>OY728133.1:1604669409-1614669409 GCA_963277665.1 Viscum album
AAACGTGGTCGGCCCATGGATTCTTTCCTTTTGCTGCATTTTTCTCAAAGGGTTTAAGGGAGATAGTGCATCAAGCTGTTCTCAAGGGCCCACTTGATCCTCTTCCATTGGGATCCCATGAGCCCTAGGAGAGCTAACAACTCCATATCGTCCATGTACGATCCATAATACTATATCTGACCAACTGTCCATCGTACCTCTATGTTGTTCTTGACAGTCCCTCTTTTTGTCTCAGTAGAGTATTTCAGTGGCATGTTTCGGTCCTTTTCCCCATGACATAGAAAACGTTTGCCACTGATTTAGGTATAAGATACTATCATTCATTACCACCTAGATTTAGACATCCAACCTGTAATTGCAATGACCTAATTGCAAGAGAAGAGCTATACCAACTGAGCTATATCCCCCGATAAGTGCAGCATGCATGAAGGATTCATCAGATGATGCTTCTTCTTTACCTGGCGCAGCTGGTCTATCCTCGACATGAACTAGAGACCTCGCCCGTGAAGTAAATCATTACACCTATTGTCAAGTATCAATCGATTCCTTTTCGGGAGCGATTACTCCTTCCTGAACACAGCATACAACTCTATCCTTGTACTGTTCTCTCCAAGTGTGCTACCCCTTCTCTTACTCAAGTCTTTGCAAAAGATGTCCGATGATGAGAAGAGAAACAAGGTGTTACCTTAAGAGACCCTCCTAGCCGAACCCTAGACACTTGAAGATCCTTTTTCAAAACTGCTCTATTCGAGTCAAGAGATAGAGAAATAGACACATCCCATTAACTGATCGGGGTCGCTTGTAGTGACTGAGAAGAGGGTTGAAGACCCTAATAAGTAAGTTCTTTATACCAAGAATTCTTCTTATGACTAGATCCAATATCCTACTAAAGGAAAAAAATAATTTCATGTGATTCCTTTTGATTACGTATCCAGACCCCCCCAGAAAAGCATGAAAAAATGATCGAATGGTATGATCCATCCGTCACCCCAGAATGATCAAAGGTGTGATCTCGTAGTTCTTGGTCTATGAAGATGTGTTTTTAGGTGCTCAATTTGATTTTTCCATTGAGTCGGAACCTTAACTGCTCGAGAGATAGCAGCCCATACACTGATAAGGGATGTATGGATTCTCGAGAAGAGAGGAGTCGTGGTCCTCCCGGACCGCCCGGATCCCACGAGTGAATAGAAAGTTGGATCTACATTATTGTATCTCACCTAAATCGCATAATCTATCCTCCTGAAGAATAGTTTGGTTTCAAACCTCGTGAGGAGTACGCCATGCTAATGTGCCTTGGATGTTCCACATCTCAGGGTCAGGCGCTGATGAGCAAATGGAACAATCGTGGCTGAGATCCCTCACAGCCAAGGCACAACAACGCAATTATCAGGGGCATGCTCTACCACTGGGCTAATCGCCCGTCATGTAGGCCACCTCCTCTGGGAGAGGCGGCCCTCTATTCCAAATAATCTAGAGAAAAGAAACCCCATCCCTCTCTCTTTCCTTTTTTCGCCCCCATGTCGCCACACGGGACCTTTAGGGGGATCATATCCACTTGTTTTTTGTTGTTCCGGCCTAGGATCATAAGAATCTCATGATCTTGGGTCTTACTTCACCATTGAGAAATGAAGGAATACTTCTATCTCCAGCAAGTTGAACACAGACATCGCCCGCTTTTTGGGTGTGAAGTAATGTCAAACCAAAATACCCAACAAGAATTAGCTCTCCCTGAAAAGGAGGTGATCCAGCCGCACCTTCTAGAACAGGTACCTTGTTACGACTTCACTCCAGTCACTAGACCTGCCTTCGGAATCCCCCTCCTTGCGATTAAGGGAAAGACTTCAGGCATGGTCAGCTCCTATAGTGTGTTGGGAGGTGTGTACAAGGCCCGGGAACGATTTCACCACCGTATGGATGACCGGCGATTACTAGCAATTCCAGCTTCATGCAGGTGAGTTGCATCCTGCAATCCGAACTGAGGATGAGTTTGGAGTTATCTCACCCTCGCGTGATCACGATCCTTTGTCCCGGCCATTGTAGCATGTGTGTCGCCCAGGTAATAAGGGACATGATTACTTGAAGTCATCCTCACCTTTCTCTGGCTTGTCACCAGCAGTCTGCTCAGGGTTCCAACCTCGACGGTGGAAACTAAACACGAGGGTTGTTCTCATTGCAAGACTTAACCCAACACCTTACGACACGAGCTTACGACAACCATGCACCACCTGTATCCACGTTCCCGAAGTCACCCCTCCCTTTCAAGAAGATTTGTGGCATGTCAAGCCCTGGTAAGGTGCTTCTCTTTGGATCGAATTAAAGCACATGCTCCAGCGCTTCTGCGGGCCCCTGTCAATTCCATTGAGTTTCATTCTTTTGAAAGTACTCTCCAGGAGGGATACTTAATGTGTTAGCTACAGCACTGCACGGGTCGTTACGCGCAGCGCCTAATTTCCATCGTTTACGGCTTGGAATATTGTGGTATCTAATCCCATTCTCTTCCCTAGTTTTCGTCTCTCAGTGTCACTGTCGGCCTAGAAGAGTGTGTTTGCCGTTTGTCTTCCTTCCAATCTCTAAGCATTTCACCGCTCCACTGGAAATTTCCTCTACCCCTACCGTACTCCAGATTGGTAGTTTCCACCGCATGTCCAGGGTTGAGCCCTGAGATTTGAATGCGGACTTAAAAAAGCCACCTATAGATGCTTTACGCCCAATCATTCCAGATAACGCTTGCATCCTCTGTATTACCACGGCTGCTGGCACAGATTTAGCCGATGCTTATTCCCCATATTCTGTCACTTCTTCTTCTCCGGGAAAAGAAGTTCACGACCCATGGGCCTTCTACCTCCTCCACACGGCATTGCTCCGTTGGGATTTCGCCCACTGTAGAAAATTCCCCACTACTACCTCCCATAGGAGTCTGGGCCGTGTCTCAGTCCCAGTGTGGTATATCATCCTCTCGTATCAGCTACTGATCGCCACCTTGGTAATCCATTTCCTCACAAACTATATAATCAGACACGAGCCCCTCCTTGGGGGGATTCCTCATTTTTCCCCTCAGCCTTATTCTATAGGGTATTAGCAGCCGTTTCTAGCTGTTGTTTCCCTCCCAATGGTAGGTTCTTACATGTTACTCACTTGTCCGCCACAGGAAACACCACTTCCCGTCCGACTTGCATGTGTTAAAAATGTCGCCATCGTTCATCCTGATCTAGGATCAAACTCTCCATGAGATTCATAGTTTCATGACTTATAGCTTCCTTGTTCGTAGACAAGGAAGTGGATTTGGAATTATCTTTCATTTCAAGGCATAACTTTCCCACTTCATATTCAAATTAATTTCGCTCTGAGAAATATATCCATCATCCCCCTACCCCCTCAGTCAATACACGAGTCTATTCTCATTCTCATTCGATCATGGGGGGACCCAGTCAAAAAAGAAAAGTCACATTGGTTTAGGGATAATCAGGGTCGAACTGATGACTTACACCATGTCAAGGTGACACTCTACCACTGAGTTATATCCCTTCCCTACCCCATCAATAAATAGAACTGACTCATCCTATTGATGAACGGGTCGATAAAGTGTCACTCAAACGGGCATTCTTTTCATTTTCATAAATATGCAAGAACGAAAAGAATGGGAAAATAATATAATATAGGATTCAATTGACAAAGTTTACTATCTTATCTCATTAAAATTATATTGACTACGGATTCGAACTATAGCACATGGATGGTTTACTGTACGATTTTTTCGATCTAAATCAAGCTTCTTCATGAAGAAGATTTGCGTCAGCATTCTATGGGTCGGAGAATCACCCGACTCAGTATTCTTCTAAAATCCATAGAGGAAGCAGAACAAATTCATACGGATCATCATCCCTTCTTGCGCCAAATATCTCTTACTATTTCCAAAGGAACTGGAGATCCCCTTATCCCCATTTCCATTCAAGTTTTCTGATTATGTTTCCATGCCCCTTCTTTGAGACCCCGAAAAATAGAAAAATTCCTTTCTATTCTATATTAGGAACACATAAAATATGAGTGACTACAAAAAGGATCATAACCCCTCCTTCACTACTTGTTTTCTTAATTTTATAGAAATAGAAATACATGTCCTACCAAGACAGAATTTGTAATTAGCTATCCTCTTGCCTAGCAGAAAAAGATGGACCTCTGTACACATCGAACAAAGTAGGATTCATTATTCGGATTGACATGAGATTCCAACTACATTTTTTTTATGAAAGAGGTAAACATATTTTCTTTTATCATGTTACCTTGGGACCCCTATTCTCCTTGGTCCAGTCCATAGCGACAAAGAATGTAGGACCCCAACATCATCACCGAAGAATGGACTCACTCAGCCTGAATCACTAACTAATACTAATATAAAATACTATAAAATACTATAACAAAGAAAAAACATAGAAAAAATTTTCTTTTTTGTATAATGATCCTCCATTTCTTCCACGAGCTTTAGCAATTGATCGGATTCTATAGAGTTTGCTTTAACACAACATAGGTCCTAGAAAGGATCTTGGAGACCCACCAAAGCACGAAAGCCAGTATCTTTCAGAAAATGGATTCCTATTTGAAGAATGATGCATAACCGCATGGATATGCTCACACTAACCAGTCCATGGGATCCTATTCGGTTTTTTCTTTGGGAGGTACTCAAGGAAGGAATTGGAATGTAAACATATCTATTCATATAGAATAAGGTGCTCTATTGATTTTCAGATGTTGTACCTATGGGATAGGGATAGAGAAGATGAAGAGAAAAAAACCATGGATTTCATATAAAAGATATAGTATTTTGATCAAAAAATCAATCTGATTGATTTCTACACTTTTCTGAATGATAAGAAAATGGGTCAAGGAAATCACTATGGGACATCAAAGAATGATGGAAGGGAAAAGATAGAAAGATAGGGAAATAAAATAGTAGTAGAAGAACCCAGATTCAAAATGATAATTTTAAAACTTTCAAAAAATTATTCTCGATGAATCGGGGAAAGTGATCGAGAAAGATCCCTTTTTCTTATTATTTATAAGATCGTTATTGGATCCGCATATGTTTCGTAAAAAGAAGAATCTTATCCTTTGAGAATAAAAATGGAAAGTGTTCCATTTGAACATAAAAACATGACTGAATGGGTCCTATACTTACTTGGGACTGAGTTAGGGAGATTCCCAAATGCGGAAAAGGATCCTATGACTTCGAAAGAATTGAATAAGGAGTCGTGTGCGGTGAAAATATCATGTACGGTTCTATAGAGTGGTAGTCAGGGTGACCTATCTGTCAACTTTTCCACTATCACCCCCAAAAAACCAAACTCTGCCCTGCATAAAGTTTCCAGAGTACGATTATCCTCCAGAATTGAAATCACTGCATATATACCTGGTATTGGCCATAATTTACAAGAACATTCTGTAGTATTAGTAAGAGGGGGAAGGGGTAAGGATTTACCCGGCATGAGATATCACATTGCTTGAGGAACCCTAGATGTTGTCGGAGTAAAGGATTGTCAACAAGGGCATTCTAGTGTGTTGTATATTCTTATCCAATACTTGTATCATTTGTTGATTCCATGTGAACAAACATGTGAAGTGTTTGGCCAACCCAATCGCGAAGGTTTCGTAAGGGGATAAGCAGGCTACCATGATGAGACAAAATATATTCTTTCTAAAGAGATTCGATTTGTAACGATTATATGTCCAAGGTCCATCCAATAATTAAAAAAGAATTGAAGAGGTTTTCCCTGACTTTTTCATCAACAAACCATTCGAAAAACCTCGACTTTTTTGAACAGGTCCGAGTAAAATATCAATGATTCGAAGCACTTATGATTATTATTATTACACGATTTCAGAAACCCGAGGACTCAACAGATGGTATGGATATGTAAAATACAGGATTTTCAATCCTAGAAGGGAAAAAAGAGGGAAACAGATACTCCAAATGGAAAGTGAGTAAACAGAATTCCATACTCGATCTCATAGAAAAATATCAAATTTTGTGGAAATTCGTATTCGATGAAAGTCTAATGAATGGCTTGGAGGGAGATCTTTCATATCTTTCGAGATCCACCCTACAATATGGAGTAAAAAAAATATAAGTGTTTACACTTCCTTATATATATAAAAACGGATTCTTGAACCCCCCCTTTCAAACTCATGTCACGTCGAGGTACTGCAGAAGAAGAAACTGCAAAATATGATCCAATTTATCGTAATAAATTAGTTAACATGTTGGTGAAATTTATTCTAAAACACGGAGTGGTGATTACATATGAAAAAAAGAAGATACTTATAGAAGGGCATAGGAAAATAGAGCTTTTTCACATTTTCGTTAATCTTCGATCTATTATACATCTCGATCGGAAAAGAATACATAGCTGAATCAAGTATCATAATTACTAATCCAAAAAAATGAAAAGGAAACGAAAGAAACATAAAAAAAAGAAACGGATTAACGAAAAATAGGAGGGGACTTGATTAAGATTAATAAGTAGAGTCATCTCATGTCAATACCATGGAATAAGGTTTGATCCCATGATATCGGGATTCTGTAAATATTCCATTCCAATAGAAATCAAAACGATTGGGATTTTTTTGGTGATTGGATGCAATTACTAATTCACGATCTCGCATGTACAGAATGAAATCCTCATTCTCGATTCTACGATCATTTTGTTGATGAAGTCATTTTTTTCTTCTCTTCTATGGTTTGATTTTCCCAGAATGTCTCCTCATTTTTTGCCTCATTCTTCTTGATTCAACCTCTGATAAAATGACAAAAAGAGCAGCACCCTGGTTCTATTTCATCTCTTCAAAACAAGTTTAGTCATGAGTGAGCATAAAAGGCCATTCAGTCTTATACATACATGAGGAAGGGAATCAAATAAAAGAATTAACAAGTAATGACTTGAAAAAACCAAGCAAAGAGAGCCCCTCGTGTAAATGATCATCATAAGAGAAAACAATTCCATCGAATGGAAAGAGATAGGAGCATCACCACAAGCCTGCTTTTGACATCTCTCATTCACCACCCTATTCAACACTATTCTTTGGGAATCATTTATATTGTGAGAAATCGGTTTGAGTCCATCTTTTGATTAAAATCGACGAAATTGGATGTCTTACTCGGGAATATGAATGACATGGCCAATCAATCGAAATACTCCAACACATCAGCACCTTTGTCATATATTCCACTATACATCCAATACGATTCACTTTCAAAATGCCTTGTTGGTGAAATGGTAGACACATGAGACTCAAAATCTCGTGCTACAGAGCGTGGAGGTTTGAGTCCTCTTCAAAGCAAATTCAGGGAGAATGCTCGTTCATTGAGAAAGCAGCTGTGGGGATCTTTTCTTATTTTATGTAATTATTCAGTGAAACCAATGATTAGTTCTTGGGGTAGATAGCAACCATTTCAGACATGCGTATTTTTTGTTTTCATATGTTACATCTTTCAGGGAAATTTTTGGATGTAGTGATCAATAAGAATAACAAAGGCTCTAGTTGTTTGCTGTTCAAGAATTATTGTTTAGGCAGTGAATCCATACATAGTGTTTTGATTGAATTTCAATTCTTCCATGTTTCATCAACAGTAGCATATTGTTCCATGGAACATAGGTCCAAAATATGGAATAAACAAGTTTTTCATGACTCTAACCCCCACATTCTGTTCCACTGAATCCCTCTTTCACGGACACATTTATTTCTAGCTAAGGAATGGATATATTTCTACTGTTACATGATGAATCCAATTTTCATTTCATCTGGGAAAATCCGTCTTTTTCTAAACAATATCTTTGTCATTTTATCCAATAGAGTTCTGTTAGATAGGAACAGATTTGATAAATACGTAAAACTCTCGAATGGAGTTGTATTTGAACGGAAAGCTCCATTTGATAATGAACGATTGGTTCTAAGCAATCTCTAGCAATTGATCAGCAATTCAAAGAGATTTTCTTCCATATTCTTGATAAACCAATATTTATATATAGATGTAGGAGGATCTATTTGGGAAGTAAGAAGTAGGTTTGACATATCTTTGCCTGCAAAGAATTATCGATGTGAAAACATAGAGACAAAGGGAGGATCTTTGAATAGAAAAAAGAGTGGATCTGCGGGGTCCCAAAAGGGGCTTATTCGAAAAAACCCTTTTTCTTTGGAAGCTCTATCTCGTGTTTGGTACTGCATGGTTCCACTCTGTAAGAACTCCAAATCATTCTCTGGAAGCTCATCCTCTTCTTCATAAATGATCCTCTAACCCTAAAATTTGGCCCCCTTATTGTGAAATCCCAATTAATTGGGTTCGATACAATCTAATAGAAAGCCGCCAGGGTGCCATGTTTTAGGATCCCAAAAAATTTGATTGCATGAATCATCCTCTATTATCTATTGTGGGTCGATGGCTCTATTCCCTTCTTCAAACTCCGATTTATATTATTCATAGAGAAATCTCTGATTAACGATAGAAAAATATCCATTTTTCATATCGAAGAGGTTCCTTAGTTCGGGCCGAAGCAAAGTCACTCCTCGATCATTATCAAATGGACTGTAATATTTTTATGTCCGTGAGGATCCCGTCAAAGAACCATCTATTTCTAATAATAGGCCATGAACTAGATCAGAATCATTCTCAATGAGTCCATAAAAAGTGATCCCATTTATTTCAACGGGTCCGAGTAGAGACCAAAGATCTTGACCGACCCATCCGGCAGAACAACTCAAAAGATAAAGAAGTATCATAAATTTCTTCATGCTCATTCCAAGTTAGAAGTAAAATTTGTACAAATAAGAACCCCCTTCATTACATGATTCCTTCATATACATAAAGATATAAGATATTTGAATAGGGAAATGACTTAGAAGTACATTTTGTGCAACAACCCTTCCTATCTAATAGAATAGGATTCCATTATCCTGAACCGATCTGACCTGGGATTAAAAATTCCAAGTTTGTCTATGAAGAGCGGGTCTCATTGTATTACAGTCAATAATTGATTTATTCTGTGTAATACGAATTGATAGGGCCTCATTGGTAAGTGCTACAAGATCTAGTGCATTGGAACCCATGGTGATGGACACAAATCCATTTGTATGGAACATTTGATTTTAAAGTAAAACCCCCTAGTATATGTTAGAGTGAAAAATTACTTCCGTTTTTGTGGAATAAGAAGCCTTCGTATCATAATGATTGTATTTAAATGATTCGGAGCTATTAGTGTGGGATCCACTTTTTGGGGTTTATGAGTCGAATCAATAACGACATTTTTTATAGTAAAACTTCTTTCAAAATCCCTGGAGAGAAAGATCACTAATAGACCGATGGATAAGGAATTTGACACATTCACATTCAAATCATGAATGTTTTGGAATCCATATTATGCAAGGAGACATTGCTTTTGCTAATTCGAATTGAAGGGTGATATAAAATCGGTCTATTTTCGGCATCATATCCATAGTTAGCGCATTCATCATAGTAAGTAGATCCAGCTCCGTCTCAAGATCCATATCGTCATCACTATCTATATCATCATCACTCTCCATATCGTCATCACTCACATCCATAAGAAAACAATTTTTTTATCCAGGAACATGTTCAGAAATACCGTAAGAAAGGGAAAATAAGAGTTTGTAGCTAGGTATTTGACCCAATAGGATCGTCCAGTTCCTATAGAACCTATCACTAATATACAGATAGAGGGGGATGACAGGGATGATAAGTGGAGTGAAAAGGATTTTCCATGATATGGGAAATGAAAACGATTAGCCCCACATGAGGTTTTTTTTTAAGAAGTGATTTTCTGATAACGAGCAAGGAATATCCATCTTTCTGCTAAACAGGATGTATGAAACTCATAATTCATGAGATACTTATTATGAATGTCATCAATGTATCGTAAATAAATTGCTTCTGGTTGTTTAATGATTTGATAACCAGAGTCATTCTTTGATAAATGTTCATGATGAGTCAGACTCTATAGAATTTGATCAATCCTTTTTTCTATCGTTAAGGTGGAGAATTGGACCAATAATTCTCTTTCTTCATCATCCATCGAATCACTGTTCGCGAGCCAGGATTCTATTTTATCATCCATATAATCACCGTTAATGTTTTTTTTCTTATCATTGAATAAATATCTTTACTTGTATGACATAGATCTCTCATATTTCTCCAAATAGTGATTCTATGGATGGGATTTGGTATGATGATACTTATGATGAGATCGATGATATTGATGAGATGGATATTCCAATCTTTCTTAGAGCGTTTGACCCAATAAGTGGGACCACCCAAACACATGTTGCTGACAGAAGAACCCCATATTCTATCTTTTAAAGAATCTCCTAATTTTTTCAGAACAACTAGAACGATTTAATTGAACCTGAAAGAATTCAGTTCAGATGTAGGATACCTATATAGATGTTTTTGCAACTTCATCATCAATGATGGAATCATCAAAGATTTGACCTTTTCGAACCCTGTCTGTAACTCAGAGGATCGGGAAACAAAGAGAAGATGTGTAAGAATGAGATAGCCAGCAACAAAAAGAAGGATAAAGATGGAATAGAGGAACTCCAGAACATTTTGCAATCTTAGATGTGTCGATATCGATGACTCACTCTTTCGATGAATCATTTATTCGGACAGAAGATTATGTAAACACTGACTCAAAATCTCACTTATCTTATTTAGTTGTCGAAGACACTATTTTTTCTGAAGAATCATTCTCCATGATATATCTGATTCATGAGTCATATCATAAAAAATTGATACAAATTGTTGACTGTTACATCGTATCGGAAATAGGTATGAAAAAGGATCTAAAAATATCAAATATAGATATTTATACCCTGTGAAAGTAAGGAACCATGACATATATGTTTGGAATAGATTCCATTTTGAGAGAGTTGAAAAAGAACATTCCTGTGGAAAGGTTCTATCCTTCTACCCTTTCTCAACACCTTTATTTAAACAAAGACTTTGTTTTTCCTCTTTTCGGATGGTACATCGTTCTCAGAACATTGACTGGGAATAAAACTCATGTTTGAATTAAAATGGAGATACGGATGCAAGTGAATCCCTTCCGAATAATCATCAGATAGATTCATTTCTAAAAGAGGTTGAAAAGAAGTACTTTCAAAATGATCGACTCTTGGTCCATCTTTTAGAGGTGTTCCAGAAATTTCTACAATCGAGTCAATAGCTCTACGAGAGAATGGATCAGTACGAGGAAAATTGAAAGATTTGTACAATCTATTCATTTTTTTACCACTTTTTGGAAAATTGTTAGGTATGAATATATATGATACCTATGACTCGATTGGTGAAATAGTCTCTCTCTCCAAAACAACATGTTTTTTACGGATGCACAACAAAAATGTTTGATTGTGAATGAATAAGATATAGTGGAATTATCCATACGTCAAATCATCATTATTGATACGGGCCCTTCTTTCCACACAAAATGGGAATCTTTTCTTACAACAATAGAAATAGATGTTATGTGGATTCATAAAGAATCTGATTTGATTTTCTTTATAAAAAGAAGATATCAATGAACTTCTATGAAATGGTTTCGCGGGATTCAGCCAATTTTATTAATCGTGGTATATCATTAAGAAGAAATAGGAATCTGTGTTTTAAAAGGATTGACTGCGATTAATTCGAGTATGGAATAATGATGAGTCAATCATCAACTTTGGTATCATATTGAACAAAAAAGTGATCTTCTTCCTCCATGGATCAATAATCTAGATTTTTGGGAAGTATCATGATCATCCATGAAGGGTTTCAATTGTTTCAAATGAACGATTTGAAGACCTATTGATTCTAACAATGGATTGCAGAGTTCATTCGGACATTTTTCATAGATGTGGATCTCGGACCTATGAATGGGGATATTCCCAAAACATACAAAAAAAAGGAAGTGAGTTAGACAAGATAATCCACTTGGAAAAAAGAAGTTACTTGGACAAATATTTTTTGTCGATAACCCCACCACCATCCCTTGAATATTGTATATGTAAGCGATCGAACACTACTATCCAATGACTCTTCTACTTAGAATCAAAATTTCTTGGAATTGATTTCTCCTATTGGACCATTTGTATCTATATGCATTAGGATCTCGATTCATGGATCTCTCAATTAGAAAAATTAAAAAAGAGGATCGAACCATTTCATTTGACTCCTTTTCAAATTCGATAAATGTTGGTTGATCGTATATTTCATTATAGATCTATGATTCAAAGTCTCATTTCCTATTGGATCCCTTTGAATTCCATATTCAAAGTAGCGTTCGGATATTAAAAAGAATTGATTCCATAAATTTATTATGTACCCTTCAGTGATATTATAGATTTGAATCATCAGATTTCGGATCAAGATATATGGATTTACTATCTCTATTAGGTTGTTGCTAGAAAATACCACTCTTTTTGGTTTTGGATCTTTCAAATTCTCGCTGGAGATCCTAAACCATTTTTTTCCGATCCTTTGATCAAAAGTTTTATTCTCTTCTTAAAAAATAATAGGAAGTATCACCCATAAAGATTTATTTTTTGATTCATCCCTGTAGAATACCTCATTAAAAAAATTTTAATCTAATCTGTAGGATTCAATGAAAAAGGCATATCCCTTATGATACACTAGATCTGGCTTGGTTATTGATAGAGTGAATAGATATTCTATTTTAAATATCTCTTCTGATTCAAAATCATGGCGGTACATGTATCCCCCACTTTTCCGGTCATGAAATAGATAAAATAAATCCAAAAATGGATTGTTGTTCAAGAATAAAATCTGATCACTTTCCATATCCAGTTCATCCTTCGGAACCATATCTCATCCCAGATCTGATGAAATAGGATTCATTGAGATGTTATTTTGGTTATAAGTAATGATCTTGATAGTCATTTCTTTCTTTTCCGATCGCCTGGAAGGGAGAAAAGAAACATCTTGTTATTTCTTCAATAATTCTCTAGTGGACCTCTCAGTAGGATTTGAACCCAGATGAAGTTCTGACCATTTGTTAGAGAAAAAAGAACGAATGGATCTTGTAGCATTCCTAATACATTCTTTAATTTCTTCCGGATGTTGATGAAAATTCATCTGCTACTTCTCACATTTCGTGGTGAATTGCCGGGACATGAAGGAAAATCCAGAAATACATTTCGGGAATCGGTCTGATTCTATCTCTGTTCATTCCATTTTCAAAAATGAAGGATCCCAGAGAATTGATCTTTCTTTTAGTTGTTGATTCTCTATTTGATTGATAAATGTGTGATATTCCGACGAATCCTTAAAACTAATTATTTAATCCAAAAAAGGATCTATGGATTCAGAATATCCTTTCCATTGGCTAGATCTTGTGGAATCGCATGGAATAATGGACAATACATTCCGTACCTTGCTAAAAAACCGATCCTTATTTACCAACCCATTGTCTAACCATCGGTTCTCTCTTGATACGTTCCTAAAAAAATCCGATTCATGCGGATTCTTCCCCCAACTCATGAAGAGATCTTGACGGAATTGCCAAATATAAAATTGAACACAATTTTTCAAAGAAATCACCCACTTTTTTCTCAAGAAGAGATGGGATAATACATTCTCCATATCATTGGATGGAATAGTGGACTCAACTCCTTGTATTTTGAAGAAAGCCTCCTCAATGGGTATTTGTTCTATAAAAGCATACATTAGATAACAAATCCAGTCTATCACTAAAGTGTCCAATCGCTATCCAGAATTCAAGTGGATAATGTTTCACCTCTTCCTTAGAGAAAGACGATCCACAAATTCCCAATCATGGTCTTTGTGGATAGGATCATCCATATTATAATATACAAAAAGAATCTCCAGATATTTATATTTTTTCTCTTTGAATGAGATCTCAATTCCAGCGATGGTTTCATGATTTTAAATCTTACTACTAGTATTCTCCCTATTTTTTCTGATCCAGTTCCTCCACCATGAACCCTAGTTAGATTCAGGCATGATACACTTTTTAGTTTTTGGGAGAGGCCAAGGACTCTCTTTCGGATCTAGGAAACATCTCTCAGAGATATTTTTTCCTTTTGAAAGATACAACAGGAGCGAAATAATCAACCTATGGATATTATAGGAAAACCCAAAAGATTATTCTAATGTATCATTACTGGGTCCAATGGAATTAATAGGTATAGTAGGAATAAGCCCTCTCAAATAGAGATTTTTTCTTTCGACAATATATCGATTGTTAATACGATATATATGGACCGCTACTACAAAGAGTACAACACCCTTTATCGTGAGATTTTTGTCGAACCCGGTGAATTTCATGCAAAAAGTAGGATACTCCAAATTCGGGAGTTAAAGAGTAGTTTTATAAAGCATTCTTGGTGGAAAAAATGTGAATGAAAGATCTCACTGAATGGAATTGGGTCCATGAATCTATGAAATATTGAGAATGATTAATCTCTCTCAATATCTTTCTCAATTCAAAAACCCAGGATTTGAATGGATATCCTTTCATGGATTCCTCCGAAATTGCATTGATTGATCATAAAGATTTCATTTCCATTGGAATTTGGTTATCATACATGTACGAGGATTCCCAATAAGCATCCATGGCTGAATGGTTAAAGCGCCCAACTCATAATTGGAATATTCGTAGGTTCAATTCCTACTGTATGCACGCCAATCGGACCCTCGCATTTCTATATTGGAATTGGCTATGTATCAATGGAATCATCATACATAACAAATGGGTATATATTTATTTGGTACATATTTATTTATATAATGAATATATATGAATTGTAAGAAATAGCATTATTATTGAGACTAGAAATCATAGGGAATATAAAATAAATTTATGGATTGAATCGAAGCAGTATTTACAGACAAAATTATTCAGTTATTGGGGAAAAAGAATTAATATACTTCTAATGTCGAATCAGGATCCACTAGGACAGAAATCATGCATTGGGTCGAACTATTCTTTTGGGTCAAGGTGATATCTATGAATATTTATCGACTCCCGGGAACAGATAGATGAGTGGGACCTACGACTAGTATGGGACATATAATGCATTACAGATGTATGATCATTACGCTTCAGCCGGGTCATTATATTCCACCTCTTAGAGAAAATTAAAAGAACTGAAATAAGAATAAGCATGGTGATACATTTATACAAAACTTCTACACCGAAAACACGTAATGGAGCCGTAGACAGTCAAGTGAATTCCAATCCACGAATGAATTTGATCTATGGAAAGTACCGTTGTGGTAAAGGTCGTAATGCCAGAAGAATCATAACCTCAGGGCATAGGGGGGGAGGTCATAAGCATCTCTACTGTAAAATCGATTTTTGACGGAATGAAAAAGACATATTTGGAAGAATAGTAACCATAGAATATGACCCTAATCGAAATGCATACATTTGTCTCATACACTATGGGGATGGTGAGAAGAGATATATTTTACATCTCAGAGGGGCTATAATTGGAGATACCATTGTTTCTGGTACAGAAGTTCCTATAAAAATAGAAAATGCCCTACCTTTGAGTGCAGTTTGAATTATTGATTTACGTAATTAGAAGTAACCAATTAGGTTTAAGACGAAGAAACCTAGAAATCAATCACTTATCCAATTTTGGAGTACCTATATAGGACAGACCTCAACATAATACTGAAGAGTCACGACAGCAAGTGATTGAGTTCAGTAGATCCTCATAATATCCAATTATAGACTCTAGAGATTATAGTAATAGGGATAAGACAAAAGTTTCAAGCACTGAAAAAACCGAAAGCATCCCTTGTTTCAAAGAGAGGAGGAAGAATTATTCATATGTTACATCTTTCATGGAAATTTTTGGATGTAGTGATCAATAAGAATTACAAAGGCTCTAGTTGTTCACTATTCAAGAATTATTGTTTAGGCAGTGAATCCATACATAGTATTTTGATCAAATTTCAATTATTCCATGTTTCATCAATAGTAGAATATTGTTCCATGGAAGATAGGTCCAAAATATTGAATAAACAAGTTTTTTCACGACTCTAACCCCCACATTCGATTCCACTGAATCCTTCTTTCATGGACATTTTTATTTCCGGCTAAGGAATGGAAATATTTCTACTGTTACACGATGAATCCAATTTTCATTTCATCAGGGAAAATCCATATTTTTCTCAATAATGTCTTTGTCATTTGATCCAATAGAATTCCGTTAGATAAGAAGAGATTTGATAAATACGGAAAACTCTCTAATGGAGTTGTATTCGAATGAAAAGATCCATTCTCTAATGAACGATTGGTTCTAAGAAATCTCCGGCGATTGATCAGCAATTCGAAGAGATTTTCTTGCGTATTCGTGATAAACCAGCGTTTATATATAGATGTAGGAGGATCTGTTTGGGAAGTAAGAAGTACCTTTGAAATCTCTTCATCTGCAAAGAATTCTTGATGTGAAAACAGAGAGACAAAGGGTGGATCTTTGAATAGGAAAAAGAGTGGATCTACGGGGTCCCAAAAGGGGCTTATTCGAAAAAACCCTTGTTCATTGGAAGCTCTATCTTGTGTCTGGTACAACAAGGTTCCACTCTTCAAGAACTCCAAATCATTCTCTGGATTCTCATCCTCTTCTTCATAAATGATTCGCTTGCCCTGAAATTTGGCCCCCTCATAGTGAAATCCCAATGAATTGGGTTCGATAAAATCTAATAGAAATCCCCCAGGGTGCCATATTCTAGGATTCGAAAAAGTTTGATTTTATGAATCCTCCTCTATTATCTGTTGTGGGTCGAGGGATCCTTCCCCTTCTTCAAACTCCGATTTGTATTTTTCATAGAGAAATCTTTGATCAATGATAGAACAAGTTCCATTTTTCATATCGAATAGGTTCCTCAGTTCGGGCCGAAGCAATGTCACTCCTTCATCATTATCAAACGGACTCTATTATTTTTCTGTCCGTGAGGATCCTATCAGAGCGCCTTATATTTCTAATAATAGGCCATGAACTAGATCAGAATCATTCTCAACGAGTCCTTAAAAAGTGATCCCATTTATTTCATCGGGTCTAGGTAGAGACCAAAGATCTTGAGCGACCCATCCGGCAAAACAACTCAAAAGATAAAGAAATAATGTAAATTTCTTCATGCTCGTTCCAAGTTCGAAGTAAAGTTTGTACAAATAAGAACCCCCTTCGTTACATGATTGCTTCATATACATATAGATAGAAGATATTTGAAAGGGTAATGACATCGAAGTACATTTTGTGCAATAACACTTCCTATCTGATAGAAAAGGATTCCATGATCCTGAACCGATCTGATCTGGGATCGAAAATACCATGTTTGTCTATGAAGAGCAGATATCATTGTATTACAGTTTATAATTGATTTAGTCTGTGTAATATGAATCGATATGGCCTCATTGGTAATTGCTACAAGATCTAGTTCATTAGAACCCATGGTGATGGACCCAAATCCATTTGTATGGAACATTTGATTTTCAAAGTAAAACCCCCTAGTATATGTTAGAGTAAAAATTGCTTTCATTATTGTGGAATAAGAAGCCTTCGTATCTTAATGAATGTATTTAAATGATTCGGAGCTATTAGAGTGGGATCCACTTTTGGGGTTTATCAGTCAAAGCAATAACGGCATTTTATCTAGTAAAACTTCTTTCAAAATTCCTGGAGAGAAAGTTCACTAATAGACTGAGGGATAAGTAATTCGACTCATTCACATCTAGATCATGAATGTTTGGAATACATATTATGCAAGGAGCCATTTCTTTTGCTAATTCGAATAGAAGGGTGATATAAAATCGGTCTATTTCCGGCATCGTATCCATAGTTAGCACATTCATCATAGTAAGTAGATCCAGCTTCGTCTCAAGATCCATATCGTCATCACTCTCTATATCATCATCACTCTCCATATCTTCATCACTCTCATCCATAAGAAAACCATTTTTTTATCCAGGAACTTGTTCAGAAATACCGTAAGAAAAGGAACATAGGAGTTTTTAGCTAGGTATTTGACCTAATAGGATCGTCTAGTTCCTATAGAACCTATCACTAATATACCCCTAGAGTGGGATGATATGGCTGCTAAGCGGAGCAAAAAGGGTTTTCCATGATATGGAAAATGAAAACGATTAGACCCACATGATATTTTTTGTGAATAAGTGATTGTCTGATAATGAGCAAGGAATATCCGTCTTTCTACTAAACAGGATGTATGAAACTCATAATTCATGAGATACTTATTATGAATGTAAACTAAGTATCATAAATAAATTGCTCCTGGTTGTTCAATGATTTGATAACCAGAGTCATTCTTTGATAAATGATCACTATGAGTCAGACTCTATAGAATTTTCACAATCCTTTTTTCTATCGTTAGGGTGGAGAATTGAACCAATAATTCTCTTTCTTCATCATCCATAGAATCAGTGTTTGCGAGCCAGGATTCTATTTTATCATCTATCCAATCACAGTTCATGTTTTTTTTTCTTATCAATGAATAGAGATATTTACTTGTATGACTTAGATCTCTCGTATTTCTTGAAAAAGTGATTCTATGGATGGGATTTGGTATGATGATACTTATAATGAGATCGATGATATTGATGAGATGGATATTCCAATCTTTTATATAGCGTTTGACACCATAAGTGGGACCACCCAAAAACATGTTGCCGAAAGAAGAACCCTGTATTCTTTCTTTTAAAGAATGTCATAATTTTTCTAGAACAACTAGAATGATTTTTTTTAACCTGAAAGAATTAAATTCAGATGTAGGATACCTATCCAGAAGTTTTTGCAAATCCATCATCAATGATGGAATCATCAAATATTTGACCATTTTGAACTCTGTCTGTAACTCAGAGGATCCGGAAACAAAGTGAAGATGGGTACGAATGAGATAGCCAACAACAAAAAGAAGTAAATGGATGGAATAGAAGAAGTCTTGAACATTTAGCGATCTCAGATGTGTCGATATCGATGACTCGTTCTTTCAATGAATCATTTCTTCGGATGGAAGATTATATAAACACTGACTCGAAATCCCACTTATCAGATTCTGTTGTGGAAGACACACTTTTTTGTGAAGAATCATTCGCCATGATATATATGATCCATGAATCATATCATGAAAAATGGATACAAATTGTTGACTACTACTTCCTATCAGTAATAGGTTTGAAAATGGATCTAAAAATATAAAATACAGATATTTATATGTTGTCCAAGTAAGGAACCATGGCATATATGTTTGGAATAGATTCCATTTTTAGAGAGTTGAAAAAGAACTTTCCTGTGGAATGGTTCTATCCTTCTTCCATTTCTCAATGCATTGATCTAAACAAAGACCTTGTTTTTTCCTTTTTCGGATGGTACATCTTTCTCAGAACATTGACTGGGAATCAAACTCATGTTTGGATTGAAATGGAGATATGGATGCAAGTGAATCCCTTCTAAATAATCATCAGATAGATTCATATTAGAAAGAGGTTGACAATAAGTGCTTTCAAAATGGATGACTCTTGGTCCATCTTTTAGAGGTGTTCCAGAAATGTCTACAATCGAGTCAATAGATCTACAAGCAAATGGATCGGTATGAGGAAAATGGAATGATTTGTACAATTTATTCGTTTAGTCACTACTTTTTGAAAAATCGTTAGGTATGAATATGTATGATAACTGTGACTCGATGGGTGAAATAGTCTCTCTCTCCAAAAACACATGTTTTTTACCGACGCACAAAGAAAATGTTTGATTGTGAATGAACAGGATATAGAGTAACTGTTCATACATCATATCATCATTATTGATACTGGCCCTTCTTTCCACATAAAAATGGAATCTTTTCTTACAACAATAGAAGCAGAATTTATTTTGATTCATCAAGAATAGGATTTGATTTGCTTTATAAAAAGAATATGTCAATGAACTTCTATGAAATGGTTTCGTGGGATTTAACCAATTGTCTTGATCGTGGTATATCATTGAGAAGAAATAGGAATCCTTGTTTTCAAGAGATTGACTACGATTCTTTCGAGTATGGAATAATGATGAGTCAATCATCAACATTGGTATATTATTGAACAAAAAAGGTGATCTTCTTCCTCCATGGATCAATAAATTAGATTTTTGGGAAGTATCATAATCATCAATGAAGGGTTTCAATTGTTTCAAATGAACGATTTGAAGACCTACTGATTCTAACAATGGATTGCAGAGTTCATTCGGACCTTTTTCATAGATGTGGATCTCAGACCTATGAATGGGGATATTCCCAAAACTCACAAAGCAAAAATGAATTGAGTTAGACAAGAGAATCCACTTGGGAAAAAGAAGTGACTTGTAAAAATCTATTTTTTCGATAACCCCACCACCATCCATTGAATATTGTATACGTAAGCGATCGAACACTACTATCCAACGACTCTTCTACTCGGAAACGAAATGTTCCTGGAATTGATTGTTCCCCTTGGACCATTTGTATCTTTATGCATTAGGATCTCGATTCATGGATCTCTCGATTCGATAAATAAAAAAAAGAGGATCGAACCATTTCTTTTGACTCTTTTTCAAATTCGATAAATGTTGGTTGATCGTATATTTCATTATAGATCTATGATTCAGAGTCTCATTTCCTATTGGATCCCTTTGAATTCTATATTCAAAGTAGAGATCGGATATTAAAAAGAATCGATTCCATAAATTTATTATGTACCCTTCGGTGCTATTATAGATTTGAATCATCAGATTTCAGATCAAGATATACAGATTGACTATCTCTATTATGTTGTTGCTAGAAAATACCACTCTTTTTGGTTTTGGATCTTCCAAATTCCCGTTGGAGATCCTTACCAATTTTTTTCTGATCCTTCGATCAAAAGATTCATTCTCTTCATAAAAATTTAAAAGGAAGTATCAACCATAAAGATTTATTTTTTGATTCATCCCTATAGAATACCTCATTCATGAATTTTTGATCCAATCCGTAGGAATCAATTGAAAAGGAAAATCCCTTATGATACACTATATCTAGCTCGGTTATTGATAGAGTGAATAGATCTTCCATTTGAATTATCTCTTCTGATTCAAAATCATGGCGGTACATGTATCCCCCCCTTTTCCTGTCATGAAATAGATGAAATAAATACAAAAATGGATTGTTGTTCAAAAATGAAATCTGATCACTTTCCATATCTGGTTCATCCTTCGGAACCATATCACATCCCGGATCTGATGAAATAGGATGCATTGAGACATTATTTTGGTTATGCGTAATGATCTTGATAATCATTTCTTTCTTTTCTGACCACCTAGAAGGGAGAAAAGAAACATCTTGTTGTTTCTTCAACAATTCTCTAGTGGACCTCTCAGTAGAATTCGGACCCAGATGAAGTTCTGACCATCTGTCAGTGAAAAAAGAATGAATGGATCTTGTAGGATTCCCAATACATTCTTCAATTTCTTCCGGAAGCAGATGCAAATTCATCTACTACTTCTCACATCCCGTGGTGAATAGCTGGGACATGGAGGAAAATCCAGAAAAGAATTTCGGCAATCGGTCTGATTCTATCTCGGTTCGTTCCGTTTTCAAAAAGGAAGGATCCTAGAGAATCGATCTTTCTTTTAGTTGTGGAATCTCTTTTTTATTGATCAATGTGTGATATTCTGAAGAATCCTCAGGACTAATGATTGAATCCAAAAAAGGATCTCTGGATTCAGAAGATCCTTTCCATTGGCTAGATCTTGTGGAATTGCATGGAATATTGGACAATACATTCCGTACCTTGCTAAAAAAACATATCCTTATTTACCAACCCATTGTCTAACCATCAATTCTCTCTTGATACGTTCCTCAACAAATCCGATTCGTGCGGATTTTTTTCCCAACTCATGAAGAGATCTTGATAGAATTTCCAAATATAAAATTGAACACCATTTTGCAAAGAAATCACCCACTTTTTCTTCGAGATGAGATGGGATAATACATGCTCCATATCATTGGATGGAATTGTGGACTCATCTCCTTGTTGTTTGAAGAAACCCTCCTCAATGGGTATTTGTTCAATAAAAGAAGACATTAGATAACAAATCCAGTCTATCACTAATGTTTCCAATCACTGTCCCGAATTCAAGTGGATAATGTTTCGCCTCTTCCTCAGAGAAAGATGATCCACAAATTCCCAATCATGGTCCTTGCGGATCGGATCATCCATATTATAATATACAAAAAGAAACTCTAGATATTTATATTTTTTCTCTTTGAATGAGATCTCAATTCCAGCGACAGTTTCATGATTTGAAATCTTACTACTAGTATTCTCCCTATTTTTTCCGATCCAGTTCCTCCACCGTGAACCCCAGTTAAAATCAAGCATGATACACTTTTTAGTTTTTGGGAGAAGCCAAGGACTCTCTTTCGGATCTAGGAAATGACTCTCAGAGATATTTTTTCCTTTTTGAAAATACAACAGGAGCGAAACAATCAACCTATGGATATTATAGGAAAACCCAAAAAATTCTTCAAATATATCATTTCTGGGTCCAATGGAATTCATAGCTATTGTAGGAATAAGCCCTCTCAAATAGAGAATTTATCTATCAACCATATTTCAAATGTTAATATGATATACAAGGACCGCTACTACAAAGAGTACAACACCCTTGATCGTGCGATTACTTGTCAAACCCTATGAATTGCGTGCAAAAAGTAGGATACTCCAAATTCAAGGGTCAAAGTGTTGTTTTATAAAGCGTTCTTGGTGGAAAAAATGTGAATGAAAGATCCCACTGAATGGAATTGGGTCCATGAATCTAAGAAATAGTGAGAATGATTGATCTCTCTCAATATCTCTCTCAATTCGAAAACCCAGGATTTGAATGGATGTCCTTTCATGGATTCCTACGAAATTGCATTGATTGATCATAAATATTTCATTTCCATTGGAATTTGGTTATCATCCATGTACGAGGATTCCCGCTAAGAATCCATGGCTGAATGGTGTAAGCTCCCAACTCATAATTGGAAAATTCGTAGGTTCAATTCCTACTGGATGGATGCCAATCAGACCCTCCCATTTTTATATTTGAATCAGCTCTGTATCAATGGAATCATCATACATAACGAATGGGTATATATTTTTTGGTATATATTTATTTATATAAATAATATATATGAATTGAAAGAACTATCATTATTATTGAGACTAGAAATCATAGGGAATATAAAATAGATTTATGGATGGAATCGATGTAGTATTTATAGACAAAAGTATTCGGTTATTGTGGAAAAAGAATCAATATACTTCTAATGTCGAATTAGGATCCACTTGGACAGAAATCAAGCATTGGGTCGAACTATTCTTTGGTGTCAAGGTGATAGCTATGAATAGTTATCGACTCCCAGAAAGGTTAGATGAGTGGGAACTATGTCTAGTATGAGACATACAATGCATTACAGATGTAGGATCATTATGATTCAACCAGGTCATTCTATTCCACCTCTTAGAGAAAACAAAAAGAACTGAAATAAGAATAAGCATGGCGATACATTTATACAAAACTTCTACCCCAAAAACACGTAATGGAGCCTTAGACAGTCAAGTGATATCCAATCCACGAACGAATTTGATCTATGGAAAGTACCATTGTGGTAAAGGTTGTAAATCCAGGGGAATCATTACCACAGGACATAGGGGGGAGGTCATAAGAATCTCTGTCATAAAATCGATTTTCGACAGAACAAAAAGGACATATTTGGTATAATAGTAACCATAGAATACACCCCTAATCGAAATGCATAAATTTGTCTCATACACTATGGGGATGGTGAGAAGAGATATATTTTACATCTCAGAGGGGCTATAATTGGAGATACCATTGTTTCTGGTACAAAAGTTCCTATAAAAATGGGAAATGCCCTACCTTTGAGTGCGGTTTGAATTATTGATTTACGTAATTGGAAGTAACCAATTAGGTTTAAGATGAAGAATCCTAGAAATCGATCACTTATCCAATTTTGGAGTACCTATACTTGATAGACCTCAATAGAAAACTAAAGAGTCACAGCAGAAAGTGATTGAGATTAGTAGTTCCTCATAATATCCTATTATTGACTCTTGAGATGATTATAATAGGGAGAAGACAAAGTTTCAAGCACTGAAAATTATGGAAGCAACCCCTTGTTTCAAAGAGATGAAGAAGACTTATTCACATTTCATTTGATGGTCAGAGGCGAATGGAAAGCAGTGGGAATTCTAAAAATGATTCCCCCGGGGAAAAGAGAGATATGTCTCCAACGTTACTCATAAATAATATGAAAGTATCAACGTAATTTCATAGAGTCATTCGGTCTGAATGCTACATGAAGAACTTAATCTAGATGATGGAACGAAGAGACCTATGATGAAGATATCTTTACATAAGTGTCGGCATATTTGGATTTTGATATATCCTCATGTGGTACTTCATTGTACGATAGATCAGATCCATCTATATAGAACCCATTTACATCCAGAAAGCTGTATGATTTGGAAAAAGATTGTACAGTTTTGGAAGTGGTTTTGATCTAAAAAAAGAATCCACTTCAACCGATATGCCCTTAGGCACGGCCATACATAACATAGAAATAACACTTGGAAAGGGTGGACAATTAGCTAGAGCAGCGCGCGCTGTAGCGAAACTGATTGCAAAAGAGGGGAAATCAGCCACATTAAAATTACCATATGGGGAGGTCCATTTGATATCCAAAAACTGCTCAGTAACAGTCGGACAAGTGGGGAATGTTGGGGTGAACTAGAAAAGTTTGGGTAGAGTCGGATTTAAGTGTTTTCTAGGGAAGTGCCATGTATTAAGAGGGGTCGTTAAGAACCTTGTAGACCATCCCCATGGGGGTGGTGAAGCAAAGGCCCCCATTGGTAGAAAAAAACCATCAACCCCCTGGGGTTATCCTACACTTGGAAGAAGAATTAGAAAAAGGAATCAATATAGTGATCATTTGATTCTTCGTCGCCGTAGTAAGTAGGGAGAGAAAATCAAATTTGTTTCTTCGTCTTTATTCAAAAACAAAAGAGTCATGTGTGACACGTTCACTAAAAAAATCCTTTTATATTGAATCATTTATTAAGAAAAAAAATCTTAACACAAATACGAAAAAGGAAAAAATAATAATAACTTGGTCCCGAGCATCTACAATAATACCTACAATGACCGGCCATACTATTGTTATCCATAACAGAAAGGAAAATTTACCTATATTTATAACAGATCATATGGTAGGCCACAAATTGGGAGAATTTGCACCGACTCTAAAATTCCCGGGCCATGCAAAAAATGATAATAGATCTCGTCATTAATAATATTATTTGAAATGTTTATCATTATTAGGAGGTTCTTCTATGATAAAGAAGAATGGAGGGAACCCAAATACAGAAACATACGATTTAAGTCAGCATATATACATCTCTACTCATAAAGCACGAAGAGTCGTGGATCAGATTCATGGATATTCTTACAATGAAACACTTCAAATACTGGAACTCATGCCTTATCGACCGTGTGATCCCATTTTTAAATTGGTTTATTCTGCAGCAAATGCTAGTCAAAATATGGGTTTCAACAAAGCAACTTTAGTCATTAGTGAAGTAGAAGTCAACGAAGGCACTACCGTGAAAAAATTAAAACATCAAGCTCGAGGATGTAGATCTCCGATCAAAAGAACCCTTTGCCATATAACTATAGTATTGAAAGAGGAATCCTTAAATGAAGAATATATCAAATGGTTAAAATAAAAAAATGGGCAAACAACGGGAACTGAACCCGCGCATGGTGGATTCACAATCCACTGCCTTGATCCACTTGGCTATATCCGCCCCCTCATTATTTGAAATAGAATCATAATATTATATTTGATATTTGGAATGAATCATCATTTCATTAATCATAATTAAAAATATAAAGGAGCAAATAGTCATCAAAATATAGATCTTATATTCTTATATAAAGTATAAAGAAGTATAACTGATATAACATAATCAGTATGTTGTGAATATAAATTTAGTATGGGACAAATAATAAATCCACTCGGTTTTAGACTTGATACTAACCATGATAATCATTCTGTTTGGTTCGTACAACCAAAAAATTATTATGAAGGGTTACAAGAAGATAAAAAGATACGAGATTCTATCAAGTCTGTAGAAAAAAAAGAGGACACTATCTTCTTTTGGTATTGATAAAATATAACACATAATGATTCAAAAAAGAATTGATATAATTCTAGTTGACATCTATATGGGATTCCCAATGTTATTAGTGAAATAAGGTAATAGACTGCGAGGAATCGACGATTTAGAAATGAACGTACAAAAAGAGTTGACTTATGTGAACCGAAAACTCAATATTTCTATTACAAGAATAGCCAAACCTTATCGAGAACCTAATATTATTACCGAATTTATAGCTGAACAATTAAATAATATAGTATCATTTTGAAAGGCCATGAAAAAATCTATTGAATTAACTGAACAAGCAGATAGTAAAAGAATTCAAATACAAATTTCAGGACGTCTGGATGAAAAAGAAATTGAACGTGTCGAATGGATCAGAGAAGGTAAGGATCCCCTACAAACCATTCGAGATAAAATTAATAATTGCTCCTATCCAATTCGAACTATCTATGAACTATTCGGCATAAGAATTTGGATATTTACAGAGGAGGAATGATATTTTCTGTCTTTTATCTCTCTTTTTTATCTTTATATATATATATACTATAACTATAACAACAGGAATAAAAAATGAAAAAATAGAAAAAAAAATACTATTATACTATACTATCTTCATAATAGTCATTTCTTTTATGCTCAATGAAAATAAAATGATCAATTCACAATTAAAATTTGGATAGGGTTAAATAAAAATTTAATGGACAATTTATTTAATAGAATGGCTGCAATGCTTAGTGTGTGACACGTTTCTTTTATAAAGTAATGATTATTGAAAAAAGAATAGACAAAGATTGCAAACAAAATATGAACTAATAAAAATAAATAATAACTAACCCATTGCCTTATACTATCTATATATGGATCAAAAAATAGTCAAGATATGATAATTTTATACAGTCATATCATTGTAGCAACTGATTCAATATTGTTCATAAACAAAAAAACTAAAATTGAAGAAAAAGTAAAAAAAATATATTATAGAAATTGAGAGAAAGAAAGAAGAATATGCATCAATGATATATGATTCTAATATGTAAGGTCTATGAGTTATCACAAGACATATTAAAGTATAATTGCATGAATATTTATTATTCATATTCTACTGATTATTCATAAAACTATATATAAATAAAAAATAACATAATTTTTTAGATAGATTCCACTCATTGAACAAACCAATCAAAAGCTTCAAGTCAATAAAGACTGATAAGATTGACTAAATTTTCATTAGAATCTATGTTGTAGAATTTAGACCTAATAATTTTTATTTAAAATTGAGAACGATGAGAATGATGGAACTTGTGAATACAGAAAATGTCTTTAAAAAAGATTGATTCATTGGGCAGGGTGACGGAAAAAACTAAGACTCACTTATTTTGTGAAATTGTGGGAAAACCCTACGAATGAAATATAGAAAGAACATTCGCATGCGAAAAATTAAAGTATGAGGATCAAAACATGGTAAAAAATGAGTTGTCACGTTTTTATCAATTTATTTAGAATAATTTTTAATTGTCTTTTTATTTTTGTTAAAACATATATGTTTTATTTATAATTGAATTATTGATTATTCAAACACTCTATTTAGATTGGATAAAATCTAAATAATCTTGATTCAATATTTATTTCAATATTGAAATGTGTATCTTCAATTTTATTTTTATTCGTGAGGAGCTGGATGAGGAAATATTCTCATGTCCAGTTCTGTAGTAGAGATGGAATTGGGATGAAACCATCGACTATTACCCCCAAAAAACTAGATTCTGTAAACAACATAGAGGAAGATTGAAAGGTGTAGCTTATCGAGGCAATAGTATTTGTTTTGATCAATTTTCTTTTTATGCACTGGAACCCGCTTGGATCACATCTAGACATATAGAAGCAGGACGACAAGAAATGGCATGAAATACGCATAGGGGTGGAAAAGTATGGGTTCGTATGTTTCTAGAAAAACCAGTTACATTAAAACCTATGGAAACGCGCATGGGTTCGGGGAAAGGATCTCCCCAATATTGGGTAGCTGTTATTAAACCAGGTCGAATACATTATGAAATGGGTGGAGTAACAAAAAACATAGCCAGAAAAGCTATTATAATAGCGGTGTCAAAAATGCCTATATGAAATTAATTCAATATTTCAACAGATAAAAAAGATGAATCTAAGAGTTCATTGGTATGAAAAATACGAATCAAAAATATTTTTTATGTACAAAGTTCTATATTCTTTTTTTCTTTAACCTTTCATTAGGATTTTCTTTGCACTAAAAAATGTTATTCATAAAAAATGATTCATCCTAAGACCCATTTTAATGTAGCAGACAGTAGCGGGGCTCGAAAATTGATGTGTATTCGCATCATAGGAAGTAATCGACAATATGCTCATATTGGTGACATTATTGTTATTGTGATCAATGTAGCAGTCCCCTATATGCCCCTAGAAAGATTAGAAATAGTCAAAACGGTGATAGTCCGTTCTTTTAAAGAACTACAACGTGAAAAATGTATGAAAATACGATCTGATGAGAAAGTCGCAGTTGTCATTGATCAAGAAGGAAATCCCAAAGGAACTCGAATTTTTGGTGCAATTGCCCGGGAATTGAGATGGTTCAATTTTACTAAAATAGATTCATTAGCTCCCGAAGTATTATAATTCTATAATATTTGAATGAAAGAATAGATAATATGATTCACGAATATAACCTAAATTTTTAAGGATTTATAAATAAAAAAAACATGTTGATGATATAATAATCGGGGGTACCAATCAATTTTTTCATCATGGTGAGGGACAATATTTTTGCTATAATCACCTCGATACGAAATGCTAAGATGAATAAAAATGGAACAGTTTGAATTGAATCTAATAGCATTACCTAAAACATTGATAAAATACTTTTACGAATTTTTTTTATCAAAAACTTGAGAAAACATCGGGAAAGTAACAACTTTTTGGTTTTAACCTTGCAACATAGAAAGAATAGAAAACAAATATTCACATAGAAGAATCATTATTAACAATTTAAAACATATCAGCCTTCCTGGTCTAAGAATCTATTCTAACTATCAACAAATTCCTAGAATTGTAGGTGGGATAGGGATTATAATTCTTTTTACTTCTCGAGGTATAATGACAGTCCGAGAAGCTTGATTAGAAGAAATCAGTGGAGAAATTTTGTGTTATATATGGTAAATGTTTATTATATTAAAATTCATTCTGGAATCCGTTATTTATATTGAAAAAAAACTGAAGCAAGATTCATTCTAACCATTTCGTTAACTTTACTTTTATATTAGTGAGTATACAATTCAATTTGAGGTTCACAATTTCCGGAAACTTATTTTCTTATAGCCAAAAGTAGATTCGCAGATAAGTTAAGGAATAAAAGATATGAAAAAAGGACTATGTTCGTAAATTTTTTGAAAAATTCCGACTGATATGTAGGTGGGGACGAATTATAGTCATTTGTTCCAACCTGCGACATAAACAAAGACAATAAAAAAATTATTGATTCCAAAGAAATCTCGCTAAAAAAACCAAGGTACAAATCATAATTGAAAGGATATTTTTTTTTGAAATGAAATGGATATTACCATATTTTTTGCAAACTTATATAACTCATATATTAAATATGAATATTATAATATTTTACATTAAATATAAATATTAAAAGAATACTATATGATAGAAAAACCTGTACCAAGAATTGGTCCATGTAGTAAAATTAAACGTATTTTACGTAATAAAAAGAGTACTAGAATACCAATGGGAATCATTCATGTTCATGCAAGTTTTAACAATACCATTGTAACTGTTACAGATATAAGAGGTCAAGTAGTTTCTTGGTCCTCTGCCAGTACATGTTTTAAGGGTGCAAGAAAAGGAACACCCTTTGCTGGTCAAACTGCAACAGAAAAATCTATTCGTACAATAATAGATCAGGGTATGCAATTAGAAGAAGTCATGATAAAGGGTCGAGGACTTGGAAGAGATGCATCATTATGATCTATTCGTAGAAGTGGGGTTCTATTAAGTTTCGTACGAGATGTAACCCCTATGCCACATAATGGCTATCGACCTCTTAAAAAAATACATATATAAAATCGAACAGATTGAAAGATAAATAAATGCAATGGTCTAATCAAATAATATTACTTACTATGGTTTATGGTTAAAGAGGAAATAAAAATTTCTACTCAGACTTTAAAGTGGAAATGTGTTGAATCAAATGTAGATAATAAGCATTTTTCATTATGGATGTTTTATTCTTTCTCCACCTTTGAATGGTCAAGCTGAGACTATAGGCATTGCTATGTGAATATCTTTGCTTGGAGAAATTGAAGGAACATGTATAACTCATGAAAAATATGATAAAATACCACATGAATATTCTACCATAGTTGGTATACAAGAATCCATACACGAAATTTTAATGAATTTGAATGAAATTGTATTAATAAGTAATCTGTATGGAACCTGTGATGCATCCATTTGTGTCAAAGGTCCCAAATATGTAACTACAAAAGAGATTACTTCACCACCTTCTGTGGAAATCACTTATAATACATAATATATTTCTTGTTTTTTAGAAAATATTTATTTTTGTATTAGATTAAAAATTCAGAGGAATCGAGGATATCGTATACAAACACCAAAAAACATTCAAAATGGAAATTTTACTATAGAAGCAATAGTCATGCCTATTCAAAATTCATATCATAGCATTCATAACTATGGGTATGGGAATGAAAAACTAGAGATAATTTTTCTAGAAATATGGATAAACGGATGATTAACTCTGAAAGAAGCCTTTAATGAAGCCTCTCAGAATTTCATTGATTTATTAATTCCTTTGATACATGTGAAGAAAGAAAACTTACATCTCGAGGAAAATCAACACAAGTTATCCCTTTTTACTCTTCATGATAGACTGAAAAAAACTAAGGAAAAAGAAAGAAAAAGTAGCATTGAAATCTATTTTTATTGATCAATCAGAATTGTCTCCTAGGATCTATAATTGTCTAAAAAGTTCAAAAATACAGACAATATTAAACTTATTGAATAATAATATAGAAGATATTATGAAAATCAAGCATTTTTACATGGAAGATGTAAATGATATATGGGGAACTCTAGAAATGCATTCCAAAATGGATTTACTGAAGTTTTCATCAATTGATTGATTTTTTTTCATATTTTTCAGGTTTGGAATAAATATGAAAAAGAATCATTCTATTTGGAATCAATCTAAAAAATGATTATTAAACATAAGCATGTATCTAGGATAATTTAAATTATCCTAGATACATTTATTTTTTATTATTTTTATTTTATTTCATTTGATGAATCCATTTTTTTAAAAAAAATACCTAAAGATAGGGATTTTTCAATAGGTAATGTGGCTCCAATTCCCAACCAAAGGGTAATTATTGAACCAATTAAAAATACGGTTGTTGCTACTGGAAGGCGAAGTGGATTTTGGAATTGATTAACATTCTCTAAAAAGGTACTGTGAATAATCCCACAGGTACTGAAACCATTAAGAGAACACCCAAAAAATTATTGGGTACTGTATGAAGTATTTGAAATACGGGAAAAAATACCATTCTGGTAATATTTCCAAAGGAGTTGAAAATGGATCTACTGGTTCACCTATCATGGATGGTTCTAGAACTGCTTGTCCTACATTACAGGAAATTGTTCCTTGAATGACTACTGGAAAAATATATAAAAGATCATTAGGCCACACTGGTTCTCCATAATAATTATGTCCCATCCCTTTAGCCAATTTGGATCTTAATACAGGATCATTCAATTCGGGTTTTTTGTTATTAGGATAGGTTAATTTTTTTTATAGATCCACCCCCCCCCCCCACGATGGAACCAGACATGACAATTTTTCATCATCCGGCTCGAGCAAGAATTAAAATAACAAAAATGGAACCATAGTCTAACATCTATCAAAATATATTCAATTAATGTAATATAGATTTCATAGTTCTATAAAATGGTTCTAAAAAGTTTGACCGAATTATCTTTTTTTTCCGGAGTTACGAAAAAATATGGAATTATGTTCTTACAGATAAATACTCAATACCTCAATGGGCTTACCAAAATGAATCACATGATCAAGCGCTTTCTGGGTAGTCTCAATCCTTTCATGATGTTTATCCTCAAAATTTGGAATTTTACATACAAAATAATTTACTTGTTACTAATAGTATATCTCGTTGAGCCCCTTTTCTTCTTTTCCTTGGAGACCTTGTATCACTCCGATCATTTAATAGATCGACAATGCAGAAGAAATGAATGCATTTCCATACGATAATAAAGTGAATATATAACATCATATATAGATTATGTCACCACATCACTGATTGTACTAGATCATATGAGGCCTTTTCATACACAACATGATATTTCAGGTCTGCTCATAGAAAATATTCACTTGAAGAGAACCGGTCTTGGGCTTTTCACGATGGGTGAAAAAGAACACGTTTTTTAAATGAAAATGTGGCAGAAATAGAAAATAAAATGTCTGCATGGACAAATCAATAGTTCAAGTCACACACTCCCATAATCCATTTTCTCTGAAGAGATTAATATTCCACAATCGCATGTAAAATAAACTACTTATTGTGGAGTTGAAAGGATCTTTTCAAAACTAACATTTTCTTTTACATCAAGACTTTATTTAGAAATGAAAACTTAGGGTTCCACCCTCAAGTGAATGAATTAGCTTCATATTTATAAAGGACCATAAATAGCTTGTTTTTGTATCATTTAAAAGTGGATTAACATAAATACAGCAGTACGAAGAGGCAATACAAAAGTGTGTAAACTATAAAAACGAGTCAAAGTGGATTGTCCCACACTATCACTTCCGTGTAAGAACTCAACCAAAGGGGATCCTATTACAAGAATATATTCAAGTACACCTGTTATAATTTTTATTTCCCAATAACCAATTTTATCCAAAGGTAAAGAATAACCAGTTACACCAAATGATGCAGTCAATACAGCCAGAACTACGCCAGTAAACCATGTTAATTTGTGAGGTTTTTTAAATCAACTGGTAAGATACACATGGAATACATGCGGGATCATCATTAAAACCATCATACTTGCCGAACATTGATGAATGGATCGTATTAACCAACAAAACATAGCTTAAATCATTATATATTGAACAGAAGAAAAAGCCTCTATAATGGTAGGATGATAGTAAAAAGCCATAGCAAAACCTGTAGCTACATGTAGTAAAAAAAAAGTAAGCATAATTCCTCCTAAACAATAAAATATGTTGGCATGAGGAGGAACGTATTTACAAGTAATATCATCTGCAATCGCCTGAATTTCAAGACGTTCTTCGAATCACTCATAGATTTTATTGAGATAGGAAACTCAGTCTCTTAGAACTGTATATGATAATTCCATCTCGTACTGCTCAAGCATAAAAACCTAAAAATACAAATTGAAATGTATCCTATGATAAAAATAAAAAAAAATCTCATGAGAATCAAGAAAAAGCATCCCCTTCTTTCTTCTTTGTGGTAATAATGCCAAAAAATCAAGTGGGCTCGTTCGTATGTGTTGTTTATCATTATAAGCTTATTGAATTTTCTATATTCCCTATTTTGTTTATTTTTCATAAAAATTCAGTTTTACATTAAATAATACTAATCTTATCCTTATATGACGGAATTTATATTTCTAAGATCCTATAAATCGATTGAAACCTTAGATTTATACTACAACCACAATGATGATCTCCATATCCTAGCCAAGCAGACCAAACAAGGATTCCCTGAGCAAGAACCATTAGCTCATCACTTATTCAATGATTAATTATTTTTATTTTGGAAAATTTGGTAAATAAGCATTATATATGAATTGAAAGAATACAAATCCTTATATATCTAGAAACCTTTTTCAAAATTCTTTTTTTGGAGTCCTTCTGCTGATAGTTATAATAATAAGTATGAATCATAGTTCAAATATTTGTTTTATGGACCTATTTTTTATGGACTTATTCTATTTCCTATTACGTGTTTTAGATAATACTAGAATCAATATCTGACATAGGTAGAACTTTTAATACAAGAAAAATATGATAGAATTATTCTCTGATATATAGGATTCATTATAACAAGTAACACACTCATATTCCGGAAATACAGAAACAAAGAAATTCTGCGGTCAATCTTCCAAAATAGAATGGAAAAATTTCAATACCTAACCAATTAACATTGTTTCGATAAAGTAATACTTTGTAATTATTATGGATATATATATAGATATCTAATTCATTGAAATTCCATCCTGTAAAACAGAAGAATTATAAATTTCCAAAATAATTGATAGAAATATCGTAAATAGAGCCATTGCAACACCCATCAAAGGAGTCATTCCCAATCTAGAAGTTACGTTACCATATTATGAATTTAATGGTTTTAATAAATCTCCAATGTAGGTTCGTCTTGGACCAGATGAGTGATCTTAAACGTTTTTTGTAGCCATCCATCCTCCTTGTTTGTGTCTTATTCATTACATGTTGACTTTGTATCTCAATTAGTCGTAAAATTAAAAAAGGATCATATCATATTGTCTAAATTATACAATGAAAACAGCTACCCTATTTTCCATATTTATATCTAGTTTACTTGTCAGTTTTACTGGGTATGCTTTTTATATCACTTTTGGGCAGCCCTCTCAAAATCTCATAGATCCATTCGAAGAACATGGGGACTAATTGAAGTAAAGAGCCTCCGCATGGGGCTTGTTACATCAATTCCTTCTGAATGTCATCTTTTTTTAATTAGTTTAGTTGTAACTTTAGGTTGTTCCCGAAAAAATATTGCGAAAAAATGATTCCTAGAGTTGAGGCTAAAAGGAACGTGTAATCCAATGCTTCCAAGTTCGATCATAGTTAAAAATTATATCTTTCATATCTGTTTATGATCCTCTTTCGGATAACTAACAAGCAGTCATCCCATAAGAAAGGCTGTGCAAATAAACAGAGTTATCTCGTGGACTTCGACTTTCCACACTCCCAAACAAAAGAAGTGAAATATTCTCATGTCATGTTGTATCAGACTACTCGTCTTGTAGTTGGATCTCCAATTTTTTGGAAGGTTCCAAATTCCACTTGAGCATCCAAATCGGGGTCAATACAAGTGAAAAAATCTCTGAACAGGGCTCAACATCATGCCAAATGTGTTCGAAAAATAATATTAGAGCAAACAAAGCATGTCCAAAAGTGAACCAACCTCTTAGGCTACTACAAAAAACACCATAGGATTTTAATGTTGCACGATCAAATTCAAAAATTCCACCCAATTGAGCACGTCTAGCATATTATCGCACAATAGTAGGATCACTATAACTAACTCCATTGAGTTCACCTTCATAGAACTCAATAGTTACACCGACTTGTTTGACACTATATTTTTATTCTACCCTTCTAAAAGGAACATCGGCTCTAACTATTCCATCCTTATCTACCAAAATGACTAGAAATGTTTCAAAAAATGTTGTCATACGGCGTACAAAAAGTTCACAACCTTATTTATCTCGAAAGATCGGGTGTCCTATCCATCCAACAGCTATTCCGTCCCCACTGTCCATTGAACCCACTCTGAATAATCCCCCTTTTGCCGGATTATTGCCAATATAATCATAAATGGCTAATTTTCCAGGAATCATAGACCAATATTCCGATAAACTTTTATTTTTAGCTTACCCTGTACCAACTATTCGATATATTTCTTGCTGGAAGTATCCCTGATCCCATTGATAACGAGTGGGTCCAAACAATTAGATTGGAGTCGTTGCTGATCCATACGACATAGTTCCTGAAACAACAAAAGCTGAAAAAAATACAGCAGCTATGCTACTGGATATGACAGTTTCAATATTGCCCATACGTAATCCTTTGTACAGACATTGGGGTGGACGGACACTAAGATGGAATAGACCAGCTAATATGCCCAATGCCCCATCTGCGATATGATGTGAGGCTATTCCCCCTGGAACAAAAGGATCAAAACCCTCCACACCCCACGATGGATTTACAGGTTGTATTTTTCCCGTTAGTCCATAAGGGTCAGAAACCCATATTACCGGACCATACAAGCCGGTTACATGAAATGCACCAAACCTAAAGAAAGCCAACCCTGATAGAAATAAATAAATTCCAATGATATTGGGAAAATCCAAAGAAGGTTTTAATATACGTTCATCACAAAATATTTCTAGATCCCAATATACCCAATGCCAAATAGCTGCCAAAAAGCAAAAACCCAAAAAGACTATATGTGCCCCGACCACACCTTCAAAACTCTAAAGACCTGGATTTGTGATAGTCTCTCCTGTGATACTCTAACCAGACCATGAATTGGTAATTCCTAAACGAGTCATGAAGGGTATAACAAACAATCCTTGTCTCCACATTGGATCAAGAACGGGGAATGAGGGATCAAAAACTACTAATTTATATAGAGCCATCGAACCAGCCCAACCAGCTACCAGAGCTGTATGCATGATATAGACAGAAAGCAACCGACCGGGATCACTCAATATAACGGTATGAACACAATACCATGGTAAACCCATAGAAAAACCTCTTATTTTGAAATATCAAAGATATTCTTATAACATAATTTTATTGCAGCATTGAAAAAATAAAAAAACATATTTTATGGATTGTATGGACCTCGTCACCCTTTCTCCAGTAGATGTATTATCTCAGCGCAATGGTCATTGTTTTAGTTCACTTATTGGTATTCTATGTATAGTCCGAAAAAAATATATTTTATTTACAATAAGTAGAAGCAGACTTATTTTATACCTGAAAAGAATCCATATGAAATGGTGGGGTTTATATTAATATTATTATAATATAAATATATAATAATAATATAAAAAATAATAATAATATAAAAAATATATAATATATATAAATATAAAAAAATTAAAATAAAATAATAAATTGATATAGATTTTATATGTGCAATTAGAATAATTCATTAATTCATAATAATTCATTTATTTTTATTTTTTAATTTTGAATCATCATTTTTTTTATTTTTTTTATAATTTCTCTATATGGATAAATCGAGTACAGATGAGTTGGGTACAATTGGAGAAATACAACCATTTTTACGTTTCCATATCATAGTGTATTAATATTCATTATTTCCTTCATTTCATGCCTATTGGTGTTCCAAGAGTCCCTTTTCGAATTCCTGGAGAGAAATATTCAACATGGGTTGACATATAGTGTGGCTTGTGAGATATCTTGGGCTATATGGTATTTTCCCGTTTTCTCACCTGATTAAGATATTTTCTTCTGACACCCCTAATAATATTGAAGAAAATTTGGAACATGTGATGATGTACAATTATTCGTCAATACTTTATTTTGGGAAGTATTCACAATAAATATAAAGCACAAAAATTTTATGATTTTTTGGTTTGACCAATCAAATAATGAAGTATCCAGGCTCCGTTTAAAAAAACCCAGCTAGAAATATCTATTTTTGGGACTACTATAACATATCAAAACATATAAAAATTGATTCCTATTTTTATAAAAATATGTTCACAATTCTTATTGAATTATATGTTCAGTTTTAAGATACATCAAAAATTTGGCAGATATGATGAAAGGAATTGTGAAAAAAATTGAAGGCATAGCAATAATATAAGGAGTAGGAGGATTTATGTTGTAGAGACCTGAAGCTTGACGTACATGGACATTACATTACTTTTGCGGAATAATTAGTACATAACAAAAACACACACACAAGGATCGTAATAGTTTAGTGTCTTTGGAAACTCGGAACGTAATCTTCTAATCGTGGTGAAAGATCTTCAATATCTCCCATAAAGATCTTCCCTTTTTTTTACCTAAAACCTTTCTTTATGTCTTGGGGAAAAGAAAACATAAAAGGGTGAGCTCAAATGCTCAGTAAGGGTAAACAAAATAAAAATCAATCACATCATATTCATAAGAACATAACTTTTGGAAATCTTAACCTGCAAAAGAGAGCATAATTTCATAACATGGGATAAATCATAGTAGTGAAATGAAATTCCAATAATCATAAGTTAAAACATGAAACTTTGTGGCATACACACATAATCATGGAAAATCATTTCTTGTTAGTCAAGACTCATTTCCAAGACTATCTTAGTGGACAAAGTCCCTTTCTGAATCGAGTAACCCTCGTTTCAGTCCTGTTTCACTGAACCGGTATAACCTACCATTTCAGCCATGTCTATCTCATGAGATATAAAATCTTTACCCAATGCATTGGAGGGAGATATAGGTCCCACCCATCTTATAATGAATCCTTTCTTATGTGTGCCACATAATCATAAATCATACATCATTGCATAACCCATGTAATAAAAATGGGATTCTTAAACAACATGACATCATAAAACCATTCAAATAAGATAAAGGAATTCATAAACATAATTCCATCACAACATAGTCAAATAAATGTAAAAATATGGATAGAAACAGAACCCTTTATTATCTTAGATGAAAAATAATCTTGATAAAACACTTGAATTGAATTCTTGAGGAAAATATCCTTTCTTCTTCAAAATCAATTTCTTTTCACAAAACATCAGGCAATTTTAAAAGAAAAAAGATTTTATTGAAAATAGTCACGAAATATTTTGGAGGATGTTTCATGAAAATAAGTCTTTATAAAACCGTAAAAATCCGTTCGTGCCGTATAAGTTAAAAAAAACATTCTTCTCGTACTTTTGTCGGAAAAGTCAAAAAAGTACCTCGTACGAAAAATGACAAAAGATTCCTTTCATATCTTTTACTAAAAACTCACCGAAGGGTAAAATAGGATTTAAAAAAAATTGTAGGTGAATGAAAATAATATTACATATTGATGAAACATGGATGTGGATGATAAAATACACCCCAGTAAATACTTACGAATAAACAATCTCGGATAAAAATGAGATTGTGATATTTCCCTTACATTAGGTCTGATTTGCTTCGTATGTGTCCGAACCTCCTGTATAATGATTTAAATAATGTCATTGACTTATTACAGAATCATATTCATTGTTATGATATCATATATGGTTCACTTATGACATTATATTACCCATTCTTTTGTAAATTCCATGTTAAAGAAGCGTTTTGGGTAAAATCGTTTCATTTATCGTAGGTGTTTTGACTTGTTGTTCTTGACATTATTATTACTTATATCATGATTTAATTACTTCCAGAATATAAAATATGATTTATATATCATATATATTCAGTATATATATATATATAATAGATAGATAAATGAAATGAAAAACACCGTTCATGGAGACGGTAGTCCGTACGTACGCATGAACGTTCTTTTTCTTTCCTTATTGTCTTGAATGGAAGTAAGTGGATGACATACATATATATATATATATACATAAATCCAGTAGCTTTATAATGTAATATATTTCATTATTATTTCTTATATATACTTTATAATCATTCTTAAATGGTTAACATGGAGAATGAATCTCATCGCGCCGTGGAGACGGTGGTCCGTACGTACGCACGAGCGATGATATCATTTCCATAAATATAGAATTGAATTGGAGTGGATTATACAATATATCAGAATCAATATGATGTTGTAATAACTATGTATAGTTATTCTTTACACCATTATACCCATCCATGTAAGGTGGTGGTGGAAAATAGATTACACCACTGCGTGGAGACGGTATTCCGTACGTACGCACGCGCGGTGATTTCTTTTTCCGTAGGATGGATAGATGGTGAAATAGGGTTGTTTCATACTTATAATAACATATCATTATATGAGTTATACAGATGTTATTACTTCATAATGAAACAACCTAAGAAGAATAAGTGGAAGAAGAAATAAAGATGAAAGAATTGGTAACGGTAATTACCTCTTCTTTGAAGCGCCTCTTTGAGACCTCCTCTTAGGGCACTAAAATTGGTCTTTGAGGAAGACCAAAACCTCTAGGATGTTTCTAGGGAAGTGGAGAAGAGATTTTGGCAGGGGTTGGCCGAGCTTGAGTGCTCAAATTGGTGTGAGGAGGAGGGGGAGGAGGTGCCCTTTTATAAGGGAGGAGAGGGGCACCTTAGGAATATCTCAAAATATTATTTTATATTAAAGTCAAAATCGGTTTATAATGGCTCCAAAGGGTCTTATTTCGAAGATAAGGTGGGTATGGGTCGAAATCCGATCAACCAATAAGATTTATACAAGTTTAGGGTATTATTTTAACCTTATCAATTAGATTTAACTCTAAGTTAAATAATTTAACTTTTACCATGTCTTTTTGTTTTCTTTCACTATATGGTTAATAAACATACTATAAATTCCAAACGAACCCCAAATTGTTTATTATTAATATATATATCCTTATCTAAGTCATTTGGCCGAACCTTAGATTTTTAGGAATAAAATAACAATTAATAATATAATATTTGATTTAAAAACTATTTTGTGTCAATTTTGACACTATTTGATATATGATTTTTGTGAAAGTCATAACAGAATTATATGTTCGAACCAAGTTGATTAAATCAACCTTAATATATCATAGTAACCTATAAAATTAGTGTAATTCATAAAAAGTCTTAAATTACATTTATTTTGGTATTTATATTATCAATTATGTCAATATTTCATTAATAAGATAATTACTGCATCATCTTTGTGTCATAAATAAATTAAATTATTTGATGTCTAAAAATTACAAATAAAATACCATCATGTAGGAATTATTTTTATCTTTCTAATGAATATTTACAATCGAATTTATCTTATGTATAACCCCATATTATAAATGATTTACTTATTAAACTTTGATTTTAACTATTTTAACCCTTCTTTAAATAAATTAATAATAATGTCCTAATATAATCCAAGTGGACCTAAATGGTCATATTTTATTCCTAAGTTTGTTTTTGGTCGAATTACACTTGTCCAATAGAATTAGGACATGTGTTAGGGTAATATTAATATCATATTTACCCTTAGTTACCCAATTTACTATTAACTGCGGTAAAAAAAGTAAAAAGTTACTATTCACCAAAAAATTATTTTCATCTCATTGAACCACATTTTAATCCTTGATATTAACCGTGTCTCTCGGATTTTCGAAATTCCATTCACAGAAGCGGTAAAATTAAGTTTTATGCAAAATTCGGTTTTTAACCTCCCACTTAGTGGTTTCACTATTCATCAAAAATTGAAAGTTTTCAGAAAAATACCAAAATTTCACCCTAGGCTAATTTCGATATTCTGAGTCCAAAAATGAAGTCCATTTTGAAAAATAAAATTTATAAAATTTCAAAAAGTGATTATTACTATTCATAACGGCTAGTTTTAATAGCATATCATTGTTTAGTGAAACTCGGTATTGCGTATTACACACGCTGTCGAGGAAGGTCGTGATTGCGTGTAATGCAAGGCAAGTCAAGGATGCGTGTTGTGCAAGCTCCTTTTGGTGTAGCGTACAACACAAGACTTTAATAAAATTAAAAAGAATATTTTTTTATAAAATCTTGGGCTGTTACATTCTACCCCCCTTAAAATGAATTTCGCCCTCGAAATTCGTCGGGGTTATAAATGGTTTACTATTCGAAAGTTTCTTTAATAGAAACCCACTTCGTAAAAAGGAATATCAAAACAAATCTTTAAAAACAAAAGTATGAAACGTAACGGTTACCCAAATAAAATAATCATTGGGTTTCCACATAGGTGAAAATATGGATATGGAAGAGAAATCTAACCATCATGTTCTGATGGAGAGTGGTATAGAACATGGCTATGGAAAAGCCAGTAATCACAAAGCCATAAATTTGTGACGATCTAGGGTACCATCTGATTCATCAGATATAAGGGCACTAGGACAACATTTTTGGTTTTCAAGATCATTTCCCTAAAGTTGAAGAATTTTAATTAGAATAAATACTTACTTTATTTTGGTACAATCTCACTGTTGTTCGTGCCTTGAACAATTTCCACTTCATCTCTTAAATAAATGAAGTTGAATTTGTTATTCATGAAGTGTTAGCAGATCATGTCATAGAATGACGGGTCATTCCATCTGTCTCAAACAAAATGTTAGCAAAAATTATATGCATAAGTCGATCTATAGTGAGATTAATCATATATGGTTCCTAAAATGGACTTATACTTCATATATCATACTGCTTAATATAATAAAAATAGTTTCTACTAAACAAGGACTTTCTGTAGGCCAGTGGTAGGCGATAAAGGCCAGTCGCACTTCAGTTGTGGGTTCGATTCCCACAGCCTTGTCCGATGCAATGGGTTGTCGCTCGTCCTGCATGTTGTCCTTTTTCTAAAACTATATTACTATAACATCTCATCAATAATATCACAAAACTTCTATCCTTAAACAATACTAACTTATGTCTAACATAATCCATTCCAATCTGTAGGCTTATCCATAATACTGCAGTCCACTCTCATAACATAGTGAAAACGATTACCAGAGATTTAACACCATCGCCGATCCCCATATATCATAAGATATGTTTTGTTGGTCACATTACAAACATTCAAAGTCCTTAATCATGTATTCTCTTGAATACCTTAGTGAAAACATGAATGCAGTTAAAAGTTAACACTTTACACATACCAAAATCCTCAAAATTCTATATACTCAAACCATGATATCACTTAGTCCTTATATCAATCATGAGCTCATGAATACTGTCAAACATTTCATTTCCTCCTTATCCCTTCATTATGTGCATATCATCAACTTTCCAAAATATTTGAATCACTTTTCATGGTTACCGGTACCTTAGAATTATTGAAAACCACAATAGACCAATACATAAATATTTCAATACACCATAAAAGTACCTCAACAACATTATTATTGAATACCAATACATAAACACTTCAGTCCATCCACTTCAATGATTGTCCTGGAATAAGTCCATCCCTGATTTAGAAGTACCTTTTTAGGTCCGGGCATTGAGTTGGGTAATGCACGTGTTCTCCACAAATAAGACATTGAACTCCATAACAGTCTGTCACTCTATGACCCTTTTCTCCACATAGATAACATCGGTCCCTCCATTTGAGGTATTCCTCAAGGTTCTTCTTCCCTTCTTTAGAAATCTCAATCTTCCTTTCTTTATGCTCCTCAACATGAGAACATGAATAATAGTTTCTCTTCCTCTTATTTTATGAATTAGGCATACCACTAAATTTCACCTTGATAATCATATATCGCGATGACTGATTCGGCATAATCACAATATCTTTCTCTCTAGGAATTACAAAATTTTGTTGCTCATAGTCACCAATTTTCCATTGGATTCAATGTTAACCGAATTCCTTCGGGTTCCCTTCATTAACTAAAACACAAAAAGAATTCTGTGAGAGGTGAAATCATGCTAGGGAAAACAACATTATAAAGGGGGAGTACCTTCAATATCTAACATCTTAGGTTTAATTCTAGGATCGTTAGCGTAGTTCTAGTACTATAACCAATACGTATACTTAACCTTAGGGACATCCCTAGACATACCATAGAAATATCTCTAGGGATCTCACTAACGTTTTCGCATCCTAGTTTCCAAAGGTTGACTAAACCTTTCCTCTGATACCAATTATAGCAGTCTGGAATTACTTCCAGTGGACTATAATTGATATCTATCAGGGCACTCCATGGGCGGCTACACCCCCTGGGCGGGACACACCACCATCCCCAGTGGCAGCCATTTCCTCATGAAGCCCTTGGGCGGAGAGCCATGCTTTGTCCAACGCTCACATGTGAGAGTTCCCAAGGATCGGATACATTCCTACCTCCTTTGCCTCTGATACCAACTGTAGAGACCCGAAGCTTGACGTACATGGACATTACATTACTTTTGCGGAATACTTAGTACATAACAAAAACACACACACAAGGATCGTAATAGTTTAGTGTCTTTGGAAACTCGGAACGTAATCTTCTAATCGTGGTGAAAGATCTTCAATATCTCCCATAAAGATCTTCCTTTTTTTTTACCTAAAACCTTTCTTTATATCCTGGGGAAAAGAAAACATAAAAGGGTGAGCTCAAATTCTCAGTAAGGGTAAACAAAAGAAAAATCAATCACATCATATTCATAAGAACATAACTTTTCGAAATCTTAACCTGCAAAAGAAAGCATAATTTCATAACATGGGATAAATCATAGTAGTGAAATGAAATTCCAATAATCATAAGTTAAAACATGAAACTTTGTGGCATACACACATAATCATATAAAATCATTTCTTGTTAGTCAAGACTCATTGCCAAGACTATCTTAGTGGACAAAGTCCCTTTCTGAATCGAGTAACCCTCGTTTCAGTCCTGTTTCACTGAACCGGTATAACCTACCATTTCAGCCATGTCTATCTCATGAGATATAAAATCTTTACCCAATGCATTGGAGGGAGATACAGGTCCCACCCATCTTATAATGAATCCTTTCTTATGTGTGCCACATAATCATAAATCATACATCATTGCATAACCCATGTAATAAAAATGGGATTCTTAAACAACATGACATCATAAAACCATTCATATAAGATAAAGGAATTCATAAACATAATTCCATCACAACATAGTCAAATCAATGTAAAAATATGGATAGAAACAGAACCCTTTATTATCTTAGATGAAAAATAATCTTGATAAAACACTTGAATTGAATTCTTGAGGAAAATATCCTTTCTTCTTCAAAATCAATTTCTTTTCACAAAACATCATGCAATTTTAAAAGAAAAAAGATTTTATTGAAAATAGTCATGAAATATTTTGGAGGATGTTTCATGAAAATAAGGCTTTATAAAACCGTAAAAATCCGTTCGTGCCGTATAAGTTAAAAAAACATTCTTCTCGTACTTTTGTCGGAAAAGTCAAAAAAGTACCTCGTACGAAAAATGACAAAAGATTCCTTTCATATCTTTTACTAAAAACTCACCGAAGGGTAAAATAGGATTTAAAAAAAATTGTAGGTGAATGGAAATAATATTACATATTGATGAAACATGGATGTGGATGATAAAATACACCCCAGTAAATACTTACGAATAAACAATCTCGGATAAAAATGAGATTGTGATATTTCCCTTACCTTAGGTCCGATTTGCTTCGTATGTGTCCGAACCTCCTGTATAATGATTTAAATAATGTCATTGACTTATTACAGAATCATATTCATTGTTATGATATCATATATGGTTCACTTATGACATTATATTACCCATTCTTTTGTAAATTCCATGTTAAAGAAGCGTTTTGGGTAAAATCGTTTCATTTATCGTAGGTGTTTTGACTTGTTGTTCTTGACATTATTTTTACTTATATCATGATTTAATTACTTCCAGAATATAAAATATGATTTATATATCATATATATTCAGTATATATATATATATAATATATAGATAAATGAAATGAAAAACACCATTCATGGAGACGGTAGTCCGTACGTACGCATGAACGCTGTTTTTCTTTCCTTATTGTTTTGAATGGAAGTAAGTGGATGACATACATATATATATATATATACATAAATCTAGTAGCTTTATAATGTAATATATTTCATTATTATTTCTTATATATACTTTATAATCATTCTTAAATGGTTAACATGGAGAATGAATCTCATCGCGTCGTGGAGACGGTGGTCCGTACGTACGCACGAGCGATGATATCATTTCCATAAATATTGAATTGAATTGGAGTGGATTATACAATATATCAGAATCAATATGATGTTGTAATAACTATGTATAGTTATTCTTTACACCATTATACCCATCCATGTAAGGTGGTGGTGGAAAATAGATTACACCACGGCGTGGAGACGGTATTCCGTACGTACGCACGCGCGGTGATTTCTTTTTCCGTAGGATGGATAGATGGTGAAATAGGGTTGTTTCATACTTATAATAACATATCAGTATATGAGTGATACTGATGTTATTACTTCATAATGAAACAACCTAAGAAGAATAAGTGGAAGAAGAAATAAAGATGAAAGAATTGGTAACGGTAATTACCTCTTCTTTGAAGCGCCTCTTTGAGACCTCCTCTTAGGGCACTGAAATTGGTCTTTGAGGAATACCAAAACCTCTAGGATGTTTCTAGGGAAGTGGAGAAGAGATTTTGGCAGGGGTTGGCCGAGCTTGAGTGCTCAAATTGGTGTGAGGAGGAGGGGGAGGAGGTGCCCTTTTATAAGGGAGGAGAGGGGCACCTTAGGAATATCTCAAAATATTATTTTATATTAAAGTCAAAATCGGTTTATAATGGCTCCAAAGGGTATTATTTCGAAGATAAGGTGGGGATGGGTCGAAATCCTATCAACCAATAAGATTTAGACAAGTTTAGGGTATTATTTTAACCTTATCAATTAGATTTAACTCTAAGTTAAATAATTTAACTTTTACCATGTCTTTTTTTTTCTTTCACTATATGGTTAATAAACATACTATAACATGCCAAACGAACCCCAAATTGTTTATTATTAATATATATATCCTCATCTAAGTAATTTGGCCGAACCTTAGATTTCTAGGAATAAAATAACAATTAATAATATAATATTTGATTTAAAAACTATTTTGTGTCAATTTTGACACTATTTGATATATGATTTTTGTGAAAGTCATAACAGAATTATATGTTCGAACCAAGTTGATTAAATCAACATTAATATATCATAGTAACCTATAATATTAGTGGAATTCATAAAAAGTCTTAAATTACATTTATTTTTGTATTTATATTATCAATTATGTCAATATTTCATTAATAAGATAATTACTGCATCAGCTTTGTGTCATAAATAAATTAAATTATATGATGTCTAAAAATTACAAATAAAATACCATCATGTAGGAAATCTTTTTTGCTTTTAATGAATATTTAAAATTTAATTTATCTTATGTATAACCCCATATTATAAATGATTTACTTATTAAACTTTGATTTTAACTATTTTAACACTTCTTTAAATAAATTAATAATAATGTCCTAATCTAATCCAAGTGGACCTAAATGGTCATATTTTATTCCTAAGTTTGTTTTTGGTCGAATTACACTTGTCCAATAGAATTAGGACATGTGTTAGGGTAATATTAATATCATATTTACCCTTAGTTACCCAATTTACTATTAATCGCGGTAAAAAAAGTAAAAAGTTACTATTCACCAAAAAAATATTTTCATCTCATTGAACCACATTTTAGTCCTTGATATTAACCGTGTCTCTCGGATTTTCGAAATTCCATTCACAGAAGCGGTAAAATTAAGTTTTATGCAAAATTCGGTTTTTAACCTACCACTTAGTGGTTTCACTATTCATCAAAAATTGAAAGTTTTCAGAAAAATACCAAAATTTCACCCTAGGCTAATTTCGATATTCTGAGTCCAAAAATGAAGTCCATTTTGAAAAATAAATTTTATAAAATTTCAAAAAGTGATTATTACTATTCATAACGGCTAGTTTTAATAGCATATCATTGTTTAGTGAAACTCGGTATTGCGTATTACACACGCTATCGAGGAAGGTCGTGATTGCGTGTAATGCAAGGCAAGTCAAGGATGCGTGTTGTGCAAGCTCCTTTTGGTGTAGCGTACAACACAAGACTTTAATAAAATTAAAAAGAATATTTTTTTATAAAATCTTAGGCTGTTACATATGTTGTCCTTTTTTATTACCCTATATTGAAAATAGAAATCGAGGTTTTACCCAGAGTAGAGCATAAACCTAAATGATGAATAGAACAAGCCCATTCAGGAATAAGAAAATAACATCATGATTTGAATCGGTGAAAAAACACATCAACGAAAAGTGAGTTTGGTAAGTTTAGCGAATTATTTTTCATTTTATTTTATTTTATTTTTATTTTATATTATTTTTTATTAAAATTATATTAAAAATAAAAAATAACATAAAATAAAAATATATAAATAAAAAATATAAATAAAAATTAATGAAAAATTCTAAAATATTTTAAAAAAAAAACAAAAAGCTCCTTGGAATCTAAAAATTGATTTTTTTCATTTGTTGAACCGTATGCATAAACAGTTGCATGTACGGTTCCTAAGGCAACCCATTTAATGATGGATCTAATCAACCGAATTTATCAAGAAAGATTACTATTTTTAGGTCAAGGGGTAGATAGTGAGATCGCTAATCAACTTATTAGTCTGATGGTATATCACAGTATAGAGAATGATACCAAAGATTTTTATTTTTTTATAAACTCTCCTGGGGGATGGGTCATCCCCGAAATTTCTATTTATGACACTATTTAAATTGTTCGACCAAATGTACAAACTATATGTATGGGCTTAGCTACCTCGATGGGATCTTTTATCCTGGTCGGAGGATCAATTACCAAACGTCTAGCATTCCCGTACGCTTTGTGCCAATGATTTTTTGAATATAAAAAAAGGATATGCCTTCACCATAGATAGTATATGAGTAATAATAGAATGGAATTTTTCATTTGATATGAAAAATATATTTTTTAGTCTTTTATTCATTTTTTAAACCATTAGATTCTCTATCGAGAGAGTCATATGAGAGAAATGAAAGGATATTTGTGGTTCTTCTAACAAAATTCTTCAGTGTCACACACTTTTTACACCAGAGTTCTTATAAGATTTTTATGTATTATAGTTATTAAAAAGCACTAAGAAAATATTTTATTTTTTTACTTGATTTTATTTTGAATTCACTGAAATAAAAAAACATTGGGATTGCTTATTCACAGAGATAAAAAAAGATGAAAGCAACAGAATCATCATAGTATTTCACACTGAGAAAAAGAAATGAAGGGTTATAATTGGAAACTTTACCTATTTTTTTGATATTGATACTCTTTCTTTATGTTATTAAAATAGAATTCAGAAATCAAAATAAAAAAGTAAATTTTAATGTAGAGCCATTTTCACAATGTGAAAAAAAATGCATGTACGGTTGATGATGAAAAAAACATTATTTCTTTTTTTACATCATGATAAGTGAAAAAATTGATTTTTTATGTTTTTCATGTTAGGGTAATGATCGATCGACCTGATAGTTCTTATTTTGAGGCACAAATAGTAGAATTTATCTTAGAAGTGGAAGAACTACTGAAACTGCGTGAAACCTTGACACAGGTTTATGTACATAGAACGGGGAAAGTGTTATGGGTGGTATTCGAAGATATAGAAAGGGATGTTTTTATGTCATCAACAGAAGCCCAAGCTCATGGAATTGTTGATCTAGTAGCAGTTGAATGGAAAAATAGTAGGGTATTTACACAAACTCCATGAGTCTTTGTATTTCTATCTATATCATTTTCAATTCGATTGATTATTCATTTTATAATTCATAATCATGCTGTTATGATCGATCTAAACCAACTCATTATGGATATGATTCCACATGCCAACTATTAAACAACTTATTTAAAACAGAAGACAACCAATTAGAAATGTAACGAAACCCCCTGCTCTTGTGGAATGCCCTCAGCGTCAAGGAACATGTACGAAGGTGTACGTGCGACTCATTCAGATCACAGAGTCTAGAAAAATAGAAACGGATTTTCCAGTTTCAATGATCAGTACCACCAGTGAATCAGATGTCACTCCATTCACTATATCTACAAACGAAAAAAGGAATCTATTCCCTTTTATGAAATTTATGTATTTTTTACGTTGGTGCAAATAAATCCATTCAATTGAAGAATCCATTTTTCTCCCATTGGTAGCAAATTAAATTCCATTAAGCGGGGGAAACTATTAAAAGTTAATAGTATAGTCATGTAATTGAAAGTCTATCACACATGCAAGAATGGACTAACAGGTTCAGCTACCTAGTAATAGTTAACCTTCATAATCCAATATCGTCAATCGTATATGATAAGGTAGATCTCATTGTGAAATATATATTACTACTGGATAATTACATAGGTCGAGCCAAAGTATGTGAACTATACAAGTGACCTATATGACCTAAAATCCGGGAAAAGGGCTCCGGTGTATAGAGAGGACCTCACTGTTTCATTTCAATAAGTCACTATAGAAACGATGTAATCCACCATAATCCATTTTTTGGGGACCAATATTCATAATTTATATTATTATTCTTATATTTAATTTATAGTATCCTAGTATCTAGGTTAGAAATCCCTTTCAAAAAACGATTGTGGTTGGGAAGGTTATTGTAGAAAAAACTGTTGGAATTTATATTTTATACATTGGTAAAATCTATTTTGTTATTAATAGACTGATAAGGGGTATAAAGAATAACTGAAAAAAGAAAAGAAACTAAAATTATTAGTTATTCATCAAAGATTCATTTAGTCATTGACCAAAATTAGACGAGGATATATAGCTTGTTAACGGCGAAAAAAAATTTGTTTATTTACATCAAGTTTTTGAGGAGCTCATTCAAGACTTACTGGAACTTTTACTCAACAAAAAATAAGAGATTTGGTTTCGTCTCATCAGGATAGAGATCGAAAAAAAAGAGACTTTCGTAGTTTGTGGATCGCTCGGATAAGCGCAGTAATTAGCGGTAATAGAGAATCCTCCTATTGCTATAGTCTATTCATACATGATCTGCCGAATAGCCAATTAATTATTAATCGTAAAATATTGGTGCAAATTACAATATCAAATAGAAATTTTCATCCTATGATTTTCAATGAGATCATAAATAAAATGAGAGTGGAAAAATACGCAGGAATCATTTACGGAATAATTTAAATTTTTTAGTTTCCAGAAAACAAACTCTGATAAAACAATAGATTTTTAGTATAATAAAATATCTAAAAATATATACGATAAGGTTTTCAAAATGAATGATAACGTTTAAAATAATTTCTATTTTTATCTGATTACAATATCCCAATACTATAGAATAATATTAATACGTATTTGAGTTTATACAATAATAGACTATACTATATAGTACCACATAGTACCATCCAAAATAAAAATGATGTCCTTTTTTATGATTCCACAAAAACCTATTTTTTATTGTTGTTTTATTTTTGTTATAGTATTAGATCATTCAAATTGTTTCTCAATATTCAGAAAGGGTAACAAAGATAAAATACAAGCTTGTTTTATAGCAATAGTAATGAATCTTTATTGTTTCAAGGTCAATCTATTTATTCGTCTAGAGAATATTTGGCCTTGTTCACTAATAAATCGACTAATTAAACTCATGTTTCTAAAATCAAATTGATCTCTTGATTCGATCGGAATCAACAACCGCCTATGAAAAGATCGTGTGGATTTACGAAAAGGTCATTTAGATTTATCCATAGTTTGTTTATTCCATCCCAAAAATCCTATTTGATTCGGTTAGATGAATGAAAATAATATATAATATATTATATAATGATAATATAATGATAATATAATGATATAATATATTCATTCTATATGAAATAGGTTAGTAGATTATGTATCTTTTTGTTTGTAGAGAAAATGAGTTTTTATGTTATATCGATGTCATTTTTGTCCTATTTTGACAACACAGGGTTATTTTTTATCTATTTCTATTTATTATTAACCTAACTATGAATCAATCATATGAATGTGAACAAACACTCTATAGTTATAGTTTTTTGTATCACTTCTAAGAAACTTGATGGCGCATATCCTTTGAGTCATAGGAAACACCTGTGGATTTCTTATGAATAAAAACACCTTTTCAAACATTGGTAAGTACAAAAGATCATTAAAAAATAACCATGACTTGGGTTCTGCCACCTTTAAAACATTTAGCTTATCCATGAACCCCCCTATTTAATGATTGATTGACTCAATGATTCTATGTCAATAACTAAAATGAAAAAAAGGGAATATCATTAATGCATTCGAGAAAAAACGATTGATCTCTATTAATAGACCCGCTAAAGATACAAACCATAGAATACTTAGTACCGGTGTAGTGGAATGATACGTTTTTAGATCTCGCATTGAAAATTCTCCTTTTTAGTATTCTTCTTTTGAACATAATGGGATGTAATCATATTTTCTGATAGAAAGATGCGGAATATCTAATTTAATTAGAAATGTATAATGTATAATGAAGAATCCAGTATCCAGTAAATCCATTTTTTTTCTATTCAACAAAAACAATCCATTTATTCTTGAACATTCCCCACCAAGGATTCATTTTTTTACAGTGTTTCATATATTTTTCATAATTTTTTTATTCTATGTTTTTTTCTATGTATATATGCAATGAGACCCAAAACGAAAAGAATAAGAGAGATGGTTCAATGTAAGAAAATTTTGTATAAAATAGAAAAAACAGGGACTCAAAGATACAGACCCTAAAAGGGATGTAGCGCAGCTTGGTAGCGCATTTGTTTTGGGTACAAAATGTCACAGGTTCAAATCCAATCATCCCTATATCCTATTCTTTCGAATTACTTTTGCTAAAATCCATATCATATAGTGTGAATTGGGATTCAAATTCGACATCATTGTTTCATTTTATGCAATAATTCATATGTGCAATGTATATGGAAGGATTCTTACAATAAGAACCATTTTATTTTTTATTTTATTTATTATATTTTTTTTATATATTTTTATTTTATTATAGTAGAGTATCAATTAAAATCGCTCTTAGTTCAGTTCGGTAGAACATGGGTCTCCAAAACCCAATGTCGTATGTTCAAATCGTACAGAGCGTGATTCAGTTTTTCTTGTTACACTGATACAATTATATACATAGAATAAAAAGATTAATTTGACCTCCTGTGAATTCAAAATGAAAAAGAAAGATAAAAGATAGATGATTTAGATTTTTCAAAGGTCCTACTGATCACTACGTCTATATTGTAAATACGCACTTACGAATAATCTAGCCAAAGTAATAGGAATTATAACTAACATGATTCCAAATAAAAAAGCTTCAATCATTTCACTGTGTTTTCAAGATAAAAAATTGACTATAATATCAATTATATTAAACCAAATTACTCGTAAATATCAATGACCAAAATATAGTAAGGGAAAAACTATAGAAATAATGGAATCCTGTATAAAGTTTTTATATTTGAATTTGATGAATTGTTTTATTTCATTTCAAATAAGTCGTATCTTAATCATACTAATAAATAAAACGGAGGTGATAGTAAAGACCGCTAGTAAAACCCAGAAATAATGAGTGAGAGTATACATATTAATAAAAGATCTAAGTGAAATATTTTCTTTTCACATAATATGTTATTTTTTATAAAACTTACCTAAGTGTCCATGTTGACAGATCATAGTAGAGAAAAACCAACACAAAAAAACCAATTATCATTGTTTTGGATTCATCAATCATACTCATGATAGACAACAATAAAACGAAGATAATGAAAGAGATATAAAAGAAAATGTTATTATTTTTGACAGATTTTTACCTATACTTTCTGATATACCAACCAATAGGATTATTGTAAAAATTCTTGAATGAACTAAAAGAATAACTATATTGTGTAAATTTTCTTTAAAAAAATGGAACTCTCTTTGAATTGAATCAATATTCAAATATAATTCATTCAATTTTTTTATTCATTTTATTAAAAAAATTCTATACATTTTACTTTACTTTATGAATGGGAGACTAAGCAATTTGTTAAATGAATACAAAAAAATTATTCCAACAAAATAAAACAAATTTATTATACATGTAAAATTGTAATTTTTTATATTCGGGTCTAATATATATTTTTGATTTGAATTCAATAAAAAAACTCCTACAGTAAAGAAAAAGTATTCCTTTTTTTAGTGCATGACATATGAAAAGCAACAAAAAAAGAAAAAAAAATTGATTGTTCGATTCTAAAAATTGTGTTCCTATGTTATAATAAGGATAGTTATACTTATTTGGTATACTTCAAAAAAACCATCGGTAATATTTACAATATAACAAAGATATTTTTTTTCAGTCAATCAATTAGTTAACTGGTCTCATCATATCTTTTATAGAATCAATCTGTTTTTAATGAATAATATTTGGAGCTCAGCATGTCCGGAAGTACTGGAGAATGTTCTTTTGCTGATATTATTACCAGTATTTGATACTGGGCCATTCATAGTATTACTATACCTTCCCTATTCATTGCAGGTTGTTTATTCGTTAGCACAGGTTTATATTATGATGTGTTTGGAAGCCCTCGACCAAACGAATATTTTAGAGAGAGCCGACATGGAATTCCATTAATCACTCGCTGTTTTGATCTATTAGAACAACTCGATGAATTTAGTAAATACTTTTAGTAGGAGGCCCAATGATCACAGATGAAACTTATCCAATTTTTACAGTGCGATGGTTAGCTGTTCACAAACTAGTTGTACCTATCGTCTTTTGTTTGGGATCAATATCAGCAATGTAATTCATCCACCGATAAACCTAATTCGAATTATAGAGCTACGACACAATCAAATCCGAATGAACAAAATGTAGAATTGAATCATACCAGTCATTACTGGGGATTATTACTTATCTTTGTACTTGCTGTTTTATATTCCAATTATCTTTTCAATTAAAAAAAATAAAGATCATAAAAAATATTCTTATCCAATTTGGAAAGATAATCATAGAATTCGAATTCAATCCATGACTGTTTATGTCTCTAGCATGATCAATTGATGAAATTTGGAGGGAGGGGAAAAAATGGCCGACACTACTGGAAGGATTCCTCTTTGGCTAATAGGTACTATAACCAGTATTCCAGTGTTTGGTTTAATAGGTATTTTATTTTACAGTTCGTATTCTGGATTGGAGTCATCTCGACAGTAAAAATGAACTGATTCAATGAAAAAATTCCATTTTTTATCATTCCTTATTCTTTATTTAAAGGAACATATTGAACTTCATTGATTCAGAGAACGTCTATTATTTTGTCTCTATAAAAATAGACTAAAGAAGAGAAGAAATAAGAAATCACTCAATTATTAGATAGCACAATAAAAATAGAATTTCATAAAAATATTTCTGTAGATCTATCTCTATAATATTGGAAATCATTTATTTACAAATGGTATATGAATAAAAATGCACGTCATTCTCAATATATGTAGAGAAACAAGAAAAACGTTTCTTTCATCAATTTTTTTATCATACATATCAAAAATTTGTTTGGTTCTTTTTTTTACGAACTTGAAAAATCCGAAAATCTAGAAATTCATTTTCGATAATTGAACCTTCTCAGACTGTTTCTTTTTAAGAACTAAAAATATTTGTGATAAAATAACATATGACAAGAAGAACAAAAGGCCTTGGACACGTAATGAATCTGGAAGTACTATTTCTGCATCTCCCTGACCGAATCCGCCCACATTTGGATTACTTGTTAATGGTTGAACAAGTTTAATGGATTCCCCCTCTGAAACAAGGAGTTCTGGTCCTGGAGGGATAAGATCAACTATTAGACATTCATTCGATGGATCCACAATGGTTATTTCATATCCTCCCTTTTCTTTTTGTCTAATTCTAATTACTACTCCTGCTGCTGTAGCATTATAAATTGTATTGTTACTCTTTCTCCCATTATGATAAATCCGGCTTCTCCCCCTGTTCCCACCTACATATATGAGATATTTTATGAAATGAACATCTTTCTTTTTTGCAGGGTCGGGGGATAGAATAGGAAGAGTGATTTCACTTTTTTCTGAATAGGAATAGGACCTATAACAAGAATATTTTTTTGAGTGGGTCGATATCTCTGAAAAGACAGATTTCCTATTTTTTCTTTCATTTCAGGAAAAATACAATTGGGGGGGGGGGGGGGGGGCTAATTCAAACCCCTTGGGTAAAATAATAATAGCCCCCACATTCAAAGACCCCTTTTACCATTAGGAAGAACTTGTTTCAGTTGAATATTATAAGGAATTCAAACAACTGCTTCAAATACAGTATCAGGAAGTACTACTTGTGGAACCTCAATATCAACAGGTTTATTAGCTAAATACAAATTGGCACATACTATACGACCAGTTGATTCTCGTGGATTTTCATAAATATTCTGTGAAAAAATGGGATATGCATTTGAAATAGATTCCTGACTAATTATAATATTAAGAAAAATTAGAAGAATAATTAGCAATATGGAAAAATATTGAGGAATTTTATTTGTTATCCATGAAAAGGTATTTGTTTGCATGGTTCAATGATCCCGACAATTTCTATAATAAATAATGGGGTAGGCCCTTATTTTGTATAATTACATATATATGTAAAAATAAAACTAGAAAAAATATTAAGCACTCTTTTTGTTAAGGGCTTTCTTGATGTTAAAAAATGAAAACAAAAAACATGATAATTGTCTTATAAAACATAATTGAATTGTATTTCAGTCATTCATGGAGTGATAAATCACTACAAGTGACGCAGATACACGATTTAAATAATGAAATATTCAATATTTAAAAATTGTATCTAAAATAACAAAAAAAGTGGAAACAATACCAGATAGAATTTTATCATTATGAACAAATCCAAAATCTTTGTATACAGAGCCAATCATCAGTTCCCAACCATGGGTTGAATGGAATATGATACATAAATCCGTGACTAAAAGAATAGAAAGTGATTTGATTGTTTTGTTCAAGTTATATAGTAATTCCTGAACCCAAGAGTGAATAATTAAAAGTTTTTCATTCTCATTCCCCAGAAAAATGGAATAACCAATTAAAATCACGAAAAAATAATGTTTGTGGAGAAGTTTAAAATTGCATGAATATGATATTCATTATGCATCTTTATCAATTGAATCGTTTCTTTGTAGATTCCGATATGTTGTTTTTGTAGAGGTGTTTTCAGATCTTCCTTTATCATTTCCTCCAACATGAGGAAATCCTCCAATTCTATAAATTTTTCTAGAATACACAATTCTTGAATCTCATTCAAATTTTTTTTGAGTTGTCTTGTATTCCATCAATTAAGAACCCAATATTCAAGACATTTATTAAAAAAGATAGAGATCTACTTGGGAAAAAATACAAAAATCGATACAAGATATAGAATGTGAATAAAAGTTTTTTTCCATCATTCATATATGAATTTTGTTAATGAACCCACCTACTCCTTATTTGACTATATCCTATGATCTATTATTTTGATCAAGTCTTATATTTACATCTAAAGGTAATGTCTATGAAAAATACCCTGTTTTTTTTGTGATTGAACAATTTGTCTTTGAATCTTGAAAGAAAATAGAAATAAATTAATAAAAATAAATAGAATAGTATTTTTAAATGAAATAAAAATACGTAATGATGGATGGAAAAGCGTATTTTGTAATTATTTTTTATTCATTGAATATAAAAAAATTAAAGAAAATTTATTGATTCAAAAATGTTAATTTATTTATGGGATGAATGTTTTTTTTGATTTTTTACTAAATGATAAGTGGATTTCTATTATACAAGAATAACTTTAGTTTGTTTGAATGAGCGCTTTAAAAAAACTAGTGAGTGATGATTTATATGATCGAAAAAAATGAGATTCCTCACTTTCAAAAAGGGAAAAAAATTCAGTTCATTTTGATTGGAACACCTAAGAAATAGGCCAATTCGGCGGCTTTTTGTTCAATTTCCCGTGTAGTCAAATTCTCATCTGTACGAATAAAAAAGGGAATTTCCACTTGACCTCTCAATTCCATATAAAGGAAAAGAGTACGACGAGTAAAAATCCCCTCTTTCACTTCAATTCGGAAGGACTCAATATCTTTTATAAGGAATCAGAATAAGATGCGACGCTTTTTTCCTGGAAATCCCCAATGAAAAAAACACATGATTCCTTTTTTTATATCGAATCAATCATAACCACTACCCAAATTCCATGATATTGTGCACCACAAATAGAAACTGATAAACATACCCACAATCCCATAGAAAGACATTACGATCCCTTGTGGAAAAAATGTTATTTGCTGATACGGAAATAAATATATTAAATTCCTACCAAGATAATTAGAAGTTCCAACCAATAAGAATCCTAATGAACCGAATAAAAGGATCAAGGCCCAAAATAAAATACTTTTTTCAGGAAACGTTTATAAGTTCTATCCATATAAGGTCTGATCGCCAATTCATACAAGATCTACTTTTTGTTAGCATTTTATTAGAATGGAGAAAATAAACCAAATGAATTTCATTTTCATATTACACTAAATATTTGTGCAATCGAAGTCTAAAACTAAATATTCAAAAAAATAAATGAGATTGACACCATGGAGTCTAAACAATATTGTTGTTTTGAACATGAAGAAATAAAGAAACCATTGTAATTGACGAAAAAACTAGGCCCATTAAAGAACAAAAATAAAAGGTAAATTTAGAATTGGCATAGTGTGAGTATCGACTGTTTGTTTATAGTTTAAAAGAAGGACATATCAAAAGTCAAATTCAAATATAGATCGATTATAAAATTGATCTAATTCTTATATCCTATAATGAACCTGTGTATCTTAAAAGTGAGTATTGTCTATCAGTGCAATGAATTTAACAAGCTCATTTTCGACCTTATTTTATGTTGTATTATTTTTATTCAAAGGAATGAAAGCATGGAACTGAAATAATTCACTCAGAACACTTTTTAAAATAGTACGTGGTATGATTGAATCAAATAAACCCTTATTTTATAAATATTCAGCCAATTTTGAACCATCGGGTACTGTCTTATTTAATTTTTTTTCGATGAAACTTTTACCTGCAAATTCAATGTAGGAATTGGGTTCGGCAATAATTATATCCCCCAACATACCAAAACTCGCTCTCACCCAACTAGTCGTAGGAGAAGTAAGGATAGATATATAAAATTACCTTTTATTAGATTGAAAATCATATAAAGATGCAGATATTTTAGCCATTTTCATCAAGCTTAAACTTCCTTCTTGCTTGCGTGCCCCTCCAGAAGCACACACTAAAAGAAGCGGTAGAAATTTATGGGATGCATACTCGATCAAACGAGTTATTTTCTCCCAGACTACGGATCCCATACTACCCCCCATATACTCTAAATCCATCACTCCCATTGCTATGGGAATACCATTTAGTTTACCTATGCCCGTTTGAACAGCCTCCGTTAATCCTGTCTTTATTTGATAAAAATAAATACGATCTTTATAAAGTTCCTCATCTAAATGAAATTCAATGTGATCCAGAGATCCCATGTATTCATCCATTGGATCCCAAGTACCTAGATCCATCACTAGTTCGATTGTATCTGAACTACTCATTTTCAAATGAGTTCCGCATTGTTCACAAATATTCATTTTTTACTTAAAAAAATCTCTTATAATTGAAGCCATAACAATTTTCACATTGAACCCATAAATGATTGTATTTTTGAGTTACATCGAAATCATTAGAAACATCTATTAAAGTGAAATAACCATTTATCTTGCTAGTGATTATCATACTAGAAGAAATCTCGCTTTCACTATTGTTTTCACTTTCATCACAACAAATCCATCTATAAATATATGTATCACTTTGGTTATCACTATCAATTAATTGTGATATATTCTCAATATCAAATTGAGAATGAAGAAAACTGTCGATGAAATTAGTCATGTGATTCTTCCAACTATCTTTTTTATCAGACATGGAACTATCATAAGATGAATCATCACACTTAGATCATTTTAGATAACTCAAATTCTTAGAAGAAGTCAATTTACATTCTAGTTCACTCAGAAAAGAATAATTCTTTTCAATCGCAAAAATATGATTTTCAATATCAAAATATATGTAATAAACATCCCCATTTTTGTCCCTAACTAAAAAAGTGTCATATAAAAAAATAATTTCCTTGACACAAAATACAAGAGTGTAATGTGAACTTTTACTATAAAGAGCCCCATACTTCATGTATTTAGTGAAAACCTGGTCTTCGCTTCCAAAATTTTCAATAAGACCAAGACTGCCCATTGACTTACTTAACCCACACCCATGTTTGAACTGCTCATTTAAAAACATTGACTTATTTATGAACCACCATTTTTTCATATATCTCTCCATTTGTTTTTTGCATGAAAAATTTAATTAAGATATAAATAGTCATTTGAGGACAATGATTTGAATTTTCCATTTCCAATAAAAAATAAATATATAAAAAACCAATGACTATAACCCATTATTCACTAATAATTGAATGAATAAAGGTCAATAATCATGAGGTTATTAGGAATACAAGATTGAAACCCTTTATTCAATTATTCAATGTTAATTCAATTTGATGTCGTGTCAAATTCGAATCAAAAAAATGAAGAGACACCTCATTTTTTTTAATTTTTTTTTATTTTTAATAAAATAGTGTCTAATGAAATTTCTATTCCAACACGGAAAGAAAAGGGAAATATACATTTAGGGTGGGTGATCAATCCATGTTCATAAATAAATAAAGAAATGAATCAATTGTAGTCAATTGTAGTAAGTAGTGAAATAAGATACGAAAAAAAAGAATACACCAAATCACTTTTATTCGGCTCAATCCTTTTTTAAGTAATGATTGGGCCAAATTTCATTGCACAATTATGAAAATGGAACGAACAGTCATTACTGTGAATTAAAAAGTATCCACTGCGGAAAATTCAAATTTGATCACTTTCCATACATCACAAGCAGTAGCTAATTCAGGACTCCATTTTCTAGCCTGAGGGATAATTTCATTACCCTCATGAGCAAGATCACGTACCTCATTACGAGCTTGTACACATGCTTCTATAGCGACTCGATTAGCTACGACACCCGGTGCATTTCCCCAAGGGTTTCCTAAGGTTCCTCCACCGAACTGTAGTACGGAATCATCCCCAAAGTTCTCGGTCAGAGCAGGCATATTCCAAACATGAATACCCCCCGAAACTACAGGCAAAACACCTGGTAGCGACACCCATTCTTGAGTGAAATAAATTCCACAACTTCGGTCTTTTTCAATAAAATCATCTCGTAGTAAATCAACAAACCCCAAAGTGGTGTCTCTTTCCCCTTCCAATTTACCTACAAAAGTACCTGCGTGAATATGATCTCCACCAGACATACGTAAAGCTTTAGCGAGTACACGAAAGTGCATTACATGATTATTTTGCCTATCAATTATAGCATGCATTTCATGATGAATGTGAAGAAGTATTCCGTTATCTCGGTAATAATGAGCCAAGTTAGTATTTGCAGTGAATCCACCTATTAAATAGTCATGCATGACTATTGTAACTCTTAATTATCTGGAAAAAACAGCCCTTTTCATCATTTCTTCACATGTACCTGCAGTAGCATTAAAGTAATGTCCTTTGATTTCACTTGTTTCAGCTTGTGCTTTATAAATTGCTTCAGAAAAAAATACAAAACTATCTCTCCAACACATAAATGGTTGGGAATTGACGTTCTCATCATCTTTTTTAAAATCAAGTCCACCGCGAAGACATTCATAAACTGCTCTACTGTGGTTCTTAGCAGATAATCCTAATTTAGGTTTAATTGTACATCCCAATAGGGGATGACCATAATTGTTCAATTTATCTCTCTCCACTTGAATGCCATGAGGTAGGCCAGGAAATTTTTTAGAATAAGATGGAGGTATTCACAGATCCTCTAGCCGTAGAGCACACAGGGCTTTGAAGCCAAATACATTACCCACAATAGAAGTAAACAAGTTAGTAACAGAACCTTCTTTAAAAAGGTATAAGGGATAAGTGTCATAAGCAATAAATTGAGTTTCTTATCTGGAAACTGGATCAATGTGGTAGCATCGTCCTTTGTAACGATCCAGGCTGGTAAGTCCATCGGTCCACACAGTTGTCCATGTACCAGAAGAAGATTCCGCAGCTACGGCGGCTCCTGCTTCCTCAGGCGGAACTCATGGCTGAGGAGTGACTCAGAATGCTGCCAAAATATCAGTATCTTTGGTTTCATAATCAGGAGTATAATAAGTCAATTTGTAATCTTTAACACCCGCTTTGAATCCAACACATGCTTTAGTCTTTGTTTGTGGTGACAAAACTCCGACCCTCATATAACTCATGAATTAAAAATATTCAAAACAAAATATCTACTCGACATGAAGTATTGAAACCTTTCGCAGGAGTATTTCACAACAATTTCAACAACTTTAATTACAGAATTATTTTTTATTAGACCCATGGTATTTTATTCCCTAAATACATTCTTATTTTATGCTCTGTCATATGTATGGCGCAACCAAAAAATCCTTTTTTCATCAAGAATCAATTTTTTGAATCAAAATGGCTAAAACATTATCATTATCTATGTAAGAATGAATCATTAGATATATGAATGAAATTTCTATTCCATAGAAGAATAGAATGACGAGTATTGTCAATCATAGAAAAATAAGATACTTTCTTAACATTTTTATTATTAATGTCATTTAAGAAAAATAATGGGTTGATTGAACTTTCATTTCAAATGCACTAAAAAATTTAATTGAATTAAGTAAACAATAGAATTTATTGGATTTAGTTAGAATATGGTACTACCAATGAGACCCAATGTTAACTCATATTTCGAATTAACTGATCCACTTGCAATCGGACTTTCTTTTGTACATTTTCAAATTTTCAAAAAAAAATTAAACATAGTTCTTTTTTACTTTATTTCTTATCATTATTTATTATATTATTACTTTAATTTCTTATATTATGAGAATCAATACTACGGGTCTTGGCATTTTTACACATGAAAAAAACATGGAGGGCATTGATCAAATCATTGGTCCAGTATTGGATGTAGCTTTTCACCCAGGAAAAATGCCAAATATTTACATTGCTCTGATAGTAAAGGGTCGAGATACTGTGGGTCAACCAATTACTGTGACTTGTGAAGTACGGAAATTATTCAGATATAATCGAGTGAGAGCAGTCGCTATGAGTGCTACAGATGGTCTAATGAGAGAAATCGAAGTGATTGACACGGGAGATCCTCTACGTGTTCCAGTTGGTAAAGCAACACTCGGATGAATTTTTAACATACTGGGAGAGCCCATTGATAATTTTGGCCCTGTAGAGACAAGAAAAACATCTCCTATTCATAGATCTGTGCCGGACTTTATACAATTAGATAATAACTTATCTATTATTGAAACAGGAATTAAAGTTGTAGATCTTTTAGCTCATTATCACCGTGGAGGAAAAATCGGGCTATTTGGGGGAGCGGGAGTGGGTAAAACAATACTCATTATGGAATTGATCAATAATATTTATAAATCTCATGGGGGGTGTATATGTATATGGTGGAGTGGGTGAACGTACTCGTGAAGAAAATGATCTTTATATGGAAATGAAAGAATCTAGAGTCATTCATGAAAAAAATATTGCGGAATCAAAGGTGGCTCTAGTCTACGGTCAGATGAAAGAACGTCCAGGAGCTCGTATGAGAGTTGGTTTGACTTCCCTAACTATGGCGGAATATTTCCATGATATTAATTAACAAGACCTACTTCTATTTATTGATAATATATTCCATTTTTTCCAGGCAGGATCCGAGGTATCCACCTTATTGGGTAGAATTCCTTCTGTTGTGGGTATCAACCCACTCTTAGCCCCGAAATGGGTTCATTACAAAAAAAATTACTTCTACTAGGGAAGGGTTCATAACATCTATTCGAGCCATTTATGTACCTGTAGACGATTTGACCGACCCTGCTCCTGCCACAACATTTGCACATTTAGATGCAACTACCGTACTATCCAGAGGATTAGCTGCAAAAGGTATCTATCCAGCAGTCGACCCATTGGATTCAACGTCAACTATGCTCCAACCTATGATTGTTGGTGAAGAAAATTGTGAAACTTCGAAAAGAGTCAAGAAAACTTTACAACATTACAATGATCTTCAGGGCATTATAGCTATTCTTGGGTTGGACGAATTATCCGAAGAAGACAGTTTAACCATAGCTAGAGTGCGAAAAATTGAACGTTTCTTATCACAACCCTTTTTCGTAGCAGAAGTATTTACTGGTTCCCTAGGAAAATATGTTGGTTTAACAGAAACAATTAGAGGGTTTCAATTGATCCTTTCTGGAGAATTAGATAGTCTTCTTGAACAAGCCTTTTATTTACTGGGTAACATAGATGAAGTTATAATGAAGGTTATAAAATAAAACCAAATGGAGAGAAAATTGAATCAATGATTACCTTACATCTTTGTGTACTGACTCCTAATCGAAGAGTTTGGGATTTAGAATTGAAAGAAATCATTTTATCTACCAATAGTGAGAAAATTGGCGTATTACCAAACCATGCCCCTATTGCCACAGATGTTGATATAGGCATTTTGAGAATACGAATTAATGACCAATGGTTAAAGATGGATCTTATGGGTGGTTTTACTGGAATAGGCAATAATGATATTACTATTTTAGTAAATAATGCAGAGAAGAGAAGTGATATTGACCCACAAGAAGCTCGGCAAACTCTTGAAATAGTGGAAGAAAAATTGAAGAAAGCTGAAGGGAAAAGACAAATTATCGAGGCAAATCTATCTCTAAGACGATTAAGGATACGAGTTGAGGCTATAATGTAATTTATCGTAACTAAACTAGTAGATTCGTCTGAATAATCAAGAAGGTTTGTTTATATACCCCTTATATTTTTTTTCTTATTGAATACAAAATCATAAATCATAATAAAGAATAAAAAATATGTGAGACAGATTCTATTCTAAATGATATAAAAGAAAATTCATTCAATTCTTATTTCTATACCAGATTTTTATTTCTATTCTATTTCTCTATAGAAATAAGAAGTGATACCTACTATTGGATTTGAACCAATGACTCATGTCGTATGAAAGAAGTACTCTAACCACTGAGTTAAATAGGTAATGTATCATCAAAACATACCCATCACAGATTATAAATGGAATAAATATTGTTTATAATAAATACTTAAAGTTTAGATCCATTCTATTGAAGATAAATCTTAACATTTTATACATGAGTAGTCTATGATACTAATACAAATACATCATGTGCCAGGAACCAGATTTGAACTGGTGACATGAGGATTTTCAATCCTCTTCTCTACCAACTGAGCTATCCCGACTTTTCTAGATAGGATTTGTCTATGTCAATGAAAAGTATTGATCATTTGTTATAAAGTATTATTTTATCCCCGGTTTTTAGATAAAAAAACGGAGTGATCTCATGTCAAAATCCATTTGACCAAACATGTTTTCAAAAAATTGAATCTATTTTATAAATAGAAATAGAGAATGAATGACTAAATAACGAATTTTGGACGAATCTCTAACAAAAAAAGAATAAAACTAATAAATTGTTAGTTAGCGAATCAAATTAAATGGGATTTTTGTGGGGATAGAGGGACTTGAACCCTCAAGATTTCTAAAATCAATGGATTTTCCTCTTAATATAAATTTATTTTCTATCGATATTCTATATTCTATGTAGAATGGGACTCTATCTTTATTCTTTTACGAAGAATCAATCAATTTGAGACTATGCATAATTGATTAAGTGGAATTGATGACAATGAAATTATTCTACATATTAGTAGATTAGTAGACTTGATTCACTTTTTTTTATTTTTCATCAAAATAAAGATTCAAGTCATCATTCATCAATTTTTTATACCTGTGATACATATTGATTTATTTCTGGAGTTTCTGGAGTTTTGATGATGGAATAATTTTTATTGATTCTCCAGCCAAATATCGTCAACTCTATTTTTTAGAACATATTCCATTAAGTCTTTGTACTTATCCTTTTTTATTGTTGTTTGCTTGGATAAGTTTCCGTTTTTTTCAGAAATCAGGATTTGACTCAGTATTGCCTATTTTTATTAATACTAGGGTTTCCCTGAATTTGAATGTGATTACTTCGTAGGTTTCCATACCAAGGATCAATCCAATTTAAGTCCGTAGCGTCTACAAATTTCTCCATATCCCCTTTTTTGATATTTGAACCTCTGTAAAAAAGTAAAAAAAAATGTCACGTTCTCTTTTTCCTTTTTTATGCTGGAACGTTTGAATTATTTATTTTTATTTTTTTATTTATATTAATTACTGATAGTTTTATTCCTTATTTTTTCAATTTGTAATAAAAAAACACTAACAGTCAATTTTTTTGTCTGATTCACTTACCTTTCCGAATAAAATCATTTGTTTTTCATTTCTATGGATTGCATCTTTTATTTTTATTATTCTTTTAGGTCAGTCTCTTTATCACTAATCAAATTGATAAATATTTTTTTAGCAACGAATAAATTAATATAAATATATCATATAAATATAATATAATTAGGTTATGTATAGTACAATATTTTATTTCAAGTACAAGAATGTAGAAATTCTAAATACATTTTGAAATTTTAATTATACTTTTATAATTAAGTGATAGGAATGATAAGAGATTGAATTCTATTATAAAATTTATTCTATTATAATTGATATTCTGTAATCCCTCTTATCTTAGAGGTTAGAGCATCGCATTTGTAATGCGATGGTCATCGGTTCGATTCTGATAGCCGGCTTTTAATTTTAAATATATTTTTTTTTCTATGTAGTACAAAACATCCGTATCTTTTTTATGAATTTATTTTAGTTTAGTTTTAATTTCTATTAGGTTTCTTCTATAAATAATATAAAAAATCAAATATCAAAAAAATAAAGAATAAATATAATAAATATAAATCAATAATAAGGAGTCTTTATGTCACATTACAGAGGGCCTCATTTCAAAAAAATACGTTGTCTCTAGGATTTACCTGGACTAACTAATAAAAGGTCTAGGTCTGGAAGTGATGTTAGAAACCAATCAAACTCTGGGAAAAAAAATCTCAGTATTGTATTCATTTAGAAGAAGAAAAAAAATGTGGTTTCATTATTGTCTTACAGAACGACAATTACTGAAATACGTTCGTATCGCCAGAAAAGCACAGGTCAGATTTTACTATAACTACTTGAAATGAGTTTGGATAACATCCTTTTTCGATTGGGTATGACTTTGACTATATCTTAAGCCCTACAATTGATTAACCATAGACATATTTTATTTAATGAACGTATTGTCGATATACAAAGTTATCTTTGAAAACCCCAAAAAATTATTATGGCAAGGAATAAAAAAAATCTAAAGTTCTAATTCAAAAGAATGTGGATTCATCCTCCCATGAGGAATTGCAAAAACATTTGACTCTTCACCCATTCCAATATAAAGGATTCATCAATCAAATCATAGATAGTCAATGGGTAGGATTGAAAATAAATGAATTTCTAGTCATAGAATATTATTCCCGTCAGACTTAAAACTAATGCAAACGATATACAAAAGGTTCAAGGATATTTCCCTTTTTTACTTTCATCAGAATAATAACAAGAAATGGTAGGTAAATAGTTAGCCCAATATTTTTTTATTCATATTTCATGAATCGGTGGGTTTTTTCATTATTCATTGTCTATTATTTCTATTTTTGTACCATAGAAATTTGGAATTAGGTAAAATATATCAAATATATATAAAATATATCATATATATATATCATATATACATATATATCATATATAAACCGACTTCTTTTTTTATACATTTTTTCGGTCAGTCAAATTGAATTAGGTAATGAGAGAGACCGGAAAGAGAGGAATTCTAACCCTCGGTAGACAAATGCCTACATAGCAGTTCCAATGCTACGCCTTCAACCACTCGTCCATCTCTCCAAAAAGAAAATATTAGTACCCAGAACCTAAATGAATAGCGAGTGATTCATAATTCATATTATTAAATAAATATTTTTCCTTCAAGGGGAGAGACTCATTTGTATTGTGGTAAACTGTAAGATATTTTTTTACTTATTCATCCATTTTAGAATGATAACACACAATAAACCGACTAATATTTGAGTCATCATTTCATCTATCTATTTTTTTTAGAACGAAGGGGTTGAGTCTTTAACTTCGAGAAAGTCAGAATTATGATAGATCCCCATATCAAAATAAAACATTTCTATTAGATTGGATAAAAGAAAAAGAATTTGATTCAAAAAATTTATTCTTATTTCATGGAAAGAACAAATCAATCGAATAGGAGTAAGGTCATATCAGATTTTAAAATGTCTGTTTTTATGCTATTTCGTACGGTAAAAATTGCTTTTTATTCGTGCTCGTTTTTATACGAGAAGGAAAAGACAATATAGAATGGATGACTCCTCCTATTATGCCTCGATCGCAGATCAATGAAAATTTTATTGATAAAAGATTTTCAATTGTAACCAATATCTTATTACGAATGACTCCGACAACTTCAAGATAAAGGGATGTATTTTCCTATTACAGAGATAGTGTGATTTGATTTTTTCTTTTTTTTTCTTTTTTTTTGACTGGTCTCTCTCATCAGTCTTACGAGAAGGACTACTCAGGATAGAAAAAAATGAATAAATCTACGCTTTTAGAAGGTGAAGTTTGGAAATAAAACAATTACATCTTTCGTGTATACCTGAGTTAATGCAGCCTCAGATGCTTTCATTTGCGATTATAGTATTAAGAAAAATGTTACATATTTACATATTGAGAAGAAGAGGTTCTTTCTGTATGACTTTATGATAGGTCAGTCTCCTATTCCAATCAACAATACAAATGGAAGCATAAGTAAAAATAAGTACTAAACAAGTCAGAATCAACAACACGAAAAAATTGTTATAAATAATCCTCATCATGATTAGATACGGGTGGGGGGTTCACAAGAATAGTTGGGGCAACAAATATCCATCTCGTTCGTACATTATTTGGATACCAGTATAACCATTGAAGAATGTTGAAGTGATTCATTACTGGAAATAAAAGGGCGTCGAGAACAAAGAAATTGATGGACTTCATTTTTACATTTTTATCCATCTATTACACAAGAACTTGATCTTAAGAATCATCAGATGGTTCCTTACAGGAGGTATGACTAGATATTTCTTGTAAAAAAACTAGCCCCGCTAAGTTTATAATGATCATATTTTTTTTTTAATTTTTTTTGTGGATTCCCTATAATTCCTCATTATGAACATGAAGGGAGGAGCCGTATGAGATGAAAATATCATGTACGGTTCTAGAACAATGATTTTTTATCAAACAACGACCGTAACGGATGTCAGCGCAATCCGAAGGAAATTATGCAGAAGCTTTAAAAACTTATTATGAAGCTATGCGACTAGAAATTGATCCCTATTATCGAAGTTATATACTCTATAACATAGGCCTTATCCATACATGTAACAGGGAACATATGAAAGATTTAGAATATTATTTTCGTTCACTTGAATAAAATCAATTTTTATCGCAAGCATTTAATAATATGGTCGTGATCTGTCATTACGTGTGACTATCTTAACTATAGAATAAAAAAAGAATGAAACAATATGATCGTAAAAAAATACTATAAAAAAGGCTTTCTACACATCATATAGGATCATTCGTCCAAAACAATTTTTTTTATCAGATGTAGAGATATAGGTAGTTTAAGAGAAAAAACTGCATATAAGTTGATAAATATGAAGACATAGTATAGATACTTTCTTCTATGGATAAAAAGATCAAGAATAGATCGTAATTGAATGAAGCACCGTAAAGATCCATTTTTTTGTCCATCCGATATAATGAACATAACTTTTAATTGATTAAAAAAATATGAAATGATATTTAGGAATCAACTTATATAATAGAGTTGATCTACTAAATAAATCAAGGTATTAAGCCGCGGTGTAGGATCAGATCCCAAAGAGAGTAAGTATTTCTTCTTAATGAGGGAAAGTATTTTTCAAGGATTCTATATATATATATATATATATATACTATACAATATAATATGAAAATATACATATACAATATAATATGAAATCAGGATAGTTTCCTTTCAAGAAATTTGAAGAGTCAAAAAAGTATCTACTTTACATCCTTCTGATTCTAAAGGCGGGAGAAAAGATAAAACTATTCATCCAATAAAAATGAGAGTTTGAAACATATATGTATTGAATGAATCTATTTTGGTTAACCCAATAAAAAAATATAGAATAGAAAATAATCAATCACATTTACTTAGTTGAGATATGTTAGAATAAGATACTGAGTTGTACGAGATGAAAATATCATTTATGGTTTTAAGGAAAGGAATGAACCCTATTCTGGCCGGGGAGAATAAGCCATTCGACAGGGAGATTCTTAAATTGAGGAGGCTTGGTTCTATCAAGCTACTGAGTATTGGAAACAAGCTCTAGCACTTACTCCAGGTCATTATATTGATGCGCATAATTGGTTGAAGATCATGAGAAACTTTGAATAAAAAATAAATCTATTTTAATTCAAATGAAAATAGTTAGTTAGTTAGAATTTTTTATATTGACATCTGTTTTCCCCCTCCAATAAAATGGATCATTCTTCTAGCTAGTAAAAGCCCAATAATTTCATTATATCTCTTCAAAGAGTACATAATCTCTTTTTTCATTTTCATAAATAAAAAATAGACCTTCGGATGACTAATGGATATGGGGTTAACCATGAATAATGACTGCTCCCATTATTTGAAAACATAATGAAAGTCATATTATTACTTCTATACTTTACTTCTATTAATATGTATAAATAAGTTCCATCTAGAGTATAACTGCTAGATTGCACCAAAAAAAACAAATTTGGCCAATCTTAATAAAGAATATAAAAAAATAAGGTCCGTTGAGCACATAATATCTATGTTATAATATATCAAAAAACTTTACAAAAATCAAAAACTTCCAGACTTCTAGTGATGAATAAATTTCTTTCAAAAATATTCAATTTCAATAAAAAAATAAAGTATATCAAATATGGAAGAGGGAAATATAACTATAAAAATATCTATCATATCAATCAGAGGTATACTAATTACATTTCACTGTTGACAGGTATCTTTTTTATGTGTTATGTGGAATTATAGGAGGACTCAATGATTATTCATTTTACGGAACCAGAAGTCAAAATTTTGGTATATAAGGATCACATAAAAACTTCTTTCAGGGAATGGGGAAGACCCATTCATTTCTCAAGAACAATTGCTAAGGGCCTAGATACTACGACTTGGATCTGGAACCTGCATGCTGATGCTCACGATTTCGATATCCATACTAGTGATTTGGAGGAGATCTCTCGAAAATTATTTACTGCCCATTTTGGTCAAATCTCCATCATCTTTTTTGGGCTGAGTGGCATGTATTTTCACGGTGCTCATTTTTGAAATTATGAAACATGGCTAAGCGACCCTACTCACATTAGACCCAGTGCTCAGGTGGTTTGGCCAATAGTAGGTCAAGAAATATTGATTGGAGTTGTTGGTGGGGGGTTTCAAGGAATACAAATAACCTCTGGTTTTTTTCAGATTTGGTGAGCCTCTAGAATCACTAGTGAATTACAACTCTATTTTACTGCAATTGGTGCCTTAATCATTGCGACGTTAATGCTTTTTGCTGGGTGGTTCCATTATCACAAAGCTACTCTAAAATTGGCTTGGTTCTAAGATGTATCATCTATATTAAATCATCATTTAGTAGGCCTACTAGGACTTGGATATCTTTCATGAGCAGGACATCAAATACTTGTATATTTACCAATTAACCATTCTCTAAATGCCGGAGTAGATCCTAAAGAGATACCACTTCCTCATGAATTTATCTTGAATCGGGATCTTTTGGGCCAACATTATCCCAGGTTTTTGGAGGGAGCAAGATCATTTTTGACCATGCATTGGTCAAAATATGCGGAATTTCTCACTTTTTGTGGAGGATTAGATCCAGTCACAGGTGCTCTATGGCTGACCGATATTGCACACCATAATTTGGCTATAGATATTTTTTTATTCATAGTCGGTCATATGTATAGGACCAACTAAGGAATTGGTAACATCCTAAAAGATATTTTAGAGGTTCATAAAGGTTCATTTATAGGCCAGAGACATAAAGGCCTTTATGAGATCCTAACAACTTCATGGCATGCTCAATTATCTCTTAATATAGCTATGTTAGGCTATTTAATAATTGTTGTAGCTCACCATTTGTATTCCATGCCTCCTTATCCATATCTAGCTACTGACTATGGTACACAACTGTCATTGTTCACACATCACATGTGGATTGGTGGATTTCTCATAGTTGGTGCGGTTGTGCATGCAGTTATTTTTATGGTAAGAGACTATGATCCAACCACATGATACAATGATTTATTAGATCGTGTCCTTAGACATCATGATGCAATCATATCACATCTAAATTGAGCATGCATATTTCTAGGCATTCACAGTTTTTGTTTGCATATTCATAATGATACAATGAGCGCTTTAGAATGCCCTCAAGATATGTTTTCAGATATGGCTATACAATTACAACCCGTCTTTTCTCAATGGATACAAAATAACCATACTTTAGCACCCGATACTACGTCCCCTTCTGCAACAGCAAGCACCATTTTGACATGCGGAGGTTATTTAGTAGTAGTCGATGGAAAAGTAGCTTTGTTACCCATTCCATTAGAAACTGCGGACTTTTTGGTACATCACATTCATGCATTTACAATTCATGTTACGGTACTAATACTCATGAAAGGAGTTCTATTTTCTCATAGCTCCCATTTGATACCATATAAAAAAATCATGGGTTTCGTTTCCCTTGTGATGGGCCTGTAAGGGGTGGGACATGTCAAGTATCTGATTAGGATCATGTCTTCTTAGGGATATTCTAGATGTACAATGCAATTTCTGTAGTCATATTCCATTTCAGTTGGAAATGCAGTTAGATGTTTGGGGTTGTATAAGTAATCAAGGAGTGATAACTCATATTACAGGAGGAAACTTTGCACAGAGTACCATTACTATTAATGGGTGGCTCCGCGATTTCCTATGGGCACATGCATCCCAGGTGATTCAGTCTTATGGTTCTTCATTATCTGCATATTGTCTATTGTTCCTAGGTGCTCATTTTATATGGGATTTTAGTTTAATGTTTCTATTCAGTGGGAGTGGTTATTGTAAAGAACTTATTGAATCCATCGTTTGGGCTCATAATAAAATAAAAGTTCCTCCTGCAAGTCAGCCTAGAGCCTTGAGTATTGTACAAGGACGTGCTGTAGGAGTAACCCATTACCTTCTGGGTGGAATTGCCACAACATGGGCATTCTTCTTAGCAAGAATTATTTCAGTAGGATAATTTCACTCTTCTTATAGAAGGATTAAATTAAAAAGGTTTCAAAATTTATGTCATTAAGATTTCCAAGATTTAGCCAAGGATTAGCTCAGGAGCCCACTACTCATCGTATTTGGTTTGGTATTGCTACCGCACATGACGTTGAGAGTCATGATGATATTACTGAAGAACGTCTTTATAAGAGTATTTTTGCTTCTCACTTCAGACAATTAGCTATCATTTTTCTGTGGACCTCTATAAATCTATTTCATGTAGCTTGGCAAGGAAATTTTGAGTCATGGGTACAGGGCCCATTACATGTAAGACCTATTACTCATGCAATTTGGGATCCTCATTTTGGTCAACCGGCTATAGAAGCTTTTACTCGAGGGGGTGCTCTTCAACCATTGAATATTTCTTATTTTGTTGTTTATCAGTGGCGGTACACTATTGGTTTACGCAGTAATGAAGATCTTTATACTGGAGCCATATTTTTATTCTTTATTTCTGTTATCTCCTTAATAGGAGGTTGGTTACACTTACAACCAAAATGGATACAGAGCATTTCTTGGTTCAAAAATGACGAATCTCATCTCAATCATCATTTTTCAGGACTATTTAGTGTAAGTTCCTTAGCTTGGATAGGTCATTTAGTCCATGTTTCTATTCCTGGATCCAGAGCGGAATACGTTCGATGGAATAATTTTTTAGATGTATTACCACATCCCCAAGGTTTAGGACCCCATTTTACAGGACAGTGGATACATTATGCTAAAAATTCCTATTTAAGTAGTCATTTTTTTGGTACTTCTCAAGGAGCATGAACTACCATTCTAACCCTTTACGGGGGATTTCATACACAAACGCAAAGTTTATGGCTGACGGATATTGCTCATCATCATTTATCTATAACATTTTTTTTCTAGTGGCTGGTTATAAGTATAGAACTAACTTCGGGATTGGGAACAGTATGAAAAATATTTTATAATGACATATTCCTCTGGGGGGAGGATTGGGACGTGGACATAAGGGTATTTATGACACAATCAATAATTCGATTCATTTTCAATTAGGCCTTGCTCTAGCCTCTTTAGGAGAAATTACTTCCTTGGTAGCTCAACATATGTACTCTTTTCCCTCTTATGCGTTCATAGCTCAAGAATTTACTACTCAAGATGCATTATATACTCATCACCAACATATTTTAGGATTCATCATGACAGGTTATTTTTCCCATGGAGCTATTTTTTCGTTTGAGATTACAATCCAGAACAGAATGAGGATAATGTCTTGGAAAAAATGTTAGACCATAAAGAAGCTATCATATCCCATTTAAGTTATGCCAGTCTATTTCTGGGATTCCATAACTTAAGACATTATGTTCATAATGATGTCATCCTTGCCTTTGGTACTCCAGAGAATCAAATCTTGATCGAACATATATTTTCCCGATGGATACAATATTCTCATGGAAAAACATCATATGGGTTTGATGTACTTTTATCTTCAACAGATGGCCCAGAATTTAATGTGGGTCGAAACATATGGTTTCCCGGCTGGTTAAATGCTATTAATGAAGAAAATAGTAATTCACTATTCTTAACAATAGGTCCTGGAGACTTTTTAGTTCATCATGCTATTGCTCTGGGTCTACATACTACCACATTGATATTAGTGAAGTGTTCTTTAGATGCACTCGGTTCCAAGTTAATGCCAGATAAAAAGGATTTTGGTTATAGTTTTCCTTGTGATGGTCCGGGGCGGGGTGGTACTTGTGATATTTCGGCTTGGGACACATTTTATTTATTAGTTATTTGGATGTTAAATACCATTGGATGGGTTAGATTTTATTGGCATTAGAAACACTTAACATTATGGCAGGGTAATGTTTCACAATTTAATGAATCTTCCACTTATTTGATTGGATGGTTAAGAGATTATATATGGTTAAACTATTCACAACTTATTAATGGCTATACCCCTTTTGGTATGAATAGTTTATCAGTATGGGAATGGATGTTCTTATTTGGACATCTTGTTTGGGTGACTGGATTTATGGTCTTAATTTCATGTCGTAGATATTGGCAAGAATTGATTGAGACATTAGCATGGGATCCTGAGCGCACGCCTTTGGCCAATTTGATTCGATGTAGAGATAAACTAGTTGCTCTTTCCATTGTTCAAGCAATATTTGTTGGATTAACACATTTTTCTGTAGGATATATATTCACTTATGCTGCTTTCTTGATTGCCTCCACATCGGGAAAATTTGGTTAATTCATTTGTATCATTTTTATGAGTTGTCTCTTTGAAAATATCTATTTCAATGGAATGGAAAACTATCATCATTAGAAATATATTTATACATCTAGGATCCGCCTTCATTGATACAACAAATAGGAATAAAACCATTATGGAAAGAAAAAGTTTGATTCAGAGAGAAAATAAGAGAAAAAATTAGAACAGAAATATCATTTGATTCATCAATCCTCAAAAAAAGAAATAGGAAATGTTTCGTCGTTGAGTGACAAATGGAATATTCATGGAAAGTTACAATCCCCACCACTTAATAGTGCACCCACACATCTTCATCGACGTTTTTTTTCGACCGGAAGGCCGAGAGCTAACTACTGAGGCTTTGGACTATCAGGACACATCCTTCGCAAAATGGTTGAAGCATGTTTGTTTCCAAGGGCAATAAGATCTAGTTGATAATTCATTTTGAAATCTTTATTTTGCTGCACATACAGAGAGGGACCATTTACCATTCTCTATCAATGTGTTATTCTAGTTGTACAGATATGGTAGTAGGGGTTCATTTCACCATCCTTGATTGTCCATGATTTTCCAGTTATTAAGAGTGGGGTAGAACAGCTTGGTAGCTCGTAAGGCTCATAACCTTGAGGTCACAGGTTCAAATCCCATCTCTACAAAAATGACCCAATCACAAAATTTAGGTTTTCCTTTATCTTTGTTCTATGGTAATAAAAATTTTGAGAGAACCACTAAACTATTCCAGTCAAATACCACCCATATGGAGGTCAATATATTTGAATATCTTTTCACTCACTCTAGGCGGATAGCGGGAATCGAACCTACTTCTTCTCCTTGGCAAAGAGATAATTTACCATTCAACCATATCTGCTTTTTTTTCTATTTATTTTTTTCATTCTTTATATTGATATAAAATAACTAATTGATTTGGATTTAATTCCCCATACATCAATATGAATTTTCAATTTCAATAATAAGTTTGACTCTCTTTAATTTTTTATTTGTACTTTGGGGACTTATATTGAATTTTAATATATCTCACAATGTGTTAGGTGATTTGGTCTGTGAAAAATAGATTATTAAGAGATGATAGAATTTAGGATACCCACCAGAAATACTAATCCAATACATAAAGAAGTACCTGAAAATACAACATTTTTTTACTTGACCAACCTTCAGGAGAAGCAAATACAAAGGGTACACTAATTAATAAGATTGATGAAGTAGCAATTAATGAAAAAACAGCCAATTGGAAAGCAATAGTCATTATCCTCCAACACGATCAAAAAATAATTTGACCCCAACCCCAGACTCAAATGAATAACTCATGTAATAAAATGCATCGTGGCGGGATTGTATCAGTAATCCATTGACTCTAAGTACCATGAATTCTACTTTAAAATTTTGATTGATTCATGGACTCAATAGGAATTTTTTGTACTTCAAAAAAGACATAGACGTGCTGGATCATCCTCTATTCCTTTCTCTTTCTATATTATCCTTTATTTACATTTATTTCTTTTTCTATATAGTTATATATATATATATTTCATTTATGTATATATCTTTTATTGACTACAGATATTCTAACTATACTCGACTCTATTTTATCACACCTGATCTATTTTCTTCTACAAATAATGATGGTATTCACTCAGGTATTTACTCATAATAAAAACAAGAATATTTCATGGAGAGATGGTCGAGTGGTTGATAGCTCCGGTCTTGAAAAGCAGTATAGTTATGAACAACGAAATATCAAGGGTTCGAATCCCTCTCTCTCTCTCCTAATTTTATTTATTATTTTATTGATTGTTGAATAGATTTTCTTATTGATATTGGTATATTGATTATAGTAGTCTTTTGTCCGGTAAGAAAAGCTTGGCTATCTCACTAACCTAGCCGAGCCAGAAAAAAACTACATTTGGTCAAAGCAAAATGAGTTAAAAAAGAAAAAGCAAAAAAAAAAATTAAAAAAAATAAAGTATTAATAAAGTATTAAAGTATTACTTGATCATCAAAATGAAAAAAAAGGATTTATACGTAAATCTCTCGGCTTAGTTAAGAGGGGTTATGGAAAGAACAGGTTCAAAATCACGATCGATTCGTTTTTCAAATCCTGCTGCCGCTGAACGAGCCCTCCCCGCGTGCCACAAATGACCTACGAATAGGAAAATCCTAGAACAAAATGAAAAGTATCTAACCAACTTCTAGGAGAGAAAGAATTGACTACATTGATCTCTGTAGCTATGCCACCTACAGAATTTAATGAACATATAAGAGCATGAGTCATATATTCTGCGGAACACCATTTTTGCCAAGGTTGTATGTCTTTTTTTAGTCTACTCAATTCCAAACCATTGGGACCTCTTAAATGTTCTAACCACAGAGCACATAGATCTAAAAAATGAATCTTTTTGTCACCAAATATGACTACTCCAGTGGGGGAACACATTATATATTTCCCTAAACTAGTATGCCCTTGATAAGAACCCATGTTAGCCCCAAAACACTGGTCTCTAACTAAAAAAGTTAATGCTCGAGCTTGAGAAGCTTTTGGTCCAGTTGGACTGTAAAACTCACTCGGATAAACAGTATTATTGAACCAGACAAAGCAACAAGCAATAAAACCAATGACAGATAAAGCACCTAAACTATAAGACAAGTAAGCCTCTCCAGACCATACAAATGAACGTTGAGCCCATGCAAAGGGTTTGGTTAATATATGCCAGATTCCACCAAGTATACAAATGAAACCTAACCATACATGTCCTCCGATTATATCTTCCAAATCGTCCACACTCGCAATCCATCCTTCTCCTCCAAAGGGAGATTTTAGTAATTAATCAAATATCACACTTGGACTAAGGGTAAAGTTGGTAATTTTTCTTACATCTCCCCCTCCTGGAACCCAAGTATCATATACACCTCCAAAAAATAGCCTTGAACACTAGAAGAAAGGCCCATATACCTAACAATATTATGTGAATACCCAAAATTGCAGTCATTTTATTTCTATCTTTACATGCATAACCAAATAATGGAAAAGATTCATCAAGAGTCCCAGGTCCCAAAAGTGCATGATAAATACCTTTTAAACCCAATACTGCAGAGGAAATTAAGTGAAGTACTCCAGATACAATGTATGGAAAGGTATTTATCACTTACCCACCAGGACCAATCCCCCAACATAGTGTAGCTAGGTGGGGAAGTAAAATGATTCCTTGTTCATATCTGGGCATCTCCAGTACGAAATGAGCTACTTCAAACAGGTTCATTGCCCCAGCACAGAATTATATTAATCCGGCATGGGATACATGGGCCCCAGGTATTTTACCAGATTTATTGATAAGTCGAGAATTCCCGGCCCACCAAGATAAACCGGTTATTTCTTGATCATGACTAGCTAAATCGAAAGTTCCATTAAAGAGCGTTTACACGAGGTAGAACCTCCTCAGGGAATATAAGGTTTTCATTAGGCTGATCTTGAGCTACCATCTAAGCATGAATACCTTCATTTAATAGAATATTTTTGGTGTAGAATGTCTCAAATTTGGGATCTTCCGCTGAATGGATTTCATGGGAAACAAAGTCATAGACACGTAGGTTCAGAGCTAGACCAACGACCCCAAGAGCACTCATCAATAAACCAGTTTCAGGTATAAATAACATAAAGAAATGTAACCAATGTTTATTGGAAAATGCAACCCCAAATATTTGGTACCAAAATCGATTAGTAGTAACCATTGAATAAGTTTCTTTAGCTTGGGTGGGAATAAAAGCACGGAATGTGTTTGCACCATCTCCATCTTCAAATAAAGTATTTTCTACAGTAGCACCATAAATAGCGCATAGTAGGGTATCACCCAATACCCCGACTACTCCCATCATATAAAAATGGGTTCAACATCCAATTATGAAACCCTTGAAAAAAGAGGATAAATTGAAATATATGTGCTACACCAAAAATAGGTGCAAAGAACCAACCAGACTGACCTAGTGGATAAATCAGAAATACAGAAATAAAAACAGCAATGGGTGAAGAGAATGCGATTGCATTAAAAGGACGCAATTGAACAGATCGAGGAAGCTAAAATTGATGTAACATAAAACCTATTAGTCTGAAAGCACAGTGAAGAGCAATAAAAGTCCACGGACCGGATAATTGACACCAACGAGCCAAATCCCCTTGTGCTTCAGGGCCCCATAGTAACAACAAAGAGTGTGCTAAACTATTACCAGAAGTTGAAACTGCGGAGGTTAAGAAGTTGCAGCCTTCCATGTAGGAACTGGCTAATCCATGGGTATACCATGATGTTACAAAGGTTTTACCTATGAACCAACCTCATAAAGAAAAATAGGAACAAGGAAAAAGAAAGAGACCGAACCAACCTACAAAAACGAAATGATCCCTGCGTAGCCAGTCATCCATAATATTAAATAAATCATTTTTGTCTTTGGTAAATTTACCAAGGGAAATAGTCATTTGATCCTCCTATTCACAACCAATTAAAACATGTCCAAACACCTTCGCTTTTCATTGCTTACGAGTCTTTCATTGATATGATTTCTCGTACACTACACTTTCCAGTGCGTTGTTTCGAATAAAAAAATATGATGGGTCCAACTTATAATTGAGGCTTAGTATACATATGTATATATAATATATTAGTATATATGTATATATAATATACTGATGACTCATTCATTATAATTATAGAATATCATTCTAATTTAATACATAATATTTTTCATATATTTCATATAATATATAATAATATATATAATATAATAATATATACATATATAAATTTTAAATGTTGTTTTCTTTTATATTTTATTTTTATTGAAAGGTGAAAATAAATTCTATTTTAAAAAGAAATAAATGAAAAAAATTTCATTGTAAATCGATCGATTCTTGTGGAGTCAAATGAAATCAACAAACTGTTCAAATTTTACATCTATCGAATTTATCAGATATCAGAATAGTAGATAGAGTCATGATTCAATAGATCAGATCCACTCACTTTTTTGAGTTATTCTACCTTCTAATCTATATAAAAATGATTGATTTGATGAGACAAAAAGGGAATTTGATCCATTCAAGAGATGACTTGATCGTGATTTTTTAATCTAACGATTAAAGATTCAATTTTTTCCAAAGAATAAACGATTGACTTTTTATAAAAAAAACTTATCATATTATAAAAAAGCCCCTTATCAGATTTGAATCGATGACTTATGCCTTACCATGGCGTTACTCTACCACTGAGTTAAAAGGGCTTCTAATTCATTATGTGGATAAATTCATATACAAAAAAAACAAAGTACATACAGTTTTAGAAAGAAATTTTTTATTGACTCAGCGAGTTTAGTGTATAAAAAATGTTCTATTCTATTTTTTTTATCCAATCTACTAATAACTAAATACATTGGATTGTTTCATTCAGGATCAACTCTCATTTTGTTATTTGAGTGACTCCAAAAAGATTGAAATGAACTTTGAATTGAAACATGTTCCAATTAAACATCTTTACAACGGGTGAAGAATGTAGGAAAACTGGCTGTATGTTTTTGTTTTCTGCAAAAAAATATTCTCTAACGAATACTTGTTTTCTTTTATAAGTCATTTTCGTATATTCAAACAAAAATAAAGAAATAGAATCAAAAAAACAAAATGATATGAAATCATGAATAAATAGATCCAAAGGATCTACTAGCCATACCGACCATATAATCTATATCGACAATTTCAAAAAAAATGTTCAATATGCTAGCATAGGTTCATGGGAGTCAGATAAGTATTCCCCCATCATCTAGTGGTTCAGGACATCTCTCTTTCAAGGAGGCAGCGGGGATTCAACTTCCCCTGGGGGTACTGGGTACTACGAAAGGAAGTGATCATAGGTTTATAAGTCTCAAAAAGATTGATTATTCGTTCTTGGTCAATGCCCGAGCGGTTAATGGGGACGGACTATAACTTCGTTGGCAATTGTCTACGTTGGTTTAAATCCAGCTCGACCAAATAATCATTCTATGATCAATCAGATGAATCTCTTTTCTTTTCTTCTTTCAAAACCTGATACAAAAAAAATGAAAAAATTTCTTTTATCTATTTTTTCTCTATTATTTATTATATTGTTCACACAAATTCCTAATATTGTTAATTATCCCCATGAATAAAATGGGGATCTGTAAGTATAAACTTCAAGTCAAATAAAGTAAAAATAAAAAAAGATATTTTATCATTAATAATTTTCATTTTCAAAAATAAGATCAATTAAGAAATAAGAAAAGATAAGACCAGTATATTAGTATATTAAAATATTCCTTGTCGTTGTTCTCACTAATAAAGTAATAACCACATGAATAAACAAGATTTATCTTTTCCTTCTCTTTTACACCATGTCAATTTGAACAACTCAATAGACACGTTTGAATGAAATCATAATAAGAGTATGTAAAAAAGAATAGACTTGGTATTGTTGTTCAATTGGTCAGAGCACCGCCGTGTCACGTTGGAAGCTGCGAATTCAAGCCTTGTTAGTCCTGATAAATCTAATCAAGAAATAATCAAGTCATCTTTCATTTTCTGTGAAAAAATCCAAAGGGCATCGAGGATCTTTTTTTCTCTTTAAATTTTTTCTCATTAAAAAAATACAAAACTGGGAAAGATTTCATTCCCTCTAATCATTTTAAGTTTTTAAATATGAGTCCAAAGAAGTAAAGTAAGTAAAGGTGGTTGGATGATACTTGATCTCATCAGATGATTATAAAATAAAGTCAGTTGTGGAAAAATGGAAAAGAATCAATAAGGAATTCGTTATTGGATTGGGAAAAATACAATAAAAATTATTTTTACAAGGATAAATGATCTTTATGACTTCACTTATAAGTAATCTTATAAGTATAATTAAAATAATTCCATTCTTGATGATGAATCGATTAGATAGGCTATCAGATCTTGGAAATTCATTATACTAATTCGATTCAATATCAGTTCTAAGGGATTCAATCCTGAGTTATTTTTATATTGCGAAGTATAAAACGATTCAATTATGAAAGTAAATATTCTTTCATTTATTGCAACTGCACTATTCAATCTAGTTCTGACTTTTTTTTTACTTATCATTTAAGTCAAAATGGTCAGTCAACAAAATAATAAATTGGAATGAAATTTTACTTATTAGTTATTTTTAAGGATTCAAGAAAAAAAGATTACAATTCCACGTTTAAAAAAAGGTACGAGGTAGACTAGAATCTGCAATTTTATGAGATCATAAGTATAGTAGGTAGAAATAAAGATATAAACAATTTATTTATACCATATGTTCTTCTATTAATGACTAATGAATGTTAAATGTGATTAGAATATGATAAAGGAATAAATAATAAAATACATAAATAAAAAAACGTTTTCTACATTTACAAGTCCAATAGAATCCAATGACATTTCGAAAAACGATATTTGGTTGAAATGGAATTGGATTTATAAAAGAAAATTTTGCAGAACGTTCTATAAATTCATTTTTATTTATCAAAATAATTTTTTTTTAATTTTTTTTATTTGTACTTATAGAGTCCATTTCTCCCCCATACAACAAGTGAAAGAGGAAATGTAAAAAGTGCCATTAAAGCAGCCCATGCGAAACTGACTGTATCCATGTGAATGTATATGTCTCCGATTAAAGCAGCCCAAGTGAAACTGACTATATCCAAGTGAATGTATATGCCTCCAATTTGTTCTATTATGTATTATGAATATGAAGACAATCTTCCATTCATTACATATTCCATTCATTATATATTTAATATTGAAAATTCTGAATACTAAATGGAAGAAATAGAAAATATTCAAAAAATATTATTTAGCTAACATACAATTTTTTTTATAAAAAAAGATAAAAAAATCCGCTTATAAAAAGAAAGTTCCTATATAATTTTGGATAGTTTAATCGGTGGTATAGTTGCAGTAGAACACAAAAAAAGATACAGTGAGAAATACATCCTTTCAATAAATTTTTAGTAAAAGAAAGGTTTTTTTACTAAAACTAAAAAGAAAATAACATAGCATTATTCAATAATCATTAATCAAATCGATTCTTTATTTTTTATATCATTCTATCAAAACCCTGTTAGTAAACACTAACAAAATTAGTCAAAGAAAATAGTCACCCTAAGTTATTTGATTCTTTCTTTGAATAAAGGTGAACCTACTTCTATTTTACTTTTACTTTATTTTACCTTGTTTTAGTGTTTAGAATGTTAAGAGAATACCCCTTAGCATAATGAAAGTAACAATTTTTTCTGCTTCTATATCTAGTCAAGTTTTGATTCATTCAGCGAATTCTATCAGCACAATAGACTAGGGGATTCTTATATTCTTTTGTTGATAAGGTGAAACCCAGATTTAAACTGGGGAAAAAGGATTTGCAGTACCCCGCCTTTAACCACTCAGCCATGACGCCAAAAGAATCAAAATATAGAACTATTTCCCTAGGGGTAAGGGCTTCATTCAATTTTCTTTTCTTATTGTACTTGTATTGTGTAAATTCTATTTTTCTTAATCATCCCCTTATTCAAAAAAATCTACTTTTTGATGGTATTTTTGATATCCGATACAAAACTACATCAGTCTAAGTGTAAAAATTGTATTGTTTTTGTTTTATCATTTATGATTTGTATCTGTATGTTGCGAGTTCCAATGAAAATTTCAATTGGGGTTGAAAATGAACTTTATTTTTTTCTCCATTCATTCATATTTATATTCTCTAGGGAGTTGAGTAAAATTTCATGTAATTCTGTATGAATATAAATTCCATCATTACTAGATCGATTCATAATTCATATGAGTTGAGGAAACATCACATCACCCATACTCAAATGTTATTTTTTTATAAAAATGCTAAAATAAATGCTCTGGGATGGAAATGAGGGAATGTATACAATACCTGGATTGAATCAGATACAATTTGACGGATTTTGTAGGTTTATGGATCTGGGAATGACAGAAGAAGTTTATAAGTTTCCAAAAATTGAAGATACAGATCAAGAATTTGAATTTCAATTATTTGTGAAAACATGACAATTAGTAGAATCGTCAATCAAAGAACGATATATTGTGTTTGAATCACTCACATATTCTTCTGATTTATATGTATTCGCAGGGTTCATTTCGAAACCCAGTGATATGCAAGAATAAATCATTTTTCTTGGAAAAATTCCTATAATGAATTCCTTGGGAACTTTTATAGTCAATGGAATATATAGAATTGTGATCAATCAAATATTGAAAAGCCCCGATATTTATTATCGGTCAGAATTGGATCATAACGGGATTTTGGTCTATACCGCTACCATAATATCAGATTTGGGAGGATGATCTGAATTTGAGATTGATAAAAAAGAAAGGATATGGGTTCGTGTGAGTAGGAAACAGAAAATTTCAATTCTAGTCCTATCATCAGCTATGGGTTCACATCTAAGAGAAATTCTAGAGAATGTTTGCTACACTGAAATTTTCTTGTCTTTCCTGAATGATAATTAGGAAAAAAAATTAGGTCCAAAGAAAATTCTATTTTTGAATTTTATCAAAAATTTTCTTGTATCAGTAGGGATCCGACATTTTATGAATCCTTATGTAAGGAATTACAAAAAAAATTCATTCAACATAAATGTGAATTGGGAAGGATTGGTCGACGAAATATGAATCGTAGACTGAACCTTCACATACCTAAAAACTATCAATTTTTATTACCGAGAGATATATTGGTAGTTGCGGATCATTTGATTGGAATGAAATTTGGAATGGGTACACTTGACGATATGATTCATTTGAAAAATAAACGTATTCGTTCTTTAGCGGATCTTTTACAAGATCAATTTGTATTGGCCCTGGTTCATTTAGAAAATGTGGTTTGAGGTACTATATGTAGATCCATTAGGCAACATAAATGGATACCAACCCCCCAGAATTTGGTAACTTCAACCTCATTCACAACCACTTATGAGTCCTTTTTCGGCTTACACCCATTATCTCAAGTTTTGGATCGAACGAATCCATTGACTCAAATAGTTCATGGGAGAAAATCGAGTTATTTGCGACCAGAAGGATAGACAGGATGAACTTCTAGTTTTCAAATACGAGATATACATCCTAGTCACTACGGACGTATTTTTCCAATTGACACGTCTGAAGGAATCCATGTTGGACTGATTGGATCTTTAGCAATTTATACGAGGATGGGTCATTGGGGGTCTCTAGAAAACCCATTTTATGATATTTATGAGAGATCAAAAATACGGATGCTTTATTTATCACCAAGTGTAGCTGACTACTATATTGTAGCGACATGCAATTCTTCAGCATTGAATCAGGGTATTCAAGAAGAACAGGTTCTTCCAGCTCGATACCGTCAAGAATTCGTTACTATTGCGTGGGAACAGGTTCACTTTCGAAGTATTTTTTCCTCCCAATCCTTTTCTATTGGAGCTTCTCTCATTCATTTTATCGATCATAATGATGCAAATCGGTCTTTAATGTGTTCAAAAATGCAACGTCAAGCAGTTCCACTTTTTTGGTCAGAGAAGTGCATTGTTGGAACTGGATAGGAACGCCAAGCAGCTCTCGATTCAGGGGTTATTGCTATCGCTAAACACAGTGGAAGGATCATTGAAACCAATCAAATCCATTTATTGGGAAACGGAGAGTATTTTCATATTCCATTAGTTATATATCAACATTCTAACAAAAATACTTGTATGCATCAAAAGTCACAAGTTTGGAAGGATGAATGCATTAAAAAAGGACAAATTTTAGCTGATGGTGCCGCTACAGTTGGTGGCGAACTCGCTTTGGGTAAAAAAATATTAGTCACTTATATGCCATGGGAGGGTTATAGTTTTGAATATGTAGTACTCATTAGAGAATGCTTGGTATAAGAGGGTATTTATACTTCTTTTCACCTATGGAAATATGAAATTTAGACTCATGTGACATGCCAAGGTCCTGAAAGGATCACTAATGAAATAACGCATTTTGAAGCCCATTTACTTTGCAATTTAGACAAAAATGGAATTGTTATGTTGGTTCTTGGGTAGAGGATGGTGATATTTTAGTAGGTAAATTAAAGCTGTAGATAAAAAAAGATTCATCTTATGCCCCAGAAGATAGATTATTACAAGTGATACTAGGTATTCAAGAATCCACTTCAAAAGAAACTTGTCTAAAACTACCTATTGGTAGTAGAGGTCGAGTTATTAATGTGAGATGGATCTGGAAAATGAGGGCTTATAGTGACAATCCAGAAAAAATTTGTGTATATATTTCACAGAAATGAAAAATAAAAGTTGGTGATAAAGTGGCTGGAAGACATGGAAATAAATGTATCATTTCATAAAATTTATCTAGACAAGATATGCCTTATTTTCAACATGGAAGACCTGTTGATATGGTTTTCAATCCATTAGGAGTACCTTCAAGAATTAATATAGGACAGATTTTCAAATGCTCACTTGGGTTAGCAGGGGGTCTACTAGACAAGCATTATCGAATTGGATATTTTGATGAGAGATATGAACAGGAGGCTTCGCGAAAACTAGTATTTTCTTAATTATATTCTTCCAGTAATACAACTTCAAATCCAAGGGTATTGGACCTCGAGTATGCAGGAAAAAGTAGACTCGTTGATGGAAGAACTGGAGATACTTTTGAAACACCTATTCTAATATGAATGCCTTATATTTTTAAATTAATTCATCAAGTGGATGATAAAATGCATGGTCGTTCCAGTGGACATTAAACACTTGTTACACAGCAACCACTTAGAGGAAGGGCTAAGGAGGGGGGCAGTGGGTAGGCGAAATAGAGGTTTGGTCTCTAAGGGGATTTAGGGTTGCTTATATTTTACAAGAAATTATTACATATAAATCGGACCATATTAGTTCCCATCAGGAGGTACCTGGTACCACGGTCATTGGAAGAACAATCTCATCCCCTGAGGATGCTTCAGAATCTTTTTGATTGCTCGTTCGAGAACTACGATCTTTTGCTCTGGAACTGAATCATTTCCTTGTATCTGAAACAAACTTCTATATTCATACGAAGGAAGTTTAATTGAAATAAATTATAATTTTTATTCTATGATTGACTGGTATAAATATCAATAACTTCAAATTGGATATGTTTGTCCTCAAAAAATCATTTTTTGGGAAAAAAATATCCTACCTAATGGCGAGATAGTTGGAGAGGTGACAAAACCCTATACTTATCATTACAAAACTAATAAACCGGAAAAAGATGTATTATTTTGTGAAAGAATTTATGGGCCTATAAAAGGTGTAATTTTTTATTGTTGAAATTATGGAAAAATCAGAGATGAAAAAAAAGGCCAAAAATTTTGTGAAAAATGTGGAGTCTGTTTTGTCGATTCTCGAATATGAAGATATAAAATGGGATACATCAAACTGGCATGCCCAGTCACTCATGTGTGGTATTTGATACGTCTTCTTACTTATGTCGTGAATCTTTTATATCAACCTCTTAAATAATTAGAAGGTCTAGTATACTGCGATGTGTGATTTGATCGAAATAGAAATTTTATAGATTCAAAATGAGAAACTATCATCCCATTCCATCAAATCAAAAGGGGATGCCCCGAATTTGACATGTGTTTTGTTGAGGAATAAAATGAAGCTCAAAATTGGGGGTATTCCACAAGGTACTCCCATGTAAAAGGGAGATGATCTATGTTCGACTCCATACCAAATAAAAAAATTCTAGATGAATATCATCCATCCCTCGTGAAAAAAAATTAATTTTTTATTTTGTGGAATGAAAAACCTATTCCTTCAAAAAATTATGTTTATTCCAAGTTAACAAATGTCATCATATTTTTTTGCAACAAGGTCTATACATCGCATATAAGATTTTCTATAAGGTATAAGGATCTAGAATTTTGAGGCAAAGTTTTGCGACCTAAAAGATACAAAAAATGTACCAATACATTAACAGGGAAATCAATGAATTCCAAGAAGGGACCATTTTTTTAATGGAATTCATATTCTATTTGAAGGGAAGTAGACTACTCAAGAATTTGATATTATCTTATTCTTGAATAAAAAAAATCTTGACTAGAAGAGAATGTTTTTTGGTCTTCTGATTACTGGGGTAACTTGAGTAACGAATAGACCTTTTATTTTTAGGTGTTGATAGAAATTGAAATAAATATAACCTTTTTTTATTGGTTACACTACTTGAGCCGGATGAGAGGAAACATTCACATCCAATTTTGAAGGGGGGGGCTATTATAGATTAGAACCTATTGTCATTTTTATTTTGCTAGACCTATAGTTAAAAAACCAACTTTCTTACAATTATGTGGTTCATTTGAATATGAAATCCAATCCTAGAAATATATAGTATACTGATATTTTTACTACCCAAGGGTTCGATATATTTCGAAATCGGGAAATCTCTACTAGAGCAGGTGCTATCTGAGAACAATTAGACGATCTAGATTTTTGAATCATTATAGATGATTCATTGGTATAATGGAACGATTTACGAAAAGAGAGGTGCCCCGGGGGTCATAATGATTGGGAAGATAGAAAGATAGGAAGAAGAAATTATTTTTTGGTTAAATGGATTTTATTAGCTAAATCTTTGATTCGAGCCAATGTCGAACTAGAATGAATGATTTTATGTCTATTAACAATTATTCCCCCCGAGCTGAGACCCATCATTTAGATAGATGGGGTTAAACTAATGAGCTCGGATATTAATGAAATATATAGAAGAGTTATCTTTCAGAACAATACTCTTACGGATCTATTAACAACAAGTAGATTTACACCAGGTGAATTAGTCATGTGTCAGGAGAAGTTGGTACAAGAAGCTGTTGATAAACTTCTTGATAATGGAATCCGTGGATAGTGGGACAGTCATTCTCATGTTTATAAGTCATTTTCAGATGTAATTGCAGGCAAAGAGGGAAGATTTCGTGACACTATGCTTGGTAAACGGGTGGATTTTTTGCGACGTTCCGTCATTATTGTGGGCCCCTCACTTTAATTACATCTATGTGAATTACCTCAAGAAATTGTAATTGAGATTTTCCAGATATTTTTCATTCGTGTTCTAATTAGAAAACATCTTGCTTCGAACATAGGAGTGGCTAAGAGTAAAATTCGTGAAAAAAACCCATTGTATGGGAAATACTTCAGAAAGTTATGCACGGGCATCCTGTATTGTTGAATAGATCCCCTACTCTACATAGATTAGGCATGCAGGCTTTCCAAACCATTTTAGTGGAAGGACGTGCTATTTGTTTACATCCTTTAGTTTGTAAGGGATTCAATGCCGATTTTGATGGGGATCAAATGGCTGTTCATGTACCTTTATCTTTATAAGCTCAAGTAGAGGCTCATTTACTTATGTTTTCTCATATAAATCTCTTTTCCCTAGAAATAGGTGATCCCATTTCCATACCAACTGAAGATATGCTTAATGGACTCTATGTATTGATGATTTCAAGCTGAGGTATTTTTGAAAATCGATATATTAGTCCATGTAATTGAAGAAACATTCAAAATGAAATAATTGACAATTATCATTATGAGACATGTAAAAAACCCCTTTATTATAATTCTTATGATGTCATTGGAGATTTTCAGCAGAAAAAATCCATTTTGATAGTATTTTGTGGCTTCGGTGGTGACTAGATCAATGCATTATTGCTTCAAGAGAAGTTCCCATAGAAGTTCATTATGAATCTTTGGGTATCTATCATGAAATTCATGAGTACTATCTAAAAAAAGGAAATGTTCAATAAAATCTTTGTATATACATTCGAACCACGATTGGTCATATTTATTAATCGAGAAATAGAAGAATCCATACAAGGCTTTTCTCGGGCCTGTTCATATGGTACCTAATCTAGATATTTATCTAACTTTTTCTATGATGATACCGGTTAGAATTTGTGTCTATCCTGTTCAAAAACTAGGATCATAATTCCTTACTTTGTACTTTATTTACTACGTGAATCAAGATCGAGAAAAGGACGTTCTCCAATCACTAACTAAAATCATTGTGAAATCATACTCATCCGTAGAAGGTAGTGCTTATATCCTAATGGGGTGCCCCTTTGGTCTTTCATAATAAAAAAATAGATGGAACTGCCATGAAACGACTAATTAGCAGATTCATAGACCATTTTGGAATGGCATATACATCCCACATCCTGGATCAAGTGAAGAATCTGGGATTCCAACAAGCTACTACAATATCTATTTCATTAGGAATAGAAGATCTTTTAACAATACCATCAAAGGGATGGGTAGTCCAAGATGCTGAAAAACAAAGTTTCAGTTTGGAAAAACACTATCATTATTGGAATATACACGCACTCGAAAAATTACGTCAATCTATTGAGATATGGTATGCAACATGTGAATTTTTTAGACAAGAAATGAATCCAAATTTTAGGATGAGTGATCCTTTTAATCCTGTCCATATAATGTCTTTTTCGGGAGCTAGAGGAATTGCATCTCAGGTACACAAATTAGTAGGTATGAGAGGATTAATGTCAGATAACCTAGGAAAAATGATTGATTTACCCATTCAAAACAATTTACGCGAAGGACTTTCTATAACAGAATATATCATTTCCTGCTATGGAGCCCGAAAAGGAGTTGTGGATACAGCTGTACGAACATCATATGCTGGATATCTCACGCACAGACATGTGGAAGTAGTTCAACACATGGTAGTACGTAGAACAGATTGTGGTACCATACAAGTTATTTCTTTGAGTCCCCGAAAAGGGATGTTGGAAATCAATTTTATCCAAACAGCCATTGGTCATATATTAGAAAATGATATCTATATGGATCAACGATGTATTTCCACTCAAAATCAAGATATTGGGATGAAACATTTATATCAATTCATAACCTATAGAGTAAAATCCATATCTCTTCAAACCCCCTTTACTTGTAGGGGTATGTCATGGATCTATAGATTATGTTATGGCCGGAGTACTACTCATGGCGACCTGGTCGACGTAGGAGAAGCTGTAGGTATTCTTGCAGGTCAATCTATTGGAGAGCTGGGGACTCAACTAACATTAATAAATTTTTATACCGGTGGAGTATTCACAGGGGATACTTCATAACATGTAATATGAGCCTCCACTAATGGAAAAATAACATTCAATGAGGATTAGATTCATCCCACACGTACACGTCATGGATATCCTGATTTTGTTTGTTACATCAACTTGTATGTATATATTGAGAGTCAAGAAGATATTACGGCCCATAACGTGAAGATTCCGTCTAAAATAATTATTTTAGTTCAAAACGATCAATATGTCAAATCAGAATAGGTGATTGCTGAAATTCAAACGGAAACATCGACTTTGAATTTGAAAGAGAGGGTTTAAAAACATATCTATTCTGAGTCCGAGGGAGAAATGAATTGGAGTACCGATGTGTACCATGCACCTGAATTTACAAATAGTGATGTTCATATATTACCAAAAACAAGTCATTTATGGATATTATCAGGAAGTCCGTTGAACATAGACTTGGCTCTCTATAAGGATCATGATAAAATGAAGGTTTCTTCTCGTTCTGTCGAACAAGGATCTCTTTTTAACCTTCCTTTTACTAATGATAATGATCAAGATAGAAACAAATTATTTCGTTCGGATTTTTCTGGTAAAAATGAACACAGGGATGATTATTTTGAACACAATAGAATTAGATGCACAGATCGTTGTAATCTTCCTGTCATTCTACACAAAAATTCTGATTTATTAGCAAAGAGGCGACGAAAGAGATTCATTATTCCGTTCCAATGGATTATAGAAGGTGATAAAGAACTAATCCCCCTCTCGGGTATCTTGATTGATATAGCTATCAATGGTATTTACTGTAGAAAAAGTATTCTTTCTTATTTCAATGATCCTCAATACAAAATAAAAAGCTTGGTCATTACTAAATATGGGATAGAGGTGCATTTAATTGTTAAAAAAAATTTAGATTGAGTATCGAAGAGTCCAAAAATTTAGTCCAAAGTACCAAATGAAAGTAGATCAATTTTTTTCATTCCTGAGGAAGTGAATCTATTACCTAGATATTCTTCCATAATGGTACGGAACAATAGTCTCATTGGAGTCGATACACGAATCACTTTGAATACAAGAAGCCGGTCAGGTGGATGGGTCCGAGTGGATAGAAAAAAAAGTATTGAACTTAAAATATTTTCTGGAGAGATCCATTTTTCTGGAGAGAAAGATAAGATATGCTACCATAGTGGAATTTTTATACCACCAGGTGGAGGAATGGGAAAAAATTCAAAGGAATTCAAAAAACAGAAAAATTGGATCTATGTCCAATGGATTACACCTACAAAAAAAGTTTTTTTGTTCGGCCCGTAGTCACATATGAAATAGCAGACGATATCAATTTGTCAACACATTTTCCAAAGGATATTTTACGAGAAAGGGATCATGTGCAACTTCAAGGTTTCACATATATCTTTAGTAAAAAACAACCCATAACGTGGGAAATTTATGGCACAAGTCATCCATTCATTCGGATGTGTTTAGTGTTGAACCAATACAAAAAAAAAGTTTTTCAGAAGAGGCTTATGATTCTTTTGCTGATGTAAGAACTAACGGTTTGATTCGGGATTTACTAAGAATTGACTTAGCGAAAGACCCCTTTTTTCGTATACTGGAAAAAGGAATCATCTATCAGGATGGATCTCTGAGAATGTATCAGATGGCACCAATATCAATCCATTTGATTCTAAGCCAACAATGAGGATTCAATAATCCCTTTGCCTTAGCCAAAACAATAATGGAACCATTCATACGTTATTGAATAGAAAGAAAGAATGTCAATCTTTGATCATTGTGTCATCAGATGATTTTTTTCGAATGGGTCCATTTGTCGGTGTCAAAAAATATCATAATGCAATAAAAGAATCATCAATAAAAAAAGATTTCATTATTCCAATTAGGGATTCATTACGTCCTTTTGGAATTGAACTTCTTTTTGTTCATTTGTATTCATTTTACTATTCTTTAATAACTCATAATCAGACCTTGGAAACTCACTATTTTCACCTTTACAATTTCAAACAAAGTTTTCAAGGACTAAAAAAATATTTTGGTATGGATGAAAATGGGATAATTTATAATCCCTATCCATGCAGTCACATCATTTTGAATATATTCCATTTGAATTGTTATTTTTTCTATCAAAATTCTTTTTAACAGACATCTAGCTATTGGCTTGGTCATTTTATTTGAGAAAATGTATGGATAGCTAAAAATAGAACACTCAAATCGGGTCAAGTTCTAATTGTTCAAGTTCACTCTTTAGTAATAAGATCAGCTAAGACTTATGTAGCAACTCTTGGATCAACTATTCGTGGCCATTATGGGTCTATCATGTATGAAGGAAACACATTAGTCACATTTATATATAAAAAATCAAAATCTTGTGATATCACGTAGGGTCTCCCAAAAGTGGAACATGTACTAGAAGTTTTCTCGAATAATTCCATATCGAGTAACCTAGAATCAAGGGTGAAGAGTTGGAATGAACCTATAACAAGAATTCTTGGAAATCCTTGGCTTTTCTTGATTGGTTTTGAGCTAACTATTGTGCAAAGTCATATTTATTTGGTGAATAAGATCCAACGTCTTTATCAATCCCAGGGAGTGAAAATTCATACTAAACATATAGAAATTATTGTACTTCAAATAACATCAAAAGTTTTGGTTTCAGAAGATGGAATGTCTCATGTTTTTTCACCCAGGGAACTTATTGAATTTTTACGATTGCAACGAACGAGATGTGCTTTGGAAGAAGTGATCTGTTATTGAGCGATCTTATTGGGAATAACGCGAACATCTTTGAATACTCAAAGTTTCATATCCATATCCAGTTTTCAAGAAACTGCTCGAGTTTTGGAAAAAGAATCTATCCGGGGTCGTGTTGATTAGTTGAAAGGGCTAAAAGAGAACACTATTCTAGGAAGGATTATACCCGCCAGTACCGGATTCAAAAAAGGATTAGTGCACCGTTAAAGAAGGAAACAACACAACATTCCTTTAAAAAAAATAATCTATTCGTGGGGGAAATGAAATAAGTTATTATATCGCAGAGGGAAATTTTCTTCTTCTTGCATTTGAAACAATTCTCCTAAAAAATATCTTATCAGAACGATCATTATTTTATGATTGAATGATTCTTAAGATGGATAGTCACAACAATCACAAATAGAAATAATTAAATCCCTTTGGGTTCCATTGGAACAATTTTTATGTTGTAGTGTATCTCTTCATTTGTAGAAATAAAAAATAGAAAAAATGTGAGGAAAAATGACAAGAAAATATTGGAACATCCATCTAGAAGATATGATGGAAGTAGGAGTTCATTTGGGTCATCGTACTAGGAAATGGAATCCTAGAATGACAGCATATATCTATGGAAAGTGCAAAGGTACTCATCTTACAAATCTCACTAGAACGGCCTGTTTTTTATCAGAATTTTGTGATTTGGTTTTTGATTCAACAAGGCCGCGGAAAAAAATTATTACTTGTTGGTACCAAAAAGAAAGTAGCCAATTCTGTCGCATGGGTTTCTATAAGGGCTCAGTGTCATTATTTTAATAAAAAATGGCTTAGTGGTATTTTAAAGAATTGGTCCACTACAGAAACGAGACTTCATAAGTTTAGGGACTTGAGAACAGAAATAAGGACATGGAAATTTAACTGTATTCCGAAACGAGATGCAGCTATGTTGAAGAGACAATTCAATCAGTTGCAAACATATCTGGGTGGGATTCAATATATGACGCAGTTGCCCGATATTGTAATTATATTTGATCAGTAAGAAGAATATACGGCCCTTAGAGAATGTATGGCATTGGGAATTCCAACAATTTGTTTTATCGATACAAATGGCGACCCTGACCTTACAGATATTTCTATTCCGGAAAATGATGACGCTATAGATTCAATCTGAATTGTTCTTAACAAATTTTTATTTGCAATTCTAAAGGATCATATTTTCTTAAGAAAGCTTTGAGAATCATCTTGTTTAATTTTTTTATTGGGAACCTCATTCAAAGTGTTATTTACATCACAATGATTCATAAAATAAGCAGCAAAGCAAATTCAGAAAGAGATGTTTGAATCAAAATAATTACCTTTTCGATTTATATTTTTTATAGAGGACCGAAAAAATGGATGTTCTATCATGTTTCATCACCCTAAAAGGGATCTACGATATATCAGATGTTGAAGTAGGCCAACATTTCTATTGGAAAATAGGGGGCTTCCAAGTACATTCCCAAGTGCTTATTACTTCTTGGGTTGTAATTGCTATCTTTTTAGGTTCAGCTACACTAGCTGTTCGAAATCCAAAAACTATTCTAACTGATGGTCATTTTTTTTAATATATCCTTGAATTCATTCGAGACCTTTGTTTTACTCAGGTCGGAGAAGAATATGAAACTTGTGTTCCCTTTATTGGAACTCTGTTTCTTTTTATTTTTGTTTCTAGTTGGTCCGAGTCTCTTTTTCCTTGGAAATTCATACAGTTACCTCTTGGGGAATTAGCCACACCCACAAATGATATAAATAGAACTGTTGCTTTAGCATTACTCATATCAGTAGAATATTTCTATTTGGGGCTTAGAAAAAAAGGATTTAGTTATTTCACTAAATACATCCAACCAACTCCAATCCTTTTACCCATTAACATTTTAAAAGATTTTACAAAACCCTTATCTCCTTGTTTTTGACATTTTGGGAATATATTAACGGATGAATTAGTAGTTGTTGTTCTTGTTTCTTTAGTACCATTAGTGATTCCAATACCTGTCATGTTCCTTGGATTATTTACAAGTGGCATTCAAGCTCTTATTTTCAAAACATTAGCTGCAGCTTATATACGTGAATCTTTGAAGGTTCATCATTGACTATTTTTTTCTATTAAATCTACTAAAACTAAATCTACTAAACTAAAAAAAGTCTAGATTATAGCGATGACAATGAACGTTAAAGAGAATTGACCTGGCTGGGTCAAACAAGATCGAGTATATTCATATATTGAATCAAGTAATATCTAAAAAATGTTACGAAAAATAAATTTTATTTGTTTCTATTACTATCTAATATCGAATCACTACATCATACTATTAAATTATAATTCTATAATGTAGAAAGAATTATCAAAATATAAAAAATCTTATTTGTTGTGATATTTCAACAAGAATGATTCTAGAATCTCCTTGAATTTGATGAATTTTAGTACTTTAACCATTTATGTTATGGAATAAAAATATGGGTTCTCTTTTTTTTAAATATGGACTTTAGTATTCATTATTATTAGTATAAATCATTATTATTAGTATAGAAAAACAAAATATCGATCAAAATGTTCTGATGATTCTATCATCAATCATATTTTTCAATTCGTTGATCTTCGTTATAAAAAATGACTGGATAATTTAGTGATGGAATAAGTACATTGATTGATGATTATTATTAACTAAAATGCTATAATTGGATCAATTTATTCGAGGAATAGATCATGAATCCACTGATTTCTGCTGCTTCTGTTATTGCTGCTGGATTGGCCGTTGGGCTTGCTTCTATTGGACCTAGAGTGGGCCAAGGGACTGCTGCAGGGCAAGCTGTAGAAGGTATCACAAGACAGCCCAAAGTAAAAAGAAAGATACGAGGTACTTTATTACTGAGTCTGGTTTTATGGAATCTTTAACCATTTATGTATTGGTTGTTGCATTAGCACTATTATTTTCTAATCCCTTTGTTTCATCATAAAATATATGAAAACAATAGGTCTCTTACCATCCACTTCTCATTCGTGGATAAAATGACCTATAGGAAGGACTTTCTATTTTAGGTTGTCTAATTAATATGGCTCACCAACTAACTTTATTCCTTATTAATTCCAGTTCTTAGTCAAAGAGAAAAAAAATTACCTAATACCTAGAATTTTTTTATATCAATTGCAAATCCATATAAACTATAGAATATTTAGAATATTTTTTTTTCACTCGATGATTTTTTAAAATTCAAAGACACTCTTCTAATTCTATCTATTCTATTTTATTTTATTCTATTTTATTTTTTTTTGTTTTTCTATCTACTCTATCTAATAAATAAAGAGGAAATAATATGAAAAATATAATCGATCTTTTCGTTTCTTTTCCATCTACTGGTTTTTGGTTTAATACCAATATTTTAGCAAAAAATCTAATAAATCTAAGTTTAGTGCTTGGTATATTTATTTCTATTGGAAAGGGAGTGTGTGTGAGTTGTTTATTTTAAGAATATGATGGATTTAACCAAATGTACTTTTAATTTCATTAAACTAGAATAAATTAGTGCATGATGTCACGAATGAATTCTCAATAAATGATCTAAATCAATGAAAAAATCGTATGGAAGAATCATAACATTTCGTTATTGATTTTGATATTTATACTTTGATTCTCTATCAACCAATCATGAAGACCGTTATTAACATGGCTAAAACTAAGTGGTTTGAAGTCCCGATGCTGCATGGTACTCTTTCAACCGCTAATAGTATTTTTTTCTACCACTATCTATACGTTCTATACGTTTTATGGTGTTGAGTAACTATAATTTTTATGAAAATATAAAATAAATAAATAGTTGGAAATTTTTTCGATGTAAAACACTCATGTCGATAAAATGATAAAACCCATTTTCTTCATTTTGAAATAAAGGGGTATCACTTTGATTATAAATATATTATATTATGTTATATTATGTATGTTATATTATGTTGGATCAATGACCTATATTATCTATTAAAGTCATATGCTTTCAATTTTTGGATGAGACAAAAAGAAATAACTTTTCTTACAATTTTACATATTTTTCAGAAGTGTCCTTCGAATAGGATTGGATTATTAGTGATTCGATTCAATTTTTTTTGAATATTCAAAGAGAAGAGAGGATAGGCTCATTCAAAAAAAAAATATTATGGAGAATGACATAAATAAAAGATAAAAGATCATGAGAGGAAAATGAATTCAAAGACTCATGTTTGGTTCGGGAAGGGATCATGTATGTTTTGAAATGGAAAAAACATCAACTTTCATTAAGTGATTTATTAGATAATCGAAGATAGAGGATTTTGAAACCTATTCGAAATTCAGAAGAGCTACGTGGGAAAGCCATCGAACAGTTGGAAACAGCCTAGGCTAACTTACAGAAAGAAAAAAAAGTAAAAAGAGATGTTTCGAGTTAATGGATACTCTGAGATAGATCAAGAAAACGCGAATTTGATTCATTCCACTTATATCACCTTAGAACAATTAGAAAATTACAAAAAATAAACTATTCATTTTGAACAACAAAGAGAAATTGATCAAGTACAACAACGGCTTTTCCAACAAGCCTTACAAGGATCTTTTGGAAATTTGAATGGTTGTTTGAGCAACGAGTTACATTTATGTATAATCAGTATAAATATTAACATGTTTGGGGCGATGAAAGAAATAACAGATTAGTTTTTATAATGTTGTTATCTAGATATTTTATTATTGATTTTGGTCTTTAAAATAACATTTTGAACTAATCTACTATGGTAGAAAGTATTCGATCCAACGAATTTAGTAATATTCTCCAGGAACGTACTGATTGATATAATAGAGATGTCAATATTATTCATACTGGTACCATTCTAAAAGTAGGTGATGTCATTGCTCATATTCATGGTCTTTATTAAGTAATGGAAGGTGAATTAGTAGAATTTGAAGAGGGTTCCATTGGTATTGCTCTGAATTTAGAATCAAATAATGTTGGTGTTGTGTTAATGGGTGACGGTTTGATGATACAAGAAGGATGTTCTGTAAAAGCAACTGGAAGAATTGCTCAAATACCTGTGAGCAAGGCGTTTTTAGGCTGTGTTATCAATGCACTAGCTAAACCTATTGATGGAAGAGGTGAAATTTCTGCTTCTGAATCTCGATTAATTGAATCTCCTACGCCGGGTATTATTTCTAGACGTTCCATATATGAACATCTTCAAATAGGTCTTATTGATATTGATTCGATGATACCTATTTGTCATGGTCAACGAGAATTAATTATTGGAGACAGACAAACAGGTAAAACTGTAGTAGCCACGGATACTATTCTCAATCAAAAAGGCCAAAATGTAATATGTGTTTATGTAGCTATTGGTCAAAAAGAAACTTATGTGCCTTAGGTAGTTACTACTTTCCAGGAAAGTAGAACATTAGAATACACTATTGTGGTAGCCAAACCGAAATATTCATCTGCGACATTACATTATCTTGCTCCGTATACAAGAGCCTCTTTGGATGAATATTTTATGTACCGCGAACAACACACTTTAATAATTTATGATGATCTCTCCAAACGAGCACAAGCTTATTGTCAAATGTCTCTTCTATTACGAAGACTGCCAGGTCACGAAGCATATCCAGGAGATGTCTATTATATGCATTCACGTCTTTTGGAAAGAGATGCTAAATTAAGTTCTCATTTAGGCGAAGGAAGTATGACTACTTTACAAATTGGTCAGGTCAATAAATTTCTCATTGAGTTACGTACGTACTTCGAAACAAATCAATGGTTCCAAGAAATCATATCATCTAATAAGACATTAACTCAGGAAGATGAACACTGTTTGAATGAATATATTAAGGAACAAAATGAATGTTTACTATTTCAGGAAAAAAAATAAAAATATATAAAAAAAGGATTCCTAGTTTTTTTTTAATATGATTGATTGACTATAATTTTTATTCATTAATGAAATTGAATATGAAATTATGAAATTAAATATAATGAAAAAAATACGAAAAAAAATTAGTAATTTGATTTCAGAAATACTCTGGAATCCATTAATTTCATCAAATTTTTTTTTTTACTTTTGGAAATCAATTGCGTCTAATAGGATTTGAACCTATGCCAAAGACTTAGAAGACCTATGTTCTATCCATTGGACAATGGATGCTTTTTCTCTTTTTTCCAAACTCTATCTTATATATTACTTATATATTATTTATTATTATTATTTATAATTGATTATTATTATTTATAATAACTTATAACTTATATATTTCTTATAAATTTATAATATTTTTATAATATTTATTTTATTTTTTATTTATTTTTTTATTTCTATATATTTTTGACTTCTATTTATTTTTTATTTCTATATATTTTATATTATTTTTATATTATTATTATTTAAATTTTTTATATTTTTTTATATTATTTATTTTAATATTATTAATATTTTTATATTATTAAATTTATATTAATTTATATTTTAATTTATTTTAATTTATATTTTTTTATATTATTTATATTATTTATTATTAAATTTATATTCATTTATATTATTTAAATTATATTATTATTTATATTATACTATTTAAATTTAATTTATATAATTTCATTTAAAATTAATAGAAAAATAGAAAAATATATAATAAAATTAAACTAAAAAATATTTATTAATATAAAACTATATAATATTAATTTATATAATAATATATTTAAATTATATAATATTATATTTAAATATTTATTTATATTTAAATATTTATTCAATATTTAAAAAAATTAAATTTAAAATATAATTTTATTTTAATTGATTTTATTTATCATTAGAGGTAAAATAAGAATAGAGATACGATAAGTCTGGTCGATGTTCCATAACTAGCTGGACTTATTTATTTTTATTATATAAATATACAATATTCTGTGCATATACAAAGTATTTTACCTTTTCAATGTGGAGATATGGCTGAGTGGACGAAAGCGGTGGATTGCTAATCCGTTGTACAAATTATTTGTACCGAGGGTTCAAATCCCTCTTTTTCCCTCTATGTATGACTTTATTTTTTTTATTTTCACTTTTCATATGAATATATTCCACACGACAAGTGAAAATAAAGCAATTCAAATGAAAAAACATTATTTTTTTTCTTCACGCCTAGGATTACGTCCTGGATCATTAGACATGAATCCAAATATGAAGAGAGATACAAAGAAAATAACTACTGTGTAAACCAAGAGTTTTAGAGTAAGCATTATGACACAATCTCCAAGATCATTTTTGGTAAAGAGAATCTTTTCTTCGTATATCACATATCCTATTTTTTCCATAAAAACGTAAGACTAGTTTTTTTCTTCTAAAAATTATCCAGAAATAAGAAATATGAATTTATAACTTATAAATATCAAATTTATAACTTATAAATATCAATTTATAAAAAAATATTTGGTTGTAATAATCAAATAGTTTTTTATTCAAAATCTATTATAGAATAGGTTCTAATGAATGAAAAGAGAAAATAAGAAAAAGGCTCTTTCCATGGAATTCAAAAAGTGTCAAAGGTCTAATCTGGATAGATCATGTGCTTTAGAATAAAAATAAAATGTTTGAATCCATAAGAAACCGTAATTTAATTTTTTTTTAGAATTTTTTTAGGACGGTATTTTAGGACAGTAATATAGAATAGATCTCATCAAAAACTTACTACAGCTTTCCACACAAATACTAATAGAAAAAATAGTAAAGGTATAACTGGCATAATATCTACAATTTGATTTAAAATAACGTAGGACTCAGGAAATTTGGAAAAGAAAAAATGAACTGAATCAATTGAAAATGCAGAATATTGAATACAGATAAAAAATTGATATGTTGCATAACAAACTATATAATTATTGAGAATAGATTTATATTTTTTTATTTATTTTTCAATTTTAATAAGGAAATATAAAGTATAATGGGAATACATTATACATATAATAGAATTGAATTATATACACAAAATTATGTATATAATTATTCCAAACATCTTAGGACCAGAAGTAACAAAAAACTGATCACTTTATCTTTTTTACTTTTTTAGTAATCCATCTAAGAATGGCCAAAAATGGGGTGTGGCCAAGTAGTAAGGAAACGGGATTTTGTCATGTTATTCGGAGGTTCGAATCCTTCCATCCCAGAACCACTCTTCTTTCTATACTGTATTTTTTAATTATCCTTTTCACGCTTATGAATTTTCAGTGGTGCATCAATTTTTTTATTCTCTGCGGATCCAAAAATTCTAAACAATATAAGATAATTGGTATTACGAAAAATTGAATCAAGGATTAAGTCAACTAAAAAATAGGTCATAAAACAAATAAAATACGGGTATAGAGAAAGTCCTTTCTCTATACCTATTTTTTACCTTAACCTATAAATGGATATTTTATATTCAAAATTCTAATTTATTACTTATACAAATAGTTTCTTATAGGGATTTGATCGAAAGGAATCAATATGGTATACATAGAGTAGGTTTTTATTTTAATCTGTGTTTTCTTATATCATTTATATGAAATATATTATATATGAATATTATATATGAAATAAAAAAAAATATGTTCCCAGATGTATCATTACTTGTTAATCTAATTATTTTGGTTCCAATGTATCTTGTTAGAAACCATTTATACAGGGTTTTCTTCTATATTTCGTTTACTTAAATACTACCTTAAATACAACTTTAGCTACTTTATTTTTTTCATTATTACATAACTATAATATTATTATACATTATAAATATTTATATATTTTTTTGTTATTTACTTACTGAACTATTTTCTTTCAATTCATTTCTTTCAATGAAACTCGGGCTATTTAAGAATAAAAAATTGACTATTCATGATTCCCTAATTGAATCAATTTTATATCGCTTTATAATATTATTATATTATGTTATGGTAAAAATTAATTTGAAACGATGTGGTAGAAAGCAACGTGCGACTTGAATGAAGGACATATGAACTCTGGGTTTTTTATACATCCACCATTTCTATAAGAGTGGATGTTCTCTTAGCTCGACATTTTTTTTATTCTGTTAATGACTATTATTATGTTATATTACTCCTTTTATGGATTTTATATGTCAGTCCATTATATAGAATTAGAATATACCAGTAAACGGTGGAGCTCGAGTAGAAAGTATTCATTTTAGCGGGGTTCAATATCTTGGGATAGTTTGAATCTATAATGTTCTAACTTCATCAATATTTTATTTAATATTTGTTTAATATTTAATTATATTATTTGATTATAATTTTATTATATTTCATTATATATTTTTTTATATTATATATATACATATATATATATATCTTTTATTATATATATGTGAATATATAATATATGCGAATATATGAATACGAATAAATGGACAATAATAATAGAAGTAAAAAATTATAAGTCAAAAAAAGAAATATAAAAAACTAAGGTATTGCTGCCTTTTTTATAAAAGTATTCTTTAGGAGAAATAAAATGTAAAAACCTAAGGATTCAAAGTAAAAAATAGATCCTGAAACAAGGAAAGTCATTTTCTATTGTCTTATGACTGGATTCAAGTTTAAAATCCTTAAATATTTGATCTCTTAAAGAAAATTTCTTTCTAAAGACAAATAAAAAGAATTGAAGTACAACTAACCCCCCCCCCCCATTACCCCATTAGATTAAAAAGTTATCAACTTGATTGATGAGTATTAATTCATTTTTTTCATTTTGTAAATAAAAATTGATTGAATGATTTTATGAACCTATTATAAATTCTAATGATCAATAATACAAAACAAAACTAATGATCAATAATACAAAACATTGACAAAAAAATCGTTTTTTCTTGAGCCGTATGAGGAAAAAACTTCCTATACGTTTATGGGGGATATAGTTCGTAAAAATCTATCCCAATGAACCGTCTATCGAATAGTTTCAATTTATATTCGATCTGAAAGAGAAGGATGATAAATTCTCAAAGTGGGATTTTATGATCCGATCAAAAAGAAAACTTATTTCAATATTCTTGCTATTCTATATTTTCTTCAAAGAGGTGCTCAACCTACTAGAACTGTTCATGATTTTTTAAATAAGGAAGTTTTTTATAATCGTAATGAAATTTTATTTATAAATGATGATAAACTAAAGATAAGTGCACCCTAAATTACAATATTTTTTATACTTTATACTATAATTTTATCTCTCAATACTATATTATATCTCTCAAAGATTTTGTTGTTTTATTCTATCGACACTTTTTTTGTTGTATCTACTATATAGAATATGTATGTAGAATATGTATTTTTTATTGGATCTACTATGTAGAAGGTAGAAGACTAAATTGTAGAAGTAGAAATTGTAAAAGTAGAAATTTGAGTGCCAATCCAACACGAGTCCTTATTTATTTTTTTCTCAATTTATTTTTCTAAACATAACATATATGATTAACTACTGTAATATCAAACATGTTGATAGGAATATATATAAATATATAAATATATAAGTAAAATAAAAATAAAAATAAATAAAAATATAAAAAATATAAAAAAATCATGAATAGGTTCTCGACGTTCCATTTCCATATAGATATATAATACTATCTTTGATCTTGGATATGGATTTAATTTGTTTTCATAATCAAATCAATTTGTTTTCTTTTATATTCAGTTTAGTTAGTGTTTTTTTATCTCGTATCTTATTCATCTTGTTATTTTTATTTTTTCTACACTTCATTAAATTTTTTCTGGTTGCTAACTCAAAAACAGTACAGTACTCAGCTTTTAAGTTAGGCTAAAATCTTTTACATATATTGATGAAGCAAGAGATTCATCCATACCATCAGTAATATTGTAAGACCTTGACTGACCCTGAAAAGAAATGAATGGAAAAAACAGCATGTCGTATCAATTGATCATTCTGATCATTTCATATCTTTATTGTACTGGTACAATACCTTGTTTTAATGTTTGGTTGGAAAAAAATAATTTCAAATTGATTGATTTCATTGAAATATACGGTTATAATTTTAAGGATCCAAACCATTCTATTAGTAATGATAAAGAAAAATCAACGAGCTTTTATTCTCCATTATTGGAATAATGATCTAATAAAATTGTATTTTATGTTAAAAAAATACAATATTGACTAACGCGGAAAAGTCTCTCTCTCTAATGAGAGTTTATTGTCTATTTTAAATGAAACCTAACTATTTCCCCTTCTATAGAGGTTAGATTCATATTTAGAAGAAGGGGTATATTGATATAGATAAAATTTATATCTAAAATCAGGAGAGCGATTGAGGTTGAAAAAATAATTGATTGTGACCAGTGTGATCATCCTAAATGAATAATTCACATTAACATAACTAGCCCCTGGTATCTATTCTTTTATTTTTTTACTAGAATAATACCTTGTTTTTTACTTTATCACACAATTTATAATGACCCAAGAATAAATTCTTTACATTAGGTTCAAATAAAAAAGGTTCAAATAAAAATATTATTCATCATGGGTTAAATAAAATTTTTCAAATGGAAGAATTAAAAAGATATTTAGAACTATATAGATTTTTTCACCATGACTTTGGCTTTTTATATCCACTTATCCATCAAGAGTTTATTTATTCACTAACTCATGATCATGTTTTAACTAGATCCATTATGTTAAAAAATGTAGGTTCTGAGAATCCATTCAGTTTCATAATTGTGAAATGTTTCATTACTCGAATCTATCAATCGAACTATTTTCATATTATTTCCGCTAATTATTCTAACCAAAATCCATTTTTTCGGTCATTAAATTTATTTTTTCAAATTATACTGGAAGAGGTATTTTCAGTTATTTGGGAAATTCAATTTACCTTATGCTTCTTAGCTTCTAGAAATGAAGCTAATTAAAAAATAGAAGAATCTAAAAATGTAAGATCCATTCATTCAATATTTACTTTTTTAGAGGACAATTTATACCATTTAAATGGTGTGTCAAATATAATAATACCTTATCCTATCCATCTAGAAATATTAGTTCAAATTATTTGTTATTGGGTCAAAGAAGCTTATTCTTTTCATTTTTTATGATTATTCTTTTGCTATGAAATTTTGAGTTTGAATCGTTTTATTTATTCAAAAAAGAAATTAATTTCAATCCTTTCAAAAAAGAATCATAAATTTCTCTTGTTCTTATATAATTCTGATATCTGTGAATATGAATCGATTTTTTTTCTCCGTAACCGATCTTTCCATTTATGATCAACACTTTTTAGAATCCTTCTTGAGAGAATATATTTCTATGGAAAAATAGAACATGCTGCCGTTATTTCAGTATTTAATAACATTCTATGGTTAATAAAGGATCCTATCATGTATTATGTTAGATATAATAAAAAATACATTCTGGTTTCAAAAGGAAATCATATTCTGATGAAAAAATGGAAATATTATCTTGCTAATTTCTGGAAAGATCATTTTTATGTGTGGTCTCAACCAATGTTCCAAAGAAATATATCGAAAACTTCAGTTCACTTTTTAGGCTATCATTCAAGTCTATGACTAAATCCTTTAGTGGTATGGAGTCAAATTCTTGAAGATTCATATATCATTGATAATGTTATAAAAAATAAGTTTTATACCACAGTTCCTATTCTCCATCTGATGGGATCATTTGCTAAAGAAATTTTTTTTAATGTCTTAGGGCATCTCATAAGTAAGTCGGTATGGTTGGATTTAGCAGATTCGGAGATTTTTTTACCTATTTTGGTGTATCCATAGAAATATTTCCCATTATCACAGCGGATCCTCAAAAAAATAGTAATTTTAAAATAAAGTATATTCTTCAACTTTGTTGTGTTAGAACTGTTGCTCGTAAACACAAATTGATTATACGTTCTTTTTTGAAGAAAATATTTGGTTTGGTATTCTTGCAAGATTTTTTTTACTACGGAGGATGTTCTTTCCTTTATTATTTCAAAATATTATACTTCACGAAGGTTTTCATATAGAGGAAGGATTTGGTATTTGGATATTATTTGTATTAAGGATCTGATTTATTATTCATCCACTGATGGATTCTCAAATCATGTATCTGAAAAGTACCTATAAATCAATGAAAAGGGGATAATAAAATTCCGTTCATTTTTTGATGTGGTATGAACAGTTCACGCATAAGACTAAGAAGAGTGAATCAACTCATTTACATTATTAGATTAGAGTTCTTCCAGAAGGACAGGAGGACAAACTATATACATAGGGAATGTTGTGTGCAATGAAATAAGCAAGCGTGGTTTAGGGATATATTTTTTTCATTTATATTTTATAATTTTATTTCCTTTTTAAAATATTTTTATAATGAAATTCTTCTACATCTGACTCCTTCCGGGTTCGAGTCCCGGGTAATCCATTATGATCTTTTTTAATAAATTTGATTTTGTAACTTATTATTCACAAGCCTTATTTTGTTGACATGGAGATATCGATTATGTTATACTATTTCATAAAAAGCACACGAATAAAAGGATATAAAATAAGAAATCTCATTCATGTGCTTGAGAGTCTCTGATGATCAATCAAACAAAAATTGACCATGACTGCAATTTTAGAGAGACATGAAAGCGAAAGCTCGTGGGTTCGTTTTAGTAACTAGATAACCAGCATTGAAAACCGCCTTTACATTGGTTGGTTTGGTGTTTTGATGATCCCTACCCTATTAACCGCAACTTTTGTATTTATAATTTCCTTCATTGGACTCCTTCAGTTGATATTGATGGTATCCGTGAACCAGTTTTTGGATCTCTTCTTTATGGAAACAATATTATTTCTGGTTCCATTATTCCTACTTCTACAGCTATTGGTTTGCATTTTTATCCGATATGGGAAGCATCATCTGTCGATGAATGGTTATAAAATGGTGGTCCTTATGAGTTAATTGTTCTACACTTCTTACTTGGTGTATCTTTTTACAAGGATCGTGAGTGGGAACTTAGCTTCTGTCAAGGCATGCGTCCTTGGATTGTTGTTGCATATTCAGCTCCAGTAGCAGCTTCTACTACCGTTATTTTTATATATCCAATTGGTCAAGGAAGTTTTTCTGATGGTATGCCTTTAGGCATCTCTGGTACTTTCAACTTCATGATATTATTTCAGACTGAGCACAACATCCTTATGCACCCTTTTCATATGTTAGGTGTTGTAGGTGTTTTCGACAGTTCTCTTTTCAGTGCTATGCATGGTTCTTTGGTAACCTCTAGTTTGATCAGGGAAACTATAGAAAATGAATCTACCAATGCAGGTTACAGATTCGGTCAAGAGGAAGAAACTTATAATATCATAGCCGCTCATGGTTATTTTGGACGATTAATCTTCCAATAAGCTAGTTTTAACAATTCTCATTCCTTACATTTCTTTCTTGCTGCTTGGCCTATTGTATGTATATGGTTCACTTCTTTAGGTATTAGTACCATGGATTTTAACTTAAATGGTTTTAATTTTAACCAATCTGTGATTGATAGTAATGGTCATGTAATTAATACCTGGGTGGATATTATTAATCATGCTAACCTAGGTATGGAAGTTATGCATGAATGTAATTCTCATAACTTTCCTCTAGACGTAGCTGCTGTTGAAATTTCATCCACAAATGGATAATACATCGTTTTTATTATAGACTTTTTATTTCATTTCATTATTGATTTAATTATTGTTATTGAAAGTAAAGGAGCAAAAATAAAATTAAGAAAATAAAATCTATATTTTGATGATTATTTGCTCCTTTATATTTTTATTTTTGATTAATGAAATGATGATTCATTCCAAATATCGAATGGAATATTATGATTCTATTTCAAATAAAGAGGGGGCGGATATAGCCAGGTGGATCAAGGTAGTGGATTGTGAATCCACCATGCGCAGGTTCAATTCCCGTTCTTCACCCATTTTTTTTATTTTAACCATATGATATATTCTTCATTTAAGGATTACTCTTTCAATACTATACTTATATGGCAAAGGGTTCTTTTGATCGGAGAACTACGTCCTCGAGCTCGGTGTTTTAATTTTTTCACGGTAGTGCCTTCGTTGACTTCTGCATTACTAATGACTAAAGCTTCTTTGTTGAAACCCATATTTTGACTAGCATTTGCTGCAGAATAAACCAATTTAAAAATGGGAACACATGCTAGATAAGGCATGAGTTCCAATATTTGAAGTGTTTCTTTGTAAGAACATCCATGATTCTGATCCACGACTATTCGTGATTTATGAGCAGAGATGTATATATGTTGTCTTAAAGCGTATGTTTGTGTATTTAGGTTCCCTTCTTTCTTCGTTATCATAGAAGCACCTCCTAATAATGATAAACGTTTCAAATAATATTATTAACGATGATATCTATTATCATTTTTCGCATGGCACTGGAATTTTAGAGTCGGTGCAAATTCTCCCAATTAGTGGACTACTATAAGATCAGTTATAAATATAGGTAAATTTCCATTCCGTTATGGATGTCAATAGTATGGACGATCATTGTAGGTATTATTGTAGATTCTCGGGACCCAGTTATGACTATTTTTTCTTTTTCCGCCTTTGTGTTAAGATTTTTTATGTTTTTTAATAAATGATTCGCTATAAAAGGATTTTTTTTAGCAAACGTGTCACACATGACTCCTTTGTTTTTGAATAAAGACGAAGAAACAAATTCAATTTTCTCTCCTTACTTACTACAACGATGAAGAATCAAATGTTCACTATATTGTTTACTTTTTCAACTTCTTCTTCCAAGTGCAGGATAACCCCAGGGGGTTGTTGTTTTTTTATACCAATGGGGGACTTTCTTTCAACACCCACATGGGGATGGTCTATAGGGTTCATAACGACCCCTCTTACTACAGGGTGCTTCCCTAGCCAACACATAGATTCGGCTCTACCCAAACTTTTCTGGTTCACCGCAACATTCCCCACTTGTCTGACAGTTGCTGAGCAGTTTTTGGATATCAAACGGACCTCCCCATATTGTAATTTTAATGTGGCTGATTTCCCCTCTTTTGTAATCAGTTTCGCTACAGTGCCCGCTGCTCTAGCTAATTGTCCACCCTTTCCAAGTGTTATTTCTATGTTATGTATGGTCGTGCCTAAGGGCAGATCGGTTGAAGTGGATTCTTTTTTTGGATCAAAACCCCTTCCCAAACTGTACAAGCTTCTTCCAAAGCAAATGGATTTCTAGAAGTGTATGGCTTCTATACAGATGGATCTGATCTATCGTACAATGAAGTACCACATGTGGATATATCAGAATCCAAATATGCCGACACTTATGTAAAGATATCGTCATCCTAGGTCATTCCATTCCGCCATCTGGCATATGTTCTTCATGTAGCATTCAGACCAAATGACTCTATGAAATTACGTTGATACTTCCATATTATGTATGAGTAACGTAGGAGACATATCTCTCTTTTTACCCGGGGGAATATTTTTTAGAATTCCCACTACATTCCATTCACCTCTGACCATTAAATGAAATGTGAATAAGTCTTCCTCCTCTCTTTGAAACAAGGCGGTGATTCCGGTTTTTTCGGTGCTTGAAACTTTTGTCTTCACTCTATTACTATCATCTATAGATTCAATAATTGGATATTATGAGGAACTACTGAACTCAATCACTTTCTGTCATGACTCTTCAGTTTTTTGTTGAGGTCTATCCTGTATAGGTACTCCAAAATTGGATAAGTGATTTATTTCTAGGTTTCTTCATCTTAAACCTAATTGGTTACTTCCAATTATGTAAATCAATAATTCAAACCACACTCAAAGGTAATGCATTTCCCATTTTTATAAGAACTTTTGTACCTAAAACAATTGTATCTCCAATTATAGCTCCTCTAGGATGTAAAATATATCTCTTCTCACTATACCCATAGTGTATGAGACAAATGTATGCATTTCAATTAGGGTCGTATTCTATGGTTACGATTCTGCCGAATATGTCTTTTTCATTCCGTCAAAAATCGATTTTACGGTAGAGACACTTATGACCTTCCCCCTCCATGCCCTGCGGTAATGATTCCTCTGGCATTACGACCTTTACCACAACAGTACTTTCCATAGATCAAATTCATTCATGGATTGGATTTCACTTGACTGTCTACGGCTCCATTATGTGTTTTCGTGGTAGATGTTTTGTATAAATGTATCGCCATGCTTATTCTTATTTCAATTATTTTCATTTTCTCTAAGAGGTGGAATAGAATGACCTAGTTGAAGCGTAATGATCATACGACTGTAATGCATTGTATGTCCCGTACTAGTCGTAGGTCCCACTCTTCTAACCTTTCATAGGAGTCGATAACTATTCATAGCTATCACCTTGACACCAAAGAATAGTTCGAACCAATGCTTGATTTTTGTCCTACTGGATCCTAATTCAATATTAGAAGTATATTGATTCTTTTCCCCCAATATCCAAATACTTTTGTCTCAAAATACTGCATCGATTCCATCCATAAATCTATTTTATATTCCCTATGATTTCTAGTCTCAATAATAATGCTAGTTCTTAAAATTCATATATATTATTTATATAAATAAATATATACCAAATAAATATATACCCATTCGTTATGTATGATGATTCCATTGATACAGAGCCATTTCAAATATAGAAATGGGAGGGTCTGATTGGCGTGCATCCAGTAGGAATTGAACCTATGAATTTTCCAATTATGAGATGGTCACTTTCACCATTCATCCATGGATGCTTAGTGGGAATCCTCATACATGGATGATAACCAAATTCCAATGGAAATGAAATATTTATGATCAATCAATTCAATTTCAAAGGAATCCATGAAAGGACATCCATTCAAATCTTGGGTTTTCGAATTGAGAGAGATATTGAGAGAGATCAATCATTCTCACTGTTTCTTAGATTCATGGACCAAATTCCATTTAGTGGGATCTCTCATTCACATTTTTTCCCACCAAGAACGCTTTATAAAACTACTCTTTGACCTCCGAATTTGGAGTATCCTAATTTTTTCATGCAATTCACAGGGTTCGACAAGAAATTGCACGATCAAGGGTGTTGTACTCTTTGTAGTAGCAGTCCTTATATATCGTATCAACAATCGAAATATGGTTGAAAGAAAAAATCTCTATTTGAGAGGGCTTATTCCTACTATACCTATGAATTCCATTGGACCCATAAATGATACATTAGAAGAATATTTTTGGTTTTCCTATAATATCCATAGGTTGATTGTTTCATTCCTGTTGTATCTTTAAAAAGGAAAAAATATCTATGAGAGTCGTTTCCTGGATCCGAAAGGGAGTCCTTGGCTTCTCCCAAAAACTAAAAAGTGTATCATGCCTGAATCTAACTGGGGTTCACAGTGGAGGAACTGGATCGGAAAAAATAGGGAGAATACTAGTAGTAAGATTTCAAATCATGAAACCGTCGCTAGAATAGAGATCTTATTCAAAGAGAAAAAATATAAATATTTGGAGTTTCTTTTTTTATATTATAATATGGATGATCTGATCCTCAAGGACCATGATTTGGAATTTGTCGATCGTCTTTCTCTGTGAAAGAGGCGAAACATTATCCACTTAAATTCGGTACAGAGATTGGAAAATTTAGTGATAGACTGGATTTTTTATCTAATGTCTGCTTTTATTGAACAAATACCCATTGAGAAGGGTTTCTTCAAAAAACAAGGAGTTGAGTCCACTATTTCATCCAATGATATGGAGCATGTATTATACCATTTATTCTCGAGAAGAAAGTGGGTGATTTCTTTGCAAAATTTTGTTTAATTTTATATTTGGAAATTCTGTCAAGATCTCTTCGTGAGTTAGGTGAAGAATCCGGACGAATTGGATTTGTTGAGGAACGTATCAAGAGAGAATCGATGTTTAGACAATATGTTGGTAAATAAGGATTGGTTTTTTAGCAAGGTACAAAATGTATTGTCAAATATTCCATGCGATTCTACAAGATCTAGCCAATGGAAAGGATCTTCTGAATCCAGAGATCCTTTTTTGGATTCAATCATTAGTCCTAAGGATTCGTCAGAATATCACAAATTGATCAATAAAAGAGAGATTCAACAACTAAAAGAAAGATCGATTCTCTGGGATCCTTCCTTTCTAAAAATGGAACGAACAGAGATAGAATCAGACCAATTCCCGAAATGCCTTTCTGGATTTTCCACCATGTCCTGGCTATTCACCACAGAACGTGAGAAGCAGCAGATGAATTTTCATCAGCTTCCAGAAGAAATTGAAGAATGTATTGGGAATCCTACAAGATCCATTCATTCTTTTTTCTCTGACAGATGGTCAGAACTTCATCTGGGTTCGAATCCTACTAAGAGGTCCACTATAGAATTTTTGATGAAACAACAAGATGTTTCTTTTCTCCCTTCCAGGATATCAGAAAAGAAAGAAACGAGTATCAAGATCATTAAGTATAACCAAAATATCGTCTCATTGCATCCTATTTAATCAGATCCGTGATGTGATATGGTTCTAAAGGATGAACCGGATATGCAAAGTGGTCAGATTCCATTCTTGAACAACAATCCAGTTTTGGATTTATTTCATCTATTTCATGACCGAAAAAGGGAGGGATACACGTACCACCATGATTTGGAATCAGAAGAGATATTTTAAATTGAAGATCTATTCACTCTATCAATAACTAAGCCGAATCTAGTATCATAAGGTAATTTCCTTTGGATTGATTATAATGAATTGGATCAAAAATTCTTGAATGAGATATTCTATAGGGATGAATAAAAAAATAAATTTTTATGGGTGATACTTCCTATTCTTTTTTATGAAGAGAATGAATCTTTTGATTGAAGGATCAGAAAAAAATGGGTAAGGATCTCCAGCGGGAATTTGGATGATCCAAAACCAAAAAGAGTGGTATTTTCTCGCAACAACATAATGGAGATAGTCAATCCATATATATTGATCCGAAATCTGATGATTCAAATCTATAATAGCACCGAAGGGTACATAATAAATTTATGGAACTGATTCTTTTTAATATCCAATCGCTACATTGAATTTGGAATTCAAAGGGATCCAATAGGAAATGAGACTCTGAATCACAGATCTGTAATGAAATATACGATCAACCAACATTTATCGAATTTGAAAAAGAGTTAAAAGAAATGGTCCGATCCTCTATTTTTATTTATCGAATCGAGAGATCCATGAATCAGGATCCTAATGCATATAGATACAAATTTTCCAATGGGAGCAATCAATTCCAAGAACATTTCATTTCTGAGTAGAAAAGTCATTGTATAGTAGTGTTCGATCGCTTACGTATACAATATTCAATGGATGGTGGTGGGGTTATCAACAAAAAAGATTAGTCCAAGTCACATCATTTGTCCAAGTGGAATCTCTTGTCTAACTCACTTCCTTTTTTCTTTGTGAGTTTTGGGAATATCCTCATTCATACGTCTGAGATCTACATCTATGAAAAAGGTCTGAATGAACTCTGAAATCCGTTGTTAGAATCAATAGGTTTTCAAATTGTTCATTTGAAACAATTGAAATCCTTCATGGATGATCATGATACTTCCCAAAAATCTAAATTATTGATCCATGGAGGAAGAAAATCACCTTTTTTGTTCAATAAGATACCAAAGTTGATTATTGACTCATCATTATTCCATACTCAAAAGAATCACAGTCAATCCTTTGAAAACACAGATTCATATTTCTTCTCAATGATAAACCACGATCAAGACAATTGGCTGAATCCCGTAAAACCATTTCATAGAAGTTCCTTGATATCTTCTTTTTAAAAAGAAAATCGAATCCGATTCTTGATGAATCAACATAACTTCTACTCCTATTATTATAAGAAAAAATTCCCTTTTTATGTGGAATGAAGGGCCCGTATCAAAAATGATGATTTGACTTATGGACAATTCCTCTATATCATGTTCATTCACAATCAAACATTTTCGTTGTGCGTCGGTAAAAAACATGCTTTTTTGGAGAGAGAGAGAGAGACTATTTCACCAATCGAGTCATTGGTATCATACATATTCATACCTAACAATTTTCAAAAAAGTGGGGATGAAATGAATAGATTGTACAAATATTTCAATTTTCCTCGTACCGATCCATTCGCTCATAGAGCTATTGAATCGATTGCAGATATTTCTGGAACACCTCCAAAATATGGACCAAGAGTCATCCATTTTGAAGGCACTTCTTGTCAACCTATTTTAGATATGAATCTATCTGATGAATATTCAGATGGTATTCACTTACATTCGTGTCTCCATTTCAATTCAGACATGAGTTTGATTCCCAGTCAAGGTTCTGAGAAAGATGTACCATCCGAAAAGATGAAAAAATAGAGTCTTTGTTTAAATCAATGTGTTGAGAAAGGGCAGAAGGATAGAACCTTTCCTCGGGAAAGTTCTTTTTCAACTCTCTCAAAATGGAATCTATTCCAATCATATATTCCATAATTCCTTACCTCGATAGGGTATAAATATCTGTATTTGATATTTTTAGATCCTTTTTGTGACCTATTGCCGATATGAAGTAGCAGTCAACAATTTGTATCCATTTTTCATGATATGATTCATGAATCAGATATATCATGGCGAATGATTCTTGAGAAAACATTGTGCCTTCCACAATGGAATCTGATAAGTGATATTTCGAGTTAGTTTTTACATAATCTTCTGTTTGAATAAATGATTCATCGAAAGAATGAGTCATCGATATTGACACATCTGAGATCGCCAAATGTTCAGGAGTTTCTCTATTCCATCCTTATCCTTCTTTTTGTTGTTGGCTATCTCGTTCGCACACATCTTCACATTTTTTCCGATCCTCTAAGTTACTAACAGAGTTCAAAAAGGTCAAATATTTGATGATTCCATCATTGATGATGGAGTTGCAAAAACTTCTGGATAGGCATCCTACATCTGAACTAAATTCTTTCTGGTTCAAAAAAATTGTTGTAGTTGTTCTGGAAAAATTATGAGATTCTTTAAAAGAAAGAATACAGGGTTCTTCGGTCAGTAACATTTTTTTGGGTGGTCCCACTTATGGGGTCAAACGCTCTATGAAATATTGGAATATCCATCTCATAAATATCATCGATCTCATTATAAGTATCATCATACAAATCCCATCCATCGAATAACTTTTTTGAGAAATACGAGAGATCTAAGTCATACAAGTAAAGATCTCTATTCATTGATAAGAAAAAAAACTTGAACGGTGATTAGATGGATGACAAAATAGAATCATGGCTCAAGAATAGTGATTTGATGGAAGATGAAGAAAGAGAATTATTGGTTCAATTCTCCACCTTAACGATAGAAAAAAGGATTGATCAAATTCTATGGAGTCTGACTTATCGTGATCATTTATCGAAGAATGACTCTGGTTATCAAATCATTGAACAACAAAGAGAAATTTATTTACGATACATAGTTGACATTCATAATAAGTATCTCATGAATTATGAGTTTCATACATCCTTTTTAGCAGAAAGACGGATATTCCTTGCCCATTATCAGACAATCACTTATTCACAAAAAACCTCATGCAGGGCTAATCGTTTTCATTTCCCATCTCATGGAAAACCCTTTTTTCTCCACTTAGCATCCCTATCATCCCCCTCTAAGGGTGTATTAGTGATAGGTTCTATAGGAACTGGATGGTCCTATTGGGTCAAATACCTAGCTACAAACTCCTATGTTCCTTTTCTTACGGTATTTCTGAACATGTTCCTGGATAAAAAAATGGTTTTCTTATGGATGAGAGTGATGACGATATGGAGAGTGATGATGATATGGAGAGTGATGATGATATGGATCTTGAGACGGAGCTGGATCTTCTTACTATGATGAATGCGCTAACTATGGATATGATGATGGAAATAGACTGATTTTATATCACCATTCAATTCGAATTAGCAAAAGCAATGTCTCCTTGTATAATATGGATTCCAAACATTCATGATCTGGATTTGAATGAGTCGAATTCTTTATCCCCGGGTCTATTAGTGAACTTTCTCTCTAGGGATTTTGAACGATGTTTAACTAGAAAAAATGTCGTTATTGCTTCGACTCATAAAACCCAAAAAGTGGATCTCGCTCTAATAACTCAGAATCATTTAAATACATTCATTAAGATACGAAGACTTCTTATTCCACAACAACGTAATCACTTTTTCACTCTAACATATACTAGGGGGTTTTACTTTGACAATCAAATGTTCCATACAAATGGATTTGGGTCCATCACCATGGGTTCCAATGCACTAGATCTTATTGCACTTACCAATGAGGCCCTATCGATTCGTATTACACAGAATAAATCAATTATAGACTGTAATACAATGAGATCCGCTCTTCATAGATAGACGTGGTATTTTCGATCCCAGGTCAGATCGGTTCAGGATCATGGAATCCTTTTCTATCAGATAGGAAGGGTTGTTGCACAAAATGTACTTCTAAGTGATTGTCCTATTCAAATATCTTTTATCTATATGTATATGAAGGAATCATGTTATGAAGGGGGTTCTCATTTGTACAAATTTTACTTCGAACTTGGAACAAGCATGAAGAAATTTATGATACTTCTTTATCTTTTGAGTTGTTCTGCCGGATGGGTTTCTCAAGATCTTTGGTCTCTACTCGGACCAGATGAAATAAATGGGATCACGTCTTATGGATTCGTTGAGAGTGATTCTGATCTAGTTCATGGCCTATTATTAGAAATAGAATGTGCTCATACGGGATCCCCAGGGACAAAAAAAGATTATTGTCCGTTTGATAATGATCGAGGAGTGACATTGCTTCATCCTGAACTGAGGAACCTCTTCGATATGAAAAATGGATCTTGTTCAATCGTTGATCAGAGATTTCTCTATCAAAAATATGAATCGGAGTTTGAAGAAGTGGAAGGATCCCTCGACCCACAATAGATAATAGAGGAGGATTCATGCAATCAAATTTTTTGGGCTCCTAGAATATGGCACCCTGGGGGCTTTCAATTAGATTTTATCGAACCCAACTCATTGGGATTTCACAATGAGGGGTCCAAATTTTGGGGCAAGCAGATCATTTATGAAGAAGAGGATGAGATTCCAGAGAAAGATTTGGAGTTCTTGCAGTGTAGAACCAGGTAGTACCAGACATGAGATAGAGCTTCCAAAGCTCAATGGTTTTTTCGAATAACCCCTTTTGGGACCCCGAAGATCCACTCTCTTTCCTATTCAATGATCTACCCTTTGTCTCTCTGTTTTCACATCAAGAATTCTTTGCAGATGAAGAGATGTCAAAGGTACTTCTTACATACCAAACAGATACTCCTACATATATATATAAATGCTGATTTATCAAGAATATGCAAGAAAATCTCTTCGAATTGCTGATCAATCACCAGATATTTCTTAGAACCAATCATTCATTATCAAATGGATCTTTCCATTCGAATACAACTCCATTCGAGATGTTTCCGTATTTATCAAATCTATTCCTATCTAACGGAACGCTATTGGATCAAATTACAAAGACATTGTTGAAAAAAATATGGCTTTTCCCAGATGAAATGAAAATTGGATTCATCATGTAACAGTAGAAATTCCCATTCCTTAGCAGGAAATAAATGTGTCCATGAAAGAGGGATTCAGTGGAATAGAATGTGGGGGTTAGAGTCGTGAAAAAACATGTTTATTCTATATTTTTGACCTATGTTCCATGGAATAATATGCTACTATTGATGAAACATGGAAGAATTGAAATTCGATCAAAACACTATGTATGGATTCACTGCCTGAACAATAATTCTTGAATAGCGAACAACTAGAGCCTTTGTTATTCTTATTGATCACTACATCCAAAAATTTCCATGAAAGATGTAACAAATGAAAATCAAAAATACACATGTCTGAAACGGTTGATATCTCCTCAATGAACTAATCATTGGTTTCACTGAATAATAATTTAAAATAAGGGAAGATCCCCACCGCTGCTTGCTCATTGAATGAGCATTCTCCATGAATTTTCCTTGAAGAGGACTCGAACCTCCACGCTCTGTAGCACGAGATTTTGAGTCTCTCATGTCTACCATTTCACCACCAAGGCATCTTGAAATTGAATCGTATTGGATATATGGTGGAATATATGACAAAGATGCTGATGTGTTGGAGTGTTTCGATTGATTGGTCATGTCATTCATATACCCGAGTAAGACATCCAATTGCTTCGATTTGAATCAAAAGATGGACTCAAACTGATTTCTCGTAATATAAATGATGCCCAAAGAAGAGTGGTGAATAGGGTAGTGAATGAGAGATGTCAAAAGTAGGCATGTGGTGTTGCGCCTATCTTATTCCATTTGATGGAATTATTCACTCTTAAGTAGATCATTTACATGAGGGGCTCTCTTTGTTTAGTTTTGTCTAGTCATTACTTGTTAATTGTTTTTTTTATTCCCTTCCTCGTGTATATATAAGACTAAATGGCCTTTTATGATCACTCAGGACTAAACATGTTTTGAAGAGATGAAATAGAACAAGGGTGCATCTTTTTTTATCATTTTATTAGAGGTTGAATCGAGAAGAATGAGGCCAAAAATTAGAAGACATTCTGGGAAAATAAAAACATCGAAGAGAACAAAAAAATTCCTTCATCAACAAAATGATCGTAGAATCAGGAATGGAGTTTTCATTCTGTACATGCAAGATCGTGAATTATTAACTGCATCATATATCTAAAAAAACCCTAATCATTTCGATTTCTATTGTAATGGAATATTTACAGAATCCCCATATCATGGGATCAAACATTATTCCATGTTATTGACATGATATGACACTACTTCTTATCCTTAATCAAGTCCCCTACTTTTTTTCATTGATCCATTTCTCTTTTTGATGTTTCTTTCATTTCCTTTTCATTTGTTTGGAATAATAATTACGATTCTTGATTTAGCTATGTATTCTTTTCCGATCGAAATGTATAATAGATCCAGGATTAACGAAAATGTTCCAAAGCTCAATTTTCCTCTACCCATCAATTACTATCTTCTTTTTTTCATATGTAATCTCCACTCCCATTGGCAGCATCCACAAATTTGGAACTTAATTTGGAAGTCATATTTCTACCCAGACGTTTTTGGAATGCATCTAATAACCAATGAATGGCAAGTGCTTTTCCTTATGTGGATCCTTTTTCAAAGGGAAACTGATTCGTTGATCCGCCTATACGTTTTGTTTTTATTGCGATATCGGGACTGACTCCATGTATTGCTTGACTTAAAACAAATAGTGGATTTCTTTCTGTTTTTGTTGAATCTTTTTCATGGCTCGATAGGTAATTTGATAAGCCAATTTTTTTTGTGTTTCAGAATACGGTTCACCAACATGTTAACTAATCGATTACGATAAATTGGATCGTATTTTGTAGTTTTTTCTTTTGCAGTACCTCAACCTGACATGAGCGTAAAAGGGGGTTCAAGAATCTATTTTTTTATATATAAGGAAGGGTACACACTTATTTTCTGTCTTTTACTCGATATTGTAGGGTGGATCTCGAAAGATATGAATGATCTCCCTCCAAGCCGTACATACGACTTTCATCGAATACGGCTTTCCACAGAATTCAATATTTCTCTATGAGATCGAGTATAGTATTTTGTTTACTCAATTTCCATTTGGAGTATTTATTTCCCTCTTTTTTTCCTACTAAGATTGGAAATCCTATATTTTACATATCCATACCATCTGTTGAGTCCTTGGGTTTCCGAAATCGTGTAATAATAATAATCATAACAGCTTCGAATCATTGCTATTTTACTCGGACCTGATCTAAAAAGTCAAGATTTTTCGAATGGTTTGTTGATGAAAAAGTCAGGGAAAACCTCTTCAATTCTTTTTGGATTATTGGATAGACCTTGGACATATAATCGTTCCGAATTGAATCTATATAGAAAGAATATCTTTTGTCTCATCATGGTAGCCTGCTTATCCCCTTACGAAACCTTCATGATTGGGTTAGCCACACACTTCACATGTTTGTTCTCATGGAATCATTAAATGATACAAGTATTGGATAAGAATATACAACGCACTAGAACGCCCTTGTTGACGATCCTTGACTCCGACAGCATCTAGGGTTCCTCGAACCATGTGATATCTCACTCCGGGTAAATCCTTAACCCTTCCCCTCTTACTGAGACTACAGAATGTTCTTGTAAATTATGGCCAATACCAAGTATATTAGTAGTGATTTCAAATCTGGAGGTTAATCGTACTCTGGAAACTTTACGTAGGGAATAGTTTCGTTTTTTGGGGGTGATAGTGGAAAAGTTGACAGATAGGTCACCCTGATTGCCACTCTACAGAACCGTACATGATATTTTCACCTCATACGGCTCCTTATTCAATTCTTTCGAAGTCATAAGATCCTTTTCCATGTTTGGGAATCTCCCTTACTCCGTCCTGAGTAGGTATAGAACCAATTCAGTCACGTTTTCATGTTCCAATGGAACACTTTCCATTTTTATTATAAAAGGATAAGATTCTTATTTTTACCAAACATATGCGGATCCAATCACGTTCTTATAAATAATAAGAAAAATAGATCTTTCTCGATCACTTTCCCCGATTCTTCGAGAATCATCCTTTAAAAGTTTTAATTATTTCATTATGAATCTGTGTACTTTTACTAGTATTTTATTTCCCTATCTTTCTATCTTTTCCCTTCCATCATTCTTGAAGTCCCATATTGATTTCCTTGACCCATTTTTTTATGTTTGAGCGAATGGTAGAAATCAATCAGATTGATTTTTCGATCAAAATACTAAATCTTGTATGTGAAATCCTCTGTTTTTTCTCTTCATCTACTCTATCCCTACCCCATAGGTACAACGTTTGAAAATCAATAGAGCACCTTCTTCTGTATTAATCGATATGTTTAAATTCCAATTCATTCCTTGAGTACCACCCAAGGAAAAAACCGAATAGGATCCCGTGGACGGGTTAGTGTGAGCTTATACATGCGGTTATGCATCATTCTTCAAATAGGAATCTATTTTCTGAAAGATACTGGATTTCGTTCATTGGTGGGTCTCCGATATCCTTTCGAGGATCTATGTTGTGTTGAAGTGAACTCTATAGAATCCGATCAATTGCTAAAGATCATGGTAGAAACAGAGGATCATTGTACAGAAAATAAAATTTTTTCTACGTTTTTTCTATGTTATAGTATTTTATAGTATTTTATATTAGTATTAGTGAGTGATTCCTGCTCAGTGAGTCCTTTCTTTCGTGTTGATGTTGGGGTCCTACATTTTTTGCCTCTATAAACTGCACCGAGGAGAATAGGGGTTCCAAGGTACCATGATAAAATCAAATAGGTTTACCTCTTTCATTAAAAAACAATGTAGTTGGACTCTCATGTCAATTCGAATAATGAATCATACATTGTTCTACGTCTACGGAGGTCCATCTTTTCATGCTAGGCAAAAGGATAGCTAATTACAAATTCTGTCTCGGTAGAACATGTATCTCTATTACTAAAAAATTCAGAAAACAAGTAGTGAAGGGTGGGGTTCTTATCCTCTTTGTAGTCACTCATATTTTATGTGTTCCTAATATAGAATAGAAAGGAATTTTTCTACTTTTTTGGGTCTCAAAGAAGGGGCATGGAAACATAATCAGAACTCTTGAACGGAAATGGGGATACGGGGATCTCCAGTTCCTTCGGAAATGGTAAGAGATATTTGGCTCAAGAAGGGATGATAATCCATATGACCTGGTTCATCTTCCTCTATGTATTTGAGAAGAATACTGAGTCAGGTGATTCTCCGACCCGTAGAATGCTGACCAAAATCTTCTTCCTGAAGAAGCTTGATTTAGATCGGAAAAATCATACGGTAAACCATCCATGTGCTATGGTTCGAATCTGTAGTCAATCCAATTTGATTGAGATAAGATAGTAAACATTGAAAATTTAATCCTATATTATATTCCTTTCCCAGTATTTCTGTTCTTTCACTTTTACGAAAACGAAAAGAAGGCATGTTTGAGTGACACTTGATCGACCCTTTCATCAATAGGATGAGTCAGTTCTATTTATTGATGGGGCAGGGAAGGGATATAACTCAGTGGTAGAGTGTCACCATGACGTGGTGGAAGTCATCAGTTCGAGCCTGATTATCCCTAAACCAATGTTACTTTTCTATTTTGACTTGGTCCCCCCATGATCGAATGAGAATGAGAATAGGGTCATGTATTGACTGAGGGGGTAGGGGGATGATGGCTATATTTCTGGGAGCGAACTTTTTTCGAATATGAAGCGGGAAAGTTATTCCTTGAAATTAAAGACAATTCTGAATCCGCTGCTTTGTATACGAACAAGGAAGCTATAAGTCATGCAACTATGAATCTCATGGAGAGTTCGATACTGGATTAGGATGAACGCTAGCGACATTCTTAACACATGCAAGTCGGACGGGATGTGGTGTTTCTAGTGACAGATGGGTGAGTAACGCGTTACCTGATTTTTCCATGATATGGTGTTATGTTTTCACACATTTGGTACATCATCAGGTTATGGTTTGTGAAGATTTTCAGAGGATCTTCTATGATTATTTCTATACCAAGATGTTGAGGGCCAATCAAAGTTGAGAGTTAATCCATTTGGATCATGGAACACTTTTAGTAATGGGATACATGTAAATACCCAAAGATTGACATACATAGACATTACATTACTTTTTCAGAATTTTTTAATACATAACAAAAATTGACACCAAAGAATCGTAATAGTTTTGTGTCTTTGGAAACTCGAAATATAATCTTCTAATCTTGGTGAAATATCTTCAACATCTCGCAAAAAGATCATCCTTTTTTTCTTACCTAAAACCTTTCTTTATATCCTATGGAAAATAAAACATATAAATGGTGAGTTCAAATTCTTAGTCGGTGTAATCATTGATAAAATAAAACAAACCATATACATTTGATCGTCAAAACATGAATATAATATTTAAACATCAAAATCAAGAGCAAAGACATAAATCTTGGAAGTAGGTAAGGAATATATCACAAAGGAACATCAATCATGATAACATTGAATTGCAATAAAATTGGTAATTGTGGAAACCATTAAGCACATGTTTTGATTTCAATAGTAGCCAATGCATTTCATCCAAGACCATCATAGTGGACAAAGTCCCTTTCTGAATCCAATTCACTCCTCGTTCCTGTCCTGTATCACAGAACCAGATTAACTTACTGATCCCGCAATGTCTATCTCATGAGGTATAAATCATTACCCTATGCATTGTAGAGAGATATATATATATCCACCCAACTCATAATTAAATCATTCTTACGTGTGCCACAACATAAACATAATTCATTCATAATAACCCAAAGAATAAAATGGGTTTCATAAACAACATCCCATCATAACATAATCTATATAAAATAAATGGATATCATTTTATCATAAGAGAAGTGAAACCAAGTAAATCATAGACATTATACTTGAAATATACACATATGAAAAAATGTCATCTTAGATGGATAATGGTTTTGATAAAACAATTGAAATAAATTCTTGAGGAAAATATCCATTCTTATTCAAAATCATTTTCCTTTCAAAAATTCCATGAAATTTTAAAAGAAGAAGATTCTTTTGAAAATAGTCATGAAATATTGTAAAGTATGCTTCATGAAAATAAGGTGTTATGAAATCGTAAAAATCCATTCATGCCTTATAATTTAAAAAAACATTCTCCTCGTACTTTTGTCAGAAAATTCATAAATTTCCTCATACGGTAAACAAAAGTAATATTCCTTTCATAACATGTGGTAAAAGTCAAAAATGGGTAAAAAAGACTTTAAACATAAATTAAAAAACATTTAGAAAATAATGACCCGGATGATAACAATAACCCCAGTAAATACTTACTAATAAACAATCTCGTATAAGAACGAGATTGGAAAGGTTATCCCTTACCTTAGGTCTGATATGCTTCATACATATCCAATCCTCCATTATAATGATTTACAAAATGTCATTGAATTATTACAGAATCATATTCATTGTTATGATATCATATATGGTTCACGTATTACATTATATTACCCGTTCTATTGTAAATTTCATGTTAAAGCAGCGTTTTGGGTAAAATAGTTTTATTTATCGTACGTGTTTGGACCTGTTATTCTTGTTATTATTATTACTTATAACATAATTTAATTACTTCAAAAATATAAATCATTATTTATATATCATATATATTCAGTATATATATATAATAGATAGTTAAATTAAATGAAATACACCGTTCATAGAGACGATAGGTCATACGTACGCATGAACGTTGTTTTCCTTTCATTATTGCCTTGAATGGAAGTAAGTAGATGAAATATATATATATATACATAAATCCAGTAGCATTATCATGTCTTATATTTCATTATTATTCATTATATATACTTTATAATCATTCTTGAGTGGTTATCATGGAGAATGAATCTCATCACGTCGTGGAGACTGTAATCCGTACGTACGCATGTCTGATGATATCATTACCAAAATTATTGAATTGAATTGGAGTGGATGATTTAATATCTTAGAATCAGTAGGATTTTATAATAACTATATATAGTTTTTCATTACACCATTATACCCATCCAAGTATGTTGGTGGTGGAAAAACAGATTACACCACGGCGTGGAGACGGTATTCCGTACTTACGCACGAGCGGTGATTTCATTTTCTGTAGGATGGATAGAAGCTGAAATGGGTTTGTTTCATATTTATAATAACATATCAGTATATTAGTGATATTTATTTTATTACTTTATATTGAAACAACTAAAGAAGAAGAATTTGAAGAAGAATGAAAACTTGAAAGAATTGGTAGAAGAGATTACTTCTTCTTCGACACACCTCTTTTAGGACTCTTCTTAAAGTGCTAGAGTTGGTCTTTTGAGGAGACCAGAACCCCTATAATGTTTCTAGGGAAGTTGAGAAGAGAAATTATCAAGGGTTGGCTGAGAATGAAAGCTCAAAATTGTGTAAAGTGCAGAGCGAGGAGGTGCCCTTTTATAAGGGATGAGAGGGGTACCTTAGGAAAAACCTAAAATATTATTTTATAATAAGGTTATATTAAGTTTATAATTGCTCCAAATTGATTTATTTAGAAAATAAAGTGGGGATAGGTCTAAATCCTCTCAAAAAATAGATTTTAGACATGTTTAGGTTACTATATTAACCTTATCATTTAGATTTAGCTCTATGTTAAATAATTTAACTTTTACCGTGCCTTCTTGTTTTCATACATTATATGGTTAATAAACTTACTATAACAAGTGAAATGAATCTAAAGTGGTCATTATTAATATATATAACCTTATCTATGTCCTTTGGCCAATCCTTAGATTTTTAGGAATTGATTAACAATTAATAATATAATATTTGTTTTGAAAATTATTTTATGTCAATTTTAACACTATTTGGTAATTGATTTTTTTTAAAATTATAACAACATGATTAGTTCGAACAAAGTTAACTAAATAAATACTATATTGTCATATTAACATATAAAAATATTTGAATTTATAAAAAGTCTCAAATTACAATTAGTTGGGTATTTATAACATCAATTATGTTAATATTTTATTAATAAGGTAATTACTACATCATCATTGTGTCATAAATAAATTAAATTATATAATGTCTAAAATTTATAAATAAAATATCTTTATGTAGGAAATATTTTTAGATTTCTAATTAATATTTATAGTTGAATTTATCTTATTTATAACCCTATATTAAAAACATTTTAGTTATTAATCATTGATTTTAACTCTTTTAACTCTTCTTTGAATTAAATAATAATAAATCTCCTAATCTAATCCAAGTATACCTAAATGATAATATTATATTCCTAATGTTGTTTTTGGTCGAATTATACTTATCCAATTGAATTATGACATCTGTTAGGGTAATAATAATATCATTTTTACCCTTAATTACCCTATTTACTTTTAACCGTGGTAAATAAAAGTAAAAAAGTTACTATTCACCATAAATAATTTTTATCTTATTCAACCACATTTTACTCCATTATATTAACCATGTCTCTCAGATTTTCAAAATTCCACTCACATAAGTGGTAAAATTAAGTTTTATGTAAAATTTCAAATTCTCCTAGGAAGTGTGTAAAAGACGGTGAAAAGTTCAATAAAATTTTTATATATCTAAAATTATTATAAAATGACTCAAATGAATTACATTGAACTTATATAGGTATTATGTATCATTTTTTACCTAATATAAATTTAAATAAAATAAATAATTATTTAAATAAAAAGTCGGTTTTTAAATAGTAACCCAGTGTTTTCACTATTTATCGAAAATTGAAATTTTTCAGAAAAATACCAAAAATTCACCCTAGGGTAATTTTGATATTCTGAATTCAAAAATGAAGTCCATTTTGAAAGATAAAATTTATAAAATTTCAAAAAGTTGGTATTACTATTCATAACGACTAGTTCATAAAAATATTATAATAATATCTCATTTAGTGAAACTCGGTATTGCGTACTACACATGCTATCAAGGAAAGTCTTGATTGTGTGTAATGCAAGCCAAGTCAGGGCAGCGTGTAGTGAAATCTCCATTTGTTGTTGCATATAACATAATCAAAACTTATTTAAATTATACATTAAACCAAATCTATACTTAATGTTGCGTAGAATAATTTTCACAAAATGAACATGAAATTGTGTGTAACACGAGCCAAGAATAGTGTTGTGTATACTACAAGCTAATACGGTGGTGTGTATTGCACAAGCATATTTCTGTGTAGTGTACAACATAAGACATCAATTAAATTCAAAATAATATTTCTCATAAAATCTCAGGGTGTTACATTCTACCCGCTTTAAAATTATCTTCGCCCTCGAACTTCACCGGGGTTAAAAATGGTTTTCTACTTGCAAGTTTCATTCATTGAAACCCACATCGTAAAAAGGAATACTAAAACTTAATTTAAAAATCTAATTTATGAAACGTAACAGTTACCCAAATTAACTAATCACCTGGGTTTCCACAGAGAAGAACATAGGTGAAAATATGGATATGGAAGAGAAATCTAACAATCATGTTCTGATGGAGATTGGTAGAGAACATGTCTATGAAAAACCCAACAATCAAAATGCCATAAATTTTTAAGGTGCCATCTAATTCATCAGATATGAAGCACTAGGACATCTTTTTTGGTTTTCAATATCATTCCCCTAATGTTGAATAATTTTTGAATTAAAAAAAATATTACTTGATTCTGGTTCAATCTCACTGTTGTTTGCACCTTGAAAAATTTCCACTTCATCTCTTAATGAAATGAAGTTGAATTTGTCTTTCGTGAAGTGTTAGTAGATCCTGTGATAGAATGATCGTCCATTCCATCTGTCTCAAACAAAAGGTTAGCAAAAGATATGAAATATACATAAGTTCATCGATGATGAGGTTATTCATATATGATTCCAAAAATGGTCTTATACTTCATCAATCATTCTACTTAATACAATAAAACTAGTTTCGTCTAACCAGTGACTTCCTGAAGGCCAGAGGCATGCGATAAAGGCCTGTCGCACTTCAGTTGGGGGTTTAATTCCCGCAACCTTGTCCGACGCGATTGGTTGTCACTCATCCTATGGGTTGTCCCTTTTTCTAAAAATACTCCATTATAACATTCCAGAAATAGTATCGAAAAAAGTTCTAGCCTTAAACAATTCTGTCTGATGTCCAACTTAGTCCATTCCAACCATTAGTCTTATCAAAAATACTTCTACCCAATCTTATAAAGAAAACAATTACTGGAAATATCATCTGCCAAGCATGTGAATACCATCATTTATTCCCAATATATCATAAGATATATCTTGTTGGTCACATTCCAAACATGTGAATATCTTAATCATGTATTCTCTTAAAAAATTAATACCTATTGAACCTTATTGAAAACATGAATGTTGTCAAAAGTTTACTATTTCCACATACGAAATTCCCAAAAATTATATATACTCAAACCATGATATAACTTTTTCCTTATATTAGTCAAGAGATCATTAATACTGTCAAAAATTTCATTATCTTTTTATCCCTTCTTTATGAGAATATTAGGTGCTTTCCGAAAATATCTAAATAACTTCTCATGGTTACCAGTACCATTCAACATATACATTCAAAAACATAAGGAATAACAATAGTGTAACAATCCTTAGATGTCTATATTTCCCATAGTACCATGATATTACTTATATAACATTACTCTTGATAAACATGTAATCATTCCACTACCTTCTTAAACAACTGACTAAGCATCATCATTTCATTCATCTCATATATCATTTGTAGTCTCTTCATCATCAACAACATAAATACTACTGATACGACCTTGCTGATTCTCTTCATGAGATTTTCCCTTAGGGCATTGGTTTTCATAATGTGTGTACATTCTAAATTTAAAACATTTTACCATTGTTTATGTCTTCGCAATACCATTATCCTTGTTCATGGTGTTAACTGAACCTTTTCCTTTGTAATTTCAGGCTTTGTCTCCTTCTTTTCCACTGCCAAAGCATCTTCCAGTTCCTTTGAAATATTCTTCCTGATGCCTCTTCCCTCATGATTTACATGGGGGAAACAGAACTTTCTTTCCTTTGTGATCATCATGAAACTCCATCATTCTATTATTAGCTGAGTTAGGAAACTTACCATAGTTGAGATTATTGATCATATTATGACATTGATGATTAGGCATAAAAATTATGTTTTCACATCCAAATTCTGTTTTATTTGGATGCTCATAATGAATATCATTCCAATGTCTATCATATTATCCATTAACATGAATCTTCCTTTTCCTGCTATTTCATAAAACACAAAAATAATAGTATGAGAGGAAAAACTAATAATAGAAGAACAATATAATCAAGGTGGAGTAATTTCAATCTCTAACATCTTAGGTTTAATTCTATGATCGTTACTGTAATTCTTGGACTATAACCTATACTTATATGTATCCTTAGGGACATCCCTAGACATACCTTAGAAATATCTTCTTCGGGTCTCACTAAAGTTTTCACATCCTAGTTTCTAAAGGTTAACTAAACCTTTCCACTGATACCAAATGTAGAGACCCAAAGTTTGACATACCTAGACATTACATTACTTTTTCTGAATATCTAATACATAACAAACACAGACTCCAAAAGATATTAATAGTTTAGTGTCTTTGGAAACTTGTAATATAATCTTATAATCTTGGTGAAAGATATTCAACATCTCATGTAAATATTTCTCTTTTTTTATTACCTAAAACCATTCTTTATATCCTGGGGAAAAGAAAACATATAAATGGTGAGCTTAAATGCTCAGTAAGGGTAATAATGGAGAAAATAAAATGAACCATATACATTTGAACATCAAAACATGAACAAAATATTTAAACATCAAAATCTTGAGCGAAGACATAAATCTTGGAAGTACGTAAGGAATATATCACAAAGGAACATCAATCATGATAAAATTGCCTGGGAATAAAATTGGTAATTTTGGAAACCCTTAAGCACATGTAATGACTTCCATTGTAGCCAAGGTATTGCTGCCAAGACAATCTTAGTGGACAAAGTCCCTTTCTGAATCGATTTCACCCCTCGTTCCAGTCAGGTATCACTTTACCGGATTAACTTACCATTCCACTCATGTCTATCTCCTGAGATATAAATCTTTACCAAATTCATTGGATGGAGATATAGGTCCCACCAATCTCATAAAGAAATCATGCTTACGTGTTCCACAACATAAACATAAATCATTCATCATAACCCAAAGAATAAAATGGGTTTCACAAACATCACCCGATCATAACATAATACATTTAAAAGAAATGGATATCATTTCATCATAAGAGACATGAAAGAAAGTAAATCATAGAGACATTATACTTGAAACATACACATTTGAAATAATTTCACCTTAGATGGAAAATGGTTGTGATAAAACACTTGAAAAAAATTCTTGAGGAAAATATCCTTTCTTAATTAAAATCATTTTCCTTTCAGAAAATGCAATGAAATTTTAAAAGAATGGTATTTTGTTGAAAATAGTCATAAAATCTTGTAGAGTAAGCTTCATGAAAATGAGGTGTTATGAAACCCTAAAATTCTGTTCTTGCCGTATAAGTTAAAAAAACATTCTCATCATAATTTTGTTGGAAAAGTCAAAAAGTTCCTCGTATAGTAAACAAAAGAAATATTCCTTTCATAACATGAGGTAAAATTCAAAATGGGTAAAAAGGACATTAAACATACATAAAAACACTTTTATAAAATAGGGACATGGATGATAATAATAACCTTAGTAAATACTTACGAATAAACAATCTCGGATAAGAATGATATTGGAAAGGTTATCCCTTACCTTAGGTCTGATATGCTTCTTACGTATCCGAACCTCCTTTATAATAATTTAAATAATGTTATTTACTTATTAATGAATCATATTCATTGTTATGATATCGTATATAGTTCACTTTTGACTTTATATTACCCATTATTTTGTAAATTCCTTGTTAAAGTAACATTTTGGGTAAAATCGTTTTATTTATCATACGTGTTTGGACTTGTTATTCTTGATATTATTATTACTTATATCATGATTTAATTAAATCCAAAATGTAAATCATGATTTATATATCATATATATTCAGTATATATATATATATGTAACAGATAGATAAATGAAATGAAATACACCATTCATGGAGACGATAGGTCGTACGTACGCATGAACGTTGTTTTCCTTTCCTTATTGCCTTGAATGGAAGGAAGTATAAATCCAGTAGCATTATCATGTCATATATTTCATTATTATTCATTATATATACTTTATAATCATTCTTGAGTGGATATCATGGAGAATGAATCTCATCGCGTCGTGGAGATGGTAATCCGTACGTACGCATGAGCAATGACAAAATTCAGATAATTATTGAATTGACTTGGAAAGGATGATATAATATCTCAGAATTTGTATGATATTATAATAATCATATATAGTTATTATTTACACCATTATACCCATACAAGTAAGGTGGTGGTGTAAAAACAGATTACACCACGGTGTGGTGATGATATTCCTTACGTACGCTAGTGCGGTGATTTCATTTTCCGTAGGATGCATAGAAGGTGAAACGGGGTTGTTTCATATTGTAATGCCCGACCCCAATTACCCAGAGTTAGTGCATTATTACATAACATTGGAATGATCACAAGAAAGATCAAATTTCGAAAGACCGATTAGTTTAGTATCCTCAGAAACAATAGATATATTCACAAGTCTTACATTACATCATAAAAATGAAATCTACATCAATATAGTGTCCATAGTCCACACTAACATCACCACATAAAATCCCTACAGGTCATTCATAAATTATTTCTTCACATCCTGGTAAAAATAAAACATAGAAAGGGGTGAGCTCAGATGATCAGTATGAAAAACAATAAAGCGGAAAATTTCATAAATAAGAATAAACATTTAAGGCAATGTATAACTAAAAAAAGTCTTTTAAACTAGAAATTCATCATAATATTGCAAATATAAATTGAAATAATTCCATTTACTTACTCACATGGATATTCTACTAATCGAATAATCACATGCAATATCAACAACCAATTTCATAGTGATGGAATGCATAATTCCAGACTATCATAACCACGTAGCCAAGGCCTCGTGCCAAGACTACAAATAAGATTTTTTCTTGGCCTCATGCCAAGACACTATTTTGTCTCATGAGACCTACCGATGCATCGAGGAGCTATATCGGGCTCCACCCATCACTTACAATGTCCAATGCATTCCTCATATGAAAAGTTTGAAACATAACATAATCATTCGTATTAAAACTAGCATATGAAATGTCAATACATTATCCACAAACTATGAATGGTATAAAAATAGAACATCCACAGTAAAATATAACTCATTCAATACAATATATAAGATTTTATTATATCAAATTAACCTCAATCGAGAATAATAAATGATATTGACATAGATGAAAATAACCATCAAAACTATTTGAGAGAAATATCCCCCTTTTTCTTGAAAACATTTAAAAGTCACACTAGTTGTCAAGAATCCATTTAAAATAGATTTTTGAAGCAAAGTGCCTCATACCACTTTGAAACATTTAAAATAAATTTTAATTTTAAAACTTTAATTTCCATATAAATAAATTTTGAAAACTATTTTTAAAACATGGATATTAATGAGAATGATTTAAAATAATAAATCTTTAAAACATTTAAAATGATATTTTAGTAAGACTTCCTCACCAAAATAGAGTCACTTGAATAAAAATAATTGAAGTAATAAAAACTTTTTAATATCATGAGAATAAATGGATTCATGATATACTATGTCAAATTTCATTATATACACCATATGAAATTGAATTGGTGTATAACAACAAAGAAGTCTCAATGGAATGTAATTTGAGATGAAATCTCTAATAAAGACCAAATCCTTAGGTTAAGGATAAATCAACGACATAATTATGTGTGACAAATATAAATACACTCAATATGATTGGATATTCAGTGTAAATCAATCAGAGGACATTCACACATATTCTTGTAAAAACAACACCAATGAATTGGATGTTTAACTCAATAAATGGAGATTAAGTTAAAATTACACTTATCAAGTTCATATCGATGACTTATGAATTTATCAATAGAGTTATTATGTATATCAAATTTATATCCACAGAAAGGGGAGTGGAAAGTATGACACAAGCAAATGGATAGTGATTCCACACATAATCTTGGTGTAAAATAATCAATTAAGTATGTGTAAATCCAAATGAGTTGAAATTGAAATTTCTAAATCCCTTATCGATTTGGTAAATACATAACATACACCCATGAAAGAAGGATAATACAATGATGATGAAAATATCAATAAAATTAAGTATATTACGCAATGAATACAATCATTGGTAGACACACACCACATGCATTAAATAACTGGTGAACAATGGAATTCTCATGGAATTAAATATGAGATAAGAAACCTCATACATTGTACTTTTTCCTTGGTCGAGGGTAGGTTAACCTCCTTTATAATGGTGATATAATTTTTATTTAATTATACAAGAATAATATACATTAATATGATATTATATATGATCTGTTAACATTGATTTGTTAATAATATCTTAGTATTATTGTCGTTTCGAGTTTTAACGAGTTCATTTTCCTTTTTATTCATTATTATGTGAGCCATATTTTTTAAGAATGGTATGTATATTATTCATATCCAGAATGATATCAAGTCCTTAAAAATTATTTTTAACCATCAAATGAGAATTAGACTTTAATGGATACGATGGGGAATGAATCTCATCGCGTTCGTGGAGATTGTAGTCTGTAAGTACACACGAGCGACAATATCATTATTTTGATAATAAAATAATATATAATTGGATATTATATCATATATACAGAATCATTATATTTTTATATTTATTATTTAAATGAATTATACATCATTATTATACCCATATAAATAATAATTTATTGTATAATAATTACACCACGACGTGGAGACGGTAAGCCGTACGTACGCACATATGGTGACATGTCATTCAAATGATGGGTAGATTAATGAATATGATTGTACCATATTTATAATAACATCACAGTATATAGAAGATACTGATGTTATTATTTTATAATGGAAATAATAAAAAAAGAGGAAGTGGAAGAAGAAAGAAACTTGAAAGTGGGTGGTGAAAACGTTACCTCTTCTTTGGGTTCTTCCTTTTGGTTTGATCAAAAAGACTCTTTAAGATGGCTTTCTGACTAAAGTAGTGCTTCTAGGATGAAGGGAGAGGAGTTCATAGGATAATTGCGTAGAGGTTTTCCAAGCCAAAAGGCTTTGAAGGAGTGAAGTTGAGAGAAGGGTGAGTGCCCTTTTATAAGAGGGGTGAGGGGCACCTTAGGAAAAGCTAGAAATATTATTTTATAATAAATTCATATTCGGTTTCTAATGGCTTAAAAGTAATTTCATTCTAGGATATGGTATGTATGGGTTGAAAAAAACTTAACCAATAGGATTTAGACAGGTTTGGGTCACTAAATTAACATTATCTTTATGTATTAGCTCTTAGTTAATTAGTTTCACTTTTACTATGTCTCTTTGTATTTTTATATTATATGGTTAATAAACATACTATAAACATCCAATAGAACCTCAAGTGGTTCATTAATGTCAAATATAATAATATTTAATCCCTTTGGCTGACCCTTAGATTTTTTGGAATACAATATCAATTAATAATACAATATTTGTTTTAAAAACTATTTTATGTGAATTTTGACACTATTTAGAAAATTGATTTTTTTGAAAATTAAAACAAAATGATTACTTCGAAAAAGGTTACTTAAATCAATAATAACATGTCATATTAACCTAAAAAATTAGTTTAATTTAGAAAAAGTCTAAAATTATATTTATTTTGGTATTTAAAATATCAATTATTTTAATCTTTTAATATTATGGTCATTACTGCATCACCATTGTGTCATAAATAAAATAAATTATATAATGTCAAAAAATTATGAATAAAATATCTTTCTATATTAAATCTTTTTATATTTCTAATGAATATTTACAATATACTTTATCTTATGTATAACCCAATATTAAAAATGTTTTATTAATTAAACTTTTATTTTAACTCTTTTATCTTTTCTTTGAATTTAATAACAATAAATGTCCTAATCTAATCCAAGTTGACCTAAATGATAATATTTTATTCCTAAGGTTGTTTTTGGTCAAGATACATTTATCTAATAAAATTAGGACATGTGTTAGGATAATGTTAATATCATTTTTACTCTTAATTACCCTATTTACTTTTAACCGTGGTAAATAAAAGTAAAAAGTTACTATTCAATAAAAATTATTTTCATCTCATTGAACCACATTTCACTTACTGATATTAAATATGTCTCTCGGATTTTTGAAATTCCATTCACAGAAGTGGTAAAATTATGTTTTATGTGAATTTGCAAATTCTCCTAGGAGGTTGGTAAAAGAAGGTGACAAGTTCAATAAAATTGTTATATATCTAAAATTAATATAAATTGACTCCAATGAATTACATTGAACTTATATAGGTATTATGGATCTATTTTGACCTAAAATAAATAATATAAATATTTATTTAAATTAAAAGTCGGTTCAAACTAATAACTTAGTGTTTTTCACTATTCATCAAAATTTGAATGTTTTTAGAAAAATACCAAAACTTCATCCTAAGATAATTTTGATATTATGAATTGAAAAATGAAGTCTATTTTACCATATTCAAAACATATAAGTGGAATTAATTAATTTAAAATTAATTCCTGTTGTTAAAACAAAGAGCGTGTTTTTACGAAATGATAACTATCAAAAGATTGACTCTTGCTTATGTCGAGTTTAAATGTGAAATTATATCCAATGACCAACATTGGATTAAATAGAAAAAATATAATCTAATTATTCTTTCAAATCACTCAAATGCATAATTTATCACTATTAATTATTTTGATTAAAAAAGTTTTTTTAAATTAAAATTTAGTAATTTTCACTATTCATCAAAATAAGAAAGTTATTAGAAAAGTACAAAAAATCCACCCTAAGATAATTTCGATATTCCAAAACCAAAAGTGAAGTTATTTTTGAAAGATAAAATGTTTAAAATTTCAAAAAGTGGGTATTACTATTCATAATGGCTAGTTTGATTGAGTGTGGTGTGATAGAATCTCGAAGTTGCGTAAATGCAAGCCATTGCATTATTCAACGAGAATCGTACCATGGATGCATGGGGTGTTACATTCTCCCCTCCAATAAATTGCATCTTTGAAATTTTAAAATTGGGCTTGAGAATATATTGGAAAGTCTCACATCAGAAAAAGAGTCAATAAAACAATAAATTTAAAAGAAAGAAAGAGAAGTATAAAGGTCACCCATGATAACCCATACTTGAATTCCATGTATGCAAACATAGATATGTACGATAAAATAAGTGTCAAGTTCTGATGGATAGAGATAGAAAACATGATCAGGAGAAAGTTAACAACAAGAAAAACACAAACTTGTGTTGGGAAAAACGGTCATTAGTCTCCCAGTAGGAAAAGTAAACAGATAGCATTTTTTGTTTTAAGTTACATTACATAAGGATGAGGAATTCATTTATGATATTGACTAAGAATATAAAGATATATACATCCATTTTAAGTAGATTTTCATTCTTTAATGAATTTCTACCACAAACTCATTTTTTTGAACAATGATTATTCAAGAAGACTTGGTCATACTGGAAGAGCTAGAGTAAACTGCTATAACATGATCTACGTAAGATAAACTACATATTTACCTTGTCTTTAGTGATTAATAAAAACCAAAATGGTTATTATAAGATCTGATGATCCCCCAAAAGGATATTCCATTCGAGAAAGAAACACTTATCTAAAATTAAACCAACAATATCCCAAACCTAAATAAATACCATTCAATAATCAATTGTCCTTAAAATCCATAAATACAATCAACACTAATATTGAAACCCAAAACCTAGAAGAATTTAGTTATGTAGTCTTCCATGATAAATTGTATCTCCAAAAGACATTAACTGCTCTTAAAGTCACATACTTAAAAGTGTTTAACCTAATAACATATTCTCTATTATAGGTTAATCATTTCCATAAATAACCCAAATTACAATACATCCATAATAACAAGATAGATAAAAATCAACCATTACTCGCCAAATGAAATCCCATTGAATTCTATTTTCCTTGAACATATAGTGTTCCCAACAAAGCAAACATCTTCCAAAATAACATTCATCACTTAATCCCCAAATCATTTTCTTATACTAAGGGTATTCATTTGATAAGACATAAGATCCCATATCAGCATATTATTGATCAATAAAATCATTAACTTAAAACTAATTAGTCACACTAACCAGGGACTTCATGTAGTCCAGTGGTAGGTGATAAATCCCAATCGAACTTTGGTTGTGGGTTCGAATCCCACAGCTTTGTCCGACGCGACGGGTTGTCCCATGGTCTGTGTGTTGTCCTTTTCTAAAAACTATATTTTATAACATTACCAAAATTAGATAATTTCCTCAAAATAACCATAACATAATTTTAACCAGAAATGTTATCTCATACCTTGCATTTTCATACCAAAATATAAAAAATTGTAATTGTCTCAAACCCAATGATCATATAAAACCAAATTGTTACTTATAACTATATCCACAAGAGAAGAGATAAGTCTTCCTCAAATATCATTATCACTTGGAAAACTGCAGGGTTACAAATACAAGAGAAAATTATTCCAAAGTAATTCCATCAACAAGGATCACTAATACTTTTAAACATTTCTCCAACCATCTATTTCCACATAGCTTGATCTTTGATCAAGAAAATATCCTATAGAATAGGTAATTCACTTGGGAAGTGTCTAGGTCCCTTACATTTATGGCCAATGACTGTAAATGGATTCTTGGGACTATTTTTATTTTCTTCTATAGTACCCTTCATTTTTCCTCAACTATTATTTACATTATGTTCTACTTTTCCACACGTAAAGAATTTTTTTGTTCCATTAAGACACTTTACTGGGTGTCTCCTTCCACATTCCCATCATGATGGAAACTGAAGATTCTTTTTTCTCCAGGGTCCCCACTGCTGGAGCTCTTATCATTAATCACCATTATCTTATTTGTTGAGTCTAGGAGTTAGTTAATATATATGTTGTTGATCTTATTTTTGGAAAACTGATTTGGCATGAACACAATATCTTTCACACCTATCAACATTCCATTTTGTTTCTCATTTCCACCATGGTTCCGACCTGGTACATTATTCTCAATGCTTCTAGGGCTTCCTTGGAGTCCAGCCATTGACTAAATCCAAAAATCAAAGTGTGAGTAAAAGTAGTCATAGAATCATTTAAAGAATATCATGACACCATATTTTCAATTTGAAACACCTTAGGACTAACCAAGGTCATTTATTATCATATTATATTAAAATACATCAAATTGTTTTGTAAAGAAAGTGTAAATTATCCTAAGCATATCCCCCGGGTGTATTGTAACCAAAAGTGCAGCAAGGCCCGTTGTCGTGCACTAGTTCCCGACCGAGTCTAGCTCAAAGCAATGTTTTCGAGTTTTACCCCTAGGTACATATGTGCCAGAGCCACCTCTACTTGCTCGTATCCAGACAGGGATGTATTGCTTGGAAAACTCAAAAAATCTATACAATACCCAAATTCAAGGAAGTTCTTCTATACTAATCCTCAATGTCTATCTTAGGGCTATTTTCTTTTATCAGAGTTTATCTAAATCTAGTTTCCAAGGTTTGTAATAATCTTCCTCTAATACCAACTGTAATGCCCCAACTCCAGTAACCCATAGTTGGTGCATTATTACATAACTTTGTCATGATCGCAAGAAAGATCAAATCTCGAATGACCGATTAGTTTAGTAGCCTTGGAAACACTAGATATATTCATAAGTCTTACATTACATTATTAAAATGAAAACAACAACAACATAGTCTCCATAGTCCAGACTCATATCCCCACATACTATCCCTGAAGGTCATTCATAAATCACTTCTTCACATCCTGGGAAAAATAAAACATAGAAAGGGGTGAGCTTAGATGCTCAGTAAAGAAAACAATAAAGTGGAAAATTTTATAAATAAGCATAAACATTTAAAGAAATGTATAACTAAAAAAATCCTTTTAAACTTGAACTTTTGCATAATATGGAAAATATAAAATTAAATAATTCAATTTACTTACTCACATGGATATTCTATTAATCGAATAATCACACACAATATCAACAACAACTTTCAAAGTGATGGAATGCATAATTCTAGACTATTATAACCACGTAGCCAAGGCCTCGTGCCAATACAACAAATAGTATTTTGTCAAGGCCTCATGCAAAGAAACTAGTTTGTCTCATGAGACCTACCGATGCATCGAAGAGCTATAGCGGGATCCACCTGTCACATACTATGTCCAATTCACTCTTCATATGATAAGTTTGAAACATAACATAAACATTCGTATTAAAACTATCATACTAAATGTCAATACTTTATCCAGCAACTATGAATGGTATAAAAATAGCACATACACAGTCAAATATATCTCATTCAATATAATATGGAAGATTGTATTATAACAAATTAACGTCAATTGAGAATAATGAATAATATTGACATAGATGAAAATAACCATCAAAACTATTTCAGAGAAATATCCCCATTTTTCATGAAAACATTAAAAAGTCACACTCTTTTTCAAGATGGCATTTAAAATAGATTTTTGAATCAAGGTGTCCCATACCACTTTGAAACATTTAAAACAAATTTTATTTTTAAATCTTTAATGTCCATATATATAAATTTTTAAAACCATTTTTAAAATAGGGACATTAATGAAAAAGATTTAAAATAATAAATCTTTAAAACATTTAATATGATATTTTAGTTAGAGTTCCTAACCAAAAGGGAGACACTTGAATATAAATAATTGAAGTAATCAAAACTTTTCGATGTCATGAGAATAAATAGATTCCTGATATACTATGTCAAATTTCATTATATACACCATATAAAAGTGAATTGGTGTATAACAACAAAGAAGTCTCAATAGAATGTAATTTGAGATAAAATCTCTTATAAAGAACGAATCCTTAGGTTAAGGATAAATCAACAACCTAATTATGTGTGACAAATATAAATACACTCAATATGATTGGATATTTAGTGTAAATCAATCTGAGGACATTCACACATATTCTTGTAAAAACAACACCAATGAATTGGATGTTTAACTAAATAAATGGAGATTGAGTTAAAATTACTCTTATCAAGTTCATATCGATGACTTGAGAATTTATCAATAGAGTGATTATGTCTATAAAATGTATATCCATAGAAATGGGAGTGGAAATTATGACATAAGCCAATGAATAGTGATTCCACACATAATCTTGGAGTAAAATAATCAATGAAGTATGTGCAAAGCCAAATGAGTGGAAATTGAAATTTCAAAATCCCTTATCGATTTGGTAACTTACGAAACATACGCCCATGAAAGAAGGATAATAAAATGATGATGTAAATATCCATAATTTTAAATATATTACACAATGAATAAAATCATGGGTAGTACACACCCCACATGCAATAAATAAGTGGTGAACAATGGAATTCTCACGGAATTAAAAGTGAGAAAAGAAACCCATTACTTTGTACTTTTTCCTTGGTAGATGGTAGTTTAACCTCTTGTATAATGGTGAAATAATTTTTATTGAATTATACAAGAATAATATGCATTAATATGATATAATATATGATCTATTAACATTGATTTGTAAATAATATCTTAGTATTATCGTCGTTTGAGTGTTAACGAGTTCATTTTACTTTATATTATTTATTATGTGAGCTATATTTGTTATGAATGGTATGTATATTATTCATATACAGAATGATATCAAGTCCTTAAACATTATTATTAACTATCAAATGAGAATTATACTTGAATGGATACGATGGGAAATGAATCCCATCGTGTTCATGGTGACGGTAGTTCGTACGTACGCACGAGCGACAATATCATTTTTTTGATATAAAAATAATATATAATTGGATATTATATCATATATACAGAATCATTATCATGATATATTTTTTATTTAATTGAATTATACATCATTATTATACCCATATAAATAATAATATATTGAATAATAATTACACCACGACGTGGAGACGGTAAGTCGTACGTACGCACGTATGGTGACATGTCATTCAAATGATGGGTAGAATACTGAATATGGTTGTACCATATTTATAATAACATCAAAATATATAGAAGATACTGTAGTTATTATTTTAGAATGGAAATAATAAACAAAGAGTAAGTGGAAGAAGAAAAGGAACATGAAAGAGGGTGGTGAAAACGTTACCTCTTTTTCGGGTTCTTCCATTTGATTTGATCAAAAGGACTCCTTGGGATGGATTTATGACTAAAGGAGGGCTTCTAGGATGAAGGGAGAGAAGTTAATAGGATTATTGGGAAGAGTTTTGTGGAGCCAAAAGGCTTTGAAGGTGTGAAATTGAGGGAAGGGAGAGTGGCCTTTTATAAGAGGGGTGAAGGGCACCTTAGGAAAAGCTAGAAATATTATTTTATAATAATTTCATATTCTTTTTCTAATGGTGTAAAAGTACTTTATTTCAAGGATAAGGTGGGGATGGGTCCAAAACAACTCAACCAATAGTATTTAGACAGGTTTGGATCACTAAATTAACCATATCTTAATGTATTAACTCTTAGTTAATTAGTTTCACTTTTACTATTTCCCATTGTATTTTTATATTATATGGTTAATAAACATACTATAAAAATCCAAGAGAACCTAAAGTGGTTCATTAATGTCATATATAATAATATTTAATCCCTTTGGATTAACCATAGATTTTTATAAATACAATATCAATTAATAATATAATATTTGTTTTAAAAACTATTTTCTGTCAATTTTGACACTATTTGGAAAATTGATTTTTTTGAAAATCATAACAGAATGATTACTTCGAACAAAGTTACTTAAATCAATCCTAACATGTCATGTTAACCTAGAAAATTAGTGGAATTTATAAAAAGTCTCAAATTATATTTATTTGGGTATTTATAATATTAATTATCTTAATTTTTCACTATTATGGTAATTACTGCATCACCATTGTGTCATAAATAAATTAAATTATTTAATGTCTTAAAATTATAAGTAAAATAAATTTATGTAGTAAATATTTTTATTTTCTAATGAATATTTACAATATAATTTATCTTATGTATAACTATATATTAAAAATGTTTTAGTAATTAAACATTGATTTTAAATCTTTTAACTTTTCATTAATGAAATAATAATAAATTTCGTAATCTAATCCATGTGAACCTAAATGATAATATTTTATTCCTAAGGTTGTTTTTGGTCAAAATACACTTGTCCAATAGAATTAGTACGTGTGTTAGGGTAATATGAATATCATTTTACCCTTAATTACCCTATTTACTTTTAACAGTGGTAATAAAAGTAAAAAAGTTACTTTTCACCAAAAATTATTTTCAACTCATTGAACCACATTTTACTTACTGATATTAAAAATTTCTCTCCGATTTTTCAAATTCCATTCACATAAGTAGTAATATTACGTTTTATGTAAATTTGTAGATTCTCCAAGGAGGTATGTAAAAGAAGGTGAAAAGTTCAATAAATTTTAATATATCTAAAATTAATATAAATTGACTGTAATGAATTTCATTTAATTTATATAGGTATAATGTATCTATTTTGAACTAAAATAAATAAAATAAATAATTATTTAAATAAAAAGTCGGTTTTAACTAATAACCTAGTGTTTTTCACTATTCATCAAAATTTGAATGTTTTTACAAAAATACCAAAATTTCATCCTAAGCTAATTTTGATATTATGAATTCAAAAATTATGTCTATTTTACAAAATTCAAAACATAGAAGTGGCATTAATTAATTTATAATTAATTCCCGTTGTTAAAACAAAGAGCATGTTTTTATGAAACGATAACTATCAAAAGATTGGCAGTTGCTTATGTCCAGTTTAAATGTGAAATTATGTTCAATGACCAACATATGATTAAATAGTAAAAATATAATCTAATTATACTTTCAAATCACTCAAATTCATAATTTATCACTATTAATTATCTTGATTAAAAAAGTTATTTTTAATTAAAATTTAGTAATTTTCACTATTCATAAAAATATGAAAGTTATTAGAAAAGTACCAAAAATTCACCCTAATATAATTTTGATATTTTGAAACAAAAAAAAGTTATTTTTGAAAGATAAAATGTATAAAATTTAAAAAAGTGGGTATTACTATTCATAATGGCTAGTTTGATTGGTTGTGGTGTGTTAGAATCTCAAAGTTGCGTACAATGAAAGCCATTGTATTATTCAAAGCGAAACGTACCATGGAAGCTTGGGGTGTTACACATATTTATAATAACATATCGGTATATTAGTGATACTGATGATATTACTTTATAATGAAAGAACTAAAGAAGAAGAAGTTGAAGAAGAAAGAAAACTTGAAAGAATCTGTAGAAGAGATTAACTCTTCTTCGACACACCTCTTTTATGCTTCCTCGTAAGGCACTAGAGTTTGTCGTTGGAGGAGACCAGAACCACTATAATGTTTCTAGGAACGTTTAGAAGGAAAATGATCATGGGTTGGACGAGCTTGAATGATCACTATTGTGTAAAGAGAAGAGGGAGGAAGTGCCATTTTAAAAGGGAGGAGAGGGGCACCTTAGGAAAAACATAAAATATTATTTTATAATAAAGTCATATTTGGTTTATAATAGCTCCAAATTGATTTATTTCAAAGCTAATGTGGGGATGAGTCTAAATCCTCTCAACCAATAGGTTTTATACAATTTTATGTTATTATTTAAACCTTATCATTTAGATTTAACTCTAAGTTAAATAATTTAACTTTTACCATGTCTTCTTGTTTTCTTACACTATATGGTTAATAAATTTACTATAATAAGTCAAAAGAAACTCAAGTGGTTCATTATTAATATATATAACCATATCTATGTCAATTTTCTATACCTTAGATTTTGAGGAATTGAATAATAATTAATAATATAATATTTGTTTTGAAAACTATTTTATGTCAATTTTGACACTACTTGGTAAATGATTTTTGTGAAAATCATAACCACATGATTAGTTCAAACAAATTTTACTAAATAAAAACTATAATTTCATATTATCCTAAAAAATATTGAAATTTATAAAAAGTCTCAAATTACTTTTATTTGGCTATTTATATCCTCAATTATGTTAATATTTTATTAACAAGGTAATTACTGCATCATCATTGTGTCATAGATAACTTAAATTATATAATGTCTAAAAATAATAAATAAAATTCCATTATGTAGGAAGCCTTTTTAGCTTTCTAATGAATATTTATAGTCGAATTTATCTTACGTATAACCCTATATTAAATTTTTTTCAGTTATTAAACATTTATTTTAACTCTTTTAAACACTAGTGTAGAAAACATTATTTACATCACCATTTTTTACGTCAGTTATATATTACCAACATGATAATCTGTGAAACATGGTATTTTACGTCGGTTATTTTATAACTGATGTCTAAAATATGGTGAGTAAATTTTTAATGTCGGTTATTTTAATAACCAAAGTTACAAATCGTGCACGTTCGTTTTTTATGTAGGTTATAAATTAACTGATTTAAAAAATCAAAGCGCGGTGTTTTTTACATCAGTTATTAAATAACTGACGTAAAAAATCATCTTTTAAGGCCTTTTTTATGTTAGTTATTCTATAATCGATGTAACAAAACAATACGTGTATTTTTTTAAGTCGGTTATAAAATAACCGACACAAAAAACCATGATTTCTGATGTATTTTTAACATCGGTTATTCTATAACCGATGTAAAAAACCAACACGTGGATTTTTTTACATCGGTTATAAATTAACCGACATAAAAAATTGTAATTTCTGATGTATTTGTTACATTGGTTATTCTATAACCGACGTAAAAAAACCAACACGCGGATTTTTTTACGTCAGTTATAAAATAACCAATGTAAAAAAAGCCATATATGATACATTTATAAGGTCGGTAATTATAATAACTAATGTTATAAAACATTTAAAAATTTAACAAGCCCCGTGGATTGTCATTTACAATTTTTCAATCGACAGTCCGGCAACTCGTCTTTCTCGCACAGTAAACCCTAATTGACTCGTCAATCTCATTGCGTTAGACTCCTTTTTGCATCATCCTTTATCATCTTTACTCTCCTCGGATCTATCATCTCAAATCGCAACACTCAGGTAAGCCTCCCACGACATTATTTTGTTCATTTTTTTCGGATAGTCTATATTTACGTTTTGCGATTTTTTTTGTTTAAACTAGGTATGATTCTTCGATTTCAAACCCTCTTAACTCATTTTTCCATCATCATCTTATTTATCATCCCCATATCTATTAGATCAACTTGTAATATTCACTTAAGCCTCACCTACTTCTATTTAGTATGTTTTTTGTTTCACAAATGCCCGACATTGATGGTAATTTTTGTTGTCATTGACAACTAAAGATACCATTCACCAATATTACAGCATTTAACGGTTATTGATTAAATGTACGAATTGGAAAATGATATTTCATGTGTTGTTGCTGCTTATGTTTATCCTCTTTTATATGAGAATCTATTATACATATAATGTAATGGATGTTGACCTCTATGGCCCTTCGATGCATCGCTATGTCTCAAGATTCCAAATAAAATTGGGTTCTGTTGAGGGCTTACCCTGGTATTTTTGAGGCATTGGCCAAGGCCTTGACAATAGGTTTAAGATTTATAGAATTATCCATTACCTCATTATGATATTAGTTATCAAGAAAACTTGTGATCATTTGACTAGTTGAATATCTATGGACATTTTTCATTATCATACGAACATTTAAGTAGCCATATTTAATAACATTTAATTCCATCTATTTCATCCTGAAGTATATATTAAATGAATGTGTTTTTAGTTGTTCACCATGACTAGTTTTTATATGTAAACCATTGTTTGGGGCGTTGTCCGGGGTGGGGGTTGTCCAGAGGGTTAGGGGGTGTCCAGGGGGTGTCCATGTGGGTGGGTGGGTGTGGGGGGCTGTCTAAGGGGGTGGAGGCCAGTCCAGAGTGTTTAGGGGGTTGTCCAGGGTGGGTTCTTTCCAGAGGGTTGGGGGGTTTCCAGGGGGTGTCCCAAGGGGGTAGGTGGTGGGGTGTTGTCCAAGAGGGGGGTGCTTTTCAGAGGGGTGGGGGGACGTCCAGGGGTGGGTGTGTTGTCCAGAGGGTTGGGGGTGTCCAGGGGGTGTCTAATGGGGTGGGTGGGTGTGGGGGGCTATCCAAGGGGGTGGGGGCCTGTCCAGAGGGTTTTGGGCGTTGTCTAGGGGTGGGGGCTGTCTAGAGGGTTGGGGAATCTAGAGGGGTGTTCAAGGGGGTAGGGGGTGGGGTGGTGTCCAAGAGGGGTGGGTGCTGTGTAGAGGGGTGGGGGATGTCCAGGGGTGGGGGGATGTCTAGAGGTTTGGGGGTGTCCAGGGGGTGTCCAAGAGTGTAGGGGGTGGGGTTGGTGTTCAAAAGGGGTGGGGGTGCTTTAGAGGGGTGGGGGTGTCCAAGGGGGTAGAGGTAGGGTGTGGTTTCCAAAGGGGTGGGGTGCATTTGAGGGGTGGGGGCTGTCCAGGGGGTTTCCAAGGGGGTAGGTGGGTGGGGGTGGTGTCCAGGAGGGGTGGGGGTGTTGTCTAGAGGGGTGGGGGTTGTCCAAGGGGTGTGGGGCTTTCAAGAGGGTTGGGGGATGTCCAGCGAGGTGTCCAAGGGGGTAGGGGTGGGGGCTGGTTTCCAGGAGGGATGAGGGGTTCTTTAGAGGGGTGGGGTGTCCAGGGGGTGTCTAAGGGGGTAGGGGGTGGGGGTAGTGTCCTGGAGGGGTGGGGTTCTATAGTGGGATGGGGGTTGTCTAGGGGGTGTCCAAGGGGGTAGGGGGTGGGGTGGTGTCCAAGAGGGGTGGGGGTGTTGTCTAGAGGGGTGGGGATTTCTAGGGGTGGGGGTGTCCAGGAGGGGTTGGGTGGCTCTCCAAGGGTGTGGTGGTGTCCATGGGGTGTCCAAGGGGGTAGGGGTGGTGTACAGGTGGTGGTGGGGGGGGGGGCTGTACAATGGATTGGTGGTGTCTAGTTGGTGTCTAAGTGGGCGGGGGTTGTTCAGAGGGTTGGGGGGTGTCCAGGTGGTGTCCAAGGGGGTGGATTGGTGTGGGTGGCTGTCCAAGGGGGTGGAGACATATCCAGAGTGTTTTGGGGGTTGTTTAGTGGGTGGGGGAGGTCCAGAGGGTTGGGGGTCTCCAGGGGGGTGTCCAAGGGGGTAGGGGGTGGGGGTGCTGTCCAGGAGGGGTGGGGTGCTGTCCAGAGCGGTGGGGGATGTCCATGGGGTGGGGGTTGTCCAGATGGTTGGGGTGTCCAGGGGGTGTCCAAGTGGGTGGGTTGGTGTGGGGAGCTGTCCAAGGGGGTGGGGTTAGTCTAGAGGGTTTTAGGGGTTGTTTGGGGGTGGGGGTTGTCTAGAGGGTTGGGGTGTCCAGGGGGTGTCCAAGGGGGTAGGGGGTGGGGGTGGTGTCCAGGAGGGGTGGGGTGCTGTCTAGAGGGGTGGGGGCTGTCCAGGGGTGGGTTATGTCTAAAAGGTTTCAAATGTCCAGGGGGTGTGCAAGGGGTTAGGGCGGGGGTGGTGTCCAAGTGGGGTGGGGGTGTTGTATAGAGGGGTGGGGGCTTTCCAGGGGGTGGGGGTGGTGTCTAAGGGTGGGGGGCTATACAAGGGGGTGGTGGTGTTCAGGGTGTCCAAGGGGGTGAGGGATAAGTGTCAGTTGGGATTGACTACTGCAACGTGGTTTCTGAGATTTTGACATGATGATTGTGTCGGGATTATTGGATTTACATTGTGATTTTCTCCATCTGATTTTTTTTTAAATATGATTTGATTCTCAGGTTTAATCCATTTTCTCTAATTTTCTATCAACCACTGTAGGCCCCATGGTTTTCTTTGATTCAATGGATTTTAGAACTGCTATATCTAAATATATTTTTTAAAATAATATTCAAGCATATTTTTTTAAATATGCATAGATTTGTTTAATATTTCTAAATTATTTTACATTAAAATTATAATTTTTTTCATATAAAAATATATTTGTCTTATCTTAAAAATATATATATATTTTTTATTTGTTATAGGTAATAATGAGTCAAAGATGGATTACGGAACATCGAATGATCAATGAATATGAGGAAGGTGTTGATGCCTTTTGGGAATTTTCTAAATGACGTGTTCCAAGTAGTGACATTTTTTCTGTCCATGCCTGAAATTTTTGAATATGAATATATTGAAAGGTAGAGAGATAGAAGATCATCTAATTTTTCATGGTATTAATCTGAGATACAACCCTTGGATTTGGTATGGTGAAACTGGACGTAATGTCACTGATGATGATAATTTTCAATATGGTAACTCTGATGGAATTGAAGAAATGATTGTTGATATTATAGAAGAACAAATTGAGATAGAACCGACAGTTGTGTGTCTATATGGTGATGCTGAAAAACCATTATATCCTGGTTGTACAGATTTTACGGTTTTGTCGGCGATGTTAAGAATGATTAACCTGAAGGAAAAACATGGATGGAGTGACTGACATTTTATAGTGTTTCTTCAATTGATGAAAGACATTCTTCCAAAGTAAACGATCTTCCAGATTCAAATTATAGGGCCAAGAAAATATTATACCCGATAGGATTGGGATACAAGAAAATACATTCCTGTCTGAATGACTTAATTATATATAGGAAGGCATACGAATTTCTGTCAGAGTGCCCTAAAACTTGGACATCATGGTATAAGGTGAAAGATAAATCATAGGATGATGTAGAGATTACAATGATCCCTTCAAAGGTATTTTGGTATCTTCCTATAATTCCTCATTTCAAATGTTTATTTTCTAATTCACATGATGAATAAAGGTTAAGATGGCATGCTGATGAGAAGGTATGTGATGGAAAAATACATCATCCAGCGGATTGTCCAAAATGGAAGAAAATTCATGTGCAGTATACTACATTTGGAAATGAAATTAGAAATTTCAGACTAGGGTTGTGAACAGATAGAATGAATGCATATTTAACCCTTAGTAGCACACATAGTTAATGGCCTATTTTATTGGTAATTTACAACCTCTCTTGTGAATTATGTATGAAGCGCAAATATTTCATGTTGAGAATAATGATATCTGGTCCAAAGCAACCCGACAATGATATTGATGTTTACATGTCACCGTTGATTTATGATTTGAAACTGTTATGGGATGATGGTATTAGGGTGTATGATTCTTATAAAAAGGAATATTTTCAACTGCATGCAGTGATTCTGTTCTCTATAAATGACTTCCCAGCATATGTAAATTTGTCTGGATATAGTGTTAAAAATCATAAAATATGTCCCATTGGCGAATAAAAGACGTCATATTGTCAACTGCATCATGGGAGGAAAACAGTGTACATGGGTCATCGAATGTTTTTGCCTATGGATCACACTTATAGAAGACTAAAAACGGAATTCAATGGCCAAAAAGAATTTGATACTCCTCCAAAACCATTATCCCTTGATCTGTATTTTGAGAGGGTGAAAATTCCTGATGTGACATTAGGAAACACACAAAAATCTGGTAGTGATAGACATATTTGGAAGAAAAGGTCAATATTTTTTGAGCTACCATATTGAGGGTATCATGAAGTTAAAAATAATAATGATGTCATGCACAAGGAGAAGAATATCTGTGATTGTTTGATTGGAACATTGTTAGATTTTAAAGTAAATACAAAAGATGGGTTGAATGCAAGATTAGACTTACTATCAATGGGAATATGTTTGGAGTTAGGTCTCACTCCTAAAGGAAGACGAACATTTCTTCCCCCGGCTTGTCATACATTATCGAAGAGGGAGAAAATTATATTTTTTCAGTATCTTCATGATATCAAAGTCCATCAATGTTATTCTACAAATGTAAAAAATTTTGTCTCATTGAAGGACTTGAATTTGATAGGTATGAAATCACAAGATTGTCATGTCATGATGCAACAAATTCTACCAGTTTCATTTCGTGGAATACTGCCCATCCGTGTTAGAAAGACTATAATGAAGTTGTGTTATTTTTTTAATTCAATTTTTAACAAAGAGATTGATGTGAATGCTTTGATCATTTTTGAAAAGGATGCAATTTTTATACATTGTCAATTGGAAATTTATTTTCCTCTAACTTTTTTTGATATAATTGTGCATTTAATGATTCATCCGATTCAAGAAATAAAACTTTGTGGACCTGTATATCTTCATTGGATGTATCCTTTTGAAATTTATATGAAAATATTAAAGGGGTATGTTAAAAATCCATAAAGACCTGAAGCCTCCACTATTGAATATTATATTTCTAAGGAGGTAGCAGAGTTTTGTACGAGCTACTTGGCTGTGACACAACACATAGGTCTGCATCCATCTCTCCATGAACTAGTTAAAAATGAGGGATAGGGGATTCGTGGTTTGAAAGTCAAATCATTATCAGCTGAACAGATTAAGAAGTTAGACTCATACATCTTGAATAACATAGTTGATGCTCAACCATATATCACATTGCATATTAATGAGTTGAAACAATGTCATACAAAGAAGAAAGAAATGTGGATTTTGAATTAGCACAACAAAACTTTTTTGTCATGGTTTAAAAAGACATTGCATGGTAGATCAGATGTATCAGAGACATTAAAAAGGATAGTGGGTGGTCCATTTTTAAATGTGATAACCTGGTCCGGTTATGACATTAATGGCTATAAATTTCATGCAAAAGATCAGGACAACAGAAGTGCAGTTCAGAATAGTGGTGTATTGGTGTTTGTAGAAGCAATGCATTTTTCGAATTCTATGGACAAAAAAACAATTTCCACATCAAGTGCATATTATATAGTGATTGAAGACATATGGGAGGTTGATTACATTAAAATTAAAGTTCATTTTTTTAACTGTAAATCGTTTATCGATAACAACAGAGTCAAACAAGATGAATTGGGAATGGCACTTGTTAATATGAATAGATTGGAAGACACAGCTAATTCTTTTATAATGGCAACACATGCAGAACAAATTTTCTATGTAGTAGATAAATCAGATATGCATTGCGATGTTGTTTTACAAGGGAACAAACAATATGTTGGTGAGGATGAACTTGATGAAGATGCTGATTTATGTGAGATACCTACTTCCATGGAAAGATTAATAGAACATAATGATGAGTATGTTGAAGGCATGGTTTGTGCCATAAGGAACGATCATGATGAAGGAATTTGTGAAAATAATCCATTTTTACATTACTAAAATTACAGGTAACATATGTTTATTTCTTGTTTACATTTATTTTTGTTCATAAAATATTAGGTATTTTAAGTTTTTTATTTATTAAAACATGTATTAAAACAAAATAAGTATAATTTTATGTTTTTTTATGTTTGTTTAGTTTACTTTATCATGTTTACCATTACATGAATTATATATCTATTATTTTTGTTCAGGGACAATTACTTTACTATGTTTACCAGGTTTACCATGTTTACCATGTTTACAATTTTTACCATTTTTACCATGTTTACCATGTTTACCATGTTTACCATCTTGACCAACTTTGTCATCTTTACCATTGTTTAACATGCTTACCATATTACCAATGTTTACTATTACCTAACGTAGTACACTTTTATATTTTTTGATTACAGTATTATTAAAATATTTGAATTTGTATATTTTTGAGCTAATGTTTGTTTTTTTTTATTTGGAGGATAATGACAGATCATTCAATTGATCAACTACATGATTCTAGAGATGAACATATTGTTCATACCTCTGGGGAGGAACATTCATGTGCTCCTGTTACGACAAATAGTTCAATGGTTGATAAACGTTGGTGCACACATTTACCAAAATTAGCAGTTTCTAGTACGCAATATTAGAGGATACTCATTGAGTTTGATGATGATGATATTCCTAGAGGTCCAAATGCAAAAGATTTTTAGGTTTTTGTAGCAACTCAGTCTAAGACAAAAGTAAGAATTTTGTATGATGACTGGAGAAGTGTGGATAAAGAGATAATATCACAGTTGTGGGAGATGATTTTTGTAAGATCTTTTTCTATTATTTGACTATTATTTAAATTTTTCTAGTATATATAATATGTTTTACCTCATCATTATTAGATGACATTTGATATTCCTGACACTGGAGAAGTTAGGAAGAAATTATTATCGTTGGCTGTCATGAGATGAATATATTTCAAATCAACCTTCTCATACGATTTTATTTATGGTCATAGGAGTCATGAAAATCCATGTCGTATATATCCTTTTATAGATGAAGACACACTGAGACAGTTTTTTAAAAGTTGAAGAAAAGAGACATTTTTGGTAAGGGCAATGTAAACTTTTATAAGATTTCTTATATAAATGATCTTATTAATGTTTTTTTCATGATTTCTTATTCTTAATTTACAATAAATGAGGAATTCTCATCAAGAGATCCAATCTAAAAATGTATACCCTCATAGTTAATCTCAGGGAGAGTAAGCATTTTAGGAAGAACAAATGATGCGGAAAAAATTCAACAACTAAGAGTAGAGTCTTCAAGCTCTGGAGAGGTGGCCCCTCTATCCCCTCCATCTAGACTTGAGAAATAGAAGATAGCTTAGAAGGAAAAAAAGGCAATATCTTTCAGAATAATCGAGAATCATAGCTAAGAGGATTGTAAGATAACTATTTTATTACTTTAAGTTAACTATGTTCTTCATATAATTTCAATCATTACAGAAATGTTCAATTAATTAATACATGACATTCTTGAGGAGTATAGTTCATAGGGGACATTTACAGCTATTGCGAGGCAAGATATTTTATCTATAGAATTGGGAAAGCCCGAACATCCTAGTTCTATAAGAGGATATCTGATAGGTGTATCGGTAAGAAAAGTGTTTCCACATTCTTTAATATCTAACGTTAAGGGGGTCTATAAAAAATATATTCCTTGGAGGCTGAAGTTCATAATATTAATGCGACGATGGAGGAAAATATTAGTGAGTCAGAACAATATATGTTTGCAGACATGCAAAGACAATTTCAGTCTACTGCTCCCACTCCTCCACCTCCTCCTACTGACCCCATTATTTATCCTCCACCTCCGCCAGTATCTCCCACTGCCCCACCTCAGCCTGCGGACCCCATTTTTTATCCTACTCCTCCACCGCAGCTTCCTACTTATTTTGAGTTGTATGTTGATGATTCTCAACATCATATAGTTGAATATGGGTTGGAATATTGTATAGTTGATACAGTTCATCATCAACAATTAGAGGTAGATAATCAAAGGGTCACTGTACATGATATTATAGATAAATCAGCCCGTATACCATTACCTACAGATGAGGTGACGACAGTTGGACATAGTATCAGACATTTTTTAATTTGGTTATCCAGACTTCTTCGTCTCATTACCACAGAGGTATGAATGTTATATATTTTATTTTATTTTATTTTAAAGTTGTTTTATCATTTAAAAGCTAATTTATTTTTCAATTTATTTTTACAAGAATACTTCAAAGGTAATGAAATACTGTATAGACAACAATAAAGACAAATGGCTATGACATCAGATACAGATTCTATTTGTCTTGATAGATTGTCACGATATTCAAATTTTTTGGTGGGTCATTATGAGTTTCCAATGGAATCTAATGTTTCTGGACATGCAATAAGTGTGGGGATTATGAAAACTGATATCATGGAGCTTGTTACTGGAGATAAGTTGGGCATAAACATGGTGCAAATGTTTTCCATGTAATTTTTAACACCTATTCCCTGCATTATATTTATTAAAAATGTGTACTTATGTATGTTTTGTATTAGGTATCTTTATAAAATTTGTGAGAGGAATGAGATGACAGATGTATATAGATTCATGGAACCACAATTGATTTCCCCTGAAGCATGAGCATTGGATGAGGAACAAAGAATGCTTTATATTGCTGAAAGACTTGAAAAGAATATAATCACACAATGTTGGATGATACCTTTTTTGAGAGGTTTGAAACACATCTCTCTCAAAGAGTTAATTATCTTTTAACATAAAAACCACTAACGTTAAATTTTCTTTTATCAGTGATCATTGGATGTTAGGGGTTTTTTGCCTAAGGGAGAAAGCACTTTATTGAATATGCTCCGTCCGTGATGATGTACGGGAAATTTTAAAGAATATATTGGAAAAGTATATCTTAATTTCTCAATAGTTTTATATATTATAATGAATTTTAAATTTACCTCATTCATATGATTTTCTAATAGGGCATGTACCTACTTTCTAAAAAACCCAAAGAAAAGGTGTGCAAAGATCAAATATGTAAATCCAAAGGTAAATATCCATTTATAATATATAATTTTTGATTTATTACATAAAAATAATATATTGAATTTATACTCATTCAAACAGAATTTTCATGAAAAACAAGGCATCATCGAATGAGGATATTATATGTTAAGATTTATGTATGAAATAATAACAACTAGGGCAGTTGTAAATATTGACCTGGTAAGATTTAATCTTAATCTTTGCCATAATATTTCAATTTGATTTATTCATTATACACATTTACTACAATCCTTTTCATTTGTAGCTTTTTGTGACCCTCAACCCTATACTGCTGAAGACATCAAAAACATACAAGTAGAGTGGTCAAATTATTTTACAGGTTTGATTGAGTTTTAGTTTTTTGTAATGTTAAATGTAATTTTTAATATTGTCGTTCTAGTTGTGTATTTTGAAGTCATTTAGGTTGAATTTTTTTTATGCTGATAGTGTATGTTTTGAATGTTATATATGTGAATTGTTAATTTTTCTCTACTTCTTTTTTTGGTCTACTTATGATGGTTTTTTTGGTATGGATTCTGGTCTGGGGGGAAGGGTTCCAAGGGTGTGGGGGATGTCCAGTGGGGTTGTGGGTGTCCAGGGGTTGGGGAGGGCTGTCTGTTGGGGTGAGGGCAGTCTAGGTGGGTGGGAGGGCTGCCCAGGGGTGTGGGAGGGCTGTCCAGTGGTGTTGATGTGTTGTCCAGGGGTTGGGGGTATACATGAGGGTGGGGGTTGTCCAGGGGTGTTTGGGGCTATCCAGGGGGGTCGGGGTAGTCCAGGATGGTGGTGGGGGCTCCAATGGGGTGGGGGAGGGCTGTCCAAGGTGTAAGGGGTATACATGAGTGTGGGGGGGTTGTCCTGGGGTGTTTGGGGCTGTCTAGTGGGTCGAGGGGTAGTCCAAGGGTATGGTGGGGCTGTTAAGTGGGGAGAGGGGGTGTTGTTCAGGAGGATGGGGGGTTTCCTATGGTGTTTGGGGATTTCAAGGGGGTTGGGGGGAAGTCCAAGGGTGTGGTAGGGGATCTAATGGGGTGGTGGAGGGATGTCCATGTTGTGGAGGGTATACATGAGGGTGGGGGTGTTTGGGGTTGTCCAAGGGGTCGGGGGTAGTCCAGGGGTGTGGTGGGGGCTGTCATGTGGGGTGAGGGGTGAGTGGGTGTTGTTCAGGTGGGTGGGGGGTTGTCACGGGGTGTTTGGGGATGTCCAGGGGGTCGGGAGGTTGTCCAGGGGTGTGGTGTGGGCTCCGATGGGGTGGGGGAGGGCTATCCAGGGTGTGGGGGGGGGGGGGATAATGGGGGTGGGTGGTTGTCCCGGGGTGTTTGGGGCTATCCAGGGGGCCGAGGGTAGTACAGGGGTGTGGTGGGGGCTCCAATGGGATGGGGGATGGCTGTCCAGGGTGTGGGGGGTATACATGAGGGTGGGGTCCCAGAGTGTTTGGGGCTATCTCGGGGGGTCGGGGGCTGTCCAGGGGTGTGGTGGGGGCTGTCATGTTGGGTGAGGGGTGAGGGAGTGATGTTCAGGAGGGTGGTGGGTTGTCCCAGGGTGTTTGGGGATGTCCAGGGGGTTAGGGGGCAATCAAGGGGTGTGGTGGGGGCTCCAATGGGGTGGAGGAGGGCTCTCCAGGGTTTGGTGGGGTATAGATAAGGGTGGGGGGTTGTCCAGGGGTGATTGAAGATGTCTCGTGGTGTTTGGGGATGTCTAGGGGGTCGGGGGCAGTCCGGGGGTGTGGTGGGGGATCCAATGGGGTGGAGGAGGGTTGTCTAGTGTGTGGGGGTATACATGAAGGTGGGGGGGGGGGGGTTGTCCTGGAGTGTTTGGGGCTATTCCTGGGTGTTTGAGGATTTCCAGAGGGTCGGGGGAAGTCCAGGGGTGTGGTGGGGGCTCCAATGTGGTGGGGGAGGGTTGTCCATGGTGTGGAGGGTATACATGATGGTGGGGGGTTGTCCCGGGGCGATTGGAGCTATCCCGGGTTGTGTGGGGATGTCCAATGTGTCGGGGGGTAGTCCAGGGGTGTGGTGGGGGATCCAATGGGGTGGGGGTGGGTTGTCCAGTGTGTGGGGGGTATACATGAGGGTGAGGGTTGTCTTAGGGTGTTTGGGGCTGTCTCGGGGTGTTTGGTGTTGTCCATGGGGTCAGGGGTAGTTTAGGGGTGTGGTGGGTGCTCCAATGGGGAGGGGGAGGTCTGTCCATGGTGTGGAGGGTATACATGAGGGTGGGGGTTGTTCCGGGGTGTTTGGGGCTATCCTGGGGGTCAAGGAGAAGTCCAGTGGTGTTGTGGGGGCTGTGATGTTGGGTGAAGGGGTGAGGGGGGTGCTGTTCAGGAGGGTGGAGGTGGGGGGGGGGGGGGTTGTCCCGGGGTGTTTGGGGCTGTCCTAGGGTGTTTGGGGATGTCTAGGAGGTCGGGGAAGGTTTAGGGGTGTGGTGGGGGCTCCAATATAGTGGGGGAGGGCTATCCAGGGTGTGTGGTTGTATACATGAGGGGGGGAGGGGGTTTTCCAGGGGTGTTTGGGGATGTTTAGGGGGTCAGTGGGTAGTCTAGGGGTGTGGTGGGGGCTACAATGGGGTGAGGAAGGGCTGTCCAAGGTGTGGGGGGTATTCATGAGGGTGGGGGTTGTCCTAGGGTGTTTGGGGCTATCCTGGGGTGTTTGGTGATGTCTAGGGGGTCGGGGGCAGTCCAGGGTTGTGGTGGGGGATCCAATGGGGTGGGAGAGGGTTTTCCATGGTGTAGGGGGGGTATATATGAGGGTGGCGGGTTGTCCCGAGGTGTTTGGGTTTGTCCCGGGGTCGGGGGGAAATCCTGGGGTGTGGTGGGGGCTGTCATGTGGGGTGAGGGGGTGAGGGGGTGCTGTTCAGGATTGTGGGGGTTGTCCCGCGGTGTTTGGGTATGTCCAAGGGGTCGAGTGGCAGTCCAGGGGTGTGGTGGGGGCTCCAATGGGGTGGGGGAGGGTTATCTAGTGTGTGGGGGGGGGGGGTGTATACATGAGGGCGGGGGGTTGTCCCGTGGTTTTTGGGGCTGTCCTGGGGTGTTTGTTGATGTCCATGGGTCGGGGCAGTCCATGGGTGTGGTGGGGCTCCAATGGGGTGGGGTAGGGCTATCCGGGGTGGGGGTATACATGAGGGTGGGGGGTTGTCACGGGGTGTTTGGGGCTGTCCCGAGGTGTTTGGGAATGTCCAGGGGGTCGGGTGATTGTCCAGAGGTATGGTGGGTGATCCAATGGGGTTCGGGAGGGCTTTCTAGGGAGAGGAGGTATACATGAGTGTGGGAGGTTGTCCCGGGGTGTTCGGGGCTGTCTCGGGGTGTTTGGGGGTATACATGAGGTTGGGGGGGGGGGGGGTTGTCCCGGGTTGTTTGGGGCTGTCCAGGGGGTCGGGGTGTAGTCCAGAGGTGTGATGGGGGCTATCAAGTGTGGTATGTTTTATATGTTATCAATGTAAATGCTTAAATTTTCTTTAGATCACGTTTTGATCTCCTTTTGTTTTTGTGGTACGAATTCTTGATTTGGTTTCTGGTTGTTTCTGTGGGTGAGCAGAGGGCTACATTCATTTTTTTTAAAACAAATTTCTTCCACGTTGGTTATAAAATAACTGACGTGATAATGAAATCAGAAAGGGTTTATCACGTCGGTCCTATTAAGAACCTATGTGATAAACACCTGGGGCATGGTTTATCACGTTGGTTATTTAAGAAACGACATGATAACCCCCCCCCCCCCCCCACCACCACGGACTGGTTTAGCACATCGGTTATGAGATAACCGACGTGATAAACCATTTCCCTGGGGTTTATCACGTCGGTTATTAAATAACCGACATAAAAATATGCTTGGTAAATGGTTTATCACGTCAGTTATGTGATAACCGACTTGATAAACCATTTCCCAGGCCTTTTATCAGGTCGGTTATTTAATACCCGACTTCATAACCCCCCCCCCCCCCCCCCCCGGTTTTTGCACGTCGGTTATTAATTAACCGACGTGATAAACACCATGATGTTATGTTTTTTACGTCGGTTTTTAAATAACTGACGTAAAAAAAGTAATTTATAATGTCGTCCGTATTAACGTCAGCTATAAAGCAATGTAAAAAATGAAAAACATCGACGTAAATAACTTTTTTTTCACTACTGAACTCTTCATTGAATTAAACAATAATAAATGTCCTAATGTAATCCAAGTGGACCTAAATTATAATATTATATCCCTAAGGTTGTTTTTGGTCGAATTATACTTATCCAATGGAATTAGGACATGTGTTAGGGTAATAATAATATTTTTTTACCATTAATTACCCAATTTACTTTTAACCGTGGTAAATAAAAGTAAAAAAGTTACTATTCAACAAAAACTATTTTTATCCTATTGAACCACATTTTACTCCATGATATTTACCGTGCCTCTCTGATTTTCAAAATTCCACTCACAGAAGCGGTAAAATTATGTTTCATATATATTTTCAAATTCTTCTAGGAGGTGGGTAAAAGACGGTGAAAAGGTCAACAAAATTTTTATATATCTATAATTATAATAAAATGACTCAAATGAAATACATTGAACATATATAGGTATTATGTATCAATTCTGACCTAAAATAAATTTAAATAATATAAATAATTATTTAAATAATAAGTCGGTTTTTAAATAGTAACCTAGTGTTTTCACTATTCATAAAAAAATTGAATGTTTTCAGAAAAATATCAAAAATTCACCCTAGGATAATTTCGATATTCTGAATTCAAAAATGAAGTCCATTTTTAAATATAAAATTTTTAAAAATTTTAAAAAGTCAGTATTACTTTTCACAACATCTAGTTCATAATAATATTAAAATAATATCTCATTTAGTGAAACTCAGTATTGCTTAATACACACGCTATCAAGGAAGGTTTTGATTGCGTGTAATACAATCCAAGTTAGGGCTGCGTGTAGTGAAAGCTCCATTTGATGTTGTGTATAACATAAACAAAACTTATTTAATTTAAAAATTAAACAAAATCTATTGCATAGAATAATTTCCACAAACTGACCTTGAAATTGTGTGTAACACGAGCCAAGAAAAGTGTTGTGTATACTGCAAGCTAATACGGTGTTACGTATAGCACAAGCTAATATCAGTGTAGCGTACAACACAAGACATCAATGAAATTAAAAATAATATTTCTCATAAAATCTCGACGTGTTACAATACTATTCTCATTTTACAGATCTACAATGCTTCAGACGTATTTTGGGAGGTGAAGAGTTATATTGGTCTTTGTTGTTTGAAGATGGTCTCAGGTATGACATCCGGTTGCAAGTGAATGACTTTAGTCTGACTTCAGTGATGGACATAGTGAACTAAGAGCTGATTATTTAGCATAATATGAGGGAGTTGGGAGCTGTGAGCCAGGCTGGTTCAGAATCGATGGATGGTACTCCCTCTAAAGACATTAGGAAGTTCTACATGGAGCTTTCACATGATGTTTCTTCAGGTAGCCAAGTGATATTCTACCGGTGTGTGAAGAGAAGGCATATGAGTCCACATTTCTTGAGAGACCTAGTTGAGTGCTGAGATTATGGAATGATGTGTCATCTACAACATTTCTATGGGGTGTTCGCACCATCATAAAGTGACAGGGGTTCTGTTGTGACTCCACTTTTAGAATCTGAACCACTAGTTATTTCATCAGTCTGGGAACTAGAGTTCGTCTGATCGTTCAAGATAAGGAGGAGGTCATGGTTGTGGTAGCCAGAATGCAGGTTTCCAGTGGAAATACGGTGGATCAGATCCAGATAATCAGGATGGGTCACAGGGCCACAATACAAGTCAGACAGTTGCAGTGGAGAAGAACCAGTAGGAGTGGGATCTTGGACCCTCTATTGTAATTGGTATGATTCTAGTAGCCGCAGTTTTATCTTCTTCTCTTTTCGATATAATGGATTCCCTTTTTATTATCCTTATTGCCATTATGGACAACATTTGGCACTAAATATATTCTCTATAGGATTTATGATGCTAGAAACTCTATTCGGTATTAATATGGCTAGTGTACATCAATGCAGGTAGTGCCCTATTGAGGTTGTTGGGTGTCACTTCTTATGGGATCTCTATGTGTTGGATATTATAAGATTTTATTTTATTATCAGAATAGATGGGTTGGTCACTTTCAAGTCTATTATTTATTGTTATCAGCATAGTGTGAGTTTTACATCATGAGAGGGCGGGTCATTAATACACAAGGGTGAGTGGGATGTCCAGGAGAGCATAGCAGGACCCGAGCATCATTGGTTGGAAGGAGATATCACCGAGATTGATAGTTTGTATCTAGATGACCAGGGTAATTCACATATAGAATTTTCTCCAGTGGTGGATCATTTCAGAGAAGTCTTTCTAGATAAATTTCAATGTTTACCTCCAAATCGAGAGGTAGATTTATCTATTGAGATTGTCCTAGGAGTGGTACCAGGTTCCATTCCTCTTTTTAGTATGGCTACACCAGAGTTAACGGAAATCAGTAAACATTTACATGAGTTATAGGCAATGTGTTTCATCCGAACGAGTACTTTTTGGGGGTACGACTATCCAGTTTGAAAAGAAGACAGATGATACCCACATAATTTGTGTGGATTATAAAAAATTGAACAAGTTGGTGGTCAATAACCGATATCCCTTACTAAGGATTGATGATCACCTTGATCATATTCAAGGAGCCTAGGTGTTCTTAGAGATTGACATGCGATCCGGTTATCATTAGTTTTACATTAGACCATCAGATATACCTCATACAAACCATTAGAGAATATATGGTCCATACAATTATGTAGTTATGCCATTCGGTATCACGAACTGGCAGGACATTTTTATGTCACTAATGAACTGATTGTTCCATCCATACTTGTATTACTTTTTGGTAGCCATCATAGATGATATCTTGGTGTACTCTAACACTCGACACCACCATGAGACCCATCTTGAGATCATTTTGAGTACACTGATAGTGAATTAATTATATTCTATGCTCTCAAAAAGATTCTTTTGAATGGATCAAATTCACATATTGGGTCATTTTTTCTCAGAGACAAGAGTTTCATTAGATCCAAAGAATGTTAGAGAAATAGTTTTCTAGGACCAACCGAGGAACGTCCTTGAGGTTTAGAGTTTTTTGGGGTTGGCTTCTTACTACATGAACATTATTCAGGACTTCTCATTCTTAGCAGCACTGCTGACGGGCCTGAATAAGAAGGGTGAGAAGTTCTTGTGGACATAATCTTACGATTTAGCATTTCAGGACCAGAAGGGGTGGTTTAATTCAGCACTGACACTGATTCTTTCAGAACTGGGAAATTGTTATGCCATGTACTATGATACATCAGGTATCAGGCCAAGAGAATCACGTATTCCGGAATAATGTGTCATTGTGTACGGGTATCGTTAGTTGAAACAACATGAGAGGAATTACCCAATGCAAAATATTGAGTGAGCTGAAATTTTGCATGCTTTAAACTATTGGAGACAATATCTTTTGGGAGAGCTTTTTGTGGTGTTCACTATCCAAAAAATCCTCAGGTGTATATTTACACAACATGATTTGAATTTATGATAGTTAAGGTTGGTTGAGTTCTATTAGTATTTTTACATTCATCTTGCCTACATTCCTAGGAAAGGAAACACAGTGGCTGATGCATTGAGTTGGAGGACTCAGATATAGTATGTTCAAGAGGCAGTAGTGAGTGGCATCTCATGGCTCCATTATCTATGATGCATTTCGAGGTTCATGAAAAATAGGGGAAAACATTTGTTTCATTAAAATATGTTACCTCTACTCCACTGGATCATTTGAGGATGATGAAACTATCATATTCTGAAGTCCTAGTCCAATGAGAGACTGTGTCATGAGAGGACCCTACTCTTAGGTGGACTATATATGAGGATGAGGTATTTCTTTTTCATGGGCACGTATGGGTGTCAGAAGACATACAGAAGGTGTTTTTTTGGATATTTTCATTCCTCAGTTTGGGTAGTTCTTCCTATCATCACCAGGATGTATCGGTGTCAGAACCTTCAGTATTGGGGGCTAGGTATGAAGAGGGATGTTTCTTGTTTTTTTATGAGATGTTCAAAATTTCACCTTGTAAAGGTGGAGCATCAGTGACCAGTATGTCTTTTACAGTAGTTACCCATTACAAAGTGGAAGTGGAATGATTTTGTGATGAATTTCATGATGGGGGTACTGAGGAATCCCTATCAAAATTATTTATTTCGGTTATGGTTGACAGACTCATGATGGATGCACATTACATTTTAATCAAGGAAAACTTAAGTGTTGATGATCTTGGTAGGTTGTATATCTGATAGATTGTATTTTTTCATGAGGTTACACACTCTATCATTTCATACATGGATGCATGTTTTACTTCTTAGGTTTGGCAGGGACTATAGAGGGCTTTGGGTACATAGGTACGTTTGAGTACAACTTACCATCCCCAGACATATAGCCAGTCCGAGAGCACAATTCATGTTTTGGTGGACATGCTTCATGCATGCGTCTTGGATTTCGGGGGTTCTTGGGAGAGACACATACCCCTTGTGGATTTTTCATACCATTACAGTTTCCATTAGATGATTAATATGGAACCCTATATGGATTTTTATGGCAAGACATGCCAATCACCCATATGTTGGATGGAGGAAAGGAAAGTATCTATATTTGAACCTCTTCTTGTCAAGCAAACCATTGAGTAGGTAGAGTAGATTAAGAATAGGATGGCTACTACACAGTCATTCCATATATCTTGTGATGATATATGGAGAAAACCTCTGGAGTTTGAGGTTACAGATCAGGTTTTCTTACATGTCACACCGAGGATAAGACATTAGTGGATTAAGAGATAAGGGGAGATTTCACCGAGATAGGTTGGGCCATTTTAGTTTTTGGATTGAGTCTGGATTTTTGAATATTGGGTTCAGTTACCATATAGGTACCTCGCTATGAATGAAATATTTCATGTTTCTCAGCTGATGTTACATTTCAGACTTGTCTCGTGTTTTTCAACCTGAGGAGGATGTGTTAGACGTGGATTAATCTATTGAAGAGAACCCTATTCGGATTGTGGATCACAACACAAAGTTTCTTCATGGTCAGTCTGTTTCTTAGGTATAGGTGATATGGCATCACAAAGAAATAGATGACAAGACTTGGGAGAGGGAGGCCGACATTTGATCAGAGTTGCTAGATTTGTTTGATGTTTCTTCCTTGCCACCCATAGAAGGGAAATTCAGTGATTAATTTATTTAAAGGGGGAAGTTCGTAAGAAAATAGATATTCATTTCAGATACAAATCATTATTTTGGTAGTTTTTTAGGAAAAAAGAATATTTTATAAATTTCTACATATACATCATGTACTCTTGAGTACACACCTTGTACCTGGTTGCCGCGTGGAACCGTGTACTGGCCATGTAAAGGCTGAGTACATGGTCGTGTGGACCGACTAATGTATGGTCGGTTAAGGAATGTACAATGTGTGTACATTAAATTAACACAATGTGTACATTAATTTTTATTTGATTAGTCGGACTGAGGTTTCATCTCATCTCTAGAACACATCTCTTCTTCTCGTGTTTCATACAGGAGAGCGACGAGATGGACAAGAACATTGAACCCCTACCATTCCTCTGTCCGGAATCTGATAGAGATGTTGTAGGGTGCATTGGATTCCAACCGATGAGTTCTATAGTTCCCTAGAGACTCTCTACTTGATTTCTCCTCTCTCTCAAGATTTTCTTAGTTGAATGATTTTGACCTTTTTGTAGATCTCTGACATTCTAGGCCGATTAAAGGGATGACGTTCAATAGAATTCATCGTACAACGATGAGGGAAGTGGTTTATTGTCTTTCAGAGTTTTTCTTTGAGTTATATTTTCCTAAGTGTCGATTACCCCTAATTCGGGTATTTCATGTTAATTAGTTAAACCCTAATATCATTTTACCTAGATTAATTGATTGATTAATGGATTCTGTTGTTATATTATGCTAAATTATATTTTCTAGGGACACTTCATGGGTGTATTTTCCTTGCTGAATGATTATGACCATTTGTTCCATGTTGCCTATGAGGAAGAACCTGTTTCTATGCCATTCAAGATTGGTTGGAATTTATTACTTAATTACTAATTTTTAAATTCATGTGTTATGCATTATTGATGCTTATCCTTATAGTAGTGGAGATTACTTCAGGCTGCTGGATATCGTTTGTAAATGACTGTATTACACAGGGCTCTGGGAACCTAGGGTAGTTAGACCATAGGGGGAATTGATGTTTACGTCTTCCTCAGAGTTTCTGTTATTTTAAAGTTGTGATACAATAGGTGGAATTGATAGTGAGAGCATCCTGAGAGTGTTTATACTATAGCGTTACGAGACCATAGGTGGAATGGACGTTGAGTTCTTCCTCGGAGAGTCTGTAGTTTATCATTAAAAGACAATATGAGGAATTTATGGTGAGTGCTTCCTAAGAGAGACTTTGTTTATGTTGTAAAACATAATCATAGGGGTAAGACTATGTGAGCCACCCGTAGGGTCAATGTGATATTTTGAGTGTTGGTAACTCATTGAGAAGAGAAAACACAAGATTGTGGTCGGTCTTATTGAGGTAGTCTTATGAGATACCTATTTGTTGTAATATATTGATTTAAATGATGAAAATTAAATTCTAAATGGATGTAAATTGAATGTTTTTGATGTTTTACTTGTGAGTACTTCCTTGGTTATTTCTTCATTTTAACGTAATACCAACTATATATTTTCACTAACAATTAGGCACAGATCTTTTGCTAGTTGCCTACTGTGATTCATCTCACACAATGTTTGGGTAATGCTTTTTCACCAAAAAATATTACATGGTTGTAGGTATAAAGAAGGGCACACACCCTTCTTCATCTGGTACCTGAGTGTGGTTGGTGTTGAAGAGCACAGGACCAAGTTGTGGCTTCTGATGCTGTTGGAGTTTACTATTTTCCCAATTTTAGTTTCAGTCATGTATATCCAGCATTGTAATTTTTATGGTTGTTTTCATAGATATGTGTGACATTCATCATTACATATATATATATATGTGGTTTTGTTTATATTACTATCATTCTTCCACTATTTACATTCTAGAATAGTATTACTACTTCTGCTATTTTTTTCTATCTGTTTCTATTGTGTTACTCACAATATAGGGGAATAGTTTCCCAACCATCACACCCAAGACCCACACTGCTAGTCGCCAGCCTCTGGAATTCGAGGAAATGTTTTTGAGGCCATGTGACCAACTGAGTACGGGGCACCTTTGGGTGGCACCCAAAACCAGGATTTTCATTAACGATAGGTATCTCTATTCCAGAGAAAAATCAACATGTAAAATCTATACATGTATGTAATTTTTTGGAATCCAATTTATTTATCCTTTATAGAAAAATAAGATATGTTTTTATACTTTGAATCATCCATATAATTGTCCATATCCATACCGTGAGACATATTTGTAGAAATATTCCTAGGTATCCTATTAATGTTTTCATATCCTATTTTCCAAAGTTTGTTTAATACTATCCATCAATAATAACTATAAGGATCCTATCATATCATAAGTAGATGTTACATCTTTTTATATTAACATTCAACACATTACACAGACACATACCTAGGATCTAAAATAATTTATTTCCATTGGAAATAAATAAAAATATATTCTTAATTCATAAATGGTATTCAATGTCACTCATAAGAATCTTCCACATTTATACTCATGAACAAAAATATTTCTTCACAATAAGGTGAAACAAAAAGAAATAAAGATGATATCAAATTTTCATTAATGGTAAACATATTCAGAAATAATTAAATTTCAATATTTAGTATAAGAAGAGACTAATGGTATGATGACATAATCAGAGTAAATGACCATAACATAAGGATATCCATACCCATCAATCCCATGGTCACTAAACATGAAAACATGGCATAAATAACTAACAAAGGATAGAGTCTTCAGAATTAATATTCATGATCCATGTGATATCAATATTGAACATTATAATCATTATAATCCCATATAAATCATAGATAAAAAATATATGCACCGTTTAACATCATAATTATAAAACCCGTATACAGCCCTAATAATTATCATTACCACATGGTTGACTTCTAATTTTATTATATAAATAACATAATCATCACCTAATGTGTTGGAGTGCCATTTGGTAGAACACATGTTATATGAAAGAATTATCTCATTTGACATTATCATGTAAATATCTTCTTATAAGCTATAATGGGGGTTAGCCAACACTATTTTGAAACATAGATTGTCTATGATATAATGGGATCACCAAATGATATCAGTGGAAACCCACATATTTGTTAAAATAGGCCCAACCAGACCTTTCTGGTTGAACCCATGTATAACAATATCCAATAACCATAAATTAGATTCATAGATATTATACTACATCCTAAAACTAAAAAAATATTTAGTATTCCTATCATAATATTATTAACCCTTGGAAAAGAAATTTCTTTTGTAAAAATAATTTCATAAAAAACATTTAGATGAATAATAAAAATTGAATCCATGGTTTATATCCCCATTAAAATATTTTTTCTTAGATAGATAATGATTTTGAAATATCATTTAGAACATTTAATGAGTAAAATATTCTTTACATTTTGAAAAAATGGTTTCTGAAATGAATATTTTCTAAATTTAATTTATTTGAAAACAAAAATGAAAATATATAATATAATATTTATTGAAAATAAAATTCATGATGGTGAAATTTGTTTCATGTAGTATACACCAAAATAGTTATTACATTCAAATTTTATTTTCATAAATTAATTTGTTTAAAAATAACCATGAAAATATATAAATTCCTATTTCATGAAAATAATATTTTTGTTGGGGTAATTTTTTTCCATGTTGTACAAAAATAATAATAATCATTCCTTTTAATTTTTTCATTAAAAAAACAAAATGTCATTGGTTTTAAAATTACATAAAGATTCCATTCAATATTGTTTTTAAAAATTATATCATGGGTAGAATTTTTATTAATAATCAATTTAATAATCTTAAAAATATTTTTGAAAGCATTTTCATAAAACATGGTTATTGACAATAACTGGTTTTGAACATAAGATAGAAATATATATAATTTTTCATGAAAACATTTTCACAATTATTTTATGTACCAAAGATTATAAAAATAAAATTATTACAATAAAATATGTTGAATAAAAAAGGATATGAACATTAATGATATTTATTGAGATATATATCATATTATTTCATCATTAGAATTATATTTAAAAATAGTCATGATGGAACATTAAATTGTAACATAAATCCTTTTCCTCTTTAGAAACACTTATATCTTAATCCCAATGAAAAAATAACATTAAGTGAAACATAAATTATAATTATAAAATAAAAATTCAGTATAATACATGTAAATGGGGATATATATACACATCAGAAAAAGTTAGGTTCATAACCTAACATAAATATTAGATAATAGAAATTGAGATAAAAAATTCTAATTGATTTATTAAGCTTTTCGATTGTAGTCTACAATAGAGAATAATATCATATGAAATTTTATATAATATTAATATGACGGGATTCATGATAGAAATTTACACCAGAAAATTATATACAAAACAAATAAAAACTAGTGGTGAATGTAAATATTTCATCCCAGAAGAAATAGGGAATAGAAATCCCTTTCCAAAGGTTTTGTCTTCTTTTATATATGTTGGAACATCCCCTACTTCAGTTATCCTAATTAGGTTTTTTAGGAAAAGACTTATTTTGTTGTTTTTTGGCACATAATAATGCTTTTAGGATGACATTAAGGAATTTTGGAAGTGATTTTGGATGAAAGTAATAGAACCAAAGGCTTTTGTAGTTGTTAGGAGTGGAAAATATTGGGTGGATTTATATAACAGAGGCTTGTAGAGCACTAATAATTTTCAAAATAAATTATTTAAACACACATTTTTTCATATAATAAGCTTATAATGATGGACCATTAGTGATAATAGATTTTATTGGTCTAAATATATCCAAAAAATAGATTTTTGAAACGTGTGTATGTCATTTGGACAATTATATTCCTAGTTGAACCCCTAGAAAAATCATCTTAATCACAACCACATAAATTAATTTTAACTATTTTCAGTTTTCATTTTGGTAAAAAAACTAATTTGAAACACATATAAAATATATATAATTATAATTACATACATATGAATTATTTTAACAAAATATATTAATATAATTATTAAATATCAATTTATAACAAAACACTTAAGGGTGATGAAAAAGTGAGTTCTCATAATGAATTTATATTATAAATATTGTGGATTATTATTAACTATAAAAATAATAATAATGTTTGTGTGAAAGAAAATTTTTATATTTGTATATATAATATATACATTTAATTTAATAAATTACACATTATAGATTGTTTTAATTCATTAATAAGGGGAAACATTATTTATTTTTAAACCATTTTTAGAAAAATCATATTTTTAGATGAAAAAGAAAACTTATATAAATACAAATACAAAGTTTATTCATAAGTAGTGATGTGTGTAAAATAAAAGTAAATAATACTTATTTAACTTGATATTAGTGTAAAAAATTACTACCTTTAAAATATATAATTTTTTAAAAACTAAATGATTTTTTTAATAAAATTGTATTAATGACTATTCACTAGAAATCAATATTTTATGAAAAATAAAAATAATCAATCAAAGTAAAATTTGATATTATGATTCGAAAATGTAAATTTATTTTATTAAAGAAATTTTATAAATTTTATAAATTTTCATTATAATGTTATTTATGAAAATCATCAAATTGTCTTTAAAAACATTATTTTGAAGAATAAAATTACTTTACTAAAAATGATTATTATTTTATCAATTATTTGTATTGATTATGTAAATTATATATATACATATATATATATATATATTTCATAACATAGTTAAAACTCTTCATTCCAATTAATTTAATAGATTGTTTAAAAGAGTTATATATATTTTTTGTCATTTAATCTTAGTGTTGGGTGTCAAATATGATATCAAACTTATATTTCTTTTATAAAATCATAGGGTGTTGCATCCATTCCATTTTAATAAAATGATTCCTCAAAATTTTAACATTATTTATGTATTCAATGGATTAGAATTTTTAAATAAACTTTTTGTAAATCAACATCATAAAATGTGGCAAAAATCATCATCTTTTAAAAAGTGTAAGGGAAGAATGAAAGTACACTTGAAGAACACAAACTAGGGTTCTGAATACGAGAAAAGAAGTGGGAGGTGAAGGTATGGACATTGAAGAAATAAATAAATAATTATTGATAGTGATAAACAGCAATGATAATTATAAATTTTGTGATCCATATATGGTTAATGAGAGAAAAAACATAAACTAAAGAGGCATGGAAATGTCATAGAAACCCTAAAAATGGGATTAAAATATATAATTTTATTTCAAGATCCTTTTAATAATTTTGGGGAATTAATTTTTCAATATAGACAAAGAATATATGAAAATGTATATATATGATATCATCATAATTTATTAGAATATTGAAATCATTTTTTGTGCCTCAATAAATTTTCTGTTCATTTATAACATTAAATATAGATTTCTTCATTTCTGAAGCACTAAATAAAATCCATAAATAACTGATACATCATTCACCCTTTCTCATGTTGAAAATTTTAGAAAAAATTCCAATATGGATAATTGTTCATATGTTGTTGTAATATAATAATCTCATTAAATTCATCAAAAAATTAATATAAAACATTCTATTAGTGGGTAAAATTATAATTATTATAATATTCAAAATTTATGAAGAAGGTTACTAAATTTCCAAACATCACCATTAATCATTCAAATATCATTAAGAATCTCTTAATAGATATATAAAAAATATGTTAGTACCTTAATAATGTATTCATTTGAAAAATGGGAATAACCATATTTATTTTTTGTACAAATTGAAAACATATATTCCTCATTATTTTTTATAAACAACACCGATTATTGGTTATATTAACTAAATATAAAATGTTGTAAACTCCATCAATGATAGAGTTAAATGAGTTTTTAACAAATAATTTATAAGATACAATTTAATCATTAGTATCTACTTTATATTATCCATATCAATACTCTCTTTATAAAACTAAACAACATTTTATTAACCTAAAAAACCTTTTGGGGGTTTTCTTCCCATAATCACATGTTATTAATAAAATTTTAACATACCATTGAATCTATTTTATTGTTCATTAGTAGTATTAAAAAAGTTATTTCATATATATAACAAATAATATAAAAAAACAACACTTATATATTTTAAGGTTAATATAACATGATTCATGAATTCCAATACATATTCACTTCAATCATCCAACATCATTCTCAAACCATTATCAAGGATTCATTGTCTTATTCCTTAACACTTATTTTATTTTATATTCCATTCATAGTATCCTAATAATTAGTAATACATCAATTACTCATAAAACCATACTAATTATATTCATGACCTTTCCCATTAGGGCATCGATTATCATAATTCATATAATTTAAACATTTAAAACAATGAATAGTCTATGTTACCATACATATACCAGTATTGAAATCTATTCTATATATTGGACTTTTCATTTTTAATCTGTAGTTACATGGTTTTTCCAAACCTCTTCCACACCCAAAACATCTTATTTTCCATTTTATACATTCTCTTGTGTGCCTCATTCCACGTTCTAAACATATAGGATACTGAATGATCATTCTTCTATGGTCTCTAATATCTGAACTCTCAGTTTAACTATATGCTTCACTTCTATGGTGTTTATAAGTTTTGGTTTATGTGGATGTCATTAATATTATTTTAGGATAACTTATTATGTGTAATTAAAATATAATTCACTCTAGTAATAATAACATTTAGTTTCTCGTAAGAAAATTTTCTATGACAATCAATTTTTACACTATTACTTATGGTTACTTCTATTTCATAAAACCAAAAAACACCTTATGAGAAATCGTAAACATAATGGGCAAACAAATAATCTAAAAATAACTAATAGGATGTATTAAACATGAAGAATTAATTTTAATCTAATATCCCTTAGGTTTATTAGAGTTCATTAATATTTTTCATTTATTTAAATCTTTCATGATGGTATGTAATGTTTTAATAAATTTCTAAAGACTATCCCTAGATAGTGTCAAATGAGGTGTTCTACAAGGCCAATTTTCATTCACCAAGTGATGGTTGATCCCATATCAGTTAACCAATTTTAGAGTTAATAGACTTTGGAACCTATGTGCTAGATCCACATCAAAATGAAGTATCCATACAATGATATAATTTCATAGAAACCCCATTCAATCTTCCTTAAGAAAATCCCATGACATTTTTGTTGTACCTCTCGAACCCCTCAAGGTTTTATTTTCATGATCACAATCACCCTCATTTTTATCTAATCCTCTTTCAAGTGTTTTTGGTTGATAGGAATCAAATCAGGTGGCCAAGGAATTGGGCCAAGAAAGAAAGAAGGCAAAGTGGACTGAAATTCAGTCCACCGGCCAAGTGGCTTCACCACCGGTCAGCCGATGGAGCCTGGATAGAAGGCATCCTTCTGTCCAGACCACCGGCCAGCCGGTGGCACACCAGCGGCCAGCCGGTGACACCTGCAATCAAGAGGGAGCCACTGCCTCCCCACCGGCCAACCGTTGGACTCACCACTGGCCAGCCGGTGGAACCCAGCCTCAATAGTGTCAGCTACTGCCTCACCACCGGCCAGCCGGTGGCTCTGGCACCGGTTGACCGGTGGCCCCTGGACAGGAATCCAATGACTTTTTGCAATCACCGGCCAACCGGTGGGCCTGCACCGGCCAGCCGGTGGACAGAGTCAAACTAGCCGTTGGGCTGTTGACCAGCCTGTCCACTTGGCTCCCAACGGCTCTTTTAGCCTCTCCAACGGCTCCGAAGCCTCCCCAAGTGTTTCATGCCTATAAATAAAGGCCAAGGAAGCCCCGAACATCTACTGGAACTATACGGAAGCCCACGGACACGTTGTTCATCATTTGGCGTACCTCCGGCGACTTCCTTCAAAGGAACCTCAATAGCTCCAACAACTTCCACATCCAAGGAGCTCCACTCAAGAAGCTTGGGAGTGCACGTCTTCAACTACATTCAACCTTTGGCGCCCAAGTCTTCCCAATCACGGTTTTTCTTGTATATTTTATTTTGAGCTTAAAATTGGGTTTGTGCTTACAAACCCCAAACTTTTCTCATCCCCTCTTTCTTTGGGTTCTCACACCACCACTAAGGTGTGAAGAGGTTTATTCAAGCCTTTCCTTTTAAAAGGCTTGTGTTTCGGTGAGCTAGCCTTCACCCGTTAAAAAGGCTAGTGGGTTCTTGTTATTCCATCAAAAGCAAGTGGGTTCTTGCTAAACCACAAAAAGCAAGCTGTAATAGGTCCTAGTGCTACCTCAAAGCCTAGTGGGTTTCTTGCTAAAACCATTGAAAAGCAAGCGGTAGGAATCTCTCAACGGTTGAGTTGGGAGCGGAGACGTAGGCCGGGTTTTTGGCCGAACTCCGTTATCTATTTTGTGTGTCTTGCCTCTTTATTTCCGCTGCACTTTACTTTGATTTTTAATTTGTTAATCAATTTTTTAAAAGGCAATTCACCCCCCTCTTGCCATCATTCCCCGTTTTCTTCCGACCCAACAATTGGTATCAGAGGGACCTTTGAGTAATTCCTTAACCTGGTTTCAAAGTTAAGATCTTTTTTTGATGGCATCTACCTCTTTCGCCCCCGAGGGCTACTCTTTGGGTCGGGCTCCATTTTTTGATGGGACCGACTATAATTATTGGAAAACCTGCATGACTACTTTCCTTAGAAGCATAGGTTATCCCATATATAAAATTGTCATGCATGGTTATACTTTGTCTTCCCCCGATGAATCCAAATGGACCCCCGCTAATATTAAGAATTTTGAGCTTGATGGCAAAGCCATGAACGCTCTTCATTGCGGGTTAGATAGAAATGAATTCAACCGAGTTTCCACTTGCACCTCATCTCATGAAATTTGGAAACTATTGGAAGTGACCCATGATGGCACTAACAAAGTTAAGGATACTCGGTTAGACATGTATAGGCAAGATTTTGAAAGCTTTTCCATGCATCCAAATGAATCAATTTCTGAAATGTTTACACGATTTACTGACGTGTGCAATGGGAGAAAGATCCTTGGTGATGATGTTTCAGCCGAGACAATGGTCATGAAGATCTTATGGGTCCTTCCGAGCTCATGGGCACCAAAGGTGACGGCGATCCAAGAAGCTAAGGACGTCAAAAATATGCCGGTAGAGGAGCTCATCGGATCCCTTATGACGTACGAGATCACAATGAGGAGGCAAGCACAAAAGGAGGGCACCCCTATCAAGACACCAAAGAACATTGCCCTCAAGGTTCAAAAGGAAGTAAGCTCCTCCTCATCTTCTTCCTCATCTCCTTCCTCATCTTCCTCATCATCAAGCGGCGACTCGGAAATGGAGAATCTCGCCCGCCAAATGCACAAGTTTATGAAGAAGCACAAGAAGAAGAAGAGATCCCGCAAGGCGCGTAAGCAAGAACCCACCGCAAGATCCGAGCCCAAGGTAAAATGCTACGGGTGTGGCGAAAAGGGCCATTACAAGCCCGATTGCCCACTCAACAAGAAACGGGCCACGCCAAAGGAAAAAAGGAAAGAAAAAGGTCCTCAAGGCCACATGGAGTGACACCTCATCCTCCTCCTCCTCCTCCTCGAGCGACCAAGGTACAAAATGCCTAATGGCATTCCATGAGGTAACATCTTCCGACTCCTCCTCCTCTTGCTCTTCAAATTCCAATTCTTTAAATCATTTGTCATATGAAGAACTCTCACATGCTAGAGACCAACTAGAAAATGGTTTTCATGCTTTATCTTCAAAATTTATTGCTTTAAAAAAGTCTTTCAAAAAACTCTCTTCCGAAAAAGAACAACTTCTTAAAGAGAAGGAAGAGTTGTCCCTCAAAATCCAAAATTTTCCAAATGTTGATTCTATGGAATCAACCATCAAGGACCTTAGGGAGACCTTAGCCAAGTTCACCCAAGGTGAACAAAATTTGAACAATCTCCTAGGTTCCCAACGAATATCAAGAACCACCCAAGGGCTAGGATACACCAACCGAGTCTCCTCCTCCCATGCTCCAACTGTTTTTGTAAGGGGGAGCTTCGAATTTAAATTTTGTAACTATTGCAAAAAACCCGGGCACCTTATTTATGAATGCAATTGCAAAAATGCCCGGTATGGCCAACCCAAGTCTATTTTTTATTCGGACGAATTCTATAGGAGAAGACCCGCCATGAGACAAGTTTGGATTGAAAAATCCCTTCTTGCGAGTCTCTCCGGGCCAAAATTTATTACCTCTCCCCGTTGATTTATTGTTTTTATTTAGGGGGAGTTAGATTCTTTTAAGCCTTTTTGTGAATTAAAAATTTTCATTCAAAATTATCATTTTAAATTCTCAATTTCAAAATTTTCGATTCCAACTTTCAATTTCAACATTTGGTATCCAAAATTCAAATTTCAAATTTCAATTGGTTTTTTATTCAAAACTTTCAATTCAAACTGTTATTCAAATTTTCATTTCAATTTCAAAAATCTCAAATTGATTTTCAAATCTCTCTCTTGTTTTTCAAAATCTCCCTCAATCAAGTTTTATGCCCCGTTCTATTTTGATAATCACAAAGGGGGAGAAATTTCTTGATTGATTGGGGGAGAATCATTTTTCATCATGCTTTTCATTGCCTTTAATTTAAGTTTTTTACTTTGATTGTTTTGGTGACTGTGATCATCAAAATAGGGGGAGATTGTTGTACCTCTCGAACCCCTCAAGGTTTTATTTTCATGATCACAATCACCCTCATTTTTATCTAATCCTCTTTCAAGTGTTTTTGGTTGATAGGAATCAAATCAGGTGGCCAAGGAATTGGGCCAAGAAAGAAAGAAGGCAAAGTGGACTGAAATTCAGTCCACCGGCCAAGTGGCTTCACCACTGGTCAGCCGATGGAGCCTGGACAGAAGGCATCCTTCTGTCCAGACCACCGGCCAGCCGGTGGCACACCAGCGGCCAGCCGGTGGCACCTGCAATCAAGAGGGAGCCACTGCCTCCCCACCGGCCAATCGGTGGACTCACCACCGGCCAGCCGGTGGAACCCAGCCTCAATAGTGTCAGCTACTGCCTCACCACCGGCCAGCCGGTGGCTCTGGCACCGGTCGACCGGTGGCCCCTGGACAGGAATCCAATGACTTTTTGCAAACACCGGCCAACCGGTGGGCCTGCACCGGCCAGCCGGTGGACACAGTCAAACTAGCCGTTGGGCTGTTGACCAGCCTCTCCACTTGGCTCCCAACGGCTCTTTTAGCCTCTCCAACGGCTCCGAAGCCTCCCCAAGGGTTTCATGCCTATAAATAAAGGCCAAGGAAGCCCCGAACATCTACCGGAACTATACGGAAGCCCACGGACACGTTGTTCATCATTTGGCGTACCTCCGGCGACTTCCTTCAAAGGAACCTCAATAGCTCCAACAACTTCCACATCCAAGGAGCTCCACTCAAGAAGCTTGGGAGTGCACGTCTTCAACTCCATTCAACCTTTGGCACCCAAGTCTTCCCAATCACGGTTTTTCTTGTATATTTTATTTTGAGCTTAAAATTGGGTTTGTTCTTACAAACCCCAAACTTTTCTCATCCCCTCTTTCTTTGGGTTCTCACACCACCACTAAGGTGTGAAGAGGTTTCTTCAAGCCTTTCCTTTTAAAAGGCTTGTGTTTCGGTGAGCTAGCCTTCACCCGTTAAAAAGGCTAGTGGGTTCTTGCTATTCCATAAAAAGCAAGTGGGTTCTTGCTAAACCACAAAAAGCAAGCTGTAATAGGTCCTAGTGCTACCTCAAAGCCTAGTGGGTTTCTTGCTAAAACCATTGAAAAGCAAGCGGTAGGAATCTCTCAACGGTTGAGTTGGGAGCGGAGACGTAGGCCGGGTTTTTGGCCGAACTCCGTTATCAATTTTGTGTGTCTTGCCTCTTTATTTCCGCTGCACTTTACTTTGATTTTTAATTTGTTAATCAATTTTTTAAAAGGCAATTCACCCTCCTCTTGCCATCATTCCCCGTTTTCTTCCGACCCAACAATTTTCTTATACATTGATTCATCCTTAGAATTATCATTATACATATTCATAAGTTGTCTTCGTAAATATCCCTAAGTATCTCGGTGAAGATTTCTTATTTTAGTTTCCAAAGAGAAACTAATAATGTCCTACAATACAAAAATTAATGACTTAGGCATCTCATACATGGATATGACAACATATTTTATGAATATTAACAACATTACACAAACACACACCTGAATACTATATGAGTTTAGTTCATTGGGAATCATGGGATATAGTCTTCATAATTCATATAATATATTCAATTCCTCAATAAAGATTTTCCCTTCTTTACTCATCTATAAAAACATTTCTCTACAACCCATGTAAAGGAAAAAATAATAAGGGTTATCGCAAATTATCAAAAAGGGAGAAATATGCATAAACAATTAATTGTAATTAGTGATTATATGAAGAGAATTAGTGTTTGATGAAATAATGAGATTTCATGCGCATAAAATAAGGATATTCATACTACTAAATATAAGGACAAAAAATATTAAAACATGGAATGATAATTTTTAAAAATAAACATTCATCTGTATAAAAATTCATGATCCATGTGATATCAATGATTACCACAATAATCATTATAAACTGGTAGAATGAATATACAAAATGTATTGGTATCTTGGGACATTATCATCATAGAACCCTTAAAAAGCTCTTTCAATTAAAATAACCATATGGGCAACATCTAATATAATTATTTGAAGAACATAATAACAAAAAAATTCATTGGTGTAATATCATGGTGCACCCATAATATAAGACATACTAGGCTCACCTAATAAAATATTTGTTCATCTATCATATAATATTTAAATGGTTCACCTGATGTTATATATGAACACAAATCATTTAATCTATAATGGGATCACCCAATGAAATCTAATGATATCCATCATATAATAAATTAAAGTATCACCTCATGTTATTTGGGTAAAATAATTTTATAAGAATGGCTAATAACAATAAAAAAATTAAAAATATATTACACATCATTGTAAAACTCATAAAAAAATTATTCCATCCCTAAAATAATTAACACAAGGAAAAAAAGATTTTTAAAAAAACATCAATTCATGATAAACCATTATATGAAATAATAATAATTTCATCCATGGTTATTATCCCAAGAAAAAAATAATTTACATCAATGTATTACATATTTGATGGTGAATGATTTTAAAAGATAATTTTTTATTTTTTAAAGAAAATATAATTTGAATTTTAAAAATCAATTATCAAACCAAAATCACTTTTAAATTTTTTTTTTTAAATTAACATGATGTATTATAAATTTCTCATCAATGAAAATAAATTTCATGATGGAATAATGATTTGTTTATTATGTACACAATAAAAAAATTCTTATAACATTTTTGGTAAAATCCAAATGAGCATTGGATAGAAATTAACAAGTTATTCATTTCTCATTTTTTTTATAATTAACAAAATGGAAAAAAATATTTCATATTCATTTTAATAATGAAAAAAAAATCATAAAAAACCATAATAAAATTCTTTTTGAGAGAAAAATGGTTTTAAAACCAAAGAGAGAAATAAGGATGATTTTTTTATAAAAACGTTTTCTCATTTAATTAAACTGACAAATAGTCTATAAATGGAACTATTAAATGATAATATCATTGTTAACATGGGGAGATGAAATTCATCATAGTCATTTTAATACAGAATAAAATATATCATCATTGAATAAATTTTTAGAAAAAATCTCTATAGTTATTGATATTGTAATATTAATGCTTTTCCACATTGGTAAAACCTCAATCTTAAGAATCATAGAAGAAGAATACTAAATATAACTTAAAATATCAAATAATTATGTAAATAATTGATATTATATGTCAATGTAGTTGTATATAATCTTAATAAAATAAAATAGGTTTTTAATATGAGGTATGTTTCAAATATGTAAAAATGAGACAAAATTCCCTTACTACATTAGTAGTTTTTTATCATAATCCTCATTAAGGAATAACATCAAATACTTTTTTAAATATCCTGAAAATAATGGAATTTCTAATATAACATATCAAATATGCAATATATAAATCTTAAATAGAAATGGGTTATGAATTCTCATATGACTCTCAGAAATAAAAGTGACACTATAAATTCATGACCATAAGTAACGGCTTCAATTATACACATTTGATCCTCCTTTTATTCTATAATCCTCATCATGTTCAAACAAAAATCCTTCCTAGGTCATAATTCTTACAAAACTATGGATACTCGAATGATAAGATGTATTTTGAAAAGAAATTTGGGTATTTATTTATTGGAAAAAAGGGTTTTGATGGTGTGAACAGTGGAGGAGATATGGTGGCCTTTTATATGTGAGGTGGGTGGCACACTAGTAAATTATGAAATGAATTTATCCCACACACATTATTTCTTTTATCAAGAATCTGATAATGGACCAATTAAAATCTTATAAGGTATATGTTATAAACTCTTTCATCTAGTATATATTACACGCATTTATAAGTAATTTTATCCCTACTCATTTTATTTTCACCCCTAGAAAAGTCAATTTTATCTTAACCATAGAAATGAATTTTTACTATTTTTACTACTAATTTTGGTCAAAATTTTAGTGAAAATATTATGAAAAATACATTATTAGGATTAAAAATATTTTATAAATTTCAAAAAATTCAATCCACTTTATTATAAATTTTTATTTAAGACAAAACTCACAGATGCAATGATATATAGTGTTTTCAGGCTTGACATTTTTTCGAGAAAAATATGATTTCATATTAACACTATGACAAATAAAAATGAATGTGTGAATCTAAATACCAATTTACTGATATATAATTTATACATTTTTTTAAAAAACTCCCAATTATTTAGTATTTTAATTAATGAAGAATAATAAATGTTATAAATTTTTAAACATTATTTTAATAAAATACATGTGTTTTAACCAAAAAACTAAATTCCACTAAAGTCCAATATAATGGTTCTTAAAAATTAATTAACTGTATTGAATATAAAAATAGAGTAATGTTGTTTCCTTTAATTAATTTCAAAACATATTGGTACTTTTAAAATAATTAATTAATTGAAAGATAAAATACTTTTTAAAAAAGTCGGTATTTTCACTATTCACAGAAAGATAAATATTTTTCAGAAAATCACAAAATTTCAACAAAAGAAAATTTTTATAATCCAATTTCAATAATGAAATTTATTTTATCAATTACATTTTATAAAATTTTCAAATGTTAACTGTATTATTTTTTATCAAAGAAAATGAAATTCATTTTTAATGTTAATATAATTTTGAAGAAGAAAATAATATTAAAAAATATTGATTATTAATTTATCAATAATTTATATGTTTTTTGAAATTTAAATATAAATATAAATATATTTATATTTATATATCATAAATTAATTAATACTATTAATTCTTTAAAATGTAATGGATATTTTATTACAGTTATGAATATCATGTGTTATTTAATCTTTGTGTTGCATCTCAAATACACTATCACACATAGTTTTATTTTATAAAATATTAGTCCACTAAAATTTAGGCATAACAAGACAATCAGTTTGACCAAAACACATAAAAATATCTGCATTCGATCTTTAGTTAAATTTACAGTTGATTATATTATCTGAATAAAAACCATAGACTCCTTAATGAGAGATCCAATGGATGTTTTTCTAAGAGAAAGTAATCATTTTCACCAAGATATTTCACTATAACATCTTTTTTTACAACATTCCTCAATGTGTTAAAAATTAAGAAATAATGTAACCCATTTATCAAATATAATAATATGTTATTATACTTCTGGAATATGATTTATCTGTATCTCTATCCGTCAAATTGGAAGGAAAACTATTGTTTGCAGGACTACCTTTTCACGAGCCAGTGTAATTTTTTCCATCACCGAATCAAATGGTTAATCATACTGATAGAAATAATCAATACATATGATAATTTTAACATGATATTAATTTTTTAAAATTATTAAATACTCCACTTTAGTACAGTTTCACCGATTATGAATATAATGATGTTTCATGTTTGTAAAAAGAACCTACCTTCTCTATGAAGCGAAATGATTTATTTTCCATGTTGTAATTTGATAATATGTCTAGAACTATCTAAAATGAATAAATTTTATATTTATATCATTAATATAATTCTAGAGTTATCAAAACCCCCTCCCTCAAATATAGACCTCCTGGTCTTCCAATGAAGAAAGGGAGATAATGACCCTCAACTCCCACTTCCAATTGTCCCCAAGTTGGCGACTAGGATCAAGGGTGTAAAAATTTCACAATTTGGGAGGCATTTCAATTTATAAGGGGGAAAGATAGGGAGATATGCAGGATCATCAAAAATAATCTCCATGACATAATTTATAGAAAACCAAAACAATCCCTCATTCATGAAAAATAGAACTGATACAAATACAAAATTCTCCAAAGTAAATACCCAAAAGTACTACAAAGAAGCAACACATTAACTTCCAAGATTTGAGTTAGAAAGGTAAAACATGGTCCAAAAATCCTTCTTGAAACCTGAAAATTGTATTATATATGTAGGGTGAGCATACTAGTATACTCAATAGTTAATCTTACATCCTTATTTCACATGTGAAAGAGGCTTACTAATGCACCTGTGAGAAAACAACTAAACCAAACATCACCTAACCAGGTATACTAACCACCCAACAACACAAAACACATTCTCACGAAGTAATAAATTTCATGTAATATAATATAAATTTCATCTATGATAGGGAACCCCACACCACTTTCCCAATTATTATCTTTTATAACACTAAAAAGAAATTTCCTAGTGCTCCCACCTCTTTCAAATATATCACAACACATCCTGCCTGCACACATCTCATCCTCACAACACATCTTGATCACACACACCTAGCCTCAAAACACATCCCTGTTGAAAATACCAAGGCCTCAAAACACATCCCACTAACAAACACATGGGCCACACAACATGTCACTTATCTCCACATCTCAACTCATCCTGAAGACACCTAGGAAAAAACATCATGACCCATCCTAAAGACACCTGGGAACATAACCACCTCACCTGCATCCACATAGGCCTCAACATCTCACCACATATTACCTGAAGAATCTTAGGCATTAATCACCTAGAAGTGGTATAAGGGAACAATGGGTGGCCATCTATCCATCCTCCCATCAGAATGTAGGGAAAGACAACCCCACATGAATTTTCTAGTTTTTGGCACATATTGGTCCACATGGGTGGGGTGTGAGTAGAAATATCAAGGAAATATAGGTATGTAAATATATTATATTAAACACTAATTCCTGACCTATGGGTCTCAAAAAACAATCATATAATAAAATTATATCTTTTCATGCTACCAATAAATGTAAAACACAGAACATCATGTCCTAAAACCCATTTCACATTCCTATAAAATGTATTTAACAATTTATATTCCATTAACCAAGACATCCCAAGAAATTTCAAACTGTAATAAACAATTATTTATGCATTCCATCATTACCTGGGAAACTACTATGAACAAAACACAACATGAAACACAAAAATATTCAATTCAGAAGGTAAAGAGGCTAATTGATCAAGGAATATCCATATTAAATAAGCATCCTCCCAATACCACCATATTTAAAAACCATTCAGGCTATATCATATATCTATCTCTAGATATGGGGTGACGTTAATACATGTCATTATTGAAAAATAACCCATACTAACACTACTGTAGTTCTTCAAACTCTTTCCCCATAGATAACATATCAATGGAACGAACCCCCAACTCACAACCCCATATAGTAAAACATTATCTCACAACCAGTTCATAGCCCTCCTTCATGATCCTCTTATCCACGCCATAAACAATCAATGTATTAACTTTATATTCAATTACACTACCAAATCAATCTCACATAACACAACCATTATCAGAACCATACTACAAAACAATCTCAAATGAAACCACATATCACATTACTCCTTGTACCAAGGCATCACAATTCCAAATCTAACAAGAAACCCATTATTTAAATCAACTTGTGATTCATGGTTTATTATTAATACTATATGATCCTAGGGAATCCATTAATTAGCCAAATATATGTGATTAACTAATTTACATATGTAATTTTCCAAACAAAAATGAACAAAAAGCATTCCATATATCACTTAGTGCTCAAACAAGGGCCCCTAATGGCCATATTTGTCAGTGGGTGGTAAGTCTATACAAATCACAATATCAACCAGAAACAAAAAACAATTCAGGATCATGCATCACTTTTACAAACCACCTTTAAATTGATCTTACATGAGATCAATTATATTCATTAATTTGTATTCAACAAATTTCAGAAGTAAAACATCAGTATCCACTCCCCACATGATTCTAAAATAAGAGAAATTAAGGAAAAACTACCTCAAATCGGTTTTAATGTTTTTTGCAAAAGAACGGGGAACTCAACAGATCTCTAACAACCTCTCACGTAGGATATGCATCCATCTGAGGATGAAACTGAACTAGTGCACCAATAAAAACCAAATAGAACCACATTAGAATAAAGGGAGCTCATTACCCATTAAATGGAGAAAAAATTTGGAGAAAAAGGAGAAAATCCAAGAGGAAACCACAAAAAATGGAGATATAACACACATTGGATTGAATATGGATTTCTAAAAATTGAATGAGAGAAGATTGGAATCAAAACATTTCTTATGAATCCTAAAAAACTAAATCGGTGTATCCAGGTCACGTTGTGACGAGGGAGAGTCAGTACAGCCATAGGTTTTGACAACCTGAGTAGATCAAAAATACTGAAAACATTACATCAGCATAGTTTTACTTGTCATGTAATACCCTTTCACCAATTGTAATGCTTCGATGTTGGTTTCCACTAAAAATAAATTGCCTTAAAATTTATTTTATTTTTCAACATCTGAAATATTAAATGCCATGAACCTCCTAGAACAAGCATTAAAACCAAGTTTTATTCTTTGTAATCTGCATACATGTGTATACCCTGAAAAAGCATTGTTTCAATCCCGACTCTAAAGAAAAGTAATGGGACCTCCACTAAATATTTCCAACAACAAATACCTAGAAACGTTATGGTCTAGGATGGAATAAACTTTTACACTAAATACCTCTCTAATGATTCTTACCCTTGACAGTCCAAAACCATACCCTGAAGGAACGGGGTCCAAACAACCACCCCATGAGATACCTCTCATGAGTTTAACCATACAAAAAATGCTACAATCATCCAAACACCCCAACCCAAACAACTAAAAAACAATTCACACTACCAAACTACCATAACCACTTGATTTATTCTTTCACAAAATGACATTTCCACAAAAACACCATGAAACCACTACCACCAAGGAACTATACTATCAATAACATATGAATTAGGGGATATCATGTTCCATGTTAATATATTATCCATCTGGGAAATACTTACTCTCCTTCATGGTATGAATCACATGCCAATTAATTCATATATATTAGGTCATTGTTCTTCCCTTTCCATATGTTTGGACATTATTATATATCACACTATACATATCTCAATCCAAGAGAAACCCCTCATTTCATAAAATAAGGCTCCAAACTACACATTGAAAATAAAAATAGAGAATAGAAACTCAAAATAACTCTAATTATTTGGTACACATATGTATTTCTTCCTCCCATGAACTCTCCTCCAAGGCACCATTCCCCAAAAACACATGAACAAAAGGAATGGTTCGTCCACATAACACACTCTCTTGATGATCCTAGATCTATACTATCTCCTCCATGAATGTCGCGCCATCCTTGATATCCCACTCCCCCATATCAATGAAATGGGAGTCATCATGTAGATACTAATGATGCTGAGGGATGTGGAATACATCGTGGATCCACTCCAACCATAGAGGCAATTCCATGTGATACAAATCACACCAACTCTCCCCAACAACTAAAAGGGTCCTACGAACATGGGAGAAAGCATAGTTCCTCTACCAATCCTCTTCCTCCCATGTCCATGTAAAACAATAAAAAAATATGGTCCCTAACCTCGAACTCTAGGGGCATCCTTCTACAATTAGTATAATATTCTATTTGTCTTATGCTACTTTCATCCTCTAATAGATTAGATGAAATTTTTTTTCATTCCCTAAACCACTTCATGACCATGAACATCTATCTACCCATCGTCCATCCTACATAATGAAGAATGTAATAGTATCCCATAAATATAATCAAACAAATACATCCTAAAGGAAGAGTGATACCTGTTATTATAAGAAAAATTGAAAATAAAATAAGGTATTGTAATCCAAATCCACCCATGTCTAAGATGCACACACACAATATATCCTTCAATATTTGGATAGTCAGCTCTATCATCCCATATCTCTGGGGGGGAACGTAGTGCTGAGGAATAACTGGGTTCCCAAATCATGTTGTAATACCCTCAAGAATCTAGAGGTAAACCATAAATCTTGATATAATATACTAGACCTCTGAACTCCATGCAACCGCATGACCTCATCCACATACCTCCAAGCCAATGATTCCACTATGACTGAATCCTTTATCGCTATGAAGTGGGATTATTTCGTCAATAGATACTATAAGGACCCGGCCTTAAAACATGACATAATATTGAATTAAATGAATAATTCACATTGAGGATATTTTCAGGTTTAGAGTTTTACAGAATTAGCACATAACTATTACATCTCATAAGATTACAAAGTAGACACTTCTACACAGTTTCCTTTTTTTTCATAAAATAAAATCTCTTGAAAAAAAGAGTCATGTCTAGTTCCATGTTTTAGACAACATGACTTTTTCATGATACCATCTTTGACCCTATTCATCTTTAAGTCCTGTGAAAACATTTCAAAACGTGGGATGAGCATAAAATGCTCAGTAAGGGTTATAAAACAATGAATGAAAACATTAGTTCATAAATACATACAAAACATGAAGTCTTTTACTTACCTCATGAAATCTTAAGATTTATGAAAGACACATAAAAATCATAAATCATAAATCATAAAGGTAACTTGTGGCATCCATATCATACTTACATTGTAGCTATCACAACTACATAGGAAGTTTCTTTGGAATACCCATCATAGTATATTCCTTAAATCTATTAGGAGAAACATTCCTGTTTACCTTAGGCACAATACCCAATGCATTAGAGAGCTATCTCGGGCTCACCTGCCCTAGGTTTATCACGGAACCACCCGTATATGTAAATAATGCCCAAGAAAAATAACATGATCATAACACATAACATAAGCATACTAGAAAGATAACATTTCCACATTGCAATAATAAAATATCATTTCAATATATTGAAATAATAAATACATTCTCAAAATCATTTTCAATGCCAAAATATGTAAAATAAGTATATTGTATTTATTTTTCCTTTAAAAAACATTCGAGCTTGTTAAGGAAGACAAAGATCAAATAATACTCACGGAGGCGGGAAGGTCGTTGTAACCGCTTACGTAAAAAAATTCTTTTTTTTCATTTTGTAAAACGATTCATAGAAAAATATTCCCTTTTAAATGTCAAGGGTGTTTATACAGCGTATAAAATAAAGTCGTCTTTTAAAACAAAATATGACTCAATTAAACGAGATTGAGGCGAAGTCCCTTACCTCGTGTCTGAGTTGACTCAGGCGTTCATTAATCTCCTGAATAATAAACTAAATTTAATTTCTACTTTCTTAAAAACCTTTTTCATGTTTATTATATCTTTTATATTAATTATTACCATGTTATAAATATTATGTAAACATTTAAGTAAATAACGTCTATTTTGTCAATATTTGGTACTTGAGTCATAAATGGACTTCTTAGAATCACATGTTGTCCATGTGGTCAGTAGTATATTATATCCAGAATGGTATTCATGATTTTGATATCATATATAATATCATTAACTCTTTCTTTTATACATCCCATATAGGGCATTAATGAGTCACATCACTTTGATGGGGCGGTAGTCCGCACTTCCTCAAATGAAATTATCATATTTACCCACTATGGAAACCAAAAAGGTTTGATATACATGAGAAGTACAGAAGCATAAATAAATCATAAAAATAATATATATTATATATAAATACAGTGTCATCATAATGGCCACCATTAGAGGCGGTAGGAGATAATCGAACAATCATCGTTTGGTGAGGCGTTAGTTTTCCTTCCACAGAAACATTATGTTCTTCATCCATTAGATAGAGGTGTGTGTATGTGTAGTTCGGATCCTTCTCATAACAACATCTTAGTATTTTTAGGATACTGGTGTTGTTACAAAAAAAGTAATAGGAAATAGTTTAGGGGTTGGAGAAGTAAAATAAAAGAAAACAATTTAAGAGAAATTGTTGCCTTTAATTTGGGTAACTCCCTTTGTTTTGAACCAAATGACTTCTTGAAGTGCCTTCTGCCTAAGGTGAGGCTTCAAGGATAAGGAGAGGGATGTAGGGAGCTTAATTGGGTAGAGTTTGGATGAGACAAAATGCTTGAGTGGTGTGAGAAATTGGTTAGAATCGGTCTTTTATTATAAGGGAGAGGAAGGGGTCTTTAAGAAAGTTTGAAAATATTGTTTTATTATAAACTTATATTCAGTTTCTAATGGTCCAAAAATAATTGAGTTCAAAGTTAAGATGACTCATATTCTAAATAAAATTATCCAATCAGAATTGGACATTATTTGGAAAATATTTTAATCATTATAATCTTGTTTATTTAAATCTTTTATTAATGGGGTAAATACTACATCATAATTCTGTCAAAAATAATTTAATTTATTTGATGTCTAAAAATTATAAAAAAATACCATGATGTAGGAAATCTGTTTAGATTTCTAATGAATATTTATAGTCAATAATAGGACTTATATAACACCATAAAAAATTAATTACTAAAATATTTTTGTTAATGTCAATTTTGTCGTTACATTAAATTAATCTAAATTGTCATTTTCACTCCCAAGTGGATCAATGGGGTCCGAAAATTGACCCAAAGATGCCCACGGTCGTAAATGACTCAACCAATTAGTTTTGGACAAGTGTTAATGTAATTTTGAATTATTATAATATTCTTTTAACCTAGAATTTCCCTATTTACCTTTTACCGTAGTAAATAAAAGTCAAAAGTTACTATTCACCAAAAAATATTTTCATCTTATTGAACCAAATTTTACTAACTAATAACAACCATGTATGTCGGATTTTTGAAATTCCATTCACATAAGTGGTAAAATTTCTTTTAAATGAAAAAGTCAGTTTTTTTAACTACCACTAAGTGGTTTCACTATTCATCCAAAATTGTTGTTTTTCAGAAAAATACCAAAAACTCATCCTAAGCTATATTTGATATTCCGAATTCAAAAATGATGTCCATTTTTTCAAATTGAAAACATTTAAGTGGCGTTAATTAATTTTAAAATTAATTCCCGTTATAAAAACAAATAGCGTGTTTTTAACAAACATTAACTGTTAAAAGATTGACACTTGTTTATGTCCAATTTCAAAGAGAAATTAATTCCAATGACCAACACTAAATTAAATTGTAAAAATTTATTTTAATTACACTATAAAACCAATTAAAAAGATAACCTAGCCATATAAATAAATTAGATTAAAACATAGTTTTGAATTAATATACATTATTTTGACTATTCATTAAAAAATGAACTTTATCAGAAAAATTACAAAATATTATACAAAGTAAATATTGATTTCCCCATTCTAAAAAAGGTTTTTATTTGGCCATATATAATGTATTAAAGTGAAAAAAACTATATTTAAAGAGGGTTCTCCATTAAAATGCGATAAATCAGCCTTTTAATGTAAATTATGCTTAAAATTAGATTCATTCACATTTTAAGCCTCTAACTTTTATTGGATAAATGTAAATACATTTTACAAACATGTATAATCATATTGTTGTTAGTTTCATTTATTCCGGCCAATACAACGGCTATAAGTTAACTACCATTTAAAATAATAATATTATATTATTAGTGTGCAAAGTATGATTCCAAAGAAACTTGTTGTTGCATATCGGGTATGATATCGAACATAGAAACCCCTATAAACTAAAATTAATATTTAATTCACAAATATTAATAAATATGAAAATCTTGTATTTTTCATTTATCTGGGATGTTAAATCCTTCCCCCCTTTTGTAAATTGCGTCCTCGCAATTTTTATTAACTTATCAAAATAAGTGGGGGTATTTGTCCCCCATAGAATTTTCAGATTCCCATGTTGCCTCTTCAACCATATGGTTTTTCCATAAAACCTTTACCTGGTGAATTACCTTATTCCGAAACACCTTCTCTCTATGGTCAAGAATCTGAATTGGTTGTTCTTCATAAGAGAATTCTCTTCCAACTAAAGTACCTCTGGGCTCAAAACATGAGATGGATCTGGAATATACTTTCTCAACATCGAAACATGAAAAACATTGTGTACCTGGGACAGACGTGGAGGTAAAGCCACTCTGTACGCAACTGATCCAACATTCTTCAGAATTTCAAAAGGTCCAATGAACTTTGGACTCAACTTTCCCTTCTTACCAAAACGCATCACACTTTTCCAAGGAGAAACATTGAGAAAGACATGATCACCTATCTCAAAAGAAAGATCTTTCCTCCAGTTATCTGCATAACTTTTCTGTCTGCTCTAAGCTGTTCTCATGTGCTTCTGAATCAACCGAACTTTCTCTACCATCTCTTCTACAAATTCTGGTATCATCAACTTCCTTTCACTTAATTCATCCCAAAAAGCTGGAGTTCGACAATGCTTTCTATATAATGCCTCAAAAGGAGACATTTTAATACTAGAATGAAAACTGTTATTATATGAAAATTCAACCAAAGAAATCTGTTCGTCCCAACTTTCTATTTAGTCTATCAAGTAAGCATGTAATATATCTTCCATGGTCTGAATTTTTCTTTCTGATTACCCATCTGATTGAGGATGAAAATCTATACTAAAATTTAATTTAGTACCCAATGATTTCTGAAGGACTTTCCAAAAGATAGAAGTAAACCTGGGATCACGATCAGATACAATGGAGATGGGAACTCCATGAAATCTGACTATCTCCATAACATACAACTTATAAAGTTGATCTAGAGACAATGTATCTTGAATAGGAAGGAAATGAGAAGATTTAGTCAATCGATCAACTATAAACTAGATTGCATTATTACCACGAGATGTCTTTGGTAATCCCATAACGAAATCCATGGATATATTTTCCCATTTCCACTATGGAACCGGTAAAGGCTGAAGTATTACTTTCAGTAACTGTCACTCACATTTAACCTACTAACAAGTCAAACACATCAGAGTAAATTCAGCAATATCTCTTTTCATTCCATCCCACCAGTAATACTCCCAAAAATCTATTTACATCTTAGTACTACCAGGATGATCTGAAAACGGAAAACTATGAGATTCACATAACAACTCATTCTTCAACTGTGAATCACAAGGCACACATAATCTCTTTCTAAATCTCAAAACACAATCATTATCAACATTAAAATCAGGCAACTTACCCATCTGAACCAACTCTACCTTTTCCTACAACTCACTGTCTTCTTTCTATGCTTTCTTTATTCTGTCTAATAGAGATGATCTCACTGACACCTGAAACAAAACAGAGGAATTATCTACACTAACAACTTCTATAACAAATTTCAACAAATCAAAAACCAAAGGATCTCGTTCCAAACATAACATGGCTAATAAAGCATTACTTTTTAGACTTAGAGAATCATCCACTTTATTTGGTTTTCCTGGATGGTAATGGATCGTGCAATCATAATCCTTGATTAATTACAACCATCTCTTCTGTCTCATGTTCAATTCATTCTGAGTGAATATATACCTCAATTTTTTTTATCAGTATATATTTTAAATTTTACTCCATACAAATGATACCTCAAAAATTTTCAAGCAAAAACAACAACAGCTAATTCCAAATCACGTGTAAGGTAATTTAACTCATGTGGTTTCAACTGACATGAAGCATAACAAATTACCTAATCATTCTGCATTAGGACACAACCCAGTCCTTTCAACGAAGCATCACTATAGATAACAAACTCACCATTTCTAGAAGGTAGTGCCAAAACTAGAGAATTCATCAATCTTCTTTTCAATTTCTAAAAACAATAATCACATCCATTTTTCCAAATAAACTTAACACCTTTTCGAGTTAACTTAGTCATTGGACTAGATAACAAAGAAAAAATTTCAACAAACCACCTGTAATAACCTGCCAAACAAAGAAAACTACGGATCTAGGTTATATTGGTGGGTCTTGGTCGCTCTTCAATAACTTTTGTTTTAGAAACAGTTATGCCATTTTTTGAAATAATGTGACCAAGGAATGAAATTTGTTGTAACCAAAACTCACACTTTCTTAATTTCCCAAACAATTTATTTTCTATTAAGGTTTTCAAGACAACCCTTAAATGAATTTCATGCTCCTCTTTACATTTAGAATAAACCAAAATATCATCAATGAACACAGCCACAAACGTATCCAAGAACTCCTCGAAAATTCTATTCATAAGATCTCTGAATACAGCAGGTGCATTTGTTAACCCAAATGGCATAACTGCAAATTCACAATGGCCAAATCTAGTACGAAAAATAGTCTTCAAAAGGTCTTTTTCCTTTACTTTCAACTGATGGTACCTCGACCTCAAATCAATCTTCAAAAAATACTGAGCTCCCTAGAGGTGATCAAACAAATCATCGATGTGATAAAAAGGATACTCATTCTCAACAGTGATGTTATTCAATGCTCTATAATCAATGAAAAGTCTCATTGAACCATCGTTCTTTTTAACAAACAAGACAGGAGCACCCCATGGTGATGTTCTTCTTCAAATGAAACCATTATCTAATAATTCCTGTAATTGCTTCTTTAACTCTAAAAGTACAATTTCAGTCATTCGATAAGGGGGTTTTGAAATTGTCTTAGCATCAGGAACTATGTCAAAAGTAAATTCAACTTCCCGATCAGGTATAATACCAGGAAAATCATCATGAAAAACATTAGGGCACTCATTTACCACTGGCACATCATTAATCTGAACAGTTCCTTTGTTTTCAACAATATGTGCAATGTAACATTCTTTTACATATATTACTAGTTTCTCAGCTTCCTGATATGTTATCAACAACAAGGGTTCATTTTTGTATACAAACTGAAAATCATTCTGAAAAGAAACCTCTTTAGCTCTACATTCAATCTTAGCGTGATAAACAAAATGTCAATCCATGCCCGGAATAACATCAAACTCTACTAGAGGCATAAAAATAATGTTTGCAGGTAGATTCTTTCTGCACACAAGGACAATATGGTTCTTATGTTTTCTTTTTGTCTCAACATTTCCTCCAGGTGTTTTTACCGTATGTTTAGAATTCATATCATGAGATGGAATTCACAATTTACTACAAAACTTCTCAGAAATGAAAGAGTGTGTAGACCCTAAATAAAACAACACATTTTCATAATGAGAACAAACAAATAGAGTACCTGATACAACTTGATTTGATGGCCCAACATCTGCTGAAGTAGTTGAAAAGGATTTTACCACCCCTTTCTGCTTGTAGTATGGCTGCTTTCATTCGGTTGAGTTCTTTATTGGACACTCATTTTCATAATGACACGTTTTATTGCACTTAAAAATTTTAATGACTGTAAATCAGATTTTTTCTTACCATTACCCTGATATTTTTCAGTACAATTACGAGCCTTATATCCCATTTTACCACATCGGTAGCACTTACCCAAATTCAAATGAAATTCCCCAACATTTTTTTTTCTAAAATTTTCACAAACTGTAAATTTAAGTTTCTTACCATCATACTTTTTTGAAGAGTTCTTTCCTTTCACCTGCCACCTTGACCTCTTATTTTGTTGTTTGTCAAAGAATATCTGATCATCCGCAAACTCCATTTCCACCTTCTCCGTACAACGAACAAGTTTTTCATAACTTTTGAACTCACAAAAAGCTAAATCCCTTCGATAATTTGTCTTTAATCCAGAGTAAAAATGGTTGATTTTACTATCAAGATCTCGTATGAAATTTGGAGCATACATTTCATGTCGAGTGAATTTTTCTTCATAAGCAGCCACTGAGTCATCCTCCTACCTCAATTCCAAGAATTGTTTTTCCATTCTAAGACGTACCACCTTAGGAAAATATTTCTCAAGAAACATACCTTTGAATTCGTGCCAATCAAGAGAAACAATCTCCTCACTATCCATGATATTTTTCACCATCGACCACCACTAATCAGCTTCACCTTCAAAATAGTAAACAGCGAGACTTACCTTTTGATGTTCTGAACAACCCATGACATCGAAAATCTTTTATCATGCTTTAATCCACCCTTCATCTAGAACTGGATCAGATGATCCTATGAATGATGGGGGATGTTGCCTCATAAAATGCTCCACTACTGACATGTTCTTCTGTGGTTTATCTAGCTAATCTCATAAATGGATACCACCACCATTTATTTCCTGGGTCAACTGTGCCATCACTACAACAAACTGTTCAGTTTTGATTCTGACCTTATCAGGTTGTTGATTTGGAAGGATTCCTTCCTCCTGATGTCGTCCCAACATAACTGCTATGTTTCCTCTGCAGAAAACAATTCTGAACAATGAAATATCTTAGGCGAAGCAACATGGTAATCTATAAATGCTATATGATATCAATATTATGTTACATATAATAATTTAAAAATACACTAACTCCTAAAGTTATCTAAACCGACCTCTGATACCAACTATAAGGACCCAGCCTTAAAACATCTCATAATATTGAATTAATTGAATAATTCGCATTGAGGATCTTTTCAGGTTTAGAGTTTTAGAGAATTAGGACATAACTATTACATCTCAAAAGATTACAAAGTAGACACTTCTACACAGTTTCCATTTTTTTCATAAAATAAAAACTCTTGAAAAAAAGAGACATGTCTAGTTCCATGTTTTAGACAGCGTGACTTTTCATTGATACCATCCTTGACACTATTCGTCTTTAAGTCCTATGAAAACATTTCAAAACATGGGATGAGAATAAAAAGCTATGTAAGTGTTATAAAACAAAGAATGAAAACTTTTGTTCATAAATACATACAAAACATGAAATCTTTTACTTACCTCATGAAATCATAAGATTTATGAAGGACACATAGAAATCATAAATCATAAATCATAAAGGTAACTTGTGGCATCCATATCATACTTACATTGTTGCTATCACAGCTACATATGGGATTACATTGGAATACCCATCATAGTATATTCCTTAAATCTCTTTGGATAAATATTCACGTTTACCTCCGTCACAATACCCAATGCATTTGAGATCTATCTCAGGCTCACCCGCCCTATGTTTATCACAAAACCACCAGTATACGTAAATAATGCCCAAGAACCATAACATGATCATAACACATAACATAAGCATAATGGAAAGATAACATTTCCACATTACAATAATAAAATATCATTTTAAGATATTTAAATAATAAATACATTCTCAAAATCATTTATAATACCAAAATACTTAAAAAGATTATATAGTATTATTTTTTCTTTTTAAAAACATTCTGGCTTGTTAAGGAAGCAAAAAGATCAAATAATACTCGCGGCAGTGGAAAGGTCGTTGTCACCGCTTACATCAAAAAACATTTTTTTTTCATTTCTTAAAATGATTTTTACAAAAAAAATTCCCTTTGAAAAGTCAAGGGTGTTTATACAACATATAAAATAAAGTCGTTTATTAAAACAAAATATGCCTCAATGAAAGGAGTTTGAGACGAAGTCCCTTACCTCGTGTCCAACTTGACTCGATAGTTCTTTAATCTCTTGAATAATAAACTAAATTTAATTTCTATTCCCATAAGAACCTTTCTCATGATTATTATTCCTTTTATATCAATTATTACTTTTTTATAAATATTATGTAAACATTTAAGTTAATAACGTCTATTTTTTCAATATTTGGTACTTGAGTCAAAAATGGACTTTGTATAATTACATGTTGTCAATGTGGTCAATAGTAAATTATATCAAGAATGGTATTCATTATTTTTATATCATATATAATATCATTAACTCTATTCTTTATACATCCCACATAGGGCATTAACGATTCACATCACTTTGAGGGGGCGGTAGTCCGCACTTCCTCAAATGAGATTACCGTATTTACCCACTATGGAAACCATAATGGTTTGATATACATGGGAAGTACAGAAGAATAAAGAAATCATAAACATAATATATATTATATATAAATACAGTGCCATCATAATGTCCACATTAGAGGAGGTAGGAGACAATCGAACAATCAATGTTTCTTGTGATGTTAGTTTTCCATCCACATAAACATTATGTTCTTCATCCATTAGATAGAGGTGTGTGTATGTGTAGTTTGAATACTTCTCATAAAAACATCCTAGTATATTGAGGATACTATTGTTGTTACAAAATAAAGGAATAGAAAAGAGTTTAGGGGTTGGAGAAGTAAAATAAAAGAAAAAAATTTAAGAGAAACTGTTACATTTAATTTGGGGAACTCCATTAGGTTTGAACCAAAGGACTTCTTGATGTGCCCTTTGACTAAGGTGAGGCTTAAAGGAAGAGGAGAGGAATGTATAGAGATTAATTGGGAAGAGTTTGGATGATCCAAAAGACATTATAGGTTTTAGGAATTGGTTAGAAGTGGTCTCTTTTTATAAGAGAGAGGAGGGGCTCTTTAGGAAAGTTTGAAAATATTATTTTATTATAAACATATATTCAGTTTTTAATGGTACAAAAATCATTTATGTGAATGATAAGATGACTCATATTCTAAATAAAATCATCCAATAAAAATTGGACATGTTTTGGATAATATTTTAATCTTTATAATATTATTTATTTAAATCATTTATTAATGAGGTAAATACTACATCATTATTGTGTCATAAATAATATAATTTATTTGATGTCTAAAAAATATAAAAAAATACCATGACTTAGGAAATATGTTTATCTTTCCAATTAATATTTATTGTCTAAAATAGGACTTATATAACACCATAAAAAAATTAATTACTAAAAGATTTTTGTTAATTTCAATTTTGTCATTACATTAAATTAATTAATCTAAATTGTCATTTTCACTCCCATGTGGATAAATGGGGTCATAAAATCAACCGAAAGATTCCTATGTTTGTAAATAACTCAAAAAATAAGGTTTGGACCAGTTTGATGGTAATTTTGAATTATTATAATATTCTTTTAACCTTGAATTACCCTATTTACCTTTAACCGCGGTAAATAAAAGTCAAAAATTACTATTCACCAGAAATTATTTTCATCTTTTTGAACCAAATTTTACTAACAAATAACAACCATGTATGTAGGATTTTTGAAATTCCATTTATAGAAGTGGTAAAATTTCATTTAAATGAAAAAGACAGTTTTTTTAACTACCACTAAGTGGTTTCACAATTCATCAAAAATTGAAGTTTTTCAGAAAAATACCAAAAATTCAGCCTAAGCTATATTTGATATTCCAAATTCAAAAATTATGTCCATTTTGGAAAATTCAAAACGTTGAAGTGGAATTAAGTAATTTTAAAATTAATTTCCGTTATCAAAACAAATAGCATGTTTTTAAGAAACAATAACTATCAAAAGATTGACACTTGTTTATGTCCAATTTCAAAGTGAAATTAATTCCAATGACCAAAATTGAATTAAATGGTAAACATATATTCTAATTACACTTTAAAACTAATTAAAAAGATATTCTATCAATATAAATAATTTAGATTAATACATAGTTTTGAATTATTATAAAATATTTTCACTATTCATTAAAAAATGAACTTTATCAGAAAAATTCAAAAAAAATTACACAAAGTATATTTTGATTTCTCCATTCTAAAAAAGGATTTTATTTGGTCATATATAATTTATTAAAGTGACCAAAACATTATTTAATGAGGGTTCTCCATTAAAAGGCGATAAATCAGCCTTTTAAAGTAAATTATGCTTAAAATTAGATTCATTCACATTTTAAGCCTCTAACTTTTAGGGGATAAATGTAAATACATTTAACAAACATGTATAATCATATTTAAGTTAGTTTCATTAATTCCTTCCAATACAACGGCTAGGAGTTAACTGCCATTTAATGTAATAATATTCTATTATTAGTGTGCAACGTAAGATTCCAAAGAAACCTTCTGTTGCGTATCGGGTATGCTATCGAACATAGAACCCCCTTTAAACTAAAATTAATATTTAATTCACAATTATTAATAAATATAAAGATCCCTTATTCTTCATTTATCTGTGATGTTACAGATCCACTATTAACCAAATAGGATCAAAACATCCTTGAGTTATTGGTAATCCTAGGAATAAATCCCCTTATATGTCATACCATTTCCACTTGGGAATATCTAAGGTTTGTAATAAACCATCAGAAACATGATGCTCGACCTTTTCTTATGGTAAAACCAAACACTTCACCACAAATTCGAGAACCACTTCCCATTTCATGTTGATCCACATAAACTAAATCCCCAAGCCACGGTACTTTTGGGAAACTCTTTAATGTACTGAAAGTTGTGATTGATGAATCTCACTAAAGACTCCACTGCACTTTGTTACCAAAAAAAAAACCTTCCATAAAGCAACATCATTTTCATACCATCCTCTGACCACCCCTTTGGAGCATCTTCATGGCTGACTTGATCATGTAACACCTCTACCTATGTGTCTTTCAACTGAGACTCATCCAGCTTCTACATCCAAGAAGAATGCACCATTATCTGAAATAAACAACATCTACAATCTTCCATTTTTATTATAATGATAGGCTACCAACAACTCCATCACTCTCCAAGCATCCGTAGATTCCCAAAAAATCTCCTTCTATGACATTATGCTTAAATCTTTGTCCAAAAAATTTAACATTCCAATGGTTTAGTATATCTCAAATTCGTTGTTCTAATGAAACATCATCCATCTATTTTTCAGAAGTTCACATCTCTCTAGGAAAAATATATACAACAAAATATAGTGATCTGTGAAGACCACAATGTGCACCCCAATGAGATAATTTCAATGCAACTTCAGCACAAAAACCAACACATCCAACTAATGGTCATGTGTGAAATAGTTATGCACATGAGGATGTAACTGCCTATACGTATAAAAAAATCTCCACCTAATGCTACATCAACACACATACCGAACCTAGATGAAAAGAATTACATAAAACCATGAACATTGTAACTTTTTTAGGAAACCATATCAATGGATCACTAGAAGGTTTCTCAGTCTGGTAGAAAAATTATTCCTAACCCTGATGACTCTTCCCTGATCTTTGTACTTTCTAGTAAAATCTATCAATGGGAGACAAAATCAAAAGTTATCAGGTACAAACCTTCAATAATAGCTAGTGAGGCCAAAGAAACTACTAACCTCTTACATGTTGTTGGGTGATAAACTAGAAACAACTTCTTAAACCATTGACGGGGGTACTTCCAAACCCATATGAGACACCAAATACCCGATGAAATTTATCTCTTATGTACAGATAATAAACATGTACAACATTCAATAGAGCTAGTTGTGTCAATGAACCTACAAGGTAGTTCTGAGATTGTCAGCATGCTCCTCCCCTGACTTTGAGTAGATTAAGATGTCATCAATGAAAAGGATGATGACCCAATCTAGGAACTCATGGAACATAGAGTTCAAGACCCCATGAACACGAATGGTTTGTTCATTACACTGAATGGAATATCTAAAAAACTATGTTCTCATACCTCCATTTGAAGGAATTATTTGGGATATCTCCCTACATCACCCATAGATAGTGGTATCTAGACTATAGATCGACCTTAAAAACCAACTCACCCCTATTATCTAGTTTAAAATATAATATACCCTTGTAATAAGGGAACATTTATTAACCCTAACCTGATTGGACATCTTTTTGTCTATGCACAACCTCAGACCACTATCTTCCTTCTTTTTGAACAATACTAGAGCACCCCACGACAACACACTAGTCTTGATAAAACAATTCTTCATTAGATCATATATATTAATCCTCAAATCCCGAACCTCATACGGTTCCATCTGATAAGGAATTATCAAAATTATAGAAGCATATGGCTTTAAATCTATCTCGAACTCAAAATCATGTTGAGGTGTTAGCATCACAACCTCCTAAGTGAAATAAATTAGGATCTTTGTAATGGATTTGGGAACCTCAAAAATTTAAGCTCCTACTGATTTGACTGACAACTTAGCCAGCAAGGAAAGAATAATCTCTACCTATTGACTGCCCACCTCACAGCCCCACTCACTAAAGAACCCCACACATTGACCATCCACTTCTAAAAACACGAATCTCTTTTAGAAGCAGTCGATAATATAATGGACATAATAAAACTATTCGATGCCAAATATGAAATTGTATGGCTACATTGCAGTAAGAATACACCCCCATGGGGCTGATGTAGTCTCATCATTAGTCTAAACCCCTAGAACACATAAAAAATATTTCCTAGACTCCGACTGGAATGGTCCAAACTATGGGACCGGGAATCCCTTCTACATCTAATCCAAGATCATGGGCTATAGAGACTACAACAGAGAAGTGGAATCTCATGAATCCAAAATAACACAACAAAGGGAACTGAACAGACTAATTGTAAATCCAATGATCTCTATCAACACTGAAATAGCTACCTCCACATATGTGTGACATACCATACCCAGATCCTTTGCCTCTCTACTAGTGACCACCTATATAGCCATGCTCAGGTCATAGTCTCTGGGCATAGTGAACATCCTAATGATTCCATATACCTGCTTCATATTCCCTCTATGGAGAAAAAGAATGTTCCCCTACTGATTAAACTATCCCACAAGGAACTATGGGTGAGGCAGACACAGAACCTACCAACCTCCACCAAAGAGATCTCAAACCACCACAAGATAATAAATTAGAAGATGGCCATAAACCCCACTTATGAAACACATTAACTCTAATCCCACAGAATTGGCATGGAGACCTAGGTAACTAGAATGATGTAATGAAGGATATAGAGGCACACTCCCCCCATTCGAATCCTCAAAGGTCTTTGTTCATAAGATCTTTCATTGTAAAATATTCCACTATAAGAACCCTATTAGATCCCCTGTGTTATTAATCTTTATCAGGAGTGCATCTTCTTTATCACCTCTTCTATCTTCTGAGCATCTATATACATTGGAAATGAAAAACGAGTAACCTCATAATAGATAGAGGGATAAAGTGCCTTCTCAATGCATATCACACAAGATTAATCATTTTGTAAGATATCTAGGGTGAAACAAAGGAGGTCCTTAAACTTGATTCCCAACTCCTGTATTGATATACACCCCTCTTGAAGGAATAGTATATTTTTCCTCATTACATCCATTATGGTCAGAAAAAGTTATTTTGTCTCAAATTACATTTAGAAGATTTCCTAAAATACTCCTTCCTTGGTATGATCTCCTAGATATAGTGTCCACCACTAACAAGAAACACCCCACTTATGAAATAACCATAAAGGGTCCCTGTACACTATCGGGGCCCTGATCAGACAGAAGTCAATCTCATCCTCCTCAATCCAACCATATATTTCTACATCCAAAACCCTACCCTCACATTTTCCCAAAAACCATTGATGGAAAGAATGAAATGTCCCATGCCATTGGTCATCCTTGAAAATTTGATTAACCCTACGTTGATTAACTAGAAAAGCCTTATGAAACTCAAAATACTAGTCCACATGTAGACAATAACCAATATCCATAGAAGAATGGTAAAAAAATATTTCATATTCTTGAATAGTATGTAATTTTATGAAAAATAATTTTATTCATTTTATCCAATATAACCTTTCCAAAATAACCCAATTCAAATAAGAACAACTTTCATTTTGATTCATGTACCACTTCTTGGACTCTAACAAGAAAGTAAGTCCATATTACATATCCATTTAATATGATCAGAGTCTTTGCACAGGATCACGGGGTCCCCTCTAATCCTATATCCTAGTTAGTCTCCCAAGACTATGTCATCCACCAAGGTCAACTAGAACTATTTTCATACCATCCCATGCAATACAAATTATGCCTAACTACAAACTTACTATTATCTCTTAACCTCTCTATGATACCATTCAATCATGACCCCCTCCCTCTAATAATACCCATCCTGGTCTTGCAATGATAAAAGGGAGATAATGATCATTTAGCCCCGCCTCTAGTAGGCCTCTGGTTGGTAACTTGCACCAACGGTATACAAAACTCACAATATGGAATGAATTTCTATTTATAAGGATACATGACAAAGTGATATGATGGATCATCCACAAGAAACTCCACAAAATAATAAAAATTAATCCAAACCATACCACATGCATGTAAAAAATAGAATGACAACAAATACAAAAGTCTTTAATGTAATTAACCAAAAGTAAAGCTAAGGACAGACACAAAAACTATTTAGATCTGAGATTGCAAGTTCCAGAATGGTTTGTGAAATCCACTTAGAAACCTAAAAATTATATTATATTCAACATGTGATCATACAAGTATAATCATTAGGAAAACTAGAGTCTCTCGTGCACATGTGAAAGAGGCATAATAATGCACCAGTGAAAATGGAGTCGAACCAAATAGAACCTATGCATGTATACTTTATTTGAAAGGTTATGCATTGGTCAATGACCAAGACTCAATTTATTCAATAAAAAACAAATAAAAACTTCTGAAAGAAGGATTTTTATTATACTATTTTTCATAAATATGGAGAACATCATCTCACAGATCATCCAACCTAGTGATACCCTGATTGATTCCCATATTGGTGAGACCATCAGCAACCATGTTCCCTTCGCGAATAGAATGAGTGGCAATGTATCTGATCTCAAGAAGTGAAGCTAGCCAGCTTATCCAGTGAGTGGTAAGAGGTCAAGAAGGGTGCATCATAAAATTTTAGATGGCTCGAAAAATAGTGGTAGAGTCACCTTCAATCCATATGTTATTCCACCACTTTTGTTTGACAAAGTCGAGAAAAAGTATAATGACCATCATTTCCGCTTCTAAAGCAGAGGCAACATAGCGGCTGCTGAAGAAGAATCCTTGACAATGGCGAAGGGAGTCTCTGAAGATAGCACCACATCCCACAGGTACTGGGTTGCCTTTGGATGCTTCATCAACATTAATTTTGATACATCCTAGGAGCGGGGTTTTCCAGAATACCTCAAAGGTGTGGCTCGGTGGTTTGTAGATGAAATCATTTCAAAGACAATGCAGGATCACATAGTCATCAACAATGTTATTGTAGTGGTCTTTCTGGATTAAGGTTGCATCATTAATCTCAATGAGAATCCACATTCGGCCTTCAAGATGATTGAAAGAGTAGTTTTTGTGAAAAATGTCATTTCTATCATACCAGATCACATGCAGGAGCTCATCAACGGTAGCTAAGATTAGATTCTTGATTTGTTTCAATGTGTCAAGCTCCACACATAATTTTAATTGTAAAGGGATAGAGTTGAGTAAATACCATCTACAATAAAAAATTTTCAATAATATAATTCCATAGGGAAGAAGCCATACAACAATATATAAAAAGTTGATTAGTATCTTCTCTATGCTGGTGGCAGAGATGGCACTTTGAGAAGAGTTGGATACCAAATGATTGAAGACAAACCTTGGTAAAAATACGGTTGTGAGAAATATTCCAAACGAGGTTGAGTCTTGAGGGTTTGATCCATGGCTTATTATAATGTTTCAACCAACCGAAACTAGAGTCTGAATTAGTGAAATTGTGATTTTAAAAACATTCTGAATCAAGAACCCCATTATAGGAAGGCTCCCAGATAAAAAAAATTAGCAATATTAGAGAATGTATAATTATCAACAATATGCATGATGTTATCATGGAGACTGGAATTTCTTGATTGGATCACATCCTTTATAGTGCAATTGGTGTTTTCAGGATTGGAATTGGGAGATACCATAGATAATAGTGGAGCTCCGGTCTAGTTTTCCATCCAAAATTTCATGGAGGAGTCTGAGATAACCATACATCTATATTTATTCATAATATTGGAAAAGGATTGTCTAATAGATGTCCATATGGATGAGATCATATAGCTAAAATTTATCTTGTTGAGTTTCATGAGAAATCTTTCTTTTATAAAATCATTGGAATCCAAGATACTATTAAAAATTCTCCAAGTGAGTCTAGCTTATCATGCTTATTAAAGATATTGAGATTTTTATTGCCAAGACCACCATCCTATAGAGGTTTTCAACCTTTAAACCAAGGTATAATAATAAGCTATCTCTGAAGAATGATACTAGTCCAAATAATGTTTTTATGTAAACATTAATTTTCTTAATAATTCTGGTAGGCCATTTATAAACTATCAGTGAGAAGACCAATATAAAGACAATTTTAGATTTCACCAACGTAATCCTCCAGCAATGGAGAGGGATTTACATTTCCATTAGGATAGTTGATTGATAACCTGGTCCATAGTAGCATTAATATATATGGATTTTGGTCTTCCCTAGAAGATTCGAACTCCCAGATAGGTGAAGGGGAAAGATCCTTCTTTAATTCCTATTCTATTTATAATGATCATTTTCTTACTAAAAGATAATCTTTTTCCAAAGAACACAAAATATATGTTCCACCTGATAGTTTGACCAGAAATCTCCTCATTATGAGCTAGATCATTTTTTTATATTTTGGATATTTCTTTTCTCACCATTTATAAAGAGAAAAATATCATCAACATGTGGAAGATGTGTAGGAACCATGAGGATTATAGAAACCTGTATGGGATTGAGTTTGTTTTGATCAACCAGGAGGGTGAGAAATATACTAAGATAATCTTCCACAATAGCAAAAAGAATGGAAGATAGGGGGTCAACGTGTCTCACACCTTTGGTTCATTTAACGTAACCTTTTTGGGATCCATTAATAAGGATGGAAATATAGGACGAATAAAATAAAGTGTTAATCCTGCTAAAAAAGTATCGTTGAAAAAAAATCTATAGAGAACAATGAAGACGAAGCTTCAGTCGATAGTTTCAAAGGCTTTCTTGATGTCAAGTTTAATAGCAATGTTTCCACCTATAGACACTTTTTTATTGGAATTGGTCCATTCTGAGGCCAAGAAATGCAGTCCTAAATGGATATACCATTGATGAAACAAAATTTATTCCAAGAAATAATTTTATTACATATGGGAGCATGTCTGTTAGAAATAATTTCAGTAATAATTTTATAGATAGAGTTAATGTGAGAGATGGGTCAGAAAAGATGAATTCCATAGGTGTTAGCCACTTTTGGAATGAGGGTGATAAATTGAGAATTTATACCATGAGGGAGAAAACCATTTTAAAAGAAGGACTTGACCAGTTTACAAACATCAATGTTGTGGATTTCCTAGAATTGTTGAAAAAACCCATTGTGGAAACCATCAGGTATTGGGGCACTGTCAGGGTTGAGACAAAAGATAGTGTCCTTGATTTCATGATCAAGGGGGATGCTCAAAAGAAGGTGATTATCATCATCACGAACCATAACCGGAATGATCTTGGGGAGGAGGTATTTTTAATATTTTTCCCATTAAAAATAATGGTGAAGTAGAATACCGTATGATCAGTAATGGCCTCCTCAGAATCAAGAAAAAATTCATTGTCTCTAAGAATGGAAAGAGTTCTGCAGAATATTCTAATTCTTTGAATGGAATTTTAGAATTTAGTGTTTTGATCACCATCTGAAAGCCATTTAGTTTTAAAAACTTGTTTACAAATGTTGTTCTTATGAACTAGGATATAATTATGTTTTACAGATATATTGCTTTCATTTTGTGGATCAAAAGAGAAGTCAGAGTGAATGTTGAAATTTTGGATTTGATTAAGATCCTTCTCAAGAGTGGAGATTTCATTGTCAATTTTTTTTATTTGGTTCTACACCAATCTTTGAGACATTTTTTTATGATTATTTAGTTTGGTGGGACATTCCAAAGAATCTGAGTGGTGATTCCTTGACGCCCAACAATGTTTTATAAGAGTTGAGCACTCCATGTCAATAGACAAGCGTTGTTGAATCTGAAAGGAAGAGTGATCTTGGTTCTTATGGAAAAAAGACTAACCAGGATGGGGTGATGGTCCGGGTTTAGTTTATTTAAAGACATGGAAATGATAGTATCCTAGGTATCCAAAGATGGGTAATTCATAAATGCCTTGTCATGTTTTCTTGCAACAACTTTGTTGTAGTGTCTTCTATATGAAGAAAATTTAGCATCTGTGAGATAAATTTCTATAAGTTTACAATCTTGAATAGATGTTCTATATTATATAAAATAGATTTGAGAATGTGTAGGTCCAAATTTTTTATTGGGAGAGAGAATGGAATTAAAACCACCTATCGCAAACCATGGGTCATGAATGGTGTTAGATAAGTTAAAGAGATCATGCCAGAGATGACTTTGGTCTTGATATATATTTTTTCCATACACCATTTTAAAAATACAATGTATGTTGTCAATGTAGATATCCCAGTTAATCATTTGATAAGAGAATTTGTATATATTGACATTTTGTAAAGTAGCATGATAAAAAATCCAAAGGGAATCAATAGCAATACCATTTTTTCAAGAACCTAGAAATCAATAACAATAAGAACATATATGCATAATGTTCCCTGAAATGTTGATTTTTGGTTCAGTAATAGATATTTTTTTGTTGATGAATCTAAATAATTCTTTTAATCATATTAACTGTGTCATAGTTTGTTAAGCCCCAGCAATTCCAAAATAAAAGAGCCATTAAAAACTCGATATGGAGAAAGAGACCCCTTTTTTGTTTTTGGATCAACCTGAACCCTTCTCCCTTTTTGATATTATATGAATTTGAGAGGGTGTCAAACTAGACTTATTGTCCAGTTTACTCATAGGAGAAATAGTACATATGTTAGCTACAGCTATTTTCGTACTATAATTAATAATAGCAATTGTTTTACTAGAATTGGGGGTGGTCATAGGACAATCTATTGGATCTTTGGGTGCATCTATGTCATGAATAACAGTGTGCGACATAGGGTGTGTGTGGCTTATATAGATTCAGTGGGTATTTCATTTTGCATACCCAAATTATGGTTCAATAATTTTAGTTATGTTCCAGTGTTAACATTTGTTCACCTTTCCATGTATTTCTAAAAATTTTCATCAAAATTGACTGAATGATTCATACCTACAGTCTCCAGGTAAGAAGAGGGATTCAGTCGAGGCTGTCCATCAGTTCCAGATTGGACAACATGTAGCCCCACTATATATCCAGCATCAACCAAGGGACCCATGGATGAATTCTGATCCTGCTCTAGTGGTTGAAAAATTTCAGTGTAGGCATTGTGACCTGGGTTCAACAAAAGGATCACTGATGCTCCCAGGTCCACTAGATGATCAGTGATCTATTTGACCTCAGATATTAGATCATGATTCTTAGAAGATGTCAATTGACGTTGATCAGCCTCTAGGGGACTTGGGTCTAAAATAGAATGGTGTTATTTATAAGAATCTAAGACCGTCTTCTCAATTTCTTCCAGGATGCAAAGATCAAGATTGTTATTTTCTTATTCTTAAACCTGATCAGCCCTATTGATACCTGAACATTCTCCTATAAAGTTTGACTACTTAACCCATATTTCAGCTCTCTTCCTAGCCAGTTCGGGGTTTTCAGAAGTAGTCGCCCTACATTTCTTTTGCCTTCTAATTTCAGTCCACCCATCATCCATTGGTTGAGCAACATGCCTCTTGACAACTCTGCATTTCAGTAAAGAATGTCCGACAATTTTGGAGAGTTCAAAATATGGAGGCATACGTTCACATTCCACTCAAATATCTATTTTTTAGTCATTATAATTGAAAAAAAAATTACCTCAGGAAGTCTGGACGCAGTGTCAACTTCTATTATCACCCTATCATACATTCCAATCTCAGCATTAAGAGTTCGCTGATCAATTTTGAGTGGTGTACCTATGCATGAGGCAATGTCGTTTAAGATTTTCTGATGTCGGGAGTGTCAACCACCTCATAACTATGTGGGTTTCTAGTACATAGTTCTCAATATTTGTGGGATATGAATATAAATAAAATAGAAATACAAGTATTAATATATATGATATTAAACACTCATATCAACAAATGGGTTATCCAAAAAAACAACAAACTCACAACATATCCACCTTTATTATGGCCTCTGAATTCACAACACCAAACATCCTGTCATAAAACCCATCTCACAAACATTACAAATTTATTTAACCATATATATCCAATTAATCAATATAACCAAAGTAACTCAATGTTTTAATAAAAAAATATTTTTGACTTCCATCACTACCCAAGAAACTGATAATAACGACACATAACAAGAAACACAAAAACAACCATTTCAGTAGGAGAAGAGTCTGATATATTAATGTGGGTCCACATTAAATAAACATTATTCCTTGACATCTAAATTTATAATCTATTAATGATATATCATATATCAATCATTTAGTATAGGGTTGAGCTTTCGGCATGTTATTAACAGAAAATTACCCATTCAAACAGTATTTCCATTACTCAATCTCATCCTACTCCAATCATATATCAACAGAAGCAACCCCCAAATTACCACTCCATCTGGTAACACATTATCACACAACTAGTTCACAACCCAACTGTTCCATCCTCTCATCCACCCCATAATCAATCAAACTCATAACCTGAGATTCCATTACAAAACCAAAGCTATCTCACAACACACATACATGCCCACAACCATACAAAAACACAATTCGGAAAACCCCACACATCACATCATTCCATGTACCAATGAAAAAGAAAATTTCATATTTAACAGTGCATCCCTTATTTAATTTCACTTGTTATTTTAGAGGTTATCGTAGAAACTGTATGATGTCGGGGAATCCATTCAATAACTGATTATATGTGATTAACAAATTTATATAAAAAAGGGTCCATAAAAATAAAAAACATTCTTTTAATATATCATTTTGTGTGATAACAAGGGCCCCCAATGACCATAGTTTTTACTGAGATGTTAACCCTTACAATTCACTATATCAACCAAAAACATATAAAAAATTAGTAAAATGAATTTCATTTCCCAACACACAATATATTGATCTTAAACTGGTTAAATTATCTTTTTTAATCCTTATTAAACAATATTCACAAGGAAAACACATGTATCGTTGCCCCTCATGATGCACGAGTAGGAGAGATGAAAGAAAACCTATCCTAAAAGTGTTTCAATGTTCCTCACATGAAAACATACCACTCAACAGATCTTTTATCACCTCTCCCATAGTATCTGAATCCATATGATGATTCCAAAACAACACTAAACCAAAAAAAATGGATAGAAAACCCTTATACCGATGGGAGATCAGTATCCATCACATGATGAGAATATCATGAAGAAAATCATATAAACCCATATGAAATTGTAAAAATAGAGGAAGAACACACATTAGTTCGAAGAAAGATTTGTATGGATTGATGGGGTGAAGTTAGGAATCAATACATGGCATATGAATCCTAAAAAACTGAATAGGGGTAGCTGAGTCACCTATGGTTGAGGGAGAGTCACAACAGCCCTAGCTTTTGACAACACAAGAGGCTGGAAAATTCGTTAAACATTACAGAAGCGGATTATTACAAGACGTGTAATCCCCATTCACATTGTCTAATGCGTCAAGGTTGGTTTATTATGAAAAACCCAACTCTTTTAGATATGTTTTATTTTTTATCCCTGAAAATATAACACGTCATGAACCACCCGGAATAAGCTGCAAAACCAAGATTAAAGTCATGTAATCTACATACAAAATTTGTAAGACCTATAGTAGCTTTCATGAACTCTTGACTCCCATAAAAACTCCGAAGACATCCTGCGAACTTCTCCAACAACAAAAAATTGGAAAAGTGATTGGTCAGGATGTCATTGAACATTATAAGATATGATGGAACTGTATCCTAAGTAGAATAATAGTGACTTCCATGACAAAACATTCATGAAAAAATGAGGTATTAAACACCCAAAACAAGGGTAATAATGAAATATTAGTAATAAAATACTGGATAATATAATATAATAAGTTATTATATGATATCATAAATATAAATATGGTTATGATATAAATAAATAACAATCTTAAAATAGTTATATAATAGTTTAATGAATTTTAATCTAAAGGAAAGCGTGAGGTTTGGGACTCCATCTCAATTTCCCTTCATTCATGAATATTATAATTTAATGCACATAATTTTTTTATAGTGTATATACTAAAAAAAATTTATAATATATAATGAAACCTTCATAATTAGTGGGATTTTATGTTAAAATTAATTTTAATTAATCAAAGGGAATATTGTTTGAATGTTACCAAGTGGTCAGTAATTTCATGACTCAATTTCCTTTTATTGGGTTATATTACATCTTCATTATCAATGATATTCAATGTTTATGAGTGTAATTAATTTTGGTTTGTTTATGTTGAAATTAATTTTTATGTGTAAATACAGTTGATACACATAATAAATTCATTCATTAGTCCTCACGTCAGTGGTATAATATTTATAAGCGATTCTGTATCAATTTCCACTACATTGAGTCAAATTTGGTATTAGAAACTAGTATATATAGGAGGGGCATCTAATTCCCCTTATATATCGTATATAATTAATAAATTTATATTAATTGTGCATAATGGTTCATTTGATGTTATTTATTTCAAGGAATTTATGATTCAAATGTTACCAAAATTTTAAGGGTTCATGATTCAACCTCACTTTGATTGTGATTATTTACGATTAAATTTTCATTAAATAAATTATTTGATCATTTTATAATAAACCACATTAAATCTTTTATCTATATGAAAAATTTATGTGATATTATCTTTTTCTTTTATTTAGATCATAAAATAATTGAATGAAATTTTTACATGAAACACTAACATTATTTATCATTTTTGTGAAAAAATCCTCCTCTCCCATATAAATATTATCTTTAATGTATAGTAAATAATTTTTTTCATATTTTCAAATGATGTAATAATGAAATTGTTTTCCCATGTATAACTTGTTAAAGTATTTTTAATATTCCTCTTTTATTCTCTCTATAAATGAGAAACATATTGAATTTTTTTAAAAAAAATATAAGGGAATTTTTTATGGTATTTCTTTTTATCAATGAAAAAAACCGTTTAGTTCAAATTTACTCCATCAAGTTTATTTTGTAATAATAACATCCATATTATTTCAATACATGGTATATGATCATATTTTCCATGGGAAGTATTGAAATTCACATTCTTGATTAATTATTTATTCATTAACATTCTCTTGAAACATTGAAATTATTTATTTGGGCACTACAATTATCATAATTATCAATATAATTTCTATCATGAACATTATTATAGCCAAAAAAATATAACATTTTTACACATTGTGTTTTAATATTAGTCTAGTTTTATTTAATATGAAAAGTAAATATAAATATGTATCTCGTACTCCATATATATATTTATAGATAATGAATATTCTAAATGAATTTAATTTTCCATTTAATATATAAGGAATGCATTGGAAGTGTAGTAATGGGTAGCCCCCGAAAATGAACTAGTATTTACATAAAAAAATTAAATATTTTTAGAAAAATATTGAAAAAATTAAATTAAAAAACACATGAGGATACTAAATCTTGGTTTCTTTAGAAACAAGACAAAAAATTCATATATATTTTAATGGAAGTTTAACATGCCCCACAAAGATCTACCCACATAGCGCTCCTATTATACATTTTGTAAAAAAGTCATATTAATTCATAGCCTTGAGAAAGGAAACATAATAAAGGGTGAGATAATATTCTTAGAGTGGATAATCGTGAGAGGTTTAAAATATAATAGAAATGTAAAATGAGCATAATAAAATATGAAAATGAGGTTGACATTTGAAAAGATTACATTACATATCAATTATTATAATCATCAAAAACAACATAATGGCTGGATTTTCATAAGATATTATTCATAATGAAATAAAAATTCTTGCATGGGAGCATAAAAATGGATGAAGACATGGAATTTTGGAATGCACATATGCATATAAATCCTTATGTTAAGGATTCCGACAAAAAAATTAATAAAAAGATAGTCTTGGTCTAACCACTTGCATACCTGCATTAGGCTTGGGATGACAACCTATGTTCCCACTTTTTTTGTACTAGGATAAACAAACCTATACACTTTTATCTCATCGAAATTTAATATCCACCTCATTCATTTGATTGTGTTATATGTCCCATCTATCAAATAATAGTAATCATTCATATGTGTGACACAATATTATAAAATATTCATCATATTAGTACCAATAAAATGAAATGGGTTATTTAAAAATATTTTCATCAGAAAAACCTATTTATATGATAAATAAGAACAGTACACTAAGATCATATACTTGGTGAATCATATGTGACATCAATGGAAGTTATCTTAGATCGAAAATTCTTTTGACGGATCACTAAGAACATTTCATCAAGAAAATAGCCTTTCCCTTAGGTAACTCTCTTTACAAAAGAAAAATTTATTAAATAAATGTCGACATCCATTATTTAAAAAAAACATGGATTATTATAATATAAAATTTAAATATATTATTGGTTATGAAAGACAAAATTCATATCATGCCAGAAAATTAAAAGCTAAGATTCCATTAACATTTTAGTAAAATAAAAACAAACCTTCTTTGGAAAATGACATGAAGGTTGAATATAAATAATATTTAAAATAATTAATTAATTTTAAAAATTATTTTAATAAATTATATATTAACATTAAAAAAAATTGATTCATTTATAGAAAAAATGGATATATATATGAAAAAAAATTCAACAATAATTGAGAAATAAAGTCATATTTCCATAAAATGGAATTCTAGAATCATTAATAGATAAAGATAGTAAAATGAAGAGAAAAATTTTATTCCTAAGATATTTCCTTGTGTTAATAATACTAAATATGTTCTTGGAAAATAGATCTTAATATTTAATCATCGAATGTATAACCATAAACAATATCGAAAAACATAGTGTAATTAACATCAAACTCATTCCACTTTTGTAACAGTTGAATCATAAGACCCATAAAAGAGAGATCATGAAATATAAATTTAAATCCCCATATTTTTTATGGTGATAATCATAAAAGACATTCATGTGATGTATATACACCAAAAAATAGAAATTGATTAATATGGTTTGTATCTCACAGATATAAAAAGTGAGATGAAAATCTTATACATTAAGACCTGAATTCATTCATACACAATGGAAAATGCTATGTAGTTTCTATATGTTTATTATAAATCTATATATGGAAAATAATTGTAATTATAATCACATATAGGACATAATTATACTCTTTTGTCACCTGTTTATTAACAATTCATTATTGAAAATACTATTTTGAGTAATAATTGCATCAATTTCATTTATGATATCATCTGGTGATTTTGGTCCTTGAAATCTGATCATGGTTCCATAGAAAATCTATTTGTAACCATGATATAAATATAATATATATTTATTTGTAATTCATAAAATTAGGGTTATTAAAATTGATTAAACCATTCATGAAGACGACAGGATGTATGTACGCATGAATACTGATTCCATTTTCATAAAGGGTAGAAAATAGAAAGGTAAATGATAAAGTGGGTGCGCCATCAAAAGGCGGTAAAACTGCATTTTGTGAAAAATACTTATTTTACCCGAAAAATTTATTTTGCTCTCATTCCATATGTAAGATGAATAATAATGTTATAAAATTTAAAATTCAGTTTATACTATTCATAACGGCTAGTTTATAAAATTATAATAATATATCGTTGTTTAGTAAAACTTGGTATTGCGTACTACACACGCTATCAAGGAAGTTCGCGATTGCGTGTAATGCAAGCCAAGTCAGGGATGCGTGTAGTGAAAGATCCCTTTGGTGTTGCGTATAGCGCAAGATAATTTTGAATTAGCGTACAACACAAGACATCAATGAAATTAAAAAGAATAATTCTCATAAAATCTCGGGTTATTACATTCTACCCCCCTTAAAAGGAATTTCGCCCTCGAAATTCGTTGGGGTTATAAATGGTCTACTACCTGAAAGTTTCTTTAATAGAAACCCACATCGTAAAAAGGGAATACCAAAACCTATCTTTAAAAACTAAAGTATGAAACGTAATGGTTACCCAAATTAACTAATCATTGGGTTTCCACATAGGTGAACATATGGATATGGAAGAGAAATCTAACCGTCAAGTTCTGATGAAGATTGGTAGAGAACATGGCTATGAAAAATCCAAAAATCACAAAGTAATAGATTTGTAATGATCTATGGTACCATCTAATTCATCAGATATAAGATCACTAGGACAACATTTTTGGTTTTCAAGATCATTTCCATAAAGTTGATGAATTAAAAGAAATACTTACATGATTTTGGTAAAATATCACTGTTGTTCGTACCTTGAACAATTTCCACTTCATCTCATAAAGAAATGAAGTTGAATTTGTTATTTGTGTAGTGTTAGCAGATCATGTGATAGAATGATGGTTCATTCCATCTGTTTCAAACAAATAGTTAGAAAAAGTTATAAAATATACATAATTCCATCTATGGTGAGGTTAATCGTATATGATTAAAAATGATCTTATAATTCATCTATCATACCGCTTAATAAAATTAAACCAGTTTCTACTAACCAGGGACTTCCTGTCGGCCAGTGGTAGTCGATAAAGGCCTGTCGCACTTCAGTTGTGGGTTCGATTCCCACAGCCTTTTCCGACGCAACGGTTTGTCACTCATCCTGCAGGTTGTCCCTTTTTCTAAAACTATATTATAATAGCATTCCTGTAATAATATCGAATAAGTTCTAGCCTTAATCAATACTATCTTATATCTAACATAATTCATTCCAATCTTTAAGGCTATCCATAATACTTCTGTCCACGCACATAGTATAAAGAAAACAATTACTAGAAATGTCATCTTCTGAGCATGTGAATACCATCATTTATTCCCCATATATCATACGATATATCTTGTTGGTTACATTCCAAACATGTGAATACCTTAATCATGTATTGTCTAGAAAAATGAATACCCATTGAACCTTAGTGAAAACATGAATGTTGTCAAATGATAACTATTTCCACATCCCAAAATTTCTCTATACTCAAACCATGATATCACTTAGTCCTTATATTAATCATGAGCTCATGAATACTATCAAACATATTATTTTCTCCTTATACCTTCATTATGCGCATATCATCTTCTTTCCAAACATATTTCAATCACTTTTCATGGTTACCGCTACCATTCCTCATATACATTCAAAACTCAAGCAAAGGAGACCATGTAACAATCCTTAAATAGTACCATACATTATTCTTGATAAACATACAATCATTACACTACCTTCTTAAACCACTGACTGAGCTTTTTCATTTTATTCCTCAACACTTCTTTCATTTTATATATCATTTGTAGTCTCATCATCATCATCCACATAAATACTACCCATACAACCATGATTATTTTCTTCATGAGATCTTCCCATAGGGCATTGGTTTTCATAATGCCCGTACATTCCACATTTAAAACATTTAACCATTGTTGATGTCGTAGCAATATCATTATCCTCATTCATGGTGTTAACTGAAACTTTTCCTCTACACTTACTAGCTTTGTGTCCTTCTTTTCCACACCCAAAGCATCTTCCAGTTCCTTTGAAACATTCTCCTTGATGCCTCTTCCCACATGATTTACATGGAGAAAATTGTACTTTCTTTCCTCTATGATCATCATGAAACTCCATCTTTCTCTTATTAGCTGAGTGGGGAAACTTACCAAAGTTGAGATTATTTATCATATTATGAGATTGCTGATTAGGCATAATAGCAATGTTTTGCCTTCCAAATCCCATTTCATTTGCTTGATCATGAAGAATATCATTCCATTGTCCATCATATTCTCCATTATCGTAAATCTTCTTGTTTCCAGCCATTTTCTAAAACCCAAAAGAATAATGTGAGAGACCAAAATCATAATCAAGGGGGATTACCTTTAATATCAAACATCTTAGTTTAAATTCTAAGATCGTTATCGTAATTCTAGGACAATAACCTATACTTATACGTAACCTTAGGGACATTACTAAACATTAGGGACATCCCTAGACATACCTTAGAAATATCTCTAGGGATCTCACTAAAGATCTCGCATCCTAGTTTCCAAAGGTTGACTAAAACTTTCCTCAGATACCAACTGTAGACACCCGTAGCCTGACGTACATGGAAATGACATTACATTTTCGGAATACTTGATACATAATGAAAACAAACACACAAGGACCGTAATAGTTTAGTGTCTTTGGAAACTCGGATAAATAATCTTCTAATCATGGTGAAAGATCTTCAACATCTCCCATAAAGACCTTCTAATTTTGTTTTCTTACCTAAAACCTAGCTTTGAATCCTGGGGAAAAGAAAACATATAAAAGGGTGAGCTCAAATGCTCAGTAAGGGTAAGCATAATAATCATGAAATAATCTAAAAACATTTGAATGCAATAACTTGAACATAAAATCTAAACATCAAAATCATGAGAAAAGACATAAATCATGGAAGTACGTAAGACGTATATCATAATGAAACATTAATCCTGATAAAATAGTATGGGAATAAAACATGTAATTGCGGCAACCATTAAGAACTTGAAATGATTTCCATAGTAGCCAAGGAATTTCCAAGACCATCTTAGTGGACAAAGTCCCTTTCTGAATTGAGTTCACTCCTTGTTCTAGTCCTATGCTGAATTGGATTAACATACATTTCCAGACATGTCTATATCATGAGATATAAATCTTTACCCAATGCATTGGAAGGAGATATAGGTCCCACCCATCTCATAATGAAATCATTCTTACTTGTGCCACAAAATAAACATACATCATTCATAATAACCCAATGAAAAGAATTGGGTTTCATAAGCATCATCACATAATTCACATAAAAGAAATGGATATCATCATAATAAGAATATTGGAACCATGTAAATCATAGAGACATTATACTTGAATCATACACTTATGAAATATTGTTATCTTAGATGAAAAATGGTAATGATAAAACCCTTGAAATGAATTCTTGAGGAAAATATCCTTTCTTTGTAAAAAATCATTTTCCTTTCACAAAATGTCATGAAATTTTAAAAGAAAATGATTTTGTTAAAAATAGACATGAAATCATTTTGAGGAAGCTTCATGCAAATAAGGCTTTATAAAACCGTAAAAATCCTTTCATGTCGTATAAGTTAAAAAAACATTCTTCCCGTACTTTTGTCGGAAAAGTCAAAAAGTACCTCGTATTGAAAACCACAGAAGATTCCTTCCATAACATGTGGTAAAAGGGTAAAAATGACTTTAATCATACATGAAAGAATAATAAACATTTTATAAATTTTTTTGAGAAATCCTGGACATGGATGAAAAACATAACCCCTGTAAATACTTACGTATAATCAATCTCGGATAAAAGAATGAGATTGCAAAATTATCCCTTACCTTATGTCCGATATGCTTTGTACGTATCTGAACCTCCGGTATAATGATTTAAATAATTTCATTGACTTATTACAGAATCATATTCATTGTTATGATATCATATATGGTTCACTTATGGCTTTATATTACCCATTCTTTTGTAAATTTTATGTTAAAGAAGCGTTTGGGGTAAAATCATTTTATTTATCGTAGGCGTTTAGACTTTTTGTTCTTGACATTATTATTACTTATATAATTATTTACTTACTTCCAGAATATAAAAAATGATTTATATATCATATATATTCAGTATATATATATATATATATTAGATAGATAAATGAAATGAAACACACCGTTCATGGAGACGGTAGTCCGTACGTACGCATGAACGCTGTTTTCCTTTCCTTATTGTATTGAATGGAAGTAAGTAGATGACATAAATATATATATACATAAATAAAGTAGATTTACCATGTCATATATTTCATTTTTATTCATTATATATACTTTATAATCATTCTTGAATGGTTAACATGGAGAATGAATCTCATCGCGTCATGGAGACGGTAGTCCGTACGTACGCACGAGCGATAATATTGTTCCCATGGTAGTGGAATTGTGTTGAAGTGTATGTATACTATTTCAGTATCAATATCACTTTAGAATAATCATATATAGTTACTCATTACACCATTATACCCATCCAATTAAGGTGGTTGCGGAAAATAGATTACACCACGGCGTGGAGACGGTATTCCGTACGTACGCACGCGCGGTGATTTCATTTTTCCGTAGGATGGATAGAAGGTGAATTAGGGTTGTTTCATATTTATAATAACATATCAGTATTTAATTAATACTGATGTTATTTCTTTATCATGAAACAACTAAATAAGAAGAAGTTGGAGAATAAAGAAATTGAAAAGATCGGTAATGGGTATTACCTCTTCTTTGAAACGCCTCATTGAATCCTCCACTTAGGGCACTAAGATTGGTCTTTGAAAAATACCAGGACCTCTAGGATTATTCTAGGAAAGTGTATAAGGTATTTTGGCAGGGTTTGGCTGAGCTTGAATGCTCAAATTGGTGTGAGGAGCAGAGGGAGGTTGTGCCCTTTTATAAGGGAGGAGAGAGGCACTTTAGGAAAATATCAAAATATTATTTTATATTAAAATAAAATTCGGTTTATAATGGTTCCAAAGGGTCTTATTTCGAAGATAAAATGGGTATGGGTCTAAATCATCTCATCCAATAGGATTTAGACAAGTTTAGGTTATTATTTTAACCTTATCAATTAGAATTAACTCTAAGATAAATAATTTAACTTTTACCGTGTCTTTTTGTTTTCTTACACTATATGGTTAATACACTTACTATAACATGCCAAAAGAACCCCAAATTGTTTATTATTAATATATATATCCTTATCTAAGTCATTTGGTCGAACCTTAGATTTTTAGGAATAAAATAACAATTAATAATATAATATTTTATTTAAAAACTATTTTGTGTCAAGTTTGACATTATTTGGTAATTGATTTTTGTAAAAATCATAACATAATGATAATTTCAAACCAAGTTAATTAATTCAACAATAACATATCATATTAACCTATAAAATTAGTGTAATTCATAAAAAGTCTCAAATTAAATTTATTTTGGCATTTATAACATCAATTATGTTAATATTTCCTTAAAAGGGTAATTTCTGCATCATCTTTGTGTCATAAATAAATTAATTTATTTAAAGTCTAAAAATTATAAATAAAATATCATTATGTATTAAATCTTTTTATCTTTCCAATTAATATTTATAATCGAATTTATTTTATGAATAACCACATATTAAAAATGTTTTAGTTATTAAACTTTGATTTTAACTATTTTAACCATTCATTAAATAAAATAATATTAAATGTCCTAATCTAATCCAAGTGGCCCTAAATAGTCATATTATATTCATAAGGTTGTTTTTGGTCGAAATACACTTGTACAATAGAATTAAGACATGTGTAAGGGTAATAGTAATATCATATTTACCCTTAGTTACCCTATTTACTATTAACCGTGGTAAAAAAAGTTAAAAGTTACTATTCACCAAAAAATTATTTTCATCTAATTGAACCACATTTTACTTACTGATATCAACCGTGTCTGTCGGATTTTCGAAATTCCATTCACAGAAGCGGTAAAATTATGTTTTATGCAAAATCCAGTTTTTTAACCTACCACTTAGTGGTTTCACTATTCATCAAAAATTGATGTTTTTCGGAAAAATACAAAAAATTCAGCCTAAGTTATATTTGATATTCGGAATTCAAAAATGATGTCCATTTTTTCAAATTCAAAACATAAAATTGGCATTAATTAATTTAAAATTAATCCTGCTATTGAGAAAACAGGTTTTAAAAGTTAAAACGTTCCAAAAGATTGAAATTATTTTACCTATGAATTCAATGTAAAATCAATGCTAATGACATAAATTATATTAAATGGTAAAAATATATTCTATTTATACTTTAAAACCGATCAATATTATAATTTAACCATATAAATTATTACGATGAAAAACGTTTTTTTAAATATAGCGTGTTTTTACTATTCATCAAAATATGAAAGTTACCAGAATAATATGAAAATTTTATCCAAAGTAAATTTTTATATCCTGATTATAAAGAAGAATTTTATTTTGTCAAATTGAACTTATAAACATGTCAAAACTAGATTTAAAGTGGGTGCGCCATCAAAAGGCGGTAAAACTGCATTTTGTGAAAAATACTTATTTTACCCGAAAAATGTATTTTGTTCTCATTCCATATATATGATGAATAATAATGTTATAAAATTTAAAATTCAGTTTATACTATTCATAACGGCTAGTTTATAAAATTATAATAATATATCGTTGTTTAGTAAAACTCGGTATTGCGTACTACACACGCTATCAAGGAAGTTCGCGATTGCGTGTAATGCAAGCCAAGTCAGGGATGCGTGTAGTGAAAGCTCCCTTTGGTGTTGCGTATAGCGCAAGATAATTTTGAATTAGCGTACAACACAAGACATCAATGAAATTAAAAAGAATAATTCTCATAAAATCTCGGGTTATTACATTCTACCCCCCTTAAAATGAATTTCGCCCTCGAAATTCGTTGGGGTTATAAATGGTCTACTACCTGAAAGTTTCTTTAATAGAAACCCACATCGTAAAAAGGGAATACCAAAACCTATCTTTAAAAACTAAAGTATGAAACGTAATGGTTACCCAAATTAACTAATCATTGGGTTTCCACATAGGTGAAAATATGGATATGGAAGAGAAATCTAACCGTCAAGTTCTGATGAAGAGTGGTAGAGAACATGGCTATGAAAAATCCAAAAATCACAAAGTAATAGATTTGTAATGATCTATGGTACCATCAAATTCATCAGATATAAGATCACTAGGACAACATTTTTGGTGTTCAAGATCATTTCCATAAAGTTGATGAATTAAAAGAAATACTTACATGATTTTGGTAAAATCTCACTGTTGTTCGTACCTTGAACAATTTCCACTTCATCTCATAAAGAAATGAAGTTGAATTTGTTATTTGTGTAGTGTTAGCAGATCATGTGATAGAATGATGGTTCATTCCATCTGTTTCAAACAAATGGTTAGAAAAAGTTATAAAATATACATAATTCCATCTATGGTGAGGTTAATCGTATATGATTAAAAATGATCTAATAATTCATCTATCATACCGCTTAATAAAATTAAACCAGTTTCTACTAACCAGGGACTTCCTGTCGGCCAGTGGTAGTCGATAAAGGCCTGTCGCACTTCAGTTGTGGGTTCGATTCCCACAGCCTTTTCCGACGCAACGGGTTGTCACTCATCCTGCAGGTTGTCCCTTTTTCTAAAACTATATTATAATAGCATTCCTGTAATAATATCGAATAAGTTCTAGCCTTAATCAATACTATCTTATATCTAACATAATTCATTCCAATCTTTAAGGCTATCCATAATACTTCTGTCCACGCACATAGTATAAAGAAAACAATTACTAGAAATGTCATCTTCTGAGCATGTGAATACCATCATTTATTCCCCATATATCATACGATATATCTTGTTGGTTACATTCCAAACATGTGAATACCTTAATCATGTATTGTCTTGAAAAATGAATACCCATTGAACCTTAGTGAAAACATGAATGCTGTCAAATGATAACTATTTCCACATCCCAAAATTTCTCTATACTCAAACCATGATATCACTTAGTCCTTATATTAATCATGAGCTCATGAATACTATCAAACATATTATTTTCTCCTTATACCTTCATTATGCGCATATCATCTTCTTTCCAAACATATTTGAATCACTTTTCATGGTTACCGCTACCATTCCTCATATACATTCAAAACTCAAGCAAAGGAGACCATGTAACAATCCGTAAATAGTACTATACATTATTCTTGATAAACATACAATCATTACACTACCTTCTTAAACCACTGACTGAGCTTTGTCATTTTATTCCTCAACACTTATTTCATTTCATATATCATTTATAGTCTCATCATCATCATCCACATAAATACTACCCATACAACCACGCTTATTTTCATCATGAGATCTTCCCATAGGTAATTGGTTTGCATAATGCCTGTACATTTCACATTTAAAACATTTAACCATTGTTGATGTCATAGCAATATCATCATCCCCATTCATGGTGTTAACTGAAACTTTTCCTCTCCACTTACTAGCTTTGTGTCCTTCTTTTCCACACCCAAAGCATCTTCCAGTTCCTTTGAAACATTCTCCTTGATCCCTCTTCCCACATGATTTACATGGAGAAAATTGTACTTTCTTTCCTCTATGATCATCATGAAACTTTATCTTTCTCTTATTATCTGAGTCTGGAAACTTACCAAAGTTGAGATTATTGATCATATTATGAGATTTCTGATTAGGCATAATAACGACGTTTGCCTTCCAAATCCCATTTCATTTTCTTGATCATGAAGAATATCATTCCATTGTCCATCATATTCTCCATTATCGTGAATCTTCTTATTTCCAGCCATTTTCTAAAACCCAAAAGAATAATGTGAGAGACCAAAATCATAATCAAGGGGGATTACCTTTAATATCTAACATCTTAGGTTAAATTCTATGATCGTTATCATAATTCTAGGACTATAACCTATACTTATACGTAACCTTAGGGACATTACTAAACCTTGGGGGCATCCCTAGACATAACTTAGAAGTATCTCTAGGGATCTCACTAAAGATCTCACATCCTAGTTTCCAAAGGTTGACTAAACCTTTCCTCGGATACCAACTGTAGAGACCCGTAGCCAGACATACATGGTAATGACATTACATTTGCGGAATACTTGATACATAATGAAAACAAACACACAAGGACCGTAATAGTTTAGTGTCTTTGGAAACTCAGATAAATAATCTTCTAATCGTGGTGAAAGATCTTCAACATCTCCCATAAAGATCTTCTCCTTTTGTTTTCTTACCTAAAACCTAGCTTTGAATCCTGGGAAAAAGAAAAAATATAAAAGGGTGAGCTCAAATGATCAGTAAGGGTAAGCATAAAGATCATGAAATAATCTATAAACATTTGAATGCCATAACTTGAACATAAAATCTAAACATCAAAATCATGAGCAAAGACATAAATCATGGTAGTACGTAAGACATATATCATAAAGAAACATTAATCCTGATAAAATAGTATGGGAATAAAACATGTAATTGTGGTAACCCTTATGAACTTGATATGATTTCCATAGTATCCAAGTCATTTCCAAGACCATCTTAGTGGACAAAGTCCCTTTCTGAATCGAGTTCACTCCTCTTTCCAGTGTTGTGCTGAATTGGATTAACATACCTTTCCAGCCATGTCTATCTCATGAGATATAAATCTTTACCCAATGCATTGGAGGGAGATATATGTCCCACCCATCTCATAATGAAATCATTCTTACTTGTTCCACAAAATAAACATACAACATTCATAATAACCCAATGAAAAGAAATGGGTTTCATAAACATCATCACATAATTCATATAAAAGAAATGGATATCATCATAATAAGAAGATTGGAACCATGTAAATCATAGAGACATTATACTTGAAGCATACACTTATGAAATATTGTTATCTTAGATGAAAAATGGTTTTGATAAAACCCTTGAAATGAATTCTTGAGGAAAATATCCTTTCTTTGTAAAAAATCATTTTCCTTTCACAAAATGACATGAAATTTTAAAAGAAAAGGATTTTTATGAAAATAGAAATGAAATCATTTTGAGTAAGATTCATGAAAATAAGGCTTTATAAAACCATAAAAATCCTTTCATGTCGTATAAGTTAAAAAACACATTCTTCTTGTACTTTTGTCGGAAAAGTCAAAAAGCACCTCGTATTGAAAACGACAAAAGATTCCTTCCATAACATGTGGTAAAAGGGTGAAAATGACTTTAATCATACATGGAAGAATAATAAACATTTTATAAAAACATTTTGAGAAATCCTGGACATGGATGAAAAACATAACCCCAGTAAATACTAACGTATAATCAATCTCGGATAAAAGAATTTGATTGCAAAATTATCCCTTACCTTATGTCCGATATGCTTTGTACGTTTCCGAACCTCCTATATAATGATTTAAATAATTTAATTTAATTATTAAAGAATCATATTCATTGTTATGATATCATATATGGTTCACTTATGACTTTATATTACCCATTCTTTTGTAAATGCTATGTTAAAGAAGCGTTTGGGGTAAAATCGTTTTATTTATCGTAGGCGTTTGGACTTGTTGATATTGAAATTATTATTTCTTATATAATTATTTACTTACTTCCAGAATATAAAACATGATTTATATATCATATATATTCAGTATATATATATATATATAATAGATAGATAAATGAAATGAAACACACCGTTCATGGAGACGGTAGTCCGTACGTATGCATGAACGTTGTTTTCCTTTCATTATTGTCTTGAATGGAAGTAAGTAGATGAAATAAATATATATATATACATAAATAAAGTAGATTTACCATTTCATATATCTCATTTTTATTCATTATATATACTTTATAATCATTCTTGAATGGTTAACAGGGAGAATGAATCTCATCGCGTCGTGGAGACGGTAGTCCGTACATACGCACGAGCGATAATATCGTTCCCATGGTCGTGGAATTGTGTTGAAGTGTATGTATAATATTTCAGTATCAATATAACTTTAGAATATCATATATAGTTACTCATTATACCATTATACCCATACAATTAAGGTGGTGGCGGAAAATAGATTACACCACAGCGTGGAGACGGTATTCCGTACGTACGCACGCGTGGTGATTTAATTTTTCCGTAGGATGGATAGAAGGTGAAATAGGGTTGTTTCATATTTATAATAACATATCAGTATGTAATTAATACTGATGTTATTACTTTATCATGAAATAACTAACGAAGAAGAAGTTGGAGAAGAAAGAAATTGAAAAGATCGGTAATGGGTATTACCTCTTCTTTGAAACGCCTCTTTGAATCCTCCACTTAGGGCACTAAGATTGTTCTTTGAAGAAGACCAAAACCTCTAGGATTATTATAGGGAAGTGGAGAAGAGATTTTTTCAGTGGTTGACCGAGCTTGAATTCTCAAATTGGTGTGAGGAGGAGAGGTAGGAGGTGCCCTTTTATAAGAGAGGAGAGGGGCACTTTAGGAAAACATCAAAATATTATTTTTTATTAAACTCAAATTCGGTTTATAATGATTCCAAAGGGTCTTATTTTAAAGCTAAAGTGGGGATGTGTCGAAATCCTCTCATATAATAGGATTTAGACAAGTTTAGGTTATTATTTTAACCATATCAATTAGAATTAACTCTAAGATAAATAATTTAACTTTTACCGTGTCTTTTTGTTTTCTAACACTATATGGTTAATACACATACTATAACATGCCAAACGAACCCAAAATTGTTTATTATTAATATATATATCCTTATCTAAGTCATTTGGCCGAACCTTATATTTTTAGGAATAAAATAACAATTAATAATATAATATTTGATTTAAAAACTATTTTGTGTCAATTTTGAAACTATTTGGTATTTGATTTTTGTGAAAATCATAACATAATGATAATTTCGAACCAAGTTAATTAAATCAACAATAACATATCATATTAACCTATAAAATTAGTGGAATTCATAAAAAGGCTCAAATTACATTTATTTGGGCATTTATAACATCAAATATGTTAATATTTCCTTAAAAGGGTAATTACTGCATCATCGTTGTGTCATAAATAAATTACTTTATTTAAAGTCTAAAAATTATAAATAAAATATCATTATGTAGGAAATCTTTTTATATTTCCAATGAATATTTATAATCGAATTTATCTTATGTATAACCCCATATTAAAAATGTTTTAGTTATTAAACTTTGATTTTAACTATTTTAACCATTCATTAAATAAAATAATATGAAATGTCCTATTCTAATCCAAGTGGCCCTAAATAGTCATATTATATTCATAAGGTTGTTTTCGGTCGAAATACACTTGTCCAATAGAATTAAGACATGTGTAAGGGTAATATAAATATCATATTTACCCTTAGTTGCCCTATTTACTATTAACCGCGGTAAAAAAAGTTAAAAGTTACTATTCTCCAAAAAATTATTTTCATCTCATTGAACCACATTTTACTTACTGATAACAATCGTGTCTATCAGATTTTCGAAATTCCATTCACAGAAGCGGTAAAATTATGTTTTATGCAGAATCCAGTTTTTTAACCTACCACTTAGTGGTTTCACTATTCATCAAAAATTGAAATTTTTCGAAAATACCAAAAATTAAGCCTAAGTTATATTTGATATTAGGAATTCAAAAATTATGTCCATTTTTCCAAATTCAAAACATAAAAGTGGCATTAATTAATTTAAAATTAATCCTGCTATTGAGAAAATAGGTTTTAAAAGATAAAACGTTGCAAAAGATTGATTTGATTTTACCTATGAATTCAATGTAAAATCAATGATAATGACATACATTATATTAAATGGTAAAAATATATTCTATTTATACTTTAAAACCAATCAATATTATAATTTAACCATATAAATTATTATGATGAAAAAAGTTGTCATTAATATAGCGTGTTTTTACTATTCATCAAAATATGAAAGTTACCAGAATAATATGAAAATTTTATCCAAAGTAAATTTTTATATCCTGATTCCAAAGAAGAATTTTATTTTGTCAAATTGAACTTATAAACATGTCAAAAACTAGATTTAATGTGGGTGCGCCATCAAAAGGTGGTAAAACTGCATTTTGTGAAAAATACTTATTTTACCCGAAATATTTATTTTGTTCTCATTCCATATGTAAAATGAATAATAATGTTATAAAATTTAAAATTCGGTTTATACTATTCATAACGGCTAGTTTATAATATTATAATAATATATCGTTGTTTAGTAAAACTCGGTATTGCGTTCTACACACGCTATCAAGGAAGTTCGCGATTGCGTGTAATGCAAGCCAAGTCAGGGATGCGTGTAGTGAAAGCTCCCTTTGGTGTTGCGTATAGCGCAAGATAATTATGAAGTAGCATACAACACAAGACATCAATGAAATTAAAAAGAATAATTCTCATAAAATCTCGGGTTATTACAATAAGAGTTCTAAATTAAGAGCATACCAACAGAATTAGAAAAATTCAAGACTCAATAAAGGCATGCTCATTTGGAGTAATAAATAAAAGATATTCTAAACATGTATGACTTATGAACAATTAAGAACAATTTGAACTAATAAGAGTAATGATTAATCATAGTTTTAAGTGATGGAAACAACTTCAATTTCATATATTTCATACTATTTCCCTGAGTGTTAAACACAATCCATGCCTAAAACTTTTACTTTTTTGATACTCATAAGTACTGGAACTTAACATGGGATATTCTACAAGTCGATTATTCCTTAGGTTAGTTAATTATCATAAGAATAATGATGGAATGTAAAAAATTTGGACATCTATGTCAAGGCCTCAAGCCAAGACATTGGGATAACTATAACCGGACCCCAACCCGAAGAGCATATGTAACCAGACTCTATCCTGGAGAGCATCTGTAACCAAACTCCAACCCGGAGGGATTTCTTTTACCGGTACCTAACCCAAATCTAACTAGTCCAATACACTCCTCATATGCTAAATAGGATTGTATATTCATAATTACCCATAGCATTTTGAATAATTTCATACATATTTGTTTATAGTACTTTTATTTCACCCTCAAACATATACATATTTATAAAGTGAGATATGATTCTAGATGTTTAAAAGCAAGCTAACAATTATATGACTGTCATTAAATGGTAAGAATAATGAAAGATTATGTCATTTACATTGACAACAAAGGTACTTAAAGAAAAAAAAACAGAATTTTTACATGCAAAGATATTATTGTATTTCTAAATCCTTGTTAACGAATTAATTAAAAAGGTAAACAAAATATTTCATGTTGGGTTTTAAGCTTGCAAATACTAAATCATTCAATGCTAATAAGCCTTTTTATGCCACAAAATAATGTGTATAATAGAAATCATGAAACTTCACAATAATCAACATCATTTAAAATGTGAGAAAATAAGTGAATCATATATGTGGATATATGTTTTGAATTACACAACAGTTCTTATGTTTAAAATTTCTTCTAAAACATCGAGACTCATGGTACAATGTCCTCAAGAACTAGGTATAATACCGAACATATATGTCATTATCTATATAAATGTGAATTTATATACACATATGCACAAATTATAAAATTGATTATAAAAAATTTACACAAAAATACAACACTTGCTTTTTGAAATTCTTATCTTGTAATCTTTTCATAACATGTTGGATTGGGTAATTGTGGGTCTCTACTGGAAACTGAGAGACCACATCAATACCTCTATATATATAAACTGAAGTATATATACCGCATATATGTCCATATATATATAGCATGTCTCAAGCTTTGTAAACATTAAATAACATTAAATGTTACCAACCCTCCAAAGTAAAAAATTAGGAGGATTAAGTTCGGTCTTAAGGAAGGATTTAAACTAACCCGCATGGTTATTTTTAATACACGATTTTTTTGACAGGATGTAAATAAATAAATATATATGTATGTGTGTGTGTGTGTGTTTGTGTGTGTGTGTAATAAAATCAAAAAAAAACAAAGCAAAATATAACCCTTACTATAAAACCAAGGGGAGGAGAACTCAAGGAAGGTTGGCTAGGACTTATTGGAGGCTTGAGCGGGGGGAATAACCGAGAGTTCTTTGGGGTGAAACCGGTTAATTATAGATAAATAAATTTCACAAAAATTTGTTGTGAAAGTTTACCCCCCCTGTGGTGCATTTAATGAATGATTTTGTGCTTGAAATAAAAGGGAAACAGGGATAATCCACTGGCAGTTAGTAGTGAAGAAAAAGATGGTGAATTAGGTGTAGGGTTATTGGTGTAAACCCATGCGAAGAAGAATAATATGATGCAGCAAGAGGGAAAACCGGAGATAGATTGGATTGATTGGATTAATTCACGATAGATCGGGTGGCCCTAGTTCGACGTGGAATTTTAAAACCCACAGATGGCTGAGATTAGAAATGTGGTAGATCTTACGGTATACAAAATCGGGATCGAGATCAGCGGTCCAAATCACGCACGACGCGATTCAATGGCCTAGATCACATTTTTCCCAAAAAAACACATCCCACATCGAAACGGTGAGTTGTTTTCACCACATTTATAAGCTTGATCCTCCCATCAACAACTCATAAAATCATACAGCACACACAAAGGAGTCCATATACACGAGCTTCCACCCCCTTGTAGGCCTTGGCCTACCTATGCCCCACTTCAGCCTCGTGCCCGTGGTGGTGCGCCCAAGCACTCTTACTCTCTTGTGCCCTTCGGGGAAGCTCTTCCTGAGACCAGTCCAACCTTGGCTTGGGATGAAGGCTAGGCTCATCCATGTCATGTGAGCTGCCTCCCTCTGCTCAGCTTACAAAGGACTAGCCCTGGCAGACCTATTTTTTTATAAAACCCAGAATCAAAAATAAATTCTTAAATAAGTGAAATAATACTTATTATAACTATATCAAAATTACCTTCTTAAACATGGATTTTACTAAACATTAGGATGTTAATTGAACATTATCTTAGTTAAAAGTATTTCTAAAATTATAAACACTAATCCTTTAATATAAAAGATATAAAATGATATTTAATAAACCTATCTGATAATTATTATACTAGTATTATAGAATAAATTATTTAATCAAAAACATAATCTAATTTGAAAAATTTAATCATAGTTTATAACACTATTTTAGAAATGAAAATCATTACACTGTATAATTGAAAAGTGTTTTTAATTCCTAAATACTTCTCAAAATCACATCAGTGTAATTCGAAGTATTAAAGAATATCCTTTTAGATTTCATAAATGGTGGTTATTTTGTAATTTTAATTATAAATTAAATATTTTAAAACTAATTAATGCTTAACTAATATTAATTATTATTTCAAATTCCTGCATCTATAATTATATCTGTTAGCTTTCAATGGTCACCAGAGAAACGGTCATGTTGATTCCATATAAAACCATGCCTCAGAGTGTCCTAAACTTGAGAAGAAGAAGAAGATGGTGTTTGTCATACCATTAATTCTCAGCACGGATTATATGATCATGGTGGTGTTGTTCTTCATTTTCACTAACCTGAAGGATATATTTTATTTACCGTGTATTGTTGTCATTGTAGGGGCCTTCCCATAGTTTTGATATGATTTTTATTAGACATTTTTGGGTATGATGTTTCCTTGTGATCTTGACACATTGTAAACACTACAGTGGTCTTTTTATTATGAAATTCCTTGTGTCTATTTGTGTGTTTTAATTTGTTTCATTCTAATACAAATTAACAACATATTATTACACTCTCATGAGAAACAATTTTGTTTAGTTATTATGGAATTCAAACAAAATGAAAACTTAAACTTATCAATACAAGAGGTACAAGTTTTTTTGGGGTGTTACATTATTCCCACCGACAAAGAATTATCTCCTCATAATTCATTTCATATAACTATAAAGGTTCTCTGTTGTTCTCACCACATCCGCCATCATAGATGATCCTCAGGTGCGTTCAGCGGGAATCCCAAATTAATTCTCAACTCCTCTAGTTGTGTGACCAAGACACACCTTGGACAGAAGGGGTTGAACTATTTCATTGAACACAAGGTCTTCTAGAGGGGGGATCGAAAGGTAGAAAGTTTGGAAATGTCTGTATGGACCAACACACGAAGAACTTGCTGAACTATGTCTCGATTGAGAACATATAAGTTATACACGTTGTTATATAGGCTAAAACTGAAGAGTTGGTACATGTAGGTCACACAAATGTTTCCCTCCAAATTATCTTCTTGAAATATTACCATTGATGTATAGTTCCAGCCTAGGGTGAAACATAAGAAAAGTCCTTCGTGGTATTTTCATCATCGCCTACACTCAACCAATTGTTCCGAGCCTATGTGGTAGTAGATGAAAGCATTACCTTGACTAGTACAATGAATATCTGGAATTTTTGTCACCTTATATGGTTGCTTTCATGTTCTTCACATGTTTTTGAAGAGACGATACTCTTCTTCATAGGTTTTGATCACAACAATCTCCTGTATTTCAACAGGAAGAGATAACATGTGTGATTGTCCTTCCATCTGAAAATTCATTATGAAAGTTCAAATGGTGAAACTTATTCGGAAACATAAACATAGACAAGATAGTAGAAAGAAAGAAGGGATAACAAATTTTCTTCCCATATCACCACATGTTCATAAAAAAGGTAAATCCTAATGGTCTCCCTAGTTACCCAAAACATGAATCCCCAAAACTTGTTGTAAACATTCAATCTCCCTAAAACATATGAAACCCAAGCAATCAGGTTTGATATCATGGGATCATTTATGGTATCTCTATAGTTTGAAATGGGGGGTGTATAATTGAGAGAAATTAGTTTGAACATGATATCTATACACCTATTAGTAGGATTCTAATTCAAGAACTCTCAAGTCCATTACTTGGAGAAAATGGCAATAAGACAATATTTGAAACAAATACGCTGCGCGGAGGTCTCTCGCTACTGTATATTTTTAGAAGGTCGTGATGGACGGAATGCCTTCAATGGTGTTGAAGCATTTCAAAAGTCCCTTGTAGTATCTTCCTCGTCGTGTGTAGGATGGAAATTGGGCTTGCATCATAAATATATAATCCAGACCCGCTCTTCGGTGGAGTTGAAGTACTCATGGAGAATTGGATATTTCATAGAGATGCCTGCATGTCATATGGATATGGGTATAGATTATAAAATTTTCATGGCTGGCAATTGAGATTATGGTTTCTAGGGCCTCGTTGGAAAAGTACATAATATTAGTACTTTAATCTTCCATCTTAAAATTAGAAAACATCATATTTAAACATTATTAAGTTAATTTGACTTTTTTTCAGTTCTAGTTATCTAGGGTTATCCAAACCGAATCCTCTGATACCAAATATGAAAACTCGACCCCAGAAAACCCAGAGTCGGTTCCTTTAGAACATGATGTTCCATTTTAAACAAAAACATGCACTGATAAGCTACACCTCATGTCCCATGAAAAGAATCGAATTCGATTCAGGCTCTGAGAAACTATCTTCTTCTGAAATGATTCAACTGTTAAAATTCGTTACCTCAAAAATTTAAATCAAAACATAGTGTGGGTATAAGGATGCCTATTAAGGGGTTTTAAAATAATCCATGGTAATTTTTTAAAAAAAAATCTTTAAAACATTCCATATAACTTTTTTCGTAATGAAAAACTATAACACATGTAGCATATCATAAGAGTTCTCAGTTAAGAACATACCATCAGAATTACGAGGATACATAACTCAATTAAAGGCGTGCTCATTTAGAGTAATAAATAAAATATGTTCTAAACATGTATGTCATATGAATATTTAAGCACAATTTGAATATCTAAGAGTAATGATTAATCAGAGATGTGCATGAAGGAAAAAACATGAATTTTATATATTCGATACTATTTCCCTGAGTGTTAAACACATGTCATTCCCTAAACTTTTACATTTCTAATACTCATTAGTACTGGCACTTAACCTTTAATCTTATACTAGTCTAATATCTATTGAGATAATTAATTATCACAAGAATAATGTTGGAATGTAAAATTTTAGACTTTTATGTCATGGCCTCAAGCAAAGATCATGGGCTAACTCTAACTAGGCCCCAACCCAGAGAGTATCTGTAACTGAACTCTATCCTAGAGAGAATCTGTAATCAGACACCAACCTGGATAGATTAGTTTTACCAGTCCCCAACCCGAAACATACTATCCCAATACACTTATCATATGCCAAAGAGGGTTTTATATTCAAAATGCCCCTAAACATTTTGAATAATTTCAAATATATATGGTCATAGTAGTTTAATTTCATCCGGAAACATTTACATATTTATAAAGTGAGACATGCATCAAGATGATTAAAACTGAGCTAACAATTATATGAATGTCATCGAATGGTAAAAAAAAGTTAGATTACGGAACTTACATTGACATCCAAGGTACTAAAAAAATAATTGTTACATGAAATTTTATTCTTATAATTATAAAAACTTATTAAACAATTAATTAAAAATTTAAACCCTATATTTCATCTAGGGATTTAAACTTACATATGCTAAATCATTCAATGCTGAGAAGCCTTTGTATACCACAAAATAATGTCCATAATAGAAATCATGAAACTTTACTATAATCAACATCATTTAAAATTTTAGAAAATAAGTGACATATAAATGTAGACATAAGTTTTGAATAACACAACATTTCTTATGTTTTAAATTTCTACTAAAACATTGAGACTCATGGTACAATGTCCTTAAGAACTAGGTATAATACAATATATATATATGTCAATATCCATATAAATGTCAATTTATATATACATATATACCATGTATATAATTGATTATAAAAATTTTAATAAAAAATTCCACACTTGTATTTTTAAATTCTTATCTAGAAATATTTTCAGAACATTGTGGATTGGGGAATTCTGGGACTCTACTTGAAACCGAGAGACCTTGTCAATCCCTATGTATATATAAACTAAATTACAGATACCATATATATATCCATATATATATAGCACGTCTCAAGATTTGTAAACATAAAATAACTTTCAAATTTTTAAACCCTTCAAAGTTCAAAATTAAGAGGTTTAGGTTTGGTCTTAAGGATTTTAACTAACCCGCAGGGTTATTTTTAATACACGATTTTTTGAGAGGATGTATATATAGATATATATATATATATGTATGTATGTATATTAAAAACAACAAAAAAAATAAAAATATAACCCTTACCTTAAAACCAGGGAGAGGATAACTTGATAAGGTTGGATGGCACTTGCTAGAGGCTTGAGCGGGGAGAAGAACAGAGAGTTCTTTGGGGTGTAATCGGTTACTTTTATTCAAAAAAAGGTACAAAAACATTTAATTAGGAAGAGTATCCCCCTTTTGGTGCATTAAATGGATGGTTTCTTACTTGATGTAAAAAAGAAAATTGGGAGGGTCCACCGATGGTCAGTGTTGAAAAAAAAAGATGGTGCAATAGGTGTAGGGTTACTAGTGTAAACCCATGAAAAGAAGAAGATGATGACGTGGCAAGAGGAAAAAATAGAGATAGATTGGATGGCTCAGATTACTCCAAGATAGATCAGGTGGTCGTAGTTTGACATGGCATTTTAAAACACACAGACGACCAATATTAGATCTTTGGTAGATCAAATGGCGTATAGAAGAAGAATCAGGATCGATGGTTCATATCACACGTGATGCCATACAATGGTCTAGATCACATTTCACACGAAAAAACACATCCCACATTGAAACAGAGAGTTTTTTCCTCCATTTTAAGCCCAATCCTCCTATCGACACCTCAGAAAAACAAATAGCACCCACAAAGGGGGCCCTACATAAGGGCTCCTTCCCCCTCATAGGCCTTGGCCTACCCATTCTATGTCGTGGCCTCGTGCCCACGATTGTGCATCCATGTGCTCCTGCTCCCATGTTCCCTTCGTGGAACCTCTTCTAGAGCTCAGGCTTTCCTTGGCTTGAGCTGAGGGCTAGGCTCAGCCACTTCTTGTGAGCTGCCTCCTTCATCCAAGCTTATAAAGGGCTGGCCCTGGCTGGCCTATTTGTTGTAAAATCCCTCAATCAAAATTAAAGTCTTAAAGAAGAGAAATTGTGTTTATTATAACTATATTAAAATTATCTTCTTAAACATGGCTTTTACTAAACATCAGGGTGTTAATTCAACTTTGTCTTATTTAAAAGTATTTCTATAATTATAAACACTAAACCTTTAACATAAAAGTTATAAAATGATATTTAATAATCCTACCTGATAGTTCTTATACTAGTATTAAAAAATAAATAATTTAATCAAAAACATAATTCAATTTGAAGAATTTAAACATAGTTTATAACACTGTTTACTAAATGAAAATCATTACATTGTATATTTGAAAAGCGTTTTGAATTCCTTAATACTTCTCAAAATCTCATCAGTGTAATTCGATATATTAAACCATTTTCTTTTATAGTACATAAATGGTGGTTATTTTTTATTTTGATTTATAACATAAATATTTGGAAACTAAATAATACTCAGCTAATTTTATTATCCTATCAAATTCTAATAGCAATAATTATAATTGTTATCTTTCAATGGTCACCAGATCAATGGTCGGATTGATTCCCTATAAAATTGTCCCTCAGAGTGTCCTAAACTCAAGAATAAGAAGGAGATGGTGCTTGGCATACCGTTGATGATTAGAGTAGTTTATATGATCATGGTGGTGTTGTTATTTGATTTCATTGACCTGAAGGATCTACATTATTTACCGTGTCTGGTTGTCTTTGTAGGGGGCATTCCCATAGTTTTGAAAGGATTTTTATTAGGCTTTTTTGGGTAGGATCTTTCCTTGTGATCTTGAAACATTGTAAACACTACGATGTTCTTTTCATTATGAAATTCCTTGTGTCCATTTTTTTTACTCGGTTGCATTCTAATGTAAATTAAAACCATATTATTACTTTCTCATGAGAAATAGGTTTGTTCAGTTATTATGGAATTCAAAAAAAATGAAAACATAATCTTTTCAATTGAATAGGTAGAAGTTTTTTTGGGGGTGTTACATCCACAATAATTTTTCCCAATTTCAATTTTTTATTGGTGAATCTTATGTCATAAACCTTTAATTTTATCTATCAACCATAAAAAACTGATGTTGCATTAACTGAGAATTTTTTTAATATCTATCTTAATTCATACCAAAAAAAATAATGTTTCAAATCTCTATAAATCATTTTTCTTCAGACATAAAAAATGAATGAAGAACTATCAATCTCCCCCATCTTACACTTCATCCAATGTGGTGTAAAGAAAAAATGTACATTTTTTCTAATCATGATCCTTCCATCAGTATCAACGATTAATTTATGAACATTTCTCTTATTTTTATACAACATTACATCTTCGTCCAATGTGACATTAATATTAACATGGATGGATGGTTGAGTACTATTTTCATAAAGATTACCCATTCCTTTAGGATTTCCATATCCATCCTTCCCAAATCCAAAAGACATATATTTTTTTATCCTCATTGTGGATAATTTAATATGATATTTTTACTCAAATCATCGGTCTCCATGTTCTCTTTTAAAGGATGGTAATGTATTGAGAATTCATTATCATTAATTACTTCCAAAAATTTTATTTTTTAATAATAAACTCTTTGTGAGTGAATGTATAATTAAAGCTTTTATGTTTTGTAGATATCTCATAAATTTGTCCATAAATATAATACCTCTACAAAGTTAATATAAAAATTAACACAACTAACTCTAAATCATGATTTTTTTCATTTTTTCATGAACCTTCAATTGACATGAGGGTTAACCTATAACCATATAATTTTCATCATAACGCATCCTAGTGCATTATTTTATGCATCACTATAGATAAAAAATCATTGCTAATGTATTGTAATGTATGAACTGGATAACTAAATAATATTATCTTCCTTACCATAAGAGTTCCCATAAATTAACATATCTAAATAAACATCGATCCATTTAGAGTTATCATGGTGAGTAAATTAGATAATCATGAGAACTATTTCACAACCTATCAAAAATATCCATCCAAACTGTTAAAACATATGATCTAAGTCATTTTGGTTATTCTTTTCCAATGGAAAATTACATAAAAATTTTATGTATCAAAAGATATAATATATGTTGAGATTATATGACCAAAAAAATAAAATAAAATTTTCGCCAAAATTCAAATTTATTATATTTTACATGTAACATCCCATTACCTTGATCGTGTAAGCTTTCCATCCCTCCAAGATCCCTTTTTTTATAGTGTTAGATATTGATTTCGGGATTTCATTCAGGTTGTAGGACTTTTTTATCCCATGTACTTAGGTAACACGATATGTAATGGTTTCTGGGTGCATGTCATGAGAAAGGTTCATGTGGGAAAAGGGTACATGATGTGATGAGATTTTAAATGTTTTGAATTAATTAAAAATAAGATCTTAATCAAAGGGTTGGGAATTTCAGTGTATTTGTAGATCATGTATTTCATGACATATAATGTAATTAAACATTTTATAATTTTCTAGGTGGGTATTTTTAGGGTTTCGTTCGGGTTCTAAGTGTCCATTCGGATGAAAGTTATCATTTTCCCTCAACACAAAAATTACCCTAATTATTTTGGGAGACACCATTCTTTTATAATCGATTCATATGGTGTTCGATCATTCTATTGTTGTGGTGCATCTCTCCAGTTAAGTGAAAATTTTGCTTCATCATTACCATTGATCATGGAAGCGCTTTTCAGTTGCATTGATTTGAAATGGAGTTGTTTCTTGTATCCTACAAGATATATTGTGTGATCTCATTCTTGAGGTTTCTCCTTTCTGGTTATGTTATGAAGAGTGATCTCTAATTAGGTATGTGGTGTTTCCACTACTCTACCAGACCTCTTTCTCAATAGGATAATTTCTGAGATTTGTGGACTGGGGTCTAGGGCCTTCATTTAAGTTGTTGAGTTTTCATTATTGGTGGATATCATTGTGGGGGTGATTGACCAATGTGTAAACTTATGTGGCTCCATATCTATCCTATGTTTATCAGACCTATTTATCCTAGTTCGTAGACATATTTATAAAAGGAATTGTCATGATTGTTTTGTGTTCATTGAAACGAGTTTTTAATGAAACATGTTTTTCCAATGTTCTTGAAAAATGGGATGAAAATAAGTATTTTCAAATCATTTAATTATATTTCTGAAATTGTTTTGAATTTATTTTTCAAAAATTTTTAATGAATTTTTTTAAAAAATAGCACATGGGTTATCTTGGGTACTTAGGTAAAAGGTTCAGAATTATGCCATAATCCATATTTTTTTTATTATCGGGAGGTTTTTTCAGGGGAATTTCCTCCTTTTCCTTGTACTGTTGTTCCAGGGAAATGATATTGATAGTTATAGAGGGTTAAACATTGGGTATTCCACTACTTCCTATGAATGTGTTCTAGAAACAAGATTTTGCACTTAATTGATTGTAGTATGGGTAGTCTTCTAGTCTAACCTATAGTGATCCTTAGTGTTGATACCTATTATTTTGTTTTGATTTGTAAGGATTTGTTTTCATATACTTTATACACATGTTTATTCTTCTGAAAAATTAATTGGAAACTATTTTTTGAAATTGATATACATACATTCATTTCAGAACATTGAAAAAAGGGAAATGTTTAACAGTGTTTTTTATCAATTGTATTTTCTTCATATCATGCCTTTTTTTATTTTAATAAGAATACAATAATTTTTATAAAGTTATTTGTTATGGAATTCATAGTTGGGATCCTATTAATCCTCATACCTCAGACACAATGATTCCCATATGTGGTGTGAAATCCTGTACATGTAATCCAACGCTGGTAATGGAAAGGGTTTTCACATAGATGATGACCTTTTGTGATGGATGAGTTAGGTAGATGGTGGTGAGATGGTTGGAGTTCATCCACACTATCACATAGAGTATCTATTTTGTTTTAACCCTTTTTAGTTAAACATTCCTATTGGATATTTAGATATGTTTTACAGTTGTTTTGTTTTTACTATTTTCATAAGTTATGAGCATATTTATTATCTTAAAATTTTTCCTTCTAACTCTATGTATATATATTTTCGTGTGCTTGTTCAGACTGGGTAAAATAATTCCCTTTGGTTTTTCTTTTATGCCTAGGTTCTTATCAGTAGCCCATGGGGATCAGGGATGGCCTTTAGGTATGTGACAGAATGGGTCTTGTTTTAGGTTTGAGGGTAAATCGGGTTAATTAATTAAAAATTGTTATGAGAGAAGGTATGTCCTCAATAGTTCTCATCTTGAGACATCTGTTAGTCTAGAGATAGGAATGTTGGGACTTGTGATTTCTATTATGATAAGTTCATGGATATCTCTTATTATGGTGAGACTCAAGATTCCATGATATGTTGGGATATGTGTCTCTAGTGTCAAGTGTTATTTTAAATCAATTTTTCTTCTTAAGGTTTTTCTTCTTTGAAATGAGATTTACTCTATTGGATGATCATTCCATTTATTTTGGTTTGTAGCAGTATGTCTTCGAGATGTTTTTTCCATGTTCCTCATTAAGATGAACCCAACTCATCTCAAGGGAATCTACCTATAGATCAGAATCTCATCAAGGCTATCGTATGGGAAGTTTGTGTTGTTGATTATAACATACTATGAGTTCATATAGTTGTTTTTGAGATATCATCAAGAGATTAAGGAGAGAGTGATTGATATCAAGAATTATAGCATGAGAATCCACCATCCTTTAAAAGAATGAATGAACTTTAATAGGAGGAGGACTCTCTATATAGGATTGATAAAATCATCGACTTCATTGGGACACCTGACAGTATAAAGGTCATGCTCAAAGGTGTAGATAATAGATGATGGGATTATATAGTCCAGTCTGACATACACATAGACTTGGATTAGAGGGGTTTTAAAACACAATAATTCCAAGAGATTTTTCTAGAGAAACTAATTCTAGAAAAATATCAAGAGTTGACCTATTTAGAATTAGGATGGAGTTTGGTGTAAGTGTAATCCAACCATTTTGAAGATATTTTTTTTTTCTTTGAATGTGATAAAAATTGTCTAGTAGAATGATCATGTGTTCTTGTAGGGTTTGTGACTAGATATCAGTTACATGTGTTTATGTTTAATCATTTTTTCTTTGTAGATATGGTAGATAGATCTATGATAGATGATATTAATATGTTTCGAAATGTGGTATTGTATACCCCTTATCTTATATCAAATAAATGTTTTAGTAGTGGGCATGTGAAGGAGAGGATGTGTAGATATCATCATAAGAGTGGTGGAGGCAGGTCCAAGAAACGTGCCCCCTCCAAATTTCTATACGATGTAATTTAACTATTCCAATAAATATATGCAACAACTATGGACATTTTGGTCTCTTAAAACACTTATATCATACTATGACAACCCCACTTTATGATCAGAGTTCGTTGGTTCCAAAGGCTAATGTGGGGTAGTCAGATGCTTCATGGACTAAAGTTCTATAACCATGTTTATCAAGAGTGAATCAATTTCCAACATTATATTAGTTTCTAGAGGAGGTTGATGCATGTCCAGAAATAGTGAGAGGTTTTATCTATATTTCATCTTCCTTAGAAAAATTTTTATTTGATATTGTTGTTTCCCACTCATTTATATCTGCACATTTTTTTGAACATCATAAACCACGAATGGAACATATTATAATAGAGTTAGAAACACAAAATGGTAGGAGGAAATGGAATCGGTTTCATTATTCCTCTTGTTCCTTAATTATAGTTGATGCAGAGTTGGTCTAGGATTTTCTCATTATTGATCTGGATATCTATGACATGATCATAGGATTGGATTAGATTGTCACTCACCGAGCTGAGGTTGACTATTATCAACAGTGTTACTTTCAATGGGAGATATTTTGTGATTGAAGGGGAGTGGGACACAAGGTCGGGTAATGTAAGACTTTCCTACCGAGAGATCAAGATAAGATTGTCTATTATTGGGATTGGGATTGATATTTTTTCTTCAGTTTTTGATCTTGTTACCATTTTCCATGACTTCTATGACGTTTTCCCATAAACATCTCTGGTATTCCTATATAGAGAGCGATAGAGTTTTTGATTGATCTGGTTCTAGGTACTAAGGTGATAATGATACCTTTCTTATCATACAGGGATAATATATATGAATGAGATTAAGATTTCACAGGATGGACTATTGAAGAATGATTTCAGTCATGCTAATGTTTTCCTTGGGAATCCCCTATACACTTTGATTTGATGGAAGATGGTTCGCGTGTATTATATGTGGGCTATCAGAAGTCAAAACGAGTAACATTTATTAACAAATATAATTTTCTACCTGTGAATGAGTTTTTTGATCAGTTCATGTGGGAAAGCAGTTTTCAAATATTGATCTTTGGTTGGGTTATCATCAGCTCCATGTTCAAGAGTATGATATATTGAAGACACCATTCTAGAGAAGGTATTTCCATTATAAATATCTTATGATGCCTTTTGGACTAAAAAATTTTCTTCCAGTTCTATGGATTTGATGAAGTAGATATTCCATCAATATCTTCACAATTTTGTTGTATTTTTTGTAGTTGATATTCAGATTTACTAAAAATTTGATCATGAGAATTAGAACCATATGATTTTGGTTATATAAATTTTTGTAAGTCACCATTTGTTTTGAAACCATTGTAAATGTAATTTCTAGATTCAATAAGTGAAGTTATTATGCTAAGATATTTCTAAACTTGGCTTATCAGTTGATCCTGATAAGGTGAAGTTTGTATTATCATGGAATAGTCCATAGAGTGCCTTCTAGACATAGAGTGTCCTTCTCCTTCTTCTATACTACCAATGGTTTGTTAAGAATTTCTATAAGTTACATCACCTTTTACATCATTTAATAGGATGGTAGTAGAATTCACATGGGATGTGATGTTCCATTATTTATTTTATCAATTGAAATGTATTCAAACATCAGATCAAATTCTAATCTTACCTAAGCCTGATAAGGGGTTTGTGGTGTTTTTAATTTCTTCTGGTGTTGGTTTGGTATGCATGCATATGATGCAAGACCATGTGGTATATTACGCCTCTCATGAGATGAAAACACATGAGATGAATTACCCAACTCATGATTTTGAACATGCTGTAGTTAAGCATGTGATTTAATGCTGGAAATAGAATCTTTTAGGGGAAAGAATTGCCATATTTTATAATCATAAGAGTTTGATTTATATTATTTATCAGAAATACATGAATCTTAGACATAAATGAGGACTATAATTCCTTAATAACATGACATTGATATATTCAACACCCTAAGAAAGGGTAATATCCTTACGGATTCACTTTTGGGGAATCTACCGTCATAGGATGTTTTGGAATCGAATGGGGAGTGGATCCTCATGGGATTTTTCACTTGATTAAACCTAGATTCTCATAAGGATGTCTTACGTATGGTTGTGACATTTTTTTATTTTATAGTCATCGATGTTGGAGTCTATTTTATGGAGTCATCTGATTGATGGTTAGTTTATATAAAATCATGAAAGTCTTTATAGTGGGAAGACCATTTCTTGTTTGTCCCTCTATTCATATGGTATTCTCCACTTTGGGAAGAGGATTGTCATCCCAACATCTGTTATGTGTTTAGTCTTGTTTAGTTGTCACATCACATTGTAGTATATTCACCCTTGAACTGCAAAGATGTATTATGACATTGGAGGATACTATTGGCTGGGTATGATGTGTGACATTGCAGATTATGTGCCATGTTGTTACACCTACCAATGACTAAAAAAGAGCACTTGAAACCCTAGGATTTTCTCTAGCCTATTTCTGTGATAATGTTTAAATGATATTATCTATCCATTTATTTTGTTTTTTGGATTACCATGGACTCTATAAGGGATAAATTCTATCTTGGTATTTTTTAATCGATTAACGAAGTCTTCTCATTTAATTCCTCTCAAAGATACCACAATGGCTCAAGCTTTAGCTAAGATGAATGTGTAATAGATTTTGATGTTACATTGTAGTCCATATGCTATTTTTTGTTAGGGATGCAATTTTTAAAAAAATGTTATAGAGGTTTCTCCAATAAGAATTCAAAGATCAAGTAAAGTTGGGAATAGCTTACCATCTAAATACAGATGACTAGACAGAGTGTGTGGCTCAGATCCTTGAGGATATGCTTTATGCCTCGGTCTTGAATTTTGATGGATCATGAGAGAGCCATCTGGTTGAGTTTATTTTTAACTATATTAATTATTTTTTAATCAGAATGGCTCCCTTTGAGGAATTTAATATTTTATTGTGCATGTAACCATTTTATTTGGATAATGTATGTGAAGTAGCTTTTATTGGACTGAGTTTCATTAATGAGATATCGACAAAGATTTTGTATCTTCATCGACAACTTGTTACAGACAATAGTTTAAATAAATCATATGTGGATCAGTGATGTCTTCCATTGGATTTTTCTGTTGGGGATAGGGTTTTCTTGGATGTTTCTCGTTGGTTTGGTCACCATATTCTTGAAAAAAGGGAGAGTTGGCCCCAAGATATGTTGGACAATTTGAGGTCATTGAGTGGCTTGGGTTGGTTCAATATAAGAAATCATTTCTAGTTTAGTTGAATGGAATCCATTATTTTTTCACATATATTAGATTAAGAAGTATCACTAAGATCCCACTACCATTCTGAGTTGGGAATACATTATGTTAATGTGAGATGTTTTTATTTTTTAGAAACCAACTGGGATCATTGAATCTCAACAGAAAGTATTATGTGGGATGTTGATTCTATTGTTCATCTTTTTATGGAAACAGATATTCGATTCTCATGAGACTTGGGAATGCAAGTCTATGATGTGGGAGAAATGTCCTCATCTTTTTTAAGGGGTAGGATCTTCCCCATGAGTTCCCTTGTAAGGAAAGTATTTATGCTGGGGAGTTTTGAACATTTCATTACCTTGATCGGGTATGTTTTAACCTCTCTCTAAGTTCACTTTTTTTCATGGTGTATTAGATGTTCATTTTTAGATTTTCTATTAGATTTATTATTTTTTCATGTCGTATAACAATTTTAGAAAATTTGCAATGGTTTATGGATAAAAGTAACAATATGGGTTCGGGATGTGAAATCATACTTGATGTGATGATCTTTTATTCATCATGAATTGATTAATAGTGGCATCCCTCATTTTTAATACATAACTTTTCATTACATTTTACATACAAGGGATCTTTAAAGTCTAATGTCTTGGAAATAAGGAACAATAAAACATGAATACAACATAAAGCATTCTTCTAATCCACTTGTAAGGCTTTATCATAAGATAATACAAAGTGAAATTACTACCTTTAATATCTTGGAAACATATATCAAAATAAAGGGTGAGCAGAAGGCCCAGTAAGGTTAAACAATGGAATCAATGTACTTGTGATATCAATAAGAACTTGAATAACAACATAAAGATATGGGCAATGAAATTATAGGAATATCATAATGAATAGAACATGAAACATAACTTGAATAAGTGGGTACAACATTTCATTTATACATTAATGAACATATCACCAAGGTTCATCCCCAAGGTGTCATAAATATTACCATGGTTATTCACCAAGGTATCGTGAAACTTGTCATCTCTAGAGTTTAAATCTTTAACCAATGCATTGGAGCGCTATCAGGAATCACCCTTAATATGTCTTTACATTCATGTGATCCAAATAGATCATAATCAATCATTTCAAAAATAACCCAAATGGAATCAACGAAATGGGTTTCAGGTCAAAATCGTGACGTTTAAAAAGAGCATAAAGATAAGATCATTATGAAATTTATAACACATGGAAAGAGAGTAAGGGTTATATGTAGGTCAACTAAAGAATAAAATATATCATTTTTATATATTTATGAACACCCATATAAACTAAATATGTTTTGGTATTCACATAAATTAGAAAAATAATTTCATGAGAGAAATATATAGAAATTTTGAGACGAAATTTTTACAGCATAACAGCTATATAACATGGTTTTAGAAAACATTGAAAAGAGAGGGGACTAGAGTCAACCACTCATAAATAATTCATAATATAGTATTATTACTTAATATGATCATGTTATGGATATTTGAATGACATGCCACATGAAAATGAAACATGAAAGAAAAGAGAGGATGTGATTTCTTTTATGAGAAATTTGGTAGCCTAACGACGTCACTTAAAAATTCAGAAAACAAATTGATCAGAGCGGAAAGGGTATATCAACAATTAGAAATGAAATGAACAGTAATTATAATATATAATAACATACCCTAAACCTAAATAGATGGAATCTAGAAGACACAACATAAAGGAATTCATGCCTTAAAAGAGGAGGGTGAAAGAATCCCTTTCCTTAAAGAGTAACTTCGAAAGCTTGAAGGTCAAGACCATGGGAGGCTTGAGGTCACCTTGGGAGGACTCCTTGGGAGGTATGGAGACCATAACATTATTGAGGAGGATTTGGAAATGAAAATAATGGGGTAATGGCTTGGAATTTATAGGAGAAGTGAGGGGATAATTCATTAATGGCCAAGGGACACCTCATCTGTGGTATTGGAGAAACCATGGGCTTTCCCATGGTATTTTCCCAGGGTATTGGCCACATGGGACACCTAATACCTTATATTACTATTCATAAGTTTAATAGAATGATTACATAGTTATTATATCTTTAATGATGTCATTAAACACCCGAAACTAAAAACAATATTTTCACTATTCACCGAAAAATTCAATTTTTCTGAAAAATCTCATAAAATCACTTTAACCAAATATCGATTCATTGAATTCAAAAATGAACTCCATTTTATATAAAAAAAATATTAAATATATTTAATTTATTTTTTAATTAAAAACATTATTCACCCGAACAAAATAATACTTGATTAATAATTTCTGAAACAATTTTTTACCTATTTTATTGAATCAAATTACTCAATCAAGGTGCCTAAATTATATTAATACTTTTATTATGTAATATTACGAATCCATTTGGTCACATTACTTATCCTAATCATAACATCACTATTCATAATTTTATATTCACCAAAAATTATGTTGATCTTATTAGACTGTAAATTTCTTGCAGAACACAATTGTAGAAGACTATTATTTGAAAATCATTACACACCAATAATTATTTAAGGGTTACAAAAATATTTCATAATATCCCTATTTTATAAAATTCATCAATATACATCATAAATTTATTCAGACATCAGAGAAATCACAAACTTCACCAGAGGAAGAAATCAAAATTTTATTTATCTCAAAGGATTACAAAAAGTATCTACGGTCTTGTTACATAGCCCCTTATAACCCCATCATAGGACCTAAGTGTAAGGTGTGCTATGTTTAGAGAATCTGAGGATGGCTAAGCCAACATTGCCTGAGTAGTGATTTCTATAAGCTTGAACTTCTCTGGAAGGTGATTCCGCTCCAGCTTCACACGATGATGTTCGACTTGGGCTTGGTCCAGAGCAACGCCTAGTGGTGCTGCTACCTCATTTCCAAGTTTAGTCATATGGGCTTCGATCATCCTGAGACTACTGGATGAGGCCACCGAATCTTCTTTCTATATTAATTAACTAAGAGCACTTGTATTTAGAGACAAAAATCACAACATTTAGTTTCCAATGGTCATATTGACCGACAATCATATAACAGTTGAAACCCAACGGTCTCATTTTTATTATACTCACATAATTAACTAAAGAATATATTTTTGTTGAGTATAAACTAAAATAACACACACACAAAATGAAAAAAATCTTTCAAAATATTGGGTCGTTACATTCTTCCCCCCTTAAGAAATTTCATCCCCAAAAGTTTAACTCCTAACCTTAGAAAAGAAAAGGTGTGGGTATGTCTACCTTATAGACTCCTCTGGTTCCCATGTGGCTTCTTCAAATTTGTGGTTTCTTCACAACACCTTAACAAGTTGGGTAGTCTTGTTGCGTAGAACCTTGTCTCTACGATCTAAGATCTCCATTGGATGCTCCTCATAAGAGAGGTCATGTTCCATTTGTACCACCTCTGAGTTTACTACATGTGATGGGACAGGTATGTACATCTTCAAGAGGGATATGTGGAAGACATCGTGAACTTGTGCTAGATTTGGAGGAAGATCAAGCCGATAGGCTACTGCTCCCACGCGATCAAGGATTTAATAGGGGCCAATGAACCTTGTGTTGAGCTTCCATTTCTTCCTAAACCTCATGACTCTCTTCCAAGGTGAAATTCGATGAACGACCATGTCACCAACATCAAAATCCATGTCCCTTCGACAGTTGTCGGCATAGCTCTTTTTCCGACTCTGAGAAGCCTTAAGGTGTTGTAGGATGGCATGGTCTCTTTATATCATCTCTTACACAAGATCAGGCCCAAGAAGCTTTCACTCACCAGATTCATCCCAAAAATTAAAAGTTCTATATCGCTCCCCATATTGAGCTACATAGGGTTCCATTTGAATGCTTGAGTGGAAGCTGTTGTTGTAAGAGAACTCAAATAAAGGGAGATGTTGATCCCATCCACCCTTAAATTCTATTGATCATGTTCTCAGCATTTCATAGAGTGTTTGAATAGTTCTTTCAGATTGTCCATTAGTTTGGGGGTGATAGGCCATATTGAAATTCAATTCAGTGCTCATAGCATGTCGAAGACTTCTCCAGAATTTTGATGTGAACCTTGGATCATGATCAGATATGATAGAATATAGAACTCCATGCAGCCTTACCAATTCCTTCACATCAATCCTGGAAAGTTTATCAAGAGTGAAATCTTCCCAAATTGAGATAAAATGGGAATTCTTGGTGAGATGGTCCACAATAACCCATATCGCATTATTTCCTTTGGAAGTTCTTGGAAGAACAGTGACAAAGTCCATAGTGATATTGTCCAACTTCCATGCTGGTATGGGTAGTGGTTGCAGTACCCCTTTAAGAAGTTGTCGCTCAGCCTTCACTTGCCGACATACTAGGTACCTTGAAGTGTAGTCAGAAATCACCCTTTTCATATTATCCCCCCAATAATGATCATGAAGATCCCTATAAATTTTTATTCTTCCAAGATGTATAGATAAAGTAGCGCGATGAGCTTCATCCATCATCTCCATCTTTATTTCCAAAATAGATGGAACACATAGTCTTGTATAAAATTTTAGTACACATTCTTGATCAATATTGAACTCAGGAAACCATTCATCATTTAAAGCCTCAATCTTCTCTTGTAACAAAGGATCTTCTTTCTATGATTTTTTGTTCATCTCTAGTAATGACGGTTGCGAAATCATTTGGGTTAGGGTTGATGATGTCACTTCACCTATAATTCCCATTTCAAACTTTACTATTTCATTTATCAAAGGTTTTTTTTGAATCCTCATCATGGAAAAACAAAAGGGTCTTTATTGCTTAATGGATCAGCAACTTTGTTTGATCTTCCAGGGTGATAATGAATTGAACAATCATAGTCCTTAAAAAGTTCTAACGCTCTCCTTTGTCTATTGTTCAATTCATTTTGTGTGAAAATATTCTTCAAATATTAATGGTATGTGTATATATCACATTTCTCCCCATAAAGATAGTGCCTCCATATCATCATTGAAAAAATGATCGTAGTCAGCTCTATAACATGTGTAGGATAATTCTGCTCATCAATCCTCAACTGTTGAGATGCATAAGCAATGACCTTGTAATTTTTCATGAGGACGCACCCAAGCCTTTTTGGAGAATCATCACAAAAAATAACGAATCCTTCTCTACATGAGGGTATAGTTAACATGGGTGCAGTAACCAATCTCTTCTTCGGATCTTGGAAACATTCCTCACACTCCGTTATCCAGATGAACTTGACCCCTTTTCGAGTTAACATGGTTAATGGATTAGAATTTCGTGAAATGTTTTTCGCAAACCATCTATAAAATCCTACTAATCCAAGAACACTATAAATCTCAGTTGTTGTTGTAGGTTGAGGCCACTCCTCTACAACTTTTGTCTTGGCAGGGTCAACTGTGAATCCCTCATTGGTTATAATTTGTTTTAATAAAGTGACTTGTTCTAACCAGAAATAACGTTTACTAAACTATCCAAAAGCCTCTCCTTCCATAATGTTTTCAAAATAACCCTCAGATGCTCTTAATGCTCTTACTGACATTTGAAATATATCGGAATATCATCAATAAAAAATTCCACAATGTTATCAAGGTAGTCCTTAAAGTCTCTATTCATCAAATCAATAAAAATAGTAGGTGCATTAGTCAGTCCAAAGGGCATGAAAACAAACTCGTAATGCCCATATCTTGATCAGGAGGCAGTTTTTGGAATATCTTCTTTTTTCACCCTCAATTGATGATAACTCGATCGAAGGTCAATCTTAGATAAGAATTGATCCCCTTGAAGTTGGTCAAATAAGTAATCAATTATTGGAAGAGGGTATTTGTTCTTCACTATGATCACATTCAATTCTTTATAATCAATGCATAGCCGCATCTATCCATCCTTCGTCATCACAAAGAGAATAGGTGATCCCTAAGGAGACACACAGGGTCGGATAAACCCCTTCTCCAAAATATCTTGGAGTTGATTCATTAATTTCTCCAGCTCGACATTTTCCATCCTATAAGGGGTCTTTGATAACAGATGAGATCAAGGTATGAGTTCGATGGATAACTCTACCTATCATTCTGGGGGAGGTCTAGGAAACTTCTTCGAAAATACATCAAAGTATTCTTGGATGATGGGGCATTTTCTATCCTCAAACTCTTATCTCTTTCTTCTTCTTCACTAATCAACTCCATAAAAGTAGGATATAAGGGGTTAATTTTGAAAAAGATATGGTTTTGATATCTCTCCTTGAAAGATATTTGTAGGTTTTTCATTCAAGACTATATATATTTCCATACTTCTGCAATTAATCTTAGCATTATACTTTGAGAGACAGTCCATCCCTAGTATAATGTCAAATTCTAGCATGGGAATGACTAATAGATTAGTGATAAGATTGTGCTCATTAATGAAAATACTATAGTTTCTAAACACTGACGATGCATGGATTGTCCCACCAGGTGTCTTGACTGACAACTATACTTTTAAAAATTCGGGGGTTGACAATAAATTCTTTGCAAACTTGGAGGAAATAATGGAATGAGTTGAACCAGAATCAAACAAAGTACTTTCTAGCTTTGAGAGAACAATAAGAGTACCTACTACCACATCATTTAGATCATTGACTTCAGCTGTCGCGATAAAAAAAACCATGGCCTTGATCCCTTGGCCTTTACTGAGGCTATGGTGGTTCCACTCCATAGCCCCCATATTTGGATAGTGATTGGAAAAGTGCCAATAGTTTCCAAAATTGTAGAACTAGACATCAGGTAGGGCATGCATTATCTTCCCCTTGTTGTTTGTATTTGGAAGTTGAGGTTTCACCTCACCATGAGAATTCCTCACAATGAGGCCATCTCTTCCACACTTTTAGCACTTCTTACACCCGAGAAGGTAGTTCCCCAGATTCTTCCTCCCACATTTATTACATGTGGGATGTTTCACTTTCTTTCCTCTTCTTCCCTGATCAAAATTCCTCCCAATGCTGGGTTACATCGATCTCTTCTTGTCATTGGATTTATGAGACCACTGCGTCTCACCAAACTCTAGATCCACTTTCATCACACTCCGCACGATCTCACCATAGCTATCATAATCTCAGTGTGCTATATTCTTCCGCAGATGAGGTCTCAGCTCACCGAAGAATCTTTAAACCATACCATTTGGATCCATGAAAAAGTTAGAGGTATATCTTGAATGCCTTGTGAAGTTCATCTCATAGCTTCCCACAGATTCATTCTCTTACAGCTTCATCTCAAGAAACTCCTTATCCATTATTGTTCTCATGGAACGAGGTAAATACTTACTAAAAAATATCCTTCTAAAATCTTCCCACTCCATAGCTTCAACTTCCACTCTTTGTCTCATGTTTTTGATTAGTTCCCACCACTGATCCGCTTCTCTCTCTAAGCGATAGACAGCCATGGTGACCTTCTCTTGCTCTGAATAACATAGCACAGAAAATATATTCTCTATAGATATGATCCATTTCTTAGAAATCAATGGGTAAGTCGATCCACTGAAGGTTGGTGGTCATTGGAGCATAAAGGACTTAATAGAATATTTTTTCCTTCGTGGTGAGATCAAACTCTCATCTTGATTCAAGTTATTACTCATAACTTGAGTCAGTTGGTATATTATTCGCATAAATGTTTCTATTTAGGCTTCCATCGGAGGGTCGTCAGCGCATGCTCCATTGCGGTCACCATTTTTACAGTTCCTCCTATTGGCATCCATTCTCTAAAAGAATAAATTCTTAGTGAGAAACTTGTTTCATTTACAAATATTTTAACTATAATGGATTCTATGTTTCCAAACATTATGATTAATCAATTATATTTCTCTATAATTCCTTCATAATGATTCATAAAGAGATTTTGATTAACCAAACATATCCCCCAGGAGTGTCGTAACCAAGAGTGCAGCAAGGCCCATTTTCGTGAACCAGTTCCTGTTTGAGTCAAGCTCAAAGCGGTGTTTTCGGGTTTTACCCCTATGTACATTTGTGTCAGAGCCACCTCTACCTTCTTGTATCCAGATAGGGATATATTTGTTTGATAAACCACTAACTCTATACTCACCAAAATACCAGAAAGTTTTCCTATTTTTAAACTTTTCTACAGGGTTATTCCTAATGTTTTCATAGCCTAATTTCCATAAATAAGTAAACTATCCATTGATACCAACTATGGTTTCCTTTTTAATACATAACTTTTCCTTACATTTTACATATAGAGGATATTTAAAGTCTAGAGTCTTGGAAATCAAGAACAATAATACATGAATACAACATAAAAAATTCTTATAATCCAATTTTAAAGCTTCATCATAAGATCATCCTAATTATAATTACTGCCTTTCATATCTTGGAGACACACATCAAAGTAAAGGGTGAGCAGAAGGCCCAGTAAGGGTAAACAGGGGAATCATTATACTTGGGATATCAATAAGAACATGAATAATAACATAAAGATATGAGAAATGAATGTATAGAAATAACATAATAAAACAGACATGAAACATAACTTGAATATGTGTCTACAACATTTCATTTATATATTCATGAAAATATCACCAAGATCCATCCCCAAGGTGTCATAAAAATTACTAAGGTTATTCACTAAGGTATAGTGAAACTTGTCATCTCTAGAGATTAAATATTTACACAATGCATTGGAGCACTATCAAGGTGAACCCTTAATATGTTATTACTTTCATGTGATCCACATAGATCATAATCAAACATTTCACAAATAACCCAAATGTAATCAAAGAAATGGGTTTCATGTGAAAATTGTGACTTTTAAAAAGAGCTTAAAAATAAGATCATTATGTCATTTATAACCCATGGAAAGAGAGTGATGGTTATATGTATGAAAAATCCAGAATCAAATATATCATTTTTATATATGTATGAACTTCCATAGAAACGAAATAGGTCTGGGTATTCACATAAATAAACAATATAATTTCATGAGAGAAAGAGATAGAAATTGTGAGATGAAATATCTGCCGCATAACGGCTATATAACATGGTTTTAGAAAACATTGAAAAGATGGGTGTCAGGGGTCAAACACTCTTAAATAATTTATAATACAGTATGGGTACTGAATAAGATCATGGTATTGATATTTTAATTACATACCACATGAAAAAGAAACATTAAAGAAAAGAGAAGATGTGAGTTCTTTTACAAGAAATTCGGCAAAATAACAACGTCACTAAAAAATTCAGAAAACAAATTTATGAGAGTGGAAAGTGTCTATAAAAAATTAAACATGAAATGGTCAGTAATTTGAACATATAAGAACATACGCATAATAATAAGAGATGTAAACTAGAAGACACAACATAAAGGATGTCATGGCATAAAAGAGGAGGGTGAAAGAATCCCTTACCTTGAAGAGTAACTTCAAAAGCTAGAAGGTCGAGACCTTGGGAGGCTTGAGGGAAACTTGGTAGGACTTCATGGGAGGTAAAGAGACCATAAAATTGTTGAGGATTATTTGGAAATGAAAATATTGATTGAAAGGCTTGGTATTTATAGGAGAAGTGAGAAGACAGGTCATTAATGGACAGGGGACACCTCATCGGTGGTATTGGAAAAACCATGGGCCTGCCCATGATATTTTCCCATGGTATTGGCCACTTGGGAAACCTCATAACTTATATTACTATTCATAAGTCTACTAGACTGATTACATAATTATTACATCCTTAATGATGTCATTGAACACCAGAAACTGAAAACAGTATTTTCATTATTCAACAAAAAATTCATTTTTTTTCAAAAAAAACCCCAATAATCACCTTAAACTAATATCGATTCATTGAATTCAAAAAAGAACTCCATTTTAAAGAAATATTTTTCTAAATATTTTTAATTTAATTTTTAATTAAAAAACACTATTCACCTGAACTAACTAATACTTCACTAATAATTTCAGAAACAATTATTTACCTATTTTATTGAATCACATTACTTAATCAAGGTTCCTAAATTATATTAATACTTTCATTAATTAATATTACTATTCCATTTGGTCACATTACTAATCCTAAGCGTAAAATCACTATTCATTATTTATTATTCTCCAAAAATTAAGTTGGTCTTATTAGACTCTAATTTTTTTGATGAACATAATTGTAGAAGACTATTTTTTGAATATCATTACACATACTTAATTATTTAAGGGTTACATAAATATTTAAAAATATCCCTTTTTTCCAAAATTCATCAATATATATCCTATATTTATTCGGACATCTAAATAATCACAAACATCACCATTGGAAGAAATCGAAATTTTATTTATCTCAATGGATTACACAAAGTAGCTATGGTATCGTTACAAATCCCCTTATAACTCCATCATAGGTTCTAAGTGTAAGGTGTACTAGTGTGAGAGAATCTGAGGGTGGCTCGACCAACATTGTTGGAGTAGTGATTTCTATAAGCTTGAACTTCTCCCAAATGTGATTCCGCTCTAGCTTCACACGATGATGTTCAGCTTGGGTTTGGTCTAGAGAAAATCCCAATGGTGCTACCTCCTTCCCATGTTTCTTTAGATGGGCTTCAATCGTCCCGAGACTATTGGATGATGCCATCAAATCTTTTTTATGTATTAATTAACCAAGATGACTTGTATTTAGAGACAACAATCACAACATTTAGGTTCCAACAGTCATATTGAACAATGGTCATATAACAATAGAAACCCAATGGTCTTATTTTAATTATAATCACATCATTAATTAAAGAATATAGTTTTGTTGAGTATAAACTAAAATAACACAAAAAAAGGAAACAAAAATGCATTTAAAATTTTGGGTCATTACATTAATGATCAGATTATAATATGAGTTGATGAATTGTTTTTATGTATGTGGACAACGTAGATGTCATGAAATGTAATCGAATTACACGTTGATAAATTTCATGAGTAGGGATTTGTACGGTGCCGTTGGGGTTTTGGCTATCCATACAACCACTAGTTCTCTTTTTCTCTCAACATATGGTTCCACTTCAATGATTTTTTTGAGACACCATCTTTTCCTGATCGACTCATTCATTATTAGAACTTTTTTTGTTATAATTTATCTCTATAGGTATGTGGACATTCAACATATTCATTCACATTGATTGTGGTAGAACTTTTTGTTTGATTTATCATATTCATTGGACTGTAATAGATTTTATTTGTATCTTCTTCAAGATCTGTTGTGCGATGTCATTCCAAAGGTTGTTCCTTTGATGGTTGTGGTGCAGCGGGTGCTTGTTATTGGGGAGTGTGGTGTTTTCTCATCTCCCCCAACCCCAATTCTTAATCAAATCAATTATTATATATGTGGAGTAGGTTCCAGGACCTTCATTTTCATCATTGTTTTATAGGTGTTGGTGGATCCCATTGTTTCTTGTGCGACCGAAGTTTCACGGTAGGTGGTTTCATCTCTATCATATGTTAATGATAATTATTATTCAAAGTTTATAAAATGATTTATAAAATAAAATAGCATTTTTTTGTGTGGGTTGAAAAGAGTTTTTTAAAAAAAATTCACTATTTATTAATAAATTTTAACAAAATGTGAATTTATAAAGCATTGAAATGTATTTATGAAATTGTTGTGAAATGGTTATTCAATGAATTGGAATGAATTGTGAAAAAATGAGATCATGGGATACCTTCTGTACTTAGGTGGAAGATTTATCTTAATTCTATCATATTTTTTAGGAGGTTTTCCTATGTGGCTTTCCTTTATGTATGGTTCCCATTTCTCTACGGAACTAATATTGACATTGTATGTGGGGTTTTCTCATGTTGTATAACTCTCCTTCCTAAGCCTGTTTTCATTGAACCAAATTGTGAAATTTGTTTATTGAGGTATGATTAGTTTAATAATATTTCCTATAGAGATCCTTTGGGTATATACCTATGATTATATTTTTTTTACATGGATTTTATTATTTTATACTAGATATGCTATTTAGTTTTCGAAAAGACGGTATAGAAAATGTTCTTTTAAATTGATTTTCCAATTTTTTTTAATAGTGAAAAACGGTAGATGTTTAACAAGTTTTTTATAAAATATCTTTTACACATATCATTAAATTTGTTTATTAAAATTATAAAATATGAATTGTTATAGATGGACCTATTATGGAAAACCTGAGTGGGATCTAATTGTGTTGTTAGCTCACACCCTACACACCCATTTAGTGGTGTCCATACATATTTTTACTATCATATGTAGGAAAAGTAATGAAGTCATAGTGAGGTGGAGATATTTTGTGTCATCATTTTTGGGTCGTGAGTGGTGAGATGTTAGGAGTTCATCCACACTATAACATAGAGTAGCTTTTTTTCCCTTTGTAGTTGGAATTGTCTCTTTAATATTTTAGTCACTTTTATAATTTTTTTCCCATTATTTTCTTACAGTTATGAAATATATTTATTAGATTTCTAATGTTCCTAATTTCTCCATGTATATATATTCGATGTGTTTTTTTAGGTTGGAAGATATCATTACATTTGGTTTGTTTTTGGATGAGCGGGTGGTTATTTCCAGCCCATGGGGATCAAGAACACCCTTTGTGTTGGTGAAGGAATGGGTCGAGTGGCAGGTTTGAGGGTAACATTGTTCGATTTGATACAATACATATATTTTCTCTTTATATAGGTTATTCATTACAGTTATCATTTGATCATTAGTGCCTTTTTTCTATTTGAATATATAATAATATCATCTATAAAGACTACCGCAAAATGATCATATTTATCTCCACGTACCCAATTCATTAAATCAATGCTGAAAGTAAATCCAATAATATGACCAAATTGAATCAATATATAATCCTAATTATATTACCTTATGTGTAATTCCGTATTTTTTATATCCACCCACTCAACTACCAATTTATAATATCAAAATGAATATCAATCTATTATAAGTTTTGCAGATTGTGTAGTTGATAATGAAAACATCAATACATCATAGAGGATAATTTCTTTTGATTATAATCTTATTGAGAACTCCAAAATACATATATATTCACATTGATCTATCATTATTATATTAAAAAGAATAGGTTCATACCATGGTGACAATATTGGCCAAATGAATCCCTAGGCATGATTATAATTTAGTTTCTTCTTTAATTCCAGCACCGCAATTACAGCCATTCCAAAAGGAGTCGTTAAAATATTTTAGGAACCTGGTATGAGTTCTTTAGTTAAGAAAACATCATGATTCAGGGGAAGATAAATAAATTATTCTAGAAATGGATGAAACAAATCCCATAAGATAATAATATCATTGAGGTTGAGATTCTCCAAAACAATATGGGATAAACACCCATTTTTAATTGGAACCATGACATATATAATGGATTTGATTTACATTAGAAGCACGAATCTATCATCACATTGATAGATATTAATATGTTTTATTAGAACATCCAACATGAATTCCCTTCATTAACATTTTATTTATCCTTATGTTATGAATACCAATCTTTTAAAAATATAACATAAATTTCAACCGGAGGGATAATAACCTAATTTAAAGGAAGCACATTCTGACAAACATCAATTAAATAAGAATTATAGATAGGATATGTTATCATCCTGACATTAATGGTTCATACCACTAATTATAAATTTCATTTTTCATTCAGAATGTTGATACCTTTATACAATTATTCAGATAGAAATTAATGGGAAATTTCATAGTCAAATAATACATTATAAATTATTCAGCGGGTGGTAATTATACCATTTACTACATCATTATCGTACCCCTCATTAAAAATAATAATTAAATATTATTTTCTATTTCTCCCAACATAAGAGATTGGTAATGTCAATCATCATCGTTAATTGAAATATTTTGGTAACTTTTGAGCATAATGAACCAACTCCTTACAGTTGAAACATTGAACTTCAGTTTGATCATTTTTTAGAGCTTTATATTTGTTTGTATCAGTAGTTTTCTTCTTCTTATCACATCAATATTCACCAGCTCAATAACATTCATCCCTATAGATAAAATATTTAGTACTCCCCTAAAAAATTCTCTTCTTGATAACTTACTTACATTTAGCATAAAATAATTTTAATCAACATCTCTCTATGTTTTTTAGCGATCCCATTTAATTCGATCATGCATTTCTTATGAAACCCATGAGATTTATGGGTAACTGCAATCTCCATCTCCACCAAGATAGTACATCATTATATTTATTCTTGTTTACTAAAGTTTCTTATGTATAATTCTCTATAGAAACAAGGTTTTAGGCCCTTGAAGAATCTATCATCCTTAATTTAAGGTTAGATGATACTAACATAAGTGAACCACCTAATTACATTAAATTTTATTTATAAGTGCCAACAAATTCATCATCTTTTTGATTTAGATAAAGGAACTCCTTATCCATTTTTTATAATGATTACGAGGTAAGTAGTTATTGAAAAATTATCTTTAAACTCATCTCAATCCATGGAGTCAATTTTATTATATATCACTATACTCTTGGAAAGATTCCACCATTGATATTATTCAACTTTCTAAATGATATATAGAAAAAATTCATTTATAAAGTTAAAAATTGGGGAACAAAAAATATTATTTAAGTGGTATATATCAATTTCAATGTAACTATTGGATAATAATAATAAACGGATGAAGTTGCATTTTGGCTCATGAATGTCTCAATAAAATGTTTTCCCTCCTTAAAATTTGGATGTCTAATATAATTAATAGGATGAGAAATGTTTTTGAGCATAATGAAGAGATTTTTCATTCTATAAAGTATAAAATTTGATTCTTATAAAGAAATTCATTGAATTTTTTTTTAATTTTGAATTAACATGGATCCTTCTGGTTTTATCCTAACATAAAACAAAAAAAAATCTGTAAAACACTAATAAAAATAGAAACCAAGCTAAGTTGTAAGGCCTATTAAATTATAATAGGTAACACTAGCGTCAATCACGATGTGTGTTTTTCAGAGTTATTACCCAGAGTTACACGTATTCTAGAATAAAATGTTATTTACATTATCATGAATTGGATTTATTTAATGGAAAGAAAAATCCTTTAATAACTATGGCATGATACATTATCCTATACTTAGTACTTTACAGAATGTTTTCACCAATGTTTTCTCATCCTATATTCTGATGTTTAACTTAACCTATACCCAAATGATAAATAAAAATGGTTAGGATTTTCAAATATATTTATTAATTATTATTCTTTGAATATTAAATTAATTACATAAAAACACACTCTATGATCATAAAATATTATTTTCATTATAATCTAGATATATAATGTTCTTATTTTTTGAAAGATCACCAACATCTCCCACTAGGATATAACTACACATATATTGTCATAGACATATAATACATAGTACCATTCATTATAGACTGGGGAAAGGAAATATAATAATGAGTGAGACCATATTCTTATTATTAATCAAAATATAATATATCAATAAACAAACAATCATAAAGGTATGACAACATGAGCCTAACATTTTGAAACCAACCCCTTCATCTAAAATAACTTAATCATGGGTCTTGTCAGGAATCATGGTAGTTTATAATACATGAATCATAAATAAATAAAATAACATTTACTATTATAGAATTAGATAAGAATAATACATGGATTTTTTATTACACATAAACATAGAAAACTATATTTCATGAATACACACCAAGACATTCATTACATGTTATTCTTGGCCAAAACTAAAATGTACCAACTCGGGCTTGGATTTACCACCCATGTATGCATTTTTACGTCATGGTATAACCTCTCATATACCCTTTTACTTCATCAAAAATTAATTTTTACCCAATTAATAGAAGGGAGATATTTTTATAACCTGTCACATTTGAAAAATAATAAGCATTTTTCTACAATATAAAATACCATTCATCATATTAGTACCAAAAAAAGTAATATGTTTCCTAAGAATATTGGTTTCATAAATGATGATATTATTAATAATTAATAGGAATGGTATCCCTAGATCATATCCCAAATAAAGAATAAGTAATATCATGGGATTTTATCTTTGATGGAAATGATTCTAAAAGATCCCTTAGAATAGTTATTGAAGATAGTTTCCTTCCCTATTTTAAAATTATTTTTAGAAACTAAAAATTAATAAAAATCTATTTTTTGTAAATATTCATGTATTAATATATATAAATAATCCAATTAAGGGTTTTTCTTGATAATGAAAAATTCATCTCATGCCGAAAACTATAAAAATTGAAATTCCATTAACATTTTCGGTAAAATCCAAACAATACTTTCATGAACAATGACTTGAATATTATTTTTAAAACATTATTTAAAAATTAAAAAAAAAAGTTTAAAAATCAATTTAAATAATTAAATAGGAACTTTAAAATAAATTTTGAACAGTTTTAGAAAACCGGTATGTTGAAGAAAATTGGGGTTTGAGAAAAGATAGAAATAATGTCAATTTTATTTCAATTTTTTTTTGAATATTGAATACATGAATAGAGATAAGTAAAGGAAATATTTTTATTGTAAATAAAAAAACATAGAATAATAGTAATCTTGATTCTATTCCGAAATAAATTATGATATTTTATCATCGAAAGCATAATGATAAATGATCATGATAAATAATGACATTGTGACAACAAACTATTAAAACATTGTTAAATTTTAAATCATAATGCACATAAAAGTGAGACCATGACATTCATATTTAAATTAACATAATTTTCAAGAGAATAATAAAAAAAATACATTCATGGTTTGTATATACATCGCAAAAAATAAAGAAGTGGTGAATATGGAATAAATTTCTTATATTTAAATAGTTATATGAGAATTACAAACCTAAAGACTTCCCATTCTTTTTACACATTCCAAACTCATATATAATAAATATAGGTTTATAATAAATATATTATATATACATTCACATTTGTACCATTACAAATATTATGTACATTAAAATATTTATTTTGGGAAAAAATATTCATTTATCGTGTATTTAATCATTCTATGATTTTGGTCCTCATATATTGTTCGTGGATTCATAACAACATGATTTTTAAAAATGATAAAAATATTTATTATAATTTTTATATTTTTTATATTTTTTATATACATATTTAATGATTATAATAAAATTTGAAAGAAAAATTAGATTATATTCTTCATGGAGATGGTAATCCATATATATGGATGAATGATACTTCTGTTCTTTTGCGGATGGATCAAAAGATAGTTAAGTGATAATTATTACTTAAATAATAAATATGATTTAATATACATCACTTATATTAATTAAATTTATGACTATTATCATCAACATAAATCATATGTGACAGACGAATAACATTACTTTGTGATGATATAGTCCATCGTACACATGAACCACATTATCGTATATATCATAGAAGTAGTATTAAAAAAATAAATATGTGACATTATAATTTCATAAGTATAATAGTGTAAAAAATATAACATATACACATTATATCCACCATAATACCTAGAAAATAGAGGTTCTACTGGAAAACAAGACACATCTGTTTGCAAGGCGGTAGTCCTATGTACACATGATCGATGTTATTATTTCCCATTAAAGGTTATATGACACAGATATAAGTTATAACATTAATATAGAAACATATGACTATATTTATGGTACATATTTTATTATATCATAATTGAATAAAAAAATTTAGGGATTTTGAGGATGAAATAAAGATAAAAACACTCATTGAATAATGTTACATCTTTTTTGGGTAACCTCTTTAGGTTTGGACAAAAATAATTCCTAGGGTTTATTTATGATAAAAATGAGTTTTCTAAGATGAGGAGACATATTTAGAGAATTTATTTTGGTAGTTAATGGATTATTAAATTCGGTTTGGATGTTTAAATATGAGTGGAGATGGGGTGACTTATTATATGTGGGGAAGATGACACACATGGAATCATGGAAAATAATAAATTCCACCCAACATTTTCTCAAGAATAAATGAAAAAAAAATAAATTTTCAAACCCTATAAGTTATATTGTTGAGATATCAATATTTATTTGGAATATTACTATTTTTTTTAAATTTAAACCATTATCATTTCTGTTTAACCCATGGTAGACCATTTTTTACCAGAACCACGGTAAATAAATTCTCATTGTCTTAACTATTCAATATGGTAAAAAATAATGTTAACCATAGTAGAAAATATAATTTTTTATGATTAAAAATATCAAATCCATTTTTCTAATTTCAACTGAGATAGGTGGGGGAATTTAATTTAAAATTAAATTAGAGATGTGTCAAAAACTGTTTTTCCAAGATAAATAATTTAAAAGCTGAAAAAAATTATTTATAAATCAAATATGAAATTCACTCAAGTGAAATAAGTTGAGTTAATTAATTTTATGTTAAACAAATACTAATTTTTAAAACACATTAAAATAAAATGGGTCTTGTAAAATCATTAAACGAAAGTAAAAATTTTAATAAATAATTTTGATTTTTCACTGTTCCTTGAAAATTTAAAAATTTCATAAAAATCCTAAAATTCAACTAAAGATAATTTTTGTATGATTATTTCAAAATTTAAGTTAATTTTTTAAAATTATTTTTTCTATAACTACAAAAATAACAATTATTAGTTATTATGAAAATGAAATAAAAACAATTTTTGAAAAATGTTATTTTTGAACATATATTGAAAAGTAAGAAATATTTTATCAATTTGTTTTCATTAAATATCATAATAATATTTAACATTGAAATAGTATTTTAATAATTCAAATATTAATTGATATTTTATAAAATTAAAATTAGATAATATTATTAATATTATATTTCAGTTTTTGAAAACTTGATTGTGCGTGTAATACAAGATAAACTTGATTTTTCTTATAACCTAATATATCTAAAAAATTAATTATTTCTAAAAAATAATTCATAAAAATTAGGGTTGTTACATGTATAGAATTTTATAGCTCATCAACAAATCAATACTTATCATAAGAGAAATTAGTAAGCTATCATAAAATGAATTTCAGGTGCATACCTACTAATGGATTACAGTTTCATTGATAAAATATTTGATGATATTAATATCTTTATTTCAGGTATCGTGACATATAAAAGTAAGAATATACATAATTTATCTTTTAGTTATTCATATCCATGACATTACCTTATTCATATTATCCAGGTTTAACGTTTATTCACAAATAATTAATGAATGGTATTTGTTTTCAGTTATTTAACTTTGAATATTTATTATGCATTATTTATTTTATTATGATTACTAAAGATTTATTCTTTTATATTAATCACTTAATAAGAAGGTGATTTCACCCTAAAAAATTTTCTTTTCCTTGATAATAGAGGAAGAAATCTGTTAATGAGTTAAAGGACACAAAATATTTATTATCACAATTTTTTTAATTTATATTTTTAAAACTATAAATTGAAATTAAACAATATATCTTTTTTACCAAGACTAATAATATATTCAACCCATAATGATACAATTTTTTATATATAATAGTAATTTAATAATATAGGAACTATTTCTAGGCTACTAGAGTGGGGTGCTTACAAAATATTTCTAAAAGAAACAAACTATAAAATTGTATATAAAATATGTTATTACAAGAGACAATATAAAAGATAAGGACCCATATATGGAAACATTGATAATGAAAATAGAACCTAATGTAATGTTCTATACTAATTATAGAAATTCCACTCTGTGATTTTATTTATCTAGTTAACCAATTGAAACCCATTTTCCTCTATAAACTGATAAATACCACACAACTGTTAGTACATGAAAACTCGTATTCCTTAACTAAACATTACATTATTCCATTCTCATAATATCTAGATCCTTTTAAGTATCAAGATCCACTCAAAAAAAATATAGATATCAAATTATATATTCACCATTTTCCTTCTCTGAAATTTAATAAATTGATATAATAAATGATCCAAAATTCCATTTTTAAAGAAACATCTATATGTACATTTAAAATAATTTTTGTAATTACACTCATCTTTCTGGATGATTTCCTTCGAGATTTTTCTTTATTTCATTGAAACTATTATGGCGGTAACCACCTATTCAATAATTCTAACAAAAAAACAAGATTTTGGAAGAATTACATCATATAACCCTCTATCATTTCCTCTCTATCTTATTATATATCTTCTAAGGGGGAGGAAATACCATCAATTATATATTAAAGACATCATCATTAGATTTTCCACTATATTTTCTATGGAGATCCTCATTAAGAATCAAGATCAATGCATCATTGAACACTACATAATTATTTCCACATTAACTATACAAAGTTATGACCATGTCCAAATAGGATTATTTAAATGATGTTGACAAAGAAAAAAACCAAACATCATCTTGGAATATGACATTAAGAGACCACAAATTATTCCCAATTATGTTAAAAAAAATTAACATATTTGATAAAAATAACCTTTTTGGTAATCTTATGATGAATAACCTCCACATTAATGAATCCATATATAGTTGTATAGGTTTCTCATGAATTTCATTAATGGATATCTCCAACTCTGTTGTATTTTTATTCTCATAAAATTTTAAATTCTAATTATGAGTTAGATACATTTGAAACACAACATATTCTGTATGATCTTCCTTTTCCCAATCACAATTTTTCATTGATTCTAATTTGAAACCCTTTAGTGGAATCACTAGATATGTCTACATGGGATAGTCTACAATCTAAATTTTGTAAAATTTAAAATTGGATGCATTGAATTTCCAGATCTAATACTTTGAAACATATTATATCATAATTATTGAATAATAATAACTCCCACCAAAATTCATAGAATGTTTTTAGTTATAGGATGTTACATAAAAAGAATGGAAACTTTCCATCTTCCTAAAATTAAATCCCTTTGATGTGACATGTGAAAAATTAATATATAATTTCCTTCTAAAAAATTATTAGGTATAGTCATTTTGAAATACCTTAGTTGAAAAATATTTTGGATGGTAGTTTCCACACTTACATATTTAGGTACTTTTAGAAAAAAAGATAAACCAAATCACAACCCTAAGTGAAAATAAATTCATACGTATTCACTATTACACTTAACAACACATCCATGTAATTCTTAGTAAATTATATAATTAAAATAACACATTGGTTTTACATGTTATAGATATAAATTTACATATCTATCATAAAATAATTATATAATTTTATTTTAACAATTCTCATTTTCAATTGGAGTAAAATGTGAAGGGTTTTCAACTTTTTCAATTACTAAATGGGTATATTCTAAAATTGGGTAATGGAACAAGATTAAAAAAATTATATCACACCTAGGTATTGTTTTTTGTACTTTGGATAAGGATTATTATGTTTCTGAGGTTGGTCGAGGAGATTTAGGAGCACTAGACCTAGAAAACCCATTTTTAAAAAGGTTACAGAGGGAGCATGGTATGTCTAAAACTGTGTGGCCCACTATTGCTAACCATGTAGCCTTGATTACATGAGGAAGTGTGTACCGACCCATTGTTTTTCAATGAAAATTCCCTTATTATATTTAGGTCATAAAATATCATGAAAACACAACATAATAAGTGATAATTTACCTTTAAACATAAGTTTTTCACCCCAATGGTTGGAATTATGAAAATTTGACATACCCGGTTGTGTTTAAGATGATTTTTAGAGTCTAATGAAACAAAAATAATTTTCGGTGAATAGTAACGTACCCTTAAGAATAGTAACATACCCATATGAATAGTAATATGACCCATATGAATAGAAAATCATCCAACATAAGAGTAACCTTACCCATGATTAATTAAATAAAATTTAGACATCTTAGAAAGTGACAATTTGACCTTAGTAAATGTTTTGGTATTTTGTAAGTCAAAAATAATTAATTATAATTAATTATTTAATTTAAAAGAAAATTTATTTCCCTAAAATGTATTTATAAATTATTTAATCAATGTTTTATAGTTTTTAGATAATTTTATAAGACCATATGTAATTTTTGAAAGCACTATAAAATCAGTTTTAATCTTAAAAACTGTTTTTTTAAATAAATTATGATTTTAATTTAATATTAAATTAATAATATTTATAAAAATATTTTTGAAAACTGGACTTCATTTTTGGATTATACACATCAAATAATGGTTGGGGTAATGTTTTGGGATTTTTCTGAGATACTTTAATTTTTTATGAATAGTGAAATACCGTAATTTTCAAAATACGCTAAATAAGCTAATTGTAGGGTCATGTGTGATGTTATGATGATGTAATCCCACTTGGTTCGGGATTACAATATAAAATTACTATTCATGTTCGTTAAATACTCACTATTCCTTTTCTGGTGGGGAAATAATAAACTAATAAATTTTATATTAAAGAAACCCATCTCCCATCCACTATAAAAGCCACCCTCCACACCCTTATTTCCTCACACCTCTCAAGATCCAATACTTCTCTAAACTCTGCCCAAACACCTTCCCTATCCCCTCCCTCACGTCCAAGACCTTTTGGTCTCATCAAAAGACCAATCATAGGACTTTAAGGAGGTTCTCAAGAGAAAAATTCAAGAGGTAATTTTCTTCCCTCTTCTCATTTAATTTCCTTTCAAGTTCATGTTCATTTCATGATCTATCCCCACCTATCTTCATCCAAATTGTATTGTAACACCATTATTATAAATATACTATAATTTTATTATTATAATTGTATGTTATATCACCCAACCCCCTTCCTTTTATTTTAAACGTTGTTCGTGAGGTGATAATTTATCACCTTCAAGAACGAAACGCTTTCTTCTTCCATTTCTACATTCAAATCTGGTCATGAAACCAATTTTTGGTTGAACAAGAATATGTTATGTGTATTATGTTCTATTTAATGTTCTTTAAATGACATATGGACATATTACTAAGTGATAAGTTAAAACAAGTTCGTTGTGATCAAAAAACCGCCCAAATTGACCCAAATAACCATCATTTAATTCTTATCGAATGATTCATCCGCATGGATGTAATATAATTCATTATAAAATCATTAAAGATCCTATAATATGATTAGTTACTTTTAATATCATTTCATTATGTTTAATTATGTTCTACCCAATCTTCAATTTAAGAATACAAGGGAACCACCCAAGAAAAACCATAAAAACAAACATCTCGAACAATGTTTTTTAAACTCTATAAGTCATCCAAAGAAACATAATATGACATAATGAAACCAGAATGAACACTATTAATCTACAAATGGTTCTAGATTTCTAATTAATTAATATAATTTCATTATACATTACATTAAAGAGAAGGAATCATTCGGGTACAAGGTAAGGGGAAATACTCGATCCCAACTTCTATCCTTCAGGTTTTACATATTTCACACCATTTTTGATATGGTCACTCAGTAAAGACCATTTGTTCATCATTGTATTTACCTTTCTAGGATATTAATGTTTTCTAATAATGTTTATGTTAATCTAAATTTTTTCCAAAAGAACTCTTTTTTAAGAACTCCACTTTTACCTCTCTTTCATGGATGATGGTTCTTGTATCAAATATGGTGTTCCCCCTTTCTGTTGGGAAATGAAAGCTTATGAATGTATTCTTATGATATGAAAACCATTTCATTTCATGGGTTAGTTATGTTCATTTTTGTTATATGTTCATTGTGGCTTGCATGATAAATGATAATGTTATGATGTGACTGGTGCGCCCGGAATTATATAGCGCAATATGAATGTTTAAAGGTGACGGGTGTGCCCGGAATTATACAGTGCTCCAATTCATTGGGTAATGTGATGAATCTCATGAGTAAATGTGAAATTATGTGTTAAAAAGATTCTAGTTTGTTTCACAAGTATGTTTGGTAGTTAACCACTAAGGCATGATGTTTCATTTTTATGCATTGCCACATTTCAAGTCTTTTATTTATGCTTCTCCCAAGTTCATAATCTTTTGCTTATGTTATGATTATGATCACCCAATGATATATTTTTTGTATATATCCTATTACTAGGATTATAGCTCACCCCTTTTGATGTATATACCTTGGTGGCTACAAGTACTAAGGAGAGGACAAGCGCCCATAAGAATCTAGAGAAGAATAAATTAAATAAATGTTTATACTTGATTTTGTATTTGTTATGTATGGCCCTAGTTCGCCCAAGACACTAAACCTTTGGAACCTCTATGTGTAATACTATTATGTTTTTTATCTTTGAAATGATGTGATAGTAATGTAAGAAAAAGTTGGGTCGCTATAGTTTGTATCAGAGGCAAGGTTTAATTAATTAGCGAATTAGGATTAGAGAACCCTAGGGGAAACCTACAACATGAGACCAAGTACACATATGCACACATAAATATTTACCTAGGGATATAATATCTTATGTTTTTGGTATAAATTGATTAAATTAATATGTTATTCATGAATTTTTTACTTATGTTTTATTCTAACCATTTATATTTTAGAAAATGGTGGGAACTAAGAGAAATCTGGCCAACAACTCATGCGAGGGCCAATGCAACGATTGCCCAAACGACATCCCCAATGATTTGAGAGTTGGACTTAAAAACATCATGGAAATTCTTAACCAATTATCTCAGGTTATGAACATTAACCATAATAAGGGGGAACATCATCCTTCACCCAAGAGGGAGAAACTGGCTATCGAATGTTTTATGCGGCAACGACCACCGACATTTTGTGGAACTTCTGATCCACTAGTTGTGGAACAGTTGGTCAACTCCATGGAGAAGATCTTTTTTGTACTTCACTATTCTGAGACCGAGAAGGTGACTCTATCCATTTATCTTCTAGGTGGAGAAGCTGATCAATGGTGGGCTTTGATTAAGAACACAAATCCAAGGGTGGAAATTGAAGATATGGAATAGGAAGACTTTAAGAAAATGTTTCATAATAAGTATTTCCCATGAACTCTTCGCATAAAGATAGAGAGAGAATTCATAGAGCTCAAGAAAAAAAAATGATAATTTGTCACAACCTATAAAGCGAATTTCACAAAGCTCGCAAGGTATGCTTCGGGTTGTGTTATCAACAATGATAGAAAAATTTATAGATTCTTTAGTGGATTAAAACCACACATTTGAAAGGCTCGTTCAATTCGAGACTTTGGGAGTTATGAAGAAGTTTTTCAGTGTGCTCTCAAAATGGATATGGAGTTTGGAGAATATTCCCATGGCTATGATGATATGAAAAGAAATATGGAGTTTCAAGCTGGTGGATTAAATGATAAAGGTTGGAATAAAACTCAACGACCCACCTACCAAAAATGTGGGAAGTTTCACCAAGGGAACTGCCTCAAAGGGACGGGGAAATGCTTCAAGTGTAGGAAAGGAGGACACCATGCTCAAGAGTGTCGAAAAGACATGAAAATGAATGAGAATGTAGTCGATAAAAGAATAAAACAACTCATGGTTCAATGCTACAACTGTAAGGAGCTAGGGCACTACGTAAATTAGTGCACTAAACCTCGAGTTCTCGAGGGTAATCAGCATCAGTAGCCACCAAAGCCAAAGGAACAAGGGATGGATTATGCCATCACTACTGTGGAGGTGGGGCATGATAATGAAGTCGTACAAGGTACACTTCCTATTCACTCAAGAATGGAAAATTCTTATTTTATTCTAGTTCTACTTATTCCATTATATCATGAATGTTTTCTAGAACTATAAAATTGAATCCCTGAAACCTTGAAGTAGAGATATCTGTAAAAACATCAAGTGGTGCAATCATTGAAATCCAAGTTTTTGACTCTTCTCTTGTTAGCGTATGTGGGAAGATTCATCTGGAATATCTCATAATAATTCCCTTGGCGGAATTCGACACTATAATTGGAATGGATTGGCTCTCATTATATAGAGCACATATCAACTGTCAGGAAAAGGAAATATCTCTTCATATTCTGAACCATCTCATGCCCCTCCACAAATTCAAAGAAGATCATGAATCTCCTTTGAAAAATACCTCAATGGTATGGGTGTTGATTCCCTATGAAGAAGCATACCTTGCCCAAATGGTTCAGTTGTAGGAAAGTACCAACCTTGAGGAAATCCCTATCGTGAGGGAATACGATGATGTATTTTCCAATGAGTTACCCGGAATTCCTTCGGATCATGAGGTAGGGTTCTCAATTGAACTCATAACTCGAGCAACTTCTATCTCTAAGTGTCCGTATATTATGGATCCTATTGAACTGGAGGAGTTAAAGAAGCAGTTGCAAGAGCATCTGGACAAAGGGTTCATACGCCCTAGTGCATCACCATGGGGTGCACTAGTGCTCTTTGTGAAGAAGAAGGATGGAACAACGAGGTTGTGTATAGATTATCTAGAACTCAACAAGATCACCATAAAGACCAAGTATCCTTTCCTAAGGATTGATGACTTGTTCGACCAGTTAAGAGGATCTCAGTACTTCTCAAAGGTGGATCTTCATTCTCGATATCATCTGGTAATGGTGAAGAAGGAAGATATTCATAAGATTGCCTTCCGTACAAGGTATGGGCATAATGAGTATTTGGTGATGCCCTTTGGACTTACTAATACCCCTGAAATCTTCATGGATTTGATGAATAGAGTCTTTATAAATTAACTCGACAAATTTGTGTTAGTGTTTATTAACAATATTATCATCTACTACAAGAGTAAGGCGGAACATGAATAATATCTACGACTTGTGTTGGCGACATTGAGAAAGGAGAAGTTGTAAGCCAAGATCAGCAAGTGTGACTTCTGGATGAATCAAGTCACATTCTTGGGACATGTGATAACAAGTAAGGGAATTTCTATGGATCCTTTAAAGACAAAGGCGATTGTGCAATAGCCCAGGCCTTCTAGTGTCACAGAAATACGTAGTTTTCTTGGATTAGTTGGGTACTACTGGCGTTTTATGAGAAATTTCTCACTATTGTCAAGGCCCCTAACTAAGTTAACAAGGAAAGGGGTAAAGTATGTCTGGATGGAAGAATGTGAGGGAAGATTCAATGAGGTAAAAAGAAGGTTGATCACTGCACCTGCACTCACACTATTGAAAAGTGGATGGAGTTTTGTGATATAAAGTGATTATTCAAAGAAAGGCTTGGGTTGTGTACTCATGAAAAATGATAATGTGATAGCCTACGCCTCACGAATGTTGAAGATCCATGAGCAGAACTACCCGACACATGATCTAGAGCTGGAAGCCGTGATTTTTACATTGAAAATTTTGCGGCACTAACATTATGGTGAGAAGTGTGACATATACATTGACCACAAGAGCCTAAAGTATATATTCACACAAAAAAATCTCAACATGCGTCAACGGAGGTGGATAGAGCTAATCAAGGATTACGATATTACTATTCACTATCATCATGGAAAGGAAAAAAAGGTAGATGATGCTCTAAGTAGAAAAGAACCTGATACTCTATCCATGTTGTGGATTGAGAAAGACCCTATCTTCATGGATATGAAAAGAATGGATTTGGAAATCATAAGGGCTGGGGATACATCATACATTGCCCAAATGACTGTGCAACCATCCATCCAGGAGAAGATTAAGGAAGCACAAAGCGATGATGTGGAGATACAAAAGAGGGTAAATGCAGTAAAGGAAGGGAAGCTGCAAGAGTTCCATATTAATGATGATGGTGTGATTTGGTTTGGAATGCAATTTGTGTGCCTTCATCACCCAAGATAAAAAAAGGAGCTATTGGAAAATGAACATAGCTCAACTTTATCTATCCATCCGGGGAGTACCATGATGTACTGTGATCTCCGAGAACACTTCTGGTGGGATAACATGAAGAAGGATATTGTGGAATATATATCAAGGTGCTTGGAATGTCAGGAAGTTAAAGCTGAGTGAAAAAAGTCCAAGGGTATGATGCTATCATTGCCTATACCTATGTGGAAATGGAAAAACTATAATATGGACTTTGTCATGGGTCTCCCAAAGACGTCAAAGGGAAATAATGTAATATGGGTTGTGGTTGACTGACTCGCCAAGACTCCCCATTTTGTCGCTATTCGAGAAGATCTATCTCTTTAACAACTTGCAAAGATTTATGTGAAGGAAGTGGTGAGACTGCACAGTGTTCAACTTTAATTGTCTCTGACCATGATCCAAGGTTCACATCTAATTTCTAGAGGAGCCTTCAACAATCTTTGAGTAATGAATTAAATTTAAGCACGGCCTATCACCCCCAAACTAATGGCCAGTCTGAAAGGACTGTTCAGACGCATGAAGATATGCTAAGATCCTGCTCTCTTGAATTCAAAGGTGGTTGGGATCAGTATCTCCCATTGGTTGAGTTCTCATACAAAAATAGCTTCCACTTGAGTATTCGTATGGCTCCGTATGAAGCTCTTTATGGGAGGTGATGTAGAACTCCAACTTGTTGGGATGATGTTGGAGAAAGAATGCTACTTGGGATCGATCTTGTTCAGGAAATGATAGAAATAGTTAAAGTCATCTAGAAACACTTCAAAGCTTATCAATGACTGCAAAAGAGCTATGCTGACAACTATCGTAGGGACTTAGAGTTCGACATTGGAGATAATGTCTTCCTTTGAATATCTCCATAGAAGAGAGTCATGCAATTCGGGAAGAAAGGGAAGTTAATCCCAAAGTATATTGGCCCCTTTGAGATTCTTGACCGCATAGGAGCTGTGGCTTATCTTCTTGCACTTCCACCGAATATGTCTCAAGTCCATGATGTGTTTCATGTATCACTACTGAGGAAGTACATACCAGACCCCTCACATGTACGAAACTCAGAGGTGGTGCAGTTGAAAGATGATCTCTCATATGAGGAGCAGCCAATAAAGTTTATGGATCGGAGAGATAAGGTTCTACGAAACAAGATAGCCCATCTTGTCAAAGTGTTGTGGAGGAACCATATGTTTGAGGAAGCAACTTGGGAACTAGAAGAGGCAATAAAGGAGAAACACTCTCACCTGTTTGTGAAAAGTGAAATTTTGGGGGTGAAATTTCTTAAGGGGGGAAGAATTAACGACCCAAATTTATGCAATGTATATTCCCTTATTATATTTATGTCATAAAATAACATGAAATCAAAACATAATAAGTGATATGTGACCATTAAGCATATGTTTGTCAATCCTATGTTTGGAATTTTGAAAATCATACATACACAGTTGGGTTCAGGATGAATTTTTGGTGTCTAATGAAACAAACATAATTTTCGGTGAATAGTAACGTACCCTTACGAATAGTAACATACCCTTATGAATAGTAATATGACCATTATTAATAGTAAATCATTCGTCATAGTAATAACATTACCCATGATTAATTAAATAAAATTTATACATCTTAAAAAGTGACAATTTGACCTTAGTAAATGTTTTGGTGTTTTGTAAGTCATAAATAATTAATTATAATTAGATAATTGATTTAAAATAAAATTTATTTCCCCAAAATGTATTAATAAATTATTGAATCAATGTCTTATATTTTTTATATAATTTTATATGACCCTATGTAATTTTTGAAAGCACTATCAAATTAGTTTACTCTTAAAAACTGTTTTCTTAAGTAAATTATGATTTTAATTAAATATTAAATTAACAATATATAGAAAATTATTTTTGAAAAATGGAATTCATTTTTGGATTCTACACGTTAAAAAATGGTTGGGTTATATTTTTGGGATTTTTCTGAGATACTTGAATTTTTTATGAATAGTGAAATACTGTAATTTACAAAATAAGCTAAATAAGCTAATTATACGGTCATGTGTGATTTTATATTGATGTAAGCCCACTTGGTTTGGGATTACATTATAAAATTACTATTACTGGTCGTTCAAGACTCATTATTCATTGTCTTGATGGGAAATAATAAACTATTGAATTTTATATTAAGGAAACCCATCTCCCATCAACTATAAAAGCCACCCTTCACACCCTCATTTTTTCAAACCTCTCAAGCTCCAAGCCTTCTCTAAACTCTGCCAAAACACCTTCCATATCCCCTCCCGCACGTCCAAGATCTTCTTGTCTCATAAAAACACCATGCTTAGGCTCTTAAAGAGGTTCTGAAGAGAAGGATTCAAGAGGTAATTTCCCTCCATCTTCTCCTTTAATTTCCTTTCATGTTCAAGTTCAAGTTCATTTCTTCATCTCTCCCCACCTATCTTCATCCAAATTGTATTTTAAAACTAGTATTATACATATACTGTAATTTTATGATTCTAATGGGATATTATATCATCCAACCCCCTTCCTTTTATTTTAAACGTTGTTCGTGGGGTGTTAATTTATCACCTTCAAGAACGACATGCTTTCTTCTTCCATTTCAACCTTCAGATCTGGTCATTAAAACCATTTTGATGGTTGAACCAAAATATGTTATGTTTATGATTTTCTATTTAAAGATCTAGAAATAACTTATGGACATATTACTAAGTGATAAGTTAAAACAAGTTCATTGTGATCCAAAAACCGCCCAAATCGACCCAAATAACCATCAATTAATTCTTATCTAATGATTCATCCACATGGATTTAATATAATTCATTATAAAATCATTCAAACTCATGTAAAATCATTGATGACTTATAATATCACTTCTGGATGTTTACTCATGTTCTACCCAAATTTCAATTTAAGAATACACGTGAACCACACAAGAAAAACCATAAAAACGAACATCCCCGAACAATGTTTTTTAAACTCTATAAGTCGTCCAAAGGAAAAAAAATATGACATAATGAAACCAGAATAAACCCTATTAATTTAAAAATTGTTCTGCATTTCTAATTAATGAATATAATGTCATTATAGAGGACATTAATGAGAAGGAAGCATTCGGGTACTAGGTAAGGGGAAATTCTCGAACCCAACTTTCATCCTTCGGGTTTTACCTCTTTCACTCCATTTTTGCTATAATCACTCCATAAAGACCATTTGTTCATCATTTTCTTTCCTTTTCTGGGATATAAAGTTTTTTTAATAAATTTTATGTCAATATAAGTGTTTTCCAAAAGATCTCTTCTTTTAAGAACTCAACTTTTACCTCTCATTCATGGATGGTGGTTCTTGTATCAAGTATGTTGTTCCCTATTTCTTTTGGGAACCGAAAGCTTATGAAGGTATTATTATGAGATGAAAACAATTCCATTTCATGGGTTATTAATGTTCATTTATGTTATATGTTCATTGTGTCTTTCATGATAAATGATAATGTTATGGTGTGACGGGTGCGCCCAGAATTATATAGCGCAATATGAATGTTTAAAGGAGATAGGTGTGCCCTGAATTATACTGTGCTCCAATGCATTGGGTAAAGTGATGAATCTCATGAGTAAATGTGAAATGATGTGTGAACAAGATTCTAGCTTGGTTCACAAGTATGTGTGGTAGTTAAGCACTAAGACATGATGTTTCATTTATATGCATTGCCACATTTCATGTCTTTTAGTTATGCTCCTCTCATGTTCATGATGTTTTGCCTATGTTATGATTATGCTCACCCCACGATATATTGTTCTTATCTATCCTCTTACTAGACTTCTAGATCACCCATTTTGATGTATATCGTTAGGTGGTACATGTACTAAGGAGAGGAAAAGTTCCAATAAGAATCTAGAGAAGAAGAAATTAAATAAATGTTTGTGCTTGATGTTCTATTTGTTATGTATGGTCCTAGTTTGCCCAAGACACTAAACCTTCGGATCTAGTATGTGTAATACTATTATGTTGTTTATCTTTGAAATTATGTAATAGTAATGTATGAAAAGGTTGGGTCGCTATAAAGTGACAATACACATGAGCAGAAGAAGTTTTTCCACGATATGTTCATGTCCTGTACTATGTGCTTTTGAGGAAGTAGCCTCACACTATACACACACAGTTTGTTCTAGGTTTGGAAACATGTGTGTTTCAAACCATGCTAGAAATATCTCTTAAGTAGTGGGTGTTTCATACTCGGCTCATAGTTTTTTTAACTATGTTACACAAACCATGTGGTGTATTCTTTTTTAATGAATTAAATATTATAAATTGAAATCAAACTAAAATAAAAATAACAATCATACTCACACTCTCCACCGTACTCGATGCGAGACACCCCAAGGGTGTTTCCATTCGATGTATGACACACCCTTTCATGACACTCATATTCTTCACCAATTTCAACACATATTACACTAGTCTATTTTCTAAAGAATTGATATAAACCACACCTTTCACTCATATTCCACTTATGGACAATTTTTGGTCTTCACTTTCCCTATTTTAATTTAGCTGAACACCATAATGTTATATATGATTCTGATTTTTGTTTTATTTTGTTCTTGGATTGTGAGAATGGTCTCTTAGGGCTTGTTCCGGTGTGTTCTGACAACTGCCACAAAAGGTGAGGTGGTTCGGCCAATTTCGGTTCACCACCACCATCTATGGTGATATTATATTTTCACAGCTTGGTTTTTCACCATCAAATTTAGGGTCCTTATTTGTATTATGGTTCGTAGTGATTTTTTTGTAGTGTGTTGGACTCTTCCATGTGGTTTTTGGTCACCATGTCTAAGGAGAATCACTTGCTTATTCATAGGTAAATATATAGGTGTGGGGGTCCCTTATTACATGTATATTCATCCATGGTAGAGAATATACATGCATGAGTCTAATTGTTCGCATGTATGTATTTGAAAATTAATTTGTAGGTTAGTGGAGACAGGTATATGCATATAAGCATATATGTAAGGATCAACTAGCACATGTTCAGGGACATGTCGGTGTGTGCATAAGGGATAGGTTTCCTTATAAATATGTGAACGTGAATATGCCTAGTGGGGTAGAAGTAGCTTATTTATATAAGTATCCAAGTGATAATTTTTGCAGTTTTATTTTGAAATTATATAGGCTTATTTCCATGACCCATTAATTTCAGTGATGCATTAATTAAATTACTTATCATATAATTATAAAAATTTAATTAATGCAGTGCAGTTTATTATCTTAATAACTTCCTTTGATAAAGTTGGTAGAATGCATAAAATTTATAATGGTTTTTTAGTTCAACAATGTCATGATTTTATGATAAAACCCATCAAATGGAGGTGTGCTGCCTTTAAGCAAAAAATTTAATGATAAACTCTTATGATTGTGTGCCTTAATGGCTTGGTGGTTCATTATGATGACATTATCATTATTAAATAAAATATTAGGTTTCTTGTGCCTTTAATGTTTCTTCTTCCCATAGGTACATGCCTTGTAGCTTTGACACAACTCATTACACTTGACCCCTTGAACATTATTTTCTATTTTTCAATGTGGAAAAAGATATGTTTAAGGCAAGCGGAATGGTAGGAATGAGTTAGGAAAGTGAGTATAATTTCTTAAGGATAATGAGCATGAACCCTTCAAATCTTTAACCCTTAAACTAATTTTCCATGCTTAGTAAAATTGGGAGAGATGACCCTAAATAATATAGCTCATACCAAAAAAGAATCTCTTGAATAAAAAGTTTAACCTTGATAAAATATTGACTTTTTTTAAATGGATCAGATGAAAAGGCACCTTGAAATGTAATTGAATATGGAAAATCACATACAATAGAAGTTCATTCCACAATGTATGATTTTAATGTTACCAATCCCTTGTTATTTTTTAATTCATATTCTTATTATGTCTTTCCTTGTGTATAATTGTGATGAATGTGATTATGCCACTTATATAGATAAGGATAGGAGGTAGTTTACCCCATGCCTTTATTATTAACGAATACGGATGGGATCCATTTTATCCCATTCCATTATTATAATTGACTATGGAAGGTATGAAGTTACCCCATGCCATTATTATAAATGGCTATGGATGGGAGGACGTTTACCCTTGGCCATTAATATAAATGACTATGGATGGGAGGCAGTTTACCCAATGCCATTATTATAAATGACTGTGAATGGGAGCAATTTTAACCCATTCCATTACTATAAATTACTATAGATGGGAGGCAGTTTGACCCCATGCCATTGTATTAAATGATTGTGAATGGGAGGTAGTCTTCCCCATTCAAGTTATATATCCATTTATAGATTGGAGGTATGCTTACCCCATTGAAGATATCTCTTATGTATGGATGGGAGGAATACCTAACCCACACCAGTTATAACCTATATCTATATATATATATATGGATTGGGGGAAATCTTACCGCATTCTAGTTATCAGCTACTTTATTATGGGAGACATTCTTTCCCCATGTCGACTTATTATATATGTATAGGTGGGAGGCATGCATACCCCACACTAGTTACAACATCTTTATACATGTATTGAAGAGATGAATTATTAAAATCATCTAGATATAACATTTATAAATATATCTATATATGTATATTGTTATGTGATCAGAATACTATCCCAACAATGAGCTGAATCTATTATAGCCATCAGGTGTCCCTTTGGAACCTAGTTGAGTGTTCATTTAATTATATAGTTCTATTATTTATTCTTGCTATAAATGTACACTACTTAATTTATGTTTCAATAGATTTAGATAGACATTGTAGGTGTTGGCCTACAAGGATTTCATATAACCCCTTCCAGGTTGCCATTTTTACCCGAGTTGTCATTATATTTTCTGGACCAAGGTTTCTTGTTGTGTTTCTTGTACCTGGATTTAGGAGAAAAGGAATGATCTGAAGCATTGGATGCTTGTGGAGATCACCCTTGGGATTTTCTATAATTTTCTCATTTTTTTATTGTATTGAAAACTATTCTGTACTTTTTACTAATATTAGATATGTATCATTATCAATCCATGTATTCATCTATAGTATAATCTGTAGTTATAATCTTCTGTTAAATGATAATAATCTATCATCTGCTTTGGTCTTTTATTTATATACTGCTTATGAAATTATTACTCTTTTCTGATGTTTGAACTCTAATATGAGGTTATATTCTTCCCATTATCGTCTAAAGAGACCCTCACTACTAGTTGGAAGCCTTTGGCATATAGGGATACATGATTGAGGCTGTGTGACCCACTAATCTAGAAACTGGGATGATGGTAAGCGGAGTTTGGACGTTACAAGTAGTATCAGATGTAATGTTTTTTCTTTTTCAGTTTTTTTGTTGGTAGACATGAGACTAAAAACATTTTGGGGCTTGGTTATTAATAGTGATTGGTAATGGTCACCCCATGTGTGAGAAATGACCAAGTTTCTATGGCTATGAATTATAGTTCATGCAATTTTCTATTATAGTAGATATGATTTCACCATGAGTGATTGGGGTATTTTCTACTGCTTACAAATTTTTTAAATTTTTAGTATTTTTACCCATGCTCTGGTAAGGTAAGGATGAATCATAACATGCATCATAATAGGCACATATAAATTAACATGTCATGCATATATCATGGCATGTAGTTCCATTTTAGAGTTTTCTATTGATTAAAATTTCCACCTTGAGTGTTATTCGATCCTTTTTTGTATAATATTCATCTTTTTTATTGCATACAATTAAATGCATTCAATTGTTTATTAAGGGTTTTTAAATGAAAGGGACTAATTTTTTACTGTATGGTGTATGGGAACCTTACAATTAAGAATGGGTAACTCGTATATTCAAAACATTTAGAGCATAATATATGTAAATTCTATGTTAGTTGAAAAGATGTAAAATTTGATAACGTTTAAATGTAATGATAAAATAGATTTGACTAATGTGATCCAATATTTCATACTATAATGTTAATGGGTGCTTTTGAGTTTGGTAGGTGGCCACCCATATATTGGTCCATTGTTTTGAGAAAGTTAATTTTTTATTGAGTATGGTTTCAATTAATGGGATCTAATTTTTAATCAATGAAGTGTATGTGTGCTTCATGAATTGGTATTTGTAAAACCATACTAAATATAATGGACTGATTTACCGTGAGGTGTTTGTAAATTTAAAGAGTCATTTATTTTTTGATCTGAGGGGATTTGGTTTAATGGTAACCTTGTAGGATTTCTTTACTGTTAAAATGAATTTATTATGAAAAATTTTCTAATTATGATAGAATTTCTAGATGTTTAATGAAAATTTAAAAGTAATCTTGATATAATTTCATGTGTTTTTCTTGGTGAATTGGTTAAAATCAAGAACCTTGAGTTTATTTAAAATGGTATCTTATGTTTTTTTAAATCATTAAACTCTAAATGATTTAATGTGATTAAATATAAATGGATTTGAAATGGAACTATTAGTGGTGTCCTTGGTTGAGACCCCCATGAAAAGGTAGTTGTTGTTTTTCTCATTGATTTTCCTTGAAAAATTACCATATGTGTTTTCCATAGGTGTAATTTCTTTACAAATGGCTTAGTGATTACCTTTTGAGCCTAGTGACTTTTGTTTGGCAAGTCTAAATGCATGGGTTGATGGTAGTTCTTCATAAGGGGATATTCCATGGATGACAGAACCTTTAAAGATTTAATTCCATGCTATTTCCATGTAATTTCTAACACTTGGTTCTATTTTGGTACCTTTGTCCTTTCTTAGACATATTACTTTCTAATGAAACCCTTGTTTGTATGGGTGGTCAAGGTATCTTAGGCCCTTCATATAGGAATAAGCATCGTGCAACTCTCAGTTTCAGTCAGTATGACATGCCTCGGCCATGGTTGGATTCTTCTTTGGTCATTTGACACTTTTCATTTCCTTGGGTAGTATGAGTTGTTGTATGCACTACTGTTGAGTGATAATTGTGCTAACAAACTAGGTGAGAACAGTTGAATCTTTGATCCTTGATCTACTGAGGGTGGTCTCGTTTCATCTATAAGAATTTTGATCTAAGAGATAATGAATCAGTTCATCTTAATGATTTGGATGAAGTCTCAATAGACTCGGGTGTTTCTCACATGTCATTCAGCTTTGTTTGGTTTCAATAGGGTTGTAATATTTTTTTAGGTTTTGACATTGTGATCATGGCTTGGAAGAGTGGCACGTGTTTTTTATGGTGTTTTTTAATAGTGTGCTTATGAGAAAATAGTTTCCCATCCTCATATGACTAGTACACTCATATGGTGGGAAGCGTCAGTTCTAATTGGGTAAATATGTTCATCCATGTAGAAGAAACACAATCAAGAAACACCATTTGGACATTGTTGGTATTATTAAAAGGATTTTGGGATGTTGGGTTTTGTAAATGGCAATACTTTCTTTGAAGAATGACATTCATGAGTTTGGTGGTTTATGAAACCTGAGAAATTCAATGGTCGTGGATAGACTTCAGTGGTTAAATTGTAAGCAATCAGAGAATGAATTGGGTGGTAAAGGACTGTGATCATTTGTAATGACACCTATAAAGGTTAATATGAGTTCCTTCAAGGTGTCCACCTATATTGGTTTGGACAATTTTCTTTAGAATAATAAAAATCATCACAGTGTATTCTGTTATAGTGATGAGCATGTCCCCCATCTTGACATTGCCCTAGATGCACCAAGAGAGAATTATTCTTACGCTACACTAATGTTTTGAAATATGTTGTGATTGATGGGTGGTTCTCTTTTTTTTTTGTTTCATAATGGATGTGAGGTTCCCTTTAGGGTTTTATATTAGAAGTTTTATTTTAAGTTAGATGTTGGTTTCAATTAATGGGTTCGTGCTACTTTCAACGTGCCTTGGTGAAGGCATTGTTGTCCTTCATGGAGTACGCCGAATGTCTAATCCATGTTCTCTAGGAAATAGTTTTCTGGATATGTATTGACTCAATTTTCATCATGTTTAATTCCCATGGTTAGTGAAGAACCAATCTATGGGATTTTTTCAGGTGAATATTGGTGTGGTGTGTGTCATATGTGGATTTTTTGTGAAAATTAGGCTCGAATTAGGACAAATAAGGTCGATATATAATTTTCTGTTAGTTACATTTCCAAATCATGCTTGGAGTGTCGTTAATGTACATAAGAGTGTGATTTGTAATTCAATTTAGATGGTGGGAAGTGTTATCACTCAGAATTGGACATCTTCAATGTTAATTCCAATGGTGGGAAGTACCATTGGCCATATGCTTAACAAGATTAGAACAAGATCGTGTCTTGGGGTAAACGGGCTCTGGTAAGAGTCATCTTGTTGTTCTGGTGGGAGAGAGAGTGTTGGTTTGAGTCATTGCAGTTTTTGATCCTTGTGTTTAAAATATTTCCCAAAGGTGCATTGGGAGTTGTGAACTCAATGCAACCATTTGAACGAATCTTCATGACCCTGGTAGGTCGGGTGTTGTGTCATGATGTTCCCAAAGGAAACTTAGGGATGATAAGTTCTACAGTTGGAGGGTTGTAATGATCCGTGTTTTCAACCAGAAAAATCATGATGATTTATAATGTTTTCAATTACTTAATGGGTCATTTTTATAATAGGGGCTCAAAATGAGATTCTAAAGTATACGACACTTTAATGTGATATTTTTTGGACTTGAGAGAAGTCTCATTATATTTCCCGGGATTCTCATGGAGATTTTAGAGTGCGGGACCCAGAAAATCCAAGTTCTAAAAGGCTTTAGATGGCACATGATTTTTATAAAACTATACAACACACTACAGGTAACCATGCAGCCTTTTTATGTGGTGTACTGACGGTATGCATTGGCTACACATGGTTTTCCAAACTATGCAACTAGCCTGAATGGTGTTATTTTTAGGTAATAGACTCACATTTTACACCACATAGTTTTTGCACAGTCTAGAAAACCATGTGGTCAACCTGTTCGAGGTGGATATTTTATGTAGGGGGTGCCTCACGGTCGGCGCACAGTTCAGATAACCATGCTACCCAAACTATGCAGTGTATTAATTTTTAAGGAATAAAGTAATTAAAATTGAATTTAATTAAAAATTAAAATAATACTCATCCCCCACCCTATCCACTATACTCAACATGAGACACCATAATGGGGTTCCCCTTCGACGCACTTCACCCACTCTCTCTGCTCCACTCTTCTTCACCAATTTCTCCACTCATTCCACTACTTATTTCTCATAAAAATCTATGTAAGACAATATGCTCCATCCTCTTCTTCATTCGGCCAATTTTTGGCCTTCCCCTTGACCCATTATCATTTATCCAAACTCCCTAGAGTTATGTTTATTTTCAATTTTGGTTTTATTTTTCTCTAAGGTTGTGTGAATGGTCTCTCAAGACATGTTCTTTCATATTCCTAAAAACCCCACTGAAGGTGAGGTAGTTCAACATGTTTATGTTCTCCCCTCCCATACAAGTTTATATTTTTTTCCACCCCTTGGTTTATCACCTTTTAATTTATAGTGATTATTTATTTTATGGATCATAGTGATTTTTTTGTAGTGTGTTAGACTTTTCTATGTGGTTTTGAGTCATCGGGTTTGAGGAAACTTGCGTGCATATTCATAGGTATGAATATAAATATATATGGGTTGCACCATTTTTTGTATATTCATCCATGGAAGTGAATATACATGTATAGGTCTTGGTGTTCCCATGTATATATATATATATGATAATGAATACGTATGTGACTGGATATGGGTATATGCATACAAGCATATGTGTAAGGACCCCATTGAACAAGTTAATGTCCATGAAGGTGTTTGTGTAGCATCAAGGTGTTCATATATGTATGTGGGGTGAATATTACATGTGGGGGAGAAGAATCTTCATGTTAGATTGCAACAGTATATGATATATTCAATTTGATTTCACCATGAGGTATGGTCCATTTCTATGTCCCTTAAATTTCATCATTGCATTGATTAAATTGATTATCAAGTAGTTCTTATATTTAATTAATATAGTATGGTTTCTTGGTTTAAACACTAGCTTTGTTATATTTGATAAAATTAATAAAAGTGATAATGATTTATTATTTGATTAAAGCCGTGATTTTATAATAAAACCCCTTCAACTGAGGTGCGCTAAATCCAAGTTAAAAATATATTGATATATGATGTTGCTCTATTTTTGCATAGTTTTGCCACATCTTTTTACTTAATTTTTAATGAATTAATTAATTATTTAATCACATAATTCTAAATAAATGCACTTTTGTATTTTTATAATTAAATTTGTCAAACGTTCATTTTTTATAACATTTTATGTAAATTTGGGCTCTTAAATAGTTGATTTATTACTTCTTTGTTTTTAATATAATTAATTTTCAATTTGTTTATTTAATTTTTATTTGTTTATTTTATTTAACTTTCTATTTTTATTAATTATTGAGTTCGCTAATTATATTAATTTTGATTTTTAAGTTTATATAATTTAGTCGCGGCTTTCCAGTCTACCGGTAGCTAAGCTACCGATAGCAGGGGTCCTTTTTCTCTATCGGTAGGCAGGTTACCGTTGCTGTTTATCGGTGACCTTAGTCACCGATACTTGTTCCTACCAGTAGTTCTCTTCTAATTCTAACGGTAGCCTTAGTTTTATTTTCTTTCGGTAGACTTTGATTTCTACCGGTGTGTCCTTTAATTTTTTCAGTAGCAGTGAGTTTTTGGTTTGTTTAAATTATTCTAATTGACCTTTTAATAAGTTAGTTTTTATTTTAAATAATTATGTAATCGTTGTAATTCTAATTAATTATTTAGTCTTTGTTTTAATAATTAATATTTTAAATTAGTTACATTAGTATAGGTTTGCAATGTCATTTAACATGTGAAAACTTTCTGCTAGTCAGTTAAGTAAATAATATGTATTTTTAATTAAATTTAAATGCCTCACCGTTAATTATCTGTGTCAAATAGTTAATTAGTTAATTAATTAATCGATTTTAAACATTAATTATATTATTTTATGTATGCAGATTAATTTTTAAGCCATTTTATAAATATTTTAGTCTACCGGTGAGGTAATTAAGAGCTCGTGGTGTTTTATTTGGGTCACTGATGTTTTTATTTTTATTGGCTGCTATTATTTATTTAGTTTGTTTATTTTCCTTTTTAATTTAAGTCTTTTATTTATTTAGTTTAACATTTATCAAGTTTATTTATTTAATTATATTCAATTATTTCTTTTAAATTAACAATTTTAATGTGTTTAACGTTTAATAAAAATTTTGTTATGAATTATTGGTATTTAGCATTATATTAATTAATTATTTTAAGTCTTTTTATTTTATTTATTTTAGTTTTAGTTATATATTATTTTAGTAAACTATTATTTTATGTACCAACGGTGGAATTTTTCTTTTATTTTTTTTATTCTATTGGTATCTCAGGTACCAATATTTCTTTTTACGTCACTGATATTTTATTTTATTTTTTTTCTCTATCGGTAGATTCACCATCGGTAGCTCATTTCCTTCTATCGGTAGCTACCAATACTGTTTTTTTATTATTTTCAAACCGATACTTTCCATTTCCACTGTTGCGTCTATTCCGCGCAGCTACTGATGGTCGTCTTTTCTTACGCAGCTTCCGATAGCCCTCTTTTCTTCCATCCTACCGATACTGTTTTTTTCTTTTCTCACCGACACTTTCCATTTCCACTGTTGCGTCTATTCCGCGCAGCTACTAATGGTCCTATTTTCATGCACATCTACCGATAGCCCTCTTTTCTTCCATCCTACCGATACTGTTTTTTTAAACCCCATGTCACCGATCCTCCTTCCTTTTCAGCTACCGATGCATCGCCGCCACGCCACTGTTTCTTCCCACACCTGCTAAATGCCGCCCCCATCGATGTGTTGAACCTCTTTGCGCCGCCGCATGAGCCGTCACCACGCTGCTGCAGGATGTTGTCCGCTGCTGGAGTGCAGGGAGTCCACCGGGCCTGTGTCGCACCACCGTGAGTAAGAAGAAAGTCGGTCAGAAGCTCTTGACCGCCGCTGGAGGAAGAGGCGCTGCTGACCGCCGGTGATGAGCCGAGGAGGTGCCGCAGGTACTGTTGCTGAAGACACCGAGGCCACGCCGCTAGAGAGAAACATCCGCTCCAATGAAATCCACTACGCCGCTTCTTTCCAGTCGCTGCAGTCCACCGTGAACAAGACCTGTGCGAGGGAATTCCGAATAGCCGCTTCTGTCCGCTGTTGCGAGGTGCTCAAGTCGTATCACCTGCGTCGCCGTTACATGGGAGCCGCGAAAGCCGAAGCCCGCTGGACTTCTCCCGCAACTGCAGTAGCATCTCCTACGAAGAAGAGGAAGCCCTCCTCCTTCCCCTGTGCGCCGAAATTGGGGGAGGAGGGAAGAGGAAGAAAATTATTAAAATATAATAATAAAAGTATAAATAAAGTAAAGTAAAAAAAAAAGAAAATCAAAAGAAAAAGTTAAAGTAATGTTTATCTTTAATAATTCAAATTAATATAGAATTTATAAAAGTAATTAATTTTAAAGAATTATAATTTTAATAAATAAATAAATTTTAAAATAAATTATAAAACTAAATTAATAATAAATTTAAATAATAAATTAATACACAATTAATAGTATAAATATATAATTAATAATAATTATAAATAAACATCAAATTATACTTATTAATTTAAAAATATTTAAAACATAAGTGTTAATTCTAATTACTTAATTAAAATTAACTAAATAATTAATTTATCTAACAACTTAATTTATTAACTTAATTACGTATTTATTTATATTGTAATTTTTAATAACTTAGTTAAAAATAATAAAATTAATAAATTAGTAATTATTAACATAGCTAAATTAATAACTTTTTAATTACATATGTTTTAGCATAGTTTTATTAAGTAAATAATTATCAAATAAAATAAGATAACTTGTAATTAGTAATATAACAATTTACTTCAAAAATAATTATTTTTCGTTGCATCTCATTTATTTATTTTTCTATTCCATTTTATTTTGAATGTTCATTCTAAAGACAAAAACATGTCCTGGTACATTCAACTAACTTGCTGGGAGATAGTTAGGAGAGAAAAATTAGTGTGTTGTGCTGGTCGCGAAAAAACACACATTTTGTGGTGCGTGGGTAAAGATCTTGTAAAGTCGGTTGAGATCGAGCGGTGACATGCAGCAGCTGACAGATGATATATTAAGCAGAGTAAGTAGCATTTGAGGGGGAGATTCACAGATGAGAAGCAGATTGGAACCCGAGAGCTTTTCTCTCATCTAGAGCGTTGAGTCCTAGAGGCGATGATAAGAAGAGCAGTCCAGGAACTCAGGAGCAGAGCATCTTTAGGGAGTTCTTCCTCCCTCATGTTTAATACATTAGAACTTTGTTCCTGTAATGTTTCCTAATACTGTAGTAATAATGAATATTATAGTTACCTAAATTTTAGTTCGAGGAGAGTTTTAGTTCTACTGGTAATCTAATTCATCCTTCCCGTTAATTCATTTTTCTGAGATTAGAATTGATTGGCGAGGTTAATTATAATTACACTTTTCTGCTCCGTACCACAAGCACTAAAATTTTCAAAACTCTGTAATCATTCGGCGAGTTTGATTATCGAATTATCTTTTAAATAATCAGCTTGTAATGAAAACTTCAGCACTTTCGGCGAGTTTGTGCAGTTGACCTTTTAAAATCATCTTTTTGGAATGGTACGTCTTGGAGTGGCGAACTCTGAGTTGCACAAGTTCCGCGACTTAACTCTTGGGGAGGGATGTAAGTCGTTTTTATCCAGTGGTATGAAGCAGTACTTCTACATGTTTAGGAGAAACAATTCAAACCAGTAGACTAGAGCGATCCCCGAGGGCTCATCTCTGTTGTCTTTTATCATCATTTTATTTTCGTCACTGCATCTTTCTTTCAGTTGTATTCTATTTTAGTATAGGTAGCACAAATTTACAGGAGTTGTGTAGTTTTACGTTTCAGTTTATAAAAACATAAAAAAATCAAAAGATATAAAAAAGATAAGAAAACTACTCCACTGCTGACAACAGTGGAGCTTACCGAGTTTTTTTAGAGAATAGTGGCCAAAATAGCCTTCACTGTGGGTTCGACCCTGCTTGCCACATATACAGTTGTTAGTAGGAGATATAAATAATTAAATTTGACTAGCTTCAACGACAGTTTAGGTCAATATACTCTTATGATTTTCTACCTTAATACCTTAGTGATTCATTTGAATGAGATTATCATAGTTAAATTGAATGTTAGGTTGCCTGACCCTTTAAGGTTAAATTTTCCCATGTAGGAACATGCCATGTAGCCTTGACACGACTCATTACACTTGAGTCCTTGAACAGTGGTTTCAATGATTCGACGCATTAAAAGAAATGGTTAAGGTGAGTGGAATTATAGGAATGACTAAGGCAACTGAGTAACATTTCATAATAAAAATGAGCATGAACCCTTCAGAGCATGAACCCATAAACCAATTTTCTATTCTTAGGAAAATTTAGTGAGATAACCCTATTTAAGATGGCTCACAACAAATAACATCCCTTGAATAAATGATTTTTCTTTGACGAATTGGTTCACTTGTATTAAATATATCCGATGAAAAGTAACCCTAAAATTGTAATCAATAAGGAAAATAATATACATGAGAATTCCTTACCTTATGGTATGATTTGAATGTTACCATGACCATGTTGATATTAATATTGATATTTTTATGATGTTTTACCTAATGTATTATTGAAATGAATGTGATTATAACACTTAAATAGATATATATTTGAGTAATTTTACCCCAAGACTTTATTGTAAATGACATTCGATTGGAGGAATCTTACCACATTCCATTATAATAATTGAATATAGATGGGAGTAAGTTTACCCCGTGCCATTATTATAATTGACTATGGATATAAGGAAGTTTACCCAAGCAATTATTATAAATGACTATAGATGGGTGGTAGATTACCCCATGCCATTATTATAAATGACTCTAAATGGGATGTATTTTAACCCATGCCATTATTATAAATAACTAAGGATGGGAGGTTGTTCTACCCCATTCCATTATATTAAATGAGTATGGATGGGATGTACTGTTAATCCATTCAAGTTATATATCCTTTTATAGAAAAGAGGCATGCTTACCTTGTGCCAGATATCTCTTATATATGGGTTGGAGGCAAGATTACCCCACACCAGTTATAGCCTCTATATGTATATTGATGGGAGGAACACCAACCTCATACTAGTTATCTTATATTTATGGATGGGATGAATTATTACCCCATTCTTGCTTCATATATATGTATGGGTGGGAGGAATTCTTACCCCATGCTAGTCATAACATCTATATCCATGTATGGACAAGAGTCAATTTTATCTTGAGATATATATATATATATATATAACATATATATATATATATGTGTGTGTGTGTGTGTGTTCGTGTTTATAGTTACACGATCAGAATACTATCCTAAAAACAATGTGAAACAGGAATTGCCATTAGGTGTTCTTAGGAACATGGATGAGTGTTTATTTAATTATATAGTTATGTTATTTATTAATGTTATTCATGTATAGTGCGTAATTTATGATTCAATAGATTGGTATTGACACCATGGGTGCCGGCCTACTAAGATTTCATCTTAGATCTTAATTGGCTAACATTTGTACACGAGTAGACCTTATATTTTAATGACCTAGGTTTATTATTGGGTCATGTGTACTTGGATTTGGGAGGAAAGTAGAGAGCTAGAGCTCAAAATGATCATAGAGATCACCTGTGGGGTTTTTTATCTTGTTTCATATTATTTTATTGTATTGAAAACCATTATTTACTATTTACTTCTTTTGGATATGTATCAATCCCAAGTCATACATTCATCTCATATGTAATCTGGTATTGGCCACTTCTTTAAAATGATTATTATCTATCTTTCACTACTATATTTTATTTATATACTTCATCCACTATTCATGTTATTGTGTTATATTTGAAATATAATATGAGTTTATATTATCACCACTATTTCCTCCCAAAACCCTCGCTTCTAGTCGGTAGCCTCTGGAATACGGGGAGACATGCTTCAAACCATGTGACCCATCAGTCTGGATACCTATTTGATGGTATGATGGCTTAAGATGTTACATTCATTTATCTGAAATAAAAAATATAATACATAGAAATTGATAAATAAATTTTGTTTAAATAATTAATCAACATTTTCTTGTGTTTTAGATACATTCACTCTCTAAATAAAGTGTCCCCACCCTCTATTTATAATGTAGATCTTTTGGTTATATGGTTTCACCAACCTCTAAGAAAAATAAAAAACCATCCATTTCAGAGTTCCCACAACTAATGTCCTTTGGAAATCCTTAATTTTACTTCCCCCTCAAGTCAACCAGTAATGTAAATGGAAAAAAAGACATTCCCATCATCTATACGTCAATGCTAATGTTGAAAAATGTGATCAACATGTACTGAAGTCATCTTAAGAATCACCTTCCAAACCAAAAACTTATGGAAAACCCATTTAGAAAGGACAAACTGAAATATAGTTGTTTTCACTACTTTAACAAATTGAATATCTTATGAAAACACTCTTGTTGGAAGACAAAATCCATTCAATGGATTTAAACATCTCATATTCGAAATAATTGATTATATATTTTATTAATAAATAATTTATTTATTTATTAAAAGTCGTAATTAAATGGATTTGTTTTCAAAAGGATTATGAATAATTAAAATTAATATTGGAATGTCTGTGTAATTTATGATATTTTTTATTAATTTATTATATTTATGATTTTTATGGTCAATGGATTTTTTTTCAAAAAATGTGTTGCTAATATATCATTATTATATAATAGTTGATGTTTAGAAAATTGTAATCCAATTATAATATGATTTATAAATTATAAAAAATCATAGTGAAATATGTATTAAATAATTTTACATAATTATAGGGAACCACTATAATTGTAATAACCTGCCCCTTATCCATTGGGATGGGAAGTGTTTGAGGTACTACATACCGTAGTATAAATAACCTGGACACTAATGGATGGAAATAAGTTCCAAGGGAATAAAATTTAATTAGGGGATGATTATCCTTGACTTCAGAGAAACATGTAGAAGCTAAAAAATGTCAAACAACATTGTATGATGCATGTGATGAAATGAACTAAATCTCATATATTGAAGGTAATATCAATGTAGAAAATGGATGGAAATAAACTACATCACACTGACATAAATTACAACTCCATAAAACCAATGTGTTGTCCACACAAAAATCAACCAAAACAAGATCCATCTCCACATACCAAGATATTTATATCAAAATAAATCAATAGAGATGTATCACACGTTTTATTGACCTCTATCTGTGTAAACAATATCAGAAGAAAATAAGTGATGTTACCAAGTAGTGGGTTAGTGTAAAACATAAGAAGGTAATCCCTAATGACATCCCAATACAAACCACAAGTAATATTAACAAGTTAGCTCATACATATTTAAAATAGAGGGATATAATATCAAAATAGTTTTCCATAATAAAAATAGTTTATCACAAATAATTGAATTAAATATATTATTCTTCCTTTTTTACTGTGGGAGAATCATTCCACAACTCATGAACCATTACATGCCAAGTTACCTTTAAAATAATCAATAAATTTATTTTATTTTATTTATAAAAAGGTATGATAATTAAAACTTTGGTATAAATTTCATAAAACAAACCTAGTTTGATGCATAAAGAGTTGGATGATGTATTAGGTGCATTCAGATTTTGTTTGGAGCCAATATCCCTGAAAATGAAGGAAACATACGAGGTTGGATAGTTAGTGGAAATTATATCACCCATCAATCATGATTTCCCCAAATTGTGTGATAGAAGACAATGGGGCGTAGATGGATGCATGGTCTTTCTACAACTCTGATACCTAGGAGCATAACCATGTAGTATATTTCATTTTTGGGAGAGATCCAAGATTAATGGTTTATGCATGGTCAATCAATCCATTTGGATAATTGTGTGATATTCCCCTTTGAAGTTGTAGCATGTACATGTATGGCGCATAGTTTAGACAAATCATGTGGCCAAACCATGAACAATGTAATGAATTTGAGATATTAAAACATTTACCTTTATTTATGTTTTGACCCCTGTCTTCTCTACCATCCTCTCCTACTCGGGTTTTCCACTCCCTCTTGATGTACAAGATCCTCCCCTCCACATACATGGGGTTTTAATGCTTACCATTAATTTATGATCTATTTCCTATTTTGTGATAAGATAAAGACTAATATTGTTATGTTACACCTTTCGCACTCTTTTATTACATGGGTTCTCCTCTATCTATTTTGATATTTATTGAAACATATTTTGTACCAATTTTTATTTGGTTTTCTAAAATGTTATGATTTCTTCCATTTTAGTTTGAAATGGGGATTCTTATAGGATGAGTGGAGTGTTGTGATAATGTGGTTTGGTGTCTATTATTTTCCATCTTGTTTTATATATTTTTAGAGGTCATTCAATTGTGCCACTCTCTCGAGTCCACCAAAAACATCCCTTTTGTGCATATTAAATTAAATTATTTCATTTTTTATGCCCATTGTTACCTTGGAATATTAAAAAACACTTATTTTGGGTATTATCCTTACCTTTTGGGACCCATTGGATGTTATCATCCATTATTCCGTAATATCCCATGCTATTATTTGTGAATCACTAATGTTAGTGATTTTCATTTTATTTAAAATTCCTTTATTGATGGTTGAGTTAATGTGAATAGGGAACAATGAGATTTTACCTTGAACCACTTTCCTAACATCTCATTATGAAATTCTCATTGTAGATTATTATACTTCATATAACATTCCACTTCATACAATTATGAAATGAAATGTTCCTTGTGATTTAAGCATCTTTTATTACTTAATGTCTTATGGTTGCTCATATTCACATTATTGTGCATTCCTTTCCTCTTTTGATGAATTTGGATTAATCACTATTATTAATTTAAATGGAATTATATTCTTTTATATACTTTTTGGATTGATATATTGAAATGATAATTACGCTAGCTAAATATTCATATTCTTTTCTTGTGGTTTATGACCTATTTCATATTGATGACCAGAATTTTATTACTTGGATATCATAAATACAATGTGGATTTATTATTCTTATTTGATTTATTGAGATTATATATGTATTATTTTCTTGTGATATTCCTTGTTAAATATAGATACATGAATCATTTGATACCGGTCAGTAGAGATCATGAGTTATGAATTATAGATCCATGGACAGACTCACCAATATTCGTTGGTTACATCTCGGTGAACTGGGAACAATGATTCGCCTTTCCATGTATGGGATTCCTTAGTGGATTCATATACTCTTGAATGATATCGAATCCCTAAGTGAGGAACTATGGATAAACCAATTGAAAATATGGGGTGGCCATGCCCTAGGTGATACTTAGTCCCCTATGTCTGATATTAAGGATGAACTCAGAGTTAATATGCCTTGAGTGATACAAGGGAAATTGTATTGGTCACCATGGATAGACATGGTGGTATTGGATTATATTTTTTGTTCCTGTAGTGACACATGAGATTTTATTAGTTTTTTTAGATAGGATAGGGAATCCACCACTAAATATTATGGACATATTGATTGTTTACTCTTATATGAGGAATCCCTTATTATTATTTTGAGGCTACTACACTATTTCATGATTCATAACAATAATTATTGGGCGTGATTATTCAATGAAATTGATATGGGACCCAAACCTAGACAACCATCTTCATTGAATGATTTTATTATTAACCTTTTTTACTTTGGCACATGTATAAGTATATTTTGACTTGAACAAGTACTCATTTTGACAACCAACAGTTTCCAATGTAGGTGGTATGGGACATGTGTCCATTTAGGAACCCAAACCAATTTGCTAATTTTTAATTATTCAACTACTCTTCTTTTATTAAATATTGCACAGATTATGTTATTAAAATCACAAAATGGGAATTTATAGATAATTTGGATTCTTTCCTATTTAGATTTCTATATCATGACATGGTTATGGGCTATTTGGTACCTGAGAAGTCACTTTAATTGATGGTACAAATAATGGGATGTGTATTTCTTCTAATGCTTGATTGATTACTACTTAAGATGGAGTTTATGGGTAAAGGATATAGCCTATACTCAAGATTATTTTTTGTAGTTATTGGCTTCATTATAGGTCTAGATAGCATGAAGTGTATACTTGCACCATGTTCCCAAGTATGCCTATTTTATTATAGCATCTTGACATGGACATCTGTTTATATCTAATAATGATTACCTATTTACACTAATTTCATTTGTATCATTCATGTATTACCTACATTGTTCTTCTAATTTTAGTTTCTTATTTATTATTATGAAATATTTGGTAAATTATTTACCAATGTGATTACACTGATCAATGAGGGTATAGTCTCTCCACAGACACACTCTAGGCCCTCACTACTAGTCAGTATCTTCTAGAGTTTGGGGAGATATGCTTGAGGTCTTGTAGAAACCATCTTCGAGCACTATTTGTTGTCCTTTGGGGTAGGATGCTACAATAACTATGACCAAAATATTTTACATTATACAACATGATGGAAACCCATATTATTTTTTGGTATCAATCCCACGTATGAACCGACAGGGAAATCAAAATTAATTTTCATAAACATATTCCAACTAATAATCACAGGTTTTGAAATGAAATTAGATCTTTTAAATCCATTTTCATATATGAAATTAATGAACAATATTAAATACATCATTTCATAACCCAATATATTCGTACTAAAACAATGAGATGTTTTCGACAATAAAATTGTTAGTGATTTAAATATAAATCTTTCTTGTTCATGAAAATTTGAAGTGAAAGTTATGCCACATACCTTAGAACAATTGAAGAAAACATAAAACAAAATTGAAACCATAAAATCCAAGAATAAATTTTTTTCCTATAAATAAAAAAAATTATCTAGTCAAAATACATGTCATAGAAAATATTTCTATCAATAATAGATTTTATATATTACTCTATGAGGGAAAATATGTATGTATATATATATAAATAGTAAAAAAATTTGAATTACTATTAAATTTAGATATAGAATTAACCATGATTTTTTATATGATTTTTTTTATAATAAAAAATGAATCCACAAGGATGCATAGGGTACCGGATGAGTTAGAGAGGTGAAGACAAAATTAGAATAGTGATAGTATTAATCTGAAAATTGAATTTATATACTAATTTTTTCAGAGTGTCTAATGCACACCACTGGGTTAGGGCACACATTTTGTTAGACCATGCACAAACTATGTGATTTCTAGTATCTCCAAACTTTATAATCACACAGTTAGACTACACAGTTTGGAAAACCATTAACCAACTATTAACATGCTATAAGACATCTACCATGTATGTGAATGGATGTTCTATAATGTTTTAAAAATAGTATAGAAACTATGTTCATGCTAATATAAAGAAATGAATCTTCCAAAAGGTTTATCCTGGGAACCCAAATGATCATTCCAAACTATGTGATGACTATGAACCTACCTAGTGACACCAACAACAACATTTATTCTTTCTTGAATAATTTTCATGGATTTATCAAATTGTTTTCAAACTATAAAACCATAAAATTGATTCATTTCATCAAAACCATAAATAATTTCTCAAAACTCATTTGATGTATTTTGTAATGTAAAAAATAAAAAATAAATTCACAAAAAAATTGAAATAGGGGGTGTTACATTATCCCCACAATTGGAATTTCAATTGATATAATGTTTGTGATCATCCATACATTGGAAGTGCCTGGTCCATTGTTATAACATTTCATTCTAATAGTCTCATTCCTCTTCTTGAATCATAGCACACATTATTAAGACATGTATGAACTAATTTCTCATTTCGCATAATAAAATATGTTTTATATCAATAATATTTATCGACATGTGAGAAAAATTAGAATCTATATTAATATCATCAAGGTCACATCAAATAACATGATTATGATCAGGGTAGTACTACTTTAAATGGATACATGAAAGAAAGTTTGTACTTAGGGGGAAATTTATTTTAACGAAAAATTATAAACCCTAATAATAATTCATTACAGTATCTCAAAAGGGAGAGTGTGTAGAGGATATAATTTGACTTATTTACCCAAGTTATTATGCCATAACATCTTGGAAAACTTCTATTAAACATGATCACCCACATAAAATTATAATAGAAGATGAGTATAACCATCTTACAAATTATAATGACTCTGATCAGTCTCTACAATCTTCCTCTTAATCTAAATATTTTATATAATATAATACAAAATTATTGGTGTGATAAGTGGGTTGACTCCAGTTTCCACACATAAAAATGCTGAATGAATAGACATGTGTTGAATTTATTGAATAGATACTTATATATTGAATTATGATAATTGATTTTGTATGAGAAATCCACTAATAATAAATCATCGTCCCATAAGACTCAAAAATCCATATCAAATTATCTATGAATGCATTCCATATTTTAGATCATCTAGTTGAATTATCCATCCATTTTAGGAAGATAAGTTATGCTCATGTCCATCCAAATTCTATGGGATTCCTATGAGGGTCCACTAATACATGATGTATACATAGGGTATCTATTATATATTTTTGAATTAGGTACACCATGAATCATTACAACTTCCTAAATGTATACTTTTTAAAATTATTCCACCTTGTTGTATTCCCATATTGTGATGAATGAAGAAATATTGTGAGAAAATCCATAATCACTAATGTAGAATGGTGATTCAGAACTATTCTTGGAATAATTGTGAAAAAATCCATATCTATCTACTCTCATTTTCAATTGGGTGTATGTAATGGTTTCAAAATAGAAGATTAAATTTTTTTCCCCACCATAACCTGCTGAAAGGTGAGGAATATTTATACATACTTCACTACCCATCCAATCATGAAATCCCACATTAACTAAAGTCTCAAAAACATAAACATATTTTGAATTCCATTTTGAAATGTACATATTGAGTTGTGATAAGTATAAAATGTTTTTCCTTGATACATTATGGGAACCAGAATATGATCTCTAAAATGAAACATGGATCTCAATTCGACCTTCCATCCCTAAATATCCTTCCTTCCATTAGGCTTTTATCTCATAGTTAGTCTTGTAGGATCAGATGTATGAGAGCATATATAACACGATTAAACAAATTATGAGTATGTGAAATGAAAAATAGTTATACAATATCAACTTCATCAGTAGAATCTATATGCATATTATCAATGAAATTAATCATATACCACTGATCTGGAGCCTCTTTATCAAACTATAATTATGTCTTGATACTCTATTCATCCTTCCTGTAAGTCTATTTACCCAATATATACATCATGAAAAGGTAAAACATAAATAGGTATTTAATCCATATTCCTTGAATTATATTTATATCCCTTTTTTTGAAAATTCATCTCATTCATTTTGGATCTATGATCACTGGGAATTTATCACCAAAAAGATGATGACACTATGTTTTCATAGATTGTAATACATAATCTTAATCAAAATCATGAATCCAGAAATTATTCTCATATGCTCAAAATTATCATGAGTCAAATGCTAAAAAATGACACCCCTATGAGAACTCGTCCCAAGATATAATTAGATGCATCATTATAAACCCTCTATCTTTGTCATGAATCTGTATAGTTATGGACATGTATTGATGTATGATTCACTTTAATATCGTGAATACATTTTTGGAAGTAATTTTCCATATGGAATGGAATTATAATCCTTGAATATATTTTCAACAAATGTTTCATGTAATTAATACTCGTGAGTAATTAATAGATAATGAAATCATAATCGAAGGAATCGATATATCTAAAAGTAATTATATGGTTATTTACAAGAGATATAATCTTTTACATTTTTATAATCCACCGATACCTCTCTTTCAAAGATGAGATGGCCCCTTAATCCTAATACATTTATCCATAATCAATAAATTCTTTTCTTTGAGTAATGGTGATGTTCCCACAAGACACCCAATACCATTCAAAATCATTGTTCATGATCATTCTAATTACTATAATACATGAAAATATCAACGAAAAATACTTCTATAAAAGAGTTAGGATACCTCAAAACATTATAATTCATCAATTAAACAAAATATTTATTGTATTTATAGGAACAAAGTGAATATAGGCATATTTTAATGACCATAACACATGTTGAATGATGTTTCCATAATATCCTCATTAAAAACTCATAGTGGGTGATTCAAATATAATAAGACAATCATAGTGAAAAATTGGGATCCCATAAACTGATTAAATAGTTAATTAATTAATGTAATAGGATACTATTTATTTATTTTAAATTTTTTCCCTTTCAATAATCAGCCTAATGAATAAGTGTTACATCATGTTTTATTAGATAAGAAACATGTTTTCCTAGAGAGTGGTACTTGTTAGAAAGAAACCCTTTCTTCCCAAATCATTTATTGAAGAATTCAATTTACATAACTCGTTTGGTTCTATCCTCTATGTCTGATGTGGAATAGGATTGGACACCTCTAGGTGATCAATTTTAAATTAAACTTGTTATTATTGTTGTAATGTATAACATTCATTGACAAAGATAAAATGGAAATTGTTCATTATGGTTGGTGAATAAATATGTTTTATTGCATCAATAGTTTATAATTTAACTACTAAAAATTGTATGATTAAATCCAAACCACTAATGCTAATTGTATATTTCTACTTGTATTCACATAAAAATATTCATTAACAAGATTCTCAATGTCATTAGAATATCTTATATTTGCATTCATGGAATAAAATTTGATGTCGAATTTGAATAATGTCAACCAATTAATGCTAAAAATCACATTAAAGAGTAACAAACATAGAATATAAATAAAAAATAGATTTAACCTCGTTTATAGTGATGGATCACACTAAAAACATAAACACCTTAAATTTTTATTATCCAAGAGATTTTATTTTTTTTCAATACATGAGGAATAATTTCAATATATAATCTAATATAATCCACAACACAAAAATCAATTAAATTGTGCGACATTCTAGTATCAAAAAACTATTTTCTGAGAGAATATTTCAATAGAATCATAACTCACTCCAAAAAAGAACTATATTGATCATCTCTAATAATCTTATTAGCATTAAAATGTAATTTATTTGGTGAGGGAATTGTTTCATTATTTCTCCTCTGTGGGTTTGATTACAAATGTGTTTTTGTGTGACATGAGTCTCACATTGGGTAACTCGGTTATTAAATCTATTACCATTGTGTCTCTATCAACAAATGTGATCATAATAATACATGGAAGCCTTCAATTCATTACCCTCGATTATGATTGGTTTCACGATACAGTAATGTTTCAAATTTACTAAGATGCCATATTTATGGAAGTCTAGGTGAGGTTCCATGAATTTTCACATGAAATGATCATAGGATCCACATTTATAACATCTAAAATAATTACGATTGATTTACGGAAATAATAATAAAAACCAATGGGATTCAAGATACATTTTTAAATTAGGTAAAATTCTTCATCTTCCACTTGAGCCACATATTAGAGTCCCCACATGTACCTATATAGGTTAAAGTGTTTATTACAAAAATATGTCCCAAGATATTCTTTTCAACTACTATGTACACTTTAAAATATCCATATTTTTTCAATATATTAGAAAACCAATATGGCATGTTTTTTATTCCACATCCCTGCCTCATTAATCCTGCCCATTTAGTGGTCACGATTAAAAACTACAAGAGAAGAACACATAGTCCTCGTGAATTGATCCACATAATCCCTTATAGAAATATTTTCATAATTCATGAAAAATAAATATTTAAACCCTTTGAACATGTATATTTGGTGAAATAACTGGTTATTTAACAACTCCTCAAAGCCTCTCCATGAATGTTTCTATCCTATTTCTGTTTGGAGAATAATATTCCACCACTATCTATGAATATCCTCCAACATATAAAATATTAACATAATTTTCATTTATTATTGGGTTCCTAAGAAATAAAACATTCAAGTGTAATTCCCCAACGATGTCTCTACTTGTCCACATGCAGAATTATCATGAATGGTTGGTAGATTTGTTTTGAATGAACATATATTAATATTCTTGTAGTGGATAATGATTCTAAATTTTCTTTTCTACAACATGAAATAATTTGACTATGATTTTGATGATTCATTGTTGTATTTCTGTCTATAGTTAAAACATACTCCAAATATATTCTTCTTACAAGTTCCATGATCATTGAACTGGTTCAATTTTAATTATAGAATGAAAAAACTTCATTTATTCATCACTCACTAGAAAATAAAGGATTTGAGTATTCAAATAATTAAAAAATTTAATTATAACATAATCCCAAAAAATCATCAAACATAATATGATTAATTACATCATAGTGGGATTACTTGCTACTAGTGCATGATATTCCATACTCATTAGATAAAAACATTACAATGAGATGATAGAAGACCTATAATTTCCTTAGGAAATTTGTGTTTTGGATCTACCTTGAAAACATGAAGTTAAAAAAATAGGTTTTATATTTTTCTTTATGCTATGAATTATATTTTATAAGAATCATATATCCTTAATACCATCTCAATATGAAGGGCTGATCATGATTGATATTGTTTTGAACATCCCACCACTCAATATTTTTATTGGGAAGAGGAAAAAGTTCTACTAAACATAGGTTATTTAATAAGGACACCAAATTCTGAAACAAAGTGCCATGTAATTAAAATAATGTTAGAGGATATTCTTCCTTTAGAATCGAATGACCCCCAAAAGATGATAAAAATAAGAAAATGTTAATTTATTTTTGTTGTGAAATACATTAAAAATAAAACAATAAATTTAATATCAGACTAGTAGATTAAAAAATGTATATAGCACATCACATTCATAATAGTGAAAAGAAAACTCAATGAAACTAATGTTATGTAAAAACAAAAATCACCCCAAATAGGACCTAACTTCATGCCTTTTTTCCACTATCTCATCATGCATAAATAAACAAGTATGTATCCATTTTAATACATATATCTTTAAAAAACATCTATAAGTGAATGAAATCTCCCAAGTAGCATCTGAGTATAAAATATAGTGGGAAATATATAAACACATCGCAAGACATGCCACAAATAAAAATAAAATGTCATCTCACATTAATACAAAATAGGGTGTAAAAATATCAATATATATTACTATAAAAATAGTTTAAGAAAACAAATAAAATAATAAAATATTTATTCATTTATAAACAGGCGATAATCTATACTTAACTCTAACACTATTTCATCCACAATGATATCCCCAATACTCAGGACCGGATACCCATACCCTTACCAAGTCATCCCTTTATGTAACCCTACATTTCACATTAGTGAATTCCAAAATAATGATGAAAAAAATGTTCTTCCAATAGAATATCATGAACACATGTTATATGCTGATGTTGTGTTTTCCACACAAAAAATCATCAATGTCATTTTCATTAATGAAATTTTTGAAAAATGTTGTGTTTATCAATTCAAAACCATAAATTTTTTATTAAAACTGATCATTTTTTCACCAATGTAGAAGTGGTTGAGGTAAACATGATTTCATAATGTTTTTGAATAAATCATGTGGATGAGAATCCTTCTACCTCCCAATGGATTAAAAAATTAATAATATTAATCTAGACATGAAACATCATACCTTAGATAGATCAAAAAATATTTCATGATAATACACATCATTTAATATGGATCAATTAATAACATATTATATCTATTTTTGAATGAGAAAGAATACGTGTAAATCTAGAGATAATAACTTGGGAAAAAATTTATCGTTCATTCTATCGATATAATTCAATAGGATTACAACTAAATCTTATGAATCAAAAATAATCACAATGGATTTCTAGGGGAGGGTAAGAGTTATAGATTCTTGTTGAAAAATTGAAAAATGAATGTATTTTTTATGTAAATCTACATTAAGCTATAAAACTTATAGAACTTAATGTATGTATTATGGCTATACCATATTGTTTTAAAAAAAGATCCACAATCATTCACGTTATATTTAATAAATAAAATCATAGTTGGGTCACACTACTTTGTAAACTTTCCACCAACCATTAACTTGTTATTTCACATTGTCCAAAGAGAATAATGGTTTGGAAAATTGTGCACATGCTTCTATCTAAAACTATAATTCTAAATTGGTTATTCTAAATGTTTCACTAACCTAATGAATCAATACACCACTTCCAAAATTTCTGGGAGAATGTTTATGTTTTTCCCAACCTGTGCCCAAATCATGCACCCTTAAAACCCTTCCAAAATGCTACAACAAGCTAGAAACTCCCAAAAGCTATCCTAAGTATTATATACCTGAAAATACATAGGAAAAGTGTAATGTACATAAAATGGGGGTGTTATAATATTCTTAAAAAGAAATTTTTATTTATATATTATGATGCTGATTTAAAAAGATATTATAAATCACATAAATAATGTAAAAATATTATTATTTTTATTATTATAATTATAAATTATTATTAATTTAATTTAAATTGTTTAAATATAATTGAATGCCTTATGTTATGTTTTTTTCATACCACATTAAATGGGTATTAAAATTAATTTTGATTAAATTATTTAATAATGTATTTTATATGTTATATAGATTACGTTCAGAGTTTATGAAATAAAAAAATTTATTATAAAAGGTTTAATTCACTAAATATCATTTTAAATGTCATTAATTAATAGTATTATTTTTCTCTTGTTAAAGGTTGATATATTATGTTTACATCATGGAATATCAATATTTTATAACCTTTACCTTATCAAAACAATTAGATGGATTTTAATTTAATAATTATTCATAATATATTATCCCATGTATAAATTTAATAAATTTTCATTTATTTTAATGTTATTCCTTCTATTATTAATATATGGAAAAAAATTATAATTTGTATAGTGTATACTCTAAAATATATGTGATAAATTTCTCATAGGATTTTGACCAATTCATTACTTTTTAGTTATTACTTGTTAATTTTTTTTATATACCTTAACTATATTTTGTAATAGGAGTTTTGAACATGAAAATAATTATCGAATTTAGTTTCTATATGTTGGCTTTTAGATATATATTTAAATAAATTATCTCTTGAGTAAAGCCTCCTTGGGGTGATGGTCATGGGGTAAAAATACTTACATACTTGGAGGCATATACCATGATTGAGATGGTGAAGGGGTTATTTATTATTAATTCAATAGAATAATAATTTAGGGATTTGAACTCTACTCTATTGAAAGAAAATTGTCATTTACATTATAAAAATGATGAATTATAATAGTTTCTATTATATTAAAATTCTATTAAGTAAAACATTTGGGTTATATAAAGAGTTAAAAATTAATGTGTTTTAAACAAATAAACTTTGTAGATATATTAGGTATTCAAAAAACTAAATCATTAGAAGAAAACATAAATGTTACGTTCATAATGGTAAGATCTAGCACTATGAGTACAGATTATTCACTATTTTTATTCATTGAAATAAATTAAATCGTTTAGTCCCCTATTAAAAATACAATCACTCACTAATAAGATCTATATTTTTCTTTATCCCTTCCCTGATTAGTTTTCATGATCATATAAATAGGAAAGTATTAATGTAGGTTCATGGGTATTTGATAATAATATTTAACTCAATAAGGATGACATCATATCTAGTGTTTGTTATTATTATCACATATAATCAAATTTCCACATATTATAAAATGAAACTTAACAAAATTTTTGGAATTGGACTCCCATTTATAGTAACAACTAGGTATAAAAAAGTAATGGACTAATAAAAATTTATAAAACAAAATGTATATAATCTTATTTAAAGGAAAATAATATTGTTGGATCGATCACTTGCTAGACTGTGTGGATTTAATATTATTCCTCACAAGCATTAATAAGCCTAGCTACCTCAAGATCATTAGACCATTACAGCTGATGAGAAATATAGTCATGTTTACCCAAATATCTAGCATAAATATGACCTAGAAAATATTTTGATTTGTTTCTTTATTTTTAACCATTTATAGTAAATAATATTCTTGAAATATTAATATTTTAATTCTAAAAATATTTCATTTAAGATAACACATACATAGCATTGATTAAATCTGCCTTGACACATCACCATGTTCATTGGCATATTTCCATTTATTGCACATTCCGTGCCTTTTCATATCTTATAAATTCTTGGATTACAATCAATAAGTGAAAATAATGACACACAAATATATATATATATATATATATATATTAAACCCCCATAAAGAACATTTAACAACCAAAAAATGTGACATGACCATTCCTTAATATTGTTAAATAATAGAATATCCCTTTAAAAACACTCAAAAATAAATTATCATATATAAAATTACCTTTATAATTCCTAAACCATGGAATTTTTTCATTTATATACACATATGTTTTCTTTTATTTAGTTATCCCAATTCATTATTTACCATTATGAATGAAATTTACTACCTTTTCAAAGTAGTTCAATTTATAAATATCTACTTAAAAATATAAAAAATTATTCAATTGAAATAATAGAATTACTAATAGATTGAAAATTTTGTACATATCTTAAGAACATCATATAGATATATAATTCATAATTCAGTTCACTCTATCTAATTATATATTCTTCAAAAAAAATATTCTTAAAAAAATTCTATACTTCAAATAAAATATATAATCTTCAACAAGATTTGGAACTTCCCATTACCATCCATTTTGTAAAACATCTCACCATATTTTACAATTATATATGGGTAGAATCAACTTTATAAATTTTGTGGATACTTACTTCATCTACAAAAATTTCATCCATGTATCGTGGTAGGGCTTGAATCCTCACATAAAATTCATGATATGTAACATAATAATAATACATTTCTTACGAACTCATTTTCCTATTAATATTCTTGGGAACTCTCTCTTTTTCCATGATATTATTAATCAACACATAAACATCATGGAATCATGATCATTGATATCCTTTTAAAAAATAAAACACAAACATTGTTGGAAAAATAATACAAAAATGGTAAAAATTTGATAATATAGATTTTATAAACTATAATTGTTATCAATTTGATATACATTTTTGTATAAAAAATTTCTAAGACTTAGGATACTCCCCAAATACTATATGTGATATATCTTCCAAATCACATATTTTAAATACCTAAATCATTAATAAAGTTATTTTAATTATTATCCAAGTACACTTGGATTATCTCTTTTAAGAAAAGAATGTAATAAGTGAATCTGGATAATCTTGTTGTATTTTTTGAGCACATTCAGGTACACATTGATTTTTCATTTCTAGGAATATTCATGGATTTTTCTTTCTATTATAGTATATTGAAAATCATAAAGTTTTCGATACTAGAGTAACTGTCTTGATTATACATATATGGTTTATTTTGATATAGAGTTATCGAGTCAACTATTCTTGTGACATAAATATATTGATTGATGGGTTTAATTTTCTAAGTAGATATGTTTTATTTTTATAAACAGTATAATATTGTTCAATATGAAATATAGAACTGGGATTACTAAATGAATATTATATATGGATTAATAATTTTGAATGGGTTCCATTTATTAAATTTCCACAACTGAAATACCTACGAAATTATATTCTTATTCTATATCATTTTTTATAGATAATGTTTTCATAAAACAATATGGTCTTAGACCTATCCTGGATAAGAAAATTTTGAAATATATAAACATTATTAATTATGTCATAAACATGATATTTAATCCCAATTAGGATGCTAAATTATATTTCCTCAAATAATATATTCCAAAGAATCCAAAATGTGATATTATTTCTCAAATGGAGCTACATTCCATCAATTCAAACTTATAAGAATAATTTAATGTTCTGATAGGATTTCTACCAACATGGAAACAAAGTCTCAAATATTATATGAAACCAATGTTGTGCACTCACTTGTTGATTAACTCCAGAGTATATATCAATAAAAATAATTTCATGAAAGACACAGAGTGTCAAAGGATTATTTTGGATGTAATATACAAGATGTAACTTTAGTATATATGCATGTTTCAATATTATTTGGTATGTAAATAATTAATGAAGACTTGGTTCACCTTTATATATTCATATTAAAATATATTTCATTATAAAACAATTTTAATATATGTTTTGAATTTTTTTATATAATGATAACATGAATGAACTCTATGAACCTGTACCCTATCTCCTGAGTGTATTGAAGATAACAAAAAATGATATTGGTGCTACAAGGTAAAATATATTTTAAATTTTATAAAATAATAATTGATGTGTTTTTTAATAAGATAGTTACTAAACTTTTCACACCAATAATGGAGTCGAACAAAAGTTAAGTACAATTACATCAGTAGGTAAATAGTTTTAATTGGAAAAAAAATGTCTGAAACACTTAAATGGTCTTATAACAAAAATTGGTGAGTAAACTTATTGTATAAATGTTATAGATCTAAATTCATAAATTATTATGGCTATATAGTAGAAATTATTTGTTTCATAAATTTTATATATATAGGGTTTATAATGGAAAATATAAATATTTAGGGATATGTCTCAATGTAAGGATGTATATTAATTATACATGGATTAATTCACATATATAGATATTTTATCAATGTGCATTTGATCATCTCAGTTACTATTATTTTTTTGAATAAATTATATTTTTTTTATAATGAAATCGATTCATTTATACTCGATAATTTTCTAATTAGTATGTATGATGTTTTTTTGTTTGGAAGGATGTAATATTAAATAAATGAATTTAATATTTGAGGATGTTTATGGGTTTGAATAATTTCATGTTGTTGAACATTAAGAATATTGTTCCTAAGCATTATCATTTTTCAAATTATCCTACATCAAAAAATCTACCCATTGTGTTCAATGTTTGAATATTTTAACATATGGAAACCAAGAGTTGTGACAAGACAATATATTATATATACATGTAAAAAATATAAATAAACCCTAAACAAAAAAATAATATTAGTGTTTTGTAGACTATTTATAAGTAAAAAATGATATATTTATTATAATGTTTTTACATATAAAATGTTTTACAATGAAAATATCAATTATTTTTATTTTATATGTGATTGAATATAAATTACATGAATGGTAGACTTCAAATACCCCATTAAAGTATAACCCCTAGTTTCCCCAAGTCTATAAGTACGAATCATGAACTCTAGGAAAAATGAATAAGGAATAACACCCATGAATGTGAGGTATCTAACAAAAATGGTTATAGAGAAAACTAATGTTTTTATTATATTTTTTATAAAAATAAATGTGATTTATACCTTTTTAGATTCATAAAACATTCATCATTTTCTAGATACCCTTAGAAATCATCATCATTATGTAATAATTATAATTACGGGGACATAATTTATCTACTCATGAAGAATTTAAATATATAAGATTTCATAGTATGTTCTCCATAAATAAATGATATATTAAATAGAATGTTTGAAAATATATAGAAAACATAAAAAAATTATATTTTGAATATAAATTAATTCAATTAAAACTTTTTATTTAAATTATCTATTTTTACTATGATGAAAATGCAGGTAGATTTTATATATTTTATCAATGATGAAGATTAGGTTGACCATGATAAATTATAGTGTAATAAAAATTGTACGCATGAGAATTTCAAGCACATTGAGATAGTTACAACATCCATGAACGCAAAACTGCAACAAAAAATTGTAACTAGAGATTACCAAATTCGTAAGTCTAATATAGTGATCAGAAGTTGTTATATTAATGTAAATTTCGAATATATCAAAACATTTTATATATATTTATATTTATATTTATATTGAATTTTTAAAAATTTAAAAATGGAAATTATTCAAAATTCACACAATGAATATAAAATAATTCTTCATAACATAGAAATTAATTTCAATGAAATACGTATATATAACATAATAATAACAAGATATACATTCATTATATTTTTTTTTATTCTCTAATAAAAATTAATGTTTACAAAACAGAAGAAATTTCCTGATGAAAATAATTTTCCCTATAATTTATGATTTTAAATGAAATCAAAATTTATATATTTTGGGATGAGAATTTTACATAATTAAATTAATTTTTGGATGTTTTTGTGGAAATATTTGTTAAATTAGAAATCTTGATTTTTCCTAAAAATTTATGTAAATAAAAAAATATGGATTTTACAAATAATATAAATTTTGTTAAATTATTAATATATATGTTTGATTAGATTATTTTTAGTGGTTTTTCTATGAAAAAATAAATATTTCATATGTTTCATTGTACTTTTAATTTTTTTTAAAAAAATTATCCAAATTTTGGTCATTTTAAAATAGAATTTTTTTCCATAAAATTGTTTCCTATATAATATAAATTTAGTATTTTAAAATTATTTTTTATCACTTGATATAATTCAATTAAAAAAATTAATATTTTTAATCGATAGGTGAAAAATAACTAAAAAGGACCATTTTTTTGTTCATAAAGTATGAATTATCTAGGTGATTAGTAGTTACCATGGTTTAAACCAAATATGTATAATTATTAATCTGCATAGTATTGGAATTAACATGTTAAAAATTTATTTAAGTGTTTGAGATGTGCTTTTGAATATTATTTTACCCTCACTATTATTTCCAAATTTTGGATCCACTTTCCATCATAGTGGATTCCCATTATATAAAAGTTTTTGGTTTGTACAAAACATGAAATCCCTTTTTAGTTATAGAAGGAACCCTTCTCTCCTCACATTCCCTTACACTAAACACACTTAAAGTATGGCCCAAAACCAACATATTACTCTATTTAGAACTCTTATCAACTGTAAATTGGTTATAGTCCTCTCAAAATACTATCACTAGATGTATTAATATCCTTTATAATGATGATAATCCAAAAAGTATGGTACATCTTTAAACCCCCATTTTCTGTTTTCTAATTCACTATTTAAATTTTTTCTCCCTAATATTTTATTTCAACAACATACATTGATAACTTAAATATAATTATTAAAATGTTTTGATATATTAATTATTATATAATCATTAACGACCCTAGACATCTCCATCAATAAAATCAAAAACATGAACCACATGTTGTTTGGAATACCGCCTCAACATCCCATCTAGATTAAATTTACTTTACCACTATAAAATGTTTTTTCATATTATGTAATTTAATATACAATTATGTTATTTTTTAAAAAATATATATATTAAAATTATAAGCAATTTTACTCAATTTTCCAATTATATGTAAAATGAAATTTTCATCTATGTGTATCTGTGGAAGATCACCTCCTTAGGAATATAGATTTTGGCTTCTTCATTTCATCATTACATTCATGGATGGTTCTACCAATGGTTTTATGTGATGAATAATATCTTTATGATTTGAAAAATGTTCTTGTAATTAAAATATAATATCCTTTTAATGATATTAATAATATAAAATCATTTTTAAATTAAGTATCTTAAACAAAAAACAATGAAGAGAGAAAAATTATTCATATTATATTACCATTTCGTATCCATTAATTAATTTACTACATCCATAAAATTTTGATATATCTTATTACTAAAAACAATTGGAGAACATAAGCTTCCAATATGTTTATATCACAAATAAACCTCCAAATAATCATCCATTAATAATGGTATATTCATAAATAATTATAGTTTTTCCATTATAGTGGCATTAATAATCATTGAATTAGGATATTTTGAGGAATAATGAATAGTTACACTTTTCCAAAAAAACATGTACGAATAGTGGAAACTATAAAAACAATGTGTGAAAAAATATTTATTAAATAACTAATATATTTCTATGTAGTTAATGTAAATAAAAATTATAAATAGATATAGGTTTGAAAATGGTTTTATAATTAGTTATTAGGAATGTCCTGTTTGTTATACAAGAGTTTGAAGAACATCTGTTGAGCACAATAGTGAAAATATGTGTTTCTTTATCACACTTATAACTCCCTAAGAAATGTTAGTTATTTTGAACCATAAATTGTTATATTGTATTCACTATCCAATTTATTTCACATATGATAATATCTCCCATTTCATTATATTTTAAAGGATATTTCAATATCTTTATCCATATCTCCCGTGATTCTTTTTTTAAAATTTCATAAGAGTTTCAACAAAAAAAATTTTATTTTATTTGGTCATTGTTATTCTTAAATTAATATAATATTCAAGCTTTCTTTAATCATAACCTTTCTCTATTTTATTTCCAATTATATTTTATTATCTATGAAAATTAAATCTCAAAAATAATTATTAATTAATTCCTAAATTATTTCCCAAAAATGAATATTGTTGATAAAAAAGAACTCAAAATCTTATCAGTAGATATTTTATCTTTTTTATCATACTGATATTTTTTTGGGAAAAATGAATTATATGAGAATGGAAGATCACAGTGAAATTTTGGCATCATAACCTGTGTGTATAAAATTTTTTGTGGGGGGTTAATGAGATAGAAATTAGTATCTCCTTATTTATATATTATAAAGTAAGTAATGGGTATATGAAAGATCATACACCATCATTAAGAAATGAATATTATAGGGAAAGGAAGTTGAAGATACCTAAATAAATAGGAAATGGAGAAGAACTATTACCATATATTTCATGGTTACTGGTGTACAAATATGTTCTTTGGAGGGAATAATAATATTAAAAGGGGTATCATGTCATTTAGACTAAAAATTGAATGTAATGGGGATATGGAGTAACCTATCCCAATATGAAATAATGAGATTTAATAGGCATAACATTAAATGGGTTCTTGGAAAATGAGAGTGGGGTATCCCTTATTATATTTCAGAATATTAATGGGTGTACATAATGTTTCATGAGAGGTATTAATTAAATTTAATTTATTATATCACTATTCAAAACTAAAACGGATTATAAGGGGTATTTAATTACATATCCCAACATTAATAAATGGTAATTTATTATTTTTTTTTTTGCAAGGAAATTTAACTACAGAAGGGTAAATGAGGGAACATAAATAATATCTCATTAAAAAAGTAAAATTTTAAGGTAATTTTTCTAAATGAATGAAAATATTTTCAATTGAAATTAAAAAGGATATATTTAAGTAAAGTGCTTTAATGGAAATGAGGAGAGGAAGGTCCCTTACCTTGAGAGTGTTATTCAAAATTATTTGTAGAAGAATATTTAGTGCTTGGTGAAAACATGGAAGGACTCCAGATATAAGAGGAAAGATTATGGATTCTCTATATGGTTATTATGTTTAGATAAATTGGTTATTTAATGTTTTTATTTAGTAAATGTATGCGGAATTATTTATTATTTCTCAATGAAAGGTTTCTTGGTCTATATAATTAAACAACCAAAACCACAAACATTATAATGGTTTTTTTCAATGGTTTGTACTAGAGGAGTAATTTTAATTATTTTGTTATTCCATGTGAAAAAATTAATAAAACAATACCCATGATGATTCATAATTGAGTTATGTCCATAAGGACATTATTTTTAAACCATAAATATTATAGTTCTTGGTAGACTCATAATGGATTTAAAAAATTATTTAAATAAAAACAAAACCATATTATTTTAATGGGAAAAAATATATTTGGTCTTGTATACCATTTATAATATCTATTACACTACTTCAGTGTCATTATGATGTAATATTAAAAATATTGTATTTATAAGATTTATATTTCTTAACAAAAAGTATGACTATGTTAAAAAATTATAAAAACATCACAGTTGGTTACTTTTTTCATTGTGATTCAAAAAATATTATTCATGTTATCAATATAATTTTCTATGTATGATACATTTTAATTTAAAAATAATAAATGATATTTATTAATAGATGTTCTATTTTTTTGACAATAACAATTTTCAAATGCTTATAAAAATTATATTTCAATTCATAAAACGTATATGGTCATTTATATATTTTTAGAAATATTTTCTTATAATTTTTTATTAAAATACTATTTATCTCACAAATAAATTAATTCATCAAAATAAATGTCTTAATTGAAAGTTCATATAATATATAATATAATTTTAATCAAATTGACAACAGAATCGTTTATAAATTTAAAAAAAAAAGAAATAAATATTGTCATCATTTTAATGAAATGTAAAAATAATTATTTATAGTTTTAGGGATGCCTTGATTTAATTTTTGTTAAATTATTTTTCCCATAATTATCCAATATTCCATTTACTGTGGTGATTAATATTTAATATATTTACTATTCATATTGTTCAAAAATTTAGTTTACCTTCTTACCTCATATTAATTATGATGATTCAAAATATGGAATAAATTTTATGATAATAAATTCATATAGGTTTATTAATATAATTTAATATAAAACCTGCAAGCATGATCTAAATTGGTTTTCCTAAAAATAAATTTATTTATGGAAAATATGATTTCATTTCATATTTATAAATAGTAATCTTAATTATATAAATTTAATTTCATTATGATAGATATTTAATTTAAGAAATTAGTTTAAATCATTTGTCTTTTTAGGATATTTTAAATAATTATACTAGAGGTACATTATGCATTTTAAAACTTTTTCTAGAAAAATGTGTATTTAATTCAAAAAATAAACATGTATTAAAACTTGGAATAAATATCATTCAAATGTAATTGATTGAATTAAATATTAAACAATAATATATATTTTACATTGAAATAAAAATAAAATACTAATTTTCCAATGAAATTAATTCAATTATTAAAAGAACAAGAAATTTTACATTAAATGATATTTTTCCCCTATCTATTGAGAAGTATATATTTAGAGAAAAATCCCAAATTTTCATGCAAAGTTAATTTTGATATTCTGTTATAAAAATGGGGTTTTTTGTTGAATAAATTTCTAAATTTTTGATAAAATTTTCAATAATTATAAATTAAAATGAAGAACATTTTTTACAAAGATATACTTTAAAGATTGAAATTCATTACCAAAAATTGATTCATTATTTACAAAGAATTTATCAATATATATAGGATATATATATATATATATATCATGTTGTATTTATCCATACTCATATCAAAAAAATTAATGAAAATTATAACAATTTCATATTTAAATAATCAATCTTTGTTTGGGTTCGGTGTTTTGTGTCTTATATGCTATTGAAGTTTTCTATGTTTAACACTAAAAATGTTGCATTAATCCCATATTTTAAAATTTTCACCATTTAAATTGGAACATGAACTTAGTAATTCATTTTTTGAAAATATTAAATACCACTATTGTAATCTCAAATTGTAAAATGGGTTAATAAAATCACCCACTTGAAAATTGAGAAATTGAAGTATGAATGTCATCACATAACTAGGTTTCTAAGTAGGTGACCTTTAGTGAGAAGTTGAAAATAGATATAGAAGAGAAATCTAACCCCAAACAAAAACAATTATCTGATAGATAACAGGATTAGGATAATGTCTATTGCAACAAAAGCAAATTTCTATGATGAATAAAATAGCCATAAATTCATCAGAAATAAAAATAATATGATTTTGTTATTCAAGTTCACTTATTCAAAGTTATTGTATACCTTTATCATCCAAACATGAAAAATACGGAATTATACATTCCAAAAAATTATTATTAATTTCGTATATAATCTAATATTTTCTCTAAATAATGAGAACTCAAGATAAATTTTTTTATTCCTAAACTAGTAGAATAAAACTCTAAGAGTTCACATAATTAATCAAAGAATAAAAAAATACCCCTCACATATTTATTTGATAAATATTGGCCAACAAAATGTATGATAATATCATAAAAATAAATCTCAAAAATTATAAAAAACCCAAGCATTAAGATATATAATTATATATATAAATACCCATATATAAAACAAATAACCACAAAATTAATGAGTATTTTATCCTAAGGGGATATATCATCCATTCAACCTATACCTCCAAAGGTGTAATGGAATTCATCATTTAAAATCCTAATGAATTTATATACCTCAAAAAATAAAACATCTCCTAAAATACGACTAATCACCTCCAAATAAGAATATTTTTTCTTGTAATATGTTCCTCAAAATATCATAATAGACATAAATCACATAAATTATTAAAAGTGTATCATTGATTTTAAACACAAATAATCCTCATTCATATCATCACATGAATAATTAGGTATTTACTAATATCATGTACCTATTAAGGGTTATCCAACACCCAATGAAGTTTTTTCTAAAATATAAAATTATCACGAAATCCATTTTTTATGTTTTTGATCCCATTCATCATAAATTTAATGTACATAAAAAATACCATGTAAAAATACATATAAGTTTCACTATTCTTACATATATATTTACATTGATATACTAATTTTACAAGACAAATATCAAAAATCCATACATAAAAACATTAATCAGTACAATTCAATGATTTCCATTGAAATTCATTAAATAATCATAATCATTTGAGATAGAGAAGCTTTCTTATAGTAAAATAATATCAATAATAAATAATATTCAATCTCATTCATAAACATTTATAGAATATAACGGTGATTCAAGGTACCGATGGTGATTTCAGTATCCTAAAAATTTATATTAGATTTATAAAAGTAAAACCATTCCATAAAATGTATAAAATCAAATTAAACTAATTGATGACTAAAAAATTTCAAGAAGAAAATTCCAAAAACCAACAACATGTCATACATAGACATATTTTTTTTAAATGAAATTAAATCACTTTGGGTGGTGACTCAATGTTCATATAAAGAATACATGATTTCTAATAGGTATTTAATTGAGATAAACCCTGACATACACTAATCTAGAGTAGAGTTTACATGTACATAAATAACTGTGATTCATCTTATCATTGGAATTGACTAATTCCCTTATTCATGGAGACTTTTCCTAATCATCTTGCTTCTTAGCACTTTGAATAGATTAATGGAATTGATAATTCCCTAATATAATTTAATACTTATAAGGTAATCATGAAAACTTTTTTGCGGTCATGAAAGTGAGAAATATTGTTCTTGTCGTGTATGTTAAAAACAAATATCCTTTTTAAATTTCCACTAAAATCTAAATGAGAATTTTTTGGAAAATGACCTAAAAATTCCTTCAAAAATAATTTCATAAAAAATAAAACATGGTTAAAATATCTTAAATAAATAATTTTGATATTTATAAAAAATGAAAACATTTTTAGAAAACATGCTTTTGGAAGAAAATTTATTTCGAACTTAAGAGAGAAATAATTTTGGGTTTCCTCAGTAAATGACCGAGGGACCACCGAGGAAGTAGCTGAGGTTTGATCAAGGTGGTCTATAGGGTTCCAGATGTGGAGGTGGAGCTGAACGTGTAGCAGGTGGTGGATGATGATTTGAGGTTCTACAACCACCACCCCATGGGAGTCCACCCCAACCACAGGGAGCAGGTGGACAGGAGAGAGCTCAGCTTTAGGCAGTTGGGGCCTATGACCAAGGTGCTCTAGAAATAATTTGAGATATGATATGTGTCTATTACACCCAAACTGTAGTCTTTATAGACATATGTTACAGTCACACATTTATTTCCACAGCACTCGTTCAGATCTTGGAGATTTGGATGGACATTGGATCGATCCTTATGATTTGAGACTCTTATGGAGAAGATTCAACAATTAAACATGAGTGTAGATCGTGTGAGATTACTCTAGTAGGTGAGAGATTCAGCTGGGATCTTCTAGTAGCAGTGTTTAGGCCTTACAACATCATCCTGGGTATGGAATGGTTATCCACAGTCCATGCTTAGATCGACTATTTTAGGTGCAAAGTGTGTTGTGTTCGTGAATATGGGACCATGTTTTCCTTAACCAGAGAGAAGAGAACCTTTGTAGCAGTGGATGGAATTACTCAGATGAGGGTGCAGCTGACACATCAGTTTACTAGCCTTACCCTCGGAGCAGTTGACATGAGGAGTCTGAGTTATCCTGTAGTGGTGGACTAGTATGATGATCTCTTCCAAATGGTGTTTCGGAACTACCTCCTCACAGATAGGTAAAATTCTACATCAACCTATACTCCGGGATGGCACCGATATTTATGCTCTTATATCGGATGGCCCCCACAGAGCTTCGTGAGTTGTGGGTATATTAGGAGGACTTGTAGAGGATGGGGATTATAAGGCTCATTGTTTCTTCAAGGGTATCCCCAATCTTGTTTGCCAAGAAAGAAGAATGGGTTCTGAGGATTTTTGTGGACTATCGGTGCCTAAACCAGGTGAATGTGAAGAAAAACTATCCAATCTGGTGGATTGATGATCTCTTTGACCAGCTGAAGGGAGATCTGTGGTTTTTGAAGATAGACCTCAAACCAGGCTTTCACGAGCTCAGGGTACGGGATGAAGACGTGTCGAAGATAACCTTTAGATGTCGGTATGGCCATTATGAGTTCTTTTTAATTCCCTTTGGCAAGACCAAAACTCTTATATTGTTCATGGGAATCAGGAAAAGGATCATGAAGACATACCTCAATCACATCATGGTAGTCTTCATTGACGATATCTTGATATACTCGATGTCAGAGGAAGAGCACGCCACGCAAGCATAGAGAGTTCTGGATACACTCTAAGAGCACCAGCTTTACGGAAATATCTCAAACTTCTAGTTTAGGATTTGGTAATTCCACATCCTGGGGCACGTTATCTCCGAGGATGGAGTTGCAGTGGATCTAGAGAAGAAAGAGACAATGCCTTCTTGGGAGCCACCCAGGAGTGAGACTGAGGTGTGGAGTTTTCTGGGATTCGATGGGTATAATAGGAGATTCATACCCGAACATTCCAGAGTTGTGACACCATTTTTAGCATTGAAAAAGAAGGGATATCCCTTCATGTGGATAATGATATGTCAGCATAGTTTTAAGGAGATGAGGCAGAGATAGACGAGCACCCCCATCTTGAGGCTCCCAGAAGAGGTCATCGGGTATATAGTATACGACTATGCATCTAAGTCTGGAATAGGTAATGTCTTGATGCAGAAGAGAGAAATGGTTTCCTACATCTCACGACATTTGACACAGCATGAGAAAATATACACTAACCATGACCTGGAGTTAGCAGTAGTGGTCTTTGCATTGAAGATGTGGCAGCACTACATGATAGGTGAACAGTTTACTATTTTCTCTGACCACATGAGTCTAAGGTATATCTTCTCACAGAAGAACATGAACCTGATGTAGCAAAAATGGATAGAGTTCTTCTAGGACTACGAATTTGAGATAGTATACACTGATGGAAGGGGAAACGTAGTAGCAGACACACTCAGAAAGAGGTCTGGTCTAGAGTTGCTGAATGAGGTGACAGACCAGCATGCCATGTTAAAGATATCCTTTGTGGATTAAGATGGAGTAGCTTACGTCCAGTCTATGATAGTTAGTCCCCCACTCCCATAGTGAGTCTAGGAGGGATATCTTGGAGATGTAGACTGTGAGGTCTGATGTTCTCAAATATCCTGAGGATAAGCTCTTGATAGATTTTCTAAAGGTGCAGAGCACGAGATCCTATTCAGAGGACTCTCTATGGTGCCAATGATTCTACGGAGGGAGATGTTGGTGAAATTCCATACATCCCCTTATGTGGTACATCCTGGTGTTGAAAAGATGGTCCAACACTGGTGTGGTAGTGCTGGCGGACGAGGGAAGTGGCTGAAAACCACCGGCCGTTGTGGAAGGGTGGCACCGAATGACGCAGCGACGAACCAATGGGGGTGGCCAACTCCTAGGTGGATATATTAGAGGAGAGTGGTGTGTTGCTGTGCACCACGGGAGGTGGTTGCGGCTTCAAAGCCGCGGTGAAGGGGACCCACACCCCATGGTTCCCACAACCAGTCGAGGCGGCTCCACAGGGTGCTGCTAGATACTCAGCCTGAATGGATTGGCCATTTGGGAAGGTGGAGCGACCCCCGCGTGGTTTCCAAGTTGGTGGACCATGTCGGCCATCAGGTCGGGCCGGGTCAGGTAGGGTCAGATCGGACCCGGACCCATTTCGGCTCAAATACGCACAAAGGGACTTATATCACAAACCAAACGTCCTTTGGAGAACCATCTATCGCACTGGAATCTTTGGAACAAGACATTTATTTTTAGATACTCTGCCTGAGTTTTGGATAATGTTGGAGTACAGTCGGTTTGGATCATAACCAAATCTAACCGGGCCCTTGGCACTAAAGTACCTATGACTCTCAGATTGGGAGTCCGATTAATGCGCCATTTTTTGCGTTGAAACCCTTATGGCATGATAGATCATTGGGATACTTATTTGTGGGACTTTATGCCAGTTGATGTATGATTGATGGATTGAGGATCAGATCCTGCCAGAATCAAGCATACTATGTATGATAATCCAGAGACTGGATGAGACGTGAAGAATGAATAGTGATTCTATGTGGATCTGCACTTAGCGATCCTATATAAATCAGTACCTAGAAATCCTGTGTGGATCAGTACATAGAGATCCTCTATGGATTAGAACCTATCGATCCAGTATGGATCAGCACCTAGAGATCCTCTGTGGATCACCAACTAACGATCCTGTGTTGATCAGATCCGAGCAATCATATGGGGATAAGCAGCAAAACCCTTGACAGAATAAGAGGATATTGTGGTATGAATAATCATTTTTTACCTTTATACATAAATTATACCTTATTTGATCTTAGTCTATTTCATTGTGTTTCTAATTGAGATCATGATTTGTGGTTTTCCTTTGGGAATTTCTGAGAGACCTTCACTGGTCTCGAGGTCCCTATTGGGTATTGTTATACTCATCCACATGCGGGCTTCGCGTGCACATTGATTTGACATGAACAGACAACAACAAAAATCAGTTGAGTCTACAGTATCCAGGACCAAGTTGTACACGGGGTGACTAGTTGACATGGAGAGATGTGTAGATTAGTTGTACCTACCCTTTAAGTAGGATCCTTGGCAGACGATCATAGATGATGATTTCTATTTTCTTTTTTATTGTATCTCTTAGTTGGGAATTTATTCTGACCTATTTACTTTCAGTACACACTTTAACTATTGTTGTAATACTATGTGGTTTTCATCTAGTCATGTTCTTGGTCTGTGTGTTTTCATGCTTAAAGGCAATGTCATCATGTTTTAGGGATATGCCTTTTTGGTGCTTGTTGCCATTCTCGGGCCTATAAAGGGCAGGCATGGGTTAGTAACAACACGAGCCTTGGGGGATTCATGAAAAAATTTCCTTTGTGAGAAAATGTTTTTCAATCTATTTTAATCCATAAACAATGTAATGCTATCACTAATGTGGTAATGGCACAATGTCTTCATAGAATCACTACTAAAAATTTGGCCTATAGCGACCGCCATTGGCGGTCCCTAAAGGCGGCCCGAATTTCGACCTCCAGCGACCGCCAAGCGGTCGCTGCAGGCTCTCTGCCGGGCACCCTTTAGCGACCGCCAATGGCGGTTGATGTAGGAGGCCGGATTTCGGGCCTTAGAGCGACCGCCAATGGCGGTCGCTAGATTAAATTTTTTTAAAAAAAAATTCTCTATTGAAATAAATATATATAAATATATATATATATATATATTAAAAAATATATTCATATATATACTATTAAATACAATATTTTAAATATATATATATATATATAATATTTTACATGTTCTAATATATATAATATTAAATATATATATAATATCAAATCACTATGCTATAATAATTTAAAAACTCTGATTCAAGAAATGCTATCATTTTAGGTCGTCCGGAGCACGTTTGCTCCGAATTGGACCACCACACGCCGTTTTGATGTTTTATGGCGCCAGAAACGTGTTTCCGGCCGCCGCGGTCAAACGGAACCTCCGAATGATGTGTCGTCTGGCCGACCATTTCGCAATTCACGCACCGGCTGTTGTCGTACGGTTTCGTTGCATTCAGAGGTCGTTCGGGTGGTTTTGACCCCCCAACGCGCCATTTCAGCGCGCACCGCGCTGCTGAAAACGACACATTCGGACGTGCCGCGCGCACCGCACGTCTGATGGACGTGCCGCCTCCTCCTGCATATCAAGAATAATATTTCTATCATTCCCGTGTGGTTTTAGGTCGTTCGGAGAACGTTTGCTCCAAATTGGAGCACCACACGCCGTTTTGGTGTTTTATGGCGCCGGAAACGCGTTTCCAGCCGTCGTGTTCAAACGGAACTTCTGAATGACGTGCCTCCTGGCCGACCATTTCACAATTCATGCACAGGCTTTTGTCGTACGGTTTCGTGGCATTCGTAGGTCGTTCGGGTGGTTTTGACCCCCCAACGCGTTATTTCAGCGCGCGTCGCGCTGCTGAAAACGACACATTCGGACGTGCCGCACGTACCGCACGTCCGATGGATGTGCCGCCTCCTCCTGCATCTCAGAAATAATATTTCTATCGTTCCCGTGCGGTTTCAGGTCGTTTGGAGAACGTTTTCTCCGAATTGAACCACCGCACGCCGTTTTGGTGTTTTGTGGCGCCATAAACGCGTTCCCGGCCACTGCGGTCAAACGACACCTCTGAAGGACGTGCCGTCTGGCTGACCATTTTACAATTCACTGACCGGCTGTTGTCGTACGGTTTCGTGGCATTCGGAGGTCGTTCGGGTGGTTTTGACCCCCCAACGCTCCATTTCAGCGCGCGCAGCGCTGCTGAAAACGACACATTCGGACGTGCCACGCGCACCGCACGTCCGATGGACATGCCACCTCCTCCTGCATCTCAGGAATAATATTTCTATCGTTCCTGTGCGGTTTCAGGTCGTTCAGAGCACGTTTGCTCCGAATTGAACGGCCGCACGCCGTTTTGGTGTTTTGTGGCGCCGGAAAAGCGTTTCCGGGTGCCGCGGTCATACGGCACCACCGAATGACGTGCCTTCTGGCAGACCATTTCACAATTCATGAACCAGCTATTTTCCTATGGTTTCGTGGCATTCGTAGATCGTTCGGGTGGTTTTGACCCCCCAACGCGCACCGCGCTGCTGAAAACGACACATTCGGACGTGCCGTGCGCACCGCATGTCCGATTGACATGCCGCCTCCTCCTGCATCTCAGGAATAATATTTCTATCGTTTCCATGCGGTTTCAGGTCGTTCGGAGCACGTTTGCTCCGAATTGGACCGCCGCACGCCGTTTTGGTGTTTTATGGCGCCGGAAACGCGTTTCCGGCTGCCGCGGTCAAACGGCACATCCAAATGACGTGCCGTCTAGTCGACCATTTCCCAATTCACGCACCGGATGTTTTCGTACGGTTTCGTGGCATTTGAAGGTCGTTCGGGTGGTTTTGACCCCCAACGCACCATTTCAGCGCACGCCGCGCTGCTGAAAACGACACATTCAGACGTGCCGCACGCACCGCACGTCCGATGGACGTACCGCCTCCTCCTGCATCTCAGGAATAATATTTCTATCATTCCCGTGCGGTTTCAGGTTGTTCGGAGCACGTTTGCTCCGAATTGGACCGCCGCACGCCGTTTTTGTGTTTTATGGCGTCGGAAACGCGTTTCCAGTCGCCGCGGTCAAACGGTACCTCCGAATGACGAGCCGTCTAGCCGACCATTTCAAAATTCACGCACCGGTTGTTTTCATACGGTTTTGTGGCATTCGTAGGTCGTTCGGGTGGTTTTGACCCCCCAACGCGCCATTTCAGCGCGCGCCGCGTTGCTGAAAACGACACATTCGGACGTGTCGAGCGCACCGCACGTCCGATGGACGTTCCGCCTTCTCCTGCATCTCAGGGATAATATTTCTATCGTTCTCGTGCGGTTTCAGGTCATTCGGAGCACGTTTTCTCTGAATTGGACCGCCGCACGCCGTTTTGGTGTTTTATGGCACCGGAAACGCGTTTCCGGCTGCCGCGGTCAAACGGCACCTCCGAATGACGTGCCGTCTAGCCGACCATTTCAAAATTCACGCACTGGCTATTGTCGTACGATTTCGTTGCATTTGGAGGCCGTTCGGGTGGTTTTGACCCTCCAATGCGCCATTTTAGTGCGCGCCGCGCTGCTGAAAACGACACATTCGGTCGTGTCGCGCGCACCGCACGTCCGATGGACGTGCCCCCTCCTCCTTCATCTCAGCAATAATATTTCTATCATTCCCGTGCGGTTTCGGGTCGTTCGGATCACGTTTGCTCCAAATTGGACCGTCGCACGCCGTTTTGGTGTTTTTTGGCGCCGAAAACGCGTTTCTGGTCGCCGTGGTCAAAAGGCACCTCCGAATGATGTTCCGTTCGGCCGACCCTTTCACAATTCACGCACCGGCTGTTGTCGTACGGTTTCGTGGCATTCGGAGGTCATTCGGGTGGTTTTGACCCCCCCCCCCCCCCCCAACGCGCCATTTCAGCGCGCGCCGCGCTGCTGAAAACGACACATTCGGTCGTGCCGCATGCACCGCATGTCCGATGGACGTTTCGCCTCCTCCTGAATCTCAGGAATAATATTTCTATGGTTCCCGTGCGATTTCAAGTCTTTCAGAGCACGTTTGCTCCGACTTGGACCGCCGCACGCCGTTTTGGTGTTTTATGGCGCTGGAAACGCATTTCCGGCCGCCGTGGTCAAACGGCACCTCCGAATGATGTGTCGTCTGGCCGAACATTTCACAATTCACACACCGGTTGTTGTCGTACGGTTTCGTGGCATTCGAAAGTTGTTCGGGTGGTTTTGACCCACCAACGCCCCATTTCGGCGCGCGACACGCTTTTGAAAAGGACACATTCGGACGTGTCGCGCGCACCACACGTCTGATAGATGTGCCGCCTCCTCCTGCATCTCAGTAATAATATTTCTATCATTCTCGTGTGGTTTCATGTTGTTCGGAGCACGTTTGCGTCGAATTGGACCGCCGCACGCCGTTTTGGGGTTTTATGGCACCGGAAACGCGTTTCCTGCTGCCGAGGTCAAACGAAACCTTCGAATGACGTGCCGTCTAGCCAACCATTTCACAATTCACGCACCGGCTGTTGTCATACGGTTTCGTGGCATTCGGAGGTCGTTCGGGTGGTTTTGAACCCCAATGCCCCATTTCAGCGCGAGTCGCGCTGCTGAAAACGACTCATTCAGAGGTACTGCGCGCACCGCTCATCCGATGAACGTGCCGCCTCCTCCTGCATCTCAGGAATAATATTTCTATCGTTCTCGTGCGGTTTCAGGTCGTTCGGAGCACGTTTTCTCCGAATTGGACCGCCGCACGCCGTTTTGGTGTTTTATGGCGCCGGAAACGCGTTTCCGGCCGCCGCGGTCAAACGGCACCTCCGAATGATGTTCCATCTGTCCGACCATTTCACAATTCATGCACCGGCTGTTGTTGTACGGTTTCGTGGCATTCAGAGGTCGTTCGGGTGGTTTTGACCCCCCAACGCGCCATTTCAGCGCGCGTCGCACTGCTGAAAACGACGCATTCGGACGTACCGCGCGCACCGCATGTCCGATGGATGTTCTGTCTCCTCCTACATCTCAGAAATAATATTTCTATCGTTCCTGTGTGGTTTTAGGTTGTTCAGAGCACGTTTTCTCCGAATTGAACCGTGACACGCCGTTTTGGTGTTTTATGGCACTAGAAACGCGTTTCCGGCCGCCGCGGTCAAACGACACCTCCAAATGACGTGTCGTCTGGCCGACCATTTCACAATTCACGCAATGGCTGTTGTAGTACGGTTTCGTGGCATTCGTAGGTCTTTTGGGTGGGTTTGACCCCCAACGCGTCCTTTCAGCGCGCGCCGCGCTGCTGAAAACGACGCCTTCAGACGTGCCGCGCGCACCAAACATCCGATGGACGTGTCGCCTTCTCCTGCATCTCAGGAATAATATTTCTATCGTTCCCATGCGGTTTCAGGTCGTTCGGAGCACGTTTTCTCCGAATTGGACCGCCGCACGCCGTTTTGGTGTTTTTTGGTGCCAGAAACGCGTTTCCAGTCGCCGCGGTCAAACGGCAACTCCGAATGACATGCCGTCTAGCCGACCATTTCAAAATTCACACACTGGCTATTTTCGTATGGTTTTGTGGAATTCAGAGGTCGTTCGGGTGGTTTTGACCCCCCAACGCGCCATTTCAGCGCGAGCCGCGTTGCTGAAAACGACACATTCAGTCGTACCGCACGCACCGCACGTCCGATGGACATTCTGCCTCCTCCTACATCTCAGGAATAATATTTCAATCGTTCCCGTGCGGTTTCAGGTCGTTCGGATCACGTTTGCTCCGAACTGGACCGTTGCACGCCGTTTTGGTGTTTTATGGCGCCGGAAACGGGTTTCCGGCCGCCGCGGTCAAACGGAACCTCCGAATGACGTGCCGTCTAGCCGACCATTTCACAATTCACGTACTGGATGTTGTCGTACGGTTTCATGGCATTCAGAGGTCATTCGGGTGGTTTTGACCCCCCAACGCGCTATTTCAGCGTGCGCCGCACTGCTGAAAACGACACATTCTGTCGTGTCGCGCGCACCGCACGTCCGATGGACGTTCCGCCTCCTCCTACATCTCAGGAATAATATTTCTATCATTCCTGTGCGGTTTCAGGTCGTTCGGAGCACGTTTTCTCCGAATTGGACCGCCGCACGCCGTTTTGGTGTTTTATGGCGCCGAAAACGCATTTCCGGCCGCCGCGGTCAAACGGAACCTCCGAATAACGTGCCGTCTAACCGACCATTTCAAAATCCACGCACCAGCTGTTGTTGTACAGTTTCGTGGCATTCGTAGGTCGTTCGGGTGGTTTTGACACCCCAACGCGCCATTTCAGCGCGCGCCGCGCTGCTGAAAACGACACATTCGGACGTGCCGCGCGCACCGCACGTTCGATGGACGTGCCGCCTCCCCCTGCATCTCAGGAATAATATTTCTATCGTTCTCGTGCAGTTTTAGGTCGTTCGGAGCACATTTGCCTTGAATTGGACCGCCACACGCCGTTTTGGTGTTTTATGGCGCCGGAAACGCGTTTCCGGCCGCCGCGGTCAAACGGCACCTTCGAATGACGTTCCGTCTAGCCGACCATTTCACAATTCACGCACCGGCTATTGTCGTACGGTTTCGTAGCATTTGGAGGTCATTCGCATGGTTTTGACCCCCCAACGCGCCATTTCACCGCGCGCCGCGCTGCTGAAAACGACACATTCGGTCGTGCCGCGCACACCGCACGTCCAATGGATGTGCCACCTCCTCCTGCATCTCAGGAATAATATATCTATCGTTCCCGAGAGGTTTCAGGTCGTTCGGAACACTTTTTCTCCGAATTGGACCGCCGCACGCCGTTTTGGTGTTTTCTGGCGCCAGAAACGCGTTTCCGGCCGCCGCGGTCAAACGACACATCCGAATGACGTGCCGTATGGCTGACCTTTTCGCAATTCACGCACCAGCTGTTTTCGTACAGTTTCGTGGCATTTGGAGGTCGTTCGGGTGGTTTTGAACCCCCAACACGCCATTTCAGCGCGCGCCGCGCTGCTGAAAACGACACATTCGGTCGTGCCGCACGCACCGCACGTCCGATGGACGTGCCGCCTCCTCCTGCATCTCAGGAATAATATTTCTATTTTTCTCATGCGGTTTCAGGTCGTTCGGATCACATTTGCTCCGAATTGGACCACCACACGCCGTTTTGGTGTTTTATGGCGCCGAAAACGCGTTTCCGACCGCTGCGGTCAAACGCCACCTCCGAATGACGTGTCGTCTGGCCGACCATTTCATAATTCACGCACCGACTGTACGGGGCGTGCGGGGGGGGGGGGGTGATGTACGGGGGTGCGGGGGGCTGTGCAAGGGTGCGGGGGGGGGGGGGGGGGCTGTACGCGGGGGCGGGGGGTGTACGGAGGTGCGGGGGCTGTTCGGGGGTGCGGGGAGTCTGTACGGGGGTGCGGGGGGGGGGGGGGGCTGTCCGGGGGTGCGGGGGGCTGTACGGGGGTGCCAGGGGGCTGTACCGGGGTGCGGGGGGGGGGGGGGGGGAGGGGGCTGTACAGGGGTGTGGGGGGCTGTACGGTGGTGCGGGGGGCTGTACGGGGGTGCGGGGGGGCTTTACGGGGGTGGGGGGGGGTTGGGTGTTGTACGGTTGTGCGGGGGGCTGTTCGGGGGTGCGGGGGGGCTGTACGGGGGTGCGGGGTGTTAGAGTTTTTAAATGACGCCTTAGATAATATTAGCTATCATATAATAAACAAGAAAAGAAAGAAATTATAAGTACACAACCTTCTAATTTAAATTAAATGAATAAATACAGTACATCAATGTCAACCCCACCAGTAAAAACAAAAAACATATCTCGTGAATATATGATGCGTCATGCGTTGTCGTCACTGCTACCTCCTTCTGGTGGGTCAGGGGCCTACAACAAATAAACATTATAAATATTTTAATAACAAAAATAATTTAAATTAAATAAATAAATACAGTATATACCTGCGTCGTATGATCCCCTGCACCATCAGCTCGACGCACATATTCCCGCAGTGTTCTAACCTCAGCTGTCAATTGCGCATTTGCCTCCTCAGAAGCGCGCGGCCGTGCCTCAAAACCTGATATCTGTTGTGTCATATGAGCAACATCAGGACCGACAACCGCAACGCGTGACACTACAGAACGAGGAATCCCTGCTCTATAGGTCAAACTATAGCCATGCCCGTCCCGACCAATAATGCGATGAATGATCTCATCCCGTCGCATGGGAAGCTGTCGCTGGTCCTCTGGCAGATGTTCTAACTCAGCTTCAAATTGAGCTTCTGAAATATTTAAATATATATAAATATATATGTTAATATATAGATTTATGTAATTATTGGTAAGTACAGACACTTACTATCAATGCTGCAACCTCTGGATCATTGCGATCACGAGTCCTCATCCACACCGGCATTTTATCAGTTGCTGCACCTTTCTCTCGCAACTGTATATTAAAAGAATATAAACACAAAGCCATATTAATTAATAAATTAAAAAATGAATAATATATACCTCATGTCGGATCTGAGACACGTGACGAGTCCCGAGCCTGTGAGATGGTCCCTGCAACGCTCGATTCTCAGAATGGCGTGTTGACACCTCCTACATTCAATTCATTCAAATTTCAAACAAATCACATATTCTTGAAAATATATATACAACAAAATAACTAATATACAAACTGAAACACCCTCAGTAGACCAATATGCAACCAAGTCACGCCACTTAGCCGGGAGGACACCTCTCGGAACTTTTTCCAAAATGTCTAGGGCACCCACATTTGGTACCCAGTGGTCCCTCTTCACTTTGCCTTTATAATCTTTCCACATCTTATGGCATTTTCTCATACACACGGGCCGAAACTCTTCAGGGCATACTTTCAAATTTTTCTATAAAGAAAATAATCAAACATATTAGTATTCTTTATACATAGAAAATAAAGTAAAATGATTTTCTTACCTGAACCTCTCTCTAAAGACGATCTAATGTGTCCTGAAGGGTAGAATCCCAGTCACACGTGGTCAATGGAAATCGATGTGGGTCACGTATGATATGACCCAACTGACGAATAAATGGCGGGGAATTCGGTCCCACAGGATGAAATACCTCATCAAATGAAACATCTATCGTGGTGTCAGAATTCCATTATAATATGCCATAAACAGGGCCTCTCCTGCGAGAGGAAGAAGCAGTCGAGTCTGATCCTGTTGAAAACAATTTTATATATAAATTGACAAATGTTATATATATATATATATGTGTGTCAATTACATAAAAAATATAGACAATGACATTCAAACATACCTCGACCCTGAGACGTAGATGCCTCAGATGGATGATGTGGATCTTCTGCCTCTTCCCTTAACATGTCTGCAGTCCTAGAAAACATCAGTAATGAGTCCAAAGTGTTTCAAAGATAAATTGGATTGTTCTTAAAAATTCAAACTAGTACAACTGTTAATCAAACAAAAAATGGATTGAATAATTATTTGTGAATGTATTTTAAAAAATCAGAAAGTTACCAAAACAGATATACAAATTATGTACAAAACCAGTCAATGCATAGCCAAATTTCAAATAGAATTAATAAAAATTCAAGAAGCACATGAATCAGATGAAGAATATCTCAAAGGGAAGATACACCGACCATAACATCAATAAATCAAGAGTAAAATCAACCTAAATATTTATGACTGAATTAACTTACAGAAGTGAGGATTAAAACTTATAAGGATTTATAAAATTATTAGATAATTTATAATATCCTAGGACATTATACTGAATAGCGGGAAAACAATTATACCTTTCATTAAGCATGCAAATCGACCGTTTCTCCTTCAACAGCCGCTCTGACCCAATAAATATCATCTTCACGTTGAACTATGGTATGTTTATCAAGTTGTTGGTAAACAAACGGAACAGTCTCGGGTTCATCTTCTTCAAATAAAAACACTCCTCCCCGAGACCTTTTGACAACAACTTGCCAACTTGGATCCAAAGGCAATATAACGAAGAATACTTGTTCCACTTGGGATGTCAAAATGAAAGGTTCATTCTCAACTCGTTCATTATTTATGTATAACATATAGTTAAAATTCACCAATGAAAACTGATATTGACCGACTTTACATCCACGCAATCGATCAACCTAATTATACTTTAACAATATGTACTTCAAACTGTGTGTGTATACAACATCAATGATGTCTATCAATTGACCATATTAATAACCAGAATTGAAAAAGGGAAAACCGATGCCACTGTTTTGTGTTGCTCGTTTGTTTTCAACATCTTTAATGCGAAATCGAAAACTATTAGCCTCAATAGCTTTATAACGACGAGCCGTTATAGATGGACCCTCAGCCAGTTGGATAAATACATCACATAGCGTAGGGTCTCCTAACTCCCTCAGCTTACGAACCTACATAATTTATAAAAATCAATACTGATATATGTAGAAATAATTAGTATAATACTTCACTCATAATGAAAATCTATTTATACATACATAATCCTTGAACCAATCATGAAATGACGCATAATGAGATTGTGTAATTTGCAACTCAGTCACACGATGCATCTCTTCTTTTATCTCATTAATGTGTTTCCTGCAAATGATAACGCGATGTTTAAAAGATCAACATATGCAAACAAAACATGTAGAAGTTATACAAGCACATTGATAAGATACTTACTGCATTAATGGTGCAACTGATGGAGTATTGAACAAGATATATCGATGTGCTTGTATCCACTCAATGTTGTCCATATTAAATGTGGTTCCTTCTCCAACTGGACCATCATGAATCCGAGAGGGATTATCTAATTTTGTTTCAACATCCATAAGATATTCTTCACAAAAGTTAGTACACTCATCCATCAAATAACCATTGGCTATTGATGCCTCTGGACGAGCTCTGTTGCGTACAAATCGTTTCAATGTACTCAAATACCGTTCAATGGGATACATCCACCTGAATTGCACTGGACCAGCATCCATTACTTCATCAGTTAGGTGCACTGTCAAGTGGACCATAACATCGAAAAATGAGGGGGGGGGAAGTTTCTCAAAGTGACAAAGTGTAAGTACAATTCGGTCCTGCAAACATTTTAAATCACTCATTCGTTGATTTCTTAAACAAAGTTGTCTAAAAAAATTACTCATCTCAATCAAGGGCTGATCAACATTGGGGGATAAACAATCACAAATTGTGATTGGAATCAACTGCTGAAGTAATATGTGATTGTCATGACTTTTCAACCCTTGTAATGTCGTGCTCGTCAGATTCACACACTTTGAAATATTAGAAGAGTAACCATCAGGCACCTTGACCATCTTCAAAATGAAAATAAATGTCTCTTTCTCCTCTATAGTCATCGTATACTGTGCAGCAGGCATATATGCCTTGTTTCACTCAACTAACTGTAAATGCAACTGTTTCCTTAAACCCATTTCTTCCAAATCACGTAGTGCATTAACATGGTATTTTGATTTTCCACTGACACCTAAAATGGTCCACAATATGTTATCACAAACATTTTTTTTCAATGTGCATGATATCCAAATTATGCCTCAACATGTTAGTTTTCCAATACAGAAGACTATAAAAAATACTTTTCTTTTTCCAATTGTGACTGCGCTGCCTACCCGCAGCACGAATATTATGTACTGGAGGAGCCACCAAATCCTGAATTTCATATACCGTGCGGATGTTTTCTTCCTCAATCTGTGATAACATTTCGACTCCTGTCATGATATTTGGTGCTGGGATGAACTCTCTAGAACCATCAAATGACACTCTGTCCTTTCTGAATCTGTGCTGAGGAGTGAGAAAACGCATGTGACCCATGTATGTCCATTTTTTGGAATGATTAAGCCATACATATTTTTACTTTTATTGCAACAAGGGCAAGAAAATTCCCCTTTCGTACTACAGCCTGATAAATTTTCATAAGCTGGGAAGTCATTGATTGTCCACAATAAAGCAGCATGCAGTTTGAACATTTCATTCGTTTCGAAGTCCTAAGTCATCACACCATCGCCCCAAAATTCATTCAACTCATCAATCAATGGCTGAAGGTAAACATCAATCTTATCCCCCAGACTTTTAGGTCCATCAATAAGAGTGGAAAGTAATATAAATTTTTGCTTCATACAAAGCCATGAAGGAAGATTATATGGAACCAACACCACGGGCCATGTGCTATGAGTTGCACCAACCATAGACTTCAATGGATTGAAACCATCTGCTTCCAAACCCAATCGGACATTATGAACATCTTTAGAAAAGTCGGAATGTCTCTTATCAAAATCCTTCCATGCATGAGAGTCTGCCGGGTGGGTTAACATATCACTTTCATGAACTCTTTATGCATGCCATCTCATTAAATTAGAAACTTTAGATGACATAAAAAATCTTTTCAACCTCGGTTTAAGGGGAAAGTGACGCATTTGCTTTACGGCAATCGATTTCCCCTGTATCGCAATCTGACATTGATGAGTATTATTTCCCCATTCTCTTTCCACCTGGAAGCACCACAAACCATACAAATATCCAAATGGGCAGTTTCTTTTCTAAACAACATACAGTTGTTTGCACAAGCATCTATGTTCTCATATGTAAAACCTAAGTTCTCTGTCAACTTACGAGCATAGTAATACAACTCAGGAATCTTAGCATCGACAGGAATAACTTTTTTCAATAAAACCAAAAGCATGTCAAATGATGTGTCTGACCAATTATTCAAAGTCTTCAAATGCAACAACTCCATGATAAACGACAGTTTCCCGTAAGAAGTACATCAAAGATATAATTCTGTTTTCGCATCATCAAGTGCTTCATAAAACCTCCTCGAATCACGATCTGCACCAAAGAGAAGATTTATCTCACCAGTCTCAAGATTCTGGATGTCAATGCCTTCAGGATCAAACCCACGTACCATTTCAGTAAGCATTTCATGCATTGGATCAGTCATCCTTGCATCAACATCCATCTGAGCTGCATCTGTATTTTGACAATGAACATATTCTTCTCCATGACGAGTCCAACTCTTATAATTTTTCATAAATACATTAAAGAAAAGGTGCTCCCTCACAGTATCTCGTGTGAATTGATATCTGTTAGCACATTTTCTACATGGAAAACTAATATATTCACTTTCAAATCCTCTCGTGAAGTCAATAAACTGCATAATGCCATTGAAATATTCTCTAGACGTTCGATTTGGAAGATCAATCCAACTCTTATCCATAATTATATCTGTATAACAAACATTTACACAATACTTATTACATTTACATTTTTCAAATCAACTATATTTAAAATAAATATTAATCATTTGTTTATGAACCATTGATAAAATAATAATGTAACTAAAAGCCCATGTTACCTGATTGAGCTACAAACCTGAAAGGGAGGGGAGCCGAAGGCGGTGCAACGAGAGAGAGGAGGTAGCGAAGGGGAGCCGGAGCCAAAGGCGGTGCAGAAAGGGAGGGGACGGGCGGCGGCGGTGGCGGGGAGCTGGAGGAGAGGAGGCGGTGAGGGGACGGGCAGCGAGGGGGGGGGGGGGCTGTCTGGGGTCGGGGGTGGGGCTGTTTGAGGTGCGGGGAGGGGTGTCCGGGGTGTCGGGGGGCTGTCAGGGGTGCGTGGAGGGGTGTTCGGGGTGCGGGGGGTGTCTGGGGTGCGGGGGGGGGGGGGGGGGTGCTATCCGAGGTGCGGGGAGGGGTGTCCGGGGTGCCGGGGGGCTGTCAGGGGTGCGGGGAGGGGTGAGAGGGGTGAGAGGGGTGTCCGGGGTGCGGGGGGGCGGGCTGTCAGGGGTGCGGGGGGGGGGGGGGGCTATCTTGGGTGTGGGGGAGCTGTCCGGGGAGCGGGGAGGGGTGTCCGGGGTGCGGGGGGGTTGTCCGGGGTGCGGGGGTGCTGTCCGGGGTGCGGGGAGGGGTGTCCGGGGTGCGGGGGGGGGGGGGGGGGGGGTGGGTGGGGGGGGGCTTTCCAGGGTGTCGGGGGACTTTCAGGGTGCGGGGGGGGGGGGGGGGGAGGGGGGCTGTCCGGGTGGGGGGGGGCTGTCCGGGGTGGGGGGAGGCCTGAGGGTGCGGAGGCCGGAGGGTGGAGGGCGCGCGGCGGGGGAGGCCGGGCGGCGGGGGAGGCCGGGCGGCGGTGGAGGCCGGGCGGCGGCGGAGGCCGGGCGGTGGGGGAGGTCGGGCGGCGGGGGACGCCGGGCGGGGGGGAGGCTGTGCGGCGGGGGAGGCCGGGCGACGGGGGAGGCCGTGAGGCGGGGGGGGGGGGGGGGGGGCGGCGGGGGGGGGGGGGGAGCAGGGGATCGATCGAGAGGGGGGCGACGGGGGGGGGGGAGCAGGGGATCGATCGAGAGGGGGGCGCAGGGGGGGGGCGCAAAAACCCTCCAGTTGTTTTTATCAAGGCCAGCGACCGCCATTGGCGGTCGCTATTGGACATCTATTGCGACCGCCAATGGTGGTCGCCCGATTCTGGGGGGCTTCAATGCCCCCTTTTCTAGTAGTGAATGGACCCCAACAGCTAATGTTAACTAATTTTTTGGGTAGATATTATTATAAAATCATAAATTCCATGATAAATAAGAAACAACATGATCTCCTTTAATTAGAACACACCCCAACCTCAATCTAAAAGCATCACAATACACAACATAACCTAGTCCTAATTCTGGAAATATACTGACCTGTATTGAGGTAATTAAAACATTAATCTCTTTATAAAATTTCTAAAATTTATCTTTCCATTTTAATGGAACATATTACCCCTTCATGGATATCATTTATATCGGTAATCATGAATATTCATGATTAAAACTTCAGTAATAACCATCTAGGATAATAAATTTACATTTCTTAATGACATTGTTTGGTTGTTGATTGTAGATCCCAACCTTCATATTTTTTGGATACATAGAATAACCATTTTAGATATAATTGAGCTAATGAAACACACATATTATTTTATAAAATCATACATTGAACATTAGTCACATAAATGATGACCCCATAAAATTCCCACCACTATCACAAAGTGTTTATCATGAAAAAACATTATTCTAAAATATATTAGTATGTTATGCCCAAACACCTCCACAAAGGAAGAAATCTACCCTTAAAATATCCAATTAGTCAATACAATACATATTTTTGGTTAATTCTTAAGTAAAAAAAGAAAAACCACATAATTTTAATAGAAATATCTACTTTTAATGTTTTCTATGGAATATCCTTCTTTTTTAACCTATAGTTTGTGAAATATAAATGCAACTCAACATTAAAGAACCATTGAGTTCCATTAAATTGATTAAAATGTTCATCAATGTGTTAGATATGATATTGATTCATTAATGTAACATGATTATGTTAATGATAATCCACACAAAGAAAATTAATTATATATGCCTTCTTCACAAAAAGAACTGATGCTACCCAGGGATACATAGTTGGATGAATGAATCCTTTTCCTTCTAATTATTACAACTAGAATATAAATTCCCTTAATTCTATTGGTTCAATCTGATAATATGGAAGATAGATAGAAATAGTCCCTTGTATAAGATATATTATAAACAAAAAATCTCTTGTGGGTAGAATCATTAAGAAATTATCAGGAAAACCATTTGGAAATAAATCATTTCTTTTTTGAAAACCAATGTTCTTGATCTCATTTATACATGAAATGTTCATGGTTACTAACAAGTGTGAGATAGTTTCAACTAATAGTCCCAAAAATCCTACTACACCAAGATTCACATTCCAATATACTCTAAATAGATGCTATACCCCATTATTAGTGTTAAAACTAACAATTATTTTATAATAGTCGATGGGAGATTTGGAAATTGTAAACCAATCATACCTAGGATTAAGTCATAGAAATCCATTTCAAGCACTATGAAGTCCCAAATCAGCTCATCCCCATTAATAGGTATGAAACAAGATTAGTATAAAATGGATCAAAATTCTCATTGTAAAAGATGTGTTTGGAGTATAAAATAAAAGGCATCATCTCAACAAGGAAACACAGATGAAGAAAAAACATGAGAAATAATAAATGAATGGGGTTCACCCAAATGAAACAAATATTTTATTAGGAAATAATTCAAAATAATTGTATCTATCACCATCGAAGGTCATGATTGATCATCCATGATCACATGCGCAGCGACATACACTTTTTTACTAACCAAAATTTTCTATTTATTACCATATTGAGATAGAATTGGTTGAGGAGTATTAGTATTTATATAATCACCATAAATTTCTTTGATATGAGGATGATAGCTATTATTATGGCCTCAACTCATCAAATAATATGACATAGAAGATTAATGAGATGTCTCTCTAACACTAGAACATAGAGGATTGTGAAAATAACACTAAATATGTACTATTTAGGTCTCATTAATTAATTATCTAGATGGTTCTATATAGTATTGTTTTATATGATCAAAGTAACCACATTGTGAAATATTGATCTTACTCTTTTCTTTAGGAGTAAGATTCCCTGATCCCACTATATGATATGGATTCATTCCACTATATTGGAAATTGGTGTCCCTATTCTACTAATTCCCAACGTTTCAGTTCACACATGTTCTAATAGGAATCTATACGTTTCTTCCCTCCGTAATTCTAGAGATATCCATTTCATACACTATATCTCTATTGACCATTTATGTATAACCTTAAATACAAAGCATGAAAATATTGGAGCGAATCTCTTACCTCAACCCTAATTCAAAAATGAATTTATTTAAGAACAAAATTCTAGAAACATTTGAAAAATTTGGTATATATTCATAACATTATCCTCACACTCTATCACTATGTGGTTTTCACACATTAAACAACTAATTATATTATTATTTTAACTTATAATGTATAATAATAGCATTTTTTATTAAACAATTCATCCCAATCCTCTAATGTCATGACTTTTTACATTTTATCATAAATTTAAAAATCCTACAACTAGCATTCATGTTCTTCTAGTATGATCATTTCCAACCTCTCTATCATCTATGTTGGTGTTCCATGGAAATGTATGGTTTGATTCATCCAATTCAGCCACACTTATTCTTTTTTTTCCAGTTCTTAATCACCCTGAAAGATGGGTGGATTATTATTTTTGAAATGAACTTAATGATACACATAACATTGTTCATCATTTACATTTCCTCTATCCCTAACTTGAAAAGCCTGGTCAATACTCTAAACCAGTTATTGGTTAACCTATGGATTAGATGCAACCACAATCTCAACAACCAGTTTTGGCTGGTTTCTACGACTCCTACCTGGTGCCATTTCATATAACCCAAATAAAACTCTATTTACCCTCACTCTCCAGATGATGAATACTTTTCAATTTCAAACATACTACATCACACATATCACAACATTGATATTTGAATTTCAACAATTTTTCTTTTAAATGGTTTTTTGAAAATTATACCATGCTATTTGAAAGTCAAAACATTTTAATGTATTTTAAAAATTCGACACATTTTATACAAATAATAAACCATTACTCAAATTAATTATTCATTCCATGCTGGAATTCAAAAATATCAATTCATGTCATCCTCTTCTTATCAACTCAATGAATGATGATGAGCATATAATTCCTAAAAGATTCTAAAATTACTCAAGTAATTGAACACCCTAGTAACATTAATCTCAATATAAATAGGATATCTAGGCCTTTTTATGCTATATATTTAATGTTCCATTCATACTTTATCCATGCTACCAAACCAACATAAGTAAAAACATGAATTAAATTCCAACTATATGACTGAAAAAACTGATATCATTTTTAACATTCTTCCTCTCCTCAATGTATTTAGAAGTTATGGGTAAACAAATTGGTATTAGGTTACATCCCCAATACACCATTGCATAGAATAAATTAAAAGGGATTCATATGAAATAAGGGGATTATTTTACCTTTAATGATTAACATACAAACCAAGATATAAGAGCCAAAATATTATACTATATGATGAATGAGTACCAAAATAAAACTCAAATAAAAAACAAAACCAACAAATATTTTAATGTAAAAATTAGAAACCAAGATACATAAACAAATGAATCAAAAGAAAACCAATCCAAAATAAATAAAATATCGACCATAAACTCCCCATTCTATCCATGTTCCTAATCCATGTACCCAAACCTACGTACCATGAATAATTACCAAATATCTTTGATACCTTTCCTTTACTAGTGTCTAATTATATGAAATTTGAAAATTCATCATTGTTAAAAAGAATGGGTGAGTATAAAACTCAGTATTATTTCTCCAATGACTTCCTAAATCACAACAGTAGGATAAAAATTATTAACAAAATTTTTAAAATAATTTAAAAGAATATAAATTATTCTATAACAAATTCCAAATAAGTTTCCAAAACAAAAAAAAATCCAGGGAACAAAATCGAACTATAATTAAAACTATTTCATATACCCCCTTAGAAATTCACATTCCATTTCAAAAAATCCACACAATCATAATAAACATGGACATATCTACACATTCATGCGGGGAGTCATAATTTAACCCTGAAATACCTTGGTGAACCATTTTAAATGTGGGAACTTCACTCACTTATATAGTCCATTTTTGGGATGGAAACATCATGCCCTTATCTGTCCCAAATTCAGATGAATAGATACCATCCATGTATTCCAAATAAAATTATAAACCAAATCATGAAAATATGTTAAACTAAAACATTTATTTTATTAAATCTAATTATAGAAATATGTTTCATGTTACAATACCAACCTATAATTTTAAAACCATAATTTTGAAATTAGAAACCAAAAGGGCATTCCGAAAACCAACCATTTTCAAATATTTCTGAAAAAACATAACTAAAGTGGATTCCATGAAATAACATATGTTTTTCAAAAACAAATTCCAACTAATAAATAAATTTTTAAAAATCCTTTAAGGTATAACAACTATGAGATCATATAGAATCCACCAACCTCTCAAACATAGGATAAATAGAATAATAACACAACAACTTCATTAATCCGAATCAGGACTTCTAGATTTGACCAAAAGTGTTATTCCTTTCAACCAAAACAATCAAATCACATAAATATTGACATAGAACAACATGGATCTATCTTAAAAATACTAGATCCATGATTCCAAGAAAGGTATGAAGAACATATAAAATGAAATAAATATTGAACGACATCTTATTTATGAATTTGGGCCTCTAACACACTTTTATTGGCATATGACTCGATCTCAAATCCAATGGGATGGCCTCTAAATCTTTGGTAAGATTTGGAATTTGAGTTATTTGATGTTTAGGGGGACGAAAATATTTTTAGAAGATAAATCTATTTAGATCCATGTTTTTTCAGAACTAATTGTTTCTAGTGCACATTTTAGGTGTATGGTTAGTAAAATCATCTAATAAAATTTCATCATCCTATACCTACAAACATTCCACTCATGTGTTGAATTTAATGGTTAGAAAAACTATGCACCAAAAATTTTATCACCACTATCCAACAATTCACATTTTTTCATGGGAATCCACATGGTTTTTTCACAGAGTGTTACTATCCCTACACCTACCCATTTCCCACTGTTTCAGTTTCATAGTTTTATGGTAGTTTTTACATAGATTATATTAACCATGATAGAAAAATAAACATCTATAAAATCCATAAAAACATAAAGAAACTCATCTTAATATCAAAAAACATAACCCAGTCACATTAAATACATAAAATAAAAAAATATGAATGGGTAATTGAAAGTGGTGGTTATAGATTCCAATATTGATGAAATGTGGTAAATCATTATCTCAATATTATGAATTTACATTAACTTGAATTAACTTCATCAATAATTTAATGTAACATGTTTTGATAATAAATATAAATTCATCATCTCAAGTGTTAAATAATCTCTCTCATTGAGTTTTCTGTCAGTACAACTCGCTCTTATCCTCCATCATTATGATAAAACCAATAGTGATCAAATAACATTATAATGATTTTCCACAAAATAAATAATCTTATATTCAAAACCAGAAACATAACAAATTCTTTCTAAATAGGACTATAATCATTTGAAAAAATTCTTACACCACTAAAAACACACACAAAATAATTTAAAACAAAAGGGGAATATATTTTCCCACTTTCAAATTTTATGTCCCTAAAAATATAAAATATAATGTAACATTAAACTCAAAAAAATTATAACTCAAATATATTAGGTTGGTTATACTTCCATATATAGCCTCAAAATCTCACAAACACAATTTTGAGATGTTTTAAAATAATATCAAACAATTTTTCCATATAAGGAACAAACTATAGATTCATGAAACAATGAGGTGCCTTTCCATTTTGAAAATGATTAATTATGTCAATATACAATGACATGTAATCTTTTACTATATTTTAAGCTAAATTTATTTCCCTTTTGTTCTGACAGACTAGTAGTAGATGATATGAATCATTAATATTCAAGTCTTGTTTCTTTATTCTCATCTTCATCTTCTATTTATTGTCTAATTATACAAAAACGAACTTATAACCTATTGAAGATAATTCCAAAAATTATTATTTCCATAAATTAGATGACATAAAAAATCTTTAAAATGAATAACTATCCACAAAATATTTATTTTCTATCATTAATAAGTCTATCCCCATAAAAATAGGTAAACCCTTTTTGATTCGTCATTCCATTATTCCTAAACACCGTTCTATGAAAAAATGTTTTTTAAATGTTACTCAGTATTCTATTTTTTCTAATATAAGTTTTTCATTATAATTTGACTAAAATTTTGCATAAAGATTGATAAAATAAATCGTATACTATATTGTAGCTATTAAATACATTATACTTGAAATTGATCTTCTAAATTACATCCCATTCAATACATTGTTTTATAATATATACTTACTTTTTTCCCATATGAAATTTTATGGATGAACCACTGGAATCAAGAATGTAAATATTTTATGAACAATCTCTAGTTTATTTCTCTTATAAGATAAACTGGTAGTCAACTGTATGAGTAATCTTTAAACCCAAATAAAATTTCATTTCTATAATCCTTGAAACTTAAAATTTATCATTCTTGTTTCTTGAAAAATACTTACACAAAATACCTCTTTCCATGTAAAAAATATTTCATCAAAAAACACAACCTGATAATGGGGTGTCTTTCTTCTATGTTTTTTATACTAGTTTTAATAGATGAATTCTTGTCTAAAGTGATACATTCTTCTTCAATATATGTCATTTTAATTGAAATAGTACATGTAAAATATTAATTTTCATTTTTATAAATGGTGTCTAAATACTATACATTATTTTAACTCATCAACACTAAAAATTTTATATTCTTATTTTCCTTTATAAATATTTATACTAACAACTGATTCTGAAACTAATTCAGATCTATCAATATCATCTTCACTATCTTATATAATGGTTATTTTTATTTCTTATACATTATTAAGAACCAAAATAATAACTTTATACAATAGATTTAGTTTTCGTACCATTGAATCTAAAATAAATTTTATTTGGGGTATATCCAAGGAAAATTCTATCTTCAAATTTTTCATCTATATTTTCAACACATCAATATTGATTCTTTATCCTGCATAAATATTTTTGCACTAAAAATGTTTACTATTTAAATTCCATTTAATACAACTCTCCAACCTGGTCATGTCAGAAACTATCCTCCAGGGAAACCTATTCATGATGATTTCATCAATTTTGATGGCTTATAACAAATAAAACATTGATATAACATTCATTTTCATCATTTTTTCAACCATTTTAAACAAAGACATATTCATTATCTCATTCACCATATTCTCTATTTATATTTATGTCACATTGAATTAATTTATATTACTACTCATATCTTATTATTTAGTGACTTTTTTTGGTATAATTGCAACTTTATTCTGATATGAAGCTCTTACAATATAATTTTGTCTTCTTATCTATGATATTATCTAATTTTTTACCATGAATAATTCATGTGATATGTCTAACATGAACATAATACATTTCATCCTTGTGAATTCATCTACGAAGGGTTCAATATAACATTCTCAATTTGTTGATTTCAATTTCATAAGAAAACACATATTTGAATAAATAATTATTAGTGGTTTATTTTTTTGAATATCACCACCTTTGTTTGTTTTATTCATCTTTTTATATTATTGTATATTTTTCAAACTAATGTTGACTATTCATAAAATTTTGATGATTAATCACTTCTTCTTCCTTGATGTGGATCCACATATTATTTTCAACGATGTGTACAAGTTCTATATGACATAAAGTTACTAACAAAAATAAAATAAGTACTTATTTATCAATCAATAAATAAGTTTCATTACTTTCAAAATACATTTGTACCAATACCATTTGATTCCATAAACTTGAAAATAAAATCATTTTCTATAAAAATTAACTAATTTACCACACTAAATAACTATGGTACACTCAATTGATTATGCCTTTATCAATAAATAAACTATAAATTTTCATGGATGAATTGATTCATTCAAATATTTTCTAATGAAATACATATGATTATCAATGAGAAATAATTTTACAATTTTTATTAACTCCTCTATCATATTCCACAATATTTTGTATATCATTTGAATCACATATCATTTGATATGAACACCCACTATCCACAATCTATTAATGTTCTATTTTAAAAGACATAAAGGAAACCTCAATAACATCTCTCCACTACTTGATTTGATTCTAATCAAAACCAATATTCATACATATATTTATCTATGATGGTATAGATATACCACCCACATATAATTTATTATCATTCTGGTCATTTATTATATATATCTCTTACAATTAATAAATTTTATTTTTCACCTCACTGTTCTTATCAATATATTTATGCCTTGGAATACATATCATATGAGATAGTGGTATCTTCTAAGGTGTATAATATCTTCCCAAACTTTGTGAGACATATTTTTCTAGATAATTTATTATTTATAAATAAATATCACATTACAAAAAATATTTCCTTGAAAATTTACTCTCTGATAGAAATATTTCATTAAGGTAATAATTTGATCAACCTCACTCTTTTTTCAAAAATGTGTTTTCTCACTTTTCCTCTCTTTTAAAGTTATTTCTTGAGAATTTATAACTATAGTTTATTGTTTTCCTTATTTTTTTTAATTCAAAATTTAAATATAATTTTTATTCTAAATATAATTTTCATTATAATTTGGTTATTTGATTAATTTATTTTGTCCCTTTTCTTTATCTTCATGTATTTTATTTTCTTATATACCTTCATAGTGTGGTTGGGATCTTTCACGATTTTCATAGAAAGTCAAATTTATATATTTATTTATCTTTTAAATTTTTTCAAATAAATAAATAATTTTATTTAAACTAAAATTTCCCTCATCCCCATGTTTATTCATAAAGTTCATTTCTTCTATTATTTTATAACTTTTAAAATTATATAAATTAATCTTTTCCAGTACTGTTAACAAATTGTACTTACCATGTTGATGATAAATATAATTATTTTATAATTATTTAATATGGGTTTTATACTCTAATAGTATTATAATTTATATTAGATACATTTTTGTATCCATATATTATAATATATTCTTTAGACATTTCACCAACCACTACTACCTAATCACTATTTTAAATTGTATCACCTATTATTGAAACCTCCTCTTATTATTACCTGATAAAAACTCATTATAAAATATTACTATATGGTTTTATAATCATATGTTCCCTCTCTATAATATATTCCATCATTAAAAGAATACATATTTTTCTTAATTTTTTTTGAGATATATTATTTTCCCTCTTAGATTGGTTCCTCGAAATAGTAATTTTATTAGTACAATCATCGTATTAACTTCCCACTTTGTAAGTTTGTGGCCAATTTTTATAGAAGTATCCATTTTTTCTTATTTCTTAAAATAGTAGTGATGTTTTTTATGATAAATTCTTTTACTATCTATAATTTAACTTGACATAAGAGAAAGAGTTTCATAAAAATATTCGTGATATCCATCTTCTTCTTGGAGATCTTTCACTGTTAGAGTCAGTTCCCTTAGAACTTGATGAGTAGTAAATTGTAATACCTATTAATATTCAAAAAGGTGAAAATCAATTAATATTATATCACTTATTTTTCAATAATATGTGTTCATTTTATATGATATTTTCTTAGAGTATCTAATGTATTGATAAATTTCAAAGAATATCCATGTTATAATGAAGTCCTTAAGGTGATTTCATAATATATCATAAATAACTATCAGATGGTTAGGATGAAATACTATGATAGGGCACATAGTATTTTGAGTATCTTATTTGAGTACTCATATGTGGATGAGGAATCATCTATTGATTTTTAAACTTTGATATTTCTTTGAAAAGAGTATCATGAGGATATACAGCCCAATAAGGATTACACATGTTTACAAGTCATTGGAATTCTTATCTACAATGGTGTATAATGGATCATATAACATAGGGTTACTATTAATTCATATCCTAACTCATGCACATATATTATTTTTTAAAAACCATGATGACTATGTTCTTAGTGACATCGGGTAGGTTGGGTGTTTCAAAACTGATATCTATATAATTAATAATAGGGGAAGAATTATCACATATATAAATATAGAATTTTATATCTCATTCCCTTACATTGGTATATATCTATTTGTTAAATTCAATGGATATAGTGTTTGACAAGTTTCAATCAGATAAATAATGAATAGGAAGTGGAGCACGTGAGTTGATGAAATGAGGTATAAAACACACTTCATTAGTGGTATAGTTATAATGTGATTATATAAAACAATGTTTGCTAATTTTTTATTGTTTATGTTTTGAAATTAAGTTCATTCCCCATGGTTTTCTTGACCCATTACAAGCCCACAATACTCTACAATGTTTTGTGGTAGGTAAAGTACATATTCAAGATTATCACACATTAAAGATCATTTTCAAGACATAATAGAAATGATAATATTGTTATTTTGAATTAAACAAATTAAATTGGTTCTTTAATTAAATATATCAATAACTACATATTATGAAATCATCATATTTTTTATAAAAGGTCTGTTTATAGTTGAGAAATATTTTTTTCTCAAAACATATCATTTATATAAAATTATAATTACATAATAATGGCCTATAAGACTAAAAATCCTTTCATATATTCTAATATGGATTTAAGGAATATCATTATACATTTTAAAATATTCTATAAATTTATAAAACCTCTAGTAAAATATTTTATAATTGATTAAAGTATTTATTTAACATAAAAACATTAATAAGATTTTTTTCTTTAAATTGAGTATTTTCATAGGGAGATTCAGATTTATCTTTCCTTAATATAATACTATGATATATTTATTTTAGATATATTAATGTCAATAATATAATTTTACGAGAATATTTAATCTAATATATAAATTATATTCATTAGAAAGGAATTTTTCCAAGAAAACATTTTTATATGATTACATGTGTATATTTTAAAATTCAACATTCACATAATTCGTAATGATATTTGATATTTTTTAAAAAAAAATTTAATTATATTTATATAATTACTTATATGATTTATTAAAAAAAATTCCCTTAAAACTAATTACTAAGGATAAAATTAATTACCATGGAAAAGTAAGTTTAGGAGAGACTGAAAAACTAAAAAGTAGAAATGGGAAAAAAATCAATATTTTATTACAACTGAGTGGTTGAAGTGAATTTTGACCCAAACTCACTCTCCCCTCCATATTTTCCCATTTATTCCATTTAACCTAGAATACTAACCTTACATTACTAGAAATTTAAGGTTTACTACTAATGATTCACTTATCCTCACATGTAAAAGAGTTACTCCTCCACCACTTCAATACTCTAATCCCCATAAAAATTCTTCTTGATAATATACAATTTTTCTCTTTCTATAACCTTGTCACATGTTTCAAATATTATGGTCATCATTATTTATCATAAGTCCTTCCTTACAAAGGATACATCTAAGGAAATTTAAAGTCCCTAATGTGACTATCATCTTATATTTAGATTTTATTTTTAATTAAATTATTTCAAATGTATATTATTACAAATAATATAATGATAGTAATATCAATCGTATATGATAATTAAACTTATTAAAGATATTATAATTTTTATTTATTTTCCACATCCATGAAGAAAAACAAAATTTGCTTCCATGTAGTGGTGCAGACCACAACCACCATGAGCTATGTTATATCACAGTAATAAACAAAATTAACTTCCATGCAGTTGTGTAGACCATCAACACCATTAGATTCCTCTATTTCCTTTATAATATTCTTATATCACAATAAAAAAATTTATAATTATTCATTTCATAAAATGATATTAAAACAAAATCACCACATAATAATTTAATAAATCACTACATGTTCATGTTTTGTTTTTTTAACCACTAGTTAAACAATACTATGAATTTATATGATTAATATCAATAGGAAAATTATTAGTATTATAATATAATATAAATTGATAAATAAAAACATTTTTTACCATTCTATAATTATTATATCAATAATGATATTATCATTTAAAAAAATGAATGAAAAAAATCACCAAAATATGCTTGTTAACTATTTAATCTTCATGGGAAAAAAATAATAACATAGGAAAATAATTTGAAACAACATTAATAAATATAAAACAAAACAAAATGTTAAATTAATGACATTTTAATGTCAAAATTTGTAATAATACAGAATGGATATATTTCCATTATGAAACTATTACAAATGAAAAAAAAATAAACACCCAATGTGGAAAATATGTAAAATAAAATAATGAATCACTACTTATAAAGGGTATAAATAAAGAATGATGTAATTATATTTTTGAGCTGTGTGATTAAAACGTATATTTTTGTGATACAAGACGTTAATTAATGTTCATAGATGTTAGGATAATACTTTTTTCCTTTTTATTTAAATTTATTCTATTTGGGACAAGTTTTGTCTTAGTATATGAGGTATGGGGTTTTTATCTCAAATTTTTTTATTTGGGGTATGTTTGGTATTATGCACCTAACTCCATTTTTTTTGTTTATATATTTCATATTTGAGAATTTGTATCTGGATATCCCTTTTACAAGGAATTTAGAGATTAATATCAAGCCATATCTTTCATGTTGTTTTGATTAAAATGCAACACATTTCATATGTGTGGGTTTTCTATCTCAATATACATTCTTTTGGACACATTTTATATTCAGAACATATATTAATTTTTCTGGTGTGGGTATTTAAATATCATATATTTTCCATTTACTCCTAGGATATATGATTTTTTAAAGTCTATATTGATAAACCACTATCATAATCATTTGATTCATTAGTGAACAATGTTTTATTAAAGCTCAACATTTTAAAATACAGAAGAACAATCGTATATTTTGGAAATGTAAAATTTATTATAATTTATAATTAAATAAATACAAATGTGGATAGTGGAAATTTTATATAGTTGTAGAATGAATACACATACCAGTAATCACCCTATAACAGTTGGTTTTTCATTTACTCAATAATCACCTCGACATACATTGGGTGGGCCTCAGTCTGCACACCATTCAAGAAAATATTGCAGGACAGGGTTAGAAATATTCAAAAACTCTTAACAATCATTGAAAAAATATTTTTCAAACCATTTACTTGGTATCATACCAATCGAAACTATTAAACCCAATTATTATCATTTAGGTAATACTACCCCTACTGAATTTACCGACACAATTAATTTTATTTATGTGGGTACATAATGTTACATTGATGATATCCGACATATTCAAAGTTATTTAATGGACATTCTCCTTGAAATAAAAAATAATCTATTTAATATATAAGTATTGTATTTTTTTATATTTTATTATATGGATAGTTATATTTTATTCAGTATTAGGTTCATTCGTGAATGGTACAAAATTTATTAGAGTCTCTAATGGATAATTCATTGGAAAAATCATGTGATGAGTGGGGCCCAAATTTATATATCCCATTAATTCATCAAAATGTAAAATGATAAAAAACATGTTAGGTTTTGGTGTATGCCTCTTCCCATAATAGGATAGTTTTTTAATATCCAAAATTATATATTCCATCTATATGATATCAATTATTATTTAATACATTTAACTATTTATTGTCATTTAAATAGAACACGCTAAGTTTCAATTGAATATAGCTTGATTTTGTTCATTTATTCTTATCATACCACTTATTCCATGTTTTTATTATGATACCATTCACTGTATGAAACTCCATAATGAACATTTGATCTTAAACATACATTTTTCCCTTTAGTTATGAAACCTTGAGGACATGTATGTGTAATTTATAAGGATATAATGGATGGGCTAAAAATTTCCCTTCAATGAGTCCTTGTTTTATCTTATATTTTAAAATGTAATTTATGTTTGTATCTAGCCTTACATTAATACTATGTTATTAGAGCCTATTGATTTTTTTTATTTTTTAACAATAATATAATATAACTATAATTTTTGGGTTTCTAGATTCTATGATATTACATTTTATATCGAAGAATGTTTAGTCTAGACATTGGGGGAAAGATTTAGAGGATTTAACTGATGCAACATAACTATATAGAAAAAACCAAAATATTTGTAGGGAAAAATGTGGAAACACTATAGGAATTATATTTTAATATTCAATACCAAAATCTAATTTTCCACATGAAATTATATAAATATGGTGAAAATAAGTTGAATGAGATCCTTATCAATTGATACGGTCAATGCATGAATGTTTACCATTAACAAGTCAATAAAGATGGAGTTGATTATAATAAAATCATAACTATATTAGGCGAGTAGATAAATGTTATGAATAATAATCACTCCTATATAGACTGGAATAATGATCAATATCATGGTGTAATATTGTTGGACTGCTTCAGGGGACATCAACCAATAACATTATGTAGAACTATTCATATATTGGTAAATTTGTAATAGACCATGTCCCTATAGAAAATCATTCTATCTTCATGCTATAGTGATAAGGAAATTTTTTTTCTTATAAATATGTTATCTGAATGAAAATTTAGGCCAATGGTGGACACTAATTCAAAACACTAATTAATATTATGTGATAAATTTCATGAAAAGTTTATCTTTTAGAAGAATATTCAAGGGAAATTAATTTCCCCATGATAAAAAGGATAAAATTAAATGTCAGCTTCACAATTGTTGACAAAATGAGGAGGAAAATGTTATTGAGTAAGTGGAGTAGTTTAAGAAGACTTATAAATCTTATTTGGATCATGTATGAATAAAGAAAAGGACTATTTATAATGTGTTTTATGGGTTAAAACCAATCCTATGAATCTTTTCTATATCTTTATCCTTTTATTAAAATATGTTTATTTTCTTAAAAACCATTATGAAGAGTATGAGTTATCCATGATGTGGATATTAAATAGAAATAAGCTAAGAAGTGGAAAACTAAGAATCATGGGAATAATATGGAAATGGTAAATAAGAAATGAATGTAATATTCCATATGTCATAACTATGTGAAGAAAAACCCTAAGGCATAGTGGAATATAACAAGAGTTTATTTCACGTGAAAAAAGGACATCAAGTTCATGAATGCAAGGGAAAATAATAATATGCTATGGTTTAGTCAATTTATTCGAGTGAGTAAAGAACATTATATTAACTAATTCCCCAATCATAAAGTGAACAAACAGTAGAAAAGGACAAGGTAGAAAGACTAATATTATGTGATTAGCTTTTATTAAGTCTTGGTTCTCAATGATATGGTGGAATATACTTTTATGATTTCATAAATATTAGCTAATGGGTTATTTAATTTTGGATATTCATACTCTATTATATCTTTTATGGTTTGTAAAAACATTAATATTACCCTAGATGGCTATTTAATAATTAATACATTGTGTATGAATATTATTATAATAGAGATGATTAAAGAAATTAGATTTAGGATGCATGGGGAACTATATTTGAAAAACAAATATGAGCCCTATGGTTAACCTTCATATAATAGTTTTAGTTGGTTTTATTTTAATTCACAATGAAATTATTTATTACTAATATAATAATAGTGTGATTATTGATGGTGAGGTGGAATCTATTTTCATCAGATTGGAAATTACTTGTCCCAGAAATGAAAAGGACATAAAAAAGATAGGAGAATTTATTTCAACACATTTGAGATATATTACATGTATTTAAAAAGAAAAAAATAATGGAAAAATAATGTTTATGAAAGATTTTTTTGATAATTCTTTAAAAATAATAAAATTCAATAATCAATGGATTGGTGATTGTGGTTGTTCCTCACATATGATTTGTGATGTACAAAAACTAAAAAAGTTGAATTTTATAAGGGAAGAGATTTCACCTTACGAAATGTAATTTCCAAAATAAAGGTAATTATACAACTAATATTGTTACACAAATGATGAATGCAAAGGAATTATTATTTTTGAGGGGATTAATCACAATTTACTATGTTATATCTAATAATTTAATTATGTTATAAAAGATATCTATAGAAAATACCCATGTATCCTCATGTATTTGAAATATGTAAAATCATTTATTAAGGTAGAAACAAATATAGAAAATATGTTATAAATTAGAGATACTTTTAATTGATATTATTTTATCTTCATGTAAGATAAAAGGTTTTCTGAATGAAGACTTGGGAATTTTTTCCAGAAGGCTATAAGAAAAATTTCTATAGAAGATATTATAAGAGAGTTACAACAACTAAAAAGAAATATTATGTAATTTATAAAACATGACCAATATTAAATATGATTATTGGAATATATAGATCAATTTAAAAGAAATCAAATTTCCATTTTCAACTCATAAAATTTGATCTATGTGGAAGAAGTAGACATAATTCCACAAAATGAGAATTTTGTTATTTATTTATTTATTTATTTATTTTACTCAATTGACTTATATAATTTCTATGAATTATTAATTATAGATGTAAATTTATTAAAAATAATAATAATTTACCTTGATAGACCACTAGATGTATATATTTTTAAGCCAATAATATATAATGGAAAAGATTACACAAGATACAATTTTGATTCCATTCTAACAAAACATGATATTAAACACTAAAAAACACTCCCTAAACTCTTCAAAAAAACATTATTGTAGAAATAATATTTTAGTTTATATTTTAAGAAACATGATTTTATGTTATAATTGTTCAAAATGGTTAGGTATAGAAACATTATATACTTATGTGCATGTTAAAAATAGTTATTTTATTTTTTCCAGAATACAAAATTACTCCCTATGATGTAGTGTTATTAGAAAAAACATATAGTGATATACACAAAAGGTTTTTTGAGTCCATTATTACTTATTATTTAATAATAAGATCTAGGATAGTTTTATGTAATGTATAAAAAGATTTTCATGGGATACTCATCTAATTGGTAAAGTTATAAATACTGGAATAAGAATCATTTTAATTTGGTAGGTTTAATTGAAGTAAAATTAATTGAAAATCATAACACCTTAATAATTTGGTTTGAATGAAAGGATAGAGAAATTAAAGTTAATATAATAACATCAAGGAATGTTAATGAGAATGAAGGTAACTATGATCATAATCTTGAACAATTTTCTTCGGATTAGTCTGGTGATTATGAAAGTAATATAAGGGAAAAAAATATTATAAACCTTACAAATGTAGGATGAATTTGACAATATTGTTGGAAAAAAGAAATAAATTATTTACAATAGATGATGATTGAGATTTTAAATTTATACATCACTTTTCTCAAAGTTTGAAAAACAACTAGTTATGGAAGTAGGTGAGAATAATGAATTAGTGAATGGGATGAATGAAAATGTGGGTAAAATTGAGAAGAAAAGCACATGTGATCTTGATTCATGATCAGAAAGAAATAGAGTTTTATGAAGAATATTTTTTCAAAAATACAATCAATTATCATTGAGAAATTTTAATATATAAGTAACAACTTTTTTTAAAAGGTTACTCATCGGATAATTAGGTTTATTGTAAACCAATGTTTTTCTATTTTATAAGAAATTAACCATTTTTATTTTTTGTTAGATGTTTTTTTCATTGAAACTAAAATTTCTATTTGATGAATGAATAGTTAGATATCTTCAATGAGTAAATTGAGGAAAAAAGTTATATTGAGAAACCTATTGGGTTTACACAAGATAAAGATTGAAGTACAGATTGTAATCTAATAAAACATTATGTGGTATGAAATAAGGCAACCATTTCTAGTAATAAAGTAATTCAATATATTGAAAGAATTGAAATTTTATAATGGAAATTTTGATAGAAACTTTTATGTAAATGAAATTATCACATGTACCCAGATTTTCAATTTTTATGTTGAGGATATATGTTTTTCTATTAACATGGATAATTATTGTGAATAATCCAGTAAAAATTTTAAATAATCCATGATATATAAATACATTATATGTTGATTAATTTTTTGGATTACAAGTTCAATTGAAAGAAAGATATATATTCTTCTCATAAGACAATTATTAGAAATGGTTTTTTTCAAACATCATTAATGGAAGATTCAATTGATTTTTCTAGAACTTGTATTGTTTCCATGAAAATGATTAATTATGAAGCTTTTTAGAGTGTAAATCAGAATGATATCAAATTGTCTATCGAAATATGACATTATCAAACCACCTCATGTCCAAAAAATATATATGTTATAACTTTGAATGAAATGAATCAGAGTGATGAAACAAAATCAAACATAATGGCACTAAAGGGAATACTCGTGTATATTTATGAAAAATCTAATTATTACTGGATTTTCAAAAAATTAGTGTGATGAAAATTATTTAGTTAATGGATGGTTTTTGTGTTTAATGTTATAATGATGGAAAATCAATATCAATAGTAACATTCATCTTGATTTATAGATGTGTGATATCTCATGGTTTGAAACAATGTACTATTAATTTGAGTATAGTGCATGTAGAATGTTTTTTCCACCTAGGCATATACTTAAATGATGTGGATATCATTTTTATAGAAATATTTGGTGCTGATTATTGGAAATACATTAGGAATTATATTTTATAAACATATTTTTACTTAACTCTATAAAAATATCATTCACATTTCATATCAAATAATATATATATATATATATATTAAAATCATTTCATTAATTATAATTTCTCTTGTTCAGATGTAATGCATTATTATAATGTAATGAAAAAACTTGTTAATGTTTTAACCAAATCTATGTCAATGAAAGGATTTTAGGAATTATGGATAAAACATTATGTATAGCTTTTACCACTAAAATTTGAACATCATTAATGACACCACCATTAACATTTAGATTCTATTAAAAAAATTTGACAATAAGTATTGTTTAGTACTCTATATTTTTGAAATATTAATTGAGTTTTATCAGTAAATGGGGGTGTTTATAAAGGAATTGTATGGTAAAATTCTATTTGCTTAAATGATATAGGATTATTTTATAAATATCATGGCCACAAATATGTCACTAAGGGATGGAATTCCTTAAAAATAATTACATAATACCAAAATGTGGTATTATGAAACTCATTAATAGGTAAATTGTGGTTTATAAAGGCTTGATAAAAAATTAGTTGTGGAAGTTTTAAACTAATAAAATGGAATTGATTGATGATCCTTTGGATTGATTTTATAATGAGTATTTTTTCTTCAAAATATTATTTGTGAATGGTTTTGTAATTTTTTATAGTGAAAGTATGTTGTTTTTTAGTAAGAATATTGGACTGAGATTTCTTACTAAATATGAGGTTTATATGATAATAATCAATGTAATAACCATCATAACTATATTAATTATTATTTCCATGTGGGTATAAATGGGTAGAAGATGAACAATTAGATGTTTATTTCAGTTGATGTTTCCAAATAGATAGATTGTACAAATTTATCATTACAAATTTAAAGGATATGGATTCATTAAGGATGTAATGAATGATGGTTGATCAGTAAAATTTAATTAGAAAAAGGATGATAAGTAAAATACATCATATCTCTAATAGAATAAGAAATATCAAATAGTTACTTAGTGGACAGTTATAATGGTATATTGAGTTAACAAGTTTGAGTGATGTTTTGAATGTTTCCAAAATAAGTTCCAATGAACATATGTCTATGAAGTATATCATACCTATATTTATGATAAATAAATGAAAATGAATTTGGGTAAGGAATGATATTATTATGATCCTACAAGAATTCTGGGGGAGTATCATCTAGAAGAGAATTAGATAGAAAATTAAGACGTCATTGGATGGACGATTTTATAAAGTTTTAATAAATAGATTTTTGTGAACCAATCCATGTATGATTTTGGAGTGGTAAGCGGATTTCTTTATAGAGACATGAAAAATCAGAAGTCATATCATATCATAATAATTTTTCTTAAGTCTATCAAATAGGTGTGTCATGTGAAGTAGAATTTATAGATAAATACAATGTGTATCAATCTGAGTTAGATAGATGATATAGATCACGCATAATAGAGCCAGACGACCCTTATCTTTAATAAACATTATTTCATGATTTAATAAATAAATAAATACTAAATTCAATCATATATGATCATAAATAATATATTTTTTTGGGAAATTAAATATATAGTAGAAAATATAAAATAGGGATGCGAGGACATTATTTCAAAATAATTATTATGCATTTAAAATTCCATTGATCTTCTAACAATACATGCGATAACACAGGGATATTAATAAAAATAGGATGGGATATAAAGGACAGTTTGGGAATATTAAATGAATAATATGATGAATGTAATACATTTGATTCAATAAGCATATTAATTTGACATAAAAGTTGCAATAATAATAAAAATGAACATCAATTCGTTATATAAGATAATAGTATTAATGAAATATTATAATGTTCCAACAACATAACACATAAAATAATTAAAATAATTTGAGGATAACCATTGATAAATAATATATTAATATATATAGGTTTTCCTTCCATTAACCATACTAGGAATCTCTTGGGATAAAACCATTATCCAATTTTCTAAAGTGTTATATTATTTTGAGCCCACGCACCAAATTCATATCACATACAAGTAATAGTGTGAGATATAGATCACAAAAACTAATAACATCTTTTATCTCATTTCATCATAGGATTATATATTATGGGTTCTATATATGTAATTAAAAAATCTATTATTTATAGTTATATCTAGGTGATTACTATTTAGTGGAAATGGGTATGGGTATTAACTATACAAATGTTTGGCATGCAAAATCGCATGATAATTTTGGTAGCATAACCTATGTAATGATGACTCATAAAAGTTTACAATGATAGTGAAAGGTGATCTATTATTATATATAAATCATAAGGATAGTAAAATAGATATATATAACATATTCTATGATTGAAAATAGAAAATCAAATTGTGCAATAAAATTAAACTGAATGATTAAAAAAGAGGAGTAGATCCATTACATTGATAGGTCGCTTTTATAATCTTGGGAGGAGCATATTAAGAGCATGATAACACCTTTAGATTGATATATAGAGGGAATTAGAGTAACATTGTCATCGATGGGTTTTGTGTGAAGTAGAGTGGGAGGATGGCTGAGAATTTATATCAAAATCTGAGGAAAATAATAAATAATTTATCAATATATGTTGTGGACTCTATATAATAATATACCCAATCCCAATAACTATAAAATATTTTTTTACAATAATTTCATACAAAGAAGACTAGTTTTTAATATTTTATAGGCCAGTGTTACAAACTCTCGAATTTATTACCATTAGGGATGTGGAGGAGATTCATGTCAATAAAGAATTGATTTTAAAATATTAAAATAAAATATATCTTTCAAAAGATTCATTTATGATTATAAAATTAATCAAATAAACTAAAAAAAGATCGTATTTTAAATGGGATATATATATGTCCATGGATTCCTTTTATAGTGTTTATTACATCAATTTTAGTCTTTTATTATTTCATAATAATTTTTTTAAAATTATGTCATATTAATTTTTTATCGAAAAATGTGACCTAAAACATTATGATAAATTTAAATTTGGATAAGTTCGATGTGAAATTTCATGAATGGTATTTACATTATTAGAATAATTTTATGAAAATTAATAATTAAAATATTAAATAAAAATAATTATTTTATTAGGAAAACTAGTTTTTAGGATGGAAAACACTTTATGTCCCTTAAATATTTTCCATTGGAATTCATTAAGTTGTATTATATTTTACAATTAAATAAATATTATAAAATATGATTTTTTTTACATAGATTTATTTAAAATATTCATTTATTTTTAAAATAGACTATCTTAATTGAAACTATATATAATATATAAAAATATTTTTATTTTCATATCAAAATCTATTATTTATTAGACTCATTATCAATATATGGAAATATTTAAAATCAAAAAATATAATCAATAATTTACATAAAACAATATGTAAAAATTCATACTCTTTGATTCTAGATACATATCAACATATTAAACCATGGTACACCCTATGGGTAAGGTGAATGATTTTGGGAAATTGTTGGGGGGGGGGGTTTGGAAAACATGGTATAGGTCAATGTTTCATAAATCTTTAACATATCCCACAAATGGTTTTGATCATGATTTAGTTTTTGGATCTTGTTTTGGGATTATTCCTAGTAAAATTACAATGAATCAATATTCCTCAAAAGCACTGATAAATGGGCTTCACTAGGAATGATCTTATTGGTTGATTCTATCTCTTCTTTTATAAGTGTCAATTGATATTTATCATAAATCCTACTTTATAAAATTCAATTTTTTGTAAATTGTCTATATTGTCATTAGTAATGATGTTTAAGGGTATTTTAAATCCAATAAGAATTAATGGTCCAAAATAAAAAATGAGTGAATGTGTTTTATATAGATATATTACTTATTATGGAATTTATTTATTTAAAAATGGAATTACATTTTAAATAATGATTCTTCACTATATTCTCTCTCCTTCCAAAATTTGTTTGATGAACTTTTAATTTTATAAACTAAAATAGATAATGGTACTTTGGTTTCATTTCATTTTTTAGTTCCCATGTCACTCTTTCAAATATATGCTTCTGCATAATCACTTTGACTAGCCAAGTTTGAATGTTTTATAGAAACTTGTCTCAATGAACTAATATTTTACCTGATACTCCTCATATAAAAATAATTTTACATTAACATGAAAATCGGATTTAGAAAATGTGTGGGGACTAATATATATTTCATTAATTAGGATACATGGATCATATCATTAGCATGTTAGTGATTAATTGTCATTACTTCTCTATAGGACACAACTATGATGTGTTGAAGGGTATCAAAAGGGACGGGGTATATATGAAAAATATTTCCATTATTCCAAAAACTCATGAATTTATTCCATGGAAAAAAATTAACGAACACTTTTCCACCAAACCAATACACGAGGTATCATTGATGAATCTATGCATTGAATGTTTCTTGGGTTTTCAGAGTTTTCCTATAATCTTGAATGGATTAACCCTTATCTGTTATCTCATGGATATTATCAGGTCCCAAAAGATTTTTCTCTCCAAATTTATACTCAAATGTTGCAGTCTAACACCTCTTCCCATAACCAGTATCATATGGTCTCATTTGTATGATATAATTCATATTGATTTTTATGCGAAATATAGTAGAATAAGCTGTTGATCCATACATCCATGGAAATTTAATGAACAAGATCTCATCAAATCATCTTCAATTTTAAAGGTATTCTCCGACTTACCATCTATCTTAGGGTGAAAAGTAATATTCAGACATAGCACTATAACCCATTTTTTTAGAAAGCTAATCTAGACCCTCTTGTTAAAAATGTATATGAATAAGAAAAAATAGAAAATGGAACTCCATGTAGTCTTACCAAATATATAATGTATATCATGGTGATTTAGTCAATAAATCCTTCTTCCTTGATTGAATATAAATTCACTGACCTAATAATTCAATCAACAACCCTTGATATATAATTATTTCCTTTAGATGTCATGGGGAGTCCTTTGTTGATATCCATGGTCATGTTTTCCCATTTCCATAATTGTTTGAAAAATTTATTCATTATAACCATAAATGTTTTTCAATCATACTTGGATTCATATAATATAATGTATCAACAAACATGTTCTTAAATCTCACTTTCCATTTTATCCAACCAGAATATTTTCTTCAAGTCAGTATTTATCATACAGATTCAAGGATAAATTACAAATGATCATCCATGCGAATCATCTAGACGATCTCTCTTTATTTTTAATTTTTTGTCATACATATCTCATTTAAAATCCTTAATATTACATATTTATAAAATATAAACTATTGAATATTCACTGCTTTTTTTGTAGCACCTAATCATTTTTTATTCCTCTATGGTCTTATCATGAATATATGATTGTGATGTTATATCATCAAGGTAAAATAATGATCCTTTACTTATTCCCATGTACTTCCTTTTCATGTACAAGAATATTGGTTCCATTTCATTCCTATCCATGGATAGGGTCACAAGATCTTTTCTACTTGGAGCATCTAACAATTTGTTTGTCTTTATGAGAAGGTAATGGATTATACAATAATAATGATTTATCATATTTTACCACCCTAATTATTCCATATTGAGATCCTTTTTGGTGAATATATACTTATTTATTTTATGATCTATATATATGTTGCACTTCTCCCCATAAATAAAATGTCACTAAATATTTATCTTAAAGATCCTTTTATCAAATTCCAGATCATGCTATGGGTAGTTAAGATCAAGGACCATTAATTGGTGGTAAGTATAGTCTACAAATTTATCATCTTTAATGATTATAAAAGAAAACAAATTTTTGGATATATCATTTCAGATCACAAATCCTACCTCATAAGTGGGAAATGTTTTCACAATTGCAGGGATTATACTATTATTTAACTCATTAAATATCTCCTTGGATTAATCTATACAAAAAATCATTACCTCAATTTGAGTTAGATTGCATAGTGATCTTGATATATATGCAAAGTTTCTAAAAAATCAATTATTGTACCTACATTACCAAAGTAAATAATAGAAATTCAAAATTGATGTTGGTTTGGGGAATCTTTCAATCTACCCTATCTTCTAAGGATCGAAGGATATCCCTATGATAATGATATAATTCCCCTTGAATTTTAATTTCTCTAACTAAAACAAATATTTATTTTACATAATATCGATATTTCCTATTCTCATGTTCTTAATTATATCATTTTAATGATCCTCATATTCCACCTTAATTTTAAAGTTGACGAGAATATCATCTATAATGACTGCAAAAAAATTTATATATGTAATCTATAAAGACTCAATTGATTAATTCCATAAATATTATTAGAGAATTAGTGATTCCAAATATAATCACTATGAACTCAAGGTGTCTATACATTTCATGAAAAACAACATTTGGGATATCCTCCTTCATCACCATAACTGACTATGTCTCAACATATGATATAACCAAGAGATGTATTGGGATCCACATAGAAGATCAAAAAAGAGTTTCCAATCTATGGAAGAGGATTCCTTACTATTCATTGAGATTTTGTTAAGATCATTATTTTCAATTTAAATGATAATTTACCCATACATTATCCTTAAAAATTATTGGTTCACTACATAGTGAAGTGCATGGGTGTTTAAACCCTTTACACGGATTCTCCAATATATGATTCTTCTGGTATTTAAATATAGAATTGGATATTTGATAAAAAGTATTGTATACTGGAAAAGATTTTGGTATAAGATTGATTGAGAAACAAACCTATCATCTTAGAGGTAGGCCGACCAATTTTTTCGGATACATGTAATTGTAATCCCTCACAATGTCCATGTCATCAATTCTGGTCATTTCATTAATATCAATCATTTTAGTGAGAAATGATGGCTCACCAGGCAACAATATACGTTCTTGAGATGATGATTCTAAAGGAGATTCATCCTCATCTATGAAATTGTATAAAATCGGTGATAGATTCATGATATTGAGGGTGATTTACTTCTCTTGACTATTTATTTTTCTTTTATTCATAGAATTTCAATCCATACAAATAATATCATAAACATTTTACTAAACAAGGTATCACAATTTTCACATGGAAATTTAGTTGAAAATTTTCTATAGGGGTTGATTTATATAATTGGAAAACCTTAATTGGAAAATTATTATTCTTTCCTAATATTTTGATTCTCATGCTTTAATATGGTGTATGTATAGTTCTACTGAGAAAATGTGATATGGAATAATGCATAGAACTAGAATCAACTAGTTGATTTTCTATATCTAGTTGAAAAACTAGGATACAAGTCACTATATATTTGTTAGGATTAACCTCAATAGTTATTATTGAATAAGATCACCCATCCACACAAGGCCTTGTACTTTTCTAAAATTAGTTATTTTCATCAACCCTTGGATTAATGCGTTGATGTGTATAGTGTCGATGTTCCATGTAAATTAATCATTAAATAATAGATGAGTGTTTAATAGAGCATTACATTCTTCCGTTAGATTGGTGGGTTTATCATATTTGTCTTCACTAGCTAGTTAACATTCCTTCCCACACCTAATTCGTTTCCTTTTTCCCTTCAGGAAATTTTCAAGATTCATTTTCAAACATTTTTTAAGAAGGATGTTTGACCTTATTGCTCCCATAAGACTTCTCCCTTACACCACAAAAATTAAATTCCATTCCCTACATTTTATCTACTAACCCATGAGAACCTTGAGACATATGGATCTCAATTTCAACATTTTTGGAACATTTTACCATTTAAAAATTATTCTCAAGGTCTCAAATTGGATATAATTTTTAAAACGTCATCTTTATCCTACTAAAATAGAATTAAAATTTAGTTTCAAGGTAAATGAAATAGAAAGAGGAATATCAAGAAGGTACAGTGAACTACATCTTGTCACCCTGGTGGATTCATCAACCATTTTATTAATTCCATGGAAATCACTCTCTATTTTTTTCAGATAGTTTAAGAAAATTATTTTTCATATAAAATTTTCTTGAATTCATTCCAATACATTTATTCCTTATCCTTATCTAAATTCATAGTCTTATTCAGCATCCACTATTGATTAGAAGTTTTTTTCCCACATAATAGATAGCTCACACAAACTTATACTGATCAAATCATTGAGGAGAATGAATGTTTTTTCAATGGAGTTGATATATTTTTCTACGATTATGGGATCAAAAGATCCATAAAAATGAAGACGAGTTTTAAAAATAATGGTCTCATATGTAACATTATATTTCTTGGGGGTGGTATGGGTGTTCCCCTATGTTAATTTTAAAAAAAAAATTATTTAATTAAGAATTTATTTTCATGAAGTTCCTGATAATTGATCTCATTTCATTGGGAATGTTATTTGGTTATTCCTCACATGTCCTATCCCATTTGATGTTAAAAAGGTTTCTCCTATAATAAATAATTTACTCAAATTAATAGCAAACTATATATAAGAAATTTGAATCTATTAAACATATAAAAGGGGAATTATTAACATTTAAATTATAACTCATAAATGACAGATATTCCTCAACATGTGAATTTATAGTATTCAATCTATGATTTTCATTTCCAATTTCCAATCATGAAAATTTTATGGGATTTTTTCCCATTATCATCATTCATAAAGAGATTTTGAATTTATATAGTATATCCCCTTTGAGTTTAAATCTAATTGGGTGAAAAAGAATCTTTTTTCAACCATCATGTGATGATTGAGTTAATACACAATGATCTCTTTTGAGTTTATTACACCTAAGTACATCTATTCCAGAGCCACATCCACTTGTAATATCTAGACATGTATTTAATTATTTATCAACTAGTTACTATATAATTTACCAAGAATTATTTATGTTTTCATATGATTAGTATTATTCATAAGACTTTTAATAAGGTTTTATAAACCCAGTCCAAAAAAAGAACTATACTCTCCTCTAATACCAATTATGACAACCCATTTTAGTACTAAAATTTATATTATAATTTTGCACAAAAATACACACTTAATACAATCATATATTATTATGAGGCCTAGTGTATTGGGGATATTATATACATATAAAATAATAAAAAATTAGGTACACAATGACATTATTAAAAACTCAATATCATGATCTTAAAATTCCATTTATCTTCTAAACATTATATGTATAACCTTGATATGTACAAAAGAAAGAGGTGTTATTTAAATCCCACTAATGAAATATTCAATTTATAATATGGTGAAATTAATAAAAAGAAAGTGGTGTTCCTTAAATCCCACTAATGAAATATTCAATTTATAATATGGTGAAATTAACAAATGTGAGTAAAGAATCATATCAATATGAAACAAAATAGTGAGAATAATAAACCTGAGCATCAAAGCATGATATAATATAGTAACATAGGAAAACATAAGAATGTGTAAAGAAAGTAAAAATGACACCATAAACATAAGTCAAGGCTAACCACTGAGATATCATAATATAATGTTCTTATTGTAACTCACATTCACAAAACATTGAATCTCATGCGATAAAACATTACCAAATGAATTAGATGGATATATAATTTTGATCCCACCCATCACATTCATATAATGTGTATGTGATGCATTCCTATCATAGGTCATGGAAAAGGAAAATTTATTTTCTGATTGTAGCAGAGTTGCTGACCACAGATGTCTCACTTGAAGAGTGTCACAACCAGTTCAATCACTGATTCTAGTGCACCTATTCTATTTATTTTTTATGGTTTTTATAATTTACTAAAAATGATGTTTTAAATGGTTTTTTGAAATACTGAAATTAAACTAATGAAATGAAATCATCAAATATAAATGTAGATATTGATGTAAACAAAATGAAATTAGGGAAAAAAACTTGGTCCTAGGGTTAGATAACATAGGTTTATTCGTTATTTATTTATTATTTAAATTAAATTTGATAATTCATTTTATGAAACCTCATTAATTAATTACTTTCGTTTTATTTATAGAGTGTGTTATTTTAGTATGAATTTCGATCCCCAAACCACACTTCCTCCAATAGTGATGTGGGGTAAAACCTCAACCGAGAATGTCATTTCTAAAAGATCTGGCTCCATTGAATGTTGTTTTATCCGTTTAAAAAACCCAACTCCATCATAGGAATGTTTTTTCCAAGATAAGGGATAGAAAAAGAATAAATCAATGGAAAGGAATTGATTTTGAAATATTTCCATGGTGGATGACTACCACACCCATTAAATACTCTTCCATACACAACAAATAAATTTAAAACATTCTAAATTGACGCTCAATAATAAAGAGCACTATGAACCCACCCACCCCCCCCCCCCCACAATTGCCAAGCCTCATATTACTCACCTGACATTGTAAAGTGAAAATATATCATAGTGGAAGATGGAAGAGAGATAATTAGAATAATATTGGAAGAGAAAAATAGATGGAATAAGAAAGTGGAATCAAATAAATAAAAATATTAATGTGTTGCATCGAAAAATAAAAATAAAATGAAAATAAAAATAAAAGAGATGTCTTAAATGTCTGTTTTCCTCCTCCCCTTAGTTCCCCTGATGGTGTGGGGATGGAATGGAATGAATTGAGAGGTAGGAGCTCCTATGCTTTTATATCTAGAATTCTATTCTCCAAAGGATGATGTTTTTATCCCAAATTAATGACAGAAGCACATGGTATGCCCTTAATAAAAGTTATTCAAAAATATGATTCTAATCTTCCATCAAAATTTCATCTTCATTGGCCACAATATGTATGATATATGAATTTTTTATTGACTGTTACTTTCTCTGCAAGAAGGTTCTTGTAAGATTCATTCATCATATGTCATTCAAATGCCACTATTATAAGCCCATAACTCCATGAAATTTATTTTCAAAATGTACATATCAGTCCTGGTGCCTGTACTAGTAGAATATCCTCAATTGGGGGTTTGTATATAGAGTTCTTCTTTTGTTATAATGGTGGGGTCCACAATGTCCACTTGGAAAAATTTCCCATCTTAAATGAATTTTTTAGGGTTCTAGATGATCGAATAATCCCCTGGTCCAACTGAAAAAGATGAAGGAAATACACCAGGATTTGAACAGAAATAGAATCACATAATTTGGAAATATATTTTTAAATAAATGACCAAAATTCCATTGAGGAAAAATATGTCAAAAAACCAAAATTAAGCACTTTTTACAATTTTTCTCAAAACACATCATAAATCCAAAATTGATACATTTAAGCTCAAATTGATGAATTTGGAGGGTTAAAACAATTTAAATTCATATTAAAAATGTGTAAAAATATTATCCCTATCAATATGAAATTGTGTTCCACATAGATCATACAACATAAGAATATATTTCAAAACGTTTATTCCCTTGATTTATTAGTGTGGGTCACATATATGGAATTAATCAATCAGTTATGGGTGGGTAAATTTATGTGAATACACAATAGTTGAAATTTCTATGGGTACTCACTAAACAAATGAGTGTCCTGGAAAATCCCAGGATAATTTCAATAGTATAACATATTTGCATAATGATTAGTGGACGAGTTTAATGAGAGTTAAATGTGGTATATAATAACATAAAAATAAAAAGGATAGTAAAATTTATTTCATAAAACACCTACCATCATGGACAACAGTAAATAAAAAGGTTTTAGAAAAAGAAAGTGCATGATTAAATAGTAGGAGATTATGTTCTCTTACCATGAGATAGTGCTTTTAAAAGTATGGGTGAGGAATCTTAAGATATTGAGAACACCTTAGTAAGGATATAATGTGATAGGGGGTGGGTAAAATAAATATAAATGAATTTGGAGTGATGTGATGTGATATAATTGTTGGTTATTTATAGAAAAAGTGATGGGAATTGTTTATAAATTTGACAACAGAAGTTGTGGACCATATATAAACATATACACTAAAACAAAGCCCGACCCATGGATTTCCCATTTTTTCTCCTAAATAAGTGTTTTTTTAAATATTTTATATGGCTAATAATTTGGTTGATTAGAATAATAAAATTAGGGGTTTTGAAGAAAGTCATGTTCATATCGAATTGTTTTTAAAACCATAAAATAAAATATAGGTTTAGTTGGATACATTAATGGATTATAAGATTAATATATTATGTTCAAAAAATTTGTATTAAAGTTTTAATTAATATTTAAGTTTTATTTATTTTAAATCATTTATTCAATCACGTTTTGGATTTTATTATGTCAAAATTCAAACCATATATTCATACTAAATTTTTTTTACCCAAAAATATTATTGTCTTGTAAAATTCTTGAAAATTGACAACTGGATTATTTTTATGTGATTAATTTAGAAATGATATTTATTTTATAAAATAAATTTTTTAATATGATAATTCACACTTCTAAATAAAAAATCATATTTACTGTATATTACTAGTTGTTATAAATATGACCATGTTATGTTCCTTATGTAAAATTTCAATGGAGTTCCTTACATTATATTATAAGTTATATTTTTAGAAATGTCATTTTATAAGAGTATTTTTTCAAAATTAACACTTAATTCATCAATTCATTGATTTATCAAAAAATATTTTTTTAGTATTAATATTTATATATTTATCAAAAATAAATTTTTGTTTCATCATAATAAAATCAAATTTTCATGAAACTCATGATATATATATAGTAATAATAAAAGAGATAAATAAAATTATTATTTAGCATAAAATAATATTCACAAATTTCTATTACTATGTTCTATAAAAATAACTCTTTATTACTCTAGCATACTCCATAATGGTAAGGTGTGTGATAGTGTGACTTTTATTGGGTGGTTTTGAAAACGTGGTTTGTGTTTTGATCTTGATAGTATTAAACTTCACTCATAAACAATGTCACTCATTCTTCTATTTCTGGATCCTCAATTGAACATGGTCATATGAAAATCCCAATGATTAAATCTCCCTTGATGTTAGGATAAATGAGATTCATATGGAGCAATCTTATTGGTTGATTCCAACACAACTTACATTTGTTTCAATTAGAAATCCTCATAAAACATAGTATATAAATATTTTAATGGTCATAATACAATGACCATGTTATCAACATTTATGATGCATAATGGTCTATTTAATTTGATGAACCATAACTATCAAATATAACTGAAGTGGTGAATGTGATTTCAATAAACACATTACAGAGAAGGAAATCTATTCATTGAAATAGTAAATTTCATTTATAGAAGTTATTGTGGTTATAAAGAGTCTGATTTAATAATACCAAAAAATGGAGTTCATGAGATGGATTTAATAGGACATTCGTCAAATATATCCTTATGTGACATTAAATAACCTTTTTAATTAATTAACCATGATAATTATAGGATATCATTTTAATAATTTTTAAATATTCATATTTATGGAAGATAGAAGAGGTCCTTAGAATATATATTTATCGATTTTTTTATGAATATCATTGACTTCAAATTTATAGAGGGTTTTATGTAGATCAAGAGAATATCCATTTGAGTGTGAAATTAGAATTTGGCGCTTAATCCACATCCTTGATTTCTATAGGATGATTCTCAATATAACAAGGTGAATGATTGTTGATAAGTATCTATTGTTATGATCATAGATCTGAATATTTGGAGATTTAATAGTGTGAGAATCCATCCAAAGAATATATTTTATGTAGAAGTTGGGTTTCAGACATAGGTACATCCAACAAAAGTGAAACAGATAGAGAATGAGTGCACAAAGTCACTAGATAGAGGTGATATGAATTGAGGTGAAATGGATGGGGATAGAGCTGCATCATTTGGAGGAGAAATAGGTCGATACATTATAAATGTAGAGCTACAAAATAGAGACTACAAAAACAATTTTTGATATGCTTTCAATTTTTTTTCATTATATTCTCTCAAGAGATTAAGAAAACATTGTAACAGGAGGGAGAAAATATAATTACCTTCTATAATATGTAAGAATCTTGACTGGAGTTTTCTCAATTGTATTCACTTCATTATATATTTAATTTCTATGGGATAATGGGTGTCAAAATTATAGGGACATAGTCACTAAAACTAGGATAAAACATTATAAAAACATGTGTAATATATATATTTTTTCATGTCTGTATGGTTTAGTGATTATGTTTGGTGGATCAATAATTTAGAACGTTAAAGAGCATAATTTTAAGTGTAAGAAAATTATAAAGGATCACCATTAATTCATACCCATCCCCGTTTTGTGGTCTAAAAATATATGGAACATCAACAATTAGTTAAGGAATGATTTGAAAAATATAGTGATGCATTAAATAAATGACATGATTATGTCCTTACATATAATGAAAGAGTGATTTCCTATGCATGAATGAAATTTAATGTCCATTAAAATAATTATCAAACTAATAAACTTGGTCTAGTAGTAATAATCATTATATTTAAAATGTAGAGACATGACCTCAATGGTTAATGATGAAATAAATATATAGACCATAAGAGTTTGATGTATATCATTTCTTTAAATGATCTCAGCATGAGAAAAAGAAGAATGTTGTATTACATTAGGAATGTGATTGATCGATACATTACAACCCTTTGAAGGAAAACAAGGTGGTTACTACATTGATTAAGCGGGATAATGGAGTTCTAAACATGATGTGTATTAACAAGGGTTAGATATATAGAAATTCAGTAATGTTAGATATTTGTATTTATGAACAGAGAATCCATCATTCCATTTAAAAGAATTTGTTAATGAATCCTTCATAGAAAAGGTAATGACGGTCTAGTAAGATGATGATGATTTAAAAATTTAAGTTATAAATGTAAATTATGGCAAACTCATAAAAGTCATATATATATTTGGTGTGTAAAATTTTGTAAAGATGTTGTGTTCCTTCTGATCTATTGTTGAAGTGGAAACTTCTAGATAAAAAATAGCTCCAATTTCTCTACAAACCATGGTTAACAAATGTGTATAAGGATTTAATATAAAACATTTTTTTGGGTGGTATGATGTAAGAAATTTTAGACTGTGCATCTAAAAACATAGTATTCTAGTTGGTATATTTTGAATGACTTCATCCTAAGGGATTCATGTTACCTATTCCAATACCTATATAGAATTGGGTTAATATTACAATGTAATTCTTCTCTAGAATCCATAATACTACATGGAATAAAAAATTTATAGGGGTATTCATTGATTATGACATTTTGTCTTCTCATTTATTAGATAAAATGAAATGTACCACCCCTTCAGTGAATTCTATGACTTAATATCAATATAATTTTATGGATTTAAGGTACATCACTATCAGTTGAATCTAATCCTTATCCTTGTGTCTCTTCAAAATTCTAGAATAAACTTAAAAGTAATATCAACACTAGTACACATTTTAATATTGACTATCTTCCACTGACTAATGGGTTGTCTGAAAGGACTATGCATTCTTTTAAAGGCATACTAAGATCATATTCTAATGGATTAAAATGTATGTGAGAGATGCAGACTAACTTTAGTGAGATTTTCAAAAAATAATTGATTCCATTCATGAATCCAAAATACATCAAACACAAACTTTATCAGGAGGTGTTTTTTATTCCATCCTATTGGGAGAAATATGGAGAAATAAAATCTATTGGCCTAGAGCATATAGAAGAGTTGACAATTTTCACTATGAGAAATGTAATTCATTTTTAACCACTAACCATAATTGATTGTTAAAATTATTGATTTAATCATATAAAAATATGATTAGGATATCATTTTTGTAAAATTATAACAAATTCAAGATCTTATTAATGATATGTGTAACACCCCAACCTTCCAGGGTAGGATTCTCTTTAAATAATACAGTAGTGTGTATTGTACGCAACTTTGAGATTCTAACACACTACGACCAATCAAAGTTGCCGTTATGAATAGTAATGCCCACTTTTTAAAATTTTATAAATTTTATCCTCTCAAAATGGACTTCATTTTGGGATTTGGAATATCGAAATTAGCCTAGGGTGAAATATTTGTACTTTTCGAGTAACTTTTATATTTTTATGAATAGTGAAAATTATAAAATATTAACTCAAAACAACTTTTTAATCAAAATAATTAATAGTGATAAATAACGAATTTGAGTGGTTTAAAATAATATTTAGAATATATTTTTACCATTTAATACAATTTAGGTCGTTGGACATAATTTCACAATTAAACCGGACATAAAAAAGTGTCAAACTTTTGATAGTTATTATTTCTTAAAAACACGCTTTTTGTTTTGACACCAGGAATTAATTTTAAATTAATTTCTGCCACTTCTGTGTTTTGAATTTAGAAAAATGGATTCCATATTTAGAATCAGGAGGTCCAAATTGTGTAAATAGGTAACTTTTATATTGATACATTTTGAATAATTATTTCAGTAAATATTTTATTTATCATGGTTAAAGGGTAAATCCGGTAAATAAAAGTAAAAATTAATATTATAATAATAATAAATTACCCTAAAACGTTTCCTAACCTTATTGGTTGATACATGTCCAACCATGGGAATTTTTGAGTAGATTTTGGGACCACATGGAGCCACTTGTAGGTGATAAGGACACATTATATTAATTAAGTTAAAGTAAATACAAAAATAACATAGCATATATCCTTTATCAAAACAATTTTTACATAGGGTTATATATGTTATACTTACAACTATAAATATTAATCATAAAGATAAAAATACTTCCTATAAAATGGTATTTTATTTAAAATTTTTATACATTTAATAATTAAATTCATTTATGACACAATAATGATGGAGTATTTTCTGTATTAATGAAATAATCAAATAATTGGTATTATAAAAGTTAAAATAAATATAATTTTAATGTTTTGATGCCATACACGAATTTTATTGGTTAATATGACATGATATAATTTCTTAAATGAAGTTTTCTATAATTAATAAAGTTTTTAGGACTTTAACAAAAATCAATTATTAAATTTTATCAAAATTGACATAAATGAGTTTTTAAAACAAGTATTATATTATTAAATGATATTCTCTTCCTAAAAATCTAAGGATCGGAAAAAAGACCTATATCATGATAGGTGTATCATTAATGTACCACTTGGGGGTCTCTTGGATGTATATAGTATGTTTATTAACTATATAATATAAAAATACAAACTGACATGGTAAATGTCAAACTAATTAACTAAGAGTTAAAACTAAATGATAAGGTTAATATAATGACTCAAACCAGTCTAAAATCTATTGGTTGAAATTGTTTAGACCCATACCCACCATATACTTTGAATAATCTACTTTTGAGCCATTAGAAACTGAATATGAATTTATTATAAATTCATACTTTAAGTTTTTTCTAAAGAGTCCCTCCTCCCACTTATAAAAGGACACAACTTCTAACCAAATTTTCATACCGTCAAAGCCTTTTGGATCAGGAAACCTCTTCCCAAATACCCTCTCAACTATCCTCCATTCATCATAGAGGCCTTCCTTTAGTCATAAATCCAACCCATGGAGCCCTTTTGATCAAATCAAAAGGAAGAACCGAAAGGAGAGGCAATGTTTTCACCACACTTTTTCAAGTTACTTTCTTCTTCAACTTCGTATTCCTTTGTTATTACTTTCTAAAATAATAACTCCAGTATATTCAATATACTATGATGTCATTATAAATTTGGTACAACCCTATTTAGTAATCTATCTATCCTTTTAATGACATGTCACCATACGTGCGTACGTACGGCTTACCGTCTCCACCTCATGGTGTAATTGTTATTCAAAACATTATTATTTTAGATGGGTATGATAATGAAGTGTAATTGATGTAAATAATAAATATAACAAGAAAATGATTCTGTATATATGATATAACATCCAATTATATAATATTTTAATATCAAAAGAATGATATTGTCGCTCGTGCATATGTACAGACTACCGTCTCCACAAACGTGATGAGATTCATTCCCCATCGTATCCATGAAATTAAAATTATTATTTGATGATTAAAAATAATTTTTATGGACTTGATATCATTCTGGATATGAATAAGATACAACCTATCCATAACAAACATGGTTTATGTAACAAAATATATAAAAGAAAATGAGTAAGTTAACACCCAAAACGATGATAATACTAACAAAGAAATGTAAAAGGATCATATATGATATCAAATTAATGTATATGATTATTTTATAATTTAATTAAAATTATTTCACCATTATACAGGAGGTTAATCTACCATCAACCAAGTAAAGGTACAAGGTAATGTATTATTTCACAATCTATTCATTATCCAAAGTTTTTTATACGTAATTATCTACCAGGACCTCTTTATTATCCACATCCATGTTTCTTAAAAATGTATTTCAAAAAATTATTACTATTTTATAGACTATGGGTTAAAGACATTTATAACCTTGTTGATTTTTTATAAGATGATTATAAAGGAATCATTCTGTCGTTTTCCAACCAAAGTCATTTCTATCCTTTTCGACAAAATTAATGTTGAATGTCTTTTTTAACTTATATGGCGGGTGCAGCTATTTTCTACCATTATAAAATCATCGAAGCACCCCATACAGGATTATAAGAATATTTTCAAAGTAAATTTTTTATTTTATAATTATGTGACTCTTAAAATATTTCAAAATAGAGAGATATATTTCTCTAAAAAGGGCTTTGATTTCATCTGTGTCAACATCCTTTCATGGATTTTATGTTTATTTGAAGTTGATTTATTATAATACAAAACTTCCATATTGTATTGAAGGTTTTGTGATATGTTTGACTGTGGATGTGCTATTTTTATACCATTCATGGTTTATGGTTAATGTATTGACATTTTGAATGCTGGTTTTAATAAGAATGTTTATGATATGTTTAAACCTTTTCATATGAGGAATTTGTTGGACTTAGTAAGAGACATGTGGAGCCCGCTATAGCTCCTTGATGCATCAGTAGCTCTCATGAGACAACAAGACATGGAATTGACCGAGGCCCCTTCCCAATTTGATTTATGGTTTTGGCCGAGGCCTTAACCATTTTTAGACGTCTTGGCCGAGACCTTGATAAAATGTATCAGAATGCCCGGCATTATACATTACCTCGTTATGAAAATAATATTTATGGTTCATGTGGTCATTCGACTAGTAGAATATCCATGATTATGTTTTATTATGGAATTATTTACTCAGCTCATATTCTTTCCATAAAAGTATTCATGTTTATTTTTGGTCAAGGCATGTGGTTTCAATTATTTACCATGGTTAATATTTATGTCATTTTATGATGTATTACTTAACCTTACTGAGTGTTTGAGCTCACCACTTTTCTTATGTTTCATTTTCCCAGGATATGAAGAAGTAGGTTATGCGTGACCTGTAGGCATAATCTTGGATTCTTGAATGCTTCTAATGAAATATATTTTTATGGTATTTCTCTTCAAGTTGTAAAGTTGAACTTATATATGAATCTTTTTTTCCAAGGCTACTAAACTAATCTGCTTTTCGAGACTTGATATTTTGTGATCATGCCAATGTTATGTAATAATGCACCGACTCTGGGTAACTCGGGTCAGGGCGTTACAGTTGTTATCAGAGGAAGTTTAGCACAAACCTTGGAAACTATATTTAGATAAACTCTGATTAGAGCACATAGCCCTAAGATAGACTTTGAGGATTAGTATAGAAGAACTTCCTAAAATTTGGTATCGTTAAGATTTAGTGAGTTTTCCAAGAAATACATCCCTGTTTGGATACGAGTAGGTAGAGGCAGCTCTAACATAGATATACCTAGGGGTAAAACCCGAAAACACTGCTGTGAGCTAGACTAGAATGGGAAATGGTGCACAATAACAGGCCTTCTTGCACTCTTGGTTACGACACTCCCTGGGGATATTCTTAGGATAATTATCATTTTTTTATAAACCATTATGAAGGGTTTATGAATATATACATCCTCAAAGAAAACATTTTTTTATGATTATGGATTATATCCATAAATTGTTCAATTTATGTTTAGTGTTTTACAATAATGGAATTATGTATTTTGATTCATAAATTGATCAAGTTTAAGCCATTGTTTATAAATAGAGCCTAGTGGAAAGAATGGAAACCGTATCAATACACACACTCCATGTAGGGATTTCCCTCATACTCAAGATAATTATAGTGGAGCTGGTGATGCAATTGGTGCTGATCAGCTAATCACTATACTGGGACAACACACTCAGGTTATAAATAATAACAATACCTGTATAGAGCACCCTAATCCACAATGTGGAGTATCAATGTTAGATAGCTTCATGAGGTAACAACCACCAATATTCAATGGGAGTACAAATCCCTTAGTAGCTGAGAAATGGATAAATTCTTTAGAGAACATATTCCATTCCTTGGGGAGTAGTGAAAGGGAAAACATTATCATGGCAGTTTACCGCCTCACTGGAGATGCAGATCAATGGTGGCCATTTATTCAAAACAAAACAGAAGATGATGAATTATAAAATATTGAATAAAGGGAGTTCAAAGAGATTTTCTTAGAAAAATACTTTCCTCATGACCATAGAGTAGATATGGAAAGGCAATTTCGGAGTCTGAGGAAAAAGGAAGATGAGAATGTCGCAAGGAATGAGGCTTACATTACAAGGTTAGTGAGGTATGCCGCAGATTATATATGTATCCCAAGAAGTAAGATTAATCATTTCTTTAATCGGCTAAAATTGTTTCTTTGTTGAGCATTAGTATCACAATACTTCTCATCATATAAAGATATTGTCTCGGGTGCTATCAAGACAGAAAAGGAATTATCTAAGTATTATGACTTTAAATCATAGAAAGAGAAGAAGAGATCTGATGAACACTCTGGGAAAAGAAAATAAAGAATCAGGGAAGAAGGGAAGAATTGAATTTACACCCTGTGATAATTATGGAAGGAAGCACCCTGGTTCCTGTCTAAAAGGAAAAGTAGTTTGCTACAAATGTGGACAGAAAGGTCATCTTGCTGGTGATTGTAATGGAAATAAAGATGCTACCAATGTTCAATGCTACAATTTCAGAGTGATGGGACATTAGGCGAATGAATGTCCTAAGCATCAGTTAAACTTACATCAGAAAAGGGCAAGGGATCAAGAACAAGCTTATGCAATAACTACTGATGAGGTTGATTCCCTGAAATACATGTTGGTAGGTAAGTTAATGGATTCATCAAGTTTAAAAAATGCTTTATTTGATTCTGGATCATCACATTGTTTCATATCTTCCTAGTTTTCTATGAAAATTAGATATTTCCAATTCTATTTAATAAGGGAGTTTTCAGTCATAACTCCTAAGGGAAATATCATTGCAACATTTTTTTTTGAATCATTTCCTATTAGAGCATATAAATGTTCTTTATCTGCTAATCTCATCATCATACCCATTACTGAATTTTATATAATCCTCGGTATGGATTGGATTTTGTACCATGATGCAAAAATTTATTATAAGAAGGATGAGGTTACGATTTTTGATGATGATGATAAAGAACACCTTATTTTTTGAGCAGAATCATCACCTCCTGATTCTTATCTAGATCCACCCCTAGTAGCTCAAATAAATTCAATTATCGGGGAGGAAGAGAACGAAATAACTATGGGTGATAAAAGGAATGTTCAAATAGAGTATGTACCTATTGTGAGAGAATATGTTGATGTGTTTCCGAAATATTTACTTGGACATTCTTCATAACGAGAAATTGAGTTTTCCATTGATTTAATTCCTAGTTCAAGGCCCATATCGAAAATACCTTATAGATTGGCCATTGTGGAATTAGCTTAACTAAAGAAAAACAACTCGAGGAATTGAGTAATAATAGATTTATTCACCCTAGTATTTCTCCATGTGGAGCCCCTGTCCGTTTTTTATGAAGAAAGATGTATCTATGAGGTTGTGCATTGACTACAGGGAGATCAATGCTATAACAATAAAGAAAAAGTATCCCCAACCTCACATTGATGATTTATTTGACCAACTACTTGGAGCTTAATACTTTTCAAAGGTTTACCTTCGATCAGGATACCATCAGTTGTGTGTGAAGAAGGAAGACATTCCGAAGACAGCATTTCGAACCTGGTACGGGAATTACAAGTTTACAGTAATGTGTTTTGGGCTAACAAATGCACCCTCTGTTTTCATGGATCTAATGAACAGAGTTTTTAAGTAATATCTTGATGAATATGTAGTGGAATTTATTGATTATATTTTCGTATACTCTAAAAGCTACAAAGATCATGAAAGTCACTTGTGCATTATTTTGAAGACTCTAAGAATACATGAATTATATGGTAATTTTAGCGAGAGTGAATTCTGAACTCAGGAGATTTCTTTTCTTTGACATATTGTATCTAAGGATGGAATCTTTGTTGATCCTTCTAAGATAAGAGAAATACAAGAATGGACTGCACCGACGAGTTTAACAGAGGTACACGGTTTTATTGGTTTAGGAGGTTATTATCGATGTTCCCTTCAGAATTTTGCCCGATTTGCTAACCCATTAACGATGCTCACACATAAAGGGGTTAAATTTGTTTGGAAAATAGTGTGTGAAGAATTTTTTAAATAACTGAAGAGAATATTAGACAATGCTCCTATATTGACTCTACCATCGGGAAATGACGGGGTTTTATTTATAATGATGCATCGAAGAAAGGAATTGGTTGTATCCTTATGCAGAATGATATAGTTATTCCATTTGCATCACGATAGCTGAAAATTCATGAGAAAAACAATCATACTCATGATCTTGAGTTAGCTGCTATAATCATTACTTTGATGATTTGGAGACACTATCTCTATGGTGAAAAATGTGAGATTTATACTAATCACAAGAGTTTGAAGTATATTTTCTCACAGAAAGAACTCAACATGAGGCAAAGTAAATGGCTTGAACTACTCAAGGATTATGATTGCACGATACACTACCACTCAGGGAAGTCAAATAAGGTGGCATATGCTTTGAGTAGAAAGGATCATGGATTTTTGAATAATATGAGAGTTGAAATGGATCCTATATACATGGATCTAGTAAAGATGGATATGGGAATCACCATTTAAGGTGAAAACATCTATGTTGTTTCAAATAGTTGCCAAAACATATTTACTAGAAAGGATAAAGAGTTCTCATACCAATGATAAAATGTTTCAAAAGAAGATTAAAGCAGTGAATGATGGGAGATTGAGTGACTTTGTGTATGATGATTAAATTTTGAAATTTGGGAGGATACTTTTTTGTTCCTGATATACGTGGTCTAAAAAGGGAATTGTTGGATGATGCTCATAGTTCCTATTTTTCTATACACCATGGGAGCACCAAAATGTATAGAGATTCGAAGGAACATTTTTGTTGGGAAAACATGAAGAGGGAGATTGCTGATTTTGTGTCAAGATGTATGGTTTGTCAATAAGTTAAAGCTGGAAGGCAATAGCTTGGTGGAGTATTGCAACCTCTTCCCATACCTGAGTAGAAATGGGATAATATCATGATTGACATTATCATGGGACTACCAAAGACTCCTAGAAGGAACGATGCAATATGGGTCATTGTTGATCGTCTGACCAAGTCAGCACATATTATTTTTATAAGCGAAGATTTACCACTTGAACGTCTAGAAAGACTATATATTAATGAAGTTGTAAGACCTCATGGAGTGCCCTTATTGATTGTTTCTGATTGTGATCCCCATTTTACTTCAAGATTCTGGAAAAGTCTTCAAAAATCCTTGGATAATGAACTTCGTTTGAGCACTGCCTACCACCCTCAAACAGATGGACAATCAGAATAGACTATTCAAACATTAGAAGACATGTTGAGATCATGCTCACATGACTTTAAGGGTATGTTGGATCAATATTTACCTTTGGTGGAATTTTACTATAACAATAGATTCCATTCAAGTATTCAGATGGCACCATATGAAGTATTATATGGAAAAAGATGTCCCACACCAACCTGTTGGGATGACATTGGTGAAAGAGAACTTGTAGGCCCAGAACTGTTTGAGGAAATGATGGAAAATGTAAAGGTAATCCAAAACCACATCAAAGCATCTCAAAGTAGGCAGAATAGCTATGCTGATAACCGAAGGAAAGATTTGGAATTTTAGGTAGGAGATCATGTTTTCTTGAAAGTATCTCCATGGAAGGGAGTTATACATTTCGACAAGAAGAAAAAATTGAGTCCCATGTACGTCAGACCTTTTGAAATTCTACAACAAATTGGGGTTGTATCTTACTTTTTGGAAATGCAGCCAAATATCTCGAAATTTCATGATGTGTTCCACGTATTACTGTTGAGAAAATACATGCCTGACCCAACACATGTACTCACTTACGAGGAATTAAAACTAGAACATGATCTATCTTATTGCAAATATCCCATCAGGATTCTTGACATGAGAGAACAAGTGATGAGAAACTGGACAACTCGTCTGGTAAAAGTTCTATGGAAGAACCATAAGATAGAAGAGGCAACGTGGGAACCCGAGGAACTTATGATGAAGAACCACACGAGTCTTTTTATACAGTATTTTTCTAGAAATTTCAAAGACAAAATTATTTGAAGTAGGGGATAATGTAACACCCCAAGCTTCCACAGTATGATTCTCTTGAAATAATACAGTAGTGTGTGTTGTATGCAACTTCGAGATTCAAACACATCGTGACCAATCAATGTAGCTGTTATGAATAGTAATACCCAATTTTTTGAAATTTTATAAATTCTATCTCTCAAAATGGCATTCATTTTTGGATTCAGAATATCGAAATTAGCTTAGGGTGAAATTTTGGTACATTTCGGATAACTTTTATATTTTCATGAATAGTGAAAATTGTAAAATTTTAATTAAAAACAACTTTTTTAACCAAAATAATTAATAGTGATAAATTATGAATTTTAGTGGTTTTAAAGAATATTTAGAATATAATTAATCCATTTAATACAATTTTGGTCATTGGACATAATTTCACAGTTAAACCGGATAAAAACAAGTGTCAAACCTTTGATAGTTATTATTTCTTAAAAATACGCTTTTTGTTTTAACAGCAGGAATTAATTATAAATTAATTTCTGACACTTCTGTGTTTAGAATTTAGAAAAATGGATTCCATATTTATAATCATGATGTCCATATTTTTTATATAGTTAACTTTTATTTTTATTCATTTTGAATAATTACTTCGGTAAATAGTTGAATGGTAAATCGGGTAAATAAGGGTAAAATTTATATTATAATAATAGTAAATTACCCTAAAACATGTACTAACCTTATTTGATGATATATTTCAGACCATGGGAATCAATGGGTCTATTATGGGACCCCATGTAGCCACTTATAGGTGATAAGGATGCTTTATATTAATTAAGTTAAATTAAATACAAAAATGACATAAGCATATATCTTTTAGAAGAACAATTTTTACATAGGGTTATATATGTTATATTTTCATCTATAAATATTCATTATAAAGATAAAAATATTTCCTACATAATGGTATTTTATTTATATTATTTAGACATTTAATAGTCAAATTTATGTATGACACAATAATGATGCAGAATTTTCTTTATTAATGAAAGAATCAAATTATTGGTATTATAAAAGTAAAAATAAATATAATTTTAAAGTTTTGATGACATCCACGAATTTTATTGTTTACCATGACATTTTTTTGTTTCTTAAATTAATTTTTTTAATTAATAAAGTTTTTAAGACTTTAATAAAAATCAATTATTAAATATTTTCTAAATTGAAATAAATAAGTTTTTAAAACAAGTATTATATTAGTAATTGATATTATATTCCTAAAAATATAAGGTTCAGCCCAAAGACTTATATAATGATAGTTGTATCATTAGTGGACAACATTTGGGTCTCTTAGATGTATATAGTGATTTTATTAACTATATAATATAAAAATACAATGTCACTTGGTAAATGCCAAACTAATTAACTAAGTGTTAAAACAAAAAGTAAAGGTTAATAAAATGACCCAAAACTATCTGAAATCTATTGGTTGAAAGGATTTAGACTAATTACCACCTTATACTTTGAATAATCTACTTTGGAGCCATTATAAATGGAATATGAATTTATTATCAATTAATACTCTATGATTTTTCTAAAGATCCCCTCCTTCCTCTTATAAAAGGACACCACTTCTAACTAATTATTCATACCTTCAAAGCCTTTTTGGCTTAGCCATCCTCTATAAAAATACCCTCTCCACTATCCTTACTTCATTATAGAGGAATTACTTTAGTCATAAAGTCAACCTAAGGATCCCTTTTGATCAAATCAAAAGGAACAACCCAAAAAAGAGGTACTGTTTTCACCACCCTTTTTCAAGTTCCTTTCTTCTTCAACTTCTTCTTCCTTTTTTATTTCAATTATAAAATAATAACTCCAATATATTCTATATACTATTATTTTATTATAAATATGGTACAATTATATTCAGTATTCTATCCATCCATTGAATGACATGTCACCATACGTGTGTACGTACGGCTTACCGCCTCCATGTCATGGTGTAATTGTTATTCAAAATATTATTATTTGGATGGGTATGATAATGATGTGTAATTGATTTAAATAATAAATATAACATGATAATGATTCTGTATATATGATATACCATCCAATTATATATTATTTTAATATCAAAATAATGATATTGTCGCTCATGCGTACGTACGGACTACCGTCTCCACGAACGAGATTAAATTCATTCCCCATCATATCCATGAAATTATAATTCTAATTTTATGATTAAAAATGATTTTTAAGGACTTGATATAATTATGTATATGAGTAAGATACAACCTACCCATAACAAACACGGTTTATGTAACAAAATATATAAAATAAAACGAGTAAGTTAACACCCAAAACAACGATAATACTAACAAAGCAATGTTAAAGGATCATATATGATTTCATATTAATGTATATGATTCTTGTGTAATTTAATAAATATTATTTCACCATTATATAGGAGGTTAACTTACCATCAACTAAGGATAAGTACAAGTTAAGGGTTTTTTTCACAATCGCTTCTTTATCCGAGGTTGTTTATACGTAATTATCTATTGGGACCTCTTTATCATCCACATCCATCTTTGTTAAAAATGTATTTCAATACATTCTTACTATTTTCTAGACTATGGGTTAAATTCAATTATACCCTTGTGGAATTTTATAAGATGTTTGTAAAGGAATCATTCCGTCTTTTTTCAAACAATGTCCTTTTTAAACTTTTCGACAAAATTATGGTAAGAATGTCTTTTTTAACTTATACTGCGGGTGTTTCTATTTTCTACCGTTAAAAACTTGTTGAAGCATGCCTTTCTTTCTAATAAGAATATTTTCAATGTAAATGTTTTATTTTATAATTATGTGACTCTTAAATTATTTCAAAATAGAAAGAGATATTTCTCTAAAAGGGGTTTTGATTTCATTTATATCGACATCCTTTGATGGATTTTATGTTTATTTGAAGTTGATTTATTATGATACAAAAGGTCCATATTGTATTGATGGTTTTTTGATATATTTGACTGTGGATGTACTATTTTTATACCTTTCATCGTTTATGGTTAAAGTATTAACATTTCGTATGCTAGTTTTAATACGAATGTTTATGATATGTTTGAACCTTTCATACGAGGAATGTATTGGACATAGTAAGTGATGGGTGGAGCTCACTATAGCTTCTCAATGCATCGGTAGGTCTCATGAGACAACTAGAAGTAGAATTTTTCGAGGCCCTTTCCCAATTTGATTTATGGTTTTGGCCGAGGCCTTGATCATTTTTAAAGGTCTTAACCGAGGCCTTGTCAAAATGTTTCAGAATGTCCAACATTATACATTTCATCATTATGGAAATAATATTGATGGTTGATGTGGTCATTTGACTAGTAGAATACCCATGATTATGTCTTATTATGTCATTATTTACTCCTCTCATATTCTTTCCATTAAAGTATTCATGTTTATTATTGGTAAAGGCAAGTGGTTTCAATTATTTACCTTGCTAAATATTTATGCCATTTTCTGCTGAATTACATACCCTTACTGAGAATTTGAGCTCACCCCTTTTCTGATGTTTCATTTTCCCATGATATGAAGAAGTTAGTTTTGAGTGACTTGTAAGAATAATCATGGAGGCTTGGATGTTTCTAAGGTAATATATTTGTGTTGTATTTATATTCAAGCTGTAAAGTTGAACTTATGTATGTATCTTGTTTCTAGGGATACTAAACTAATCGTTCTTTTGATACTTGATATTTTGTGATCATGCCAATGTTATGTAATAATTCACCGACTCTGTGTAACTGGGGTCAGGGCATTACAGTTAGTATTAGAGGAAATTTTGTACAATCCTTGGAAACTAGATTTAGATAATCCATGATTAGAGCACATAGCTCTAAGATAGAATTTGAGGATTAGTATAGAATAACTTCCAAGAATTTTGGTATTGTAGAGATTTTGTAAGTTTTCCAAGAAATACCTCCCTGTCTAGATACGATAAGGTATAGGTGGCTCTCGCACAGATGTACCTAGGTGTAAAACCCAAAAACACCACTTTGAGCTAACCTCGAATGGGAACAGGTGGACGACAACGGGCTTTGCTACACTCTTGGTTATGACACTCTCGAGGTATATTCCTAGGATAATTTTCATTTTCTTTATAAACCATTATGAAGGTTTTATCAGTATATACTTCTTAAAAGAAAACATTTTTTTATGATTATGGATTATATCCATAAATAGTTCAATTTATGTTATGTTTTTTACAAGTATAGAATTATGTATTTTGATTCATAAACTGATCTAGTTTATGAAATTGTTTAGAAATGGTGCCTAGTGGAAGGAATGGAAATCATATCAATGGATGCACTCCATGTAGGGATTTCCCTCCTGGTCAAGATAATTATCGTGGAGCTGGTGATGCAATTGCGGCTAATCAGCTAATCACCATACTGGGACAACTCACTCAGGATATGAATAATAACCTTACCTGTATGAAGAACCCTGATCCATAGCGTGGATGACCAATGTTAGATCTCTTCCTGAGGCAACAACCAACAACATTCCATTTGAGTAAAAATCCCTTAGTATCTGAGCAATGGATAAATTCATTAGAAAAAATATTCCATTCCTTGGGGAGTAGTGAAAGGGAAAAAGATATCATTGCAGTTTACCGCCTCACTGGAGATGTTGATCAATGGTTGTCATTGATTCAAAACACGAATGAAGATGATAAAGTATCAAATATGTAATGGAGGGAGTTTAAAGATATTTTCATAGAAAAATTCTTTCCTCATGACCATCGAGAAAATATGGAAAGGCAATTTCTAAGTCTGAGGAAAAAGGAGGATGAGAATGTCGCAATGTATGAGGCTAACTTTACAAGGTTAGCGAGGTATGTTGCAGATTATATACGTATCCCAATAAGTAAGATTGATTGTTTCTTTCATGGGTTAAAACGGTTTCTCTGTCAAGCATTATTATCGAAATACTTCTCATCAAATGAAGATAGTGTCTCATGTGCTATCAAGAAAGAAAATGAATTCCCTAAGTCATATGACTTTAAATCAAATAAAGAGAAGAAGAGATCTGTTGAACACTCTAGGAAAGGAAATAAGGAATCATGGAAGAAGGGAGGAATTGAATTTCTACCCTTTGATAATTTCGGAAGGAATCACCCCGGTTCCTATCTAAAAGAAAAAGGAGTTTGCTACAAATGTGGACAGAAAGATCATCTAGCTGGTGATTTTAAATGAAATAAAGAAGCTACCAATGTTCAATGCTACATTTGCCAAGAGATGGGACATTATGAAAATGAATGTTCTAAGCGTCAGGGAATCTTACCTCAGAAAAGGCCAAGGGATCAGGGCCATGCTTATGCAATCACTACTGCTGAGGTTGAAGCCTCGAAAGACGTGGTGGTAGGTAATTTAATGGTTTTCTCATGTTTAACAAATGCATTATTTGACTCTATATCATCACATTGTTTCATATCTTCTCAGTTTTCTAAGAAAATTAGATTCTTCCAATTTGATTTAACAAGGGAGTTGTCAGTCAAAAATCCTAAGGGAATTATCATTGCAACAATGTTTTGTGAATCAGTCCCCATTAGAGCATATAAATGTTCTTTATCTGCTGATCTCATCATCATACCCATTACTAAATTTGATATAATCCTTGGTATGGATTTCCTTTTAAACCATGATTCAAAAATTTATTATAAGTAGAAGGAGGTTATGATGTTTGATTATGATGATAAAGAACACCTTAACTTTAGAGCAGAATCTTCACCACCTGATTCTTATCTAGATCCACCCAGAGTAGCTCAACTAAATTCAATTATTGAGGTGGAAGAGAATAAAATAACTGTGGGTGAGGAAAAGGATGTTCAAATAGACGATGTACTATTGTGATAAAATATGTTGATGTGTTTATGAAAGATTTACCTGGACATCCTCCAGAATGAGAAATTTAGTTTTCCATTAATTTAATTCCTGGTTCAAGGACCATATCGAAAACCCCATATAGTATGGCCACTGTGGAATTATTTTAACTAAAGAAACAACTAGAAGAATTGAGTAATAAGGGATTTACTCGCCCTAGTGTTTCTCCATGGGGATCCCCTGTCTTTTTTATTAAGAAGAAAGATGGATCTATGAGGTTGTGCATTGACTAAAGGGAGATCAGTGCTATAATAATAAAGAACAAGTATTTCCTACCTCGCATTGATGATTTATTTTACCAACTGCATGGAGCTCAATAATTTTCAAATATTGGCCATTGATCTAGATACCATCAGTTGTGTGTGAAGAAGGAAAACATTCCAAAGACAGCATTTCGAATCAGGTACGAGCATTATGAGTTTACAGTAATGCCTTTTGGGCGGACTAATACAACCACTAATTTCATGGATCTAATGAATAGAGTTTTAAAGGAATATCTTGATGAATATGTAGTGGTATTTATTTATGATATATTGGTATACTCCAAAAGTTACAAAGATCATGAAAATCACTTGTGCATTATATTGAAGACTCTGAGAAGACATGAATTATATGGGATGTTTAGAATGTGTGAATTCTGGCTTCAAGAGATTTCTTTTCTTCGCTATATTGTCTCTAAGGATGGAATCTATGTTGATCCATCTAAGACAAAATAAATCCAATAATGGCAAGCACTGACGAGTATGACTAAGGTACACAGTTTTATTGGTTTAGCAGGTTATTATCGACAATTCGTCCTGAATTTCTCTGGATTGGCTAACCCATTAACGAAGCTCATACGTAGAGGGGTTAAATTTGTTTGGATAAAAGAGTGTGAAGAATGTTTCAAAGAACTGAAGAGAATATTAGTCAATTCTCTTATATTGACTCTACCATTGGGGAATGATGGATTTGTTATTTATAGTGATTCATCGAAGAAAAGAATTGGTTTTTTCCTTATACAGAATGATAGAATTATTGAAAATGCATCACGAAAACTGAAAAATCATGATTAAAATTATCTTACTCATGATCTTGAGTTAGCTACTGTAATCTTTTCTTTGATGATTTTAAGACACTATCTCTATGGTGAAAAATGTGAGATTTATACTGATCATAAGATTTTTAAGTATATTTTCTCATTGAAATAACTCAACATGAGGCAAAGGAGATTGCCTAAACTACTCAAGGATTATGATTCCATGATACACTACCACCCGGGGAAGGTAAATAAGGTGGAAGATGCTTTTAGTAGAAAGGATCATGGAGTTTTGAAAAATATGAGAGTTTAAAAGGATCCTATATACATGGATCTAGTAAATATGGATATGGGAATCAACATGGAAGGTGAAACATAAATTCTATTTCAAATGGTTTCCAAACCATCTTTACTAGAAAAGATAAAGAGTTTTCATACCAATGATGAAGATTTTCCAAAGATGATTAAATCTGTGAATGATGGGTGATTGAGTGACTTTGTGTATGAAGATGGAATTTTGAAATTTGGGAGGAGGCTTTGTGTTCCTGATATACCTGATCTAAAAAGGAAATTGTTGGATGATGCTCATAGTTCCAATTTCTCTATACACCCTGGGAGCACCGAAATGTATAGAGATTTGAAGTAACATTTTTGGTGGAGCAACATGAAGAGGGAGATTTTTGATTTTGTGTCAATATGTATGGTTTTTAACAAGTTAAAGCTGGAAGGGAATAGCCTGGTGGAGTATTGAAACTTCTTCCCATACCAGAGTGGAAATGGGATAATATCATGATAGGCATTGTCATGGGACTACCAAAAACTCCTAGAAGGAACGATGAAATATGGGTCATTTTTTATCATCTTACCAAGTCAGTGAATTTTGTTCTATAAGTGAATATTTACCATTTGAACGTCTATAAAGACTATATATTAATAATGTTGTGTGACTTCATGGAGTACCTTTATTAATTGTTTCTTAACATGATCCTTGTTTTACTTCATGAATCTGGAAAAGTATTCAGAAAGCCTTGGATATTGATCTTCGTTTGAGCACTGCCTACCACCCTCAAACAGATGGACAATCAGAATAGACTATTCAAACCATAGAAGACATGTTGAGATCATGCCCACTTGACTTTCAGGGTATGTGGGATATATATTTACCTCTGGTGGAATTTTCCTATAACGATAGCTTACATTCATGTATTCAGATGGCACCATATGAAGCATTATACGGAAAGAGATGTCACACACCAACCTATTGGGATGACGTTGGTGAAAGAAAACTTGTAGGCCCAGAAGTGGTGGATGAAATGATGGAAAAGGTAAAGGTAATCCAAAACCACATCAAAGCAGCTCAAAGTAGGTAGAAGAGCTATACCGATAACCGAAGGAAGGATTTGGAGTTTTAGGTAGGAGATCATGTTTTCTTGAAGGTATCTCCATGGATGGGAGTTATACATTTCGGCAAGAAGTTAAAATAGAGTCCCATGTACATCGGACCTTTTGAAATTCTTGAACGAATTGGGGTTGTAGCTTACCGTTTGGCAATGCCGTCAAATCTCTCCAAAGATCACGATGTGTTCCACATATCACTATTGAGAAAATACATTCCTGGCCCAATGGTTGTACTCACTAATGAGGACTTAGAATAGGAACTTGATCTATCTTATTGCAAAGATCCTGTCAAGATTCTTGATATAAGATAATAAGTGCTAAAAATCGTATTACTCGTCTGGTAAAAGTTCTATGGAGGAACCACAAGATGGAAGATGCAACGTGGGAACCCGAGGAACTTATGAGGAAGAACCACATGAGTCTTTTTATACATAAATTTTCTATAAATTTTGAGGATGAAATTATTTGAATTATGAGAGAATTTAAAACCCCAAGCTTCCACGGTACGATTCTCTTTGAATAATACAGTAGTGTGTGTTGTACGCAACTTCAAGATTCTAACACACCGCACCCAATCAAAGTAGTTGTTATGAATAGTAATACCCACTTTTTTAAATTTTATAAATTTTAACACTCAAAATAGACTTTATTTTTGGATTCAGAATATCGAAATTAGCCTAGGATAAAATTTTGGTTCTTTTCGGATAACTATTATATTTTAATGAATAGTTGAAATTACTAAATTTTAATTAAAAGCAACATTTTTAATCAAAATAATTAATAGTGATAAATTATGAATTTGAGTGGTATTAAAGTATATCTAGAATATATTTTTACCATTTAATACAATGTTGGTCATTTGACATAATTTTACAATTAAACTGGACATAAATAAGTGTCCAACTTTTGATAGTTATTATTTCTTAAAAACACGTTTTTTGTTTTTACAGCGGGAATTAATTTTAAATTAATTTCTGCCACTTATGTGTTTTGAATTTAGAAAAATGGATTCCATATTTAGAATCAAGCGGTCCAAATTGTGTAAATAGGCAACTTTTAGTTTTTGACATTTTGAATAATAACATTTGTAAATCTTTTATTTACCATGGTTAAAGGGTAAATCCAGTAAATAAGGGTAAATCATAATATTATATTAATAATAAATTACCCTAAAACGTGTTCTAACCTTATTGGATGAAACATGTCCGACCATGGGCATATTTTGGTCGATTTTTGGACCCCATTGAGCCACTTTTAGGTGATAAGTAAACTTTATATTAATTAAGTTAAAGTAAATACAAAAATGACATAAGCATATATCTTTTAGAAAAAAAAATTACATAGGGTTATATATGTTATATTTTCGACTATAAATGTTCATTAGAAAGATAAAACGATATGCTATATAATGGTATTTTATTTATAATTTTTAGACATTTAGTATTTAAATTTATTTGTGACACAATAATGATTCAGTATTTTCTTTATTAATGAAAGAATCAAATAATTGGAATTATAAAGTTAAAATAAATATAATTTTAATGTTTTGATGACATGCACGAATTTTTTTGGTTAATACGACATGTTGGGATTTCTCAAATTAAATTCGTTCGAATTAATGATGTTTTTACGACTTTAACAAAAATAAATTAGTAAATATTATCAAAATTGACATAAATGAGTTTGTAAAACAAGTATTATATTATTAATTTATATTCTATTCTTAAAAATCTAAGGTTCATCCAAAGTACTTATATCATTATAGGTGTATCATTAGTGGACCAATTGGGGGTCTCTTGGATGTATATAGTATGTTTATTAACTATATAATATAAAATTACAAAGTGACATTGTAAATGTCAAACTAATTAACTAAGAGTTAAAACTAAAAGATAAGGTTCATATAATGAACCAAACCTGTCTAAAATATATTTGTTGAAAGTATTTAGACTCGTCCCAACCATAGACTTTGAATAATTCACATTGGATCCATTAGAAAACAAATATGAATTTATTATAAATTACTACTTTATGTTTTTCCTAAAGAGACCTTCCTCCCCCTTATAAAAGAACACCACTTCTCACCAATGATTCATACCTTCAAAGAATTTTTTATCAGATAACCTCTGCCCAAATACCCTCTCAACTATCCTACCTTTATCCTAAGTTCCTTCCTTTAGTCATTAAGCTGTCCTACGGAGCCCTTGTGATCAAATCAAAAGGAGGAACCTGAAGAAGAGGTAATGTTTTCACCACCCTTTTTCAAGTTCCTTTCTTCTTCAACTTCTTCTTCCTTTGTTATTTCCTTTCTAAAATAATAACTCCAGTATCTTCTATATACTTTTATGTTAATATGAATATGGTACAACCATATTCAGTATTTTATCCATCCTTTGAATGAAATGTCACAATATGTGCGTGCGTACGGCTTACCGTCTCCACGTCGTGGTGTAATTGTAATTGAAAACATTATTATTTTGGATGGGTATGATAATGATGTGTAATTGATGTAAATAAAAAATATAACATGATAATGATTTTGCATATATGATATACCATCCAATTATATATTATTTTAATATCAAAAGAATGATATTTTCGCTCGTGCATACGTACAGACTACCGTCTCCACGAACGCGATAAGATTCATTCTCTATCGTATCCATGCAATTATAATTCTCATTTAATGATAAAAAATATTTTTTAAGTATTTGAAATCATTATGTATATGAATATGATACAACCAATCCAAAAAAAACATGGTTTATGTAACAGAATATATAAAAGAAAATGAGTAAGTTAACACCTGAAACGACAATAATACTAACAAAGCAATGTTAAAGAATCATATATGATATCATATTAATGTATATGATTCTTGTATAATTTAATAACAATTATTTCACCATTATAAAAGAGTTTAACCTACCATCAACCCAGGAAAAGTACAGGGTAAGGGTTTATTTCACAATCTCTTCATTATCTGAAATTGTTTATATGTAATTATCTAATGGGACCTCTTTATCATCCACATCCATGTTTCTTAAAAATGCATTTCAAAACATTATTACTATTTTATATACTATGGGTTAAAGTCATTTATACATTTTTTGACTTTTTATATGATGTTTATAAATAAATCATTCAGTCGTTTTCCAAACAATGTCTTTTTTTAACCTTTTCGACAAAATTAAGGAAAGAATGTCTTTTTTAACTTATACGAAGGATGCTGCTATTTTCTACCATTATAAACTTGTCGAAGAATCCCTTAAAATCTTATAAGAATATATTCAATGTAAATGTTTTACTTTATAATTATGAAACTCTTAAATGATTTCAAAATAGAAAGAGATATTTCTCTAAAAAGGGTTTTGATTTCATCTATGTCAACATACTTTGAAGGATTTTAAGTTTATTTGAAGTTGATTTATTATGATACAAAACATTCATATTGTATTGAAGGTTTTCTGATATGTTTGACTATCGATGTGCTATCTTTATACCATTCGTGGTTTATGGTTAAAGTATTGACATTTTCTATGCTAATTTTAGTACAAATGTTTATGATATGTTTAAACCTTTTCATATAAGGAATGTATTGGAATTAGTAAGTGATAGGTGGAGCCCACTATATCTCCTCGATGCATCGGTAAGTCTCATGATACAACTATATGTGGAATTGGATGAGGCCATTTCCCAATTTGATTTATGGTTTTGGACGAGGCCTTAATAATTTTTAGACATCTTGGCTGAGGCCTTGATAAAATGGTTCAGAATGTCTGACATTATACATTCCCTCTTTATGGAAATAATATTGATGGTTCAAGTGGTCATTCAACTTATAGAATACCCATGATTATGTTTTATTATGGAATTATTTACTCATCTCATATTCTTGAAATAAAATTATTCATGTTTATTATTGGTAAAGGCATGGGGTTTCAATTATTTACCAAGCTTAATATTTATGTCATTTTCCACTGTATTACTTACCCTTACTGAGCGTTTGATCTCACCCATTTTCTTATGTTTTATTTTCCCAGGATATGAATAAGTTAGTTATGAGTGACCTAAAGGAATAGTCTAGTAGGCTTGGATGTTTCTAATGAAATATATTTGTGTTGTATTTCTCTTCAAGCTGTAATGTTGAACTTATCTATGAATCTTGTTTCCAAGGCTACTAAACTAACCGGTATTTCGAGACCTGATCTTTTTTTATCATGCCAATGTTTTGTAATAATTCAACAAATCTAGGTAACTGGGGTCGGGGTGTTACAATATGATCAATAAACATTCTTAGATAATTCATTTTTTTAAAATAGTGTGCTAATAGGTAATTCTTTTATTAAAATTTTGTACTATTTTCATATACCTTAATTATTCTTCCACATAATTTAAAAATATAATATATAAAAATAATAATCATTAAATGATATCATTATTCTTATTGTATAATGATATTATAAATAAACCACCCCCAAAATCATTCATTAAATCTGGGTATATTAATGATTGAGTCGGTCTGGCCATATATAAGAATAATACGATGAATTTCTATAATGAATGACTATGAAATCCTAATTACTAGTATAATATAATGTAATTTTTAAATAATTATTTTATTATTCAATAGATATTATATCAATATTTTATTCATCTATTAATAAAACACCCTTCAATAAAAAAGAATCACAGTAACATGCTTGTTATTGATTTCATATTCAAATATAAAGACTAAAATGTGGAATAAAGGAATTTGAAATATAAAATATAATTACAAAATGTCCCCAATATTAATATTATTGATTAGTTCCTTATAACATTTAGACAAAGAATTAATAGTGATCCTTCTATTTTGAAACTAGTAAAAATGATCATAACTATAAACATTTGATATCGAATATTAGTGGAATATATTTAAAGAATGATTATTTATGATAAGAATAATTAAATTCGATATGATTAATGTTCTAAATTATGTTATTATGATATCTATTCTTTTTATATAGGATGATAATGTACATTTGTGGAATTAAATAAAAGAGGTAAGAGTTTTGGTCTCAAAATAATCTCTTTGTGACATGATTTGTTTTATGAACGTAACATAATTTAAATGGTGTATAAACCACAAATATGGGATTTTATTTCATTAAATTATTTTTTTCATGTCATTTAAAGAATAACATTAATTCTTATATTTCAAGGGTTTTTGGTAGAATTTATACCCAATCCATTTTTGGGGTTTTCCATCTCAATTTTCATTACTTAGTAGTTATGTTATATTCGACATGTATCATATTTGATGTTGACCATAAATTTCTATCGATTAAAATTTTCCACATTTCTTATGAAATTTATCGAATTTACTTGTCTATATCAATATCCCTTTGACTTATTCATTGGATTTAAGATTTTCCAAAACAATTTTTAGAATAAATCATTTTTAGGGTGGAAGATCCATCCTCTATTTTTTAAAAGTTAATATGTACATAGTTTCCATGAAAAAATATCCATGTCATGGTACTGGATTGTGGATTAATATATTGAAAATATTCACCAAGACATAATAAAAAAGAATTTTTTTGAAGATAATTTACTCAATAATCACACTAACACGTGTCTATTAGGCCTAACAACAAACACCTAAGGAGACACTCATGGGGAATATGCTTTGGAATATTTACATTCTTTAAAATGCCCATGATAATTTATATTTCATACTATTTTTCCGATATCATTCCAATTAAAGCTATTATACACAATTAACATCTTCCATGGATAAATCAATACATTGAATATAACCTTGACAAAATACATTATTGATGATGGTACATCATGTAATGTTGAAAATACAAAATATCTTAAACACTAAATAAGTGATTCCATCCTATACATCAACCTTATTCTATTGAATTGTAATTTATTGTATTTATTTATTTCTCATTATCTGGGTACCCATGATTTATTTAGAAATAGGTTACATAGGGAATGGAACAAAACTTATTGTTGTGTATTATAAGGAATGTGCTGGACTTATTTAGGTGATGGGTGGTGCCTGGATTTATATATCTCAACGATTTATTAGTGGGTTTCATGAGACAAAAGTGGTTGCGATTTTGTGTATACCTCTTCACATAATAGGATAGGGTATTGGGCCAAGTCCTTAACAATATGTTTGGATGTCAGATAGTATATGCTACATCATTATGAGATCAATGATTATTATTTTCCATGTTTCAATTTTTTTAACTGATATCTTTGAACATCAATTTAAATAGATTATAGAGTCAAATTGTGTATTTATTCCTTCAATACTCCATAATCCATGTTAATTATATGATAGCTTACTATTTATGAAAATCTGTACTATGTTTTTTATATCACCATTATTTGTTTCCCTTCCCCAAAGAAACCATTAGAAGAAATATTCAAAATATTCATAGACACGATTAAAGGTATAATTTTATTCACAATGTGTTCTTGTTGTATATCATATTTTCAAATGTAATCTATGTATTTATATACTCTTATAATACTATTATTTCATTTCATCCTATAAAAACAATTATATTTTTTACCACTAACATTATATAACAAACAGATAGAATTTATGGATTATTGTATATTACAATGATAGAAATATTTAAATTTTTTAAATACAACATATTTTTGATGAGAAATAAATTTATAGGGTCACTCACTATGTGTATCCTTTGAACTGAGTAAAATATTTTCTGTAATTAGAAGTGGTAGTAAAAAAATTTCTCTAAACGATGAATTAATAATTATTATTCTTATTTTTTTGATCACATATATTATCCATGTAATTATTTAATTACATGAATATATTTATGTGTTGGTATATATAATTTTTTTTAAAAATCTATTTAATTTTTTTGAATATTAAAATAAATATTTATTCACCCGAAAATGAATAAGATATTTATTTAATATTGATTAGAAAATATTTATTTATAAGGTAATTCTACAATTCAATAAATTCCTTGGAGGATGAGGGAACTATGTTTCTATACTATTGATAAACATCCATTGTTCTCTATTGAACATCATTTTTTATTCATATATCCCAACCATTATTAAGAAAAAAAATCATTATCTGTGTGTTGGTGTAAACTACTTCCACCATAATAAATGTAATTTATTTTTAACCACTACCCATCATTGATGGTTAACAGAATTAATTTAATGATATAAAATAATGATTAAGATATCATTATTGTTCTAGTATAAATAATTTGAGATCTTATTAATGATATGATCAATTAATGATCTAATACAATTCAATTTCTTAAAATATGTGTGATAATAGGTAAATCTTTTATTAAAACTTTATACTATTTTCATATCCATTAATTATTCTTCCACATACATTAAAAATATAGTATATGAATATAATAATTTTTATATGATATCATTATTCTTATGTTATGATGTTATTATAAATAAACTTCCCAAAAATCATTCACCAAATCCGGGTATATTAATGATTGGGTCAGTTTAGCCACATACATGAATAATACGATGAATTTCTATAATGAATGACTATGAAATCATAATTACTAGTATAATATAATATAAATTTTAAAATAATTATTTTATTATTCTATAGATATTATATCAATATTTTATTCATCTATTAATAAAACACCCTTCAATAAAAAAGAATAACAATAACATGCTTATTATCGATTTCATCTTCATATATAAAGAATAAAATGATTAATAAAGGAATTTGAAACATAAAAAATAATTACAAAACGTCCCCAATAGTATTATTAATGATTAGGTCCTTATAACCTTTAAAATAATTATTAATATTGATCCTTCTATTATGAAACTAGTAAAAATGATCAAAACTATAAACATTTGATGTCGAAGATGGGTAGAATAGATATAGAGAATGATTATTTATGATAAGTGAAATTAAAATAGATTTGATTAATTTTCTAAATTATGTTATTTTGATATCTATTCTAGTGATATAGGAGGCTAAAGTAAATTTTTGGAATTAAATAAAAGAGGTAAGAGTTTTTGTCTCAAAATATTGTATTCATGACATGTTTTCTATTATGAACGTAACATAATTTAAATAGTGTATAAAACAAATTGAGATTTTACTACATTAAATTATTTTTTTTCATGAAATTTAAATACAATATTAATCCTTCTATTTCAATGGTTTTTTGTAGAATTTCTACCCAAGCCATTGGTGTCATTTTCCATCGCAATTTTCTTTCCTTAGGATTAATGTTATATTGGACTCCTATCCTATTTTATGTAGATCATACATTTATATGGTGGAAATGATTCCATATTACTTATTAAATTTATCAAATTTACTCTTCTATATCGATATCCCTTTGACTTATTCATTTCATTTAAGAGTTTCTAAAATAATTGTTAAAATAAATAATTTTTTATGGTGGAAGAACCGTCATCTATTTGTTAAAAGTTAATGTGTACATAGTTTCCATGAAAACACATCCATGTCAGGCTATTAGAATGTGGATGCATATATAGAAGATGAGGGAACTATGATTATATACTAGTGATAAATATCCTTTGATCTCTGTTAACCATCATTGTTTATTCATATATCACCACCATTAATAAGAAAAAAAATTGTCATCTGTGTGTTGGTAAAAACTACTGCCACCACAAGAAATGTAATTCATTTTTAAACAGTACCCAACATTTATGGTCAATAAAATTGATTAAATGATATAAAATTTTTATTAAGATATCATTATTATTCTAGTATAACAAATTTGAGAACTTATTAATTATATGATCAATAAACGATCTTAGATATTTTAATTTTTTTTAAAAGTGTGCTAATAGGTAAATCATTTATGATAATTTTATACTAATATCATATCCATTAATTATTCTTCCACATACATTAAAAATATAGTATATAAAAATAAAAATCTTTAAATGATATCATTATTCTTATAGTATAATTATATTATAAATAAAACACCCCAAAATTTTCACTAAATCCTGGTATATTAATGATTGTGTCAGTTTATCCATAAACATGAATAATATGATGAATTTATATAATGAATGACTATGAAATAATAATTACCAGTACAATATAATTTAAATGTTTAAGTAATTATTTTATTATTCTATAGATATTATATCAATATTTTATACATCTATTAATAAAACATCTTTCAATAAAAATGAATCACAAAAACATGCTTGTTATCGATGTCATATTCAAATATAAAAACTAACGTGATTAATAAAGGAATTTGAAACATAAAAAATAATTCCAAAACGTCCCAAATAGTAATATTTATGATTATTTCCTTATAACATTTAGAAAATGAATTAATATTGATCCTTCTATTATGAAACATGTAAAATGATCAAAACTATAAACATTTGATCTCAAATCTATGTATAATAGATATAAAGAATGATTATTTATGATAAGCATAATCAAAATAGATATGATTAATGTTCTAAACTATGTTATTATGATATCTATTATTGTGATATAGGAGGCCATAGTACATTTATGGAATTCAATAAAAGAGGTAAGAGTTTTGGTCTCAAAATAATCTCTTTGTGACATGTTTTGTATTATCAACTTAAGTTAATTTAAATTGTGTATAAACCAAAAAATTGAGATTTTATTTCATTAAATTATGTTTTTTTCATGAAATTTAAAATAACAATATTAATACTTATATTTCAAGGTTTTTTGGTAGAATTTCTACCCAATCCATTTGTGGGGTTTTACATCTCAATTTTCATTCTGTATGAGTCGTGTTATATTCAACATATATCCAATTTGAAGTAGATCATACATTTATAGGGAGGAAAATTTTCCATATTACTTATTAAATTTATTAAATTTACTTATCTATATCTACATCCCTTTGACATATTCATTTGATTTATTATTTTCCAAAACAATTGTTATAATTAATAATTTATAGGGAGGAATAACCATCCTCTATTTTTTAAAAGTTACTGTGCACATTATTTATAGGAAAACACACCCATGTCATGCTAATAGAATGTGGATGCAGTTACGGAAAAGATTCACATAGACAAAATAAACCTTAAATGGTTTTTATGATATGTTACTCAATAATAACACTAACACATGTCTATTAGGCTTAATAGCATACACCTAATGAGACACTCATGGGGAATATTCTTTGAAATATTTAAATACTTTAAAAAATCTATGATATTGTATTTTTTGTACTAATTAGTTGATATCATACAACGATTATACTCAATTAACATATTCCATGGATAACTCAATACATTGAATATAACCTTGACACAATACTTCAATTATGAATGTACATCATGTAATGTTGAAAATACCAAATATCATCAATACTAAATAAGGTATTCTATCATATACATCAACATTATTCTATTGAATGAGAAAGTATTGTATTCCATTATTTCTAATTATCTAGTTACCCCTTTAGGTGATGTGTGGTGCCTGGATTTATGTATCTCAATGATGTATCAGTTGGTTTCATGAGACAAAAGTTTTTGGGATTTGCTGTATAACTCTTCCCATAATACGATAGTGTCTTGTCCCAATGCCTCAACAATATGTTTGGATGTTAAATATTACAGACTCTATTAGTATGATATCACATATTATTATTTTCCATGTTTCCCTTTTTTATAATTGATATATCATGACATCAATTTCAATTGATTATGGATTCTTGTTTTTTATTTATTCCTTCAATACACCTTAATCCATGTTCATGTTATGATATCTTTTTATTTATGATAATCCATATTGATTTGTTGAGCTCACCATTATTTTTTACCCTACCCCCAAGAAATCAATTAGAGAAATATTCATAATATTCAGAGTCACGATCAATGCTATATTTGTTTCACAATGTGTTCTTCTTTTATATCATATTTTCAAATGTAATCTATGTATTTAACTACACTGCTAGTACAATTATGTTGTTTCATCCTACAAACAAATTATATTTTTACCACTAACATTATATAACTAATAGATATAATTCTAATAGTTTTGTTTATTACAACAATAGAAATATTTATCTTTGGTAAATAAAATATATTTTCAATGAGAAATAAATTGAGAGGGTCACTCACTATGTGTATCCATTGATCTTAGTTAAATATTATTTGTAATTAGAAGTTGGAGTAAAATTTTTCCTCTAAACTAAGAATTAAAAATTATTATTCTTATATTGTTTGATCTCATATATTATCCAGGCAATTATTTAATTACTTGAATATATTTATTTATTGTTATTTATAATGTAATAAAAAATCAAATCAATTTTTTTTAATATTAAAATAAATATCTATTCACCCAAAAATGAATAAGATATTTATTTATTTATTGAATAAAAAATATTTATTTAAATTTTAATTCTACAATTCATTAAATTTCTTGGAGGATGAGGGATCTATGTTTCTCTTCTACTGATAAATATTTATTTACGATACTATAAAATAATATTTATCAATTTGTGTTTCAGTAGACAACTTTAGATAAAAAATAAGATTATAATATTACATCCAATGGGGTTATTTAGGGGTTTTATATTTTATTTAGTGGAAAATATAAATAAATAATACATTTATCCCAAAACTATGTCAATAAATAGACAATTATACCTCTTTTAGAGATTCCAATAATTTTACAAAATCATTCACTTCCTAGATAATTCTCTCCCTAAGAATCAATCTTGGGGTTTCTCTCTAGCATTATAGAACAACATAAAAATCCTATCTTCTTATAATGGTAGAAATAATGAAGTCTTATATAGTTATGTATAATAAAATGAGGGAAAGTAAATATAAAATTACTGATCTATCTTACTCACACTTGGTGTTACATCTGTGTTGTTCAGAGATCGAAGGAGAAAACATTGATCAACGCATGATGGGATCTAATTATGCTATACATTATAAAAATGATTTCATAACTCAAATTCCATTTTGAAATATGGTTATAAATGAAATCTATTTGGACAAAAAAACTATTATTATAGTATGATATCAACACTGAGGTTATGTTTCTTCATGTGATGTTAAATTAAACATATCATTTTCATGAAAATATCAACTTTGTTAAAAAAGTGTTTGTTCACTTCATTGGAAAAATATCATTCATCATGATATCTACCTGTTAATCATTTGAAATTATACATTGAACTAGATAAAATTTAATTTGGGTTGGCCCCCAGATAAATTTAATCTACACATAGAACCATAAAATTATATTTTGTTCGTGATGATTAAATTAGTAAAATTTTATTGATTTTTTATTATTTATTAATTTAAACTTAGTTTTCATTTATTTTTTAATTCATTTTATTCATCTAATTATCAATATAAATTATTCTCTTCATTTTTTGTTAGAATATAACCCAAAAATTTTAAATAATAAAAAATGAATAAATAAAGTACCAATATGATGTTATCTATAAATATAGCCATATAGAACAAAAATAAATATTGTGTCACCCAAGGTCACACACCATGTATTTTTATTCACTGAATTAGGTCAATGGACTAGATAATGAGTTATCATTAACTGAATACTCCAGATGTGTTTGAAATAAACAAAAATTTTAGTGTATACTAGATTGATATATAAAAGTTTTAGACTAAACATTGTCTGTAACACAAACAGAACATGTTGACTATATTTTTTCATAGAAAGAACAATGAGATCAGAAGCATCATGTAATTAAAACACTTTATCTATTTAGAACAATTTCAGTATAAACTATAAAACATGAAACAACAAGTTAAATTTATATGTAGTACGTCAACACATTTTTCTCCTTATAATTACATGTGGAATGTATATGTCAAACCTTATGAATATACTAAGGACAAATAGTTTAGATTCATACACGACATGTTGCTAGTATTTAGACCATGTGTACAGAACCGATTTTTTAAAAAATTTAAAATTTTAATTTATTACTCAATGAAAATAATAATTAATAGTTTACATGTCATTTATTTCTAATATATTCAATATTGTAGGATTTATATGACATTAAATTCATAATTAATTTCGTGAAATATTAGAAACTATAGGTTGTGCATGGTATTTTCGTACTATATATTTTTAAAACATAAATTTAGTTAATGAAACATAATATTCATGTGTCTCATATTTATTCCATTTTACCAAACATTCTCTAAAATTACATCACATTCCATGTATGAAATGTTTTATGTGAGTGCATGGGATACAACAAGGACCCTGCAGTGTGATTTGGAAAGGTAGTTTTTGTGTTTTTTCTATGTAATATGATGTAAATTTTTTAATTAAATTAAAAATAAATTTAATTTAAAAAATTTATTTCAAATCATAGAAAATGATAATCTATAGGAAATATTTTAAGGGTAATAATATAGAAATATTATCAGATTAATAAAATAATTAGTTGGATTTATCCAGATGCATTTTACCTTAATGAAGAAGGAATTTAAATGAATGTTATACAATTATTATTATATATATATAATCATTACATGTATATAACTAATAATTATCATAGAAAATACCCATTAATGTGTTTGTTTTATTTTTGTTTAATTATTGTATGTTTCTTTTGTAAATTTATTATTAAATTAAAATGAGTAAATTCATGTCATTCCTCCTTCTACATTATCTGGAACCTATATTCGAAAGATTGTAATTTATAAATATACCTTATCAAATACATTGGTTCCATTCACCTTTTTTTGGGTATAAAACCTATGTAATGAAATGATATCACATGTACACAATGTCATATAGTGATAAATCTATGGTAAGATGGTGAAACCAATCCTTTTGATACACTAGTGGATAGGTAGATGATCATAACCCGTGACCATAATGACACATGGAGTTTCCCCCTCTTGAAATTGGTTGATTTATTGTCCACTCAATAAATAAATAATTATTAAATCTCATTATCCAATCATTTATTTGATTTATTTTACTATTCATAATGATTTATTTTAAGGATTCTATGCCTTTATCATATAAATAAATGGAGTAAAATGAAATGATTGAGTCAAAATAAAAGGGTTGTGTGTAAATATTTTATTTGAACATGGATAATTATTTATTAAAAATATGCATAACATCAAAATTATATGTAATAGTATAAAATAGGTAAATTATTATATAATAAAAAATAAAATCCCTCAACTAAAATATTTATTCTTACTATGTCACTCCTAGACTTGAAAAAAAATTATTTTAATTATTTCAATTATTTTAACCCTGTTTAGGATATTTGGCCGGTCTAGGGTGAAATTTAAAATTTTTATGCAAGGAGGGGTCCTGTGATTGTGTCACACATAGTTAAGAGTAACCATACTTTAAACGTGTGTGGGAGTTGTTATCGGGATAATGCCATTAGGCATGGTTGGAAAATGTTTTACTCAATCGTTTGTTTGCCTACAAGTAACCATGTGAAGGTACAAGGCTGAGGTAGTGACCAAAAGATGGTTATAGTGTCGTCTTGTCAACTATACACAAACTGTGTGGGTTGCACAGTATTTAAAAAAAATTAAATTAAATGAAAAACAAAACAAAACAATAATAATGAAAAAAATTAAAATATTGTTTAACAATGATAATAGTTATATTATTATTATTAATATTGTGAATATTATTGTTATTATTATAAATATTATTATAATGATTATTATTATTATTAAGTTACTAAGATTATTATTATTATATTTATTATATTTAATTTTTTAGGTTTTTCTTTTTTCTTTTTTTTTTCTTTTCATTTTTTCTTTGTTTTCATTTCTTTTATTTTTCTTAATTTCAATTTATTCTTTTTGTTTTCCCTTCCCTCCTCTACCCATGAATCAGGTGGTCATCTCCCCTCCCCCCCCCCCTTCATGTGAGCAGCTCCTCTCATCCCTCCATGGCATGTCAACCCTCTATAGGCTCCCTCTTTACCGGCCGAATAAAGGCCACTTCTTCACAAATCCTCTCCATATCTTCAACGTAAGTATTTATCAATCCTTGTCCACATTTACATTGGTTGTTTTTGTCTCCCATCACCTTGTGTAGCTCGTCTAAAACCCTAGGTGGTGGTTAACCCGATTTTTGTTGGTTTCTTCTATCATTAGGTAATATAGGAGGTCTGTCGGGTCATTTTCTTGCGTATTCTGGCATCTTCCACTAAAGGAAAGGCATATGGGTTTAGTTTGTATTTATTCTATTGATTTGGGAAATATTTTAAACTCATTTTATTGTTCATCATCGTAAATTTAATAATCATAAGATATACTTAGTTCATAAACATGATTATAGGGATTTTTAATAATTCATTGTGTTGCGCACACAGATACTTAGATACATACATATATATATATATATATATATATTCCTTGTATATATTCCATCATGGTGTAGGGAATATGTAAATAGTCTTGATGGTGTATATATATATATATATAAGATTGTATTTTTGGGCATGTTTGAGGCATTTTTCATCAAAAGCTTCAAGAGCTAGAGTGTCTCATCTTGGTCCACTTCATTTTCGAGGTAGGTCCCCTATGAAAATCCCTTCAATTTTAATTCCATAATTTCATGATTTCTTTAAAAATATCTTCTATATTTATGTAGTATTTATATTCTTTGTTATATAGTTTTGGTTGTTAGAGATAATTAATTAATTATTTTACATAGTTTATCCAATATTTCAGCACAAGTTTTTCATATTGAAACATGTCTTCAAACTTCTTTGTATGTAGAGATGTATTTATAATCATCAATTGGTTTTAAATATTAAATATTAAAATTAATTGGTTTCCTTAATGGTTTTAGTGAGTAATAAGTATTTCTAATGGGTTGCTTTGATTTAATCATGTTATCAATCTTGCTCTTAAATGTGTGCTTTTGTGGTTATTTAATTGTGATTTTAAATGGTTTGGGAGCATAAAGATTTTGAGAAATAATACTTTTCTAAAAATTCAATATTTTTTGTAATTTAGTGAATCTAATTTGGTATCCCTCATAATATTTTATTTATTCCTCATAGTTTTAATATAAAACTGATTTTAGAAGGTGAAGGACCATTTGGCATTGCATATTTAAATTTTTTTTTATCTTCTTAGAAATGGTATTGGAAATTTTTTATGACTGTACTTGAAATGAAATTAGTAAGAGGTGCAATTTAAAATTCAAGTTATTTTGAGAATTAATGGTAGGTTGAAGGTTAAAATTCTCTATTGGCATCCTTAAATGTTTTTTAGAAATATTTATAGTCTTGTGTGACGTGGAAGCCCAGTCAGCACATTTGAAAATGTCACACATATATATATATATATAGTTTGGGAAAATCTATTGGTGGGATTTCCCTTAATGTGTTATCAGATATTTTATGTCCTTGTTTGTGTTAGGAGAGTGTGGAAATGACAAGTAAGGTGTGTCACATGTGTGATAGCCTCCTACTTACAGAATACATTATTATCATTGGTTTCCTAGTAACTATTTAGAGGGTTGAGTGATGGTTGTTGACCAACCCTGATTAGATGGGTTGGTTCCCCCTGTATTTGTTGAGAGTCTTGGTGGGATTCTCCATTTTATTGGTCAGTTGAGGGTGGTTAATTAGTTATAGACTTAGGAGTGTCACCATATTCCTGATTGTGGTTTCAAACCGAGTACATCTAAGGATCACTCTAGTGATATTTAGGAAACACCCTAGATGATATATTTGTATGTTCCTCATTTTTTTGTGGCAATTTTTTTTATTTGATCTAATATAACCTTTACATTTCATTTTATATTAAAATAACTATTCTAGAACTAGTTGGATTTTAAATGAATTTTATGAAATGATGTATGTATTTTCTAAATTATTTAGGAAAGTAAAATGAAAAATAGTTTTCTAAAAAAATTACATCTTGTTAATTTTTTTGATTAAAGAGTAGTGAACCTTATTTTCATGTGTCCTATTTTCAAACTAATAAGAAAATATTTTAAATTAGAGGTGGGGAATCTAATGTGGTTTATTTTTTGTATTCCTAATGAGCATCGTGGTGCTCCCTCATACTCTGTATTTTCAGTTTTATGTTCTTTCCGTTCTGGATAACTATAAGAGAGATGTTGGTTCTATGTTTTGTGGTTACCTATGAGGTCACATAAAGGTACATTTAGATGTTTATTTATTTTCTATGTGAGAGTTTATATTTATTTTTCTGTTTAATTTTCATTTATTTATCCATTTTTCATTGGCCAAATCATTCCCAATGGTTTATTCTTGAGTCCCAACACTAGTTGCTAGCCCGGGAAGATCAGGAACGCCTCTCAGGCCTTGTCATGGATTAGCATGGGTGACCAATTCAGGGTTGACCTAGGTTGGTTTGTGAAAAAAATTATCAAAGGAGGTCCTTTTTATTTGGGTTGTCAATTATAATGGAGATTAGGACTATTGAGTCTTGATTTTCAAGTGAGAGAAAGACATCATGAACCCTTTATTCTCCTGAGCCTTGAGATTCTAGGGGTAGTCCTAGACTTGATTCTTTGGTTTGGATTTGTGTTTATGGGGGATGACCAAGGGAGTGAGCTCATGTTTCATGATGGTCTTACATGGATAAGCGACCCTTGTGGAGCTCGAGTGTATAGTTTGCGAACCTCTTAGTGGTTAGTGCTTTCTTGGATCATGGTCTACTAAACCATGTTTCTGAGTTATGCATGGGCACTATTTCCTCGTATAAATTCTTCGCTATGAGTTTTGGTTTTTGTTTCGTATTTGTTGGTGTAAATTTAAACTGGTTTTAAGGTTCCGTTCTGAGTGATGAAATGAATCTTGATTTGAAAATGTGGTATTTCAACAAGATGAAAAAACCCAGGGACTTTTTTAAAAATAGAAGGGAACCTATTTTGAATTTTGAAATTTTTTATAAAAATGTTAAATGATAATTATGTAGAAATTTCTTGTTTTTGATGGACAAAGAGTATATGTGACCCTTATTGTTCCTTATGGACATTAACATGTGTGTGTGTGTGTAGAGATGTGTCATGTTGGCATATATGTGTAAATGATGTAAGTGGAAGTAATTACGAACACATATGTGACGGTTCACATGATACCGCATGTGAGTATTTTAAAATTAAATATTTTTCTTATTTTTTCAATGATTTTGATAGGGGAAATGGGATTTTGATAAAAGAGGATTAGTTTATAATGTGTTGCTTGATTTTAAAGGAAAAAATGTGATGCTGTTTTGTATTTTTAAGGAGACGTGATGGAATTATTTTTAAAATGGAAAATAATTTTTTATTTCAAAAGGTGATTAAAATTAAAGAGGGTGAATTTGAAAAATGGTGATTTTCAAAATAGGGTAATTTGTTTGTTTTGTGATATTTTTTTTGTTTCAATTTTTTGGGATTTGATTCATCTTAAATTTGGATTCTAATGAGGTGGTCAATATGTTTGGAATTTGGTTGGAGATATTATTTTTTGTTGATAATTGGTTGGGTGTTGACTCAGTTTTGAAATATTTTTTTATATAATGTATGTTGCCTAGAAAGGTCCCAGATGTTTCTTGTGTCTTTTGATCATTTCTTTTCCGAGACTCCCTGTGGAGTTGTTGGATAGAGCTCATTTTTATTATTTTCTACTTTCTAGGGTGATCGAGGTTTGTTAGAGGTAATGTAGAGGCTCAAAGAAGTCAAAATAATTTTAAGGTGCTCCCAAAACATTAGGGGTTTAAGTTTTTTTGATTTTGTTTGGACGTCTGACATTGAATCAGTAGAGGGTGGTCATCCCAGTATCATTGCAAGTTGGACTGTCATAGGGACTATTTAAGGAAAGTTTCATCTAGTTATGTGTGGTTAAAGAGGAAAAGGTGAGGAATATAATGGGACTCATGAGCATTCAGAATGTTCAGAGGATGAGGAATCCTCATGATGACTAGATTATAGAGCTGGATTTCTTTTCAATGATTGTACTGATGGAAGATTAGTTTGCAATGTTATCAGATGCTGATTTTCTATCTTAGTTTTTTTCAGAATTGTAGGAGGTTGGAAGTTCAAGTTTTTCTTGGTTCCTGTGAGGGATTCCCTTCTAGTGGATGGTATATACAAGAGGAAATTGTCCCAGATAATTCTTTCTTGTTGGTGCCAACATATCATTCACATGGTCAACAACCTATGTGATTCTAATGTGTCTAGTTCAATCATTAAAATTTCATCTTTTCAAAATAATTTGTGTGCTTACCAATGATGTGGGAATATATGAATCTTGGGGAAGTTATGTAAATAGATTCATTAAAATGATGAATTCTTGGCTGGAAGATGTTATCTCCTGACAGTGGGGAAGCAGATGCTTCAAGAAATTATATCACCAGCCATAGGCCTCGGACTGATGCTTTTCACATAGTCAGGAAGAACAGGGAGTGTGGAGGACCTTGGTCTAACTTTTGTCTCTTGTGATGCAATGTGATAGCTTAAGTGTCTGTCCTAGTGTCTTCAATAAATAATGTTTTTGTTTTGTCATAAAAGGCTTAGAGGCCTTATTTCCTCATTGTGGTATATATTTATGAATGTTCCCTTATGTAAGTGAATGTTTTGGTTGACTTGTGTCTTTGTAAACCTTCTTAGTTGTAATCATGACTTATGGTTACAAACCCTTAAAAATTATTCACTTCATTGATTGGTTTTATCTCTTAGTGGTGCTCATTTTAAAAATTCTTACATCCTATATAAGTGAAAATTTGTGGTTTGGTTTGATTCTCGCTTTGGATTTTTCATTGGGTCACCCTTGTGGTGGGGTTTGGACTGTGCAGGACATACAAGGTTTGTACGGGTTGGGGGTTATCGCTTCAGTTTTCATGTATAGTTATAGAGTTGTCTAGTTCTAGAAGTTCCTAGAGTTTTTTATATGCTAGTTTGTTATTAAATGGTGGGTAGACCCACCATAGATCTCATTATAGTTTCTTTTTTCATTGGTCAATACTAACTGATTTCTTGTGGTGGGGATATCTCTCCTTTTTTCCTCATGTTTCTTCTCATTTTTGTTTCCCTTAGAACTGGTTGGGTGTTACTAGTAGAAATAAAGGTCATGTCAAGTTCATGGTCTTGTTTCCCTTGTACAATTTTGAGCTAAAGTTTTATTCCTTGTTTGACTGGGTGACTTTCTATGTGTAGAATACTTTTGTGGTGGGGAGAATTGTCACACCACGACCTCAAAAAAATTTATTATTTTAATTATTTTAGTTATTTCTATAATTTTTTTTTATTTTGGGGCGGTTTGGGATAAAATTTAAATTTTTATGAAAGGATATGTCTTTCTCATGGGTTTCATATAGTTAAGAGTAACCATGTGGAACCCATGGGTGAGGGTCTATCATTGGGAATGTTTCATGGCATGGTTGGAGCATAGTTTTCTCAACTATGTGTATGCATGTAGGTAACCGTGTGAAGGTTCCCGGCTGAGGCAGTGTCAAGAGAACAGTTCGGGAATGGTCTAGTAAACAATGCACAAAACATTTCGGTTTCCATTTATTTAAAATAAATTCAATTAAATGAAAAATAAAAAAAATAAGAATGAAAAAACAGTTAAATTAATGTTTAATAATAATAGTAAAATTCATATTATTATTATGAATATTATTATTATTATTGTAAATATTATTATTATTATTATTAATTTATTATGATTTTTATTATTATAATTATATATTTATGTTTTTTAGGTTTTTATTCTCTCCTTTAATTGCACAAGAAGCTCCCCTTACCCCTCATTTCACATGATTATCTCTACTTCTCCCTCTATAGAACATCACCCTTTTTCCAGCTCCCTCGCAATTAATAAAATCATGGTTTCTTATTCACAAATCCTCTTTGGATCTTCGAGGTGACTCTTCCTCTCTCCTCCTAATTTGATTCTGTCATTCTTGGGTCTCCTGTCGCCTGGTGTAGGTTTGTTGAAAACCTAGGTTGTGATTAACCCAGTTTTGGTTGGTTTCTTCAATCATTATAACATTCAGAAGGTCTCTTGGATCATGTTATTGCATATTTCGGCATCCACCAATCAAGGAAAGGTAGATAGTATTATTTTAGATTTCCTCTATCAATTTGGTGTTTGGAAAAAATCCCTCAAGGTATCATTGATGCATTTTTGAGGTGATTGTGTTTGTTGACAAAGGGGGCCTCCATGTTGTGTTTGTTGATAGAGCAGACCACGATGTACAATTTGTTGACAAAGGGGATTTCCATGATGATTTTTCATGTTCAAGTGATGTTGTTGACAATCAATGATTTACAGAAGAACATCAACAAAGGTATGGATGATCTGGAGGTGGTACAAAAATAAAAGATACAAGATGGCGTTTTTTTCTAGTGTCTTCCAAATTTGTTAGCCTAAAAATTGGAAAATGGAGAGATGTGAATTTTGGAAAAAGGAAGGTGCACAAAAAATTAGAGTGGTTTCCGAAAAAATTAGAGTCATACACAAAATATTATCATGGTCCATGAAATAAAGGAATCGATTTTGTCGTGGAAGAGGTGTTTCAAGATCAGAAGCTCGAAAATTGGAAAAATCATGAGGTGCGAGAAAAATTGGGGCATTTCTTGAAATATGGTGTTGTGTAGAAGATGTGTTGTTTGTCCCCAAAGAGGATTATACGCACAATGAGGGTTTTATGTGTTGGAGTTAATTCATCCTATAAATATGAGGTGACCTCATCATTCGAATTAGATTAAGACTTAGAGAGTATCTGAGCTCTGGTGCGCGAAATGGGAGTACACAAGAAAGTTGTGTGATAACAAAAAGTATTCATGTAAAAGAATTGTTTGCAAAAAAGAAAAAGAAAAGGATGCATATAAAAGAAGTGGTTATACATAAAATTGGTGTTGCACGAAAAGTGGATTTCGCAAAAAATCATAAAATCACGTGAAAGGAAGTTTAGAGGTTGCGTGTAAAAATTGGTATTCTTTGGTACACTGAGTGCGAAGAGAGATTAATTTTCAGGTGAATGTGGGACGCAACAGATAATCTATCAATAATAAAGGATACATATTTCATTTGAGATAATGAAGATACATACATGTCTATAAACTGGGGCTGGCTCTTCTGAATAAGTAGTGAGGACACTTTAGTTGAGAGGGAAGTGAGCTTTCACATCGTGATTGGTTGTAAACCAAAAGGGACAGTTAGTCTGCTTTGAACATTGTAAACAACAGTTCACTTTTAGTAGATTTGGTACATCGGCACATTGATGGTGTATGCTCCTTGTACATAGTCATGTGAGGTTGAACTAAGTAAAAATAGTTCTGTCTTGTTCATGATTTAGTTTTTGTTTATACTTTGTTATAGTAAAAAGAGAGAATAGAGTTTTTCTTAACAAGAAAACTAGATCAATAGAGAAAGTTGTTTTAATCTGTCATACCCTAATTTAACCCCCCTCGGGGTATCTACCATGGTGGACCTAACAATTAGGATAATATGGAAAATTTAATCTCAGTGATTCTCTCTAAAATGGAGGTCACCAATCATAAAGGGATTCTGATCTTCGATGGGAACAATTTTCATCTATGGAAGAATCAGATGCAACACTACTTCCGGTCTTTGGGAATGTATGTGTTCACCACAGTAATGCATGGTATAATAGATGATATTAACAGTGGTGAATTATCGGAAGTCGATTGAAGTGAATAGGATGCTGACGCCAAGGGAATGAATGCTTTAGGGGAGCACTATCCAATGTGATCTATATAAAGGTGATGTCATGCAGAACATCACATAGCATGTGGGAAAAACATTTGAACATATATGAAGGAGATTAAATGGTCAGAGAAGTAAAGCTTTAATTGTTTTAGAACAAGTATGAATATCATAGAATAATACCAAATGAGTGTGTAGATGCATTATTTGATAGAGTAAATGTGGTAATGTAATACATGTGAGGTCTTGGTGAAGTCATTGAATACTTAAATATTGTGAAGTGAATCATCAAGAAACTTCCACCTCACTTCAATCAAAAGGTTTTAGTATTGGAAGATATGGATCCAAAAGAGCAAACACTAGATAACTTCCATAGTACCCTTGTAGCATATGAAATGTGATATAACGATGATGATGCTATTGAAAAGGGGAAATAAAATGAGGTGGCATTCAATTCCATGAAGAAGCTCACTATTAAAGACACTCAGGATGAATAAGAGACTGAGGAGGTGATGTCATTCATTTCTTCAAATCTGCAAAGAAGAAAATTATTTTTTAAATGAAAACTTCCACTTTCTTGTTTTCTATGGGGAAAGGTTGGACATCTTGCAGTAATATCCCACAAGAAGTTCTAATAAGATGATGGGGATGAATCTGAAATTCCCAAGAAGAAGTATTTAGCCTATTTGAATGGAATGAAATACTTCAAGAGGAATTTCTTCAAGAAAAAGAATCTTCTTTCAGAAGAATGTGATAGTTCATATGAGTCTGAGGATGAAGATGATGAAGAGATAGTAAACTATAAAAATCATGGAGAAAAGGATATGGTTGAAGTTGTCAGTGATACTTAGAAACATGAAGAAACATACATTGAAGAAGATGAAGAAGAAGAAGCTAAAGTAAGATTTGATTTGAATGCTAATTTAGAAGCGTCTCTTGAAGAAATATATTTTTAGAGAGCCAAAAAATGCCAACAATGTAGTTCATGATGACAAACTCTATATGCAGCAGCAAGAAGTGGATATGTCTATGTTGATTGAAGAAATTGAGAAACTCAAGTCATAAACACTAGGGGACTCAGAATTAGTTAGTGAGTATAAAATCAAGGTTAAATAATACAAAAGGTTGATTAATGGATTGAATACCACAATAAAATATCAAATTAATTATATCAAATAACTTGATGGAGAAGTTGTTAGTTTTTGGGAAAAAATAAGGATAATGAAAAAATCATGACTCCTGTTTCGACATTAGAAAAGCAGATCATTCAGAAGACTGAAAAGATAAAAGTGGATCCTAGTAACCGAGCAGAAAAGAAGAAAAAATAGTTTTCAAATGTTAATGCTAATGTGGGGCTTGACGAAAAATATAAAATTGGGAAAGTTGAAGTCAGATGGCAAGTACCCGCTCCAAAATTCAAGATTTATTTGTATACGAAGATATATCCAAAGTCTCAGAGAACCCAAAGGGAAATTAGAAATGTAGAAGTGACACAAATGAATGCACCCTACATCAGGTGTTATTGTTTTGGAATGATGGGACATTCATAGAATGTATGCTCCATAGATAAGAGATACTGAAGGAAACAAGAGCGAAAGGGGCAGCCAGACAGAGCAGAATGTCATTGAACATATTTTGATGGAAATTTCATTAATGTGGAGGATTTAAGAACATTTCTAGATAGTATACATAAATCAGGAAGAGGAATATTTCAAACATATCCTGAGTGGTCACAATAAGCAAATCGGAGAACCAACAGTTGAGTTAAAAACAAAAAATTGATCTCTAACTCTACAAGATGAAGTCGGTCTATCATACTCTGATGAAGGTCTTAATTTCCAATGCATTCTGTGTATGAATCCAAAAACATGGATCAAAGATAAGAGAGTAGATAAGGTAGTGTTTTCAAAAAAATTTCTATAAAGAATCAGACCATTCTGGTGTGTGGATCCTTGAGAGTGGTTGCACATCTCACATGATAGGTAATAAGGATCTTGTTACAAGCATAAAATATGAAAAAGAAGTATTTTTCATGTTTGGAAATGATGAAGGTATGAAGATTATTATATTAGGAAAGGCTAGGATTGGGGGAAATAGATGAGACGTGTAGATATCTTATTAGTAGATGGTCTCAGTCACAATTTGCTTAGCGTTAGCCAATTATGTGACTCAGGAAATTTTGTAAGGTTTAACAAGAATACATATATCGTCAAAGGAAGAGATGGTGAAGTGGTTATACAGGGAAAAGGAAAAAAAGTAAATCTATACATGGTAAGTGGAGAATAAGATATGTGCTTTTTTTCTAGAGTGGAATAGAACAAGTTATGGCATTAAGGACTCAGCCATCTATTCCAACCATCCCTAGAAGATCTGGTGAAGTGAGATGCATCTAGAGACATCCCAAATATATCATGTTATCATACTCATATGTGTGATTCATGACAATAAGGGAAGATCATCATAAATATGTATAAGAAAAAAAGAAAAGAAGTCAATAATATTGCTCGAATTGGTGCATACTGATGTTTTTGGGCCTATCACACCAAGATAAATTGATAGAAAGTGGTACTACATTCTTTTCATTGATGAATATAGTATAATGGCATAGGTATTTTTTATTTCCCAAAAGTCTGATGTGTTCAGATACTTAAAATAGTATCGGAGGTAGTGATAAAGAATTCTTGGACCAAAATTTTTAAAGATTCATACTAACAATGGTACGTAATTTACAATTAGTCAGGTGGAATACAATCTCGAGAAACACGGGTTAAAGCATCAAGTTTATTCAATGAGATCCCCCCAATAGAATGGAGTTTTTATATGAGAAATTGGATCATCAATAACATGGATAGAATGATTCTTATAGAAGAAGACCTACTAGAAAGGTTTTCGAAGGAAGCAGTACTAAAATCAGTCTACATTTTTCTAACAGAGCTCTATTCAGTCCAAAGGAATAAAAGAGTCTGTATGAGATGTGGTACGGGAAGAGGCAAACAGTGATGTACTTTCAAATCTATGTAAGTAAGTGCTTTATACTTAACAAAAAGACACAAGAAAATTCACGTGGAGATGAGGGAATATTCTTTGCCTTATAAAGAAAAGGTAAAGCATATAAATTATTTAATAAAAGGATGGCAAAAGTAGTTGAGAGAACTGAGGTCACATTTGAGGAATTTGATGAAAATTTTCAATAGCACAGTGAACAATTTCCCGATGAAAGTGATGTAGAAAGCAATGTAGAGGGCTGAAATGGCTGATGTTGATTTAGTTTAAGATATCGATGATGAGCAAGAGGAAGTAAAATATGTATTTTCATGGAATCCATGAAGTTGAGCTGAAATTGATAGGAAGAATATCATTAGTGATAAATCAGCTCCAGTTCAGACCAAAAGAATGAAATATCTATAGTAGACATATTTCCTATCTCATGTAGTGCTAAAATTCATTTTTGATGCAATTGGAGATGAAAAATAGCTTCAGGATATGAATGAAGAGCTAGATCATATTGTGAAGAATCAGATATGGGAGATTGTTTCGAAGCAAGAAAATAATAATGTCATTAGGATAAAATGTGTCTATCGCAACAAGATAAATGAAGATGGAATCATGATTCAAAACAAAGCCCGACTAGTGTGAAAAGGATACAACCAGATAGAGGATATTGATGTCGATGAGACATCCACACCTGTTACAAGGCTGTAAACAACCAGATTATTCTTGGCCATAGTGGTGCAATAGAAGTTTAAGGTTTTCTAGAGGGACATCGAATCATCATTTGAATGGGGTTCTGGAGGAGGAAGTGTATATCGAGAAACGAGAAGGTTTTATCATTCATGAGGATGGAAAAAAGGTTTTTAAGCTATAAAAGGCATTATATGGGATGAATCAACCACCAAGAGCATGGTACTCAATGATTGATGAGTATTTGAAGAAGCTTGGTTTCCAGCATGGTAGAGTTGATTACTATATCTATTTCAAAAATGAAGGTAATCATAGGATCCTGGTGCTGGTTTATGGGGATGGCATAATATTTGGTGGATCATATGAATCTTAGTATCGAAAGTTTTCTGAATTCATGAAAAGTGAGTTCGAAATGCCAATGATTGGAGAGATTACATTTTTCCTTGGTTTACTGGTATCACTACGAAGGAATGGAACTTTCCTTTATCAATCCAAATATGCCAAGGAGGTTCTAAGAATATTAAGAATATAAAATTCCAAGGAAATGAAGACTCTGGTTGCAACCTAGATGAAATTATCGAATGTGAATAATTGAAAGGTAGTTAATATCATAGAATACATGCAGTTTATTGGGAGTTTACTGTACATTATATCGATGAGACCTGATATTGTTGTCTCCACATTCCAAGAAGTGTGATATCAAATCAATCCCATGGAAAGTCACATGATTTCAGTGGAAATAATACTTCAGTATATCAAGGGAATAGTGGATTTCAATTTGATATATAGTGAAAAATCTTAGTCAGAGTTACTGGGATATACTGATTCAGATTGGGCCGGTTCAGGGGATGACAGGAAATCAACGTCACGAGTTACATTATATCTTGGTGAATTGTTTATTTCTTGCTTTTGTAAGAAAAAAGATTGTATTTCATTAAGCACAGAAGAATATGAGTATATTTGGGCCACTCAAGAATGCACACAATTATTTTGGATGAAGTAGCCGCTTGATGATATGGTAGTTGAACTGAAGTCTCTGATCGGAATCCAGTGTGATAACTCAAGTGCTATAAGTCTCAGCCAAAATATCGTCCATCATTCATGGAAAAATCACATTGAGATAAAGTATCATTTTATCAAGGATTTAGTTGAGAAAAGAATCATGAATTTTGAGTATGTTCCAACTGAGATACAGGTTGCAAACATTCTGATGAAGGAATTACCCAAGGAATCTTTTAAGAGGCATCGACTGGATCTAGGAGTTTATTCAACTCCCCACACTTGAAAAAGTGTAACTGTGGGAACCCCTCTCCCCCCAACCCTCTCCTTGAGGTATGGTATATTTTTCTCTACAATGTTAATATGTGTTATTTTTATTGTTTTATACCATAATGAAGTGAGCATTGGGTTTGTAGACAAAGGGGGAGAAATAGAAACTTCTAATAGGGGAGAAACTTTCTCTGAGGAAGGGAGAAAATGTCTTATGTCAAGACACGGGGAGGAGCTAACTAGTGGAGAAGTGAGATAAGGAGAGATAAATAAGATTGGGGGAGAGTTTTAAATCTGACAATGCAAGATGTGATCGATCAAAGCATAGATATCATGATATTTGAGGATCATGATAAATGCATAAGAGTGGTGTTGGAATAGTGTTAGATTATTTCCAGTGATCAACAATTAGTATCAGTTTTCCCATTGGTATGAGTTTAGTGTTAATAGTTCATGTCATAAGTGAAGTGATTCATTGATGAAATTTTAATTTACTATTGTTTGTAGTGTCTATCATTTCTTATGTGCTCTTAGAGTGCATGTTGAGTGATTCATTGATCACTATCATAATCGTAAGGAGGGAATGGTAGATGAATGGTTAACGAGGTATCACTTTATGAGAGGAGTTGTTAACAAAACCAAAGAGGGATATTGTTGGGAGAAAATCCCTCAAGGTACCATTGAATAATTTTTGATTTGATTGTGTTTATTGAAAAAGTGGGACTCCATGTTTTGTTTGTTGACAGAGCAGACCATGATGTCCAATTTATTATGAAGGGGTTTTACATGATGATTTTTTAGGTTCAAGTGATGTAGTTGAAAATCCATGATTGACAGAAGAACCTCGACAAAGGTATGGGTGATCTACCAATGGTAAAAAATGATTAGATACAAAGTGGCGCCATTTTCTAGGGTTTTCTAAATTTTAGGGCCTGAAAATTTGAAAATGGAGAGATGTGTTTTTGTAAATGGTACATGTGTGAAAAATTAGTGCGGTGCATGAAAAAGTAGAGTGGTGAGAAAAATATTGTTGTGGTCTGAGAAATAGAAGAATGGATTTGTTTTCCGCAAGATCTGTTTCGATATGAGAATCATGAAAATTTGTAATGGCATGAGGTGCACAAAAAATTGGGGCATTGCGCGAAATATGGTGTTGTGCAGAAGATATGTTTATCACACACAAAGTGGATTATGTGTGCAATGAGGGTTTTTCATAAAGGGGTAAATTTTTCCTATAAATATGAGGTGACCCCACCCCCCATTCAAATTAGCTCAGGAGATAGAGAGTAATCGAGATCTGGTGTGTGAAATTGGAGTACACGAGGGAGTTGCGCAAAATTGACAATTTTGTGCGTCAAAGAGTTGTCTGTGTGGAAAGAAAAGGCTGAGTGTAAAAGAAGTGGTTGTGCTTAAAAGTGGTGTTGTGAAAAAATTGGATTTCACACCAAAGTTTAAAATTACGTGCAAGGTAGTGTAGAGGATGCAAATAAAAATTCGGGTTGCCAGGTACACTTGGTGCAAAGAGAGATTCATCTGTGTATGAATGTGGGATGTCGACAGAGAATCTATCAACAGTTAAGGATGAAGATATCATTAGATAAAATGAAGAGACCTATAGGTCTATATACAATGAGTGAATCTTCTGAAGAAGTAGTGAGAATGCTTTAGTTGAGAGAGCAATGAGCTTTCACATCATGATTGGTTGTAAAGTAGAAGGGACAGTGAGTCTACTTCGAACAATTTAAACAGCGGTGTGATTTTAGGGGATTTGGTACATTGGCACATCACCGGTGTATGCCCCTTGGATGTAACCTAGTGAGGGTGAACCAAGTAAATAATGTTGTGTCCTGTTCATGATTTAGTTTCTGTGTATACTTTGCTATAGGGAATATAGAGAAGACATTTTTTCTTATCAACAAAACAAGATCAATAGGGGCAGTTGTTTTAATCTGTCATACCATGATTCATCCCTCATCTCAGGGTATCTAACCAAGTAGACCTAACATTTGGGTATGATTTAAACCCGTTATTTTTTTCCACACCCTTAATTTGATAATCGTAAGGTATATTGAGTCCCTAAACATGATTATAGGGAGTTTTAATCATTTTTTGCTGTGTGCACACACATATATAGGTATATATGTGTGTATGTGTGTATGTGTGTATATATATATATCTTCCATGCACATATTACCTCATGTCATGGGGAATATTTACATTGGATTAATGGTATATATATATATAAGAATGTATGTTTGTTAATGTGTGAGGAATTTTTCATCAAAAGCATCCAAAGAATGGGTGTCTCGGTTTAGTCCGCTTCCTTTTTTAGGTAGGTCCCATATACCTAGACCTTTAATTTGAAATCTATAAATTTTTAGGATTACTTTAACAATATGTTTTATATTTATGTAGTATTTATATTCATTACAATATGGTTGTGGCTATTAGAGATAGTGATATATTTGTTCCACATTATTTGTCCATGCTTTCAACACGAATTTTTTCATATTGAAACATATCCTGGACCTTGTTTGAAAGTTGTGATGTATTTATAATTTTCAATTGGTTTAAAATGTTAAATATTAAAAAAAATTGGACTCTTTCAATGTTTTGTTGGGTAATAAGTGTTTCTAATGGGTTTATTCTATTTAAGAATGTTTTAAACCATTCTCTTAATTTTTTTGGGCCTTGGTTATGTAATTGTGATTTTAAATGGTTTTGGAACATAAACGTTTAAAGAAATAGTTTGTTTATTAAAAAATTATTACTTTGTAATGTAGTTATTCTTGTTTGGAATCACTCACTATAACGTATGTGTTCATCATGGTTTTAATATATAACAGATCATAGAAGGTTAAGACCTGTTTGAGATTACATATTTGAAAATGGTGTTTTATATCTTCTTAGAAATGATTTTTGGAAATGTTTTGTGACTTAAAACGAAATGGGCTTGGTATGAGGCCTACTTGACACTTCATTCTGTTTTCATAAAGAATTGTGGTTTGAAGGTCAAAATTCTCAGTTGGAATCTTTTAATGATTTTAAAAACAATTTTATAGGCTTGTGTGACGTCACAGGCCAATTATCACCTTTTCTAATTTAATATATATATATTTATATAGGTTGAACACCTATTGATAAATTTCCCTTAATGGGTTATCATATAAGTGATTTTCTTGTTTGGTGTAAGAATGTTTGGTGATGATAGGTAAGGTGAGTCATGCATATGAGGGCCTCCAACTCATATAGTATATTATTACCATGGGTTTCCAGGGGGTCTTTTATAGGGTTGAGTGATGGTCACTAACCAACCCTGATTAGATGTGTTAGTACACAAATATTTGTTGTGGGGCCTGGTTGGATGTTCCACTAGATTTGTCAATTGAGGGAGTCATATTGGTTATAGATTTAGGATCTTCACCATACATCCACAGGTTGTTCCAAACTGAGTACACCTAGGGATTACTCTAGTGAGGTTTAGGAAATGCATATGATGATGTATTTGTATGTTCTTGATGAATATGTGGGACTTTTGGTTATTTTACCTCATGACACCATTACTTTTCTTTTTATATTAAAATAACTATTCTATCAGATGTTTATTTTTAAAAGAATTTATTGAAATGATGTATGTGTTTTGGGAATTATTTTAGAAATAAAAATTAAATGTAGTTTTCTTAAAAAAAAATATCATCTTGTTACTTATTTTGGTAAAGAGTGGAAAACATTGTTTTCATGTACCCTATTTTCAAACTAGAATGAAAGGATTTCACATTAGAGGTGGGGCATTGGCTGTGGTTTTTTTTTTGCATTTCTACAAAGCATCTTAGTGCTCATGTCTTCTCTATCCTTTCAGTTTCATATTCTTCCAGTTCTAGATCGCTCTTGGAGCGAGCTTGGTTCTATGGTTGGTGGTGAAATACGAGGTCACATGGAGGTATGTGTAGGTGTTTATTCATATTTTATGTGTGTGTTTATTTTTATTGATTGTTTTAATTATAATTTATTTATCTTCTATTCATGGGTAAAATCATTCCCAACAGATTTATCTTGATGACCGACACTGTTTATCTGCCTGGGAGGATTGAGAATGCCTCTATGGCCTTAATGCAGATCAGCTTGGGTGACCATTTTATGGTTCAACTGGGTTAGTTTGGGATAGAATATTCCTTCCATTAATTGAGTAAGACAACTAAAATAGATTTTATTATTTTATCATCCAATTTATAGATATTTATTTTTATCATGGAGTTAATATTGAAGTTATGGGTTGAAATAATGCATTTAGAATAAGGTTTACTGTTTAAATTCTATTTAATAAATATTAAATTCTATTGTTGAGGAAATCTGGGTGAGAATTTTGGAATTAGGGGGTCCACTAATCATATAAAGGAGTTGCTGATATGATGTGGGATAGATAACATACCAAAAAACCTACTTTGGATTTTTCCCAATGTATTAGTCATAATAAGGGTAATATGTATAAACTTCACTATAATTAATAAGGGAATGGAAATTTTGATTCCATTTATGGGGATTTTTGGGACTTGATAAAATTAATGAGACAAAATAAAATAAAATATATTATTTTTTCAAAAAAAATTGAAAAATGTTAATGTACTAATAAAATAATCTAAAATTATTTTTTAATTAAATGAATTGTTAGTCTACCACATTATCATAAAAAGAAATAATAATTAAATAAAATCTATTAATTATTAGTGTATTTATGTAATGGTACAATAGACTACATATTATCTTGTACTAAGAATAAAATCTATTTAGGATTGAGTCCCCGGTCACGAATCTGCCTTCTAATTAGGTGTGTGAGAAGGATTTAATTTTCTATAATGAAATGTGGATGATGTTCTAAATATACAATCTTTTTGTCTTCCATTTCATGTGAATAAAAAAAAAGAAAATGAGACCACATATGCATATTTTATGATTTATCATCTCCATGATATCATTCTCAAGGGAGATGGATAAGAAATATTTGAGATATTCAATGCACGTTACACATATAATCTTGGATAATGTGTGTTGTCTAGACCAAATAGTGTAAAAAATTATTTTCTATATTAAATATCTAGTAATTAAATAGTTTAAAATGCTCAAATAATTATGAATTGATCTCTTTATTTCCTCACTCTCTATGACCTCCTCCAATTTTTCTATTAATTAAATTATGGAAACAAATGATAAGTGTCTCCCATAACATTTAACATGGATTACCTAGGTATATAAAGATATATATCATCAAAATACTTTGATTCTTGTTATGGGAAAGTAAATGTTCACGGATAAGTTCCCATATACCAATATTAAGTCTAAAATACCTATGATGAACCTAGAAAATAGAATGAGGATTAAAGGTAAAACAATGAATCATGATGTTTTATTCCTTGAATATATTATGAACATCAACTTGAAGAAGATATAAACTCATGTAAATATGATAGGGGATGTTTCAATTGTTTTCATTATTCAGTAAAATCTCTCTATTTATAATTACTGGCTATTAGATTCTACATGTGGTGCTCACATTTTCATTGAAATATAGGAAAAAAGTAAATCCCATTGTATTCCTTTAGGTTAAATGGATATAAGAAGTGGCCAATGGTGGAATGATTTATTTTTTTTCCATTGGAGAATAATTAATTTCATTTCCAACTAAGATGATATTGGTTTTGAAATATTTTTTTTATGTAACTTTTTTTCCCAACAACATCATCTCTTTATAATGAGATGATACAAATGAATTTATTTTAAATATTTTGAATAATTGATTCACATTTAATGATAATAATTTTTTTGGTATTGAACATCTTGATATTTTCATTATGTGTTACACTACAAAAAATAGGTAATGGTAGTAAAAAATAAATGTATAAAATGATATTTTTTAAAAAAATATTTCTATGTGTAAAATGTAATTATATATTAATAAATTAAATTAAAAATTATTGGTTACTGATAACAATGAAATATAATTTTAATTTATTCCATCATGTAACTTAGTATATGTCAAATATTTTTTAATGCGAGGGTAATAAGAATAAATTCATTTTATACTTGAATAATACTTTTCCCCTTAAAAATAATTTACCAATTTTATGTGCATATAATATAATTTTGTTGTACAACATTGAAAATTTGAATGTGATAAAAGTGTCCTAATATTTTAAAATAGAATATCCATAAAAATTATTTTTTCAATTATATTTTTTTATCATAAAAATAAATTATTTTTGTATAAGTTTTAAGCAACAATAAATATTAATAATGGTAAAAATGATGTTTAAACTATGTTTTATAGCCACTGTTAATAATAAAAAATTATATATTTGATTATGTGAGTGTATTTCAACCTTCCAAAACTGTATCTTATATATTTTCCCAATTTTTTCCCACATTCTCTAGAAATAAACACTTTTTTATTTTAAAATATGTGAATCTAAAAAGTGACTCTCCCCACTCTTATGAAATGGGTCCTTTCATTAAATCACTTCTCCACAAACATAGAGCAACATAGATAAACAAATATGCTAAAATAAATCCCCATCTCTCTTGACCACAACCTTGATGGCCTGATCTACCCAAGACACCAATCCAAGAAGGCTTAAGGTGTAACATAATGGTGGATATCCAAGGGAGAATTAATTATCTCAACTATTTACTCTTCTTTAGATTTATTTTATTACTATTTAAACCCTATTATATACATCATAATATTAATACATGGGTATAATATTTATATAAAAATTATATTATTTTGGGGGAATAACTCTTATCTACCATTCATCTATCTAATGGAAAATGAAAACATTGACTATGTGTACGTAAGGATTTCTGCATTTGTGGAGTTATGTATGTCATTTCTGATCACAACCTCAAATATATGGATATAAAATAAATTTAATGAATATATATGATATATATAATAATATTATTATTATTAAAATATAAAACATTAACTTCTTTAATTCCCACCCATCCACTAAAAATTTAAAAGGTCACGTGTGTTTACGTGAAGACTACCACCATCTTCAATGACATATTTAATTTTTAAAACCCTCCTAACATAAATGGTTATAAAATTAAATATAACTAAAAAATAAAATATTTACAGCATGATTAATTCACTATAACGTTTATATTATCGTCTTAAAATTTCATGTGCTTAATCAATTATTTGATATCACATGCTCTTATTTGTGTCAGTTTTACAATATACAAAAATTTTGTTCTAATGGTTATTTAATGAATGAAAAAGGAATGTTAAATATAGATAATTTAATATAATAATGATTAATTAATGTTTTTCTAATAACTTCTTAGCGGTATGTTTCATACTTTTATTTACAAATTTATTCAATTTAATTTTTAATTTAATTAGCAATGAAATTGGGAAATATTTAATGTGTTATGAGAACTATCAAAATATCTTCCATGAAATAGTGTTAATACAGTATATTAATATCATACATGTGGTTTTCCATATAATGAACTTTTTTTATATAATGAAATTATTCTATAACTCTTTGACCTTGGAAAATGTACCAAAATATCTTTGAAAAAATCAACCACATAACCACAAGTTGTTGAGTAGAGAAGAAATTATGTAAAAAATGAATGAAATTTTAAAATAAAAGAAAATTAAATAAGGTACACCTATAAATGGTTCTTTGTATTTAATAAATGATTTTTTCTTGTAGATTGAAGCACACTCCAAAAAAAGTCAATGCATGAGTTAACAATTCATTTTCAAATTTTACATTATTTTTGTATTATTTTATTTTATGAAAATATGGTACACTATATGGTGTATATATATGGAATTTAATATATCAAATAATTTTTAATGTTTTATTAAAGAAAATTAATTTCTTTCTCATATTTATTTTTTATTTGGGTTTTTATTTTGAAAGTAATATGGGGGTTTCATTAAAATCATTCTTTTAAAATTTTTAAAGTCTTTATCCCAAATTATTTTCTTCATATTAATATTATTTATATTATTTATAAAATTTTATCAAATACTATAAAATTATTCATAAATATCATTTCTTTTTATTTAAACAGATTTAAAAAGGAAAATTTTCATCATTTTCAATTCAAGCCACTTTGGACTCTCCTTAAAAAAGTGATAAAATGTTGTAACGAATGGTATTGAAGATGAATAGGGATTTGGGATCACTCGGTTGTCAAATAAAGTGAATATCATTGATATGTGTTTAGAATTTTAATTTTTCAATATTTTTATTAGAACTTATCTATTATTAATAGACCTAAGTGATGCAAAATTAATAGAGACTATATTTTTATCATTTCTTGTATGTATTTCAATGAATTAATCACAATTTTTTTTCATTTTAATTGATATAACAATATTTATATTATTTATCAATATTTTTGGATTTATTTTAAAAAAATCTCAATTCATGATTTTTTTCTCAATGTATTGAAAAAAGGTAGAGTAAATATTTGTCTTTAATGATTTTCTAATAACACCACCATGTTCTAAGTATTTTGTGGATGTTCATTGAGTTTGAAAATATTCCCAAGAAGAACATGAGATTATTAGTTTTTTAAGTACTTAATGCCATAATTTTCTAGGACTCTATAATGTGAATATTTTTTTCATGGTATGTAACATATTATCAATTTGTTGTTAATAAATGGAAGAGGTTTTTCAAAAAGGAAATGTGTAACATTCTGTTCTTATTATGAATGAGAAATCAATTAATGGAAGAATGAATAAGAAAATTGTCTTTATGCTGGTGATATATAATTTAATTTTCCAAGATGAATATGATACATAATATTTTTTTTATTCTATAAAATTTCATTTAGTGTTAGGGATATGTCATATTTTGTTTACCAAATATGGTTATATAACATCCCAACATTTTTTCAAATATAAGGATATGTATTATATATAAGATAATTTTTGTAGTTACGTTGATACATAATATAATTTTTTAGTGCTAAAATTGATACATTACATTTTATTCTTTGATGGTTAGAGAATAAATTGCCTCAATATATTTTTCATGCTTATTAGGGATATGTAATACCATTGCCTTAAGAAAATTTAAACAAAAGTTAATTCAGTGGAATATTAATACTATCACACTGAAACCATGAATTTATATTTATTTTATTCTTTTCATTAATTTGGATTCTATATGTGAGGTTAAATTTGAGTTCCCAGTTTTAATTTTTGAGTTTTGGAGTTTCTAAGTTTGTTTTTTCCCCATGTGTGGTTAATTTTCAGGATTTGAAGGTAAATTGTGCATCCTATGGAGTCTGAGGGAGTTTTTAGTTAAATTTCCTCATGCAATGTTATACATGCATGACTTTATCATGGTTTGTCCTAAATCATGTCAAGCATAGGATTACATTTGAGGCTTCATTTGGTGTCATGGACAAGGAACATGGCTTGCGTAAGGTATGGGAAAACCATGTGGAAAGAATGCAGGGTGGCTCTTAAATTTTACAGAGCAATTATTCACAATTGGCACATGGATTCCCAAACTGTATAGCCAAACCATGTGTAGTGACCCTCTTCTATAGTAGGGTTCGCATGGTTGGTTAATGGTTTTTCAGACCGTTCAACCAAACCAAGAGATTTCCCCAAGTCAATAATAATTTTATATTACATATCTTTCCCACTTATGATTTAACCCAAAATCAGAATCCCCATCCCCTAATTGTCTAAAAAGAACTAAGGGATCCTAAAAATCTTCAACCCATGCTATCCTTACACTATTGAATCCCTTAAATGGTTTCTATGATTGTTTCATTTATATTTTTGTTGAATTTCCATCTCTTATCTCTTTCATCTCTTGGTTTCTTGGTGTTTTCTAGGTTGTTTCTCTATTAGAAAAACCATAGATGATATTGATGATATTTTTTTTATGTTCCATTGATTTTAGGGTTTGTAGATACTTCCTTGAACTGAGTTCTTCATTCTCTAAAGGTTTTCTTTCATGCACATGAAATTGAAGTATGAGTTTCCATTATTTTTAATTCATGAGCATACCATTGATTCTTTATAATTCATATATTTTTTTCTAAAATGTTTTAATCATTCTTATGGTGTTTTAGATTGAATTGTTTTAGTATTTCCATAATGTTAATGTGGTAGAAATCATTTTTCAATGTTTTTTATTCAATTTGGCTATGTATTTATATATAAAAATTTTTATATGACAAGCCAATTATCCATTTTAGTAAATTGTGTGTTTAGGAGTTTGATCAAACTTGGATGGTCTTTATGAATTGGTTTTTTAATTTCATTTTGTATGTGGTTGGGATTCATCCTTGTGGTTTGGTGGATATGTATGTGTTCTTCTGTTGGGTGGTAAATCTAGTGGGTAGTTTGTAAATTGGTTTTGGATAACTTATATGTTTTATAATCGGTGCATCATTGGATGTAAGCACATCCATATGTGAATTAGGTTCACTTATGGATGGTATCACAAATTATGGTGGCAACATTAGAGAATGTTTACATCTCGAATTCAATTTTCCAATTACTTCTCTTCTATTTCCTTTTTTCATTCCCTCTATCTCTAAATAGAAATTATAAATCACTTTTGTGTCTTTCAGATGATTCGTGGTTTAAATGTGTCTCAAATTTCATCATAAATACATTTTACTAATTTCTAACCAATTTGGAATCATTATGTATGGTTTTGATTCTGAAATGTTATAAAATCCCATTTGGATCATGTTTTATTATTTCAACATTATTTTTTAAATGGGATGCAAGTTGATTTGTATTTTAAATGGAGAAGGCTCAATTTTTACATTGAATTGTTTTAAAAAGAGGGTTTAAACCCATGTGACATGAAGGTATAGTGAGAACTTCTATGTGATTTAGTGAGTGATATGCACCTTTATAGTGGACACTCTAAGGATTGGTTCACCACATGGGTCATGTTTTTTTTCTAGGAAAGAATAGTGGCACCTGTTTTTTTATGATCCACACATGTGAGGAATTCCATATCCAACATGTACTATTATCATGTGATTCCTACGTTTCATATAAAGGATTCAAGAATGATTGTTTATCAACCTTGATTGGATGGGTTGGTACACCTTGATTTTCAGAGTGTCCAGGTGCAATGTGCCACTGGATTGGATAGTATAGAGCATCCATATAGTCATTGAATAAGGATCTGAACTATATGTTGATAGGTTAGTCAAAACTATGTACTTCTAGGGATCACTTCTATAGATGAGTATGAAATTCCCATGAATACTATATATATGTTCTATTTATTTTTATACTCTTATTTTTTCTATTCTATTAGCTTTTCATTACTAGTCCTATTTATTTTATTTTCACTATTTTCCCTTTTTGATCACTATGTTAGATTACTTATTAGGTGTTTGTCTTGTATATTGTTTTTGATCAAATAGATATTAGTTTGGAAAAGTGAAAGTAGTACATGTTGTTTTCAAATTCAAATTCTACATTTGGTTATTTAAAATGATTAAGATCTATTTTATAAATATATTTCAATATTGTGTTTGAGGATTATTTTGGGAATAGAAATGCATAGAATCTATGGTGATTACCTACTGAGATGTTTATTCTCTCCCCTAGTTCTGCCACAGTACATTGGTAGACCCCCACTATTTTATAGGTTCAGGTTCCTAGTTCAGGATGCCTATAGATTGGGATAGATCATATGGATGGATTTGATAATGAGGTCATGTGGAGATCATTTAAGTTGTGGTTTGGTTTTAGTTTTTATTTTTTTCTTTTTTCACTTATTATTAAATTTTGATAATGTTTATGTATTCAATGATGTTTAGTATTTACTGATTTATTGGTTCATGCTCTATTTTGGTTATTTTATCATGATTTTTTGTAGGGAAAATTTTTCCCAATTGGTTTCCATTGATACCCAGTGCTAGTAACCACCCCTAAAGGATCAGAAACACCTCTTGGGTCATTCCATGGGTCGGGTTGGGATTCAAGTCAGATGGAAGCACGACCTATTTTATGATAACTACACTAGAAAATAAAAGAAATCATGTTATGTGCCATTTAATATTAGTTAAATTATAATGGGATAATAAATACCATAATTACAATAATCATCATGAGATAAGGGATTCAACCATGGAACTAAGAGAGTTGGATTGATTTAAATGTCTCTACTAGAATATAAGATAAAACACAAAAAAGAATTAGTAATTCTATAAAGCACTCCAATGAAAAATCTTTTAAAGAAAATTTTAGAAGGATAAAATGATTATAAATTAATTATATCATTAAGTGTACATATGTGGTGAAAAAGTGAAAATTTTGTGTTTGTTGATCATGAATAGTAGACATTGAACAATGATTCAATAAAATTGATACAACAATATGGGATGTACGGGAAAATTGAGATTGGTAAAATGAAGTGGATGATGTTCATGGGTGGATTCCAATGAAAAATAAGTGTACTACAATCTAGAAGAAAATAAATAAGGTATTATTGAATTTATGAAGGTACTCAAAGAATGACTTGTCATTTTATCCAATTTTCAAATTAGATTCCAATAACTTTCGATGATATAATTTGATAACACTAGAAGCGAAGTAAAATAATCACCATCATAATAGATCATACAATATAAAGTGAAAGGTGAATTTGTATGAAAATAGGAATACAATAGTAATGAGAGATGAATTTCTCAACTAGTTTTGTCTTTTATAAGTAAAATCTATTTTATTATATGATTAGTAGAGGCCATATGATATTCCATTTTGATTCTTGAACATTGTTTATTATAACATTATAAATTTATATTGAATAATTATCTTTTTATTTTCATCTATTTATTTTGTTCTTTATTAATTTACTTTATACTAATGTGTTGAATGGAACATCGTTTTATGAAATAATTTAATTATGTTTTTTATTTAAATTTCATAAGTTATGGTTTTGTTTAAGATAATAAAGAATTTAATTATATCTAATTTCATATATTTATCTATAAAATTAAATTATATTAATATTAATTACAACACAAATATTATTTTAATATGATTTTCAAAAAGAGTTAAGTTTAAAAATTGTATTCATAAAATTTCAATTGTGGAATTAAACATGATAATTTGATAATAAAAAATGGTGTTAACAAATATTGAAACATGTTTACAACTATTATTCCTAAATAATTTTTCAAACACATCTTGAATCCAATCTATGTTGTTTTTTAAATATTCACTATTTATCATTTTCAATCAATCAATTTTCAATAATTATTTTCAAAATAGGAACTACTCAATAAATTCAGTATAATACCCTTTTATAATCAAAAATCGGAAATCAGGAGTGAAAATTTGGAACTTTGTTTTCATCCTTGTGAAGGTAAACCAGTGGAAGTGTTATACTTTTTTACATAGGGATAAATGATTAAAGAATATTTTTAGCAAAATTTTGGATGGAGTTGGTTTCCAGATACTGAATGAGGTTGTTTTTTTGCTAAATATTATTTATTTTGATTTCTTTATATTTAATTAATTTACATTGTATTTTCTGGTGATTGGAATAAGTTTTTCCAAACTAATAATTTGATGTGAATTTTCTTTTTTAAAAGTACATCATTGAAGTTTCTTATACTGAGGATTTTTTTAGAGAGGCATGATTAATTACTCATATTTTACAAAATTTGGATTTTAGGAAAGGATTGGGAAGAGGTTTTATATTTGTAATATATATATAATATGTTTTAATTCACATAAATCTAATGAATAGTTTCAATGATAATAGTTCTCAACATCATATGTTATATAAAAACATGTGGCCTGGGATTTTTGAAATAAGGGGGGAGACACAATCGGATAATGATATGTTGATTTAAAGTTTTCTAAAAATCATGAAGATGTCATGATATATGATGGTGTATTTGGAATAAAAGAGAATTATTTTCTAGTGCTTCTAAGAATTGATGTTTTCTAGATATTGATTATTATATCAAGAAGCATCAAATGTAGATCTTGTTCAGCATCTAAGAGATGGTATTTGATGAAGTATGAGGTTTTGGAGAATTCATGATCAACGAATTCATCATATGAAATGATCTTTTGGATGAAATGTTCAGTCATGTGAACTTTTAATTGCTGACATTAAAAAATAGTGTATTCAGTAATTATACCAGTACTTCATATAATTTTTGCCATCGATTATTCAATAGATTGGTGTCATACATAATACATCAAATACATAATTCAATTTCCATTAAAAACATTTATCTACCCATTTTATATATTGGATGAACCAATGATTATTACTATGAATGATAAGTGTTACAAAAACCAATCAATCAGGTGTGCTTCATATATTGATCTATCATATGGGAATCAGAGACTGATCAATTAGATAAAACACAACAATGATGTCACCTATTTTCATGTGACCATAATAATCATAGTGCGGTCAAATTTTGTTTTGATTTCAATTGGGTATGACTCATCAGATAGGGTGTAACATCGACAATTCATTGAAGGTAGAGTTTCACTGGACATCATACATCATCTTGATTGATAGCTTTTCAAATGACGAAAATGGTATCATAGTGAGGTTTCCACTAAACTATTTAAATTTTTTTTTGATGTCTATAGACATTGCAACAATGTTTATAGAAGAAATTTTTTAGTTATATTGGAGCAGCGGAATTGGATATTATCATTTTTCGGTGTTTTCAATATGATCAAGGGAATCATAGTGAAAGACAATTTTTGAATTATTTTTTTGGGAATGCAGAATTTAGTTCTTTCTATTGAAAATTAATATGTTTTAATTATATTGATAAGATAATGTAAGAATTTGTGATGTATGTCACTGAAGCTGCCTGAGCGTCATGATAACTCTCCTCAATATACAATTCTGTATTCTCCATTGGCCATTCTACTAGTTTCTTCAGGAGACATTGATCTTGTTTATCATGTTGATGAGTCCACCAACACACTAGTTGATATGATTCCACATCCAAACAATAATCCCCACCAAGAAGAACCTATAACAACTCTAAACGCACTCCTTGAGGCCCATGAAGCATGACAGGTTGTGATCCCCCCAGATGTAAATCCATATCTAACATGGATGGACAACTTGAGAGCACCCCGAGATTTTTGAAATCTAACTTCCCCCAATTAAATGGGATGGGTGATCCACTATGGAATCTTTCCCACTTCATATGATTGTTTGGAACCGTGTGGGGAACTCAAGAGTTGAAAGAGGCTTCAAAAATTCTATGTTTTGTGAAAATACTATAAGGGCCTATGCTTCTGTGGTACAATCAGATGTATGTTGAGTTCATAACTTGTTGTGAAAATTGTCATGGGTAGTTTCATTATCTGTTCAACTCCACCAATAATAAGATAAGTATATATGACCTCTTCATGTGAAAATAGTGGCCAGATGAGTGAGTCACATACTTTTTCACCAAGTGGAAGGGCCTCACATATTCATTCTACATGCCACTAACTCAATAATATATTCTGATGATGTGTATGGGGAATTTAAATTCCAGATTTTTCCTTTCCATTATCACTCATAATTTATCAGGTGTATTTCCAGATATCTATGATAAAGATCAGCAGCTTATGGACACCTAACAGCAAGTTAATATTGTGATCATGTTTCCTCCTCTAACTCCAACAAGAATGACCTCCAAGTAAAAGATTGTCTTTCTCATACAGATAGAGTCCCGTAGTCCACTACCATGGTTACTGGAGGAGGATCATTGATAATATCTCTAAGGGAAAAATGCATGGTTATCTTCAGGCTCATCACCTCATATTAGAGAATCATAAGGCACCACCACATAATGCACTACCACCTCTAAGGGAAGAAAATAAGATTCCATCCCATCGTTAAGCTCTTTCCCTTTTACAGGGCCAGGCTACCATAGTTATCTTTTCAGATAGGATACACCAGACCTACAGATTTAGTGAGGATTATGTCCCCAGTTATTTCCTTAGTTCCCTTGATTAGGAGATTTTGATGATTCTAGATTGTCGAAGACCCAAGTAGGTTGATCTTACTGATCCCCCTAACTTCTTCCCTTATCATAAGTTCTTTCGGCATACCATAAAGAAATTCTATGTGCTCAAGTATTAGATCCAGGACTAGTTTCAAAACAATTTAGTTAGATTGGGCCCTAACCTAGCATAGTTGGAATGATTTTCTTCATGTATGATAGTGATAGAAAAAGTGATTGGAATCATGTATCCAGTCCTGGGTCTCAGAATAATGAGGATTGGTTGGCTCGTGGGGTATTTTATCACTCCCATGGTATCAGTTGTTCCCATTTGAATCTGCCTAAGCCTCCAAAAATAGTTGTTCCTCAACCATTTTCCACTTATGCTTCCACATATCAACCATCTACTTCTTATAAGAGCAGGAAACAGTGACGTAAGGGAAATAAAATTCCCCCACTAGTGTTGAATCCATCCCGTACTCTTGGAGAATTTATCCCTTGAGGGTTGAGGGTCAACCACATAATCTGACTAGAATTAGATGTTTTTTCAGATGATGAGAAGTAGTACACCTCTATAAATTCTATTGAGTTGTTGGATCCCTTAATAATTTCCACTGATAAATATTATTAAATAATTTTCTGCATATATTCTTGGTTTTTATAAATGTATACATGTCCATGGATGTGTGAATCATTGGAATTCCTTGAATAGTGATTCAAGATAAGATGTACATGCTACGGATACCAGACAGTAGGCTATGTGTAGTGTCCAGTACGTATAGAGCTCCTCCCAGCCCATCTTGTAAGATTCACTCCCGCTGACATATGTTCCAGTTGACCATGAAGATTCACATAATCTGCATCATTATCATCCACATCCAGTTGTAACAATGCTTCATCCATCCAACAATCAACCGGTAGTGATTTTTCATGGTTCAACTAGTGAGAAGTGTGATATTCCCAACACTAGCCATATTCCACCGGTTCAGCCAAAAACGCATATCATACCTTTTACCAAATATAAACCTTCTATCAATAAAAGTTTATTCCTTTCATGGATGTATTATGTGCTGAAACATCATTCCAAAATTATTTTGAATATCTCGATTCTCAGGGATCTATGCCTATTAGAATAGTTAAAAGAAGTCCTTACATAGGCTTTGAAGAGTCCCCTCCAGTCCGAGATAGATGTTGCAATAGAAAATCACTTCAATGATGAGGGAGTCGAGACAATAGAATTCTAATCAATCATTTAATTCTTGGGATTGGGTGAAGGTTTTCCCATATATGATCATATTCACCAACAATACAACATTGTCCAATTCAATGGTATAGAAGTTTGTCATTGTCTTGTCAACACAGGTTCTGGGATCAACCTCATGAAGACCTGGATGCTCTGCAAGCTATGATTTATGGAAGAATATTTTAGTCTCTATAACCTAATGATTTAGGGTTTTGAAAGGAATAAATAGAGGTCATGTGGAAAGACCTTCCTAAAGACCCATTTCAGTGGCTAGATCGCAAGAACTGCATTCATGGTTTCCTTAGAGTATATCACCTAAAATGAGTTGATGGGTAGACCCCAACTCTATCTACATGTAGTAGTTCCTCCATCATATCACCAATTACTCAAGTACTCCCTTAGTGGCCATGTTGGTGTTCTCCAAGGAGACACATATTCTTTTGCCTCTTGTGAAGCCCACTATTTGAATGGTCTCTATTATAAAAGAAAGGAAAAGAGGGTTCAAACCAATTAGGTTCAACATGCTATCACTATGACCAACCTGTGGGAGGACTTGGATGATGCATCCATCCTCCCAATTCACCAATTGGAGGCTACAACACCAAACTTGGGACATTGCTTCATCATTTATGAGATGAAGAGAAGATGTGTTTTCAAATAAAAGGAATGTTAGAATATTACATCATACTTCTATACATGATAGGCCAGAGTGATACCAGAGCCTCTTACCCTAGTATGATATTAGTATGTTCACCCAATGGCTATAGTAGTATGTCACGACCCGTCCTCGGGGCCCGTGCCGTGACTACCCCAAGCCCGCCTTCCATAGGCCAGGGGCTGGCGACTAGCGCCAAGGCATAAAACCCGATAAACAGGGAAGGAATTGTCTTTGTAAGTAAACAACCACCACAGAGTAAGCAAGTGGAAAGAGTAAACACTAAGTAAAAAGCTGGTACAACAGTAAGTGCAGAAAAGTAAAAAGGGGCCGGAAATATAAGCCCAACTGTAAATTACAACTCGATAAAGGGAAAGCAGCAACTAAAGGTAAAGCCGCAGCGTCGGGACGTCCTATGGAAGTCCCACCTGAAGGATGAGCACAGATAGCCTCCACAGCTCCTCGGTCCAGTCGTCCACTCCGAGTACGTCCCGCCCAGTGGTCCTCCTCCAGGTACCGTCCTGCTCTGCCAACCTCGACCATGATCAATGTTGTCCGTCGTCTGCAACCAACACAACGAAGTGCGGGCATAGCCCGTGCAGGGGTGAGTATAAGCTACTCAGTAGGGACCCCGAGACCCCCGATGGTCTCCTGAAATCCACAAAGGATAAACCAAAAAGGAGAGATACAATCACGAAGTAAAATCTGACTCTGCTTAGGTATATGCCCATACATATACCTAAGTCATCAATTCTCGTTCGGCTCCAACACCCGAGACCAAGCACAACCCAGTCCACACAGGAAAGAAAAACGTATACCCACACAGGATAGCACAACACATACACAAAGGAGAGGAGACAGTAGATCCAAACAGGATAGCTCAACCCAATCCACAAAGGAACGTAAACAGTAAATCCACACAGGATAGTTCAACACAATCCACAAAGGAAGGTAAACAGTAAATCCACACATGATAGTTCAACACAATCCACAAAGGAATGTAACACAGGATTCAGCTCACACAGGTATACTTCTTCAGATGACGATAAAGAAGATCACTGATCCACCTAAGTCGTCGGACCCACAAAGGATCGATAGGTACTAACCCCTGCAATGACCCACACAGGATCGGGCCCACACTGGACCTGTAGGTAACTAACCCCCGCAAAGACCCACACAGGATCGGGCCCACACAGGACCTGTAGGCGTTGGCTCACACAGAACCGCTGAGCGCTGACCCACACAGGATCGGACCCACACAGGATCGGGCCCACACATGACCTATAGCACTGATCCACGTAGGATCGCTGAGTGTAGTAGTCGTCGTAGTCCACTGAGGATCTCTACACAGTCGTCGTTGCAGTCCACTGAGGATCTCTGCACAGTCGTCGTCGCCACAGCCAGCACTAGGGTTCCCGCACACAGCAAGCTCATCCTGGAGGGTCCGCTCCACGAGCCGATAGGATGATACATCAACTGACACGTAGTCCGAATTTGATGTATCCAAAAGTTCCGTATCGTCAACAGGAACTCAACGTCGCAGACGGCGCGTCAATCGAACGCTCGGTCTGAGAGTTAATGGCATTTTCGTCCCAGGGGCCCGGTTGGTTTTTAAGCCAAAACCAACCTGACCGCACTCCACCTACGTCCAAACCTCGGGCGGAGTATGACAAAAGATCCATCTCACTTAGAGGAATCCACAAAAGTCGACGGCACGTCAATCGGACGTCCGGAACTCAAGATATGAGTGTTTTTGCTCCGACGGCCCGGTTGGCTTCGTGTACGAACCAACCCGGCCGAACCCAAAGTTCTCCGAAACCTTGAGTGTAATATACTGAAACGACCGTCTCGATCCAAGGATCAGAACGCCGCTGACGGCGCGTCGTTCGGAGTCCCATAGCTCAAGTTATGGTCAAAATACCGAAATGGTCCGAAGACGGGGGGTCTGGGCCTAGGCCGACCCCCCCTGGGTCGGCCGAACCGGGTCGACCTGAACTGGTCCGACCCGGATGGACCCGGTCCGGTTCGGCCAGGGCGTGGCCCGGCCGGTCGGACCGGCTTGGCTCGGCTCGGCCGAGCAGGCGAGCGCGGTAGGGGAAGCCGCGGGGCGCCGCCCCCGCGGGATGAGGATGTCGCGGCCCCCGCGTGGGGCCGCGCTGGATCAGCGGACGGGGCCTTTGCCGCGTCCCGTGCGTGCGAGTTGGACTCGCGCTGCCGGCGAGTTCCGCGGGCCGTCGGAGTTGCTCTGGTGGTCGGATTTCCTTCTCGTCTGCGCCGAAGCTCCTCCCGGGTCACGATCTTCACTGCGAAGTTCTCAAATCGCTTTTGTGGCACGTTTCGTCGTCACCCGCCAAATCCGCACAACAACGAAGATCTGCGGAGGGTTGTCGGGCTGTGTTCGTTTGGCCGGCACCCTCCGCGTTAGGCGATAAGAGTTGGGAGGATTAATCAACACATAGAAATCATAACCAAAACAATTTTAATGAATCAAAATTGTTTTTATGAAACCGGGTTCTTCATTTATAAAAAAACGATCACGGGAATATAAAATTATATCACAACAACCCCTACCTCGTTAAGTTGTCACGCGCGTCTTCTTCGTGGATTTGATCGCCGCTGAAGGAGGCGATCGTCGCGTAGTGGAAGGGCGTCGCGTCGTCGCGGAAAGGCGTCGTGTCGACGAACTCTGAGGTTCAAGAACAAAAAGATTTAATTAATAATAATTAAATTTGTGCGTTGTTAAAAACCACAAAGGAGTTTAAAAAAAGAAAACCGAAGTCTCTTACCTCAAGCAGTCAGTGAACGGAGATCGTTGCGGGGAAGAACGTTTTGGAAGAAGCGTCGTCATTCTCCGAGGGTGACGGCATTCTTCGCGTTCTTCGCGTTCTTCGCATTCTTCGCGTTCTTCGTAAAGGAGGATGAAGGCACAAGAACTTCTGTCAAAAGCCTCACAATGGGTAATCCTCCAAATGTTGGCGTTGGTCTTATTTTATTAACACGCCAACGAATTTCAAACCGGTTAAGAAACGATTGAATTAATTCATCGAATTAATTCAACGAATAAAACCGCCCAATTAATTGGTGCGTTAAGAAATTAAGAAAACAGGTCAGTTGACTTTCATAATGACGGGTTTTCGCGGGTGCGTTACTTAGCGGAAAGAAACGGCGGGGCTCATGCGGGCCCCACCTCACAAATATCCTACCAAGAGGGTAAGATATTTCTGGATAGCACCCTATCCGCATCAACTCAGCTGAAGCTGCTTTAAGCGGCTTCAAGTGGCTTCCAAGGGGCTTAAGTGAAATAAAATAAAGTTTGTCGCACAACTTTATTTTATTTCAAAACTTAAAACCCAAAAATTAAAAACCACACCTGAGAAAACGCAACTCCGGAAGAGGCGTTTCTAAGAAAATACCGGAGCTGCAAATTCATCGGCACCCTCAGAATTCGATTCCGGGCACCGGTTCAAAATTTAGAAAAACCCGCTCGTCCGTTCACTGAACGTACCCGAGCCAAACTTCGGAAAATGATTCCGGGCACACCGGGCCTCAGAATCAGGTGCCGTCAGAAGCTTCACTCTTACAAAATTCCAAAGAAAATTAAGAAAAAAAAATTTCCTTGAAATTTACGGGTCTTTACATAGTATTCCATACCTACTAGTTCTGTCAAGATGGGTTAAGCCGACATAGGTCGATCTAGCACCACTAGTTTGACATTATAGAGAATGGACCCCTCAGTTAGAGTATTGATGGAAGCAGGTCAACATAATTCATTACCATTGATTCAATAATGAATGAATCTATTGATGAACATTTCATTACCACCCAGGCTGGGACCAACATTACTCTAGAGAAAGGTAACTTGGATGAATTTGCTTCCACTTATGATCCTCCCACCTTGGATGATGAAGATGATTTGTAATATTTTACTCTTATATTTGAAGAGGTCATCTCCACCACTATGGATGAGTTGGTTAAGGTGGATCTTGGCACTAAGACAATAAAGAGGAAAATGCTGATTAGTGTAGTCATTTTGATTAGTGTAATAATGCCTACAGAGGAAAAAAATAGTTTGTGGAATTTTTAAAACAACATTGTGATGTGTTATCCTGGATTTATGATGAGATTCCAGGGCTGGACCCTTATGTTTTCATCCACTGTCTTGGTCTCCCAGTGAGTCATTTTGGGTTCATGAAGACTCCAAGAATGATTCACTTGTCTCACAGTACCATGGTTGAGGCCCAACATGATAATCTCATCAAATCCAAATTCTTCATGGAAATATAGTACCCCAAGCGGTTGGCCAACATCATTCCTGTCAAAAAAAATAATGGATAGTCCAAAGTATATATTTACATCGAGGATCTAAATTTCCACTACCCAAAGGATCATATTCACCTTCTAGTGATAGATTTGTTAATTGATATCACTACTTGGTTCTAATAACATTCTATTATGGATGGGTATTCCTAGTATAATCAGATATGAATGGACACCGAAGATGAAGATTTCATAACATTCAGAACACCCCAGGGTACCTTTTTCAATCAGGTAATGCCTTTCAATCTAATGAATGAAGAAGGCCCCTATCATCATGTTATGCACCACATCATTAAGAAGATACTTGGAACACTAGTATAATGCTATGTAGATGATTTTGTGGTTTAATCCTGCCAAATTTATGACTATATGATTGCTATTGAGAATTTTCTTTGCTTCCTTCTCTCAATATAGTTGAATTTGGGCACCTTGAAATATGATTTTAGGTGACCTATGGGAATTTACTTAGTTTTATTATCAGATTCTGGTGCATTGAGATTGACCTAGAGAATATCTTTGAAATAATTTAGATTATACCATTGAGAAACATCTAGGATTATTGAGGCTTGCAAGGCCCTGTATCCCATATATGCCAATTCATTGTGAATCTTACTAGAATGTGTAAGACCTTATCCAGACTCATGAAGAAAGTTTTCACCTACTATTGAGATGAAGAGTGTTGAACTTCTTTTGAGGAGGTTAAGAAGTATTATATATAACCCTTGATTCTGATTCCATCCTTCTCTAGAAAGACACTGGTCATTTATGTGACTTCCCTAGAATAATTTATCATCACCCTTATATTCAATAAGAATAAAGAAGGAAAATAGAATGGTCTTTACCATCTTATAAACATTCTCCTTGATATAGATTCCAGATATTCTCCCATTGTGATGAGATTCCCCTCACTAGTTTTCATGGTGTAGATGATATAAAACTATTTGTAGCATTATGAGATATAGCTGGTGTACCATGTGGATCCTTTCAAGTAAATAATGAAACTTCTTAAGTTGATTGGTTGTATAGCACACTATGTGAGGATTCTTTAGAAGTTTGACATCAGGTTCATTCCAAAGAAGGATGTTAAGGGTCAAGTGCTGGAAGATTTTCTTTCCACCCATTTGGACGCCATAGTGCAGTCAATGGATCATGATTTTCTATATGAGACCATCCTCTCAGTGGATTAGTTCATGTTGTTTGGTAATATATACTTTAATAGTGCATATAGAAGTCTAATTTCCAAAAATATCAATGATCCTAGGCTCAACATGGCAGGCATGGAGGTTGTCTTCATTACGCCTATATAGGTTGTTCTGCCATATTCTTTCTTGCAGTCAGAAGGCTGCAGAAACAATAAGGAAGAGTATTAGGCCCTCATCACTAGTCCTGAGTTGTCTTTCAATATTTATTTCACTTTACTTTATGTGAAGGGGTACTCTATTCTAGGAATCAAGTATATTAACAGTGAATATATAATCAGGAAGTAAGAGCTCATTCCCTTACTTAGGCCCACCCATTGTCTGATTGCCCAGTTCCCTTCTCACCCATAAGTGACTCATGTTCCCCAATCAAAGAATGGTCAAGCTAAAACATTGTCCAATCTAGCCACATCTCTCACAAATCGTAACAGGGAAGATCTATTTATTCTTGTGGCACGTCGAATAGTTATCTCCCCAGTCAGTTCAGACAAAGATGATGCCCAATAGATAAATAATCTTACCATCAATTATTCACCATCAGGTCCCCTAGATCCCCCTATCGATGAAAAAACATCTTCTTGGATAACTCATTTCATTGTGTATATTCAATATGGTAATATACCATTAGATATGGATAAATGTGAGATAATACCTCATCTTGAAGTTCAATTCACCCTCCACATAGTTCTTATCTAGGAGTAGACTCTTTACAGATGTGGGTGTGAAAGAAAACTTCTCCATTTCATTAAAAGAGATTTGATTCCCAATGAATTATAGAAATTCCATATCATTTCATGTGGTTCTCATCAGGTTGGGATGAATCTTCCCAACCAGATTCAATGGTTAGTCTACATCTGGTCAACCATGGTCTTAAATTGTATCATGTTTTCCAAGAGGTTCCAAGTATGTTAGATCCATGCTAATTTTTTTCATTTATTTCCAGAACCTCTAAAAAATACTGTGTACTCTTGGCCCCTTTTTATTTTGGGACTCAACATCATGGGACCATATCTACCAGCAACATCTTACGAGTGTTAGTTCATCTTAATCTCAAAATATTTCATCCCGAAGTGGGATTATGTGATTCCACTCAATGATTTCAAGACCCAATCTATTTTTGAATTCATGATCTCTAATAACATTTTTCGATTTGGGGTCACTCATGCTATTCTCATTGACAACATATCCTATTTTTAGGTAGCTGCATTGAATAAATTTTACACCATGTTTGAAATTAGGTTGAACCACACTTCTCGCTACCATTCATAGGAAAATGGGTAGATTTAGGTGTTCAATAGGACCCTCTAAAATATTTTTCAAACGTTGGTGGGTAAAAATAAGAAACTTTTTCCAGATAAACTCTCGAACACTTAATGGGGTTATCGAACGATGACATGTAATTCCACCTAGGTGAATCCATATTCTCTAGTATATGGAATTGAGGATGTTCTCTTCTAATAGAATCAGTTTTCACCACTCCACACACCTATCAATGATCAGCAGATGTTAGACAAATTATCATAAGTCCATCTACCCAAACTAGAATCCCTCAATGAGAATAGGCTTCAGGACTTTCATAATATAGAGTGGAACCAAAGAAGTATAGCCATATCCTTCAACAAGACAGTTCATTTTCACTCCTTCCTCTAAGGTAACATTGTATTGGCTCTGTGGATGCCAATGATACATGGAAGGAAACCACTAAAGTTGGATCCTAAATGTAAAGGAATTTAAATTATCTTCAAGGTCTATCATAACAGTGAATATTCTTTAGTCACTATAGATGATGAGAGAATCAATCATCCTACAAATGGAAAGATTCTCAAATAGTACATAGTCTGACCCATTTATCTAGAATGAAGTTAAACTACCATTTCATCCCGCATGATGTTACACTACTAGGCCCAAGATCTATGAAACTAAACTAATATTTCTTATATCATATATGATGATAAATTGTTCTATTATATTATACATGAAATTAAACTATGTAAAATCTCCCTTAGAATATATGTGGTGTGGTGTGGGACTTTCAAGCGTTCATACACATTAGGATATAGTAGATTCACCATACACTACCCTCTTGGAACAAATCCACTATTTCTTCTTGGTTTAATGATGATAAAATGAAAATTCCCCTATGGTCGGAGCTCTATGACCTAAAACTAACATCCCTATCAAAAAATATAATGTTAAACTACTAAATGGTCCTTTCTGTAAGACTTAAAATTGGAAATTCCCTCTTTATCTTGCATTACATTAAACTAAATTTCATGTCTTTACTGTATGATGCTCAACTACACAAATCTTTTAATAACTACATATTTTATTGATTCCCATCCTTATGGGATATATAGTGATTCCCAAACAGCTTTCTCTTGGGACCATTTATAAACTCTCCCAAACCCTTTTTCTTTATCCTCTATGCCGTTAAACTATGTATGAGACTCATCAAGATCTTGTGGAATGGAAAGGGAGACTTTGGCTTCATTAAAATTGGGTTATTCTTTTTGTTCCCACATATCTTTATAGGTCGATATGCTTTCCTCCACCTCCATCCTCATCGAATGATGTTAAACTACATAGATCATATAGAACAATGTATTTCATTGATTCCCATAATTATGGGATACGTTGTGACGCGTGAACATTTAGACTCTGAGCCTAGCTGTAGTGTCACAACACCCCTTTGTTCCCTCATTTTGAGTTCTATTTTGGAATATGAGGTGTGGTTTGTGAGCTTCTATGGCCCTCATTCTTGTCAGGTTTCATCATGGTGCCACACTGCATATTTCTAATTTGTAAAACTCATCCTATGGTTCAATATCTATAACATTAAAATAATATTCTCATAGTATTGTTTTCATGACAATAAAGTATGTTACAATATTTTTCATCCTCACATGAAGTTAAACTCTCTGAAATTTCAAGCCTCAAACATCATAAAATTTAACTATGTGTGGATTATCTTTGGGAATGTTTTGTGTGATGTTGGGCCTCCTTATCCCCCATTCATGATAGGTTTCCACAATGCACCAACTTTCATATCTCCTCTTTGGAAATCCAATTCCATGGTCTAAACTCTAAGACATTATAATAATATTTTCATCTTCTTAATCACATGATAATAAATTGTGTAACAATAATGGTATTCTCATTTGAGATATCATTGCCCCCTTTGACACTATCCTTCTGTCATTCCATCTTTTAGAACTATGTGTGGATTCATTCTTTCTTTATGGGATACATAGTGAAACCCAAAAATTTTGTCTACAGGCCCATCCATAGAATTAAAAACCATTTTCCCTTTTGGCCCTGTTTTCCACCTCTGAAATGTGTGTTGTGGTGTGGATCTATTTTGTCCACATTCACCTTAGGTTATGATAGCTGCACCATGCATATACCTTTTGTGAAACCCCTTTCTTCTTTATACTTACCATATGACATTAAACCACCCCAGATTTCATGAACTACATGTAGCTTGATTCTCATCCTCAAGGGATATGTAGTGACACACAGTCATTTTTTCTCTAGGTCCAGCCATAGGATAACAAATCTTTGGTCCCCTGAGCCTAATTTTCCATTTGAGAATGTGTGATGTGGTGTGGATCTCCTTGGTAACCTTTCACATTCTCTGCACCACACACTTATTTTTTAGGATACATCTCTATCGGATGTTTTTATTTCCTGACAATAAACTATGTAACGTTTTTTCCATACTGTGTGACATTAAACTAAATAGATTCCTTCCAAGAACATGAAATCAAACTAAGAACCAATGTTATAACAAATATGACCAAAACGCATTCCCATCAACAAGAAACTATACCTGGAGTTCCATCTTGGACTTCAGACCCTACAGGAATCCAATCATTACAGCCATATTTGATCCCACCCAAGAATGTTCCACACCGACATGCCCAAATGTGTGGTGGTATGATACTGGGAGTGTTAGATTCTACATGAACATTCCCTTAATTCATAAAAACGTTGTACAGATATATTTATATAGATCTCCATCATCCTCCATGTTTGATCCCCCCAGTGGAATGTTCTCAAGACACTTTTGCATCACCTACTGTTTTAGAATAACACCCTGATAGACATCAGATGACAGTTTAAGAATGGTTTTGTGTCTTGAACATGGTCATCATTCAACCCTCATGTTTATTTCTTCATTTTCGGCTAATGTGATATGGATTTTATGTCTCCAATAAGGTCACTAGTTATCCTCCATCATCATGCCACCCTAACTGTGTTCCATATATTGAGCATCTTGATTCAAACATTCCACTTCCTTATGTTTTGGTGGACCTCCAACACTCCTGGTGTTGTCCCTCCATGCATCCATGCACATTTAATGGGAATGTTATTAGGGTTGGTACTTTCCCTCCCAAAATTTCCATTCCAGTGTTGTATGGTCCCATATGATGGGGAAGCAAAATATCACTCCATGTTTCCCACACTAATCATAGCGATCGTTATTTTATGAGTCTTGGTAGGTCTTGTACCCACAGATTAAATCTTTACAATTCTAAAGTCCAAAATCTTTGACCTTAAACTAATATCCTCTTTAAGATTCTCTTAGAAATACATGATACATTGTTGGACCTCTTTGATCCTCATTCATGTCATGTTATATTATGAAACTGGACCACAAGTTTATATATTGAAAACATAAACACATGGGTCCAAACTCTATTACCTTAAACTATGTTCTATATCATGATTTCCCTCAGAGATATTCTATAGGGGGTTGGGACTCCTTGGCACTCATTCATGTCAGATTTATCATTCCCTACACTACATATGTTTACAAGAGATTCCCACTCTCTTTTTTATGAACTATATGACCTTAAAATGTGATCATATGGTCCATGTTCTATGACTATAAACTAATATTCCTTTCATAGTTCTCTTAGGACTATTTATTGTAGTGATGCGCCTCATTTCCCTCATTCATGTAGAATTACTTCATATAGTATGACTACATGATTCTATGTTGATATTACTTTGTAGTCCAAACTCTATGAGCATAAACTAAGAATTCTATAGTTTGAGATACATTTCTCAAAACTGTACAATGCTCCATCCTTAAACTAGGAACTTATGGTCCAAACTCTTTGAGCTTAAACTAAGATCCTCCTTGTAGTTATTTTTTTGGAATGTGTGGTGTGGTGTGGGCTCTCTTGGCCCTCATTCAAGACTAGTTTAATCATGGAACCACGCTAAGTATTTCAATGTTTGAATCCTCATATTAAAATCCAAAAAATGTGAACTTAAACTATTATCAAAATTAGGATCCTTATCTCAAGTTTGGTCGGGTCATACCACTGGCATTCCCTAATTCACTAGGGTATGAATCTAGAAGTTCCGTGTTCTATGAAACTATCTCTCAAATCCGCCTCTATGATTCGAGTATTTCTAAGTTCATATTTTCAATTTATTTAACATCCCTTAGGACCCCCTAATGGTGATGGTCTCATGCCGGTTGGTATCTCTTCTCTTCTTGGGGAAACACCCTAATGGATTTATGGAAATAAACATTGAGCTCTTTGCTTCGAATTTGGTCAACAATCAATTCTGTGTTTGAATGCCTCACTCTTGACAGGAAAAGTTATGATTTATTTGTTTCTATTAAGGTCAATAGTGATCCTACTCATTAGTTACCCATTCCCTAATCTAGACCTCAAAAGTTTCACATTACATTCTTTTCATTTCCCAATGTTCTAGTGGAACTCTAACACTCTTTATGTTTCTCCTCAGGGAACTTGCGAACGTTGAGAGAGAACATCCCATGATTTCATATATCTCTATTTGATGGATAAAGTATAACATCAATTCTTAATTTCCACATTTAGTATGGATATTGTGGGATTAGTATTCTTTGTAGGATTTACCCACAAATGGATTAATTGTACACTCCATGATAAAATCTCTATGACCTCAAACTAAGAACCTTTCCATTATTCTTTTTAGAAATGTGTCGAGTGACATGGGCTCTATTGGCCCAGAATCATGTCGGGTTTCTCATGCTGCCATGCCACATATTTTTGCTTTGAATTCCTCACTCCATGCTCAAGACTTTATGATCGTAAAACTAACAGCCTCTCCATGATTTCCTTGGGAGTATGTGGTGCATGTGGATCTTTTTAGACCTCATTCATGCCGGGTTTTCACCAATAACACCATGCACATCCCTTTTGGGATATCTCTCCCCAAATTTTTAACCACATGACAGTAAACTATTTACAAACTAGAATTAACAACACGTGACATTAAAATTCCATAATCATTGTTGTCACAAAACCTTAAACTGGATAACCATCGACCTAGATGCACGATGAAAATGGCATAGCGGTGTGGTGTTCTCACTCGGGAGAATGTCACACTTGGAACTATTTATTTACCATTCCATTTTTTAGGACCAATACATGACATGATTCCTCTAACATCACCTATACTTTTCATACTTGTTCAGCTATTAAAAACATACCAATAAAATCCACAAACAAGAAATATCTAATTTTCTCCCCCTTTGGGTATGGGCCAGACCTGCACATAAAAATTTCTCTTCAATAACTACGCGTGGATTTATTTCTATCCATATGGGATGTGTAGTGACTCCCAGATCATCGATCTTAGATCTAGCCATATCATTCACCCTTTTTCATGGCAATTCATTTGCGTGCTTCCCACATGACATAAAACTGCACATATCTATTAAAACTATGTATTTGATTGATTTCCATCCTTATAAGATATGTAGTGACACTTAGATTCCACATTTTTGTGACCATACACAAACTATTTTAAACCTTCATTCCCATTCCTAGATCATGGTCCATGCTATATGACCATAAACTATATGAGGTTCATCTTGATGTATCCATGTGGAACGTAGCATCCTTGGCTCATTCACATCAGGTATTATCTCTTGTGTGTCACATGTGAATCATTGGGATAAGTTTTTCTCATTATAGTCCAAGCTACACGACACTAAAATGTTTGCAAGCTCTTTTGGGAATTCATATATGGTATGTGTGGACCTCCTTTGTCCTTATTCATTCCAGGTTTGTTATGCCACTATATTGAAAATATATCTTTTGGATCATACCATCCTTGGTAAAAAAATCTATGACCTTGAACTTGGATCCCTATGGTTCAAACTCTACGACCTTAAACAAGGAGCCCTATGGTTCATTCTCTATGACCATATACTTGGTTCCCATGTCCAGGAACCATGTTTGTAAATTGTGCACATGCCTCTTCCAATAAATATTGTGTGGTGTGGACATATTTGGTCCTCATTCACATTAGTAATATATCCCTACCATTTTATACTCCTCCATTATCTAAACCATATGGACATAAAATATGATTTAATGCTTGCACACAAGATTGTAAACAGTGATCATGCCCTAAAAAAGTTCAGGATACCCCATGATGATCATTCACCTTGATGATTGTGGGATTATTTTACCTCCTTGGAAGAGAGGATTTCCCTTACCAGTGTTGGTCCCATACTACATTTTATTACAATAAATACACGAGTATTGATTCTTATCCTTATGGGATATGTAGTGAGGCTAAATCATTTTGTCTCAGGTCTAGCCATAGGTTCTTAATCTTTTATTTTACTCATATTTATTTATGGTGAAATCATTATGACCTTAAACTAAAATCCCCACTATGATATTTTCCACTTTCCATATCACATGTTCTTCCCTTTTATCCATTCCCTGATACTTTTATGGCGCATATCTTCCTTTTTATTATCCATATCAGTTTTATTTCCTTCACACCAAACAAATATTCTACTAATGGACATTTTCATAGTATATGAAACAAGACTCAAAAACAATTTCTAAGGTCCAGGCAGTATGACCTTAACCTATGTGCAATGTCTGGGTCATATGATGTTAAACTACACTATGCATTGTCCTAACTGTATGATGATAAAATTATTATTCTCCTACATTTTTCAGTTATATAAAATCACAAGGAATTGAAATCCTTTTCCAGAGAGGTATCCCATGTAAGACATGATTGATCTTTTTTCAAACCAACATGCTCCTATCAGGGTGCCCAAGGCCATAATGGAATAATTTCAATATCATATAAATCCATTCAAATATTCCATCACTCCACATCAGGATCCTCGTGTCCTTAATTTGGATCATTATCCTCTTTCATGTTTGATAGTTACCCCTAATAGATTTTTATCATGCCACTTTAGCTCAACAACCATTATAGGCCAATTCCCTAGAAAATATCAGCTGATATTTTGAGAATGGTTCCATGTCTTGATCATGGTTATCATTTAACCCTCATTTGCTTGTCCTCATTTTAAGCTTCCATTATATGGATGTTGTGAATTGAACAAGGTTAGAAGTTATCCTCCATCTTCATCCCACCCTCATTGTGTTTCAAATGTTGGTCATGTGATTTACACTTTTCATTCCCCTTTATGGGGATTGATTCCAACTACCTTGGAATTAACCCACTCATACACTTGATCACCTTGGTAAAACTATGTTGGTTATTTTGAGAGCCCTATTCTCTGGCTACATCCTCTCTTATTCGAATAATCTGGGTGGTCAGTCAACAATAAAAAACAATGAGTATTCGATGAATAGTAGGATCTCTCATATATAGTGAGCAGTTATGTGATCTTCCACTTTTCTCACACTAGGCATGACCCACATGATATTAGGGATTGATCATTATTTTTTTCATAGATATGATTGAGAGACAATAATTAATCAAGAAATAATGTTTCCATGAAAGCAGTTCAATATAAGAAAGAAAACAAATAAATGATTATTTCCAAAACACATCCCCTACAGGTCATCCCCTTCAATGGTGCACAATAGTTCTTCCAACCTTTGTAATGTGGTATCCAAGGATTATTTTCACCTTTCAAGTCCCAATACTTCATCTACGACATCAGAATGAAGATAATTCACCGTAATTTGTTCCTAGTATCACTCAATCAAGAGGTCGGTCACCTTGCGTGATGATTTCCTTATTTTCTCTAGGATTCCCACTAGTTGGGCCCTTAACTGCACAACAATACCTATTTGAGTATCGATGATGGAGAAATACTCATGTGATTGTTCCTCCAGAAAATCGACATCTTGTTCTGCCTCTTAATGTTGCAGGGTACTAACTGATGTCTCTTGGTTCCATAATACATACAGATGGAGACTGATCAATCGTATCTTTTCTATGAGATAATCCCAAATTAGCATATGCAGACCTTATGCATATGTCCCTAAATTGCACAGATCTCACAAACAATTTTGGAGTGATTCCATCCATGTTATCCAATCTGTCTATGGAGTTTTTTTGATGAATCAATTGATTAATTTTGAGGTTCGGTTCCATTCAGACCAGCTATCCTCTGTCGCATCCGAGTCAAACTCCTCCATCTTCTTAGGCTATGCAGGCAAATATTCTGGAAATAAAACCAAGAGTTCGGTAGGGGTATCCTCCACTGGTATTATATCATATGAGATGGGATCCATGTGGTGAGGCTGATATTCATCATATGATCTCACCTCAATGAGGTCATCCCTAGTTGCACAATGTATTTCCTAGTCTATGGTTCCACCAGAAGTTGTGTCCTAGTCCCATGCACCTTGCTTTATACATAATAGAACCCCCATCAAGATTGGAATCTCAGATCCTCTGAACGTGTCCCAAATTAGAGTGCCTACTACATCTAGCACTATTCAATCAAAAAGAATATCAGTTATCCTGATAATGTAAAGATAGATGAGGCTATTTAATGTGAAGGACATATAGAAACCAAGAGACGACATATCACCTTCATGGGTCAAAATTATTGGGAACTTAGGACACGACCCCCCATATATAATTGATGGGTTGTAAGATTATAGTGAGGCCACAATGTCCCCCTCAACACTATAGCGAACTACAACCACTATCACCCAGACATGGTTTATATAGATTGACCATGTGTGGTTTCCACTACACCTCTATCCTCGTGATAAGGGGACTATTGTAAAATATATTTTTTCATGGAATAGATATCAGTAAAGGAATCAATTGGAAAATGATGAGTGATTACATGGGAATGTGAGTTAACACTTACTTCAAATGTTTCAGAAAACCTCTCCAGGGAAGTGTCTCCTGGGGATGCTACCTCACCTACCTCCAAGGAAGTGTTTACTAAGGCTACAATCTCACCTTCTAAAAATTAGACTTACATAAATGCCACTACCTCAGTCCCCCATTGTAGATTTTATTTTTCAGATTCTTCTCCCCAAGATCCACCTGAATGGTCAGATAAAGGAAAATATTCTACCAACTGAGATTCCATCAGCATCAGGGGAGAGTTCATATTTATTAGTACCTATAATTGACCCGTTATTAGATATGAACATCTGCATTAATGCACTAGTTTCTCCAATTATGACCCAAATATCTCCCCCATTAACTAAGATGCATTGAACCCACATTTGGAGAAACTAATTCCCTCCATATTTATTCCATACCTATTAAAATTTTACCACAGGTCATTAGAATTATGAAATTGTCTATAGGTGTTTCAGGACATCCAGGACTCTAGATAAATGGTTTCATCATGAATCAACATGTGGAATAGTTGTTTCCTAGGAGCATGAGTGAACATCCAACAGATTCCCCTCAATGACTCCCCTTCCTCATAAGTCCTCTCTACTGTAAGTGATGCATCTAGTACTGCATCTCCTTACAATTCATATCTGATTTGAATTGATACATGGACCATCATCCTCATTGCTTTAAATTCATCACCCTGTTGTGTATCTACCCTAGTCCCATGATGTTCACTTGTCACTGCTTGTCCAGACACTCTGTCGCAAGCCCATATTGTCTATTTCTTTAGTATTTACCCCAGATATGTAGATTCACATCTCTACACATAAGTATGAACTAATATGAATGTGGTAGTGGATGCAGGAAACTTGTTCCTCATTTTTTCATCCTCAAATATATACATCAGCTAAATATGGCTCATCAAACATGGATGATCATCATGGAATACCTCTAGATATATCGTTAGAGTTAGCCTATGAAAACACTAAAATTTTCTCCCAAATAGTTGTGGAGTATAAGGATCGTATATTGGATCCCTATCCAACCTCACCACCAATATTCTACCTCGAAAGTCCAGGAGATGTGACCACATCTCCTTGGCCCCCCTTCTATCACTATTAAACTCTCCCATCATCAGAAGGAATGGGTGGAATATAAATGGGTCTACTCACCAAATCTTACTCAGCTATACCACCAAGCCTATCTTGAGTGAAAAACTCCCTGTAATTTTTAGGATTTCCGGTCAAAATCTCATCTTGGGGTCAGGGGGAATATGGGATTGATGTATTCATAACCTCCCCTATGCGCTACATCCCAACTACATAAAGAATGAAATGGACCACACACATGTAGTGTTTTCTTTCCCCCACTGATATACCAGAGTACATTATATAATTTATCTAGTATCAAGACACCATGTTTGATTTGTTCCCATTCACCCACCATTTCCTCCCTTTTGAATGTTCTCGTCTATGCCCCCATATACACATCTATTACTAGTAGCATCCACCCACAGATGAGTGCTGAGATAAATCAATTCAGCCTGATAATCATTCGCTACTTGGTCAAGATACTATATCCCCAAATATTCCATTGGTTGTCCTTGATTATTTGCTAATAAGTTCCATTGCTACCTTGCAGGGCTCTCCTTGGGAAGATGTGGGCCTCATTTTTAATTTCATGGGCTCTTATTCTAACATCTCCATAGGAAAATTAAAAAAATAAAAAAACCATTTCTTGAAATGGAAAACACTGATTGTCTACTATCCATTTTTTGTTCCTAAAACAGGGTCCAGAAATTCCTTCAACAAATATGAAATCTATTCCTCATCCTCCCATGTGTTCTTAATAGATTGTAACTCATCATACATTCCCCCCAAAATAGAAATTTTGGAAATATGGTTGACTCCCCATATGTTGATGTCAACCTACCAATGATGTAGATGAAACGTCTTGGTATATGGAAACCATCAGCTTTACATATCTAGTATTATGTCTTCTGGTTGAACGACATGGAATTGGGAAGCCCATGGCACTTCATGCAAACCTATCTGCCTTAACACATTTATAAACTCTGTGCTGGATGTGCACACCCAATATTCCCAAGACCATTCCTATATGAAATTGATTCCCTAGAATAGGTCAAAACCATCAATCCAAACATTCTCTGGGTTCCCAAGCACTACTTTGAGGATCATTTTATGTTTTGTTGGGGAAAATATATTTCTAATGGCTTTCCAATGATATTATTTGTGTTATTATAAAGTAAGTTCATTGTGGTAGTAGTCTAATCCATCCAGATATGTTCATCAGTAGCCCTATAACACTGATGCTTCCTCAATGTTCCTTTAAACTAGTTGGATGGCTCATCCCTTCTTCTCTATGGGATGAATACATCATCCCTCATACCAAAGCTGAACGGTGGAAACCATTTTCAAAATGGTTTATTTTTCTAAGCTTACATTAAAAAATCCAATAGAGAATCATGATTAGAATTTCTCCAAACATACTCTCTGATAAAAATATTTTCCACAATTTCTTCTCTTTCGGCAGCATCAGCATGAACCTCTTGGTCAGATTTCTAGCAAGCCATAAATTTGGTACAATGAATTATTTTTGCGTCTGTTCGAAGAGGTTTATTTTGAAGATCAATTGCAAAGAAGTAGTTCGTGGTGCAATGATTCATGGTGCAGACATATAATTGGTTTGAAAAAATAGGAAGAGTGGTTCATGATACCTAATGAAATAGAAATTATTCACTGATCAAGGGACTAAGAAACCATTTCTTGGTGATGCGTTCGTGGGGTGGATAGCTTTATGAAAAGATATATTCGGTGTAATCATTCTTGGAGGTCTAGTTCAGATAATGGGACACTCCCAAACTATTTATAACAGATGTTCTACATGATATTCATGGAGACCATCAATTTCCCAAGAATCATGGTTTCCATCATATTCCCAAACATCATTGCGTTCTTCACCTACCCGAGCTTCACAACTCCCCACAACATGCATGCCCTATGAGCCAGCGTTGTGGTCAAATGTTTTTTTAGAAATTTTCTTATAAAATCTAACCCTTCTTTTCTATCACCTTCCATTCTAAGAGACAAATTTTTTGGCACAAAAATCCATGCTACTAAATACATGGAAAAAGTTTTAGTCAGTTCAAGGATTGTTCAGAATCAAACATCCCATAATTCATTAAAGGAGTCTATATCATGAATCCACATTTTGAAGACCCCTCACAATCTTGCATGTGAAGGCGGTTGATGGTAATTCCATGAGTCCTATGAGCACCACATGTTCACCAACATCTTTTATGGATGGCTATGTGAGTCATACAGAGTTTTAACCCTTTGAGATGTCCTTTTTTCTTCATTGTACACTTCCCAGCATCGCAAGCCTCGTTGAGTATAAGTAATCAACTCCCCCGCATCAAGATCATTGTTACCTTAACATTTCGCTTTCCAGTTTCCCATTTCATAAAGCTCCCCAAGACCATAAAACTAACCCAAAATGGGTCTCCTAAGGTACTTGAGCATCATGAGTTGTGCTTCCCATCGTTATTCATATCTCTTACATATGGAAGGGATGCCATTCATGATGGTCTCTGCCCTTTTTGAATGATGGATCTGATTACAGTTGCTTGAGGATTTGAGAAACATTAAGCCTTTGTAGATAACTATTCTAAATCAAGCCTCTTTGGTAAGGAAAAAATCTCAGGCTCTGCATACCCCTCTTCTTCACAAATCTCTCACTTTCCATTATGAGGCATCTTCTTTCCTTTTTCAAATCTCTCTCTTTTCATTGTGAATCTCCCCCTTTTGATTCACAAAGATACTTATATTAATGAGACTCCTTACCTTCGTGAATCTCCTCTTATCGTGGCCCATTACTTCATGATCCCCTTTCCCATGTGTCCCTCCATGTTTATACAAAATAATTCCCTAGTTCCCCTTGTGTTGTACCATATTCAGATGTTTTACCTCTTTCTTTGTTTCTATATGTATATAAATGGCTCTTTAATTTTGGCATAACCATGCTAACATGGACCCCATGAGTGCCCACTCCTCCACTACCTCCAATCGGGAATTGTTTTTTACATGAACTATTAAAAGATGGATGACGTACAACTATGTATGTCCTAGGGGTTGAGGAGTAAATCCTCCTCATATGAGCTATAGGTTGTTAAACTACCAAGAACAATCATCCTCAGTACATAATGTTAAACAATAGCATTTCCACATTCAATGCACATGTAATGTTCCTCTTCAGGAAATATCTACTCCCACTTATCTCCATGGGAGTGAGATATTCCATTCTCATTTTGTAATGACCCACCAATTCTCATTGTCTTGAGTGTACAACGAGTCATTACTAGGCCTTAAGCGACATCCCCAATGCACCCAAGGCTGGAAATAAAGCCCGAAGGGTTTCAAGTAAAAGTAGGGGATGATTTACCCTTTAATAAATTAACCCATAAACCAACCATAACCAAACATTCACTATATGATGCATGAACAAATAAAATATTAATAAACAACTTCATTTATATCAAACCACATCAAAGTACACAACATTGGAAGACAAAATCAAGCATCAAATTACACAGTGGATGAACAACTCAAGACTCTCAAAAGACATTGAAACTCTCTGCTCCAAAAGCTCCAAACTCCACAACATCTCTCAAGCATCACCACAAGCCACTAGAAATAAGATTATTTACCTTTACCTATGTCCCAGAATACGACATATTAAAAAGAACCAACGTGCCAAAGAAAGGGTGAGTATAAAACTCAATAGGTTTTCCCCCAATGACTTCCCTATTCACACCACTATGATAAAAGAGTTAGAAAAATTTATATAAAATAGTTTATATAAATCATTTTCTCAAAATAGTTTATAACAAGATTTAAACAAGCTTCGTTTTGCAATTGAAACCAGTTTTCCAACAAGTTATTTTTCCATAAAATTAACCATATAAGCTTTAAAACCATTTCACAATCTATCTTTTTTGGCATACCCAACCATTTCACAAACCTGAGAAATCAACCATGCATGCTACGTTATGACAGTCCATACTCATGAGTGGTTTCTCATCGATCTACCAAGTCGTCACATGGTAATTGTTTCCCATGTACCATTACACCTTTGGAACTAAGCACAAGGTTATATTACAATCAATCCTCAAACATATAGTTACCATGAGCAATTAAATGTTTGGCACCAAGCACATGGTCATATTTCAACCAATCCTCATAAATAGAGTTATCATGTGCAATTACACCTTTGGTACTAAGCACAAGGTCATATTTCAACCAAGCCTTGTATATGAAACTTGAACACACACCACATATGCCCATCAATCATGCCAAAACACAATCTCAATAAAAACACCTTTTTATTGAAAATAATTTCCATCAAATACATTTCAATGCCAAACTATTTCAATTCCAATCCAATTCAATAAAACTCATTTTTTTTAAAACCAATTCCATAAAAATAATTTAAATTCCAAACCATTTCAATTCCAAACCATTTCAACAAAACTCCCTTTTTTATTGAAAACCATTTTCATCAAACCATTTCAATGCCAATCCATTTCAATTCCAAACCATTTCAATGCCAATCCATTTCAATTCCAAACCATTTCAATAAAACTCCCTTTTTATTGAAAACCATTTTTCATGAAACCATTTACAATTTCAGGAAATCCATAATTTAACTTCTACATTTTAAATTCAAGATGCCACATCACTTGCACAACAATTCACCAAGATTTCACAACTTTACTAAAACCATAAATCATCACTAAATAAGATTTATTGTATGCTTTTCACAATAAATTCCATTCAAATAACGCAATTTGAAACTAATTTAATCAATTCTAATAAGAGAAGTATAGAGTAAAGCCTCCTACCTCAAAGGTTTTTATGAAAACCACAACGATCAAAGAACGCTCAACAAAACAGGGTTGATTCTCCATGGATCCTCCTTAGATCTCTTCTCCTAACACAACCAAGACCAAATCTCATCACATTTTTCATGCACAAACTAAGGTCTACCCATAATGGGAATATATCTACGAAACTGAGAGAACAGAAGAAGTAAATCTAATTAGCTCTATGAAACCTATCAAGAAAGAAGAGGAACGATCACATACCTCAAAAATATGGCTTCAATTCACCAAGAGAAGCCTTAGAATTTCTTTCAGAATGATGGGAGAACCTTATTTGACCTTTGGAGAAGCAAAATCATGAGTTATTTATTTTTATGTGGAAAAATGAACCACTTAGAGGCAAAAATATGTGAGATCCACCTTCATATGATCTCGTTTAAGTGGTTGAATGGTTTTCTAGAATGGTTAGACAAACCTTGCACTAAATGTGCATTGGTCACTGCCTCGGCAAACCCTCCATGCACAGTTTGGCCGCACAGATAGAAAAACTGTGTGCCACCCGTGCGGAAGCTACTGCCACCAAGATCAACTACACACAGTTTTTCCACACGGTTTAGACAAACAGTGCGCTGTCCGTGTGACTTTCCCTTTACCTTAAAACATTGTTCAAAGTTCTCCCGACTCGCCCATTCATCACCCTTAACATTAAAACCATGAAAATAATAAAGTAAGAGTTACATACCAGAAACCTGGGGTACTAAATTTTCCCCACCAATGGTCTTTCTTTCCCCAGAAAGTAGAAAATCTTCACCCAATTGAAAGAGTTCTGGACACTGCCCTTTCATTTCCATTTCACATTCCCAAGTCTCTTCCTAAATCTGACCATGCTGCCATAAAACCTACACTAGACCGATTCTTTTTCCAAGAAAGACTTTATCTTACATATCAACAATTTGTACAGGGATATGTATCAATGAATTATCCAGCTCTAGGTCAACGTGATCCGATATAATCACATGGTCAGGATCAGGATGATACTTTTTCAACTGAGATACATGGAACACATTATGCACCAAAATAAACTGTTGTGGTAATTCCAACTGATATGCCAGATCTCCAGCCTGTTTCAGTATCTCAAAATGGCCAATGTATGTAGAAGATAACTTTCCCTTCTTCCTAAAATAACGATGTCCAAGCCTTGGAGGGATCCTCAAGAAGACATGATCACCCACAACTAACAACAATGGTTTTCGATGGTGATCTGCATAATATTTCTGATGACTTTAAGCCATCTCCATCATCTTTTTAATCAAATAGATCTTTTCTTTTGTCTCTTGGACAAGTCTTGGCCCAACAAGTGAAGTTTCACCCGTTTCCAACCAGCATAGTGGAGAATGAAATGGACCCCCATACAATGCGACAAAGGATGCCATGCGTATCGAGGCTTGATAGCTGTTATTGAGTGAGAACCCCACTAAGGGTATATGCTCCTCCCATGATCAACTGAAATTCCTTACACAATCCCATAACATGTCTTCCAATGTTTCTATCGTCCACTCGGATTGCTAATCTATCTGAGGATAATATGTCATGCTCAATTTCAGCTGAGTTCCAAGTGCTTGTTGTAATGATTTCCAGAATAGAGATGTGAACCACGGATCTCTATCTGATACTATAGACATCGGTACACCATGCCTCTTTACCACTTCTCAGATATAGATTTTTTAAAGGTCCACCACCGTATGAGTTTCACGAATTGGGATGAAATGGGCCTACTTGGTTAGATGATTCACTATCACCCAAATGGAATCGTGTTTCCAGACCATTCTTAGAAGACCTATAACAAAATCCATTGTTATCTGATACGATTTATACACTGGGATGAAAAAATATTGTAACATACCAGCTGGTCTCTGATGCCTTCTTTACCCTACTGACAAATTAAGCATCGAGAGAAAAACATAGACACCTTTCTTTTCATGCTGCTCCACCAAAACTATGCCTTCAACGCCTTATATGTCTTTTGTATACCTAGATGTACAACCCATCTTGAATGGTGGTAAGCATGGAGTTGTTCCTGACAAACTATAGGTACAACCATCCGATCTCTTAAATGAAAAATTGAACCTCCATCAAGCTTCCAACCCTCAATGGTCTCCCCACCATTGAGTTTTGAACATACAACCAAACATTCGACATCAAATGTTTGTGCTTATTTGATAATTTTTACTAGATCAGGAACAAGAGTAGATGAAAAGAAAACTACAACATCACCTCAGTCTTCACATTCTAAATTCATGTCGGTTATGACCGACATCAACTGCCATTCATCTGAACCTTCTTTCGCTAATTGAGAATATGACTTTCTACTCAATGCATCTACCACCAAATTTCTTTTCCCTGGTGTGTACACAAGTCAATGTCAAACATTTGAAGATACTCTATCCACCTCCTTTGCCTCATACTCAAATTTCATTTTGAGAAAATGTGTTTTAAGCTTTTGTGATCTATAAACATAGTAAATTTATCACTGAATAAATATTGTCTCTAAGTTTTCAAAGCATGAACGACTGTAGCTAACTCTGATTCATGTGTTGGGTAATTTTTCTCATTCACCCTCAACTTACTTGAACCATAAGCAACCACATGTTCTCCTTGCATGAGAACACAGCCCAACCCTGATCCTTAAGCATCACAATACACCACATACCCTTATCCTAATTCTAGTAAAATCAAGATAGGTGTGGATGTAAGATGAAGTTTCAGTTTCTGGAAAGACTTCTAACATTCTTCTATCCATGGTAATGGAGCATTCTTCTTTGTCAAAGTTGTCATTGGTGAAGCTAGTCCTAAGAAATCACTCACAAAGGGTCTATAGTAACCATCTAGACCAAGAAAACTCCCTATCTCGAACACATTCTTCAGTGGTTTCCAAGAGATAATGGCTTCTCTCTTTTCAGGATCAACAGAATCACCTTTCTCAGAAATTACATTTCCAAGGAAACATACTACCGGTATCCAAAAATCACACATTGATAATTTGGCATTAAAACGATGATCTATCAATATTTGTAACACTGTTTCCAAGTGGACCTCATGATTATACCTTGTCTTTGAATAGACCAAAATGTCATCCACAAACGCTAGAATAAAAGAATCCATATATTGTAGAAACATCTGAGTCATCAATGCCATGATGACCACTGGTGCATTCGTTAGACAAGTCAACAGCACAAGAAGCAATGAAGGAATGTGATGAAACAGTATCAAACAACACTTTCACAAAGGCATAATTTAAATGAATCGTACCTCTTACTATAGATGGTCCAGCCTGATCATTGACAAACATATGCTAAGCTCCATAGAATTGCTTCTTCACTATACTATTCTCCTTGTTTCCTGGATGAGGTTTCCCTAGTTGAGGAGTCATGGTATTGCTAGAATCACCATGGCTAGCTATGTTATGATGTAGAGACTGACTCTGTTGTCCTCGTCCTATCGAAGCATATGATTCTTGCAATGCTTGTGAAGTGTCACGTGCACCCAACCTCGGAGAATTTCTACAATAGCGATGTAGATGCCCCATTTTCTTGAAATTGTGACATTATCAATGTTGTGTTGGATAGTCTAGCTTTATGTGGTCTTGCAAACCACATTGTCAACAACTTTCTTTGCTCTGGGGTTGTGGAAGAAGGTTCTTTGATCCCACCGTTTGGTACTGATTTCCACTTTCACCATAGAAATAGGTGTCCCCATTCCTCTTGTTCCCAGTGGTAGAGTTCCAACAATTTCCTAAATGTATCATTATTTATCCTCCTATCGATCTCGAGATATCACGCTCTCCAATAGTCTCTCTGTTCACCATTTCTATAAAATCTGTAATATAGAGCACTGCAATCTTCAATTGAATCTCCTACTTTAGCCCAGATTTTATGATTTGTGTCTTCAAGGATGCACTTTCTGCAACCTCTGGTGAAAAACGAACTAAATTCATGAACTTAGCTGCATATTTTGTGACAGAGAGGCTCTCTGACTTCAAGCTGAAGAAGTCCATTGTTTTATGGATTTTGAATGTGTGAAGATAGAATTGGTTATAGAACAATTCTTCCAAATCATCCCATGTAAGGCCTTCATCTAATTTAGAATGCACCACTAAATCCCACCATTGAAGTGCAAGATCATCAAGCATATACGTCATCAACATGACCTTGATCTCTGATGGTGTGCTGATGAAATGAAAGATACGATTCATCCTACATAGCCACACCATCTCCTTTTTGGGTTCAGCATCACTTTGAAAGATTCGTGGATTCTTCTTCATGAACTAGATGGTATGATCCACATGCCATGGTTCATTCCTTCAGTTCCCTATATCCACAGCATGAAAAGCCTAGAAAATACTCTGAACTAGCTCTTGGTTCACCCATGGTTCATGTGAAACCACATTTTCCGTAGCTTCTTCAGGTTGGTTTCGATGACGCCTACCGGGTGCCATTTTCTAAACCAACAACATCCTCCACCAATCTCACACTCTAGAAACTGATGGCTTAGCATTCCAAATTCTATCACATCAACTATCACAAAATTGTTTTCCAAAACATAATTTTTCCATGTTCAAATATTTTTGAAAACATTCAACATGATTTTTGAAAAACCTTCCATTTTCAAAATACACCAAATATCCTGTTTTCAAAATCTTTCACTTAAAATAATTTCTGCTTTTTTAAAAATTCTAACCGTGTAGAAAATCATAAGTCATTACTTACAATGAGATATGCATTCATAGTGGGATTTCATTCCTCTATAATGCATGACATGATCATATCATTGGCTAAACCGATGGAAATGATATTTCCAACATTCTAAAAGTATATCCAAAACACTTATGTACCGAACACCCTGGTAACTTGAAGTTCAACAAAAATGGGTTAGCTACGTCCTTTTAAGCAATACATTTCAAGTTCTTACAATCCTACTCATGTCTAAGATTTCAACCCAAGGAATATACATGAAGGAATTTTAACTCCAAGACTAGGAACATTGATGACAACTTATTAGGCAGGGACCGAACATGCTGATACCATTTGTAATGACCGACCAATTCTAATTGTCTTGATAGTACAATGACTCATTACTAGGCCTTAACCAACATCCAAAAGGCACAAAAGGCTGGAAATAAATGCCCAAGGGTTTCAAGTACAAGTGGGGGACGATTTACCCTTTAAGAAATAAACCCATAAACCAACCATAACTAAACATTCACTATATGATGCATGAACAAATGAAAGACCATAAAAAACTTCATTTATATCAAAATACCTCAATGTAAACAACAACGGAAGACCAAAAAAAGAATCAAAGTACACATCAAATGAACAACTCAAGAATCTCAAAAGACACTACAACTCCATGCACCACAAGCTCCAAGCTCCACAACATCTCCCAAGCATCACCACAAGCCACTAGCAATAAGATGCTTTACCTTTACATGTGTCCCAAAATACAACATCTGCAAAAACACCAACGTGCCAAAGAAGGGGTGAGTATAAAACATAGTATGTTTTCCCCGATGACTTCCCTACTCACTCCACTAGGATAGAAGAGTTAGAAACATTTATATAAAACAGTTTATATAAAACATTTTCTCAGAATAGTTTATAACAAGATGTAATCATGCTTAGAAGTGCAATTGAAACCAATTTTTAGACAAGTTATTTTTCCAGAAAAATAACAATACAAGCTTTAAAAACATTTCACAATCTCTTCTTTTTTGAATATCCAACCATTTCACAAACTCCTGAAATCAACCATGCATGCTACGTTATGACAGTTCCATACTCATGAGTAGTATCTCATCGATCTACCACATCGTCACAAGGTAATTGTTTCCCATGTGCCATTAAACCTTTGGAATTGATCACAATGTCATATTTCAACCAAGCCTCATACATATAGTTACCATGTTCCATTACATGTTTGGCAATGAGAACACGGTCATATTTCAATCAAGCCTGGTACATATAGTTACCATGTGACATTACACCTTTGGCACCGAGCACAAGGGAATATTTCAAACAAGCCTCATACATGCAACATGAACACACACCACATATTCCCATCAGTCATGCCAATACACCCTCTCAATAAAAACACCTTTTTGTTGAAAACCATTTCCATCAAAACCATTTCAATGCCAAACCATTTCAATTCCAAACCATTTCAATAAAACTCAATTTTTATCGAAAACCAATTCCATCAAAATCATTTCAATGCCAACCCATTTCAATTCCAAACCAGTTTAATAAAACTCCCTTTTTATTGAAAACCATTTTTCATGAAACCATTTCAATGCCAAATCATTTAAATTACAACCCATTTCAATAAAACTTCCTTTTTATTGAAAACCATTTTTTGTCAAACCATTTACAATTTCAGAAAATCCATATTTGAAAATCAACATTTTAAATTCAAGAAGCCACATCACTTTCACAAAAATTCACCAAGATTTCACAATTTTACTAAAACAATAAATCATCACTAAATAATATCTATTCTATGCTTTTCGCAATAAATTCCATTCAAATAAACAAATTTGAAACTATGCCAATCAACTCTAACAAGAGGAGTCAAGAGTGAAGCCTCCTGCCTCAATGGTTTCTATAGAAACCACAATGGTCGATGAACGCTCAGGAAAACCAGGTCAATTATCCAAGGATCCTCCTTAGATATTTTCTCATAACACAACCAAGACCAAATCTCATCACATTTTGCATCGATACACTTAAGTCAACCCATAACGAGCATAGATCTATGAAACCAATAGGAGATAAGAAGTATATCTAATTAGATCTAAGAAATCAATCATGAACAAAGAGGAATGATCACATACCTCTAAAATATAGATTTGATTCACCAAGAGAAGCCTTCAGATGAACTGTGGAATGATGGGAGAACCTTATTTGATCTTATGTAAAGAAAAATACTAAGTTATGGCCACTTAACAGGAAAAATGAACCACTTAGAGGAAGAAACATGTGAGATCCACCTTTATAGGATCTCTTTTAACTGGTCGCACATTTTTCTTTCACCGTTAGCCAAACCATGCGATAATCACGTGTTAGCCACTACCACGACAGTCCCTCCATGCACGGTTTGGCCACATGGTTAGACAAACCATGCATACCGCCCATGCGGAAGCTACTATATTCAAGACCAACTATTCACTACTTTGTCGCACGGTTTTGATGCACGATTTAGACAAACTGTGCGTCATCCGTGCACCTTCCCCTTTGCCTCAAAACATCATTAAAAGTTCTCCCGACTCTCTCATTCATCATCCTTAACATTAAAACCATTAAAAGAATCAAGTAAGGGTTACATACCAAAATCCAGGTACTACACATTTGGTAGGGAGTGATATATTTCTCTTATGGAACAAGATCCTCCTTGGGCATCTCTCATAGGGTAAGTCCTAAACATCATCTTTTTGGGCCATCTCAGTGCCTAAGTCCCACATCACCTCTCATGGACACACCTTTTATGACACGATATTTAGTTCTACTATTGCCTTTTGTTTCTCACTCCTTGTATGACTCGCGTGGGCTTAGAGATTCACAGTGACCATAACACTCCATCCTATGATAATAGTCACACGTAAGACCCATGCTCCTCACCTCCGGACTATGTGGTCTTTGATCCTTGTCTTCTACATAGGGTATGTATTAAACTTCCTTGAGGTTCAAGCCCTAAAATCTATCAATTAATTCATTTTTTCAATTCACTCTATGTCCTCACCATATGATGTTAAATTGCATAGGTATTTTTAACTACATGGTCTTTATCTTTACCATCTACATAGGGTACATAGGAAGCCTCCCTGTGGTCCAATCCCAACTAATGGTAAACTATGGAGGTCACTCCTAATGATGTACCCTATATGGACAACTAACCATGCAAAAACCCATTATGTCAATTATAATGTAACCATGTATAATCCCCAATGTCATATTGAACTACAAGGACATTGATCACTGTCTTCTACAAAGGGTACGTAGAAATCCTCCCTGAGGTTCGATCCCATCATTCGTGTCACATACTGGACTTTCCCCTAGGTCACTATGGCTCTGGAGGATCATTCACTAACCTAGGGTTACACTTACATAATGCCCCTACCCATATGTTCCATTCTCATGGGTCACTTCTTTAGGTTTCCCATCATCCCAATGAACTTTATAGACTTTGATTCCCAGCTATTGGGATATGTAAGAATCCTCCCCAATGTTCAAGCCCATCACTCTCCATATTCCAACCATTCCATCAGAAACTCCTACATCTCCATCCCGATTCATACCAGAGCCACCAGATCCTAGTGAGATCATTCCACCCACTTCCTCACAGCCTCTAGCATCACTCCGGAATCTAACCATGAATAATCCTTACACAATCCATCCAACAATGATCCTATTATGAAGGGAATCTAAACATGTGTATTCCCCAAACAAACCCTTCAAACTATTTATGTTTGGATCATTTTTTTCTATACAGGGTATGTATGAATCCTCCCTAAGGTTCAATCTAGCCAATAAAAAAATTGTTTCCCCCCTCTTTCGGGTGAACCTTCCTAATCTGCTCATAGTGGTGTCCATATTATCCTTCATGGTGTGAATCCTTCTCCTTATGAGATACACAACCTCAGGTATGATCTTATCTAGAATTATGATGCATCCACCCAGTAAACCTTCTAGGTGCCCCCTCATAGGGACCCACCTCCTTGATTTGTTTCAATGGGACATTGGGATCCCCTAATCCATCTTTGTAAGATGTAAAACTCGGGGCTTGAACCATTTTCAACATGGGATGTGAGATGAAAACCATGAAAGGCCTTCCTCTAAAATAAGATACCATGTGATCACTACAGGATTTTTTGGGTTTCATTACCTTGAGAATCCCTCTTATGATAAAGAACATAGGTTCTCTAATGTTTCAGCATCCAAACATTCCACTAATACCCATCATGACTACTCTCATGACCAAATGTTTCTACCCTAACTTTACCCCATGAAATTTCTATACATAAGTAGAATAGTTAACCAGTTTCCCCAAAGAGATGGAATTAGGAATGAGTTCCATGAACTACATCTTAAATCTATGAGGGAGACCCAGTCTAGGAATTGAGTTACAAGGTGGAATCATGGAAGGAGGAACTGACATCCAATCATCCCATTTTGATCAAGGAGAATACATTTCTTGAGAATTGATTAATTATTCCCACATTTGGAAAGGGGTAGTGGAGGTTACAAAATTAGTCTAATTCGTTAAAGTGAGAAGCATGCAATGAGGATGATTTACCTACAGAAAGTGTCAGAAATATAAACATAGGATGCATGGAAATCATAGATTTCATGTAATATCTTAATAGGAGATATATTTTCTCTAACACTTTTGGTGATCCTAATATATGATTCATTGGATAACCTTTTTATGAAAAAATAACATGAACCATTATATCATTCAAATTATACATTGAATTGTCCCCAATTTCCTTTACATGAAAAAAGATGTAAACAAGTTTGCCTTTACATAACCTAGGATGTTCATGGATAATTTTATTTGAATTGATCCTGTGAGAGTATTAACTTTCTACATATTTATAGTTATTTTAGATTTATTCTTCATGGGACTAGAGATAGTATGTGAGTTATCCTTTGCATGAAGGGGTCATGTAGATGCTCAGTTTGATTGAAACAATAACTCTCCCACAATTATTTTCAGTTGTACCACTAACTAACTTCATTAATTTATTGAAATTTATAGAATCTATCAACTCCATAATCTTCACTTTTTATAGTGTGATAAAAAATACACATTCAATAAACAATGAAGTTTTAGGGATATAACTATTTCCAAAACTCTCAACTTCATCGAGACATAGCTATCGCCGAAGGGGTCACATGATTCACAAGATCTATATCCATTCTCGCTTCACTGAAAATTTTGTTCATTGGTGGAATGATGCTAGATAATGAACATTGGATTCATGTTATCAAATTTTGTAAATAATAGAAAATTCCCTCACTATAATGATGCATTATTCTTCGTGTGATACCTTAGTTTGAGGCCATGATTATTATCAGCACGTCTTTATGAGGTTTAATTTATTCTCACGATGGCTTGATTATTGTCACCATACAACTGTGTGATCCATAGAACATCACATGATGGATTAATGCGATCACATATCATGATCTTCCTATTTCATGGGACAATTACCATGTTTTTACAATTTAGTTTTATGTATGAATTAATGATGTTGAACACAAATTTTTACCCCTATTTAATCATCGAATATGGATGGTCATTGACTATTGTGAGCTCACATGAGTTTTCTATGAAAACCAGAAGGATTGAATTAATCGAGGGTTCTTGAAGGTTTAATATTACAACCCATAATGATCAGATGGTGGGGATTTCTCAAATCAGAAGGTAATCATTATATAATTATATTTTTAAAACAAGTGACTAGTATCCCTCTCATATAACCCACATCAAAATGTGCACTAGCTTCTCACTTTTATATAATTTTAATGGTGATTCTGATTTCTTAAGCTGATGACATGGGATAAACACATTCAATATAGAGACCTTCTTGCCTCACTCGTCATTTAGATACACATACCCCATTAGCACAGTGGTCCATGTTCTACCCGGGCACTCTCAAATTCATGTCTATACATGGACCAATGGGTATTATGTCTAGAAAAATTTTCATCCACCATATAGGCTTTCTCACCATGATCTCATGTATGATTGAGGCATATTACCATGATATCATGGTATAGATGGTGAATATGGCTCATGTGGTTATCCCCTATTTTTATTATATTTATCTTTAATAAAAGGGTTTGAATATTTTCTTAGAATATAATATAAATCTATGTCTTTCTCTGAACTAAACCACTTCAACATGATGTAATTAATTCCCTTGAATAACATCACAAATAATCTTCACATTAATTAACGGAATTATTCAATCATATCATCCAATGACTTTAATGAATCCAGGAAAATTCACCAAGCATCACCACCTCATCTCAACTCACCAAACAAATATTGACACGTAATTGAAATAAAATTCATGAAATGTGCTAAAAATCCTTTCATTTCAATTTTTTTATCAATATCTCTTCATATTTTTAAAATAATAATACTTGATCAAAATTTCTACAAATTATTTAGAATAAAATGAAGAGCATAAGTGGGGGTATTCTATTTCCCTTCTTCTTCCGTTTAAGGAACTCTCATTCCCCTTTCATTTTTTTGAGAGAAAGATGATACCACATGGTTCTATTAAGAAATAGACATTAGTTGGTCTACTATAAATTAATGTGATAAAACCTTGTGTAGAAAACAAGATGGATCTAAAATATCTATAAACTAAATGCATATGTTATCATTCCCAAACATGCTAAATTATCATTTATGAAGTTGTTAAGACATGAAATACATTATCCTTACTACTCTTTAATAAATAAATAATGTTTAGATGAAAAAACTATATATTACCTTTGGATCATATTGTCCTCAAGAAATAATTACCACTTAATTGTTATGTTTATAACAATTATGAATGTTGGATAAATGTGTGATCGATATACCTTAGTTTTTAGGGTTGGAATCTGTCCAGAGTCTTTCAAATTCAATGATATTTAGAGTGATGATAAATTAATTTCATGGATGATCCCACTTACGGGAAGCACTATTTTTCATTTCATGGTAGTCAATTGACTCTATAAAAATTAAAAAACTATCATAATATCTATGATTGATATCCTTAATAATCTCTTTTAATTCCCTACAAACTAATTGATAACACTTATAATAACTGAGAATATGGAGGCACCTGCTTAATTTCAAATAAATAAAATGTACAATGAGGGATTCCTCTCAATAAGATATGTTATAAGCTACCAATATAAAAATGGTACTATTTTTTGGACTCTTCATTTTTTTGAGTCTCATCAGTTTCAATTTATTATTTATTTCCTTAGTCTTCATTATGTTCAATAATTTTTTCAACCTTAGACTTCTATAACATCATCTTTCCAAATTTGTATAGAATTTTGTAAACATTCACCTACATTTATAATAAATTTTTATTTCAAATATATTTATAAATTTTATCATCTTCCTTAAACTTTTTATCTAGTTTCAATTAATTTTTCCAAACAACTAGACAATCAATATTGATATTCTCATTATTATCTAAATCATTACATCACATTCTATTGGTTATCTTTAGAAACTTCTTCACTTTCACATCATATTTAACTTCTTCTTATAAAAATATCATGCATACCTTAGCTTTGTGACATAATGAATTGCATATTCCATATAAATATATCATAATATGAGTTTATTTTAGTATTAATATGGGATATAATTCTATTGATAGATTTTTTTCTCAAATATTATTCCTTCAAATGATCCCTAGAAGAACTCTTTTATTATTACCCCAATGCTGGTAAAGGCTTGTTAAACTATAATGAATAGGATTTGTTACCATGATCACCACAACACCTACAATAAAGTTTACACATTATTCACATAAATTGGTTTGAGATAATTCCAGATATATTTTTTTATTGTCTTATTACAAAATGAGAATCATTTTTTCTCTCAAGGTTGTGTCATTCTTGGTATTTTTTCCCATCCCTTGTTGAAGAATATTTATTATAAATATTTTTTTTCCAAATATCCTCAATTTTATTTTCCACATTTTTACTTTTAATGATTGAATATCTATCTGAAATATTAAGAACATTTTTACCTTTCATATCCCTAGGTTGAGAAGATTATACATTAATCTTAATAGAATTTTTGATCCCTCTCTGTCCTTATTTAACTCATACTGAACTGTGAATCATATGAAATGTGTCTCCAAAATATTATATTCTTACTCTATCCACTTTTATTTATGATTAAATTCCATCTTATCTCATTTGAAAATTTTTAATTTGTGCATTTTTTCTCATTAACAAAATATTATTACTTCATGATCAGATCCACTATTTGTTCATCAACAATATTTATTTCCTTTTAATTATTTTTAGTATTTACATTATTATTTTTTAGTCATATACTTCTTTTAATTAATGAGGCATTATTTCTATTCCATGATGAATTTTTTGCTTTTTTTCATCTCCCACTCATGTTTACTCTTTTCATCTTCATCATCACCACATCATGATGAATTATTTATTTTATTTACATGATATAAAAATCCAAAATCATTATAAGAAGAAAAATTTGGTGAAAAATATTTGATTTAAATTCTAATAATATTTTTCATCTTGTTACTAATGTTTTTCTTCTTCTCCTAACCCAATTTATGTTTATGTGATCTCTCATTATCTTATTTTGATTCTGATTTTTTAAACTTATTATTGGAATATTTATAGAAAATCTACCCATTCCACCATAATTAATGAATATTGAGTGTTTTTACTATTTTATATACACATTCCCATTCTGAATCATGTTGATATAAGATCAACAATATGATTTAACTCATCAATATCCTCACCACTATCTGTGTCACATTATTCATCAATTTCTTCTTCATAAAATTTCCATTTCTAATTGATTAAAATGCCATTTCAAAATTTTATTTCATCTTGAAATAGTTAATTTTTCTCTTGTAATAAGATATGATATATATTTTTAGTTCATATGGAGTCATGTTATGTCTCTCTTCTAAGACTGAAATTTTTAGACCAAAATGATAAGGAAAATTTTCTGTAATTTTTTTGACAGTGGTAGTTTCATCTATCTTCTCATTAAATCCATGGCTATTTATCATAATCTCATTTACCCTAAAAAATAGTCATCAATAGTATCATCATCATCCATAATAATTGCATGCAATTTTCCACTATAAAATTTATATTTTTCTTCCATGATTTTAATATTACCTTCATTGATTCTTTTCAATTTATGCATGTTCTCCTTTGTAGTCTAGAGAACCATGTACTCTGGGTAGACCATATATAATTGAGACATTAAGTTGGATGTTTACACCCTATCGTAGAACTCTAAATTCTTTGTATTATCTTTTGTTTTAAAATAAATTTTATCTACTGTTGTAAAACATAATGCTGAAACATCTCACACTTCTATGGAAAGTGATAGGAGGTTGGGTAAAATCTTATTCTTTTGACTGTGATAAGTCTTCACATAAAATGTGGGAACACCATAACTATTGATATAATTGAAATTATCCATCTGTCAGAATTCTATGTGGGTCTTTAGATAGAATATGTACTCTATTAAAAATTATAGAACCCAGATCTATATTTAAAACTTGGATGGGGTGACTCCATTGTCAACTAATAAAATTTCATTATTTTCAATTCAAACTCATAAGTTTATTTTGGTTATAAATCAACATAGTGATATATCACTGTCTCACTTCATATGAAATATATAATAGGGTCAAAATCAGTTATTATTTACAATGTATAGTAAAATGATATACTCATTTCCATGTTAGTCATTCCCACTAGCACAGATTCTCTATAATAGTTATATTATCAATTATGAAAGTTTAGGAAGTAATTGGTTATACTCCACAGTAGTCAATCACTTAATTGGTTTTGGTTTTACTTCCAAACAATAAAACTCTTTTATAACATTTGGTTAGACTCCCAACCATACCAACTTCTTCTCGAGCCTCTTCAGCAACATCTTATATCACCCAACACAATCTTCTTATTTATTGATTTGATCAGTTTATATAATGATCTTATACACTTAATTTATTTTTCACTAATTTTTGGTGATCATACTCCACATTATCTCTATATTTACCTGTTAAAAAATGTATAATTAATAAGCCTTTGTAGCTGGTAATCAGGTATATTGGTCATGCTCAAGATGTTGAGATCATTAAAAAATGATCAAGACTTCCTCAATCAATCAAAATTCATGGGTAATAATTATTAGTTCTAGATGAGTTCCCTACTCCAATTAAAGGTGTGTGAAAGATGAAAAAAATATTAGATAATATTTTATACAAGATTTTAATTTCTCATATAATAATGGTATCTCTATGAATTTGAAACATAATTCATACTTCCAAAAGATAATTCAACAATAATGAGCATTTCACATAAAACTTTTTCATTATCATTTTTTAATGTGATTTGAAAATATAATTAATTTTGAAATGTATGTGGAATGGATTTATTTTATTACATGAAGGGTTTTATAGGTAATATATTGTGTCTAGAACTTCATGAAACCCTCAAGAGTACTTTATAGGTTCTTCTTCAAATAAATAAAATTTATGTGAACCCTTCTATCGTTTATGTGACCCAATGAATTGTTTATAGGTTCCCTCCTAAGACATGATATTAATGTTGTTTATCTTTCACATATCATAATTATTTATAAGATATATTTATGTGAATTTATCATACCATTTTATTATCTTTTGCAAGACAGAGAGGTCTTGTAAGATTCTTCTTCAAAATATTGGATACTACTTGTGAGTTCTACTTCATATGAATTGGTGAAGTTGATTTACTATTTCATTATAAAAAATAATTCTCTCACAATTATTCTGGATGGTGGCATGAACATTCTTCATGTATTCATCGATATTAATAGAGAAAATTCAACTAATTAATATTAATTTTTTATTCCATTTTATGGCCCAATTCAAAACCCCTGAGGATATTTACATATCATTATTAATGAAACACTCAGCTTCATTGAACCATATAAACTATCGTAGAAATCACATGATTCATGTCATCACATCACATGATCACTTCATTGATCATGTTTTTCCCTAGAGGAAATAATCTTGACAATTATTTTTGTCTTCAAGATATAGAAAGTTGGAAATAACAGAACATTCACATGATATATATTTCCATTCTTCTTAATGCGATGGATTCTTGTAATTTCATTATGATTATTGGTAAGTCTTCATTCAACACCAATTATTCTATTTATGGACTGAAGATTCTTACCCTATCATCATGTGATTAATAGAACATTATGAAACAAGATCACATGATTACCTCTCATAATCATTATGTTTCCATGAATAATAAGCATGAATGAATGATATAGTTTAATTAATGAATTCGAGATGTTGATAATGTCTTACAATATCTGTTAAGTCATAAATAATGGTAAGTCATTGACTATCATAATCTCACATGAGAATGTTGTGAAAACCAAAAGGACCGATATCATTATGGGGTTCTAAAGGCTAATGAAGACATCCCATAATAACCAGATGGTTTATATCACTCGAATAAAATGGACTACAATATGTATATATATTTTTAATATGCGGGAATCGTATCCCAATCTCATTTCATTGATTAATTATCACTCCATGTTTCTCTTCTAGATATTAGAAACAATGTCGCTCACTAATCATGATGGTGGTAGGGGATTTACACTCACAACACACCTCACTAAAAACCTCACAGGTCAGATGTATATTCTGGTCCTAGTGGAACCCTATCACAAGAACACCACATTCAACCTCTCCATCAATCTTATACGTGAACCACTGGGTTCTATGACGTTCCCACCTTTTACTTGAGATGATCCTCTCCCAAATGGCTCCAACTCATGTTTGAGGCCTCCTCTAAAAAAATAATGGGTGATCATGTTGGATTATTTTTTTTGGTTGGCCCTTATTTTTGGTATAACACTAATTAATAACAAACATTAAATATATACAGTATATAGAATATAATTCATGGAATTTACCTCAACTATTCATCTTGAAAAATATATTCTATTTTTTATGTCCTCATTTAATCTTATTATTTTAAATTTAAAATAAACATTACAAGGTATTATTGAACATCTTAATGAAAATAAATAATGTTACAAACTTCACTAAGAGTCATCACCTCATATAAACTTTAGAGATTCTTATTGGAACATAATTTACAATAAATGGAAGACTTTTTTCCACAAATTTTTTTGATAGTTTATCAATATTCATGAAAACTTATCCAACACTAATAGTTATGACCCAATATAAAACCCACAAAAGATCTGGTATAGTTCATAGTATAACAAAATACTAGTTGATAAATATAATAAATATGTTATCAAAATCATCAATACAAATCCACATTATGTATTTTCAATCATAATACATAACCAAATAAATAAAAATACTCAGTCTAAATGAGAAGCATCATGGTACATTCCCATGTGTAGTCCACGTTCATTGAAACTAAGAATAATAAAGTCTATAATTCCATTATGATTTTTCTATTAGGCATGTGTTATTCTGTTATAGAAATAATTCCCCATAATAAAATTCATTAGTTCATTGATTCCACCCTACCTTCCTTATGTTACACATACCATAATGAAATTACATGTAAAATACCCTCACTAGTGGAACATTAACTTGTGACAACCAAGTGGAATAACACATGAATTTAGGAATACTACCATATAATTTCAAATGACACAATAGAAATTTACTAAATATTTTTTCAACTCATATAATAAAGAGGGAAATTTAGAAAACATTAATGTATTTATTTATTTTCATAATATGAATCTTTATTACTACTAAGCATGATTACTATCTATATTTTCTCAAGTACTCTGAAATTTCTTTCCCAAATCTATGTCACGATATACCTTATACTATCTTGATCACAAATGTATATCATATCCACCAATACAAAAAAAATATTTCACTATCATGGAAATCCCATCCCACTATCACCATGATAACATCTTAATATTGATATCAAAGAAAAAGAAGTCGATATCAATAAAAATAATATTTTTTTGTACACATAGACTATATATTGATTTATATTAATCATGATATAATAAAATGATGAATTATAATTTTGATGCATGATCTCATCCTTTAAAATCCTTTTTCATATATTAATGTATTTTTTATATGAACCCAATAAGATTTAATATTACTAACACTTTCATAAGTGAAACCATAATGAATTTCTCTATCTTGAATACATTTAGTAAAGATCGTTAGTATGCCAAGATCTAAACTATCCCAATCAATTCTCATAGTTTCCTTACTAAAATAATTTATCTAAAAATCTAGGGCAATTATATCATGTCCCAAAACAATTTTATGTAAACACCCTAGGCCAATATATACTATGTCAAGGGATAGAAACTAGAAATAATATACCTCTCAAATTTAGGGATAAATTATCTCTCAAAGGAAACAATCACCTTATATCATACAACAACATCAGTAAAGTAATATATAAAACAAAAAATGTGAAATAGAACATATTCATTTATATATTAACATATATAAAGAAACTATATGATATAATGTTAAGATTTCAAAATGAATCATCGAGTATAACAACACTATCTGAATAGATTTTGGTATAATCAGTAATGACCTAAGGATGACTAATATAAAGACATATCCAATTTTCTTATTATCTAAATCAGATATCTATTTCCAAGATCTATGAACATCCTTCCTCCACATCAGCTTATCTATATGGAAACAGGAAATATAATGGAAAATTGTTTATTCATCGATGATCACAACAATACTTAATACGATCATGTCAAGGATAAGACAACCCCATAAACATCTATTGTTCAATGTGTATAATTAACAAGGAATGTATAGAAAATCCTACATCATTAGAAACTATCCACACACATACACACACAGATATATATATATATATACGAATGATCAATCCATATAAAGCTAAAAATAGACCACTTTCGACATGATCATGAAATAATAATTCTTCTTTATCATGGAATAAGATCTAATCTCATAGACCCCTATATAATGAAATCTAAATTGAAAAATCACCCTATATAAACATATCATGTGATGCTAATAAAAATATATGCATCAATACTATCTCTAATATACTATAGAAATTTCACAACTCTAAATCATAATGATATATACATGTATAGATGTCAAAAAAATATATCCCCAAACCAAGAGTAATATTCCATAGTACTAGAAGAAGTGCATGTTTACAATTTTTTAAGTGTATATATTTTCATCTGAAATCTATGTTTTATGGGTTGGTGATGATATAGTTTCTATTAAACTAAAATATACCTCTATCCTAAAGTTGTTGGTGAGAATAATTGTCGCCACTTTGGTGAATTACTATCAATTTCATTTTTTTATTATGGATGTTAGAGAAAATAAACATATACACATATATTATACTAATGATATAGAAGGGATTAACCATCTCTATATATATTCTAGAAATATTTGGACTACTTAAAACTAAAGTTGTTGGTGAATATTGGGAAGGCCTGCACATAGTTAATTATCTATATCTACCCAAATTAGTGAGTGATAAAGGTATAATATCTATCACCGCACTCTATCCATTTTTATAAGGTGAGCACAAGGGTGATCACCGCTATATCTCATAACCATCAATATCTATCCATTACATGTTATATAATATTTGAAGATACATAAGTGCACATAACATGTTATAAATCTCTCCACAAATTCCAATCATGTGATTGTGTTTTGGAAAAGGGTTTTTATGATGTATTACATTAAAAAATAAATATTTTCATTTTTACATATTAATTAATCATTATTCTATATTAATCACCCAAATTATGATTATAATTCTCTGTGTACTTATGGTCAAGGTCTTATCACTAGTAAACAACCAACATGGATGTAAGGATTATAATGTGAAGTTTCCAAGAATAGTATAAAAATTTATATATATATAGATCACATATGTATTAGAAGTGGGGGTTTTTTAACCGGATATGACTTGACTAGAGAAAAAACATGCATTATCCTATTTTTATTATTGTTCTTCTATTGTGTGATGTTATTTTTTCATCATTGACCAAAGATATTAAGGAATATATTCTATGAGAAATATCCTTGATAAGATCATATACTATATTATTTTTTAATGCAAGCTAAAAGGATGGTCATTGGTTATGTTACATATCATGACCTCCAATATAATTGTAAGATCCCAAATATTAGTAGAGTTTAATTGGTCTTGATTTTATGTACCCATGTTCTTTATATTGATAAATTTTTATTTTTGTGTTTACTTGGGGTGTGTTGGCTAAAAATTGAGATAAATGGAAGAAAATGGGGAAGTGCATGGTTTACACGTGGTTATGAAAAACCATTTTCCCCATCCCTACAAACATTGAAACCCCCTAAATAGTGGTGTTTTTCCTGGTGGCTGCATGATTTTTTAAAATGTGCACCCACTTACGAGTAACTAGGAACCAATATAAATGAGGTGCATTGTTTAGGCACACAGTGGTAAATAATGCACCCCTTACCGACAACCCATTCGGGGGAATTGATTTAACATGAAAAATAGTTTTTTAGTTACCTAAAACCCCATTTTAATCCCAATTCGACCCCTTCTACCAAATCATCTCTTTCATGGTTTTGGAGCCCTTTGTATAGATTCTAATCCTTCCAGAACTCCAATATTTGTGATTCGATGCCGGAATCAATGATCTTCACCTTTCCTATTATATGGGTTCAATCTCATTAGTTTCCTCGTATTATTATCATTGTTTCATTATTGGATTAATTAATTTTGTGAATTAATTGATTGAGTTGATGTGAAATTGGTGATTTTAAAAATATATATTTAGATAATTAATTGTTGAGTTAATTATAATATTTTTACAAAAATGATTTTAGATTATTAACTATAGATTCACTTATGGTATATTGAGTTGATAATTTAGATAATTAATTGTATATTAATTATAAGATATTGAGGTGTTGATTTAGATAATCATCTCTAGAATTAATTATAATATATTGAATTATTTATTTAGATAATCAATTGTTGAATTTGTTATGAGATTTTTTTATAGATGATTTGAGATAATTAATTGTATAATTAATTATGTGATGTTCAGTTGCCAATTTATATTAAAAATTGATGAATTAATTAAAATATTTTAACTAAAATATGTTTATTAATTAATTGATGAATTAATTAATTTGATTGACACACTTAAATAATTGTGGAATTAATTAATTGGAATCAGGAGAAAAAATAATTGTTTAATTAGTAATTAAATTGGTGTGATTATTTAATTGTTGAGTTAACTAATAATATTGAAATGATTAATTAATTGTGAAATTAATAAATGTATTTTATGTGGTTAATTAATGTATTTGAGGTATTTAATTGGTTATGGAATTAATTAATGTATTTTATGTAGTTAGTTAATTGAGATATGGGTGTCTATAGAACTCATGGTTTTATGTGGTTAAATAAAGATCAATTGATAAGGTCATAACAGTTTACTTAAGACTTGTACTTATTTATATATAAAAATGCATACACTTAGTTTATTCTGCATATTATTTTAGACACTCTTTGTGGTGGCCTACTGATTTTTACTCACACCCTACATGGGCTGGCTAACCGGTACCCAAATATATTTAATGATTATAGGGAAGGATAATGGTAAAGACCCTATATTATATAGATTAGTCAGGATAGAGCATGGATGAGGGGAACATAAATGGTTTGGGATCTATTTGGGAGTTTTCCATGTATTTAAATTTGAGTGTTTATTTTGAACATTTGGAACATACGTTGGCATGACTTGTTGTGCAGTTCAATTTTGATATTGTATCTCTAGTTTTGGGTAATATTGTGGTCTTGGTACTATTATGTTTATGGTTATGTAATATAATGCATTGGTTATCTAAGTATTTATTGTCCATAAGTGTATTACTTTGATAAAAGAGAGTAATGTATCCACATGACTAATATTATACCTTCACTTGTAGTCGATATCCTATGACGAATTCGGAGGCGCACTTGAATTCATGTGACTGACTGACTTGAGGAACCAGTGTGTGGCACATGAGCTAGGATGTTACAGCAATGAACGCATTTTTACATTATTTATAACATGGGATTAACTTTCATAAATTATCATGATCTTTTTTATATAATTTACTAGGTAATTAGGAATGAAATTACATTACAATTGATAAACTAAGACACAATATCCATTTTTTCCATTAAAATAGTATTCTTAAGTTTAAACTCTTGTTTCATTCATGACAAATTTCTTCATTCAATGAAAATTTCTATTATTCAAATATAGACATCATAGTATTTAATACACATACTTATAACCCATGAAAAATAATTTAAAACATGGGATAATAAAAAACTTCATGTAATGGATTTAAAAATAATGGAAACTCGTTAATCCTTTGGATATTCTTGAAAACATATATGATTTTTTTTAAAAAAAATTGTTTTAAATCATCATTATATTCCCATAAAATCAATTTATGTACAACTTATTCTCCTATAATATACCAATAAAATCATAAATCTAAAAAAATAGGAGGGTTTCATTAAATACATTAAAATCCATTTTAGGGAAAACAAACACATTTTTCATAAAACCTAATAAATTTTCGTAAAACCATAAACTCATTGCATACATATTTATAAAAAAATATTTTAATAAAACCCCATTTGAGTGAAACAAAAACACATTTAGGTAAAATTGAACATCATACTTTCATAATTAAAACACATAAGTAGGAAATTTCATGGAACGCCCAAAGATTTTTGGAAATATTTTTTAAATTTTTTAATTTACTCAATATTTTTATTTTCATACAACAATGAATACAGCTTGTGTTATATGAAAGGACCAAGTTGTTCTTTATTTAAAAACAACAAAAATTTGAGTTTACACAAAACATAACACATAGACTATCTTTTATTACATTAAATACTATCTTTTCCTTGTAATACACACAATGCTGACTTCTTTTGATAGATCGCATTACACACCAGAGTGCATTTTACTGAACAACATTATATAATTAAAATATTATTATTTAATATAATATTATATAAAAATTCAATTAAATTATTGGTTATGAATATTATTAACTAAATTATGAAAAGATATGGTTTATAAAATTCATTCATTGGTTACTAATTAATTAGAAATGAAAATATATAACAATTGTAAATAAAGGAAATATTTTTATTTTCATACTCCCAAAGACATTTTTACATAATAAAACAAATTAATTACAATTAGAGAATTATATTAATGAAATATATATTTAATATATTCAATAAAATATTTTTGATATTAATCAAATATATTTTATTATAATAATATTAAAGATAACCCAATTTTTGGTATAAAAACATATATTTTTTAAAGGGTAAGTTTACAATCTTTTAATGGAATAACCATTATAAATCTATTTTTAAGACATTGATAATTTTATATGAAAAGATAAACTTCTTCTTTTAATGGAATTTACACTAATTTACTTTTTTTACCTTTTGATATTTTTAGGTTATGTTTCTTGTTTTGATGAATAGTGAAAACACCACATTTTAATTGAAAGCATCATTTTCGTCTAAATAAATTATAGTTTTAAATTATTATTTTTATATTTTTAAAGTAAAAATAGTTAATATTTTAATTATATATATTATTTTTCAATATAATCAGTTTCCCATTGAATTTTGATATTGAAACTTTTTGATCTTTTGAAACTTTTCACATTAAAAACCAGTTTTCTCATTTCATTAACCCCATTAATATAAAATAATTTTTATCCAAATATGTGTTTTGAATTATAAAAATTGGATACCATATTTGAAATTAAAAAGTAAAAATTTCATAAATCTATTCCTTCTATATTTGGAAAAAAATAGCAACATTTGTAATTTTTTTATCGCAGATTATGATAAATCCTATAATTAAGTGTAATAATTATATTATACGTAACATAAAATTACCATAGTACTTTTACTAATTTTTCTGGATGATTTTTTTAACCAAAACCATCCTTATACCTTTTTTATGGCATTTTGGTTCTAGTTGGATGATTCTAATGATTTTATTGTATGATATTCTAAAGAAAGTTAAATATGTCATACTCATGATTTTAATGAGAATTAAATTTTTAGTATTTTTTTAATCAAAATATATCTTCAACAATAAATAGAAATTTTTAATCTAGAATTTTTATCTACATCATGGTTATTAATTTTTTAATTTTTAGAAAATAAATAATTTCTGTAGAGGCCTACACAATGATTATGCATTAATTGCTTAATATATTGAAATATCAAATAAATGATATTTAAAATATTAAAATAAATATAATTTGGGATAATTAATGTCATAAATTAATTTTTTAGATTATATAGATATACTATGGATGTATTAAATATTCTTGACATTATCATGGGAATAGATATTTTTTAAAAATCTCATGGAATGAATAGTGTCACAATTCACTTTATTGATATTTTAAAATAAATAATATTTTATTCAATGATATAAAATTAATTAAAAAATAAAAATAGTCCTATTTTTTGATAACATTTAATATTTTATCCATTACTAATTTATGGTTTATTTGGTATTTTATAGTATCTATAGTTACACTTAAATAGTAAAAACACATTTTGTCACGGTAATAGTTAAATGGATTAATTAATGTTTAAAGCCAACTAATAAGTGAATTAATGTGAGCTAAAAATGTAAAAAAAATTACCTTTTTATGATTTTTTTGCCATATAATAATCATATCTTATAAAGAGATACACTTTTGATCCATTTTTAATTGAAATTATTTTTCTATTAATTTAATATTTTCAGAGATTTCAAAAGTGCCCCTAACCTCAATTATAAAAAGGGAACCTCTTATTCTCTTTTCATAAAATTACAGAACCTATTTGTTTCCACAAAAATATATCCAAATCTCCTACTAACATACTTCCCATAATCCATTAATCCATCCTATAGGAATAAATACAAACATAGAATTCCTTTGGTGGAAACAAAACCGAGATACCCAAAGAAGAGGTAATATTCAACAATGAATGTTTTTTTATTTTAGTCCTTTTATGAACACCCTGAATTTTTTATTTCATGTTTATATTATTACATTAGTATCTTAAATATAATGATATTTCTTTATATTTAGGTTTTTATCTACATTTACACACACTTCTATCTATTGGGTAACAAACTTACCATTCGTTTATAGGAAGGACTGTCGCCTCACGAAATGATGTTGTTCCTTTTTTCCTTTATCGCCTCTCATAGTGCGACTTATGATTGACACAATGGTTTTATATGTTATGTATTATATTTATGATGTATTTATAATTTTTTATTTATTATATAAATTATACCTTCATGATTTTCATGTTGTGAAAATATGATAACATTGTTTGTGGACATGTGGACTATTACTTCCTTAAAATGATATAATCCATTCACACCTTACATCGAATTTATTAAGGGCGGTTTTAGTAAAAATAAATTAAATATATGGAATTATAATGATACATGATCAATATATATATATATATATATATATATCATTTAACTTCTTCCATCAAATACAATAAGAAAACTGAAACAATGTTCATATGTATGTATGACCTACCAAATCCATGAATGGTGTATTCCATTTCATATATATATTTTCTATATATACTTATATAAAAAATATATATGATATATAAATTAATTTTTACATTATGAAAATAGTATATCATGATCTGAGTAAGTGAATCAAGAATTACAAGTAAAAAACACATACAATAAACAAATCAATTATTACCCAATATGTTGCTTTAACATGGAACTATTAATAAAAGAGTAGCATAAATTCATAAATAAATATTGTGTGGTATGATATATATTAATATGGTAATGTTTTAGATGTATAATAAACTTATATTTATTGTACATGAGATTTGAATGTGTTCAATGTAATTCATGACTAAAGGTAAGGGATTTTGGTCTCACATTTGTCTCTATAGGACAGAGGCCTTATACACTACTTTTTTCCTCTCCTTGGTGTATATAATACCTATTAATTACTTTTATGAGTATTATCCTGAATATTATGGTATTTTTCATATTCATATAGGTTTCTTTATTTCATATAGCATACAATTCGATAGATTATAAATTCGTAATGATTTATTTCACAGTATAATAAATATCCAAGAATATTTCATTTTAAATCTCCATTGGTAAATATTTATCATCCACATCCATATTTTGTAAAATTGTTTTAATTTTTTTTACTATTCTTCAATGAATATTTAATGTTATTTTTACCCATGTTTTTCTTTTTATGAAATGAATTGAATAGAATATTTTTGTCATTTTATAAACATGGAACTTTGTGACATTGTTGAAAACAAAATATGGAAATAATGTCTTTTTATCTTATATAGAAATAATGGAACCTTCCTCTGTCATGACACCTTAATACCTTGAATCTTCCCTTACAATATTATAAGGTTATTTTCAATGAAAATGTTTGAATTTCAAAATGTGTGACTATGTTAAAAAATAATTTCATAATGGAAAGAATTTTTTTTATCAATAATTATTTCTAGTAATCATACAAAAATAACTTTTACATATAATATGACTTCCATTGATGTTAATTATTATTTACTGATGATATGAAACAATGATAACTTTATTACTCTTTATATACATGGTTTATGTTTATAATGGCATGGTATTTATGAAATATTGGTTTTTTCCATTAATATATATGTTATGTGTGAACTTGATTACATGTTAAAAAAGTTATATGTGAACCTGATCAAATGTTAAAAAAAATCATGTGTGAACCTCATTATATGTTCACAATGTTATTTCTAGATCAATTTTGTTGTCCATAAGTTTATTCATGAACCTAATTACATGTTCATAATGATATAAGTGTAACACCTTCATATTATTATGGAATATATATTTTAAAAATAATTTTATTCCATTTATTTATTGTATTACATGAAACACCTACATATCTTGTGTTACACACAACATTGAGATTCTATGAAACATAAATTTAATATTATAATTAATTAAATAATAAAATTATAATATAGATATTATAATTGTGGGTATGAAAAGAATTAATTAAATTATTAAATTAAATTTTACACATTTATATATAATTTTTTAACCAATTAATTATAAATAAATGTAAAACCATTATTTTAAAAAAAGAAATGTTTTTTTCTAAAAAACTATTAAAATGTGAACAAGTGTGTTATAGATACAAAAATTATCCTTTTTGGTTTATGTTGATGATATATATATATATATATAATATCAAACATAATCTTTAAAAATCATGCTACATGTTTCTTTTACATGATATAAAAAAAATTAAAATTTACACATAAAAGAAATTTGTTTCTAAAAATGTTGTTTCCACCTTTTGTTAGTAAATTTGATTTTTGAAACATTTATAAATTATATCTTAAAAAATTACCTACTAATTTAAAAGAGGGATAATAAAATTTACTTTTGGGGAAATTTTTATATTTTTTTGTATCTTTCATATTTGGATAAATAGTGAAATATATTTTTTATTTAAGAACTGTATTCACATTTAAAGTATTTACTATGTAAAATTATGTTTTAGATTAGTTTTAAATTTTAATTACTTCATTTAAATTTAATATAGTACAAGAATGGTTTTTTGAAAGTATTTTATAGATGAATTTATTTTGAAATCATTTTATTTTTTGGATGGGCATTTTATCGAAAAATGGGTTTTCATGGAGGTTTACCAGCATTATTTTAAATTAAATTTTGAAACATATATGTTTTAAATTTTTAAAAATTGGTGGGAAATTTAAATTCAAATTGTTCAAATTTGTTAAAGAGTTCCCTTTTATTTATTTCCAATATAAATAGTATCCATAGTAAGTTTTGTTACCACATTAAAGGGTAAATTATATAATTTTGGATAAAAATATAATTATAAAGACTATAAAATAGCCCTGACATATTAAAAAAAGTTATTTGATGAATAAAATTTTATCATTAACACCTAAGGATTGAAATTAATCTATTTAATTCTCAAATTTCATTGAAAATGACTTATATAATATGTAAATCAAATAAAGACACAAAATATCACTTTCATAATCTTTAATATCTCTTATGTGTCCGACAGGGATGAAGTTATCTTGTAGATGAATATAAATTTTTTATTTTAACATATTATTCATAATTTTATCACATAAAATCATTTCCTATATTTTTGGGTTACATAGATGAGAGTATTTTATTTTTAATATTATATTTAATGAAAATTTAATGATGTAAAATTAATGTTTTAAATACTATATCATTTTTAATATAGGTTTTCCCGAAATATATATTATACTATAATTATTATTATGAAATATGTATTATTTTATTTCATCATGATATTTTATTTTTATTTTTTGGAAAATAAATAAATATATTAAATGATTACACGATGATGATGTAGAAATTATTTTATTAATGGAAGTATCATATAATTTTATAAAAAAATATTTTAAAAAATAAAATATGAAATAATTAATCAAATAATTAAATTTTATTGATTAAATTTACATCATAGGGATATAATAAAATATATTTTTTCTAAGTTTATGTGTAATCATGATATTTTTAAATGTCCAAATAATGAATAGTGTCAAAATTAAGATGAATGAAATTTTATCAAAATAATATTTTATTAAATTATGTAAAAAAATAAAAGACATCTACAAATAAAAAATATTTAAATTATGGATTAATATTTTATAATGCGTTCAAATATAGTCTAATTTACATCACGTAAGTAACTGTTACAACCATTTAATATTGAAAAGTTTGTTACCCTAGTTAAAATTAAAGTTGGCTAACTAAGGGTTATTCAAAATGATATTTTTTTTAAAATACCAAAACTTTTATAAAATAAACTGTATGATTTTATTAAATAATTATTCCATCTTATATTATAATTCATAGACTTTTGGTGGTTTTTGTATTGATATTTAATTTATTATGAATTGATATTTATGGAAACTCCAAAAGTACACCTCATCAAAATTATAAAAGGTCACATCCTCCTTCACTTCTTCAAACCACTTTGAGCCCTATATCTTAAAAATCACCCAAATCAACATATAAACATCTTTATCCACAATATTGAGGTTCTTTTATTCCTGATTTACCTACTTTAATGTTCTTTAGAAGAGAACTAAATGTGTCATTTTGAATAAGAGGTAATCGGTCTAACTGATCACTAGATTTTTCAAATCCCCAATATCTCATATAAATATATGATATATATCTAAAAATTATTACTTATGAATTATAAATATGATTAAATGTTATTATTATTATTAATACACAACTATACATCCCTTTTCTCATAGAACAATAAATTAAAGTATCGCTCGTGGATACATTGGACTTACTTTCTCTGTGTAGTGATACAATTCATTTTCCAACACCATATTTTATTAAATGGAATTATGATGGTTTTAATATATTTATATATATATATATGATATAATTATACTTATATAATTATAATATGATATCTACCATTTTACTATCTAATCTTTTGGAAAATGATAATGTCACTCATGGGTACGCATGGCATAACATCTCCACGATGTGATATGATTAGTTATTCATATATATTTCACATGGATGGTAACAACGTTGAATTTTATGAATAAATATTTTATAAGATAAATGAAAAATATTATTTAATTATATTATATCTTATATTTTCTTTTCTTTTAACCCAATTAAAATGAAAACAAAGCTCATTCATATGTATGACCTACCATCTCCATGAATAATGGATTTTATTTTATACCTCTAAAATTTATGAATAACTATGAATAAATATATGATGAATATATATATATGTTATATTTATATAATTTTTTTCATTCAATATATGGTTAAATCATTATCTATATAATAGTAAAAAGGATAAAAATTCAAAACATGAATGAAAAACAAAGCGGTTATTACCCACAGCGTAACATTTACATGAAATTGATAATAAATGTGTAATATAATGTAATAAGTAAATAATATTTAGAATATATATATATATATATATATATATATATATATTTGTGTGTGTATATATATATATATTATTTGTTTGGAGATGCATAATAAATGTATATTTATTATATAAGAGGTTTATCGTTTGTAAAAGAAGTCAAGACATATGGTAAGGGAATTTGGTCTCACTTTAATATTTTAGGAGACATGCCTTATACACAACCAATATAATTTTTGGGGTGTATATACTACCCAATATTGTTTTTATGAATTTTATTATCAATATTATGGTATTTAAATATACATATAAATTTCTTTATTTCATGGAACATATGTTCCGAAGGATTAAAAAGTAGTAAAGTTTAATTTTACAATCTTATTACTATCCAAGATTGTCTATACATAAGTATTTATTAGGTAATATTTATCTTATATGTCCATCATTCTTTAAAATATTTTCCAAACAATATTTTCTACACTTATATTAAATTGGATTTTACCCATGTGTGAATTTTTTCAAATTGGTTTGAAATAAATCTTCTGTTCATTTTCCCAATGAGGTACGTTGTTACTTGTAAGAACCTGGATCTTCGTTTCAGGTATGTTTTCCCTTTTTCTGGAGTTTTTGGGAAAAAATAATGTTTCAGGGAATTTTTGAAGTACACGCCGTGTACTTTCTGAGTACACGCCGTGTACTCTTTTGCCTCTTGAAGTTGTGTGCTGGCTATGTCCGGGCCACACACACGGTGTGTAGGGATGATGTGGAGGCCGATTTTGGAGGAGTACAAAAACGTCCTAGTACACGCTGTGTACTCTAAAATTACATGATGTGTACTTTATTTTTTTCATTAAATGAACTGGGGTCGCGCCTGACAGACAGAACACACCCGTTCTCTATGTTCTTCATCCGAGAGCGACCTGTACATCCACGTTTCTTTTCCAGATCCCCAAGCCTCAGTCCGTTCTCCGATTCGAGCTCTGTCGATTGTGTTGGAATCGCAGCGGTGAGTTCTCCCTTCAGCTTGATCCTTGTTTTCCAATTCTTTCCCTTTCTCAAGTTATCATAGGTTGAGAATTTTTTATGTTTTCTCATATCTATGACATTATAGGGGGAATAAATCATCGTGGTTCACGTATATCGATCTCCAAGGATCAAGGTTGGTGGTTTGTGCCTTTCTGTATAAAGTCTTTGGGTATTTTGTGCGATTTTCACAAATACCCCTGAACGGGGTATTGCGTGTTCCTATTTTTCCCTTGTTATATTGACTACTTTTCTTGATTGCTTGAGTAGATGTTTTTGCCTGTGATTATGGTAGTTTTTACTATACCCTAGATGTTTGCTATGATTGTTCTGCCTGTTTGGAATTTTCTAGTTGTCAAGCCTAGTTATTGGATAGTGGAATTGTTGCTTTGTTATGCTATTGAGCCTTAGAATGATATCCATGTAGTTCATGAGGTTTAATTCGATGATACAGGCGTGATATGCCTGTTTATTTTACCCAGGGTTGTGAGAACCTAGTGTAGTGGACCATCGGGAGAATGGATGGAAGGGCTTCTCCAGAGTGTCCTTTATTACGATGCGAGACCACAGGGGGAATTGACCTTGAGTGCTTCCCCATAGAGTCTGTAGATCCTCGACGTGGGCCACATGGGGAATAGACGTTGAGTGCTTCCCGAGAGAGCCTTCAGCACGATACGAGACTATATGGGGAATTGACGGTGAGTGATTCCCTAGAGATTCTATTCATTAGCTGAACCAGAGGGGTGAGACTGTGTGTGCTTCCCAGAGGGTAGCTAGTACTTATAGGTTGAACCTTAGGGGTTAGACTATGAGAACTACCCAGAGGTTACCTTTTTGTTCTGCTTTCTTGAGTGGCTATTTCTTGTATACTTTATATGATAGAACAATGGATTGTAGCTGTTGTGTGCTTTCCTGTTTAATGCTTCCTATTTTATTACTGACATGTATTCACTAACTATTAGGCACAGATCTTTGGGTTCTTGCCTACTGGTACTTTTTTTCACACCCTGTTTGGGTCGTGCTTTTGTGCCCAAGCAGACTATGTTGTTATAGATATAGATAAGGGCAAGCACCCTTCTACTTCAGGTACTTGACTTGCTATTGAGATGGAGAGCATGGGACCAAGCTTGGGCTTGCGATGCTGAGGAGATTACTTGTTTTTTTTGTACTTGGGTTTCAGTTGTATTTCAGCACATTGGTTTGTTTACTGTTTTCCATATACATATATACCATGCAGTATAATTATTATTTTATACATTGCTTCTGTTGTTTAGTTTATTTGTGGTATGATGTTTATTATTTACGCTATTATGTCCGGTTGTTCTTCCACTCTATACTTTACCGAATTAGGGCATAGTTTCCCTACTGACTCACCAAGTCCCTCGCTATTAGTCAACAGCCTATGGTGTTTGGTGAAACGTGCTTGAGGCCATGTGACCGACCGGATACGGGGCACCTCTGGGTGGATTTCGGAACTGATACATTACAAATTTGTATCAGAGGTTTTCTTTTCTCTTTATTTACTATTTGGAGCCTTTATCCAGGTATAGGATGGATTAGGTACATGGTATTAAGCTGTTCTCGGGAGAAGCTAACTCGTTTATAGGGAAAATCCATACTAACTCGTTGATTGTAGTTTCTATTTTTTGAGATTTTCTGGTTGATCTGATTAAACCTAAAGTTATTCACATGACATGTGTTTTTATTGTTTTGATATTTTGGTTCTATTTATGTTGTAACCCGATGAGATAAGGGTATGCCATCTCATGCATCATATAGAAACTTGTTAGAAATCACATTCCATGAATTCTAACCATACCATCTAGAATGCATTAGTAATTGAATGTTGTTATGATAGACGTTGTGTAGATTATTCATGCTGTTGTGATAGATTCATGATAGAATCCTTGGTGTTATATTAGAGAACTTTTTGTTTTGTGCTTTACTTAAAATGAACGAAAAATTTTGGTTCTTGTGGTGTTATGGGCCCTCATTAATCGGAACATGATGAATCATGATCCTTTTTTCTCATAAATGTTATTGTATGAGATTCCAAGATTTGATTCACAGGGATTATGGGCCCTCACTTATTGGAATTTGGCACCTCTTTGCCTTATTTTCAGTGTTTCTGGGATTCGGTACAGTTTCGGATCTACTACCCAGAAAAACCCAGAATACACGGCATGTAATTTTTGGATACACGCCATGTAGTTTTCAGGTCATGTCACTAACCATGTAAACAAAAACATGGTGTCTTGAAAGTAACTTCAGGAACATGCCGTGTACGGTAGGTACTAGTCGTGTAGTAGTGAGCCGTGTATCTGGCCAGGTCACTAACAACACGAGTCGGGGAACCTCGTGTCATACGCGCCGTGTGTTGTATGAACACATCATGTATCCTTATCCCCAATACCCAGCCATGTCACGAACAACACGGGACGGTGTTCTCTCCTCCTATACACGCCGTGTAAGGGTCAGCCGTGTACTTGGTCGTGTCGCCAACAACATGGGTCGGGAAAATCTTCGAGTACACGCTGTGTTTTTTAGGAACATGCCGGTCATCTCAACCGTGTAGCCGACTTTGTAACTAACATCATCAGACGTGAAACCCTGTCCACTACACGTCGTGTCCGCAAGAAACATGCCATGTAGTCTCAGTTTAAGAAAACTGAGTGGGTTAGCTATGTAAAGAGACTCGGGCAGGGGGTAGAGTTCAAGTACACACCGTGTGTGGGGACAACACGCCATGTTGTCTGGGGTTTTACACGACCAAGGGTGGAAGAGTTACACACCCATGTCTATGGATTAAGTGCACTTTTCATGTAGTTTTTATACAGGCCGTGTAGTCGTGTTTTGTAAAACTTAACTGTTTTTCTCTCCCATTCCCATTTTGTACTCTAGTGTTCTCTGTCTTTGTTATGCCTGATATAAGGCGTGCTTTTGATCTTTCATATTTATGCCTCTGAGACGTCCTCCGATTGTGCGTCAGTTGCTAGATGGTGATCATACACCGGATATGGCCGACTAGGAACCACCTATCGATCATCCAATCAAGCTAGCCTTGGCAGCGTCTGTAATCCTAGCTGCGGGCGCTGATGCGCAGTTCAGGGAAGGCTTCATGAGGATGATGCTGGCCTTCCAGGGAGTGCCGCCTCCTACCATGACTATAGCAGACTTGACGTAGGTTTTCCAGCAGTAGCACCCTCCTACTTTCATAGAGGAAGGAGGACCACCGGCTGTAGAGTCATGGCTGGAATCCATGATGACTATCTTTGAGCATCTGGAGACGCCTCCAGAGAGGCTGGTCAAGCTCGCTACCTATATTCTACAAGACTCTACCAAGAGGTGGTGGGATGTGATCTCGCAGGTGGGTCATCATCAGGTTATGGCTTGGGAGGAGTTCCAGTGCGTGTTTTAGGACTACTTATACCCGGAGAACCTGAGGGCCGATCGATCTCGGGAGATCATGAGCCTAGAGTATGGTACACTTTCAGTTATGGAGTAGTCCTCTTGTTTCACTGAGCTAAAGCATTTCACACCCATCTAGGATGGAAGTGGTGAGTTCTTAGCAAGGAAGTTTGAGGATGGTCTCAGGCGGGAGATCCACTCGTAGGAGAATATCTTCTAGTTGACATCCATCACTTCCATCGTCAACTAGGCACTGATTGTGGAGCACAATCTGAGAGACTCCGGAGCTGAAATCCAGGGCGGTTTTGCTTCCAGAGCTAGTGTTCCTCAAGTTGATAGTAGGAAAAACCATAGGGAGGCTATGCATGGTGATCTGAAGAGGCGAGATACATTTTCTGGTAGCCAGGTAGTATGCTACCAGTGTGGAAGGGCATGGAAAATGAGGGTGCAGTGCTAGAGGGACCCAGTGGAGTGCCGATCATGTGGCAAGATAGGTCACCTTCAGTGATTCTGCTAGGTTTTCTCACCTATAGCTAGATACGGAGGTTATTAGATGACTCCTCATTCAGGATCAGCACCACCAGTTTCTCACCAGTCGGGGAACTGGAGTTATTCCGGCCATTTGGGCTGAGGTAGAGGTTGAGGTCATGGCAGTCAGTCTCTAGTCTTTCAGCACTAGTACGGAGGATCAGCTCAGAGTGTTCAGGAAAGGTCAAAGGGCTACAGGGTAGGCCAAACCTTTACAATGGAGCAGACCCACCAGGAGCAAGATCACAGACCTTCTACCGTTCGAGGTACAATTTTAGTAGCCTCAGTTTTATCTTCAGCTCTTTTATATACTGTTTCTATGAATAGCTTTATATTTGTTGTCGTTGTGGTGAGCCTTGGGCTTTGTATCTTTTCTTTTTCCGACTCGTTGACACTAGACATACCATTTGATAAGAGAACATCTAGTGTCCGTCAATGCAGACGGTGCCCTCTCAAGGTTGCAGGGTATCGTTTCTTATGGGATCTCTATGTTATAGAGATGACAGACTATGATTTCATCCTCGGGATGGACTGGTTGGTTCCCTTCCAGGCAGTCCTCAACTTTTATCACCATAGAGTGAGTTTTGTTTCACTAAAGGGTGAATATTTTCTTCATAGATGTGAGTGGGACGTTCAGGCGAGTCGAGAAGGACTCAAGCATCATGGTCTTTGAAGGGTGACAACCCATATTTCTAGTCTTTATCTGGATGATCGGGGGACTCCACAGCTGGACTTTCCTCTAGTGGTGGATCACTTCATGGATGTCTTTCCAGAGGACTTTTCATGTTTTCCTCCAGAGCGTGAGGTGGACTTCTCTATTGAGATCGTGCCGAGGGCGGCACCAGAGTCCATTCCTTCCTATAGGATGGCTACACCTAAGTTGTAGGAGCTCAAGAAGTAGTTGGAGGAGTTACAAGAAATGGGTTTCATCTGACCCAGTACTTCTCCTTGGGGTTCGCCTGTCCTATTTGTGAAGAAGGAAGATGGTACCCTTAGGCTCTATGTGCATTATCGGAAGTGGAACCAGTTGACAGTCAAGAATTGACATCCCTTTCTGAGGATTGAGGACCTTTTCGATCAGCTTCGAAGATCCTGGGTGTTCTCGGAGATCGATTTGAGGTCTGATTATCATTAGTTGCACATTAGACCATCAGATATACCTCTAACAGTCTTCAGATGTAGGTATGGTCTTTACGAGTATAAGGTTATGTCGTTCAGTCTCACGAACGCACCAGCAGTTTTCATGGCACTGATGAACCGAGTGTTCCATCCTTACTTGTATTCCTTCGTCGTGGTCTTCGTGGATGATATCTTGGTGTACTCTCACACTCGGCATAACCATGCTACCCATCTTGATATCGTTCTGAGTACACTGAGAGACCATTAGCTTTATGCCAAACTCTTGAAGTGCCACTTCTGGATGGATCAGATTCACTTCTTGGGCATGTCATCTCAGAGGAAAGAGTATCAGTGGACCCAGAGAAGGTGAGAGTTGTAGATTCCTAGGAGCATCCAAAGAACATCATTGAGGTACGGAGTTTTATAGGGCTGGTTGGGTACTACAGATGCTTCATTAAAAACTTTTCTCATCTAGCAGCACCATTTATAGGTCTAACCAAGAAGGGGGTGAAGTTCTTATGGGCAGATTCTTGTGAGTCAGCCTTTCCGGAGCTGAAAGGGAGGTTGATGTCAGCACCGATACTACTCTTGCCAGAGCAAAGCAAGAGCTACACTATTTACTGTGATGCTTCAGATATCGGTCTGGGAGTTGTGATTTTGTAGGGAGATGGAGTCATTGCGTACGGGTCTCAGTAGTTGAGGCCACATGAGAGGAACTACCCGACGCACGGTCTGAAGTTGGTAGCAGTTGTTCATGTCTTACGCTATTGGATACACTTTCTTTTGGGGGCACACATTGTGGTTTTCACCGACCACAAGAGTCTCAAGTACATCTTCACTCAGCGTGATCTGAATCTGAGACCGTTTAGGTGGGTCGAGTATCTTCAGTCTTTTGACTTTGAGCTCGCCTATACAACAGGAAAGGGAAATGTAGTGGAAGATGCATTGAGAAGGAGAACTCAGATTTAGGTAGTTCAGTAGGCCAGAAGTGAGTGGCATCTGATGGATCTGTTCTCTGAGATGCATCTGGAGGTGCACGACAGACAGGGAAAGACTTACCTATCTTTTGTAGTTGTTACCTCTACAATTCTTGATTGGATACAGATGAGGCAGCTATCAGACTCAGAAGGCTTAGTCCTGCGGGACAGTGTGTCAGGAGAGGACCCTCTTCCTGGATGGATTGTGGGCGAGGATGAGGTCTTGCGTTTCCAGGGACACGTATGGGTGCATGAAGACATACACGAGAAGTTGATGCATGATTTTCATTCCTCTGTTTGGGAAGTTCATCCTGGCGTCACCAAGATGTATTGGGATCTTCATCGATAGTATTGGTGGCCAAGTATGAATAGGGATGTTGCTGGTTTCATCTTGAGGCGTTCTACTTGTTAGCAGGTGAAGGCAGAGAATCAGCAACCAGCAGGCCTTTTGCAGCAATTTCCCATTCCGGAGTGGAAGTGGAATGATGTCACGATGGAAATTGTGACCGGGTTGACAAGGTCGCCTTGATGGAATGATATTGTTTGGGTTGTCATCAACAGGCTTATGAAGGTTGCACACTTCTTACCGATCAAAGAGACCTTCAGTGTAGATGATCTGGGATGACTATACATCCGAGATATTGTGCGTCTGCATGGAGTTCCACACTCTACTGTTTTAGATAGGGATTCACGCTTTACTTCTCGGTTCTAGAAGGGACTTCAGAAGGATATGGGTACCAAGGTAATTCTGAGTACAACATACCATCCCTAGATTGAAGGCCAGTCTGAGCGTATGATCCAGGTGCTTGAGGATATGCCCCAAGCTTGCATTCTAGACCTTGTCTATTCTTGGGAGAAGCATATTCCTCTTGTGGAGTTTGCCTACAACTATAGTTTTCAGGGGACTATTCATATGTCTCCATACAAGGCCTTGTACGGTAGGCCATGCCGATCACACTTATACTGGCTGGAGGCAGGAGAGGCAGCTTTGTTGGGACCTCGTCTTGTCCAGGAGAATTCATAGCAGATAGAGATGATTTGGAAGAGGATGGTTACAACACAGTCCTGACAGAAGTCTTATGCTAATCAGTGGAGATGACCTCAAGAGTTCTTGGTCGGTGATCAGGTTTTACTATCTATCATACTGAGGTTGGGACACAAGGGGATTTGGAGATAGGGTAAGCTTTCACCATGGTACGTTGGGTCGTTTGAGATTTTGGAGAGAGTTGGTTCTGTCGCCTATCGGTTGCAGCTACCCTAGAGGTACCAGGCCATGCATGACGTCTTCCACGTCTCTCAGCTCCGACATTACTTTTCAGACTCGTCTCATGTCTTTATGTCCGAGGAGGTTGAACATAAAGCAGATGCTTCGTTCGAGGAGAATCCTATCTAGATTGTCGATCGTACTACAAAGGTTCTCTGCGGGTGGTTTGTTCATCTAGTGTGGATGCTGTGGTAGGACAGGCGAGTACAGGATGAAACCTGGGAGAGGGAGGCCGATGTACTATCGTAGTGGCCGGAGCTGTTCGAGGTTTGTTCTTTTATGCCTCTCTAGGGAAATTCGGGGATGAATTTCTTTAAGGGGGCAAGTTTGTAAGAACCCAAATCTTCATTTCACGTATGTTTTCCCTTTTTCTAGAGTTTTTGGGAAAAAATAATGTTTCTGGAAATTTTTGAAGTACATGTCATGTACTTTCTACGTACACGTCATGTACTCTTTTCCCACGTGAAGCCGTGTGTTGGCCGTGTCCGGGCCACACACACGGTGTGTAGGGGTGACGTGGAGGCCGATTTTGGCAGAGTACGGAAAAGACCTAGTACACACCATGTACTCTAAAATTACATGTCGTGTACTTTATTTTTTTTAATTAAATGCACTGAGGTCACACCTGACAGACAGAACAGACCCATTCTCTAGGTTATTCATCTGAGAGCGACCCGTACGGCTGCGTTTCTTCTTCGAATCCATGAGCCTCCATCCATTCTCCGATTCAAGCTCTGTCGATTGTGTTGGAATCGCAGCGGTGAGTTATCCCTTCTGCTTGAGCCTTGTTTTCCAATTCATTCCCTTTCTCATGTTATATTAGGTTGAGTGTTTTGACATTTTCTCAGATCTACGACATTCTCAGGGGAATCAATCGTCGTGGTACACGTATATCATTCTCCTAGGATAGAGGTAGGTGGTTTGTGCCTTTCTGTAGAAATCCATTGAGTATTTTGTGTGATTTTCACCAATACCCTTGAATGGGGTATTGTGTGTTCTTGTTTTTCCCTTGTCATATTTCCTTATTTTCTTTATTGCAAGATTAGATGTTTTTGCTTGTGATTATGGTAGTTTTTTCTGTACCCTGGATGTTTGTTATTCTTATTCTGCCTATTTGGCGTTTTCCAGTTTCCATGCCTAGTTATAGGATAGTGGAACTGTTGATTTGTTATGTTGTTGAGCCTTAGAATGATATCCAAGTAGTTCTTGAGGTTTTCTTGGAAGATACACGGGTGCTATGCCTGTTTATTTTACACAGGCCTACGAGAACCTAGTGTAGTAGACCATATGGAGAATGGATGGAAGGGATTCTCTAGAGTTTCTTTAATTACAATGTGAGACCACTGGGGGAATTGACATTGAGTGCTTCCCCAGAGAGTCTTTAGATCCTCGACGTAGGCCATAGGGGGAATAGATGTTGAGTGCTTCCCTAGAGATCCTTTATCACGATACAAGACTATAGGGGGAATTGACGTGAGTGCTTCCCCTAAGAGTCTATTATTTAGCTGAACCAGAGGGGTGAGACTGTGTGTGCCTCTCAGAGGGTAGCTAATACTTCTATGTTGAACCTTAGGGGTTAGACTATGAGAACTACCCAAAGGTTACATTATTGTTCTGCTTGCTTGAGTGGTTGTTTCTTGTGTACTTTATATGTTAAAACTGTGGATTGTAGATGCTGTGTGATTTCCTGTTTTATTACTTCCATGTATTCACTGACTATTAGGCACAGATCTTTGGGTGATTGCCTACTAGGACTTTGTTTCACACCCTATTTGGGTCATGCTTTTGGGCCCAAACATACTATATTGTTGTAGGTATAGATAAGGGCAAGTTCCCTTCTACTTCAGGTACCTGAGTTGCTGTGGAGCTGGAGATCATGGGACCAAGCATGGGATTGCGATGCTGAGGAGTTTACCTTTTTTCTTTTGTACGTGGGTTTCAGTTGTATTTCAGCACATTGGTTTGTTTACTGTTTTCCATAGACATATGTACCATACTGCATCATTATTATTTTATACATTACTTCCGTTGTTCAGTTTATTTAATGTATGTTGTTTATTATTTACGCTATTGTGTCTGGTTGTTCTTCCACTGTATACTTTACCAATGAGGGCATAGTTTCTCCACTGACTCACTAAGGCCCATGCTGCTAGTCAGCAGCCTCTGGCATTTGGGAAATCGCGCTTGAGGTTATGTGACTGACTGGGTATGGGGCACCTCTGGGTGGCTTCTGGAACCGGGATGTTACATTACTTTTCCAGAAAAAAAGTTCCATAAGAATAATTTGTTAAATATATACAGCATGAAAGGATTTCTAAAATTTCATGGTGAATTAATGCCTTTAATCGTTCCTTATAAGCATAAAATGATATTTTTAATGAAAATTTTATCTTTTTAAATTGTGTGTAATTTTAAGAAAATAAAACATTTATAGAAAAGAAATGATATTTTTATAAAGTGTTGTCTTCATGTGAACTATAAAAATTATTGTCCATCTTTGATAACATTACTTGATATTATTTATGCTTTAATAGAGATATTTTTCAAGGGTATTATACCAATTATTTCATTTGTTGGTTTATGTTTATGATGGAATGATATTTATGAAACCCATTACTTTTCCATGGGATTTGTTATGATTGAATGATTATTATAAAACCCATTTAATTCCATGTGTTCTAATATGATGGAATCTTTATGTCTTTGTGACATACATATGTATGGTATTCATAACATTGCAGATAGGGGGATATATATCCATCTTATTAATTTGGAAAAGATATATATCATGAGATATTAAATACTGCAATAGGAAGTGAACTTGGTTCAGTAATATAGGATTGGAATGTGATAAAACTTGGTTTCATAATACAGTGACAGAATGGTGAGTAAACTCAGTTCAGTAAAGGTATTTGTCTACCATAATAGTCTTGTAAATTATCTTTGACTAATATGATGGTTTAGATACTGAACGGATTCTACTATGATAGTCAAATAAATGATCTTTGACTACTAATGAAATGATTTTATATGCTTATGTGTTATCCATAATTCCATGTTTTATTCCAACACTATCATTTTATGATTTATTTCATACGAAATTTTATAATTTATTCTATGAGTCAAGATTACAATCCTTGATATGCAGCGTATTATTTTCAAATGATAGGTTCATATTCATATACCCTAATGTTTATTTTATGATTCTTATCTCATGTTATTACCCTTACTAAGAATATGACTACACCATTTTCATGTGTTTTCTTTTCCCTAGGATATGAAGAATGGTTTTAGGTAGGAGTACTAAAAGGAGGATCATTTTCAGAATCATTGAACGCTGTTCTCCAAAATAGTACAATGTGTTCCAATTTCCAAATGCGCTAAGCAATTATGGCCATAGGGCTTGTGTTTGTGAAATTTGATTAATATTAATCTAACAGGATATAACATCCATATATTGCATGCCTAGTCATTATAGATGGTATCAGAAGAAAGGATTACTCCATGATTGGAAACTATGATGAGAAATCATTAGTGATATCCCTAGAAATATTTCTAATGATATGTCTAGGGATGTCCTTAAGGATAAGACTATGTATAGGTAACATCCTATAATTTTGGTAATGATAATGGTTAACCTTGGATTAAATATAATATTTTATATATTAAATTTGTGTTCCCTTGATTATGGGGCTTTACCACTATGATTAGTGTTACACATGCTATAATTTTGGTTTGATGAAGTGGATGAAACCCAAATGAACCATGTTAATGATGAATGCAACGGGAAATGAAATTATTTTCCTCGTAGAAAACCAAAATTTATGAGAGATATAATGAAAAATATTATCACTATAATTACACAATATATGAATCATTTTGGACTTCCAAATGAACAAAAAAAGGAACAACTTTCTATTGATTCCATTATGAGGCAAATTACAACTTCATTCATTGGATATTCTAATCTACTTTTCCTTAAATGTATCGGTGCCACAGAAAAGATATTTTCTATCCTTTACTATTCAAAATGTGAAAAAGTAATTTTGGATATTTAACATTTAGAAGGGGAAGCATACAAGTGGTGGACTCTAATCAATATTATGATGATACATGTTGAAATTAAATACATAGAATGGGGTGGGTTCAAGAACTTATTTTTTAATAATTTATTTCCTTGTATTATTATTATGAACAAAGAAAAAGAGATAATTGAGAAAAAGAAAAAATGGATGATTATTTTTATGACACCTACAAGGAAAATATTAAAATACATGTTATGTAAACTTCTGGAATTAACACCCAACCTAAAAGTATGGTTGATCGATTCTTTAGTGGATTAAATATATGTCTTTTAATGGTATAAATCATACGAGTATTCAGTATCTATAAAGAAAATGTGCATTGTCCTATCTAGGTAGAAAGGGAAATTTTAGTTATATATCAATATCATGGTTTTGACATGAAACAGATGATGGAGTTTGAAGGAAAATATAAAAACCATGGTGAAAAGAAGATGAGAGTTTCTTTATTCTCAATGTGTGTAAATAATCATGGTGGAGATTGTATTAAAGGTACTGTTAAAAGTTTAAAGTGTGGGAAAGAAGGTAATTAGGTAACTAAATATCAAAGTGGTGGGGAAAATATAGCTAATTATGCAACCATAGAAAAGGATACATAGAATGCACCTCCCACACATTAATGGTTCAAGTGAATGAAAAATGGGAATTATGCTAACCAATACCCTAATCCAAGGGTTATCAAAAATTATCGATGTTAGAAACCTCTCACAGCCAAATAAAAAGGTCAATCACATGCGATCTCTATTGTTTATGTGGAGTATGACAATTATGTGGTGTAATGATTATGTGTTTTTGTAGTAGAATTCCAGAATAATGTTACATTTATGGTATTGTATAGTAATGAAACATCTAATAATTGGTTAATATAGTTTTTTTGTAAGGATTTGAAAGCATATGTTTTATGGTACTAGTTTCTTTGAAAATTGATTATGGTTGTAAGGTGATATTTTTACAGAACACGTGATTCAAAGAATGATAACCCTTAATATGTTCCTTATGTTAAGATAATTATTTTTTAATAATGATATGTTGGATATTATTAATTGTATGGTACTGATTACTTTGGAACTAATTATGGATTTTTTGAAATGTGGGTTATACTATTATGGACGAAGACTGCGTTTTTTTTGAATTAAAAAAATGTCAAAAAAACATTGGAATAAGGAAACATGAAATATTTCAATAAGCATGTACAATAATTTAGGTTCTTAAGATGTCTCAATACAATACATAAACAAGGTATTTACATGTTTGGAATGTTACAACTAAGAGATACTCTGTGATATATGGGGGATAAATGTTAATCTGATTTATTACACTTATTTCAAATGTTTTTCATTATCAACATTCAAAAGGAATTTATGTTTATCAATTTATGGAATTGTTAGGCTAAACATTGGTAGATGATTGTGAGATTAAATTATTATCTCACAATAAGTGGATTTATGGATATTTGATTTCCTTATATAAAACTTTTCTTATGATAACGATTAATGTAATGTCCTATCACTCTATTTTTGGATCTCATTATCTTATAATACTTCAGGAATGAAAGATTCCACATCATTTCATGGAAATGAGATGAAATGGAAATTGATCAAGGAACAAAAAAGGGTGAGACAATGTTGAAATAAACAAATTATATATTCCCATGAAAATCACTCAAATTTAGTAAAATGATCTTAAAATAAAATATTATCTTATTATCATTATTTTTTATGATATCAGTTACCTTTTTCAAAACAATTGGGGTTATGGATTTTTGAATGTTAACTTTATCCTAACCATGTTCTCCATCCTCTACCTCAGACATTGGTAGTTATATTTCTCTTCCATTTTAAAGTTTTCATTTTCCACCTTTGTTATCCTAATTGGAATCCTATTCATGTGTTACTTTTTCTATTTGTAATGTTTCTAGATTTCATTTTTTTAAAGGAAGTTTTACTTTTTATTTTTATAAAGTGGGTTTTTATGAATGTAACATTCAATATTTAAACCATTGATAAACAACAAAAATTTCAAGGAAAAGTATAATTTTAAGGGGGTATAATGTAATAACATGATATTTTTATGAAATATAATTTTTTTAAATAATTTTATTTCTTTGATTTATTGTGTTACATGAAACACCGGCTTAGCATGTGGCACACACAACATTGTGTTTCTATAAAACATTAATTTATTATTATTATTATTTAAACATAAAAATTATAACCTAGTTTCTAGAATTATGGATTTGAATAGTATTAACTTACCTATGAAATTATGGTTTACACATGTATATATAATTCTTTAACCAATAAATTATATATTAATATAAAATCTTTTTATAAAAATGTTTTTCTAAAAAAAATTAAATGTGGATAAGTGTGTTTTATTCCAATAGATAAAAAAACTTTTTTTGGATTAGGATGATGAAATATATAAATATAAAAGAATCAATATAATGTCCAAAATTCAACCTATGTGTTTTATTGACATGATATAAAGACAACTCAATTTTTTAAGTATAAAAGAATTATTTTTCTAAGAATGTTGTTTTTTAAACCTTTTGATAAAGAACATGTTTTAAATTAGTTTTTTCAAAATTTTAAAAAAAAAATTATTATTTTAATGTAAGATATAAAAATTAAGTTCAGTTTATTTTTTGGTATTTTTTTGGTATGTTTCTTGATTTGATAAATTCTGAAAAACAGATTTTTATAAGTAAACTTTATTTTCTTTTAAGTTATTTTAAATTTGAAATTATTTTTTTGATTAGTTGTAACGTTTAATTAGATAATTTTAATTTAATATTGTACATATATGGTTTTTAATATTATTTTATTCCATAATTTATAATAAAAACATTTTCTGTTTTAAAAGGGCATTTTTTCAAAACACTATTTTTCATAGTGTTTAAAAAAAATTTATTTTAAATTAAATTATGAAGCTTCTGTTATTTGAAATTTGCGGATGAAAAATTTTGATTCATAATGTACAAATTTGAAAAATATGCCCATATTTTTTTCCATTTTGAATAGTTTCCATGATAAATTTTATTACCACAATAAAGGGTATATTAATTAATTTAGGTTAAAAATTAAATTATAAAAACTAAAAAATAACCCTAACATAAAACAAAATTTTAATTTATAAATAATATTAGACCCTTAAAACCTAATGATCTAAATTATGTTTTTAATGGATAAATTTCCATGAAATTTTATTATATAATATTTATATCAAACAAAGTCACAAAATGTAACATTATTTTTCTTTAATATCCATTATGATTCAACTTGGCGATATAGTTATGTTATGAAATAATCCAAATATACATTTTTACTTTAATTAATATATTTTCAGGATATAAATTTTTTTATTAATTTTTGGGTCCCTTAAATGAGTGTATTAAATTTATAATATTTTATTTAAGGAAAATCTAAAGATGTCACATTCTTGTTATAAATACTATATCATTTTCTTATAGGGTAACCCAAAAGATATATTTTACTTTAAATATTCTTCATAAATAAATTTATATTTCCTTAATATAGTTATTTTATTATTAATTTTTAATAAATATATATGTATATTATATATTTACACAACGATGATGTTGTAATTATTTTATTAATGGAAATATAAAATAAATTATATAAATAAATAATAAAATGAATATATTTTGACATAACTAATGTATTAAATAAATTATACAGATTTCCATTAATAATTAGGGATATAATAAAACATTTTTTTCAATGTTAAATTTTAATATTTATATTTTTAAATGTCCAAATAATTAATAATGTCAAAATTGACATTATTGATACTTTATAAAAATAATTTTTTATATAATTTTTTAAAATTTAGAAAAAAATTTAAAAAAATTAAAATATGGTCTAAATTTTTATTATTATTTCATTTATGGTCTAATTTATATCACATAAGTTAAAATTACAAAAGTATAATATTTAATATTTTTTACTTTAGTTAAAATTAAAATAGGTTAACTTAGGGTTAATCAAAATGTTAAGGTTAAAAATAATACCAAAACATGTATAAAATATATTTCATTAGGATATCAAAATAATATATCGTATTATATTTCAATCTATGATATTTTTGAAATATTTGGATTGAGATTGAATTTTTTAGAAATTAATTGTTTTTGAAATTCCAAATGTACCCCTCTCTTCAATCATAAATGGCCACATCCTCTTTCACTTATTTTATAATATTGAGCCATATATATAGAAATAATATACAAAAATTTCTTCTCTAATTCCCAATACATATTTTATAGGATTTTTTCTTCCTAAAAGACCTAATCTTGTGTTTTTTAGAGGAGGTATAAAGGAACTGTTTTGAAGAAGGGGTAATTTGTCTTACTGATCACTATTTTTTTCTAATATTGTATACCTTCTCTAAATATATGATATATAACATAGAATAATAAATATTTAATCATAAATATTCTATTCTTAAATTTTATTATGATTATGAACACACAACTATATATCCCCTTTCCCATCGAATAAGAAATGAATGTATCACTGATGCGTATGTACGACTTACCGTCTCTACCTACCGATAGAATTCATTTTATGTCACCATATTTTATGAAAGGTAATTTCGATGGGTTTAATGTTTTTATATAAAATTTATTATATTTTTATACTTATGGAATAACTACAACAAGTCTACCTTTCTCCCATATAATCTTTTAGAAAGTGATAATGTCCCCCATGCATATATACAGCTTACCATCTCCACAATATAATGTGATTCATTATACATCAATATTTTACATTAATGGTAATAAGGATTAATTTTATTAATATATATGTTATATATGTCCTAAAAAAGTATTTTGAAATGATATTATATCATATATTTTCATTTCTTTTAACCCCCAGGAAAATGAATACAATATTCATGCAGAATACAATCTACTATCTTCATTTGCAGTTTATTTTATTTTATATCTCTAACATTTAAAAATCACCATGAATATATATAATGAATATATATTATATTTATATCATTTTTATCCTTCTTTACATGATTAAATCATGTTTTATATATGATGAAAAATTATAACATGTCAAAATATGGACAAAAATTAGAGTTGTTATTACCTAAAGGGTAATATTTACAGGGAATTGTTAATAAATGGGTAATATAAATTCATAAGATTATCATATATAGAATATATATATATTTATATTATTTAGGGTAAATTTATGTTAAACATATATTTATTATATTATCAGTTTAATGTGTGTGGTGGAGGTCAATAATTAAGGTAAGGGATTTTTTCACTTTTATTTATGTGGGACACATAACTTATACACTAATAGTTACATTTTTGTGGTGTATATATTTCCCTTAAATTTTTTTATGAGTATTATTATGAATATTATTTTATTTATATATCTTTATAATTTTCTATATTCCATGAGACATATTATTTGATTAATTAAAAGGTGGTAAGGGTTAATTCTCCAATCTCATTATTATCCAGGATTATTTATACATAAAAATTTAATAGGAATTATTTATCATCAATGTACATGACTCATAAAAATGTTTTCAATTTTTTTATTATGGTACAATTCTCATTAGTTATTTTTACCAATGTGTGAATTTTTACTAAACGAATTGAAGGGAATATTTTTTTCATATTTCAAACAAGTTACTTTGTGACTTTTCTAGAAAAAGTTAGAGAACAATTATATCTTAACTTGTATGAAATGATCTAATTTATATTATTTCATAAATATAACATGCCTTCAAAATTATCATTCTATATTTCAATATTATTTTTAAATAAAATATCTTCGTCTAAAAGTAGACAGAATTTTATGAAAATAAAAAGTTTATAGATATGAAAGGATATTTCCCCAAAGAATTAACTTCAAGTTATACCTCAATTTTTTTTGCATATATGATAAAATAAATTAATGATATATATACTTTAATGTAGATATTTTTCAAGGGTGATATCCCTATCCTTTTTATAGATTGCTATTATTTGTGATGGAAAGGAATTTGTGAAACCCAATACTTTTCCATGGGGTATGTTATGATTGAATGATATTTATTAAACCCATTTCATTCCACAAGTTCTGATACGATGAATGATTTTGGTTACTTATGCAAAAAAAATTTTGGTTTTTATAAATTTATAGGTTGGATTATATCTCCATATAATGTGTTGGGTAAATATTTATATCTCATGATATAGACAAGATTGGAATGGGATGTGAACTTGGTTCAGTAATACAAGATAGGAATGATGGTAAACCTAGTTAATAAAATATAGGGTAGGAATAGGGAATGAACTCACTTCAGTAAAGTACTTTGTCCAAAATGGTAGTCTTGGGAATTTTCGTTTACTACTATGAGGGTTTGGGGAGTGAACCCATTCCATTATGATATTAAGGGAAAGAAGCATTGACTACTGATGAAATTATTTTCTATTTTTATATACAATCCCTAATTATATTATTTTATGCCATTGTTATCCATTTATGATTCATGTATTATGATTTTTATGATTAATTATATAAAAATATATTATGATCTATGATATTCAGTGTATATTTTTCAATTATTGTGTTCATATTCTTATACCCTTATGTGTATGTTATGATTCATATCTCCATTTTAGACCATTATTGAGAATATGAGATTACCCTTTTCTTATGTCTTATTTTCCTTATGATATGACTATAGTTTTTAGGTAGTTGTAGTAAAAGTAAAGAATTTTGTGGAAAACCTGGAAGATATTTCTCTGGAATAGAATAATGTGTTCCTTGTTACCAATAGAACTAAAATATTATAGTCCTTAGGCATTTGTTTGTAGAATATAATGAATATTCATTTAAAATGTGTAATATCTGTGTATATCATGATTGGGTCATTGTAATGAGTAAAACTTGTTATGTTTTTATATTTTTATGCATGAAACTGATTACATGTTTCCATGATTATTCATGGTCTTGGTTTCATGTCTATAAGGTTATGTTTGAAAATGAATACATGTTCACAATATTATGAATGGACCAGGATTCATGTGCATAAGTTCATATGAGGGCATGATTTCATGTCCTCAACATCATGAGTGAACCTGTTTCTACTTATACATGTACAAAATGATTCAAACAAATTTGTATGTGAAATTATCATGTTTTATTTCTACGTTACTCTTTAATTACTTATGATCTTGATTCCCTTATGATTCATGTCTTGTGAACTAATGATACTTATGAAATGAATCATGTATATGATATTTTATATGAAGGTTATGATCTTCAAATGTGATAATAATTTTCTCATACCCATATGCCCATGTAATGATTATGAGTCTATTTTTTAACCTTTACTAAGAATATGATATCACTGATCTGTTATATTTCCATTCCCAAGGTTAGGAAGAAAGTTTTTAGGTAGGAGCATTAAAAATGTAATATCTTTAAGGAAGATGTTGGAGATCTTTCCCTGAGTTAGACGATTATGTATCCAATTTTCCGAAGACACTAAAATATTAAAGTCCTCAAGCATGTACTTTTTAATGTTCTATATATTCATTGAAAATGATGTAATATCCATGTACATTAATTTTGGGCCATTACAGTTGGAATAAAAGGAAATGTCAGTCAATAATTGGAAACACTGTTGAGACAACGTTAGTGATATCCCTAGGGATATTTCTAATGACATTTCTAGGGATCTCTCCAAGGATAAGTCTAAAGTGTTGTATATTTAAATTAGGTTTCATGGTTTACAGATCCTATAATTAATTTTCCATGATTATGTGTTTTAATTCATTGCTAAGTGTTTCTCACACTATGATTTCAGTCGTATTGAATAGTCATAACTACAATTAATATGGTAAAAATTAAATATTTCATATGTGGAATGTATGTTCGTTATGGAAATTGGTTTCATAAATGAAAATATCATGAAGTGAATCAGAAATGTGGTGTAATTATTGGTTATACTACTAAATATAATGAAACCCTAATTAAAATTTGAATGGTATGGGATGTTCTAGAAGTATTATTTACACTAAATATAAGAAACGTGATTTGATTGAGGTGGAGAATCCTGAAGAATTGATTCATGATTCTTATTCTAGGAAAGAATAAGATGATGAAGCCTGAGAAAAGGTTTATTAATAAATTTGGATGACTTAAGTGTATATTATTTGGAATTAAAATATTATGTTATATGAATGATGAAATATAAAAGTATTTTCAGTATAAGTTGGTCATTAGGATTGAAAAGTATTGGTTGAATGGTGCTGAAGACTTAGACAAGTGATTTAATGGAATAGTTATATTCATGGAAAAAATTACATTAAGAGAGAGATAACCCTAAAATTTTCATAATATTTAGATAATTATGTTTGGGTAAATATATGTTGGATATGAATAATTAAATCAAATTATACTGATTACCTTGGAAATAATTAATGATTTTTTAATTTGGGCTATGCTATCATTGTTGAAGTTTACAACATTTTTTGAACTTATAGAATGCATCCAATAGACATTGGAAGAAGGAAAAATGAATGTTTTCCATAAGGATTTATGGTAATTCAGGTTATTACTATGTTTTTAGAGAATACTGGATAAAGGTATTGGAATGTTTGGATTATGACAAATAAGAGCTACTAAAAGATATAAGGGGGTCGATGATATGTTTTTTTATAAATTTAGTGACCTTATTTCTAATGTTTTATAATTTCAACTTTTGGAAGGGTTATATGGTTAACTATTTATTGAATTTTTTATGTTAAACATCAGATATGGTTTTAGGGATTTGTGTATTGTCTCCCCATATGAGGATTTATTAATATTAGATAACATGTTCTATTTTTTGTGATAATGTTAGATGGATTTACTTATAATTCTATTTATGGATCTCATGATCTATTAATGCTTCAAGAATGAAAATTGTGCCTTCATTTCATTCAATAAAAGATGAAGTTGAAATTTTGTCATGGCATAAATAAGTGTGAGGTTTTCATGAAATCAAGTAAGTATAGCCCCATTTGAATATTCATCTCCTTTAGGAAAATTGTATTGAAATAAAATGTTTCCTTATTATCATCATTATTACTGATATTAATAACCTCTTTCACACATCTTCAGTTTATGGTTTTGTGATTTATAAATTTTTTGGATCACCAAATTTCTTTTAATTGGTGATATTTATCAATCCTTAAAATTATTTACACTTTTCTTCCATGGCAATGTTTTCACTTTCCACCTGTGTTCTCTTATTTGAAAACAGTTATGGGTTACTCGACATAGCTGTTATGTTTCAATCATTTAATTTTTAATTTATTTTTTAGTATTCATTTTTATGATATGGGTTTCAATGAAATGAAATTTATAAAATAAAACCATTTATAACCTAGATTAAATTTCAAGGGAGAAATTCATGGTGGTAGAATGTAACACCATGACATTTTTTAAAATATTTCTTTTTATTTTTAATCTTTTCAATATTTTCCATTTCATGAAACACTAAATATTTCTTGTGTTATATTAGTTCCACAAATTTTTCTTACATTATAAAAAACTCCAAGTTGAGGTTTTGTTATAAGAAACACATAGACTAGCAAGTTGTACACGGAACACTAGGATTGGATTGTGTTACACATAATGTCGAGTTCTTTTGATATCTTGAATTACATGCAAACATTGTTTTACCTAAAAATTTTATATTATTGAAATATTATTATTTAATATAATAAGATATAACATTGCCATTAAATCAGGGGTTATGAAGAGTATTAAATATCTTATGAAAATATATGATTTATAAAATTAATTTTATCATGAACCAAAATGGGACACCATCCGACCTGGAACCCAACCTGGCCTATGGCATGGCTTGAAGGGTGTTCTTGATACCCATTGGATGGAATCCAGTCCTTGTGTATCAAAAAATTACTTTTACAGTGATTTTAACCAATCACATAAACTTAAAAACCAATACTAATTAATAAACCAAAATTAAATAATCATCACCAAACATGGAATAATCAATAGAAGATTCAAGTTTACAACATTATATAAAAATCTAAAAATGTATACAACAAAAAGGAAACTAGAAACTATCCCAAAAACCCGTAATAACAATAGGAGTATCATCCCCTAGCCACCACAACGCCTGCAAGGGAAGATCACTAACATCCTGAAACACTATCTATAAACATATTTCTTTTACCAATATAAAACATAACAAAGTCTACTTACACGCAAAGGAGTAAGTATTCTGTGATATAATAACTAATAGAATGCCACCCAAAAAAGAGATTCCATGAAATAATGATTATAAGATAAATAAACATGCACATTTTATAAAAGAATAACTATAAACATTTTTATTGAAAACATTTATAAGAAAAAAAATCTTGTAAAAACAATTGACAAAGTGTATCATATGCTGACGGTAAGTATGATATCACCATAGAGAACTATGTCACGGGAAATCTCGATAGGCACTATCTCTAATGGGTATCTAGAAACATTGTATCTCATTGAAATGTGGTATAACAACAACACAAAACAAAATCCTCATGCATGATCCAATAAAGAGTATTACATCCAAAATTATTATGCCCTCCAATCATCATAGATTGATTAGTGTTGTATACTTTAATCTAGCTAAGGGAAACTGAGATGTTCTACTTCCAAATAACTATCTTACTAGTCATGGTCTATCCACTAAGTCACCTAGGATTCCCTTTTTTCTCAATTTCATTCCACACATGTCATACACCATCACATTCACATATACAGAATCCAAATAATGCAACACATATGATAAACCACAATTTCCACATCCAAAAAATATTTTGAAACCAAAAAAACACCAATATTATTTTTCATATATGATTAAAACCATATTCACATATTATAATATACACTAAAGGCATCAAAAAAAGAATCATATATGAATCACACATGAAACATAATACATTTCCTTGAAGAAAACATTTTTCAACACAGCTGCATCGAGAATAATTTTCAAAACACATTTTTAACCTCATAAAAAAATTATAGAACCCAATCAAAATGTAAGTAAATAATATCCAACTCATCAAATAGCATTTAAGCATATAAACACCAACCTTGAGTGAATAAACATCTGAAAAATGGTTCAAAACATCATCCAAACCTCTATCATACCATTTACGGGTAATATCAAACCCTAAACGCCAAGATTAAACCAAAAAATTAATATCTAGCCATAAAAATGACACCCTGCCAATAAAAGATTTGAAACCCCATTGGACGTTGAATAAAAACCTAGAAAATAGGGATAACCCAAGAGAGTAGGGGACATACTTGAGAAATCATGTAGAAACCACATCAAATCCCCAATGAAAATTGAGTTATAAGGGAGGAAGAGGTCTTGGGTGAAAAATATTGAGTGGGTTGAATTTTTGGGTTAAAATTTAAGGGTTAAAATGGTAAGAATCAATATTTTAATGAACTATATAGTATACACCATTTTACCACATATTTTTCTAAAGCATTCTGAAACCATGCACCCATTACTATCTAAGAATAAAATACCATACATTTAGCCTACATGGTTTGTAAAGCATGTTAAAACTATGTGATAAGACTCTATAAAAACAATAGTTGGTTGCATGGTTACCTTCTTAAGGGAGTATGATTTTCCAAACCATTTTCCAGCCTTGCGACACCAACTATTTAGCCAAAAAAACATTGATTTTTATCCATTTTTCTCCAAAACCACAAAAAAAACTTATGGGAAAATGTAAACCAAAAAATAAATAGAAAAGTACTCAAAAAGATATCATAGGTGTAACAATTCTCCCCACCATGAAAACATTCCACACTGAAAATTCAACCCAAAGCTTGATCAAGGAATAAAAATGGGCACTCTTTCTCAACCAATGACATCCCCTCCCATGTATCATGCATAAAACCACCACATTTCCAAAGAATCTAGACTAGGGGGATAGAGTTCCCAACAATTACTTTCTCTTGGGAATCAATTTTCTATACTATATTTTCAAACACGAATGAATCAGGGTCTATTTTCAACTCTTCCCAATTTATCACATGAGATGGATCTAGGTTATATATCTTCAACTGGTAAACATGAAACATGTCATGAATTGACTTCAAATAAAAAGGAAAAGATAACATGTATTCCACCTTGGAAACCCTCTTGGTGATCTAAAAAGTTACAATATACCTCAGTGCTCACTTCCCATGCTTACACAAACGGTTATGACCAAAGAAATAAAAACTTTCAAGAACACCTGGCCACCCATAGGGAACTCATGTTCTTAGTGCCTCTAGTCATCATAAGACTTGTGGATACACTAATATTTCAATAACCCCTACCATATTATCTTGACCTTCTATGATGTCTCTTGCGCTGAGCATGGTCCCAAGAATGTGGTTTCACCTACATCCTCCCAACATAAAGGAGACTGACATGGCTGACTATAGTATGTTTACAAGGGATCCATTTAGAATAAATATTATTTAATATTATTATATGATAACTCAACAAAACCCAAAATGGTTATCCCATGATTGTCCAAAATAAAAAAGACATGGTTAGAGAATGTGTCCCCAAAATATGATCTTCCAATTCTGTCTGACTATCCCTTTGAGTACGGTATGTTGTTCTCATTTTGATTTGTGAACTCAATTCCTTTTTATGGTATTACTAAAATTGAGAGGTAAAATATGGGTCTCTATTAGAAACAATTGGTAACTACACACCATGAATCCTCACTACCTCCGAAACATACAACTATCCTAACTCATCCACCTTCACTAAATCAATAATCGAAATGAAGTTGGATGATTTTGTCAAATGGTAATACACTATAAAAAATTTAATTCCTTCCCCAATTTGTATGAGGTAATCCAATAATTATGTCTATAACCGTGTAATCCCACTTCCATGTAGGAATGGGTAGAGGCTGAAGAAAACCATATGGAGTTTAATGCTTTGATTTTACCTACTGACACGTATAGCACCTTGATATAAAGGCAGCTATGTCCTACAACATACCTAGAAACCAAAATTTCATAAACACACAATAATACATACTGGTATATCCAAGATGAAAAGGCCACTAAGACAAGTGGTTACCCTACATCACCACCTTCCTTAGGGATAATAACCCCAAAAATTGTCTCTTGAAACATAAAACCCCCTTAAGAAGAAATAACCAATCAAAAATTATCTTCCCACCATGAAAATATTGCATGGATTGCTGATATAGGTCATCACCAGGATTCTGCTGCTAAATCAAATCATGAAGGGAAAGACCCAGCAGAACACTAGCCAAGAACTCAACTTCAATGTTCTCCTTGGTATCCAGGTGTATCTGAGCATAAAGTACCATCCAGGTCCACTAATCATTGGATTTATTCAACACATTCACTAAAACATTTCTACCCAAAATTTCTACCATGAAATTACCCTACCCCGGGGTATAGATGATATTGAAGTCAACCCCATAAAGATACTCAACTCGATGTTGTTGCCTCGAGGTCAAATCCATTTTATATGAAATATAATCCATACTCTTATGATCAAAGTAAACAAAAAATTTCTCCCCAAAATGATAATGATGACATGTAGTCATGTAATACAACACTGCTGTTAACTCTAATTCATGGGTAGGGTAATGTTTTTCATACGGTTGGAGTTGGGAAGAACTATACATCTCCATATGGTCATCATGCTTAAGTATGCACCTAAGGTCCATACCTGAGTCATTACAATAAAATATATTTCACATTATAGATTCTAGAAATATGAACACATGTGTGGTAGTCAACCACAACTTTATCTCTTAAAAGGATGTCAGACACTCTGATCCTCATTCAAACTTCACACCTTTCCGGGTGAGCATTGTAACGTATAAATAAAGCTGAGAGACATCATTAACAAACCACTTATTATATCTTGTTGGGCCCAAAAGATCATAATCTCAAAAATATTACTTGGATGGTCCCATTACATTACTGCAATTATCTTTTTGGGGTCCACTAAAACTGCTTGTTCCAAGATAACATGGCCTAAAAATTTACCTCCTTAATCTAAAAGGTACACTTAGAAAACATGGAATAATGAAGTTGACCCCAAAGAATGCCCAAAACAATTATGAGGTGTCTCTCTTGTTCCCACTTAAATTCAGAATAAACTAGAATGTATTCCATCAATACCATAATTATGGAATCAATATACTGGGGAAAAACCAATTCTTAAGTGCCACAAAGTCCAACATTGAATTTTTCAACCCGAAAGGCATGACCAAGTACTCCAAATGGTCATACCTACTTTAGAAATGAAGTTTTTAGGACATCCACCTATGTCACCCTAACTTGGTGATATCTAAAACATAAATCTATATTGTAAAACAACCTTTCATTTTTTAAATGATCAAATAAGTCATCAATTCAGGGCTATGGATACTTTTTTTTTATGGTTATCTTATTCAGTTTCTAATAATAAATGCACAATCGAAGGGATACATTGGTATTCCTCACAAAAAAGACTATGGAGACCCATGAAGAGATTATCGGGAGAATGAATCCTCTGAATTCAAAATCAATTAGTTTTTTCTTGAATTCCCTCATGTAGGTGGGGACATAAAATATGTGGAAGAGATATAGAATGTGTTCCTGATTCCAAATCAATGGATAACTTCACATAATTCTCTAGAAGAAAACCTAAAAAGTCATCCAGAAATACCTCAGGGAACCCATCCATCACTAGAGGTAATCCACCATCAAGACCACCACCATCTTCCTCCAGCATGATTGATGATAACTGAAAAATATTGTTTCCCAATTCTGGAAGTGGAGGTCTAGAAAAACCAGACCAAGGATACCAATATCCATGAAAACCCTAGGTTCCCCCATCTGGTTCCACAAAACGCACCCATTGTCCATAGCGGTCAATATATTATAGAGGTAAAACCATCCCATATATATCGATGATTACATAAAAGAGGTCCATATCCAAGACTAGGAAATCTCGTTCCATTTCTACCACTAACATGGTGAGTGCACAATATAGGCACCAAAGAACCTTCTCTCACTCCATACCAAGAGTTGTTTCCAACTCCATCACATAAGACAAGATCTTGGTTGGAAAATTCCACCGGTTCACAAAATGGGAAGAGATAAATGAAATAGAAGCACATGTATTGAAAAAAATAAACATCTAAGGATGATGCAATAAAATAGTGCCTTGAACTGTCACTGGTATCACATCTAACCCTGCTGGTTCTTTCCTCACAATATGAAGAGGTTTCATCTCAGACTAATCTTGAGAACGAACACTATCTTATGGTTCATCCTTGAGTTGAATCCACCTAAAATATGATCCAGTCCAATTTCTATGACAGAAAAACTGGGATCTCATCATCTTGGACTATTTTGATTAAGGTTAAATCCCCTAGAATCCATTGATCCTACAACACTCTTATAGAAACAAGTGGCCTTGTAGAACTACTTCAAGTAACCTATATGCCCATACCTATGGCGTGATCTAGGTGGGGATGGGCATGCTAAACGCATGTGCCCCAACATCCCACACTGATGGAACACAACTGACCAATCATCTGAAACCACGGACTATGCTAGTCATGAAGGATGGTCTGATCTATAAACAGTCCTCTTTCCCTTATCATTCCACTTCCTCTTCTTTTCTAACAAGCTACCAATTTCCATAGATGACACTACTCCTAAGAATCTATACATTCACTTTTGATATATCTTAACCATAAAATCATGATCAACCAATTAAATGTAGGGCTTAAGCTTAATTAAAATGACCTGGGAATAAATCTATTATTGCAGCCCGATCTTGGACATCTGATCCTTCATCTGTTTATTAGAAATGATTTAGGGTTTGTACCTCACTAACTCAACAAATAGTTTGGTGTACTCCACAACAAACTAGTCACCATGGGTAAGATCCATGAACTCATGGGATATGGTATAGACCAAGACATCGGGACAATAATTATCATTGAAAATGATCATTAAATCTTTACAAATTATCTTCTCAGTCTTCCCTTCTTGAACAACTAAGTCCCACCACCTCCAACTGGGACCTTCTAACAAGAGAAAAGTGTATTTTACGATAACATATTCAAGAGTGTCAAGTAATACAAATAGATATTCTATCTTTTGAACCCACTCCTCTACTTTATGAGGTCCAGTATTTCCCTTGAAAAGGGAGTCTGGTTATTGAGAAACTCTTTATATTTTTCATTTACAGGACTGGGTTAGGCTTCTCTGACAAGAGCATGTCCAGAACCCACCCCTATCACAAAGATTGGACATCCGGAACCATAGATTTTAATAGTCTCTGAATAATTGATTTGGGTGAACTCTCTCTGGCCTATTTCTATGGCTACACATGAATTCTCTGGGGAGCAATTTCGCTAAAACAAGGAATAAGCACAAGAATAATCATCAACGCAACCATTCTAAAAAAATTCATCAAAAACAACATTATAAAATCTATTAATATTTCAAATATAACCAAATCCATCACAATAACAAGATAAACAACCAAAACACTCCACCCCACATGGTGTCCATTACAGTTTGAAACATGTACATCTCTCCTTGGGGAGAAGTAAAACCAAAATCCCATCATTCCCAAGCGATATCAGTTCTTTCATGATGTGTGATGGCCAAGCACCCTACTCACAACCAGAGCATCAAATCCTAAGAATCCTAGTTCCTGTCTTTCTAGACTCATCCCAAAAAACAAGATCCAAAAAGACCATGACTATATCTAACATCATTTTATCATAAACCAGGTCGTTAAACCATCCAACCTAGTTCCTGGCCCGATCAGTGGCATGGTTTAAAGGGAATTCCAAATATTTATGGATTAGAAACTAGTGCATGTGTATGAACAAACTACCTTAAGAAAGATTTTACCCGATCACATAAATATAAAAAACCAACAATAATTTATAAACAAAAACAACATAATCACACAAAAAATGGAATAATAAACTCCAGATTCAATTTTTCATATTTAAATAAAATACAAAAAATTTCTCCAACAAAAAGGGAAATAGACACTATCGAAAAACCACCATATGACAAGAGGATTATCATCCCCTAGCCACCACCACAAAAACTGCAAGGGAAGACCACTAAAATCCCAAACCTCCATCTCTAAACATCTTTCCTTTACCTATATCTAACATAACCAAGTATAGTTACACCCAAGGTTGTATGTAGGATTTGATCCAATTTTTAGTAGGATGCCACCCAAAAGAGAGATTCCATGCAATAAACATTATAAGATAAATTAACATAGAAGGATTAGAAAAGAAAAACTGGATACATGTTTATAGAAAAGAGATTAAAGGAAAACATGATTGCTTTTAAAAATAACTAACCAAGTGTACTATGTGCCGATGGTAAGAATGATATAACCATTGAGAATTAAGTCATGGGAAATCCCTCTAGTCACTTTCCCTAGTTGGTATCTAGGAACATACTTTATTGGATAAATATGGTATAGCAACCATAATGAACAGGGTCCCTGTGGATGAGCCACTAGAAAGGGATAAAACCAAATTCCAGTGGTTTCCAATCCAGATAGTTTAGTAATTATTGTATACATCAATAAAACTATTGAAATTTTGAATTTACACTACTGAATAAAACGTCATACTAGTCATAGTCCATCCACCTAGTCACCTAGGATTCCCTTTGTGCTAAATTTAATTCTTTATATCACATACTACATCACATTCAGATATACACATTCCGAATAATGTAACATAGATGATAAACCACTATTTCTAAATCCAAAACCTCTTTTAAAACCAAACACACAACAAAAAATAAATTTAAAACATGATTCATACCATATATACATTTTATCATACCCCTTAAAGTCATCAATCAAGAAATCACATATAAATCACACATGGAACACAACATATTTCCTTAATGGATTTTTTTTCAACTCACTCAAAAATTTTATCATTTTAAAAACACATTTCACACATTACAAAAAATATATAGAACCCAATCACGAAGAAAATAAATAATATCAAACTCATGAAATAATTTTTTATCATTGAACCACCTACATTGAGTAAAGAAAATTAGAGAATACACTGTAAAACATCAACCACAACACAATACCACCCTTTAGAGGTACGATCAAACCATAAACATCAATATTAAACCGAAATAATTAAGATATAAACCTAAAAACAACATACTACCCACCGGTGAAGTGAATCCCCAAAAGAATAAGTAAAAAAACCTAGAAAAGACATAGAAACCAAGATATGAGAGGAATTACATGAGAAATAATTGAGGAACCACACCCAATACTCTATAAAGATCCAAGGGAGGAATAGGTTTTTGGGGAGGTGGATAGGGTTAAAAATCCTGTGTTTGGAGGATTTTGGTGGTTTATGGTTAAAATTCAAAGTGAGGAAATGGTAAAAAACACAATTCTAATGACATGGACCGTCATCACTATTTTCCAAAACATGTGGCAACCATGAACCCATTACAGTCTAAGAAGTACAAGCCACACTATTATCCCCCATGGTATAAAAAACCATGCACTAACCTTATGATAATACATTGTCCAAAAACATCACTTCGCCACACAATTACCTCTGTATGGGTGCACAGTTTTCCAAACCGTGGGCCAACCGTACACCACCTGCTCTTTACCCCCAAAAAATCCATTTTAACCATTTTTCATTTAGAACACAAGAAAAACTCGAGGAAAAATATAGGAAAAAAGTAAATCAAAATGAACTCATGGGTGTGACAAATTAATTGGTTACTGATTAATTAGAAATGAAAATATATACCTATTGAATATTATGGAAATATTTTTATTTTTATACTCCCAATGTTGTTTTGTCTTAATAAATTAAATTAACTATAATTATTGAATTTTATTAATTAAAAATCCAGCTTATATATTCAATCTAATATTTTTGATATTATTACAATAGATTGTTTAGGCATAAAATAACAAAAAACCCTAAATTTATGCATAAAAACATATTTTTTAAAGGGTAATGTTATCACCTTTTAATGGTTAACCCTTTTTAAATCAATTTTTTGACATATTAATAATATTTATATTAAAAAATAAATGTTTTATATAAAATATGATTATAATAATTTGCATTTTCTGAACATTGATTATTTTTCTGAAAAGTTTCATGTTTTGATGAATTGTGAAAAATATTGAAATTTAATTAAAATAGAATTTTGGATAAATAAATTATAGTGAAAATTTTTATTTTTGACTGGTTTTAAAGTATAATTAGACAATATTTAAATATTTAATCCAATTTTGGTTATTATAATCAATTTTACATTGAATATGGTTATAGAAACATTTCAATAATTTTAACGTCTTCATTTTAAAAACAGGTTTTATAGTTTCATCAACATGATTAATTTAATGAATTTTTTTCCACTAATTCATTTTGAATTCTGAAAAATGAATTAAATATTTTATATCATATGGTTCAAATTTATTTAATTGGTTCATTTTAGATTTTTAAAAAATGAACAGAATGTTTAGTAATTTTTATAAACACGGTTAAGGGTAAGTCATATAATTAATAGTAAAAATAATATTATATGTAATATAAAATTCCCCTAAATGATGTCATAATTTTATTGTACAATTTATTTTCAGCTGAAACCATCTTTGGGATGGTTTTATAGCCTCCTAAAGAAACTAGTAAAACTTTACTATGATTATAGTATTTTATTTTATGGAATGTTAAGTATGTTAAACTCACATTTCTATTAAGTATTACATTTTCAATATGTGGTTAATAAAAAGATATAATTGACTATAAATTTTCATTTAAAAGAAAATAATTTTAAATTATTAATTTTGATTTATTTTTAATCTTTATGAAATAAATAATTTCCTTAATGGATTAGACAATGATGATGCAATAATTGATTAATAAATGGAAACAAAAATTGAATGGTATTAAAATTAACAAAATAAATATACTTTGGGATAATTAATCCCTTCCTCAAATTTTTTAGATTACCAATACATACTAGGGATTTATTAAATGGTTTTCTCCATTTTATCTTCTGCATTGATATTTTTTTTTTAAAAAGTCATGTAATGAATAGTGTCAACATTGATATTATTAATATTGTAAAATAAAAATTATATTATTTACAGATATAAAATTAATAAAAAAAAATAAAAATCAGCCAAATTATTGAGATAAGGTTTAATATTTCATAAATTACTCATTTATGGTTATTTTTTAATTTTATTGTGACCGTATTAACCCATAAGTAGTAAAAACGCATGTTGTCGTTGTGAGAGTTAAAAAGATTAATTGAGGGTTATATCCAAAATAAAAGGGTAATAATGTGAACTATAAATATATAAAAATTATTTATTGATAGGATTTAGGACTATAATCATCTTATAATTTACATGACTCACTTTGGAGACATATAAAATTGAAAATTAATTTATATTAATTTAATATTTAATGAGTTTCCAAAAGTGCCTCTAACATCAATTATAAAAGGAACATCTTCTTATCATTTATGAACACTTCAAAAACTATTTGGATCATCCATAATCTATCCATATATCCTTCATAATTCCTTTCCATAAAATAGAATCCATTATTTTATAATAAATCCAACCATGGAAGTTCTTTGGTGCAAACTGAAAAGTGATACGTGAAGAAGAGGTAACGTTCACTAATAAACATTTTTTGTTTTATTTTTTCCCATTAAACCCATAAATTATTTTTTATTTCATAATTATTTAATAGTATAAATATCCGAAATATATTGATATGTTTTTATATTATGGGTTTTACTTACACTTACACACACATCCAAATAATGGGTAATGAATTTAGAGTTCATGTGTATAGCAGACTACCACCTCATGAAATGATGTTGTTTATTTTTTCCCTTACCACCTCTCATAGTGGGAATAGTGATGTGAAAAATATTTTTATCTTATATATATGATATTTATGATGTATTTATTATTATATAATTAAAATATAAAATATACCTTTACTCTTTTCATGTCGTGTAAATATGATAACCTTGTTTGTGGAAGCGTACACGACTACCTCTTTAAAGCGATATGATTTGATCAAAATTTAAATGGAATGTATTAAGGATGGGATTAGTAAAAATATATTACATATATGTAATTATCATTCTAATTTAATATATATATATATATATATACATATATTTGATTTAATTTCTTCCTATCAATAAGACAGAAAAACATAACTATCATTCATGCATACATATGACTTACCATCATTAAGAACACTGTATACCATTTCATATATATATATATTATAGATATTTATATACTAAATATAAATGATATATAATTAATTTTTTTCATTTTATAAATATCATTTCATGATCTCAGTTAGAGTATCAAGGATAACATATCCAAACACATATGACAAACAAAGCAGTTATTACCTGAAACATTTCTTTACCATGGAACTATTAATAAATGGTTAAGATAATGTCATAAGTGAATCATATATGGTATGATATATAGTAATAGGATTATTTTTTTTGATTTATAATAAACTTATATTTATTATATATGAGGTTTGGATAAGTACATAGAAAGTCAAGACTAAAGGTAAGGAATGTTTTCTTTAACTTATACAAAATGAATAAAACCTTCCTCTATCTTGACTCCATAATTATTTAAAGATTCCATTAAAATATTATAATTTTTTTTTGGAATAAAATTATCTCCTTTAAAAAAATTACTATTAAAAAAATTATTGCATAAAGGAAATAATATTTTCCTTAATGAATTATTTCATATAAAATTTCAAAAATTAGTTTTACATATAAATTGACTTATATTGATGTTACATATTCTTTACGAGTGATATGAACAAATTATACCATTATTACTCTTTATCTAACTTATTTATGTTTATTATTCCATCATATTTATAGAAATTTTTCTTTTCCAGAGTATGTATGTTTTGTATGAAATTGATTACATGTTCAGAAAGTTATTTATGAACCTGATTACATGTTCACAATGTTATCTGTGAAATTGATTATAAGTTTAAAATTTCTGCATGTACTTGGTTTTTTGTCAAGAATTTTAGGTGTTAACTTGATTACATGTTCACAATGTTATGATTGAACCTTATTATGTGCTCACAATATTATTTGTGGACCAAATTACATGTTTTTAATGTTATCCATTAGACTGGTTTCATGTCTGTAAGGTTATATGTGAACCTTATTACATGTTCAGAATATTATTTGTGGACCCATTTTTATGATAATAAGATAATAAAATGGAATGATATCATATCCATAACTTAATTATTTAACATGTTTCTTCTTATACATGTTCAAAATGATTTAAATTTACATGTACACACAATTTCATTTTTTATTGAAATGTTATGCTTTTATGTATTATGATCTTGATTCCCTTATGATTCATGTTTTTTAACACTTTATTGTTATTCCATGACTCTTGTATATGATATTTGATATGTAGGTTATGATCTTCAAATTTTACTCCCATGTTTTTTCATACCCTTATGCACATGTTATGATAATGAGCACTTTTTACCCTTATTGAACTTATGAGCTCATCCCTTTCATAAGTTACCATTTCCAATGTTAATAAGAATGGTTTTAATTAAAATAATAATAGGGGTAATATTTCGGTGAGATGTTGTAGATATTTCACCAAGTTATATGATTTGGTCACTAAGTCTCCAAAGAAACTAAAATATTATTATCCTCAGGTATGTAATGTGCTAAATATTCATCTAAACTGATGTAACATCCTTATACATTAAGCCTGGGTTGTTATAGTTTGTATCATATAAAATGTGTATTTAACCATTAAAAACATGGATGAGAAAAATTTAGTGAGATCCATAAGGATATATCTAAGGATACGTCAAGGTATTTCACTAAGGATAACTCTCACGATTCATATATTCATAATTTTGTGTCTTGCTTTATGAATCCTAAAATTAGTTTTTTCATGATTATGTGTTTTTATGTTGTGATATGTTTTTCTCAAACATTGATTTCTAATCTTAATCAATGGAGAGAAGTAGAAGAAACATGGTTAAAATTGAATGTTTCAGATGTAGAAGGTATGGTATTTATCGAAATTTATTTACTAAGTGGAAATTTCATACCTAAAAATTCTATTTTTATTTTCTAGATGCCTCTTTAAGGAAAAGTGGTAACCACATAAGACATGCGAAAATCCAAAGTTACTACTAGATTTAACAAAATTTGAAATTTAAAATCCAACACCAAACCCAAGGAGGCCTCAATATTTGAGTCACCAAGTCAACTAGAGTCACGTCACTACCATACACCATCATCAACAAGTTATGCTATTGTCGTCGTCGACAACGACAATAGTGGGCCACTGGAGCCGAAGACTGGAGGGAGAACCAACCAGGAATGAACCAGTAGCGAATAGCACTACAACAAGAATGAACTATTTCAGACAAGTATAACAATCCATCACGAAAAAATGGCTCTGAATAAGAAACACCAATCAATCATCATGTAATTAGTTCCCATATCCCATGAAAAGAGAACAAACGCCCTTCGGAAGAACAAACTACCTTCACCACTGATTTGAAGAGGAAAAACTGAACAAAACCTGAAAAACATAAACATATTGAATACTGATACTGATTCCAAAATCACCAACATCATAGTGAAAGAGATACTGACACAAGTCACCAAGTCCCATATCCTAATGTCTCAAGATTACTATCACTCGAAGTATGACTATAAAAGTAGCATAGGATATTGAAACCAGAGCAGGGATTTAAATAGCCAAGGGTTCAGGATGACGAAAAAACTGAATCCCAAAGCCGAACAAGAACAACCCATTGCCAGAGCGCTTGGAGAGACCATCGACCGAAGAACCACAAATCCCAAATCCACCTTTGAACCCCCACTCTAGATCTGACCTGGAGTAGAGCGAAATAACTCACAGCTAGATCTGGTTACAATGGCTAGGGTCTCCTATAGCATACAAGCACAACAGTTCCATCAAAACAACCCTAAAAACCACCAAGAAGTGCAGTGCCAAAAACAGGGAGAAAGATTCAACCATAAGGATAGAATATAATAGAATGAAACCAAAAGTGTGAAGAAATGAGGAAGCGTTATAGGATGAGGAGAGGAGAAACCCTAGAACCCGAGAGGGGCGCTGGGAGAAAGCAGAAAACCCTAGCGAGAATGGGGCCATACTAAGTTGAAATATCGTGAAGATAATTAGAAAGTTGGTATGAGTATTAGTTACACTATTGAGAATAATGAAACCAAAAAAGATAGGTGTAAGGTATTTTATTTTATACAAGTACTGTTTACATTAAACTTGATAAGAATGATTAGATTAGGTTTGAGTAACTATACGATATGATTTATATTTCATATTATAGGAAAGAATAAGTAGATGAATACTAAGAAATGGTTCAAGAATAATTTTAGAAGACTGAATCAATCATTATAAATATTCATTAGAGGAGCTGATGGAAAAAAACACATTACTTCTTGTACGTGGTATTCTATACATACACAAAAACATTGTTAGCACCCCCAGTAGTATAGAAGATGTGATCAAAAATGGTTTTACATTAAACGTAATAAAATCTAAATATTTTAGAAATTATGGTGTTATTATATGATCATGGATGAATATTATTTCTAGGAAGTTAGGAAAAAGAAATAAAATTAAATTCTTGGTTCAGATTTATGCCTATTTTTTTTCGAAAACCACATTTTACTTACAGATTAATCCATCATGGTTGGCATTTTGATGAGAAAGTATCCCTTAGTTACCATAGAATAATATTTTGAATGGACTTTGTTAGGTAATGTTTGAATTATGTTGATGATGGTTAGTGCGTAAGAGAGGATATGTGGTACACTTTTATAATTGAAGGTAAGGGGAACACTTGTAGTTCTTCATATTTTTAAATTAATATATTATTTCATTCATTATAAAGTCTCACAATGATACCAGAAATGCATAGATAATATTTTATATGTTCCAAATAAACTCAAAAAATTACATTTAATAAGGTTTTTGAGACACTTTATGCGTTATCTTCTAGTTAGACTCCATTTATGTCACATTTAACCTTGACGAAAATATTTTAATTTTTTACCTTAACAACATAATAATATGAAAATAAATAAAAGAATCCTTAAATCAAAATTTTTACACGTTGGATAAAAATTTCAATCCATTTTATAATATAAGATATCTATATTCATAAGGTGTTATATTTAATATAATTATACCAAATAAATGATAAATTGTTTTTGGAAAAATAATTGATTAAATCATAAAAATCATTTCACTATAAATCAACTAAGAAGTTGTGTTACATGAATTTATATTCCCATATAATACAAAAAGAATGGTTTTTATAATTTTGGATCAAATTAAAAAATAATTAAACCTTCTATACATACAATTATTTATAGGGACCCAAAAAATCATTTTTAATTTTAATAACATAAAATTTATCTTCATGGAATTCCAACACCTATTTCAATTTTAAAATAATGTTTTAAAATAAATTACTTTACACCATAAAAATTTACCTTTTTGACAAACACTCCTAAAATATGATAAAATAATGTATTTCAAATATTCTAATACCTTACCATATAGTTTTAACCCTACATTACCCTTACAGGGGTAGAAACCCTCTACCATGGTTACTATTAATAATGAAAAATATAATATCGTAATAATTGAAAAATTAGAAACCATTATTTTAATATATGGAATCCATTTTTCAATATTCAATTCTAATCATTTGAAAAGGTAAATTTTAAAATAAATGCATAAAACTAAATGGAGATCAATTTATAAAAAAATGCATTTTAAACCCAAACAAAAACTTATACCAAAATCAATTATAATATTTATTTCTATTTAATTAATAATATTATTTATAACTAAACAAGACTTTTTAACATTATAATAAAATTAAAAACATAATGGAACTCTTAAATTGAATTATTTAATGAAAATAAGTTATAGTTTTACAAAAATCTGTATTTTCACTGTTCTATTAAATATAAATCAACTGAGAAATACTCAAAAAAAATTGAAATATATATAAATTTAAAATTTATATTTTAAAAATATAACTTATTTTGTAACATAAAACATATAAAACTTGTATAAAATTTATAATATCCACACATGAAATAATATAATTCTTTTTAAGAAAATGTGTTTTTGAATAATAAAATGTCTATATTCCGATTATTTTTCCAACAAACTGAATTAAATGAATGTTAACTCAATAAAATGTATATATAATGTAATTATTAGAATAAACTATAAATTATTTTTATTTAAATATATTATTATCACAATATGTTTCACTCATAAGAACAGATTTATGACAAAATATTTATTTTAACTTTAAGAAACTTTTATTTCCATTTTCAACAAATTATTATTCAGTGTGTAATTGATTATTATTATTACTTTTTAAATAATTATAATTATCTTCCATAATTCATATATTATTATTCTTACCATTTAATCCCACAGAAATGTTACAATGATCATATTTAAAATTTATTATATCATGATTTTTAGGGTTATATGTACATCAAAAGTTGTCGAATATATACCTAAATAATAATTATTTTAAAAATAATGTGTTTTTACTTTCTACCACCATAAATAAATTTCATCCTTGAAATTTTATCTCATTATAAATAAAAAAAAATTTAATTTTAAAAAAAAATTAATATTTTTTTACTATGAGAGTAAAATAAAACATATGTTCATGAATGGAAATATATTTTTTTGACAAAAATACCATTATTGAAAACACACATAGTAAACAGTTATTATAAAATTAAATTTTGAAATTTGTAACATTTAAGTATAAAGGAAACCAAAGATATCACGTAATAGGGTATCCAAATAACATGATCATTAGAGGGAAGTCAAAATATGGTAATTGTGAAAAAAAATAATGTACAAGGAATATCATAGAGTAATCGAAAACATAGTAATGAGAATTTTAATGACCAAAAAATGATAAATCTATTGGGGATAAATAGGATCATTCATCATAAATTAAGAAAAAGGATATAAATGTATATTTCTATATCCTTTTACTCAATTCATGGGATTGTTTTATGTTAATGATAGAGAACATAAGAAAACATATTTAATTTTTTAATCATGTTCCATCAGCTCAATTTCATCCACTTATTGTGATTAAATAAATTTCCTATTATATCACATCTCATTCTGAATGAAATGACTATTTAGGTTCAATTTCTTCATGCATGAATCACTAAAATTATCTTTTACCATATCACAAAATCCATAAAATGATAAAGTTATTCCTTTTGTATTTATACATTGAGAAAAACCAAAATGGATAGCCAATATTAGATAATATTCAATAAAAACAATAATTCAAATAACAATATACAAACTATCAATAATAACACCAAAAGTTCATTGAAAATAATTCCAAAAATATAAAACCTTAAAACTCATCCAAAATATTTCTAACTATGTTTGAAACCCAATGATTAGAATGATTTGATCTCATTTTAATCCAAGAAAAATTTAATATTTATGTTTAATTAAAATTAATAATTAATAAATTCATATACAAATAATGTATTTTCCATAAACATATAATCCAAAAAATGTATTATAATAATTTCCAAAAAAAATTCTAAATCACCCTAAATCTGAAATAGAGTCATATATTATTTTAAAAGATAATTCAACCATTATTCCTTAGAAAAAAATTCAGATTAGCTAAAATATTTCCCTTCAGTTTAATCCTATCATGATCCCAAAACATTACATTCATATCATAACAATTACCTTAACAACAATAATTATATTAACCCTATTTTTTATTAATAACTTCCACCTAATATCCAAAAATTAAAAATTCATTATACATAAGATAAACTTTATGTTAATTATAAAGTTTAAATATACATAAAACTTCTATTAAAACTCCATAACATTATTTCGAAGTAATCTCATCACATAAAACATAAACATGATCATTTATACCTTCAATGTTGTGGCCAACGTTAGAATTATTAACCTAGTATGGTTTCTAAAACTATTAAAATATTCCAATATTTATTATCTCATCCTCTAAGGTTGTCAAAATATTTTCTATTACAAAAATTATAACACCCCAAACCATTACCGACCCATTATTATGCTATTTTTATAGGTTTTTCAATTTCTTAGATTCTCATAAACTTTTTGGTTTATATATTTTGAGAATTAGTAAAAACATTACATAACATTGGGAAGACCGAGACAATGTCCATTTCTATTCCAATAAGAATAAGATTATTATGGTTACACTCCTATATCACTAATGAAACAATGTCTTTATTCAAGAAAAATTATTTGTTTTGGGGGATATATTTAATAATAGTTCCTACTCATACTTTGTTCAGGTGAAAAACATTTATGATCTTGCGATGATAAAAAATACCCAGTATGCGATATAAAAAAGTGAAATTTGTTAATAGATTAGGAAATAATGAAACTATCAATGATGTATTCATTTTTAAATAATATATTTTTTATGATGAATAATCATTTACATTTCCCTGAAATCATCTTATTTACAGAAAATCTTAATAAAAAATCATCTCAATAAATCATATATGTATAATCATAATGATGAGGGTTTCAAGAAAAAATGATATCTTTTTATTAATAAATAAAACTATGCATCTAAAAAGGATATAAATATTTTTTAAAAAATAATTTATTTTTCATACATATTGATATCCAAATATTTCCCTAAAAACTAATTTTTTTGGTTTAAATTAATACAATATTACTATATGAGAACATCATATTTTAATACTAGAATCACTTAAATATAAAATTTCTAATGTTCTCCTTATAGTAAAATATATCCAATTAACACGATCAAATATTAGATTCTATGTATATTTAGAAACCTCCATTATCTAATAGGAGTGACTTCTATCATAATTACTCTATTATATTACCCAATTCATTGGAGAGGTATATTGGGCCCTCCCATCATCATGAACTATATCAGGATCACCCCTTATCATGAGAAATATTAGTCACACCCATCATCATAAACTTTTACTATGATAAAAAATCATGAAAAAAATTTATAATATCTATATTCTATAAAAAAACGTATCACCAATTATTTTTAACCCAAATGAAAATGAACTTTTTTGAAATAAGGTAAAAATTAGGGTAAATACCATTTTATTTTAAAAATATTGAATTTAAAATTCCTAGTAGAAATGGGAAAAAATTTCTTTTATAAAAAATGGAATCATTTATAGTTTTATTCCTAGTTAATAATAGTAACACATGTAAGAAAATACACTTATGTCATATATTCTAAAAATATTCTTTTTCTATTTTGTAAAAAGTGTTATAAGTGAATCATACAAAAAACATTTAAAAAATACCTTTTAAGGCATTGAAAATATAGTAATAATTATTAAAAAAATGACCTTTAAAAGTAATTCACTAATGAATGAGGACACTATTGAAACATTTTATCACACATGTATATTGGGGAGAATTATTTTAAAACATTTAATACAATGTTTTAAATGAAAATCCCTTATATCAAGTCCCAACTAGTTTCATATGAACATTTTTAACTATATAATAAAATAGTATTAGTTTTATAAATTGATAAGAATATTTTTCTTGTTAATTAAATTTTCATTATACATTTTATTTCATCTATGATCAGGTTTTATTTTTTTACTTACTCAGTAAACTTTATACTGGATGTTTTGAGAAATTTCAGTTTATAATCCCAAAACAACTTCAGTAGATTACACATGGTAAATAGGATAATTATTTTATAAACTCTAGAATAGTAATTGATATATATATATATCATATATTTATACATTAAATAATATTCTAAAACTATCCATTTTAGGTTTTACGTAAAAACATTTCATAGCACTCTATGGAGTTTGTAATCCACATGTATGCATGATTAAGATTATTATTTTTTAATGCATTTAAATGTAAGAAAATATATGATATCATATATTTAAAAAATTATAATTCATTAATAATTATCATATATATATATATAGTAATTACATCATTATAAATAATTATGAGAGGTGGCTATGGACAACCAAAACACAACACTTCTGGGAGGTTGTAGTTTACACATGTGTAAGAACAATATTTTGGGACCCCATATGGTGTAAAAAGATAAATAAAGGTAATGAAATAAATATGATCAAATTCAATTAAATTTTATATATTAATTTTATTATATCATACTTTTTAATGATATTTGATGGATTCAACCAACTAAATAAAAAATGATTTTGTATCATTTAAACCATTTCTTTAGAAAAATACATTTGGTTTACATAAGAATTCATCAGGGATAGTCTTTTGAGAAGACCAAATACTCTAGTTAATATGTAGGATGATTTGGATGAGATATTATTTATTATTTTTCATGATATTTGGCTCAATATGTTTGTATAAGACATGATATTTGGTTCCCTTTTATAAGTGAGGAGAGTGGCACTCTTGTAATTATTCTATGTTTAAAGTTAATATAAGGAATTATTCATGATAATTTTTCACCAAGGTACAACAATGTAGTAAATAATATGTGATGGAATCTATAAAATATCATCAGATCACATCTGTAAATATGTCAGAGACATTTTAATCCATATCCCCCAGTTAAAAACATTTTAAACCTAATTTAATCTTGACTATGTTAACTGAAGTTTTTACCATGATAAATTAATTGCACACCCAAAAAGGAACCTTCTAACCATATTTTAAAGAAAAGATTACAAATTTGAAACCCATTTTTGTATATTAATAATATATATGTTGAAAAATTACAATAAATATAAATATACAATGCGAATGAAAAAATGTATTTTAAGAAAACATAGTATTTACGTTGAAAAAAATTCACCTTTAAATAAATTAAAAATGTTGATTTTTTGGAATTTATTTTATTTAGTAATACAAAAATGAAGTTTTATATAATTTTTTATTATGAAAAAATAATTTTTCCATCTAACCATACCATTAAATGAAACGACCAAAGAATTGTTTCTAAATTGAATAACATATAATTTATGTTCATAAAATAATGTATAGGTTCCCAAATTCAATATTAAAAAATAAAATGCATTAATTTACTCCTTAAGCCTAAATATAATACATAAAAACACATCCAATACTATAAATGAAAGTTTTGTATAGATTTGAAGGCTTTACCCCATAGTTTTAATAGGGTTTTACCAGTTGTACACTTACCGAGGTGGCACAACTTTACCATAATTTATATTTATAATGAACAAAAATAAAAGAACCAACTTAAACAAAATTTATCCTTGATAATAAAAAAATGGAACCCATTTTTGAATATTCAAATTATATATGTGGGTGGAATTTATTTTATTATTATTGTGTAAAATTCAAGGAAAAATAGTTTTATGGAAAATGAATTTTGAACGACAAAAATGTACTTATAACTAAATAAATATAATATTTATTACCATATAATAATATTATTATATATAATTAAAAAATAATTATTTTTTCTATGACCAAATTAAAAAAACAAGTTACTTTTAATTTATTTGAATTAATGAAAATAATTTTCATTTTATAATAATCATTATTTTTCACAATTCGCATAAAAACAAATCTTTTTAGAAAAGCCTCAATAATTATACCTATTATAATATTGAAATTATTATTGAAAAAAATATCTATTTTATCAAATAAAATTTATAATAGTGGAATAAAATAATTCTAATATCTATGCCCAAAAGTAATTAAAACCCATTTTTGAAAAAATTGTATTTTTGAAGAATTAATGAATTTATTCTCATTTATTATCTAATATCCATAATTTAATGAATATGAATAAATTAAATTTGATATCGAATCTAATTAATAGAATCATTTTTCAATAATGATTAATTTATCCTATTATGATCCAAATACATTTCACATATTTATAATATTCATTTAAAAAATATCTCTTTTACTTATTAAAAGGTTGTACCTTAATTTAGAACCAATTAATAATAAATGTATTACTAATTATTCAATTTATTTAGGGAAAATTATTTTTATAAATATATTAAATAATAAAATAAATCTTATAAATACCATCTAGACCAATAGTTGTGTTATAATAGTGGAATTTAAATAATTGCATATCATAGCTCATTTAGGATTTGTGTTTAGTATAGCACACACTATCAAATATATTATTTAATGAAAAAAATTCCAATATATAGAGTTATTACATTACTGATAATGGGTAGGATTTATTTTGACATAAAACTAGTAATTTTACACATATGGGATAGGTTTCTTATCTGTTTCCTTTTTTGAATTATACCGAGAAACTACACAACCAGGCATAATACATTATATGTATTAATATGTTCAATTAATTCAGAGATATGAGATGTATATTAAATATGATAAATGTATTATTTATTTAATAAATCTCTACTGCTCATACTTGTTTTCGTAGATAATAAAAAATTGATATAGTTAAAACATGGGTGTTATCATCACACTGAACAATTTCATAGCTATATAAAACAATATATTAGATTCAAAATTTATAAAAATTATATATATTTTTAAAGAGCCACAAATAAGTTTTTAAATGATTTAATTTTTATCTAATTGAAATAAATTCATTATTTTTTATTCTTAATTAATATAATTAATCTGTATAAAGTAGTAATTTTTTATAAAAAATATTATTTATAATATTAAATTTATTTATATTTATTCAATATATATATTAAAAATTGTTGATATTTAATATTATATATATAATTATTATGTGATACCAAAAGTGTAAATTAATAAAATATATATATATGGTATATATTTAAATAAATATATATTTTTTCAATTACACATATATCGTTCATATTTACTCGTAAGAGTCAATACTAAATGGACTAATGAAATTCTTTAATATTAATAGACTACATTAATTGTCTTTACTATTGAAATAAAATTTAATAATTTAAAATACCTAAATCATAGGCAAGGGAGTCCTATAGAATAAGGGTTAAGAGAATCATTATACCAAATCTATTGGAAATAAAGTCACATTTATTATTATATTTTCCATCATAGATAAAAATATATCACCAATCATTCTTTGAGATATTCATTACCTCAATGTTTAATGACTAAGGAAAAAATTACACATTTCTGAAGAAAGATATAATCATATTTTTCTAATTTTAAAAGGGGCGTATATCATTTTTTTTGTAAAATCAATAAAATAAAATCCTAATTTTCTCATTATAATTTTTTAAAAAATTGTGTGAAATATAGGGTATTCTTTATTTTTTGACTTTTATATTTCTATACTACATATATGATAGTTATATAAAATATATATTTCATATATTGGTATCAGATAAATGATTAAAAATAATAATATTCATTTTATATTTCATTTATAATTAATATTATTTTCTAAAAGATATATTCAGATAATATTATTTTTATCGTAAAAAATATTTCATATTAATTTGTGGTTTATTAGTCTTAAAAAGTACTACAATTTTTAGTCCATTTTATTCTCATTATATAATTTAATAATTATTTTAAAATTTGTTGTAAGGATATTTATTATATATATTTTTTTATGAAAATTCATTGTTTCCTATTAAATAGGGGCCAATGAAATTAAAACATCTATTTAATATTTGATAAATATTTCAAGATGTAAATGTAAATATTTTTTTACCAGGGATTAAGTATTAAAATTTTAAAAAAAAATATTAAATTCTAAAATATATATTTCTAATAATATTATTTAACATTTAAAAAAAATGTTAAATTAAAATTTATTATATTTTACACATGCATTGACCTACGAATTTTTTTGGAATATAATTACATCAAGTCAATGGTGTTTAACATAATTTATTATCTTTTATTAATAATAATTTATTTAATTTTTAAATACATGTTTAAATCAATGATGTAATTTAATGAATAAATTAATTAATATTGGTATAAATTTAATGTAATAATGAATACAACATTTTAATTGTAAAAGGGAAAAATATGTCACCTTAATTTTTTCTTTTTATTTTAAATAACTCCAATAATTTTTTTTATGTTAATTTATTGTTTTCCTTTATATATAATAAATTCAAAACTATTATTTCCATTGGGAGTTACAGGGCCTATGAATATTAAATTAAAATCATATTTTGATTATAAAATTATAAATTATATTAAGAAAAAAATAAATTAAGTAGTAATTATTAATAAGAGATAGATATTTTTATTTCATCTAGCCATAAAATTACAATAAAAACATGAAGAGATTCAACTTTACAAATATATACTAATAATATTTTTATTTATCTTGAAAAATCCTACTCGAAATGATACATTAGATAAGTGGTTCTTGGCTTTCCCTTTTCAACCACATGATCAAATGTCCTCTGTTTACACTAGAAGCTTTACCCAGGGAATTACTGAGTGTATGCTATTAATATGTCAATACAAATTCTATTAGTAATGTTGATATACATTGGATGTATATAAATATAAATATGATACATATTAAGGATATTATATATTTGAATTTTATTAATTTATTTTTAAAATTCAATACAGTAATTAAATTTATATAATGTGCTCATTAAAAATGGTGACATCAAATATATTAAAATACCATTAAAAAATATCATGTAAAATACTTCTAATGTTTTAAAATTTTAGTACCAAGATCGATTAGAAATGGTTACTCCTATTAATATTGAGTACCTTTAAAATATATTTTATAAGTTGAGGGTAGAGAAAAAACTCTTAGAAGATAATTTGGACATCAGTTGACATTATTATTGTTGAATGTCAATACCCAAAGCCATTACATTAGGTACATTTAGTGGATTTGTTTATAAGACATAAGATGCACCACCCAAATAACCAATAGTAACATGTATTCCTATTTTAAAAGTGGTTACTACCAAAAAATCAATCCATGGGGGAATCACTATAGCTAAACGTGTCATGCTGTTTTTAGGATCTTATTTTCCCAAACAATGTTAGGGTTTCGTTAGTGAAAAAATATTCAATAAAAATAGAAATTAAATATTATTAAATACATGATATTAATAATTTGTATTACTTAATTTATAGATAAATTGAAACCAATAGCATGAAATTGAATATATATATATATGTGAGGTCTTCCCATTAAATGGGAATAAAGAATGGGAACTACTTTATCAATTGGTATTGAAACATAAAGATATTTCCTTAGAATGAGAATAATTTGTATGTTCTAGAACAATAAATCTCTCAATAATTCACAGCCACCAAGGCATGGGTGATAGTTATTATTACAACAATAATAATGAATATTTCAATGATATCTCATATCCTTTAAAGGTAACCATGAAATAAAAGAATAAAAAACAATTTAAAATGAAGGACACCTTCAATTTGATTGAACAGTTAAAGAGGATTTATCAAAAGTAATCTAGAAATGGACACTATGAAATATTTATATAATTATTTCATTTAAATTGATTTTTGGCATGCCCATGTCAACCCATATACGTAATATGATTCAATTCATTTAAAAAATAGAGTTTGCGAGTACCACTCTAAAATAAATTAGTTATGGCCATGAATTTAAAATATTTTCTTATATTGTTTAATCAATTCAAAAAAAAGAAAACATGATTAAAAGGCTGCACTATTAGATCTTTAACTTGTTAAGGTCTACATAATAAAACCTATTTTTCTCACATTAAAAATTTATCCTTCTGATTTAAAAAGTTATATAAAATAGAATATCTATGAAGAAGTAATTTGGAAATAATATTTAGTATTATTATCATGCACTAAACCTCATGAAAAAACATCCAATGAAGTAAATATCATTCATTTTATTATTAAAGAGAATTGGTAAAGGGTTTTAAAGAAATTAATTCATGATTTTGTGAGGATTGAATTGAGTGGGGCCTCTAAGAATGATACTTTCTTTATATAAGTATGTTTTTTATATTGAATAATGGATGTTAGATAGTAGTTTGGATTATTACATTAGTATGAATTTAAAAAATCATGCAAACTAAGTAAGAGTTGATAAAGTGATAATCTTGTCTCTTTGTTGGAAATTAGAAAATGTTGCAACATTGTATGTGAAAATTTATATGATCACCCTTTAAATTCAATTATTTCATGTGATGGAGAATTACTATTTTTTATCATACAAAAATAGAAACATAAATTATATATTTTTCTGAAGATAGATGGGTTTGATTTTTTATTTATAGATAAAAACTGTTATATATATATATATTAAAAATGTATAATGTTTGTGAAAATATGATTATTGGACAATATATTTTAGATTGTTTAAGTTTGTCTTCTAATGTGGATATGAAATTGGTAAAATAGATTAATTATAACCATTTATGAATTTTGCATTATTTTCTTAGTTACATTAATGAGAATAAAATTTGAAGACTCCATGAATGCAGTGTATTAGATTCATTTTATTTGGAATCATTTGATATATGTCAATATTTTTAAATGGGTATGATAAATGATAGCCCTTTTGAGAGGGGATAGAGAAAAGATTTATTAGACATAGTATATTCTATTGTATGTAGTCCATTAAATGTTGATGATAATTGTAGTTATAAATTTTTCTTTAACATTATTGTTTATTGGAGTCAGTATGGGTATGTGTTTGTTATGTGCCAATAGTTTGATCCCTTTTGAGGAATTTATGGAATTAAAAAATAATTTACATAATCAAATTCATAGGATTATTAAATATTTTCAATAAAATCAATGTGGTGAATTTATAATAATGGGTTTTCTATGAAAATATCAATGATAATAGTATTATATTGTAAACAAAGACCATTAAATCCATATTATAATGTTGTGTCTAAAAGGGTAAATGAAATGTTATTAGATTTGACTTAATCACTAATGAGTAAAATATGACCTACTACAATCCTTTTGGGGATATGATTTGTAATATATTCTCTATTAACTATGTCAGTTTCTATCTATGCATGGAAAAAATACACTGTATGAGATATAGAACACCCCAGACCAAAAATATTTTTTTATAGGTTTAACGTTTTAATTATTATTCTATGCATATGAAATATTTTACGATATACACCAAATAATTTAAGTGTATCTTTCTAGTTTATCCTAGAAAAAACAAATTTGTTATTATTTATATAATCCCTCTGTGAAAAAATATTTGGGGATTAATATACAACTTTAATTTAAATAGATTTATATTCCATGAAAATTAATGGTAGTGAAATAGAAATTTTTGAATATATAAACTAGTAATATAATTTATCACATGATATGGATGGTTTTGTTTCATTAGAGGTATTATAAAAGGATCAAACTAAATATACACTAGAAAAAATATTTTTATATAATATTAACCATGTTCCTAAGAGATTCTAACTTCTCACGTAAAATGATAATGAGTTTTTTATCATTGACGATGTGATGAACACAATGAAGATTCCATTCAATGTTTTGAACCCAAAAAATGTATTAGAGCCCTAAGGTATGATATTGAATCTATGTAAAAATACATTGTTTATAATCTTGATGATTTAACTTGTGATCATTGACATATATTGTTAAAATGAGTATATATTAAGAAGACTATATAGGGATACTAGATCATCTTCCATTAAGGCATGGTTAGTAAAATAAAATTAGAAAAATTTGTAGAATTTACAATAATGAAACATTCTATCCAATTGGTACTCTTAAATCTAATATGATAATGATATATATTTAAATATTATATGATTTTTAATATTTAAAAAGTATGTTAAAACTTAATTCCTTAATGATAATTTACTTGAGAATGTTTGTATGACACAACCACAAGGTTTAGTTGATCCAATGAATGTTATAAAGGTATGTTAGCTACATAGATCCATTTATGGTATTAAGTAGGATTCTTAAATTTGTAATATTAATGTTAATCAAGAATTATAAAATAATAGATTCATTATAAATGATAATGATCCTTGAGTGTATTAATGGATTTTAGTTGGCATAATTGTCTTTCTAGTGTCATATATAGATAATATTTTACTCAATTGAAATGAAATTCCCAATTAACAATCTATAAAGAATCAGATTGGGGAAAACTTCTCAATGAAATACATTCAAGAGTTATCTTACAACATTTTCATGAAAATATAATGGTGTACATATATTGGTATTATATTAATTCAATTTAAAATTAAAAATTATACAAAAGGAAATAAACCAATTTTGAGTGGAAATATTATTTTTATGTCTTTGTATACTTATTCTTATAAATGATGTTAATTTTTGTATATATTACCTTATACATAAACTACTGGGACTATAATGTAATCACTATTATAAACATGTCTATATGTGTTATATAAAAAAATCCTGATGGGGAGATAAAAATCAGGATATTTAAAAACTCATTGGAACACTATGAAACATATCCTAATGTAACATCAGAGAACTGGGGATTTAATTTTTTATATATATGGAAATGAATACCAAATTTTATATTGTGGGTTTAGTTATGATTATCTCTTAATAGATATTCATAATTTTAAATAGAACTCAATAATTTTATTTTACCTGAAAAAGGATGTTTTTAGATGGAAATGTTATTAGAAAGAAACACTGGCTGATTCTATAACAAAATATGACTGTGTGAATAATTTAAATGAAATTAGAACAGATATTTTGAATAATAATTTCATCACAAATCTATAGGTTTTTTAATATTTTGGATCCAATTAAACATGTTTTTTTATAACAGTGGGGTAATTTAAGAAGATAAGAAACCTTTATCTCAATTGAAATACAAGAATATCCTTTGATGATATCATCCCTTTTGGGATATTATATATCATGATGAAGTAAAATTTTACATAGATTCTATATATGATATTTTATTGGATCTATTAAGTAAACCAGTATATTAACAAAATCAGAATGGTAAAGTATTATCTCTAGCTATTAGAAATTTCATAGATTGTCTCTAGAGTGTGTTAGAGATATTTGAAATTTACCCCATGAGACAAATCATGGGATTGTGGTTTGGAAGATATTTTTATCTTGTATTAAATTATTAAATAATTAAAGTCAATATTTTATAAATTTTTTTCTTTATCCATTCTAATTATGATAATTATAATCTTGTTACTTAAGGTCAATGTTTTTCCCTAAGCCGATACACATCATGGAATTAAGGATTTTGTTGTGGGGTTAACAGAATAATGATTTTATAAGTTTATAAATAATGTGTGATAAAATAGGTTATAAGTGGGAAATGTTGAATTATATCTTTATCAAATAGAGAAATGACACATGGATTATCCCACATGTCTTCAGAGTATCTCTTATAGGAAATTACCCATGAATTATTTGACCAATGAGTTGAAGGAATTTTGTTGGTGAGAAAAATAATACCTAATCTTAGATTATATGATATTTTTAAATTTAAGATAAATATATGGTCATAATGTATATCAATATTCATTTACTGGACCTCTCATGAGATGATATTTGGAATTATCTTTCTCTCGAAGAGGTTTGAAATATTGTTGCATCCAACAACTGTATTGTTCAAAAAAAATTCAATTAGAAGTCCATTGGAACCCATTTGAAGTACATTGTAATATATGAAGCTGTTTAGAGTCAAGATATTGTGGAATTGATATAGATGTATATATTCTACTATTTTTTGAGTATTCATTGTAATAATATAGGATGTAAGAACATGGATCACATTATGAGGGAAGTTGTAGGAAAATATCATGGTCCTATACATAACGGTTCATATGGTACATAATTTTAATCTTTTCCCAACATATCAACCATTTCATGAAGATATAAATTCTCCTATAAGTGTTTTTTATTTTTAATGATTCCAATTTCTAAGAATAATTCCCCAACATAACCAGTTTCTATTTTGATAAAATATGAAATTTTATGAAACCCAGCTAAAATGGTCTTGTAATGATTAAATGAATTATATCATGATAGAAATATCAGTATATAAGAATAGGGGGTATAAAAGTTTGGATCTGAGATTCATTAAGACATAAATATATACCTTGACTTGAAGAACTTTATCATATTATGATGTTAATAGAGATTGAATAAGAAATTAAATAATATTTTTTTAATACAATATATCAAATTGTGATTTCTAAAATATAGTGATTTAAAAAATAATTACAGAAATTTCATTCATAAAAAGGTTTAGTATTTTTGATAACATACATTAACAAAATATTTAAATATATATAGTGTATATTCACTTGGAAACAATTCAATAAATTGATTTGTATTAGAGGAAGTATGAAGTTGATAGATATATTATATATGAATTTGAATTTCAAAATTCATACGATATATTAAAAACTATTGTGTAAAATAAAATATTATGTATAATATAGGATATTAGGAAAAAGAAATGTAAAGTTAAATAGTTGTGGACATTATAGTATATTTTTAATTAAGGAGGGAGTTCTAATTGGATCGAATTTCATTGAATATCATGTTTGGTATAGAATAATTTTTTATATGTTATTGAACATGAGGATTCATTATAAATATATTTTGTGAATATCGATAAATATCAGTAAGCGAATATTAGTGTACAATGAAGAACACATATTATTTTTAGTTCTATATCTCAATCTATTATCTTTTCAATTTTGAATTACATTTTAAAATTATATTTTTAAACCCTCTTTGGAAAGAAACGTGTCGATGAAATGAAAAATTCATAGAACATTGAAGGTCAACAATCTTATCTTAAGGTTTGTAATCACAACCCAATGGAGTGTTTATTATATGGAGTTCCAACATATTATTTTTAAATAATTTTTGGATATATCATATGTTGGTCCTAAAGAGGTATGGTTGGACTACAAGTGGTTTGGGGGTTTTGTCTAAAAACATGAATTGTAATTTATATTCCAACATAAGATATATATTGATTATAAGTTACTAAATTACATTCTATAACATATTACCAATTAAGATATAAATAAAAATGAACAAAATATAATTTCATGTTATTCAGTAAAAATTAATGTGTTCAAATGCTATACATGATTGGTTTTAGGGTTCATAATATGAACATATTTGGTAGAATAACCAAGATTAATATTCATTATATATCCTCAAAAAATATATATTATAAAAAATGAAAATAATCATGAATAATTAGAAAATTTAAAAATATATATCCAATCATTAATAGATTACACCAGATTTCAATCATAGGAGAATTAAAAAACATCCTACATCTAGGGATATTATATTAGTTAATGGATCCTTGAATGTCTCTTGAGAATCCTGAAATTTAAAATGTGTTCTATTATATTCATCTACTGATAAATTTTGTATTGAGTGGAGAAAAGTACCATAATTCGTCCAAACAAAAGGTCATACATATGAATTGGTATCTTAGCTATATATTTATACATATATATCCATCTTAGACGTATTTTATCATATAAAACACAACATTCATATTATATGTGTCAATAAAAATGTATTCCCATTAGAAATATAGATTTAATACCTTCAATGAATTCATGATATTCAATCCAAGTCATAATTGATGTAATTTTATCCATTCATTTTACATTATAACCATTGATATCACATAGTAAGATGCATTCACATAAAATTAATGTATATTTTCATGCACACCTAAATATATCCCATTTGAACTAAATTACTATAAAAATCACAACATTTTTTGAGTACATATAAAACACCCTCATTGTCTAAATCTTAGTATTTTTCTAAAGTCCAGACTGTGTAACTCTATAGGCCATAATCTTATTGAAAAAAATATGATATCATTACTATATAGTTGTAAGAAATGATCAACCACTATAAAATAATTAGTTTAAATGAAGATAAAAAGTGGTCTTGTGTGATATCCATTAAACATACTCATATATCAATATGAACATATATACCATAAGATGTGACACATACATCAAATGTAGACCTATAAAAGAAATTTCATCCATGATGTAGAGTGATAATAAGTCATATAAGATGGATTTATAGAAAAATTAATATTATATTTTCTTGATTTTTCAAAAAAGAATTACCAAGTCAATTAATGAATCACATTTTATTAATATAACAGTTAAGGTCATCACTAAACCTCATCAATTTAGCTAAGAAGAATATATGTGACATAATTAAACATGGAAATGTGTTTAATCTGTTTAATTCAATCAATGATATATTTATTAACTCACCATACATGTTTTTATGTCCTATCATGGTTACACTCTAACCAAAAACATCATCTTAAATATACAAAACCACCCATGTATTGTCTTAGTCACTACTAAAATCTTCTAGTCATCAACATATGAAGGTTCTCATGACAGGTAACTCTCTAAACTTGGGTAATAGTGATTATTAATTAAAATACATCCCTAAGAATATCAATGATTAAATTACATTCCATCATATATATAATGTCCCATCTCATCTCACTTTGAATAGTTAATAGAATAGATAATTATGTCACATCATGGGTAGCCACTTGTATGGAAGAGGTTATCGAATAGTAGTATGGCTCTATGGTCATACAGTGAGGGGACTATACCCCCCATTATATTGTTATCAAATATATTAGTAATGAATAAATATCAAAGTATGTACGAATGGGTAAATTAATAAGAACATGTTATAGAAAAATAAAATTCCATGTAGAACTCGAATGATCATGATCAAAAATCATTAAATATATTGATTCTATAAAAATTACACATCTAAATCTCTTATCATCCATGATAACCTTCATATCTTGAAATAATTGGAACAATCAATTTTTATCTTTCTATAACTAGATGATGCTTGAGTGACTAGGTATGGTGGTGGATCAGTCATGGTGTGAGTATATAACATAGTATGGAATGATGAGATCGCATCGCGTTATTTATTCAGCATGGGTGTTTTCAGATTAAAAATTTATATGAAACACAATTAACACTAATACATGGGTATATAGAACTGTTTATGTCCATGGTCGAACCAACAAGGAAAGTTAGAGAAGGTTAAAAATCTTATAATTGAAAATGATACAAGATTCCCCGAACAATTTTAAATTATTGGGTTTCAAGACAATATAGATTGATTTAACATTAGATGATAAAGAAGGCAGTAAGAACAATTTTAGGGAGCTTTTTCAAATGATAATCCAAAATCCATCTCAATTTGGTTTTATGGATATAACTATAAATCATTGAAAAAGGTATAAATTTATTTTTTCATAAGAATTTAATATTTTTTTATTGGAATCCACTCTATGGTCTATAGGTGGGTTTCAGTCTTGGAACATTATATTTGATTATAATGAATAATGTATTGCAGGCTATTGATCCTATTATACACAAATCAAATTAGGATATGGTAATTATATTAGAGTTCCCTAGATCTCGATTTTACAAAATAATGTAATAAATAAGAGTCATTTTCTAAATCATATCCAAAGGATTACACATTTTTTTATTAAGAATTATTTAGTTTTAGGCAATAATTATGATTTGGCCCTAACACTGAGAAGTTTACCCACACATGATAATGATGATATTAAATGAACGGGGAAACAAAAACATGAATATTAGCATCCTCATAAAGAAATTATTGATCATATAATTAAAAATAATCTAATGAACTTACCTATAGAGAATAAACATCAAAGCATATAGTATTTGGAAGTGAAAGAAGTAATCATAACACAGTACGAGAAATCCACACATCCTTAGAAAAAAGTAAATAAAAGGATGAAATTAGAAAGAAATTAAAAACAAGATAAACTATGTTTAAGAGATCCTATAAATGGGTACACAAAAGGGTTATTTGAAAATAGGAAATGAGCTGGAAAATAAACACACCATAATAGCTCACGATGCACAAGAATCTCACATCATGAGTTTCTTTTAATAAAATATTCTCTGAATGATTCACGTTATGTTTCTATGGTTCATGTCATATATTGATATCTTAAAATCTATATAAATTTCATATACTTTTGATTTCATGGATTTAGTTTTGAATCTTGGGTTTCATATCCATGTTTTTTCACATCATGTCAATAATTCACGTCTTCAATTTCTTTCCCTCTAAGGATTCACAACATGTAAGTATTTGATTGGATCAACATTTCATTGATGTTTTACCCATATAAAAAATCATATTACCATATTTTAAGTATAATTCATATCCTCTAACTCTTTATCCTATATATTCAAGATATAAATTGGTTTAAGTCCTACCTTTTGATCTATTTGAGATCCCTATCTAAGGATTTCACATCATGAGTCAGTTTCATGACATGAATTGTATGAATTATAATAAAATTACCAAACCATCCCATTTGAATATTTAAATCCTATTACCTATAAAATAACCAAAATCCAATTCATCATATTATAAAACAAGAAAAATTTATATAGAAATGGACCCAATATATATATGATTTCAAATTATGAAATTACACCATGCATGAACAATTTAATGTCCCAAAAAATCATAACAATAAAGATTAAAAGTGAATTAATTTTTTATAGAAAATGTTAATTTCAACCATAAAATGAAACAAAGTGTTATGAAGGTATGATTGCATCAAAAAATTGGCGTTACATAGAAAATCAATCAACCCATATAATCATTTTCTTTAAGTAAATTCACTTTTTCCTTTATTCATAATATTTCAACCATTATTTAAAATATATTATTATTTTTTAATTTAACTTACCATGAATTTTCTCTCATCAATCTAGGGAAAACAAAACTGGTGCTATATTCATATCATGAATACATGTTTCTAACAATAGGCTTTCAATGATTCTAACATATCTACTATGTAATGAAAAATAAATAGTTAATAATAGGGATTCAATAGTATTGTTTAAATTAATTTGAGGAAGAGGGTAGGTGGGTAGATGATAAAAATAAAGCCCTAAAAGTGGGATAAACTGTAGATTATAATTCATGATAATAAAGAATAGTGAAATGAAGATCCTATAACATAAAATAATTTCTCAGTGCTCCCAATTACTCAAAGAAGGTCCAAAAATATGTAATGATAGTATATAAAATATACCATATTCCATTCTATATTTTTTTGGAAAACATTTTCAAGACATGTCTCACATCCACCACATAAACACATAACTTCTTTATTAGAAATCATCAGTCTGGAAAAGTTGATTTCTAACTCTCTTAATACACAATAAATTTTTATTTTTTTAGTAATAGACCATGTTAAGCATAACAAAATTACAAAATTAATCATGATCCATTCCACATATATGAAATGAAAATAACACCACACATCTTTTTATAAGAAAACATCCCATGTATAGCTGATATGACCAATCCCCCCACACAATTTCAAAAGATGATCATGTAATAAACTATGAGAAGTTCCATAAGGGATAAACATGACAAAAATTCTGCTCTATCAAAGAAATTTCATTTTTGGAAATTATCGAATAAATAAAGAATAATGAACAAGTGGGTATCTATGAAAATGGATCATAAAATATTCCCTAATAATTTTATTAGTGTATTTCATTTTTCATATCATCAATAAGATTCTAGTGAATGTTATGATTTGTTTACATGGCCCAAGAATCTCTCAAAAAATATGTTCAATGAATTTGAAATCATACGTTAAGAATACTCAATTGAATTTGAGTATATAAAAGAACTAGAAATCACCCAAAGTATAGTATCTAATAATAATTCATAAAAACTAGTTACAAAAATATAGAATTAGAATTAAATTATTCAACTCAAAAATCAAGCTAAATGTTTTTGATATAATATTTAAAATATTAAATAATTTTCAATATAAACATTTCCTTTTATTTACAAGGGTATAATGATATTTCAAGTTATAGAATGAATCAAATGAAAAACTCCCTATAGAATAAGGATAATATTAAATAATCCATGTGTATATGAAATATATCTCTTGAATGTGCACCCACCACATAAAATGAAATATTGACCGCACTATTTTGGGATGTTATTTGGGATAGATAGACAAGATACTATAAAATTAATAAATAGCTTGAATAAAATTATTGTATGTAATGGAGATATCAATGTAACAAATTTTATTCCATGGGGTGAATTTTTGGTTGTTTTTTGGAAAACTGGGTGACCTAAAATAATGTTATAATGAAAATATATGCACTAGAGAAATGGTTAGGTTACAAAATATATCCAATATGATTGAATATTAATGGTTCGGTGTAAAAATAGTTAAAAATGGATATTATCTCAAGTATAAATTGATGAATAATAATAAAAACAATGAACCTAACAAAGTACATAAAAATAAAACTAAAAAAATAAAATTCATAGTAAAGGAAACAATAATATGAAAAGATAAAATATATATTAACTCCCATAAATCACTAATTATGATTTCAATAGTTAAATTTATGGGGAAAAGATTAATCAAACCATTTCATTGGATCTATTTTCATCTGTCTCTAGTGGAAATTTGAATCGTTATCCTCAAGAAGCAAAGGTTTCTTTTGTGGAGTTCATTGCCTCAGCAAAGGGTCGACCAAACAAATAATGTGTTAGTCATTGAATCTATGTAGGTGGAAGGTAATGTTAGTAGAGATGTCCTTATATGTCATAAACATGAGTAAATACCTTATGCAAAAGGCCAATCAGTATTCTGTCATATTCATTAACAGTAACCACATAATAAGAAAATTGAGATTTAACAATTCAAATTCACATGTATGGAGTAGATATTTAGAACTAAATTCTCAATCAAAAATAATAATTATTACATTAGATAATGTAAAATTTAAAATTGGTATGAGTAGTACAGTAAATACAGAAAAATATTGGAAGAAAAATAGAAGAATATGGGAGGGTATAGTTTTAAAAAACTACGATAAGAGGGATAAAACTATTTTAGTAACATAAATGGGCCCCTCTAAAATTTTGGTTGGCCAAAGACACCCTTCCATGTGACTTACATCAATTTTTGAAGGAGTTGGTTGATTGAATACCTATATAGATGTTGTTGTTCTAATAGCATGATTGGTCTACATAGGTGGTAGTGGTTAAGAGGCTTCAGGGGGTGAGGCATTAATCTGATCAGTGGCTATATGTCTAGTAGAGAGAGATATATGAATAAAACCTCTTATGTAGATGGAATTATAGAGGATTTATCATTTTTATCTACCTACTACAAATTTTACTCTTGGGAATAGGGTTAGTAAGCTCTAATGTGGGCTTGAATGAGGATGTAGATGGTGTGAGGATTTATGTGGTTGGAATAGATGTGGAAGTTACTCCAACAGTAGTGGTATGGTGGTTAGTTGATGGGGTGGTAAATGTATGAGATGTGGTCGGGGATGGGAACTGGTGTGGATTAAGGAAATTAATGTTAAAATGAGGAATTATTCACCTCTAATTATCCAAAATTCATTGTGGAATACTTTCATGGTTGTTCTTTACCACACATATAGTTGAAAGAACAATGGGTTTCAAGATTTGAATTCATCGGGTCTTCCAATGGTGGGGGGTTGTGTGGTCTTGATGATGATTATGACTAAGAATAATAAAAAATTATGATTTTCAAACACAGATTCATCACAGTGCTTTATCCCATCAATGTACCATGGTACAACTTAAACAGTTCCTTATATTATAGGGAAAACTACCAGGGAATGTTTAGGGTGGGATCGCTCATGGTAGATGCTAAAATGTGTAACTAAATATGGATTATAGAGTTTTGAAATTCACCATATTCTAACCAATCATTTGTTAATTCCCATTGATCTATCCCAACTCAGATGGGTGCTCTTCTCTATGTATGGTGCATATATTCTGTAGGGGTCACGAGATATCAATGCACAACCCCTTGGCTGGTCTTTCATGGCTGGGTCCAGCATCAAGGTAGAAAATACTAAAGAAGAAACAAAGTTAGATTAATAAATTCTGTGTTCAGCCCAAACTCACCCATTTTGAGCTCAAATGGTTGGTCTCCCATTAATAATGCAATGTGAGTAATGGATAGCTAATGGTCTCCTATGAACTCAAGGAAGAGATCTCGATATGTCTCCTTGGGCACCTCAACAATGTGAGAAAGGTGCATCTGGATGAGGAACTCCATGAATTCATTTGGCATGAGGATATTCTGATACAAATAACTATTGTGTGACTTATTTGAATGTATAGACTTGGAATAAATATGGTCTATGAGGACTTGAGGCTTAGGTTTATAAAATCAATGGAAAGGATGTATCTATGATTGCTGGGAACCATCAAGGTAATATATGTATAAAGAATAACAATATTGGGAATAATATTGGGATGTATAACCTCATATATAGGGATGCAATGAAGGTTATACTGGTGGTTGAGGAGTATCAAGAACCATGATCTTGGGTATATGAGGAACATTAGGTTAGGACTCATTATTGGAAGATATAACAATGACAGACATTTTATGCACCATGGAGAAGAAGTGGTAAAATGAGACTGGTGTATGTTGGTGAGAAAAGATGAATAAGTGACCAAAATACAAGGGGGTAGGATGAAGGAGGAGGCTCTACTAGCTTATGGGGGATGTTGAGGGAGCTTAAATAGTTCGGGGGAGGAGAAATTGAGCATTTTCCATGAACCATAGAATCAAAACATAGATAGGTTTCTCGAAATATTCATGGCGTGTTAATAATATTCATGAAATAAAGTATACATTAAAAATAATATCCCCAGCACAAAAGCCTCAAGTCATGAAAGGTATACATGACATGAATTAGGAAACATGCTGAGATTTTGTGGCCATCGGTTTCTAACATATTTATTATGTTACCAGACCATTCTACTTCATAAAACCTACTCCAACCTATGGAACCAATAACATGATTCCACTTAGTAAGAGAATCATTAAGTGTCGAAATATTGATTCATCTATATTCAATATAATTTAAAAAAATGGGCACACTCTTCTGTAAATGATTCTTAGTATATTTTTAATCATTTATCATTAACCATTATGGGTGGTCCATCACCTCTTATAAATTTTATTATTCCATAAAAATAATTCATAATTATATAGAATTTTAATAAACTTCCATATTTCATCTTTCATGGGAATTATTTAAAAAGATATTTGAATAAAAACACATTATCCCTAGTGTGAATACACATCACATGATGTGTTTTTAATTACATTTCATAGATTTAAATTTATTTTTTTTAGTATTTTACAAGTGTCCCTTATGATCTCTCCTAGAAAACTCATTTAGAGAATTCTTTATTTTAGAACTTTCTGACCTTGGAGGTTTATTTTTTTTTGATCACCCACTATGATCATTGTTCTAGATCCAAAATAAAATTAAAGAGTTTTCCATAAATAATTAATAATGTAGTAGTTCCATTGGATGTTTTATACACTGTGAAAGATGACCAAACTGTATTGTTAAGTTTCAAACTCCATTATTTCCTACTCATGTTAACTGTCTTCCCTAGGATTTTCTAGATTTCATAATTAGAAAATTTAACATAACCTCTATTTTGTTACAGGTAGGGAGTTCTATTGTTGTATAAAATACCTTATTTTTCATTTAGTCATTTGATACATCATTTATAATGTCTTTCCCCTGATCATTAATTTGTAATTATGGTAATATGAGTTGTAGAATGATGTTTTTATTTAAAAATTACCTAACAACATTAGTTGTGTCATAGTTTTGGGATTATAAATCTTCCAATTTTAAAACATAGTCTAAACCAACCAAGGTATAAGGAATTCCATAAAAATTATAAAACAAATCCATAAAATAAATTTAACAGACACCAAAGTTCTCTACATCTAGGATGGGATTCTAGGGAATCTCATTATGTTTTCCAATGGTTATTATATACTGCCATTTGTCACAAAATTTAAGAATTGTTCTTGCATCCTAAGGTGGTGTATTACAAACCAGTGTTCATTGAAAGATTTTACACATTGTTGTTTTAATCAAATCTACAAGTTGGAGGCATATGAAAGAGCATTAAAACACATTTATTTTTGTCTTCTCCAATAAAGCATAAAATTACTCCATAAGAAAAATGTATAAATGATATATTCTTATCTTAGTTGATGTGAACTATGTTGAATTTGTTGTCAATAAGGTGTGTTGTTGTCAATAAGGTGTCATGGAATGAATGGATGACTAGGTGTGTCAATATGTGAATGAAAAAGGATGTGATGGTGATGGTGATGATTAGAGAATGACCATGGAACTTAGAAGTATGTCACATAGGAGATTCACTAAGTGACATAAGAGATAATGGTTGACACATTCTCCCTATTAAATAAGACGATTACTGAAGTAATTCTAAAGTTCCAAGACTTGTATCAAGGTGATACAATATTACAACACTTGAAGAATGATGATTGAGCATCATCAAATCAGACGATTGTAGAGCTGTGCTTAAGTTCAAAGAACTTATATCAAGAGGATATAATGTCACAACATTGTTTGAAGTCCATGCATTTTCTTCACAATTAATGAGGAGATGAAGGAGATCCATCCACAACTTCTATGTGGATGAAGTGGATTGATTAGAAGATCATGCACTATCTCTTAGTGCATGAGAATTTGAAGATGAGCCAACCTCAATTCTGATTGGATCAACGAAGAACATTGAAGAATTTGTTTGATTCAGGAGCACCGGTTAAAGAAGAACCTTTGGGAATTCCATCCTAAGTAAAGAATACATGTTGAGGAGGTTGTGGATTTCTTAAGAAGATTAAGAAGAATGGAAGAGTTGTTTTAATGGAGAAGGTTGGTTTGGCACTTTGATACTTGGTGACTTTGTTTTTATACAAAGTACATGTTATGTACCTTAGTAAAAAAGTTAGCCAGCCAATGGGCTAGCCATAAGGGTTCAACCCAAGGAACATATGGGAATGAGGTCACCATGCCCAAGAGGATCCCATGGGGCCAGCCCAAAGGGGTCGGGGCCGTGTGTAAGCCCCGAGGCCACGCGGTGGTGAACCCGCGCAGCGTGGGCGCCAGGAGCGCGTGCCCGAGGTGCATAGTGGGTGCATAGCACGCCCGCAAGAGGCAGATTGGGAGAAAGAAGCGTGCCCACAGAGAGAACACGGTGCGGGCGGCACTGTGAGGGGAGGAGATGCAACTGAGCGATGGAAGAGAGCGGTTTTCTGTTAAACTGTGGATAAACCGCGCGCGGATTCAATGTGGGACGTGAATTTTTATCTGGGATCTAATCGTGGCCCTTCATCCAATCGCGTGTATGATCTCGACCGCTCGGTCCATCCCGCGGAGGGATGATATAATCTCAGTCGTTGGAGATCATTTAATAGACGATCCAACGGCTACGGGAATCGTCTTCAACCTCGCGACGAGCCGAGGCAACCCGCGAGCCTTCTTCAAACCAGAGGCCTCCCAAGCTGGCCAGATCGTGCTCCCGGCCACCATTGATGAAGCTGAAGCTTCCATTGTGATTGTCTGGCCATAAGGAACTCATACATGCAATAAAATATGCATGCATGCAACGAGATAGAGAATTCAAATGTGGCCAAAGCAACCGAAGGTGTGAGACCATGCCACGTCTCTCGAATGCTCAAACAGAAGGCTTGCATGCGTTCGTAAATGCATGCATGTGAAGACCATGCTCCATAGAGAATCCCATGTTCAATAGAGAGGAAAATAAAGAATCGAAAAAATCATGAAATCCTGAAAACTTTGAGAGATCAAGACTTATCCTCGTGGAAGATACGAGGCACCCTCTGCCTATAAAAAGAGAAGTCCAAGATCGAGGAATGCTTGCTGAATTTTTGAAGTCCGGCGACCACCTTTGTGCCTCGCGGTATCGAAGCCACGCGCCTCCCACATGCATGGATAAAGATCTCGGGGCCACCCGAGGTCCTAAAGGAGTCCCCTACATGCACCCCTTGTGCGGGAGGAAGGAGTCGAGCCGCATACTTGTGCACTCGAATCTCTTTTCCTCTCTTCCCGCACACTTTCACGGTAGGAGGATGGATTTACCGCGCCCCCTTTGCGGTTGGTTGGTGCTGCCACACCAGCGCAACAGTAGGGGTCCATGCACCCCTGCGTGACATGAGGACCTTGCGCGCCGTTGTGCACCAAGTACCTTGCGTGTCGCCTTACACAAAGTGCCTTGCGCGGTTGAAGAGAATGTCGCGGCTCAAGCACCCTGTGTGCCTCCTTTGTGTTGGGGGTTCAGGTGTAGTGGTTATCACACATTGTGTGTGTGCAAGAAGAGGAGGAGGACCCTACGGCCAAGTGTGTGCACATGTGAAGTGCACACTTTGAAGAAGAATAAAAGAGCATACATGGTCGTGTGGGTGCATAAAGAGGAAGACCACACTATTTTGTGTGTGTGTGTGCAAAAGGAGAACAAGGCCGAGGCTTAGCCTTGCTTGTGCATTGTTGAAGAAAGAAGAACACACTTTGGGTGTGTGCAATTGAAGAGGTCGAGACTTGCACCATGTGTGTGTAAAGTGTTTGTGGATACTTGAAATAAACTAGTGAATAGGCTGAAACCTTTGTGTGTCCACAAGTGAAGTGGACACACATAGAAGAAGAAGAAGAATATTCTCAAACCAATGAAGAACACACATTTAAGTGTGTGTAAGAAAACAAAACAAAGTGTGTGAAGGAAGATAGAAGGTGTGTGTGCAGAAAGTGTTTAACACCCTTTGTGGGTTTATCACACCAAGGATAATAGAGATGTTTATGCTTTCATGCATGCACATGCACATGTAAACAGACTAAATTAGTGTGTGTGCATCTGAGAATACCAAGAACAAAAGTTCTTAAAGAATTTTAGAATCCACGCAATCAGTGCATGATGCTTCATAGATACCATGTAATCAGTGCATGAAGTTGAATTGAAGATAGACTGAAGCCAGACAGAATTTAGAGACATCATTTGCCTCAGTTTTCAGAAGCTGAGAAGACCAAGAAGATTGTGTGGGAATACCAAGTGTATGAACATTATTGCCCATCAAGATTCTTTATGAAAGAGGCCAGGTCATCCTTAGAAGAAGGAGATAAATCTTGTGCAAAGAAGAGAAGTCCTGATCAACTGACGTGATCAGAATTTGCTGAGCAAGGCCAATAGATCTTGTCAGAGACTGTTGAAGACTCTTGAAGAACTTAAAGTGAAGAAGAGCTACTCGTGCGACATGAGGAGATAGGAGAAGATCCATGTGAGAGTCAGGGAGAATAAGTCTTTAGTTCGACTCTGAAGCAGGCCAGTGTAACTCTGGTAACACTGTTTGAAGTAGTATAATGACCCTCCTGTGGGACTCGGGAGAGATACAGTGGGACTCTATATCGACCATTGTAATTCTGACAGATTATATTGGAGAAACCATGTTGGGGCGTTTAACCAACATGGAAAGGACGTAGGCCTTTGGTGCAGAACCTTGTAAATCCTTATGTACAGTGCCTTTACATTTACTGCATCATTCGAAAAAAGGTTGAGAGATACAAGAAGAGTGGATAAAGGATTTAACCGGCCATAGAGGTTTAATTGATCAAGAATCAATTAGTAAAAAGTTTTAAAGGATCATTGTTTCACCCCCTCCCCCTCTCAGTGATTCAAACTGATCTGGGCACTTCAATTGGTATCAAAGGGAAGGTTACCTCTAAAAGATCCAAGGGTGTCATTATGAAGTGCATATTTGAGGAAATGAGTGAACTACCTCAAATGGAGATATCTGCCAAGACTCTTAAATACAGAAAGAAGAAACAGGCTAGGAAGACGAAGAAGGTTTCTATTCAAAGAGAAACACCTTCCATTGAAGGTAATGTGAAAGTCACAATAGATGACAACTCCTTTTATCACTCTTTTGATGAAGCCTGCTCTAGCTGTGATGTTGATGGAACAATCACTGATCTTTTAAATGCACTCAAATATGTTCAGAAGATAGTCCTCAAGGAAGTGGCATTGTGTATTGCTACAAGCATCCACGAACTTCAAGAAGAAAAATTGCAGCTAGAAGAAGAATCCAATGCCATGGAAGAAGCATTGGAAAAATGGATTGGCATAACCAACACTCTCAAAAAGCTGGTGAATTCCAAGGATGAAACTATTTCCCTTTGCAATGAAAGATTTGAAGATACCAGTGAAGAATTTCAAAGAAGCTTTTGTGAGAAATAATTCTTTGAGTTAATGATCAAAGAAGTTTTCCATGCACTGGAAAAGAGGCACAGAGTGACAATGGTTGTCAAAGATTCTCAATTTGAAGTCAAAGTAAAAAGGGTAATGGAGCTTGAGAATTCATTGCAAGAAATGAAAATGGTACATGAAGACCAGATGAAACAGCTGATAGAGAATTGGGAAGGAAGGCTAAGACTTGTTGAGGATGAGAAGAACTCCCTCAACATGAAATACATAGAACTAGAGGTGATATTGAAAAATCAGTAATTACCAAAATTCAAAACCTCCCAGACAGCTGGAAGAAGAAATGTTGCGACTCAAGTGTGCATTGAGAAGGATGATTCCAAAAGAAGGAAATCCTCTAATAAAAAGAAAACATCTTCTAAGAAGAAGGTACCATCCATCCCATCTTGTACTCATGCTTCTAAATGTGTTTCTACAAAAAGTGTAAGATGGAAGAGTAACTCCAAACAAGTATGGATGAAGAAAATGAAGAAAGAGATCTCTCTTGAAACAACATAGCAAGTCAAGAAAAATACCCAACAACCAGAAGGTCTCAAGAAGTAAAGATTTGTGGGTCAATGTTGGTGTTGTAAGATGTATGGGCACTGTGCAATAGATTTTTGGTACAATCCACTTAATGTAAAATCACAAAGGAATCCCATGCCAAGGGGGAGTAATCCAGAGAGAAAGAGGAAACATCCACAGGTCCAGAAACATCTATTTTCTGCAAATAGATTTGGAATGTTTGATAATATCTGGGATGTTTGCAAAAGTGGTCACAAAAGTTATACATGTCAATCTCCAACTGTATCCAAAGCTAAAACGAAAAGAAGATCACAGAACCTGGCTAAAAGAAAATCCTTGGGAAGTAAGCAGAAGGAAGTGGAAAATGCTCCCAAGAAGACTTTGAAAAAGGAAGAGAAGTCCTTGGATTCCAAATCCAAGAAGGGTGATGCATCCAAAAGGACCACCAAAAAAATGCTTCTACTGTGGAAACAAAGGTCATTCCATGGATCTTTGTGATCAATCCAAGGAATTCAATAGAAGAAAACTGGACTCAACAGGGCAATCAATCCAGAAGAAGAAGAATAAGGGATTGATTGAAAATAAGTTGCCTAATAAAGGTAGCTTAAAAGCATCGAAGGAACCATGTGGAACATCCAAAACTGAGGCCTCAATTCCAAATGATTTGTTATTCATATGTCCGAATCAGTTGCAACTGGCTAGAGAACTACAAAGATATGAAGATTAATTACAAGCTAGTGCAAAAAAGAAAACAAAAGATTTCACGTGAAGGTGAAGTTCTTTGTGTGAGGTGCAATAAAGCTGGTCATACTAGTAATGAATGCATGACACTTGTTCCAGCTCAAAAAGAATTATTGAAAAGAATTAAGATTGCACCAGGAGACTCTAGTGCTCAGAAGGCACTAATAAATACAGGAGTCACACACAAAGAAGTGGAAGAAGTGTTAAGATCCACACCATCACAAACATCATTGAAGATCAAATGTGCCAGTGTGAAGAATGGAGAAAATGGGAAATCTCGGTTGAGAGAATCTTCTCAACATTGTTGTTCACATTGATAAACCAAGGAGGTTCCATATTATTCCCTAATCATTGGTATTTACATGTTCTAACATTTTAGGGAATTGAAGATGATGATCATTCTTAACTGGGGAATGGTTTGGACAGAATGGAGTGCATCCCTTGAGGGGGAGCCAATCTGTAGAAGATGATGTTTTGATATTCATATCATCATGTGAAGAATAAAGGTATTCTAATCAGACATTCATCCCTTGTTCCTTAATTCTATTTATCATGTCAATTAAGGGGGAGTATTGATTTAATACAAATGGATGAAAGGGGGAGCTTTATCTTTGCACCTGAACTTTCTAATGAGTTTGGTGAAGTATGTGCAGGATTTAGCAAATTCATTGATATATCTGAAAAATTTCAACCCCTTAAAGCCTAATCATGATCTCACATGTATAGTGAATTGTGGATAACATTTAATTCCTTGGTTACATCACTCTTGTTTTCTACACCGGTCTAGCCCAAGTAGACTTAGAGTTGATTTACTAAAGGCTCATTGCTCAAGTGAACATGTGACATCATCCCTCTCTTAGTGTTTTTCAAGAAGATTCTATTCGACGGGAGGAAGAGATATTTTGAAGAGAACCACACCACACCATTGCATTTGGTTTCCAATAAGGGGGAGAAAATCTTGGCACACATATTGTCTCAGAAAAGCTTGGCACACATATTGACCCATTCACATGTGCTCTAATGATTGGACTGACAATATGTGCTCTAGTGATATTAACAACAAATACAAAGGGGGAGATTGATGTGCACTGTGTTGCATTTGTTTTCAATAGGGTATGTTGTTGTCAATAAGGTGTCATGGAATGAATGGATGACTAGGAGTGTAAATATGTGAATGACAAAGGATGTGATGGTGATAGTGATGATTGGAGACTGACCATGGAACTTAGAAGCATGTCACCTAGGAGATTCACTAAGTGACATAGGAGATAATGGTTGACACATTATCCATATTAAATAAGACGATTTCTGAACTAATCTTAATGTTCCAATACTTGTATCAAGGTGATACAATGTTACATCACTTGAAGAATGATGATTGAGCATCATCAAATCAGACGATTGTAGAGCTGTTCTTAAGATCAAAGAACTTGTATCAAGAGGATACAATGTCACAACATTGTTTGAAGACCATGCATTTTCTTCACAATGCATGAGGAGATGAAGGAGATCCATCCACAACTTCTAATTGGATGAAGTGGATTGATTAGAAGATCATGAACTATCTCTTAGTGCAAGAGAATTTGAAGATGAGCCAACCTCAATTCTGATTGGATCAACGACGAACATTTAAGAATTTGTTTGATTCAGGAGCACCGGTTGAAGAAGAACCTTCGGGAATTTCATCCTAAGTAAAGAATACATGTTGAATAGGTTGTGGAATTCTTAAGAAGATGAAGAAGAATTGAGGAGTTTTTTTAATGGAGAAGGTTGGTTTGGCACTTTGATACTTGGTATCTTTGTTTGTATACAAAGTACTTGTTATGTACTTTAGTAAAAAAATTAGCTAGCCAATGGGCCAGCCTTAAGGGTTCATCCCAAGGCTCATATGGGACCGAGGTCTCCACGCCCAAGGGGATCCCATGGGGCCACCCCAAAGGGGTCGGGGCCATGTGTAAGCCACGAAGCCACATGGTGGTGAACCCACATAGTGTGGGCGCCAGGAGTGTGTGACTGAGGTGCATAGTGGGTGCATAGCGCGCCCGTAGGAGGTAGAGTGGGTGCAAGGAGCACACCCGTAGAGAGAACACGGTGCGGGGCGGCACCATGAGGGGAAGAGATGCAACAGAGCGTTGGCAGAGAGCGGTTGTTTGTTAAACCACGGATAAACCGCACGCGGATTCGATGTGGGACACGAATTTTTATCCGGGATCTAATCGTGGCTGTTCATCCAATCGCGCATATGATCTCGACCGCTTGATCCATCCCGTGGTGCGGTGATCTAATCTCAGCCATTGGAGATCATTTAATCGACGATCCAATGGCTGCGGGCATCGTCTTCAACCTCGCGACGAGCCGAGGAAACCCGCGAGCCTCCTTCGAACCAGAGGCCTCCCGAGCTGGCCAGATCGAGCTCCCTGCCACCATTGATGAAGCTTAAGCTTCCATTGTGATCGTCTGGCCATATGGAACTCATACATGCAATAAAATATGCATTCATGCAACAAGATAGAGAATTCTAACGTGGACGAAGCAACCGAAGGTGCGAGGCCACGCCACATCGCTTGAATGCTCAAACAGAAGGCTTTCATGCATTCGTAAATGCATGCATGTGAAGACCATGCGCCATGGAGAATCCCGTGTTCAGCAGAGAGGAAATCAATATTTGGAAAAATATTGAAATCCCAAAAACTTCGGGGGATCAAGACTTATCCTCGCGGAAGAAACAAGGCACCCTCTGCCTATAAAAAGAGATGTCCAAGATTGATGAATGCTTGCTGAATTTTTGAAGTCCCGCGAGCACCTTTGTACCTCACAAAGTCGAATCCCCGCGCATCCCACTTGAGCGGCTAAAGATCCCAGCGCCACCCGAGGTCCTGAAGGAGTCCGCTGCGTGCACCCCTTGCGCGGCAGGAAGGAGTCAAGACACATACTTGCACGCTCGAGTTTCTTGTCCTCTCTGCCCGTAAACTTGCGCGGTAGGAGGGATTCACCATGCCCCCTGCATGGTAGGTTGGTGCTACCGCACCTGCACGGTAGTAGGGGTCCTTGCACCCCTGCACGACCCAAGGACCTTGCACGCCTTTGTGCACCAAGTACCTTGCACGCCACCTTGCACCAAGTGCCTTGCTCGGTTGAAGAGAAGGTCGCAACTCAAGCACCCTGTGTGCCTCCTTTCTGTTGTGGGTTCAGGTGTAGTGGTTATCACACCCCGTGTGTGTGAAAGAAGAGGAGGAATACCCTACGGCCAAGTGTGTGCACAATTGAAGTGCACACTTTGAATAATAATAAAAGAACATACTTGGTTGTGTGTGTGCATAAAGAGGAAGACCACACTATTTTGTGTGTGTGTGTGAAGAAGGAGAACAAGGCCGAGGCTTAGCCTTGCATGTGAATTCTTGAAGAAAGAAGACCACACTTTGGGTGTGTGCAATTGAAGAGGCCGAGATTTACACCTTGTGTGTGCAAAGTATTTGTGCATACTTGAACTAAACTAGTGAAGAGGCTGAAACCTTTGTGTGCGCACAAGTGAAGTTTACACACTTTGAAGAAGAAGAATAATATTCTCACACCAATGAAGAACACATATTTAAGTGTGTGTAAGCAAACAGAACAACGTGTGTGAAGGAAGATAAAAGGTGTGTGTGCAGAAAGTGTTTCACACCCTTTGTGGGTTTATCACACCAAGGAGAATGGGGAAGTTCATGCTTGCATGCATGCACATGCACATGTAAACAAACTGAATCAGTGTGTGTGCATCTGAGAAGACCAAGAAAAAAAGTTCTTGAAGAATTTGATAAGCCATGCAATCAGTGCATGATGTTTCAGAGATACCATGGAATTAGTGAATGAAGTTGAATTGAAGATAGAATGAAGCCAGACTGAAGTTAGAGACATCATTTGGCTGAGTTTTCAGTAGCTGAGAAGTCCAAGAAGATTGTGTGGGCATATCAAGCGCAAGAACACTATTGCCCATCAAGATTCTTGAAAACAGAGGCTATGTCATCCTTAGAAGAAGGAGATAAAGCATGTGCAAAGAATAGAAGTCTTGATCAACTGAAGTGATCAGAAGTTGCTGAGAACGGACAACAGATCTTGTCAGAGACTTTTGAAGACTCTTGATGAACATAAAGTGAAGAAGAGCTACTCATGTGACTCAAGGAGCTGGGAGAAGATCTCTGTGAGACTCAGGGAGAAGAAGTCTTCAGTGCAACTCTGAAGCAGGCTAGTGTGACTCTGGTAACCCTATGTGAAGCTGTATAAAGACCCTCCTGTGGGACTCAGGAGAGATATAGTGGGGCTCTGTATCGACCATTTTGATTATGACAGATTATAGTGGAGAAACCATGTTGGGGCGTTTAACCAACATAGAAAGGACGCAGGCCTTTGGTGCCGAACCTTGTAAATCCTTGTGTCTAGTGCCTTTACATTTACTACATCATTCGAGGAATGGTTGAGAGATACAAGAAGAGTTGATCGAGGATTTAACCATCCATAGTGGTTTAATTGATCAAGAATAAATTAGTAAAAAGTTTTAAAGGATCACTGATTCACCCCCTCCCCCTCTCAGTGATTCACACTGATCTAGGCACTTCACTAGTATTAGCATCTGTTATTGAGAAAACAATTCTTCCTCTATTGATTATAGAAGTGTGGGTTAAGGGATGATGTGGAAATATAGGTTGTGATATATATAAAACTAGTTCATTTTTCCCCATCAATATTAAAAAGTGTCTCATCTGTAAAATGATTTTAAAAACTCATCTCTTTGTCGTATTCAACATCGTGAAGTTAAAGTCACAACAGATGGTATGAAATGACATTTCCAGTTACTTTTTTATATATCATGAGTATATAAAAGTGTTTTAGAGATAAGATCTAATATAACAATCTCAGTTTAACTTCAATTTTATTCACAAGTTATTCTAATACAACATTATCACTATAAACTATGACATTGTAGATCAAGAGGTATGATTAGAATTTTTAAAATGAAAAAAACTCTAATTCAAGATCATTATCTTTGGCTTTATAATTGACTTCTTATTAAATTAGGGTATTTAAGTCCTACTAAATTTGGTAGAAAATATTTCCAACATATTGTAGTAAGATAGTTCCCACATTAAAATCACTAGAATATCACATCATTTCAATGTATTCTTCCAAAAGGCTGAAAAATGATCGGATTTTCCCCCATGAAATTTTCCAAATAATTAATTAAAATCTTACATTCTTCATTAAAATCATCATAATTTTCTTTCGACAGATGATATTTCAGTGGTTGGGATATTGTTTCAATTTTATTAATGAATATTTGAATAAATATTGTGTGTCCATGAAAAATAATTATTCTTTGACCATTTTTTTGGATCAGGTGAGTCATTAATTAATTTATTTTTTTGTCCAACCCCCATGGCCACTTATGAAATTTTATATCATAAAATTATGCCTCCATAGACCATGAAATTGAATTTTTCTCAATTAAGTATGAGAAACTTCCCTTCATATCATTGAATAGCATGTTCCAAATTGTCGAGCCAAGCATTAATGGATCTTCCACACACAAAGAAGACATCCATAGAGAATTATAAAAACTACTCCACCTATCATGAGGGATATGTTTCATAAAACATTGGAAATTTTCTGATAAATTAAACAAAATAGATGAAATTCTTCGATAGGAATATATTCTAGCTGGAAAAGTGAATTTGGTTTTTAAATAATCATGTGGGTTGAAGACAATATTATTTTATTAGAAATATCCATCCATAAAATAATATAATTCATCCCCAAAGTCTCCAAAGAATATATACCTTGAGGGGAAGTGGGATTAGGTCTTTTTGGGTTACAGTATTGAGATTTTTTTAGTAGACACATACTCAACATTCATTAATGGTTGATGTTGATATTAATTCATATTCATTTTTTAATAACATTCAATTCACCATTATTTTCTATAAATTTTATAATTCTCACCCTATCACCGTGAAAGATTAAAAATATAATACTAGTATCAAAAAGTTTCAAAAATTCCTTCTTCATAACTTCTATAATTAGTGGCGTGAGTCACCTCTAGGGTTTTTATTTTAGAAAAACACCTTCTTCCAAAACAATCTTGTGGGTGAAAATCATGAGGTTAATCCCCATGAAATCCGTTGTTCCCAAGGATACTGAATATTTGTGACATTTTAGGACTAAATTATATTCCTAAACATGATTCGGTTTTGATCTTATGATAACATGATGTGTAACATTATTTTATATGAATGAATACATCAATGTGATCAGCAGAGGCTTCAATTATATAGTCATTGGCTTAATTATTGAGGGTGTGAACTCTATAAAATTTCCACTAATAAGAGGATCAACATATTTTTCCTCCTTGTATAGACTACACAAATATTCATTCAAAGTAAAATTATCATTATCATCATCAATATCTATTATATCATCATTTTCATTTGTTAGATCTATAGCTTGACAATGAAATGACTCACCATATTTCTTAGCATCATTCTCTAAATCGAACACTACCCATTCATCATAAAATATAATGCTAAGACTTACTTGGGTCACATCAATCAATTATTTTCAAATGGATGCAATTTGTCATCAAATAATTATGTGGATTTATCATTCTTCCACCCAATATAGTATATCAAAATTGGTTGGGAAAATGAATTTATAGACTTTGAATAAGATATCATTGAGAAGTCCCCATGGATATAACTGATAGGGAAACCATCTATAATACAGATGATGTTGGTTTTAGATCATAGAATACTAATTTTAATATAAAAATAATGATAATTTTATTTATAATTTCTCCAAGACAGCACAATTATTTTCTTAAATTACATGCTCCTATAATGAAGGTAATTGAGAAATTACCAAGATATATAATTTTTAATGGGTTCCTTTAATTAAAAACAACAGAGAATTATTAATTTACCAAAATGACTCCATGGTATCCCAATTTACATTTGTTGGAGATAATCACCTTTATGCATTTTTCATTGGTGAACATCCTGGTAATTACCTAAGTGGAGGGAGTGTTTATGTGGGGTTTCTTAAACATATCCATGAATTTTCCATATTGAACCCTGTATTTCCATATTATATTATCTATAGTAATGGGAGGTAGTAAATTATGATGGACGTGACATGTAGATATATTATTTGATATGATACTCATATTGATGAAATTTTTAATATTTCTCATTTTTTATGTTTTTTCTTCAACATCCTTGTATGTGCTATCATCATTACCTTTTATCATGATTGTTTCACATGATTCTGGTTATTTTATCCATTATTTATCATCGTTTAAAGTTTTTTAATGGTCATATCTTATCTACTATGAAGGATAACTACATTTTTTTCTCCTAAATTGGATGTGTCTCAGTATTACCGTGTTGTATCCCCTATAATTGAACTAAAATGGTCATAGGGATCATCCATACACAATTATCAAGGTTTGAGATAGAATCCTGTTGGTTTTTCATATCTATTTCATGAGAATTAATTTTATATCTATCTTTTCTAATTAACATGGTTAGAAGATATTAAAGATTTAACTAATGTGGTGGAGCTTGTTATGGATGCCTCGCTGATGTTTTTTAAAACCAATGATGATGAGGTTATGGAAAAGGATGATCTCTCAGGGGTTTTTTTGTTTTGTAATTGGATATTAATTTCAAAGGGATATATTTCAAGGTGGGTAATTATGTGTTTCTTAATTATATAGTGATTCTTGACCACTCCTTTTTAGGTAGTAACCTTGATTTATTTCTTTGTTATTGAATAAGTTTTTTTGTATAAAATAGTCGATGAAAAATTTGAGATTGTTGAAAATATTGGGATTATTGGTTATAATTTACATAATTAAAATAATAGATTTTTTTTATTCCATATCTTCATGAAAATTATAGTATGTGTCTAGGCCTTCATAAATCTTATAAGCTAAATATCTATGAATGGATCAGAGGGTGATTCTTGTGTTTGTTGCAGTAGGGAATTTATGCTTCTTAGTTAGGGAATTGACTTGGAATGAAAGGTGGGTGATTTCCTATGCATGGTGAATTCCATTTTGGGAGGTCCCTGATAGTTCTTGAATGAATGGTTTGGTTTAAGACCTCATTCATAAGTGCTTGACCCTTGCCTGGTGTCTTAAGAATATGTCCACCATCAGTTCCAGTGTCTACCAATGTTTATGTATTAGATTTTAGGCCTTGTAAAATGTTCGAAACTACTTCTACACATTGAGTTTGTAATGTGGGAACTTCAAATTGAATTCATTAAAATGATCTCGATCTTCCCATGATGATTCAATATATTCCTGAGTGATGATATAGATTTTATTTCATAGTTTCCATGTATGTAGAGGTGAAAAGTACTTGTCATCAAATTTACTAAATGAATCACACCATGTAGTGTTGGATTTGAGAGATGTGGTTTTAAGTCAATCTGTGACTCTATCATGTAATGAGAAAGGTAATACCCTAATACTAATGGAAGATAAATATACACCATGATTTTTAAGTGTCTTAGGCTTAAAAAAATGTATGAAATATTATCATGTGGATCTTCAAACTAGGGTCAACTAAAAAAACCATGTTATGGAACATATGAATAAGTCAAGGTTTGATCACAAAAGTATGTTCATGAATAGGAAGAATAACAATTTTTGGAACAACACCACTACAGGATAAAAAACCATAATCTAAGATGGAGTTCTACTGAATCAAAGGATTCCCTCTATGTTGTCAAGGTTGCGCATATTGTGCATTTTGAAGATTAGGTGAAGCAAAAAGATGATTGTTGGCCATGTTTTGATGTCATCATTCCAAGTGGTACCTATAAATTTCATGGTTTATGTCAAGTGGTTAGTGAAATTATATAATAATTTAACAAGTCAGTGGGTCCTTGATCATACACTAATAGGATGAAACTAATTTATATAAAAATTATAAAATGAAATGTAAGGGGGGAAATGATATTCAATTCTTGGATCCTGTCGATGATCAATTTTCAAATGGAAAGACCATGTTTCTCATTAATTATGTGTTAATTTAAATAGACCACATAGAATCATTGATTTCACACATGTGTTATTTGATTATAAATTCAAAATAATACCAACTATCAATACTACGCAGGTACATAGAATTGTGGAACTCTATGGTAAAACCCACTGGCATGTATGTTAAAAGTTGACGAACTAGTAATTGAACTAAAAAGTGGATTCTATACTTGATTTATAATGGTTAGGTTTTAATACTACATAAAATGTTTTAACATTATATGATAAATTAGGGATCATGTTCAAATTTAGGTAACTTTTTTAAAAGCTAATATTAAATCTAGCTTGTGTTGGTCTAATGTATTATGCTACCAAGTAGTGAAGAATTCAACAATTGATTTTAGTCCAAAAAATTGGATATTTCAAGATATAAAACTACTATTTAGTCTATAGTTGTCCATCAGTCTATGTGTATTAAGCTTAGAGTCAAAGGCAAAAAGCATCATGGCTATTGGTCCTAGTCTGCATAACTCTAATTAGGTTTGAGTCCTACGATTGTAATTCCCTAGATCACGGTTGTAAAAAAATATTGTGATAAACAATATTTACTATCCTGATTCCTATTAAAATTATTTACCATGTTTTGAATTAATAATTATTTAGGTTTTTGTTACCCCTACTCTCACCCCCAAACATTAAGTTGGTTTTCTGCACATGATAACCGTAGTATAAAGAGAAAGGGGGAATTGTAGAATAAATATTTTCATGTCCATAAAAAAATCACAATCAAAGAATATAGAGTTAACCAAGTAACTTACCTAGAACAAAGAAAAATCAATTCATGGATCAGATAGAATTTATCCTAGTAATCAGAACATAATATGAGAAATCAACAAATACTTGGAAAAAGTTCATAAATGGACGAATATAGACCAAAAAGAAAAAAAACTATGTTTACAGTGATCTAGAAAAGTGAGTGGAAAATGGTTCTCAAAAAATTGTAGAGGTATTGGAACATAGATGGATGTTAATGGCACATGATGGGTAAGGATTTCATGTTTTGAGTTTAATTTAAATAGTTCTTCCTAAAAAATCAAGTAATTTATCTATGGTTCATGTCGTTTCATGGGATTTTCAAATCATAATATATTTCATAAAATCTAGATTTTATATATTGAATTTTGATTTTATGATGAAACATACATGGTTTTCACATTGTGTAAATGATTCATTTCTAGAAATCTATTTTCTCAGAGGATTCATGACTTTTATTTATTTCATTGGATCGATAGTTCATGGATGTATTGATGGTAATAATGTGAATAACTTCACATCATGAGTTATATTCACCTCATAAAATCTTTAATCATGTACATTGACATCTTGAATCAGTATATTTTGATATATAAGAGGTCCATATCCATGGAATAAACATTTATAGTCTGTTTCATAATGTGAATTAATTGATAATTTTTTGTGATTATAGAAGTGTATTATTTGAATATTATACTCTAATTTCATAAACAAACTAGGAAAATATAATGCATAATTTTATAAAACCTAGAAAAATCCAATATAAGTATATCCAAAATATTATATGATTTCATCATATCATGTAACCCTCAACGCAGTCTCATTCTATTCGAGAAATTTTGTGATATATGAATATCACATTCTTAAAAAAAATGAATAAACTACATAAATAAATTTATAAATAAAACAACTAGTAAGTCCCCCTTTGTCCACTTCCATACTACATATTTGTACATTGCGGGGACCATGACCTTGGTCATCCTTACACACATCATCTAATATCATGTTTTCCCCAATAATTTCATGATTAACATGTCATCCAATATAATGACTCAAGGCTCATTATTATATAGATGGTGACCCAAGATTCCCTAGTATACATGCTAATGACCGGGGTCCTGATCCACTTGGTATATATTACAAAGATCCAAGGGCATCTAAATGAACCATAATATACATGATAAATATTTTGAAAAACTAATGGAAACTCTACGAGTATAACATTATCACCATGGAGAGTTTTCATAAACATTCTATAGAGATTTTTAATGAACTCTAAAATGGGAGTTTACTAAGAATAAGATCCACCCTACAATGGGCAATATTACATTTAGAATCAAGACCACCCCCATTGAAATTTTTCGTATCATTTATTAATACTTACCATAAATTTATTCTCCATTTCATTTTTTTATGATCTCCCCAAGGGTGTTTTCAGTTACATTTTCTAATAACACCCCAATAAAATTTTCCATTTCATTTATAGAAACACATCCATCGAATGCATTTTCTATATGAAAAATTAATAAATTATAACATTAATATTAAGTCACTTGCTAAACAATCCATTATCATCGAACACTTACTCAGGTCCTCTTTGTCAATATATTGAAGGAAACACCAAACTAGGGGTCCTTAGTCGCTATATAGTACCTCCATTCATCACCCACCACAAAGAGGATATCATGCTCCCCCTTAATTTCATAGAGTAGACAAACTCATTGGCCTCAATGGAACACCTCAATCTTACTAACTAGAGAGATTTCATAGTTCCCAGCCTAATTTCCATGTTACTCTTAGATTATTCCACTAGAACAAACCAATTAATTATTCATATGGTTTTCACCCTTTAATAACATGTTTTAAAGGGTAAGGATCACTTTCCCCATATTTGATTCGAAAATCTCAATGAATTTAAGCCATCACAATGGTTCTCACATGGCATGAATGGTTTTTATAGATCTAGTAACCTCAAACCATATCATGGATTTTTCCATGGGTACCTACACTAGGACAATAAATTAATTATTATTTTACCCAAATCCCCCAATGTTTTTAGGGATCATGGGAATACCATTCCACTATAGGCCTCAATCTCTATCATTCTATGATTAAAGAGTGAATTAAGCCCATATGGGTTTATGAACTTGTCTCAGTCACACTACGAAGTCAATTTGAATAAAAAACTAATTCAAAAAATGATAAAAATATTAAATATATAAGATAAATTCATGTAGTGGATATCCCACACACCCAAATGATTACAAATAAATTCATTTATTACATAGAGAAAGTAGTCAAACCACCTACCTTATTTTGATAACTTTTATATTTTAGTCTATGTCTGATAGCTAAAACCCAAGCTTGTTCATCCTCATCCATAAAAAACTAAGATCATATCAATGTTCCTTGGTCTTATGTATCTTCAATAGGAATAAGTCAATTAATTATAAAATTTACAACTAGTGTAGAAAACTTTTTTTATGGCGATTATACATTGTTTTTTTCATCTGATATTGGTCGATGTTATTACAAGAGACATTATAAACATTTTTTTACGTCGTTTATTCTAAAACTGACATAAAAATTAAAAAACTGAATCATTTTTCACATCGGTTCCTCAAAAACCGTCCAGGTAAACACTTCAGAGCCATGATATACTATGTCGGTTATTTAAAAACCAATGTGGTATATAGCAGAACTTTTAGGGCAGAGCCCTATTTATTAAAAAAAGACAAACGGAGAACCCTTTTGAGCTAGGAAAGGGAAACCCATTACATGCCCTAAGGCCAAATACATACATCCTTAAGTTCAACGGAGATCATAATAAAAAGTCCAATTGGCCATGATAGACCCATCAATGACGATCCAGCCCTTTGCATAGTCCGGCCAAGGCCAAACAAGCCGCCTGTGCTGCTGCACCAGAGGTCCATCCTAGCACCGTGATTCACACGTCGCGCCACCAGGAAACCACTCTGACAATCCGAGCACCATATCGCCAGTCGACGCACCGATCACCGGACACGCCAGCTACCGCAGACAGATCCTTCATCATACCCGTGTGCCGAGGCCGCTGAAAATCCACCGATGTCTGGATTGAAAATCAACATCTTGAAGCCAGGGGATCTGCTGCCGTCAACAACCCCACAAAGCCACCGCAATATCTCGATAAAAAAAACCACCCACCTTCACGAGATGTAAATGCCAGATCTGAAGCAGATCTGGGTAGAGAGCGTAGACGCAAGGTCATCGCCTCCCGTTAGAACACGCGCAACTGAGGACCGCTGAAGAGGCCGCGGAGGAACGCAAGGTCATCGTCGAGGACCGCATCGCCTCCCGTTGGTTATTATATAACTGTCGTAATAAATGCCAGCTCAAAAGCATTTAACATGTCAGTTAATTAATAACCAACATGAAAGAAAAGTTTAAAAAATCGGTTTTATTTATAAATGACGTGTTAAACTGGCCTGCCATGCGTTTTTTCACATTGGTTAAATAATAACCAACGTAAAACATATATACTACATCGGTTATAAAATAACTGACATAAAAAACTATTCCATTATATTTATTACGTCATTTATTTAATAACCGATGTAAAAACCCATTTCCCATGCATTTTTTACGTCGGTTATAACATAACCGACGTAAAAAACAATTTTTTTTAATGAAACCTTCCAACAAGTACTATGCCCTTCCAGTGAATAGCTGAAATAGTCAAAAAAATATACCAAAACCAATACAAAACCAGACCAGAATACATACCATAAAAACATAAAAACTATACTAAAACTAGAAGAACCAAAGCAAAAATCATCATTCACATACAGAACATTCAAAACATACAATGTCAACTAAAAAAATATAAAACCCCTTAGACACCCCCACCCCACGAGAAATCCCCCACCCCCTGCAGAGCCCCCACCCCTGGACACCCTCCCACCGCCTTAGACACCCTCCCACACCCATGGACACCCCTGGAAACCCTCCCACACCCCTGGACAGCCACCCCCCCTCCACACACACACTTCTAGATAGCCCCCACCCCACTAGACAGTCCCCCCAACCCCTGGAATGCAACCCACCCCTTGGACACCCTTCCACACCCCTGGACAGCCACCCCCCCCACCCCCCTAGACAACCCTCACCACACTAGACAACCCCCACCCCACCCCATGGATATCCATCCACCCCATAGACACCCTCCTACCCCCTTGGACACCCTCTCACACCCTTGGACACCCCCAGGCAACCCCCCCCCCCCCCACCCTCATAAACAGCCCCCACCCCACTTGACACCCCCCTCACTCCCCTGGACTGCCCCCACTCTCCTAGACAGCCCTCCTACCTTCCTGGATATCCTCCCACCCCCATGGACACCATGGACACCCCCCCTTCCCACCCCCACCCCACTGGACAACACTCCCATAACCCTGGAAACCCCCCCACCCCACTGGACACCCCCACCCCACCCCACCCCTTGACAGCCCACTAGAAATCCCCCACATCCTATATATCCCCCACCCCCTAGACATCCCCCCACCCACCTAGACACCCCATGGACACCCTTCTACACCATGGACACCCCCTAGATAGCCCCCTGCCACCCTCCTAGATAGCCCCTACTCCACTAGACAGCCCTCCCACCCCCTTAATAGTCATCCCCCCCCCCCTTTGACACCCTCCCACCCCCTTGGACACCCTCCCACACACCTGGACATCCCCCCCCACTCCCCTGGACTGCCCTCCTAACTTCATGGATAGCCTCCCACCCCCATAGACACCATGGACACCCCCCACTGGATAGCCCTCCAACAACCCTAGGACCCCCCCCCCCCATAGACACACACACCCCCCTGGACACTTTACTGGAAAACCCCCACCCCCTGGATAGCCCGACCACCCTCCTGGACACCCTCCCACACCCCCGGACACCCCCCCCACTCCCATGGACAACCCTCCCACACCCCTGGAAACCCTCCCACCCCCATGGACTCCCCCCACCCCTGAACACCCCCCCCCTCACTCCCCTAGACATCCCAAACCCCATGGATATCCCTCCTACCTTCCTGGACACTCACACCCCCATAGACACCCTGGACACCCCCCCCCCCCAATACCCCTGGACAACCCCACCCCCCTAGATAGCCCAACCACCACTAGAATGCCCCCCACTCCCCCGGACAGCCCTCCCACCCTCAGGGACACCCTCCCACCCCCATAGACACCCCTACCATCCTGGGCAGCCCCAAACTCCCCTGGACAACCCCCCCCCCCCCCCCCCCCCTCCTGGATAGCCCCCCACCTCTCTGGAGAGCCCTCCCACCCCTGGACACCCCCATAAAAGAATCCATACCAGAAAAACCATTAGAACTAAATGAAAACAAGAAGCATATCAAAATTATACATTCACATATATAACATTTGAAACATAAAATTTCAACAAAAAAGCTAAATCCAACCAAAATTACTACCAAATAAACAATTATAATGAAAATATTCAAAATTACATTTTACACTTCAAACAAACTAAAATTCAATCAAACCTGTAAAATAATTTAACCATTCCCCGTATAAATTTTTGACCTATTGTGCACTATAGGGTTGAGGGTCATAAATTGGATACAAATTAAAAGGATATTGTTCAACATGTATAATGATTAAATATAATTAAATATTATGGAAAAGTTGAAAATGAAATCTTACGAGGTCAAAGTTTATAGGTGTTCCAGTTGTAATTATTTCATACACAAATCTTAACATATTATATCCACATTCGATGGAACCTTATTGTTCATGACAATTCTGTTTAAATGAGTACAAATTCAAAATATTATTTTTATGTAATTCAAAAAAAAAGTGCAAATTATAAATGGATATTTACCTTTACATTTACATATTTGTTCTTGGAACTCCTTTTCTTTGTTATTTTTCGCAATTTGACCCATCCTCTATTAGAAAATAATACGAAATGAATAAATTAAAAATTCATTATAATATATACAACTATTAAGAAATTGAAACATACTTTTCCAACATATTATTAAAACTTCCCCGCACATCACCATGGACAGATCATATCCAATAAAGTGTTTTCTCCCATGGGCCAAAAACACCTAACATCCAATGATTACTAATAAAATAAAATTTAAGGTTAGTTGTTTTTTATGTTAAAAGATAATGAACTCTTTTCCAGGGATATGTTTCATACCTCTCAAAAAAAGGCATCAACCAACACTGTGTGATTATATTTTGTCCAAATATTTCAAATATATAAAGCATTATTTGTTCCTCATTCAATGCATGTTCTTCATTGGAAATCAAATGTGGATCCATGAATCCATATACATCTATCCGCTCATTCTTCTCACACATGTTATATAGATACCTAATTCAAAACAGAGATAATTATACATTTTTAGTAAATATAATGCTGGGAAAAGGTGTTAAGACTTACATAGAAAATATTCGCACCAATTTGATGCCCAAATTATCTCTAGTGAAAAGCTTCATGATATCATTTTTCAGAATACCCACATTTATTGCACGTCCACAAACATGAGCATCCATTGGAAACTCAAAATGATCCACTAACAAATTTGAATATCTTGACAATCTTTCAAGACAAATAGAATCTGTATCTGTTCTCATAGTCATTTGTATTTGTTTTGTCTATACAGTGTTTCTTTACATTTGAATTATTCTTGTAAAAATAAATAGAAAAATATATTACTTTTCAAATGCAAAAATAAATTTAATAAAAAACTAGACGATGTAAAATACATACCTCTATGGTAACGAGTAGTATATGTCTGGATATCCAAATTAAAAAATGGTCGATGCTATGTACAACTTTCGTCGCCTCATTTGTAGGTAATGGTACTCGAGTTGATCTATCTATAATATCCCATACAGTGACCCTATGATTCACTACCACTAACTGTTGATGATGAACTGTATCTCCTATACAATATACCAGCCCATATGCAACTATATGATGTTGAGGATCATCAACATACAAATCACAATAAGTAGAAAGTTCTAGTGGAGGAGTAGTATAAAAAATGTGGTCCACAGGATCAAGTGGGGTAGTGGGAGCTACTAACAGAGGCTGAGGATAAATAATGTGTTCTGCAGGGGGAGGTGGAGGAGTGGGAGCTGTAGTCTGAAATTGTCTTTGCATGTCTGCAAACATAGACTATACAGATTCTCTAATCTTTTCTTCCATAATCTCATTAATTTTATGAACTTCAGCCTCTAAGTATTATATTTTTTTATAAACACCTTCAATAGATGAATTTGAAGAACGTTGCAACACATTTCTTACCGATAAACCTGTCGGATATCCTCATACATTACCAGGATGTTCAGGCTTTCCCATTGTTACAGATAAAATATATTGCCTCCCTGTAGCTATAAATACCCCCGGTGAGATCTACACCTCAAGGGAATCCTGTATTAATTAATTGAACATTTCTATAATTCTTCAAGTTATATAAAAAATATAGTTAACTTAAAAAAATAAAATAAATATCTTATAATCCTCTTAGCTACGATTCTTGACTCTTCAAAAAGATATTTCCCCTTTTTCCCATCTGAGCTCTCTTTCATTTTTCATATCTAGATGAAAGGGATGGAAGAGCATCCTCTCCAGAGCTTGAGGACTTAGCAATCAATTTTGGTAATTTTTTTGCCAACATTTGTTCTTCCAATAATGTATACCCTCCCCAATATAAACTATGAGGGTATACATTTTTAGATTGGATCTTCTGATGAGATGTCCATGATTGCTGTAAATTAAGAATAAGAAATCATTAACAAAACATTAATACGATCATTTATATAAGAAATCATATAAAATTTTACATTTCCCTTAGAAAAAATAAATATTTTATTCTACTTTCAACAAACATTCTCCATGTGTCTTCATCTATGAAAGGATATATATTACATGGATTTTCACGACTCTTATGAACAAAAATAAAATTAGATGTGAGGGTTGTTTGGAAATCCCTCCATCTCAAAGAATCCATCGATAATAATTTATTCATGACTCCTCGAGTTTCAAGAATATCAAATGTCATCTGATAAATAATAGGTAAAACATATTATACTAGAAACATTTAAAGAAAGGCAAACAATAGAAAAATATATTACCAAAATCATCTCTTAAAACTGAGATATTATCTCTTTGTCCACACTTCTCCAATCATCATAAAAAATGTTTACTTTGCTCTTACCCAGAGTTGATACAAAACTATTGAAATATTTTTCACTTGAAACTCTAGGAATATCATTCTCATCAAACACAATGATTATCCTCTAGTACTAAGTACAAGAAAGTGATACATTTGGTAAACATGTGCACCCACGTTTACCAACTATTGAACTCTTCTTTGTCATAATGGGATCACATGAGGAATATTGGGGAACATCAAGAGGAGAATGTGAATGTTACTCCCTAGATGTATGATCATAATGCTCATCTCCATAATCATATGGTTGTTCAACTGATTGATCTGTCATTATCCTTCAAATCAAAAAAACAATCATTAGTTCACAAATATACAAATTTAAAAATTACAATACTAAAGTAAACAAAAAATAGAAAATTAATCTAAGTTACGTAATATTAAACATGGTTAATATGGTAAGCATGTTAAACAATAGAAAAGATGGTAAACATGGTAGTGAAATTTTCATTCCAAAAAATCAAGAAATATATAAGTTACGTAAAGGTAAACTATGGTAAACATGGTAAACATGGTAGACAAGGTAGAAATGGTAGAGATGGTAGACATGGTAGACATGGTAGAAATGGTAGACAAGGTAAACATAGTAGACATGGTAGACATGGTAGACATGGTAGACATGGTAAACATAGTAAAGTAATTGTCATTCAAAAAAAATAATAGATATATAATTTACGTAATGCTAAACATTATAAACTAAACTAAACAAAATTAAAATAAACAAAAAAATCCACTTATTTTTTTTAATACCTGTTTTAATAAAGAAAAAAATTTCAATATCTAACATTTTATGAAAATAGTAAATGTAAAAACAAAATAAACATATGTTACCTATAAGATTAGGAATGTAAAAATGGTTTGTTTTTTCCAAATTCCTTCGACATGATCATTTCTTATGGCACAAACCATGTCATAAACATGCTTATCATTATGTTCTGCTAATCTTTCCATGGAAGTAGCGATCTCATATAAATCATCATCTTCATCAAGTTGATCATCACCAACTTACTGTTTTTCCCTTGTAAAACAACAGACCACTACATATCTGATTGTTCAAATACATAGAAAATTTGTTTTGAATGTGTTTCCATTTTAAAATAATTTGTTGTGTCCTTCCATCTATTCATATTAACAAATGTCATTCCAAATTCATCGTGTCTAACACTATTATTTCTGATAAACCATTTTTTGTTTAAAATAGGAACTTTAATTTTAAAGTAATAAACCTCCCATATTTCTTCAATGACTCCATAATATGCACTTGATTCAGAAATTGGGCTTTTATATTTAGAATGCAAAAAATGCATTGCTTCTGCAAACACCAATACACCACTATTCTGAAGTGAACTTCTGTTGTCTTGAGGTTTTGTATGAAATGTACAACCATTAATGTCTTACCTAGTCCATGTTATCACATTTCAACTTGGACCACCCACTAACCATCTTAATGTCTCTGATATATCTGACCTACTAAGCATGGTCTTTTTAAACTATGAAAAAAATGTTTTGTTGTGCTGATTCAAAATCCACATTTATTTCTGCTTTGGATGAAGTTTTTTCAACTCATTAATATGAAATGTGATATATGGTTAATCATCATCTATGTTATTCAAGATTTATAATTCTAACTTCTTCATCTGTTTAGCTGACAATGATCTAACATTCAAGCCACAAATCCCTTTTCCCTTTTTATTAACTCGTTCATGGAAAGATGGAGGCAAACCTATGTGCTCTGTCGTAGCCAAGTAGCTCGTACAAAACTCTGCAACCTCATTAGAAATATGATTTTCAATAATAGAGGATTAAGGCCAATATGGATTCTTATCATAACTCTTCAATATTTTCATATAACTTTCAAAAGGATACACCCAACGAAGATATACAGGTCCACAAAGCTTTATTTCTCCAACCAGATGAATCATTAAATACACCATTATATCAAAAAAGATATAGGGAAATACATTTCCAATTGAGAGAGTTTAGAAATTGCATCATTTTCCAAAATGTTCAAAGCATTCAAATCAATCACCTTATTTTAAATTGAATTAAAAAAATAACACAACTTTATTATAGGATTTCTAACATGGATGGGCAATATTCCACACAATGAAAGTGGTGGAAGTTGACTCATCATGACGTGACAATAATGAGATTTCATACCTATCAACATCAAATCCTTTAAGGTGAAATTTTTTTACATTTTAAGAATAACCTTGAGTCACCTTGATATAATGAAGACACTAACAAAAGCTAATTTTATCCCTCTTTGATAATGTATGACAAGTCGGGGGAAGAAATGTTTGTCTTCTATTAGGAGTGGGAGCTAACTCTAAATGTATTCCCATTGAAATTAATTCTAATCTTGCATTCTACCCATCTTTTATCATTCCTTTAATTTCTACCAATGTTCCAATCAAACTGTCGTAGATATTCTTCTCCACGTGCATGACATCAATATTTTGTTTCACTTCATGATATCTCCAATATGGTGGATCATAAAATATTGATCATTTCTTCCAAATATTTCTATCGTTACCTGATTTATGTGTCTTTCCCAATGCCACATCGAGGTTTTTAACCCTCTCAAAATACACATCAGGGGATAAAGGTTCTGGATAAATATCAAATTATTGTGATCCATTAAATGCCTTTTTTAGTCTTCTATAAGATTGATCCATAGGAAAAAAATATTAGATGAACCATGTATACTGTTTTCCTCCCATGATGCAATTGACAATATCAAGTCTGTTGTTAACAAATTGTACATGCTTTATGCCCCTTAACACTGTATCCAGACAAATTTTCATTTGCTGGGAATTCATTTATTGTGAACATAAGCACTTCACAGAGTTGAAAATATTCCATTTTATTAGAATTATACACCCTAATACAATCCTCCCATAAAAGTTTCAAATCATCAATCAATGGTTACAAGAAAACATCAATATCATTTCTGAGTTGCATCGGACCAGAGATCATTATAATCATCATGACATATTTGTTCTTCATACAAACTACATGATAGAGTTTGTAAATTACCAATAAAATAGGCCATGAACTATGTGTGTTATTGAGGGTTTAGTATGGATTCATTCCATCTCTGCACAACCCTAGTCTGAGATTTCTAATTTCATTTCCAAATGTAGGATATTGGTCATCAATTTTCTTCCATTATGGACAATCAACTGGATGACGTATTTATCCATCATATATCCACTCATCAGCATGCAATCTTAACCTTTTTTTATCATGTGAATTAGCAAGTAAACTTTTCAAATGATGAATTATAGAAAGATACCAAAATACCTTGGAATGGATCTTTGTAATCACTACATAAGCCTGTGATTTTTCTTTCAACTTATACCTTGATGTCCCACATTTAGGACACTATAAAAAATTAATATGCATTTTTATATATCATACAATCATTCAGAAATGCATGTATTTTCTTGTATCCCAGTCCCATCAGACATAATATTTTTTTGTTCTTATAATTTGAATCTGGATGATCAATGTCTTTTGTAAGAATCTCTTTCAAAAATTATAGTAGCTCTGTAAAACTTCGGTCACTCCATCCATTTTTCGCCTTCAGGTTAATCAATCTTAACACCGCCAACAAAACCGTAAAATCCATACAACTAGAATAAAATGGTTTTTTAGCATCACCATATAGACGTGCAAATTTCAGTTCTATATCAATTTGTTCTGCTGCAATATCATGAAGCATTTATTCAATTCCATAAGAGTTACCATCTTGAAAATCATCATCATCAGTAGATCTGACATTTTTTCAAATTTCACAATGCCAAATCCATGGCCTATAACCCGGATTAAAACTATGATAAATCAGTTGATCTTTGATCTCTCTACTTTTTAACATCTTCATATTCAAACATTGGAGGCATGGACAGAAAACAATGTCACTACTTGGAACATTTCCTTTATAAAATTTCAAAAAGGCATCAACACCTTCCTCATATTCATTACTCATATGATGTGTTGTAATCCAACTTCGGCTCATTATTAATGATAAAAAATATCAAAATTATACATCTTGTGAAGATAATAAAAATATATATTTATATGAAAAATATCATAATTTGAATTAAAAAAATGAAATATAAAACAAATCTATACATATTTAAAAAATATATGCATGAAAATGATTTTAAAAAAGAAAATATTGTTAGATATAATAGTTTTAAATTTATCTTGGATCATTTATTCTTAAGGTACTCAAAGAATGAATCCTCGGGCAATTGGATATCAAATTCACCCTTCCGTAAAAAATAAATATGAAGTTCAAATATTAAAATATGAATAAATTCACTACTGAAAATAACACATATCCAAAAGATTTGAAACAATTGCGATAGCACCTAAAACCATTGGGATAGAATACCCCAATGGTTTCGCACACTGTTGGGATAGTGGTCATTGCAATATACCTATACCAATGATTATACAGGAACTATTGGTATAGACTACCTGATGTTAAAATATGTCAATGGTTTCAATGAAACTTTTGGGATATATATATACCAAGGGGTGTCCAAGGGGGCAGGGGGCTGTCTAGGGGGTGGTGGGGTATGTCCAAGGGGGTACGTGTTTTCCATGAGGTAGGGGTTTTCCAAGGTGTCCAAGGGGGTAGGGGTTGTCCACGGTGGTGGGAGCAGTCCCCGAGGGTAGGGGTTGTCCCCTAGATTCCCCCGACCCCCTGGACAGCCCCCTCACCCCCCCCCCCCTGACACCACCCCCACCCCCTAGACACCCCCACCCCCACCCCAAACACCACCCCCAACCCATTGGACACCCCATAGACACCACCGCCACCTTGGATAGCCCCCCACCACCTGGACATCCCCCCAAACACTCTGGACACCCCCCCCCCCGGACCCCCCCCCCCCCCCCCACAACACCCCTTACCCCATGGACAGCCCACTAACCCCCCTGGACACCACCCCCACCCCCTGTACACCCCCCCCCCACCCCTACCCCCTTGGACAACCCCACCCCATGGACAGCCCCCCACCCCTAGGCAACCCACCCCTCACCCCTAGACACCCCTACCCACTTAGAAAAACCCCTCACCCCCCTGTACACCAACCCCCTGAACATCCCCCACCCCTCTGGAAAGCCCCCACCCCTAGATACCCCCCCCCCCCGAGACACCCCCACCCCCTGGACACCCCCATACACCCTTGGATAGCCCACTCACCCCCATGGACAACCCCCCCCCCCCCCCCCCGCCCATCCCCTGGAAACCCCTACCCCCTTACATAGCCCCCTCACCCCCCAGGATGACCCCCCCCCCCACCACCACCACCATAGGCACCCCCACCCCCCCCCCCCCCAGGACGACCTCCCACCCACCACCACCATAGACACCCCCACCCCCTTGGACAGCTCCCCACCACTTTGAACAACCCCCATCCCACCCCTCGGGACAGCCCCCAACGCACCCCTGGAGAGCCCCCCACCCCTAGTCACCCTCACCCCCTAGACACCCCATACCCCCTTGGACAGTCCACTCGCCCCTAGACACCACCCCCCAACCCCCTGGACGCCCCTACACCCTTGTAGAGCCCCCTAACCCCTTTGGATGCCCCTACCTCCACTTGGATAGACCCCTCACCTCCCCCTCAGGACACCCCCCCCCCCTCACCACCACCACTACCACCACCTTGGACACCCCGTTGACACCCCCACCCCCTTGGAAAGCCCCCTAGACACCCCCACCCCCTTGGATAGCCCCCACCCCTCTGGATAGCCCCCCACCCCTGGACAACCCCCCCCCCCCCCACCCCACCTCCTGGACACCGCCACCCCCTAGATAGCCATACCCCCTTGGACAGCCCACTCACCCCCCCCCCAGACACCCCCATACCACATTAGACACCCCTACCCCCTTGGACAGCCCCCTCACCCCCAGGACAACCCCCCTAGACCTTGGACACCCCGAACCCCCTGGACACCACCCCCCACTAGCTTGGACAGCCCCTGGATACCCCACACCCACTTGGAGAGCCTTCCCCCCCCCCCCCCCCGGACACCCCTGGTACGCGCACACACACATTATAGAACAAACAAAATCATAAAATTTCATGATATCACTTCCATGGTTTATTTTACTAGAAAATAATTTAACATGGTATAAATGAACACTATGAAACTTACCACGATGGCAAGAATAAAGATAAAAAAATAGAATCTCAAAAAATTAGTTTAGGGCATCGCGGAAAATAAAAAATGAAACCGAGCTGTGTGAGTTTTACTTGAGTGTTGTGATCCGACCTAATAGATCTGGTGATAATATTAAATAATAATGAAGTTGGAAAAATGAGGCTGGATGGCACAACTTTGAAAATTCCTTTCTAGGTTTTCCACGTGATAGAGACGAGTCGCATTCACCCGATCGAAGAAAACTTAATGACTGAATAAGGGGTGTGATAAATCATTTAAATTATTTATCACATCGGTTGTTTAAAACTGAAGTGATAAACTATTTTTTTATGTTTATAATGTCGGTCGTCTAATATCCTACATAAGTAAGTACTTATAATGTTGGTTATTTTATAACTGACATGATAAATGGTGATTTATAACGTCGGTTGTAAAAGAATCGACATTATAAATTAACGAGATCCACTTTATCACTTCGGTTATTTTATAACCAACATGATAAAGAATCCAAATTCTATAGGTCACATCAGTTATAAAATAACCAACGTGAAAAATCTAATATTAGTTTTTATCACATTGGTTATAAAATAACTGATTTCAAAAATTGATTCTCATTGATTTATCACATCATTTATTGTATAACCGACATGATAAACCGATTTTTACATCTTTGCACATCAGTTATATAGAACCGACGTGAAAAATGCCAATGTGTTACACATTTTTTCCACTAGTTTAACTAAAAAATTAATTTAATTGATACATAATTTTCATTTCACTCACCGTCAACACTATCATGTCGGTACCATGACCGACATATCACAGAAGACCCTGAGAGGATCCCTATTATAAAAAAATAAAAATAACCAAACCTATGACATAAATTTAACAATTAAATAAATCAATTACTAAGGAAAAACTATTATAATTCAAAATGATTTTATAATTTTTTATAGCACTAGGAAACCTATTGTAGATGGCATTATGGGATGTCCTTTAGCATGCTAGCATGAAATTCCCATCAAATAAAGATAATAACACCATTCTCCACTAGAATAATCCATCAAATCCCCAAAAATGAAATAATAAAATTATAAAAAAAAGAAAAAGTAGAAGATTAGAGGAAGAAATAGATAAATCACCTTGAATATTATGTTGTAATTCCCACAAATCCCTCACCTTTGAAGGGGGTTCAAAGTATCCAAAGGGGGAATATGGGAGTCTTCTAGTGCATAACAGAGGGAAGGAGGAGGGTTTCCACATATAAAACCTTAGTGGTAAATTTGGAAATTTACCAATTTAATGTACAAATTAGATACCCCAAAACAAGGCCATCAGTTTTCCAGTATTGGGCCATCTACAAGATCTTGTGTCACAAACCCGCCCGAGTACCCTAGTAACCCGATAACCGAGCCGACCCTGACATAACCCGAAGGGAGTTCCCAATCCCCACAAGTCAGTGACTAGCACCTGGCATCATATAACATACAAGTGGGAACGATTTTCCCATAAGAATGTGGAAGCAAGAGTTAAACAAAAGAGAATGCATAACAAAAGAAACTCCACTGGAACTATTATACCAGAAAAACAAAGAGGCATAAATCCCAATGTACTACAAACCAAGTATATAAAACAGCAAAACAACCCCAAAGTCACTAAGGACCCAACTCACCGTGTTGAAAACTCATCGGGTGGATCCACCTCCAAGAGAACCCTTCCCATTTCTTGAACCTGAAAGAAGAAAGTATACAAACACAAGAAGGAAAAAGTAGGGTGTGATCCTAATCCCATTAGGATATCACCAAAGATTCCATAACATGTGCCAAAAATAGATTATCCAAATAAAAGCTTTCAATTTTCAAATAAACAGGTTTGGCAATTCAAAAGAATATTTTAACAAATCATGATAGACACTTTCAAATCATAGAAAATTCATCAAGAAAGACTTTACAATGATGGAATATTTCTAAAACAATGGATTAAATAAAAACAGTTACAGAAAACAGTTTATGTAAATGTAGCTGGCATGTAAAGCAGTTCAAAAACATTGGCATACATTTATATCTCAAATGTAAATAAACAAGCGAGAAACATGGTCATCTACCAAAAGGTAAGATAGTATTAACCAGTTATAGGATTCTGCACTCTCTATGTGAACTCAAAAAAATTTGTATACACACGTCCCTATGACAATGGCAAAAGGAGACTCGTCACCAACTCATCGGGGATGTGACCCACTGCTTGTATGTTTTGGAATGTTTTCGTAGTGTAGAGTATCCAAATAACTCACTAACTACTTAAGGATTGCGTGCTCTCTTACATGATGGGAGAACTATTTTAAGAATGATTAAAAAACAATCAATCACATTCTTCCATTTCAAAAGTTCCAATTCTATTCCATTTAAAACCACAACAGGTTTTATTAAAAAACATACCTTTTCACAAGATAAAAACAATGGTTTTCTATCAAATCATTTTAATCCATTTTCATAGGTTTGAAATCCATTCAAAACCAATTCCATCATTACACATTTCACTTCCACAATTAAATTCAACAATTTAATTGAAAACATTTCCATAAATTCCACAATTTAAATTAAAAAATTTAAATCGACCAATTTTCCATAAACACACCCAATTCAATTGAATTAGGGTTTTTCCCAAATTTCTATGCCAAAACAATTTCAAATATCTCAATTCAATGGAATCGAATTTTTATCAACTTTTATTGAAAGAAACTTGATAAATTGAATTTAAATCAATAATTGAAATAAATCATGCAAATACAATAATAATCAATTTGGCAAGATGCGACAGAACCACCTACCTCAAGGGTTTGGACCAAAACCACAACGGATGAAGAAAACTCAAGAATCCTAGTTGATTTTCTAAAAACCCATCCTAGGTCCCTTCTCCAAGAAATATCAAGACCAAAACTCATCATTTTGGAATTTACACACTTAGATCTACCCATAACTGGTGTAGATCTAAGAAAACAGTGGAAGAGAAGAAGTATATCTAAGTAAATCTAAGAAACTGATTAAGAAAGAAGAAGAACGATCACATACCTTGAGAGTCCCGCTTAGATTCTCTAGGAGGAGCCTCTGGATCGCCTTCAGAAAGATGGGAGAGCCTTTTCTAACCTTGGGAGAAGACAAAATCCGAGTTAGGGCCGCATAAGAAAAAAAACGAAGCACTTAGAGATAAAATGACTGAGATCCACAATTTCAGGATCTAGTTTTAAGTGATCGCATGGTTGGCCGCATGGTTTGACAAACCGTGCACTAATCGTTCATGAGCTACTGCCTTGTCCGCCCTTCATGCACTGCTTGGCCAAACAGTTAGACAAACTGTGCGCCTCTCGTGCGGAAGCTTCTACCCATGTTTCAAGGCCGGCATGGTTTGGTCGCACGGTTTGTCAAACCATGCGCAAACCTTGCACAACACACTGACCTCAAGTTTTTCTTTAAATGTTCACCCAAACGCAACCCAAGTTTTTACTCCAAAATAGGGGTACTTAGAAACATCAAAAAGTACCTGAAAATTTAACGGGATGTTACAACCTCCCCACCATAAGATCTTTCTGCCCCCAGAAATCCTATGAAGAAACCTCCACGTCAAAAAGATGAGGCCACTGATCTCTCATTAGTGCCTCCCTTTCCCACGTCTCATGAGAATCAGAACCTCACTGCCAGAGTACATGGACCAGAGGTTTCATTCTCCCACATAGTACCTTGGTCTCAGAATCAACAACCCTGACTGGTCGTTCAGTAACAGATAAATCTGGTTCAATCTCAAGATCACTCCATCTCACAACCTGAGATGGATCGGAGAGATACTTTCGTAGCTGTGATACATGGATCATGTTATGTATCGACGTCATTTGAGGTGGTAGAGCCAAATGGTAAGAAACTTTCCCCACAAGACCAATAACCTCAAAAGGTCCCATAGAACGAGGAGCAAGATTCCATTGCCTCCTAAGCCGTCAATGACCCAATCGGGGTGAAACATTCAAGAACACTTGGTCACAAACTAAGAACTCTAAAGGTTTATGGTGACAATCAGCATAAGACTTATACCGACTCTGCAATGTCAATATTCTCTGATGAATCATCTGGATCTTAGTTGTCATCTCTTGGACCAAATTCTGTCCTACCAAAGAACTTTCACCAATCTCCGACCAACATAAAGGAGATTTACAAGGACGGCCATAAAATGCCACAAAGGAGAAATCTTGATTACAGATTGATAAATGTTGTTATAAGAGAACTCAACTAGCCCCAGATGATCATCCCAAGACTTGTCAATGTCAAGAACACATAGCTCTCTCTGTCTGGTCATCTAACTGTGGATGATAGGCCATGCTCATACGGACCTGAGATCCCAGTGCCTCCTGAAGACCTTTCCAAAAGCGATAAGTAAAATGAGGATCCCCATCAGAGACTATAGCAGACAGAACTCTGTGAAAACGAACAATTTCTTTCACATAGATATTTCCCAAATCCTCATCTTTGGACGTATATCAAATTGGTATAATGTGAGCCGACATGGTCAGTCTGTCGATCACAACCCATATCACATTCTTCTTCCTCTGGGTTTGGGGTAACCCAACAACAAAGTCCATAGAGATTTCATCCCACATCCATGTAGGGACTAGAAGTGGATGAAGCAAACCTGAAGGTTTTTCGTGCTCGGCTTTAACCTGCTGGCATGTATGGCAACGAGATACAAATTCATCAATTTCTGGTCTCATACCTGGCCACCAGAACTATCACTGCATATCATAAAACATCTTCTTGGTTCCTGGGTGTGCCGCCCCCTGAGAGTTATGGCAACCGCCCATCACATCCTTCCTTGCCGATAACGGCACAACATAACAGTTTTGATAACATAGAACACCCTCTTTGGAGAACGACCACTACGTGTTGGTCTCCCCACCATAAATAGAGTTCTTAATGCTATGGAATTCATCATCCAGTTGTTGTTCTTGAAGAATTAACCCAAGAAGAGCAGATTTCATCTAGACACTGGCTAAAGGAACTTCATTCCCCTTCCACCGAACACCAATATGAAACTGAGCAGAAAGAGTCAACAACCTCAACTCTTCTGATGATTCATTCATAGCATGAGATGGACGTTTCCTACTTAATGCATCTGCAACTACATTTCATTTTCTCGAGGTATAAGTAATTTCAAAGTTGAAAGATTTCAGGTACTCCACCCAATTCCTTTGACGAAGATTCAAATTTTTTTGAGAGAAGATATAACTCATGATCTTGTGGTCTGAATACACATTAAACCTTTCTCCGTAAAGGTAATGTCTCCAACACTTATGATCATGCATTACTACTGTAAGTTCAAGGTCATGGGTAGGATAGTTCTTCTCATAAGGCTTAAGCTGACAAGATCTATAGGCAACAACATGATCTCCTTGCATAAGTACACATCCCAAACCTGAACACGATGCATCACAGAAGACCACACAACCAATCCCAACCCCAGGAAGAGTTAACACCGGCATAGTAGTCAAAAGATTCTTTAGATCAACAAAAGAAATCTGAAATTTATCATTCCAGGAAAACTTGACTCCCTTTTTAGTCAGATAAGTCATTAGAGAAGCTAACTTTGAGAAGTCTTTAACAAACCGATGATAATATCCTGCTAAGCCCAAGAAGCTCTGAATCTCGAAAAAATTTCATCGTTGTTCCCAAGTCATAACAGCCTTCACCTTCTCAGGATCAACTGATATTCCTTGTTCTAACACGACATGTCCCAAGAATCTCACTTCCTGAATCCAGAAATCACACTTTAAAAGCTTGGCATAAAGTTGGCGATTCCTTATAATATCCAGAACTATTCTTAGATGATTCACATGATCCTCCTCAGACCTGGAGTAGACAAGGATGTAATCCACAAAGACTACCACAAAAGTATCTAGATACTCATGGAAAACCATGTTCATCAAATCCATGAAAACTAAAAGAGCATTTTTTAGGCTGAAGGGCATAACAAGGTACTCATAATGGCCATACCTACTCTGAAAAGGGGTCTTAGAAATGTTAGATTCCTTTATCCTCAACTGATGGTAACCAGATCGAAGGTCAATTTTTGAAAACCAATTTTCCCCTTTCAATTGTTCAAACAAATCATCAATTCATGGTAACAGATATTTGTTCTTTATTGTAACACGATTGAGCTTTCGATAATCAACACATAAGCAAAGAGAACCATCAGCCTTCTTGGCGAAGATAATTGGTGCTGCCCAAGGTGACACACTCGGGCATTTAAATCCTTTCTCAAGAAGATCATCTAACTGAGACGTCAGTTCCTTTAGTTCGGCTAGAGACATTCGATAAGAAGGAATAGAAACTGGTTGAGTACCAGGCATTAAATCAATTGAAAAATAGATCTCCCTTACTGGTGGAATACCATGCAAGTCAGAAGGAAACACGTCTGGAAACTCATCGGAAATTGGAGGAAGATCACCACTCGTTGGATCTTTCTCTATATCAAAAGCAAGCACTGATATAATTTTCCCCAGCTCTGGATGAGAAGGTCTGGCTTTGCTTGACCTGGGGTACCATTCTCCTTGAAAAACAAGAGGCACACCACTGGGTGTAGTAAGGTAGACCCGTCGGAGGTAACAATAAATCTGGGATTTATTAGCGATGAGCCAATCCATCCAAAATATGTTGTCAAAATATTTTATGTCAAGAACCAAAAATTCCGAAACAAGATCGACATCTGATAGAAAGAAGATGCAAATCGGACTACAGAGGCCCTTCTCTCTCATTACACCAAAGGGTGTAGTAATATCCATCGCACAAGGTAAAAGTTCCATAGGCATATTAAGAAAATTAACCAGATGGGTAGAAATAAAATAGTGAGATGCACCAGTATCAAAAAGAGTTGTCACTAAAGACGAAGCTATAGTAATGGTACCTCTCACAGTTGTAGGACCTGCATCAGCTACCTCCAGAGACTCTTCCACTATGTGAAAAAGATTCGTTCTGGATTCCTGAGGCTGGAACCCTTTTGTATGTGAAGCATTTGATTGCCCCGTAGTATTTGGAGGTGATGATGATCCTGTTCCACTACGTGGAGTAGATAAGTGATGGTAGAATCTCTATAGATGCCCTAAACGTCCACAAGAGCTACAGTTCTTGGGTGCCTCAGTAAAAACCCTCTTAGAATTTCTTGGCTTACCACACTAATAGAAAGTCAAGGAATACCCTCCTGGTGACACTGGAGTTCTGGAAATACTTTGTTGCTGAGAACCACTATAATAAACATCATGTTTTCGTTTTCCTTTAAAGGAACCAACACTGCCACAAGAAAGAAATGGAACTTCCTGCAACCCTAAATTTCTGGCCAAATCCTTCTCAACCATCATTGCCCTATCTATCACATCATCATAAGTGGGTAGATTCAGTAAGAAACCATGTGGATGGATATTTGATCGAATCCCCAACTCAAATCGTCGAGCCTTCATCCTCTCATTCGATACAATTTCAGGAGCAAACTGTACCACCTCAGAAAAACGATTTGAGTACTCAGACACTGTTTTGTTGGCTTTTTCAAGCTTGAAAAACTCCATAGCCTTATCCACCACCATTGATTCTGGATAAAACTGGTTAGTGAAAAGAACCCTAAAGTCTTTTCACTCTAAACCCTCATGTTTCCCAGCCATCACCATTGTGTCCCACCATCTCCTACATTGTCCCTCCAGTACGAAGGTTGCACACTTCACCTTGATCGAATCTGGCATCTCCAAGAACCCAAACAGACATTCAATCTTGCTCAACCATTCCTTATCACGTTAAGGGTCAGTAGAGCCTTTGAACACTGGTGGCTTCTAGCATAGGAACTCTTGGGAACGACTTTGGAGATTATCACTATAAGGATCTATAGCTGAAGCCTATTCAGGAACTGGAGGTGTTGCCTGTCCTAGATCTTGGATAGTGCGAACAATCACCTCTACCAACCCTGGATCCACAATAGGACTTGCTTGCTGAAATTCAGCAGCAGCCTCTTTTTGGATCTGATTTCCACGTCTTCTCGGAGGCATGATGCTACACAACATCAGCAGACAACAAAGAATATATTAGATGAACACTCAACCTGAGTAACGAGGAAAACTATTCCTAATATAAGGAATAACATGATTTGGATTCCACTCTATCCAAATCAAAATATGGAAAAGATTAGAACTAATCCACAAGTTTCCTTTCCCTAACCACCCATGCCAACATAAGGTTTATTGCAGTGAGAGCTGGACAGGAACTCAATCGCAACTACCTCCTATGTCCCGAAAAGAATACTCAAATTCATACTGTCATCAAGGCAAGATGCTTAACCTTTCTCTGATACCAATTTGTCACGAACCATCCCGGATACCCTGGTAACCCGATAACCGAGCCATCCCTGACATAACTCGAAGGGCGTTCTGGATCCCCATGGGTCGGCGACTAGCACATAGCATCGTATAACAAACATGTGGGAAATATTTTTCCACAAGAATGTGGAAGCAAGAGTAAAAAAAATAGTATGCATAACAAAAGAAACTCCACTGGGAGTATTACACCAAAAAAACAAAGTGGAATAAATCCAAAATTACTATAAACAAAGTACTTAAAATAGGAAAACAACCCCAAAGTCCCTAAGGACAAAACTCACCACGTTGACAACTCAACAGCTGGATCAAACTCTAAGAGATCCCTTCCCTTTTTCGAACCTGGAAGAAGAAAGTCTACAAACACCTGAAGGAAAAAGTAGGTTGTGAGCCTAATCCCAGTAAGATATCACCAAAGATTCCATAACATGTGCCAAAAATAGATTATCCAATGAAAAGCTTCCAATTTTCAAATAAACAGGATTGGCAATTCAAAATAATATTTTATCAAATCACGCTATACACTTTCAAATGATGGAAAATTCATCAAGAAAGACATTAAAATGATGGAATATTTCTAAAACAATGGGTTAAATAAAAATAGTTACATAAAATAGTTTATCTAAATTCAGCCGGCATGTAAAGTAGTTCAAAAACATTAGCATTCATTTATATCTCAAATATAAATAAACAAGCGAGAAACATGGTCATCTTCCAAAAGGTACGATAGTATTACCCAGTTATAGGATTCCGCACTCTCTATGTGAACTCAGCAAAATGTGTATACACACGTCCCTATGACAATGTCCAAAGGAGACTCATCACCAACCCATCGGGGATGTGACCCACTGCATGTTTGTTTTGGAACATTGTCGTAGCATAGAGTGTATCCAAATAACTCACTAACTACCTAAGGCTTGCATGCGCTCTTACATGATGGGTGAACTATTTTAATAATGCTTAAAATACTATTAATCTCATTCATCCATTTCAAAAGTGCCAATTCCATTCCATTTAAAACCACAACAGGTTTTATTCAAAAACATGCCTTTTCACAAGATAAAACCAATGGGTTTCTATTAAATCATTTTAATCCATTTTCATGAGTTTGAAATCCATTCAAAACCAATTCCATCATTACACATTTCACTTACATAATTAAATTCAACAATTTAATTGAAAACATTTCGATCAATTCCAAAATTTAAATTAAACAATTTAAATCTACCAATTTTCGATAAACACGCCCAATTCAATGGAATAGGGGGTTTTCCCATATTTCTATGCGAAAACCATTTCAAATATCTCAATTCAATGGAATTAAGTTTTTATCAACTTTAATTGAAAGAAACTTGAGCAATTGAATTTAAATAAATAATTGAAATAAATCAAGAAAATACAATGATAATCAATTTGGAAAGATGGGATGAAACCACCTACCTCAAGGGTTTGGACCAAAACCACAACGGACGTAGAAAACTCAAGAATCCCGGTTGATTTTCCAAAAACCCATCCTAGGTCCCTTCTCCTAGCAAGATCAAGACCAAAACTCATCATTTTGGTATCTAAACACATAGATCTACCCATAACATGCATAGATATAAGAAACTAATGGAATAGAAGAAGTAGATCTAAGTAGATCTAAGAAACCAATCAGGAAAGAAGAAGAACGATCACATACCTTGAAAATTCCACTTTGATTCACCAAGAGGAGCCTCTGGATCGCATCTAGAAAGATGGGAGAGCCTTCTCTGACCTTGGGAGAAGACAAAATTTGAGTTAGGGCCGCATAGGAGAAAAAAACGAAGCACTTAGAGGAAAAATGGCCGAGATCCACAATTTAAGGATCTAGTTTTAACTGACCGCATGATTTGGCAGCACAGTTTGACAAACTATGCGCTAACCATGCGTGACCAACTTCCATGGCCACCCTTCTCACATGGCTTGGCTGCACGGTTAGACAAACTGTGCACCTCCCGTGTGGAAGATTCTGCCCAGGTTTCAAGGCTAGCACGGTTTGGTCGCACGGTTTTTCAAACCGTGCGCAAATCGTGCACAACACACTGACCTCTAGTTTTTCTTTAAAAGTTCACCCAAACGCAACCCACGTTTTTACTCCAAAACAGGGGTACTTAGAAACATTAAAAATTACCTGAAAACATAACGGGATGTTACATTTTGGTTACAGTATAGATCATTATGTCATCCAAGACACTATAAAGGGACTACAATACTCTATTAATCCCTTTATAAATCCCTCGAGTTTATATTACATGTCTTAATCCATATATCTTAGGGTTTATAGCCCACAAAAACAATATAATATATCTAAATTATCAATACTTCATTCCAACTAACAAAAAAATTGAATTCAATACGGAATGTGAAAACTCATAATGGTACAAATTGTTGTAATATCTCCACTATCACATTTCATGTCTTTGAGAATTATTGGTGTTCATCTAACTATTCAACATGCCCAACATAGATCATTAGATAATCATCAATAAGCCAAATCTTGTTCTTGAGTGCATGACACACTTCTAAATAACAATATCAAATTCATGGAATTCATGACCAAATTTATGATCCTCCACCTATAAATGTTACCGAAACACTAATATGGCACATGATAATTCTCATAATTCCCAATTCATGGTTTTATCATTACCTAGTATATAATTTTTCATTTGGGACTTGCATCATTTTTATATACTAATAATAACCAATTAAAAATATATGGTGCCTCCATCAATAGAAATTACTTCCAAAAATCAAAATATATAATCTGAAGATGTACCCATCATGTTTTTTCTCACCATTCTCTACCAACAAATGATAACATTATTCAATATCCGAACCCGTTATCATTTATGAATTCCAACCAAAATTGGTAATGCCACTAAAATCATGAAATAAGAATAGAATAAACTAGATTTCCCACCAGAGGTATTATTAAAATATCAAAAAAAAACTATTGTATCATATATGAAATAATCAAGGAGGTTTTTAGAAATCCAAAATCAATGAAATAAAAGGACACAAATTCAACCTCCTCTAGTCAACCCTTTTAAAAAATAATTAGTTTCAACCACAATTCATCTTCAACATACCTAATCGTTATTATTAGAATCCAAGAAACATCCTATGAACACTTGATCACACTCATTATAGTCCTTACCAAACTTGTGGTGAGACTCCATTGTTGATTCATTATCCACACAAATACATCATCATTACCTAACATGAGAGACAATGCATTTCTATCTCCATAATGTTTAGATAATCACAATTTTATCCCATGAACTATGAAAATGCTCATCCTTAATCTAATAATGAATTAGATATTGCATCTTTCATTCGAACCGGAATCAAATTATGTTTTGATACTTGTTCTCATAAACATCCAATCACTACAATGCTCACCCAATGATTTATATCCCACAACCATGAATCTTAATCATGATTCTCATATCACACACAACTAAACTCACACTTCCCCATATAAGAGTGTCCTTATCATTTCATTACTTGAATATTTTATGATCATCTAGTCCAACATTTTTTTCATCACCATACATCATCTCTTAATGTGGCCAAATATTATCATAAAAAAGATATATCATTAAACACCATTTAATATCCTATTTTTTAGTCATGAAAACACATCCATGAAAACCAAGAAATTCTGAAAATGACAATGGTCACAAATCTTTAACGACCAATGGAACTCCCCACCGCATCAAATTTCATATACTACTTATCATCTACTTCCTAAATAGGCTATATCCTCAACACATGCAGGTCGCTTCTCTTGATAAATACTTGATACAATGCCTCAAACCCTTATGACTCATTCTTGTTAAAATTATGATCATCCATGACACCCCATCCTATCCTTCTATAATAAAATCCATTTTCCCTAAGAAATCCCATCATCATCAAAATATTCGACTATCATTTCCACAAGAAAAACTTTTATCCTATGATATCTATCCCTCTCATGACCACCATTTAATCATAATTCAATAAGGTCCATTATTAACAAGACAATATTTACTTATATTCATATAAGATCAAAATGTTCATGATACATACCTTCTAATCATAAAAATAGAATCTTACACCCATGAGTGACATCACATTAAAAATGGGCCAATACTCTAAAATGAATATCTGAGTGTACCCAAAGGCATGTAAATTCTATATAACATGAGTTCCCTTGGTGTTCCTCTTAAAAATAGAGCACCTCAATAATTCCAAAAATTATCAGACAACCTCCATACCTATAGTGTAATTCTATAAACACAAATATTTACTCACACTTTCACTACACTGCTAAAGTGCATCCAATTTCAATAAGGCCAAGAAATCAAAAGGTCTTTCACTTCAAAACCAATCTTGATACCAAGGAAATATACCACAAAAAGAAAAATCCTATAGAATCTATTTTAATTACCATGTATTTACTATAAACCCAATAATAAATCATATTCATTAATCCCAAATTTTATTTTACAACCAAAAACCCCACCTCAAAGGAACTCAAATATCTAGGCGGACCCCACCATAAGTTATAGTCACAGAATCACTAGGGGACAACTATCTAAAGCCTATGTCATTTATCAAAATCAATATGGTGCCATGTGTAGTGACCCCAGCTATAGAATCCCTGATCTAGTTACATACATTATTACATTGGTATAAGATACAAGGAATCACATCCCAATGTACCGAACATCTCAATATTCTTGGTAAACTAAAAACAAACTAGATTTTTTTGTTAAATTTGTATGAAAAAATTACAATATATTTTTTTAATAATAACTTTATTCTAAATTGTGTATCCCAACATATAATTTTTAGTTAACTTTATGGAATCCTAGGGAAGGAAAAAAATAAGCGTGTTCTCTATTTCATAGTAAGGGTTAACTTCAACATAATCATTCATGATTCAGTAAGCACAATAAATATTCAATGGTAAATAAGTGAACAAAAATTCTATTTAAATTACATGAATATGATATTATGTTAATGAAGAATCAATATAAAAACCTAAATTACTAATGAAACATTCAATTTAATCCATAACATGAGGATGAAATATATCCACACATTATAAAATAGAAAAATTTTAATGGATAATAATAAATGAATTCTAAACAATGTTAATGATTAATTTTTGGGCACTGTGTTTCAAAATAGCATGAGAATTATACCACTGAGATCTATCCATAAGGCTACTATAAAATTCTAGGTAAACCCCATTCTATTTGTGTAAAGATCATTGAAAATACAATTACTATAAAGATCTATCATCTATATATTTTAAAACTACTTTATTAAATACATGAATCATTCGTAGAAAACTAATTTAATCTCAAGATAATATTTATAAATAATAGGGATTACATTAACCAGTCTCCAACTTGGGTATTTCATGTACAAATAATTCCAGAGATATCAAATAATGAATTTAATTCATAAAAATTGACACTTATAAAATATTTGTATTTTGTAAAGGTTATGTATTTATAAATATCTCCCACGTTAATAAAATAAATTTAAAAGTAAACACTATATGTATAAATAGTATCATGTTTAAGAAATAAACATATACATGATAAATAATATGGTTAATTAGGTGATTATTAATTTCTATTTAAATTTAAAAATTCAAAGGAATGTTAAGGACTATAAGAATGAATCATTTAAGTTAATATTAATACTTTAACATTTAAAAATGATCATAACCCATCCAGAGGAAGAATAAAGATGATATCAATACAACATATAGAAATTTGAGTAAGAATAAAGGGTTGTTGTCAATAATGAATATAAATACCATAAAAAAATTAAAAAAATATTTGAGGAAAATTTCTTTATCATTTTGAAAAACATATTGAAAAATAATTTTTATTTAAAATCAACCTTAAAAATATTTTGCTAATAAAATATACTCATAAAAATTATATAGAATATTCAATGAAATAATGGTCATGGTGACAGTTATTTCAATATAGAATAAAAAATTAAAAAATTAAAAAATTAAAATTCTATTTTAAGTGTAAAATTTTTTGGGAGTGTCCTTGATCAAAAAAATATAAGAAGATTCCTTTCACTTTTTTAGTAAAAAACAAATATGAATTATTTGAAAAAAAATAAGAATTTTTTGAATTTTTTTTAAAGAGAAAAAAATATGAAAAAATTAGTTTTATTGAACATTTTGATAATTTTGAAAACCATTTTTGAATCATTTATGTAAATCATTATTTTTTAAGATAACATGTTTTTGACTCAAGAGATAAATGAAGCTGGTTTTTCTTAAAAACATTTATAAATCACATTATGTATTGATGAGTGGAAAAGGGTACTATTACTTTAATGGATCATTGTTTACCATAGTAGAATAAAATAAAAGGGTTTATTATACAATGATCAAATAATTATCTTTAGTGGATATTCAAGAATAGAAAATCATTATTAAAATGATATTTTAAAATAAACCCTTAAAATGAACATAAATTCAATGTAAGAATTACTAAATTAATGGATAATGTGTATGAAATGTAAATAAAAATTAAACAAGTTAAAATAAATTAATATATAGTCAAAATTATTTATACACATAATCATATAATGTCAACAAAAAATTCATATAACCCAATGAATGTAAAATGAGTTATGAAATTCTTTACCACTTGTTAATATTTAATTCAAATCGTATTAGAAGAAATAATTCAAATTGAAATATCAAATACTATAAATAATGATTTATTCATGATTATACATTTCAAATTGGATGTATATACAACATATAAAATAATCTATGTGAATAACATTACAGCATGCCTCAATGAATGAAATTGAGATGAAATCTATTATATTGTGCTTCTTTTAGGTTGAATGTGATTTAAACATCTATATAGTGATTTTAAACATTCTACTAACATATTATTGAATAATATTAATATTTATAATATAATACATGACCCTTTTTTAATAACTTCTCACTCATTTGTTAATGATCATTCAATATTTTCAATGTTTTAGTGGTTAATTATCTTGTTTTCTCATATATGATTCATCATGAATGATCCACTTATTTCAAATACTATATATTTCTTTCATCTAGAGAATAATAATTAATAAAAAATTATCATTTTTTATATGAATTGGACTTTTTCCATCAGACAAGAATGATTCTTATAAAAAATAAGAACATTATAATCATAGAGACAGTAGGAAGTACATATATAGGAGTAACATTTCCATTATTCAAAAATAATTATACAAAGGAGGCCAGTAAAATTTTTCCATTTTATAAAAACTATAAAATCACAAAATATATTTAATCTATGTGGTTTGGTGATTAATGTATAGTCATGTCGCTTTGTGATGGAAATAGTCTACACATACATGAACGATGTTATCATCCTTACATGAGGGAAAAGAAAAGAAAAAGATGATTTATATTATATTTCTAAAATGATTAATATGTAATTTTTATAATTTTTATTTCATTTATATAATATATAATTTTTAAATTTATCTTTATCACCGTTATATTTAATCATTAGTGAAATATGAATTGCATCGTTTTGTAAGGCGATATTCCACCATACACTAGAGATGTTATCGAGTTTCCTAGAGAATACATAATAAAATTTTATATATGAAATTGTGACATAAGTGGTTTAAATATATTATTAATGTCAATATATTATTTATATATATAAAAATACATGAGATTTATAGGTGAGATGGAAAAACAAATGACATTCATTCACGTGACTGTAGTACAAAGTACGCACGAACAATGATTTCTTAACAAATTTTATAGAAGTTGAGATGTTTTAAGTCATTAAATTATTATAAAAACATCCTAGTATATGTATAATACTAGGATTATTATATCATAATGGTATAATAAAAATATAAGGATTTGGATGAAGAAGAAAAATAAATAAGCTCATTGATGAACATTACCTCTTCTTCGAGTATCCTCTATAGGTTTGTACTTCATAGGTTGGATTTATTCCCAAGATAAGAATACAAGGAATGGGGAATGTATGTTAGGGATTCAATTAGTTCAGTACTAGAAGACACAATTAGGTTTTTAGTGTGAGGAGATAATGAGAGGTGGTGGCCTTTTATAATTGTGGTGAGTGGCCCACTTATAATTGCTGGAAAGAGTCAATTCTAGCCACATTTTGATCATGCCACCATGGCCTAATAATGCTATTATATTGAGAAAAAGAGGTATAAAGTAGAAATATTCCCATAAAAATGAAATTGTATAATTTTATTGGTCATTTTTTCACTTTTGTTGAAAGTATAATCCTTTGGTAAACTCATTTTTACCTTAATCTCTGTAAATAATTTTAATGTTTCCACTAATCAATTTAGTAAAAATTATTTTTCATTTATTAGAAATTTTAAATTATTTTTATTCAAAATATGGAATTAATTTTTTAAATTTCAATTCATAGATGTTAAAAAAATTTATTTTTAGACGTGATAAGAAAAATGGTTTTTAAATTGACAATGTTCAAATGTTTACAAAGTATTTATTTTTAAATTAAATATAAATATAATACTCATGACATAAATTTGAGTTATAAATGTATAATTTAAATAATTTTACTTTAAAACCAATTTAAAACTTTATTTAATAGTATAAATTATTTCTATGAAAATTAAATTTTCAATTGAAATCAACTATTTCTCACTATTTGTTAAAAAATGAAACATCTCAGAAAAATTACAAAAAATAACCATAATATAAGATGGGTATTATTATTTTAAAAAATAAATTTATATTATTAAATAAATTCTCTATGAGTTCTAAAAATTGATATTAATTTTTTACATCAATTATTATTATACCATCTTATAGAAAAATATTGTTTTTAGAAAAACATTCATTTCTAATTTAAATGATTATTATTATATTTATAATCAATATATATCTAATAAACCTTTGTAAATTATTTATATTCCTAAAATTTTTTTAGTATTATTAAATTGTAGTCAAATAGATAATTTATAAATATCATATTAAATAATAATATTAACAATATAATATTGTTTTGTAAAACATGTCCTTTAGTGTAACACATGATTTCAAAGAAACTCATTGTTTTATGTATTGTAAGCTATCAAATAAATTAATTTTATTATAAAACAAATATATTTTAAATTATTTGGGTGTTATATTATTTTATAATATTGGTTTTTCATTTCACATAATATATTGAATAAAATGTTATACTTTTATAATTTCTGGGTGTTACATTCTCCCTACATTAAATAATTTGTTTCCTCTCAATTTAAAAAATATCTCACCAAATATGTTTTTTACCTTTTCAAATATGATATTTGAAAACCCCACATCTAAACTTTTTTATAAAATATTATCTTAATTGGAGTGAAAAGGTATGTAATGGTCCATATAGAATAACATATAACTAGGTTTCAATATAGGAGAACATTTGTAGCAAGTGAGGATATGGACATGGTGGAAAAATAAAAATATTTATAGAGAGTGATTGAGGTTATTGATCACAAGCAAGTTAATTATAAATGGTAAGTATATGGCCTCAAATTCATAAATATATTAAAATTTAAAAGACTATTTGTTCAACATAAATAAAGGTATTAAGATAAAAAATATTCAAGATCAATTTATAAATTTGATAAAATCTTTTAATAACAAACAATACAAGAAAATATATTTACTAGATATGTTTCTAATTTATAACCCAATTTCATACTTCGATTGTGATTCAATCAATTACAAATTTATCTATTTAATATACGACATAAATACCTAAAAATGAATTTTTTATTAACTAACCACTAAAAGTGTCATTTAACTAGTCGTAGAATCCATAAAAAATCATTATATTTGTATCTAACTATTTTCCAAAAAACTATTATGGTTAGAAAAAGTTTTCAAATATAATAAATTAATCTGAAAACATTAAAAGTAACATAACTTTATCATCATTTATATTTATTAATCCAACTTTTTAACTAAAAAAGACATACTAACTACGGCATCACATTGGATAGTACTAGGTGTGAATCCCTTATCATCATTTGGTCATAGGTTCATGCCCCACTAGATTTCTATATTATATTGGTTGCTACCTTACATATATTTTGTACTTTTTAAAAAACAATATATTTCCTATAATGTTTCCAAAAAAATTTCGAACATTCTTAAAATAAACATTATCATTAAATAACCTTTTTTTCTATGTATTTCAAGGAAAAATATTTTTTCATGATTCATAATAATCATATTACACTATTATCAAAATTTCAATAATGATCATATATACCCTAAAGGTTATCAATAACATTAAACATATGTATTTAAAATGTTATGTTATTATCCCTTAAATATATTTTTTTCACAAAAACATAAACTAATCAAATGGGTTCCATTTTTATAAATTTTCCCTCAAATATACTTAATGTTGTTAGGCTCTCATTAGTTTTGTTTTATAATTTTAACTTATCATCAATCATAAACTCATAAAACATAGATTATATTCATAAAACTAAAGTTAGTGAAGACATAAGTGCTTCTATAGTTTAACACAATCCTTACATGTTTCATAATTTTATAACCAAAATGAAATTGTTTAAACACTTTAAAAATATAATTCTTGAATCCAAATACATAAATACTTCATGCATTTTATTTCCACATATATCCTTATATGGTTTAGGCATTAACAATGTATTCAATTATAGGTTTTCTAAATTATGATACATTATTTTGAATCCATGATACCTTAAGTTTAACCTATGTTTTTCATTGTCTTCATCCATTCGACTCCTCCATAATGGTTTTAAAGGATAATATTAATTATCCTAAGAATGTCCCATAAGAGTGTTAAGAAAGTTGTTTATTAAGGCCAGTTTTCATGTACATGTTATTCTTGAGTCAAGCCCGATGCACCCCTTTAAGAGATATTACCCATAGTTATATCGATTATAGACCCACAGATAATGGAATTATCTAGATAGATATGCTTTTCCATAAAACCACATAATATCTACCTGCAAAAACATTATTACTTTCTACTGTAGTTATCCTCAAATTCTATCATACGGTTAGGTTTCCTAGTATAGTTCCCAAGTATTTTTCAAAACACTCTCCAATACCAAATGTAGTGACCCCAAGGACAGTAACCCCAAGAAAGTGTTAGTCTTCATTTCATTAACATAAGATACAATGAATCATGTCCCAAAGGACCGATCAATTTAGTAGTATTAGTAATGTAGATATATATATATGCATCTTACATTAAATTTAAATACACAAATTATAATATATATTTTTAAGATCAATATTATTATATCTAGTGTATCCCTATATATTAGTCAAATTAAAATTTTTGGGATCCTAGGGGAAAAAATAAGGGTGAGATCAATTGATTAGTAAGGGTTAATTATATCAAAAACAATCATAAATAAATATGTGCAATCAATATGGAAAGTTAAATAATAGAACACACATTCCATTTAGTTAACATGAATATCATGGTTTTATAATTAATAATAAATATGGAAAGGTAAATAAAAGAGAACATATTCTATATAAATAATAATCTGAGAATGAAATACATCCAAAAATTAGAACATAGAAAAAATATCATGGATAATAAGAACTAAATTCTGAATGAATAAAATGATTAATTATTGGACGTCATATTTACTAGGAACATGATAAATTTTTCTTCATGTTATATCCTCAAAAAGTTTTAAAATAGGTTGGGCGAAACCCCATTCAATTTGATTAATGAAATTTCGCAAGACACATTCTATCCTAATATATTCTCTAGAAAATTTAAAATAGATCTGTTACAAATGAAAAGGAATTGTTGACAACCAATTTTATCTCATGAGAATACCAATTCTTTGAGGGGATTACATAAAATTGTTCCTAACCCATGTATGTCATGTCTAAGTAATTCATCATATATCTAATAATAAATTTTATTCATAAACAATGATCCTTACCAAATATATACATTGACTAATGGATACATATATATCAATATTTTACCATTTAGTCAAATAAAATTCAAAGTAAAAACCATATGTAAAAATGGTATATGGTTTAGGAAATAAAAATACACATGATATAAACTAAGGATATTTAGTGGAATTTAAATGTCCAATGGAGGGAGAATAACTAAGGGATAGTTATTAACTACAATACTGAACCAATAAAGGGAATGTTAATATATTCCTTGGTAAAAATTATCTTAAACAGACCAGGGAAAGAATGAGGATTGTATCAATATAAAATATACTCACTTGAGTACAAACAAAGGGTTTATATCATTGATGAATAGAAATACCATAAAAATATCATTAAAAATATAATGATTAAAATACCATTTTAAATTTGAAAAACATTTTGAAAACTTATTTTATATGAAAATTACTTCTATAAATATTTTCTAAAAAAAATATCCTCATAAAAATGAAATTGAATATTAAAATAAATTATGTTAATGATGGTGGGTAATTATATACCTACTTTCAATGTAAAAAAATAGCATTCCTTTTTCACTATAAAAATGTTAGAAAGTTTCCTTGTTCAGAGAATAATAAGAAGATTCCTTTCACATATTTAGAAAAATCCAAACAAGAATTTTATTGGAAATATTATAAGATTCCTCTGATTTTTTTTTGAAGAGTGTAAAATAGATGAAAATTCCGTTTAAAAATCTTATTGAAATGTTATAAAACATTATAAAAATGTTTTTAAAATACATGGTTTCTAAATAAAATAGGGTTTCCGATCAAATAGAGAAATAAAGTTAGATTTTATTATGAACATTTTATATAACATTGTATGTACCATCAAGAGAAATAATAGTACTATTAAATGGAAATATCATGAGTGAAAAAATAATAACAAAATGAAAGGATTTATTAACCAATTATAAAATAATTCCCTTTAATAGATATTCAAGAAAAAACACTCTCAATTAAAATGAGATATAAAAATATACCCTTAAAATGATCATAAAATAAAAATATGAATTAAACAATGAAATGAATATATGTATAAATATAAACACAGATAAATCAATTGAATATAAATCAATAGATAGTCAAAATTAATTATACCCACAATCATATAATATCAACTAAGAAGTAATATAACCCAATGATTATAAATTGAGTTATGAAATTCTTTACCACATGGTAATTGTAAATTCATATCCTCTTCGATGAAATAATTTAGATTTTAACATAAAATTACATGATGATTTAATTATTCATGATAATATATTTTAAAGGGGAATTATATACACTATATAAAAGAAACTAGGTGTTTAATATTGTATCATGCCTCAATGAATGAAATTCAGATGAAATCCCTTATCGTATGCTTCTATTTAGTTGAAATTGATTTTTACCTACTTTATAACAGGTTTAGACATGTTATTAAATTATTATATAACCATATTAATATTTATAACATGATATATTATCCTTTAATAATATCTTATCACCCATTGGTTAATGATCTTTCATTATTTTCAATGTTTCAGGTGTTAATTATCATGTTTTATGTTGTGTGTTTCGTTATGAAAGATCCGATTATTTAACATTTTATATAGTTATAGCTTCTCCAGAATAATAATCATGAAAATATTATAATTTTTTTACATTAATTTTACTTATTAAACCGATAAATAATGATGATTATTCAAAATTAAGTATGATACGATCATGGAGATGGAAGGTCATATGTACACCTGAGTAACATTTTCATTTTTTACCGATCATTATGGAAAAGAGTTAAGTAATATTTTACCTTAATATTATTATAATAATAATATTAATTACATATTATGTACTTATATATTTAATCAATGTGGTGTGTTGATTGAAATAGTGTCACATCACTTCGTGGAGGCAGTTGTCCACAAGTACACGAACAATGTTATAATATCTATGTGAGTGAAAATTAAATATTTAAAATGATGTATATTATACATAAAAATGATAAATAATTAATTTATATCACATAAAATAATTAATTTTTTTATCACGTTCAGTGTGAAGCCTATATGATGGATGATTCAGGTCGCTTCATGACGCGGTATTCTACTGTACACATGAGCGACATTTTCTTGTCTCCTATGGAATGTAAGATAAAACAATATATAAAATATTGTGTCATAAGTGACATAAATAGGTTATCAGTATCATATATATGCTTCAGATTCATTTTAATACCCAACCTTGAATGGATGAAATGGAGAACCGAACGTCATCGGTTCACAAGGCAGTTGTCATCCGTACACACGAATGATGGTTTCCTACCCCATTTGATTGAAGTGGGTATTTTTTAGGTCATTATGTTTTTATAATAATTTTATTTTATATTTAGGATACTTAGGTCATTATATCATCATGTTATATAAAAAATTATACGAGGTGGGGAATGAAGTAAAATAAAGGAACTTGTTTAAGAACATTATGTCTTCTTCAAGTATACTCCTTAGGTTTTCACTAAATCCTTCCTAGGATATATTTAATCATAATATAGGGATTAATGTATGAGGATAGGGATTTGGGGAGTTATTTATGTAGGTAATGGCTTCACTAGTCATTTTTTATGGTGTGAAGAAAGTAGGAGTGTTGGTGGCCTTTTATAAGTTGGGAGAGTGGCACAATTTAATTTTTTGGGAAGAGTGAACTCCAACTAGGTTTTTGCCATGTCACCAGACCTCAATAATGGTCCATTATTGATAATATAACAAATAAGGTAGACAAATGTCATTAAAATGGGTTTTGGAATGTTCATACATCATTATTCCTCTTAATATTAAGGTTTAATCCCTCTATAAACTCATTTTTACCTTATTTTCTATAATTATATTTAATTGATTTCACAATTCAATATGGTATGAAAAAGTTATCCGTATCAAAAATTCTAATTTTCTATGATTAAAAATATGGAATCCATTTTTTTCAAATTCAATTCCATGAGGTGGAAATGATTAATTTAAAATTAATCCTTTAGATGAGCAGAAAAATAGATTTTTAAAGTGAAAATTTTCCAAATCTTACAAAGATTTTAAATATACATTCAAAATCAAAATGATTCCATGGAACATAACTGGATTAATAGATGTATAATTTTACTACTATTAATTTTAATTCTTCTCAATGTATAACATAACATTAAATTAATTTTTATTATGATGGTGTTTTCAAAGAAAATACAGTGCCAACGAGCCTATACCCAATTGGTAGAGACCATGTTTGGCATCCAAAAGACCCAGGATCAAATCAGGGAAGGGGAGAAATTTATGAGTACTGTAGAAGCACTGTATTAGGGTACTATAGTAGTACTATAGTACAGAAACTGTAAGAGTGGTGAAACTGTAGCGGTGGTGGGTATTATAGTAGGAACTGTAGCGATGGTGGTATTTTAGCACGTATTGTACTAGCCCGGTTACCGTAGCAGTATTATTCACATTAGGACCATTTGTCCCCAAAAAAATGGGCTTTCAGGACTCGCATTCCAACCACTTGTGTTGGGTCGAAGAGTGATGGCAAGAGGGGGGGTGAATTGCCTTTTCAAAAATAATTAATAATTTAAAACAATTATAAATACAGCGGAAAGGAAAATAGGCAAGACACAATTTGATAATGGAGTTTGGATTAAATCCCAAGCCTACCTCTCCGCTCCCAACACAACCGTTGAGAGATTTATACGACAGCTTGCTTTTTAGTGGTTATAGCAAGAAACCCACTAGACTTTAAGGCAGCCTAGAAACCTATTACAGCTTGCTTTTTTGTGGTTATAGCAAGAAACCCACTAGCCTTCTTACAGGTGAAAGCTAGCTCACCTATGACTCAAGCCTTTTACAGGGAAGGCTTGACTAACCTCTTCACACCTTGAAGGTGGTGTGAAAACCCAAATGAAGGGAAGATGAGAGAAAGAAGGGTTTGTAGGCACAAACTCAAAAAGATTCCCAAAATGATAAAACAATAAAAACCATAAAGAGGAGAAGTCTTGGGCGCCAATGGATTGATTGGTGATGATGAAGAGCGCTCCCAAGCTTCTATGGTGGTGCTCCTTGGTTGTGGAAGTGAGTTGGAGCAAGTGGGGATCCTTGAAGGAATGCGCCGGAGGTTCGCCAAATGATCGAAAATGTTCCCGTGGGAAACCGTACTTTTCCGAGGCTTTCTAGTCCACTATTTATAGGAGAGGAACACCCAAATGGCCGTTGGGGGCCTTCGGAGCTGTTGGAGAGGCCTTCAGAGCCGTTGGGAGCAGGCTGGTCAAAGCCCAACGGCTAGTTTGACTGGGCTCACCGGCTGGCCGGTGGTGGCTCACCAGCTGGCCGGTGGTCCACCGGCTGGCCGGTCCTGAGCCACCGGCTGGCCGGTGCTCCAGACAGAGAGTAATCTCTCTGCCCAGGTTCTACCGGCAGGCCGGTGGTTATCCACCGGCTGGACGGTGACACCAGGCAGTGGGCAAGCCTACTGCCTGGGTCCTCCGGCCGGCCGGTGGGCAAGAACTAGTTGGCCGGTGCCCATACCGGCTGGATGGTGATATTACATCGGCTGACCGGTGTCTCTGGACAGAAAGCAATGCTCCTGCCAGAGACCACCGGCTGGCCGGTGGGAAAACACCGGTTGGCCGGTGGACTCAGTGAGTCCACTTTTCAGCTTTCTTGGCCCAACTCCTTGGCAACCTTTTTCCTATCAACAAAAACACTTGAAAACAAGTTAGAACATAATTAGAGTGATTGTGATCATTAAAATCCAAGAGAGAGGGGTACAACAATCTCCCCCTATTTTGATGATCACAATCACCAAAACAAGCAATGTAAAAGACTGAAATGAAAGGCATGCTTTAAAGGATAAATTGAAAAGTAAAGCAAAGCATGAGAGAAAGATTTCTCCCCCAATAAACCAAGAAATTCTCCCCCTTTGTGATTATCAAAATATCACGGGGCATAAAATTTGATTGAAGGAAAGGATTGAAAAATAAGATAGAGATTTTAAACCAATTTAAATTTTTGAAATTTGAATTGAAAGTTTTGAATTGAAAGTTTTGAATTGAAAGTTTTGAATTAAAACAAATGAATAAATTTATCCCCCTAAATAAAAACAACAAATCACCAGGGAGAGAATTTTGGAACCGAGACATATTTTGGTCCGGAGAGACTCGCTAAAAGGGATTTTTCAATCCAAACTTGTCTTGTGGCGGTTCTTCTCCTATGAAATTCATCGTAAAAGGAAATGGTTTTGGGCCTTCCATACCGGGAATTTTTGCAGTCGCACTCATAAATTAAGTGCCCGGTCTTTTTGCAATAGTTGCAAAATTTATATTGGAAGCTCCCCCTAACAAAAATAGTAGGATCATGGGAAGAGGAAGCTTGCTTGGAATAGCCAAGCCCTTCGGTGGTTCTAGATACGCGTTGGGAACCAAGGAGCTTCGAGAGGTTATGTTCACCTTCGGTGAACTTAGTTAGGGATTTCCTTAAATCCTTGATTGTTGATTCCATATAATCAACATCGGGAAGGTTTTGGATCTTGAGGGACAACTCCTCCTTCTCTTTGAGAAGTTGATCCTTTTCGGAAGAAAGAATTTTGAATTTCTTTTTTAAAGCAATAAATTTGGAAGAATGTTCATGAAAACCTTCCTCCAATTGATCTCTCGCATGTTGGAGATCCTTGTAAGATAAATGATTGAAAGAATTGGAAGAACAAGAGGAAGAGGAGTCGGAAGAGGTTACCTCATGAAATGCCATTAGGCATTTTTTACCGTTGTCACTTGAGGAGGAGGAGGATGAGGAGCTATCACTCCAAGTGGCCTTGAATGCCTTTTTCTTTTCCTTTTGCTTGGCCCTTTTCTTGTGGAGTGGGCAATCGGGCTTATAATGGCCTTTCTTGCCACACCCATAGCATGTTACCTCGGGCTCGTATTTTTCGTCGGGTTCTTCCTTTCGAGCCTTGCAAGATTTCTTCTTTTTGTTCTTCTTCATGAATTTTTGCATCTTGCAGGAAAGGTTCTCGATTTCTGAATCGCCACTTGAATAGGAAGAAGATGAGGAGGAGGAGCTTTCTTCTTTGTGAACTTTGCAGGCGATGTTCTTTAGAGTTTTTACGGGTTTTCCTTCCTTTTCAGCTTGCCTCCTCATTGTGATCTCGTAGGTCATGAGGGATCCGATGAGCTCTTCGACCGGCATTTCTTTTAAATTATTCGCTTCTTGGATTGTCGTGACTTTCAGTGCCCATGAACTTGGTAAGATCCAAAGGATCTTCTTGACCATCATCTCTGTAGAAACATCATCTCCAAGAGACTTTCTCCCATTACAAACATCAGTAAAGCTTGTAAACATATCAGTAATATTTTTAGATGGATGCATGGTAAAAGACTCAAAATCTTGACGGTACATATCCAATCGAGTATCCTTAACTTTGTTGGTCCCCTCATGGGTAACCTCTAAAAGTTTCCAGATTTCATGAGATGTAGTGCATGTGGAAACTCGATTGAATTCATTACGATCAAGGCCGTAATGAAGAGCGTTCATGGATTTTCCATCAAGCTCGAAATTGCTAATATCGTCTTGAGTCCATTTGGATTCATCGGGAGAAGAGAGAGAGTAACCATGCATGACAATTATATAGATAGGATAACCTATACTTCTAAGAAAAGTAGACATGCGGGTTTTCCAATAGGTATAGTCGGTTCCATCAAAAAAAGGAGCACGACCCAATGAATATCCTTCAGGGGCGAAAGAAGATGAAGCCATCAAAATGGATCTTGAATTTGAAACCGGTGAAGGTATTACTCAAATTTTTCCCTTTGATACCAATTGTTGGGTCGGAGAGTGATGGAAAGAAGGGGGGTGAATTTCCTTTTCAAAAATAATTAATAATTTAAAATAATTATAAATGCAGTGGAAAGGAAAATAGGCAAGACACAATTTGATAACAGAGTTCGGCTTAAATCCCAAGCCCACCTCTCCGCTCCCAACACAACCGTTGAGAGATTTATACGACAGCTTTCTTTTTAGTGGTTATAGCAAGAAACCCACTAGACTTTAAGGCAGCCTAGAAACCTATTATAGCTTGCTTTTTTGTGGTTATAGCAAGAAACCCACTAGCCTTCTTACAGGTGAAGGCTAGCTCACCTATGACTCAAGCCTTTTACAGGGAAGGCTTGACTAACCTCTTTACACCTTGAAGGTGGTGTGAAAACCCAAACGAAGGGAAGATGAGAGAAAAAAGGTTTTGTAGGCACAAACTCAAAAAGATGCTCAAAATGATAAAACAATAAAAACTGTAAAGAGGAGAAATCTTGGGCGCCAATGGATTGATTGGTGATGATGAAGAGCGCTCCCAAGCTTCTATGGTGGTGCTCCTTGGTTGTGGAAGTGAGTTGAAGCAAGTGGGGATCCTTGAAGGAATGCGCCGGAGGTTCTCCAAATGATTGAAAATGTTCCCGTGGGAAACTGTACTTTTCCAGGGCTTCCTAGTCCTCTATTTATAGGAGAGGAACACCCAAATGGCCGTTGGGGGCCTTCGGAGCCGTTGGAGAGGCCTTCGGAGCCGTTGGGAGCAGGCTGGTCAAAGCCCAACGGCTAGTTTGACTGGGCTCACTGGCTGGCCGGTGCTCCAGACAGAGAGTAAGCTCTCTACCCAGGTTCTACCGGCTGGCTGGTGGTCAGCCACCGGCTGGCCGGTGACACCAGGCAGTGGGCAAGCCTACTTCCTGGGTCCTCCGGCTGGCCGGCGCCCATACCGGCTGGCCGGTGCCCATACCTGCTGGCCGGTGGTATCACACCGGCTGACCGGTGTCTCTGGACAGAAAGCAATGCTTCTGCCAGAGACCACCGGCTGGCAGGTGGGAAAACACCGGTTGGCCGATGGACTCAGTGAGTCCACTTTTCAGCTTTCTTGGCCCAACTCCTTGGCAACCTTTTGCCTATCAACAAAAACACTTGAAAACAAGTTAGAACATAATTAGAGTGATTGTGATCATTAAAATCCAAGAGAGAGGGGTACAACAACTTGTTCTTGGGCCTTTGAGACCTGTAATGGATCTCCCTCTACCCAGTTAGAAAGAGGTCTTTTCTTCAAAAATAAAAATATGGTTTTGGCCTCAACCTTTAAAAAAATATAGTATTTTTCACTTTTCATCAAAAAATGAATCTTCTCAAAAAATTTCCAAAAATTGACCCTATGATAATTTTGGTATTCCTATTTAAAAAATAATTTTCTTTTTTAAATAAAATTTCTACAAGTTTTAAAAATTAATTTTAAATAATGGGTGCCATGTATGATTAAACCATCTTTTAGAATAATACTATTTCAGAAATCATTTATTTTTTTAAATGATTCATATTTAATTTATAATAAATATATATCTATTAAAATTATGTATCCTATATATTTTCATAATTTAGTTAATCCTAACATTACTGACTATTCCAATGGTAAGATGATATTTTTCATACTAAATAACAAAAAAGATAATATATTTTTAATGAGTAAAAATCATCCATGTTTCTCACACAAGATTTCAAAGAGAGTTGTTATTGAGTATATCGTAAGAAAAAAAAATTAATTTTATTCTAAGAGAAAAATATTTTTAAATATTTGGGTGTTATATCATATTATGATTTAGGTTTTCCATTTCACATAATTTATTGACTAAAATATTATTCTTTTATAATTTTGTGGTGTTACAACAAGGGATACTAGGATATCTTACCTACCCTCTAGTCAATAACCCATGAGAATCAAAATTCATAGTACATCACTTGCCCCTATCTTGAAAAGTGTCACGTAAAACTATGATTCATACTACCCACTCTTTGTATCATAGATATATAATAGTTACCATGTTCCAAAATAATTTCTAAATTTAGGGCCTCATATATATGTAGATTAAGAATAGTATTCCAAGTTATCTTCTTGATAAGGCCCTGAATCTCACTAACTACCATTCTAAAAGTCTATTCCGATGATATTTACAACTCAAGTAGATCCTTATATGGCCTCCTTATAAGTTATTCACCCCCTCCTGGATCATAATATTATAAATATATATATATATATATATATAATTTCATCACAAAAGATTATTTGTGTCAAACAATAAGGGTCACGAGGTTTAGTTAAGTATAATGTCTTTACATGATATATGGGAAAAAATTTAGAGATAGTTTATGAAATATTAAATAACTCAAACTTTATAAATGACCAACCCTAAGGGATTCATCCCAAATATATTGAATGTCAACAATTGTAACCTCATAGTTTGATTTAACATAAAACTAGTTGCTGGACTAGTCACCACATGATCCTATGCTTGCCTCCCCATATTCTAGAGTCCATCGACTAGTAGTGAGTGTACAGAAGTGGTATGATGGGGACATTATACCAACATTATCACAATATAAAATCTATTTAATAATAAATAATCAACATACAATAGGGGAAGTGGTAATAATAAAAGTCAATGCAATGGGAGATAATTATAATAACTGAATATAAATGGACCCCAAATATATAATCATGAAATCATGTCCATATGTGGATACATAATCTAATATTTATCAAAAACATCATGTGATACAATAAAAAACAATTAATGAAAAAGGGATAAAGAATCCTTGATGGTGATTTCTACAAGAATCTTGAGTACTAGCTCAATCCTATTCTCTTAAACTCCAATGTATAATGCACAACACAAGCAATAATCTCATGACTAGAAAACATGAGATCTTCATGAATACTATAGAAAAATAGAGGCCCACGAATGGTGTAAGATATACTCAATATTCCACCACAAATTTTTTTTAACGAATTTCCCAATCCATGCAAACAAATTACAAAACTGTGCAGGTATGAACAGTAAATAAAAAAAATTACACAAGTAAAAAAGTTATCTCAGGTTCCTCAAGAGCACCTGGATGACCGTACCTGCATCAACCTATGATGGCAGGTCTTTGAAACAAGGTTCAACCTGTACATTTGTGATATGTTTTTCATGAAACAATTCCTCACCAAACACATTTAATGAAGTGAGTAGAATACATTTCAATACACTTCCAGGAAACTATTATTAGAATTATTAGCATAGAAAACCATTACACTCCATGAACTATATCATGATAAATTTAAACAAATAAACCTATATATTTTCATTGATTCCATTATATTTTCGTGTATTTATTCTCGCTCAAATTTATCCAAGAGATGAAGGTAGAACGGTCCTTGTAGTCTAGCTTGAGTTATCGATTCCATAGAGACCTAAGAAGTAACCTATAGACACGCACATTCTAAGGACTGTTTTTGGCTATAAAGTGGCCAACTTGGATTGATTTTGGATGGGTTTTAAAGATATATAATATATTTAAGTGAATTCAATTTAAAAGAATGAGTTGATCCTAGGTTATCGCTCGGGGTGGATTGGACATATTTTCTTTTTAATGATTTCAATTTCTTAAATTTGAGATGGGTTTATTTAAGAAGATAAAACAACATCATCACTTACTGGTTTAATGCCTACACTCTCTAATACTAATCACCTATATACTTTAAGGATAAAAGTTTTGAGCACTTCAAGGTAAAGGATCGTATTAGTACTTGAAGTATGTGGCCTTAAATTCAACAAGGACGATGGAGTTTAAAAATCATCAAATAAAAATCCCAATTAAAGAAGTGATTTTACATTAATTAGGTGATAAATAACATCCAATCCAGCCCCTTTCTACTCCCTTGGATCAACCTATAAGTGGATTAGACCTCCATTTATACCATGGTTTCAATGGAATCAGAAAGTAGACTCATGAGGGAGGAAATGGAGAAATAAAGAAAACAACAAAAATAAAATGATCACTCCACCGTTGTGTGAATAATTTCACAAGGGTTGGTGTGAATAAATTCAAACCTTGATCCAACGGTATAAAAGTGGTATGAAGAACAACAGAATAAGAGTAGAAGAAGAACTTTTATTAAGAAACTAAAGTGAATTGAACAACTTACATGTGAAAGAAAAATTTGAGGCAACAAAAATGCAGCATAACATTACAATTGAACAAAGCATCCAAGATTCTTAAATACTTCACCACCACTTCCTTAAATAATCATTTTGTAAGCCTTGGGTCGAGAATACAACAGTACAAAACATCTCAATTAATTTTGGTAGGCCATAGGTGGTAGAAAGCTTGTGGAATTTGAACTTTTCCACATTTGACCCGAGGTGGCAGCCAGCTTTCCTTCACCGAACCGACGCGTCTTTAAGACCTTCTAGACGGCCAAATAAAAGTGGTACATAGAAGAAGAAAATGGAGCTCCGGATGTCTTATAACCACCTGTACAATTTGGGCCCATTTTGAGTTGTGTATTCCGAGATATGAGCAAATTAGTGGGCTGTTTTTCTGGGCCGCAGAATCTGGCCCAGAATTGTATCTCTAACTTGGGCCACCTCAATGACCACCATGGAGGCCGAATTAGCATTATCTCATGAAGAGGGATTTGTTCCTATACATTCCTTCTAGCATCCCACGAAATTTGGGATTACTTGGGACTGTATGTTGGGCCCCACTGTCTCATCAGTGGGATGGTGTCCAATCTGCCTTCTCCAGAATTGCTTCCTTTCATTGCCAAATATTTCCATCATCCTCCATGAATTAACCATTGATTCCTGAATGAAACATGTTAAAATTTAAGTGAAGATCCATTTCAAAAAATATCAAATTAAAATATTGATAATTACATTCCTTATAATCAGATGACTCCTTGGGCCTAAATTGGTGTATATTAGGCATGAAGTGCACAAAATGATGAGAATGGATGTTCATAATGAAAATGAACTAACTCAGGCCCATAAGATCAAAAGTGAACATTTAATACCATTAAAATGTAATTAAAATATATGTTTTTATTAGATAATCACACCCCCCAACTTGAGATTTTCTAGTCCCGAGCAAATAATTCAATGATTTTATTTGAATTCCTTTCTTCAAACACATTATAACAAACATTGCTCACAATGTAAACTGCACACAAATATATTTTTATAACCTATCAAGATAATTTAAAACAAGATGAATTTAAAAGAAGATCCCAATCCCAAGCCTATTCCTTTGATCAAATCCATCATCATACTTCATCCAACTCAATTAGGTGTAATGATGTGTTGTGAATCACAATAGATATGGGGGTTCATTTTCATTCAAGGTGGAAATCATGGAAGTGCTAGGTGGAATCACAATTAATCCTAATATGAGTATTCTTCATTCCTCTTATTTTTTTTATGATTTTTTTTGCAATATTGCTATGGTAATTGAGATTGGAGTTAATCAAATTAACCCATGTAGCAAGACTTTGCCGATGACTCCCAGACTCAAAGGCCTTAGGGCACCAAGTGAAACCCACATACTCGGGCATCGTCTCGAGTTAACTTAATCAAAAAAAAAGTCATATTACCATAAATAGAGATAGATTGAAAAACTCAGGGCTAGACAACTATGGAGTCACTATCCCCAAGTGCCGAAAGCCTCGCATTTTATTAATCCATTGCTCTACACGCAAATTTTTTTTTAATTTTTTTTAATTTTTTTTTATTTTTAATTTTTAATTTTTTTTTTGAATACTCATATTATTCATAAAAATCAAACCAGCATATGCTATTTATTATGGGACCCCAAAAATTGAAATTAGTACCCCACAGTCTAGAGGACGTGCATTGTGGCATTTTTTTATTTGGATGAAAATATAACGATGAAATATCACATTGGACAGCCACACTTTCCAAAATCTATGCTTTTAAACTTAATCATGAATTAAATTAAAAGTCAAGGAAATAAAAGTTATTTTCTATGTAGTTTAAATGTGAGCAAAGATGTTATTATATGGATGATAAAGAAATTTTACTTCTTTTTTTTATCATTGTTTTTTTTAACATTTTGTTTTTACACCCCCCAACTTAGAATGAAACTGTCCCTAGTTTCGTAAAAAGAAAATTTTGAATGGGGTAGAGAATTAAAAGGGAAGTTCAATAAGGATATTAAAATATGCGGATCATGGAATGAAGTCACCTGGTGGTTGAAGTTTGGAGTTCTTGCCGCTCGAATTTAGTCCTTTGATATCCATGTCGCTTGCAAAGTTCCCTAGTGGAGAAGAAAAAAAACAATATATATAGATATATATATATATATATGTATATATAAGTAAAATATAAGTATATATATAAAAATTATAGAATAATTAAGCACATTAAGTCGTAGGTCAGTGGTAAGCGCACGCCCCTGTCTCCCTTCGGTCCCGGGTTCGAGTCCTGCGGCTTCGCCGGTTGTGACGGGGTTTGCCCCGCGACCTACGATGTGGCCCCATTTTTTTTATTGTTATATTATATATATATATATATATATATATATATTTTATCTTAACCTACCAAATAAAAATAAAATAAAATAAACTGATGATACATTGTCTTCTTTTTAAATTTCTGGGTAAGGTATTACTCAAGGATCACACCACATGACACGGATGAATATGGTGCTCCCCTTTCGTACCCATCCATACTCATAATAGAAGAACAGGTCAAAAGTCTATTTTTTATTTTTAAATATCAAAATGATTCATTATTCCTATTTAAAATATAAAGTTTATTGCAACAACAAAATTATTGGAAACTTGAAAACCATGGGTTGCCTCCCATGCAGCGCTTTGTTTAATGTCGTTAGCTCGACTTAAACCCCTAATTGATTAATTGTTTTTTTGTTCATCAAAGGTAGGTTCACTCAGTTCTTCATCAACTTCATGTTTTTGGAATGGTTCTATGAATGGTTTGACTCTATGACCATTAACTTTAAATACGTGACCATTGGTGGGATCTTGGATTTCAACAGCCCCATGGGGGTACACCTTATGCACTATGTATGGACCGGACCATCTAGACCTCAATTTTACCAGGTGCAAATCAAGTTTAGAACTATACAAAAGCACAGGTTTCCCTGGTTCAATGTGTTTAGTTTTAAGATTCCTAGACTGGTAGGCTTGAACTCTATCTTTATTGATCCTTGAATTTTCATAAGCCTCCATTATAAGTTCCTCAAGCTCGTTTAGATCCAATTTCCTCTTTATTCTGGCCAAAGAAATGTCAAAGTTCATTTTTTTGATTGCCCAAAAGGCCTTATGCTCAATCTCCACTGGAAAATGGCATGCTTTACCATAAACCAACCTATATGAGGACATTCCTAGGATGGTTTTAAATGCTGTTCGATATGCCCAAAGAGTATCTAAGAGTTTGCTCGACCAATCTTTCCTAGATGGATTAACAGTTTTCTCAAGAATTTGTTTGATTTCTCGATTGGCTAACTCAGCTTGACCGTTGGTTTGTGGGTGGTAAGCGGTGAACACTTCGTGAGAAATTCCATACTTCTCCATGAGTGATGAGAATGGGCGATTGCAGAAATGAGTTCCACGATCACTAATGATAGCCCTAGGAATTCCAAATCTAGAGAAGATTTTTTTTAAGGAATCTAATCACAGTTTGATGGTCATTGGATTTTGTAGGAATGGCCTCAACCCATTTTGAGACATAATCGACAGCCAAGAGAATGTAAAGATATCCCCTAGAGATTGGGAAGGGGACCCATATAACGACCCATACTTTACATACATTGTTAATACTTCAAAATTTAAGCACACTTATTACAACATATGATAAAACCACAAAGGACCGTATAGGTATAGTGTCTTTAGAAACTGGGAAACATAAACAACTGGTTCATAAATCTTCTACACTGTCTCCCATTTATTTCATCATATCTAGGGTCCCTTTTAGCATATTCTACTTAATATCCATCTTCCTGACCTGGGGAAAAGAAAACATAAAAGGGTGAGCTCAAATGCTCAGCAAGGGCAAATAAAGGAAATAAAAATCATATCATATCTTTTTGAAAATCATAACCTACAAAAGAGATCATAATATCTTAACATGGAACAAATCATAGAAGTGAAAATGAGATCCCCATAATCATAACATGAAACTTGAAATCTTTGTGGCATGCACACATAATCATGGAAAATCATTTCTTGTTAGTTATGACTCATTGCCAAGACTATCTTAGTGGACAAAGTCCCTTTCTGAACCGAGTTACCCTCGTTCCAGTCCTGTTTCACTGAATCGGTATAACCTACCGTTCCAGCCATGTATATCTCATGAGATATAAAATCTTTGCCCAATGCATTGGAGGGAGATATAGGTCCCACCCATCTTATAATGAATCCTTTCTTATGTGTGCCACATAATCATAAACCATACATCATAGCGTAACCCATGAAATAAAAATGGGATTCTTAAACAACATGACATCATATAACAATTCATATAAGATAAAGGAATTCATAAAAATATTTCCATCACAACATAATCAAATCCATGTAATAATAGGGATAAAAACAGAACCCTTTATCATCTTAGATGGAAAATAATTTTGATAAAACACTTGAACTTCATTCTTGAGGAAAATATCCTTTCTACTTCAAAAACACTTTTCCTTTCTTAACATGTCATACAATTTTAAACTTAAAGAAGTTGATTAAAAATAAACATGAAAACTTGTAAAGGAAGCTTCTTGGAAATAATGTTTTAAAAATCCATTCATGCCTTATAAGTTAAAAAAACATTCATCTCATACTTTTGTCGGAAAAGTCAAAAAAGTACCTCGTACGAAAAACGACAAAAGATTCCTTTCATATCCTTTACTAAAAAATTACCGAAGGGTAAAATTAGAAATAATCTATTTTAGGTGGATGGAAATAATATTACATATTGAGGAAACATGGATGTGGATGATAAAATACACCCCAGTAAATTCCAAAGTACAAACAATCTCGGATAAAGATGAGATTGTGATATTTCCCTTACCTTAGGTCTGATTTGCTTTGTATGTGTCTGAAGCTCCTCTTCTTTGGAACGCTTCTTTGAATCCTCCACTTAGGGAACTAAGATTGGTCTTTGAAGAAGACCAGGACCTCTAAGATTATTCTAGGGAAGTGGAGAGGAGAAAATGGCAGGGTTTGGCCGAGCTTGAGTGCTCAAATTGGTGTGAGGAGGAGGGGGAGGAGGTGCCCTTTTATAAGGGAGGAGAGGGGCACCTTAGGAATATCTCAAAATATTATTTTATATTAAAGTCAAAATCGGTTTATAATGGTTCCAAAGGGTCTTATTTCGAAGCTAAAGTGGGGATGGGTCAAAATCCTATCAACCAATAGGATTTAGACAAGTTTAGGGTATTATTTTAACCTTATCAATTAGATTTAACTCTAAGTTAAATAATTTAACTTTTACCGTGTCTTTTTGTTTTCTTTCACTATATGGTTAAAACACTTACTATAACATGCCAAACGAACCCCAAATTGTTTATTATTAATATATATATCCTTATCTAAGTCATTTGGCCGAACCTTAGATTTTTAGGAATAAAATAACAATTAGTAATATAATATTTGATTTAAAAACTATTTTGTGTCAATTTTGACACTATTTGATATATGATTTTTGTGAAAGTCATAACAGAATTATATGTTCGAACCAAGTTGATTAAATCAACACTAATATATCATAGTAACCTAGAAAATTAGTGGAATTCATAAAAAGTCTCAAATTACATTTATTTTGGTGTTTATAACATCAATTATGTCAATATTTCATTAATAAGATAATTACTGCATCATCATTGTGTCATAAATAAATTAAATTATTTAATGTCTCAAAATTACAATTAAAATACCATTATGTAGGAAATATTTTTAGCTTTATAATGAATATTTATAGTCGAATTTATCTTATGTATAACCCCATATTAAAAATGATTTACTTATTAAACTTTGATTTTATCTATTTTAACCCTTCTTTAAATAAATTAATAATAAATGTCCTAATCTAACCCAAGTGGGCCTAAATGTTCATATTTTATTCATAAGGTTGTTTTTGGTCGAATTACACTTATCCAATAGAATTAGGACATGTTTTAGGGTAATATTAATATCATATTTACCCTTAGTTACCCTATTTACTATTAACCGCGGTAAAAAAAGTAAAAAGTTACTATTCACCAAAAAAATTATTTTTATCTCATTGAACCACATTTTACTTACTGATATCAACCGTGTCTGTCGGATTTTCGAAATTCCATTCACAGAAGCGGTAAAATTAAGTTTTACGCAAAATTCAGTTTTTAACCTACCACTTAGTGGTTTCACTATTCATCAAAAATTGAAAGTTTTCATAAAAATACCAAAATTTCACCCTAGGCTAATTTCGGTATTCCGAATCCAAAAAATGAAGTCCATTTTGAAAAATAAAAATTATAAAATTTCAAAAAGTGGTTATTACTATTCATAACGGCTAGTTTTAATAATATTTTAATATCATATCGTTGTTTAGTGAAACTCGGTATTGCGTATGACGCAAGCTATCAAGGAAGGTCGCGATTGCGTGTAAAGTAAGCCAAGAAAGTGTGTAGTGAAAGATTCTTTTGATGATATATAAAAACAGAATATTACTCATAAAAATCTCGGGTGTTACATTCTACCCCCCTTAAATAGAATTTCGCCCTTGAAATTCGTCACTTTGTAACAAACAGATGAGGATACTTCTCCCTCATCATATCCTCAAGCTCCCATGTAGCTTCTTCAAGTTGGTGGTTCCTCCATAAAACTTTCACCAAGCGAGTGGTCTTGTTTCTTAGGACTTTTTCGCTATGATCCAGAATCTCTATCGGTTGTTCTTCATAAGAAAGATCTTTCTCCAGCGGTACAACTTCTGAGCTGAGTACATGTGAAGGATCTGGTATGTACTTTCTCAGGAGAGATACATGGAACACATCGTGAACTTGAGAGAGATTCGGTGGAAGCGCCAATCGGTAAGATACCTTCCCAACACGATCCAGTATTTTGAAAGGACCGATATATCTAGAGCTCAACTTCCCCTTCTTTCCAAATCTCATAACCCTCTTCCAGGGAGATATTCGTAAGAACACTTTATCACCCACTTCAAACTCTAGGTCTTTTCTTCGGTTGTCGGCATAACTTTTCTGTCGACTCTGAGCTACTCTTATGTGTTGTTGAATAGATCTGACCTTTTCTGCCATTTCATCAACGAGATCAGGTCCTAATAGCTTTCTTTCCCCAACTTCATCCCAGCAAGTTGGAGTCCTGCATTTCTTTCCATAGAGAGCTTCATAAGGAGCCATCTGAATACTGGAGTGAAAGCTATTATTATAAGAAAATTCCACCAAAGGTAGGTGTTGATCCCAACCTCCTTTGGAATCCATAGAGCAAGCTCTCAACATATCTTCTAGGGTTTGAATTATTCTTTCAGACTGACCGTCTGTCTGGGGATGATAAGCAGTGCTGAAACTCAACTCTGTATCCAGAGTATGCTGAAGACTTCGCCAGAACTTCGAGGTAAATCTCGGATCCCGATCAGATATAATAGAAAGTGGTACTCCATGCAATCTTACCACTTCCTTTACATATATCCTAGAAAGCTGATCTAGAGAGAAATCCTCTCTAATAGCAATGAAGTGTGCAGACTTTGTAAGACGATCAACTATGACCCAAATAGCATTATTGCCTTTGGATGTTTTAGGAAGTCCTATGACAAAGTCCATAGTGATGTTTTCCCATTTCCATTTGGGTATGGGTAATGGTTGTAACATCCCCTTAGACTTCTGTCTCTCAGCTTTAACTTGTTGACAAACCAAGCATCGAGAGACATATTCAGCAACATCTCTTTTCATTCCATCCCACCAGAAGTACTCTTTCAGGTCCCTATACATCTTCGTGCTTCCAGGATGAATAGAGAATGATGAACTATGAGCCTCATCCAGCAGCTCCTTCTTTAATTCGGGGATGGGAGGAACACAAACCCGATTCCTGAACTTTATTATCCCATCACAATCAAGGTTGAATTCAGGAACATTTATCACCTTCTTTTTAACACTACATCTTCTTTCTGTGCCTCTTTAATCTTCACATGTATAGATGGTTGAACATTCATTTGAGAAAGATAAGATTTTTCCCCTTCCATTATAATTCCAAGATCCATCCTTTGTAAATCCATAAATATTGGATCTTTTGTGATCCTCATCATGGATAAACTAGCATGGTCTTGTCGACTTAATGCATCTGCCACCTTGTTTGCTTTCCCAGGGTGGTAATGGATTGAGCAGTCATAATCCTTAATCAGCTCCAACCATCTTCTTTGACGCATATTCAGCTCCTTTTGTGTGAAAATATACTTTAAACTTTTATGATCAGTATAAATATCACACCTTTCACCATAAAGGTAATGCCTCCAAATCTTTAATGCAAAGATTACCGCAGCCAACTCCAAATCATGTGTTGGGTAATTTTCCTCATGGATTTTCAACTGTCATGAGGCATAAGCTATCACCATATCATTTTGCATAAGAACACACCCCAATACCTTCTTGGATGCATCACTGTATATCACAAACCTTTCTCCACTACAAGGTAGTGTGAGCACAGGTGCACTGGATAACCTTCTTTTCAACTCCTTGAAATTCTCTTCACATTCTTCCGTCCAGACAAACTTAACTCCTTTCCGAGTCAACTTGGTGAGTGGATTAGATAATCGTGAAAAATACTTTACAAAACGTCGATAATATCCAGCCAAACCAGGAAAACTTCGGATCTCAGTTACTGTTGTTGGTCTTGACCATCTTTCGATAACCTCTATTTTTGCTGGATCCACAGATATCCCCTCTTTTGAGATTATGTGACCCAAAAATGCAACTTTTTGAAGCCAAAATTCACACTTGGTAAATTTGGCATAAAGCTTATCCTTTCTCAGGGTCTTCAATATAATTCTCAAGTGATCTTCATGCTCTTCCTTTCTCTTTGAATAGACAAGAATATCGTCTATAAAGACTACCACAAATTGATCAAGATAGTCTCTAAAGACTCTATTCATTAGATCCATGAAGATAGCAGGGGCATTAGTAAGACCAAATGGCATCACTATAAATTCATAGTGTCCATACCTTGTACGGAAATCCGTCATTGGTATATCCTCCCTTTTGACCCTTAATTGATGATACCCTGAACGAAGATCAATCTTGGAAAATTATTGAGCTCCGCGTAGTTGGTCAAATAAGTCATCAATGCGTGGGAGAGGATATTTGTTCTTGATAGTGATCTTGTTAAGTTCTCGATAATCAATGCAGAGTCTCATTGATCCATCTTTCTTCTTAATAAATAAAACAGGTGCTCCCCAAGGTGACGCACTAGGGCGTATGAATCCCTTATCAAGATTCTCTTGGAGTTGCTTCTTCAATTCCTGCAACTCAATTGGGGCCATTCTATAAGGTGTCTTTGAAATAGGCAAAGCACCCGGTACGAGTTCTATTGAAAACTCAACTTCACGATTTGGTGGAAGACCCGGTAATTCCTCCGGAAAGACATCATCAAACTCCTGTACAATGGGCATATTCTTAATCGTGAGTTTCTCACCAACCATTTGAGATAAATAACCTTCATTTAGTGGAATCAAGACCCATAAGATGGAAGAAATTTCCACTGGAAGGTTATATTCATCCTTGCATCGATAGACGATCGTAGATTGATCTGGAATATGAAATGTGACTTCCCTTCTTTGGAAATTGATATGAGCTCCATGTAGAAAAATCCAATCCATGCCAAGAATCACATCAAATTCCACTAAAGGAAGGATCACAAGATTTGCAGGAAGCACTTTCCCACAAACTTCGATCGGAGACGAATTATAAACTTTTGATCTGTTGTGCCATTAGGTGTTGTCACAGCTAACTCAACATCTAATTGTTGAGGTAATATGGTGATACCCTTAGAAAATTCTTTAGAAATAAAATAGTGGGTGGATCCAGAATCAAATAAAACATTTGCTCATTTAGAGTGGATGGTAAGTGTACCTTTCACCACTTCGTTATCGTACTCCACATCGCTGATAGAAATTGCATGTGACTTTCCTTTGTCTTTAGCCTTAAGATTTTGTTGACGTCGACCATCATCATCAACCCTTGGATTTGGGCATTGATTGGCATAATTCCCCATCTCCTTGAACTTGAAACATTGAAGTGTAGTAGGTTCATTCTGTGTATCCCTTCCTTTGTTTTCATCATTAGACATCTTCTTCCCATTGTCGCGGCATTCAAATGCCCGATGACCTTCCTTTCCACATTTGAAACATTTACTTGTCCCTTTAAGACAACTCCCTCCATGTTTCTTTCCACACTTTGAGCATAAGGGAAAGCTCGTCTTCTTTTCAGTGTGCTCTTTAGATTTTCCTTTGAATTCCATCTTCCTCTTCTTATCAAACCCATGTGACTGATGGGTTACTCCAATCTCCATCTCGACTTTGAGAGCACATCGAATGATTTCCTCGTAGCTATTGAAGTCCCTTATGGCTAACGCCCTTCGAAGACTTGGTTTTAAGCCACTAAAGAATCGATCGATCTTACCCTCAGTTTGGATAATAATACCAGAAGCGTACCTTGCAAGTCTTGTAAAATTTGCTTCATAGGTACCAACAGATTCATCATCCCTCTGCTTCAGTTCAAGAAACTCTTTCTCCATCTTTGTTCGGAGAATACGAGGGAAGTACTTATTGAAAAATAAGTTCTTGAACTCGTCCCATTCCATAGACTCAATTTCATCCCTTTGCCTTGTATTCTTAATAAGATTCCACCATTGATCAGCATCTCCTTCCAAACGATACACTGCTAGGATGACTTTATCATGTTCAGAACATTGAAGAACTGAAAATATCTTTTCCGTAGTACTAATCCATTGTTCAGAAACTAATGAATCAGTAGACCCGCTGAAAGAAGGTGGACGCTGCCTCATGAAGGATTCAACAGAATGTTGCTCCTTCCTTTGCTCGTTTGGAAGTCCTGCATGATTCATAGCTTGAGAAAGTTGTATGAGCATGGCTACAAGATTTTGAATTCCAGCTCCCATATTTTTTGGTTGCTCAGGGGGACAATCATTGCATTGCCCATCGCATTCCGCATTAACACGGTTCCTTCGGGTTCCAGCCATTGACTAAAACCAAGAAGAATAGTGTGAGAAACACTAATTATAATAGGAAACCCACATAATCAAGGATAAAATTTTCATGCTTAAGGTCTTATCCTAGGTTATTCATGGCCATTTCTAAAACACTAAGATTGTGTTCTTAGACTTATCCTTAGGGTTCTTACTAAGGCTTTCACATCCTAGTTTCCAAAGGTTGACTATACCTTTCCTTTAATACCAACTATAACGACCCATACTTTACAAACATTGTTAATACTTCAAAATTGAAGCACACTTATTACAACATATGATAAAACCACAAAGGACCGTATAGGTATAGTGTCTTTAGAAACTGGGAAACATAAACAACTGGTTCATAAATTTTCTACACTGTCTCCCATTTATTTCATCATATCTAGGGTCCCTTTTAGCATATTCTACTTAATATCCATCTTCCTGAACTGGGGAAAAGAAAACATAAAAGGGTGAGCTCAAATGCTCAGCAAGGGCAAAAAAAGGAAATAAAAATCATATCATATCTTTTTGAAAATCATAACCTGCAAAAGAGATCATAATATCTTAACATGGAACAAATCATAGAAGTGAAAATGAGATCCCCATAATCATAACATGAAACTTGAAATATTTGTGGCATGCACACATAATCATGGAAAATCATTTCTTGTTAGTCATGACTCATTTCCAAGACTATCTTAGTGGACAAAGTCCCTTTCTGAACCGAGTTACCCTCGTTCCAGTCCTGTTTCACTGAACCGGTATAACCTACCGTTCCAGCCATGTCTATCTCATGAGATATAAAATCATTACCCAATGCATTGGAGGGAGATATAGGTCCCACCCATCTTATAATGAATCCTTTCTTATGTGTGCCACATAATCATAAACCATACATCATAGCGTAACCCATGAAATAAAAATGGGATTCTTAAACAACATGACATCATAAAACAATTCATATAAGATAAAGGAATTCATAAAAATATTTACATCACAACATAATCAAATCCATGTAATAATAGGGATAAAAACATAACCCTTTATCATCTTAGATGGAAAATAATTTTGATAAAACACTTGAACTTCATTCTTGAGGAAAATATCCTTTCTACTTCAAAAACACTTTTCCTTTCTTAACATGTCATACAATTTTAAACTTAAAGAAGTTGATTAAAAATAAACATGAAAACTTGTAAAGGAAGCTTCTTGGAAATAATGTTTTAAAAATCCATTCATGCCATATAAGTTAAAAAAAACATTCATCTCATACTTTTGTCGGAAAAGTCAAAAAAGTACCTCGTACGAAAAACGACAAAAGATTCCTTTCATATCCTTTACTAAAAAATTACCGAAGGGTAAAATTGGAAATAATCTATTTTAGGTGGATGGAAATAATATTACATATTGTGGAAACATGGATGTGGATGATAAAATACACCCCAGTAAATTCCAAAGTATAAACAATCTCGGATAAAGATGAGATTGTGATATTTCCCTTACCTTAGGTCCGATTTGCTTTGTATGTGTCCGAAGCTCCTCTTCTTTGGAACGCTTCTTTGAATCCTCCACTTAGGGAACTAAGATTGGTCTTTGAAGAAGACAAGGACCTCTAGGATTATTCTAGAGAAGTGGAGAGGAGAAAATGGCAGGGGTTGGCCGAGCTTGAGTGCTCAAATTGGTGTGAGGAGGAGGGGGAGGAGGTGCCCTTTTATAAGGGAGGAGAGGGGCACCTTAGGAATATCTCAAAATATTATTTTATATTAAAGTCAAAATCGGTTTATAATGGTTACAAAGGGTCTTATTTCGAAGCTAAAGTGGGGATGGGTCGAAATCCTATCAACCAATAGGATTTAGACATGTTTAGGGTATTATTTTAACCTTATCAATTAGATTTAACTCTAAGTTAAATAATTTAACTTTTACCGTGTCTTTTTGTTTTCTTTCACTATATGGTTAAAACACTTACTATAACATGCCAAACGAACCCCAAATAGTTTATTATTAATATATATATCCTTATATAAGTCATTTGGCCGAACCTTAGATTTTTAGGAATAAAATAACAATTAGTAATATAATATTTTATTTAAAAACTATTTTGTGTCAATTTTGACACTATTTGATATATGATTTTTGTGAAGTTCATAACAGAATTATATTTTCGAACCAAGTTGATTAAATCAACACTAATATATCATAGTAACCTAGAAAATTAGTGTAATTCATAAAAAGTCTCATATTACATTTATTTTGGTGTTTATAACATCAATTATGTCAATATTTCATTAATAAGATAATTACTGCATCATCATTGTGTCATAAATAAATTAAATTATTTAATGTCTAAAAATTACAAATAAACCACCATTATGTAGGAAATCTTTTTAGATTTCTAATTAATATTTATAGTCAAATTTATCTTATGTATAACCCCATATTAAAAATGATTTACTTATTAAACTTTGATTTTAACTATTTTAACCCTTCTTTAAATAAATTAATAATAAATGTCCTAATCTAACCCAAGTGGGCCTAAATGGTCATATTTTATTCATAATGTTGTTTTTTGTCGAATTACACTTATCCAATAGAATTAGGACATGTGTTAGGGTAATATTAATATCATATTTACCCTTAGTTACCCTATTTACTATTAACCGCGGTAAAAAAAAGTAAAAATTTACTATTCACCAAAAAATTATTTTTATCTCATTGAACCACATTTTACTTACTGATATCAACCGTGTCTGTCGGATTTTCGAAATTCCATTCACAGAAGCGGTAAAATTAAGTTTTACGCAAAATTCAGTTTTTAACCTACCACTTAGTGGTTTCACTATTCATCAAAAATTGAAAGTTTTCAGAAAAATACCAAAATTTCACCCTAGGCTAATTTCGGTATTCCGAATCCAAAAAATGAAGTCCATTTTGAAAAATAAAAATTATAAAATTTCAAAAAGTGGTTATTACTATTCATAACGGCAAGTTTTAATAATATTTTAATATCATATCGTTGTTTAGTGAAACTCGGTATTGCGTACGACGCAAGCTATCGAGGAAGGTCGCGATTGCGTGTAAAGTAAGCCAAGCAAGTGTGTAGTGAAAGATTCTTTTGATGATTTATAAAAACAGAATATTACTCATAAAAATCTCGGGTGTTACAACCCATGAAATCAATTCCCCAACAGTCAAAGATTTCAACCACTAATATTGGAGTGAGAGGCATTTGATTCCTTTTTGTGATGGACCCTACTTGTTGACACCTAGGGCAGCTTTGAAAAAATGTGTAGGAGTCCCTTGAGAGAGTGGGCCAAAAGAGACCGCATTGAAGAACCTTGGCAGAAGTTTTCTTATAGGAAAAGTGACCTCCACAAGCCTCACTATGACAGAACATTAGGATGGACTCTTGTTCGGATTCTGGCACACACCTCCTAATGACTTGGTCAGGACAGAACTTATAGAGGTATCGATCATCAAACACATAATGCTTGACATCAGAAAGAAATTTTCTTCTAGCTTGGGTCCCTAAGAATTTTGGAATGACCCCTGAAACTAAGAAGTTGGCTATGTCAGCATACCAGGGGAAATCACTCACAGAATAGAGGTTCTCATCGGGAAATGAATCAGACACAGAAAGGTGATGTGAGTTGTCTTTGAATTCCAACCTAGAGAGGTGATCAGCTACAACATTCTCAACACCTTTTTTATCTTTAATGGTTAAATCAAACTCTTGAAGAAGAAGGACCCACCTAATTAATCTAGCCTTGGCATCTTGTTTTTGAAAGAGATATTTTAGAGCCGAATGGTCGGTGAAGATAATGATGGGTGATCCTAAGAGGTAGGACCTGAATTTCTCTAAGGCAAACACAACAGCAAGTAACTCCTTTTCAGTGGTGGTGTAATTGATTTGGGCATCATTTAAGGATTTTCTTGCATAAGAAATGATATATGGAGTTTTATCACACTGTTGTCCTAACACAGCTCCTACAGCAAAGTCATTGGCATCACACATGAGTTCGAAAGGAAGGTCCTAGTTTGGAGATTTCATAATGGGAGGAGAGGTGAGAGCGGATTTAAGGGTTGAAAATGAACCCTCACAGCTTTTTGTCCAAACAAATGGAGCATCCTTTACTAGTAGAGCACAAAGAGGACGAGAGATTGAACTAAAGTCCTTAATGAATCTTCTATAGAAACCAGCATGTCCTAAGAAGGACCTCACTTCCTTAACAGTTCTGGGTGATGGAAGGTGACGAATGATGTCAACCTTTGCTTTATCAACTTCAATTCCCCTACCTGAGACTATATGGCCAAGGACTAACCCCTCTTTTACCATGAAATGACATTTTTCCTAGTTTAGGACCAGATTCTTTTCTTCACATCTTGAAAAAAATCTCTCCACATTCCTAAGACATCCCTCAAATGTATCCCCAAAGATAGAGAAGTCATCCATGAAGACCTCTAGAAAATCCCCTACCATATCTGAGAAGATTCCCATCATGCACCGCTGGAAGGTTCCAGGGGAATTGCATAACCCGAACGACACGCGTTTGAAGGCAAAGGTGTCGAATGGACATGTGAATGTTGTCTTCCCTTGATCCTCCAAGGAGACCTCGATTTGATTGTACCCTGAGTACCCATCTACGAAGAAATAGAATTGATGACCCGCCACTCGCTCAAGGACTTGATCAATAAAGGGAAAGGGAAAATAGTCCTTCTTAGTACAAGAGTTGAGCTTCCTATAGTCAATACAAACTCTCCAGCCACTACTCACCCTAGTTGGAAGAATTTCCCCATCCTTATTAGTGATCACAGTGATTCCAGCTTTCTTTGGGACAACTTGAATTGGGCTTACCCACTCACTCTCAGCTATGGGGTAGATGATACCGGCTTTTAACAACTTAAGAAGTTCTTTCCTTACCACATCCATAAGATTTGGATTGAGTCTCCTCTGAGGTTGACGACATAGTTTGGATTCAGATTCAAGAGTAATCCTATGAGTTCCAATAAGTGGGATAATCCCAGGAATATCAGACAGGGTCCAACCGATGGCTTTCTTGTGTTTCCTAAGGACATCTAAAAGCATCCCCTCATGATTGGCTTCAGGAGAAGAAGATATGACTATAGGATGTGTTTGATTTTCCCCTAGGAAGGCATACTTGAGGGAAGTAGGAAGTTCCTTTAATTCAAGATCGGGTTGGTTCAGAATTTCAGCAGAAGATTGGGGCATTGGATCAAGATCGAATTTGTTTCCTAGATTTTCAGATTGAATTTATTCCCCATGTGTAGAAGTTTCAGCCACAAGATTGTATTGACCTGGGTTAGGGAAGGGAGTTTGAGTTGTCTCCATGAATGTGGTTTCCTGAAAGGTTTCACTGATTGTTGGTCCTAAGACATCATCATAGGAGTAATTTGAAAATGATTCGAGCCAAGGAGATAAGCTTACTTCATATGAACAAAGGAAATCAATCTCATCCTGACTTAAACATTCATCAAATATTCCTTGATGTTCTATGGATTCATTATCAATGATTCTTATCATGTTTACTTCATGAATGTCCTCATCATCTCCTATCTGTGAGCTTTCATTATAGATGTTCAAGTCTAGACTCATGTTCCCAAAGGTGATGGTCATGTTCCCATTTCGGACTCGGATAACAGAGTTGATTGTTGCAAGGAAAGGATGACCAAGGATGATTGGGGTTTGTTCCTTATTTCCTAAGTTTGGATGGTTATCAAGGACAATGAATTCAGCAGGGTAGATGAAGTTTTCAACCTTTACCAGAACGTCCTTTAAATTCCCCTTTGGAACCCTAATGCTACGGTCAGCAAGCTGAAGTGTGACAGATGTGGGTTGGAGCTCTTCTAGGCCTAACTGGAAGTACACAGCATAGGGGATGATATTGACACTAGCACCTAGATCACACAAGGCCTTGACAACTTTGTTCTCTCCTAGTTCAACATTGATGTAAGGGCAACCTGGGTCTTTCAACATAGGAGGAATGGTCCCTTGAATGGTGGTACTCACATTAGTAGCCAAAAGGACTTGGTTTTTATGTGAAAATTTTCTTTTAAAAGTGCACAAGTCCTTAAGTTACTTTGAGTAGGAAGGTATGGTTTGGATGGCATAGATAAGAGGAATGTTCAACTTGACTTGTGAGAATATTTCTCTCAATGTTTCACTTAATTCAGGCTTGGTTTTCCCCCTCATGCGTTGAGGAAATGGTGCAGGTTGTGGGGTTTTTTGTTGAAGAGTTGTTTCTTTGACAATGTTATCAGTTTCCTCAGTTTGATCTTGTGGTTCATTTGAATTTTCATCCAAGTTTGAATCTTCAGGTGGGTTCTGAATTAGTTGTTCAGGCTTCTCAATTGATTTCCCACTTCTTAAAATAGTCACAGCATTTATTTGTTCATGAGTTGATTGAGTGCAACTTGACTCTCCCCTTGAAGTTTAGGATGGAACCGCCTGAGTAGGCATGGGTGCCTTTCCAGTTTTGATGGTTTGAAGTTCTTGTTTAAGGGAAGAGACTTCTGAGTTCATCCTTTCCATTTGTTTGCACAGTTGTTCTAGTAGGCTTTGTGGAACAGTTTGGGTTGGTGCTTGAGTAGGTTGGTTTATCCCAGGGGGATATTTTGGAGGTGGGATGGTTTGTTGAAAGTGGACCGGTGGTTGTTGGTATTGGATAGCTTGGGTTTAGAACTGGTTATGGGTTTGGAACTGGGGGGGTAAGGATTTTGTCCCTGTGGTTGGATAGGTTGTTGGTTATCTTTCCAGCGGAATCCTGGGTGGTCGTTATACCTTGGGTTAAAGTTGTTTTGGCATTGAGGCTTTTGAAAGTTCAAAGCATTTACTTCCGCTGGGGGTCCTCCTAAAAGGACATCCTTGATGGATGGAATGGTAACACCCCAAGATTTCATAGTGTGTTAGTTCTTCAAAATAATTCAACAACTTTCACTACATGCAACACAAAGTTCAAGCACACCATGACTTACCAAACAAGCCATTCAAAAGAGGTTATGAATAGTATTAGATAAATTTTAATGTTTATATAATCCTTATAATTTTAGAATCCATATTATGAGTTTCTTAGATATAATGCAAGAACAAATTCATTTTCAGTATTGCACTTTTATCAACTTTAATAGTGAACCCTTTTTAAATACTATATTTTAAACTTTTTGACTAAATGGGGACATCAAAAATTTAAAATGAAACATCCCAGGCTTCTACGGTACGCTTCTCTTTGAATAATGTGATAGCGTGTGTTGTACGCAACACCGAGTTCTAACAACCAATTAAACTAGCCGTTATGAATAGTAATAACTAATTTTTAAAATTATATATATTTTATATTTCAAAATGGACTTCATTTTTGGATTCGGAATATCTAATTTAGCCTAAGGTGAAATTTTGGTACTTTTCGGATAACTTTCATATTTTGATGAATAGTGAAAATTACTAAATTTTAATTAAAAACAACTTTTTTAATCAAAATAATTAATAGTGATAAATTATGAATTTTAGTAGTTTTAAAGTATATTTAGAATATATTTTTATCATTTAATATAATGTTGGTCATTGGACATAATTTTACAATTAAACCGAACATAAACAAGTGTCAATCATTTGATAGTTATTACCTCTTAAAAACACGCTTTTTGTTTTGACAGCGGGAATTAATTTTAAATTAATTTCTGCCACTTCTGTGTTTTGAATTTAGAAAAATGGATTCCATATTTGGAATCAGGATATCCAAATTGTGTAAATAGGTAACTTTTATTTTTAGACATTTTGAATAATTACTGTGGTAAATATTTTATTTACCATGGTTAAGGGTAAATCTGGTAAATAAGGGTTAAAAAAATAATATTATAATAATACAAAATTACCCTAAAACGTGTCCTAACCTTATTGGTGGACACATACCCGACCATGAGCATCCTTGGGTCAATTTGGGGACCCCTTGGAGCCACTTGTATGTGGTAGGGACACTTTATATTAATAAAGTTATAATAAAAATAAAAATGGCATAAGCTTACATCTTTTAGAAGAACAACTTTTACACAGGGTTATACATGTTGGATTTTCGATTATAAATATTCATTAGAAAGATAAAAAGATTTCCTACATAATGATAGTTTATTTATAATTTTTAGACATTAAATAAGTTATTTTATTTATGACACAATGATGATGCGGTAATTACTATAATAGTGAAAAATTAAAATAATTGATATTATAAATACCAAAATAAATATAATATGAAACTTTTAATGAATTAAAATAATTTTATAGGATAATATGATATATTAGGATTGATTGTATTGACTTTGTTCGAAGTAATCAATCTGTTATGAGTTTCAAAAAAATCAACTATTGAATAGTGTCAAAATTGACATAAAAGAGTTCTTAAAACAAATATTATATTATTAATTGATATTAAATTCCTAAAAATCTAAGGTTCGTCCAAGAGACTTATATCATGATAGGTTAATCATTAATGGACCACTTGGGGGTCTATTTGATGTATATAGTAAGTTTATTAACCATATTATATAAAACTACAAAGAGACATTGTAAAAGTGAAACTAATTAACTTAGAGTTAATACTTAAAGATAAGGTTAATATAAGTACCCAAACCTGTCTAACTTCTATTGGTTCAGTTGTTTTCGACCTATCCCCACCTTAACATTTAAATAATCAACTTTGGAGCCATTAGAAACCGAATATGAATTTATTATAAATTAATATTTCTAGCTTTTCCAAAGGTGCCCCTCACCCCTCTTATAAAAGGGCACTCCTCCTTCTCATTTCTTCACACCTATAAATCCTTTTGGTTCGGCCCAACTCTGCCCAAATACTCTCCCAACATAACTAACTACAACCTAGAGGCCTTAGTTTGATCAGAAAGTCAACCTAAGGAGCCCTTTTGATCAAATCAAAAGGAAGAACCGGAAGAAGAGGTAATGATTTCACCACCCTTTTCTAAGTTCATTTCTTCTTCCACTTCTTCTTCCTTTGTTCTTACCATTCTAAAATAATAACTCCAGTATCTCACATATACTGTGATGTTATTATAAGTATGGTACAACCATATTCAGTATTTTATCCACCCTTTGAATAACATGTCACCATACGTGCGTACGTACGGCTTACCGTCTCCACGTCGTGGTGTAATTGTTATTCAATATAATATTATTTGGATGGGTATAATAATGATGTGTAACTCATTTAAATAATAAATATAACATGTTAATGATTCTGTATATATGATATACCATTCATTTATATATTATTTTAATATCAAAAGAATGATATTGTCGCTCGTGCGTACGTACGGACTACCGTCTCCACGAACGTGATGAGATTCATTCTCCATCGTAACCATTCAAGTATAATTATCATTTGATGATTTAAAAATGATTTCTAAGGACTAGATATCATTCTGGATATGAATAAGATACAACAACCATGGCTTATGTAACAAAACATATAAATAAAATGAGTAAGTTAACACCCGAAACGACGATAATTCTAAGATATTATTAACAAATCAATGTTAAAAGATCATATATGATATCATATTAATATATATGATTCTTGTATAATTTAATAACAATTATTTCACCATTATACAGGAGGTTAACCTACCCCAACAAAGGAAAAGTACAAGGTAAGGGTTATTTCACAATCTCTTCATTATCCGAGGTTGTTTATACGTAATAATCTACTGGGATATCTTTATCATCCACATCCATGTTTCTTAAAAATGTATTTCAAAACATTTTTACTATTTACGAGAATATGGGTTAAAGTCATTTATACCCTTGTTTGTCTTTTTATAAGAGGTTTATAAAGGAATCTTTCCTTCGTTTTCAAAACAAGGTCATTTTTAACCTTTTCGACAGAATTGAGGTAAGAATGTTTTTTTTTTAACTTATACGGCGGGTGCGGTTATTTTATGCCGTTATAAAATCTTCAAAGCTTTCCTTACAAGCTTATAAGAATATTTTCAAAGAAAATGTTTTATTTTATATGGATCTTAAATGATTTCAAAATAAAAGGAGATATTTCTTTAAAAAGAATTTTGATTTCATCTACGTCAACATCCTTTGATGGATTTTAAGATTATTTGAAGTTGATTTATTATGATACAAAACTTCTATATTGTATTGAAGGTTTTGAGATATGTTTGACTATGGATGTGCTATTTTTATACCATTCATAGTTTATGGTGAAATTATTGACATTTCGTATGCTAGTTTTAATACGAATGTTTATGTTATGTTTAAACCTTTTCATATGGGAATGCATTGGACTTAATAAGTGACGGGTGGAGCCCGCTATAGCTCCTAGATGCATCGGTAGGTCTCATGAGACAAAATAGTGTCTTGGCACAAGGCCTTGACAAAATCTTATTTGTAGTCTTGGCACGAGGCCTTGGCTATGTGGTTATGATAGTCTGGCATTATGCATTCCAACATTATGAAAGTGGTTATTGATTTTTGCATGTGATTATTCGATTAGTAGAATATCCATGTGAATAAGTAAATGGAATTATTTCATTTTATTTATGCCATACCATGTTGAAAGTTCATGTTTGAAAGGCTTTTGGTTTAGTTATACATTGCCTTAAAAGTTTATTCTTATTTATGAAAGTTTCCGCTATTTTGTTATCCTTACTGGGCATTTGAGCTCACCCCTTTTATATGTTTTATTTTTCCCAGGAAGTGAAGAAGTAAATTATGAATGACCTACAGGGATATTATGTGGGGATATGAGTGTGGATTATGGAGACATTATGTTTTTGTATTAGTTTTTTCATTTTATGATGTAATGTAAAACTTATGAATATATCTAGTATTTCCAAGGCTACTAAACCAATCGGTCTTTCGAGATTTGATCTTTCTTGTGATCATGCCAATGCTACGAAGTAATGCACCGACTCTGGGTAGCTGGGGTCAGGGCGTTACAGTTGGTATCAGAAGAAGTTTAGTACAAACCTTGGAAGCTAGATTTAGATAAACTCTGATTAGAGCACGTAGACCTAAGATGAACTTTGAGGATTAGTGTAGAAGAACATCCTAGAATTTTGGTATTGTAGAGATTTTGTGAGTTTTCCGAGCAATAAATCCTTGTCTGGATACGAGCAGGTAGAGGCGGCTCTGGCACAGATGTACCTAGGGGTAAAACCCGAAAACACCGCTTTGATCTAGACTCGAACGGGAACTGGTGCACGACAACGGGCCTTGCTGCACTCTTGGTTACGACACTCCCGGGGGATATGCTTAGGATAATTCTCATTTTCTTTACAAACCATTATGAAGGGTTTATGAGTATATACATCCTCAAAGGAGACATTTTTATGATTATGGATTATATCCATAAATAGTTCAATTTATGTTAAGTGTTTTATAAGTATGGGATTATGTATTTTGATTCATAAACTGATCTAGTGTATTCCATTGTTTAGAAATGGCGCCCAGTAGAAGGAATGAGAACTCCAGAAATACACATGATCCAAAGAGAAGGAAGGATCATATCTTTCATGGTATTAAGCTAGAATTTATAAGAGAAATAGTCTCCCATGTATTATCATCATATGAAGAAATAATATCATGTGTTGATAAGATAAGTAAAGAGTTTACTGAGTCCTATGGCGTTGAAAGGATGCAAGAGAAGAAAAGGATGGAAGAGAGAAAAATGGATAAAGGGAAGAGGGAAAAGAATAATTTTCCTATATGTGGTAACTGTGGAAAGAAACACCCTGGAACTTGCCTGAAAGGAATGGGAGTTTGTTATACGTGTGGAGGAAAAGGTCACAAAGTACGTGACTGCAAGGGTAAGAAAATGGTTTCAAATGTACAATGCTTCATTTGCAAGGAGTTTGGACACTACGCGAACCTATGTCCCAGTCATCAGACTATGCCGCAAATGATGTTATTGGATAATAATCAAGTTATGATACTACCACAGATGAAGAGGAATGATTAGAGTTCATATGTTGATTATGTCAATTGAGTGTTTTATCAACAATCTACTTGTTATAATAATTATGGAGTATATAAGGATTGTACTGCAGTACTATTTCATTAAGGACTTGAGATTGTGTGGAACAAAGAAAAGTGACTCAATAGCAGGATAAATTTTTGGAAAATATATGGTTGAGAGAATGATAAATCATAATATAGTTCTGATACTGAGGTAGTGATTTTGGAATAATATGTGATTGTTTTGGATAAATTATATTGGATATTCTTGACTACCTTGGAACTGATTAATGATTTGTATATTCCATCATTGTTGGGGTTTAAAACATTTTTTTGGATTAATAAAGTATATCCAGCATTCTATATGGAATAAGGGATCATGAATGTAATCAATAAGGAATATAGTAATACATGATGAAGGTACTCATATGCTATTACGGGGTAAAAAGGATCTATATTTTGTTTTCCTTCCTTATAAATGTTGGAATGTGAGTTTGGACAGAAGTATTTTGGATAGTTCTAGTTTGGATTATTTTGGATTGCCATAAAAGGACAACCCGGAGGTCGGGCGGCAACCCGTCGCGTCCGGCAAGGCTGTGAGACTTGAACCCGCAACCGAAGGGCGACAAGGGTGTATCACCTACCACTGGCCCATGAGATGTCCTGGAATAAATAATGTAGTTTTTGTTAAAAGATCATGTAGATGAATTATAAATTCGTTTATTTTTGAACCCTATACGAATAGTGTAAATAGAATTTTTTTACATTCTATTATCTTTTAGAGTGAAAGATGAGTTTGTGGTAGAAATTTATTAATGGATAAAACTCTAATTATAATGTAAGTATATCTCCTTATGATCTTAGCCAATCTCATAAATAAATTCCTCAACATTAAGAAAAGCAACTTAGAACAAAAATGTTTTCCTATATGGTACCTTAAATCATCACTAATTTATGGCTTTGGGATTTTTGGCCTTTTCATAGCCATGTTCTCTACCACTCTCCATCAGAGAATTGATGGTTATATTTTTCTTCCATATCCATATTTTCCTACATGGAACCCTAGTATGTGTTATTTTCGGTAATCTTCATACTTTTGACTCTTTATTTTAAATAGAGGCCTCATTGATTCATTTTTCGATGTGGGATTTCAACTAAGATATTTTGAAACGTCAAAATGTGTTATCCTAATACCCTATGTTTTGTTGAACCGATGGTATTTCAAATCATCATATATTGATGAATTTAAGGACCTCAATTTTATACTTGTTTGTAATTGATGACCTCAATCAGTACCTATAAATATTTACGTTTTTCCTCCAATTATATGTCTCAAATTGCCACCAATGTTCTCCTAATCGAGATCATAATTTGGTGGTGACCCTTTCATTTCTCTTTTCCTCATATTAAGACTAAATTTTAGTAACCCAATTTCCTATGTGGGGTTTCCCACAAATATATTATATATTTTCAACCTTTTATTTTCGAAGAACAATTTCAAATTGCGAGGACGCAATTTATTGAAGGAGGGGAGAATGTAACACCCCAAGATTTCATAGTGTGTTAGTTCTTCAAAATAATTCAACAACTTTCACTACATGCAACACAAAGTTCAAGCACACCATGACTTACCAAACAATCCGTTCAAAAGAGGTTATGAATAGTATTAGATAAATTTTAATGTTTATATAATCCTTATAATTTTAGAATCCATATTATGAGTTTCTTAGATATAATGCAAGAACAAATTCATTTTCAGTATTTCACTTTTATCAACTTTAATAGTGAACCCTTTTTAAATACTATATTTTAAACTTTTTGACTAAATGGGGACATCAAAAATTTAAAATGAAACATCCCAGGCTTCTACGGTACGCTTCTCTTTGAATAATGTGATAGCGTGTGTTGTACGCAACACCGAGTTCTAACAACCAATTAAACTAGCCGTTATGAATAGTAATAACTACTTTTTAAAATTATATATATTTTATATTTCAAAATGGACTTCATTTTTGGATTCGGAATATCTAATTTAGCCTAAGGTGAAATTTTGGTACTTTTCGGATAACTTTCATATTTTGATGAATAGTGAAAATTACTAAATTTTAATTAAAAACAACTTTTTTAATCAAAATAATTAATAGTGATAAATTATGAATTTTAGTAGTTTTAAAGTATATTTAGAATATATTTTTACCATTTAATATAATGTTGGTCATTGTACATAATTTTACAATTAAACCGAACATAAACAAGTGTCAATCTTTTGATAGTTATTACCTCTTAAAAACACGCTTTTTGTTTTGACAGCGGGAATTAATTTTAAATTAATTTCTGCCACTTCTGTGTTTTGAATTTAGAAAAATGGATTTCATATTTGGAATCAGGATGTCCAAATTGTGTAAATAGGTAACTTTTATTTTTAGACATTTTGAATAATTACTGTGGTAAATATTTTATTTACCATGGTTAAGGGTAAATCCGGTAAATAAGGGTTAAACAAATAATATTATAATAATACAAAATTACCCTAAAACGTGTCCTAAACTTATTGGTGGACACATACCCGACCATGAGCATCCTTGGGTCAATTTGGGGACCCCTTGGAGCCACTTGTATGTGGTAGGGACACTTTATATTAATAAAGTTAAAATAAAAATAAAAATGGCATAAGCTTACATCTTTTAGAAGAACAACTTTTACACTGGGTTATACATGTTGGATTTTCGATTATAAATATTCATTAGAAATCTAAAAAGATTTCCTACATAATGATATTTTATTTATAATTTTTAGACATTAAATAAGTTATTTTATTTATGACACAATGATGATGCGGTAATTACTATAATAGTGAAAAATTAAAATAATTGATATTATAAATACCAAAATAAATATAATATGAAACTTTTAATGAATTAAACTAATTTTATAGGATAATATGATATATTAGGATTTATTGGATTGACTTTGTTCGAAGTAATCAATCTGTTATGAGTTTCAAAAAAATCAACTATTGAATAGTGTCAAAATTGACATAAAAGAGTTCTTAAAACAAATATTATATTATTAATTGATATTAAATTCCTAAAAATCTAAGGTTCGGCCAAGAGACTTATATCATGATAGTTTAATCATTAATGGACCACTTGGGGGTCTCTTGGATGTATATAGTAAGTTTATTAACCATATTATATAAAACTACAAAGAGACATTGTAAAAGTGAAACTAATTAACTTAGAGTTAATACTTAAAGATAAGGTTAATATAAGTACCCAAACCTGTCTAACTTCTATTGGTTCAGTTGTTTTCGACCTATCCCCACCTTAACATTTAAATAATCAACTTTGGAGCCATTAGAAACCGAATATGAATTTATTATAAATTAATATTTCTAGCTTTCCCAAAGGTGCCCCTCACCCCTCTTATAAAAGGGCACTCCTCCTTCTCATTTCTTCACACCTCTAAAGCCTTTTGGTTCGGCCCAACTCTGCCCAAATACTCTCCCAACATCCCTCACTACAACCTATAGGCCTTAGTGTGATCATAAATCCAACCTAAGGAGCCCTTTTGATCAAATCAAAAGGAAGAACCCGAAGAAGAGGTAATGATTTCACCACCCTTTTCTAAGCTCATTTCTTCTTCCACTTCTTCTTCCTTTGTTCTTACCATTCTAAAATAATAACTCCAGTATCTCACATATACTGTGATGTTATTATAAGTATGGTACAACCATATTCAGTATTCTATCCACCCTTTGAATAACATGTCACCATACGTGCGTACGTACGGCTTACCGTCTCCACGTCGTGGTTTATTGTTATTCAATATAATATTATTTGGATGGGTATAATAATGATGTGTAACTCATGTAAATAATAAATATAACATGTTAATGATTCTGTATATATGATATACCATTCATTTATATATTATTTTAATATCAAAAGAATGATATTGTCGCTCGTGCGTACGTACGGACTACCGTCTCCACGAACGCGATGAGATTCATTCTCCATCGTAACCATTCAAGTATAAATATCATTTTATGATTTAAAAATGATTTTTAAGGACTAGATATCATTCTGGATATGAATAAGATACAACAACCATGGCTTATGTAACAAAACATATAAATAAAATGAGTAAGTTAACACCCGAAACGACGATAATTCTAAGATATTATTAACAAATCAATGTTAAAAGATCATATATGATATCATATTAATATATATGATTCTTGTATAATTTAATAACAATTATTTCACCATTATACAAGAGGTTAACCTACCCCAACAAAGGAAAAGTACAAGGTAAGGTTTATTTCACAATCTCTTCATTATCCGAGGTTGTTTATACGTAATAATCTACTGGGATATCTTTATCATCCACATCCATGTTTCTTAAAAATGTATTTCAAAACATTTTTACTATTTACAAGAATATGGGTTAAAGTCATTTATACCCTTGTTTGACTTTTTATAAGAGGTTTATAAAGGAATCTTTCCGTCGTTTTCAAAACAAGGTCATTTTTAACCTTTTCGACAGAATTGAGGTAAGATTGTTTTTTTTAACTTATACGGCGGGTGCGGTTATTTTACACCATTATAAAATCTTCAAAGCTTTCCTTACAAGCTTATAAGAATATTTTCAAAGAAAATGTTTTATTTTATATGGATCTTAAATGATTTCAAAATAAAAGGAGATATTTCTTTAAAAAGAATTTTGATTTCATCTACGTCAACATCCTTTGATGGATTTTAAGATTATTTGAAGTTGATTTATTATGATACAAAACTTCTATATTGTATTGAAGGTTTTGTGATATGTTTGACTATGGATGTGCTATTTTTATACCATTCATAGTTTATGGTGAAATTATTGACATTTCGTATGCTAGTTTTAATACGAATGTTTATGTTGTGTTTAAACCTTTTCATATGGGAATGCATTGGACTTAATAAGTGACGGGTGGAGCCCGCTATAGCTCCTCGATGCATCGGTAGGTCTCATGAGACAAACTAGTGTCTTGGCACAAGGCCTTGACAAAATCTTATTTGTAGTCTTGGCACGAGGCCTTGGCTATGTGGTTATGATAGTCTGGCATTATGCATTCCAACATTATGAAAGTGGTTATTGATTTTTGCATGTGATTATTCGATTAGTAGAATATCCATGTGAATAAGTAAATGGCATTATTTCATTTTATTTATGCCATACCATGTTGAAAGTTCATGTTTGAAATGCTTTTGTTTTAGTTATACATTGCCTTAAAAGTTTATTCTTATTTATGAAAGTTTCCGCTATTTTGTTATCCTTACTGGGCATTTGAGCTCACCCCTTTTATATGTTTTATTTTTCCCAGGAAGTGAAGAAGTAAATTATGAATGAACTGTAGGGATATTATGTGGGGATATGAGTGTGGATTATGGAGACATTATGTTGTTGTATTAGTTTTTTCATTTTATTATGTAATGTAAAACTTATGAATATATCTAGTATTTCCAAGGCTACTAAACCAATCGGTCTTTCGAGATTTGATCATTCTTGTGATCATGCCAATGTTACGAAGTAATGCACCGACTCTGGGTAGCTGGGGTCGGGGCGTTACAGGAATGGTTGGGCAGTTGTCTGTCTTATGGTCATGTTTGTCACAAATTGTGCAAACAAGGTCTACAGTTTGGATTTCATGGACTTTCCTAAGGTCTATTTCTTCAACCTTCCTAGAGAGTGCTGAAAGTTTAGCCCTAAGGCTTTCCTCTTCTCTAAGTGTATGAATTCTAGTAGTTCTTTGAGGCTTTTCAGAATAAGGTGAAGTTCCCCGTGTTTGGTTTTGTTCAGCCAGACTTTCCAGATACTCGTAAGCATCATTTGGGGCTTTGTTTTTAAAGGTTCCATTACACATCATGTCAATGAATTGTTTATTACCCGGACCCAACCCTTCATAGAAAATTCTCACTTGTTCAGGTATGGAAAACCCATGGTGTGGAACCATGTTTAGGGTGTCTTTGAACCTCTCCCATGTTTCATAAAATGACTCTCCCTCTTTCTCAAAAAAGTTTTGGATGCTCTTTTTAAGTGAAATTGTTTTGTGATGAGGGGCGTATTTTTTGTAGAATTCTCTTTGCAGTTGGTCCCAAGAGTGGACTGATGCAGGTCTCAAGTTTTTTAGCCAATTTTTAGCTCGATCCTTTAATGAAAAAGGAAAGAGCCTCATCTTAGCGGATTCTAGTTGATGTGGGGGACACATGGTTTCAACAATGTCATTGAACTCTTTGACATGAAGGTATGGCATTTCTGACTCCATCCCATGAATGGTTGGAAGGTGGTTTAGGAAATGGGGTTTGAATATGAAGTTGGTGTCTCCTATGGAATTGTGTCTAATGCATGAGGGGGAATTGGTCCAAGCTGGAGTGAGGTAGTCATTCATGGTTTGATCAACTACATTCCCTATGTTTGGAGCTTCTTGGTTTTGGTTTCCCATTTGATTCCCCCCAGGGTTTACAATTTGATTTTGTGGATGACCCTCCATTGGACTTGTTTCAAGTTCTGACTTTGGGGTTTCAAGAATATTTTGATCTGATTTAAACAATCCCCTAGGTGCACTTGACTCCCCTATCCTAGGACTTTCCACCCTAACTAGTCTGTTTGAGAAATCGCGGGTGTAGGCGGACATGCGTCAAAAAAAAGCGAGAAAGGGACAAGATAGGAGATCTTGGGTGAGAGTAGAAGAATGGAGGTGAGGAAAGAAAGTTTTTTTTTGATCTAAGGTACTTACTTGGTCCCAGGAAATGGCACCAAAATTTTATTCTCGCTCAAATTTACCCAAGAGATGAAAGTAGAACGGTCCTTGTAGTCTAGCTTGGGTTATCGATTCCACAGAGACCTAAGAAGTAACCTATAGACACGCACATTCTAAGGACTGTTTTTGGATATGAAGTGGCCAAATTGGATTGATTTTGGATGGGTTTTAAAGATATCTAATATATTTAAGTGAATTCAATTTAAAATAATGAGTTGATCCTAGGTTATCGCTCGGGGTGGATTGGACATATTTTCTTTTTAATGATTTCAATTTCTTAAATTTTAGATGGGTTCATTTAAGGAGATAAAACAACATCATCACTTACTGGTTTAATTCCTATACTCTCTAATACTAATCACCTATATACTTGAAGGATCAAAGTTTTGAGCACTTCAAGGTAAAGGATCGTATTAGTACTTGAAGTGTGTGGCCATAAATTCAACAAGGACGATGGAGTTTAAAAATCATCAAATAAAAATCCCAATTAAAGAAGTGATTATACATTAATTAGGTGATAAATAACATCCAATATATCCCCTTGCTACTCCATTGGATCAACCCATAAGTGGATTAGCCCTCCATTGATACCATGGTTTCAATGGAAGCGGAAAGTAGACTCATGAGGGAGGAAATGGAGAAGTAAAGAAAACAACAAAAATAAAATGATCACTCCACCGTTGTGTGAATAATTTCACAAGGGTTGGTGTGAATAAAGTCACACCTTGATCCAAAGGTATCAAAGTAATATTAAGAACAACATAATAAGAGTATAAGAAGAACTTTTATTAAGAAACTAATGTGAATTCAACAACTTACATGTGAAAGACAAATTTGAGGCAACAAAAATGCAGCATAACATTACAATTGAACAAAGCATCCAAGATTCTTAACTCCTTCACCACCACTGCCTTAAATAGGAATTTTGGGAGCCTTGGGTCGAGCCTCCAATAGTAAAAAACATCTCAATTAATTTTGGTAGGCCATAGGTGGTGGAAAGCTTGTGGAATTTTAACTTTTCCACATTTGACCCGAGGTGGCAGCCAGCTTTCCTTCACCGGACCGACGCGTCTGGAAGACCTTCTAGACGGCCGAATAAGAGTGGTCCATAGAAGACGAAAATGGAGATCCAGATGTCTTATAACCACCTGTACAATTTGGGCCCATTCGGAGTTTTGTATTCCGAGATATGAGCAAATTAGTGGGCTGTTTTTCTGGGCCGCAGAATCTGGCCCAAAATTGTATCTCTAACTTGGGCCGCCTTAATTACCACCATGGAGGCCGAATTAGCATTAGCTAATGAAGAGTGATTTGTTCCTATACATTCCTTATAGCATCCCACGAAATTTGGGATTAATTGGGCCTGTATGTTGGGCCCCACAGTCTCATCAGTGGGCTAGTGTCCAATCTGCCTTCTCCAGAATTGCTTCCTTTCATTGCCAAATATCTCCATCATCCTCCATGAATTAACCATTGATTCCGGAATGAAACATGTTCAAATTGAAGTGAAGATCCATTTCACAAAATATCAAATTAAAATATTGATAATTACATTCCTTATAATCAGATGACTCATTGGGCCTAAATTGGTGTATATTAGGCATGAAGTGCACAAATGATGAGAATGGATGTTCATAATGAAAATGCACTAACTCAGGCCCATAAGATCAAAAATGAACATTTAATACCATTAAAATGTAATTAAAATATATGTTTTTATTAGATAATCATGTATCATAAACAATGTTGGGGTAACCCTAATCCAGGACATTTGGATAGTCACCCCATTTTATACATCCAACCTAAGCCCAACTGAAGTCTAAGGTAACTACATAAACATGTGTTGGGAACCAAGGAGCTCATCCAAGGAAGTCAAGATTCTAATGCTCACAACTGAGACTCTGGTACATAGCCGAACATCGACACATAAAAACACTAATTGAGCCCAATGTCAGTCAAGTCGAAGAGTTGGCCAGTACCCGTGATTCTACCCACATTGTTCCTATATTGTAACCTATGTATCAATGAGGATTAACCAATCATTTATAATGATCATACTTTTGATGTGAAACTCCCACATAGTATTTATTAGGCCCAATTACATTTAAATTATATCACATCATATAACCAATGCTCTCTTAGTGTATCCTTAATGATGTAATGATAGGGGAAAAGATTCCATAAAGAAAAGGTTACCTTGAGAGGATATTATCAATTATCGAGAAGAACCATGACACCCCAGTCATATCCTAGATGAAGTGAATGATGCATATTTAAACCAATCATCTCCAACTATGCAAGGAAAAATGATAGTTATTCCAGCTCAAGCTGGCCCCTTTATGAATTTTAGATAAACCTATAAACACTTTTTCTTTAATTGACCTTGATTTCTTTACCACTCAAGGTATCCAATGACCTTTCATGAATAAAAATATAAGTCCATCAGTGACTAAAGTTGTAAACAATGTTTTCGTACATAGAAACCCATTCCCCTGTCATGTAGCCTTGTAAGAATTGGCATGCTACAAAACATATCAAACTCCAGGGTAAAAAAATTAGTCTTTGAACACCTTTAAATGGTCTTACCAGTTTTATTACTTATACATGTAAGGCCACATGTAACTTTTTCACATTTCTCTCCCCAACTTAAGTGTTTCATTATAATCAATTTTATTGAAAATGGAATCTCATCCTATGACACAAGCTCCATTGGCCACTGACCGTGGGTCCTGGATGAGGCCAACATGCATTCATATGAGTAAAACTAAAATGATAAAATATTAATGCTATAAGTTTAATGATTTGATTAACATTTTGACTTAAATGTGACCCACCTATATAGATATGTCTATTTGTTCCATAACATCTGGTGTAAAAGACAAACAAACCCCAATAGTGTCCTGATCCACCGAATCTACAGTGAACATCATCCCTATCATTGGATTAATGTTTATTTTTATTTATCAACCAAGTAACTCTACCTCAAAGATGACCTACGATCAAATAAAAATAGCTCAGGATTTAAATTTTTTGCACAAGACCCACGGTTTAATAAAACATTAATCAACTGGATGTGTATCGTGTGTGGAAAAGCGTATAACCTTGTGATCTCATGAAAAAAATGGAAAATCCATGATACTTTCAAAAGGATTATCAATAATGATCATTCTAGAGTCTGATGGCCTTTAAAATGAACATACATAGAGTTATAACATCCCATCATACTGTAAAGTTGGAGGATGAACTCCAAAGATTCCCAACACTGATGTAGACGAAAAATAAGCGTCACGTGATCAAATATGTTGAAAATAATACCCTAGACATGTCTATCTCACTAAAAATTAGAATTAGGTTATTATCATGCCTGTAATGAGGATTAATACATCACACAACCACCCATACAACCTAGGTATCATTTTGAAAAATATGATTTCTACTAGTGACATCAAAACCAAAATGACACCTTTCATTATAAATATCCAATCATTAAAAATTGTGTTCAGGTTCATGGGGCTCTACCTACCACATGTTATCCCCTTAATGAAACCTAAATCATTGAACACACAAGGAGGTCATTCTTGGAGATTCACTAGTCTTAAGGGCCTATCATTTATGTTAGAATAAGCATATGGAAGATTTTATGTTTCTATTCCATGGAAATACTCAGGAAAGCACTTTAACTACCCCTATATGAGGGTTAAAGAGTGCACCCCTACATGTTTTATTAAGATAAATAATTTATTTAAATTTTATCTTTTACAATTTAGAGGCATGGTTTTAAAATATCATGCACCAGTCATAAGGAAACATAGCTTGGTACATTATTTAGCTAAATCTAGAAGGAAACATGGGAATGTTTTGTCAACATTCCACTGAATTTTTATTAATATCACATAAAACTAGTCATTATTTGGAAAATTATTTCATTAATCCCAATTTAAATGTCATTCATTTATTCATAAGTTTATCATAATAGAGATTAGTTAAAGGAAATTCCAATTCCAATCTATAGAGGAAAAAACCCTTTAGGTAGTTTTTGGAATTTTAATAAATATATTCCTTATAAATAATAATGCCCAAAAGAAGGGAACATGTTCTTTAATTTATTAAGGAGGGTACTAGTCATGTAATATGACACTATACATCTATATGTGACCCCATATAAGAAACTGAATAAATTTTAAATAATAAACCCTATATAATATGATCATACCCCCCATGGGTTTAAGTGTTATGGATATCATAACAAACGTTAACTCTGAGGGTTTCTTCATGTCCATCCATGGTCCATAAAATATAGAATTTGATTTATTCATTAAATTCTTAGAACACCCTTAGAGGTTTAACTCATAATAAACATACCCCAAATGACCTACTTGGTTCCAACTGTTCATTTATAAATTCATTCATATAGGTCAACATTCCCAATTGAAAGAGTTACATGTCATTATAACGATAACCAATCCATTTTAAAGTCAAAATTTAATGGTTTTTATATTTATGTGACATTCTAAAGAGATATACATTCATAGATGATAGTTCAATTATATGGGTTGACATTTCCCAATTAATTAATAGCAAATAAACATTATATTTTAAAAATTGGATCTCATTTAATCACAACCACAAAAGTTTCAGTTCATGTAACTAATGGATCATGGCCGAAACATGTCATGATTATTTACATAATGTGTCACAGTAAACCTTTGCGTGAAAACACCATTTAGACAGAAATTATCACTTTAATAAACAATTTTATATAAAATGTGTACATAGACATGATATAAATTATAGAAAATAAATATGAGCATTATAATAATCACAAAGATGTGGTACGTAGTGATATAAGAATAATGAATCAATAATCATCCTAAAACCCCACTATCGCATGCTCTAAAGGAAGATATAAAAAATAATACATGCCTTGTTTTATAAAAAAAATTATAATCATGAATACCTAAGAGGGTATAAAACTAATCCTATTACTAAAATACTTATCATGTTATATTACAACCATGATAATATAAAATAAAGGATTATATATAAATCTCAAACAACCAAGAAATGTAATCTACATGGCATGTAATATGCTTGGAATGTGAATCCATATGGTCCTATAATAATGCATTTAATGCTATTTACATGTCAATAATGCCAAGGGTAAAGTACCTTAAATATAATAAATTAATAAGCATTGGAAATTACACCAGTCACTTGATGCGAAATCACATTCAACTGTAATATAAAATAGAACAAAAAAAGTTATCACTCATAACCACTTGTACTTTCCCCCAGGTGTGTGGTGATCACTATCAGATATGAAAATTATTTTAAACCAAAAAATTGATATTATCATTTATACCACCCCAAAATAGTAATATATGAGAAAACTAAAAATCTCTAATGTAACTTTGTAACATCTTGAACTGACTGTCTATAAAACCAGTAGCCAAATAGGTATCCACATGACCTCAATAACACCTCCTCATATTCCAGAGGATTCCAAATAGTAGTGAGAGTCAAAGATTATTTTATGGGGAGACTATACTCTAATTATTAGAGTGAAACAATATTTTAACAATAAATATTAATTTTAAAATAGTGTATGAAGTAATAATAAAAGATAGAGTAATGGAATGTAATTAGAATAACTGAGAATAAATTCTCCCCAAATATAAAATCATGCATGCATTTACAGACGTGGCTAAAAAATCTAAGTAGTAAACAAAAATTAGAGGATGAAAAATATAAAAATATGTGAATATATAAAAGTTATAAAAATTCCCTAGGGTGATCTCTATGTGTATTTTAAGTACTAGATCGATCTTATTCTCCTAAATTCCCATGTACAATGCACTACATATATATAAATCTAATGACCTCTGAACATGATATCTTCTTTGGTACTCATATACATTGTCCACCTAATTAGGGTGTGGGATATAGTCATTATGGTACCACAAATGGTCTCTAAATAAAAATATAGTCCAAAAATAGAAATTAAAACAGTGTGATGGTATATAAGGTAAATTAGTAAATAAACACTAGTAAACAAGTCGGCATAGTTTCCTTAGGGACACCTAGCCGACCATTCCTGCTTCTGCAGAAGATGAAATGTATCTAAACCAAGGGTCAACCTATAAATATGTGATATGGTTGTAGTGAAAATTATTCATCATGAACATGTATAATAAAATTATTTGAACCATATTATGTAATTTGGCATGGCAGAATAGTCCTGAGATAAAAGCTACACAATCTTAGTCTTTAACATTTAAATAATCCTTATGATTTAATAAGAGGCACCCTAATCCCATATAAGGTTATAAATAAAAGGAATATCAGACATCACCCTAGGTTAACTATAAATTCCCATCACCATCAAAGTTCATCAAAGGAAATCAATAAATAATATCACTAGTATCACTCCAAGTATGTTGTGAGACAACCCCTCTGAAAGGTATCATGGATGGGGAATCAAGTATCACTCTTGGAATGGTATAACCATATAGAAACTGATCCAATTCGTAATTTATCCCAAAGAGAACCAGTATTTTTCATATGGAGGTATGAAAAATGCATGGTGAGCCCATCCAGGACATACTATATATCGCTCATGGAATATCACAAAATTTACCTATGGGTTCGTCCTTGGCGTCCCAAAATTAGAGAACCAAGTATCATCCAAGTCACATATAATCATCAACAACCTATGATCCCATCAAAGTACCTATGTAAATGGAACCCTATTACCACACTAGGTGTTTCATGATTTAGTCAATCATTTAAACTAATAAGGGATAAGGCCTTGTTAAAAAACATTACACCTCACTAGTCATATACATTAAGAGGGAAAATCACATTTAACAATTTACAAAAGAAATAAGAGAATCCACATAAATAATCACACTATAATCTATTAAAATTTCAATAAACGAATTATATACCCAAAAACATGTCATTTAATTCATTATATATTCCATTATGTTATTGAGGAATACTAAGCTTTGAATAGATGTATTAAATCTTGGTGTACTACCCTTAGAAGTTAACACCATACATTAAATTGTATAATATAAGCCATGCTATCATACATACCATACAAAATCATAAATTTTGTTTCATAAGAATTGGGAATTTACCATTTAGAAGGTGGATTGGTAAATAAGGTATCACATAGTGGAGTTTCACATCCATCCAGATTGCAATTAAACACTTTGTTTACATTTTTATATGGAAACATACCTCAATAAGTGTTTTTATTAGAAGACCCATTAATTAATTAAATTAATTCAAGGGATACACCCTTAGGTATGGTTAAAAGTTAAGGTACATTTTCTTCAACAATATAAATTATATATAAAAGGGATACTAGAATAAGAGTGTTAGGTTCTACAAATTATGTTTCAAATTTTACAGGCATTTAACCAAAATACCACACAAAAAACAATGATTAAATATATATACTATAAGAATTTATGAGAAGATATATAGACAACCAAATATATACTAAGGAATTCTTACTAATCAAATAGGGAGGCTCTAATAGATCTAGTTTTTGAGAAAATGAATAAATAGACAAACACTCTGAAAATTGGGTTAATTAGATATCACCAAGATATCATTTTAAAAGGAGAAAAAATAAAACGATGTTAAATGGAAGAGGTTATTTATGATCATAAAGGAATATCCAACACACATTACCATTATTTAAATGGAGGTCATATGTGGGAGACCTTCTCATATCTAAAAGAGAAGAAGGACATCACCATAGGAGCTACTACAAGTAAGTAAGAGGAGAAAAAGAGGATGAAAGAAATTAAGGATGGGGTAGGTTAATTTTACACCCTTTAATGAGGAACATGGTTGGAAAAAGCATGTTTTACCCATTTTTTGAGCCACTATTAATGATGGGGTCTTACACTGTTCATTAACATAGCATGGGAACCATGCCCAAATTGTGAATTTACCCTCAATGAAGAAACCCATAGAATGCACATGGCCATGCAGTCTAGTTTGCACAGTTAGACCAAACCATGTCACACCCTAATCTCCTATGATCATGATTTTTGGTTTCTACTGAATGGCTATATAGTTTTAGAAATATCATTTTCTCCATTCAGAATTCACATGATTTGATGTTTCAGGTCTATTGCTCCCAAAACATAATGGATCACACGAGGAAACTATAAGGACTTAAACAATGTCTTGGGACAAAACATTTAACTATTCAAAATCTTGGAATATTATTTCAAAGACCGGTTTGTAAAACATTTATATAACAAAACTGAAATTCAAGTTCCTTTGGAAAATTTCGTCCGGTCGAAATACACGGGATGCTACAATATTGACCTACATGTATGATCATATAAATATATGAAATTATAAAACAGATGGGTGAATTGTAGTTTATAAAATAACACTAATAATTTTCATAATCCTCCTTATGTAGTTTTATGGTAAAATCACATTGTTTTTTATTTTAGATATTCCATCAGAAATGCAATTTGATCAATTAACAGATTATAAAAATTTATACACATATTAATATAATGTTTCATTTAGAAAATTTATATTGTAAATATAAATTATTTAGACAAGTAATAATAAGCCTATAAAAATCATTTATTGATAACTCATTGAAAATTTATAAGATGTTTCACATTAAATTAATGTGATTAGGACTAATATAACCCAGACATTATGTATCCATAATTTTCACTAAACCATAGTCAACTAACTTTCTAAAAATGATTCCCTTGATACAAATATCTATATAAATTATATTCTACTAATCCCAGGAACCCTAGATTAACAACATTTTATGTATCTTTCTACATATCCTTGAAATCCATTAATAATAGATGATTTGATGAATGAATAGAAACAATGAAAACATAACATACTTAAAAATATCCTCATAAATTAGTTCCTTAAGTCAAAAATATTTAATGAAAAAATGAATTGTTCTCTCTTAATAGTATGTTGAAAACCATCATACTATATTTAGATTTATTTCATATCAAATCATTTTTTTCATTGTATCCTTTTTATTTGTAGCCTTTATTCAAAGTTAAATATCTAATGGTCGTATTCTGTGAATCTCAGAGCTGGTTGAAATTGAATTTGATAAAATCTATCATGAGTTTGATGGTTCTATATTATTTCCTCATTTGTTGAACTCTTTATTAAATTTCATATGATAAATTTCATTATCATTTAATATAATGTTTCTTCTTTTATTAAATTTATTGAATGGTCATCCAAAGAACAATTTTACCTCTATATGATGATGTTCGTCTGATGGATTCTACATAAGTCCATTATATAGATCTCAGTTATACATAGTCCTCAAAACATTATAAATAACCATATTGAAAACACTAAATTTAACTATTCAAAAATATGTATTTGTAATGAAACATTCATTCAGTAAATATTATTTTATATAAATAAGTTAATTACTATAGGTAAGTATGAAAGATTAGTAATAAAACTTTATGTGACAACCTGTTATAATATCAAGGTAATCTTAATCCCATCTTTTAATCTTTATGTGGTTGGGTTTAATTTAGGGGTATTTTGGGTGAAAATTTGGAATGTTTTGGTAGTTCATGTGATGTGCACATTTGGGGAATGGTTTTCTCAAACTGTGCACCCGGTTAGTTCAATCAGTTCAAACACAAATAATGAGGCTTTTCATAGTCAGTATATAGTTTGAAAAATTGTACACCTACCTAAGAGAAGTCATGCAACAAACCACCAAGGTATCATATTTAGTGTCCACTATTTGCCAAATAGGGAATCTTCACCCAGAAACCATGCATATGAGATTTAATTAATCTATAAATTAATAATAAAAAATCACCAACACCCCTATTTGACCCCATCCAATACACATTAGACCCTTTTATGTTTTCTTGGATAAATAAGGTTCCCAAGGATCGGTTTTGGATCCTCTAAAAACCTATGAAAGATGATCAAATCTAGGTGATCTCTATTCTATATCTTGAAATTATATTTCTTCTTGGTATTCACATTATCCCACTCTTCTTATGACTCTTTCTTAGGATATATTTTATCTCTATGTTGTTGGAGGATATAACCTATGTTTTTTTATATCATGAATCTAGGTTTCATTGTTGGATATTCATTTCCATGGTTCTACATTGGAGTTTTATAATTATGGAATTTAGTTTCATGATACCTTGATCTCATGGTAGGTGGTTCCATCACTGATTGGAATATTGATTTAACCCCAAATAGGTTGATTTAAAATAAATAGTTTGATTTAAATTAAATTTATTTCAATTGGTTTATAAAAAACTCAATTCCATTGAATTGGGGATTTGAAATGGATTTGTCATGAAATTGTGGAAAACCCCCAATTTGATTGAATTATGGCATGTTTAGAAAATTGATGGAAAATTTGAAATTGAATTTGAGAAAAATAAACATTGAATTTTAAATTGTAAAACTGAATTTCAAAATTGACTTCAATTTTATATTTGATAAAAATTCTTTAAACTATTTTGATATAAACCTCTTAGTTTTATCAGGAAAAATGAATTGATTGATTAAAAATTTTGTTTTGGTTTTCAATTGTAAATTGGAATATTGAAATGTAACGATGGGTCATATTTCATTTTAAAAAAAATGAAATAAATGTCCAAAAACTGTTTGATATTAAATCTCATTAAATCATATGTAGTTAATGATATATTTGAGAAAAAACTATTCAGAAACATTACAACACTAATAATAAGAATGCAGCAGGTCACATCCCTGATTGGATGGTGATAGATCTTCTTTTTCTAGTTCCAATTGGATATGTGTATACACATATTATCATGATAACTATTAGAGTATGAGGGAGTCCCATAACCTATAACTATCGCATCTCTTATTAGATGACCATGTTTCTCATTTGTTTATATTTTATATATATTCCATTTTTTATGAACTATTGTACAAATGCCTTGTGAATTTATATAGAATAATTTATATACAATATTTATTTAAACAAATTTTTAGAAATGTTTCTATCATTTTAAATGTGAAGCATGATTTTTTAAATACTATTTTAAAATTCAATGTATTATATTTAAAATTGAAAGGACTATTTGGTTAATTAATTGTGGGATAATATTCTGGAATCCTTGGTGATAACCCAGTAGGGTTTTATCATACAACCAACCTGTACCAACAGCTGTTTTTAGATTTTCTTATTCTAGGATCTGTCAATGACAGAGTACCACTTTGATCTGGTTCGTGTTGTTGATCCTTGGGACATGGAGTGCAGTGTTTTTTAGAACATGGGTTGATAAACTATTTTGTGGTACATATGTCGTACTTTGGGTCCCTATACCTATTTCTCTTCAAGTACATTTCTCCTATTGGAGTTCTTATTTTATGTATACTAACATTTATCTATTTCTTGTACTTTGTTTGTGGATAATTCATTCCACGTTTCATATAGTATGGTCCCAGGTTCTAGACACTGACATATGAGGACTAGAAATTCCCTTCAGGCCATGTATGTGTTAGTATAATAATCAAGGAAATAGGGTGTCTAGGATGGTTCATGACAATGTGGTATCAAAGGTGTAGGTTGTAGATCTTTCCATGATGTTATAATGTAGTTGAGTAATATTTTCTAGATATTGGATGTAGTTGCAATTGATTTCTAGGATAGCTCTCTCCATAATGAGACTTATGTTGCCTGGGGTGGTTTGGAAATGTCATATTGAGGAATAATTCTAGTATTTTATTAGATTTTTATTAGGATATGATTAAATCCAAATATTCCGTTTTTATCTACTTGGATTTATTTATTATGTTGCTCGGTTTGAGTGTTAATTTGATGTCTTCAATGATGTCTACTAGTATTTTGTTGCATCATGCCTCTAAGAAGATGTATGAATTAGATATAAGATGGGGATTCTCATAAACTCCATCTATCAAATCCTCTCATGGAATATTGTATGGGGGAAGTTATTGTGCATATTTCCCATGCAATATGATAGGCATCAATAGTAGTTCTCATTTAGGATCTAGATGTGGAATCACATAGGGTCGTTTTATGGAATCGTGCTCAGTTGTTCCATCACCAAAATACAATTGTGTTCAAAGCCTCCAATGATCCTCAGGAGGCTAAGCATTGGATGACAATAGTTGAATGTTTGTTTGATTTTTTAGAGACACCGGATAAAAGAAAGGTTAAATTTTCCACCTTCATGGTGGAAGGACCTAGAAGGGGATGGTGGGACATGATTGTAATGGTGAAGATGAATGAGTTTTTAGACTTTAAAGTCATCATATATATTTTTGATGACTATTTATGTCTATCATTGATGTTATTGGCAAGGATACTGAGTTTTTAAAAATTGAGATGGCTGAAAAGACAGTGAATGAATGTGAATATTACTTAAATGACTATGTATATAATTCACCTAATATTTTATCTAATGAGATGATGAATACTCAAAGATTCATGTTGGGACATAAATATTCTATTCGTTCTCAAATTTAATTAATAATAATCCTTCTTATATTGATGTTCTAGATATAGTGTAGATTATTGAAGTGGGAATGGTTGGTAAGTCAGTGTTATTGGGAGTTCCTTTTTCTCCTTATAGAAGCACTAAAAATCCCTCCAAAGGGAAGAGAAATCATGAGGATTCTCATAGTGTCTCTCAACAGTAGGGTTTTTCAAGCCCTCATGACGTTCCTGGAATAATACCATTGAATGTTCACCAGTGTGGTAATCCAAGGCACTCAAGGACGTTTTTTAGTAAGTTTCCCAATGTATGTGGTTCCTAATAATGCTCAGTTCAATTATAGAAAATATACCAAGTCTATTCCACATTTCAAAGTGGAACAGGATCATCAGCTCCTAATAATACTACATTGAAATCATATGATTCATGAAAAAATGGGTTCCAGGAAAAATCATCTGAAATAAATATTCTTCACATAGTGTATGACTCTCTAGAGGAAGAAGACATGGGTCTAGTAACTGTAAGAGGTAACATCACTATAGCTTCATCATTAATGGATACATTATTTGATTCTGGTGCATCTCATTTGTTTATTTCAACCTGTATTGTCAATATATTAAATCTTCATATAAAAATTTTATGATATGTGATGGTACTTACTAAACCTCTCCGGATGTAGAGATAATATTGCCTCTATAGTACTGTCTATGTTTTCTCATTTGCATATGTTGGTATTTTTTGGAATTTTCTGGTTATTGACATGAAACCACTTAACATTATTTTTGGGATGGATTGTCTTGTTAATAATAAATCCTATATTTATTGATTCCTTTGACGTGTCTCCTTTACTACAACTAATGGGGTTGTCATATCATTTTTGAATAATGGGACCCAAGGTTGATCATAGAAATAACTTCTTATTCAGATTTGGGGAAATTAATTTTTATGTTCTCTTTTGATCTAGAGATAGAATCATTGATAGGTGATATCCCTCCATTTTTTGAGTTTCCATACATTTTACATTATGACTTCTCTAGTTTTTCATTCATAAATGTGGTAGGTTTTTCGATTGAATAAGTGTCTAGTACTCGACCAGTGTTTATTCCTTCTTACCACATGGAACTGTCTGAATTGTCAGAGATGAAGACTCTTTTGGATGATATTTTTTAGGAATGGGTTTTACACCCGAGTGTGTCACCTTGGTTTGTGATGATTCTCATTTCTATGAAAGATGATGGGTGACTTCACCTTTTTTAGTGATAAAATATCAATCCAGACATAGTAAGGAACAAATATCTTTTTCAATGGATTAATTATTTTTTGACTGGTTGAAAGGGGAGAAATAGTTCTCAAATATTGGTATTTGATTAGGTTACCATCATATGAGTATAAAAAAATATTACATTCATAAAACCACCTTTCATATTAGGTATGGGCATTATCAATACCTTGTCATGATGTTTGGTCTAACCAATGCTCCTGTGGTCTTTTTTGATTTAATGAATAGTATTTTCCATGAGTATCATGATGCCTTCAAAGTAGTCTTTGTGGATGAAATAATTGTTTACTCTATGTCTGATAAATATAATGTGCATTATATGAGAGTAGTATTGTAATTGTTTTTACATCACTGCACTTATATAAATCCATCTAAAAGTGATTTCTAGATTCAAGAAGTGATGTTATTGAGAAATGTGGTGTCAGAAGATGGTATTTTAGTTGATCCTGAAATGTTGAAGGTTGTTATGATAAAGGAGAATCCACAAATTGTTTTTGAGATTCAGAGCATCCTACGTTTAGCTAGAAATTATAACCTACTTGAAAAATATTTCACAATGTTGGATTCTCATATGAATTCTCTAACTCAAAAGGGAGAAAAAATATTTTGGGATGGGAACATCCCAAATTATTTTGTTTAGTAGAAACATATTTTGAATATTTTTCCAATTTTGAATCTTCTAGAGGCTGGGTAGGGATGTATGGTCTTATGTGACACATCAAGTTCTAGTTTAGGATGTGTTCTTATAGAGGGTGATCACATTATTTCTTATATGTCTTGATAGCATAGCCCACATGAGAATAATTAACCAACCCATGATTGTAAAAACTCGTAAAATTCAAGGGAATTTTTTTCTTAATTTTCTTGGGAATTTTACAAGATTGCGGTTTCTGCCGGCACATGATTCCGAGGCCCGGTTTGCCCGGAATCATTTTTCGAAGTTTCGCTCGGGTTCGTTTAGTGAACGAACGAGCAGGAATTTCTAACTTTTGAACCGGTGCTCAGAATCGAATTCCGAGGGCCCTGATGGAACCGCAGCGCCGGTAATTGCTTAGGAACGCCTTTTCTGGAGTTTCATTTGTTTAGGAAGAGTTGTAAACAAAAGTTGGATTAAATGAAGAATGAAATAAAAATTTGTGTTACAATTTTAATTTCTTATCTATGTGGTTTAATCCTATGTTGGGGAAGTTGGGGTGGAAGTCCCTAACTACCCACTTAGGGATAAATGTGAGGTGGGGCCTACACGAGCCCCAACCTTTCACATTCTCATAACTCAATTAAACTCTCTTTAATTAATTTTCTCTCTCTCCCTTCCCCACCTAAATGCATGCCAACTTTCATATTAATTAATTGATTGAAACTTCATATTAATTAATTATTTTGAAAGTTTGAGTTGAAGGCATGATTAAAAATAAATAAGGTAGAGGCCTTATTTTATTTTTGGTTGGTGGATGCTGTGTTGGAAAGCTTGGGAGAGGAACCTAAGAAGTTCTTCTCCATCTTCATCTTCTCCGACGAAGAACGTCGACTTGGCGGTCCCGAATTTCTTCATTCTCTTCGTCCTCCGCGACAAGGAAGGAGATTCCACCGCCAACGAGAACGACGCCATCATCTGCGGCGTTTGACAACCGCGAGCTTCCTTCGAGGTAGGGGTTTAATTTTGGGAGGAATACCTTTTCCATTTTCTTTTCTTTACCCTTATAAAATGAAGAACGCGAATCAACATGTACTTTTCAAGTTGATCCGTGAATGCTTAGTTTGTAGGGCGAATTTATTTAATTTACGTGTGAATTATTGGAAATTAGGTTCAATTTTAAATTGTTTAAAATTGTGCCATGTTAGTGTTGGTGATTTTCCGATTGATAACGTCTAACGCGGAGGGCGCGGGCCGAACGAACACGGCCCGACAACCCTCTGTAATTTTTTTCTTGGTGTGTGGATTTGACGGTGACGAGGAAGCGAATCTGAATTGGGAGTTTGAGACATCCGTTCCAAAGATCTGGATCTGAGGAAACCGCCGGTGAAGACCGCAAGTTGAACGGACCACTGGAGCGCGTCCGGTGGTCCGCGGAAGACGGAGGCCGTGCGCCGCTCCGATGCGGCGGCGCTGGCGACCCGCGGTGGTGGCGCGCCGCCGGAGTAACCCCCCGCGGCTAAGCCGCGGAGGTCATCAGGCGGCCGGCAAAGCCGGCCGCAATGGTCAAAGGGCGGGACCCTTTAGGGTCCCGTGTTTCAATATTTCGGCCGGGCAAACGGCCGCCGTTCCTGGATTTCTGAGGAATTAAACCGCCGGATTGATTTGGAGCGGGGCCCCCACGTGGGGGGCCGTTGATTTTCAAAGCACGGGGGGCTGCCCCCCCCCCCCCCCCCCGTTTCCTCAACCCAGGGCTCAGCCAAACGGCCGAGCTGAGCGGTCGGGCCGCGCCTCACCGACCGGGCCGGGTCGCGCAGGCCGGGTCGGGCTGCGCCCAGGCCGCGCCGCACCGTGCCCAGGACGGCCGGGCCATGTCGAGCCAGTCCGGGCCACGCCGGGTTGGGTCGACCCGGTTCGGGTCGACCCAGGGGGTCTCGGGCCGGGTCGGACCGGACCTGAAACCCCCGTTTTCGGATCGTTATCGGTCTTTTGCCCATAACTTGGGCTACGGACCTCCGATCGATGCACCGTCAGTCGTGTAGCGATCCTTGGAACGAGACGGTCGTTTCGTTATATTACACATAAAGTTTCGGAATACTTTGGGTTCAGCCGGGTTGGTTCGTATAAGAAACCAACCAGGCCCTCGGAGCAGAAATGCTCGTAACTTGAGCTCCGGACGTCCGATTGACGTACCGTCGACTTTGTTGGATTCCTCTTAGTGAGACAGATCTTTTGTCTTACTCCACCCGAGGTTTGGATGCAGGTGGAGTATGGTCAGGTTGGTTTTTCCTTAAAAACCAACCGGGCCCCTCGGACGAAAAAGCCAATATCTCTCAGAGCGGACGTCCGATTGACACGCCGTCTGTTGCGTTGAGTTCCTATTGTCGATACGGAACTTTTGGATACATCAGCCCCGGAATTTGTGTTAGTTGATGTATCGGCTTCTCGGCTCGTGGAGCAGACCCTCCTCGGACGAGCTAGCTATGTGCGGGAACCCTAGTGCTGGCTGTTACTGCGACGACGACAGTGCAGAGATCCTCAGTGGATACGACGACGACGACTACAGCGCCTACAGATCCTGTGTGGGTCAGTTCTCAATGGTTTTGTGTGAGCCAGCACCTACAGATCCTGTGTGGATCTGATCTTGTGTGGGTCAGTACTCAGGGGTTCTGTGTGAGCCAGCGCCTACAGATCCTATGTGGATCCGATCCTGTGTGGGTCATTGCAGAGATTAGTTACCTATCGATCCTGTGTGGGTCATTGCGGGGGTTAGTACCTATCGATCCTTTGTGGGTGCGATGACTTAGATGGATCAGTGATCATCTCTATCCTCATTCGAGAAGTATACCTGTGTGAGTTGATTCTTGATTGTGTTGTTCTATCCTGTGTGGATTATGAATTATTTTCTTGTGTGGAATGGTTAGTGATTGAGCTCAGAGGTTGGAGTTTGCTGGAAATAGTGACTTAGGTATATGTATGGGCATATACCTAAGTAGTGACGGATGTTACTTCGTGGTTGTAACTTATCTTTGTGATTTATCCTTTTGGATTTCGGGAGACCATTGGGGGTCTTGGGGTCCCTACTGAGTAGCTTATACTCACCCCTGCACGGGCTTTGCCCGCACTTCGTTGTGTTGGATGCAGACGACGGACATCCCTGATCTTGGTTGAGGGCACGTGGAGCAGGACGGTACCTGGAGGTGGACCACTGGGCGGAACATACTCGGAGCGGACGGTTGGACCCGAGGAGCTGTGGAGGCTATCTGTACCCACCCTTCAGGTGGGACTTCCAGTGGACGGCTCGAGGCTGCAGTTTTACTTTTCAGTTGCTGTGGTTTCCCTTTCAGTTGTACTTTACAGTTGGGCTTGTATTTCCGGCCCCCATACTTTCAGCACAGTTGTTTCAGTTTTACTTAGTGCTTTACTTCCGCTTGTACTATGTGGTGTTTGTTTACTTTTATAAAGGCAATGCCTTCCTAGTTATCGGGATTTATGCCTTTAGTGCTAGTCGCCAGCCCCTGGCCTATGGAAGGCGGGCTTAGGGTAGTCACGGCACGGGCCCCAAGAACGGGTCGTGACAAATTGGTATCAAAGGAGTTCGGTTTTACCGTAGAACTCAGGACTCTGATATTTTCCTATGTGAAGCAATAGTCTTAAGCGTATTGAGTGTGGTTATCAGTCCAGGGATTCCAGTGTTGGTGTTGCGGCCAACGTATCCGTACACCAGGACCCTGACTTCTGATTTCCGACTTAATGCACGAAAACATTGATTGCATGTGTGTTTCTAGTCTTCTTTTTGATTACTTTGTATCAGCTCACCAGGTATACTGTTTGACTGTGGCGCACCTGTTTCTTTTCAGGATGGCCCCACGACGATAGCCACCTAGGGTTCCGAGAGTTGAGGGCGACGACAGCCCACCGAGTGACGAGGCCTCGGTGCAGGGTGCTTTTCCAACAGAGGGATTGGCGGTACCTCTACCCGCCGAGCCTCCGATAGCACTAGCCCCAGCCGCTGACGATGCACATCGCCTTAGCGCACTGCATGAGTTCTAGCACCAGCGACCACCCAGGTTCCGTGGAGAGACGGATCCTCAAACAGCCGAGGATTGGCTGGAGGCAGTGGTGCGAGTCTTCAGGTTAGTGAGGACACCAGCGAACCTAATGGTGATCCTCGCATCGACCCTCCTGCATGAAGTAGCAGGAAAATGGTGGTGCTTGATGCTCCAGGTGCACGACGAGGCATCTCTCCAATAGACGGACTTTGAGAGCCACTTTCGCTCGGAGTTCTTCCCAGCCACCCTCTGTGCGGTGCGCATTCAGGAGATTCTACAGCTGCGGCATGGAAGCTTGTCGGTCGCCCAGTACTCGGCGAGATTTACCGATCTCTCGCACTACTCGACAGACATGGTACGGGACCCATTCTTCTGGGCAAAGACCTTCAAGCAGGGATTGAGACAGGAGATTAGGGCGTCGCTGATCTCCCTAAGTATTCCGACTCAGACAGGAGTACTGGAGAGAGCCCTTCTGATCGAGAGCTTTCTTGCTGATCCTACTTCAGCGGTGAGGCCTACAGCAGGGCGGAACGTGGCAGAGTCATCTGCAGAAGGCAGTCGATAGATGACTTACAGGTCCAGGCAGACCAGACCTTTAGGCAGACGACCTCAGGACACTGGCTCAGCAGTGCGGGGCACTCAACGTTGAGCCATTCATTCGAGAGGCAGGCAGTGCTACGCATGCGGCGGGCAGGGCCACATGGCTCGTGACTGCCCGACCCACCGAGCTGAGGATCAGCAGACAGTTGAGGGACCACCCAGGCAGAGGCAGAGGGTCGACCGTGGCGGTCCGCAGGGAGCAGGCGGATGAGGCAGAGGAGCTGGCCAAGCAGTAGGTGGTGGGCAACACTTTGAGGCTCTACCACCACCACCACTAGGAGGTCCACCCCGTCTATAGGGAGCAGGCTTGGTACAGCCCTTAGAGGTCCCGGAGTGGAAGTGGGATGGTGTATCTATGGACTTCGTGACTGGACTTCCACGAACTTCCAGAGGTCACAACTCCATTTGGGTGATTTTCGACCGACTCACCAAGTCAGCACACTTTTTACACATCAGAGAGCAGGGCTCAGTGGAGAGCTTGGGACGTCTCTACGTTCAGGAGATTATACGGCTTCACAGTGTGTCGTCTTCTATCATCTCTGACCGAGATGCTCGTTTTACTTCCCGGATTTGGAAGGGGTTATAGGAGGCGTTCGGAACGCAGTTACGTCTGAGCACTGCCTTTCACCCACAGACAGATGGTCAGACGTAGAGGACTATTCAGACACTCGAGGACATGCTCTGTGCATGTGTCCTCGACTTTGGTCGTAGATGGGAGGACCACCTACCCTTGGTGGAGTTCACGTACAACAAAATCTAACACTCCACCATCGGGATGGCACCGTACGAGGGGTTGTACGGCCGACCTTGCAGATCACCGTTGTGCTGGACAGACCCAGGGGAGCCAGCACTTTTCGGACCAGAGATGGTCCAGGCCATGACAGAGAAGGTCCAGGTCATCCAGGAGCGGATGAGCACAGCTCAGAGCCGGCAGAAGTCTTATGCTGATAGGAGGCGGAGGCCACTGGAGTTTGAGGATGGCGACCACGTCTTCTTGTGGGTCTCACCTCGACGTGGTATTCGGAGATTTGGCCGAGGCAGAAAGTTGTCTCCACGCTTCATCGGACCATTCCAGGTCCTCAGCAGGATAGGTGAGGTGGTTTATCGCCTGGCTCTACCACCTCTGTTGCACCGGGTGCACGACGTCTTTCACGTGTCTCAGCTGAGGAGATACCTGCACGAACCGACGCACATCATTGACCATGGGGAGTTGGACGTCGATGACAGAGCTACTTTTGCGGAGGTTTCAATGGAGATCGAGGATAGATAGGATCGGGCCAATGTGGATGCTCGATTCCTCTACTGCGCATCAGATGGCAGCACGGGAACCTCCAGGAGAGCACTTGGGAGCGGGAGGCTCAGATGCGAGCTCAGTACCCTCATTTGTTTCTCTAGTTATGATGTATCTTTACGGGGACGTAAAGCCCTGAGGTGGGAGTAATGTAAAAACCCGTAAAATTCAAGGGAAATTTTTTCTTAATTTTCTTGGGATTTTTACAAGATTGCGGTTTCTGACGGCACCTGATTCCGAGGCCCGGTGTGCCCGAAATCATTTTTCGAAGTTTGGCTCGGGTACGTTCAGTGAACGAACGAGCAGGAATTTATAACTTTTGAACCGGTGCTCGGAATCTAATTTCGAGGGCACCGATGGAACCGCAGCGCTGGTAATTGCTTAGGAACGCCTTTTCTGGAGTTTCGTTTTCTTAGGAGGAGTTGTAAAAAAAGGTGGATTAAATGAAGAATGAAATAAAAATTTGTGTTACAATTTTAATTTCTTATCTATGTGGTTAAATCCTAAGTTGGGGAAGTTGGGGTGGAAGTCCCTAACTACCCACTTAGGGATAAATGTGAGGTGGGGCCCACATGATCCCCAACCTTTCACATTCTCATAACTCACTTAAACTCTCTTTAATTAATTTTCTCTCTCTCACTTCCCCACCTAAATGCATGCCAACTTTCATCTTAATTAATTGATTGAAACTTCATATTAATTAATTATTTTGAAAGTTTGAATTGAAGGCATGATTAAAAATAAATAAGGTAGAGGCCTTGTTTTATTTTTGGTTGGTGGATTTTGTGTTGGAAAGCTTGGGAGAGGAAGCTAAGAAGTTCTTCTCCATCTTCATATTCTCCGATGAAGAACGTCGACTTGGCGGTCCCGAATTTCTTCATTCTCTTCATCCTCCATGACAAGGAAGGAGACGCCGCCGCCAACGAGAACGACGCCATCATCCGCGGTGTTTGACAACCGTGAGCTTCCTTCGAGGTAGGGGTTTAATTTTGGGAGGAATACCTTTTCCATTTTCTTTTCTTTACCCTTATAAAATGAAGAACGCAGATCAACATGTACTTTTCAAGTTGATCCGTGAATGCTTAGTTTGCGGGGTGAATTTATTTAATTTACGTGTGAATCATTGGAAATTAGGTTCAATTTTAAATTGTTTAAAATTGTGCCATGTTAGTGTTGGTGATTTTCCGATTGATAACGTCTAACACGGAGGGCGCAGGCCGAATGAACACGGCCTGAAAACCCTCCGTAATTTTTGTCTTGGTGTGTGGATTTGACGGTGACGAGGAAGCGAATCCAAATTGGGAGTTTGAGACATCTGTTCCGAAGATCTGGATCTGAGGAAACCGACGGCGAAGACCGCAAGTGGAATGGACCACCGGAGCGCGTGCGGTGGTCCGCGGAAGACGGAGGCCGCGCGCCGCTCCGGCGCCGGCGACCCGCGGCTAAGCCATGGCGGTCGGCAAAGCCAGCCGCGACGGTCAAAGGGCGGGAACCTTTAGGGTCCCGCGTTTCAATATTTCGGCCGGCCAAACGGTCGGCCGTTCCTGGAATTCCAGGGAATTAAACCCCCGGATTGATTTAGAGCGGGCCCCCCACGTGGGGGGCCGTTGATTTGCAAAGCACGGGGGGCTGCCCCCCCCCCCCCCCCCCCATTTCCTCGACCCAGGGCTCGGCCAAATGGCCGAGCTGAGCGGCCGGGCCTCGCATCACCGGACGGGCCGGGTCGCGCAGGCCGGGTCGGGCCGCGCCGGGTCGGGTCGACCTAGTTTGGATCGACCCAGGGGGTCTCAGGTCGGGTCGGACCAGACCCGAAACCCCAGTTTTCGGATCGTTATTGGTCTTTTTCCCATAACTTGGGCTACGGACCTCCAATCGATGCACCGTTAGTCGCGTACCGATCCTTCGAACGAAACGGTCCTTTCGGTATATTACACTCAAGGTTTCGGAATACTTTGGGTTCGGCCGGGTTGGTTCGTATACGAAACCAACCGGGCCCTCGGAGCGAAAACGCTCATAACTTGAGCTCCGGACGTCCGATTGACGTACCGTCGACTTTGTTGGATTCCTCTTAGTGAGATGGATCTTTTGGCTTACTCCGCCCGAGGTTTGGACGCAGGTGGAGTATGGTCGGGTTGGTTTTTCCCTAAAAACCAACCGGGCCCCTGGTACGAAAAAGCCAATATCTCTAAGACCAGACGTCCGATTGACGCGCCATCTGTTGCGTTGAGTTCATGTTGTCGATACAGAACTTTTGGATACATCAGCCCTGGACTTTGTGTCGGTTGATGTATCGGCCTCTCGGCTCGTGGAGCGGACCCTCCTCGGACGAGCTAGGTGTGTGCGGGAACCCTAGAGCTGGCTGTTACTGCAACGACGACAATGCAGAGATCCTCAGTGGATACGACGACGACGACTACAACGCCTACAGATCCTGTGTGGATCTGATCCTGTGTGGGTCAGTACTCAGTGGTTCTGTGTGAGCCAGTGCCTACAGATCCTGTGTGGATCCGATCCTGTGTGGGTCATTGCAGAGATTAGTTACCTATCAATCGTGTGTGGGTCATTGCGGGGGTTAGTACCTATCGATCCTTTGTGGGTCCGATGACTTAGATGGATCAGTGATCATCTCTATCGTCATTTGAGAAGTATACATGTGTTAGCTGATTCTTGATTTTGTTATTCTATCCTGTGTAGATTACGAATTATTTTCTTGTGTGGAATGGTTAGTGATTGAGCTCAGAGGTTGGAGCTATCTGGAAATGGTGACATAGGTATATGTATGGGCATATACCTAAGTAGTGACGGATGTTACTTTGTGGTTGTAAATTATCTTTGTGATTTATCCTTTTGGATTTCGGGAGACCATTTGGGGTCTCGGGGTCCCTACTGAGTAGCTTATACTCACCCCTGCATGGGCTATGCCCGCACTTCGTTGTGTTGGATGCAGACGACGGACATCGCTGATCTTGGTTGAGGGCACGTGGAGCAGGACGGTGCCTGGAGGTGGACCACTGGGCGGAACATACTCGGAGCGGACAGTTGGACTCGAGGAGCTCTGGAGGCTATCTGTACCCACCCTTCAGGTGGGACTTCCAGTGGACGGCTCGAGGTTTCAGTTTTAATTTTCAGTTGCTGTGGTTTCCATTTCAGTTGTACTTTACAGTTGGGCTTGTATTTCCGGCCCCCATACTTTCAGCACAGTTGTTTCAGTTTTACTTAGTGCATTACTTCCGCTTGTACTCTGTGGTGTTTGTTTACTTTTTTAAAGGCAATGTCTTCCCAGTTATCGGGATTTACGCCTTTGGTGCTAGTCGCCAGCCCCTGGCCTATGGAAGGCGGGCTTGGGGTAGTCACGGCACGGGCCCCGAGAATGGGTTGTGACAAATTGGTATCAAAGGAGTTCGGTTTTACCGCAGAACTCAGGACTCTGATCTTTTCTTATGTGAAGAAATAGTGTTAAGCATATTGAGTGTGGTTATCAGTCCAGGGAGTCCAGTGTTGGTGCGGCGGCCGACGTATCCATACACCAGGACCCTGACTTCTAATTTCCGACTTAATGCACGAAAACATTGATTGCATGTGTGTTTCTAGTCTTCTTTGTGATTACTTTGTATCAGCTCACCAGGTATACGGTTTGACCATGGCGCACCTGTTTCCTTTCAGGATGGCCCCACGACGATAGCCATCTAGGGTTCTGAGAGTTGAGCGCGACGATAGCCCACCGAGCGATGAGGCCTCGGTGCAGGGCGCTTTTCCAGCAGAGGGACCGGCGGTACCTCTACCCGCCGAGCCTCCGATAGCACTAGCCCCAGCCGCTAACGATGCACGTCGCCTTAGCACACTGCATGAGTTCCAGCGCCAGCGACCACCCAGGTTCCGTGGAGAGATGGATCCTCAAGCAGGCGAGGATTGGCTGGAGGCAGTGGTGCGAGTCTTCAGGTTAGTGAGGACACCAGCGAACCTCATGGTGATCCTCACAGCGACCCTCCTGCATGCAGTAGCAGGCAGATGGTGGAGCTTGATGCTCCAGGTGCACGAAGAGGCATCTCTCCTATGGACGGACTTTGAGAGCCACTTCCGCTTGGAGTTCGTCACAGCCACCCTCTGTGCGGTTCGCATTCAGGAGCTTCTACAGCTGCGGCAGGGCAGCTTGTCGGTCGCCCAGTACTCGGCGAGATTTACCGATCTCTCACACTACTCGACAGACATGGTACTGGACCCATTCTTCTGCGCCCTGACCTTTGAGCAGGGATTGAGACAGGAGATTAGGGCATTTCTAATCTCCCTTAGTATTCCGACTGAGACAGGAGTACTGGAGAGAGCCCTTCTAATCGAGAGCTTTCTTGCTGAGCCTACTTCAGCGGCGAGGCCTACCGCAGGGCGGCACGTGGCAGAGTCATCTGCAGAAGGAACTCGATAGATGACCTACAGGGCCAGGCAGACTAGACCCTCAGGCGGACGACCTCAGGACACTGGCTCAGCAGTGCGGGGCACTCAGCATTGAGCCAGTCATTCGAGAGGCAGGCCGTGCTACACATGCGGCGGGCAGGGTCACATAGCTCGTGACTGCCCGACCCGCCGAGCTGAGGATCAGTAGACAGTTGAGGGACCACCCAGGCAGAGGCAGAGGGTCGACCGTGGCGGTCCGCAGGGAGCAGGCGGACGAGGCAGAGGAGCTGGAAAAGCAGTAGGTGGTGGGCGACGCTTTGAGGCTCTACCACCACCACCACCAGGAGGTCCACCCCGTCCACAGGGAGCTGGCGGACAGAGACAGGATCAGCTCCAGGCAGTGGAGGCCTACGACCACGGTGTGCTCGAGATGATTCTAGGTACTATCTGTGTCTATTCCACCCTTGCTGCAGTTCTTATAGACACAGGAGCAATTCATTCTTTCATAGCCACTGCCCTTGTTCGGAGCTCGAAGATTCCGATAGAGCCGTTGGCTCGATCCTTATGGCTAGAAACTCCTACGGGAGCAGACTTGACGATTACGCACTGGTGCCGGTAGTGTGAGCTTACTCTAGGAGGCGAGATCATCGGTTGGGATCTTCTTGTAGCGACGTCGAGGCCTTACAACATCATCTTGGGCATGGATTGGTTATCTACGGTTCATGCTCAGATCGACTGTATTAGGCGCAAGGTGTGATGTGTTCGCGCCGACGGGAGAAGGTTTACCTTCACCAGCGAGAAGGGAGACTTAGAAGCACAGGATGGACTAATGCAGAGGAGAGGAAAACCCATCACTCATCAGTTGGCTAGCCTCCTCCTAGGAGCAGTTGACGTGCAGAGTTCTAGATTTCCTGTAGTGGTGGATCAGTATGCGGACGTTTTTCTCGACGACGTTCCAGGACTACCTCCTCGCAGAGATGTAGACTTTTATATTGACTTGTACCCTGGGACAGCCCCGATCTCTATTCCAGCATATCGGATGGCGCCTGCTGAGCTTCTTGAGCTTCAGGTACAGTTAGAGGACTTGCAGGGCAAGGGGTTCATCCGACCCAGTGTTTCACCCTGGGCTTCACCAATCTTGTTCGCCAAGAAGGCGGACGGGAGCTTACGACTGTGTGTCGATTATCGTCGCCTGAACCAGGTGACAGTGAGGAGAAATTATCCACTACCGAGGATTGACGACCTCTTCGATCAGCTCTACGGAGCACGGTGGTTCTCGAAGATAGACCTCAGGTCAGGCTATCATCAGCTCAGAGTTCGGGATGAGGACGTGCAGAAGACAGCCTTCAGATGTCGGTATGGCCACTATGAGTTCTTGGTTATGCCTTTTGGCGTGACCAATGCTCCAGCAGTGTTCATGGACCTCATGAATAGGATCTTTCAGCCTTACCTTCATCGATTTGTCGTGGTCTTCATCGACGACATTTTGATCTACTCGACCACTGAGGAGGAGCACGCCTATCACATGCGAGTTATTCTTGACACACTCCGAGAGCACTAGCATTATGGTAAGCTCTTGAAGTGCCAGTTATGGATACGTGAGGTCCACTTTTTGGGATACATCATCTCTGAGGTGGGAGTTTCATTAGATCCTGCAATGATCAAGGAAGTGTTAGCTTGGGAGCCACCTAGGTGCGTGACGGAGGTGCGAAGTTTCTTGGGACTAGATGGGTACTATCGGAGATTCGTGCCAGAATTCTCCAGAGTTGCGGAACCACTCTCAGCTTTGAAGAAGAAGGGGAAAACCTTTGTGTGGTCAGACAGTTGTCAGCAGAGCTTCCAGGAGCTGAGACAGAGATTGACCTGCGCACCTATCTTGAGATTGCCAGAGGAGGGAGTAGAGTACGTAGTCTACTGCTATGCATTAGGGACTGGACTCGGGTGTGTCCTGATGCAGGAGCGGGCAGTGATCGCCTATGGATCACGTCAGTTGAGGCCGCATAAGCAGAACTATGCTACTCCTGACCTGGAGTTAGCAGTAGTGGTCTTCTCTCTGAAGACATGGCGACACTATCTGATGGGCGAGTGCTTTATAGTCTATTCTGACCACCAATGTCTCAGGTACATCGTCTCATAGAAAGACATGAACCTGAGACAGCGGCGATGGCTCAAGTTCCTCCAGGACTATGACTTTGTGATAGTCTATACTCCTGGGAAGGGGAACGTGGTAGCCGATGCCCTCGGCAGGAGGATGGGCATTCATCTACTAGAGGAGGCGACAGAGCAGCTAGCCTCTTTGCAGATATCCTTCATGGATAGAGATGGAGGATCCTTCCTTCAGTCTCTCACAGTTACTCCTCTGCTACTATAGCGAGTCAGAGAGGCACAGCATGGGGACGCCGACTGTGAGACGCGGCGTGCACAGATATCCCCAGGACAGTCACTTGATGGTTTCTCATTTGGAGAAGATCACGACGTCCTATTCAGAGGACGTACTTTGGTACAAGTAGCTTTACGAGAGGAGGTGTTGATAGAGTTTCACACTTCCCCTTTGGCGGTACATCCTGGAGTGGCGAAGATGTACCAGGATCTCAGACGACAGCACTGGTGGCCGGGCATGAAGAAAGCTGTGGCGGAGTTCGTTTCTTGATGCCTCACTTGCCAGCAGGTGAAGGCAGAGCATCAGGTACCAGCAGGCTTGGTACAACCCTTAGAGGTCCTGGAGTGGAAGTGGGATGGCGTATCTATGGACTTCATGACTGGACTTCCACGCACTTCCAAAGGTCACGACTCCATTTGGGTGATTTTCGACCGACTCACCAAGTCGGCACAATTCTTACCCATCAGAGAGCAGGGCTCAGTGGAGAGCTAGTGACGTCTCTATGTTCAAGAGATTGTACAGCTTCACGGTGTTCCGTCTTCTATCGTCTCCGACCGAGATGCTCGTTCTACTTCCCGGCTTTGGAAGGGTTTACAGGAGGCGTTCGGAACGCAGTTACGTCTGAGCACCGCCTTTCACCCACAGACAGATGGTTAGACGTAGAGGACTATTCAGACACTCGAGGACATGCTCTGTGCATGTGTCCCCGACTTTGGTCGTATCTGAGAGGACCACCTACCCTTGGTGGAGTTCGCGTACAACAACAGCTACCACTCCACCATCGGGATGGCACCGTACGAGGCGCTGTACGGCCGACCTTGCAGATCACCGTTGTGCTGGACAGACCCAGGGGAGCCAGCACTTGTGGGACCAGAGATGGTCCAGGCCATGACAGAGAAGGTCCAGGTCATCCAGGAGCGGATGAGGACAGCTCAGAGCCGGCAGAAGTCTTATGCTGACAGGAGGCGGAGGCCACTGGAGTTTGAGGATGGCGACCACGTCTTCTTGCGGGTCTCACCTCGATGTGGTATGCGGAGATTTGGTCGAGGCGACAAGTTGTCTCCACGCTTCATCAGACCATTCCAGGTCCTCAGCAGGATAGGTGAGGTGGCTTATCGCCTGGCTCTACCACCTCAGTTGCACCGGGTGCACGACGTCTTTCACATGTCTCAGCTGAGGAGATACGTGCACGACCCGATGCACATCATTGACCATGGGGAGATGGACGTCGATGACGGAGCTACTTTTTCGGAGGTTCCAGTGGAGATCGAGGATCGACAGGAGCGGGTCTACGTGGACGGTTGATTCCTCTACTGCGCATCAGATGGCAGCACGGGAACCTTCGGGAGAGCAATTGGGAGCGGGAGGCTCAGATGCGAGCTCAGTACCCTCATTTGTTTCTCTAGTTATGATGTATCTTTACGGGGACGTAAAGCCCTAAGGTGGGAGTAATGTAAAAACCCGTAAAATTCAAGGGAAATTTTTTATTAATTTTCTTGGGAATTTTACAAGATCGCAGTTTCTGACGGCACCAGATTCCAAAGCCCGGTGTTCCCGAAATCATTTTTCAAAGTTTGGCTCGGGTACGTTGAGTGAACGAACTAGCGGGAATTTCTAACTTTTGAACCGGTGCTCGGAATCGAATTCTGAGGGCACCGATGGAACCGCAGTGCCAGTAATTGCTTAGGAACGCCTTTTCTAGAGTTTTGTTTGCTTAGGAGGAGTTGTAAAAAAAGGTGGATTAAATGAAGAATGAAATAAAAATTTGTGTTACAATTTTAATTTCTTATCTATGTGGTTTAATCCTAAGTTGGGGAAGTTGGGGTAAATGTCCCTAACTACCCACTTAGGGATAAATGTGAGGTGGGGCCCACACGAGCCCCAACCTTTCACATTCTCATAACTCACTTAAACTCTCTTTAATTAATTTTCTCTCTCTCCCTTCCCCACCTAAATGCATGCCAACTTTCATCTTAATTAATTGATTAAAACTTCATATTAATTAATTATTTTGAAATTTTGAATTGAAGGCATGATTAAAAATAAATAAGGTAGAGGCCTTATTTTATTTTTGGTTGGTGGGTGCTGTGTTGGAAAGCTTGGGAGAGGAAGCTAAGAAGTTCTTCTCCATCTTCATCTTCTCCGACGAAGAACGTCGACTTGGCAGTCCCGAATTTCTTCATTCTCTTCGTCCTCCGCGACAAGGAAGGAGACGCCGCCGCCAACGATAACTATGCCATCATCCGCGGTGTTTGACAACTGCGAGCTTCCTTCGAGGGAGGGGTTTAATTTTGGGAGGAATACCTTTTCCATTTTCTTTTCTTTACCCTTATAAAATGAAGAACGCGGATCAACATGTACTTTTCAAGTTGATCCGCGAATGCTTAGTTTGCGGGGCGAATTTATTTAATTTACCTGTGAATCATTGGAAATTAGGTTCAATTTTAAATTGTTTAAAATTGTGCCATGTTAGTGTTGGTGATTTTCCGATTGATAACGTCTAACGTGGAGAGCGCAGGCCGAACGAACACGGCTCGACAACCCTCCGTAATTTTTGTCTTGGTGTGTGGATTTGATGGTGACGAGGAAGCGAATCCGAATTGGGAGTTTGAGACATACGTTCTGAAGATCTGGATCCGAGGAAACCGCCGGCTAAGACCACAAGTGGAACGGACCACCGGAGCGCGTCCGGTGGTCCGCGGAAGACGGAGGTCGCGCGCCGCTCCGGTGCGGCGGCGCCGGCGACCCGCCGCCGGAGTAAACCCCCCCCCCCTGTTTCCTCAACCCAGGGCTCGGCCAAACGGCCGAGCTGAGCGGCCGGGCCGGGTCGCGCAGGCCGGGCCGGGCCGCGCCCAGGGCAGGTCGGGCTGCACCAAGCCGGGTCGGGTCGACCCGGTTCGGATCGACCCAGGGGGTCTCGGGCCGAGTCGGACCGGACCCGAAACCCCCGTTTTCGGATTGTTATCGGTCTTTTTCCCATAACTTGGGCTACGGACCTCCGATCGACGCACCGTCAATCGCGTAGAGATCCTTGGAACGAGACGGTCGTTTCAGTATATTACACTCAAGGTTTCGGAATACTTTGTGTTCGGCCGGGTTGGTTCGTATACAAAACCAACTGGGCCCTCAGAGCGGAAACGCTCGTAACTTGAGCTCCGGACGTCCGATTGACGTACTGTCGACTTTGTTGGATTCCTCTTAGTGAGACGGATCTTTTGGCTTACTCCGCCCGAGGTTTGGACGCAGGTGGAGTATGGCCAGGTTGGTTCGTATACGAAACCAACCGGGCCCTCGGAGCGGAAACGCTCGTAACTTGAGATTCGGACGTCCGATTGACGTATCGTCAACTTTGTTGGATTCCTCTTAGTGAGATAGATCTTTTGTCTTACTCCGCCCGAGGTTTAGATGCAGGTGGAGTATGGTCGGGTTGGTTTTTCCATAAAAACCAACCGGGCCCCTGGAACGAAAAAGCCAATATCTCTCAGACCGGACGTCCGATTGACGCGCCGTCTGTTGCGTTGAGTTCCTGTTGTCGATACGGAACATTTGGATACATCATCTCCGGAATTTGTGTCGGTTGATGTATCGGCCTCTCGGCTCAGGGAGCGGACCCTCCTCGGACGAGCTAGCTGTGTGCGGGAAACCTATAGCTGGCTGTTACAGCAACGACGACAGTGCAGAGATCCTCAGTGGATACGACGACGACGACTACAGCGCCTACAGATCTTGTGTGGATCCGATCCTGTGTTGGTCAGTTCTCAGCGGTTCTGTGTGAGCCAGCGCCTACAGATCCTGTGTGGATCTGATCCTGTGTGGGTCAATACTCAGTGGTTCTGTGTGAGCTAGCGCCTACAGATCCTGTGTGGATCCGATCCTGTGTGGGTCATTGCAGAGATTAGTTACCTATCGATCCTGTGTGGGTCATTGCAGGGGTTAGTACCTATCGATCCTTTGTGGGTCCGATGACTTAGATGGATCAGTGATCATCTCTATCGTCATTCGATAAGTATACCTCTGTGAGCTGATTCTTGATTGTGTTGTTCTATCCTCTGTGGATTACGAATTATTTTCCTGTGTGGAATGGTTAGTGATTGAGCTCAGAGGTTGGAGCTTGCTGGAAATGGTGACTTAGGTATATGTATGGGCATATACCTAAGTAGTGACGGATGTTACTACGTGGTTGTAACTTATCTTTTTGATTTATCCTTTTGGATTTCGGGAGACCATTGGGGGTCTCGGGGTCCCTACTGAGTAGCTTATACTCACCCCTGCACGGGCTATGCCCGCACTTCGTTGTGTTGGATGCAGACGACGGACAGTGCTGATCTTGGTTGAGGGCACGTGGAGCAGGACGGTACCTGGAGGTGGAGCACTGGGCGGAACATACTCGGAGCGGACGGTTGGACCCGAGGAGCTGTGGAGGCTATCTGTACCCACCCTTCAGGTGGGACTTCCAGTGGACGGCTCGAGGATGCAATTTTACTTTTCAGTTGCTGTGGTTTCCCTTTTAGTTGTACTTTATAGTTGGGCTTGTATTTCCGGCCCCCTTACTTTCAGCACAGTTGTTTCAGTTTTACTTAGTGCTTTACTTCCGCTTGTACTCTGTGGTGTTTGTTTACTTTTATAAAGGCAATGCCTTCCCAGTTATCGAGATTTACGCCTTTGGTGCCAGTCGCCAGCTCCTGGCCTATGGAAGGCGGGCTTGGGGTAGTCACGACACGGGCCCCAAGAACGGGTCGTGACAAATTGGTATCAAAGGTGTTCGATTTTACTGCAGAACTCAGGACTCTGATCTTTTCCTATGTGAAGCAATAGTTTTAAGCGTATTGAGTGTGGTTATCAGTCCAGGGAGTCCAGTGTTGGTGCGGCAGCCGACGTATCCGTACACCAGGACCCTGACTTCTGATTTCCGACTTAATGCACGAAAACATTGATTGCATGCGTGTTTCTAGTCTTCTTTGTGATTACTTTGTATCAGCTCACCAGGTATACTGTTTGACCATGGAGCACCTGTTTCTTTTTAGGATGGCCCCACGAAGACAGCCAGCTAGGGTTCCGAGAGTTGAGCGCGACGACAGCCCACCGAGCGACGAGGCCTCGGTGCAGGGCGCTTTTCCAGCAGAGGGACCGGCAGTACCTCTACCCGTCGAGCCTCCGATAACACTAGCCTCAGCCGCTGACGATGCACGTCGCCTTAGCGCACTGCATGAGTTCTAGCACCAGCGACCACCTAGGTTCCGTGGAGAGATGGATCCTCAAGCAGCTTAGGATTGGCTGGAGGCAGTGGTGTGAGTCTTCAGGTTAGTGAGGACACCAGCGGACCTCATGGCGATCCTCACAGCGAGCCTCCTGCATGCAGCAGCAGGCAGATTGTGGAGCTTGATGCTCAAGGTGCACAACGAGGCATCTCTCTTATGGACGGACTTTGAGATCCACTTCCGCTTGGAGTTCGTCCCAGCCACCCTCCATGCGGTGTGCATTCAGGAGCTTCTACAGCTGCGGCAGGGCAGCTTGTCGGTCGCCCAGTACTCGGCGAGATTTACCGATCTCTCGCACTACTCGACAGACATGGTACGGGACCCATTCTTCTGGGCCCAGACCTTCGAGCAAGGATTGAGACAGGAGATTAGGGCGTCGCTGATCTCCCTCAGTATTCCGACTCATACAGGAGTACTGGAGAGAGCCCTTCTGATCGAGAGATTTCTTGCTGAGCCTACTTTAGCGGTGAGGCCTACCGTAGGGCGGCACGTGGCAGAGTCATCTGCAGAAGGCAGTCGACAGATGACTTACAGGTCTAGGCAGAGCAGTACCTCAGGCAGACGACCTGAGGACCCTGGCTCAGTAGTGCGGGGCACTCAGCGTTGAGCCAGTCATTCGAGAGGCAGGCAGTGCTACGCATGCGGCGGGCAGGGCCACAAGGCTCATGACTTCCTGACCCGCCGAGCTGAGGATCAGCAGACAATTGAGGGACCACCCAGGCAGAGGCAGAGGGTCGACCATGGCGGTCCGCAGGGAGTAGGCGGACGAGGAAGAGGAGTTGGCAGAGTAGTAGGTGGTGGGCGACGCTTTGAGGCTCTACCACCACCACCACCGGGAGGTCCACCCCGACCACAGGGAGCTGGCGGACAGAGATAGGCTCAGCTCCAGGCAGTGGAGGACTATGACCACGGCATGCCCAAGATGATTTGAGGTACTATCTGTGTCTATTCCACCCTTTCTACAGTTCTTATAGACACAGGAGCGAGTCATTCTTTCATAGCCACTGCCCTTTTTCGGAGATCGAAGATTCCGATAGAGCCGTTGGCTCGATCCTTACGGCTAGAGACTCCTACGGGAGCAGACTCGACGATTACGCACTGGTGCCGGCAGTGTGAGCTTACTCTAGGAGGCGAGAGCTTCGGCTGGGATCTTCTTGTAGAGACGTCGAGGCCTTACAACGTCATCTTGGGCATGGATTGGTTATCTACGGTTCATGCTCAGATCGACTGTATTAGGCGCAAGGTGTGATGTGTTCGCGCCGACGGAAGCAGGTTTACCTTCACCGGTGAGAAGGGAGCCTTAGCAGCACGGGATGGACTCACGCAGAGGAGAGGACAGCCCGTCACTCATCATTTGGCTAGCCTCCTCCTCGGAGCAGTTGACGTGCAGAGTTCTAGATTTTCTGTAGTGGTGGATAAGTATGCGGATGTTTTTCTCAACGACGTTCCAGGACTACATCCTCGTAGAGAGGTAGACTTTTATATTGACTTGTACCCCGAGACAGCCTCGATCTCTACTCCAGCATATCGGATGGCGCATGCTGAGCTTCGTGAGCTTCGGGTACAGTTAGAGGACTTGCAGGGCAAGGGGTTCATCTGACCCAGTGTTTCACCCTGGGCTTCACCGATCTTGTTCGCCAAGAAGGCGGACGAGAGCTTGCGACTGTGTGTCGATTAGCGTCTCCTGAACCAGGTGACAGTGAGGAACAAGTATCTACTACTGAGGATTGACGACCTCTTAGATCATCTCTAGGGAGCACGGTGGTTCTCGAAGATAGACCTCAGGTCAGGCTATCATCAGCTCAGAGTTTGGGATGAGGACGTGCAGAAGACAACCATCAGATGTCGGTATGGCCACTATGAGTTCTTGGTTATGCCTTTTGATGTGACCAATGCTCCAGCAGTGTTCATGGCCCTCACGAACAGGATCTTTCATCCTTACCTTGAACAATTTTTCATGGTATTCATCAACGACATTTTGATCTACTCGACCACTGAGGAGGAGCATGCCTATCACTTGCGAGTTATTCTTGACACACTCCGAGAGCACTAGCTTTATGGTAAGCTCTCGAAGTGTCAGTTCTGGATATGTGATGTCCACTTTTTGGGACACGTCATCTCTGAGGTGGGAGTTGCAGTAGATCCTGCAATGATCGAGGCAGTGTTAGCTTGGGAGCCACCTAGGTGCGTGACGGAGGTGAGGAGTTTCTTGGGACTAGATGGGTACTATCGGAGATTCGTGCCAGACTTCTCCAGAGTTTCAGAACCACTCTCATCTTTTAAGAAGAAGGGGAAACCCTTTGTGTGGTCAGACAGTTGTCAGCAAAGCTTCCAGGAGCTGAGATAGAGATTGACCTGCGCACCTATCCTGAGATTGCCAGAGGAGGGAGTAGAGTACATAGTCTACTGCGATACATCAGGGACTGGACTCGAGTGTTTCCTGATGCAGGAGCGGGCAGTGATCGCCTATGGATCATGTCAGTTGAGGCCGCATGAGCAGAACTACGCTACTCATGACCTGGATTTAGCAGCAGTGGTCTTCGCTCTGAAAACATGGCGATACTATCTGATGGGCGAGCGCTTTATAGTTTATTCTGACCACGAGAGTCTCAGGTACATATTCTCACAGAAAGACCTGAACCTGAGATAGCGGCGATGGCTCGAGTTCCTCCAGGACTATGACTTTGTGATAGTCTATAGTCCTGGGAAGGGGAACGTGGTAGCCGATGCCCTCAGCAGGAGGATGGGCATTCAGCTACTAGAGGAGGCGACAGAGCAGCTAGCCTCTTTGCAGATATCCTTCGTGGATAGAGATGGAGCATCCTCCCTTCAGTCTCTCACAGTTACTCCTCCTCTACTACAGCGAGTCAGAGAGGCACAGCATGGGGACGCCAACTGTGAGACGCGGCATGTACAGATATCCTCAGGACAGTCACCTGATGGTTTCTCCTTTGGAGAAGAGCACGACGTCCTATTCAGAGGACGTACTTTGGTACCAGTAGCTTTACGAGTGGAGGTGTTGAGAGAGTTTCACACTTCCCCTTTTGCGGTACATCCTGGAGTGGCGAAGATGTACCAGGATCACAGACGAGAGCACTGGTGGCCGGGCATGAAGAAAGTTGTGGAAGAGTTCGTTTCTCGATGCCTCGCCTGCCAGCAGGTGAAGGCAGAGCATCAGGTGCCAGCAGGCTTGGTACAGCCCTTAGAGGTCCCAGATTGGAAGTGGGATGGCGTATCTATGGACTTCATGACTGGACTTCCACACACTTCCAGAGGTCACGACTCTTTGGGTGATTGTCGACCGACTCACTAAGTCGGCACACTTATTAACCATCAGAGAGCAGGGCTCAGTAGAGATCTTGTGACGTCTCTACGTTCAAGAGATTGTATGGCTTCACGGTGTGCCGTCTTCTATCATGTCCGACCGAGATGCTCGTTTTACTTCACGGCTTTGGAAGGGGTTACAAGAGGCGTTCGGAACGCAGTTACGTCTGAGCACCGCCTTTCACCCACAGACAGATGGTCAGACGTAGAGGACTATTCAGACACTCGAGGACATGCTCCGTACATGTGTCCTCGACTTTGGTCATAGCTGGGAGGACCACCTACCCTTGGTGGAGTTCGCGTACAACAACAGCTACCACTCCACCATCAGGATGGCACCGTACGAGGCGTTGTACGGCCGACCTTGCAGATCGTCGTTGTACTGGACAGACCCAGGGGAGCCAGCACTTGTGGGACCAGAGATGGTCCAGGCCACGACAGAGAAGGTCCAGGTCATCCAGGAGCGGATGAGGATATCTCAGAGCCGGCAGAAGTCTTATGATGACAGGAGGCGAAGGCCACTGGAGTTTGAGGATGGCGACCATGTCTTCTTGCGGGTCTCACCTCGACGTGGTATGCGGAGATTTGGCCGAGGCGGCAAGTTGTCTCCACGCTTCATCGGACCATTCCAGGTCCTCAGCAGGATAGGTGAGGTGGCTTATCGCCTGGCTCTACCACCTCAGTTGCACCGGGTGCACGACGTCTTTCACGTGTCTCAGCTGAGGAGATACGTGCACGACCCAACGCACATCATTGACCATGGGGAGATGGACGTCGATGACGGAGCTACTTTTGCGAAGGTTCCAGTGGAGATCGAGGATCGATAGGAGCGGGTCCTACGTGGACGGTCGATTCCTCTAGTGCGCATCAGATGGCAGCACGGGAACCTCCAGGAGAGCACTTGGGAGCGGGAGGCTCAGATGCGAGCTCAGTACCCTCATTTGTTTCCCTAGTTATGATGTTTCTTTACGGGGACGTAAAGCCCTGAGGTGTGAGTAATGTAGAAACCCATAAAATTCAAGGGAAATTTTTTCTTAATTTTCTTGGGAATTTTACAAGATCGCGGATTCTGGCGGCACCTGATTCTGAGGCCTGGTGTGCCCGGAATCATTTTTCGAAGTTTGGATCGGGTACGTTCAGTGAACGAACAAGCGGGAATTTCTAACTTTTGAACCGGTGCTCGGAATCGAATTCTGAGGGCACTGATGGAACCGCAGCGCCGGTAATTGCTTAGGAACGCCTTTTCTGGAGTGGCATTTGCTTAGGAGGAGTTGTAAAAAAAAGGTGGATTAAATGAAGAATGAAATAAATATTTGTGTTACAATTTTTATTTCTTATCTATGTGGTTTAATCCTAAGTTGGGGAAGTTGGGGTGAAAGTCCCTAACTACCCACTTAGGGATAAATGTGAGGTGGGGCCCACACGAGCCCCATCCTTTCACATTTTCATAACTCACTTAAACTCCCTTTAATTAATTTTCTCTCTCTCCCTTCCCCACCTAAATGCATGCCAACTTTCATCTTAATTAATTGATTGAAACTTCATATTAATTAATTATTTTGAAATTTTGAATTGAAGGCATGATTAAAAATTAATAAGGTAGAGGCCTTATTTTATTTTTGGTTGGTGGATGCGGTGTTGGAAAGCTTGGGAGAGGAAGCTAAGAAGTTATTCTCCATCTTCATCTTCTCCGATGAAGAACGTCGACTTGGCGGTCCCGAATTTCTTCATTCTCTTCGTCCTCTGCGATAAGGAAGGAGACGCCGCCACCAACGGGAACGACGCCATCATTCGCGGCGTTTGACAACCGCGAGCTTCCTTCGAGGTAGGGGTTTAATTTTTGGAGGAATACCTTTTCCATTTTCTTTTCTTTACCCTTATAAAATGAAGAACGCGGATCAACATGTACTTTTCAAGTTGATCTGTGAATTCTTAGTTTGCAGGGAGAATTTATTTAATTTACGTGTGAATCATTGGAAATTAGGTTCAATTTTAAATTGTTTAAAAATTTTCCATGTTAGTGTTGGTGATTTTCCCATTGATAACATCTAACGCGGAGGGCGCGGGACGAATGAACACAGCCCGACAGCCCTCTGTAATTTTTGCCTTGGTGTGCGAATTTGACGGTGACGAGGAAGTGAATCCGAATTGGGAGTTTGAGACATCCGTTCCGAAGATCTGGATCCGAGGAAACCGCCGGCGAAGACCGCAAGTGGAACGGACCACCGGAGCGCGTCCGGTGGTCCGCGGAAGACGGAGGCCGCGCGCCGCTCCGTTGCGGCGGTGCCGGCGACCTGCGGCGGCGGCTAAGCCACGGCGGTCAGCAGGCGGCCGGCAAAGCCGGCCGCTACGGTCAAAGGGCGGGACCCTTTAGGGTCCCGCGTTTCAATATTTCGGCCGGCCAAATGGCCGGCCGTTCCTCGAATTCCGGGGAATTAAACCCCCAGATTGATTTGGAGCGGGCCCCCCACGTAGGGGGCCATTGATTTGCAAAGCACGGGGGGATGCCCCCCCCCCCCCCCCGTTTCCTCGACCCATCGCTCGGCCAGACGACCGAGCTGAGCGGTCGGGCCGCGCCTCATCGGCCGGGCCGGTTCGCACAGGCCGGGCCGGGCCGCGCCCAGGCCGGGCCGCGCAGTGCCAAGCCAGGTCGGGCCGCGCTGGGTCGGGTCGACCCAGGGGGTCTCGGGCCGGGTCGGACCGGACCCGAAACCCCCGTTTTCGGATCGTTATCGGTCTTTTCCCATAACATGGGCTACGGACCTCTGATCGACGCACCGTCAGTCGCGTAGCGATCCTTGGAACGAGATGGTCATTTCGATATATTACACTCAAGGTTTCCGAATACTTTGGGTTCGGCCGGGTTGGTTCGTATACGAAACCAACCGGGCCCTCGGAGCGGAAACGCTCGTAACTTGAGCTCCGGACGTCTAATTGACGTACCGTCGACTTTGTTGGATTCCTCTTAGTGAGACGGATCTTTTGGCTTACTCCGCCCAAGGTTTGGACACATGTGGAGTATAGTCGGGTTGGTTTTTCCTTAAAAACCAATCGGGCCCCTGGGACGAAAAAGCCAATATCTCTCAGACCGGACGTCCGATTGACGCGCCGTCTGTTGCGTTGACTTCCTGTTGTCGATACAGAACATTTGGATACATCAGCCCCGGGATTTGTGTCGGTTGATGTATCGGCCTCTCGGCTCGTGGAGCGGACCCTCCTCGGACGAGCTAGCTGTGTGCGGGAACCCTAGAGCTGGCTGTTACTGCGATGACGACAGTGCAGAGATCCTCAGTGGATACGACGACGACAACTACAGCGCCTACAGATCCTGTGTGGATCTGATCCTGTGTGGGTCAGTTCTCACCGGTTCTGTATGAGCCAGCGCCTACAGATCATGTGTGGATCTGATCCTGTGTGGGTCAGTACTCAGTGGTTCTGTGTGAGCCATCACCTACAGATCCTATGTGGATCAGATCCTGTGTGGGTCATTGCAGAGATTAGTTACCTATCGATCCTGTGTGGGTCATTGCAGAGACTAGTTACCTATCGATCCTGTGTGGGTCATTGCAGGGGTTAGTACCTATCGATCCTTTGTGGGTCCGACGACTTAGATGGATCGGTGATCATCTCTATCATCATTCGAGAAGTATACCTGTGTGAGCTGATTCTTGATTGTGTTGTTCTATCCTGTGTGGATTACGAATTATTTTCCTATGTGGAATGGTTAGTGATTGAGCTCAGAGGTTGGAGCTCGCTGGAAATGGTGACTTAGGTATATGTATGGGCATATACCTAAGTAGTGATGGATGTTACTTCGTGGTTGTAACTTATCTTTGTGATTTATCCTTTTGGATTTTGGGAGACCATTAGGGGTCTCGGGGTCCCTACTGAGTAGCTTATACTCACCCCTGCACAGGCTATGCCCGCACTTCATTGTGTTGGTGCAGACGACGGACATCGCTGATCTTGGTTGAGGGCACGTGGAGCAGGACGGTACCTGGAGGTGGACCACTGGGTGGAACATACTCGGAGCGGACGGTTGGACCCGAGGATCTGTGGAGGTTATCTGTACCCACCCTTCAGGTGGGACTTCCAGTGGATGGCTCGAGGCTACATTTTTACTTTTTAGTTACTGTTGTTTCTCTTTCAGTTGTAATTTACAGTTGGGCTTGTATTTCCGGCCCCCTTACTTTCAGCATAGTTGTTTCAGTTTTACTTAGTGCTTTACTTCCGCTTGTACTCTGTGGTGTTTGTTTACTTTTATAAAGGCAATGCCTCCCCAGTTATTGGGATTTACGCCTATGGTGCTAGTCGCCAGCCCCTGGCCTATGAAAGGCGGGCTTGGGGTAGTCACAACACGGGCCCCGAGAACGGGTCGTGACAATGATCTTGAACTTGCAACATTGATTCATGAACATAAGATTTTGAAAAAATACCATTTAAAAGAATTGTTTACTATGTATTTAGGCCACAAGATCTTGAGTTAGATCTTTTGTCAAAATGATTTTAATCTCCTCTAGAGGTGTTGGGTAGAGTACCTAAAATATTTTTTATTTCACATCAACTACACCCTAGGGAAATTGAATTTCATCAAAAATTCTTTGAGAAGGAAACTTTTGACTCGAGACATTAAAGAATCTTCAGAAGAGTGGATCTTGATAGAACTTTTTTTTGTATTTTATATTGGAGTCCAAGAATTATGGATTGATAATTCCTTAACTAGTGTTAAGATGACCTCCAATATTCTCAATATGATTCTTTAGAACAAACTTATTAATGATATGTTATATAGGATTAGATATTTTCTTTATTATAGGAACACCTTTTCTGATTGGTCTATCTCTAAAGGAGGTATAATCTGTTATGATAATCATTTGGTGGAACTATTATTGGTTGGGTAAGTTTTTATTATGGTATTTCCATAGTTCCCTAAGGTAAATGCAATAAGGAACCTCAAATATTTTCTATAAAATGCAGTGTAGATTCTTTTGGCTAGTTTTAAGATGGGACATTGCAGATTTTGTCTCCCATTGTTATATGTGCAAGAAGGTTAGGGGTTTCATCAACCAAATATGGTGTCGAATTAGAAGTGGGATAAGTTTTCAATAGAAATTTTGGTTGGTTTTTATCTTACCTAGAGAAATAAATAATGTTACATTGGTTTTTGTTGATACACGAGAAAATCATCTCACATATACACATTTGCGATTCAACCAAATTTGAGGAGTTAGGAAATCTCTATGAGAAAAAGACTATTTTCTTTAAAATATCCATCTACTATAGTCTTTGATAGTGATCCTTGGATTACATATCTCTTTTATGGATTCTATCAAGATGAACTGGGATATAATGTTTTTTTGAGTACAGCATATCATCCATAGTCATATGGCCCAACAGAAAGAGCTATATGGATTCATGAGGATATGATGTGTGCTTGTGTTCTAGATTTTGGTGGGGCTTGGAAGGATCATCTGAGAATGGTTAAGTTTTAATATAAAAATATCTAATATTCCTTGATCATAGTGGATATATTTTGGAATTGTATGGCCGACCTTGTAAATATATTTTGTGTTTTTTGGAGATTGGTGAATATTCCATCAAGGGACTGAGTGTGATTCAAAAGAATGAAATAAAATACTTGGTTGATTCATCAGAATATTTGTACTTCATATTGTCAGTATAAAACTTATGATGATAATTATTATAGACCAATGTAATTTTCTGTTAGTTGTCAAGTGTTCTTGAATGTTTTACCTCATTTAGGTCATCGCTGTCTTGGGTCGCAAGGGAATCTTGCTCCTCGTTTTTTTTGGACCTTTAAGGTTGTTGAGTATCTATGAAAAGTGTCTTACCACATGGATCTTCCACCACACCTAACATAGATACATAATATATTCCTTGGATATCATTTCCAAAAGCATATTTTTGATCCATCTCATGTTTTTTATATGGAGTGATCTTGATGTTGAGTAGATTTATCTATTACAAAATATCCAGTCATCAAAATTGATTCTAAAACTCAATTGTTTTATGGGAGGTTATACATTTGGTTCAAGTTCTATGGAAGCATAGCTCATATTATCATGAGGCGTGGGAGAGAGAATCAATGATGAGAGATAAGTTGCCTCATATTTATTACATGGAAAGTTCTTCATAGGATTTATGATGAGGGAAATTTTCTATGGTTGGGAGGTTGAAGCATCCAATTACCATTTTCATATATCCCTAACCCCCTATTTTGATCATTCTTTGGTTGGTTTTAATTTAGGGTTGTTTCATGAGAAAGTTAAGAAATTTTTTAATGTTATTGGGTTGTACATGGTTGGCACACAGTTTGACCAAACCCTGAACCTTGGTAGTGAAAGATGTGAAAACATAGGTAGTGAGGGTTTTCATAGGTGGTGCACATTCTAAAACACCATGTTCCTACCTGCGTAAAATCATGATACCCACTTCCAGGGGAGTGTGGTTAGGGTTCTTGGTTTAAAAAATTGTGAATAATATCTATGAAACCTTTCGTATGAGATTTATAATATAAAAATTCATAAAAAAATTCGTGAACCTCTTTTGAAACCTCACTATGGCTCATTTGACCCAATTTTATTTTCCATGGATGATAGAGCTCCCCAAAATCAATATTTGTTCCTCTAAATCCCTCTATAAGGGGATTGAATCTAGGAAATATCTATTTGATCACTCCTTGGTAAGTATTCTCTTCATAGTCTCTTTCTCACACTCTTCTTCTCTCTCATTCTTAGGATCTATTATATCTCTGTTTTCTGGGATGATTTAACCAATATTATCTTATATAAATAAACTAGGTTTGACTCTCAAATATTTCTGGTTGGCATTCTTCTTTTGAGTTTCTCATTTTATAATTTTTTTGTATCATGATCCCGTGATCCTATGGTAGGTTATTCCATCTTTTATTTGAAAATTTTTTTAACCCTATATTTATCAATTTAAATTCAATTTTTTGATTTAAATTAAGTTGAATTCAATTAGTTTATTAAAAACCCAATTCCATTGAATTGGGGATTTTAATTGGATTTGTCATGAAATTGGGGGAAATACAACAATTCTGTTAAATTGGGGAATGTTTATGAAATTGATGGGAATTGTTTAACTGAATTTGGGAAATTTAAATTTTGGAACATTAATTTTGAAATTGAATTTTGAAATTTAATGGTAAATTTTTTTCCAATTTCATATTTGAGAAAAATAGTATAAAATGTTTTGATAGAAACCCATTGATTTTTTCATGTAAAAATGATTAGATTGATTAAAAACCTAGTTCTAGTTTTTAAGTGGAAATTGGAACATTAAAATGGAAATATGGGTGGGATTATATTTTGAAACGTTTTGAAATAAATTACCCATCATTGTTCATTATTAGAGTTCATTCAATCCTTGGTAGTTAGTGAGTTATTAAGGAATAAACTCTATTTATGATTTATAACACTATCAATACATATAAAAAAGGTCACATCTCCAATGGGATAGTGACATGTCCTCTTTGACCACTTACAATTGTACATGTTTATAATGATATTTTCATGATATCTATTTGAGTGTGAGGGAGTCCTATAGTCTAGAACTATCATACCTCTTGGAATATGACCATGTTTCCTATTTGTTTCTATATGATATATATTTCAATGGTTGTGAACTTTTTTTGAATTCATTATGAACTTATATTATCAATTTTATATAAAATTTTCATTTAATGCATTTTTTTAGAAATTTTTCCATCATTTGAAATGTAAAGAATGATTTGTTTTAAATATGATTTTGAAATTTCATTCCTTTTAATTTAAAATTGAATGATTCATTTTGTTAATTTATTTTCCACTATATTTTGGAATCCCTAGTGAGACCCTAATGGTGTTTTAGCTTATACTCTACCTTTTATTTAAGGTGTTTTTATATTATCTTATTTTAGGTTTGAGCAAGGAAAAAGCACCACTTGTAGGTAGTTCATACTATTAACCAATGGCTCATGGAGTGTAGTGTGTATTGGGAAATTTATTAATATCATGTGTTTCTAGTAAATGTGGTTGTACTTTGTGTTCTTATACTAGTTTGACTTCTGGTATAGTTCTCCCATTGGATTTTTTGTTTTATCCATACAATCATGCATCACCCTCTTCCATTATGTTGGTGGAAAATTCATTCCCACTTTTAGGTTGTTTGATCCCAGCTATTAGTCAGTAACCTATGGGGATCAGGTATGTCGTTTGGACAATGAATGTACTGATATAGGCATCATGGTACTTGGGTATCCAGACCGGTTTATCACACCTTACATATGTGGTTTTTTATTTTTCAAATAATCAAATAAAACATTGAAATATCTTTTGGACTTCACAGTATATAACTTTTGGAATTTAAGAATTAAACCATTCAAAAGAAAAAAATCATATTTAAAAAACATGAAATACTTACCCCCCCCCCATCAATATAAGTCTCCCATTTTACATTATATCCTTTATTTCTTTCTCACCCTATGTTTCAGAGCATAGAATATTTTCTCATTAACCTTTGTCCAAGATTTTCTAAAAAAATAAAAAAATATATACTTTCTCCCCCTTTTGTGATTTTAAAAATGATTATATTAGAACTAGAAATATATATGTGAAATGTTGATAAAATAAAAATGAAATAAAATATAGTATAAAATTCAAAAAAAATATGAATAATGTTCATTTAGAAATTGTTAGAACGATGTTGATCTATAGAAAATGGAAAAAAATTATAAAAATATGATAAAAAACTCATTATTCATAAATGAATTGATAAAAATAATGTTTTCGTTATTAAAAAAAAGTTTCAATTGTTTAGTGTGATAAACATATCAATAATTATTTGAATGTTTTTTAGAATAATACTCATATTTCAAACATCTTATAGATATTTATCCAACCCATCAATAGTAGTATGAATGATTCATACATATAATTTTCAAACATTAAAATCATGATTTTCAACCTTTTATTTTTGGAATATCTTCACTACATCCTTGAATGTTTTCAATTATTCATTTATATAATTAAATCAGTTATACTATGATTGGATTCCTTCTTGACCAGCAAAAGACATTTGAGTTTAGTAAATTATTCTTGTAAATCCAGATACATTTTTTTATTTTATAATGTAATCTTCCTGGTAAATTACATGAAATGTGATATGTTCTATTGTTTGAGTAATTTAAAAAACATTTATAGTTAAAATACTAACTTTTTTCAAAAATATAAGGTTTTCCTTCGAATTCATGTAATTTTCTCTTCATAAATTTTCATACCCTTCTAAGTATACCTGATCTGTCATATTAACAATTTAAATTTTCATTACATGAATTGGTATATACCATTTAAATTATGAAATTCTTCTTTAAATATAATTGAATGATCTATAATATTTTTTAATTAGATTTATTTTGTAGTTGAATATATTTTTTTCCAATAAGAATAATTGGGAAATTTAGAAAACCATGTTCTAGTTGATGAATTACTTCATTGAAGTAAATAGTTTTCATTTCAATTATATATAACAATATACTATGAGAACTATTTGTTGAATTAATTGAATCACATTAAATTGAATTTCACATTGCCCTAATAATTATAGCTATCCAATTCATATGAACTTCAACTTTCTCTCAATTTTCCATAATTACCAAAAATTTATCATTTTTATCATCATCACCAATATATTCTTCTTATTCATGGGATTGAGATTTGTTGGATATTTATGCCTAATAATGATGTTCATATTCCTACACTTTTTCTAAAGATTTATGTTCTTCTGTATTTTCCAACAAAACATATTTCACATTTTTACCAGATAAAGAAGAAGAAAAGATAATTGGTATATCATAAATTTCACTATTTTTATTAAAAGAATGACTAATATTATATTTAATTCTTATTATATTTTTCTAAGATCAAGTGTTAGTTACTCTAGAAAATAATATTATTAATTCTTTTACTTCCCTTTTTCAGCATCAATTTTAAGAAAAAACAAGAATTTCTAATGAAATTCATTTTTAGTAACTACTTATTTTCCTTTTCCTTTAAAAACTACAAGTATTTCAATAGAGAGAGTTATATATTGAACTTTTGGATAATCAGAAAAAAATCTAATATATTAGACACATATCATATTATTTAGTGATTACATTCATATTCAATTGATCTTTTTCAATTCCTATTAAAAAATAGTTTGAGAATTTTTCTTTCATTACATTCTAATTTTGTCTCTTATTCTTCTCATCTTCAAGTAAATATTGATAAGATGTTCCATTATGGGATGCATCCTCTTCCTTATATATTCCAAATGTTTTATCATCTAGTTTTTTCATATATTTAATTTATACATACTCTTCAGAGGCCTCATTAGTCATATTCCATGGCATTTTCATCGATAAGGGAGGAAAACAATAAATTTATTTACTTTTATGAACTTTTTGTTTCATCTTCTGTATTTGGTACTTTTAAATTTATTTAATTGGATTTTAAAAAATATATTTTTTCCTAATCATAAATAAGCCGAATATAATTTGTAGTCTCTTATGTGATGTAAGAAATATTCCCATATTTCCCAACTTCTATTTTTTTCAAATTTTTAAAATCCATGAAATTTACAAAGAACTTATTAATAAAAATCATATATATAAGATTTTTTAGATTAATACCTCCAATCATCAAAGTTTTAATTATGTTCAATATATTTTTTATAATATTGAATTTCCATATATAACACAAAAGTATAAAACATATAAAAATTACACATTAAGTATATCTCTATCATATTTTCATGAAATTAGAAAATTCTAAAACCATATTTAAAATATTCTAGATTCAGGTGAAACATAATGAAATTTTATAAATTTTTAATAGGATATAAAGAATTAGGATTTAGAATTTTATTTTTTTATAACTTTTTAACTGTTAGAGAACTTATTGCTGGCCAATTCTCATCCTCTTTTAAATTAATTTTTAATAAATCAATAATTGTTTAGCATACAAATTGATGGATTTTCCAAATGTGAAAAGATTAACAATTTTAAATTATTTGTATTTGTGAACTCTATTGAAGAATACATTTCTCTCTCAATTTTAGTATAATATAAATTAAAATCATTTTTTTATATCGATATTGCTTCTTATATATGAATAAAAATAACTGATTTCAATAAAGTATCATACGACTCATACCATACTCTAAAATTATCTTTTCATTGAAAAGAATTATGATATAAAATTTGTTATAAGAATCTATTTATATAATACATAAATCATAAAAAATATATGAACCATAAAATATTAAACATAGTAGAATTTGGGTGACAAGTGACTTGTAGAGGATCCTCAATATTGAATAGAGAGAGAGGTGGTCTATTTCCCTCTAAATAAGAGTTAGGGTAGAGATATTTGGGATTCCTATGATCTGATGGTTTATATTGAAACCTCAAATTCAGTTCATCGACTCACTATAATTCACAAAATATGTGATAAAATAAAATCCTCAACATAAGTCTTTCTTTAAAAATTTATAGGTTTTATCGGTCAAAAAGTATGTTCGATGAAAACCTTTCTAGTTTGTAAAGATTTTAAAAAAATATTTATAATTAAAATATAGTTTTTTAGGAACATCATTCAAGAATATGATAAAGCATTTAAATATCTAATAGTTTTTAGTTTACCTCTCAAAATAAAAATTATAAAGATTTTCTTGAATGATAGAAATTATCCTCGTAATATATTTTATAGTATAAAACAATTGAAAATAATTTTTTCAAATTTCCTTTTTTAAAATTTTGAAAAAAAAAAATTGAATTTTTTTTTATCTGATGGTTTTTCTAATAGAATTTTTTTCTTCAGCTTTTTAACAAAAAACTTTTACTGATAACTTCTGTAATAATGTTTTTCAAAAAAAATCATTATAAAAATATGTTCTGACATTTTTGTAACAAATAATTTTTTTTAGAAACTTTTTTTAAAAATATTTTCTATAATACCTTTGATTTAAAAAATTCTATCTTATATTTTTTATCAAAAATAATATAATATGTATTTTATTATCATAAGGAGGATTTATAAACATGTTTCAGACTAAATGATAACATTATGTTAACCAATATTTTCTCATTTTGAATATATTAAAATTTATCAAAAAATATTATTTTTATAAAAATATTAGCAAGATATTCTTTTATTCCTATATATTGTAAAATTAGATCTCTATTTTTTGTGTGGTGATGAAAGAAATTATAACATCCCATGAATTTGGGAATTTTTTTTAAATTAATTTAAAATTTTTATTTTGGATTTCATGAATCACTGAATGTTTTTTTTCTTGAATTCTACCCAAAACCAAGTTAATTTTTCACTACACACAACACTTAGATTATCTTGCGGTACACTCAACACTAATTTAGCTTGTGGTATACTCTAGACTAGGATTTACCACCTTTTAATGGGACACCTATTTTAAAAAAATATTTTTAATGTTTTATATATTTTATTTTTCAAAATAAACTTCAGGTTTTGAATTCATAAAGTCAAAATAAATTCAGGAGGGATTTTTTGGTATTTTTCTCAGAAGTTTCATTTCATGATTAATAGTAAAAATACTTCATTTTAGTTAGAAACAGCCTTTTCCATTAAATAATTAATATGGGTAAATTATACATTAAATTGGTCTAAAAAATCATAAAATATCAATTATACATATATTAATGTAATTTTGGTCATTGAAATCATGTTTATAATGAATTTCCGTATTAGAACTTATTGAACTTTTTATCATGTTCACATTAAAAACCCCCTTTCTCAACATGTCTTTAAGATTAGCTATAAACTTAACTTTATGACTTATTTGATTGAAATCTGGAAAAAAGGACATACACAGTTGAAATCAGTAAAATATTTTGTAATCTGATAAGATCAACTAGTGTTTTAACTAAAAATAGTAGTGAATTTATTTAAAATTAATTACATTGGATAAGGTAAAATTTTGCTAAAAAGGTACCAAATATTAATATTAACATCCAAAATGACCAAGAAACATGTCCAGAAGACACCGGATTCCAATAGTTCGACCATATCCCATCATGGTTTGAATTATAGGACTAATTTGAATAATATTGCATAAAAGTTCCCTATATAAAATTTATGTAAGGAAAAAGGAAAAAAAAGAACAATCCTTACCTTTAGAATTTATAAAGTATAAGAGTATGGAATAAGAAATATAGTTTTGGTTATTAATATTATTTTGAAAGATGAATGCGATATTTTTATCATGATAACATAACAATGATTTTTAGAGATAAATTAGATAAATTAATCACTTAACAAATGATAACACATGGATTATTTAGTTAATCATTAAATAAAATAACAAATTCTATAAACATTAAATGAGAATTAAATTGAATGAATTGTTGTCATTGACTATTTTTTAAATGAATATATCATGTTACATAGATTTAAAATTAATTTATTTGAATTAAGATATTGTTTTAATATTTTCTAAATTTAAATTAAATAAATAATTTCAAAATTGACATATATGTTATTTTATTAAATGATATAAAATTAATAGAAATACTCTATTCTATAAATTGTATTTAATGTGTTAATAAATATGAAATATGGTATATTAATGATCTAATTGATCTTTTATAACTAATATATAGACCTATAGATAATAAAAACATTGTTATCATGGATTGAGTTAAAACTTTGTTTTAGCATGTTATGTGTGCTTGTAATAAAATTAATATCCAACACAAATAGTATTTTTATTTTTTAAATTGTATATCATAATTATAATTTTGTGGTTTTATTTTTTCAACTAAATTTCACTTTAATTTAGTCAAAATAGAAAAATTACTTATGTTAGAAAACTAGATACATTAATAAAAACCAAAGTTTTAAAATTGGGAAAACATAGAAGCTAAGGAAAAAAATTACAAAAAATACACCATAATTGCCCTTTAATATATTATCTTTCCATTTTGTATTCACATGTGTAAAGGGATACCTCCTAGGAGTTCTTACCTTTTGATGTTTATATGACTTCCACTCCTCCTCCACTATAAAAAGGACTTCACTTTACCCCTTCTTCACACCTCTAAAACCTCATAGGTCCATCCAAAATCTTCAAAATTAACTTCCCAACATACCTCCATTCCTCATTGAAGCCTCTATTTGGGATTAAATCCAACTGATGAATCCATTTGGTGGAAACCAAAAGGAGTTACCAAAAGAAGGGTATCATCCTTACACGCGCTCTTTTCTATATTTTCTCTCTCTTCCACCTCAATTATTCTTATTAAATGATAACATAATAACCTAATTAACCTAAATATAAATATATGTTTTAATTATAATGTTTATACCTTCACTTACACACACTTCCATCTAATGGGTAATGAATTAACCGTTCTTGTGCATGGTGAACTATCACCTCACGAAACGATGTTGTTTGTTCTTCCTTTAGAAACCCTCATCATGTGTATTTATAATAAAAACTCTATTTATATATAATATATATTATATTAATGATGTATTTATTCTAATGTAATTATTTCATAATACATACCATTATGCATTCTATATTGTGGTGATACTATAACATCATTTGTGGACGTCTGGACTACTGCCTCCTCATAGCGATGTGATATATTCAAACACTACATGAAATTTATTAGGGATGGATTTAATTAATAATATGTGACATAAATAACATATATATGATATTAATTACATAATTTTTTTTCTATATATAAATTATTTCATTTTCTTTATTACCCTTTGCACACACTAAAAAGTGATAACATCATTTGTGGATGTATGGACTACCACCTCATCGATGCGATGATATTCTTATTACATCACAGGAAATATATATATATATAAGTATATATGATTAAATAAAATTATATTCATGATATAATTATCATTATTTAAAGATAAAATGTAATATACAATATTTCAATAATGATCATTGAAAAATGGGAACGTAACTTATGCGTATGTGTAGTCTACCGTCTCCATGATTGTAACGTTAGTCAATTTTTCATAACCATCATTATTGATTGGTTTTAGATGAATAATTTATGTATAAATATTATAATTATTTCAATATTATTATTCTATAGATTTTTATAAAATGTCATCTTTGACGATAGTCGACATACCAATGATTTTTAAGATACATGAACCGAATTTGGTGAAAACACCCAACATAAAGTTAATTGTTTATGCAATTGTATAAAACATTGTAATAAGTGATTAAAAATGAATTATAAATTTTAATATAGTTCTAAATAATTTTATTCATTAAAATAATTTTATTCTTCAGGAATATATTGTCACATGTGACAAGTCAGACTCAAGCTAAGCGAATCTCATCTCAATTTTTATTTTCTGTGAGACAGAAGCAATGTTCACCTCCTAATTTCTTATAGGTGGAGTATAACTACCATATATTTATTTAATTAATAATATACATAAATTTATGGGTATTTAAATATTAATTTTATGATCTTTATATCAGAGGGATTATGGTTTAAAAGTTACCAAATCGGTAAAGTAATTTCGTCTCAATTTGACATCTTAAAGATACATGCCTTGTTATGAAGCTATATTTATCTATGAGGTGTATATAATTACTTTGAAGTGTAATTTAATGAATCTAATTATTTGAATGATATTTTAGGCTATATTTAATTGGATTATTTATATTTTATAATGATTCAATGTTACCAAAATTGTAATGGTTATTTACTACAATCTCATCATTTATCGAGATTGTTTATGATTATGAATCCATTGATGAATTATTATGGTCCATCACTCAATAAATATCATAAATTTTATTAACATTCACATATTCATGTTATTTACAAGTAATGGTACCATTTTCACAATCAATGGTACTTCTGATAATTAATAAAATGTTCTTATGATAATTCAACATTATTTCTCTGTTCGAATAAAAATCCATGTTCTTTCAAAACCATGTTTTATAAAAAGTTTTTCAAAAATGTTTTATTGTTATCCTATGTTGTCAAATAATTTTTTACCCAAACTTTACCATTTAAAAATGTCTTTAGAATGAATATTCTTATTGTTTTCTGATCAAGAAACTTTTTTGAACGTTTAATTTAAAAAATGAATGTTCAGTATGTACGGACTTATCCCCTGTCATGACCATCATTTCCATAAAAATACCAATTTTATTTTTAATGGAAAATGCTTTTCTTAATATTATATAAATTTTATGTTTTAAAGTGATTTCAAATAAAAGGGTTTGAACATTTTGTAATTTTTAAAAAGCTATTATAAAATTTTTCAGGCTTCATTTATTAGTTTTCAAGGAAAATGGTTTTCAAAATGGTTCCAAACTCCATTTATAAGATTTCATAGAAAATGGGTTTCAAATTTATTTCAGAATTATCATATATTTTTTCAATAAAAAATGTTTTCATATTGTTTTCTAACTTTCTTTATATCTATTTTAATTGATTTTCAAGAAAATTGTTTTTATAATATTTTTTATTTTAAAAATCATTTTTCAAAGAAAAAAAGAAAATTTTATCATTCAATATTTTTAAAAGATCATTTCAAATTATTTTCCACCTAATATTACATCTATTGGTTTTAATAATGCCTTTAAAGAGATATTTTCAACTGGTTTTATTCATATTATTTCTCTAGATGATTTATGTTTTGATGGAATGATGTTTATGAAACCCATATCTCTTTCACATAATATATTTCTATGAAAACAATTTCTTTTTCAAGGGTTATATTCTTATTATACCCACTACTTCTCACATGTTATGATTTTATGAAATAATTATAAAACCAAATTATTTTCCATAGCTTCTTATACGAATAAATTTTTTAGGAAACCCATTTCCTTTTTATGATATGATTTTTATGAAACCCATCTCTTTTTGTTGGTCATGATATAATTAATGATTTATAGAACAAATATATTTGATTTCATTAAGATATGGGTGAGACCTATATCTCCCTCCAATGTATTGGATAACGATTTATATCTCATTAGAAAATTCTGGAAAATATGTTTACGGTCTTGATCTAAAATGGGAAATAGGTTTTTCCTGATCTACTATGGGAAGTAGGTGTGTGTTGTTCCATAATTGGAAACATGTGTGTCCTAATCCACTATAGGAAAGATGTGTTTCCTAATCCACAATGGGAAAAATATTTTTCCAAATCCACTATGGGAAAGAGGTATTTCAATATCCACTATATTGATGTTCTTTGTAGTTAACCTTGACACATGAAATGTTTTTCTATATTTATAATGGTTCCAACTAATATAAAAAGAGATTATGGTTCATGAATATTGTGTGATGATTTATCTCCCTTATTATTCATGTCTTATAAAATTCCAAATGATAATACATTACTCACTTATATAATCCTTAATATGTTGGGTATGATATCCAAATGATATTCTCGTGTTTTAATACCCCTATGTTTATGTTATACTAACATATCTCCTTATTTACCCTTAATAAGCATCTAAGATCACCCTTAATTATGATTCCTTTCCCCTAGTTATGATGAATAGTTTTAATTAGAAGTACTAAAGGTGAATATCTTTGTAAGAAAATTTGAATATCTTTCACCATGTTAAATTATTTTGTTCAAATTTTACAAAGATACTAAAAGATATGGTCCACAGGCATGTACATTTTGTAATGTGATGAATATTAGTAAAAAATGATGTAATATTAATTTATCTTAAGACTAGGTTACTATAGTTTCTATCAAAGGAAATGTTTATTCGTTATTGGAGACTATGTTGAAAAAACCTGGTGAGATACCCAGTGATATTTCTAAGCATGTTTCAAAGGATTTTTCTTAGTATATGCCTAAGGTTTCATAGATTTAAAATCAATATCATGAACTATATAGAAAGTGGTTAACATTTAATGATTAATATGGGGATTTTATGGGAATTATGAAAATTAATTTCTTAAGTGGAGACACCATGAATAAAATCAGGAAGGTGGTTTGCGTATTTGTCATACTGTTGATGATAAAGAGATCATGAATGAAATGTGAAAGGAATGTGATGAACTAATAATATTTTTTACATTAAATGTATGAAGTATGATAATATTAATATTGAAAAACATTAATACATGTTTCATATTTGATAGTTTAGTAAATAATAAGATGATGAAGCCTAAGTAATGGTATAAGTATAATGTTGGATGATTGAAGTGTATGTTTTTTGGAAATCAAAGATTATGTTATATGAATAATGAAATATGTAAGTATTTTCATTATATATATTTCATTAAGGATTTTTAATGATATGTAGAATTGTACTAAATACATAAAATGTGATTTATTGGAAATATAGTATTTTAATTAAGGGAAGTAAATTCTTAATGTGTTCCTGATGATGGGAAAATGATATATTTTTTTTATAAAGATATAACGACATGGATATAGTAAATTTAATAGTATGTATGATGTCAGAACTAATAAATTTTGATTTGAAAAAGTGATCTATGTTATTATGGATGAAATTTAAAAAAGAAATGGGATTTAAGGAGTGTATTTATAATAAATATTAAAAATAATCAATATGGAAGTATGTTAATTCATGTAATTACCATGTTTCAAGAAAATACATCGTAAAGGTATTCACATGTTTTGGATTGTGACAATAAAGATCTACTTTATGATGTATGATCGATCATTGTTCATATGATTTTGTGATCATATTCATAATGTTTTGGATTTCTAGATTTTGAAGAGTTATATGGTTATCCATTTATGGATTGTTTAAGTTAGACTTTGGAAGATGATTGTGAGATTAAAGTATAATCTCGCTATATGAGGATTTATGAATATTGGATAACATGTGCTATAATTTTTGTAAAAAATATATATTTAATGACCCATCCTTCTATTTATGTATCTCATGATCTGGTAATTATTTAAGAAGAAAAACTTCACCATTACTTCAAGTAATAAGTGATAAAGTAGAAGTTGATCAACACAAAATGATGTGTGAGATTGTGGTAAAATCATGTTTGTATATATTCTTATGAAAACTCTTCAAAATTAATGAAATGTGTCATCATATTAAATGTTTTCAAGTTATCATAATTTTTTATGATATGGATGACCTTTTTCAAGCCTTTTTGGGTTATGGATTTGTGATTGTTAATTCCTCTTAACCTTGTACTCTAAAACTCTCCATTATAACTTGATAGTTAGATTTCTCTTCTATATTAATTTTATCACTTTCCTCCAATGTTATCCTACTTGGAAACCAAGTTATGTGTTACTAGGGGATTCCATTATGTTTTCAAATTTTTTAATGTGTTTTAATATTCATTTTTATGATCTGGGATTCTTTGAAAGGAACATAAAATTGTTAAAACAAAGATAAACCAAATGAATTTTGAGGTCAAAAATCATTTTAAGGGGGGTATAATGTTACAACTCAATAATTTGGGAATTTTTTTAAAATTAATTTAATCTTTTTTATTTCTAATTTCAGATAACACTTAATGAAGTTTGGATTTAATTATATGCTACATCAATTTAATCTTTCACTACGCAGAACAAAATTGATTACTATGTGGTCCATGCAACACAAAGTTTCCTTGCATTACACTCAAGACCATGTTTTACTTACTTTTAAAAGTTAAAATATTTTTAAATTATATTTTCACACTTTTATAAATTTTACATATCAAAATAAATATTTTTTTAAAATTCATAAAATCAAAATTTTATTAGGGTGAGATTATGGTATTTATCTGAGATGTTTCGTTTCTTGATTAATAATGAAATATATTGCATTTTTGTTAAAAAAAACCTTTTAATTTAAATAATTATTAATGTTAAATTATATTTAATCTTGGGTATTAAAGTCATCGTAGGTCAATTATTCATATAACAGTCTAATTCAGTTCATTGGAATCATTTTTCTAATGAATTTAGATATAAAAACTTATTGAACTTTTGATCATTTTCACTTTAAAACCCCATTTTCTCAACACGTCTGTGGGATTAGCTTAAAAATTAATTTTCACACTTCTAGGTTTTGAATTTGAAAAAACTAAGATACATAATTATAATCAATATAATATTTTTAATCTAACAAGATTAAATTTTTTTACAAAATAGATTAGTGAATGTAAATAAAATTAATTACATTAATTAATGTAAAATTAATCTCAACACGGGACAAAACCATAATTTTAGTATCCAAAATTACCAAGACACATCTATAAATACATTGGCTACCAATAGTTTGATGATACCCCAACTTGGTTCGAATTTTAAGTGTTATTAGAATAATATTCCACGTAAGTACCGTATATAAATTTGAATTTAAATAAAAAGAAAAAAGGAACCTTCTTTGACATTAACATTTATAAAGTATAAAATTATGGAAGGAGTTACATTATTTTAGATAAATAAAATTATTTTTAAAGGTAAAATATTTTTATTTATACTAATAATTTAACTATAATTTTTACAAATGAATTAGTTGCATTAAATTCTTAACAAACATTAAAGCATTAATTATTTATGTAATAGTTAAATAAAATAAATGATACAATATGTATAAAAGGATAAGCAAATTGATTGAATCTTTGTCATTAATTATTTATTTGATGAACATATTTTTTTACAAAATGGTTAACTTGATATATTTGAATTATAATATTTTTTTATATTTTTTAAATTTCATTTTAATTAATAATATCAACATTTACATCAATGTTATTTTATAATAAATGTTATTTTATTAAATGATTTAAAATTAATAAAATATTATATTATAGAAAGTGAATGGATATTGTTAATAAATATCAAATACCATCATGAATAAACTCGGGTGCCCTGGTAACCTAAAAACTGATCCAATCCTGACATAGTTGGAAGCGAATTACCAATCCCCATGGGTATGCAACTAGAACCTTCCATCATACAAACTAAAAGTGAGAACAGTTTTTCCAAAAAAAATTGAAAAGGTAAAAAATATAAAAGATAGTATGCATATCAAACAAAACTCCACTAAGGAGTAATGTACCATAAGTCAAATTGAAATCAGATCCCAAAGAACTACAACCCAATTATGAAAATGGGGGAAACCCCAAGTTCATTAAGACGCAACTCACAAAGTCGAAGGTTCAATAGCTGGATCCACCTCTAAGATATTATTTCCCCATTGTCAAACTTAGAAGTAGAAAATCTACAAACACATAATGGTACAAGTATGGTGTGATCCAAAGCCTATTAAGATTTCACTAAAGATTCCATAACAAGATTCCAATATCAAATTAACCAAGAACATGCTTTCAATTTTAAAACAAACAATTTTGGAATTTAAAAATCATATTTAAAAAATAATGCTTTATAATTTAAAATAAGGAAATACATTTAGAAATTCAAGCATCACATTTAAAATAATGGAAATATATTTCAAAAGATTTAATTAACCATTAATAAAAGGGTGATTTACACAAGTGTCACTTTTCAAAAAATGTATTAAATAAATACACTCATACAAAACAGTTTATATAAATTCTCAAGTCATGTCAAATAGTTTAAAATAATGGAAAATATATTTTAAATCTAAACAAGTGAGAAACATGGTCATGGGCCAAATTGGTATGATAGTTTCTGGATATAGGGACCCAACACTGTGAAATAGAAAGTATGTACATATGTCCTTTTAGGCTTATAGAAAAGGGGACTCATCACCATTTCCTAAGGAAGGATGATGTGCTGATATGATATTTTAGAATTTTGTAAACTTTAAAGTGTTCTCCAATATAACACACTAACTACCTAAGTCTTTCATATTTTCAAGTACAAACAATTAAAGGAAATTTATTTCAATGCTACTTAAAATATAAATAAATCTCATCCACCATTTTAAATATGATAATTTTCTCTTTAAACCCATATTGTGGTTTTAATAAAAAAAACATGCATTCTCTCCAAGATGAAACCCAAAGGTTTCCATCAAAACATTTTTAATCTATTTTTCATAAACAATGATTTGAAACAAATTACTAAAATTTCACAATCCATTTCACAATTAAATTCAATAATTCAATTTTCAAACAATTCTTTCAATTTCATTACAAATGCCCAATTCACTAGAATTGGGTTTTTTACAAATTTTACATCAATTTAATTTATAATATTAAAATTAAAAATTTAAATATATCCACTTCCAAAAAAACCATAATTTATATTAAACAATATAAAATTCACAAATTTGAAACCCATGCCAGAAACCCTTTTTTCTCCAAAAACCCCAATTAAAAAAAATTGGGTTTTTCCAAAAAAAATCCATTGAAAGCCACAAATTCCAAATCTAAAAAATTAAATTTAAATTCAAAAAAATAGAAATTTAAGTAATGAAATTAGGGTTAATATAAATTGGGAATAATAACAGACCATGTACCTCAGAGCTACTAGATCTCAAAGCTTAAAACCAAAAATCAATATTTAATGAGGAAGAAAAACAACAACAGGATCTTGGAGAAATAAGAATAAAAACTAAGTTTAGATCCATAAAAGTGGGTATTAGATCCTTTAATAACATACATAGATCTGTAAAACCCTAGGGAGAAATAGAGAGACTGCAAGAGGAATTGATCTGGAAGATAATCCTTACTAGGAAGAGACCGAACAAGGCTCACCTAGCCTTGATTCGTCTTTGAATGGGTTTAGAGGAGTAAAAAGTGGTTCTTAGGAGAAAAAAGGCCTAGAGAAAGAAAGTTTGGGTTGAATGAACCTGATCAGAGGTCAGAAAATGGTTTCAAGAATTTTTTTTCAATTTTTGAAAAAATGAAATTTCTTACGAATCGTTTCCTATGAAATGGTGCATAGTTTGGAAAAAATATGTGTAATTCATGTGACCCATTATAAATGGGTCACACAGTTTGTCCTAATGGGGAACACGGTTTTTTAAACCCTTTGTATTCTGAGTGAATAACAAAGTCCAAATTTTACACTTTTTGGTTGGAGGTTGTATGGTTTAGAAAACCATGACCTAGCCATGCACCAACCGTGCACTAGGACATAATTTCCAAGATTCGTTAATTTTCAACCTGAAATAACCCCAAATTAAACCCAACTAAATACCAAAAAAAAAAGGTTTAGTAATACCTAAAAAAATAACGTGATGTTACAACCTCCCCGCTATAAATCCTTATATTCCCAAAAATCCAACAAAGAAGCTCCCTTTCCAAAAAGTTGAGTCTATTACTTTCTCATTAGTTCCTCCCTCTCCCACATATCATGAGAATTAGTACCATGTTTCCATAACCCAAGTACCAATGGTATCATCCTCCAATGAAGTAATTTTTTCTCATAATAAACTATCCTTATTAGCCACTTAGTCATAGATAAATTAGGATTAACTTCTAGACCATACCAACTCATAACACGAGATGGATATGATAGATATTTTCTCAAAAGCAATACATGGAATATGTTATGTATCGACATCATTAGTGGTGGAAGTGATAAATGGTATAAAACTTTACCCACCTTCTCAACAACCTCAAAAGGTCCCAAAAAATGAGGAGAAAATACATTGATGAACAAAGTAAGGTGAAATGATCAAAAACACTTGGTTACTAACTGAAAACTCAAAAGGTCTATGGTGAAAATCAGAATAAGAATCATTTCGACTTTGTGCCACCAAAATTCTATGAAGAGTCAAATGAATCTTTTATATCATTTCTTGAACCAAACATGGTCCATCAAATTAACTTTCACCAATCTACGACCAATAAAACAAAGATTTACAAGTCTCACCATACAAGGCCTCAAAAGATCCATCCTAATCGCAGACAAGTAACTATTTTTTTTATAAAAACTTAACCATCCCAAAATGACCATCTCAAGACCCACCAAAGTCAAGATCATAAGTGCAGATAATATCCTTAATAATCTATATAACACTTTCTATCTAGCCATCCAATTGTGGGTGGTATACCATTATGAAGATGACATGAGATCCTAGTGCCTCTTAAAGGCCTCTAAAAAATAAGAAGTGAACTGACGATCCCTATTAGAGACTATAGCATATGGGACTCTGTGAAAATGAACAATCTATTTCATGTGGGGATTTCCCAAATCCAAAAATTTAGATATATCATGAATTGTTATAAAGTGGACTGACTTGGTCAGCCTCACAACCACAACCCATTTCACATTCTTCTTTCTCTGGGTACGAGGCGACCCAAACACAATGTCCATAAATATCTCATCCCACTTCCATGTAGGAACTAGTAGTGAGTGTAACTAACCCAAAGGCTTTTGGTGCTTGGCCTTCACCTACATGCACATATAGCAATGGGAGACAAACTCATCAATTCTCTATATAATACTTGTCCACCAAAACTTTATCCGCATATCACAGAACATCTTCATGGTTTCTAGGTGTACTACCTATTGAGAATTTTCACAATCCCCCATCACAGCATTCCCTACCACTAAAGAAAAAACATTGAGATTATGATAACATAGAATACCCTAATTGGAGAAAGACCACTGGGTAACTGTCTCCCCACCATAATGAGAGTCTCTAGTTCTATGTAACTCTTTATAAAGCATCTGATCTTGAAGAATCATTTTGATATGGGATGATTTCAACCGAACACTAGCCAAACTAACTTTAGTCCCTTTCTCATGAACATTAATATTCAACTATGAAAAGAGAGCCATCAAATTCCACTCTTCCAAATATTTGTTCACTTACTGGGTTGAAAGTTTCCTTCTCAATGCATTTATAACGACATTCCATTTATTTGGGGTATAAGAGATGTCGAATTTGAAATATTGAAGGTATTACACCCAGTTCCTTTGATGGAGATTCAAATATTTTTTAGAGAAGATATAACTAAAACTTTTGATGTCTGAATACATGGTAATATTTTATCTATAAAGGTAATGGAGATAAATTTTAAGTGTTTTCTTCACAAATGAATGTTCAAGATTATGGGTAAGATAATTCTTCCCATGCTTCCTAAGATAACTAGACCCATAAGAAACAACATGATTACGATTCATATGAAAACAACCCAAACATGAACCCAAAGAATCATAGAATACCACATATCCCTACCAGTGTTCTAGAAGGGTCAACACTAGTGTATAAGTCAAAATATATTTCAACGCAAACAAAATTAACTTTAAATTTTTTTATTCCAAATAAAATTTACTCCATTTTAATTTATATTAGTCATAAGAGAATTCTTCATTGAGATGATTTTACCAAACCAGTGATAACATCCAATTAAGCACCAGAAGTTCTCAATCTCAAAGACATTTTGTGGTTGATCTAATGTCATAAAATTTTTAACTTTTTCAAGATCAAATAAAATACCATGATTCCAAACCACATGACCCCATAATTTCACTTCTCAAATCCATAAATCACAATTTGAAATATTGTCATAAAGTAGGCGATTTATCAGCAAACTCAAAACGGTTCTAAAATGATGCATGTGATCCTCCTCGGACTTAGAGTAGACCAAGATTTCATCCACAAATACTACAATTAAATTATCAATATACTAATGGAAAATCATATTCATTAACTCCATAAAGTCTACATGGTCATTGGTTAGACCAGAGAGAATAACAAGGTACTCATAATGACATTACTTTGTCTGAAAGGTGGTTTTCATATGGTCAAGTTCTATTATCCTCAACTAATGGTAACTAGATCAACAATCAATTTTTAAAACCACTTTTATACATAAATATGATCATAAAAATCATCAATCAGTGTAAATTGATACTTTTTCATTATCATCACTCAATTTAGATTTTGTTAATCAATACACAAGAGATGAGAATCATCAACTTTATTAGAAAATAGAACTAGAACCACCCAAGGTGACCCACATGGGAATATAAAGCCTTTATGAACAATTTTATCCAACTAGGACTTAAACTCATTCAATTTAGCAAGTTCCATGTGGTAAGAAGGAATATAAACCGGTTTAGTAACATAAAATAAATCAATGGAAAATTCAAACTCACTAACTGATGGAAAACCAGAGAAGTCAGAAGGAAATATGTCCGTAAACTTGAGGAAAATTAGACGAAGATCACCCCGAAAATATTCCCACTCCAAATAAAAGGAAAACACAGATATCAATTTCCACAACTCTGGATAAGAAGGTCTATCCTTTCTTGACCTTGGGTCCCATTCTCCTTGAAAAACATGAGACACACCACTATAGGTAGTATAGGATACACGTTAAGGGTAACAATCAATCCATGATTTATTGGAAATGATCTAATCCATCTCGAAAATTATGTCAAGAGGTTTCATGTTGATTACCAAAAACCCCCATGCATGCTCGACATTAGATAGAGAGAAGACCCAATCTAGACTATAGAGACCCTTCTCTCTCTCTTCATTAAAGAGGTGTAGTAATATCCATTGAAAAAAGATTGAAGCTCTAAAAGAAGATTTGGAAGATTAATAATATTGGTTGAATTAAACAAATGAGATTCACTAGTATCAAATAGATCAAACAATAATCACAAATCTATTGTAATGGTACCTCTTCTGGTTGAGGTACCCATGCCTTCTTTCCATGGAGACTCTTCCACTACCTAATGTTGTGTCATTTTGGATGCCCTCAGCTGGAACACATTTTCACATGAAGCATATGATTTCTTCATAGTTTTAGAAGGTAAAGATGATACCATGACACTAAGTGGAGTGGAATAGATATATAAGAACCTATGTAGGTTCCTAGAGTTTTCGTAGGAGCCAAAATTATTAGGTTCCTCTATGTAACCCCTATTTGAATGTCATGTCTTTCCACAATGGTAACAAATCAAGGGAATATTTCTAGGTATTTTAGAAGTTTTAAAATAACTAGACAATTGATAACCTCAATGAGAATCATTACACTTCCTCTTTTCATTAGAGAATTGCATACTACCAATGGAAGAGAAATAAAATCATGGAAACCCTTACATACTAGCCATGTCCATCTCAAACATTAGTGTTATATCCAGTACATCAGTATATGAAGGAAGATTTTGTATGAAAACTTGAGAATGAATATCCTAATGAAGAACCTACATGAACCTTTGATCCTCCAAATTATCATTCAATATAATATCTTCTATGAAGTGAAAAGTCTCAGTAAAATAGATTTCACACTTTATCACGGTCCCGTCAGCCTTCTCAAGTCTGAAAAAACATGGAATACTTGTCCAATATCATTTAATCTAGATTGAATTGGTCATTGAAAAGAACTTTTAATAATTTCCACTCCAAGACCTCATGTTTCTTCTTCATTACCATAGTTTCCCACCATCTTCTTCTCGGTCCTTCTTGAATGAATGTGGAACTCTTCACTTTTATATCATCAGGTTTGTCTAGAAACCTAAAAAAAATGCTCTATAAAGCTCAACCATTACTCAAAATCCTGAGAATCTATTGATCCCATGAATGGTGTTAGCCTCTAGTGAAAGAAACTCTTGAGAACCTATCTTGAGAATTTACCTCTAAGTTCCTATAGTTTGAACCATAATGGGAACTAAAGGAGGTTCATGTCCTAGAGCCTAGAAATAGCACACATTCACCTCAATCCAATTCAGATCCACAATAGGATTTTCTTACTGAGTTTCTTCATAATTTTATTCTTGGATCTGATTCACATGTCTTATCATAGGCATGATGCTACACAACACCAAAAAATAAAATGGAAGACATTATATTAACACTAAAACTTGGAAATAAGGGAAATTATTCCTGAAAGATTGAACAAATAAGATTTGGATTTCACTCTATCCAATTTAGTATAGGGAAAATACTATAATTAATTGATAATACATGCTTCCCTAACCACCCCGGGAGACTTATGGTTCATTGTGGTAAGATATGGCCAAAAAGTTAATTCTAACTAACTCTTATTTCTTAAAAAGATTTCACAAATGCATACCGACTTCAAGGAAAAAGATAAACGTCGAGAATTGATACCACCTTTTCACAAAACAACCTTGGTACCCTAGTAACCCAATAACCGATCCAAACCTAAATTTTTTTGAATGGTGTTCCCAATCATATTGGGTTGATGACTAACACCTGGGATCATACAAACTAAAACTGGGAACCATTTTTTCACAAAAGTTACAAAATTAAGAAGAAATAAGACAATATTTATTTCAAAAGAAACTCCATTAGGAGTAATATACAAGAAGTCAGACATTAATAAAATCCCAAAGTACTATAACCTATGTACCAAAAAAGGAAAAATATCCCATGTCTTTAAGGACACAAATCATCATCTCCAATGTTCAACAACTACATCCACCTCTAAGAGGACATTTTCCCTTACTCGAACCTAGAAGGAGATGATCTAAAAACACCTAAAGGCACAAGTAGGGTGTGATCCAAATCCAAGTTAGATTTTAGAAAAGATTCCATAATGAGATTCTAATATCAAATTAACCAATAATGTGCTTTAAATTTTGAAACATACAGTTTTGGAATTTACAAAATAATATTTAATCAAATCATGATTTACAATTTAAAAGATGGAAAAATACTTAGAAATTATTTATTCACATTTCAAATGATGGAAATATATTTTCAAATGTGGTATTTACATTTAATAAAAGGGTGTTTAATACAAATATAAATTTTCTAGAAATGGAATAAATAATCACACTTATATAAAATAGTTTATAAAAATTCTAAAGGCATATAAAACAGTTGACAACAATGGTATATACATTTGAAATATAAACAAGTGATCAACAAGTCCATGTTCCAAATATGTATGATAGTTCCTAGATATAGGGACCCCACACTGGGAAATGGAAATTATGTTCATATGCTTCTTTAGACCAAAGGGAAAGGGGACCCATCACCATTTTCTAAGGAATATTGATGTGCTTATATGAGGTTTTGAAATATTTTAAATTATAAAGTGGTGTCTAATATAACACACTAACAACCTAATGATTTTATGTTCACAAGTATAAATAATGATTAGAAATTTATTTCATTACTGGTTTAAATACCATTAAGTCTCATCCCCCTTTCCAAATATTAAAAATTTCTATTTAAAACTCATAATGAGTTTTTAATCAAAAAAATTCCCTTTCACTAGGATTTCATCCGAAGGTTTCCATCAAAATATTTTTGATCCTATTTTTATAAACAAGGATTTGAAACAAATTCATTCAATTTCACAATCCATTACACAATTAAATATAACTACTTTATTTTCAAACAATTCCATCATTTTAATTACAGATCCCCAATTCATTAGAATTGGGGTTTTTTCAAAAATTTTACATAAAATAACTTTATATAATTAAATTAAAAAACCTAATAAATAAAATTTCCCCCAGAACCAGAATTTTATTTAAAAAAATTAAATTTAAAAAATTTTAAATCCCATTCCAAAAACCTGTTTTCCTGCAAAAACTCTAATTCACCAAAATTTGTTTTTTCCAAAAAATAAATTAAAATCCATATGATCCAAACCTAAAAAATTGAATTTAAATTAAAAAAAATAGAAATTTAAATAAAGAAATTATGCTTCATATAAATTGAACCTTATAAGGGAACCACCTACCTCAGAGCCACTAGATCTCAAATCATCAAACCCTAATTAGGATTTGTCATGGAAGAACAATAACAATGATATCTGGTAGAAACAAGAACCAAAGCGTGGTTTAGATATATAATACTGGGTATTAGATCCTCCAAAAAATATGTATATCTATAATACACTTGGGATAAAGAGAGTGACCATGGGAGTAAGAGATTAGAAAGTGAATCCTTACTGGTAAGAGTTCGAACAAGGATCACTTAGCTTCGATCAATCTTAGAAGGGGTTTTGAGGAACCAAAAATGCTTCATGGGAGCCCCAAAACCTGGAGAAAATGAGTTGGGGTCGAATGACCCTAAGTGAGGGTAAAAAAGGACAATTTAGTATCTTTTAAAAAATTAGAATAATTAAAATCCATACCTATGATTTCTAAGGAAACGATGCACAGTTTGGACAAACTGTGTGTAGGTCATGCACCTGTTATAAATGGGTCGCACTATTTTTTCCAAAGGGGGAACATTGTTTGTTAAACCATGTGGAATACATGTGAATATGGCTATAAAAGTTAGCCATTTTTCTATATTAAGGTGCATGATTTGGAAAATCATTCACCCGTCGTTCATTAACCATGCACTAGCCCATAATTTTCAAGATTCAAAATTTTCAACTCGAAACAAACCCAAATGAAACCCAACAAATGATCTAAAAAAATAAAGGATTAGGATTACAAGAAAATAGTAATGGGATGTTAAAAATATATTCCAAAATGGTTAAATTAATATTTTATAATTAATATATTGTATTATAGACACTAAAAACATTATTAAAACTGTTTGGGTTAAATTGGTGTTTTTGCTCATTACATGCGCTTGTTTTAAAATTAATTTCCAAAAAACAATGTATTTTTATTTTTAAATTTTGATATAAAATTTATAATTTAGTGGGTATATTTTTTTAATAAATATATCTTTAATTTTGTTTAAATGGTAAAATTACTTATGTGAGAAAATTAGATACTTTAATGAAAACTGAAATGGTAAAATTTGGGGAAACATAAAAGATAAGGAAAAAGTATAAAAATTCACTTATTTTTTGTGTAATAGGTTTTTATATAAAATAATTCTTATTTAATCCCTTATTTTCCCATTTTGGATGCACATTAGGTAAGTTATACCTCCCAAGAGTGCTTACCTTTTCGTATTTATAAGAATGGCACACCACCTCCACTATAAAAAGGAATTCAATCCCCCATTCTTAAAACCAATAAAACCTCTTAGTTTTAGAAAACCTCTACCAAATTAACTTCCAAGAATCCATAAATTCCTCCTTTAATCCTCTATTTTTTCATAAATCCAACTAAGGAATCCATTTGATGGAAACCAAAATGAGTTACCCAAAGAAGAGGTAACATAGTTCCTAAAGATATTTTATTTTATTTTATTTCTCCACCACTAAAATTATTATTATTCCATGATTAAATAATAACATAAATATACTAAATATACTAAAATTATTTAATTATAAAATAATTGACCTACACTTACTCACACATCCATCTAATGGGTAATAAACTTATTGTTCTTTTGTATGACGAACTACCACATCACGAAAAGACATTGTTCGTTCTTCATCTATCACCTCTAACAAGTGAGAATTATGATGGACACACTATTTTTATATGATATATATTATATTAATTAATTATTTATGCTTATTTAATTATTATATAATACATACCTTCACATGTTTCATATTGTGGGGATATGATAACATCATTTATAGACTTGGGGAATATCACCTCTTCAAATCCAAGTGATATGTTCACAAAGTACATAGAATGTATTAAAGATGTTTTCAATTAACCATATGGGAATAAATAAAGCCTATATGATTTTTTATCATAATTACCATTCTTTAAATATAATATCTCATTTTCATTATTACCCTATTCATACAGTAAAAAGTGATAACGTCGTTCGTGGATGTGTGGACTACCGCCTCCTCGACAAAATGTGATTCCTTTAATATAACAAGAAGTATATATATAATTATATATTATTAAATATATGTTTATTTATGATATAATTATCATTATATAGAGATAAAATATTATATACCATTTTTCTATATAGATCATTGAAAAATGGGAACATTACCCATGTGTACGTACATTGTATTGTTGCCATGATTGTAATGATGGTACATTTTCCATAACCATCATTAATGAATGGTTTTAAAAGTATATTTAATTTATAAATATTATAATTATTTAATAATTATTATTATGGATATGTTTATATAATGACCTTTTTTATTATATTAAACCTATTGAAGTTGTTTTTAACTCAGGAACTGAATTTTGTCAAAACATCCGACATAAAATTAATGGTTTATGTAGTTGTATACAACATGGTAATAAGTGATGTAAAAGTAATAATAAACATGGAAAGGTTATGAATATACTAACTAATTAATATAAATTTATTATTCAGAAAGATAAATACACATGTGACACGTCAGACTCAAGTTAAGGGAATTTCATCTCACTTTTTATTTTTCTTGAGACAGAAGCTATGTTCACCTATTATTTATTATATGTGGTGTATACTAACCATAAATGTATTATATGACTCTTATAAATAAATTTATGGATATTTAAATATCCATTTTATGACATTTATTTCATGGGGTTTATTGGTCAAATGTTACCAAATCAGTAAAGTAATTTTATTTCAATTTTCTTTCTTTGAGACACATGGTCTGTTATGCACATAAATTTATATATGATGTGTATATAATAAATTTGACATATAATATCATGAATATTTTATTTTCATGATATATTAAATATCATGTCATTTTATTCTTTCTATTATTTTTTGATTCAATGTTATCATAATGGTAACTATAAGAGCTCGGGTTTTCACTAGGGTATGGATCCCTTAATTTTTTTATTAAATATTTATTTGGGCCAAATATAGATGAGTAATGGGTTAGTAAAGGTATCATAGGTTTAAGAGAAAATTTAAATGCCTGAAACCCTTATCTTTGGAAAAATTGGCCATGTTTTATGGTTTGTGCAGGGTTGGCGCACAGTTTTCCTAACCATGCAGATGGTGCTTTTCTGGAAAAATACACATTGCACAGTTGGTGCATGATCGTGCAGCCTAACCATGAAAAGTGACACTAAACCTAGAAATACATGCATGGTTTGTGCACGGATTTTCAAATTGTGTGAACAAATCATGCATATGCCATTTTCTATGTAAATTTACAATATTTCCCTTAATGATTTATTGAGACACCTCAATCTTCCCTAATCTAAGTTTATGTGGGATTGACCTATATGTCGCTAAATTTGGGGATTTTTGATGATATAACCTTGGAATAAATAGATATCCTTCATCCTAAAATAGTTTGATCTTCCATTATTGATGTTGTATATGTAATGCTAAGTACTCGAGTCCTCTTGAGCCGTTCTCATTATCTTTTGATCTCAACCGAGATATCAGGGTATGAGAATCTTTATATTTTTCTAAGATTTACTCTGATCCTAGACAAATCAAGGGTCAGTACCATAGGAGGAGAGTCACAAAACCCTAATATGGTTGGTCTATAACTCATCCTAAAGTTTGTGGATTTTATATTTGTTATGTGTAGTACACTATTTTAATCTGAATTTATATTCCATGATTATACTCATTAGAACCATATGGTTATTCTCATTCCAAATATGTGTTTAGTTATTAGCAGTTACACCCACAACTTAATACTTTCCATGTCTAAGGTTACTCTGTATTTTTTTAGTGTTTTGACATGTTTGAGAAAACGTTTGGGTGTGACTTTTCTTAACAACCTAAAGGTAATCCTTTCTATAATAAATGGCCTAAATTACATTACGAATTTCCTAATGGTATATACCAAGAATGCTTACCACTTGAACCTCCTAGGGTAAGTTCTTTAATTTTAATAATTAAATTTGAAATTGAATTTTGGAAAGTGTGCTAGTTTATAACATGGCCTTAAATAAGATTTAATAGAGGTTTTACATCCATAGAACCCCTTTGTATATTAATGTAAGGTATCATATTAAACCTTAATTTATGGGAATGCCTTTAATGGATTAAATGGTGGTAAATATACTTTGCATTTCCACACTAAAGAATGGGAAGGCTTGGAACCAATGAAAAAAATGAATATTTATGAGATGATCAAATAGTTGCAATGCTACATAACCTATTTGCACTAATGTATGGAAACGCTTGAACCAATAGATAAATGGTTGCAATGCCACTTTTCCTATCCACACTAATGAAAGAAAATGGTTTCAACACTAACTAAAAAATCCACAATAATGGAAGGCAAGGCGTGAACCAAATTAATTATTACATGATTTCAATATTAAACAGAAATGTCCTAACTCGATATCACCTTGGATTATGATTAGATAATTTCATTAGAACTCAAGAAACCCATTCTCAATCAAGGATACGGAATGCATAGGTTGATACACACCTATATCCCAATCCTTGTCTATTCTTAGATTCCTAGTTTGACACTATATGATCCCTTACATTATTACAGGATTCCTTGAATGCACTCCTTGGTTCAAGCATTGGAAAATAGGTTCCATGGTTACAACCAATCGAGACCTATCATTTTATATCCATTTTTTACCTTGGTCGATCACCTTGGACTTGGTAGGTTCTTTATTGTTGAATTACTTGGATTACTCTCCTAGGATTACACTCTTATTCTTGACATATTGTAGTTTCTAATGATTTGAAAACCCTTAAGGTATTTTACGTCACTATGTTTATTACCTTGAGACATCACTAGTGGATATCAATACATGTGTCCTGTTAATATAAAATGTTAATGAATTAATCAATTCCCTGGTTACATGTTGAGACTCAAGTCAAGGTATGAAGAAGGAACATGGTTATATAGTTATATAGTACTAGTTTACATTATATATGCATTGTTACATAAGGTTACATTTCCATTACACGGGCCAGATATTATAGACACCATTGGTGGTGGTCCACAAAGATTTATCTCACACCCTTTCCGAGCACTTTTTGTTACTTGGGGCAGATTACACGGTTACAGGTGTTGATAGATGGAAGAAAATAGCTTTAAACACTTTGTTTCTTATTGCTAGTATGGAGCTTGATATTAGAGGAATGAGTTGGATCTCAGGATTCTTGGGATTGTATTTTTATTTCCATTATACTTTTGTGTAACATGTAATTCATGTTTTCTTGTATCCATATTTACTATTTTTCTAGTACATGACATATCATCATCTATTATTGAATGTTATTACAGTTGTTTCAGTTATTTTTATTGTTGTCCTTATTTTCCATTACTTATTAAGTTTATTTATATTGCTTCCACTATTAACCTTTGTTTACATCCATCTGTTGTGCTACACTTTGGTAATGAGGGAATAATCTCCCCACAGACACACCCTAGGTCCTCAGTGCTAGTCAGAAGCATCTCATGTTTTGGAAGTTCCTATTGAGGCCATGAGGCCCACCAGGATTAGGGAAATCTTTGAATGGCATCTAGGTCTGGGATGTCACAAAGTGGTAATAGAGTGTTTTCGATTCTTGATTTAATATTTATGGAAAATATATTTTATATTTGGAACACATTGGACTTGGTAATAAGTCATGCTTGGGAATCACGAACCAATGTTTCGGGTAAAACCCATGTTTCCAAAATTATAATTGTTGTTCTTATTTTTCCTGTTATAGTTAATATTATTTCACTATTGGGTGATGCACATGTTGTGTGGAGTTTTTGATTATTACTCTATTTGAGGAATTTATTTCATCCTTGGCCTGATGTTAACAAGGTAAAGATCATTGTTACATGCATCATTATAGGAAACTAAAATTCAAATGTCATGAATATTTCCATGACATATAGGTTAATTTCACTAATTTTCATTGCTTGATATGCATGTGATTGTTGAGTAATGATGTTATAATTAAATTATTCTTGTATTACACTTGGTTGTGATTGGGGATTTTCTATAACAATTAATGAGGTGTATGGGCCTTCATGTGTTGAGATGAGTAATTTACTGAGTCAATCCATTATTCTATAAATAAATGTCTGCCATTTCTGGTGATAGGTGTATGGCAACTAATTCATCAGAAATGGATATCCATTATAAAGTGAATCAAGAATTCTAAAATAAATTGGTTGTATGTCTTTATCCTACATTGTTATGTTTATGAAAGGTGATGGAGTGAACTTGGTAACTAAATGTAAAATTGAAATGGAACTTATACTTGAGCACATACTAATACTTGGATGTCTAAGTGGGTAGTTTGGGTAGTATACCTTTGGTAGTGAGTTTTCATAAGTTCAGCTTCATCTAGTGATTCTTTCCTTCTTCTTAAGATTTTTTTGAGTTGTGTTATCAAAAATTATATATAAATATTGCCACAACTTCCTCGTGTCATAATCCAAGAGGGTGGTGATGATCATGCTCCAGACATAGTGGGCCCTGAGCCTCCTGTCTTACCTCTAGGAGTTCCACTTGAGGCACTGTCTACTGTAACAAATTTGGGAACTGATTTTTATGTTTTTGGTAGTTTCCTATGTATGATGTGGTCCATGCATGGTGATCCACAACTTGAAACTACAATGGATGATCTAACTCATGAGTTCCAACAATCGCATCCTCATACCTTTTTAGGGGAGTGTGGTCCATAGGCTTTTGTACCTTAGATTGGAGCCACCCGATCTATCTTTGAGCATTTAGAAACACCTCTAGAGAGAAGATTCAATATTTCAACATACAAGATTCGTGATTTGGCCAAGAGTTGGTGGGATGTGATTACCTAGGTCGGTCATCATCAAGGCATGTTATGGGATGACTTCCAGAATGCCTTTTATGATCATTTATTTCCTCATACACTAAGAGATGATTGATCTAGAGAGTTCATGCCACTCAAGCAGGTTTATATGTTTATTTTGGAATACTCATCACATTTCACACAGTTGCAGCACTTTTCAATGCTTCTAGCCAGGGATGATGTATCGCATGCTAGATGCTTTGAGGATGGGCTCTAGTACATCATTCATACGCAGGTCAATGTCTTTCACCTACCAACCTTTTCTTCTATTGTCAATCAGGAACTTATTACTAAGTGAAACCTAGTATATGGAAATTGTTACAAGTAGAGAGGACCAGTTCCACGTTAGTTCAGTAGTTCTTCAAGCTTTAGGAAAAATTATCTCGAGGACTCTCTTTAAGGTATTGACAACCAGAGTATCAATTTTGATAGCTCTAAAGTGTGTCATCTCTGTGGAGAATGGGGGAATTAAAATCCTCAATGTGATGAAGACCCCCCTTGAGTTTTGTTCTTGTGAAAGTATGGGGCATCATCAATGTTTTTGTAAGACATTTCCACAAGCTTCGAGTGGAAAAGGATTTTCATGAGCTCTACCTTTAGGAGTGAGTTCTTTTACACTGCGTCAGATGGGGAGTTGGAATAGCACCGATAGTTTTGGTCGAGGAGGAGGTTGTGGTCATGGTAGCCAAACCCCTGATCACTAACAACTCCAACAGGGACATTGAGATCATGGTAGTCCATCGGTTTCATAGGGTTGTGGATCATGTCAGCTGCAGGCACTACAGTCGATACATGAAGATTAGGCTATGGTACCATCTAGAGTATGAGTTACTATTCTAGTCTCCTCTACTATAGTATATTTTTTTATTTTATATAGGTTCATTGAACTTTTTTATCTATGTATCGATAATGGAAAGACTCAAAATAGATATACAATATCACTATGGTGTAATGACCATAGATATGCCATTAGGGGTTTGAAAAGAGGGAATACACCAGTGTAGGGAATGTCCCCTTGAGGTAGGCAGTTACCCTTTCTTATAAATCCTCTTCATTATCGAGATGATAGGCTTAGATTTCATTATCAGAATAGACTAGTTGGTCTAATATCATCCTTTTGTAGACTAGAATCATCGTAGGGTGTTGTTTACATCACTAGAGGGCTATCATTATCTATATAAGGGTTATTGGGGTGTCTAGGCTGGCAGAGTTGGACCATAGCATAATGGGATAGGTGGAGTGACAACCTATTATGAAAATCTTTTCTTGGAGGATCAAAGTTTATGTCAAGATGATTTCCCTCTAGTAGTGGATAGTTTCAGGGATTTCTTTCCCGATAATTATTTGGCTTACCTCCTAAGAGAGAGGTAGAGTTTACCATCAAGAAGGTTCCAAGATTAGCTCCAGTGTTTAGACCTCTATACAGGATGGAATCTATAGATATTTAAGAGATTAAGAGGCAGTTAGCGAATTTTGAGGCCAAAGGTTTTATACATCCCAGTATATCCTCTTTGGGTTATCCCATGCTTTATTCTAAGAAGGAGGATAGAACCTTATGTCTTTTCAAGGATTATAGAATTTTGAACTTGCTTAAAGTCAAGAATTGATAGGAACTTCCTCAAATAGATGATCTATTTGAATACCTCTATGGAGCAACGGTCTTCTTCAAGGTCGACCTGAGATCGGGTTGTCATCATGTGTGAGTTAGATCATTAGGCATACCTTGTACATCTTTTCATAGTAGGTATGGCCAGTATGATTACCTTTTTATGTTGTTTGGAATTATGAACATGCCTTCCTTTTTCATGGATTTAATGAGTATGTTTTTCCACCCTTATTTGGGTTCTTTTTTCATTGTCTTTGTGGAAGACATCTTGGTGTATTATCGCCCTCGTAGGGACTATGCCAAACATCTTAATATTGTTCTATGTACACTGAGGGAGCATCATCTTTACATCACTCTTTCTAAGTGCCTCTTCTTAATCGACAAATTCCACATCATGGATCATATAATATAGTAATTATGAGTATCTATTGACCCAGAAAAGGTTAGTGTTGTACTTTCCTGGGAACAGCCCAACAATGTGTTTGATATACATAGTTTCTTGGGGCTGGATAGATATTAAAATCATTTCATAAAAGATTTATCACATCTTTTTTTACCTCTTACTAGGCTTAAAAATAATGGTGTTATGTTCTTATGGCTATAAGAATATGAGAAATCCATTTAGTAGTTGAATGGGAGGCTAGTATCATCACTTATTCTAACTCTTTCAGATCATGGTATAGGTTATACCATCTTTTGTGACGCATCAACCATTGTTCTATGAATAATGCTGAGGTAGGAGAGAAAAGTCATTGTGTATAGATCTCGACATCTGAGGCCTCACGAGAGAAACTACCCCATACATGACCTTGAGGTAGAAGTAGTTGTCCATGACTTACTTTTCGGGAGACATTATCTATTGGGTGAGATATTTTTTATGTACATAGACTGTAAGAACCCCAAATATATCTTTTCTCAGTTTTAATTGATCCTCAGACAGTGGAGATATTCTGGATATCAATAATCCTTTGATTTTGAGCTTGCCTATACGCCTGGAAAGGGAAATGTAGTTACATAGTGATTTGTCAAGAAAACTCATGAACAAGTAGTACGTGAATCCAGTATTGAATGGAACTTTATGGCCATCTTTTATAAGATACATCTATAGTTTCATGATAGTAAAGAGAAGCATTACCTCTCATCCTTGAAAGTTACCTCTTCCCTCCTTGAGAATGTTAAGAGTAGAAAATTATCAAATCTGGAAGGCTTGGTTCTCCAAAAGAGTATATCAGAAAATAATCCACCTCCAGATTGGTTTGTGGATAGAGATGATGACCTATGTCTACATGGGTGTATCTAGGTTCCTAAAGATATGAGGTAGGAGTTGATTAAAGAGTCTCATGCTTCTCATTAGGCAGCTCATTCAGGAATCACAAAGATGTATCGAGATATTCAACACTAGTATTGGTGTTCTATGATGAAACATCAGATAGCATATTTAATCACTAGGTGTTCTACTTGTCAGTAAGTCCAATTGAAGCACTAGAGACCTGCATTCACAGCTACTTCTAGTCTCGGAATGGAAATGGTAAGAAGTTTCTATGGATTTTGTAGTCAGCTTACCTAGGTCATTCAAGGGTAGCAATGTTATTTGAGTAGTCATTGATCGACTAACAAAATAACCCCACTTCATTCCTATTCATGATCCTTTCTTAGTTGATGAGCTCGGAAGACTGTATGTTTATGAGTTCATATGACTAAACAGGGTCTCACATACTATCATTTTAGTTAGGGATGGTCATTTCACATCATAGTTATGCAAGGGATTTCATAAGGCTATGGGAACATAGGTGCTACTAAGAACAAATTTTCACCCTCAAACTGATGGACAATTAGAATGGACAATATAGGTTCTAGAGGATATGTTATGACCATGTGTCCATGATTTTAGTGGTTCATGGGAAAAGCATATCCCTCTAATAAAGTTACCCTATAATAACAGATTTCAGGCAATAATTTAGACATATCCTTTTGAGGCCTTATATGGTAGGCCTTTTTTTCACCCCTGTGCTTTCTAGAGGTTGGTGAGCCAGCCCTACTAGGTCCATGTCTTGTTTAGGATACTATAGGGTAGGTTTAGCTAATTAGAACGTGTCTAATTACTGCTCAGTCTAGGAAAAAATATTATTCCAATCTTTGTCAACAACCTATAGAGTTCTAGGACAGGGATTCTTTTATTAAAGTATCACCCAAGATAGGAAATAGACGGTTATGAAAGGAGGGAATGTTTTCACCTCATTTTGTTGGTCCCTTTGAAATTATAGAGAGTCGTTCTAGTAGCCTATATGTTGTTACTACCTCAGAGTTATCGTGCCATTAATGATGTCTTTCATGTCTTATGGCTTCACCAATTCCATGCAGATCCATCTCATACCTTCGATCTTGAGGAAGTATAGTTAGATATTGATACAATCTTTTAGGATTTCCAGTACACATCGTTGACTAGAGAACGAAGGCTCTCTGAGGTTGGTATGTCCCACTAGTATGGTTGTTATTGAAGAACGACTGATTAAAAGATGAGAATTGGGAGAGGTAAGCCGATGTATTTTCCCTATGGGCAGACTTATTTTCAAACAATGTTTCTCTAACCCGGTAAGGTGAACTTGAGGATGAGTTCTTTTAAATGGAGAATATTATAAGAGACCAGTTTTTCGCTCAGGTAAGGATCTACTAATATTCATTCTAAATGTTTACTATAGACATAATATGGATGCCTAATTTGATAGTAAAGGTCTCAGGGGTGTTCAGGGAATGTTAGAAGACTGGAACCCATCTTTTGGGAAAAATGACCCAGTCAAATAGTTGGAACACAGTTTTCCTAACCATGAAGATAGTTTTTTCTATATAGAGCCACCTCGCACGATTGGTTCACAATTGTGTAGCTTAACCATAAAAATTTCCCCTCTACCCAGAAAACCTTACACAGTTTGCGCATGGTTTGACAAACTATGTGAAAAAACCATGTACATACCATTTTCTGGGTAAATTTACAAAATTTCTAGTAATGATCTATTAATCCACCACCATCTTCCCAAATCTGAGTTTGGGGTAAGATTAACCAATTTATCTATCAATTTGTGGCTTTGTGAAGATATATCCTTGGAAACAATGGATCTCATTTATCTAGAAACTGATCAAGCATCGTTTCATCACGTTGGATGTAAAAAGGTATGTACCTGAGTCCTCTTGATCCGTTCTCTTTCTCTTTTTCTCTGGACCATGATATCAGGGTTTGGGCATTTTTCTCTTTTTCTTAGATCTACTTCAGTCAGAACCAAATAAATGGAAAAAACTAGAGGATTATAGTCATACAACCCTTTGTTGGGTGGTCTATAACTCATCCCTAAAGTTCATTTATTTTGGATTTGTTGTTTGGGGCCCACTGATTTCATCGGTTTCCATTATTAGAATTTATATGTCATTATTATACTCCTTAGAACCATATGGTAATGATATTTTCAATTATGTGATTAGTTTTTAGTGGTTACAACCACAACTCAATACTTTTTGTGTCGAAGGTTATTCCATATTTGGGTTTGAAGTGTTTTGACGCCTTTGAGCCACCGTTCGGGTGTGCCTTAGCTTGTCCATCATAAAGGAAATCATTACTATAATAAATGGATTTAATTATATTAGGAATTGCATAATGTAAAGTATCATGTATTCTTAACACTTGACCCACCTAAGGTAAGTTCTGTCATTTTCATAATAATATCTAAAATATAATTTTGGAATGTATAATAGTATATGACATGGTATTAAATGAGATTGAATAGAGGATTCATGTCTATATCACCCCTTTCCATATTGATGGAAGGTATCTTTTGAGCCTTAATTTATGATTATTCCATTAATGGATTAAATGGTTGCAATACTACTTGGCCTTTTCACACTAATGAATGAAATGTCTTAGACCCAACGAACTAAATGAATATTTATGACTTGATTAAATGGTTGAAATGATACCTAGACTATTTACACTAATGAAGGGAAAGGCTTCAACAAATAGACAAATGGTTTCAATTCTACTTAGCCTATCCACACAAATTAAAGATAAGGATTGAACTAATCAATAAATGGTTGAACTGCTACTTGACCTATCCGCAATAATAGAAGGAATGGCATAAACCCAATAAATTATTACATGATATCCATAATAAATAGAAATTTCCTAACTCGAGCTCTCCTTGGATTCTGATCATAGAATTACATGAGCACTTGGGGACCCCATTATGATTCAGGGATACAATGAGTATATAATGATACCCACCTAGATCCTGATCCTTTTCTATTCTTGGATGCCCAGTATGACACTGTGGGGTCCGTTAAATTATTACAGGATTCCTTAGATACCCTCCTTGGATCCATCATTAACAAGTAGGTTCAATGGTTACATCCCATTAGGCCCTATCATTTCTTAGCCCTGTTTTACCTTATTTGATCACCTTGGACGCAGTAGGAACCTTATTGTGGAATGCCTTATATTATTCTCCTTGGATTACACTCTTATCCTTTTCCAGGATATAGTTACTATTGAGTTTAATACCCTTGAAGTATTTTATGTTACAATGGTTATTTTCTTGGGACTTCACTAGTGTATATATGTACACGAGACCTATTAATATAAAATTCTAATGAATTAATCAATGAACTGGATACATATTCAGACACTAGCTGAGGCCTGAAGCAGGTACTTGGGTATTTAGTTACATTGTACTAATTTACATTATATATCCATGATTGAATATGGTTACATTTCCATTACATGGGATGGATGTTATAGACACTGTTGGTGGTGGCCCACTAATATTAATCTCACACCCTCTCAGGGACCTATTTGGTAACTGGGGAAGATTACATTGTAGTATGTGTTTAAAAAGGGAAGCACATGGCTTCAAACACATGATTGATTACTATTAGTGTGGAGCTTGATTATAGAGGACCGATTTGAATCTTTGGATTCCTGGGATAGTCTTTTTACTTCTTTTATACTTTTTTGGATTATGTTATGCATTCTTTCTTGCATCCATGTTTTCCAGTTTTCTACTACATGACATATCAGCGCATTTTTTGTTTAATGTTATTCTAGTTGTTTTACTTATTGTTATTTTTTCCCCAATTTTCTATTGTGACTTTTATTTAAATATATTACTTCCACTAGTTACCTTTGTTTATATTCATCCTCCACGCTACACTTGGGTAATTAGGGCATAGTCTCCCCACAAAAACACCCTAGGCCCTCTCTACTAGTCGGAAGCCTCTGGTGTTCAGGGAGATACACTTGAGGCAATGTGTCCAACTAGGCTTGGGGCACCCGTTCAGTGGCATCCGGGTTTGGGATGTCACAATAAAAATTATTTTCTAAATTATCATCATTTATCAAGATTTTTTATGATTATTCATACATTAATGAATTCGTATGGTCAAATCTAAATAAATCTCAATAAATTTATTACCTTAAATTTATTCATGTTATATAAATGTAATGGTACCAATTGTATAGTCTTTGGTACATAAGATAATTAAGAAATTGTTTCAGAACTAATTTTATGTTTACTTTGGTATTTTAAATTTTTTAAATATTATTTTATAAGCTTCCATGTAAAATGGTCATCAAATTTTTTTAAAGATTAATTTATAAGTATTCAAGTAAAATGGATTTAAAAATGTAATCAAGCTCCTTTTTATGTTTCCAAGGAAAATGGTTTTAAAAATTTCTTCAAGATCCTTTTATAATTATTCTGAGAAAATGGTTTTTTAAATCTTATCAAGATTCATTTATAAGTTTTTAAGGAAAATGGTTTCAAAGTGTTTTCCATCATTCTTTAAAATATTTTAAGGCTATTTTCTCAAAAACATTTTTCAAAAAGATTAGTGTTTTAAAATTAATTTTTCAGCTAATAAATAATAATTTCATTATGAATTGAATTTAAAATATATATTTAAAAAAATCCCACCTAAGATGAAATCTATTGTTATTACTCATGTCTTTCTAGGGAAATGATCCAATGGTTCCAGTCAAATTATTTCATTGAATTGTATATGATTTGGTGACATGATGTTTATGAAATCCATATCAATTTCATAGGTTATATGTTTTTGAACCCTATTTCTATTTCAATGGTTATATGATTATGAGACCTGAATCTTCAAATAGGTTATGATTTCATGAAATAACTATGAAACCTATCAATTTTCCATAGGTTGTGATATAATAAATGTTTATAATACCCATTTAATTTTTGTGATATGATGTTTATATAACCCATATTTTTTATAGGTTATAGTAAGACATACTTTTTATGAAACAAGTAAATATGTTTTCAATATGAGATGTATGTGACCTATATATCACTATAATGAATTGGTTAATGATTTGTATATCAAGAGATAACGATGAGAAAAAATTCAACGAGATTGATCCATAATTGGAAATAGGTGTATCCTGATCCATTATGAGAAATAGGTGTGTCCTAATCTAACATGGAAATAGGTGTGTCTTGATCCACTCTAGGAAACAGGTGTCTCCTAATCCAATATGGGAAATAGGTGGGTCCTGATCCACTATGGGAAACTGGTGTGTCCTAATTAACTTTTTTGATGAAACTGGTAGTTAACCATAACACATGAAATGGTTTTCTATATTTATAATGTTGCCACACTTAATTGACATGATCTTATGGTTCATGATTGACATATGATTATTTATCACCCTTATGATTCATCTCTTAAAATATTCTAGTCTTTATTCCATGACTCATGTATATTATCTTTGATATATAATGTATGATCTCCAAATGTTATTCTCATGTTCTCGTACCATTATGTTTATGTTATTCTTATGTATCTCCTTTATTTACCCTTATTGAGAAACTGAGATCACCCTTTATTTTGTTTCCTTTCCCCGGTTTATAAGGAAAGGTTTAGTACAAGAACTAATGTGGATTATCTTTGTGGTAAACAATGAATATCTTTATCCAATTTTGAGGATTTTTTCAACACTTAAAAAGACACAAAACTATTACGGTCCTCAGGTATGTATCTTTTGTAATATACTGAATATTCATCATAACTATGTAATATACATGTATGTTTATCCTATATCACTATATAAATGAATTTATATATCTATTTTATTATCTTTTGAGTGATGTTCTGGGTTTTTACTTAATGTTATGGAAATATTTTATCACCCAAAATTGGAATTATCACAAAAATGAATCTAAAACCATTGATCATGTGTTATATCCACAATACCTGATAACAATAACATCATTCTACAATATATTCTTCTTCAGTAGTGTAATGTTTTATTGTGTGTTGTTTTTTACAAGACAAAGATAATAAAGCCCCTCTTAAGAAATGAAAAATTACAAATGTACTTTTTCTATGAAATTTAAAACCCATAAAATCTATATCTAAAAAACTCATAATGTCAAAATAATTTCTAGAAAATTAAAATAAAAAAGATCCATAGATCCCTGAAATTAACTAAATATTATGTTTATATCTTTAAGATAGTATTATTTTAGATTGGTTGGGTATGTTGAGAATAATCATGAATAAAACATCAAATCTGGATGATGAGTAGTAAGGTATAGTAAACAAACAATCATTCCACTTATGGTATTTAGATCAAGTGGTTTCCCAAATTTCTCAGGATCTAATTTTGTTTATATCTTGATAAGAGTACTAATACTTTTTCTATTTTCAAATCCAAATTTATTAAAAATTTATTTTATATACTTTTTGGAGGTAGAAAAGTTCCTTCTATTTTTTGTGAAATTTGAATACTAAGGGAAAAAGTTAAATTCCACCAAAATTCTCATTTCAAACTCCTATTTCATAAGATTTTTATAGGAACCAATAAGATATATTTTCATTGAGCCAAATATAATTTCATCAAAAATAATTTGAATAGTGATGGTGTCTTTAAAAACATTTTTAATAAATAGAGTTGGATCAACATCTCCCTTAATAAAATTTTCTTAGAACAAAAATTATACGTATTCTATTATGCTAGTCTCATGGGACATTATGAGTTCTATAGAGGGACTTAGTAAGTCTAAAAACGTGATTTTTAACTTTTATATTTTTAAAACCAGGGGTTGTTCTATATCAACATCTTCCAACACATGTCCTTTAAGAAAATGACACTTTATATACATTTTTAAATGTTTAAAATTTTGAAAATTTTCATATGATTGAAGTATGAGAATGGTTTCAATTCTAGATATCGGATCAATAGCTTCTTCATACTCTATGTCATCTTATTGATTAGAACCCTTTTAACCTTATCTATCTTTATTTCTATCAATAATATTATTATCATATAGATTTTTTCCAAAATCCTATATTACTCTAATTATTTGTATTTCTAAATGATGTTCAACCAATGTATAATCATTTTTCCTCTCTAATTTATTAAGTTCTTATTGAATCTATTTTATCTAGCATTCATCACCCAATGTCTCATAATGATTTTTAGGCCTTTATTGTGACAAAAATACACAATGTTCATATTCACTTATTAAATAACCTCTAGTTATAACCATTTGATCTACATTACCAATGATGTTATAATTAGGATAATTCCGTATGATTTTCGGATACCTCTGGTTTGTAAAACATTGTTCATTAACAATATTTGGAGTTTCATCTTGAGATAAAACTTTAGAAAATATTGATTTTAGTAATTTACACTTATGAATAATATTATAAAATATATAAAAAATCAGTTTTATAAAAAACACATGAATATGTTGGTTTATGTTTTTCTAATCAGAAGGATCATTTTCTTAAAATTTAACATGGATAGTTTTCTCAATAGTACATTTATTTTAATTAAAACCTCTATTACAAATACATGTTTTAAAATAACTTAGAAAATTTCCTTCACCATAATTTAGAGAAAATTTAGGAAACATAAATTTACTTTTCATAATGAATATATTTCATCCAAAAAATATTTAGTATGAATGTTTTTACTTTATTTATATACAAAACTCATAAGTATTTTTATCAATAAAAGGTCTGAGTAAAACAAAATTTATAGTATAACGGGTTGTAATAACTGTTTAATCTTAATAATATATAGAAATTCAGTATTCATACAAAATAGTTCTAGTAATCTCCTAAAGAACTATATTTCTTTATTGATGTATACAATTTTTCTTTGGGGTTCTAGGTGTTGAAATGTTTGTGAAAATATGTTTTTAGTACAAAAAAGATTAAAATTAAAAATAAATCTATAACTTGATCACTATGAATAATAATTTAGGGTATATTTTATCATATTTAACTCAGAATAAAATGTTATAAATACATAAAAAGGATTCATTATTTTTTTCTAGAAAATTAACCCATATATATCTAGTATAGTCATCAACTAAAACATATACATAATATTTTACACCAATACATTGATAGTGTGTTAGACCAAATAATTATATATGAACTAACTTTAAGGCATCAGAAGTTATTACTTCACTAATATATTTAATACATGACTTTTTTTCCTTTCCTAATTAACAAGGATCTGGAACTTTAGAATAATTACGTCGTACCTCTAGTGTATTTTGAACTAATACTTTCTAAGAGAGGTTGCCTCAAGTTCTAGAATTATTATGTTATAACCATCTATTATGCAATAGATATTTTTATTCCATTACACTAAGTAATGTTAGATCATTTTTTCTAAATATTTATATGTTAAATGTGTAAATATTATCATTCTTGTTGGAATAAAAAAACTACCACACAAACATTGAATAGTATATTTTTTGTCCCTGATGCTCACTAGTTATCCCTTATCACATAATTTTCTTTTATTAATATGGTTTTTATTAATACATAAAACTTATGATGCAAATAAATTAAATTTCTTCTATCAAGATAAATATTACATATTCCATAAATTTTTCAATGGGCATTATCACAAAAAGTAACTTCCCCACATTTTAACATTATAATATTTCATAATAATCGATTATTTCCTGTCATTTTTCTCGAAAAAACAGTCTCTGTGTTCCATATATTATTACTATTGGTACTTTTATTATTTTCTTAAAATTATTAATTTATGATTTTGAAAGCCAAATATGCTTAGGCCCAACATTTTTTGAAAATTAAATTTTAGGATTCTATATCTGTCAAACAGTTTTGTATTGAGAAACTATAAATACTATATAAAAACATGAATATTTAAATTCAATAGATTGAACATTAAATAAAGAACATTTGTTTTCCCAATTTCCACCAGTTGGGAATTTAGAACACAATGGTGCCCTTTTTAGAACAGTATATTAATTTCAAAAATTAGGCATTAGATTTGTAAAACCAATCCCAGATAAAGTTACATGATGTTTGAATTGTCTATAGATTTTATCAAAACATTCCATCATAAAAGTAAATAATTATAGAAGTTTTTATAAACATAAAATTCTAGAATTAATTTTATAAATAAATATTATTATCATAAAATATTTTAGAACTATATTTTTAATAAATTATTTAGTAAGATCACAAATTTATAGGGTTTCTTTTATAAATTTAGTGGTTGATTTAGTAATAACCTATTCTAAAATCTCACACTTTTTAGAAATATTGAATTTTTCAATTGAAGTGGTTTTCAAAATATATAATCTTATTCAAAACATGGTAATGTATCTTATTCTTTAAATGAGCATGAATGTTCTTTTTCATTAAAAGTAGTTATATTTTCATCATTATAATTAGAACAATATTTATTTATAGTATGATTTTTAAATTTTTGAATAATTACCTTAAAAGTGAAACTAATTTTTCAATATGAATTTCATTATAGAATAAAAAAACAATTTGAATTTCACTATCTTAAAAAAGAACTTTCAGATTGAGAATCTCTATAATTGGCACTCTAAGTGTCAGAATCTTTAAAAAAATTCTTCTTCATGTTTATATAAGATTTTATTTTTTCTATATTTTTTTCTATTTTCCTAATTATAGGAATGATGGCCCCAATGTGACATTTATTTTTTCATTCATAACAAATAAATTCATAATAATATTTATTCTCATTACATTCTCAACAATTATTTATGTACTTTTATTACAAATCATTTTTTCCAATAATTTTATTCATCCATTTTGTAAAACTTACTAGCTCAATTTTACCATATTCAAAAGGGTTATTCTCTATCTATATTTTTTCATTATTCATATTTTTTTTGAGACATATTTATTAGATCTATTATTTTTCGAACTACATAATTATAAGTGAGATAAATCCCATTCATTATATTTTCTTTCTAAGAATCTCTTATCTTTTTACCATAATAATGTATGATATTTTCACAAAGATCATAAATACTTATATTTTTAAACATCTTTATATTTTCATTTGATTTAATCATAAAATTATTTATAATCAACATAATATAAATTGTATTCACAATGAGATATTCATCTAATAAATTTTTGTCTCTAATAGAATGAAATTTGTTTACAATTTTTATAAATCTCTAATGAATCATTTCTAATAATTGTCTCATTATTAAATACAAATTTTAAAATCAACTCTCAACATTACAAGTAATTTTTCAAAATCATTAGATGTACCAATGTGAGAAACTTATAATTTCATAAAAATACTATTTACATCTTCACATGAAAAAATTTGACTATATATACTTCCATCCATAAAAGAGAGAAATGTATTTATAAAAATATAATTCAAGTGGTATTTTATTTTTTATTCATGTGTAAATATTGAGGCATCCTTATCTAGTATCACATACTTACTGGTTAAGATAAAAAAATTATCAAATGATTTGTTATTCCAATAAATTTCATTCTACCTCTCCAAAACTCAAATCCAAAACCATAATGGATTGGTGTTCTATATTTATTTAGATTTCATAAAGATCTAATATTCATTCCAGCCATTATAAACCAATATTATCTTTTTAATAGAACCAATTAAGTGTAAAAATTATACAAAAAAGATTAAAAAAAATTAATAATGTTTATATAGTGTAAAAACCTACTTTGATACTAATTTAACAATCATAATAGTATACGAAGTACAACAAGAGGGGGTGGGTTGTGAAATGTAGTTTATAAAATATGACTAAATTTTTTTAAAACACTCATAAATTACATTTATTGAATATATAGTTCAACTAATATTAAATATTTTCTATCAGACAGACAATTGGTCTGACAAATATATTATAAATATTTATAAATACAAAAAAATAAACTTCTGTCTAAAAATTTTATAGTGGAAATATAACTTGTAGAAAAAAATAAATAAAAAACATATAAAATGTCTGTTAAAAATGACATTACATTTATAAGAATTTTTAATTTTACCAAAAGTGATATAGAAGTTTATTTTAAATAAATTGGGTATATATGGATTTCATTAAACCGTAATAGTTTTTCTTCCTTAAAAGGAATCCCTCGATACAAAGACCGATAAAACATATATTACCCTAATCCTTAGAACCATTGATCATCATGATCTTATATCTCAATTTTCTTATCTCTCTAATGTAATACCCCATGAGTTTACAATATATTTATTCTATAATAATTTTAATTACATTGATAACTTGTAATATACATAACACTGGGTTTAAACAAAACAATATTTAGTCAAGATTTGTGCACATAGTTTATAATTAATTTTTATATTATGAGAATATTTATTTGAAAAATAAAATTAATTTTTGAAACAATATTATTCAAAATATAAAAGGGTAAATTTTTGATATTTTTCCTAAAAGATTCATTTTTTAATATAAAGTGAAAAATATTGAATTTTAATATAAAACATCCTTTTTTTAATTTTTTATAATAATAAATTATATTTTTAATTGGTTTTATGGTAATATTATATCATTAATTTTACATTTAGTCCAATTTAGGTTAGTGTAATAATTTTTATATAGAATTCTCATATAAAAACATTGTAATCTTTTGAACATTTAACTACTTGATATCTCATCACATCTATGGAGTTAATCTTAAATTAAAATTTTATACATATATGAATTGAATTTGGAAAAATGTATTAAATATTTTTAGTCATAATAATTTATAGTGTTTAATTATTGAAACATAAATTTTGACCAAAATGAATAGTGAAAATAATGACAATTAATAAACATGGTTTGGGTAAAAATGAGATTATCATGTGTTAAAAAGAGTAGATTTCAGTTAAAATGACCTATCAATTTGACCAAGATAATTGAATGGCCATATTTTGACTATTATTAACATAGTATAAATTTTTATGAGTTTTTTGGAATCTTTTCCATGAAATAAACCAATACAATAGCTTATATAAAAAAAGAAAAAAATGGAACTTTTCTTGCTTCTAATATCTATAAAGAATTACGATTGGGAAAAAACAACATATAAATAGTTATAGATATTTCAATAAAATATAAATTACTTTTTTTAATCATGGTAAATTAATTAAGTTTTTTGGAGCTAAAATAATTACATTAAATTCATAAGGAACATCAAAACCATAATTCTTTAGTTAATAGTAAAATAAATTAAATAATAATTAAAATACTAAAAAAATTAAATTGAATGAATTATTTAGATAAATATATTTTTTAGATGAATATATAATTTTATATTGAATTGAAAAAATATATATTTAAATTCAATCATTTTCTTTATATTTTTTAAAATTCAAATTAATTGAATAATTTCAAAATTGACAATAGTGATTTATAATAAATAATGATATTTTCTAATGATTTAAAATTACTAAAAATTATATAATCTACCAATTTATTTCTAAATATTAATAATGATTATCTATTAACCATTAATGGGATAATTTATCTTTTATAGTTTATATATGGATGAAAAAATAGTAAAAACTATGTTTTCATGATTAAGGTTAAAGAAGTGTTTTTTCATATTACAAGCGCTTCTGTTAAAACTAATTTCCAAAACTTATAGGATCTATATTTTAAAAATTATATGTATTAATTAAAATTAGTGGGTAAAATTATCTAACAACGATCATTTCACTTTATTCATAAAGTTTTAATTACAATGGTTTAAAATACTAGTTATCCTAGTGAAGAAAACCAAAATTGTAAAAGTATAGAATATTTGATGTTATGGAAGAAAAATGTTTTAAAATAATATTTCATTGAATGGTGGGAGTTTTTATTGACCATATCATCCATAAAAACCATTAATTATAAATTATATATCAACTTGGGGTAAGAGAGACCTCCCAATAGTGGAGTCTTTTGGGTATTTACAAAAATGGAACTCCCCAACAATAAAAGGCCACCCCCATTACTCTCTTCATTACATCATCGAGCCTCTTTGGATCAGTAATTCCCTACCCAAATAACTTCTCAATATCTATACACTCATTCTAGATGTATTATTTTTGGAATAAATCCAACCTAGAAAATATTTATTTCAAACCATGGATAATACTTGAAGAAGAGGTAATTTTCTTCAACAATTGTATTTGTATTATTTAATCCTCCAACTCCATCAATTATTATTAAACCATTATGATATAATAAAATTAATATCTAAAATATAATTGGATATTGTTATAATAATTTAATGACCTAAAACTATATCCACTTCCATCGAATGGGTTATTGAATCATAGTTTGTGTGTAAGGTGGACAACCACCCCACGAACCGATGTCATTCATTCTTCTGTTACCACATTTAACGATTGAATATGATGATGGATATAAAGTATTTATATGATTTTTAAAACATATATATAACTATTTATTCATTATATCATATATATCATTTAAGATTCCATTCCATATGGGATTCAATCATGTAGCCTTGGGTGTACAACGGATTATTACCTCAAAAAGTGATGTGATTCATCAATCACTAACTCTTTAAATATAATGTAATAAGGTTAATATTAGTAAATATATCTGGTTTATATTAAATAATTTTGATATTGAAGAAAAATTTATAATTAAAAAAATGTAAAAATGTATCTTTCCTCTTCACTAATTAAAATACGATAACATCGTTCGAGTTCATGTGGACTACCACCTTCGCAAGCGATGTGACTATTTTCATCACCACCTCAAATAGATAATATATATGAGTAAATTTAAAGAAGTAATATGTTTAATTTCATAATTATTTAAGGATAAAATATTACTTACCTCATATCCATAATGATTATTGATGAATGGAAATATTCCTCATGCGTACATATGATCTACCATCTCCATGATCATAACATACTTAATTTTTTGTAACGATATTTATTTATTTATTTTAAAAGTATAATTGATGCTAAAATATTATAAATATGTCATTATTTTTATTTTTTAGTATATGAAACTATATAATATTTACAATAATAGGATATTTCAGGAAAAATAATGAATGGGAAAGTAATCTAATAAATACTCTAAAAATAAAAAAAAATGAATGATTGTTAAAAATAAGTTATAATATTTTATAAAAGGATTATATATGATATTATAAATATTAATATGGTTATAATATATATTAATAAATTGTTTAAATCCACTATATGATATCTTAATTAATGTTTAATCAAAAGTAAGCATCATATAAGGTATTTATTCTAAACCTACATTCCACTGATAATTTTTTGTTATTATATGGAAATTAACTTTTATGTGGTGTATATACTGACCCATTGTCATAAAATATCATGATTTATTCATAGTTCATAGATTTTTAAGATTCAATTTGAATCTTTTCATCCAAGGAAATTCTAAATCTAAAATTTCTAAGTGTAAAAAGTTATTTTATAATCTAACTTTATTTTTGGATTGTTATCTTTCTCTTGAAACAATGACCTTCTTGTAATAATTTTTGTTGTTCCATATATATATCTAAAATATACATATTATTTTATGATGAATATTATTTTTTTCATAAATTATAAACCATTTTTACATATTTTGTATACTTTGAATGTTATTTGATTAACTAGGGAAATATTGATAAATTTGTACCTTTTACTCCATATAGATATTTGATGTTAAGACACATTTTTTATGAATTAAATAGATTATATGATATATGAGTAATGATTTGGATATGAAATAAATGGGTGTGGGACATTTATCAAAAGAACCATGATGCATCGGTTGGTAAAATTATTAATGAAATGTTGGACAAACCCTGTGATTTTGTACCCAATAGTTATAAAAATTATTGTTAAAGCTCTTGATAGTAATGATAAAATTAGAGAAATATGATGGGATTATACCCAATATTTTTAAAACATACTATGAATGTTTTTAGTGTTAGAGTTATCATGTTTTTTAGACATTATGCCCAATAATTATTCATTTCCATCATTATGAATTTATTAATCTTATTATTCATGATATTTTCAATATGATATTATCTATTGATCAATTTCATTTTTAGTTTATTGATAAAATTTATTTTGTTTTAATTTTTTCAACTTTCCATATTAATTATGTGTTATATTATCATGATAGTATAGTTATTTACATTTTATATGTGTTTAGTTATTTACTCTACCATATTTATTATTATTATTTTATGATAGATTATGTTGTACTTAACCCTTAAAAGACAATTGACATCACCCTTATATTGTTTTATTTTTCAAGAATCTTGGAATCGCACTATGAATGATATGACAGGATATTCTAAATATAATAATTATATTCATGAAATAAAAATCATGTTCTAATTTTTCTATACAAATACAATAAAGGAATCATTTATGTATCTTGTTTATAAAGACTTATTAACTATTCTGGTCAATGGGATGAAATTACATGTAAAATATACCAATAAAATAATGAAAACATCGTCTCAGGTCTTCTAGGGCTGGGGTCCCCATAATTGGTATCAAATAAAATTCAATAGAAATATTGGAATCAATATTTATGAAAACACATATTAGGGAACAAAACCCTATGATAAATATTGAGGACATGTATAGAAGAACATTATAATTTTTTGGTAAGGTATATATTATGTGATGTTTCATATCATATACATCCATTTTTTATTTTAAAATAAGATTTGGTTCTAGAGCAGATATAACAAGGGCTAATAAATACCAAAAGGGCACATTATTCTTGAATTGATCATCACCTAAGAAAAAAACATGCCTTACTGTGCACCTAATTTAAAATTCCCAGGGGATATTCCTAGGATAATTCACATTTTTATTACAAACCATTATAAAGGATTTGAAAATAGTGCTATAACAAAAGAAATCATGTTTACAATTAGAAGATTAGCTATGAATAAATCAATCAATTTATAATATACATTTCATTAGTTGTGGATAACAAATTATGATTCATAATGATATGATCTAATCTATTTTATGTTATCTTTTATAAATGGTAACTAAGAGAATGAACAAGAACAACATCAATGTAATTAATCAAAAGACTAAGAATTATCATTTCATTGTGGGGATTAAACCATTATTTTAAAGGGGACTAGTCACCTAAACAATATCATAATATAAGGATATAGAGTAATTTTGTAACATGATATAAAAAAATTCTCTAAGTATTCCATCGTAAATGTGAAGGAAGATAGGAAAAATATTATAGGAAAATGGATGGATATAGGGAAGAACAGAAAAATGGTATTTCCTAAATATGATAATTATGGAAAGAAGCACCCTAAAACTTGATTAAATAGAATTAGTGTCTCTAAATGTGTGGATGGAGAGGATTCCATGCTTTTAATGTCATAGGATATAAAAATGCTACCAATTTAAAATTATTCAAATTTATGGAGTTGAGGCACTATAGAAATCAATGTCCCATGCATAATGAAATATACCTTAACGAATCTACTGGATCATAGTCAAGATTATACAATTTAAAAAGAAGATGATGAATAATTAATGTTATTTTGTTTAGGTTTTATAATTATTTCATTTGATTAATTTGTCAATGATTTCATAGATATAAGTTTTTTTAAATATATAATGATTTTATTACAATAATTTTTTTTTTGGATTTTAAACATGTGTTGAATGTTACCAATGACCAATAAAAATGATTCTTCAGAACTTTGAACATCATATAAAACACATGATGGGGGACACATAATATGTTCATGATGTTTAGGTAATGACATTAGAATAAAGATATAATTTATATATATAATTTATAGTGGATAGTAATGAGTACCTTGTAACTAATTAATGATTTACTAAAAAGTGGTGTCTGCTTGATTGAGTATAAAACATTTTTTGATTTGAGTAATATATCAAATAATATATTTTTTACATAATGAATAATGATTTATTATTTATTTCAATAAGGTTTTATGGAAATATTGGTTATTACAATGTTTAAATATAATATATATTGAAGGTATTCACATGTTTGTAATGTGATGATTAAGAGCTAATTCATTTTTTTATGAGGATTGATGATAAGTTAATTTTTGATATTCAATATCCTTATTTATAATGTTATAAAACATAATATTTTTAATGTTTCAAAATTTAAACCATTCATGAAATGGTTTATGTTGAAATTTTTACTTGTTTTAAAAATAAATATATAACATTAGTATCTTGAAATTTATTCATATTGGATAATATTTTCTAACCATATTGGTTTTAGAAAATAGTTTGAGATAGACAAATACCCTTGTAACTATTTTATGGATCATATGGTCTTTTAAATGTAAATTGTAGTGCTTTAGGAAAAAAATCAATTTTTTAATATTTATTTGTTTTAGTAAGTGGTGATTTATAAATTGATTGAAGAATAATGAAATGATGAAATCATACTTATGAAATAGAAACGTATCAAGTAACAATATTTCTTTACATTCTTAGATAGTGCAATAATCACTCAAAATTTGGAAAATGAATTATGAAATAACTTATGATACATTTACCATAATTTATGTTGATATCGATGAACTTTATCACACCTCTTTGATTTCTGGTTTTGAGGTCCTTACTTTTCTATAACCATTCACCTTTTTTGGAGCAATGGCGTCAATCACTCTCTAAAAATATTTATGTTTTTGTTTCATTCTTATAAAATCAATTGAAACCAATTTTCTCCTACTTGGAAACCTATTTATGTTATATTCTCTATTCCCTTTGTACTACCCATTCTCTCTTATTAAGAGGTTACTTTGGTAATCCTCTTAGGATTTCAACAAAAAATCAAGTATGATACCCTTGATTACTAAGATCAAGTTTAAATTACAAGGATATAGTTTTTTTACTTTTGTCATATTATAAAACCCAAATAAATTTCAATAAATTTATTTTAGAATAAATTTAATTTCGCTGATAGCTTTTAATGGACACAACACCAGGTTTAAATAAAATATTGTTCTATCACACATTGTGTACTTCATTTTGAATTAATTTTCAAAAAAATTTGTAGTTTTTTATAAAATAAACCTCATTTTTAAAATCATCAAATAAAGAAACTAGGGTGATTTTTTTGTATTTTTCAAAATATTTTTTTAATAGTGAACAATAATGAATATAAATTAAAAATAACATTTTTTGTTTAAATTATTTATAATTTTGATTATTTTTGAAATTGTTTATTAAGAAAAATTAGATCAATTATATGCCAATAAATCTAATTTTGGTCATTGGAATTGTTTTAAAATTTAATTTTGATATAAAAACATTATAACTTTTTGAAAATTTTCTCTTCAAAAACATGTTATATCATCACGTTTATGGGATTAATTTTAAATTAAAAAATAACTTTTTTGAATTGAATTTTTTTAATGATTTCCATATATTTATTGACCATAAAATATAATTTAAAGTATATAAAACTTAATTCTTGAACAAATGAATATTTAAAACAATAAAATTTATTTATTGTGTTAAGGAAAAACATTGTTTACCATTGGTTATACAAAGAATATTAACAACAAAATGACCTACCAATTTGTCCAGAAATAATTTAATGGATATATTAATACCATTATGACATTAGAAATATTTTTATGAGTTATTGGGACACTTTTCCATGAATTTTACTGATATAATATGTTAAGTAATGAAAAAAACAGAAAATGACCATTCTAACTTTTAATTTCTATAAAGAATTGGGATAGAGACAAAAAATGTGTGTGGTTAAAAATATTATTTTTAAATATAAATGAGATTATTTTGTCATGATAATTTATTTTAATTCTTTGGAGATAAAATAATTATGTTATGTAATCAAGAAACACCAACATAGTAATTATTTAGTTAATAAATAAATTAAATTAAATTATACTAAAGATATTAAAATTGATGTAAATTGAATGAATTATTTTGTTAAAATAAGGTTTTAAATAAAGATATATTAAAAAATAGTATTTAATATAATATAATAAAATTCTATAATTTTCTTGATATTTTTTAAATTCCAATTAAAAGAATATTTCTAAATGTACATTAAGATTATTTTATAATAGAATCTATTTTTTAAAATTATTTAAAATTACTAAAAATTAATTTTTTCTAAAAATTTATTTTTAAAGATTACTAAATATCAACTATAGTCTAGTCATGGACCATATTTTCTTTTATAGAGAATATATTTACCCATAAATAGTAAAAAACTCTATTAGTGTGGTAAAGGTTAATGTAGTGTTTTCTCACGTTAAATGCACTTTTGTTAAAATTAATTTCCAACACAAATAGGATTTATATTTTATAAATTATATATTATATATAGAATTTGTAGCTTAAAAATTTCTAATAATTCTCATTTTATTTTTTTCATACTTCATAAATTACAAAGAATTAAAAAAGTGTCCTTAGTGAAACAAGAAAATTGTAAAAGAAATAAAACATAATGTTTAATAAACAATAATGATTAAAACATGTGTTTAATTGTGTGGTGGAGGTTTGAAAAATCCATTTTATCCCTCCACCCCTTTAATTATCATTTCTGGAACCATTTTGGATAAGAGAGATCTCCAGTTACTAAATTCTTTTTTGTATTTACAAAAATACCACTTCTCCTCATCTATAAAAGGATTACAACTATACTCACTTATTCACACCATAAATATCATAGGTTCATCCAATCCTAGACCATATCACTTTATAAATTCCCTACATTCATCCTAGAATCATGATTTTCAACATAAATCCATCATAGGAAGGCATTAGTGAAATCCCAAGGAGGATACCTGTAGAAAAGGTAATGTTTTTCAATGAGCATCCCAATTTTAGTTATTTCTCCACCTAGTATAATAATTATTAAGAAATGATTATATAATGACCTAAGTATTTTAAATATACAGATTTTTTTAACTTTAGGACCTACGGCCATCTCAACTTCCATCAAATGAGTTACAAAATCATCATTTCTGTATACTAAATACTACTACCTCACAAACCTATGTCATTTAATCATGCATAAACAGTTTTCATTTTGGGTATGATGATGGATATAATTTATTTATATGATATTTATGAAATATTTATAGAAATTTTATCATATATATATTTTTATATTCTATTTTGTAGGGGATACGATAACATCACTCCTATGTACGGAAGACTATCACCTCATGAAATGATGTGATTCGTCATTCACTAACACTTTACATGGAAAGTAATAAGGACAAATTTAATAAATATATTTTATAAATAAAATAATTATGGCATTCAGAAAATATTTATCATTTTGAAAAAATGATATTATTTATTAACTTTTCATTCACTTAGAGATGATAACATCATTCATGTACATATGGAATACCGCATTCATGAAGCGATGTAAGTATCATTTCATCAAAACACCACATGGGTGATATAACTAAGTATATTTACAGAAATTATGTGGTATATATGATATTATTATCATCATGTATCTATTAAAAACTATTTACCTTATTTCCAAAATGATCATTGAAAAATGGAAACATTACTCAAGCATATGTATGGACTACCATCTCCATGATAGTAACATAATTAGATTTTCATAAACATATATCATGATTGTATTAGAATTTATTATTGATGAAAAAATGTCATAATTATTTCATGATTATTAGTCTATAGTTAAGTAATGTTATAATATTTACAAGTGAAAAAACATTCATGATCACGAATGAATGAGAAAACATGGTAGTTAATAGATAAAATAATGAAAATAATGAATGATTATTAAGAAAAAGTGAATATTATTTTCTGAAAGAGTCATATTTGATATTATAAAAATTAATATGGTTCTTTTATAATTTAACAACAAGTTTAAAACCACTATACATGATGTTGATGAACCTTCAACCAAATAGAAACATGAGGTAAAGAATTTCATCTAGACATATATTACATTGACTCTTATTAGATATTATTTAATAATTCACTTTTATGTGGTGCATGTATATCCCCTTTTATATGTAATATCATGATTCATTCATAATTCATAGTATTTTATGTTTCACTTTGGATCATTTCATCCAAAGTAATTTTAACTCGAAAATTACCAAGTGGAAAAACTTAATGTAAAATCATAGTTTCTTTTGTGATTGTTTACTTTCTCTTGAAACAATAACTTTCATGTAATCATTTTGATTGATAATTACATTTCTCCAAAATATACATATTATTTTGTGATGGAAATGATTATTACCTAGACTTTATAAAATTTTTACATACAGTGTAAAAATTTAATGTTTTTGATTAACTAGGAAAATATTGATAAATTTGTACCATTTTCTAAATACATATATTTGAGGATAAGACACATTGTTGTTGTATTAAATCTATTATTCGATAAATGAGGAATTCTTGGACATTGAATTTCACTTTTTGGGACCATTTTCAGAAAGCCCATAGATGGGTTAGTAGGTGTCATGAGAAAAAATCCAGTGGCCAAGCCCTATGAGTTTGTAACAGGTATTATTAATCTATCTTGCAAAAGGTACTAATAGTGGAGAAAAATGTTTCCATATTCTATGGGTTTGTAACCTATAGTTTTAAAAATTATATTGAATGTTCATTATAGTAGTGGTATCATGTTCCTAAGACATGAATTCTAATAATTTAACATTTCCTTCATTAAGGAATCCATTATCTTATTATTTATGAGATTTTCACTATGATATAACCTATAGATGCATTTCATTCTCAGCATATTGATTAAATATAATGTGTTTAAAATTTTTTACCTTTCCATTTTTATTATTATAATATATCTTATCTTGATATTAATTTCATTTAAATGGAATGTTTGTTCATTTATTTACCATTCCATATCGATTTTACTTCTTGATTCATGATGGATTCCTCTATAATTAACCCTTAATGAGAATTTCAGATCACCCATATTTTGTTTCCTTTATTAGGAATCCATAAATTTTACAATTAATGATATGTAATGATATTTTAAATGGAGTTATGATATTCTTGAAAAAAAATAATTCTTTAATTTGAGTATATGAATTTGATGTTGGAATCATTTATGTATCTTATTTACTAAGAGTACTAAACGATTAGGTAATTTAGTATTCTTTTCCTTGTATATTATGAAAGCTTTATAAAGAATACACCAGCTTTGGGATATAGGGGTTAGGATCACTACACAGAATCCCTCAATCATAGAATATCAAATTAATGAATAAAAAAGAAAACAAAATGAATCTGTCACAACCCATCCCTCAGGGCCGGTGTCGTGACTACCCCAAGCCTGCCTTTGTTAGGACCAAGCTGAAGGATGCTGAATGAAGTTTAAGGAAGAGACGGTTTTGTTGAAGGTTGTCTTTTGTTGTTAAAGATGTTTTCATAAATCTATTATTGTTGAGGATGTTCTTGCTAAGGCAACCTGGTGGTTGCTGAACGTTCGGAAACTGGAAGTTTAATGAAGTCAGAAGTTCGGAACCATTTTTCTGTAACTATGTTTCTATAACCTGTTGATTCTTGCTGGAAAGAAGAGTTCGGAACCTGGTGACTCGATGTATTCAGAGTCGGGGATTCGTGAAGTTCGGAACCAAGAATCCGGAACGGAGATTTGGAACCGGGAAATTGCATTTCCCTGAACGGTGGCTGATGGAGATCTGAAGACACTAATTGTGACGATGCTTTGCTGTTTTGTATTTCCTACTTGTGAGTACTTGCAGGTATTCACATGCAAGCAAAAGTCGGTACGAGAAGGCATTCCAGAGTGGACTTGATGATGTCTGGAGTTGATATTGAAGAAGTCCGGAGACGACCTCTCATGTTTGGAGTTCAGAACTGATCTGCTGAAGAGAAGATTCGTAACGAGAAGTTTAGAATTGACTTTCTGATAAAGAAGTTCGTATCCAGAAGATTCGTAATGAGAAGAACTGAATGGAAGTTCGTAACTGAGGAAAGATTAATAACGAGGAGTTCAGACTCGACCATATGATCAAGGAGTTCGTAGTGATAAGGTCAAGGGGGAGTTCGTACTGAGAAGATCTGATTGAGAAGTTCGTACTCAGAAGGTTCGTATCGAGGAAGTTCGTAATGAAGGTGTCTGAGCCAGAAGTTCGGAGTCGACATCCTGAAGAAGAGTTCGTAACGACAAGTTCGTAACGAAGAGTTCGTAACGACAAGTTTGTAATGAAGATTTCGTAACGAAGAATACACAGAAAGAAGTGTTCGGTGTCGGCATGCAGTGGCGGAGTTCGGAATCACACTTTCAGAACCTGAGTTTGTAACCGGAGTTTCAGAACAAAGGCAGATCCGAAAATATTGGTTACGAAAAGTTTGTGTAACAAAGGAAGATCCAGGAATAAAGCAAGAACCGTAACCAAGTGATGGTTGAAGAAGATTCGAGAAGTTTCCAGAAGTGTGGAATTAGTCTTAATTACTCTGAGATTTTAGAGAAAATTAATATTTGAGTGAATTTGGTTAAGCGGGATAAAATTTGGTTTTCCCGCCTAAATGAGTTTTGGTCTACCTATAAAAGGTGTTCACTGTGCATCATTAACGATTGATGAATCTGATGATCTAGAGAAGAAGCTCTGATAATCTAGATAGAGAAGGAGAAGTTCATATCGAAGAAGAGTTCCATTGCATCTTTGATTACGAGAATCTGGTACTGCTTTGTTATCAGATCAGGTTTCTCTGGTTGAAGATTTCGGTGTGAACAATTTTGAATAGGCTGAAGAAGAATTCGTAACAGGGATTTCTGGAATGAAGAGTTCGTAACGGAGATTCTGAACAGAGACTCTGAACAGAGATTCTGAACGGAGATTCTGAACGGAGATTCTGAACGGAGATTCTGAACGGAGATTCTGAACGGATATTCTGAACAGATATTCTGAACGGAGATTCTGAACAGGAGTATGGACAGCACTTGAATATTAAGCTCGTGGTGTTCCTTACCTCTCTTCTGGGTAAGTGAAGAATTGTGCTGATTTTCTTACGTTTGTGAAACTTTAATGAAGTTCAGGTAACATAAGTTGTTACAACATAAATGAACTTTACCCTATAGTGTTAAAAGGGTGGACACACACTTGAGAATTGTTTTCCAAGTGTTTCACGAGTGTAAGGGCATATCCTACTCGTTGTAATCCAAGGATTGTTTTCTTAGTGGATTGTATGGTCGTGGATTTTTTCCCACCATACCAAGGACGTAGCTATTCTTATTGAATAGTGAACCGTGTAAATACTTGTGTTTTTGTGGATGTGTGCTTGATTGTTACTCAGTAGGGAAGTTTTCTTTAACAAGAAACAATGGTTGTTCTTACGATAAGAGAACATAAAAGAAAAGGGTAAGAAAAGAAGATCCACTGATTCACCCCCCCCCCCCTCTCAGTGGACATTACCTCGAATGGGTCCTTACAAGTGGTATCAGAGGGAGGTTTCATTGGATTCCTTGCTAATGGAGTATTTGAATTGTGTGAACAGGAAAGGCATTCTGGTTTTCAATCGGAAAAACTATCACATCTTGAAGGATAGAATGCTTCTGTATCTAATGTCTATCAGTTACGAAGTTCTTGAAGCTGCAACAGTTGGGTTTCCCCCCATTGAAGAAAATGTTCCACTTACACCCCTTGATAAGAAGCTGCTTGAGAATGATGGAAGAGCCAAGAATTCTATACTTTCCTCACTTTATGAAAGTGAGTTCTTGAGGGTGAAAGGAGTAGCCACAGCCAAAGGTATTTGGGACAAATTGAAAAACATATATGAAGGAAATACAAATGTCAAGAAAGAAAAACTTCAAATTTGGAGGTTGAAGTATGAAGACTTGAAGATGGGAGAGCAAGAATCTGTTGGGGATTTCTTCACCAGGGTGAACGACATTGTTAGCACCATCAGATGTCTTAGGGAAGAACTGAAAGATTCTACAGTGGTGGAAAAGATCTTGAGGATTCCCCCTAATAAATTTGATGCAAAGGTTTCCTCATTGGAAGATAGAGACTCAGAGACTCTTTGTCTTGATGATTTACATAGTACACTCGTTACTTACGAGATGAGAAGGGAGAAGGCTATTAAAACCAAGACAAAGGTTGACAGGGAATTATCTTTCAAAGCCACGAAGAAAGAAAAGTCTAAGAAGATTCTTGTTGAAGAAGATAGCGCTGATTCTGATTCTGAAAGAGAGGTATGTAAAAATCTTAATGATATTTTATCCTTGTTTTCAAAGAATGATAAAAGAGGCACAGGTAAATATAAGGTAAAACTTCCCTTGAAATGTTTTGAGTGTGGTGGCATCGGCCACTTTGCAGCCAACTGTCCTCGAAGAGGAAATGATGATGATAGTGAAGAAGAGGAAGGAAGGCCAAGAAAATCGTGGAAGAAAAAAGGTGGTGAAAGAAAATCAGGGAAAGGAAAGAAGTTCTTAAAATCCAAGAAGAAAAGTTTCTTATCTATAAATGAATAAGATAAAGAAAGTGATGATTGTTCCAAAAATTCTGTTGAGAATGGTGTTGAAAATACTTTCATTGCAACAGTAAATGAAGAAGATTTCGGAACCAGCAGTTCGGAAGAAGAAGAAACACAGCTTGAAATGCATCTGAATGAAGAACTGAAGAAATGTCTAAGAAAGATCAGAAGGCTGGAGAAGCACAACAAAAAGTTAGAAGAACAATGTTTCTCAGTGAGAAACCATGCTAATGTTAATGAAGAACTTGAGAAAGAACTTGAAAGTCTAAAGAAGTTGCTTGAAGATGAGAGAAATAAAAAGGAGCACATGATTGTTAAACTAAAGGCAAAAGAAGAAGAATTAGAGGTTGTTCAGAAAAAGCTCTAAGAAGTTGAGTTAAGAAACATTCATTTCCAAAACTCAACTACCTCTATTGGAGAATGCTCACAACATGCCAACTCTAAGAAAACTCAACAGGAGGAAAAAGTTATTGTTGTAAGAAAGAAAGCTGAGAGAGTTACTTATGTGGCCAAGACCAATGTTGCTGGGAACTCTGAAGTTGTAGGAAAATCCAAATCAAACAATGAAGAAGTGCAAGCAAAATCAGAATCCCAGCAAGATAAGTTTGCTTACAGAAGAATTGTCAGTGGGGTAGAAGAACGAGAAACAAAGAAGTATCATTACGAAAACTTCAGAAGATGATACTCCTTCTATGGGTATTGTTGGTTTTGTGGTGGATTCAGGCATAAAGCAAATATTTGTTGGTTCAACCAACCTTATTATCATTATCCCACGAACTATGAAGGTCAGAGATTGAGGGGGAGTCAATCTCCTCAAAGAAGCAAGTGTAAGAAAGTTTATTTGAAGAAAGTTGAGAAGAATGAAGTCGAGACCAAAAACAAGTTTCAGCTTCTGGAGAACTTTTGTAAAAGATGTGAACAATCTGGACATCTTGCAAAAGAATGTCTTGTCGTGATACCAGCTCAACAAAAAATTCTTAAGTTTCAGAAGCCGAAGGAGAAGAAAGATGTTAAAGAATAAAATGATCTTGTTGTTGAAACAGCTCTGAAAGTTACAAAGGAAGAGCAACCGTGGATACTTGATAGTGGGTGCTATTCGCATATGAAAGGCGACTTGAAGTTGTTAAAGAATATTAAGAAGTTTAAAGAAGGCACTGTAACATTCGGCAATGATGAATCCTTAAATATCAAAGGTGTTGGATCAGCCATCATTGGGAAAGAAAAATTGAAATCTAAGAAAACTTTGTATGTTGATGGGCTGAAGCACAACTTGCTGAGTGTATCACAGTTGTGTGATGAGGGTGACGAAGTTATCTTTAAGAAATATGGCTTCTTTGTGAAAAGTGAAGAAAATAGTGAGATTGTTACAAGAGGACAACGAACTAAAGGAAATCTGTTCCAGGTAGGAAACTCACAAAACTCTTGTTACATGAGCAATGTTGATGAGAATAAGTTGTGGCACAGAAGACTTGGGCACATGTGTCAGAGAAATATGTGCAAGTTCTCTCAAAGGGATAGTGTTTGAGACATTCCTAATTTGGTTAGAAGAAGAGATTGGTGTTGCACTATCTGTCAGAAAGGAAAGATAACAAATGTTACACATAAGAAAGTTGACATTTGCTCTAAGAAACCTCTTGAGCTAATACCTTATGATATTTGCGGGCCGATGAGTAAACAATAAACAAATGGAGACAGGTATTTCTTTACTTTCATTGATGATTTTACTCGTATTACATTTGTGATGTTTATGAAACACAAGTCAGAAGCCTTGAAGATGTTTAAGAGCTTCAGAAAGAAAGCTGAGAAAGAATGTGAGTACTCTGTGAAGAAGTTGAGAACAGATAATGGTGGTTAGTACAGAACTGAAGAATTTGAAAACTACCTTGAGAAGCATGGGATTCGGCATGAATATAGTGCACCATACACACCTCAACAAAATGGGGTTGCTAAAAGGAAAAACAGAAGCTTGGTGGAAATGGGAAGAACCATGTTACTTGAACATGGACTTTCTCATTACTTTTGGAGGCAAGCTACAAGTACGTCTATTTACATTCAGAATCGATGTTTCTACAGGCCTCAGTCTAACAAAACTCCATATGAACTTTTCTATGGCATTACACCAAGCATGAAGCATGCTAAAGTTTTTGGGAGCCCATGTGTAATAAAGAAGAAGGGTGGAAGCAGAGGAAAGTTTGAGCAGAAAGGTGAAGATGGAATTTTCCTTGGTTATGCACCTGAAGGAAGGGGTTACAGAAGCTATAACAAAGAGACAAAGAAAATTGTTGATGCTGCTGATGTTAAAGTTATTGAAGCTTCAGGAAAAGATAAGCATGTACAGGTAGATAAGGATGATAAGAAAGATGATGTTGATGATTCTGAAAAAGATGCAATGAAGGGTAACCTTAACAAAAATGAAGAATCGGATTCTGACATTTCAAGTGATGAGGAAGGTTCAGAAAAATCTTATCCAAGGATAACAAAACAAGTGCAGGCTCAGAATATCATTGGGGATCAACATCAAAAGGTTCAAACAAGAAGAGCAAGCAAGTCCATGTCACATACTTCCTTATATTCCAAAGTTGAACAAAAAGATGTTAAAGAAGCCTTTGAACATCCGGAATGGGTTCAAGCCATGAATGAAGAATTGGATCATATTAAAAAGAATTATACATGGGAACTCGTACCCAAACCTGAAAGCAAGAATGTTATTGGCACCAAATGGGTCTTCCAGAACAAGATTAATGAAGAAGGTGAAGTTGTTAGAAACAAAGCAAGATTGGTTTATAAAGGCTACTAACAAATTGAAGGAATCGATTTTGAAGAAACTTTTGCTCCAGTAGCCAGATTAGAAACGATAAGAATCTTTCTTTCTATTGCTGCACAACAAAGCTACAAGATCTTTCAAATGGATGTCAAATCCGCTTTCCTTAATGGTGATCTCAAGGAAGAAGTTTATATTGAGCAACCATGTGGCTTTGTTGTTGGGGAGAATGAAAATTATGTGTGCAAGTTGAATAAAGATTTGTATGGGCGTAAGCAAGCTCCAAGAGCATGGTATTCCAAATTGGATACTTGCTTAAAGAAGATGAACTTTAAGAAAGGGAGAGTTGACAACAACTTGTACGTTAAGGAAAGTCGAGATCTCTCACTTATTGTTATTGTTTATGTTGACGATATTATCTTTGCTAGGAATGATGAAAGAAGTTGTGAAAGATTTGCCGATGAAATGAAAAATGTTTTTGAAATTTCCATGTTAGGAGAAATGAGATACTTTCTTGGGTAACAAATCTTGCAACAAAAAGAATATATTTTTCTTTCCCAAGAAAAGTATGCTAAATAACTTCTCAAGAAGTTCGGAATGGAAAGTTCCAAATCTGTATCAACTCCTATCTCAGTGGGAACTAAGCTAAGAAAAGTTGGTGAAGGAAAAGAAGTGGATCATAAAGAATACCGGAAACTGATTAGAAGTTTGTTATACTTGACGAAATCCAGACCGGACATTGTGTTTGCGGTTACCTTATGTGAAAGATTCCAAAGTGCACCTCATGAATCACATCTTGTTCCTGCAAAAAGAATTCTCAGATACATTAAAGGCACAGCAGATTTCAGAATCAAGTATGTTGGGTCCAACAACATTGATTTATTTGGTTACTCAGATGCGGATTGGGCAGGAAATGTTGATGATAGAAGATCCACTTCTGGTGGAGTTTTCTTTATGGGAGAAAGTTGTGTTGGTTGGCACTCGAAGAAGCAAAACTCTATTACACTTTGTACAGCAGAATCTGAATATATTGCTACAACAATGGCCGCCACCCAACTTATGTGGATGAAGACTCAGTTAGAAGATTTGCTTGTTGAAGTAAAGTTGCCTTTACTATTGGGCTGTGATAATCAAAGCACAATCAATCTTACCAAGAATCCAGTCCAACATTCACGATCGAAGCACATTGATATTAAATATCATTTCATTAAAGAACATGTGGAGAAGAATGAACTCAAACTTGAATATGTTACATTTTCTGAACAAGTTTCTGATATCTTTACGAAGCCTTTGCCGAAAGAATCATTCTCATGATTGAGGTTGCACATGGGTGTTCAACCTCTTTCACTTCAAGACTAAGGTATGTTGATCTGTCCCCTCTCTCTTCTTACCTTTGGAATGTTTTGTCAAGGGTGAGAAATTGTAATCCTAAATCTTTTGCTTAAAGAGAGAGTTGTGGGTAAGCTGTGAACTCAGTGTTTGTGTCTGAACTTTTCTAACCGTTTGTTGAAGTGGGTGTAGGAAAAGTTCTTGAACAGGAAACATGAAGATGTTAGAGAAGAAAGTTGTTGAAGATGTCATGATTCACTACCAATGGACAGCATGGTCTTGCTATCAATAATTCTTGTTTCCTACAATGAGTTAGCTCACGTAGGCTTCGAATTATTGATTAGTAATCCATTGCTTGTGGTTACGCAAGTTGGTGATTTATGAAAACTTGGTTGACAACAAAATCCAAAGGGGGATATTGTTGGGACCAAGCTGAAAGATGCTGAATGAAGTTGAAGGAAGATACAGTTTTGTTGAAGGTTGTCTTTTGTTGTTAAAGATGTTTCCATAAATCTATTATTGTTGAGGATGTTCTTGCTAAGGCAACCTGGTGGTTGTTGAACGTTCGGAGACTGGAATTTTAATGAAGTCAGAAGTTCGGAACCATGTTTCCGTAACTAAGTTTCTGTAACCTGTTGATTGTTGATGGAAAGAAGAGTTTGGAACCTGGTGACTCGATGTATTTGGAGTCGGGGATTCATGAAGTTCATAACCAAGAATCCGGAATGGAGATTCGGAACCGGGAAATTGCATTTCCCTGAACTGTGGCTGATGGAGATCTGAAGACACTAATTGTGACGATGCTTTGCTGTTTTGTATTTCCTACTTGTGAGTACTTGCAGTTATTCACATGCAAGCAAAATTCGGTATGAGAAGGAATTCCAGAGTGGACTTGATGATGTCTGGAGTTCATATTGAAGAATTATGAAGATGACCTCTCATGTCTGGAGTTCAGAACTGATCTTCTGAAGAGAAGATTCGTAACGAGAAGTTCAGAATTGACTTTCTGATAAAGAAGTTCGTATCCAGAAGATTCGTAATGAGAAGAACTGAATGGAAGTTCATAACTGAGGAAAGATTCATAACGAGGAGTTTAGACTCGACCATCTGATCAAGGAGTTCATAGTGAGAAGGTCAAGGGGGAGTTCGTACTGAGAAGATCTGACTGAGATGTTCGTACTCAGAAGGTTTGTATCGAGGAATTTCGTAATGAAGGTTTCTGATCCAGAAGTTCGGAGTCGAAATACTGAAGAAGAGTTCGTAACGACAAGTTCATAACGAATAGTTTGTAACAAATAGTTCGTAACGACAAGTTCGTAACGAAGAGTTCGTAACGAAGAATAAGCAGAAAGAAGTTTTCGGTGTCGGCATGCAGTGGCGGAGTTTGGAATCACACTTCCAGAACCTGAAGTTCGTAACAGGAGTTTCAGAACAAAGGCAGATCTGAAAATATTGGTTATGGAAAGTTTGTGTAACAAAGGCATATCTGGTAATGAAGCAAGAACCGTAACCAAGTGAATGTTGAAGAAGATTCGAGAAGTTTCCAGAAGTGTTGACTCAGTCTTAATTACTCCGAGATTTCATGGGAAATTAAGATTTGAGTGAATTTGGTTAAGCGGGATAAAATTTGGTTTTCCCGCCTAAATGAGTTTTGGGATACCTATAAAAGGTGTTCACTGTGCATCGTTAACGATTGATGAATCTGATGATCTAGAGAGAGAAGCTCTGATAATCTAGAGAGAGAAGGAGAAGTTCGGATCGAAGAAGAGTTACATTGCATCTTCGATTACGAGAATCTGGTACTGGTTTGTTATCGGATTAGGTTTCTCTGGTTGAAGATTTCGGTGTGAAGAATTCTGAACAGGCTGAAGAAGAATTCGTAACACAGATTTCCGGAGTGAAGAGTTCGTAACGGAGATTCTGAACGGAGATTCTGAACGGAGATTCTGAACGGAGATTCTGAACGGAGATTCTGAACGGAGATTCTTAATGGAGATTCTGAATGGGAGTATGGACAACACTTGAATATTAAGCCCGTGGTGTTCATTACCTCTCTTCTGGATAAGTGAAGAATTGTGCTGATTTGCTTACGTTTGTGCAACTTTAAGGAAGTGCAGGTAACATAAGTTGTTACAACATAAATGAACTTTACCCTATAGTGCTAAAAGGGTGCACACACACTTGGGGATTGTTTTCCAAGTGTTTCACAAGTGTAAGGGCATATCCTACTCGTTGTAATTCAAGGATTGTTTTCTTAGTGGATTGTATGGTCGTGGATTGTTTCCCACCATAACAAGGACGTAACTATTCTTATTGAATAGTGAACCTTGTAAATACTTATGTTCCTGTGGATGTGTGCTTGATTGTTACTCAGCAGGGAATTTTTCTTTAACAAGAAACAAAGGTTGTTCTTACGATAAGAGAACATAAAAGAAAAGGGTAAGAAAATAAGATCCACTGATTCACCCCCCCCCCCCCCCCCTCTTAGTGGGCATTACCTCGACTAGGTCCTTACAGTCTTCCATAGACCAGAGGCTGGTGACTAGCACCGAAAGGTGTATCCCCAAAAAAAATGGGAAAGAATTTCCTTTATAACCTTTAAACACACACAACCAAGCACACAAACAGATATGAATTCAAGAAAACTGCATAGTAAAAGAGTGAGTACAGTAAGCAAAAGGGGTCATAATACAAGCCTAACTAGAAAGTACCGAAAAACTGAAAAGTACAAGAAAACTTGAACATCTCCTATGAACACACACCACGGATCCTACCTAAAGGGTAGGTACAACTCTCAAACGGTCGTCTCTGTGGTACTCCTCGTCTAAGGTCCACCTTTGAGCTACCACTAGTCCTGGTACCCTTGTCCTCAATTAGTGATATCTGTCGTCTGAACCAAACACAACAACGTGTGGGCATAGCCCATGCAGGGGTGACTATAATGATACTCAGTAAGAACCTTGAGACCCTCAATGTCTCACAAAATTCACAAAGAATATACCACAAAGCATGAAAACAACTGACAACCCTACTTAGGTATATTCCCATACATATACCTAAGTTATCAAGTATATCCATCTCATCCATGAGGAAACACAAGGCCCAAATCCTTAGCCAAAGCTCAATTGTTCCACTACGGAAGGAATACGATGAAGGTAACACCACTAAGATGGTTACCACATAGGTAACACCACACATAAGAATACCACAAGAGTATCAGCATGAAGGTTAGTACAACACAAGTATGCCACACAGAATAATATCACAAAGGTATAACCATGAAGGTAAGTACCACACAGGTATGCCACATAGAAGATCACCAAAAAGGTAAAAACTCATCTCACACCAGGTATAACCAAGGTACATTAGTAAATATGATTAGATATAACTACTAAATCATCTTACTTTGTTAAGATGCAGACCCATAGAGGATCCAAAATCATCAGACCCACAAAGGATCCCTATACACAGACCCACACAGGATCCTAGTACATCATCAGACCTACATAGGATCCTAGTACATCATCAGAACCACACAGGATCCTCACACATCATCAGACACACATATGATCCTAGTACATCATCATACCCACATAGGATCCTAGTACATCATCAATCACATACCAACAGAGGATCCCTTTCTAATGTCACAGCCACCTATAGGGTTCTCGTACTAAGCTTTCTTGTCTTTGGGAGGGTCTTCTTCACAAGCTACTTGTCAATAGTCCAACTACCTATATGTCCCACGAAATATTATCCCAATGGACCTCCATGTAACAGGGGTCTCAATGCAATAGATGGTGTGTCAATCGGATGCTCGGTCTGTATGTTATTATTCTTTTAGTCTCGGGAGCCCGGTTGGATTCATGCCCAATCTAACCTGACCGTACCCCAACTTTTTTCAAATCTCAAGTGGGGTATACAAAAAGTACTGACTATCTCCAAGGTTTCTAGCACCATAGATAGTTTGTCAAATGGATTCCCAGTGCCAAAGTTATGGCCAAAAAAGTGATTCTGGGTCCAGTTGGGCCCGGGTCCGGTCTGACCCAGCCTCGGTCGACCCGGCCCGACCTGGGTCAGACCCGGTTGGGCTGGTCCGCGGTCGGCCAGCGCTAGGTGGGCCAGCCTGGCCGTATGTGTGGCGGAGTCGCGTGCCCCCCGCCATCAATCACCGAATGACCGAAGCCATTCGTTTTCCAGCCAGCATGTGGGACCCGCCGTGGGTCCTTCTCGGTACAGCTCAGCCGGCCGAAATGGTCGGCCCTTACATCCTCCCAGCGGCGCATCATGTGCCGACCCTTTGCGGCTGACCGAACATCGGCCACCTTCCACCGTCCTCCACGGACAAGCGGACAACAACCACTTTCTCAGACAGTGGTGTGATGTCGCACTGCCCGTGCTTCCAAGACCTGTCGAAGCATCGGCCGCCCTCTATACACCACCATGGCCAGAAATAGTCATCTGTCCTCCGTCCTCCGCATAGCCTCTTCCTCTACTGGTGGTGTAGACGTGCGCCACCTTGGATCTGTGCGGCTAGCCCATGAGGCAGCCACCACCTTTCTCCGCAGTGAAGAATATGACAACCATGAAGAACAACAGAGGGATTGGGCCATGTTCGTTTGTCCTGCACCCTCCTCATTAGTTCGTTAGTAGGCGGATCAAGAGGATTAATTCAACGCAAACCATGAATAACAAAAAACGCTACCTAGAAGGTTTGTTGATGGGTTCGAGATAAAATCAGTGAAGGATAAAAGGGTGTCAATGATCATCGATTCCGCAACCCACTTCTGAATTCAGGCTCATGCATCATCCTCTTTCATGATTACAAAGAACGTTCTTCAATAGAGATTGTGTTCTTTGTTTGGAGGAGAAGTTCTTCGTTGGTGGATGAGTTCCTCTAATGTTCTCCCACTTCTCCTCTTTTCCAACACTTATCCATCCAATCCTCTCCAAAGAAAATACATGGCAATATAAATTAAAATAATTATATTAATTTATGTTAGAAAAATTAAATATTGACACATTTAATTAATTTTTAGTTGGCTCAATCAATTAAATGGGGAGTTTAAAGGTTTTCTCCCATTTAAGAGGGTTCGGGTGGTCCCCGCCATTAATTTCAAAATGGGGGGTTTTTGACTCGGGTGGTCCCCACCACTACACATTCAAATTAGGTTTTTTAGTTCAAGTGGTCCCCACCTCCATAACATTCATATGGTAGGTTTAAATAAAAATAAAATAAAATATTTTTTTTTATTTCCACAAAAATCACAAAATCTAACTTTCACCCTCGACCTACTAAGGTCGAGATGAAGGTCTCCTTAAGCGAATATTAGCGCTACAAGTTCAATGGTGCCCTCAGATTTCAATTTTGATCACCAGTTCAAAATTTAAAAAAAAAACCACTCGTATTTTTACTAAACGTACCAAAAAAAAGATCAAAAATTCATTCTGGGCACACTGGGCCTCGGAATCACGCGTCTTCAATTTTCACAGACTTGTGAAATTCCCATATAATTAAAAAAATTAAATGGAATTTCCGAGTCTTTACAGAATCTACAATGACCCTCAAAAATTAATTTCATATGTAAAAACACTATAAATATACCATAAGTTAGCATCACATAAAAAGATCTCACAAAATAATCACCAAAGAATTATATTTCTCTCATATATTTTCCTAGTAGATTCATAGAATAATTATTGTATGAAACCTATATTTATAGTATAATCTATAATGGTTATATTCTATGAACATCTGAGTTGGTTGCGACATCCTCGGATGAACTCTACCTTGATGTTTATGGTTTTGCATTGCATCATTATATGATGAACTATTTAATAAATTTCTTATAATAAACTTCTTAATTTGATGAAGTGGAGTTTCTTCAGCTATCCCATTTATTGAATTTTCATTTAAGGAACAATTCATCCTCCAGCAGATATTGTTCTTCAAATAGATTCCATTGAACATAGTCTGATGGAACTTAGTTATGCATAATCTTCAAATCATTATAAATCATAGTATTTTTGAGCATTGAAATTTGTTGATTAAAAAAATTAATTCAAATAAAATTTATTTCTATTTAAATATTCATCTAGTAAACTTGATTTTCTATAAGATTGTTTCAGAATTTAGGAATTTCTGAAAGACTAGTAAAATATAAAAACTCAACTATGTGTTTTTTGTATTAAAAATATGGAAATAAAATGTTGAAATGTTATTTTGAAAAATCCATAATAGGGTAACCATACATGAAATCACTGAGGGACTATATAGTCATATCATCCATCAATAATCTCACTATATAATCCACACAAAATATCATTAGAAATAAATGTATACATTTTGGTCAATCAAAGTAGAACTCCACCGAGTGATTGTACAAAAAAATAATGTTTAGTTTATTTATATCACAATAAACTGCAGAACCTCTCATTAGTGAAACAAATCACACACTATAAATCCTATATTTCATGTGAATCACTGATGTTAGTGTAACATCATAAGTTTTTAAAAAAAAATATTGTGTTCGATAGTGTACATGATATGTCACACCGATCTTAAACCAACAACTAAATAATATTATTTAAATGTTACTGTTAAAACCTATCCATTAGAATGTAATGAATGAACAATATTAACTGACTTATTAAAATATTTTTTAGTCATGTATATGTAATTAATTCTTTATTGACTGGTTAACTATGAATAAAAGGAAACATTTTTTTTAAAATCAATCTAAATCATTACAGGTTCGTTTCATACCAATAAATAAAATAATCACACATGTCAAATTATATTAATGTAATATATATATATATATATATATTGTTAAATATAATTTTTAAAATTCATCTAATGTGTTTTCTAAAGATGATATAAGATCAAATCTAATTTTACGCAAGAAATAAGTATTCATCTAAAAAGGAATATTTGCTACATTTTGATGGAATACTTGTTTTAAATCTAATTTTTGATGATTATATAAATTATATTTAACAATATAATCTTATTTTTTGAAATAAAAAATTAATTTGGTTTAATTTTTCTAATTTTTCCGATAAGATTCATTCTTTGATGAATAGTAAGAAAATACTTCATTTTAATTGAAAACAAATTTTTAGTCTAAATAATTTATCATGTTAAGTTATATATTTGATTGGTTTTAATGTATAATTAGATAAAAATTTTATCATTTAACTCAATTTTGGACATTGTAATTAATTTGAAATTAAAATTGGACAAAAAATCATTTCCATCTTGTAAATATTTTCACTTTAATAACTCGTTTTCTCACCCACATCAATGAGAACGATTTTTAATAAATTGTAAGCAATTAATTGTTGTCAATTTTCAAAAATTGGATTCTATTTTTATAATTAGTGGGTTTAAATTAAGTAAATATGTTCATTTTTTAGACATTATGAAAAGTAAATTTAGTCATTTTTTATTAACATAGTTAAAGAAAAATCGGGTAATTATGGGTAAAAATAATGTTATAAATATTAAACAATTTACATAAAACTTTTCCTAATTTTATTGGATGAGTATATTTCTTCCCTAAGAAATATTATATTGTTTATGAGACCATTATGGCTTTTTTTACGAGAATATAACCAATATAATATTATATTCATTGGACAGACAATGTTATCCTAATTTTTTTTTCAACAAAATAAATATTCATAACATTGGATTATATAAGGGATCTGTTAGAATATAAGTAGTACAATGAAAGCCAAAAATTTTAACTACATCATGGTAACTTATTAATAATTTTTAGTAATAAAATAATTTCCTTAAATGGTGACACAACGATGATGAATTACTTCTTTAGTTAATGAATGAATCAAATAAATAATATTAAAAATTACTAAAATAAATATAATTTTATATAATTTATTTCATCAATGAATTTTAGGGGTTTCTTTGACATGTTAGGGAAGGGTTACTAAAGGTTTTTCTATGATATCATGTTTTTATGATATTCTTAAAAAAGTCAAATAATTAATAGTTTCAAAATTGATATTATTTATATATTAAAATAAATAATGTTTCATTAAATGATATAAAATTCATAAAAATATAAAATTATGAAAATTATTGGGATAAGGTTTCAAACATCATCAGTGATCCATTTGGGGTTCTCTTGGCATTTTTTAGTAATAATATTAACCATTAATGAGTAAAAACACTTGTGGTGACAGTAAGAATTAAGGAGGTTATATAAGGACTAAAAAATTGTCAAAACCTATCCAAAAAATATTGTATGAGTGGGATTATATACTTACCATATTATGATATAAAAAAAAATTATGTACACATTTCCATTTTAAATCAAAGATTTTTCAAAATGTCACACTCCTCCTATTTAATGTCATTTATGTGTTCACATAGTGACAAATACACGATGTGAATAAAACTTAAGTTCTATCTTGATATATATGAAATTATTTTAATTATCTGTATTTATTTTTAATTTTTATAAATTATATAATTATCTTGAAAGTTTCTTCATTTCTAATAAAATATTTCTTTAATTAATAGAAAAAACTAAATTATTTTAATAAAATTAATTTTGATATATAAAGAATTTTATAGATATATAAGATATATTAGAGATGTATGAAATCATTATATCTGAATTCTCACTTTCTGTTAATGTATTTTCCGTCAACATAAATGAATAGTATCAAATTTGATAATAATTATATTGTATTGAATTAATATATTTTTAAATTATTTAAAAAACCAAAAAAATATTAAGTAATCATAACATGAATAATAATAAATCTAAAATTTATTTTCCCTTTTCATTTATTGACAATTTCGATGTCTTTGGATTTCTAATAGCCTTATTATATTTTAATATTTTTTGGATTTTCAAATTTTCTCATCCCCTCTCCTATAAAAGGGCACTCATTATTCTCTTTTCATCACACATAAAAACCATTTTGGTTAGGAAAAACACTACAAAATTTCCTTACTATAATTTACCACATTATTCTAGAGGCCATAGTTTAGAAATAACACCCTTTTTATAGATTTTATGTTGTTATTCAAAGGAGATCGTCCGGAGAAGAGGTATCATTTTTAATTAAGTGTTTCTATTCTATTTCTTTTTACACATAATGAAAATATACTTTAAATAATATGAAATAATAAATCTAGTATACTATTTATTCTGAGATGCTATTAAGTTAATATCATCACCCAAATCTGTCTCTACATCCATCAAATTGGAAAATAATTAATCATTTGTGTGTGCAGTGAACTACCACCTCACAAAATGATATAATTCATTTTCCATAATTTTGTCTCATGAGTGGGTATAATGATATAATTAAAGTTTATATATGATAATAATGAAATATTTATCATTATGAAAATATAATATATCATTTATGTTCATTCCATCTTACATTAGTGCAAAAACAGTTTTTCACGTCAATTTTTATGATTTTTCACGTCAGTTTTGAAGCGATGTTATTGTAGGGGATGTAGTAAATAAATTTTTCACATTTTTCAATTTAAAAAACATTATAAATAATATCAATAATTAGTTTTTCAGATTGTTTATTGGATAACTGACATGAAAATCAAATTACGCACTTTTTATCATGTCAGTTATTGGATAATTGATGTGAAAAAACATATGTAATTTTTTTCACATCGGTTATCCAATAATAAAAATTAAAAACCAATTACGATTAATTTTTCATTTAAGTAATTGGATAATATATGTGAAAAACAAATTACCTATCATTTTCAAGTTTATTATTTAAAATCATCAATGTGTTAAATGGTTTTGACATTAGTTATCCAAAAAAATACATGAAAGACAGTGTGTAATTTGTGTTGCACATAGGTTATCCAATAAACGACATGAAAACCATATTTTTTAAAAAAAATATACATTTATTCATCCTCCACTATAGCAGTAGCCAAAAAATAGTAGATAAAGAATCAAAAAAGGCAGTAAAAGTCACATACAATTGAACATTCAAATAAAATAAAAACCATTCAAACCTGTAAAATGCTTTTACTGTTCAATTTTTAAATGTATCGAATTCTATACAGTATATGACAGTTCATAATCAAAAATCTAGAAAAATAATATAGAAAACCTTTGACTTTAATTTTAAATAAAACACATTAAATACTATGAAAAGCTTTATAAAGAAATATACCCTTATGAAACATTGTAACTATCCTAGTTGAAATTATTTCATAAATAAATCTTAAAACATAATATCCACATGTAGTTACACATTTTTCTATATGACATAGTTTCAAATAGATTTTAATTGAAAATAACATTTTTAATTAATATATCCAAAATTTATTAATTGTAAATTAAAATTCACCTTGGCCTTTACAAATTTGGTCTTGGCGCTCTTATTTTTTGTATTATCTCTAAATAAATACCTTGCATTGTTTGAAAATAATATGAATATAGATATAATTATTCACTATAATAAAACATTTTTTTAAATAATAAAACTTTACTATTCAATACATTCATAAAATTTTATCTCACTTCACTATAGATAGAGCATAACCAATACAATGTCATATATCTCGGAAAAATCACCCAATATCCAATGACCACCGATATAAAATAAAATTTAATATGAGTTGTCAATATGTTATGTGATATATAACAAATTGTGAGAAAAATATTTCAAACCTCTCAAGATATAGAAACATCCAACACTAAATGATGGCATTCTTCTAAAAACTTTCAACTATATAAACTGTTCTTTCAGCATCGGTCATTGTCAAATCAATATGAGAAATAAATTTTGGGTCCATAAATCTATATATATTTATCTTTTCAAGATAAGTAAAATTTTTATATGGATACATATTAAAAAGAAGAAATAATTATAAATTCCCAATAAATTAATGGAATGATAAAATTTTGTTATTAGACATACGTGGGAAAAAATTACATCGTGTTGATTCCCAATGGATCTCCAGGTACAAGCTCTATAATATCATTTTCTAAAAGCCTTGCAATCATTGCACACCCAGAAATAGAAGCATCAATTGGAATGTCATATACTCCCAATAACAAATTTGAGTTTGTTTACAATCGATCGAGACTAATATATACTATATCTAAAGTAATAGAACTTTGAATTTTTTGTTGTCTATAAAGTACTTATTTAATTTTAATGTATTCGTGCAAAAAATTAGATAAATATATAAAAATTAAAATGAGAAAATAAATTTACTAACAAAATGAAATAGAATATATCATATATACATACCTCTATAGTAATATGTCGAAGTAGTCTAGATAGACAAAATAAAAACTGACTGATACTTTGTCAAAACTATAATCACTTCATTTGTAGGACATGGCATTTTTGTTGATCTATCAATAATATCCTGTATAGTGACTCTATGATGATTTATCTCAATCTGAAGATGATGAATGGTATCACTAATATAATATATCATCTTATATGTAGTAGTATGATGAGGATAATCAACATATTACTTACTGTAACATAGAAGTTGTAGAGGAGGAGGTGTTGGGGTAGGATAAGAAGGAATGGGGTCTAGAATCACATATGTGTTAGTATGATAAAGAGGAGGAGTGGGATCTGCTAGTGGAGGTGGATGTGTTGAATCGGTAGGCCTAAACTATCCTTGCTTGCCTGAAAACATCACATTTACCTAATTTCTAATACTATCATCCATCGTTTCTTGAATAACCTGAACGTTTTCATCCAAATATTATATTTGTTTTATAAACATAATCCTTTAAATAAGCTTCCAAACAAGGAAACACTTTTCTTACTGATACACCTATGGGGTATCCTCATACACAACCTAGGTGTTTTGGATTTCCTAATGTTTCAGCTAAAATATCATGTCTACCCTTGGTGATAAATACCCCTTATGTGCTCTGCTCTTTAAGAGAATTCTATATGAAATATTTGAAAAAATCTATAATTAATCACAATATATGAAGAGTTTATTTAACTTGAATAAATAAATAAACATCTTTAAATATTATTAGTTGAAACTATTGACTCTTCCATAAGATATATTCTTTTTTTCTCATTCATTCCCTATTCTTTTTTTATGTCATGAAGGGAAGGATTGAAAACCTCTCCAGATCCATATGACACAACTCTCAACTTTTGAAGCTTTCCTTCTATCATGTTTTCACCAAATAACTTATACCCTCTCTGAGATAATGTATGAGGGTATATATTTCTAGCTTGAAACTCTTAATAAGATATCCATGATTACTGAAAATTATGAATTAAGAATAAATATATAATTATCATGTTCGTGGATATAAAAAACATCTAAAAAGGTAACATTGTACTTACTAAAAACTGTTATCATCATCTTCTTTTGAAAAATTATTTCCATATATCTTCATCTATAAATTGATATACATCACAAGGATTTTCAAGTAGTCTATTACCAAAAATGAACTATAATGTGAGGGATGATTTGAAATCCCTCCATCTCTTAGCCACCAATGATAAACATTTCCTCCTAACTCCTCAAATGTCAGGTATATCATATGTCATCTAATAAGAAGTGGAAAAATATATATTACAAAAAAAATACAATATAAATAAAATAATAACAAACTAGATTACCAAAAAAATATACCAAAATATTTATAATGTCATTTTTTTCAACACTTATCCAATCATCAAACAAAATACTATCTTAGATTTTATCCTATACTGATAGAAAAGTCTTGAATTGTTTTGAATTTGGTCTTATTGGAATATTTTTATCATCAATGTCCATTAGTAACCAATATTCGTGGATACATGAAACTAATAATTTTGGTAAAAATGTGGTTCAATGTTTATAAATCCTTAAACTCTTTTCCCCCGTGGATGTATATGTCTCATATAAAGAAGGTTGAGGAAGTCATCAACAAGAGCATGTGTAAGTTCCTCCTTAGAGTTATGAGTATGGTCATCTCCAAAAATATTTGGTGGATCATATAATTGATGTTTCATTATCCTAAAAATCAGAGAAACATAAATTATTATAAAAAATACAAATCCCAAAATTATATACAAATGTAAATAAAAAATTAACAATTATCAAACAAAAAGAAAAGTAAACTAAACATAACACATTATTAAAAATAATTGTTATAGTAAAATTAAATGATAACAATATTTATTATAGGTTAACTAATATAAATGAATTAAAACTACACAATATTAATGAGAGATTAAATTACATAAATGATTTAAAACTACAAAATATTAATTATATATGAAATAACATAGTAAAAACTCACCAACCTGATAAATCATTTTTACAACAAAAATAATTATTTTATAATATACTCTTATACAATATATTTTGTTTTTATTTAAAATTTTAATTTAAAAATAATTGGTTTTCAATTAAATCAATTAATAGATAAGTTACTTAAGGGTAAACATGGAAAACAAGACTAAATCGAACTAATACAAACAAAAAATTTAACTTGTTATTTATAAAACATATTTTAATAAAGAAAATAAAATTAAAATATTAAACTTAAGAAATTTTAAAATGTAAACCATAATTAACCATATTTTACCTATAATTTTAAGAATGTAATAAAGAATTGTTTCCCAAATTCCTTCTTTATAATCATTCTATATGGAACAAAACATGAATTTGACATGTTTATAAATATTATTTTCTTACTCATTCCATGGATGTAGGGATCACACATAAATCAGCTTCTATTTCAAATTTTTCATCAAAAACATACTATTTTTTCTCTTGTAAAACAATATCCCACTGCATATCAGACTGATCAAGAACATAAAAAATTTTGTTTTTCATGTGTTTCCATGATAATAGGATCATTTATGTATTCTAATTTATTCATATTAACTAGTGTTATTCTGAATTCATCATGTCAGACACTGTTTTTACTGATAAACCATTTACACTTAAACACTGGAACTCAAAATTTAATGTAATCAACCTCACAAATTTATTCAGTGACTCTATAATATATGGTTGATGCAAAGATTTTGTTTTATATTTGGAAGTTGAAAAATGAATTGCTTCTGTGAACACCGACACACAACTATTCTGAATAGCACTTCTATTTTCTTGATCTTTCATATGAAAAGTATATACATTAAATTCATACCCAAATCATGTAATCAAATTTAATCTTGGACCACCCACAGACCATCTCAATGTTTCTAATGCATCTGGTTTCATGGTCTCTTTAAACCATGGCGTAAATTTTTTGATATGCTCATTCAAAATCAACATATCTTTCTTCTTTAGATAACTTCGTTTCAACTCATTAATATGAAATGTTATATATGGTTGAGCATAATCTCTATTATTCAATATTTATAACTATACCTTTATTATTTATTCACCTTTCAACAATTTTACTTTAAATCTATGAATCCCTTTTCCCCAAAAATTAACTCATTCATGGAGAGATGTAGGAAAACCGATGTTCTTCACATCAAAGAAATATCTTGTACAAAACTCTAAAACCTCCTCATAAATATACTTCTCAACAATGGATGCTTCAGATTAATTTGGATTATTAACCTACCCCTTCAATAACTTCGTATACCTTTTAAAATGATACATCCAACATAGATATATTTGTATGAAAATCATTATTTCTCTCACCAAATGAACCATTGAATTCACCATGATATTAAAAAAAGAAGGAGGAAAATACATTTATGATAGACAAATAATAGAAACCACTTCATTTTCCAAAAAATCACAAAATTCAAATAAATATCCTTAATATAAATTGATTTTAAAAGATAACACACCTTCATGATAATCATTCTGATATGGGTGAGTGATATTTCATGCAATGAAACTGGTAGGATTTATTGCATCATGACGTTACAATCATGATATTTTATACCTAGCAACTTCACATCCTTTAAAGCCAAAAAAACATTACACTTCAACAATAACAGTGTGGAACATTGATATCATGAAGACATTGAAAAAAGCTATATTTCTCCCTCTTGGATAAGGTATGATAATCTGGGGGTAGGAATGTTCTCCTTCCATCAGGATTGGGAGCCAACACCAAACATATTCCCTTAAGATTAAATCCATTATTTCATTCAACCCATATTTATTCTTTTCATTAATATCTAATAGTGTTCCAATCAAACATTTGCAAATATTCTTCTCCAAATGCATGATATCAATGTTTTTTTTTACCTCATTATATCTCTAATATGGTATCTCATAAAATATTGACTGTTTCATCCAAATATTCTTATCATTACCATATTTATGTGTCTTTATGAATGTCACATCAATGTTTTTCACCCTCTCAAAATATTGATCATTGGATAAAGGTTTTGGATACTTATAAAATTCCTATGATATGTTGAAATCCTTTTTTAATATTTTATAAGAGTGATCAATATGTAGAAATATTTAATGAACCATGTATATTGTTTTTCATCCACCATGCAGTTGACAATATGAAGTATGTTGTTCATAAATTATATATGCTTTATATCCCTTAATGTTGTATCCATACAAAATTAAAAATTTTGGGAATTCATTTATAGTGAACATAATCATTGCATGCAATTGAAAATATTCTATTTTATAAGATTCATACACCCTTATACCTTCCTCCTATAACAGTTTCAAATCATCAATTAATGGTGACAAGAAAATGTCAACATCATTTCTTGACTGATTTGGTCAATATATCATTATAATAAAAAGGTTATATTTTGGATTCATACAAAATTTAAGAGATGAGTATACAATATCAATATAATATGCCAGAAATATGTTTGATACTAAGGCTTGGATCTGAATTCATTCCATCTATGCACAATCTAAGGGTTAGATTTTGAACTTCATTTCCAAATGTAGGAAATTGGAGATCAATTTTCTTTCACTGTGGACAATCAACTGGATGCTATATTTTTTCATCACATATCTTCTCATCAGCATGTTATTTTAACCTTTTATCATCATACGAATTAGAAGATAGACATTTCAGATGATTAATTACAGGAAGATACCAAAATTCTTGAAACATATAAATAAATATGTGATTTCTCTTACAACTTATACCATGATGTCACACATTTAGGACACTATGATAAAAATTCATAATTTTTTCTATATAGTACAAAGTCATTCAGAAAGACATTTATTTTATTGTACCCTAATCCTATCGGGTATAATATTTTCTTGACCTTATAATGTGAATCTGGAAGATTGTGTCCTTTAGATCGAATTCCTTTCAATAATTATAGTAGCTCTATAAAACTCATGTCACTTCATCCATGTTCTACTTTCAGGTTTATCAATCATAATACTCTCTATAAGACTGTATATTCTGTATAACCCAGAGATAATATTTTTTCAGCATCACCGTATAAATTTTCAATTTTAGGTTGTTTCTCAATTACCCTTAATTCAATATCTCAAATCATTTCATCAGGTTTATCAGATTTTTCATCTTGCAAGGAAACATCATCAATATATCTGAAATTATGCATGGTTTCACCATGAAAATCCAAGGGATGTAACTAAAATAAAAACAATGAAAAATTAAATGTACATTGACCTCTCTGCTTTTCAACTTCTTCAAAATTAAACAAATCATGCATGGATAGAAAACCATGTCATTGTTTGGAACATTTCTTTTAGCAAATTCAAAAGAAGCATCGACACCTTCTTCAGATTTAGCACCTATTTGTGGTTCATTAATCCAACATTGATTCATTATCTATAATAAATATAAAACTTAAATATCAAAAAAATGTGGTAATTCATAAAATATTGAGATTAGAAATGAAATTGAAAAATATAGAAAACCAATAATGGAATCATTAGAAGGAAATAGAATATTTTGATGAGAAAATTAATTCATGAAGAAGGAATTACAAAATAGATTCCTCTAAAAAATTTCTCATGAAAAAATAAACAAATATAACCTTATTAAATTATTAAAAAATATCTACAATGATATCAATAAAACAATATCCTGAAAATATGTATAGAATGAGAAAAACTAATTAATAATTGATTATCTATAAAAATAAAAATAAACTTATTCTATATTGTCATTGAAAATATAATCTGATCATAAATTGAGTCTTAGTTTAATAAAATGTCACATTAAACCATGATTCTTGGGACTTAATATGGTACATAGTATTCCCTAAGAGGGTACCCAGATGGTCTGTTAATTTAAAAAGTATTCATATCACTCATTAAACCATTTTTCAATATCCTAGAGTACCTTTGAGACACATGAGAATGCATGAAAACACCACATAAAGATGCTCATAGTCTCAAAAATTTTAGGAGTCTCATTTATCAAGTCACCATAACATCCAAACATGGAATTAAATATTACTTAATTGATGAGAGAAACTAATTATTACTATAAATATAATCAGGGAAAACTAATTAACAGATAATAAAATCAATAACAACTCATTCATACTAGAAATAAAATCTGGAACAAATAATTACCACATTATTAAATTAGGAACAACTAATTCGTATTAGATATAAAACCAAGAACAACTAATTAACACATTATAAATTATATTCAAACCTTCAGTTGGGAAAGTTAGAGATAATCAGATCTATAATCAAACACGCAGTGATGAAGCTATAGAAACCTGAATGTATGAAGATGGTAATACGATGATGAAGAACACAGTTACAAATTTGAAGCCAAATAATGACAGAAATGATGGAAATGAAACTTTTTTAGGCTTACTACATATCTCTCTTTAATGCATAACCTGAGGTTGATGATACACTATGGTTCAATTTAGATCATACTTTGAGATTTGGAACACCATATATAAAATACCAAAGAGTTACTACTTCAGTGAGAAATGAGATTTCCTTCATCATAATAGAAGACCACATAATGAAACTCTTGGTCAATTCATAATTTTTTATAAGTTTTTTCACATCGGTTAGAATATAATCAATGTGAAAAAATAGATATTCTCAAATAATTCATGGTATTTATACTATAACTGTTGTAAAAACTAATCTTTAATGTCAGTTATATTATAGAAGTGATGTGAAAGAGAAATAGATATCCATTTTTTCATGTCAGTTTTATAAAATTTGACATGAAAATGAATTTTTTACATTGGTTTTATAATAATTGAGGTGATAAAATAATATTGGCATATTTTCACGTCAGTTATAAAAAATATACATGAAACCTACACTATAATATAGTTTTTCTACTATTTCCATTCATGGAAAAATGATAACATTGTTTGTGTGTACGTGTGAACTATCACATATAAATTGTGATGTGATTTGTTCTTCATCACCACATAACATAAATGATATATATAAATATAATTGAATTATTAATATCATACTAATGATAATATGATCATCTTATAAATATAGAATAATACTTATCTTCGTTCCATAATTATCAGTTAAAAATGAAAATGTTACTCATTCTTACATGTGACCTACCATCTGCATGATTATAACATTGTTCGTTTTTCATAACCATATGTAATTGTTTGATTTAAAAGTATAACTAAAGTATAAAAATGATAAATATGTAATTAATAATATTCTTTATATTATTGATGAATGACTACTTTGGCTATCTACATAAAACCAAAGTCATTTTGGACTCATGTTTTGAAAATCATCATAACATCTGATACGAACATAAATAATTACGTAATTGTTAGAACATGATAAAAATTGAAAAAAATGTATAATAAACATTAATAATTGTCTCAAGAAAGTAAATACTTATTAAATGTTTATTATTTAGTAATATGAAGGACATACATGACAAATTACTCTCAATGTAAGAGATTTCATCTCAATCTCCTCTCATTGAGGCATATTTTGATGTTATACACCCACATTTTTATGAGGTGTATATACAAACCCAGTGATATATAATTTAATGAATATATTTATTAACATCTTGTTTAATTTTTTAAAAAAATTTATTCCTCTATTGGGATTATGATTCAAATATTTCAAGGTAGAATTGAACACTTTGATTTAAAAATCTCTTATAAAATATGTAAATATCTTATTTAAAATTCGTTTCCACAATTTCAATATTCCTGATATTATTTTATATGGAAATTTATATGAATATAAAAAAATATAAATTAAATTTTATATCTATTTTAATTTTCAATCAAATGTTTTTAAAATAATACTTTTAAATGTTTTAGATGGAATGTTTTGACAAATGAAAAAGGAATGTTTGGTTCTTATCATACAAGGTGACAAATGGATTTTCTACTACCATGAGTGATATTTAATTTCTAGCTTCCTTTGAATTATTAAATTCTATCTTAAATGAAAATACTTCTTTTCATTTTTTGGTATTTTCTAATTGAAAATGGGTTTTTAAAGAAATAGGGATTTTTATATGAAGGAGTTTTTCATATGGTATTAAAATAGTTTTTTAAAGGGGTTTATGATGAATGTGTTTTATTAATGATATAATGGTTGAGAATTATAAGAAACCAGTGAGCCCAATATAGATTATACATTGGGTTTCCTAGATTTCACAAGGTAATCTCGTTATAAATTAACATGGGGTGACCCAGATAGCACTGGGAAAGCCCATTATAGCTTAACATGGGGTGGTCCGAACTGTAATGAACCCAACCCCAGTAGCCCAAAGTCGGTGGTTATTATATTAAAATGGAATTGATACAAGATATCACATCACCAAATATTAATTATTTTAGTAGTATTAAAGAAATAGATATATTCATGGAACCCATTTTATATTGGGAATAGAAAATAAAATATAATACATAACAAAATCAAATAGACTGTATCCTTGGAATCTCATTAAATAATCTCTTCATTATAACCTAGGGAAGGAAAAGAAATAAAATGGTTAGATAAAATGCTATTTAAGGACTAGGTACAATGTTATATAACATGATTCAAAATTAATAATAAATATGTAAAGGAAAATAATTAAAATACTCATTCCTATCAATAATCTAAGAATTAAAATGCATCCATATATTTTTTCCTAGTGAAAATACTCTAGATAATAATAACTGAATTCTAAATATAGGAAATTATTAATTATTGAATGTCATGTATTTTTCATATGAAACATTGTACCAACAATCTGTTTTAAGTATGTGGGTAGAAACCCATCTAATTATACTTGGTAATAAACTCAAAGGGTTTTTGGAAAATTGTTTGCATCTCTTTAGATACTGATGTATTGAAGGGCTTGAATTAATAGTTCCCCAACCCATATGTATTTCATTAAACAATCCACAACCTATTTCATACCCAACTAAATCGTTCCTCACATATCTATTTAATAAATAAATAATGTTTTGTATCATCATTTTTCCATATTAAATAAAATATAAAAATTTATCACAATTTCACCATTAAATCAAATATCAATCAAGGTAAACACCATAGGTATAAATTGTATATGGTATATAAAATAATCACACTGATGAATAAATGTATTAAAATGGTAAAACAAGAATATATCATGTTAAATGATGTCCAAAAAATGTCATAACATGTAAAAAAGTGTGTTTAAGAATCTTTAGAATTGATCCATTGTAGTACGATTTAAAGAAAAAATATTAACGAGTCTTTAAAATAGAAAAAATAATAATATTTACATAAAACCATGATTTTAATAGTTAGTTTTCCATAATAAAACTTTTAATTAGAAAAATATTTGTGTATTAATAAATATTTTTTGTGTACATGACATTTAGTAAGAAATTGGGAAAATCACTTTAAACGGGCTAGCTTATTGAGGGTAATTGATAATGGAAGCTTTTGAAAACATCTATTTCACCATAAAGAAAGTTGAATTGATCCATATAGATATATTATGTGAATATAAAATGAATTTTTAGGAATTAAATAAGAATAGTAAATAAATAATTATTTGTAAATGAAGATAAACCAAAACCCGAATGAAAATGGTGGTTTAGAGAGAATATCTTTCCACTTTATAATCAATAGAATTGTATTCCCCATAATATTAATAATAATAAATTGAAAAATTGAATAAAATAAATATAAAATGATTCATGATATGATATATTTGTAGGGTATTATACCTATACCACATAAAACAAATAATTGGTGAATAAGTCATATCTCATGGGAATAAAAGTGAGATGAAGAACCCATTACCAGAGGTCCAACATCCTACAATGGTGTATAGAATAACATTATTATGATTGTAAACATATTTTTAACTTATTATAAAATCATATTAATATCTATTGTATCATTTTTAATCGAGCTACAAAATCTTTCCATTCATTTATTAATATTATTTTATTCATTTCACTGTTTCGAGTGTTAATTGCCAGGTTTTATCATGTTTTATTTGTCTTGAAAGTCATAGTTCTCTTGCATAGGGTATATATGCAACATCTTTAAAAAAAAATTAATTTCATAAATTTAATATTTAATCCTTAAATAAAATTTTATTTCCATTATTTAATGGTGTACATAGAAAATTAATTACACAGTTATGTAGATATGCTAAACTGTACATGCTCACATGTGGTGCTTTCTCTTTTTGTAAAATGGATTAAAGGTGGAATATTGGTTTTTCATAATTATAATAATATTTTTGTGTATATATTATACTGTATTTATTATTTTATATGTGAAACAACACAAAAAAGGATATAAAAGGTGAAATTAATTTGAATGATTTGGTAAAAATAATAACCTCTTCTTCAACAGACACCCTTTAGATCACTTCATAAAGGATCTAGAGATATTATTTCTAAAACATTACATTTAGAACATGTATATAGATGTTTTGGGAAGGAATATGTAGTATATGGTCAAGAAAAGTGGATCATTGTGATGAAACTAACAGAAGGAATGAGTCTCCTTTTATAATTTAGGAGAGGGGAAATTTAGGAATTACAAAGAATGTTAAAATATATTAAGTCTAATATATGGTTAAAGACTTAAAAAAGACATAAAATTATAGGTGATCACATTTTTTAATGAATTTTATCATTTTGGCCTTGTTTGATATTTTTTTTAAATAATTTAATAAAATATTTTATACATTAAAAGTAATTTCTATAAAATTAAACACTAATGATAACTATGAAATTAAATACATAAAAACCTAGATTATAATTTTAAAATAATTATTTATTATTTCGTAGATATATCATATTCAACTACATATTTCATTAATTACAAAATGATTATAGATACCCGAGTTTTGACATTTTGATTTTGTAATATTTCTAAGAATATTTCTGATTCCAAATACAGAGTGAACATAGGAATCTGGGGCCTGGAGAGTCTCTCCATAGTAATCTTAAAAATATAAAATATATTTTTTTACACATTCATAATTTCACTTGAAAATTGGTGTAACTCATATATGGAGTCTCATATTAGATTTTTGAGACCACGGTTGAGTCTAGAACATCTTCTTTACCCTAGGAAAGAAATAAAGTTATATTTTCCAATATTTTTTGTTAGAGGAAGAATTATGGGGCATTAAGTGGTCGTTGAAATTAATTAAATTAAAGTTTAGTTAATTAATTGAACCTTAATCCTAATCACCCTCCCCTCCCACATGTTTGGGTGCACAACACAAGAGGAGAACCATAATACTCTTCCGCCTCTCCTCTCCTCCCTTTAGCGATAAGAAACTGACCCCAAATCAATGTAGTGAGGTGTCAGTGATCTCTTTTTTTGAAGTTTATAATATTCATATCCATAAGAAAAACGATATGGGCATCATTTTTCACCTGAAGCCTCTGCAGTTCAGCCTTAAGGTAGGAGTTTTTTGTATTTTCGTCTCGATCCTTATTGTCATGCTTTGTTCTAAATTTCTATATCACAATTTCAAATATTATTGATCACTTCTAGGTCAATCTATGGGTTTTAGATTAAATTAGTGTCAATCTTGTGTTTCTGTATGTGATTCCTAAGTAGAATTACCTTCTACATGGCATGCAGTCATGTGACACTTATTGTTTATGCCTTCCTATTTTGGGAACATAATCATTGGGGACTATATGTCATGTCTTAAGGTTACATGCCATGAAATTCCCTAAACTATGTGATCATGGGACATGGCTTGGGTTAGTTGTGTGAAACTACATGGCCATGTACAGATACATAGTACATTAAAATGGGTAAAACCACATGTATAGTGGTCGATTGAAGGTATATATGATGTCTACATATTTTACATGTAGTGTACTACTACATGGGTTTGAAGATCATATAAGAAGGATACATTGCTATGAGCTCCAGTGGTATCACATGATGTGTGTACCCCAGTGCATGTCGTATACTCTTTGAGGACCGATGTGAGATCTTCCACCTTCTGTATCTCCTTCTATGGGGCTTATATTCAGGATTACGAGTATCCTATTCCATGTATTTTTACTCATATAATGGGATGATGGACTCCATTTCAACCTATGATATTCTAGGTGAAATAATTTGAGCATGATGCATGTATAGTGTTTCTTGACCGATCCTGAAGATTGTTCTGGTTTGTAAGAGAGACTTTGGGGTCGGTACTTCCATGTTAGATTAGGGCGTTGGTTTCCCTTTCCACTCTGCATTGGTAGAGATAGGACTCCCCACATTATAGGAATGGGTTATATACCTATGGGTAGATCTTATAGGGTCAGTACTCCCCTAACAGATTAGTGTGTGGGATCCCCGTGGTGTTCGTACAGTTGGATAGTGCTCTCCAATATTTCCATGGTGTAGACATTCCATAATCATTATCCAGATAAAGATGGTACTCCCCTATTACACCAGGTGGAAAGTCCTCTATCCATGGAGTCATTACTACCCTGTCATACTAGGGAGAAGGTCCTCCACATGTGATGTATAGTTTGAGTAGTCACTCCTTTATCTGGATAGGTAGAGTTTCATGTATCCTTGGAGTTAAAACATTCCTATTATTCTAGGGTGCAAGTCCTCCATATGTATTCTTCTGATAGAGTTGGTACTCCCTTGTCTTACTAGGGAGAATTTCCTCTAACCTAGGGTCAGTACACCACAACTATGTTAGGGTACATGTCCCCCATTTTAATTGAGCTAGTAGGGTATGACCCCCTGTCATTCTAGGTTATGGGTCCTCTAGCCACAAAGTGGTACTCCCCACATTGTGGGTGCATATCCTCTATCCTTTGAGTAGTACTCCACTATCATGCTAGGGTGAAATTACTCACTTATGGAATTTTACTTCCCTGTTTCTAAGTAACATTGGGGATAAGGTCCTCTATTGGGGTTGGAGCTCTATTGGCTATTGATTATAGTTATGAGGAACAAAACTTACCACTAGATATAAATGATGCCTAGTTTGGAGTTATTTCTCTCTCAATGGATCGTGGTATAGGCCACTCCTTACAAGAGCGACCAAGGTTTCTCAGGTTAGTTAAGAACTAGTACTCCCTCAACTGAAGGGAAATGGTGAGGTGCAGGTCTATAAATTCTCTCTCTATAGAGGATTCATGCAATGTACAATCTAGAGAAGTTCTCCCTTAACTATGTGTAGTGGTGAAGATTAAACCTCTCCACATGGATTTATTTAGCCTTGTATAGGGTGAAGGTTAGTGTTAGAAAGACCTCTGATGTTGGGCACTAGAGATGGACCTAGTAGGTTATTATTTATTGAAAACATTCTCTTGGATGTACCATTATGAATGGTAGGGGTTTTTTGATGAATTGTATCTCTCGGATGGGTTCTATCTTGGATAGTTGATCTCGTGGAGTGTTTTTTCTACGTTTTGAGTAATATTTAGAGCCTTCAAGTAGAATCCTATTTCTGGATATGATGGAAAACCCCCATGAGACTGGGATTCTAAGACTAGTACATTTGGGTAATTCTTGTAGCCTTCTAGTGTTGAAACATTATAGATTGAAACACCCTTTGTGAATTGAGTTTATTAATTCTTCCATACTCACACATTATTTCTAGTTACTCTCTGTCCAAGGGAGGTAAAGAAGCAGGGGATATTCCATGTTCTTTTCGTGGTTAGATTATCATGTTTGGATGAGCTTACTCTCTTATAAGGTGTGGAAAAGACTCAATGTGTTGTTCATATACTCACCATGTCGAGCCCTATGTGCTTGTACAAGGTTACTTTTTTCTAGGATGAGTTATGGGATGAAGCCTTTCCATACTCCCTCATTAGGGATTCCTTAACATAGCTAACTAGTCATTTATATCCATTGATGGTTCTAGATTCAGTTTCTCTCTCATTGTTGTTTCCACTTACTAGGTAAAGTGGACTGTCACCTTTTGGTTTCCACATTTTTTTTGGTTTTTGCAGAACCTATTGAGTATTTTTATACTCATACATACATGAGAATTGTAAAAATGTGGTGTGTCTTATGTAGACCACTTGTCTTTCAATGGAGTCCATAGAAGATCCAAGACATGAATATCTTAGTGATCTTGACAAAATGAGGTATTTATCAGAGTTCGACTGAGGATCTTTCTAGTAGTTACTTTTTGCAGTGATCCCCTCCTTCTAATCAAGTTGGATACATTTACAGTTTTCTTTTTGTGTGTGTGTGTTTCTCCCTTTTCACTTTTAGTACTGATTTTGTACTCTGGATGGGGATATATTTATTCATGCTTTTTAGTTTCAACTTTTTATATCTCTAGATTGTTCCATTAAGATGTTTTTGGGTTCATGCATATGGGTAATCGAGGTGAAGGCCTCCCTGAGTTTAGTTTTAGGATCAGTGCTTGTTGCCACCCCTTGGCCTTTGGAGGCAAGCTTGGGGTAGTCACAGATTGAGCCTCGACATGGGTTGGTTCATGAAAGAATGGTATCATTGCAAGTCCAATCCTTGGGATGTTGTCCATACATTCCCCTTAAAAGGATTTGGTTGGGTTTCATAGCCATAGTTTCATGGTGTTTGGAGTTCGTCTCTTAGGATAGAGGTTATAGTGTTGGTGCAGCGACTAACATATCCATTAACTAGGAGTCTAAAAACCTTTTTTTTACTGGGTACATTAATACATTGGTCACAGGGGAAATAATGGTACATGCATCATATCAGACTAGTTTTTTTTTCATATCTTTCTTGAGTCAGTTCCCCAAATATACTTTTTGACCATGGTGGTTCTTGATTATATTTAAGTATTCCTTCATAATGATAGCGAGACATGATTCTATAGAGTGACTGTCATGAAAATCCACCCTATGCTGAGGCTTCAGTTCATGGAAATTATTTTTGAGGTGTTACCTCCATGTGGTTTTCTGATTGTGCCACCACCTGTTGAGAAGCTGTATGTGCCAATAGTTTATGATGAGGATACACATATGATGAGTGTGTTTAATAAGTTCCATAGGCAGTAACCTCTGAGGTTCTAGGGTGATCATGACCCCCGATTAGTAGAGGACAAGCTTGAAGAAGTCACGCTAGTCTCTGTCTAGTCTGGACACCTCCTGGATAGATGACAGTCCTAGAATCGAGTCATTTATATGGTTAGACAAGTAAAAGGTGTAGTTTATTGATTATGTATCATTATGATCCAACTCTCACTTGGGTGGAGTTCTATAGACTCTTCATGGATGAGTTCTACCAACAAGGTTGAGATCAGTTCTTATTCAGGATGTTCTGCAGCTTTAGCAGGCTAGCATAATGATGGAAGAGTAATCTATGAGGTTTAATGACCTATCTCGTTAATCCCTATATATGGTTCAAGACCCATTATTTAGAGCTCAGACAATTTAGTAGGGCCTCTATATATATTTATGAGCTGGTATGGTCTCCTTGTGCCTCCCTCTTATTCAGGGGTACTGGAGAAGGCCCTGGTTGTAGAGAGATTTCTGGAAGAAGGATAGATGGATGTGGCTCGTGGTGGTAGTCATGAGGATGAGTTTTTTTTTGATAGATGGAAGATGGAATATTATAGGATCATGACATAGAAGGATATCCATTCCTATACCCAATAACATGGGCATGTAGTGCAAGAGCATCATTAGGGATGAGGTCATCTATAGGCGAGATAGTGTTACACTTTTGATGGCCAGGGACATCTTTCTAGAGACTGTCTAACCCACCATGCTTCTTAGAGGGAGACACCTAAAAATAATCCTCAGAAGGGATAACCCTTGGAGAATGAAGTTCTGTAAGATGGAGGATGTGGAGGAGGAGATGGGATTACAGCAATAGGTGTCATGTGGTTCAAGGCATTTCCACCACCACCCCCAGGTGGTCTACGCTAGGATCAAGGAGTAAGAGGTCATGGGTGAGGAAAGATACAGGACCTAAAGGATTTAAAACTAGAAGCTCCAAGGATTAATAGAGGTAAAATCTATTTTCTTTATATTTTTTTAGTAGAAATTATTAGTCCTCATTGTAAGGTACTCTTTTTATTTCCACTTCTTTCTCGAGGTTTAGCTAGGGTGACATGGGGCATCAGTGTAGCCTTGTATTGGTGTTGTTTTCCATAGCATCTAATACATGACAAAGAGACGTCCTTCTCCCACCAATATTCATTTTTAAGATGTGATCAAAACTGTGTGGGTGATTCAGTGCTACCCAAAGATGAATGTATTGAGGTGTGGTGGATGAGTCTCTCTGACTTGTGTGTTTGGGGATAGGTGACCTGTTTGTGGTTAAGATAGAGGTCCTGGTAAGATCTAGTTGAAAATTGGGGAATCACTTTTTTGTTTTTTAGTAATTCCATGCTCTTAACATTATCTTAGTACATGAGATGCTCGAGGAGTTGCATGACACATTTTGGTGTATCTTTGGACCCTTGAGGAAGAGGGACGATTTCTCCACCGAGACACATATTAATGACGTGACCAAAACCATGTGGGTGAGTTAGTTCCACCAAAACTAGATAATATTTAGGCAATGTGAATAAGTTCCTTATACTTTTGTGTCCATGTAGAGGTTGAGAAATGGTGAGCCTTTATTAAAACAAGTTTGTAGATAGAAACATAGACCATATGATGTTTTCATAATATAGATTGGTTTCCTATTATCCATACTTAACTAGGAAGCCAGTAGTGGGTGTGGAGGTGTTTCTATTTCCCTAATCTATGTTACAAATGGATGTTCATAGATTAAGGGCCTGGTAAGACCCGATGCTTATTCTTGTGAAGCCATGTATTATTCGATGATACCCTCATGTTTTTGGCATCATCCTTGAATAAAAAATGCTTGGGGAGGATATTTTACAGTCTATACTGGGGTGGATGTGAACTATGGGGTTTCATTGGTATTTTTGTCAGGTCATAGAGGTGGCTTAATTCTAGGACCTTTGATTTTATATGGACCATGGTTCTTGGTGATTTTACACCTATCAAAGTTAAGAAGACATGTTCCTTCTTGTTGCATGATTTTTACCTGGTTGGAGTTGTATGTAAGAGTGGTTTTGCATTGTTGATTCCCCTAAGTACATGTTTGGAATAAGCACAAGAACACTTGGAGAGATATTTATTATGGTATTTTTAGTATGGTGCTCAGTTTATTTTCATTATTGCTAGAATTTTTTTTTTTGGTGAAATTATTTGAAGGTGGTAGTGATGTAGAGAGATTAGTTTTGACCTGTAAGACTTTTGAATATTTCTAAGAATATTTCCAAATCCAGGAACTGACTTGGCATAGGAATAAAAGGCCCAGAGTGTCTTTACATGGTGTTTTATGAAAATATTAAATATATTTTTTCACTCACACATAGTTTCTCTTAAACAGATTTATAATTTTCGTACGGAGTCTCTGATCAGATTTATGAGATTGTGGCTAAGTCCATAACATCGTGTTTACCCTAGGTGTGACATAAAGTTGTATGTTCCCAGATTTTTGTCGAAGGTAGAATTATGGGCATTAAGTGGTGAATTAAATTGATTAAATGAATGTTTAATTAATTATTTAAATCCTATACCTAATCCCCCCCCCACACATTTTGGCACATGCCACAAGAGGATAGTCGAACCTCTTATCCTCCACTTCTCTCCTTACTTTAGAAATGAGGAACCAAAACCGAATGAATGTTTTGAGGTCCCTACGATCTCTTTTTTTTGAAGTAGATCATCATCAAATAGAGAAGAAGAATGATATGAGAATCATTTTTCACTCAAATCTTTGGTGTTTCATCCTCAAGGTAGACGGTTTTCCATTTTAGTATTAATCCCAAGTGATATACTTTTTTGTAAGGTTATAGAGCACAATTTCAGTTACTATTGATTCATTCTAGGTAGATCTGTGGGTTTTGGGTAAAGCTAGGAAGAATTGGACATTTAGCATGTGATTCGGAACTAGAATTACCATCTGTACGGTGTTCAGTCCAGTGACAAACACCGTGTATACCTTCATGTTCTAAGATGATAATATTTGTGTAATACATGTCGTGTACTTGGGTTACATGTCATGTAGTTCCCCAAACCGTGTGACCATGGGACTTGGCTTGGGTTATACAAGTGAAACTACATGGTCGGGTACAACTACATGACCAAAGTACACAGTCATGGGGTCTGGTACATGGAAACGGGTAAAACCATGCAACCTAGGGCTGGGTGAAGTATGACATGATGTGTACCTCCTTTACATGTCATGTATCCCTACATGTTTGGAAAACCATATAGGAATTATACAAGGACAGTTTCTCAGGTGTGCTCACACACCATGTGTACCCCCGTGCACACTATGTACTCTTTAAGGACCTCCTTAAGATCTTCTGTATTTCGTATTTTCTTCTATAGGGATAAAATTCGGGCTTACGAGTAGCCTATCCTTTTCATTTGATTCACATATAACATGATGGTGGCTTCGATTTCGGCTTATTAGGTACAATGTGGCTTTATTCAAACTTGATGTGAGTGTAGTGGCACTTGATAGATATTATAGATCAGTGTGGTTTATAAGACAGACATTATGATTGGTACTCCCCTATTGAATCAGGGCATGAGATTCCCTTTCCTCTCTACTATCGTAGAGATGACACTCCACACATTGTGGGAATGGGTTCTATACGATTGGGTATATATTCCAAGTTCAGTACTCCCCTGATGGATTAGTGAATGGGTTCCCCATGATATTTATACAGCTAGACAGAGCTCCCATTACATGCTAGGGTGTGGGCCCTCTATACTCATTAACCAGATAGAGTAGATACTCCCCTGTTGGACCAGTGAGAGGGTCATCTATCCCAGGATTTGGTATTACCCTATTGTACTAGAAAGTGAGTACTCTATATGTGACATATCTATAGAGTAGTTACACCCCTATCAGGTTAGGTATAAGGTCCTTTATCCATAGATTTGGATTTTCCCTATCGTTCTAGGGTGTGGACCCTCTATGCATGTTATTTCGATAGATTTGGCACTACCCTTTTGTACCAAAGATTTGATCCTTTATCTTGGGGTCAGTACTCCCCTACATTATTTGGGTGATGGCCCCCCATTGTAATTGAGTAGGTAGAGTAGCAATCCCCTATCATTCAAGGGTGTGGCTCCTCCAGCCACAGAGTGGTATTCCCTAGATCATGGGTGTAAGTCCTCTATCCTTTGAGTTGTACTCCCTTATCATTTCAGGGTGCAGGTCCTCACATACGGAGTTGTACTCCCCCTCCTCTGAATAGCAGCGGGGAGAGGTTACACCATTAGAGTTGGATATATCTTGGATATTGAGTATATTTACAAGGACAATCACCTTCTACTAGATATTAAAAATGAATAATTATGAGTTTGTGATCCCTCAACAAAATGATGAGAGGGAAAATCCCTAAATAAGTGGAAGAGTTTTCACGGTTTTGTTAGGATATAGTTCTCCCTTAGCTTCAGGGATGTGGTGAGCTGCATATCCCTTCACTATCTTTCAATAGTGATGATGTATGAATTGTATAGTCTAGAGAATCGATCCATCAACTTTGTGTAGTAGTGAGGTGTGTTACTCTCCATGTGGATTTCTTATCCTTACACAGGGTGCAGGTTAGTGATAGAAAGACCTGTGATGGTGGGCACTACAGCTTGACCTAGTAGGTTGTTCCCAATGAGGCATGTTCTCTTAGACGTTCCATTAGAAATGGTAGGGTTGTTCCCAATGGAGTCTATCTCTCAAATGGGTTCTATATGGGATAGCTGATCTCTTGGAGAGTGTTCTTCAATTTTTGACATACCATTAGAGCCTTAGAGAAGAATCATTTTGCTGGATATTATGTTAGAACATCATGAGACTTGTATTCAACGATTATTATATATATGAAATTCTAGGAGCCTTTTGGTGTTGTCATGTTCTGGGTTGACACCCCTTGGTGGACAAAGTAAACCGCTTCTTCCATGCTCACCATTTGGTTCTGTTAACTGTTCTTCCATGGGAAGAGAATATTCGTGGGGTATGCCACCTACATTCTATGTTTATCATATCATGGTTGGATGATATTACTCTCCTTCTACTGGTGGCAATGACATGATGTGTAGTTCATCTACTTACTATGTTGAGCCTTTTGTTCTTGGATGAGGTTACTTCTTTCTAGGTTGATCTATGGGGCATATTCTTTCTGTACTACCATGTTAGGGATTCTTTGACTTAGAGGAATAGTGATGCATAACCAAACATGGTTTGAGATGGTGTTTCTTCTTCTATGGGGTTTCATCTAGCTAGGTTTAGTTGGATGTTGAATTTCCACTTATCCCATTCATTTGGGGTTTATGGGGAACATAACGAGTATTTTTATACTCACCAATGTTTGGGTTTTTTCCGAAGGTGTTGTGTCTTGTGTAGACCATAGGCATTTTGAAAGAGTCTATGAAGGACCCTAAGTATGTGGAGATTAGTGATATAGACTGGATGAGGTGTATACCGAAGTTGTACTAAGGAGGTTTAGAACAGTTATATTTGAAAACGATCTCCTCTTTCTAAGAAGGTTATGCACTTTTCCAAAAAAAAATTGGTGGGCACATGTTTTTCTCATTTCACTTTTAGTACATATACTATACTCTGGTTTGAGACAAATGTATGAAAACATTTTAGTTTCAACTTTTTATATATCTACATTGTTGCATTGAGGTGTCTATGAGTGCATGAATACATCTACTATAGGGGAAGGCCTCCCCAATTTTATTTATGCCTTCGGTGCTAATCACCATCCCCTTGCTTATGGAGGCGGGTTCGGGATAGTCACGACTCGAGCCCCAGCTTGGTTCAGGTTGTGATAATGATTCTCAATTTATATTTTTTTTATTATTTTTAATATCATTAATTTTATTTATTCGTTTATTAAGTAATTAAAGTATCATCATAGTGGAATCCAAAAAAGAAATTATTTATTCTATAAATTTTTAAAAATAAATTTAAATGAATAATATAAATTTAGTATATTTCAGTTGGTGATTTATGGTAGAATATATATTGTGGAAAACTATATATCAAAATATTATACAAATTTAAATCCATAGTGTGAACAACTTGACATTCTTCTAAATAAAATATTATATGGATCTTAATCATATATAAGTGGACCCAACTGGTCATTAATTCAACCCTTGGAAAAACATGGTCGATATAAAACAAAGAAAAATTATTTAGTAATGTTTTTAGGTCATTTAAGGGTTATTATAATTTTAATTGAAAACATTTTATTTATTTTTCTTCTTCCATCACAAGCACTGCATCAACATTTAATAATAATTAAAGTTAATTATTTAATATATAAAGATTAAAAATAAATTAATATCATAAAAATAAATAAATTATTTTAAATATTTTCATTTATATTATTTAATTAAGTACATTTACTCATATACATGTGAAGATCACTCTTTAATTTCTTAATTTGTATTTTCCTGCCTTTCACATGAATTATATAAGAAATTGTATAATAATCTGATTATATAACTCTAAAATTGTAATATAAGAGACAAAAACATTAATAATACATATTAAGTAATAAAAAGTCATGAAAATAATTTTTATGACTCATGTGGGATTTATAAGGAAGCATATTTTACTTTCTGAGTTCTACGCAGACACGACTTGAGAACTGACAATGTGTTTCACACTTATCATTAAAAAAAATATTTTACATGTTCATAATTATTTATGTGCATAATTTATCTTATAATATAATTATTTAGTCATTCCAAAACATTAATAAACTTTATATCACAATTATGTCTTGAAGATTTCACAAAAATACCATATTTTATAAATAACTATATTTTATATTATTCACCAAAAAATTCATCTATTTTATAAAAATATCAAAACCTCACCCTAACCATTTATTGGCATGCAGATTTAAAAAATGGACTCCATTTTATTAGAATTTTTTTCTAATAATGAGTAATCTAATTTTAATATAAAATAATCATGTAAGAACCTGATTCTTATTCTTGAGGTACGGGATTCTTCTTTTCCTTTTTCCTTAAGTGTTTTTGTGAAAATAAAGAAAATGGGGAAAATCCCAAATTTTGTCGGTACACGTCATGCACTTTTCCAGACACCGTGTACTTTGGCCATGTGGGATGAGTATACAGGGCGTGTAGGCCTATCGGTGATGAATGGGGTAAAAACTAACTACACGCCGTGTACTTGGTATTTACACACCATGTAATTAGTCGGCAGGTGAATAGTAAGGCAGTGGAAGTAGCCATTAGTGGAGTGACAGTAGACGTCGGGTAATCAGAAATACATGTCGTGTACTCATGTCGATAGATGAGAAGTGTGGCAGTGAAAAGTAGCATCGAGAGGAACAGTTAAAAAATGTAAAGTACACACCATGTATGTGAGAGTACACGCTGTTTAGTATATTTTTTCTCTTAAAATGGGCCATATCCCCCTCATTTGGCAGAGGAGGCAGTGGACGCAATTGGAGCATCAGGTGGGGAGTCCGGAACTTGGAGGAGCTCCTGGTATCACACCGGTAATCTGTTTCTTCCGTCATCAATCTTGTTTGAACCGTGCGGGTAAGTCCTTCCTTCTCCTTGATTCGTTCTTATAAATTATTTCCCAAGGGGAATTTATTTACATTTGAATGGATAAATTTTTATCCCAGATCTACACCATTCTTAGTTTTTTCAGAAGGTGTCGTTCACGTATATCGATCAGAGGCGATCGAGGTTGGTGGTCTGGTGTTTATTTCCAACTGTTGAGTTGTTTTTGTGTACCATTATGCTATGTGCCCATGTTTGGGGTGTCATATGACTAAAAACTTGAATAATTAAACATCTATAATTGAATAGGTAATCTTTGATTATGTATAAACTATTGTTTGGGATCATTGCTTTGATCCAGGGTGACCTCATGGGTGCATTTCCCTTGTTTAGCCGTTTGGCCAGGATGCTCGTGGGTATGCCGTGATGATAGCATTTTTTTAGTTTTAATGAGAGAGAACATATTTAATACTTGCTTATGCTTTGGGCTCAGCCCAGTTACTTTTTTATCCTGAGGGCAGTGTTTTTCTTAGCCTGAGGGCAGTGTTTCGTTTAGCCTAGGGGAACTTTTCTTATGCCTGTGGGCAGTAGCTTTCGTTTCTGAGGGCAATATCTCATATGCCTGAGAGCAATATTCATTATCCCTAAAGTTAATCACTTGAGGGTTTCGATTCTGTTTACCTGAGGGTAAGGATTTTCATGTCTGGGGACACTGTTTACTTTGAATATTCATTGTGGTTATTTCTCATGTTTTTCCTTCCAAGCTAAATTATGGGCTTGGAATTTTTTTACTTTCTACTTGTTAGATAGCCTTTTGTGGGTTTTGTTGTGGCATTGTTTTGGAGATTGTCGCCTAAGTTTGAGTCTTGAGGACTTGTAATTCAAATATATTGAATTGTTAAAGAATACTTAAATGTAAATGGATTTGGTCAGAGTATTTGCTTTTGAATATTTCCTAGTTTACTGCATTTCTATTACTGCACACTGCTATTACACAAATTCACTGACAGTTGGGCACGGGCCTTCGGTGGTTTCCTACTGGGATTTATTTCTCACACCCTGTTTGGGTCATGTCTTGGGCCCAAACAAATTATATTGTTGTTGGTGTAGATAAGGGAAAGGGTCCCTATACAGGTACTTGATGTTGCAGAGGAGTATGAGAGCATGGGACTGAGATTAGGCTTGTGATGTTGTTGAGTTCTTACTACACTGTTTTATTTTTCTTTCTTGTATTTGTCCCTTGTACTGTATTGTTTTAGATTGCAGTGTATCCTATTTTGGCTACTTTCTTAGACTTAGGGACATATTTTATCAATATATATGACTTTTGGTAATTTCTTTACTTTAGTACTATTGTCCTTTTCAGTTGTTATTATTCACCGTTTCTGCTTTTGGTATGTTTGTATTTTGTTCTGTTGTGTTACACTTTGACAAATGAGGGCATATTTTCCCCACTATCAGACCTGGGCCCTCGCTGTTAGTCGTTAGCCTCTAGCGTTTGGTTTAATGTGCTTGAGGTCATGTGAACAACTGAGTTCGGGGCACCCGTTGAGTGGCACCCAGATCCAAGAAATTAAAAAGTCATATTAGAGGGGTTTCTTTTCATTGACTTACTGTTTGGAGAATATAGTCAGGGGTAGGATGGAATTGATAGTTGGTAATAATTTGTGCCCGGGATTACCTAACCCGTGTATAGTGAAAATCCAATTTACCTCATGTTTCAATTCTATCAATTTTTCACTTTTACAGTTGATTTGATTTCACCATTGGGTGACACACATATGTGTACTGTTTATATTTTTATAAAGGTTTTTATTTATTTTCAACCCGATGAGATGATGGTATGTCTTCCATGCATCATTTAGGCACATGTTAGAATCACATGACATGCATAGTTTCTATGCCATGTAGGTTCATAAGAAATATCATGTTGTTGTGATAGATGGTGTGTTATAAAATGCATGTTGTTGTGATAGGTACCTTGATAGATATTCCTACTATTGATAGGGTATTAGTTCAAGTTACGGTTGGGTTGATGGATGCTAAACATTGGTTCCTTAGAAGTATGGGCTCTCTTGGACCAGAATTTATCAAATCCTGACTTAGCCTTTTGTTTTGTTTTGAAATATAAAGTGAAAGGTAGGGTGTTAAACATTGATTCGCAGGGAGTATGGGCCCCCACGGAACAGAATTTTGTATACCGACACTTGAAATTTAAGGAAAAGGGGCTCTGGAGTAGTTCTTGAGGTGTACTGTCTAGAAACCCATACAACACGGTGTGTGGTTCTACGAACACACGCCATGTACTCTTCTGTTCGGGAAGAAAAGAAAAAAAATTAAGTACACACTGTGTACCCTAAGTACATTCCATGTAGTCTCTAACTGTGTCATAGGTCATGTGGGTAGAGACACGGGATTGGGAAGTTTTAGAGGGAACACGCCGTGTACCGATTGTACACGTTGTGTCGTTTAATCTGGGGATTCGTTTGTGTCACTAACAACATGGGTCGGTGTTACCTCTTATTATGCATGTCGTGTACCTATGGGACATGTTGTGTGGTCTTGATCAATGAGAGACCATGTGGAATTAGCCGTGTGGATGGGGAAACGGGGTGGTGTACACGCCATGTGTGGGTGTAACACGTTATGTAGTGTTAGCTGAGTAGCGGGTCGTGTCTCTAACGACACAGGTAGATGGAATCTGAGACATACACGTCGTGTCTATTTGGAACATGCCGTGTAGTGTGAGCTATGTACCTGTCCATGTCACGGACATCACATGTCGTTGAAGCTCATTTAGTAAACACTGTGTAGTTATTATAAATGTCGTGTATTCTCATTCAAAAGAGAGTCGTGTGGCTAAGCCGTGTAGAAGGACTTGGGCAGGGGAAGAAAATTCAAGTACATGTCGTGTGTGTGGACAACACACCGTGTGTTTGGGGTGCTACATGACTAGTTTGGGCAGAGTACATGCCCATGTGGAGGACTTGAGGTAACATGTTGTGTAGTTATTATACATGTCGTGTAGTCTTGTTTGGTAGAAATTTAATGTTTTCATTCTTTTTTTCCCTTTTTAAACTCCTTGTTTTCAGTCCTATATGATCTTAAATTGAGACGTGTTTGACCTTGTAGAGTCATGCCCCCAAGACGACCTCAAGTTTTTTTCCAAGAGAGTGGAAACAAGTATACTCCAGACACAGTAGGCCACGGGCTACTGATGGATCCTCCTGCAGAACCAGATGTGGTGCCAGCCATTATACCAGACACAGGCATGGAGGCACAGTTTCGTGAAGGCTTAATGCGGTTCACGGAGACCTTCTAAGGAGAACTGCTGGCTGCCACATCTATGGCAGAGCTAACACATATATTCCAGTAGCATCATCCTTTTACATTTTCAGGGGATGGCAGACCACAGGCTACCGAGGCTTGGCTGGGTTCTATGCAGACTATCTTCAAGCATCTAGAGATGCCTCCAAGGCGGAGGGTCAATCTTTCTACATACATGATGTGTGATTCCACCAAGAGGTGGTGGGATGTTACCACCCAGATAGAGAATCACTAAGACATGGCGTGGGAAGATTTTTAGGTGGTCTTCTATGAATTTTTCTTTCTAGAGACATTGAGGGCAGATAGAACTCGAGAGTTCATGAATCTGTAGTAGGGTGCCAAGTCAGTGATGGACTATTATACACGCTTCACTAAACTACAGTGTTTTTCACCTGTTTTGGTGGGTGACGAGATGTTAAGGGCCTGAAACTTTGAGGATGGTCTTCGATATGACATCCGAGCATTAGTGAATGTTTTCAGGTTGCCTATAGTGCTTGCTATTGTGAACCAAGCGCTGATTACTGAGCGGAACCTATGGGAAGCTAGTGGTGTAGGCCAGGGAGGTTCATCACCATTTTATGGTATTATTTCTACAGGTAAGAGGAATAGGTAGATGGATTTCTCTCATGATTTTAGTACTAGCTAGAAGAACTCTTCAGGTGGCCAGGTGAGGTGCTACTAGTGCGGTAAAGAGGGGAATGAGAGACCTCATTGTCCATGTGACCCAGTGGAGTGTCGAGATTACGGAAAGATGGGTTATCTTCAGTGCTTTTGCAGGGTGTTTCCACCAATGGCTAGTGAGAGGAGTTCTGTGAAGACTTCATGTGTGGGAGAAAGGCCAGTAGCTTCTTACTAGTCAGGGAATTGGAATACGTTAGAACATTCAGGCCGAGGTGGTGTTCGTGATCGTCATAGCCAGATACCAAGATTCAGAGATAGCGGGGTGGGTTAGCTCAGTGAAGCTAGGCTGTGTTGTAGGGTTGCGGCACTGGGCAGGCATATGCAGTGCAACAGACCCAACAGAAGTAGGATCCCAGACCTTCTACTGTCATAGGTACTATTCTATTAGCTTTTGATTTATCTTCAGTACTTTTCGATACTAGTGCTTCATATAGCTTTATATATGTACCCATTGTGGATAGCCTTGGGCTCTGTGTTTCTTCTCCTTCTGATATTATGATGTTAGACACTCTGTTGGGGATTAGAACGGCAGGTGCGTGTCAGTGTAGGGAGTGCCCCTAGAGGTTGGAGGGTGTCACTTTATATGGGACCTCTACGTCTTAGAGATGACAAGATATGATTTCATTCTTGGGATGGATTGGTTAGTACCCTTTCGAGCATTTGTAGGCTGTTATCATTGTAGGGTTAGTTACACATCACCATAGTGCGGATAGTTTCTATAAAAGGGCGAATGGGATGTCCAGGCGAGCCGAGATGGACCCGAGCATCGTGGGCGAGGTTGAGTGATAGCCCATATTGCGAGTTTATATCTGGATGACTAGGTAACATGTCAGAAGGAATTCTCTCCAGTAGTTGATCATTTCAGGGATGTCTTCCCGGATGACTTTTCAGGTCTTCCTCTGGAGCGAGAGGTGGATTTCTCTCTTTAACCTGTTCTAGGAGGAGCACCAGTGTCCATTCCTCTTTATAGGATGGCTACACTAGAGTTGCAGGAGCTCAAGAAACAGCTATAGGAGTTACAAGCAAAGAGTTTCATCTGACCCTTTACTTCTACTTGGGGTTCTCTTGTCTTGTTTGTGAAGAAGTCAGATGGTACACTCAGACATTGTGTGGATTATCGGAAGATGAACCAGTTTATGGTCAAGAATCGGTATCCCTTGCCAAGGATTGATGATCTTTTTTATCAACTTCAAGGATCATGAGTGTTCTTGAAGATTGACTTGAGATCCGTATATCATCAGTTACGCATTAGACCATTGGACATACCACTTATAGCTTTTTGGAGCAAATATGGTCTATACGAGTACATGGTCATGTCGTTCAGACTGACAAAGGTGCCAGCAGTTTTCATGGATCTAATGAATCATTTGTTCCACCCATATCTGGATTCTTTTGTGGTAGTTTGTGTGGATGATATCTTGGTGTACTCTCACACAAAACACGACCATGCTACCCATATTGAGATTGTTTTGAGTACACTAAGAGAACATCATCTATATGCTATTCTCTCAAAGTGCCACTTTTAGATGGACCATATACACCACTTGGGTCATATTATCTCAGATACAAAAGTTGTGGTACACCTAGAGAAAGTGAGAGCAGTAGTTTCCTGGGAGTATCCTAAAAATGTTTTTGAGATATGGAGTTTCTTGGGACTGGTTGGTTACTACAGGCACATTATACAGTATTTTCTCTGCTTAGCAGTGTCGTTGATGGGTTTGACTAAGAAGGGTGTGAAGTTCGTTTGGTTAGAAGCTTGTGACACAACCTTTCAGAACCTGAAGGGAAGGTTGACATCAGCACCAGTCCTAATACTTCTAGAACAAGGGAGGAGCTATACAATTTACTATGATGCATTAGTTATTGGTCTGGAAGCAGTGTTGAAGTAGGGAGATCGAGTAGTTGTGTACGGGTCTCGGCAGTTGAGGCCACATGAGAAAAATTACCCAAGACATGATCTCAAGTTGGCTGCAGTTGTTCATGTGTTACACTATTGGAGACATTATCTCTTGGGAGAGCATTTTGTGGTGTTTGCAGACAACAAAAGTTTGAAATATATCTTTACCCAGTGTGACTTGAATTTGAGACAGTGAAGGTGGGTTGAATACCTTCAGTCTTTCGACTTCGAGCTTGCCTATACACCTGGTAAGGGTAACGTAGTTGCTGATGCACAGAGTAGGAGGACTCAGATACTGGTAGTGAAGGAGGCTAGTGGTGAGTGGCAACTCGTGGCTTTGTTCTTTGAAATGAATTTGGAGGTGCACAACAGTCAAGGTAAAACCTATCTTTCTTCCTTAACTGTGACTTCTGCCCTCCTGGATAGAGTGAGGATGAGACAACTATCTGATTCAAAAGGCCTAGTTCTATGAGATTCAGTGGCATGTAAGGACCCTGCTCTTGGTTGGAAGATAGGTGATGACGAGGTAATGAGTGTCCATGGACGATTGTGGGTTCTAGGGGATATAGGAAAGGAGTTGATGTGGGAATTTCATGCTTCAACTTGGGCAGTACATCCCGGGGTTACCAAAAAGTACAGTGACTTGAGACTTGAATATTGGTGGCTGGGTATGAAATGAGAGATAACTGGTTTTGTTATGAGATGTTCCACCTGTCAGCAGGTGAAGGTGGAGAATCAGTGGCTAGCTAGACTATTACAACAGTTACCCATTCCGGAGTGGAAATGGGATGATGTCATGATGGACTTCATGACCGGGTTTCCAAGGTCACCTCAAGGCATTGATTCCATGTGGGTTATTGTGGACAGATTGTATCGCCCTGACCCCAGTTACCCAGAGTCAGTGCATTATTACATAACATTGGAATGATCACAACAAAGATCAAATCTCGAAAGACCGAATAGTTTAGTATCCTTAGAAACACTATATATATTCATAAGTATTACATTACATCATAAAAATGAAAACTACAACAAAACAGTCTCCATAATCCACACTCATATCCCCACATACTATCCCTGTAGGTCATTCATAAATTACTTCTTCACATCCTGGGAAAGATAAAACATAGAAAGGGGTGAGCTCAGATGCTCAGTAAGGATAACAATATAGCGGAAAATTTCATAAACAAGAATAAACATTTAAGGGAATGTATAACTAAAACAAAATCCTTTTAAACTTATACTTCAGCATAATATGGCCAAGATAAAATGAAATAATGCCATTTACTTATTCAAATGGATATTCTACTAATTGAATGATCACATGCAATATCAATAACCACATTCATAATGATGGAATGCATAATGCCAGACTATCATAACCACATAGCCAAGGCCTCATGCCAAGTCTACAAATAAGATTTTGTCAAGGCCTCATGCCAAGATACTAGTTTGTCTCATGAAACCTACTGATGCATCGAGGATCTATAGCGGGCTCCACCCATCACTTATTAAGTCCAATGCATTCCTCGTATGAATAGGTTTAAGCATAACATAAACATTCATATTAAAACTAGCATACAAAATGTCAACACTTTCTCCATAAACCATTAATGGTATAAAAATAATACATCCATAGTCAAACATATCACAAAACCTTCGATGGATGTTTTTTTATCATAAATCAACTTCAATTAAACTTAAAAACCATCAAAGGATGTTGATATAGATGAAATCAAAACTATTTGAGAGAAATATATCTTTTTGAAATAATTTAAAAGTCCCGTAATTTCAAAATAAAACATTTACTTTGAAAATATTATCATAATCTTGTAAGGGAAGCTTCTATGATTTTATAACGGCGTAAAATAGTCGCATCCACCGTATAAGATAAAAAAATATTCTTACCTTAATTTTTTCAAAAAGGTTAAAAAAAGACCTTGTTTGGAAAACGACGGAAAGATTCCTTTGTAAACTTCTTATAAAAAGTCAAACAAGGGTATAAATGACTTTAACCCATATTCTATAAAATATTAAGAATGTTTTGAAATACATTTTTAAGAAACATGGATGTGGATGATAAAGATGTCCAAGTAGATAATTACGTATAAACAACCTCGGATAATGAAGAGATTGTAAAATAGACCCTTACCTTGTACATTTCCTTAGTCGATAGTATGTTAACCTCCTGTATAATAGTTAAAACATTGTTATTAAATTATACAACAATCATATACATCAATATGATATCATATATTATCTTTTAACATTTATTTGTTAATAATATCTTAGTATTATTATCATTTCGGGTGTTAACGTATTCATTTTCCTTTATATTCTTCGTTATGTGAGCCATATTTTTATGGATGGGATGTCTATTATTCATATCCAGAATTATATCAAGTCCTTAAACATTATTTTTAATCATCAAATGATAATTATACTTGAATGGATACGATGGGGAATGAATCTCATCGCGTTCGTGGAGACGGTAGTCCGTACGTACGCACGAGTGACAATATCATTCTTTTGATATTAAAATAATATATAATTTGATGGTATATCATATAGAAAGAATCATTATCATGTTATATTTATTATTTACATGAATTTTACATCATTATTATATCCATCTAAATAATAATATATTGAATAACAATTACACCACGACGTGGAGACGGTAAGCTGTACGTACGCACGTATGGTGACATGTCATTCAAATGATGGGTAGAATACTTAATATGGTTGTTCCATATTTATAATAACATCATAGTATATAGAAGATACTAGAGTTATTATTTTATAATGTAAATAATAAACAAAGAGGAAGTGGAAGAAGAAAGGAACTTGAAAGAGGGTGGTGAAAACGTTACCTCTTCTTCGGGTTATTTCTTTTGATTTGATCAAAAGGACTCCTTAGGATGGCTTTCTAACTAAATTATGGCTTATAGGATGAAGGTAGAGAAGTTTAGAGGATAATTGGGCAGATTTTGGCCGAGCCAAAAGGATTTTAAGGTGTAAACATGAGAGAAGGGGGAGTGCCCTTTTATAAGAGGGGTGAGGGGCACCTTAGGAAAAGCTAGAAATGTTATTTTATAATAAATTTATATTCGGTTTATAATGGATAAAAAGTGATTTATTTCGAGGATAAGGTGGGTATGGGTCGAAAACAACTCAACAAATAGGATTTATATAGGTTTGGGTCACTAAATTAACCTTATCTTTAATTATTAACTCTTGGTTAATTAGTTTGACTTTTATTATGTCTCTTTGTATTTTTATATTATATGGTTAATAAACTTACTATAAACATCCAAGATAACCTAAAGTGGTTCATTAATGTCATATATAATAATATTTAAGCCCTTTGGCCGAACCTTAGATTTTTAGGAATATAATATCAATTAATAATATAATATTTGTTTTAAAAACTCTTTTATGTCAATTTTGACACTATTTGGAAAATTTATTTTTTTTAAATCATAAATGAATTATTACTTCGAAAAAAGATAATTAAATCAATCATAACATGTCATATTAACCTAGAAAATTAGTTGAATTTATAAAAATTCTCAAATTATATTAATTTGGGTATTTATAATATCAATTATCTTTATTTTTCACTATTATGGTCATTACTGCATCACCATTGTGTCATAAATAAATTAAATTATTTAATGTCTAAAAATTATAAATAAAATATCATTATGTAGGAAATCTATTTATATTTATAATGAATATTTATAATTGAATTTATCTTATGTTTAACCCTATATTAAAAATGTTTAAGTTATTAATCTTTGATTTTAACTCTTTTAACTCTTCTTTGAATTAAATAATAATAAATGTCCTAATCTAATCCAAGTGGACCTAAATGATAATATTTTATTCATAAGGTTGTTTTTGGTCGAGATACACTTGTCCAATAGAATTAGGACATGTGTTATAGTAATATTAATATCATTTTTAACCTTAATTACCCTATTTACTTTTAACTGCACTAAATAAAAGTAAAAAGTTACTATTCACCAAAAAATATTTTCATCTCATTGGACCACATTTTACTTACTAATATTAACCGTGTCTCTTAGATTTTTGAAATTCCATTCACTGAAGCGGTAAAATTAAGTTTTATAAAAAATTCAGTTTTTTAACTACCACTTAGTGGTTTCACTATTCATCAAAAAATGAAGTTTTTCAGAAAAATATCCAAAATTCACCTTAGGCTAATTTCAATATTCCGAATCCAAAAATGAATTCCATTTTGTTAAATAAGATTTATAAAATTTCAAAAAGGGGGTATTACTATTCATAATGGCTAGTTTGATTAGTTGTGCTGTGTTAGAACTCGAGGTTGCGTACAACAGATGCTATTGCATTATTCAAAGGGAAACGTACCATGGAAGCTTGGGGTGTTACATTCTCCCCTCCTTCAAATAATTGCATCCTCGCAATTTCTAGGGTATTACTACATAAAAATACTTAGGTGGTTCTTTATCATAAGTTCCTCGGGTTCCCACGTTGCCTCTTCCATCTTATGGTTTCTCCATAAAACCTTTACCAGACGAGTCATCCGGCTTCTCAGCACTTGTTCTCTTGTATCAAGAATCCTGATGGGCTATTCGCAATAAGATAGATCAGGTTCCAATTCCAATTCCTCGTAAGTGAGTACATGCATTGGGTCAGGCATGTATTTTCTCAACAGTGATACGTGGAATACATCGTGGACTATGGAGAGACATGGCGGCATCGGCAAATGGTAAGCTACAACCCCAATACGTTCTAGAATTTTAAAAGGTCCGATATACCTGGGACTCAATTTACCTTTTTTTCTGAAACGTATAACTCCCTTTCATGGAGATACCTTCAAGAAAACATGATCTCCCACTTTAAATTCCAAATCTTTCCTTCGATTATCAGCATATCTCTTCTGCCTACTTTGAGCTGCTTTAATGTGGTTTTAGATTACCTTAACCTTTTCCATCGTTTCCTCCACCATTTCTGGGCCAACAAGTTTTCTTTCACCAATATAATCTCAACAGGTTGGTGTGCGACATCTCTTTCCATATAACGCTTCATATGGTTCCATCTGAATGCTTGAATGGAAGCTATTGTTATAGGAAAATTCTACCATAGGTAAATATTGATCCCACATACCCTGAAAATCAAGTGATCATGATCTCAACATGTCTTCTAAGGTTTGAATAGTTCATTCTGATTGTCCATCTGTTTGAGGGTGGTAGGCAGTGCTCAAATGAAGTTCAGTATCCAAGGCCTTTTGAAGACTCTTCCAGAATCTTGAAGTAAAACAGGGATCACGATCAGAAACAATTGATAGGGGTACTCCATGAAGTCTCCCAAATTCATTAATATATATTCATGCTAGACGTTCAAGTGGTAAATCTTCCCTTATAGCAAGAAAATGTGTTGACTTAGTAATACGATCAAGAATGACCCATATTGAATCATTCCTTCTGGGAGTATTTGGTAGTCCCATGAAAAAGTCCATCGTAAATATTATCCCATTTCCACTCAGGTATGGGAAGAGGTTGTAATACTCCACCAGGTTGTTGCCTTCCAGCTTTCACTTGTCGAAAAACCATACATCTTAACCCAAAATCAACAATCTCCCTTTTCATGTTGTCCCACCAAAAATGTTCATTCAAATCTCTATACATTTTGGTGCTCCCAAGGTGTCTAGAGAAATTGGAACTATGAGCATCATCCAACAATTCCCTCTTTAAATCAGGTATATCTAGAACACAAAGTCTCCTCCCAAATTTCAAAATTCCATCTTCATACACAAAGTCACTCAATCTCCCATCATTCACAGCTTTAATATTCTTTTTAAACTCTTCATCATCAGCCTGAGAACTCTTTATCCTTTCTAGTAAAGATGATTTGGTAACCGTTTGAAAAAATATTGATGTTTTACCTTCCATAGTGATTCCCATATCCATCTTTACTATATCCATGTATATAGGATCCTTTTCAACTCTCATCTTATTTAAAACTCCATGATCCTTTCTAATCAAAGCATCTGCCACCTTATTTGCCTTCCTTGGGTGGTAGTGTATGATGCAATCATAATCCCTGAGTAGTTCAAGCCATCGCCTTTGCCTCATGTTGAGTTATTTTTGTGAGAAAATATACTTCAAACTCTTGTGATAATTATAAATCTCGCATTTTTCACCATAGAGGTAGTGTCTCCATATCTTCAAAGCAAAGATCATAGCTGCTAACTCGATATCATGAGTTAGATAGTTTTTCTCATGAATTTTTAGCTGTCGTGATGCATAGGCAATAACCCTGTCATTTTTCATAAGGACACAACCAATTCCTTTCTTCAATGCATCACTATAAATAATGAACCCGTCATTCCCTGATGGTAGAGTCAATATAAAAGCATTGACTAATATTCTCTTCATTTCTTCGAAAAATTCTTCACACTCTTTTGACCAGACAAATTTAACCCCTTTATGTGTGAGCTTCATTAATGGGTTATCCAATCGGGCAAAATTCTGGACGAAACGTTGATAATAACCTGCTAAACCAATAAAACTGCGTACCTCAGTTATACTCGTTGGTGATGGCCATTATTGGATTGCCTTGGTCTTAGAAGGATCAATAGAGATTCCATCCTTAGAGACAATATGGCCTAGAAAAGAAATCTCTTGAAGCCAGAATTCACACTTGCTAAACTTCCCATATAATTCATGTCTTTTAAGAGTCTTCAGGATAATTCACAAGTGATTTTCATGATCTTCGTATCTTTTGGAGAATACCAAGATATCATCAATAAATACTAGCACAAAATCATCGAGATATTCCATGAAAACTCTATTCATTAGATCCATGAATACAGAGGGTGCATTAGTCGATCCAAAAGGCATTACTGTAAACTCGTAATGCCTGTACCATGTTCGAAATGCTATCTTTGGAATGTCTTCCTTCTTCATACACAACTGATGGTATCCAGATCGAAGGTCAATCTTTGAAAAGTATTAAGCTCCATGCAGTTGGTCAAATAAATCATCAATGTGAGGTAGGGGATATTTTTTCTTTATTGTTATAGCATTTATTTCCTTGTAGTCGATACACAACCTCATAGATCCATATTTCTTCTTAACAAAAAGGACAGGGACTCCCCATGGAGAAACACTAGGGAAAATAAATGTTTTATTACTCAGTTCCTCTAGTTGTTTCTTCAGTTCAACTAATTCCACAGTGGCCATTCTATAAAGGGTATTAGATATGGGCCTTGAACCAGGAATTAAATCAATGGAAAACTCAATTTATCATTCTGGAGGATGTCCAAGTTGATCTTCTGGAAACACATCAACATATTCTCTCACAATTGGTACATCCTCTATTTGAATATTCATTTCCTCACCCATAGTTATTTCATTCTCTTCCTCCCCAATAATTGAATTTAGTTGAGCTACTGGGGGTGGATCTAGATAAGAATTAGGTGGTGACGATTCTGCTATAAAGATAAGGTGTTCCTTATCATCATCATCAAAAATCATAACCTCCTTCTTTTTACAATAAAGTTTCGCATCATGGTCGAAAATCCAATCCATATCGATCATTATATCAAATTCAATCATGAATATGATGATGATATCAGCAGATAAAGAACATTTATATGCCCTAATGGGAACGAATCCACAGAACTTTGTAGCAATGATAATTCCCTTAGGGGATTTGACTGACAAATATCTTATTAAATCAAATTGAAAATATCTAATTTTCTTAGGAAACTAGGATGATATGAAACAATGTGATGATCCCGAATCAAATAATGCATTTTCTAAACTTGAGGAAAAGATTAAATTACCTACCACTACGTCTTTCGGAGCTTCTACCTCAGCTGTAGTGATAGCATAAGCCTAGCCTTGATCCCTTGGCCTCTTCTGAGGTATGTTCCCATGATTCTTAGGAAATTCATTTGCATAATTTCCCTTCTCTCTACAATTATAGCATTCCACATTGATATCAACTCTCTTTCCCTTGAAATCATGATCTTGGTGGCCTTTTTCACCACACTTATAACAGACTCACATTCCCTTCAAGCAAGTACCGGGGTGTTTCTTCCCACATTTATTGTAGGACTGATATTCAACTTTTCCCTTCTTCTCCTTATTTCCATTTCTAGATTGATCATAATATCTCTTCTTCTCTAGCATTTCTTTAAAGTCATAAGACTTAGAGAATTCCTTTTCCGTCTTGATAGAACATGATCCAATATCTTTGTATGACGAGAAGGATTGTGAGACTAATGATCGACAGAGAAATGGTTTCAACACATCAAAGAAATGATCAATCTTACTTCTTGGGTTACTTATGTAATCTGCATCATACCTCGCTAACCTTTTAAAGTTAGCCTCATACTTTGCGACATTCTCACCCTCCTTCTACCTCAGACTCAGAAATTGCCTTTCAATATCATCTCGATGGTCTTGAGGAAATTATTTTTCTAATAACATCTCTTTGAACTCCCTTCATTCCATATTTGATACATTATCATCTTCCTTAGTGTTTTGTATTAATGACTACCATTGATCAGAATCTCCAGTGAGGCGATAAACTGTCATGACAACTTTTTCCCTTTCACTACTCCGCAAGGCATGGAATATTTTCTCTAAGGAATTTATCCATTGCTCAGCTACTATGGGATTTTTACTCCCATTGAATGTTGATGTTTGTTACCTCATGAAGAGATCTAACATTTATCCTCCACACTGCGGATCATGGTGCTCCATACGGGTAAGGTTATTATTCATAACCTGAGTGATTTTTCCATGTACGGTAATTAGCTGTTCAGCACCAGTTGCATCACTAGCCCCACTGTAATTATCTTGAGCAGGAGAGAAATCCCTACATGGAGTGAGTGCATTGATATGATTTCCATTCCTTCTACTAGGCACCATTTCTAAACAATGGAATAAACTAGATTAGTTTATGAATCAAAATAAATAATTCCATACTTTTAAAACAATTAACATAAATTGAACAGTTTATGGATATAATCCATAATCATAAAAAATGTTTTATTTGAAGAAGTATATACTCATAACCGTTCATAATGGTTTGTAAAGAAAATGAGAATTATCCTAATCATATCCCCCGGGAGTGTCATAACTAAGAGTGCATCAAGGCCTGTTGTTGTGCACCAGTTCCCGTTCTAGTATAGCTCAAAGCGGTGTTTTCGGGTTTTACCCCTAGGTACATCTATGCTAGAGTCGCCTCTACCTGCTCGTATCCAGACATGGATTTATTGCTCATAAAACTCACAAAATCTCTACAATACCAAAATTATAGGAAGTTCTTCTATACTAATCCTCAAAGTCTATCTTAGGGATATGTGATCTAATCAGAGTTCATCTAAATCTAGTTTTCAAGGTTTGTACTAAACTTCCTCTGATACAAACTGTAACGCCCCGACCCCAGTTACCCAGAGTCGGTGCAATATTACAAAACATTGGCATGATCACAAGAAAGATCAAATCTCGAAAGACCAATTAGTTTAGTAGCCTTGGAAACACTGGATATATTCATAAGTCTTACATTACATCATAAATACGAAAACTACAACAAAATAGTCTACATAATCCACACTCATATCCCCACATACTATCCCTGCAGGTCATTCATAAATTACTTCTTTACATCCTAGGAAAGATAAAACATAGAAAGGGGTGATCTCAGATGCTCAGTAAGGATAAAAATATAGCGGAAAATTTCATAAACAAGCATTAACATTTAAGGAAATGTATAACTAAAACAAAAGTCTTTTAAACTAGAACTTCAGCATAATATGGAAAAGATAAAATGAAATAATTCCATTTACTTATTCACATGGATATTCTACTAATTGAATAATCACATGCAATATCAATAACCACTTTCATAATGATGGAATGCATAATGCCAGACTATCATAACCACGTAGCCAAGGCCTCGTGCCAAGTCTACAAATAAGATTTTGACAAGGCCTCATTCCAAGATACTAGTTTGTCTCATGAGACCTACCGATGCATCGAGGAGCTATAGCAGGCTCCACCTGTCACTTATTAAGTCTAATGCATTCCTCATATGAACAGGTTTAAGCATAACATAAACAATCGTATTAAAACTAGCATTCGAAATGTCCACACTTTCTCTATAAACCATGAATGGTATAAAAATAACACTTCCACAGTCAAACATATCACAAAACCTTCAATGGATGTTTTTTTTATCATAAATCAACTTCAATTAAACTTAAAACCCATCAAAGGATGTTGACATAGATGAAATCAAAACTATTTGAGAGAAATATATCTTTTTGAAATCATTTAAAAGTCCCATAATTTTAAAATAAAACATTTACATTGAAAATATTAACCTATGCTTGTAAGGGAATCTTTGACGATTTTATAACGGCATAAAATAGTCGCATCCGCCGTATAAGTTAAAAAAACATTCTTACCTTAATTTTTTTGAAAAGGTTAAAAAAAGACCTTGTTTGGAATAAGACGGAAAGATTCCATTATAAACTTCTTATAAAAAGTCAAAAAATGGTATAAATGACTTTAACCCATATTCTGTAAAATAGTAAGAATGTTTTGAAATACATTTTTAAGAAACATGGATGTGGATGATAAAGAGGTCCCAGTATATAATTACGTATAAACAGCCTCGGATAATGAAGAGATTGTGAAATAAACTCTTTCCTTGTACTTTTACTTAGTCTATAGTATGTTAACATTCTGTATAATAGTTAAAAAATTGTTATTAAATTATACAATAATCATATACATCAATATGATATCATATATGGTCTTTTAACATTTATTTGTTAATAATATCTTAGTATTATTATCATTTCGGGTGTTAACGGATTCGTTTTCCTTTATATTATTTGTTATGTTAGCCATATTTTTATGGATGGGATGTCTATTATTCATATCCAGAATGATATCATGTTCTTAAACATTATTTTTAATCATCAAATGAGAATTAGAATTGAGTGGATACGATGGGGAATGAATCTCATCGTGTTCGTGGAGACGGTAGGGTGTACGTATGCACGAGCGACAATATCATTCTTTTGATATTAAAATAATATATAATTTGATGGTATATCATATAGATAGAATCATTATCATGTTATATGTATTATTTATATGAATTTTACATCATTATTATACTCATCTAAATAATAATATATTGAATAACAATTACACCACGACGTGGAGACGGTAAGCCGTACGTACGCACGTATGGTGACATGTCATTCAAATGATGGGTAGAATACTGAATATGGTTGTGCAATATTTATAATAACATCATATTATATAGAAGATACTAGATTTATTATTTTATAATTGAAATAATAAACAAAGAGGATGTGGAAGAAGAAAGGAACTTGAAAGAGGGTGGTGAAAACGTTACCTCTTCTTCGGGTTCTTCCTTTTGATTTGATCAAAAGGAATTTTTAGGATGGATTTTTGACTAAAGGAGGGCTTATAGGATGAAGGGAGAGAAGTTTAGAGGATAATTGGGCAGAGTTTGGCCGAGCCAAAAGGATTTTAAGGTGTGAAATTGAGAGAAGGGGGGGTGCCCTTTTATAAGAGGGGTGAGGGGCACCTTAGGAAAAGTAGGAAATATTATTTTATAATAAATTTATATTCAGTTTCTAATGGATAAAAAGTAATTTATTTCGAGGATAAGGTGAGGATAGGTCAAAAAAACTCAACCAATAGGATTTATATAGGTTTGGGTCACTAAATTAACCTTATCTTTAATTATTAACTCTTAGTTAATTAGTTTCACTTTTACTATGTCTCTTTGTATTTTTATATTATATGGTTAATAAACTTACTATAAACATCCAAGCGAACCTCAAGTGGTTCATTAGTGTCATATATAATAATATTTAATCCCTTTGTCTAAACCTTAGATTTTTAAGAATATAATATCAATTAATAATATAATATTTGTTTTAAAAACTCTTTTATGTTAATTTTGACACTATTTGGAAAATTGATTTTTTTTTTAAAATCATAAAAGAAAGATTACTTCAAAAAAGTTAATTAAATCAATCCTAACTTTTCATATTAACCTACAAAATTAGTGTAATTTATAAAAAGTCTCCAATTATATTAATTTGGGTATTTATAATATCAATTATCTTAATTTTTCACTATTATGTGAATTACTTCATCACCATTGTGTCATAAATAAATTAATATATTTAATTTCTAAAAATTATAAATAAAATATCATTATGTATGAAATATTTTTAGATTCCTAATGAATTTTTATAATCGAATTTATCTTATGTGTAAACCTATATTAAAAAATTTTTAGTTATTAATCAATGATTTTAACTCTTTTAACTCTTCTTTGAATTAAATAATAATAAATTTCCTAATCTAATCCATGTGGACCTAAATGATAATATTTTGTTTCTAAGATTGTTTTTGGTCTATATAAACTTGTCCAATAGAATTAGGACATGTTTTAGGGTAATATTAATATCATTTTTACCCTTAATTACCCTATTTACTTTTAACCGTGGTAAATAAAAGTAAAAAGTTACTATTCACCAAAAAATATTTTCATCTCATTGAACCACATTTAACTTACTAATATTAACTGTGTCTCTCAGATTTTTGAAATTCCATTCATAGAAGTGGTAAAATTAATTTTTATGAAAAATTCAGTTTTTTAACTACCACTTAGTGGTTTCACTATTCATCAAAAAATGATGTTTTTCAGAAAAATACCAAAAATTCACCCTACGCTAATTTCGATATTACGAATCAAAAAATGAAGTCCATTTTGATAAATAAGATTTATAAAATTTCAAAAAGTGGGTATTACTATTCATAATTGCTAGTTTGATTAGTTGTGGTGTGTTAGAACTCGAAGTTGCGTACGACACACGATGTTGCATTATTCTAAGGGAAACGTATCGTTGAAGCTTGGGGTGTTACACAGACTTATGAAGGTATCTCACTTTTTTCCGATCAAGGAGACCTTCAGTGTTGATGAGCTTGGGAAGTTGTATATTTGAGAATTAGTACGTCTTCATGGGGTCCCTCGTTCTATCATTTCAAATAGGGATTCCCATTTTACGTCTCATTTCTGGTTGAGTTTTTAGAGGGCAAAAGGTACACAGGTGATTCTGAGCACAGCTTCCACCCTCAGACCAATGGCCAGTCAAATCGTATGATACAGGTGCTTGAGGACATGTTGTGTGCTTGCGTCCTAGACTTTGGGGGCTCTTGGGAGAAACACACACCCCTAGTTAGGTTTTCCTACAATAATATTTTTCAAGCAACTATTGAGATGGAACCTTACAAGGCTTTATATGGAAGGCCATGTTGATCACCCCTATACTTGTTAGAGGCAAGTGAGGCAGCTTTACTAGGACCACGTCTCATACAGGAGACTTCAGAGCAGGTCCAATTGATTCAAAAGCGGATGGATACCACACAGTCTCATCACAAATCTTACACTGATCGCCATAGACAACCCTTGGAGTTTGTGGGCGGGGATCAAGTTTTCCTGCATGTTTCATTGAGGTTGAGACATAGGCGGATCAGGAGACAGGGTAAACTCTCACCGAGGTATGTGGGCCCGTTTGAGATTCTTGAGAGATTCGAGCCGGTTTCCTATCAGTTGTAGTTACCATAGAGGTACAGGACCATGCACGATGCCTTCTATGTATCTCAGCTATGCCATTATCACTCAGACCCATCTCACGTCTTTCATCCCGAGGAGGTTGAGCTTCAGGTCGATGCATCCTTTGAGGATCATCTTATTCATACTGTTGATAAGAGCATTAAGGTTCTCCGAGGCCGTTCAGTTCCTCTCGTACGAGTGTTATGGCAGCATGGCTGAGTGCAGGACGAAACCTAGGAGCGGGAGACCGACGTACATGCTAAGTGGCCAGAGTTGTTCTGAGCTTTATCTTCACCACCCTTGGAAGGTAAATTTGGGGATGAATTTCTTTAAGGGATAAAGTTTGTAAGAACATGGTTCTTATTCTTGAGGTACGAGCTTCTTCTTTTCCTTTTTCCTTAAGTGTTTTTGTGAAAATAAGAAAAATGGGGAAAATCTAAAATTTTGTGGGTACACACCATATACTTTGGCCGTGTGGGATGAGTACACAGGGTGTACAGGCCTATCGGTGATGAATGGGGTAAAAACTAACTACACTCTGTGTACTTGGTGTTTACACACCGTGTAATTAGTCGGCAGGTGAATAGTAAGGTAGTGGAAGTAGCCGCTAGTGGAGCGAAAATACATGTCAGGTAATCAGAAATACATGCCATGTACTCATGTCGATAAATGAGTAGTGTGGCGGTGAAAAGTAGCCACCAGAGGAACAGTTATAAAAATGGAAAGTGCACACCATGTACTTGAGATTACACTCTATGTAGTTTTTTTCACTAAAAATGGGTAGTAGCCCCTTTATTTGTAAGAGGAAGTAGTGGAAGCATTTGGAGCATTGGGTGGAGAGTCTGAAGCTTGGAGGAGCTCCCGATCGCACACCGGGAATCCATTTCTTCCTCCGTCGATCTTATTTGAACCGTGCGAGTAAGACCTTCCTTATCCTTGAGCTGTTCTTATCAATTTTTTCTTAAGGGGAAGTTATTTACATTTGAATGGATAAATTTTTATCCCATATCTATGTCATTCTTAGTTTTATCGGATGGCGTCATTCATGTATATCAATCAGAGGCGATCAAGGTAGGTGGTCTAGTGTTTATTTAAAACTATTGAGTTGTTTTTGTGTATCGTTGTGCTATGTACCCCTGTTTGGGGTGTCTTATGCCTGAGGCCTTGACTGATTAAATACCTAGAATTGCATAGGTAATCTTTGATTATGTATAAACTGTTGTTTGGGATCGTTGCTTTGATCCAGGTCCACCCTGTGGGTGTGTTTCCCTTGTTTAGTCATTTGGCCTGGATAACCGTGGGTATGCCGTTATGATAGCATGTTTTGAGTTTTCTTGAGAGGGAACATATTTAATACTTGCTTATGAATTGGTCTCCGCCTTGTTACTTTCTTAGACTAAGGGAAGTGTTTCGTTTAGCCTGAGGGAAACGTTTCTTATGCCTGTGGGCAGTAGCTTTTGTGCCTGAGGGCAATATCTCGTATGTCTGAGGGTAATATTCATTATGTCTGAGGGCAATCAACTGAGGTTTCAATTTTGTTTACCTGAGGATAAAGATTTGCATGTATCAGGACACTGTTTACTTTGAATATTCACTATGGTGATTTCTCATGTTTTACCATACAAGATAAAGCACAGTCTTAGTATTGTTTTACTTTCTACTTGTTAGATAGCCTATTGTGGGTTTTTATGCGGCACTGTTTAGGAGATTGTAGGCTGAGGATGAGTCTTTGGATCTTATAATTCAAATATATTGAATTGTTAAATAATACTTAAATGGAAATGGAATTGGTAAGAGTAGCTTCTTTTGATTATTTCCTAGTTTACAGCTTTTCCATTACTGCACACTGGAATTGCACAAATTCACTAATAGTTGGGCACGGGCCTTCTGTGGTTGCCTACTGGAATTTATTTCTCACACCTTGTTTGGGTCATGACTTGGGCCCAAAAAGATTATATTGCAGCCGGTATAGATAATGGAAAGGGTCCCTATACAGGTACTTGATGTTGTAGAGGAGTAGGAAAGCATGGGACCGAGCTTAGGCTTGCAATGTTGCTGAGTTCCTACTGCATTTTTTTATTTTGCTTTGTTGTATATGTCTTTTGTACTGTATTGTTTTAGATTTCATTGTATCCTGTCTTGGGTGCTTTCTTTGGCTTAGGGACATATTTCATCAACATATATGACTGTTGTTCATTTCTTTACTTCAGTAATGTTGTCTTTTTCAGCTGTTATTATTCACCAATTCCACTTTGGGTATGTTTTTATTTTGTTCCACAGCATTACACTTTGACAAATGAGGGCATAGTTTCCCCACTATCAGACACGGGCCCTCGCTGCTAGTCGGCAGCCTCTGGCATTTCAGAAAATGCACTTGAGGTCCTTTGACCAACCGCGTTCAGGGCACCCGTTGAGTGGCACCCAGATCTGGGACGTTACACATCATTTACTCAAAAAATAATGATTTTAATATTACAATAGAATTTATGACACTTTCAAAAATTAATTACAGTCTTATAAAATTATCTTATAATCATATGAAAAAAATGTATTACTTTTGGAATCTATTTTATAATAAATTTTATATTAAATAATTATATTAATTATAAATTATAAATACTAAAGTTATCATTTTTATAACAAATATTTACTTATTCTAAGAGATAAGTATATTATATTTTCATTTATGAGATACTGAAATTTGATTTATAATTTTTTAGGTGAGATTATTATTCAAATTATCACATTAATATTCATAATGGCCACATTTCTATTCCAAATGGCCACATTACCATTTCAATATTCGAGTTTATATTTAATAACTTTTCTTTTATGCTTGGGGTTGTGTGCAACAGAAGCTATCAAATAAATTGAACTTATTTAAGAAGATACATAACATAACATCTTAGGGTGATATATTCTCCCCTATAATAAATTTAATTCTAAATTTTTTAAATTGAACTACAAAATTAAATGGTTTATATTTGAAATTTTCTTTTTTTTGGAAACCCACATCATAAACATTGTTAATAAAACATCCTCTTATTTAGAAGGAAAGGGAAATGAGAAGGTCACCACAAATACTCTCTTCTGAATAAGAGAGAACTAGTGAAAATTGAAAACATATACATGGAAGATAAATATAACAATTATGTTCTAATAGATATTTATAGATAGTATGGTCATTAGAAAATTATACATCAAAAAATCGTTAATTTTTTCTCAGTTAATAGGCCACATATTTCTCAAAAAGAAAAGTTAATGGATAATGATTATTTTTCAAAATTATTTTCTAGAGTTGAAGGATTCTTTTACAATAATGATAAGAACATAGATTTATTTCCATGACATAAGTATAATCTCATCCTTTGGTTGTGCTTCAGTCAATTTTCAATTCATTTAATTTTTTTAGATATTGATATTCTAGATGAATCTTTATGCCTTAATCACTTTTAATGAACCATATAGTCAATAATTAATTCTTTCATAATTTAAATATTTACTAAAACCAAAATCATTATCACCAGTTATCCAATATGATAAATTAGAATTTAACCTCAAATAATAATATCTTTAGTCAATCCCATAAGTAGTAAATCTTTTGACTTATCCAAAATCCATCTCTCCCAACTCAAACACCAAACACTTTGTAGGAATATTTCTAAATTCACAAAATAATATTAACATAAGATTTCATCAAATATTATATATCTTATTATCACATACTAAATATATGAATAACTTAATCTCCCTTAAACCATTAAGAAAAATGAATTCTTACAAGAGTAAAATATCAGGTTATTAGATATATTCCTTAAATTCAAACATCTAATAATTCCTACATAATATAAACCATCATATCACTAAACTCTTTCATGTTCACTAATATTATCCCCTAAAAATATATTTATTATTATATCAATATCATTAAAACATTTAGGGTTATCTTTACCATGTCATCAACTTATAATATAATGACTTCTCTTGATTACTTGTAATATTCATCAAATGCTTCCAATTACCTAAAGAAGATGTATTGTAGTGTCATCCATATATATCTTGTGATTCTTTTAACCAAAGAATTATTGTTAAAATACTTATAATTCTTAAATCCTAAAATTGTAAATTTATCATTCCCCTTCTTGTGTGGTAGTAGCATAATCTTAACTATGATCCATTATCTTATTTTGGGTTATATTCTTTTGATGCTTGGCACATTGATTTGTGTAGTATCCCATATCCTTGAATTTGAAGAATTGTATATTGGAAACCTCTTTTATACCCTTGAAATCACATGCATAGTGGAATTTATCTCCACACTTGTATAAAACTCTCATTTCTTTTAATCATATACAATGATGTTTTTTAAATAATTATCACATGTGGAAAGATACATAATTCTATTATTTTATTTATCAATAAATTTCCTCATTGTACTAATGTTCTCATGCCTTTCTATGAAGTAAAAATACTTAGATAATTATTTCCTTATCTCATTAGAAAATTATACTATGTCTTTATATGATGATAATGTTCGAAAGACTTATTCTCTTTGAAATATTGGCATAACACCATAAAATATTTGATCCTCTTTACTATTTGGACAATTTGAATTTGTGAAGTTCATATTCCATTAGTGAGGTTCCATTTCTAGATGATTACACACACTAGATTATATCATATCATTATGATACATAATGAATAATATAAAAACTTGTGAAATACATAACATAAATTAAAAAATTTAGATTTAGAAAATATCATAAAAATGTTTTTTTGTGGGATATTATCCTATAGTTATCTTAAAAATATATCTTTCATTTATATTCCATAATCAAGTAAATTCTAAATATAGTTACCATGTTTTTTACTAACCTTCCTATGATAAAAACTATAGAAACCTCGACCCTATTAGCTATGTGCTGGTAGTTATTTAAATAAAATAGAATATATACAAGATATCACATCACTAATGATTAATTAGTTTATTATTTTTTATGAACTAGATATATTCATGGAACCCATTTTACTTTGGGAATTAAAAATAATGTATAATACATAACAAAATCTAATATAATTCCTCCTTGAAAACTCATTAAATGATAACTTCTTTTTAACATGGTGAAGGGAAAAAATAAAGGGTGAGATCAAATGATCAGTAAAGGTTATGTACATCAGAAGATAACTTGAATAAATATTTATAATCAATATGGAAAGAAAAATAACTGAAATAAAAATTCCTATCAACAAACATACAATGAAAATAAAAACAAAAATTTTTTTTGTAGTTAAAATATTTTAGATGATTATAACTAAATTATAAATGTCAGGAATAATTAATTATCAGATTCCAAGTAACTAGAACATGAACCATTATACCGTCAATATATATTATGTCTGTGGGTAGAATCATGGATGATTCTACATGGAAAAAACTCAAAGGGTTTTTCACCAACTAATTTCATTTCATGAGACTAATAATGCATTAAAGAGATTGCATTAACCAATACCCAACCCATAGGTCTTATATTAAACGATACCCAACCAGTGTCATACTAGTAAAAATAATTTCTCCCATATAAACTTAATTAATAAATAATATTCCCAATCATCAAATATCCATATTAAATAAAATATATAGATTTATCAATATTTCACCATTAAATCAAATATCCATCAAGGTAAACACCGTATGTAAATATGATATATAGTGTATAAAATAATCATATACATTAAATAATGTGTTTAAAAGGTAAAATAAAAATATATCAGGATAAATTATGTCTAAAATTTTTATAATATTGTAAGAAATTTTAGGAACATTATAAACGAGCCACTGTAGTGTGATTTAGATGGAAAATATAAGAGTTTTTATAAGAGGCAGAAAAATAATTCTTTGAATAAAAACATAAATAAATATAGTTAGTTTTTCATGATAAAAATAGTGTTTTGGTACATTATTTTTGTATTAAATTGGAATTTTTAGTGTACTTGACATTGGGTATGAAAATGGGAAATTACCTTTAAATGGGCTTTCTTATCGGGATGAATTGAAAATTAAACCTTTTAAAAAACATGTATTTTCCAATAAATAAATAATTAATATATTTAGATACATATTTTAGGAACATATACACATAGTTTATAATAAATACATAATAATAATGAAGAAATAAATTGGTGTAAATATAGATAAATCATAACCCAAAGGAAAAAAATGGTGCTTAAGAAAGAATCTCTTACCACTATGTAATCAATCAAATTGTATGCACCATAAAACTAATAAAAATAAATTGAAATATTTAATACCATAAAGATAATTTGATTGATGATATGATATAACAAAATTGCAGTGTACATGGACCATAGGAAAGAAATAAGTGGTGAATAAGGCATATCTCATATAAATAAAAGTGATATGTTGAACCCCTTACCTGAGGTTTGGATTCATTCAAATTTGTCTAAAACTCATGTATGATGGTTTTAAATATTTATTTAACGTATTAAATAAATATATTAATATTTATTATATCATATGTGATCCCTTTATAACATTTTACCGCTCATTTTTAATAATATTTTATTCATTTCACTATTTCAGGGTGTGAATTTCAATGTTTGATCATGGTTGTTTTATCTTGAAAGCCACAATTCGCTTACATAGGGTATAGATAAAAAATATCCAAGGTAAAATTAATTCCATAAATATTATATTTAATCATTAAATAAATTTCAGAACCATTAATTAATGATGAAAATAAAAAATGAATTACATCGCTACGTGGAGATGGTAAGTCGTACGTACGGACGTGTGGTGCTTTAATTTTTCGTAAGATGGATAAAAGGTAGAATGTGACTTTTTAACAATCATAATAACATATCATTATTTATTTTATATTATATTTATTATATTATAAGTGAATAAATGCAATAATAGGAAGTAAAATATGGAAAGAATTTGAATGAGTTGGTAAAAAAGATTACCTCTTCCTCGGCGGACTTCCTTCATATGTCTTCTTATGGGATGTAGAGATGGTATTTCTAGAAATCCAGGACCTCCAGAACTCAGAAAAGGATGTTTAGAGAAGGAATGGTCAAGAATTGTTCTATAAAAGTGGATAATGGTGATGAAATTAAGTGAATTGATGCATCTCCTTTTAAAATTTATGTGAGAGGCAATTTAGGAAATACATAAAATTATAAAATATAATAAGTATAATATAGGGATAAAAACATCCAAAATTCCTAAAAATAATAATACTAAACATTAGTTAAATAATCTTATCATTTTTTCCATGTTCAAATTTTTTTTGATTTCTATAGTATTTAATAAAATATTTTATTCATGAAAAACAATTTTTATCAAATTAAAATCTATTCATTACTATGACCTTAAAAACATCAAGAAAAGGTTTAAAATTTAAAAAAAAATTATAACATAAAATATCATATTCATATATATAATTATTTATTTATGTTAACAATGTCAAATTATTTTAATGTTATTATTTTTAGTATCATTAATTTGATTATTCATTAATTAAATAATTAATGCACCATCATTGCACAAGCTATTAAGGTAATTATTTATTCCATAAATATTAAAAATAAATATTCATGAAGAAGATAAATTTATTATATTTATATTGACTATTTATGTTCTAATATATCTTTTAGAAAACTATATATTAAAATATTATACTAATAAATATATATAGTGTGAACAACTTGGCTTTCATTTAAATAAAATATTATAAAGGGTATTAATCATATCCATGTGGATCAAAATTTTCATTAAATAGAACGATGTAAACAACTGGATGATATTAAACCAATATAAAATATTTATCCATGTTCTTATGTCATTTAATAGTTCTTATAATTTTAATTAAAATCAATTTTTTGATTTTTCTTCTGCTTGCACAAGCACTGTATCAGCATTGTATAAGCATGAAAGTCAATTATTTCATATATAAAAAATATAAGATAAATTACAATCATAAAAATTAATTAATTAGGTTCAATAAAATCATTTATATTAAATAATAAATTATATTTACTCATATCCATGTCAAGATGACTTTTTAAATTTGTTAATTTTCCATTTCTTACCTTGTGCAAGCATTGCAAAAGCATTTGGATAATTCTCATGATATATAACTCTAAAATTATAAACTAATAGAAAAACAACATCAATAATACATTATAATTAATAAAAAATTCCTGAAAATATTTTTTACACTCAATTATTATCTAGAAGGAAACATATTTGACTTTTTCAGTGCTGCGTAAGCACTACGTCAACACTGATAATGATTTCCACACTTATCATGAAAAAATATAATTTATATTTTATTAATTATTTATGTATAATATTTATCTTATAATATCACTATTATGTTATTCCATGTGTTTAATAAATTTTATATCACAAATATTTCTAGAGGATGTCACAAAAAATACTGTATTTTATAAAAAACTGTATTTTTTCTATTCACCAAAATTCAACTATTTTAGAAAAATATGAAAAAATAACCCATACCATTTCTCAATGTTTATATTTCAAAAATGAACTCCATTTTATGAACATAATTTTATAAATATGAAAAATATAAATTTTAACTAAAATCATCATTTACTCAAAAAATACGGATTTTAGTATTATAGATGATTTTATGACACTTTCAAATAATAATTATGTTCTCATAAAATTATCTTATTATCAGAAGAAATAAAAATTAATTTATTAATATATTTTATAATAAATTTTATTTTAATTAATTGTATTAATAATAAAATACAAATAATTAATTTATAATTTTTAAAAAATATATTTAAATATTTTATGATATAAATATATCATTTTTTAATTTATGAGATTACTATTTATTTTTATAATTTTATAGGTGAGGTTATTATTATAATGGTAAAACTAATATTCCTAATGGTTACATTACTATTCTTAATGGTCACATTATTATTTAAACGGTCATGTTAATATTTAATCACGGTTTGATTAAACATGGTGTTGTGTGCGACATATGTTATTGAATCAATTGAATATATTTAAGAATATCTATATTATTACATATTGTGGTGTTATATTCTCCCGTCCATCAATAAATTGGGCCCTCTCAATTTTAAATTTAACATAAAAATTTGATGATTGATACTTGAAAATTCTTTTGTGGGAAAACCACATCATAAACAGGGTTATTAAAACATCCTCTTATAAAGAGGGAAATAAAAATGATATGGTCACAACAAAATGAGGCTTTCATATATGTTAAAATTAGTGTGAAGTGAAAACATATACAAGGAAGAGAAATATAACTACCATGTTCCAATGTAGAGCAATATATAATATGGTAATTATAAAATTAACCAACAAAAAACCATAAATTTTTTAATAGTGAAAAGAGCATTGATTTCTCAAAAAGAAAAGTAAATGGATTTTTATTTTGTTCCAAAATCATTTTTCTAGAGTTTAGGTATTATTTTAATATACATATAATCCCTTAATTAATTTATTTCCAATTAATCATCCTTTGGTTATGCTTAAATGTATTTTATTTTCATATCATATTGTTGAATATGCACATTCATGATAAATTTTTAAACATAAATAACTTTTAAGGAATCATAAGGTAAATAAGTAATTCCTTTGTCCATCAAATATTCACCAAAACCAAAATGGTTATCATAGGTTATTTGATATTATAAATCAAACATTAACCAATAAAAATTATATCCTTATCCCATATACTATGTAGTTAATATTAATACTCATCCAAAATAAGTATGTCCCAAGTCAAAGGAAAAACATTTAGTAGGAAGATGAGTAAATTTCAAAAATAAACTTAATATAATATTTACCCAAATAATGTAGCACTTATTTTCATATATGAAATATATAAATACCATAATCTCCTTTAAACCTTTATGAAGAATGCATGCTTCCAAGAGTAAAATATCAACTTTTTGAATATATTCCTTAAATTCAAACATCTAATAATTCCAGCATAACATAAACCATAAAATCACTAAAACCATAATGGTAACTAATACTACCCCATAAGCATCTACTTATTATTATCTCAACCTCAAGAACATATTTAAGGTTATATTTCTCAAGTAATAAACTTTTAGTAGAAACACTTCTCTTGATTACTTGTAAAATTCCGTAATTGCTTCTAATTCCTTAAATAAGAGGTACTGCAGTACAATCCTTATATATCTTGATATTCTTATATCCAGATAACCGTGATCCATTTTCCTATTTTTGGGTATATGCCTTTGATGCTTAAGACATTGATTTGGATAGGGTTCAATATCCTTGTGGTTTAAGAATTGTATGCTGGATACCTTTTTTATACCCATGCAGTCACAATATTTATGGCCTTCCTAAACATTTTTAGTAGACTCCCTTTTCTTTTAAGCAATTACCTTGTTGTTTTTTCGAAAATTATCACATGTGGAAAATTAATTCTGTCTCTTCGTTCCATTATCCTATTTTTTCATAGTTTTATTATGGTTATCTTGTTTCCCTATGAAGGAATAATACTTATATAATTATTACATTATCTTGTTAACACATGATACTATGTCCTCATATAATGGGAATGCTTGAGAGACCTGTTACCTTCGAAATATTGGCATAATGCCATAAATCATTTGATCCGAATTACTCTTTAGATAATACGAATTGGTTAGAATCCAATTATTTTTCCATGTTTCCATTTCTAAATGATAACATACACAAGATTAGATTATATAATTATGAAAACATAATGTATAATCCCAAAACTAGTGAAATAATTGACATAAAAGGAAAAAATTATGCACAACTAATCTCATAAACGTTGTTTATTTGGGATGTTGGTCTATAATTATCCTCAAATTATATCTTATATTTATGTTACCTAACCTATTATTTCTTAAATATAATTCCCAAAGTTTCTAATAAAATTCCTCTAATACCAACTGTAATAACCTCGACCCTAGAATCCCAAAGTCATTTTTTATTTTATTATAATGTCTTAAATATGAGAGATCGCATCACCAAGGATTGATCAGTTTAGTAGTCTAGAATAAATAGATACATACATGGAACCGATTTTATTTTTGGAATAGAAAATAAACAATAATACATAACAATGTCTAATATACTACATCCTTTACAACAATTTAAATAATATATTCCTCATAACCTGAGAAAGAAAAATAAATAAAATAGTGAGAGAAAATACTCAGTAGGTGTTAGGTATAGTTTAGGATAACTATAATAAATATTTATAATCAATATTTCATTTCAAATAACTGAAATTCACATACCTATCGATAAACTAAGAATTAAAATTTATCTACAGATTTTGTCATAGTGAAAATACACTAGATAATAATAACAGGATTATTGATATATAAAATGGTTAATTATTAGACATTAGGTATTTATTAGATGAACTATTGTACCTTCAAGGTGAATTAAGTCTATGGGTAGAAACCCATCTGATTTTTCTTGGAAACAAACATGAAGGGTTTTTATCCAATGGTTTTTATCTCATGAGACTATCGATGCATCGAGGGGCTAGCAAGAACCGGTCCCCAAACTATGTCATACTATTCTAAATAATTCCTCACATATCAATTTAATTAATAAATAATTTTCCTTTTCATAAAATATCCATATTAAATAAAAGATAAATATTTATCAATATTTCTCTATTAAATCTAGTAAACATCTAAGAAAACACCATATGTAAAAATCTTATACGATGTAGAAAAAATAATATCCATGAAATAATAGATTAAAATGTATAATATAAATATATCATGGTAAATTATGTATAAATATAGTCAGAAAATGTAAAAAATAGTATTTATGAAACTTTAGAAATGATCCATTGTATTATAGTTTAAAGGTAAAATATTAAAGTTTCTTTAAAACAGACAAAAGAATAAATGTATTCATAAAACTAGATATGAACATAGGTAGTTTTCCATGATAAAAATATTTTTTAAAAAAATTGTCTCTTTAAATATATTTTTTAGTGTACTTGACACATGCTATGAAATTCGGTTATTCCCTTTAAATGATATTACTTATAATGAGAAATTGAAAATTAATACTTTTAAAAACATTTTTTTCCCCATAAAATACGGTGGAATTGATCTGGATTCATATTTGAGAAATATACACACATAATTTATAATAATTAAATATTAATGATGATGAAATAAATATGTGTAAAGAGATAGAAAACATAACCCAAAGGAAAAAATAGTGGTTCAGATATAATCCCTTATGACTTTGTAATCAATCGAATTTTATTTCATATAAAATTAATAATATTAAATTGAATCAATTAATACCATGATGGTAAAAATTTTCATGATATGATATATCAAAATATTAGTATACATACACCTCACAAAAGAAATAAGTGGTAAATAAATCATATCTCATTGAAATGATAATGATATGAGGAACCTCTTACCTAATGTTTGACTTCCTTAAAACATGTTTTAAACTCCATTATAATTACCGTAAACATATTATTAACTTATTAAATAATCATATTAATATGTATGATATCATATGTTATCCCCTTACTACTTTTTACCAAACATTTATTAGTAATATTTTATTCATTTCATTGTTTCTATTGTCAATTTCCATGTTTTATCATGCATGTTTTTTCTTGAAATTCATGGTTATCTTACATAGGGAATAGATCCAACATCTCAAAAATAACATTAATACCAGCATTAAATACATTTTTTTAACCATTATTTAATGTTCAACGTAGAAAAAAAATTACATCACTACATGGATATGGAAAGTTGTACGTACACACGTACTGTGTTTTAATTTTTTTAAGGTTGAACAAATGTAGAATATGGTTGTTTCATAATCATAAAAACATCTCCATATGTAAATGATAATGGGTATATTTTTTTATAAGGGAAATAACAAAAAAATAGGATGTAAAATATAAAATGAATTTCAATGATTTCGTAAAAATGATTACCTTTTATTCAATTGAATTCATTTAGATATCTTCCTAAGAGATCTAGAGATGATATTTATGAAAACCCAGAATATCTTTAATATGTAAAAGGATGTTTTTTATGGTATGGGTTGGATAGAGTTGAGAAAAATGGATCATGGTGATGAAATTAAGTGATGTAATTAATCTCATTTTATAATTTAATTGAGGTGAAATTTAATAATTACTTATAATATAAAATTTTGATATGCCTAATATAGTGTTAAAGATTTATAAAAGGCCTAAAAATTATATTTGATCACATTTTCTATATAATATTATAATTTTTTGCCTTATTTAATGTCACGAACAAAATCTGATCGCCACTGAAACTGGCACCAAACATGGCCCGTGACAAGTCCTGAAGGGCGTTCCCAATCCCCATGGGCTTGCAGAAGTGCTCGGGTATCATAAAATGAGAATTGGGAATGTTTCACCCAAGTTTATAAACATAAAACAATAGATGAATCCAATAAAAAGAATCTGGATTTTTCAAACCAAAAAACCTTTTACAAAAAATCCAGAACTGAATTACATATTTTAAAACAACTCACCAAGACTATAACCAAGGTACAAAACCAAAAATAAACAGCCCAAGAACCCTCATGGCAAGGGGCACCTCCCTCAATCCATCTCCACAAGACTCCACCCCAAGGATCTTCTAGAAACCCGAACCACTGGCACTAAAAACTATACCCAACCTGTGACAACAAAAATAACCAAGTATACTTACACAAAAGGGTGTGAGTAGGGTGTGAGACAATTCATAGTAGGATACCACCACTAAGAGATTCCATGTGATAAACATTAAAAGAAAAAAATCTTGCAATTTTTCATAAACAGGAAATGCTAGTCACAGTTTCTAAAACATGAAACTTAATAATTAAAATAGTTTTCAAGTGGGATATTATTAAGAATCAAAACTTTAAAAAATAATGTTAACACTACTGAATTTTATATCCAACTATACCATATGTCGATGGTAATCACAATGTAACTAATGATTACAAGCAATAGGAAATAACCCCAAGGAACTAGCTCATTGTGCATCCCAAGTACCTCATATCTTGGTGAAAGTAACCATCACAATATATGTTCTCATTCACTATCCACTAGTAGGGAACATACCCATAACCTAGTGGTCCCTAATCATCATCATAATAGTTTAGTTAGTATTGTAAGTGTCAAACTTTCTATGTGAAACTGAGGCCAAACCCCACGAATTCACTAGCATACTAATACACGTCCACCCACCTAAATATCTGGGTTTCCCTCTTGTGCTCAAACAAGTTCAACAAGACAAGAAGTATAATTTTCACAAGAATATATCACTTCCACATCAAGCATTAACCAAAAATCCTATATGTACATCACACAAGTCAAAAATTCCACTTTTTTATTCAAATTGATTTTGAAATCAAACTCACACCAAAATAGCCCACAACACATTTTTCACATCCTTCGCAATTTAAAAAATTCTTTAAAAAATTTATAAAATCTTTCCTAATATGCTAAAAATCACATAACAGCCCACTCACATGTTAAAAAATATTCTTTTCATAAACAAATGTCATTTTTCACATCACACTCACACAAAACAGCACGAAAACATGTTTCGCACCCACATCACAATTTCTTAAATCACCTAGACAAATTAAAAAACATTGCCAAAACTTATGACATAAAAACTAACCACTTTATCTTTAAAAAACACAATTTAATAACATAAAACCACCAAAACAGTACATAAGTATCCATTTCACACTTTGCGTAACTCATTAAATCATTTACAATTTTCATAAAACCAACCCAAGGGGTATAACTATGTTTTCCCCACAAAACCCAATTCCAAATCTTCTATAAAAGCCAAAATAACACCAAAACCAATCCAAACCAGAATTGGAATACCTAGAAATATTTATTTAATGACTCTCAAGTATTATAAAATCCCCTCAAATAATACCACAAAAGATGCACATGAAAAACACACATTTTCATAATACGCTTTCAAGAGGCATTACATTGTTTCACACATAAAACCCATTAAAAGACCCTCTTTTAAACCCAACGGCACACCAATACCCTACCATAACATAATTTGCAGTCGATCATGATTTATTACACCAATTTCATATGTTATAAAAACACACCCAAACAATACACCAAAGGTTGCACATGAAAAAAACCCAATTTCTAACTAAAATGCAACTATAAAATAAATTGATTTACCAAATCCATAATAAATAGTTTTCACAAAACACACAACATATGAGGAACATGAAAAATAAGTAATTGAAGCAAAATAACTCATCTAGAAATGATCACACTTGGAATCACCTACCAAAAGTGTCGAAACCCTCAAATGTTGGTGTGAAGCATCAACTGCACCACCGCCGCACCTCAATAAAGTGAAAAGAAACCTAAAACCTCAATATTTTACCCCAAATATAGAAAGTTATACCCTAGGCACGAACCCTAAGTTCTAGAAATTTTATAACTCATGAAAGGGTGAAAGAAACAATAAGGAATGAGAATAAATCAAAGAGAGAAAGACTTACTTGTAGAAATCATGAAGAGATCACCCTAAATCCACCAAAATCTGAATCTCTGTGTAAAAAAAACTGGTATGAAGGCTATAAGGAGTCATAGTAGGTCATTCTGGGACTAAAATGGGGGAAAACGAATTAAAATTTAAGGATTTATGAAATAATCATTTTACCTTTTCAAATCTTCTCAATTTGAGAAATATTAAGAATGATCGCTCTACTTCATGGTTCAAATGAGTTCAAAAAATGCTAAACTGATAATGGGGTTGATCCTAGAGATATTGGATTTTATAGGGAGGTTGAATCATTGAAAAAAATAAAAGGAGATATTAAATAATTAAAAAAAATTAAAGCATAAAATGGGATTACGGGCAGGCCCAATATATGAATTGTAATGGATGAAAAATGTTGAAAGATGAAGGAATTATAAATGAAAAAAATTGGTTTTTAAATCTGGAAATGGGATAATGGTTTGACCCAAATTTTAAAAACCCACCATTCCCACCAAAATTCATAGGAAACCTCGAAAACAGATCAAATATGGGAATTAAATGAAAAATGCCTTCTAAAGAAGTCATGGATGTGACAATTCTCCCCACCATAAAACTTTCTACCCTAGGAAAGCCACAACAGGGCCAAAATAAAAAAAACAAACCCAACTAATAGAATAGAAATGTAATAATTTTCCAAGTCCGGTCCACCCCTAAAAGGCAAAAACACCTCATGTGATCAATTAAGGAAGGAATATGCTCACAAAAAAAACTTACATCAATTTACTAAAATGATCAAGAACATTCAGACATTATTCCCAAATAGAAACTCCTAAAACACTACAAGAAAAAGACTCAAGTAATCTACCGAGACGAACAACAACAACGAACAAGGTTACTCTTACTTTGCTTTAACTAAACTGTTGGGCACTCTCTAATCCCAACGTTTAACCCCAGAATATTTTGGTAATTAGATAGCTCCAAACGAGACTACCTCTCACCAGGCTAAGACCAAAGACTATCTGAGTTACTTGTATTGGGAGACACAAATGGGATCCCCACTATAAGAGACACCTTAAATTTTCTTGAGATAGATTCAGAACACTAATAGGAGAAGGCCTGAACAGACTCCCTGGTTCAAGGGGTAGAATTCCATTAGACCTTTACAAAAGAACTTATATGAGACTCATAGTGGGTCTCCCCACCATAAGAACCAACCATATTAACTGACCATCACTGGCTGGTATAGAAATAACTGAAAATTTAAAGATTTGGGATGGCCACACAGTTGGTGTCATTGTTTGGGAAACCATGCACTAACTGTAGGGATCCTTCTATCTACATGGTTTTCTGGGGAATGGTGACTACAAACCATGTGCAAACCGTGCACTCATTCTATCTAGCCAAATATCAAACCTTTCTCTAAATACCCAATTGAAATCAAAGGGGGAAACTATGAACTTAGGCTACAACATGAAAAAGAGGTCCTCCCACCTCTACCACCAAACGGGAACAACTGGAATAAGATGATGACACCAGAGGTTTAAACTCTTCCTGTAATTCATACTGAGGATAATAATTTGTTAAAGGGTTTGAACGACATTCGGATTTCCCCTGAATACTTGTCAGCTTCTCTCTAGGACCTAATGATGGATCTCAAATGATTGAAGCATCTTCGGCCTTATAGTTAGGTTTTGGAAACCACCTGAACAGAACTTCTTATTCTGGTGATATAAACAACTACACCGCAACCCCGATAAGTTTACCAATGACTAACAAATTCCAAACTCACTTTACCCTATCCCAAAATTTCACTGAAACAAGGTCTTAGAAGATTCATACACATCACACCTTGTTTCTTCGGGTGAGAAACAACAGAAGTAAAGGATGCATATAAACACCTTCTTATGAATCAGAGGATTTTGACATTTTCCCAAGAGAGATATACTCCCAACATAACATAGACTCTAAGAGGATTCCATAACCTTCATATTTATAGTCAAATTATCACATGAAATCACAAGGCATCACTGAACATGGCCATTGTGATGGATAGAAACAATACATGGAATGGTACCTTATTCCAAATCCCTAAACAATAAACAAGTCCAGAAAGTGGTCACAGTAGCCTCTCATGACCAGATTCCCAAAACCAGTGGTTTAACCAGAACTCTTGCTTCATAGAAACTATGAATAACCCTAATTACCTCTTAGACACCATCGAGGCACTCGTCTACACTAATAACCCCAGACCACTTCCACCTTCGAAGAACCATGCAACTTAAGAAACTAAGGTCTCTTTCAACATTCCACGAGCACTCTCCCGCTACAAGAGGATAAAAAATCAACGAAATGAATTTTTTAGATCCAATCAACAAAGATAGATAAAATATTCCTTATATTTATCAATAAAAAGATTTTCCAATGGAGAAACAATCGGGGTTTCACTTCAGTTGTGCATTAACCCTTAATGGGGTCGTACCTTATCCAAGGAGAGAACCCAAGGACCCAACCAAGCTGGTGCATTGGTCAAAACATTCCACAAACCAGATCCAATAATATGAAGGGAACCACCATAAAGGTGTCTGGAAAAATATCTCAAAAGAGACTACTAACCGGTCTATCTACCTTACTTACCGACCAAACACAAACCCAAAACATGGTTAGAAAAGGAGGGTTCATGGAATCAAAACATCCCACAACATCAACATTTTTAAAAAAACACATAATATACACCATCCTAAACAATTCATCAAGACATCATGTTTGTATTTAAAAAAAATTATTTGAAAACAAACAGTTTAGTGGTTGATGTAACATCCCAGGTAAATAACGAATATTACCTTCTCTCTTTATTAATATTTTTGAATAAAATATTAATATTACTTTTAAAGGGATGCTAAGTTCGATAGCGTACCCAATACGCAACAATGGGTTTTTTGTTGAAATCTTCCAATGCACACCAATAATGGAATAATATTATTTCAAATGGTAGTTCACACGTAGCCGTTGTATTGGCGGGAATGAATAAGAAATGTTTTTACATTTATCCAATAAAAGATAAAGGCTTAAAATAAGAAAAGAATTCAATTTTAAGCATAAATACTTTAATGTTCACTAAAAGGTTGATTTATCGCCTTTTAATGGCGAACCCTCTTTAAAAATAGTTTTGGTCACCCCTATACTTTCTTTTGGACCAAATAAAACTCTTCCTTATAATCGGGACATCAAATATTACTTTGTGTAATTTTTTGGTATTTTTCCGATAAAGTTCATTTTTTTATGAATAGTGTAAAAAGTTGTATTTTAATTCAAAACCTCTTTTTAATCTAATTTATTAAGATGATTAGATAATATTTTGAATTGGTTTTTAAGTGCAATTAGAATAAATGTTTACCATTTAATCCAATAGTGGCCGTTGGATTTAATTTTACTTTGAAATTGGACTTAAACTGGTGTCAATCTTTTGATACTTATTGTTTCATAAAAACACGCTATTTGTTTTGACAGCGGGAATTAATTATTAAATTAATTAATGCAACTTATATGTTTTGAATTTTGTAAAATGGACTTCATTTTTGAATTCGGAATATCAAATATAGCTTAAGGTGAATTTTTGGTATTTTTCTGAAAAACATCAATTTTTGATGAATAGTGAAACCGCGAAGTGGTGGTTACAAAATTTGATTTTTCGTTTAAATGGGACTTTACCACTTCTGTGATTTGAATTTCAAAAATCCAATTTAAATGATTTTCATTATTAAGTAAAATCTGGTTCAATGGGATGAAAATAATTTTTGATGAAAAGTAACTTTTTAGTTTTATTAATCGCGATTAGAGGTAATTAGTATAATTTAAGGTAAAAATGTTGTTAATATAATATGAAAACACTATAACAAATGTCCTAACCCTATTGGTTGAGTAATGGCCGACCATTACAACCCATGGGTCGATTTGGTGGACCCCATGGAGCCACTTGGGTGGGAAAATGACTTTAAATCCTTTTATTAAACGTAAAGGTGAAAATGACATTAACATAAATTGTTTTACTAAAAAAAATTAGAAGGGGTTATACTAATCAGATTTTTGTCTATAAATATTAATTGGAAATCTAAAAATATTTCCTACATCATGATATTTTTGTTATAATTTTTGGACATTAAATAAATTAATTTATTTATGACATCATGATGATGCAACGATGACCTCATAAATGAACTATTAAAATAAAATGATAAGATAATCTGAAATATAAAACTTACACTTGTACAAATACTATTGGAGGAGTATATTTCGAACCCTCATAACCTTATACTCAAATTATATCTTTTTGGGACCTCAAAAATCCGAAGAGGCATCTCATAATAATATAACTTTCATGATTTCCAAAAGAGCCCCTCCTCTCCCCTTATAAAAGGCCCCCACCTCTACCTCAATCTCCACACTCCTAAAGCCTTTGGCTCGGCCAACCCCTGCCCATTTCCTCTCTCCACATACCTCTACTCAACCTATAGGATCCCCTTTGGGCATAATCCTTTCAAAGTAAGCCTTTAGGCTCAAATCAAAAGGAGTTACCCATTTTAAAGGTAATGATTTCTCTTGTGTTCATTTGTTTTATTTTGCTTCTCCAACCCCCTAAACTCTTTTTATTATTTTCTTTTGTAACAACTCCAGTATCTTTAATATACTAGGATTTTTTTATAAGATTTATTTTAGCTACACTTTCACACAACTACATCTAATGGTTAAAGAACATACGGTTTCCGAGGATGGCGAAATTCTGCCTCCCGAAACGATGATTGTTCAATACTCATCAAACACCTTCAAAGGTGGACATTATGATGTCACTATTTTTCTTTATGATATATAATATGTTTATTCATTCTTTAATCTTCTGTATTTTTCATTTATGGCACTCCTTCATGGTCTCCATTATGGGTAAACGCGATATTTTCATTTAAGGAAGTGTGGACTACCACCCCCTCAAAGTGATTTGATTCGTTAATGCCATATGTGGGATTTGTAAAGGATAAAGTTAATAATATTATATATGGTATTATACTGTAATTATAATATATGTATGTATCAATATGTATTCATTCCATTAAAGTATGAAATGGAAATGAAAGTAGCGTTCATGCGTACGTACGGATTACCGTCTCCATGAACGGTGCCTTTCATTTCCTATCTCCAAAATGTTATGTCATAGTATAAGTGCATTTATGAAATTGATATATATTATATATAAATGATTAATATCATTCTGGAATTATAATACATATATATATATATATCTCAATTATTTTTAATTCCATTAACATGAAAAAGAGATGGAAGTAGCGTTCATGCGTACGTACGGTCTACCGTCTCCATGAATGGTGCCTTTCATTTCTTTTTATCTCCAAATGTTATGGAATAGTATAAAATGAATATATAATGGATATATATGATATTAAAATCATTAATACTTTTCTGGAGATGATGTGATTATTACTTCATGGACAATTCTTTTCAAACAAGTTCACTTTTGACTCATGAACCAAACATCAACAAAAACGTCTGATATGAACTAACATAATAATATAATTATTATAACATTATAATATGTGATATTAATTGAATAATAAACATTAAAGGAGGTCCTTAATCAATTATTAATTGACCAAAGTTTATTTTTCAGGAATATAAAGAAACGAACAAGACAAGTTGGACTGAAGGTAAGGGATCTGACCTCTCTCTTTCTTTTTCGAGTACTCTCTTTTATGTCACCTATTTTATGATCCAGGTTTTGATGTTGAAGAATGTTCTTTTATATTTAACATAATGAAATTTTTATTTTCATATGATGAGAGACTCCCTCTTACTCTCATCAATACATTTTTAAGTGGCGCTGTTAGGATGCCGAATTTTTGTAAGGGACCCTACCTATCTCTTTCTTTTCAAGTAATCTCTTTTATATCATTTCCTTTAATCTCCATGTTCTTATGTTGGAGGATGTTCTTTTATATTAATCCTACTATCCAATTATGTTCATATTATTAGATACCTTATTTGATCTCAACAATCCATTTTTGGGAGTTTTAAGTGGCGCTGTTAGGCTGCCGAATTTTCATAAGGGTATTTTTCATCTCACTTTTATTCCTATGGGATTCATGATACATTTTCCACTATTTCCTTTTGTGTGGTTTATGTAATTCCTATTATTGTATTCTTTATGTAATATAATCTCATTTATGGTTATTTACATAATCATTGTATGACCCTTCTTTCATGGGGTGCGTGTTTCGAAAGATTCCCAAATCAGTAAGGGATTCTTTCACCCTCCTCTTTTTAAAAGACTTCGTTTTGTTATGTCTTTTAATTTACATCTTCTTATGTTGGGATATGTTCTTATATATCCTTATTTCTGTAAATTATATTTCCAAGTGATGAGATACACTTTTTATCTCTCATCGTCTCATTTAATGAATTTCATAATGACGTCGTTAGGCTGTCGACTTTTTGTAAGGGAACTTCTTAACCTAATTTCATTTTCTTTGGGTTAAACCAATACTTCTTGATTATGTCATACTATGAAAATGTGTGGATGAACTCTGACTTTTTTACACTTAATATCCTTCTATATTGGGTGTATTTATATTTTTCACACATAATCATGTAATTGATTTATCCTTAATCTAAGGATACCGACTTTGTATGGGACTTCGTCTCAATCTCCTTTCATTGAGGCATAATTTGATTTATACACAACTTTCTTTTATACGGTGTATAAACCCTTTTTGACTTTTACGTTTATTCAAAAGGAATCTTTTTATACGAAGCGTTTTACTAAACGATAAAAGGAATTTTTTTATCGTATGTATGCGGCGACAACGACTTCTCCACCGCCGTGACCATTATTTGAGTTTTGGCTTCCTCTACAAGCCATAACTTATTTTTAAAGGAAAAAAAAATACCAAGTTTTAATTTTATTTTATTTTGGTATTGAAAATGGGTTTTCTAATGTTTGAGTATATCAATGTGTTTTGATATCTTGTGATTGTAATGTGGAAATGTTATGTTTCCTTTATGCATGTTTAATGTGATACGATTATATTATGGTTCTTGGGCATTGTTTATGAAGACGGGTGGTTCCGTGATAAACTATGGGCGGGTGAGCCCGTTATAGATCTCCAATACATTGGGTAACATGACGGAGTTAAACGTTAAGGTTTCTCTGAAGAGATTTATGGGAATAATGTGATAGGTATTCCAAAGGTAACCAAGAGGGTTACTCCCTATGAAAGTATGTTATGAATGCCCCAAGTTACCTTTATGTCGTATGTTTTCTATGAGTTATTCATAAAACTTATGTTTTCAAGAGGTATGTTAAAATGTTTAAGTTTTATGAGTAAGTATGTTTTCATACATGGTCAAACGTTTTCAATTTGTACTCTTATGTCACTTACTGAGCTTTTTATGCTCATCCCAAGTTTTTGAAATGTTTTTCACAGGAATTGAAGTGGAATAGGGTCAAGGATGAGATCAAGGAAATGTCATGCTGTCTAAACATGGAACTAGACATGAATCTTTTGTTAAAGTGTTTTTATCTGGTGGAAAAAGTGGATACTGAGTAGAAGTGTCTACTTTGTAATCTTTTGAGATGTAATAGTTATGTCCTAATTCTCTAGAACTCTAAACCTAAAAATATTCTCAATGTGAATTGTTCTTTTTAATTCAAGATTAATTAAGGTTTAAGGTTGGGGCCTTATAGTTAGTATCAAAGGTCGGTTTAGATAACTTTAGAGGTTAGGGTGTTGTTTAAGCATAAGTGACAAGTTGTGTATAACAACAATGGGTAGTATATTTGATAGAGTATTTGTTATTAAAATGAGTATGTGATAAGTTGGATAAGAATAACATAGTTTTTATCTTCCTCTTTAATACATGATTATTTTATTGATATACTCACACTGACCTTTTTGGTTTTAGTAAATGGCTGGACCTAACAGGAACCAATGTGACAATGGGAAACTGAGGAGGTTTTTTTATTAAGAAACTGGGTGAAATGGGTGATCTAATGATGAATCTTGTGGTTGTTCTAAACCAAATATCAAGGAGTCAAGATTCACCACTGGAACCATGGTAAGTTCTCTAATGCATCATGTATGAGAGAACAAACTCTATGTAGAAGATCAAGTAATAATTATAAAGGTAACCATTAGGGTTAATATGATCCTTACTTTTGAGGTAATTATGGGTTACTATATATTTTGATGGAAAATGTAAGGAATGAGATAAACTTGAGGTTAAAATATGTTATGGTTATTCTTGATGATTTATCTCTCATTGGGGAATTTTTTAAATATTATATAGTTTTGGAAAATGGAAAACACGCAGACCGTGTGACAACCCGTCGCGTCGAACAAAACTGCGGGATTTGAACCCACAACCAATGTGCAAATAGTATTTATCGCCTACCACTGAGCTACGTGAAGTCCCTGGTTAGTTTGACTAATTTTTTTTAGTTAGATGATTTTATGAATCAATAGTAAGTTTATTTTTTGGGGTATCAATGGAAATGATTAACCGATCATGGAGGATATGTGATTAGGTTAGTTACTTTTCAATACGAGACTTTAAAATAAGATGATGTAATTTTGGAGATAAATGTTAAGAAATATCTTGGATGACTATGTGATTAAATCCTTCAGTGATTTGGGTTTCAATCTTAGTTTCGTTTACTTTGAAGAATTTTAAGGACAATTTCTTATTGAATGTTCTTTGTTGAACTTTGGGTTTTGTCAGGAAATTTTGGAGATTGAGAATAGATCTTCTTTTATAAAGGATTATCCATTTTGTGGATTATCTAATATTGTACTAACCTTTTTGGTTTTGGTTAAGGTATAAAGACATGGGAAGTATATAGTTCTCTTTTTTGGATTAGGTGATTCTCTAGAAGTTGGTTATAGTGAACAAGACATCCTAAATGCTCGTCTTTTGGAGAAAATATGAGTTTGTGTAAGAAATCAAGTAATAGTTGAAAGTCAACATGACAATTAAGTATGTTTCCTTATGATTTAGTTAATCTCATAAATAAATTTCTCAATGAAAAGTAACTTAAAACAAAAATGTTGTCGGCAGCTTTTCCTACTGGGGAATCCAATACCATTTAACCCATCACAAGTTTGTGATTTTCTTGTTGTTAACTTTCTCCTAATCATGTTTTCTATCACTCTCCCTCAGAACATGAACCTTTGTTTTTTCTTACATATCCATATTTTCATGGAATCCTAGTATATTTTGTCTCGGGTGACCTTTGTACTTCTCTTTATTTCTTTTAAAGTGATAGTTTAATTGACTCATTTTTTGATGTGGGATTTTCAATGAAGTTTCTGAGCCCAATTTGTTTTTTTAAATTGCGAGGACGCAATTCCCAAAAGGGGGGAAGGATGTAACATCCCAGGTAAATAACGAATATTACCTTCTCTCTTTATTAATATTTTTGAATAAAATATTGATATTACTTTTAAAGGGATTCTAAGTTCGATAGCGTACCCAATACGCAACAATGGGTTTTTGTTGAAATCTTCCAATGCACACCAATAATGGAATAATATTATTTCAAATGGTAGTTCACACGTAGCCGTTGCATTGGCGGGAATGAATAAGAAATGTTTTTACATTTATCCAATAAAAGATAAAGGCTTAAAATAAGAAAAGAATTCAATTTTAAGCATAAATACTTTAATGTTTACTAAAAGGATGATTTATCGCCTTTTGATGGCGAACCCTCTTTAAAAATAGTTTTGGTCACCCCTATACTTTCTTTTGGACCAAATAAAACTCTTCCTTAGAATCGGGACATCAAATATTAGTTTGTGTAATTTTTTGGTATTTTTCCGATAAAGTTCATTTTTTTATGAATAGTGTAAAAAGTTGTATTTTAATTCAAAACCTCTTTTTAATCTAATTAATTAATATGATTAGATAATCTTTTGAATTGGTTTTTAAGTTCAATTAGAATAAATTTTTACCATTTAATCCAATAGTGGTCTTTGGGATTAATTTTACTTTGAAATTGGACTTAAACTGGTGTCAATCTTTTGATACTTATTGTTTCATAAAAACACGCTATTTGTTTTGACAGCGGGAATTAATTATTAAATTAATTAATGAAACTTATATGTTTTGAATTTTTTAAAATGGACTTCATTTTTGTATTCGGAATATCAAATATAGCTTAGGGTGAATTTTTTGTATTTTTCTGAAAAACATCAATTTTTGATGAATAGTGAAACCGCGAAGTGGTGGTTACAAAATTTGATTTTTCGTCTAAATGGGACTTTACCACTTCTGTGATTTTAATTTCAAAAATCAAATTTAAATGGTTTTCATTATTAAGTAAAATGTGGTTCAATGGGATGAAAATAATTTTTGATGAAAAGTAACTTTTTAGTTTTATTAATCGCGATTAGAGGTAATTAGTATAATTTAAGGTAAAAATGATGTTAATATAATATGAAAACACTATGACACATGTCCTAACCCTATTTGTTGAGTAAGGGCCGACTATTACAACCCATGTGTCGATTTGGGGGACCCCATGGATCCACCTGGGTGGGAAAATGACTTTAAAGCCTTTTATTAAAAGTAAAGGTGAAAATGACATTAACATAAATTGTTTTACTAAAACAGTTTTTAGAATGGGATATAATAATCATATTTTTGTCTATAAATATTCATTGGAAATATAAAAATATTTCCTACATCATGATATTTTTGTTATAATTTTTGGACATTAAATAGATTAATTTATTTATGACATCATGATGATGCAACGATGACCTCATAAATGAACTATTAAAATAAAATGATAAGATAATGTGAAATATAAAACTTACACTTGTCCAAATACTATTTTAGGAGTATATTTAGAACCCTCATAACCTTATACTCAAAATATATCTTTGTGGGACCTCACAAATCCGAAAAGGCATCTCATAATAATATAACTTTCATGATTTCCAAAAGAGCCCCTCCTCTCCCCTTATAAAAGGCCCCCACCTCTACCTCATTCTCCACACTCCTAAAGCCTTTGTCTCGGCCAAACCCTACCAATTTCCTCTCTCCACATCCATTTCCTAAACCTAGAGGATCCCCTTTGGGCATAATCCTTTCAAAGGAAGCCTTTAGGCTCAAATCAAAAGGAGTTACCCATTTTAAAGGTAATGTTTTCTCTTGTGTTCATTTGTTTTATTTTGCTTCTCCAACCCCCTAAACTCTTTTTATTATTTTCTTTTGTAACAACTCCAGTATCTTCAATATACTAGGATGTTGTTATAAGATTTATTTGAGCTACACTTTCACACAACTACATCTAATGGTTAAAGAACATACGGTTTCCGAGGATGGCGAAATTATGCCTCCCGAAACGATGATTGTTCAATACTCATCAAACACCTTCAAAGGTGGCCATTATGATGTCACTATTTTTCTTTATGATATATAATTTGTTTATTAATTCTTTAAGATTCTGTATTTTTCATTTATGGCACTCCTTCATGGTCTCCATTATGGGTAAACGCGATATTTTCATTTAAGGAAGTGCGGACTACCGCCCCCTCAAAGTGATTTGATTCGTTAATGCCATACATGGGACGTGTAAAGGATAAAGTTAATAATATTATATATGGTATTATACTGCAATTATAATATATGTATGTATCAATATGTATTCATTCCATTAAAGTATGAAATGGAAATGAAAGTAGCATTCATGCGTACGTACGGATTACCGTCTCCATGAACGGTGCCTTTCATTTCTTATCTCCAAAATGTTATGTCGTAGTATAAGTGCATTTATTAAATGGATATATATTATATATAAATGATGAATATCATTCTGGAATTATAATACATATATATATATATATCAATTATTTTTAATTCTATTAACATGACAAAGAGATGGAAGTAGCGTTCATGCGTACGTACGGTCTACCGTCTCCATGAACGGTGCCTTTCATTTCTTTTTATCTCCAAATGTTATAGAATAGTATAAAATGAATATATAATGGATATATATGATATTAAAATCATTAATAATTTTCTGGAGATGATGTAATTATTACTTCATGGACAATTCTTTTCAAACAAGTTCACTTTTGACTCATGAACCAAACATCAACAAAAACGTCTGATATGAACTAACATAATAATATAATTATTATAACATTATAATATGTGATATGAATTGAATAATAAATATTAAATGAGTTCCTTAATCAATTATTAATTGACCAAAGTTTATTATTCAGGAATATAAATAAACGAACAAGACAAGTTGGACTGAAGGTAAGGGATCTGACCTCTCTCTTTCTTTTTCGAGTACTCTCTTTTATGTCACCTATTTTATGATCCAGGTTTTGATGTTGAAGAATGTTATTTTATATTCAACATAATGAAATTTGTATTTTCATATGATGATAGACTCCCTCTTACTCTCATCAATACATTTTTAAGTGGCTCTGTTAGACTGCCGAATTTTTGTAAGGGACCCTACCTATCTCTTTCTTTTCAAGTAATCTCTTTTATGTCATTTCCTTTAATCTACATGTTATTATGTTGGAGAATGTTATTTTAAATTAATACTACTTTACAATTATGTTCATATGATGAGATACCTTATTTGATCTCAACAATCCATTTTTGGGAGTTTTAAGTGGCGCTGTTAGGCTGCCGAATTTTCATAAGGGTATTTTTCATCTCACTTTTATTCCTATGGGATTCATGATACATTTTCCACTATTTCCTTTTGTGTGGTTTATGTAATGCCCATTATTGTATTCTTTGTGTAATATAATCTCATTTATGGTTATTTACATAATCATTGTATGACCCTTCTTTCATGGGGTGCGTGTTTCGAAAGATTCCCAAATCAGTAAGGGATTCTTTCTCCCTCCTCTTTTTAAAATACTTCGTTTTGTTATGTCTTTTAATTTACATCTTATTATGTTGGGATATGTTCTTATATATACTTATTTCTGTAAATTATATTTCCAAGTGATGAGATACACTTTTTATATCTCATCGTCTCATTTAATGAATTTCATAATGACGTCGTTTGGCTATCGACTTTTTGTAAGGGAACTTCTTAACCTAATTTCATTTTCTTTGGGTTAAACCAATACTTCTTGATTATTTCATACTATGAAAATGTGTGGATGAACTCTGATTGTTTTACACTTAATATCCTTCTATATTGGGTGTATTTATATTTGTCACACATAATCATGTAATTGATTTATCCTTAATCTAAGGATACCGACTTTGTATGGGACTTCGTCTCAATCTCTTTTCATTGAGGCGTAATTTGATTTATACACAACTTTCTTTTATACGGTGTATAAACCCTTTTTGACTTTTACATTTATTCAAAAGGAATCTTTTTATACGAAGCGTTTTACTAAACTACAAAAGGAATGTTTTTATCGTACGTATGCGGTGACAACGACTTCTCCGCCGCCGTGACCATTATTTGAGTTTCAGCTTCCTCTACAAGCCATAACTTATTTTTAAATGAAAAAAAAATACCAAGTTTTACTTTTCTTTTATTTTGGTATTGAAAATGGGTTTTCTAATGTTTGATTATATCAATGTGTTTTGATATCTTGTGATTGTAATGTGGAAATGTTATGTTTCCTTTATGCATGTTTTATGTGATACAATTATATTATGGTTTTTGGGCATTGTTTATGAAGAAGGGTGGTTCCGTGATAAACTATGGGCGGGTGAGCCCGTTATAGCTCTCAAATGCATTGGGTAACATGACGGAGTTAAACGTTAAGGTTTCTCCAAAGAGATTTATGGGAATAATGTGATAGGTATTCCAAAGGTAACCAAGAGGGTTACTCCCTATGCAAGTATGTTATGAATGCCCCAAGTTACCTTTATGTCGTATGTTTTCTATGAGTTATTCATAAAACTTATTTTTTCAAGAGGTATGTTAAAATGTTTAAGGTTTATGAGTAAGTATGTTTTCATACATGGTCAAACGTTTTCAATTTGTACTTTTATGTCACTTACTGAGCTTTTTATGCTCATCCCAAGTTTTTGAAATGTTTTTCACAGGACTTGAAGTGGAATAGGGTCAAGGATGAGATCAAGGAAATTTCATGTTGTCTAAACATGGAACTAGACATGACCCTTTTGTTAAAGTGTTTTTATCTGGTGTAAAAAGTGGATACTGAGTAGAAGTGTCTACTTTGTAATCTTTTGAGATGTAATAGTTATGTCCTAATTCTCTAGAACTCTAAACCTGAAAAGATTCTCAATGTGAATTATTCTTTTTAATTCAAGAATATTTAAGGTTTAAGGCTGGGGCCTTATAATTGGTATCAATGGTCGGTTTAGATAACTTTAGAGGTTAGGGTGTTGTTTAAGCATAAGTGACAAGTTGTTTATAACAACAATGGGTAGTATATTTGATAGAGTCTTTGTTATTAAAATGAGTATGTGATAAGTTGGATAAGAATAACATAGTGTTTATCTTCCTCTTTAATACATGATTATTTTATTGATATACTCACACTGACCTTTTTGGTTTTAGTAAATGGCTGGACCTAACAGGAACCAATGTGACAATGGGAAACTGAGGAGGTTTTTTTATTAAGAAACTGGATGAAATGGGTGATCTAATGATAAATCTTGTGGTTGTTCTAAACCAAATATCAAGGAGTCAAGATTCACCACTGGAACCATGGTAAGTTCTCTAATGCATCATGTATGAGAGAACCAACTCGATGTAGAAGCTCAAGTAATAATTATAAAGGTAACCATTATGGTTAATATGATCCTTACTTTTGAGGTAATTATGGGTTACTATATATGTTGATGGAAAATGTAAGGCATGAGATAAAATTGAGGTTAAAATATGTTATGGTTATTATTGATGATTTATCTCTCTTTGGGGAATGCTTCAAAGATTATATAGTTTTGGAAAAGGGACAACTCACAGACCCTGTGACAACCCGTCGCGTTGGACAAAACTGCAGGATTCGAACCCACAACCAATGTGCAACTAGTATTTATCGCCTACCACTGGGATACGTGTAGTCCCTGGTTAGTTTGACTAATTTTTTTTAGTTAGATGATTTTATGAATCAATAGTAAGGTTATTTTTGGGGTATCAATGGAAATGATTAACCGATCATGGAGGATATGTGATTAGGTTAGTTACTTTTCAATACGAGACTTTAAAAGAAGATGACGTTATTTTGGAGATAAATGTTAAGAAATATCTTGGATGACTATGTGATTAAATCCTTCAGTGATTTGGGTTTCAATCTTAGTTTGGTTTACTTCGAAGAATTTTAAGGACAATTTGTTATCGAATGTTCTTTGTTGAACTTTGGGTTTTGTCAGGAAATTTTGGAGATTGAGAATAGATTTTCTATTATAAAGGATTATCCAATTTTTGGATTATCTAATATTGTACTAACCTTTTTGGTTTTGATTAAGGTATAAATACATGGGAAGTATATAGTTCTCTTTTGTGGATTAGGTGATTCTCTAGAAGTTGGTTATAGTGAACAAGACATCCTAAATGCTCGTCTTTTGGAGAAAATATGAGTTTGTGTAAGAAATCAAGTAATAGTTGAAAGTCAACATGACAAGTAAGTATGTTTCCTTATGATTTAGTTAAGATCATAAATAAATTCCTCAATGAAAAGTAACTTAAAACAAAAATGTTGTCGGTCAGCTTTTCCTACTGGGGAATCCAATACCATTTAACCCATCACAAGTTTGTGATTTTCTTGTTGTTAACTTTCTCATAATCATGTTTTCTATCACTCTCTCTCAGAACATGACCCTTTGTTTTTTCTTCCATATCCATATTTTCATGGAATCCTAGTATATTTTGTCTCAGGTGACCTTTGTACTTCTCTTTATTTCTTTTAAAGTGATAGTTTAATTGACTCATTTTTTGATGTGGGATTTTCAATGAAGTTTCTGAGCCCAATTTGTTTTTTTAAATTGTGAGGACGCAATTCCCAAAAGGGGGGAAGGATGTAACATCCCAGGTAAATAACGAATATTACCTTCTCTCTTTATTAATATTTTTGAATAAAATATTAATATTACTTTTAAAGGGATTCTAAGTTTGATAGCGTACCCAATACGCAACAATGGGTTTTTGTTGAAATCTTCCAATGCACACCAATAATGGAATAATATTATATCAAACGGTAGTTCAAATGTAGCCGTTTTATTGGCGGGAATGAATAAGAAATGTTTTTACATTTATCCAACAAAAGATAAAGGCTTAAAATAAGAAAAGAATTCAATTTTAAGCATAAATACTTTAATGTTCACTAAAAGGTTGATTTATCGCCTTTTGATGGTGAACCCTCTTTAAAAATAGTTTTGGTCACCCCTATACTTTCTTTTGGACCAAATAAAACTCTTCCTTAGAATCGGGACATCAAATATTACTTTGTGTAATTTTTTGGTATTTTTCCGATAAAGTTCATTTTTTTATGAATAGTGTAAAAAGTTGTATTTTAATTCAAAACCTCTTTTTAATCTAATTAATTAAGATGATTAGATAATATTTTGAATTGGTTTTTAAGTTCAATTAGAATAAATTTTTACCATTTAATCCAATAGTGGTCGTTGGAATTAATTTTACTTTGAAATTGGACTTAAACTGGTGTCAATCTTTTGATACTTATTGTTTCATAAAAACACGCTATTTGTTTTGACAGCGGGAATTAATTATTAAATTAATTAATGAAACTTATATGTTTTTAATTTTGTAAAATGGACTTCATTTTTGAATTTGGAATATCAAATATAGCTTAGGGTGAATTTTTGGTATTTTTCTGAAAAACATCAATTTTTGATGAATAGTGAAACCGCGAAGTGGTGGTTACAAAATTTGATTTTTCGTCTAAATGGGACTTTACCACTTCTTTGATTTTAATTTCAAAAATACAATTTAAATTATTTTCATTATTAAGTAAAATGTGGTTCAATGGGATGAAAATAATTTTTGATGAAAAGTAACTATTTAGTTTTATTAATCGCGATTAGAGGTAATTAGTATAATTTAAGGTAAAAATGATGTTAATATAATATGAAAACACTATGACACATGTCCTAACACTATTGGTTGAGTAATGGCCGACCATTACAACCCATGGGTCGATTTGGGGGACCCCATGGAGCCACTTGGGTGGGAAAATGACTTTAAAGCCTTTTATTAAAAGTAAAGGTGAAAATGACATTAACATAAATTTTTTTACTAAAACAATTTTTAGAAGGGGTTATACTAATCCGATTTTTGTCTATAAATATTCATTGGAAATATAAAAATATTTCCTACATCATGATATTTTTGTTATAATTTTTGGACATTAAATAAATTAATTTATTTATGACATCATGATGATGCAATGATGACCTCATAAATGAACTATTAAAATAAAATGATAAGATAATGTGAAATCTAAAACTTACACTTGTCCAAATACTATTGTAGGAGTATATTTCGAACCCTCATAACATTATACTCAAAATATATCTTTGTGGGACCTCAAAAATCCGAAAAGACATCTCATAATAATATAACTTTCATGATTTCCAAAAGAGCCCCTCCTCTCCCCTTATAAAAGGCCCCCACCTCTACCTCATTCTCCACACTCCTAAAGCCTTTGGCTCGGCCAACCCCTGCCCATTTCCTCTCTCGACATCCATCTCCTAAACCTAGAGCATCCCATTTGGGCAGAATCCTTTCAAAGGAATCCTTTAGGCTCAAATCAAAAGGAGTTACCCATTTTAATGGTAATGTTTTCTCTTGTGTTCATTTGTTTTATTTTGCTTCTCCAACCCACTAAACTCTTTTTATTATTTTATTTTGTAACAAATCCAGTATATTCAATATAATAGTATGTTTTTATAAGATTTATTTGAGCTACACTTTCACACAACTACATCTAATGGTTAAAGAACATACGGTTTCTGAGGATGGCGAAATTCTGCCTCCCGGAACGATGATTGTTCAATACTCATCAAACACCTTCAAAGGTGGCCATTATGATGTCACTATTTTTCTTTATGATATATAATATGTTTATTCATTCTTTAATCTTCTGTATTTTTCATTTATGGAACTCCTTCATGGTCTCTATTATGGGTAAATGTGATATTTTCATTTAAGGAAGTGCGGACTACCGCCCCCTCAAAGTGATTTGATTCGTTAATGCCATACGTGGGACGTGTAAAGGATAAATTTAATAATATTATATATGGTATTATACTGTAATTATAATATATGTATGTATCAATATGTATTCATTCCATTAAATTATGAAATGTAAATGAAAGTAGCGTTCATGCGTACGTACGGATTACCGTCTCCATGAACGGTGCCTTTCATTTCCTATCTACAAAATGTTATGTCATAGTATAAGTGAATTTATGAAATGGATATATATTATATATAAATTATTAATATCATTCTGTAATTATAATACATATATATATATATATATATCAATTATTTTTAATTCCATTAACATGACAAAGAGATGGAAGTAGCGTTCATGCGTACGTACGGTCTACCGTCTCCATGAACGGTGCCTTTCATTTCTTTTTATCTAAAAATGTTATAGAATAGTATAAAATGAATATATACTGGATATATATGATATTAAAATCATTAATACTTTTCTGGATATGATGTAATTATTACTTCATGGACAATTCTTTTCAAACAAGTTCACTTTTGACTCATGAACCAAACATCAACAAAAACGTCTGATATGAACTAACATAATAATATAATTATTATAACATTATAATATGTGATATGAATTGAATAATAAACATTAAAGGATTTCCTTAATCAATTATTAATTGACCAAAGTTTATTATTCAGGAATATAAAGAAACGAACAAGACAAGTTGGACTGAAGGTAAGGGATCTAACCTCTCTCTTTCTTTTTGGAGTACTCTCTTTTATGTCACCTATTTTATGATCCAGGTTTTGATGTTGAAGAATGTTCTTTTATATTCAACATAATGAAATTTTTATTTTCATATGATGAGATACTCCCTCTTACTCTCATCAATACATTTTTAAGTGGCGCCGTTACGCTGCCGAATTTTTGTAAGGGACCCTACCTATTTCTTTCTTTTCAAGTAATCTCTTTTATGTCATTTCCTTTAATCTCCATGTTCTTATGTTGGAGGATGTTATTTTATATTAATCATACTTTCCAATTATGTTCATATGATGAGATACCTTATTTGATCTCAACAATCCATTTTTGGGAGTTTTAAGTGGCGCTATTAGGCTGCCGAATTTTCATAAGGGGATTTTTCATCTCACTTTTATTCCTATGGGATTCATGATACATTTTCCACTATTTCCTTTTGTGTGGTTTATTTAATGCCCATTATTGTATTCTTTGTGTAATATAATCTCATTTATGGTTATTTACATAATCATTGTATGACCCTTCTTTCATGGGGTGCGTGTTTCGAAAGATTCCCAAATCAGTAAGGGATTCTTTCACCCTCCTCTTTTTAAAAGACTTCATTTTGTTATGTCTTTTAATTTACATCTTCTTATGTTGGGATATGTTCTTATATATCCTTATTTCTGTAAATTATATTTCCAAGTGATGAGATACACTTTTTATCTCTCATCGTCTCATTTAATGAATTTCATAATGACGCCGTTAGGCTGTCGACTTTTTGTAAGGGAACTTCTTAACCTAATTTCATTTTCTTTAGGTTAAACCAATACTTCTTGATTATGTCATACTATGAAAATGTTTGGATGAACTCTGATTGTTTTACACTTAATATCCTTCTATATTGGGTGTATTTATATTTGTCACACATAATCATGTAATTGATTTATCCTTAATCTAAGGATACCGACTTTGTATGGGACTTCGTCCCAATCTCCTTTCATTGAGGCATAATTTGATTTATACACAACTTTCTTTTATACGGTGTATAAACCCTTTTTGACTTTTATGTTTATTCAAAGGAATCTTTTTATACGAAGCGTTTTACTAAACGACAAAAGGAATGTTTTTATCGTACGTATGCGGCGACAACGACTTCTCCGCCGCCATGACCATTATTTGAGTTTCGGCTTCCTCTACAAGCCATAACTTATTTTTAAATGAAAAACAAATACCAAGTTTTACTTTTCTTTTATTTTGGTATTGAAAATGGGTTTTCTAATGTTTGAGTATATAAATGTGTTTTGATATCTTGTGATTTTAATGTGGAAATGTTATGTTTCCTTTATGCATGTTTTATGTGATACGATTATATTATGGTTCTTGGGCATTGCTTATGAAGACGGGTGGTTCCGTGATAAACTATGGGTGGGTGAGCCCGTTATAGATCTCCAATGCATTGGGTAACATGACGGAGTTAAACGTTAAGGTTTCTCCGAAGATATTTATGGGAATAATGTGATAGGTATTCCAAAGGTAACCAAGAGGGTTACTCCCTATGCAAGTATGTTATGAATGCCCCAAGTTACCTTTATGTCGTATGTTTTCTATGAGTTATTCATAAAACTTATGTTTTCAAGAGGTATGTTAAAATGTTTAAGTTTTATGAGTAAGTATGTTTTCATACATGGTCAAACGTTTTCAATTTGTACTCTTATGTCACTTACTGAGCTTTTTATGCTCATCCCAAGTTTTTGAAATGTTTTTCACAGGACTTGAAGTGGAATAGGGTCAAGGATGAGATCAAGGAAATTTCATGCTGTCTAAACATGGAACTAGACATGACTCTTTTGTTAAAGTGTTTTTATCTGGTGGAAAAAGTGGATACTGAGTAGAAGTGTCTACTTTGTAACCTTTTGAGATGTAATAGTTATGCCCTAATTCTCTAGAACTCTAAACCTGAAAAGATTCTCAATGTGAATTATTCTTTTTAATTCAAGATTAATTAAGGTTTAAGTCTGGGGCCTTATAGTTGGTATCAAAGGTCGGTTTAGATAACTTTAGAGGTTAGGGTGTTGTTTAAGCATAAGTGACAATGTGTATAACAACAATGGGTAGTATATTTGATAGTCTTTGTTATTAAAATGAGTATGTGATAAGTTGGATAAGAATAACATAGTGTTTATCTTACTCTTTAGTACATGATTATTTTATTGATATACTCACACTGATCTTTTTGGTTTTAGTAAATGGCTGGACCTAACAGGAACCAATGTGACAATGGGAAACTGAGGAGGTTTTTTGATTAAGAAACTGGACGAAATGGGTGATCTAATGATGAATCTTGTGGTTGTTCTAAACCAAATATCAAGGAGTCAAGATTCACCACTAGAACCATGGTAATTTCTCTAATGCATCATGTATGAGAGAACCAACTCGATGTAGAAGCTCAAGTAATAATTATAAAGGTAACCATTAGGGTTAATATGATCCTTACTTTTGAGGTAATTATGGGTTACTATATATTTTGTGGAAAATGTAAGGCATGAGATAAACTTGAGGTTAAAATATGTTATGGTTATTCTTGATGATTTATATCTCTTTGGGGAATGTTTTAAAGATTATATAGTTTTGGAAAAGGGACAACACGCAGACCGTGTGACAACCCGTCGCGTCGGACAAAACTGCAGGATTCGAACCCACAACCAATGTGCAACTAGTATTTATCGCCTACCACTGGGCTACGTGAAGTCCCTGGTTATTTTGACTAATTTTTTTAGTTAGATGATTTTATGAATCAATAGTAATTTTATTTTTGGGGTATCAATGGAAATGATTAACCGATCATGGAGGATATGTGATTAGGTTAGTTACTTTTCAATACGAGACTTTAAAATAAGATGATGTTATTTTGGAGATAAATGTTAAGAAATATCTTGGATGACTATGTGATTAAATCCTTCAGTGATTTGGGTTTCAATCTTAGTTTGGTTTACTTTGAATAATTTTAAGGACAATTTGTTATCGAATGTTCTTCGTTGAACTTTGGGTTTTGTCAGGAAATTTTGGAGATTGAGAATAGATTTTCTTTTATAAAGGATTATCCATTTTGTGGATTATATAATATTGTACTAACCTTTTTGGTTTTGGTTAAGGTATAAAGACATGGGAAGTATATAGTTCTCTTTTGTGGATTAGGTGATTCTCTAGAAGTTGGTTATAGTGAACAAGACATCCTAAATGCTCGTCTTTTGGAGAAAATATGAGTTTGTTTAAGAAATAAAGTAATAGTTGAAAGTCAACATGAAAAGTAAGTATGTTTCCTTATGATTTAGTTAAGCTCATAAATAAATTCCTCAATGAAAAGTAACTTAAATCAAAAATGTTGTCGGTCAGCTTTTCCTACTGGGGAATCCAATACCATTTAACCCATCACAAGTTTGTGATTTTCTTGTTGTTAACTTTCTCCTAATCATGTTTTCTATCACTCTCCCTCAGAACATGACCCTTTGTTTTTTCTTCCATATCCATATTTTCATGTAATCCTAGTATATTTTGTCTCGGGTGACCTTTGTACTTCTCTTTATTTCTTTTAAAGTGATAGTTTAATTGACTCATTTTCCGATGTGGGATTTTCAATGAAGTTTCTGAGCCCAATTTGTTTTTTTAAATTGCGAGGATGCAATTCCCAAAAGGGGGGAAGGATGTAATATCCCAAGTAAATAAAGAATATTACCTGCTCTCTTTATTAATATTTTTGAATAAAATATTAATATTACTTTTAAAGGGATGCTAAGTTCGATAGCGTACCCAATACGCAACAATGGGTTTTTGTTGAAATCTTCCAATGCACACGAATAATGGAATAATATTATTTCAAATGGTAGTTCACACGTAGCCGTTGTATTGGCGGGAATGCATAAGAAATGTTTTTACATTTATCCAATAAAAGATAAAGGCTTAAAATAAGAAAATAATTCAATTTTAAGCATAAATACTTTAATGTTCACTAAAAGGTTGATTTATCGCCTTTTGATGGCGAACCCTATTTAAAAATAGTTTTGTTCACCCCTATACATTCTTTTGGACCAAATAAAACTCTTCCTTATAATCGGGACATCAAATATTACTTTGTGTAATTTTTTGGTATTTTTCTGATAAAGTTCATTTTTTTATGAATAGTGTAAAAAGTTGTATTTTAATTCAAAACCTCTTTTTAATCTAATTTATTAAGATGATTATATAATCTTTTGAATTGGTTTTTAAGTTAAATTAGAATAATTGTTTACCATTTAATCCAATAGTGTTCGTTGGAATTAATTTCACTTTGAAATTGGACTTAAACTGGTGTCAATCTTTTGATACTTATTGTTTCGTAAAAACACGCTATTTGTTTTGATAGTGGGAATTAATTATTAAATTAATTAATGCAACTTATATGTTTTGAATTTTGTAAAATGGACTTCATTTTTTAATTCGTAATATCAAATATAGCTTAGGGTGAATTTTTGGTATTTTTTTGAAAAACATCAATTTTTGATGAATAGTGAAACCGCGAAGTGGTGGTTACAAAATTTGATTTTTCGTTTAAATGGGACTTTAACAATTCTGTTATTTGAATTTCAAAAACCCAATTTAAATTATTTTCATTATTAAGTAAAATGTGGTTCAATGGGATGAAAATAATTTTTGATGAAAAGTAACTTTTTTAGTTTTATTAATCGCGATTAGAGGTAATTAGTATAATTTAAGGTAAAAATGATGTTAATATAATATGAAAACACTATGAAACATGTCCTAACCCTATTTGTTGAGTAATTTCCGACCATTACAACCCATGGGTCTATTTGGGGACCCCATGGAGCCACTTGGGTGGGAAAATGACTTTAAAGCCTTTTATTAAAAGTAAAGGTGAAAATGACATTAACATAAATTGTTTTACTAAAACAATTTTTAGAAGGGGTTATACTAATCATATTTTTGTCTATAAATATTCATTTGAAATCTAAAAATATTTCCTACATCATGATATTTTTGTTATAATTTTTGGACATTAAATAAATTAATTTATTTATGACATCATGATGATGCAACGATGACCTCATAAATGAACTATTAAAATAAAATGATAAGATAATGTGAAATCTAAAACTTACACTTGTCAAAATACTATTGTAGGAGTATATTTCGAACCCTCAAAACCTTATCCTCAAAATATATCTTTGTGGGACCTCACAAATCCGAAAAGGCATCTCATAATAATATAACTTTCATGATTTCCAAAAGAGTCCCTCCTCTCCCCTTATAAAAGGCCCCCACCTCTACCTCATTCTCCACACTCCTAAAGCCTTTGGCTCGGCCAACCCCTGCCCATTTCCTCTCTCCACATCCATATCCTCAACCTAGAGGATCCCCTTTGGGCATAATCCTTTCAAAGGAAGCCTTTAGGATCAAATCAAAAGGAGTTACCCATTTTAAAGGTAATGTTTTCTCTTGTGTTCATTTGTTTTATTTTGCTTCTCCAACCCCCTAAACTCTTTTTATTATTTTCTTTTGTAACAACTCCAGTATCTTCAATATACTAAGATGTTTTTATAAGATTTATTTTAGCTACACTTTCACACAACTACATCTAATGGTTAAATAACATACGGTTTCCGAGGATGGCGAAATTATGCCTCCCGAAACGATGATTGTTCAATACTCATCAAACACCTTAAAAGGTGGACATTATGATGTCACTATTTTTATTTATGATATATAATATGTTTATTAATTCTTTAAGCTTCTGTATTTTTCATTTATGGCACTCCTTCATGGTCTCCATTATGGGTAAACGCGATATTTTCATTTAAGGAAGTGCGGACTACCGCCCCCTCAAAGTGATTTGATTCGTTAATGCCATACGTGGGACGTGTAAAGGATAAAGTTAATAATATTATATATGGTATTATACTGTAATTATAATATATTTATGTATCAATATGTATTCATTCCATTAAAGTATGAAATGGAAATGAAAGTAGCGTTCATGCGTACGTACGGATTACCGTCTCCATGAACGGTGCCTTTCATTTCCTATCTCCAAAATGTTATGTCATAGTATAAGTGCATTTATGAAATGGATATATATTATATATAAATGATGAATATAATTCTGGAATTATAATACACATATATATATATATATATCAATTATTTTTAATTCCATTAACATGACAAAGAGATGGAAGTAGCGTTCATGCGTACGTACGGTCTACCGTCTCCATAAACGGTGCCTTTCATTTATTTTTATCGTCAAATGTTATAGAATAGTATAAAATGAATATATACTGGATATATATGATATTCAAAGCATTAATACTTTTCTGGAGATGATGTAATTATTACTTCATGGAAAATTCTTTTCAAACATGTTCACTTTAGACTCATGAACCAAACATCAACAAAAACGTCTGATATGAACTAACATAATAATATAATTATTATAACATTATAATATGTGATATGAATTGAATAATAAACATTAAAGGAGGTCCTTAATCAATTATTAATTGACCAAAGTTTATTATTCAAGAATATAAAGAAACGAACAAGACAAGTTGGACTGAAGGTAAGGGATCTGACCTCTCTCTTTCTTTTTTGAGTACTCTCTTTTATGTCACCTATTTTATGATCTAGGTTTTGATGTTGAAGAATGTTCTTTTATATTCAACATAATGAAATTTTTATTTTCATATGATGAGAGACTCCCTCTTACTCTCATCAATACATTTTTAAGTGGCGCCGTTAGGCTGCCGAATTTTTGTAAGGGACCCTACCTATCTCTTTCTTTTCAAGTAATCTCTTTTATGTCATTTCCTTTAATCTCCATGTTCTTATGTTGGAGGATGTTCTTTTATATTAATCCTAATTTACAATTATGTTCATATGATGAGATACCTTATTTGATCTCAACAATCAATTTTTGGGAGTTTTAAGTGGCGCTGTTAGGCTACCAAATTTTCATAAGGGGATTTTTCATCTCACTTTTATTCCTATGGGATTCATGATACATTTGCCACTATTTCCTTTTGTGTGGTTTATGTAATGCCAATTATTGTATTCTTTGTGTAATATAATCTCATTTATGGTTATTTACATAATCATTGTATGACCCTTCTTTCATGGGGTGCGTGTTTCGAAAGATTCCCAAATCAGTAAGGGATTCTTTCACCCTCCTCTTTTTAAAAGACTTCGTTTTGTTATGTCTTTTAATTTACATCTTCTTATGTTGGGATATGTTCTTATATATCCTTATTTCTGTAAATTATATTTCCAAGTGATGAGATACACTTTTTATCTCTCATCGTCTCATTTAATGAATTTCATAATGACGTCGTTAGGCTGTCGACTTTTTGTAAGGGAACTTCTTAACCTAATTTCATTTTCTTTGGGTTAAACCAATACTTCTTGATTATGTCATACTATGAAAATGTGTGGATGAACTCTGATTGTTTTACACTTAATATCCTTCTATATTGGGTGTATTTATATTTGTCACACATAATCATGTAATTGATTTATCCTTAATCTAAGGATACCGACTTTGTATGGGACTTCGTCTCAATCTCCTTTCATTGAGGCATAATTTGATTTATACACAAATTTCTTTTATACGGTGTATAAACCCTTTTTGACTTTTACGTTTATTCAAAAGGAATCTTTTTATACGAAGCCTTTTACTAAACTACAAAAGGAATGTTTTTATCGTACGTATGCGGCGACAACGACTTCTCCGCCGCCGTGACCATTATTTGAGTTTCGGCTTCCTCTACAAGCCATAACTTATTTTTAAATGAAAAACAAATACCAAGTTTTACTTTTCTTTTATTTTGGTATTGAAAATGGGTTTTCTAATGTTTGAGTATATCAATGTGTTTTGATATCTTGTGATTGTAATGTGGAAATGTTATGTTTCCTTTATGCATGTTTTATGTGATACGATTATATTATGGTTCTTGGGCATTGTTTATGAAGACGGGTGGTTCCATGATAAACTATGGGCAGGTGACCCCGTTATAGCTCTCCAATGCATTGGGTAACATGACGGAGTTAAACGTTAAGGTTTCTCCAAAGAGATTTATGGGAATAATGTGATAGGTATTCCAAAGGTAACCAAGAGGGTTACTCCCTATGCAAGTATGTTACGAATGCCCCAAGTTACCTTTATGTCGTATGTTTTCTATGAGTTATTCATAAAACTTATTTTTTTCAAGAGTTATGTTAAAATGTTTAAGTTTTATGAGTAAGTATGTTTTCATACATGGTCAAACGTTTTCAATTTGTACTCTTATGTCACTTACTGAGCTTTTTATGCTCATCCCAAGTTTTTGAAATGTTTTTCACAGGACTTGAAGTGGAATAGGGTCAAGGATGAGATCAAGGAAATTTCATGCTGTCTAAACATGGAACTAGACATGACTCTTTTGTTAAAGTGTTTTTGTATGGTGGAAAAAGTGGATACTGAGTAGAAGTGTCTACTTTGTAAGCTTTTGAGATGTAATAGTTATGTCCTAATTCTCTAGAACTCTAAACCTGAAAAGATTCTCAATGTGAATTATTATTTTTAATTCAAGATTAATTAAGGTTTAAGGCTGGGGCCTTATAGTTGGTATCAAAGGTCGGTTTTGATAACTTTAGTGGTTAGGGTGTTGTTTAATCATAAGTGACAAGTTGTGTATAACAACAATGGGTAGTATATTTGATAGAGTCTTTGTTATTAAAATGAGTTTGTGATAAGTTGGATAAGAATAACATAGTGTTTATATTCCTCTTTAATACATGATTATTTTATTGATATACTCACACTGACCTTTTTGGTTTTAGTAAATGGTTGTACCTAACAGGAACCAATGTGACAATGGGAAACTGAGGAGGTTTTTTTATTAAGAAACTGGACGAAATGGGTGATCTAATGATGAATCTTGTGGTTGTTCTAAACCAAATATCAAGAAGTCAAGATTCACCACTGGAACCATGGTAAGTTCTCTAATGCATCATGTATGAGAGAACCAACTCGATGTAGAAGCTCAAGTAATAATTATAAAGGTAACCATTATGGTTAATATGATCCTTACTTTTGAGGTAATTATGGGTTACTATATATTTTGATGGAAAATGTAAGGCATGAGATAAACTTGAGGTTAAAATATGTTATGGTTATTCTTGATGATTTATCTCTCTTTGGGGAATGTTTTAAAGATTATATAGTTTTGGAAAAGGGACAACACGCAGACCGTGTGACAACCCGTCGCGTCGGACAAAACTGCAGGATTCGAACCCACAACCAATGTGCAACTAGTATTTATCGCCTACCACTGGGCTACGTGAAGTACCTAGTTAGTTTGAATAATTTTTTTTAGTTAGATGATTTTATGAATCAATAGTAAGTTTATTTTTGGGGTACCAATGGAAATGATTAACCGATCATGGAGGATATGTGATTAGGTTAGTTACTTTTCAATACGAGACTTTAAAAGAAGATGATGTTATTTTGGAGATAAATGTTAAGAAATATCTTGGATGACTATGTGATTAAATCCTTCAGTGATTTGGGTTTCAATCTTAGTTTGGTTTACTTTGAAGAATTTTAAGGACAATTTGTTATCGAATGTTCTTTGTTGAACTTTGGGTTTTGTCAGGAAATTTTGGAGATTGAGAATAGATTTTCTTTTATAAAGGATTATCCAATTTGTGGATTATCTAATATTGTACTAACCTTTTTGGTTTTGGTTAAGGTATAAAGACATGGGAAGAATATAGTTCTCTTTTGTGGATTAGGTGATTCTCTAGAAGTTGGTTATAGTGAACAAGACATCCTAAATGCTCGTCTTTTGGAGAAAATATGAGTTTGTGTAAGAAATCAAGTAATAGTTGAAATTCAACATGACAAGTAAGTATGTTTCCTTATGATTTAGTTAAGATCATACATAAATTCCTCAATGAAAAGTAACTTAAAACAAAAATGTTGTCGGTCAGCTTTTCCTACGGGGGAATCCAATACCATTTAACCCATCACAAGTTTGTGATTTTCTTGTTGTTAACTTTCTCCTAATCATGTTTTCTATCACTCTCTCTCAGAACATGACCCTTTGTTTTTTCTTCCATATCCATATTTTCATGGAATCCTAGTATATTTTGTCTCGGTTGACCTTTGTACTTCTCTTTATTTCTTTTAAAGTGATAGTTTAATTGACTCATTTTCTGATGTGGGATTTTCAATGAAGTTTCTGAGCCCAATTTGTTTTTTTAAATTGCGAGGACGCAATTCCCAAAAGGGGGGAAGGATGTAAAATCCCAGGTAAATAACGAATATTACCTTATCTCTTTATTAATATTTTTGAATAAAATATTAATATTACTTTTAAAGGGATGCTAAGTTCGATAGCGTACCCAATACGCAACAATGGGTTTTTGTTGAAATCTTCCAATGCACACCAATAATGGAATAATATTATTTCAAATGGTAGTTCACACGTAGCCGTTGTATTGGCGGGAATGAATAAGAAATGTTTTTACATTTATCTAATAAAAGATAAAGGCTTAAAATAAGAAAAGAATTCAATTTTAAGCATAAATACTTTAATGTTCACTGAAAGGTTGATTTATCACCTTTTGATGGCGAACCCTCTTTAAAAATAGTTTTGGTCACCCCTATACTTTCTTTTGGACCAAATAAAACTCTTCCTTAGAATCGGGACATCAAATATTACTTTGTGTAATTTTTTGGTATTTTTTCGATAAAGTTCATTTTTTTATGAATAGTGTAAAAACTGTTATTTTAATTCAAAACCTCTTTTTAATCTAATTAATTGAGATGATTAGATAATCTTTTGAATTGGTTTTTAAGTTCAATTAGAATAAATTTTTACCATTTAATCCAATAGTGGTCATTGGAATTAATTTTACTTTGAAATTGGACTTAAACTGGTGTCAATCTTTTGATACTTATTGTTTCATAAAAACACGCTATTTGTTTTGACAGCGGGAATTAATTATTAAATTAATTAATGCAACTTATATGTTTTGAATTTTGTAAAATGGACTTCATTTTTGAATTCGGAATATCAAATATAGCTTAGGGTGAATTTTTGGTATTTTTCTGAAAAACATCAATTTTTGATGAATAGTGAAACCGCGAAGTGGTGGTTACAAAATTTGATTTTTCGTCTAAATGGGAATTTACCACTTCTGTGATTTGAATTTCAAAAATAAAATTTAAATGATTTTCATTATTAAGTAAAATTTTGTTCAATGGGATGAAAATAATTTTTGATGAAAAGTGACTTTTTAGTTTTATTAATCGCGATTAGAGGTAATTAGTATAATTTAAGGTAAAAATGATGTTAATATAATATGAAAACACTATGACACATGTCCTAACCCTATTGGTTGAGTAATGGCCGACCATTACAACCCATGGGTCGATTTGGGGGACCCCATGGAGCCACTTGGGTGGGAAAATGACTTTAAAGCCTTTTATTAAAAGTAAAGGTGAAAATGACATTAACATAAATTGTTTTACTAAAACAATTTTTAGAAGGGGTTATACTAATCAGATTTTTGTATATAAATATTCATTGGAAATAAAAAAATATTTCCTACATCATGATATTTTTGTTATAATTTTTGGACATTAAATAAATTAATTTATTTATGACATCATGATGATGCAACGATGACCTCATAAATGAACTATTAAAATAAAATGATAAGATAATGTGAAATCTAAAACATACACTTGTCCAAATACTATTGTAGGAGTATATTTCGAACCCTCATAACCTTATCCTCAAAATATATCTTTTTGGGACCTCACAAATCCGAAAAGGCATCTCATAATAATATAACTTTCATGATTTCCAAAAGAGCCCCTCCTCTCCCCTTATAAAAGGCCCCCACCTCTACCTCATTCTCCACACTCCTAAAGCCTTTGTCTCGTCCAACCCCTACCCATTTCCTCTCTCCACATCCATCTACTAAACCTAGAGGATCCCCTTTTGCAGAATCCTTCCAAAGGAAGCCTTTAGGCTCAAATCAAAAGGAGTTACCCATTTTAAAGGTAATGTTTTCTCTTGTGTTCATTTGTTTTATTTTGCTTCTCCAACCCCCTAAACTCTTTTTATTATTTTATTTTGTAACAACTCCAGTATCTTCAATATACTAGTATGTTGTTATAAGATTTATTTGAGCTACACTTTCACACAACTACATCTAATGGTTAAAGAACATACGGTTTCCGAGGATGGCGAAATTCTGCCTCCCGAAACGATGATTGTTCAATACTCATCAAACACCTTAAAAGGTGGCCATTATGATGTCACTATTTTTCTTTATGATATATAATATGTTTATTCATTCTTTAAGCTTCTTTATTTTTCATTTATGGCACTCCTTCATGGTCTCCATTATGGGTAAACGCGATATTTTCATTTAAGGAAGTGCGGACTACCGCCCCCTCAAAGTGATTTGATTCGTTAATGCCATACGTGGGACGTGTAAAGGATAAAGTTAATAATATTATATATGGTATTATACTGTAATTATAATATATGTATGTATCAATATGTATTAATTCCATTAAAGTATGAAATGGAAATGAAAGTAGCGTTCATGCGTACGTACGGATTACCGTCTCCATGAACGGTGCCTTTCATTTCCTATCTCCAAAATGTTATGTCATAGTATAAGTGCATTTATGAAATGGATATATATTATATATAAATTATGAATATCATTCTGGAATTATAATACAGATATATATATATATATATCTCAATTATTTTTAATTCCATTAACATGACAAAGAGATGGAAGTAGCGTTCATGCGTACGTACGGTCTACCGTCTCCATGAACGGTGCCTTTCATTTATTTTTATCACCAAATGTTATAGAATAATATAAAATGAATATATACTGGATATATATGATATTAAAATCATTAATACTTTTCTGGAGATGATGTAATTATTACTTCATGGACAATTCTTTTCAAACAAGTTCACTTTTGACTCATGAACCAAACATCAACAAAAACGTCTGATATGAACTAACATAATAATATAATTATTATAACATTATAATATGTGATATGAATTGAATAATAAAAATTAAAGGGGGTCATTAATCAATTTTTAATTGACCAAAGTTTATTATTCAGGAATATAAAGAAACGAACAAGACAAGTTGGACTGAAGGTAAGGGATCTGACCTCTCTCTTTCTTTTTCGAGTACTCTCTTTTATGTCACCTATTTTATGATCCAGGTTTTGATGTTGAAGAATGTTATTTTATATTCAACATAATGAAATTTGTATTTTCATATGATTAGAGACTCCCGCTTACTCTCATCAATACATTTTTAAGTGGCGTCGTTAGGCTGCCGAATTTTTGTAAGGGACCCTACCTATTTCTTTCTTTTCAAGTAATCTCTTTTATGTCATTTCCTTTAATCTCCATGTTCTTATGTTGGAGGATGTTATTTTATATTAATCCTACTTTACAATTATGTTCATATGATGAGATACCTTATTTGATCTCAACAATCCATTTTTGGGAGTTTTAAGTGGCGCTATTAGGCTGCCGAATTTTCATAAGGGGATTTTTCATCTCACTTTTATTCCTATGGGATTCATGATACATTTTCCACTATTTCCTTTTGTGTGGTTTATGTAATGCCCATTATTGTATTCTTTGTGTAATATAATCTCATTTATGGTTATTTACATAATCATTGTATGACCCTTCTTTCATGGGGTGCGTGTTTCGAAAGATTCCCAAATCAGTAAGGGATTCTTTCACCCTCCTCTTTTTAAAAGACTTCGTTTTGTTATGTCTTTTAATTTACATCTTCTTATGTTGGGATATGTTCTTATATATCCTTATTTATGTTAATTATATTTCCAAGTGATGAGATACACTTTTTATCTCTCATCGTCTCATTTAATGAATTTCATAATGACGTCGTTAGGCTGTCGACTTTTTGTAAGGGAACTTCTTAACCTAATTTCATTTTCTTTGGGTTAAACCAATACTTCTTCACTATGAAAATGTTTGGATGAACTCTGATTGTTTTACACTTAATATCCTTCTATATTGGGTGTATTTATATTTGTCACACATAATCATGTAATTGATTTATCCTTAATCTAAGGATACTGACTTTGTATGGGACTTCGTCTCAATCTCCTTTCATTGAGGCATAATTTGATTTATACACAACTTTATTTTATACGGTGTATAAACCCTTTTTGACTTTTACGTTTATTCAAAAGGAATCTTTTTATACGAAATGTTTTACTAAACTACAAAAGGAATGTTTTTGTCGTACGTATGCGGCGACAACGACTTCTCCGCCGCCGTGACCATTATTTGAGTTTCGGCTTCCTCTACAAGCCATAAATTATTTTTAAATGAAAAACAAATACCAAGTTTTACTTTTCTTTTATTTTGGTATTGAAATGGGTTTTCTAATGTTTGATTATATCAATGTGTTTTGATATCTTGTGATTGTAATGTGGAAATGTTATGTTTCCTTTATGCATGTTTTATGTGATACGATTATATTATGGTTCTTGGTAATTGTTTATGAAGACGGGTGGTTCCGTGATAAACTATGGGCGGGTGAGCCCGTTATATCTCTCCAATGCATTGGGTAACATGACGGAGTTAAACGTTAAGGTTTCTCCGAAGAGATTTATGGGAATAATGTGATAGGTATTCCAAAGGTAACCAAGAGGGTTACTCCCTATGCAAGTATGTTATGAATGCCCCAAGTTACCTTTATGTCGTATGTTTTCTATGAGTTATTCATAAAACTTATGTTTTCAAGAGGTATGTTAAAATGTTTAAGTTTTATGAGTAATTATGTTTTCATACATGGTCAAACGTTTTCAATTTGTACTCTTATGTCACTTACTGAGCTTTTTATGCTCATCCCAAGTTTTTGAAATGTTTTTCACAGGTCTTGAAGTGGAATAGGGTCAAGGATGAGATCAAGGAAATGTCATGCTGTCTAAACATGAAACTAGACATGACTCTTTTGTTAAAGTGTTTTTATCTGGTGGAAAAAGTGGATACTGAGTAGAAGTGTCTACTTTGTAATCTTTTGAGATGTAATAGTTATGTCCTAATTATCTAGAACTCTAAACCTGAAAAGATTCTCAATGTGAATTATTCTTTTTAATTCAAGATTAATTAAGGTTTAAGGCTGGGGCCTTATAGTTGGTATCAAAGTTCGGTTTAGATAACTTTAGAGGTTAGGGTGTTGTTTAAGCATAAGTGACAAGTTGTGTATAACAACAATGGGTAGTATATTTGATAGAGTCTTTGTTATTAAAATGAGTATGTGATAAGTTGGATAAGAATAACATAGTGTTTATCTTCCTCTTTAATACATGATTATTTTATTGATATACTCACACTGATCTTTTGGGTTTTAGTAAATGGATGGACCTAACAGGAACCAATGTGACAATGGGAAACTGAGGAAGTTTTTTGATTAAGAAACTGGACGAAATGGGTGATCTAATGATGAATCTCGTGGTTGTTCTAAACCAAATATCAAGGAGTCAATATTCACCACTGGAACCATGGTAAGTTCTCTAATGCATCATGTATGAGAGAACCAACTCGATGTAGCATCTCAAGTGATAATTATAAAGGTAACCATTAGGGTTAATATGATCCTTACTTTTGAGGTAATTATTGGTTACTATATTCTTTGATGGAAAATGTAAGGCATGAGATAAACTTGAGGTTAAAATATGTTATGGTTATTCTTGATGATTTATCTCTCTTTGGGGAATGTTTTAAAGATTATATAGTTTTGGAAAAGGGACAACACGCAGACCGTGTGACAACCCGTCGCGTCGGACAAAACTGCGGGATTCGAACCCATAACCAATGTGCAACTAGTATTTATCGCCTACCACTGAGCTACGTGAAGTCCCTGGTTAGTTTGACTAATTTTTTTTAGTTAGATGATTTTATGAATCAATAGTAAGTTTATTTTTGGGGTATCAATGGAAATGATTAACCGATCATGGAGGATATGTGATTAGGTTAGTTACTTTTCAATACGAGACTTTAAAAGAAGATGATGTTATTTTGGAGATAAATGTTAAGAAATATCTTGGATGACTATGTGATTAAATCCTTCAGTGATTTGGGTTTCAATCTTAGTTTGGTTTACTTTGAAGGATTTTAAGGACAATTTGTTATCGAATGTTCTTTGTTGAACTTTGGGTTTTGTCAGGAAATTTTGGAGATTGAGAATAGATTTTCTTTTATAAAGGATTATCCATTTTGTGGATTATCTAATATTGTACTAACCTTTTTGGTTTTGGTTAAGGTATAAATAAATGGGAAGTATATAGTTCTCTTTTGTGGATTAGGTGATTCTCTAGAAGTTGGTTATAGTGAACAAGACATCCTAAATGCTCGTCTTTTGGAGAAAATATGAGTTTGTGTAAGAAATCAAGTAATAGTTGAAAGTCAACATGACAAGTAAGTATGTTTCCTTATGATTTAGTTAAGCTCATAAATAAATTCCTCAATGAAAATTAACTTAAATCAAAAATGTTGTCGGTCAGCTTTTCCTACTGGGGAATCCAATACCATTTAACCCATCACAAGTTTGTGATTTTCTTGTTGTTAACTTTCTCCTAATCATGTTTTCTATCACTCTCGCTCAGAACATGACCCTTTGTTTTTTCTTCCATATCCATATTTTCATGGAATCCTAGTATATTTTTTCTCGAGTGACCTTTGTACTTCTCTTTATTTCTTTTAAAGTGATAGTGTAATTGACTCATTTTCCGATGTGGGATTTTCAATTAAGTTTCTAAGCCCAATTTGTTTTTTTAAATTGCGAGAACACAATTCCCAAAAGGGGGGAAGGATATAACATCCCAGGTAAATAAAGAATATTACCTTCTCTCTTTATTAATATTTTTTAATAAAATATTAATATTACTTTTAAAGGGATGCTAAGTTCGATAGCGTACCCAATACGCAACAATGGGTTTTTGTTGAAATCTTCCAATACACACCAATAATGGAATAATATTATTTCAAATGGTAGTTCACACGTAGCCGTTGTATTGGTGGGAATGAATAAGAAATGTTTTTACATTTATCCAATAAAATATAAAGGCTTAAAATAAGAAAATAATTCAATTTTAAGCATAAATACTTTAATGTTCACTAAAAGGTTGATTTATCACCTTTTGATGGCGAACCCTCTTTAAAAATAGTTTTGGTCACCCCTATACTTTCTTTTGGACCAAATAAAACTCTTCCTTATAATCGGGACATCAAATATTACTTTGTGTAATTTTTTGGTATTTTTCCGATAAAGTTCATTTTTTTATGAATAGTGTAAAAAGTTGTATTTTAATTCAAAACCTCTTTTTAATCTAATTTATTAAGATGATTAGATAATATTTTGAATTGGTTTTTAAGTTCAATTAGAATAAATTTTTACCATTTAATCCAATAGTGTTCGTTGGAATTAATTTTACTTTGAAATTGGACTTAAACTGGTGTCAATCTTTTGATACTTATTGTTTCATAAAAACACGCTATTTGTTTTCACAGCGGGAATTAATTATTAAATTAATTAATGAAACTTATATGTTTTGAATTTTTTAAAATGGACTTCATTTTTTAATTCGGAATATCAAATATAACTTAGGGTGAATTTTTGGTATTTTTCTGAAAAACATCAATTTTTGATAAATAGTGAAACCGCGAAGTGGTGGTTACAAAATTTGATTTTTCGTTTAAATGGGACTTTACCAATTCTGTGATTTGAATTTCAAAAATCCAATTTAAATGATTTTCATTATTAAGTAAAATTTGGTTCAATGGGATGAAAATAATTTTTGATGAAAAGTAACTTTTTAGTTTTATTAATCACGATTAGAGGTAATTAGTATAATTTAAGGTAAAAATGATGTTAATATAATATGAAAACACTATGACACAAGTCCTAACCCTATTGGTTGAGTAATGGCCGACCATTAAAAACCATGGGTCTATTTGGGGGACCCCATGGAGCCACTTGGGTGGGAAAATGACTTTAAAGCCTTTTATTAAAAGTAAAGGTGAAAATGACATTAACATAAATTGTTTTACTAAAACAATTTTTAGAAGGGGTTATACTAATCAGATTTTTGTCTATAAATATTCATTGGAAATCTAAAAATATTTCCTACATCATGATAGTTTTGTTATAATTTTTGGACATTAAATAAATTAATTTATTTATGACATCATGATGATGCAATGATGACCTCATAAATGAACTATTAAAATAAAATGATAAGATAATGTGAAATATAAAACATAAACTTGTCCAAATACTATTGTAGGAGTATATTTCGAACCCTCATAACATTATCCTCAAAATATATCTTTGTGGGACCTCAGAAATCCGAAAAGTCATCTCATAATAATATAACTTTCATGATTTCCAAAAGAGCCCCTCCTCTCCCCTTATAAAAGGCCCCCACCTCTACCTCATTCTCCACACTCCTAAAGCCTTTGGCTCGGCCAACCTCTGCCCATTTCCTATCTCCAAATCCATCTCCTCAACCTAGAGGATCCCCTTTGGGCAGAATCCTTTCAAAGGAAGCCTTTAGGCTCAAATCAAAAGGAGTTACCCATTTTAAAGGTAATGTTTTCTCTTGTGTTCATTTGTTTTATTTTGCTTCTCCAACCCCCTAAACTCTTTTTATTATTTTCTTTTGTAACAACTCCAGTATCGTAAATATACTAATATGTTGTTATAAGATTTATTTGAGCTACACTTTCACACAAATACATCTAATGGTTAAAGAACATACGGTTTCCGAGGATGGCGAAATTATGCCTCCCGGAACGATGATTGTTCAATACTCATCAAACACCTTCAAAGGTGGACATTATGATGTCACTATTTTTCTTTATGATATATAATATGTTTATTCATTCTTTAATCTTATGTATTTTTCATTTATGGCACTCCTTCATGGTCTCCATTATGGGTAAACGCGATATTTTCATTTAAGGAAGTGCGGACTACCGCCCCCTCAAAGTGATTTGATTCGTTAATGCCATACGTGGGACGTGTAAAGGATAAAGTTAATAATATTATATATGGTATTACACTGTAATTATAATATATTTATGTATCAATATGTATTCATTCCATTAAATTATGAAATGGAAATGAAAGTAGCGTTCATGCGTACGTACAGATTACCGTCTCCCTGAACGGTGCCTTTCATTTCCTATCTCCAAAATGTTATGTCATAGTATAAGTGCATTTATGAAATGGATATATATTATATATAAATTATGAATATCATTCTGGAATTATAATACATATATATATATATATATATATATATATATATATATATATCTCAATTATTTTTAATTCCATTAACATGACAAAGAGATGGAAGTAGCGTTCATGCGTACGTACGGTCTACCGTCTCCATGAACGGTGCCTTTCATTTCTTTTTATCTCCAAATGTTATAGAATAGTATAAAATGAATATATACTGGATATATATGATATTAAAAACATTAATACTTTTCTGGAGATGATGTAATTATTACTTCATGGACAATTCTTTTCAAACAAGTTCACTTTTGACTCATGAACCAAACATCAACAAAAACGTCTGATATGAACTAACATAATAATATAATTATTATAACATTATAAAATGTGATATGAATTGAATAATAAACATTAAAGGAGGTCCTTAATCAATTATTAATTGACCAAAGTTTATTATTTAGGAATATAAAGAAACGAACAAGACAAGTTGGACTGAAGGTAAGGGATCTGACCTCTCTCTTTCTTTTTCGAGTACTCTCTTTTATGTCACCTATTTTATGATCCAGGTTCTGATGTTGAAGAATGTTCTTTTATATTCAACATAATGAAATTTTTATTTTCATATTATGAGAGAATTTCTCTTACTCTCATCAATACATTTTTAAGTGGCGCTGTTAGGCTGCCGAATTTTTGTAAGGGACCCTACCTATCTCTTTCTTTTCAAGTAATCTCTTTTATATCATTTCCTTTAATCTCCATGTTATTATGTTAGAGGATGTTCTTTTATATTAATCCTACTTTCCAATTATGTTAATATGATGAGATACCTTATTTGATCTCAACAATCCATTTTTGGGAGTTTTAAGTGGCGCTGTTAGGCTGCCAAATTTTCATAAGGGGATTTTTCATCTCACTTTTATTCCTATGGGATTCATCATACATTTGCAACTATTTCCTTTTGTGTGGTTTATGTAATTCCCGTTATTGTATTATTTGTGTAATATAATCTCATTTATGGTTATTTACATAATCATTGTATGACCCTTCTTTCTTGGGGTGCGTGTTTCGAAAGATTCCCAAATCAGTAAGGGATTCTTTCACCCTCCTCTTTTTAAAAGACTTCGTTTTGTTATGTATTTTAATTTACATCTTCTTATGTTGGGATATGTTCTTATATATCCTTATTTCTGTAAATTATATTTCCAAGTGATGGGATACACTTTTTATCTCTCATCGTCTCATTTAATGAATTTCATAATGACGCCGTTAGGCTGTCGACTTTTTGTAGGGGAACTTCTTAACCTAATTTCATTTTCTTTGGGTTAAACCAATAATTCTTGATTATGTCATACTATGAAAATGTTTGGATGAACTCTGATTGTTTTACACTTAATATCCTTCTATATTGGTTGTATTTATATTTTTCACACATAATCATGTAATTGATTTATCCTTAATCTAAGGATACCGACTTTGTATGGGACTTCGTCTCAATCTCCTTTCATTGAGGCATAATTTGATTTATACACAACTTTCTTTTATACGATGTATAAACCCTTTTTTACTTTTATGTTTATTCAAAATGAATCTTTTTATACGAAGCATTTTACTAAATGACAAAAGGAATGTTTTTATCGTACATATGCGGCGACAACGACTTCTCTGCCGCCGTGACCATTATTTGAGTTTCGGCTTCCTCTACAAGCCATAACTTATTTTTAAATGAAAAACAAATACCAAGTTTTACTTTTCTTTTATTTTGGTATTGAAAATGGGTTTTCTAATGTTTTAGTATATCAATGTGTTTTGATATCTTGTGATTGTAATGTGGAAATGTTATGTTTCCTTTATGCATGTTTTATGTGATACGATTATATTATGGTTCTTGGGCATTGTTTATGAAGACTGGTGGTTCCATGATAAACTATGGGCGGGTGATCCCGTTATAGCTCTCCAATGCATTGGGTAACATGACGGAGTTAAACATTAAGGTTTCTCCAAAGAGATTTATGGGAATAATGTGATAGGTATTCCAAAGGTAACCAAGAGGGTTACTCCCTATGCAAGTATGTTATGAATTCCCCAAGTTACCTTTATGTCGTATGTTTTCTATGAGTTATTCATAAAACTTATGTTTTCAAGAGGTATGTTAAAATGTTTATGTTTTATGAGTAAGTATGTTTTCATACATGGTCAAACGTTTTCAATTTGTACTCTTATGTCACTTACTGAGCTTTTTATGCTCATCCCAAGTTTTTGAAATGTTTTTCACAGGACTTGAAGTGGAATAGGGTCAAGGATGAGATCAAGGAAATGTCATGTTGTCTAAACATGGAACTAGACATGACTCTTTAGTTAAAGTGTTTTTATCTGGTGGAAAAAGTGGATACTGAGTAGAAGTGTCAACTTTGTAATCTTTTGAGATGTAATAGTTATGTCCTAATTCTCTAGAACTCTAAACCTGAAAAGATTCTCAATGTGAATTATTCTTTTTAATTCAAGATTAATTAAGGTTTAAGGCTGGGGCCTTATAGTTAGAGTATCCGCCAATGGTACCCCATGGGCCTCACACATGCATGTTTCTATGCCACACCGAGAACCCTCCTCATATCTATCCTGGAACTCATCCAATTGTGCCATCAACCATCCATCATCTCATATAACCCCATGAATGTGGTATCTCACAAAAATACCCAAGGTTGAATAAAAAATTCTTTCCACTTTTCAAAACCAAAACGGTCAACCAACACATCATTTTTCTCCAAACCGCTAACCATGTGATCAAAATCCCAATTCAAATCTTACAAAAATTTTCAGAAAGACACAACCCATTACATAAGAACTCACTTTCATGTTATTCCCATCAATTTAAAAACATCTCATCCCCTTAAAACACACTTTTATTGTTTAGAAAAATCTATTGGAAACACTTTTTCAAAACCAATATCAATATAGTTCATGCTTTCAAAAGAGGTGTAAGCACACCATTTTCCATTTTAAAACAATTCTGAAAATTCAGTTCCACCATTTCATAAATCAAATCATTCCCTCTTTATTTTAAAATTGTTTCAAAAAAACATTACGCTTCTTAAAACTAATTCATTTTAAAACCAAAGTTCCAAGATTTCAAAACAAAAGAACACAAGAAAGTGCGAGAGGAAACTAGTTTTAGTGGGTGACATGGACATATGGTTGGAGTCCATATTACAATCACTTCACCATCAAAGAGATTTCTATAATGAATATCCCCAGCTCGACATGGTTTTCTAGTCCCTACAAGATCACTGAGACCATTTACCCAACTCTCTTTTCATTTCCTCTAATCATCATCAAACCATGAAAACCAAAGGACTTAGATAAATCCTGACTTCCCTTTGAAACATGAATCTTATCATGAGGTGTGGTGATTAAGAAAACTATGTAAAATTGGAATACCAAGTCCCAAAAATCCTAACTCCAGACTATCTCATCTCTTCCCAAAATAACATGACCCAAAAAAGTTAACTTGAACCACCTCTGATTCCATTTTTTCATGAACCAAATCTGATCGACACCGAAACTGGCACCAAACCGGCCTGTGACAAGGATCAAAGGGTGTTCCCTATCCCCATGGGCTGGTACAAGTTCTCGAGTATCATAAAATGAGAATTGGGAATGATTCACCTGAGTTTATAAACATAAAACTACAAATGAATCCAATAAAATGAATCTGGATTTTTCAAACCAAACAATCTTTTACAAAAATTCATAACTGAATTACATAGTTTTATACAAATCACCAAGACTATAATCAAGGTAAAAAACCAAAAATAAACACCCCAAGAACCCTCATAGAAATGGTAACCACCCTCAATCTATCTCCACAAGACTCCACGACTAAGGACCTGCTAGAAACCCGAACCACTAGCACTAAAAACGGTTCCCAACCTACAATAACAAAAATAACCAAGCCTACTTACACCCAAGGGTGTAAGTAGGGTGTCAGAAAATGCTTAGTATGATAACACCACTAAGATATTCTATGTGATAAACATTCAAAGATTAAAATCATGCAAGTTTTCATAAATAGGAAATTCTAGTTACAATTTCTAAAATATCCAACTTAAAAATTAAAATAGATTTCATGTGGGTTATCATTAAGAATCGACACTTTTAAAAATAATGTCAACACTAATTAATTTTTCATCAAACCATACCCTATGCCAGTGGTAATCACAAATTAACTAATGATCATAATAAATAGGAAATAACCCCTAGGCACTAGCTCATTGTGGGTCCCAGGTACCTCGTATCTCTGTCAGAGTAATAATCACAATATCTATTCTCGTGCAAGACCCACTAGTAGGGAACATACCAATTACCTAGTGGTCCCCAATCATCATCATCATCATAGTTTTGTTAGTTTTATTAGTGTTTTAATTGTCAAACTTGTCACGTGAAAATGAGGCCAAACCACACGGATTCAATAGCATACTAGTACACGTCCACTCACATAAATACTTGGGTTTCTCTCTTGTGCTCAAACAAGTTCAACAAGACAAGAAGTATAATTTTCATAATAAAATATCACTTCCACATCAAAAATTCACCAAACAGACCACATGTACATCACAATAGTCACAAAATCCACTTTTTCATTCAAATTGATTTTGAAATCAACCTCACAATAAAATAGCCCACAACAGTTTTTTCACATATTTGAAAATTCAAAAAATCTTTTAAAAATTTTATAAAATATTTCCCAATATGGTAAACATCACATAAAAGACCACTCACATGTTACATAATAGACTTTTCATAAACAACGTCTATTTTTCACATCACACTCACAAAAACAGCCTGAAAACATGTTTCGCACCCACATCACAATTTCATAAATCACATCGACAAATTACAAAACATTACCAATACGTCTGACATAAAAATTGACCAATTTATCTTTCAAAAAAATCATTTTAAGAACATACTACCACCAAAACAGTACATAATCAACAATTGCGCACTTTGCGTAACTCATTAAATCATTTACAATTTTCATAAAACCAACCCAAGTGGTATAAATATGTTTTGCCCAAAAAACCCAATTCCAAATCCTCTTTAAAATACAAAATCACACCAATACCAATAAAAATAATAATTGTAATCCCTATAAATATTTATTTAACCACTCTCAAGTATTATAAAATCACCTCAAATAATACCACAAAAGATACACATGAAAAACACACACTTTCATAAAACACATTCAAGAGGCATTACATGTTTTCACACATAAACGCCATTAAAATACCCTATTTTAAACCTAAAGGCACACTAAGACCCTAACATATCATAATTGGCATCCCAAAAAGATTTATTACACCAATTGCATATGTTATAAAACACACCCAAACAATACCCCAAGGGTTACACATTCAAACTAAAATGAAACTATAAAATTAAATTATTAACCAAATCCATCATAAACAGTTTTAACACAATGCACAGCATATTATTAACATAAAAAATAAGTTATTTCAGCAAACTAACTCATCTAGAAATGATCACACCTGGAATCACCTACCGAAAGTGTCGAAACCCTCAAATATTTGTGTGGAGCATCAACCGCACCACTGCCGCACCTCAAGGAAGTTAAAAGAAACCAAAAACCTCAATATTTCACCCCAAATAAAGTAAGTTAGACCCTAGGCATGAACCTTAACTTCTGGACATTTTATAACTCGAGAAAGGGTGAAAGAAACACTAAGGAAGGAGAAGAAATAAAAGAGAGAAAGACTTACTTTCAAAAATCATAAATAGATCGCCCTAAATCCACCAAAATATGAATCTCCAAGTAAAAAAACTTGTATGGAGTATCTAAGGATTTATATTAGTTAATTTGGGGACTAAAATGGGGGAAAAGTATGAAAATTGAAGGAGTTATGAAGGAATCATTTTATCTCTTCAAATATGGTCGATTTGATAAATACTAAGAAATATCTACCTAGTTATCCTTTCTAATGAGTTCCAAAAATGATAAACCGATAATGGGGGTCATTATAGGGATATTTTCCTAGATGGGGAGGTAGAATCACTGAAAAAAAATTAAAAATTAAGGTTATATTAAATAATTAAAAAAAACATTTAAAGCAGATAATGGGATTGCAGGAAACCCTAATACCTTAAATAAAAACCCAAATACACCATTATTAAAGATTTCTAAAGGCTCAAAAATGACATGGTGGTGTTACTAGTTCAGGAGAGGCCATCTATGAACTGGAATGGATGGAAAATGTTTAAAATTTAAGGAGTTATAAAAGAAACAATTTTTTTTAAAATCTGGAAATGGGCTAACGGTTTGACCCAAATTTTCAAAACCCACCATTTCCACCAAAATTCATAGGAAACCCCCAAAACAAATAAATAATGGAAATTAAATAAAAAAATTATTCTAAATAAGTCATGTATGTTACATTTAATATATTTTATATTTTTAAGTAGTTTAATAAAGTATTTTATTCAATAAAAAAAATTTAGTCAAAATAAACACTATTCATAAATATGACATTAAAAACATAAAAACATTGTTTCAAATTTTAAAAAATTATTTATTATATACTATGAATATCATATTAATCTATATGATTAATTAGTTACCTTAATAATCTCAAATTATGTTTATTTTATTATTTTTAATATTATTAATTTTATTTCTTCTTTAACTAAATAATTACTACATCATCGTTGTGCAAGCCATTAAGGTAATTATTTATTGCATAAAAAATAAAAATAAATTTACATGAATAATATATAGTTATTATATTTAAATGTAGTAATTATTGATAAATATATATTTTTTAAAACCATATATAAAAATATTATAGTTATTAAAATGTATTATGTGAACAACTTGACTTTATTTTGAATAATATATTATAAGGCTCTTAATCATATCCAAGTGGATCCAAATGGTCATTAGTTTTACCACTAGAAAAAATGGTCTAGTTGAAACCAAAACATATATTTATCCATTTTTTAGGTTATTTAATGGTTCTCATAATTTTAATTAAAGTAATTTTATTGATTTTTCTTCTACGTGCATAAGAACTGCTTCATCATTGCATAAGAATTAAATATAATTCTTTTATATATAAAAATTTTAAAAATTATTGTCCTAAAAATAAATTAATTATGTTCAATATAATCATTTATATTTTTTGATTAATTATATTTACTCATAACCATGTTAAGATAACTTCTTAATTTTTTAATTTGTCTTTTCTTATATTGTGCAAGCATTGAAGGTGAATTTGGATAAGACTGATGATATATAATGGAAAAAATTTGAAATTAACTTAAAAACATCAATAATAAATAATAATTTAAAAAAATAGAAAATAAGTTTTAGCACTCAATTATTATCTATAAGAAACCATAATTGATTTGGTCAGTGTTGTGCAGGCACTGCATCGATAATGATAATTATTTTTACACTTATCTAGAAAAAATATAATTCACATTTAATGAATTAATTCTGTTAAATATTCCTCTTATAATATCAATATTTATTTATTAAGTAATTTTAAAAAAAATATGTCATAATTATTTCTTGACGATATCATAGAAAATACAGTATTTTATAAAAAAATTGGTTTTTTTAATATTTATAAAAAATTCAACTATTTTAGAAAATTATAAAAAAATTCACCGTAATAATTTCTCAACATGTAGATTTAAAAAAATGACACCATTTTATGAAAATAATTTTCAAAATATTAAAAATTATAATTTTTTACAAAAATAATATTTTAGCATAAAAATACCAAATTTAATATTATAACCAATTTTATGACACTTTTAAAAATTAATTAAGGTATCATAAAATAAATTTATAATAATAATACAAGAGAATATTAATTTATTAATCTATTTTATAATAATTTTTTTGTTAAATATTTATATTAATTATAAAATTTCAATACATAATTTATCATTTGTAAAACATTTCTTTATATATTCTGTGATCTAAATATATCATATTTTCATTTATAAGATATCTAAATTTTATTAATAACTTCATAGGAAAGGTTATTATTCTAATGGTCACATTATGATTCCCGATTGTCATATTATTGTTCATAACGGTCAAATTACTATTTCAATGGTTGTGTTAATAATTAATCACTATTCATTTAATCTTGTTATTGTGTTCAAAGTAAGATATTTAATGAATTGAATTTATTTAAGGGGATACATATAGTAAAATCTCGGGGTGTTATTTTATCCTATCTTTCAATATATTATGTCCTCGCAATTTGAAATTGAACTTCAAAATTGAATGTTTGATATTTTATAATTCATTTTGGGGAAACCCATATCGTAAATAGAGTTAATAAAACGTCCTATTATTAAGAGGGAAAGGGGAATAAGAAATTCACCACCAAATTAGGCATTCGGATATGGTAACATTTATGGAAAGTGAAGACAAAGATATGAAAGATATATATAACTATCAATATTTAATGGAGAGTGATATATAATATAGTCATATAGAATATTAACCATCATAAAACTGTCAGCTTTTGAGAGGTTAAAAGACCATTGATTTCTCGTAACATAAGTAAATGGATAATGATTTTGTTTCAAAATCAATTTCCTAGGGTTGAGGGATTCATTTACTATAAATATAATCACTTATTTGATTTATTTTCTTGTCATAAGTATAATCTTATCACTTGGTTGTGCTTAAATCTATTTTCACTTTATTTCATATTTCTAGAGATGGATATTCAAGTGGAATTTTTATACCTAAAGAACGTTTAGTGAATCAATAGGACAATAAGTAACTACTTTAGCATTCAAATATATACTAAAACCAAATTGGTTATTATATTTTATCTAATAAGATAAATAAGGCTTTAACCTCAAATAATAATATCCTTATTCCATTGCAAAATTAGTTATTCTTAACTCTCATCTAAAATATTTCTTCCCCAACTCAATAGCCAAACACTTTGAAGGATGATCACTAAATTTCTAAAATAAATTAAAATATAATATTTCCAAAAATAATGTTGCTCTTATTGTGACATACCAAATATATTAATACCATAATTCCCTTTAATCCCTTATAAAACATGCATTCTTAAAGTAATAAAATATTAGTTTGTTGAATATATTCCTCAAATTCAATCATATAATAATTCTTGCATAATATAACCCATTATATCACTAACCACATTAATGGTCACTAATACTATATCATAAGCATCTATTTATTATTATCTCAACATCAAGAACATATTTAGGGTAAACATGACCATGCAATCAACTAATAATTTAAACACTTCTCTTGATTACTGGTGATATTCATCACATGATTCCAATTCCTTAAAGAAGAAGTATTATAGTAAAATTCATATATATATAATGATTCTTATAACCATAACATTATTGGAAAAAATATCATTTTTATTGAATCCAAACATAGGAAATTTTTCATTACTCTTTATCTATGGTAGTAGCATAATGCTAACCATGATCCATTATCCTTTTTTGTTATATATTCTTTTGATGCTAGAAACATTGATATATGTAGTGTCCCATATCCTTAAAGATGAAGCTTTTTATATTGTAAAACATTTTATTACCCTTACAATCACAATTACGGTGTCCTTTCTCTTCACAATTTGAGTAAAGTCAAATTCCATTAAGCATGTACGAGGGGTTTTTTCCATAATTATCTCATGTGGGAAAATAATTCTTTCTGTTATATCCTTTATCCAATGTTTTTCTAGATGTACTTTTGTTCTAGTGATTCCCTCAAATTCATAATACTTAGATAACTGATTCTTTGTATTGTTAATACATGATAATATTTCTTCATATGATGAGAATGTTTGGGAGACTTTTCCCCATCGAAATATTGGTATAAGACCACAAAAGATTTGATCCTTCTTACTCTTTGGATCAAGTGCATAGGTGAGGTTCCAACTCCTACTGCGATGTGACATTTCAAAATGATGAAATGCACTAGATTAGATCTTATCATTATGAAAAATAATGTATAATCCCAAAACTTGTGAAATACTTAACATAAATTGAATTTTTTTGGCATATTTAGTCTCATAAACATGATTTGTTTAGGTTGTTATCCTATATTTATCCTCAAATTATATATCTAGGTTATGTTCCCTAATCTAGTATTTCCTAAATATAGTTCCTAATATTTCTACTAATCCTCCTATGATTCCAACTTTAAGAACCTTGATCCCATTAGCACATAGTCGGTGGTTATTTTATTACAATAGCATAGATACAAGATATCACATCACCAGGAATTCATTAGGTTAGTTGTCATAAAGAAATAGATACATAAATGAAACCCATTTTACATTGTTAATATAAAATAAATTATAATACATAAAAAACTAATAGTATTTATCATTGAAAAATCATTAAAATATCTCTTCTTCATAAACTAGGTAAAGAAAAAAATCAAAGGGTGAGGTCAAATTATCACTAAGGGTTAGGTACAATGGATGATAACTTAAATCAATATGTATAATCAATATTTCAAGGTAAAAAACTCAAATATATCTACATATCAATAAACTAATAATGCAAATGCATCCATATATTTTGTCATAATGGAAATACTATGGATAAAAATAATTAAATTGAAAATGTAGGGAATGTTTAATTATTGAACCTCGTGTATATTGAAGATAAAACATTATGCTATAAAGGAATTTTATTTCTATGGTTTGAACCCCGTATTATTTTTATATGAAATAATCTCGAAGGGTTTTTTACAAACTATTTTCTTCTCATGAGACCATAGATGCACTAAGGGGATTGATTATCTAGTCCCTAACCCATCGGGTTTTCATTAAATGGTACCCAACCCATTTCCTACAAGTCCAAATAATTCCTCATTTCCTACCAGTACAAATAATTCCTCACATTTCAATTTAATTATTAAATAATTTTCCTTATTATCCAATATTTAAAATAAATAAAATATGTAGTTTTAAAAATATTTCTCTATTAAATCAAATAACCATCACAGTGAACACCGTATGTAAAAAAAAGGCATAAAATGTAGAAAATAATCATAAACACTAAAAAACAGATTAAAATAGGTAAAATTGGAATATATCATGATATATTATTTCCAAATAAAGTGATAAAATGTTAAAAATGTCTTTATGATACTTTATAAATGTTTCACTGTAGTTCAGTTTAATTGAAAATTATTAAAGAGTCTTTAAAAGAGAAAAGGTAATATTTATTTGAAAAAACATAAAATTAATATATATATTTTTACATGATAACAATAATGTTTATGGAAAAATATTTTTGTCTTAAAACATATTTTTCATTATACTTAAAAATGGGTAAAAATTTGAGAAATTCCCATGAAACCGGATTCCTTATGAGGAGGAATTGAAAATATATCTTTTAAGAACATATAGTTTTCTATAAAACAGGGATGAATTGATCTGGATACATATGTTAAGAACATATAATTATAATTTTGAATAATAATATATGAATAATGAATAATCAAATTGGAGTATTGAGAAAGAAATCATAACTCGAAGGAAAAAATGGAGGTTTGGGGAGAATCCCTTACCACTTTGAAATCAATCGAATCATATGCCCCATAAAATTAATAATAATCAATTGAAACATTTAATACTATAAAGATAAAGTGATTAGTGATATTATATGTCAATAGGGTATTATAAATAACCCCCCCCCCCCCACCTACACACAAAAAATAAATAAGTGGTGAATAAGTCATATCTCACAGAAAGAAAAGAGATATGAGGAACCCCTTACCTGAGGTTTGACTTCTTTCAAACATGGATTAAAATCATTTTTAATATTTTTAAACATAATTTTAACTTATAAAAAAATAATATTAATATTTATTATATCATATGTGATTCCCTTATAACATTTTACCACTCATTTAATGATAATATTTCATTCATTTCACTTTTTAAGGTGTTAATTTCTATGTTTTACCATACTTATTTTGTCTTGAAAGTCACAGTTCTCCTATATAGGGTATAGATCCAACATATAAAAAATAAATTAATTCCATAAATTTAATAATTAATAACTAAATACATTTTATAACCATTGTCAAATGTTAAACATATAAAACTAATTACCCCACTACGTGGAGACAATAAATCATATGTACGTACAAACATTGATTTCGTTTTTCATAAGATTGATAAAAGGTAAAATATAGTTGTTTCATAATCCTAATAACATATAAGTATATATATGACAATAGATTTATTCTTTTAGAATTAAAAAAACACAAAAATAAGAAGTAAAGGATGAAATTAATTTGATCAGTTAGTAAAAATAATTACCTCTTCCTTGGCGGACTTCCTTTAGATCACTTCTTAAGGGATCTAGAGGGTCCTTTTGGAAATATATGGCCTCCAAAACTTAAATAAGGATGTTTTTAGAAGTAATGGTTAGGACTTGGTTGAGAAATTTTGATCATGGTGTTGAAATTAAGTGATGAAATGAGTCTCCTTTTATAATTGAGGTGGGGGTAATTTACGAAGTACATAAAATATTAAAATACAATAAGACTAATATTGAGGTAAGTACTTTAAAAGGGGCTAAAATCATAGGATATCACATTTTAGAGATAATATGACAATTTTTTTCCATGTTAAATATTTTTTTATATTTAAATAATTTAATAAAATATTATATTCTTGAAAAATAATTTTTGTCAAATAAATTACTAATCATAACTATGACATTAAAAGCATAAAAAAATGTACCAAATTATAAACCAAATTTTTATTAAATCCCAACATATAATATTCATATATTTAATTCTATAATTAACTTATCAATATCAAATTATATTTATTTTATTATTTTTAATATCATTAATTAGAATTATTCAATAATTAAATAAACAATCGTTGTGCAAGACAATAAGGTAATAATTTATTTAATATAAATTAAAAATAAATTTTCCTGAAGAAGGTAAATTTATTAGATTTAAATTGATTAATTATGGTAAAAGTTTTCTACTTTAAACCCATATATTAATATATTATACTAATTAAAATCTATACTATGAACAACATGACTTTCATTTAAATAAAAAATTATTAGGGTCATAATCATTTCCAAGTGGCTCAAAAATGGTCATTAATTAGACCATTGGAAAAAATTATCGATATGAAACCAATAAAAAATATTTATCCATGTTTTATTTTATTTAATTATTATTATAATATTAATTAAAAACATTTTATTGATTTCTCATCTGCTCACACAAGAACAGCATCAACATTGCATAAGCATTAAAGTTAATTATTTGATATATAAAATAAAAAAATTACTAGTATAAAAAAATATAAATATAATAATTTATATTCATTCATTAAGTATATTTACTCATATCAATGTTATTAAAACCTCTTTAATTTTTTAAATTTTTCTTTTCCTTCCATGAGCATGCATTGAACTACAATTTGGATAAGACTCTTGATATATAACTCTAAAATTAAAAATTTATAGCCCAAAACATCAATTATACATAATAATTAATAATAAATTCATGAAAATAATTTTTAGCACTCAAATATTATATATACGGAACCATATTTTACTTTTTCAACATTGTGTAGGCATTGTGTCAACACTAACATTGATTTTTTACACTTATCATGAAAATAATATAATTTACATTTTTGAATTATTTATATACAATATTTCTCTTATAATATTATTATGTAGTAATTCTATAAGTTTAATAAATTTTATATTACAATTATCACTTGACGGTGTCATAAAAAATATCGCATTTTTTTTTTTAAATTATTTTTCACTATTCACCAAAAAATCATCTATTTTAAAAAAATATTAAAAATTTACTCTAACAATTTTGGATGTTTAGATTTATAAAATAAAATCCATTTTATTAAAAACAAAATATAAATTTATGAAACGTATTTTTTAACTAAAATTATCATTTACTAAAAAATACAAATTTTAATATTATAACAAACATTACAACAATTTAAAAAATTAATATGGGTTTTATAAGATTTTAATATAATAATAAAAGAAGAAAATATTAATTTATGAATCCATTTTATATTAATCTTTCTTTTAAATCATTATATTAATTATAAAATTTAAATAAATAATTTATTATTTTTAAAACATTTATTTACTTATTCTGTGATATAAATATATTATATGTTCATTTTTTAGATGCATAAATTTTATTTATAATTTCATACGTGAGTTTTTTATTCTAATGGTAGTATTAATATTCCTAAAGGTAACATTCTATTTCTAATTGTCACATTACCATTTCAACGGTCATGTTAATATTTAATCATTATTCATTTAATCTTGGTGTTGTATGCTACATAATATATCAAATGAATTAAATATATTTACCAAGATACATACCATAAAATCAGTGGGTGTTATATAGATAGCACAGTGAAATCCAATTATAGATTAAAAGGGGGTGGCCTAGATAGTTCTGGGAAATCCTTTTACAGCTTAACATGGGGTGGCCCATATATTCCCAAGTAAGCCTGTAATAAATTAATTATTAGTCGGTCAAATGGTTATTATAATTGAAAGTGTTTTTTGTTATGTGTTATGTATATGATCCTGTAATTGACCAAAAATAGTTTTAATTTATATCTATGTTTTTAATGATTTTCATTGAGAAAAAATTGTGTTTTTTCTATGTGAAAATGATTTATTTCATATTCACAAAGAACATTGAAGATAAAGGTAAATGTTAAATAAGTTTTAATCTTTTTCAAATATAAATGTTTCCTTTATTTTTATATTACATAATGAGATTTTATTCTCATCCCATGTTTTAAATTTTTTTCATAGTCCTTAAGAATGGTAAGAGAAGGAATATTTAATTATGAAATAATTAAATATGAGTCTCAAAAAGAAATCATGTTTTATTTTAAAAGGGTTTTCATTGGTGGGAAAAATAGACACCGAGTATATGTGTCCACTTGTAATGTATGTTTTTACATTGTATGATTTTTTTAATTGTATAAAAATATAAACTAAAAAGATCCTTGAATCTAAATTTTAGTTCAAAAACACTAGCATAGGTTATGTTTACGGTCAAGTCCATATAGTTGGTATCAGAGGATTGTTTAGACATCTTTGGATATTAGGATGTTATATTAAGAGTTATGGATATCATTATGCGTTTATAATTTTTATGTTGGTCGTAAATTCTATGTCATAGAAACCATTTTTTATTATTTATGTTATGAAATTTCAAGCTGATTAACTTTATTTTTAGAGATAATTTGTATGTGTTAATTATGGTTTATTAACTTTTTGTTGGAAAAATGAAATGTATAATAAAACCATTGAGGTTAAAACATGTTATAGATATTTTTTATGACTTTATAATATTTTTGGATTATTATAATAATTATGTAGTTTTAGAAAAATGGAAACTCGGTGGATGGGTGACAACTCAGAGGATAGGTGACAACCCATCACGTCTAGCAAGGCAGCGGGTTTTGAACACAAAAGTGAAAGTGGACAATGGTGCATCACCTACCACAATCCTAAATGATGTCCGGGTTATTATATTATTATATTTTTAATTAAACTATTTTATAGATGAAGATTAAGTTGATTTTATGACATATGTTTTATCAAATAGTTTACCTTGGGATTGGAAAATGAATTGGAAATTAATTTATTAATGTAATGTCATAATACATTCACTATTTTCTATACATTATATGATTAAGTTAAATTGAATATTGTGGTATTTTATTATATAAATAAAGGATGAATTATCTTTTAGAGGAAAATATGATTTTATGATTATTCAGGTTATTTATGGAAATAGATAGCATACAAGAAGATTATGTGATTTAGAAAATTGTATTTTTTTTGTATGAGACATTAAGAGTTATTAATATTATTTGGATATAAGTGTTATGTTTCTAATTTAAGACTATGTGATCAAATATTTTTGGGTTTTAATCTTAGTCTAGATTATTTTTGAGAAATTTTAAAGATAATTGAAAGATCTATGTTGAACATTGTGTATTACTCTTGAATTTTGGAGATTAATTGTAGTTTTTCTTCATTTAATTTTTTTTATTTTCAAGGAATTATATTATATTGTCCTAATCATTTTTTGGTTAATTTCTAGATATAATATAAATATATAGTTAATCATTTTTAGATTATTTGATTCTCTATGAATTTATTCTAGTGTTCCATACATGAAAAATTCATCTTGAATTCTAATCATTTGAAAAAAAAGATGACTTGTTGATGGAATTTGATTAATGGATGATACTATAAATGTAATTTAATAATATTTTATTATGTTTTAATTCCAGGTAGTAATATATTTCCTTAGATATATGAAAATAATCTTGAAAGAAAATGTTATCTATTAACAGTTCTTACTGAGAAATCAATGATATTTATAGACATCACAAATTTATAGGCATGTTATTGTTATCTTTATCATGACCATGTTCTATATCACCCTATATAAGAACATGATAGTTCATTTTACCTTCCATATATAGGTTTTCTTACATGTAACCCTGGTATTTTTTATCTTATGTGTCATTCATACTTACCTTTATTTATTTTATAGTGGATGTTTTATTAATCCTTTTTATGATGTGGGATTTCAATAATGATATTTTGAAAATTAGAACCCCTAGTTTTCAATATTGAGTTCAATATTTTAGGAAAAAATTTATTAAAGTGGGGGGGATAATGTAATATCTTGAGTTTATAAAAAATGAAATATTGTGTTTGATAGTGTACATGATATGCCACATCGAGATTAAACAATTAACTATATAATATTATTTAAATGTCAACATTAAAACATATCTATTATAGTGGATGGAATTAATAGTATTAAATTAATTATGAAAATATGGATTACACATGTATATATAAATAATTCTTTGGTGATCAGATAATTATAAATAAAAGGAATCATTTTTATAAAAAAGTATCTAAATATATACAAGTGTTCATTATAAAAAAAATAAACAAATCACTCATGTAGGATTATATTAATGAAATATATATATAATATATATTGAATCTAAATTTTAAAATTCATATTATTTATTTTCTAGGCATGACATAAGAACAAATCCAATTTTAGGAACAAAAGAAGTATTTTTATACAAAAGACATTTTTGTGGCCTTTTGATGGAGCACATATTTGAAATATAGTTTTTGATAATTTTATAAAATTTATTTCAAATAAATAAATTATTATTTTAAATTGGAACATAAAAATTTACTTTCTTTTAATTTTTGGTATTTATTTAGATAAGTATCGTGTTTTGATTAATCGTAAAAAACACTTCATTTTAATTTAAAATATCTTTTTTTCTAAATAAGTTGTTGTGTTAAATTATATATTTCATTGGGTTTAAATTTTAATTAGATCAAATTATTTTTATTTATCCAAAATTAGGACATTGTAATCAATTTCATATTAAAATTGGATATAAAAACATTTCAATATTTTGAATGTTTTCACATTAATAATGTGTTTTCAATCCCATGAATGGGATTGATTTTAAATAAATTATAGCCAATTATATTTTTTTGAATTTTGAAAAATGGATTAAATATTTTTAATCATTGATTCTATATTTTCTAAATATGTTCCATTTATTTTATGAAATTATGAATTGTAACTTTACTAAATCATTTTAACATGGTTACAGTAAAACCAGGTAATTATAGGTAAAAATAATTTTATAAAAATTAGAAAATTACTCTATCACTTGTTCTAATTTTATTGGATGAGTATGTTTCATAAATATGAATTAAATTACTAGTTACGAGACAATTTATGACATTTAATATGAGAATATAACCTTTATAATATTATATTCAATGGAAAGTTAATTTTGTTATACTTTTCTTTTTAACAAATGAACTATTTTAAATATGGTGCTATAAAAGGGATATGTTTGACTATATATAATATTTTAAAGTCATAAAAGTCTATATATATATATTGGTAATTTATGTATAATTTTTAGTTATAAAATAATTACCTTAAATGGTGACACAATGAAGATGTAGTAATAGTTTAATTATTGGAAAATCTAATAAATGATATTTAAAATATAAAAATGGATATAATTTTCTATAATTTATATCAGCCACAATTTATTTGGATTAATTGTACAAATTAGGTATGATTTAATTGAATTTCTTTGAAGATTTCGATTTTTTATGATATTTTAAAAAATTCAAATAATGAATAGTTTCAAAATTAACATTAATGCTAATTTAACATAAATAATATTTTTATTAAATGATATAAAACTAAAAAATATATAAAAGTTGGATAAATTATTTGGATAAGGTTTAAAATTTCATAAATGATCCATTTGTGATTAATTTGTCATTTTATAGTAATAATATTAATCCTTATGAAGTAAAAACACATGTTGTCTCGGTAAGAATTAAAGAGGTTAAATAATAGTTACAATATAATGATAAGGATTAAAAATAGTCATAAATAGTCAAAAAAAATATTTTATGTTGATTATTATACCCATGTAAAATTATTATCGAACTATATTTGTTTAATTGAAACCTATTTATGAATATAACTTATATATTATTTAAATCAATGATAGATACAAAATGTCACTCTCTTTGTACTTAATATAATTTATGAGTTCACATATGGACAAAATCAAGATATAAATGAACCTAAATGACTATTTTTATATAAATGAAATTAATTTAATTTTAGAATTTTATTTTAAATTTTTAGAAATTATATAATTAACTTAAATGCATCTACAATGCTAAAACAATATATATTTAATTTACAGAAAAATAAAATAATTGATATTAATAATATTTTTTTTTGAAATATTTTGTATGGGTTAGTGTATATAACTAATTTTATATATCTATAATATATATTAGTGTTATGTGAAAGAATTATATTCAAATTCCTATTTTATGTTGATGTATTTGATGTCAAATTAAATGAATAGTATCAAATTTGACAATAATGCTATTTTATTAAATTTATATGTTATTAAATTATTTAAAAATAATAAAATGTTAAATAATCACAAATGGAATAATATATGGTCTAAAATATCTCCCTATATTCATTTATATACAATTTGGAAATATTTGTCTCTATAATAGCCTTATTATATTTTAATATTTTTTGGATTTCCAAAAGTGCCCCTCCCATCTTCTATAAAAGAGAACCCATTATTTTCTTTTCATATCACATAAAACGTTTTTCATTTGACCATGATTGGACCCAATTCATTCCTATAATCCCTCACTATATTATAGAGGCCATAGTTTAGGTATAACACCCTCTATGGGTGTGTTAGGATGTTAATCAAAGGAGATCATATGAATAAGATGTATCATTTTTAATTAAGTGTTTCTATGTTATTTCTTATTCCAATTCATTAAAATATTCTTAAATTGGGAAGAAATAAAAATCTAGTATCCTAATTATTTATAGATTTTATTATTTTAATATCATAACATAAATCCATCTCAAATTCCATAAAACGAGAAAAGAATTAATTATTCGTGTGTACGGTGAACTACCGCCTCGCGAACCTATATAATTCATTTTCCATCACCATCTCGCATGACTGGTTATAGTGATAAAATTTATATTTATATATATAATTAATGACATATTTATCATTATTAAAAGATAAAATTTCATTTACATTATTACCTTTCCTTGCATAAATAATGAAAACTTCATTCATGTGTATGTGTGAACTATCACCTCCACAAAGCGCTGTAATTCATTTTTCATCAACACATAAAATGAATGATATCTATTAGTATTATTAAATCATTAATGTGATAAAAAGGTTATTATTATCATTATAAAGATTTGAAATAATACTTATATTCTTTTTATAATAATCATTGAAAAACAAAAACGTTACACATGCGTATGTACTGTTTTTCGTCTCCATGATTATAATGTAGTTCATTATTCATAAATATACATAATGGTTTGATTTAAAATTATAATTGATATATAAAAATGATACCCATATGATGAATACTATTCTAGAGTTGATGGATGAATTACACTTTGACTATATATATAATATTAAATCCATTTTGGACTGAAGTATTGAATATGTAAAAACTCGGAATTTCCATGTAATTTTTTAAAAAAATATATGGGAATTTTACGTGTCTTCAAAAATTGATGGTGCATGATTCTGAGGCCTGGTGTGCCCGAAATTAATTTCTAAAAATTTTTTTGGATACGTTTAGTAAACGTATGAGTGAGTTTTTGTAACTTTTGAACCGATGCTCAGAATTTAAATCTGAGGACGCCGTTGAAATTGCAGCGCCGGTATTCGCTTAACGAGACCATTACCTCAACCACAGCAGGTTGATGGTGAGAGATAGTTTTTCACTTTTTCATGGAAAAAGAAACATAAAAATGTTTTAACATTTTTATTTTTATTTGAAACTCCCATGTGAAATTTATGGAGGTGGGGACCACCCAAAGAAGGAAACCCCCGATTCGAGTTCACGGTGGTGGGGACCACCCGAACCCCACTTTAATGGAGAAAACCTTTCAACTACCCATTAATTAATCCTCCCATTTAATTGAGTAAATTAATTATTCCAATTCTCCATTTAATCAATAGTGTCATTTAATTGTTGTGTCAACTTAAATTAAACAAATTTTAATTTAAGTTGGCATTTCATCTCTTGGGGGTTTTTTGGATCGTGTGGGAAGAATGGAGGAGCTTTCGAGAATTTTAGAGAAACTCGTCCTCTAACGAAGAATGCACTCCAAAATTGAAGAATGAGGATGACGTTCGAGCTAAATTTGGAAGTGTCTTTCGGAAGCGACGAACGCCGATGCCACTATCCCCAACGACTTCATCTCCTTCCTCGCGACCTCTGTCAAAAAACCTCTCAGGTAGGGGTTTAATAATGTGTTATTATGGATTCCCATGTTCTTCCCTTCTAAACAAAGAATATGGATCAAATCTCTAACTAGTTGATCTGTGAATGATTTCTTTTTTCGGGTTTGGGAATAATCATTGTTGAGGTTATAGGTTTTGATTTTTTGAGTACCCCCTTACCATTCTTGATGTTCTTCATACATGTTTTTTTAAGCCACTTGTTACCACCCTAACGCGGATGGTATGGTCCAAACGAACATGGTCACACGCTACCCCAAGGACCCCGCACCGCCCCGCATCCCCCGCGCCACTACTCATCCCACGCACCGCCACGTGGCCCCCTCGCCACCCCCGCGCCGCCCCGTTGCCGCCTCACCGCATCGCGGGCTACTGCCCACGCTGGGCTGCTTAGGCTGGGCCACTTAATGCGGGCTGCGCCAGACCAAGTGGGCCCCTCCAGACCCAGCGGGACAGGTCGACCCAAACCAGGTATGGCCGGCCAAAACCGGGTCAGACCAGGTCGGACCAGACCCGGGCCAACTTCGACCCATTTTCGCTCTATCAGCCATAACATTGGAACCGGGTGTCCATTTGAAAAACCGTCTGTGGTGCTAGAAACCATAGAGCGAGAAGGTCCTTTTGGTATACCCCATTATAGATTTATATAATGTTGGTTTATGGTAGGGTTGGATCGACCACGAATCCAATCAGGCCCTCGGGACTAAAAGGCTAATAACTCACAGACCGAGTGTCTGTTTGACGCACCGTCTATTACATTGTGACCCTTATGATGTGGTGGTCCTTTGGGATACTTCATCATGGGACTTAATGGATATAGGATTATTGACCAGTGTATTGAGGAGCAGATCCTCTCAGAGATAAGAAAGCTTAGTACAGGAACCATGTAGTAGGCTGTGACGGTGTACTAGGATCTTGTGTGGATCTAACGTTGTACTGATGATGTACTAGGATACTTTGTGGGTCTGATGACGTACTGATGGTGTACTAGGATCTTGTGTGGGTCTGAAAATTTACTGACGATGTACTAGGATCTTGTGTGGGTCTGACAACATATTGACGAAGTAATAGGATCATGTGTGGGTCTGACGACGTATTGACGAAGTACTAGGATCCTGTGTGGGTATGATGACGTATTGACGATGTACTAGGATCTTGTGTGGGTCTAATGATATACTAACGATTTACTACAATCCTGTGTGGGTCTGACGATGTACTAGAATCATGTGTGGGTCTGACGAGGTACTCGTATCCTGTGTGGGTCTGACGATGTACTACGATCCTATGTGGGTATGATGATGAATTGGGATCCTTTGTGGGTCTGCCTCTTAAAAGAGTAAGATGATTCAGTGGTTACATCTAATCATCTCTACTGTTGTACCTAAGAATACCTGGTGTGAGATGGGTCTGTACCTGCGTGGTACTTTCCTTCATGGTAATACCCTAGTGGTATTCTTCAGTGTAGCATACCTGCGTGGTACTTAACTTCGTGGTATTCCTTCGTTTGTGGAACAACTGAGCTTTGGGATAATGAGTTGGGCGTTGTGTTTCCTCGTGTTTGATAGGGGTTTACTTGATAACCTAGGTATATGTATGGTCATATACCTAAGTATGATTGATAGTTGTTTTCATGTTTTTTGGTTTATCCTTTGTGGATTTTTTGAGACCTTTGAGGGTCTTAGGATCCTTACTGAGTATCGCTATACTCACCCCTGCATGGGATATTCCCACACCTCATTTTGTTTGGTGCAGATGACGAACATCGCTGACTGAGGATGAGAGTACCAGGACTGTAGGTAGCTCGGAGGTGGACCTTAGACGAGGCATACCACATAGACAATCGTTCGAGAGTTGTACCTACCCTTTAGGTAGAATCCTTGGTGGGTGATCACAGGAGTTGTTCCAGTTTACTTGTAATTTCAATTTCTTGTAATTTCTAGTTGGGCTTGTATACTGGCCCTTTTTGCTTATTGTACTCACTCTGTTTACTATTTAGTTTACTTGAGTTCATATCTTGATGTGTGCTTAGTTGTGTGTGTTTACAGTCTATAATGGAAATGTCTTCCCAGTTTTAGGGAATATACCTTTGGTGCTAGTCATCATCCCCTAGCATATGGAATACGGGCTTGGGGTAGTCACGACACGGGCCCCGGAGGATGGGTCATGAAAAATTAGTATCAGAAGAGTTGGTTCTACCTTAGAACATAGAAATTTGATCTTCTTAACAGCAATAGTGTTGAGTGTATTGAGTGTGGTTATCAGTTTAGGGAATCCAGTGTTGGGGTAGTGGCTAACGTATCCATATACTAGGACCCTGATTTATGATTTTCGACTTAGGGCAAGAAAACATTGATTGTGTGTGTGTTCACATGAGTTTTCTTTGTGATCTATTTAATTCATCTCACCAGGTGTATCTTTTTTACCATGGCGCACCTATTTCTTTTCAAGATTCATCCACGCAGATAGCCAGCTAGGGTTCCAGATATAGTATTGTAGGTGCCAAAATATTGGGCGCACAAGGAAGAAGAAGAAACCCACCGGAAGCTACCTCGCAAAGCAAGGTCGTGAAGCCCCGGAGGCGGAAGGATTTGCGAACACCCTGACGTTCGCGAACCCGCCGCGAATCCCTGGAGGTGGAAGGCTTCACGAATTCCCTGACGTTCGTGAACCCGCCACGAAGCCCTAGAGGCGGGATCCCTTCACGAACGCCCTGACGTTTGTGAACGCACCGCGAAGCAACCGAGGCGGTAATGCTTCGTGAATGCTTTGACGTTCGCGAACCCGCCGCGATGCGCCGCACCCCTTTCCTACAACGTGATACCTTCTCTGCGGCGCCCCTTGCCTATAAATATAGATCTCCCCCTGAGCTCTCGGGATGGACAATCCGACATTTCGGCTTCTCAAATCCCGAATCGCGAAGCACCTGCCGCTCTGGGAAGAATGAGCTCCGCGAGGTATCTTTGCTTCGCGAGAGGCCATCATTTTGTCTTGTCTTGAGCCCCTATTCCAAGAGGGATTCCCTTCACGAAGCCCAAGGGCATTCACAAAGGAAGGGGAATCCTTTAAGGGATTGGGGTAGTCGCTGAGCATTTATGCTTCGTGATACACCCGTCCTGTACATGTGATCCACTTTCTAAGGCAGGGACACTGTACTTCGCAAAGCACTTTGCTCAGCGACACCTCTCCTCGCGAAGTACCTAAGCTTCGCGAGGCGGTGCTCCACGAAGACCATTCCACTTCGCGAAGCACCCCCCCCCCCCCCAATCACACCCCTTCCCTACGCTGAGGCCGAGGACACCACTTCGTGAAGCACCTTCACTTGCAAGTGTCCTCCCCCACGCAAAGCAACTGAGCTCCGCATGGCCTTCGCATGCGGACCCTTGTGTTTGGCAATCCCTCTTCCCGTGCGGCCCTCCAGGCTCGAACGATGTGATTTCAAAGTCCCTTAGACAACACCTCCTGTAGTGCTGCTTTGCCAAATGCTTCTTCGCATAGGCACGCTAATGGCTATTGCTTCTTCGCATAGCCACGCTAACGTGGACCCCTCGATGGTTCGCTCTGCGACCCCCCTTCTATACAGCCTTGTCGATGCCTTCCCTCCCAAAAGGGGTAGAGGGTGCCGGTTATGTAAGTCCTAGGGGTGCGGAGTAAACCAACCTCGTCTGAGCTGCAGGAAGTTAAACTGCCAAGCACCTCGTCCTCAACACATGACGTTAAACTGTGACATCGCCATGTGCCTCTCACACCGGGTTCCCCCCACCTTGGACATTCTGCACGTCCCCTAGTCCATAGGGGATTATATTCTCCTTATTGGAGTGTAGTTTGTCCATGGGTAAGAAGGGTAGCCACCTCAGTGTGAGCCCCTTAGCCTCCCTTGAGGAAGGTTGCACCTATGCACCTCCTGACTTCCTCGGTGCCAGAGCCAGTGAAGTCCCTCTCCCACTGCGCATTGTCGCACCTCGGGCCTCCATTCTAAAGTAAGTCTCAATGTCATGGGCCGCCTAACGCGTAATCCCCTCTTCGTTTTCTCACAGACGCACCCTTCACGACGTGATCTTCTGGTCCATGATGCCTCTTGTTTCTCACACCGAGCATGACTCACATGGGCTTAGAGTGTGCATCGACCATGACATCCTCACCTGGGCCACCTCAGAGTGTAATCCCCACACCGGAACTACGTGGTCTCTGATCCATGATAAGACATGGTACGTATGACGCCTCCATGAGGTTCAATCCCACCTTCAGTGGACCCCCTGGGTTCACCTTCACGTCAGTTCACCAACGAAACCCAACTGGAACTACGTGGTCTTTGATCCGTGTCAAGGCATGGTACGTAGGACACCTCTATGAGGTTCAAGACCACCACTCAGTCGTCATTCACATCGAGTGTCTTCGTCCAGCACGATGTTAAATTGTATGCCCTCGTCCAGCATGACGTTAAACTGTATATCTTAACTACGAGGACTTTGATCCGTGCTAAGGCATGGTACGTAGGACGCCTCCATGAGGTTCAAGCCCACCACTGGTGGAACCACCTTCGGTTCACCTTGACGTCAGCCCTTCGACATTCAAAACCATAGTGGGCCACTTCAGGCTGTAAGCCCCACTTCATCCCGTCACAACCATCCCGTCTCTGCTGGACATTAAACTCACGGCATACCTCGTGTTAAACATGGGAAGCCAAGGAAAACCTCAGAGACATGTCTACGACATGCAGATTCCCCGCGTTCGATGTGGGATGCCTCGGGCTCCCACGCCCTCGAGAAGCCCTATAATAAGGGACCAAATATAGACACGCCAGTCCCCAGCGCTCAGACATGTCAATGATGCCTCGACGTGACTACTCTCCCAACCGAAGGTTGCTGCCCTGACCGGACCCCTTGGAATATCCCGACAGAAGCGGCGTAATTAACTGGTGTCCATGAACATGGCACTGGGAAGAGTTTCATGAACAACTTATAAAATCTATAAGGGAGACCTGGAGTAGGTGATGAGATCTGAGGAGGGATCCTCAGAAGGAAGAACCGACATCCCATCATCCCGGTTTCGATCAAGGAGCAGACGTCCCTGAGTAAGGAACGAATGTCGCCTACCTTTGGAAAGTAAGAATGCGGGGAAACAAAAGGCGCACAACCTCCTCCATGGACGGACGCGCGCGCCCCGGCGAAAGAGTTGGAAATAGAAATGGTGAACCCTACGTGAAGTTCTTCCCTCAATATAGAGATTAGTAACATTCGGGGCATCAGTAGATTGATGTGTTACCGAATCCAGATATCCGGTCCTGGGTCCCGCTAAGAAAATAGCGGGCCCAGCGTGGAACTCACCAATAGTTGGGATAGCAAAACGTGGGGAATTCCATTTTGCGACGTTGTCGGCGTGGATCCTTCTTACCAATCACGGAAGACGGAGTAACGCTAGGGCACTGGTTTTCGATTTCTCTCCTCGCAGTACTGACGAGTCAATCTCCCTGTTTCCCAGGAACCAGGTTGCTACTATAAATACAAGATCACCGCCCGCCCGCCTACGTAGGGACCGGGGTAATACCAGTGTAGCCATACTGCGTAGCTCCACCACATCCACCACGGCATCGATGTCCACGCACACGGGATACCCATGTCCCCTCTCCCCGTCAGAGGTCATCCAACGGCGGGTGATAAATGACCTGGTACGCAAGTATGAGGCGGAGGGGATCATCCCAATGCGGGATATAGCCCGATTGGACCTGGAGGCATCCAGGCCCTGTCACAAACGCCGCCCTCAAGGGCCGCACAGGGATCCCCTGCTCCCCATTATGACGTCCAACCGTTTCGGGAGCCTGTCCCCGGAACAGTCCGACAACTCCCTGCCTCAAGCCAACGAAGTGGGTGATGTCCGTAACCACCCAATCAGGGCCCCGGTCCAAGGGATTCAGGCAAGGGCCCCCACTCAGCTGCTTCAGTGCCACCGTATGGCCCTACCAGAGGAGCAGGTAGGCTATGCCCCTGTACCGCCCGCACCGGCCCGCTCGACCCGACGCCAGCGCCAGGCCCGAGCCAAGGACGCCCGCCAAGGGAAGTCCACATCGACAGCTACTGTGGCCCAAGCCACCGTCGACGAAGGTTATGACGTCCCTTCACGTGCTGAGCCGGGATGCTCCTATGCCTGACCGGGACCGAGACCCCAACCGCCCCATGGGGAGGTTGGGTTGACTCCCCAGGTCGCAGGCCCGAGTGGTGACCGCCGCGAACCAATTCATGGTGACGTCACCCCGTACGGAGGCCTTCCCCATACCACCACTCCACCGGGTGTGGGCCTGCCCCACTCTGATGCTCTCCATGGAGGTATGCCTCAGGCTACCCCTATCTCAAATGAAGACTTGCCCCGAGGTAGTGATAGCTGGCGCGGAAGCCTCCCCCGCGCCCACCATACAGGGTATGGAGTTCCTCCAGCCCCCGACCGTCGAGTTGAAGCCACCGTCCATCCGGTCTCTCTCAGATGTGAGGATCCCCCCAACGTCCTTTATGCGACTGGCGAAGGTCCTCCTCGCCCTAGCAACCAGAATGGTGAGGGCCAGCCTCACTCCGCCTGCACCAAGCATGGAGGTCCTCCCCATGCTCCTGCCGGTTCCAGTAGGGGTCCTGCCCGCACAAGTGTCGTGCATGGAGGTCCTCCCCATGTACCCTTCGACATCTATCCCGGTGCTACTCGCACCCCGGCCGTCTCAGCCGGAAGTCCTCTCCGCCCCAGCACCAGCGCGACCCCGATAATACCTGTCGAGAATCATCCCTGACCCGAAGAACCATCCCGGGGTAGGAGAGCGGGTCGTCGCCGCCATAAGAAGAACCCTGGTAAGGCCTGGGTGGAGATCAAGCCAGTCAGCTTCTCAAATTCCGAAGCGGAATGAGACTCGGTGATAGATTCTTCTCCTCGGTCCTCGGTGTCAAGGGCTGGGGCAGGAACAAGGCGTGTTAGCCTCATCCTCCCCGAATGCGAGGTCCACTGGATTCCTGCTTCCCTTTGTCGGTACATCCGGGAAGAGAAAATTGTGGGAAGCCTGCAGGTTCCGACCGTGCAGTCACCGCCGTCGTCGCCAGAAGCACCCTCCACCTCTACCAGAGATCACATAGAGCTGTTTTGGGGGCCAACGACGGTTGAGCAACGGCGCGACCCATCACCGGTAACCGCAATCCCTACACCGGAGGCTGTGGTCATCAGCCCGTCCAACAGGGACATCGTGATCAAGTCACCTCACTCCTTGGAGGATGGACCGGAGTTCGGCAGACAGTCGGCTCACATTCCGTATTCCCCGCCACCCAGCATACTGTCCCAGCGGTCGGCCTCGGTCCCGCTACCAGTACCTCAGCCGTCTCTGGTTGACGAGTAGGAAAACATGGGGCCCGACCCTGAATCTGAGCCTAGGAGCTTCTGGAATATCCTTGCAGCGGATCACTTCCCCAAGAAATTTTGGCCAGCTGCAGCATTAGACTTCTGCGCGCCAGAATCCCTCACCCCGGAGGAGGTAGGATGTTTCCGTCAAACCCTATGGGAGACACACTTCCGCCTTCGCTATGAACCAGTGGTGTACCCAAGGAGCCATCAGCACTGTGAGGAAATCTTTGAGCAATGTCGTCTGGTTGACTTGGCCGCACTCCCCGTGGCCTAGCGCCCTCAGTCTCCTGGTCGCCAAAACACCCTGCAGCAAAAATGCGTTCAGAGTTTTAAGGAACTCCGCAGAATTATCAAGGAAACTTCCCCCCATGTGCAAGTCTGTGGCTTGGGAGAGTACGCTGCCCTCCTCTTCAATCCCATCTGTCAGCAACCCGATTCGCTATGCGACATCGAGGACATGCCCCCGAGAAGGGTTGCGGTCTACATGACTGATGTGGCAGACAAGGAGGAATAGTTGGATCTACTTGACGAAGACATTCCCCCTGTGGGTGTACCTCCGTTGCTAGATCCATCCGGGAGGGTTACCCGTCAGAAGAGGAACCTTCTAGGACTCCCTGTACCCACCGAATTGTTGGTGCTCAACCGGAATTCCGGTAAAGGCAAAGAGAATGTCGGAGCTGTCAAGCACTCCGACCCGTCCACTTCGGTGAAGAAATCGGATGAAGACCCTGAGAAGGCCGCACTGCGCCACCAGCTTGCTGAGAAAAAGAGGCTAGTCGATGAACTCCTGGCCGAGTGCACTGTAGAGCGGCGACCTGATTATGGTGATCCCAGATCGGGATAGCAGGGGGAGGAACAATTTCCCCCCAGCGAGATGCCTCCAGGAAACCCTAGCCATGCTGCTCCCACTGACAGGGCAGAGGCCGAAGCTTACGGCAAGAGGGCATGGTATGTCTCGCCGAACCCTCCTGAACGGCGTGGTAATCCGAGGAATCCAGCCTGGGTTACGCCGACCGCCCCACAGTCCATTCCACCAGCCGCTCCATGAGCTGCTGAAGCCGACTACTATGTCGAAGAATCCAGCAATGCACTTGTGCTCAGGGATCCCCGTCAAGACAGGGACCCCCACCCGGACGATCTTATAGCGGCACTCATCGCCCATCTTGAGGCGTTGGAAACGCGGCAGGTGGTCGTCCTGCTGGATGGCAAGCCGTATCCCGCGTGGGTGGATGACATGACTGCGCCTCCTAGTTTCGGGAACCCCACCTTCTCACCCTTCAATGGGACATGGGACCCGTCTCAGCACTGGGCCCACTTTTCTTCCAGGTGTGGCCCCATGTTGGGAACCCCGGCACAGCAAGATGCCGCAAAGCTCTGATGTTTCGTACAAACATTGGAGGGCCCTGCATTCGTTTGGTACAGCAAGCTACCTATCAGATCAGTGACCGGTTGGGAGGATCTCCGCCGGCAGTTCTTATACCAGTTCCGCTTCACCACGCGAAAGACCAGTATCGCAGACCTCTTCAAGTGCAAACAAAGGCCTGATGAGCGAGTCGCGGACTTCATCACCCGGTGGAAAGGGCTGACGTACTCGCTGGATATGCCACTGACTAAGGAGAAATTACTGACGATGTGTGTAGTGAATGTCAAAACTGAGTTGGTTCCTTCCCTAATCACCCAGAACTATCTGAGAGGATTCCGGGACTTCTCGGACAAGGCCCAGTGCCACGAGGAAGCTTTGTAGCAGGCGAGCCAGGTGCGCCTTCCGCCCTCTGTGATGCCGGCAAGGAGAGCCAAAGATGAACCTTCCGCGGTGGCCCAAGTAGAGGATCTTAGGCAGCTAGAGCTGCTACCAGTAGTGCCGGCTCCGCAGCCCCGCAGAGGTCCTCCACCTCAGGCACAGCTTCCTGCCCAGTAGAGACCGCCTCAGAACCGACAGGTTACCCCGCGCAACACGCTACCGCCGCCAAGGCGAGAAAATCAGGCGCCGCCTCCTTGGAAGGCCCCCCATCAGGGCCAGGCTCCCAGATACCCTTACCCGGAAAGAAGGTTCCTTACTTAATCATTCAGCGAGGATCAGGTCCCTGGTTACTTTCAAAGTGCCCTAGAATAGGGTATTGTGCGTTTACCCGAGTGCAGAAGGCCGACAGAGGCACATCTCACCGATCGTCCTGATTACTGCTCCTACCACCGGATCCTAAGGTACACCCTCAATCTGTGCTTTGTTTTTAATAACTGGATCCAAGACCAGGTCAATAACAACATAGTCAAGCTCGGCCCGAATCCGGCACAAGCGGTAGGTGTCTCTACGAGACCAAAAAGCGGTAGTGATGACGAAAGCGAGTGGTAACAGGTTACCAGCCGTGGGTCTCAGAAGTACGATGACTGGATGGCTCGTAAAATGGTTGCTCATGCCCATGGTATCATTTGGGCATACCTGAATTAGCCAGAGCGTTCAGAGGAAGCAACCGATGCCCCCGCGTCGTCATCTCATCTGGTCCCTTCTCGAAAGAGTAAGTAGCGAAGGCGTACGAAGAAATAACACACTCTGCCATTGCCATCCTCATCTCGTACTCTCGGTGACTTCATGCCTCCTGAGATGGGGATCCCTCCCAGAATCTGCCCAGTGGTAGATGATTCATCGAGTGATAGTCAGGGGTATGCTTCAGTTAACACCGTAGAGCTAGTAAATCCCTACATAACTCCCAACGATGGGGAACGTCGGGCGAACCTCCCCAACGTCCCCAGTCGACGTCAATGTCGGTGGGACCACGACCGTGTGAGTCACCAAGGAACGTCAGCGGGCACTTTCGGCCAGGCCGTGCACGCTACCGAAACTAGACAGCAGGCCCAGCGCAGAGCTCAGCACACGCAACCTCATCTGGTGCCCTCAAATTTTCCCCCACCACCGTTTGTGCTATTGGATCTAGAAGAGCAGTCTTGCCCCACCCCGGGCTGACCTCAGTTGTCTGGTCGTCCGACAGACACCCATCAGGCATCGACTAGCAGACAACGGGATGCTCCAAGTACTAGTCAGCCGCTGGTCCGGCCAGTAGAGCCCGTCACGCCTCCAATTGTAGAGCGACCGTCCGTAGGCAGAGGCACATGCCAGGCGCGGAAGTACGAAGTCTTGAAGCATCTTGTCAGCATTCCGGCAAGACTTTCCATCCTTGAGGCACTACACTTGTCATTTGAAATGCGTGAGGCACTTGTCGAGGCCCTCATGAGCCCCCTCCAGTTTGAGAAGGAGGTAGCAGCTGCAGAAGCTTTCCACTCTGAGACGATTGAGAACACCGAATGTCAGGAGGTTATCTCATTCTCTGGTGAAGATAAATACCCTCCCATACATGGGCACATTCGCCCGCTGTATATCACTGGTCAGTTCAATGGCGTGAAATTTTGCCGCTGCCATGTCGACACGTGTTCGGGGATCAACCTAATCCCGACTCGGACACTACTAAAGCTGGGCTTGTCAGAGGATGATTTAACTCCCTCGGACCTTAGAATCCAGGGATATGACAGGACCAAATAGACTCCAGTCAGTAAGATCTATTTCAAGACCTAGTTTGATGGCCTAGTTTCCAGCACTGAATTCATGGTTGTCTCACAGGACACCGTATACAATGCATTGATAGGCTGACCATGGCTCCATCTGTATGCAGCGGTCCCTTCATCATATCACTAGTGCCTCAAATACTCCCTCAACGGTCGAGTAGGCGTGCTCGAAGGAGATGCGTCTCCCTTTGCCTCTTGTGAAGCCCGCTATTTAGATATCGACTATTACAAGATCAAGGACAAGAAAATCCCGGTAGATGAGGATGGACCCGCTCCTATTGCGAGTAGTCCCTAGACAGGACTAGATGACGCCTACATCTTCTCAATCCATCGATTGGAGGCCACGACCCCCCGACATGGGGCAGTGTTTTGTTGTTTCGGGTACTAGAGGAAGGCATATTCCCAGGTCCAAGCGACGCCGGGAAATCACCTCATACTCTTAAACCAATCAGGCTCAGGTGATCCCAGAACCTCCTACCCCTGTGCAGTACCGCAATGTCAGGCGCATGGCGATGGCAGTACATCATACATGCCTCTTCAGTTGGGCTGGAATCAACCGGTTCAAATCGATGTGCCACTACTGCTTCGATGTCATTAAGCGTGGCCCCTTGGGCCGAAGGCCGGATGGAATCAGATCGACCGCCTTCCTCACCATGGTCTTAGCGGTGCGTGAACCTGCTGATGTGAGAACCACCACCGCTCAGGCCGGCACCACCACTCCATCAGAGCCTGGTGGCTTGGAAGCGATTCCCCTTGCGGAAGACCTGACCATGAGTGCAGAAGAGGATTTGGAGGATGCTCCCCTGCCTTTGAAGAAGGCGTTGCCACCACGGTCGATGAGCTGGCACAGGTGAACCTTAGAAGCAAGGCAGATCTGAGGCCCACATTGATCAGTGCCGCCATATCCCTCAAGGAACAACAGGGGTACGTGGAATTTCTCAAGTAGCACCGTGATGTGTTTTCTTGGAGTTATGACGAGATTCTAGGACTAGATCCCCAGGTAGCCGTCCACCGCCTTGGTCTTCCGACGAACCATCGTGGATTCAAGTAGCCTCCCAGAAGAATACACCCTTCTCACGGTGCCATGGTCGAGGCCGAAGTTGATAAGCTCATTAAAGTCAACTTCTTCAAGGAGGTCCAGTACCCCAAGTGGCTAGCGAACATTGTGCCAGTTAGGAAGAAGAACGGACAGATCAGAGTCTGTATCGACTTCCACGATCTCAACCGCTACTGCCCGAAGGACGACTTTCCCCTTCCGGTGACAGAGTTGTTGATCGATGCCACGGCCGGGTTCCAGGATCTCTCCTTCATGGATGGGTATTCCGGGTACAAACAGATCCGGATGGCCCCCGAGGATGAGGAGTCCACTTCCTTCAGGGCTCCCCAATGTACTTTTTGTTAACAGGTTATGCCCTTCGGCCTGAAGAATGCAGGTGCCACTTATCAGAGAGCCATGCACTGCATATTCAAGCCGATTCTCAGGACATTGGTGGAATGATATGTGGATGACCTGGTGGTTAAATCCCATCAACGCCAGGATCATCTCAAGGACCTTGAAAAAGTGATCGATTTCCTCCATTCCCGCCACTTGAAGATGAACCCGCTGAAGTGTGCCTTCGAGGTCACCTCTGGGAAATTTCTTGGCATCATTTTTAGGTACTGAGGCATCGAGGTTGTCCTAGAAAAGATCAAGGCCATCAGCCAGATGCCTCCCCCGACAAATATTTTGGAGCTCCAAGGTTTCCAAGGCCACTTAGCCTATATACACTGATTCATTGCAAATCTGGCTGGCAAGTGTAAGCCCTTTTCCAGGATCATGAATAAAAGCTCTATCTACGAGTGGGATGAAAAGTGCCAGACCACTTTCGACGAAATCAAGCAGTATCTACTCCAACCTCCGGTCCTGATGCCACCCATCCCCGGAAATCCACTGGTCCTCTACGTGACCGCCTTGGAACGATCCCTGGGTGTGCTTCTCGCCCAAAAGAATAATGAGGGTATGGAGAACAGTCTCTACTACCTCAGCTGCATGCTCCTCGACATGGAGACTAGATACTCTCCCATCAAGAAGAGCTGCCTTGTGCTCATATTCGCTGTCCATAAATTGCGGCATTACCTACAGCACCATGAGGTACAGTTGGTCTCTCGAGTAGACCCGCTGAAGTACATTCCGAACCGCCCCATGTTGATTGGCTGACTAGCACGGTGGGAAGTGATCCTCCAGCAGATCGACATCAGGTTTGTGCCTCAGAAGGCCATCAAAGGACAAGCGTTGGCAGACTTTTTAGCTGCCCATTCAACTCCTGCGGATCAATCCCAGGACCTGGATTTTCCTGATGAGGTCATCCTCTCAGTCGACCATGTTGTCTCATGTTGGAAGATGCACTTCGATGGTGCCTCTCGGAGTCCCATCGGTAGAAGGCTCAACGACCCTAAGCTCAACAGAGTGGGTATGGGTGTCGTCTTCATAACCCAAGCACAAGTTATCCTGCCATACTCGTTCCTGTTGTCAGAAGGCTGCACCAAAAACGAGGCAGAGTATCAGGCTTTCATCACCAGCCTTGAACTAGCCCTTGAAATCGATGTGCCCCATTTTCACATAAAAGGGGATTCTATATTAGTCATCAGGCAGAACAATGACGATTACGTCGTCAGGAATCCAGAGCTAGTGCCGTTATTGGAGTTCACCCTCTGCCTAATGGCCCAGTTTCCTTCTCGACCAGAGGTTACCCATGTCCCTCGGTCGTAGAATGGTCGATCGGATGCCTTGGCCATCTTTGAGGCATCGTTCGCAGAACCCGAGCAAGATGACCTGATCATACATGTGGTGCACCAGAGAGTGATTGCTCTCGTCACCCCAAAGGATGATGACGGTCCATGGGTAAGCCATATTACTGCCGGACCCTCCACATCAGGAACACCAGGGTCTTCAGAGGCAGTAGCAGAGTCCACCCCCAACTAGAGGCCGCCTTTTTTCGAGTATCTCCAAAATGGTTGCCTCCCGGATGATCGGGCCGAACGCGAGCGAATCCGACGCCGCGCACTACAGTTTACCCTTCAAAGTGGTCCCATCCTTGAGTGGATTCTCTATAAGCAAATCTTTGATGGTGTTCTCCTCCGTTGCATTCAAGGAGTCGAGATTTCTCAGGTCATGCAGGAGGTCCATGCCAGTTCCTGCGGTGCCCACCAGGTTGGGCCAAAGCTGTCCCATCAGATCTGGAGATTGGGGTACTTCTCACCCTCTATGATCTATGATTGTTTTGAGTTTTCCAAGAGATGCCACACGTGTCAAGTACATGCTAATTTCCTGCATCGACCGTCGGAGCCTCTCCACTCTACCAAGTACTCCTGGCCGTTTGCTGTGTGGGGACTCGATGTCGTGGGGCTATACCCATCGGTGATAGCTCGCCAGTGCAGATTCATCCTGACCGCTACGGACTTCTTCTCCAAGTGGGCAGAAGCAGCTCCACTCAAAGAAGTCAAGTCTCTCTCTATCGTTGACTTCGTGAGCTCCAATATCATCCAACAGTTTGGAGTCCCTCATGATGTCCTCACTGATAACGACACCAACTTCCAAGCAGCCGAACTGAAGAAATTGTATGCCAAGTACAATATCAGTTCAAACCATACCTATCGCTATCATGCACAGGCAAATGGACAGATTGAGGTGTTCAACAAGACCCTCTCTAACATTCTGCAGAAGATGGTTGGTCAGAATAAGAAAAGTTGTCCGGACAAGCTCCCCAACGCCCTCTGGGCCTATCGGACGACGACTCGTAATTCCACCCAGGTTACTCCATATTCCCTAGTGTATGGGGGCTAAGGCCATCCTACCCATCGAGATCCAGCTTCCATCCTTACGCACTGTAGTCTATGACCAGAAAGTGCCTGATAAGGTGGCCGAAGTCCGTCTGGCTGAGTTGGAAGCGTTGGACGAAAATAGTCTATGTGCCCTACACAGTCTGGAAAGGAATCAGAATAAGATATCCAGAGCCTTCAACAAGAAGGTTCATCTTCGCTCTTTTCTGCAAGGTGACCTAGTATTGGCCCTCCGAGCGCCAATGATCCCTGGCAGGAAACCACATAAGCTAGAGACCAAATGGGAAGGACCTTACGTCATTCACATGGTTTACCCCAATGGAGCATACTCCCTGGTGACCACGGATGGTGAGCGTATAACTCTTCCCACCAACGCCAAGTTCCTCAAGCAATACTTTGCTTGAATCCCTTCGTCCTGCATGACGTTAAACTGCACCTCGTCCTACATGACGTTAAACTTTAATGGTCTTGCATGACCTTAAACTACACATGGTCCTGCACGACCCTAAACTACCCTATGGTCCGAGCTCTAAGACCTAAAACTAAGATCCTTCCAAGGTCCCGCATGACCTTAAACTGCACATTCTTCCTCACTGCAAGACTTTAAACTACAAGCTAGTCAGACCTTTCTGACCAAGGCCCTTTGGCCATTTTGGGCCCCTAGCCCAGGATCTCTGTGGGAATTGTACAGCGTGGTAAGGGATCATGTCCCCATTCACGTCGGATTACTGGCCATGCTGTACACGTCCCCCAGCCATGACTTCCTTCTCAAGGCCCCTTGGCCTTTTCAGGCCCCTGGACTAGGTTCTTCAGGAAGGGAGTTGTACAGCGTGGTATGGGATCATGTCCCCATTCACGTCAGATTACTGTCCATGCCATACATATCCCGTAATCGAGGCTCAGCCTCAGGCCCCTAGCCTCTTCGGGCCCTCTGGCCCCCTTCCTCGCTGTAAGACACTAAACTGGAAATTGGTCAGGCCTCCCTGGCCCAAGCGTCGTGGCCTTCCGCGACTCAGACCCTCTCACGGAGTTGTATGACGTAACTTGGGATAATGTCCTCATTTAGTTCAGGATACCCTCTGTACCATATATACTCCCCGATGAGATGTGTCCTCCTTCGTCCCGCATGATGTTAAACTGCACCTCGTCCCACATGACGTTAAACTGCACTTCAAGAACTACGTGCGGCTTGATTCTCATCCATATGGGATACGTAGGAGCGCTCAGACGTCACGTCTTGAGCCCAGCCTCGGTCTCTTCCTTTTGACTATCCCCTCTGGGTATAGTTTCCTTGGAGGTTCCTCACATGTCATGGAATAGGCTTTCCTGGACCCACCCATACGAGGATTATGGCAGTCGCATCATGCACCCACCTCCGTTCTTCTATTCTCCCACGTCTTTACCGCACGACGCTAAACTGCATGGCCTTCAAGAACTACGTACGGCTTGATTCTCATCCTTGTGAGATACGTAGGAATGCTCGGAAATTACATCTGTTGGCCCAGCCCAAAAGCCAAAATATTCCCCTTGGGTCGAGATATATGGTAGGGTGCACACTTGTCCCAATTCGTCGAATAATCCTCGACCAGTCATCATAGGGACGCTGTGTTTTCAAACATGGTCAACAGCGCCCTCAATCTTTGGGTTCACCCCAAGATCAATGATATATCCTACCCCATCCTGGAGCGACAAAGTTTCCTCCAGGTGGTGTTAGTAGCCGGGCCCATGGCCCTGGTTCTCCCCCAAAAAATGGGGGGGTGTATGACGTAAGCATTGGATTATATCCTCATTCACGTCGGGTTACTGGCTATCTCGTACCCATCCCCTGATCGAGGTCCTACCTCAGGCCTCTTGGCCCTTTCGGGCCCCCTAGCCCCCGTCCTTACTTCAAGATGTTAAACTGCAGGCCGGTCAGGCCTTCCTGACTGAGTCACCCATATTGGCCCCTTGGCCTTTTCGGGCCCCCGGCTCGGATCCTCTATAAAAGGGAAAGTGTGATGCGTTAGCATGGGATTATGTCCTCATTCACGTCGGGTTACTGGCCATGCCGCACACATCCCCCGGTCAAGGCTCAGCTCCAGGCCCCTTGGCCTTTTTGAGCCCATGGCCCACGTCTTCCCCGCTAGACGTTAAAATGAGAATCGGTTAGGTCTCTCTGACCGAGGCCCCTTGGCCTTCTCGGGCCCCTCACCCGACTTCTTACCCGGAATGTACGACGTAACATGGGACTGAATCCCCATTCGCGTCAGGCTACTCGCCGTGTCATGCACTTCTCCTATCTAGGGAGTCCTACTCCCACCTTTGTCCCTCATGACGTAAAACTGTTCACCCTCGTCCCTCATGATGTAAAACTTTTCACCCTCGTCCATCATGACGTAAAACTTTTCACCCTCATCCCTCATGACATAAAACTGTTCACCCTCATCCCTCATGACGTAAAACTTTTCACCCTGGTCCCTGATGACGTAAAACTGTTCACCCTCATCCCTCATGACGTAAAACTGTTCACCCTCATCCCTCATGACGTAAAACTCTTCACCCTCTTCCCTCATGATGTAAAACTGTTCACCCTTGTCCCTCATGACGTAAAACTGTTCACCCTTGTCCCTCATGACGTAAAACTGTTCACCCTCGTCCTGCATGACGTTAAACTGCACCTCGTTTTGCACAACGTTAAACTGCGATTCAAGAACTATGTGTGGCTTGATTCCCATCCTTATGGGATACATAGGATCACCTGAATGCCTAAGCTTCAGGTCCAGCCCCATCTCCTGGGAATATCTATCCCGCTTCGGGCCCCTGGCCCATGTTCCCCCTTGTGCGAGACGTATGGTGTGAGCATGGGATTATGTCCTTGTTCATGTCGTTTTTCTTGCCGCACCATACGCCTCCTGTTTCGGAATGCCCCTTTTTCATCCCGCACGACGTTAAACTGCACCTCGTCCCGCATGACGTTAAACTGCACCTCGTCCCGCATGTCGTTAAACTGCACCTCGTCCTGCACAACGTTAAACTGCACTTCAAGAACTACGTGTGGCTTGATTCCCATCCTTATGGGACACGTAGGATCACCTGAATGCTTAAGCTTTAGGCCCAGCCCCATCTCTAGGGAATTTCTATCCCACTTCGGCCCCTTGGCCTATTCCCCCCACGGAGTCGTCTCACCGACCCTTTTCGGCGGTTCACCGATGTGCCTAAGGGTACTCTGGTTATTACCTGGAATGTCGGACTCTGCTCAGGACATCTTCCTTCTGCTTTTCAGGCTTTGTGTTTCTCTTCATCAGGGCATTCGTTACCTTCCACACCCCAAGGAACCCCCTAACAGTTTCAAGGCCTGACCTATGGTCTACCTGCTGTCCTAGGCCAACGTTCCAAGGGATACCCTTACAGTTTCAAGGCCTGACCCATGGTCTACCTGCTGTCCTGGGCCAAAGTTCCAGAGGAACCCCCTAACAGTTTCAAGGCCTGAACCATGGTCTGCCTGCTATCATGGGCTAATGTTCCCGAGGGTTTCAGACAAAATTTGCGACAAGGTCCCGTTTTTCGAACATGGTTAATGGTCGACCCTCATTTTTTTGTCCTCACTATGGGTCAGTGTGACATCAATGCTGCGTTTCGAACACGGTCAGCAGTACTCCTATGTCATTACGCCCAAAACCCCATTAAGCCCAATGTATTGGTTGTGTGATTCACACCCTCCTTCACTCCATCATGTCCAAGTAGAGTCTCAACCCTCTTGGTACTATTCCTCAGTGTGCATCCGCATGTCGGGGAACGAAGCTGTGTTAAGGTGTCCTTCAGGGCCATTCACCGACTTCCCTCTGGTGGCTATCCCAAGTATTGCGATGAGGATCTCCCCCCTTGTTTCCCACACCGAGTTTAACTCACGTGGGCTTAGGGATTGGGTTGAGGTCCAAGCTTACCTAGAGAGGTATCATCCACCCATGGTCCGAGCTCTAAGACCCTAAACTAAGATCACCCATGGTCCGAGCTCTAAGACCCTAAACTAAGATCACCCATGGTCTGGGCTCTAAGACCCTAAACTAAGATCACCCATGGTCCGAGCTCTAAGACCTTAAACTAAGATCTTTTCCTAGAACTACGTACAGCTTGATTCTCATCCTAATGGAATACGTAGGACCGCCCAGACATTTCGTCTTCGGGCCCAGCCAGTTTGGGGAGATAGTTTATCCCCTGGGTTTTCACCTATTTGGCCCCTCAGCCTGAGGTATCCCTTTCGGAATGTCGTATAGTTTGATGTGGGGTTATGTCCCTATCCACATCGGTTGTGTTTCGCAGCACCGCGCACATTCCCCGTCTAGCATCATCTCTTCTACGTCTATGTTGTATGATGTTAAAATGCATGTCGAGTCCCATCAAATGACCCTAAATTGTGACATTTTTAGAACTACGTGCGTCTTGACTCTCATCCTAATGAGATACGTAGGAGCGTTCGGGTACTCCCCGCGGGCCCAGCCTGATTCTTGTGTTCGGTCCATCGACTCGAACACTCCTCCAGAGAACGCACGGTAAGAGAGACTTAAGCCCCCATTCATGTTAGGCCTTATAGTTACCCCTCCTGTGTGCCCCCTATTCTCTCACCTATGGTCCAAGCTCTATGACCTTAAACTAAGATATCTTCTGGTCTGAGCTCTAAGACCGTAAACTAAGATCACCCATGGTCTGAGATCTAAGACCATAAACTAATATCTTTTCTTAGAACTACGTTTAGCTTGATTCCCACCTTGATGGGATACATAGGAACGCCTTTTCACTTTGCTCAGGTCCAGCTCGAGAAGGATCGCGCGGCGTGGTATGAGATTGCGCCCTCGCTCACGTCGAGTTGGTGACTGCACCATACACACCCCCAGTTCTCATCCAGGTCGGGTTTCCTAATAACCCGTTACGTGCCCCATGGTCCGAATTCTATGACCCTAAACTAAGATTTACCCTATGGGAAAGGGACTCGACTCTATCTGTCTGGTACCCCCATTGACGCATCCTCATGCATTTAGACAGGAAGCCCGGAGTGTGGAATCTTCACGGGGACATCCCATCATTCTATGAGCTTCGTGGGCTTTCCATTTGGATAATCGCCCACTTGTAAGTCTGAAGGGACACCCTAACAGTTTTAGGGCCTGACCCATGATCCGCCTGCTATCCTGGGCCAAAGTTCCAAGGAACCCCCTAACAGTTTTAAGCCCTGATCTATGGTCCGCCCGCTGTCCTGGGCCAACGCCCCGGAAGACATCGGACGACATTTGTGACAAGGTCCCGTGTTTCGAACATGGTCAACGGTCGACCCTCATTTTTCTGTCTCCATTCTAGGTCAGTGGGATATTGATGTTGATTTTACACCACGGTTAGTAGTACTCCCATATCGTTATGCCGCCACAACTACCATCCAAATCTCGAGTATCATGATTCACACATTTCCACTTCCTCATGTTCAAGTGGAATTCTGACATACTCGACTTTGTCTCTTCGGGAGTTTGAGTGTTCCATATGGGTGTGTTAGCATCATTGGACCGGTATTCACCGAGCGTCCCTTCACCCTAGCATATCCATCTTGTGTCGAGAAAGTTCTCCATCACTTCTTGTTTCCCACAATTGAGTATGACTCACGTGGGCTTAGTAGTTTTGGTGGAATGTGTATCGGCGCAACCATACCTCACCTCGTCCTACATGATGTTAAACTGTACTTATAGAACTACGTTTGGCTTGATTCCCATCATTATGGGATACGTAGAGACACCCCGGTGCTTTACCGAGGGTCCAGCCCCCAGGAGTTGCAAAACCTGTTCTTCCTTTTTCCAGCCCCCTGGCCAGACCCCTCACATGGGAATCGAACAACTGCAAATATACCCTGGATAAGTTCAGGATGCCCCAAATACTGGGAAGTAATAGACTCCCTCATCAGAGAGGCCCTATCTGAAAGAAGGAATGATCCATGATCAAACCAATGCGCCCGTTTGGCGTACTCCCACCACGGTGGCGTAATTCTAGGAGTGTTGGATTCTATCTGAACAAACCCTCACTCCACATTCCACGCTTTGTGTTCCCAACATTCGGACTCTCATCCTTTTCCATGTCTGAAGGGATACCCTAACAGTTTCAAGGCCTGACCCATGGTCTACCTGCTGTCCTGGGCCAACGTTCCAAGGAACCCCCTTACAGTTTGAAGCCCTGACACATGGTCTACCTGCTGTCTTGGGACAACGTTCCAAGGAACCCCCTAACAGTTTCAAGGTCTGACCCATGGTCTGCCTGCTGTCTTGGGACAACGTTCCAAGGAACCCCCTAAGAGTTTCAAGGCCTGACCCATGGTCTGCCTACTTTCCTGGGCCAACTTCCTGGATGAAAAAGTGACAACATTTGTGACATGGTCTTGTGTTTCGAACATGGTCAATAGTAGACCCTCATTTTTTGTCCCCATTTTAGGCTAATGCAGTGAAGACATCGTTTTTCCGCCACGGTCAACGATTGTCCTTAGCTGTCACGCCACCCTCACAATGTTCCAAATCGTGGGTAGCGTGATTCACACTTTTCGTCCCCATATGTTTGGACCGATTTCAGCGCTCCTGGTGTTGCACCGTTCGTGCGCAAGAGCGCGCTAAGAAGCAGTAATTTTGTTGTTCTGAGAAACACTTTCTCCAGTCAGGTCCCTCATACTCCCCAGAAATTCGGACAGGTTACTCAAACCCCAGAGGCCCAAATCCTGTTCTACGCTCCTATGTAAGGATGTAAAGAACCGGTGCAAACAGTGGAAATCGTGCATGCTATGACATTCAAAATTGAAGCACGAAAGTACCGCTGAAGGTTTGAAAATTGTCACAATACTCGAGGGTCAACTCCCCCGATGGATGTATTGACCCCATCGAAAGAGTGTTGCAGCTTCGCCACCCTCTGACTTGTGGCGTCTAGGAATTGTTGCCGCCGACTCAGCTCCCACTCCTCTTCAGCGGCGACGGGGCATAGTTCATTAGCCTCAGTTCGGGCCCGCTCCACGCCGGCCTGGATGATGGCCATCTCTTCGGAAGCCTGCTTCAGGCCCTCCTCCGCCTCTACCAGCTGGGCCTTCAGCCGTGAGATCGGCTCAGAATGTGCTTTGAGAGTGGACGAATGCTCATCCTCACGAATTCGTAGCTGTCGGACCTCATTCTCAGCCTCCTGGAGCTTCTTGATGTTGGTCACCTTCCTCCGTTTCCAGCCCACGCTGAGCCCGCGATCATGCTCCCGGATCTTCTCAACCATAAGGTCCCGGACGAGCGCATGAGGACGCTGGGCATCCACTCCCCCAGTACATAACTCGCGCAGTCGTGGGTGGAGTCTGCCCATCTCATCCAGCCATTGCTCTCGGGGTGTCTTCTCGATGAAGCGCCTGATTAGCTTCCATGATCGGCCACAGACTATCTTTCTATCCTCTTCATCGGAGGCTGTTTCGTTCCAGTCCGCCCGATCTGTGGGCTCGTATGCTGGATACGCCCGAAAGAAGTCCTCGGCAAGATCAGCATCTAGTGTTGAACCCGATGCGGCATCCGGCACCGGAGCAGGCGCAGCAGGACTTGGGGCGGCTGGTTGATCCTCTCCATCGGATCCCACCTCAAAGACCTCAGGGTAGACACTACTGGTGGCCCCGCCAGCGATAGGGAGTGCCGCCACACAAATTGATGAGGTGGTTATCTCTACCATGACTGGCATGCCTCTGGGAGGGATACCACCTGACATCCCGACCAGCCTCACCGCAGAAGCCCATGCCAGTCGAAGAACTATACGCAACATGGAAGGACATGGACGTCAGTTAAACGCAACCTATGCACGATGGCAATGAATCCAGGGAAGGAGACTTACAAAGGTCGAACCCTTTGGTGCTTCTCCTAAGCCGATACTGATGAGGCCCCTAAGCGTGGCCCTCCGTATATTGTCGGGAGATCTGAAGATTCTGGGAGAGCCACCTCAGGCGCCCCAGCCCTGCCAGACACTGAACTGGATGTGGCTACAGGATCGAATCCTGAAGGCCCTGCGTCATCACCCCCCGAGCGATAGTGCGGCTTGCGCACAAGTTCCTCCTGCACGGTTCACACGTTCATGAGAAACCCATGGTGGCCTGAGAACGGACCGTGGGGAAAGGAGTTCAAGATGTTACCTCGAGGATCTCAGCGAAAGTGTCGGAGTCTAAGCCTTGAGTGCCAACTTCGCCCTCCTCCAGCAGACTCCCTCCACCGGCCTCGTCGCCCAAGGAGGATTCCTCTGAATCTTCCGATAGGGGAAAATGCTCCCTCAGATCTACGGTCGATGGATACGGAGGAACCGTTCAATCCAGCAGCACCCTCACCTGTTCTGTCATTGGGAAAGGGACACCGCAGGAGTGAACGTAGTCCTCCATCTCATTCAAGTATTGCTCCGCCTCCGCGGGAGACACTGTGAAACCAGCCCGGACCGGGCCTATGCCCAGCAACTCCATTCCGAGGCGGTTCAAGTGTGCCCACATCTCAGGTGGGCTGAGGAATTTCCGGTTGACATCCCAGATATCCTAAGCTTCCAGGAAGGCGGCATTCTTTTCCAGGTCGATATGGCGCAACTGCTCCCCCGGAGCCTGAGTGGATATCCTGCGGAATCCCCTTGGTGGCCGCCCCTCCGGATGGCCCTGTTCGTCCGGGTCCGCTGGGTCCTCCGCCGCTACCTCCTCCTCGACCGGTGTGGCCCTCGCTACCACAGAAGCCCCGCCACCACGATAATCCCTTATCACCATCCAACCTCAACCTCAGGATGAGAGAGTCTCGTCGTCGCCAGCTCGAACGGTTGGCTGCTTCAGCATTTCCCCCGGGTAGGCTGCCTCCCAGCTGATGGCATAATCCTTCACCAGCCCGAAGGCGGTAGTGGATGGAGGCAGCATCATTTGCATTTTTCCGTCCTCCCACTTGAACATCAGCCATAACTGCCTCATCACGCACGGGTGATCCTCATGACACACCCCTTGGTAGACTTGCGGGGTCAGCCGCTGCAGGTACCAGAATTGCCTCGCAAACTGATGCGGGGTATAAGGTTCACAGATCGGCTTGCGGTCCACCTGTGCCACCAAAACTCCGCCTCGAAAGGCCAGGAGATATGACTGGTGCTCTTCCTTCCCCCGACCATCATCGGTAAGCACCCCCGTTGGCAATGGGAATGGGTGGAAGTTGAACTCGTCCGCCTTCCATACATGGTTCAACACCATCGGCACGGTCAGTTTGTTTGGGAAGCTCCCAACAGCATTCAAGATGGAAGGTCGGAAATTCGACCCTGGTGGCGAGATAGGGTTCAGATATTCATACACCCCCATGATGTGCGCTGCGACCCACCCATACAGAAGGTGGAAGGGCCCGCATATCCTCAGCAGCTTCTTGCCCTTGCTCACATGCTGCAACATGCTGTACAGTTGGGCATGTATCGGGATCCCCAGATTGACCCGCCGTCCCGTGGCCAACATATACACCATGATTAATGAGCTGGGCCGCACCCCCCATGTTGGTATCCCTCACAGGTAGGATCCAACCATAGATGGGGGTCGTGATAAATGCCGCCATCCTTACTATCGGTTGTTGTTCGGTGCTAACGCTGAAGCCCGAGATCTTCCACTGGTTGTCCTCCAGAAGCCACCAGTACGAGTGATCCTTGCCTCGCTGAGCCCCCTTGGGAAAAGTTTGAGGCCTCGGAGGAAACTCTTGAGCCTCCGTGAAATTGAGGAAAGTCTTGAACCACCTCCTGAAGTGGACGTCCCTCACCGCTTCCTTGTCCTCCCTGGGGACAAAACCCATCAAAGCCAGTGCCAGCCGCGGCATCTGCTCTGGGTCCTCCCATGCACCCATGGCGGGAAGGAACTCGTCATACATGGCCCCCAAGATCGGGACCCCCGAGATCTGGTGGACATCCCATATACTGATTCCCACCTCTCCATGGTGCAGATGAAATGTATTGGTCACAGATGACCACCAGCTCTATAGCTCCGGCATCAACTGCTTCGGCTGGTAGATGTGGAATTGGGAGGCCCATGCTGCCTCATACAGGCCCACTCGCCTCAGCTCAGCCCCGAACTCCTCTCATGAAGCGCCTACCCAGTAGGCCCATGCCCATTCATCAGTGAAGTTGCCGCCCTGGCATAGGTCCCATTCATTGGACCACCCCTTCTTGGGATTCCCCAAAGCTGCCTTCAAGATAGTGCGGTACATGGGAGGGGACTTCTCCGGTCACAGCGGCTTCCCGTAAATGTTGTTCAGATGGTTGAATAAACAGTCGGCAGTTACAGGCGTGAAGTCCTCCCACACATGACCATCAGCCGCCCTGAACCATTGGCACTGGCATGGCGTGCTCCTGAACCAGCAAACAGGCTCGTCCCTGCTCGCCTCAGGGATGAAGACGTCATCCCTCAGTTCAAAGTCGTACAAAGGCAGCCTCTTGCACAGCGGGTAGTTATTCTGGCTCTCAGACAAAAGTTTTGTCAGAGAACTGTGGTCTGAACTACTTCGGACCAGTTCTCCCAGGCCCAGTCTATCGGTCATTTCGTCTCTCCGGGCAGCATCGGCAAGTACCCCTGGTGCAGCTCCTGAACAGGCCATCTCGGTGATAGGAGTTGGAAAAAGTCTGGACGTCTCACGAAGATCAGCCGCAAAGGGTTTTCATGAAACCCTTTCGTGAAGTCATGCCGCGGAGCCTGAACTCGGCTGGAACGCAGACAGTCGCACATCGCAGTCATGGAGTCGGAGACTCACATTCGCCGCGAAGCTCGATTCGCGATGGGCAGACGCGGAGTACGCGGAGCTTCGCGAATCGAGAGCTAAAGCCAAAATGCGCGGAGATGAATGAAGACAAAAGAGAGGTCAGCACCCCTATATATAAGCGGTGACCCAGAGCATCGCAGCGTGTCTTTCCCTCCTGGAGCTTCGCGGCGTGTCCGCGAATTCCGAACCCTGGCTGCTTCGCGGGCCATCTCCGCGAGGCCTCCTCGCGAGCCACTGGTGATTTTGGTGATTTTCCCTCATACTTCGACCCTTGATTCCTCTATGGCTCCAAGTATGAGGGGGGTCATTTGTAGGTGCCAAAATATTGGATGAACAAGGATGAAGAAGAAACCCACCGGGAGCTACCTCGCGAAGCAAGGCCGCGAAGCCCCGGAGGCGGAAGGCTTCACGAATGCCCTGACATTTGCAAACCCGCCGCAAAGCCCCGGAGGTGGAAGGCTTCGCGAACGCCCTGATGTTCGCAAACCCTCCACGAAGCCTTGGAGGCGGGATCCCTTCGCGAACACCTTGACGTTCGCGAACCCGCCACGAAGCAACTGAGGTGGTAATGCTTTGCGAATTCTTTGACACTCGTAAACCCTCCGTGAAGCTCCGCACCCCTTTCCCGCCGCGTGAGCCCTGCTCCGCGGTGCCCCTTGCCTATAAATACAGAGGTCCCCCTGAGCTCTCGGGATGGACAATCCGACCTTTCAGCTTCTTAAATCCCGAATCGCGAAGCACCTGCCGCTCTGGGAAGGATGAGCTCTGCAAGGTATCTTTACTTCACGAGAGAGCATCATCTTGTCTTGTCTTGAGCCCCTCTTCCGAAAGGGATTCCCTTCATGAATCCCAAGGGCATTCACGAAGGAAGGGGAATCCCTTAAGGGACCCGGGTAGTCGCGGAGCGTTTATGCTTCGCGAAACACCCATCCTGTACATGTGATCCACTTGCTAAGGCAGGGACAATGTACTTCGCGAAGCACTTTGCTCAGAGAAACCTCACCTCATGAAGTACCTAATCTTCATGAGGCAGTGCTCCGCGAAGACCATTCCACTTCACGAAGCACCCCCCAATCACACCCCTGCCCTATGCTGAGGCCGAGGCACACCACATCGCGAAGCACCTTCGCTTGCAAGTGTCCTCCCCCACACAAAGCAACTGAGCTCCGTATGTACTTCGCCTGCGGACCCTTCTGTTTGGCAATCCCTCTTCCCGTTCGGCACTCCAGGCTCGCACGATGTGATTTCAATGTCTCTTGGACAACACCTCCCATAGCGCTACTTTGCCTAATGCTTCTTCGCATATGCACGCTAATGGCTATTTCTTCTTCGCATAGCCATGCTAACGTGGACCCCTCGATGGTTCACTCTGCGACCCCCCTTCTATACAGCCTTGCTAATGCCTTCCCTCCCGAAAGGGGTAGAGGTTACCGGTTATGTAAGTCCTAGGGGTGCGGAGTAAACCCACCTCGTCTGAGCTGCAGAACGTTAAAATGCCAAGCACCTTGTCCTCAACACACGACATTAAACTGTGACATCGCCACATGCCTCTCACGCAGGGTGCCCCCCACCTTGGACATTTTTCATGCTCCCTGGTCCACGGGGGATTATATTCTCCTTCTTGGAGTGGCGTTCGTCCATGGGGAAGAAGGGAAGTCACCTCAGTGTGAGCCCCTTAGCCTCCCTTGAGGAAGGTTGCACCTATGCACCTCCTCACTTCCTCGGTGCCAGAGCCAGTGAAGTCCCTCTCCCACTACGCTTTGTCGCACCTCGGACCTCCATTCTAAAGTAAGTCCCAACGTCATGGGCTGCCTAACACATAATCCCCTCTTCATTTCTCACGGACGCAACCTTCGCGACGTGATCGTCTGGTTCATGCTGCCTCTTGTTTCTCACACCGAGCATGACTCACGTGGGCTTAGAGTGCGCATCGACCATGACATCCTCACCTGGGCCGCCTCGGAGCATAAGCCCCACACCGGAACTACGTGGTCTCTGATCCATGCTAAGGCATGGTACGTAGGACGCCTCCACGAGGTTCAGTCCCACCACCAGTGGACCCCCTGGATTCACCTTCACGTCGGTTCACCGACGAAACCCATCTGGAACTACGTGGTATTTGATCCGTGTCAAGCCATGGTACGTAGGACACCTCCATGAGGTTCAAGCCCACCACTCGGTCGTCATTCACATCGAGTGTATTCGTCCTGCATGACGTTAAACTATATGCCCTCATCCAGCATGACGTTAAATTGTATATCTGAACTACGAGGACTTTGATCTGTGCTAAGGCATGGTACGTAGGACGCCTCCACGAGGTTCAAGCCCACCACTGGTGGAACCACCTTCGGTTCACCTTGACGTCGGCCCTTCGAAGTTCAAACCCATAGTGGGCCACATCAGGGTGTAATCCCCACTTCATCTCGTCACCATCATCCTGTCTCCGCTGGACGTTAAACTCGCGTCATACCCCGTGTTAAACATGGGAAGCCGAGGAAAACCTCAAAGACATGCCTACAGCATGCGGATTCCCCGCGTTCGATGTGGGATGCCTCGAGCTCCCACGCCCTCGAGAAGCCCTATAATAAGAGACCAAAGACAGACATGCCAGTCCCCAGTGCTCAGACATGTCAATGATGCCTCGACGTGACTACTCTCCCAACTGAAGGTTACTGCCCTAACCGAACCCCTTGGAATGTCCCGACAGAAGCGGCGTAATTAACCGGTGTCCATGAACATGGAACTAGGAAGTGTTTCACGAACAATGTATAAAATCTATAAGGGAGACCCTGACTAGGTGACGAGCTCTGAGGAGGGATCCTCAGAAGGAAGAACCGACATCCCATCATCCCGATTTCGATCAAGGAGGAGACGTCCCTAAGTAAGGAACGAATGCTGCCTGCCTTTGGAAAGTAGGAATGCGGGGCAACAAAAGGCGCACGACCTCCTCCACGGACAGACGCGCGCGCCCCGGCGAAAGCGTCAGAAACAAGTATGCACCAATAACCCACCGAGCGATGAGGCCTCTGTGCAAGGCCCTCTTCTAGTAGTGGAAATTGTTGAGGCACCAGCGGTACCATTACCCACTGGGCCACCGATGCCACCAGCCCCAACAGTAGAGGGTGCACGCCGCTTGAGTGCATTGCACGTGTTCTAGATCCAGAGGCCACCCAGGTTCAGGGGAGAGACGGAACCACATGCCGTCGAGGATTGGATGGAGGTTGTGGTGAGATTCTTCTGATTGGTAGGGACACCAGTTGATCTCATGGTGATCCATGTTTCCAGTCTTTTACAGGCAGTAGCAGGCAGATGCTGGAGCGTAATGCTTCAAGTTCATGACGAGGATAAGCTTCTCTAGGCAGACTTCGACAGCCCGTTTTGGGAAGACATTTCCCTAGAAACTCTTCACATAATGCACATACAGAAGCTATTTTATCTGTAGTAGGGATGCATGATTGTGGATTAGTACTCAGCAAGGTTCACTAACCTCTCATGCTACTCCACTGATATGGTGTGGGACCCGGTCTTCAGGGCCTGGACCTTCGAGAAGGGACTCAAACAGGTGATCAGAGCTTTGATGATTTATCTAAGCATCCTGATGCAGCAAGGGTGTTAGAGTGATCCCTCTTGGTGGAGATTTTTCTTTCTGAGTAGTCACCAGTGGAGAAACCCACCACCAGACGTCACATAGCAGAGTCTTTTGCAGCTGAAAGAAAACAGATTTCATAGGTGTCCTAGAAGAACATACCCACAGGTGGATGATCGCATGACTCAGGATCGATTGTGTGAGGTACTGGAGATAGAACCAGTCATGTGGGGAATAGGCAGTGTTACACCTATGGCGGGCTAGGTCACATGGCTTGTGACTGTCTGACCCACCGTATGGATAATCAAAAGATGGCCGAAGGACCACCCAGGCAGAGATAGAGGTTCGACCGATGAGTCCACAGGGAGCAGGCGGACGTGGTAGAGGATTTGTCCATACAGCTGGAAGTGGGGGACGATTTGAGATGATACTGCCACCACCACCAGGTGGTCCTCCCTGACCACAGGGAGTAAGAGGATAGGGGTGAGCTCATCTCTAGGTGACTAAGGCCTATGACCATGGTGCTTCAGAGATGATATGAGGTACGATATGTGTCTATTACACCTTATTTGCAGTACTTATAGACATAGGTTCCATTCATTCCTTTATTTCCACTACCATCATTTAGAGCATGGAGATTCTGAAGGAGTCTTTGGCTCGATCCTTATGGCTATAGACTTTTACGGGAGTGGATTCAATGATTACACACTGGTTCTGGGAGTGTGAGCTTACTCTAGGAGGCAAGAGTTTCAGCTGGGATATCCTAGTAGCGGTATCAAGGCCTTACGACGTCATCTTGGGTATGGATTGGTTATCTATAGTTCATGATCAGATTGAATCTATTAGGTGCAAAGTGCAGAGTGTCCACACGGTGGGACCAAGTTTACCTTCACCGGCGAGAAGGGATCCTTTGCATCACTGGATGGACTTTCCCAAAGGAGAGTGCAGTCCATCACTCATCAGTTGGCTAGCCTTACGCTCTGAGTGGTTGATGTGGATAGTATGAGGTATCCTGTAGTGGTGGAATAGTATGTGGATGTCTTCACTGATGATGTTCTAGGTCTACCTCCTCATAGATAGGTGTAATTTTACATTGACTTGTACCTCGGGACGACACCAATATCTACACAAACATATTATATGGCTCCTATGGAGCATTGTGAGCTACGGGTACAGCTGGAGGACTTATAGGGGAAGGGATTCATTCGGCCTAGTGTTTCTCCTTGGGTAGCCCTGATTTTGTTCGCCAAAAAGGAAGATGGGATTTTGAGACATTGTGTTAATTATCGGCGCCTGAACCCGGTGACTGTGAATAACAAGTTCTCACTCCAGAGGATTGACGACCTCTTTGATCAACTGAAGTGATCACGAAGGATCTCAAAGATAGACCATACATCAATCTATCACCAACTCTGAGTACAAGATGAGGATGTGCAGAAGATGGATTTTAGATGTCGGTATGGCCCCTACGAGTTCTTGGTTATGCCATTCGGCAAGACCAGCACTCCAGAAGTGTTCATGGGACTCATGAATAGGTTCTTTAAGCCATATCTTGATCGCTTTGTATTAGTCTTCATCAATGACATTCTGATCTACTCGGCTACTGAGGAAGAGCATGCCTATCATTTGCAGATAGTTCTGGAAACACACCGAGAGCACCATATTTATGGTAAGCTCTCGAAGTGCCAATTCTAGATCTGAGAGGTTCAATTTCTGGGACACGTCATAATAGAGGATGGAGTTGTGGTGGATCTAGTGAAGATTGAGGTGGTACTTTCTTAGGAGCCACCCAGGAGTGTGATGGAGGTACGGAGTTTCTTGGGTTTGGCCGAATACTACCGAAGATTTGTGCCAGATTTCTCTAGAGTTGCAGCACCCTTATCAGCATTGAAGAAGAAGGGGAAACCCTTCGTGTGGTCAGAGAGTTGCCAGCAGAGTTTTCTAGAGATGAGGCAGAGGCTGACTAGTGCCCCCATATTGAGGCTACCGGAGGAGATTGTAGGGTAAGTTGTCTACTGCAACGCATCAGGGAACGGGCTCAGATGTGTCCTGATGTAGGAGTGAGCAGTGATCGGTTATGGTTCATGATAGTTGAGAAATCATAAGCAGAACTATGCTACCCATGACCTGTAGGTAGCAGCAGTGGTCTTCACCTTGAAGATGTGGCAACATTAATTGATGGGTGAGCGTTTTACAGTCTACTCAGATCATAAGAGTCTCAGGTATATCTTCACTCAGAAGGACCTAAACTTGAGACAGAGAAGTTGGCTTGAGTTCCTCGAGAACTATGACTTCGAGATATTCTATACTCTTGGGAAGGGGAACATGGTAGCAGATGCACTCGGTAAGAGATCTGGTATACAGCTTCTAGGTGAGGCGATGGAGTAGTTGGACGCTTTGCAGATATCCTTTGTAGATCGGGATGGAGCAACTTTTCTTCATTCCCTTACAGTCACTCCCCCACTTCTTTAGTGAGTCAGGGAGGCATAGCGCAGGGACACTAACTGCAAGGCTTGACGTGCTCAGATATCCACAAGATAGGCACTTTATGGATTTTCTGATGGTGGGGATCACGTCATTATCTTCAGAGGATGTACCATGGTACCAGTGTCACTTCAGGAGGAAGTGTTGAGGGAGTTCCACACATACCTTCTAGTGGTACATCCAAGAGTGGCAAAGCTGTACTAGGATCTCTGACAACAATATTGGTGGCTGGGAATAAATAAAGTAGTAGCAGAGTACATCTCTCGGTGCCTCACTTGTCAGCAAGTGAAGGCGGAGCATCAGGTACCAGCAGAATTGGTTCAGCCTTTAGAGGTCCCATAGTGGACGTGGGATGGGATATCTATGGACTTCATGACAGGACTCCCACGTATGTCCAGGGGTCATGATTCTATCTGGGTGATCGTTGACCAACTCACCAAGTCGGACTACTTCCACCGATCAGATAGCAGAGTTTAGTAAAGATCTTGGGATGCCTCTATATACAGGAGATTGTGAGGCTACATGGAGTACCATTGACGATTGTCTATGATCATGATGCGCGTTTTACATCCCGGTTATGGAAGGGGTTTCAGGAGGCTTTCGGGATGCAGCTTCATTTGAGCACCACCTTCCATCCCCAGACGGAAGTCCAGACTGAGCGGACCATTCATACCCTCAAGGACATGCTACATGCTTGCATCCTCGACTTCTGTTGCAACTGGGAGGATAAATTTCCTTTGGTGGAGTTTGCATACAACAACTGCTATCACTCCACTATTAGGATGGCACCTTTTGTGGAATTGTACAGACGAACTTGCATATCACCTTTGTGATGGACTGACCCAGGGGAGTCAACACTCGTGGGACCAGAGATGGTACAGGCTACCATAAGGGAAGTGTAGATCATCTAGGAGCAGATAAAGACTGCACAGAGTAGGAAAATGTCTTATGCTGACAGGAGACGGAGACCTTTGTAGTTTGAGGATGTCAATGATGTCTTTTTATGTGTCTCTCCTCAATGAGATTTGCAGAGATTTGGTCAGGGTGGAAAGTTATCTTCAAGGTTCATTGGATCCTTCCAGGTCCTCAACAGAGTTGGAGAGGTGGATTACCACTTAGAACATCCCCCTCAGTTACACCGGGTACATGACGTCTTCCACGTATCCCAGCTAAGGAGATACGTGCACGACCCTTCTCACATCATCGACCATGGAATGCTAGACGTCGATGATGGGGAAACGTTTTCGGAGGTCCTAGTGGAGATTGAGTATCGATAGAAGTGGGTCCTTTGTGGGTGATTGATACCTCTGGTGCACGTTTTCTGGCAGCATGGGAACCTCCAGGAGAGCACATAGGAGCGGGAGGCTCAAATTCGTGCTCAGTACCGCCACTTGTTTTCCTAGTTTTTGTGATGTGGCTTTCGGGGATGAAAATCCCTGAGGTAGGGAGAATGTAAGGACCCAGAATTTTCATGTAATTTTTTTAAATATATGGGAATTTAATGATTCCGTTAAAATTGACGGCGTATGATTCTGAGGCCCGGTGTGCCCAGAATAAATTTCTAAATTATTTTTCATGTACTTTCAATAAACATACAAGCGGGTTTTTGTAACTTTTTAACTAGTGCTCAGAATTGAAATCTGAGGACATCGTCGAACTCACAGTGCTGATATTCACTTAATAAGACCTTTACCTCAACTGGAGTAGGTTGACGGTGAAAGATAGTTTTTCACTTTTTCATGGAAAAATAAAAATAAAAATTTTTTAACATTTTTATTTTGTATTTTAAACTCCCATGTGATAGTTATGAAGGTGGGGACCACCCAAAGAAAGAAACCCACAATTCAAATTCATGGTGGTGGGGACCACCCGAACCCCACTTTAATGGAGAAAACCTCTCAACTCCCCATTAGTTACTCCTCCCATTTAATTGAGTAAATTAATTATTCCAACTTTCCATTTAATCAATAGTGTCATTTAATTGTTGTGTCAACTTAAATTAAACCCATTTTAATTTAATTTGGCATTTCATCTCTTGGGGATTTTGGGAGAGTGTTGGAAAAAGGAAGGATCTTTGGAGAATCATAGAGAAACTCATCCTCCAACGAAGAACGCACTCCATAATTGAAGAAAAAGGATGATGTTCGAGCCGACTTTGAAAGCGTCTTGTAAAAGTGACGAACGCCAATGCCACTATCCCCAACGACTTCGTCTCCTTCCTCAAGACCTTCTTCAACAAACCTCTGAGGTAGGGGTTTAATTATGTGTGATTATGGATTCCCATGTTCTTCCCTTCTAAACAAAGAACACAGATCAACTCTCTAACTAGTTGATCCACGTATTATTTCTTTTTGTGTGTTTGGGAATAATCATTGTTAGAGGTTGAAGGGTTTGATGTTTTGAGTACCCCATAATGTTATTGACATTCTTCATACAAGGTTTATTAAGCCGCTTGCTACCGCCCTAATGTGGAGGGTGCGGGAAAAATGAACATGGCCCGACCTCTCCATAATTTTTCTTGAGATTTATGTTGTGTTCCTCGCAATGGAAGAAGGCGGCGACCAGTGCTGGTGAATGGCACCGGTGGGACCCGGATATGGTGGCTGGCACACCGTTGGCCGTGACAAAGGTGAAGGCACAACCGCGGCCGCCCAACGCCGCACTGTGGCCCCCACGCCGCACTGTGGCCCCCGCGCCGTCCCACATCCCCGCGGCCCCACGCCGCCCCGCGGCCCCCGGCCGCCCCGCGGCCCCCCGCCGCCCCGCTGCCCCACGCCGCCCCACTGCCCCCCGCCGCCCCGCTGCCCCCCGCCGCCCCGCGGCCCAAAGCCACCCCGCGGCCCCCCGCCGCCCCGCGGTACCCCGCCGCCCCCCACCGCCCCACGGCCCCCCGCCGCCCCACGGCCACCCGCCGCCGCGCTGCCCCCCGCCGCCCCGCGGTTCCCCGCCGCCCTGTGCCCCCACTCCCACCCCGTGGCCCCCTGGAACCCCGCATCCCCACCCACCATGCGCCTTCCCAGGGCCCTCGCACCTCCCCGCAACCCCCATGCCGCCCTGCGACCCCCGTGCCGCCCCACGCCCCCCACGTCCCCAACACCACCCCGCGGCCCTCGCGCCACGTCGCGGCCCCCACGTCGCCCTATGGCCCCCCCACCGCATTGCAGCCGCCCTGCCGCACCGCAAGCCGCCGCCCCAGAGTGTTCTAGGCCGCCCGGCATGGGCTGGGTCGAATTGAACTGGTTCGGGCTGGCCCAAGCTAGGTTCGACCAGACTCGGGCCAACTTCAACCCATTTTCGCTCTATCGGCCATAACTTTGGCACCGGTCATCCGTTTGATGAACCGTCTGTGAAGACGGAAACCTTTGAGTGAGACGGTACATTTGGTATACTCCACTAGAGATTTAGATAATGTTGGGGTATGGTTGGGTTGGATCGAGCATTAATACAACCAGGCCCTTAGGACTAAAAGTCTAATAACTCATAGACCGGGCATCCGTTTGACGCACCGTCTATTGCGTTGAGACCCCTATGTCATGGTGGTCCTTTGGGATAATTCTTTGTGGGACTTCATGGTAGTTGGAGTATCAACCAATGGCTTGAGGAGCAGATCCTCCCGGAGACAAGCAAGCTTAATGTCGGAACCCTGTAGCTGGTTGTGACGATGTACTAGGATCCTATGTGGGTCTGACGATGTAAAAACGATGTATTATGATCCTGTGTGGGTCTGAAGACATACTGACGATGTACTAGCATCCTGTTTGGGTATAATGACGTACTAACTATGTACTTGGATCATTTGTGGATCTGAGAATGTACTAACGAACTACTAGGATCCTGTGTGGGTATGGCGACGTTCTGATGAAGTACTAGGATCTTGTGTGGGTCTGACGATGTACTAGGATCCTATGTAGGTCTGTTAATATTCTGACGAAGTACTAGGATCCTGTGTGGGTATGACAATGTACTAGGATCCTGTGTGGTTCTGACGATGTACTACGATCCTCTGTGGGTCTGATGATGAATTAGGATCCTTCATGGGTCTACCTCTTAACAGAGTAAGATGATTCACTGATTACATCTAATCATCTCTATTATTTTACCTAAAATATACCTAGTGTGAGCTGAGTCTTTACTTGTGTGGTACTTTCCATCATGGTAATACCCTGGTGGTATTCTTTAGTGTGGCCTACCTGCATGGTACTTACCTTCGTGTTATTCTTTCCTTTGTGGAACAGTTGAGCTTTGGGCTAATGAGTTGGGCCTTGTGTTTCCTCATGTTTGAGATGGGTTTACTTGATAACTTAGGTATATGTATGGGCATATTCCTAATTAGTATTGACAATTGTTTTCATTCTTTGTGGTTTATCCTTTATAGATTTTGTGAGACCTTTGAGGGTCTCAGGGTCTCTACTGAGTGTCATTATACTCACCCATGCACGGGCTATGACCGCACCTCATTGTGTTTGGTGTAGAGGACGGACATCGCTAATTGAGGATGAGAGTACTAGGACTGGAGGTAGATAAGAGGTGGACCTTAGACGAGGCGTACCACAGAGACGAATATTCGAGATTTATATCTACCCTTCAGGTAGGATCCTTGGTGGGTGATCATAGGAGTTGTTCCAGTTTACTTGTACTTTCAATTTCTTGTTCTTTTCAGTTGGTCTTGTATACTGGACCTTTTTTTATACTGTACTCACTCTGTTTACTATTGAGTTTACTTGAGTTTGTATCTTGATGTGTTCTTGGTTGCGTGTGTTTACAGGTTTTTAAGGTAATTTCTTCCTAGTTTTAGGGAATACGTCTTCGGTGCTAGTCGCCAGCCCCTAGCCTATAGAATGTGGGCTTGGGGTAGTCACGACACGGGCCCCGGGGGACGGTTCGTGATAGAATATCATCAAAACATCCAACATGAACATAAATAATTAATTAATTGTTATAACATTGTAATAGGTGATATAAAATAAACAATAAACATAAAAAAATTTCTAAATCAAGTAAATAATCAATCTAATATTATTATTCAATAAATTAAAGAACATATATGACAAATCAAACTCAAGGTGAGGGATGTTGTCTCAATATCCTTTCATTAAGGAAAATTTTGATATTATACACCCTCATTATTTTATGATGTGTATAAACATCCCTATTAACATATCATATAATGAATTTTTATTTTATCATGCTATTTAATGTTTTTTTATATTATTCATTCATGGGGCTTATGATTCAAATATTTCAAGGTGGTATAGGACACTTTGATTTAGAAATTTATTTTCAAATGTTTGAAGATCTAATTTCAATGGTTTTTACTAATTTTAAATATTTTTATTATCTTTTTATATAATCATTTATATATAAATAAAAATATTATAAATGAAAATTTATATCTATTTCTAATTTGAAAAAAAAAATTAGAAATTAATCTTTTAATGTGTTTTATGTGGACTATTTGGAAAAAAACAAAAGGAATATTCTATTCTTTACAAACTTAATGACAAATGACTTTTCCACCATCATGAATATTATTTAATTTCTATATTCCTTTGAAAATATAATTTTTTTATTAAATGTAAATCTTTATTTTAATATTTGGTTAATTTTTAAAAGAAAACAGGGTTTTAAAATAAAAGGATATTTCTATACGAAGATGTTTTTCATATGGGGTTTAAAGAGTTTTTCAAAGAGTTTTATGGTGAAAGTGTTTTATTAATTATATTATACATTTTAATTATAGAAAATGGGTGGGGGATATATCTTATACATGGTGTGTCCCAGATAATGGAGGGTAATTCCATTATATCTTATCATGGGGTTCCCCAGATTATATCAGGAAAGCCCATTATAAGTTATCATGGTGTGGCCCAGATAGCACTGTAAAAGCCTGTTATAGATTAAAATGGGTAGGACAAGATAGAAATCGGAACGATCATTATATATTAATATGGGGTGGGTATATAGTTCCAAGTAAGCTTGTAATAACTTAATTGAGAGTCATACAAATGGTTATTTCAATTGAACAGTTTTTTGAATGGGTTTTGTGTATATGATGCTCCAAGTCACCTAAAGTAGTTTTAGTTTATTTCTACGAGTTTAAATGATTTATTTTGATAATAGTGTGTTTTTTTCTTGTTAAAATGTTTAATTTCTTAATCAAAAATAATATTTAAGATAAAGTTAAACATTATATGGTTTTTTATGTTTTTAATGATATAAGAGTTTCCTTTATTGTTATATCCCTTACTGAGATTTTGTGCTCGTCCCAAGTTTTAAAATGTTTATCATAGATCTTGATATTTTTTATAGAAATTATTATTTCATGATCAATAAATTGAAGTTATATCTCAAAAAATAAATCATGTTTTATATTAAAATGGATTCCATTAGAGGAAAAATTAATACTGAACATAAGTGTCCACTTGTAAGGTATGGGCTTATATTATAAGAGTTTTTTATATTCTCTAAAACAATAAATTGAAAATATCAATGAAATTGAATTATAGTTAAAAACACTGGAATTGGTTATGTTTTAGGGATGACTCATTATATATATATCATGTTGCATCTAATTTCACTCAACATTATAAAACATGAGATAAAATCCATATATAATTAATAAATATCAAAAACCACCTATGTCTCCACATGGTGAAATCATAAAAAACCATAACTTAGAACAAAAAACATAAATCCAAACACGGGTATCCTCCACTTCCCATCAAAAGATTTTTTCATAACAAACCAGCCTAAGGTACAATACATACTCTAACATATTCCTAATATTCGGCTATAATATCACAAATAGTAAATAAAAAGAAAAATAAAAATCACTTATGAAACTTTCTAACTTCTGAACCCAGATAACTAAGAATATTAACTATAGTAGACCACTACATGACCTCTAACATGCCACTTGTATTCTAGTTGTTAGAAAAATGTAGTATGGGTCTAAGGAGGTATAGTGAGGAGACTAAACCCTTATAACAGAGGTTGAAATGATATCTTAAATAAGAAAATATCAAAGTATGTATTAAAATAATAGGAATATCCATTGGTAATTTGAAATATATTATAAAACTAGAATGACCATATATACTTATAGAAAGAGCATTCTGACTCTAAAAATACCACATCCCAATCTTCATTAATCCAATATGACCTATTCAATCATGCAATTCCAAGAAATAGCCCAACTTGAACCTAGAACAAGTGAAGGATTCCTAGGTACCCAAGTGTAATGGAGTCCCAAGAAGGGTGTGAGTACATAAAACATGTGGTAGGAAACAACTTGGTCCTATAATATATTAGAAATTTAGTGATATTCACATTTGACTTGTTCAAAATAAATTAATAAACTGTTGAAACAAATAAATATAAAAAACCATTGAAAATACCTTCTTATATGAGTGATATGTTTTTCCATGAAAATAATGAGGATTTTGCTAAAAAAACATACCCCTATCCACTCCAAGTGAGTGATAGTTACACATATCTGATCCTTAGGTCCATAACCTCAATCAACTATACCTTATATCATATCCAGAAAGTTAATAATGATATAAATTTTATATATACTCATTATAAACATATTTATAACAATCCATTAATGGTGGACAAGAAAAATGGATCACAATGCTTTGTGGACAAGGTAGTCCACATATAGGCATAAGAAACATTATCAATACTTAAGAAGTAAATAAATAAAAATGAAAAGAATATATTACATATCCATGGCCATAAGTATTTTATAAATATTATATATATTCATTAGTTCCAAATTTATAAACATATATCAAAAATGGAATGAGAAACGAATTATTATGCTATGTTGAGGTGGTATGTCATATATATCTACAGGTGATATTTTTGCTTCCAATATGATGAAAAAGTGGTGGAAATTGTTTTCCAAAAATTATACTAAAATCTAAGTATATTTATGATACTATATTAATTATTATTTTTTTTATAATATATTTAAAATATGTAAAAGATGAAATAAAATTTAATGTACTCAGTGAAGAGTTATACCACTTTATTGAGAAACCACCTTTAACATATACCTTAAGCCTTGAAAGTATGGTATTAAGAAAATAAAAGAAATAGTAGGACCAAAGAAAGGACTATATGAAGGTATTACTGTAGGTATTTGTTGATATAGAATAGGCGTCATTAGTGGAGAATAGATGATGTGTTGTATCCTTTTATAAGGGATGAAAATAACACACATGTAATTTCATAAAAGAATAAATCATATAAAAATAATAATCATGATAAAAGGAATAAAGGAACATAATATTAGGATTTAAGATGTTATATTTGCTAAATAAACTCAACCAATAATATTTGGGAATGTGTTGGTTATGTTTTAATCATTATCTTACAGTTAAACTATTTTAAAAAAATTTAATCGTTTAGTGTGATAAATTAACATTTACAATGATTATATGAACAAAAATTAAAGTGGTATTATGGAAAAATTTTGGAATTATGAATAAAAATTTGGAATCCATTGAATCAAATTAAAATTATATACATTGAATAAATTAATTTTTTATATTAAAATATAAAACACATGCAAAATAGTGTTTAATAAATATTTGATACAAGGGTAAAATTAATTTTATATTGAAATAAATAGATAATATTTTTACCATGAATTAATTTGTAAATAATAAACAAAGTATGGTTTTTAGAATTTTTTAAAAAGGAAACCCCAAATGAAATCTTCTAACCTTGACATTAAATTCAAAGAACCAAAAATAGTTTTGAATTTGAATATAAATAACTTATCTTCAAAAAAGTCAAGTTGGGGATAATAAATTAAAAATAATGTTATAAAATACTTTATATGACTCCAAAAACATATATTGTTTCTAAAACCTATCATACAATAGGATATTGTAATGTTTTATAGATATTTTAAATCTTCACGCTATGGTTCAACACAATTTTACCTCTTTTAACGTGGTAATAAATATTTTCAATGATTACTATTTGTAATGACCATAGATTATGTTAACCTAATTAAAATATATAAATTATAAAGACTTGAGATATGAAATCCTTTTTATCAAATTAAACTGATGGAAATGGAAGAGTTAAATTTAAAATTAAACCAGCAAAACATGATGAGAAGTGCTTTCATGAAAAATTCTTCTCAAGTATAAAAAGTTTTTATACCAAAATCAAGAAATATATTTATTACAATGACCTTAGTTTTATTATTAATAATATAAATTAATTAATTTTAATTATAAAATATCAAAAAAACATAAATTTGTAAACTCTTAAAACAAAAAATATATGTTTCAATGAAAACCAGTATTTGTCAATAATCATTGAAAAATTAATTTTCCATAAATTTTTAAAAAATTCATAAAATGATTATTTTGAAATTATAATTTAAAAATTGATATTTTTTTCCAAAAGTTAAAGTGAAATACATCATAAAATAATGTCTTGTTACATTATAACCCCTAACAAAAAAATTTATTCTCAATGTTTCATAACTTTTATATAGAAAATTTATTATACTTTCACTATAACAATAAAGGGGAATAGTCATGGATTAGGAGCGGCAGTTTCTAAAAATGCCGCCAAAAAAATTGAATATTTGTAACATTTTTTAAAAAACCAATACTAAATATTTTTAATTTAACAAAATATAACTTCATTACTCAGGTCACACAATCCTCCCATGATCCCCCCCCCCCTCTGAGTTCAAGTCGGATCCACCGTATGATCCCCCTAACTACCACCCTCATTCACCTCATTGTCATTCCCTATTCCTCATCGTTCCTGCTCCCCTATATCACATCCTACCTCTCTGTCACTCCAATATATGGTTATATGTATACCATGGTATAAAAATACTGAATATGTGTTTTTATTTTTTCCATTTATGGTTCTTAGTGTTTATGGAGAATGATTTGAGGCTCATTCTTTTGATAATCATTTAAGGAAGCAGTTTTAACCCTATTAATTTGGATTTTATATTTTTTTTACATATTAGATGAAATTAAATATGTTATTTTGTGATTTTAAGTTTCCTCTTAATTTTATAGGTCGTCATCAGCTCTTTTGAGGAGAAATTTCACCTTCATTGTCAAGGGAAGTGAATATCAGGTAGGTTTCCTTATTTTATGTATTTAAATTCTAGAAACTATCATTTTTGTATTTTTAGTCCCTCATTTAGATATTTAATGAGTATAATTAATTTTTTAATAGATTTTATATTGGGAAATAAATTTAACTTGACATCTACTTCAATTTGAAGGTAATCTCTAGTTTATAAGTTTGTTAAAAATATGTTTTAAATAATTTTGTATACTAATTGTTTTAAAAACACCCTAATTTACTTAATTAATTTGTTAAATTATATAATTGTTATTTTGGAGTTAAATATATGATTAATTGAAATTATTTTTTAATTGGAATTATTTCCCTTCTTCTATTTATTTCTATAATGGTTATAGATTTTTCATTTTTTGGTGATTGTGTAATAATTTATTGTTATTTTACCTTATTTATTTAGGGTTCCCATAATATTTTTTGATTTTAATATGTGGGTTTCTACTTCAAGTTTAGATTTATTATATAATCAACGATATATAATAGATCATCTCTTATTGCACCAAGTTAAATTAAAATATGAAAAAATGACATATTTTGGAAACATAATAAAATTAAACAAAAATGAGTTTTTTAAAGTGTTGATTTTTAATTAATTGGTAATTTTTTTAAAATGAAATATTAATTTTATTTTTTTTAATTTTTATTTATGAAGTCTGGGAAAAATGTGATATATAGAAAAGGGTTGGATCACATTATTAAGGAACACAGCTCAGTATATAATGTGTTTGAAATGTTTTTTAGATTTTTAAATTTCCAATCGATATATTGATGTGAAAATAATATACCCACTAATTAAATGTAATTATAAAAAATAGTTAAAGTCACGTGATTTTGATGAACATTTTATATGTATGAAATTCTCTGAATAATTATTTTTCATGATTTTAAATGTAGAATTTAATGTTACAGAAAGTTCAAGTTCTAATTTCAATTAAAACAATGAGATATCATGTTTAATAAAAATGTAAAATGAAATGAAAAAGCATATAAACTACTCATTTGACATTGCATGGAAGAAACATAAAATAAAGACATATAAGGAAAACAAGTTTATGGTTCTATAAACAGAAATGTGAAAAATGTTGTTTTTAGGCTATATGATAACTATATCAATATAGAAACATATATTTCAATAATACTTTGGATTATATAAAGACTAGTGATAGATATAACTTCACTTATAAGAAAAATGTGTTTCATGACTTAATAAATGAATGAAATCAAGAGTTTTATAGTAGATTATTAAAATATTCTAAAAATTACTTTTTATTGAAGTCTAATCTTACCATATACTTATGCATAATTAAAAATAAAAAGATATCCATTATAATTTAATTGATTAGTGATTCATTTCCTAAATATAAGATCCCAAATAATTTTTATGATATGAAAAAAAATTTATTACCAAGATTGGTCTAAATTTTAAAAAAAATACATGTTTGACCTAGTGATTATATGCCCTTTTGGGAACAGCATTCAGGTAAACCAGATTGAAGAAAATTAATGTCATATAAATGGGAGTAAATGGGTGATGTTGGAAGTCTAAATAAATATACCACTATGATGAATATAATAAAACACACCTACAAAAGTTTCATGTTACATCCCTTTAAAACCACAACTACAAAGATTATTCATGTCATTTATAACCACTAAGCATGTGTAGATGCATTATATAGATAAAAATGATGGGTAAAATAAACATCCAATAGATTAAATATCATGTATGAAATTTGATTCATTGCATCTATATTTATCCTCTGATCTAAGGAATGTGAGATTGGTACTGTCTACCAATGAATCTAACCCATTTGGGACTTTGAGTACTAGTTATAGAATTTGGATGATTATATTGATCCTTTTTAATCTACTTCTACGGATGTGTATGAAACAAATATATTTTATCATTTTTATGAATATTCCTAGAAAAAAAATCCAAATAATGGTATTGATGTATATTTTTAGCTTCTAATTGTACAATTATAGTAGTTATAGAGTAAGAATATTGAGACATATGATGCATATTGTATAGCAATGTTCAAAATTCAGGATAATCTAATGTGACCCATTAGTAGATTCCAAGGACATGGTAACATCTCGAGTTGGAACACTTTTATGGGTCTAGATTTTCCTATCTATTACTTGGATTATTTTCCGAAATGAATTCTTTATATTAAAAAATTATTCTTCTTGTGTCATCACAGATTTCTTAATGAATCTCATAGATGTTTCTTGAAAAAGTAAATATTAAATGGTTCTATTGATCATAGAACACCTCCGAATATTATAGAAGGTTCGAAAATATTGAAAAAACATTTAAATGATGAAACATTGTTTGTGAAGGTGTAACATATGAATGATAGTGGGAAATGATTTTGATGTGCATCATCAACTAAAATCAAAACGAAAAAAATGAAAAAATGTATATTCTTCAAACATATATATTATGAATTTAACTTGTTGAGTCATAATGATTGTGTTATTAATATTTAGAGGAATGATTGTAAAAATTATATATTCACATTTCTTAATGAGTATAAAAAAATATATGGACCATCTCAATGCTCATAAGAAGTTACAAACAATGAATATTGTGTAATTTTAATTCAGATGAGAATGCAATGAATGTTATGGAAATTTCATCAAGGAAAATATGGGATCGAGATACATTTCATCAAATTATAAAACATGTGAAGGTATATTATAGGTATTTAAGTAACATATCAAGGTGTGTCGACTAAAATCATTGTAGTTTACATGGATTGAGAAGTCATTATTCAAATATTTTGTTATAACATTTAGTACAATTTTCATTGTGTACATTGTTACAATAAAGTTTATTGTACTAATACTCTAATATTTCACATTATTCAAACAATTATGTGAGACAAATATCCACCATATGATCTTTAAAAACATTCAAATATAATTTTATTAACAATTTTTGAAATGGATATGATCTTTACTCCATTTTTTTACTGTCCTGATAAAATGAACTATATATTTGGTCAAGGAAACCAAATTAGGAGGCCCTGTGCACTATCAATGGACTTATCCAAATTAAGGGATATTTTTTTAATCTTATGCATAAAATTATTATCACTTTATTAAATACATAATCATTATCCATTTCTTTCATTTCACAAAAATCAAGGGTATTGTAAATATTACATGAAAAGTAAAGCTCAACCTAAAGGCTCTATTTTTGAAGTCTACTTAGTAGAGGAGTTTCAAACCTTTTGATCTAGATAACTGGATGATAATGATAATATATTAAATATATAAGAATGTTTTGAGGACACATCAACACAATATCAACCACATGGGAATCAAAAAATCTTTCCTATTATTGGATGATCAGTTGGGTGGATATCAAATATTACAATGATAAAACATGAATTATTACAAGCACATAGATATGTATTGATGAATATTGAAATTTTAGTTCAATTTATTGAAGAGTGCAGGATATAAACAAAGGGAATAATAAGAAGTTGAACAAGAAATGATAATGTTATAACAAAATATATTAATAAAGATCTCATAGAATGGTTTTCACATCATGTAAGTTCATAAATACTGTGATAAATATAGATATTAGGTTGAAAAATATATTATGTAATTATAATAACTTTTATTACTTTTTTTAGATTAGGAATACTGATTCTAGGATTGATTTGTCAGGATATTTTAATTCTACAGCTTGAGTTCCTCTAAAAATGGCTTGAAAAATAAATGCAAATAATGTGAATGGATTTAAATTTTGTATAGTCAATTGAGAATAGGGTTTAGAAATATATAATAGTGGTATACTAACAATTATAGAATTTCTATACTATGGAAATTTTACTAATTTTATTGAATTAAATAAACACATGAATTTTTCAATTGTTTTATTCAAATTCATGTTGGTAGATATTAATAGGGGTATTTAAAGAGATTATTTAAAATTTAATTATGTTAACATCTCTTTATTATTAGATGTTAGTGAAGGTGAATTACATGATCCATATATCTTCTCATTTCAATATGAAATGGTATGTTACGTAGAAGATTTTGTAGATGAAGGGTGGAGTGTAGTTGTTCACATAAATCCAAGTGACATATATGATATGGGTGACTAGTAGATGATTTGACCTTTGATAATGAATCCCATCAATTGAAAAAACAAAATTATATTTCAAATGATTTTGAAAATATTTTTCTTGAAAGGATAGATGATTTTTATGATGTAATAGAGAAGGATAATGATATTATTGAAAGAAAAGATGATTTTATGTGCAGTCATAAATTAACTTATCAAACAACAATGTAATATGTGTAGTCATTCATTATCATGGATATGTATATTTTGTTTCATATTATTTTGTACTTTTTAACATTTTATAAAAAAAATATGTATGATTTTTTTCATAATATCTATTCTAAAGTTAATTTTACTTGATTAAAAGATAGGAATTCCAAGGAAGAAGAATTTAACTGATCCCATTAGACTTATATTTTGCATTCCCTCAGCCATAAAGATATTTGATGATCCACTAGGATCCCTCCCTATAGTATTTTAGACACCCTCCATCTTCACCTACTAGTGTCTGACACACCCTCTTTATCTTTTCCATCATCATCTGGAACAACTTGCTTCTCCATCCCATCAGTGATAGGAACATCGCCTACCCAATAATAAGTTTAAGTAGTGAATGAATAGGTCATCACTCCTGTTTATTCATTGGGATATTGGAGGGTGACAATCATAATTACAAATTATAAAGTTAATAGAGGTATTGCTCATTTTTTATAAAATGAACTATTTCTCATAAAATATAGAAACAATGTTTTTATGGAGACAAATGTGAAAAAATTATATGTATATAATATGAATGGATTGAATATAGTTAAAAAGTTTTACTATTATAGGGTCTCCATATATGAGGTTATAAGGTTATTTTCCTAATTTTGGCCAATTGGTGGTGAAAACACTTACCCTTCTGAATACCTATTTTAATTAGATGCATATTCCTCAATCATGGAAGAATGAAGTCTTTGATTCCAAGATAAATTTAATCTAAAACATTATGTCAAAATTTAATTCCACTATGTAATTAAATTCTAATATTTAAAAAATGAATCTATTTTTAAAGATGTTATTCCACTTTATCATAGCTGATATTATCACATGATATTGTACATTGAAAAAATTAGGTAAGAAATGGATTTATTTTAAATAGAGACTATGGAATGAATTCAATGATACATTGTTGACCACTCAGTAGTAGTATGATATAGTACCTGAAGGGATATCTAGAGAGTAGTGGAAGGTTATTGTTGAATACTATTTCTATTATAAGCAAGTGGTATTGTGAAATATAATATTAAATTAACATCATTTTACATATATACATGCTTATGAAATAGAGATGACATTTCATAAATTATAATTAAATTACATGTTATTTATTTTTTAATGATTCAAGGAAAACTAAATCAATTCAAGATAATCAAATATTCACCCATACTGTTGATTCAAAGAGTTTCTCCAAAAAATGATCATCTATTATAATATTTTCATTATTATAAATATATATAAGATAACATTATTTTTTTCATATATTAAATTTTTTATTTATCTTTTTTTAATGTAATCAATGAATTTATGGCACCAGGTTTCTTAAATGAAACTTTTTATAGATATTTATACAAAATATTATGAGATTTTGTTGTCATTTCCTATTATATATGTAGGGTGATGAATTATTTTTTCATTTTAATAACTTATTTTTGGTTATGAATTTAATGATTTGTATTTCTTTAAATATTAATGATATTTTATTTATAGGTAAAAATAAACAAAATATAGGATACCAATTTCTTGTTATCCATCTTAGCCTCCTATGATAATTTAGTTGGTCATGTCTTTGGGAAGTATCGTCCTCGTCACATAGACAAGTTGCGTTTGAGACCATTACCATCAGAGGTCTCTAGAAGGTCACCAAGGATTGTAGAAGCATGTAATCCTAGTTTTAGTTACTCCATACCTTGATATGATGAGAGGGAGTTTTTTACAATGAAAATAGAAAATTAGTAATAGGGGTGAATAATCCAGGAATATTGGCATCATATAAAGCTACAATATTAAAAGAATGTATCTATATAGAATGCAATTGTTGAATTTTATTAAAATACAAATGGATGTGTCTGAGGTGATATTTCATTAATGGTTGGTTTGAGTGACTAGGTAAATCACAAAACATCATTATCATTTAGTACACGATCTTTAATTGATTTTAAGATTAAATTTAAAAATACTGCAACATTTAATATTAATTAAAATTTTCATACATGTGTCGATAGCTGGGACTAGATACAGATATAGACACAATGTTAATATTATTTAATCATTAAGTGATTAGGGTTTACATTGGATTCTGATGTGGTGATGTGTAACTAAACTCTTGACAGAGTAACACTAGTATGGTGATTGAGAAACAATTTTATGGTTTGAGGTAGGGAATATTTTTATTTTCCTTACATTGAATGAAATATATATTCTTCATTGATTTCAAAGGTTTTATTATGAAGTATGTATTATACTCAACATTATTAGGATCTTCGTGTTTTTTTATTTGGTACTCCTTTAAATTCTACCAATTATTCTTATTTTAAAAATTTGATGTCCATTTCATCCATTTATAAACATCATTATTTTTTTATTTACACTTATAAATTCACTAACAAAAACTATTTTAAAGATTCAATGGATCTTCTAATTTAATATATATTTTGGGTCACAACCTACTCAACTTCTTTAATCTCAGTTGAAGGGTATTCCTAGGAGATAAAGGCAATGAAATAAATTATTTTTGATACAACATTAAAATTTTAGATATTTCAATTAATGTCGAGATCACTATTATTAACGGGAAATAATGTGTACAATGTGACTATGCAAATTATATATTAAAGATTAATAAATTAAAAGTATATCAATTCCAATGTGTCTTTCTAGAAAATTAAATAAAATACATGGTTCTAAAATCTTATACGATCCACAAAAGAATTTGACTTGACTTTTGGCTGGTCTACAAATAGTCTAATAAGAGATAAGAGTCCATGTTACTAATTTAAAAAACCCAACACCACCAAATTGTTATTGTTTTGCATGGGAATCATATACAATTTCTTAAAATTATTTTCATATTATTCTGATGATCTCACAATCAAATTAATAGTTTTTATAACATTTTTATTAGAAACTAGAGCACCATGATAATGATATATCACACATAAAATATGGGGAAAGGTGATATAATCCAATGTAGTTCATAGATAGGTCATGATGCTAGAAAAATAATTGTGTTAACACCATGGCCATAATTTCATGATGATAGTGTAGAGGAAGACATATATTTTAACATGATACTTAGATAGGTTCTATCTAACTAAAAATTAAAAAATGTTTATTATGATTTCATACAACTTTACATAATCATCCTATATTCACACTCTCTCAAACACAAAAGTGTTCATATCATGGATCCATATGGTTAGTATATCAATAATAAGTTATTATGATAGTAATGATGAGATTCTTACTAATATCGTAGTGTAAATGAAAAAGTTAGGCTATGAGGAGTTCTACCTAGTGAGGATAGTTTTGAGAATTTTATGAGGTTATTTTTTTGGAAATTTGTCAACAGGTCATAATATACTTCTACATGAGTATGATTAGGATTGTCTCGCTATGACCTATGGTATTTACCATGATATAATTTTTTTTCATTTCTTCCTTATAGATGATTATTGATATAAATTTATCCTTTTCTTTGGGTTTTCAAATTTATCTAACCATTTTTCATATCTAGTGAAATTTAGTTATCCTTTTTATTTTCAAAATTTTAAAGTCATCTATGTGTTACATGTTTTTTATCATGTCCATCATCTATATGTTCATCTGTCTTATATTATTCCCATATCATTAATTATTGTATTACTTTTTATTTTTCATAGTGTAAGCAATTGATGATCATGTACCATGCACATTGACCAATTGGATGATGTATATAAAATCACTTGTAATTTTACTACATTCTACTTTCTTCATTATTTAACCTTATTAACAATTGAATGCTACTTATTGAATTAATGTGAACCTTTCATGAATGTGTTTACTAATATAAAATCTATTTGTGTTTATGTTTTGATCTCATTACATTTCTATTATTTCTTATAAATGTTAATTATTGGTTATTATTCGTGTTATTTTATGGATAAGTTGTACTGTGGTTTTTTATAACCTGAACATTAGTTTTTCTGATAATTATTTTATTATAATGGAATATTTTGTTTATTTTTTTTTATAATTTAATATTAGACTTTGGTGGATTTTGTTGTGGATGTATTTTCTTATTTAGTAAATTTTTTATTCAACCATAATAATTATTCATATCTAATTCTTGAATTAATGAGAACATTTCTTGAATTTGTTTACTAATATATTAGTTGTTTGTGTTTTTTTTTTGATTGGTTTTCATTGTTATTATTTATTCTAAATTTTAATTGTTGTTCATTAGTCTTTTCTATATTAAGTATCTATTATATTATGGTTTTGTATAACTTCTACATCAGATGTTCTAATTACGCTTCTATTAGAACAGAATAGTTTGTTTATTGTTTTAATATTTTAGTAGTAAAATTTTTAAAATTTATAAGGCTTTAGTTTCTACCTCTATATTCTTTTAACAGTACTATATAGAGTGGTTTAATCTTCCATAACATATATTCAAAAATTATTTATTGGTGATTTAACCTAATATTATATATTATTATGTTTATAGGTAGTTTAAATTATCTTTATCTCTTCATTAGTTTCAACATGAAAATACACTAATAAAAATAATATAACTGACACTAAAAATGTTTTGATAAACTTATAAGAAACCACCACTAAATTGATGAAACCAATATAAGTTGGATGTCACACCACCTTTAGTAGTTATTTTTAAAAACCTTCATGGAAATATTTGGAAGTGGTTCAAACCACCCCCCCCCCCCATTAAAAAAAATTCCTCCTATTTTTTTTGATGTTTTATACCTCATCGCATTCTCAGGTACCCACATAGATTTCTCAATTTTATGGTTTCACTACAAATGATTGACTAAATGAGTTGTCTTATTTCATATAATATTCTCTCTATGATCCAAAATCTCCAATAGTTTCACCAAATAAGAGAGATAATTCTCTAGTGGTACGAACACTATGTTCATCACATATAAAGAATCAGGTATGTACTTTCTCCTGAGAGATACATGGAACACGTTATGATAGTGAGAGGGATTCAGTGGAACATGCAAGAAATAACCTACCAAACTGTCATGATAAAAAATTTCAAAGGTACTAATATATACAAGAGTTAGCTTTTCATTTTTTCCAAATATCATAAACTCCATCCAAGGAGATATTCATATTAAATTCTTTTCACCAATATCTTACTCTATGTCATTCCAATGATTATTGGCATAAATATTTTTTTGACTCTGAGATTTCGTTATGTGTTATTGAATGTATATAACCATCTCTACTATTTCCCCGATTATATTAGGTCCAAATAACTTCTTTTTCTCCAATTTCATCTCAAAAAATTGGAGTTTCTCCCTTTCAACCATAGAGGAATTCATAAGGATCCATCAGAATACTCAAGTGAATAATATATTTGTAAGAAAAAACTAATAAATTAAGGTTTTGACGTTAAAGAACTTTGAAATACATAGTGAAAAATATTAACCTAACTTATCTAGTTTGAATGGTCCTCTCATACTCACCATATAGTTGGGAATAATAAGAAGTAATAAAACCCAACTCTTTATCCAGGGACAACTGAAGACTTCTTTATCCAGGGACAACTAAATTATGATGACCTCTTAAGGAAATTGAAAACAGCCCAAATAAAATTATTCAATTGAAATATATTGGATATTCTTATGATAGAATCCCTTATAATTTTTTCCTCTTTCAATTATTTTATAAGTAATGGTTGTGACATTTCAATAGACATTTTTCTCTTGCCCTATGATTACTAATACACCAAGCATTAGGATACATAATCTTCCTTATCACTTATTTGACACTATCATAAATACACTTTTAGATCCTTAAGAATAATAAAAAAATCAATAGATAATATTAAATAATAATATATGATCTTTATCCAATATCTCATTATGAAAATATTATGTTGATGGAACACAAACATGGTTTATAAACATTATCATTATAACATGACCATGGTTGAACAAAATTACATCTCTCACGTTATTTTATAATTCTGCGTCTCCATATACACCTTCTTAATCCTCTCATGTATTTATGGATAGACATTCATCTGAGAAATATAATTTATATCCCCTTTCCTAGATATTTAGAGATCCATAATATGAAAATATAAAAATATTGGATCTCTTTCAATCCACATGCTAGAAAAACTAGAATGGTTATTTTGACTCATATAATTGGTCACCTTGTTCCCCTTTCGATCGTGGTAATGAATTATGTAGTCATAGTCATTGACTAAATCCAAATATCATATTTGGTGAATATTAAAATATTTATGTATAAATATATAATTCATGATTTTATGATCAGTATATATATTCCACCTTTCACCATACAAATATTTCCTCAATATCTTTAATGCAATAATTACATCTACAAGATCTAAAAAATTACTTGGTTAATTTTTCTAAAGAATTTTCATTTGAGGAGAGGAAAAGTTGATAAACATATTATTTTAAATTATGATTCATCCCAATGTATTCTTTCATTCATCGCTATTTACCAAAAATCCTTATATATTGTATGGTAGTGAAATGACGGGTGCACTGAAAAAAATTATAATTTGTTCTATAAAACTATCCTCATGAAAATATAGCCATATTATATTCACACATTTAGAGGTACACTTAATGGATTATATAGTCATGAGAAATATCTCATAACATATCAGTAGTAACCAATCATTATAGGAAAAATATTTATATTAGTTATTGTGGGTGGTCTGGGTCATTACTCAATAACTTCCATCTTTGAAGGTTCTATTCATTTACCCTCACATGAAAATTAAATTACCCTAGAATGGGAATTTATGTTTCCAAAATATACCCTTTTTAAATTTATCATATATATTCTCTTTCCATAGAGTCATCATAACAATACTTAAATTTTATTCTTGCTCATTTTTTCTCCTCAAATGTATAAGAATATAATCAATAAATATTGATCAAGGTAATCCATAGAAAACCTATTTATTAAATTGATGAAGTTAGTAGGATAATTGGTTTGAAAAAATTGAATTACAATAAATTCATAATGACCATACCTCGTATGGATGGCTATCATGGGTATGTAATCCTCTTAAACCTTTGCTAATGATATCCATATCAAATGTCAATATTATAAAAATATGTAGCTCTTTGTAACTAATTAAATCGATCAAAAATATGTAGAATATGATATTTATTATTAATAGTGACCTTATTATATTCTTGAGAATCAATACAATGATTCATTGAACCATATTTGTTCTTAACAAAAATAATAGGTCCACCCTATAGTGAATCACTATGATGAAAAAATCCCATATATAGATTCACCAGAAGTTGCTTCTTTGATTCAAGTAATATAATCGGGTAAACTCTATATGGTGTTTTTGAAATAGTTGTAGCACCATTTATTAATTCTATTGGAAAATGAACATCATAATTCATATAAATCCAACAAAACAATTCAATAAATACATTAATAATTTTTTATATAATAGGAAAATCATTAATGTTGAGTTTATCCCTAACCATGTGATATAAATTTTATTCATTAATTTGTACTAAAAAAACTATTTTTTTGAAGTAATTTCCATTGGTAGTTCTTATTCACCATAAAACCGGTGGACTATCATAGATTGATATTGAATATTTAATGTCACTACCCAAATCTGGTAATGTCTTTTTGAGGGACTCATTCCATTTCCTAGCTACAAATGGTTAGTAATTCCATTAAAAGATAGAATCTTTGTTCACATGGAGAGATCCATCATATGAAACTCGTGATGTGGAATTCTTAGTTTCTCTATATGAGAAGGGTAATTCATCATAAATTTAGTTATCTACCCTATAATGGGAATGATTTTTTGTGTTGAAATATAATTGTATTTTCTTGCTTATTCGGGAAATCACTACATTGACTATAGGTGTTGATTCCATTTCTTTTGTTAGATTCCATCACTATATAAGGAAACAAACTGAGTTATCTCATAATCATAATTAATATTAATCAAGAAAATAAAAATCTCTACAGTGATAGATCATATCAATTACCATATGGTATTTTTTTTGTTCTCGTGTTTTCTATGTTCATTTAAAATCTTGTTCCCAAGGTTTCTAAAAACTACACTCTGATAAAATATATAGATTTCTTACTACAGAAACCTAGGTTTAGTGATTAATTAATTAAATTTATAAAATATAATAGTTATAACACCATTTAGGTTTGACTAGTTTTGTAGTCATGGATAACAAGATACATTCTTGACTCTCATATTATTTTGGGAATTTAAAAATATCCTAGCATAATAAGAATTCTCAAATCTGTGATATTAATCATAACATTCTTCTTTATATCTTGGATAAAGGAAAAAAATAAATGGGGAACATAAAAACTCCATATGGGTTATTTATGGTGGAATACATCATTACTAAATAAGTCATAATCAATATAGTAAATAAATTAAAACACATGTCATTTAATCAACAACATTAATGCAAAATGCGTCCATGGATAATATAAATGCAACAATATCATGGATAAAATTAACATAATTCTTAATAAATTAAATGATTAATATGGGATATTGTGATATTAGACATCATGATATCTTTATAGTTAAGGCCTAGTGTCAGGACAGTTTAATCGATGGCTAGGTATACCCTATAAATCATTTAATAAGTTTGGGAAACTTTTTTATTCATGAGACATTTTGATGAAGCATGGGGTTATCTATAATTGAGAACCAAAATGTAACTACAACTCCAATTCATTAAAAATATATTTAATTATAGATTTAATTTATAAACTATAGTCCTTTTCAAAAAAATATTCATATTGAGTAATGAATGCATAATATCAATATTTCCCCTATCGATCAAATAAATTTCATAATAATACACTGTATAAATAAATGGTATATGGGTTAGGAAATAATCATAACCATGTAAAAATGATTATAAATATTTAAGAGAAATTTAATTTCCAATGAATAATGGTATAAGTAAATTGAATATTTCAATAGAATTTTAATTACCATATAATTAATAAGAGATAAAGTATGATAAAAATTCATCTGAAATATTGGTCTTTTTCAAAAATCATATCGATTTTAGAAATAATTAAAATTTAAGATAAATAATAAAATAATAATTCAGTAAAGTGTTTTATTTTTTAAACCATTTATAAATTTTATAAGAAGATAAATTATGAAAAACTTTTTTTGAGGAAGGAAAATATGTTAACGTTATATACATTAAAATGCAACATTCCTTTTTACTTTTTGAAAAGAAAGTTGATGATGAGAATTTTTGAAAACATTAGAAACATTCCTTTAAAAATAATTAAAAAATATATAATAATATAAAATGACTTTATTAAATAATTTTACTAAATAAAAATGGACTTTTGGAAAATAATTTTGAAAAATATTAATATGGAAAAAATATTACTAATCAAAAAGAGAAATATGATTTTATTTTATTTTTAGTATTTCATTTTATTGATTTAAGTTCGAATGAGAGGAAAATATTTAATAAAATATGGAAACTCGTTAAATATATAGATGAATATAAAATATGTTGAGTTTATGAAGGATATATTATAATATTCCTTTAATGAAAATAAAGGTAATCCAAAAAATGAGATTGTAAAATAAATCCTTACCTCTTCAGTAACTTTTAAAATATATCTCATTGAAACATTATACATGAATTGAAATATTATATAAAATTATTTAATATAGATTCATTTTAAAAACATAAAAGGGTCATTATATACATCATATAAAATAAAATAGTTTTGTAATACCAAATATGTCTTAATAGAGTGGAAATTCAGACGAAATCCCTTACCTCAAGTTTTAATTGACTCATAAGTGATTTAAACACACTTTATAATATATTTTGATTTATAATAATTTTATAAAATACTTAATTACATAATTATAATATAATATTTATTCCACCTATAACACTCTAATACCCATTTATTAGTCATTATTTAGTAAAATCATTGTTTCTAGGTGTTAATTAATTCAATCTCTATGTATGTTTTTGTTTAAACATTTCAGTCCTTATATATTTCTCAACATATAATAATATAAATAATATTAATCATGATATAAATATCATATCTATTCATATTTTACATATATTGAATAATATATTAGTTTTGGACATGAAAAATGAACCACATATCCTCATGGAGGTAGTAGTCCACAAGTACATATGAGCAAAATTATCATTTTCTAATGAGTGAAATAATAAATATGTAAATTATATATTATATATATAGGAAAATAAATATATCAAAAATATTATATATATTTATTATTTCCATTATTATAACCATCCTTGTAAAATGGTGATGAATAATGAATTACACCTCTACATGGAATCGGAAAGTGATACGTATGCACAATCAACGTTATTACACTCTGTAAGATTGAAAATGGTTGAAAATTATTTTACCATAATCATAACATCATATTCTTATATTTATAACTTGGAATTAATTATTTTAGTTTTTTTATTCAAAATTTTTATAGGATGTAGAAGAGAAAATAAAATTGAAAGTACTTGGTTAATAATTATACATGTTGATTGGGAAACCTACTGGGGATTATACAATAAGACTATAAATGATGGAATTTCAGTTTGAACAGATTATATATAACATGGGTAAGGAATCTATGAAATTATTATTGTAGTGATTTTAAGAGATAAATGTATCATGAATTAGGGAAAATATATGAGAGGTGGTAACCTTTTATTAGGGAGAGAAATGAAAAAATGTAATTTCTTAACATATTAATTAATACAAACATCATAATCAGTTTTAGGGTAAGCAAGGACCCTAAAGTTGTTGAAAATATATGATAGGGTAAAAATAACTTCATCAAATAAATTTTTTGAATGTTCTGGATATATTTTATTTCTTGTATCCAAGTTAAACTACTTTAATCCCATTTTAACCACAACCATGTTAAAATATCTTATACCCTGATAACATGATTATGTGAAAAAAAATTAAAAGTGAATTTTTTTTATAACTGTTGAAAAAAAAATTAGAATAAAATTTTTTAGATTCAATTTCTATGGGTAGAATAATTTAATAATATTATAAAAATTTATAACACATGAGAACATTTTTCTATGAAATTCGTGATTTAAGTGTAAAAATCATTTTATATAGAAATAAAATAACAAGTATTTTTTCACAATTTTCATGGTTAAATAATAAAAAAGGAATGTTTTTGGACATTTAAATCATGAAATAACTATATTTAATCTTCATAAAATTCTATAAAATTAAAATACCTAAAAAATAGTTTTTCATTTGAATAAAATATACCTTACCTTCACAAAATTCAAGATGGGGATAAAAATTCAATATAATGATTAAAAATAAATTATATAACATCTATATAAATATATTTTTCATAGAAAGATTCATTAAATAAAATATTGTAAAGTCTTAGATAGATTTTAATTCCTTACCCAATGGTTTAACCCAATTTTACCTCTTTTACTATGGTTACAAATATTTACTATGGAAAGTATTCATAATGAAAAAAATTAATTTGAACTTATTGAATTATACAATTATTTTGAATCCAAATGTATTATAAATTTTATCAAATTTAATTCATAGAAGTTTTAGAATTTAATTTCAAATTTAACTGGTATAATGGGATGAAAATTGGTTATCCATAAAAGTTTGATTTTTTTTGTATAACACGTTCTTATACAAAAAACAAGTATAATATTGATTATAGTTACCATAATTGGAATAATCATAATTTAAAACAATAATTATTTGAAACAATTTTTAAATCAAATATAAAATTTTAAATTCATGAAACTAAAATTTATTTTTCATTGAAAATAAATAAGATTCAATCTTTATCAAGGGAAAATTCCAAAATCACAAATTTCTTTTTCATTTGTTGGAGGAAATAGTGTTGGTTATGTGGTATAACCTAGAAGGTCCCAAGAAGCCCAAATTTTTTAGGTTTGGTATTCTACTCCATGTTTAATAGTTTATTGTAATCAATTTATGTTATGTGAACATAACCCAAATGCATCTATTTCCAGGAAGTCCAAGATGAGAATTTGAGAATCCATAAGAATCAATAAGTTCTTTGTGTTTGAATTTTAACTGTTCAATTGAATGAAACTTTTATAATAAAAATGTTACAAACTCAATTATTTCTACATTGGTTTGGTGATCACTTATTAGTCTATTTTTTTGTGTATTACCTGAATTTTTTTATGGGTTCCCACTATTCACACAATTTTTTTTTTAAATAAACATTTTAGTTATTTTTCTATATTTTTTACTATTCATAGAAGAATAAAACTTTTTAGAAATTCTTAAAAGATAATTATATGATAATTTTGATATAATTATTTAAAAAATTATGTCATTCATATCAAATGATATTTATAAATTTTTGAGAAATTAATTATACTAATATAATAAAAAATCATGCATATCTATTTTTGAGAAAAATATACTTTTAAAACATGAAATTACTTTACTGAAAATAAAATACTAATATATTATAAATTATTAAAACAATTTTTATTATATAAATAATTTATAAATATTTTTTCATAATTTTTGTATTCCTATTCATATCACCAATATTAATGGCTAGGTTATAATGGTATACTATATTATGGTTCACATACAATTGAGGATGTGTGGATGACAAGCTATCAAAAAAATTGAATTTATTTGAAGATAAATATTACATAAAATCATGGGGGTATTACAATAATGACCAGGGGCTTGAGAGAACCAGTATATTATATAATGACATAAGGGCATGGTTAAATCCAGACTAGTATACATTATCAACCCTTGATCAAAAACAGGGTAGCTCTACCAGTTTAATAACCTCTTGTTGGAAGTATTCATTACCTTATATAGGATGTCTTCATGAAATCCCAAATGGGATTTTATAGACAATCATAACCACACTACCAAGGGGTTTTTTTCATTTGGAATCAAAACCTCCCCATGGAAATTTTTCATAACATTTATTAAAACAACCACACGATAATTTTCAGTTTCATTTAATAAGACCACCCAAAGAAAATTTTCCATTATGTCTATTTAAAGAAACCCAAGGGTGTTTTACAATTAATTTATTATGACTTCCCTAAAGTAATTTTCCATTAAATATATTATGCCTTCCCCAAAGGGTGTTCTATATTTATTTTATATGAACACTACCACTAAAGAATATTTATTATCATAAACAATGAAAACATAGTAAATGGGGTTAAACAAATGGAAAATATGCCACTATCAGTGGGACCTACATGAGTCCCATCGGTAAATAAATATGAGAAGGCACCATATAAAAGTCCTCAATTACATTTTAGTCTTTCAGGTCATCAACCTCCACCCGTAGGATTTTATGACCCCTGGAAATGTTATACAACACCCGACATCTAAGTCCTAAAGGGAACTCCTCTTTGAAACCCACTAGAGAGATCACAGTTCTCCTATATAAATATATATAGTTCTCCTAAGTCAGTCTTCTCATCCAACCCAATCATGTTTAGTATATGTTAATTCCACCTAAACCATTACGTATAATTGGGTACGGAACAATCATCCAATATCATGTTCAATGAGAACAACTTCTCTTTGGTAGAAGAAGAGTACCCATCTATCCTACTTCGACCGATCATCACTTGTCATCTCACACCTCCTCCAGGATGTGTCCATGTCTTCCTAACAATGGACACTAAATCCCTCTAGGTCCAACCACATACCACAAGGGTTCTAATTATCATGGGAATCCATTTCAAATTAAAGAGTTATCCATTAGTGTTTGGGGAATCAAGATAGTGCAGTAGGCCAAGAGAGGATTAGGAACTCTGTTTAGTAACTCTAGGCATTCAATTTAAATTTAACATTTTAATTTTAAAAGATATAATATTAATAAATTTAAATTTGAAAATCGTTTAGTGGTGAACCCTCATGTCATCATACGTATAAATAAATGCATTTATTCTATAGAGAAAGTACTCTCCAATATAAATTATTTCAATGACTTTTCCATTTTAGTTCTTATTCAACAGATACTACCAAATCCCTTAAAACCTCATCTATGAACAAATAATATTATCTCAATGACCATTGATCATAGTTTATTAAAAAACTCTAAAATAAATAAAGTATTCCATTTATAATTAACTAAAAATATTATTTGAAGGATTCATAACTTTTATGTCACTCACTATAAATACCATATTTATTGAACAATAACCAAAAATCCATAGTTGGTCCCTAGATGAGCCCTGACATTTACCTAGACCAAATACCCAACCTAAAAACGAATTTCAATAATTAAATCAATTAATCTCTAATTAAAACCAATGATACTTCCAAATGAATACATACCTTGTTAAATTACTGAGCATCCGACTCGAGATTGTGTTTTTTATTATCCTTTAGTTTGGTTGTATGAAATCCCATTCATATTATGATGATTTTACCATGTTCCTAAAAAAATGTAGAAAATACCAAATTTGTTTATCATAAAATTATGAAATATTACTAATATAAAAAGATAATAATGAAACAAAAAATAATATTGCTCCCATAACTAAAATGCCTACAAATCCATCCCATTTAAAGGGGATTATTGGATGCCAAATGGGGATAATGGGTGGATTTCAGTACACTGTAGATAGGTGGAATAGGGTTCCTTCTATAACAACCTAATGGGTTGATTTGATAATTTCTATATTTTAAATTCACATCGCCTAAAAAATACTACACCGCTAGCTAGATTATGGAATTTGGGTGGAAGTCAGCTCAATTATTGTAACCCTAACCACCCCAAGCTACCTCCAAAATTATCCTAAGCATTACTTGAATCCTTTAAAACCATATTATTTATGTAAAATGTTATTTTCTATGGGGTCCATCCTCTAAAACCCATGCCCAAATATAAATTTTCAAGAAATTCTAATTCATTCTAGAATTTTTGAACTCATATGGGTATAGTTTGTTATAGGATGTACATCAAAAAGTCATTCCAAGTATTAATCTTCCTCCTATTACCTCATGAATCTATTCCATGTATCTCATATACAACCCATTGTAATTTATATATGACTCTATTCTTGTTAATATTTATATGGAATCATAGCCAATACTATATCATGATGATAATATATTATGGTGTACACAAAGATTGTAATTTTATGGGATATTATTATATTACCATTCATTTAATGTAGAATATAACACAGAAAAATTAATGAATAATAGTGTTTTCCCTTATTTATTTAATTAGGATACACTGTATAACCATTATAATCAATCTCTCTTGAATAGAATACATAGAGACCTAACATGACCCTTATTTTATTGTTGATAAAATGGTTGTATCCACTATTTTACAAAAATATCCCCGAATTCCTACTAAGATATCCTTACATAACCCCCTCCATATGATGACCCATATGAGAAGGTAATTTCATAGGTTGTTTTTGGTCTTTTGGTGGGACTAGGGTTCTATTTCCCATGAAATGGATCCATTATTATGATAAAAAATCATGGTAACTCCTTGAATGTTCAGAACCAATATATGTTTTATGATGAACGTCTAGATCCTAATAGCTTCATTAAGAGCATATAATTATGTGATATACTAAACCTATGTTATTTAGTCAACTAAGATGTCTTTTTTAGAACACTTTTATGAGATAACTTCATCGTTTAAGAAAATTAAGAAACAGATTGAGATTTCATATCATCTTTATTAAATTGAAAACATGCAACTGAGTAACCATTTACACTGAGCACATCTTTTCCTTTAAATAATAAGAACATGTCCTTGGTCCTTCTTATGTATATAAAGATATTACATATAGTAATCTATTAACACTAACTAGGATTTGATTAGTATCTACTTGTAATGATGAGATTATAGGTGACATCTAGTTTAATACTCAACATGGAGTATATGATACATACTATGAAAGACACATATGGTACTTTATCTATCCATTATCAAAATTCTATTGAATCATGAATTCTATAATATATATTCCATGTAACTCTAAAAAAATACCTTCATTGAGTTAAATATGATAAAATGTTTGAATAATTTACAAGATATATGTTTTCTAACTAAGATTATGTTACATCTTTGATCTATCTATATAGATCCTCTTACCTTGTATATAGGTAGCTTCACCAATGTATTTCATCAAAAATAATCTTCCCATCCACATTTTCATAGAGTGAGGTGCCAGGATATCATTTTTGATAAGGATTCTGACATCTCCATTAAATATTAGATGCACCACAACACTCCCACTAATACTCATATATACATTGCAATCATTTAGATTCCTAATGAAACAAAATTATTTGATTACATCATCAAAATAATTTATATCTGATAGATTATTTCTTTAATCCATAAATATACCATTTTAACATTCATACCATAGTTGACTAATTTAGCTATTCTAAACCATATAGTTATAACATATACACATACCTGACTAAATTCTTATTAAGGAAAGTAGTTTTAAAATCCATTTTACATATCTTAAAACAATAATGAACTATTGTGGAAAGAAAAAAACTTAATGTACATTATCATGACAACATGTAAACTTATTTATTTATTGTATATACCACAAATTTACTTGTAACATTTTTCCACCATTCATTATTTATAGGTAGACACTATACCATTAATTTCAACTTTCTTTTAGAAAACCAACCGTCATTATACTATTCTTTCCCTATTAGGTGCAACCAAGAACATCGAAAAATTGTTAGTGTTCAGTGATTCTATATCAAATTTCATGGATTTTGTAATGTTTTTTAAATCATAACTCTCAATTGAATTTTTATAGTAAATACTCACCTCTTATGAAAATTACTTCAAAATCATTTTTCATCATAAATTTATATCTCTAGGGTTCCTAAAAAATACTTATAGATCATTAAGATTCTTATGTAATATTATTTGGTTTTTTTTGAAACATTTTTTGAAACCGACTCAAATTCCACCTCAATAACATCTCATAATTATTTGTCTTGAAATTATCCATGTATAACTTTCCACCCACTGAATAATAGAATTATACATCCATTTTCAATATTTTTATCAATTCAGACCATAAAAACATTATGTTCATTAGGATTATATAAATAACATCTAATATTTTAATAAGGATAACTGATAAATAATAATTTCCTTTTTGTGGTCAATAATATTATAATTTAATCCCCATATGGGTGATCCACATCCCCAGACCACCATGAAATTCATTTCGGTATATTTCTCAATATTTATCTCATATGGTTATTTATGAATTTTTTATATAGAACTTAATTTACAATGAATAAAAAATTCATCAGAGCATAACCACAAAATGAAATAAGAAGTTAAAATAAACTCACCATTCATCAAACTGTGTCCAAATAGGTATGATCTCACTTTATAGCCATTCCATTATATTATTTAAATCTATTTGGAATGAGTAAGGATTAAAATTCTACAATATCTTAGATGATCTATGAATTCCAAGCTCATGTATCCACCACCATGATGTGATAAAAATACTTTAATTCTCTTAAATAGTTTATTGTGTACTTCTATCTTCAACTCTTTAATAATTTTAATGTTCTCATTACTTATGTTTCCTAAGATACACAAGGCCATACTAACTATAGTCATCAGTAATGGAAACTATTTACCTAAAACCAATGAATTCTTGTGTTCTCATTAGTCCGCATAAATTCATAAGTATGAGATCTAATGACCCCTTATCCCTTTCACCCATTCTCCAAAAAGGAACCTTGGTCATTTTTTTCAATAAAAATATATTTGATATCTTATGATTCTCAATTAAATAAGTCTAAAAATCTATTTATATAGTGTATTTGATTGTGTTTATCATTTATATGTTTTTTGTGACAATTCCAAAGATAGGTGGGATTAGAATCAACCCTTTCCATATTATTTTGAATATTATAAACAATATTATAAATATCAATAATGTATAAACCATTTATCATATTCTTGATCCCATAAAATATTTCATTATTTTATATATAATAAATCATTTTTAATTGTGGATAAAAATTCAATCATTTCAAGAACAATAAAAATTTAAATTTTCATTTTAAATTCAAAACATTATAATAGTTTTCCAATTCTATTATTAATCCACTTGGAAATAATATATCATAAGTTCCAACATCTGATGTAGTAATTACTTCTTTATTATTGTCCTGAAGATGTACATCACCATATTTCAATCCCCTTTTCTCTTTGAGTATTTTTTTCAGAAAAATTGTGTGACACACACCAAGTATCTAATACACATGAGTCATAGATAGTGAATTTAATCTCTATACATTCACATTCAGGGTCTCAAAATGATTACCTTTTGGAATACATATCATTCCATGATAACAACCACTAATGGAATTTTAGGTCGCACATATTAATAATATCAGTATGATTATTGTTAAGTAAACCATAATCTATAACAAAGACATATCAGTGGTTGAGTAATGTTTTATATATTTCTATCAAGGGATTTTATGAATATACTCCCACTAAAAACTTTATGACCTTATATATCAATCCCATGTCATCTGAAAATATAAACATTTCACTAAGACTTATTCTACATTATACATAATCTCATTTCATAGTTAATTATAAAAATAATCTTCCTAATCATTACTATTATTATTTTTGGATACATTAGTGGATATCATTTTATCCAAATTTAACACATGATAACAAAAAAAACTCTATTTGTTGGGTATCCAAACCATTTCATTTTCTAAGATAGTGTAACCTAAAGTAAATGAAAATAATAAGAAAACAAATTAACATCTAGAGACACCTTGATTTATCATTAAACCACCATTTGGTATATCTAAATTTACCCATTACATCCTTTAAATACACAAATAATCCAATTATCCTCAGATTTGGTCTCAGACTACCCAATTGAAAGATCTATGGCCTAATAACTGATTCTTTAGGTAGAATCTCTTACTTCGTATTTTGGGGTACTTCTATAGTCTACAAAATTTAATATCCAAGATATACATATTAAATTAATAACTATTGAATCATTTGTACACATTATCATGTCATGTTCTATTTTTTTCTATGATTTATTCAAATTATTGTTTTTATAATCTATATTACACCCATGAAATTAATGTGTTCACCATAAATTAATATTTTTTCCTAAAAAACAAATGATTATGTTATTCATCAAAAATGTAATCCATGTATAATCATACAAATTTGAATGCATCATATGAATATAGTACATGAACATCTCATATAATGTCATAGAGTTATATGAAATTAATAGTCTCTATATGATTAATCTTGAAATAATAGATATTCAACCCCTCAAATTTCGAAAAGAGGTTCACAAGCCTCTACGATAGTGGGATGTGAAACACCAAGCAGTGGAGGGTCCAAGCCTTGTTCATTTGGCATGTTCCTTTTGTGTTAGCATCATAACATGGGTGAGATTAATTTTTCTTTAATCACTTATAATTAATCAAGAAAAACCCAATATAAATAATCGAGACAAAACCCCCTACCTCGTGATCGATTGGATGATGGCGCGGTTGTGGAGGGAGAAGAATCCTCCTTCATTAAAGTCTTTGGTGTTCGTCGATCCTGGATTGTTTACCCCAACATCATCATTCGAGCCTCCATTCTTTGTTGGTGGAAGGCATCGTGGAACTTCATTAGTGGTTCCTCCCTTTCATCTTAAAAATCCAAGCCCAAGCCTTAATTAAATATAGGGGAAGGTTGACTAATGCAATGAGAAATTAATGAGGTTCATTAATAAATAAACCTCTTAATTCTTAACAATGTGGTTACAAAGACCAAGATTCAAGCAATTAAATGACTTTACAACCCATTGGCCCCACCATTTCTACTCAAAAGGTGGCAGGAAAAATAAAATAACAATTTTATGTTATTTTATAATTCTTTAAAAAGTCACAAAACTAACTTTTTCACCCAACCAACTGCGGTCAAAGTTACGCCTCCCTTAATTGAATCCCGACATTGTGGATTCAACGGTACCTTCAGATTTTTAATCCAATAACTAGTTCAAAATATAGAAAATTATGCCCTCACTTATACTGAACGTACCTTAATAAAAGTTCAAAAATCCCTTTCAGGCATATCGAGCCTCGGAGTCGAGCGCCGTCAATTTTCTAAGACTCGTAATATTCCCAAATAATTTTACGAAAAATTATATGGAATTTCTAGGTCTTTACATTCTCCCCACATTAGGAATTTCTATCCCCAAAATCTACTACAAAACTAGGGGAACAAATGGGGATAGTGAGCACATATCTGAGCCACTCGCTCCCATGTGCTCTCGTGGAGGTTCTCATGCTGCCAAAGAACTCGCAACATAGGGATCAACCACCCATGAAGGACCCGCTTCTATCAATCCTTTATCTCTACCAGGAATGATGAAAACCACTCCCCATCATTGATGTTCAGCTCGCCCCAGTCGATAACGTGTGATGTATCATGCACATACCTCCTCAGCTGCGAAACATGGAAAACACTATGCACCCATTACATCTGTGGGGGAAGAGCTAGACGGTTTTCCACCTCACCTACTCTGCCAATGATCTGGAATGGTCTGATGAACCTCAGAGATAGTTTTCACCCCAACAAAACCTCTATAATCCTCATCGGGGTGAGATCTGTAGGAATACATGGTCTCCCTACTCAAACTCCAAGGGTCTCTGTCTCCTGACGGAATAAGACTTCTGCAGGATCTGTGCAGTCTCCATCCTCTCCTAGATGATCTGAACCTTCTCCATGGTATCATATATCAACTCTGGACCCATATGTGTTGACTCCCCTAGGTCTATCCAGCATAGTTATGATCTACACGGTCACCCATACAAGGCCTCAAATGGAGAAATTCTGATGGTGGAGTGATAACTGTTTTTGTAAGAGAACTCCATCAGTGGCAGGTGGTCCTCCCAACTGTAGCCAAAATCAAGGACGCAAGAATGATGCATGTCATCGAATGTCTATATGGTACACTCCATCTAACCATCTATCTGAGGGTGAAAGGTAATGCTTAAGCGTAGTTGAGTCCCAAAAGCCTCTTGCTACGTCACACCCACCTGCTTAAATTAATTTTTATTTTATTATTTCTTGGCTCTGGGTCATCACGCCAAGGTCCAGGCTGGGTTCCGACTTAAAATTTTCATTGTTTAATAACTTTCGTGGGTTTCAGACCAGTGCATGGTCACCACACAGCGGTCAGTGGTCACGTCATTAGCCGGTTGTTCATGCAAGTATCTAAAAATTAAAAAAAATGAAGTTTATGTAAATAAAGTGGATTAAATAGTTAAATTGCAAAAAATAATATTATTATTATATAATTGATAATGTTAATATCGATAAGATGTTTTTATTGTCATTATTTTTATTATTTTTGGTTATTATCATCTTTATTATTATAACTTTTATGGTTATTATTATTTTTATTATTGTTTTATTATTATTCTTTATATTATTATTATTACTATTGTTATTATTATTTGTATTATCATTATTATTCTTTACATTATTTTTATTATTATTTCTAATACTAATATTACTATTTATAAAATTACTATTATTATCACTATTATAATTGAATAAAAAAATGGTAAACCTAGTATCTACCCTCAAACCTGAAGCACCTTTTTTCCCCATCTGTTGTGTGGCGCCCTCTTTCCCGGGTTCCCCACTGCCCACCTCGCCCTCCAGACCCCATGTAATGACCCGCCAATTCCCATTGGCTTGAGAGATCAACAATTCATTACTAGGCCTTAAGAGACATCCCCAAGGTGCCAAAGGCTGGCAATAAATGCCGAAGGGTTTCAAAAAAAAGTGTGGGATGATTTACCCTTTTTGAACATCCATAGAACCAACATCCATGACCAAACCAACAACTAAATGATGCATGATAAAAGCTAAGACAACTCAACCATTTATTTTATCATAAACCAACCAAGAGTACCAAAGCGGAAACCAACACTAAAACATCAGAGTAAATAGCAGAAAGACAAACTCGAAGACCACGAGATGACAACCCAACTCTATGCTCCACAGCTCCAAGCACCAATATCACAAACCAGCCCAAGAATCACGAAGCTGTATGCGACACTTTACCTTTTCCAACATCCTGGTACATGAAATATACAAAATCACCAACGTGCCAAAGCAGGGGGTGAGTAATGAAACTCAGTAGGTTTTCCCCGATGACTTCCCAACCCATTCCTCTAGGATAAAACATGTTAGCACATTTATATAAAACAATTTATATAAAACAAATCCAAAACAGTTCACAGTAAAACAATTTCGATATCAAAACCATTTCCCAACAAAACCCATCTTTCTCAAGAAAAGCAACCAAGCAAAGTTTCTAATCAAATTCACATTTCCATTTGGCACATTCATTCCATTTCACCAATCCACATAACTAGCCATGCATGTAACCTGGACCTCCCTATACTCACAAGTGGTGAGTTATCCTTCCACTAAGCCATCACTTAGTGGACTACTTTGATAGAGGTACTTCATGACCTTATCTACCCCAACCTAATGATGGGGGGACTTATCGACCTTATCCATCCCAACCTTTTTGATGGGGGTACTTCTCACCCTTATCCATCCAATGCATATGAACACACACCACAACCCATGAAAATCCATGCCCAAAACCAAGTGTGTTCAAAACCTTTACATAAAGCATCACCCTTTTTATTTAAAACCATTTCTTTCAAGCAAAAAAACCATATCCTATTTAAAATCACAATTTTAAATATACTTCAACAACCACTTTCCAAAAACACACAATTTCTTCACCCGTTACTAAAAAGGGGTTTCAACCATTCTTTTACAACAGTTATACAAACCATTTAAATCAAGGAAAACAATTTGAAACTAAGCCTTCATGTTCTAAGAAATTGGAATCAGGATTGAATCCACCTACCTCAAAGGTTTTGACTAAAACCCTAACAAACGGAGAACACACAAGACAACCGGGCCGATTCACCAAGGATCCCCCTTAGATCTCTTCTCTTAACACCACCAAGACCAAAATTCATCATGTTTGGCATCCACACACTTAGATCTACCCATAATGGGCATAGATCTAATAAACCGTGAGAATAGGAGAAGTAGATCTAAGTAGATCTAAGAAATCAAACAAGAACGATCACATACCTCAAGAATCTGGCTTCGGTTCACAAATAGAAGCCTTCGAATCGCGTGCGGAACAATGGGAGAACCATCTTTAACCTTAGGAGAACAAAAATCCTGAGTTAGGGCCACATAGGATCATAAACGAGCCACTTAGAGGCAAAAACACATGAGATCCACTTTTATAGTATCTCGTTTAAGTGGTTTCATGGTTAGTTCGCACAATTTGACAAACCGTGCGCTTACCATGCGTTAGCCACTACCTTGTCCACCCTTCTCACATGGTTTGACCACATGATTAGACAAACCTTGCACCGCCCATGCAGAAGCTACTGCCTCCAATACCAACTCCGCACAGTTTGGCCGCAAGGTTTGGCTGCACAGTTTAGACAAACCGTGCGCCGCACGTGCGGCTTCCCTTTTGCCTCAAAACATTATTCTGAGTACTCCCGACTCTCCCATATGTCACCCTTAACTTTATAACCATTAAAATCATCAAGAAAGGGTTACATACCAGAAATTGGGGGTACTACATTCTCCCCACCATTGGCCTTTCCATCCTCAGAAAGTTGAAAACCATCGCTTGCATGAATGAGTTCTATCCACTGCTCTTTCATTTCTTTCTCGCGTTCCCAAGTCTCTTCCTGAATCTGACCATGTTGCCATAAAACCCGCACTAGATCAATGCTTTTTCTGCACAAGACTTTCTCTTTCCTATCCACAATCTGTACTATGATATGTATCAACGAAGCATCTGGATCTAGGTCAACGTGATCTCATCTGATCACATGGTCAGGATCGGGCTGATACTTCTTCATCTGAGATACATGGAACACATTATGCACTGCACTGAACCACAGTGGTAATTCCTACTGATACGCCACCTCACCAACCTATTCCAGTATCTTAAAAGGGCATATATATCGAGGAGATAATTTTCCCTGCTTCCCAAAATTATGTTTTCAAGCCTTTGAGATATTCTCAAAAAGACATGATCACTCACCGAAAACAACAACAGTCTTCAGCGATGATCCACATAAGATTTCTGACGAATTTGAGCCATTACCATCCTCTTTCTAATCAATTATATCTTCTCCATTGTTTCTTGGACAAGGCTCGGCCAAACTAGTGAAGTCTCACCTATTTCCACCCAACAAAGTGGAGAACGAAAAGGATGCCCATACAATGCTTCCAACGGAGCCATGCGTATCAAGGATTGATAGTTGTTATTGTATGAGAACTCCACTAAGGGTATATTCTCCTCCCATGAGCAACCAAAATCCATTACACAAGCCCACAACATGTCTTCCAACGTTTGTATTGTCCGCTCGGATTGCCCATCCATCTGAGGATGATACGCCGTGCTAATAGTCAACATAGTTCCGAGGGCTTGTTGTAAGGATTTCCAGAAATGAGATTTGAACGTCGAATCTCTATCTGAGACTATAGACACTGGTACACCATGCCTCTTTACGACTTCTCAGATATAGATTTTTGAAATATTTTCCACTGTATGGGTTTCACGAATTGGAATGAAATGGGCCGAATTGGTTCGAAGATCCACTATCACCCAAATGGTATCATGTTTCTTGACCGTTTTTGGAAGACCTGTAAAAAAATCCATTGCTATCTGATCCCATTTCCACACTAGGATAGGTAAAGATTGTAACATACCATCTGGTCTCTGATGCTCTACTTTAACCTGTTGACAAGTTAAACTTCACGAGATAAACTCGACCACCTTCCTTTTCATGCCGCTCCACCAAAATTGTGCCTTCAACGCCTTATACATCTTCTGTGTACCTGGGTGTACCACTCATCTTGAATGGTGGTAAGCATTAAGGATTTGTTCCTAAAAACCTATAGGTACAACCATCCAATATTTGAAACACAAAAATGAACTCTCATCAAGCTTCCATCCCTCAATGGTCTCCCCACCATTGAGTTTTGATCTCATTGCAACACAGTCTACATCAGATGCTTGTGCCTCCTTTACTATCTCCACCAAATCAAGAACAAGTGAAGCTGAAAAAAACAGCAATATCACCTCAATCTTCACATTCCACTTGCTTGTTGGCTAATACTGACATCAACTTCCATTCATCAGAATCTTATTTCGCCAATTGAGCATATGACTTTCTACTCAATGCATCCGCCACCAAATTTCTCTTACCCGGTGTATACATCAAGTCAAAGTCGAACATTTTAAGATACTCCATCCATCTTCTCTGCCTCAGATACAAATCTCACTGTGAGAAAATGTGTTTCAAACTTTTTTGATTCATAAACACAGTAAACTTCTCACCAAAGAGAAAGTGTCTCCAGGTTTTCAAAGCTTGGACGACTGCAGCTAACTCTAAATCATGTGTTGGGTAATTCTTCGCATGCACCCTAAACTGCCTTGATCCATAAGCAACAACATGGCCTCCTTTCATGAGAACACAGCCCAAACCTGATCTAGAAGCATCACAATACACCACATACCCCTGTCTTGGTTCTAGAAAGATCAATATTTGTGCCTATGTAAGCCGAACTTTCAACTCTTGAAATGATCTTTGACATTCCTCAGTCCATTGAAATGCACTATTATTCATTTTCAATGTTGTCATAGGAAAATATAGTGGTGATAAGTCATAGAAAAAGCATTGGTAATAACCAGCTAGACTAAGAAAACTTCGTATTTCAAAGACATTATTCGGCGGTTGCCAAGAAAGAACATCTTATATCTTTTCTGGATCTACTGAAACACCTTTCTCAGAAACAACATGGCCCAGAAAGCGTACCTCTTGTATCCAAAAATCGCACTTTGATAATTTGGAATACAATTGATAGTCTCTCAAGATTTGCGACACTATCGTCAAGTGTTGCTCATGCTCAGCTCATGTCCTTGAATACACCAATATGTCATCCACAAACACCACAACAAAAGAATTCAGATATCACTGAAATATCTAATTCATCAATTCCATGAAGACCACTGGTGCATTCAAAAGACCAAAATGCATGACTACATATTCTTAGTGGCCATATATTCTTCTGAAGGCTATCTTCAGGATATCCTCCTTCATAACTCGCAACTGATGATATCCTGACCGCAAGTCAATCTTGGAGAACCACTGAGGTCCCCTCAATTGATCAAACAGGTCATCAATGCATGGAAGTGGGTATCTATTATTTATCATAACTTGGTTAAGCATACGATAATCGTCACACAACCGAAGAGATCTATCTTCCTTTTTCACAAACAAAACCGGTGCTGCCTAAGGAGATGTGATTGGCCGAATGAAACCCTTGCTTTTCTACTCCTCTAACTACACTTTCAATTCCTGTAACTCTATTGGTTCCATCCTATAAGATGGAAGGGAAATTGGACTGGTCCCCGGAAGGAGATAAATCGTAAAATCCACTTCCCTTAGAGGTGGTAACCCTGAGAAGTTCCTGGGAAAGACATCTGGAAACTGATCCACCACAGCTGGAAAAATATTTTCCTCAATCTCTTCCATTGATTCCAAAGTCAACACTGTCAATTGGTGATAGATTGTTCCCACCATTGGTGCCAAAAATCTCTTTGCACTTTTCTTTGCTATCCTCTCTCCTATGCAGAGATGCTCAATGTCTTCCTCAGTCGTGAAACTAACTGTTCTCCCATAACAGTCGATGCAAGCCTTAAACTTGTCAACCAATCCATACCCAGGATTACATCATAGACATCCATATCCAACATGGAGAAGTCCCATTTCAGCTCAACTCCATGAACATTTATAGCACAAGCTCTACACATAAAGGCTTGACATTCTCTTTCACCAAGAGGGGTTTGCAGTTTCAAGACAGAAGGCATCATTTCTAATTTTAAAAACAGAAAGTCAATAGCACGAGAAGCAATGAAGGAATGTGATGCACCAGTATCAAAAAACACTTGCACAAAGGTAGATTTCAAAAGAATCGTACCTCTTACCATTGATGGTCCAGCTTGATCATCTACAGTCATCTACTCAGCTCCATACAATTTCTTTGTCGCTGTATTGTTCTCCTTGTTGTCTTGCTAAGATTGCCCTGGTTTTGGAGTCATGGAATTTTGAGAATCACCATGGCTAGTTCTATTATGTTGACGAGACTGATTCTATTGGCCTCATCATGTCAAAGCATACGATGCTTGTGACGCCTGAGAAGTGTCATGTGCCCCTGACCTCGGAGCATTTCTACAATAGCACCGTAGATGCCCCATCTGCTTGAAATTGTGACATTCTCTAGGTTGCACCATACACTCTCACATTAGGTGGTCAGTAGAACCACATTGAGAACAACCTGCTCTGATTTGGGGTCGTGGAGGAAGGTTCATTGATCCAAGCGTCTGGTTCTGATTCGCACTCCCACCTTGTAAGTAGTGTCTCTCTTCCTCTTGTTCCCATCATTAGAGTTCCCACCCGTTCTCATGGGTATCATCATACTTCCTCCTTTCATAACTCCTAAGATGTCCCTTTTAGCTACTGTTTCTTTGTTTACCATTTCTGTATAATCCATAATACAGAGCACAACTATCTTTGAGCGAATCTCCTGTTGCAACCCTAATTCAAAGATGTGTGCCTTTAGCAATGCACATTCATCAACTTCTGGTGAAAAGTGCACTAAATTCATGAATTTAGCTGCATACTCTGTGACAGAGAGATTCTCCTGCTTCAGGCTGAAAAAGTCGGTCGTCCTCTAGATCTTGAAAGTGTGAGGATAGAATTGTTTATTGAACAATTCCTCAAATTTCTCCCAACCCAAGCCTTGATCCACCTTAGCCTGCACCACTAGCTCCCACCACTGTCGTGCAAGATCCTCCGGTATATACGTCTCCAACTTTACTTTTAGTTCTGCTGGTGTGCCGATGAAATCGAAGATATGATTCATCCTACTCAGCCACACCTCTGACCTTTCTGGTTTAGAATCACCCTGAAAGATGGGTGGATTCTGCTTCTGGAACTGGACAGAATGGTTTACATGCCTTGACTTATCCCTCTGATTCCCTGGGTCCACAGCCTGGAATGCAAGAACTATACTTTGGACTAGTTGTTGGTTCACCTGTGGCCCAGGTGCGACCACATTCTCTGCAGCCTCTTCTATTTGGTTTCTACGACACCTAACATGTGCCATTTTCTATACAAACAATGCATGTCGTTAGTCTCACTTCTTAGAAATTTAAGGCTTAGCAGTTCAATTTCTATCACATCATCTATCACATCATTTTTTCCAACCATCAAGCTTTTCCACATGTTCAACCATTTTTGAAAACATCCAAAATGCTTTTTGAAAATCCACCTGTTTTCAAAATCCAAAAAATATCAACTTTTCAAAATCTTTCATTTGAAAATAAATTTTTTCATTTTTCAAAAATTTGCACCTTTCCCAAAATCATAAATCATTCTTCACAATGAAATATGCAATCCTAGTGGGAAGTCATTCCTCTAATTCATGCCATGCTCATCTCATTGGCTAAACCCATGACAATGAGATTTCCACGATTCTAGAAGTGTATCCAAAACACTTATGTACCCAACACCCTGGTAACTTTAAGTTTAGCATAAATGAGTTAGCTACATCTTTTTATGCTATAACTTTCAAGTTCTGACAACCCTACTCCTGTTTAAGATTCCAACCTAAGGAATAGATGAAAAGGAATTTCAACTCCATGATAGAGAACATCGATGATCACTTGTTAGGAAAGGACCGAACAAGCTGATACCATTTGTAATGACCCACCAATTCCCATTGGCTTGAGAGCTCAACGAGTCATTACTAGGAATTAAGCAACATCCCTAAGGCTCCAAAGGCTGGAAATAAATGCCAAAGGGTTTCAAAATAAGTGGGGGACAATTTACCCTTTTGGAACATCTATAGAACCAACATCCATGACCAAACCAACAACTAAATGATGCATGATAAATGCTAAGACAACTCAACCATTTATTTTATAATAAACCAACCAAGAGTACCATAGTGGAAACCAACACTAAAACATCAAAGTAAACAACAGAAAGACAAACTCAAAGACCAGAAGACGATAATCCAACTCCATGCTCCACAACTCCAAGCTCCAACATCACGAACCAGCCCAAGAATCATGAAGAAGTATGCGACACTTTACCTTTTCCAACATCCTGGTACATGACATCTACAAAAGCACTAATGTGCCAAAGCAGGTGGTGAGTAATGAAACTCAGTAGGTTTTCCCCGATGACTTCCCAACCCATGCCTCTATGATAAAACATGTTAGCACATTTATATAAAACAATTTATATAAAACAATTCCAAAACAATTCACAGTAAAACAAGTTCCATATCATAACCATTTTCCAACAAAACCCATCATTCTCAAGAAAAGCTGTAATAACCTGAGATTTTATGAGAATTATTCTTTTTAATTTCATTGATGTCTTTTGTTGTACGCTACTTCAAAACTATCTTGCGCTATACGCAACACCAAAGGGAGCTTTCACTACACGCATCCCTGACTTGGCTTGCATTACATGCAATCGCGAACTTCCTTGATAGCGTGTTTAGTATGCAATACCGAGTTTTACTAAACAACGATATATTATTATAATATTATAAACTAGCCGTTATGAATAGTATAAACTGAATTTTAAATTTTATAACATTATTATTCATCTTACATATAGAATGAGAACAAAATAAATTTTTCGGATAAAATAAGTATTTTTCAAAATATGCAGTTTTACCGCCTTTTGATGGCGCACCCACATCAAATCTAGTTTTTGACATGTTTATAAGTTCAATTTGACAAAATAAAATTCTTCTTTGGAATCAGGATATAAAAATTTACTTTGGATAAATTTTTCATATTATTCTGGTAACTTTCATATTTTGATGAATAGTAAAAACACGCTATAATTTATTAAAAAACTTTTTTCATCGTAATAATTTATATGGTTAAATTATAATATTGATCAGTTTTAAAGTATAAATAGAATATATTTTTACCATTTAATATAATGTATGTCATTATCATTGATTTTAAATTGAATTCATAGGTAAAATCATTTCAATCTTTTGCAACGTTTTAACTTTTAAAACCTATTTTCTCAATAGTAGGATTAATTTTAAATTAATTAATGCCACTTTTATGTTTTGAATTTGTCAAAATGGATATCATTTTTGAATTCTGAATATCAAATATAACTTAGGCTGAATTTTTGGTATTTTTCGGAAAAACTTCAATTTTTGATAAATAGTGAAACCACTAAGTGGTAGGTTAAAAAACTGGATTTTGCATAAAACATAATTTTACAGCTTCTGTGAATGGAATTTCGAAAATCCGACAGACACGGTTGATATCAGTAAGTAAAATGTGGTTCAATGAGATGAAAATAATTTTTTGGTGAATAGTAACTTTTAACTTTTTTTACCGCGGTTAATAGTAAATAGGGTAACTAAGGGTAAATATGATATTACTATTACCCTTATACATGTCATAATTCTATTGGACAAGTGTATTTCCACCAAAAACAACCTTATTAATATAATATGACCATTTAAGTCCAATTGGATTAGATTATGACATTTAATATTATTTTATTTAATGAATAGTTAAAATAGTTAAAATCAATGTTTAATAACTAAAACATTTTTTATATAGGGTTATACTTAAGATAAATTAGATTGTAAATATTCATTAGAAACATAAAAAGATTTCCTACATAATCATATTTTATTTATAATTTTTAGACTTTATATAAATTAATTTATTTATGACACAACGATGATGCAGTAATTACCATTTTAAGGAAATATTAACATAATTGATGTTATAAATGCCCAAATAAATGTAATTTGAGACTTTTTATGAATTCCACTAATTTTATAGGTTAATATGATATATTAGTGTTTATTTAATTAACTTGGTTCGAACATATAATTCTGTTATGACTTTCACAAAAATCATATATCAAATAGTGTCAAAATTGACATATAATAGTTTTCAAAACAAATATTATATTATTAATTGTTATTTTATTTCTAGAAATATATGGTTCAGACAAATGACTTAGATAGAGATATATATATTAAAATAAATAATTTTAAGTTCTTTTGGCATTTTATAGTAAGTTTATTAACCATATAGTGTAAGCAAACAAAAAGACACGGTAAAAGTTAAATTATTTATCTTAGAGTTAAATATAATTGATAAGGGTTAAAATAATAACATAAACTTGTCTAAATCCTATTGGTTGATAGGATTTAAACCCATCCCCACTTTATCTTCGAAATTAGACCCTTTGGAACCATTATAACCCGAATTTGAATTTAATATAAAATAATATTTTGAGATATTCCTAAGGTGCCCATCTCCTCCCTTATAAAAGGGAACCTCCTCCCCCTCCTCCTCACACCAAATTGAGCACTCAAGCTCGGCCAAACCCTTCCAAAATCCCTCCTACACTTCACTAGAATAATCCTAAAGGTCATGGTATTCTTTAAAGACCAATCTTAGTGCCCTAAGTGAAGGATTTAAAGAGGTGTTTCAAAGAAGAGGTAATATCCATTACCAATCTTTTCAATTTCTTTCTTCTTCAACTTCTTCTTCTTTAGTTGTTTCATGATAAAGTAATAACATCAGTATTACTTACATACTGATATGTTATTATAAATATGAAACATCCCTAATTTACCTTCTATCCATCCTACGGAAAAATGAAATCACCGCGCTTGCGTACGTACGGAATACCGTCTCCACGCTGTGGTGTAATCTATTTTCCACAACCACCTTACTTGGATGGGTATAATGGTGTAATCAGAAACTATATATGATTATTATAAAGTGATATTGATACTTAAATAATATAAATACACTTCAATACAATTCCACGATCATGGGAACGATATCATCGCTCGTGCGTACGTACGGAATACCGTCTCCATGACGCGATGAGATTCATTTTCCATGTTAACCATTCAAGAATGATTATAAAATATATATATATAATGAATAATAATGAAATATATGACATTATAAAGCTACTTGATTTATGTATATATATATTTATGTCATCTACTTACTTCCATTCAAGACAATAAGGAAAGGAAAACAACGTTCATGCGTACGTACGGACTACCGTCTCCATGAACGGTGTGTTTCATTTGTTTTATCTATCTATTATATATATATATATATACAGAATATATATGATATATAAATCATGTTCTATATTCTGGAAGTAAGTAAATCATGATATAAGTAATAATAATGTCAAGAAACAACAAGTCCAAACGCCTACGATAAATGAAACGATTTTACCCAAAACGCTTCTTTAACATGGAATTTACAAAAGAACGGGTAATATAAAGTCATAAGTAAACCATATATGATATCATAACAATGAATATAATTCTTTAATAAGTCAATAACATTATTTAAATCATTATACAGGAGGTTCAGATACGTACGAAGCATATCAGACCTAAGGTAAGGGATAATTTTGCAATCTCATTTTTATCCGAGATTGATTATGCTTAAGTATTTACTGGGGTTATGTTTATCATCCATGTCCATGATTTCTCAAAATGTTTTTATAAAATGTTTACTATTATTCCATGTATGTTTAAAGTCATTTTTACCCTTTTACCACATGTTATGGAAGGAATCTTTTGTCGTTTTCAATACGAGGTACTTTTTGACTTTTCCGACAAAAGTACGAGAATAATTTTTTTAACTTATACGGCATGAAAGGATTTTTACGATTTTATAAAGCCTTATTTTCATGAAGCTTCCTCAAAATGATTTCATGTCTATTTTCAACAAAATCCTTTTCTTTTAAAATTTCATGACATTTTGTGAAAGGAATATGATTTTTACAAATAAAGGATATTTTCCTCAAGAATTCATTTCAAGGGTTTTATCAAAACCATTTTCCATCTAAGATAAAAGTATTTCATATGTGTATACTGCAAGTATAATTTATCTATGATTTACATGGTTTCAATTTTTTTATTATGATGATGATATCAATTTCTTTTATATGAATTATGTGATGATGGGATGATGTTTATGAAACCCATTTCTTTTCGTTGGGTTATTATGAATGATGTATGTTTATTTTGTGGCACAAGTAAGAATGATTTCATTATGAGATGGGTGGGACCTATATCTCCCTCCAATGCATTGAGTAAAGATTTATATCTCATGAGATAGACATGGCTGGAACGGAAGGTCATTCCGGTTCAGTATTACAGGACTGAACGAGGAGTGAACTCGATTCAGAAAGGGACTTTTTCCACTAAGATGGTCTTGGCAGCAATGCCTTGGCTACTATGGAAATCATAACAAGTGCTTAAAGGATGCCACAAATTACATTTTTTATTCCCATGCTATGTTCCTTTATGATATATTCCTTATGTACTTCCAAAATTTATGTCTTTGCTCATGATTTTTATGTTTAGATTTTATGTTCGTGTTTTTGCATTCAAATGTTTATGGATTGTTTTATGTTCTCTATGCTTTCAAAAAAAAGTAAAGATCTTTATGGGAGATGTTGAAGATCATTCACCACGATTAGAAGATTTTGTTCCAAGTTTCCAAAGACACTAAACTATTACGGTCCTTGTGTGTTTGTTTTCATTATGTATCAAGTATTACGCAAATGTAATGTCATGTATATGTACGTCAGGCTTCGGGTCTCTACAGTTGGTATCCGAGGAAAGGTTTAGTTAACCTTTGGAAACTAGGATGTGAGAACTTTAGTGAGATCCCTAGAGATATTTCTAAGGTATGTCTAGGGATGTCCCTAAGGTTTAGTAATGTCTTTAAGGATGAGTATATGTATAGGTTATAGTCCTAGAATTATGATAACGATCTTATAATTTAACCTAAGATGTTAGATATTAAAGGTAATCCCCCTTGATTATGATTTTGGTCTCTCACATTATTCTTTTGGGTTTTAGAAAATGGATGGAAACAAGAAGATTCCCGATAATGGAGAATATGATGGACAATGGAATGATATTCTTCATGATCAAGCAAATGAAATGGGATTTGGAAGGCGAAACATCGTTATTATGCCTAATCAGCAATCTCATAATATGATCAATAATCTCAACTTTGATAAGTTTCCCGACTCAGCTAATAAGAGAAAGATGGAGTTTCATGATGATCATATAGGAAATAAAGTAAAATTTTCTCTATGTAAATCATGTGGGAAGAGGCATCAAGGAGAATGTTTCAAAGGAACTGGAAGATGCTTTGGGTGTGGAAAAGAAGGACACAAAGCTAGTAAGTGTAGAGGAAAATTTTCAGTTAACACCATGGATGAGGATAATGATATTTCTACGACATCAACAATGGTTAAATGTTTTAAATGTGAAATATACGGGCATTATGCAAACCAATGCCCTATGGGAAGATCTCATGAAGAAAATAAGCATGGTTGTATGGGTAGTATGTATGTGGATGATGATGATGAGACTACAAATGATATATGAAATGAAAGAAGTGTTGAGGAATAAAATGACAAAGCTCTGTCAGTGGTTTAAGAAGGTAGTGTAATGATTGTATGTTTATCAACAATAATGTATGGTACTATTTAAGGATTGTTACATGGTCTCCTTTTCTTGAGTTTTGAATGTATATGAGGAATGGTAGTGGTAACCATGAAAAGTGATTGAAATATGTTTGGAAAGAAGATGATATGCACATAATGAAGGTATAAGGAGAAAATAATATGTTTGATAGTATTCATGAGCTCATGATTAATATAAGGACTAAGTGATATCATGGTTTGAGTATAGTGAAATTTTGGGATGTGGAAAGAGTTAACATCTGACAGCATTCATGTTTTCACTAAGGTTCAATGGGTATTCATTTTTCAAGAGAATACGTGATTAAGGTATTCACATGTTTAGAATGTAACCAACATGATATATCGTATGATATATGGGGAATAAATTATGGTATTCACATGCTCGGAAGATGACATTTCTAGTAATTGTTTTCTTTATACTATGTGCTTGGACAGAAGTATTATGGATATCCCTAAAGATTGGAATGAATTAAGTTAGATATAAGATAGTATTGATTAAGGCTATAACTTTTTAGATATTATTACAGGAATGTTATTATAATATAGTTTTAGAAAAAGGGACAACCTGCAGGACGAGCGACAACCCGTTGTATCGGAAAAGGCTGTGGGAATTGAACCCACAACCGAAGTGCGACATGCCTTTATCGCCTACCACTAGCCTACATGAAGTCCCTGGTTAGTATAAACTGGTTTTATTTTATTAAGCAGTATGATAGATGAAGTATAAGTTCATTTTCAATCGTATACGATTAACCTCACCATAGATGGAATTATGTATATTTTATAAATTTTGCTAACCTTGTGTTTGAAACAGATGGAATGAACCATCATTCTATCACATGATCTGCTAACACTTCACAAATAACAAATTCAACTTCATTTCTTTAAGAGATAAAGTGGAAATTGTTCAAGGTACGAACAACAGTGAGATTTTACCAAAATCATGTAAGTATTTCTTTTAATTCATCTACTTTATGGAAATGATCTTGAAAACCAAAAATGTTGTCCTAGTGATCGTATATCTGATGAATCAGATGGTACCTTAGATCATCACAAATCTATTACTTTGTGATTGTTGGCTTTTTCATAGCCATGTTCTCAACCACTCTCCATCAGAACTTGATGGTTAGATTTCTCTTCCATATCCATATTTTCACCTATGTGGAAACCCAATGATTAGTTAATTTGGGTAACCATTAAGTTTCATAATTTAGTTTTTAAAGATAGGTTTTGGTATTCCCTTTTTACGATGTGAGTTTCTATTAAAGAAACTTTCAGGTAGTAGACCATTTATAACCCTGACAAATTTCGAGGGCGAAATTCATTTTAAGGGGGGTAGAATGTAATAACTCGAGATTTTATGAGAATTATTCTTTTTAATTTCATTGATGTCTTGTGTTGTACGCTAATTCAAAATTATCTTGCGCTATACGCAACAACAAAGGGAGTATTCACTACACGCATCCCTGACTTGGCTTGCATTACACGCAATCGCGAACTTCCTTGATAGCGTGTGTAGTACGCAATACCGAGTTTTACTAAACAACGATATATTATTATAATATTATAAACTAGCCGTTATGAATAGTATAAACTGAATTTTAAATTTTATAACATTATTATTCATCTTACATATGGAATGAGAACAAAATAAATTTTTCGGGTAAAATAAGTATTTTTCAAAAAATGCAGTTTTACCACCTTTTGATGGAGCACCCACTTTAAATATAGTTTTTGACATGTTTATAAGTTCAATTTGACAAAATAAAATTCTTCTTTGGAATTAGGATATAAAAATTTACTTTGGATAAATTTTTCATATTATTCTGGTAACTTTCATATTTTGATGAATAGTAAAAACACGCTATATTTTAATTAAAAAACTTTTTTCATCGTAATAATTTATATGGTTAAATTATAATATTGATCGGTTTTAAAGTATAAATAGAATATATTTTTACCATTTAATATAATGTATGTCATTAGCATTGATTTTACATTGAATTCATAGGTAAAATCATTTCAATCTTTTGCAACGTTTTAACTTTTAAAACCTGTTTTCTCAATAGCAGGATTAATTTTAAATTAATTAATGCCACTTTTATGTTTTAAATTTATCAAAATGGACATAATTTTTGAATTCTGAATATCAAATATAACTTAGGCTGAATTTTTGGTATTTTTCAGAAAAACTTCAATTTTTGATGAATAGTGAAACCACTAAGTGGTAGGTTAAAAAACTGGATTTTGCATAAAACATAATTTTACCGCTTCTATGAATGGAATTTTGAAAATCCGACAGACACAGTTGATATCAGTAAGTAAAATGTGGTTTAATGAGATGAAAATAATTTTTTGGTGAATAGTAACTTTTAACTTTTTTTACCGCGGTTAATAGTAAATAAGGCAACTAAGGGTAAATATGATATTACTATTACACTTACACATGTACTAATTCTATTAGACAAGTGTATTTCGACCAAAAACAACCTTATGAATATAATATGACCATTTAGGTCCACTTGGATTAGATTATGACATTTAATATTATTTTATTTAATGAATAGTTGAAATAGTTAAAATCAAAGTTTAATAATTAAAACATTTTTTATATAGAGTTATACTTAAGACAAATTCGATTGTAAATATTCATTATAAATATAAAAATATTTCATACATAATGATATTTTATTTATAATTTTTAGACTTTAAATAAATTAATTTATTTATGACACAACGATGATGCAGTAATTACCTTTTTAAGGAAATATTAACTTAATTGATGTTATAAATGACCAAATAAATGTAATTTGAGAATTTTTATGAATTACACTAATTTTCTAGGTTAATATGATATATTATTGTTGATTTATCTAACTTGGTTCGAACATATAATTCTGTTATGACTTTCACAAAAATCATATATCAAATAGTGTCAAAATTGACATATAATAGTTTTCAAAACAAATATTATATTATTAATTGTTATTTTATTCCTAAAATTCTAAGGTTCGGCCAAATGACTTAGATAAAGATATATATATTAATAATAAACAATTTGAAGTTTTTTTGGCTTGTTATAGTACGTTTATTAACCATATAGTGTAAGAAAACAAAAACGCACGGTAAAAGTTAAATTATTTATCTTAGAGTTAAATCTAATTGATAAGGGTTAAAATAATAACCTAAACTTGTCTAAATCCTATTGGTTGATAGGATTTCGACCCATCCCCACTTTATCTTCGAAATTAGACACTTTGGAACCATTATAAACCGAATTTGAATTTAATATAAAATAATATTTTGAGATATTCCTAAGGTTCCCCTCTCCTCCCTTATAAAAGGGCACCTCCTCCCCCTCCTCCTCACACCAAATTGAGCACTCAAGCTCAGCCAAAACCTACCACAATCCCTCCTCCACTTCCCTAGAATAATCCTAGAGGTCCTGGTCTTCTTCAAAGACCAATCTTAGTTCCCTAAGTGAAGGATTCAAAGAGGCGTTTCAAAGAAGAGGTAATATCCATTACCGATCTTTTCAATTTCTTTCTTCTTCAACTTCTTCTTCTTTAGTTGTTTCATGATAAGTAATAACATCAGTATTACTTACATACTGATATATTATTATAAATATTAAACAACCATAATTCACCTTCTATCCATCCTACGGAAAAATGAAATCACCGCGCGTGCGTACGTACGGAATATCGTTTCCACGTTGTGGTGTAATCTATTTTCCACCACCACCTTACTTGGATGGGTATAATGGTGTAATCAGTAACTATATATGATTATTATAAAGTGATATTGATACTTAAATAATATAAATACACTTCAATACAATTCCAAGATCATGGGAATGATATCATCGCTCGTGCGTACGTACGGAATACCGTCTCCACGACGCGATGAGATTCATTTTCCATGTTAACCATTCAAGAATGATTATAAAGTATATATATAATGAATAATAATGAAATATATGACATGATAAATCTACTGGATTTATGTATATATATATATATTTATGTCATCTACTTACTTCCATTCAAGACAATAAGGAAAGGAAAACAGCGTTCATGCGTACGTACGGACTACCATCTCCATGAACGGTGTGTTTCATTTGTTTTATCTATCTATTATATATATATATATACAAAGAATATATATGATATATAAATCATGTTCTATATTCTGGAAGTAAGTAAATCATGATATAAGTAATAATAACGTCAAGAAACAACAAGTCCAAACACCTACGATAAATGAAATGATTTTACCCAAAACGCTTCTTTAACATGGAATTTACAAAAGAACGGGTAATATAAAGTCATAAGTAAACCATATATGATATCATAACAATGAATATAATTCTGTAATAAGTCAATAACATTATTTAAATCATTATACAGGAGGTTCGGATACGTACGATGCATATCGGACCTAAGGTAAGGGATAATTTTGCAATCTCATTTTTATCCGACATTGATTATGCGTAAGTATTTACTGGGGTTATGTTTATCATCCATGACCGTGATTTATCAAAATGTTTTTATTAAATGTTTACTATTCTTCCATGTATGTTTAAAGTCATTTTTACCCTTTTACCACATGTTATGGAAGGAATCTTTTGTCGTTATCAATACGAGGTACTTTTTGACTTTTCCGACAAAAGTACGAGAATAATTTTTTTTTAACTTATACGGCATGAAAGGATTTTTACGATTTTATAAAGCCTTATTTTCATGAAGGTTCATCAAAATGATTTCATGTCTATTTTCAACAAAATCCTTTTCTTTTAAAATTTCATGACATTTTGTGAAAGGAAAATGATTTTTACAAAGAAAGGATATTTTCCTCAAGAATTCATTTCAAGGGTTTTATCAAAACCATTTTCCATCTAAGATAAAAATATTTCATATGTGTATGCTTCAAGTATAATGTATATATGATTTACATGGTTTCAATTTTATATTATGATGATGATATCCATTTCTTTTATATGAATTATGTGATGATGGGATGATGTTTATGAAACCCATTTCTTTTTGTTGGGTTATTATGAATGATGTATGTTTATTTTGTGGCACAAGTAAGAATGATTTCATTATGAGATGGGTGGGACCTATATCTCCCTCCAATGCATTGGTTAAAGATTTATATCTCATGAGATAGACATGGCTGGAACGGAAGGTCATTCCGGTTCAGTATTACAGGACTGGAACGAGAAGTGAACTCGATTCAGAAAGGGACTTTGTCCACTAAGATGGTCTTGGAAGCAATGCCTTGGCTACTATGGAAATCATAACAAGTACTTAAAGGATGCCACAAATTACATGTTTTATTCCCAGGATATATTTCTTTATGATATATTCCTTATGTACTTCCAAAATTTATGTCTTTTCTCATGATTTTGATGTTTAGATTTTATGTTCGTGTTTTTGCATTCAAATGTTTATGGATTATTTTATGTTCTCTATGCTTTCCAAAAAAAGAGAAGATCTTTATGGGAGATGTTGAAGATATTTCACCACAATTAGAATATTTTGTTCCAAGTTTCCAAAGACATTAAACTATTACGGTCCTTGTGTGTTTGTTTTCATTATGTATCAAGTATTCCGAAAATGTAATGTCATGTATATGTACGTTAGGCTTAGGGTCTCTACAAAAGCAACCAATCAAAGTTTCCAATCAAATTCACATTTCCATTTGGTACATTCATTCCATTTCACCAATCCACACAACCAGCCATGCATGCAACCTGGACCTCCCTATACTCGCGAGTGGTGAGTTATCCTTCCACTAAGCAGTCACTTAGTGGACTACTTTGATGGGGGTACTTCACAACCTTATCCGTCCCAAACTAATGATGGGGGGACTTCTCACCCTTATCCATACCAACCTTTATATGGGGGTACTACTCACCCTTATCCATCCCAATTCATATGAACACACACCAAAACCCCGTGCAAATCCATGCCCAAAACCAAGTGTGTTCAAAACCATTCAATAATTCATCACCCTTTTTATTGAAAACCATTTCTTTCAAGCAACAAAACCATATCCAATTTAAAATAACCATTTTAAATTTTCTTCAACAACTACTTTCTAAAAACACACAATTTCCATCACCCGTTACTAAAAAGGGGTTTCAACCATTCTTTTACAACAGATAAACAAAGCATTTCAATCAAGGAAATCAATTTGAAACTAATATTTAAAGTTCTAAGAATGAGGAATCAAAGGTGAAGCCACCTACCTCAATGGTTTTGACGAAAACCCTAACAAACGGAGAATGCACAAGACAACCGGGCCGATTCACCAAGGATCCTCCTTAGATCTCTTCTCCTAACACCACCAAGACCAAAACTCAAAATGTTTGGAATCCACACACTTAGATCTACCCATAACGAGTGTTGATCAAAGAAACTGACAGAAGAGGAGAAGAATATCTAAGTAGATATGAGAAATCAAACAAGAACAATCATATACCTCAAGAATCCGGCTTCGAACCAAGAGAAGCATTCAGATCACCTCCGAAACAATGGGAGAAACCTCTTTGACCTTAGGAGAACCAAAATCCCGAGTTAGGGCCACATAGAAGCTTAAAAAGACACTTAGAGGAAAAAACATGTGAGATCCACTTTTATAGGATCTCGTTTAAGTGGTCACACGGTTAGTTCGCACGGTTTGACAAACAGTGCGCTAACTGTGCATTAGCCACTGCCTCAGCCACCCTTCTCACACGGTTTGTCCGCATGGTTAGATAAACTATGCGCCACCTGTGCGGAAGCTACTGCCTCCAATACCAACTCCGCAAGGTTTGGCCTCACGGTTTAGACAAACTATGCACCGCCCGTGTTGCTTCCCTTTTCCCCCAAAACTTCACTCTGAGTTCTCCCAACTATCCCATACGTCACCCTTAACTTTATAACCATTAAAAGAATCAAGAAAGGGTTACATACCAGAAACTGGGGGTACTGCACCACACCGCCTTTCCCTCCACTGTCCTCGCCTTCCCTCATCCCCGCCGCCTCCTGCCACCCTCACTGCGCACTGTGCGCTCGCTCGAGACCCCACACCCCGCCTCCCTCATCCTCCTCCCGTGTCCAGCCTGCTCCGGCGGCGACAGCCTCGTCAAACCCCAGCCCTACACTCCCTATTATTCCTAGGCTCCCCATTCTTTCCTGCATCCTGGTTCACCTCGAACACACAGTCGGCCTCCCCTCTCCACTGCTGGTGCCTCCCCAGCACTCCGGCTACCCCAGCACAACCCGCAACCCCTGGATATGCCTCGGCCTCCTCCCTCTCACACCAATAGGACACCCTCTTCCTTCTGGCCAGTCATCCCTACGCACCAATGGTCCCTCATTCCACTTCTTCAATGGTCGTATGACCCCCTTCTTCCTGATCTACCTTACGCCATCGTTTCAACCCATATTTATGAGGAATTCTGGTAGAAACCTCACGGTGAGCCATCTCCTCCCCTCTTCTTATTCCATTGGACAATTTTCCTTCTTCCTGTCACCTTTTTTCATTCATATGAAACCCTATGGTATGATTTAACCATTTTTTCAGTTTTATTCCATTGTTTGGGTTGAATTAGGATTCTCGGGTCGATTCGGTTGTTGTTACTACTTGAAGTAAGTGTTTCACATACACTGGTTGGTCTTGCCTAATTTATTTTAGAACATCCATAGTTAGTTTATCTTTTGGTATTTATTTCTAAATGTATTTACTATATCTTAGTGTTTTTTTTAGTTTCTAATGTTGTTGCAGTGCATATATGGGTAGTGCAAAGTGTGTTCGATTTTCTATCATCCGAGCTACGTGCTTGAGGTAGTTTACCTATGCACGAGATTTTAATATGAAGTCCTTTATATCATGAACATTTTAAATATATATTTCCATGTAATTTAGGTGTATATATATAAGTTAGGTAGATTTTTTTTTGCCTCTTGTATTTGGTTTATTATTTACCTGTATGATTTTTCTAGGAATGGTTATCTATTTTCATTAAATTTAATGTGTAAACCCTTTTGGCGTCACTTAGTGGTTTTTTAAGTCTTCAAAATGGATTTTTGGCATGTGGGTATTCTTATTAAGTTGTGTAATTTGTTATTTTAATTGTGTGAGTGGTGCGCTTTTTGATTTGGTGTCTTGCGAGTGCACGTTTATTTATAAGGAGGGGTTTTGAATAGGTTTTGGGTGACCAAAGCCGTGGGTTTCTCTTTGAAAATTGTTTTATAAATTTTAAAGTGGTTTATTAAATAGTAGTGCGGTGCGAGTTATGTTTTGAAAGAGGGTCGAGGTGGTTCTTTTGTGATGTTTGTTCATTTGGATTGTTTGAAGTCTATGTTCATGTATTTTATTTATAATTTAGGTTATAGTGTGTTGGCGGGGTAACCCTGCGTTATCGCGATCATCGGTTTGTACGTGCTTGTGCGCCTGTGCGAGGCATGTCGCGTTGTCACATTCGAGCTGCGGGTCGAGGTAAGTTCCCATTGCTCTGCTTTTTAAAATTTAAGTTACATTATTTATTACTATTTGCGAACACTATTTGTTCAGATTAAATATTTTATTAATTTTAATAAATGTAATATAATATAAGATAATTAATATTTAAATGATTATTTGGTGTAGAAAGAGCTTTTTATTTTATACATGACACTTGAAACATTTTCTTGACTAGAAGACGCCTAGTATTGAAGAATGCAAGTTTGGATTTTAAACATAATTCACAAAATTTCAATTATAGTTCTGGTTTTAATGATAAATGAGTTCTTTTGAAGCATGAACAAGCTTTTTGGTTCTTTTTAAAGTGGTGATTGTGAAATGTATTTAATGCCTGTTAGGAACTTTATGGAAAATGTTGAAAACGTTTTGATAAAAACCCTCCAAGGATAACTCTCATGCCTTTGCAATTGACTATTTGGGAGGCCGCGCTTAGAGGCTCCCGAGTACTTGAGTAGTTTAAAGGCAAGAGGTTGTCCCATGGAGTGACTCAGGGTGATGCTTTTTGTGCTTTATATATATATCTGATTGGATGCTCGGTTGGCATCAGTTGGCTCTCCCCCTTTCCAAACACTTGACACATGGGAATCTGGCATATTGAGAGAATATTCTAAGAATGATTGATGCACTGGTGGGTTATGGTACTGACTAGTGGCCCATATTAGGTGGATATATTGGGTTTATTACTATGGGATTTTCCCTCGGCCTGCCTAAGAAAGGATGATCAGACGTATTGAGAATTTTTATTTCATCGTGAGTGACATGTCAATGAGGATGATTTCTCATGTATTGGTGTATTCTGGTTTATTCTCGATCTCCTAGGTTCACCCATGTCTGTGACTTTTCAGTTACTTGTTGTGATGAATATGGTACTTGTATATATTTTATTTTCATTTCACTTACTGCGTAACTACTGTAGCATTTTCATATGTAGTGTTTTTACTAGGAAGAGATGTGTGGTTTTAAAGTGGTTTATGAAAACTTTTTTCAAAGAAAAGTGTTTTATACTTTTTGTGAAAATTAAAAATGTAAACATCACATCCCCTTTGAAAAATGCTAATGTATCACTAAAATAATGACTAGGGTTTTTGAGAAATGAATAGGGGCAATGACTAGTACTTTTTTTTGAGTAACATGTAGAAAAACTTACTTTTATAAATTATAGTTCAAACTTGAAATGATGTTTCTTTTATTTTAATGGTAGTGCATTTGGGAATAGATATCGGGCTAGCCTACTGAGTTTTAATACACACGCTTATAGTTCTTTTCTGTTTTTAGTGTTTGTGTAGGCTACAGCTTGAGTGTGCTTGCCTTGCGCAACGCTTGGTCGTTGAGTCAAAGAGTGACCCGTGAGGCCGCACAGAGTTAGTCCGGACATCATGTTTGGTTAGTTTTATTTTTCTTTTGTTAATGTTTTGTCATTTTGTTCGGTTTACTTATTCTGCATTGCTTTGTATTATTCAGCTGCTTTATTTATTTATATTGGTAGAAATTGTTCCCATAACCTCTGTTGATGCCCTGGTGCTTGTCACCAACCCGGAAGGATCGGGAATGCCTCTTGGGCCTTGTCGCGGACCGGCTCAGGTGACTGGTTCAGGGTCTACCCAGGTTGGTTCATGAAAAAATGGTATCAAAGGAGGCCAGCTCTTAGCAGACCTCACTTTTTAGAGGGACCTTGTTATTTGGGGTGTCTGGTAAATGGAGATTAGGACTGTCAGGACTCAAGAGGTAGGTACGGGAAGGACGTCATGAACCCTCTCCCATTCTGATCCTCGAGTCGCCAGGGGTAGTTCGGGAATTGAGTTCTTGTCTCGTTCTAATTTTTTTTTGATTGAGGGATGACAACGGAGGCAAACCGATGTTACAATATGATTTTACATGGAGTAGTGACCCATGTGGGGTCTGTGTACATGGTTTAAGTTCTTCCTAGTTGTTGACACTTACTTGGGGCATGACCCACTACCATGTCGCTAGGTTAGGCATGACTACTAGTCCCTCTCTTTGGTGATTTGATGCAAGTTGTCTGTTGTCTTGGTTCTTGTGGGTGTAAGTGAAATTTTTAAAATGAAAAGGGGGTTTTTAAATAAGAACAATTTATTTAAAAGGGATTTAAATTTTTGAAATGAATTTGCTTTAAAACTGAAAGCTCTTGGTTTAAAAATCTAGTGTTTTCGTGGAACCGGTAGAGATATGGTTTGAGTGCAACCTTGGGTAATCTTTATGAACATTTTCACATGCGAGGGAATACATGGGAAGTTTGTGTTGTTTCGTATGGATGAAAGAGGATAAAGAAATGTGCAATGGTTCATGGGATTACTGGGGTGTGCAGTTGGAATTAAAGGCTTGACCTATTTATTCTAAAGTGATTTTAATAATGGGAAAATGATTTTTGAAAAATTGAATTTAGTTTGAAAAGTGGGTTTGGTATTTGGTATGTGGCCTTGAAGAAAGGTGAGTTTGAAATATAAAGTGAAAAAACGATTTTTTTTGTGTTGGTATTTGTTTGGTTTTTGAGTTGGATGTTTTTGGATGAAAGTTCGTTCAATAATATTACTTCGGCTTGATATTGGTATTGGCTCTGTGTTTTATATTTTGTTCAGAACATGCCACTCAGAAAGGTCCCCAAAGTATTTGATAATTCATGCCCATTTTTTGGTCCTTCTCAGACATTGTCTGTACTTAACGGTGATCAGGGTCTGTTAAAGGTAGTTATTTGGTTTGAAGAGGTCGAGTGTGCTTTTAGGATGTTGGTAACTCCCGAAGCTATCAGAGTGCATGTTGTTTTGGGACTATTTGAAGGTCCATCTCTGGACGTATGAGAGTTACTCGCCCCACTGACAATGTAAGTTGGGATGACGTGGGATGTCTTTAAATATATCTTCATCCGATGGTTTATACCTGAAGATGGGAAGATGAATAAAATGAAAGAACTTTTGCGCTTTCAACAAGGCCAACGTACGGTGAAGGCATATGTTGACTATTTCAAGGAACTTGTGTCCTTTTCTCCAGAGGTAGCATCGCAGGGATTGATAGACTTCCCTCTTCATCGGGGGTCTTCATCCAGAGATCAAGGAGCAAGTCCTCCCTTTGAAGAGCCATTGTTTCAAGAAACTAGTGGATGAGGCGTTCTTAGCTCAGTGGGTATTCAAAGTGCAGATTTTCAAAAATCCAGCGTATTCAGTCACTTGCAAAGGTTCCCATTTGGAGAGCAGGGAGTGCCAGAGGGACCTGTTTCTAAAGAATCGTCTGAAGTGTTTCTGGCTTCTAGTTCATCGGACCGTTCAATGGTGTGCCACCAGTGTGGCCAGTTCGAGCACCTGAAGTCGTTATGAAACACCCCTCCGAAGATGTGTTATTGTTGCGGCTGTTTGGGTCACTTGGGGAAGTTCCGCAGGAAGCATCGCCCAAAGAAGACACTGTGACTAGAGATATTCTAGTGCCTGACTATAAGGCAGGAGATGCTTCAGCCATTAGAGCCCCAGTAACAGGTTATGGGGTGAAGCTCGCGCGCAGTCAGGAGTCGCCTAGGGTCAGTTCGGGTTTTGTGTTCTGTGTTGTTAGTGGAACATTTAAAGTCTTTCCATTCTTGTTTTCCCATTGTTAATGTTTTGATGTGGAGTTATGATGGACATGTTCCACTGTAGTCCAAACAGTTTTGTTTTTCTGATCATGGTTTTCTGAATCATGCATTTTTCTTAAAAGTGTGTTTGGACCTTGTCTGGAATGATTTTGGTTTAGCTGTGTTCATTTGGAGATGTAGGTGCCTATGAAAGAGCCGATGTGTGTGGTTGTGCTCAGGTTCACTGCTTGGGGTATGTTCCACTTGAAGGTTTTCCCCGAGTGTTGGGAGTGTTTGGTCTTGGTCAAGAGTTCTAGGTTTTAGTGGATGTGTTGTTTTCTCATGCTATAGAACTTAGTTTAGATCGGTTGGGAGTTCCCGCGTTGACCCCCTTCTCAGGGTGGTTTGTTTGGGAGTTAAAATTTGTGAATTAGTTGAGCTCTTGTGGTGGGGAGAACCCTCTCGTGTTCTCATGTTCTCTTGTATTGTGGTTCCTTTTATTCTCAGTCAGGCATGGACTCTTGTTTTTTCTATTTTTCGGTTTGGCGACTTTATAGGGGCAAAAAGTATCTGTGGTGGGGAGAATTGTCACACCCACCTGCTTAAATTAATTTTTATTTTATTTTTTATTGGCTCCGGGTCATCGCGCCAAGGTCCGGGCTGGGTTCTGACTTAAAATATTCATTGTTTAATATCTTTCATGGGTTTCAGATCCATTCGCGGTCACCGCACAGTGGGCGGTGGTCGCGTTATTATCCGGGTGTTCGTGCAAGTATCTAACGATTAAAACAAATGAATTTTATTTAAATAAAATGGGTTAAATGGTTAAATTGCAAAAATAATAATATTATTATATAATTGATAATGTTAATATCGATAAGGTGTTATTATTGTCATTATTTTTATTATTTTTGGTTATTATCATCTTTATTATTATAACTTTTATGGTAATTATTATTTTTATTATTGTTTTATTATTGTTCTTTATATTATTATTATTACTATTGTTATTATTATTTGTATTATCATTATTATTCTTTACATTATTATTATTATTGGTAATACTAATATTACTATTTATAACATTACTATTATTTTCACTATTATAATTGAATAAAAAAATGTTAACCCTAGTATCTACCCACAAACCCAAAGCACCCTTTTACCGGGTTTTTTTTTGTTTACGTTTTTAAAAAAAAAAAATTTCCAGAAAACGCTTCAGGCAAAACAAATTTTAAAACTGCACCTCAAAGGCGGCATCCGGGATGCCGCCTTTGCATTTCGGGGCAAGGCGGCATCTACGATGCCGCCTTTGCGCTGCGGGTGAAAGGCGGCATCGCGGATGCCGCCTTTCTCTTAAAAATATATATTTTTATTTTTTAGTTACATTTATTCATTATAATTTTTAATTACATTTATTCATTATAATTTTTAATTACATTTATTCATTATAATTTTTAATTATTAATTAGTAATTATTAATAATTAAATATGTCATAATTAATTAGTTAATTAGTAATATTATCATTAATTATATAATAATTAATTATTAATATAATTATTACATATATAATAAATATTTAGTTAATTAGAAATACAATTAATAATTATAACTAATTAATTAGTAATTATTAATTATTAATTAGCTAATTAGTAATATAAATATTTATTATAATTATTCATTATAATTAGTAATTAGTAATTAATAATTATTAATAAGTAATTAGTAATTATTAATTAGTAAATTAGTAATATAAATATTAATTATAGCTATTCATTAAATTATTAATTATTAATTATTACTCATTAATTATTACTTATATAATAAATAATTAGTTAATTATTAATATAACTATTAATTATATAATAATTAATTAGTTAATTAGTAATATAATTATAATCTTTCAAAGTCACGTACTTGAAACAATTTTAAGTTTCAAGTAGGCGGTTTTGAAAGCTTATAAATTATTTTTCATTAACATTTTTTTGTAAATTGCTTTTGTTTTAAACTATTTTTTATATGTTTAATCCATGTTTTAAGTTTCATTTATATTGGTCTTCTATTTTATGTTTTATGGTCTTTCAAAGTCACGTACTTGAAAAATTTTAAGTTTCAAGTATGCGGTTTTGAAAGCTTATAAATTTCTTTTCATCAACTTTTTTTTGGAAATTTCTTTTGTTTTCAACTATTTATTATATGTTTAATCAATGTTTAAAGTTTCAATTATATTCGTTTTATAGTTTATATTTTACAGTCTTTCAAAGTCACGTACTTGAAACATTTTTAAGTTTCAAGTAGGCGGTTTTGAAAGCTTATAAATTATTTTTCATTAACATTTTTTTGTAAATTGCTTTTGTTTTAAACTATTTTTTATATGTTTAATCCATGTTTTAAGTTTCATTTATTTTGGTCTTATAGTTTATCTTTTATTGTATTTCAAAGTGACGTACTTGAAAAATTTTAAGTTTCAAGTATGCGGTTTTGAAAGCTTATAAATTACTTTTCATCAAGTTTTTTTTGGAAATTTCTTTTGTTTTCAACTATTTATTATATGTTTAATCAATGTTTAAAGTTTCAATTATATTCGTTTTATAGTTTATATTTTACCCCCTCCTGAGATTCCACTCTGACCAACAAGTAAAAATAGTATTTTGATTTCAGTACACATAAAACATGTAAACAATAATGTACAATCAATGCATATGTCTGTGGCGAGGAGATTCCGTCCCACATGGTGGTCTGCGAATAGGACGTCCGCGTCGAGTGCGCAGTGGAGTCTGATGACCTGGAGAAGGCTGATCCTCGGGCACTGAAACGTCGACTGTCGCATCCTCCATCTGTGTGTCAGTTGGAGGAGCTGTCAACTGCATCTCGTACTGCCATTCAGATCCTTCTCCCACTAGGGTGGTAGAAGGACCTGCCTCCATCGCAGAGGGGAACGAAGCCTGTGATGGAGCTATACCCCAAGACGACGACGGCTCTAGAATCCAAGGCTGGGAAGGATCTGGAACCCAAGATAGAGAGAACTGCGGATATCCTGTCAGGAAAGACGGATCCCATGCCACCTGAGGCACATCCTGAATAGGCTGATCCTGGACTACTAGAGGCCCGACCTCTGCCTGTGGAACAGGCGATGCCTCACGTGCAGCACGACGCTGTCTACGTCGCCGTGGTCGTGGCTCCTCAGCACCAGCAGCAGCTGCAGGATGTTCCTCTGGGGCAGGAACCTCCTGTCTCCGAGCCAGACGCGTGAAGATGCTCTCGGAAAGCGCATGAAAAGATGCCCTCGCCTCCAGTGCTGTAGCATGGACGGCTGCCCGGCTAAAGACCCCCTCCTCCTCTTCATCGCTCATGCGAACAAGCTGCTCTGTGTGACTTCCCTGTAAATAGATTCAAATGGAATTAGAAAATAATTCAATAAACAAAGTAATAGGAATTTATTAACTTACCATCCTCTGCATCTCTATGCCAGCTTGGGTAAGATACAGTATAGATTTTAGTCTATACCAGGGCGCATAGTCAACCTGCTCTGAAAGAGAGAATCGATTTGTAGGAACACCTTGAATACGTAACTCTGCACGTCTGTGCCAGCAGTCGATAAAAATCGCATGTACTTGGGACCAGTCATCATCCTGCCTCCCTGTCAGCTTCATCCCATGAAGCTTGTCTGTCTGTCTAGATGGTAATGGAATCGGCTGAGTAGGAAAAAATTGGCGCATGACCCTGTCAGGCTGCTGCCACTCAATAATATGAAAGTGAATGAGGGGCACTACAGCCATAGCATCCTCAAGACCAACAGTGCAGTATGCTGGCAACTGGTCCATAATACTCCAGTATGGAAGCCATGAAATCTGAAATGACAAGTGATTTTGTCAAAAAAACACCCAACTAAAAACCAAAATTGATGTTATTATTAAAAATGTTAGACAGTGATAGATTGTATATACATACCTGATCAGGTAAGAGACAGTCCAACTGTAGCCGATATACGCCCAAATGCTGTCTCGGAACCACGTCGAAATTGTGTCGCTGACACCACCTGTAAAATACAACGATAATGACAAATAATGAGAAATTATAGTCAATAACTCATAGTAGAATAAAAAACCAATAGAAATGACTTATCATACCAGCGTCCACGCGGAGCGTCATGCAGCACCTCCATCTCGACCGGTGGACCAGCAAGGTCAGGGCGGAATGATGGGATGCGCTCCCATGCCCACATCTGAATAAGGATGACGCATCCTCCAAGACCTGTACGGTCCCTATGGGATAGTCTGTATAATGATCTGTACGTGTATGCCAAGCAGGCTGATCCCCAACTGTACGTCCCAGCCCGATCAAAGTCCTCTAGTAGGGGTAGATACATCATATGCACGTGCATCCCCGAGTGATCAGTACACATGGTCCCACCAATGAGTCGTAAGATATATGCACGGGCGTAACGCATGACGGTCTGCTCATCATCATCATCCTGTAAATGTGGAATCTGCGACTCCAACCAACGCATAGATATGGACGATCCATCTGTAGCCCTACGGTCGGACAAAATATCAACGCCTAACAAGCGTTGAGCAAGGTCTGGCCAAGCTGCACGAGTGGGTCCAATAACGGGTCTCCCCTGGATAGGAAGACCGAGAAGAACTGCGACATCCTCGAGGGTGATGGTCATCTCCCCCTCAGGCAAGTGGAATGTGTGTGTCTCTGGTCTCCATCTCTCAACGAGGGCAGCAAGTAGGTAATGATCTACAAATGTGAAATCTGATACGGCAAGGCCATAGAAGCCAGCACGGCGCAAGTAAGGTCTAATGGCATGTGGAGGCTCCATGTGATGAAAATGGTGCGCTCGACGCACCTTCACAGATCGATCTGGATGACCCTCTAACACGGCCTGCGAAATATGGGTAGGCTGCTGAGTGAGTAGTATGGTATCATCCATCTGCATATAAACAAAGAAAATGAGTCGTAAGTGTAAAATGTAAATATAACATTAATGGGTTAACTGACATACACATTTCAATATGGGTTAAGTGTTCCGCTTTCGGAGTTTTGAAATAAATTCTATTATTTCATATTCAAAGTTATTTCTTGAAAGCATGAATATTAATATGAAATAAGTTATGTTATCTAAAATATTGAGTCTTGAATTTGGTTACACATATTTTGGGGGAGCTTTGTGATTAACTACTTATGGATTGGATTAAGATAAACCATGTCAATTAGTGATGATGTTTTTAGAATTTATCTATTTGTATGTATTCAATATCTTATGCTAATTATTATGATACTATAAATTTGTTATAGAACAGTTTTCTAAAATATCCTGCATGTTTAGATTGAGGTTTAGGTTGGAGGGTTTAGGGTTAAAATTTTTAATATTAACGTCCGGGAAACATGTTAATGGGTTAACTGACATACACATTTCAATATGGGTTAAGTGTTCCGCTTTCGAAGTTTTGAAATAAATTCTATTATTTCATATTCAAAGTTATTTCTTGAAAGCATGAATATTAATATGAAATAAGTTATGTTATCTAAAATATTGAGTCTTGAATTTGGTTACACATATTTTGGGGGAGCTTTGTGATTAACTACTTATGGATTGGATTAAGATAAACCATGTCAATTAGTGATGATGTTTTTAGAATTTATCTAATTGTATGTATTCAATATCTTATGCTAATTATTATGATACTATAAATTTGTTATAGAACAGTTTTCTAAAATATCCTGCATGTTTAGATTGAGGTTTAGGTTGGAGGGTTTAGGGTTAAAATTTTTAATATTAACGTCCGGGAAACATGTTAATGGGTTAACTGACATACACATTTCAATATGGGTTAAGTGTTCCGCTTTCGAAGTTTTGAAATAAATTCTATTATTTCATATTCAAAGTTATTTCTTGAAAGCATGAATATTAATATGAAATAAGTTATGTTATCTAAAATATTGAGTCTTGAATTTGGTTACACATATTTTGGGGGAGCTTTGTGATTAACTACTTATGGATTGGATTAAGATAAACCATGTCAATTAGTGATGATGTTTTTAGAATTTATCTAATTGTATGTATTCAATATCTTATGCTAATTATTATGATACTATAAATTTGTTATAGAACAGTTTTCTAAAATATCCTGCATGTTTAGATTGAGGTTTAGGTTGGAGGGTTTAGGGTTAAAATTTTTAATATTAACGTCCGGGAAACATGTTAATGGGTTAACTGACATACACATTTCAATATGGGTTAAGTGTTCCGCTTTCGGAGTTTTGAAATAAATTCTATTATTTCATATTCAAAGTTATTTCTTGAAAGCATGAATATTAATATGAAATAAGTTATGTTATCTAAAATATTGAGTCTTGAATTTGGTTACACATATTTTGGGGGAGCTTTGTGATTAACTACTTATGGATTGGATTAAGATAAACCATGTCAATTAGTAATGATGTTTTTAGAATTTATCTAATTGTATGTATTCAATATCTTATGCTAATTATTATGATACTATAAATTTGTTATAGAACAGTTTTCTAAAATATCCTGCATGTTTAGATTGGAGTTTAGGTTAGAGGTTTTAGGGTTAAAAATTTTAATATTAACGTCCGGGAAACATGTTAATGGGTTAACTGACATACACATTTCAATATGGGTTAAGTGTTCCGCTTTCGGAGTTTTGAAATAAATTCTATTATTTCATATTCAAAGTTATTTCTTGAAAGCATGAATATTAATATGAAATAAGTTATGTTATCTAAAATATTGAGTCTTGAATTTGGTTACACATATTTTGGGGGAGCTTTGTGATTAACTACTTATGGATTGGATTAAGATAAACCATGTCAATTAGTAATGATGTTTTTAGAATTTATCTAATTGTATGTATTCAATATCTTATGCTAATTATTATGATACTATAAATTTGTTATAGAACAGTTTTCTAAAAAAGAGATAACAACATTTAGTTTACAATATGGGAATGTCACAATGAAGACAATACATCATTATGAATGAGACTGTGAAGTCGACCCAACAACGTTAGGGCATCGCTTCCGGTTATGACCTTCTTTATGACATATTGTGCATCGCAAACTCTGCCCTTGTTCTTGAGGCCAGTCCATCTCATTACGCATCCTACTCGCCTTTGGTCTCCCACGAGGACGTAACCGATTCATGTCAGGTATCACTATCGGCTGGCCTTCAGGCATTGGGAAATAACGATACTCCCCAATAGGTGTCCATGGTGCAGCATAACAGTTGGCAATGATATCCATCTGGTACACTGGATCAACATATGCTTCCCATGAGATGTTCACAGAGGCACATGCTGCGATGACGTGTGTACATGGAAACCGTAAGGCCTGAAATTTTCCACATTGACATTGCCTTGTTTCCAGTAATACCACCATTTTTTCACCGACGTGATTTGTGATGGGGTCTGAACGCTCTTGAACTTCAAATCGGGAGTCTTCTCTTCGAAATAGACATACGTGATAACCAGAAGCTTCTTCAATATTTTTTTCAATCTCTCGTTGAAAGTGTATTCCATATCTTATCCCTTGATGTATTCTGTCTGATGCTAGTTTTTGTCTATCCACAAAGTACTTCACGCATCGATATAATGTCTCCTGAACTAATGCGGTTATAGGTAGCTTGCGAAGTCCTTTGAAGATACCATTGATGCACTCCACAATGTTTGTCGTCATGTGTCCGTACCTCTTTCCCCCGTCGTATGCCAATGTCCATTTCTCTTTTGGAATCCGCATCATATAATCATAAACTTCTTGATTAGCCTGACGAATTTGTTCAAAACGTTCTTCAAATCGTCGTTGGTCCGACTCATATGCTACAAAACGTAGATGATATTTCACATAAATTGATTTTATATTTATATTGAAATAGTAAAACAGAATGAATAAAATACGTACCAAGCCTCGTGATTGCCTTCTTCATCGGTTCGTTGTGGAATTTTTTATGTACATTGCTAGCAATGTGTCTAATGCAGAACCGATGATGTGCATTTGGGTATCTCCATGTATCAGGATCTGCATTGATTGCCTCATTAATTGCTCGATGACGATCAGATATCAAACAAACTCCCTGAATGTTGGTGAAATGGTTGCTGATACATGCCAGAAACCAACTCCATGATTCATAGTTTTCTTTCTCTACAATGGCAAAGGCAAGCGGAAGAGGTGAACGGTTTCCATCTTGGGTTGCCGCAATCAACAATACGCCCTTGTATTTTCCATACAGAAATGTTCCATCAATCTGAATAAATTGTTTGCAAAAACGAAATGCAGAGATACAAGGAAGGAATGCCCAGAACAACCGATGAAATTGAACACGAGATGGATCAAGTCGATTATCAGGAGACACATGTTCGTTTGTATCCAGATGGAAGACAACTTGGTTATGATGCCTCAGTATGGCTAGCAATTGCGGCAATACTCGATATGAGTCATCCCAATCACCATATACCTTCACAATTGCCTTCTGTTTCGCCATCCATGCCTTATTATAGGAAATCTTATAACCGAATGTCTGTAGAATCCTCTCTTGCACAAGGGATATTGGAACATCTTGGCATGTCCTAATCATCTCAACAACAATAGATGACACAAATTCTGCATCCAATGAAGTATGATCTTGTGTGAGACTTGGCTGAACGCAACTATGAGCCGCCTCAATCCTTGAGATTCTCCAACCTCCAAAGGTAATGTCTGGAATAGCCCTTAAGCGAAATCTACAATCATCCCCATACTTCACGCACCGTATAACATATTTACTACGGCATGATTCGTGAACTACATAGTTGAAGTTTCTCTCAATATGAAATCTCTTTAACGTGATTTTTAAGGCATCTTTACTGGGAAAATTCCTTCCAATATATAAGGTTTTGTCCACCTCACTAAACCTATCTGGTACAACTCCAGGGAACTCAGTTGCCGGTGTGAGAACAGTATTATCGAATTCAGGCACACGTGTCATTGCTTCTGACCAAGATGAAAATAATGGTGGATGATTTATTGACCGAGGTTGATGTACAACAACTGCATTTCTCAAAACCTCCTCTCTATCTTTTGTTGGTCCCTCCTCATCAGCACTGTTGTCACCATCTGATCCATCATTACGAAACTCCTCATCAGAAGTCGGATTGACATGTATATCCGGAATATCATTTAGGTTGTCCTCTTCTGCTGCATCATTTGGAATAGGCTCAATGTCATGAGGTAGACTGTCTTCAACCACTCTTGTATTTCTACGTCTTTGTACAAGTGGACGTTGTTGTTGTACAGTAGCAACAACAACGTATAACTCCATCATGGTACCATCTAACCGTTGAGAAAATAAATTAACTGCTTGGACCCACTGCGCATCAGCAACCAATGGACAAGCTATATGCCACATTGTTGTTGGAAATTGCAAATGTCTATAGCTCATAGACATTATCTCTTGATCGGGTCCCAAATTTAAGGAAACATGAATTCTCTCTTGAAGGCACTTATGGTAACACAATCCACTGTACTAACCACCGTAATTGGTTGTGTACTGTAAGAAGCTCCTTGCTCAGTTTGAATAATCTCCCCATAACAGTACACATAGGCATACATGGCTCTCTACGTCAAAAATGTGTTCTTTCATCAAAATTATGATAGTGTAACAAAATATTAACAATTATGTTTGACGATATGATGTTTATTATAATGTAATTTTATTGCGCCTTTCTATACCATAAACTATGCTACTGATGTTTCACCATATGATATTTATTAGAATGTAATTTTAGAGCGCCTTTTTATTTAGTTTGTTTGTTCTTCTTCATTTCACTTTATATGTTCATTAGTATCGTTAGCTAATCATTATATGAATTCATGTTTTAATCCTATGTTATTTATTAATTATTCTAAAATTAACTTATAATAACTAATCGTTAATTATTCTATTATTCTATAATTAACTAATAATAACTTTAATTTCTTAATTCTTATGTCCTTATTTGATTCTATAACATTATACTTATCATTTATCATTGATAAATATACTGATCATTAGTATCGTTAGCTAATCATTATATGAATTCATGTTTTAATCCTATGTTATTTATTAATTATTCTAAAATTAACTAATAACAACTAATCATTAATTATTCTATTATTTTATAATTAACTAATAATAACTTTAATTCGTTAATTCTTATATCCTTATTTCATTCTATAAAATTATATTTATCATTTATCATTGATAAATATACTGATTTGATTTTTCTTCTCTTAGAAATTTTAGTAGTTTATAAAGAAAATATGAATCATCTTAAGCATATTCCCCGGGAGTGTCAAACCAGGATGCAGCAAGGCCCGTTATCGTGCACCAGTTCCCGTTCGAGTCTAGCTCGAAGCGGTGTTTTCGGGTTTTACCCCTATGTACATCTGTGCCAGAGCCACATCCACTTGTTTGTATCCAGACAGGAATTTAATTGCGTAGATAACCACATAATCTTTAAGCTACCAAAATTTCTAAATACTTAATCTTAAGTTAATCTTAAGTTAATCTATACTACCTAACAGTAATTATTTAAAACTATATATAACTAATTACAAAAACTAAATAACCAAATATTAAGAACTACCTAAACTGCTTAACAAATGAAAGATTTAAAACTAAACAAAATTAAATTAATTAAATAAAAACATTAAATTAAATAAAGAAACATACCTCTAAATGAAGCTTCGTAAAAGCTCGCACAACAAAAAAAAAATTTAGAGAGAGAGAGAGAAAATTGGAGAGATAAGTTGCAATGAAGAAGTGAGGAGAGGGGGGGGTGGCCGCCCTTTTATAGGGACTTCAGGCAAAGGCGGCATCGCGGAAGCCGCCTTTCGCCTCTGCGTATGGCCAAAGGCGGCTTCCGCGATGCCGCCTTTCGCCTTACCCTGAGCCGAAAGGCGGCCTCCTCCCGGCCGCCTTTTCCATGTCATCGATCCGGGCCAAAGGCGGCGCGGGGGAGCAAAGGCGGCATCTCAGATGCCGCCTTTGTGCGCTAATACAAAGGCGGCATCGCAGATGCCGCCTTTGTAGCGTATTTTTAAAAAAAAAATTGACCTAGGCCGTTTTTCAGAAAATTTTTTTAAGAAAAACGTAAAAAAAAAAATCCCCCTTTTACCCCATCTGTTGTACGACGCCCTCTTTCCTAGGTTCCCCACTGCACGCCTCGCCCTCCAGACCATGTCGCCTTGCCCTCCACTGTCCTCGACTTCCCTCATCCTCACCGCCTTCTGCCACCCTCGCTGTGTGTTGCGCACTCACCTCAGACCCTGTACCCTACCTCCCACGGCCTCCTCCCGCACCCAGCCTGCTCCAGCGGCGGCAGCCTCACCGAACCCCAGCACTGCACTCCCTATTCTTCCTCGGTGCCCCCTTCTTTCCCACTTCCTAGTTCGCCTCCAACCCACGGCCGGCCTCCCCTCTCCACTACTGGTGCCTCCCCAGCACTCCGGCTACCCCAACACAACATGCAACCCCTGGATGCACCTCAGCCTCCTCCCACTCAAACCCACAACACACCCTCTTCCTCCCAGCCAACCGGCCCTACGCACCAATGGTCCCCTCATTCCTCTTTTTCAGTAGCCACACGACCCCCTCCTTCCTGATCTCCCTTATGCTGTCATTTCAACCCATATTTATGAGGAATTCTGGTAGAAACCTCACGGTGAGCCATCTCCTCCCCTCTTAATAGTCCTTTGGAAAATTTTCCTTCTTCCCCTCACCTTATTTCATTCATATGAAACCCTATGGTATGATTTAACCATTTTTTTTGTTTTATTCCATTGTTTGGGTTGAATTAGGATTATCGGGTTGATTCGGTTGTTTTTACCGCTTGAGGTAAGTGTTTCACATTCACTGGTTGGTCTCTCCTAATTTATTTTAGAACATCCATAGTTATTTTATCTTTTGGTAATGATTTCTAAATGAATTTACTATATCTGACTGTTTTTTAGTTTCTAAAGTTGTTTCAGTGCATATATGGGTAGTGTGAAGTGTGTTAGAGTTTTTATCATCCATGCTATGTTCTTGAGGTAGTTTACCTATGCACGAGATTTTAATACGAAGTCCTTTATATCTTAAACATTTTAAATATATATTTCCATGTAATTTTGGTATATATATATGTTAGGTAGATTTTTTTTATGCCACTTGGATTTGGTTTATTATTTACCTATATGATTTGTCTAGGAATGGTTATATATTTTCATTAAATTTAATGTGTAAACCCTTTTTGTGTCGCTTAGTGGTGTTTTAAGTCTTCAAAATGGATTTTTGACATGTGGGTATTCTTATTAAGTTGTGTAATTTGTTAATTTAACTATGTGAGTGGTGCACTTTCTGATTTTGTGTGTTGCGAGTGCATGTTTATTTATAAGGAGGGGTTTTGAATAGGTTTTAGGTGTCTAAATCTGTGGGTTTCTCTTTGAAAATTGTTTTATAAATTTTAATGTGGTTTATTAAATAGTAGCGATGGTGCGAGTTATGTTTTGAAAGTAGGTCGAGGTGGTTCTTTTGTGCTGTTTGTTCATTTGGATTGTTTAAGTCCATGGTCATGTATTTTATTTATCTTTGTGGTTGCAGCGCATTGGCGGGGTAACCTCGCATTACCGTGATCATTGGTTTGTGCATGCTTGTACGCATGTGCGAGGCGTGTCACGTTGTCGCGTTCGAGCTGCGAGCCGAGGTAGGTTCCCATTGCACTAATTTTTAAAATCTAAGTTACATTATTTCCTACTGTTTTCACACACTATTTGTTCATATTAAATATTTTATTAATTTTAATAAATGTTAGATAATATAAGACAATTAATTTTTAAATGATTATTTGGTTTAGAAAGAGTCGTTTATTTTATACATGACACTTGAAACATTTTCTTGATGAGCGAACACCCAATATTGAAAAAATGCCAGTTTGGATTTTAAACATAATTCATGGAATTTCAATTATAGTTCTGGTTTTATGGATAAATGATTTCTTCTGATGCATGAACAAGCGTTTTAGTTCTTTTTAATGTGGTGATTGTGAAATGTATTTAATGCCCATTTGGCACTTTATAGAAAATGATGAAAATGTTTTGATAAAAACCCTCCTAGGATAACTCTCAGGCCTTGGTTGCAATTTACTGTTTGGGAGGCCGGGCCTAGCGGCTCCCAGGTACTTGAGTAGTTTAAAGGCAAGAGGTTTCTCCATGGAGTGACTCGGGGTGATGCTTGTTGTGCATTATGTATATATCTGATTGGATGCTCAGTTGGCATCAGTTGGCTCACCCCCTTTCCAAACACTTGAGACATGGGAATCTGGCATATTGAGAGAATATTATTAGAATGATTGTTGCACTGGTAAGTTATGGTACTGACTAGTGGCCCATAGTAGGTGGATATATTGGGTTTATTACTATGGGATTTCCCCTCGGCCTTCCTGAGAAAGGATGGTCGAGCATATTGAGTGTTTTGATTTCATCGTGAGTGACATGTCAACGAGGATAATTTCTCTTGTATTAGTGTCTTCTAGTTTATTCTCAATCTCCTAGGTTCACCCATGTCTGTGCCTTTTCAGTTACTTGCTGTGATAAATATGGTACTTGTATATATTTTATTTTCATTGACCTTACTGCATAACTACTGTAGAATCTTTATATGTAGTGTTTTTACTAGGAAGTGATGTGTGGTTTTAAAGTGGTTTATGAAAACTTTTTTCAAAGAAAAGTGTTTTATACTTTTTGTGAAAATTAAAAATGTAAACATCACTTCCCCTTTGAAAAATGCTAATGTCTCACTAAAAGAATGACTTGGGTTTTTGATAAATGAATAGGGGAAATGACTCGTACTTTGTTTTTGAGTAACATGTAGAAAACCTTACTTTTATAAATTATAGTTCAAACTTGAAATGATGTTTCTTTTATTTTAAAGGTAGTAAATTGGGAATAGATATCGGGCTAGCCTGCTGAGTTTTAATACTCACGCCTATAGTTCTTTTCTATTTATAGTTTTTGTGCAGGCTACATCTTTAGTGCGCTTGCCTTGGGTGACGTTTGGTCGTTGAGTCGGAGAGTGACCCGCTAGGTCGCACAGAGTTAGTCTGGACGTTGTTTTTGGTTAGTTTTATTTTTTTTTTGTTTCTATTTAGTCATTTTGTCTGGTTTACTTATTTCGCATTGCTCTATATTATTCTTCTGCTTTATTTATTTATATTGGGTGAAATCATTCCCACAGCCTCTGTTGATGCCCTGGCGCTTGTTGCCATCCCAGGATGATCGGGAACGCCTCTCGAGCAATGTCGCAGACCGGCTTCGTGTGATCGGTTCAGGGTCGACCCGGGTTGGTTCGTGACATGCAACCCCTTCCTCAAGAGGGATGTAAAAAATGTGTCATGATCTGAGATGATCATTGATGGAACTCCATCAAGTCATAAAATATTTTTCACATATAGACATCCTATGCTCTCTATTGATCCCTATACTCAGATGGTTGGTAAGTGGACCGACTTGGTGAGTCATTCAATGATCACCCAGATGGAATCGTGGCCCCTGGACATACGTGGTAGTCCCGTCATGAATTCTATGGATATACCATCCAAATTACACTCTGGTACCTCAATTGGATGATCTAATCTTACTAGTATGTGATTCTTGGCATTCACTTACTGACAAGTGAGGCATCGTGATACGAACTCTGCCCCTGCTTTCTTCATCTCTGGCCACCAGTACTGACACCATAGATCCTGGTACATCTTCTCCAATCCTGGATGTACCACTAAAGGGGATGTATAGAACTCCCTCAACACCTCCTATTATAGTTTCACTAGTACCATAGTTCATCCTCTGAAGAGGATGACAGGCTCCCCATCATCAAAAAATCCATCAAGAGCATGTCCTGAGTATATCTATGCACGTCGGGCCTTGCATTCTACACCCCCAAGTTCTACCTCCCTGACTCTCTAATGGAGTGGGGGAGTAAATTTCATAGACTAGAGGTGATTTTCTCCATATCTATCCACAAAGGATATCTGCAACGTGGATAGATTCTTTGCCGCCACACTCAGCAACTGTACACTAGAGCTCCTGCTGAGTGCATCTGCTACTATGTTCCCCTACCTAAGAGTGTAGACTATCTCAAAGTCATAGTCCTGGAGGAACTCTAGCCATCATATCTGTCTCAAGTTCAGTTCCTTATATGAAAAGATATACCTGAGACTTTTTTGGTCAGAGTAGACTGTAAAATGTTCACCCATCAAGTAGTACAACCACATCTTCAATGCAAATACCACTGCTGCTAACTCAAGGTCATGGGTATCTTAGTTCTGCACATGTTGTCTCAACTAATGTGAACTGTAGGTGATCACCGCTCGCTCCTACATCAGGACGCAACATATTTCGATCCCTGATGCGTCACAGTAGACTACATACCCAATGCCCTCTTCTAGTAGCCTCAAGATGGGGGCACTCATTAGCCTCTGCCTCAGCTTCTAAAAACTCTGCAGACATCTTTCTATCTACACAAAGGGTTGTCCCTTATTTTTCAAAGCGGAAAAATGTTTCACAACTCTGGAAAAGTCAGTTACGAATCTCTGGTAGTACCTAACCAATCCCAGAAAACTCCTAACCTAGGTCACACTCCTGGGTGGATCCTATGAAAGCACTGCTTGTATCTTCGCCAGATTCACTACAACTCTAGTCTCTAAGATAACGTGCCCTATAAAGTGGACTTCCCGTATCCAGAACTGGAACTTTGAGAGATTTTCATAAAGTTGGTGCTCTTGGAGTTTATCCATAACTATCTGTAGGTGTGTGGCGTACTCCTCCTCTAACACTGAGTATATCAAGATGTCACCAATGAAGACCACCACGAAGTGATCGAGATAAGGCTGGAAGAATTCTATTCATGAGCCCCATGAACACTTCCGGAGCATTGGTTACACCGAAGGGCATCACCAAGAACTCATAGTGTTTATACTTACATTTGAAGGTTGTCTTCGATACATTCTCATCTCGTACCTTGAGTTGATGATAGCCTGATCTGATGTCTATCTAAGAAAACCATCGATCTCCTTTCAACTGGTCAAAGAGATCATTAATTCTTGGGAGTGGATACTTATTCTTAATGGTCACCTGGTTTAGGCTCCAATAGTTCACACAAAGCCTCAGACTCCCATCTACCTTCTTACCAAACAAAATCGGGGATTCCCATGGAAAACATTGGGCCTTATGAACCCCTTCCTCTGAAAGTCCTCCAACTGTACCCACAACTCACGAAGCTCTGTGGGGGCCATCTGATATTCTATCATAGATATCTATGTCATCCTGGGTTACAAGCCAATGTATAAGTCTACCTCTCTATGAGGAGGCAGTCCTGGAACATCATCTGGAAAGACATCAGCATACTGGTCCACTACTACTAGATAACTTGGACTCCTCACATCAACTGCTCTGAGGGTAAGGCTAGCCAAATGATTTGTGATCGGTTTCACCCTCTTCCGAGTACATACATCCTATAATGAAAAGGTTCCCTTCTCGATGGTGAAGGAAAACATGGTCCCATTCTCATGGACACACCGCACTTTGCGCCTAAAACAGTCAATCTGAGCATGGACTGTGGATATCCAGTCCATACCCAAGATGACGTTGTAAGGCCTCGACGCTGCTACTAGGAGATCGCAGCCAAAGCTCTCTCCTCCTAGATTGAGCTCATATTGTCTTTACCAGTGTGTGATCTTCGAATATTCTCCCATTAGAGTCTCTAATTGTAATTATAGAGCCAACATCTCCATCATAATCTTTGAGCTCTAACTGAGTGTCCTGGTAATAAAAGAGTGACTGGAACCTGTGTCTATACAAACTAAAGCTAGGGTGGAATAGACATAGATAATACCTCTAATCATCTATAGAGCACCGTGGTCATAGGCCTCTTCCACCTTAAGTTGTTCTTGCCCATGTCCACCTACTCCCTGTTGTCACAGTGGACCACCTGGGGTGGTGGTGGTAGAACCTCAAACCATTGTCCCCCACTTGTTTCATGTCCTCCTCTACTTCCACATCCACCACCCTGCAGACCCACTCGCTCGAACCTCGATCATTACCTCAATGGTCCCTCAGTAATCTGCTAATCATCTATGTAGGGAGTCGGATAGTTGTGAGCCATGTGTCCCTGTACAGCACAAGAGTAACAGGATTTGGTCCTCAAAAGACCTCCTCTAACTCACGAGCTCCGCACCTCCGACCCTACATCCTGGGGTCATCCACTAGAAGGTCTGGCCTGCTAGGACCACTGCGTCATCTGTCTACTGCCTAATATAGATGACTCATCTACCTTTCTTTCTGTGGTGGCTCTTACCGTCAGTGCATGATCAGATAAAAAGCTCTCCACCAATAATGCTCGCTCGAGCAATCCAGCCTGCGTTGGGATATCGATTGATATCGTCGATGCTCTAATCTCCCACCTGAGACCCTACTCAAAGGTCTGTTCCCTAAAGAAAGGGTCTCGTACCATGTCGATGGAGTAGTATGAGAGGTCAGTAAATCATGCTGAGTACTGGGCTACTGATAGGATGATCTTCTTTAAGTGCAGCATCTCCTAGATACGCATTGATCGTAAAGTCACTGGTATGAACTCCGCCCTGAAGAGGGTCTCAAAGTCCATCTAGGAGAGTGTTTCCTCCCCATGCATCTGGGTCATTATACTCCACCATCTCCCTATTGTTTCCAAGAATAGGCTAGTATCTAGGATCACCATTTAATCTTCTGGTGTCTCAACTAAATGAAAAAACTCATGCCATAGCCTCTAGCCAGTCCTCAGCTGCCTAAGGATCCATCTCACATTGAAACCTTAGAGGCCTCTATCTCTGGAACTCATGCAATGCTCTCAATCGGCATGAACGGTCTGATAGTGGGGCTGGTGGCAACTTTTTCCCTCTGAGTGGTGGTTTTGCAAGTACACCACCAGAAGGTGCCAACACAGTAAGAGGTCCCTTCACCAAAGCCTAGTCGCTTGGTGGGATATCATCACATACACTTTATGGAATCCTGTATGGATATCTATGCGGTGGCATCCTGAAAGAAAAAAGGTGCACCATGGTCAAAAATTTATACCTTGTGAGCTAACTCAAAAGAGATCAAAAGTAAAAAATTTCCAAAACACACACAATTAGTGTTTTTGTGCACCAAGTCAGAAATCAAAATTCAGGGTCCTGGTGTATGGATGTGTCAGCCACCACACTAACACTGGACTCCCAAAACTGAAAACCACACACAAAATAGTTGACAATATTTCTCCATTATAAAGATCAGAGTCCTAGTTCTTTGGTAGAACAGACTCCTCTGATACCACTTTGTCACGACCCGTCCTTCGGGGCATGTGCCATAACTACCCCAACCCTTAATGATTAATAATAGACTTTGTATTATTTACATAGGTTACTTTTCTATGTATTCTTTTTTTCCATTTTTAGACCTCTTATACTCTTTCTATTTATCCTTTAGATATGCTCTAGGGATTTTATTCATCTTATTTATCAGCATACTAATAATTTTTTTCATCAAGGGATGTTAGCTGAAATGTGTTGAAATCCTTCACACTAAAATATTTTGAGTGATATTTTCTCCACATATTTTCCCTTGCTACTTTTAATAGTTTTAGAGGTAAAAGAAATTAAACAATTGATACATTCATTAATCTCATTATTATATTTAGTGCAATTTATTAATTTATCATATTATTATTTAATGTTCAATATACTCATTGGTTTAAGAGACGTTTTTTTATGATGTTTCTTGAAAATTATTGAATTAAAATTAAGACTTTTATTAATAATGAAATAGCACACATACAAACACAATGTAAAAAAATGAAGATAGTCAATGGGGCTTGATGTGATGCAACCCCAGGGTGTCTCATTTTATGTTCCTCTTGCAATCAAGAGATAAAGAGACAATGGTACTATAAATAATGATATCCCCATCCAATCTACCTATATTATCCAACCCATCTTCCGAAAAATTTCACTCACTTCAATCATGCCCAAGATTGCTACCATGTATGATATGTAACTTGCACTTCCTGATATAATACTCCAAATACCAAGGACTATCTATAGTACCTTGGAGAATATAAATAAGGGTTTTTTATTCTGATTCAATTTCTTCAACTACAATATTAAACCTATCACAAAGATCCACACCGGTGAGAAAATCTCTAACCTCCACACCCAAAGAATCGTTAGTGCCATAAAAAGCATTGAGCCCAATTATAACTGAGCTATGTCCATCTCTCACCAAACCACCTCCCCTCATTAATCCAAATACGAAGGATCCATCCACATTTATATTCAAGCCTCTACATAGTAGAATCCATTGAATCCAGTGGCTCCCAAATGTTGAGGATCCCCCACGGTTACTAAAAATCTAGGAAAAAAACGGTTCAGAAGAGCAGAATTGTGTCTGCATTTGATAAGAGGACCTAATTCAACAAGAAGTACCCTTATGAGGACCTGAAGGTAATTAGAGGAATCATGGATGCCCTCCTGAGCTTTGTTGTGGGCTTCCTAGAGATACCATCAGACAACAACTAATATCAGAACATGAACTCAAATGTCCAGATCATGTGTAACCTCTTTTATTATATATTCTTCTAGAAAATCAGAAGAAAAATGTCCCTCAGACCTTCTATGAAACCTGAAAACTTCCCATGAAACTCTATCCCATTCACTCTAGTAAAATAAATGGATTGTGGATTCCCTATTATGACTACAGTAGCAAAAGCACAAAGAAGCCAAAAATACACGTTTGTGTTACACGTTTTCATCCATATAAATAGGTTGATTACTAATACTCCATATGAGGAAATTCATTTTTATTGGGAGTTCTTTGCACCCCATCATTGAAACCCACTCGTCTAATATGGTTTTTACATGGAAGATAAGTTTTAAATCCTTGTTGTAGAAGAGGCCAAATGATGAACCTACAAAACAACACATATCAGGGGTATCATCAAAGAAAATACTATAAAAAATCACCTTTTGGTCATCCTTTAGAATGGAATTCATCAAAGTTGGATGTCTACTATCCTATTATAAGGAAGACTCAGCGATATGAAACCCTCGGAACAATACTTTATCCCCCACCCAGTTATCTATCCAAATATTGTTATCCCCTCTACCAATAACTTGAAAATCGTCCTATAATTCTTCTAGAATATTTAGTATACATTTAGACTGTATAGAGAGAACCATTTTCCCTGCTCAGTCCTCCCACTTATCCCCATTCATATCACGAATAAAATTTTCCCATAAATGTTTTCCTTTAATCACTTCCCATGCCAGACGTCCTTTAATGGAGAACATAGTTTCAAAAATATTACGATGGCCAATACCTCCATATTCAATATTATTGGCCATATTATTTAATGAGTCCCAGTGAAAAATTCCCTCTTTATTTTCATCCTAGATAAAATAATTTCAGATTCTCTTCATCTTGGTGATTATCCCTTTTAGCAGCCTGATGATCGAAAGGATGTGCATAGGGATGGAATAAAACATAATATTGATTAAAGTAACCCTCCCTCTAAAGTATAGAAACTTGTTCTTCCAATTTCTAATTCTACATATTATTTTGTTAATTATATCATAAATAAGAACCTTCTTGATCTAACCATTTGAAATGGGGGCTCCAAGGCAGGTCATATGAATGAATTTCTTATGAATTCCCATGATCTCTTGAATAACACCACATTGACAGCCTGAGAATATATTATAAATGAAAACATTACTCTTCTAAACATTTATTTATTAACCACTGAGATTTTCATAAGTTGACATAATTCCCATGAATTGACTGAAGGATAATCTCCTACCATTGGTAAACACGAGGACATTATCACCAAACATAAGACGTGAGATAAGATTACTAACATATCTACTAATAAATGGGTATATCCTCTCACTCTCCAAGAAATTATTAATGTTCTTGGAGTGGGAATCCTGATCTAGAATGAAGAGAAGAGGAGATAAAGGGTCTCTTTTTCTGACATGGCACACATTATTGAAAAAAACGAATCCTTAACCAATAAGATAAATAGTGCTCCAAAGAGATGAATAACACCGAAAAAATATGTCACATAACCATTCTTAAAACCCCAATATTCTCATCATGTGAATGATGAAACTCTATTAGAGATGATCATAGGATTTATCCATATCTAACTAGATGTTAATGTCTGAACCAATGACATGTTTGTTGAGAACCCCAACCATTTATTGAGAAATACATATAGCTCCATGAATTCTCCTTCCTTTAAAAAAACCCATGTCATTCCTCTGAGATAATCCTAGGAATTATTCCACTTGGTATTCTACCAATAATTCCATAAATAATATTATTGTAAAATATACACAAACAGATAGGTTTACATTGACTGATCATAGTTGGATATTTAATTTTATGGATTAAGACCACTCTATAACCACACACCCTTCTAGGAATCAGACCTTCTCTTAAAAAGTCTTGAATGAACCTACAACCTGGGCCTTTACAAAGTCTTAAGACACTACATAAAAAGTGTCAGGGAAACCATCTAGACCTGGGGCACTATCTTGTTTCTAGATGATAATGGTTTCCCTTACCTCCTCCTCCTTCGTGATTTCAACCAAATAATAGATTTCATTGGAACTCATAAGATCTGGAATACATATCATAAAATTATCCTCATTATTCGGACTGATGGATCCATAACTCCTAATGGAACATAGACCAGCCAATATTTTTTCAAAATGATCAAGGTCCATTTCTGTTGCAACCTCTACATCTGAGGTAGATGATCCATCTTATAATTCTAGATTTTTTTTATATTTATTTTATTCTCTTTCAGGAATTAATGAATATAAGCAGAATTTCAATCCCCTTATTTCATACACAAAGCCCTTGATTTTATTCTATAAAATTTCACAATATCCAATAATTTTTCTGTCAATAGTTTTTGGTCACTCTAATCTGATGAAGAACAATAATAATGAACCAGTCAGACATGTAAAACTCTTCTTGACTTTCAGGCCACATACATTACACAACATGTGGTGTCTAAAACAGCCTATTGAGATGTTCACCCCTAATGTTCCTAATCCCATATAAGGCTATAGACATCAAACCCTTTCTGATAAGGATAGGATAAAATGTAATTTGACCAAAACCAAAACCTCCCAGTACCATTTTCCGAAAATAATTTATAATATTGAAATCAGAAAAAATATCAACAACATATAAGTTATCCACTCCAGTAGGATCATTAAGATTTCCATGTATGTTGAATACTATCAAACCAATATTGAAGTGTGGAACTTAATAGTTTACATTTCTAGATAAGTTTTCAAAGTTCATAATCTATTCATTGAAAACATGGAACTACATCGGTCAATCATTGGGAACATAATGGTGTAGAATCTCAATATCGTTGACCAATGATTCCTTAGATGACTTATTCTCCTAGAAGAGACCACCACTAAGGGGTAAAATATTCACCTACTTCTCTGTAGCACTTGAAAAAATCTCATCAAAAGCCTGTAATGAATCACGTTGACAGATTTCATCTTTATACATATAACCTATATGAAAATTTATTGCAACTAGAATTCGAAGTGTATTTATGGAATCCTCCCTTAATGGATGTCCCATTTTGAAGTGTAAAAAGGATAAGTGTTGAGAAAGGGAATGGAAGACGTAGAAAGCTATATAACAGCCTATTAGAGAGCATAACCCCCCCCCCAACACACACACATATGTAGAATGCGTTTCGGGAAAATTATAACATTAATCATTTAATAGATCAATATATTATGAAAAAAATCATCAAATGAAATATCTTCCCTATCCTTAACTAGTGACACGTTTGGTTTAATCTTCTATATTGTCTCCAAGTGCTTCGGTATGAATAATTATTTCATTCCCCTAGTTGATATAATCATGAATATTTTCATTCTCATTCATTCTAATATCTTATAATTTATCCATATAAATATTTAATTTTGATCCTTTGATCATTATATTTCTATTATGCATGTTTTCAGGTTTGTTAAACAATTCCTTTTCTATTTTGAGTCCCATAAAATTTGTGTTAATTTTTTATAAAAATGATGAGAGGATAAAAATTCTACCATTTAAATATACCTTAATATTTCTATTGTTATCAAAAGTGATAGGTTATTCTATTGTAAGATGTGTAAATTCCATAGTATCAACAACACTAACCTTCAATCATTGTGATTTAATATATGGTGACATTTATTTCTTTTATCCATGGATAATTTAAACATCAAATAAGAGAACTATTATAATACCAATATAACTCAAATTATACATGATTCAATGTAGAATGAATAGATTCTCAGGGGGGGCTAGTATTCACTGTAACAACTTGGGAATCCAAGATCAGTTAGGGAACCACAAATATGGGGGTGAATATGGTATTTTTATTTTTAGAAAACCCTTCTTTTTAATTATTCCTAGATAACTAGTCCATGTTTAGATTCTCTCTCAAAACTCTAATCCTCACCCATTAGCAATAATTATTTATAAACACAACATGCTAGAAATTTTATAAGGTTAATCCTCAATGTGAGAACATAATCCTTTCCTTTTTCAACTATTATTGATTCTTATATTTTATTATCACTATAGATTTTAGTTATAAAATATCTATTTTAGTTTCTATACAAGATGTGAGTGGGTATTATCTACTTCTATATGAGGGAAAGATATCATAAACATCACCAATATTTAATGGAATTTTTTATATTGGAACCACCATCACTTTATCATTCTTCCTTCACCATTGAGTTTGAATTAGATAATTTTAACACCACTAGATACCTCAATATCAAGGAATATATCTTCATAAATAAAGGCTTCCACCTCCATATCAATATCAATTTTAAAATATTTTAATGACTTTCCTATAACTATTTCATAATGAAAAAAACATGCTTTAGAGTATTTGTGTATGAGATGGTCCTCTTCCACCTAAATAGTAAGCACTTGGATCAATGATTGTAGAATCCTCTTGTCCTGGCCCTTTTAGAATTCAAAAATATAGCCCAAATTATTGTTCCTATTTTATATCTATTTGATACAATCATATATTATCATCTACTCTCAATTTTTAGAAAATATAATATTTTCATTTCATTTATTTATAATAACATATAGATAATTTGTGAATGATATTTCATTAATTATTAATGGAATTATCTTTAGATTAAGAGTGTAGTTAATTCCTAGATCAACGCCCTAGGATTCCTATAGAAATGAGAATGAATGGATTCAAATATTTAAATTTGTAATATCTAGGTATATAACATGATTTAGTCATTTTTTCTTATTCAATTATTTATTTTTAATAACTATGAACATTTGGATATTCCTCACATCAAATAATTTATGAAATCCATAGTAATTTAAATTTCATCCAAGTTGGAATTGTTGTAAAACATGGTACTCATCTTGATAACATCATGGCGTGATCCATGGAGTAGGATTTTTATAATTTGATATCTTCTTAAATAAAAATCCCCTAATGAATCATGAAATTTTATTTTTGAATAATATAACTAGTAGCATCTTGATACTTTATAATTCTTATGATTCTAAATTACCTATCTTCTCCAATTTCCATAAAGTAAAGAACTTTATGTAGGCCACTAAGGAACCTTAAAATGGTTTAAACATCCTTATGAATCCTTTTGTTTACCTTATATTGAGATGAATTAACTTCACCAGAACATGTATCACCCTAAAAAATAAGTTGAATCCTTAATATAACTGGTTTGATCCTCATGAATGTTTTCTCCAACCCTACAGAGACAAGAAAAAGTTTTCTAAACAATACATCATTTATTGTATCAACCTTAAAAGGATATTTTGGTATAGAAATAATATCACGGTTGATAAAAATATAAATTCAAAAACCCCATAGGTTATATCACGCTTTTATATATGGATATTGAAAAATGTAACCTTTTTATTAAAGGCCACGCAAAAAAAATAGATTCACTAATAGATAATGATGGAAGATAAGCTTGAAATTCTATAATATATAAATAATAATTTTAATTCTCATAATATTTTATTTCATATTCTGATTAACATTCAATCAATAATGACATGTATTCTTCATTAGACAACAAAAATGATTATAGGTCGGAGATAAGATGGCAAGAGGGCATGAAATTCATTTAAAATAAATTATAAAAAGTTTATATAAAATAAAATAAATTATCATGAATTCAATCAATTTATTTATATAAATATCATAGTAAACATTCACATTATAGTAATTAAAAACATTATCTATGGAGGAAAATAAAATTTTTAATTTTAAAAATAAAGTACACATTGATGATGTAATTAAATAAAATATGTAGAATGATACCCAATGTCTCTACCCTAGATGATGTATTTAGAGGGTTATATTTCTGCCCTAGTTTTAATGTAATCTATAAACCAATGAAGAATAAAGGAATCCCACTATTTTAAGGAAAACCCATAACCAAAACCCTCACATAAACTGGTGTGATGAACAAAAAAATATGATAGAGGAGATAGATTATTATTTTTACAAAGCATTTACAAATCACTCAACACTCTCTATGTGATTTAGAATAATATTAATTATGAAGAGAGGGGGGATAAAAAGAGCCTTTAATAATTATATCAATATTTTTCATAAGAAAAAGTCTTTAAAATATTGGAAATGGAAACCTGTTGGATATGTTGAATCCCAGTATTCTATGTTGAACTGATGAAATATTGGAGATCAAATGAAAAATGCCATCATTGATTGATCAAGACTTGTTTGGTGGAAACCGGTTATTTTATAGGTAATAGTTGAGATTTAATCCTCAATTATTGTCTATTTATAAAATTTATATGTTATAAATGAGACTTGGTTCAATTTAATTCATTTTTGAGTTCAATAAAGTCTTTTTTACCATGATATTAATGCCCCATGACTATTCATTATTGAATCCACCAAAAATATGGATGATCACACTTTATAGCCTATGAGACTCATGTATTTTCCCTCAATACACCAGACTCCAATGAGTATTTTTTGAGATCCACCAGCTTTATGGTGGTATTAAAAGTTTTTTGGATGGTTTTATCAGATCTACCAGTTAGATTGTTGTATTTTCCCAGTTATACAATGATGTTTCCTAGTGAGGGTCTTGAGAGTGACATTCTATGATCCTTTGGATTCTTTATTTGTCCATTACCTCCCTAAGAAGATATCAAAAAACTATAAATACAAATATAATCAAAATAATATAAATTAATAACTTTAATTAATGATACCATAAAAACAAATTAGTTTTTTAATAATCTCATAGTTTTAGAATATCGAAAACAACAGTTTATGATTACAAATAAAATATAAATTGTATTAATAAGGTAAAAAATAAATATAATATAATAATAAAGAATGAAAAATAGATTTAGAAATAAAATTTCCATGAAAACATATGTCTCCTCCTTGAGTTAAGATTATTCTCCCATTTATATAGAATTCATTTTTAAAATAGTGATCTTACTCATTGAATTTTTTTTATATAATTAGCCTTTATAATTTCTCCATATACTAAAACAAAATTTAAAATTTTAATTATGTGTGAAAAAGAACATAAATTTCAACAAAAAGTGAATAGGGGTTATTGGGTGATAAAATAATAAAGACCTAAAGAATCCCCTCAAGTAATCACATTACTATCAACTGGAGAAGAACACAACAATAAATAAACCAAAATTCTACCAACATGGTTACCTATGGAAGCAAGAAGATAAAACAAAAAGTTACCCTCATTCTAAGATTTAACTAAATTCATGTTCACTTAATGAACGTAGATACATGTTATAATGTAGCAGCTGATGCTTCATGAGAATTCAAAATATAACATTAAAACATTGACTATAATGGTAGAGTCATAATAAATCTCTGTTAATTGTAATTTATAATACATACAAATATAAATCCCTTAATTCAGTGTTAATGCCTCACCCATAACTAAATTACATTCCACCAAGAATGTTAATAATGATAAGATGCCTAAACCATATGAGTCATGAACAATTCCACAACATCGTATAGTTCTCTGGGAATAATATCTAGTAGTATTTAATTTCAATCTATTATTGGGGGCCTTCCACTTCACCTAGGAACCCATCTCCCTTCTCCATTGGGGAGAAATTCCAAAAATATGGATGTTGGGTGAGAGATGGTCCAGAAAATATAGTGTAATGTTTATATATTTTCATTGAATAATGAGAGAGAGATTGATTTCCAATAATTTTATTCTGATTTACTAGAATCCTCCACTTTTCTTGTGCAAGTAACTGTACCTAGTAGTCCCAACTCATATAATGAAAATATTTTTCTAAGAATAAAATTTAAATGGATCCTAGAAGGATCCCATCAATATAACACATGTGGAAATCCCATTTGATTTTGAATAATAAGTGATACATTGTTTTTGAGTTTTCATTTTTTTTATATTTACAAATGGAGGATAGAGGGATGACAATTCATTGATGTTTTTTATCAGTAATGATATTTTTTATTCAAATACTAAAAATGATAACGATTAATTTTGGTTATATATACTTATAAAAAAATTAGTATAAAAAAATCAGATTATGAGGAGTATGGTTCATGTCACGTAACCATGAACAAGACATTCCCATTAAAGGGGATTAGGTGATGATGTATTTGTCTAGGGCCTCAAAAAAACGAGTCCAATGAAAAAATTCATTCAGATACACATCAAACAATATAAAAATTAATTAAGGATGGGAATATGCTTATTTTATGATAATTTGAAGAGTTGGGGACCTAGGGATACACATGTGAATAACTATCCAATTTTATTTCCTGAATGAGATATCATCTCTCCCAATGGGAAACCTAGTGTTGTCAAAAATTGGTTCGTGATCCCTTATAAACTACACCATATATAGAATCCATAAGGAAAATTATCCCATTCAATGGGGAAGCTACTATACTACCAATTTATAAAATTATACCATATAGAGTTTCTTAAAGGTTCCTCCAATATTATTTTGTACCACAAACCACAAATGCTTTCATCAATACCCATGTATTTGATACACACTTCTTGAAATGGTCTATAAATTCTATAACAAATGGTATATTGGTGATTCATTTCATGATGGTTATACTATATTAAACTATAAGAAAGTATTTCAATGTTCTATAACATTTTTTGTGAGATCTAAATATAAATATAATGCACATGAAGATGGAGGAAATAATGCCATTTACCAATGTATTTCTACCTCTAAAGGATTGAAAGAGGTTTTCCTTGTTAAATATCCTACCCACAGTCCTTTAAAAAAATATTATCATAGTGATGAATTATCACTCTTATATTGGTTATCCATGCACCTAAATAATCCTATGGAATCCTTTAAATAGAAAATATCATCTGGTTCTGAATCAACTTAGATCTCCTAGATGAGCAGTTGTTTTTTATAAAGAATACACATTTTGTATAATTAATGCATTGGCTATATTTGATATAATACGAAGTCATACTCATATTTAAATTAAATAGATAATTACTACTACCATTGAGAAAGAGAAGTATGTCATCCAAAAAAGAGAAATGTGGGAAATTATAGGAGTGATATACCTCCCTTTGTAATAATGAATCTACCAGTCATCACAACCTATGTTGATATTTCTACTGATGAAATCCTAGGACATGATAAAAAGGATCAAGTAAATATAGTTCTTCTATATAAAACCCTTATTAGATTTTGGAAATCTAAATATTTTATCCATAATAGAAATGGTTAATCATGTAGACAAGAAACATATGGATAATAATTCGCAAACATACTCTGAAAGAAATCTCATTTTGTTCACATTGAGAATAAAATACAACTCCACTGGTCCATAAGTCATTTCCATATCAAATTTTATCATCTAATTAGAGACTATAACTCTCCAATAAATATCATAAATCATTTCATAATAAATTATCTAGTATCTCTAAATTATTCTCCTTTTATTGAAATTATGTTGTTCCTCGAGACCCTAGAGAGCTAGAAAAAATTATAGACAATTATAGAGGATAGTGTCTAATGCATTATAATATAGTTTTCACTTGATAATATTATGTAAGTTCCCAGAAAATTTATTTAGTTTCCCTTTAATATTGAGAGTAATAATTGTAACTTAGGTGACTCTAAAAAATTACCACCCGTGAAATAATATTGGACAACACACACCATATTTCCCTTAATGGAGTTACAACAATCTGATCAAGTAGTGACTGGAAACTCATCTTTTCCCATGGAACACTCTGGATTAGACATGAGGTGAATTATTTGAAACAAGAAACATCCAAAATACCTATAATGTTTACATTATAATTGTGTGAATATTATAAAAAAATTTAGGTTAAACCTTTAATAAATCCTTTTCACCATAACATAATAGTGAAAATAAGTTTTATTTATATCCCCTACCTTAAGTAAAGTGGATGTGGATCTCTCACCCATAGATTTTCCCTAATTGATCAAGACTTCTTCCAGATATTTTTTTTACTAGGAATAAGGATAAACATTTCATGTTAATCCATGAAATAATGTCACTCATGAGCCTTTAAATCATATTTTTAAGGTAAAACCATGTTATACCCTTCACCGGATTTATCCAAAATGATTGGAAAATCTACATAAATCATTGCGTATGCATCAAACAACTAGTATAAAATAATTCTTTTATATCATCACCAATGGATTGAACATGGTGAAGAAGTTTGGATTGATTTTATACAGTCCTAGAAAGGTGAGACACATAATATCTAAAAAATTTGTAAATCACTTGAAAATTTTCCAATAAGTCAGTAAGTATGCTCTAAATTATACTGCTTACATTTTATTTGTTTCATCAAGTGAACACATCATCAGAAAATCCAAAATTCAAAAGTTGATTGGAATTAATGAAGGATCATAGATCCTATATTACATTTTTGGGATAAATTCCACCTCTATAAAAATAAAAATAACAAGTATAGTATTGAAATATCTACCAATTATCCATGTAGTTGAATAAGTATTTGAGGTAAACAATGAGTTTGAAAGACCCCTTATTTAAGATAAATCATAGTTTTTATATATTGTAGACATAAATAAATAATAATAGTTTCTACGGACCATAAGGTAGATATATTGGATCCATATTTTAATGAAATACACAAAGATCTAGTCATTTAAGAAAATTTATATATGACTATTGGTAACATTCTCATGCCAAAAAATATTGAAATCCAAACTGTGAACTTTGTTCTTAATGTATCATGATTTAATTTTATGTTTGATGATGAAATGAAATTTGATTCTATTAAACCAAATATTTCTCAAGTTAATCTCTCTTTTGGAATGGGAACCCTTTCACCTAGAATTCAAAATGATGGAATATGTCATTTAGAAGCTATTATGTGGTCTTACATGCCTGAATCGATCCTAGTTTTAGAATTATATTCCATAAAAATGGTATGTGATTTTTATTGAGTCTCGGTGATACTAGGTAGAGGATTGCACTTGACCATCCTAGAGGAACCTCGAGCATAGAAGGTTTATAACATATTATATCCCACTTTATTATTAAAAAAATACTTATAAACAAACACATATATAAAAATAAGAGATAAAATAAGCATAAGATACCCAATGTGATCTTAGTGTTCATATGATAATAAATGTGATCAAAAAATGATTTTGAAATATTGAAAATAATGTTTTCAAAATAAGAAATTAAAATATTCAAGAAAAAAACAATATTTATAAAAAGTAAACATAGAAAATAATTGATATGAAAATGAATTAAAAATAGACCATTCTAATGTCTATTGTATGAAAAATAAAATGTTTTAAAGGGGTTTTGTGATGATATCACATAATTTATGATTAGTGCTAATATATTATTACATGATATATCCCTTTTTAAAGTAGTATCTCAAAAATTAATTTTTAATATCAATGTTATTAGTGAGAGATCGCTGAATAAGAATATTAAATATTATTTTAGCTCATTAAATACCACATTTAATTGGATTATAAAGAAATTTTAGAGTAAAATCTATGAGAGTTTTTTTTATTCATGTAATTTTGGAAAAACAACTACCTACGTATATATATTATTATTTTGTTGTATTAGGCGAAAAATAATTTTTCTTTTTACTATTCTATTATATTAAGGAATGTCTAAGAAGTGGTAAAATTCCAGCTATACTTCCTGTGTTAATTCGACATCCAATAAAATCTGTATTTGAGAAAAATACCAAAGGTGTTTAATTTATGATAAAATAAACCATAATTTTAAAGACCTTAAATAACCTTTTATGATATTTTAAATATAATTTTTTATTATTTTAATTAAAATTATTACAAATACAAACGTTAAACATTATGTTTTTTCAGGATACAATAAGGTAAAGAAGAATATAACTCATTCTTATACAGATTTATCTAAACTGGTTCATCAGATTCATCTAGTGTTATCTTATAATAAATACTCATAGGTTTATTAATCTATTTTTTCATAATCTAGGAAAAAATTTATTATAAGTTCACTTGTGTATTTTATTTTCTTATAAAATTACCTTCACCATTTTGAATGATTTGAAAAAAGTAATGAATTTTAACTAACCCATAATTCTCATTTTGAATTATTTTCTCAATTTATTTGGAAATTTATTGAAAATAGATTCATATATTGATCAAAATATTATATTATTGTCATATATGTGAATGATTAATAGATTATTTGAAAAACTTTTTTGAAATAATTTTTAATTGGATTATCCCATTTTAAATCCATTTGATAAATGATAACTAGTTAACCATTTATAAAAAGTATGATGGGACTATTATAAATATCATAAAAACCTAGTTAACTTGAAAATAGAATTTAAATTTATTTTATTTTTCCAAACTAGTGTTTTTTTTATAAAAATGTTTTCATAAATAATAATATTTTAAAAAATAACATTTAGAATATACTTGGAATTGTTTGAAATTTATATGGGGTAGAATTCTAATAAGATTGATGTAAAATATAGTTGATAAACGAGTGAAAATGTTTAACCATAGTTAATTCCTTCTTTTTATTATATAATTTTTATATGGTACTGTATTGGTTATTATTGGTGTTTCCTTAAAAATATAATTTATTTCTAAAAATTAACTATATACCAATAATTGGATGATTTTTAGGTATTTCAATAAGAATATAAAAATAATTCCATTTGAATTAGTTTAACTCTAAAATAAAAAACCAATTTTTAATCATTAATTTCAGCATCAAGGTTTTTAGGTTCTATAATTGAAAGAAAAGAATTATGTGCAACATCATTTATTCCATAACATCAAATGTGAGAACAATATTAAAAATCACCAATAATATTTTCCATCGGAATTTCATTCTATTTTTAAATGATTTATGTAAAGTACTAGAATAATATTCATCTTTTATATGTTCTGTAGAAGAAGTTGGATCATTCAAAGTCAAAGGTCCATGGTTTTCCACATCATCTTCAGTTTAGGATGACGGTCTAGGAATGATTTCATCAAAGTACATTTGAATGGTCTCTTCTATAGTTCTTGTTATTTTTTTAAGAATATATATTATATAATTGAGAAAATTACTAATGAAATATTTTTATGATGAAATTTGGATCAAATTTCCCTAGGTTGTATTTAGTTTGTGTTAAAAACATTAACATCCAAATACTTTGAAAATTAAATGATTCAGATGTATAATTTCCCATAGTTCATAAGGGGTATTCTTAAAGAAGGGTCTTATGATAATGTAGTTTATTATTTAAAAAGTTGTATTTACCTTGTATTCGAAATAAATATTAAAAAAAATTGGAATATTTCAAGAGTAATTTTGAGATTTCTTTAATATATTGATTATATATTTTGACAATCCATTTTTACTGAGGCATTTAAGAAGCATAAAAACTATGTGTATTTAATTTTAATGTATAGATTTCATCAAAAACTTTGTTATATAACATCCCCCATGATAATTTTGAAACGAAATGATTTTGCCCACTTTTAAATTATTGAACTTGATGGTAAATCATATTATATCTTTACAATAATCATTTGTGTGTGCCAATAAATAAATCCATTTGAATCCTATATAATCATAAAATATAAAAAAATAATATGATTTACCTTGGAAATTTTTTATCTAAGTAGATCAAAATAGATCTAGGAAAAAAACTCATGGGATTTAGGGGATGATACTTCATGTTTATGTTTAACTTTTTTTATTCATTCCATGATGGTAAGGTTCACAAAAAAACATTATATTTTATAGGTAATTATGTTAAATATCATACTAGAAGATGTTAGTTGAGCGTAAGGAGAGTGTGTGTACTATAGTGACCAAGGTTTCTATTCAAAAGACAAAACTCACTATTATTAAATCTAAAACACTTATCATTTTGAGAATAAATGTATTATAAATAGAAATTGTGAAAATTTTGAAAATTAAAAGTGGTAAAAAATAGTTTCTATTTGAAAATAAAAACATTGTAATGATAATTTTCAAAAGATGTTTTAAATAAATTAACAACTTATTGGAAAAATACATAACATTTTTTTCTTTGAACCATTAATTAATATAATTATTTCAATAAGAATCAAATTCCGACAACTGGTTGTACTTATACTAATTATTTAAAGTAATTTCCCAATATCGTTATGCATATATATATATATATATATATATATTCCATCTTAATAGATGAATATTCATTATATAACATAATGATCCATGAAAGAATTATATGGTATAGTGCTTTTAGAAACATGGATATGCAAACAACTGGTTCATAAATGAATTAAATCATATCCCAATTAGTTCTTCCTAACTCTCATCCTTCATACCCATATCATATATAATACCTTTCTACATTATCGGGGTAAAGTAAATATAAGAAAGGGTGATCTCATGTGATTAGTAAGGGTGACATGGGATATATAAACATAACATTAGAATAAGAGTACAAGAACACCATAAAAACATTTTAAAACCATAACATACATATAAAAGTTTATAAAAATGAGTTATAACATAAATTTTAGTAGTTATTAATACATAAATAATAAATTAATCAAAGAACATGAGCCATGAGAATATAATATTGGTATAAGACATAGAATTTTAAAAAACACATATGTATAGAAAACCTTATGTCAAGGATACCCACCAAGACATTCATGACATGCAAGGATTGGGCTAACTACCCATGTACGAGCTTCAAAATAGGGATAACCATTGATGTGCCCTATTTTTTGGGCTTAGGATAACATCATATGTTCCCTATGAGCTTATAGTACATTAATAATCACCTAATGCATTTGAAAAAAATATAGGCCCCACACATCACATAATTAAAATCACACATATATGATTCACAATATAATAAAACATTCATCATATCAAAACCCATGAGAATATTTGGGTTTCATAAACATTTCATTATGCTTGATATGTGGAAAATAGACAGGTTTCATAATCATTTAATCATTTCATCATGGAATAAACCATGGATAATAAATGGGTTTCATGAAAACATTTTTATCACAATTATTAAAATAAACCATATAAGAATGGATAATGATGGTATCATTAGATCATATCCTTAGTAGAACATAAGTGACATTAAATAGCATCATCTTAGTTGGTAATTGATTTTAAAATATTGGTTCCCATATTTTATGAGTAAAATTGACCCTCCATTAAAAAAATTTAAATAATAAAACATTTTAAAAATAATTTTCTTTTAGAATAACTATGGAAAATTATAAATTAATGTTTTGATAAAATTTAAAACACTTCTTTTGGAAATTTTCATTTTAAATTTGGAAGACATTATTTTAAAACATAAATCTTTTATAAAATAATTTTCTTTAAAAAAAATTAAAATGAAAATGTCTAAAAAAATTAATGAAATAATTTTATTTGAAAATAACCTTGATTACTTATAAAGAAAGATATAATACATTAATAATTCATGATTTTGGATAATTATATACATTCATTATATGTAAAAACATATATTCCCTTCATTTTGTTGATATATTGTGAAAAGTACCTCAATCAAAAAATTACAAGAAGATTACTTTATTTAAACAACTTTTTAAGAAGTAAAACATGGGTAAAATGTATTTAATAAATCATAAGATAATATTGAATAAATTCTTGAAAACATTTTTAGAAAACATCGATATAGATGGAAAGGGTTTTTCAACTAAATATAAAAATAATGTGGGGTTTTCTTCATAAATTATTTTTACATATTAACTACCTAAAGAGGGGTAAATAAAGTAAAAAAGGTTTTCTAGATAAATTACCATAGTATAATAAAATTCATGAGAATTAATGATAGTTAGATCATGAAATTTCATCATTAGATACTTAATCATAAAAAATCCTGATAAATAAATAGATTGTAACATAAAACCCTTACCCCTGTTGTAAAATTTGAACTGTAACCCCCATGAAAGAGAGTTACTAAAATTGATATGTAAATACACCAAATTTTATTCATTGGAGTCATAAATTTCAATAATATTATGTTTATAAACTAAATAAAAGAAACATGTGGTGATTATGGCTTGTATCCTACAGATATAACAAGTGAGTAGAAAATCCCTTACCATATTGTTAACTTTTGAATCGTAAGCCCCAAGAAGTAATAATGACAAATGAAATTTTAAATATCATGAAATAATGATATTCATGACATAACATATAAAATGGTTATTATATACACCTCATTAAATAAGGTAGGTTCATAATATAACATATGTCACAAAGAAGACAAATTGAGTCAAAAATTCATTACAATGAGTTCCTATTGACTTGAAAGTGCTATAGATTCCTATTTATTAAATATAAATTTATGATACATATTATATAGGTCAATAATCATATGTATAATACCATAATTTATTTACTGATGTTTTTTAATTAAATATTTATTAAGTATTCTTTATTAAAATCACATTTCAGGTAATAACTCCTTATTTTTTCTTGTATGTTTTGGTTTGGTATTTTATGCTCTTTTAAATTGCTCATGGTTCCACCACATAAATAATATAAATAATTTTTTAATTATTATATATAATCATTAAATATGTATTTAGATTCATCCAAAAATATTAGATATAGAAATATAAAATTCACCGTTTATGGAGATCGTAGGCCATTTATACGCATGAATGGTGATTCAATATTTTTATAGATGGAACAAAGTAAAAATAAATAAATATTCATAATTTAAGAATCATTAATATTTAATATATATCTCATATATTCATTAAATTTATCATTATCACCTTATATGCAAATTGTAAGTGATAAATGAATCACAACGTTTCATGATGTGGTAGTTCGTCGTACACATGAGCAATGTTATCATGACACTTATATAATTGAAATTTAAATGGTATGCATGATATTATATTTAAATAATTATTATTATGATAATAAAATAATATTAAACATTATATATTCCATCATTCATAACTGTAAGTGGTGTTTATTGAAAATAGTCAAATCGGATCGTGAGGCAATAGTCGTACACACGAACAACATTATCATTTACCATTTGAGGGAAGAGTATAACATTTAAGTCATTAAATAAAATTAAAATAAATTATTATATTAAACATAATGATATTATAATATCATAATATTTTATTAATAATTCAATGAGGCGAAATAATAAATAATTTAAAATTTTCAGTTTAGAACGTAAACTACCTTTCGGATAAGCTTAATAGGTTTGCAGTAAAATAAATTGTATAATGGAATAATGATCAAACCAATGCCTCTAGAATATTGGGTGAGAATTAAGGAAGTAATTTCTCTAGGTATTAACTAAAATAAATGTTTTTTTAAGTTTTAATTCGAGAGGGTAGATGGAGTCCTTTTATAAGTGGGGGAGCAGACACAGTTGGAATTTTCAAAAAATAAAAAGGTATACCCATGTTTTTTTCATTCTAGAAGGCACAAAAACATAACATTAGAGATACAATAATATATATTTTATAAAAATAGACATAAAATAGGAATTTGAAATGTTTGAGATCATTTTAATGCTTATATTTTTTGTTTAACCCCCATTAAACCCATTTTACCTTAACCGCGATAATTATTTTTTACTATTTTTCACTATTCATTATGGTCAAAAATAAAGATGATATTATTAGATAACATTAATTATTATGATTATAAATATAAAATCAATTTTTCAAATTAAAATCTTATAATATTTATAATTTAATATAAAATTAAACACCTATACGTGATGAATAATTGGTTTTCTAAAGAGAGAATTTTCATAAGTTTAGAATGTTTTAAAATCCAAATTCAATATGAAATTGATTCCATTAACCAAAATTTTATTAATTAATAATTAATTAAAAAAAATTCTTTGAAAATATTAATAAAAAATTTATGTTATTCTATTATTTAAAAAACTGTAATTCTTAATAAAGACTAGTATTTTCACTATTCATTGAAAAATTTGTCTTCTCTTAAAATAATGGAAAAAAGTCAAAGATAATTTCAACATGATGATTTAAAAATATTATGTTTATTTTATCCAATTAATTGTATAAAATTATAAAAAACCCAATTTCAAAATATGTTCTCAAAATATGATGAAATAGCTTTTTATAAAAACATTTTTATAAAAAAAACATTCCCTTTATTTTATCTTTTTTCATTTCTAATTAATTTACAACCAAAAAAATCATTTTATAAACAGGTAAACAATTAATTTTTTAATTTAGTTAATCTTATTCATATATTCCATTCCATTTTCTTAATAATATCTATAATATCAAATAATAATATTAACAATATATTATTGTTCTGTAAAACTTGATGTAGCGTGTAATGCAAGCTAATGAACAAACTCATTGTTTAATGTAACACATGGTTCCAAATAAATTTAATTAAAAATAAAAAAATCATATGCTCTTTGGGATTTATATTATACCCCCTTAAAATGATTTCCACCCCCTAAATTCAATCACTCGGTTATAAACAAAATAGGGTACTTATGCCTCATCGCGTCCTCAAGTTCCCACATAACTTATTCAAATTTTTTGTTTCATCAAGAAATATTTACCCAATGAGTGGTATTGTTTCATATAATATTTTCTCTTAGATATATATTCTCCACAAGCTTTTTCTCATAAGGATGATCTTAGTCAATTTTCAATTCCTCGAATATCTATACAAGTGAGGGATCAAGTACATACTTTTATAGGAGATATACATGGACCACATTGTAGAAATAATAGAGATTTGGTGGGAGTGCAAAATGGTAAGACGCATCTTGTCAGGATCATGAATTTATAAATGAAAAATATACTTAGGGATCATCTTCCCTTTATTTTTAAATCTTATAACCTTATTCCTTAAAAAAATTCATTGAAACCCATTCTCATCAACATAAAATTCTAAACCATATTAATGATTATCATCATAGCTTTTATTCCAACATTTTTCTACCTTCATGTATTGTTTAATAGATCTAGTAATCTCTTCCATTTCATAAACTAGTTCTAGACCCAATGTATTTATTTCTATAACTTCATTCAAATATATCATAGCTTTACACTATTTTCTATAAATACTTGATAAGGAGCCATCTGAATTCTTGAGTGTAAGATATTGTTATAAAAAAAACTATACTAGATTATGTTTTTAATAGAAAAACTATTTGCATCACTATAACAAGATTTCAACATATCCTATAGGTTTTGGATATTATTATTAGATATGATATTTATTTGAGGATGATATGAAGTGCTGAAACTAAACTCTATATCAATGGATTGCAGAAGACTTCACCAGAATGTCTAGGAAATCCTTAGATCCTAATCAAATAAAATAGACTATGATACATTGTGAAACCTTTGTACATTATTAATGTATATTTTTTCAAGTTTCTCAAGGTAGAACTATTATCTGATATAAATAATGTGTGATAACATTGTATATTTATCGACTACAACCTATATAACATTTTTACATTTAGTCATTTAGGGGAGTTTGATGACAAAATACTTGGTGATTTCTATCACTTACATTATGGTATGTGTTATGGTTGAAACATCACCTTATTATTTTTTTCTAAACCTTCACATGATGACATTACAAGAACTGATAAAAATTCTACAGTATCTCTCTTCATGCCATCTAACCTGGAATAATGTTTCAAATCTTTACACAACATTATTTATCCAGGATTAATAGATAATGAAAAACTATGAGCATCCTATAATATATAATTCTTCAAATATAGTATGGAATGAACACATACATAGCACCTAAAATATTTTATTATATCAAAATCAAAGGTTAAACTCATGAAAATCTCTCAATATATTTTGGTCCTCTATATCATTATTTTATGCCACTTTAATCGTCACATGCATTGAAGGTTAAACAATTATTTGAGAAATATAAGATCATTCCCCTTCTATAAATACCTCCAAATAAATAATTTAAAAATATTTAAATATTGGTCCATTTATGGTCCTCATCCAAAATAATGTATCATGATCCTTTCAACTCAAAGCATCATCCACCATGTTCTCTTTCTAAATGTTGTAATGTATCGAGTAGATTTAATATTTGATCACCTCCAGCTTTATTCATTAGTACATATTAAATTATTTTTTAGTGAATATATACTTTAATATTTTATGTTAATCATATATCTCAAACCTTTCTACATAAATCTAATGCCTTAAAAATTTTAATAAAAAAACCATAGCTTACTCTAAATCACAAGTTTGACATATTTTCTTTTGAACCTTCATTTTACATGAATCATAAGCTATGAACATATCATTTTTCATATAAAAATATCTCAATCCAATTTTGGATGTATCACTATGGATTTCAAAACCTTCTCCAATACTGGTTAGTGTAATCACAGTAGTAGTGAAAAACCTTCTCTTCAGTTCATTGAAATTCTTCTCACATTCAACCTTATAAAGTAAATTGGATCCTTTCCATGTTATCTTCATGAGTTTATTAGATATCCAAGATAAATAATAGAAAAATAAAAGATAATAACCTTCCAAACTAGGAAAATTTAATATCTAACTCACCATTATTATTTATGTCCATTGTTCAATAATATTTGTCATTGATTGATCCATAGATATACCATTGCTTGAGAATATATTATCCAAAAATGAAACTTTTTATAGCCAAAATTTATAGTATTTAAATTTCTTATACAAGATATAATTATTTAGTGTCCTCAATACAATTCTCATGTAATATCCCTATCATCCTTTCATATAGAATATATAAAAATATTTTTTATAAAGGCTACAACAAAGTGATCAAATAAATATATAAAGACTTTATTTATTACATCAGTAAAGATAGAGGGGGAACATATAAGGCCAAATGGAATCACTATATACACATAGTTTCTATATGTTGTATTAAATGCTATATTGGGTACATTATCCTTAAATAAAATTTTACTAAAACACGTAAAAAAGGTTTTATTTCCATAAATGTTTCAAAATATATCATCAATCTTCATTAATACTGATCACATAAAACATCAAAAAATTTATTTATGAATTGGAACATTTGATCATACATAAACTCATAAACCCATGATGGTATCAATAAATATTATGTTAATCGTATATGGAGACATATATGCTTCCAAAACCAACACAATCTATTGATGTTTCATTATTCGTAAAACTAAAATACTATTGTTAATAATATGTGTAGACATAATTCTTGAATTTTAATATATAAATACTTCAATCCTTCCAATTGAAATGTTTTTATGGCATAGGTTATTTATTGGTCTAAGACATAACTCTATGATTTTAGCATTAAAATGGATAATTCCCATGTTTCCCAAACACGCAACATTGAACTCATTGATAATTTAATACACTATGACCATATTTTCCACATAGAAAGAATCTTACCTTAATTTAAAGATATTATTATCACGACTTACTCCCAAAATCTTGACATGTAGTTCTAAATACTCTTTCCTTTATGTTAATTGCAACATAATCTTTCATAAAATCCAATTATCCTCTTATTTGATTAATTTATATTATCATCAAAGTTCAGGTTATTAATTTTATACTGTGATAGTTGATTAGAAATTATAATAATATCTTTCTCTCCAATAATCATCCAACTTGGTTGCTAATAACTAAAAAAATTCAATCACTTTTAGTGTTAAAATTATTCATCCAAATTATATCAATTGATGAAAAACAAAAATTAATAGTGTGAGAAACAAAAATCGTAGAGGAAAACCACATAATAATGAAAAATAATTTATAGGATATACAAATCAAGACATGTTCTATTTAATATATGAAATCTTAGGTTTAACCTAGTTCATCTGTTAGTATCATTTATTCAAATCCTTTATAATGGTCTATAAAGATCAAGTTATGTTACTTTATAATATACCCCGTGAGTATAAAAACAAGTTATGTAGTAAGCTTCATTGTCATGTATCAGGTAACACTTGAGTCAAGAGTGGTGTTCCTTTTTAGATTTGCTACCCCTAGGTACATTTGTCATAGAACTTCCTCCACTTATAGTATCCAGATAGTGATTTATTACTAGGAATATAACACTTATTTATTAACCAAAACATAGGATGTTATCATATTCCTATGATTATCTTATGGGTGATCACCATATCTTTCTCATCCTAATTTCCAAAGGATAACTAAAAATTCACTCTGAAACCAATTGTAAATACCTAAGCTACAAATTTATAGATATCAAATCGTAAGAGATTATTATTCCTTACATAACATAAATATACATTCCTAAATAATATGGGTGAAGTTGCATGGGGAATTTTGATATATAAAAAACAATTTCATAGGTGAAATACATCATCTATCACATAGTTCTTCATAACTGGAACCCTCCTTATACATATCATAAAGAATACATTTCTTCATAACCTAGGGAATGAAAAGATAAAAATGGTTATCATAGATTCTCGATAAATTTAAAAAATGGATATGCTAATATAACAAGAAGTTAAGGGTAATAGAACATCAGAATAACATTCGAAAGCCAAAACCAACATATCATAGACCATAAACATGAGACATGAAAAAAATCATAAAGGTCCATATAACATCAATCATATAGAAATCAAAGAATATCATCCATGTGAATATAAAATTACCATAAGACATAGATTTATGGAAAACACATAAGCATAGAAAAACATATGTCAAGGCTACCCACCAAGACATTCATAACACATTAGTCTGGGGCTAACCACTCATGCACCTGGTTCGATTTAGGAAAAACATCTCATATAAAGACTTTCTTGGGCATGGGATAACCTCTCATATACCCCTAATATCATAGAACATTAATAAATACCTAATTCATTATAGATAGATATATGTGATACCCTTGACATAATGAAAATCATATATATGTGTGCCGCTATAACATAAAAATTTCAAGATATCAAAAACCATTAAATGTGATTATTTTCATAATCATTTCATAATATCAGCACCTATAGAAAAGATACATGTTTTATATTCATTTTATCATTTCATAATATAATTACTCGTGGAAAAGGAATGAGTTTCATGAACATGTTTTACTCACAATCAGGAACAAAAAAATCTAAATAAAGTATAATGATGTTATCATTATATCATATCCTCAATAGAAATTTTGTAACATCGAAGGAAATAATCATAGATTGAAAATTATTATGAAATATCACTTTGAACATTTGATGAGAAAAATATAATTTTCACATTATCAAAAACATATTTGAAAAAATAAAAAATGTTAAGAATAATTTTCATTGAATATATCCTTATAAACATATTAAGCAACACTTAAATATAATTTAATAAATTTTATGAGGAAAACAACCTTTCCACATTGAAAATAATTTTATTAAAAAATAAAACATTTTCAAAATCCTTTTAAATAAAAATAAAAATACATCCTAAATATTAAAGTAATTTTTTTTAAAACAACCTTGAAAACATGTAGTGTAACCTTCATAAAATTATTTATTAATGATAGTAGATAATTGAATACATGTTGTATATGTTAAAAATATTCCCTTCACATTATAAATAAAATGTCAAAAGTACCTTAGTCAAAAAATGATAAAAAGAATAATTTTTAAAATAAATATATTTTAATAATTAAAAGGGGGGAATTTATTTAAATAATAATAAAAAATTTAAAAATTATTCTTGAATTTTTTTTTGAAAAAATAGATATGGTAGAAAAATATTTTTTGACAGAAAAAAAATATAATCGATTTTTATTAAAAAAAATATTTTCAATATATTGAGTCCATAAAGAGAGGAAAATTTATAAAACAATTGTATTACCAAAACATAAACAAAGGATAATAATATTAACTATAGTTAATTATAGTTACATAATGAAATTTCAACATATAATACCTATTCATAAATAATGATAATGTTTCATAAAACCCATAAAAAATTGGTAACTTTTGAATCGTAATACCCATGAAATGGAGATCATATATTGGATATATAATTCCACATAAATTTGATGGTAATAATGAAAAATTAATATCATTATCATTATATATTCCATATAAAATAAAAAAGTTGTGAATATGGCTTGTATTTTATAGATATTAAAAGTAAGATGTAAATAACTTACCAGTTTTGTAACTTTTGAATCATAATCCCTATGAAATAATAATATCAAATGAATAATTATATGTAATTAAAATAATTATATTCATTATATAATAGGTAAAATGTGTAGTATGTACACCTCATATATGAAGGTATTTTCACAGTGTTACTTATATACCGAAGGAGATAAATTAAGAAAATAATCTCTTACCTTAAGTTCCTCTTTCCTATAAAGTTCTCTAGACTCCTATATAAAAAAATAAATTTGTTTTATGTCAATTTTAGTAACATAATCATATATATAATAATATATATATATGATTAAATTTTTTATCTTTTACCACCCTTTTATTAACATGTCCTTGTAAAAATCATGTTTTAGGTAATAAAATCTTCATTTGTCATGTATGATTTTGATTAGTACTTTTGGTACTTTTACATTGATCATGGTTACAAAACTTAAATTATTTTTTTCATTGTATATATATATATCATATATAATCATTATATTCATATATATATTTATCTATTAATTTCGTAGATTGAAATATGGAATGCACTGTTCATTGAAACGGTGGGTCACACGTGTGCATGAACACTACTTCTATATTTTGAAAAATGGAAAAAAGTATATATATATTAATAATTAAATAATAATTATAATTTTATATATATCAAATATATTAATTAAAATTATCCTCACTGCCTTTCACATAATTCATATGTGAAAAACAAATCACATCGCTTCACGAGGTGGTAGTATGTCGTATACATGAGTGACATTATCCTATCCTCCATTGAAAAGAATGTAAAAATGGATACGTGATATTATAGATATGGAATTATAATTATTTTAAAAATATTATATATATATATATATATCATTAGACCCATCTATGAGAGATATTTATGGAGAATAAGTCACATCATTTCGTGAGGTGATAGTCTTCCTCACACATGAGTGACATTATTATATCCCATTTGACAGAAGATAGGATGGATATATGTCATTAACATAAAATAAAAACATATCATTATAATAAATATATTGAATTTAATATATAATAATTTTGAAATAATTATTTAAAAAGGATTAAGAATAAATAAAATAAAATTATTGGTTATGAGTTTTACTTATTCATTATGAAACCTCTATAAGTTTTTACCATAAGCCTTACTAGGATAGATTCATGAAAAAAATGATTATAGAATATTGGGAGAGATGTAAGCAATGGATTTGGGTAGGTATTGGAAGAAATAATTTTTTTTAAGCATGAATAGAAGTGTAGATTGGGTGGAATTTTATAAGTGAGAGAGAGAACACACTTGGAATTCTAGAAAAGAAAAAAGGTGTAACCACATTTTTCTCATGTAAAAAGGATCCAAAATGGAAAATTTACAATAAATAAAGATATATCATTGAAATATTTCCATAAAATATGAATTGTACATGTTTTATGATGACTTTAACACTTATATTTTTTATCCCCTATAAACTTGTTTTTTCATTAATCGTGGTAATTTATTTTTACTATTTTAATTATTCGTTATTATAAAAAATTAATTTAACCATATTTGTTAGTATTATTTATTATTATTCCAAGTATTTAATCTAATTCATTAAATTAAATTAATATAATTGGTTGAATTTAGTTTAAAATTGATGATGTTGATGAGATGAAAAGGCATCTCTCCAAAGAGAAATTTTCATAAGATTATACATTTTTAACGTGAAAATTAAACATGAAATTTATTATAATGAATTATAATGTATTTATAAATATATAATTTAACCAATTTTACTTTAAAAATCATAAATTAATATATATGTTATTAAATTCATTAAATAAAATTAAAATTCTTAATAAAGAGATGTATTTTTCAATTTTCACTGAAAAATTAATATCTTCAAAAAAATATCAAAAAATAATTCTATGATAATTTTGACATTATGGTTTAAAAATTGAATATAATTTTAACAAATTTTTTTTATAATTGTGAAAGAAATTATTTTTATAATAAGTTTCAAATTTGTGATGAAATCTCTTTTTAGAAAAAAATTACATCTTTTAGAAAAAAAATTAATTTCTTTTCAATTTTTTCATTTTTAATAAACCAAAAACAAAATAATTCATTTCATACAAGTTTAAACCATATATTTTAATAATATAGTTAATTATATTTGTATTCAACATTCCAACAGCTAGCTGAAAACTGTAATATTAAATAATAATATGAACATAAAATTATTGATAAATAAAACATGGTGTTACATGTAATGTAAGAAATAAAAGAAACTTTTTGTTATGTGTAATTAAATATATCCTAGAAACTAAATTAAAAAAAATCATAATATCTCATGGTGTTATGTTTTACTTCATTAATTTTCATGTAATTTCGTGTATTATTCATCAATTTTTTCAAGATGATTTAATTTGGGGGGTTACAACACATGTGCTAAGAGAATCCAGTATCTGTGTATTGAATTTTTGGATTTGTTTTATATAAATTTTCCTTAAAAAATTGTGAAATTAATCATTTTGGAACCCTAATTTTGGTTCCCCTAATGTTTTCTAGTAGATATATTAGTACCCAATTTTTTTTTGAAAATGATTTTAATTTGTGATAATAGATGAATATTGGATTCTTTCTAGTCTTCCATAGCACAAATTTTACAATTACATTAATGAAATAAATTCCTTTTTTTATGAAAATAATTACAAAACTTTCCCCTCAAAATCAATTTGAGAAAATTTTTCTATATATAATATCTATAATTAATAGAAAACTAGAACCAAATTGGTTTTTTTACATGCTCAAAAATTTTATTTACAATTTTTTTCCTTTGGGGAATTTTATAAGATATTTTTTAAGATAATTGATAGTCACTTATAACTCATGGGAGATCTAGCTCCATACATAGATTTAAATGAAGAATCTTTTTTGGAATTGTCAGGGTATATCCAGTTCTGACATGTTAATAGTTTTAAAAAGAATGATTAACACTGATCACCCAATGTTGTTTGAAATTATTAAGCCCAAAACTAATTTTTCTAATAAATATTCCCATTTGTTCCAGTATACTTTCTCTTTCATATGTGCATATAAAAACTCTTCCAATGTTGAATCTCTCAGGGTTTTTTCGCACTCTTCTCTTCAAAATATTAATGTTTTTAATGTTACTGAGCAAGTCTTTACATGTGACTTTTTAATTGATGGCACTCACCCTTTTTTATCTTTTGTTTATGTTAATAATATATTTCGATATAGTAGGCCCCATTGGCTTGACCTTACCTATTTAGGTTTCAATATCAATACTCCTTAGTTTGTGATTGGAGACTTTAATTCCATTATTAACTCAAGTGAGAAAATTGGTCTGTCTCACATTACTATTTCTACAAGAGAATTTAAAACAACTATTAAAGACAAAAACATTGTTGAAATTAATCATACTAGTGCAAAATATACTTTTTATAGAAGTAATTACAATAAATTGGTCGCCTCCAAGTTGGATAGATCCTTCATGAATGTCCCTACTTTGGACAAATGGGATACTATCTAAAACATCACCCTCCTAAAGTTATACTTTGACCATCATCCAATTATGGTCAATGTCTCCATAAAAAATAAGAAACAGTTACTTCCTTTTAGGTTTAACAATGTTTGGTTTTCTAATGCTTAATGCACTGATATCATCAAAAAAAATTGGTCTTCTACGTCTCACTTCAATGATGCATTTGCTTCTTCTGTTAAGCTAAAATACCTCAAACAGACTCTTAAAAGTTTGGACAGCTCTACCGCCAAGAAAATTAACAATGACATCTTTCTTATTGAGGATAAGCTAACTAAACTTCAAAAAAATAGCACTATCTCTGATTTCAACACTGATACAACATTGGAGATCAACCTTTTGATAAAACTAAACTGTTTACTTGCCTTTAAAGATAACACGAGGAAGTAAAAATTTAAAGATAAATTTTTATTAGATGGTGATAGAAACACAAAGTTGAATAATTCTCTTCCTAGAGCCAGGAAAGCTTGCAGACCGCTATCTTTGTTAAAGGATGGGGACAACCACCTTAACAATGAGTATGACATTGCATGTAATATTTTTGCTTACTTTGAATCCAACTTTAATGGTCCTGACAATAATAAATACCTCTTAACTGAGGTCCTTCCATTAGTAGTCAATGATGAGGATAACACGTTCATTCTAATAATACCCATTGATCATGAAATTAAGTACATTGTCTTCAATTTGAACCCTAATAGTGCTCTGGGTACTGATGGTTTTAATAATGTTCTCTTTCAACACTTTTAGGATATTTTGTAACTTGATGTTTATAAAGTTGTCAAATATTTATTCTCTAATGGTTTCCTTCCTCCTGGTCTTAATGCTCGATTTCATTCTTTGATCCCTAAAGTGGAAAATTCTTATAAGATCTATTTGTTTAGACCCATTTCTCTCATTAACACCCTTTATAAAATAATCACCAAAATCATTGTTAATAGACTGTCAAATATCATGAATTTTTTTTTCATGGAACCAATCTGGGTTCACTAAAGGTTAATCTTTACAAGATTATATTTTTCTTGCCTTTGAGAGTTTAAAAACATTAAAAAAAGATAACAGAGAGGGTAATATTTCCATAAAACTTTATATTAAAAAATATTTTTGACACCATGGATTAGAGCTTCATCTTCAAGGTCCTTCAAGGTTTTGGTTTTAACGACTCCTTTATTACTACTATTAGAACCCTTTTCAATTAGGCTTCCATTTCCATCCCATTCAATGGCTCTCCTAAGGGCTAATTCAAATGTGCCAAAGGTTTAAGGCAAGGTTACCCCTATCTACCATTCTCTTCTCTATTGTGGAAGACTATCTTAGTCGCCTCTTCAATCTCTTTGTGGAATAGACCAAAATCAAGCCCATTTGTTTCTCAAGGAAAGTGAATGCTCCCACTCATCTTCTATATGCTGATGATATCATCCTTTTTTACAAGGTGAAAAAAGTAATATTCAAAACCTCAAAAATGATCTCTCATGCTATGAAGAGGTTTTTGGCAAGCCATTAGTTGGAAAAAAATCTTCTATTTCCTTGTGAAAAGCATCCCTCTCAGTAGGAAATGTAATATTATTAGTGACTTAGGCATTAGAGAAGGATCTTTTCCTTTTACTTACCTTGGTGTCAGCCTTTTTTGGGGAAGACCCAAGTCCTGTCACTTTTCTCTAATAGTTGACCAAGTTCTTAACCAACTATATTCTTCGAAAGGTAAATCCCTCTCTATGGCAGGAAGAATATGCCTTGCCAAATCCACCATTGTTTCTAAAAATTTTTACTCCATGATGGTTTATAAATGGAATATTGGGCTTATTAAGAAAATGAATAAATCAATCAAAAACATCATGTGCACTAGTAGAACTCGGGAAAAAAAGATTGTGACTATCCCATGGTCAACTTGTTATAAACCATTGATAAGGGTGGGATTGGCATAATAAATCCCAGGTACTTTAATGGGGATCTCAATCTAGACTCACTTGGAACCTCCTCTACAATAAATAAGATTCTATTTCTTTTTTCAAAGATAGATTTCATGGAAAACTTAAGGAAAGAAAAATGAATTTTTTTCAACTCCTCTATCTGGCCTTCAATAAGGAAATATTTTCTCAGCATTGTGAATAATTCCAGTTGGATGGTTTCCAGGAACTCCTCCATGAATTTTTGGTTGAATAATTGGACTTGTACCCCCCTTATATATATGACACATCCTGATCAAATACATGAAGGTATCAACTATTCAATTAGAGATATGTTAAACTCTCATAATGATCACCTACCTGAAACCATTATGCATGTCATTAATAGCTACCCTTTCTCAAACACTGATGATTTTTTAATTTGGGAGCCTTCTCACAATGGTATGATTGACTCTAAATTTTTTTATAATAATTACTTCTCTAATTATAAAAGTTATTTTGATTGGATAAAACGTTTTGACAAACCTTGGATAAAACCTTTAAGATTCACTCTTATTTTGGACCTTTCTAATAACAGAGTCCCCATAGACAGGTGCCTTCAATCGTTTAGAATCCAACTTTTCTCTAAATGAAGACTTCAATCAACATAGAGAAGATGCTAATCATCTCTTCCTTTCTTATGCTACTACCTATGCTCGTTGGAACTATATTTTTACATTTTTAACTGTAGATGGATGATTCTTGACTCTGTCAACACTCATATAAAAAGATGTGTGGAAATGAAAAGTTCTCATAAAATTAATATTATATTCCTTATTTTTATTGATGAGTGACATCATGTGATCTGGTATGATAGAAATGATTTTATTCATAACAACTAATCATTCAATTATAATGCAGGTCGAATGCAGATTCTTATTTCCATACATGAAGTTGATTCGATTCAAAATGGTCACTACAAAAACAATGTTGATGACTTTTCAATTATACAATGTCTTTAGATCGATGTAAATTTGTTCTCAACCTCATCATAGTTTTTAAGTGTTCTGGCATGATCCCCTTTCTGTTTGGATTAAATTTAATGTGAATGGAACCTCAAAAGGAAAACCAAGTCCTGCAGGTTGTGGTGATATCTTCAAGAACCACCTTGGTCAGATCCTTGGATACATTCATGGTAACTGTGGTATTACTTCTTATTTGGAGGTTGAAATAATGACTATTATACATGTTGTTACCTTTGCAAAGAAACATGTTTGGAACAATCTCTGGATTGAATGTGATTTGACTACCATTGTATGATCTATTTTGAATTTTGTGACACACCTTGAATGGTCGATTACTACCCATTGGATGGATTACAACCGCTCTCTTCTTGACATCAAATACATTATAAATCACATTTATCATGAAGCTAATATGGTTGAAGATGGACTTGATAACAAGGGAGTAAATCAAGACATTACCTAGCTTGATGATCTCCCTTATGATCCTCTCCCTCTTCATGATAAATATTGTAATGTGATTCCTTCCTTTAGACTCATGTAATCACTTTCTTTTATAAAAATTTTTCTATAGTCTTTGGACCATGGAACCCCCTCTTTTTTAAACTTATAACTCATACACATTTGGTTGGAAATTTAATTTTATTTATAATTAATATTTTCGGAATAGAGTTGGTTCTTTTTTTATGAAATTGATTATACTTAATTTTAATCTCATTAAAAATTGAAGTTGGTTCATAATAACCTTCCTCAAGTTGATTGTAAGAAAAATTTTTATCATCATAGCAGAGTGGATTGGATGAAAAAGAGAAGGTATATGTGGTAGAAGAAAATTATTTTCAGTTTACATAGATGCTTATATCATCTTCATCCATGATAGACATTGAACTTTTCTCACTAGATTTTCTTGATGAGGGGGAATTATTCCATTCACTAGAGGATAAAACCATGAAGGATTCCATTCTTTTATTCTTCCTCCCCTTATTTTTCTTTTTTATCAATGGTATTCTTGGTCATATGTGTCCCCTAATATTTCATTTGTTGAACTATACTCCATGTTCACATTGGGAATCCTCCTTTTTGGGGTACTAGTAGGGTATCATTACTTTTAAGAAATTGTTCATCTACTGGGATATAAAATCCATTTAATCATCATTATAATAGTTGATATTAATTTCTTTGAAATAAATCAGCTTCTTTTTAATGATTTCATAAGTTTATTTATCATCTTTTCATTTCATTGTGGTCTTATAAGTTAAGAAATATCTAATGAGATCCTAAACTAGAATGTTTTAAATGTCTTTTACTTCTTGTATTTTCATCACATTGGGTTTGGAATTACTTGGAAAAACCCAAAGCATTTTCTTGAATAATGTTTTGGTAGTAAGAGTATTACCAAGAGACTATCAACCATATCATATATTAGTAATATCTGTAAATATATTTGTAATATATTCATTAACATCCTTACTAAAACATTCAAAATATTATCTAAACATATCTATTATAGTATCTATAAATTTATTTGTTCCTACATGAGTAATTTAAAAGAGTTTCTAGATTTCTTGAGGAGTTTTCTATATAGATATCGGACTAAAAAAAGTTTCTTGTAAGACACAATGTATAGAAATCATATATTCAATATATAATTCAAAATAAGAAATATAATAGGGTTCCCATTTTTCATCTCTTTCATCTGTACAAATATAACCATCTTTAAAAATAGTCCATATAGAATAATCAATACTTTTATGAAATGCTGACATATGTTCACTTCAATAACTTATAGTTGGAAGCATCAAACTTTGGTGCATAACCAAATTATTTACCATAGGGATCACTATTGGTGTTTGAAAAAGATTTTATCTTTTAAAAAACTAAATCTATGTAATCAGTTAACATATTTAAAAGAATAATAAATTTTTAGAGAAATGATATTTTTAGAATAATAGAAATAAAAATTATTTTTTAAAATGAATATTATTCTCATTGATACTAATGTTTTTCAGTGATAATATGATAGTAGTGGAGGTAAATTAAATTTTAAAAAAAATTAAAAAAATTTAATAAATAAAAGAGACTATCATGAAATCAATCAATTTATGTTCAAAAAAATAAATGTAAAATCTTCCTCTATGATAATTAATAACATTTGTCAAAGTAGGAAATATAATATGGAAATTAAAATGACACACTCAGAAAACGGATTTCGGTAATAACTCAAGAATGAGCCCCTATGTCACTTCCCCTCCATATGGATTGAAAGAGTTATATATCTCCCGTGGCATTAAAAAAACGAATAACCAAATAATAAATAATAAATCCCTTTGATTTATTGGAAACAATGGTCCATGAACCCTCTCTTAGATATCTCTTAATGAAGATGATGATGAAGATATTGGTCTATTTTTACAACACATTACAATATACACAACTTGATATCGAATATATTGATGAATATGAATGATGTAGAGAGGGAGAGAGAGATGGAGAAATTATAATTAGATCCTTTAAGAATTAAATTAGGGGAGTATGTGAGAAAAGTGTTTAATTTGAGATGTAATTGAAATTAGATAGATTCATTGAATCCAAGTTACCTTTTGAGAGTGTAACAATTCTTGGAGATATCTTGCATAAGCTCATTGTGGGTTGGTTAAGAATCATTCAATTAAAATTGGTTGTAATAGATTTAATATTTGAGATCCAATCCTCTTTTGTATATTTATAGCCTTCATATGTGTTGGAGGAGACTATGATCGAGTCAGGACATTAATTTTAAGAAAATATTCTTTTAGACTAAGAAATTAATACTCTTTTATTGTTATAAATTGATGAAATTGACTAGCCAGACAATTCCAGGGTCTAGATGATGAGACTAAGGTAGGTTCCCTCTCTACATAATAATCCACTGGATAAAAGACGAGATCAATTGGCTAGTTAGTGGGTTTCATTGGGCTGTAGGTGGTAATATCTGCCCTATCAGCTACCATGTGATATTCTACCAAATGGACATTGATGTTTCCCTATAAGGGTATTCAAGGATACCTTCCATGCTCTTTTGTATGCCTTTTTTTGGTTAAATTGTTCCCTAGTAATATCTTAAACACTATAATTAAAAATATAGTAAAAAATATTATAAATTACTATATTGGTGGTGATCTTAAAAAGATATTTGAGGTCAAAAACCAATGGCTTCATCTTATATTTTCTCTCATAAATTTCCTTACTAACTTCATCTTCACTCCATTAGAGATAATTTTCATATATCTTAAATAATGTTTCAAATTAACCATCGGATATCCATCAAATCTTAGTAGGTTTTACTAAGAAAATTTATCTCATATTTTATTCCACATTTTGTAAATAGATTTATTCTTATCTATATCAATTTCTTTCATAAGAACCACATACAATCATCTTTCAACAAACATAAATTCTATCAAAAATAATATAAAATCATTAAATTAATTTATTTTTTCATAAAAGGGTTCTTATGGACCCTCTCAACTATACAAATTTATAAATTGATTTTTTAACCAATTTTGTATCAAAAAAATTAATATGATTTATATAATATTGTTGAATCTACAATGTCACAACCCGTCCCCTGGGGTCCTTGTTGTGACTGCCTCAATCACACCTTCCATAGGTCGGGGGCTAGTGACTAGCACCGGAAAGGTGTATCCCTAAATTGGGACGGCATTTCCTTTTTAACCAGTATAGACACATATTCCAAGAACACAATAAGAAGAAACCACACAGACTAGAATGCAATAAAAAGAAACCACAAAGTAAAATATTGTAGTAAAGAGTGCTGAAGGTAAAGGGGGATGGAAATACCAGCCCAAATATAAGGTACAAGTACAACTGAAAAGTGAAAATACAACTAAAAAGTACAAAGAAGCTCCTAGATCATCCTACGAGGGTCCTACCTGAAGGGTAGGCATAACTCACGATCAGTAGTCTCGGCATCACATCACGCCAAGTGGTCCAACTCCAGGAACTGTCCAGTCCAGGCTCCCTCAGCCTCGATCAACATTGTACACCATCTACACATGACACAATAAGGTGCGGGCGTAGCCCATGCAGGGGTGAGTATAACGATACTCAGTAGGGACCCTCATACCCCGTAGGTCTCCTAGAGTTCCACAAAAAAAACCACAAAGAAAGACATCAAAACTACTTAGGTATATGCCCATACATATACCTAAGTTATCAAGATATACTCATCGCATACATGAGGGAAGGATACCATATAGGTAATACCACGAAGGTAGAAGTACCACACAGGTAACAGCACGAAGTCAACACCACAAAGGTAGACGTACCACACAGGTAACACCATGAAGGTTGAAGTACCACACAGGTAACACCACAAAGATAGAAGTACAACATAGGTAACACCAAAAAGGTAGAAGTACCACACAGGTAACACCATGAAGGTTGAAGACTGAGCTCACAATCAAGTATAGAAATAAAGCACAGAAGTACAGATTATTAGTCGAGAAGCTAGATTATCATACTCTGTCAAGATGTGTTGTTTATAACCATACGGAGTCTGACCCACATAGGATTGATAGGTACTAACCCTCGCAATGACCCACACAGGATCTGACTTGCCCAGAGTCAATAGGTACTAACCCCCACTAACCCACACAAGATCTGACCCACATAGGATAGGTATGCGCTGACCCACATAAGATCACTGAGTGTTAATCCACACAGGATCTGACCCACACAAGATCGGTATGTGCTAACCCACACATGATCGTTGAGAATTGAACCACACAGGAACTGACCGACACATGATCGGTATGCACTGACCCACACAAGACTGTTGAGCGCTGATGCACACAAGATCTGACCCATATAGGATTGGTAAGTGTTGACCTACACAAGATCAGTAAGTGTTGACCCACACATGCTCTCTTGGTACTAACCTCTGTAATGACCCACACAGGATCCAACCCGCCCGGAGTCGATAGGTACTAACTCCCGCTGACCCACACAAGATATGACCAACATAGGATCGGTATGCGCTGACCCATACAGGATCACTGAGCGTTGACCCACACAGGATCTAACCCACACAGGATCGGTATGCACTGAACCACATAGGATCGCTGAGCACTGACCAACATATGATCTGACCCACACATGATCAATAAGTGATGAACCACATAGGATTGCTCGGTACTAACCTTCGTATGATCTATCTCCAACATCCGCCTCACTACTAGCCACTGGATTCCTCACACTCGGTGCGCTCGAGTTTTGTAGAAACTACCCCTTGAGATATCGGTCATACCTAGACTACCACTAAGCTCCACAAATGAGAAACCCAAATGACTGACATGTCATTGGAGTTCCAACGCGACAGACGGTGCATCAATTAGATGCCCATTCTGTGAGTTATAAGTGTTTTAGTTTCAAGGGCCTGGTTAGATTTTTGTTCGATCCAACCTGGACTTACTCCACCTTTCTCCAAAAGTCAAGTGAAATATACCAAAAGAACTGTCTCAATCCAAGGATCTTAGCAACATAGAAGGTTTGTTAAATGGATGCCCAGTTTGGAAGTTAGGTCCCTTTAAGTGTTTCTGGGTTAGGTTGGGCCCAGGTCCTGTCCAACCCAGTCGGAACGACCCAGCCCGACCCGTTCTGGTTCCACCCCAGATGGGATGGGCTGAATTATGTCCTAGCTCGCAAGGGGCGGCCCGGCCCACTGGGCAGCGGCCCGCAGGAGGGCGTCCGACGATCCACCCGAGTTGGCAAAGTGGGGGGAATTTCTTCTCGGTATCCCAAATGACATGGAGTCCGTTTATCTTCGGAAAAGGTGGCGCCATGTGGGCACCGCCCAGTCACTACAGAACCCGCTGGAAACACAGGTTCTACCTCCTCCACCATGGCTTTGTTTGTGGCCCTCTACTCGCCCGTGGCACGCTGGTCACACCGCCTCCCCTTCTGTGGCTGGCCGATGTGCCGACCACCTCCTCGAACCGCCATGACGGACGAGTCGTGGACCCTAGGTCACCGGCAGCACCCTATGGTATGTCGCACCTCCTCCACCGCTGGTCGGTGTCGACCGATCTGATGACCATCATGGCTTTGTGCCACGGCCTCCTCTTACGGTGCACGACGGGATGCCACCTCTTTCATTATCAGTCAGTGTTGTCATATCGGTGGTCTTCCACAGAGGGCGCAAGGGTAGAAAAGTTATGGAGGGTTTAGGTCGAGTTTTTTAGGCTCGTGCCCACTGCGTTAGCTTGTAATCATGAGGTAGGATTCAAGAGTTCATCAAATTCTTGGAAATTACAACAAAATAACCCCTACCTCAAGAATAATGGAGAATGTCCACAGTTGAGGAAGTGGGTCGGTAATCTTTGTTCCCGCAATAGGCTTATAATGATGCCTCTTGTATATTCTCTTTCGGTTCGGGGTTTCGGTGTCGCTCGTCACCACTCTCCGGGACCGGCTCCATCCTCCAAGGGTTTGGTGTCTCGGCACTCCTTCAACATTTTGTTTCTTAAAGAAGTTGTGTCTTCACCTCTCCCCAAGCTCCATATAAATAGGAGAGGGGGAGGTGTTTGATGGTGTTGGGAATTAATGGGGGCTCATTAATTAGGAAGCCTCTTAATTCCCCAACGATATTGTTACATAGGAATGAAAGGTCAAGCCATTTATTGGCTTCAAACGGCGTTGGTCCCACCTTGCCGCTTGTCCATTGTAGGGATTGATTGAAAATAAAATAATAATGTTATTTTATTTATTTTCTTTAAAATGTTCCAAAATATAACTTTTTCTCCAAACCTATAGCGGTCAAAGTGAAACCTCACTTAAGAGAATCTCGGTGATGTGGATTCAACTGTGCCCTTGGATTTTTAATCTAAGCACCAGTTCAAAAGTTAAAAAATGATGCTCTCATGTTTACTGAATGTACCTTAAAAAAGTTCATAAATTCATTCCGGGCACACCGGGCCTCGGAATCACGTGCTGTCAATTTTTTCAAACTCGTAATAATTCCATATAATTAAAAAAATTACATGGAAAAATCATGGTCTTTACATTCTCCCCACTTTAAAGATTTGTGTCCCTGAAAGCCACAACAAAGACTAAGGAATCAAATGGGGGTACTGAGCACAAATCTGAGCCTCCCACTCCCATGTTCTCTCCTGGAGGTTCCCATGCTGCCAGTGAACGCACACCAGAGGTATCGATTCCCCATAAAGGAATCTCTCCTGTCAATCCTCAATCTCCACTGGAACCTCCATAAACGTCATCCCATCATTGAAATCTAGCTCGTCGTGGTTGATGATGTGAGATGGGTCATGCATGTATCTCCTTATCTGGGATACGTGGAAGATGTTGTGCACCCTCTCCAACTATGGTGGTAGTCCGAAGAGGTATGTCACCTTTCCAATCCTCTAAAGTATCAGAAATGGTCTGATAAACCTCAGTGATAACTTTTCACCTCGACCAAATCACTATAGTCTACATATAGGGGTGACTCGAAAGAATATATGGTCCCCCTCCTGAAACTCTAAAGGTCTTTGTCTCCTGTCAGCATAAGATTTATTCCTGCTATGTGTAGTATTCATCTGCTTCTTGATGATCTAAACCTTCTTATTGGTAGCCCATACCATATCTGAACCCATAAGTGTTGACTCCCCTAGATTTTTCCAGCATAGAGGTGATCTGCATGGTCGGTCGTACAAGGCCTAAAATGGTGTCATACCGATGGTGGAGTGATAGTTGTTGTTGTACGCGAACTCCACCAAGGGAAAGTGATCCTCCCAACTGCGGACAAAATCTAGGACACAACCATGAAGCATGTCCTCAAGTGTATGGATGGTCTGCTCCATCTGACCATCCATCTATGGATGAAAGGTGGTGCTCAAATGTAGCTGAGTCCCAAACAACTCCTGTAATCCCTTCCACAACCGGGAAGTAAAACGTGTGTCATGGTCAGATTCGATCATCAATAGAACCCTGTGAAGTCATACAATCTCCTACACATAGAGGCGTCCCAAGCCCTCAACTGATCCCTACTCTAATATAGGTAAGAAGTGGGCTAACTTGGTGAGTCAGTTAACAATCACCCAAATGGAATCATGTCCCCTGGACATACGTGGAAGCCTTGTCACAAAGTCCATGGAGATTCTATCCCACTTCCACTCTGGCACCTCTAGTGGATTAGCTAAGCCTACTGGAACCTGATGCTCAGCCTTCACTTGATGACAAGTGAGGCATCATGAAATAAACTCTTCCACTACCTTCTTTACCCTAGGCCACCAGTGCTAACGCCGTAGGTCCTAGTATATCTTCACCACACCGGGATGTACTACCAGAGGGGACGTATGGAAATCCCTAAACACCTCCTCATATAGCACCACTAGTACCATGGTACGTCCTCTGAAGAGGATGACGTGCTCCCCACCTTCAAAAAAATCATTAGGTGCCTTTCCTACGGATATCTGAGCACGTCAAGCCTCACAGTCAAAGTCCCCAAGATGCGCCTCCCTGACTCACTAAAGAAGTGGGGGAGTGACTGTCAAAGACTAGAGGTAAGCTACTCCACCTCTATCCACGAAGGATATCTACATCGTGGCTAGTTACTTTGTCACATCACTCAACAACTATAGGCCAGACCTTAGGCTGAGTACATCGGCTACCACATTCTCCTTCCCAAGAGTATAGACTATCTCAAAGTCATAGTCCTAGAGGAACTTTGGCCATCATCACTATCTCATGTTCAGGTCCTTCTAAGAGAAGATATACCTAAGACTCTTGTGATTAGAGTAGACTGTAAGACATTTATCCATCAAGTAATGTCGCCACATATTCAAGGCGAAGACCACTGCTGCTAACTCCAGGTCATGGGTAGTATAATTCTCTTCATTCTATCTCAACTATCGTGATCCTTAGGTGATCACTGCTCTCTCCTGCATCAGAACACACCCAAGTCTGGTCCCTGATGCATCGAAGTAGACTACATACCCAACACCCTCTTCCAGTAGCCTCAAGATGAGGGCACTCGTCGGTCTCTGCCTCATCTCCTGGAAACTCTGCTCTCATCTCTCCGTCTATACGAAGGGTTTTCCCTTCTTTTTCAATGCTGAAAAGGGCGCCATAACTCTAGAAAAGTTAGGAATGAATCTCCGGTAATACCCAACCAACCCCAAGATACTTCTCACCTCGTTCATACTCCTATGTGGCTCCCAAGAAAGCACAGTCTCTATCTTTTCTGGATCCACTGCAACTCCAGCCTTCGAGATAACATGTCCTAGAAAGTAGACCTCTTGAATCCATAACAGGCACTTCGAAAGATTACCATAAATATGGTGCTCTCAGAGTGTATCTAAGACTATCTATAGATGGTAGGAATGCTCCTCCTCCGTCACCGAGTATATCAAGATGTCGTCGATGAAAACTACCACAAAGAGATCAAGGTATGGATGAAATATCCTATCCATAATTACCATGAACACTGTTGGGTAATTGGTCATGCCGAATGGCATAACAAAGAACTCATAGTGTCCATACCGACATCTGAAGGATATCTTTTTTCACATCCTCATCACGTACCCTGAGTTGATGATAGCCTGATCTGAGGTTTATCTTCAAAAACCAACGAGCTCCCTTCGGATGATCGAAACGATCATCAATCCTCGGAAGTGGATACTTGTTCTTCACAGTCACCAGGTTCAGGCACCGATTGTCCAGACAGAGTCTCAAACTCTTGTCTACCTTCTTGATAAAAAAAATTGGGACTGCCCAAGGAGAATCCCTGGGCCTTATGAACTCCTTCCCCTATAAGTCCTCCAAATGTACCTGTAACTCACGAAGCTCCATGAGTGCCATCCGATATGTTGGTGTATATATCGGTGTCGTCTTAGGGTATAGGTTGATATAAAAGTCTACCTCTCTTCGTGGAGGTAGTCCCAGAACATCATCAGGAAAGATATCAGCATACCGGTACACCACTATAGGATAGCTCGAACTCTCAACATCAACTGCTCTAGGGTAAGGCTATCCAATTGATGTGTGATCGGATGCACCCTTCTATGGGTACATTTGTCCTATATTGTAAGGGTTCCCTTCCCACCGGTGAGGGAAAACCTGGTCCCATTCGCATGGACACACCACACTTTGCACCTAATACAGTCAATATGAGCATGGACTGTGGATAACCAGTCCATACCCAAGATTACATAATAAGGCCTCGACACCGCAACTAAAATATTATAGCCGAATCTCTCACCTCCTAGAGTAATCTTACACTTCCGGAACCAGTGTGTAATCGTCGAATCTACTCTCGTAGGAGTCTCTATCCCTACGGATCAAGACAATGGCTCCACCAGAATCTTCGATCTCCAAAAAAGGGTCATGTAAATAAAAGAGTGACTGACACTTGTGTTTATAAGAACTACAACTAAGGTGTAGTAGACACTAATCATACCTAAAGTCATCTCCGGAGTGTCGTGGTTGTAAGCCTCGGCTGCCTAGAGCTAAGCTCGTCCCTTTCCACCTGATCCCTGTGGTTGGGGTGGACCACCTAGAGGTGGTGGCGATAAAACCTTGAATTGCTGCCCACCGCCTGCTGTATGGCTAGCTCCTATGCCACATCTACCTGCTGCCTGCGGTCCTCCTCGATCGAATCTCTACCTCTACATCGGTGGTCCCTCAACCATCTGCTGGTCTTCCGTATGGCGGGTCGGCCAATCACGAGCCATGTGACCCTGCCCACTGCACGTGAAGCACTGCCTACTCCTCAGCTATCCTCCTCTGTCCCGTGAGCCCCGCACCACCGAACCTATATCCTGAGGTTGTCCACCAGAAGGCCTGGCCCTCTTGGGCCCCTACGTCATTTGTCTACTACCTACTGTAGATGAATCTGCTACCTAACGTCCGGTGGTAGCTCTCTCTTTCGGTGCCTGCTCAGATAGGATGCTCTCCACCTAAAGTGCTCGCTCTAGCACCCTAGCCTATGTCAGAATGATGAGCGATATCATCGATACTCTGATCTCCTATCGGTGACCCTGATCAAAGGTCTAGGCCCTAAAGAAAGGGTCTCTTACCATGTCAGTGGAGTAGTGGGAGAGATTAATGAACCTTGCCGAGTACTGGGCCACAGTCATGCTGCCTTGTTGATAGTGCAGTAGCTCCTTTATACTCACAGAGTGTAAGGTCGTTGGGACGAACTCTACCCTGAAAAGACTCTTGAAGTCTGCCAGATGAGGGTCACCTCATCTTGTATCTGGAGCATCATGCTCTACCATATCCCTATTGTTTCCTGAAAAATTTTGGCATATAGGATCACCATAAGGTTAGCTTGTGTCCCTACAAAGCGAAAAACTTTGGCCACAGCCTCCAGCCAGTCCTCATCTGCCTATGGGTCCGTCTCACCTCAGAACCTTAGAGGCCTCTAACATTGAAACTCGTGCAACACACTCAGTCAGTGTGTATCTTTTACCAGTGGGGATTATGGAAACAGCTTCCCAACGGGTAGTGGTGTTACTGGTACACCACCCAAAGGTGCTAGCACCGTAATAGGTCCCTGCACTGAGGCCTCATCGCTTGGTGGGTCATCATCGCGTACTATCTCTGAAATCCTGGTTGGATGTCTATGTGGTGAAATCCTGAAAGAAAACAAGTGCTCCATAGTCAATAAGTTATACCTGATTATCTGAGCCAAAGAGGTTACAAGAAATACCCTTAAAAACACATGCAATCAATGTTTCTGTGCCTTGAGTCGGAAATCAAAATTCAAGGTCCTAGTGTATGGATACGTCAGTTGCCGCACCAACATTGGATTCCCCAAACTGAAATCCACACTCATAACACATAACACTATTGCTACATAGACAAGATCAGAGTCCTAGTTCTTCGGTAAAACAAACTCCTCTAATGCCACTTTGTCATGACTCATCCCCTGGGGCCCATGCCGTGACTCCCCTAAGCCCGTCTTCCATAGGTTAGGGGCTAGAAAATAGCACTAGAAAGACGTATCCCTAAAACATGAAGGCATTTTCTGTTTAACCTATACAAACACATAGTCCAAGAACACAACAAAAAGAAACCACACAAACTAGATTGCAACAAAAAGCAACCACAAAGTAAACTGTTTTAGTAAAAGAGTGTTGAAGGTAAAGGGGACCAGAAATACAAGCCCAACTGTAAAGTACAAGAACAACTGAAAAGTGCAACAACAACTGAAAAGTACAAAGCAGCTCCTGGATTGTCCTCTAAGGGTCCTACATAAAGGGTATGCACAACTCACGGTAGTAATCCTGGAATCACGTCACGCTAAGTGGTCTAGATCTATGTACCATCTAGACCTGGCTCCCTCAACCTCGATCAACGTTGTACATCTTCTTCACATGACATAATAAGGTTCAGGCGTAGCCCATTCAGGGGTGAGTATAATGATACTCAGTAGGGACCTCGAGACCCCGTAGGTCTCCTAGAGTTCCACAAAGGAAAAAACCATAAAGAAATACATCAACTCTACTTAGGTATATTCCCATACATATACCAAAGTAATCATGATATACTCATCTCATACCTAAGATAATCATACCACATAGGTAACACCACGGAGTTATAAGTACCACACATATAACACCACGAAGTCAACACCACAAAGGTAGAAGTACCACACAGGTAACACCATGAAAGTAGAAGTACCACACAGGTAAAACCACAAAGATAGAAGTACCACACAGGTAACACCACAATGACCACACCACAAAGGTAGAAGTACCACACAAGTAACACCACGAAGGTTGAAAACTCAACTCACAGTTAGGTATAGAAGTAAATCACAAAAGTACAGATGATTAATAGAGAAGCTAGATCATCTTACTCTGTGAAGAGGCACTACTGTTGATCATATGGAGTCTGACCCACATAGGATCGATAGGTACTAACCCCCTCAATGACCCACATAAGATCTGACCCGCCCAATGTTGATAGGTACTAACCCCCACTGACCCACATAAGATCTAACCCACATAGGATCAGTATTCACTAACCCACATAGGATCATTGAGCATTAACCCACACAGAATCTGATCCAAATAGTATCAGTATGCGCTGACCCACACACGATCGCTGAGCACTAACCCACATAGGATCTGACCCACATGGGATTAGTAAGTGCTGACCCACACAAGATCACTCGGTACTAACCTCTGTAATGATGCACACAGGATCTGACCCGATCGGAGTCAAATAGGTACCAACCCCCACCGACCCACATAGGATCTGACCCACACAAGAACGGTAAGTGATAACCCACACAGTATTACACGGTACTAACCTCCGTATGTTATGTCTCCAACCTCTGCCTCACTGCCAGCCACTGGATTCCTTGCACACGGTGCTTTTGAGTTCCGTAGAAACTTCTCCTTGAGATATCGTTCATACCTAAAATGATGATAATCTCTAAAAAGAAGTAACTCAAAAGACCTCCATGTCGTAGGGGGTCTAACACAATAGACAGTGCAACAATCGGATGCACGATCTGTGAGTTATAAGTGTTTTAGTTCCAAGGGCCCGGTTGGACTCGGGTTTGATCCAAACTAGACGTACTCTAACTTTCTCCAAAACTAAATTAGAGTATACCAAAAGTAACTTCTAGATCTAAGGATCCTAGCGTCGTAGACGGTTCATCAAATAAAGGCTCGGTTCACATGTTATGGCCCTTTAAGTGTTTCTGGGTCCGGTTGGGCCCGGGTCCAGTCCGACCCAGCCCAACCCGGTCTGTGTCCGACCCGGATGGGATGGACCATGGCGGGCTCAACCTATTGGTCCAAGTTCTGACCCAGCCCCCAAGAGGGCGGCCCCGCCCACTGGGCGTGACCCGACTCGCAAGGGGGCGGCCCGGCCCGCTGGGCAGGCGGCCCGCAAGAGGGAGGCCTGCAGTTTTCCCGAGCTAGAAAGGGGGGGCGTTTCCCCCCGATAACCCGAATGTCCTGGAGGCCATTCGGCTTCTGAAATGGCGGTGCCATGTGGGAACTTCCCGGTCACCGCAGAACCCAACGGAGGCACGGGATCTGCCCCCTCCATCGCTGCTTCGGCCACGACCCTCTACTCGTCGGCGGCACGCTGGTCATGTCGCCTCCCCTTCTGCAGTTGAACGATGTGTTGACCACCTCCTGCAACCGCCATGGCTGACGAGCCGCAACCCCTTGCTCCCCAGCGGTGCGTGACGGCACGCCGCACCTCCTTTGTAGTCGGTCGGTGCCGTCGCGCCGGCAGTCTTCTATAGAGGGAGCAATGGTAGAAAAGTATCATAGGGTTCGAGTTGGGTTTGTTAGGCCTACAACCTCTGCATTAGCTCATAATAATGAGGGAGGATTCAAGAGTTCCACAAATTCGTGGAAATTACAACAAAATAACCCCTACCTCAAGAATGATGGTGAACGCCCATAGTTGAGGAAGTGGGTCGATGATCTTTGTTCCCGCAACAAGCTTCCAATTACGCTGCTTGCACGTCATCCTTTGGTTCGTGGTTTCAGTGTTGTTCGTCACCGCTCGCCGGAACCGGCTCCATCCTCCAAGGGTTTGGCATCTCGGCACTCCTTCAGAACTTCATTGCTCGGTGAAGCTGTGTCGTTACCTCTCCCCATTCTCCATATAAATAGAAGTGGTGGAGGTGTCTAATGGTGTTTGGAATTAATGGGGACTCATTAATTAGGATGCTTCCCAATTCCTCGATGATACTGTTACATAGGAATTAAAGGGCAAGCCGTTTATTGGCTTAACATGAAGCGAGTCCCACCCTACCGTTTGTTCGTTGGAGGGATATATTGAAAATAAAATAATAAATTTATTTTATTTATTTTCTTTAAAAAGTTCCTAAATCTAACTTTTTCTCTAAACCTACTGCAGTCAAAGTGAACCCTCCCTTAATTGAATTTTAACGTTGCAGATTCAACGATGCCCTCAGATTTTTAATCCAAGTGCCAGTTCAAATGATAGAAAACGTTGCTCACACATTTACTGAATGTATCTTAAAAAATGTTTATAAATTCATTACGGGTACATCAGGCCTCGGAATCACGCACCGTCAATTTTCACAGACTAGTAATAATTCCATATAAATAAAAAAATACATGAAAAAATCTAGGTCTTTACATATAACTTCAAAACCTCTATGAAAGTTTCCTCTATGTTGTACCATGTGAACATGATAAGGTTAAATATTTTCAACCCACAAAAAAATATCAATATATAAATGTATTGGATTTTAATAGTAACCTTGACACCTTTCCTCAAATGTAAAAATGATTTGATCCAATAAAGGACAATTATTCCCTCAATATGTAGGCTTGTTATCATTTTCAGTGCCTCCTTTTACAGGATGGTTCGGTGATATGGGGGGATCTTAACACTTGTTATTTTTACAGGTGGCACCATATAGTCTGCTTGAGGCGATGGAGGGAAATTTCATCTCAGAGCTGAATGGGGTGTGTGCGAAATTTCCCAGGCCCCACACAAAGGATTTGGTTGTTCGAGCTTGGTGCACCGAATTGTGGAGTAGGGCAAAATTATCGGCACCATGGTGCTCTGGTCGAGGTCGAGGTACCTGGTCGTTCTAGAGGTCGGCATGTGAGGGCTCGTTGACGCATTTTTGTTTGAGGTTCGGGTAGGGTGAGAAACTCTTTGAAGTTTTTTGTCAAAGTTCTCTTTATAATGGATAGCGATGAAGGTATTGTAGGCTGGTTTATTTGAAGTAGTTTTTTCATAGTTTTGTTGTAAATTTTTCAAACAATGTTTACTGAAGTTTGAGGTGCTCTTTTTACTGAAAGTAATATTTGTTGCATTTTGTCTCTTTCAGTGGTGGTTTTTGCCCTGGTTTTTTCAGTGAAACTTCCACTTAATGTCTAAGTTCCTCTTGATGTCCACTAGAGGTTCCACTAGAAGTTCCCGTGATATATAGTTTTGTTGCATTGTGGAACTTCTAGTGGATTTTGTCTGGGTTTTTGTAGTGAAACTTCCACTTGATGTCCAATTTCATCTCCATGTCCATTGGAAGTTCCACTGGAAGTTCCTGTGCTATATAGTTTTGTTGCATTATGTCACTTTCAGTGGTTTTTGCAGTGAAACTTCCAATTGATGTCCACTAAAGGTTCCACTGGTAGTTCCATTGCAACTTCCACTAGAAGTTCCACTCGAACATCCACTCTAACTTCCGCTAGAAGTTCCACTAGAAGGTCCATTGGAAGTTCCCGTGATATATAGTTTTGTTGCATTACGACATTTCTAGTGGTTGTTTCCCGGGTTTTTGCAGTGAATCTTCCTCTTGATGCCCTTGTTCGTCTCCATGTCCAGGTTCAGGCAGGGCAAGACACTATTTAATGTAATTTGTCAAAGTTCTCCTTATAATGGATAACGATGAAGGTATTGTGGGTGGGTTTATTTGAAGTAGTTTTTTCTTAGTTTCGTTGTAAAAATGTCGAACAATGTTTGCTGAATTTTGAGTTGGTATTTTTACTGGATGTAATATTTATTGCATTGCGACCATTCTAGTGGTGGTTTTTGCCCTGGTTTTTGCAGTGAAACTTCCACTTGATGTCTAAGTTCCTCTTGATGTCCACTGGAGGTTCCATAGGAAGTTCCCATGATATATAGTTTTGTTGCATTGCAGCACTTCCAACGGTTTTTGCTCAAGCTTTTGTAGTGAAACATCTACTTTATGTCCAAGTTCGTCTCCATGTCCACTGGAAGTTACACTTGAAGTTCTTGTGCTATATAGTTTTGTTTCATTGCAGAACTTTCAGTGGTTTGTTCCCTAGTTTTTATAGTGAGACTTCCACTTGATGTCCAAGTTCGTTTCGATGTCAACTGGAGGATCTACTGGCAGTTCCACTCGATCTTCCACTGGAATTTATACTTGAACTTCAACTGAAAGTTCCACTCAAACTTCCACTCTAACTTCCTCTAGAATTTCCACTAGAAGATACCATGATATATAGTTTTGTTGCATTTCTGCATTTCCAGTGGTTTTTTCCCAAGTTTTTGCAGTGAAACTTCCACTTGATGTCCAAGTTCATCTCTATGTCCATTGGAAGTTCCACTAGAACTTCCACTCAAACTTCCACTGGAAAATATATTTTATAAATTTTTTATTTAAAATTTCAGAAAAATATTTATATATCATATATATATATATTTAATAATTTTTATTTAGTTACATTTATATTTTATATATATCTATAACTTCCAGTGGAACTTCAACTGGGACTTCTACCTGCAGTTCCACTAGAAGTTCCACTAGATGTCCCACTGGAAGTTCTACTGGAAGTTCCATTGGAAGTTCCACTGGAAGGTCCACTGGAAAATATATTTTATAATTTTTTGTATTTATAATTTCCAAAAAATATTTTTTTATTATATATATATATATATATATATATATATATTAGTTATAAATTTCATTTAGTTGCAGTTATGTTCATATAGTTTATAAATTTCAAATGGATTAAATCCTATTATAAAGTTAATGTACTTTTCTTGAACTATTGTTTTTTGTTGCAGGGTATTGCAATGTTGTTGATGGTGATGTGGATGTTGTAGCAGCTTCTACTAAACCAGTTGTAGGTATGACGTTCAAGTCACTTGATGAAGCACAATGTTTTTATGTCACATATAGGGGAGTAAATGGATTCAGTGTACGGTGAAAAGACTCTAATAAAAGGATAAAGGATAAATCAATTATCACATCAAGCCTTTATGCATGTAGCAAAGAAGTTCATAGGAAGATTGAAAAACGTGATAGCATGGTGAAATTTCCTCGGGCTGAGACACGTAAATGTTGTCTTGCTAGAATGGGGGTTAGTTTATTTTCTTTTGGTAAATATACATGTACTATATTTTTTGAAGAGCATAATCATCCCTTGAACAGGCCCAAATAAATTCATATGATGAGGTCCCAAATAAAAATAACATAAGTACAAGCAGCTGAGTTAGATGTGAATGCTTCTGTGGGTATTACACCAAATGATTCTTTCTCGTTGGTGACAGCTATTGCAGGGAGGCGAGATTTTATTGGGTACATGCGTGTTGATCAGTTGAATTTTTTAAGGTCTAAACGAGAAAGAGATTTGCTTCATCGTGATGCATGTTGCATGTTAGAATACATGGAATGACAAAGTCAAGACAATCCATCATTAGTTTATACTATGTAGTTTGACATGAATGGTGAAATTAGTAATATTTTCTGGGATTATCCAAAAATGAGAACAGATTATGAGTTTTTTGGAGATATTGTCATGTTTGACACCACTTTTAGCACTAATAAATATTATAGGCTGTTAAGTGTTTTGTGGGGTTCAATCATCATCGAGAGATTGATGTTATTGGGGAAGCTTTGTTATATAGTCAAAGAGTGACTTCGTTTTCTTGGTTATTTTTAAAAAATTACAAGTGCATCACATGAAGAGCCCTCAAACTATTTTTACTAATCAGGATGCGATAATGGGAAAATCCATTTCTGTAGTTTTAGTGGGAACTCGACATTTCCTTCGTTAGTGGCATTTGATGCAAAATGGCATTAATCATTTAGGTAATTGGATGAATGATGGATCTAGTTTTCTAACCAGATTTAAGAAGTGTATGTTCTAATACCATGATGAAAATCAGTTTGATATGGAGCGGTCTTCCCTTAGAGCAGAATATGGGGATGGGAAATCGCAGTCGCTAGATGATGTTTTTGTATTGCGAGAAAAGTGGGCGCATCGCTTTTTGAAAGATTCATTAGCATTGGGTATTCACAGCACTCAATTAAGTGAAATTTTTAATGGATTGCTTAAAGATTATGTTCATAAAATGTTATGTGTTGTTGATTTCTTTAAGCAGTTTGAGAGCTTGTTGGAAAAAAATCAGTATCGTGAAGCAATGGCATAATTTGAGATGCAGGAGAAGTTTCCTTGTAATCATTACCCTTACCATGCATTTATGTGCCAGGTTTCTACTAGATATACACCAAAATTATTTTATTTATTTCATCATGAATATCAATTGATTGGAGCTTGTTTTTTGATATCTTATTTTGAAATTGGAGTTCAATTCAGTTATGTTATTGGAATGGTTCGTTGTGAAGATCAATTTTGTGTATCATAAGAAGCTTCAAATGAAGTTTTTGAATGTTCTTGTCTAAAGTTTGAGTCTGTTTGGTATCATTTTTGTCATGTTTTAAATTTTTTTGATCATCTTGATGTGAGAGAAATACCTCAAAAATATATTTTGGGGAGATGGAACCGATTGGCTTAAAAATTTGTGATGTTCAAAGGATATTCTTTTGAGGTACTTGCTGATAGAATATTAGTTGTAGAAAAAAGTTACAAAGATTTAGCACAAATGGTAATGAAGTTAATTATAGTAGCTTGTGAGACAGATGCAGGTTATGACATCACCTTCTCAAATTTCAGTAATTTTTCAAAAGAGTTGTCTATCATAAACACATCAGCAGATAAAGTTAATGGTTGTGCTAGTTGAGAAAAAAAATTACAAAGGATAATTTTAAAAAGAAACTAAATAGGAAAGGGGGAGATAGATTGAAAAGCTTTTTAGATAATGGCTGCCGAAAGGGGAAACAATTGAATAAAAAAATTAAGCCTACTACTATGATGACTTTATGATTTCATTTTATGATGCATTTCATTTATAAGAGTAGTTTTTTATTGTTAATATGTTATTTGATATCATTATTCTTTGCACATAGGGATACAAGGAGCAATCAAGATCAGATTTTCTTGTTCGAGCTAGAAAAATAGTTTCACATGTAATTTTTTATGAGCATTCTTTCCCATAACCATTTTTAATTTTGTACTTTTTCTGTTTCAATAAGACTTGTCCACCAATTTGTAACTTCATCATGGGAGGTAGATTTATGGGATAACATTGGAAGAGGCCAAGCAATGTAGACAACATTGGATGGGAGTAGTTTTTAAAATTGTAATGTCTTAATTGAAAAATGTATAGCCTTTATCCAGTTTTGGTTGTAATGGATTGGTAGTGGGATTGGGATACTTCATGAAATTGAAAATTTGTTGTATGCATGTGTTCTATATGGAACAATAAAGATGTGATAAATAAAAGTTCTACAATTTTGTATGCATTTGTTCTGTGAGGATGTGGTAGTATTTGACAGTCCACCTTTGGTTGTAATGGATTGGGATTGGGATACTTCATGAAATTGTAAATGTGATGTTTTCATGTGTTTTATATAGAACTATAAAGATGTGATAAATCCAGGTTCTAAAATTATGCATGAATTTATTCTGTGAGGATGTCGTAGTATTTGATAGTCCAGTTTCAGTTGAAATAGATTGGCAGTAGGATTGAGATACTTCACGAAATTTTAAATGTGATGTATGCATGTGTTCTATATCGAACTATAAAGATGTGATAAATCCAGGTTCTACAATTATGTATGCATTTGTTCTGTGATGATGAGATAAATCCAAGTTCTTGAATTTTGATAAATAAATCTAGAAGACTGAGTAAGAGTTATAGGATATTTGGGTGAAGTCTTTCCATATAGAGACTATCTATCTTCTGGTGAAATCCAGATGTTGGACAAACATAACACTTAAAAATAGTAAAGATAATATCCTTAAAGTGTGATTCATCCACTTACCAGTAGCAATTAGCATCATTAAATATATCAACAAAACCAAATAAAATGCCTCAAAAGAAAATGGTTCCCCTTATAAGGATATAATATTCCCAGTGCAGTGAAAATGCTAACTGAACAATTCATCCATTGTCCTCGACTATTTTACTTGTTCTTCATTCGGGTTGTACTGTTTCCACAAGATAGCACCCGCATCTATATGATGATTCATTCCAACTGTATGTAGGGTCTGTAAGGAAACAGTGCGCCATATACAGGCACATGTCATCAACTTCTTCTTGTGATAGGGGTTTCTTATACCCTTGATCTGTTGCTAGCGTCTCAATTAGATAACAAACAATTACCCCATAATATAATGTTTCATCCCTTGTTGGGGACTATCTTCCACAATAAATGGAAGCACAGCAATAGTCATCTCTAGGTATTTGGTATTCCATTGTCTGATGACTTGTTCAATAAATATTTTCTGTTAGTGTTGAATAAATTGTATTCAGTAAGTTGGTGTGTATGAAAATGCATTAGATGTTGAAGAGGATAGAATTTACCATTTAGAAATCATCTTGTTGGTAACAATCAATTGTATCAGGACCCATGCAAGGCTGCATGGAGTTACAATAGCTGAAATGATTTTTTTAATATGAAACACAAGAAAAGTCCAATGAATATTCTCTGTGTTGATGGGGTTGAAAACTTTTCCATTCAACTTCATTACTTCTTTTATGGGATTCTCAACCAAACACTCTTTCAAATTTTTGTTCTTCCCAGATATAATGCTCTATAAAAATGAGTATAGTGAGACAAAATATTAATTAATATATTTAAAACATCATGAATGTGGATAATATTAGACTTACCAATGTGACACTTGTAATCATTATTGATTTATTATCAAAAATTTCAGTCGTCTTCCCTATTTGACACTTGTTTATGATAAGCTAATTATAGGCATCTATAACCTAATATCAATAAAAAACAATGGAGTATGTGAGACTAATTGAATATTACTTTACAGTAATCTTGTTTAAATTAGGCTCACCCGGCTACTTGTCATGCTTTTCGTGAAAAGATGGAAAATGCCATCTATTCCAAGTGAATACAATCTGTTTTCAACTTCCCATTCATATTGAATACATTATAATCACAATAATGTATATGAAAAAAATAGGGAAATTGAATTGAAATCCTTGAAATGAAGGGCAGACATACCAGCTTGGTTCCATCTAAAAAATATTTTGCAACTGCTTATTGTATTTTTTTTCTACAGTCATGCACTCTGCCTGACCCATCTAGGTATTCCTGAGAGACCTATAATAGCCTTTTTGGTTCTGTTTTCATTGAAACACTGCCTACCTCAATTGGTTTTTTCAACTAACTTGGTTGTTCTACTGATTTTTTTGTCCTGTTGTTGTTCTTCTTCTTGTATATCTGGTTTTATACTGAAAAGAGGAATCCAATTTCTTCTGCTTCATAGCTCGGGACTTCACATTTCTAATCATTGATCTCATTTGGTGACTCTCGATTTCTATTTGTCTTGTTTGGTTGCTTTGATGTACAGGTGTGGTTTGTTCAGCATCTTCTTGCAGTTGATCTGCAGGATCCTCAATCCCAGTTTCCTTAGCTTCAAGTTGCTGGTTTTCCTTCTATTGTTCTGCTTCGGGGGGAGATTTGGGTTTTTTAGAAGGAACTTGCTACATTCCACCTTTAATTTTACCCTCTGTCTGAGTTTCCTCCTTGATTTAATGAAGCTTTTCAGCACTAACTTTTCTTATTCTTTTCTCTATGCTAGCATTCTCACTTACTAACTGCCTCATTCTTTTAATTTTTTCAGTCTATTTTTTAATAATTTCTTCCATTTTATGCAGTTTTCATTTCAGGGCCGAATTTTCTTTTCCAAGAACTTTTATTCTTTCATCCTTTGTTTCCCCTTTTCCTACTGTCCAACAGAAGCTTCTATAACTGTTGTTGGCTCATTAATTTCTACTTTTATTTTTTTCTTCTCTGGATTATCATTTTTCTGCCGTCCAACAGAAGATTCCATAACCATTGCTGGATCCTCTGCAGTTGGAACTTGATGAATCTTCAATTTCATTAAAGCGGTATCAAAATCAGAGAGGCTCCACTTTGTGAAAGGTGGATGGATGCTTGTTCATTCCCTTTCACTAGTCCACTTTCTTCACAATACCAATACTGCAATAACAAGAAGCATATGAAGAATATATTATACATTGAATTGAAAACAAATATTAATCCTTACCAATAAAGAGATAATTTCCCTCGTAATCCTTGCACAGTGCGTGTGGAATTCTTTAATTGATCTCATCAATTTTTGGTGTATTGCACGATACCACTTTAGTGTTCTAATGTCTCTTGAAGTATTCACAAAATTGATAAAACACTAACTTAGGTAAGAACCAGTAGTAGGGAAAAAACAGTTGCACAGGTGTATAAACATAAAAGTGTTGTTGTGTCAAGATGATCGAGTTCTTCATCTCCCTTTATTACTTCCAAAAGGACTGATTTTATTGCCTTTTGTGTCAACAACTTGACACCAGTTTGAAATATCCTTAAATATAATGATGAATTCGTTGATTTTAATGAGTAGGAGTCCTCCATTTCTATTTGACCTTTGGTTATTGCAATGATCCTTTGGATATCAGCTTCAGAGAAATGTCTTTCCCCTCCACTGAATCAGAAAGCAGTTGTTGAAGGATTGTAGTTGTCCAATACATACATTGCAGAAATATCGGATTTTTTGCAATCCGTTGTTATTACTGTATTGGATATGAACGCTTCAAACATGTTCCAAAATAGAGTAGTGTGCAAACCATTTCTATAACCATCTTTTAGTTTCTCTTTTATTTCTTGTAAAAGTCTTTGTAAGAGGTCAAATTTGACCTAAAATGCACACCTAAAAATATAAATTAAGAAATTATTGGGGTCATCCACAAAATTACAGTATAGAAGATAGGAAAAGTCTAAGTTCTATTCAGACTTCATTGGAAGTTCCACTGGAACTTCAAGTGGGAGTGACACTAGAAGTTCCACTAGTCCCACTGGTAGTGCCACTGGAAGTGCCACAAGGAGTGCCACTGGAAGTCCCATTGGAACATCTAGTGGGAGTTCCAGTGGCACTGCCTGTGAAAAATTAAAAAAAAAATACTCATTCCAATTGTGACACATATTTATTGTAAAAATGATTGAATTTATCATTTTAAAATTCCACTGGAAGTCCCACCAGGAGGGCCACTGGAAGTCCCACTAGAATTCACACTGGAAATCCCACAGCCATTGGAAGTTCCAGTAGTCCCAAAGGAAGTGCCAATGTAACTGCCACTGAAAGTCCCACTGGAACATCCACTGGAAGTTCCGGTGGGAGTTCCAGCGGCAATTCCTGTGGAAAATTAAAAGAAATACTCATTGTAATTGTGACACATATTTATTGTAAAAATAATTGAATTTATTATTTGAAAATTTTACTGTAAGTCCCCCTGGGAGGACCACTGAAAGTCCCACTGGAACTATCACTGGAAGTCCCACTTGAAGTCCCACAGCCACTGGAAGTTCCACTAGTCCCACAGGAAGTGTCACTGCAACTGCCACTAGCAGTCCCACTAGAACTTCCAGTGGAAGTTCTAGTGGGACTTCCAATGGAAAATTAAAATAAATACTCATTGTAATTGTGACACATATTTATTGTAAATATTATTGAATTTATCATTGAAAATTCTACCAGAAGTCCCACTGGAACTTCTAGTGGAAGTCCCACTGGGACTTCCAGTGGCACTTCAAGTGGCGCAATTCCAGTGGAACTTCCACTGGATGTTTTACTGGAACTTCCAGTGGAAAATTAAAAGAAATAGTCACATATAGTCATATATTTATTGTAAAAATGACTTTATTTAGCATTTGAAAATTCCAGTGGGAGTTCCACACTACCACTGAAATGTATATTTATAAAACTGATTGAATTTAGCATTTGAAAAAGTATAAGCATTTTCATATTGAATTATTTTTTCAAAACCCCAATGCCAGTGGGAGTTCGACCGTGAGTTCCAATGGGAGTTCCACCATGAGTTTCTATGGGAGTTCCACTGTGAGTTCCATTCAAAGTACAACTGGAACTTCCACACTACAAAATGATTTCAAGTGGAACTTGTAGTGGAAACTTTATGCATGTTAAAGTGAAACCTGTCAAAACCTCTAGGGGACATTGCATTGGAACCTCCGATGAAGAACGATACACCAGCAAAAAATCGTATTCTAAATTAATTGATAGAAAGAGAACATTTATAGAAAATAGCTCATAACACAAAAGTTCGAAATAATAAATCGTAATAATAGAAATGAAATACAAATACATATTTCGAAAAATATAATTATGTTACACCACCTTCATCAGACATTGTTGTTGTTTTGAACAAAATTTTCTATCGGAAAGTGAGACGAAACCACACCGGATTCAAGAAATTGTCGTAGAAAAAACCCACGCCTTTGCATTGGTCGAAACTTGCGGACAACGCGATAATGCCTTTTTGTCATTGTCGCCACCGCCGTTGTAGTCTTCAGATACTCATTTGTTGTTCTCATAGTATCTCTATTCATTGTGGTCACCGTACTGCCGGATTTTAGGGTGGGATCTCAGGGATTCTTCGCCGTCGTCGCAGCCAAGGAGTAGTCAACCCTGAATCACAAAACACAAGGGCAAATTCGTCTGCACATTCGAATCAAATGAATCACCGTGAACGATGATCTGACGGCTCAAAATACAAATGGACACGTGTTCTGATCTGAAGGATGTACTGGATATTCCAATTAAAAACATAACCGGAGACGATTCTTATCCCAATATGTAGATGATTCAACATATGAATTTTTTATTTAATCATAAAAGTATTATCATTCAATCATCTCATTATAATACTTCTAGAAGTCTTTAGACACTTTTAAAAAAATAAGAATTTATTCTTAATCAATGAAGGATTGATAAATTCTATAAAATATTTTATTAAATTAATAAAGTCCTGATCATATATAGAAATATTAACTTTTTTCTACCCATCAAGATTATCAAAACAAATAGAACTGAAGAATTTAATGATATTATTGTGGTAAAATAAGGTCTAAAGGATGAATGAATTGTTATGGCTCTTTGACCGCTACCACCGCACGACTGCCAGCATCTTCTCCAATTCCCTAAATAACTGGAATATCCAGTTTACCCGAGATGATGCCACCTTTTTTTTTAAAAAAAAAGTGGTTGTTGGATTTAAATGCAATAAAAAAATGTTGCAGTCAGAATTTTTACAAAAATCCATTTTCCCCCTTTGTTGTTATTACCGTCATACAACTGTAATACATCATAAAAACAAAATAAATAAAAAAACGTATCAAAAACATAAAAAAACATATCAAAAAACAAAAACAGTGAATAATAAAGTGCTATTTAAAATGCTATAAAAACTCTATAAATTACAAAATAATAAAAACAACATATAAAAAACGTTGATATAAAAAAAGAATAAAAAGCGTTGTTACAAAACATAAACATATCAAGACCAAAAAATAGATATAAAAAATGTTAATATAAATTACTATTTAAAACATATCAATTTATAAAAAAATTATAACATTGAAAAATATAAATTTCCTATAAATTGTTATTTTCAAAAATATATCAATTTTGTATTTCTTAAATAATATTGTAAACAACTATTAATCATTGCAAGTTTAAAAAATATTTTTTATGGAAGAAATTAAAAATATGTACTTAGAAAAATGTACTAAAACATTATTACATTTAAAATTTAAATAAAAATATTGTTTAGAAATAATAAAATTTTCTCAAATAAAGAGAAACTCGTTATTTTATAAATGTATAACCATTTTTATGCTGTAATTTTTTAATGGCATAAAAAGAATATATTTTATAATGGAACTAAAAATAAAAAATACCAATTTCAAGATAAATGACATTTTTATTTGAAGGGAAAAATTTCAATGAAGAATGTTCATTATAAAAAATAGAAAAATAATAAAAAATAAAAGGTGAAAATGTAAATTAAATTTTAATGAATGTATTTATATTAAATGAAATTACATATAATATGTATTAAATTATTTACATAAATATTATAAAAATATCATAATTTACCATTTAGAAATATATATAATACATGAATAAAAATGTAAATAAAATTTACATATTTAGGAAGTTCTAGTAGAGGTTCCAGTGGAAGTTCTGATGAAAGTTCCAGTGGAAGTTCCAGTGGATTTTCCTATTCAAGTGGAGGTTCAAGTGGAGGTTCCAATGAAGGTTCCAGTAGAGGTTCTAGTAATTATTCCAGTGGTGGTTCCAAGTTCCGGTGGAACTTCATTGGACGTTCTAGTAGACGTTCCAATGGACGTTCCAGTAGATGTTCCAGTGGAGGTTCCAGTGGACGTTCCACTGGAGGTTCCAGTGGAAGTTTCTGTGAAGGTTTTAGTGGAAGTTTTAGTGGAAGTTCCAGTGGAGGTTCCAGTGGAATTTCCAATTGAAGTTTTAATGGATGTTCCACAATACAACAATAGTATATATTTATAAAACAATAGAATATATTAATAAAAATTAAATTTTAATAAATATATTTATATTAAATGCAATTATATATAATATATGTAATATATTTTATTCATCATCTACACTAATAACGATTATAAATCTATTAAGAGGAAGTTCCTGTGGAGGTCTCAGTGGAGGTTCCAATGGAGGTTCCAGTGGAGGTTCCAGTGGATGTTCCAGTGGAGGTTCTAGTTCCAGTGGAGGTTCTAGTGGAGGTTCCACTGGAGGTTCCAATGGAGGTTTGAGTGAAGGTTCTGGTGGAGGTTCCAGGTTCTAGTGGAACCTCTAGTGGATGTTTCAATGGATGTTTCAGTGGAGGTTCCAACGGAGGTTCCAGTGGAGGTTTTAGTGGAATTTCCACTTGAAGTTTCAATGGATGTTCCACAATACAACAAAAGTATATATTTATTATACTATAAAATATATTAATAAAAACTAACTTTTAATAAACATATTTATATTAAATGCAATTATATATAATATATGTAATATATTTTACTCAACATCTATACTAATAACAATTTTAAATCTATTAAGAGGATGTTCTAGTGGAGGTTCCAGTAGAGGTTCTAGTGGAGGTTCTGGTGGACGTTTCAGTGGAGGTTCTAGTTCCAGTGGAGGTTCCAGTGGAGGTTCTGGTGGAGGTTCTGGTGGAGGTTCTGTTGGAGATTTTATGTTCTAGTGGAACTTCTAGTGGATGTTCTAGTGGAGGTTCTAGTGGAAGTTCCAGTGAAGGTTCCAGTGGAGGTTCCATTGAAGGTTCCAGTGGAATTTTCAATTGATATTTCACAATACAACAAAAGTATATATTTATAAAACTATAGAATATATTAATAAAAAATAAATTTTAATAAACACATTTATATTAAAATGCAATTATATATAATATATGTAATATATTTTATTCAACATTTTTACTAATAACAATTATAAATCTATAAAGAGGAAGTTCCAGTGGAGGTTCCAGTGGACGTTTCAGTGGAGGTTCCACTGGACGTTTCAGTGGAGGTTCCATTGGACGTTCCAGTGGAGGAAGTGGAGGATCCAGTGGAGGTTCGAGTGGACGTTCCAGAGGAGGTTCCAGTGGACGTTCCAGTGAAGGTTCTAGTGGGCTTTTCAAAACTATAGAATATATTAATAAAATTTATATTTTAACAAATATACTTATATTAAATGCAATTATATAAAATATTTATTACATTTTTTACATACATTTTACAAAAACAATATAGTTTATCATTTAAAAATGTATACAATAATAATTGTATTTATAATACAATAGACTCAATATTTTTTTATGCGTTAAAAAAATTGTACGACTTTAAAGATATCAAGTAAAATCTATTAATTTTCCCTTAAATGATTAAAAATAATATTTTTATCACACATTTATTTTTAATTCTTTTTAAAAGACGTAACACATTTTTTTAACAAAATAAAATATCTTTCAATTACAAATATAATTGGTTTTAAAATAAAATTATCTCATTAATATTTAACATGTTTTAAAAAAATGTATGCACTTAAAAATATCAATAAAAATATATTCATTTTACTCAAATAATCAAAAAATTGATAACATATTATTTGATCATTTTTTTAAAAAGCGTCATAATTGTTTTTATATAAGACAAATAAATATTCATTTTAAAAATATATTCGGTTGTTAAACATATCACAATTTTTATTATTTGTTTAATATATAATATAATATTATAAATTGGAGGTGTGAGATTTTATTGATTGGAGAGGGAGAATCTGCAGCCTATTTTTTGTGTAAGACCAACATACTCTTAACTTCATTGGTTATCCGATTACAACCCTAAAAAAAACAAGTGTTAATATTCTAAAATGTGACAGGATGATCCATTATTTAATGGAATTGAAGACCATAAAAACCGCTTTTTCAATCCCTTTGGAGCGTTCATTCCTCACACGCGTCTTCTGCGGCTGCGGCGCCCCTTGCTGCGCCCCTTGCGACACCGACTGTGGATTCTGATCGACTGCCCGATCTCATGTTCCTGCATTCGTCTTCTCCAAGCAAGGCTCAGCATTAGGGGGTTTCATTCAAATATTATCTTTTGCGGCTCCAAATAGGGTGTGACCCCTGCATTTTCCCACGCAGTGTCATCCCAGATCCCGCCCGCTGTGGCTGAAGGTAACCGCCTGGTTCTGGATGTCCCTCCTTCATCTTTCCAGGAGGCCGCAAATTCTTTGAGGTGGATTCTGGTGGCTAGGTTTGGGGAATAGAAACCTCCGCTCCCTCTATCTCATGGCTTTGTAGATTCTTTGGGCTTGGCTTCTCTGGCTCGTGTCTCTATTTTGAACAGGAATGCTTTTTGCGTGGTCCTGCTCTCACATGAAGATTTGGTGCATGCCCGGTGCAAATCACGCAGATCAATGGGGAACTGGTGCTTCTCTCTCCCCCTTTGTGATCTGGACTAGAATTTCGGTGGAGAGTTTCCCAAAGCGGCGGTTTGTGTTTCTCTTCCGGGCCTCCCTCTCCCCTTCCATAATGAAATTTTCCTGCAGGCCATTGGAGATTCTCATGGAACCTTCCTTTGCACGGATGAAAAATTCCTTTTCCATGAGGAAGCTTCTTAGGCACATATCTGCGTCGTATTGGACCTTTCTCTCCCCCTCCAGGAATGGCTATACCTTCATGATCGAGATTCCTTTGAATGGGATCAGTCTTTGAAGCACTCCTATCTTCCTGGTTTCTGCTCCTTCTACCGTCTTCAAGGCCACTCCTTTCCATTTTGTAGGAATCACAGGCTCTCAGTGCGGAGGAATGGAAATCTCAGTTCTCCACCGAGGTAATGTTTTCCATCCTCTAGAAGCGAAGAGCATGCTTTTTGAAAGGACTCTTCAGTTTCAAAGGCTTCTGTTCTGGCTCCCACTGAGCTTCCTGTGTCTCCCGCTCCTCCGCCGGATGCTGATCCTTGCTTCACGTTAGTGCCTTTCAATGCTATGAGTTCAGCTAGTATCAGACTTCCTCAGACCGTATCTTCCTTGTCCTTCCGCCTCCTTCGTGGCAAGGGAGTTTCATGCTCTTTCTAGGCTTGCGCTCCCCACCCTTCCGTTTAGGACTGTCTCTCTGTTTTTTCTCTTCCTGGCCTTTCCCCACTGCCGCAGGTGTCTCATCCCAGTTTGGAATGATTTTCAACTCAATCCTCTATTAAGGCTATCTCTCAGCATGAGTTATCTTATGATTAGGAAGCTGCAGCTCAACCTTCATTCAAGGCTATCTCTCAGCACGAGTCATTTTCTGATCAGTAAGTCACAGGTGCGTGTCCTCTTCCCTCTTAATATATCTCTCTTGATTCCCCCAAGGTTGGATGTCCCAATGTCCTGAGGAGACACAGTCTTAGCCTCTGGTCCCCACCCTCCACCATTCCAAGTATCTCCTCTATAGGTTTTGAAGGAATTTGTACAAGATCTCAGTCAAAGAACAGGAGTGTCTCATCCCTTTCTCAGAAAAATGGGGCCCTTTTCATGTGGCCAAATCCAGGAAACTCAGTTTTCAATGATTTCTTTCCGAATTTGGAATTCCTAAGGCTTGGGAGCTTGGGCCCAAATAGATTTCATATCCACAAAAATTTAGAAACACTCTTATCTACTTGTTATTCTTGAACCAAAGCAAGGAGCTTCAAAAATCTCAGAGTTTGCGAAGCGGATCAAAATGTATGAATGCATGCCTGACAACCCGAATAACGTGCAGATTTGGATTTTTTGGAATCGTTCCATTAATGTTGTTCTTATCAGCACATTTGAGCAGTTAGTTACGGTTAAGTTTTCAGCATGGTGTCCTTCCCTCTACGCTTCCATTGTTAATGGCAATTGCGACTCTTTGGTTAGGAAGTCCTCATGACAAGAGCATGAATCTATCGATATGGGTTCTTCATCATGTATCATAGAAGGTGATTTCAATATCATAGGTGCTCCGAAGGAAAAGAATGAGAGTCTTTCCACGAAAGTCCAGTGAGGAGTTTGTGCACTGTTTGGCTTGCTGTGCCATTCTAATTTGGGGTTTTCTAGACACATGATCACTTGGTGCAAGAACCAACGAGGCTCCCTTCGTTCATGGTGTCGCCTTGACAGGTTCATTGACAATGTCCATGGTATTGTGGAATTTCCCCATTCTAATTAACCAATTTTGTCTGAAGCCTCTCCGATCACTCTCCTCTCCTTTTGTTTCTGATTTTGGGTAGTTCAGAAGGTGGTCTCTTTAGCTTCTCCCAACTCTGGAAAGACATTTTGGGTTTCCATCAAGTTGTTAGTGAGTCTTGGTGTAGGCCATCTTAGGGGAATGCATTGATTATCCTTGACAACAAGCTTCGCAGACTAAAATATCATGTCTTCTCATGGATTAGTAAACAAGGCCTATGATCACATTGAATGGAATTTCATCATTATGGTTTTTATGAAGATGCTTTTCTCCACTTGGGTGACTGATCTAATTTTTAAGATGCTTGAGCTCCTCTTGGTTGGCTATTTATTTTCATGGAAAGTCATATGGATTCATTAAAGCAACATGGGGTCTTAGGCAAGGGGATCCCCTATCCCCCACAATCTTCATCTTATCAAAGGATGTCCTAAGCAGAAACATGAATAGGAATTTATCCAATGGCACCATTCTTCCCTACCATTGCTAGACACTTTCCACCAGCATCTCCCATGTAATATTTGCAGATGATACCATAATTTTCTTGAATGACAGAAAAAGATCTGTAAGATGAATGAATGGGATCCTTGACGATTACTGTAAATAGAGTGGTAAAATTATCAACCGATCAAAGAGAAGCATGTTCATCTCTAAACACTGCCCGGACAGACGACTTAGAGTGCTTAGCAATGTCATCGGTATCCAGTAGGGGAGCATCCCTATAGTCTACATGGGCCCCCCTATTTCCCTGTACAGATAGCGAATTCAACACTTTAATTCGATTAAAGAGAGGATCACAAGTCGTGTTACTAATTGTAAGAATCGATACCTCTCCTTTAGTGGGAGAATTACTCTGGGTAATAGCATGCTTGTAGCTATTCCTATCCATGCTCTTTTGGATATTAGAGTTCCTAAGGAAGTCCTGCTTAATATTGATAGAATTATGGCCACATTCAACGGGGATGCTAATGGTGACGATAAGTACCACTAGTCTTCATGGAGGAGAATGGAAAACCCTATGCAGGAAGGAGGTATCAATGTCAAAAATATCTCAGACACCTTGCATGGACGGTATGTGAAACTAGCCTGGGACGTGATTGAAGGAAATTCTACTTTGGGATGTGAAATGGGTGTTTACAGTCGAGGGGAAATGGAGGCTCTGTTAAAATATCTATGCCATTTGATTCATCACCATTACATAACTCTCAAGGACCATTCTCGGTGGATTGTGGGGGGAGGGGATATCCAATTCTAGCATCATAATTGGGAAGGATCAGTGCTCAGCTTTCCAGGCTGTCCACCACCAGATATTACTTTTCGGCAAGCAAGCGAACAACCTATTTTTATTAATGCGGTCCTTAACTCTGATCAACGTGGAACCTTCGATCTCATAAACATCAATGATGATCCGGACAGGTGCCCGTTTTTGAACTTATCCTTTGGCAGCTTTTTGGTAAAAGACTATCTCCAATTACTCTCTACTTCGAATCATCGGGTTAATTGGGATGAAATTATATTGCGTAAAGTGGTTCCCCCAAAATAAAATTTTCTCTTTTGGAGAATAAGGAACAGAGCCTTAACCACGTATGATAATATCGGGAAGCTCAGAAATAGCTTAGTCTCTAGGTGTTCATTCTGTAAGAACAGGCAGGAGGAGAGTATCTGATAAGAACCCGTTACCTGGACTGCTACTGCTGCAAAGGAGGAGCCTGAGGCTGGGTGCTGCTGCTGTTAGGCTGGGTGCTGCTACTCAGGATTTAGGGGGAGTGGTTGTCAGTCAGGGGTAGTAATGTAAATACAATAAATGGTTGTTAGTTTGTTAGGTGGTTGTTAGTTTGTTAGTTAGTTGTTGGGAGGAGGGGTTGTTTAGAAGCTTCCAGTGGAGTCTTTAAATAAGGGAGTTGTGGGCTGTTTGGGTAGGAATTGTTTTAGAGAGAAGAATTCTGCGGTGTAGAATTACGGGCTGCTGCCTTGGGCCTCGGAGAGCAGCGCCTCTAGAGGATTTCTTCTTCCTTTCTTCTTCCTTTTCTTCTTCTATTTCTCTTCTTTTTCTTCTTTGTTCTGTAATTCCTGCTGCTGTTAATTGAAGTTACTACTGTTTTTCTTTCTCTCTCTAATTGATTCCCATCAATTGGTGCTTTCATTGAGATATATTCTAGAGAGAGAGTTTAGAGAGAGGAACTTTTGATTGGAGGAAATTAAAAGTTCAGACTGCGTCTAACTGTGCAAGCGCATGGACAGCAAAATAGCGCAATTGGAATAGACTGTAACCGAGCTGAAAAGCAGGTTTCAGCATCAGGAGATGGGACTACAGCGGTTGGAGAATGCATGTCAGTTCCAGGAGGCTGCTAGCCGGCATCGAGATCACCAGATTCAGGAGATAAAGGTGATGGTGACTCAGCTTTTGGAGGTACAAGCGGAGCATATGGCTCAGGAGGAAAAAAACAGAAAATCTGCCGAAACTGAGGAAGATGAATGCAGAGGCAGCGAGGAGCATCCTGCAGCTAATCCAATACAACAAGCTGATCCTGGATGGTTGACTCGTGCAAACGATGAGATGGAGAAATTTCTAGACGAAGTTCGGCATGATGAAGATGAGCTACAACCACTAGAGACGCCAGCTGCGTTTCCTGTCCGTCAGCTGTGTGTGGAACAGGAGAAACCAGAACGGTTGGAACTAGGGGAGCAAGAAGCGTGCGAGAAGCAGCTGAAGTTGGAAGTTTCTTACATGGGGGAGACGAGCAAGGAGGACGAGTTAAAAGAACAGAGAGCTGCTGGTGTCGTGGGAGTTTGCAAGGAAACACAGGCTACTCAAAAGGCTAAAATACGGAGCATCAAGCGGATGCTAGCAGCTACTGCAGAAACTGGGGTCCGGGAGTTCGACGTGAAGAATCAGGAACCACCGCATTGGAAGGAGACCCGTCATGTTCCTAAAACTGTGTCTATAGAAGTGAAGCCTGCTGGAAGCAGCCTAAAAGCAGCAGACCTACATGCTTCCAAACACATGTTCGGGCTAGTGGGAAAATGGAGGTTTTGTGATGTACAGGAGAGGAAAATGGAACAGTATCAAGCAATTAACAAGCTGCGACAAGGTGGCAGTGCTGCTGGAATTGTTCAGTTTGCCCACCTTGAGAACAAGGTACATGTGAGAATCCAGGTGCAAGTAGAAGTTGCTAGAGCTGGGGGCCAAGAGAATGAAAGAACAACACCATGGTTGTCAAGACCACCTCCAGAGCCTCCACCTCCACCGTGGATATGTCTGGATGCTTGGCACTTTGTTAGTGACAACTTGTTTCCAGAATTTCATCAGGTTTTTCTCACCAGACAGCTAGCAGGCTGCCAACTGTTAGGAGAATGGGGGGCTTTAATTAGTTGTTGGGAGCTGGTGGGAGTTGGCTGGGAGGTTGTTGCTGGGTTAGTTACTGCCAAGGGGCAGTATTGTAATTAGTCCTGTTAGTTCTGTTAGTCTGTTAGTCTGTTATTTTCTGTTCAGGCTTTAAATAAAGGGTGTGCGGCAATGAGGAATCAGTACCGTGAGTTTCAAAATGTCCTTCAGCAGAACTCAGGCAAAGTTTGGCAAGTAGATGGAGAGCGGCTGCAGAAGGAGACACAAAAGCAAGTTAGCCATGAAACAAATTCTGTCGAAGAATTGCTAGAAGCGATCAAGTTGCAAAAGAAGTGTCTTCACGCGGCCAAGAAATTTCCAGATACGTCAGAATATCAATTGTGCTGGCTTGCGGCTTCATGTGACAGCAAGGAGAGAAAAATGAGTATGCAGGCACAAGCATGGGTTTTTCCTGAAAGAAAACAATTAGAACTTTTAGCTGCAAGGGAGTTTCAGACAGCTGCTGGCAATAGCTGCAGAGGCTGGAGGCCGAATTCGCGATCCACCTCATCGAAAGGAGGTTGACCGTGAGAGGACTGCTGGTTCGAGGGCATCAAGGGATTAAGATTCTTACGATATAGCCACATTGCATGGTTGGCAATACTGCCGGAGGATTGCAACAGATATTGCACACGTTGGCCGACTGCTGAGGCCACCGCCAAAGCCACCCGATAAATCACCTTGAGGACAAGGTGGTTTTAAGGGGGCAGAATTGATAGGAACCCATTACCTGGACTTCTACTGCTGCAAAGGAGGAGCATGAGGCTGGGTGCTGCTGTTGTTAGGCTGGGTGATACTACCCAGGATTTAGGGGGAGTGGTTTTCAGTCAGGGGTATTAATGTAAATACAATAAATTGTTGTTAGTTTGTTAGTTTGTTAGGTGGTTGTTAGTTTGATAGTTAGTTGTTGGGAGGAGGGGTTGTTTAGAAGCTTCCAGTGGAGTCTATAAAGAAGGGAGTTGTGGGCTGTTTGGTTAGGAATTGTTTTAGAGAGAAGAATTCTGCTGTGCAGAATTAAGGGCCGTTGCCTTGGGCCTTGGAGAGCAGTGCCTCTAGAGGATTTCTACTTCCTTTCTTCTTCCTTCTTCTATTTCTCTTCTTTTCCTTCATTGTTTTGTAATTCTTGCTGCTGTTAATTGAAGTTACTACTGTTTTTCTCTCTCTAATTGATTCCTATCAGTATCGATCAATTATTTTTTGAATGTGAGTGGGCTCACATGATCTAGAACAACTTCGGTGACGTTACTTGCCTCAATGTTCCCGGTAGCAGGGACACCCCTTTCCTTAGTCACTAGTTTTAAGGAGCAGAGCAGGTTGGGCCTGAAAGAAAAGCTCTAGATTTTGTTCTTATTTCTGGATGCTGGTGTTTGTGGCAAGCTAGAAACAAGATTCTCTTTGAAGGGGGAGAATTCTCGAGTAAGGCCATGGTGATCAAAACAATATTCTTCTTACTGGATATGATTCGAATAGTTAACAATTGGATGGATTCTCCCACCCTCTGTCCCCTCCACGTAGGTATGCCCATGTCTCATTTGAGTAGTGGTTCCTCCCATGGGCTATGGGTTCACTGGTATCCCCATGGATCTAGCAACAAACTCAACACCGATGGTTCCTCCTCATCGGGTTTCATGAGAGGAGTGGTCCGAGACTCAAGGGGCTTTGCCATCTTGGCCTTTTTAAGTATTTTATGGATGTGGCCACTCTCTCAAACCTGAAACTTTGGCAATGTTAACTGGCTTGGATTTTTTAAGACAACAGAATGTAAGCCTCAGTTTGGTTGAAACAGACTCCCTAATTCTCTACAAATCCTTGAAGGATACCCACTTGGCACCGTGGTCAATAACGTATATTGCTAGAAGGTGTAGGGGTCTTATCTGCAACACTACCATGATCTCTCATACCTGGCACAAAGGAAACAAGGTAGATGATTTTCTTGCCTCTTCTTCCTCACAGGTGGCTTATTTTACTCTTTAACCTTCATAGATGTCTTTTCCTCCCAAGGGGATGAATCTCATTGGAGGTGATGTTCTCGGGCTTCACCACTTCTGACCACCTTAAGGGATCATTTCTTACACTCTTTCTCCTCTCCTTTTTTGTCTTTCACCTCTCCTTTGTACACTCCTATTTTCTTAAATAAAATAGATGATGATGATGGTAAAATATGGTCCTACATACCTTTAAATCTATTCACTTCATTCAACAAAGAATAATAGAATAATACTGGTTGAAAAATCCTTTTTCTATCATCAATTATTAAAAGATTAATCTCATTATTATTCACCAAATGATTCAACTATAAATTCTCAAATATAGAATATTCAAATAGAAATTTTACTCCAAAAGTGGATTGTGTTTTCCAATGAACACCAATAGCAAAATCTTGTTCCATTATCCATTATATAGTGTCTCATACTAACTATTTATCTTCCATCGATCTGACAGTCCATATCCATTCCCAAAAAGAGTAAATGATTTCAGAAACATATTATAGGTATACTTTCAATGTTTCTTAAACTAAAATTGACTACCTTCCAATGATATAAACTTATAATAAAAATAATAAAAATTATAAATCTTTCTGAAAATTGTTATTATATGGAAGTAAAATAAAAGATCAGTTAAGAATAATCGATCAATGATAAGAATATAGATTATATGAAACTTCTATAAGTTATTTAATTTCATTACATTATTATCATATTGTTAATAGATATGTTTCTAGAACTTTTTTTTTGTAATGAACTATTATCAACAATTCAACGAAATTGAAATTAAAATTCACAATGTATATAAAAATTAATCCATTTAAAAGCAACACCCCATGACAATGCAATTAATATATAAAGAAAAACTTTTAAAAAAATAAAATATTTACATAATAGTAAGTGAATTCAAAATAGAGAAAATAAGATCAAATATACATAATATATTGTTAATAGGTACTCGAAATAACATTTCTATTGTTGGTACCCTATATCTTTTATTAAAAATTGGGATTCTAGAATGTGTATCATTTTAGGTAAATTTCTGTATGAAAAGAGTACATTTCATACCCACTTCATCTTTGAATTCCATATATATTATAATAATGTAAGATATTTTGAAATATATTCACTACGAGTCAAAGAAGTCTGAATTTTATTCAAAGATAATTTCTTCCTCCAATGCCCTCATCAATGACACATTTTGAAAAAAAAGGTACAATGCTAGGTAAAGAGTAAATTTTTTAATAAACCATAGATATTTCAATGGATTTATTGTATAATCTAACGAAATCATTATTTAGTTTTAACTTTATAAAAATATTATAATTGCATTTATTTTCTAGATGTTATATTTTATAATAACTTTTTTAAAATCTCCACATATGATACTAACTTTTCATTTTAAATCGTATGATCTGTTAAATTAAAGACATGTTAGTTATTTTTCGAAATTATAATAGAATTTTGATACTTCATATCATTGAATGAATTAAAAATACTCCTTCCATTTTGATTAAAAATAAGATTGAAATCATTCCTCTTTATCTTAGGGACATCAAAATGTAACATGAATTTTCATCCTTCGTTTCTATGATCCTTCTTAGTAAATGTTGAGGTTAACTTAAAAAAACCTTGTACATCAGAACATCCAACTTATTCTCTAGAATATCATCCTTGAGTATTATATATCTTATGTAAAACTTTTTATATGTATCTTTGACCTTGATAATATACTCTTTCAACTCATCATGAAATTTATCTTTTTTCTCAACCTCAGAAGATTGTTTTTTTGTCATCACCGTCTTATGATATTTTTATAACATTTTTATATATAGAATAACATGATAAGTTATGAACATTATTCCATCCCATAGAAAAATAACATTCTAAGGAGATTTAACATTTGCATGAAAACCAATATTCCTTTGGATATTGTATCTATCTTTCGATGAACTAATAGAAGTAAAGAAAGCATCACTAGAACTCTAGATACCCAATTCATTAATTCTCTTTGTATCTTTTCTCCTTTAAGATTTCCCATATTTTTTAATCTTATTCAGTAATGGAAAATCTGCTTTGATATTGAAGTGCCCAGATCAGTGTGAATCACTGAGAGGGGGAGGGGGTGAATCAGTGATCCCTTTAAATCTTTTTACTAATTGATTCTTAATCAATTAAACCTCTATGGCTAGTTAAAGCCATGATCCACTCTTCTTGTATCTCTCAACCTTTCCCGAATGATGCAGTAATGAAAAGGCACAGGACACAAGGATTTACAAGGTTCGGCACCAAAGACCTACGTCCTTGCCATGTTGGTTATACGCCCGAACATGGTTTCTCCAATTATAATCTGTTAGTATTACAATGGTCGATACAGAGTCCCACTGTATCTCTCCTGAGTCCCACAGGAGGGTCTTTATACTGCGTCCCACAGTGTTACCAGAGTCCCACTGGCCTGCTCCAGAATCCCACTGAAGACTTCCTCCACCACTACTGGAAAAACGGCCATTTGCGACGGGATCCCGTCGCTAATAGGCTTTTGCGACGGGGGTCTGTCGCAAATAGCCCGTTGCGGAAAACGCCGTCGCAACAACAAGTATTTGCGACGGGCCCGTCGCAAAAAATACTTTTCACGACGGGAAGTATTCCCGTCGCAAATATTAGTCCGTATATTTAAAAAATCTTTTAAAAACATATTTGCGACGGGCCCGTCGCAAATATTAGTCCGTATATTTAAAAAATCTTTTAAAAACATATTTGCGACGGGCCCATCGCAAATAGTAATTGCGACTATTAATTGCGACGGGCCCGTCGCAATTATGTTTTTAAAACGATTTTTTAAATATACGGACTAATATTTGCGACGGGAATACTTCCCGTCGCGAAAAGTATTTTTTGCGATGGGCCTGTCGCAAATACTTGTTGTTGCGACGGTGTTTTCCGCAATGGGCTATTTGCGACGGACCCCCGTCGCAAAAGCCTATTAGCGACGGGATCCCGTCGCAAATGCCCCGTCGCAATTACGCTTTTAAAAAAATAAAATAAAATATTAATTTTTTTTAATTAATATAAAAATAAAACTATTTGCGACGGGCATAATATCCCGTCGCAAATAGTATAAAAAAATAAAAAAAATAAATTATTAATAAATTGTTTTAATTAATATAATAATAATCCAATTATAATTCAAAAATAAAAAAAATATTAATAAATGATTTTAATTAATATAATATTAGAATTATAATTCACAAATAAAAATAATAAATTATTATTAAATTATTTTAATTAATATAATAATAATATAATTATAATTCAAAAATAAAATATAATAAAATACTAATAAATGATTTTAATTAATATAATAATATTAGAATTATAATTCATAAATAAAAAAATATTAATAAGTTATTTTAATTAATCTAAAAATAATAGAATTATTTTACATTCAAATATTAAAATAATTCAAGTATTACAAAAGAATATAATTAAATTATAATATTATAAAATTTTAATATATATATAAAATTTAATATTATAAAATATAAATAATATTATTATTCATATTAATATTGTTATTTCAAAATATAATATTATTAATATTTTATAATGAGACAGAAATAGAAAAAAAAATCATATTTTGATTTCACAATTTTATAACATAAAAACAAACTCTAATCTGAAGCGCCTGCAGGCTGAGGGTCATCTGCCAGCAACTCATCTGCATCGAAAGACAGGTCAGCATCCGTCAACTCACGAAATGTGTCGTCGTCCATCTGAAACAGAAAATGTTAATGTTAGCAAATAATTGATAATTACTATTATATATACATATATATTAGTTATGATTATATATAACTACCATTGAACTGTATCAGTGTTCAGTTTCATCATCATCTTCATATCTGTCAACGTCATCTTCATATTCCTCCTCAATATCATCGATATCCATTTGAGTTCCAGTTGCTTCATCTCTGACCTTTTCAAATTCATTTGTGACGTCATTATCATCATCATCATCATCACTGACTCTTAATTGAGGGGTGTCATCATCGATACTCATGTCTCTTTGTACCAAAGATTGATTTTGAGTACTCTCTTGAAAAATTTCAATTCCTTGCACATCAGTGAAAGCACATTCACTTTGACTAAACTGATTGTCTCGAATTTTGATTTTTATTATACTCCACCAATCTGTCAAGTCTCTTGACATAGCACAGTACTTTGCGTAATAAATTTGATGTGCCTGTTGAGCCAATAAGAATGGTTCATTTACTGCGAGAACACTTTTACATTTAATATCGATGATTCCATGAGTCGGATGAACACGCACGCCTCTCTCTGTATCCAACCACCGACATTTGAACATTGTTATGTAATGTTGTCCAAGATAACAGAGTTCAATGATTTCATCAAGTATGCCATAAAAGTCAACTTCATTTTCTCGATGATGAGATCCTCTCAAACGTGTCAAACGTTCTCAATGCACATTTTCTACAAGGGCATTTTATTTTGCCTTCTGAAACAAATTCTGGATTTGATGCCGCAAATGATAAAAAAGTCTCCACACCCTCTATAAATACTGGATTTAAACCAGAACCGTTTGGATTTCTACGTTGATTTATCCACATGCGGTCATCTAATAATGACTGTTGACGACCTCGTTGTTCCATATTTTTCTATAAAATATAAAACCATTACTAGTTTTGAATAATTTGTTACAAAAAATACTCAAGCAAGGATAATTATAGAGTTTACATCAGACACGACTGACGCAAAAATTTTATTGGGATAGACCTAAAAATTGACCCTTTAAGAATTGAACATGTAGAGAATAAAGCGAAACCTGTTACAAATATTGACCCTTTAAGAATTTAATAATTATTCCTAATTATTGGTAAATATTGACAATTATTGAAAATTATTCCTAATTATTGATAAATATTGACAATTATTGGCAATTATTGGTAAATATTAACAACTAATGATAAATATTGGTAATTATTGGTAATTATTACAAATTATTGGTAATTATTGGTAATTATTATTAAATATTAATACTTATTCCTAATTATTGGTAATTATTATTAAATATTAATACTTATTCCTAATTATTGGTAATTATTACTAAGTATTGTTAATTATTAGTAATTATTAGTAATTATTGGTAATTATAGGTAATTATTATTAAATACTAATACTTATTCCAAATTATTGGTAATTATTCCTAATTATTGGTAATTATTACTAATTATTGGTAATTATTACTAATTATTGGTAATTATTGGTAATTATTACTAATTATTGGTAATTATTGATAATTATTACTAATTATTGATAATTATTGGTAATTATTACTCATTATTGGTAATTATTATTAAATATTGATAATTATTAGTAATTATTACTAATTATTGGTAATTATTGATAATTATTACTAATTATTCCTAATTAATGGTAATTATTCCTAATTATTGGTAATTATTCATAATTATTGATAATTATTGATAATTATTGGTAATTATTACAAATTATTGCTAATTATTGGTAATTATTGGTAATTATTCTTAATTATTCCTAATTATTGGTAATTATTCTTAATTATTACTAATTATTCCGAATTATTAGTAATTATTAGTAATTATTGGTAATTATTGGTAATTATTGGTAATTATTGGTAATTATTGCTAATTATTGCTAATTATTGCTAATTATTGCTAATTATTGCTAATTATTGGTAATTATTGGTAATTATTGGTAATTATTGTTAATTATTGGTAATTATTGTTAATTATTGGTAATTATTGTTAATTATTGGTAATTATTGGTAATTATTAGTAATTATAGGTAATTATTGGTAATTATTCCTAATTATTGGTAATTATTACTAATTATTGGTAATTATTTCTAATTATTGCTAATTATTGGTAATTCTTGCTAATTATTGGTCATTATTGGTAATTATTGGTAATTATTGGTAATTATTCTTAATTATTCCTAATTATTGGTAATTATTCTTAATTATTACTAATTATTCCTAATTATTAGTAATTATTAGTAATTATTGGTAATTATTGGTAATTATTGGTAATTATTGGTAATTATTGGTAATTATTGGTAATTATTTCTAATTATTGGTAATTATTGGTAATTATTGTTAATTATTGGTAATTATTGGTAATTATTGCTAATTATTGATAATTATTGGTAATTATTATTAATTATTCCTAATTATTGGTAATTATTCCTAATTATTGGTAATTATTTTTAATTATTAGTAATTATTCTTAATTATTACTAATTATTCCTAATTATTAGTAATTATTGTTAATTATTGTTAATTATTCCTAATTATTGGTAATTATTGGTAATTATTGGTAATTATTGCTAATTATTGGTAATTATTGGTAATTATTGCTAATTATTGGTAATTATTGGTAATTATTATTAATTATTCCAAATTATTGGTAATTATTCCTAATTATTGGTAATTATTGTTAATTATTAGTAATTATTCTTAATTATTACTAATTATTCCTAATTATTAGTAATTATTGTTAATTATTGTTAATTATTACTAATTATTGGTAATTATTGGTAATTATTGATAATTATTTTTAATTATTGGTAATTATTCCTAATTATTAATAATTATTGGTAATTATTGGTAATTATTGGTAATTATTGATAATTATTCCTAATTATTGGTAATTATTGATAATTATTACTAATTATTGGTAATTATTACTAATTATTGGTAATTATTACTAATTATTGGTAATTATTGATAATTATTACTAATTATTGTTAATTATTGATAATTATTACTAATTATTGGTAATTATTGTTAATTATTGGTAATTATTGTTAATTATTGGTAATTATTGTTAATTATTGGTAATTATTGGTAATTATTGGTAATTATAGATAATTATTGGTAATTATTCCTAATTATTGGTAATTATTACTAATTATTGGTAATTATTTCTAATTATTGCTAATTATTGGTAATTCTTGCTAATTATTGGTCATTATTGGTAATTATTATTAATTATTTCTAATTATTGGTAATTATTGGTAATTATTCCTAATTATTTGTAATTATTGGTGATTATTCCTAATTATTGGTAATTATTGGTGATTATTCCTAATTATTGGTAATTGTTGGTAATTAGTGGTAATTATTGATAATTAGTGTTAATTATTCCTAATTATTGGTAATTATTCCTAAATATTGGTAATTATTCCTAATTATTACTATTTATTCCTAATTATTAGTATTTATTACTAATTGTTAGTATTTGTTCTTAATTATGACTATTTATTAATAATTATTTATAATTGTGACTAATTAGTATTAATTATTCCTATTTATTCTTAATTATTTTTAATTATTATTAATTATTTCTAATTACTATTAACTATGAACAATGAATACTAATAATTTAAATTTATTAAATAAAAGAACAATCTAAACATAATTAAATTACAACTAATTAGAAATAATTTAAAGTAATAAAAAATTCAAAATAATTATTAAATTAAAATGAACATAAATACCTTTAAAATGGATCTAAGGTTGATCTATGATACTTGTTGAATACTTCAATGTCTACTCCGGAAATAAAAATGAAACTTTAAAAACAGAAAACTCTAAATATAGAATTCTGAGAGAAGTAGAAGATAGAGTTTGAGAATGAATGAAAAAAAAACGGATGGGGGTATTTATAGGTTAGCTTATTTGCGACGGGAGACCCGTCGCAAATAGTATTATTTGCGACGGATACCGTCACAAATAACCCGGAGAAAATGAGTTATTTGCGATGGGACCCGTCGCAAATAACCCCTGCCGACAGATTATTTGCGACGGGATGCGCATCCCGTCGCAAATAACCTATTACCGCCGCCGGTTATTTGCGACGGGATTCAAATCCCGTCGCAAATAACTTTTGCGCGAAATCATTTGCGACGGGTGAGAATATCCTGTCGCAAATACCGTCGCCAAAAAATTCACGCGCTTTGGCGCGCAATCCCGTCAAAAGTATTTGCGACGGGTGAGAATATCCCGTCGCAAATACCGTCGCCAAAAAATTCGCGCGCTTTGGCGCGCAATCCCGCCAAAAGTATTTGCGACGGGTATGAAAATCCCGTCGCAAATAAGAGTTATTTGCGACGGGAGCCCCATCCCGTCGCAAATACCTTGATCTCGAGGACTATTTGCGACAGGATATAATCCCATCGCAAATAACCCGTCGCAAATGTCCATTTTTCCCGTAGTGCACCCTGAGTCTCACAGGGGGCTTCTCCTGGCTCCTCGAGTCACACGAGTAGCTCTTCTCCACTTTAAGCTCTTCAAGTATCTTCAGCAGCCTGGGATAAAGGCTGCTGGCCTTGCTCTGTACCTCTGATCACTTGAGTTGATCAGGTCTTCTCGTCTTACTCAGGCTTTATATCCTTCTTCTCAGGATGACCTGACCTCTCTCTTCAAGAATCTTCAACAGACTTTGAAAGGTCTGTTGGTCGTCCTCAAGTCTTCTGATCACTTCTGTTGATCAGGATCTTCTCAGCTACTGAAAACTCAGACAAATAATATCTTTATCTTCAGTCTGGCTTCAGTCTGACTTCACTTCAACTTCATGCACTGAATGCATGCCAACTCTCAATCTTCATGCACTGACTGCATGGCTTCTCAATTTCTTCAAGATCTCCTGGTCTTGGACAACTCAGATGCACATAAGCAGATTGAAGTTTGTTCACGTGTGCACGTGCATGCATGCAAGCATGCACTCCCCTGTTCTTCTTCTTAGTGTGATAAACACTCAAAGAGTGTAATAACTCCTTAAGCACACACACCACTTCTTCCTTCACACACTTTATTCAATTTGTTCACACACATAAAAGCGTGTTGTTCATTAGTGTGGGTATCCTCTTATTCTAAGTGTGTACACACATCTTAATGCACACTTAGTTTCATCCTTCACTTGTCACATGTTAAGCACACACAAATTATCCATTTTGTACACACTTGTCTTGCCCTACTTCACTTGCACACACTTGGCCTTGTCCTTCTTCTCTTGCACACACAAGGGCTACGAACTTCACTAGTTTAGAACACACAAGGTGTGGTCTTCCTCTCCTTATGCACACACAAGGCACTAAGCCTCGGCCTTCCTCCTTTGCACACCTACTGCCCGAGGTGCTCTTCAATTTGGCGCACACAAAACTAAGGTCTCGACCTTCCTCCACTTCAACAACCGCACAAATATATGATATGAGAGGCGCGCAAGTGCAAGGCACAAACGGGCTCGGGTCCTTCCTACCGCGCAAGGGGAAGGCGCGCAGGGGACTCCTCCAACCTTCTTTCGCGCAAGGGGTGTGCGAAAGGGACCTACGGAGCTACGGGGAGCTTCGGGCTGCACTATCGCGCAAGGGGTGCGCGCATCTCCAATCTTCGCGAGGCACAGAGGCACACACGGGACTTCGATTCTTCAAGGTTTCAGCAAGAAGATCTCGGCTCTGGACCTCTCTTTTTATAGGCAGAGGGATGTGCCTCGGTCATCCGCGGGATACAACTCAAATTCCCGAGATTTTCGGATCTTCAAGATTTTTCAAATCTTGATTTTTTTTCTCTCCTGTTTCACCACAGGAATCCTCCTTCTCATGCATGCGTTTTCGAACGTGTGCATGGCCTCTGTTTAGGCCTATCCATGCAGAGCAACGTGGCACGGCCTCGGCACTTCGTTTGCTTCGGCCTCGTGCGAAAATATTGTCTCGTCGCATGGAAATGTATTTTCATGCATGAATGGGTTCGGTTTGATGAGACGAACGTCAAGGTGGCTTCGGCTTCGAGAGAGACAGCCGGGATCTCGAATTACGGTGGTCAGAGCTCACTGGTTCGAACGGAGGTGCGCGGGGAGGCTCAGGCATGCTTGAGGTAGAAGATGACGCCTCGGGCCGTTGGATCAGATTTTTAATGATCTCCAATGGCAGGGATTATAACGCTGCGCCGCAGATGCGATCAGCGGTCGAGATCATACGCGCGATTGAACGGGCGGCTAGGATTCGCTCCCGGTGAAAATAACGCGTCCAACATCGAAACGACATGCGGATTTCTCACGGTTTAACATAGTGCCGCTCTAGTCTCAGCTTCAATTAGCTCTCTCCTCCCTCCATGATGCCGCCCCGCACCGTGTTCTCTGCGGGTGCACTCGGGCGCGCCACTAGCACCCACTAGGCGCGCTATGCGCCCACGCTATGCTCTCCGGCGTGCCCCTGGCGCCCCATGCCTGCCTCAAGGTGCCGCCTTGGCCTGAGGGTTCCCCATGGGCGTGGTGACCTTGAGTCTCACAAGAGCCTTGGGTCGGTCTGGCCTCCTTGTGGTTGCCCATATTTTTCTGCTTGTATATAGAACACGTCCTTTGTGTAAAAACAAAGAGACCAAGTTCAAATGCCATGTGCCACATTTTCTCATAAGCCATTTCTTCTCCCCATTTCCTCATCTCTTCTTCTTCATTAGAATTCCACAAATCTCCTTAACATATATTCATTACTTAGGAGGTAGAATTCCGGAAGGGTCTTTCTTCATCAACCTAAGCTCCTGAATCACATAATTCATCAACATTCTTCAATGATCCAATCAGAGATCAAGTTGGAACTTCTTCAAATTCACATGCACTAACTGATAGTGCATGGTCTTCTTTAAACCACATCATCCACTTAGAACTTGTGGATGGATCATCTTCCATCTCCTCAAGGTTCCGCCTTGGCCTGAGGGTTCCCCATGGGCGTGGTGACCTTGAGTCCCACAAGAGCCTTGGGTGATGACCCTCGACTGGCCTCCTTGGTTGCCCATATTTTTTTGCTTGTATATAGAACACGTCCTTTGTGTAAAAACAAAGAGACCAAGTTCAAATGCCATGTGCCACATTTTCTTCTAAGCCATTTCTTCTCCCCATTTCCTCATCTCTTCTTCTTCATTAGAATTCCACAAATCTACTTAACATATATTCATTACTTAGGAGGTAGAATTCCCGAAGGGTCTTTCTTCATCAACCGAATCTCCTGAATCACATAATTCATCAACATTCTTCAATGATCCAATCAGAGATCAAGTTGGAACTTCTTCAAATTCACATGCACTAAGTGATAGTGCATGGTCTTCATTAAACCACATCATCCACTTAGAACTTGTGGATGGATCATCTTCTATCTCCTCATGCATTGTCAATACAATGCATGGTCTTCAATCATTGTTTTGACTTTGTATCCACTTGATACAAGTTCTTGGAACATAAAGAGCAGCTCAACAATCATCAGATGTCATGAGAATGTTTCAACCACAATCTCCAATGGCACTTAGTGAATATCCTAAGTGACATGCATCTTAGTACCATGGCCATTCTCCATTCATCACCATCACCAACACATCCTTTGTCATTCACATCTTGACATTCCTTGACATCCATTCATTTCATGACAACATCACGCCTTATTGACAACAAATGCAACACAGTGCACTTCAAACTCCCCCTTTGTATTTTTTGTCAATACACTTCTTCAGCACATATGAATGGGTCAATATGTGTGCCAATATTTTCTCCCCCTTATTGGCAATCAAATGCAAAGGTGTGGTGTGATACTCTTCCAAAAATCTCTTCCTCCCTTTGAATAGCATCTTCTTAAAAAACACTAAGAGAGGGATGATGCCACATGTTCTCTCTAGCAAAGAACCCTTAGTAGATCAACTGTAAGTCTACTTGGGATAACCCAGTGTAGAAAACAAGAGTGATGTAACCAAGGAACTCAACGCTGTCCAACATTCACTATACATGTGAGATCATGCTTCAGGGGTTTGAAATTTTTCAGATATAACAATGAATTGCTAAATCCTGCACATACTTCACAAAACTCATTAGAAAGTTCAATGCAAAGATAAAGCTCCCCCATTCAACCATTTGTCTTCAATCAATACTCCCCCTTAATTGATATGATAAACTCAATTAAGAAACAAGGGATGAAAGTATGATTGGAATACCTTCAGTCTTCACAAGATGGAATTAATATCGGAATCCCATCTTCTCCAGATTGGCTCCCCCTCAAGGGGTGCTCTCCATTCAATCCAAACCACTCTCCATTTGAGAATGATCATCATCTTCAATTCCCTGCAATGTTAGCACATGTAAATACAAGTGATTAGGGAATAAAATGGAACCTCCTTGGTTCATCAATGTGAACAACAAGGTTGAGAAGATTCTCTCAACCGAGATGTCCCATTTCTACCATTCTTCACACTTGCACATTTGATCTTCAATGATGATTATGCTGGTATGGATCTCAACTCATCTTCATGTGAAAACTTTTGTTTCCTTTTTGCCTTAGCAATTGCCAGTACTTCTTCTTCAGCTCTTTGCAATTGTCTAGCAAGTTGCAACTGATTCGGCCATATGACTAACAAGTAATTTGGAAGTGAGGCATCAGTTTTGGAAATCCCACATGGTTCTTTTGATGCAGTCAAGCTACCTTTATTAGGAAACATGTTTTCAATCAATACATTCTTCTTCTTCAGGATTGATTGTCTGTTTGATCCCAGTCTGCTTCTATTCAGTTCCATGGCTTGTTTACAAAGATCCATGGTATGACCTTTCTTTCCACAGTAGAAGCATGTTTTCTTGGTGGTCCTTCTAGATGAATCACCCTTCTTGGATTTAGATTCCAAGTACTTCTTTTCATTCTTCAAACTCTTCTTGGGAGCATTTTCACCTTTCTTCTGTTTTCTTCCCAAAAATTCTCTTCTAGCCAGGTTCTGTGATCTTTTCTTCTTCTTAGCTTTGGATACAGTTAGAGATTGACAAGTATCAAATTGTTGACCACTTTTGCAACCATCCCAGATGTTTTCAAGAAATCCAAATCTATTTTCAGTAAACAGATGTTGTTGGACTTGTGGATGTTTCTTCTTTTCTTCTGGCTTGCTCCCCATTGGCATGGGCTTCCTCTGTGCTTTTACATTTAGAGGATTGTACCTACAATCTTTTGCACAGTGCTCATACTTATTACAACCCCAACATTGACCCACAAATCTTGACCTCTTGAGTCCTTCTGATTGCTGGGTATTTTTCTTGAGCTGCTGTGTTGTTTCAGGAGAGCTTTCTTTCTTCATCTTCATCTATACTTGTTGGGAGTTATTCTTCCATCCTGCACTTTTTGTTGAAACACTTTTAGAAGCATGAGTACAAGATGAGATGGATGGTACCTTCCTTTTAGAAGATGTTGCACTTTCATTAGAAGATGTCTTTCTTTTAGAATCATCATTCTCAATGCATACTTGAGTAGCAACATTTCTTCTTACAACTGACTGGGAGGCTTTGGCTTTGGGTGATTGCTGATTTTTTAATATCACCTCCAGTTCTAAGCACATCATGTTGAGAGAGTTCTTCTCATCCTCAACGAATCATAGCCTACCTTCCCATTTCTCTTCCAGCTGTTTCATCTGGTCTTCATGCACCTTCTTTAATTCAAGCAATGAATTGTCAAGCCCCTTCACCCTTTTGACTTTGACTTCAAGTTGAGCATCCTTGACAACCATTGACACTCTGTGCCTCTTTTCCAGTGCATGGAAAACGTCTTTGACCACTATCTTAAAACATTCATTCTCAGAAAGGATTCTTTGCAATTCTTCAGCACTGTCTTCATATCTTTCATTGCAAAGAGAAACTGTTTCATATTTGGCCTTCACCGGCTTTCTGAGAGTGTTGGTTATGCCAACCCTTTTTGCCAGCTGATCTTCCATAGCATTGGCCTCTTATTCTAGCTGTAATTTTTCTTCCTGAAGATCAAGGATGCCTGTAGCTATACACATTGCCACTTCCTTGGGGACTGTCTTCTGAAGATATTCGATTGCATTTTGAAGATAATTCATTATTCCAACTTTATCATAGCTAGGACAGGCTTTCTTCATTTTCTTAGCCTGTTTCATCTTTCTGTTTTTCAGAGTCTTGGCAGATATCTCCATTTGAGGGTATTTGCTCACTTCCTCAAATCTGCACTTCATGTAGACTCCCTTGGATATTTTAGAGGCAACCTCCCTCTGATACCAATTGAAGTGCCCATATCAGTGTGAATCACTGATAGGGGGAGGGGGTGAATTAGTGATCCCTTTAAATCATTTTACTAATTGATTCTTAATCAATTAAACCTCTATGGCTGGTTAAAGCCTTGATCCACTCTTCTTGAATCTCTCAACCTTTCCCGAATGATGCAGTAATGAAAAGGCATAGGACACAAGGATTTACATGGTTCGACACCAAAGGCCTACGTCCTTTCCATGTTGGTTATACGCCCCAACATGGTTTCTTCCATTATAATATGTTAGTATTACAATGGTCGATACAGAGTCCCACTGTATCTCTCCTGAGTCCCACAGGAGGGTCTTTATACTACGTCCCACAGTGTTACAATAGTCCCACTGGCCTGCTCTAGAATCCCACTGAAGACTTCCTCCATCCTGAGTCTCACAAGGGGATTCTCCTGGCTCCTCGAGTCACACGGGTATCTATTCTCCACTTTAAGCTCTTCAAGTATCTTCAGATGCCTGGGATAAAGGCTGCTGGCCTTGCTCTGTACCTCTGATTACTTGAGTTGATCAGGTCTTCTCGTCTTGCTCAGGCTTTATATCCTTCTTCTCAGAATGACCTGACCTCTCTCTTCAAGAATCTTCAATAGCCTTTGAAAGGTCTGTTGGTCTTGCTCAAGTCTTCTGATCACTTCTGTTGATCAGGATCTTCTCAGCTACTGAAAACTCAGACAAATAATATCTTTATCTTTAGTCTGACTTCAGTCTGACTTCACTTCAACTTCGTGCACTGAATGCATGGCAACTCTCCATCTTCATGCAATGACTGCATGGCTTCTCAATTTCTTCAAGATCTCCTAGTCTTGGACAAATCATATGCACATTAGCATATTTAAGCTTGTTCACGTGTGCACGTTCATGCATGCAAGCATGCAATCCCCTGTTCTTATTCTTAGTGTGATAAACACTGAAAGAGTGTAATAACTCCTTAAGCACACACAACACTTCTTCCTTCACACACTTTATTAAATTTGTTCACACACATAAAAGTGTGTTTTTCATTAGTATGTGTATCCTCCTCTTATTCTAAGTGTGTACACACATCTTAATGCACACTTAGTTTCGGCCTTCACTTGTCACTTGTTAAGCACACACAAATTCTCCATTTTCTACACACTTGTCTTGGCCTACTTCACTTGCACAAACTTGGACTTTTCCTTCTTCTCTTGGACACACAAGGGCTACGGCCTTCACTAGTTTAGCACACACAAGGTGTGGTCTTCCTCTCCTTATGCACACATAAGGCACTAAGCCTCAGCCTTCCTCCTCTGCACACCTACTGCCCGAGGTGCTCTTCAATTTGGCACACACCAAACTAATGTCTCGGCCTTCCTCCACTTCAACAGCCGTGCAAATATATGATATGAGAGGCACGCAAGGTGTGAGGTGCAAGCTGCCGCACAAGCCACAATGGACAAGCCGCGCAAGTGTCTTGGTGCAAGGGCTCGGGTCGCGGAAGTTTCACTGGCCGCGAGGCGCGCAAGCCACAACCGCCGTTGTGGGCGCACAAGTGCATGGCACAAGCGGGCTCAGGTCCTTCTTGCCGCGCAAGGGGAAGGCACGCAGGGGACTCCTCCAACCTTCTTTCGCGCAAGGGGTGCGCGAATGGGACCTACGAAGCTACGGGGAGCTCCGGGCTGCACTGTCGCGCAAGGGGTGCGCGAAGCTCCAATCTTTGCGAGGCACAGAGGCACTCACGGGACTTCGATTCTTCAAGGTTTCAGCAAGCATCTCTCGGCTCTGGACCTCTCTTTTTATAGGCAGAGGGATGTGCCTCGGTCATCCGCGGGATACAACTCAAATTCCCAAGATTTTCGGATCTTCAATATTTTTCAAATCTTGATTTTTTTTCTCTCCTGTTTCACCGCGGAAATCCTCCTTCTCATGCATGCGTTTTTGAACGTGTGCATGGCCTCTATTTAGTCCTATCCATGTAGAGCAATGTGGCACGACCTCGGCACTTCGTTTGCTTCGACCTCATGCGAAAATCTTGTCTCGTCACATGCAAATGTATTTTCATGCATGAATGTGTTCGGTTTGATGAGACGAACGTCAAGGTGGCTTCGGCTTTGAGAGAGACAGCCGGGAGCTCGAATTACGGTGGTCAGAGTTCACTGGTTTGAACGGAGGTGCGTGGGGAGGCTCGGGCGTGCTCGAGGTAGAAGATGATGCCTCGGGCCGTTGGATCAGATCTTTAATGATCTCCAACGGCTGGGATTATAACGCTGCGCCGCAGATGCGATCAGCGGTCGAGATCATACGTGCGATTGAACGGGCGGCCAAGATTCGCTCCCGGTGAAAATCGCGCATCCCACATCGAAACGGCATGTGGATTTCTCACGGTTTAACATAGTGCTGCTCCCGAATCAGCTTCAATTAGCTCTCTCCTCACTCCACGGTGTCGCCCTGCACCGTGTTCTCTGCGGGCGCACTTTTGCACCCACCCCTGCCACTCGGGCGCGCCACTGGCACCCACTATGCACCTTCTGGCGTGCTATGCGCCCACGCGACGCTCCTTCAGGCGTGCCCTTGGCACCCATGCGGTGTCTTGCGGGTGCACCCCTGCCTCAAGGTGCCGCCTTGGCTTGAGGGTTCCCCATGGGCGTGGTGACCTTGAGTCCCACAAGAGCCTTGGGTGATGACCCTCGGCTGGCCTCCTTGGTGGCCCATATTTTTTTGCTTCTATATAGAACAAGTCCTTTGTGTAAAAACAATGAGACCAAGTTCAAATGCCAAGTGCCACATCTTCTTCTAAGCCATTTCTTCTCCCCATTTCCTCATCTCTTCTTCTTCATTAGAATTCCACAAATCTCTTTAACATATATTCATTACATAGGAGGTAGAATTCCCGAAGAGTCTTTCTTCATCAACTGAAGCTCTTGAATCACATAATTCATCAACATTCTTCAATGATCCAATTAGAGATCAAGTTGGAACTTCTTCAAATTCACATGCACTAAGTGATAGTGCATGGTCTTATTTAAACCACATCATCCACATAGAACTTGTGGGTGGATCATCTTCCATCTCCTCATGCATTGTCAATACAATGCATGGTCTTCAATCATTGTTGTGACATTGTATCCACTTGATACAAGTTCTTGAAACTTAAAGAGAAGCTCAACAATCGTTAGATGTCATGAGAATGTTTCAACCACAATCTCCAATGTCACTTAGTGAATCTCCAAAGTGACATGCATCTTAGTACCATGGCCATTCTCCATTCATCACCATCACCAAAACATCCTTTGTCATTCACATCTTGACATTCCTTGACATCCATTCATTTCATGACAACATTATGCCTTATTGACAACAAATGCAACACAGTGCACTTCAGATATGGCCTAGTTTCTTACACTCATTACAAATCATTATTAAATCTTCCTTCTCATGTTTAATTTTTTTTTCATCTCATTATTGTCATTGATGTAATTTTTTAAAACATTTCCACTTCTAAATGTTCTTATAGTCATTTTTTAAAATTATTCAATTGTAATTTCAAGAAGTAAATTATCTAAAAACATTTTAGATATTTGAGATATAGAATTTATTTTTCTAGAAGTATATTTATAAGACACTCCCTTAATTTTAATCTCTTTATTTGTATATATATTTTAATATACTTTTATAATTAATGAGTGTTCTGATTAAAACATCCAAACATAATTTTGAGACATGCGTTACATAATCTATTGTAGTTCTGTACAACTCAAACTCCTTTGGTAAAGTTATAATGATATTCTAATCAAGTTCTTCACCTCATAATTCCTTCTCACTGAGTAATTGAAGGATATTGAGGGTTTTCCTGAATATATAATATTTGTTCGGATCTCCAGACTCAATAAGAAGAGAATAAAAAAATTGATAATAATCACTTATCATACATCTCTTTGTCTCAAAAAAATTTTAGTTAAAAAATGATTAACAACATGTTTGTTCACAACTTCATTATCCATTCAAAAATAAATGAAATAACTATAAATATTCCTCTAATTGTTTCTTAAAAAAGTATTTATAACCTAAAAAATAAGTCTAAACCTTATTCATTCATCATAGGTAATGGTGGATAACTATTTCTCTTGAATATTATAATTTTCTATGAGTATGAAGTAATTTCATGCATTGGTATTTACAATTAATGTTTCCATCCGATCACTCCAATATTCATAGTCATTCAAATCCAATATTTTTTAGCATATTTGGATATATTTTTTCTAAAATACTAGAAGGATTTCCACCAAATATAGAAAAAATAAAAAATTTATTTCCTCTAAAACACAGTTAGTGTAAAGAAACATTTAATTTTTGAAAAATGAATAGAAAATAAATTCATGTTATATCTCAATCATAGAGAGCTACTTTGATACAATATTTCTTCCAAGATAGGTATGAAACCACCAAAATAGGGGGATGAATTATAAACTATAATCATTAACTAAAATTTCTCTACCTAATCAATATGTTGGTTGGTTGTAATTTTCTAGAATCTCAACCTATAAAATAGTATTAAAGTAAATTATACTAAAAATGTTGACACAATGGAATTTATAATTTTATAATATAAATTAACCTGTTTAGAAGATATAGGAACTTCTCAAAAAGTAAATATAAATATCATAATTTAAAAAATTTATAATAAAAGTTGATTGAAAAATGAAATGTAAATGAATAATGCAAACTAGAAACAACATGTGGTGTTATTAGTAACAATCCAAGAAACTCTAAGAGGTTATTATTACAAAAAACACTTATCAAGGGAAATATTTACTATTAAACCAAATTGTAAGGTTGTAAGATAACTAGTACCAAGGTATCAATTTCGCAACATACAAATTTCCATGAAATTAAATATATTTGAAGGTGTCCAGATGAAATATACCGAAGCACCCAATTGATTCAATGATCTTTAAAAAATCTACTCCCTAAGAAATATTGATCTTCTTCTTTGTATTATACAACTTCCAAAGCCCAATAGCCCATAAATATCAACAAATCATTAGAAGAATAATTTCTTGAAACCTCCTCAATATTTTTTGGATTAGAATGAATGAATAACATCTAAAATAATAAGATATTTTTTGATAATCATTCCATATATAAATATCATAGAGAAAACATAATAAAAAACCTACAATTGGAAGCACTCAAAGATTCAAGAATATGTCGACTTCAAAATTCCCATAATTAGGCATATCATCTTTTTGATAACATTGTTTATCCCATTATATAAAGTCCTAAATGTAATTTATATCCATAATTGTAACTATCTTCAATAATATAATTCCCTTATCATTTTACCTTGGTTGTAACTTTATTGGATGTAACTTCATCAATTATTGTTTAAATAACTATATCTTCTGATGTAGCCTTATATTTGGTATACATAGATTTACACCCTTTTAGTAATTTTTTCGTGATCATTAAATCAGATTGGCTCATCGTAATTTTAGTGATTTAAAATTTCAAATACAAAACCCAAATTATAATATAAAATTCATATAAAAAAATACCTAAGAGATTACTATGATTTTCAAAATGAAGGATAAAGACGAGTCTTTGAATCATTATCACAATCTAGGAGAACCAAGCAATATCTCTATATTTGTGTTTCCTTATTTTGTATCCTTTGATGGTGTTTATGTATAATAATATTGATAAATGTAATATGTTTTACATACACATTGTAATGATCTATTCGAAAATGAGATATGAATAAATGTCATACCACCTTAATTCACCTCCTCTTAGTGTGATTTTTTAGGAACATGGGGTACAATAAATGGTATCTGAGCCCCTGTTTATTTCTAAAATAATTTTTTCGAGAAACGTGTTCTCCTAGAGAATGTTTTAAATAAAACATGTATACCCTTATTGGATGGTTTCAATTATCAGGTGTTAAATAACACCATAATATATATTTTACAAACTCATAGACATGATGTTTAATTAGAGAAATTTCTTATTAGTCTTTTATGTGATCCCACTAAGGTGTCATTCATTGAAATAGACAAAAAAATTATTATTAATGATTAAAAAGCTCTGGATTCTTTTTATACTACATTTTAGTCATAAATTTTATGATTTAAAAAAAATCTAAAGTAATTAGGGACAATCATACTAATATTTAGTAAGGTTACATCAATGTAAAAGATTAAATATTATAGTTTTGGGATAACATATTTGATGCTATGAAGTAGAGTTCAAGTGAAAATGTTGATAATATTTTTTTTTCAATTATCCTATCAATGAGTTTATAGTTATTCATATAATTGGTCATTAGATAATTTATATTGATATAGAGTAGAATATTAAATAGATATTGGAAATAATTTACAATCCCAAAAGTGTTGGAACCTAAGGATTCAAATATACATGAATTATACCATGATGATCTACACTAAAAATATATCATATATGAAATGAATGTGAAGATGAAAGATTATTTAGATTATTTTTCATATGAAATGAAATAAAAAAGTATAAAATAAGGATATTTATTTTACGAAAATTCAAGATGAAGTTAGTGAGTATTTCTTATGTCGCAGTAATGATGTTTAAAAAGGAAAATGAAGATTTTATGGTAAGATACCCCTAGACTATTTTAATTATGGTAAGGTTAGACACATCACTGATATATGTACAAAATAATTTTATAAATAGAATGGTGAGTTTTGATTCATTTAAAAATAAATGATGATGATCACCCCATGATCAATAATTAAATTATGAAATATAAGTGAAGAAATTTTTTAATGAAATGTATAGATTAGGAATGATGAAGAAGATATTAAGGATGATCACTTGATGGTGTGGAAATTGATATAATATTAAACAAAAATATATATTCTATGATAGCTATAATAATGTTGTAAAAAAATATTAAAATAGAATGATCATCTAGAGGGATTATTTTATATCATGTTTGAATTAAAAGGGTATCATAAGGAGATTGACCTATAATGAAAGAAGAACAAAAATAATAGAGGTCTCATCTAGAAATCCTTATTTATTGGTAATGATAATGAAGAATAAATTGACCATCTTGTGAATTTTATGGAAGAACAAGATAATAATATGTTATAAAATAAATTATAAGTGAATTGGTAGTTAATGATTTAAATCAATGTAATATCCTTATGGGTATTGAAATTTACATGAATTGGAAAGGCATGATTATTAAAACAATCAAAGTAGCTGGAATATATTTCCTTTTATTAAGGGATACTTTTTTTACCATAGGCTAGGAAATTTATTATTTTTATGAGGCTAAAAGGCTCATAAAAGGATAAGAAATTGGAGTCTAGAAATGAAGATATGATGTGTATCCTTAATAAAAAATGAAAACACATTTTTTGGATATCATTTCAATTTCTCAAAATTTGGTCATAATGTTTTTGATAGTAGGAAGATAAGTCTATGAGTTCCTATGAATGATTATGATGTATCAACACAAGTTAATAAAATTCAATTCCTTTAAGAAATAGATTTTACCAATAGAAGGAATAAGAATTTGATAAGATTTCTTGTGTTGAAGAAAATTAAAAGAATCTGACATGAGTCTTAACTAATTATAGAGTTTATTGGAATGAGAAGAAAATAAAGATGTTGTAAAAATATATACTTGTTGATAGAGAATTGAAATATATGAAAAAATTAGAATGGGGATTCCCGATAGTGGGTTTTCATCCTATGTGATGGGAAACATGAATCATCTAAAGAATGTTGATGGACGTGTTTTTTGAACTATTTTTTGGGGGAAATATAGATATCTAAATAAAAATGGAAGTGTATGACTTTATTTACCAAATATGAATTGAATAATATTGTAGTTCTCTATATTGATGACCTTTGACACAATTGTTTTTAGTGTCAATCAATAATATTAGTCTTGATTTAAATCTATATTCAACCAAAATGGTTGAAATATGAATTAAAGAGTTGAAAAATATCTTATATGTGAATAGAGGCTATATATGACCTTATATTAGATGTAAATAAAGGATAATACTTCTCTTTATACTATTATAGAGGATAAAAAATCATGGAATCGATGTCTTGGCTACATCTATCACTAGAGTATCAAGAATTTACCAAAGTCAAAATATATTGTTGAATACCTTATCTCAAAATGAAATGATAAAAGATTTATAATTCATTATTGAGGGGATATATATATTTAAATGACTATTATTAAAATAATATACAATAATCAAATGAAATAAATTTTGTCTATACCTATATATGTGGTCCAATCAATAAAGATAAAACATATGTCAAGAAATAATTAATTTTATCATTTGATGACTATATAAATACTTGATGTGATATGCTTATGTGGTTTAAGAGATAATTGTAAGATTCTATAAAAAAATTTATTGAAGAGTTGAAAGTGATACTAGAAGAATAATAGTGATTCTATGGTCAGAAAATGAAACCAAAAATACTATCAATAAAGTATACATTTTTTGATTAAAACAATGAATAAAGAATGATGTTTCAAAAATTTTGAATCCTCAATATAATGGAGTTGTTGAGAAAAGGAATTTCATGGTTAACAATATGGACAAACCATTGTTTATTGAAAGATACATCAATTATCACTATTGATAAGATGTTTTTAATGTGGTTATGTAAACTCAAAATCAATAATTTCTATTTATATTCTTGATAGGATTGATATAGTGGCACTTGAGAGGAGGGTGAATAAGGTGTTGTAAATACATTACAAAATTTAAAATCATTATATAATCTTTAACCCAATTTTTCCATTGAACCTCTTTTTTCATTTAATACAAATGGTTTTTTTTCTTGTATATCATATCATACATGTATATTAAATTTGTGTAAATTGGTAAACTATAGACTAGATGTTTTTATATGTTTTTCACTTATTAATATAAACCTACTCTGTGTTTTACATGAGATGTCTAATTCATTAGTTATCCTCTATAATCCATATCATAAAAGTAGAGTAGGCTAGCTTGGGATTATCCTAATACCATGTTCAATATATTACATTGGTGAAGGATTATTATATTAAACTAGTGATCAATGTTGAAAAATATGATTCCCTAGACCCAACATGATATGAACATTTGATTATAATATCATTCATACTGAGAGTTTTTCATGATGTATTCAAACCAAAAAAATGTTAATAAATCTATATTCAAAAATTTATATAGATATTTATTTAGAATATTTTTCATATCAAAAGGTTGTAAATTCTCCCAACTATAATAAGAGCCATGAGATACATTGATAAAAATCTTAGTATATATTTTCTATGGTCTGAATACATCATACTGATGGGACACATATGATTTCTGGATATTAACTGTTGGGGGATCATTGGCATTGTGACTTATTCTCATAATGTTCTCACATTGAAGATCTTGTGTATAGGATATTATGAAGACTATCCAACCAATTATAAAAATATATGTTTTTGGTTTCAATGGAATTTACTATCTATGAACATGTGTATCTCCATCTTGCTGTGGGATCATTAACAATGTGTATCATTTGATCGTGTACCTTGATGCAAGATGAATACCCTAACATTTTTGTATATGACAATTGAGCTTCTATTGGATGCATCATTAGTGTAATAACATTGACTCAATGATTATGATAAGATTTTTCACATCTAAAAAGAATAGATATCTTGTTCCCACTTAACTAGATGGAATTACATTTATTAAATACATGGAAATGGAAGAATGAGTTATGTCTATAAATTATGGGTATTAAAAGAGTAACCAAATAATATATGAATGGTAATATAAGTGATGTATCTTGTAATAGGAGATATCACATAATAATTCAATTATATTACACAATATGTGTTTATAAAAGGATTTTATTGTTAGTGTTGATGTTTTGTGACGTTTTGGTAGAATGTAATTTATTATTTTCAAAAATGGAAAAAATCCTCTCGTTTTATTATTTAATCATCTGAATATTATCTTTCCAGATTTTATTAATTTATATTAAGATGTTTTTATTTACATTACATGATTTAAAATATTATTCCCAATGCAAATTATGTTTTATTTTCATACATATCACATATATATTATTTTCATATATATATTTGGTTTAAATTTGTAAATCATATAAATATAACATGTTTTGCATAATTTCTTATACAGTGTTGATATTTAACTAAATAATGGTTTATTATTATTTATAATAATAATAATAATTTTGAATTTAATTTCTATTTGTTTTTTCATCATTTGTTCTTATTATTCTTATTTTCCATCATAATTAATTTTGCTTAAATCATTTGGAAAATAATTTCTCTAATTTTTTTAATTTCATTAACCTACCAATTTTTAATTCCTCTTTACCCTTAATTTTTTTACACATTTCTTTTACCCTATCTCAATCCATATAAACTCTATTATACCCTTATAGAATAGTTATTTTATATTTATGATACTTACAAATTGCATGTTACCCTTAAATACTTTTTTGTTTTACCTTTACATAAATTTTATTATATATGAGGTATCCTTAAATGATTTTTTTACCATTATTTGAGGTTTATAATCATTAACATAACCTTAACCAAGATTGAATGTACCCATACACGACTTAGAGAAATTAATATTTACCTTTATGCATTGTATATAAGTTGATGATTACCCTTATATATCTTTTCAAATTTCATGTTGACCTTTATGGGAGTTTCTATTTAACCTTTACACATGATATTGAGTTATTATTCTACCATTAATCGTTCTATATCAATTTTAGGTTTCCTTTATGCATTTCACAAAATAATCTTTTTACCTTTAAGCTACCAGTAGAAAATGATTCATACCCTTATGAAAATTTTGTTGTACCATTACACATGTTTCTATTTATCATTACACATGATTTTTTAAATATGTACTACACTTATGCAGTGTATTGTCATTACAAGTTACCCTTACACAACCTATTTCATTTCAAGGTTACGCTTATGTGGGATATATATGTGTCTTTACACCATGTACAACATACCCACATGGAGCCAAATAATAATTCATTTTACCTTTACACAAGGTATATAATTTCCATGGTACCTTTATATTGCACGAGACTTCCATGGAAGAAGATTCATAGGTTCAATGGTACCCTTACATTCCTCTTTGTGGAAGAACTCTCCAAATAGAGATAACAATTATTTTTCATTGGTAATAGAAATATTATTCCATTTTACCTAACCATTGGTTTTATATATATGATGAAAAAATTAGAATCACTAGTGTAGATATCATTCCATGTATTATAATGAAAAACATTCTATTTAAAATATCATCTATAAATAATGGTAAAGACAAAATCAATTAAAGGGAGACAGAAATATCCAAACTATTATATAGTTTAACTCTACTGATTTGGTGGCTTATTGCAGTTTTCTTGAGATTTCTATATTCTATATTAATTCTTGAAGGCTTGAAGATCATTGATCCATACAATCCTTATTCATCGACATATTTAGGTTTCCCAATACATTTTATTTTTTATGAAATTATGAGTAATTCAAAGTTCATACACGGTTATACCTCCATTTAAAGGTTATTTTTTGCTCATGTTACCAAAGAGCATGATCACCTAGGTTATGATTTCCCGATTTTAAAAGGCATAAATAGGTTTGGTCTTTCCTTAGAATAGATTGGGTTCATCATATTCCCAAAAAAGGTATTAAAGGATTAATCTATACAATAATAGACTAAGATTAGTCTACTCTAGTAAATTACTTTTTCATTCATTTTTGTAGTGATTAACAGTCCTCTAACTAAGTTAAAGTTGGTTAATGATAATAGTAGGTCCATGGTGGACCAAACTACTATAAAAATAGAGGTGTTCTTATTCTTTATTTTTATTAAACTTCTTATATGTTTAAAAACAAAACTCATATTAATTTATTATTATGTTTTATAAATAATAATATAATAATTTTAAAATAATTTACTAAAATATTAAAAGTACTATTTATCCCCCCTATAGTCCATCCTTCCATCGATAACTCTGTACAATAGGTGGTGTTAGGGAAGTATCATTAAAAGATGGTTTATGATCTATTTTTATTTTGGAACACTATATTTCTATTAAATTGTTTAAATTATTATTTTTAATTTTAATTTTGTTAACACCATCCAAGACCTATCTGTCTAAAGATGTTTTTTATGGAAATTTAGAAAATTGAATCCATAAATCCTCTCATACCACCAAACATTAATTGATGTTATTATGAATATTAGTAGGATCTTATAGAAGTATTTTTAGATAATTTTGGTATAGAATATGGATAGCTGTAAATAATCCTTTTAAATTTCATAAAGTATATTTTGATAAACTGAATTGAAAACATGCTACCTTATATATAAAAAATTATAAACTCATGGATTTAATTTATTATTATTTATATAGAAACATCTATAAATATATTTCATTATGAAATCTTACTTATGAAATTTAGAGAACTATAAAAGTGACTCATCAAGGAACTAATAAGTTACAATGAAAAAATAGGATTACCTTTTTCATAATTTTTGGAATTTAGGATAAATGATTATAAGTACATCATTTATATATACAATAGATTTACCATGATTTTTAATGGAATTATTATTGGAGGGGTGATTATAAAGAATGAAGTAGTTATTGAGAGAATACATCAAGAATTACCCATTAAATGGAACTCAATGAAAGTTAGAATTAAAGAAATAAATAATTTTACTTAATATATTATGGATAAACTAATTTTATATATACTTAAATATAAGGTGTTAAAGTGTAATGATAGTAAATTTATAAAAATATTTTGTAGAATTTAAATCATTTGTTTATATTTCATTTCTAATTCTAATAATAGTGAATGACCCTATAGTATTGAAGACATTTATGATTTCAATAAATATGATAAATATTTAAAATATCTTGTGTCGAAGGAAGAAAAATAATTGTAATACATATCGAAGAAGTTTAAAATGGGATTCAAAAGGAATTAAAAGTGAGTTAAATAGAAAAATTAATCACAATTAACTTTCTACAAAGGTAGGAATATATGAATAATAAAATATGACTAACCAAAATTGAAAAAAGAAGGTAAAGAAAAATAAATACAAGAAGAAGTTAAAGAAATTTTATCATGTTGATTCTGGTTGTACCCAGGAGTCAGATTTAAGTATTTTGGAATCAAAAAGTGAAAAGAAAACAAGTAATATTTTTTGGATGGTGACACATGGTGATGTTGAATAATAATTATTTACACCATTATCAAATACAAATTGTGATATTACAAATTTTGTATATGAAATATATTTTGTGTTATATTCACACCCTTGAGATAAAACAGACTCTAAAAGTGACATTTGTAAGGAATTCAAAAATGAGAAACAAATATTACAAGATGTTTCTTTGAAATATATAGAGTTTATTGAAAAAATAATGATAAATAGGTTATTTTGAAAATGGAAGATAAATGGTTGGTTAACGTGAAAAATAATTATAAAATTACTCCTTAATGTTATAAATGTAAAGAGGTGGAAAGTATTTAATAAGAAAATGAGAATTTAAAAAATGAGAATTAAAGAAATAATTTTTTATGTATAATAATGATGATGATAAATAAAAGTGATTAAAATTGATTTTATATGACTTGCATAAATTTGAGAAAGAAGGAACGATGTAAGAAGAAAATAATAAACTAAGGAATTCAATTTCATGGTCATATGATATTGTTTGAATACATTTATAAAATTTTCAAAAAGACAATAATAAACATAGAAATGAGGTAGTTGGTCTGAATGAAACATTGTCTACAATTGTTTGTGGACCATAATAGTTTGATAAGATGATTTCCATGAGTAATATATATAAATAAAAAATGGATTGACTTATAATAAGAAGATACATAAGATATAGATTACTATATTTGTTAAGAGTTCTAATCAAAATGGTCAAGTGTGCACCATTTGAACACTAGGATTTAGATAGCTCACTAAAAAATTTACAATCATTTGTATATAATAATGTATTTGTTTCTATGTCTCATTTTAATTTTAATAGGACTAACACATCTATATCATGGGTTTCCAAGGGATCATATACAAATCCAATAGGTACCACATTTGTATACTTTCCAAGAAAAGTATTTTTCTATTGTTCTACGTGTTTTTTTAAAAAAATAGGTTACACAAGAATTCATCAATAATTTTTTATGACCATTATATTATTTATTTTTCTATCGTTTACTTAGCTGTTTATAAAATTTAATTCATTAGAAAAATATTTCGAATCCTTTTATATCTTTTGAAGAGAGACATCAATTAAGTGGTAGAACATATGATTACCATTTTTAGATTATTATAATAATATCTTATGGGTAATGGAACCAATTTAGAGGGATATTACCTTAACTCTTAAAATTTTGTGACATGTTGAATTTATTGAAAAATTGGTTTACAATACTTGAGAAATTTTAATTTGGGGTCATGATTTTCTAGGATTATTTCACTAAATCACTGTGTTTTAAAGGATTTATTACTATAGATTACTAATCCTCTATTATTGTTTAAGAAGGTTGTTTACTCTTTTTTATGTAATCATGTTCATGTCTAGTAATTGGTTTCAATCAATTCTAAATTTTATTGTATCTTGAGCTTTAATATTTTTACCATAAGTAGTGTGAATAATGTTTATTCATAATAATATTCAATATTAATTTCAGTTTTATTTTTTTGAAGTGAGTTTTGATTTTAAAATGGGGGAATAACCTTTTTGAGGGTTTTTGGGTAATTTTTGATTAATTGTTTAAGGGGGGAGAATGTTTTTTTAAATAAAATCATTTTTTTATTCAATTAAAAAAAGTGGGTGATTATTAGCGATGAATTATTTTTTATTTTTTTATATTTTTCATTATATTGAATACTTATTTTCGTTTTATTATTTAAATATTGGATTTTTTTTCATTTTTTATTAATAAAAAAATATTTTTTTTTAAATTATTATCTTGATCTATTTAGATTATTTTTAATGTAATTAATTTTCTATTTTGATACGTATTACTTATATAATTCTATCCTATTTTTTACAACCATTTTATAAATCATATAAATGTAATTTTTAGAATATTTTTATATATTGTGTTGATATTTTACTAAATAATGAATTCTTGTTTTTTCTAATATTTTCTTTTCAATTTAGTTGTTATTTAATTATTTATAATTTATTATTATTATTATTATTTATATTTTAATTTATAATTATTTTTTAAATCTCATTAAATATTAATTTTATAATTATTTTATTTATGATTACATAACATGTTTTTATTTTTCCTTGCCCTTAGGCATGTGTTGGTACATTTTACTTTCCCTTACACAAGCTATATAAACTCCATTATACTCATACAGAGGTCTTAGGTTACCTTTACGTACCTTATAAATTGTATTTTACCCTTACAAAGCTTTTTTTTACCTTTATGTAATATGTATTATATATGAGTCACTCATATGTGACTTTATTTTATACCCTTATGTCAGATTTATAATCTTTAACTTACCGTTATACAATATTAAATGGACCCTTACATTAGATATATAAATTTATTATTACCTTTATGTAGTTTATATAAGTTGAATCTTACCCTTATGAAGCTTTTCAAATTCCACGATTAACATTACATGAGTTTCTATTTTACATTTATACATGCAATTGAATTTGTATTCAACCATACCATGAGTTTCAATTTTAACTTTACACATGATATGAAATTTTTATACTTCATGTTCCTTGAAAGGGTAATAAATATCTGGTCTGTATTTTAATTTTCTAGGTTGAGTCTGCACTTGTAAAGGACTTCTTCTTTCATTGATTTAGTGAGTACTAGTCCCCTCACTTATTTAGAGTGGATTGAGTAGTATAGTGGGTTCATGGTGAACTGAACTATTATAAAACCCATGCTGTTATTATCCATTATTTTTATTCCTCTTCTTATATATTTTAACACCACACAATAAATCCATTACAATTTTGTTTCCATAAATAAAACTTGGATAAATTTGTATTTTTTTTAAAAAATATTAAAATTAAAATTCACCCCTAGTCAATATTGTCATCAATAAGTCTTGAAAAAATCTGTTTCTATGACTCAACCATGTTTCCTTAGGAGCCTTTATGTTATATTGGAAATCCAACCCATTATTTCAATGACACTAATAGATATTTAAAAAAAGTATTAATGGACCACATACAATGAATATTTAGAAGCTTTTCCAATTCTAATGAATTGGAGTTTAAGATATGTCAGGCCCTACGATGAGGACCATGTAATGTGTCCTTTTTAATAATATAATAAAATAAATAAATTAGTTATTATTTATGTTTATAATAACAGTTGATGAATTTATTTTAACCCTATATTCACAGTTTATTATGAAAGTTTTATTATACTATTTTATGAGTGAATATAAGATATTAAAGGATTGTATAATATTTTTGTGGGAAACAAGTAAAGTAAATGACTTATTAGTCATCTTAATGACTCATATTTTATTATGCAGCATAAATTTGATTTCAAAAGTAAGTTTTAAAATATTCATGAAATTTTGGTAATGTTTTATGTTCCATTGGTGAAATTGTTGGAGTTGTTTTGGAACATTAACTTCCATAAGGAATAAATTCGAATTTATAGATGATAACAGATTTATTTAATCCTAATATGAGGAAAAAACTATAGAACTGTTCATCCAATCTAATTTTGTGATCTTCTCTCCTCTATTATAATTCCAAGATATATAAAGTGTTGATCTGAGAAACCTAATCCACGTTCTTATTCCCAGATCTATGGAACAATGTTGCTATGATCATTGAGATTTTGAAAGGTATATCTGTTATCTATGCACGAACCAAAAAATTGATAATAGACATAGTAGAAGTATTTTATACCATTTTTGGAAAATCTAGAGTGTTATTGCATTAGTTTAATCAATAATTCATCACTAATTATGAGAAAAACATTGGTTCGATCTTAATTAAATGAGGTGCAATTTTCATTTTTAATTTTCATACTTATTTAAGTGACATGATATCCTCAGGATTATTACAAGATAACTCATCATTAAAGATGATGTTATGAGATTAATATGTGGGGAAGAGTTTAATTTCAGTTATATTAATGCTTTTACTACCTTCCCAATACCAACAAGTGAAATCACATAAATCATGTTATTATTTAAGATAAAATAAAATTATGTTTGTATGAATTAAAAAGTGGGAATAGATAATGTCCCAATTCCATTAACAATGATTTGATTTTAGGTCATATAGTAAATATTATGCCATCATAATATCAAATAATAAATTTTTATGCATTTAAATTATATCAAAAACAAATATAACATATATATAGTGGTAAGAACCCCGTAATTATACATGAAAAATTGGGGTTCAAGACCCATTGGGTGCAGGGTACAGTAGCAGCACTGTAGCAGCGACAACACTGTTGATCAGCGGGTACTGTAGCGGCGACAGGGCACTGTAACGGCGGTGGTACTGTGCGGGTACTGTAGTAGGCAGATTACTATTCACAGAATGGCTATTGGGCCATATATTTGGGATTACGGGATATGTAATGGGCTACAAGCCCATTGGGACTTCAGGATATGTAATGGGTTTCTCTCTACCCAATTTAAAGAGGTCATTGCTTTGGTTTAATAATAAAATGAGGCTTCGGCCCCAACCTTAAAAAAAAAAGTAAACAGTGCATCATGGTGAATAGTACCCATGGGTGAATACTACCTAAAGTATTTGAATGTATATAGGAAATATAAAATAAAATAATGTAGGGTATCACATATATGAAGAATAAAAAATACAAGATGTATGGGAAATTCTATCCCCATTACCTAAAACACCCAATTAATTAAGTGGTGTTGCTAGAAATGAAAGGTATTGATGGGAATTTTTAAAAAAAAATATTTGTCATAGTGTTACTAGCATCCATGTCACACAAACTTTTCATGTGGTGTACACACCACCTATTACTCAGAACCCCAATAATGTCTCCCAATCACAGGAAAATATAGGTCAGTTATTTCATGACCTGCCTAGTGTTGTTTTGCTACAATGTTGAATATGACCCCTCCGAGAGGTTTTAGATAGCATAGAAAAAAAAATATTATAAATATTTAAAAATATTTATAATTGTTTGGAAATTTATAAAAAAACTTTATAAGACTAAGTGATAAATAAAATGATTTTTTTTGTTTTTTTTAACTTAAATTCAAAAATTATTCCCTCAAGTAGAATTATCTATAAGTTTAGTTAATTTTTAAAAATTTATTTCATATTGATAAATCATGATCATAAACCCACCAATGTGTGTATTAATTTTATTCAATAATTTAATTATTTACATTTTTAATAGTTCTAATTAATTAATTAATTAATAACAGTCTACGTGTCACCATTCTACATCATTACATTTATAATGGTCTATACAACCATGTGTAATATTATTTATGTGTATCTTTCATTTTCGATACACCTTCACCCGAGTGTGAGTATATCTATATAATAAGGACTAATAGAGACAATGTTATTGATGATTAATTATGGAGTACTGGACATGAGAAAAACACATTGGATATGGTGAGCATTGAAACTCAAGTCAATTTTGACATGAATCAACAAGTTTCATGTAGGGTCTAGGTTGAACCATTTTTCACTAAATTGGTCAAACATTAGAAAATATCATAATCAAATGAATTTTTATTTATTTTTTTATATCCTATAATTTTTATGTTTATGTCACCTATAATGGATCACATAAAATAATAAATAATCATGCATATATAAAAAGGAACATTCATGTTGAATATTTTCTATTTATGCATGGTTATGTTGTTAATACAATATTATATAATAATAATATTAAATAGAAAAGGATTTAATTCAATAAAAAAATTTAAAATCCCTCAAATAAATATTAATTCATTCAATCCTATTTATCAATCTACTTTGAACAAAACTATAGTACGATGTGTTGTCCAACCATAGTTGATGATGCCTTATCCGATTTGGTATTTTTTATAAAAGTGTTTGGTTTATATAACTAAAATTAAAATCAAATATGTATTCATATCTATTTTACTAAAATTTAAAAGGATTAGTGTTGAGTAATTCAAGATTACTATTTAATGATGTTGGGACTTCACCCAAAATATCAATTAGCCACAAGCCTCAGTTGTTGGTGAAAAAAAAACAACCTTCGACTCTAGGAGTATTATTGATACCATATCAAAATATATTAAAAGAGGATTAAAGATAATTTTTACAGGACTACTCAGGATATTGAGTACTTCATATCTAGTATATAAAAGATACCAGGGATTTGAAAAATAGTTAGATGCACTTAGGATGAATAAATCATTAATGTTTAATAATCAGTTATTAAGTTAAAACTACAGATATTCTATGTTTTAATTTTAATAAAAATGGATAGTATTACCACTATAAAATTGTGATCAATACATTAAAGTGAAATTTTCCTTACCATTACTAATTTCTAAATGTGGTATAGGAAGATGCACATACTACTATGATATTAATGGATATTTTATGTTATGTAGTCCCATTACCCAATTAGCCACCACAGTAAACAAATGAGGGTGATAAGGAATTATACATGAGACTCATGGATGAATCATTTTCTATTTACATCATAATTTTTTCATTAATGTTTTAGATGTTATAAAACCAATATCTATACATGAATTTTTATTATATTTTTTATCATTCCCAAGATGTTTGTGAGGAGAAATTGAAGCAATAAATTTATGAGATCATGCCAACACTTATCATGAATAAATTTAAAGATGAATTCATATTTAATCACAATAATTTAATATATCCCATTCTCAAATCCTAGTCACCAAGTTTCTCAAATTTAATTAAGAAATATATAATAAATAGTATAGAGAATCCACTTCATTATATTTAGGTATGTATCATAAGGGATATATTAACTTAAATAAATATAATCCTTAGTTCCTATGGTGAAAAACAATAATTTCAAGTTAAAAATTAATATATCACCTTTGAAATATCCTTATAATAATTGAAAGATAAATGGGGGGAGCATTATAAATGTGTCCATTTTATCCACATGTGGAAATATTTTCTAGTTGGATAGAAATTGAAATTACATGAAGAAGATGCATGTAAAAATGTTCACTTTATTAATATTAATCATTGAATGAAACATTTCTACTCTACTTCATGGTATTCATATATTATATACATGTCACACATTTGTATCCAAATACACTAATCATGAAAATTTAGGAAAATTTTAATAAGTAAAGTGACTTATCCATGTTGGAGAGGAATAGTGATTCATATGTCAAAAATGATATGAATTTGACAACTTTTGTCTCAAAGATGATTGATTATAGTTGAACTATTACATTTTTTGTTTACCACTACTAAATCACGTGTCTTGAGTGTCTATTATAATCAATGAGACATTATTTCATTTTTGGGATTAATGTTGTTCTTTTTGTCTCATACTCATCTATAGTTCAATAATACATGAATCATTGATAATAATTGATGAATATGAAATATAAGACGAAATAATACCACATTTTAGAAAGATAAAATTTAGTTGAGTAATGAAAAAATTAAATTTCAATGAAATAACATTAAATATATTTATACTCATAAAAAACTAGTACTATTGTGAATTTTAAACGATTTATTATGTGGTATAATTATCAAGACCCCATTCAATAAAAAATTTAGTCAATAAAAAAAAATATAAAACTAGTTCAACAAGATACATGTCCACTATATTTTTTATAGGATAGAGATAAATTTATATACATTATGAAATTCCGTTAAAAAATTTAAGGAGTATAAAATTTAAGGAAGGAATATTATTAATTATAACATATGAGAAACTTCAGCCTAGTTACATGATGAATATCATAACCAAGAATTCATCTATCATGAAAATATATAGTTGGTTTTATTCCAAACACATTATTTAATTTTATATATCATACCAATAATATTAGTAAAGTGAGGACCAATGATTAGTCTCAAATGAATTCCTTAGTCATTAAAAGGAAATGTGTATTTATTCAAAATTCAACAACCCCAACCCCAATTTCCTAGAGTTGGTGGATGTTTTATTAAAATGGCATAGATACAAGTGATCACATCACCCCAAATTGGTGAGATTAGTAGAATTGAAGAACTATCTATACACATGGTTCCCATTTTACATTTTTAATTAAACATAGAACATAACAAAATAATATAATCTACTTCTTATCACTTATTCAAAGATTTCATCTTCACAATCTGGGGATGGAAAACAAATAAAAGGGTGATCTCAAATGATCTATAATGGTCATATGAGACAATAATAAATAAAGAAAATTCAATAAGTAATATTCATTATAGAAAGTTGAATAATCTGGAAAACACATGTCATCAATACAATGAGAATGAAAATAAATACATAGATTTTTTCATAGTGAAAACCTCAAGTAAAATTATACTCAATACTAAATAAAGAAAATGATTATTTATTGGATGTCATGTATCTAGAACATGAACCATTATACAATTAAGTCATTTTATGTTTTTTTGGTGAAACCACCTAATTAAGTTTGGATACCAACATGAAGGGTTTGTCGCCAACTGTTTTGTCTCATGAGACCTGTAGAGGCTTTGAGGGGCTTTCAATAATCAGGCCCCACCTGTTATTGCACGTCCGAATCATTATTCATAAGTAGATTAAATTCAATAACAACATCATATTTAAAAATCGTATATGACTAAGACAATAATAATATCCATGAAATAATAAATATATATATCTAATGAGTGATGATTATAAGTAAAAGGAAAATATGCAAACACCATATACAAGGAATAAGTGTTCAAATGAAATATCAAAATTGCTTCCCTGAAAGAATGGATTTAAATCATATATAGAAATTGATATGGTAAACTTAGATTACATATTGATAAATGATGTCCAAATGAAGTGAAAACATGAAAAAATAGTTTTTAAGAAATATTATAAAAGAGTCTCTTTAGTGTGATTAAAGAAAAAATATAAAAGAGTTTCTAATGTGGGAAAAGGAATAATTGTTAGCATAAAACGAAAAAAAATAAAAATAAATTATTTAATGATAAGAACAGTCATTTTAGGAAAGTATTGGTGGTTTAAAAAATATTATGGAGTGTACATGAATATGGGTATGAAATTGGAATGTTCCCTTAAATTGGGCTTGATTATCAGGTGGAATTGAAATGGGAACCTTATAAAAACTGAATTTACCCATAAAATTAAGAAGAATTTGTCTAGGAAATTATTATTAAAACATAAAAATAGAATTTATAATGAGTACATAAGACTAATTAATAATTACATTAGGTTAAATAGAGAGAGAGAGAGCGTATCTCGAATGAAAAATGAAGGTTCAGAGAGAATCCAATTCCTTATATTTGAAATTGTTCTACACCTTATCATATGATCCTAAAATTATATTCATTAGTAATTTAATAAAACCTATTAAACTTAAAATTTATTTATTTTAATTTTATTAAGTTCATTTATGTCCTTTTTGTTGAGTTATAAGATTCAATTTTGTTATTTGAAATTATTCATTTTCTTGGTTTTGACGACTGATTCCCTTGCATATAATTATGTGAATTCATGTTAAATTAAAGAAAATATCATAAATGGGAAATTATTAAATATTATTGAGATTTTATAAAATTAAATTCTCTCATAAATCATTTGGTTTTATGTAATGAAGATAAATCATTAGATAAATTCATAATGATAACTGTTTAGATTATTTTGTCGTTTTTTGATCATCATGGACTACTTTTCTTTTATTAATTAATATTATAAATATATAATGGTTCCAGAATACTATAAGACTGATAATATGTAAAATAAAATCTTATTTAACCATAAATGGTTTTATGTCCATCCATGAAGGTGATAATGTAAAATAAAAATGCATCGTCCACGATGATGGTAAATCGACTCATCACAGCCGATATTTTCATTTTTAGAATAAAAGGGAGAGTAGAAGGCGTTTGATGATGGGTTTTACATTATGATAATATCATTATAGTATATTTATGATTCTAGGGTTATCATGTATTTTTGGATATTGGAGGTGAGGGGTGGATTAGAAAATAAAAGAAAAGAAAATACAATGAAATGAAATGATTAAGGGTTTTACCTCTTAAATTCATCTCCTTGAGAACTTCGTTAACAAGATTTGAATTAATATTTTTTTGACAATAAAGGATAATTAACATGGGGGATATGTTTGGTAGATATAATGGGCATAATATAAGAGAGATTCATGGTTTTGTTGGTGTGAGGAGAAGAGGTGATGATGGGTGATATTTATAGTGGAGGAGAGGGGCATTTTTTAATATTTTATTCATTTGTTTATTATTTTGGATCAAGAAAAGAAATAGTCTTTATTATTTTGACTAAATACCATAAGTATTACATTATAGTTATAACTAATGGTTTCTTACACCATGAAAGATATTTTAATTCATGTATTTGGTTTAAAAATTTAAATATTGTATATTACTGTATTTTAGTATTCATATAAAATTCAACTATTTTAGAAAAACCCCAAAAAATCACCCAAACACTTTTTAATGTGTATAATTAAAAAATTAAATCCATTTTAAAAAAATATTATTATAATTATAAGAAATTTATTTTTTTAATAAAAATCCTAATTTAGTTGGAAAATTAAAATTTTAAAATTATAACTGAATTTACAACATTTTGAAAAATTAGTTAAGGCCACATAAAATTATATTATAATCATAAGACAAAAAATATTAATTTATGAATCTATTTTATGAAAATAAGTTTTCTTTTAAATCATTATATTAAATATTAAATTATAAATAAACATTTATATTTTTAAAATACCAACACTTAATTTATCATTTTCAAAATATTTATTTACTTATAATTTGATATAATTATATCATATTTTCATTTATAATAAGAACAAATATTATTTATACATTCATAGGTGAGGTTACTATTCCATTGGCTGGATTACTATTCCTAAGTGTTACCTTACTATTCCAAAGGTCAAGTTAATATTTCATTGGTATATGTTCCTCAATGTCTAGAAAAATACACTTATTTCATTCACTCTTAATTTATATTTTTTGTATGTTATCTATGTGATTTGATGTGATTTATACTATATGAAATAGTATTTTGTGCAATGTTGGATATTGAATGAATTGAATTTATTTAAGAGCATACATACTGTAAAATCTTGGGGTGCTAAATTGTTCCCTCATTCAAGAAATTTCATCCTCAGAAAATTTCATGAATATTTTTCTCTAAATAGATATGAATAGTTCTTCTTCACAAAATCTTCCAATTACCACATTTCTTCCTCCATTTTATGGTTTCTCTAAAGAACCTTTACCATCTGTGTCATCTGATTTCTAAATACTAGTTATCTTGTGTCAATAATTTCGATAGTCTCTTCATAGTAAGAATAATATGGTTCCAATTATATTTATTCATAAGTGAGTACATGAATTGGGTATGACATGTACTTATTTAACAATTATATTTGGAACACATCCTAAACTTTAGAGAGACTTGGAGGCATTGAAAATTGGTAAGCTAAAAATCCAATTATTTCCAAAATTTCATATGGTATGATGTATGTGGGGATGAGTTTTCCATTTTTATTGAACTATAAGTCATCCTTTCAGGGATATACCTATAGAAATACATGATCTCCTATTTGAAAATACATATACGTTCTCTGGTTGTCAGCATAAATATTTTTTTTACTTTAAAATTCATTAATATGAGTCTGAATAGCATTTACCTTTGTCTTTTTTTCATCAATAATTTCTAGGCCTATAATTTTTATTTAACCAACTCAATCCCATTAAGTTGGAGTTCAAAATAACTTTCTATATAATTCTTTATATGGAAACATTTGAATACTATAATGGAAACTATTATTGTAGGAAAATTATACCAAAGGTAAATACTAATCCCATATACCTTAAAAGTCAATTGTGTATGATCTCAGTATTTCTTCCAATGTTTGAATAGTAATTTTAGGCTCTCTGTTGGTTTGAAGAAGATAAAAAATACTAATATGAAGCACAATATGAAAAACCTTATGAAGACACTTCTAGAATTATGTTGTGAAATGGTGATCTCGATCAGACACAATTAATAGAGCTACACCATGAATTATTACAACTTAATATTGTAATGACCTGTTAATTCTCATTGGATTGAAAATACAATGAGTCATTATTAGGGCTTAAGCGTCATCCTCAAGTCACTAAAGGCTGGAAATAAATTCTGACGGGTTTCAAAGTATGTGAGGGATGAATTACCCTTTAATGACTATAGGCGCCAAAATATTGGATGCACACGGAGGATGGAAGAAAACCACCCCGGAGGCTGCCCCGCGAAGCCAAGCCGCGAAGCCCCAAAGTCAGAAGCCTTCGCGAACAGTCTGACGTTCGCGAGCCCGCCACGAATCCCTGGAGGCGGAAGCCTTCGCGGACGGTCTGACGTTCGCAAGCCCGCCGCGAAGCCCCGGTGGCAGAAGCCTTCGCGAACGCCCTGACGTTCGCGAGCCTGTCGCGAAGCACCACACCCCCTTTCCCGCCCGCATGAGCCCTGCTCCACGGAGCCTCTTGCCTATAAATACAGAGCTCCCCCTGAGCTCTCAAGACGGACAATCCGACCTTTCGGCTTCTCAAATCCCATATCACGAAGCACCCGCCGCTCTGGGAAGGATGAGCTCCGCGAGGTATCTTTACTTCGCGAGATGGCTTCATCTTGTCTCATCCTGAGCCCCTCTTTCGAGAGGGATTCTCTTCGCAAAGACTAAGGGAATTCTAGAAGTAAGGGGTATCCCCTATGGGACCCGGGTAGCCGTGGAGCATTTATGCTTCGCGAAACACCCACACTGTGCATGTGATCCACTTGCTAAGGTAGGGACACTGTGCCTTGCGAAACACTTTGGTCAGTGACACCACACTTCGCAAAGTACCTAATCTTCGCGAAGTGGTGCTCCGCGAAGACCATTCCACTATGCGAAGCACCCCTCAATCACCCCTTTGCCCTATGCTATGGCCGAGGTGCACCACTTCGTGAAGCACCTTCGCTTGAAGTGCCCTCCCCTATGCAAAGCAACTGAGCTCCGCATGGCCTTCACCTGTGGACCCTTCTATTTGGAAATCTCTCTTCCCGTGCGGCCCTCCAGGCTTGCACGATGTGATTTCAAAGTCCCTTGGATGACACCTCCCATAGCGCTGCATTGCCTAATTCTCCTTTGCATAGGCACGCTAATGGCTAATTCTTCTTCACATATCCACACTAACTTGGATCCCTCGATGGTCCGCTCTGCGACCCCCCTTCACCATGGCATTACCGATGCCTTCCCTCCCATAAGGGGTAGAGAGTGCCGGTTATGTAAGTCCTAGGGGTGTGGAGAAAACCCACCTTGTCCGAGCTGCAGGACGTTAAACTGCCAAGCACCCCGTCTTCAACACATGACGTTAAACTATGACATCGCCCCGTGCCATGAACGCTGGGCACCCCCCACCATGGACATTCTGCACATCTCCCCCGACTCACATGGGATGAGATCATCCTTCTTGGAGTGGCATTTGTCCGTTGGAAAGAAGGGTAGCCACCTCAGTGTGATCCCCTTATCCCCTCCTGCGGAAGGTTTCACCCATGCACCTACTCCGTACTTCCCCGGTGACAGAGCCAGTGAAGCCCCTCTCCCGCTGCGCTTTGTCGCGTCCCGGGCCTCCATCCTGGAGTAAGTCCCAACGTTATAGGCCGCCTAACGCATAAGCCCCTCCTCGTTTCTCACGGACGCACCCTTCGTGACGTGATCGTCTGGTCCGTGCCGCGTCTTGTTTCTCACACCGAGCATGACTCACATGGGCTTAGAGTGCGCATCGACCATGACACCCACCATGGGCCGCTTAACGCGTAAGCCCCACATCAGAACTACGAGGCCTTTGATCCATGTCAAGGCATGGTACGTAGGACACCTCCATGAGGTTCAAGCCCACCACTCGGTCGTCATTCACATCGAGTGTCTTCGTCCAGCATGACGTTAAACTGTATACCTCATCCGGCAAGACATTAAACCGACCGCCTCGTCCAGCATGACGTTAAACCACACACCCGAACTACGTGGACTTTGATCCATGTCAAGGCATGGTACGTAGGACACCTACAAGAGGATCAAGCCCACCACTTGTGGACCCCCTGGGTTCACCTTCACGTCGATTCATCGACGAAACCCCATCCGAACTACGTGTACTTTGATCCATGTCAAGGCATGGTACGTAGGACACCTCCAAGAGGTTCAAGCCCACCACTAGTGGACCCCCCAGGTTCACTTTCACATCAGTTCACCGATGAATCCACCCTCTGGTCGCCCCAATCACATTCACGTCAGCTGTGCCACCATCACCCTGGGCTGCCTCAGAGCGTAAGCCCCATACCAGTGAACTACGTGGTCATTGATCCATGCCAACACATGGTACGTAGGACACCTTCACGAGGTTCAAGCCCACCACTCGGTCGTCCTTTCACGTTGAGTATCTTCGTCCAGCATGACGTTAAACTGTATGCCCCCGTCCAGCAAGACATTAAACTGTACATCTGAACTACGTGGTCTTTGATCCATTCCAACGCATGGTACGTAGGAAAACTCCACGAGGTTCAATCCCACCACTCGGTCGTCTCTTAACGTCGAGTGCTTCCGTCCCTCATGACATTAAACTGTTTACCTCCGTCCCTTATGACGTTAAACTATTTACCTCCATCCCTCATGACGTTAAACTATTCACCTTCGTCCCTCATGACATTAAAATATTCATCTTCATCCCTCATGACGTTAAACTGTTCCCCTTCGTCCCTCATGATGCTAAACTGTTCACCCTTGTCCTTCATGACATTAAACTGCATACCATAACTACGGGATCTTTGATTCGTGCTAAGGCGCGGTACGTAGGAAGCCTCCATGAGATCCAAGCCCATCTTCTGCGGACCCCCCTGGGTTTGCTTTGACGTCGCCCCTTCGACGTCCAAATACATCGTGGGCCACTTCAGAGTGTAGGCCCCACTTCAACCCATCACCACCATCGTCCATCCTGATCTTCGCCCGGGTCGCCACGTCCCGATGAGATCATGCCACCCTTTCCCCTTCCACAATACTCGGGAAGCCACCCATGTGCCGGCCCCGACATCGGCGTTCCCTCAAAGGGGATCATCAATCTGATCCACTCCAGTCAGTGTTTTGATCAGGCCAATCCATCTCTGCTGAACGTTAAACTTACGGCATGCCCCATGTCAAGCATGAGAAGCTGAGGAAAACCTTAGAGACATGACCATGGCATGCGAAATTCCCCACGTTCGATGTGGGATGCCTCGGGCTTCCGCGCCCTCGAGAAGCCCTATAATAAGTGACTAAAGACAGACATGCCAATCCCCAGCGCTCAGACATGTCATTGATGCCTCGACGTGACTACTCTCCCAACCGAAGGATGTCGCCCTGACCGGACCGCTTGGAATGTCCTGACAGAAGAGGCGTAATTAACCGGCGTCCATGAACATGGCGCTAGGAAGAGTTTCATGAACAACGTATTAAATCTATAAGGGAGACCCGGACTAGGTGACGAGCTCTGAGGAGGGATCCTCAGAAGGAAGAGCCGACATCCCATCATCCCGTTTCGATCAAGGAGCAGACGTCCCTGAACAAGGAACGGATGCCGCCTGCCTTTGGAAAGCGGGAATGCGGGGCAACATAGCCGCACGAACTCCACACGGACGGACGCGCGCGCCCCGAAGAAAGCGTCGGAAACAGAAATGGTGAACCCGATGTGAATTTCTTCTCCTCAATATGGAGATTAGTAACGTTTGGGGCATCAGTAGATTAACATATTACCAGATCCAGATATCCGGTCCCGAGTCCCGCTAAGCAAGTAGCGGGCCTGGCGTGAAACTCACCAACAGTTGGGAAAGTAGAACGTGGAGAATTCCGTTCTGCGACATTCTCGGCGTGGATCCCTCTTATCGATCACGGAAGACGGAGGAACATTGGGGAACTGGTTGTCAATATCTCCTCTCGCAGTACTGATGAGACAATCTCTATGTTTCCCAGGAATCAGGTTGCTGCCACAAAGATGAGATCACCGCTCGCTCGCCCATGCAGGGGAGAGGGCAATACAGGTGTAGCCAGACCAAGTGGCTCCACCACGTCCACCACGGCAACAACATCCACGCATGCGGGACGCCCACGTCCCCTCTCCCCGTCGGAGGTTATCCAACGGCGGGTGATCAACAGCCTTGTACGAAAGTACGAGGAGGAAGGGGTCATCCCGACTCAGGATATGGCCCGCTTGGACCTGGAGGCATCCAAGCCCCATCGCCAACGCCGCCCCCAAGGGCTGCGCAGGGAGCCCCTGCTCCTCGTTCCGACATCCAACCGTTTTGGGAGTCTGTCCCCAGAACACTCCGACGATTCCCTGCCTCACGCCAATGAGGTGGGTAATGTCCGTCACCGCCCGATCAGGGATCCGGTTCAGGGGCTCCAGGAAAGGGCCCCCACTCGTCTGCGTCAACGCCGCCACCCGGCCCTACCAGAGGAGCAGGCAGGATATGCCCCTGCACCGCCTGCACCAACCCGCTTGACCCAAAGTCAACGCCAGGCCCGAGCCAAGGACGCTCGCCAAGGGGCATCCACGTCAATAGCTACCGTGGCCCCAGCCACCGTTGACGAGGGCCACGAGATCCCTGCACATGCTGTGCCGGGATGCTTCTATTCCTGACCGGGATCGAGACCCCAACTGCTCCATGGGCAGGCTGGGTTGACTCCCCGGGTCACAGGCCCGATTGGTGACCTCCGTGAGTCAATTCGTGGTGATGTCGCCCCATACGGAGACCTCCCCCATACTACCACTTCACCGGGCGTGGGCCTTCCCCGCTCCGATGCTCGCCATGGAGGTATGCCTCGCGCTACCCCCATCCCGAATGAAGTCCTGCCCCGAGGCAGTGACACCCGGCGCGGAAGCCTTTCCTGCGCCCATCAAACTGGGCATGGAATCCCTCCAGCCCCCGACCGTCGATGCGAAGCCACTGTCCATCCGGTCCCTCTCCGATGTGGGGATCCTCCCGACGTCCTATATGCGACAGGCGAAGGTCCTCCTTTCCCTAGCAACCACAGGGGTGAAGGTCAGCCTCGCTCCGCCCGTACCGTGCATGGAGGTCCTCCCCATGCTTCTGCCAGTTCCAGCAGTGGTCCGGCCCGCACAGCTGCCATGCATGGAGGCCCTCCCCATGTACCCTTTGACATCTGCCCCGGTGCCCCTCGCACCCCAGCCGTCTCGTGCGGAATCCCTATCCGCCCCAGCACCAGCGCGGCCCCGAGACCGCCAGTCGGTAACCAGCACTATCCTGAAGAACCATCCCGGGGCAGGAGAATGGGTCGTCGCCGCCAAAGGAAGAACCCTGGGAAGGCCCGGGTGGAGATCAAACCAGTCCGCTTCTCGGATCCTGAACTGGAATGCGATTTAGCGATGGAATCTTCTCTCCGCTCCTCCGCATCCAGGACCGGGGCAGGAACAAGGCGCGTCAGCCTCATCTTCCCCGAGGGCAAGGTCCATCGGATCCCCGCCTCCCTACGTCGGTACATCCAGGAGGAAGAAATTGTGGGAAACCCGCAGGTTCCGACCGTGCAGTCACCACTGTCGCCGCCAGAAACACCTTCTACCTCTACAAGGGATCATGTAGAGCTATTTTAGGGGCCAGTGTCGGTTGAGCAACGGCGCGACCCGCCGCCGGTAACCGCAATCCCTACGCCGAAAGCTGTGGTCGTCAGCCCGTCCTACCGGGACATCGTGATCAGGTCACCTCGCTCTTAGGATGATGGCCCGAAGTTCAGTGGACAGTCACCTCGCACGCCGTATTCTCCACCGCCCAGCATACTATCCCAGTGGTCCGCCTCGGTACCGCTATCGGTTCCTCAGCCGCCTCCGGTCGACGAGTGGGGAAACACAGGGCCAGACCCTGAATCCGAGCCCAGGAGCTTCTGGAATATTCTCGTAGTGGATCACTTCCCAGAGAAGTTCTGGCCTGCGGCGAAGCCGGATTTCCGTGCACCGGAATCCCTCACTCCGGAGGAGGTAGGATGCTTCCGCCAAACCCTGTGGGTGATGCACTTCCACCTTCGCTACGAGACAGTGTCATACCCTAGAAGCCACCAGCACCGTGAGGAAATCGGCGAGGAATGCCGTTTGGTTGACTTGACTACACTCCCCATGGCCCAGCGCCCTGAGTCGCCTGGCCGCCAAAGCGCCCTGAAACGAAAATGTGTACAGAGTTTCAAAGTACTCCGCAGAGTTATTAGGGAAGCTTCCCCCCATGTGCAAGTCCATGGCTGGGGACAGTACGCTGCCCTCCTCTTTGATTCCATCCTTCAGCAACCTGATTCGCCATGCGATATCGAGGACATGCCCCCAAGAAGGGTAGCGGTCCACATGGCTGACATGGTAGACGAGGGAAATGAGTTGGATCTGCTCGACGAAGATTCCCCCCTGTGGGTGTACCACCATTGCTGGATACATCAGGGAGGGTTACCCGTCATCAGAGAAACGTGCTGGGACTCCCTATGCCGACCGAATCGTTGGTGCTCAGCCGGAATGTCGTTAAAGGCAAGGAGCACGTCGGAGATGCTAAGCGCTCCGACCTGTCCACTTCGGTGAAGAAGGCGGACGAAGACCATGAGAAGGTCACGCTGTGCCAGCAGCTCGCTGAGCAAAAGAGGCTAGTCGATGAACTCCTGGCCGAGCGCGCTGTAGAGCGGCGACCTGATTATGGTGACCCTAGGCCGGGGCAGCAGGGGAAGGAATAATTTCCCCCCAACGAGATGCCTCCAGGCGACCCTAGTCATGCTACTCCCACAGACAGGGCGGAAGCCGGAGCTTACGGCAAGAGGGCGCGATATATCTCGCCAAACCCCCCTGAACGGCGTGGCAATCCGAGGAATCTAGCCCGGGTTCCGCCAACCGCCCCGCGGGCCTTTCCGCCAGCCGCTCCACAAGCCGCTGAAGACGAATACTGTGTCGAAGAACCCGGCAATGCACTTGTGCTCAGGGATCCCCGTCAGGACAGGGACCCCCATCCGTACGATCATATGGCGGCACTTATCGCCCGTCTTGAGGCATTGGAAACGTGGCAGGTGGCGGTTCCACCAGATGGAAAGTGGTATCCCGCATGGGTAGATGATATGCATGCACCTCCTGGGTTTGGGAACCCCACTTTCTCACCCTTCAATGGGACGGGGGATCCTCCTCAGCACTTGGCCCACTTCACTTCTAGGTGTGGCCCCATGTTGGGAACCCCGACGCAGCAAGAAGCCCCCAAGATCCGATGTTTCGTACAAACATTGGAGGGACCGTCATTTATCTGGTACAGCCAACTACCCATCTGAACAGTGACCGGTTGGGAGGATCTCCGCCGGCAGTTCTTGTACTAGTTCAGCTCCACCACGCGAAAGACCAGTATCGCAGACCTCTTCAAGTGCAAACAAAGGCCTGATGAGTGAGTCACGGACTTCATCGCCCGATGGAAAGGGATGACATACTCCTGGGATATGCCACTGACTCAGGATAAATTACTGATGATGTGTGTAGGGAACGTCAAGACTGAACTGGTTCCTTCCCTGATTACCCAGAATTATCCTGGAGGATTTCGGGACTTCTCAGACAAGGCCCAGTGCCTCGAAGAAGCTCTGCAATAGGCGAGTTAGGCGCGTCTGCCGTCCTCTGTAATCCCGACAAGGAGAGCCAGAGCCGAATTCACTACGGTGGCCCAAGTAGAGGCCCCCCGACAGCTAGAGTTGCTACCAGTAGCGCCATCTCCGCAACCCCACAGAAATACTCCGCCCCAGGTGCAGCTTCCTGCTCAGTAGAGACCGCCTCAGAACCGACAGGTTCCCCCGCACAATGCGCCACCACCACCAAGGTGAGACAATTAGGCGCCGCCTCCCCGACAGGCCCCTCAGGCCCCTCGTCATAGCCAGGCTCCCAGAGCCCCATATCCGGAAAGAAGGCACCTTACTTACTCGTTCAACGAGGATCAGGTCCCTGGTTACTTCCGAAGTGCCCTAGAGCAGGGTATCATACGTTTGCCTGAGTGCAGAAGGCCGACATAGATACACCTCACCGATCGCCCTGACTACTGCTCCTACCACTGGTTCTTGGGGCATACCCTCAAGCAGTGCTTTGTTTTTAAAGACTGGCTCCAAGACCAGGTCAATAACAAAATAGTCAGGCATGGCCCAGCTCCGGCACAAGTGGCAGGTGTCTCTACGAGGCCAAAAGGCGGTAGTGACGACGAAGGCGAGTGGAAATAGGTTCCCAGTCGCGGGTCTCAGAAGTAAGATAACTGGATGGCTCGTAAAACGGTCGCCCGTGCCCATGGCATCATTCGGGCACGCCTGAATCAGCCAGAGCCTTTGGAGTAAGCAGCTGATGCCTCCACGTCATCATCTCAGCCGACCCCTTCTCGAAAGAGTAAGCAGCGCCGGTGTAAGAATAAAGAGCATGCTCCACCATTGCCATCCTCATCCCACACTCTTGGTGAATTCATGCCCCCTGAAATGGTGATCCCTCCCAAAATCCACCTAGTGGTGGATGAATCATAAAGTGACAGTCAAGGGTACGCTTCGGTTAACACCGTTGAGATGGTAAACCCCTACATGACTCCTGATGATGGGGAACGCCAAACGGACCTCCCCAACATCCCCAGTCGACGTCAACGTCGGCGGGACCGCAACCGCGTGGGTTGCCGAGGCACTGTTAGCTAGACCGTGCACGCTACTGAAACCAGACAGTAGGCTCAGTGTAGAGCTCAGCACGTGCAAGCTCATCTGGTGCCCTCAGATTTACCTCCACCACCGTTTGTGCTATTGGATCTGGCGGAGTAGTCTCACCCTACCGTGGGCCAACCACAATTGTCTGATCATCCGACGGACGCCCATCGGGCATCGACTAGCAGATGGCGGGATGCACCGAGTACCAGTCAGCCGCCGGTCCATCCAGTAGGGCCCGTCACGCCTCCACTTGTAGAGCGACCGCCCACAGGCAGAGGCCCACGCCTGGCACGGAAGTACGATATCCTGAAGCATCTTGTTGGAATTCCAGCGAGAATTTCTATCCTTGAGGCTCTCCGCTTATCGTCTGAAATGCGTGAGGCGCTTGCCGAGGCCCTAAAGAGCTCACTCCAGTTTGAGACGGAGGTAGTGGCTGCAGAAGCTTTCCACTCTGAGAAGATTGAGGATGCCAAATGTCAGGAGGTTATCTCGTTCTCTGGTGAAGATGAAGACCCTCCTATACTGGGGAACATCCGCCCGTTGTACATCACTAGACAGTTCAACGACATGGAAGTCTGCCGCTATCTCGTTGACACGGGTTCGAGGATCAACCTAATCCCGACTCGAACACTACGGAAGCTGGGCCTGTCAGAGGATGATTTAACTCACTCCGATCTCAGAATCCAGGGATACGACAGGACCGAATAGACCCCAGTCGGTAAGATCCGCTTGAAGACCCAGTTCGGTGGCCTAGTTTCCAGCACCGAATTTATGGTTGTCTCCCAGGACACCGCGTACAACGCATTGATGGGTAGACCATGGCTCCATCCGCATGCAGCGGTCCCGTCATCATATCACCAGTGTCTCAAATACTCCCTAAACGGTCGAGTAGGCGTGCTCCAAGGAGACTCGTCTCCCTTTTCCTCTTGTGAAGCCCGCTATCTAGACGCCGACTATTATAAGAGCAAGGACAAGAAAATCCTGGTGGATGATGATGAACCCGCTCCGGCTGCGAGAGGTCCCGGGATGGGACTGGATGATGCTTACGTCTTCCCAATCCATCGGTTGGAGGCCACAACCCCCGACATGGTTCAGTGTTTCGTTGTTTCGGGTACTGAAGGAAGGCATGTTCCCAGATCCAAGCGACGTCGAGAAATCACCTCGTACTCCTACACCAACCAGGCTCAGTTGATTCTAGAGCCTCCCACTCCTGTGCTGTACAGGAACGTCAGGCGCATGGCGACGACAGTACACCATACATGCCTCTTCCGTCGGGCGGGAATCAACCAGTTTGAACCGACGCGCCACCACTTCTTTGATATCATCAAGCATGGCCCCTTGGGCCGAAGGCCGGATGGAATCGGGTCAACCATCTTCGTCTCCATGGTCTCAGTGGTGCAGGATCCTGCTGACGTGAGAACCACTGCCGCTCAGGCCGACACCATCCCTCCGTCAGAGCCTAGCGACTCGGAAGTGATTCCCCTCATGGAAGACCCGACCACGGACCCAGAAGAGGATTTGGAGGATGCTCCCCCTGCCTTTGAAGAAGGCGTCGCTACCACAGTCGATGAACTGGTACAGGTGAACCTTGGCAGCGAGGCAGATCTGAGGCCCACATTGATCAGTGCCGCCATGTCCTCTGAGGAACAGCAGCGGTACGTGGAATTTCTCAAGAAACACCATGACGTGTTCGCTTGGAGTTACGACGAGATGCCAGGACTAGATCCCCAGGTAGCCGTCCACCGCCTTGGTCTTCCGACGAACCATCGCGGATTCAAGCAGCCTCCCAGAAGAATGCACCCTTCTCATGGTGTCATGGTCAAGGCCGAGGTTGATAAGCTCATAAAAGCCAACTTCGTCAAGGAGGTCCAGTACCCCAAGTGGCTAGCGAACATTGTGCCAGTCAGGAAGAAGAACAGACAGATCAGAGTCTGCATCGACTTCCGTGATCTCAAACGCTACTGCCCGAAGGATGATTTTCCTCTTCCAGTGACAGAATTGTTGATCGATGCCACGGACAGGTTCCAGGCTCTCTCTTTCATGGATGGGTATTCCGGGTACAACCAAATCCGGATGGCCCCTGAGGATGATGAGTCCACTGCTTTCAGGGCTCCCCAAGGTATCACTACGGGAAAAATGGGTATTTGCGACGGGTTATTTGCGACGGGAATAAATCCCGTCGCAAATAGTCCCGTTAAAAAATTATTTGCGACGAGGGTATTTACCCGTTGCAAATAATTAGGCTTTTGCGACGGGATTGCTTTCCCCGTCGCAAATAGTTTTCCCGCGATGCGCGCCAAATCGCGGGAAACTTATTTGCGACGAGGGAATATTCCCGTCGCAAATAACCGGCGGCGGTAAAAGGTATTTGCGACGGGAATATTCCCCCGTCGCAAATACTATGTCGGCAGGGGTTATTTGCGACGGGTCCCGTCGCAAATAACTATTTACCGGTTGACCGTAATAAATGTTGGCTAAGGTATTTGCGACGGGTACCGTCGCAAATAATACTATTTGCGACGGGAATCCCGTCGCAAATGGGCCCGTCGCAAATAATCTAACCTATAAATACCCCCATCCGTTTTTTTCATTTCATTCTCATTCCTTATCTTCTCCTCTCAAAATTATATTTCTAGAGTTGAGTTTTTCTCCAGTTTAATTTTTTTCTCCGGAGTTGATATTAAAGTTTTGAAGAACGATCAGAACAGATCAATTTTCAAGGTATTTATCTTCATTTTAATTTTTTATTTATTTTTAATTTTTATTAGTTTCAATTATTATTAATTAGTTGCAATTTAATTATGTTTACATTGTTTTATTACTTAATAAATTTAAATTATTAGTATTGTTTATAGTTAATGGTAATTAGGAATAATTAGTAATAATTTTTAATAATTAAGAATAAATATTAATAATTAGTAATAAATACCAATAATTAGGAATAAGAACATTATTACATTATTAGTTTATTTTATTATTAATATTAAAATAATATAATTTTTTATATATATACAATTCTTTTTTCATCTGTGTGTTTGCTGTCTTCACATGTATTATTTGTATGTGGAGATAGAAAACGCACATATGAAAGAAGAATTGTATATAAATTAAAAAATTATATTATTTTAATATTAATAATAAAATATATTAATAATGTTATTATTTGTAATTATTGGTAATTATTTCTAATTATTGATAATTATTCATTTAATTACTAATAATTAGGAACAATTATCAATAATTATCAATAATTAAGAATAATTAGTAATAATTAGTAATAATTACCAATAATTAGTATTAATTACCTATAATTAGTATTAATTACCAATAATTAGTATTAATTACCAATAATTAGTAATAATTAGGAATAATTAACAATAATTAGTAATAATTACCAATAATTAACAATAATTAGTAATAATTACCTATAATTAGTATTAATTACCAATAATTAGTATTAATTACCAATAATTAGTAATAATTAGGAATAATTAACAATAATTAGTAATAATTAGTAATAATTAGGAATAATTAGTATTAATTAGGAATAATTAGTATTAATTAGGAATAATTAGTAATAATTACCAATAATTAGTAATAATTATTATTAATTACCAATAATTAGTATTAATTACCAATAATTAGTATTAATTACCAATAATTAGTATTAATTACCAATAATTAGTATTATTTACCAATAATTAGTATTAATTACCAATAATTAGTATTAATTACCAATAATTAGTATTAATTATTAATAATTACCAATAATTACCAATATTTAGTAATAATTAACAATAATTGCCAATAATTACCAATAATTAGTAATAATTACCAATAATTATCAATAATTACTAATAATTATCAATAATTAATAATAATTAGCAATAATTAGTAATAATTAGTAATAATTACTAATAATTAGCAATAATTAGTAATAATTAGAAATAATTAGTAATAATTAGAAATAATTAGTAATAATTAGAAATAATTAGTAATAATTAGTAATAATTAACAATAATTAGTAATAATTAACAATAATTAGTAATAATTAGGAATAATTAGGAATAATTAGTATTAATTAGGAATAATTAGTAATAATTACCAATAATTAGTAATAATGATTATTAATTACCAATAATTAGTATTAATTACCAATAATTAGTATTAATTACCAATAATTAGTATTAATTACCAATAATTAGTATTAATTACCAATAATTAGTATTAATTACCAATAATTAGTATTAATTATCAATATTTACTAATAATTACCAATATTTAGTAATAATTAACAATAAGTGCCAATAATTAACAATAATTAGTAATAATTACCAATAATTATAAATAATTACTAATAATTATCAATAATTACTAATAATTATCAATAATTAATAATAATTAGCAATAATTAGTAATAATTAGCAATAATTACTAATAATTAGCAATAATTAGTAATAATTAGAAATAATTAGTAATAATTAGAAATAATTAGTAATAATTAGAAATAATTAGTAATAATTAGCAATAATTAGTAATAATTAGCAATAATTAGTAATAATTAACAATAATTAGTAATAATTAGGAATAATTAGGAATAATTAGTATTAATTAGGAATAATTAGTAATAATTACCAATAATTAGTAATAATGATTATTAATTACCAATAATTAGTATTAATTACCAATAATTAGTATTAATTACCAATAATTAGTATTAATTACCAATAATTAGTATTAATTACCAATAATTAGTATTAATTACCAATAATTAGTATTAATTACCAATATTTAGTAATAATTAACAATAATTGCCAATAATTAACAATAATTAGTAATAATTACCAATAATTATCAATAATTACTAATAATTATCAATAATTACTAATAATTATCAATAATTAATAATAATTAGCAATAATTAGTAATAATTAGCAATAATTACTAATAATTAGCAATAATTAGTAATAATTAGAAATAATTAGTAATAATTAGAAATAATTAGTAATAATTAGTAATAATTAACAATAATTAGTAATAATTAACAATAATTAGTAATAATTAGGAATAATTAGTATTAATTAGGAATAATTAGTATTAATTAGGAATAATTAGTAATAATGATTATTAATTACCAATAATTAGTATTAATTACCAATAATTAGTATTAATTACCAATAATTAGTATTAATTACCAATAATCACCAATAATTACCAATAATCACCAATAATTACCAATAATCACCAATAATTACCAATAATCACCAATAATTACCACTAATCACCAATAATTACCAATAATCACCAATAATTACCAATAATGACCAATATTTTCTAATATTTTCCAATAATTACCAATAATTACCAATATTTTCCAATAATTACCAATATTTACCAATAATTACCAATATTTACCAATAATTAGGAATAACTACCAAAAATTAAGAATAACTACCAATAATTTGGAATAATTACCAATAATTTGGAATAATTACCAATAATTTGGAATAATTACCAATAATTTGGAATAATTACCAATAATTTGAAATACTTACCAATAATTTGGAATAATTACCTTATTACATTATTTGTATATTTTATTATTAATATTAAAATAATATAATTTTCTATATTATATACAATTCTCTTTTCTTCTGTGTTTTTTCTGTCTCCACATGTAATATTGGCATTCTTTTTCAAAATTATCAACCTACTCGCCAATGGAGAGGTGAAAGTGAATGCCAATATTACATGTGGAGACAGAATATGAAACACACAGATGAAAGGAGAATTGTATATAATATAGAAAATTATATTATTTTAATATTAATAATAAAATGTACTAATAATGTAATGATGTTATTATTATATAATTAATATTTATGAAAAAAATTATATTAGTATTATTAAAAAAATAAAAAATCAATATAATATTAAAATTATCAATATTTGTAACAGGTTTTGCTTTATTCTCAATATATTCAATCCTTGCTTGTGTTTTTTCTAACAAATTATTCAAAACCAGTAATGCTTTTATATTTTATAGAAAAATATGGAACAACGAGGTCGTCAACAGTCATTATTAGATGACCGCATATGGATAAATCAACGTAGAAATCCAAATGGTTCTGGTTTAAATCTAGTATATATAGAGGGTGTGGAGAGTTTTTTACCATTTGCGGCATCAAATCCAGAATTTGTTTCAGAAGGAAAGATAAAATGCCCTTATAGAAAATGTGCATTGAGAACGTTTTACACGTTTGACAAAGTGGGGGAACATCTCTTGCGTTTTGGTTTTCAAGCAGATTATGTTTTTTGGTATCAACACGGTGAATGCAGTTCCAGAGCAGGTGATACCAACTTGATTCTGGATCCATCCCAGTTTCAAGATTTAGTACATGATGTTGCAGGTTCATCTGTTCAACATACAGAAACTCCGGCTGATATAGCTTCAAATCCTGAGTTGGGACCGTCTGAATTTTATGAGTTGTTGAAGTCTGCTGAGGATGCATTATATCCTGGCTGCAGGATGAGCAAATTAGAAGCAGTTGCAAAATTTATGGCTATCAAATCAGATAACGGAATGTCAAACACCTGTTTTGACCAGATATTTTCTTTGCTGAAAACACTGTTACCCGAAGGAAATGTTTTACCTGCAAATTACTATGAAAGTAAGAGGTTGGTTCGAAATTTGGGACTTACTTGTTAGAAGATTCATGCATGTTCAAATGACTGCATTTTATATTCAGGGGAAAATGAGTCGTTGGATAGTTGTCCCACATGTGGGCAACTGAGATATAAAGAAGGACAACACGGGAAGTCTGGTTTGATTCCTGTGAAACAGTTGAGATATTTTCCGCTTACATCCAGACTTCAGTGTTTATTCATGTCTAAGAATACAGAGACAATGATGTCATGGCATAAAGAGAATAGTTCAACCGATAAAAGCTTGAATCATCCAGCCGATGGTGATTCATGGAAACATTTTGATAGAGTGCATCCATCATTTTCTTTAGAAGCTAGAAATGTTCGACTGGGCCTTTCCACTGATGGTTTCTGTCCGTTTGGATCTTATGGTAGTCAATATTCATGTTGGCCTGTTTTTTTAACTCCGTATAATTTACCTCCATGGATGTTGATGAAGGAGCCATATATCTTTTTGACTTTACTAATTCCAGGACATCCGAAGAAAAATATTGATGTTTATTTGAAGCCATTGATTGATGAATTAAATTTATTGTGGAGTACTGGTGTCAGTACATATGATGTTGCAACGAAATAGAATTTCATACTGAGAGCAGCATTGATGTGGACAATAAGTGACTTCCCGGCTTATGGGATGTTATCTGGCTGGATTACACATGGTCAGAAATCATGTCCTTACTGTATGGGAGAGAACAAAGCATTTATGCTCATTCATGGAAAGAAACCTTGTTATTTTGACTGTCATCGCAGATTTCTTCCAGCTGATCATCCTTTTCACAGAAACAGATCTCATTTCAGAAAAGGAACAGCTGAAAGGGATGGACCTCCAAAAATGCTATCAGGTTCGGAGTTAAAATCGATTGTATTTTCATTACCTCCCATCACTTTTGGTCCCACAATAAACCAACAGAAAATTTCTGGTTTTGGGAAAGAACACAATTGGATTAAACGTAGCATATTTTGGGATTTTCCATATTGGTCTGATTTATTGGTCCGACACATGTTAGATGTCATGCATATTGAGAAGAACTGTTTTGATAATTTGTTTCATACAGTTTTGGATACGCCAGGAAAGAGAAAAGACAATGTAAATGCACGTTTAGATCTTGCCCAAATTTGCAGGCGTCCAGAATTGGAACTATTTGAGAATTTCAGAACAGAAAGGTTACTGAAACCAAAAGCAGCTTATACACTGTCTAAAGAAAACCGTTTATTATTTTTTCAGTGGATTGCAGATTTGAGACTTCCAGATGGCTGTGCTTCCAATTTGGGTAGATGTGTAAAGAATGGTCATATTACTGGATTAAAAAGTCATGATTGTCATGTTATAATGGAGAGACTTCTACCCATTGGATTAAGAGGTCTGTTGAATTCTGTGATTTGGGATTCCATAACAGACATGTCTCATTTTTTTCGGGAAATCTGTGCGGCTACGGCATATTATGATGCTCTAGGCAAACTTGAAAAAGATGTTGTTGTAATTATATGTAAACTGGAAAAAATATTTCCGCCGTCTTTCTTCGACTCAATGGAACATTTGATGTTACATTTACCATATGAAGCCAAATGTGGAGGTCCGGTACAGTTTCGATGGATGTACCCATTTGAAAGATGCATGCAAAAATTGAAAAGAAAAGTACGCAACAAATCATCTGTTGAAGGATCTATTGCAGAAGCTTATTTGCAAGAGGAAATATCTTTTTTCTGCTCTCATTATTTTGAATATGAGTATCCTTAAAAACACAACCGAATGGGACGGAATGAGAGGAATATTGATGAAATCGACAATCAATTATCTGTTTTCAACCAGTCAGAGCTTGGTTTTGGTGGAGTTTCTGAACGCTGGCTTTCAGATGATGAACATCATAGAGCTCATACGTATGTTCTTCTCAACTGTGAAGAGATGACATCAGTTGTACTATAAGTGTTTATATCACTTATTCTATCATTTATGTTACAGTAAATAACTTTGGTTTTTAGAGGTTGTATGATAATCATATCAAGAAACAAATTCCACAAATTACAGCAGCTGCTCTCGAAGAACGTCGACTGAAAAATTTCTCTCAGTGGTTTCAAAAACTGGTAACATAAATTCTTTATCTTTTAGCAACTCATTAAATGTATAGTTTACTATATTGATAATTATTTCACAAATATTCAGGTGTCTCGACATGTTGATAAAATTGACAAACGGCTGTGTGTATTGAGTAACCCACCTTCCAAACTTGTTAAAACTTATAATGCATATGTGGTGAATGGATTTCGATTCCACACACATGCATATGGGGAATCGAAAAAAACAATGAACAGTGGAGTTAGCTTGAGAGGATCTCATCATCGAGAAAATGAAGTTGACTTTTATGGCATACTTGATGAAATCATTGAACTCTGTTATCTTGGACAACATTACATAACCATGTTCAAATGTCGGTGGTTGGATACAGAGAGAGGCGTGCGTGTTCATCCGACTCATGGAATCATCGATATTAAATGTAAAAGTGTTCTCGCAGTAAATGAACCATTCTTATTGGCTCAACAGGCATATCAAGTTTATTATGCAAAGTACTGTGCAACATCAAGAGACTTGACTGATTGGTGGAGTGTAATAAAAATCAAAATTCGAGACAATCAGTTTAGTCAAAGTGAATGTGCTTTCACTAATGTGCAAAGAATTGAAGTTTTTCAAGAGAGTACTCAAAATCAATCTTTTTTACAAAGAGACATGAGTATCGATGACGACACCCCACATTTAAGAGTCAGTGATGACGATGATGTTAATGATGTCACATATGAATTTGAAACGGTAAGAGATGAAGCAACTGTAACTCGAATGGATATCGATGATGTTGAGGAGGAATATAAAGATGACATTGACATATATGAATATGATGATGAAGATGAACACTGATAGCATTTCATGGTATTTATATACAATCATAATATGTATATATGTATATATAATAGTAATTATCAATTATTTGCTAACATTAACATTTTCTGTTTTAGATGGACGACGCCACATTTCGTGCGTTGGCGGATGCTGACCTGACTTTTGATGCAGATGAGTTGCTGACAGATGACCCTCAGCCTGCAGGCGCTCCAGGGAGTACGCGGAGGGGGAGCGGTCTTGCACGATTGATGATTCCTGACCCCGTCCCCGAGCGACGTCCACGTCTTGGGTTTGATCCACGCACACGGAGGTGTGATAACCTGTGTAATAACCTGTGGATTTGACTAAGATTTCATTAATCTATTCACATAATAAATGTTTATTATTTTTTCAGTTTTCCGCATATAGCAGTCGGACAGGGCAGCGCTATTTTGCGCAACTATTTCTCTCAGACGTGGACCACATGGGAGCAGATTCCCATTGATGTGCAGCAGGCCATGTTCGGCCATTGGTTGGTACGTACGTAAATAAATAATTTTTATTTTGAAAATTATTTCATTTCTAACTTGATATTTTGATTTATTTGTAGGGTTTATGGTATCCGATCGAGGATACCATGCGTGACGCCATCCACGAGGCATGGGAGGTGGCCATGCGTGATCGTCTTCGTCAGTTTTTGCACAATTTAAGAAAAGCTGCGATGAAGAAAGCAGGAGTGTCAGATTTTGAGGAGTCATGTAGAGCACACCGACCAGAGTATATTTCATCCCATGTATGGGATGGATTATGTGCGCACTGGTTGAGTGGTGCCTTTCAGAGGAGATCATCGGTGGGGAGGCAGAATCGGGGGAGACAAGAGGTGACTCATCGAGTTGGGAGTCGTTCTTTCAGTACTCATAGACAGCATCTGGTACGTACATTATTTATAAATATTTTATATAACTATAAATATTAACAGTTTTTTTTATTCTTATAGGCTGTCGAGCACCCCGATATTACAGAGTACGACGTATATCGGAGGATGTATAGTGATCCTGCTACTGGGGAGCTCAGAGGTGATCGTCAGCATCACATCGTGGTCAGTATTATTTGTTTTCAAGTTTAAAAATTAACTGCATATAATATATTCACAATTTTAATTTTAAATTGCAACTATAGGAGTCATATGAGGCCGCAGCGGCATAGGCCCGGCCTGAGAGTCAGGCCGAGTCATCAGATCAGACCACTGCCCGTCAGTTTGATGAGGCGGCATGGATGCATGCCACCCAGTATGCCTTCGAGAAGGGCCGGGTAGTTGGTATCGGCTCTCGACTGACTCCCGGAGATTATTATGGCAGTGCTGTGATGTCGGCGTCCAGCTCGAGAGGAGCTCGTGCATCTTCTTCTACACAGTATGAGGATCAGTTGCGATCTCAGACTGCACAGATAGAGAGTCTCCGACAGGAGCAGGAGCAGATGTGTCAGCAGCATGAGGAGGAGCGTCGACGCCAGCAGCAGCTGTACGAGGAGCAGACGAGTCGGTGGCAGCAGCAGCATCAGGAGCAGATGGAGTACATGCGCCGACTCACTCATGCTTTAGGGATGGAGTTTCCTCCACCACCATCTGCAGATCCCCCCCTCCCCCCCTCCCCCCCCCTCCTTCAGATTAGAGTTTGTATTTCTGTTATAAAATTTGTGAAATCAAAATATTTTTTTTTCTATTCGTAGTTTCTGTCTCATTATAAAATATTAATAATATTATATTTTTAAATAAAAATATTAATATGAATAATAATATTATTTATATTTTATAATATTAAATTTTATATATATATTAAAATTATATATATATATTAAAATTTTATATATATATTAAAATTTTATAATATTATAATTTAATTATTTTTTTTTGTAATACTTGAATTATTTTAATATTTGAATGTAAAATAATTCTATTATTTTTATATTAATTAAAATAACTTATTAATATTTTTTTTATTTATGAATTATAATTGTAATATTATTATATTAATTAAATTATTTATTAATATTCTATTATTTTTATTTTTGAATTATAATTCTACTATTATTATAGTAATTAAAATAATTTATTATTTTCATTTGTAAATTATAATTCTATTATTATATTAATTAAAATAATTTATTAATAATTTATTTTTTTTATTTTTTTTATAGTATTTGCGACGGGATACTATGCCCGTCGCAAATACTAGTATTATTAATAGTTTTTTATTTTTTTTTAAAAAAAGTATTTGCGACGGGACCCGTCGCAAATACTAGTATTATTAATTTTTTTTATTTTTTTAAAAAAGAATTTTTGCGACGGAACCGTCGCAAAAGCTATTTGCGACGGGTCCCGTCGTAAAGGGTATTTGCGACGGGTCCCGTCGCAAAAACTGTTTTAAAAGTTTTTTACAAAAATACGGAATACTATTTGCGATGGGGAGAATGCCCGTCGCAAAAAAAGGCTTTAGCGACGGGCCCGTCGCAAAAAAAGGCTTTAGCGACGGGCCCGTCGCAAATAAGTGTAGTTGCGACGGCGTTTTCAGCAACGGGCTATTTGCGACGGGATCCCGTCGCAAATAGCCCGTCGCAAATACCTTTTTTTCTAGTAGTGTATGTTTTGTTACCGAGTCATGCCCTTCGGCTTGAAAAATGTAGGTGCCACTTATCAGAGGGCCATGCACCACATATTCAAGACGATTCTCGGGACACTGGTGGAATGCTACGTAGACGACCTGGTGGTCAAATCTCGTCAGCGCCAAGATCGTCTCAAGGACCTTGAAAAAGTGTTCGACTTCCTCCGTTCCCGCCACCTGAAGATGAACCCACTGAAGTGTGCCTTCGGTGTCACCTCTGGGAAGTTCCTCGGTTTCGTTGTAAGATACCGAGGCATCGAGATCGACCCGGGGAAGATCAAGGCCATCAGCCAGATGCCTCCCCCAAGTAATATTCGGGAGCTCCGACGACTCCAAGGCCACTTAGCCTACATACGCCGATTCATTGCGAATATGGCTGACAAGTGTAAGACCTTTTCCAGGATCATGAAGAAAGGCTCCACCTATGAGTGGGATGAAGAGTGCCAGACTACCTTTGAGGAAATCAAGCAGTATCTGCTCCATCCTCCGGTCCAGATGCCACCTGCCCCCGGAAAGCCACTGGTCCTCTATGTGACCGCTTTGGACCGATCCCTAGGTGCGCTTCTCACCCAGAAGAATAATGAGGGTACGGAGAACAGTATCTATTACCTCAGCCGCATGCTCCTCGACACGGAGACCAGATACTCTCCCATTGAGAAGAGCTGCCTTGCACTCGTATTTTCCATCCAGAAATTATGGCATTACTTGCAGCACCATGTGGTACAGTTGGTATCTCGAGTAGACCCACTGAAGTACATTCTGAACCGTCCCATGTTGACTGGCCGACTAGCACGGTGGACGGTGATTCTCCAGCAGTTTGACATCAGGTTTGTGCCTCAGAAGGCCATCAAAGGACATGCATTGGCAGAATTCTTGGCTGCCCATCCAGCCCCTGCGGATCAATCACTGGACCTGGATTTTCCTGATGAGGCTATCCTCTCAGTCGACCATGCCTTGTCATGTTGGAAAATGCACTTCGATGGTGCCTCCCAGAGTCCCACCGGTAGAAGGCTCAACGACCCTAAGCTCAACAGAGTGGGTCTAGGTGTCGTCTTCATCACCCCAGCACAAGCTGTCCTACCATACTCGTTCTTGTTGTCAGAAGGCTGCACCAACAACGAGGCAGCGTATCAGGCTCTCATCACCGGCCTTGAGCTGGCCTTTGAAATTGATGTGCCCCACTTACACGTGAAAGGGGATTCCTAATTAGTCATTAGGTAGGTCAACGACGATTATGTCGTCAGGAATCCAGAGCTCGTTCCGCTGTTGGAGTGCACCCTATGCCTAATGGCCCAGTTCCCTTCTCGACCAGAGGTTACCCATGTCCCTCGGTCGTAGAATGGTCGAGCAGACGCCTTGGCCAGCTTGGCTGCGTCACTCGCGGAACCCGAGCAGGATGACCTGATCATACATGTGGCGCACTGGAGAGTTATTGCTCCCGCCACCCGAGGGGATGACGATGGTCTGTGGGTAAGCCATCTTACCACCGGACCCTCAACATCAGAATCACCAGGGTCTCCAGATGTAGTAGTCGAGGCCACCCCCGACTGGAGGGCTCCCTTTGTCGAGTATCTCCAAATCGGTTGCCTCCCAGATGATCGGGCTGAGTGCGAGCGGATTCGACGCCGCGCACTACAATTTACCCTCTAGAGCGGTCCCGGCCTTGAATGGATTCTCTACAAGCGGAGCTTCGATGGTGTTCTCCTCCGCTGTATTCACAGAGTCGAGATTTCTCAGGTTATGCAAGAGTTTCATGCCGGTTCCTACGGTGCCCACCAGGCTGGGCCGAAGCTGTCCCATCAAATCCGGAGATTGGGATATTTCTGGCCCTCTATGATCTATGAGTGTATTGAGTTTTCCAAGAGATTCCACGCGTGCCAACTGCATGCTAATTTCTTGCATCGACCGTCGGAGCCTCTTCACTCCACCAAGTACTCATGGCCTTTTGCTGTATGGGGACTCGATGTCGTGGGGCCATACCCATCGGCGACAGCTCATCAGTGTAGATTCATCCTGATCGCTACAGACTTCTTCTCCAAGTGGGCAGAAGCTGTTCCACTCAAAGAAGTCAAGGCCCGCTCTATCGTTGACTTCGTGAGCTCCAATATCATCCACATATTTGGAGTCCCTCATGCTGTCCTCACCGATAACGACACTAACTTCCGAGCAGCCGAACTGAAGAAATTGTACTCTAAGTACAACATCCGTTCAAACCATACCTCTCGCTATCATGCGCAGGAAAATGGACAGATCGAGGTGTTCAACAAGACCCTCTCTAACATTCTGTAGAAGATGGTTGGTCAGAACAAGAAAAGTTTGCCGGACAAGCTCCCCAACGCCCTCTGGGCCTACAGGACGACAACTTGCAATTCCACCCAGGTGACTCCATATTCCCTGGTGTATGGAGCTGAGGCCATCCTGCCCATCGAGATCCAACTGCCGTCCTTGCGCACGGCGGTCTACGACCAGCAAGCGCCCGATAAGGCGGCCGAAGTCCGTCTGGCCGAATTGGAAGCATTAGACGAGAACAGGCTCCGTGCCCTGCACAGCCTGGAAAGGCATCAGAACAAGATAGCCAGAGCCTTCAACAAGAAGGTTCATCTTCTCTCTTTTCTGCAAGGTGACCTGGTGTTGGCCCTCCGAGCGCCAATGATTCCCGGTAGGAAACCGCCTAAGCTGGAGCCCAAATGGGAAGGACCTTATGTCATTCACAAGGTTTACCCCAATGGAGCATACTCTCTGGTGACCAAGGATGGTGAGCGTATAACTCCTCCCACCAACGCCAAGTTCCTCAAGCGATACTTTTCTTAACTGCCCTCCGTCCTGCATGACGTTAAACTGCACCTCGTCCTGCATGACGTTAAACCGCACCTCGTCCTGTACGATGTTAAACTATGCTTGGTCCCACATGACCTTAAACTGTACATGGTCCCGCACGACCCTAAACTGCCCTATGGTCCGAGCTCTAAGACCTAAAACTAAGATATTCCACGGTCCCACACGACCCTAAACTGCGCATTTGTCCTCGCAGCAAGACGTTAAACTACAAGCTGGTCAGACCTTTCTAGCCAAGGCCCCTCGGCCTTTTCGGGCCCCTGTCCTAGGACCTCCATGAGGGGAATTGCACGGTGTGGTATGGGATTTTATCCCCATTCACGTTGGATTGCTGGCCGTACCGTACATATCTCACGATCAAGGTTCAGTTCTTGGCCTCTTGGTCTCCTTTTCCAGGCCCATGGCCCCCCGTCCCCTCTGCAAGATGATAAACTGCATGCCGGTCAGACCTCCCTAACCAAAGCCTCGTGGCCTTCCATGACTCAGACCCTCCCGTGGGATTGTATGATGCGAGCATGGGGTTATTTCCTCATTCACGTCGGGTTACCCTCCGCACCATACATATTCCCCGGTAAGGTGTGTCTCCATCCTGCACGACGTTAAACTGCATTCCGTCCTGCACGACGTAAAACTGCATCCCATCCTGCACGATGTTAAACTGCATCTCGTCCTACATGACGTTAAACTACACCATTAGAACTACGTGCGGCTTGATTCCCATCCATATGGGATACGTAGGAACGCTCAGACGCCCCGTCTGGAGCCCAGCCCCGGTCTCTTCCCTTTTGACTATTCCCCTCTGGGTATAGTTTCATTGGAGGGTCCTCACGTGTTATGGAATAGGATTTCTTGGCCCCACTCATACGAGGATTATGGCGGTCGCATCGCGCGCCCACCTCCGTTCTTCTATTCCCCCACGTCTTTACCGCACGACTTAAAACTGCATGGCCTTCAAGAACTACGTACGGCTTGATTCCCATCCTTATGGGATACGTAGGAACGCCCAGACACTTTGTCCATTGGCCCAACACAAAAGCCAAAATCTTCCCTTCTGGTCAAGACATATGACAGGGTGCACACTTTCCCCAACTCACGTCGAATAGCTCTCGACCAGTTGTCATAGGGGCGCTGTGTTTTTGAACATAGTCAACAGTTCCCTGGATCTTTAAGTTCACCCCGAGACCAATGACACATCCTACCCATCCTGGAGTGACAACTTTCCTCCAGGTTGTGTTAGCAGCCGGGCCCTGGCCCTAGTCCTCTTCTAGGGAAAGGGGAGGTGTACGGTGTAAGCATGAGATTATCTCCTCATTCACGTTGGGCTACTGGCTACGTCGTACCCACCCCCTAACTAAGGATCATCCTCAGGCCTCTCGGCCCTTTTGGGCCCCCTGGCCCCCGTCCTTACTGCAAGACGTTAAACTGCAAGCCGGTCGGGTCTCCCTGACCGAGACTCAGCCTTAGGCCCCTTGGCCTTTTCAGGCCTCCGGCCCAGATCCTCTATAAAAGGGAAAGTGTGCGACATAAGCATGGGTTCATTTCCCCATTCAAGTTAGGTTACCAGCCATGCCACACACACATCTCCCGATCAGGGCCTTTTCAGGCCCCTTGCCCCTTTTTGGGCCCATGGCCCACGTCATCCCCGCTAGACGTTAAAATGCGAATCGATCAGGCCCCTTGGCCTTCTTAGGCACCTTGGCCTTTTTAGGCCCCTTGGCCTTCTTAGGCCCCTTGGCCTTTTCAGGCCCCTTGGCCTTTTCAGGCTCCTAAGCCTTCTCGGGCCCTCGCCCGACTTCATACCAAGGACATATGGTGTGAGCATGGGATCATGTCCCCATTCACGTCGGTTTTCATGCCGCACCATGCGCCCCCTCTAGGGAGTCCTACTCCCTTATTCGTCCTGCACGACGTTAAACTGCACCTCGTCCCGCACGACGTTAAACTACACTTCAAAGAACTACGTATGGATTGATTCTCATCTTTATGAGATACGTAGGATCACCTGAATGCCTAAGCTTCAGGTCCAGCCCCCTCTTCCGGGAATCTCTATCCCGCTCCGGGCCCCTGGCCCAAATTCCCCTTCACGCGAGACGTATGGTGTGGTATGGGATTGCATCCTCATTCACGTCGGTTTGCATGCCGCACCATATGACTCCCATTTGGGAATGACCCTTCTTCGTCCCGCATGATGTTAAACTACATTTTGTCCCGCATGACGTTAAACTGCACCCCATCCTGCACGACGCTAAACTACGCTTCAAGAACTACGTGTGGATTGATTCTCATCCTTATGAGATACGTAGGATCACCTGAATGCCTAAGCCTCGGGTCTAGCCCCATCTCTTGGGAATCTCTAACCTGTTTCGGCCCCCTGGCCTATTCCCCCCTCAGATCCGTCTCGCTGACCCTTCTCAGCGGTTCACTGATGTGCCTAAAAGCACTCCGGTTATTACTTGGAATGTCGGACACTACTCAGGGAAAGTTCCTTCCTCTTTTCAGGCTTCGCGTTTCTCTTCATCAGGGATTTTGCTACTTTCCACGCCCAAAGGAACCCCCCTAACAGTCAAGGCCTGACCCGTGGTCTACCTGCTGTCCTGGTCTATGTTCCCGAGGGTTTCAGACGGCATTTGCGACAAGGTCCCGTGTTTCGAACATGGTCAACGGTCGACCCTCATTTGTCCGTCTTCACTATGGGTCAGTACGACATCGGTGCTGCGTTTCGAACACGGTCAGCAGTACTCCTATGTCATTACGCCCAAAACCCCATTAAGCCCAAAGTGTTGGTTGTGTGATTCACACCCTCCTTCACTCCATCCTGTCCGAGTAGAGTCTCAACCCTCTTGGTACTATTCCTCAGTGCGCGCCCGCATGAAGAAGAACAAAGCCGTGTTAAGGTGTCCCTCGGGGCCATTCACCGACTTCCCTCTGGTGGCTATTCCAAGTCTTGCGATGAGGATCTTCCCCCCTTGTTTCCCACACCGAGTTTAACTCACGTGGGCTTAGGGATTGGGTTGAGGTCCACGCTTACTTCGAGAGATATCATTCAGCCATGGTCTGAGCTCTAAGACCTTAAACTAAGATCACCTCCGGTCCGAGCTCTAAGACCTTAAACTAAGATCACCTGCGGTCTGAGCTCTAAGACCTTAAACTAAGATCACCTGCGGTCCGAGCTCTATGACCTCAAACTAAGATCAGCCCCGGTCCGAGCTCTAAGACTTTAAACTAAGATCTTCTCCAGAACTACGTATAGCTTGATTCCCACCCTAATGGGATACGTAGGAATGCCCAGACCTCCTGTCTTAGGGTCCAACGTGAGGTTGACTAATTCGATTCTGTGGTCCTACCTTCGGGACCCTAACTCCGGGACTGCGTGGCGTGATATGGGATCATATCCCCATTCACGTCGGGTTTGCAATAGCTGCGTCACGCATGCCCCGTCTCAAGAATTAGCCCTTATCTTCATCCCACACGACGGTAAACTGCACTCGTTAGAACTACGTACAGCTTGATTCCCATTCTTATGGGATACGTAGGACCGCCCGGACATCTCGTCTTTGGGCCCAGCCAGTTTGGGGAAACAGTTTCTCCCCCGGGTATTCGCCTCTTTGGCCCCTCGACCTGAGATCCCCCTTTTCAGAACGGCGCACGGTTCGATGCAGGATTATGTCCACACCCATTTCGGTTGTGTTCCGCAACACCACGCACATTCCTCGTCTATCATCGTCTCTGCTATGTCTGTACTGCATGATGTTAAAATGAATGCCGGGTCCCATCACATGACCCTAAACTGTGACATCATCGTCCTGGCCGCACGACGAAAAATGGCGCCGCATTGTGTTGGCCTCATCATGGAGGCCATCACGCTGGGTATTGGTCATGTTCCATACCATTTGTCAACGCCTGCTATGGATTGATTATTGTGGCGACACCAGGACTTGCTACCCTAGGTATTTCATTTCACACAAAAAACCATTCACCTCAAAGGACAAACAAGATATATCAAATACCGCTTCTCTCGGCACGAGGGCCAGACCCCGCGTCCCTTCCATCCTTGGCACTGGTACCTCACTGTACCGTGCCATCTCCAGAACTACGTACGACTTGATTCTCATCTTTATGAGATATGTAGGAATGCCCGGGTATTCCCCGTGAGCCCAGCCTCATCCTCGTGTTCAAGCCCTTTACTCGAGAACCCTTCCAGAGAACAGAGAACACGTGGTGAGAGGGACGTAAGCCCCCATTCGCATCGGTCCTTATAGTTACCCTATCATGTGCCTCTCATTCTCTCCTATGGTCCAAGCTCTAAGACCTTAAACTAAGATCTCCCTTCATAACTACGTTCAGCTTGATTCTCATCCTTATGAGATACGTAGGAATGCCTTTGCACTTTGCTCAGGCCCAGCTCAAAGGGGATTGTATAGTACGGTGTGGGATTATGTCCTCATTCACGTCGGGTTTTTCACCGCGCCATGCACACCCCAGTTCCTCTTTCCATGGTCTGAGCTCTACGACCTTAAACTAAGATCAGCCCTGGTCTGAGCTCTATGACCCTAAACTAAGATCTATCCTGGTCCGAGCTCTATGACCCTAAACTAAGATCTCCTATGGTCTGAATTCTACGACCCTAAACTAAGATCCCTCTCAGGGAAGGGACTCGACCCCCTCTGCCTGATGCTCCCATTGATGCATCCATGTGCATTTTGATAAAAGCCCGGAGTGTGGAATCCTTACGGAGACATCCCCTCATTCCATGTCCAAGCTTCGTGGGTTCTCCATTTGGATAATCGCCCACTTCTAAGTCTGAAGGGACCCCCTAACAGTTTTAGGGCCTGACCTATAGACCGCCTGCTGTCCTGGGCCAACGTTCCAAGGAACCCCCTAACAGTTTCAAGGCCTGATCTACGGTCCGCCCGCTGTCCTGGGCCAACGCCCCGGAAGACTTCGGACGACGTTTGCGACAAGGTCCCATGTTTCGAACATGGTCAACGGTCGACCCTCATTTGTCTATCTCCATTCTAGGTCAGTGCGATGTTGACGCTGCTCTTCCTCCATGGTTAGTAGTACTCCCATATCGTTATGCCGCCACCACTACCGTCCAAATCTCGAGTGTCATGATTCACGCATCTCCACTTCCTCATGTTCAAGTGGAATTCTGACACACTCGGCTTTGTCTCTTCGCGCGTATGAGTGCGCCATATGGGTGTGTTAGCATCATTGGGCTGGTATTCACCGAGCGTCCCATCACCCTGGCATACCCCCTCTTGTGTCAGGTAAAGTTCTTCATTACTTCTTGTTTCCCACATAGAGTATGACTCACGTGGGCTTAGTAGTTTTGGTGGAATGTGTACCGCCGCAAGCAGGCATTTCATCCTACATGACGATAAACTGTACCCTCAGAACTACGTGTGGCTTGATTCCCATCCTCATGGGATACGTAGGGACACCCCGGTACTTTACCCAAGGTCCAGCCCCCAGGAGTTGTAAAATATGTTCTTCCCATCTCCGGCCCCTTGGCCGGACCCCTCATAAGGAATCGAACGACCACAAATCCGCCCTGGATAAATTTAAGATGCCCCAAATACTGGGAAGCAATAGGCTCCCTCGCCAGAGAGGCCCTGTCTGAAAGAAGGAATGGTCCATGATCAAACCAATGCGCCCATTTGGCGTACTCCCACCACGGTGGTGTAGTTTCATGAGTGTTGGACTCTGTCTAAACAAACCCTCACTCCACATTCCATGCTTTTCGTGCCCCCAATATTCAGACTCTCGTCCTTTTCCATGTCTGGAGGAACCCCCTAACAGTTTTAAGTCCTGACCTACGGTCCGCCTACTGTCCTGGGCCAATGTTCCAAGGAACCCCCTAACAGTCTTAAGGCCTGACCCCTGGTCCGCCTACTGTCCTGGGTCAACTTCCCAGAAGACTATCGACGACATTTGTGACATGGTCCTATGTTTTGAACACGGTCAGCAGTCGACCCTCATTTATTGTCCCTGTTTCAGGCTAATGCCGTAAAGACATCGTTTTTCCACTGAGGTTAATGATTGTTCTTCACTGTCATGTCGCCCTCACAATGTTCCGAATCATGGGTATCATGATTCACACTTCCCACCCCCATATGTTCGGACCGATTTTAGCGCCCCTAGCGTTGCACCGTTCATGCGCAAGAGCATGCTAAAAACGGTAATTTGGCTATTCTGAGAACCACTTTCTCCAGTCAGGTCCCTCATACTCCCCGGAAATCCGGAAAGGTTACCCGAACCCCGGAGGCCCGAAGCCTAGTCTACACTCCTATATAAGGATGTAAGGAACCGGTGCAAACAATGAAAATCGTGCATGCTATGGCATTCAAGAGAAAAAGATTGAAGCACGAAAGTACCGCTAAAGGTTTACAGAATAGTTACAGTACTCGAGGGTCAACCTCCCCCATGGATGGATTGACCTCATCAAAAGAGTGTTGCAGCTCCGCCACCCTTTGACTCGTGGCGTCTAAGAATTGCTACCGCTGGCTCAGCTCCCGCTCCTCTTCGGCAGTGACAGGGCACAATTCGTCAGTCTCAATTCGGGCCTGCTCCACGCCAGCCTGGATGATGGCCATCTCCTCAGAATCCCGCTTCAGGCCCTCCTCCGCCTCTTCCAGTTGGGCCTTCAACCGCGAGATCAGCTCGGAATGTGCTTTGAGAGTGGCCGAGTGATCATCTTCGCGAATTTGCAACTGCCGGACTTCGTTCTCAGCCTCCTGGAGCTTCTGATGTTGGTCTCTTTCCTCTGCTGCCAGCCCACGCTGAGCCCGTGATCATACTCCCAGATCTTCTCAGCCATAAGATCCCGGACGAGCACATGAGGACGCTGGGCATCAAATCCCCCGGCGCAAAATTCACGCAGTCGCGGGTGGAGTCTGCCCATCTCATCCAGCCATAGCTCTCGCGGGGTTTTCTCGATGAAGCGCCTGATCAGCTTCCATGACCGGCCATGGACTATTTTTCTATCCTCTTCATCGGAGGCTGTTTCGTCCCAGTCCGCCCGATTGGTGGGCTCGTATGTCAGATACGCCCGTAAGAAGTCCTCGGTAGGATCAACATCTGGCGTTGAACCTGATGTGACATCCGGAACTGGAGCAGGCATAGCAGGACTTGAGGTGGTTGTTTGATCTTCACTATCGGATCCCACCTCAATGACCTCAGGGACAACCCTATCAGCGGTCTCACCGGAAATAGGGAGTGCCGCCACACGGATGGGTGAGGTGGTTATCTCCACCATCACTGGCATTACCCTGGGAAGGATACCACCTGACATCCCGACCAACCTCGCCGCAATAGCCCATGCCAGTCGAAGAACTAAACGCGACATGGAAGGACATGAACGTCAGTTAAGCGCAACTTGTGCACGATGGCAACGAATCCAGGGAAGATGACTTACAAAGGTCGAACCCTTGGTGATGCTCTTGAGTCAATACCGGTGAGGCCCCTAGGCGTGGCCCCCCGTATACGTTCAGAAGATCTGAAGATTCTGGGAGAGCCACCTCAGGTGCCCCAGCCCCGCCAAACACCAGACTGGACGCGGCCGCAGGAACGGATCTCAAAGGCCCTGCGTCATCACCCTTCGAGCGGGAGCGCAGCTTGCGCATGAGTTCCTCCTGCACGGTTCATGCATCTGTCAGAAACCCATAGTGGCCTGAGAACAGACCGTGGGGAATGAAGTTCAGGATGGTACCTCGAGGATCTCTGCAAGATCGTTGGAGTCCGAGGCTTGAGTGCTGACTTCGCCCTCCTCCAGTGGACTCCCTCTGCCGGCCTCGTTACCCCAGGAGGATTCCTCTGAGTCTTCCGATAAGGGGAAACGCTCCCTCAGATCAGCATTCGACGGCTACGGAGGGACCGTCCGATCCAGCAGCACCCTCACCTGGTCTGTCAGTAGACGCGGTACGCTGCGGGAGTGAATGTAGTCCTCCAGCTCGTTCAGGTACTACTTCGCCTCCACCAAAGACACTGTGAAGCCGGCCCGGACTGAGCCTATGCCCGGAAGCTCCATCCCGAGGCGATTCAAGTGCTCCCACATCTCAGGAGGGCTGAGGAATTGCCGGTTGACGTCCCAGATGTCCCGAGCTTCTGGGAAGATGGCATTCTCCACCAGGTCAATGTGGCGCAACCGCTTCCCCGGAGCCTGAACGGATATCCGGCGGAAGCCCCTTGGTGGACGCCCCTCAGGATGACTCTGTTCGCCCGGAACCTCCGGATCCGCCACCGCTACCTCCTCCTCGACTGGTGCGGCCCCCGCCGCCATAGCGTCTCCGCCACCACGAGAATCCCTCGTCACCCTCCGACCCTGACCTCGGGATGAGAGAGGCCCACCGTCGCCAGCTCGCACGGTCGGTTGTTTCAGCATCTCTCCTGGGTAGGCCGCCTCCCAGCTGATGGCGTAGTCTTTTACCAGCCCGAAGGCCGCGGTGGGAGGAGGCAGAGCCATTCGCATCTTCCCGTCCTCCCGCGTGAACATGAGCCACAACTGCCTCATCACGCATGGGTGCTCCTCAGGACGCACCCCCCGGTAGACTTGCGGGGTCAGCCGCTGCAGGCACCAGAACTTCCTCGCGAACCAATGAGGGTTATACGGCTCACAGATCAGCTCGCAGTCCACCCACGCCACCAATACTCCACCTCGAAAGGCCAGGAGATATGCTCGGTGCTCCTCCGTCCCCTGACCATCATCAGTGAGCACCCCCGTCGGCAATGGGAACGAGTGAAAGTTGAACTCATCTTCCTTCCACACCCGGTTGAGCACCATCGGTATGGTCAGCTTGGTTGGAAAGCTCCCGAAGGCATTCAAAATAGAAGGTCGGAAATTTGACCCCGGTGGTGAGATAAGGTTTGGGTATTCATACACCCCCCTGATGTGTGCTGTGACCCACCTGTACAGAAGGTGTAAAGTCCCACAAATCCTCGGCGGCTTCTTGCCCTCGCTCACATGTCGCAGCATGCTGTACAGCTTGGCGAGCATTGGGATCCCCAGGTTGACCCGTCGTCCTGTGGCCAATATAGACGCCATGAGGAACATGCTGGGTCGCACCCCCATGTTGGTGTCCCTTTCCGGCAGGATCCAACCACAGATAAGTGCCACAATGAAAGCCGCCAGCCGGACTATCGGCTGCTGTACGGTGCTGACGCTGGAGCCCCAGGTCTTCCACTGGCTGTCCTCCAGAAGCCGCCAGTACGAGTGCTCCTTGCCTCGCTGAGCCCCCTTAGGACAAGTCTGAGGCCTCGAAGGAAACCCTTGACCCTTTGGGAAATTGAGGAAGCACATGAACCACCGCCTGAAGTGGACGTCCCTCACCGCCTCCTTGTCCTCCCCAGGGAGAAAATCCATCAATGCCCGCGCCAGTAGTGGCATATACTCCAGATCCTCCCATACACCCATGGCAGGAAGTAATTCATCATACATTACCCCAAGGATCGGTACCCCCGAGATCTGGTGGACATCCCATAGACTGATGCCCGCATCTCCGTGGTGCAGATGGAATGTATTGGTCCCAGATGACCACCTACTCAGCAACTCTGGGATCAGCTCCTTCGGCTGATAAATGTGGAACTGGGAGGCCCATGCTGCCTCATACAGGCCGACTCACCTCATCTCGGCCCCAAATTCCTTGCATGAAGCGCCTACCCAATAGGCCTATGCCCAGTCGTCAGTGAAATTGCCGCCCTGACGCAGGTCCCATTCATCAGACCACCCCTTCCTCAGATTCCCCAGAGCCGTCTTCAAGATAGTGCGGTATAGGGGTGGGGACGTCTCTGGTTGTAGCAGCTTCCCAACAACATTGTTCATATGGTTGAACAAGTAGTCTACCGTCACGGGCGTTAAGTCCTCCCGTGAATGACCATCAGTGGCCCAGAACCATTTGCACTGGCATGACGTGCTCCTAAACCAGCAGACTGGTTCGTCCCTACTCACCTCCGGGATGAAGACGTCATCCGTCAGCCCGAAGCCATACAGAGGCAGCCTCTTGCACAGCGGGTAGTTTTTCTGGACCTCAGACAGCAGTTCCGTCAAGGAACCATGATCTGAGTTGCTTCGGACCAGCTCTCCCAAGCCCACCCTATCTGCCATTTCATCCCTCAAGGCAGCATCAACAATTACCCCAGGTGCAGCTCCTGGACGGGCCATTGTAGGGTCTGGATGCGAAAAAAGTTTGGCTGCCACGTGAAGATTCGCCGCGAAGCTCCCTCGCGAAGCTCTCTCACGAAGACAACACGCGGAGACCAGACCTTGCTTGAATGAAGGAAGTCGCTTGGCGTAGTCACGATGTCGGAGACTCGCGTTCGCCGCGAAGCACGATTCAAGATGAGAAAACGCGGAGTACGCAGAGCTTCGCGAGTCGAGAGAAAAGGTCAAGGTGCGAAGATGGATGAAGACAAAAGAGAGGTCAACACCCATATATATAGGTGGCGACCTGGAGCATCGCGGCGCGTCGGCCCGCATGGAGCTTCGCGGCGCGTCCGCGAAGTGCGTCCCCTTGCCGCTCCGCGTGCCCTCTTCGCGAGCCAGCATCGTGAACCGCCGATAAATTTTGGCGTTTTCCCTCAGACTCTGACCCTTGACTTCTCGGCGGATCCCAGTCTGAGGGGGGGCATTTGTAGGTGCCAAAATATTGGACACACACGGAGGAAGGAAGAAAACCACCCTGGAGGCTGCCCCGCGAAGCCAAGCCGTGAAGCCCCGAAGGCAGAAGCCTTTGCGAATGGTCTGACGTTCGCGAGACCGCCGCGAAGCCCTGGAGGTGGAATCCTTCGCAAACAGTCTGACGTTCGCGAGACCACCGCGAATCCCCAGAGGTGGAAGCCTTCGCGAACGCCCTGACGTTCGCGAGCCCTCCGCGAAGCACCGTGCCCCCTTTCCCGCCGCGTGAGCCCTGCTCCGCGGCGCCTCTTGCCTATAAATACAGAGCTCCCCCTGAGCTCTCGAGAAGGACAATCCAACCTTTCAGCTTCTCAAATCCCAAATCGCGAAGCACCCGCTGCTCTGGGAAGGATGAGCTCGGCAAGGTATCTTTACTTCGCGAGATGGCTTCATCTTGTCTCGTCCTGAGCCCCTCTTCCGAGAGGGATTCTCTTCGCGAATCCTAAGGGCATTCGCGAAGGAAGGGGTATCCCCTAAGGGAACCAGGTAGCCGCGAAGCGTTTATGCTTCGCGAAACACACACACTGTGCATGTGATCCACATGCTAAGGCAGGGACACTGTCCCTCGTGAAGCACTTTTCTCAGCGACACCACACTTCGCGAAGTACCTAAGCTTCGCGAAGCGGTGCTCCGCAAAGACCATTCCACTTCTCGAAGCACCCCTCAATCACCCCTTTTCCCTACGCTAAGTCCGAGGCACACCACTTCATGAAGCACCTTCGCTTGAAGTGCCCTCCCCTACACAAACCAACTGAGCTCCGCATGGAATTCGCCTGTGGACCCTTCTGTTTGGCAATCTCTCTTCCCGTGCAGCCCTCTAGGCTTGCACGATGTGATTTCAAAGTCCCTTGGATGACACCTCCCGTAGAGCTGCTTTTCCTAATGATCCTTCGCTTAGGCACGCTAATGGAAAATGCTTCTTCGCATAGCCACACTAACGTGAATCCCTCGATGGTCCGCTCTACGACCCCCTTTCACCATGGCCTTACCGATGCCTTCCCTCCCATAAGGGGTAGAGAGTGCCGGTTATGTAAGTCCTAGGGGTGCGGAGAAAACCCACCTCGTCCGAGCTGCAGGACGTTAAACTGCCAAGCACCCCGTCCTCAACACATGATGTTAAACTGTGACATCGCCCCGTGCCATGCACGCCGGGCACCCCCCACCGTGGACATTCTGCACATCTCCCCCGACTCACATGGGATGAGATCTTCCTTCTTGGAGTGGCGTTTGTCCATTGGGATGAAGGGTAGCCGCCTCAGTGTGAGCCCCTTAGCCCCTCCTGCGGAAGTTTTCACCCATGCACCTACTCCGTACTTCCCCGGTGCCAGAGCCAGTGAAGCCCCTCTCCCACTACGTCGCATCCCGGGCCTCCATCCTGGAGTAAGTCCCAACATCATGGGCCGCCTAACGCGTAAGCCACTCCTCGTTTCTCACGGACGCACCCTTCGCGACGTGATCGTCTGGTCCGTGCCGCCTCTTGTTTCTCACACTGAGCATGACTCACGTGGGCTTAGAGAGAGCATCGACCATGACACCCACCCTAGGCCGCTTAACGCGTAAGCCCCACACCAGAACTACGAGGCATTTGATCCATGTCAAGGCATGGTACGTAGGACACCTCCATGAGGTTCAAGCCCACCACTCGGTCGTCATTCACGTCGAGTGTCTTCATCCAGCATGACGTTAAACTGTATACCTCGTCCGACAAGACGTTAAACCGACCGCCTCGTCCAACATGACGTTAAACCGCACACCCGAACTACGTGGACTTTGATCCATGTCAAGGCATGGTACGTAGGACACCTCTAAGAGGTTCAAGCCCACCACTTGTGAACCCCCCTGGGTTCACCTTCACGTCGATTCATCGAAAAATCCCCATCCGAACTACATGGACTTTGATCCATGTCAAGGCATGGTACGTAGGAAACCTCCAAGAGGTTCAATCCCACCACCAGTGGACCCCCCGGGTTCACTTTCACATCGGTTCACCGATGAATCCACCCTCTGGTCGCCCCGATCACATTCACGTCAGCTGTGCCACCATCACCCTGGGTTGCCTCAGAGCGTAAGCCCCATACCAGTGAACTACGTGGTCTTTGATCCATGACAACACATGGTACGTAGGAAACCTCCATGAGGTTCAAGCCCACCACTCGGTCGTCCTTTCACATCGAGTATCTTCGTCCAGCATGACGTTAAACTGTATGCCCCCGTCCAGCAAGACGTTCAACTGTACATCTGAACTACGTGGTCTTTGATCCATGCCAACGCATGGTACGTAGGAAACCTCCACGAGGTTAAATCCCACCACTCGGTCATCTCTTAATGTCGAGTGCTTCCGTCCCTCATGACGTTAAACTATTTACCTCCGTCCCTCATGAAATTAAACTGTTTACCTCCGTCCCTCATGACGTTAAACTATTCACCTTCGTCCCTTATGACGTTAAACTATTCACCTCTGTCCATCATGATGTTAAACTGTTCCCCTTCATCCCTCATGACGCTAAACTGTTCACCCTTGTCCTTCATGACATTAAACTGCATACCATAACTACAGGATCTTTGATCCGTGCTAAGGAGCGGTACGTAGGAAGCCTCCATGAGGTCTAAGCCCATCTTCTGAGGACCCCCCTGGGTTCGCTTTGACGTCTCTGCTTCGACGTCCAAATCCATCGTGGGCCACTTCAGAGTGTAGGCCCCACTTCAACCCATCACCACCATCATCCATCCTGATCTTCGCCCAGGTCGCCACGTCCCGATGAGATCATGCCACCCTTTCCCCTTCCATAATACTCGGGAAGCCACCCACGTGCCAGCCCCAACATCGGCGTTCCCTCAAAGGGGATCCTCAATCTGATCCACTCCAGTCAGTGTTCTGATCAGGCCGATTCGTCTCCGCTGGACGTTAAACTTGCGGCATGCCCCAGGTCAAGCATGGGAAGTTGAGGAAAACCTCAGAGACATGCCCATGGCATGCGAAATTCCCCGCATTCGATGTGGGATGCCTCAGGCTTCCGTGCCCTCGAGAATCCCTATAATAAGGGACTAAAGATAGAAACGCCAATCCCCAGCGCTCAGACATGTCAATGATGCCTCGACGTGACTACTCTCCCAACCGAAGGTTGCCGCCCTAACCAGACCCCTTGGAATGTCCTGACAGAAGCGGCGTAATTAACCAACGTCCATGAATATGGCGCTGGGAAGAGTTTCACAAACAACGTATTAAATCTATAAGGGAGACCCAGACTAGGTGACGAGCTCTGAGGAGGGATCCTCAAAAGGAAGAGTCAACATCCCATCATCCCGTTTCGATCAAGGAGCAGACATCCCTGAACAAGGAACGGATGCCGCCCGCCTTTGGAAAGCAGGAATGCGGGGCAACAATGCCGCACGACCTCCACACGGACTGACGCGCGCGCGCCGGTGAAAGCGTCGGAAACAATCACTAAAACCAATAACCAACATACCAACAACAAACAACTCACTATATGATGCAAGGAATAAACTAAGACATTTCAAAACATTATCTTTAAATTAACCAACCAAAGTATGAAACAATGGAAGACAACACAATATCAAAGTAAATAGTAGAAAGATGAAAAATAAACTCCAAGATGACAACAAGACTCCATTATCCACAATATCCATAATCCAACATCCCAAAGTAGTCTAAAGTATCATGATGTGGTTCTAAAGAAGTGTGATACCTTACCTTTTACCAATTCTCAGAAAGCAGCATCTGAAAAAGAACCAAAGTAACAAAGAAGGGGTGAGTATTTAACTTAGTAGGTTTTCTCCATGACTTCCCTACTCACACTACTAGGATAAAATGATTAACACATTATATAAAATAGTTTATATAAACAATTTACCAAAACCGTTTATAACCAAATATAAACACGTTCGAAAACCAATTTCCACCAAGTGTAGACAAAAGTAAATGAAACCAATTTCCAACTAGTTATTTTCTATAAAATAACTAATCTAATCATATAAACCAATTCTTTTTATCATTTTGGCACACCCATTCTATATTTCACAACACACCCACACATGCATGCTTCTTCAACAGATCCATACTCATGAGCGGTCTCTCATCCAAGTACCTTGTGTCCCAATGACACACGCCCCTGATCCAGGGTCACACACCTTTTACCCTAATGGTAAAAATACCTTATTCAAGGGAACATTGAACACAAACTCACCCAAAAACCAATGTATTCTAAAACCAATCCAAATAACAATTTTAAACCATTTCAATAAAATTGCACTTTTATAGAAAACCAATGAAAAAACCAATTTCAAAATAACAATTTCATTTAAATAAACATCCCATTTTTTTATTGAAACTATACAATCACATCCATGAGCCACAATTCCAAAAAATACCCATTTTAAAATCTATATTTTAAAACCAAGAATAATATCACTTTATTAAAAACACCCAATTTTTCAGATTTCCCCAATTTTCCAAACAATCACAAATAATAGTTTCCAACAATTTCTAAATAGCCAAATCACAAAAAATTCAACATAAGATATTGAATTTGAAATCATTCCCATAGGTTCTACTAATTGTAGTCGAGATAGAATCCACCTACCTCAAAGGTTTTGATAAAACTTGACACAGACAACGAACGCTTAAGAAAACCGAGTCGATTCATCACCTAACCTCCTTAGATCTCTTTTCCTAGAAATATCAAGACCAAATATCAACTTATTTGTAATGAAAACTCATATATCTACCCATAACATTTGTATATATGAGAAACCATGAAGAGGGGATAAGTAGATCTATGTAGATCTATGTAACTGATCAAGAATGCTGGAGAACGATCACATACCTCAAGAATCCAGCTTCAAAACATGAAGGGAAGAATTTGGATTGACACAAGACAGATGGGAGAACCCTATAAGACCTTTTGAGAAGAAAAATACCAAGTTAGAACTGACTGGGATAAAAAACTAGCGAGTTATAGAAAAATCGTGTGAAATCTTATTTTTAAGGATCTAGATTTGAATCTGCGCATGGTTTGGCCACACGGTTAGGCAAACCATGCCCTAATCATGTAATAGCCACTACCTGGACAACATCCCCTTGCATGGTCTCCCCAAAATATGCTCCAAATTTGATAGAGCTACTACAACATAGAGAATAATGTGCACGATTTCTCTTAGAAATTATGCACGGTTTGGACAAACCGTCTCCTGACAATGCGACCTTCATTTAGCCCCAAAAACACTTCTAAATTTCTCCAAACTCTCACAAACTTCACCCTTACACTTTATAACCATAAAAGTATCATGTTAGGGTTACATAAAATAAATATAGGGTACTAAATTCTACCCTCCATTGGTCTTTTTGTCTCCAGAAAGTAGAAAATATTCACTACCCTAAAAGAGTTCTTACCACTGCTATTTAATTTCATTCTCATGTTCCCAAGTCTCTTCCTGGCTCTGACCATGATTCCATAAAATATACACCATACTGATTCTTTTCCCATGAAATAATTTCTATTTCCTATCCAAAATCTACATCGTAATATGTACTAATGAAGCATCCGTCTCTAGGTCAACGTGATCCCATCTGATCACATGGTCAGGATCAGGCTGATACTTTTTCAACTAAGATACATGGAACACATTATGCACCAAACTAAACTATGGTGGTAATACCAACCGATATTACACCTCTCTAACCTATTCCAGTATCTCGAAAGGGCTAATGTATCTAGGAGATAACTTTCCCTACTTCCCTAAACGACGGTTTCCAAGTCTTGGAGAGATCCTCAAGAACAAATAATCACTCATGACAAACGACAACAACCTTCGATAGTGATACACATAATATTTATGACAAATATAAGCTATCTCTATCCTTTTTTGGATTAGCTGAATATTATCAGTTGTTTCTTAGACAAGTCTCATCCCAACCAGTGATGTTTCACCTGTTTCCACCCAATATAGTGGAGAAAGACAAGGAAACCCATACAATACTTCAAAGGGATCCATATGTATCAAGGCCTGATTGCTATTATTATATGAGAACTCTACTAAGGGTTAGTGATCCTCCCATGAGCCACCAAAATCAATTACACAAGCCTGCAACATGTCACCCAATGTTTGTATTGTCTGCTCAGACTGGCCGTCTATCTGAGGATAATATGTCATGCTCATAGTCAACTGACCCCCAAGAGATTTTTGTTAGGATTTCCATAAACAAGATGAAAATCTTGGATCTCTATATGACACGATTGAAACGGGTACACCTTTTCTCTTTACTACTTATTGGATATAGGTTTTGTATAGATCCTCCACTGTATGAGTTTCACGAATAGGGATGAAATGGGCCGACATGGTAAGATGATCTGTTATCAGCCATTTGACATCATCTTTATGGACCATTATCGGAATACTTGTAACAAAACCAATCACTATCTGCTCCTATTTCCATATTAAGATAGACCAAGACTGCAACATACCCACCGGTCTCTGATTCTCTGCCTTAACATGATGACAAGTTATGCACTTAGAAATGAACCAGATCACTTTTCTTTTCATCCCTCTCCAACAAAACTATCCCCTCAACACCTAATACATCTTCTATGTACCTAGATGTACATCTCATCTTGAATGGTGTTAAGCATGAAGGAGTTGTTCATAACAATCTATAGGTACAACCAGACAATCTCTAAAGCACAAAACTGAACTCCCATAAAGTTTGTAGCCCTTTATGGTCTCCCCACCATTTATTTTTGAAATCATAATCAGAATTTCTGTATCAGATGGTTGTGAATCTTTGACCATGTTTACCAAATCAAGAACAAGCATAGTAGAAAAGAAAACTGCAACATCACCTCAATCTTCACATTCCTCATACTTTTCGGCTAGGACCAACATCAACTGCCATTCATCTGATGTTTCTTTCACCAAATGATCATTTTACATTCTACTAAATCTATCTTCCACCAAATTTCCTTTCCTTGGTGTATACATCAAGTAAAATTCAAACATATGGAGATACTCCATCTGTCTCCTTTGCCTCAGATTCAAATCTCAAAGTGAGAAAATGTGTTCCAAGCTTTTGTGGTCCATGAATATAATAAATTTCTCACCAAAGAGAAAATGGCACCATGTCTTCAAAGATGGGATGATTACAACTAACTCCAAATCATGTGTTGGGTAATTCATCTCATGCACCCTCAACTTCCTTAAACCATAAGCAACCACATGGTCTGATTTCATGAGAACACAACCCAACCCTGACCCTAAAGCATCATAATACACCACATACCTCGATCCTGATTCTAGAAAAATCAATATAGGTGTCGATGTAAGACAAAATTTTGGTTCCTAGAAAGACTTATAGTATTCCTCTATCCATTAGAATGGAGCATTCTTCTCTATCAGAGTTGTTAGTGGAAAATCTAGTTGTGAGAAATCATACACAAAGCATCGGTAGTAGCTATCTAGACCAAGAAAACTGCGTATCTCAAAGAAATTATTCAGTGGTTTCCACAAGTTAACAACTTTTGTCTTTTCAAGATCAATAGAAACTCCTTTCTCAGAAATGACATGGCCAAGAAAACGTACTTCATGTATCCAAAAATCAAACTATGATAATTTTTCATACAAACGGCGATCTATCAAGATTTGTAACTCTGTTTCCAGGTGTTCCTCATGGGCATACCATTGATTTGAATATACCAATATGTCATTGACAAACACCAAACCAAAAGATTCTAGATATCGTTGAAATATTTGATTCATAAAATCCATAAATAATTTTGGTGCATTCATTATACCAAAGTTCATGACTATAAATTCATAGTGTCCATATTTTCTTCTAAAAGTAGTCTTTGGAATATCTTCCTTTCGAAATCACAATTGGAGATATCCTGATCGCAAGTCAATTTTTGAGAACCATTGATCTCTCTTTAATTGATTGAATAGATCATCAATGTGTGGAAGTGGGTGCCTGTTCTTTATCTTAACTTGGTTAAGCTTGCGATAATAAACCCACATCTGAAGTGTTCCATCTGATTTCTTCATGAAAAAGACCAGTGATTCCCATAGAGATGTACTTGGAAAAATTAAACCCTTTCTTTCCAACAACTCCAAATGCACTTTCAATTATCATAACTCTATTTGTGCCATCTTATATGATAGAATCTAAATAGGACTGGTCCTCGAAAGAAGATCAATTGTAAACTTTACTTCCCTTAGAGGTGGTAACCCTGAGAAATTTTTGGGAAAGACATCTGGAAATTTATCCACAATAGCTGGAAAACCATTTTCCTAGAACTATTCCATTAATTCCAATGTCAACGCCTCCAACTGGTAGAATATCGTTCCCACCATTGGTGTCAATGAGCTATTTTCACCTTTCATTACCATCTTCTCTCATATGAAGATATGCTCGACGTTATCCTCAGTCATGATACTAACTGTTCTATAAAACATAAGGCATCATTTTCAACATTAATAATATAAATTCAACAGCATGAGAAGTGATTAAAGAATTCTATTCACCAATATTGAAGAGGACTAGCACAAGAATAGAATTTAAAAGAATCATACCACTCACCATAGATGGTCCAACCTGATGATCTAAAATCATATGCTCATATCTATACAATTTATTCATCGCTACACTATTCTCCTTATTACCTTGCTGATATTTCCTCGGTTGAGGAGTCATGGAATTTCTAGAATCACCATGGTTATCTCTGCTCTGCTGATGAAACTGATTCTGCTGTCCTTGCACTATCGAAGCGTATAATGCTAGAGATTCTTAAGAAGTGTCTCGTGCACCTGACCTTGGAGAACTACAACAATAGCACTGAAGATTCCCCATATGTTTGCTATTATGACATGATATAGGTTGTTCCGCACTCTCTCACTTTATGTGGTTAATATAACCACATTGAAAACAAATTAGTTTACTCTTGGGTTATAGAGGAAGGTTCACTGATCCAGCTGTCTGATTCTAATTTCCACTTCCACCTTGGAAATAGGTTTCCCTTTCTCTCTTACTCCCAAAATTTGAGTTCCCACCATTTCCTATAGGTATCATCATACCTCCTCCCATATATCCTAATATATCACGTTCAACAACTATCACTCTATTCACCATCTTTGTATAATTAGTAATATAGAGAACCATAATCTTCGATCGAATCTCCTGCCTTATCCCCGATTCAAAGACGCATTCCTTCAAGGATGAACCTTCCACAACTTCTGGTGCAAAGCACACTAAATTCATGAATTTAGCTGCATATTTAATGAACAATATATTATCCTTATTTAGTCTAAATAAGTCCTTCATTTTATGGATTCTGAACGTATGAGGATATAATTGTTTGTTAAACAATTCCACAAAATCCTCCCATGTAAGGCCTTCATCAAATTTACCATGCACCTCTAAATCCCACCACTGGAATGCAAGATCGTCGATCATATAAGACTCCAGCTTGACATTGAGCTCTGATGGTGTGCTGATGAAATCAAAGATATCATTCATCCTACTTAGCCACACCTACACCTTTTTAGGTTCATAATCACCCCTGAATATGGGTGGATTTTTCTTCATGAACTAGATGGTATGATCCACATGCCTTGGATCATTCCTTTGGTTCCCCGTATCCACAACTTGAAAATCCAAGAGATTACTCTGAACTAGCACATGGTTCACCCATGGTTCAGGTGCAACCACATTCTCCATAGCTTATTTGGGTTGGTTTTGATGACACCTACCAGGTTCCATTTTCTAAACCAACAAAATACTTCTTCAATATCACTCTCTAGCAACTTATATATTATCATTTCAAATTATAACTCATCAGCTATCAAAATTTTTTTCCCCAAAACAAATTTTTTCCATTTCCACCATTTTTGAAAAATCTTATTCCTGTTTTTGAAAATTAAACCATTTCAAAAATATATCAACCATGATTTTTCAATGTCATTCATTTGATAATAGTTTCATAATTTTTTCAAAATAAACATGTTATACAAAACATGAATTATTACTTGAAATTATGTATTCACTCTTAGTGGGAAGTCATTCCTCTACAATGCATGTCATGCACGTCTCATTGGATAAACCCATGACAATGAGATTTCAAAATCCTAGAAGTGTATCCAAACACTTATTAACCCAATTCCCTTGTAATTTCAAGTGTATCATAAATGGGTTAGATACGTCCTTTTATGATATATGTTTCATGTCCCAACAATCCTACTCCATTCTATGTTTTCATCCCAAAGAATAGAAAATAAGGAATTTAAACTCCAAGACCAATAACACTAATGAATACTTGTTAGGAAAAGACCGAACAAGTTGATAACATTTGTACCACAAAAGAATGACTAGAATGATACCATTTGTAATGACCCGCTAATTATATTTGGCTTGATAATACAATGAGTCATTACTGGGCCTTAAGTGACATCTCCAAGGCCCTAAAGTCTAGAAATAAATACCGAAGGGTTTCAAAGTATGTGGGGGAATATTTAACCTTTAATGACTAAAACCAATAACCAATATACCAACAAAAAACATCTCATTATATGATGCATGGAATAAACTAATACATTTCAAAACATTCTATTTAAATCAACCAACCAAAGTATGTTATAGTGTAAGACAAACCAAAATCAATGTAAACAGTAGAATGATGACAAATAAAATCCAAGATGACAATAAGACTCCATGCTCTAGAAGTTCCATGATCCAGCATCCCTATGTAGTCCAAAGTATCATGATGTGATGCTAAAGAAGTTTGATACTTTACCTTTGCACAATTATCGGAAAGTAGCATCTATAAAAGCACCAAGTTTCCAAAGAAGGGGTGAGTATTTAACTCATTAGGTTTTCCCCATGACTTCCCTACTCACACCACTAGGATGGAATGATAAGAACATTTTATAAAATAGTTTATATAAACAATTTATCAAAATAGTTTATAACAAAATACAAACATGTTTGAAAACCAATTACAACCATGTGAAAAAATAGTAAATGAAACAAATTTCTAACCAGTTATTTTCTAAAAAATAAATAATCAAAGCTTATAAACCAGTTATTATTATCATTTTGGCATACCCATTCCATAGTTAACAATACTCTCACACATGCATGCTTCTTCAATAGTTCCATACTCATGAGCAGTCTCTCGTCCAATTACATTGTGTCCCAGTGACACACGCCCCCAATCCAGGGTCACACACCTTATAACCCAATGGTACACATCCCACATTCATAGGTACATCGAACATGAACTCACACAAAACCCAATGTATTCCAAAATCATTCTAAATAACCATTTCAATCCATTTCATTAAATGTATACTTATATTGAAAACCAATGAATAAACCAATTTCAAAAAAACCATTTCTATTCAATAAAAATCCAATTTTTGTTGAAACCATTTAATCACATCCATGTGACACAATTCCATAAAAAAACCAGTTTAAAATCCATATTTTAAAACCAATAATAAAATCCCTTTATTCAAAACGCCCAATTTTCCAAATATCCCCAATTTTTAAAACCATCACAAAGAAGGGTTTACAACAATTACTAAAAATAAAAATCACAACCAATTCAACACAATATATTAACTTTGAATTAATTAACACTATTTCTACTAAGTGTAGTTGACAAATAATACACCTAAAACAAAGGTTTTAGAAAAAATTTACACGGATGAATAATGATTAAGAAAACTGGGTCGATTCTTCACGGAACCTCCTTAGATCTCTTCTACTAGTATGAGGAAGACCAAATTTCAACTTATTTGGAATCCAAACACATATATCTAATCATAAAAGGTGTATATATGAGAAAACATGAATAAGGGAGAAGTATATTTAAGTAGATCTATGAAACCAATCAAGAACAATGAATAATGATCACATACCTCAAGAATCCGTCTTTGAATCACCAAGGGAAGCCTTTAGATTTCCACTAGACAGATGGAAGAACCCACTTAGAAATTTGGAGATTAAAAATAAAATTTTAAAGCCTATTTGGGTAAAAAATGAGTGATTTTTGGAAAAAAAGAGTGAGACCCCATTTTTAAGGATCTAGATTTGACTATACGCACGGTTTGGCCGCACGGTTAGGCAAACCATGCGCTAACCATGCAGTAGCCATTACCCGCATGAACTCACCTTGCACAGTCTCCCCAAATCATCCTCCAACTATGATGGAGATACTATATCATAAATAATACTGTGCATGGTTTCTCCTATAAATTCCACATGATTTGGAAAAACTGTGTGCTGACCGTGCGACCTTCATTTACCCCAAAACACTTCAAAAGTTCTACAAACTCTCCCAAACTCCACCATTACACTTTATAACCATAAAAGTATCAAGTATGGGTTACATAACATAAACTAGTGGTACTAAAAATATAGATTCTTTCTAGGTGATCTAGAGGTAAATAATCCCTTATAGCAAGAAAATGGGACGCTTTTGTAAAGTGGTAAAAAATAACCCATATTGCATCATTCCTTCTAGGCGTCCTTGGTAGTCTTGTGAAAAAGTCTATCATAATGTCATCCCAATTTACACATAGGAATATGTAGAGGTTTCATGACTCCTGTAGGATGCTATCTCACATCCACTACTTGTTGAAAAACTAGACACCTTAACACATAGTCAGCAATTTCCTATTTCGTATTATCCAACCAAATATATTCCATAATATCTCTATATATCATAGTACTACTTGGGTGTATAGTGTAATTTGAGCTATGAGTATCATCTAATAGTTCACTTTTTATCTCAGGTATTGATGGAAGACATAATCAATTTCTATATTTCATAATTCTATCCTCATACACAAATTCTTCAAATCAACCATCCTTAACAGCTTTAATTTTATTTTGAAAATTCCCATCATCAAATTGAGAACGTTTTTTCTTCTCTAGTATTGATGGTTTATAAATCATTTGAAAAATGGGTGATGGTTCCCTTTCCATAAAAATTACCATATCTATATTTACTAAATCCATGAATATAAGACCTTTCTCAATCCTCATTTGGGTTAGAAGTCCATGATCTTTCCTTCTTTTGAATCTTCTACATTATATGATTTCCCTAGATGGTAGTGTATTTAGAAATAATAATATTTGAGTAATTTGATCTATAACATTTTCCTAATTTTAAGTTCTTTCTTTGTAATGATTTATTTCAAACTATTGTGATCTGTATATATATATCACATATTTCAATATATAGATATTTTATTTATACCATCAGATCAATGATTAAAACTAATAACTCAAGATCATGAGTTGGATAATTTTTTTTCATGATTACAAATTTACCTTGATTCATATGAAATAAATTTATCATTTTTTCATAAGGACACAACCAAGTCTTTTATTTGAGGCATCACTATATATCTGAAACCCATAATTTCCTGATGTTATAGTCAAAATAAAATCATTGAATAATAATCTCTAAATTTTTTAATGCATTCTACATATTCATTTGTCAATACAATATAACCTCTTTACATGTTATCTTGGGTAATGGGTTATCCAATCATGAAATTTTTGAACAAAATGCAGATAGTAACCTGCTAAATTAAGGAAACTTCATAACTTGATTATGTTCATTGGCATAATCTGCTCTGGGATTTCCTTTTTCCTCATAAGATCAACTAATATTACTTCCCTAATGATCATATATCCATGAAAAAATATCTTAAATCCATAATTCACACACAATAAATTTACCATATAAAAATTTCCTTCCGAGACTCTAAAGAATATTCCACAAGTGATTCTCATGGTCTTCATAGATTTTACAATACACAAGAATATCATCAATGAATAATAAAAAAAATTGTTTAGATATTCCTTGAATATCATGTTAATTAGATCCATAAAAATAGAATGTGAATTAGTCAATCCAAATGGAATTATTGTGAACTCAAAAAGTCCATACCTCGTCTGAAATGTTGTCTTCAAAATATCTTCCTTCTTTACTGTCCAATAATGATACCCAAAATGAAGGTCAATCTTTGAGAAATATTGATCTATATGAAGTTGATTAAATAAATCATCAATGCAAGACATATGATATATTTTATTTCTTTTAATAGAATTTATTTTTCTATAGTCAATGCACAACCTCAATGATCTATATTTCATCTTAATAAAGTGAATAGGGGCTCCCTATAGAGAAACACTAGTGTCAATACATCTCTTATTACTCAAATCCACAAGTTTTTTATTCAAATCAAATAATTCCACAATTTCCATTCTATAAGGAGTCCTTAAATTGGTATTACATCAGGGATTAAATCAATGGTAAACTCAACATCACACTCTAGGGGGGGTGTTAAGGTAAATCCTTAGAAAATACATCAATGTATTCATGTTCAATTGGTAAATTCTCAATTTGAGGATGAATTTCTTCTCCCCAATATGTTTTATGCTCTTTATCCCTAATAATTTCATTCAGTAGAGATACTAGGGGTGAGTCTTGATAATAATTAGATGTTGATGTTTTTTTCACTAATGATAAGGGATTCTACATCTTTCTAACAGATCATAATTTCATTCTTCTTACAATAAATTTTCTCATCATGTTTTGAAAACTGGTCTATAATTAGGATTATATCAATGTCAACCATAGGTATGATGATAAGTTCAACAAGTAAAACATATTTATATGCCATAATGGTATCTTCCTGACACATTTTTATTACAATGATACTTCCATTAAAAGTTTTTACTGATAACTCCCTTATTAAATCAAAAGAGAAATATCTATTTTTTTTGGAATATTGGGTAGATATAAAAGTATGTAATGATCTAGAAGCAAATAGATCATAGGATATATTTGAATATAGGATTAATGTGCTTGACACTACATCATTAAAAAATTCTATGACTACTGTAGTGATTGCATAAGCTTGACCATCTCCTATTGACCTCTTCTAGGGTAGATTCCCAGGATGCTTGGTACATTGATTTGAATAATTCCTCATTTAATTACAATTTAAGGATTAAACATCATTTATTTGTCTCTTCCCCTTGAAATCATTATCCCAATGTCCCTTTTCTACACACTTATTGAAAACTCCCATGTCTTTCATGTATTTTACAAGATGATTCTGTCCACAATTCCTATATATTTGAATTTGATTCATTACGTTTATCTTGTTTGATACTTCATCCTTTATATGGTTATCAGAAGACCTATTTTTAACTTGATTTTCATTTAAAAAATAAGATCTATCAAATTCCTTCCCAGTTTTATGAAACTTTAAACTATTTTATCATATGAAGAAAATGTTTTAGAATACACTTCCCTTCAAAGACCAGGATTTAGAATTTCAAAGAAATGAAAAATCTTGTCTTCTATATCTCATATGTAATCTATATCATATATGGATGGTTATGTAAAGGTAGAATCATACTATGCAACATTATTTTATTCCATTTTCTTCAAGATAAGAAATTTTCTCTTTATTTCAGTTCATTAACCACCAGAGAAGTATTTGTAGATCAAAGTTTCTTTGAAAGTTCTCCATCCCATGTCTTCTATTTTTCCTTCCTCCTAAGTATTATAAATCATATTATAACATGTATAAACATCTACCATGAGGCAATATACTTCCAATACTACCATTTCATTTTCATTGAATCTAAATGCTAAAAATATCCTTTTAAGGGATCTGATCAATGGTTTATCTACCACAGGATTAGTGGTCCGACTGAAAGATGGGGGATTCATCCACATAAAATGATCCATCATAGGTGAAGTGTGGTTATTATTCATAACATGTGTATGCTATCCTAATATGAACATGGTATGATCTGATCTAACCTAAACTATATTGACTTGCTCAGTATAAAAATCCCTACATTATCTACTGGTACTGATTCTTTTCCTTCCATTAGGTGCTATCACTAAATAGTGGAATGCACTAAAATAGAAAATAATCATCATGAGTATTGAGGAAAAAATTAACTACAACTAGTTTTTATATTTCACATGTTTATTTAAAATCTTAATCCTAAGGTTTCTATTAAAACTTCTTTGTTACCAACTATAACAACCTGACCGTTATTTCCCAGAGTTGATCATTGTTTTATTACAATGGAATAGATACAAGATATCACATCACCAAGGATTGATCAGTTTAGTACTCTTGAAGAACTAGATACATACATGATTCTCTTATTACGCTTTCAATTAAACATAGAATATAATAAAATAAAATAAACCACTTATTATCACTTATTCAAATATTTCATCTTCAAAACTCGGGGATGGAAAAAAAATAAAAGGGTGAGTGTAAATGCTCAATGAGGATAATATGAGACAACAAAATGAAGAAAAATAAATAAGGAATGGATATTATGGCATGTTAAATAATTTAAAAAATACATTCCATCATTTTACTAAGGATAAAAATGAATCTATATATTTTTTCATAGGGAAAACCTCATGGAAAATGGTACTGAATACTGAATGAAGAAAATTATTATTTATTAGATGTCATGTATCTAGAACATGATAAATTATACCATTAATAAAATTTATTTCCATGCATAAAAACTCATCTGATTCTATTTGGAATCAAACCAGAAGGGTTTGTTTCCAACAGTTTTGTCTCATGAGACATGTCGATGCATCAAGGGGCTATCTATATCTGGACCCCACCCATCACTGAAAGTCCAAATCATTTTTCATACATAGATAAAATTAAACAACAACGCCATATGTAAAAATAGTATATGTATAATACAATAATCATATCCCTGATACAATAACTATTGATATTTAATGAATCGTGATCATAAATAAAAAAGAAATATACAAACACCACACACAAGTAATAATTTTTTCTAAGGGAATATCATAATTATTTCAATGAAATGATAGATTTAAATCATAATTAAGAATTATTATGGTAAAATAGTCATGAATAATGATAAATTATGTCTAAAGAAAGTGAAAACATATAAAAATAGTTTTTAAGAAACTTTAGAGAAGTTTCTCCTTAGTGCGATTAACGGAAAAATATAAAATAGTATCTTAAGAGGGAAAATGAATAATTGTTAGCATAAAACCAGAAATGAAAAAATATATATTTTTAATGATAATTAGATTGATTTTATAAAAATATCGAAGCCTTAAAATAGAATATAAAGTGTACTCGATGATATGTATGAAACATGAAAGTTCTATTAAATTAGGATTTCTTATCGGGAGGAATTAAAAAAAGAACTTTATAAAACATGCATTTACCTATCAAAGAAAGAATAATTTATCAAGGAAAATATTTTTAAAACATACCCATATAATTTAGGAGTAGTGAATAATAATAATTAATAATTAAATTAGTGTAAAGAGATAGAAATCATAACATGAATGAAAAATGAAGGTTTTGGGAGAATCCCTTACCTTATGTCTGAAAGTGTTCTGCACATGTATGTAATGTTTGAAATAATAAAATTAGATACATTAATAATTTAATTAATAAAATCTTAGAAATTTATTTTATTTTTATTAATTTTATTATGTTCATTTATGTATTTTTTTATGAGTTATAAGTTTCAATTTTTTTTTGTTTGGAAGTGTTCGTTTCCTTGGTTTTCATGATTGGCTCCCTTGCGTATAATTATGAGAATTCGTGTAAAATGAAACCAAAACTATAGAAGTGAAATTATTTTGTATTAATGAGATTCTAGAATAATAAATGGTCTTATAAATCAAATAGTTATATGTATTGAGGACGATTCATTAGATAAAATCATAATGATAACCATTTAGATTATTTTTGCGTCTTTCGATAATCATGAATTAGTTTTGTTTTATTAATTAATATTATTTATATATACTAGTTCCAAAACATTAAAATTAATATTATAAAAATAATAACATCTTATTTAACCATAATAATGGTTTTATGAACAACCTATAAAGTGGTAATGGAAAAATGCTTCATCCATGATGGTGTTAAATCGACACATTACGTATGATATTTTTTTATAGAATAAAAGGTAGAGGAGACGGGCTTTGATGATGTATTTTCCATTAACATAATATAATTGAAAAATTTATAAGACACTAGAGTTATCATTCATGTTTTTATAGAGGAGGTGAGGGAAGGATAATAAAATAAAAGAAACTGAAAGAAATTTCAATGGAATTTTTAAGGGTTTTAGATCTTGAGTTATTCTCCTTGAGAACCTCTTTAAGAAGATTGGGATTGGAAATATAGTGATACCAAACACTCTTGGACATGGGGGAGAGGTTTTAGAGATAAAATTGTTTTATTATAATCAATTTTTAATGATTTTTTGGAGTGCGGAGAAGAGGTGGTTATGGGTGGTATTTATAGTGGAGGAGATAAGAGTTTTTTTGAATATTTTATGCATTTTTTTATTTTTTCTCAAGACAAGAAATAGTATTGATTATTGTGACTAAATAGAGTATATACTAAATATGAGTTGGAATTAATGGTTTCATAAATCATTAATTTTGTTTTAATTCATGTATTTTTCTTAAAAATATAAATATCATAAATTATAATATTTCATTAATCATAAAAAATTCAACTATTTTAGAAAAATCTCAAAAATTCACAATAAAGTTTTCTGACGCGTTGAATTCAAAAATTAACTCATTTTTATGAAAATAATTTTCTAAACATGTTAATATTATTTCTAAATAAAATCATCATTTACTTGGAAAATACCAATTTTAAAACTATAACTGATTTTATAACACTTTGAAACATTAATTAAGATCTCATAAAATTATCTTCTAATCATAAGAAAATAGAATATTAATTTACAATTCAATTTTATGAAATTATATTTTCTTTTAAATTATTATATTAATTATAAAATAATAAATACATATTTTTATTTTAAGAATACTAACACTAAATTTATCATTCTCAAAACACTTATTTACTTATACTATGATATAATTATATCATATTTTCATTTATAAGATGCCTAAATTTTATTTTTTACTTTCATAGGTGAGGTTTCTATTATATTGGCCTAATTACTATTCTTAATGGTCACATTACTTTTCCAAATTTCAAGTGACTATTTCATTTGTATAATTTTCTTAATTTCAAGAAAAAGACTCTTATTTCATTATTTCATCATTTATAATTTTATTTGTGTTGTCTATGTTTTTTTATATGATTTATAATATATGAAATAATTTTTTGTAAAATATAAGAAATCAAGTGAATTTAATTTATTTAAGAGGATACATACTATAAAATCTTGTGGTGATATACATAAAGTCATATATTTTATAAACATATTATCCATTATGTAAGTATAAGGATGATAAATGATGAGTTTTCTAAAAATTGATAATTATTTTGTTATATTTTCAAATCATTATTCAAAAAATGAAGGGTTAAACCTTAACAAAGTTCTAAATATAATTATAAATGTATATCAAATGAGTTATAATATTACAATAACCCTTATTTCAAAATTCATGTGTTTAGATGAAAATAATTTATTATGTATATGTATATAAAAAACATTCGTCATGGAAAATCAAAAAAAATCCAACAGTATATCCTAAAGGATTTTAAGGGAATTACATAAATCAATTAGATGAAGAAAATATAGAACAATAATGGTCTATATTTTTTTATAGGGTGTACATATATATTTCAAGATAGTGGGAGAAAGGAAGGTTTGGATAATCCAATGCTCGATATATAAAGGGTTTGGAATAGGAACAAGTTCCAACACAACATATGTAATATAAAGGTTCTAGATGCACATGCATAGTATGAAAGATAAAAACATGTGAGATATTTTTATGATAACCAAGTCAAGGTGATATATTATTCAATTACTATAAAAAATCATTATCCAACCAATAAGTATTAAATGAAAATAATCTAAAATTAGATGTGAAAATAGATATCTACTAATTGATTTGTGGAAGTATCATGGCACAAAAATATATTGTAGTCATTATATTGGTAATTGGATTTCAAGACCACCATACTATGAGGAAAAATCAAAGGATATGTAAATAATAAATACCATAAAGGTCTAGTTATAGAATATCATGACAGGAATGAATTAAATTTATAGAGACCTATTTATAGATTAATGCATGAATATTACTCATAGAATATTCTTTTGGAATGAAGTTTTTCCATGTCTCTATAAGATATTTATATGAAAGACATAGTTTTCCATGAAAAATATATTGATAACTTATGGAAAAAAATTATTAGTCATATAGTTAGTCAATAATAGATTGAAAGTAACTATACCAATATTGACATAATGTAGTCTCCCAAGATATAGGTAATAAGATCCACTGAGGTGGATCTAACTAGTTACATGGATAAATTCAAAATAAATTTACTAACATGATAATACAAATATATTATTTGATAATTCAAGATAGACTTTTTTCCAATGTGACATAGAAGAAATATCTATTAGAAGACTTGTATAATACATAATAGGACACTAGATTTTTAAAAAGAACTCAATTGGATTCACTAAAGGATTTGTCATGTATTCCATAATTTTCACTAGATATAATATTTTCAATACATACATTATTGTAAGAAAATATTATACAAATTAAAGAGAACCACATTTAAAAAACAATAGATCTATCCAATAGTACTTGAAAAATTACTAGGGATCTGTACCTAGTACATGTATAGAAAGAAACAATATTATAAAGTGTATAAAAAATATTTTTATTATTATAGAAAAGATCTTATATCATAGTTATGTTATAGAAACATGAAAGATAAGATCATTCAAGATACTGGTTTCTATATCTTTAAATTATTAGTACATTGTATCTTCTGATTTAGCTAATAAAACAATACAAAACTAAAAATGATTTGTTCCAGTTCATGGAATAATACCTAAAATGTATATTACGACCACAACATAAATCATGATGCTCTTATGAAAATGGTAGTAACAAAGATTTATATATTATGATAAATGGAAAATAGGATATAATCTGATATGTAATAACTTGGGAAGTTTTAAAAAATAAGGTTACATAACTTAACATATAGGATCTAGGTAAGAAAATTTGGAAGATATAATGACTAAATCTATACCTTAGTGAAATAATGATTATTTTATGTGATAGATAACAGGTTAATGGTTAGAAGGTAGTATCAAGTGTAAGCTGTAGTTTTTTCAATGTGGATGCTCTCGAACCAACTTTAGAAGCACTTTTAGTTACTATATCATGCATATTGTAAGTAATGTTTTGTGTATTCTTTCCATTATACTGTTAATACATCTCGAAATACTATTTACAAGGTAATTCCCTTAGATTGTTAGTAATATTAACACTAGTTATATTGAGAAATATGAGATACTATGATAGTAATATAATATCATATTTCCTATTATCTATATAAATCATACAGATAAGACATAAATAATGACTTACTACCATTTATTGATTGCTTATAACTATTGAGACGTCTAATAATTAAGTTCACACACAGTGATATCAAGTGAATGAGATCATGATGACTAACCTATAAATAGGAACACTGTAAATTTTAGGTATCAATTGATGTTACTATCTATAAGATTTTTCATTGATCTTATTACATGATATCATTATCAATTTGTATCCTTTCATTATGGATATTAATTCATTACGAAAGACATGTAATTTACCTTTACGGTGAGGTATAATCTATTGTGTGCATCATTTTTGGTATGAAATTTATTGAATTATCATGATAGGATTTTTCAAATTTAGAAGGAAGAGATATCCCAATCCAACTTGAATAAGATAATAATACCTTTATTAAATACATGGCTATTATACAAAAATTTAAATCTATCCCTTATATCAATACAATGAGTAAATAAAAATAGTATGGATAGTAACACAAGTTATGTAACCTGATTTATTATATATCACATTTTGAATATATTATATTAAACAGTGCATGTTCAATGGAGTATTTCATTGAAATTTTTAAGTCATGTACACTTTGGGGCCATTATGTTTCCCCAAACACTACTACTGTTCTATGATTGTCACTCACTAATATTGATATAAGGTCTAATAGGGCCACACAAAAAGTGTATTTAGATTATTTTCCAATTTTAATGAATTAATTTTTTTGACAAGGTGGTCTATGATGCGAGGGTCAGGTAATTTATGAGATTGAATGATCACAAGTAATAAATAAATTCAATGGTATTAAAATTTAGAATAACAAGTGTATTATCATGTGATTAATAATGTTATGTTCTTGTTTAAAATTTGGTTTGAATATTTTATTTTGGATTAGTGAAATGTTCCCAGGGTGTGTGAGGAAGTTTGGGGGTGTTCTGGGGGCTCGGTTCATGAATAGAAAGAAAACTAGATTAACATATGCAAGGTTCACTGTTGGCGAATAATTATGTAAATTGTGTGGCCTTCCCAGTAAAACCCTAAAACCTTGGACTACGGAATAACATATGACTGGCACACAGTTTATCAAACTATGTGAAATTCCTTGGAAAACCATGAACCCATATACAGAGGCCTTCCACATAGTTAGAGCATAGTTAGAAAACCATGTGGAACTTCCCAGGTAACAGTGTGACCTCACTCCCTTTGGAAAGTGGCTTGCACACAACTTGTGAATGGTTTGGAAAATTGTGCGGGTAAACCGTGTGCTACTGTAAAAGATTATAAAATTACAGTTTTTACATTACATGATTTTAAATCCTCACATGATTTCCCTCCCCTTCCTCCTACCTCTAACCATAGTGATGAACTCAAATCCATAATACTCTATAAATCTTATTGATTTTGATGCACACAAATACCCTTGTTTGTTTTACTAATGATATTACTTTATGTGTATTACATCAAATTGATATTCTTTCTATTTCTTATTTTTTAAATATATTCAATCTTATTATTTGTGTGGAATATTAATCAAAGTGTTCAGAATGCTTCTTATAGTATTCTGGAAACACTGTTTATACCGTACATTGAAGAAATGTAACATAAGGAACATACCCTACACTTGTATTATACCTTATTCTGAAATATTAGCATGTATGGTTGATCAAAAATATTTTGATAGAAATATACGGATAAAAAACATTATGTTTGGATGAAACCTTACGTTTGAAAAAGAGAAAAAGTACGGTTAAAGAACCCTATGTAAGTATAGAACCTTATGTTTGAGAATCAAATGTATGGATCATAAACCTTAATTATTAATCAACCTTACATTTTCAACCTTAAATTTGGAGAATGAATACTACATAGTTGAACCCTATATTTTATATTTTTTAATTTTGTGAAGGAACCTTACGTTTGACTTTTCATCACCAGAGATTTGAATTTACAATTTTATCGATGTTTCATGCAATGGTAATTACGAAATATCAGGATGATTTAAAGCTAATTTTCTAACGATTCAAATATCATTATGATTAATTCAAATAATCATATTAAGTGGAGAAATTCTCTCCTATTCTTAAGGAAAGATATGACTACTCTGGTATGTCTTAGGAATTTAAATTCTTACGTTTAATCAGGTAATTTTCTTTGATCTAAATTAAAAAGAGAGGCTCTCTGATTTAATTATTGTATCAGTGTATTTGTTCTATATATGTGTATGTGATTCAAGGAAGAATATATTGAGATATATACTGAGACATATATTGTGACACATAATCATGATTAAAACTTCATTCCTGTGAAGATATTTTCCAGATCTACTACAACAATCAATTACACTCTGTTTTTCTATAGAAGAGGCTACACTGGAAATATATGTATTCAAAATTTTGTATTTGCTGTAAGTCTACTGCTGCTATTTGTTTCTATTTTTATTTCAAAGATTTATTGCAACTGGATTGCTTCAGAACTTCTCTTTCTTGAAGAAACTATTTTCTGAAGAAGAAGATTTATCTACCGTTAGTTACTGTTCAACTGTAAAGTTCAACCAGAACCCTTTATAATCAATATCTTTTTATTGAGAGTTTCAACTTCTCATACTCAATTGTGGTGGAGTGTCAGATTCTTGATCAAGCTGTGGTTTATTGGTTCTCTATTATAGAACCATAAGACTCTATTTTAGTCTTGTTTGTAAAGGTGTCAACTACCTGCACTCAGTTGTGCATTGATTTTATGATATGAGGACCTGACTAGTGAAATTCACCAAACTAGCAAAGAGAGTAATTGGTGGAGTGGACTAGGGGATCGTTATGCCCTGAACCACTATAAATAGCCATGTTCAATATTTCTTTTTTTATCTGCTACTCATAATTTCATACAGAAGATAAACAATACTTATCCACATAATCATTAGTCGCCATCAAAAGGAAAAATTGTATAAGAATTTGAAAAGAAACAATTCACCCCCTCTTGTGTACTTTATATTCTGACCTAACAATTGGTATTAGAGGATAGCTTTTGGAAAAGGCTGTAATAATCAAAAAGTATAAGGATTATACAAATATGGTAATGACTAATCAGAGAGAAGGAATGTCAATGGTTCATTATCCTTATTTCAATGGTGAAAACTATTGATGCTGAAAATCATGGATGATTGTATATTTGAAGAATATGGGATTCAAAATCTACTCTAAGATCATCACTCCTTATATAATTCCTGAAAATTCTACAACTTAGACTGCTACTACAGAGGATAACTATGAAATGAATTATAAAAATATGAATGTTTTTATATGTGGTCTTGGAACAGATGACTTCAACCATGTCTCACAATGTCCTAATTCTTATGAAATGTCGCAAACCATTGCAGTTTCTTATTATGGAACAAAAAATGTAAGATAAATGAGGTATGCAACATCAAAACTAAAATTTGATACATTTATAATTCTTGATAGATAATGTATCACTCATATTAATGGAAGGATTAAAAATATTATAAATAATATTACAACCTTATGTGATTCTATCAAAAAAGAATATCAATATTTGAAATTACTATGAGTAATACCTACTAAATGGAATGGTATATCAGCTACAATTCGACAATCATCTCCTGTCAAAAATCCAACAATGAGAAAAATTATTGGGACACTGATGATGTATGAAGCTGAAATTCAAGATGAAGTTAAATTAAATATTGTCTTAGTGAAAAATGATAATAATTATATAATGGAAACATATTATAAGAAAAAAAATTAATAAAGCATGAAGTTAGAGAAAAAAGGAATTCAGATACATTTGATTCTGAAATGGAATTGGATCAATTATCCATAAAGTTTAGCAAGTTTTATAATAAGAAAAGAGGATTTATAAATCCTTTCAAAATAGATGAGAAATAATCTAGAAATGTTATATTATATTAATGAAAGAAATTATGTATTATAGGACTTGATTGTCCCCAACTAAAAGGTGAAAAGGGAAAGGAAAACAAGGCATATCAGAATTTTTTTTATTGTGAAAATAAAGGAAAAAGAGGAATGAAGGAAACTAGAGTGTATTTAAAGACTCTAGAATCTCAAAAAAAATATGATTTAGAAAAGGAAGAATCAAATATGAAAGAAAATATGTGCTTCATGGAAGAAGAATATAAGGTACAAACCTATTATTCATCTAATTCTAATTCCAATTCAAATTATTCAAATAATAAATTTCCTTCTTTCTGAAAAATGCTAGAAGGAAATTATAACTCCATATTAAAGAAACAAAAATCATTAAAAAATATTAAAAATACTATTTTATGAGATATATATTCCTTACTTGAAAAACATCAAGAGTTAATTGAAAAATTTAACTCATCTACCACAAACTGTGCTGATCATGAAAATAAGATTAAATAATTACAAGATGAAGTAGAAAATTTAAAAAGTATTGTTCTCTTCATTATAAAATGATAAAATATTATGAATAAAATTATTGGTAAAATTTCATTAGAAAGAAAATATTTGGTATAGGATGTAAATGTGAAACATATAAACTATATAAGAGTTATTTTGTTCCTGACTCAAAAAATTATTACCTGTAATTTTTTTTGGAATAGATGGGAATCTAACGAAAATTGTTATTTAAGAAATCCACAAATAAGTGGAATTAAAAAGGATTTTATTTCAAATATATTATATGAATTAAATATGAGTTATGGAAAAACAAAGTACATATGGATTCCTAGATCTTTGCTAGCTAACACTGTTGGCCCTAAAAGAATACGGGTTCCAAAAAAAACTATTTTATAAATTTCCTTTGCAGGAAATTGGTCATAGAAAAAGAAAATATATATAGAATATTGATAGTGGTTGCTCCAGGAATATGAGTGGAAACTCATAAAAATTCAATGCACTAACTCAAATAGATATAGGTCTAGTAACTTTTGGTGATAATACCAAAGTAATGATAATTGGACTTGGAACTATTGGAGATCCAAAAAACAGTCTCAATCAACAATGAACTATATATAAAAGGGATGAATCATAACCTAATAAGTATATATCAACTCTGTGATGATGGATATTATGTTGTTTTTCTCTAACAATTCATATTATGTGTTTAAAGATAAACTGCTTATGTTTAGAGCACCTAGAACTGATAAAGTTTATACTATGAATTTAAATTTCTTTTGTAAATAGAAAGTGAATTGTTTGACTACTAAGATAAATGAGTCTTGGATATTTAATATAAGGCTTGATCATTGTAATATTTATGATTTATATAAATTATCTAACAAACAGTTAGTTTCTGATTTACCTAGTCTTAAGTTTTATAGTTATAGATTTTGTGATGCATTCCAAATTGGAAAGAAACACAAATATTTCATCAAATATATTAATAGGATTGATACATCAAAACATCTAGAACTTATCCACATGGATCTGTTTGGACCATCAAGAGTTGCAAGTTTGGCTGAAAAAATATATGTATATGTTTTGGTTGATGATTACTCTATATTTACATAGATTTATTTTATGAAACTCAAAAGTGAAGATTTTACTATTTTTGAAATTTTCTGTAAATATGTTAAAAATGAAATGGTTTTAAGATAATTTCATAAAGAAGTGATCATGGTGGAGAATTTGATAATTAGGCATTCAATTCATTTTGTTAAAATATGGGTATTAAACACACCTTCTCTGTACCAAGGACACCTAAACAAAATGGAATTGTTAAAAGAAGAAACAAAACTATTCAAGAAATGGATAGGCCTATGATGAATGAATACAATTTACCTATACACTTCTGGGAAGAAGCTATAAGAACAACCTACTATATCCTGAATAGAGTTTTATTTCAGCCTATTTTTAAAAAGGCACCTTATGAACATTAGAATAACAGAAAACCTAAGGTAAAGTACTTTAATGTTTTTGTATGTAAAGTGTATATTATGTACACCAAGAATAATCATGGTATTTTCAATCCAAAATCTGATGAAAGAATATTTTTAGGATACTATACTACCTCTAAAGCCTATAGAGAGTTTAATAAAAAGTCCAGAATTATTGAAGAATCTGTTCATGTGAAGCTTGATAAAAATGACCCTTTTTTAAAGAGAAAGATAAAACTAATGAAACTAATAACTCATCTAAAAAAATCATACATGAAAACCTAATTTTTTTTTAAAATAACATAAATAAAATTCAGTCTAGTTCAGAAGAACATGATAATGATGAACCTAAAAGTGTTTTACCTAGACAGTAAAGAAACTTAGAGAATAATCTCCTAGAAACTGTAATAGGTGAACTAGACATATGAATAAGAACTATAAGAAATATAGGAAACCTTTTTAAATTCTCTTCCTTTCTATCTCAACTAGAACCTAAATATTTTGAAGAAGATATAGAATATGAGAGTTGGTTGTTAGAAATGCAAGATGAGATAAACAAGTTCAAAAGGAATAATGTTTTGGAATTAGTTAAAAGACCATCAAATTATCCAGTTATAGGAACTAAGTGGGTATTTAGAAATAAACAAGATGATCAAGAGATTATAACTAGAAACAAAAGTAAATTAGTAGCTAAAGGATATAATTAGGAAGAAGGTATAGATTTTGACGAAACCATTAACCCTATTGATAGAATAGAAGAAATTAAAATTATTTTTGCTTATGCATCTCATATGAACTTTAAATTTTATCAGATGGATGTTAAATCTAAATTTTTAAATGGTTATTTAATGAAATAAGTTTATGTTTAACAACCTCCTAGTTTTGAAAAATCTCAAAAACCAGATTCTGTTTTTAAACTTACTAAAGCTCTCTATGGACTTAAACAAGCACTTATAGCTTGGTATAAAAGATTAAGTTATTTTATTCTAAAAAATGGATTTAATATTGTAATGGAAGATCCAAATATTTTTAAGAAAACCATTTCTTCTAATATTTTATTAGTTCAAATATATTTTGATGATGTTTTTTTGGTTCAACCAATACAAAACTTTGTAATGATTTTTCAAAACTTGTGCAAAAAGAATTTTAAATGAGTATGATGAGAGAATTGAAATTATTTTTTGGACCTCAAATTTATCAAAAAGGTTATAGAAATGTTTTAAAACAATGTAAATATATTATTGATTTATTGAAAAAGTTTGGTCATGAGAACAAAAACACATATACAAATCCCATGTATACCAATATGAAACTTGATTTGGATATAGCTAGAAAACTAGTGGACAACAGGTTATATAGAGGTCTGATTGGTAGTTTATTATATATTACTATGAGTAGACATGATATTATGTTTTCAGTATGTATATGTGTGCTAGATTTAAAACAAATCTTAAAGAATACCATCTTATTGTTTTCAAAAGGATTTTTATATATTTAAAGAAACTATTTTCCAATATCTTCTTTATTAAAAAACTTATGATTTTAATTTAATATCATATTGAGATTATAATTTTAGAGGATATAGATTAGATAGAAAAATTACCTCTAGAACCAGTGACTTTTTAAGAAAATATTTAGCATCATGGTAAAGTAAGAAATAACACTCAGTTTCCCTATCAATAGCGGAGGCATAATATGAATTTGTAGGTAGTTTCTATGCCCAAGTATTATGTATGGAAAATACAATAATGACCTTTAGAATAAATTTTGATAGTACATGTATTTTATGTGATAATACAAGTTTTATAAATATTTCAAAAAATCCAATAAGTTATTCAATAACTAAGCATATTAATATTAGGCATCATTTTCTATGATATCATGTTCTTAAAAAAGAAATATCTTTAGAATTTATAAATACTAAATATCAACTAGTTGATATTTTTACTAAACCAATTCCAAATATAAGTTTTGATTTTATTAAGGGGGATTTAGGTTTATTTAATTTTTAAAATGTTAATCTTTTTAATTTTAAATATTTATCTTATTTTATTTATTTATTTATTCTAGTTTATTTATGTTAAAATTATTTATTAATTACATTAAATCTAATTTGTTTTAATACTCTCTTTTTTCTATAGAATTTAGCTAATTTATTTTTAATCTAAAATTTATTCACACCACGTGCTTTCAAAATTTTTAATGATTATCTTACGTAATGACACAAGAAACAAGAGATTATCAGAAACGTTTCGAATACCAAGCCTTTTCAACTCTCAAAACCTTTTTGAATACTAAAAACCACATTTACCCTCATCTACCTTCACTTACCTTCGGTTCCTTTGAAAACCTAAACACCCAAAATACTCAGAACATTCATCTCTTAGAAATGATGAAAACTAAGAGAACTAAAGAAGGTGAAGCTAGTGTCCTGAATGGTTAGAAAGTTTCTGGAAGAAAAATTCTACAGGGTAAAGAAGTTGATTTTGAATGGCTTTATCAGAAAAATTTACTCCTAAATAAAGCACTATAATTTCAAGGATTAGAATCTGTGTTCAATGAGGAGAATATAGAAATCCATTATGAGGTAGAACATAAACCTTTCTATAATAGTGTTCAATTTAGTTTTGGTGATACTGAAGATACAGTTTTTTCAAGAATAGGAGATAAGGACTTAACAATTTCTTCAACAAAAATTACTCAAATCTTGAACTGTCCTCATGAGGGAGTGTTTCATTTCAATCTAAGGTCTATCAGAGATAAGGACTATAAATATGAAGACATTATGTCTTTTTTTGGCTCAACAAATGTTAGGAAAATGTTTTTAAAGGATCTTAAGGCAGACCATAAAATCTTAGTTAAGATTATTCAAACAGGATTTTCTCCTAAAATGAATGAGATAGAGAAGATTCTATATCCTAACATGTACATAATTTTTTTCTTTACGAGTGAAATAAAGCTTAATTTTTCAAGGTATATATTCAGATATTTATATTTCTACTATCAACCAGATGGTAGGATGGCTTTTTTATCCTTAGGGAATGATAATTTATCAAATTTTATTTAATAAAGGAATGATTTGATTAATATATTGTTGAATTAAATGTCATTAGAACAACAGGCTCAATGAAGGAACCTTGAAAAATTTAGGTTTTTTACTGGAGTAAAATCAAAGAAAAACTCTTACCAGTTGGTGCAGATGACCAACAATGATCAGGATATTTTTCATAGAGGAAGCAAAGTGAAATTGGTAATCAATGAATTGGTGAAACCCATGGTGAAGGACTTTCTAAGCCAAACCAAAGAAAATTAGTGCTTGTTGAAGAAGAAGACGAAGAGAAAGATGAGGTTGTGTAAGCAAAATTGGTTTTCAAACCACAAGAACGAGTAGATCCACCTGTTGTAGAACCAGTGTTGGGTTCAGGTGAGGCTACCAAGTCAATACATCTAGAGGATAATTTTATTGAGGAAAATAAACAAGTTGAAATCCAGATAATATATCTGTAGACTATTGATTTACCAATTGTCTAGGAAGAAAACCAACTATCTAGGGATAAAAATAGTTGATCATAATTGAAAATATGGCATCAAATGTTTTTGATAATTTACTTTTCTATGTTTTTGATCATGTGGATAAAAGAAATAAATCTAAAACTGAAGAAAAAACTGGTGTTCTTGATAGTTTGTATTATTCAAGTGAAAAATCAATTGAAAAACTTGTGGAGAAGTCTATGAAAAAATCTCCTTCATAATCTCTAGAAATTTTTGCAGTTAGTCAGTCACAACATCCTAATGAAGGGACATAAAATTCTCTGTCAAATCAGGTTGATGAGCTTCTAATGAAGTTTAATAAGTTTTAAGAAGATAATTCCAATCTTCAAAAAGAGTTTGAAGTTGAAAAGAAAAAGTTATAGGATCTTCATGAAAATTCTATTTCCATGAATGAATTTGATGCTTTCAAGAGAGGCATGTTGAATGACGTTTGAATGATAAAATATGAAGTTGTCTCTAAGACAGACTTTGATAATTTAAAGTGGTATTTAGGGAGTCAGTTTGAATCAATAAAATGTTCTATTGGTCAGACCAACACATCTACCTCTTCTCATATTACTAGTCCAGATCTAATTTGAAGGTTTCAAGAAATCACCTATTCCATGGTTGATATGAATGAATATTTTCAAAATTCTGAGTCAAATAGTGCCCCTATGTCAGTTCTATTGGACAATAAAAAATTTATAGTTGACCAAGTGACATAGAATGATCCATGTATTAGATTAATGATGAACAAATTCGCAGAAAAGATAGATTAGTTTATGTAGCAAGAGGAGATTCTTCATGACTTTTTGAAAGTCAATCTTGTTGAGTATTATCATATCTATCAAGATTTTAGAGTTTTAATTATGAAATTGGGGGATGGTCTAATGAAGAAGTTGTAGTTATAGATGGATGAGTTTAAAGATATGTTTGAAGCTGCTCAAAATTCATAGAACCTTAACCATGTCAATTCCCACCTAATCTTTTGTACCCAAACCATTTTATTTGAAAAAACTTGTTTCCCAGTCAAACTGATTATTGTATTTATACTATTTTTTATCAATAAAATATCCTTATTTTTATTTTTTTGTACCTTATTTCATATTCATTTATGTTTATGTCTAGAAGCCAAAAATCTAGCCTTATTTATTTACACAGATTATTATAACATTCACTTACAGATATTTGCAAAATTAAACGTGTGTTATTCATTTATGCACTTTATTTTTTATCTAACAAAAGGGGTATAAATTTGGATAACACAACATTTATTTTCATTTATGTTTATCAAAATAATTCTTTGAAATCAAATTTTGAGTTATTTTTTTTTCAATTATTTGAAAAATTCTAAATTCTATTATTAATTTTATGGGTTTTGTGATCATCAAAATGGGGGAGATTATTGGTCATGTATTGTCTCAACAATACTCTATAAATCTTATTTTTTTATGCTCACAAATACATTTTTTTACTAATGATATTAATTTTATGTGTATTTCAAGAAATTGATATTCTTTGTACTCGTTATTTTGGAAATATATTCAAGATTATTATTCATGTGGAATATTCATCAAAGTGCACAGAATTCTTCTAACTGTATTCTGGAAATAGTGTTTATACCGTATATTGAAGAAATGTAACGTAAAGAAAAAAATCCTAAGTTTGTATTATACCTTATGCTGAAAGATTAGAAATTATGGTTAATCAACCCTAAATTGATAGAAATGTATGGATAAAGAACCATACATTTGGATGAAACTTTACATTTGACAATGATAAGATGTATGGTTAATGAAACCTACATAAGTATGAAACCTTACATTTGAGAAGAAAATGTATGGACCATAAACCTTACTTTTGTGATCAACCATACATTGTCAAACATATGTTCGAATATTGAATTCTATGCAGTTTAACCCTATATTTGGTTTTTTTTTGTTTTGTAAAGGAACATTATGTTTTGCTTTTCATCACCAGAGATTTGAATTTATAATTTTATTGGAGTCTTGTGCAATGATCTTTATGGAATATTAGGATGATTTAAATATCATTTTAGAACAATTCAATGCTTGTTATGATTAATTCAAAGAATTGTATTAAGTTGAGAAATTCTCTCATATTCTTAAGGAATGATATTTATACTCTGAGCTATTTTAGGAATTTTAATTATTATGTTTAATCGAGCGATTTTCTTGGATCTAAATTAAAATGATAGGCTCTCTGCTTTACTTATTCTATAAGTTTATTTGTTCTATATATGCATATGTGATTCAAAGAATAATATATTGAGATATATATTGATCTATATATTGCGACACATATTCAAGATTGAAACTACATTATTGTAAAGATATTTTACAAATCTACTGTAACAATCGATTAGACTCTATTTTTCTATAGAAGAGGCTACATTGGAAATATACGTATTCAATTTATTTTATTTTCTTGTTAGTATGCTACTGCTATTTATGGTAGATTTTGTTTCAAAGATCAATTGCAACAATATTTATTTGTAACCGATCTTTCTTGAAGAAACTATTTTTTGAAGAAGAATATGCATCTACTATTAGTTTCTATTAAACTGTAAAGTTCAACCAGAACCCTTTATAATAAATATTTTATTATTGAGAGTTTTAACTAATCATACTCCATTGTGGTGGAGTGTCAGCTTCTCGATCTAATATGTGGTTTACTAGTTCTCTATTATAGAACCAGGAGACTCTGTTTTTAGTCTTTTTTGTAAATGTGTCAACTTCTTGCACTCAGTTGTGTATTGGTCTTATGATATGAGGACCCGACTAGTGAAATTCACCAAAATCACAGAGAGAGTAATTGGTGGAGTGGATTAGAGGATGTTTATGCCCCAAAAAACTATAAGTATCTATGTTCTATATTTCTATTTTTATCCACTTCTCATAATTTCATACAGAAGAGAAACACTACTTTTCTACATAATCATTAGTTGACATCAAGAGGCAGAATTGTAAAAGAATTTGAAAATAAAAAATTTACCCCCCACTTATGTATATTTTTATATTTCAACCTAAAAAAGAATTCAAGGAGTTATTTAACCGTGATCTATGGTTTTAATTAAGATTTTTTTTAAATATTGGATTTTAGGTAAGTGGTCTACATGTAATATCCCACAGTTTTATGAGAATTTATTCCTATAAGCTTGTGTTATTGCATTCCCTTGTAGTGTTCTTGGTGTCACATGTGTTTTTTTTTGTAAAATGTGTGTCTAAATGGAAAATTGAACCCCTCATTATACATGTGGGATTCATGGAGAATGAATTGATAGATTTAGGGCCACCCATGGGATGCACCAACATTTCCCACACCTAGAGATTGGTAATGTTAATGATAAATTTTTGTTTGATAAAATAAATCCCTTTTTGAATATTTTGATATGTTTAGTTGAATTGGGAATGACATATTGGTAGTGTGCCAAGGTTTAGTTATGGATTTAGGGGTTTTTTTGGAATGGCATGGAAATGAGTTAATTTGGTTACATTGAGATCGTTTCAAGTGGATTATGATTCATGTTTGAAATTCCAAAGAGAGTTAGTGCATATATACAAATATTATGTTAAATTGGTATTGGCATGTGAAATGATAAATATGTTGATGGAGTTATTATAAGGGAATTGATGGATATAGAAAATGGGTTAATACAATGGAATTATTGAATATTATAATGAGCTAGGAATGGGAATGGGAATTGGGATAAACAGGATATATAATTCAAATGGTAAATGTGTTAATGGGTTATGGAATATTTTAATTCTCTTGTTGATTAGTATGAATTTCGATTGCTATTTGTTTTGGTTGTGTTTTTTTGTGATATGATACATGTGTCATGAATGGATAAATAAGAATGTGCACATGGATTGGTAGTTTGGGTTATTAACTTGATGTTCTACACCCATAGGTTGTGTTAGACTGAGGCTCTAAACTCCACCCCAAAAGAACTTATTAGTGAATGGGATGGAAGATCTATTCCCCTAATGCTTTTATTTGATGAGATCATCCAGAATGAGGCTTTGAGGAGAGTGTAATGTATTTTTTGTGTTATATTTACCCTAGAGAAATAAAGACTTGACTTATTCCATAATGTAATGTGATTGTTATCTTTAAACTCCTATATATATGATATACACTCATAACCCACAAAACTCATGATGAAATGGATTAAGTAATGAAGATGATGTGAATGGTGAAATTTTCTCAATAGTTAGAAATGAATAATGAAAATATTGTAAACAAATGGCACCCTAGTTGTATTTTACATTCTTTTCATTTATTTAATATTTTCATTAACTATATATTTAGACTGGATATTTTGTTAACACTATTGGTGATGGCATACTGAGTTTAACTCACACCCTTATCGTGCCTCCATTGGGTACCCGAGCATATTTCATGCTTGTAGGACAGGACAAGGGTAAGTTCCCATGCTAGGTAGTTGAGTCGGGATGGGGATATGCTAAGATGAGGATCCATACTTGGATTTAGAACCCATTTTTTTGATTCAACAGTTTCTTTTATTTTTTTATTTCACTTTTAACTATACTATAATGACATGGAATATTTATCCTTTGTTTTTGGTCTATACCCAGTTTTGGGAGATATTGGTTATATATGTTCGTTGATTATTATGTATTTTTCTACTATTTTAAATTTTTATAATCTATGGAAACTCCAGTAAAGATGGTGTAGTCTCCCCATGTGATATATTAGACCTTCACTACTTGTCAGCAACCTCTGGAATACGGGGAGGCATGCTTGAGGTAATGAGGAGACCTGAATAAGAGCACCGATTTAGGGTCTTTTGGATCAGGGACGTTATAGTAAGTTTCGAAATTAACAACTAACTACATTAAGCTGTTTTCTATGAATATATAGGGAAATAGTTTATGAATATATATAAAACATTAAAGGTATGTTTTATATTTTGGGTGAAAATTTTCATGTTAATTACTTTAAATATTATTTAATGACAATTAATTTATCATGTAGGATATTCAGGGTGAAAAGTAAAATCTAGCCTTTGAAAAATCCTTCTACAAATCTAATGTTAATAGGGTATTTCATCAAAGAGGGAACTATTTTCTTCTCATGTGGAAAGATTGTTCAATTGAAGAGAAATTGAAATGATTTTAAAAGGTAAAAAGTAAATGCTTCTACATCATGTATATTAATCATTTAACATAATATTTCTATTTTAATTCATTGATGTTAGATGTTATATGTGCATAACACATTTTTATATAAATATAGGAACCATGGAAATTCATAAAAAATTTAATATGTAAAGGGAATTATCAATGTAACTAAGTAAAGGTGATTTTTATATCAGTAGTAGGAATAATATGAATTCCTTTTTTCATTGTTGGTTTATTCTAGTTGAACTATTATTTTTTATTAAGAACTTCTAAAACATTTTTCTCAAGACTATATTATATACAATGAGAAATTATTTCATTTTGGAATGAATGTTGTTCTTGATGTCTCATACTCATATAATAGTTTGATAATACTAGAATCATTGACAATGAATGATGAATATGAAATATAACACTAAATAAAACATAGTTGTGTAATGAAAAAACATATTTGAGTAAACATAGAAATAAATATTAGGTAAATACCATGAATGGTTTTTAGAATATTCATACACAAAAAAACATAGGTATTATAGATTATTTCTGAAAATGTATAATCACCAAGACACTATTAAAAATCAATATTAATAAATACAAAAAACAAAAAAAAGTAGTTCAACAGGATACATGTTATCTATCTAAATTACAGGATAGAGATAAATTTATATAATTCATGATATTCCTCCAAGAAATTTAAGGAATGTAAAATTTAAGAATAAAATATACATAGTTAGAATATTTTAGATGATTCATGCTGGTGAGTTGAAGTATATCTTACCCAATTAGTCATCGATATGGAAAATTTAGAGTATATTTACCACAAATATTGGATTTAGTTTTATATATCAGACCTATGATATTAGTAAAGAGAGGATTGAAGATGAGTCTTACATGAACTCATTGATCATTAAAAACTAGAGTGAATTTATTCATAAAATAGAACTTCCATATAAACATCATATTAATTATGTAAGTATAAGGAGGGTCAATGAGGAATTTCATAAGATTTGAAAAGTCTTCCATTATATTTTTGAGCCATTCATCATAATTTGAAGCATTAACCACGAAACATATCCCAAATATAATGATAAATATATATCATAAGATTTAAAATATTAAAAAAACCCTTATAAAAAATCCATGTGTTTATATGAAAAGAGGTTGTTAAGACCTAGTCATAAACTAACAATAAATTAGGGAAAAATGTAATTTTCAATAGTAAAAACATAACATTTTTAAGGATATTACATAAATCCATATGATAAAGTTGATATAATCAAGTAAAAGACTATATTTATGTAAAAGGGTGTGCATATCTGTTTTGAAATAACAGGAGAAAAGTAGACTTAGAAAATTCAATGTTTGGGTTACAGAACTAGTTCGAAAAAGATCACATTTAATAAGAGTTTATGAAATATAAATTTTTTAGATACAGATATAGAGTAGGAAAAAAATAGGATATATGGTTTTATTATCACCAAGTTATGTTGATATATTATTAAATGTGAATAATAAATCATATCATATCGGGATATAGTATATCAAATTTATTGAAAATTAAAGGTAAAAAATAGAGATATACTAATGGATTAATGAAACCATCATTACATAGGAACTTTTTATTGTAATTATATTGGGTATTGTATGTCAAGAAAACATTTATTTTGGGAAATCATATGGGAGTGTCTATATAGAACAACTAAGAAGGGTTAGTGATAACATAGGGTGAAAGAAAGGAATTCAAGTTATAGAGATCTCTTTATAGACTAATGAAAGTATCACATTCATAGAATATTCTTTCGGAATTTTTTTTCCAAGTGTCTATATGATATTAGTGGGACAATGATTATTTTACAAGTAAAAAATATTGATAACATATGAAAAAAAATTATTATTCATATATTTATTCAAGATTATATTAGAATTTACCCTCTCTAGATGGACATAATGTAATAACATTTGTTCTAGGAAATAAGATCTACTTTTCTTAATCTAATGGGTTATATAGACCAAGTTAAAAAAAACTACAGTAACAAGATAATATAAATAAAAGTTTTAATAATTCAATAGATAATTTCTTTAAAATGTTACATAGAAAAAACCATTATAAGAAAACATGTATTAGACATAGGGGGAGATTAATGTAATGATAAAAACTCCATATGCTTCTGAAATGGATCATTCATGTATGTCATACTAAATTCTTATTTTAATATTTAATATATATACATTATTGTAGGAAAATATTAAATAAATTCAAGAGAGCATCATGGAATGAAATTAGATCTATCCAATAATACTTGAGAAAGTACCAGTGATATGTACAAGGTATAAGGATATGAAGAAACATAGTTATAATGTGGATACAAAACTGTCTTCCATTAGATAAAAAGATCTTACATCATAGTTAGGCTATGAAAACATATATGAGAATATCGTTAAAGATATTGGTAGCCATATCTATAAATTTTGAGAATGTTGTGGCTTCTAATGCAGCTAATGAATCAATATAAAAATAAAAAATGAATACCTATAAGGAAAATTATTATCAAAATATTAGTTATGATGAGAATATGAATATGCAACTGTCCAAGATTTGAAGGTTATGATATAGAAAATAAGATATATACTAATGGATATCATCTCTTGAGGATTTTTACACATGGACATGTAGTTAAAAAACAAATAGGATTTATGTATGAAAATATGGCATTCATAGTGACTAAAGTTATAAATCAGTGGTAATGTGATTTTATCATTTGATTACTTACAAGTTGATGGATTGAAATTTTGATTTATTATGTATGATATTGTTTTATATGCGGTTCTACAGAACCATATTTTGAAGTTCATTTTATTTCCATTTTATGAATAAAAAGGGTTATGCTTGAAGAATTATTAACATCATAGTGTTAATAATTCAGGGAGAACTATTTACATGATAATGTTCATAGATTATATATCATATTATGAAGATCTATAAGTTCTTAGTTATAATCATTACTATGATACATAGTAATAGAAATCTTAAATCCTATATCCAATTACTTAGATACATCATACCATTGGGACACAAATTATGTTGGATATTAGGTATTGATCACTCATAAACAATAATAATTCATCTCATGAAGTTATGTATTGGTGATCTTGAGTAGAGTAGATTATAAGGACTGGCCTTCTAATAAGAAAACCATATATTTTGGTTATCATTGGATGTCCCTAACTATAATCTTGTGTATTTATCTCACTACATGAGATCATTATCAATTTGTGTCATTTTATTATGTACTTTGATGTTGGATGAAAATTTTGACATTTATTTTTATGGTGAGGAAGCATGAACCATGAGAATTATTATTAGTATAGAATTGATTGAATGGTCTTTATTAGTTTTTTCACATTCAAAAGTAAGAGATATGTCAGTTATAATTTACCAGGATGGTATTAACTTATCAAATCCATGGCCATGGAATAATATGGTAATTATAACCATTATATCCATGAAATTAAAAAAATAATGAATGTATGGATGCTAACATAAGTAATGCATACTTATTTATAAGATATCACATGGTGAAGATATTATGTTGTGTAGCATGTGTTCATAGGTGGTTATCATTGGTCTGACTAAGCCTTATATCCTTATGGTATTTTATGCATTTCTAAGCACTGGTCCTCTTATGTTAGTTCCACTATCTACTATAGATATAAGGTTATATATTCTAACACAAATTATATATTCAGAATATTGGATATTTAAAATTAATTAGAGTTTATCTCATTTTAGGAAATATAGAGACACTCGGGTAAAGTCTAAGTTTTAATGATCAAGAGGAACATTTAAATTTAATATTATTATAATTTATAATAATATGAGTTAAATTTATTTACTTATTACATTCAATAGTCATTATGTGAATATATGGGATAATAATTTATAAATTAATATTAAATATTCAAGACCTGTATAATATTTTTGGGAGAAATGAGTCAAGTTAATAACCCTCAGTTCAATTTATTTACTCATATATTATATGGTAACCAAAATCTAATGTATCAATAAGAGAAAAATTGTTGATATCTAAAAAAATTAGAGTTATTATTGATAATGTTTTTATTAATTTGTATGGATAAATTCCAAAAGAACCTAAGAAAAATTTATTGAATTATAAAATATATATCAATACCTAAAATGGGTATCAAATTATCAAAATACTCATCCATTATAATTTGGGAGATCTAATCTCCTCTCTCTTTCTTTCTAGAGTGATAATGTGAGGACATGATCACCATAAAACATGATCTTCTACCTATATTGAATGAATGATCCTATGGTGATCGTCAAATATCAAAGGGTTCATCATTAATTAATAATAACACCTAGAAATTGATAATAGATATACCGAAATTATTTTTGAGTAATATTAGATAATCTATTTATTTTTTTATATGGTTTCTTTGAGTAGTGATTATCGATGATGGAGGAAAACACCTCCGATTGGAATCAAATGTGGTCGAGTTATGATTTTGTTTATTCATGATTAACTAAAACACAAAAGATCATTTGGTCGATTACCAGGAAGTTCTTTATTATAGATAATTTTATGACATCAATCTAGGAAGATGAAATTACTTTTCATTTCTTTTATGCTTCCTCAGTGTATACCCTGTACTAATAATCTGACTTGATCCCATGGGTTATTTATACTCAAATTACACTAGTATTCATTATAAAACTTCCTCCTATTAATGTAGATCACAACAATGTATAGGGAATTTACTCCATAAAAACTAGATATGCCTCATCTATTTAGAGTATTTGAGTTCATTTTTATATTCTAAACACAACAAATGTAACTCGGTATCTATTCCCTATGTAGATTACAATTCATTCAAATATGTTTTCGATGGGAAGTTATCAACTCAATTATAAAATAATAAAGATATATATAATCTTTTTTTTGTGTGTATACACTAAATAAAATAGAATTAGTATTTTTATTGTTGATGAAAACACTAAAAACCATTTTTTCCCACTATTTTCAAAATCTGTTAGTCTTGCTCATTTTATTCTAATTCTTTCTCAAATGTATCTATCTAGTAGAACTGGTTAAAGACATAGATTTTGATGGAGTTAGTTCTTAAGAAGCACATAATTTCTACTTTATATTACCCCTATATATTTAGATACTTGATTATTTATAAATAAATTATCACATATAGACCATTATTTTGTGTGACATTAATGTGATAATGTCATAAGGAATATGTCACGTTGAAATATTCATTGAAGATCCCCGTTATTATGAAAAACATGAATTTCTATCAAAATATTCATAAACATATTCCTATAGTTGGAAATAATTCTATGATTGGGAACATATTGTATTAACTATTGGGTGTGAGTAATCATAATTAGATGAGACTTTATATCATGATGTTCTCACATAATAATATCCAAGATGACGGATAGTGAGGACTGACTATTTTGTAAAACATAAAATTGTTACCATTCCATTAGATAATCCTATCTGGGATCATGTGTAATGATCCATAAACTTTAATACTATTATTAGTTCATATCATACATCACAAAATTAGAAGTATTTTTATAAACCATATCAATATATGATCTCAGTGAAGATGGGATCATTGGGTACTTCATGAATGATATTTTATTAATGAATATATCTATGAAAAATCTATTCATTCCATATTAATTGAATTTGATACCTAAATCCATTAAATTAAGAAGTAACTATATGATAAATTCCAAGGTCGTAGTGGTCGAAGAGTAAATTCAAAATATTCAATTAAAGGTTAATAAATCACATAGTTTGATGACATAAAGTATGAAACCCTCTTGATAGGATATATCACAAAAAGAGATTATATTGAAATGTGGGAATTCATATGTTTATATAATCATTATGAAATTAAAATCATCCTTGTAGGTGCATTTAAGTTTTGCAATATTCTGATATTAGACTTTTGTACAACCTTCTTAATTCCACTATGGAAGAAGCCTAGGGGGATACATATTAAGTGATTACATTGATCTTAGTTAAATTATACTCAGATCTAATAATTCCAATAAATATAATTCTCCAGAACATGAAGGGATATTTTTTTAGGAAGTATTCATTTGAAAATTAATAACTATTAATTCAAGATGTAAATATTTAATTATACAGATTTATAAAATTAATTTATCTCTTATTTATTATAAATATTGTAAATAATTATTTATTTAGTAACTTAAATATTAAAATAAATATTTACTCACAACATTGTAAATAAAATGTTTATTAATTTAAAAAATGAATAATATTTATTTATAATATTTATTCAAGAATTAAATAAATGTTAGAGAGAATTATAGGACTAATTTTTCATTCACTGATTAATATTTATTTACTAAACCATATTATAATATTTATCATTGTGGGGGTTTGTAAATTCTATGGTAAAATATTAATAATATTATTTATCATTGCGAGATTATGGGGTTCTAGTGCACAATACCAGTCCCATTACATATTTCTCTCCACCATGAAAATATCTAGGGTTTTTCTCAATAATGAAAGATGTAATATTCCTCCTTCATCCTATGCCTAACTGATTAAGAGACGATCCTTGTAGCTTGATGAGGTTGTGGTATCTTTCAAAGAGACCGATTGTAGATATAAATACCACCATTGTAGTACTTGGAGTACTATCGTTGATGCTTCAATATTAGAGGATCATGGGCGAATCACCTATAGATGAATTCTATCATTGGATCTTCATGGAAGAAAGATGATGCAACTAAATCTTTTATGGAGGATAAACCTATCTATCAATAAAAATACCATGATTAATATGTTTATCTTATTATAAATTAAATATAAATTTAACATGATTAATTATCCATTGGTTCCATGATTCATTCGTTATGATTAATCCGGTGAATTTATGAGAAATGTTGACTCTTCATCATATACTTATCAATTATTCATTAAAAATAATGAAAACACATCATTTGTAGTAGGCAAGAATGAATTCCACTATGTTAGGGACATTAAAGTTTTATCAAAGTGGTATCATTAAAAATTGTAATTATAAATTTATAATTGATCATTTTATGAATTTGATGTTAGTATTTTTGTTTCCTAATATTTATTTGTTAAACAGGAATGTTGAGAAATTTTATTCATCTTCATTATCTCTCATATATCTAAAAACAAGTTGATAAAACCTGAATAACATCATAATAAAAAATCCAATGTTTCTGGGGATTTTGGCTAGATAACATGGGTGACATGGTGTGTATTCAGAGTACACAATGTTTATCCATGTTAATTGCACTTATAAAAAGTGAGAATTAATTCCTTGTATCTTTTAATAAATGGTAAATATTTTGTTTTTACACCACATGTTGACCAGACTAGGATGGAGGAAGAAATACCAAATTTCATAGTGTGTAACTCATGCACATGCCAATGTATTATATTTGTTTTGATGGTTTAAACTGTGGGAGAAAATATGCATACTATATTTATTACATGATATTTAGGGACTAACAACCCAGAATCATGGAGATTGTATAGCTTGTTCCAGTTGAAAACATGATTTACCTTTTAAATGGCCATGGTAGAATATGCATTAGGTCTCCCAGTGCATAATCCAGATAAACTATAAGTTATATACACAATGTGTGGATGAATTGTACATTACATGTATCATAACTATTTACCTCAAAAGTTAAAAAATAATTGATTACCCCTTTAAATATAATCAACATGTATCTATGTCATTTATTAAAAGTACACATCATGTGATAGGTTTTATGTATATTCTAAATGTATAGTTAGTGTTACAAAAAGTATGGAACTATACATAGTTTATGGACAATGCATTTTATATTCTATACATTCATTAAATTCCTTAAATTTCATATAATTTAAATGTGTCAATGTTTCATTAATTGACATTCCACACAATGTAATTATGTCACATGTCATGTATAATGGATACCATGTGAGAGCATTGTACATGATAAGAACCGTATCACTTAGTTTGGAAAGGTACATACCATTTTCCCTCCAAATATAATCCATGGATATAATTATTTTTAAATATATTTATAAAAAAATTTAAAATTATACCAGATATTAATATTCAAGACATTTCAGATTGGTAAGTAGTAAAAAATTAATTAATTGATTAATAAGATAATTTATTTAATTAATTCAATCAGTTTATATTAATAAGTAAAAATTTTAAATTATTATTATTTATTATTTTATATGTTTATTCATTACATGAATGGATGATCATAAACGAAGACTTATATAATCTTTTTTTGGGTTTCATTTAATTGAATTTTTATTTCATAGGTTTTTTAATAATTATTATTAAATAAAAATTATTTTCAATATTTTATCCCTTCCTCCATACTTTTTGTTGTCTTCATGACTATGATTTATTTTATATAACCCCCTTTTGGTTACCTTCACCAAAATGTGAGGTAAATTAATATATATGGATGGATCTCCTAGGCATATGGAGTTAGTTTAAAATGAATATGAGGTAAAACCAACCACAGTGATACAAAAGAGGAAATGTGGAATATTTAAACTTGAGTATAATCTGATTCAAGGAGTTTTTTACCTGGGGAATATGTTTAATATTTAAAAAAAAAATAATCAAGTAGTTTAAATCCATTGATCGAGACACATTTTATTTATGTATGATGCATGGTTAATTACGTTATGGTAGCTTTATCATGACCACATAAATACATCAGTTAAGAAGAATGAAAATGGAATTAAAATAAATATATTTTATGTAAATGTTTTATCGACACAAGTATTATTAATTATGAAAAATAAAATTAACATTAACAATACATATTAAATTATAAAATAAGTAAATTTACACATCGAAAAAACAATTACCTAAATATTAAATCAGAAAAATCCTTCAATTACATGTTTAGGGATTAAACCATAAAACTATCTATTTTTCTAAAAATTATGAGGTAATTTATTTTAATCATAAAGTTCTTAATAAATTTTTATGTAAACATAACAATGTAGACCTCATGAAAATTAGTCCACACTAGTCTTGATATTAAATTGAGCTAATTATTGTAGAAATCAACATTAGGATTTAAGTATTAGGGAGTTTTCTCAATGGATAAATGATTTGTCAGTTGGCATGAGTTAATAATGCCTTCCAAAATTCCTTAAAGTAATTTTTAGGACTTACATTGTGTTATTTTGAATAACATATGTATCATTTAATCAATAATGTCAAAATTACATTAATAAAAACTAATGGTGAGGGTATTAGGATATGATAAAATATTTACAGACTCGTAAAATTAAACTTATCATGTCATGCACTATACTCAAATAAATTACTAATGACAAGATAATGGAATGAAAAACATAAAAATACTCTGATCATTCCTAAAATCCTTGCATATCTTTATTAATAAAAATCTCTAGTAGAGTAATATACGGTTCTACACTACCTTAAAAAAGGAAAATTTTTATTCTGTATTTGAATATAATATTCTTAATCTATCACCACATAAAGAGGGTATGTGTGAAAAATTAGACTTCTTGAGTCATATAGAAAATGTTTCCTACATATTATGAATTTTTCTATTATATTTATCAGTGGGAACTAAAATAAGGACACCTAGATGGTTATCTTGCCTTCAAAATAGGGTGGTGTATTCATCTATTACTGAAAATAAGCATACATTTGGATAAAAAGGTATCCATTAATATAATATAATCATCCTTACCACTTAGTGTTTCTATTTTTGTTAGGAATTAAATGATTAAAAATATGGAAAAATTCATTATAAATATTTTGAATATTATTCACTTAATAGGTAATGGTTTTTTAAACATATTTCCTCATCCTTTATGATGGTATCAGTGAAAATGGTTTAAAATTCCATGAATGATATAATGTCAAAGGTTTATTTTTAATATATTTTTATGAGAAAAATTATTTCAAGGTAGTGTAATGAATAGTTGGAGTTTTTATTATTTATATGGTTATAAAGGTCACTAGATGAGGAATGCCATAAATTTGAACATGAAAATAGTAGAATCTTATACATTAGGTATATTTATCATTAATATTCTCACATAATCCTAAATACCTATATATTTTTAATAAATTTTTGATAATAAAATTCTTGACTAGGTTGAGAGGGAACCCTTAAATGGCTCATAGGCCCAGATGTGTAAGGCCCAGTACATGACCCAAAGGCCAAAAGACCGAATACACTGAAACTGCCCCTCCTTGATATCTGATTTTTTGATGGTGCCTAGATCCACACCTCTCATGACTGATCATCTACCATTTCCATAGAATATTTTCATAGTACCTGGTACTGATGTAGATTTCCATAACATCTGAATCTTCTAATTTGATAAGCTTTATTGGTGGATTTACATGCCCTTATTCCTCTTATGGGTCTTGCTGCAATGTTTTATGATATCATACTATATTTTAGAGGCATTATGGACCAAATTATTTTGAATTCCTAATGGCCCTAGGTCACAAAGGCCAATTTTTAGGCCCAAATCGGCCTTCGGGTTGAATGGTACTAATCCTACAGTACCTACAGAAATATGCACCGACCTGGACTTAAACCTGAGACCGATGCAGGATAACAGGGAGTCTTTACACATGTGTATTCATCATATAAACAAATAATTTATAAAAATATCATATAATTTAATGTAAATTATTAAATAAGTTGAAGATTATTTATTCCAATATAAGTAATGATATGGGTATATCATTATGGGTTATTAGGGGATTCATTTTAGTTTTTTTAATTGAGAATTACAAAAATTGTTTTCTCATTTTCTAGTTGTACATAATGACGCATTATTTCATATTATTAAATTATTTCATTAATTGTAATACCAAAATCACATATATATATAGATAATAAAGAATAAATTGTGAGACATGATTTCATATTTATAGAATGATAAATCTTTTTCAAATAAAAGTAAAAGTAGTATAATTGTTTATATCTTAAATACTTTTATGGTTTTTTAATATGAAATTCTAGGTATAATAAAAACATACATATCATGTTTTAAATAATGGATGATTTTGAAATAATTGTATATCTTAAATCTGTATTTTTAATTTAGAATAGCTACATGATCTATTTAAAAGAAATATTAAGGTATGTTCATATACTACATGATATTCCTATAAGACATTATAATAATTCTAAGTAGAGAAATGAAAAAATATAAAAAAGGTTCCTATAGAATGATTTCTAATATAATAGTTTGAATAAATTAATTGTAGATAAATTTTATACTGTTTTAAGATATTACTTAAATCACATTATATTATTCCCATCAAATATATGTTGATGGTAAATAATCAATTATAATACTAATACATTTAAAATAATCCATAATCACTTCCAAAATAAGTTTCACAAATAACAGCTGACCATATGAAAATATTTTTTTACATGTAGATATCAAGTGATATATGATTCAATGAGGATATATTATATCACTACTTTGGGTGTTTAATGGGAATTTTTTTTAAAGTTAGTGTTATCAAAAAATTCACATCAAGGAAGAGATAATGTGGATGATAGTTTATTATCTTATAACTACTTTATATATTAACAACCATGAAATATAATGGTGTTAGTAAATACTGACTATATTTAAATTATACGGATATATGTATATTTTTTAATAGTTATAATAGATTTAACTAATATGAGGATAAGTCTTTAAATGAAAATGAGCATGCATAAGAACCCAAGACATAAATATGCCTAGAGTAAGGAGTTGTTCTGGAGACATAGACAAAAAATTCAATGTAATAGTTTTATATTAATTAAGATGAGTGATATATTATTTTTTATGACGAATTAGTTTTTTATTTAAATAGTAAAATAGAATCGAGGTAAATATTCAAAATGATTTATGGAAATAAATAATTAATTCCATATATCAAAATTAGAAAATTCTATATTTCTAAGGATTATTTAAAAGAGACCATTAATGGTTATTCAAGATAAAACGATCATGGATGGAATAATTTATAACCTATAAATCATGATAGATTAAAGGTTTTATCAGTGGCATAAATTTATTATCTATTATTAAACATTTAACGCAAATTATAATTTTAAATCAATTAGAATTATAATTTGTTATAGAATCATATATGAACATATATATGGTGGTTGGATTTTAGGGTTGATTTCCTTTAAGGATACACTATGGATTTTTCTACATGATAGAACTAGATGGGTCGGGTCACATATAAATTACACTAAGATATGATAATTTTATATATCATTTTATAAATAGAAATAATTATGCTGATCATATAATATTAATTTGGAATTAATGAGTTCCATGAATCTATAAGAAATTAATGGGATGAATCATATTTTCAATATATTGATAATATATAAAAACAAGTGTTCAATTGAAAAAGTTTACTAATAATAATGATTTAATTTCTCAAAGAATAATCTAACGTAGTAACCAAAGTTTTAGGGAAAAAATAAAAAGAGATAAATCTGTTAAGGTTCTAAAACATTTTATTTTACATATGTTGATTTTTTTTAAAAAATTTAGAATATATTATTTCATGATTGAATTGTTTCCAATGTTAGATGATATGAAATATATTTAGGATAATGTTTATGGGACCAATAATATATTATTATAAATATAATTACATATGATTAATTTCTAGGAAACTATCTTATATACCATGCTATGTACTAAATTTCTATATTTATTTTTCATGGATAATTATTGAAAAATATCAAACCGAACTAAGATAACTGCATAGATTTACAAATATAACTATAAAAAAATACTTCATAAAGTAAACAATGTATGAGTACGTATAAGATAAAAGAATAGTAATACATGAAATAAAGAGTATGTAACATTAGTATTTATTTAGATCAACTGATCTAACATCTTATTTTGGATAATGTAATATGCAAAAAAACATATTTAAAATAGTTTTTAAAATGTATACTATATCAGAGTACATTGTGGATTCATTTTGATCTTACAAAGCATACATAATAATTATTTACTAGGATATACCATAACTATATATGTTTTCTTATCATTGTGATAAACTTTGACTAGGGAATGATCCGTGTTGTCATGTCTATAATAAAGGGAAAAAGGTAATTGCTCTAGGATGTTAATTACTGAGTTATTTTCAAAGGAGAGTGAGGTCAAAAAGAATATATTTTTCAAATGGATGTATAAAATGACTAATAATCTCTAAAAAATTCTAATGGACATGAAACTATAACATACTCTATAGAAGCATGTATAACATGTGACACCTAACCCATCAGAAGAATTTGGATCTAGTGCAAGGGGATTCTATTGGAGTTGGTTTCCTAAAAAAAATACTATGAACATTAAATTACCTATATTTATTTTGATTCATGAATATTAATAATTATCTTACCACATATTGGTATTTATTTGTGTGATTTTAATATGATAACATCTTGCAGTGTCTATTCCATTGTAATGGTCACATTATCTCACAGTTGTGATGAGAATATTAATGTTAAATAAAGATATTTTTAAACATATTCATATAGTAAGATAAAATTATATCATGGAACACATAATATATTTATTTTCAAGTGAATTTAATCATTAATGTTTGATAAATACTAGGGTCATAGTGTTTGATGAGTCCATTCTAGATAGTAAAATAAAGAGTATTCAAGAGAAATGGTTGATTGTAACGTCCTCAACCAGCTTACCACTAAACCGATAGCCGGACCAATTCACCACATGGCCTCAGGCACATTTCCCCAAATTCTAGAGGCTTCCGACTAGCATTGAGGGCCTAGGGTGTGATAGTGGGGAATCTATTCCCTCATTGGCAGAGTATAACACATCAGAATTAAATAATAATTATACGACTGAAACAAAATAGTGGAAGTCTGATAGATAAATATCCAACTCTCAAACCATAAAAATGATAATGAATCATGTTATATGTTCCATGAAATCATCCAGAACATGATACACTATAATCAGATAAAAACACAATACAAGTACAGAAACATAAATAAAACTCAGAAGCATTGCAAGCCTCGGCTTGGTCCCTTGCTATACTAATCCAAAGAAAATAATCAAGTACTTGTATAAGGGAAAATTCCCTTATAAACACCTATAATCATATAATACATTTGGGCCCAAAATCATGACCCAAAAAGAGTGTGAGACTAATCCCAGTAGGAAACCACCAATGATATTGGCCTAATAGTTAGTGAATATATGTAATAACAGTAAAATAAAACAACAACTACGATGTACTCAAGTAAACTATACATTTATTCTATTTATATACGTTAGAAATTTAGATTCATTTAAGTATAAATATCTTGAGATTCATCCTTAGCTTTCCAATCCTTTGTATAGAAGTAAACACAGTAGATATCTCATAAGATCATCTAGATAAATAAGTGAAGACCATATCCAAGCACGTTATTTGGCTTAACAGATGCATCATAAGTCATTCCATTTTATTTAACAAGTTCCGTGAACTTCAAAAAGGTCTTGAAGTCCATCTGAGGCCCGTCGACCCCCTGTACCATAGTAACTGTCAACATGTGACATAACCATTTCGCATTTAAGCATATATGCATTTCATCATTTAATTTTTTGTTTAGTTACCAATAGAGACAATCCTAGGTATCCCTCAATGGACCAAGGGTTTGCTCGAAATTTACAAGGAAGACTCAGTGAGCCCGACCACCAAAATTGGGGCTTGCTCATGACTTTTATGTAATTATCCTCTTGAGTTCATCCATCACCTTTTAACTGAGACAATGTGTAACATCCCAAGTAAGTAATGAATAATAGATATTTTTATCAATGTCTATTAATGAATTAGATAGTGTTTTAGAGGCTTAAAATGAAAATAAATCCAATCTTATGCATAGAATACACTAATATTCTTAAAAGATTGTTTTACTGACTTATGATGGGAAAACCCTTTTTAAATATATCTTTTGACAAATTTATAAACTATTTTTGTCAAAATAAACTTATTCTTTATGATTGGGACATAAAAATTTACTTTATGTGAATTTTTGGTATTTTTCTGACAATGTTCATTTTTTTAATGAATAGTGAAAAATACTGCATTTTACATCAAAACTGCTTTTTAATCTAATTTATTCATATGATTAGATTATCTTTTGAATTGGTCTTAATTTGTAAAATGAATATATTTTTACCATTTAATCCAATCGTGGTCATTGGAATAAATTTCACTTTGAAATTGGACTTAAACTAGTGTCAATCTTTTGATACTTTATGTTTCATAAAAACACGCTATTTGTCATGACATCGGGAATTAATTATTAAATTAATTAATGTGGCTTATATGTTTTGAATTTTGTAAAATATACTTCATTTTTGAATTCGGAATATCAAATATATCTTAGGGTGAATTTTTGGTAATTTTCTGAAAAACTTCAATTTTTGATGAATAGTGAAACCACTAAGTGGTACTTATAAAGACTGATTTTCCGTTTAAATGAAATTTTGCCATCATTGTGTATTGAATTTTGAAAATACGACATACATGGTTGTAATTAAAAATTAAAATGTGGTTTAATGAGATTAAAATAATTTTTTTGGTGAATAGTAACTTATTAAGTTTTTAATCGTGATTAGAGGTAATTAGTGTAATTTAAGGTAAAAATGATAATATAAAAATGTGAAAACACCATGACACTTGTCCTACACCTATTGGGTGAGTCATGGCCGACCAAGAAAAGCCATGGGTCAACTTGGGGACCCCATGGAGCCACTTTAGTTGTAAAATGACATTAATATATTTTTATTTAATGTTAAAGTGAAAATGACACTAACATAAATTGTTTTACTAAAATAATTTTTAAGTGGGGTTATACAAGTCCAAATTTTGATTATAAATATTCATTGGAAATATAAAAATATTTCCTACATCATAGTATTTGTTTTATAATTTTTAGACATTAAATAAATTAAATTATTTATGACATAATAATGATGCAATGATGACATCATTATTTGACGATTTAAATAAAATGGAAAGATAATGTAAAATCTATGAACTAAACATGTCCAAAACCAATTGGATGAGTGGATTTCGAACCCTTATCACCTTATCCACGAATTATATCAATTTGGGACCTTTTAAAACCGAAACACATTTTCAAATAAAGTAATATTTCTTTACTTTCCAAAAGTGCCCCTCCTCTCCTCTTATAAAAGGCCCCCACCTCTACCTCATTTAACACACTCCTCAAGCCTTTTCCTCGGCCAACCCCTGCCCATTTACTCTCTACACATCCCTCTCCTCATCCTAGATGATTCCCTTTGGGCAGAATCCTTTCAAAGGAAGCCTTTAGGCTCAAATCAAAAGGAGTTACACTTTTAAAGGAGATTAAAGAACGGTCGGGTCAAGTCGGATACGAGGTATGGGACATCGTCTCAATCTCCTTCATTGAGGCATATTTTATTTTATACACAACTTTATTTTATACGGTGTATAAAACCCTTTGACTTTTATGTTTATTCAAAAGGAATCTTTTTTATACGAAGCGTTTACTAAACGACAAAAGGGAATGTTTTTGTCGTACGTATGCGGCGACAACGACTTCTCCGCCGTCGTGACCGTTATTTGAGTTTCGGCTTCCTCTATAAGCCATACCTTCTTTTTAAAATAAAAATAAATACCATGTTTTACTTTTCATTTATTTTGGTTTTGAAAATGGTTTTCACAATGTTTTTGTGTTGTATTGATATCTTGTGATTGAAATGTGGAAATGTTATGTTTCCTTTATGCATGTTTTATGTGATACGATTATGTTATGGTTCTTGGGCATTATTATGAAGACGGGTGGTTCCGTGATAAACTAAGGGCGGGTGAGCCCGATATAGCTCTCCAATGCATTGGGTAACGCAAAGGAGTGAAACGTTAAGGTTTCTCCGAAGAGATTTAGGGAATATACTGTGATGGGTATTCCAAACGTAACCAAGAGGGTTACTCCCTATGTAAGAATGTTATGAATGCCTCAAGTTACCTTTATGTCTTATGATTTCTATGATTTATTCATGATTTTATGAGGTATGTTAAAGTGCCTATGTTTTATGGGTAAAGTATGATTTCATTATTATGTATATATGAACTCATGTTTCCATTCCATGTTTTTATAACCCATACTGAGCTTTTTATGCTCATCCCAAGTTTTTTTGAAATGTTTTTCACAGGTCAAGGGAAAGGTACATGATATGATGATAGTGTCAAGGAAGTGTCAAGAAATAATCCATGTTTTATTTTAAATGTGTTTCCATTGATGGGAATGAAGAATACTATCTTTATGTAACCACTTTGTTTATATGTGAAATGTAATGCAAGTTTTATGATCTAATTCTCTAAAACTCTAAACCCGGAAAGATCCTCAATGTGTAATCTTGTAATAACTCAAGATTAAGTAAGGTTTAAGGCTGGGGCCTTATAGTTGGTATTAGAGGTCGGTTTAGATAACTTTAGGAGTTAGAATTATATTAAATGATTATCTAAAAAAAAATTTCTTTGAAATGATATAGCATTTGAAGATTACCATGTTGCTTCATCTAAGACATGTTTGTTCAGAATGGTTTTCCACAGAGGAAACAGGGAAGCAGTGCTAGGAAGGCATACAGAAGGAAATAACCTTCCGAATCAGTATCCAGAAATGGTCGGAATTAGAACTGAACAGTTTGTTGCAGTGATGGCGCAGTTGACTCAAGCGATAAATGGTGGTGGTATCCATGCATGAGATCAGCCAGATCAACCACAGAGGAACATGTCAGTGGTGGAACATTTCATGAGGCAACATCCCCCATCATTCAGAGGATCATCTGACCCTGTGCTAGCTGAGGGGTGGATTAAAGCACTGGAGAATATTTTTGATGTCATGGGGTGTTCAGACAATCAAAAGGTTAGTCTTTCTATTTATCGTTTGGAGGGTGAAGCAGATCAGTGGTGGTCAATGGTTAAAAATATCAGGGACGCTGATGAGATTGATGCTCTCGACTGGGATGAATTCAAAGGTATGTTTCTTGAGAAGTATTTTCCTAAGGCTGTTCGACTTAGGATGGAAAAGAAATTCTTGGAATTGAGGCAAGATGAAGACTCAGTGGCTGCCTATGAAGAAAGGTTCACTCGATTGGCAAGGTATGCTCCAAATTTTATCTGAGACCTTGATAGTAAAATCAATCGTTTTTACTCAGAATTAAAGCCAAAATATCGAAGGGCATTAGCTTATCGTGAGTTTAAAAGTTATGAAAAGCTTGTTCGATGTGCTGAGAAGGTGGAAATGGAGTTTTCCGATGACCAAGTGTTCTATAACAACCAGCAAAAGAAGAGACCGAGGTGGCAGGAGAAAGGTAAGAATTCTTCAAAAAAGTCTGATGGTAAGAGAACTAAGTTTCCAGTTTGTGATAAATGTGGAAAAAGGCATGTTGGGGAATGTCTTCTGAATTCTGGAAAGTGCTACCGATGTGGTAAGATGGGACATAAGGCTCGTGATTGCACTGAAAAGGATCAAGGTGAAGGTAAGAAAAAATTTAATTTACAGTTAGTGAAATGTTATAAGTGCAATGAGATGGGTCACTATGAAAACGAGTGTCCGAAAAAGAGCTTGAGTGATGGGAAGCAGTTAGACTACAAGCAGAAAGGGGTGGTGAAATCCTTTTCAACTACTTCAGCAGATGTCGGGCCATCAAATGAAGTTGTATCAGGTACTTTGTTTGTTTTTTCAGATTATGCCAGTGTGTTGTTTGATTCAGGGTCTACACATTCTTTCATCTCTGAAACCTTTTCTAGTAAAATGGGAATACCATCTCAAGAAATGACTCCTGAACTTTTGGTAAAAACACCTGGGGGAAATGTTGAGGCGAAAATAATTTATAAGAATCTTCCTATCCTTATCTGTGGAAAGAACCTACTTGAAAACCTTATTGTTCTACCTCTAGTAGAGTTTGATGTTATCCTGGGTATGGATTGGCTCTCTATTTACCATGCTAAGATTGACTGTAGAGCTAAAGAAGTTTCTTTTCAGAAAGACTTTCAGTTTGTTTACAGGAATGAATCCTTACTTTTGATAACATATCAAGAGGCCGAGAAACTTGTAAAAGATGGAAATGAATGTTACCTTGCACAAGTCGTTAAAGATAAAGGAACTATTCAGATTAATGATGTACCAGTGGTAAATGAGTATCCTGATGTTTTTCCTGATGAGTTGCCTGGAATAATACCAGATCGGGAAGTTGAGTTTACTGTTGACTTAGTTCCTGAGGCTAAGCCAATTTCAAAACCCCCTTATCGAATGGCACAAATTGAACTTTTAGAGTTGAAGGAGCAATTGCAAGATTTATTAGAAAAAGGTTTCATTCGACCTAGCACATCACCATGGGGTGATCCTGTTTTATTTTTTAAAAAGAAAGATGGTTCTATGAGACTTTTCATTGATTATAGATCCTTGAATAATATCACTGTTAAGAACAAATATCCTTTGCCTCATATCGATGATTTGTTTGATCAGCTCCAGGGAGCTCAGTTTTTTTCAAAGATTGACCTGAGATCGGGGTACCATCAGCTGAAGGTAAAGGAGGCAGATATTCCGAAGACCGCGTTCCGTACGAGATATGGCCATTATGAATTTTTAGTAATACCTTTTGGGCTAACCAATGCACCTGCTGTATTCATGGACTTAATGAATAGAATTTTCCATGAGTTCTTGGATAAGTTTGTGGTGGTTTTCATTGATGATATTTTGGTGTTTTCTAAAAGTAAAGAGGAGCATAAAAGACATTTAAGGGTTATCTTGCAAACCTTAAAAGAAAAGAAACTGTATGGGAAATTCAGCAAGTGTGAGTTTTGGTTGCAACAAATTTCTTTCCTTGGTCACATTGTTTCTAAAGATGGAATAACTGTTGATCCTAAAAAAACAAAAGTTGTGGAAGAATGGACAAGACCCACAAATGTTACCGAGATTCGTAGCTTCCTTGGTTTGGCGGGCTATTACCGAAGGTTTGTTAGAAATTTTTCACGGTTATCTAGTCCAATGACTAAGCTAACTCGGAAGGGTGTTAAGTTTATCTGGACAAAAGAATGTGATGATTGTTTTCAGGAATTGAAAAGAAGATTAGTGAATGCTCCAGTTTTGGCACTACCTTCCAGGAATGGTGAGTTTGTTATATACAGTGATGCTTCATTGAAAGGACTTGGTTGCGTCCTAATGCAGAATGATCAGGTAATTTCTTATGCTTCACGATAGTTGAAAACTCATGAGGTAAATTACCCTACACATGATTTGGAATTAGCTGCTGTTGTTTTTGCTTTACAAATTTGGAGGCATCATTTGTATGGAGTAAAGTGTGAAATATATACCGATCACAAAATCTTAAAGTATATATTCACTCAGAAAGAGTTAAACATGAGACAGAGGAGATGGCTAGAATTAATCAAGTATTATGATTGTACAATTCATTACCATCCGGGAAAAGCAAATAAAGTGGCTGATGCTTTGAGTCGAAAAAGTAATGCTTCATTAAAAATGTTGCGTTTGGAACGTGATCCTTTGGTTAAGGATTTGATGAACTTTGGCATAGAAGTTGTTGGTGTAGGAAGTCCTTCTGTTTTGTTTCAGGTATCAGTGAGATCATCTCTATCAGATAGAATCAATCAAGCACAGAAGTAAGACAGTGAGTTGCAGAAAAAGGTAAAGCTGGTTCAGAAAGGTAAGTTGCCTAAATTCAACATTGATAATGATTGTGTTTTGAGATTTGGGAAGAGATTGTGTGTGCCTTGTGATTCACAGTTGAAGAGAGAGTTGTTATGTGAAGCTCATAGTTCTCCATTTTCAGTTCATCCGGGAAGTACTAAGATGTATAGAGATCTGCGGGAGTATTACTGGTGGGATGGAATGAAAAGAGATATTGCTGATTTTACTGTGAAGTGTTTGACATGTCAACAGGTTAAAGCAGAGTGACAGTTACCGAAAGGTACGCTTCAGCCTTTACCAGTGCCAGAGTGGAAATGAGAGAATATATCCATGGACTTTGTTGTTGGATTACCGAAGACATCTCGAGGTAATAATGCAATCTGGGTTATTGTTGATAGCTTGACCAAATCTGCTCATTTCCTTGCTATAAAAGATACTTTATCTCTTGATCAACTTTCCCGTTTGTATCTTAAAGAGATAGTCAGGTTACATGGAGTTCCTCTCTCCATTGTATCAGATCGTGATTCCAGGTTTACTTCTAACTTTTAGAAAGGCCTTCAGAAGTCGTTGGGTACTGAATTAAATTTTAGTACAGCTTTTCATCCTCAATCAGATGGGCAGTCAGAACGAACAATCCAGACATTGGAGGATATTATATGAGCTTGTTCGATGGATTATCAGGGAAGTTGGGACCAACATCTTTCTTTGGTTGAATTTTCATATAATAACAGTTTTCATTCCAGTATACAGATGGCACCATTTCAGGCATTATATGGGAAGCGGTGTCGAACTCCAGCTTTCTGGGATGAAGTGGGTGAAAGGAAGTTGATGGGACCAGAATTGGTAGAAGAGATGGTAGAAAAATTTCAGCTGATTCAGAAACACATGAGAACAGCTCAGAGTAGGCAGAAGAGTTATGCGGATAACCGGAGGAAGGATCTATCTTTCGAGGTAGGTGATCATGTTTTTCTCGAGGTTTCTCCTTGGAAAAGTGTGATGAGATTTGGTAAGAAAGGAAAGTTGAGTCCAAGGTTCATTGGACCATACGAAATTCTGGAGAGAGTTGGATCAGTTGCATACCGAGTGGCTTTACCTCCGAGTTTATCTCAGGTACACAATGTTTTTCACGTTTCGATGTTGAGAAAGTATATGCCAGATCCATCTCATGTTTTGAGTCCAGAGGTAGTTCAGCTGGAAGAGAACCTATCTTATGAGGAACAACCGGTCCAGATTCTTAACCACAGGGAGCAAGTGTTACGGAATAAGGTGATTCACCAGGTAAAGGTTTTGTGGAAAAACCACATGATTGAAGAGGCAACATGGGAATCTGAAAATGCAATGAGGGATAAGTACCCCCATTTATTCGATAAGTAAATAAATTGCGGGGACATAATTTTCTAAAGGGGGGAAGGATGTGACATCCCAAGTAAGTAATGAATAATAGATATTTTTATCAATTTCTATTAATGAATTAGATAGTGTTTTAGAGGCTTAAAATGAAAATAAATCCAATCTTAAGCATAGAATACACTAATATTCTTAAAAGATTGTTTTACTGCCTTATGATGGAAAAACCCTTTTTAAATCTATCTTTTGACAATTTTATAAACTATGTTTGTCAAAATAAACTTATTATTTATGATTGGGACATCAAAATTTACTTTATGTGAATTTTTGGTATTTTTCTGACAATGTTCATTTTTTTAATGAATAGTGAAAAATACTGCATTTTACATCAAAACTGCTTTTTAATCTAATTTATTCATATGATTAGATTATATTTTGAATTGGTCTTAATCTGTAAAATGAATATATTTTTACCATTTAATCCAATGGTGTTCATTGGAATAAATTTCACTTTGAAATTGGACTTAAACTAGTGTCAATCTTTTGATACTTATTGTTTCATAAAAACACGCTATTTGTCATGACAGCGGGAATTAATTATTAAATTAATTAATGTGACTTATATGTTTTGAATTTTGTAAAATATACTTCATTTTTGAATTCGGAATATCAAATATAGCTTAGGGTGAATTTTTGGTAATTTTCTGAAAAACTTCAATTTTTGATGAATAGTGAAACCACTAAGTGGTACTTATAAAGACTGATTTTCCGTTTAAATGAAATTTTGCCATCATTGTGTATTGAATTTTGAAAATCCGACATACATGGTTGTCATTAAGAAGTAAAATGTGGTTTAATGAGATTAAAATAATTTTTTGGTGAATAGTAACTTATTAAGTTTTTAATCGCGATTAGAGGTAATTAGTGTAATTTAAGGTAAAAATGATAATATAAAAATGTGAAAACACCATGACACTTGTCCTACACCTATTGGGTGAGTCATGGCCGACCAAGACAAGCCATGGGTCAACTTGGGGACCCAATGGAGCCACTTTAGTTGGAAAATGACATTAATATATTTTTATTTAATATTAAAGTGAAAATGACACTAACATAAATTGTTTTACTAAAATAATTTTTAAGTGGGGTTATATACAAGTCGAAATTTTGATTATAAATATTCATTGGAAAGATAAAAATATTTCCTACATCATAGTATTTGTTTTATAATTTTTAGACATTAAATAAATTAAATTATTTATGACATAATAATGATGCAACGATGACATCATTATTTGACGATTTAAATAAAATGGGAATATAATGTAAAATATATGAACTAAACATGTCCAAAACCAATTGGATGAGTGGATTTCGAACCCTTATCACCTTATCCACGAATTATATCAATGTGGGACCTTTTAAAACCGAAACACATTTTCAAATAAAGTAATATTTCTTTACTTTCCAAAAGTGCCCCTCCTCTCCTCTTATAAAAGGCCCCCACCTCTACCTCATTTCACACACTCCTCAAGCCTTTGGCTCGGCCAACCCCTGCCCATTTACTCTCTCCAAATCCCTCTCCTCATCCTAGAGGATTCCCTTTGGGCAGAATCCTTTCAAAGGAAGCCTTTAGGCTCAAATCAAAAGGAGTTACACTTTTAAAGGAGATTAAAGAACGGTCGGGTCAAGTCGGATATGAGGTATGGGACATCATCTCAATCTCCTTTCATTGAGGCATATTTTATTTTATACACAAATTTATTTTATACGGTGTATAAATCCCTTTGACTTTTACGTTTATTCAAAAGGAATCTTTTTTATACGAAGCGTTTACTAAACGACAAAAGGGAATGTTTTTGTCGTACGTATGCGGCGACAACGACTTCTCCACCGTCGTGACCGTTATTTGAGTTTCGGCTTCCTCTACAAGCCATACCTTTTTTTTAAAAGAAAAATAAATACCATGTTTTACTTTTCTTTTATTTTGGTATTGAAAATGGTTTTCACAATGTTTTTGTGTTGTATTGATATCTTGTGATTGAAATGTGGAAATGTTATGTTTCCTTTATGCACGTTTTATGTGATACGATTATGTTATGGTTCTTGGGCATTATTATGAAGACGGGTGGTTCCGTGATAAACTAAGGGCAGGTGAGCCTGATATAGCTCTCCAATGCATTGGGTAACGCAAAGGAGTGAAACATTAAGGTTTCTCCGAAGAGATTTAGGGAATATACTGTGATGGGTATTCCAAACGTAACCAAGAGGGTTACTCCCTACGTAAGAATGTTATGAATGCCTCAATTTACCTTTATGTCTTATGATTTCTATGATTTATTCATGATTTTATGAGGTATGTTAAAGTGCCTATGTTTTATGGGTAATGTATGATTTCATTATTATGTATATATGAACTCATGTTTCCTTTCCATGTTTTTATAACCCATACTGAGCTTTTTATGCTCATCCCAAGTTTTTTTGAAATGTTTTTCACAGGTCAAGGGAAAGGTACATGATATGATGATAGTGTCAAAGAAGTGTCAAGAAATAATCCATGTTTTATTTTAAATGTGTTTCCATTGATGGGAATGAAGAATACTATCTTTATGTAACCACTTTGTTTATATGTGAAATGTAATGCAAGTTTTATGATCTAATTCTCTAAAACTCTAAACCCGAAAAGATCCTCAATGTGTAATCTTGTAATAACTCAAGATTAAGTAAGGTTTAAGGCTGGGGCCTTATACAATGGTTCAGCGAAGGTAAAAAAGATTTAATTAGTCACATGAGCCTGACATTTTCTTATAACCGAGACTATGGATCTTCTATGGCTATTTAACTATTCTAATCATTTAACATTTCACTTCAGAAGTGACACATGTGAATTAAACTTTCACATGGATTAAACATAATAACTCACATGGGGAATTCACATAACAAAAAACACATGAAAATTAACTATTACATAGTTTTAATCATAACAAATCAGGTGGGAATTTCATATAACAATATATAATTCTAATCACCCCCAAAAAGGGAAAGCATTCACTAGCCTCAAAGGCTTTCTTGCTAAATGGATAACCACAGGAAACACACCCATGGGGTGTCCCTAAATCAAACAATCAACAATCACTTGCCTCTATTTCATATAATCAAACACCTAAGAATCATTAAGCATCAATAGGTTTCAATTCTAGAGAAAAAAACCCAAATATGGTCTCATACAATTTTGAAACATATAATCAACAAGACATTTAATGAAAGGCATAAGACCACCTACATTAATGTCGTACATATGATATAATCTGACTTCGGCCCCTGAATCTGCCTAGAATGACGAATATCTAAGAAAAGAGGTAAATTATTCAACCTTGAATAACTTTCTCAAGAAAAAAAATCATTAAGAACGGATCAAAGAGAAGAAATATCTTACATAGAGGAATCAAGAGAGACCGACATCACTTGAATCAGGTTCCGAATGACGAAACGAGAGAAGGAAATGTTCTCACATCTCTCGATTCTTCACTTGACGACTCTTCTATATAGAAGAAGAGAAATCAAGGCTACTACCTATTTTATGAAAAAAATTTAATAGTACACGACATGTAAATCCATATACACAGTGTGTATATCATTTTACTATTCATCAATTTCGCCAACCTACTTTACGCGTCCTCCACTGACCTTCCGACATGACTACATGAAATGTACTAAGGAGTACATGGTGTATAATTGCTTTTTACTCTCTCCAATTCAATCAAAAGGACACACCATGTATCTCCATCCTACATGGACATACTACATGGCATGTACATAAGATTACATAGTGTGTTCTATGAAAACATAACATTTTTCCAGTTTTCCTTGTTTTCTCAAAAACAACTCAAAAGAAAATAAAAATGTAGAAACTCACCTCATAAGAAGAACCGAGTTCGTAAAAAATTATCCCCTTAAAGAAATTCATCCCTAAATTTCCCTTCCAAGGGTGTTGAAGGAATATCTGAGAATAACTTTGGCCACTGAGCAAGTACATTGGCCTCCATCTCCTAAGTCTCATCCTGTACTTGGCCATACTGCCATAAAACCCGTACAAGAGGAACATTTTGGCCTCAGAGAACCTTCATGATCCTATCAACTATACGAATCAGATGCTTCTAAAAGGATGCATCAACTTAAAGCTCAACCTCCTCAGGCTGAAAAACATGAGATGGGTCTGAGTGATAGCGGTATAGTTGAGATACATGGAAGACGTCATGCATGTCTTGGTACCTCTGAGGCAATTGTAACTTATAGGAAACCAACCCAACTCGTTCCAGAATCTCAAATAGTCTGATATATTGCGGTGAAATCTTACCCTGTCTCCTAATCCTCTTGTGTCCCAATCTTAGTGTGACACGTAGGAAAACTCAATCCCCGACCTCAAATTCCAATGGTCATCTACGAAGATTGACATAAGATTTTAGACGAGACTGTGTAGTATCCATTCATATCTAAACCAAGTGAACCTACTTAGTAGTCTCCTGGACAAGATGAGGTCCTAGAATAGCTACCTCTCCTACCTCCAACCAACAAAGGGGTGATCAGCATGGTCTCCCATACAAAGCCTCATATGACACCATCTGAATAGTATCCTGGAAGCTATTATTATAGGTGAACTCAACCAAGGGTATATGCTTCTCCCAAGATCCCCAAAAGTATTGGACACATGAACACAAAATTTCCTCTAGAACCTGAATTGTACGCTCTGACTGGCCATTGGTCTGAGGGTGGTATTCTGCGCTATGAAACACCTGTGCACCCAACGCCCTCTAAAAAATCTTCCAGAAACAAGATGTAAAGTAGGAATCCCTATCCAAAATTATTGAATGATTAACCCCATGAAGTTGTACCACCTCTCGAATATAAATCTTCTTGAGTTCATCAACACCAATGGAGTCCTTTGTTGTAATGAAGTGAGAAACCTTCATGATCCTATCAAATACAACCCAAACAACATCATTTCCTCTAGGCTACCTCTGTAACCCCATCACGAAATCCATCATGAAATCATCCTATTTCCAATCAGGAATGGGTAGCGGCCTTAAAAGCCCAATTGGACACTAATGTTATGCATTCATCTCCTAATAGGTAGAACAGATCATAACAAAACCACTTACTTCTCACTTTATTCCTGGCCACGAGTACTGACGACGCAAGTCACAGTACATCTTGGTGACTCCGTGGTGCACTGCCCAAGATGAATCATGAAACTACCGAATCAGATCCTCACATATATACTCTGGAACCCATAACCATCCATGGAAATGCATAGCTTTATCCTCACTAATCTTATATCCAGGAATAGGGTCCTCACCTGCCACACTCTCCCGTAGAACTAGGCCTTCATAATCAGATAGCTACCTTAACCTCACTCTGTCTAGAAGGTTTGATGTAACAGCTAAAGATGAAATATAAATCTATTCCTATCTATTGTGAACCTCTAAATGAATCTTATAGAACAAATACATTAGATACCACTCACCACTAGACTTCTACACTTCATGTATCTCGGTCCTCCTGCTTAGTGCGTTAGCAAGTGCATTGCCTTTTCCAGGTGTATAGGCAAGATCGAAGTAAAAGAACTGTAGGTACTCGACCCAACTCCTCTATCTCAAGTTCAAGTTATGCTGCGTAAAGATATACTTGAGGCTTTTTTGTTCAGTGTATATCACAAAAAGAACTCCCAAAAGATAGTTTCTCCAATAGTGCAAGGAATGCACAACTGCTGCTAACTCGAGATAGTGCATCGGGTAGTTCCTCTCATGCGGCCTCAACTGTCGAGACCCGTACGCAACTACTTGATCTCCCTGCATAAGCATTGCTCTCAGTAAAATACCTGATGCATCATTGTACACAATGTAACTATTGACCGGCTCTGGAAATATCATTATTAATGCTGAAGTCAAATGTCGCTTCACCTCCTAAAAGGTTGCGTCACAAGAATCTGACCATTCAAACTTCACACATTTCTTATTCACTCCCATCATCAATGATGCTAAGCAAGAGAATTCATATATAAAAAAAATGTAGCAACCAAATATCCCCAAGAAAATCTACACCTCCAAAATATTCTTGGGATGCTCCTAGGTATCTACTAATCTCACCTTCTCTAGGTCAACTGATACTCTAATCTCTGAGATGACGTGACCTAGGAAGTGAATTTGATCCATCCAAAAGTAGAAATTTGTGATCTTAACATATAAATAATTCTATATTAGTGTATTCAATATGATATCAAGGTTTTTGGAATGGTCGTGTTGATTTTGAGAATACACCATGATATCATCTACAAAAACCACCACAGAGAAATCTAGGTAAGGATGGATCCCTCTGTTCATCATCTCCATGAAAATTGATGGTGCATTCATAAGACCAAACAGCATAACCAAGTACTTATAGAGACCATACCTACTACGAAAGGCCATACAATGTATGTATGATGGTCGAACACATACTTGGTTATATCCTGGCCTTAAGTCAATCTTCGAGAACACATGGGTTCCTCGAAGTTGATCAAATAGGTTATCAATCTATGGAAGGGGATATCTATTTTTAAGCGATAACTGGTTCAGTTTTTGATAGTCCATGAAAATTCTAATAGTACCATCCATCTTTTTTGTGAAAATTATCGATGAACCCCCAGGCGAAGTACTAGGTCGGATAAAACCCTTAGCTTCTAGATCTTCTATCTACCTCTTGAGCTCTTGAAACTACATCGTAGCAATTCTATAAGGAGGAATGGATACCGGTGCAACTCTTGGCACTAACTCAATAGTGAACTCTACCTCTCTAACCAGAGGTAATCCTAAGAAGTCATCTGGGAGAACATCTCTAAAAAATCAACCACTGGAGGAAAATATGACATACATGTTCCCTGATTGTCCAGATATAAACTTGCAATATGGGTTGTCATCCCACCCAGCCCACGATGCTCGGGTCCAGCTCAGCTAGCTTAGACATCCCATTCTCCCTTGTATATAAAAGACCTACCCTCTGGTGATGTAAAACTCACCATGCATAGATAGTATTCAATGAATTTTTGATAGGATACCAGCCAATCCATTCCAAGGATGACATCAAGCCCCACCATATCTAAGACATAGAGGTTCCATAGATAGTGACACCCACCAATATCATGGGGGTACTCCTTGCACAAACGCACACCTACCATTATAATACTTAATAGTTTTTTCTAGCATCATAACATTCCCAGATGTACAAACACAAAGCCCAAGGCTCTCCACAATAGAAAAATATATAAAACTATGTGTTGCATCTGTATCAAAAATTGAAGAAGATAAAATAGAGGTGATTAGAATAGTACCTATGACATTAGAAGGTCTAGGATCCTTCTCCTATTGGGTCTATTGCAATGCATATGTATGATCCATACTGTGGCCCAATGACACAACCGATATACCTTGAGCTGATCCAACTTGCTGTTGCTGAGATCCTAGGGTCTGGAAACCGTGGACACACCCACCATATTCGAGTTTGCAGACTAGTGAGAATCTACTAACCTTTATCCTACATATGGAGTTTGTAAAGAACCTTTATCACTAGCCACTAGTGGAAACATATTACAAAGCATTGTATATGGCCCATCTTTCCGCAAGCTCGACACTCAACTGGATCCTTCACGCTCTGGGGTCTCAAATGTCTAACTCTGCCACACTAATAACACCTCACCTTGCTATAGTAATATATATCCTGACAGCTTGTAATACCGTGAGAAAACTCTATACGACACTTCTTTATTTCGGTGAAGATAATACTAGATCTCGGTGCCAAACCTCCATGGATCGCACCCCCAGATTCCCATAGGTTGTGCTCATTTATTAGTGCCTGATTCAAAATGGAATGCATAGAAGGAAACTTGAAAATTTTCACCTAAGATCGGATGTCGTATCGAAGACCATCCTCGAAGCACGTAGCTCCTAATGCCTTATTACCCATCAGGACATGTGTGAATTGATGAATATCTGTAAAGAGGGAATAATATTACATCCATAACATAGTACCCTTCTCAAGATTTATGAACTCTTAGGCTCGATTGGACCCGAGGGTCTTAGAAAAAAGTAGTCGTAGAAGACTATATATAAGTCTCCCCATGCCATGTCCTGATGGCACTCTATCTACATGATAACATCCCACCACCTCTTGGTGGAATCTCGTAGCATATACGTTGAAAGATTGACCCTCCTCTTAGGAGGAGTCTCAAGATTCTCAAAGATATCAAACACTACTTCCAACCATGATTCTGTATACTTTGGTCATCTATCCCCTGAAAAATTAGGCAGATGCCGCTTCTGGAATATACGCATCAGCTCTTCCATAGATGTGGCAGCCTATAGTGCTCACTAGAAGGTCTGCATGAACCTCAAAAAACATTCTTGGAATGGTGCATGTGCTCTTGTGTCTAGTATAATGGATGGTGCCACAACTAGCACAACTAGAGGATCTATCAGTAGCCCATGGCCCACCACCTCTAGTGTATACTCACTTCCACTCTCCCAGTGCACTGCTTGAGGTCGTCATGGCGGTATTACTATGTAAAGTCCAGTACATACACCTCAACACGAGTTTAACGAATAGGAAACTATAACTCAGAAGTGAAAAATGATACAGAGAAGAAAAAACACAAATGTTTTTCAAAAAACAAGTATAGGGCATGTATAACTCCCTACATGGCATGTTCGCCTTGGACTTTACATGGGTGTGTACTTCAGTCCAACATGGATGTGTAACATCCCATATACACGACATGTTCCCCAAGCGACACAACGTGTACTTGAGTTTTTTTTCCTACCTAGGTACTTCCACATGGCTAGAACTACACGGTTCTACTAGTCTAAGACCACACAACGTGTTCACCCTCGACATGACATGTGCAACTAAGTTTTCATCCAACCATGTCGTTAGTCACACGGTATGATACATGGTCAACTTATACACAGTGTGTACTTTCAAATACATGGCGTATCCTACAAAATTTTTGACAACCCATGTTCCCTCTCACATGGTCTTTTCACCCGGTTAAATACTACACGAGGTGTTTTATCCTACACATGGTGTGTTCTGTCAAAGGTTTCCCATCCCCATATCTCTGCTCATATGTCCATTCACTCAACATAATCACTACACGATGTGTACATAGGGCACACAACGTGTTATTCTTAAAACTTGGAACACACTCTTCCCCAAACAAGAAGAACACACGGCATGTTGGGCTATACTACATGGAATATACACTAGTTTTTTCCTGAAAAAAACTCCAGATTGCCTAGAAAACCCCTATTTTACAGAAAAACCATCCAGTGGGATGCCAAATTCTGATCTATGAGGGCCTATACTCCCCAAAAATCAAGGTTTGGAACATAATAATAACATATCATAATACAATTGTTGATAAAAAATGAATCATGATCCACCAAATTCTAGTCCAAGAGGTTCCATACACCTCTGAAACCAAATTTTGGCATCCATTCAATCAAAACCATAGCACATACCAATAAACCTATAACAAAAACAAGCATAACTATCATATATTCTATCACAAAAACATACGATAAATAATGCATTCTATAAGGAATGGCATAATTCATGGCATGTGATTCTATCAAGTGACTATATGATGCATGAGACGACATACCCTTATCTCATCCGGTTGTGATTAAAATATAACCCCCAATTTCATCAATTGTAATAGCAAAAATCAAGTGCATCACCCAAGGGTAAAATATAATCAACTGTAATAGCTCAAAATATAAATATCACATGACAATTTGAGGAAATTTGGCTTTTCCCTATATACGGGGTAACTACTCCAAGACACAACTAATTAAAAAACACCTATTACTTCCTAACTCTGTCTATAGGCTCCAAACAATGAGACAAAGCTTAAAATAAATCTTCTGATACCACTTTGTAACATCCGAACATAGTTTACCACTAAACCGATAGCCGGAACAGTTCTCCACATGGCCTCAAGTGCATTTCCCAAAATATCAGAGGTTATCGACTAGCAGTGAGGGCCTAGGGTGTGATTGTGGAGAAACTATGCCCTCATTGGTAGAGTATAACACAGTGGAATAAAATAATAATATAGTAGTGGAAGTAGAAAATAGTATATGACTGAAACAAAAATAGTGGACGTCTGATAGATAAATATCCAAATCTCAGACCATAAAAATGATAATGTGGCATGTTATACGTTCCATGAAATCATCCAGAATAGGATAAACTACAATCAGATATAAATACAATACAAGTACAAAAACATAAATAAAACTCATAAGTATCACAAGCCTAGGCTTGGTCCCATACTCTCCTACTCCAAAGCAGCAATCAAGTACCTGTATAAGGGTGCTTTCTCTTATCAACACCTGCAATCATATAATCTATTTGGGCTAAAAAGCATGACCCAAATAGGTTGTGAGACTAATCCCAGTATGCAATCACCAAAGATCCATGCCTAAAAGTAAGTGAATATATTCAATACCAGTAAAATAAAACAGTAATTAGGAAGTACTCAAGTAAACTATCCATTTATTTTATTTATTTTATTTATTAGTTCAGTTTTATTTAAGTACAACTATCTCGAGATTCAGCCTTAGACTTCCAATCCCCCGTATAGAAGTAAACACAACATATGTCTCATAAGATCATCTAGATAATTAAGTGAAGATAAAATCCAAGATTGTGCTTTAACATGGAAGACGTGTCATAATTCATTCCATTTTATTTATAAAGTTCTGTGAACTTTACAAAGGTCTCAAATTCCTACCTATGCCTATAGACCCCCTCCCATACCAAATTAACTGTCAACTCATGACATAACCATTTCACATTTAAGCATATCAACATTTCAACATTTAATCGTTTACTCAATTTCCAATAGATCCCATCCTAGGTATCTCTAAATGGACCAAGGATTCACTCATCATTTACAAGTAAGACTCAGTGATCCTGACCACAAAAACTATGGGTCGGTCACGGACCTTAAGTAATTAACCTCTTAAGTTAGTCTAGCACCTTTTAACCGAGACAATGGTTCACCCAAGGTAAACAATATTTCATTAGTCACATAATCCCAACCATGTCTTTTAACTGATACTATGGCTCACCCATGTCTATTTAACTCTTTTAATCATTTAACAATTCATTTCAGAAGCAACACATGTGAATTAAACCATCACATGGATTAGACATAATAACTCACGTAGGAAATTCACCTAATAGAAAAAACATGAAAATTAACATTACAAGGTTTTAATCATAACAAATAGCATGGGAATTTCATATAAAAATATATAATTCTAATCAACCTCAAAAAGGGAAAGCATTCACAAGCCTCAAAGGCTTTTTTTCCAAATGGGTAACCATGGGAAATGCACCCATGGGGTGTACCTAAATCAAAAAATCATCAATCACATGCTTCCATATTATATAATCAAATACCTAAGAATCATTAGGCATCAACATGTTTCAATTATTGAAAAAAACAATAACAAAATATTGTCTCATACCATTTTGGCACAAATAATAAACTTGAATTTTAATGATAGGCACAAGACTACCCACCTCGATGACGTACAACTGAAATAATTCGATGCCAGCCCTTGAATCAGTCTAGAATTGCATAGATCTAAGAAAAGAGGTAAATAATTCATCCTTAAATAACATTATCCTAAAAAGAAATCATCAAGAATAGATCAAGGAGAATAATAATATTACTCCTAGGAAACCAACGAGACCGAAGACACTTCAATCAGGTTCTGAATGATGAAACATGAGAAGGTAATGTTCTCGTGGCTCCTGGTGCTTCACCTGGTGGCTCTTCTGTCCATAAGAAGAGAAAATGAGGCTACTACCCATTTTAATCTGAAATATAGTAGTGACAACATATAAATCCATGTACATGACGTGTATATCATTTTATTGTTCATCAATTTCACCGACCTACTTTATGCATCGTCCATCGATGTACCGATATGACTACACAACATGTACCAAGGAGTACACAACCTGTAGTGTTTTTTTCCTCTCTCCTAGGCCAAAAAAAGCACACAAAATGTATCCCCATCCTACACAGCCAGACTAAATGGTTTTTACATAGTATTACACGACGTGTTCTGCTAAAACTTATCATTTTTCTAGTTTTCCTTATTTTCTCAAAAACAACTCAATGGAAAATAAAAATGATGAAACTCACCTCATAAGAAGAACCATGTTCTAACATTGATGACATGATGTGTGCATCCTACTTGATTAGAAATATCAATAAGAAGGAATTAAATTACTTAATAATCATTCACATGAGGTTTTCATCATTAAAACATAGACTTCTTCTTCCTTGGCGACATTATATATTACTAGTTTTTGATATTGGAAATTAGGCTAGACTACTTAATTCCACCAAGGAAAATTCTTAGAGAATCACACACTATATGTTATCATTGATCATAATGACATTATATTTGAATTTTTCGATTGGAATAAGTACTAGTAGCCAAAATGAAAATTAATATTTTTCAAGATTTATTGATCGCAAGTGTTAAATAAATTTTAATTCACAAGGAAGATATTTAATTAAAAGGATATATAAATTTTATTTTTCTATTTTTTATTCACCAGGTAATACATAATTACTTATTTTTTATGTGAATAAAAAAATATTTTCTCATTTGATCATGAATATAATATTTATTTATTTTTATCTGAATAGAAGTTATTGAAAATATTTATTCAATAATTCAATAAATATAAAGGTGAACAATGGACCAAGTTTTTGTGTAGTGATAAATATATAATTAGAAAATAATAAAATAATATTTTCATTTCTTGGTTTAGTTCCTACCATGATATAAAATACTTTTATTATTATAGTACATGGAATGGGGAATATTATGGAATTAATATACGATTAAGGAACTCTATTAAATTAATTAATATTAAACCATATAATTGGATCTTATTATACAATTTATGTCATTTATTAGGTCATGGGTTTTGTTCTACACTAAAACTCTCCTCCAAGTGATTTCTCTCCACTAATAACATCTCATAGTTTTCTCCACATTTAGAATCCCAGTATAATTTATATATATATATATATATATGAGAAATTAATACCTAAAACCTTGAGTTTTATTCTTTCAAAAAAATATACAAGCATCCACATAGAAATATTCTTTATAAATATATAGAATATATATAGCATACAGGTTGTAAATTTAAATTTTTCTATGGAATCATTTATTTCTATCACATCCTTTACTACATGTTCCAATTAAACTTAGATTAATGATTTCAAAATTAAATTTTTGTTATTTAAAACACTAAATAAAAACACATGAATCTTCATTTTCCATTTTTTATTTCCATATTTACTTAATCTAGGATTTCCTCATTTAAGGAACGATTAGTGTCTTATAAATTCATTGTCACATACATATCTATATTGTTTTATTTAAAATATATATCTGTGGGTTTTATATTTTTGGTTTCCCTTTTTATATTAGTTTTGGATATTCTAAATTGAAAATCATAAATAATAATGATGATAATCTTAATATTAATAAAAATAATAAAAATTATAATAAATTTTATTTATTATAATTTTTTAATAATTATTATGAGGAGAAGAATAACCTAAAATTATGTTCCCCTCACCATCTCCATAAGTTTCATCACGCAATGTCCCAAGGAAAACATCACAAAAACCTTCCCATTCAATATTCCCACATAATCCTCCCCTGGTCCTCATCATTCTCTCTTGATTATGAACTTGATTATACTAGGTTTAGTTTCTTTCCTTCCTCTTATTCTTTATTCTTCTCTTATCTCTATCTCATTTCCATCTTTTTTTGGATGCACGTGACCTTGGTCAAACCCTATGAGGTTTTGAAGTTATTTTTTGTGGATCTGATTCTTAGTGTATGTGATATAACTTTTTATTTATCTTAATTAGGTTTTATAAGATTTATTTATTGACTCATATTCTAGGTACATTTTCCACAAGCGTGAATCATTAATTATAAACCCATTAATTTATTGATTTCTAAATTGGTGTTTTAATTATTTAATGATATTATAACTTATAATCAATTAGTTTATAATTAATAAATTCTATTTATCCTTTTATTTTATGGTTATAAAATTCATTTCCTATTTTTAAAATACCACAAAAGTACATCAAGAAGAAAAACTTATAACCATTTATTAGGAAGAAAAGAAAATGTACATAAGAGATAAAGATGGGGTCAAACAAATAGACATTCCCTCATCCACCAATAATAGGACTAAAGATCATAGTAAAACATATCATTTCAATAATCAGAGTTAGGATTAGTCTCCCACTCAGATTGAGATTTATCTCGATTAAAGACTTTATGGATATCTGTATCCACATTCCTTGAAACCGTAAAGATAATTTGGGGGACACATTCCTAGAAAAATTAGAATAACCGTTGTGTGGTCTCCTCTTAGAGGGGATAGAGGTTAAAACCTCACTATCAATAATATTTTTTTCCACTTAAGATTGCATCCTTGTAAGAGGCATGCCCAATATTTCCCAAGACCCTAATTGGGGTACCAAAATTCTCTTATTCATCATTAGAAACATTCCCCCATTACATAGATAATTTATATGACTAAAAGAGATTTTGGATTTCTTACTAATAGTCATCATATTTTTCTGAATTATTCTGATTTGAGATGTCAACCTGAGAGGGATTATAGGTCATCATTCCCAGGGACCAAATAGGGGTGTTCTCAACTGGAGTAACCTCTTTAATAAAATAAGTCTGAGTATTAGAGGGTCCACTATGAGATTTATATAGGGATATATCCATTAGAACAAATTTCCTAGAATTAGATTTCCAAGAAATTAAAACATCAAACATAGTGAGAACTAACTCTTTATGTGAATCCCTATCATGAACAGTAGGCTTTGACAAAGCTGAATCCTTTATATTTGACTTCCATTGATAGAGATTTATTGAATGACCTGTCATCACAAACACCTCAAATGAAATATTCTTCTGACATAACTCCAAATAATGTCCAAAACCCACACATTCATTATAGAAAAAAGGGTTTTTTTAATACTCAAAATCAATTTGAATGTTATCAGGAGTAGAAAGAGTTACCTTGTCAATTAAAGTGAAGTTGAGATCAACCTCCACCAATATCTTGGAATTGTTACCAAACCAAACATCCTTAGTCTTATTGTCAAGAACAATTGGTGTCCCAATAGTCATTCTAATGTTATAAAAAATATTTATATGATAGATAACCAAATTGGGTCCATAGAGATGAATCCAGTGATGAAGAAAGGAATTCCTTGCATGCAAGAAATTAAAATCCAAATACCATTCATGTAAATGAAGCCATCCAGGTTTTGAAAATAGGGTCCAAATTCTCAATGCTCGAAGCTTCATGTCATTTGATAGAAATAGGAAATGAAAAAATCCTTAACCAAGTGAGACACATTTCTAGTTAGATAAACCCCACGAATGTGAGGTTCTATTAATCAAATCTTCAATTTTCCAAGGTTTTGTACCTTTAAAAAGAATAATGCATGCAATCAAGTAATTTTTTTCCCAATTTTCATTCTCTTAGAAAACACTTTAGGGTTGGATTCAATGTGATCTGATGAACCCTTACAAAGAATTCTAGTAGGACAGGAGTCCTTGAACAGAGCCAATAAATGAGCTCTATCCATATTCAGCCCTAAAATTTAATTCTTCATCAAATCCGAGTAGGGTTGAGAACCAAGAAAAGCATCACTACGAGGAGGAATAGGAATCTGTGTGTCCAACCAAAATGTATTAATCGAAGTCATGGCCACTGCAGTATCCTCCTGACAAGATGAATTCCTAGAGTCACTGCCCCTTGTGTAAACATTCAAGGCCACATAAGACTACTGTGAAAAGTCCTTAGATATGGAATAATGATACAAAGCCGATTGAAGGTATGATGAGAGATTTGGCATCACTGAAACCATAGGGTTGTGAACAGATACTGAAATCTATGGGTCATGAGAATATGGTGAGGAGGGAACTACTAATGCCATGTCGCTGGGATGACAAATATGATCAAATCCAATGATGATCGAGAGGACCTTGGCCAAACAGGAACCCTAAAAACCATCATCATGGGAAGGATCACCCATATCCCATCACATAATCTCTTTAATATATGTATTTAATTGGGTTTCAAGAATCTTAGTTTTCAAATTTCCAAATTTTCCCTAAAAATGGTTTTTATGATTATAAATTGGGCTTTGGGATAAAAAAGAATTTTATTAGAGTTTTTTCTTTGTATTTTAAGTGATACATGAAATTTCATGAATTTTAAAAATGTTTTCGTATTGGTTTGATATAATATTAATGATTTATAAATTACTTTACCTTATTTGGGTGATGGTATATATTAAGTTACGATATATAGAGACTTATAGATTTTATGGAATTTAACCCGAAGGCTTGTTCATAACTTTTATAAGTAATTATTAAAAAGATAAGGTTTATAAAATATATTTTCTAAGAGTTTATTAAAATTTCTTGTTAAATGAATATTATGTTCTTGATTCTCCTAAAATGGTATTTCAATTTTTTTAAAGGCCACTTTTGTGATCTTTTGGGAAATGGATTTCAAATTATTTGATAAATGATGATACATTACTTTATCAAAGGCATTGAGTGAAGGTGAATAGATTTGGAAAAATAATTCTAAATTTAACTAATTGTTTTTAATATTTTCCAATATGTTGGTTAATTAATTAAAATGGTTTGTCATGTTTTATGATTCATTAAAAAATTATTTCATTTCAATGGTATGTTTTTTTGAAAAACCATTTGATTGTGGGATTTGAAATTGAAATTACATGTCTTCTGAAAACATGAATTTTTGGGATTATTTTAAAATTATAGATGATACTAGTGAATAATGAATAATATCCCTTGATTAAACATTGACTGAAATCATATGGGATCCAAGAATCTATGTGAGTAGTATAGTACCTATATTCTAGGCTTCATTAGCTCTATGTAACAATGGATTTGATGATGGAAACACAAAATTAACAATTATGGGTTAGGGTGACAACTATTGGGGGGGGGACTCCTACCCACTAGCCATGTAGCCCTAGATTAATGTACACACCATCAACCTAGATTCACTGAGAATGTAAGGATACTTGAGCCTAAACCTAACATACCCAAGGACTCCTTTACTATGGTGCTATGTTATAAATTGTAAATTTATTAACAAATTATAAAATATGATTTATTAATACCTAGTTTAATAAATGTGTGTGAAATATTAAATAATTATGTATTATTTTAAACTTTTTAAAACAATATTCATGAATTGTGTTTCAAAATATGAGCATTGATGGATTATTTTAATAAAGTTGAATTAATAAAGTATTTTTATTAGCTTTCATAAAAATAATATAAAAAAATATTTCAAAATATTATATTCTAAAATATTTTAAAAATGGATCTTTGATTAATGGTGTAGATTTTGGAAATGTAGTTGGTGGTATACTGTGTATTTTTATTCTAACACATATTTTATCATTTTAGTTTTAGGGTCTTGGTTCAACACATGAAAACTCTTGAATCATTTATTTCCTTGGGGGATTTAATTTTGGATTTATTTTATCACATTCAGTCAAGTGTTCACATTAATTTTTTTTACTAAATTATTTTAGTATTATTGAATTTCTGGTATGTGAACCTTTAAATTGGTTCATTTCTTCAGTTACTTATTATTATTGGTGGTTTGAAATATTTTTGTGTAGACTGGGATACCCTGGAGCTATTACATAATGAGGGATCTTGTGGTGAGTGAAATGTTATGCTAGCTTAGTGAGGGAGTTTAGAGGATACATTAATAGATTAGTATATATTTCTTTAACTATGTTTCATCATTATGTTTTGAATATATCTTATGATTTATTTCAGGAATGAGTGTATGGCCTATGGATGGGTCATTACAAATATTTATTAAAAATATACTATTTATTAAATCTATTTTTTTGAAAAATCATTTTGATGTGTGTTTCTTTGAGGATCTTTACACTTGTTTATCTCCCTTCAGGATCGGGATTTCTCTTCAGGCCAATGAAAGATAAATTATGTTACCATTTCAGATGGAATCCCAGCTTAGTTTTTTATATATATAACATTAATCTTCTCTTTTCTCATTTAGGCAGAATAAATCACTATATTTTTGTGATATTTAATCCATTTATGACTACCACTTACTCTATATTATTCAATCCATGTTTCTCATAACCAATTTATAATTTCAATGATTCTAATTTGAAATTTATAATATATAAGGAACAATAATCTCCCCAATATTTTATCATTTATTATTCCTCAAATAATTATTATATCATGGAATATCAAATATTTATAATGTTTTTTACATAAAAAAATTCCTTTTACATATTCAGATTTTATTTTCACTTTTGAAAAAATAATTTTAGAAAATTAAGCTTTATGTGTAGTATATAATAGAAAATATCTTTATTTGGATCCCCTTACATCGATACAAACACCATTACATAAATTTCATTTCTAAACCCCCTTATATTTATACACAGAATCCATGTTATATCCATTAAAATTATTCCTTGGTTGTAAATCCCATTGTATTAATTCACATACATTATGTTGGATCCTTACATGGTCACCCTTATGTTGGTGAATTAGTTGGGAAATCCCCTATATAAATAGATCTGCAATGGACTCATATATATGAAACCTACATATATTGAATCCCTTTACATGGGTGATACTCTTATGTAGAGACATTTAATTTTCCCCATATTTCTTTTCGTATTATATAATTATTTATATAAATTTATAGCCACATTAAAAACATTATAGACTTATCAAGAACATTAGATCACCTTAAAAGAACACAAAATAATTTCAATTTTTTTTAATAATTTCAAAACAAATTATCTTCTAGACAAGGAACTGTGAAGAATGTGTAATCAGGCTTGAGTATGTTTAGATCCTTAGAAAAATTAATACATTAATCCCTAAAATTAGCCTTCATAAACCACAATACAATTGTATTTATACATTGATTTTATTATCCTTATTTCTCTATAACATAAGTATGGATTCTCCAACATTTATTTATTTTTAACCATGACATTGATCAAATTTTATTCATTTTATGTGCATCATTACATGTTTTCTAATAAAGGGTTCACCATCCAAATATTTCTCTTTAGATGGCCATTACATGTGAATGTTTTATCAAATTCCTCTCAACTTTCAATACATGTATTTTATATGAGGAATAAATCTCCAATCATCTAATGTAAAGGGAAACATAAAAAATAACCAAGTCCATTATTATTTACCTAAATACATTAGTAGGATAATCTAATTACTTTGGTGGATTCTCAATATATCACCCAACATCAATACACATTGACATTACTTTATTATTAATACTTCTGTAAAATCAAATAATTTTAATATTACATGTTTTAAATGTTATAAATAAGTATTACATATCATGTTTCTATTAAATTTAAATGTCTCTTCACTCCCTCCTATTAAAAAAATGAAATTAATGAAAAATGATTATTTCTACCACATAATTATTACCATTTTTGTAGGGAATGGCCTTCAAAGAAAATTTTTTATCTACCTTAATATAATAATTTTATAAAATACATATTCTCATTTTTTTCTTATTGTTTGGAGATATTTACGAAATTAATTGAGATATACAATATTTTCTATTTTTAATGAGCCATTAATTAAACAATTTATAGTATATTTGGGATAACTCAATATAATAAACAATAGTGGTCAAATTAGAAAAAAAATATGACAAAAATTAACTCAATATAATACAAACTCTAAAATATTTCTTCACTAGGGGATATAAACTCTTATATAACAAAAATTCATAAAAAATCACTCATCTTTAGAAAATGTAACAAAAAATTTCAAGATAAACAATATTATTTTCTTATTATATAAAATCATCACCCCCTTTAAAAATATATTAATCTTATATTGTGGTAATTATGGGAATATGAATATTATACCTCAATATTCAATTTTTATGGGGATGTAAAAAATTATATATTAGTTTAAATGATTAAAATTTGGCATACTTTTTTTATAAACCCCCATCCTAAAAGATATCTAGAAATTACATCATTGATAATTTTCTATCCTTTTCAACATTCACCATTAATTACCTATTCCATGGTGTATATCATATACAATATAAAAATATGGTTAGTCTATATCAGCACTTCAATGTGAGTAACAAGGTTGATGCATATCTCTCAATCATAGAAACTTCTTTCCTTAAGTATCTAAACTATTTATTCAACTACATTATTACACTTTATAAGTCTTCATAGATAAAAAATAACTTGTAAGAATATATTTTTTCTTAAAAAAACATTATTTATTATATAGAGTGGGATTATTTACTTAAAATAACAAGACACATTAACCTATATCATCCTGATCTATCATCTTGGACTCATATATCTAATTTCAATATATTATCAAACATTATATGAGAAAATGATCTATTTTATATTTTAATATATAATATATTTTCCCAGTAACATTATTACTAAAAATAGATGATGTTTCTTTCCCTTAGTTTCTAAATTGTTCATGAAAAGCAGTCATATATCTGGAATACATGTGTCTTATCTATTTGTGGTGGTTAGAGACAAATTGAAAATAGGGGTTAATAGATGCTAGGGGAAATTCTAGAATGAGGTAATAAAATAATGTTGTTTGTCATTAAAACACTTTATTTAATCATTTATCAATCAAATTAAAGAATATGAGATGTATAAAATTAAACTATAATAATAGTGTAAAATAATTTGATGAATATTAAATGGGAATACAATAATAAACTAGTTAAGAAATAACTTAAGAATGAGCCCCTGTATCTTATCCCATCAACAATCTAAGATAGTGTTATATTTTATAGGTTTCAACAGATACCCATGATCCATAACATAAAAGGAAATAATAACATTATTTTAGAAGAAACCATGAACATAGAATAAGACCCTTGGTTTTAATGGGAACCTAGATCCAAGAACCATCAATTTAATAGTGGTGAGAACCTAAATAAAAATATTAGAAGAAAGAGGTTAGTTAATAAAATCCATTTAAATTTTTTTTTAACTCTCTCTAGATGAATTATAATAATATATTTAATATAGGGATAAATAATGAGATAGGTAATAATAATAGCTTTTAATAATTTTCAATGAGGGAAAAAATTTCTCAAAAATAAATGGGTTAAAAAGAAATTGGACTTAAGATATTGAATACAATTTTTCCTTATGAGAATAATAATGGATTGGAGAAGACCATTAAAATAAAATCATGGATTAATTCAATAGAAAGAAGTTTTTATGATGGATTGTTTAATTTATTTTTGTTTTGAATCGGTCCTTATTATGTCTCTTTTTATGTAAATTATAGAATCTAGTGGTATCTTTGGATGAGATATTGAAATTAATAATATAAATAATGACATCAAGAAAATTATTTAATTCCTCCCAGATTCATCCACTTAATCTTCAAAATAAAATATTTCATAATTGAAATGGATACAATATGGTGTGGTAAATAATAATTCCCAATTTTTACCTCAATACATTGATCACCAAACCTGTAGTCTTTTTATTTAAGGTATTTTTCATTAGAACGTATTCATGAAAAAATGACCACTACAATGGACATTTTTTTCCTCATGTGGTATAGGTAGACACCAAATCCACCATTCCTGGAAATAATCTTGTAGAGGTCTTGATTATTTCAAAATGGTAACTTACCAGATACAAACACACATTTTTAGAGATTTTTCACCAACTAAAAAAGTAATCATCTTCAAGATAGCCTAGATAAATTCATTGTGTTATAGTCTAAGCCATGGGGAATACCTAAATTAAAAAACTCTCAGGATAAATTCATAGCTCAGTTCAATTTATTTATAGGTTAATGTCAAAACAATATGACCAAGAAATATTCAAAAAATGGCTGGAAACACATTAAGTGATTATGATCATAATAACACATTAGTGGTTCAACAATCTCCCATTTTTTATGATACTAAATAATCATTTTTGATTAAAATAAAATAATAGAGGATAAATAGGTGATAAAAATATATGAAATCATAACAGGGAAAGGATAAAGGATTTAGAAGTATGAATAATATGTATCCCACAGGAAATAAATCCTTCCCATTATTTAAAAACATAATAATTTTATCCCTTATAAATGAAACCATTTTCTACCAAATTCAATCCTTTCCCTTCCCACATAATAAATTCATCTCCATAAACACTAACAACTTATCCCCATTCATGATTAGTGAAACATTCATACTAAAAATGGTTTAGTTAGATAAGATATAAAATATTATATGACCAACTATGATAATAAAAACAGAATTTTAAAAGTTTGAAAGAAATTATGTTAGAAAAATCATAGAAAAATATTATAAAAAATAATCAGGATTTAAAAAGTAGAAAAAATGATAGAAAAAATAATTAAAATAAGTACATCCCAAACTCTCCATTAACTAAATTAATATTTTCTAAAGTTAGGTGTTTTTTAATGATATCGACTAATTTAAGATCTATGGTAATGTATTCTAACATGATATCTCCTTTTTGAATGTGGTATCTCAAAAAGAGATATTAAAGCTTCATGTTAATATTGTGATAATGATGCATAGGATTTATAGATATGTTTATTGCACTACATTTATCATATTTAAAAGGAACAAGAGGAAATGTATTCTTAAAAATCTAAGTAATTTTGTTTCATCCATATAATTTGGGCGCAACAACATCGAATTGATATATATTTTAATTTTTTGAAGAAATAGAAACATATTTATGATTTTTACTTCCCAAATATATTTTTGGAAAGACGAGGAAGGTGACTAGTCTATCTTATATATTTTCTATTTACTTAACATCCTCTAAATTCAGCTTCGAAAAAACAAAAAATATTTAAAGTGGTTATATTTTGATTAAATAAGAATTGAATATTTTGAAACATTTCAAAAATTAAAAATCATTTAAGTATATTTAAAATGTGATTATTTTGGATTAGATTGAAAATGAGAAAAGAGGTAAACTTTGGACATACTGTATGCTTAGGTCATAGTAAGGTAAATATGACTCCCAATCATACTACTGTAAAACTTTTTTTCAACAAATTTACCATCTTAATACAACATTATTTTATAATATATTATTATAGGTGTACTATTTTCCTAATAATTATCCATACAAAACATCTTAGATGTTCATTACTATATATTTATTGGCTAAGAAAAGTCCCATCTTCCATTTGAGAGATATGATAACCAAGAAAGACTTTAAACTCACCCATTAAACTCTTTTAAATTTATTTCCTCATGATATTTAAAAATTAATTATGATTAGATCTATTAATTTATAAGAAAATTACATCTTCACCATACTTTTATATGATTAAAATTTCATTTTTAAAAAATAAAAATAATTTTGAATATAATTTTCCCATTTTGAAGTGATTTTTAAAAATAAAACTTGTTCACATTTCATACCAAATAAAAAATATATTTAAACATCCATTTTAAAAAATATAAAATTAATATGTACAAAAAATAACCACAAGATTATTATTAGCACTATTAAATAATTAGGGGAAAAGGTTTCAACATAATCAAATATTTATTATTAATTATTTATTGTTTCTATTATTCTTGTTTTTTATGTGTGATGTTACCTTGATAATCAAATATATTTTTAAAAATTGATTTTTTAAAAATAAAGTGATGGTCATTAGATCTTTCAACAAGAGTCCAAATATTATTATTTTGGAATTGGATTAGCTCCTATTTTTTAGAAGATACTCAATTTTAATTGATAGTAGAATAATCAAGGATTTTAGGTTATATGAAAAAAACAAAAGAATGATTATCAAATTAATTTAAGTTTAATATTATATTATGAGTACCATATTGAAATTTGATGATAATATATTTCTAGGGAACCCCTTTTTATTTTTTTAACTATGTAGGTAATATAATAGAACATGATTCAACTTCAATATTATTTTCAAAAGAAGATTGATCCTTGAGATTCGAAGGTTCAATGAAATCCAAAAATTTAAATTAGAATAAAGTTTTAGGATTATTTTCATTGAATTTTATATTAATTTATTCTTCCAAATATTTAGTTCATTTATTAAAGACTCGATAAGATTTACATGAGTTTTATTACCCATGAATGATTGCTTCATCTGATTTTATGTCAAATTTAACTATTAAATATTTAGTGTTAAAAAAAATATTTTCATACAAACACTTTGAAAATTCCAACTTTCTGAATTTTATTTTTCCAAAATCCAAGAGGGGTATTTTCGAGAAAGGGTCTTATGATAACACATTTTATGATATAACAAACATTATTGACTTCATAAACCCAAATTTAATGGTGTATTTTTAAATAATTCATATGGGATATGGAGATATCATGAAGAGTTTGATTCTTTATTTTTACTACACCGTTTTATTATTGTGTTCATGGGGATGAAAAAGTATGATAATGTCATTATAAAGAAAAAATTCATCAAACTCTATTATTATACTCTTCCCTACAATCAAATTTTTTGAAATAATGTTTCCCATTTTTTGTATCTTCTTATTTAAAATTATGAATACAATACATGAATCTTTATTTTGTTTCAAGATAAATACCCAAGTGAATTAAGTATAATCATTTACAATCATAAAACAATTAGATTTTAGTCTGTAAAAAATAACATAAATTTTAATAAGAAGTTCTTGGTGAACAATATCAAGGTATTTATAGGTCAAAAGTTATTATATTGGTATAAAATATGTTTTTTTATTACCATATTGGGAAGGATTATAAAAAATATTATCATTAAAATGATTTTTTAGAATTTAAAACTAGTTTTTATCTGCTGAACATTATATGTCTGTGTTTGCTATAATGAACTAGGTGCCTATAGAAAATACATGAATATTTATCCTGAGAACTCAAATATTTTACATTTTGGAATGAGGATTATTTTAAATCAGTAATATATTTTTTTGTAAAAAACATGGTAAATAAATATTTTCATTTGAGATTTAAAATGTTGAAAATAATATTTTACAAAGTGATTTTAAATCTTATACTGTAAAATTTTATAATTTTTGGAGATTTTTTTTAGTACTTCAATGATTGAAACATATTTTATAATGATTTAATTTATAAAATTTTATTCCACCTATACCAATTATTTCTTCTTCTTGAATTGTCCCAATATTTCTAGTATCCTCTATCCGGTTTCTAATGATAATAAAATTCAGAGTTTTCACCACACTAGTGTCAAGAGAATCCACTATCCATGTACAATGAATATTTCTTGGAATTACACTTGAGTGATGTTAAATAAAAATTATGATATTATGCTTTTTTATATTAATTTTAGGTCTAAATAAGTTAGCAAATAGAGATATTGTTATCTATTTTTTTTAAATGTTTTTGATAAGAGATATTAGATGATGTATATATAAATTTCATTCTACCATATAAATATTTACATTATTTAAATTAATGAATTAGATTATTTTTTAGGAAAATAATTAAATGATTTTTAAATACATATTACTAAATTTATATTTTTAGATGAACTAAAAAACATTCAAGAAAAAAAACCATAATTAGTTTTTATGGGTTATTGAGGACTTAAAATTTAATTTAATTTTTATTTTCCATTATCATATTTTAGAATATATTTTTTAAGATAATTAATTATTTATTCTAATTTATCTATATTACTTTTTAAATTCAATTTTATTTTATAATTAATTTTTGTAATTGTTAATGGATACTTTTTATTATGTGATTGATTATATTTAATTTTATAATCCTTGTACATTGAATATTTTTTAAAAAACCTTATCTATTTAAATATTGATCATATTTTAGATATTCATATATAGGAAAATGATAGAATAAAATAAAGAAGAATAATTTTAGGAGGATGATGTATAGAAGTTTTATTTGAATTCATTACAAAATTTTAAATCGGCCATGAGAAACATGCAACTTCTATCGCATGATTCACTTGAGGATAGATAATCATTAATTTCACTCTAGGTTGAATCCATGAGGGATTTCTTTCTTTTGTTCTTATCTTATATGATGTTATTTTTAATAATGGGGAATTTCAACCTTTTGTTCCCCATTACTTTTAGTTTGAAACATGTCACTTCTTGGTCACATTGATCATCTTTATTTTTGTCCTTTTGATAGCATTTGATTTATATAAATAATATGTTCGTATTCATAGTTAAATGATCCATTTCATCATCATCGTAATGGTTGTTAATAAATTTTCTAAAAACGATAGTCTTTTTCCTTGACTTCTTTGGACTATTTATCATATTTTCAATTCATTGTTAAATTATAGATCATGATACATCTGATTAGCCAGATGAATGAGATTTTCTTCTATTATTTTATTTCTTTTATAGTGATCAATTTAGGTTCCCAATTGCATTGTAAAACCCAATGTATTTTTGTAACTAATGATTCTTTAGGTATTTTATCACTAAGATACATCCTTCACATTCATACGTAAGTAAATAATATTAATATATAATTAATAGATTGATTTTTATATTATGAATACTTTCAAAATATTTTCTATACATATTAAATAAATTATATCTAAAATTATTTTTCTTGTATGTTTAACTTTTTAGAGCTTTCTAATTTTAAGAGCAGTTTTGTTTGTTGATAAACAATTATATCAATATTTTTTCTAAACAAAAATGTATTTAATTCCAAGACATAAAATATAATTAAAAATATTAATATAATTGGGTTTCTATTTTTATTGTATTCTAATAGTAGTTACATTACCATGCATAAAAATTTCCCATGTTGGATAATCAATAGATCTAAGAATGGTGTACATATGTATCTTCCAATAACAATAATTTAGAACATCAAAATAATGTGCATGATCTATTGATTTCCCTTTGTGATCACCATGGGTATATGAAAAAGTATTTCATTTTAAAAAATATAAAATTTAAATAAATTAATGTATTTATTAATTAAATCATTTTTTTAAAACAAAGTTATTTTGATTAAAACACAATGAATTCCTTTGATTCCAAGTATAGGTTATTGATAAAGTATCATGAGGGGGTAGAATTTACCTTATAAATAATTATTAATTGAGGCTATAATATAATGAGATTCCTCATTAATGCACTAAAGTTAATAATATTATAATAAAAGAAAAGTGTATGTGAATATTAAATTAAAACATAATGAACAGTGGATAATAAATTATTGAAATTGAAAGGGGTAGTGATTGATAGTGGGATTTTAAATATATCCAGAATGACTAACTACTTATCCTACCATAAATAATGCCATATATGGTAATATATATCCCTTGGTTTTGACATAAAAACAACAATAAAAGAAGAAATGAATTATTCCATTGGATTTATTAGAAACTAAGAACAAAGAATAAGACCCTTGGTTTTATAGAAAATAAGAAAAAAGAACCATCACTCTAATATTGGTTACCACAAAAAGAGTAAAATTATAGGATATAGGGGTTTCTTACCAACCCTTTATAAATATCTCATATCCCTATAGATGAGTTAAAATAACATGAATAATGGATAGAGATAGAGATAATGATTGAAGTTAGAAGAATATGATTTATAAATTTAATATAAGGGTGAAATTATATCAATAAGAATGTGTAAAATTAAAACTATATTAAATTCGTTGAATTATGATATTACTTTTGATAAATAGAAGATCTTATAGAATCATAGAAAAATAATATCATCTATTTATTTGGAATTATTTATTTTATAGAGGCTATTTTGTTGATCTAAGTATCCCATGGCCTTTATTTAATTCCTTAAAAAGAGTTTGGGGTATCTTTGGTTTTTCCAAGGAAATTAATAGTTGATTCAGGAAATTTACAAAAAGAAATTAAATCACCATTTAATTACCCATCTTCTTTACAAAATTTCAGAATTTCAGAGTGAAATGGTAAGAAACAATGTATGGAGAGAAATAATTTTCCATTTGACCTGAACAATGTGAGCCTCATGTTTGTAGTCTTATTATATTTTCTTTTTTTCCCAGGTTGTAAATTGAGGTACAATTAACACATCAATAAACATTTTTATTTTCCTCTTATCATGAAGATAGATGCCCATTCCACCAAACCTTGTAACACACATGCAGAGGTATTGGTCGTTTTATGGAGGTGGCTTACCAGATCAAAACACCCACTACCACAGGTGTGGTCACGAACCCCAATATTAATCATCATCAACATGGTTTGGATGAACACATTATGAAATGTTATAATTAATATGGTGGAAATACTTCAAAAAAACTATCAGGATAAATTCATCACATCTTCTTATTGATTTATTATGATAAATTCTAAGCATAATATCAAAGAACCACTCAATCCAATGTTTAGAGACACAATAAGTGTTTTTGATCATAAAATAACATTATATTTTCAAATTTCTTTTCCTTAGACAAACATATTTATCAATATTAGAGAGAATCCTTTTGATAAACCTCTAAAAAACTTCATCAGTGGTGTCAACAACCAAAAAAATCCTTTTCTCTCTCTCTTTGATTAATTATATTTTTTTTTCTGATTCCCCCTATATTTATCGATTTTCATAGAAATACTATATTTTTATTAGGATTTTTCCAATCATACCATTGTAAAGGTATATTATTTTCTTGAAATCTATAATTTCATTATCATCCACCATCCTTGACTTTTTGGGAATTTTTTTTATTATAAATGTTCTTCATTGACTATATCCCTAAGGAAGACTTGATGAATTTATTTTTTTGGATTATTATCTTTGTCTTATATTGTAATTAGTTTAAATTTAGTGATGTGATTATACATATGAACACTGTTAATTATAGTGTCTATATTTATTGAAAAATCAACGAAGTTATGTAGGAACAAAAATCCATTTTTAGTTGACACATTTTTCATTCCCTATGAAGTTTATTTCAAACTAGTGGATTTTTCACACTATTAAACCCATTTCCCATGGAAATCATTCATTACACACTCATTATAGGTTAAAATATCAAGCCGACATTCCTTGTTTCTATACCCAAAAGTCTAGGAGTTCCAAAAGTAACCTTCAAATTAGATTCTTTTTAAATTTACTATGTTCTATCCATATTTAGATTCTTGTTATTTATGGGTTGAACCCTCAATATTTTATTATCCTTATATGGGTGTGGTTATATAGAACATACTACCCTCTACCCTTAATGATAAGGTCGGTACTTTATAATTTCCAATATTCTATTTTTATATAGTTTTGGACATTTCTTTTAAATTATTTATCAAAATAGATTTTTAAAACAAACATTAAATATATAGGAAGTTACCCTTTTTAGGGGGAAGGTAATGGTTTGATCATTACATAATTTTTTAATATTTATTCCAAAAAAATTATATTTCTAAATGTTATAAATTCTCTATTATTGTGTTGTAGAATTAATTTCTGTATATTTTTCAGATGTTTTTTTTATGGATTGGAAATATCTTAGTTTGAATTCCAACTTAATTCATTTAAAATAAAGTCTATTAACTTAAACCAAAATTGATTTTAATATATATTATAAATCCATTTTAAACTTTATAATTTCATTTTTATGCATTTCATCTTCCACTAGAAAATGTTTTTCATATTCTTTCACCATTTTTTCTTGTTTTCCCTCTAATAAATTGACAAATCTATTAATACGTTGTGATAAATTTTAAATTCACAGGTTAACTCCTTAAAAAAATTATTAAAATCCTCATTATTAAAATATATTTTTAAAATTAATATTCAATAAAATAAATTCATTAATTTTAAAGGGAAACATATTCTTTATTGACCTTTATATGTCTTTTGATGGTGTCATAACTAGTTACTTTTGAATACGATGTGTCCATAACATCATGTTATATCTCTATCATTTAAATTTAATATTTTATCAATTATATATATATAAGTATACATATAAAAAATTTAATAATTATATTCTTTGTACAATATTTAATTTTTGAATAGAAACCACTAGGGGACTCCTTGAATAAGTATTATTCATAGCTTGACATAAATTATTCATCACATGAGGTGTCATCATCAATATATTAACAAATATTCCTACTAAACTACTCATTTTAATCTATTAGTTTATCCACTTTCACACTTGATTTCGTTTATATCACATTAGATTGTTTCATATTCCTTTTTTATAATGTTCTTTTCAAAGAAACTAATTCATCTTTAACATGGAGGAAATCTCAATTTTTTTCAAATGAGGATCTTTATTAGCCATTCCAAATATTCACAACATTTATTCAAGTAAAAACTATTCGGAATAAATTTTTTGATCTATGTATATATAACCATTACTATAATATATTTTCTAATTTAGAAATATAGATCAATATGAGGTAATTTAGTGTTTAATATCACCTTATTATCCAAGGAGTATTGGTGAAGACAGACCTAAGAATAGAAACTAAAATTTGGTTTCTTCATCTTTTTTATAAATCCTATATCTTATTATTAACATTAATCCATTTTTTATTTAAACCTTTGTTTCTAGTTAAGAGAAATGGATCTTTTAATATATAACCCTTCATAACACAATATATAATGAATTTAAATTGGTAATGTATGTCATGGGTGTATCCATAAATTCCGTCCTTAATGGGAAAAACCTACTCTTTATAGTTCTCATGGAATCTATTCCATTTATTATCTACTAAAAATATTATAATTAAAATATATTAGAATTGATTCCGATTATTTGGAAATTAGGATCACCATATTACACAGGTAAAGGTCATTATATTACAAATATGACCTCATCTTCTCTTAATGGTTCATTATACTTTCACTACACTAGTCTTCTTCAAAAAACTTCCTCCTTTTCATTTAGATCCCCAAAAGGCATAGAGATGTTGTTTCATAAAAAACAAGATATTTTTACATAAGATAGAGTCTCTAAATACCTTATGATATTATAAAAAGAGAAAATATAACTAAAAATTTGTTCATTTCCTATCCTCCGGGTTTTTAATTCAAAACGTTTTTTGAGATATTCTCAACTTAACACTCTAAAAATATTTCCCAAAAAAATTATAACTTTAACATATACATTAATTAGAATTTCTCTAGATTTATTCCATGTAATGCATACAAAAAAACATGGGTATGTTATTTCTCACTATTTATGGATCCACATAGGTATACTTGTAACACCCCAACATTTTATGAGATATATTCTTTTTAATTTCTTGGATGAATTCTATTGTACACCAAGATTAGTTTGTACTATACACAACACCGTATTAGATTGTAGTATATACAACACTATTCTTGGCACGTGTTACACACAATTTCAAGTTTGTTTTGTAGAAATTATTCTACGTAAGATTAAGTTTAAATTTTATTTAATGCATAAATGAAATAAGTTTTTCTTATGTTATACGCAACACCAAAGGGAAATTTCACTAGATGCAGTCCTGACTTGGCTTGCATTACACACAATCACGACCTTCCTCGATAGCGTGTGTAGTACGCAATATCAAGTTTCACTAAACAATGATATATTATTAAAATAATATATAAACTAGCCATTATGAATAGTAATAACCACTTTTTAAAATTTTATAAATTTTATATTTTAAAATGTACTTCATTTTTGGATTCGGAATATCGAAATTAGCCTAGGGTGATTTTTTGGTATTTTTCTGAAAACATTCAATTTTTGATGAATAGTGAAAACATGGGGTTACTATTTAAAAACCGACTTTTTATTTAAATATTTATTTAATTTATTTAAATTAATTTTAGGTCAAAATATATACATAATATCTATATAAGTTCAATTTAATTCATTGGAGTCATTTTATAATAATTTTAGATATATAAAAATTTTATTGAACTTTTCACCGTCTTTTACCCACCTCCTAGGATAATTTGCAAAATTACATAAAACATAATTTTACAGCTTCTGTGAGTGGAATTTCAAAAATCCTAAAGACAGGGTTGATATCAGTAAGTAAAATGTGGTTTAATGAGCTGAAAATAATTTCTGGTGAATAGTAACTTTTTACTTTTATTTACCACAGTTAAAAGTAAATAGGGTAATTAAGGGTAAAAATGATATTATTATTACCTTAACACATGTACTAATTCTATTGGATAAGTGTAATTCGACAAAAAACATTCTTAGTAATATAATATGATCATTTATGTCCACTTGGATTAGATTAGGACATTTATTATTATTTAATTCAAAGAAGAGTTAAAAGAGTTAAAATCAAAGTTTAATAAATAAAACATTTTTAATATAGGGTCATACATAAGATAAATTCTACTATAAATATTCATTAGAAAGATAAAAATATTTAATACATAATGGTATTTTATTTATAATTGTTAGACATTATATAATTTAATTAATTTAAGACACAATGATGATGCAGTAATTACCTTATTATTGAAATATTAACATAATTGATGTTATAAATACCCAAATAAATATATTTTGAGACTTTTTATGAATTAAACTAATTTTATATATTAATAGTACATGTTATTATTGATTAAATTAACTTTTATTGAACTAAGCATGCTGTTATGATTTTCACAAAAATCAATTACAAAATAGTGTCAAAATTGACATACAATAGTTTTTAAAACAAATATTATATTATTAATTGATATTATATTCCTAAAATTCTAAGGTTCTTCCAAATGACTTATATAAGGTTATATATATTAATAATGAACCAGTTGGGGTTATTTTGAATTGTTATAGTATGTTTATAACCATATAGTGTAAGAAAACAAGAAGACACAGTAAGAGTTAAATTATTTAACTTAGAGTTAAATTTAAATGATAAGGTTAAAATAGAAATCTAAACTTGTCTAAAATATATTGGTTGAGATTATTTCAACCCATACCCACTTTAGCATCGAAATAAATCAATTTGGAGCTAGTATAAACCGAATACGACTTTATTATAAAATAATATTTTTAGTCTTTCCTAAGGTGCCCCTCTCCTCTCTTATAAAAGGGAACCACCTCCCTCTTCTATTTACACAATTTTGAGCTTTCAAGATCTGCCAAACCCTTACCATTTCCCTTCTTAACTTCCCTAGAAATATTCTAGAGGTTTTGGTCTTATCAAAAGACAAACTCTAGTGCCCAAATAAGAAGTTTAAAGGAGGTGTGTCAAAGAAGAGGTAATCTCTTCTACCGATTCTTTCATGTTTCTTTCTTCTTCAACTTATTCTTTAGTTGTTTCATGATAAAATAATAACATAAGTATTACATATATACTGATATGTTATTATAAATATTAAACAACCCTATTTCACCTTCTATCCATCCTACGGAAAATGAAACCACCACGCGTGTGTACATACGAAATACCGTCTCCACGCTGTGGTGTAATATGTTTTTCCACCACCACCTAACTTGGATTGGTATAATGGTGTAAATAATAACTATATATGATTATTATAACATAATAATGATTCTGAGATATTATTTCATCCACTCCAATTCAATTCAATAATTATGGGAATGATATCATCGCTCGTGCGTACTCACGGACTACCGTCTCCACGACACGATGAGATTCATTCTCCATGTTAACCATACATGAATAATTATAAAGTTTATATAATGAATAATAATGAAATATATGACATGATAAAGCTACTGGATTTATGTATATATATATATATATGTTTCATCTACTTACTTCCATTCAAGTAAATAAGGAAAGGAAAACAACGTTCATGCGTACGTACGACCTACCGTCTCCATGAACAGTGTGTTTCATTTCATTTATCTATATATTATATATATATATATATACTGTATATATATGATATATAAAAAATGTTTTACATTATTGAGGTAATTAAATCATGATATAAGTAATAATAATATCAAGAACAACAGGTCCAAATACGTATGATAAATGAAACGATTTAACCCAAAACGCTACTTTAACATGGAATTTACAAAAGAACGGGTAATATAAAGTCATAAGTAAACCATATATGATATAATAATAATGAATATGATTCTGTAATAAGTCAATGACAATATTTAAATCATTATACAGGAGGTTCAGATATGTACGAAGCATATCTGACCAAAGGTAAGGGATAACTTTTCCAATCTCATTTTTATCCGAGATAGTTTATTCGTATGTATTTATTGGGGTTATATTTATCATCCACATACCTGTTTTCTAAAAATGGCTTCATGTATGTTTAAATTCATTTTTACACATTTTTGTCTTTTACTACATCTTATGTAAGGAATCTTTCTTTTGTTTACCATACGAGGTACTTTTTTACTTTCCCCACAAAAGTACGAGAAGAATGTTCTTTTTACTTATACGGAATGAAAGGATTTTTACAGTTTTATAAAACCTTATTTTCATGAAGCTTCCTCCAAAATATTTCATGAATATTTTCAACAAAATCCTTTTCTTTTAAAATTGCATGACATTTTGTGAAAAGAAAATGATTTTGAAGAAGAAAGGATATTTTCCTCAAGAATTCATTTCAAGTGTTTTATCAAAACCATTTTTCATCTAAGATGACATTATTTTATATGTGTATGTTTCAAGTATAATGTCTCTATGATTTTCATGGTTTCACTTTTATTATTATGAAATGATATCCATTTATTTTATATGGATTATGTGATGATGGGATGATGTTTATGAAACCCATTTTATTCATTGGGTAATTATGAATGATGTATGTTTATTTTGTGGCACAAGTAAGTATGATTTCATTATGAGATGGGTGGGACCTATATCTCCCTCCAATTCATTGGGTAAAGATTTATATCTCATGAGATAGACATGGTTGGAACGGTAAGTTAATCCGATTTAGTGTTACAGGACTGGAACGAGGAGTGAACTCGATTCAAAAAGGGACTTTGTCCACTAAGATGGTCTTGGCAGTAATGCCTTGGATACTACGGAAATCATAACATGTGTTTAATGGTTGACACAATTACATGTTTTATTCCCATGCTATTTTATCATGATTAATGTTTCTTTATTATCTATGCCTTATGCACTTCCATGATTTATGTCGTTGCTCATGATTTTGATGTTTAGATTTTATGATCAAGTTTTTGCTTTCAAATGTTTATGGATTGTTTTATGTTCTCTTTTTTTACCCTTACTGAGCATTTGAGCTCACCCTTTATATGTTTTCTTTTACCCAGGATTTAAAGAAAGGTTTTTGGTAAGAAAACAAAAGGGGAAGATCTTTATGGGAGATGTTGAAGATATTTCACCATGATTAGAAGATTATAATATGAGTTTCCAAAGACAGTAAACTATTACGATCCTTGTGTGTATATTTTTGATATGTATTAAGTATTCCGCAAAATTAATGTAATTTCCATGTACGTTAGACTTCAGGTCTTTACAATACTACTTCGTTTAATTTTCCTCATCAATTGTATATGTCAAATAGAATAGGTCAAAAAACTCATATTTAATAAATAATATATTTAGCTTTGCTATGTTATGTTGGGTCTCCTCCTCTTATTACTTGAGAGCATTGGTCATCTCAACTTCTAGATATTAGTGGAAAAAAACATCAACTCCTCCATTTCTTATTATTTTATTATCCCATATCAAGGAGTTGTATCTCTCTCTATTTGAAATCAATATATAGGTAGCTTCAATTTTATTTCATGTCATTTTCATATTCTATAAATAGATTTATTTAATACATTATGTAGTTGAAAAAACAATATAACTCATAGGGAAAACTAATCTCCAATGATTATCTATATCAAAATTTCCAACTGTCTCAGTCTGGTTTATCTTTTATTTTATCTATGAAGTATCGTTATAATATTATTTAAACTCTTGGTAAAATACATATTTCCCCAAGGATTATCTAATAGAATCCTTTATTTTACTTATATAAAAATCCCCTTATGATTCCATTTGTAAATATTCTCCCAAATTTTATAGAATATACTATAGTGGTAGCTTGGGGACTCTCATTTGTGGAATAATGGAATTTATTTTCAACACAACCTTTACCAATACATTATCCTCTTCAACATATCTGGAAAACATTAAAAAATAATTTTCTGATAATTATAAAATATAATAATTACATATTTATTCTATAATTAAAAATTTAATAAACCTTGATTTTCCTTATTTTTGGATTTTTAATTACTCAAGGATTTATCCTTTGTTAATCATAGATTTTCTTTGTTTAATATATTGAAACTTAATATTTTTATAATATTTAATACGTTTAAGATTATTTTATTTATCCTCTAATTCAATATTTATTTTTATTCACAAGTACTGAATTTCAATTTTTTAATTTAAAATTAACAATATAAAGGTATATTGATATCCTATTTTTTCTCCTTTAGTTATTATCCAATCCTACAAGTGTTACTGATAATAAAAGCTTCAATATGTTTTAGACATGAAATAAATAATTTGGAATCATTATAATTTATTTTCTCTTCAAAATATATCATTATAGAAAATACATGTCATTACTAAGTGTGTATGGATAAATCTCATTACATGGATCCCCTTAAATTTGAAGAGATCCCCATACCCAGTTTCTTGTTTTTTTCACCTTACATAGAAGCACATACATAGGGGAGATCCACATACCTAATCTATTAGTTGTCAATCCATCTTCATAGATTCATATACATTTTGTTAGATCCATATATTGGAAGAGTTACATATGTGACACAGTTGGTGAACACCCTAACATGTATATATTTTCAATGGATTCACTTAAATGAATCATAAATATTTTGAGTCCCCTGATGTGGGTACATTTCTATTTTTCAGTTTTCCTTCAGAATTATATAATTCTATATATATGATTAGGGATACATAAAATTAAATTCATTACTTGTAAAATACTTCTAAATAACCAAAGAATAACTCCAAATAATTTTTCGATTGTGAGAATATTTCAAAACAAATTTAGGATTCATTCAAGGTATTGTGCAGAATATATACCCATGATTGAGTATATAAAAATAATTAACTACCACAATCATACATTTTGGAATCAAATAAGACTCTATAAACCTCCATAAAATTTTATTTCCACACTTATTTTGGTATCCTTAAATCTCACTAAAATAGGTATGGGTCCTCTGTTATTTTTCTAGATTCATCTATGATAATTAAATAATTTAATTCTTTTTATGTAGTGGTCTACAAGCTATATAGTACAATGTTATATAATCTGATACTTCTCTTATCTCATCCTTCAATTGTCACATGTTTTACATTATCATAATCTTATATCTGTACACTTAATTAACTTGAGGACCACCTCTCTAATCAATATATATAAAGGGATACTCTCTAAGAATCTATGCCTATTTTTTCTTTTCAATATTATATATGAATCAACTTTGGTTATTTTGGTCAGATTGTCAATCAATCACCCATAATAAAAAAATATTTACTTTCCTTAATCCTCAATATTGAGAAAAATATTCCAAAAATACAAATTCCACATTAGTTCAGCCTTATATATGAAAATATTCCATGAGAACTGAATTATGGTTTGATAAATTTTTCAAAACATCTCAGTTTATTTGGTTCTATATGTTTTATTTAGAACAAATATGAAAATTCTGGTAAGTATAATTTTAAAACAATTGGTGAATATTTTTGGGAAACTCAATAAAACTAAATCATATAAATTTGTTTATAAAATTCATAGAAAAATAGTTGAAATTGGTGATGTGAATCTTGTTAAATATCAAGCTAAATAAAATTCAAGAAGGTTTATCCTTGAATAAGTGAGTGAAGAGTATGAAAAGATAACCCTGGATTCCAAAGAATCCTAATGTTTTCTAATTAATATTGTTTTTCAATTTCAATCAAAGGATGAGTATTATTATGAAGGGATACAAATTTTTACATGAACGGGAAGAAGTAGTGTTATAATTGATCAATGAAAAGTTATTAGAGAAAAATCTGGTCAAATATTTGGACCCATATAACAATAAGAATATATCACATTGAAAATCTATTAGAGGTAAAACCAATTTAATTTAAATAAGAATTAAAGTATAAATCATGGTTGAAATCTATGAATTTAGAGTTACCCTAAATTTATAAGATTCCAACAAGGGAACTTGTGGAGAGATCTAAACATCATAATGTGATGGGTGAAAGAAAGGATTCATTAAAAACATGTTTTATAAACTATGAAGAGTGTACCAAAAAAATAGTGATTGATGTATAAAGGATATACTATTATTGATGGAGTTGGTATTAATGAAACATCTTATATAGAGGAATATATAGAACCAATAACTTTTTTTTCAAGCAGTTGTTATTCAAATAAAATATTGAATTTATGAAATGGATGTGAAAATAAAATTTCAAATTTGATTCCTAAAATAATAGATCCACATCAAATAACCCATAGTATTTTATATTAGATATGTTTTTTAAATAGTCTTTATAATTAAAAAGAATTATATAACCTAAATGAAGGATCTATATACATGACTATATAATTATCAATGAATATTAGATTTCAGGAGGTGGGGTTGATTACAATATCTATATTAAAATATCATTTTAAGAGAAGTTAAAGGTGATGGTGTATGTGGATGATATATTATTTGGTGGAAACAACAATAATTTAATTGATAGTATAATTCACATATCAGTTTGAGACCACAAATAAGGGGACATGTGAATTAGTAATATTTATATTTTATGAATTCTTTATAGAATGAATCACGTATAACTTTTTTTAGTTTTGATCTAACCATATATATATCTCTAAAACTCCCATCATATGTTTTAAATATAATAAAATGTAACCAAACATGATATTTACATGTTTTGGTACAATGAATGAGACATTTCCTTTTTGGATATGCCCCCAATATGGATTATTTATTATCATTATTAAATATTAAAAATGCATAGGCATCAATAGGTTCTACACCCTAATATTCATTCCTCTAATTTACTTAGTATCTACAACTTAGTAACCATATCTTCTATTGTAAATATTTATATACCCAAATATCATGATTATATTATATTAATTCAGGAATGTTTATACCCTATAACCACAAGAGTTTTAAATAATTTTCAATACACTGTAGATATATTTTTTTCATTATTTATCTAGAGTAGAATGAATTTCTTCTTCATATATTCTCCTTATAAATGATAGTTGGATTTCCTTTTCTATGTACAACTTCTTCCTAATATTCAATATCATTGGAAGGTTATTTAGGTCTAAAAATATTTTCTTAATATAGAAATACATAGATAAAATTAAACTCACATACCCATAACATTTTTTGTATGTATTCTTTAAAAAAGTTATCTTTTTTAGTTTCCTATTCAGTATAATCTATTTGTTTTTCTTCTTACATGTCTGAACTATCCATTACACTCTGTTTAGTGAACATTATTTTAGATTCACCATTATCTGATGTGCGAAATCTTGTGATCCTAATTTTGATAATCCTCTATCTAAAGTAGATTGTTCAGATTCACCTTTACCTCACCTAATTAATATAATGGTTGGAAACTCACGTTCCAATGTTTAATAAAAACATCATATCATCCAATCATTTTATATAAATCATAAAAACTATATCTCTAAATAGGCTATCCTCATTTGGTAGTTAGGCTATGATAATAAATTGTAGATGAAGCATGGGTTCTAATTTGAATTTTATTCCTAAAAAAATTTCATTTGACCACATTCAAATCCAATGAATGTAAAAAGTCCTCAATTTTCTTATGAACATCCTTAATTATCAACATCAACAATTGATAAAAAACTCCATTAAATATATTCTATATTTATGAAAATTTAATGAAAATTCTATTATCATCTTGTTTATTGAATTTAAAATTATTTCTAATGTTATTCTACCATATTTCAAGTGTAAAAATATGAATGCTATTCTATTTTATATGTATTTTTAATAAATTGTTTGTTTGATGAAATATGTCATATACACCTTCATCTATCTCCATATGATAGAAAATCCCAATCTATTATATATTTGATATACCTTCATTTGTCTCCACTATGGAGGGATCCTTATATCTGATGTAATCAACAATTCTATATCATATGAAATCATAATTTTCTATCCAATGACATCCCATTTCTTCATCAATTGGATCTTTTGATAGTCTATCTGATGGATCATTGTTATGTGATCATAAAATATCTTCATATTATAGACTTCTTAATTTTATATCATTATGATAACTTCATATTTCTCCATCTGATGTAGATTTATATATTTGTCCATACAATGACCCAGATTCGTTTTCTCAATATAATTGTATTGAAAATCTATCCATTGTCCACAACTTCTACAAAACTATCTTCAATAAGAATTCCATAGTCCCCATATGATCATAATAAAATCATTAGGAATCAAAATACTTATAATTTAAATTACAATCCCATGACTTCCTAACATTGATCTCTTCTACCACTACATCATTCTATAACTTAATAATTCTAAAAACAATATATGTCTTAAAAACTCTATCTTGTGTACATTACAACTCCAAGATCTCAAAATATATCCTTTTTTCATACATTGAAACTTGAACTTTGTAATGTTCCAAATTCAAAAAAAGAAAATGAATCTAACATACTCATTCTATTATCATCAGTGTGGTATAATTTGTACAAACAAATTATGAACATTTTACACCCTTTCTCACAATTTTCCTTTGGAAAAAATAAAATGTGAGTCATGAATAAAAAGGAGTGATCATTACCTTTTATAATTTAAGGATCATTAAATATTTCTATGTCTTTGTAATGTATCTTTAAACATAACAACATATATTGTCAATAACTTCCTATGTAACTTTTACTATTGAAACATGTTGATATATTTACAAAAAATAATAACCAATAAAACTTGGAATAATAATCCCCCTTTGTGTATTTTTACAAAATATGTATAAATCACAACACATCATAAAATTCAATACATGTTCTTAGTTATTTATCTCACTTATTTAAAATCAAATTAAAATCATAACTTATGGGTTAACCTCACTCACCATCTTAAAAAAATTCATTGATTGAATAAAAGTATCTCATGTGTCTCTTAACAATGATACTTTAATTAGATAACTTTATTTGTATCATGGAGAACTCGAGGTAGAATAAAAGAGTGTACAACCAAGGAGATAAATTTTTCCCATGACACGTCTCTTTTTTAAAACATTCCTCATACTTATTCCATCAACATTATATCAGGGGAAATCCATGTATGTTTTTAAGACAAATCATACCCCATTTCAACAGAAACATCAAAAAAATTCCCACATAAAACAACAAATTCACATGTATAATTTCTTTCTCAATAGTAATCACATATTTACGATCATTTTTTAAAACCAATAAATTGTGATAGTCACACACCTGATGTAACCTTACACACTTGAAAGGTAGCACAACAACCTTTATCATAATGATCATAAAGTTCCATGATGGATATATCTTATTACTAGAAAACAATAGTTATCAGAAACATCCCCTTATTATTATCCCTTAATTACCAATATTTTATTTCAAATATACTTTAATAGTAGGAATAATGAGGAACCTCAATGTTTCATTAAATTAATATTCCGACAGAAATTCTTCTCTTATTCAATTATTCATCTTTTTCTTCATAGAAATACAATGGGATTTTCGTTCATCCATGTCATCAACCACCACCAATTTTATAATGGATTGCATATCATATATTTAATCTTATTATAATGATATGAAATTATCATCAATTTTTAAAATATATTTATTCCCTTGATTTTTAACATCCTTTTCAATCATTCCACTTGGGCAGGAAAGTCGTCATGAAATAATTTTTACCATGAACACATTTCTAACCCATTTCAAATTTATTATGATACCAATATATATTAATTAATAATAGTTAAAATATTGTTGTCTTATAGGGCCATTCTCTTTGATTTTTCTGTAACATTCTTTTCATACGTCCACCATCATTCTAGCCATACCTATTTGAACTATCCAAATAAATAAAAACTCATTCATCAAATGCTAAAATTCCTTGAGATTTTTTCCCAAGTGAAAATTATTGAGATTCATTCCTTGCTAAAATTTATTTATCTTCACATAAGCCTCACTTGAGAAAATTTTACTCTTAACAATAAAATATTTCTTTTCTTCCTCACCATTTTTTATAGAAAGGTTTTTATTATCTATTTTATATAGATCCTCTAGATTATTGCATCATTTTTATTAGAGTAATATTATACTAGTATAAGTCATCATTGTTGTGAGATAATCCACAACACTAGAATTAAACAATCAATTTTGGTCATTCAGTTTGATAGTATTTCTTCTTTGAATATTATTCTTTTTAGCACGTTACAAACTGTGGGTGTATTTGTATAAGGGAATACTTCTTTATGTATTCCTATCATTCATTATAAAATATGATATTTCAATCATTATCATAGTTCTTGATGATTAAAACATACCTTTTAAATCTATGTTGCTTGTAATGGATGATATATAATGTTTTTTATTTTATAAATAATCAAGCTATCTCTGTGGACCCTTCTCTTCACCAAATTAAAAAGATTCACCTCTAACCTCAACATATTTTTAGTATTCATTCTTGATTTAACATAACTAGATTTTTTACTATAAAAAACACTTAAATGTGTCTTTAACAACACTTCTTATCTCTTAGATAATATTTCAAAAATATTTTTCAAAATCTTCTAAAATTCATCCGATTTCAATATGTTTTCTTACATTCTCCGAAATGTTTTTCCATACTATTTGAGGTTCCCCTATTTGAATGGTTTTTCTTAATGTTATTTCATCTTATTTTATGTCTCATACACTATTATATTATATTCACTAATATCAATAATGAGATTTATCTTCTATTTGATATGTTGACAATTTAAAAAAGTTAGTTCTTTATCATCTTTCATTAACTTCTTCTTAACCTTCTTGATATGTGTAATTTGATCAAGAGATTATTCCATTTATTGTTTAAAGATAAAATATTTTTTAAATTTTTTATTATCATCATAACTACATTATGAAAAACATATAGTGATCTAGGTTTAACATATATAGATATTAAATCATTTTAGATGAATAATCAATACATTACAAAAATACATGCATGGGGACTATAATAATAAATTGTCATTAGAAACATGGAACAATATCATCTAATGTGGTGAAATATCTTCGATTATTCCTACAAAGATCTTCCCATTTAGTAATTCTACTTAAATCTATTCCTCATTTCATTGGGAATGAAAATGTAAGAAATGGATGAGCTCGAATGGTCAGTAGGGGTAAATAATGGAAATGTGTAAGAAAAACAGGAAAAAAAGAGTTTGGAACATAACAACACAATTTGAAGATCATACATTACATATCAAAGATCATAATCACGAGATATGGAATAATCATTGGCAGTTCATAGGAAATGAATCATAAGGTAATCAAGATCATAAGACATGAAAGCATAATATAGGAATATGACATGGAATTATAGAAGACACATATGCATATAAATTGATTTCTATAGTTGTTAGAGAATCACTTTAAAGGACATATTAGTTGTATGAGTTCACTCCTCATACTATATAGGAAGTTATGGTTCACTCCAATGACCATACTAGTAGTAAAGGTCCACTCCCAAGACCATCTTAGAAGACAAAGTCCTTTATTGAACATAGGTCACTCCCCATTCTAGGCAAGTGTATCTCATGAGATATAAATCTTTATCCAATGATTTAGATGGAGATATAGGTCCCAAACATATCATCATTAAATCATATATATGTGTTCCAAAAGATTATAAACAATCATACCATAACCCCAGAAATGAAATGGGTATCATAAACATGTAACCATAACATAACATGTGGAGAATAGATAGGTTTCATAATCATTTTATTAAACCATAATGTAGGAGAGGAATATGGTTTCATAAATATATAACCCTTGAATGAAATATTGGTTTCATTACTATATAAACCATGAAATAGATACATTATTAATAAAAATCACACTATCGAAACATAAACTATTCAGAGAATGAATGTGAATGAAACCATTTAACCAATTCCATGAGTAACACTAAAAGATCTCAAATTAGTTGGGAAATAATTTTAATAGATAGTTTAAAAAAATTATGAGTAAATTATACTTTTTACTTTGAAAAATAATTTTTAAAATATAAAACCATTTGAAAACAATTTACATTTAAATTACCTTAAAAACTTATAAAGAAAGCTTAAAAACAATTTAAAACCTTTTTACATGAAAACATAAAAAGAATCTTGAAATTATTTTGAAAACCATTTTCCTTAAAATATTATAAAATAATCTTGAAATCATTTTGAATACCATTTTCCTTGAAAACATAAAAAAATATGTTTGAAAACAGTTTGAAAACAATTTTCCATGAAATCAAAAAAATAAGCTTGAAATCATTTGGGAAACTATCTTCCTTGAAAAAATATAAAATAATCATGATAACATATTTAAAATATGTTTCTTGAAAACATATTAAATAATATTTAAAACATTTGTAAAATAATTTTCTATAAAAATATATAAAATAGGCTTGAAATTTTTTTTAAATACTTTCAAAAAATAAAATATCTCTAAAATAATTTTTTGAAACCAATTTAAATTAAAATAATTTATATATTTTTTAAAAAGGTTTTCTATTAAAAATAAACTTCTAATATTAAAAAGCAAGATTCAAGGAAATGACAATCATTAATGTGGGTAAGTATGTACTTGCCGAATAATCCTTTGGCACCTTAAAAGTTCAGAAAATAATCTTGATCAAAAAATGAAATAAAAATATATTTACAACATTTTTTTAAAATGTAAAAATTTGGAAAAAATTTCATTTAAACATCATATTATAATAGTAAATCATTTTTGAATACATTTTTAAAAAACCCAGTTTTTAAAGAACATATATTTTTGATTGAAAGAAGAAATAATATTTGATTTTAAAAAAGAACTTCTTTATTATAATAAGTACCAAAGAGTGAAAAAAGGGAGTAAAAATTGAAGATAAAATGACTGAAAGAGGTGATTAAGTCTCATTAATGTTCCAGAATTATGGATCATTATATTTCATCATTGAAATCATAATCATAAACAGTCCTGATAAACACTGAGACTATTTCAATAATATCTTACCACATGGTAACTTTGAATCATAATCCCATGTAAGAAAATAAAATTTAATTATGATTAAAATATCATTAAATAGATGATATTCATGATTTAACATTTCTAAGGGAAGCTTATACACCTCGTAGAAGAATATAGGTGTATCACATAGCATGTGTCTTAAGGAAGAAATTGAGAAACAATTACTTTACCGATTTGGAATCTTCTGAAACATAAACAACATGAAATAAAGATAATAAAATGGATTTTTAAATAAAAATTAATTTAGTTAAAAGATTCATAAAATACCTCCAAGGTCATTATACACACATAATATAAGAAAAAGGGGGTGAACATGGATTGTGCCTCATGGAAAATAAAAGTGTAACGAGAAAACCCATTACTACATTGGTAAATTTAGAAAAATGATCCCCATGTAAGAATAAAATAAATTAAAGCTTTTATTATAATTAAATAAATGAAATTAATGATATAAAATGTCATAGTGTAGTATATACACCATAAAAAATAAGTGAGGGTGAATATCACCAATATTTACAGAAATAAAAAGAGAGATGAATTTCTCATTCCTTAAGTCTAATTTGTAATGGGTTTATTTAACTTAAAAAATAATAAAATTATATTAATTATTTACATTATTCATAATATTTTTCATATTTATTATTACATTTAATTTACTTACCACAAATATTTATAGAAATACTTAAAAAATAATGTTTATATCGGCTATTCTGACCAAATTTGGTTTATGTGTTAAAAAAATACTTTGGTAGGTCAAATATGGTCAAAGGGGTCACTATATAATCATATACAGAATAATAATAATTACATAGTTGTCATATTTATACACCAATTATTATTTTAAAACTAATAATTAATTATGGTTATGAAAAATGAAACAATGGTACAATGATTGAAATGGTAGACCATACATAAGCATTAGTATCATTCCAATTTTTCAACGATAATTTTAGTAAGATAGTAAGAAACATTTTATCTTTCTAGAATTATAATTATATAATAAATACCAATTTATATAATCATATATAATAATATATAATTATTATGATGTAAAAGGAACTATATCACGTCGAGGAGGCAGTTGTCCACACATCCACGAACGATGTTATCACTTTTTAGTGTGTAAAAGGGGTAATAAATAAATTAATATATTATATATATAGAAAGATAATTATGTAATGAATATAATATAGATATTTTTATGTCATATAGGTAAAATTAAACCCATCCTTAATACATTCCATGTAATTTTTGAATGTATCAGATCACTTTGAAGGGGTGGTAGTTTACACACCCATAAACTACATTATTGTACTTCCAAAAAACGAAAAGAATAAAAGTATGTGTTATATAACATTTATAGAAGAATTAAGAAATAATAAATATCATATTTATAAATTAAAAATAGAGTTTTCATCATAATACCCACTAATGATAGGTGGAAATGGAATAACAAAAAACATCGCTTTGTGAGGCGATAGTTCACCGTAAAAAAGAATGGTAATTTTGTTACCCATTAGATAAAAATGTGTGTAAGTGTCAGAATAACCCTTAATATAACTTCATATTAGAATATTTTTGATACTTAGGATATTATTAAAGTATTTTATAAGAAAAATTTGGGTGGTGGATAAATAAAATAAAATAAAAGAGCATGGGGAAGGATGTTACCTCTTATTTGGGTAACTCATATTTATTTTCACCCAAGGGCATCCTTGGTTAGATTTATGCCCAAAGGTATCCTTCAAAGAGGAATTTAAGGATGTTATGTGGTCATGTGAGCTGATTTTGGGGAAAAAAGTGCTTTATAGGTCTGTGTAAGTGGTAGGGGTGAGTACCTGTTATAGTTAATAAGGAATGAAATTCTTGTAAATATTTGAAAAGTTAATTTTACCCACTTTTTTTCATGTAATGTGTTAGCCATAAAAGAAATAATTAGGTTAAATAGATTATAGGTTAAAAATATTTCCATCCAATGGATTTTGGACATGTTTATATGTCATTTGTGGCCTTAGGTTTAGGATTTAGTCCCATGAAAAGATTTATTTTACCATAATCATTGTAATTAATTTTAATCACATTCATTAATATTTTTGGAAAAAAATCTTTGTTGACCATATAATAAATTATAAATTATTTTGATTATAAATATTTAATAAAATTTTCAAAATTAAAATTAAATAATTTGTTGAAATTAATTTAAAACTAATCCCAATGATGGGATGACAATGTGAGTTTATAAATAAATCTTTTTCAAAAGTTTTCTAAGTTTTTATATACAATTTAAAATTCAAATTGATTAACATGATCAAAATTGGATTAAGGGATGTTTAATTGATATAATTATTCTTTAAAACCAAATTAAAAAATAATTTATCAATAAAAATAAAATATATGAAAAAATAATTTTGAATTATAAATCAATGTTTTTCACTATTCATCAAAAAATGAAAATTCTCAGAAAAATACCAAAAATATAAAAATATTAAATATTTATATTTATATTTCAAAAATGAAGTTTATTTTTTCAAATAAAAATTATAAACATTTCAAAATTCATATTTAATATTGTTTCACCATTAAAAGGTGGTAAAATTACCTTTTTTGAAATTACAAATTTTTATTCAAAAAATTGATTTATTCTTATCCTATTCCTATCAAATATATTGGATGAGTGTAAAAAATATAAATTGAATAAATGATATAAAAATTTTATTTAAAAAATTAATAAAAATTTGTTTATTTATATACAATTTTGTTTGTACATAGATAAAGAGTTTTTTAGAAAAGTGATATCTTTATTTTCAAATAGTATATACATTCACTTCACCTAATTGATAACCAAAAGATTTATTTTATTTACATGTGTAATTCATATTTTTACAATTAAATTAATATTATTCTTAACTTATATTCCTATGGGAATGTGGAATCTATAATAAAATTTTAATAATAATATTGGTAATATATTTTAGTTTAGTAAAACATAGCCATGCCTGTAATGCAAGAAATCAAAATGACTTGGTATTGTATGTAACAAAAGCCAAATATAATGTTGTGGGTACCAAAAGATAATATAATTTTTTCATATAGTGGATGATTAACACTAATTATTGAAAAATTCATGACAAACTTAGGGATTTTGTATAAAAAATGCTATATTCAGTGTTGCGTGAAATGAAAAATATCACAAAGATTAAATTAAGTTAAAAAAATAATTTTGAAAATATTGGGGTGTTATAGTACTTCCCCTAAAATTAAGCTTGATGGTTATCCTCACCATTATATTCATCTCTAAATAGTGAATCACCCTTATTCCTTTTTTTTGAAAAATATATTATTATTTCATGGAATGATTCTATAATATTTCTTTCACTTTAGTTTTTGAGACTTTTAATCTTATTCATCTACTTCAGAATCATCAAACTTTCTCTTAGGATAGATTTTATAGAAATTTAAAATTTTATTACAATTCTAGTACTTAAGAAATTATTTAACTTTTCCATCTCAATTTAACCTTTGTATCTATTATAAAAAGGAAATTATTTTTATTGAAGTCCTCTCCCTAATCCTTAATATATGAATCATATGATAGTTATTCTATTTAATTATCTCTAAATATTCATTTTAAATAGATTAAATATTTATTTAATCATTATATATTTCCATAAATTATGCTTCTTTTCTCATTTCATATGCTATGATAATGTTCTAATTCTCATCTAGGGGATTATCCTCCCTGTAATATATAAAAGACACCTTAGCATCAAATAAATATAGAAAGTCTCTAGTGTGTTTATTTATTATAGAAGTATATTACAGCTTCTCATTAAAACCTTTAATATTAATGAAAATATCATTAAACCTTATCATGTATTCATCATGATCATCACCATCATCCATATCTAAATCTTTAAATATTCTCCTCGAGATCATCAAATTAACCTCCTTAACATTCACATTTCCTTCATAACTGCTTATCAACTTATCCAAAATCTCATAAGATTTGGGAAACCCCATAATAATAATATAAAATTCCTGAATAGATCCATGAAAATGGAATTTTTAGATTTCTCATCAACTTCTAAATTTCACATACAAATAGTAATTAGAGAAACCTAATTATTGGTCGGTAATTACATTGTTTCTTATTTTCAAACATCTAGGCCATAAAATATAAGGTAAGGTAACATCTTATTCTTCCAAATATGATATTTCAATAAATATAATATAGTAACACCATGGTTGTTCATTGAATTTTTATTCTATATCCTTATAATATTGTGAGATTATTCAAAGTAACACTATATTATGATACCAATTGTAGTTTTTAAATTAGTGAGGGTTCATTGAGATCTAGAGTGTTTGAATTAGTGGTTCATTTATTTAAATAAATATTCTTATAAATTTTTCCCTATAAATTGTGACAGTTTCAGTCCACTAAAAAATATATCTCTCAACCTCACCTCAAATGTAGTAAATATAGAGAGATTCCAGAACAAAATATTTACATGGGTTATTACACATACCTATTCCATTCCATGAAGGCTAACCATCCACCCCAACATGGATTCTTTATGATGTTAATTATATATTAAAAAAGTAGGATGTAACTAAAACTACAAGTTATTAATTTTTCCTCCTATTGAATTTTTCTTTACACTATAGTAACCCACTATTATGTGATAGTTTATTATACCCAAAACTATAATTCCTATCTCATCATCCTTCATTACTAGTTGTACACCCCAACCAAAGCCTTTTATCAAATGGATATACCTCCTAAAAATAATAATCTATTTCTTCTTCTGTGTTTATCGATAGAGAAAATCTCTTCTTGATCAACTTTTCTTCCACCACAAGAAAGTTGGATATAATTTTCTAGTGTAAAACATCTTAAATATGTTTAATAGATATCTATAGTTTTTACATATCTTGTAACTATATAATGATTAAAAAATTCTTAATTAATATCATCCTTACTATTAAAAATATTATTTTTAAAATTTTCCTCTAAAATGGTTCATTTATTATCACTTCATCACATATAATCTATCTATTTCTATTTTATCTAATGTTATAAATCTGTTGAAATTTTTGTAGTGAAATTTAGTCTGATATACCTCTATCTGATGCACCATGTATGGTTAAACTTGATATTATAATCCTATATCCAAATTAACTCTATCTAATTCTCCACTGTTTTGACCCAATTGAATATTGGTTGGAAAATTATGTTGTTTCCTATCTCAAAAATAGAATCAAATTCCCTAATTTTTTAGAATTTATAATAACTATATCTATTAGGGTCCTATAATCAATTTTTAGGTAAATATCCTACACAAATTAAATAATAACTATTAGTTCTAATTTAAATTTAATACTTAACTCAAACATCATTTGTAATCATATAATGCCACTGAGTATCTAGATTCAACAATTTTCCTATAAACTTTCTTAATGGAAATACCATTAAAAACATTTTGTATAAGATAACCATTTAATTTTTCAAATAACTTTTTAATCAATGTAAATTAATAAAATATTATGAAAATAATTTTATTTGAAATTAACCTTTGAAACATTCAAATGAATCATGAAAAAATGATTTATAATATATTTCTAAGAAAGGGAGATGAATATTCCTATTATATTTTTCTAAAACGTCAAACATGGTTACCAAAAATATTTTAAAAATAATATGAGATCAATAAAACATTTTTTTAATTTTTTTTAGAAAACATTGTTTTGAAATAAAATTTATTTTTGAAATAGGGGGATATAAATTCAGAAATCTAAAAAAATAACAATTTTATTAAGTAACAAATAGTAGAATTTTTTTTATTATTAGTTTTAATTATCATGAAATACCATAATATTGTATAAGTCACAAGTTTCTTTAAATATGGAATATAAGATCTATTTTTTGATGCATAATCATAAACAATCTAGATAAATGATGAGATTATAACATACGAATCTTACCACAATGCTACCATTGAGTCATAATCCCCATAAAAGAATAAATTTTATCTAAATATATAATATCATGAAAATATAGATATTAGTGATATAACTTGCAATAATGTTTGGTATACAAATGACATCGAATAAGATAGGTGTATAACAAACTGTTTGTCTTAAAGAAGGAAAATTAAGACAAAAATCCATTACTGCTTTGGTAAATTTGAAACCATAAAACCTAGGAAAGAATGATCCTAAAAAGGATATTTAAATACCTATAAATGAATGTATAATACTTATAAAATACAATAAATGGGAGTATATACCCCACAAAACAAAAATAAGTGGTGAATATGGCACATATCACACCGAAGTTAAAGTGAGATGTGAAAACCCTCACCTCATTCTTCCTTTTGGTTGATCATGATTTAAAATATGCTATAGTTTTTATAAACATGTGATTAACATAAAACATAACCATATAAATATTTATAATATCATATATCATCCTTTTAAAACAAATTATCACCCCTTCATTTTTAATATATTGTTATTTTTATTCTTTCTGGTGTTAATTTCCTAGTCGTCTCTTTCATTATTTTTTATTAAAGTACTAGTTGATGTGAATATTATATAGTTACATCATATAAAGAATAATAATAATGAAATAATTTTAATTTTTATATATAAATTATACATATATGTAATGTAATGAAATATTTTTATGAAAAATGGAATACGTTATAATCATGGAGATGGTAGGTCATACATACACATGAATAACATTTCTATTTTGAAATGATCAATATGGAAAGAAGGTAGATAATATATAATAATTTAATAATTATCATAATATCATATATAAAGAATTATATACTGATATATATATATATCATCAATTTTTTTTGGTGATGAAAATAGAGTCACATCGCTTTATGAAGGTGGTGGTTCACACACATACTAATGATGTTATCATCTTTAAGCATTTAGAAATGTATGGAAGTAAATGATTTGTATTATCATTATATAATGATAAATATTTCATGAATATAATAATTATGTAATTTATATCATATTTAATCATTATATTTGTTCTTATCACCTTCCATGTTAAGCGTTAGTGAAAGACTAATCACATCGCTTCATGAGGTGGTAGTCCACCGTAGGCAAGATTAACATTATTGTATCCCCAATGAAATGGTTTTTAAAGATATATATATATATATATTATAATGAATAAATATGTATAAATAAGTTCTAATTACTATATATATAATTTAAATCAATCATAATACCCAACCATGAAATGTGTAAATGGAAAAACGAATGACATCAGTTGTCGAGGCAGTAGTCCTCTATACACACGAATAATGATTTTGTAACCCATTTTATGAAAGTTTATATTGTTTAGGTAATTCCATTGTTTAAAAAAAACTCATTATATGTAATATACTGATGTTATACTTTCAACATGATTTTATAATAGTACAAGGAGGTGGAGAAATAAAAAAAATAAAGACACTTGTTGAAGAACATTACCACTTCATCAGGTATCCTCCATATATTTTCACTAAATCCTTCCTATGATGGCTTTATTCCAAATATTATGATCCTATAATGATGTTATGGATTTTAGAAAGTAATTGGGGCTGAAATTGTTCAATATAAATAGGGTTTAATGTGTAACGAAGAGAGTATAAGGGGTAACATTTTATAAGTGAGGTTAGTGTCACACATGTAATTTTTACAAAAGATTCAATCATACTGACGTATTATTCATGCCAAAAGATTTATAAATGTTTATTACAAAATATATAATAGGAAAAGTCATGAAATTTCTACCCACTATGTGTTGGAAATGTTTTTAGGTAATTTTAACCATTATAATTTTAGTTTAACCCCCTTGGTAAACCATTTTTTACATTAGTTGCGGTAAATTATTTTTACTATTAATTTTTGTTGAAATTAGTGCTGAAATTATTATATAATATAAATTATTAAATATATAATAAATTTTTCCTAATTAAGTTTATAGAAGTTGAAAATTTTAATTTAAAATTAATTCCATAGACGCAACAATAAACCGTTTTTAGAAAGAGAAATGTTCAAAAGTTTAGAATGTTTATATATAAAATTTCAATATTAAATTGGTTAAAATGTCTTAAATTGGATTAATAGATATATAATTGGGAAAAAGTTACTTTAAAATCAATTTAAAATATAATTTTCCCTTATAAATAATTTAAATGAAAAGAAAGTTGTGAGTTTAAATTCATTAATTTTCACTATTCATCAAAATATTACTCAATCAAAAAAATTCTCAAAAAATGACCCTAAAATAATTTTTTACATGATGATTTAAATAGTAATTATTTTGAAAATAAATATTATAATAGTGGAGAAATGTAATTTAAAACAATACCCACAAAAATGACGAAAAATTGGGTTTTCAAGAACTCTATATTTTTAAGAATGAGATGATTTTACATTAAATCTATGTATAATAAAAATCATTATATGAATCTTAATTAATATATATTGATATTTAGTATATATATTTAATTTAAATAATTTTAATTTTGGGATTATTTTTAAAACACTTGGATTTTTTATGATCCTTAATCTTAAATAAATTAATTTAATTTGATATATTCCATTTTACTCTACAAAAAGTTAAAAATTCACTGTAATCTACACAAAGTTATGTTTTCACTACATAAAAGAGAGTGTTTCTAATGAAAAACATTTTGTTATGTTAATTGTTTAAAAAAATATTTATAACATAGTTGATAAACATAATAATATGAATGTTAATAACTAATTATTAAATGATATTTATAATGATTTCAAATATATTAAACATATTGATAATAAAATATATAAAATTATAAAGTCTTTATATGTTTGAAAGTATTATTTTCATAAAAGAACTGCTTTTTATGTCCTTCTGTGAACAATAGTAAAATTAATTCTAGACAATTATTTAAATTTAATTTGATAAAATAAACTTCTATTTTTAATTTGAAATTTCAAAATTAGATTAGGGTGAAATTTTGAGATTTTTCTAAAAAAACAACATTTGTGGATGAATAGTGAAAAATTCTGAATTTTAATTTAAAAATGCAATTTCATCTAATTTATTTATATTGAAAAATTATATTTTATTATGGTTTTAAAGAGAATTTATATCATTTTTACATCAATTAATCCAATTTTAATTATTAGAACCAATTTTACATTAATATTTGATATAAAAAATAATTCAATCTTTGGAACTATTTCACTTTAAAAACTTGCTTTTAGGACAAGTATGTTGGATGAATTTTAAATTAATTTCTATCAATTATGTTATTAGATTTAAAAAATGGATTGAATAATTATAATCATCATAATTTATAATGTATTATAAGGTCAAAAACGTTTTTGACAAAAAATATTAGTGTGTGTAATTAAAATTAATTATAGTGATTAAGGTAAAAACAATATTATTTAGATATTAAAAATTAATTTAAGGGACCAAAAAACAATGAAACATTTTGAAAATACATTTCTAGTATATATTTCTATCATGTACACTATTTTCATGAGAATGAAAAATTATTGGAGGCACATGATGTAAGAGTAACCTCTCAATAGTCTTTACCTTTTTATAATTATAAGAATGCCACTTCTCCTACACTATAAAAAAGGAATCACTCCCCTCACTTCCTCAAAACTATCAGCCCATTTGGATATACCAAACACTACTCAAATATCATGCCAAATTTCATCCCTCAATCCTATAATCATCTATTTGGGAAGAATGCTGTCCACAGAATCCCTTGGTTGCAAACCAATTGGAAATACCCAATGAGGAGGTAACATCCTTCAAAAAAAAAACCTTTCATTTTACATCATTATTTACTCAATAAATTATTCCAAATACATGAATATATAATATCCTTTGTATCCTAAATATATTATATTTTTATATTCTAAGGGTATGACCAACACTCTCACAGAAACTTCCATAAAATGTGATACACAATCATCATGTGTGTGTACAACTTACTACTACATCACGAACTGATGTCTTTCATTCTCCCATTTCCACCTTTAAATGATGATTATAATGATGTAATTTCAATTTTTATATGATATATTTTATATATATTATGTATTTATGATTATTTAATTATTATATATCCCAGACCTTCATGTTTTATATTTTGTGTACATATGATAATTTTGTTTGTGGTTGTGTGAACTACGACCTCCTTAAAGCGATGTGATTCATTCATAGTTTACATGGAATTTATTATGGATTAATTTACTGAAATTATATGATATATATATATATATATATAAATGATACTATATTTATATTATTTATATATATACATTTATGTCATTTAATATCTTTTTTTTCAATATGAAAAGAAAATGGAAACAACATTTATGCGTACATACGACCTACCGTCTCCATGAATGATGCATTTCATTTGAAATTTCAATATTTTATAGATTATACTAAATAAAAACAAACTGAATATATATATATATATATTATATATATATATATCATTTTTATCATTATGGAGATGAATATTTCATGATATAAATGGTAAGACAAAAAATATGAAAATTGAAAACGCATGAGAAAAACAAAACAGTCATTACCCAAAACATAACGTTACAATTAATAGATAATAAAATGGTAATAAATTTTCATATGTAAATCATATATGGTATGAAATTATTTTATATGGTTCTATAATAGATGTATAAAAAACTTTTATTTATTATATAGGATTTTTGAATGAGTATGAAGATAGACAAGATAGAAGGTAACGGGATTTCTAGACTCACTTTTATTTCTCTAAGACTTATGCCATATTACCCACCTTTTTCTATGAATTTATTCTATGATCCATATCATTAAAATTATGTGTATTAAAATATTTATTTTATTATATATATTTCATGAGGTTTACGTTTCATGTGTTACTAAATCTTTATTGTGAGTTTGTCTCAATTTTTCTTCCTTGAGACACATGTTTTTCTATACAACTATATTATTTTACAAGGTGTATATACTATCCCTTTGACATGTTATATCATGAATATTATTATTTTCATTATATTATAATATTTATGTAATATTATTATCTCTTGGGTATTATTATTTAATTTTACCGCAGTTGTAATTGTTTATTGCTACAATATCATCGTTTGTAGGAATTATTTACGATTATGCTTCCACTAATGAAATATTATGATATATATCTCATGAAATATAATAAATTGTAATTTTATATTGTTATTATGATTTAATCATATAATTTTACAATATTTTCACTATTTATTACTTAATATTATTAAGAAAATGTATTTAGAAAACTAGACTGTATTTTTCTCTTCAGTCATAAATTTATCTTATTCATAAAACTATGTTTTATAATTTTTTTTATGTGATCATTTAAACTTATTTTAATTTTTCAAAATCTTCCTCTATAATTTTTAACATTATTTTCCTGGAAAATGTTTTTTAAATGTTTTCATGATTCCTTTATAAGTTTTCAAGGTTATTTTTTTATGAAAATGACTATCATAAGGTTTTGTGATTAAATAATCATTTTTTTCAAAGAAGAAAGAATATTTTAATTTTGATTTTTTTTAAAATATATTTAATTTTTCATTACCATACATGATGTTATTTTTTGGTGTTACTCTTGCCTTTATGAGGATATTATCTATGGGTTCCATTCATATTTTTTCTATGAATAATTTATGTTTTCATGGCATGATGATTATTAAAGTTCTTTATATTTCATGGGTTATATGTTTGTGAAACCTGTTTCTATTCCATGGGTTATATGATTTTTAAACCCACTTATTTTCATGTTATATGATTTGATAAAATTACTATGAAACATGTATGTTTTCTACAGGCCAGAATATGATGGCATGTTTATGATACCAATTTCATTTCATTGGTTATGATATAATGTTTAAGAAACCTATCTCTTTTATGGGGCATGATATGATTATTTTTTATGATATTCTAGGACATGTATGCATGATTTTATTATTTTATGGTAGGGACTTATATATCCCTCAAACGCATTGTGTAATGATGTATATGTCTCGAGACAATGAAAGGAAACAAGTCAACAGTCTTGATCCACTATGAAAATAAGGGGAAACCTAATCTAATATGGGAATAAGGGGAATCTCAATCTCTTATAAGGAAAATACTGTGACTGGGGATGTTGTGTATCCTACCCTATAGTTGCATTCCCCATTAAGCACCTTGATATTTTTTTGAAATGATCCTTGACTTATAGGGAATGATATTATATATTTATGTGTCTTCCATAATTCTATGTATTGTTTCTATTTTTTCTTTCCTTCATGGATTATTATCTTGACTCCCTCATGATTCATATATTACTAAGAGTCACCATTTATGAAATTAATCATATATATGATCTTTTATTTTCATGGTATGACCTTCTAATGTTATTATTATGTTCTCATACACTTATATTGATGATTATGATTAAATACCTCCCTTTTCTGCCCTTATTGAGCTTCTGAGTGCAACCTTTCTTAATTTTCCATTCCCCAGATGATAAAGATATGTATTATATATGATATTTATAGGAAGGTTTCTAGTCTTGTATATACTAGTGGGAGATAATGTAGCTCAAATATGTACCAGTGTTTTATTCTCATGTTCCCAAAGGTACTAAACTAATATGTTATTTGGGTTTCTATTTATGTAATATATTTTGTATTCCACAACAAATGATATAATGTTAATGGTTGTTAATTGAGGTTGAATAAGGATTTTTTCTGAGACAATTTGTACTCATCATTTTTAATCTTGGGTGAAAAAACCGTAGTGAGATACCTAACAATATTTCTCTAAGGATAAGTTTAAGGAAGAGTTAAAGAATAAGAAAATGACCTGGAAATTATGGTAAAGGATAGAATAAGTGGTTTCCTAGAAATAAATCATGGTATGGATACTATAAGTGGATGTGGATCTAGAACATATGCTTTTAGGGGTAAAAACCTAAAAACCAATATATTGAGCTTGAATCAATCAGGAATTGGTGTATGGAAACGAGCCTTGCTGAACACTTTATTTAATACTCATAGGGGATACAATTTTAGGATTCAAAAACATTTCATGAATCATCATGATGAATTTAAATGGAAGTTAGATATTAATAACTAAAGATAAACCTAAGGTTTCATAGATTATAGAATATATCAAAAAATAGACACCCTATAAGTGGTTTTTCATGATCACGTGGTTCCTCACTATGATAAATATTTCATACTTCATTTTTTTTATTTTAGTTAATGGATGGAACCCAAACGAACCATGTTAATGATGATCAAGATGGATAATGAAATGAATTTCCTCATGACTAACCATATTACATGGGAAATATAATGTAAAATATTTTTTATACTCTCAACCAACTCTATAAAGCTATGAATATTGTTGGAAGTTAAAATTAGAAAACGAGGGAACATCATTATGTTGAGTCTATAATGCTGAAACATTCTCCTTATTTATGTGAGTATTTTGATCAACTTTATTCTTAATAATGGATCAGTACCACTGAAAATATATTCTTCATTCTCAAGTTCTAGGATCATGAGAATGTTATTCTAGAATTTTTTGGTTTAGAAGGTGAGGCTGATCAGTGGTGGAATCTAATATAAAATATGAGGAAGCAAGATGAAATTGAATCAATATATTGAGACGTGTTCAAGAACTTATTCATCAATAAGTACTTTCCATGCGTACTTTGTATGAATATGGAAAATTAGTTCCTTGAGTTAAATCAAATGGATGTTGAATATTTTGGTACATAAAAATAAAATTTTAAAATGATTTCAAGGTAAAATTCGGGTATTATCATCCAACATGAATGTAAGGTTGACCAATTCATCAATTTATTAATTCCAAGTCTCAAGAGTATGTTATCCATAATATAATTTAGTATATATTAATAGATCATTAGTTATAAAATAAATGTTAAATTGGAGGTAAGAGTTATGTATCAATCTCATTTTTTAACAAGAAATGTAAGATGTATTTCATAGGATAATCTAAAAACCATGGAGAGAAGAAGATGATACTTTCATCATGCACTATGTGTGAAAAGAATCCTAGAGTAAATTGTATTATGGGGTCTAATAAATGTTTTATGTTTCTAAGTGAATGAAATATAGAAATTAACTTCCTAAATAATGGGAAGATGTTGGATAATTAGTTGAATAGTGGGAAAACATCATATAATGCACCTTCCGCACTTTAGTTCTTCAAGTTTAAAGAGAATGGGCACTATGATAACTAGTTCCCAACCCTGAGGGTTAGTGATGATGATCAGTGTCAGTGACCTATTCAGTTGAGGGTGTTAATACTAAGAAATGTGTTCCATGATTTTTTATATATAAATGAATATGAAAACCACACTTATACGCCAAATTTTGAATTTTAGTAGAAATATGTCTTTATTTCAGAATAATGAGAAGATTGTATTTCCTTGCATCATAGCAGAAAATGTCCACAAATGGGATCAATAAGTTTGTGTTAATACTATCAAATATTCATTGGGGTTAGTGATGGTAGCTAATGGAAAAATTTTTAGTGTTGGGACCATAGCTCGAAACTGACCATGAGTATGGGTATGGGGGCACAACCCCTATGGTATGGAACTACGAGTTCAACAAAGAGACCCATATAGGTACCCCCAAACACCGTAGACATGAAAGGTACCTATGAAAAACCCTATGTGTCTGCCTATACAATCGACCCATGAAATTGGCCTATATGAGACTCATGTGCGAGATATCCCCTTCTCCTAAGGTCCTATATTTTCCTATAAATAGGACCACAGGGTCTTCATTTGTATGGATGGAAATTGACAAAGGCCGATTGCTGCTCTGATCACCCTAGTTCTTTGCTAAATACCTCAGTAACCTTCCTAGTAGTTCTCTAGCACCATAAGAAGAGGGAATTAAAGGGGAATAGTGAGATTAAATTTGGTTGAGAGTTTTAAATACAACAAAACATGAGTGAGGTGTTCGCCTAACCTTTAATTCCCAAATACTAGCACGTGGTTCCCTTCCTTTACTAGGGACTTACACAACGTACCATTGGGAACACCTACGGAGACCCTTGAAGGCCTACGTATGGTCTCTCCATGTGTAGTCACCTAGGTGGTCCATCAACCAAGGTGCTACCAATTCACCAAGGTCTACCTGCACAGAGCACCCCCTACGCGATATTCCTTGGTTCAGCCTAATATCTAGCCTGAATGAGCCAATCATGAGGCATCCTTTAATGATACCCATGGAAGGTACTCTTTTTATTTGTCTCTCTTTTCTAAAAGGGACCAAGTTCAAACCTCCACCTAGACCTCATAATCAATAAAACTTAGGGAAAGGTCACATCATCTTGTCTCCCATTTGTATTTGTATTTATATGGTTAGAAGTTTTTCATACTTTACCAACTAGATGGACAGGATCCTCAGGGTGTCTGTGGATTTTTATATCTATGGTCATAAGGACCCTTACCCAAGGGACAATGTTAGGGAGTTTCTAATCTGGAGGATTAAGGTTTGGATCATTTCCTACCCATCTCATCTCTAAGACTTCGAGCCTATGGTTCCTAGTAGGGATGATAATGATCACACTTTCATTTCCTTTTGACATGGAACTATATACTCCTCCCTTGCTATGTGAAAAAATTTAGGTCACTCATCCTAAGGTAAGACAATATCCTTTCATGTAAGAGGTTATAGTCATACTCCTCTCTACCACCACATACATCACCTTCATTACATTCTATGGTGATGTGAAGAGAGGGAAGTACCATATGTCAAGCCTATTCATCCATCTTCCTCTTCCTCTTCCACCAATGGAGAAGGAAATATTTCATGGTTTTTCTAATATTACAATTCCTATTGTTTCTCACACCGAGTGTGAATCATATGGGATTAAAAGTTATTGATGATAATAACATCCACAAAATCCATGCCATAGATTGAACTATGAGAACCTTGATTCTTAGTATCAATCAAATTAGGAAACGTAGGAAGCACACTTAGGGCTCAATATCAATGGGAATCCTTCTTGGGAGTAAGCCCCAACCATAGTTCCTTCAATACAAGAATACTCCTTAAGATTAATCCCCATGTTAAGCCTCCAAACCACCATAAGTTAATACTTCCCATGGTACCTTATTTTACAAGGGGATCCAATTTAGAAATAAGCCCTAATTTAATCCTCTCCAAGGGACATACTAACCTACGAGACACATACAAAACTATGTGGGATTTGATTCCCATATAAATGAGAGACATATCGTTTATCATTAATGTATTATGTCATGGTTCTATTTTAATCCAATTAACCAAATGAATTTTGTAACCTTATGAATGTTCACTAATCCTATATAAAATAAATTTTTTACAACCAATTTCATCTTACATTTTATCTGAACATAAATACAAGCGAACTTATCATTAAAACCAAGGAAACAAACGGAACAGAACCATGAAATTGAACCTTATAATCAATCAAAATGGATATGAATGAACATAAAAAGGTTATAGTAAATATTTTTCATATATATAAGGTTATGGAATTATTGATTAATAAACCTAATTAATCTATTCAGGTCATTAATATCAAGTGGAGAACACCAACGAACTTAAGTTAAGGGATCCTCCCCATTTTACTCATATTCAAGATTGATCTCTATGCTATGCCTTTTTGTGTAATACCAAGTAATGGGGTACATTTATACACCCTACCCTTGCTTTCCTAATGTTTTATAAGTGATGAGAATCCCCTTATCTCTCTCATCAATCCCTATTAATTATACACGATACCATGTCAATAAACCGTGATGGATTCTACCCGAATATCCTTTATTCCTTTGGGTTGCTCTATCTTTCTTTTCGTTGTTGTCTTTTATTTTATGTAGAACTTCAAAATTATGTTTTTATGCTCCAATATCTTGTTCTAAGATCCAAATCTCCTTCTATTTCATGGTTATACATGCTTATAAGTGAATCTCTCTTCGATACTTCCCAATAAGAACACTTGTTTTAAAGGAACTTCCTGAACTTTAAACCAATTTCAATAGAACTCTATCTTCTGTTTTAAGACACCATTATTTTGGTAAAAGTTGTATTTTAATTATGAAAACCTTCTTGGTTCAATTCTAATTTTATATAAAATAATGTCCTCTTTTCTATTTGAAAAGATCTAGAGTGTTTTCCATAAAACCGCACAAAAATGTTTTAATGCTATTATTTATAAAATACATCTCTCTTATGTTGTCACTTATGTTTGACACCACTTACCATGTTATAAGCCTATTTTACCATATGAACATCCATGTATTTCTAATTATTTCTTTATATGGACACTGTCATGAAACACCCATTGGTTATGATTGATGTCATGGGTTCCCATATGTTTGTGTATGGTTGAATATGTATGATTGTATATGTGGAAAGAATATATATGTTTCAAGGATATTCATGAATATGTTGAGATGGGTGCACCCAGATAGCGCTCCAATGCATTGGGTAAGGTTAAGTGTCATGAGATGCGATGTGAAATGGGATTGGCAGTTAGCCTTGGCCCGTACTGAAATGGGAAACATGATTGGCGGTTAGCCTTAACCCATACTAAAGATATGATTTATGATTCTGCCACATTTATATGATTCCATGTTTATGCGATACCATGCTTATATTAAATTATTTTATAAGTTTCATGCTTTGGATATCATTATTTCATGTCTTTTAACTCATTTTCTTAAGATGTATCCTTATGTTCATTATCTTACTGGGAATTTTTAGCTCATCCCTTTGTTCATGTGTTCCCCAGGGTACCCTATGCAGATATAAGGGCTCAAAGGAAGTTAGGAGCTCATTATAGAGATTAATTAAAGAAGTGTTTTTTTAGCCCCATGGTTTGTGTTATATGTACCTAGTATTCCAATACACTAGACTTAATGATCCTTGGCTTGTACATTGATTAATAATTATGCTGAAAATATTGAAATGTTATATGTAAAAGGCTCGGGTCGCTATAGTTGGTATCAAAGGATGGTCTAGTTATTTTTGGAGATTAGGAATGGAGAAACTTAGAGAGATCCTTAAGGATGATACTAAGTATAAGAAAACAGTACTAAATTTTGGTGAGTATAGAGTGAGTGGTTTATCAAACAAATACATCCCTGTCTGGATACGAGTAGGTAAAGGCGTCTCTGGCACATATGTATCTAGGGGTAAAAACTGAAAACAACGCTTTGAGATAGACTCGAACGGGAACTGGTGAATGAAAACGGGCCTTGCTGCACTCTTGGTTATGACACTCCTGGGGGATATGCTTTGGTAGATTCAAGAGATTAATAAAAACCATTATTAAGGGACAAAAAAATCCCATAAGAATATAAGTATGAAATAAATCGAGGATAACCTAGATATAAACCTAAGGAATACAAGTTAGGATGTACTTCTTCTTTATAAGTTTATCCTTTAATATTCAATGTTTTTCTTTTCTATGCTCAATAGCTAAGTATTCAAGACATCTAATTATATGTTCTTTTTCATAGTTAATGGAGGGAAATAGAAGAACACGTTCCAACAACCAATGTGATAGGCAATGTGATGATTGCCCTAATGACATGCCTGATGTGACAAAAATGGGTGCTCAAAACATTATGGTAGTACTTGATCATCTGGAACGAGTTATAAATAATAACTTGAATCAATTAGAACATCCTCCTCCTCCATGGAAAGAGAAAGTTGTCGTAGAATACTTCATGTGGAAAAGGCCTCCCATGTTTAGAAGTTCTTCTGATCCCCTCCTCGCAGAACAATGGATTAACTCCATTGAAAAGATTTTCTCTGTCCTCTAGTGCCTGAAATAAGAGAATGTTGTACTGGTAGTCTATAATTTTGATGGGGAAGCTGATCTGTGGGGGAAACTAATCAATAATACAAAGTCCCAAGAAGAAATTGATTCCATAGATTGGGAGAAAGAGAGTTACTTGGACTCAATCAGATAGAATATAAGTCCATCATGGCATATGAAGTGTACTTTAAAAGTCTTGCAAGGTATGCCTTTGGCTTTGTCATGAACAACGAAATCAAGGTAGGTTTCTTCTTTAGCAAACTAAAGCTGAGTCTACAAAAAGTGTTGGCAATTCGAGACTTTGACAGCCATGAGGAGATTGTCTGTTGTGCCCTCATGGTTGAAATAGAGATTGGAGACTCTCAGTGGTCTCATGGTCCTAGTGACAAGAAGCGGAAAATGGAGAACAACATGGGTGGTTCATCAAATAAATCCCATTATGGAAAGAACCCCCACTTTCCCCTTTTAAAGAATTGTGGGAAGAAACATCTTGGTGACTGTCTCAAGGGAACTAGGAATTGCTTCAAATGTAGAATGTTTGGTCATCTGGCCAAGAATTGCTGAAGGGATATGAAAAATCCCACTAATTTTGAAGAAGAATGGAAGGTTCAGATCAACACTCAGCCTGTAGTGTAGTGTTTTAACTGCAAAGAGCTTGGGCATTATGTGAACAATTTCTCTAAGACAAGGGTTGTCAGAGGCAATTAGCAACAACCTCCAAGGCAATAAGAAATGGATTATTCTATCACTACTATTGAGGTTGATCCATAAAATGATGTGGTGATAGGTACGCTTGTAATTCATTCAAGAATAATGAATGTACTATTTGATTTTGGTTCTATGTATTCTTTCATATCATGCAAGTTTAGTAGAACTATTCAAACACCACCTCAAAATTTGGTGGAAAAGTTTTCTATGAGAATAGTGAATGGTTCAATTATTGAATCCATGGTTTATAACTCCTCCCCGGTTAAGGTTTGTGGACTGAACCTCCCAGAAAATCTCTTCATACATCCTTTAGTTGAGTTTGATGCAATTTTGGGCATGGATTTTCTATCTTTGTACAAATCCAACATCAATTTTCGGGAAAGGGATATTACTCTTTACGTCCTGAAGCATCCTCCGATTCTTTACAAGTTCAAGGATAAAGATGAGTCTCCTTTAGAAGAATCATCTCAAATGTGGATATTGCTTCCTTATGAGCATGCATCCCTAGATCAAATGATTGAGACAAAGGAGAGAATCATGCTAGAAGACATGACCATCATGAGGGATTACACTGATGTATTCCCCAAAGAGTTTCCTGGTCTTCCTTCTAACCGATAGGTTGAGTTACCAATTGAACTAATCCTTGGATCTCTTCCAATATTAAAGACACCTTACAGAATGGCCACCGTAGAGCTAGAAGAGCTGAAGAAGCAGTTACAAAAGAATATGAAAAAGGGTTTTATACGCCCGAGTGCTTCACCGTGGGGTGGTCCAGTCCTTTTCTTCAAGAAAAAATATTGATCAATGTGCCTCTGCATTGATTATTATTAGCTTAATAAAATCACTATAAAGAAAAAGTATCCCCTTCCATGAATAGATGACTTGTTCGATCAACTACGTGGGGCCGGTTATTTCTCTAATGTGGACCTTTGGTCGGGATAACACCAAATAAAGGTGAGGAAGGAAGATATTCCCAAGACTACCTTTTAAACGAGGTATAGACACTATGAGATCATAGTGATGCCCTTCAGACTCACTAATACTTTAACAATGTTCATGGATTTATTGAATAGAGTCTTTAGAGACTACCTCGACAAATTTGTGATGGTCTTTATTGATGATATTCTGATATACTCCAAGATCAAGGAGGAACATGAGGATCATTTGGAAACTGTGTTAAAGACTTTGGGAAGGGAGAAGTTGTATACAAAGTACAGTAAATGTGAGTTCTAGATGGAGGAAGTATCATTATTGGGGCATGTTATCACTAGGAAAGGGATATCTATGGACCCTTCCAAGACGAAGGCAATTGAAGAGTGGCTGAGGAAAACTTCTGTAACAGAGATCCGCAGCTTTTTAGGTCTATCTGGGTATTATCGACAATTCGTGAAGAACTTTTCATGATTTTAAAACCCAATGACCAAGATGACATGGAAGGAAGTACAGTTCATTTGGACACAGGAATGTGAAGACTGTTTCAAGGAGTTGAAAAAGAGGCTTATCACTGCGCCGATACTCACGCTCCCTTTAAATGGAGAAATCTTTGTGGTGTATAGTGATTCTTCTAAGAAAGGATTAGGATGTGTGCTAATAAAAAATGATAAAGTGATGGCCATGCCTCATGGAAGCTGAAAGTACATAAGAAAAACTATCCCACAAATGATCTGGAGTTAGCAGCTATGATCTTTTCTTTGAAAATCTAGCGGCATTATCTCTATGGAAAAAATGTGAGATATATACTAACCACAAGAGTCTCAAATATATATTCACACAGAAAGATCTTAATATGCACCAACAAAGATAGATAGAGCTCATCAAGAATTATGAATGCTCAATCCACTACCATCCCGGTAAGGCAAACAAGGTGGAAGATGCTCTATGTAGAAAGGATCCTGCATCTTTATCACTAATGAGAATTGAAAAGGATCCGATCTTCTTAGATTTGCAATGGATGGACATGGGAATCATTAAGGGAGGAACATCATCAATCCTTTCTCAAATTATTTCTCAACCATCCCTCATGGAGAAAATAAATGTTTCTCAAAGAAAGGTTGTGGAAATTAAGAAAAGGTTGGAAGCTGTTAAAAATGGGAAATCATCCGATTTCAAAATTGATGAGGAAGGAGTTGTAAGATTTGGGACACGATTATGTGTACCATCTGATCTAGAGATAAAAAAGGATCTAATGAATTATTCACATAGCTCGACCTTCTCTATCCATCCTGGGAGTACCAAAATGTACTGTGATCTCCAAGAACACTTCTGGTGGGATAACATGAAGAAGGAGATTGCGGAATATATATCAAGGTTCTTGGTATGTCATCAAGTTAATGTTGAGCGACAAAAGTCCAAAGGTATGATGCAGCCATTGCCTATACCCATGTGGAAATGGGAAAATGTTACTATGGTCTTTGTCATGGGTCTCCCGAACACATCAAAGGGAAATAATGCAATATGGGTTGTGGTTGACCGACTCACCAAGACATCCAATTTCATCGCTATTCAGGAAGATCTTTCACTTGAACAACTTGCAAAGTTATATGTGAAGGAAGTGGTGAGACTGCACAGTGTTCCACTCTCAATTGTCTCTGACTATGATCCAAGGTTCACATCTAAATTCTGGAGGAGACGTCAACATTCTTTGAGTACTGAATTAAATTTCAGTATGACCTATCACCCCCAAACTGATGGCCAGTCTGAAAGAACTATTCAAATGCTTGAAGATATGCTTAGAGCCTACTATTTAGAATTTAAAGGTGGATGAGATCAGCATCTCCCATTGGTTGAGCTCTCATACAATAATATCTTCCACTTGAGTATTCAAATGGCTGCATATGAATCTCTGTACGGAAAGTGATTTAGAACTCCAACCTGTTGGGATGAAGTTGGAGAAAGAAAGCTACTTGGAACTGATCTTGTTCAAGAGATGACATAGAAGGTTCAAGTCATCTAGAAACACATCAAAGTTGCTCAATTTTGGAAAAAGAGCTATGCTAACAACCATATAAGGGACTTGAAGTTTGATGTTGGAGATAAAGTCTTCGTTTGAATTTCTCCATAGAAGATAGTCATGCGATTCAGGAAGAAAGGGCAGCTAAGCCCAAGGTACATTGGCCCCTTTTAGATCCTTGACTGCCTAGGAGATGTGGCCTATCATCTTGAACTTCTACTGAATATGGCTCAAGATCATGATGTTTTTCATGTATTACTGTTGAGGAAGTACATACCTGATCCCTCACATGTACTGAACTCAGAGGTGGTGCAGCTGGAAGATGATCTCTCCTATGAGGAGCAGCCAGTAAAGATTCTGGATCGGAGAGATAAGGTTCTACGCATCAAGACAACCCGTCTTGTCAAAGTGTTGTAGAGGAACCATATTTTTGAGTAAGAAACATGGGAATTGTAGGAAGCAATGAAGGAACAGTACCCTCACCTTTTTTTGTCTTAGTATGTAAAACGAAATTTCGAGGGTGAAATTTCATAAAGGGGGAAGAATGTAACGACCGAATGTTTTTCAATAGAAATTACCTTCTTATATTTATGTCATAAAATCACATGAAAGCACAACATAATGAACTACTAAGTGATAAGTGACCTTTAAACATATGTTTGTCACTTATGTGTTTGGAATTTCGAAAATCCGGCATACACGATTGTGTTCAAGATGTTTTTTGGAGTCTAATAAAACTAAAATAATTTTTGTTGAACAGTAACCTACCATAATGAATAGTAACATACCCTTATGAATAGTGATATACCCTAATTAATAGTAACATCACCTATGGTGGTATAAAAATAATATTCAAGTTGGAAGTACGATATACCTATATTTTAGAATGAGTTAATTAATGTTTTAAAACTGGTTTTGATAATAAATTATTATTTTAATTAAAAATTAAAATAATCATATTTAGAAAATTATTTTTGAAAAATGGACTTCATTTTTGGATTATACATATTGAAAAATAATTAGGGTGAATTTTTGGAATTTTTCTGAAATACTTGAATTTTTGATGAATAGTAAAATACGATAAATTACGATTAATGATAAATAATGCATCATAGGTGATGTATGGATGATGTAATATGATAATCCCGAACCATACTTGATTATTTTAGTATATTTGATGATAATTCTCAATTATTCATAGTCTTGGACTTAAATAATAAACTAATACGTAAAATAATGGGAAAAAACCTCCCCTCCCTCACTATAAATACCCCCTCTTCTTACATCATTCCAACACACCTAACAAGCCTTGTTCCTAGCCCAAATTCTGCCCAAAAATCTTCCCAATCTCCTTACCCACGTCCAAGTTCTGCTGGTCTTACCAAAATTCCAAAATCAAAGGCCTTAAGAGGGATCTCAAAGAGAGAAGATCAAAGGGTAAGGATCCCCTTTCATTTTCAAGTGTTTTGTTTTCAATTTCCTTCTTTTCTTATACCCTATTCCCCATCCCTTATAAAAAAGGCATGAAAGATCTAGAATATCATATATTCTATATTTTAATCATGTTTATGTAAAAAATTCAAGCATCATTCTTCTCCTCTTCTCCCTCACATTCTAAAATTAAAACACTATCCGTGATCGACATCGTGGATAATGCGTTTTCAATTTCTTTTATCATCTTTGTTTCTGGTCATGAAACCATTTATGTTATGGTTGAACCAGATTTTTATGAGAGTTATATATCCTATTTATGGTTATGGAATCCTTATACACTCATGATATCAATTAATAATACAAAACAAGTTAATTATGGGTAAAATCGCTAAAATTAATTCAAGCGTTTATCATTAATGTCTTATATCATGGTTCTCTTTCACTCCAATTAACCAAATGAATCTTATAACCTTATGGATGTTTACTAATGTTATATAACATCAATTCTGGATAACCAATTTCATCTTAAATTTTATCCGAACCTAAATACAAGTGAACTTATCATTAAAACCAAGGAAACAAACGGACCCGAACCATGAAATTGAACCTTATAATCAATAAAAATGGGTATGAATGATCATAAAAAGGTTATAATAAATATTTTTCATGTATATAAGGTTCTGGATCTATTGAATAATAAACCTAATTTGACTATTCAGGTCATTAATATCAGGTGGAGAACACCAATAGACTTAAGGTAAGTGATCCTCCCCATTTTATTCATAATCAAGATTGATCTCTATGCTATGCCTTTTTATGTAATACCAAGTAATGGGGTACCTTTATACACCCTCACCTTACTGTCCTAATGTTTTATATGTGATGAGAAACCCCTTATCTCTCTCATCAAGTGTAACACCCCAGGTAAATAAAGAATATGACATTTTCACATTTATCTATATTTGTGAATAAAATATTATTATGCTCAATGGCGTACCCAACACGCAACAACGAGTTTCTTGGAAATCGTACGTTACACTCTAATAATAAAAATATATATATTATTTTAAATGGTAGTTAAAGCCTAGCTGTTGTAATGGCAGGAATGAACAGAACTAAATACAAAATGATTATATATGTTTGACAAATAGTTTTACTCTTTACAATAAATGTTAGAGGATTAAAAATTCGAATGAATCCAATTTTAAGCGTAAACATTCAAATATTCTTTAAAAGATCGATTAACCACCTTTTGATGGCGAACCTCTTTTAAATTCACCTTTTGACAATGTTATGTGTTATATTTGACAAAATAAAATTCTTCTTTAGAATCGGGACATCAAAATTTACTTCGTGTAAAGTTTTGGTATTTTTCCGATAAAGTTCATTTTTTTATGAATAGTGAAAAATGTTGTATTTTAATTCAAAACCTATTTTTAATTATATTATATTTTTAATTGGTTTTAAAGTGAAATTAGAATATATTTTTACCATTTAATCCAATAGTGATCATTGGAATTAATTTCACTTTGAAATTTGACTTAAACTAGTGTCAATCTTTTGATATATAATGTTTCATAAAAACACGCTATTTGTTCTGACAGCGGGAATTGATTATTAAATTAATTAATCTAACTGATATGTTATGAATTTTATAAAATATACATCATTTTTGAATTCGAAATATCAAATATAGCTTAGGTTGAATTTTTGGTAATTTTCTGAAAAACTCCAATTTTTGATGAATAGTGAATCCACTAAGTGGTAATCAAGCAAACTGATTTTTCAGTTAAATGAAAGTTTACCACTAATGTGTATTGAATTTTAAATATCAGACATACATGGTTGTCATTATTATGTAAAATGTGGTTCAATGGGATGAAAATAATTTTTTGGTGAATAGTAACTTTTTTTCATTAATCGCGATTAGAGGTAATTAGTGTAGTTTAAGGTAAAAATAATGTTTTAATAACATGAAATGACCTAGACACATGTCCTAACCTCATTGGATGTGTCATGGCCGACCAAGAAAAGACATGGGTCAACTTGGGGACCCCATGGAGCCACTTTGGTTGGAAAATGACATTAATATATATTTATTTAATGTTAAAATTAAATTGACACAAACATGAGTTGTTTTACTAAAACAATTTTTAAGTGGGGTTAAACAAGTAAAATTTTTGACTATAAATATTCATTGGAAATATAAAAAGATTTCCTACATCATAGTATTTTTTATATAATTTTTAGACATTAAATAAATTAAATTATTTATGATATCATGATGATGCAGCGATGACCTCATTATTTAACGATTTAAATAAAATGAAACGATAATATAAAATCTAAGACCTAAACTTGTCCAAAAACTATTGTATGGAAATATTTCGAAGCCTTATCATCTTATCATCTAAATATATCAATGTGGGACCTTAAAAATTCGAAACACTTTTGAAAATAAAATAATAGTTTCATGATTTCCAAACGTGCCCCTCCTCTCCTCTTATAAAAGGCCCCCACCTCTATCTCATTTCAGACACTCCTCAAGCCTTTGGCTCGGGAATACACTGCCCATTTACTCTCTCCACATCCCTTTCCTAATCCTAGAGGATTCCCTTTGGGTAGAATCCTTTCAAAGGAAGCCTTTAGGCTCAAATCAAAAGGAGTTACACTTTTAAAGGTAATTCATTCTCTCATGTTCATTTGTTTTATTTTGCTTCTCCAACCCCCTAAACTCTTTTTATTTACTTCTTTTTTAACAACACCAGTATCTTCAATATACTAGGATATTGTTATAATATTTATTCGAGCTACACTCTCACACAACTACATCAAATGGTTAAAGAACATACGGTTTCCGTGGTTGGCGAAATTCTGCCTCCCGAAACGATGATTATTCCACACTCATATAAAACATTCAAAGGTGGCAATTTTGATGACACTATATTTATATATGATATCTAATATGTTTATGTTTTACTTAAGCTTCTGTATTTTCATTTGTTTCATACCTTTATGGTTTCCATTGTGGGTAAACACGATAATTTCATTTTAGGAAGTGCGGACTACCGCCCCCTCAAAGTGATTTGATTCGTTAATGCCATACATGGGACGTATAAAGGAATGGATTTAAAGTTATTATATATGATGTTATAATGGAATTATAATATACCTCTATATCATTATTGTTTATTTCTATTAAAGTATGAGATAGAAATGAAAGTAGCGTTCACGCGTACGTACGGCTTACCGTCTCCATGAACGGTGCATTTCATTTCTTACCTCTAAATGATTATGTAATATTATAAATACATTTATATACTGGATATATATAATATATATGATATCCAAATAATTAATATCATTCTGGATATAATGAACCTTTGACCACACAAACAACATGTAATTGTAAGTAGTCCATTTTCAACTTAAGAACCAAATATTGAAAAAACAAACATTATTAACTTAAATGATTACATAATGTTTATAACATTGTAATAAGTGATATAAAAGAAACAATGAACTTGAATAAGGTTCTTAAGAAAGTAGAAATTAACTCAAGTTTATTATTCAGGATGTTAAAGAACGACCGAGTCAAGTCGGACCCGAGGTAAGGGAACCTACCCCTATCTTTCTTTTCAAGTACTCTCTTTTATGTCATTTATTTTAATATGATATTTCTTATGTTTGGGGATGTTATTTTATATTCCTAATACTTTAATTTTATGGTCATGTTATGAGAGAACCTATTTTATCTCATAAATCCATTTTTGGAAGTTTTAAGTGGCACCGTTATGCTGCCAAATTTTCATGAGGGGATTTTCATCTCACATTTTATTCCCGTGAGATTCATGCTACATTGGCCACTATTTCCTTTTGTGTGGTGAAGGTACTGCCCATTATTTTGATATTTGTGTAATATACTCTCATTTATGAGTATGTACATATTCATTTTATGACCCTTCTTCCATGGGGTGTATGTTTTGAAAGATACCCAAGTCGGTAAGGGAACCTTTCACCCTCCCTTTTCTAAAAGGATTCTTTTTGTTGGGTCTTTTAATTTACATATTGTTATGTTGGGATATGTTCTTAAATATCCTTATTGATGTAAATTTTATGTCCAAGTGATGAGATACCATTTTCTCTCTCATCAACTCATTTTCTGAATTTTGAAGTGACGCTGTTAGGCTGTCGAATTTTTGCAAGGGAACTTCTTAACCCAATTTCGTTTCTTTGGGATAAACTTGTACTACTTGAATATGTCATTATATGAATATGTGTGAATGAAATCTGATTGTTTTACACTTAATATCCACTTATATTTGGTGTATTGACTTGTCACACATAATTATCTCATTGACTTATCCTTGTACTAATGACATGATCTTTGAATGGGATTACGTCTCAATTTCTCTTCCTTGAGACACTTCTTGATGATATACACTTTTATTCTTTTTAAAGGGTATATACAGACCCTTTGGAGTTCCATATCCATATTATGTCTATACTCAAGTCATTTAAATGTTTTTAAAATGGTCTAATTTCATGTTTCTTATAATTTAAATGTTCAAAATGGAAAAGGACTCTTTTATTAAAACATTGTTTTAAATGGTTTTATAGATTCATTCTTTTAAACATTTATCATCTGTGTCCATATTTTAAAAATAGTTTTATGGATTTATTTATATGTACATGAATGGTTTAAAACCCTTTCCAAAGTTTCGAAGTGGTATGGGACACTTTGATTTTAAAATCTCTTTTAAATGTCTTCTTTTAAAATTTTCAAATTATAAAGGGACTTTTCTCTCATAATGTTTTAATGATTCTATTAGATGTTTTATATCATGATGCGTTCTCTTGTGATTGTAATGTGGAAATGTTATGTTTACTTTATGCATGTTTTATTTGATACGATTATGTTATGGTTCTTGGGCATTATTATGAAGACGGGTGGTTCCGTGATAAACTAAGGACAGGTGAGCCCGTTATAGCTCTCCAATGCATTGGGTAACGCGAAGGAGTTAAACGTTGAGGTTTCTCCGAAGAGATTTTAGGGAATATACTGTGATGGGTATTCCAAACGTAACCAAGAGGGTTACTCCCTACGTAAGAATGCTATGAATGCCTCAAGATACCTTTATGTCTTATGATTTCTATGATTTATTCATGATTTTATGAGGTATGTTAAAGTGCCTATGTTTTATGGGTAATGTATGATTTCATTCTTATGTATATATGAACTCATGTTTCCCTTCCATATTTCTATAACCCTTACTAACCTTTTTATGCTCATCCCAAGTTTTTTTGTAATGTTTTTTACAGGACATAAAGTTGAATAGGGTCAAGGATGGGATCAAGGAAATGTCAGGCTGTCTAAAACAAGGAACTAGACCTGACTCTTTTGTTCAAGAGTTTTTATTTTGTGAAAAAAATGGAAGCTGAGTAGATGTGTCTACTTTGTAATCTTTGAGATGTAATAGTTATGTCCTAATTCTATAAAACTCTAAACCTAAAAAGATACTCAATGTGTGATCTTGTAATAACTCAAGATTATGTAAGGTTTAAGGCTGGGGCCTTACAATTGGTATCAAAGGTCGGTTTAGATAACTTTAGAGGTTAGGGTATTCTCTAAGCATAAGTGACATTACCATAATGGTTAGGATTTCAGAAAGAGTCATAAATTGAATGAGTAAGTATATCTTAGTGTTTATCTTCCTCGTTAGTACATGATGGTTTTGTTGATATACTCACACTGACCTTTTTGGTTTTAGTAAATGGATGGATCTAGCAGGCACCAAAGTAACAGTGGATCTGAAGAAAACGGTGACGGTTTTATGAAAGAACAACTGAATGATATGGGAGCTGCAATGAGAACTCTTGTGGTTATCCTCAACCAACTATCTGGAGTAATGATTGACCACCTGAACCTTAGTGAGTTTTATAAGGCATTGTATATGTGAGAAACAAATCCCTACGGAAGTTCAGGTAATAATCATAAAGTTAAGTCTGTTCAAAACCCTATGTGTCAAATATGTGGAAAGAAACACATAGGAAAATGTTTCAAAGGGACAGAAAGATGCTATAGATGTGGAAATGAGGGTCATAAAGCAAGAACCTGCCATGGAAAAAGGAAGCATCTAGTTGACTCTAGGAAAGGGAAAGAAGTTCTTTCTGAAGGATGAATTGAATGTTTTAAATGTGGTGTTCATGGTCATTATGAAAACACATGTCCTACGAAGAAGTTTCGGGAATTGGGTCACCAATATCGTACAAATATTCTTTTACCAATACCTAATGCCATTCTGATTGAGGATGAAGAAACTGACAATGAAGAATGAAAGGTATGGATTATTTTTTAACATATGTTTTCCTATTATTGGAATCTTAGGATATGATTCATGATTTTGTTGTAGGGAAGAAGTATTTCAGAATAAGTTGAAAAGGAATGGCTAAATGGATCATGAAGAATGTTTAATGACTAAGAAGTCATCATATAAGGGATTCAAGAGTTATGGAAGATTTTAGGATGGTGAAATTCTTAGATGTATTAAGTCTCTTTTGATGATGGAGTTACATTAGAAGAATTTCTTATAGTATATGTAACACTGATGTTTGATATATGACAATTTTATTAAAGAAATAATTATCCTTTCTTTTGTGGATATAGTTATAAAGAACCATTTGGGTTTATATGATCCTTACTTTTAGGTAATTATGAGTTACTCTATGATATGATGGAAAATGAAAGGCATGAGATAAACTTGAGGTTAAAATATGTTATGATCATTTTTTAAGATTTTATCTCATTTTGTGAAATGTTTTAAGGATTGTGTAGTTTTGGAAAAGGGACAACACGCAAACCGTGTGACAACCCGTCGCGTCGGACAAAGCTGCGGGAATTGAACCCACAACCAAAGTGCAACTGGTATTTATCGCCTACCACTGGACTATGTGAAGTCACTGGTTAGTTTGACTAATTCTTTTTAGTTAGATGATCTTATGAATCTAGAATAAGCTGATTTTGGGTTATCTATGGAAATTATTAACCTATCATGGAGGATATGTGATTAGGTTAATTACTTTTCAATATGAGACATTAAGAGTAACTGATGTTATTTGGAGATAAGTGTTAATTTATACCTTGGAAGACTATGTGACTAAATCCTTAAAATATTTTGGTTTTAGTTTGGTTTACTTTGTAGTATTTTATGGAAAATTTGTTTATTGAATGGTCTTTGTTGAACTTTGGGTATTGTTTGATAAATTTTGGAGATTAAGAATAGATTTGTTTTTTTAAGGATTATCCTTTTTGGGTATTATCTGATCTCATAATAACCTTTTTTGTTAAGGTCTAAAGACATGGGAAATGTATAGTTCTCTTTTGTGGATTAAGTGATTCTCAAGAATTTGATTATAGTACTCTTAATGCGAACAAGTCTTCCTAAATACTCGTCGTTTGAGGAAAATATGAGTTTGTGTAAGGAATCTAATAAAAGTTGAAAGTCAACATGATAAGTGATTATGTTTCCTTATGAATAAATTCCTCAATAAAAAGTAATGTAAAACAAAAATGTTTTTTATTAACTTTTCCTACTGGGGAATCGAATACCGTTTAACCCATCACAAGTTTGTGATTTTCTTATTGTTAACTTTCTCCTAAACATGTTTACTATCAATCTCCCTCAGAACATGACCCTTTGTTTTTCTTCCATGTCCATGTTTTCTTACATGGAATCCTAGTAGGGGTTAACTCGGGTGACCTCTGTACTCCTCTTTCTTTATTTTAAAGTGATTGTGTAATTGACTCATGTTCCGATGTGGGATTTTCAATGATGTTTCCAAGCTTAATTTTAAAATTGCGAGGAAGCAATTCCCAAAAGGGGGGAAGGATGTAACACCCCAGGTAAATAAAGAATATGACATTTTCACATTTATCTATATTTGTGAATAAAATATTATTATAACTTTAAAGGGGACGCTATGCTCGATGGCATACCCAACACGCAACGAGTTTCTTGGAAATCGTACGTTGCACTCTAATAATAAAAATATATATATTATTTTAAATGGTAGTTAATGCCTAGCCGTTGTAATGGCGGGAATGAATAGAACTAACTAAAAAATGATTATATATGTTTGTCAAATATTTTTACTCTTTACAATAAATGTTAGAGGATTAAAAATTCGAATGAATCCAATTTTAAGCGTAAACATTAAAATATTCTTTAAAAGATCGATTAACCGCCTTTTGATGGCGAACCTCTTTTAAATCCACCTTTTGACAATGTTATGTGTTATATTTGACAAAATAAAATTCTTCTTTAGAATCGGGACATCAAAATTTACATCGTGTAAATTTTTGGCATTTTTCCGATAAAGTTCATTTTTTATGAATAGTGAAAAATGTTGTATTTTAATTCAAAACCTATTTTTAATTAGATTATCTTTTGAATTGGTTTTAAAGTGAAATTAGAATATATTTTTACCATTTAATCCAATAGTGATCATTGGAATTAATTTCACTTTGAAATTTGACTTAAACTAGTGTCAATCTTTTGATATATAATGTTTCATAAAAACACGCTATTTGTTCTGAAAGCGGGAATTGATTATTAAATTAATTAATCTAACTGATATGTTATGAATTTTATAAAATAGACATAATTTTTGAATTCGGAATATCAAATATAGCTTAGGTTGAATTTTTGGTAATTTTATGAAAAACTCCAATTTTTGATGAATAGTGAATCCACTAAGTGGTAATCAAGCAAATTGATTTTTTAGTTAAATGAAAGTTTACCACTAATGTGTATTGAATTTTAAAAATCCTACATACATGGTTTTCATTAGTATGTAAAATGTGGTTCAATGGGATGAAAATAATTTTTTGGTGAATAGTAACTTTTTTTCATTAATCGTGATTAGAGGTAATTAGTGTAGTTTAAGGTAAAAATAATCTTTTAATAATATGAAATGACCTAGAAACATGTCCTAACCTCATTGGATGTGTCATGGATGACCAAGACAAGCCGTGGGTCAACTTGGGAACCCCATGGAGCCACTTTGGTTGGAAAATGACATTAATATATATTTATTTAATGTTAAAATTAAATTGACACAAACATGAGTTGTTTTACTAAAACAATTTTTAAGTGGGGTTATACAAGTAAAATTTTTGACTATAAATATTCATTGGAAACATAAAAGTATTTCCAACATCATAGTATTTTTTATATATTTTTTATACATTAAATAAATTAAATTATTTATGACATCATGATGATGCAACGATGACCTCATTATTTAACGATTTAAATCAAATGAAACGATAATATAAAATCTAAGACCAACACTTGTCCAAAAATTATTGGATGGGAATATTTAGAAGCCTTATCATCTTATCTTCGAAATATATCAATTTGGGACCTTATAAATTCGAAACACTTTTGAAAATAAAATAATAGTTTCATGATTTCCAAAAGTGCCCCTCCTCTCCTCTTATAAAAGGCCCCCACCTCTACCTCATTTCACACACTCCTCAAGCCTTTGGCTCGGCAATCCCCTGCCCATTTAATCTCTCCACATCCCTCTCCTAATCCTAGAGGATTCCCTTTGGGAAGAATCCTTTCAAAGGAAGCCTTTAGGCTCAAATCAAAAGGAGTTACACTTTTAAAGGTAATTCATTCTCTCATGTTCATTTGTTTTATTTTGCTTCTCCAACCCCCTAAACTCTTTTTATTTACTTCTTTTGTAACAAAACCAGTATATTAAATATACTAGAATGTTGTTATAAGATTTATTCGAGCTACACTCTCACACAACAACATCAAATGGTTAAAGAACATACGGTTTCTGTGGATGGCGAAATTATGCCTCCCGAAACGATGATTGTTCAACACTCATATAACACCTTCAAAGGTGGCCATTTTGATGACACTATATTTATATATTATATCTAATATGTTTATGTTTTACTTAAGCTTCTGTATTTTCATTTGTTTCATACCTTTATGGTTTCCATTGTGGGTAAACACGATAATTTCATTTTAGGAAGTGCGGACTACCGCCCCCTCAAAGTGATTTGATTCGTTAATGCCATACGTGGGACGTATAATGGAATGGATTTAAAGTTATTATATATGATGTTATACTGGAATTATAATATACCTCTATATCATTATTGTTTCTTTCCATTAAAGTATGAGATAGAAATGAAAGTAGCGTTCATGCGTACGTACGGCTTACCGTCTCCATGAACGGTGCATTTCATTTCTTACCTCTAAATGATTATGTAATATTATAAATACATGTATATTCTGGATATATATGATATATATGATATCCAAATCATGAATATCATTCTGGATATAATGAACCTTTGACCACACAAACAACATGTAATTGTAAGAAGTCCATTTTCGACTTAAGAACCAAATATCGAAAAAACAAACATTATTAACTTAAATGATTACATAATGTTTATAAAATTGCAATAAGTGATATAAAAGAAACAATGAACTTGAAGAAGTTTCTTAAGAAAGTATAAATTAACTCAAGTTTATTATTCAGGACGTTAAAGAACAATCGAGTCAAGTCGGACCCGAGGTAAGGGAACCTACCCCTATCTTTCTTTTCAAGTACTCTCTTTTATGTCATTTCTTTTAATCTGATCTTTCTTATGTTTGGGGATGTTATTTTATATTCCTCATACTTTACTTTTATGTTCATGTTATGAGAGACCCTATTTGATCTCATAAATCCATTTTTGGAAGTTTTAAGTGGCGCCGTTATGCTGCCAAATTTTCATGAGGGGATTTTCATCTCACATTTTATTCCCGTGAGATTCATGCTACATTGGCCACTATTTCCTTTTGTGTGGTGAAGGTACTTCCCATTATTTTGATATTTGTGTAATATACTCTCATTTATGAGTATGTACATCTTCATTTTATGACCCTTCTTCCATGGGGTGTATGTTTCGAAAGATACCCAAGTCGGTAAGGGAACCTTTCACCCTCCCTTTTCTAAAAGACTTCTTTTTGTTGGGTCTTTTAATTTACATATTGTTATGTTGGGATATGTTCTTATATATCCTTATTGATGTAAATTTTATGTCCAAGTGATGAGATACCATTTTCTCTCTCATCAACTCATTTTCTGAATTTTGAAGTGACGCCGTTAGGCTGTCGAATTTTTGCAAGGGAACTTCTTAACCCAATTTCGTTTCTTTGGGATAAACTTGTACTCCTTGAATATGTCATTCTATGAATATGTGTGAATGACCTCTGATTGTTTTACCCTTAATATCCACTTATATTTGGTGTATTCACTTGTCACACATAATTATGTCATTGACTTATCCTTGTACTAATGACATGATCTTTGAATGGGATTACGTCTCAATTTCTCTTCCTTGAGACACTTCTTGATGATATACACTTTTATTATTTTTAAAGGGTATATACAGACCCTTTGGAGTTCCATATCCATATTATGTCTATACTCAAGTCATTTAAATGTTTTGAAAATGGTCTACTTTTATGTTGCTTATAATTTAAATGTTCAAAATGGAAAAGGACTCTTTTATTAAAACATTGTTTTAAATGGTTTTATAGATTCATTCTTTTAAACATTTATCATCCGTGTCCATGTTTTAAAAATAGTTTTATGGATTTATTTATATGGACATGAATGGTTTAAAACCCTTTCAAAAGTTTCAAAGTGGTATAGGACACTTTGATTTTAAAATCTCTTTTAAGTGTCTTCTTTTAATATTTTCAAATTATAAAGGGACTTTTCTCTCATAGTGTTTTAATGATTCTATTATATGTTTTATATCATGATGCGATCTCTTGTGATTGTAATGTGGAAATGTTATGTTTACTTTATGCATGTTTTATTTGATACGATTATGTTATGGTTCTTGGGAATTGTTTTGAAGACGGGTGGTTCCGTGATAAACTAAGGGCGGGTGAGCCCGTTATAGCTCTCCAATGCATTGGGTAACACGAAGGAGTTAAACGTTGAGGTTTCTCCGAAGAGATTTTAGGGAATATACTGTTATGGGTATTCCAAACGTAACCAAGAGGGTTACTCCCTACGTAAGAATGCTATGAATGCCTCAAGATACCTTTATGTCTTATGATTTCTATGATTTATTCATGATTTTATGAGGTATGTTAAAGTGCCTATGTTTTATGGGTAATGTATGATTTCATTCTTATGTATATATGAACTCATGTTTCCCTTCCATATTTCTATAACCCTTACTGAGCTTTTTATGCTCATCCCAAGTTTTTTTTGTAATGTTTTTCACAGGACATAAAGTTGAATAGGGTCAAGGATGGGATCAAGGAAATGTCAGGCTGTCTAAAACAAGGAACTATACATGACTCTTTTGTTCAAGAGTTTTTATTTTGTGAAAAAAATGGATGCTGAGTAGATGTGTCTACTTTGTAATCTTTGAGATGTAATAGTTATGTCCTAATTCTCTAAAACTCTAAACCTAAAAAGATCCTCAATGTGTAATCTTGTAATAACTCAAGATTATGTAAGGTTTAAGGCTGGGGCCTTACATGAAGCCCTCTTATTTATACACGATACCATGTCAATAAACCATGATGGATTCTACCCAAACTTCCTTTATTCCTTTGGGTTGCTCTATCTTTCTTTTTTTTGCTGTCTTTTATTTTATGAAGAACATAAAAATTATATTTATATGCTTCAATATCTTGTTCCAAGATCCACCTCTCCCTCTCTTTCATGGTTATACATGCTTATAAGTGAATCTCTCTTCGATACTTCCCAATAAGCACACTTGTTTTAAAAGAACTTCCCGAACTTTTACCCAATTTCAAGAGCACTCTATCTTCTATTTTAAGACAGCATTATTTTGGTAAAATATGTATTTTAATTATGAAAACATTCTTGGTTCAATTCTTGTTTTATATAAAATAATGTCCTATTTTCTATTTGAAAATCTCTAGACTATTTTCCATAAAACCGCACAAATTTTTTTTAATGCTAATGTTTCTAAAATACATCTCTCCTATGTTGTCACTTATGTTTGACACCACTTACCATGTTATAAGACTAATTTACCCTATTAATGTCCTTGTATTTCTAATTCTTTTCTTTATATGGACACTATCATGATACGCCCATTGGTTATGATTGATGTCATGGGTACCCTTATGTTTGTGTATTGTTGAATATGTATGATTGTATATGTGGTCTGAATATTTATGTGGTAAGGATATTCATGAATATGTTGAGATGGGTGTGCCCAGATAGCGCTCCAATTTATTGGTTAAGGTAAAGTCTCATGAGATGCGATGTGAAACGGGATTGGTAGTTAGCCTTGACCCGTACTGAAATTGGAAACGGGATTGGAGGTTAGCCTTGACCCATACTAAAGATATGATTTATGATTCTGCCACATTTATATGATTCCATGTTTATGTGATCCCATGATTATATTAAATGATTTTATAAATTTCATGCTTTTGATATCATTATGTCATGCCTCCTAACTCATGTTCTTGAGATGTATCCTTATGTTCATTCTCTTACTGAGCATTTTTAGCTCATCCCTTTATTCATGTGTTCTCCATTGTACCCTATGCAGATGTAAGGGCTCAAAGGAAGTTAGGAGCTCATTATAGAGATTAAATAAAGAAGTGTTTTTTAGCCCCATGTTTTGTGTTATAAGTACCTAGTATTCCAAGACACTGGACTTAACGATCCTTGGATTTTACTCCAATGAATAATTATGCTGAAAATATTGAAATGTTATATGTAAAAGGCTCGGGTCGATATAGGTTTAGTTTCCATCACTCTGAGTTTCTATATGTTATCATTCATCCTCAAATGATAAATCTCAGAAGCGATTGGATGAGTTGGAATGTGAGGATGAAGATAGATTCCATACTTTTCATCACATAAAAATATATCAAAATTAGATAGCATGATATTTTAACAAAAAGGTTCAACTCTGTTAATTTCTCCAAGGAGAATTGGTATTGGTTTTTAGGATTCCAATTATTTTAGGAAAGAACCCTCCAAACCATGAACCATAGTGGGAGGGACCTTACTCTATACATAACGTAAAATCTAACAGAGTTTATTCCTTTATCCCAAAATATAGATACCTCATTACAAATCCAACCAATGTAGGGTTATTAAATAAATATTTTTTGTAATCATGAAAATCTTTTCATAGCTATAGGACGTCAAGCTACACCACACCATATAATTCAAAGATGTATGTTGTTAAACTATGTAGTAGGATCCTCCTTGTCATATAACTGTAGAATTCATGACATAATGTCCAATTTTCATGACGTTAAACTATATAAAAACCAACATCCAAATTTAATGACATTAAACTATGTAATTGGTCTTTGTTTCATGACTTTAAAAGAAACCCCACAACATTAAATTGTATGGAATCTTATACCTTACCACATGACGTTAAAATGTATGGTTAACATCCCCCTATTTTAAAGTTATGATTCCCCCCAATGTACCAAAAGTTGATACTCTTTGTGGTGTCTCAAAATACAGGAAACTCTTTTCTATAAGAACATCTCACATCATTGTCACTCTCTAGGGATAATTGATCCCTTTTCCTGCATCAAATCTTGATTGGTGAGGGAGACATTATTCAAAAACTATGCATGGCTTGGTTCTCATTTAAATAGGATATGTAATGACACCTAGGTCTCCAATCAGGGGTTCAGATGTGACCAATAAAAATAAAATCTCCCTTCACTACCTGTGTTTATGGATCCAACCTCGAATGGGAACATTTTCATGAACTAAGTGTGGCTTGATTCTTCCCTTAGTAAGATACGTAGTGGCACATGGGTCATATACCATAGCCCAGTCGCGGCACTTCCATCCTTTCCGGATGGTTCATCTTCATCAATACTACATTATGTTAAACTATATGGGATCTCAATAACTATGTATGTTTCGATTACCAACTCAATGATATATGTAGTGACACCTAGATTCTATGTCCTAGCCTATCTTTTATAGAATCTAGATACCTCTATCCATTACTTGTATTTCCTTTTTTCCATGGAAGAAACTTTTCCCACCCATTGTTTGTCACACCGATCAAAGGTAACATGGGATTAGGACATTTAATAAAAGATTTTACCTTCATATGTATGGAATATTAGTTTATGTTATGGTTACCTTGGTTCTGAATTAAAGACCCTAAAAGACACACCAAATTTCCACATCACATGAAACTAAATTAAATGGTTCATAATGAAATATATATGGAGTGATTTATTCCCTAGAATAAAACATATTGACACTCAAGTACTACACCCTGGTCTATCCATAATATTCCTTTTCATGTCGGAATCACCCATCAACTTTCTGAATGTCGATAAACAATACAGTACATTAAGAACAACGTGTGGCTTAATTCTCATTACTAATGGGATTTATAGTGACATATAGATCTCAAATCTTGGACCATGATCCAATAAAATATGGGAAATTCTTTTACTCTCACATGTATGATTATGATCTATATGAGAAGATCTAATATGGGTTCTCACCCTATACATGAACCCATATTAAAAAAAGTCTCCCATTTCCTCCTTTGTTGAATTCAATAAGTGTGGAGGATCTTATTCAAGAACTATGTCTGGATTTATTCTTTTCCTAGTAAGATAGTTACTAATGCCTAGGTCTCATTTCCTAGTCCTAGCCACAATGTAATGGAAAAAATGAACCCTTTCCTGCATACAAACAAGAATCATTATTCGAGATTTTATTTCAGGTCTTCTCACTAAAAGTACCACCAAGGAAAAAAAGTTTTCCCCATTCTATATATGATGTAGATATACAAAAAGGACTCTAAAATCATGGAAAATATCAATAAAACTTCTCCTTTTTTCATTTGACAATTCTCATTTTTGAATGTCATTCTCTAAACTTGGAAAAATTTTAGATCTTCATAATCAGTACTCGGCTTTTAGGAGTAGAATATATAATATCTATGAGTTCTTTTTCTTGAATATGAAGTATGTTCCTAGTTGGCCTTGTATATTTTTTCCACATAATGGTTCTATCATATAAAGGATTCCACTATTTAACTATGTATTACACACCCTAGTTGTTATTTCATAAATAAACCCACAAAACAAGTTTATCAATTAGTAGTAACTTCTCACTTGGGGGAAGCCTCTTATATTACCATATGATTTAAATACAATATGATTTAACTAGTGATTCAATATTATTGAGAATCCAATACATATTTGTCCCATGTCCCTTCTTCTGATCTAAAAACTTCTAAGACCATGGTTTAAAATTTCCACCCTCATGTCCAAAGTATATAGATATGACTTTGGTCCGATAAGGCTGCACACAATTTATTGTTTCACTAATATCATGGTCCTAGTCATTTGAAATGAAACTAATGACTCCATATGTCATATTTTTGGGTCAGACCTACTTACAAAATCTTTTATCTTGATTATTTGGTAATTTTGATTGGAAATGACTCTTTTGTATTTAGGTACTCTCCTCCCACAAACCAAACTCTTTGCCTAGAGAAATACTAATCTCCATAAATATCCATCATCTTTTAGTGATAGAACATTAAAATTATTGAATACTTCTTTGTCTAACTATTCTATAATACACCAAAGTTTTCCTTTCATAAATTTCTCATAAATTTTAGGGCCTTTTATCCAAATAATGACATTGTTTGATTATACACTATGCGACCCGGCTAGAATTTCTTAATAGAGACTATAAGATGGGTTTATAAACCAGTGGTAACTTCATCCATGGGAGAGACCTTCTGTACATCCATAATCCTTTTTCTCATATCGATCATTGAATTCAGATATTCCTAGGTTACATCTTATAATTTTCTCTTCTCACACATGAATATAGTTGTACATTTCTAAGGAAATTAAAAAAAATGGGAAAACCATCAAACTTTCAAAAAAAGATAAAGAACTTAAATTATATACCCTATAAATTCCTTAAAATATGGATTTAAATTTCACATCATAATATCTTTACTGAATGAATTCAAACTGCATGACATAATGTACATGATGCCTGATGTTAAACTTCATAGTATAAATTCCTCACCATATGACATTAATCAATGTGGCGAATGTCCTTATCGTATGTCATTAAACTAGATGATTCTTTTACCTTTATCAAAAAGGGTCCTTCACCCTGGAATTAACCATATAAAATATACCCTCCTTCACTCGATCCAAATTCATGCATGAGTGGTTTCCCATTCATAGCCAGTACCAATACTGATATTCCCTTCATTCTTATATGCTTACCTTTGAAAAAACCACATATCGTGTTCTTGAGAAATTAAAATCATAAACTTAGACCATTAAAATTAGAATGTATGAATTGCACAGAACACCATTGTTTGACTATGTAGCATGTGACCCAGTTGGCCTTGCATAAGTTCCCCACGTAATGGTTATGGCATCCTAAGGATTCCACTATTTGACTCTACAGTATGTGCCCCAATTGGCATTGCATAAAAAAACCTAAAAAATAGTGTTGTTAATCAACAGTAACATCGTACTCAAGAGAGACCTCCTCTATTCCCTAATATCATCTTTTAGATTCAAGAAACAAAATTGTTGCATAAGATTCCCCATTGAATATCTGATGATTTTCAAAACTTTTTTTTGGAACATAAGTTGTATTTGGGTCATTATTTAAAAACTAATCTTCAAATATTTCTGACATAAAATAGTAGCCTCATTAGTTCATAGAAATACCTTAAACGTACCATAAAAAGAGACATAATACTTTCTAGAGTGAAAACCCAGAACGATCACTCTAAAAAATTTTGAGTCTCAATTGACTAGACCAATGGTTTTCATGTTTTAGAAAAAATATCAAGTGATAAAATAATAAAAGGAACAAAAATGGTTATACTAAAAACTAAAAATGGGTGGCCTAATAAAAAACCTAGTCTCACCGACTAAGTCTCCTATATAATGAGCTTATAAAAAAATTAGGGTGATGGAATAAAAAAAACAATGTTTTTAAGGTTGTCCATATAACCCTAGAAATAGTATGACTATTCTCACTATGTCGCATATCTTAGGAAAAAATTATAGCAACCTCCCACACATGGCATAGATCCAAAACACACAAGATGATGTTGGAATGAATCAAAGTTCCCTACATTTACCATATAACCATATTATTTTCATTCCGAATGAATTTAATTCTAAGGGGGAGATTTTGTTAACACCATGATATGTATTCCATGCACTTTTCTACAGAAATTATGATATAGAACTCATAAAGACAACACATGTTGAGTTTTGAGTACAAATCCATCTTTATGACAAAAGAAGCAGATTTGATTTCCATGTGTCATGACAGAAAATTACGTTGACCGATCTGAAAAACATCACAATCTGACTCTCAAATTTTCATTGAGGTAAGTGATGGTAGCAAAGGGACTTACCTGAATGGTCCATACTATGGCATGAGACTTTTCCCAAGCAGGGATATTGGGGAACAAACACTGTAGTATGGATCAATAGGTTCTCCCAAGTGACCCGCACAAGTACCACGTACAACATTGACGTGCAAGGTACATGTGTGAAACCCTTCATGTCAGCCTGCACAATCATCCTATGTGATACACCTTCATGAGATATAACCTTTTACCAAAGTCGTATATTTTCCTATAAATAGGACCTTGAAGTATTCATTTGAATGAACGGAAATTTCCAAAGGCTAATTGACACTCTGATCAACCTAGGGCCTTTCTCAATCCCTCTGTAATCTTTTAGTTATTTTTCTAACACTATAAGAAGAGGGAATTAAATTGAAATATTGAGATTAATGTCCTACTAGGGTTTTAAATCCAACAACACATGTGTATGGAATTCACCAGACCCCAAATTCATAAAGGCCAGTGCTAGGTAACCTTCCTTGATCAAGGAAATATACAACTTACCTCCAGGAACACATGTGGAGACCCTTGAAGTCTTGAGTAAGGTATCACCCAAGTGTATTCACCCATTTTGTCCATTTCCCAAGGTTCTACCAATTTGCCCAGGACTACTTGCATAGAGCACCCCCTGCGTAAAACCCATTGGTTCACCCTTATCTCGAGCATGTGTAAGCAATTCACAAGGCCTTCTTCAAATCCATCCATAGACGAGCCTCTCCTTATTTGGATCCCCTTATTTAATGGGAATAAGTTGAAACCTCCACCTAGATCTCCTCATATGAAAAACATGGGAAAAAGGTACATCAACATGTCTCCCAATTGAATGTGTATTTCTATGGTTTGTGGATTCCTTCACAAGTCCTACCAGATGGATAGGATCCTTGAGGCATCTATGGAATTGTATATATATGGTCATAAGGACACTTTCCCAAGGGATAGAGAAAGGGAGTTCCTGGTTTAGAGGATTACAGTTTGGACTATTTTATTCTCTTATAGTCTCTAAGAGCCGGAGCCTCCGATTCCTAACAGGGAGGATAGGGATCACACATGTGATTTTTTTGACATGGAACGACATCCTCCTCCCGTACTACACGACCAATTTTAGGGTACTCCTCCCGAGGTAGGCCCCTATCCTTTCATTTAGGAGGTTGTATTCCTTCTCCTCTATACCACCATGTCCTTTACCTTCATTAATTTCCCTGGTGAAGTGTAGAGAGGGAATTTCCATACCCCATGAATCTTCCACCATCATCCTCCTCCTCCTCCTCCAGTAGAGAATGAATGACAGTTTGGTTTGTCATATCCTCCAATTCCTCTCATTTCTCACACCAAGTGTGACTTAGATGGTCTTATAGGTTAATTATGATCATTACATTCACATGATCAATTCCATCGATTGTACTATGAGAACTCATATTTCTAGTTATAATAAAATTAGGATACATAAGAAGCCCACTTAGGGACCGAGATAAATGGGAATCCTCATTAGTAGTAATCTCCAATCATAATCCCCTTAATCCAGGAATCCTACTTAGGAGTAAGACCTAAGTTAAGACCCAAAACCACCAGGATTTAAGACTTACCTCATGGTTTCTTATTTACAAGGGAATCCTCTTTAAGAATATGCCCCAATTTAATCCTCTCAACGTTCCATACTCCCCTACAAGACACAAAATGAACTACGAAGGATTTTATTCCCCTACAATTGGGATATTTAAGAGCCTCCATAAGGTTCAAACCCAACACCTAAATCAACCCTTATATTTCTGGAACACATTTCCATTATCATTTAATTCAACATTGGAATCTATCTTCCTTTCAGGTTTCCTTAGGCCACCTTGGTATAAGTCCCACACCTATCTTTTACTAGGATTCTTTCACCTATAGTTACTTTACACATGATGTTAAAAAGTATGGTTAGGTCCTTATAAAATCACATTAAATGATATTAAGTGCCTTGTTATGAGGAACCAAACTATTTGGTTTTTTATTCCTTTCATGAGGATACATAGGAATCCCACTTATAGGTTCTATCCCAAAATCCAAATTATTCCTGACTCCTTGGATGATGAAAAACTTTAGTGTAACCTCAATCTCCCTGGATGAAAATAATCACTATAGTCTCCTAGTATGTGGCTAAAAAACTAGCATCATCATAATAATGGTGGAAGAATCACTAAGTAGTATATAGGGAGATACCATCGATGGAGAACCTCATATACATAATGATATCTCCATTGGCAATGAACCTCAGATACATACAGATGATTCTATATTCCATGTATATTAATAGTTGATTGTTTATTCCTGGGAAATCCACTTGATACATGGTAATTAATAAAGGATACATGAAAATATATTAAATATACAAGAGAGTCCCATATCAGGTAATAATTCCCCTAAAAATGGTGTGATGATCCCAACATCCCATCTTCTAGACTAATGTAAGTTCTTAACTATCATAGATTAAAATCCCTAATGAGAGCATGCATTTAGAAAGTAGGTTTTTTTTCGATAGAGAACCATTGGGTGTTCTTTTATTGAGGAAATAGAGGGAAAAGGGGATACTTTAAGAGATCACTATTTCAGATGAGGTGTATGATAATGGTGTAATGAAATGTACACATACCATCCAATCTATAATTGAATATGTCTTCTTTGATTCTAGGTCTACCCACTCTATCATATCTAATTTTTTTTAATGCTACTATTATTCCACCCAAATGATTATATGTGAAATTAATAGTGAAATACCATAATGGTATGATGAATGAGAATGAAGTCTTTGATTCATCTATAATTAAAGTTCATGGGAATGTTAATCCTGTAAATTGTTTCATTTTTTATCTTGTTGAACTTGATATCACATTAGGCATGGATTAAATTTCTCTACATAAATACCATAAGTAGTTGTTTTCTCAATATAAATAATACTCATATCCACACTAATTTCAATGAATCCATACTGAATGGATCCGATTGAGTTGTAGGAATTGATGAATAAAATCAAATAAAATCATAATAAGGTATTCATTCATCCATGTGTGTCACATTGGACTTCACATATTCTTTTTTTTTTTGAAAATTAAATATGGATAAATGTGACTCAACATTTGTTATCAGTAGCTGAATGGGATCATTATCAATAACAGGTATCTTGTTCCTCATGTTGATGACTTTTTTGATCAACTGCGTTGAGGTCAAAACTTTTCCAAGATTCACCTTTGTTCGAGATATCATCAATTGATGTTAAATGAGTAGGATATACCCAAGATTAAATTATGTACAAGGTATGAAAACTAATAATAAATATTGAAACCATTTTATCTTAATAATTTCTCTCCCATATGCATGGATTTGATGAATGTAGTGTTTAGAGATTGCTTCGATCAGCTTGGTAGTGTTTATAGATGATATTACTATCTATTAATAGATCAAGGAAGAGCATGAATACCACTAGAGAACTAAACTAAGGACCCTATGGAAGGAGAAAATGTATGAAAGTGTTAATTTTTGGCTATAAAAGAATTCATTTTTAGGTCATATAATCACATGAGGAATGTCGGGATATCCATCAAGGAAAGAGGCTATTGAATGTTTTCCTAGAAAACCATAATGATTCAGATCTGAAACTATATTGTTTTATAAATATATTATCTATGTTTTTTTTGAAGAATTTCTCATGACTATATAATCCTATAACTAATTTAACTCCCAAGGTTTCCATGTTCCTAAGGCCAAATGAATGAAAAGAATGTTTTATTGAACTTATGACATGGTTAGTCAGCGAATCTATTATTATATTTCCATGTAGTTGTGTGGGGTTTGTAATCTATAGTGGTTTATCCAAAAATTAATTAGGATGTGTTCTTATACATAATATTATGGTTATTACTTATGTTTTGTGACAATTAAAGATACATGAGAAAAATTTCCCAACTCATGATTTGGAGTCGGAATTAGTAAATTATCATTGAATATATGGAGGAATTATCAATCTGAAGAAAAGTGTGATATATATACAGATCATAAAATAATGAAATATATTTTCACACAGAAGGAGGTGAACATGTTGGAGACAAAATAGTCAAATACAATAAAGGATTATTACTCCTCAATACATTACAACCATAGGAAATCAAACAAGGTGCCTGATACTTTGAATTGAAATGGTCATGCTAGCTTATTCATGATGAGTATCACAATGGATCCAATATTTTTGGATCATTAAAGGTTAGATATAGAAATAATGAATGAAGTGTAGAAATATTATGTTTCTCAAATTAATGATTAACCATCTATCTAAGTGAATATTAAAGAGGCACTGAAGGAAGATGTTCTAGTTTGCGAAGAAGGTTAGGAACATTCCTATATTCAACCTTGATCATTATTTATTAATAAGGTTTAAAAATTGTGTATGTGTTCCCTACAAACTAGCTTTGAAAAAAGATATATTATGGAAAGATTATATTTCTTCATTCTCTTTTCATCATGGAAGTACTAATATTTATAGAGACTTGAAAGAATAATTCTATTGGGATGGACCAAATAGGGATATCACAGAGTATGCATCTTGGTGATTAGTATGCCCGAATATTAAGGTTGAAAGAAAAAAAATCATATGGGGATGTTTCATCAATTAACCATACTAGAATTGAAATGGGAGAAAATCACTGGGGATTTTGTTATAGGACTCCCAAAAAACTATAAGGGGTTAAATTCTATATGGGTGGAATTCGACCACCTTATAAAATGTGCACATATTATTTCTATTAGAGAATATTTCTCTCTAGATCAAGTTTTTGGGATATACATTAAGGAATTAGTATGGTTGTATAGAGTAACACATTTTATTGTTTATGATTGAAATATGAGGGTTCAATCAATTTTATAATTATGAATTTAAGAATAATTTGATAAAAAATCGAGTTTTAACACTACTAATCATCCTCAAATGGATGGTCAGTTAGAAAGGAAAAATTAAACTCTAGAGGATATGTTGAGATCTTGTTCTCTGAATTTAAATTGTATTTTGGAACAATAACTTCCTATAGTTGAGTTTTCTTACAACAATAACATTCAATAAATAATTAAGATAGAACCTTATGAATTTCTTTATGGAAATAAATATAGAGCTCCATCATTCTGGGATGAAGTTTGAGAAGAAAATCTATTAGGACATGAGATAAATGGTGAATTATCTGAGAAGGATAAAACCATTCAAGAGCACATCATGGAATCTCAATGTTAGAATAAGTATTATACTAATAACCATAAATGTGATACTGAATTTGAATTTATTGGTAAGGTGATTCGTTGAATTTCTCTATGGAATAAGGTTAAGATATTCTGAGTGAAATGGAATATATTCCTTAGGTATATTGGTCCCTTTGATATTATTGATCATATTGGGATGGTATCCTATAACATGGAAATAACACCAAAATTATCTAAAGTCTGGGATGTGTTCCATGTTTCTCTCCTATGGAATTACATACTTGACCCTTCACATACACTAAACTCATAGGTCATACCTCTAGAGTAGGATATTTTTTTCGAGGAACAACCAGCTGAAATTCTTGATCGTATAGAAAAGTTGTATGAAAAAAGAACTCAATTGGTAAATGTTTATTGATTAAATCAAAAGTTATAGGATTTTATGTGGGAAAATTATGATATTATTAGGCTAATTTATCCTCAAAATATTATTTTAGAATGTTGAATTTCAAGGGTGAAATTTATTTTAAGGGGGGTAGAATGTTATACCATGAGTTTTTATGATCATATTTTTGAATAAATTAAATTTAACTAATGTATTTAATTTCACACCATGCAATGTTAAACTTTATTTATTCTCTACACCATGTTAATATTTGTTATACATGCCACATTGGTTTACTTGCATTATACACAACCATAAATTTCTAGAAAACAATATTTTATTATGTAAATTATTTAAACAATATAGTTATAACATATTGATTAAACATAGTAATATTAATAATAATAACTAATTTTTAAATATGAATTATATTGGATTTAAAAAAATGAAACATATTGATAATACAAAATATAATTTGTTAAAGTCTCTATATGTTGGAAAATAAGATTTTCTTAAAGGAATTTATTTTTATGTACTCATGTAAAAAATAATAATATTAATTTTAGACACTTATATAAAGTTAGTTTGATAATATTAAATTATTTTTTGAATCCCTAATTTCAATATTATAATTTGGTGAATTTATGATATTTTTATAAAAACAACATTTTTTGATGAATAATGAGAAATATTGAATTTCAATTGAAAAACTGCCTTTTCAAATAATTTAATTATAAATTAAATTTATATTTTAAATTTGTTTTAAATTTTTTGTAGATAAATTTTAAATTAATTAATCCAATTTAGTTCCTTAAAACCAACTTCATTATAAAAATTGATATAAAAAAATTTAATTTTTTGAGCCTTTTATCTTTAGAAACCCACTTTCAACCCATGTTTGTGGGATTAATTTTAAATTAATTTCATGAAATTATGTGTTTTTAATTTGGAGAAATGGATTAAAATTTATAATTAGTATAATTTATAACCTATAATAAGTAAAACTTAGTTTTTGACCAAAAATATTAGTGCAGACAATTAATATTTTTTATAGCAATTAAGGTAAAAACTGGATTATTTTGTGGTAAAAAATAAATTTAAGGGGCCAAATAACATATAATCATGTAAAAAAACATTTTATGGAATTATTTCAACTAATTCCATTATTTTAATGAAATAATAAAAATTATTGGTGGAACATGACTTAAAGAAGGCCTCCCAATAGTGTTTACCTTTTTTTATTTACAAGAATGGTTTTCCTCCTCCATTATAAAAAGGAAACTCAACCCATCACTTATTCACACCTCTAATGACCATTGGATCAGAAAGACCCTTCCCAAATATACAACCAAATTCTATAATTTTTTTATAAAATACTACATTTTTTGTGAAATTTTTACAATGATTCCCTTTGGTGAAAAGCAAGATGATTTACCCAAAGAAGAGGTAACATCCTTGAACAAAAACTTTCTTTTTATTTATTTGTTCACCAACTAAATTTTAATTTTTCAAAGAATATTTAATAACCAAAATATCCTCAATATATTTATATTTTTATGATAATTTTATTCCCCACACTCACACACACTTTAATAAAATGGCATATGAAATCATTATCTGTTTGTACGACAAACTACTGCCTCACGAACCGATGTCGTTCATTATTCCATTTCCACCTTTCAAGGTTGGGATAAAGATGTAATTATGGTTTTTATATGATATATATTATATTTATTATGTATATATGTTTATTTATTTATTATATTACACATACCATCCTGATTTCCATTTTTTGTAAATACGATTGCTTTATTTGTGGACGCGTGGACTACCGCATCATCAAATCGATGTAATTCATTCAAACATTACATGGAATGAATTTAGAATGGGATCTGTGAAATTATATGATATATATGAATTAAAAATTAAAATATAATTATATTATTTATATATATATACATATATGTAATTTAATTTATTTCATTCAATATGAAAATAAAATGGAAACATCGTTTATGCATATGTACGACATACTGTCTCCATGAATGGTGCATTTTCTTTTATATTTCTATCTATTATAAGTCATTATAAATAAATATATAATGAATATATATTATATTTATATAATTTTTATTATTATTTAATTTATTGAATAAATATATAAGTAATAGGATTGAAAATATGAAAAATCAAAAACTGATGTGAAAAACAAAGAGGTTTTCACCTAAAACATAAATTTAACATGGAATTGTTAATAAATGGGTAGTAGAAGGTCATAAGTAAATAATATGTGGTATGATATGATTTAATATGGTTATTTAATATATTTATAATAAACTTATATATATTATACAATATGTTTTAATGAGAATGAAGAAATTCATGACATAAGTTACGGGGATTTATAGTCACAATTTTATTTTCCCAAGACTTATTCCATATTCACCACCTATTTCTTTTGTGTGGTATATATACTAATTAGTAATGTGTTATATGATTCATAACCTTAATTTTATGGGTTTTTAAATTACTATTTTAGGATCTCTCTTTCATGGGGTTTATGTTTCAAAATTTACCAAATTGGTAAGGAAATTATGTCTCAATTTGCCTTATTTGAGACACATGTTTTTCTATACACCTAGATTATTTTATGAGGTGTATATACTATCAAATTGAAAAGTTATATCATGAATATTTTTATTCTATTTATATTATTATACTAATTTATTATTATTATATCATGGGGGTTGTAATTTAACATTACCAAGGTAGTTATATTTTATTGCTACAATCTCATCGTCTATCGAGTTTATTTATGATTATGATTCCATTGATAATATCTTGTGATCCATATCTTCATAACACTAATGAATTTTCAACCCATAGAAATATTCTTGAAATCTTCATTTAATGGTACAATTTTTCCCCTATTTGTTACTTATGACAATTAAGAAAATTTCTTTCAAAAAACTGTAATTTATTTCTCTCTTCTTTAGGAAATCGTTTTTATTCAAAGAAATACTATTTTCTAAAAATGTTTTTATGTGATATATTATACTTATTTCAATGATTTAAAATATTTATTTACCATTTTTAAAATATTTTTTGAAATATTTTTTTTCAAAATTTCATCAATATTTTGTTATAATTATTCAAGGTTATTTTGAATGAAAATGTTTTAAAAAATGTTTTATGAATAGAAAAGAAGTAGTTCAAAGAAAAATAGGTATCTTCTACAAGAATTGTTTTTAAAAAATATTTAAAAAATATTTACCATACAAGATAAAATCTATTTGTGTTACTCATTCCTTTCTGTATGTACGATCCAAGTGCTCCATGTATATTAATTCCATGAATGGTCTATTTTTTGATTTCAGGATGGTTATGAAGCCCATTTCTTTTGAATGAGTTGTATATTTGTGAAACCCATTTATCTTCCAAATTTTATAAGATTTTGAAACCATATTTTTTCATTGGCTATTCTTTTATGAAATCATTATAAAAACTATATGTTTTCCATAGGTTATGATAAGATGGAATATTTATCATACCCATTTCGTCTCATGGGTTATGATATGATGTTCATGAAACCCATATATTTTTATGGGACATGATATGATTATTGTTTATGATCTTATAGAATACATAAGTATGATATTATTATGTGAATTGTGTGACCTATATAAAATTCTAATTATTTGGGTAAAGATTTATATCACATGAGATAATGATGAAAAACAAGTCGATGGGCCAAATCCACTATGGGAAGAATGGGAAACCCGTTCCACTATGGTAATAAGGGAAACCAAATAATTTATAAATAAAATACTATAACTATGGATTGTGTTTTGTTCCATTATGTAGGGGTAATACTCATTTTCTTCCCTGATATTTGTTTTGGAAATGATCCTTAACTTATATGGAATAATATTACATGATTATGTGTCTTCCACAATTCCATGCCTTATTACTATGTTATGGTCTCATGTCTTATGCTCTTTATTCCCTGATGATTCATATAATCTAAACTTCTGAAATTTATTTCATGACTCATATATATGATATTTTATATGAAGGCTATGATATTATAAAATTATTCCTATGTTCTCATACCCGTATGTTTATGATTATGCTTACGTACCTCACTTGGTAACCCTTAGTGATCATCTAATCATAGCCTTTTTATATAACATTTCCCCAGGTTATGAAGATATGTATTGTGTATTATATTTCTAAGAATTTTTCTAGTAATGGAAGACCAAGTATTAGATAATGTAGCTCACTTATGTGACAGTGCTATGATCCCTTATTTACAAAGGCAATAAACTAATATGGTCATTGGGAATTTATATGTGTAATATATTAAGTATTCCTAAATAATGATGTAATTTTTATATATGTTATGTTACAGTCACTATAATTTTAATAAATTAAAATAGAGAAACATTATGATCTTTAAAATAGTTAAAAAAACATTTTTTTAAACCAAAAAATAATCTTCTACGAAAATCCAATACAATGTGGATTCAAAATAAATCATGTTGGTTAAATATAAATTAATAATATTTATGTCTCTTGAAATATTATTCAAAATATAATAGGACATATAATTTTTTTATTTTATTGAAATGAAATTACATTTTTAAAAAAATCAGTATTTTTAAAAATTCACCTAAAAATCTATATTTTCAGAAAAATTCCAAAATTTTACCCAAACTAAAATATTATACAATGATTAGAAAAATGAAGTTAATTTCATAAAATAAATTTTATAAAATTTTGAAAAATTTATTAATAAAATCAATAAAAATACATTTTTAAGATAACATGTTTTTACGAATTAAATCACTTTACTAAAAATTTATTGAATAATTTCTAAACATTTATAAATAATTTATATTGGGTAATACATATATAAATATATTGCATATTTTAATTAATACAATTCACACCCATAATTTTATCAATAAGTTTATTATAGTTATATATATCAAGGGTTATTTAATGTTTGTGTTGGATGCCAAATACATTATCGAGCATAAAAATCACAGGGGTACATGTAACAAAAGACATTGAAGAGATTATATTTATTTAAAAATAATTATTTTTAATGTCTTGGGTAGTTACTTTCTCATATTAGTTCAGTGTGGCATGTAGTATAGGTTTTATAACATAATTTTGATCTTTAAGAATCTTTGGGTGTTGTATCCCCCCACCCATTAATAAATTTTATACTCACGCTTTTAAATTTATCTTAGTAATAAAATGATTAATAATTGACAATAATTTTGTTTTGAAACCACTTCAAAAAACTGGTTAATAAAAAATAATCTTTATAAAAGTGAAAGGGAAGTACAATGGTCATTATAAATAAGACATAAATCTGTTTCTATATAGGACATCATTAGTGACAAGTTAAGATATGGAAATATAGAAAATTTATAAATAATTATATAGATTTATAGTGGTCATTTATTATAAGAAATTAAAAGACCGATCCAAAGTTGAGAACCTAGAAACCATAAATCAATAATGATCTAAAAGTCTATCGATTCATCAGAATTGAAGGTAGTTGGATAAATTTTTGTTACAAGATCATTTTCCTATAGTTTAGGAATTATCTTACCATCTAGATAAAGAGAATATGGAAATGTACTTGATTAGAATAATTTCATAAATTATTCAATTTCCACCACACTCTCATAAATTTCTCCAAGATATATATATTTAGGATTAATTTTTAATTTTTAAAGAACTAAAATAAACATTTAATAGTAAAAATAAGTCCCAAAATCATTAAAACACATCATTTTTGTCTTTAGACATTAACCAAAACCAAAATGGATTTCACATAAGAAGATAATTTCTAAACAAACCAAACTTCATACAGTAATATGAAAATTTCAATAGTAATACCCAAAGTTAAAACTAAATCATTCTATTAATAACCATCCTTAAAATTAATCAAACATTTCATAACTATGTTAAAAAAACATAAGACTATAAGGATTTGATCATATATTCTTATAAGATAGATCAATCATTATTCCTAAAATAAAATACCAAATGATTCATAAATAAACATAATCATTACATAATAATTACAGACTATCTTGGACATTATATCAGTCCGTGGTAGGTTTTATACCCATGTTGCCCTTTGGTTGTGGGTTCATGCCTGGTGGCCTTGTCGGATGCGACTAGTTGTCACCCTGCCTTCACATTGTCCTTTTTTCATTAAAAATGAATAAAATATTACTCCCAAAATAAGGCTTCATGTTCATCCTAGGGGTTACAAATAACCTAGCATAATAAAATGTATCAAAAAATGGAATTAATAACCTCAAAATTTTTAATGCTTAAATCATATAAATGGGGTGTCTTAGTCATTGAACTTATGATCAACATTGGTCTTATAGACCAATAACAAAATCTATAACACTTATGATTACCTCACTATAGAAAATTATTATTTAAAAAGTTATCTAAAAGTTTCCTTTGATGCCAAATAGAACATCCCTAAATTTACACTCCTATATAAATTGCTAAAATCATAAACATTACATTTCCAGATTTGATATTGATAAATGTGACCCAATTTTTTCCATCTAAACCTTAAAATATAAAAATAAAAAACAATATGACTTACATTATCAAGGAACTTTTTGGTTTATAGTATTATAGAATTAGAAAAAAAATCCGACATAAATAATACTCATGCTGTTAAGTAAACATTTCTACCACATAACCCATATTTTATTATTGCACATTAATTCACCATTATCATCCATAAGAAAACCATTCAAGAAAAAATTATTTCGAAATCATTATTGATAAACAATGGAAAATGAATCATTAGAAGGGTGAGCTCAATTTCTCAGTAAGGGAAAATGTAAGTATTAACCAATGAATTTTATCAGTGATCATATTAATAGAATAAAATTATGATCACATAATCAAAGTGCATGAGTATAACATATAAATATTCATACCTATCAATACATGAATCACCAAAGATGATAACATGAAATAATAATTTTACAAAGGAAAGAGTTAAAATAATATGTAATCATGAACCATGTGATATCAATCACAATTAAAGTAATCATTAAACCCATAACATGCATACACAAAATGTGTTAGTATCTTGGGACATCATCTTCATTGAAAACATAAAAACCCTTAAAGAAACCTTACACTTGGAATATATATACAATATACTTATAATATAATTATATGGAAAAAATAATAATTAACCAACTAATTGGATCAATATCTAGGAACACAATCATATAAGCAATAACGGGATCACCCAACGCTATCTGAGCAGACCCGTCATTTATAATTTCCATGAACCAAAACATGAATATATTATATAAATCTTTAATTTCATTAGCAAAATCATATAAAAAATAATTATAATTTAATAAAAATAATTTAACAATGGAAAATAAATTGATTTAATGTCAATATGATTTAAACATGACTATCTTTTGGAAAATAAATAGGTTCTATAACAATCTCTTTGAAACATGATTTACCTATGGAGAAAAAATAGGTTCCATAACAATCTCTTTGAAAAAATATTAATCCATCTAGAGAAAGAATAAGGATGATATCGTTACAAAATATCATCATCAGATAATATGTAATTGTAATATTTGTTGACATTGATTAATGGAAATACCACTAAAACATTTTAATAGAAAAAACCTTCTCATTAAGTAAATCACATCTTTAAAATTATAAATTCACAAAATATTTCATAAATAATTTTATTTCAAACAACTATTTGAAAATATAAAGGAAAATATATTTTTTTAAATAATTTCAAGAGGAAAATGAAATTTCCACATAAAAATAGTTATTGTTGAAATATTAAACATTTTTAAATTATTTTTCCTTGAGAACTATTTTTAAAAACTAAAACATTCTAGGAAATTATGAAAAAAATAATTATTTAAAAAGATCCTTGTTAACATGTAAAGGAAACATCAATGAAATTTTGGTAATTAACAATGATAATTATCTACATTATAGAAATGTTAAAAATATTATTCTTTTTTATTATAAAAAATATATAAATGTTCTTTTTTTAGAAAATGAATATACGATTACCATCACATTTTGGTCAAAATATAAAAAGGAATTGTTTGGAAAAAAACATGAAGATTCCTTTTAATTTTTTTAAAAGTTAAAAAATGGTAATAAATAGATTTTTAAAAATTATAGGAGGGTAATATAACATTTTATAATTATTTTTAGAAATTACTACTATGTAATAAAACATATTTCTAACTTAAGCGAGATATAAATATGGATTTGCTTTAAAATATTTTCTCAATTATTTTAAGAAAAAAAGAGAATCAAATGATAATATTAATTGTAAATATCATAAAAAATATATAGGATAATAAAATTCATGAGTTTATTCAGTAATGGATCATAAGATCAACTAATTTGATGGATCATCATAAACAATCCTGATAAATTATGAGATTATAACATAAAACTCTTAGCACTTTTGTAAAATTGAATTATAATACACATGAAGTGATAAAATTAAATTAAATATAGAATATAATGAAGGAAAAGATATTAATTACATAAAAATTTTAATGTATATGTACATATATCTTATAAAATAAGATAGGTTTATAACATAACATACGCCTAAAAGACTCAAAATTGAGATAAAAATCCATTACTGCTTTGGTAACATTGAATTTGTAAAACAAATGAAATAGAGATCATAAAATATATATTGAATTCCCAATAAATTTAAATATAATAAACATAAAATAAATTCAATTTAATAATATAAAATACACTACAAAAAAAGTGGTGAATATGAAAAATTTCTCAGAGACATAAAAGTGAGATGAGATAACACTTACCTTTCATTTCCTTTTGTATTAATGTTATTTAACCTAATATTTATTGGGTTTAAAAATTTTATTAAATTGATAAATAAAAATAAAAATATTTATAACATCATATATGATTCTTTTATAACATCTTACCACCGGTTAGTTAATAATCATTCATTAATTTTATTGTTTTGAGTATTAATTTCCTTGTTTTATCTTCCATGATTTGATTAGAATGCATTGGTTCTTGTACACATTATATAGTTCCATCATATCAATAATTTTAATAATTATATATATATATGTTTTATTTTACAATTAATTTTACTTTTAATTCTAATAATTAAATATGTTTATAAAAAATGGTCGTTTTAACAATCATGGAGGTGGTAGGCTATATGTTTGCATGAGTAACGTTTTAATTTTGAAATGATCATTATAGGAAGAAGGTAAGTAATATAAATAACTAAAATAATTATAATAATATCATATTTATCATATTATATACTTATATATATATCCTTCATTTGTTGTGGTGATTAAAATAGAGTCACATGGTTTCCTAAAGGCGGTAGTCAACAGATACACAAACAATGTCACTATATTTTTGTAAGTATAAATATAAGAATGAAAATGTTATATTTTACGTTTATAGAATAATAAATATGTTATTAATATAATAATTATGTCATTAATATAACATATAATCATTAAACTTACTCTTATCACATTACATGTTAAGAGTGAGGGAAAAAAATCATATAACATCACGAGGCGGTAATCATCCATACACACAAGGGAAGTTATCGAATACCCTAGATAATTGAATGTAATAAAATATATATATGATATAATTAATCCATTGGTATATATTAATTATAAATATCATATACATAGTTTATATCTATTATCATATTTTACTATGAAAGGTTGTAATGGAAGAAGAAATAACATTGGTTCGTGATGTGGTAGTCCACCTTACACACTAATAATGGTTTCACCACTAATTGTATAAAAGTGTAGATGGTTTTTTGTGATTAATTTGTTATAAAAAATTATTATATTTTATATAGTGAGTTTATTATATCATCATGGTTTAATAATAACTGAAATAGGTAAAGAATGAAAAAAAATAAAGAATCTTGTTGAAAAACATAACACATTCTTTGGGTATCCTTTTTAGTTTTTCACTAAACCCTTCCAATGATATATTTATGAAACAATTAATATAGGATGGTTTTTTGGTATTTCAAAAGTTTTTTGGGTAGATCTTTTCCAAAAAAAATGTTTGAAGGTGTCAAGAAGAAAATTAAGGGGGTGGCCTTTTATAAGTGTGGTGAGTGGAACACTCGTAATTATTTGAAAAGATCCTATCATACTAACATTTTTATAATTCCCAAAGCATAGTAAATAAACCATTATAGATTATATAAGAGTTAATGTTTAAATATTTCCATACAATTGGTTTCATAATAGTGTTTAAGAAATTTTAACCACTTTATTTTTATTTTAACCCCATGTAAAAACGTTTTTAACTTAACCATGGTAATTAATTTTTATTATTTTCAATATTAATTTTGGTAAAAAATTATGTTTAATTTATTACAAAATACAAATTATTTTTAATCTAAATATGGAATCATTTTTATTAAAATTCAATTCACATAAGTATTAAATTTTAATTTTAATTTAATACTACACACACGACGAGAAAGGGTGTTTTCAAAGAGGAAAAGTTCAAAAGTATATACCTTTTTTATATAAAATATCAATATAAAATTGTTTATAATGAGATAAATTTGATTACTAGATATATAATTTCAGTTTTGTACATTAATTTCAATTGAAAATATAATTTATCCTTTTAAATAATTTAAACGGAAAGACACTTTTGAATTAATATTCAATATTTTTCATTATTCATTTAAAAAATATTATTTTAAAATAATTCTCAAAAATTCTTTCCAGTATAATATTGAACTTATGATTTAAAAAATTCACTTTATTTTTGAAAATAAATTTTATAATAGTGTACAAAATTAATTTTAAAACAAAACACACAGACATGATGAAAATCATGTTTCCGAGAAGTGTGTTTTTTTCAAGAAACATATGATTTTATATTAATTATATGTATAATGATAATAATTTTATGAATATAAATTAATATTTATTAATAAATAAACTATATATTTAATTTAAATGATACATCATCAGTGGTTATTTTAATTAATTAAAATAGAGAATCTTTATGGTCGTTAAACTAGTTTTCATAAAAAATACCTTTTAAACCCAAAAATAATCACATGCTATAATACAATATATATTAAATTTGAAAGAAATTATTTTTATTAGATATAACTAAATAATATTTATGTTTCTTGAAATAATATTCAAAACATAATGGGAATTTTTAATGTCTTATTTTATTAAATAGAAATGACACTTTATTAATAATCATTATTTTTCACTACTCATTGACAAATCAATATTTTATGAAAAATTCTAACATTTTACCCATTGTAAATTGTGATATTATGGTTAAAAAATGATCTTAATTTTATCAATTTTTTTTTATAAAAGTTATAAATATTATATTATAATATATTTCCAATGAAATGCATTAAAAAATCATTTTTGAACAAAACATATTTTGGAATATTAAAATCACTTTAATAAAAATTAATTGATTATTTACTCATTTTTTTCAATAATTTATATTTATTATGAAATATATGTAAAGACCCGCAAATTTCAAGGAAATTTTTTTTCTTAATTTTCTTTGGAATTTTACAAGAGCGCAGCTTCAGACGGCACCTGATTCCGAGGCCCGGTGTGCCCGGAATCAATTTCCGAAGTTTGGCTCGGGTACGTTCAGTGAACGGACGAGCGGGTTTTTCTATCTTTTGAACCGGTGCCCGGAATCGAATTCTGAGGGCACCGATGAAATCGCAGTGCCGGTATTTGCTTAGAAACGCCTCTTCCGGAGTTGCGTTTGCTCAGACGTGGTTTTTAAATTTCGGGACTTTAAGTCAGAAATAAAATAAATTTGTGCGACAACTTTATTTTATTTCACTTAAGCTGCTTGGAAGCCACTTGAAGCCACTTAAAGGCGGCTTGAACTGAGTTGAACTGGACAGGATACTATCCAGAAATATCCTACCCTCTTGGTAGGATATTTGTGAGGCAGGGCCCGCACGAGCCCCGCCGTTTCTTTCGCTAAGTAACGCACCCGCGAAAACCCGTCAAAGTAACTGAAAAGTCAACCGACGCGTTTTCTTTAATTCTTAACAGACCATTTAAATGGGCTGTTTCTTTCGTGAATTAAATGGGCTGTTTCGCTCGTTGAATTAATTCAACAAACTGATGGGTCGTTACTTACGCTTTTGCGTTTGTTGGCATGTTTATAAAATAAGACCAACCTAAAAATCCTTTGAAAGGATTTGAGAGGATCTTTGTTTCTTCATCTCCCCGTGAAGAACGCGAAGAACGCGAAGAACGCGAAGAACGCGAAGAACGCGAAGAACGCCGGCGACCGGAATTCGACGACGCACACCGAGATCTGCGACGTCGACGAGCTTTACCCGCGACGTTCTTCGGCGACGCCTCTTCTTCCGCAGCCGATCCTCGTTCGGCAACTAAGGTGAGAAACGAATCGTTTGAATTCTCCCTTTTTAATTTCAAAATCAACGGATTTAATTAATTAAATCCGTTTGATCTTGATCCGGAGATCGTCGGCGCGATGTTTTTCCCGCGGTGCGACGAACGTCTCCTCAGCAACGACGCGACGATCCCCTCCTTCCGCGACAGGCGATTCCGCGACGACCTCTCGTCCGACGACGACGACAAGGTAAGGGTTGATTGAAATATTTTATTTCACCCGTGTTTATTCTTTTCAAATAAAGAACCCGATCTCGGAACAATTTTAATTTATTTAAAATTGTTGATTTGGTTAATTCTTTTCCTCCCGAGGATTTTATGACTAACGCGGAGGGTGCGGATCTAACGAACAAGACCCGGCAACCCTCCGCCAATCTTTTGTTGTGCGGATTTGGCGGACGACGACGAACCGTGCGGCAAGGGCGATCCGTTGATCCCGCAGTAAAGATCGGCCCCCGGGAGGAGCAACGGTGCAGACGGGAGGCAAAACGGGCCACCGGAGCAACTCCGGCGGCCCGCGGAAGGCGGCAGCGGCGCGGGTCGCCGGCAAGGCGGCGCCGGCGACCGGAGGCGGCGGCGCCCGGCGCGCCGCCGTGGAGAAGATCCGCCGCGGCGGCGGCGGCCGGTTCCGCGGCCGCGCGGAACCGGGGAGGGACGCGGCGGCCCGGCCGCGTCCGCGTGACAGGCGGCCCCCCCGCGGGGCCGCGTTTTCCTCCAAGCCGCGGGTCAAACCCGCGGCGGCGGCTCCTTCGGCCGCTCGGCCGAAGCCGAGCCGGCGGTCCGGTCGGCCGGGCCGCGCCCAGGCCGGACCGGACCCGGCCTAGCCGGGTCGGGCCGGGTCGGGCCGACCCGGTTCGGCCGACCCAGGGGGGGGTTCGGGCCGGGTCGCCCCGGGCCCAGAACCCCCGTTTTCGGGCCTTCTCCGGTCTTTCGCCCATATCTTGGGCCTGGGACCTCCGATTGACGAACCGTCAGCGGCTACGCGATCCTTGGATCGAGACGGTCGTTTCGGTATATTATACTCAAGGTTTCGGAAGACCTTGGGTTCGGCCGGGTTGGTTCGTACACGAAACCAACCGGGCCCTCAGAGCGGAAACGCTCATAACTTGAGCTACGGACGTCCGATCGACGTACCGTCAGCTGTGGTAGTTTCCTCTAAGTGAGACGGAACTTTTGGCATACTCCGCCCGAGGATCGGATACAGGCGGAGTATGGTCGGGTTGGTTTTGCCCTGAAAACCAACCGGGCCCCTGGGATGAAAATGCCAATAACTCTCAGACCGGGCGTCCGATTGACGCGCCGTCTGTTGCGTTGAGATCCTGTTGTCGATACGGAACTTTTGGATACATCAAATTCGGACTACGTGTCAGTTGATGTATCAGCCTCTTGGCTCGTGGAGCGGACCCTCCTAAACGAGCTCGCTTTGTGCGGGAACCCTAGCGCTGGCTGTGACTTCGACGACAGAGCAGAGATCCTCCGTGGACTGCGACGACAGCAGAGCAGAGATCCTCAGTGGACTGCGACGACGGCAGAGCAGAGATCCTCCGTGGACTGCGACGACGGCAGAGCAGAGATCCTTCGTGGACTGCGGCGACGACTGTGCAGAGATCCTCAGTGGACTGCATCGACTACTGCACTCAGCGATCCCACGTGGATCAGTGCTACAGGTTCTGTGTGAGCCCGATCCTATGTGGGTCCTTACTACCGGTTTTGTGTGAGCCACTGCCTACAGGTTCTGTGTGAGCCCGATCCTGTGTGGGTCTTCTGCGGGGGTTAGTACCTATCGATCCTTCGTGGGTCCGACGACTTAGATGGATCAGTGATCATCTTTGACGTCATCTGAAAAAGTATACCTGGTTGAGCTGAATCTTATGTTACTCTCCTTTGTGGATTGTGTTGAACTATCCTATGTGGATTTAATATTTACTCTCCTTGTGGATTTGAGTCTTGCTTTCCTTTGTGGATTGAGTTGTTCTTGAGCTCGTGAGCAGAGCTAGAATTGGGGACTTAGGTATATGTATGGCATATACCTAAGTCGAGTCAGATGTTACTTCGTGATTGCATCTTTCTTTTGTGCTATATCCTTTGTGGATTTCGGGAGACCTTCGGGGGTCTCGGGGTCCTTACTGAGTAGCTTGTACTCACCCCTGCACGGGCTATGCCCGCACCTTGTTGTGTTGGTTGCAGACGACGGACAGTGCTGATCACGGTTGGGGCGTGGAGCAGGACGGTACCTGGAGGTGGACCACTGGGCGGGACGTGCTCGGAGCGGACGTGGGACCCGAGGAGCCTGGAGGCTATCTGTACCCACCCTTCAGGTGGGATTGCCAGTGGACGACACGAGGCCGCCGTCTTTTCTTCAGTTGTTGTTCTTTACTTTTTCAGTTGTACTTTCAGTTGGGCTTGTATTCCGGCCCCCTTTACTTTTCTGCACTTTACTTTCCGCTTGCTGACTCTGTGGTGGTTGTTACTTATAAAGGCAATGCCTTCCCTGTTTACCGGGATTTTACGCCTTGGTGCTAGTCGCCAGCCCCTGGCCTATGGAAGGCGGGCTTGGGGTAGTCACGGCACGGGCCCCGAGGTCGGGTCGTGACAATATATATATATATATATAATGTTGTTTTTACTATTGGAACCCACCAATTCAATGGCTAGGATATTAAAGTTCGCTATATATCATGGGTCATTCAATCTCAGAGCGACATGTTGAATAGGATGTCAAATATAAAAATCACAATGTTGTGTGTACTAAAATCCATCAATGAGATTATTTTTTCTATAATTATTTATATTTTAATGTATAGGGGAGTTAAATTCTCATATATGATCAGTATTGGGAATTATTTATGCTATTAAACATACTTTTTTTTTAAATATTATGGTGTTATAATAGTTCATGTGGATGATGTAGTAATTTTAAGATCTTTAAAAAGTAGTTTTTAACCAATTTCAATTTAGTGTGAAAAAATAGCAATGTTCAATTTAGAAATAATCTTATATAACAAACTCAAAAATAAAATACAAATATATGTGAAGAAATTATAATAGATACGAGGGATTAAAAAATCATGTATTTTAATTTCATTGAACATGGTATCAAATGGTGTATGTATTTACCAGACTGTTAGTTTAATTTTTTCTGAGAAGAATTGGTTGAAAAATAGATTTCAACTAGCATTATCAAACTAAATAGTTTTTAGAACACATCTTTCCATTGTAAACTTTGACATGTGGTCTTATTTTACACGTCTAACATTCTCTCGCATAAGTTTAAAAAATAATAACCGATCTTTGTTTAGTTTTGTAAAATAGTTTCAACAAAGATCATGTGATTAGAATTGAAATAAGGGAATCCATTTTAATATTATTTTCAAAACCTCTAATGGAAATAATGTAGAATAATTCTTTAATGTGAATATAGATATCATACCTAGGATAACATGGATTTTTATATGGCTAGATATAAAAGAAAATCATTATACGGGGAATGTCATAAATATAGACTATAATATGATTTTTTCAATTAGATGTTAATTTGATGTAATTTTATGTAGTACAAAATTTATGAAGATGATTTCTATCAATATAATAAGTCATTGGGATTTATGAAGATAAACTATGAAGGTTATCACAGTTTTAAGATTAATTAATGTTGTCAACTTAACAATAAAATTGTGAGTGAAAATAAAAATAAAAAAAGGAACAAACTCTCATACAAAATGGTTATAGATGGTATTTAAGGGTTCTAGATGATATGTAAATGTCTATCATGATATGAAATATTATCCACAACATGAATTTTTTAAGGTGGATCATAATTTTTATATCCTTTTATATATCCTTATGTCATAGAATAAAGGAACTCAAAAATAGTTTTATATTATGAGAATAAGTATAATTTCAAAATAGCATGACATAAAGATCATGTCTTGTTTAAATAAACATTGTCATCATGGTTAAAACATGAAGTAATAATTGTGGTCAAGAGAGTAATTATTTGGGGTGTTTTATAACATAAATCTATTTCCCACCATGAATCACAATATAATATAATTATGAAACTATCAAGTGAAGAAGGAAACTTTATATTACACTGTAATGTAAAATGGTAGTATGTGATTACTTAAATCTTGTGAATTCAATTTTTTTTGATTACATTGAATTATTTATAAAGATTCATTATTTCTAAAATATATATTAATTACTCATTTGAATATATATGGCGGGGATTCACATGAAAATAATTAAATGTATATATTTTATGTTGAGTTAGTTTTAAGTTGACTAAAATATGAATTTTGATTTTGAATTTAAAAAATCTCAGGATATATTAGACCCTACTTCACATAAGTAAATGATACCGAGTGAAAAAGGATATTATGGAGAATAAAAGGATATTAAAATAGTTTTACCCATTATTAAATATATCTAATTAAAAATTGAAATGTGATTCAACAAAATTTCCTTAAAAATCAGGTTTTAAGTGCATATTTTTTGTATTTATCACCTAATATCATGTTTGGAAGTAAATATTGTTTTTTACATATTATTGAAAAAAGGTCATTATATAAAATAGAAATATTTATTCAGTGTATTATATTCAATTTAAATCTTTGTGATTTTTTCCTTCATTTCAGCATTACCTTCTAAAACTCTTAAGGAAATTAATGTTGAATAAATGAAGAGGTTTTCTGTAAAACCTTGAATCTAGTAACACAGATGCAGTTGTAATTTTACTAAATTTGAAAAAATTAAAGGGATCATATCCCAATGTATAAAATAGTTTATTAGTCTTTGGATACTAGATACCTAAATCATTCTCGCGTTATATGTGAATACATTATATACATATTAAAATTTATAGTGATATCATTGTTATTTCTTATAGTAAAACTTGAAATCATTCAGAAACCCTTTATTAGTATCACAGGTAAAGAAAAATATAAAAAATGGTGAGATCAGATGCCTAGTATGAAAAAAGTACAATATAAGCTATCACAGGATAAATAAATAATGAATAATATGTTAAAGATTAATAATATTCAAGTATTCAAAATAAAAAATATTTTAAATGTGTAATACATCTAAGGATGGAATTAGAGCATATTAAATCACATGGATAACAATGACCAGTTTTATAATAATAGATAGAAATATGTCAGACATCAAAACATTATAGTAAAGTCATTTATTGAAGGCATCATACTTAAATAGGTTATAATTATGAAACATATCCCAACATATAGGTCTCATGAGACCTATATATCTAATGAATGAGCTAGACCAAGCACTTGAAATCACATACTAAGTCAAATTCACACATTATATGAAATATGTGTATAATAATTCAATCTATTATAAATATAGTTATTTTTATTGATAGATTAGAATATGAAATATTAATATTTTCTACAGTCAATAAATATAACAACATGATTATAAGAAATTTTGAGAACAAAGTTAGATGGTATTATTAGAGGTTGTCCTCAATAAATCATATGATTAATCAAATTATATTGACCAAGATGAACATAATTTTACTAGGTCACTTGAAATTATTTTGAGGAAAACAACATTTATATTTTAAAATGATTTATTTTAAATCTAAGAATTTCCAAAATACTTTGAAAAACATTTTACTAGAAAAAATCCACGGAAACAAGTACTGCAATCTTGAATGAAATGAAAAGTCCCGAGGGAGGGAAAATCCATTTGTGTTGAAAGAATTAACATGATGATTATATTCAAAAATTTTGTAAATATTTTGTTATCAATAAAATGAAAATAAAAATACTTTAAATCCTTTTTATTGAAATTAAAACATGGTTTAAATGAAATTAATCAGTCATCAAAGAATATTAAAAATATTAATGGAAACATTTAAATGAATATATTAACATATAATAAAAACATTCTCAATAAATATAAAAATAATATTCATTCTACTTAAAAAAATTTAAATATTTGAGCATATATATAGTGTAAAATGAAATGAAAAATTTTATTTAACATAAATAAAAATGAGAGAATAAAGTATATTTTTTTAAAAAAAAACATCATATAAATACTTCAAAAGAAACAAAATTATAATCCCTCATAAATATTGGTTAGACTATTTAATTAACTATTACATTTGGTATAAATTTCTTCATATATAATTTTAATATCACATATAACATATATAATATATTTTTATTAGTTACATGTTAATTAGATTCCATGTAATGTAGTGATGAAAAATGAATTACACTTTATGTGGATGCTGTTGGTCATAAATATGTATTCTTGATGTTTTTATTTTACATATAGATATTAATATGAGTTTTTTACATTACTATAATAACTTTTCCATATATATAATATGTTTATGTTATTATATGAACATATTTATTGAATATTTTGTGATGGTAGAATATAAAATAAACTAGAAACACATTGTTAATAGTTATACCCATTATTTAGAAAACCATATTTGGATTACACCTTCTTCTTTACTGGATGGTCCATTTATATGATCAAAGTCACTATGTCATTGAATAATTTTTGGGAATAGATTTATGTAAGTGATTTTCTATATATATGTCTAAAGAGGAGAGAAGAAGAAAGGAAAATTATTACCCTTTTAATGTATATGAAGTTATGATCAATTAATACCAAAAATAAATTATTGAATACAATTTTATTTATATTAATAAAAAAGTGGGTGTATTATGCAATAAAAATGGAATTCTTGTGAATTCATAATGCCTATACATCATTTGAAATGTAATCAGTTTAATATCTTCATTCTTCACTTGTAGTTGATGATAAAAATAATAATGATCAATCATAAAATACAATTATCCCCTTTAAGTTGATCAAATAATTCATTAATGTGGGTATATGATACTTTTTCTCTATAGTAATTTCATTTATTTTCATATATTCACTACCCAAACTCATATCACAATAATTTATTTCAAAAAAATAATAGGGGCTCCCCATGAAGAAACACAATGGCGTATAATCCCTAATCATATAACAATCATAGTTAATTAATCAGTTCCTCCAATTCAAATCAGTCTATCCTATTATGATACATGAATATAAGATTTCTGAAGAGACCCAAATCTTGACGTACATGGACATTACATTTCTTTTGCAGAATACTTAATATATAATAAAAAGAGACACACAAGGACCGTAATAGTTTAGTGTCTTTGGAAACCCAGAATACAATATTCTAATCGTGGTGAAAGATCTTCAACATCTTCTATAAAGATCTTCCCCTTTTGTTTTCTTACCTAAAACCTTTCTTTAAATCCTAGGGAAAAGAAAGCATATTAAGGGTGAGCTCAAATGCTCAGTAAGGGTAAGCATGGAGAAAATAAAACAAAGAATATACATTTGAACTTAAAAACATGAACATAATATTTAAACATCAATATCTTGAGAAATAATATAAAACATGGAAGTACGTAAGGAATAGATTATAATGGATCATCAATAATGATAAAATAGCATAAGAATAAAACATGTAATTATGGAAAACCATTAATCACATGACATGATTTCCATAGTAGCCAAGACATTGCTGCCAAAACCATCTTAGTGGACAAAGTCCCTTTCTGAATCAAGTTCACTCCTCGTTCCAGTCCTGTAACACTGAACCAAATTAACTTACCATTTCAGCCATGTCTATCTCATGAGATATAAATCTTTTCCCAATGCATTGGCGGGAGATATAGGTCCCACCCATCTCATTATGAAATCATTCTTACTTGTCCCACAACACGAACATAAATCATTCATCATTACCCAAAGTATAAAGTGGGTTCCATAAACATCATCCCATCATAACATAATCCATACAAAAAAATGGATATAATTTCATCATAAGAAAATTAAAAACCATATAAATCATAGAGACATTATACTTGAAACATACACATATGAAATAATGTCTTTTTAGATGGAAAATGGTTTTGATAAAACACTTGAAATGAATTCTTGAGGAAAATATCCATTCTTCTTAAAAATCATTTTCTTTTTAAAAAATGACATGAAATTTTAAATGAAATGGATTTTGTCGAAAATAGTCATGAAATCTTGTAGATTAAGCTTCATGAAAATAAGGTGTTATGAAACCGTAAAAATCTGTTCATGCCGTATAAGTTAAAAAAACATTCTCCTCGTAATTTTTTCAAAAAAGTCAAAAAGTTACTCGTATGGTAATCAAAAGAAATATTCCTTTAATAACATGTGGTAAAAGTAAAAAATGTGTAAAAAGGACTTTAAACATACAATAAACCATTTTTATAAAACAGGGACATGAATGGTAAATATAACCCCAATAATTACTTACGAATAAACAATCTCGGATAAAAACGAGATTGGAAGAGTTATCCATTACCTTCTGTCCAATTTCTTCCGTATGTGTCCGAGACTCCTGTATAGTGGGTTTAAACATATTATTAACTTGTAACAGAACCATAATAATATTTATGATATCATATATGATTCACTTATGACTTTATATTACCCGTTCTTTTGTAAATTCCATGTTAAAGCAGCGTTTTGGGTAAAATCGTTTCATTTATCGTTCGTGTTTTGACTTGTAATTATTAATATGAATACATAGATCATGATTAATTAATTCCAGAATATAAAACATGATTTATATATAATATATATTCAGAATATACATTTATATAATAGATCGATAAATGGAAAGAAATACACCATTCATGGAGATGGTAGGCCGTACATACGCATGAATGCTGTTTTCGTTTCCTTTTTGAATTGAATGGAATTAAGTAGATGAAATACATGTATATATAAATAAATTCAGTAGAATTATTATGTCATATAATTCATGATTACTTATTATATATAATTCATTATTGAATTGTGAACATGGAAAATTAATCTCATCACGTCGTGGAGACGGTAATCCGTACGTACGCACGAGCGATGATATCATTCCCATATTTATTGAATAGAATTGGAGTGGATGATATAATATCATATAATTAGTATGATGTTATAATAACCATATATAGTTATTTATTACACCATTATACCCATCCATGTAAGGTGGTGGTGGAAAAACAGATTACACCACGATGTGGAGACGGTATTCTGTACGTACGCACGCGCGGTGATTTCATTTTCCATAGGATGGATAGAAGGTTAAATAGGGTTGTTTCATATTTATAATAACATATAAGTATATAATTAATACTTATGTTACTACTTTATCATGAAACAACTAAAGAAAAATAAGTTGAAGAAGAAAGAAACATGAAATAATCAGTAGAAGAGATTACCCCTTCTTTGACACACCTCCTTTAAACTTCTTCATAGGGCACTAGAGTAGGTCTTTTGAGAAGACCAGAACCTCTATGATATAACTAGAGAGGTTTAGAATAGTAATTGGCAGGGGTTGGCCGAGCTTAACGGCTAAAAAGGTTGTGAATAGAAGAAGGAAGGTGTGCCCTTTTTATAAGGGAAAAGAGGGGCACCTTTGGAAACATAAGAAATATTAATTTATAATAAATTTAACCCAACTTAAAAACCTCAAAAAATGACTCATATCCGAATATTAGATGCTATAGGGTTGTAATATCATCAACCAATAAAATTTAGACATTTTGGGAATTTATATTAAACATTATCAACTTGATTTATCCTTATTTAATCTATTTAATTTTATTTGCGGTAATAAGATTCTAAATTTTAAATTGTTATAAATAATTACTTATGTGTGGTTAATTGTCCATAATTGGATAATTTATGAAATTTTCGACCATATAAATTTCTATTTATAATTTTTAAATATTTTTGTGATTTGTAAACAATTTTATATTTTGTTATTTTTATAAAATATCAATAGTGTCAATTTTGACACTATTCATTTATTTGATTTTAAATAAAATTCACAATGAAGATATGTTCAAAATAAAATATTTAATATATTAAAAACATGTAATATTTATCTAGAAAATTCTTGTTGCACCTTAAATAGTTCATATAATATGTATTTTAATATTTCTAAAACCATTTATTTGATATTTCTCTTAATAAAATAATTACTACAATATTTTTTGTATAATTATTTAATATACTTATATTTTACCTAAAAATTAAAAATAAAATACTAGGATAAATATATATCTTATAGATTTTATAATAATACTTTTAGTCAGATTTAGCTTCTTAAAAACTCAACTTTTAAAATGTTATATTTATTAAATTATGAAGGTGACAACTTTGTCATCATTTAAAATAAAATAATATAAGTGTTATAATCACTCTTATAAGAATCCAAACGGTCATATATTTAGTAATTGGATAGTTATGGTTTATATATACACTACCAATAAGTTTTTCTCAGGTTTGTGGGCCTTTTTAATGGATATTTTTATTTCAATAAAAACTATATTACTGATTTTTGACATAATAAATAATTTCTGCATCATTAATTTATAAGTTATTAAGGTAATTAAATATCTCATAAAATCTAAAAATAAATCAAAATAACAAATAAAAACATTTTATCATTCAAATTTGTATTTATAATCGATTTTATATTCTGTATAAAATTATATTAAAAATACATTAATTATTAAAGTTTGAGTGAGGCATATTTTACTTTCTTTAAAATAAAATAAATTAAAGGTCCTAATAAAATACCAGTGGGTTCCATTAGATTCCATTTATACGTAAGTATGATTTAGGGTAAAATTTAATCATCCAATTATATTAAGACAAGTGTTAGGGAAATTTTAGAATATTATATTTACCCCTAATTACCCAATTTATCTTTAACTATGGTAAATAAAATTTACCGTAGTTACTATTCATAAATCCTAAAAATAAAAAAAAGATTATTAACCTAATTTGGACCTACTGATTCCAAATATGGAATCATTTATTTCAAATTCAAATCACAGAGGTTGTAGAAATTAATTTAAAATTAATCTCATTGTTAAGAAAACGAGTTTTAAAAGTTAAAACGTTGCAAAAGATTGAAATGATTTTACCTATGAATTCAATGTAAAATCAATGATAATGACATAAATTATAAAAAATATATTCTATTTATAATTTAAAACCAGTAAATATTATAATTTAACCATATAAATTAATACGATGAAAAATGTTGTTTTTAATTAAAATATAGCGTGTTTTTACTATTCATTAAAATATGAAAGTTATCAGAATAATATGAAAAATTTATCCAAAGTAATTTTTTTATATCTTGATTCTAAAAAAGAATTTATTTTGTCAAATTGAACTTATAAACATGTCATAAACTAGATTTAAATTGGGTGTGCCATCAAATGGTGGCAAAACTGCATTTTTTTGAAAAATACTTATTTTACCCGAAAAAATTATTTTGTTCTCATACCATGTTCCAGAAAATGTGTAAGATGAATAATAATGTTATAAAATTCAAAATTTAGTTAATAATATTCATAACGGCTAGTTCATAATATTATAATAATATATCATTGTTTAGTGAAACCCGGTATTGCGTACTACACATGCTATCAAGGAAGGTTGCGATTGCGGGTAATGCAAGCCAATTCAGGGATGAATGTAGTGCAAGATCCCTTTGGTATAGCGTACAACACAAGACATCAATGAAATTAAAAAGAATAATTCTCATAAAATCTCGGTTTGTTACATTCTACCCCCCTTAAAATGATTTTTTTACCTCGAAATTCATCGGGGTTATAAATGGTTTACTACTTGAAAGTTTCTTTCATAGAAACCCACATCGTAAAAAGAAACACTAAAACATAATTTTAAAAAGTGAAGTATAAAACATAACGGTTTCACAAATTAACTTATCACTGGGTTTCCACATAGGAGATCATAGGTGAAAATATGGATATGGAAGAAAAATATTACCATTTTGTTCTGATGAAGAGTGTTAGAGAACATGGCTTTGAAAAAGCCATAAATCACAAAGCCATAAATTTGTGATGATATAAGGTACCATCTGATTCATCATATATGTGGGCACTAGGACAAAATTTTTGGTTTTCAATATCATTTCCCTAATGTTGAAGAATTTTCGAATTAAAAGAAGTACTTGCTTGATTTTGGTACAATCTCACCATTGCTCCTGACTTGAAAAATTTCAACTTCATCTCTTAAAGAAATGAAGTTGAATTTGTCTTTCGTGAAGTGTTAGCAGATCATGTCATAGAATGATATGTCATTCCATCTTTCTCATACAGATGTTTAGCACAAGATATTAAACATACATACGCCCATCTATGGTGAGGTTAATCGTATATGGTTCATAAAATGGACTTATACTTCATCTATCATACCGCTTAAAAAAATAAAACTAATTTCTTCTAACTAGGGACTTCCTATAGGCTAGTGGTAAGATATAAGGTCCTGTTGCACTTCGGTTGTGGGTTCGATTCCCACAAACTTGTCTGAAGCGATGGGTTGTCGCCCGTTTTTAGGGTTGTCCTTTTTCTAAAACTACACTATTATAACATTCCAGAAATAATATCGAAAAAAAGTTCTAGCCTTAAACAATACTATCTGATGTCTGACATAATCCATTACAATATTTAGGCTTATCCAAAATACATCTATCCAATCTCATAGTACAATGAAAACAATTAGCAGAAAAAGTCATATAACAAGCTTGTAAACACCATAATTTATCCCCCATATATCATAATATGTATCTTGTTGGTCACATTGAAAACATGTGAATACCATAATCATGTATTCTCTTGAAACATAAATTACCATAGAACCTTAGTGAAAACATGGATGCTATCAAAATTTAACTCTTTCTACATACCAAAATACCAAAAAGTATATATACTCATACCATGATATAACTTTGTCCTTATATCAGTCATGAGCTCATTTCATTTTTTTCTTTATCCTTTCATTATGCACATATCATCTACTTTCCAAAAATATATGAATAACCTTTCATGGTTACCGATAACATTCAACATATACTTTAAAAAACATACAAAAAAACAATATTTTAACAATCCTTAGATGTCTCTTTATTCCATAGTACCATGAGATTACTTATACAACATTACTCTTGATAAACATGTAATCTCCACTACCTTATTAAACCATTGACCGATCTTGAACAATTCTTTCATCACACATATCATTTTTAGTCACTTCTTCATCATCAATATAAATACTACCCATACGACCATGCTGATTCTCTTCATGAGATTTTCCATTAGGGCATTGGTTTGCATAATGCCCATACATTCCATATTTAAAACATTTAACCGTTGTTGATGTCTTAGCAATACCATTATCCTTGTCCATGGTGTTAACTAAATCTATTCCTTTGAAATTACTGTCTTTGTGTCCTTCGTTTCTACACCCAAAGCATCTTCTAGTTCTTTTGAAGCATTATCCTTGATGTCTATTCCACCATGATTCACATGAGGAAAATTGAACTTTCTTTCCTCTATGATCATCATGAAACTCTTTCTTTCTATTATTAACTGAGTCAGAAAACTTACCAAAATTTAGATTATTGATCATAATATGAGATTGCTGATTAGGCATAATAATGATGTTTCGCCTTCCAAATACCTATTCATTTGCTTGATCATGATGACTATCATTCCATTGTCCATCTTATTCTCCATTATCATGAATCTTCCTGTTTCTAGCCATTTTTTAAAACCCAAAAAGAATAGTGTGAGTGGAAAAAATCATAGTCAAGGGGGAGTACCTTCAATATCTAACTTCTTAGGTTAAATTCTATGATCGTTACCAAAATTATAAGACTATAACCTATAATTATACGTAACCTTAGGGATATCCTTAGACATACCATAGAAATATATCTAGGGATATCAATAAAGTTTTCACTTCCTAGTTTCCAAAGGTTAACTAAACCTTTCCTCTGATACGAACTATAGCAGTCTGGAATTACTTCTATTGGACTATAATTGATACCTATCAGGGCACTCCATGGGCGGCTACACCCCCTGGGTGGGACACACCACCATCCCTAGTGGCGGCCATTTTCTCATAAAGCCCTTGGGCGGAGAGCATGCTTCGTCTAACGCTCACATGTATGAGTTCCCAATGATCAGATTCATCCCTACCTCCTTTTCCTCTGATACCAACTATAGAGACCCAAAGCTTGATGTACATGGACATTACATTTCTTTTGCAGAATACTTAATACATAACAAAAACAGAAACACAAGGACCGTAATAGTTTAGTGTCTTTGGAAACTCAGATTATAATATTCTAATAGTGGTGAAAGATCTTCAACATCTTCTATAAAGATATCCCCCTTTTGTTTTCTTACCTAAAACCTTTCTTTAAATCCTGGGGAAAAGAAAACATATAAATGGGGAGCTCAAATTCTCAGTAAGGGTAAGCATGGAGAAAATAAAACAAAACATATAAATTTGAACTTAAAAAGATGAACATAATGTTTAAACATCACAATCTTGAGCAATGACATAAAACATGGAAGTACGTAAGGCATAGATCATAATAGATCATCAATAATGATAAAATAGCATGGGAATAAAACATGTAATTGTGGAAAAACATTAATCACATGACATTATTTCCATAGTAGCCAAGGCATTGCTGCCACGACCAACTTAATGGAAAAAGTCCCTTTCTGAATCGAGTTCACTCCTCGTTCCAGTCCTGTAACACTAAACCAGATTAACTTACCATTCTAGACTTGTCTATCTCATGAGATATAAATATTTACCCCATGCATTTTAGGGAGATATAGGTCCCACCCATCTCATAATGAAATCATTCTTACTTGTGCCACAACATGAACATAAATCATTCATCATTACCCAAAGTATAAATTGGGTTCCATAAACATCATCCCATCATAACATAATCCATAAAAAAAAATGGATATCATTTCATCATAAGAAAAGTGAAAACCATATAAATCATAGAGACATTATACTTGAAACATACACATATGAAATAATGTCATCTTAGATGGAAAATGGTTTTGATAAAACACTTGAAATGAATTCTTGAGGAAAATATCCTTTCTTCTTAAAAGTCATTTTCTTTTCACAAAATGCCATGGAATTTTAAAATAAATGGATTTTTTTGAAAATAGTAATGAAATATTGTAGACTGAGCTTCATGAAAATAAGGTGTTATGAAAACTTAAAAACTTGGTCATGTCGTATAAGTTAAAAAAACATTCTCCTCGTACTTTTTTCAGAAAAGTCAAAAAGTTCGTCATATGGTAAATGAAAGAAATATTCCTTTAATAACATGTGGTAAAAGTCAAAAATGGGTAAAAATAATTTAAACATACAAGAAACCATTTTTAGAAAACAAGGACATGAATGATAAATATAACCCCAGTAAATACTTACGAATAAACAGTCTCGGATAAAAACGAGATTGGAAAAGTTATCCCTTACCTTATGTCCAATTTCTTCTGTATTTGTCCGAGACTCCTGTATAGTGGGTTTAAATATATTATTAACTTGTACCAGAACCATAATAATATTTATGATATCATATATGATTCACTTACGACTTTATATTACCTGTTCTTTTGTAAATTCCATGTTAAAGCAAAGTTTTGGGTAAAATCGTTTCATTTATCATCCGTGTTTTGACATGAAATTATTAATATGAATACTTAGATCATGATTAATTAATTCAATAATATAAAACATGATTTATATATAATATATATTCAGAATATACATATATAGAATAGATCAATAAATGGAAATAAATACACCGTTCATGGAGATGGTAGGCCTTACGTACGCATGAACACTGTTTTCGTTTCATTATTGAATTGAATGGAATTAAGTAGATGAAATACATGTATATATACATAAATATAGTAGAATTATTATGTCATATATTTCATGATTACTTATTATATATACTTTATAATCATTCGTGAATTGTTAACATGGAAAATTAATATCATCGCGTCGTGGAGACGGTAATACGTACGTACGCACAAGCGATGATATCGTTCCCATATTTATTGAATGGAATTGGAGTGGATGATATAATATATTAGAATTAGTATTATGTTATAATAACCATATATAGTTATTCATTACACCATTATACCCATGAAAGTATGGTGGTGGTGGAAAAAGAGATTACACCACGACGTGGAGACGATATTCCGTACGTACGCACGCGTGGTGATTTCATTTTCCGTATGATGGATAGATGGTGAAATAGGGTTGTTTCATATTTATAATAACATATCAGTATATAAGTAATACTTATGTTATTACTTTATCATGAAACAACTTAAGAAGAAGAAGTTGAATAATAAAGAAACATGAAAGAATCGGTAGAAGAGATTACCTCTTCTTTGACGTACCACCTTTAAACTTCTTCTTAGAGCACTAGAGTTGGTCTTTTGAGAAGACTAGAACCTCTATAAAATAACTAGAGTGGTTTAGAAGAGTAATTGGCAGGGTTTGGCCGAGATTTAAGGCTCAAAAAGGTGTCAAGAGAAGAGGGTAGTGGTTCCCTTTTTCTAAAGGAGGAGAGGGGAAGCTTTGGAAACATAAGAAATATTAATTTATAATAAATTCATACCCACTTAAAAACCTCCAAAAATGACTCATATAATAATTTTATATGTGATAGAGTTGTAATATACTCAAAAAATAAAATTTAGACATGTTGGGAATTTATTTTAAACATTATCAACATGATTTATCCTTATTTAATCTATTTAATTTTATTTGTGGTAATAAGATTCTAATTTTTAAATTGTTATAAATAATTACTTATGTGTGGTTAATTATCCATAATTGGATAATTTATGACATTTTAGACCATATAAATTTTAATTTATAATTTATAATTTTTTTTTATTTTTAAACAATTTTTTATTATGTTATTTTTATAAAATAACAATAGTATCAATTTGGACACTATTCAATTATTTGATTTTAAATAAAATCCAAAAAGAAGATATGTTAGAACTAAAATATTTAATATATTCATAACATGTCATATGTATCTAGAAAATTCATGGAGAACATTAAATAATTCATATAATATTTATTTTAATATTTATAAAATAATTTATTTGATAATTCTCTTAATAAAATAATTACTAAAACATTTTTGTATAATTATTTAATATACATATTTGTTAAATAAAAATTAAAAATAAAATACTAGTATGAAGATATATCTTATATATTTAATAAGAATACTTTTAGTCAGATTTAGCTTCTAAAACACCCAACTTTTAAAATGTTATATTTATTAAATTATGAAGGCGACGACTTTGTCATCATTTAAAATAAAATAATACAAGTGTTATAATCAATTTTATAAGACTCAAAACGGTACTATATTCGATAATTGGATGCTTATGGTGCAGATATACACTACCAATAAGTTTTGGTCAGGTTTTTGGGCCGTTGTAATGGGTATTATTATTTCAATAAAAACTATATTACTGATTATTCACTTAATAAATAATTTCTGCATCACTAATGTATAAGCTATTAAGGTAATTAAGTATCTCATAAAAATTACAAATAAATCACCATAACAAAGAAAAACATTTTATAATTCAAATGTGTATTTATAATAGAATTTATATTCTATATAATCTTATATTAAAAATACATTATTTGTTAAAGCTTGAGAGAGCCATATTTCACTTTCTTTATAATAAATTAAATTAAAGGTCTTAATCAATTACCAATGGGTTCCATTAGATTCAATTTCGACCCAATTATGATTTAGGGTAAAATATAATCATCCAATTTTATTAAGACAAGTGTTAGGGTAATTTTATAATATTATATTTACCCCTAATTACCCGATTTACCTTTAACTATGGTAAATAAAATTTACCGTAGTTACTATTCATAAATCCTAAAAATAAAAAGTATCTTATTAACATAATTTATACCTACTAATTCCAAATATGGAATCCATTTTTCCAAATTCAAATCACTGGAATTGCATAAATTAATTTAAAATTAATCGCATTTTTAAGAAAACGAGTTTTAAAAGTTAAAACGTTGCAAAAGATTGAAATGATTTTACCTATGAATTCAATGTAAAATCAATGATAATGAAATACATTATAAAAAATATATTCTATTTATACTTTAAAAATCAATCAATATTATAATTTAACCATATAAATTATTACGATGAAAAAAGTTGTTTTTAATTAAAATATAGCGTGTTTTTACTATTCATTAAAATATGAAAGTTATGAGAATAATATGAAAAAATTATCCAAAGTAAATTTTTATATGCTTATTCCAAAGAAGAATTTTATTTTTTCAAATTGAACTTATAAACATGTCAAAAACTAGATTTAAAGTGGGTGCGCTATCAAAATGCGGTAAAAATGTATTTTTTGAAAAATACTAATTTTACCCGAAAAAATTATTTTGTTCTCATAACATGTTCTAGAAAATGTGTAAGATGAATAATAATGTTATAAAATTCAAAATTTAGTTAATAATATTCATAACGGCTAGTTCATAATATTATAATAATATATCATTGTTTAGTGAAACCTGGTATTGCGTACGACACACGCTATCGAGGAAGGTCGTGATTGTGTGTAATGAAAGCCATGTTAGGGATGCATGTAGTGCAAGCTCTCTTTGGTGTAGCGTACAACACAAGACATAAATGAAATTAAAAAGAATAATTCTCATAAAATATCGGGTTCTTACACTTTCTATTAGGGATAAGATCATCTGAAAACTAGACATCAAAATCAAGAAGGTGTCCATGTAGTTCTTTGGGAAACACATCATTATATTCTAGTAAATTACATAAATACCATATTCTAAGGATATGTTTTTAATTCTTAGTAAAAATATTATATTATTCTATTATAATTTAATTAAGGATAACTACTAGATGTGGATTCTGACTTGACCCATATAATGTAGTGTCCCATCCGAAGTCACGAGACTCCATATCCCAATGACAAATCCTAATATCATTCTTATAGAAGGAAATTGTACTTGATTATTTTAAATAAAATCCATACTAAGGATTATATCAAATTACACCTTATCTATAAGAATAATGTTTCAAAAAGGGAAATATCATGTTACATAATGTGGTATGACTAACATATCCTTATTACAATAACATTTCTATTATGAGTCTTAATAAAAAATTACTTTTTATGGGTATAGGAATGTATCTAACTTTCTATGAAAATATGGATGATATAAAATTGGGAAAAACTAATATTGAAATATATTACTCACTAAATTTGAAGCTATGATCAATGTATGTAACAAAAAATTCACGAGGAACTTCAAATTCAGAAGTAGTGATGTCCTTTTCTTGGAATTACTTCATTGAACTTATTTCATTCAAATTCCCTTAACATGTGGTGTATTCATTCAAATTCTACGCAATATCCATGTTTATGAACCATTTAACCATTGAAAATTTGAATCTTCTTTCTTACCCTTAAATTCTTATGCTTGACCGGGCTTATCTCCAGACATTAAGAAAACTGAAAGTACCATCAATAATTTTCCATGGAATTTACTTCCAGATTTTTTATGTGTTTAACATTCTAATTGTCACTACTTATCTCTTAATGTAGTTCCTTTTCCAAAGTGCTCAATTTCAGATTTATTATGTTTTCTTCCCTAAAAAACATAACACATGTAGAATTTTTTTATTTATATCACTTAATATAAATCCTCATATACTAGAAATTCAGGATAAGAAAATTCCGATCTAAATTTAGGATCATTTTTTAAATGAAATGATCAACCTTACTCCTTAGTTTATATAGATAATATGAAACATGAGTTGATATCCTTGTAATGCTAGATTCATATTCAAAAATATTTTTTCTTAACCTTTTCATAGGAACTAGGGATTTATTTTCCATGTCAGTTAATTTCTTATGGGGAAATTATTTTTCCAATCACATCACAATGATTGTATTCTACCCAAAACTATTTATTTCCTCCGACTCATTACTATTATAGATCAATTATATTCATTTATCGGTGTATCTTTGATGAAAATAAAAATACATGAGAACATTATCTCATTTAATATTTACAAATGATAGAAATTTATTCTCTCAAGACATGATCCATTATTTTTCTATAATGTATTAATAGTACAACAAAATTATAGATGGTGTGATGAATGATTTGTTCCAATATTGTAGAAAAATGTTGAGTTTTATAATGTTTCTTCATACATGGTAGTTTATTGTCTATAATATAATTTATCTACCCTAATATAGTTATAATTTTATCAAACCTAGATCTAGAACCAGCTCTGACATCATTGTATTTCCCATGATTGAAATCCCTAAATAGATTACATACATTGATATGGATTCCACTCATTATTATTGGTTCCATTTTTAATAAATTTAAAATATTTAATTGGCACATAATATTATGAATTTTAAATCATATTATATTGTTTTAAAACTTGAGTAACACATAACATAAATTAAAAATTTATGACTCTACAATATTAAAATCTTATGTTTAGTATCCTTTTTAACATCTTAAAGTCATACAAATTTTCAAATAATTTATAATGCTTTTTAAAGAGTGTGGGAATAAACTATAGTATATCCCCTTGGAATGTTAAGCAAGGTGTGTGGTCTTAGGTCCACTCATCAAGATCTAGTTATGATTGTTTCAACACCTAATCCAGACCTTTGAGAGTTGTTACCTCTTTGAGCATTTGTTTCATAGACGCATCCACATTCCAGTATCCAAAAACGGATATACTTTCTAAGAAAATTAAAGAATATCTACATTATCAAAAAATTATGTATTTATCCTATAAAAATACTTATCCATAGAGTATTTTATAGGGTTATTTTTTCAGTCAATGTTTTCATAAATATAGTTCTCAAAAATGATACTAAACATCCTTCAATACAAACTATAACATCCTGAATCCAGTAACCTAGTGCTAGTGATTATTTTACAACAACAAAAATAAGGAGATTTCATCCCAATGGATTAAATATTTTTTTTTCATAGGACAGTCAATATATATATACTTCTCAAATTATATCTAAAAACATTAAACAAATAATGAAAATTTTGGCGGTAATGCTAATATTTATTATAAAAATCCTTTAATTATTTAATAGATTACTTCATGGAATCATGAGGAGAGTAAAAGATAAATTGGGTGAGCTCATATGATAAATAATTGATATTATATAGTTCAATCTGCCATAAAATAAATAATATAACATATTATTACTATTTATAGTTATTATTCATCACACCGAATCCTTTAAAATTAATTTAGTTTATTCTCTCCATGATCTTGGATCCTTTGGTTTAGGTTTAGGTTGAGTATCACTTTGAATTTTTTATTTTTTGTTGAAAAATTGAGTTTTTGAGCTCTATAATAACTAGTGTACGTCCAATGCATGGTTAAATAAAACCATGTGAATTCACCTAGGTAATTAAAAAACTTGTTTTGGGGTCAATGAGTAAGGCACATAGATTGTGCATTGTTTTTGAAACCATGAAGAAATTGTTCTTGAGGTTATGATCATTCGAATTATAGAAACCACAGAGTTTTCGCAACATTTTTTCAATTATTCACCCAAACCGTGAATGTTTTACAAGTATTTAAAAAGTTTAAAATCCCCAATCAACCATCATCATTTTATCCCAAATCAACCCCTACCTCTTTCTCATTTTTCATGCATTAAGGGGTCCCAAAACCTCCCGCTTCTTAGATCCTCCCCCTCCATGTATGCTCTTCCTTCAAATATAAGGTTATTTTCTAGGGTTTATTACCATTTTCTATTCTATATCTTCCCTTATATCGATTTCATGGTGTTTTCATGGTGGGTTCTTTTTTCGATGAACCCTAGATATCAGTGATGATGTTTTGGGTTGTTTTTATCTAGATATAGTGTGTGCAGATTGTTTGGTTGGCTTGGTTCTATTTTCCCTAGAAGTATCATTGCATCTATACTCTTTTGAGGTAGGTGTTTCCGTCCATTTTCTTTTTGAACATTCTATTTGATGTGTGTGTGTTTCCCAATAGTATATAAACATGTTTTCCAAGCCCATGATTTGTTAGTGTAATTTGATTAGTTGGTTTAATAGTGGTAAATTGGTTTCAATTAATTCTAAAAGGGTTTTCTTAAATATTTCAATATCTTTATACATGAAAAGTAATTCATAAAATATCTATTGGTTTTATAAAATGATATTGATCAGTTTTAGTGATGTTTTTCCTTGGTTACATTTTGTGGCATGGTTTTAATTTTTTTGGATATGTGGTGTGGTATAGGTGCCTATTTATGGCTTGATAAGTGGTGGTGAAATGATTTAGAAAGTTCCTTCCAGTTATTAAATTCTTATTGGTGATTTTGATAATGTTTGACAATTTGTTTTGGTTTAATGGAAAATGTCATTCTTGAAAAATGGTTTTTTAATGGATTCATGGAAACTTGAACTGTGTTATTAGAAAATGGAACTTAAATATTATATTTTCCTTGAACATTAGTTTTTCATAAGTTTTATTATTTCTTCCCACTTTTATTTTTCCTAAAATGGTTCATTGATTTCTAAATGGGTAAGTGTTTCATCAAGTGAATTAAATTTTTTTCATTAAATATTGACCCAATCAACTTTTGAGACATGTTTTGATGAATGTTTTGGAATGAAGTCCCTTTTGTAACTTTGAGATAAATTTGTTAAATAAGTGGAATAAGATTCCCCTTTAACAATCCTCATATAGTTTCATGTTTCACTCTATCTTGGAAGTATATTTGTAAGTGTATTTTGATTGGAAATGTTAACGACCTGGTTTGTATTTTATAATATTTGAGAAAGTGTTTTGAAACATAAATGATGTGAAGACCCGTTTGGAACTTAGGACTGACTTTTTGTGAGATGGGATCCTATATGGATGATTTCCCAAATTGAGGGGTATCACACAGGCAGTGTTAGTGTATGGGGTAGGCAAGTGCAGTGGAAGAAGGTCTGGTGAGCAACGCATGAGCGGGCCTCTTACATAGACAGTGCAGTACTTACATGGGATTCCTAAGAGCCTTTTAGAGGGTCGACTGATGGTTTATTAACAACCAAAATTATAATGGTTAGAACCCCTTGGATATTTAAAGGTATGGTGGTATTGTTGTACTGGATAAGTAGTTAGAATGATTAGTAAGTTGTTAAATATAGAGATAATCTATATGTCTATAGGTGAGCCTGATCATAGTATGTCCAGGGACTACCCTAGTGGTGTTCAGAAAAATCCCAGGATTATCTCTCTATATGTACTTTTTTATTTTAGATTCAATTTGGATATTAATCTTATTTTTTATTTCTACATGTTTGGTTTTCATTACTTTTTCACATCCCTTTTTTATTACTTGGTATGGATTTCACTAGGTTTTTTGTTTTTGGAATTGGGTTTTAGAAAGTGAAACCGTTTTTGAAAAGGAATGCTATGTGTGTTGTTTCAAAAATAGGGTTTATAGAAATATATGTTGGGTTGTTTTGAATTAATTAAAAACATATTTTTGGAATGTATTTCAAACTAGTTTTTGTGGATTTTTTCAGGAAAGCAAGGGAATGGACTCCTTGGTGATTTCTTACATAGATATGTTAGATCACACCCTACTTGTTCCATTCAGTGTTGGTATAACTAAGATATGTTGTAGGTGTAGGTTTCTACTTTGGTCACGACCTATAGTAGGATTGTTTGTCGAATGTGGGGACCACAAGTTCATGTGTATATTGGTTTGTCCCCATTTTATTTTAGTTTTTCATTGTCACCTTCAGTTCTTTATGTTTCTGGTTTGTTCAGTTGTATTTTGTAAATGGATTATTTTTTATCTTTATTGAAATTTATTTATTATTAGTTATTCTTCATGTTTAGTATATTTATATTGATAATGTTTTATTGGAAAAAATTTATCCCCTGGTGATTACTTTGATACTCGACACTATTTTCCACCCCGTGGGGATCGGGAATTCCCTTCTGGCCATGTATTGGGATGGGTCGGGTGTTTGGTAAGTTGGAATCCTAGATTGGTTTAGGAGAAAAATCATATCAAATGTTGGAACTTTCTATTTTTGGTGTCTGGTAGATTAGATATTTGGAATGTTGGGACTTGGGAGTCCAATATGGGAAGAACTTCATGAACCCATTCTCTTTCGGATCCATGAGTTTCAAGGGAATGTCTAGGATTTGAGTCATTTGTGTTTATTATGGACTGATTAATGACAATGGAACTGAACCAATCTCAGGTTTTGATCTCATATTTAGTAGTAACCCATGCAGAGTCCATGTGAATAGTTCAAGGTTCTCTTAGTGGTTGCTTCTCACTTGGGGAATGGCCCACCAATCATGTCGCTAAGTTATGCAAGACCACCGGTTCCACATTTTGGTAGTTTGGTGTGAGTTATGTTTTTTTGTTCCAGTATTTGTGAGTGGACTTCTAAAATTAAATCAGCCTTTGAAATGTATACAATTTTTATCAAATTTTCTCAAATTAGAAAGTGAAATGAGTTTTAAAAAGTTAAACTGGTTTAGAATTTTGAAAAGATTGGGATGCATGGAGGATAAGTTTATTAATAATTTTGTAAATTCTTGGTTTGATGTTGAAATGGTGTGTGTTACCCAAGGTATTCCTTAGGGACATTTGCATATGCATGGGTATTTATGGAAGGTTCTTGTTGGCATGTGTGTAAGGATTATATGGGAGGAAGTGGGATGAATTCTTATTAAAGGGTTTATAGGATACCATAGGTGGAAATTTGAAATTGATGGTCTATCCTGGTTTTTTTTCAAAATGGGTTATGAATGGAAAATGATTTTTTAAAATAGTTGTGTTTTAAAATATGTATTTTTTTCATGAAGAGTGAGTTTTTGTTTTGTGAAAAGTGGCTTTTTATGTCTAGACAATGGCCTTGGAAGAAGGTGGCTTAAAAATTGAAATGAAAAGGGTTATTTTTGGGAAGATAATTTTTGGGTGTTCTTGTATGTGTTTTATTTGTGAGATCGCTTCATTGGCTTGATGTTATCTCTATATTAATGTTTTGAGGATGATGTTGATTTTTGTTATGTTTTCTTTATGTTATTCAAAAATATTTAACCTTGAAAGGAACCCGAAGTTTATAGAGGGTCTTTCCTAGTTTCTAGTTATTCTCAAGTGTTGCCAGTATATCGGGGTGATCAAGGTCCATTAGAGGCAGTGGAGTGGCTTGAGAAAATTTAGTGTGTCTCCAGATCATTGGAAACTCACGAAGCTATTAGAGTTAGTTCTGTCCTTGATTTGTTTGAGGGGCTATATTTGGATCATGAGAACATATTTTCTCTATCATTAATGAATGTTGTGATGACATTTGAACTATTTATGTCCATTTTCATCTTATGGTTAATCCTGATATGGTGAAGATGAAGAAAGTGGAAGATCTCAAGAGTATTTAGTAAGGACAATGGACAATGAAGGACTATGTTTAACACTTCAAGGAGCTGGTTTATTTCTCTTCAAGGATAGAGTTACAATATTTTCTTAATGATTCTATATTTATCATGTGTATTTATCTAGAGATCAAGGAGTGAGTTCTCTATTACAATGATCTTTATTTTGAGAAGTCGGCAGAAGAAAATTTTATAGCTGAGATAATTATTGTGGAGTAGTTAGTGGTTGGTTTTTCTTGTGAAGGATCAACATTAGGAGAGAGGTGTGTGTTATAGGAACATATTCCTCAAAATTTTTCTTTCATTGGTTCCGACCTATCATTCATTAGAAAGTTCACTTGTATGTTTCCAGTATGGCTAATTTGGGAACATAATGATATCTTATCACAATCCTCTAATGAATTACCATTATTATGTCCATTTAGGTAATCTAGGGAATTGTGTAAGAAGTGTTTCATGAAGATGAAATCTTGATCATAAGATGTAAAATCTTGACTAGAAGGAAATATATGCTTCACACATTAGGGGTCTAATCATAGGCCCCTGATTAAAGCTGGCACACTGTCAGGGAATTACCAAATGTGTGTGGGGAAATACATTGCATAGCTTTTGTCTCCGATGTTGGGGTGGAGATGTTTGATGTTTCCTTTTTTAGTTTTGATTCTATAGTAGGTTTATATTTCCATTGTAAAAGTATGATGTACTTGTTGTCTCATTATACAAGTGGTTATGTTTATCTGAATGTTACTCTTTGAGTCATTTGTTCTTCTTTGAGTGTGCTTAAACCTTGTGTCGGTTGGTCTATGTTTTAACTGTTCTAATTTCTATATGATTATGTATTGTAGAATTGATGGGTTGTGGTTTTGGTTCACAATTTCTCTCAAGTTCCTTTTATGATTTTCCTCATTGAGTAATGGGTTATGGATGGTATAGGAAATTCCTAGTTCTGGTGGTGGTGAATTGTAATGCATGCAAAGAAGTTCAGGGTAGTTCAAGATGGAGTTCCCATGTTAGACTTGTAAAAAACCATTAAATGGTGTTAGTCACGTTAATGTGGTTTGGATAACCCCATGATTTTAAACTATTTTTCTTCATGTTTAGTATTCCTATAGAATGGTTGGGTGTGAATTGTGAAGTGAATGGTCACCCCGAGGTTCATACTTCCTTTGGATTTTGATCGGGCAACGAATTGAGTTTTGTTTACCTTTTAGTTGGGAGACTTTCAGGGGGAATAAATTATTTCTGGGTGGGGGGGGGGGGTAATCTCACAACCTGAACTTTGAAATAATTTTATGTTATTATCCACTTGATCATGGGTCATTTAGTTAATTTTTCGGTTGATTCCTCATTTAAATTTTTGAGTTTTCGTAGAAATATTGAGTTTTTGGGCTCTTTAATAGCTGGTGCATGGTATGCACATAGTTAAGGGAAATTGAGTGGCTTCTTCTAAGTAATCATGTGTCTTGTTTTTGGGTTCAAGAGTAAGTCCATGGGTTGCACATGGTTTTGGAAACCATGTGACAACAATATACGAGGTTCAATTCCTTTGGATAGTGGAAACTTTACAGTTTGTCAAACCATGTGGCCAAATAATGCGAGTTGTACATTTCATTAAAAATATTAAAATCAGTAATCTACTCTCCTATATTTTTACCCCAAATCTAGCCCCTCCATCTTTTTCATTTTTTTGCATTAATGGGTCCCACAACTCCCTTCTTATTGGCTCTACCTCCACCATGGATGCTCCTCCTTCAAATATAATGTATTTTTATGGTTTATGTCCATTTTTATTTTCTTTCTCTTTTAATCTCCTAATTCATATATGTTTCCTTAGTGGGTTGTTTTTTGGTTGAATCATAGATATTTTGGTTGATGTGTTGGGTAGTTTTTTAGATATTGGTTTTGTGGAATGTTAATTGGGCTTGATTCTTCCTTCCCTTGAAGTCTCATCACATCCACACTCTATTGAGGTTGGTGTTTGAATCCATTTCCTTTCTAGTGCATTCCATTTGATGCTTGTGTGTTTATAAATAATTTATAAAAATTATTCACTTGCCCATGATGTTTTAGTGTAAATGTATCTGGTGTTTTAATAGTGTAAAATTGGTGCAAATTAATTTTCAATGGATTTTCATAATTATGACTATATGTTTATGCATGATATGTGTTGGATAAAATGTATATTTGTTTTTAAAATGATATTGATCACTTATGGTGATTTTTGGACTTGGTTACATTTTGTGGCATGGTTTTAATTACAATTTAGGTATGTGGTGGGGTTTGGGAGCCTCTTTATCACTTGAGAAGTGATGGTATAATGATTTGGAAAGGTACTTACTATTCTTAAATTCTTATTGGTGGTTTTAATAATCTGTGACATGTTTTTTTGGTTTAATGGAAAGAACAATTCGTGAAAATGGAATTTGAATGGCTTTATGGACACTTGAAGTGTTTCATTAGACTATGGAACTTAAAAATCATATTTTCTTTGAACCTATGATTTTGAAAAGGTTTCTCATTTCTTTCCTCTTTAGTTTTTCCTAAAATTGTTCCTTGATCTTTATATGGTGAAGCATTGCTTTGAGTGACTTAAAAATGTGCTCTCTAAATCTTGGATCATTTGGATTTTGAGATATCTTTTGGGGATTGATTTGGAAAAAAGGCCCCATTGGAACTTTGAGATATGCTTGGTAACTAAGTGTCATAAAAATCCCATTTAGAATATCTAATATTGTTTCATGTTTCACTAATTCATGGAAGTGGATTTGTAAACATATTTATATTATAGATTTTAATGTCTAGGTTGGTATTATATAATGTTTGGGAATGTTATTTGAAACATAAATGATGTGAAGGCATGTTTGGAACTTATGAATGATTTTTTTGTGATATGGAAATCTCTATGTAGGATCCCCCAAAGTGAGGTGTATCTCATCAGTGTTTTTAGTTTTTTGGGTAAGCAAGTGTTTAAGACGCAGGTCCAGTGAGCCACACGTGTGAGGGCATCCTACTTACACAGTGTACTACATACATTGTATTACTGGGAATATTTTAGAGGGTTGAGTGGTGGTTTCTTGTCAACCCTCTTTATAAGGGCTGGTATCCCTTGAATTATTAGAGGCTTGGTTTGATTATGATACTGGATTGGTAGTTAGAATGAACATTGATTTATTGACTATAGAGCTACACCATATTCCATAAGGTGATTCCTATCTGTGTTTGTCTATGGATTTCACTAGGGATATTTAGAAAAATCCCATGATTAACCATCTATATGGTTTGTTTATTGTTGTTGAACTTTGGATATTAGGATTATTAGTTTTTGTAATTATTTTTTTCCTTTACTTTTTATGAGACCATTTTTTTAAATTGGTATTGATTTCAATTGTGTTTTGGTTTTTGGAACTCAGTTGTGGAAACTAAAACTATTTTAAAAAAGGAAATATGGGTGTGTTGTTTTAAAAACAGGGTTTTATGGATTGTTGGGTTTTGTAGTTTTGAAATGATTAAAATGTTATTTTTAGAATGTATTTTAATCTAATGTTTGTGAACTATTTTGCATAAAGAAATTCATGAACTATGTGGTGATTGGATACTCATCTATTAAGGCTCACACCCTAAATGTGCCATTTAGTGTCAGTAGACCCAAACTATTCTATAGGTGTAGGTTTCTTGTTCAGTCATTCCTTGTAGGAAATTGGTTTGTAGACAGTGGTGACCATGACGTCCCATGGGGAACATGTTACCCTCAGTTCTATTTAATTTTTTCTTTATAGCCTTTATTTCTTTTAGTTTACGGTCTTTTCAACTATATTTTGTATATGGATCAGTTTTTATATTTATTGATATTCATTTTTTTAGTTCTTCTCAATGTTTAATTTATTTATTTTATCCTGGTTTATTGTAAAAAAGTATTCCCCTAGTGATTGCTTTGATTCTAGACACTAGTTTCATACCTGTGGGGTTAAAGAATGACCATTGATCCATGTCTCAGGCCGGGTCAGGTTTCAGAATGGTTGGTATCCAAGCTTGGTTAATGAAATTAATAAACTCTTCGTTTTATAATGCTTCAATTTTTTTTTTCGTTTAGGGTACTTCTGAGTGAAATTTTGAAAATTAGTAAGTTATTCTGGGTTATGCATGGTTGGCACAGTTTTTTTTAAACTGTGAACCATGATAGTGAAAACTGTGAAAACTGAGGTAGTGAGGGTTTTCATGGTTGAGACACAGTTTTAGAAACCATGTTCCCACCAAAGACAAACTATGAATCACCATCATCATGTGCACATGGTTAGGGTGCTTAGTTTTTCTAACCGTATAGATCTACATAGAAAACCATGCATATGAATTTTTTTTAATTTGTATTTTATTTTTTAAGTTATGGAGACTCCCATTTTAAGTGAATGATAAGAAAAATTAGTCCTATTAAGATTGTTTCTTCCAGGAAGGTTCCAATGAATTTTTTTGACCATCTATACCCCTCAAGAAGATAATTGATTCTTGGAAATCAATTTTTGATCTCCTCTCAGTAGGTTTCATCTTATTATTCTATTTCTATGGCTCTCTCCTCTTTCAACCCTTGGGTTTTTTATATCTATTTGTTGGTTGGAGTATCTAATCCATGATATTTTAGATCTTGAATCTAGGGTTAAATCTAGGAACGTTATTGTTGATACTCATCATTAGAGTTACCCAATTTGGGCTTTATGCTTTGGTATCATGTGATCCAGAGGTAGGTGGTTCAATTATGAGGGTCCATTTTTGTTTAACCTAAATTAAATGATTTAAATTCAATTTCTTTATTTAATTCAAATTGATTTAAATTTATTTATTAAAACCCCTATTATATTGTATTTTAGTATTTGGATTTTTTTATCATGCAATTCGGAAAACCCCAAATTCCATTGAATTGGGATGTTTTTATGAAATTCATTGAAAATTGTTAAATTTAAATTAATGAATTTATATTTTCAAATTGATAGGATGAAATTGATTTAAAATTCATATTTGGGAAAAGTGGATTAAAGTGTTTTCATATAAATACATTGGTTTTATCTTGTATAATGGAATTATTTAATTAAAAATTAATTTTTGGTTTTAAATAGAAAATTTAATATTTGAAATGATAAATGGGTTGAATTTTATTTTATAAAAAACATAAAATAAATTTCTCAATATTTTAATGTTATTTGAGAACATTAAAGCCAATTTTTTTAGTGAGTTATTCAAACAACACTCATTGGACACTTCATAAAACTAACAATACATATGTAGCATGTGCTATTTGTAATGGTATAGTGATGAGTCCTCTTTTACTAGTAACAAAGGGATATGTTTTTACACATATTTTTGTGATAAATATTTGAGTTTGAGGGAGTCCCATAGCCTAGTACTATCATAACTTTTGGAACATGACCATGTTTCTTGTTTGTTTGTATTTTAAATATAAGCAATTGTTTATTATAAATTTCCTTATACATGACTTTTGAATTTATATAATTTTTTATATAAATTGTTTGTTAATAAATTTGTTTAAATTATTTACATCATTTGAAATGTAATGAATGATTAATTTTAAATACATGTTTGAAACGCTATGCCTGTTTATTCAAAATTGAATGATTTATTTGGTTAATTAACTATAATAATTTTATTAAGGAATCCTAGGTGAGACCTTTCTAGAATTTTAGATCACACCCTAATTGTGAATTTGGGTGTTTGTAGATTATCTCTTTCCTAGTTCAAACTAGGGTAATATTCCACAATTAGGTGGTTCTAGATTATGATCCTTGGTTTTGGAGAGTTGAGTCCTTTCAGAAGTGGGTTGTTTTCCCGATTTTTTGGTACTTTTGGATGTTTTATTATTTTCCATTTATGTTAAAAATCTCCCTGTAGAGTTTTATTATATTAAAATTAACATTTTTATCTTACCTTAGGCTTGTTTGTAGAGAATTTGTTCCCAATCACATATTGTATGATGATAGGTGTTTATCTCTAACCCATGGGGATTGGGAACACCCTTTGGGCCATGTCAGTGATGGTTCAGTTATCGGGTTATTAGGGTATTTGGGATGTTTTGTGAAAAATGGTATCAGAGGTGCATGTTTTGTGTCATTCCATGATTTTATTATGTAGTTGATTATTCTTGTCAGGACATAGGAGGTAGTTGAGATTGGGTACCTGGAAGGATCTCATCAAAATGATCCATAAGTCACCATGGGTGGTTTGGGAAAGGCATCTTGAGGATTAGTTCTAGTCGGTTACATTATTTTGATTTGGATAGATTGAAATAAAAAGATTGTTTGTCTATATACTAGAATTTGTTTCCCTTGTGTCACAACCCTCTATCTCCAAGATGAGGGAAGGGACAACAAACTGCTATAAACTTCCTTCTTTAAAATGAAGGAGAGATAATGACCCACGATTCCCACCTTCAATAGGACCCAGAGTGGGGACTAACACCAAGGGTATATAATCTCACAAAGATCGGAAGGAATTAACCTTTTTTACATCAAGATCAGGAGATAAGATGGTAAATACAAAGAAACACCAAATACCAAAGTAAAAGCAAAGCCAAAATCCATTCCCACATGCATGTGAAAATGTAAAGTTGATACAAGGTACAAAAAAACACCAAAGTAAATTATAAAAAGAAAAGAATCTAGGTAAATAAAATCAACTAATCCCAATTCCCAAGCTATTAAATACTACCAGGGTCTTCATCGTCTTCCTGGAATCCTAAAAACAGTTTTATATATATAGGTTGAGCATACAAGTATACTCATTTGGTAACTAAAGCTATTCGTGAATAAGTGGTGGAACATACCAATGTCCCTGTGAGAAAATAGTAGAACCTCAAATCACAGTTCAATGAATACTAACTAGGCCAGCCTCACCAAGTCACACTCACAAAATAATGCAATTCAAGTAAATTAGTAGTATAAGAACATCCTTATTTGGGTACCCCACACCACTTTCCCATTGGTTAACTATTGATCCCTAATGGTTAACTTCTTGACGGTACCACTCTTCCCATACACAGTCCCACTACCAAAACCTACCCACACACACCTGGGCCTCAAACCACACATAATACCACCTGTAGACACCTGGGCCACAACAACCACACCTCTCACTCAAAGACACCTAGGCCTCATCCCGAAGACACTTGGGAAAAAATTCCTGGACTAAAGACACCTAAAAATCTCATATACCATAAAGTATATTCGGATATGGTAAGCCTCAAACCCCTATATCCTACCCAGATATGCTTGAATGATAAGAACCTGGAAGAGGGTGCTAGGAAGAGTTTCAATAACCATCTATCCATCCTCCCATGGGGATGTTGGGAAAGACATCCTCCCCTAGGAAATGGAGGTATTTGACACATAGTTCTCAACAAGGGTGGGGTATGTATATAAATCACAAGAAACTACAATATATATATATATATATATATATACATATATACATAATATATACATATACATACATGAAAACACTCATCCCCAACCAACGGATCCCCACAATAGATAACCAACTCATACCAAACCACAGTTGCTGCGACCCCTATATGAACAACCACACAACATCCGCTACCAAAGCTTAACCAAAACCCTTTTCCATTTAACCACATTCCATTTATTAAATTAAGGGATTCAATTTAATTTATTCCAATACTACTAGACAACTAAAAACCTCTACTATATCAAAAATAATAATAATAAAAACCAGACTTTCAGTCCCACAGCAAGCTCCTGTTCATCCACTTCCAACATTCATTATTCAAAAAATATACCATGAAATCCTTCTTTCACAATCCATCCCCACAATACCGCTGCCCAATAAATTTCCCAATGTAGTCCCACTACATAGAAAGTTCATAACAACACCACAGTCCCACTTCACAACGTCGCTCCGTGACCACAACATAAACAAAGGTAGTCCAACTGCCTACAATTTCATGCATTTCACAACAAATCAGTCTCTTAGGTTGGGATACCAACACTACCTATAATGCCCCCACACATAAAGCTCAGAGTAACTACCATTAACCACAACCCCACTACACACCCACTCAATGCCATTCTCACAAAACTAACTATTATATTCAACCTTGTACTCACAACCATGCTCTCAACAATAGCACCACACAACCCACACATGTTACAAAACTCAGCCGAACATAACACTCAACAACAATTATCAATAATATGTATATATATATATATATATTCTGATATAACAAGTATAGGTTCATAGCTTTCACTTAATTATAGTTTGGGAGATCACACAATAAGTTTGATCCTGTGGAATCCATTTATTTAACCATTTATATGTGGTTTAATAGTTTTTTTTCAGGTTACAACCATTTATTAATGCAACAAAAAATAGAACATCACTAGTTCACAAGAAAATACCACCAACGATCATGATTTTTAGGAGGAATATAGCCATAACAATCCCTAAATAATCAAATATAATAAATAAAAATAGGTGATCAACATAAATCCAATCCCTTCCATTTATTTTATTTATGCCTGTTATCTTTTGATCATATTTACTTATTGTTTATTTATCATTTTATGAAAATTATTCAGCCATTACTCATAAAATATTATTAGTAAACCCACCCACATGATGCAAAAATAGATAGAGATAGAAGAAATACCTACAATATTATCAAAGGATGATGAGAAGGAGAGCTCTAGCATGGGCACAAAACTCATCTAGGGAGAAATTATATAGGCACACCTAGGGGAAAAAACACACAAGGAAGGGAAGATCCCATATTTGAACAGTCAAATTATATTTTAAAGGAAGAATGATTTTAAAAGAAATTAACATGGGATCTTGGTCAAGATCACACAGTTTGGGCATCTCAAATCACCCGAGACATTAGGATATTTAAAGATACAATTAATACCCTTTGAAATTCCATTAAAAATGAAAAAAAATGATTTATACTTGGTTTGTGTCAAATAAGATGTATGAGGGGCGAAACTAGATAACATGAAAAAACTAGGAAAACTAAAGATGAATCACTGATGGGTGAGTCACCAATATAGAGCCACCGATGGGTGAGCTACAGACGCGACATACCAAAGCCAACCTACTGATGCTGAGTGACTGAAGCTGAGCTACTAACACTGAGTTACTGATGCAATGAACTACTGATGTCCTGAGCTACTGATTCCCTGACTTTCCAACACAGACACCCTCGACTCACATACACTGATGCCCTCAGATCACAATGTCAACTCTATTAACTCACTGACGCACTAACGTGATGACACATAGATGTACTGACACATTGACATCCCAACACATTGACATGATGATTCAATAACATGCTGATACATTGACATGCCGACACACTCACATGATGACACACTAACATGCCACTGGAAAACTGGAAATTTTTAAAACACTAAAAATGATCCACAATTGCCTCCCAGAGCACCCAAAACCTTGTTTTTTCACTAAGGAATGTTTCCGGAAAATATAGTTCATTACATCAGATACCTCTCAAACTATTCTCATCCTTGATAATTCAAACTAAATTAGAAAAGTGAGCATTCGAACAACCACCCCTTAAGATACATCTCAGGAAAAAAGCACCTTGTGTTATTCTAAAGATAGAGTGAAAACCTCAACATCCCAGAACACCTCCTTGTCATCTATCTATTAAAAATTTATGCAAACACTAAGGCCCCACCCTGCCACAAACAACCACACAAACACCAAAGGTCACTCTGTCTAGACCCATGGATTATGGAGCTCCTTCCTCAATGCCAAGATACTATCTGCTTTGGGTGACCCTGACCCACCAACACAAATTTAATCGCATCTATATTAATACATCCTGATTAGGGATCAGTTCCTCCCCACCCCATAGCCAAGACTTTTCACACATATTTATAGAACTAAGAAAAAACTTATCTTACAGTAAATGAGGTCAAAAATTTAATGATAAACAAGGCACAAAGAAAAACACCAGAGAAAAACTCAGAACAACTCTGGGTACTGGGCACACATATGTGACTCCCTATCCCAAGAACTCTCCTTGAGGCCACCTTGCCTCCATAATAGATGAACCAAAAGAATAGTCTATCCATGCCTCAAATTCTCCTCACAATCCTCAATTCATACTGGTCAGTCCACGAATGCCGCTTGATCATCAATATCCAACTCTCCCCAGTCCATTACATGGGAGTCATCGTGTAGATACCAATGGAGCTGAGTGATGAGGAATACATTTTGGATCCTCTCAAACCACAGTGGCACCTTCAGTTGATATTCCACTATCCAACTTGTCCCAACACCTCGAAAGGTCCAATTAAACTAGGATAAATCTTTCTTACTCTTCCAAAACTATGCTATCCTTGTCGAAAGGAAACCTTGAAGAAAACATGATTCCCAAACTTGAACTCAAAATGCGTTTTTTATGAATTGAATATGAATTCTGCCATTCCTGATCCACCTTCATCCTCTCACACATAAGATGAACCTTCTTCGTTTTTCTTTGCACTACCTATGGTCCCATATGTGTTCCTTCCCATACCCTTATATAGAATACCGGTGAGAGACACAATATTCCATACAAAGCCTAAAATTGTTCGATACCAATGGTAGAGTGATAGAAATCATTGTAAGAAACTATACAAGGAGAATGTGTCGTACCCACGATATTCAAAAGTCCATAACACATGCCCGTAGCATATCATTCAACCTGTGGATGTTCCTCTCAGTTTTCCCATCTATCTGCGGGTGGAAAGGAGTGCTAAGGCATAACTTGGTGCCAAAGGCATGATGTAATCCCATCTAGACACGCGATGTAAAACATGTATTCCAATATGAGATAATGGATCTTTGAACTCCATGTAGCCATTCTACCTCATTCACAGACCTCAGTGCTAAAGAACCCATACGCTCGACTCCTTGATATCCAATAAGTGAGCCTACATTGTCAACTAGTCCACCACTACCCAAAGAGCATCACATCCTCCTCGAGTCCTAGGAAATCATGTGATTAAATCCATCAATATTTCATCCCACTTACACTCAATAACATCTTAGGGATTCAATGGACCACCGAGAACATGACTCTCAACCTCCACCTACTGACATAGTAAGCACCTTGCCACAAACTCTACCACTTCCCTCTTTACCCCGGGCCAACAAAACTATTCCATGAAGCCTTAGAACATCATTGAGATTCCTGAATGCACCTCTAGGGGTTAGCTATAGAACTCATTGAGAACTCCATCATGCATTTCCACATGGACAAACAACTTCCCACAGAACAACATCGGATTCAGGATATCCTTTGACCATCCTTCCAGAGAATCACTCTAGACAATGTGATCACTCATTACTTCATCATCTTAGTCTACCCACAGAGAATCCTTTACCTATTTCACCAAGAATGACTACAGTATAATCTAAAACTGATATCCTCTACCATTATTTTCCCCTTCATCTAAGCATAAAGCGACCCACTCCTAGATTTCCTTCCAAGTAGTTGTGGTTTCCCAAACTACATCCTTTTGAGACTTCTGGCTCAAGAAATCAACTACCACGTTCCCCATCCGTGGGGTGTAAGATATTTTGAAGTCGTAATCCCAGAGGAATGTTTTACACCTTCAATTCCAAAAGTTTATGTCTCATTGGGAAAATAAATACCTCAATCTCTTATGATGCATGAAAACTAAAAAGAACTCCCTGATGAGGTAATTCCACCACAACTTCAGTACTAACACGACCGCTCCAAGCTATTGATCATGGGTGGATTAATTACATTCATGAGGACATATCTTCCTAGACCCATAAGTTATTACTACTCACTACTTCGTCAGTATACATCCCAATCCTAGGCAGGAAGCATCACCAAACCCCTAAAACATCACCCCTTCCTCTAGAAACCTATGCACCGAGGCACTAACCATCTTCCCCTTCACATACCTGAAAGATGCATAACACTACTCACTCCACACAAAGGCCTAGTATTCTCTGGTCATCATTTTTAATGGAGATATAAATTGAGATAATTTGGGCCCAAATATCTAGTAATAGCCTGCCAGAACTAAGAAACTATGAACCTCCGCCACATTGTTAGGTGATTCCCAAGAAAAAACCGTTTTTACCTTCAATGGGTCCACTATTATCCCTTGTGGAGACACTATGTGTCCAAGGAAGTGAACCTCTCATTTCCATAAAATTAACTTGGACAACATTCCACAGAGATGGTGGTGTGGGGGGACTTCCAAGATAATCCTCAAATGCCCGGTGTGCTCATCCTCTATCCTTGAGAAAATCAGGATATCATGGATGAAGACAATGATGAACCATTCCAGGTACTCATAGAAAAAAGTTCATGATCCCCATGAATACGACTGGTGAATTCGTGATACTAATGGGCATGACCAAGAACTTGAATTTCCCATAACTTGACATCAAACCACTCTTCTAGATGTCACCCTCATTTACCCTCAACTGGTGATATCTAGACTGCAGTTCAATCATAGAGAACCAACCTGCTCCATTTAAATACTCTAAGAGGTCGTTTATCCTTGGAAGGGGTTAATAGTTCTTGTCAATCACCTGATTCAGTCTCCAGTAGTCTATGCATAGTCTCAGACCACCATCTGCCTTCTTCGTGAACAAGATTGGAGCACCCCACGATGACAAACATGGCCAGATAAGACCCTTATTCATTAATTCATCAACCTTAATATGAAACTCCCACAACTCAAAATGTTATATTTGATAGGGAACCATCAAAATCAAATGACCATCAGGTTTCAAATCTATTCTTAACTCAACGTCACGTCAAGGGGGTAGAGTTACAAACTCTTCTAGTAAGACATCTAGGAACTCACTAACAAACTCCAAAACTACCTCTATCTCTATATTATTTCTAATTCCACTGATATCTCAGCTAGCAAATAAATAAGAGGCTTTACATTTTGGATACCCTCTTGAAAACTCTGCTCACCAATGAATGCTATGTTCTGGACACCCATATATAAAAACAAGAATCTCCTCCAAAAGTAGTTGATATCCACATGAACCGAAAACAACCAGTCGATCGATTAGATTACATCATATTGCTGCATCTGTAGATGAAGAAGATCCCCACTTGATTGATGTGGGCCCCAACATCAGTCTATATCCTTGAAAAGAATCAAATAGACTAGTCTGATCTCCAACTGGCTTACTCAACACCAGAGGCATGAGAAGTCTCTCTACAACTAGTCCCAGAGCATGGGCTAGACCGGGTGAAACAATGGAGTGAGAAACACATGAATCAAATAAATCATACACAAGATTACTAAAAAGACTGATTGTACCTCAAACAACCTCTAGCCCAGCTAGAACTGCTACCTCTATAGCGTGAAATTTTCCATGCCCAACTCTTCTACCTATATGTTGTTGTTTAGATCCGTAACCATGCCCTGGACAATGTCCTTGAAGAGAACCCTCATGTCAGACTCCTCTGGCATTGTCTACCCTCGGTGGAGAGGGAGCTCAAAGCCCCTGCTGCTGGAAAGTCATGACCAAAAACTGCTACTACCGGGGTGGGAAATGAACTTACCCATCCCCACTATATATTGCTCGAACATGGTACTAGTTATGAAGATTTCGCCAACTTCAACAGAATAAGAACCTCAGTCCCAGGCCCATGGAGAAAGGGAGAGGATCAAGAGATCACAACTAGAACTGCTGAGGCATACTCCTCACTAGTATAAACCTGGAAGGCCCTGACACTAGAGACCTACTGCTGACAGCTTTTCCCTTTTAAAAACTCGAATGGCTCCCCTCTCATGGAATACCACCTAGTAAGTGCACCCATTCCACTACCTCTACCTTATTCTCAACCTATAATTATGTAAGTAGAGTGAAAGGAGTAACAACATACTGAAGGGAAGGTCAGAGTGCCTCCTCTAAGTGTCTTTCTCAGGACTCCTCATCCGAAAATAGATCTAGTCTGAAGAGTATGAGATCTTTAAACATCATCCTATGTTCCCTTACTGACAAACTCCCATATTTGTAGGAGATTAAATCATTTATTTTCTCAGCCTTCATCATAGAAAAAAGGAATTCCACTTGGAACTCTTTCTCAATGTGATCCTCTGAAACCTTAGTTTCCTTCCTCTACCCGAGGTAAAGATTCCACCACTGATGCACTATTGCTCATATCTAGATTACTTTCATAGAAATCCAGTACTATGTTGGATCCAGGATCAATTTGAAAGAAATAACCATCTCCTCAACCCAACTTTCCATCTCCATGTCTGAGACGCTGCCCTCATACTTCCCTAGAATCATCCATTGGAAGGCAGATAGAATCTTCTATAACCGTTCATCTTCCTCCTCTCTATCAGACCTCCACTGATCAACTAGGAAAACTTGTTAGGCCTCATCTTCTCATACCACAGAGAGGAAAAGTCTGGGTGCCATAGTTGAAAAATTAAACAAGGAACTCCAAAGCCTAAGTAGTATGGGAAATTTATTTTAAACTTTTTTAACTCTTCATTTAATTTAAATCCCTAAAACACCAATGAGGCACAGGAACAGAAGTCATTGTGATGTATAGAACTTTTCTAGGGTATCTACCCTTCAACCAGTGTAACATCAATTAGTCATTCAATAGGTCTAGAGTCCTTACATCAGATCACGGGGGCCCCAAAAATCCAGTGACCTAGTCAGTCATCCCTGGCCTACCTCACACACCAATATTTCCAAACACCATCAAACTACCATCTCATGAAATCCTCACTATGCCTAACTCCGAACTCCATCCTATATCTCAAACACCGAAAACCTCAACCTCCCTTTGATTCCAATTTTTCACGAACCACCTTCTCCATGATGAGGGAAGGGACAACAAACTGCCAGAACCTTCCTCCTTAAAGATGAAGGAGAGATAATTACCCACCGATTCCCACAATCAATAGGCCCTATAGTGGTGAATAGAACCAAGGGTATATAATCTCACATAGAATGAAAGACATTACCTTTTTAATAGAACAATATCTGGAGATAAGATGGTAAATTCCAATGAATTCTAAATACAAATGTAAAAGTAAAGCAACAATCCATTCCCACATGAATGTTTAAAAGTAAATTTGAAACAAGGTACAAAAAAACTCAAAATTAAAGTTTCAAATGAAAATAAACTAGGAAAAAAAATTGAATAATTCCAACGACCAAGATAATAAAGTCTAGCATGGTCCTCAAAGTCCTCCTGGAAACTTGAAAGCAATTTTATTTACGTAGGGCAAGCATACAAGTACAATCAGTAAGGAAATAAATCTGCTCATGCACAAGTGGGTGAACTGTTAGACTCCTCATGTGATAATCATGTTTTAATGTTCACAAATCCTGCACATTCTGTGAAATTTGTTAATCCTAGGAATTATATCTCAAATCATGTGTATAAATGATTAATATGTTTATGTTTAAATAAGGCCATCCAAACTCTTAATTGCTATAAATTAAGTTTGATTATTGTACACTATATTTTATTTACATCATAATGATTTCTTTGATTAATGATTAAGTCTAAACCATTTTATGAGTATAACTGTTTAAGTGTGTATACATATATTTGGCTAAGTCTGAGACACCTTGAGTTTGTCAGAGGTTATGTTTTTTATGGAAAAGGACCTAGACACAGTGACCGAACACCATGACCATCCAAACACCGCGACCATCCAGACACCATGACCATCCAGACACCGTGACCATCCAAACACCGTGACCATCCAAACATCGTGACCATACCCTGTGACCATCCAGACCCCATGACCATCCAGACATCGCGACCATCGAAAAATCGTAACCAAACACTATGACCCTAACAACACATCTATGATACTAGTTCTGGATCTTTATACAACTATCCCATCATGGTTGTTTCATCACTCAAAGTCAAGGAAGAAGACATCATTTCCCGGAGACACCGATTCACGGAGACACTATTTCGAGACAGACCATGACACTGTTTCTTAATCTATTTTTTCATTTGTCAATTTAATTTCTAACAGTCATATTTGAAGCTTTTAAATACACTGACATAATTAATGTTTCTTTATAGACATGTCACCTAACTGTATGAGGTATGAGGTGTAGAATACATGCAACCTATCAGCTCCAACACATGCACTCAAAGAATAAAAGAGAAGTGCATCCCAGAAACAAAAATACACATAGCGCGACAATGAAGAACAAGCAAGCTTTTTTGAGAAAAGAATTGACAAATGCAACTCAACATTCTTGAAGAACACACGAAGCATTCTTGAATCAACAAGCTGGATACCATAGATCAGAATCGTCGAGCACATATTTTCCCTGACAACACCATGAATAACATGAGCCAGATATAACTAACTTACAATGCTCTGTTTTCCATGAGAGGACTCGATTTCTGCATCTTCTTCATCCCAGAAGTCTAGAGCTTCATAGCCTAACACTTAGAGCACTTATAAACTTATCTCATCATTTTTTTCTCTATTGTGTACTCTTTTTAGATTTTGAGTAGTGTGTGTATGTATGTATAAACACACTCACTATCTCCTGCATTAAACTAGAGAATACAAAATATCCTTCCCCTCACATCTTTTTACACTTGTGTATTATCATGGATAAATGTGGAAGGGGTTGTGTGTGACCTGTTTGTTCATACCCACATAGAACTATGGAAGAGGTCATTTGACCTAGATAGTCTTGTGTGCTGTTGTTAACCCCGATCAAGGGCATGTTTCAAGTTTATTTATATAAACTGCTCGGTGTTAGGTGATCACCCAGTAGAGTAGATTAAGTCTTGTCTTGAGACTCAACCACTTGTTTTATATCCGTTGTTCTATTTAATTTAGTTTTCTATGTTTTACAATTTAATCTAAAAATCACTAAATTTAATTTGATAGTGTATCTTGGAATGAAGTTATAATTGTTTTTCCTTATTAGAATAGCATCAAAGGTAATGTTAATAACTATTATTAATGTTACTGATAATTAATCAATCTTCTTAGAAGTTATTTAAATAGTCAAACTTTTATAACCGTATTAATTTGATTAACTGTACTATACTTATTTTCATTGGGGAATAAACTTTTATGAATACTCTTTAAACTGTAATTTTTATTGATACTAAATTCACCCCCCTCTTGGGTACTCTACTCAGACCAACATTTGGTATAATAGAGTGTTTGTGAATCCTATTAAGACATTATTTTTTTACCCTACTCAACTGTGATTTTAATTGTACATTAATGATCTGTAAATTTCTATTAATTCTAAATTTCATGCTCTTTCAAAGTATTTATTTATTAAGGATAATAGATTGGAAGGTTCTACAACCAACAGAACACCATTCTTTAATAAAACCAATTATTCTCAATGGAAAATTAAAATAAAAATGCATTTAGAAAGTATGATCTTTGAAATCTGTTCTTCAATTTGAGATGAATATAAGATTCCTACTACAAATAGAATCACATGGAATGAACCTATCAAGACATATTATAATAAAAATTGAAAATATATGAATGCTTTATACCACTATTTATGAGATGAGGAACTTAATAGATTCTCTGCATGTAAAACTGCCTTAGAAATTTGGGATACCTTATCAGTTTCACATGAAGGAACATCTAGTGTGAAAGAAATGTGACTTCATACTTATACTATTAAATATGATAAATTTAGAATGAAACATGATGATCCTATTTCTGACATGTATCTTAGGTTCAAAGAAATTGTCAACACAATGATTTCTCTTAGAATAGAAGTCACTGCCAAAGAACAAATCATGAGAATTCTCAGATGTATGCCAAAAAGATGGAGAGGAACCTCTATCTCTATTAGATAAGCATGTTATATCAGTAGGATAACTATAAAAGAACTCAATGGGATACTCATGATGTATGATGTAGAGTTGAAATTAAACAAGGAAGAGGAGGATGAGCCTAAAATAAAATCAATTGCATTCAAGACCAACACTTCTAAACACAAAGAGAAAAGGAAATTAAAAGCTTATGTAGAAAGTTCCAACAACAAACTATCATCAATTGATAGTGATGAGGAGATGGCTTAATTATCTAGAAGGTTTAAGATATTTTACTAGAAGAAGAACATCTTCAGAAATCATAACTTTAAGGGAAGGTTTGATCAAAAAGAATGTTGTAAGAAGGAATGGAAAAGAAGTGACAAGTCTGATGAGATTTTCTTCTATGAATGTAATAAAAAGGGACATATCTAGGCTGAATGTCCCAAGATCAAGTACAAAAAAATATGGGGACAAATATAGAAAGTATAAAAAGCAAATGAAAGCAACGTGGAGTGATTCTAAGGATAGTTCAAGTGACTTAGAATCTTTACATGATGAACAGGCTAACAAAGACAATATGTGTTTTATGACAAACACATCTAAGGTAACACTAGAATATCCTGTACAAAATTCATACTATTATAACGATGAGAGTGAATATAAAAATATGTCTAATGAAGAATTGTTTGAATATTGTAATTTACTTTATGAGACATGTAATGAATTAAAATCTAAATACAAGTCTTTAAAGAAACAACATGCTATTACCTCAACTGTTAAAACTAAACTCACTATAGAGAGAGAGAAAAATGGACAATTACTCAAAGAGAATAGTGAACTAAATCATTCTAATAACCAATTTAAAAAGGATACTAAAAGTTTTACTAATGGTAAAGATACCTTGGTACAAATTCTAGGTAAACATATTTCTCCTAAATATACTACTGGAATTGGCTATCAACCTAGTAAAAGAAATTTTATAAGAACTAATTTTCTTTGTAAATCTAGATCATAAAGCATTACTCCTAATTCTATAAAAAAATCAGCAAGTTCAAGTTATTATACTCTCTTTACTGTTTCATGATTTTTTGGACAAAATAGAGTTTACATTTCAAGTACTTTACATAGTTATTATAGTAAACCTACGAGGAAGATATGAGTTCCTAAAGAACTTTTCACTAATATTACTGGACCCAAACATGTATTGGTACAAAAATATGTTTTTATTTGACTATCATATAGGAAATTTACATAAAGATTTCTTGAAAATTTTTATGGTACTTGGTTAGTGGGTGTTTAAGACACATGAAAAGAGACTATTCAGGATTCATGAATTTCATAATAATGGATGGAGGATATGTCACCTTTGGTGATAATGCCAAAGGAAAAATTATTGGTCTTGGCCAAATCGGTAACTCTAATGAAATTTTGATTTCTAAAGTTCTTTTTGTTGATGGATTGAAATATAATCTTCTTAGTATTTCATAATTATGTGATGATGAATTTCATGTTAAATTTGAAAATGATGCTTGTAATGTTTTTAATTCTAAAAATGAATTAGTGTTTTCTGCATTGATAAATGAAAATGATTATTCTATTAACATAGAATCTTTAGTTTCTCAGAATTATTCATGTTTAATCGTGTTTCAAAAAGTGTATTGGATTTGGTAGTGGAGACTAGGAAACTGTAATTATCACTCCCTTAGAAAGATAACAAGAAAAATATTAGTCAAATACCTACCCAAACTTTATTTTCCAAATGATAAAGTGTGTAATTCATTTCAAAAGGGAATGCAACAAACAATGTACTTCAAACCAAAAAAATAAGTGTCAACTTCTCAACCTCTCGAACTGGTTCACATGGATTTCTTTGGACCATCTATAGTTTCTAGATTAAATGGGAAGCACTAGGTTTATGTTCTTATTGATGACTTTTCTAGAAATACTTGGAATTTCTTTTTGGCTCACAAAAGTGAAGCCTGCTCTCATTTTACCAAATATGCCAAAATTGTAGAAAACCTTAGTGGACTTAAAATTAAATCCTTAAGAAGTGATCATGGTTGTGAGTTTTAAAATCAAGAGATTGATTCCTTTTTCTCAAAAAATGGCTATTGTCATAATTTCTCTACCCTTAGAACACCTCAATAGAATGGAGTTTTGGAAAAACAAAACAAAACCCTAAAATAAATTGATAGAACCATGCTTAGTGAGTATGACCAACCTATTTATTTTTGGGCTGATGCTATAAATACAACATGCTACATAATAAATAGAGTGTGAATTCGACCTATTCTAAAAAGAACTCCATATGAGTTTTGGAAAAATATAAATCCCAATGTAATCTACTTGAAAGTTTTTGGTTGTAAAGAATATATCCTTGATACTAAGGAAAATCTTGAAAAATTTTCATCCAAGAGTGATGAAGGAATATTCTTTGGATATTCCATCTCAAGTAAAGCCTATAGGTTGTTTAATAAAATAACTAAATATGAGGAAGAATCTATCCATGTCAAATATGATGAAACAGATCCACATGAGCCTAAGAACACTCTCGAGAACCTCAAGAATGATGTATCAAATTTAGACATTAATTCAAAATCCTATACCCATCCTACGAAGGGAAATGTAAAAACTTCTAGTTCTGGAAATTCTTCAGATTCAAGTCATAATGAACCTAACCCTATTGAAGAACATGAAATCAACATTCCTTCTTTTTCTAGAGATGTTCAAACTCTTAAGATCCATACTTTAGATGTTGTTGTAGGAGACTTACATAAAGTGACTCAAACTAGAGATTCTCTTAGAAATCAGGTTGAACATCAAGTCTTCTTGTCACAACGTGAACCTAAAACCATTAATGATGATATCAATGATGAATTTTGGGTGATGGATATGCAAGAGGAACTTAATCAGTTTGAAAGGAACAATGTTTGGAAACTTGTTGACTGACCTAAAGACAATTTCACCATAGGCACTAAATGGGTGCTACGAAATATGGTGGATAAAGCTAGTAACATAGTTAGAAAAAAGGATTGATTGGTTGCACAAGGCTATAGTCAAGAATATGGAATTCACTATGAAGTGTTCTTTTCCCCAGTAGCTAGACTTGAAGCCATCAGAATTCTGCTTGCTTATACTGCACATCTGAATTTATACTATATCAAATGGATGTTAGGAGTGCATTCCTAAATGGGTATATAGTTGAGGATGTCATTGTTGAGAAACCCCATGGTTTTATAAATCCTCATTTTCCAAATCGCATGTTCAAATTATAAAAGCTTTATATCTATTAAAACAAGCTCCAAGAGCATGATATGATAGACTGAGAACTTTAATTATTTCCAAAGGTTTTAAAAAAGGTATAGTTGATCCTAACCCTTTTATAAAACATATTTCCAATGATATTTAAGTAGTTTGAATCTATGTAGATGACATTTTTTTTTTCAGATCTTCAATGAATTATTGATGTATTAATCTTTCTAAAATGATGAAAAATGAATTTGAAATGAGTTTAATGGGTGAACTAAAATTCTTTCTTCGATATGAAATCTTTCAAAATAATGATGGTGTTATTTTAAATAAATGTAAATATACTAAATATCTTCTAAATCATTTTGGATTGGAAAAAACTAAAAGTAGTGAGACTACAATGAGTAATACTAGAAAGTTGGATCTTGATGAAGATGTAGAATCTTTTAATTAAACCACTTACAGAGGAATTATTGGAAGCTTACTCTACCTAACTGCTAGAAGACATGAAATTATGTTTAGAGATTGTATGTGTTCTCCTTTTCAAGAAATTCCTAAGGAATCTCATTTTAATTCTTTTAAGATAATTTTCAAATACCTCAAGCATACATCCAATCTAGGACTATTCTATCCCAGTGAACAATCATTTGAGTTAGTGAGTTATTCTAATGCTGACTTTGGTGGTTTTCAGTTAGATAGAAAAATATCCTCTAGTATATGTCACTTTTTAGGCAAGTCACTAGTATGATGGTGTAGTAAGAAACAAAACTCTATTGCATTATCTACTGTAGAAGCTTAATACATAGCTGCTGGCAGTTATTCTGCACAAATTTTGTGGATAAAACACACATTACTAGATTTTGGATATCAATTCAAGCATGTACCTATAAATTGTGACTATACAAGTGCTATTAAAATTTCAAAAAATCATGTTTCACACTCAAATCGCAACCTCTATTCAACACTTATCACTCACTCTCTCAAACCTTCGATGAATTCCTAGGATAAAACACCCTTCATTGTCAACTTCTTGAGAAGCTCAGTTCAATGAATAAGTTGAAGATAATGCCAAAGTTAGCACTCAAGGCTCCTCTGAATCCGAATCTATTGAACCGAATAGTAGTACCTGAAAACGAGATATTCCCTAAGTGTCTTCTAAAAATTAAATATTTGGTATTGGAAGTGATAATAGAGCAAGGATGGATGGATTTGTTTATAAAGGATGATAGTCCTATCTACTCGAAGCTAGTTGCCTAGTTTTTCCAGTATGTTCATTTTTCTTTTGATTCAGATGATGGCTATATTGTGAGAAGCTGGATTAATGGCAAGAGATGCACATTTTGTTCGAGGATATGGGATGCATGCCTTAGGATACCTCATGAGGGTATTTTTTAGGACTATCAGAGAGGTACTCCACCTCCAAGTGAAGTTTTTTTCTTGGATGAAGATTTGAGAATTTTAACAAGAAATGAAAAAAAAGTGAAGATCCATAGCTGCTGAGTTGGATAAAGAATCTAGACTCTTGTTTAAGTTTGTTCAGAATTTGATTAGCCCTAGAAAAGGTTATTTTGCGGTACTCAAGTATCAAGATGTATTTTTGATACATCTCTTGAAGAATGGGAATACGGTCAATCTTTTTAAGTATGTCATACTCTATATGTGTGAGTTGATCAAAACCACCTCTAAGTCAATATCTATATTCTATTATAGGCTTATCTTAGCTATGCTTCAAACAAAGGGATTGGTTGGACCAGATGAAGAATCCATTATGGATTATGAGTTCTATCTTTCAGAAGTTAATGTAAAAAAATGAAAATTAGTTAGAATCCTTGGAGAAAAGCATGGTTGGAAGATAATGAAAAAATTTAGGAAAAGTTTAATCCTGTGGAACACCCTTCAAGACCTATGTATTTTTATGATCATGGTTTAGAACCAAATGAAGTTGTTGAATATTATGATGAGGAAGAAGTAGAAGAGGCTATTGTACATCTGAGAGAAAATGTTCTGGTTGAGAAAGATTGTGAATCTTCTTCTAAATTCTTATCTAAAAAGGAATTGCATGTTCCTAAAGAAGATGTTGATCTAGAAGATAAAAACACTTCTAAATAAGAACATGTTTCTAAGGAAAATGAAAAGGATGTTCTAGAAGGGCTTATTGAAGAAGATCTTTCTGTTGTGCAAGAAGATACCCTTGAGGAACACCTAGAGGAACAAGCTCTTCCTAATGTTATTCCTTCTTTTGAAGAGAGAATGGAGAAAGAATTTCAGTTGGATCGAAAAGAAATGGATGAGTAAGTTAGATATGAAATTTTGGAATTAGATCATGGATCTAAACCTCTCAGTCCTAAGAAAGTTGCACCTGTTGAGGGGGAGCATCCCCACAATATAGAATATGTTGAATTCCCTAATACGACTGACCCATGCTTAGTGGATACATGGTATACATTTCCTAGTTATTTTGATGTGAATGATTCATAGGAAGTCTCAGTCAATGTTTTTGATCTGTCTACTATGTTTTAGTTGAAATCAATTTTGGATCTTGTCCCTATAAAAAAAACCTGATCCTATCTCATATCCTGTTTCCAAGACTTCACAAGAATCTATAACCTTGGTGAATCAGGATGATCTGAAAGCTTTTGGAGCTACCCTTTTGGCTGAAGTTGAAAAACTCATGAATACCTAACCAAATCCTATAACCAATTTAAGTAAGAGAGATGATACCTTGTTATTGGAAAATATCATATGGAAGATTTATCCTAAGATGCTCCATGAGATTCAAGAAACCAAAATTGAGAACAATTGTCAAAGAAGAAGTTTTGACTGTGCTTAGTGGTATTGACAAAGAATATCTTTTTAAAGTTGTCAAGAATAGTGACAGAGTTATTGATTTACTGAGAATCTATTCCAAGATTGCTAATGATTCCCATTAAGACATTGCTAAAAAGGTGTATTTCTACTTAAATCGGATCTTCTCTAAGAAAGACATGACAAACCATTTCAAGTACATAGGGGAGAATCCGAGGACACCTCCTATTACTCAAGCTTTCAAGACTCAAGTCCAAAAGCTCAATGAGTTCACTCCTTTGTTGGACAAGTTTATGGAGAACAAGGAGGACTTTGAGAAAACAATTCAATATGGTGGAGAGATCATTGTTGATTTTATCAAACTTTTGAGGGCTTATATTCATGTCCAGAGTACTTCCGTTGGGGCTCCTGCCGCTACACCTTTGAGATCTGGTTTGCCTACCTTCTCATCCTCTGTATTTGCCTATACATCTATATCATTCTCTTAGACTCTAAGTAAGTGCATGCATGTTATCCTTGATCAACAATTGCATCAGTCTTTCAATGCACCTACCTTGGACCCATCTATTTTTAAAGGACTCCCTTTACCTTATCTGTCCAATAGTTCACTCCCTTATTCCACTTCTACTTATACTCTTATGGCTTCTTCTTCTGATGATGTTGCCAAGGGAAAATACATTCCAAGACAGTGATGAAGAACATTGACTACTATCTTTTGATAGGGATGTGTTATGTATTCTTGTTCCTTACTCTTTGTACTGACACTTTTGCATCTAATACAATGTGAACTTTTATTTTCTATTCATTTTGAAAATCCAAAATGGGGGGAGAAATATGTATTCAATATGCCTATTAAGGTAGAGAATCATTACCTATGAATAAATCAATCAATCACATGATTTGTGATCTTAAAAAGGGGGATATTGTTGGACTCCTCACATGTTAATCACGTTTTAATGATCACAAATCCTACACATTTTGTGAAACTTATTAATCATGTGTATTCTCTCTCAAATCATGTGTACAGATGATCAATATCTTTTTGCATTAAATAAGGCTATCCAAAATATTAATTGTTATATATTAAGTTTGATTATTATACACAATATTTTATTTACTTCATAATGATTTTTTGATGAATGATTATGTATAAACCATTTTATGAATATCACTATTTAAGTCTGTATACAGATATTTGGCTAAGTCTGAGACACCATGAGTTTGTCACAGGTTATGTTTTTCTAGAAAATGACCCATACACCATGACCATCCAGACAACATGAACATACATGCACCATCACCATCCAAACATAGTGACTATCCAAACACCATGACCAGACACAATGACCATCCAAACACCGTCACCATCAAGACAATGTGACCAGACACTGAGACCATCCAGACACCATGACCATCAAGACACCATGACCATCCAGACACTGTAACCCTACACTGTGACCCTAACACCGCATATATGATACCAGTTATGGATATTTATAAAACTATCCCATCAAAATTGTTTCATCGCTCAAAGGCAATGAAGTAGAAATCATTTCAAAAAGACACTGCTTCATAGAGACACAATTTCCAGAAAGACTATGACATCATCTCTTAATCTATTTTGGCATTTTTCAATTTAATTTTTAACGGTCATATTTGAAGATTTTAAATGCACTTACATAATTAATGTTTCTTTATAGACATGTCACCTGATAGTAAAAGGTACAAGGTGCAGAATACATGCAACCTATCAGCTCCAACACATGCACTCGAAGAATAAAAGAGAAGTGCGGCTCAGAAACAAAAAGACACATAGCGCGACAATGAAAAAAAATGATATTTTCTAAGAAAAGAAGAGACACATGCAACTCTACATTCTTGAATAACACATGATGTGTTATTTAATAAAAAAGTCGGATACCATTGATCAGAATCGTCAAGATCATATTTTCACTAACAACACCACGAGGAACATGAGCCAGATCTAGCTGACTTAAGATACTCTGTTTTCCACAAGAGGACTCGATTTCTGCATCTGATTCATCCTAGAAGTCTAGAGATACATTGAATAACACTCAGAGAACTTCTAAACTTATCTCATCACTTTTTTCTTTATTGTGTACTGTTTTTAGCTTTTGAGCAGTGTGTGTATGTTTTTATAAAAACACACACTATCTCCTACATTAAACAGGAGGATATAAGATATCCTTCTGCTCACATCTTTTTACACTTGTGTATTCCCACATATAAGTGTGAAAGAGGTTGTGTGTGATTGGTTAGTTCAAACCCACGTCGAACCATGGAAGAGGTCATGTGACATGGAAAGTATTGTGTACTATTGTTAACCCCGATCTAGGGTGTGGATCAAGTTTATTTATATAAAATTCATTGTGGTAGGTGATCACCATGTGGAGTGGATTAGGTCTCGGCTTGAGATTGAACCACTTGTTTTTTATCTGCTGTGATGTTTAATTTAGTTTTATCTATTTTACTATTTAATCTAGAAATCACTAAATTTACTTTGATAGTAAATCTTGGAAACAAGTAATAATTGTTTTTCCTTATTATAATAGCTTCAAATGTAATGTTTATAACTAATATTAAGGATACTGAGAATTAATCAAACATCGGAGAAGTTATTTAAATAGTCAAACTTTCATAACCACATTACTTTGATTAACTGACATATACTTTTTTATTAGGGAATAAACTTTTAAGAATTTTCTTTAAACAGAAATTTATATAGATACTCAATTAACACCCCTCTTGAGTACTCTACTATGACCAACAGAAACATACCAATGTCCCTGTGGGAAAATATTATAACCTCAAAGAAACTACCAAGTAATACTAACCAATCCAGCCTCACCAAGGCACACTCACCAAATTGCACAAGTCATGTAATGTAGTAGTATAAGAACATCAGTATTTGGGTCCCCTAAACCAATTTTCCATTGGTTAACTAATTATCCCTAATGGATAACTTCTTGATGATACCACTCTTCCCATATACATACCCACTACCAAAACCTACCCGCAGACCCTTCAGCCTCAAACCACACACAATCCCACCAGTAGACACCTAGGCCACAACAAACACACCTCTCTCTTAAAGACACATGGGCCTCATCCCGAAGAACCTTGGGAAAACAATCCTGGCCCACAGACACCAAGGCCACTCATCTATAAGAAACCCTTGCCTGAAGGATCTTGGACTACGGTTATCCTCAAGCCATTATATCCTTCCTGGATACACTCGAGCGATATGAACCCAGAAGAGTGTGTGAATAAAAAAGTTTGTAATCAGCTATCCATTCTCCCACTAAGATGTTGGGAAAGACACCCTCCTCTATGAAATAGAGGTGTTCAGCACATAGTGCTCAACAAGGGTGGGGTGAATATAGAAATCACAAGGAACTAAAATTTATATATATAAGTAAGAAAACACCTAGCCCCAACAAATGGATCCTCACAATAGACAACCAAATCATACCAAACCACAATCGCTGCTACCCTTATATGCACAACCACACAACAACCACTACCAAAGCTTAACCCACCCCTTTTCGATTTAAAAAATTTCCATTTATTAAATTAAAGGATTCAATGTAATTTATACCAGTACTACAAGGAAACTACCAAAAACTACTATATCAAAACAACAAGAAAACCAAGAATTACAGCCCCACTATATGCTCCTTTTCAACCACTACCAACTATCATTCATCAAAACTATACTTCACAATCCTTCTTACACAACCACACCCCACAACCCCAATACCCAAACAATTTACCAATGTTGTACCATGACACAACAATTTCATAACCACACCACAGTCCCACTTCCCAACATCTCTCTGTGACCAAAACATAAACAAAGGTAGTTAAACTACCTACAAGTTCATCCATTCCACAATCAATTAGTCTCTTAGACTTGGAAACCAACACCACCTATAACTCCTCCACACAAAAAAGTTCATAGTAACTACCATTAACCATAGCCCCATTGTACACCCACACCACTCCCTTCTCACAAAACCAAATCCTCTATCCAACCTTATACTCACAACTGTACTCCCAATAGCATCACCAAAAAACTCACACATGTTACAAAACTCAAAAGAACACAACACTCAACCACACCAATCAATAGGATGTACACACACACACACACATATTCAGATTTAACCAGTAGAGGTTCTTTAATTCCACTTAATTATAGAAGGGGTGATCAAACAATAGGTTTGATCCTGGGGAATCCATTTATTTAACCAAAAATACATGGTTTAATAGTTTTTCATGTTACAATCATTTATCAAAGCATCCAAACAAAACAGAACATCACTAGTTTATAAGAAATGACCACCAACAGTCATGATTTTTAGGGATCATATTGACATAAAAATCCATAAAGAATCACATATAAAAAATAAAGACAGGAGATCAACATCAATCCACTCCCCGCCTATTATTTTTTTTACCCCTATTCTTTTTTGATCATATTTATTTCTTGTTTATTTATCATTTTATGAAAAGTATTCAGTCGTTCCTCATAAAGAATAATTAGTACACCCACCCCTCATGACGAAAAAATAAATAGAGATAGATAAAATCCCTACACGATGATCAAAGGATCGATGTTACTCCTTTCACCAAAAACATGGATTGCTTGAGAAGTATGGAAGAAATCCAAGGAACCTGAACATGAGAGCTCTAGCACAGGCACACAAATCATATACTGATGAAGGCTCTAGGAGCACCAAGGGAAAATGAAAAACACAAAAGGAAGGGAAGATCCTGACTTTGAAGAGTCAGATCCTATTTTAAATGAAGAATGGTTCTAAAGACATTAATATGGGATCGTGGTACAGATCACATGGTTCTGGTATCTCAAATCACCCGAGACATTAGGATATTTAATGATTTAATTATTCTCATTTGAAATGCCCTTAAAAATTTCTAAAGGAGGATTTAAACTCAATTTAAATCAAATAAGAAGTAAGAGGGGTAAAATTGGAAAAATGGGAAAAACTGGGAAAACTAAAGATGAGTCACTGATTGGTGAGACAATAACACAGGGCCATTGATGGGTGAGCTACCAACAAAACCTACCGATACCAACCTACCAACACTAATCCACCGATGTTGAGCTAACAACGCTGAGCTACTGATGAAACATCCTACTGACTTCCTAACCTACTGATTCCCTAACTTTCCGACACCAATGCTGATGAATCAACAACATCAACACCATAAACTCATCGATATTGGTGCCTTTTATTCACAGATTCACTGATGTACCAATGCAACGACCTACTAACGCAATGACACGTCGATGCACTCACATGTCGATGCATTTATATGATGACACACTGACATTCCGATGCACTGACATGTCGATGGTAAAATAGAAATTTAGAAAACTCCTGAAATGATCCAACATTACCTCCAAAAACACTCTAAACACGTGTTTTCACAAAGGATTAGTCTGGGAAAATCCGAGTCATTACACCTTGTTTCTCAATTTGAGTGTTAATCTAATGTATTCAATGTTCTTTTGTTAATGTTGAATAGAAAAATGCATCTAAGAATTCATGTGTATCAAATACATAATGAAACTACTGATGAAACACAATGAGAAAATCCTCTCATGCACCCCAGTTTGGTTGAGGTGATTGTGCATACATTTCATGCTCTGGGAAAATCACTTCCACCGGTTCCTTTTCTGGCACTAGTCATGGAACCTCAAAGGGATGTTTAGTGAAATCATTCATAGGTGTTCCATCACCAAAACCCACCAGAGTTCAATGGATTCAATGTCCCTCAAGAGTATGAGGAATGATTGATATGGATGGATCATTTTTTGAGTTTCTGTAGATACATGATTAAATCAATTTGATGTGTTCCACATACATCCTATAAAAGATGAGTAGAAGATGGTGGGACATGACGACGATGAAAAAGAAGTATAATGGATTAGATTGGAAAGACGTAAAGGTTATTTTTAATGAATATTTATACCTAGAGACGATTTTATTTTCTAAGGATATTGATTTTTTCAAACTCGAGTAGGATGAAAGGACCGTGATAGATAATGCAAACGGTTTTACTGAGATTTGGAAATTTTCACCTAAGATAGTATCAAATGAGAAGATAAAGACATAATAGTCTGGTTTGGGACTCCGATCAAATATTTTTCTTAGGTTTTCTTGCTAAAGCCTCCTTCTTATACGTATGTTATTGATATAGAGTTGATGGTCAAAATGGACTTGGCTGGAATGTCTGGGTTGACGAGAGTTTCTTTTTCTCTAGTGGCATGGAAAATTACTCTAATGGAAAGTGGAAATGAGATGATTCACAAAGAGGATCTCGACATCAGGGTATTTCTTGACTTCCTATAGGGACATGAATAGGATCTATGATTTTATAAAATATGGTAATATATGGTATTCATATACATTTTTAACTAAGGCACCCAAGGTATATGGTTCCTACAAACACTCTTGTTATTTGTGGATGTAATTATATGTTTATCCTACTCCTCGCAGTGGAATGAGATCATAAATTCCTAAAAAAAACTATGAAATAATTATATGTTACCTGAGAATAGGGGTTACAACTATAGAAATACATATTGAGACTTTTTTATGCAGTGGAAGAATCTCCAGAGGAAGAATATTGTAACGTATCGGTTTCAGAAGCCACCCAGAGGCACCCATACCCGGTTGGTCACATGGCCTCAAGTGAATTTCCCTAATTTACAGAGACTTCCAACTAGTAGTGAGGGCCTTGGGTGTGATAGTATAGAATCTATTCCCTCATTGGCAGAGTACACAATGGAAGTAAATAAAGCAAACAATAGTAGAAGCTGTAAATATCTAACAACAATAGATAGCGGAAGACTAAAACAATAAACATCTGGAGCACATATGTATATATGAAATGATGCATGATAAATATCTAGGAAAGCATACAAATAGGTCAGAATGCTGGAAATACAAAACAGTACCAAAATTAGTACAACAGAAAAGATAAACAGCTCCGCAGCATCACAAACCTAAGCTTGGTCCCATGCTCTCATGCTCCAAAGCAATCAAGTAACTGAAGTCAAAGGGTGCTTTACATTGTCTATACCTACAACAACACAGTCTATTTGGGCCAAAAATCATGGCCCAAATAGAGTGTGAGACTAAATCCCAGTAGGCAGCCACCTGTAGATTTGTGCCTAACATTGAGTGACCATGTGGTCGGTAATAGTACAAAAAGCAGTAAACAATAACAGTAAACAACAAGTAGTAATCAGTAAGTAGTAACAAGATGATATGCAACAGTAATCAATCTATAGAAAAACAAGTTGCAGTGAAGCAAACAACTAACCACAACAGGAACCCTTCTGGGAAGTACTCGCAGCCAACCCCTCTGGTCCTATCCAAGAAGTACCAACAACCCTCTGGGTAGTGCACTCTGCCTAACCCCTCTGGTTTGGTCATATGAAATTATAATACTCTTTGTGGAAGTTTACTTGGTCAATTCCCCTTATAGTCAAGGGTAGTTAGAGACTCTGTGAGGAAGATCACGCGGTCTAACCCTCTTATATCCCCAAGGTCTAGAAACTCTCGGAGGAGCTCACTCGGTCAATCCTTCTATAGTTTCAGGTCTATCACAGACTCTTTGAGGAAGCTCACTCAGTCAATTCCTCCTCTAGCCTGGAATGGTTTTAAAGAAATTCAAACAAGTGAAGACTCTCTGGGAAGCTCACTCGGTCTACCCCCTATAGTCTATAATACCCAAGAATCTCTGGGAAGCTCACTCGGTCTATCCTATGTAGTCTATAATGTCCAAGACTCTCTGAGGAAGCTCAGTCGGTCTATCCCTATATGTTCTATAATGTCCAAGACTCTCTGGGAAGCTCACTTGGTCTATCCCTTATAGTCTATAACACCAGGTTCTCAGGGTCTCATGCGAGTCAGTGCATAATAATGTTATAAGGCCAAAGTACACCTACAAAGATACTTGGCTAACCAGTCTACAACAAAATAATCATGTCAAAAATATCATTCCATCCTACAGTCACAAGGCGTGGAAAACAGGTATAACAGCCAAAGGATAACAAGACCCAAAGGTCGTAAACAGAACAAGGCATGGGAAAAACATCCTAACACATCATTTATCCTCAAACATGATCAAAGTACCTCTACAAAAGCATACAATCAAGGGAGGAAAACAATATGGAAAAATAGTAAACATGCAATACATCGTTCACAAGAATTGGTGGGAATTTTCACATAAAACTCAATGTATTTGAAAGGTAAGGAACAAACCACCTACCTTGATACTAGGATACCAATATACATGAACCAAAAGGATTGATTCTCCTTATAACGACATAGATCGCTTTGGTTCCAATGCAATTGACAGCGGTCGATTCGGAAAACAGATGGAGGCTTGGGGGCTCGGAGGATGTTTGCAACCATACGCGTTTTCTCGGTTGAATAACCTGAAGAATAAGGTGTTTCTGCTAATTAGGCGCGAAATCGGTCCATTTAATAAAAAATAGAAAGTACACGACGTGTACTTATAATGAACACAGTGTGTACTAGGCCTTTCTGTACTCTGCTTTAAGCGGCCTCCACATCACCCCTACACACCGTGTGTGTGGCCCGGACACAGCCAGCACATGACCTTGCACGACATCAAAGTACACGATGTATACTTATAAAGTACATGGCGTGTACTTTGAAAATTTCTATATTTTCCTCTTTTTCTCAAAAACGACCAGAAAAGGAAATACATACCTGAAACGAAGATCCGGGTTCTTAAAAACTTCACACCTTAAAGAAATTCATCTTCGAATTTCCCTAGTGAGGCATAGAAGAAGAAACCCTGAATAGCTCCGGCCACTGTGATCGTACATCGACCTTTCTCTCCCAGGTCTTTTCCTATACTCACCCGAGCTGCCATAGCACCCGTACCAGAGGAATAGACCGACCATAGATAATATTCGTATTGCGATTGACAATCCGGATAGGATGATCCTCAAACAATGCATCCGCTTTGAGCTCAACCTCCTTGGGTTGAAATACATGAGACATGTCTGAAAAGTATCGTCAGAGATGAGAGACATGGAAGATGTCATGCATATCTCGGTACCTCTGAGATAACTACATCTGATAGGCAACCGGTCCAACTCTTTACAACACCTCAAAAGACCCGACGTACCATGGAGAAAGCTTTACCTGTATCTGAATCCACTTGGGTCCCAACCTCGGGGCGACATGCAAGAAAACCTGATCCCCGACCTCGAACTCTAGAGGTCGTATCCACTGATCAACATAAGAATTCTATTGAGACTGTGCTGTAGCCATCCTCTTCTAAAAAAAATCTATCTTCTCTGAGGTCTCCTCAATAAGACGAGGTCCTAATAAAGCTACCTCTCCTACCTCCAGGTAGCACAAAGGTGATCGGCATGTCCTACCGTACAATGCCTTTTAAGGTGCCATCTTAATAGTCGCCTGAAAACTATTGTTATAGGTAAAATCTATAAGAGGAACATGCTTCTCTCAAGAACTGCCGAATTCTAGAATGCTAGCTTGGAGCATATCCTCAAGCACCTGGATCGTATGCTCGAACTGGCCATCTATTTGGAGATTGTATGCTGTACTCAAAAGTACCTATGTACCCAAAGCCTTCTGAAGCCCCTGCCAAAACCGAGAAGTAAAGAGTGCATCCTTGTCTGAAGCAATGGAGTGTGGAACTCCATACAGACGTACAATCTCTCAGATGTACAACCGCTCCAACTCATCAACACTGAAGGTATCCTTGATCTTCAAGAAGTGAGAAACCTTTGTAATCCTGTCGACAACAACCCAAATAGCATCACTCCCTCAATGTGACCTCGGTAACCAGGTCATGAAGTCCATCTTCACATTGTTCAACTTCCAGTTGGGAATGAGTAACTACTGTAAAAGCCCTGCTAGTCATTGATGCTCCGCTTTCACTTGCTGATAAGTAGAACATCTCATGACGATACCATAAACATCTCTTTTAATACCTGGCCTCCAGTACTTGTGGTGTAGATCACGATTCATTTTGGTGATGCCAGGATGAACTTCCCAAACTGAAGAATGAGAATCCCGCATCAGTTCCTCACATATGTCTACTAGAACCCATACATGTCCCTGGAAACTCAGGAACTCATCCTCACCCACTGTCTATCCAGGAAGAGGGTCCTCTCCTAACACTCTCTCCCACAGGACTAGGCCTTCTGAGTCTGATAGTTGCCTCATCCGTACCCGATCAAGAAGGGTAGAGGTAATTGCTACAAATGATAGAAAACTCTACCCCTGTTTGTCGTGCACCTCCAAATGCATCTTAGAGAATAGAGCCATAAGCTGACACTCACTGCTAGCCTCATAAACTGCATAAATCTGAGTTCTTCTTCTCAATGCATCAGCTACCGCGTTGCCCTTTCCTGGTGTATAGGCAAGCTCAAAGTCAAAGGACTGAATATACTCGACCCACCAACGCTGTCTTAGATTCAGATCATGTTGAGTGAATATGTACTTGAGACTCTTGTGGTCGGGGACAACCACAAAGTGCTCTACCAGAAGGTAATGTCTCCAACATCATAAGGCATGAACAACAGTTTCCAACTCCAGATTGTGCGTCAGGTAGTTTCTCTTGTTTAGCCTCAACTATTGAGACCCGTACGCAATGAATACATCTCCCTGAATAAGCATAACTCCCAGTATGACACCTGAAACATCACAATAGACTGTATAGCTCTTGCCCGGCTTTGGAAATACTAGTATCGGTGCTGACGTCAACCTACCCTTCAGCTCTAGAAAGGCTGACTCACAAGAATCTGACCATAAGAACTTTGCCACTTTTATGGTTAGACCTATCAGCGGTGCTGCAAGGCATAAAATATCCTGTATGAAATTCCTGTAGTATCCAACCAGCCCTAGAAAACACCGCACCTCAAAGAAATTGTTCGGCTGCTCCCAGGAAACTACAACTCTCACTTTCTCTGGTTCTACTGATACTCCTATTCTGAGATAACGTGACACAAGAAGTGAATTTGATCCATCCAAAAGTGGAATTTTGAGAGCATAACATATAACTGATTCTCTCTCAGTGTACTCAGAACGATCTCAAGATGGGTATCATGGTCGTGTCGAGTGTGAGAGTACACCAAGATGTCATCCACGAAAACCACCATGAAGGAATCCACGTATGTATGGAACACTCGGTTCATCAGTGCGATAAAAGATGCTGGCACATTCATGAGACCGAATGGAAAGACTGTATACTCGTATAGACCATACCTTCTCTTGAAGGCTGTAAGATGTATATCCGATGGTCTAACATGAAAATGATGATAACCAGACCTCAAATTAATCTTCAAGAACACCTGGGCTCCTCGAAGCTGATCAAAGAGGTCATCGATCCTCGGAAAAAAATATCGGTTCTTTACCGTCAACTGGTTCAGCTTCCGATAATCCACACAAAGCCAAAGGGTGACGTCTGTCTTCTTTGAAAACAAAATAGGTGAACCCCAAGGAGAAGTACTGGGTCGGATGAAACCCTTTGCCTACAACTCCTCCATATGCTTCATGATCTCCTGCAACTCAGGTGTAGCCATCCTATAAGGAGGAATGGACACCGGTGCCAATCCTGGAACGAGCTCAATCGAGAAGTCTACCTCACACTCTGGAGGAAAACCTGAAAATTCATCTTGAAAGACATCCCTAAAACGATCCACCACTAGAGGAAATTCTAACTATGAAGTCCCCTGGTCATCCAGATAAAGACTGGCAATCTGGGCTGTAACTCCTCCTAGCCCATGATGCTTTGGTCCGACTCTACCCGCCTGGACATCCCAATCGCCTCTATGAAGAAATGATTCTCCCACTAGAGATATGAAACTCACCCTATGGCGATAGCAATTGATGACTACCTGGAAGGAAACTGACCAGTCCATACTAAGAATGACATCATAGCCTATCATCTCTAGGACAATGAGGTCCCATAAGAAGTGACACCCTATAACCTCAAGAGGTCACTCTCTACACTGACGTACGCTAGACGTCATCATTCTCAATGGTGTGTCAAGAGTCAACATGTCGGTAGACAAAAAGATATAGAGCCCAAGGCTCTCCATAACAGCAACAGAGATAAAGCTATGCGAAGCACCAGTATCGAAAAGGGAGAAAGATAAAACTGAGGCTACTAAAATTGTACATCGAACTGTGGAAGGGTCGGGATCCTGCTCTTGATAGGTCTGCTCCATGATGAATGTCTGGCTTGTACCATGGCCATGCACCCCTAGCTGACCACTATGAGCTGGTCCACTCTTCTGTCGCTGGTAACTTGGTGATTAACCACCACGGCCACGACCTCCACCTTGGCCTGAACGACTGTAAGAACTCCAGTTCCCAGACTGGTGAGAAACTGGTGATACATCTCCTATACGTGGGGTCATAGAAGAACCCCTACCACCAGCTGTAGGCAAGAAGATCTAACAAAAATGCTGAATATGGCCCATCTTACCGCAAGATCGACACTCCATTGGGTCTTTCTGACACTAAGGCCTAGTATGCCCGCTCCTCCCACACTGGTAGCATACAACCTGGCTGCCTGAAGATACATTATGCCTACCCTGATCTCCTCGAGCAAACCCCCTGGGGATCTTCCTGCTATCAGAAGGAGGAACATTGACTCTAGATGTCGAACTGCCCTGGCCCACTATTCCAGAATCTCTCAGATTGCGCTCAGTGATTGGTGCCTAGTTGATGATAGAGGATATCGAAGTCAACCTAAAGATATTCACCTGGGAACGAATCTCCTGCCTTAGACCATCCTCAAACTTCTTAGCAAGGAACAACCCATCACCTGCAAGAATCGGCGTGAAGTGTTGTAGCTCAATAAAGCGAGATGAGTACTCCATAACAGAAAGAGTACCCTGATCTAGACTCATAAACACCCGGGCTTGGTCAGCCCTAAAGGTCTCTGGATAAAAGTAATCATATAAGATGCACTGAAAATCATACCAAGTCATACTCTGCTGGCTCCCTGACTATGAGATCACCTCCCACCACCTCTTGGCGGTGTCTCAGAGTATATATGTAACCAGTTTTACCCTTTTCTCTGGAGGTATCTTCATTTACTCGAAGACCATCAGTGTGGCCTCTAGCCACAACTCCGCAGCTTGTGGTCCTCCATCCCCTAAGAAAGTAGAAGGATGCTGCTTCTGGAAAACCCGTATCAACTCAGCCATCGATGTGGCAGGAGGCGGCGCTCCCTGAAAGGTCTGCATCATCCTCAGGAAGTCCTCCCTGAACTATGCATCGGCTCCTGCAACGGGAATAACTACTGGTGCCAAGGCTAGCATAGCAGGAGGTCTCTGATCAGCCGAATCCAGTGTTTGATCACCATCTAGTAGCTGATGTACAACCGGAGGACGTCTCGGAGGAATACCTCTGAAAGATAAATAGAACACCTTAGATCAGGATTATCAAGGATAGAGAAAACAAGAGTACAAGATGAGAATAGTTGAAAGAAACATTCAAGATTACAAAAAACGACTACAAGGTGTGTATAAAAACTACAAGACATGTTTCTTAAATCCATCCACATGGGTGTGTATTTCTGCCACAATTGGTCGTGTAACCCCCAGACTACACGGCGTGTTGTTCCCACACACATCATAATCTTAAACTCCATTCCCCTACCAGAGTCTATTTACACGACTAACTCACATGGTCCTCTTAACCCTAGACTACACGGTGTGTTCACTAAGCACACGGTGTGTACTAAACAAGGTTTCGGTGATCTGTATTGTTAGCTATAAGGCCGACTACATGATTGACCCTTACACGGCATGTTTTAAACAAACACAACATGTATAGGAGAAGATAACACCAAACCGTGTTGTTCGTGACACAACCGGGTACCTAGAACAAGGCTACACAATATATTCTTACAATACACGATGTGTACTACACGAGATTCCCCGACCCGTGTTCTTAGTGACGCGGCCGGGTACATGGCTCACTACTACATGGCGTGTAATGACTGTATACTGCGTGTTCCTGAATTTTTTTTCACCACCCTGTGTTTCTACTCACACAGTCAGTGACACTGTTTAAAACTACACAGCGTGTAGTCAAGTACACACCATGTATTATGGGTTTTTCCAGGCAGTAGCTTAGAAACTGCACTGAAGCCTAGAAAACACTAAAAAACAAACATGGAGGTGCCAAATTCTGATTGGTAAGGGACCATACATAGGTTACCTACTCCCGAGCACAAATTATTACCATGTACCGAATCCGTTGTATCCCTGGCTAAAGGCTCCAAACAATAAATTGAGGGAAAAGAATTCCTTTGATACCACTTTGTAACGTCCCGGTTCTGGAAGCCACCCAGAGGCGCCCGTACCTGGTTGGTCACATGGCCTCAAGTACATTTCCCCAAATTCCAGAGGCTTCCGAATAGTAGTGAGGGCCTTGGGTGTGATAGTGGGGAAACTATGCCCTCATTGGCAGAGTACACAACTGAAGTAAACAAATCATACAATAGTGGAAGTAGTAAATATCAAACAACAATAGATAGAGGAAAACTAAAATAATAAAAAACTGGATCACATATGTTTTTATTAAATGATGCTTGATACATATCTAGGAAAGCAGCCAAATAGGTCACAATGCTGGAAATACAAATAGTACCAAAACAAGTACAAAATAAAAGATAAAGAACTCCACAGCATCACAATCCTATGCTTGGTCCCATGCTCTCCTTCTCCAAAGCAATCAAGTACCCGAATTCGAAGCGTGCTTGCCCTTGTCTATACCTGCAACAAAATAGTCTGTTTGGGCCCCAATGCATGGCCCAAATAGGGTGTGAGACTAAATCCTAGTAGGAAACCACCCGAAGATCTGTGCCTAATAGTATGTGAGCATATAGCAGGTAATAGTACAATAAACAGTAAACAGTAACAATAAACAGCAGGTAGTAATCATTAAGTAGTAACAGGATGATATGCAACAGTAGTCAATCAACAGAACAATATGTAGAAGGAAGAAAACATCTAACCACAACAGGAACCCTTCTGGGAAGTATTCACAGCCAACCCCTCTGGCCCTATCCAAGAAGTATCAACAACCCTCTGGGCAGTGCACTCAGCCTAACCCCTCTGGTTTGGTCATATAAAATTATAAGACTCTCTGGGGAAGCTCGCTCGTTCAATTCCACTTATAGTCTAGTGTATTCAGGGACTCTATAAGGAAGATCATGAAATCTAACCCTCTTATAGCCCCATGGTCTTGAAACTCTCAGAGGATCTCACTCGGTTAATCCTCATATAGTTTCAGGTCTATCTCATACTCTCTGAGGAAGCTCGCTCGGTCAATTCCTTCTCTATCCTAGAATGGTTTTAAAGAAATTCAAACAAGTAAAGACTCTTTGGGAATCTCACTTGGTCTACCCCCTATAGTCTATAATACCCAAGACTCTCTGGGAAGCTCCCTCGGTCTATACCATGTAGTCTATAACGTCCAAGACTCTTTGAGGAAGCTCACTCGGTCTATCCCCATAGGGTCTATAATGTCCAAGACTCTATGGGAAGTTCACTCAGTCTATCCCTTATAGTCTATAGCACCAGGTTCTCACAGTATCGTGCCAGTCAGTGCATAATAATGCTATAAGGCCAAAGTACACCTACATAGCTACTTGGCTAACCAGTCTATAACAAAACAAGCATTTCAAGAATATCATTCCATCTTACACTCACAAGGCATAGAAAATAGGTATAACGACCAAAGGCTAACAAGAACCAAAGGTCGTAAATAGAACAAGGCATGGGAAAAACATCCAAGTACAACAATTATCCTCAAACATGATCAAATTACCTCTACACAAGCATACAAGAAAGGCAGGAAAACAATAGGGGAAAATAGTAAACATGCAATACCCTGTTCATGGGTGTTGGTGGGAATTTGCACATAAAACTCAAATACATAGAAAGTTATGGCACAAAATACCTACCTAGATACTATGAGATCAATATACTTGAACCACGAGGTTGATTCTCCTTAGAACGACGTAGATCACTACAGTTCCAACACAATTGATGACGGTCGATTCAAAAAATATATGGAGGCTTGGGGTCTTAAAGGATGCTCATGGTGGTATGAGCACTCTCGGTCAAAGAACCTGGAGAAGAAGGTGTTTCTGTCGATTAGGCGTGACCCCAGTCCTTTTAATGAAAAAAAATAAAGTACACAGCGGGTACTAGGCCTTTCCATACTCCACTTTATGTGGCCTCCACATCTCCCCTACACACTGTGTGTGTGGCCCGAACACAGCCAACACATGACCCTGTGTGGCATCAAAGTACACGGTGTGTACTTATAAAGTACACAACGTGTACTTCAAGAATTTATAGATTTTTCTGTTTTTCTCAAAAACAACTAGAAAAGGAAAAACATACTTGAAACTAAGATTCAGGTTCTTACAAATATATTAGCCCATCAACTGTGAGAGGTGTCCTCATAATAACATCATCATTAGTGAATGATGTATTTGATATTGGTTCATCTCACTCATTTATTTCAATACATATTTTTAATATACAAAATCTTCATATTTATCTGTTATCTTATGTGATGGATATTACTATAGACTTTGGAATGAAGAGATATAAGATTATAGGTATTCCTACTTGTGTTTTATATTTATTAGATATCAAGCGTTCTAGAGTATTTTAGTTCTCTATAGTAAACCCCATGACAATATGTTCAGGATGGACTGGTTTATTTCAAATAAGACCAAGATTGGTTGTTACCTTCGATGTATATCCTTTACTCCACCAGATGGGGTTTTCTGCATCTTTCAATGAGACTGGGTCTTGAGGTCGTGTAGATTCGGAACATATAATATAGTTTTGGGGAAAGTGATATATATGTTTTTTATCTAGAGTGAGAATCATTTACTCTGATCTCCCTCGAATTTTCATCACATTTCCTGACATTTTCATTATGAATTATCTGGTTTTCCACCTGTAAGGGAGGTATATTTATCTATTTATTTATTGTCAGGTAGTCAAACTATATCCATTACTTCTTACCACATGGAGCTAGCTGAAATAAAATTAGATGTGTATTATCTCTAGTTCGATATAGAGTTCTCTTAGTTAGAATCTCCAATTACTTCTCTATCTCAGAAGGGATTAAAATTTTCATGGGATAAGATATTTCAGAATTATTTCATTGGGCAGAAATTTTTTTTGACTACTACACCAGTATTGAATCTTCCATTGGTCGGGTGGGGCTATATGGTCTTTTGTGATGCATCATGATTAGTGTTGGGTTGTTTTATTACCATGATTGATTATATCATTTAATATATCTCTCAAAATATTAGGAAACATGCAAAAAATTACCCTAACCATAACCTCAAACTTGTGGCTATGATACACATGAATAAGAGTTGGAATCCTTATATTTAAAGAGAATGATTTACTATGTTTTCAAACAAAAAAATCTTGAGTAATATCTTATTTAAAAAACAATTTAATCTCTTCTAGAGGTGTTGGGTGGAATACGTACAATCATTTGACTTTGATGTAACCTATACACTATAGAAAGGGAATGTCATCATAGATTTTTTGATTAGGAATCTTACAACCCATACTGTAAATGAATATTCATAGGATTAGAACTTGATGTATCTTTTTCCATAGTTTCATATTGGTGTTAGTGAAATCAAGATAGAGGATTCCGTGGCTAGTGTTCTATTGATATCCACTCTTGTCGAGATGATTCTTCATAAACAACAGCTTGATGATGAGATATGTAGAATTAGAGACTCTCTTAATGGTGTGGGGAATGATTATGAATTTTATTTCCCTAATGAGGGAATTCTATGTTATCATAATTGCTTTGTGGTACCATTATCTGACAAGAAATATGTTATGGGGAATTTTAGTAATTCCCAGTGGGAAGTGAACCATGGAACGATGAGATAGTTCTATGACTTGTGACATTGATTTTGGTGTCCAAGTATGATAGGTGGAATTGTTGAATTTGTCTCTCCTTGATATATGTTCCAAAAGGTCATGTATAAGCAACATAAACATTTGATTTTGCTTCAGCCACTTCTAGTGCCGACATGGAGGTGTGATCAAATATCTATTGAATTTTTGATTTGGTTTCATTCTACTTAATGGTAGAATAATGTATTATAGATTTTTATCAACATGATTACTAAATTGGCTCACATTATACTTATTCCTGATATAAACAAATTTGTGGAGATGGGAAATCTCTATGTGAAAGAGATTGCACATTTTCACAGAGTTCCATCTACAATAGTTACAAATAGAGATATGTAGTTCTCATACCTCTTTTGGAGAGGGATTCAAGAAGAACTAGGATCTCAGGATTGATTTACTACATCATACCATACTCATTCATATGGAAAGAGTGAAAGAGGTATATAAATTATTGAGGATACGCTATGTTCCTGTGTTCTAAAATTTTGTGGAGCTTGGAATGACCATTGGGGACTGCTTGAGTTTTATTATAACAATAGTTACTAGTCCACAATATAAATGAATCCATTTGTGGTCTTTTATGGATGACCAAGTAGACATTCATTATGTTGGTCAGATATTAATGAATTTTCCTTGGTTAGATCTAGCATGGTTCAAGATTCGACATAAAAGATTCAGTTTATTCATCAAAGAATATTGATAGCCTAGAGTCAATTCAAGTCTGATGATGATCATCTCCATACACCATTAGAAGTATTAGATGGTGACCATGTCTTATTGAATGTTTCACCATGGTTAGAAAATTGAATCTTACTCTTAAATTTTTGTAGAATTTGAGGAAATGGAACCTTACTCTTAAATTTTTGTAGAATTTGAGGATTTTGAGCAGGTGTGAAATGTGTATTATCACATAGCACTTCCACCATATATAATTTCAATAAATAACATGTTCCATGTATCATTATGAAAGTATCATTATGGTAAATCTCATGTTCTATGTTGGGGAGATCTTAAGGTTGAACCAAATTTAACTATGAATGAGAATCCAATTATGATAGTTTATTCTGAAATCAAGGTACTTTGTGGGAGGATGGTACCATTGGGTTGACTACTATGATTGCACAATTCTGATTCTTATGAGAAGTGGGAGATGGAGGCACTGATGAGAGAGTAGTGAACTCATATTTTTGGAATGAAAGATTCTCAGTAGGCTTTCTCATGACATAATGCTTCTATGTTGGGGAGTTTGTAACATTGTGTTTCTATATTTATAAATTACCAAACTCCTATCTTGATAATTATTTTTTGGATTTAGTTTAAGGGAGTTATATGTAATTTTTTTAAAATAAAGAAGATATTTTGGGTTGTGCACAATTGGCACATAGTTTCCCCTAACCATGGATGTTACTATTAGAAACCATGAAAACCAAGGTAGTGATTTTTTTAATGTTTTATTTTTTTTAAAAACTATATTTCCACTATAGATAAACTATAAAACCTCATCAGAAGGGTCGCACAATTAGGGTGTATGGTGTGACTAACCATACAGCTCTTCCAAAGAAATCATGTGTATGAGATCTTTTATTCTGTATTTTTTGAATAATTTCTAAGACCTCATTTTTAAGTACCTAATGGACCACATTGGACCCATTATGTTTTTTTACTTCCATAGAGGATTCAAAGAACACATTTTCGACCCACTACACCCTTATAAAAGTTAATCGAAGTTTAGTGATCAACGTTCGATATCCTCCTAATAAGGTTCCACATCCTATTCTCTTTATACTCCTCTCTTATCATTCCACCATAGGGTTTTTTAGATCTATATGTTGGTTGAGTGATCTATACCTCTATGATTTAGATCTTGAATCTAGGTTTAATTTTTAGATCCTCATGTTGAAACTCTTGATTGGAGTTTCCCAATTTGGGCTCAACATTTTGAGATCCTATGATCCCAAGGTAGGTGGTTCTGTTATGATGTCTAATTATTATTAAACCTAAATTTATAGATTTAAATTAAATTTTATGAATTTAATCCAAAGTCATTCAATGGATTTATTAGAAAACCAATTCCATTGAATTTTGGTATTTAGATTTATTTTGCATAAAATTAGGAAAAACCCCAAATTCCATTGAATTGGTGTGTGTTTTTTATTTTTGATGGAAAATTGTGGAATTTAAATTTGGATATTAATATGATGAAATTTATTTCAAATTCATATTTGAGAAATGTGAAATAAAATGTTTGGATAGAAACCCATTGGTTTTATCGTGTGTAAAGGCATGTTTTTATTAAAAACAAAATTTTGGTTTTTATATGGAAGATGGAATAATTTAAATGATGAATGGGTTGAATTTTAATTAATGTAGTATTAAAATAAATTTCGTATTATTGAAATGTTTTTTGAGCACATGAAATCTTATACTATTAGAGAGGTATTCTGAAAACACTCTTTTAATGCTTTACGACACTAACAATACATATGAAGTATGTCACATCTCTGATGGGATGATGATGAGTCCTCTTTGAAAATTACCAATGGGATATGTGTATACACATATTTACATTATAACTATTATAGTGTGCGGGATTCCAATAGTCTAGAACTATTATAACATTTCAAACATGACAATGATGCTCGTTTGAATTTATTTGAAGTATATGACATTGATTATTGTAAACTACCTTACACATGCCTTCTAAATTTATAAAAACTATTTTACATATAATTTTTTATCCATTTGATCAAAGTAATTCCATAATTTGATATTTAAAGAATAATTTATTTTAAAAATGATTTGAACTGCCATTTGTATTTAAAAAAATGATATCTTAGTTCAATAAATAAATTTTCATTATCTTATTTTGGAATCCATGGTGATACCCAACTAGGATTTAACCTCAAACCATACTTTTACCTTAATGTGTTTGTAGATAATCTATTTCCTAGTTCAATTTAGGGAAAATTTCCACAATGTGGTTGTTCTAGTTGTTCACCCTTGGGCTTAGAGAGTTTATTATTTTGGGGCTTGGGTTGTTTTCCCTATTTTATAGTAAAACTGTGATATTTGAGCTATTTTTACTTCTAGAACACTTCTCTTTATGTAGTTTTCTTATATGAAAATTGAATTGGGTAAGAACCCATGTTTTTTCGGACTGTAGTTGTGAGAAGAAATTTGGAATTTTTTTCTTTCAGATTTTCATTAGGGGAAAAGGGTCTTTCCCGTAATATTATAATCCCATATAATTTTTCTAAACACTCTGTTAGTCTTGAAATGTGGTTTTTACCCTAGTAATGGAGTTTATTAGGAATCTTATTTGTTCAAATTTTAGCGAAATATTAAATTTTTAATATTATTAAATTAAATTTTAATTTATTCACGGTATTTCGATCAGCTGTAAAATTTTAACAGATCTTTAGATTAATATTATTTCATTTCTATTGAGTCTAGAATTGAGATTTTATCATAGGCGAGGCCTAAAATCATATCAAGAGTTAGGACCAGACTACGTCCCTTTTCCCTCATTTTATTTTTCTTTTCTTTTTCTTCGCATTATTTTATCTTCCTTCATTCTCCTTCTCTGGTATGCCTCTCTTGTGGATCCTCCTGCGCCACTCGACATACAGATAAAATGGGAAGGGGTAAAGTGGGAGAGAGATAGAAGTAAGGGAAGAGATGTACCATCACGAAGCCCTTGACGTGTAGAGTCGGTGTATAACGACCATGGACCCTAAAATCATGAAAAGCTTCAGCTGTATCCACCGAATGGTAGGCCCATTTTTTTCTCCCTAGATCCTTGAATATTTTATGTTTTATAAATATATATCCTTTTCATTCTTGTATGAGGTCCCTACTCACTAGATTTGTGGTTTTGAAAAAAAAACAGGGGTTTTGGGAGATCCTAGGGTTTCCCCTTTGGGGAAACTAGGCTACACGGTGTATAGTCTTATGTGAAATGATGTGTGTTCTTCTTGGATTCTGATCCATATTATTTGTTTTTTTGGTTATTGGAGGTGATTACGTGAGAACCCAGGGTAGGAAGAGTATCCTCCTATGGTGACATACTTTTCTCAGAGACTTTTCTAGAATTGACCAATGAAGGTAAATGTCAATTGGGATTATAGACCCATAAATCAACATGGTGTTATGTGGATTTCAATCCAAAGACCTCCAGCTCAATTCCCTTGTATAGGATTTCTAGTTTTGTGGGATTATGGACATGAGGATTGACTGTTGATGTGCTTTATTTTTATTGTATTCACATACCAATGAATATTCATATCAGTGCATATATGTATAGGCATTGGACTGTACATGTGAACATATATAATTATGGACACCCATGGTGGAACTTTCCTAGTTGATAGGGATTACAGACCCTGGGTTTGTCTATGTGATCATGTTGGTTTACTTCCTTTTGGTTTTGCTTCACCTAGGTTGAGCACGTTGCTTTTTCATACACTTATAACAACACATTTATGGTTTGATTTTTAGGATGAACTAATGAGATTATTTATCACCCCTACACATGAAGCTCATTGTATGTGTAGATATTATGTCTGTATTTCAATTTGAACATGAGTGTCTTGGTGGATAGGGCTGAGGGCTAGTGTATCTTGATTGAATGGAGCTACTCGACAAGTTCTACTAATTGGGCTAGTGCAATTCAACAGTGTCTAGAAATCTGGTACGTGGTTTAGATGAGATATAGTAGTTGAGCTCTATATTATTACTTTCAATTTCGTTTTTTATTTCTATATCTATATGGTCGGCCAATTGGGTGACCAATGTTGTATTATATGACATAGTTGTTCAGGCTTTTACATCATTTCATTTATTATTACAACATGTTCTATTTAAGTTTGTTTATTGATTCTCTACTAGGTTTTTTACAGCTATGTATGATACATTTAAATTTTACACTACTCTAATATGAGGGAATAGTCTCACCACAAACACACCCTCATCCCTCACTGCTAGTTAGTAGCCCATGGAATACGGGGATCAGTGCTTGTGGTGTTGTAACCCACCATCTTGAAGCACCGGTTTAGGGGCATCTGGGTTTGGACATTGCAGAGTGGAATCAAAGGTTTTCTTATTTTCATGGTATTTACTATTTGGGATATGGTACACATGATTAATAGGAATGTTTCAGAACTTGTGATGGATATCAGACTAGTGCTTCGAGAACACTAGTTCTGGTAGGAAGTCCTGGTTACCTAGGTATTTTATTGTTGTTCTAATCTATGATGTTAAGGTCATATATGAATTCTCCATGAGAGACACTCATTTTCTATAGATTTTATGATTTATTGTGGATATCTGGCTGTTGGCCATTAAAAAGTGGCCATAGATGGATTTTTACTCTTGGATGGTAAAGGAAAGTGACTTCTCAAGCTTCATATTTGGAATGTAAGATTCACATCATGTTGGCCTTCTAGTGTGTGATTCTATTAATTATCGAGGCTTTTGGGCCTCCTTACATATAATTTTTATTCTGATAGTAGGTTATGTGGATCTACATCGAGGCATTTTGTTTTAAGGCTAATGAATTAGTCCTTATGTACGTAAGGTGCATTGACCCTAGTAGGTTGATTTGAAATGTAATGTTTTTTATGAAACCCTTGATGGGTATTTTTTATCAGGTCTGTGGTCATCTAGTCGAATCGTTGAGTAAGATGCTGATAGATACTGAGACTTTTCTTGTGAAATGGTCCTCTATGGGGTATTTACTCATTTATATGCTTGATGAGTGTCAGTTCAGTTTCTCTTCGGTGTTGGTTTTGTGAACTCTAGTGAATAGTTCCTTCTGATGATGCTCGGTGAGGATCATGGCCCTTGTAGGCAGTGCTTTTATCTTTGAACCTTATTATTCATTATGATATATACCCTCTTCTAATAGGTTTGATATTTTGGGATTGGTGGTTGGACCATATGACCTAGTTGTGAGGCTTGTTTTATAGGTCTCGGTGGGATACCTAGAGGCCATTCGTTTAAACTCAAAACCCTGTGGGTGAACATTTTTTTTTTCAAGTGTAGCCTTCTTGAGAGGATTTAACATGTTTTTACTTGATGATTTAGAAGTGATCACGGTTTTATTCTTGTTTTGAGATCAAGATATAGTAGATTCTGCAGTAATGAATTATAGGCTTGTTGGTGCCTTCATTTTTAATGAAGAATATTCCGTTCTTGTGTTTTGAGACTAGTTTGACATGTACAATTGTTTGGGTTCCAGGCATAGTCAACCAATTTTTCATTATTTCTAGTGTATTCAAATCATGGGTAGATTCTCATGACTTGTGTGACATTGTGTGGACAGGTCGAGTGATAAAGATACATGCTGGTTACATGTGGTATCATTTGAACCTAAATCAGTGAGTGGAGGGGTGTGAGTCAAGGAATGATGTTCTAAGACTTTTCATGGGTTCATATCATGGATGCTTTGTTGGAATGTCCCTCTGAGGTAACGGTGACATAGTGAAATATTGGGTTACCATGAGATGGTTTACGCATGGATGAATCCTAGTTTGGTTTTTGCAGGATGTGAGTGTGGCTCAGAGAGAGGTGTATACACCTTGGTATAATCATAGTGTATTCCTGTAGAGAAGATCATGTGCTATCTTGATTCGTATTGAGAATTCCAAGAGAGTGTAAACCCTATTCCAAGATCCTTTTTATTTCTAGATGTTCTTCCCTATTTAAGGGGAACCTATTGAGGTTGCCCTCGAGGTGTTGTGCAAGGCAATCCATATGGTGGGGAGTGCACCATTGTCCATTTGAGGGTAGTGACCCTAATTTTAAGTTGAACTCCAGAGTAGAGTAAGTTGTTTTTTAGTGTGTCATTGGGATTAGTGTTTGTTTTTGAGATGAAGATAATGATATTCTATTGGAGAGGAGTACTAGATTGGTCGTAGTAAAAATTTATTCCAAGTGGAAGGATATTGTCGATTCTATGAGAATAGTCGTTGGACAGTCCAAAAAGCTTGTTTGTGTCAATGCTTAGGTTGAGAGCATGTTCTTTGGTCCATTAACCAAGATTATCCAGGGAGAGAAGGTTTATGGAGGGGAGTTTGTAAGAACCCATGTTTTTTATGCTCTAGTTTTGAGAATAAATTTTAAAGTTTTTTCTTTTAGAGGCCCATGATGGGTAAAATTGTATTTTCCACAAGAAGATGATCTCATATAATTTTTCTAAACCCTTTGTTGGTCTTATAATGTGGTTTTTACCCCAGGGAAGTAGTTTTGTAGGAATCCGATCTATTTGAATTTTAGAGAAATAATAAATAAGTAATAGTATTAAATTAAATGTTAATTTATTCATATAGGTTCATTCAGATGTCTCTTTTGAATGGAGCATTGGACTGAGATTTTGTCTCATCTATTGAGTCTGGAACATGGAGTCTAGCCTAGATTAGACCCAAACACGAGTTGGCACTGGGACCATCCCATGCCACCTTTTCTTCTTTTTCTTTTATTTTATTTTTCATTTGATTATTTTCATTTATTTATTCCTCCTTCTTATGTATGACTCTTCTATAGATCATCCTACACTACTCAACTGATAGAGAAGAGGGCTAGAGAGAAAGAGAGAGATAAGGAAGGGAAGATATGTACCATCATGAAACCCTTGATGTGCTGAGTCAGCATATGGTGACTGTGGACCGTGAAATCAAGTGAAGCTTTGGCAGTTTCCATATTAAGGTATTCCCTTTTACATTTTCACTGTAGATCCCCATATATTTTCCACTTTCTAAATATAAATCCTATTTATTCATTTATGGGGGCCCTAGTGGCTGGACTATGGTTTTAGAGGTGAAAATGGGGGTTTTGAAAAATCTGAGTGTTTCTTATTCCGAGGAACCAAGTTACACATCTTGTAGTCCTGGGTGACACACCGTGTGTTCTTCCCATTTGGGGATAATAAATTTTTTAGGAGTAAATGCCATGTATGGTGTATACACCTAGTGTAATGGTACGTGGCCATGTGACCGATTACTCAGGCATGACTACCCATGTCAGGGCACATGGTCATGTAGAGTACACTACCAGATCCTATGTAGGGTATTACACCATGTAGAAGTACACGACATGGTCTTGTAGATGACCAAGTAGGTTGAGGGACATGGGAATTTACCTTATGTTGGGTACACATTGTATACCCATTTCACATGTTGTATACCTGGGGTTTTTACACATCGAGTCCAGTGAATGTACACGCCCATGGGGGGGATCAAGGGTACATGCCATGTATAGACTCTACATGTTGTGTACTCCTCCTTTGGTACCCTTTGAGAGTATTTTATTATTTCATAAGACAGTGTCAGATTTTTACATGTGAGTAGTCCATTCTAAGTGGGTTTTTCATAGATCATAATGGTGGAACCTGTTGAGTGGTTTAAGGAATCCTGATGGGTGTTTTGAGTCTTTTATCGAAATATAGATGTTCTTCCTCCAGATTTTTAGATCAGTTGGAACCTAAGAGTGAGAATTGACATGGATTATTGGTTGGGTGTTCACACCATCCTAGTTGAGATCTTGATCTGAGATGATCTATGAGATATATTCCATTAATTTTTCTTTTGAGGATGTTCCCCTTGTGATACATGACCTTCTGGCCTATGAGGATGTGAGAACTATTTCTTCTAAGGATCCCATGACAGATGCCTTTTATTAATAATTTATCTAGTGTATCCCCTATAGGATCCTTGTACGTGTGTATCCTTTAGAGGATCCCCATTGTAGGATGCCTCTGTTTGGTACTGTTAGAGGATCCAATGTCAGATTCTTCCATTACCTTTATAGCTAAGAATCCAGAGTAGGATGCCTTCACTTGTGATTACCTGGAGGATACCAGGTAGGATTAATTTATGTGTAGGGCTTGAGGGACCCAATGGGTGCCCATGTTTTGACCGAACCTAATCGGTTCCATCAGTTTTGGGTAGATATGGTGTTCATGTGATTTTTAGAACCCTTGGTGAACCGATACACCAATGGTGAAGTGGTTGGAGTGATGTGTTGGGCTTTTGGGCCATCCTAACTTGTTTGTTTATATTTGAATTTGTTTTACTGATGTAGAAGTGTTTACTAAATGTGATTCCTAGTTGGTGGCTATTGAGCCTAACATGAGGAATATTTCTTTATATTGGGATTCCTAGATGTTATTCTTAGTATCTGTTTTTCTTATTGGGATTCCCAGACATTATTTTATAGGATCCAGATTCTGAGCCATGTTATTTCTGATATTTGACTTGAATACCCAGAGGTAATACCTGAGACATGGTTATTGATCCTAAATTCGTATATATATATTGTTCATTTTTTTTGGGATTTCTAGATGTGTTTCATGGAGTCCAAATTTGGATCCTTATATGTTTATTGAATTCTTTGAGTGATAATTGGATTCTTATTTTTGGAATGACTTGGATGGGCTCAGTGAGAAATTTAATTAAGCCTTGAGTGAACCACAAATCAATTTTATGGATGCCTTCCACAGGCTCAATAGTTGGATATGTTTACACCTTGATTGATTTTTAGATCTAGTTGAGGGATGCCTTTTATGGGCTAAGTAAGTTTTAGACTTATATACCCTGAGTAATTCCATGATCCAGTTGAGGGAGGTATTGGACATGATTAGTGGGTTATTCTTTAATAAATATTGAGTGATACCCAGATATAGTATATGGATGCCATGGATGGGCTCACTGGATGATTATAGTTATACCCTGAGTGATACTTGGATCCAATTGAGGGATGCATTGGATGGGGTTTTTGGGTTATAACAGAGGTCATCTAAGAGATAATGGGATCCAATTTAGGGATTCCATGGATGAGATCAGAGGGATGATGAATTTTATGCCTAGAGTGATACTTGGATCCAGTTGAGGGATCCCTTGGATGGAATCATAGTCTTGATGTTCTATGATTAGAATTATGACAATCTTCCAGATTAGTTACATGACTCAAGAAGTAAAATAACATTTCGCCTGATGTCAGGATGGTTATTCCAAAATATTTCTTGATAGGATTGACCATCTATATTCAGAATTCATGTTTTGGTGATTAGAGATGAGTACATGAGAACCCAAGGCAGGAATAGTATCCTCCTTTGGTGATGTACATTTCTCAGAAATTTTTTGGTGTTGGCCAAAGCATATAAATTTCGATTGGTATTAATGACCCCGAGATTGACTTGGTGTTACACGGTTTGATTGGCACAATATCCAGCTCAAATCCCTTGTACATGATATCCAGTTGAGAGGGATTATGGACCCAAGGTTTGACTGTTGATGTAGTTTCTTTTTATTTTATTAACATAACAATGAATATTAACACACACATATATAGGTATGGGACAATACATGTGTACATATGTAGTTATGGACATCTATGGTGAAACTTTCCCTGTTGATAGTGATTATGGATTGTGGATTTGACTGTGGGATGACATTGGTTTACTTTATGTTGGTTGTGCTTTATCTAGGATGAGTATGTTACTTTTTTATACACTAATAGAATTAGATTTATATGTTTCTTATCAGGTTTTACAACTGAGATTCCATCTTAACCCTTCATGTGAACATCAATGCACATGTAGATATTTTGTATTCTTGTCAGGTTTAATATGATTTTCATGGAAGATAGGGCTCATGCCTAGTGTCTCATAATTGAGCAAATATTCTTGAGTGGTCTACAAATCAGGCTGGTGCAGTTCGACAACATCTGAAGACCGAGTATGTGTTCTAGCTTAGAGTAAGTAGCTGATACCTTTATATTTACATCCATTTTATTTTGTACTCTTATATATATATGGTCAACCTAGTGTGTGATCAGTGTAGTATTGTATGACATAGTAGTTCAGCATTATATAGCATTTTATTTATTATTATAACATGTTATTTTTCAGTTTTTTACTACTTACTCACTCTATTGTTTACTACATTGTATAATAATTAGCTATTTTGAATTTTTTTCTCACTTTAATATGATGGAATAGTCTTCCCAATATCATAACCTAAGCTCTTACTACTAGTCGGCAGCCTTTGGCATACTAGGAGGCGCTCTTGGTGCCTTGTGACCCACTAGATCAGTGCACCAGTTTAGTGGCATCTGGGTCAGGACATTACAAATTTTTAATCCTTCTTATTTTTTATATGTAGAATATTCATTCCCAATATCATTTTATGTGATTCTAATTTCTTATCTCTAACCCATGGGGATCAAGAATGCCCTTCGAGACATGTTAGTGATGACTTAGTTGTCACGTTACCAGTGTACCCATGTTGTTCCATGAAAATAATGAAAAAGATCATATAGAAGAGAAATAAATAAATCAAATATTCAATATAATTAGTATCATAAAAAGATAATATATTAATTTTTTACAAATTTTTTTGGTAATAATATGAAAAAACTAGTTTCATAATAAAATAATGTATATTGTAGGATATAAAAATAAAACAATCAAGGACTTATACAAAGAAATAATTAATAAATATATAAGGAATATTCCAAATACCCAAACTATATTGTCACATGAGACGTATCTATGCATCAATAGGATTTAATGGTCACTTCCTAAAACTAACCATGTCCAATTTGTTCATTATATGAAAAGGATGAATAATAATTCAATATGTAATCGACATAGGTATTCATATTGAAATATTATCCTATGAAATGATAAAATATTCTAAAATTAATTAATATAAAAACATGATCATTATCCATATGTAGAAATATTTAGGAATATATCATTAGATTATATCATTATTAAATCGTAATTTTCATCAAAGGATGTTTACAAAGATTAAAATACTTTAGAAATATCAATATAACATTTCACGAGGAAGATTACATATCTATTTTGAAATCACTAATTTAAAATATATAAATTTATTAATTATTTGGAAAAAAATTTTCCTTTAAAATAAATATGTAAACTTATAATGGAATCTTAAGTAAAAGGATATTCATGGTGGTGGGAAATTTTTTTCATCTGATAAGTGTAAACATGAATATTCTATTAACCCCATTAGTAAAAATATACACTTATGAAATAAAACATGAAGATTAAATTTAATTCATTTTATAGTAATAAAACATGGGTAAAATTACCCAAATAAATCATTGTAAAATTTTTATAAAATTCTTGCATACAATTTAGTTAAAATATTGCCATAGAAGAAAATGTATCTTGAATTAAATAAAAAACATTGTCAGTTTTCCTTAAAAAATTATTTAAGAATTTTTTATGCTTTTATAATGTAAAAAAAAATTAAATCATTTAATATATTAATATACAAAAGTAGAATTAAGTATATTATTTTTAAGATAAAATGGTTAAATAATTTTCTTACTGTAAACCTAAACATAAATAAACTTTAATATGGATTAAATTTTGGAATACATCCTTACATCAGATATGATATTCTTTGGAAGTAAATTTAAACAATTTTATTATGAATATAAATTTATTATAATCTTATAAAAGAATCATATTAATACTTATAATACCATATATGTTTAACTTATAACACATTATCACTCATTCATTAACAAAATTTTATTATCAAAATTATTTCCATTGTTGGAAATATCATTTCTCATATAGGGTTCTTTCCAACAGTTACGGTCCATACATCTTGACGACGGTTAAGTCATACCTAATATACTATTCATGATTCAAATAGAATATATATATTCACTATATATGTATTTATTCTCTTATATGAAAGTTGGACTTCAAAAAAATCCACATCACATTGTGGAGGCGACAATCCACATGTATACACATATGACACTATCCTTTTTTAACTTGTATATGGGTAAGAATATGAATAATATATAATATTTAGTGAATAATAATTATATCATAAATAGAAAAATTATTAATTTGTTCTATCCATATAACCATTAATGTAAAGAGGCGATGAAAAATGGATGACACTACCATGTGGGGGTGTTAGACCGTACATTTTCACCAATGATATTTTCATTTTCTCTGTGATAGAAATGAGATGAATATTGGTTATTCCACCCAATTAAGAATATTTCAGTATATGAAATATACATATTTTTTCATATGATCATTCATATTGGATATATCAATGTTATCGAAGAGGTAATAAAATGGGGAAAATTGGTTAAGAGTTATACCTCTTCTTTAGAAATTCACCTTTGTATTACACGTTAAGCCTTTTAGGTTGGCCATTTGATGAGTATATTCTCTCTAGGTCATGGAAATGAATATTTATAGGGTATTTGGGTTTGTATTATTATAAAATAGTGTCTCATTTTACATGAAAAAGATTTCAGAATTGGTTCCCTTTTATACATGAGGGAAAGGATATACATGTAATCTCTCGAATATTTGTTGATCATATAAAGTCATTTTCTGGTGAAAGTGGATCCAAATTTTCAGAACATTGAAGATGATAAAGGTATGTTAAAAAAACAAAAAATTAGGTTTATGTATGTATTTTGTATTTTCATGAATCCTTAATAAATTATTTTTATCCATTTTAAACCATTTTAACCTTAATTAAGATAATAAACATTTACTATGATTACTATTCAGTATGAAAAAAATTTCGGGTGACATTATTAACTAATTTTATATTTCATAATTAAAAAAATTGAATATATTTTACAAGATTTAATTTTTAGAATATGATTAAATTAATATTAATATAAGCATGGAAAATGAAACCAAAACAATTATTAGAATTTTTTAAAATAGATATTATTTTATTGAAAAATAAATTATAATGTTCAATGAAATTGTAATTTATTAGAATAAGTTAATTAAAAAGTTAATTTTTTTTATTTCCAACCATAAAAACAAAAATGAACCATGAATATACAATATTAAGAGTTAATAATGAAAAAATATTTTATTTGAAAAAACAATACTTTAATTTTGGAAATGATAAACATATATTTAATACACCCATATTATATTTTTAAATAGAATATATTAATTATTAATTATAATTTTTTTTAATGAAATATAATTTTATAAAATTTTGAGTTATTGTTATAAAATTGTAATTTTATAAAAGGGACAATTTTTAAATGTTTTTATTTTAACGTTTCAACCAAAAATAAACAATTTCTGAAAAAAAATTCATTATAATTTTCTTTAGACATGATAAACTAAAAAAATGAAAATAATTACCTAAATCTATAATTTGTTTTGATATGTTTTATCTATAAAATAAAATAGTATAGTAATATTTTCTATGTATTATATTATCCTTTTTAATGATTCAATCTTATCTTGTAGCATAGATAAATAATTTCCTAATTTATTAGAATAAATTTTCATAGAATTGAGTTTTGAGTGTTAGAATATTTCACATAATTAGTATTGGTCATAATTCATACAATTTATTCTTTATGTTTAGCCTCAATGATTGTATATGATTTATCTTTTGATTCAAAATAATCACACAAGATAGATTTCATAATTATATTCAGATTTATTTTATAATAAATTTTATTTTCACCTCTATGTAGTGGATATTTATGCTTTCTATGAAATTTTTATTTTCATTCTCATCAACTATTATTTTTTGTATGATTCTGATTCTTATTTTTCATTTTTTAAACCTTATGAAAAGATTTGAAAATTACTATTTATAATTCTAAATGAATTGATTCAATTGATTCAACCAAGTTAGTTTTGAGAGAATTTTCTTCATATTTGATATGATTTTTTAGCATCCGGTTATATCTAGGATTCATATAACATTAAGGTTGTAATTAGTTCATTCAATGATAAATATTTCACGGGTGTATATTATCAAATAATGGTTTATATTCCTTTCCACATAGAGGATTAAACTATAACCACTTGTTGGTATCAAAAAAGAAATAATAGAATAATCAAGGATTTTACTAAGAGAAATATCCTAAATAAAGACCTTCACATTGATAGAAGTTTTTGGATTGGTTTGATTATGACTATGATGAAAGAGGGGATCAATTGTGATCCTATAAATATTTAATAGATTTAATGAAATTATATTTATATGAATTGTATCACTCATTTTATATTAACATAAATTGAGAAGTGATATAAATATAGAAAAGAACATAGAAATTTTTATAGTGGGTTAGAGAACAAAGAACCCCTAGCCCACTCCACCAACACTCTTGCATAGGGGTTGATGATGTTCACTAGATATTTTATTTTATCATCAAACATATACAACTGAGTGTAGGTAGATGATAAAACTACAATAAGAATTTTAAAATAGACTTCATTTTCTTTTACCAGAAAGATAAAATCGACAACTTAGGTTGAGAAGCTGATACTCCTACACCACCATGACCGATTCCACGTTGTTATAACTCTAATAAGTCAATAGGGATTTATTTTATTGATAAAATATGGATTTATTATAGTTTTAACATGAAACATAAAAATTTGATTGATATTAAATAATGTAGAATAGTATAACACATATCTTCAATGTTATATGGGATTTATTCAGCATTATCAGAGAAAACACCAAACACATGTTTGGAAATTTATGCCTCCAAAGTGTATCCTTAATGGATTGTGTGTCCCAATTTACGAATATGATGTAAGAACAAGGTACACCATCAACAATTTAAACAGTTAGATAAAAACATGTATGTATCCAAAGTGTATCCTTGAAGCACACAACATTTCATTCTAATACATATATCTTTTATGTGTAGTTACATGTGTATTTAAAATGATGTTTACATTATTTGAGTCCATTACAGGAATCATAACTAATATATTGTATTTAAAACATCATTTTGACTTGGTCAAATGTAGGGTTCCTTCATGTAGGGAGAATCAAATAATGTAGGGTTGGAAAATTATGGTTATTAACAAAATTATGATGGATGAAACATACATTTATTCATTTAAACATAGGGTTACCTCAAAAATAGTGTATCTGATCTATACACTCTAACAACATATTATATATGATCCATACATGTCATTCCAAATGTAGGGTTTCCAAACCATACATTATGCATACAATAATAAGTTATTAGTAGTTCTTATAGAATACTTCTGAATGAAATCTATAATACATAATAAAATATTATCCTATGTATTAATGACTTTTATAATCTCCCCAAAGATATATTCTAACAAATAGAATTTTATTACAATTTACATAAAAGAAAAATTATTTGTAACAAAACCGTGTGTGTTTTTGAGCATTAAAACCAAAAAAAAATAAACAAATTGTTGAATCAACATATTCTCAATATTGATATCAATGAAATATTGGAAAGTAATAGTAATATAAAATATGAAAAAAGAATTTGTTGTGGCTATCAACTAATTCAACATCACATGGGGGACAGAGTTCCATTATGGATTCAGTTCATTCGATAATCCCATATATATCTCCCCACAAGACTAAAACATTACCCTATATATTGGAGTTTCATTTTGGAACACCCATCATTGCATGTACATCCTCAATTATGACACATAATAAAATCAATCATAAATTATCACAATAAAATTACTTATGTAATGAAATGGGTTGCATAATCATACTTCATTCAGGAAAATTAAATCATATATTAACCCATTAATGGAAGGTGTAATAAACTTTGGTATATATTAATGGTAGATATATACATAATATAGAATATGTATACAAGAATAATAGAGGGAATATGTTTGTTAAATATATATAAATCATAACATAAAGGAAATAGGGTGGTTCATAGCGATCCCTTAAATTATATTCCAAATTATTTTGTGATTGAAATTAATATCCTAAAAAATAAATTTTAATTAATTAATTTATAACCTTTATCATATATATATTTTATTTATTAAAATTTTATTATTTTCCATTATATCCTTTTCAGTGAGATATAAAGCTTAATTTCTCTTTTTTTGAGAATGTTCATTTAATGGATCCAATTTCAAATCACTTTTGTATAATTATTATTTTTCTTATCAAATGGAACTAAAAATAAAAAATTGAAATGAAATAATATTAAATTATAATTATTAATTTTAATGGTCCATAAAATTCAACTTTTTTATCAACATCATAATAATTAATTTATTAAAAAATGTTAATTTCATTCGTTTGTTTTATTTTTGTGTTTTTTCTGACCATCACAAACTAGTTTAGTTATATTTAATATTATGATTATATATTATTACCAAAATGTAAATCTTCATTTGACTAAAATATTTTAGTCATTTAAAAAAAAAAAATCTAAACCTACTATGAAGGTTGAAATGTGAATAAAAAATTTATCGTCATAGAAGTCGATGAACTAATATATTACAGACGATGTTATAATTTTTTAGAATAATATAATAATTAATTTTATTTGATGAATGATATTTCATTAAAATAATACTATTCTCACATATATAAATAATTAATGTGTTACTAAACCTTTTTGTATGATGGATAGATAGAGAAGTTAAGAAATTGAATGAAATTAAAATTATTATTTTTAATGTGTTGCCTCTTGAATTTCACCTCATTAAAGAACGTTTTAAGGAAATTGGGAATGACCTTTTTTTGTGGGGACAAAAGCATAAGAACATGGAGGACAGTTTTGGAAGGGAAATGGGTAGAATGATCGAAATCTACAAGGTTTAAATTTTGTGAGGAGAATGGGTGGTGGAGGTGGTGTTTAAAAGGAGAGGAGATGAGTCTTTTTTTAATATAATATTCATTATATTATTATTTTCCATGGAGACTGTAAATAGAATTGATTCTACTGACTATATACAATAACTATTGCATGTAAGTTCAATCTAATGGGTTCTGTCGTTATCTATTACTCAAAAAATCTTGTATTTATCTTGTAATGTTAAATACTCTAATTAATATTATTTATTTATTTTAAAGAATCCAATTAATTTAGAGAAATACAAAAAATCAACCCTGAAAATTATTCAGTTTTTATAGACAATAAATTAAATCTATTTAATTTAAATAATATTCTAAATATGAGAAATATAATTTACAAACAAAAGCCTATTTTATTTGAAGATTTCCAATTTTTATATTATCATCGATTTAATGGTTGTTTGAAAAATTAGTTATAGTATAATAAAAAAATCATGTAATTATTTCAAAAAATAATATTATTTTATCCATCCATTTACATAAATAAATTTTATTTTATTAATTATATGTATTATAAAACCATACGTACAATAATTATGTATTAAAAAAATTAATAATAAAATTAATTTATTATCTTTAACACAATTATTTGCATTTAACATGATATAAATATGATATATTTTCATTTAATAGGATACCAAAATATTATTTTATACTTACACAGTGAGTTTACTATTTTAATGGTATTGTTTCTATTGCAAATGGTGAGATTATCTATTCTGACGGTAATGTTACTATTCCAAATGTTTTTTACTATTCAAATAGTTAGAATTGTAACAGTCATATGGGTTCAATATAAATACGTCATATTTAATTCATTCATCATCTACATCAATTGTCTCTTAAGTATATATATATGTATTTATTTTCAAAATACGTATTTCAAAAGTAACTGTTTGATTTATTTTTACAACATTTTCGATGATTGTTGTTATTCTATTGGATTGAGTAGATCCTCATTTTCACATTCTACTTATCTTGTTTTATTTTTCTATCCCATTATAATTTTTTTTATTATTTTCATTTTTTTAATTTAATTTTCAAATTAATTAATGTTTTTTGATATCATCATCGGGTGCATGTTCTATATACAACATTATAATATTCAACATGGTTAAAGGAAGTGAAATTCCACTTATAAAACTTCGAGTTGTTACATTCTTTCCATTTATGAAATTTCATTATCAAAATTTAATTTCACATAATATGTTTTAAAAAAGGGAGGGCACTTCTGCTTTATGGATTCCTCTAGTTCCCCTATCATCTCCTTGTACAAATTTTTCCCTAGAGTAATTTGATCTGGTCATTTGTTTTATTATGTAAAACATTGTCTCTACGGTCCAAGATCTTTAGAGGCTACCCCCATGATTGGTATATTTTTCCAAATTGACCACATATATATTTCTTACATTAGAGGAATCTATTATTTACTTTATTAATAATGATACATGTAATACATCATGTACTTGTTATAGGGTTGGTAGGATTTTTAGTCAATGGGCCACAACTCCAATGTGATCAATAATATTTATGGCATTGATATACTTAGGATATATCTTACCATTCTAATAAAAATCTCATCAATCTGTTCCAAAGTGATATAAAGTGGAATAACTTATCTCCAACCTCAAACAACATGCCTCATTGACAATTTTCATTATATCTATTCAGTCAAAATTGAGCATACATGAGGTTTTGTTGTATGCTCTTGGATTTTATACCGGTTTAGTTCCTATGATCATTCATTCATTAACCTTATCGAAGAACATATGTGATTCTTCACCTCTTCCCATAATTTTATTTATATAAATCCATTTGGATACTTGGGTGAAATCATTTATTATTTGAGAACACTAGAAGAGGAATATGCTCATTACATCCTTTTAATTCCATCGAGAATGCTTCCAACATATCATATAATGTATATATAGTACACATATATTGGATTTCAATTTAGGGTTTATTTCTCATAATAAAGCTAATCTCTTTATTTATAACTCTTTGGAGGCTCTTCTAAGACATGTGAGTAAATCTCAGAACTCAATCGTATACAATTGATAATGGTGTTTCATGCATCCTCACCAATTCTTTGAGGTATATACTTATATTTTTATCAAGAGGATAATTCCTATAAATTTTCAATGATGTGATAATTATTTGTAAGATGATAAACTAAAATACATATATAATTATTTCCCATGGATGTATTCTAAATACCAGTGAAACATTCCATGGATATGTTATCTCATTTACATGGTGGTATATGTAATTGATGCATCATTCCATTGGATGTTTCCTTTCAAACATTAATTTCTAAAATACTTGGAATATATATTTATTTTCTTTGATATCATTTTTCATTTATTTCCACCAACAGTTCTCTCAAAGATCTCTATACATCTTTGTGCTTCCTACATGAATAGAAGAGTTCAAACTCTGTGAATCCTTAACAAACTCATTATGTATATCAGGATTTGAATGTATACATTTGCGTGACCAAAATCATTTAAATACTTCAATTTTTTTAACTCATAGGATATCCCTTTATTGATAGATTCCACTTTATTCTGAATTACAACATCATCTATTTAGGAGTCCTTTTTCTTCTCTAGAAGGGGTTTCCAGGTATAAAATTTAGTAAGTATTGATGATGTTACTTCCTTTTTGAATCCCATGAACTTACTTTTTACATCTAGTATGATAGTATCCTTCTCAATTATAACCATTTATAATCTTGTTGTATCATTTACACTTATAACATTATCCACTTTATTTTCATTCCCTTGATGGTAGAGGATTGAGTAGTCAATATCCTTGATCAGATCTATCCATATTTGTCGGTGCATGTTAGTATCCTTCTATATAAATATATACATGAATATATTATGATCCATATATAATTAAAACTTCTATCAATATAGAAAATTAATCTATAATTTTATGGTGAAGATCACTATAGCCAACTCTAGATCATATGTTGGGTAGTTATTCTCATGAATCATTAACTACCTTAAGGCATATGTTATCACTTTATAATTATACATTAGTACACATCACAATACCATCATCCAAGAAACATTATATACTATGAAAATATCCTATATTGTGCGAACTATATGTACTAGTGTAGTTATGAGCCTCTTTTTCAACTCCTTGAATCTCTCTTCACAAACATTGGTACATAAGAACATCACCCCCTTTCGAGTAATTTTTTTAGTGCTCTTGGTAATAATAATAAATTTATAACAAGTAATAGATAATACCTTTCTATTCTGAGGAAAATATTAATCACTCTTATAGATATTGGTTTAGGGTACACTTTAATATCCATTGCCTTATATGGTTCTAGAGATATCCCTTTTTCAGTGATAACATTCCCCAAGGGTCGTAAATTCTCCATCTAAAAATCAAAATTTAAATACGTTTCTTATAGTTTCTCTTTTATCAATGTCTTATTCATAGTATTGAAATTTTTTTTATTATCCTAATGGATTCTGTAGTATATCTGAATTTATTTTATAAACAAAACCATAACTTTTTCAATGTTATCAATAAAGACAATATTCTCAAAGTCTGTCAATATTATTGTTGTATTAGTGAGTCCAAATGGAATCACTATGAACTAAATGTTCTCATACCATGTTAAAAGGCTATTTTTGGAATATTGTGCTTCTCCACTTTCAATTAGTGATATCAAGAAAGAATATCCATGGTAAAGAAAAATTGTCCCTTACTGAAGTGATAGAATAGCTCATCTATTTATGGAATGGTATATTTTTTTATTTGTCTTGATTTTTTGGTGTTAATGATAAAAAATATAAAGAATCATTGACCTATCCTTATTTTGGATAAAGGGGACCAGTTTCCCTCCATGGTTATGCATTTTGTAACATAAAACCCTTTTTATATTCTATTTTATCTGAGTATTTCTTTCTTCCATATTAATGGAGTAAATTCAATAGAGAGTCATTAATATGGGTAGATATACATGTATAAGTTCAATTGATAACTAATCCTATAATTCATGAGTAAAACTAAACAATTCATTAGGGAATAATTTATTATAATACCTTACAATAGGAATGTCTTCAATCATGATTCTATCCTTAGTTTCCATCATTTAACTTTGATATAATTTCACATATTCTAATAATATATACAATTAAGATGGAGGTTCTAGTGTAGTTTCATCCTCCTATATATATATATATTCAAAGGATGACTCAGGAAGTGGAGAGTAATCTACCTTTATCGAAACAAGTTGTTTTCTTTATATATGTATAGTAAATCAATGTCTAATATAGTATCAAACACCACTATTGGATATAAGAAATTATTTTCTTGGAGGTTTAGTCCACAAAAATTAGTTAGGGAGGTGTTTTACACATGGGATGAAATAATTTCACTATTTCGTGATCTCATGAGTTACTTAACCTCCATGTTTTGAGATTATATTTGAGTAGATCTACTAAACATGCATGATATTTAAGTATTGTAGTAAAAAAATTGAAAATGTATGTCCTATAATAATGATTGAATTTACTTTTTACATTTAACCACATCATATATAGGATCCACCTCCATATCAGTGACATAATATGACCTTCCATTATATCTTGGCCTTAGAGATTGTTGTCATTCATTTTCTTGAACAACCAATTTCAAAGTGAATTGGTTCAAAAAGGATGATTTTATTAGAAATTATAACATTGAAAAAAATATATTTTCTATTGATATGGACATTACTTTCCTCTTCCATATTATTAGGCCTCTTTATATCTATTTAGGGTTTGTTAGCATGGTGACCATCTTGTATACACATGTATATTATCCTTATTCCCATCATATGATTTCCAAGAATCTTCTTCCAGAACTTTTTACATGTTGACAGTTGGGTTTCCTTCTAACAGGATATTTATCCAATGATGTTGTATAATTAAACATAATTTTGTACTATTATCACAAAGCCCATAATACCATAATGAGACACATATCTCCATATCAAAATGGATGGTACAATGAACAATCTATATATATTTTTCAAATTCCAATATCATTAGTAATTTTCATATACTCATATTTAATCCACTAAATAAATGGCCGACCATACTTTCGGTGATGATGACAAAATCAAAGGTGTATCATAAAAGCCTTGTGAGGTTTTCCTTATACACCTCAATACACTCATCTTCCTCATGATATTGTCTAATAATATCTCTCTCCATTATCTGATGATGAATTATGGGAAAATATTTATCAAGGAATATTTTTTTTGGAATTTTTCTCATTTCATGGAACTAATTCCCTATTTGTACTTCTTGTTCATGATCAACATACACCACTAATGAGTTTACCTATAAAAATAATGTACTTCCATTATGACTTTATATTCTTACAATTATTGTGTGTATTTATAATATCTTCTAAATGTAGATAATCTATTATCCCATATTTAGGGGATCAAATGATACCCTAATGGTAGGATTCCTTTTTTCATATAAAGGATTCTATTGAAACATTCTCTTTATTGGGGGAAAGAGTGTCTTCCATAGGATTCAAGTTATAATTCATAAATTCATCTAGTTAATCCTTTAATCCTACGAGATTTTGAGGTTTTTATCACTTTAGAATAAGAATATAATTAAAGAAATCATCACATTTACTATCACACTAGTCACTAGAAAAAATTAAAAAATTACCAATATTGAATAAAATGAAAATAATATTTAAGGATTTGATTACCTAAACTAAAAATGTGAAATTATGAAATTATAAGTGATAAATTAAAATTTCCATATATATCAAAACATATGTGTATCTAATTTTAAATACAGGCTATCCGTTGAAATTTTCATTTTTTATAACTTAATAATCTATTTATGTCCTTTTTAATTGTTCATAAAGAGTGTGCATGTTTTAAAAAATGTATCCACCATGTTTTTCATACCAGGTGTGCATAAAATCCTATTGTCATGTAGGAGGTGATGATCAAGTCAAATCCTAATGCACATTTTTTGGCATTTACCCCTATGTAGAACTATGATAAACCCATATCAACATATTATATCCATATGGGGATGCAATTTTTAGGAAGAGACATGATTTATAAAACAAAAAAATTAATAGACAATTTCTAATATATAGACTCATCCATATATGAATCACAAAATTTCATTCTAAATTATTTTAGTCCTATTACAAAATAATAACTATACTAGCCTCTGTTACCAAATATAGTACCCCAATCCTTTTACACATGTTTTTATGTGATTTTTAATAAAAATAACCTTTAAATAAAATTAATGGATCTAAAATGCTAGTTTCCTTGGAATATTAGATACATAACACATCAAGAGGAGACTAAAATATTTAATGATTATTTACATCCACATATAGAGATCCAAAATACCTTTATACTTAAAATAATACATAAGATAACCTATGGAAAGCATGAACATAGAAAGTGCACTAAAAATACCAGAAGAGAAATAAACAAATAATTGAATCATAAAATTTGAGTGATAAGGAATAACATGATAAAATAAATATCATGGATCATGAATAATAAAATGGGTTAATTAATTAAAAATAATGGAATCATGTGATATTAGAAACATAGTAAATTGGTAGTAACATAAAACATGACATAAGTATAAGTCGAGGGAAGCCTTCAAAACCACATCACATAATGGACAATGTATCATTATAGAATAAGTTCACTCCCTAATCCAATATACATCAACTCATGAGAATAAAACATTCCAAATGAATTGGATAATTATTTGGGGTCTCTAATTATAACATATAAATGTTTACATGTGCTATATATGAAAATGAATTATAAAGAAAAAAAGATAATTACCTATTTAATGAAATTGGTTACAAAATCATTCCTCATTAAGGGATAAATATTGAATTACCTAGTAAAATTAATTTATATTAAAATATTTCTATATCAAAGTTAAATATATATATAATATATAATATGTATATAATAATAATAGTTATAATAATTGAGGAATGGAGAGGGAATGTTTATCCCAAAGGAAATAGGGTGGTTCGGAGAGATACCTTCCCTTTAGTTCCAGAATCATTATATTCATGGACATAATGGAATGAATAGTCAAATAGAATTATTAATTTACATAATTAATAACATTTTCCATCTATAATTTAGTTGTTATAATTTTATAATATTCCTTTATATCTACTTCAATGTGATATAACTCACCATTTATCTTTTCCAAGAGTGTTCATTTGATGGTTCCAAGGTCGGATTATATGTGTGTAATTATTTATGTTCTTGTAAAATGGGAATAAAAATATTGAAGTGAAATAAATAATATTAATTTAAATATTTTTTTTAATTTTCCTAAAATTTATTTTATTTTTCAGAAATTTTAGCAATTCACTTTTATAAAAAATATTAATATCATTCAATTAGCTTATTTAGGTGGTTTTACCGACAATCACAAACTAGATTAATTTTATTTAATATTATGGAAATATATTATATATAAAATGTGAAGAAATATATAATACAAATATTCAAGTAATTTTAATAAATTATAATTTATTTTAAACTTCCCATGAATGTTGAAATGGTAATGAAAACACATTAACCACAAAGGCTATGGACAGACATTTATAGATAATGTTTTCATTTTTTAGTATAAGAGTAGACGAAAATAGACCAGATTATTTATATTCACTTAACACACTAATATTATAGACTATATATAATATTGGGGTATCTATTCCATTTTGGATGAGGGAGGTGAGGAGAAGGGATGAAAATGGATAATGTTAGATGAGGTAGTTTGAAAGTGTTACGTCTTAAATCTCGCATCTTCATAGAAATTATTAAAGAACATAGAATTGGTATATTGGTAAAATATAATGCAATATTATGTATAGGAGTGGTTTTAGAAATAAAATTGGTAGAATCATGACAAGATCAAATTTCTAGAAGGGGTGAAGAGAAGGGGTGGTATTTATATGGGGACGATAGGGCTGCGCTCAATAAAATAGTCATTAGTTTATTGTTTTGGATCAAGATAATCATTTGTATTGATTCATATAAACATATATATATATATATATATTAAAATTTTCTTGTCAGTATTAAATAATTTGTTCTTAAATTAGACATGACAAAAAAAATTCATGTATTTAGCTTATAATGTGAAATACTATAATTTAACATATTTCTCAATTCACCAAAAATAGAATTATTTGATAAAAACAAAAAACAATATCACCATAATAATATCTAAATGCCTAGATTTATAAATTACATCCCATTTTATTAAAATAAATTTCTAAAAATGATAAATTTTATTATTTAATATAATTTTAATTTATTTGAGAAATACCAAATTTAATATTATCATTACTTTTATTAACATTTACAAAATTACATATGGTAACATAAAATAATATTTTCATTATAATAAATAATAATATCAATTTATAAATTCATTTACGAAAAATAAATTTATATTAAATAGTTATACTTATTAAAAAATTTCAATTAAAATAGTTATGTTATAAAAAACTAAAATTATTAATGTATTATTTTAAACACATTTATTTACATGTTCCTTGATATAAATATTCTATATTTATAATATATTTGATAACTAAATATTAATTTAAAAATCCATTGTTTAGGTTTCAATTATAATAGTTACATTAACATTCCTAATGGCCATATTAAAATTTTGATGATTTAGTTACTTTCCCTATGGTCAAATTACTATTTGAATAGTCTTATTTGTAATGGTCATAGGGGTTCCTAATAAATACCTCATATTTCATTCATTCTACATTCAATTTGATTTTATCTCAACTTTATATATATTTTCATATCCAAAATTTATATTGAACTACAAACATTCTTATTATTGGAGTAGTGTTTTTTGTGAGTGTAGTTATTATTTTGTATCATGAAGATCTTCATTTTATTATTTTAATTAGTTTTTTTTCTATTTTTTATCCCATTTTAATATTTTAAATTCTTATAGAAAATTTCATTCTCTAAATGAAATGATCAATTTACTAAAATATGTATGGATTCATCATTTGTTTTATGTTATTTATACTACATTACTAAATTTTACATAGTTGTAGAAAGGGAAAATCTATTGGTAAAATTAAGTGTTGATACCCTTCTAATCCATTTGAATATGATAACATCACTCATGCATATGCATCCACTACCACCTCCATAAAGTGATGGGATATATTTTTATTTCCTCTTTATTAGGATTGTAATAATGAAATATTTTGTAAATATATGATATATTTTATATAATAATGATCCTAGAGAGGTGAATTATTATTTATATTTCATTTTTTCCATCAATTGAAAAATAAAAATAGTGTTCAAGCATATGTACGACCTACATTATCCATCAATAACGCCATTAATTTTTTATATCAACTTTAATAATGAATCAATATATATATATATATACAATAAATAAATAACATATTTATATAATGATTATCATTTTTAGATTATTGTAATATTATCAATTTAAAGGGACTAGAATTATGAAACCAAAATTATAATGAAAAAAAATAGTTACCACCTAATAATGAAGTTTCTAATTTGGAATTATTATAAAATAGGTGTTAAAATATTGTAATTTTATCAAATTTGATATTATAATTATGTATATGTTTTTCTGACAGATAATAAACTTAAATTTATAATATATGAGGTTGAAGTTGTTTTTATTAATTATAATCTTAGTGTAAAGTTTTTATATTATAATTGAATTATTTAAAGTGATTTTTTATTAAGATGATAGTGATGAAATTTTGATATATACACCAAAATAATATCATTAATTCTCATTTAATATGGTTATTTAGTCAGATTTTATGTTTTCCTTTCATTTTACTCTCCTTAAGTACTTAATATACCTATGTAATATTATTAGGGAAAACTGATTTTATTCTCTATTTGGTTAAAAGTATTGTTTCTTCCATATGTATGTTTTCTATAATTTTTTCAATACTGTTTTTATTAATATTCACTTACTATTAAACTTAATAGTTACCCATGTTTTACATTATAAATAAAATATAAAAGGAAACAACTTTTTATTTTCTAAACGAGGTACTTCTTTGGTTAAAAATTGGAATGGATTCATTATTTTAATGTACATGAAGTGAACACTATTTTTCTCCATCATGACTGATTAATGATTTAGATATTATAATATAAATTTTGAAAGGTATTTTCTAATAATTTTTCTTCCTTAATATTTGAGAAATTATTTATTTTTAAATTAGTGATATCAAATTAAAAGGGTATTTTCCTCAATAAATGTTCATATTATTTTTGAAGGAATTTTTCATCTATGATAAAATCCTTCGATGTTACTTATGATTTAAAAGGATATGGTATGATGATACCATTAACTTACATTATTTGTATCAATTATAATTATGAATTTAATGGGATGATATTGTGAAACATGTTTCATTAAAATTGTCTAAAAAATTTATATTTAATCATTTATCAAAATTGTTTCTTTCAAAGGTTTATCCTATGATGAAATGGTGGAATGTTTATGAGATTGGTTTTCATTCCATGTATCATTCTATTTTGAATGTTTTATGATATTGTGGATTAAATATGTGGTTTTTCATTATGGAAGAGGTTAGCCTAGAAATAATAATCTCCCCAATGCAATGGGTAATGATGGATATCTCATGAGATAGGAAGAAATGGAAAAGGGAGTGAACGTAATTCAGTAAGGGAATTTATCCACAATTATAGGGTATTGATTGCAAATTGCTTAAGAATATGGTGTAATGGGTAGTGAACCCAATCCAATAATATATTATTGGTTGTGATTATTGAATAAGGGAATGATTATCTATGATTATATGTATGTCATAAATTTTTGCCTCGTGCTAATGTTATGCTCTCATGGATCATGCTCTTAGATTCCTTCATATATCAGGTCTTATAAAGTTCCAAGATATATATCAGGGCTTGTGATTTTGATTTATGATATTTTGGGTATATTTATCATATGCTATGATATTTTCATAATACTCTTACACTCAGTTTATTTATAAGTGACCATTTATTTCTTCCATGCTTACCCTGGTTGAGAATCTGAACTCACACATTCTTATGATTCTATTCCAAAAAAATTGTATAATATTTTTATGTATGATATGACTTTGAATAGTGATATTTATGAATAATATAGTGGAATGTGATTACATCTCTTATCTACTAGTTGTAATGTATCCAAGTTTCAAAAGACACTAAAAATTTATTTTTCTTGTATAGATCGTAATTTTGTATAATGAATATTCATCTAATAAAATTTAATATGTATGTATGAGAAGTTTGGTTCACTGTAGTTGGTTTCCAGAAAATGATTACTTATATTTAGAAACATTGTTGAGAAAAAATTAGTGAGAAACCTTAGCATAATCCTATGAATATGAGGATGTCCTAAGTTATGGTAAGGACATGTGTATTGATTTGCAACTAAAACATACCTATCAAGACATTACAAGTGGACATGGTTTTGGAAAATATTAATAAAGTTTAATAACCCCAAACTATTGGTTATATATATATCAACCATTATTCTAATTCATGACTTGTGTTCCCTTACTCTGTACCTAGTTTGACACACCTATGGGATATAATTGGGGTTACTCACATTTTATTGTTGAATCATTATAAATGATTTTAATAGATGATGGTCAATGATGGTGTTCGATGATTTTATGGATTAATACTTTTAAATTAAGGTGTCCTAATTTAGACATACATAAAATGATATTTCATAATTATGTGGTTTCCCACAATTATTATTGTTTCTCACACTATATATTTTTGGTAATATTTAATTTCAAGAACACAAAGGAATGAAGGTAATGGACAATAAAATTATTTTAATCTAGAGAAAATTAATGTTATGGGAGATGGAATGAAAAATATCATTGTCATAATTATACAACATTCAAAATCTATTAATCATATTGATCATCCAGATGAGAAAAGGAGGGAACACCATTATATATATTCCATCATGACTAAACATCCACCATCTATTAGTGGGCCAGCCAATCCACTAGATACTAAGAAATGAATCAGTACCATTGAAAGGATATTTTTACATTATCTTGTTTTATAAATGTAAAATATTTATTTTTTATGTTTCACATTTGAAAGTCAAAGAAGATAAATAGAAGAATCTTATCAAGAACATGGGATAATGGGAAGAAATTTACTCTACGGGGTGGGACGATTTTATAAGATTATTTTTCAATATGTACAATCATCTTATTCTTCACATGAAATTAGATAGGGAGTTCATTATTCTAAATTATAAGGGTGGTAAATCTATTGGTATCTATGAATTATATTTGACATGAATTTTGAGGTATGCTTTAAGTATTATCATCTAATATAAATCTAATATTTTATGTATTCTACAGTGACATAAAATCAAGTCTCTGAGGAGTGTTATCTATAAGAGACATAATTATACATGATATAATTTATATATTTTCCATCAATGTGGAGAATTAAACAGTATTTACTTATAATTATCATGGTTTTCATAAGTAAATATTGAAATAAATAAAATAATATTCTAATAATGATAAAAATTATGGGAAGAAGATGATCTTTCATTTCTTTTCATTCTTTGTAAGTACACTTGGATGAACTTTTCTTAAGGGGACTGATAAATGAAACATGTGGAAAATAATTTCATTGCATAATCGAATACCAATGTGATGGGAAGAATACATTAACTAATGATGTAGATAATGCACCACACAATGAAATAACCACAATAAATAGTTTTAAATGATCAGATTTTGGAAATTATTCTAAAAAATGGATAAAAAAGGATAATTATGATGATAAACATCAAAAACCTCTTAATCCTGAGAAAAATGGAATCTTTATAAAATAACTATTGTCAATGTGGGGTATTATAATGAAGTGTTGAAAGGTACTCTTATAGTTCACTCTATAATCTGTTATGTAATATTACATTCAAGATTAACCAATTCTTTTATATATATTTTTTATTATAGTATCAAAATACAAAATTAATGATTACATTTTAAATTATCTGGGAAAATAACAAATATTATAATTAGAACATCTCGGTCTTATGATACTTCCATAATTAATATTTTTGGAAATTTTCTTCTTTAAAATCATGGTATTCTACCTATAGTTTAATTTTATGTTTTTATATTCATTCATTTTTTTATATAAGTCCCATATCAATTATAGTGGATGGTAAGTCAAGTTTCATATTATGAGACAATCAATGATCATCTATAGGTGAGATTATAGATATGGAATTCTAATTAAAATTTCATCAATTATGTGAGTATTAATTCCAATTCAGAAGGGGTTCATATCTCTTATTATTGGGGAGAAAATCTTCATTGAAGATATTTCTATTTTTTGAGAGTTTTTTTATTTCAATAATTGTTTCCTTGTATTCCTTCAAATCATGATGTTGAGATTTCAATAGTACTCATAACTTTTGATACTTCAATTTCAAATAATCTATAAAATATATCATTGAATAAGTTTAATGAATTAATGATGATTCTCTAAGAGAATCATAATTGTGGATTCATTCATCAATGTGCATCACCCTAGGATACCCATATTATTGTTATTAAGAATAAAGATGGATCAATATGACTCTTCGTTTATTATTGGGAACATAAAAAGAATAAAGTAAATAATTCACATCCTCTTTCCTAAATTGATTATATATTATTTCAATTATTAGGATATCAATATTTTTATAACATTTATTTTCAATCTAGAAACTATCAATGGAGGGTCAAAAGGAAATTCATACCCAAACATCCTTTTGTATTAGGTATAGAAACTATGGATTCATTTTTATTCCCATTGTATTACTAACTTATTCTATATCATCAAGGATTTATTGAATATAGTCTTTAGATAATACCTAGATCAATTGATGGTAGTTCATATAGTGTACATTATTATATATTCGAAGAGTATGGAAAATCATTAAGATTACTTGATAATTTCACTAATAACCCTAATAAAAAATAAGTTGAATGAAATATTTACCAATTTTCAATTTTCAATATAAAAAGATTTATTTTAAGATATAAAACCTCATGAAATGGTATATCATTGGATCCATCAAAGTGAGATGTTATCAAATGATAGATCAGATTAACCACTATGTCTAAGATCTATTGTTTTCTTGTACATTAATGAGGCACTATGGAGGATTTATCATGGATGTCTAATCTAATCACTATGGTAACTTGAAAGAGATCAATTTTTTTTAGATAGATGAATGTGATGAAAATTTCAAGGAATTTAGTAATGGGTTAGTTTGTACAACTGTTCTTATAATACCAATTAAGGGAGAAGTGGTTGTGATCATTAGTGATTCATTATATAATGAATTGGGATGTGTCTCTAGGTATAACAATATGGTGAAAATTGATTCTTCATTATAATAAAGGTTCATATGATAAATTAACTAATTCATTAATTGTTGTTAGTAGTGGTAATTTTATCATTAAGGATATGGTAAAATGTTTTATGGTGAAATGGGATATTTAAATACTGATCATAAAAATTGAATGTAAATATTCACTTGGAAAAATATTAATATTTTATAATGATGTTTTTTGTGTGTTGATTAATGATTATGGAAAATAAGAAAATTATCATCGATGGATAGAAAACATGGTGGCAGATGCTCTAATTCAAGAGGAAGATGAAATATTATCAACATAAGGGAAAAAAGGATCAAATATTTATATATTTAAAAATTAAGTATCTATAAATCATAAAACAATGTGATAAATCATATCATTATCAATTTATTATTCATTCATCTATCCATGAGACGTTTAATGGGAGATATATACAGATGTAGAACTAGAAAAAGGTAATAAATTATCATGTGATCAAACTTGATTAGGATTGAATGATAAAGTTTGGGAACTAACTATGTGTCCCATCAAAACCTTGTCTGAAGAAGGAGTTGTTGGATGAATCTATAACACAATCATTCATTATTCATCGAAGAATTATGAAGACTTATAGATATATGAAAGATCATTTATGGGTGGAAAACATGAAGGGATATATTTAAAAGTTTTTATCTTGGTTCTTGGTATGTCATCAAGTTAATTGAGAGAAAAAAATATAAGGTGATTTTATAACCATTGACTACATTAGAATGGAAATGGGAAAACAACACCATATTTTTTTTCAATTGATTCCCAAAAATATCTAAAGGCCATAATGTTATTTGGGTTTTATTCAAACATATTATGATTTTAACACACTTCATTCATATCAAATGATCTTATATCTCTATCATCTTTCAAGAATATAAATTAGTGAAGTGGTAATGTTTCATGGAGTACCACATTATATTATATCTAATTAGGATCTGAGCTTCACATTGCTTTTTTGGTGAGGTTTTCAACAAAATATTGATTGATAGTTTCATTTTAGTACTACTTATCATTATCTGATATATGGAAATATAATAGAACCATTCAAACAATAGAGTTTATTCTAAGTCAATATTATTTGGATTTTAATGGTTTTTGGGATCAACCTCTTACTCTAGTTGAGTTCATTACAACAATAGATTTCACGCATGCATTTAGATAGCTCATAATGAAGACCTATATAGTCTGAATTGTATAAATCACACTTATAATGATGAAGATATAGAAAGAAACATATTTTATCTTGTTCAATGTGAGGAAATGTCATAGAAATTCAGATACATTTAGAAACACCTCAATGTTCCTTAGAGTCATCATAATTGTAATACTGAAAATCATCAGTAAAATCTAGAATCTGATATTGGGTAGAAGGTATTTTTTTTGAATTTATCTATTATAGAAGGAAATGAAATTTTGAAAGAATGGAAATCTTAGACCTAGTTATATTATCCCCTTTCTGATTTTTGGAAGATTTAGGATGAAAGCTTATCTCTTGGAGCTTCTACCGACCCTCTTTCATGCTCATGATTTTGTTACTGCATCTCTCTTGAGGAAGAATATACCAGATCCTTAACTTATACTAGAATCATAGGTTATAATACTGGGGGATGATATTTATAATCAAAATGAACTATTTTAAATATTGGATAGCTGAAAATATGATACAGAACATGGTTACTCACCTAGTCAAATATTTTAGATGGAAACATAATTTCGAAGAAGCTACATAGGAGCTTATGAAAATAAAGAATCAAAGATACAATCAATTTTTTTTATTGTAGTGATGTAATTACAATGGTGAAAATATATTTAAGGGGGTAAAATGTAACTCCCATTGATTTTTTGATATATTTCACATCATATAAATTTAATTCCATTAACATCTTATGATACAAGAAACTCTGAATCTAAATAAACTAATATAACCAGCCCCTATAGTTCGATAAATGAATAAGAATATGGAAATTTTAGAAAAAAATATTTTTTATAGTTTTAGATAAATAAATTATATTGATAAATAATCACTCAATTTATAGTAATGTCAATATATACTTTAAAAATTAATTTTTTCCTCAAAAATGGTATTTATTTATTTTTTTGAAAATATATTATAAATAATTTCTTAAAACATTAGAAAAATATTTTGAAAAATAGACCTGATTTTGGAACCATCATGTTAATATTTTGATAGATTCATTTTTTTGAATATTTTGAAAAATTTATTTTATGATGAACATTGGAAATACATTGTTTTATTGAAAACAGTCATTTCATTTAATGAATTTTCCATGTTCTATTATAATTTATAAATATTTTAATTTTAATTTTATATAATTTTTTTTTGACTATTCTAATTATTATAATTATAATTCATTTTATATTGGAATAATTATATAAATTTTTTTCATACTTCAGAACATATGTTTTATAGAAAACTTCTTTTTTTCATGTTTAGTGAGTTTAATATAAAATTATATTATTCTACTTATATGAATTGAGTTTTATAAGATGGATTCAAAATTTTGAATCATCTTTTGTTAATTATTTTAATAAGTGCACATTTATTTTTTTTATGTAATGAATAGTACAATAGTAAATAAAATCATAGTGGTTACAGTTAAAATAGGTTTACCCTATGGTTAAACCGATGGATAATGGAATGTTTTCTAATTAGACTTGTCTATAACGACTCGAATCCAGATCCCCTCCACTGGAGCCCCGTACTCGGTTCGCCACATGACCTCAAGCACATTTCCCCAAACGTCAGAGGTTGCCGACTAGTAGTGAGGGCCTCGGTAAGTTTGTGGGGAAACTATGCCCTCATTTGGTAAAGTATACAGTGGAATAACAGGCATAAACAATAACAGAAGCATAATAGCATACAACAACTAAACTGGACAGCGGAAGCAATATATATATATATATATATATATATATATATAACAATGATGACACATCATGATACATATGTCTATGGAAAGTAGTAAACAAAACAACATGCTGAATACAACTGTAACCAAATAACTAAAAGAAAACAGCAACTCCAACAGCATCGCGAGCCAAGGCCCGGTCCCATGCTCTCCAGCTCCACACAACAATCAAGTACCTGAGGTAGAAGGTCCACAACCCCTCTCTACACCTGCAACCATATAATCTGTTTGGGGTGAAAAGTAGGACCCAAACAGGGTGTGAGACTAATCCTAGTAGGAAACCACCACAAGATCTGTGTCTTACTATCAGTGAGCGATGCAGAAAAAATATGGAAAGTAAGCACAACAGCAAGCTAAGTAGGAGCTAATAAACAATTATATCAAAACACTATTCACAAGCATTTAAAGTAAAGACCAAGGAAAACTAGCAAGGGAAAACAAGTAACACAGCAGGTATCTCAAAGACTACCTAACACAAGCAGTACAAACCCAAGCTTCTTCTTTGGCTTGGAGGAATCGTCACAACCAACCATCACAAATGCTAAAATACAGTGACTCTTTGGGTGGCTCAAACTAGCAGACCTCTATAGTCAAGTAAACAACAAGGCACAGACACTCTGGGAAGCACTCACATCAATTCCCCTATGGTCTTGCAATGATAGCTACAGACTCTCTAAGGAATCACTTACGTCTAATTCATCCTGTGGTCTCGATGTGTGCGTAAAAACTAAGGACAATATTGGGGATCACAAATTCCAATTCCCATAGGTCCTGTGTACAAAACTAAATCAACAGACCCTCTAGGGAAGCACTTAATAGTCGATTCCCTCTTTGATCTTCCGCACCAGGTTCTCATAGCCCTGAGCTGTCCAGTCGTGCGTAATCGACTGTCAGTAGCCCTAAGTAGGTTTAAAAACTACTTGGCTAATAGATACCATGCATATAAAGCATATAAATAGTAGGAAAAACATGCAATCAATCATAACAAGGCTGGCAACATGTGCAACGAGGTATGCCTCCCAGGCAACCTAAGACAAACGATGATAAACATCCAAAACAGGGGAAACACCCATGGGGTGATCCTTAACATGCTATCAAACAATTATTAATCATCTAATAACCTCAAGAAAATCATGAAATCTAAGGCAGATAATAAAATAGGGTCAAAACCCTAACCTGAGATACCCGATACATGGGTATCTGACACTTTTGTACCAAAAACTCAAATACAGTCAACGTAGGGAAATAAACCACCTACCTCGATCCTAGGATATCGATATACGTGAACCTCGGCCCGTGAATTGACCTAGAACGGAGTAGATCTGAGAAAAATGCACAAACGCTCAACCCACGATAACATGGAAACAAGAAGGAATCAAGAAACAAGGATCAAGAAGAAGGAAGAACTCAAAATTGCGGTTCCAATGCAATCGACCGTGTTCGAATCGGAGATCAGACGGAAGGGTGGGAGCTCGTTGAATTTTCGGCCGGGCGGGACGTTCTCGGGCGGACAAAATATGGAGAAGTAGACGATAATGGGGGTTAACCGCGAGCCCGGTCCGATTAATGAAAAAAAAGAAAAGTACAGGATGTGTACTTCCAGAGTACACGGTGTGTACTAGGTCTGTCCATAATCCGCTAAAAACGGTCTCCACGTCACCTCTACACACCGTTTGTGTGGCCCGTGCACGGCCAGCACACAACGTGTACTCAGAAAGTACACGACGTGTACTTCGAAAATTTCCAGAAAGTCCAAAAATTCTTAAAAACTCCATAAAAAGGAAAGGCGTAACTGAAAGGAAGATCTGAGTTCTTACAAAATTCCCTCCTTAAAGAAATTCGTCCCCGAATTTCCCTAAAAATGTTGAAAAGAAGAAGCGCCTAATAGCTCTAGCCACTGCGATCGTACATCGACCTCCCTCTCCCAGGTCTCTTCCTGTACTCGCCCGTGCTGCCATAGCACCCGTACTAAACGAACCGACCGGCCTCAGAGAACCTTCTTACTATGATCGATAATCCGGATAAGATGCTCCTCAAACAACGCATCCACTTCAAGATCAACCTCCTCGGGCTGAAAGATGTGAAATGGTTTTGAAAAGTAATGTTGGAGATGAGAGACGTGGAAGATGTCATGCATAGCCCAGTACCTCTGAGGTAACTGCAACCGATAGGCAACCGGTTCAACTCTCTCCGACACCTCAAACGGCCCGACGTACCGTGGTGAAAGCTTACCCTATCTCTGAATCCTCATATGTACCAACCTCGGTGCGACACGTAGGAAAACCTGATCCCCGACCTTGAACTCCAAAGGACGTCTCCGCTGATCAGCATAAGACTTCTACCAAGACTGTGCTGTAGCCATCCTCTTCCGAATCAACTATATCTGCTCTGAAGTCTCCTGAACAAGACGAGGTCCCAACAAAGCTTCCTCTCCTACCTCCAGCCATCACAAGGGTGATCGGCATGGCCTACCGTACAAGGCCTCGTAAGGTTCCATCTGAATGGTCGCCTGAAAACTGTTGTTGTAGGCAAACTCTACCAGAAGAATATGCTTCTCCCAAGAACCGCCAAAGTCTAGAATGCAGACTCGAAGCCTATCATCAAGCACCTGGATCGTGCGCTCGGACTGGCCATCAGTCTGGGGATTGTATACTGTACTCAAAAGTACTTGTGTACCCAAGGCCTTCTGAAGTCCCTACCAGAACCGAGAAGTGAAGCGTGCATCCCTGTCTGACTCAATGGAGTGAGGAACCCCATGCAGACGAACGATCTCTTGGATGTAAAGTCGTCCCAAATCATCGACACTGAAGGTCTCTTTGATCGGAAAGAATTGAGAAACCTTCGTAAGTCTGTCGACGACGACCCAAATAGCATCATTTACCCAGGGTGACCTTGGAAAACCGGTCACGAAGTCCATCGCAACGTTGTTCCACATCCACTCCAGAATGGGTAACTACTGTAAAAGCCCTGCTGGTCGCTGATTCTCTTCCTTCACCTGCTGAAAAGTAGAGCATCTCAAAACAAAACCAGCAACATCCTTCTTCATACCTGGCCACCAGTACTGACGACGAAGATCCCGATACATCTTGGTGGCACCAGGATGAACTGCCCAAACTGAGGAATGAAAATCCCGCATCATCTACTCGTGTATGTCTGCTGGCGCCCATACGCGTCTCTGGAAACGCAATATCTCATCCTCGCCCACTATCCATACAAGAAGAGGTTCCTCTCCTGACACACTCTCCCGAAGGAATAAGCCTTCTGAGTCTAATAGCTGCCTCATCCGTACCCGATCAAGTAGTGTCGAGGTAATATCCACAGAAAAAAGGAAGGTCTATCCCTGTCTGTCGTGCACCTCTAGATGCATCTCAGAGAACAGAGCCAGAAGCTGCCACTCACTGTTGGCCTCCTGTACTTCCCGAATCTGAGTTCTCCTGCTCAATGCATCTGGCACTATGTTTCCCTTACCCGGTGTATAGGTGAGCTCGAAGTCGAAAGACTGAAGGTACTCGACCCACCTGCGCTGTCTCAAGTTCAGATCACGCTGAGTGAAGATATACTTGAGACTCTTGTGGTCGGTAAAAACCACAAAGTGCTGTACCAGAAGGTAATGACTCCAATAGCACAAGGCATGAACAACAACTTCCAACTCCAAATCATGCGTAGGGTAATTCCTCTCATTTGGCCTCAACTGCCGAGACCCATACGCAACGACTCTATCTCCCTGCATAAGCACATCCCCCAGCCTGATACCTGAAGAATCACAGTAGATGGTGTATCTCTTTCCTAGCTCTGTCAATACTAGTATCGGTGCTGATGTCAACCTCCCTTTCAGCTCCTGAAAGGAGAACTCACAAGAATTTGACCACAAGAACTTCACCCCTTTCTTGGTCAGACCTGTCAAGGGTGCTGCTAGATGGGAAAAATCTTGAATGAAGCGTCTGTAGTAACCATCCAGCCCTAGGAAACTTCGTACCTCAAAGACATTCTTCGGATGCTCCCAAGAAACTACAACTCTCACATTCTCTGGGTCCACTGATACTCCTGCCTCTGAGATGACATGACCCAAGAAGTCAATCTGATCCACCCAGAAGTGGCACTTCGAGAGTTTGGAATAAAGCCGATGCTCTCTCAGTGTACTCAGAACGATCTCAAGATGTGTGGCATGGTAATGTCGAGTATGAGAGTACACCAAGATATCGTCCACGAATACTGCGACAAAAGAATCAATGTAAGGATGGAACACTCGGTTCATCAGTTCCATGTAAACTGATGGAGCGTTCATGAGACCGAACGGAATGACCGTATACTCGTAAAGACCATACCTGCTCTTGAAGGCTGTCAGAGGTATGTCAGATGGTCTAACACACAACTGATGATAACCGGACCTCAAGTCGATCTTCGAGAAAACTTGGGCTCCTCAAAGATGATCAAATAGGCCATCGATCCTCGGCAAGGGATATCGGTTCTTGACCATCAACTGGTTCAGCTTCCGATAATCCACACAAAGCCGAAGGGTACTGTCTGCCTTCTTTGCAAACAGGACAGGCGAACCCCAAGGAGAAGTACTGGGTTGGATGAAACCCTTTTCCTAAAACTCCTCTAACTACTTCTTGAGCTCCTATAACTCAGGTGTGGCCATCCTGTAAGGAGGAATGGACACCGGTGCCACTCCTGGCACGAGTTCAATAGATAATTCTACCTCACGCTCAGGAGGTAGACCTGAAATGTCCTCTGGAAAGACGTCCGTGAAATGATCCACCACAGGAGGAATGTCTAACTGAGAGGTCCCCTGATCATCCAGATAAAGACTGGAAATCTGGGCTGTCACCCGTCCCACCCCATGATGCTCGATTCCTGCCCGACTCGCCTGAACATCCCACTCACCTCTGTGAAGAAAGGACTCACCCTCTGGTGAAACATAGTTCACTCTGCAGCGATAACAGTCAACGACTGCCTGGAAGGGAACTAACCAGTCCATCCTGAGGATGACATCATAGCCCATCATCACTAGGATGTAGAGATCCCATAAGAAATGATACCCTGCAACCCCGAGAGGGAACTCTCTACAATGGCGTACACTAGAAGTTCTATGTCCCAAAGGAGTGTCTAGTGACAATGTGTCCTTGGATGTAAAAATAGTAAGTTGTAGGCTCTCCACAGTGTGCACAGAAATAAAGCTATAGAAAGCTTCAGTATCAAAAAGCGCAGAAGATAAAACTGAAGCCACTAAGATCGTACCTCGAACTGTGGAAGGTCCAGGATCTTGCTTCTGATAAATCTGCTATACTCCAAACGTCTGGCCAATACCGTGGCCCTGTGTAGTAGTCTGATATCTCTGAGATGATCCCCCATGAGCCTGACCACTGTGCCCACAACCTCTGCCCTGGCCTGAACGACTTGAAGAACCCCATCCCCCATTCTGATGAGGAACTGGTAATCCTGCTCCTGCATGAGGAGTAGAGACTGATCCTCCCTCACTGGATACTGAGAGAAGAACCCTGCAAAAACGCTGCAGGTGACCGATCTTTCCGCAAGCTCGGAACTCCACTGGATCTCTTGGGCACTGTGTATTTTTATGCCCACTCTTCCCACACTGATAGCAGACCACCTGGTTTCCCGAAGGAAGGTATCGTCTACCAGAGGAAATACCCCGCTTCCTCGGGTCACCCCGGGTAGACTCTCGGTGACGCTTCCTGCTGTTAGTAAAAAGTGAGTCAGCCTTGGGTGTTGAACCACCCTGGTCAACCACTCCAGTCTCCCTCAGATTCCGCTCAGTGATCAGCGCCTAGTTTACTATGAAAGTAATAGAAGTCAACTGGAAGACGTTCACCTATGATCTGATCTCTGGTTTGAGGCCTTCCTCAAACTTCCTTGCCAAAAACAACTCGTCATTCCCCAGAGCGGGAGCGAAGCGCTTTAACTCAGTGAAGCAGGAAGAGTACTCCATGACTGAAAGATTACCCTACTACAAGTTCATGAACTCTCTGGCTCTGTCGGCCCTCAGCGTGGCCGGATAGAAGTAGTCATAGAAAGTAATCTGGAACTCATCCCAAGCCATAGTCCGCTGGAATCCTGCCTGTGAGACTACATCCCATCATCTCTTGGCAGAATCTCACAGTATATATGTCACGAGCTTCACCCTTCTATCTGGGGTTGTCTCTAGTTGCTCGAAGATAGAGAGTATCATCTCCAGCCATGACTCGGTAGCCTGAGGTCCTCCATCCCCTGCAAAAGTGGTAGGATGCTGCTGCTAGAAAACTCACGTCAGCTCTTCCATAGACGGGACTGGAAGCTGAGTTCCCTGAAAAGTTTTCATGAACCTCATGAACCCCTCTCTGAACTGAGAGTCAGTACCAGCAACTGGTATAACAGCCGGTGCCAAAGCTGGCCCGACTGGAGGATCGGCAGGAAGTCCTTGATCAACCATATCTGGCGTCTGATCACTGCCTGAAGATAGACGCACAACCGGAGGACGTCTCGGAGGCATAGATCTGAAATATCAAAAGCACGCCTTAGATCAGGAAAACAAGGATAGAGAACATATGAGATAAAAACGGAAACAAGGAAAGAAAAGCACAAAATCTTACAAGACATGGCTACACGGCATGTATAAAGACCACACGACATGTCTCTTCAAGCCATTAACATGGTGTGCATTTCTGCCCGACCGGTCATGTAGCACACAACCTACACGATGTGTTTCCCAAAAACACGATGTGTACTAAAGCTCAAAACCCATGCCCGAGTCTCCATAAATGGTTAACCAACATGGTCCAACCCAAAATGAGACTACACGGCGTGTTCCAAATAAACACGGCGTATACTAGACACTAGCTCGGTGGCCCGTGTTGTTAGTTACACGACCGTCTTACATGGATGAAAACTACACGACATGTTCCGAACAAACACGACATGTATAGGTGAAGCTATCACCATCTCGTGTTGTTCATGACACAGCCGGGTACCTAGGCAAGACTACACGGCGTGTTCCAAACAAACACGACGTGTTCTACTAGAGCTTCCCCGACCCGTGTTGGTAGTGACACGGCAGGGTACATGGCTCTGAACTACATGACGTACACCTAACGCACACGGTGTGTTCCTAAGTTTCCTTTATGACACCGTGCCTCTGTTCACATGGTCAGTAACACGGCCTAAAAACTACACGGCGTGTGTCCAAAAGTACATGCCGTGTATTCTGGGTTTTTCTGGGCAGTAGCTCTGGAACATCTCAGAACCCCCAGAAACACTAAAAACCAGATAAGGAGGTTCCAAATTCCGATCTGTGAGGGCCCATACTCCCCGCGAATCAAAGATTGGCATCCCCTACAGTCGTTCATAAGATAAACAACAGAGAATCTATCAAGCATCTATCACAACAGTATGCATAATCTACACAAAGTCTATCACAACAGCATGCAATTGATAATGCACCCTAGATGGAATGGAAAAAATGAAATGCATGTTATTCCTATAAGTGCCTATATGATGCATGAGATGGCATACCCTCATCTCATTGAGTTGTGATAGAAATAGAACCATAATATCAAAACAATAATAGAACAAGGCAAGTGAATCACTCTAGGTGAAATCAAATCAACAATAAAATCTCAAAACCAGTAAACTGCAATTAACGAGGTAGTATGGCCTTTCACAGTGCACGAGTTAGCTACTCCTGGGCACAACTTAATACCAAGTACCGTATACGTCGTATCCCTGGATAAAGTCTCCAAACAGTAAAGCAAGAGAAAAGAACTCCTGTGATACCACTTTGCAACGACCCGAATCTGGAGCCCCTCCACTGGAGCCCCGTACCCCGTTCTCCACATGACCTCAAGCGCGTTTCCCAAAATGCCAGAGGCTGTCGACTAGCAGCGAGGGCCTCAGTAATTCTATGGGGAAACTATGCCTTCATTTGGTAATGTATAAAGCAGAATAACAAGCATAAACAATAACGGAAGCATAACAGTATACAACAGCTAAAATAAACAGCGGAAGCAATATATATATATATATATAACAATGATGATGCAGCATGATACATATTTCTATGGAAAGAAGTAAACAAACCAACGTGCTGAATACAACTGTAACCAAATAACTAAAAGAAAATAGCAACTCCAACAGCATTGCGAGCCAAGGCCCGGTCCCATGCTCTCCAACTCCACACAACAATCCATTACCTGAGGTAGAAGGGACACAAACCCTCTCTACACCTGCAACCATATAATCTGTTTGGGCCGAAAAGCAGGACCCAAACAGGGTGTGAGACTAATCCCTGTAGGCAACCACCACAAGATCTGTGCCCTACTGTTAGTGAGTGATGTAGCAAAAATATAGAATGTAAGAACAACAACAAGCTAAGTAGGTGCTAGTAAACAATTCTATCAAAACACCATTCACAAGCATTTAAATTAACGACCAAGGAAAACTAGCAAGGGAAAACAAGTAAAACAGCAGGTATCTCAAAGAATACCTAACACAAGCAGTACAAACCCAAGCTTGTTCTTTGACTTGGAGGACTCGTCACAATCAACCATCACAAATGCTAAAATATTATGACTCTCTGGGTGGATCAAACTAGCAGACCTCTATAGTCGAGTATACAACAAGGCACAGACACTTTGGGAAGCACTCACGTCAATTCCCCTATGGTCTGGCAGCGATAGCTACAGACTCTCTGAGGAAGCACTTACGTCTAATTCCTCCTATGGTCTCGATGCGTGCGTAAAAACAAAGGACACTCTTGGGAAGCACAAAGACATATTCTCGTAGGTCTTGCGTATGAAACTAAATCAACAGACCCTCTAGGGAAGCACTTAATCGTCAATTCCCTCTTTGATCATCCGCACCAGGTTCTCACAGCCCTGAGCAGTCTAGTAGTGCGTAATAGACTGTCAGTATCCCTAAGTAGGTTTAACAACTACTTGGCTAATAGATACCATGCATAGAAGGCATATAAACAGCAGGCAAAACATGCAATCAATCATAACAAGGAAGGAAACACGAGAAACGAGGTATGCCTCCCAGGCAACGTAATCCAAACGGCGATAAACAACCAAAACAGGGGAAACACCCATGGGGTGATCCTTAACATGCTATCAAACAATTATTAAACATCTAATAACCTCAATAAAATCATGCAATCTAAGGCAGATAATAAAATAGGGTCAAAACCCTAACCCGAGATACCCGTTACATGGGTATCCAGCACTTTTGCACCAAAAAATCAAAGACATTCAACGTAGGGAAACAAACCACCTACCTCGATCCTAGGAGATCGATATACGTGAACCTCGGCCCGTGAATTGGCCTAGAATGGAGTAGATATGTGAGAAACACACAAATTCTCAACCCACGTTAACTTAAAAACAATAAGGAATCAAGAAACAAGGCTCAAGAAGAAGGAAGAACACACCGCTGTGGTTCCAACGCAATCGACCGTGATCGAATCGGAAATCGGACGGAAGGGCGGGAGCTCGTTGAATATTTGACCGGGCGGGACGTTCTCGGGCGGACGAAATATGGAGAAGTAGATGATTATGGGGGTTAGCCGCGACCCTGGTACGATTAATGAAAATAAAAAAAGAAAAGTACATAGCATGTGCTTCGAGAGTACACAGCGTGTACTAGGTCTTTCGATACTCTGCTAAAAATGGCCTCCATGTCACCTTTACACATCGTGTGTGTGGCCCGTGCACGGCCAGCACACGGTGTGTACTCAGAAAGTACACGGCGTGTACTACGAAAATTTCCAGAAAGTCCAATTTTTTTTAAAAACACCAGAAAAAGGAAAGGCATACCTGAAAAGAAGATCCGGGTTCTTACATTGTCTAAATCCTATTTCATGGAAATATTTAAAACAAATAATATCCCATGTTTTATTATCTAACTATTTTAATTCATTTTTCTTGATAATTACATTATTATATATTAATATTTTAGGAAATTACAAGTGTGTTGTCTCTTAAACATAAAAAAGGACTCCCCTATATTGTCTTATTTAAAAAACATTTAGACATATATCCCTACTAAACCCTGACCAATTATCTTTTCAAATTTCGTATCAATTAATTATTGGTATTTTACTCTTAAAATACCACTCCCAATGTCCATAACAATGGATCAAGAGGAGGCTTACTAAAGAAGAGGAAATCATCTTACTATACCTCTTTGAAATTTATTTATTCTTCTACAACCTAAAATTATTATTAATTCATCATAAAATAATAAATTCAATATCTAAAATTTATTTAAAATTTATAATTATAATATACCCCACATTATCCACCCTCGTTCCTGTCAAATGAGAAGTGAAAGTGTTGCTCATGCATATGTGCGGCATCTTGACTACACATGTCCATAAAGCTAATTTTCCTTCACTATAAATATTTGTTGGTTATAATAATGGGTTTAATAATAATATATGATATTTCATACATAATTATTCTCTTATATTCATTATATCATATATAAATTCTAACATTCCAATCTATTGAAAAATGATAACGTTACTTTTGCATACGTCTAGACTACCACCTCCATGTAGAGAAGTGATTCATTTTTTGTTTCCACTATATTTATACAATAATAAGGGAATATTTAATGAATATATATAATATTAAATATATTAATTATTCTTTTATAGTAAATTTTAATTTACCTTTATTGCTTCCATCTGTCGAAATTTGAATACAACTTTCATGTGGGAGAATGACCTACAGTCTCCATGAACAATGTAATTCATTTCTCTATCTCAAAATTTATTATGAATCACTCTCTCTATATATAAATATAATAATTATATATGATAATTATATAATTAATACATTATAGTTATGATTGTATAATGATTGATGTATAAGGACCAGAAAAACTAAAACCAAATTCTAATGAAAAATGATGTAGTTAACACCAAGAAATGATGATTTTATTAAATAATTACTAATTAATGGGTGAAAAATGTTATAATTAGATTATATATGATATTATAATTATTTTCTTGATTATATCAAATTATTATAATAAATTTAGATTGTTATAAATGAAATTAACGTTATTTTTAATAAAAATGATCTTGAGGAAAGGGTTTTATATTATAATTCCATTTTCTAACTTGATTGTTTACCATTAGGTTTCTAATTATGTAATTTCATGATAAACCAATCAAAAATGTATTGAAGTTTATCAATTATGTTTATTTTGAGATATTACATATTTTCATTTCATTTCCCACTACTTTATCACTCTATATACTGAAATAATAATTTTTTACAAAACCAATGTAATTTCTCTATTTTGACAAAAATCATTCTTCTTGCATATCCAATTTTGTAAAAATGTTTTCAACAATGTTTTTACTAATCATTAAAATATTTCTTAATGCATTGTTTTTACCTAATATTTTTCTTTTTAAAAAATTATTTAAAATTAATTATATTTATATTCTTTGAATAAAGTACTTTATCTTTTTACTAAAAAGTATAAATTAATTATGGTTTTAACATACACAAGATGAACATAATTTTCCAACATAATAACTTTTCAATCCTTCGAGGATTCCATTACAATTTTCCAGGGTTCATTTTGAATAAAAAAACTCAATAATATTTGGGAAATGTTTTTTGTTTTAATGAATTGGTTTATATGTAAAAGTATTATTTTCCTCAAGAAATATTTCAGAGATATTTCAATGAAAATTTTTCATCTATGATAAAATAATTAAAGGTTACATATAATTTTTTTAGTTATATGACAAAATGATATAATCCACTTCACTTTATTATATATATTATAAGGATGATTATATACAGATGATTCATTGATACCCATTTCTTTTTCATGGGTTAATTAATTTATGATTTACCCTTTATGATACCCATTTATTTATTATGAGTTATTCTATAATGAAATGATGAAATATTAATGGATCCCATTAAATATTGATAAGTCATTCTATTATTAATGTTTTATGTTATTTTGGATCACATGTGTTTGATTTTAATTTTGTGATGGATTGGTCTACGTAACAGACCAACTCGGGTCAACAATACCAGTCCCTTAACTCGTCCCATTATGGGTTGAGGTAAAACATAAATAACAAAACATTTCATGAATATAATAAAAATTAAATATTAAACTAGAGTATAAAGATGAAATAAATGGATATAAAACTCAAAAAATGTTCTAAACTTGAAGGTTGAAAAGTTTAGGCCGACATGTCCCATGAGACCAATAATAACCTCTGAACCATCCCAAACCCAAATGGCAACATAATGAGAAACCTAAATGCTATAATATTACCTTACCTTTACCATTATCATGAAAAAAGAAGGTCTATATCTACCCAAAGGTATATGTAGGATTTTGGAAACCAAACCATGTAAGAATCCACCATTGAATCTATACATGTTATAATTACAAGAGTTCAAAAGTTATAGCTTTTAAACAGAATATTTTCACAAGAAGTTTTTTAAATTGAAATTTGAAAACATTTCTCAAACATTCCCTAGGTTTTTTAATAACTTTTATTTCATGTTTTCTAATGCTAGAAACATTGATGTTATAGAACAAAAATGATAAAAAGACCAAAATATCAATATATATGTGAGTCAAAAACCATGAAATAGTCTATCATAGAATATATCACCAAAACAGACAATGCACCTTCCAAATAGGATCAAGCCTATCAGAAAATACATATTGGAAACTCATGATCCTAAAAATAATTAAGTACGGATCTAACTAATATCAATTCCATCATCATTACGTAGATATACTAGTGGTTACCTCCAAGTTGTGTCACACAAACAAATGATAATTTTCTCTTTCTCAACCCACACTAGGTTCCTGATATCCGATATTTGTCAATTTCCATTTTAAAGGCCAAGATTTTTTCTATAAATGAAATTTCAAATCAAATCCAATCTGAATTTGGGTATGAAAATCAATTCTCTTTTCCAATCAAGCCAATTAAATTATAAATTTTAAAATAACTTTTTTCATTTGAACCCATACACTATTTTATTTTAATACATGAATGCCAATTTAATATTTCATTGAATTAATAAAAAATAATTAATTCAATAAATTATAATGCTTTAATTTAATTTCCTACCTCATAGATTTATGAAACCTAAGAACCTAGAGTAAATAATTCTTAAAGATACTAAACAACTGACCATATTGAGAAAACAACAAACCGAGTGATCCATAGGGAATGGAGTCACCAAAAATCACATAAGGTAAGAGCACTGTCCAATAAGAGATAGATGAAAAAGAGAATCATGTCTCAAAAAAATGTATGTAACACCAAAATTAGAAACTCAGGGATTTACATATTGTGTAATAAATCATATGTTATAAAAGTCATTCATTTTATGTTACATAAAAAATAATGTCTCTATTATAATTAAAAGATGATTTTTCACATTATATGATGTGTAACCATTACACAACTTATTAAATTCTCATGTTGTGTATTCCATTATTAGGATATGTCTGACGACCATAATATGTTGTATAATCCCCTTATAGGTTGTGTAACTACCCAGTGAACAACAAAACTTTCTGGTTTATGTTTAAAATTCCAAAAACCCTCAACATCACTATTATGGGTACCCTCCCAATTTTGTGGTCTGAAATAATATACAAAAAAAAATAAAACAAAAATAAATTATTAGAACATACATGAATAAAAGTTAACGTTTTGTTACAATATCCCACCATAAAATAATCATATCATAAGAAATTGATCAAGATCTTAGATTAGAAAAAAGAGGAGGCTACTGATACATCATCAACAACCCCTAGTCCCATGTCTCATGGTGATCTGATCCAAATTGTAACATTATCCAAATGAGGTGGATTATTTTACCAAGTATCACCCTATCATGTTGATCCCTAATATTAAATTATTTCTCAACAAATGTGGTATTGATTTCAAGATATAATTCCTCATAACAAATCACAGGGGAAGGATTTGGTATATACATCATCAACTAAGAAGCATTAAAAACATCATCAATAGAAGTGAAACTAGTAATAAATTCCAACTGGTTGGCCACCCTCCCTAGATCCACAATGATATCAAAGAGCCATACAAAGTAAGGTTCTGACTGACCCTTCTTGACCAACCGATGATAACCCGTAGTGAGGTGAAACACTAAGAAATACCCTATCACGAACAAAATAATCTAGTGGCCAATGATGTTGGTCATCATAATATTTTTGCTGATTTTGTGCCATGATAAAAATATTTTATATCATCTACACTATATACATCATCTCATGAATCGAACTTAGCACAACCAAGGATGTATCTACCAACTCTTCCCTTCACAATGTTGATCGACATGTCCAACCAAAAAAATATATAAATGATTCCATCATGATGATATTATGATAACTATTTTTATATAAAAACAAGACCAAATACATATTCCTATCCTAAGATCCTCTTAAATCAAGAAACAAAATCCCGAAGCATATCCTCAAGAACAAGGTTAACCTTGTTTATCTGTCCGTCCATATATAGAAGATAATCCACATTCAATTTCCCTTAAAAACCCATTAACTATTGAAAAAATTTCCTGAATATATATTTGAACCTCGATTCCCAATATAAAAAAACCATAGGGGGAAGTCCATATGTCTTGAATTATATCATATATACAAGTACCCAAGATGCTACACCTTCTTTTTTTTTACATTATTTGTTTGAAATGAGTTGATTTAGGAACTCTCTTAATAATCACCCAAATCACATCCTTCCCACTAGGAGTCCTTGGCAAACCAATGAAAAAATCCATTGAAATATTATCCCACTACCATAAAGGATTGGGTAATATCTATAACGATCTTAATAATCTTAAGTAATTTTTCTTAACTCTTTGACTAGTGAGACACCGTGTATCAAAATCATCAAATTATTACCTCAACCCTGACCACCAATAACAACGTCTCAAAATAAAAGGTCTAATGATACCCAACAAAAACTATCAACCTCATGTTTATACCCTTATGAGTGAAAACAAACTTTGGGATTTTTTTATTACAATATATTTTAAATCACTCTTAAAAATGATAGTGATGCCACATATTTAGATCTTTCATAACCACTACCAACTAAAGATCATGGATAGGGTAGTTCTTCTCATAAGGGAGTAAATGTCATGATCTATATTCTACTGCATGTATCACTTCAAACAATACATATCCCATACATGTACATCAATCATCACACAAAAAATCATAATTAGAACATAGTTCTAGGTAAATCAATAGTGGTGATGAAGATAGTATTAGTTTCAACTCTTTAAAATATCTTTAAAATTTTTCATCCCACTCAATAATAACACCCTTATGGGTCACTGCTATCAATAGAGATATAGGCTTATAGAAGTCCCCAATAAACTTTCTATAATAACTAATCAACCCTAAGATGTTGAAGATCTCAAAATAGATTATAGGATATCACCCGGGCATTACTTTCTGTACGTTTTCAAGAACCACGAAGATTCCCATCTATGATATCAAAATCCCTAGAAAATACAATCATCATATCCAAAAACAATACTTGGAAAGTTTACCATACAAAATATTTTCCTCAAATGTTCAAATAATGAATTCAAAATGGTCTAGATGTTCCTCCTCTAACTTAGAGTACACCAAGATATCATCTATGAATAGAACGATAAAATATTTCAATAAACGAGGAGAAATAATGTTCATCAAATCCATAATTACCATATGAGTGTTAGTGAGTGAGAATGACATAACCAGATACTCTAAATTCCCATATTTTACCTAAAATTATGTCATGGGTATATCCTCTTCTTGGAATCTCAACCGATGACACCCTGAGTTAAGATTAATCTAAGAAAATAAACAATAACCTCTAATATGATAAAAGAGTGCATCAATTCAAGGAAAATGGTAGTTTTGCTTATTAGTTACCTGATTCAACTTACAATGGTTAATACAGAGGTAGAAAATTAGGTCTTCCTTCATAGAAAGGAGTATAAGTTAATCTCATGGGGACAACACCAATTAATATTTTATGTTATCAAAGGAATGCATAAATGAAAGAAAATATACAATGCCATACGAATCACAATCTTATAAATACGTGGAGATCATAGCGATAAACTAATATGAATAAAACTTTTCTCCCCTAGGTCCTCAAGCTACTTCTTACATCCCACCAAATCAATAGATGCAATTAGATATAATGACATAGAATTGGGAATATTTCTAGGGTGGAGTTCAGTAAAAAATCAACCTATCTCTATTTTGGTAAACTAAAAAAACCATCTAGAAAGGCCTCAGGGCATGAACACATAAGAAAAGGTGGCTAACCACCCAAAAAAGGTTTAACTGCATTAGGAATCATTTCTGAAAATTGGCATGAGATTATACAAGTATAAGGTACAATATTCTCTACCCTTCAAATCTAGAGTCCCACTCAAGTTAAAAAACATGAGTGACCCCCTCAGTATAAAATAACTATACCCAATGGAAAAAAAATCTATTTGATCCTTTATGTTGATCATCTAGTTCATGTTGATAATCACATCAAAGATGTCATGATAAAGAACTAACAAGTCCCAAAGTACCTCAAAGTCTGTTATCACCACCCGACATGCAGTGCACTATAAAACATGTTTGGACCACTTTCTCAATGTCATGGAAATATCCAACTAGAACTGTATATTATCAGAATGAAATCCCATAACATAAACCATCTTTTACAATATAAAATAATTGTTATAACCCATATAAAATAATACTAGCACCATATATGACATAAAAATACTATAACTCAAATAGTTATTTTCCCTACTTCAGATACCTATGGTGGAAATTATTCTATATTAGGATGTCAAGAAATATCCACATCAACATCCACATTGGACTAAGAATGATACTCACCACCTGTAATGTCCCAAGCTGGATTATCCTCGAACCGATAGCCAGACTAGTTGCCACATGACCTCAAAGGAATCTCTCTGTTTTCCAGAGGATGCTTACTAGAAGTGATGGTATATGGATAGTTAGTGGGGAGACTATACCATCATATTCAGAGTAAACAACAAAAATAGATAAAAAACTCAGAACATTAAATAAATAATATAAATCTATATTCAACTTGATAATGAAAATGACCAACACCAGTTTATACAACGCATGCATGTCAGGGTGATATATATAAGAAATTAGTAAACTAAACAACATGATTGACATTAAAATATAGAAATAAAAAAGGACTCAAGTTCAAAGGGAAATATCCATGAGAATCCCAAACTCCCACTCAGTCCTTTCCTTCTATCTTTTAAGTACAAGTAACATCCACAAGAAAAGGTCCATAGTAATTCAAAAAAGAAAGACTACTCGGGTACCCCAGTGCAATGGTATCCAAGATAGTGTGTGAGATATACATCTCAGTAGGCCAAGAACAGTAGTTTTCCAACTCAATATAGACAATGAAATATAACATATGAGGTGTAGATATAACAAGGTAATAACATAACTGATTAAATAACCAACAACTAGTCCTGGTTCCAAAGGTACACCTACTGAAGATACATGCTTCTATGAGTGGCTGAAATAAGAGTCTTCTCATAGAATCATACAACCATATTTATCAATCATAAATACCGATCAACACTTTTAAATTTATTCTTTATTAAATGATTTATTATCTCTAAGGTTTCTAAGGTATCACGTACCTCAATATTAACTTTGTCTCATGCCGTAATTTTAATGACTCTCAATCATTCTTTATTTAATCACATTCAACTCAAATATGATTCATATCTCTCATTAATTTAATAATTCATTCATATAATATATTATTAGTGTAGAATTCCATGTCCAGAACCTAAAAACCAGAATCATATATTTATAATATTGGTGTTAGAATGCCATGTCAACCACCTATTTCTCATTCGGTTCAGATCGTCATGTCTAAAACCCTTACATATAAGCACTTAGATAACTTTTGGGGAGGAACACCATGTCCAAATCCCAATATATACATAGGTATAAGATATCATACCTAGCACCATATTCTCATTTATTTTCATCATTTGATAATTATTGGGGAGGAATGCCATATCCAAGTCCCAACTTCTATATTGGTCTATGATTCCATGCTTAACACCACATTTTTATTGATTTACATCATTTGATAACTATTGGGGGGGAGAACACCATATCCATGTACCAACTTCTACATTGGTCAAGGATGCCATAACAAGCACCACAAAAGATCAGCCATTTAATCATTCTTTAAGTCATAAGAATTTCCACATTATTCATTTACTAATCCAATGATTAGTTAAACCTTTCAAAGGCCATTAGTTAATTCAATAATTAAATAAGCATAAAACCCATTAATTAATTCATCAATTAATTAATCAATCAACAAAATTTTCATTCAATAATTAATTATTCAAAATTAATGATCTGAAACCTTACTGCAAGTGCATATAATTAATACACAATTAATTATCTCATTTTATTTAAAGCATCAAATTACAATTAATCCACCAATTAATTATCTCAATTATCCAATTCAATATATTATAATTAATCCCTCAATTAATTATCTATATTTCAAGGTCAATCACATTATTAATTCACAATTAATTATTTTATTCTAAATATCATCTTTCCATAATTAATTCATCACAATTAATTATCCAAATCAAATGTCAAATTATCATAATTAATAATCTCAATTATTTATCATTAATAAATATCATGGCACATAATTAATTCACCACTAATTATATTACATACCCAAACATCATCTCATAATTAATTTCCCCTAACTAATTATCTTAACATAACCAATTCAATATCTCAATTACAATTTTCGAGGTTCATAATTAATTCAAAAATTAATTATATTGACTTATCCAATTAAATTATAATAATTAATTCCCTGAATAATTATCACATCTTATCCTTCCCAATACTCATAAATTCCAATTGATACAAGTGCGTCAACAAAAAAAGTGCATAAATATAAATTCACCTAACCACATGCTAAAGAAACAAGTCATTTCAAAACATTATGTTTTTAGATTGAAGGCATCACAGCTTTGTTGGAGGGGTTTTATTACAAAAAAAAAAGATTCTAATCTAAAAAATAGTTTTATACCAATAAGAAATTTTCTCAAATATTGTAATCAACTTTATGAAAAGAATAAGATTAACAAAAACTACATTTTTACCAAATAAAATCAATGTTGAGGACCCTACCTCAAGGATTTGGCCGAAACAACACTTTTTAACTTAAACCACAAACTAATCACACACACACCTCCAAAAAAGTGTGCAAACACTAGGAATTAATAACTAAACATAAATATAATTAACCGTCCCTCATAAGTAGTGTGGCACAGACAAAATCACACTCTATTAATTCACCACATCTCAAAATACACCATAAGCACTAAATTAAGGGTGAGAAACCAATTAATGAGTATAAAAACATACCCAAATATGGAGGTGGTGAACCAAATAGAGAAAAACTACCATGACTTTACTGGCTGTGTCAAAATATGGACAAATGGGTCCTGAGACATCATCTGTACCACTTAGAATCAGATAAAGTGAAGAAACCGAATTAACCCCGGGCCTTATGTTTTCAGCCTAATGGAGACCATGACATGAAGAGACGGAATGGATGATGTGTAGAATGAAACATGTGGAGAAGTAATTACCTCAATGATATAGAGAACATCCATGAAGAAACCACCATAATCTGGTGTGCAGAGAGGGAGTTGAGTTGGGGAGTGGTGTGCCACACCATAGGAGAACGAGGGGAGGGGGTCACACCTCACCCTGCTGTGCGCTACCCTCTTATAACCTCAATTAGTTTTATAATAATTAATTCAATAATAATAACAATAAAAATATTATTATTATTATTTTAATTTAAATGATTCTTTGATAAACCCCATAACTTCTACATTACACATCATTTAATTAAATTCCTCTCCAAAGAATTTAATTAAATAAAAAGTAATCATTAACTCATTTAACTAAAATCTCTTCAACAAATTTAATTAATCTAACTCCAACTCATCATTATTAAATTATTCCAACCTCAAATTTAATTAAATCATTTACCCCACCTTTCATTAAATAATAAAATTTATCTTATCCTTGAAATTAATTAAGTAAATCCACAACTCCAGATTTTTTCCTCATTTAATTAAATTCCATTGACCTAGATCTAATTAAATAAAACTCCAAATAACTATCATTTAATTAAATTATATAATCATTAATTTAATTAAATGAAACCCCATTTCACATAAATTAATTAAATTAATTTAATCCATGAAATTAATCAATTAAAACCCCCATATCATGTTATTTAATTAATTCCCTCGTAGAGGAGAATTTAATTAACTAAATTAACCTGAAACACAAAACTGGGTAAGCCACACGATTTGTCTCACATGGTCTGGAAAACCACACACCATCATTATGGGACATTCTGTCTAAGGAACCTACATCACACAGTTTGTGCCACACCATTTTCTTAATCATCTATAGATCGTGAGAGAACCTTTGTCTCACGTTTAGCAAGATGCATGGTTTAACCTGCACAGTTTGACCAACGGTGCTCATCCCATGAGAAAACCACTGCCAGGTACGATGCTCCCAAAACCAATTAACCCACCCGTAAAACTTATTGAACCTTTACCCAAGCTGGTTATCTACAGTTTTAAACAATCCAAAATTATGACACATCAACCCGAATCTTGGTTTTAATACTGAACCATAAAACAAACAAAAAAGTTCAAAAATATTTGTATTTTATCCCGGTTAAAATACCCGGGACTTTACAATTTACCCACCTGAAAACGTATCATCCCCGAGAAGCTGAGAATAACTACTAAAACATTAACAAACCCACCAAGATCATAATGTATCATCTGAACAATTACATTGAGTTTCTAAACACAAAACAAAACTTTAACCAAAACAAAAGCCCAATGAATTAAACCTTTTAAACCCTATACAAAGCTATGAATCCAACAAAAAACATCAAAACATCACATAATCAAGAGCAAAATACTAGATACATAATCATGTCTTCATATCCTCAATTGATATTACCAACCCAAAAACCTATAGACACAATTTACCAAATGATGTGCCTTTAAAAACATTCTATCACCAACCATAAGTAACCAAAGTCCTCACTCAAATTTCTGTGACCTCTCTAAGTCAATCCATCTCAAGGCTTCCTTAAAACTATTGTTTCCTAGAATGAATTAATGTGTAACCAAATGAACCACACATCCCACGTAAAACCCAATTAACAACCACTCATTGAGTCCAACAACTTTTAAAACATTAGTATGGAGTATGACTGACACTATCTTAGTGCCACCAAGATGAGACCAAGATATAATACATGCTCGTCTCATTCAAAAAGCACACTAAGAGTAAACCTAGGTCACCAACAAATCAATTGAACTATCACTGATCGACTCTTTACAAAATTATTGTCTTCTCATGCAGACACATCATCAACCAAACCTTGATGCCTGCATACTGCAAGGCATCCCTGTTCCTTCAAATATTACCACTAAAACTCTTCGAAAAATTTTATGATGTGAAATTAACCACCTTGAATGTTTTAATGTCATAGAAGAAAATACCAGTAACTCACAAGCACACTATTTTATAAACACATTAAACACATGGGTGACATTCCCTGAACCACGACCACCAAGTCAACATATTGTTTGAAATCTATAACTTAAACCTATTAGCTTGTTAAAAAACTGATGTCCTAAAAGTTATAGTAAGGGAAATGACACTATAATGTCACCAACATCAAAAGCTCAGAGTGGAAAAACGAATCTCAAGCTCTAAGGGTGCTACCTACAACGGGCTAGCCCTTTACGAAGCATACATGTCAACCCTATCACTTGGATACACAAAACAAAAATCACTTGGCTCAAAATCCACTCATTCATTTTAGTCATCTCATTGAATTCATTTCAACCTAGACACATTGAAAGAATTTTAACAAATCCAAAAGTACTATTCCGCAATAGGAACTTGGTTTTTAAACAATGATCCTTGGCCAAAATCGGCATGCTATAATAAACATCCTTGTAAACATTTAATATTTAGTTTCATTTCATTTTTAAACAAGCAATTCAGCATTTAAATTCCTTTTAATTGGAAGGATACCTCTGAGGGTCCCATTTATTTCAAAACTTATAGGTTTTTTAAAAAGAAAACCTATAACAATTTATTTCAAAAAAAAACTCAACAGTTTTTCATTTATAACCGTTTTTAAACACACTATGGTTATTCTAGGCTCAGTCACATGTGTGTCCATCTACTAATCGATAAGGCACCCATACACCTTACTGTTGTAATTTGGCTCCCATTTATAACAATTAATTTACTTTTAACATTTTATTAAATTTTAGAAGCAATTGTTTTCAATCGTTTCAATACAAGGGTTACCCTTTTCCCAATTATATGATGCCCATACACCTTACAACTGAAACTGGAGCCCATTGAAGATGTATTCAATGAAAATGTTTTTATACTCATGCAACCATTTACGCATCAAAACTACTCTAGCATGTTATCATTACCAATAACACAACAACATGCTATAACAAATAATAAAGGAACAACATGAAAACATGCAAATAACATATGAATCATGGCATATAAACATCCAAGAATGTAATATCTGTCACCGAAACATGATATCTAATTTTTAAAGCAAATCAAAACAATGAATTCAACCCAAGGAACATAATCAAAATTAGGAGGCACCCTATGAATGTAACTACATGGCATGTGATATGCATGGAATGTGAATCCTTAAGTTTCTGATATGATACATGTAATGTAATTTCCTTACTATATCAGGCCAAGAAAAATTTTCAAAATTTACAAAATCAATAAGTAGTAGAAAATACACCAGTCACTCAAGGTGATATCATTTCAACTGTAACCTAAAAAAATATAAACATCAATTTCTATCCTTGGACACTCTGTTATTTCCCATACATGGGGAGATCACTCTCATGCGTGACTATTAAAAGAGTGTTGACACTTTTCTAGTCTTCATTTTAACAACCCAAAACAAAAAGAGAAAGGATAAAGAAAGTCAACCTGATCCTTTAATACCACTTTGTAATGTCCCAAACTGGATTACCCTCGTACCTATAGCTGGACTGGTCACTACATGACCACAAGTGAATCTACCCATATACCAGAGGCTACCGACTAGTAGCGTGGGTCTATGGATATTCTTTGGGGAGACTATACCCTCATATTCAGAGTGCACAATAGAAATAGATAATAATCTCAGAAAAAAAGAGGAAGTATATAAAATAATATTCAACTGGATAGTGAAAATGGCCTAAACTAGTTTATACAATGCATGCATGCCCGGGTGATACATATTGGAAATTAGTTAATAAAAAACATTCCTTACATTACAAGATAGAAATAAAGAAATTACTCAAACCCCAAAGGCAATCTCCCTGAGCATCCCGAACTCCAGCTTGGTCCTTTACTTCTAACTCCATAGTACATGTAACATCCACAAGAAATGGTCCACAGTCCTACAAACAAGAAAGACTACTCAGGTACCCCAGTGCAATGACAACCTGAATAAGGTGTGAGATATAAATCTCAGTAGGCCAGGACCACCATTTTTCTAGCTCAATCTAGATAATACAATATAAGAAATGATGTGCAGATATAACAAGGTAATAACAAAACTAAATAAATAACCAACAACTCATCCAAGTTCCAAAGGGAAACTTGACAGTGATACCTTCTTCGGCTAGTGGACGGAATAAGAGTCTTCTCAAGAATCATGCAAGCATATTTATCAATCATTAATACCTTTAAACACTTTACTATTTATTCTCTACTAAATCATTTATTATCTCTACAGTTTCCAAGTTATCCTATACCTCAATAATAGTATCGGATCGTGCCAGAATTCTAATCATTCTCAATCTTTCTTTATTGAATAAAATTCAACTCAAGCATGATTCATATCTCTTATTTATTTAATAATTCATTCATATAATATAATATTTATGTTGAATGCCAGGTCTAGAACCTAAAAACATGATTCATATATTTATACTATTGGTGCTAGAACTCCATGCCTAAATACTATTTCTCAATCAGTGTAGATCATTATATCTAACACCCTTACATATAAGCACTTAGTTAACTATTGGGTAGGAACTCCATGTCCAAGTACCAACTTCTACATTGGTCTAGGATGTCATAACTAGTACCACATTCTCATTCATTTACATCATTTGATAACTATTGGGGAGGAATGCCATGTCCAAGTCCCAACTTCTACATTGGTCTAGGATGCCATACCTAGCACCACATTCGCATTCATTTACATCATTTGATAACTATTCGGGAGGTCTACCATGTCCATGATAGAACTTCTACATTGGTCTAGGATTCTATTCCTAGCACCACACAATCACAGCCATTTAAAAATTCTTTAACTCATAAGAATTTTCCAAATTATTAATTTACTAATCCAATGATTAGTTAAACATTTCAAAGGCCATTAGTTAATTCAATACTTAACTAAGCATATAACCCATTAATTAATTCATAAATTAATTAATCAATTAACACAATTCTCATTTGATAATTAATTATTCATATTTAATTATCCAAAACATTACTGAAAGATCATATAATTAATACACCATTAATTATCTCATTTTATTCAAAGCATCAAATCATAATTAACCCACTAGTTAATTATCTCAATTATCCAATTCAATATCTTATAATTAAACCCCCAATTAATTATCTATATTTTCATGTCAAACACATAATAAATTTACATTCAATTATTCCATTTTAAATATCATCATTCCATAATTAATTCATTACATTTAATTATCCAAATAAAATATCAACTTATCATAATTAATTCTGACATTTAATTATCTTTAATCAATATCATGGAACATAATTAATTCACCATTTATTATATTACATAGCCAAAAATCATCTCATAATTAATTCTCTCCCAATTAATTATCTTAAAATAACTAATTCAATATCTCAATTAAAATCTTTTAGGTTCATAATTAATTCAAAAATTAATTCTATTAACTTATCTAATTAAAATCTCATAATTAATTCCTTGATTAATTATCTAATCTTATCCAACCCAATACTCATAAATTCCACATGATATAAGTGCAATAACAAAAAAGGGAAGAAATATTAATTAACATAACTTCAAAATAAATGAACATATCGCTTTAAAACATTATGTTTTTAGCTTGAAGGAAGCACACCTCTATTAGAGGGGTTTTATTACAAAATGTGATTTTATAATCAGAAAAATAGTTTTATACCAATAAGAAATTTTCTCTTACAGTGAAATAAACTTTATAAAATGTAGTAGATTAATAAAAATTGATTTTTTACCAAATAAAATCAATGTTGAGAACCATAACTCAAGGAATTGGATGAACCTATGCTTTTTTACTTAAAACGAAAACTGATCATGCACACACACCTTCACAAAAGCATGCACACTCTTCCAATTCATCTTCGCACCTAACAAAAAGTAACCGACACTCATAAATAGTGAGGTGGAGACCAACACACACCCAATTAAATCAACACAACTCAAAATATATGATAAGCACTAAATAAAGGGTGAGAAACCAATTAAAGAGTATAAAACCTTACCTAAATTTGGTGGCGGTGAAACAAATCAAGAAAAACTACCGTGCCTTCAACAACAATTGTAAAAATATAGACCAAAGGTTCCCAAGACATTATCCGCACCACCTATAATCGGAAGAGAAAAAAAAAACAAATTAAAACTAGCTATTAGGTTTTCAGCCTAGTAGAGACAAGGAGAAGAAGAGCCTAAATGGATGATGTGAATAACAAAACATGTGGAGAAGGACATACATTTATTAGACAGAAATATTCTGTGAAGGAACCACCATGATCTGATGCGTGGATAGAGAGATGAGATCAGGAGTGGTGAACCTCAAGATAGGAGAATGAGGGGAGGGGGTCACACCTCACCCTACTGTGCACCACCATCTTATTATCCCAATTAGTTTTATAATAATTAATATAATAATAATAATAATTACCAAATTATATTAATCATTTTAATTTAAACAAATCTTTCATAAACCCCATAACTCCCCCATAACACCTCATTTAAATAAATTTCACTCTAATGAATTTAATAAAATAAAAAATCCTCCTAAACTCATTTAATTAAATTACCATTGATGAATTTAATTAAAATAACTCCAACTCATCATTATTATATTCTTAAAAACTCAAATTTAATTAAATCATTTCCCCAACTTTTCATTAAATAATTAAATTCATAAAATCCTTGAATTTAATTAGGCAAAACCCCAACTCCAAATTTATATCTCATTTAATTAAATTCCATTGACCTGGATCTAAATAAATGAAACTCCAACTCATTATCATTTAATTAAATTATATCAACTTTAATTAAATAAAATGAAACCCCATTTCACATTAACTAATTAAATTCATTTTAACCATGAATTTAATAAATTAAAACCCCCCATAACATATGATTTAATTAAATCCCTCACAGTAGGTAATTTAATTAAATAAAGTAAACTGAAACCCAAAACTAGGTAATCCACATGGTTTGTCGTGCACGATCTAGAAAACCATGTGCCAACCATGTAAGACCTTCTATCTAAGAAACCTAATTCACATAGTTTGTCCCGCACAATTTTTCTAACCATGCATAGACCTTGCAAGAACCTCTGTCTCACCATTAGAAAGCTTCATGGTTTGTCTCGCATGGTTTGACCAAATGTGCCCAGCCCATGCAAGCGCCACTGCCAGGTCTGGTGCTCCCGAAACCCTTTGAGCCTCCCATAAAACTTATTGAACCATTAACCATGCTAGTTATAAAATCTTTTAAATGGTCCAAACCCATGAGACATTAAATTGAATCTTGGTTTTAAGACCGACCCATCCAACAAACAAAAATGTTGAAAACTTTCATATTTTAACCTTGTTCAACAACACGGGAATTTACACCACCCTTATCTTCATCATTGTGAACCTATGATCTTTTGGTGAAATTGGATTATAAATTAATATCTTGAGAAATATTTTCATAGAAATTATTCAAATTGATCGACTTCACATAATAATTAAATTCATTAAGAGCATCCATGCAATGAGGCATTTTATGACTACAATTCCAATAGTTGTAGAAAATAACATATTTTTTCACTAAAGAAGTCCAAGAACGAGATTGTTTAGAAAAGTAGACACTCTTGGTCTTCCTTTTCTAGCTAGAATAAGAACCTGACCTAACTGTTTGACTAACTAAATCTATACCCAAAATTGTCCTTCCATCTATGTATTGTTAAACCAAAGTTTCTTTATCCACTCCTTACACAACGTTCTAAAGAAAAAAAGAATTATCATTGACCAAATTTCATCCCTCATACCCATCTCAAACCACTGATCCTTTAAGTAATAATTATTAAAAATATATACAGCTAGATGCCCCAACTCATCAAAATGGATCGAGTACTCCAGAATGGTACACTCCGTTTTCTCTAAATTCAGAAACACCCGAGTCATTCCCTCATAATATTAATTAGTATAAAACAAATAATTTATGATTTTATTGAATGAAACCAAGATAATAAATTCTTGAAATATAACTTAGCCAATAGATTATTTTCACCTTCTTAATGAAATAATGATTATATATGTAGAAAAACTAAACTGAGAATCTATAGGAGTGCCCAAAAATATTATTAACCTCTTAATCAATCAAATCCAACCAATAATTATTGGATTGTATTATAACTTTGGAAGATAGGTGGATACTTCTTGGTCCATTCCAAGACATGATCCACTACCCATTCTTTGTTTATAGAACTAAAAAAACCTAGAGTTTTAATGGTATATATTACTACTTTGACAAAATATGGTCCCACTAGAAGATCAAACTACAGATCCTTCTTTGTGTATTCCTATCTCTTATTTGGAAGAGATCTTCTAAGAGTAATTGCTTATTAAACAGAAGATAATTTAAAATCAGTCATGAGAAAAATACAAACCATTAAACAAACATTTAGAATCCAAAAAATTATTTAAAATGATTATAATTTTAAGTAATTAATTATTCTACCAAAAACAACAACGCCTTTTGGAAATTAAAATTTCTATAATAATAAAATCCCACCTAGTTTATTCAGAAATTCTTACACCAACCCTGTCGATAAACATCGTATATATGTTATTTTAAATATATTTCCAAAAAAATTCATTCATATAAATATTAATAATAGGACTCAAACCAAGTAAATATTTTCCTTCCACCCATAGAAACTCAGATTCAGTCACTAGAGTGAGATAGACTTGCCCATTTGTTTGCACATTCTAACTAAATTATGATTATTATTCTCCTATATACCCAATAAATAGAACCTACTTAGGAAGTGGTAACCCACTTCATGCTGTATATACCTATTTGATACAAAACTGTAATAGAAAAACCCGGGTTAACTCGTCTGATCACCCATGTAAACACATTATAGGGTGATATAAAAAAGATAACAAAAAAAGTATTTAATGTAAGAAAAAATAGGATATACCAAAAGAGTAAAAATGATAAAATAAATACATGAAAAAATTATCCAAATGGGATAAACAAAAAATATGAAAATTCTAGATCAACATGTCCCATGTGACCAACTGTAATTTTTATATAGTCCCAAACAAAAACAAGAGTGTAAAGAGAAACCTGAATGATACTAAATGTACATAATGTTACCTATATCTTAAAATAAAATTTCTAGATACACCCAAAGATAAAATTAAGGGGTGAGTATTAGAACTCAGTATCAAACCACTACATAATATATACATGTTCTAATAACAACATTTCATTAATTGTAGCTTTAAAATGATATTTTTTAGAAGAATTATTATAAATGAAAAAAATGAATACATTTATCAGACATTCCATTTTAAAAAAAAAATTAAATTTCATGTTTTCCCATTCCAGAAACATGATAGTAATATAACAAATAAGGTTAACATATTGAAATAAAAATGTACACGTGATCAAACATCCATGAAATTATATATCATGCAATAAATAACTAGAAAAACAATTCACCATCCAGCCCTACCCTAGCAAGTGGAAATATACATACTACACACTCACATGCCAAAAAATTAATAAGTCTGTATCTATATTACATCGAGTTTTACCACACTCCAATGATACACAAGAGGTTACCTTCTAGTGGTTTTACACACTCTTATTCGACCTGTGTCTCTTTCATAGCACATTTATGTTTCCCATTGTGCAATTTTTATCAATTTATATTTTTTAAAAAATAGTCATGTTTTTATATAAAACATTTTAAGTCCAAGAAAATATACTTTAGGGTCTGAAAATCTATTTTACATTTCAAATCAAGGAATTTTTTTTCAATAAAAAACTACTTTTTAATTACAAACCTATGCCCTTTTCAATTTCAACACATGAATTGACATTAAAAATTCATGGAATCAATAAGAATGATAGGAAAATAAGGAAATTAAAATCCTTTAATAGAACCGATGACCACATGGATAAAGAAAACCTATCTGACTTTGATAATTGGGATTAGAAACCACAAGATCTACCTTTAGAAGGCAAGTAATGACAAAAGAATAAAAAGGATTGATAGAAAATGATATCCGATTAAAAAATCACATCTAATCAAAAACCATAAAAAACATATTAGAACTAGCTAGAAGACTTACCTAAAGAAATGAAACACATATCCTTGTTGAACAACCACTGAAAGAAGTGATTTTATGGGAAAAGAGTCACCCAAAAGCATTTAGGGTAATAACATTGGCTGATAGGAGGTGGCTTAAAAAGAGATTGATACCTCAAACAGTAGTATGGCTCCCAAAAGATAGAAACTCATTTAATTAACTGGAGCTTAATAATTTACACATTATGAAATAATTTTATTTTGTGTTATAGTAAAAAATGCATCATATTTTTAATTAGCAATCAATTTTCAGATTACATGACTTGTAAACCTAACATGATGTGGAAAATTCTCAAGAATTGTATTCAATTTCTGGGATCTATATGGAGGCCACTAAACATCATGTACTCCCATTACAGGTCATGTAACTTCCCCGTGATAAGAAAAAAATAATTATGTTTAAAATTCCAAAAAATCCAAGAATAAACTATTATAGGTAACCAGCAAATATAATGGTCTAAAATATTTTCCCAACAAAAAAGGAAACCAAAATTAAATATTATAACATTATTTATATAAATATTTATGGGAATTATAGTTAAGAATTATATAGACCACTAATGTTTTTGGTAAATATAGATATCTTAGGAGACAATAAAGACTAGAATTTGGAGCAAACCTTTTTTAGTTAGTAATTTTATCCAATATGATAGTCATTACAGTGAATCTTGTGTAATGATACGATTGAATGGGGAGTCATCCCAATCCACTATTATTGTCAGGTTAGAGAGCCTTGAATGAGGAAATTATTATCTATGCTTTTGTGTACTCTACAAATTTAGGTCTTGTTCCAATGTTATACTCTCATGGATCACATTCATTGACTTTTTTATGATTCATGTCTTACAAAATGATAAGAATTATTCCATGACTCATGATTAAGATTTTTGATATAATGTGTATGATTTAAAAAATTTATGATCATGTTATTATACCCTTATTATCATATAATTATTAAGTGATCATTGATTTATACCTTTTTCCCTTAACTATGTATCAAATATATACCTTTATTATGTTTCCATTCATATGGTTGTGATGAATGAGTTAATGTATTATATGTCAAGGAAGGGAAATTTTCATCATGAACATAGTGGGAGATGAGGTTGATATCTTATATATAAGTTGTAAATGTATCTATATTTTCAAAGTCATTAAACCATTACTGATTTTTCATAGATCATAATGATTTAAAATTAATATTTGTTTAATAAGATGTGATATATATATGTGAAAAGTTTGAGTCAATATAGTTATACTGTAAGAACACTCAAATGATCCTGACTATGGTGGTCATGTTTATTAAACATGAATCCCACTTAAGGAATAAGGAACTCCAAGTAATATTTTTTCAAACTATTAGTTGTGTTTGGAAACAATGGTTAGTAACTCACAAGAATTTCATGATATAAGGGAATAAAAGAAATTGGCTGACAAAAAAATGAAGATTTCATTTACTCTGGAATAAATAAAAACCGACTTTTATCCATAGTGGTGAGATTAATAATTATAGAATCACCTAAAGGAATTCCCATTACGTGGAATTTCAGAACATACATCGTCCCTTTTAAAGGGAATTTTACTCATGGTTGAAGAGATATAGTATTGTAAAGAGTTACCTTTCATCTTCATTATTGTTTTGAACTTCCCTAGTGATATCACACTATCTATCATTATCATGTTTTACACACATTCCCAGTAGATTCCATTGATGTCCCATATTATGGGGGGAAGAGTTTTCATTCAAGAATATTAAAATTTTCTAATCAAATTTTAGTTAAGAGCATGGAGTTAATTTATCATTATACATTCCTTTTTAAATAAAAAATTTTCCTAGGGTAATCAATCTAGATTTCATGTTGTCAGTAAGAGAGTAGGGAAGTTTAAATGTAATTAAAAATGATTTCATAGGTATGGTAAGGTAATAATTGAAGGGACATGTGTTTGTAAAAATTGATTTAAAACAATATTTTAGTTGCATTAAAATGAACACAAATTAATCTATGTTTTTCCAAATGAACCCACAAACAGCTTACAAAGAACATTGAACCCCCAAACTCACTATAAAAAAACAATTCTAGTGTATAAAATATATCCAAGATTAAAAATTAATTTTTTATAATATCTCATGACTATTAATGCATTAATAGTCGCATGATAGTCCATAATGGATCAATAAACATGGTATTTTTTTATGGTCATCATTTAAGAATGTGGTGGTTCCTTTATTAACTGATAAGTAGTCACTAAAACATATAAAACTTTTATTCTTATATAATAATTAACACTTTTATTTAAATTAAAAATTAAAAAGATTGTATGTTTTTTATTAGAGATAAAATATTAAAAAAATTATACAATTTATTATAATCTAGGATAAGTGTCTCTAAATGAATTAAGGATTACTTTGATATATTTGTAAATATATACTTATATAAAGAGTGATGAATCATCCATATAAGTTAAACTCTCACAACCTCTATATAACCTCATAAATTGACCCAAACAAATCCTTTTTTATACCACATTTTCTCTCTCCTATCACACTTGAATATCCCCACCACCATATTTCATCCAATTCAGCTACTGGAATATAAAATTCTCTTCCACCACACATTGATGTCTCCCTACACCTCTCTTTATCTACAAACCCTTCCTTTTTCTTCTTCCCCTCGCCCCTCTTTCATCTAGCCTCCTTCTCCCCAACCTCTAAACCATCAAGCTACTACCTCCTCCGTTCACAGTAGTGATGATTTTCAAAATCCAAAACCTAAATCCATGATTCACAGTAGAGATCCTCTATTCCCTATATCCTTATATCTATTTTATAATTCTATACATATCTTCACACTAATTTTCCCTAGGATTTAATCACTTATTAAATATAAATTGTTTAATTGTCCAATTTAATTTCATGGTCAACCATTCAATCAATCATGTCTTACCCAATAATTTTTTTTGAAACAATCCATTCCAATGTAGGATTTTATTATCAATCATCTATTTTATTATTCATATTGTTTGTTCGGTTTGATATACGTGAGAATTATTAAAAAACATTTTTATTGGTATATTTTTTTCTTAGTTCACCTAAACATTATTTTTTGATAAATTCATCTTGATGGATTTTGAATGATTTTTTTTTTCAAAATCACATTTCATATTTTTTTTGACTTTTTTCACTATATATAATATTGTATTTTTTACACATGTTGAAATCCCTTCAATTACATCGATTTTGATTGATTACTTTACAATTATTCTATATTTTTAGATCCTCATTACAATGGATCTATGCTCATATTTTCATTTTAGTTTGAATAGATTTAATTTCATTCTTTTGCCTATAATTTTTCATTCATGTTCTTTCATGATGAATTTGAAACTATCATATATTAAGTATGATTTATTTACATAAAATTAAAACTAATAAAAGTTAACTTATATTCATTTTCAGATCCCAATTTATTATATAATTATAAACATAACATTAAAATAATTTTTTTTATTTATGTTTATTGATCATTTATTATAATAGAATAATGATTGATTTATTTTATATTAGTGATATGTGGTTTATGTTATGTTTTTTTTAAAATTGATTATAAAATAAATTTATTTTTTTCTATACCAACATCTAAAATTATATATCATCATATTTAATTATATATTTTTTACTACTTTTAGAAACTAAGCTATGGTGAAGCATTATGTTAAATACAAAAACAATTTCTGGCAGTCAAATTTTCATCAAATGGAATACTAGTGGTACTTGGCTACACATTACACTATATTTCATGAATTCAAACTAATAACTATTTTTAAATATCTACTTTAAACTATACTATATTACAATCATTATGTTTACGTTATAATGCTTTATGAATTTATTTAATTATATTATAACGAGGTTTTATTTTAACTATAGTTCAAGTATTTCGTGTTTATATATTCCCATGGAATAATTTTGTAAAAAATTTAATATATTTATACATTATGTTCCATGTTAAAATAATTTTTGAATTACCGATATAGATAACCTAAATACGGATTGATGAATATGTGTCTTTACAATTTTTTATTTCTATTTTTGAAAATGGTATTATAAAAAACAACATGAAATACAATACTTATAATTATGTTATAAAGTTTTTAAACCATGCATGCCAAAACTATTTTGATAAACATATATTTATGTGTAACTAGTAGAGTAATTCATTGGTTTTTGTAAAATGTTGATTATAATTTTCAGAAAAATTATGTTGGAAGTATTTTTTTAAATTTTAGTTATACAAAACCGTGATAAACTAATTATTATAACTAATTAGAATGAGTTTTGACATTAGTTATTTTTCTAAATAATGTTTAATCTCACCTATAATGTCAATTATACAAATTTATAATGTCATCTTCATATTGATACTTAGTAAATTTTATATTTTGACAACTAATGTCAAAAGTCACATATAAGGTCAGTTATACAAATTTAAATCAATATAGATACCATTCCATATCTGTTATTAAAATAACCAATGTGGAATTTTTTCATTTAAAAAAAATATATCAACACACATAATTCCATTGTAATAAAAATCAATATTCAAAGATATATTAAATTTCAGAAGTTAAATAAAAGAAAGAAAAATATTATTAATGATTGGGTTTCTTTATCTTTATTACGTGGGTGTCACAAAAATCCAAATAACATTTTCCTATAATGATTTTCATTAAAGGTAATAACTAATGATGAATTTTTATCATCTTCTTATAAATATAATGTTGAAAATATCCCATTTATACTTGATCTAGAGAATTTTTCATCCTAAAAGAACAAATCATTTAAAAATATATATCTATGATGAAAAAATCATCATTAAAAGTGAATAATTGTAAAATAATTAAAATCATCATAGTGAAGTGGTGTAATATTGGTATAATAAAATATTAAATAAGTGATATGGTGAAGGAAGAGTACATTTAAAATATAGAAAGTAAGGTAATGAAATATTATGGATGGTTTTGAAAAATTTAATACTATAGTGTGATAGATTTGTAGGCCTATGGAAAAAATTGTAATAGTGCATCATGAAAAAATGTAAAAACATTATCGGTGTGCAATGTTAAATATTTCCATTAACATTTGTTATTATATAACCCATATCAACAACATGGTTATTCATATCAATTATCTAATAACCAATGTTATAACCCACCATGATAACTGAATAATCAATGTATATTATAAAAGAATGAAAAAATCCATATTTTTCACATCACTTACATAATAATCGATGTTAAAACACACCACAATAAGAGTTTTATAGTGAGCTGTTATAAAACCGATATTGCAAACCTAGTAGAAATTATAATCTTTTTAGTAGTGTATCTATGGAATGCATTTATTTTTATAGGATCCTATTTCGGTATAATTTCATTTTATTCCCCAAGTGGTCCATTAATGTTTTTTAGTTTTTTAAAAACTCTTTGTTATTTTAATTTTTTCAATTTTATTCATGCTTACAACTTTAGGCCACTGAAAAAAAGATTTTAATTTAATTCCATTTTTTGAACATGTAATTTTTATATAAAAAAATATAATTTTTTAATATGTATTTATTTCAGAATATATATATAAATATTAATATTATTTCCAAAATTTTCTTTTTGAAACATTAAATTTTTATTGTATTATTTTGATTTTTACTTCTATGATTTTATGATTTGTAGTAATTATCTCACTGAAATAATTGCAAATTAATAAAATATCACATATGCGCTTATATTATGAATAATAATATTATTATGGGGACCTTATTCTCTTTCCATGGATACATTAGTTTTTGTTTAACTTGATATGACCTTTTTAATAAACATTACTAAAATTTCCATTTACATTGTACAATTATATAATAGTTTATTTGGAATCATTTTAAGTTTTTATAAACTATTGTTAGTATGTTATCAAAAATTTATGTGTTTGTAAACTTAAAAAGTTATATTTTTAATCAAACATATTAGTTATGGGAATAATTAAAATTTAACCATTTCATTACTATATATATTATAAGAAAAAATTAAAATTGGTCGTATTCAATTTTAATATAATGATATATTTCCAAAAAATTTATTTACATTATAAATTATTATGGTGGGTGGGAAAAGTATGCAATTATTATTAATTTTTATAATTACAATAAGAATGTAGATGACTAATTAAAAATTTAATTTCAAAAAATTTACACTAATTGTTGATTTCATTTAAAAAATTAATTGAAGGATTATTAATATGAAAAAATAAACTATAAAATTCATGTTATTGACATTTTATATTTTAGTAGTTTTTTCTACTCCAATACCATAGTTCCGTTTTTTCAAAATTTATCAAATTCATATTCCAAATTATTATTTAATGATTCAGATATGCTATATATCATTAATGAATTCATAGGTAATACATACTAGTAACATATTATTAGGATATATTGTACCTACATTTCGTGTAATTGAATATCCATTACCTTTTTATCCTGTACTAGTATCTTATAATTCAGATAAAGCACAAAAAAATTAACGTATTTTATTATTTATATCATTTAATCACACATAGTTACTTATTCATCCAATATAAAATATATTTTAAAATATTTGAATATAATTTATTTTTCTTAACTTTTAATTAATACAATTATTTCATATTTCATCCATCCATACATTTCAAATCGTTTATTGCATCAACAAGTCATATTATGAAATTATGAGCCTTATTTCATTGGTTCTCTATGAAATTTTGTAACATAGTGACCTGTTACTTATACATGGTTTCATTTTTATCATTCCATTATAACATTGTTTAATCATATTATAATTTAAAAATACATTCATTACATATTTTAGATAGAATCTATAAATAAAAGATATTACATATTTTTCAATTAAAATATATTTTATACACTATTTATGAAAACCTCATATGAATATTTATAGTTATAACTAGAGTGATATATTTTTCCCTTTTATGGATATATCATTCATATTTCATATTAAAAAATGAATACCTCTATGTTAATTATATATAACAAGTAATAATATATTATATATTTTTAAATCAAAATTTTCTCCTTTTTATCATTTCTCAATTTATAATTCAAACTCATAGAAAATTCTTTTTTTTTCTGATTTTATCAAACCCATTATCAATTTTTAATTTTTCATGTTATTTAATATATTTTATACAATATTATTTTTATCTGATTTAAAATTATTAATAATAAATTTCATTTTCTACTTAGGTATATATTTACTTATAAATTTTCCTATTATATCCAAATTAAATATTCCAAAATATGTGTCTATTAATATTTAATTACTATATTTGGTTTCTAAAAAAGTTAATTATTATATATTTTTATATTTAATTTAATATTATTGAAAATATTCATATGTGATGTGAACACTTAGAAAAATAAATGTTATAGTATATACTAATTTTGAAGACTCTTGGTTAGTGTATTTGTTTCCTTGAAATTATATAGATATGGTCTGAAGAGGGGGATTATTTTAGTACATTTAAAAATAATAATAAATTTAATGAACCTATTGATAAAAAATATTTTTTAATCTCATTAAAATATGTGTACTACATGTAAAATTATGGACTCAAGAAACGCAATTAATGGAATTATATTACATTACTTTTATAGTATAAAAGAGTTCCCATAGGATATAACTACTTAGTTGTCAAGGAATAAAAGATACATAAGTATATATAATTTGAAAATATAAGATAAAACATCCTCACATTGTAAGAACAAGAATAACACTTCTATTATATCATTTAAAATTTCACTTCTCCTCCTCTAGGTCTCATATGAAAGAAAAAAATAAGGCAGAGTTCAGATTATAACATCCCCATTTTTTAAAAGGAAACACTATGTTTGATATCAAACATGATACACCGCATCAAGCTTAAATGAAAAAACTAAATATTATTATTTAACTGTTATATTTATAACCTACACTTTAGAATGGTGGATTTTAATAGGATTAATTAAATTATGAAAACATTCTTTACACATGTATAAATAATTAATTATATAGTTCTCTAATTAATTATAAATGAATATAACACTCTTTTGAAAATAAATATAAATCATTTTATAAAAAACTAATTAAATGAGAAAAATTCTATTTATAAAACAATAAAATAAATATTTTGGATTATATTAATCAAATATATATTCATTCAAAATTTTACAATTCTTCCTATGTGTATTCTAGTCATGATATTACAACAAATAAAATTTGTTGAACAAAAGCAGTAGTTTTCTAAAATGGTAGTTTTTCCTCCATTTGATGACATACTTGTTTTCAATATATATTTTAAAACATTTATAAATTATTTTTGAAAAAATAGTCCTTGAAATATTAATACTATTATTTACATTACTTTTTTTGATATTAATATGAAAAGAATCATGTTTAGATGAATAGTGAAAAAATATTTCATTTTAATTGATAAATTCATTTTCTCCTATATAATTTATAGTGTTAAATACTATTTATAATTGTTTTTAATGTTCAATGAGATTAATTTTTAATCTTTTGGTACAATTTATTTCATTGGAATATATTTCAAATTACATTTGGATATAAAAACATTTTAATTTTTTTAAAGGTTTTCACAAAAAAACCTAATTTTATCATTCGGTAAATGGGATTTATTTTAAATTAATACTATCTAATTATGTGATTTGAATTTATAAAAATAGATTCCGAATTTTAAAATGTAATTTAATTTTATTTTCAATTAGCCCCTATTTATTTATTGAAAAATTGAGAATAGTAAACTTTGGAAACATTTTATTTCCTCAATCATGGGTAAATCGAGTAATAATGTGTAAAAATAATATAAACAATTTTATAAAATTAATGCAATACTTATCTTAATATTATTTAATGAGTGATTTTAGACCAAAAAAAATCCATTGGATTATTTTTTTTTCTCTAGGATCCACTTGGATGAATTAATACATTTACAGTAGTTTTTGAAATAAAAATCAATTTTGTCAGACATTTTATTTTTAGATGTAATATATTTTTAATATGGATTTATATATAAGATCCATTTTACTATAAATAGTATTTATAAATTTAAAATGTTTATATAAATAATTATAATTTATTTTCAATTTTTTAGAGAACAATAGTTATCAAAATGGAATACACAATGATGATGAAGTAATTGTTCAATTAAAAGAAATATAAAATAAATAAAATTAAAAATACTAAAATAAATATAATTTTAGATAATTAATAATATCCAAGAAATTTAAATACTCTTTTGAGATTTATGTGAGACATTATTTGACTTAGTCTTAATATGTAATATTGTTGGGATATTTGTAAGAAGACATGTAATGAATTGTTTCAAAATTGATATGAATGATATTTTAAAATAAATTATATTTTACGAAATGATATCAAATTCATAAAAATATCAAAATTTACCAATGTATTTTTATATGTATCAAAATTTCATCAACGAGTCATTATTGATAATTTTTTATAGTCCCTAAATTAATAATTAATGCGTGAAAATCTAAATTTTTATTGTAAGATTTAAACGGGTTAAAGTAGAGTTAATGAAAAAAGTAAAGGGATAAAAAATATTAAAAACATATCTAATTTTCTTTTTTTTGTAGGTATTTTAACCATAATCATCATGGATTCTAAATTAAGTTTTTTATAATTTGTTTAATTGAAAAAACTTTTTTATTAATTTTATATTTTGATAAATTCTATGAGTGCCTCTCCCCGCTCTTATAAAAGGACACATCTTATACTCCCTTAAATACACATAAAAATATTGGGTTCATCCAATATCTCCTAAATATATTCATTTAACACCTAAATATATTGTATAACTCCTTTTTTATGCATAACAACATTTCTAATGGTCATAAGTGGTTACAGAATAAAGAATTTCTAAAGAAGATCTATCATTTTAATTAACTGCTTCTATTTAATTTATTCTTCCACTTCCATTAAATATTAATATTCCATGATGAAATAATAACTCAATTATCCAAAATATAACAAGATTTTACTATGGAAATATCATCACCTTAATCTATATACACATTCATCAAATTGGAAAAGAATTAATTGTCCACGAGTACGGAAGGCTCCCACCTCACGAAATGATACAATTCATTTTCCTTAACATTAATTAGAAAGTACTTATAATACTAGAATTAGAGTTTATATATTCTATCAATGAAATTTATATAATTATTAAGTAATAATATATCATTTATATTCTTACCGTCCCATGAATATAAAAAATATAACATCATTTGTGTGTATGTTTGAACTATCACATCCATGAAGTTATGCGATTACTTTTGCATCACCGCATCACATTAATGATATATATTATTATATTTAATTATTTAATATGATAATAATTATATTATTATTAATTAAATATAAAATAGTACTTATCTTTTTCCCATAATAATCTATGAAAAATGGAAATGTTTCTTACGCGTATGCACAACTTACCATATCTAGCACTATAACATAGTTTATTTTTCATATCCATATTAATGTGATGGATTTGAATGTATAATTTATATATATAAGTTATTATTAATTCATAAATACTATTATGAAGTTGGAATAATGATTACTTTTTCTGTATACATTATAACAAATTTATTTTGGACTCAGGTACCGAATGTCATCAAAATGTCTAACACAAACATAAATAATTATGTAACTAGTATAACACAATAATAAGTGATTTTAAAAGAACAATAAAAAATAAATTATTTGAAAGAAATTAAATAATTTACATATGTTTTTTAACATGGAAAACAAAATACATACCTGATGAATCTGACTCAAGGTAAGGGACTTCGTCTCAATATCATTTCAATGATGCATATTTTGTTGTTTTAAACCCACCTTTTTATGAGGTGTATATACATCCCGCTTGACATCTCATATCATGAATTTAATTATTGTAATTTTATTTAATGTTTTTAAATGTTATCTTTTCATGGTTCTTATGATATAACTATTCAATGTGGTATGAGACACTTTGAATGTATAAATATTTAATTTCAAAAATCATTTTCTCCATGTAAATATTATTCATATTTATTTTACATATTTTCTATATGGATTTAAAAGGACTATAATGGTCATTTAAAAAAAATAATTTCAGTCAATGGGTTTTCAAAATAAATCATTATGTGTGTTTTATATGAAATGTTTGACTTTATTTACAAAAAAAGGAATTTTATTTTAAATGTAGATGATGATAACAAATCCTCCATAGTCATAACCATTATTTTATATTTGGATTCCTATATAAGGATTAATTTTTTAATAAGAAAAATAATCACCTCTTTACCTTTTTATGTATTTTAGAATTGAATATGAGTTTTTAGGAAAGGGTGTCTTCACATGAAAGTGTTTTTAAAATGAGATAAAAAGCTTTTTTCAAAGGGATTTATGATGAGAGTGTTTTATTAATGATATGGTAATTCAACATTATAGAAAATAATTGAAACAAATATATATTATAAATGAGTTGTACCAGATTGAACCAGGTAAGCTCGCTACATTATAACAATGGTTGTCTTAGATAACACCAGGTATGCCCATTACAGCTTAACATGAGGTGGCCTAGACAGTGTCAGGTAATCCTAATAAAAATAATGTGGGGTGGCCCAAATAGCGTGTGGTACTCTTGTAATAGCTTAATTTCTAGTCATATATATGGTTATTCCAATTGAAAGGGGGTTTAAAGGGTTTATGTATATAATTTTCTAATTCATTTATAGTTGTTTTAATTTCTTGTGATGGGTTTTAATGGTTTTCTTTGAAAAATATTTGATTTTTTTTAAGTGAAAATGTTTTATTTAATATTCTAAATGATTAATGAATATAATGTTAAATGTTATTTGTGTGTTTTAATGTTTTTATTGAACTAACAATTTCCTTTCTTTTTATATACCCTACTCATCTTTATTGTGCACATACATTGTTTAATTTTTTTTCACATTTAATATGATTGATAAGGATTAAAAATTTGTCATGATGAAGGTATTTATTTTGTGTCTAGGAAATATATTGTGTTTTATTTTAAGATGGTTTCCATTAGTGAAAATAATGGATACTTAGTAGAAGTTTCCACATGTAATGTATGGATTTAATTTGAAAGGATTTTTCATAATCATATAGAACTCTAAAATAAAATGATACTTGATTGTGAATTGTTTTTGAAACACTCTAGAATATGTAATGTTCTACACTGCAGACTTACATCTGGTATCAAAGGACGGTTTAGATAACTTTGGAGATTAGAATGTCTTATAAAGAGTTAGTGATATAATAATGGGTTTATAATTGTAGGGTTGATCATATTTCAACCTATTAGAAAACAATATTTAGGATTTATGTTATGAAACATTAATTTGGCTAAAAATATTGTTTAAGACGTTCATTTTTAAGTTATTATGGGTTATAACATTATGGGAAGAAAAATGAAATGTATGAGATTACCTTTGAGGATAAAAAATATAATGGTTATTTTTTAATATTGTTATCACATAAATAAGTTTTTATAAGTATTATATTAATATAATTTTAGAAAAAGGATAATCCACAGACCATGTGATAACCCATCACACCCAATACGGTTTTGAGTTCTGAACACACAACCAAGGGAAGATATGTGTGGATCACCTACCACTAGCCCACATGAAATCTCAGTTAATATGACTTTTTCATTTTAGTTAATTGATTTGTATAACAAGAATAATTTCATTTTGAGAACATATGTTTTATTGAATAGATAAACATGGGATTGAAAAATGATTTTGTGATTAATTGATAAATGTTATTTTGGATGTTTTGTCTATTTATAAAAATTAATTTCATTAAGGAAAATAGAATATATTGGGATTTAATTGGAGAAATAAATATTGAATTTTCTTTAAGAGGAAAATATTATTATATTTTTATTCATCTTATTTACTAAAATGGATATCGATGTTAGAGATTATGTGATTTAGGAAATTACGTTGTTTGTATAACAGATTAAGAGTTATTGGTTTTATTTGGTGATAACTGTAAATACTATCTTGAAATAGTTTTTAATCAAATCCTTTTCATTTTTGGGTTTCAATCAAAGTTTATAATATTATTGATAATTATAATGATAGTTATTTGTTGAATGTCATATGTTGAACTTTGGATTTTACTATTAAATGTAGGAGATTAAATGTTTTTCTCCATTTAATGTTATATACATTTTAGAGAATTATCTTATATTATCTAAACCATTTTGGTTTTTTTAATATTTATTGATGGAAGAAATAGATAATAAATATTTTGTGGATTATGTGATTATTTAGAAGTTTATTCTAGAGCTTCAAGAATGAAAAATCCATCTTCAATACACATCATTCAGAAAAAAAGATAAGTTTGTGGTGGATATTTATTAAAGGATAAAACTATACATCTAAATTAATCATATTTATATAAGTTTTAGTATAGGTAATAAAATAATTAATGAACTCTAGGAAGTGAATCATTAAAGAAATTATCAGTTTACTTTTCTTATTAAAAAATCAATAACCTTATAACCCATCATAGACATATCATTCTATAGTGGTTTAATTTATAATAACCAAGTTCTCTATCACTCTCCATCAAAAAATTATAGATATTTTTCTATTCCGTGTCCATGAATTCCAACTTGAAACACCAATAAGATTTATCTTAGACGATCTTCATACTTCCCTTTCTTTATTTTAAAGTGGTTGATTTTATAATCCTTTTTCCGATCTCAGAGTTCCATTAAGGGATTATGAAAATTTACACCAATTTTTTCAACCACAAATTCATATTTTTAAGATGAAATTTATTAAAATGTGAATAATTTAACATTATCAGTTTATTAAATGTACACATTATGTTTGGTTGCATACATGATACACCACATCAAGCTTAAATAAACAACTCGATATTATTAGTTAAATTTTACCATTATAACCATGTAATTAGAATGGTGGATATGAATAGTATTTACTAAATTATTAAAATATTATTTATACATGAATATATAATTAAATAATTGATGATCGATTAATTATATGTGAGAAAAAAACCCTTTTGAAAATAAAAGGAAACCGTTTTCTGAAAATCTCTTCAAATGTGAAAAAATATATTTATAAAATAATCAATTCAATTTTTCTATATTATATAGAGTAAATATATATTAAATATAATGTTTAACAATAATCCAATGCATTTTCCATATATGATATAATAAAAAATAAAACATTACCCATAAATGAATTATTTTTATAAAAATGTAGTTTTGTTGCCCTTTGATGGAACCCTTGTTTTAAATTTAATAATTGAAACATTTATAAAAAAATTTAAGTAATGAACATAATATTTGAAATAATAATATCAATACATACTTTGGCTTAATTTTTGGTATTTATTGGACAAGTTTCATGATTTTATGAAAACTGAAAAGATATTGAATTTTAATTGATAACTATGTTTTAGTGTTAATAATTTAAATTGTTAAATAATATTTTTGATTGAATTTAAAGTAAAATTGGATTAATTATTTACATTTTAATATAATGAAGGTAATTAAAATAAATTAAACCTAATTTTTTATATCAATTCCTTTCAATATTTTGAATGTTTTCACTTTTGAAAAATCATTTTTCATTTTGTGAACAAGATTAATTCTAAATTAATTTTATCTGATTCTATATATTGTATTTTAAAAAATTAATTCCAAATTTAGAATAATTAGGTATAAATTTTTTAATTATGTCCGTTTTATATTTGGAAAAAATATGAATAGTAAAATTTTATAATTTTTATTTCCACAGTTAACTGTAAATTGGATTATTAACGGTAAAAACTATACCCTAAATTTTGAAAAATTACCCAAAAAATTTTCTTAATTCTATTGGATGAGTTATTTTTTACCGAAATCATAATTTTTGGGATTTTATGATAAATGGAACTACATGGATGAATTTAATACATTTATAGTATTTTATTCAAAGATAATTCAAATTATTAAACGTTTTATTTTTAATAGATAAAATATTTATATTTTGTGGGAATATATATAATAAGTTAGAATAAAAAATGTATTTTTAAATATAAAATTATTATAATCATCATAAAAAAATTTATAATTTATAGGAGGAAAATAATTACCTTATTTTTAGATAATGATAATATAGTAAATGTTTAATTGAAAAAAGTAAAAAATAAATGATAAGAAAAATATTAAAATAAATTTAATTTTTAGGTAATTAATATTATATAATAATTTTCCAGAGTAAATTTTGTTATTAATGATTTATTATAGTATTTGGTTCACATAGAGCATGTTGTTATGATATTGTTAAAAATTCATGTAATGTATAGTGTCTAAATTAATGTTAATGATATTTTTAAATAATTAATATTTTATTAAAAGATATAAAATTCATAAAATTAAATATGTTGGAAAAATGATTGGAATAATTCTTAAAATTTCAAGAATGACTAATTTATGTTTTTTTGGAATTTTATTTTTAACATATTAACCCCCCGAGAGTGAAAATCCAAATAGTCATGGTAAGAGTTTAAGGCATTAAATAATGGTTGAAGGAAAATATATGTACCAAAAATTAGAAAAAACTTATCTAATTTTTATTTCATGATGTAATTTTTACCCATAATCATATTTTATTTAAAATTAATTATTTTGGATCCTTTTTTAATATAAAATTAATTTATATTAATTTATTATTTTGATGAATTTCATGAGTTCCCCTCCCCTCTCTTATAAATGGTAACATCTTATTCTCAATTAAATACAATTAAAAAAATTTGATTTCCAAAATATATACCAATATATATTCCTAGAATTTATAAATACATTATAGGGCTCTTAGGCTAGGAATAACACCATACATAGTGGTCATAAGGTGTTACACAATGAAGTATTTCTAAAGAAGATGTATCATTTTTATTTAAGGGCTTCTATATATTTCTAATTCCACTTCCTTAAAATTTTCTTAAACCATGATTTAATAATAAAATTAATATCCTAAATATATTGAGATGTTATAATTTTATTATAATCACCTAAATATATCCCCACATCCATCAAAACATAAAACAATTAATCATTCCCATGTAAGTTGGACTACCACCTCGTGAACCGATATAATTCATTTTACATCACCATCTCTAAAGATTGGTAATAATGATTGAATTAGTGTTTATATATTATATTAATGACATATTTATTATTATTAAATAATAATATATAATTTACTTCCTTACCTTCCCATGAACATAAAAATGATAATGTCATTCGTGCATATGTTTAAATTATCACCTCTATGAAGAGATGTGGTTCCTTTTTTTCCTAAAAACATCACATGAAAAATATATATAATTATATTTAAATTATTAATATGATATTTATTTCTTTATTTTAATTATGGAATGATAATTTAGTACTTAACTTCTTTCCATAGTGATCAATAAAAAATGGAAATGTTATGCTTGCATACATATGACTTTCCATATCCATAATTATTACTTAGATCATCTTGTATATCCACATTAAATGGATATATTTAAAATTATAATTTATGTATGAATGTTATTATCATTTTACAGATATTATACTTAATATGATATACTAAAGACCACTTTTTACTATATACATCATACCAAAATTATTTTGTACTCAAGTACTAAATATCATCAAAACGACCAACATAAACATAAATAATTAATTAATAGTTATATCATTATAATTAGTAATACAAATAGAATAATAAACTTATAAACGGTTCATAAGAAATGTTTAATTATCCTATGTTTATTATTCATGAAGATAAAGGACATACAAGATTAATCAGACTCAATGTAAGGGACTTTGTCTCAATCTCCTATTATAGAGGCATATTTTGATGTTATACACCTACCTTATTTTTTGAGGTGTATATAAAACTCCTATTATATATCATATCATGAAATTATGTATTATTATGTTATCTAATGTTTTTTAATTTTATATTTTCATGGTTCTTATGATTCAAATATTTAAAGATGTATGGGACACTTTAAATTTGTAAGGATATAATTTCAGAATCTTTTCCTCTATGATAATATTATTGATATTTAATTTAAATATTTATTTATATAAAGGTATTATAATGTAAAAAATATATATATACATATATAATTTCATTACAAGTATTTCAAAATGAATCTTTTTATTTTTTTAATAATAAACATTTGAATTTCATTACATAACATAAAAGGAGTGTTCTTTTTAATGTATACGATGGAAAAAACCCCTCCACTACCATGCCCATTATTCGAAATATGGATTCCTCTAATTGTGTTATCATTTCTGAAAATGAAAATTAACCCATATTTCTCTTTTTCGGTATTTTTGAATTTAAAATGGGTTTTAAAAATGTAAAGGTATTTTCAAATGAAAATGTTTCATAAAATAATAAAATTATATTTCAATGGGTTTTATGATCAAAGTGTATTATTCATGATGTGGTACATGAAAACTATGGGAAACAGGTGAGCCTGATATATCTTATACATGGGGTGGCTCAAAAAGAACAGATTAAGCTAATTACATATTAACATGGAGTAGTCTAGATTGAATAAGGTAAGCTCATTATATCATAACATGGGGTGGCCTAGATAGTGCTGGGTAGGCCCGTTATAGGTTGAAATGGGGTGGACCTGATTTCAACAGTTAATCCGATAATATATTTTTTATAAGTGAGACATATAGTTATTCCAATTAAAATGGTTTTGAAAAGATTTTATGTATACGATGTTCTAAGTCACCAAAAAAAGTTTTAATTGACTCCTATGAGTTTTAATGATTTTATTTGGATGAAATTTGTGTTTTTTTAGGTGAAAATGTTTTATTTAATATTATACGATAAAATTAATGATACGTGTAATATTTATATAGGCTTTAAAGTTTTTACATAACAAATGATTTCATATATTTTTATATCCTTTATTGAGTTTTTTTATCAGTCTATGTTTTAGGATTTTTTTCGCAGGTCATAAGGTTGGTAAGTAAAAGGGAGATTTCATGGTGAAATTATAGAAGATGTTTCTTAAATATAAATAATTTTTTATTTTAATATATTTTACTTGGTGAAAAAATTTGTACTAATTATATGTGTCCACCGATAATTCATGTTTTAAATTTTTCATAGTTTTTCTATATTCTCTAAAACTATAAACTCAAATGGTCCTCAAATTTGAATTGTCTTTTAGATACCCTAAAATATATAATTTTCATAGAAAGGAACTTACATAGATTCTTGTAATAAGTAGTATACAGTGGATTATTTAATAATTTGAAGATAGAATATGTGATATAGTATCTATAAATAGACAAAATTAAGCTATAATTAACTAAAATTGTGTGCATGATATGCATGAAAATAAATTAAAACATTAATAAAACTATTCACTGATCTCATAAATATGGAATGAAAAAATTTCTAATATCAATACCTATTTTCAAGGTATTGTTCCAAGACACTATTATGATTTGGGAATATGTATTTACAATAACCTATCTAGGTTTTTCTTATGACACCTATCGATGAATTGATATGATATATAATTCTAAGAACCACACATTACCTAATTATGGCCAATGGATTCCTATAATATATATAAATTTCATTAATACCATTTCACAATGATTCTTTTAATAAATAGAACATATCCATATGTAAAATTAGAAGTAATGAAATACTTATTTATTCAAAAGAATAATGAGGAAATCTAGAAGAACTTATGATAATTAACATATATGTTGTGGAATATTGCCTATATAAATTGTAGTACCCATACCAAAGAAACATAGGGGTGAGGATACTTTCATTGTGTTGGTTTATCTATATAAAATAGTAATTAAGTTAAATATTTTGAATTTATATGGGACCACATAAATGGTAGAATGTTTTTTCATGGTTCACTAAGAATGTGTTAATATTCTAAAAAATATCCTCAATTAGTGTCTCACAAGTTATGCAGTTTTAAACCCACTCATCATACACCAGGGTGACAAATGATTCAATTCTAAACTAACCTTTTAAGGGGTGATTATCACTTATATAATTTATACCACATCTGTAACCATGTGAATGTATCAAAAAATTATTGTATATTCTAATAATTTACATACACATTTACCTAAATAAGAAAAAGGATGGGTTTCTCACCATTGAAAATATTGATATTTATAATGATTTTGTGAAATCATTAGGAAAATGAATACAAGGGATAGAGAAAAATATATAATTTTATAATCACCACAATTATTTGAGTAATATAGTAAAATTCATCCAGGTAAATGTACTCACCGCTAAAAAATAAATCGGTGAGGAACATAATGTGCGCTCAAAAGAATAAAAATTATAATAGAAAACCCAGATTAGGGATTGAGTTAAAATTCAATCAAGTCCATGTGAAATATTGGCACAAAATTAATCTATAAACACCAAGAATAAAGATATTTTTTGATACAAGATATCAAATATGTATTATACACACCACCTGAAAGAAATTATGTGTATAATAGAAAAAATTTCTCAAAGAGAATAAATTTAGATTGAAAACCCTCACCTATTATCTTGACATATATGACCATACATTAACCTATATTATCAAAAAAATTTATATCATAGTCAGTTAATTATATTCATTAGTTAAATCCATTTTTATTTACACTCTTCATAAAGAGACATTCTCTTTAGGAGTTCTTATGAGTTTCCACATCTAGTTTAATATTTTTTGTGATTTGTAATATCTTATTAATATCGGTGACTTTATTCATTTTCCATCATAAATTTCATTATTCATAGGTCAATAATAATATTATTTTGAATTATTTATAATTATTTATGATAATTCAAATTCTATTCCAAATATTCTTAGTCTTTATCCTTGAATATGAAATTGATAACAAATATGTTTTGGTAATTCTTGTCATTCTATGGGTGTTTTGTTAAGTAATGAATAAAGTATTGATATATTGAATCCAAAATAAATATATAAATAAATATATACACATTTATATTATATCATTATATTAATTATGCTCCAATAGTAATTTATTATATAAATTCATTGTATTGTTCAATTGGGTGGTTAAACCGACCCAAAAATAAACATACCCCAATTTAGTGAATGATTATGTGGTTGTTATGTAGGAATATCATTAAATTAGATGTATAATTATATTATCTACTATTTATTATTTTCATATTTCAAATATTGGTTGTATTTGATGAAGAATTTATAGATATGAAAAATTAAACAATCAGAATAAAAGGTTAGTGTCTTGGAACATTCCTTTTAATTGATTAACTTAATGATGATAGTTTGTTGAATATATAATTAATAAGATCTTTATTTTCTATTAATATAACCTTATTTGTATATTAATAATCATATTTATCATATAATATTCACCTTATATCCAACCTTATAATATGGCAACTGAAAATGAAAACAGATTCATTAGGGAGGTGGTTGCCTGCACTACACATTAACAATAGTTTTGTCTTTCTTAATAGACGAGGTATATTGATAAAAAAATGATATTACCAATAATATTGTAAAATTTAATAATAAATATAAAAATATGATTATTTTAGTGGACCTAGAATAAATTGGAAAAAATATAATTATATAAAAAATAATAGTGGATAATGCTTACGTTGAGGAATTGAAATTTTCTTTTCCAAAATCCTCAGAGATGAATTCCTTATGTTAAATAAAATTGACCAAAATATTTAGAACACGAAAGATGATTTTAGTTAGATAAATGAAGTAGATAATAAATAGTGAATTCAATGATTAAGTTATAACCAAGTTGGTGTTGATGTTACCATTTTTTAAGTGATGAAAATAGTAATTTTTTGAGAAACCCCAAAATTTTGAAGAATATATGGTTACTATTCTAGGATAAATGGCCATTAAAATTGAAAAATGTTGTGTGTGTAGTGAGTTTATGTTGAGTCACACCTCAAAAACTCCTTTTATAATCATCATTGTGTGTTTTAGGGATGTTTTTTTATTTTAAATTTTATTGGAAAATTAATTTTCCTTGGTAATTAATTTGTAACATTAGTTACCGATATTGATAAAAATAATTATGATTTAATATTGTAATTATTATTTTAATTACTTTATAAATAGTAAAATTTATTTTACAAAAAAATCATAATAGTGTGAAAAAATAACCTTAAAATAAAAATCAATAAATCACTTAAAACATTTTTTTGAAAAAAAACATTTTTTTGGCCATAAAGTTACAAATAAGATAATTTTATCAAGACTAAAAGAAAATTAGAGATTTTAATTTTTTGTAAGAACATGAATGAATGAAATGAAAAAGTATCTTCCTGGGATTGAATGTCGTAAAAACCATTTGAATCACATGGATTAGTTCTATACATTTTGAAGGAAGTAAACCCAAATTATAAAACAAATCCAGACCAACCACATCATCATCTTTTGATGAAAGAATGTATTCCACCATATTACCCTAACTTTAGGTGTGAAATATATCCATATTCTACGATATCATGTTTCTATATGTTTTAATAGTATATTAAATGAATCAAGGGAGGCAAGAATTACCCTTTAATTAATTATCCACCATGGCTGAATCTGATTCGAGCAAGGCGAGAAAGATATTATTTTTCCTCCACATTTAAAGCCCAGTGAGAAGTGAATGTGTTTTAGATTATAGAGATTATCATTATTTGTAGAAAGATTATAATGAATCAATTATGGTTCCATAAGATTCCTAGAAAATTACCCCCATTTATAAAACCATTCACACATGATCCATCAATATTCAATTTGAATCCTTGGGAATGAGGTGTCTAAAGAATTGAGACTGCATGATGGTCGGGATATCCATCTTCATTTAGACCTAGAGACATTCACTTCAAGAGGATAAATAACCCCATCTTCCTCCATACCATTCCAAATGAACTTTCCATGTATATTATATGTATTTTTAGGAAGTAAGTCTAGGATTTATTGGTATGATGCAGATAAGAATTAGACATCTACTATAGAAACCGAAATCCAACTAAGTGAAGAACCTACCTCCCATAGAGTCATCACCCTTGACCCCAAGGATTCTTTGAAAAAGATTCATTAACAGATTAACTAAAGGAAACCCTTGAATGGAACTCTGGTATCATTCCATTCAATTCATTTTATGTTTCCCTATATATTCTTAAGTGAAATATATTATTATATTAAAATACATATAAAGGAAGCTACATGACCCATATACCAGGGATGTTAAGAGGACATGATCTAAAAATTTATTCCAAATCCAAGATATTCCTTTTAGACATCCCATCAATATATGGATGTTAGATAGTACTTAAATAAATCTCATTGTAATGATACCTTTTAAGGATTTACCCTAATTTTTATGTGATTGAAGGGTCATGATTAGATATAATTTATAGAGGATACTTAAGAATCCATATACATTCATTGATATAGAGTCTGAAAAGGTTATCAAGGGGTAGATCATTTCATTTATATTTTTAATTAGTAGAAATAATAAGATAATCAATGATGAATGAAAGAGAATTTTTCCTATATGAAGCTTTTATAAGTCAAGTGAAAGAGTAAATTGTTACATTTTCATACTTCCCTATACATATAGGCATAGGTAGCATGACTCCATTAGTTTTTGGTCTTTTATGCTTCACCTGTGAACATATTATACTTATAGACATATAAAATATAATTTCATATAACAAATTATCCAATAATAAATATCCACTTATAACAAAAAACTATCTTTATAGATGATGTCATTAAACTTTTTACCGATTGAATCATTATTTTTGATTTATTGTCATCCTACTAGGACTTATATATCATTTATAGTAAGGATACTCGATAGATTTGATTGAAAACAAATGATGAATCACATTTCCTAGAAATATACATATTAATCATCACTAGATCTTTATATATGGGATCCATTTCAATCAATATCATGTTTAAAACTCCATGGTCACTACAACAAATTGCATAAACTACAAGTTTTTCCTTCACAAGGTGGCAATGTAATGAGAAATCATATCAATTGATTACTTATAACCATCATATTCTCCTAATATTGATCCTCTACTGAAAGAAGATATAACTAAAACACATTCTTTAATATATATATATATATATCAAATCGTTTTTAAATAGAGGTAATGCTACATTATTTTGAATGAAAATATTACATCATCCTTATCAAGGTTGTGAGATTGATAGTTTTGTTCATGGATTTTAAATTGACATGGTATATTGGAAATCAACATATCTTTCTATATAACAATACCCCCACGTCCTTTCATTGATATATTACGTATCAATTCCTACATGAAGGTTGATTAATGATTGATGCATTAATTATTTTGATATTTTAATATTAAATATAGTCTTCACAATCCCATTACCATGTGAAGTTATCCCCAATACAATTTAACTCAGCTAATTTCCTAGAGAACTATGTATAATATTTGATGAAATGAAGATAATAACCTAATAAACCCAGGAAACATTCGATCTCAATTGTTTTATTTAGTGTATGCCATTGTTTAACTATATTTTTCATTAAAGGTTCAACTACTATTAAATCCTTATAGAAAATACAACCCAGAATTTTTTTTTCATTGGACTAAAATTTAAATATATTATACATCCCATAGAATTATTTTTTCTAAGGGTTTCTAAAATTATTTAAAGATAGATCTCATGCTCTTCATATGTCATAGAGTATATAAATATATCATTAATGATTATCAAAAAAATTCTAAGATACTCCTTAAATACTATAGTCAAAAATCCCTAAAGACATACTATGAATTAAGAAATCCTCTAGGAATTTCTATAACCCCATAATGTTTATACCTTGTTTAAGAAGTCATATTTAGTATATCATCATTCCTCGCACTAAGACGATGATAAAAAAATTGTTGATAGATCAATGAAAACAAATTTTCTCCATGAAGTTGTTCAAATAATCCATAAATAAATGGAAAGGGATGATTATTATTTAAATTAATTTCATTTTTCACCTAATAATCATTGTAGAGTCTCATATACCCATCCATGTTTTAATGAATAAAATATAGGCATCCCCATGGTGAAACACTAGGTTGTATAAATCTACATTAACTCAACTTCTGGAGATGTATCATTAACTCCACCATCTCCACATATATGATTCTATTGGGGGTTTTAGATATTTTTCATGCATGAGGAATGAGTTTAATGGATAATGAAACATCATTCCCAGGTGAATTATATGGTAATAATTTTTGAAAACTAAATATATATTATTGTAAAAAATGTATATCCTCCATGATTTTGATATATTCCTTATCAATAAATAGATATTTATCTCTCCATATTCCTATAATTTCATTATGGAGTGCTATTGGTGGGATCTGACATGATTTAGATGATGAATTTATACTCTAATGATAATATATTCCACATCCCCTTCAGAAATCATTATTTAATTCTATTGAAACTATGTTTTTAAAATTTAAAATTTAAATAAAATCAATAAAAAGGCTTATATTAATGTCAATAAATGGTAAGATAACTATGTTTAAGAAAGGGTATGCTTAGGAATCCAAATTGGAACTTCCTGGAACATATTTCAGGCAATATGACTTTCACTTCATGTACTAATTTCTAATTACCATACTATGTTTCTTAGGAAATATATAATGTTTTTGTAATACACAAAGGATATAAAAGAGTTTAATTATTTTTAATCAAATAATACATTAGATAACTGTGATGCTATAATAAATTTTCCTACCATTATTCCATTAGGAATATTGAATTTAGTAGTAGTAAACTAATAAACACAGCCCTTCTACCATGGCATTTTATTATAAAAATTACCCTTATCATTTGTTGGTTGGTTTGAGTATTTTTATTTCTACCAACATTTAAACCACTAAAAATCAACATATTTTACCTTTCCCTTATATTGGTGATCATGATGTTCTACTTATATACACATGTAAAAAACTCTATTTCCCTACCTAGAAGCCCATGGATGTGTTCTCCAATAATTATCACATGTGTGAAATATTATCATTTCTTTTTTCCACTTTTGTGTAATGTTATTCCCCAGATTCTCAATGGGCCACTTATACTCATCTTTTCCCATGAATACATATATCATGGATAACTACTTTTCAATTCTAATAGATAATCAGACTATATCATCATATAATGAAATTATCTAAAAGACTAAAATCTTTTAAATTAATCACATTAACTCATTAAAGAAACAATCAATCTTGATTTTTTGTCTACCAATATAATCTATATCATTTATATCTATCCTTTTAAGGTTATCCCATTACTAAGTAAGATTTTAATCCTTCATTTTATAATATTTTTTAATTGACTATTTATTTAATATATTTACTCATTAGGAATATATTTTTCATTGAATAAATACTTAAAAGTACCCCATTACTAGTTCTTTATATCATTATCCCCTTTATTATTTTTATTTAGATTCCACCATTGGACTGTATATCCATTTTAATGATATATCTTTTATAATGAATTTTTCAATTTCACTACTTCCAAAAGAGAGGAATATCTTCCCTATAGGTTTAATTTATTGTTAATCTACCAATATATTTTTATTTCCCCCTAATGATGGAGTTTTTCCACATAAATATATCTAATATAGTTATGTGATGTCTTAAATTAGGAGGTTCAACTATGCACATGTGATTATTTTTCATTACCTGGTTAATTTCCATAATATGATTATGAACATATTAGCCTCAAATCTAGCTTCATTAACTTATTCTGAGGGAATATCTATGCATTAAATATTAGTGTGGATATCTTTATCATTTATCCCATTGGTCGTAAACACAATAAAATAGTATATACATAATTATCTCATGATATTAAATTGTAATATACAACTACTATTAGCTTTTCTATAGTGTTACCTAGAAATATTGGGTGTTATATATAAAAATTGGGATTTATTAATTTTTTCCTATAAATGTATTCCCTAGGGTTTCTACTGGACATTCTAGGATACCAAATAAAATATCCCAAAATCAAAAACCTATTCCATGAGGTTATATTTCATTATAAAAATAGAATACCAGAGTTATCATAGGATCAAAAATCTTAACATCCATAGAGAACTAAAGCATACATAAATAAAATATAAAAACACAAGATACAAAATTAATACATTGAGAGAAAATCATTATCCTTTCTCTCATATCCATGAAACATCACCATATTCGTTCTCTTGGTTTCCTAGGGAAATGAAAAAAATAAGGTTCTGATCAGATGTGTAGTAAAGAGTAATATAGTGTAGAAGATTTCATAACATAATCACCGAATAATTGACATGACATGAATAAATAAAAAACATGAATCTTAAATCATCTTAAATTAAATGAATTTTATATCCCAAAGAAGAAATTAAAACATGGATAAAAGAAATAGTTGATCTCATAATAAATGACTACAGAATGTAAATATCGAAAACTATTGTCAAGGCATTATTACATGTAAATATCCTATCATGGGAAGAGGAATACCCCAAAATCCAACATGATTTGATCAATCAACATATTGATGCATCAAAGGGATTTACAATTGTAGGACTCACTCATTACCGAAATAAATCTAATTAATCCATATAAGAGTAGATGATACCTTTCTTACCATTTCATAAGTAAGATCATACTAAATGAAATATATATATCCATATAAAGATATGTAAAAAAATTAAACCCTTTACTATACATTAGAATATTATTGATGTCTAGGAGATAATCCGTCAATCAATATAAATTCAGTGGGTTATCATCAATGTAACAAGTATTACAGTGGTCAAATAAATATAGAATGAAGGGTACATTAAATATATTGGCTTATCAATGGAAGATAATAATTGGGTCCAATACATTTCATTAGTATAAGAACAAGTAAATAATAGTAAAATTTATTCATCATAGTTTTCTAAGAGTGTGTGAATATCCGAAAGTATATCACCTTATAGTTTATATCAAGGATTGCAGTCTTATACCAACTGATCGTGAATAGGGGTGGTAATAGAGTCAATTCTCAACCAATATTTTTTTAGTGATTACACCTAGGAGCATCAATTCCAGAACCACATCTACATTCTAATATCCAAAAAGGACATATTTTCTATGAAATCACACACACTTTTACTATTCCAAAACATAGGATTGTATTTCCACCATGGAAAAAATGGATCATTGAAATGGTTCTATAAACTCTTAAATAAATGAGTATTTGTTAGGGATAGAAATATATAAGATTTAACAACACATTTTACATATTAATATAGTACAAATAATCTATGTAAATGTATGAAACACACATAAATAAATATATGGTGAATATAGCAGGTGCCACAAATAATGACAAAGGATTTGGAAAACCCCACTTATGTCTGGGAGAAAAATTAAATCAGAACCAGATGAAAGAAATAGATTCAAGTTATTCATAAAATTTAATGATTAGTTATATTTCATGTCCCCGAATCTAAAATATGTAGTATCTAGAACAAATAAACTAAATTAGGTTCATAATAAATAAAATTCTCTAAAAATGTAATTTAAGATTGACGATCATTTCCAATTATCTAGACTTTAATGAACATAATTTTTCATCATTAATCACAAGAAGTTATTATTATTCACTTATTTGAGAGCCTTATCCAAATCAAGTTTCATTCATAATCTCCAAAAATAATCATTTTCAACTTAATTATTCTAATTCCCTACATTTTTATGTATATATTTGATCATTTGTATTAGTTTCATAATTGTGGTGTTTATATTAATTCTCCTTCCAATTTTTATTATAAATATGTCACTATAATTACTTTTGAGGGTTATTTATACTTAATTATGGTGTATCAAATTAATTTCATGAGTGTTTTAGTCTTTATAATTTATGATTATATTGATACCAGACATGTTTAAAAAAGTCATTAAAATCATACTGTTTTTTCCTTAGTTAATAAATTAAATATTAATGTAATATCCCTAGAAAAAGAAAAATATATTTATCTAAAAATTTATATTATACTATTATATTAATTATTTTTCCATATTAATTTAGTATAAAAATTCATATTATTGTTCAAGTACATGGTTATACTACTACAAAGAAGAGCACACCATTATTTAATGAATGATTATTAGGTACTTTTATTGAAATATAATTATAAAAAAAATAATTTTATTATTTTGTATTTATCTATGTTATATATTATAATTTAACCAATGTACAATAATAGTTAATGGATATAAAATTATATTACTATTTGAATAAATGGTTATCCTCTTTGTACATTGATTTAAAATGATTAAATTAATTTTGATTGTTTGTTGATAGTATCAATAATATTTTCCCTATGTTACCATACCCAAACCATGATGATATCATAAGAGTGATATTAATCCATTATTAAAATCCATATATACATCTTTTTAATGAGATGATGTAAATAATGAATTTTTCATCATAGAGGTAGTAGTCTGCACAATTCGAAAACAATGGTTTCAATTTTCCTAATTAATGGGGAATATGAATTTTCAATGATATTACCCATAATATTGAATTATTTATATATATATATACATATTACACAAATATCAACATATTATTATCACTATAATAAATTGATAATAATATAATTATGAAGAATGTCTATGTTGCTGACAATACTTATTTCATTGAAATGATTTTTTGCTTGGAAGTCTCCTTATAATTGAAATCTATGTTCGAACTGATGTTTAATATAATATATTGAACATAGTGGAGGGTTCTTGTAAGAGTATATTGGAAATTTTTCAAGTGGTAATTATAAAGGGGGTGAATCTTGTTGTGGTTGTGGTGTTACCATTTTATAAGTGAATAGATTGGTTGTTTTTAGAGTAAACATTATATTTTTGATAATGCAAGGTTACTATTAATGGGTAAATAGAAATAAATGAATTATTTGTAGGGGATATATATTTTTGGTCGAAACACACCTCAAATAATAATTTCAGATTCAAATTTTAGTTTTTAGAAATTTTTTATGTTTTAATATTAATAATAATTTTCATTTACATTGATAATTAATTTATTACATTATTAATTAATTTTAATGAAACTAACTAATATTTACCCTTTTAAATAATTTGATAAATCAAATTCAAATTTATAAAATTATTTTATCTAGTAAAATTAATTGGGTTGTTAAATGTTAATTAGAAAATAAACCTATTTGATCATGTAAAAATATATGTTTATGTAGTAACATTTTATGTGTTATATTTTACTATAAGATATAATTATCTTCATGACTAATTTAATGGAATTAATTTATTAATAATAACGAAAATAATTGAAATGGGGATTCCAAGGTAAAACAAAATATAATATCCAATGGAAATATTTTATTTAATGAAATGAAAGAACACCATTTTTCTATTAATGTTACATTTTAATTACTTCTAAATATTTTCATTGTACAATGTATAAGATCAATGAATATTTTAAAATTATTCATATTATTATTATATATATTAATAATTTAGAACATAATGGAGTTTTTAAACATCATATTAATTATTATAGAATGATAATGTAATAGAAATTACAAGTATTGTAGAAAACATATTTTTTGACTAAAATTATTCCTTTTCAGAAAAACCTCAAAAAATTTTACTATGATAATTTATAATTGATTAATTAAAAAAGGATGTTAGTTTAGTTGATTATAAATTAAAAAATCAATCATTAAAATGGACTCCTGAATAAATGAACATTAAAGGGTGCATTATATGAACTTATATATATAGTTTTTACCCATAATAGAAGGGTCTAGAGTATTACATTTCAATTAAAAAATTAAATTTTAAGACATGATAATTTTTATTGTGGTTGTGGAAACAAATCCCCTATTCCACTACAACAAAAATCTCTCCTTGAGATTACAGATTCTCACCATATAGATCTTTTTCTATGGGATCTCGATAGTTGAGTGAATGAAAACAAAACATGATACAATAAGGCTATGTCCATTATTTGAAACACTCAAGAATAGAGTGCTCACATCAAATTAATATAGAGAAATATGAAGTGAAATCTAGATTATGGACATGAATGTGGAATCATTTAATGAAAAATGAAATATTTCAGATAACATGAAAGTCTCCCATGTATTCACTAGAAGGGTCTCAGTATAACGAGAACATGTATGTCTCCAATGGGCATCTCATGAAGATTTTCAGAAATAGTTATTACAAGTAGGTATTTTAAAAAAATATCAGGTAGAGTATTAGCACACATAAAGATGGTATCATATTCAAATAAAAAAAAATTAAATTTTAGTTCTTTAGAATAAATATCAATTTGAATTTAATGAAGAATGAAAAAAACATAGCAATGACAGTTAATGACAAATTAAGTTCTCTAAATGTGAACATAAGTATCCAAAGTGGTGTTATGAAAACCTTAAAAAATTAAATAAAATGTTAATAAAATTATACAACTAGAAAATAATTATAAAATATAGTTCAATAAAAAAATAGATAAATAATAAGTTCATGAATAGAAATTTTATACCTAAAAGGAATTTTATATTTGAGTTTTTAATGGTTTTTTAGCATCTCACATGATCAAAACTCAAATTAAATAATTCATCAATAATTGAAATTTTTAAAAAAATCTTCTTAAATATCAATGAAAAATGTAAAATTGATATTCAAATTAAAATAAACTTGATATTTCATAGAAACTTGAATAATTATATAAAAAATAAATCAAATTAATATATTACAAAATATATTTTGAAAATATCATTGAATAAATTTATCAAGACTTTTTATCCAATAAATATAGAGCAAAAAACTATAAAACTATTGATATTGAAAATTTGAAAAGCCTTTGGTGAATATAAGGATAAATGTGATGTAAGTTTTATTCTATATATGTTTTTTCTAACCATTATAATCTTTAAAAAATAAGAGTCCATTTGGGTAAGGATGCTTCTTATATATGGATCATTCGACGTACAGATCATCCAAACATATAAATAAATTTTCCTAGATCAACACATTGTGAAAGGATACTTTTATCTAGTGTAAGGATAACAACAATTATAGTGTTGATAAACAACATAATGATGAATCACCAGCATACGGTTCCAAAAATATAGTTCATCACCAATGTATAGTTACAAATATAATGATAATGACCAATTTATGGTTCCAAATGTATGGTTTATCCACATCATGTAATTGTGAATGTCAGGTTCATCACTAACATATGGATCCCAACATATACTTGAATCAATATTACATGGTTCTAACTATTAGGATTATCCTTTTATCAGAATATTAATTCCACATTTCACCCATTGTAAGTATTATTACTAACAAATATATGGTTGATCCTCTAAATTCATGACTTTAAAACCGATGATAATTCAACTTTGAAATGTCTTCTCATATAAAATAATAATTACAAACATGAGATTCACTAAAGAAAACTTTTTAAATAAAATGAACAGAGACTTTTTATCATAAACATATCTTAAAAACATATTACATTGACATAAATATGCTTAAATATCACAACATCTTTTATCTTGAAAAAACCCATAAAAACAAATATTTCATCAGTTTAGATTTTTCTATATAAGGGAAATGATAAATTAGTGACAGTAAGATATTGTTTCTAAACATTATAAAAATTAGTAAGATATTTATTTTTCCTATATGACCTTGGGAAAAAGTCTCTAGCCTATTTATAAAATTATTAATTTGAATGGATTAATAAAATTTATGAATTTATAAAAAAATTTCTTTCCATATGTCTTCCTATGTGTGAAACCAAAATGAATGATAAAAAATGTATATTCCATAACAAATGTAGCATATTGAACCCCATAAATTTTATGATTCAAAATATTATAAGTGTATAAGAATGTAGAACCACATATATTGATGATTAAATGCAAATAGTAAAAAATTATATCTATCATAAAACCTAATCAAAATCATTAGAATTCCAGAAATGTCCCTAGTAGAGAATAATTTTGATTTTTTAGTCAATGAAAGGATTAAAATGATGTTAGTATGAGACGTTTAAGAGTAATCAACAACTCATTTCCTTTATAGAGATGAAAAAATGAACACTTTCCATTTTAATAATTCATTTATCTATTTTTCTCTAGGAAGAAGAGAATCACACAATAAATATTTTGTTTTCAATGAAATATTCATAGTATGATTTATGACCATAATTTCACACATTAATGTGTCAAAGATATATTTATTAGGCCTTTTCCATCATCCAATATGTGTTAATGAACTATAATTAGAGTCTAGAGTATATAAAATAGAAACATAATAAAATACATACTAATTATTTGAATATTTAATGATTTTATTCTATTCACTATTAATCTTCATTAGAAGATGTCGACTTTTTTGAATAAAATTAACTTATTTTGGTCATAGAAAAACTACACTTCGACACACTATGTAGTTATATTTTGTTCATTTAAAATTTAATTTCTTAACAACCACCTATTAGATGGTAAAATTAGATCTGAAATTTTGTTAATAAAACAAATATTTGAAAATAAAAAAAAAATAAGAAGAAGATAAAACAAAAGAGGTTTATACTTGTTGGGGTGAACAAAATTCCCCTCGTTTACTCCTCCAATATTCCACTCCTATATAATTTTGTTTTTTTTAATTTCACTCATCCTTATCCTAAGGACTTCATAATTGAGTGTAAGAAGCCACTACTTATTATAAATATATATATTTTACCAGGATAAAACAATGAATTAAAAATAAAAATAAAAATTAAATTTTCATTCAATAAGCACCTATAAATCATATTCCAAGATGAAAAAACTCACTTTATCAAGATATAATGACAAGAGATTACCAATAAAGATCAAAATTTCAATATGAAACTGATATAAAATAATATTTCTTCATGAGAGAAAATATGATAACAAACCAGCTTGAGGATAGTCTATTGAATACAGAAAGACAAATATTTTCAGTATAGTTAAAGAACATGAATCGTCTTCAAATTCTTTACCCAAATTAGAGAAACCTAAAAATATTATAGAGATATATATTACATTATCCATTTTTTGTAAAATTTTTATATAAATTAATTTTCTATCCATTTATATACCAATACACATTAGTATTTTTATGAAACAATTTTCAATTCATTTCACCTACATGATACCCAAAAAATAAGTCTTCTAAAACTAACAAAAACAAGGTATCCTTTTCCTAATATACATATTTATTATCCTGATGTATCCATCTCACAAAGGTGATTCTTTCATATAGATAATATACATAGCAGATTTATATACATTTTTCTTTCACCATGTATCCATTTTCATCATTTAGAATATTTTAAATACATAGAAATTTTTTAGCTAAAACACAATAACTGTCACGACCCCCTTCCATCAAAGATGCCCCTCTTGAGCTGGCAATGGTGAAAGGGATATAATGACCCCCCGAGTCCCGCCTCCAGTAGGCCCCGGGGTGGCGACTAGCACCAAGGGAATGAGTTTCTCACAAGTATGGGAGGCATTACCCTTTTTTATATTTAGGATCGGGAAATAGGACAAGTCAACCACCAAAAAGGAAAAAGAACAAGGGTGTAGAAAAGAAACCCAAACTAGTCCCATATGCATGTATAAATAAAACTGAATCAGGTTAAAGTACAATTAAACTCAAGTACAAGTGAGTACAATACCAAAAGAAAACAAGAAAATAGCAACTGTACAGCTCCAACTGCCTGACTAGTAGGGTCTCGCACGGCCCTGGTAGTCCTCCTGAAAACCTGAAAGCAAATGTAGGGTGAGCATAAAAATATACTCAGTAGGAAACCTAAAGCTCTCATGCACAAGTGGGGATACATCCTAATGTCCCGTGAGAAAACATAAGAACCAAACCCTAGCAAGGAAAACCATCCACCCAGCCTCACTGGTCACACTCACCAAGTAACACAAGAAAGTATAGTATATAGAACAAAATTATTGGGTACCCCGCACCATTTCCCATTGTCTATTGAGACATCCTACGCATCGAACCAATCCTGCAAATCTCACCGCAGTCCCACTGCCACTCTCCGCCCACACACACCTGGGCCACAACTGTCACATCCCGCCCGCACACACCTGGGCCTCACAAACCGCTATCCCGCCCGCAGACACCTGGGCCACAACCACCATCCCGCCCGCAGACACCTGAGCCTCATCCCGAATATTCTTGGGAAAACAAACCTGCCCGAAGAGTCTTGGGCTAAAAGCATCTCTCTCAAAACCTACCCGAAGCGTCTTGGGTGTAAGGTCGCCTCAAGCCATTACAGCCTCCGAAACCTACCCAAAGGGTCTTGGGTGTAAGGTTGCCTCAAGACATTACAGCCTCCACTATGAAAGGGAGCAGAAAGGAGATAATAACCAGCCACTAATGGAAGTGTTGGGAAAGACACCCTCCCCGATGAAATGGGGGTGTTCGGCACTAAGTTCTCAACATGGGCATGGTGCGATAAAAACACAAAGCTACAATTGTATATATATATATACCAAACACACAACCCAACCTATGGCTTCTAAACAGAGAACAGAGCACGTGCCTCGGCACTGCTATCACAGAACATGCATACAATAACCAAACATCCCCAACCCCGTTTAGGTTTTCATATTTCAAGGAATTTGTTTAACAATTCTTACTACCGGGAAACTATCATCCCGATAAAACCTTTCACAAACATATCCCTGCCATCCACAACCAATGTTAGGTAAAACGCAAGCAACCACATGCCATCTCACTTATATCAGATTACCATAACAACTTTTAATTCAATTCCATCACAACATTCCATAATTCATTCATTTCAAAGTTCCACACATAAAACATTTTCCACACACAAAACAATTTCCACATTTGAAAACACTTTCCATTTCAGAGCACTTTCCATAATCCAAACAATTTTTATGTTTAAAAGCATTTTCCAAAAAAACAACCACTTTCCATTCCAAACCCCACCATTCACAAATTCATTTCACACATCCTCATTTCCACCATCAACCAGTTCAACAAGATCACCACCCAACATCGCAGCCCTGCTGCCAACATCACATCACACCACCATTCCAGAAAACCATTTTCCACAAACCATAACAACCAAACCAGCCAACATGTTCATTAATTCACTTTGTTCAACCAGGGTGATCACAAAAGGTTTCCCATTTTTCATTTAAATAGCCAATCTTTACGTGATTATCCAAATTCCATGTTTCGACAAAAACCATCCACAAAACAGACCAGATATTCATTGCGCAAACAAAGGCCCCCAACGGCCGTGATTTTCAGTAGGAAAAATCCTTTCAATTCACAATCATAATAAAAGGGATAAAAAAATGGGAAAGCAACAGAAACAACACAAATTCCCCAAAACCCTTTCTTTATCCGGTTATTATCTTTATTATAAGGTTCAACTACATCTCATAGAGAAAAATAAATATCCCACCCCGCATGTTGCACCAAGTAGAGAGACGAAGGTAAACCCCTACCTCAAAAGGTCCCGATCACGTCGCTTCTGATGACGTCCTTCAGTTTCTGCGGCTTCCGCCAAGCCCGAAAAACGCCTCCTAGGATGTAAGCTGGAGAAGAAAGGCTGGAAGGAAAGTCAAAAATCCCAGGATAAGAAGCTTCGTCTCGTCGCTATGATCCCGTGGCCGCTGATGGATCATAATTCGGAGCCCGGACGAAGAAGTTATGGGAGGTAGAAGCTGGGTCTCTCGGGAGAGCTCTGCTTGAAGAATAGAGGGGAGGAGAGGTGCGCTCCCAAGGAAGTGCGGACCCCTCCTTTTATAGGCATGAAAATCCAAAGTACATGGCGTGTATTTAATGGTACACGATGTGTACTTGGTCATTTCACACGGTCACCACACGGCTTCTGACGCGGCGCTTACGCGGCACACGGCCGTTTGACCGGTCAACACACGCCTAAAGGGTAACGCATACGCGGGGGAAGAGATACACGACGTGTAAAACTGGCTACACGGCGTGTACTCATTTATTCCACACGGAAAAGACACGGCCGGAACATGACACACGTCCGTTGACTATTCAACACATGCTTTAAGGAATCCACGTACGCGGGGAAGGACTACACGGCGTGCATTATGGGTCACACGGCGTGTACACACTTATTTCACACGGAAGGAACACGACCTCAACACGGGGTATACCCGTCAAAGTAGTACATGGCGTGTACTCAAACTACACGGCGTGTAGTTTCGAAATTCCGAAAAGTGTGGAAAAAGTGCATTCTACCCTCTGGAACTCTTCAAGACTTCCTTTTTGACAAAGGAATGGGTCGGAGAGGTCCGGACCATTACATCAGATACCTCTTAAAACATTCTCGTCCCCGAGAATTCAAAACCAATCGGGAAGATCCCAACGAGATACCTCTTAGGGATCTCGTTATAACAAGGAACCAACCAACAACTCTATGAGTTAGGAATTCCCTCTCCTATGTCAAGATATTATCCTCTTTAGATGGCACCGACTCGTCTGCATGGGTTTAATCACATCCTCATTAATGCGTCTTGATTGAGGATCAGGTTTTTCCCTTCCCATACATCCGGACAAGCCACACATTTCCCAAGAAAAAGGAACAAGGTATCACATCCAACAAGCCAACATTTCATATATCAAAGGTACAGGGTAACATCAACATACAAAGGAAAGCACAAGTCAAAACAACTCCGGGTACTGAGCGAGCATCTGGGTCTCCCGCTCCCAAGTACTATCCTCAAGGCCGCCATGCCTCCACAACACACTAACCAAGCCGATGGTTCATCCACGAAGCACTTTCTCCTTGCGATCCTCGATCCTGACTAGTTGCTCCTCGAAGGTCGTGTCTTCTCCCACATCTAACTCTCCCCAGTCGATGACGTGAGATTCGTCATGTAAGTACTGACAAAGATGGGAGACATAGAAGACATCATGGACCTTCTCCAACTGAGGTGGTAGGGCTAGCTGATATGCCACCTCTCCAACTCGCCTCAGCACCTCGAAAGGTCCAATGAACCTCGGGGAGATCTTACTGCCCCTCCAGAACCTCCGCTACCCTCGTCGAGGGGAAACCTTCAAGAACACATGTTCTCCCACCTCGAACTCCAAGGGCCTCCTCCGACGATCAGCATAATACTCCTGCCGATCCTGAGCTTCTTTCATTCTCTCCCGTACAAGCTGGACTTTCTCTGTGGCGCTCTGCACTACTTCTGGCCCAAGAGTACCAGTCACACCAACCTCTGCCCAGCAAATGGGTGAACGACATGGTCTTCCATACAAGGCCTCAAAAGGAGCCATGCCGATAGTAGAGTGGAAGCTGTTGTTGTAGGAAAACTCTACTAAAGGCAAGTGTCGTACCCATGATCCTCTGAAATCCAGAACACATGCTCGCAGCATGTCCTCCAACGTCTGGATAGTCCGCTCGGTCTGCCCATCAGTCTGAGGGTGGAAAGCAGTGCTAAGGCCTAGCTGGGTGCCAAAAGCATGCTGTAACCCCTTCCAGACTCGTGAGGTGAACCGAATGTCCCGATACGATACGATAGTCTTCGGAACTCCATGCAAACGCACCACCTAATCCACGTACCTCTGTGATAAGGTACTCATAGGTCCCGACTCCTTGATGGCTAAGAAGTGAGCGGATTTCGTCAGTCGATCCACCACTACCCAGATAGCATCATACCCACCGTGAGCTCTGGGTAGTCCTGCGACGAAGTCCATCGAGATGTCATCCCACTTCCACTCGGGAACATATAAAGGATGCAACAAAACACCAGGAACACGGTGCTCAGACATCACCTACTGACACACCGGGCATTTAGCCACAAACTCTGCCACTGCCCGTTTCACCCCGGGCCACCAAAACTGTCCCCTCAGGCCTTGGTACATTTTCGAAACACCTAGATGTACCGCCAAGGCTGAGCTATGGAACTCGCGGAGGACGTCATCACGCATCGCCTCAGGAACAAACAACCTTCCATGAAAGAGCATCTGATGTCGGCTGTCCTCCGACCATCCTTCCGGAGCATTCCCCTGATCGACACGATCCCACATCCCTTCCACCTCAGGGTCTCCCCACTGAGACTCTTCCACTCACTGCAACAAAGAGGACTGCACCGTCATCTGAAACAAGAAGCCTCTAGTACCATCCACCCTTGCATCCAAGTGCAAGGAAGCCAACTCCCCCATCGCCTTCCAAGCATCGACAGATTCCCGAACCACTTCCTGATGCGGCTTCCTGCTCAGGGCATCAGCCACAACGTTGCCCTTACCTTCAGTGTAAGAGATCTGAAAGTCGTAGTCTTGGAGAAACTCGACCCACCTCCGCTGCCGTAAGTTCATGTCACGCTGGGAGAAGATATAACGCAAGCTCTTGTGATCGGTGAAGACCACAAAGCGCTCCCCAAAGAGGTAATTTCGCCACAACTTTAATGCGAACACTACTTCTGCAAGCTCCAGGTCATGGGTGGCATAGTTACGCTCGTGAGGGAGCAACTATCTAGACCCATAGCATATCACACCTTTCTTCTGCATCAGTACGCACCCTAAGCCAAGGCCAGAGGTGTCACAAAACACCTCATACAAGGATCCTTCCTCTGGAAACCTGAGGACGGGAGCACTGACCAACTTCTCCTTCAGATAGTCAAAAGATTCCTGGCACTGTTCGCTCCATAGGAAGACCTGGTTCTTCCTAGTCAAAGCTGTCAAAGGATCAGCAACTCGAGAGAAGTCCGAAATGAACCTCCGATAATAGCCAGCCAATCCCAAAAAGCTACGAACTTCTGCCATGCTCTTGGGTGCTGCCCAAGAAACAACTACTTCTACCTTTGATGGGTGCACTGACACTCTATGCTGAGACACCACGTGCCCAAGGAAGTTTACTTCTTGCGTCAAGAAATTACACTTCGACAACATTCCATAAAGATGGTGGTGTTGAAGGACTTCCAAGATAGCCCTAAGATGATCAACGTTCTCCTTCTTTGATCTTGAGTAGATCAAGATGCCATCGATGAACACAACGAAAAACCGGTCGAGGAACTCTCGGAAGACAAAGTTCATAAGACCCATGAACACAGCTGGTGCATTCGTAACCCCAAACGGCATCACTACAAACTCGAAATTCCCATATCTGCACCTGAAAGCTGTCTTCGGGATGTCACTGTCCTTTACCCTTAGTTGATGATATCCCGACCGCAGATCAATTTTAGAAAACCAACCTGCTCCCCTCAGTTGGTCGAAAAGGTCATCTATTCTTGGAAGGGGGTAACGGTTCTTGACCATTACCTGATTCAACCTCCGGTAGTCTATGCATATCCTGAGACCACCATCCGCCTTCTTCACGAATAGAACCGAAGAACCACATGGCGACACACTGGGTCGAACGAAACCCTTCTCCATCAGATCTTCAATCTGAATCTGCAACTCCCGCAACTCCAAAGGTGCCATCCGATAAGGAGCCATCGAGATCGGACGGGCACCTGGCTGTAAGTCTATCCCAAACTCAACATCACGTCGAGGGGGTAGAGCCACAACCTCCTCGGGAAAGACATCGAGGAATTCCCCAACAACATCTGGAACATCCATCATCTCCGTATCAGCTGGAACCGCTGATATCCCGCCCAACAAGGAAAGGAGAGGCTTCGCATGCCGACTTCCCACCTGATAGCTCCTCTTGCCAACAAAAGTCACACGCTGACCATCCATATCGGAGAACACGACTCTTCTACGGAAGCAGTCGATAACTGCACTAACGGAGAACAGCCAGTCGATGCCTAAGATAACATCGTATGGCTGCATCTGTAGCAAAAGAAGATCTCCAATGGACCGATGTGGTCCCAACGTCAGCTCACATCCCCAGCAAACACAAGACAAGCGGGTCTGACCTCCAACAGGTGTACTCAGCACCAGGGGTATAGAAAGTCTCTCTACGTCTAGACCCAAAGCATGGGCTAGATTGGGTGAAACAAATGAGTGCGAAGCTCCTGCATCGGACAAAGCAGAGATAAGAGTTCTGAACAAACAAATCGTACCTCGCACCACCTCTGGTCCTGCTGGAGCTTCCAACTCTACTACGTGCAACTGCCCACGCCCGGCTTCTCTGCCTCTCTGATGTCGACCTCCTCCCCGACCACGCCCTGGTCAGGGTCCTTGAGGAGTACCCTGAGGTCGGCCTCCTCCTGCAGGGTCTACCCTCGGAGGGCCCAGCTGCTGCTGAAAGGGCCTCGCCGGCAACTGCTGCTGAGGCGGGTACTGATCCTGACCACCTCCACTCTACTGAGCTCTGGTCGGGCACCGACTCCGGACGTGCCAGAAACCTCCACAAGAAAAACACTTCAGTCCTGGGCTCGAGAAAGAAGGACGAGGACCCTAAGACCTGAACTAGAACTGCTGGGGCCTGCTCCCCACTGGCCTGAATCTGCTGGGCCTCGGCTACCTGAGCCACCCGGGGACGTCATCCAGGGGCCATAACCGTACGGTAAACAAGGAAAACCTAAGCCGGAGTAGTAAGAATATTTCTTCAAGGTTTCATTTTATCATTTTACTTTATTCCCAGAACGCCCCAAATCAAGTAAAACACAATCATGATGATGCATGTACCTTTCCTAGGGTCTCTACCCTGAAATCAATGTAGCCTCACCTGGTTGTTCAGTAGGATCAGAGTCCCTGCATCGGATCACGGGGGGCCCTAAAATCCCGTGTCCCAGCCGGTCTTCCCTGGCCTAAGTCACACGCCAAAATTAACTAACATTGTTTCCCTACCATCCCATGCAATCCTCACTGTGCCTAACTCCAGACTCCATCCTATCTCTCAACCATCACCTCTGATACCATTCTGTCACGACCCCCTTCAATCAAAGATGCCCCTCCTGAGCTGTAAATGGTTAAAGGAAGATAATGACCCCCCGAGTCCCGCCTCCAGTAGGCCCCGGGGTGGAGACTAGCACGAAGGGTATGAGTTTCTCACAAGTATGGGAGGCATTACCATTTTTTATATTTAGGATCGGGAAATAGGACAAGTCAACCACCAAAAAGGAAAAAGAACAAGGGTGCAGAAAATAAACCTAAACCAGTCCCATATTCATGTATAAATAAAACTGAATCAGGTACAAGTACAAGTAAACTTAAGTACAAGTGAGTACAATACCAAAATAAAACAAGAAAACAGCAACTGCACAGCTCCAACTGCCTGACTAGTAGGTTCCCGCACGGCCCTGGTAGTCCTCCTGAAAACCTGAAAGAAAACGTAGGGTGAGAATACAAGTATACTCAGCAGGAAACCTACAGCTCTCATGCACAAGTGGGGAGACATCCTAATGTCCTGTGAGAAAACAGAAGAACCAAACCCTAGCAAGGAAAACTATCCACCCAGCCTCACTGGTCACACTCACCAAGTAACACAAGCAAGTATAGTATATAGAACAAAAGTATTGGGTACCCCGCACCATTTCCCACTGGTTATTGAGACATCCTACGCATCTAACCAATCCCGCAAATCTCACCGCAGTCCCACTGCCACTCTCCACCCGCACACACCTGGGCCACAACTGTGACATCCCGCCCGCACACACCTGGGCCTCACAAACCGCTATCCCGCCCGCAGACACCTGGGCCACAACCACCATCCCGCCCGCAGACACCTGGGCCTCATCCCGAAGATTCTTGGGAAAACAAACCTTCCCGAAGAGTCTTGGGATAAAAGCATCTCTCTCAAAACCTACCCGAAGGGTATTGGGTGTAAGGTCGCCTCAAGCCATTACAGCCTCCAAAACCTACCTGAAGGGTCTTGGGTGAATGGTCGCCTCAAGCCATTACAGCCTCCGCTAGGAAAGGGAGTAGAAAGGAGCTAATAACCAGCCACTAATGGAAGTGTTGGGAAAGACACCCTCCCCCATGAAATGGGGGTGTTCGACACTAAGTGCTCAACATGGGCATGGTGCGATAAAAACACAAAGCTACAATTATATATATATATATATATACCAAACACACAGCCCAACCTATGTCTTCTAAATAGAGAACAGAGCACGTGCCTCGACACTACTATCACGGAACATGCATACAACAACCAAACATCCCCAACCCCATTTAGGTTTTCATATTTCAATGCATTTGTTTAACAATTATTACTACCGGGCAACTATTATCCAGATAAAACCTTTCACAAACATATCCCTACCATCCACAACCAAAGTTAGGTAAAACACAAGAAACCACATGCCATCTCACTTATATCAGATTACCATAACAACTTTTAATTCAATTCCATCACAACATTCCATCATTCATTCATTTCAAAGTTCCACACATAAAACATTTTCCACACACAAAACATTTTCCACATTTGAAAACACTTTCCATTTCAAATAACTTTCCATAATCAAAACACTTTTTATGTTTAAAAGCATTTTCCAAAAAAAACCACTTTCCATTCCAAACCCCACCGTTCACAAATTCATTTCACACATCCTCATTTCCACCATCAACCAGTTCAACAAGATCACCAGCCAACATCGCAGCCCTGCTGCCAACATCACATCACACCACCATTCCAGAAAACCATTTTTCACAAACCATAACAACCAAACCAGCCAACATGTTCATTAATTCACTTTGTTCAACCGGGGTTATCACAAAAAGTTTCCCATTTTTCATTTAAACATCCAATCTTTACGTGATTATACAAATTCCATGTTTCGACAAAAACCATCCATGAAACAGACCAGATATTCATTGCGCAAAAAAAGGCCCCCAACGGCCGTGATTTTCAGTAGGCAAAAGCCTTTCAATTCACAATCATAATCAAAGGGATAAAAGAAACGGGAAAGCAACAGAAACAACAAAAATTCCCCAAAACCCTTTTTTTATCCGGTTATTATCTTTATTATATGGTTCAACTGCATCTCATAGAGAAAAATAAATATCCCACCCTGCATGTTGCACCAAGTAGAGAGACGAAGGTAAAACCCTACCTCAAAAGGTCCCGATCACGTCGCTTCCGACGAAGTCCTTCGGTGTCTGCCGCTTCCCCCAAGCCCGACAAACACCTCCTAGGATGGAAGATAGAGAAGAAAGGCCGGATGGAAAGTCAACAAGCCCAGGCTAAGAAGCTTCATCTCATCGCTACGATCCCGTGGCCGCTGACGGATCATAATTTGGGGCCCGGACGAAGAAGTTATGGGAGGTAGAAGCTGGGTCTCTCGGGAGAGCTCCGCTTGAAGAATAGAGGGGAGGAGAGGTGCTCTCCCAAGGAGGAGTGGACCCCTCCTTTTATAGGTGTGAAAATCCAAAGTACACGACATGTATTTAATGGTACCCGGTGTGTACTCGGTCATTTCACACGGTCGCCACACGGCTTCTGACGCGGCACTTACGCGACATGCGGCCGTTTGACCGGTCAACACACGCCTAACGGGTAATGCATACGCGGGGGAAGAGATACACGACATGTAAAACTGGCTACATGGCGTGTACTCATTTATTCCACACGACAAAGACATGGCCGGAACACGGCACACGGCCGTTGACTAGTCAACACACGCTTTAAGGAATCCACGTACGCGGGGAAGGACTACACGGCGTGCATTATGGGTCACACGGCGTGTACACACTTATTTCACATGGAAGGAACACGGCCTCAACACGGGGTATAACCGGAAAAGCAGTACACGGCGTGTACTCAAACTACACGGCGTGTAGTTTCGAAATTCCGAAAAGTGTGGAAAAAGTCCATTCTACCCTCTGGAACTCTTCAAGACTTCCTTTTTGACAAAGGAATGGGCCGGAGAGGTCCGGACCATTACAATAACATGGAATCACAATTGTTTTAAGAGCAGAAAAACATAAATAAGGATATAATTTATGAAATACATATAAAAAATATACAATATATATATGGGTTTTGAGATTATGAAAACATAAATTACATCATATATGTTTGATAAAAATTAGTAGTTCAAAATCCACTACTCTTTTAATGATAAAAAACACCATAAAACATTTAATATAAAATTTAAAATGTTTAATTTAATTTCTTAGAAAATATATTAAATATACCGTAGTTGTAAAACATTTAAAATGTTGTGTACATCCTTTCTCCTCCTCCATAATTTATCTTCTTCCCTATTAATGTAAAATATCACCATCTACTATCATTATAAAATAAGGTAATGGATAATAAAAAACACATTCAATTTATCATCTTTAAATTATAACCATGTTATACTAGTGATTCAATTAAATCTCAATATAGGCTGGACTAAAAGATAGTAACACACAAAATAAAATATCCATGTAAATAAATAAAAAATAAAATAAAAAATGAAAAATTAACTAAGAAAAAAATTAATAAAGGCATTAAATGAAAATTGTTCCTAAGAAACATAAGTTAAATTAATAAATACATTTAATTTAAATGTCATTAAGATTCATTGTAGAAATTGATAAAGAAATAGTTCATTAATAAAAGATATTGGTAAAAAATAGTACATAATAAAATATACAACACATTTGTCAGAACACCCAGGTATATGGATTGGGTTAAACTGAGGAGATTAGGTAGAGGTTTCAAAAAGGTTAGTGATGATCTAGATGTACAATGAGGGTCCATCAGTAGAGGTAGCGCTGATCATCCCACCTAGGTAGTAGGGGACTTGTCACTTCCATCAGTGGATCATTTTTGGGATATATAAAAGGGGAAAAGAGAATATTTTCAAGACGAACAAAATAATTACTATTTCATAACTTAATATTGTAAAACAATTTAAATCCTATGGTGGTTTTGAAGTTTTTCCTCTTATACTTGATCATTCAGCAGTTAAGACAACAACATCTTTGGACCAATATTTCTTACAGACCAGGGATGGATGAAACTCATCATCCACCCTATTTATTAATACCTTGAATGGTATTAGGTGGTGTTTTTGTAAGATAATATATACCTCATATAAAGAATATATTTTCATCATATATCTCAATCCCTTTTATTTTGTCTCACTTGAAAACCTATGATTTGTAATTGAGTATTCTCAATGTATATTGGCCACTATGGCTATGATATTCTTCAAAATCACTTCAAATGATTCATGAAGATATATAGAGAATATATGAGGAGTACCCATTAGGTAATCTAATTTATAACTTGAGGAAACTGAATTGGGGTCCACATATATCATTTTTTGAAAGGTTTCATTTTTCGATTAATAGTAAAAAACACTAAATTTTAATTCAAAAATTCTTTTTCATATAATTTTGTTTATATATTTATATCATGTTTTAAACTAGTTTTAACGTAACATTATATAAATTATAAATAAATTAGTTTTATTTATTTCATCATAATAAATTCACTTTTATATTGGGAATAGAAATATAGAAAACATTTGAACATTTTTACTTTAAAAACCAGTATTGTCATCCCATCAATAAAAATGAATTTAAATTAATTTTTTCCCTATATGTGATTAGAATTTGGAATAATTGAATTAATATTTTTAATTCAAATAATTTATAATTTATAATAAGGACAACTTAGTTTTTGAGAAAAAAATATAAGTGAATGCAATTAAAATTAATTACAACGATTATGGTAAAATTAAGCTTAATAATGGATTGAACCGTAAAATTAAGGACTAAAATAACCTAGAAACTTGTCAAAAATCCATCAGATTAAAATATTTCTACCTTATCATCAATTTCATATAATTTAGTTTATTTTTGGATCCACTTTCAAGGGGAAATACATTGGTGTAATTTCATTTTGATGAATTTATAAGAATGTCACTCTTCCGCTATAAAAAGAAACTCCCCCTCACACACCATCACACCTATAAAGAACTTTATTTATCAAAATATCTCATTAAATAAGTTCAAAAATTCCCTCAAATATACCTATAATCCTCCTTTTAGTTATAAATGCATCAAAGGAATACCATTGGTACAGATGAAAAGGAGTTACCCAACAAAAAGGTAACATCCATCCTTAAGCTCTTTATTTTAATTTCTTTCTCCACCACCTAGATTATTCTTTATCAAATATTATATTATAACTTCATTATCCCCAATATATTTAATACATTTTATTCTATGGTATTGAACTACACTTATAAACGCACACATCTACAGGTTATTCAACCTTCTGTAACTATGTACACTGAACTACCCCTTCACGAAATGACATTGTTTGTTATTCCATTTCAACCTATAATAGGTGGAAATTATGATGGAAAATATTTATTTATATGATAAATATAATAAATATTATTAATTAATACTTATATATTTTTTATATAACACAAACCTTCATTATTTTTATTTTGTGTCAATACGATATCATCGTTTGCGGACGTGTGGGCTGCAACCGCTTCAATGCAATGTGATGCGTTCATAAATTAAATGGAATGTATTAGGGATGTCTTTAATAAAAAATATTTGACATAACCAAAATATATATCATATTTATGACATAATTATATTTCTGGAGTTTTAATATACATCATTTTTTTATTAACATTTTTACACACTAAAACGTGGTAACGTCGTTCGTGGAGATGTAGGCTACCACCTCCTCGGTGCGTTATGATTAAATTTACATCACATGAATTATATATATATATATATTATTAAATAAAATGGTTTTCATTATATAATTATCATTATGTAAAGACAAAATTTTACTCGCATTCTTTCCATAATAATCATTTAAAAATGTGAACATTACTCTTGCGTACGTATAACCTACCCTATCCATGATTTTAATGTTGGTTCATTTCTTATAAACATATTTTATAAGATTTTTTAAAAGTAAAATTTATGTAAAAATATTATAATTATTTATTGATTATTACTCTTTAGAGGTTTATATAATGACCCCTTTTACCATAGTCAACCTACCAAATTTGTTTTTAACACACAGACTAATTATGGTTAAAACACCCAAATTAAACATAATTGTCTATGAAGTTCTATTGAAAATTTTAATAAATGAAGTAAAATTAATAATAAACATGAAAAATGTTCTCAATATTTTAAATAATTTTTACATGCATATTATTCTTGAAGATAATGAACAAAAGTGACATGTCTAACTCTATGTAGTGGAATTTAATGGCACTTTTTATTTCGGCGTGATACATGAATTATTCAACACTCTCTTTTATTCTATGGTTTATATAATTCCTTATGAAATGTTATATAATTAATTAATTTAATTAATTAATTTTATGTGCTTAATTTATTTTATTTTTACATTGGTATCATGATATTAATGTTACTATAATAGTAAGAGTTTTTTCGTCTCACTTTTATTTTCATTGTGACATAATCTATGTTCACCTCTTGTTTTTTATATTTGGTTTATATTGAAAATGAATGTCTTATATGACTATTATACATAAATTTATAACTATTTACATATATATTTTATTATATTTCTATAATTGGATTTATGTTTCCAATGATAAGAAATCGAAAATGTAATTTCATCTCAATTTACCATTTTTGAGACACATGTAATATAATGTACATATATTATTCTATGAGAAGTAAAAACTACCATTTGACATTTTATATCATAAATCAATACATTTTGATGATATTTTTTAGTCATGTAATGTTATTTTTCCATAGGATTATGATTCAATGTTATCAAATTGGTAACTATTTATTTCGACAATATCATCATTTAATGAGATTGTTTCTGATTATGCATACATTGATGAAATATTATGATCCATATCCCAAAAAACTCAATAATTATATTATTTTATTGTTTTAAATTATATCTTCAGGTAATAGTATCATTTTATCCACTCTTTTGTACATATGATAATTATGAATGTTTTTATGAAAATAAAACGTTATTTCTCCTTTAGGTTTAAAATGAGTGTTCTTTCATAACCATTTTTTTAAAAAACATTTTCATAAACTTTATAAAATTATATTGTATTATTTAAAAGAATGTTTACTAATGATTTACATTTTTAAAAATGGTTTAAAAAGTAATCATCTCATTAATTTCCTAACATGACACTTTTCATAACTTTTAAGGCGGAGAAGGAATGACTGGATTGTATAGACATACCCACCATGATGACTATCATTTCCTTAAATCTTCATTTGTATTATTTAATGTGAATTTATATAGAAAATATCATCATAATTTTATGAAATTTGTTATATTTTAAATATTTTCAAATAAAAATGTTTTAAAATAAGAGTTTTCTTTAAAAAACTATTATAAATGTTTTCAAGATTTATTTATATGTTTTCAAGGAAAATGATTTTAAAATGATTTTAATATTAGTTTATATGTTTAAAAGTAATTTTTTTTTCTAAAATTCATTTTCAATATTCCTTTATAGATTTTCAAGGAAAATACATTTTAAATTTTTTTCTAGAATGATTTTATGTTTATCACGTTTATTTTCAAAGAGAATATATTTAAAAAAGTTTAATGTTTTGAAAATTATTTTTTAAAGAATAAATGATATTTTCCTCATGAAATGTTTTTAAGATTTCATTCCAAATTTATTTTCCATCTAAAATGACATATGTGGGTGTTACTGATGTCTTTTTGGGGAAATGATCCAAATGTACCATTCATATTTTTTTCTTCATGGTTTCTGTTTTGAAAGCATGATGTTTATGAAACCTATTTCCCCTACAAGGGTTATATGTTAATGAAACCTATTTATCATTTATAATTTATATCTTTATGAGTATTAATTAAAATGAATGAGTTATATGATTATAAAACCAAGTTATTTTCAACGATTATGAATTGATGAAATGATTATGAAGCCTATATCTTTTCAACAGATTATGATATGACTACTTGTTTTTATACCAATTTCATTTCATGGATTATGAAATGAAGAATGTTTATGTTCTGGTGGCACACATGTGAATGATTTCTGTATGCGATGGGTGGAACATATATCCCCCTCTAATACAATGGGTAATTATTCATATCACATGATAAAGACATGGATGGAATGAGGAGTGAACTCAGTTCAGTAAAGGATTTGTCTACTAATATATTTTTAAGAGTGAACCTTTACTACTAAGATGGTCATGGGAGTGAAGTATGACTAAAATTATGGTATATGGAGTGAACCAATAATACTAGATTATTTTTTAAGTGATTCTTGTCTACTATTGAGATAATTTTATATTCTTATGTGTCTACCACACATTCTATGTACATATTTAATGATATGTTCCATTAATTACCTTATGATTCATGGAAAATTAAGTGACAATATTTATTCCATGATTTGTGTTTATTATATTTGATATGTAGTTTATTATCTTCTACTGTACTAATCATCTTATAGTACGTTTATTCTAAGGTTATTCTTATATATCGATTTTTTTACACTTACTGTGCATATGAGATAACCCCTTTCATATGATTCAGTTCCCCTAGTTATGAAGTATGTTTTAATATAGAAGTACTAAATAGAGATATATGTTTTTGTTAAAATTGAATATATTTCACCAAGTTAGAATATTTTCTTCCACATTTCGAAATACTATTTAATATAATTGTCCTAATGTATTTACTTTTGTAATATGATGAATATTCATCAAAAATGATGAAATATCAACATATGTTTGGACCGGGTCTCTATAGTTGGTATAAAAGGAATGCTTTAGTCATCCTTTGGAAACCTCAATAATAACACCTTAGTGATATCCCTAGAGATTTTTCTAAGGAACTATCTTAGGATTCCTATAAGGCTAAACCTATGGTTTCATGAGAAGGTGTCATAATTTAGACATCTTATAAGTGATTACTCATGATTATGTGGGTTTCCACTATGATAGTGAAGCTAACAATATGAATTATGGTTTTAGTTAGTGGAAATAAATGGAAGGAACTGGATTAATGTTGGATGTGGTAGATAATTTTATAATGAGATGTTAAATGGTATGGTCTCTAGAGTGAAAGATATTATGATCATTCCAAATTAGTTTTCAGGAAATGTGATTAAAATGTGTATCTTAACAAACTCTCAGATTCACCAAATAAAAAATTGTAATTTTCTGAGAGTTTGGGCAATGAAGACCCTGGATGAAATAATGATTATTTTTCTATATGTCGAGAATGTGATATTTAATAAACAATTGAATTTCATAGAAGAAGAAGAATTTGTTTTGACCCCAAAATTTAATGACAGAAATCAAGTAACTTCAAAAAAATGAAGTGTTTGGTCAATGTGATGGACTGAAATATTTGACTACCTAGGTTTATATAAAAATTGAATTTTTTATGCATGGAGTGAGTGGTAATTATGAAAATTGATTTCTTGAGTGGAAATATTTTGAATAGAATACAAAATGTGGTACACATAATTGTTATATTGTTAAAGATAATGATACTATAGATGAAATGTGAATAGAAATTGGTTTTAAGTTATAGGATGGGGGTGTCCTTCTTATAGATTAATAATGAAGTGAAATAATCAATGTTTTTATGTATTTGGATTCAATAATTATGTTATATGAATGGTGAGATATATAAAGAGTGTTCATTTTATGTTTCTTCTTTAGATATACAATAAAATTCAGAATGGTTTTGATGGAACATAAATTTGATTTAATGGAATAGGTATTTCCTTGGAAAACACCTGATTAAGGGAAGGATAACCCTTAATATGTTCCATATGTTAACATAATGTAATTTTGATAAATATTGGTTAGATATGGATTAGTAATATGGATGGTACTAATTACCCTACAATTGATTATTGATTGGTTGATAATGTGGTCGATGTCATCAAAGATGAATTTTACAACTTCTTGGATTAAATAACTATATCCAATAAAAATTTGAATCTGGAAGCATGTGTATTTTCCAAATTGATATATGGAAAATCATGTTATTTCTATGTTTTAAGACAATATACGATGAGGGAATTCACATGTTTGGAAAGTTCCCACCAAGAGATACTTTGTGATACATGGAGGATCAATGTTAAGTGAGTTTCATGTCATGCTTTCTAATTTCTGAACATTTATAATTCAGAACATTTTTAAGGACAACCATTTAAGTAATTTTTTATGAAAAACACTGAATAAGGTTTTGGAGATTAATATATTATATCTTCATATGTGTATTTATGAATATTTGATAACATGTGATAATTTTTGTTGTTGTTATAGATAGAATGACATATCATTCTATTTATGGATATCATAACCTACAAATGATTTAGGAATGAAAAAGACACCTTAATTTCATAAAATAATTAATAAAGTGGATATTAATCAAAGAAAAATAAAGGGTGTCATTTTCTTGACATTATAAATGTATTTCATTTCATGAAATTACACGAACAATATGAAAATGATATAGAAATAAAATTTTGTTGTAATAACTTATTTTCTGTTGAGATGATGTCCTTTTAAATCATCACAGATTTATGAATTTGAGGCCCTAAAATTTTCATTTATCAATAAATTACTTATGATTTATGACCTCAATCAACCCATATAAATATTTACCCTTTTTCTCCAAGTCTATATTTCCACTTTCCACCAATGTTCTCTTATCTAGAAAACTCGTTATGTGTTATACTTGGTAGCCATTATTTTTACATCTTTTATATTTAAAGGTATTTTTAGTACTAATTTTATTATGTGGGTTCCTATGAATGGAAAATTCATTTATTAATCATTTTATAACCTAAATAAATTTTTATAGTCAAATTTATTTTGTAGGGGGTAGAATATAAAACCCCCCTGATTTTGTAAATTATTTTTTTCATATTAATTTATTCATTAAAATAATTTTCATTCCGCAAAAAAATGAAAATAGATTTTTATATTAAATAAATATGTTTGGATTGTGTTATATGAAAATAAAATTTAATCATGAACTAGATGGATCATGTAAGAACCCGGATCGTTGTTTAAGGTATGTTTTTCCTTTTCTGGTGGTTTATGAGAAGAAAAGAAAAATATGAGAATTTTTGAAGTACACACCATGTAATTTATAGGTATAGACTGTGTACTTTGATGCAGCGCCAGGCCGTGTGCTGGCCATGTCCGGGCTATACACATGGTGTGTAGGGGTGATGTGGAGGCCGCTTAAAGAAGGGTACGGAAAGGCCAAGTACAAGCCATGTACCTCAGAAGTACACTCCGTGTAGTTTCTTTTTTTTTCATTAAATGGACTGGGGTCATGCCTAATCGATGAAAACACCTTCTTCTCCAGGTTCCTTGGCCGAGAGTGACCTGTATGGCCACAAATATCCTTCGAACCCCCGAGCCTCCGTCTGTTTGCCGAATTGACCACCATCGATTGCATTGGAACAAAAACGGTGAGCTCTTCTTTCTTTTTTAGTTTCATTCCATGATTCTCCCTCTTTCTCACGATATCATGGGTTGAACGTTTTGTGAATTTGTGTAGATCTACACAATATTTAGGAGAATAAAGCCTCGTGGTCAAAGTATATTGATCTCCTGGCATCAAGGTAGGTGGTTCGTGCCTTAGCTTTAGAAGTCCTTGAGTTTTGTGTGCCAATTCCACCAATACCCATGAACGGGGTATTGCGTGTTTAGATTTTTGCCCATGTTGTTTTTCTTCCATGATTGTATGCTTGTGTAGAAGTAAATTGATCATGTATGTGGATAATTTTTGTTCTTGTATGTTTTTCCCATGCCTTGTTCTGTTTACGACCTTGGGGTCTTGTTAGCCTTTGGCCGTTACACCTGTTTTCCATACCTTGTGACTATCAGATGGAATGAGATTCCTGATATGCTTGTTATACTGTAGACTGGTTAGCTAAGTAGCTCTGTAGGTGTACTTTGGCTTTATAGAATAATTATGCACTGACTGGAATGGGACCATGAGAACATGGTGCTATAGACTATTGAGGATAGACCGAGTGAGCTTCCCAGAGAGTCTTGGAAATTATAGACTATAGGAGGGTAGACTCAGTGAGCTTCCTAAGAGAGTCTTGGAAATTATAGACTATAAGGGATAGACTGAGTAATCGTCCTAGAGAGTCTTGGATATTATAGACTATAGGAGGGTAGATCGAGTGAGCTTCATCAGAGAGTCTTTACTTTGTTTGAATCTCTTTAAAACCTTTCGAGGCTAGATAAGGAATTGACAGAGTGAGATTCCTTAGACAGTATGTGATAGACCAAAGACTATAAGAGGAATTGACCAAGTGAACTTCCTCAGAGATTTTCTAGACCTTGGGGCTATAAGAGGGTTAGACCACGTGATCTTCCTCAGAGAGTCCCTGACTACCCTAGACTATATGGGGAATTGATCGAGAGAGCTTCCCGATAGAGTATTATATTTTCGTATGACCAAAACAGAGGGGTTAGGATGAGTGCATAGCCCAGAGGGTTATTGGTACTTCATGGATAGGACCAGAGGGTTGGCTGCGAGTACTTCACAGAGAGGTTCCTATTGTGGTTATCGGATTTCTTCTCTGCTTCTTGTTGTTCTGTGGATTGATTACTGTTGTATATCATCCTGTTACTACTTACTATTTAATGCCTTCTATTACTGTTACTGTTTACTACTTACTGTACTATTACCTGCCATATACTCACTGACTATAAGGAATAGATCTTTAGGTGGTTGCCTACTGGGATTAGTCTCACACCCTGTTTAGGTCATTCTTTTGGGCCCAAACAGACTATGTTGTTGTAGGTATAGACAAGTGCAAGTGCCCTTCGACTTCTGGTACTTGATTGATTTAGATCAGGAGAGCATGGGACCAAGACGAGGCTTGCGATGCTGAGGAGTTTCTTATCTGTTTACTTTTCTTTGTACTTTGCTTTAGTATTGTGTTCCACATTGTGACTTGTTTGGCTGCTTCCATAGACATATGTATCATGCATCATTTCATATATACATGTGTGCTCCAGCTATTTATAGTTTTAGTCATCCGCTGTTTATTATTGTTGGATATTTACTGCTTCTGCTATTTGTCTGCTTTGTTTTCTTTTGTTGTGTACTCTTCCAATGAGGGAATAGTTTCCCCACTATCACACCCAAGGCCCTCGCAGCTTGTCGGAATCCTCTGGCATTTGGGGAAATGCGCTTGAGGCCATGTGACCAACAGGGTACGGGGCGCCTCTGGGTGGCTTCAGAAACCTAGACGTTACAGATCAAAAATTTTATCTTTGATTTATATGGTACACTAATATTATCTTATGTTACATGTAAGACAACTTTCCTCGATGGCCTCCATAACACGTAAGACCAAATTTTACCAAATAATAATATATTAAAAATACTATTATTTCATATTATAATATGTATCCTATATGTTAAGTTAGAGGTTAAGATTATGATAAAATAAATTATGAAAATAAATGATTTAATTCATTGGTTATAGATTAATTATAAATGATTACAAGCGACAATTGAATATAAAGGGAATATTTTTATAAAAACTCTGTTTATTTTCACAAAGGAATTTTATCCTAATAAATTAAATTAATTACTATCGATGAATGATATTAATGAAATATTTATTTAATATAATCAATAAAATATATTTTTTACATTCATCTAATATATTTCATAGGTAAAATATATGAATAAGTCCAACATTAAGTAAAAAAAGATTCTTTTTTTCTAAATGGTATTTTTACCTCATTTAAATAACAAAATGATTTTAAATATGAATTTTACAATTTTTTAATTTATATTTGTAAATATAAACTTTATTTTTGATATAGGATTAGCAAAATTTAAATTGGGTAATTTTTTGGAATTTTTATGAGATATATCATTTTCGATGAATAATAAAAAATTATTAATTTTAATTCAAAGATGATTTTTCATATAATGTATTTATATAGTTAAATAATGATTTAAATAATATTTAAAATCAAATTAAATAAATTATACATAAATTAATCTAATTTGGGTAATTTTAATCTATTTCACTTTGAAATTGGATATAAAAAGTTATAAAAGTTTTGAACATTTTTAATTTACAATCCTGAATTGTTGTCCCATGTACATGATTATTTATAAATTATTTTCTCCCCCTTATGTGATTTTAATTTTGAAAAATGGATTCCATACTTGTAATCATCTTAATTAATATTTTATAATAGGGTCAACTTTTTTTAGAAAAAAAATCTGTTAGTGGAGTTAAAATAAATTACAACGATTAGGGTTAAATTAAGCCAAACAAGGGACAAAACCATACACATAAGTGTTAAAAAGAGATAAAAACATCTTTGAAAATGAATTTCATAGAAATATTTAGACACTATAATATATCCTTTACAATTTATTCCATTAATGTATACACATTACATGGGGAAAACATGGGAGAAATTTGTTTTTCATAACATTATAAGAATGTCACTCCTCTTCCACTATAAAAAGGAACTAAACGTCCCCCTTCATCACAACAATCAATACAATTTAATCACCCCAAATATAATCAAATATAATCCCAAAATCCCTCTCCTTGACCTGGAATCCTACCATTTGGTATAAATCCATTTGAGGAATCCCATTGTTGCATACTAAATGGAGTTCCCCAAAAAAGAGGTTGCATCCTAACTTAAGACCAATTATTTTATTTTAATTCTACAAAAACTATATTATTCTTATTAAAATTTTATATAATTACCTCATTATCCAAAATATATTTTGATATTTTTTTATTTTAATGGTTAATCCTAAAAGTACACATAATTTGATCTGGTGGGTAATAATCTTACAGTTATTTTGTATGGTGAACAACAACCTCATGAAATTATATTGTTTGTTCCTTTTTTACCACCTTTCATATGTGTAAATTAAGATTTAAACTCTTTTTTTATGTGATATATATTATATTTAATATTTTTTAATAATTATGAAAATTTTATATAACACATACCTTTATACTTTCTATTTTTTTGTAAATATGACAACATCATTTGTGGACATGTGGACTAATGACTCCTCAAAGCGATGTGATACGTTCAAACATTACAAGGTATGTATTAAAGATGGGATTAATTAAAAATCTGGTACATGAAAAATAAAAATATTATATTCATGAAATGATTTTTTTGGGGATTAGAATATATATAATTTTCATTAATGCCCTTTTCACACTCTAAAAAGTGAAAACATCGTCCGTGGATGTGTGGACTACCACCTCCGCGATGCGATGAGATTATTTTTACAATAGATGAATTATATATATAAGTATATATGATTAAATAACATGGTATTTATGAAATAATGATTATTCTATAAAGATAAAATGTTACATTCCTTTTTTCCATAATGATCATTGAAAATGAGAACATTACTCATGTGCACATACAGCCTACTGTCGGCATGATTGTAACATTGGTTAATTTTGAATTACCATAATTCATTATTGGATTAAAAAGTATAATTGGAATATAAATATGATAATAATTTCTAGATTATTAATCTGATGATTTTTATATAATGTCACCTTTGACCATAGTCGACATACCAATGTTGTTGTTAAAACATGAACCAAATTTAATTAAAAAACCTGATGTAAACTAAATTGTTTGCTTAGTTACATACAAAAATATAATAACAGAAGTAAAATAATAATAAACATGATTTTGTTTTGAATAAATTAAATAATAAAAACATGTGTATTATTTAGGAGGGTAAAGACACATGTGGCATGTCAGACTCAAGGTAATGAGATTTAATCTCATTTTTTATTTCCATGAGATACATGCCATAATCACCACTCACTTTAATTGGGTAGTTTATAAACTACCCTATTACATTTTATATCATTAATTTACTTTATTTAATTATATTTAAATCTCTAATTGTTGTTATTCCTTAATGTGGATCATGATTCTATTATTAATTTTTTAGTAACGGTTTTCTCTTCTACATTTATTTTCTATGAGATAGAAGCTGTGTTCACATCCTATTTCTTATATGTGATGCATACATCCCATGGATGTATTATATTTATATTAAACATAAATTTTAGGGGTATTTGATTATATATTTTACAATCTCTATTTAATGGGTATTATTTTTCAAGTGTTACCAAATCATTCGAGTAATGTTGTCCCAATTTACCTTCTCTGAGACACTTTCCATGTTACACACCAATATTCTTCTACGAGGTGTATAAACTAAACATTGACATGTTATATAATGAATATAATTATTTTAATGAAATTTTAAGATTCACATAACATTATTATTTACATAGGATTATGATTCAATGTATCCAAAGTGGTAATAGTTTATTTCTATAATCTCATCATTTAACGATATTGTTTATGATAATGATTCCATTGTTGAAATATTATAATCCATTTACAAATAAAAATCATTAATTATATTCTACACTGGTTTTCCATGATTTCATCATGTAATAGTACAATATTTTAAACTCGTTTATAATTTAGATAATGAATAATTTTTTATGAAAATATGTTTTTTTCATAACTGTGTTTTCTAAAAATGTTTTAAAAAATGTTTCACTATTATACTATGTTGTTTAAAGTAAATTTTAAACTATTGTTTACCTTTTAAAAAATAGTTTTAAAAGGATTCATCATATAATTTTTTATTAATGAACTTTTTGTAAACAATTTTAGTGTAAAAGGAATGTTTATCATGTGTTGAATTATGATGATTGTGATTTCATTGATGTTTCCTTTGTAAGTATGTATGTTAATTTATAAAGTTAATATCTTCTTAATATTATAGAATTTTGTGGATTTCAAAATGCACCGAAAGAAAAATGTCATTAAGTTTTTTAGTTCAACAAGTATTTAAAAAAAATTATATCTTGTTTTATATGTTTTCAGGGAAGATGGATTTCAAATGTTTTATAGATTTAATTATATGTATTTAAGGTAAATAGTTTTCAAAAAAATCCAAGATTAATTTATTTGATTTCATAGAAAATGTTTTGAATATTGTTTTCTTTCTAAGATTATATATTTTCATGTTTGTTAAAAAATAAAATTTATTTTAGAAAAATTTATTATAGAAACCCTATCCTTTTAAATATATCATTACATGATTTTATGAATAATTATACATAAGAGAACAAGCCAAAGATTGCTATGTTTGGTGTCTTGGAAGACTAGATACATAATAAATCATTATAAAAACATATTTTTATTTAAACTCTATAATGAGCTCATATATTCCATTTTCTCATACATCTGCATAGGTTAACTTGGGGATGAAATGAATAAATTAAAGATCTAAAAGGATATTAAGGGAATAACTATAAGAATAATGCATTGGAACATGTGATAGAAGGCATGACATGATAATATAAAAAGGCATCTAACATATGGAATCATAGCATATAAACATGAGATCATTTAAAAAAGTAATCATATAAATGTGGTAGAAACATAAAAAATTTATTTATTAAATGTTAAGGATAACCTCCATGACAGTTTCCAATAGTAGCTCAATCCAAGGTTAACAGCTAAGACCGTTGCACATAGTAGCACAAGCAAAATGTAACTACTAAAACTACCACACATAATCGTATCATGAGACTAAATTTTAGCAAATACATTGGAGATATATCTAGGCACACCCATATTAAATTTCATGCATATGTTTCCCTTATAAAGGATCATATATAATTAATCTTACGTAAACATAAGGGTTACCAATGGAAAAAATTAGGTACCACAATCATGACATAAAGCATAACTAATGGGCGTATCATGAAAGTGTCTATGAATGAAAGAAATTATAACATAAATGGGCGTTCGATAGGTAATATCATAGTATGTGATTTTAAAAAAAGTGACAACTTCTAAGAAATTTATTTGGTATGTTTTTTCATTAAAACATTTATGTGCAGTTTTAAGGAAAATACAATAGTGATTTTAAAATAGAAAAGAAAAAAACATTTTATATAAAACTAGAAGTGAACCAATATGGTATTCATAATAAAAGGCTTATTTTAAAAATACAATTTTGGATTAAAACAAAGGATATAGTTCACTTGAAATTGGTTAAAAAGTTAAGAAGTTTCATTAAAACAAGTTTTCTTATTGGGAAGTATCGAGGAGGGAATCACTTCAAAGAATGCATATCCATGAAAGAGAATGATGAATGGGTATTGAAACATGTATTTGGATTACATAAAAAGATTTTATATGTTTTACATAAGATGAATAGAAAACATCATTTGGGTAAAAATAATGACAGAGAAACCTGAATGAATAAAGGTGGTTTGGGTATAATTCATTACGGATTATCAGTATATTATCAGGTGTACTTAAGAGGGATTTATGAGAGGGAACGAGGTTTCTCATCACCTATAAATCATGATAAAAATATGGGAGAGGTGAAAAATCATACCCCATCATTAGGTATTACACATAAAATGGAAAAACATATAATACATTCTTGAATAAAAGTGAAATAGAGAGGATCCCTTACCTTAAATCCGACGGTGTTCTCCACTTGTTATTATTGACCTTAATAAACAAATTAGATTTATTAATTAATAATTCCAAACATATTATATATTTAATTGATTTATTTTATAAAAATTATTTTCATTCATGTCATTTTTGAATGGTTATATGGTCCAATTTCATTGTTCGGGTATGTTTTCTTACCTGGTATTATTGATCAGATCACTTATATCCATGTTTGGTTAAACATGCAAGATGAAAGTGGTTGTATAGAATTTATGTTACATGATATTAGTTAACATCCTAGAAATTATATGGTTTTAAATTTAATTTGGTTACTTGGAGTGAAGTCGAATCATTATATAAAACATTAATGATAAACAATTGAATTAAATTTAGAGATTTTGTTAAGAATCAACTTGTTTTGTATTATTATTTTACATCATGTTTAAATAAGGATTATAGAAAATTAAATAAGAGAAAATACACATATAATCTTACGGTTCAACCATAAAAATGGTTTCATGACAAGAATTGAAGATAGTAATAGAAATACATAAGTCGTTGTCCTTGATTGTGCTAAATTAACACATCTCAAACAATGTTTTCATTTCTCTCAAATAATAGGTTGTGAAAGGAGATATGATAATGAATTTTCAAATTATCATAATAGAATTCCAATACATGTATATTACTAGATTTATCATACCATTTCACTGAAGGGAGGTAATAAAAGCAATATGAAAAGAAAGAACATAAAATAATTGGAAAGAGGAATTTACATCTTCAGTGTATCTCATTTGAGAATCTCTTAAGGGGAGAGGTTTTAATATTTTGAAGAGAATAGGGGATTTTCGACGTGGGGGAGGATCTTGGAGAGATATTTGGGGTATAATATTGGCAAGGATAAAGGGTTGAGATGAGTGAAGAGAAGACGTAAGGAAGCGTGGAATTTATAGTGTTCTAGAAGAGGGTTTTCATAACATTATAACCATTAGTTTATTATTTTCCCATATGACAAGAAATATTGATGACTCCAAGACCATGAATTTTAATAAGTCTATGTGATTTCATGATTTTTGTGCATACATCACTTTGGATGTCATGAATACTGGTTTTGAATTATAATGTATTTAGACGGTAAATTATTTTATTTTACTATTCACAAAAAATTCAGGTATTTTAGAAAATAGAAAAAATTCACCATAATTTTTTTTGACATTTAGAATCAAAAAATGAAATCCATTTTTCAAAAATAATTATATAAATATTATTAATTTAATATTTAATTTAAATGATAAATTATTCTTAAAAGACCAGTTTTAATTCATTTATTTACATATTCCAAAATATATGTATGTCGTGCTTTCACTTAAATATTATTTATATACTATCATAGGTAATGTTACTATTCATTATTGTATATCACTATTCATAAGTGTAACATTAATTTTCAAAAGGTATTTCACTATTCACTAAAAATTAAGTATGTCTTATCAGACTCCAAACATCTTACTGATTGTAATCATGAATATTAGATTTTCAAAATTCCAAACACAGAAGTGTCAAAATTATGTTTAAAGGTCACATAGAACATTTTAGTTCATTGTGTTATGATTTAATGTGGTTATATAACATAATTATAATAAGGAAATTTCCATTTAAAACCAATGGGTTGTCACATTCTTCCCCCCTTAATAAATTTATCTCTCAAAATTTTGTTTTTCATTATAGGCCATAAACTGGTATGAGTACTTTTCTTTCACTGACTCCTCTAGTTCCCATGTTTCATATTTCTACTTATGGTTCCACCATAGTACCTTGACCATGTGAGTAGTCCTGTTACATGTAACATTATCTATACTATCCATGATCTTCATAGGGTGCACCTCATAAGAATGATCATCCTCAAACTGTATGACCTCTGAAGAGCGTACATGTGAAGGGTTTGGTATGTACTCCCTTAAGAGGGTTACAAGAAAGACATCATGTACTTTGGACAGGGTAGGTAGAAGTGCTATTTGATAGGCCATGACCCCAACATGATCAAGAATCCTGAAAGGGCCGATGTACATGGGACTTAACTTCCCTTTATTTCCAAGCCTCATAACCTTATTCAATGGAGATATGCATAGAAAAACCATATCCCCAACATTGAACTCATTATATCATCAATGATTGTCCGTTTAACTCTTCTATTGTCTTTAGGCTACATTGATATGCTGCTGAATGGTTTTCACCTTCTCAACCATTTCATCAACTATTTTAGGTCCTATCAGCTTACACTCACCGATTTCATCCCAACATGCCGGTGTTCTGCACCTTTTCCTATAAAAGGGATTCATATAGATCGATTCAGATGCTGAAGTGGATACTATTTTTGTACTAGAATTCAACCAGTGATAGATGTTGGCCCCATCCTTCTTTAAAGAAATTAGAACATGCTCTCAACATATCTTCTAATGTCTGAATAGTTTTCTCATATTTGCCAATAGTTTGAGGATGATAGGCCAAAATAAAGTTCCGTTACTTTCATAGATCATGTTGGATACTTTTCCAGAACTTCAAGGTGAATCTTGGATCTCGATTAGATAAAATAGACAGTGGAACTCCATGCAGCCTTACCATTTATTCGATATATATCCATGAATTTTGATCCAATGAGAAGTCCTCTCGAATCACAATAAAGTGATCTGTCTTCTTAATATTATCGACAATGACCCATATAGAATTATTTCCTCTTGATATACTTGTAAGTGGAGTGAAAAAGTAAATTTTATTGTTCTCCCACTTCCATGTTAGTATGTGTAGTGGCTTCATCAACATATTATAATTTCATCTTTCATTCATCATTTTCTAACACACAATGCTCTTTGATGTTTTTTTAGCAATCTCACTTTTTATATTGTCCCACCAAAAGTTTTCTTGGAGATATCGATAAATATTTGTTCTCGCTGGGTGGATAAATAATTTTGATATATTTTAATCATAAGATAAATCTTTCTTTATCTATAAATTAGATGGTCCACATAATCGTAACCCAAATCTTACACCTCCATCCTTGTCAACCATTAACTCTGTGGATTTCCCATTTTTGATAGCTTCCACTCTATTTATAATTTCCATTTATTTTCTTTGAGAATACTTTATTTTATACATACGGGATGGTTGAGAAGTCATTTGAAAAAGGATTGATGATGTTCCTTCCTTAATGATTTCATATCCATCCCCTGTAAACCTATGAAGATAGGATCCTTTTCATCATAGCATATTAAGTTATTTATGTGTGAATTTATATTTGATACTCTTGTGATCAGTATATATCTCATACTTCTCCCCAAAGAGACAATTCCGCCAGATTTTTAGCAGAAAGATCACTACCGCAAACTCTAGTTTACGTGTTGGATAGTTTTCGTTGTGTAATTCAGCTTCTTTGAGGCATAGAAAATCACAATATTATTGTTCATTAGCAAACAACCTAGGACCTTGTTTGAAGCATCACTGTACTCCACAAAGAGTTATCCACTTTTTGGGAGTGTGAGTATTCACATAGTGATAAGCCCATTTTTCAACTAATTAAAATAGTCTTCACATTTCTGAGTCCATAAAAACGTTACTACCTTCCATGTCATCTTGGTCATTGGGTTTGAAAATCATGAAAAGTAATTAAAAAATCATCGATAATACCCAGCTAGACCCCAAAAATGATACATCCTCCATCCAGAACTAACATTTATTGTACTTTTTCATACAAGTTCTATCTTCGCAATGTTTTTAACATAGTATACAAATGCTCCTCATGTACTTTATTTCTATTGAAGTATATAAGAATCTTATTAATAAAGACTACCATAAATTTTTCAAGTTAATCCCTAAAGACTCTATTCATTAAATCCATGAAAATTTCGGGTGCATTAGTGATTCCGAAGGGAGTCACTCTGAACTCATAGTGTCTGTACCTCGTTCGAAAGAAGTCTTGGGAATATCTTCCTTCCCCACCATGAATTTGTGATATCTCGAGAAAAGGTCCACCTTATAGAATTAAATAGTCCGATGAAGATTATCAAACAAGTTATCTATCTGTGTAAGGGGATACTTGTTCTTTATCTTGATTTTATTGATCTCACAATAATCAATGTAGAGGTGAATTGATCCATCATTCTTCTTGATGAAGAGGACTGACGCACCACATGGTAAAGCACTAGAGAGTATAAAACCATTCTCTAGATTCTCTTGTAACTGCTTCATCATATCTTCCAGCTCTATGATGGCCATTCTTGGAGCAGTCTTTGATATAGGTTGAGATCTATAAATAATTTCAATTGAGAACTCAACCTCTCGGTCAAGATGAAGACCATTAAACACATCAAGGAATACATCAGGGTAGTCCCTCATGATGGGAATGTATTAAAACAAGATTCTATCTATTATCAGAATCATTTGAGCTAAAAATTCTTACTCATAATGAATTTATGTCCACAAATGAGACATTGATTCTATAAGAGATTCATCTTCCTCCTTACAATTGTAACAAATTGGAGGATTATTTGCGATGCGAAGAGTGATCTTCTTTTCCTGATAGTTAATGTGGTATTATATAAAGATAGACAATACATAACCAAGATATCATCGAACTCTAATAATTGATGTATGAAATTATTTTTTGGGAGGTTCATTCCACAAAAACTAACTAGGAGGAGTTATAAACCATGGACACATTAATTTCCCCATTCGCAGATCTCATAGATAATTTTTTCTCTAAATTTTTAGCTTTTTTTTGAATAGATCTACTAAACTTTCAAGATATAGATAAATGCGTAGAACCAGAATCAAATAGTATACTTGCTATTCTTGAATAATAACAAGCGTACCTGTCACCACATAATTTTCCACCTTCACCTCAGTAGTAGTGATAGAAAAATCCCTTCCTTATTGCCTTTGAGGTTGTTGTTTTTTCTCCAACTACCCTTGGCTTAGGGAATTTTTTTTCATAATTTACATTCTCCTTCCAGTTGAAACACTACACCTCTGGTTAAGTATTGATATGAACACTCCTTTATCCTTCCAATTTTTTGGGATTTTTCATATCTCTTTAGAAATTCATGGCCATATTTCCTAACTTTCCACATTTGAATCAATTCATGGTTCCCTTTAGATTGTTCCCAGTATGTTTCTTCCCACAAATTTTATAAGTGGGATATTCAGGCTTCTTTCCCTTATGGGATTTGTTTGTTGAACCAACCATGTTGTTCTCCATTTTTCTCTTCTTATCACTGGTCCCACAAGACCACTAAGAGTATCCAATCTATATTTCATCCTTTAGGGAATAATAGAAAATATCTTCATAACTTTCAAAGTATTATATCACAAATACATTCTGTAGAATCGGTTTTAACCCATTAATGAAGTGATCCACCTTGCATTCGGTGTTGATGAGAAATCCAAAGACATACCAAGGAATCCTTGTAAAATTTTATTCATACACTTCAATGGAATCATCTTCGTTCTACTTAAGTCTAAGGAACTCTCATTCCATCATGAGATGGATGGTTCAAGGAAAATATTTATTAAAAAACATCCTCTTGAATTTCTCCCAATCTAGGGAATCAATTTCCTCTTGGGGCTTATTATTCTTGATTGGTTTCCACCAGTGATCATCTTCCCTATAAAAATGATAGACCACTAATACAACATTCTCATCTTCTAAGCACTGGAGGATGGAGAATATCTTTTCAATGGAGTTAATACACTATTCTGTGAGGATGGGATTAGAAGATCCACTAAATATGGGATTCCTTTGTCACATAAAAAATTCTATTGAAACTTTATCTTTCATTGGAGGAGGAGGGATTTCCATATGATTCATGTCATTATTCATAACATGATCCAACTGATAAAGTACTATCATGATGTTTTGAGCACCCATTCCCATCATATCAGGTATATCATTAGAGAAATATTCACATTTCTAATCAAATTGGTTATTGGAACATGATCTTTTATTTACCACCAATAATAATGAAAAAGAACGTATAATTAGAGGGTTTGAATACTTAGTTATCTAACTTAAAAAGAAATCCTTTGAACTTAAAAAAATAAACATGTAGTGGAAAAGTATATCCTAACTTGTGATTCCTTAGATTTAAATATAGGTTATCCTGGATCTAGTTATTAACTTATATTCTTATAGGATTTTTTATAGCCTTAATAATGGTTTGTACTAATCTCATTAATTTACCAAAGAATATCCCCCATGAATTTCAATACCAAGTGTAAAGCGAGGCCCATTGTCGTGTATCAGGATACCCCAAGTCAAGCTCGAAAATCTTTATTTGAGTTTTCACTCCTAGGTACATCTATTCTAGAGCCACCACTACCTATGTTTATGTATATAGGGATGGAGTTTTTTGATAAACAACTTAATATTTACTTAAAAAAATTTATGGGTGTTTTCTTATACTTTGTCTCATATTTAAGGTCCTCACTTAGGTGATCTATTACCAATCTCCCAAAATAACTATACCCTCCTTTGATACCAAATATAATGACCCTATCCATTATCACATAACATTACTTCAGTTTAAGAATTATTATACATCATAGTACAATCCAAGTTTCATTAATTCTAGTTTTTTGGAAGAGTAGGTACATAATGAAACATTGTAGAAAAACTTTTTATTTAAAGTTCATAATGAGATCCTATCTTCCATTGTGTACATACATGTCCATAGGATAACCTGGGGATAACATGAATAATGGTATAAGCTAAAATCCCAGTATGGGAAAAACTATAATAATAAAGAATTAGCACATGGGATAGAAGGCATGAAATGTTGATATAAAAAGGCATGTAACATATGGAATAATTACTTATAAAAATTAGATCATTTAAACATGGAATCATAGAAATGTTTCCGAAACATAACAAATGAATTTAGTATGAGTTAAATCTTACCACTAAGACCGTTTCCCATAGTATCACAAGCTAAGACTAACCACCAAGACTGTTGTGCATAGTAGAACAAGCCAATACTAATAGCCAAGACCATCACACATAATCATATCATGTGACTAAAATTTACCCAATGCATTTGAGCGCTATCTGGATTCACCCATATTACATTTCATGAATATGTTTTCCGCATAAATAATCAAACATAATCAATCTTACAAAAACATAAGGGTTACCCATGGAATGAATTGGGTACCACAATCATGACACAAAGTATAACCAATGGGTGTATCATGAAAGTGTCAATAGAAGAATGGAATTAGAAACTAAAAGGTTGTTCAATAGGCAATATAATGGTAAGCGATTCCTAAAAAAAGTTACAACTTGTAATAAATGTATTTGGGAAATTTTAGCATTAATATTTTTTTGTGCGGTTTTAAGAAAAATACAATAGAGCTTTTAAAATAGAAAAAGGAAAATTCTTTTATATAAAACAAAAAGTGAACTAATAATGTTTTCATAATAAAAATACTGATTTCGTAAAGATAATGGTGGCTTAAAATATAGGATACATTTCACTTGAAATTGGATAAAAATTTGGGAAGTTCCTTCAAACAAGTTTTCTTATTGGGAAGTATCGAGGAGGGAATCACTTAAAAGTATACATATCCCAAAAAATAATTAAGAATGGGTCTTGAGACATGAGTTTTTAGAACATAAAATTCATGTAGAAGTTGTACATAAAAAAAGAAATCTTCATTTCGGTAAATTGAATGATAGAGTAACATGAAGGAATAAAGTCGGTTCGTGTAGAATTCCTTATAGATTATCTGCACTATGTCAGGTGTTCTTAGGAGGGATTTATGGTAGAGAAAGAGGTTTTACATCACTTATAAATCATCTGGTAGGTATGGGGAGGTTCAAAATCATACCCCCTCATTAGGTATTATACATAAAATGGAATATCAATGAGGACATTCTTGAACAAAAGTGAAATAGAGAAGATGTCTTACAATAAATCTGATAGTTTTCACCACTGGTTATTAATGAATTGAATAAACAATTAGGTTTATTAATTGATAATTAAAAAAACCTATTACATATTTAATATATTTATTATAATTTTTTTATGTTCATTTAATACCTTTTTGATTGGATATAATGTTCAATTGGATTATTCGGGTCTGTTTGCTTACTTGGTTTTAATGATCGGTTCACATATATTAATGTTCGGATAATAATTTAATATGAAAGTGGTTTTCCATAATTGAAGTCATATGATGTTAGTAAAAAAAATGATATTAGATGGTTGTAAATTTGTTTTTTTTACTTGTAGTAAAGTCAAATCATTATATAAAACCGTAATGATAAACACATGAATTAATTTTTTTGAATTTGCTCAGAATTAAATTGTTTTGTATTATTATTTTACATCATGAGTGAATAAGGATTAAATAATATTTAATAAGATAAAATAAGCATATAATAGTCTGGTTCAACCATCAAAATGGTTTAATGACCAAAATATATGATATTAATAGAAATCGATAACCTGTCGTCCTTGATTGTGCTAAATTAACACATCTTAAATGGAGTTTTCATTTCTATCAAATTAAAGGTGGGGAAAAGAGAGATGATAATTAATTATACCATTATCATAATATAATTATGGTATATGTATATTACTGGAGTTATTATACCATTTAGGTGAAGGTAGGTGAGGAAATCCAAAATAAAAGAAAGAACTTAAAAGAATTGGAAAGAGGAATTTACCTCTGGAGTTTATCTCCTTTGAAAACCTCTTAATGGGAGAGGTTATGATATTTTGAAGATAATTGGGGATATTAAACATGGGGGAAGATCTTGGGGAGATATTTGGGAAGAATATTTTCAAGTAACAAGGATTTATATGAGTGAATTGAAGAGGTAAGGATGGGTGGTATTTATAGTGGTGGAGAGGAGGGTTTTCAAAAATATTATAATCCTTAGTTTATTATTTTCCCATAAGACAAGAAATAGTGATGAATCAAAGAACAAGAATAGTCATAAGTGAATGTGAGTTCTATATTTGTATTCTTACATCACTTATGATGTTAATAATAGTGGTTTTAAATTACAATTTATTTATTCGAAAAATTAATGTATTTTACTATTCACAAAAAACCCATGTATTTCAGAATAATCCCAAAATTTAACCCAAAATTTTCTAATAATTGAATAATCCAAAAATGAAATCCATTTTTTAAAATAATTTTTTAAACATTATTAATTTAGTATTTAGTTGAAATCATAATTTATTCTAAAAAAACCAGTTTTAAAACATTTATTTACTTATTCCAAAATATAGGTACATCATACTTTCACATAAATCTTATTTGTATACTATCATAGGTAAAGTAACTATTAATTATGTTATTCCACTATTAACAAAGGTAAAATTACTATTAATAAGGGTATGTTACTATTCATCAAAAATTAATTTTGTCTTATCAGTCTCCAAACATCTTACTGATCACAATCATGAATGGAAGATTTTTGAACTTTCGAACACAGAATTGTCAAAATTATGTTTAATGGTCACATAGTACTTAAAAGTTCATTATTTTGAGATTTCAAGTTGTTACATAACATAATTATAAGAATTAAATTTTCATTAAAAAAACATTGTGTCATTACATTTATGTTTTAAAAATAATTTTAAAAGAAGAAAATCTATTTTCCCCACGAAATGTTTTTAATTTATAATTTAAAAATTATTTCCAATATAAGATGGAATATTTTGGTGTTATAAATTTATTTATGCGGACAAGATCCAAAGGTACCATTCATATTATTTCTCTAAGTGGTTTATGATTTCAGAGAATGATGTTTTTGAAACCTATTTCTCTTTAACATATTTTATGTTTTTGCAACCCATTTTCTATTGAAATGTTATATGGTTATGAAACCCCACTCAAATTAATGTGTTATATTGTTATTAAACCTAATTTTTTTAAAGGGTTATGATTTGATAAAATTATAATGATGAATTTATCATTTACCCATATTATGATATGACTACATGTTTATAATACTCATTTCATTTCACAGGCTATGATATGATAATTGTTTATGATCTATTGGAACACATATATATGATTTCATTATGATTTTGGTGGGACCTATATTTACCTCCAATGCATTGGGTAATGATTTATATCTCATGAGATAGACATGGATAGAACAGGGAGTGAACTTGGTTTAGTAATAAACGTTTTTCCACTAAGATCTTCTTGTGAGTGAACCTTGACTAATAATATGGTCATGGGAGGGAACCACGACTACCAAGATTTTATGGGGAGTGAACCCATTCCACTAAGATAAACAAGTAACCGATTCTTTGAATACTATATAAATAATGTTACATTCTTGTTTGTTTTCTGTAAATTCTATATATATATTTTTATGTTATACACTCGTAACATATTCCCTTAATTCCTGTAAGATTTATATCTTACAAAATACAAATATTCAGGCCATGATTCATGTTTATGATATTTGATATGTATGGTATGATCTATTATGATGATCATATTCTCATACAAATTTTATAATGTTATTCTTATGTATCTCATTTTTATAACCTTACTGAGCATATGAGCTCACCCATTTCTAATATTTCCTTTACCCATGTTATGAAGAATGGTTTTACGTAGATGTAATAAAGTGAGAGATTTTTGTTGGATACATTGATGATATATCACCAATTTATAATATTTTTCATTATGTTTCCATATACACTAAACTATTATGGTCCACATGGATATAATTTTGTAATATGAATAATATTCATATAAAATTATGTAATATCCATTTATCTTAAGCCATTGCATCTATAGTAACATTTATATTATTTAAAACATCAATATCTAGGATTCATACACTGTATCATGTGAAATGACACATTAGATCATTGAAAGATTCTAAATCATATTCCTTTGAGATGCAAAAAGAACACTATGATAATTCATATCTATCGTGGAAGAATAAAATAATATTAGTCTACCTACTAAAACATTTTCCTCCATTGGATTTTGAGTACAAAATTTTATGATGATTTGTTTCATAGGAGCCATATTTTTTAATAGGAAAGTATGAGTTTTAATGGTCCTAACTAGCCTCTAAGAATCAACTATAAAAATAGAATTATCCATTAGCTCTCTGATCGCATCCAATGAGGTTATTAGCTTCTTTATGAACTCATTATAATCTTATATAAGATTATAAAACTCAATCAAAACAGAAAAGTAAAATTTTTTCATTCTTAAACATTCTAGAATTTTATTTTCTATAGGTGAATCATTATATACATGATGAGGATGAGAATGTACAACTTCTAGATTTAGAGTAAGAACTCTAGTATCCTATTAAAATAAATCCTCATATCCATCTCTTGAAATATGTGATCCAATAATATTTGGATAAAATATCTGATTCTCATCTTCATCTTGTTATTCCTTAAATAGAACACTTTATAGAGTCTTATTGGTATATTCTTCATGCGCTGCTTCGTCTATCTCAACATCAAGCTCAGCATGATGAATAGACAAGCAACTCTGAAAAATATATCTTCATATCACGAAAATTACTCTTAAATAAAAGGTCTGATAACTAGAACTAGTGGATCTGATTTGAATGAAACCGACTTCATTGCCGCTCTAGAAAAATTGTCATAATTGGTGTTTCATCCCAAGGTGGTGTGATTAGGGATGGATCCCCCATGAAATGATGCAATAAGTTTCCTGACCAACTAATACACACAATCATGACTGTCCAAATTTAAAATTTTGTGTTCACAACCCTATTTTAAGAGGACTTCAATATAACTACTAATTAGTGTTAATTTTATGTCAGTCGATTTCTTCTCCTTTAATCAAGTACCCTTCTTTATTCAATAGAAAAAAATAAATGTGATTTCCATTCAGAAAGTAATTCAAAATTATTTGTTTCATGATAAAGGAGATGTTTAAATTGCAACACATACTTAGAAGATTCAATTTCAATTGATTTTTTACATAATAAAAGAGTTATATGCCTTAAGATAACACCTTTTCCATGTCACCAGCTCCCTAGCCAACCCAATTCTGAATGTAAATGCAATATATATTATATTTATCTTCTTGTTTTTTATATATTTCTAATAAAAAATAGAGTTTCAGAAGAATAACTTGAAAACCGCAATTGGTACCATAGAGCTCATATGAACTATATTATTACTCAAACTAAAATTTCCCTTATGGAAAAAATTTAATATCTCTTCCATTTTCATAGATGAAACAAGAATAGATTTCTACAGACATTTAATGATATAATACAGTTTATTGTGTATAATTATAACACTGAATTTATCATAAATTCAATCACTTCTACTATAAAAATGTATATTGATCTCTTCACATCAAACAAAAATACCCATCCTTAAAATTAAAATTTTTTCTTGAGAAATTTTTTTCTTCCACATAGCCAAAAAATATCCAATTATTTTCTCTAAAGGAATCTAATTGTTTCTCCAATTGGCATAGTTTTCATGGAATAACTGGAACATCCATCATCTCTACACATTGAACAACCTATTGTAGATAGTTAGGTTAGTGGATGAGTGATGATTGAGGGGATGAGATTAATAGTTTATCATTTTAATGAATAAATATAGGAGAATGATTGAAGGGCCTCACCTTGATTTGATATCTTTAGCTTATAGAACGAATTTGAAAAATGGTCGCATGCCCGATCTAGAATTTGTGTCTATTCAATCTAAAAATAAAATAAAACTAAAATTGATAAAGGAAAAAAAGGTATTCCACTTCAAAACGAGTCAAAATATTTTCTAAAATATGACAATATGTTAAAAAATATATAATCAAAATAAAATTTAATAAATGAATAATCATAAAAGATGACAAAATTTAATTAATTTCCACGATAATTTAATATATTATGAAATTAATAATTAAAAAAAGGTAAAACAATTTGAATTAAAATAATTTTAATTGCCTTTTAGTAAAATAAAAATGTTGAAATGAAAGGGAATTAATAAAATTATATGATAACTATTTCCCATTAGAGATGGATTCAAGAGATATATATCCTTTTTGAGTGACAACTCTAATGAAATGATAACATATTTCTATATATATTTTTGTAGAATGATTTTTCATATTAGTATAAATATAGATATAACTATTTTTGGGAGAATTGATTGAGAAATAATTTTAATTGAATTGAAATTCCTAAAAAGGTTTTTTACCCACAAAACTTGTGAAAAACAACTACCAACATCTATATATACTTATTTTTCTATAGATAATTAAACATAGTGATGTTTTATATTAAACCAGGATACTAGATAATTACCAGAAAATGGAGGTTTCCTTGGGTGCCATTACTAAATATAGATGTCATTTTATTAAAATACATAAACAATAGTACTGAGTAATAAATTGTCCTTGTATTATTTTTAATCTCTCTATATATTGAAACATTTCAAAAAATTAATATTAATGATATAATCCAATACCTAACACATTGATGACAATATTAATTCCACTTAATGTACATATATAATAATAAATGGGTAGCATGTATATGATGTAGCCAATTTTAGAACAACACATACCTGAATTTTAAATTTTTGAATTCAAATAGATGAAATGATCCATGATACCATTTTGAAATCAAATAAATGAATTTCAAATAATCAATATTTACATATTGTATTTTCATAATCATATTTTTTATGAATATGGACACTTCACATAGAAAAATTATGTATCGACTTCTATCACATGATATATTTTAGTTTATTTAAATGAATCAAGTAGCCGATTTTATGATAAATCTAATTCATGTAGGCGACCAACCAATTATTGTGATCTACATATCCTTTTAATAAACTTTATAATTTTGTTATATAGTATATTTAATACTATAGGTGATATCCATGTAGCCATTTTCATGATGTCTCCATTTAACAAAGGTGATCGCTTCATGTAGTTATTCTATATAGCCGATTTTTTGAAGTAGTTATTTCACCATGATATCTTTTTCTACATGTAAATGATTTTATACAAATAGGAAAACATCAACTAAAATAGAATGGCTTGCAAAAATAAATATTTTAAGAGAATATAGACTTAAATATGATACAATATTTGAAATAAACATAAAAATAAAACTACATATAATATATGAATGGTTTTCTAAATCATAAAAACTAAAATTACTTGGGATATATTGGATCAAAATTTTCATTCCAACAACATCAGCCAAAAAATTATTTTGAATAGTATGAGGATTTTGAATATTCATACTATGACTTTAAAAAAACATAACACTAGATCTCATGACACTACTATATAAATATAAATTCTCCGAATTCTATATGTTAATTACCGAATCACTATTAGTATATTTACAAACAATAGGTCATGAATATCTAGAACAATAAATATATTAAAAAAATAATTTCAATAAATTTTTCAAAATGATAAAATTAGGTTTTTGTGCATTAATCATATTATGACTAATCATTCTTGAATTCTAAATCATTTATCATAGAATCAAAATTAATTATTAAAAACTAAATAATAATTCAACACATCATACCCAATATGACGATTCTCAAAAATAATCATTGAATGATTTATTTATTTCTTGAGAATGTTTTTTATAATCTATTAAGTTCTAATAACAATTCACTAACAACCTCCTTCAGTATATAAATCTCAAATAATACTATAGAAGAAAAAGGTTTCACTTAATCCTTAAAACAAGAATCATATCCTATCAATACATATGTTTCATTTATATCAATTGGTTAATCCACAAATTAACATATATTCCCAATAGATTTAGTTCAATGGTTATCTAAATTTTCATGATAACAAGTTATATACTCATCATCCTTATCACTAGATTATAAAAAATACCCATATTCATCATGCTCACAACTTTTCATTAGACCATACACTAAAAATTATCCTCTATCATTTTCTAAATTGAGCATTCCAAAATAAGTCCAAAATTCAAGGTGAAATCATAGTTATCTCAAAAATCCAATCAATGAATTATTCCAATCAAACTAAATCTATAGATTCTAGTTAATAAAACACCTTTAATAAATAGATTCAAAGCTACATTAGCAGCTAAAGAAGAATGATCGTCAGTAATAGAATGTATTTCCTCATAAAACAATTACTTTATTCTCCCACTAGATACCATATTATCATCCCCAATTTTAGAATATTTAAGGTACACTCCTCTCATAGTCATTTATTTCACAAGAGGATATTTATACAATCTTCAGAATCACTACCTCCAACAATTTATCTATAATTTTTTCTATCATTTCAAATAGATTCAAGTCTATTAAGATCGTCTTCAACACCAACAAAAGATCTATATACTTTTAAATATTGTAAAAAAATTATGTTAATAACCAATATCCAAAACATCACCTTTTAAAATACCAAAAAATAACAAGTTTTTTATAGATCCTGTACATATAATGATTTTTTTTCTGAAACTTAACACCTTCCATCGCATTTCAAATAATCATATTCTGACAAGAATAAGAGATAGAAAATATCTATAAGGTCAAAATCTAATTCTCACCTATTTATGGGTACATTTATCCCCTATAACTAAACATATATCCAAAATTATTTTCACTATTATTACTTATTAGAATAAACTTTTCATACTTATAAAGAAATATTTTCTCTTCAAACTCTGAAATACATGAAACAACTACATCATGAATTATGTTTATATAAAAAATAGATCTACATCATGTCCCGTCACATCCATTTTTCCCAAAGCTATAGTTCAAAACATAAATGAAATTATATCATCAGAATTGTGAACCTCATGTCCAGATTCCATTATATTGAATGAAAAAATATATCAAATTGATATTTTAAATACTCAATTATCTCCACAAATGATATCAAAAACTTATTACTAATCACTTTCGAATAAATCGCATCTTCACTTTGTCCGATATAATACTGGACATCATAAAAAACAAATCATGAATTATTTTTCAAAATCCGTGTTGTATTATTTTAATTTAAAATCAAATATAAACCCTGAAAGATAATTTCTCAATAATCAGTAAATAAATCTTGAATAACTATCTTAATTTTATAGCCTTTCTTTGCATAACTATAACAAACAGGTACTTTATTTCATTTTTAAACATGATTTGTAACATAAAATTTCACTTAAAACAATATAGAATATCGAGAGGTCTAGTGTCTTTGGAAAATTAGGTACATTACATACTATCTTAAAACATTAAAATCAACATCTGTATTGACAACTTCTTTAACATAATCAAAATATTCCTTCATACATAACACTGCATGGGATAACCATTGGGCATACATGATAAAGGGGTGATATATAATTTACATTGAAGGAATAAACATATCCTAACATAAGGATAATAATAAATTTTAGATAATATATATAAATGAGGAATACTAGAACATGAATAATAAAGGATGATATAGAATTATAATCATAACCTAGAAACTTTTGCAACAACTTATACCACTGCATCATAAATATGTCATGGATAAATCTTACAAGACCCCATGGTGAAGAAAGTACCATAAAGGTATAATGTCAATCTCCTATCCCAACTTGACATATCATGATACTAACCATTACCCAATACAGTAGAGCACTATTAGGGCTCACCCTTCTTAATAATTTAATTCTCTTGATTAAATGTGACACATAGATCATATAACACAATTTCATTCAACATCATAATTTATTCCAAGTTATAGGAATGTGGAATATATATATATGAAATCCCCCAATAAAGAATTATATATGAATTAAATTGAATACCTTTGATAGATAATTGTGTATTTTATTCAATATATGTTGATTTTGGCATGGAAAATTGGTGCAATTTCAATAGCATAACATCGTCATATAGAACTTCATTAAATGCACTAATGTGATATAATGGGGTCCCAAATCATTTATAAATTAAATCCATAGTAACTGGGATAATTTATAACATATACCAAGTTAGGAAAAATGAATTTAGAAGATGTAACATAAAAGGAATGCATTATAAAATAGGAGGTTTAAACATTCTTTGCAAAATTTCAGTATTGTAATGTGTGTACATAAGAGTTAGTTAGAGGGATAAATGAGACTGAAATGGATAAAATAATTTAAAAATAAAATATACATTAATGGGGAAAGTTAATAATGCATCCCTACCTAAGAAAATTTAAATCAAAAGGCCATATCAAAAATGAAGTGCTTGATAAAAAGAGAAGATAAAGAATCACTTACAGAATTTATTCATATTAACGACTGTACATAAACGATTATATAGGGACTTAATGAGAGTTAATGAAATATATCATAATTTATAAATAGAATTTATAGTACTGGGATCATGGAACATCATATCCCAAAATATGAAAATTGAATTTAAGAAGCATATTATAAATGATGTGATTAAATAGAAAAAATAAAACAGAAATCCATTACTTGGAGGTATAACTCCCAAAGCTTAGGAGGTGTTTAATGGGAGAATTTAGGTGCTGTGGGAGATCTCTATAATGTATAGTTCATCGCATGGATGATATTAAAGGAGTTTTAGTGAAGAGAAATAAGATCTTGGGTGGGTTTATATATGAAACGGGGGGGATTTTTTTTATTATTTTGGTTTTGGACACTACATAATAATGTATTCAAAACCATAAACCTTCTAGTTGTTTTCCCAATGTTTTATAGAAAATAAGAGTGTCTTTCATTATTTTATAATGCAATTGGATGAATATAATAATATATTTCTCTTTCTTATGTGGAGGTGAGTCACACTTTCAAAAAATGATTTTAAAACCATAAAATATTTTATAAGTCTTTGAGGATTCACTAATACTTTATAAAAAAGGTAAAATAAATGTAAAATAACATTATTTTAATGGAATGAAATATATTTGTTCCTATTATACCTTTCATAGTAATTATTACAACTCAATTTGGATTTTATGAGGGCATACAACACACAATATATTTTTATAGTATTTATTTTTTCACACAATCATTTGACTATGTTAGAAAATTATGAAAATTTCACCATTCGATAATTTTGACATCATAATTAAAAAAATGATATCCAATTTTTTGCAAATAATTTTTTAAATATTTTTATTTTCCCATTTAATATAAAAAATGACATTTATTAAAAATGTTGTATTTTTATCAATAACTGTTTCAATCCCTAATAAAATTACATTTGAATTCATAAAAAAATTATGCCAATTTATAATTAAAATGATTAATTTAATAATAATATTTTAATTAAATATTTTTTTTATTTAAATAATTAATTTTTAATTGAAATATATTTCTTAATTGAATTTGAATATTACCCAAAAATAATTTTTTTCTTTAAAAATAATTTACAAAGTAACAATAATAGGATGAAAATATTATCAATATTCTATAAAAAATGATTATCTTTCTAATGGTATGGTGTCGATACATATCCGTTTATTACAGCAATATACACCATACGAGTAATGTGCATGACGGTGGGGACTTCATGGGGCTGTTCAATGAACATGGTTTAGACTATGATATCAATGATCTTGAACTTCTACCATAAATGGTTTCAGAAAATCTTAAGTGGTTGTATATCATCTTCGGCTTGTTCTAAGAAAAATACCAAAAATTATATCTCCCTTAGAATTTATGATAAATGGGCTTTATAGGGTATGTTTTTATTGGTTTATGCAATCACTTTCTTTGTCTATTCAATTTTTTTTTATTAAAAACCCATTTTATACTAGTCATGTGATCACTTTTCAAATGATAATTTAATACTAGTAGGGATACATAACGATAATTTAAATCCAATTGTATATAATAAAAAAATAAGGGCATGTGTTTTCTATATCCATGATACCTTTAATTAAATAAAAATGTATAATTTTATTCATAAAAGTTTAGTTCATTAAATTATCTGCCAATTTATAAATTTAACCTTATAAATTTCCTTTCCCACACTAAAATAGATGATGGTAACTATGTTTTATTACATCCTCTGGTTCCCACATTTCTTCTTCAAACATCTAGTTTCTCCCAACACTTTGACAGGGTGCATTTTCATATTTCATAGAACTTTTTCTCTGAGATCTAGAATCTACACTGACTATTAATCATATGAATGGTCATTATCCAATGGTACCACCATGGGATAGTGTATATGTGATTATTTAGGTATATACTTTTTAAATAGGGATACATGAAATAAATTATGTACTTCAGACATGTCTGGTAAGAGTGATAGTCAATATTCCACTGATTCAATGTGATCAGGGATCTCAAAAGGGATAATGTATCTTATACTAAGCTTACCCTTTTTCCAAAATCTCTTCACTCTCTTTTATAAAGATATTCATTGGAATACCCTATCTCTAACATCACACTCTGGGTATCTTTGAATATTTTTTCAGTAAATCTCTCTTGTCGACTCTAAGAATCCATGATGTGTTGTTAGATAGTCTTAACATTATCCGCCATTTCATTCACCATTTTAGAACCAAGAAGTTTTCATTCCACAACTTCATCTAGATTTCTTGGTGTTATACACCTCCTCCTTTAATGGACTTCAGAGGGGTACACATGCATGCTTGATTGGAATCTATCATTGTAAGAGAACTCCCCCAATGAAAGATGTTGGTCACATCTTCAATTGATGTCTATTGAGAAAGATCTCAATATTTCCTCATGTGTTTGGATAGTCTACTCAGATTATCAATTTGATTGTGGGTGATAATCCATATTGACATTAATCTTAGTTTTTAGATCATGATAGAGTCTATTCTAAAACATTGACATTAATCTTCGATGTTGATTAGACACAATCAATAATGGTAATACATGCACCATTTACACTTATCTGTTGAATATTTGTGCTAGTTGATCCAGTAATAAATCCTATAAAATCATGATGAAGTTTGTTGTCTTTGTAATATGATCCCCAACTATATTGATTGAATAATTTCCCTTGGATGTATTTGAAAGTCCGATAAAAAATTCCATGGTGATATTTTTCCATTTCCATGATGGTATGAGTAATGGTTGCATCATCCCCTTAGAATTAAACATTTCAGACTTCTCTTGATGATATACCAAGAAATTTGATTTATAATTAGATATTTCCTTCTTTATTTTGTCCCACTAATAGTGCTTTCGAAGATCTCGATACATATTTGTGTTTCCTGAGTGAATTATAAAATTAAAACTATGTGCATCATCCAATTTTTTTAACTTGGGATTTTATAGAACACATAATCATGACCCAAATCTCACAATTCCTTCTTCATTAACATTGATCTATAAGGATTTTTCTTTTATGATAGTTTCCACATTCTTATGAATTACCACATCTTAATTTTGAGCATCCTTTAACCATTCTAAAAAAGACAGTTGAGATAAATGTTTTGTATCGTTTTATGATTTTTCTTTCATTGTGATTCCCATGTCAATTTTCTTTAAATTTAAAATGATCAGAAAATTCTCAATTCCCGTCAATTATAGAGTTTTCGGGTCCTTTCAACTAAGACAATCTCTAACCTTGTTCCATATTCCAGGATAATTGTGGATTGAATAGTATCAATCTTTGATGAGCTCTAACCATCTTCATGGGTTCATATTTATCTAATTCTATGTGAATATATATTTTTGACTTTGGTGATCAATATATATTTCAATATTCCCCCAATAAGATAATTCTATAAAATTTTCATGGATATTGTCACTACTTCCAACTCTAGATCATATGTGGGACAGTTTCACTAAAAAATGTTGAACATCCTAGAGGAGTAGGTAATGAATTTGTTATTTTTCATCAAAAAACATCAGTATATATTCTTTAAAACATTGCTGAAAAATATGAAATTTTCCACACTTGTGGGTTGTGTGAGCATAGGGGCAGTGATAATCTTATTTTTCAACCCCATGCTGCTTTCTTAACATACATAATTCTAAAAAAATGTGACTCCCTATCATGTTATCTTGGTAAGGGGGTTTTTAAATTGTGATACATTTCTCAAAAATCAGGGTTAATATCTTGCTAACCCAAGGAAACTATGTATATCCCTTATAGATGATGGCCTTAGACATCCTTTAACAGATATTTTCTTTGAAAAATCCATATATATCCCATTTCTTCCAATTATATCTCCCATGAATGAGACTTATTTTAAATAAAACTCACACTTTATGTACTTTTCATAGCCCTTATCCTTTCATAAGGTCTTTAGAACAATGCTCAAATTATCCTAATACTCATCCTTGGTTTTGGAGCATATTAGAATATCAACTATGAAGACTACCAAATATTTTTCATGGTAATATCTAAATACTCAAATCATCAAGTACATGAACACTTATGGATAATTATTGAGTCCAAAATTCATCAATACGAACTCATAGTTCCCATACCTTGTATGAAAAGTAGTCTTGGTGATATCCTCCTACTTCACCCTCACTAGTTAATATACCAACCATTGACCCACAATGGAGAACTATTTTTCTCCAAGAATCTGATCGAACAAGTAATCAATTCACGGAAAGTTATACTTATTCTATATCATTATCCTATTGAGATCAAGATAATAAATGAAAAGGCACATTGAATCATCCTTATTCATGATGAAGTGGACTGCTACGCCCATGGTGAAGCACCAGGGTGAATGAATCCTTTATCCAGATTCTACCATATTTTTTTTCTTAGTTTCTAATGTTACAAAATATTCATCTTGTATGGAGTATTGGATATTGGTAACACCCCATGTATAAGGCCAAATAAAAATTAATCCCCTTGCCTATAAGGAAGACCATAAAATTTCTCGGGAAATACATCAGTGTATTCCTCATATAAGGAATGAATTAAAGGATAACCCTTTCCTTAGAGTCAGTAATTTGAGCTAGATACAAATTCTCATAGGGAAATAATATCCATTGTGTATATGGTTGTTCTAACTATGATTTATTCTCCTCTATGAACTTGTATAGAATCCGGGGACGACATTCCATATGGAGGGCACTTTACCTCTCACTGCAATTTATGTTGTCTCTATATAGGGAAATCCAATCCATGGATAAAATTACATAAAATTACACCATGTGAAGTATAAAAAGATTTTCAAGGAAGTTAAAAATAGAAAAATTGATAGGGGATGATTTATATACAAATGATGAAATAATTTCCCCACTTTCCCCTTTCACCAACATCTCTACTCCCATTATTTGTGTTGGTGTTTGGATTGTCTTACTAAATGTTCCTTATAGAAAATAATGGGTAGAAATATGGTTGATAAAAAATCATTAAATTTTTTATTCTTGTTCAACTCTTTCCAATATAGACTTAAAAATGATTATTTTAAAACTATGAAAAAAGGGGAATATAATGCCATTAAAGGGATAAAATATTAATTACATTAACTTATTTAACTTATGTGTATCTAGGACTAAATATATGTTATCCATGATCTATTTCCTAAAATATATTATTATGGTAATTTTCCCTATAATAATGGTTCATAATGAGTTTAGGAATTTACCTGTTGCACAATAATACTTGTTTTTGTGTGCCAGGTTACCCTTAGTTAGGCCCGGAACACCTTGTTGGAGTTATTAATCTACGTTACATATATACAAGAATTTCATCCACTTATAGTATCTAGAAAAAGATTTAGTAGTTTTATAATCCAATTACTTTATATTTACCAAAATTTATGTATGTTTTATTATATTGAGTCTTATACCTATGGAATTATACAGGGATCTCGTATCCTAAGGATTTCTATAGATTTTTCCAATCCTAATCCCAAAAATTACTAAACCTAGCCTCTGATACCAAATATAACAACCCATCACATTGTTTAATTTTTAAACATGATTTATTTTATGAAATTTCCCATAATAAAACTCATAAGATAGAGAGGTATTGTTTCTTTGGAAAATTAGGCACATTAAAAGAAAAATGATAACATAAAATGAATAATCTTTATTGAAACCTTCTTTAACATGACCGAAACACTCCTTCGTACTTAACACTGATTTGGATAACATGAGGACATACATAAGAAAGGGGTAAGATATAAAGAATATTAATGGGAAAAATTTGTAATAACATGAGGATAATAACACATGTTATACATGAAATATCAATGAGGCATAAAAGAACATGAATAATAAAGCAAGATATAGATTGATAATCATAAAATGGAAATGTGGAAACAACATAAAACACTGCATTATAATTAGATCAAGGATAAATCCACAAATACACCATGGTGGAAAAAGTCCCATAATATAATCAGATAAATCCCATGTCCAAATTTACTTATCATGTCACTAACCATTACCCAATGCATTAGAGTGCTATCATGGAACACCATTAATAATAATTTAATTCTAATATTTAAGTGTTCTAAATAGATCATGTAACATGGTTTCATTCAAAATCATAATTTATTCCATGATATAAGAATGTGGAATAAATACATGGAATTACCCCTTAAAAAATTATATGTTCTTGAATGCGAATATCCTTGATAGAGTAATGGGTATGGTATTCACTATATGATGATTTTGGCATAGAAAATCGTGGTGCAAATTCGGCAGCATACAAGTATCATATTGGAACTAATAAAATGGGTTGATGAGAGTGAAAGGGAAATATTATCATTTAGACATGAAATGGATATTAATAAGGATATTTATGAACATATCCTGATGTAGTAAAAAGTAATTTAGAATGCATAACAAAAAAGGAGTTCTTGATAAAAGAGGAGAGTGGAATACTGCTAACCAAATTACGACATTGTAATAGGTGTACAAAATGTTAAATAGGAGGGATTAATTAGAGTGAAAGAGATTAAATCATTCAAACATAAAATTTAATGTAAGGGGGAAAGTTATGAATGAATCCCAACAAAATAAAATTAAACTCAAAAGGTAATATCATAAATGAAGTTCTTGATAAAAAGAGGAGAGAGAGAACCCCTTATGGAATTTCGGCATATTAATGGGCATATATAAAATATTATAGCAGTATTCATGAGAGTTAAAGGAAGCTATCATCATTTAGAAATATAATGGACAGTATGGGGATCATGGAAAATCATATCATAACTTATAAAAATTTAATTTGAGAAGAATAATTTAAAAGAAGTGCTTAAATGGAAATGAGAATAGAGAAATCCATTAATTGGATGTGTGAATACAAAAGATTTGGATAGGCTTCTTAGGAACGTGGGGGAACCTTGGTAGGACTATAGGTAGTAATGTTTAAAGTATAATCAAACATAATGGAGTTTTATTTAAGCTAAATGGGAATATAGGTGGGTTTATATAGGAATAGAGGAGGATTTCTTTGTAATTTTGGTTTTGGAGACTAAATAAAAAAATTAAAAACCAAAAAACATGACATAGATTTGTTTTATGGTTTCTAGTGAAGGGGATTGGATTAAAATATTTTATAATTACATATAAAGAAGATAGTAAAATAATTCCCTTTATTATGTGGAGGTGTGTCACACTTTCAAAGAAATGATTTTAAAATTTTAAAATATTTTATAAGTCTTGGAGGTTTCAGTAAGGCTTTATAAAATAAAACAAATAATCATAAATTCTAATTATTATAAAGTAATAACTTATATTTTTACAATTATATCATTTATAGTAGTTATTACATCACAATTGTGTTATTAGGACTTCAAAAAATACATTGTATATTTATATGGTGTTTAATTATTACCCAAAAATTTCACTACCTTAGAAATTAATAAAACATTAACCATTAGATAATGTCAAAATACTAATTAAAAAAATAAAATCCATTTTATCAAAATAATTTTCTATGTATGTGAATTTTTACTTTTAAACTAAAAAATGACATTTATTAAAAATGATGGGTTTTTATCAATAACTTTTTTCGTACCCTAATAAAAATTATATTTGACTTCATGAAAAATTATTTGATAATTTCTAAATTTAAAATTAATTTGATAATAATATTCTATAAATATATTATTTCTTTCAAAAATCTATTAATTCATCAAAATATATTTTTTAATTGAATTTGAATATTAAACAAAAATATTATTCTAGATTTAAAAATCATTGAAAATGTAACAACAAAAGAATGAAAATATATTCAATACTATATTAAAAATTATTTACATATTTTTAATTCAAGGGTCTTGATATCTATCCCTTTATTACACCAACATACACCCTAAGAGTATGGTGTATGATGGTAGGGATTTCATGGGGTAGTTTAGTGAACATGGTTTGGGCAGTCATCTTTGTGACCTTGAACTTCTTCTGGAAATGTTTTTGCTCACACTTAAGTTGTTGGATCTCATCTTGGGATTGGTCTATAGTATATCCCAAATATTATATCTCCATCAGATGATCTGATAAATTTGCTTCATAGGGTACGATCCTACTAGTTGAGACCATCACTTTCTTTGACTATTCCAAAAGAATTTATTAATACCCTATATTTATTCTACTCATGTGATCACTATTTAGTGACTATATTTTAAAAGGTAAAGATACATATAAGTCATTTAAATTAAATTTGATATAATAAATAATAATAATTTCATTTGTTTTTTTATTTTCATAAGACATTTAATTAAATCATAAAAATTGATTTTTTTCAAAACAATTTGGGTCATTACATAAGTGGGGATCTATGAAAGAATAATTCACCATAATTGAATGATGGGGACCAACATTGTTATGTCTCTTCAAATTTCCCACTCTTAGCTCTAAATATGTAGGATTGTGGTTTTATGGTTTAATGATTAATATACTAGGTTTGATAATTGAGTAAATTTTGATGGGTTGAGAGGTGTTTTCATCTCTTGAGCAAAAAAAATAGTATATATTTTTAAATATTCACAAATAAATGATTTTAAATGACTATTTTAAAATTAAAAATTTAATAAAATAGTTTCATAATAATAATATAATCATAACATGATATACAAAATAGAAGTAAAAACTCAATTGAAAATATTTTATAAAAAATCTAAAAAACTAATTATTCTTTAATTAATTTACAATAATCCATTCTTTTTTATAGTAAAATAAAATCAAATTTAAATAATAGGTTTAGTAAAAATAGTTTCAAGTCGATGTCGTTAATTGAATAATTCTAATCATATATCCCCCTTTTTATATGATCAATTAATAAATGATGTCTTATTTCAATATGTTTTGTCCTGGAATAAATCATATGATTTTTGGAAATATTAATCAAAATAGTATTATCACATTTTATAAAAAATATTCTAAATAAATATAATATCCATATTTTTTTCATCCACAACGTCTGTGAAAGAAAACTACAAGCTACTATGCATTAAAATTAATGAGTTGATAATGTAAAAAATTTATCTTTTTAGTAGACCATGAAACTACTGATTTTATAAAAAACATCAATGCATTTTATGTTTTTTATCAAATATAAATCAACAAAAATATGTATCTAAATTTAAACATAAATTAAAAAAAATTTCTTTATAAAAAGTGATGACAGTGAAGTTGTTCCTATAAAAAATCTTAAATAATTTTAAAGCTTTTATAAATGGTATTCTTCATTTTTTTTCAAATCTAGCACAAAAAACACAGATTAAATTATTTTCCTAGTTAACTTATTTAATGGTATAAAATCACTCAATCGTACTCATTTCAAGAAAAATAATCAAGAGTTGTGAAAAAAATCAAATTTTTTAATTTATATATCAAAAAATTTATATTATATATATATATATATATATATATCTACATTTGAATTAAAAATTCCATGGATGATGTTTTATTGAAGAGTGAAGGATCATCCAATCCTATAACAAAACCATTCAAAAAGGGAGAGAGATTAATCTTCTATATTAAGGCTTGGGTTCTTATTTAAGACTATAAATATATTTATTAGTTTTTTTTTAAAATAATTTGAATAATGATGGTTCTCAAAAATAGATTTTTTTCAACATTAAATTCCTCCCAAAAACCCCATTTATATTGGAAAATATTATATCCACCTAGAATAATTTAAAAATCATAAAATATAAGCATGTTAAAATTGTTCAAATCGATCTTATCCTAGACACTTGAGGAAAATATTCCTTATAGTCTATTACTTATTATTAACTATATCATTTCCTACAGACATAGCCTTATATATATAGATTTTACTAGTTTACATTTTTAATTCAATAAACCCAGTTGTTTATTATTAATTGATATTGAGTGGTTCTATCAACTAATTAATAATTTTTATTCCTTTCAATTTTTTTTAACTCTTCATCAATTTCCAATATCATCATCACTTCATTTAAGGAATCATTTTTTATTAAGGCTTAATTTGTGATATAAAATAAATAATTTTATCAAGATTACTAATACATATTTTAGTCTTCACTACATCATCTAAACATCATGTACAAATTTCTAAAATGTTAATATTTAGGCTTTTAGGTTGTTTATGCAGTATACTTTCAGGTTATTTAGTCTCAACCTCTTCGGAACATGAGTATTTATGATCAAATTAAGTATCATATTCCTTTTGAATGTTAAATGAATAATAAATTCTTGAATTTTTAAAAGAATTATTTTTTTCAATTGTTTAATTAATTATGGTCCAAAAGATCTATCTTAACAAACATTGCATGATCAAATTCTACAAATATCTTTGAATTATTTTTAAAATCTATAAATATTCTTATGTACACTATTAATAAATAATGATGAATTCATCATCATTTAGTTCAAATTTACAATGATTTTATATAGAATTCGTTATATTAGCCTTACATTCATAAACTTTGATGTACCCTAGCTTATATTTTCAATTATTCCAAAGATCATAAGGTTTTTACTTTGGAATAGTTATTATTTGTACTATATTAATGATTTAATATATTTTTTTTATTGAAATTGGTCTGAAAAAAATTTCACACGATTAATTCAATTAATATAGTTCTATAAATTATTTCAAAGGAATAATTATTTATTAATCAATAATTTTTTATTGATGAAATATAGTGGTAAAAAAGGCGTGTTTAATGAGAACATTCAAAGATGATGAATTAAATTATTGATTATCAAATTCACCTCTATTATCAAATCTTAATTAAAAAATTTCATCTTCTAATTTATTTTAGACTAATTATCAGAAATCCCAAAAAAAAACACAAGCTTCCCATTTATGATTCAAAATTTAAACCAATGTATATAAAGATAAATAATTTAATAATCAGACAACAAACCTATAAAAAATTTGACTATGTAAGTCAAAAAAATATTTATATAAGTATTTTATAATGGATAATCGGTTGAAACATTTTCAATTTACATGAAATATGAATTGTATTGTTTTCCTTTTTAACATGAATCGAACAATATTTTCACATTAAATTAAAATAATGAAAAATATAAAACAATATTTTTATTCTCTTTTTTAAATAATAAATAGATATTTTAATTAAAAATATAAATTTATCAAATCCAAGATTCACTAATTTTTTTCATTTAAAAATTATATTTTTAGTATCAAATTTGAATGAAAATATAATGTATAAACATTTTTTGGTCTGGGTTCACTCAATTTTGTACTTTATTTTTATAATAAAAATGGAATGTTAAAAAACCAATATAAATAATGTCATCATAAAATTTTAAAATACTTATCATGTTTTGATTTAACCCTTGGATATGAAGAAATTATATGATGATAATGGAATCAAGATCTCCAACTGATCTTATATCATTAATACTTCCATTTACATTGTCACCAAATGAAACAAAACATCAATAAAACTTTTATAGCAAACGAATGTTTGGAAAATTACCACTCACATCTCTCAAATAGAAACTATACCTATTCCAGATATCATTTTTGTTCATATAGATTTTGAACTCATCTATTTCTTATAAAACTTATGATCGACTTTGTATTGAAATATTAAACATAAAATTAAGAACTATAAGAAAAAAAAATTTATAAACAAATCTAATCCACATTAATAGTTTTTATTCCTTTATTTTATTATTATATTTTCCTAGAAATTTATTACCATTCGTTCCTCCTTTTCTTCTTTCTATTAACTGAAGAAAATGAAGCATTCTATTCTTATGATTATTTTATTCATATCACAATACATCTTTCCTTCTACCATAATTCATCTTAATTTTTTTAGAAAATTATTGAATCTATTTATTTATTTACATAGCCTATTGAATCTCCTCTCATGATAAGAAAACTAATCACCAGAATTTGACAACTATTATTAATCATCATAGGATTTAAAAATAAATTCCATTATGTTCATTGCTTCCTTAGGATGACAGATTCTAAGAGATATATTTTACTTATTTATTAGTTTGTGACCATAATATTAAGATTTCATTATTGTTTCATACAACATTAATGTGTCGATAAACCCTTTGAATATCAAATATTTTATAGTAGTAGATTGTCTAATTGGAGTAAAAATCCCACTATAATATAAGATTAAAAATATAATAACCTTTAGATCATGATTTGATACTATAATTAGAAAACCCAAGGATTCACCATCATTGAAAATTCCATTCATTATCCCATTAATTTGAGTAATATTATCAATTTCATTTATTATGAAAAAATTTTATTTAGTGTATAACATTGATTGACTCCCATTTTCTATATCATCATTTGCGATAAAAATAGTTTTTAACATTTAATAGGTTATTGGAAATTAAGATACTAAATGTAAATCATCAGTTCTGATAAAAAATATAATTGAATTCAATTTTTTAGAGTTTATAACAAAATCAACTTATTTATTTTTGTGACACTTTTTTGGTTCACATTTATGAATGATAGGATCAATAAAAATTCTGAAACAATCGATCAATTATATATTATTCATATAGAATATCATTCTATATTTTTGACAATCATAATTACCACCAGTGAAATATGGATCTTTAGACATGTATATTATTTCCTATGATTCATCTATTGTACAACATGTCATTTATATATATATTTTTCTTTAGATAGTTCAATCTGAATGATATAAATCTAGAAAATCTCTTTTTGAAAAAATTATGATACTGAATTTATGTATAAAAGTACATATAAGGGTTTAATGTGAGTCCCATGTAAAATTGTCAAATTGATTACTTAATTATATAAAATTAACATTGTGAATGTTAAATTATAGAACATTAATAGATTTTATGTATAGTTAATAAATTTAATGTTGATTTATTTTGTTGAATAATTGTATGTTTAAATATAGTATTTTAATATATTTGTTTCCATTTAGTAAATTACATGTCTATTATTAGTAATAATTTATTATAGTATGTTATGATAATTAAAAATTATTTAGATTATTTATATAATATATATTTTATTAGCCATGTTTTTGGTCCATTTTTTAATTAATATTACTTAAGAATAAAATTATTTATTATTATTTATATTATTTTATTTTATTGAAAATCATGTAAAAAGATAGGTGCATAATTATAATTAGAATCGGAATGTTTAATTATATTTTTGAACATTAAAATGTTAATAGAAAAACTGTATAAGTAATGGTAAAAATAAAAAAACATTATGAAATATTATAATGTAAATATTGTTGTCTATAATAAATGACATATCTATCAGGATTCCAGAAGTGGTTATGGAGTCTTTCATAGATACACATATGTGTAACAACCTAGAAAAGTTTGGTCGAGTGTTAAGTCGCTGTTCAAGAAGATTCATTCAAACAAGCATTAATAATTATTGTTTTAACAAACATGGAGTATATGAATGGGATAACTCACATTCTATTTATAAACCATATTTACTTATTGAAACTAGGAGGGAGTTGCATTAGTTCTTTAAGTATTATTAAAAAATAAAAAACATTCAAGATTTTTGGAAAAGTAGAAATTATAGTTTCCAATAAAATTAATCCCTATTAAGATGATTTTAGTGGATATAGGCTCTATAAAATACGAATCTAGGGGTAATATACATGAAAATATTGGGTAGGTATTAACTCAATATTCACCTAGTTCGGGAAAATTAGACTTAACAGCACAGATGGATTGACACTCCCACAGAATACAACATTTACAATTCACAAAATCCATAAAAAAAATAATTAATTTTCATAACTAGGAAATGGGGACATTAATTTGTAATGGATAAATATAAAAATAAAAAAAATTCAATATATTTGGTAATTTAGACATTAATGTTTCCATTAATTTAAATCTTTATCCAAACACTACAATTGGATGCATGCTCAAAAACAAATGCCCATTGGGGTAATAACTATAAAAAGGTTGAGTGTGTATTAAAAAGATCTTAACATGGTCCTTAAAATAGGTCGATAACCGCACAAAAGGTTTGAGAACCTTAAGGGATATTCTATGGATTGTTTTCATACACATTATGAACCATAATTACTTATATAAATTAAATATGGAAAAATATATTTATTATAAAATGACACTAAAAAAACAATATTCTATTATCAGTACGTAATACTAGTTTCAACACCCATAATTGAAATAAGTGTTCAAAAAATTTATATTACTATTATGTTTATTTGACAAGACATGATAAATAATTAATTCTTGTTTTAGATACAAAAGATGAATGCATATATTTAGTACAAGAGTTAGAAACATGACATTGAATAAGGTTTTATCTATAGTGGAAAACATTAAAGAGTTGTAGTTATTTTATATTGAACAAAAAGGAAAGGTATTCAATGAAATATTCCTCAAGGGTTAATACTAACATCATATTAAATGATAGAGTCTATTATATAAATACATCCACAATTCAATGATAGATTATTGTATAGAGATTATATTGTTACTAATGATTAGGATTGTGAATACATATTTATCACTTGTTATAATCCAATATAGAAATAAAATAATAATGTTTTATTACATCATAGCTAATTTGGAAGGAATTTTACTGACATTAGATGTTGGTACATCATAGGTTAATGTTAAAATTTCACATCATAATATTTCAGTACCTCATGAACATTCCAAATTAATTGAAATTTTCCAATTATAGCCTCAATATAGAATGTGTTATCCACAATTTTTAGCTTTTTATAGATAAATCATCATTTTTATGGATAATCATCCAAATAAATTTGATTTGATAGAGGAATGTATTGATGATGATGAATGTTTAGAAGATGATGATGATGATGACATGGAATAATAAAAAATTCAAAAAAATATTCTAATCCCAACCCTATAAGGTCTTAATTACCTTTAAATCATCTTATAAAAATATTATCAAAGTAAACAGAGGGCATGACATGATTATAAGGACTATATTATTAATCAATTATTCATGTTATATAATAAATCCGAATTATTCATTGAATCAATTGAGTTTCAGATGAAGGTATTTTTGATACTTTGAGAGACTGTAATAACAATGAAGAAAATAAAACTATGATGAATTAATACCACATTGAATTTAATTATAGTTATTCTATTGAATACTTAATGAGATTTATTTATATGATTCATTAAGACAAATTTAATTCATACTATTATATATGTTTTCAACCTAAAATTAACAATAACTATCATTAGTTTAACATTACATGATTTTCTCCACACACATTTGAAGACCCAAGAATATAATTAGATCAAATGACCATAGATGTTGAATTAATTTTAACTATTACTATTGAAAGGATAAAATGATGTAAAAAATCTCCAATATCTTTCATGCTAGAGAGAATCCAAAAAAATTCTAGTTTCATATTTTTTAGATAATGGAATGGGATTCAAAATAAATAGATATTATGAAAAATTATGGTAACTAAGATGAATGTTATAAAGTTTTACCAAAATTTATAATTTTTTTACATCAGAAAAATAAATTTATCTATTGGTTGTATCATAACGTCCCAGTTCTGGGTGCCACCAAGAGGTGCCCCGTACCTAGCTAGTCACATGGCCTCAAGTGCATTTCCCCAAATGCCAGAGTCTAACAACAAGTAATAAGGGCCTTGAATGTGATATTGGGGAAACTATTCCCTCTTTGGAAGAGTAATGCAATGGAAATTATCAATCAGATAACAATAGCGAAAATAGTAATAATACCATACAACAGTAAACAGTGGAAGATTTAAATTAAATAAACAACTAGATAACATATATAAATGATGCATGATACATATGTCTAGAAAACAACCAAACAAGTCACAATGTGAGAAAACAGTTCTAATCCAATGTACAATGAATGAAAATAAACTCTAGCAGCATCGCAAGCCTCAGATTGGTCCCAGGCTCAGCAGCTCCACAACAATCAAGTACCCATAGTATAAGGGTTCTTTCCATTTTCTATACCTACAACAATATAATATGTTTTAGCCTAAAATCATGACCCCAAGAGGGTGTGATACAAATACCAGTAGGAAACCACTCAAATATCTATTCCTAAAAGTCAGTAAATATATATTGTAAGCAATAGGAAAAATGAAGTAATAACAAGGGAGTACTCAAAAGTAAACTATCATATGGTTTTAATTACATTAATTTACATTATATCAAGTAAGTAGACAATAAAAATAGTAACCCTTATGGAAGTGCTCATATACTAACCCTTATGGTTCAATCAAACACAATAAACCCTCTGGGAAGTACTCACATTCTAACCCCTCTCGTTCAACTTTTGCAAAGACCCTCTAAATAAGCACTCATAGTCAATTCCCCATGTGGTCTCATGTTGGTAACAATAGACACTCTGAGGAAGCACTCAACATCCAATTAACCATGTGGTATCATAACAAGGAACTTCATAAAATCTGAGGGAGCACTTATGTCCCCTCCCCTATGGTCTCCCAATGTGAAAAGTAAACACACACTCTAAAGAATCCCTTAACATCCATTCTCCCTATGGTCTACTACACAAGGGTCCTACAACCCTATGTAAGTAAAACATGCACACTGATGTTCAACATCCAATTTAATCCTTAAGAACAACTTGTCTAACAGCTTTTGAGAACTACTTGTCTTAACAACTACAAGCTTATAACAACAGTAGATAATATCACTCCGCCATAACAACACTAGGCATGGAAACAAGCATCCTAATAGAAAAAGCTAGACCAAACGGTCAATATTAAAAAAACATGGGCAACACATCCATAATATGGAAAAATAACTTTATTCATAATAAAAAAACCTCTACTCAGGAACTCAAGGCATATCAGGCATTAATATGCCTATAATCCTTAAACAAGCAATACCCCGTTCTAGGGTATTGGGAACTTTTGCACAAAATATTCAAAGAAAAACTACGGAAAGGCCCAAACCTTCTACCTCGATGTTGTATGGTCAATATAGTTGAATCCCATCCCTTGATTCTACCCAGAACTTCTTATATCTACAAAAACATCCAAAATGTTCAACCAATGATATCTCAAAAGAGAGGATAAATCAATGAAAAACCCTTTAGAAGAAGGAAGAACTCACTGTGGCAATTCCAATACAATCAACAGCGGTAGATTCAGAGAATGGAAGGTGAGTTGAGGGATCAAAGTAGAATCAGCGGTCTTGTTTTCTCCAGGATGAGACGGAACCAGAAGAAGGGGTTTCTTCCAATTAGATGCAACCCCAGTTCATTTAATGAAAATAACAAAGTACATGGTGTGTACTTTAAACATTCACAACATGTACTTAAAGGTAGATGGCATGTAATTTTCTTAACTACCCTTACTTTAGGTGGTCTCCAGGTCACCCCACATGACCATGTACTCCTCTGTTACGTAGCCAGTACACGGTCACCCACGACAACCAGGTACACAGCGTGAACTCCAAATTATATGGCATGTTCTCATTAAATTATTACATTATCTTCTTTTTCTCATCAAAACCAGAAATGAAAATCCATACCTGAAAATAAGATCTGGGTTCTTACAAACTTCTTATAATGACCCATACTTTACATACATGGTTATTAATTCACAATTTAAGCATACTTATAACAACATATAATAGAACCATGGTAGGACCGTATAGGTATAGAGACTTTAGAAACGAGGAAACATAAACAACTGGTTTATAAATTTTCTACGGTGTCTCCAATTTATTTCATCATATATAGAGTCCCTTTTAGAATATCCTACTTAATATCCTTATTCCTGACTTGGGGAAAGAAAACATACAAAAGGGTGAGCTCAAATGCTCAGTAAGGGTAAATAAAGGTTATATCAATCATATCATAACATTTTGAAAGTCGTAACCTGCAAAAGAGATCATAATATCTTAACATGGATTAAATCATAGAAGTGAAAATAAAATCATAATAATCATGACATAAAACATAAAACATTGTGGCATGCACACATAATCATATAGAATCATTTCTTAGTTGTCAAGACTTATTTCCAAGACTATCTTAGCCGACAAAGTCCATTTCTGAACTGAGTTCACTCCTCATTTCAGTCCTGTATTACTGAACCGGATTAACCTGCCGTTCCATCCATGTATATCTCATGAGATATAAATATTTACCCAATATTATTAGTATTACATATTGGGGAAACATGAATGTGGATGATAAATACACCCCAGTAAACACCAAAGTATAAATAATCTCGGATAAAAATGAGATTGTGAGATTTTCCCTTACCTTAGGTTCGATTTTCTTCGTACATTTCCGAACCACCTGTATGATGATTTAAATAATGTTACTAACTTATTCTAGAATCATACTCATTGATATGATATCATATATGGTCATATTCTTAGCTTCTTATTAGTAATTTTTCTTTGTTACTTGTTATTCGGGTATTTATTGCTTTTTGTTCTTATGCTTGTTTTGCCGAATAAATTCATATTCTTATTTTTAGGTTATAGATACCTCATATCCAGAATTTTATTAGTGTAATATAAATCATATTTATTCATTCAATTCATTTATATAATTACTATGTAATGAAGATCATGTAGAACGAGTCGCATCACATCGTGGAGACGGTAGACCATACGTACGCACGAGCGATGATATCGTTCCCATGATCGTGGAATTGTATTGAAGTGTATTTATACTTTTTTAGAATCAATATCACTTTACAATAATCATATATAGTTACTCATTACACCATTATACCCATCCAATTAAGGTGGTGGTGGAAAATAGTTTACACCACGGCGTGGAGACGGTATTCCGTACGTACGCACGCGCGGTGATTTCATTTTTCCATAGGATGGATAGAAGGTGAAATAGGGTTGTTTCATATTCATAATAACAGATCATTATATAAGTAATTCTGATGTTATTACTTTATCATGAAACAACTAAATAAGAAGATGTTTAAGAAGAAAGAAATTTGAATGGATCGGTAATGGATATTACCTCTTCTTTGAAACGCCTCTTCTTAACTTACTCTTAGGGAACTAAAAATGGTCTTTGTAGAATACCAAGACCTATAGGATGATTCTAGGGAAGTGGAGAAGAGATTTTTTCAGGGGTTGGATGAGCTTGAATGCTCAAATTTGTGTAAAGAGAAGAGGGAGGAGGTTCCCTTTTATAAGGGAGGAGAAGGGAACCTTAGGAAAAATAAAAATATTATTTTATAATAAAGTCACATTCAGTTTTTAATAGCTCAAAATTGATTTATTTTGAAGCTATGGTGGGGATGCGTCGAAATTGTATCAACCAATAGATTTATAAAAGCTTAGGTTACTATTTTATCCTTATCATTTAGATTTAACTCTATGTTAAATAATTTAACATTTACCGTGTCTTTTTGTTTTCATAGACTATATGGTTAATAAACTTACTATAACAAGACAAACGAACCCCAAGTGGCTTATTATTAGTATATATATCCTTATCTAAGTCATTTTTCCGAACCATGGATTTTAGGAATAAAATGACAATTAATAATATAATATTTGTTTTAAAAACTATTTTATGCCAATTTTGACACTATTTGGTACATGATTTTTGTGAAAATTATAACAGAATGATAAGTTCGATCCATGTTAATTAATTAAACACTAACATTTCATATTAACCTATAAAATTAGTGTAATTCATAAAAAGTTTTAAATTACATTTATTTGGGCATTTATAACATCAATTATGTTAATATTTACTTAATAAGGTAATTACTGCATCATCGTTGTGTCATAAATAAATTAAATTATTTAAAGTCTTAAAATTATAAAAAAAATATCATTATGTATTAAATCTTTTTATATTTCTAATTAATATTTATAATTGGATTTATCTTTTGTATAACCCTATATTAAAAATGATTTAGTTATTAAACATTGATTTTTGCTATTTTAACTCTTTTTTAAATAAAATAATATTAAATGTCCTAATCTAATCCAAGTGGACCTAAATGGTCATATTATATTCATAAGGATGTTTTTGGTCGAATTAAACTTATCCAATAGAATTAAGACATGTGTTAGGGTAATAGTAACATCATTTTTACCCTTAATCACCCTATTTACTATTAACCGCGGTAAATAAAAGTAAAAAGTTACTATTCACCAAAAATTATTTTCATCTCATTGAACCAAATTTTACATACTGATATCAACCATGCCTCTAGAAATTTTGAAATTCCATTCACAGAAGCGGTAAAATTATGTTTTATGCAAAATTCAGTTTTTTAACTACCACTTCGTGGTTTCACTATTCATCAAAAATTAAAAGTTTTTAGAAAAATACCAAAATTTCACCCTAGGATAATTTCGATATTCTGATTCCAAAAATGAAGTCCATTTTTAATGATAATGTTTATAAAATTTCAAAAAGTAGTTATTACTATTCATAATGGCTATTTTATATAGCATATCGTTGTTTAGTGAAATTCGGTATTGCGTACAACGCAAGCTATTTTGGAAAGCCATGATTGCGTGTAAAGTAAGCCAAGCTAGTGTTGTGTGTAGTGAAAGATTCCTTTGATGATGTATATAACATAAAAAAAATATTTCTCATAAAAATCTCGGGTGTTACATTCTACCCCCTTTAAAATGAATTTTACCCTCGAAATTCGTAACTTTGTAACAAACAGATGAGGATACCTCTCCCTCATCATATCCTCAAGCTCCCATGTAGCTTCTTCTAATTGGTGGTTCCTCCATAAAACCTTCACCAAGAGAGTGGTCTTGTTTTGTAAATTTTTTTTGCTATGATCCAGAATCTCTATCGGCTGTTCTTCATAAGAAAGATCTTCCTCTAGTGGTAAAACTTCTGATTTGAGTACATGTGAAGGATCGAGTATGTACTTTCTCAGGAGTGATACATGGTGCACATCATGAACTTGAGAGAGATTCAGTGGAAGTGCCAATCGGTAATCTACCTTCCCAACATGATCTAGTATTTCGGAAGGACCGATATACCTAGGGCTCAACTTTCCCTTCTTTCCAAATCTCATTACTCTCTTCCAGGGAGATATTCGTAAGAACACTTTATCTCCCACTTCAAAATCTAGGTCTTTTCTTTGGTTATCAGTGTAACTTTTTTGTCGACTCTGAGCTGCTATTATGTGTTGTATAATAGTATAGACCTTTTCTGCCATCTCATCAACAAGATCAGGTCCTAATAGCTTTCTTTCCCCAACTTCATCCTAGAAAAGTTGGAGTTCTGCATTTCCTTCCATAGAGAGCTTCATAAGGAGCCATCTAAATACTGGAGTGAAAGCTATTATTATAAGAAAAATCCACCAAAGGTTGGTGTTGATCCCAACCACCTTTGAAATCCATAGAGCAAGCTCTCAACATATCTTTTAGAGTTTGAATTGTCCTCTCAGACTGACCGTCTTTCTGAGGATGATAAGCAGTGCTGAAACTCAACTCTGTATCTAGAGTATGCTGAAGACATCGCCAAAACATCGAGGTAAACCTCGGATCCTGATCAGATATAAAGGAAAGTGGTACTCCATGCAATCTTACCACTTCCTTTACATATATCTTATCAAGCTGATCAAGAGAGAAATCCTCTCTTATAGAAATGAAGTGTGCCGACTTCGTAAGACTATCAACTATAACCCAGATAGGATTATTGCCTTTGGATGTTTTTGGAAGTTTGGTGACAAAGTCCATAGTGATGTTTTCCCATTTCCATTCGGGGAGGGGTAATGGTTGTAACATCCCCTTAGACTTTTGTCTCTCAGCTTTAAATTGCTGACAAACCATGCATCGAAAGACATATTCAGCAACATCTCTCTTCATGCCATCCCACCAGAAGTACTCTTTCAGGTCCCTATACATCTTTGTGCTTCCGGGATGAATAGAGAATGAAGAACTATGAGCCTTATCCTGTAGCTCCTACTTTAATTCTGGTATGGGAGGAACACAAACCTGATTCCTGAACCTTATTATCCCATCACAATCAAGGTTGAATTCAAGAACATTTCTCACCTTCTTTTGTAACTCTACATCTTCTTTCTGCGCCTCTTTAATCATCACATGAAAATATGGTTGAACATTCATTTGAAAAAGATAAGATTTTTCCCCTTCCATTATGATTCGAAGATCCATCCTTTTTAAATCCATAAATATTGGATCTTTTGAGATCCTCATCATGGATAATCTAGAATGGTTTTGTCGACTTAGTTAATCTTCCACCTTGTTTGCTTTCCCAGGGTGGTAATGAATTGAGCAGTCGTAATCCTTAATAAGCTCCAACCATATTCTTTGGCGCATATTCAGCCCCTTTTGTGTGAAAATATACTTCAAACTTTTATGATCATTAAAAATATCACACCTTTCACCATAAAGATAATGACTCCAAATTTTTAATGCAAAGATTACCGCAGCTAACTCCAAATCATGAGTTGGGTATTTTTTATCTTGAGTTTTCAACTATCATGAGGCATAAACAATCACCATATCATTTTGAATAAGAACACACCCTAGCCCCTTCTTAGATACATTACTTTAGATCACAAAACTTTCTCCCCTACAAGGCAGTGTGATCATAGGTGCACTGGATAGCCTTCTTTTTAACTCATTGAAATTCTCTTCTCACACCTCTATCCACACGAACATAACTTTTTTTCTAGTCAACCTGGTGAGTAGATTAGATAATCGTGAAAAATCATTCACAAAACGTCGATAATATCCAGCCAGACCAAGAAATCATCGGATCTCAGTTACTGTTGTTGGTCTCGACCATCATTCGATAACCTCTGTTTTTGCTGGATCCACAGATATCCCCTCTTTTGAGAATATGTGACCCAGAAATGAAACTTTTTGAATCCAAAATTCACACTTGGTAAGTTTGGCATAAATCTTCTCCTTTCTAAGGGTCTTCAATACAATTCTCAAGTGATATTCATGTTCTTCCTTGCTCTTTTAATAAACAAGAGTATCTTCTATAAAGACTACCACAAACTGATCAAGATAGTATCTAAAGACACTATTCATTAGATCCATGAAGATAAAAGGGGCATTAGTAAGACCAAATGGAATCACTATAAATTCATAGTGTCCATACCTTGTAAGGAAAGCCGTCTTTGGTATATCCTACCTTTTGACCCTTAATTTATGATAACCTAAATGAAGATCAATCTTGGAAAAGTATTGAGCTCCGCGTAGTTGATCAAATAAGTCATCAATGCGCGGGAGAGAATATTTGTTCTTGATAGTGATCTTGTTAATTTTTTGATAATCAATGCAGAGTCGCATTGATCTATCTTTCTTCTTAACAAATAGGACAGGTGCTCCCCAAGGTGACACAGTAGGGCATATGAATCCCTTATCAAGAATCTCTTGGAGTTGCTTCTTCAATTCCTGCAACTCAATTGGGTCTATTCTATAAGGTGTCCTTGAAATAGGCATAACACCCGGTATGAGCTCTATTGAAAAATCAACTTCAGGATTTGGTTGAAGACCTGGAAATTCCTCTGGAAAGACATCATCATACTCTCATAAAATGAGTATATTCTTAATCGTAAGTTTCTCTCCAACCATTTGAGATAAATAACCTTCATTTAGTGGAAACAAGACCCATAAGATGGAAGAAATTTCCACTGGAAGGTTATGTTCATCCTTTCATTGATAGATGATCATATATTGATCTGGAATATGAAATGTGACTTCCATTATTTGGAAATCGATATGAGATCCTTATAAAGAAAGCCAATCCATGCCATGAATCACATCAAATTCTACTATAGGAAGGATCACAAGATTTTCAGGAAGAACTTTCCCACAAACGTCAATTGGAGATGAATTATAAACTTTTGATGCAACCGTTGTTCCATTAGGAGTTCTCACAGCTAACTGAACATCTAATTGTTGAGGTAATATGAAGACACCCTTAGAAAATTATTTATAAATAAAAGAGTCAGTGGATCCAGAATCAAATAAAACATTTTCTACTTTAGAGTGGATGTACCTTTCACCACATCATTATTGTATTCCACATCACCAATAGAAATTACATGTGACATTTCTTTGTCTCTAGCCTTAAGAGTTTGTTGACGTCGATCATCATCAACGACCCTTGGATTAGGGCATGGATTATCATAATGCCCCATTTACATGCACTTGAAACATTGAAGATTAGAAGGTGCATTCTATGTATCCTTTTCTTTGTTTGTATCACTAGACATCTTCTTCCCATCATTGCAGCATTCAAATGCTCTATGACCTTCTTTTCCACATTTGAAACATTTACTTGTCCATTTAAGACAATTCCCCCCATGCTTCTTACAATCTTTGAGCATAAGGGAAAACTCATCTTCTTTTCAGTATGGTCTTTAGATTTCCCTTTTAATTCCATTTTCCTCTTCTTATCAAACCCATATGACTGGTGGGTTACTCCAATCTCCATCTCAACCTTGAGAGCACATTGAAAAATTTCCTCATAGTTATTTAAGTCCCTTATGGATAACGCCCATAGAAGAATTGGATTTAAGACACTAAATAATTGATCGATCTTACTCTCAGGTCGGATAACAATTCTAGAAGTGTACCTTGCATGTCTTGTAAAATTTTCTTTGTAGGTACCAACAAATTCATCAAACCTTTTTCTTCAGTTTAAGAAACTCCTTCTCCATATTTGTTCGAAGAATATGAGGGAAGTACTTATTGAAAAACAAGTTTTTGAACTCATCCCATTCCATGGACTCAATTTCATCTCTTGGCCTCGTATTCTTGATAAGGTTCCACCATTGATCAGCTTCTCCTTCCAAACGATATACCGCTAAGATGACTTTATCATGTTCAGAACATTGAAGAATTGAAAATATCTTTTCAGTGGTACTAATCCATTTTTCAGTCACTAATGGATCAGTTGAACTGCTGAATGAGGGTGGACGCTACCTCGTGATGGATTCAACAGAATGTTGTTCCTTCCTTTGATCGTTTGGATGTCCTGCATGATTCATAGCTTGATAATGTTGTGTGAGAATGGATACAAGATTTTTCATTCCAGTTCCCATATCGTTTGGTTGCTCAGGGAGACAATCATTGCATTGCCCGTCGCATTCCACATTAACACAGTTCCTTCGGGTTCTAGCCATTGACTGAAACCAAAAATAATAATGTGAGAAACACTAATTATAATAGAAAAACCACATAATCAAGAATAAAATTTTATGCATAAGGTATTATCATAGGTTCTTGATGGCCATTTCTAAAACACTATGATTGTTCTAGGCTTAGATATATCCTTAGGGTTAAGGCTTTCACATCCTAGTTTCCAAAGGATGACTATACCTTTCCTCTGATACCAACTATAATGACACATACTTTATATACATGGTTATTACATCAAAGTTTAAGCATACTTATTACAACATATAATAGAACCATGGTAGCACTGTATAGGTATAGTGTCTTTAGAAATGAGGAAACATAAACAACTGGTTCATAAATCTTTTATGGTGTATCCAATTTATTTCATCATATCTAGAGTCCCTTTTAGAATATCCGACTTAATATCCTTCTTCCTGACCTGGGGAAAGAAAATATACAAAAGGGTGAGCTCAAATGCTCAGTAAGGGTAAATAAAGGTAATATCAATCATATCATAACATTTTAAAAATCTTAACCTGCAAAAGAGATCTTAATATCTTAACATGGTTTAAATCATAGAAGTGAAAATGAAATCCTAATAATAATAACATAAAACATAAAAATTTGTGGCATGCACACATAATCATAGAGAATCATTTCTTAGTAGTCAAGACTCATTGCCAAGACTATCTTAGCAGACAAAGTCCATTTCTGAACCGAGTTCACTCCTCGTTTCAGTCCAGTATTACTGAACCAGATTAACCTGACATTCCAACCATGTCTATCTCATGAGATATAAATATTTACCCAATTCATTGGAGGGAGATATAGGTCCCACCTATCTCATAATGAATCCTTTCTTATGTGTGCCACAAAATCAGGAAATCATACATCTTCGCATAACACATGTAATAAAAATGGGATTCTTAAAACATCATGACATCACAAAACAATTCATATAAGGTAAGGGACTTCATAAAAATAATTCCATCAAAACATAATCAAATCAATGTAATAATAGGGATATAAACAAAACCCAATATTGTCTTAGATGGAAACTAATTTTGATAAAACATTTGAACTCCATTCTTGTGGAAAATATCCTTTCTACTTCAAAAACATTTTACTTTCTTAACATGTCATATAATTTTAAACTAAAAGAAGTTAATTAAAAATAAACATGAAAACATGTAAAGGAATATTCATTGAAATAATGTTCTATGAATCCATTCATGCCGTATAAGTTAAAAAAAACATTCTTCTCATACTTTGGTCGGAAAAGTCAAAAAGTACCTCGTACGAAAAACGACAAAAGATTACATTCATATCGTTTACTAAAAACATACCAAAGGGTAAAATTTGTATTTAAACAATTGTAAGAGGATATTATTAGTATTACATATTGAGGAAACATGGATTTGGATGATAAATACACCCTAGTAAATACCAAAGTATAAACAATCTCAGATATAAATGAGATTGTGATATTTTCACTTACCATAGGTTCGATTTGATTCGTACATGTCTGAACCTCCTGTATGATGATTTAAATAATGTTATTTTCTTACTCCAGAATCATACTCATTGATATGCTATCATATATGGTCATATTCTTAGCTTCTTATTTGTAATTTTTCATTGTTACTTGTTATTCGGGTATTTATTGCTTTTTGTTCTTATGCGTGTTTTGCCGAATAAATTCTTATTATTAATTTTAGGTTATAGATACCTCATATCCAGAATTGTATTAGTGTAATATATATCATATTTATTCATTCAATTCATTTATATAATTACTATGTAATTTAGATCATGTAGAACGAGTCGCATCACATCGTGGAGACGGTAGGCCGTACGTACGCACGAGCGATGATATCGTTCCCATGATCGTGGAATTTTATTGAAGTGTATTTATACTATTTCAGAATCAATATAACTTTACAATAATTATATATAGTTACTCATTACACCATTATACCCATCCAAGTAAGGTGGTGGTGGAAAATAGATTACACCTCGACGTGGAGACGGTATTCTGTACGTACGCATGCGCGGTGATTTCATTTTTCCGTAGGATGGATAGAAGGTGAAATAGAGTTTTTTAAAATTTATAATAACATATAAGTATATAATTAATACTTATGTTATTACTTTATCATTAAACAACTAAATAAGAATAAGTTGAAGATGAAAGAAATTGGAAAGGATCGGTAATGGATATTACCTCTTCTTTGAAACGTCTCTTATTAACTTCCTCTTAGGGAACTAAACATGGTATTTGAAGAAGACCAGTACCTCTAGGATTATTCTAGGGAAGTGGAAAAGAGATTTTGGTAGGGTTTTTTCAGGCTTTAATGCTCAAAGTTGTGTAAAGCGAAGAGGGAGTAGGTTCCCTTTTATAAGGGAGGAGAAGTGCACCTTATGAAAACTAAATATATTATTTTATAATAAAGTCATATTCGGTTTTTAATAGCTCCAAATTGATTTATTTCGAAGATAAGGTAGGTATGGGTCGAAATCCTATCAACCAATAGGTTTTAGACATGTTTAGGTTTCTATTTTATCCTTATCATTTAGATTTAACTCTATGTTAAATAATTTAACTCTTACCGTGTCTTGTTTTCTTACACTATATGGTTTATAAACTTAATATAACAAGAAAAAAGAACCCCAATTGGTTTATTATTAATATATTTATCATTTTCTAAGTCATTTGGCCGAACCTTAGATTTTTATGAATAAAATAACAATTAATAATATAATATGTTTTTTAAAAACTATTTTATGTCAATTTTGACACTATTTGGTACATGATTTTTGTGAAAATCATAACAGAATGATAAGTTCAAAACATGTTAATTAATTCAACACTAACATGTCATATTAACCTATAAAATTAGTGTAATTCATAAAAAGTCTCAAATTACATTTATTTGGGCATTTATAACATCAATTATTTTAAAATTTTCTTAATAAGGTAATTACTGCATCATCGTTGTGTCATAAATAAATTAAATTATTTAATGTCAAAAAATTATAAATAAAATATAATTATATAGGAAATCTTTTTATCTTTATAATTAATATTTATTATGGGATTTATCTTATGTATAACACTATATTAAAAATGTTTTATTTATTAAACATTGATTTTAACTATTTTAACTTTTCTTTAAATAAAATAATATTAAATGTCCTAATCTAATCCAAGTAGACCTAAATGGTCATATTATATTTCTAAGGTTGTTTGTGGTCGAATTAAACTTATACAATAGAATTAGGACATGTTTTAGGGTAATAGTAACATCATTTTTACCCTTAATTACCCTATTTACTATTAACCGCAGTAAATAAAAGTAAAAAGTTACTATTCACCAAAAATTATTTTCATCTCATTGAACCACATTTTACTTACTGATATGAACCATGTGTCTTGGATTTTTGAAGTTCCATTCACAGAAGTGGTAAAATTAAGTTTTATGAAAAATTCAGTTTTTTTAACTACCACTTAGTGGTTTCACTATTCATCAAAAATTGAAAGTTTTCAGAAAAATACCAAAATTTCACCCTAGGCTAATTTCAATATTCTGATTCCAAAAATGATGTCCATTTTTAAAGATAATGTTTATAAAATTTCAAAAAGTGGTTCTTACTATTTATAACGACTATTTTATATAGCATATTGTTGTTTAGTGAAATTATGTATTGCGTACAACGCAAGCTATTGAGGAAAGTCGCGATTGTGTGTAAAGAAAACCAAGCTAGTGTTCTGTGTAGTGAAAGATTCCTTTGATGATGTATATAACATAAAAACAAAATATTTCTCATTAAAATATCAGGTGTTACACTTCCCCCCTTAAAGAAATTCATCCCCAAATTTCCCTAGCAAAGCTGCATAGAAGAAGATTCCACGAACATCTCTGGCCACTAAAATCATACGTTGGCCTCCCTCTCCCATGTCTTGTCCTGTACTCACCCATGCTACCAAAACCCTTGTACCATAGGAACAGACTGGCCATAGAGTACCCTTGCAATACGATCAACAATCCAGATAGGATGCTCCTTAAAATATGCATTTAAATCTCACTCAACCTTCTTGGGTTGAAAAGCATGAGACTATTCTGAGAAGTAATATTGTAAATGAGAAATGTAGAAGACAATGTGCATATCTCGGTACCTCTAAGGTAATTGAAATTGATAGGCAACTGGCCCGAGTCTCTCCAAAACCTCAAAAAGTCCAACATATCTCGGAAAAATCATTCACTGTCTCCTAATCCTCCTATATAACAACCTCTGTGTGACATTCAAGAAAACATGGTCTCTGACCTCGTACTCTAGAGGTCATCTACATTGATCAGTAAAAGACTTCTGTTGTGACTATGCAGTAGCCACCCTCTTCTGAATCAACTCTATCTGCTCTATGGTCTCTTGGACAAGATGAGGTCCTGGAATAACTGCTTATCCTACTTCTAGCCAACATAGGGATTATTGGCATGGACAATTGTACAAAGACTCATAAGGTTAAATCTAAATAGTTGATTGAAAAACATTATTGTAGGAAAAATCTACCAATGTCACGTGATTCTCCCAAGAACCTACAAAATCTAGGAAACAAGCTCGAAGCGTGTCCTCCAGCACCAGAATAATATGCTCGAACTGACTATCAGTATGGGGAAGGTAAGCTGTACTACAAAATATATGTGTACCCAAAGCCCTTTGTAATCCATGATAGATCAGAGAAGTAAAACAAGAAACCCGGTCTAAAATAAAGGAGTGTGGAACTACCTGTAAGCGTACGATATGTCAGATATACAAACAACCCATCTCATTAACACTGAAGGTCTACATGATCAGCATGAAGTGAACGACCTTCGTGAGTCTGTCAACGACAACACAAAATGCATCATTCCCCCAAGTTTACATCAGAAATCCTACCATGAAATCCATCACGACATCATTCCACTTCCACACAGGAATGGTAATTGTTGCAAAATCCATGCTGGTCACTCATGGTTTGCCTTCACCTGTTGACGGGTAGAACACCTCATCACAAAACCAAAAATATATCTCTTCATACCGGGCCACCAATACTGATGGTATAGATCTCGATACATCATGGAGACACCAGGATGAACTTCCAAAATAGAGGAATGAATGTCCCACATCAGCTCCTCGCGTTTGTATGATGACACCCATACGTTCCCATAAAAATGCAACATCTCATCCATGCCTATGGTCCATCCAGGAATAGGGTCATTTCTTGGCACACCCTCCCGTAGGACTAGGTATTTAGAATTTGATAGTTTCCACATTTGAACTAGATTAAGAAGATTATAGGTAACAACCATTTAAAAAGAAACGTCTTCCCATGTCTGTCGTGAATCTCCAAATGCATCTCAGAGAATAGAGCCATTAGCTGCCACTCACTACTGGCCTCCGGAACTGCTTGTATCTGAGTCCTCCTGCTCAACACATTGATGACTAAGTTGCCTTTCCAAGGCATATAAAAAAGTTCAAAGTCAAAATACTAATGTTACTCAAACCACCTTTACGATCTCAAATTCAGATCGTGTTGGGTGAAGATATACTTTATACTTTTGTGATCGGTGAAAACCACAAAATGCTCTCCCAGAATAAATTTTTTAAAACATCGTAAATCATGAAAAACTGTAGAAAACTTGAGATCGTGCATCGGGTAATTCCTATCATGTGTCCTCAACTGCCAAGACCCATATGCAATGAATCCTTCTACCTGCATAAGAACTGCTCATAGCCTGATACCTGATGCATCATAGTACATAGTATAGATATTGTACGACTCTATAAAAACTAGAATCGGTGCTGAAGTCAACCTCTCTTTCCGCTTCTAAAAGGATTACTCACAAGAATCTATCCATAGGTACTTTACACCCTTCTTGGTCAGGTCTGTCAGTGGCGCTGCTAAGCATGAAAAGTCATGTATAAAACATCTGTAGTATCCAGCCAGCCCTAGAAAACTCCATACGTCAAAGACGTTCTTTAGCTTCTCTAAGGAAACAACTGCTCTCACTCTCTCTAGTTCTAGAGATACTCCTATCTCTAAGATAACATGACCCAAGAAGTGAATATGGTCCATCCAAAAGTAGTATTTTGAGAGCTTAGCATATTGCTGATGCTCTCTCAGTGTTCTCAGAACGATATCAAGATGGGTAGCAAGGTCCCCTACAACAAAATGCGGATTTAGCAGCGTTTTTCCGTTTCGCGGTGGTTTAAACTGCAGCTAAATCGATTGCGGCGGTTTTGAAAAACCGCCGATAAATTGTGCTCCAGGAAACTATTCGCGGCAGTTTTCGAAACAATCGTAGAACGTTTACCAACAGTTTTTTGTATTTTTTTAAAAATTATTTTTAAAAATATTTATTTATTTTATTTATTTCATATTTTATTTATTTTATTTATTTTATTTTTTTCGTATTTTATTTATTTATTCGTATTTATTTTATTTATTCATATTTATTTTATTTATTTATTTTGTAATTTATTTATTTATTTAATATTTTATTTATTTATTTCATATTTTAATAATTTATTTCGTATTTTATTTTGTTAATTCATATTTTATTTATTTATTTCATATTTTATTTATTTATTTCGTATTTATTTTATTTATTTACTTTAATTCACATTACTTTATTTACTTTATCCATGCATGCAAGCTCATGCCCATTCACATGCCCATGCACATGCCCATGCAATATAAAGAAATTCTGCGTTTGGTGAGATTTGAACCCCTAACCTATGGCATATTTTCCAAAGACATTACCACTCCAGAAAGCTCGTCATGTGGTTAATAAATAGAATTTAATATAATTATTTATACTAATTGAAAAAACAAATAATACATAACTAATAGATATAAACTCAATAATAATTAAACAATAAGCAACAATCAATAATTAATAACCAATAATTAATAATTATTGATTTATTATTTATTTATTGAGTTATCTATTATTATATACTGTTTATTATAATAAATAACAAATAATTTATAATAATATTTACACAAATTATAAAATGATGAAATTAAAATAATAAAATAATAAAATTACGGAATTAAAAGAATAAAGAATAAATAATAAAGAATAAATAAAAATAATGAATAATAAATAAAAAATAAAAAATAAAAAATAAAAAATTATAAATTATAAATAATAATAAATAACAAACAATAAATAATAAATAATAATAAATAAAACTAAATAATAATAATAAATAATAAATAATAAATAATAAATAATAAATAATAAATAACAAATAACAAATAATAAATAACAAATAACAAATAATAATAAATAATAAATAATAATAAACAAATAATATATAATAAATAGAAATAATAAATAAAAATAAAAATAATAAATAATAAATAACAAACAAGAAATAAGAAGTAAGAAATAATAAGAAATATTAATAAATAATAAATAAAAAACAATAAATAATAATAAATATATAATAATAAATAATAAATAATAATTATTAATAAATAATAATTATTAATAAATAATAAATAATAATCAATAAGTAATAAATAATAAACAAAAAGTAATAAATAATAATAAATAAAAAATAAAATATAAAAAATAAAAAATAATAAACAATAAATAATAAATAAGAAATAAGAAATAAAAAATAAAAAATAATAAATAATAAATAACAAATAAGAAATAAGAAATAAGAAATAAGAAATAAGAAATAAGAAATAATAAACAATACACAATAAATAATAAATAATAAATATTAAATAATAAATAAGAATAATAATAAATAACACATAATTAATAATTATAATTAAATAAATAGTAAATAATAAATAATAAATAATAGGCAATAAATAATAAATAAGAATAATAATAAATAACACATAATTAATAATTATAATTAAATAAATAATAAATAATAAATAATAAATAATTAAAAACAATTAATAGTAGATAATAATACATATATAATAAATAATAAATAATAAATAATAAATAATAAATAATAAATAATAAATAATAAACAAAAAAATAAAAAATAAATAATAAAAAATAAATAATAAATAATAACTAATCAATAATAAATAATAAATAGTAAATAATAATAATAAATAATAATAAAAAATATTAATAATCAACAATAAAAAAATAAACAATAAATAATAATAATAATAAATAACACATAATTAATAATTATAAATAAATAAATAATAAATAATAATAATATATAATATATAATATATAATATATAATATATAATATATAATATATAATATATAATATATAATATATAATAAATAAAATAATAATAATAATAATAAATAATAAATAATAAATTATAAGTAATAAATAATAAAAAATAAAAAATAAAAAATAATTAAATATAAATAATAATTAAATATAAATAATAAATAATAAATAACCAGTAACAAATAATAGATAATAAATAAAATAATGTATCTTATAAATAAAAAATAAAAAATAAAAAATGAAACACAGGAAAAAGTATGAAAAAGAGTGATAAGGGATGAAAAATTATGAAAAATGCATGAAAACAGATGGAGAAACATGAAGAAGGAAGCATTAGAAAGCATGAGAATGCATGAAAACTCTTGAAAACCCCTTAAGAATCCAACATAATCATCATAATAACCCACAAAAAACCATTGATAAAGATAAAAAGTCATGAAAACCAAAAAAAAGTAATAAATGGAGTAACCGTTAAAACCTGTCAAAACGGTCATAAAGTGGCCAAAACCTTGGACTTACATTAACAGATATAACTTATGATCTGAGAGTCCGTTCTAGATCCGCGACTAGTCAAATTAAAGATCCTAAAATGATCTTTGAGATGATAGGTGAAAGAGACCGAATGGACCTGTGGATCGGAAGATACAACCATTTAAAAACAACTGACGGGGATCGGGTGTTAGAAACAAGGCATCATAAAACATAAAAACCCGATACCCACTAAAATTGACATAACATATGATCCAGGAGTCCATGTGGGAGCCACGACCAGTCAAACTGAAGCTCATGGAATGAACTGCGATTTGGCATGTGGAGGAGTCCGAACTGACACGCAGATCGAATGAAAGGTCACTTTGAAGACAAGTTCGACGGGACACCAGTGACAGATTTGATGTTTTGGATGCCTTCATAGAAGTTTTTGGGGTCAAGAAACACGATAAAAGATTTCTTGTGTCCAACTGGTGTGTATCACTCTTTACTGGCTTCGATTTGATATGTGGTAGATCCCAAACGGACACTCGGAGCGATTGTTAAAGCCGTTTGAAGTTGGAGGACTTTTTTCAACTTTCTTATAACCCTCATATCTTCCGCACCTTAGACCGTCTCATAGTTTTGATTATACATGCCTCTAGATATCTTTATGAGATTCTATTTGTCTAGTTGTGGCGCTCCAACGGACGCCCATATCAAAAGTTATAATCATTTTAGTTATTTTGGGGTTTCTCTTGTTTTTTTTATTTTTTTCCTTTCATTTCCTAGTGGTTTTACCCAAACCGCCTCTATTTCGCTGTGGTTTTATAAAAAACAACCGCTAATCCTCGAAAAGATTTTAAAAAAGATTAAGATATTTCACGACAATTTTTAAACCATAGCCAAAAACCCATCATGAAATAGCAGCCCGAAAACCATTTAGCGGCGGTTTTTAAAACCGCCGCAAAACGACCATTTTCTTATAGTGGTGTTGTTGAGTGTGAGAGTAAACCAATATATAATCCATGAATACCACCAAGAATGAATCCAAGTATGGATGGAACAATTGGCTTATTAATGCCATGAACACTGCAAGTGCATTCGTGAGATCGAACGACCTAATCAAATAATCATATAGACCATACATACTCCGAAAGACTGTAAGATGTATATATGATGGTCTAACGCGCAACTGATGATAGTTGGATATCATGTCAATATTCGAGAATGTCTGAGCTCTTTGAAGATAATCAATGAGATCATCAGTCCTTGGCAAGGGATATCGGTTCTTGACCATAAACTGGTTCAGCCTCCGATAATCCACACAATGTCTGAGGGCACCATATGCCTTCTTCACAAATAGGAAAGGCAAACCCCAAGAAGAAGTACTAGGGCGAATGAAACCCTTTTCCTGCAACTCCTCCAACTACTTCATTAGCTCCTGTAACTGTGTTGTATCCATCCTATAAGGAGGAATGGACAATGGTGCCACTCCTCTCACAAGATCAGGAGAAAAGTAAACCTCTTGCTGTGGAGGAAAACCTAAAATGTCCTGCAGAAAGACATCCATGAAATGATCCACCACTGGAGGAAAGTCAAAGCGCGATGTACCCTTGTCATCCAGATATAGACTAGAAATTTGGGTTGTAACTCCTTCCAACCCCTGATGCTTAGGTACCACTATCTTTTCTTGGACATCCCATTCACCCTTATTTAAGAACAAACTACCCTTTGGTGCTGTGAAACTAACCCTATAATGATAAAAGTCAATAATAACCTAGAAGGGAACTAACCAGTCCATCCAAAGAATGCCATCATAGCCCATCATCTCTAAGACATAATGGTCCCAAGAGAAGTGACACCAACCAACCTCAAGAGGGAACTCCTTGCACTAACACACACAAAATGTTCTTGTCCCAGATGGTGTTTCCAACATTAAGTAATCATTAGAAGTAAATATAAAGAGCCCAAGCCTCAACTCAATGATAGAAAATATAAATTTATGGGAATCCCCTCTATCTAAATGCGCAGCAGCTAAAACTACGGAAACTAGAATCATACCTTGAACTGTAGAGGGTCTAGGATCCTACTCGAGTTGGGTCTGCTCCACTGCAAAAGTATTTCCTATACCATATCCTTGTGACCCTGCCTAACCACCCGTAGATGATCCACCCTATTTTCACAAGAATCCCACCGACTGGTTACCACGACCGCGACCTCCACCTCGACCTGAACGGAAAGACGTGCTCTAGTTTCCTGACTGATTAAAAGATGGTTGTGCTGCTTCTAAATGAGGAGTCATAGATAAACCATTGTCACAAGCTGCTGGTGATTAAAATGGAAATAAATGCTGAATATGACCAATATTTCCAAAATACCGGCACTCCACCGGTTCTCTCTAGAAATGTGGCCTCGTATGCCCCCTCTTCCCGCACTGGTAGAACACCACCTGACCACTAAAAGAAGTATCCTACCTCCTCTGATCTCTGCGCGTAGACTCCCTAGGACGCTTCTTGCTGTCAGTTGGAGGGGTACTATCTCCAGATGCTGAGTCGCCCTGGTGCACAACTCTATAATCCCTCATATTGAATTGCGTGATTAGGTCCTGATTGATTGTAGAAGTGATGGAAGTGAACCTGATGATGTTGACCTAATATTGAATGTCATGCCTAAGACCATCCTCAAACTTCCTCCCTAAGAATAACTCATCACCTCCTAGAATGGGAATAATGCACTGAATTTCTCTGATGTGAGAAGAATACTCCAAGACTGAAAGAGTACCCAGATCCAGACTCATGAACTCTCAGGCTCTATCAGCCGTCAATGTCTCTGGGTATAAATAATCTTAGAAGTCACTTTGTAACTCATCCCAAGCCATACCCTACTAGCTCCCCAACTGTGATATCACATCCCACCATCTCTTGGAAGATTCCCAAATCATATACGTGGCGAGATTCAACCTCATATATAGAGGCGTCTCCAAATGATCGAAGATAGATACCATGACTTCTTACCAAGACTCATCAGTCTGAGGTCCTCTATCCCCTGAGAATGTGGGAGGACGCTACTATTGAAAGAGCCATGTCAACTCTACCATAGATGGGGTAGGATGCAGTTCTCCCCTGAAGGTCTGCATAATCCTCATGAAGCCCTCTCAGTACTATGCATCATCACTTGTTTCCAGAATGATGGCTGGTTCCAAGACCGGAACGGCGGGAGGATTTTCTTGGAGTCCCTGATCTACCATGTCTAGTGTCTGTTCGTATCCCTATAACTGGTGTGACACCAGAGGATGTCTCGGTGGCATGACTCTACAAGGTCAAACACACATCTTAGATCAAGATTAACGAGGACTGAAACTTAGAGGATAAATAAGGGAACATGATAAAGAAATCATTCATGATTTCTAAAAGTAGGATACACGGTGAGTACAACTCCTACATGGTGTGTTCCATTAATATTTCATGTAGGCATGTACTCCTGCTAACCCCGAAAGTGTAACACCCCATACACAAATCATTTTCTCTGAAGACATGAAGTGTAATTGAATCCTCTTACCCTACCCAAGTTCTTATACATGACATAACCCACACAGTACTCCTAGAGAAAGACTACACAACGTTTTTGTGAAAGACACATCGTATAATAAAAGAAATTCACCGGCCCTTGTTGTTTGTCACACGACCGTTTACATGACTGACTCTACACAGCATGTTTGTTCCAGACACAATGTGTACTAACTACCCATAATCCACCCGCGTCGTTAGTCACATGGACAGACTCCCAGTCTAAACAATATGGCATGTACGTCTGGTATATAGAATGTTCCACCAAATATTTCTCAACCCCATGACTTTTCCCACACAGTCAGTCACACAGTCAAAGACTACACAATGTGTACTTTAGAAAAATTGTTTCTACCTAAAAATAAGGATATATGAAGTGTATTCAATGTTACAGACCATGTATTATAGTTTTTTGGACAGTAAGCCTCGGAAACTACTCTGGAAACCATAACAACATTGAAAAGTACATTAAAGTGACAAATTCTGATCCGGGAAGGTCTATACTCCTCGTGAATAAAATTTTGGCATCTTAGACATGTCATATATAAGCATAATAGTGCAATGATCTTCCAAATTTTGATCCATGATGGCCCATAACACCTCAAGAACCAATGTTTGGCATTCATTCGAATGAAACCTTACACAATATAAAACCCCATAAAATAGTAGGTATTTTATCAAATCATCTATCAAAATAGTATTCATATCTAGCAGAATATCTATAATAACAACAAGAATTCGCTAATTCACCCCAAATGGCATGATAAGAAGGCATGACATGTGATCTATACCAAGTGCTTATATTATGCATGAGATTACATGCCCTCATATCATCAGGTTAAAACAGAAATAGAACCACAATATTATCAATGTTAATATCACAAAACTTCTGAATCACCCAATTGTGAAATCAAATCAATTGTAAAAAATTACAATACTGGAAAAAATGCAATAATTGAAGTAAATTAGATTTCCCATGTACACGGGTTAGCTAATCCAGGGCACATCTAATTACTAACTACCTATTCCTTCCTATCACTGTCTATAGGCTCCAAAAAGTAATTCATGAAGAAAATAATTCCTTTTATACCACTTTGTAACATCCTGATTCTGGGTGCCACCCAGAGGTGCGACGTACCCAGTTGGTCACATTGCCGCAAGAGAATTTCACTGAATGCGAGAGGCTAAGGACTAGTGCTGATGATCTTGGGTGTAATTGTGGGGAAAAAATGCCCTCATTGGTAGAGAAACGCAGCTGAAATTATCAATCAGATAACAATATCAGAAACAGAAATAATACCAAACAACAGTAAATAGTAGAAGACTGAATGTAAATAAACAACGGGAGCACATATATGAATGATGTTTGATACATATACCTAGGAAATATCCAAACAAGATGCAATGATAGAAATATGTGCTAATCCAAATTATATATAAATGAAATAAACTCCAACATAATCACAAGCCTTAGCTTTGTCACGTGCTCTCCAACTCCACATCAATTATGTATCCGAAGTAGAAGGACACTTTACCTTATCTATACATGTAGCAATATAATCTATTTGACCCAAAATCTTGGACCAAATAGGTTGTGAGACGAATCCCAGTATGAAACCACCCAGTGATCTATGCCTAACCGTCAGGGAATATATATGGTAGGCAATAAGAAAAATGAAGAAATAACAAGGAATTTCTCAAGAGTAAACAATCCTATAGTTTAAATTACATTCTTTTAGATTATATCAAGTATGTAGATAATCAAAAAACAACTAAACCCACTTGGAAGTACTCACATACTATCCCATATAGTTCAATCAAACCAAAGGAACCCTTCGAGAAGTACTCACTGGCTAACCCCTATGGTTCATCTTTAGAAAAGACCCTCTGAGAAAGCAGTCTCCATCAATTCCCCCTGTGGTCTCATGTTGGTAACTATAGACAGACTGGGAAAGCACTCAACGTCCAATACCCAATGTGGTCTTTTATATAGGAACTAAAAACACTCTAATGGATAACTTATATCTAATACCCCTATGGTCTCGCAATGTGAAAAGTAAACAGACACTCTCGAGAATCCCTCGACGTCCATTCACCATATAGTCTACTACACCAAGTTCCCATATCCCTGTGTAAGTCAAACAAGCACAATGATGTTCAATAGCCAATGTAAAACATAAGAACTACTTAGTTAACAACTTTAAATAACTACATGGCTAAACAACCTTAAGTATATAACAAAATCAGATAATATCACTCCATCCTAACAACACTAGGCATGGAAACAAGCAGTCAAACAGGCTATTCTTTGAAAAATTGTCAATATAAAAATAAACATGTATAATACATCTATAGTATGTAAATATAACCCTATTAATAATCAAACAAACTCTACTCAGGAACTCAAGGAATAACAGACATTAACATGCCTCTAATCCTTAAACACGCAATACCCCGTTCTATGGTATTGGGAACTTTTGCAAATAATATTCAAAGGCTAACTATAAAAAGAAACAAACCACCGACCTCGATGTTGTACGATCGATATAGTTGAATCCCAACCTTTGATTCAACCAAGAACATCTTATATCTACAAAAACGTCCAAAATGATCAACCAACAATATCTCACGAGAGAGGATAGATCAAGGAACAATCCTCTAGAAGAAGGAAGAACTCACTGTGACGATTCCAACGTAATCGACAAAAGTTGATTAAGAGAATGGATGATGAGCCAGGGGCACAGAGAAGAATCAATGGTCTCGTTCACTCCTGGATAGGATAGAACTAGAAGAAGGCTTTTTTTCCAATTAGATGTAGCAAGGGCATTTTTAATGAAAAAATTAAAGTACACGATGTATACTTTAAAGGTACACGACATGTACATGCCTTAACTGGGCCCCTCTTTAGGCCGTCTCCATGTCACCCCACATGACCATGTACTTGGCAGTTACATGGTCAGTACACAGTCACCCACGGAAACTGGGTACACAGTGTGTACTCCAAATTACACGGCGTATACTCATTAAATTTTTAGACTCTTGTCTTTATTCTCAACAACACCAGAAATGAAAACCCATACCTGTAAAGAAGAACCAGGTTCTTACATGTAAAATATAGAATATGTTAACAATCACAACCCATTTTATTAGTAAAATTTTGTGTTTGATATATTATGTTGGAGACTCTTACAAAGTCGTGCTACTTTTAGATATTGAAATTTTTTTATCGTGATTTATTGCTTGTTTTTGAATGGAATGTTTACTGTAAATTTTTTAATTTTCACTATACAAGTTTTTAATCGATTCCATATACATTTTGAATATTATATTATTTAGAGAGTGATCTTATCATCTAAGAGTTAGATCTTGGCTTGACTTAAAGAGTTTGTGATAGAAATTGACATTTTTTGATTGATTTTCTTCAGCATTTAATAGTCAATGAGGTAGTATAGTATCAATTACTTTCATGGAGATCATACCATACATATCATTGATATTTTATTATAAATATTTTATGCCATGTGTGGAATAATTTCAAGGATGACTTCCTGAAAAAATAAATCGTAATGAAAGGTATGAATATCCTTTTTTTATTTGAAAAATCATTTTAGTGGTTACTATCATATATGATCTGATAAGTAATTTTTTATCTGTTTACAAGATTAAATAACAGAGGATGGAGAAGTGTTTGAGGTTACTAAGAGAGATAATTAGGTTGAATATGACTAAATTATAGGAACCCAAAAGGATGTATGGTTATAAGAATATTATGATAATAGGTGATATAAACATACTACTTCCAACATCATGGAATAAGTTAATCGAATCTCAAATAAATTTTAGTACCAACCCATATTTGGTGACTATAAATATTAGATTAAATTTTATATCTGAGGATCAATAGTTACAATATAATTATTCTATAATTTTATATTTATAAATTATAGATTTATTGTGAGAAAACTTCTATCACATATTAATTTATTTTGATGAATAATGAGTATATACTTAAGGGGGTTCGAACTAAGGGAAGATAAATAGTCACCATTTATAGTGTGCGAATAATAGGGTTCCTTAAGGGGAAATAACATTTTATGATTATTTATTTGAACACATAGAGCATATATTTTTGTTCACTACGTGACATGATCACATGACTAATAGAAGTGGTCATTGTCTTATCATTTTACTGGATCAATGTTTCTACAATTATTGTAACTTACAAGAATTAATGTATCATTTCCAACGTGTGATCAAAGAATTTTCTTATGTACATTAATCATACATCCAGATTGTTGATCAACTAAATCAAAAAGAGAGTATTTTTAAGATCCTAGGTTCTCCTATGAGGTATGTAATGTTTTTAGTTTAAATGAATAATTATGACCAAATTTAAATCCCTAAAGAGGTTATGGTAGTTTCAAGGGTATTTTGGGCTTGTTTAGAGCCCAATGAGTTTTTTTTGTAACTAGAATCTTGGATTCACAATTGGGAGAAACCGTAGAACACTGGACACATAGTTTGGGGAAACTGTGTGTGTGTGTGTGTGTTGGGGGGGGGGGGGTTATAAGGCATCATAGGTCACAAGTTTTACCCAAACTATGATCATAGGGTTTCACACCCATTTTCATCTACTAAAATGTTTTAGTATAGGCCAAAAACATGGTTGGAACATGGTTTTCCAAACCATGAACCAAGATTGTGTGAGGGGTGATATAGGATAGAGGCATACATCATATTTTACAAATGGTTTGGAAAACTGTGCACATGAACCATGTTTTTTTCCTTGAAGTGGAAATGGGGGGAAAATATTTGGTTGATGGTTTATAGAATATTGGGTTCATACTTTATAATACTCTTTAAAAGTGGTAAAATGAAAAAATTACCATTAAAACACGAATAATTTAAATCTAATTTTTCTATTATTCTCTAATTTACAGAAACCCAGGGTTTGGGAGATCCATGGAAGTAATTTTTTATAATTAGATTAAAATTATCCTTTTGGGATTGGATTCAACCATCAATCGTCTTTTTGGGATCCGTGTGGGTGATTTATTCATTCATACTTTACCTTTATTTATTTTTTCCATATCAAATGACTTATTTTATGCTAGCTATAACTCCTTATTTCCAATCCATTCATTATTTTCTCCATTTTCCTCCAACTAGACCAGAGGTTTTACCCAATGTTGGATGAGTATTATACCCAAGGTATGTAGTTGGTGGTATATAACTTTCCCTTATTGGTTAGTGTTTAATATTTTTTTTTTCATTTTGTCACTTTCCTTTTTTTAAAGGTTGGGCCCGAAGCCTCATTTTATTATTAAATCAAATCAAAGAACTATTTTAACTAGGTAGAGGGTGACCCATTACATAGCCCGAAGGCCCATTGGGCATGTAGCCCATTACATAGTATGTAGACCCAATGTTATGATGTCATTTTCTTCAACCCATGCCACCTTCGAGCTGTATTTTTATATCTTTCCCATGATACCCCACCCTCTTTGGTTCATGTGATCTTTCCAGCTTATTTGGAGCCTTAAATAATAAAATGATAATTGAATGAATGAATTTTAGAAGGATTATCCATCCTTTTAATTTGATTACATGAATGGTAATTTTTCGAATTAATTGATTAAATGGGTTTTAATTTAAATGAGGAATGAGTTGGAATAACTCACATATAATTTATAATTTTTAAATGAGATGTGTATTGATGAATGAATTGATTATGGTATTGGATTTCATAGAGATTCTTAATCCTAGTATTTTGATTCAATTGTATTCCCTGAACATTTCTACTCCATATATCTGTGTTGATTATGGTAGTGGATTCCTTGGACATTTCTAATCCTTGAATCCTGATTCAGAAGGATACCATGGACTTCTCCACTCAATAAATCTATATTTCATGGAATTCTATAGGCAATATCCTTATATTCTTGCCACGTCTTTACTGAGTTACCATAGATACTCTCTATAGACTCAATAAGGATTCCTTGGTAATTTATATATTGGATTTAGCCCTATCTGTCCTAAAACATGATTACACAGTGTGGCCATTGTGTATTTTTATATATTTTTATAGACAACAATCATATGGGTATTAGATTATTATTGTTAGAATGTAGTGCATCACAAATTATTGAGGACACATTAATGTTAACCATTGTTTATCAGTTCTTTAACATCATTCATAAGGAGAAGTGTTTGATAGGATAGGATCACATCAGAAATGAATCTTTACATTTATTTCTATTATAAATGTCATATAATTCACCCTCTATCAATGTTTATACACATGCTAGACTTTTTAGAGACATCATTTGTGATGGAATATTGAGTGTTATCTCACAATATATTCAGGCCATCATTGGGTACTTTGACATACTTCACTAGTATAGGATGAGACTAAGGTAAGATACCATTAATGATTATTGACTCGATCATTACCTAGAAGTAGAGGAGTATATTACCAAGCTATGCTCATGTTTCTAGATAGGGATAATACATATTTTTTTAGTTTGACACATGTGTTGTAATAGATACTTATTCTTATGTATTTCCTGCCTTTCTGTATTGAGACACGACATGATAATCATATTGTAAATGAAAATACTTATGTTTTTCATGTTTATTTTAGTATATATATATTATTCATCACTTCTATGTATTTTTTATGCTTCCCCTGTAGATTTTAATTAATATAATAATATGCTACAATCTAATTACATGGGTATCATCACCACAATGTATCACCATATACCCTTTCTTATAGTCAGCAACCTCTATAATATGGGGAGGTATGCATGAGGTCTTGTGACCAGACCAGATCAGAGCATTATTTAGTGGATCCCAGTTCGGGACATTACAATGTCTTATTCAAGCTATTTTATTGGTTTAATATTTTGACACAATATATAGAACATTAGGATGTAATTTGAATTTTAAAATTAGCTGTGATTGGGGGTAGATAAACCATTTTACGAAAAAAACAAAATTTCTAGGAATGATAGTTTTTGATTTTACAGATTTGTATCGTTACTAATTATTTTACTTCACTATTGTCTCACACACTTGAGGTTTTATTCTTATTACAATAGATTATTTTTATACATTCTCTGATGAAATAATAGAATTCCATATCATGCATCATTTTAGAACCCTTACAGGATTCACGTTCCTTGAAAATTTAATTCCATATAAGATTAATTACTTAAATAAATGAAATTTATTATGAGTGACTTGAGTGATATAAATGAAACCTAGAAAACAATTTTTTATGATAATTAAGAGACATAATTGGTACATAAAGTTCATGTATGAAACTAAATAGTGTTTTTCTTCTTATGATACAAAAGACACCCTATGAAATCAATTATGGAATGTTGAGTAATGGACCATTGGCCACATATGATGGAATTTGTTATGGTTAGGATTAAATATAATCTATATTTCAGTTTATATGGTGTATGGTTCCTTATAGGCTAGAAGTAGTGATTTACTTGGATGATTTTTTTTGAGAATTTCCATATAAATATGAATTTAAAAGAAATTGATGTTTCAAAATAGAGAAATATACCTTGATCTAGCTATACAAAGAGTAGTATGAAATGTATTTGTTACATTTTATGTTTTTATTTTCAATCCTTTTTATTACCCAATCCTGGATTAATGTTTACGAATCGGGATGTCACACGATTATTGGAAGGCATTGAATTGGCCTATGATTTTGTCTGTGACATTCTCATAAGAAACATTTTATGGTGGGGGTGTATAATATTTTAGATACATGCCACAATGGTTTACTAAAATTTTACACCAGGTGGTTGGTGAAATCCATTCTTGGGATGAAGTGGGCCCTAAGTCAATAGTGGAACCTCATGTTGTCCCAATTGTAGTTCCTGGTGTTGTAACAAATATGAATGCTACTTCCCAGTTCCATGAGGTATTCCTATTCTTTATGTAGACCATTTAGGGAGACTTAAAACATCCCTCATATATGGAAAACCTAACGTGTGTGTTCAAGCAGTAGAATAGTCCAATTATTTTGATGATGACGGTCCACAAGCTGCTGATTTGTTACTTTAGACAACATTATTGATTTTATGGAATCTAAGCATACATCCTATGAGGAGATTTATGTACATGAAATATATTCGTTGGAGAGAATCAATACACTATAAGTTTTTTTTAGCTTTGTTGATTATTTTTGAGATTTGGACATAGTGGATTTCAAAAATATGTTTTATTATTACTTACTTCCTAAGACACTAATAGCTGAAATGGCCAGTGAGTTTATGAATCTGGAGTAGGTTGTGTTGACCATTATGGAATATTTATAGAAATTCATAGTGATTGAGTGAATTTAACTAATTTATCATACATATAAGATATTGAGGGAGAGACACTTTGAGGAAGTACCCAAGCATGACCTTTGATCCCATGTGAACAATTTCATCAAACAATTATTAATGTGAGAGTGAATATAGAAATTATTTATGAATAGAACCTGAGTGAATTTGGGTTCATAGAAAAGTGATGTTCATCTTATCAACATATTGATTTAAGTTGGCATAAAGAATTTTTTTGAGACTTCTCAGTAGGTTAACTCTAATAGCGTGTGAGTAATGGTTGTTCTATCATATGTCATTAGTGTGGGAAATAGTGACATATAAGGATTATGTGTGATAGAGAACCAGTCTAGTGTTGATAATGCAAGCTGATGGGCCATGAAAAGATGTTCTATATGGAATTATCTTCAGCTATCAGTGTTAGGGGACCGACATTGAATCTAGGTTCAAGATCCTGATCTATAGCACCACATTATGTTGGGAGATGGTGTAGTGACAGACACAATAGATAAGGTGGCATTTATGGCTGATGAATCCACCTACCATTTTTATCATGATACTAGAGTTGGAATTATCATGGAAGAGAGTTTGTTTCATATGTATAAGATCTATTCCATATATATTCTATACAACCTACACAAGACAAAGAAAATGATTAGTACTCTAAGGTGAGATGTACGATCATATTGAAGTATACTCCAATATATTCTCCTTTTGATATAGGTGAATCTCATTAAATTATATCATTATGTATGGTGTAGATCCTTGGGCTCATTGTTTTAGTTTTTTATGGATTTATGACACTCAATACTCAGTTGGGCATCATAATGGTGGGTGTACAAAAATTTTGGGTGTTCTCCATTAGTATTGATGGGTCTCACTTTAATGCGATTATTTGTTTGTTCTAGATGATAGTTTTTAATGTCATACACTAGATAGAATGGTTAGTTTTGTATCTATACCATGCTAATTTATATTATTTAAGGGTGGCCTTCACATCAATATAGGGATGGGTTTCTATTCCCATGGATGAATGGGATATACCACAAGGTAGAGTTGGATCGAAGAGACTTTGGCTAGGTGAGATAATTCTTAGATAGCTAGTTTGTATCAAGATGTTCAATGAACATGTCAAGAGGAAATTCATCCTGTGGTTGATTATTTTTTGGATTTTTTCATGAATGAAATTAGTAGTTTACCTCCAAATATAAATTTAAATTTTCCTATCATTCTAGTTCCATGAGGTATTCCAGTTTCTATTCATAATTATATTATACATAATATGAAATTTTAGGATCTCAATAGACTGTTAGAGGTCTTGAAAGGAATGGGGTTATAACAACCATTATATCTTTGTGGGGTTCACAATCACTTTTGTCGTAAAAGGTGTAAATAACCCTAATTATATGTATGGATTATCAAAAATTGAACCAAATGATAGATAATAAATAGTATCCCTTATTGTCGATGAATAATAACTTTGACCAGCTCTGAGGATATAGAGTATTCTTGATGATTGACTTGATTTCAGGTAATTAGGTGTGTGTTCAACCTATAGACACACATTATAAAAATATTCATTAAAGCTATGATCTATATGTGTTTTGGTTATCTCGTTTAGTTACAAAAATACACGAGTAGTTTTTAGGGAATTGATGGAATGAATTTTTCATTTATATCTAGATTTGTTTGTGGTAGTATTCATTGATGATTTCTTGATGTATTCTCACAATCAACATGAATATGCAAAACATATTGAGATTATATTGGACACACTGAGAAAGAATCAGTTATATTCAAATATCATATATTTCGACTAATTGATTTATATTATTCAATTCTATGTTCATTATCACGACCCGTCCCCCGGGGCCCGTGTCATAACTACCCCAAGCCCGCCTTCCATAGGCCAGGGGCTGGCGACTAGCACCAGAGGCGTAAATCCCTAAAACCGGGAAGGCATTGCCTCTCTAAAACAAAAACACAAGCTCAAAAGAAGAGTACAAGCAGAAGTAAACACTAAAAAGTGTGTTGGAAATACAAAGGGGCCGGAATACAAGCTCAACAAAATGGTACAACCACAACTAAATGTAAAGTACAAGGAAAAGACAACAACTGGAAGTGACGCGCTACTCCTGGATCATCCTCCGGAGTTCCTACTAGAAGGGTAGGTACATATGGCCACCTCATCTCTCCTCTTCTGTCAGTCACCTCCGTGCACCGTCTCGTCGTGAAGTCCACCTCTGGGTACCGTCTCGTCGTGAGGTCCACCTCCGGGTACTGACTCGTCGTGAGGTCCACCTCCAGGTACCGTCCAGCTCCTCAAGCCTCATCCTCTATTAGTGATGTCCGTCGTCTGCAACCAACACAACGTAGTGAGGGCATAGCCCATGCAGGGGTGAGTATACGCTACTCAGTAGAGACCCCGAGACCCTCAAGGTCTCACTAAATCCAACAAAGATAATCACAAGAAGATTCTCAATAGATAAACCAAGCACAGGTATAAGACCATACATATACCTAAGTTACCAAGTAACTCATCTCAAACTTGAGGTATCACACAGTTTTGAAAACATAAGATAACCACTACTCAGGTATATGCCCATACATATACCTATGTTGTCAGGTAACCCATCTCAAACATGAGGAAAACACGAAGATCATTAACTCAGCTCAAACCAGGATTTTCATTATTGAAACTGTAACTGCTGAAGAGATCCGTCTCAGACGAGTATAGTGATCCTGTCACGTACTCCGAGGTACCTCTCACTAACCTATGATTACTGAAGAACTCCCGCAATGATCCACACAGGACCTCTGGGCGCTGGTCCACACAGAACCGCGCTGGGCACAGGTCCACACAGAACCGCGCTGGGCGCAGGTCCACACAGAACCACGCAGGGCGCAGGTCCACGCAGAACCGCGCAGGGCACATGTCCACAAAGAACCGTGTAGGGCGCAGGTCCACACAGAACCGCGCTGGGCGAAGGTCCACAAAAAACTGTGCAGTCGTCGTCGTTGAACCCACGGAGGATTCCAGCAGTCGAAAGGTCTCAGCCAGCTACATGGTCTCTGTACTCCGTACGCTTGTCAGTACCGTGGGTCGGCTGCCAACTACCAGGCACTCCGTCCGCTGAGGGTCTCATCTGCTACAACCAAGCGCACCTCCTCTGCTGCGTATCACGGGTCTGCCACTACAACCAATCACTCCTCTTCCAAGGGTCTGCCGCTACAACAAAGCGCACCACCTCTGTCGAGTATCACGGGTCTGCTGCTACAACCAAGCGCTCCATCCACTGAGGGTCTCTGTACTCTGCTAGCTCATCCCTGGGAGGGTCCTCTCCACGAGCTACTGGTCGAAACTCCAAGTATCACGAGATTCCACGAAGAAGTATCTCAAGGTCCACCTTGTCATAGGAATCTCAACGCAATAGGCAGCACGTCAATCGGACGCCCGATCTTTGAGTTAATAGCCTTTTAGTCCCGGGGGCCTGTTTGGTTTCGTATATGAACCAACCCGGCCATATCTCAACTGTACCCCGAAATCGCATAGGGTAAATCCAAGGGACTGTTTCTCAACAAGATCACCAATGTCGCTGACGATTCGTCAAGTGGAGGATTTCTGTAAGGAAGTCCAAGCAGTCGCAGCCAGCTCTAGGGTTTCCGTACACAGCACGCTCGTTCTGGGAGGGTCCGCTCCACGAGCCGAGGGGGTGATACATCAACTGTCTTGTGGATCATAGTTGATGTATCTCAAAGTTCCGTCACGTCAAAAGGAACTCAACGCCACAGACGGCGCGCCAATCGGACGCCTGGTCTGAGAGTTATTGGCTTTTCCGTCTCAGGGGCCCGGTTGGTTTTTAAGTCAAAACCAATCCGACCACACTCCAACTGCGTCAAAAACTCGAGCGGAGTAAGAAAAAGTATCTGCGTCTCGAGGATGATGACGACGATGAAGGATGTCAGCGTCTGGCCGTCTCGAGGAAAAGTGTAGCTGCCGACGATCGCTACTCGATTTTTCTTCCGTACATGTTCGTCAGTCCGATGACGACGAAGAGGGAGGTGAAGGTCCAAAGGAGACTACCACGTCAGAAGGAGGAGATCCGGTGGAGAGGATTCGAGTTTCTTCGGGTTCATGTTTGGCGCGTTCTTCGCGTTCTTTGCGTTCTTCATGTTTTTTGGCGAAGGAGGAGGAGAGAGCACTCACGCAACGATTCCCACAACACAAAAATAAAATGAGGCTATGCCTCATTTTATTAACTTCTCCAACCGAATTAAAAAGTTCAAACTTCGAAAATAACTTAACCTACACATTTAATACATGAGTGATGTAAATATTAAATGATAGTTTTAAGTCTTTTGAAATTCAAAGGAGAGTTATTAAAATTAAAAATGGGGGTTTTGAAGTTGGTCAACAGGTGGGGCTCGTGCGGGCCCCACTAGTCAAACCTCTCATGGGAGGTTATGCGGGGGTGGGCACCACCAACTTAACCTCTCATGAGAGGTTATGGTATGGTTGCCCCCACCTCAACCTCCCATGGTTGGTTTTAACCAACTCTTAAATAATAAAATTTGCTAACAAATTTTATAAATTTCTTCAAATATTAACAACTCCACATTAGCAAATGCAATTGTGGTGAAGGCCCACTTAAGAAAAAACTGGCGTTGCGAGTTCATCGGTGCCCTCATATTTCGATTCCGAGCACCTGTTCAAAAGATAGAAAAACCCGCTCGCTCGTTCATTGAACGTAATCGAGCTAAACTTCGGAAATTGATTCCGGTCATACTGGGCCTCGGAATCAGGTGCCATCAAAGACTATGGACTCGTAAAATTCCAAATAAAATTAAGAAAAAAAATTTCCCTTGAAATTTCCGGGTCTTTACATTTCACCCACCTCAGGGCTTTACGTCCCCGTAAAGCTTCAACACAAACTCGAGAAAACAAGTGGTACTGAGCACACATCTAAACCTTACGCTCCTATGTGCTCACCAGGAGGTTCTCGTGCTACTCGTGAAGAACACCAGAGGAATCGTCCGTCCACGTAGAACCAGATCCTATCGATCCTCGATCTCTACTAAACCTCCGAGAATGTCGCCCTGTCATTGACGTCCAACTACCTGTGGTCGATGACGTGTGAAGAAACATGCACATACCTCTTCAGCTGAGATATGCAGATGACATTAGGCACCCAGTGCAGCTGAGGTGGTAATGTCAAGCGGTAAACCTCCTCGCCTACACTGATGAGGACCAAAAAGGTCCGTCGAACATCCGAGGTAACTTGTCTCCTTGGACACATCTCCGAAACCTCGTCGAGGTGAGACCCGTATAAGGTCGTGGTCGTCATCCTCGAACTCTGGAGGCCTTCACTTCCTGTCTAGACTTGAATCTCAAAACTCCTGCTGCTACGAGAGTAAAGTGGACTGACTCAAGAGTGGTCGGTTGCACTCCCCTATGCATGAGCTTACTCTATGGTGCCTGAGGTTTCCTTTTCGCCGACCAAGGAAAACTCACCCCAACATTGTAGATAAACCACAACCTTTTTGCCTAATACAGTCAACCTGGGTATGAATTGTGAACCAAAACCATACCCAGACCAACATTGTAAGGCCTCGACGCTGCCACCAAGATATTCCAACCGAAACACTCACCTCGAGGGTCAGATCACACCGTCGGCGTAAGCGTGATTATCGAGTCTCCTCCCCAAGGTATCTCCAGACGTGAGGGTCAAGTAAACGGCTTACCCAGAACCTCTAGGTTTGGGAAAGATTCGTGGAAGGATAGAATGATTGGTACCTATGTCTATTGATATGGCAGCTTGTAGTAGACATAGACTGTACCTCGAATCATTCTTAGAGCCTCTGGGTCACACTCCTTGACTGCATGCAGCTACTCTCTTCCCCAGCCCTCCTGCTCCCTGAGCCTGGCAGGGACTACAAAGGCGGGTGGTTGTAACATGTCGAAATATACCCCACCACTTGCTGCTCTCCAAGCTCCGCTTCCACATCTGCTACTCTGTATATTCATCTGTCCTTAACACTTCCTCTTCCTGAAACATTTTACACGCCCAAGTCTCTATGACTGGTGTCAGTTTCCTGTCTTCCCTATGTTAATGTCTACTGGCTATAACTGATCAGCCAAAGAACTCACAACCACAAAGGTTCTCTTTAGAAACCTAGCATAAATAGAAATTCATAGAGGAAAAGTGATGGCTCGAAAGTCCTTCATACACAATTAGTTCAGAATTTCGAGTCTAAAGTACTGATTACATCACATTCAACGAGTACCAGGAACGATTGGCATGCCTCATTGAGTGCTCTGCTTCTGACAATTCGTACTGCTGAAGCTGTATAAGCTCAAGAAAACTCACAGCCACCTCCTCAAGCAAGTTCTCAGCCACCTACAAGTCAGGCTCACCTCGAGAACATGATGGATATCTGGTGCTGGAACATACGTTAGGCACTATCCTACAAGTACCCTTTACCGGTACCGCCGGTAGTGTCTGCTGACCAACAGGTAGTGGCATAGCTGACACATTACACGAAGGTACTATCTCAGGTATCGATCCACGTACCGAAGCCTCATTATTAAACATACCAACCTCATGGTACCTCACTGGAAGAATATAGTAGATATGGTCACCATATGCTCTACTAGTGTCTATGTTAGGCGTAGAACTCTAGCAATCGCCTCCATCCAGTCCACTGCTGCCTGGGAAAAACTGTGTCACCACGTAACCTCGGAGGCCTATGCTACTGGAACCCGTGCAACGCGCTCTAACAGCGTGCACCGTCAACTAGTACGGCTGGTGGCATCCTCTGCCTAATGGGTGGTGGTGATGCTGGTACACCACCCGAAGGTGCCAACACAGAAAAAGGGCCCCGCACCGAAATCTCTCCGCTCAGTGGGCCTTCATCAAGAACTCGCTCGGAACTCCAACTGACTGTCTTCGTAGCCGCATCCTGATAAGAAACAGGTGCGCCAGGGTCAAACAATTTATAACTGGTGAGCTGACCTGGTTTGAGATGACTTTAAAACTTTTCGGAAACACACACGCAATCAGTGTTTTCGTGCATTAAGCCGGAAATCAGACGTCAGGGTCCTGGTGTATGGATACGTCGGCCACCGCACCAACACTGGACTCCCTAGACTGATAACCACACTCAATACCCTTAACACTATTGCTTCACATAGAAGAAATATCAGAGTCCTGAGTTCTGCGGTAGAACCGAACTCCTTTGATACCAATTTGTCACGACCTGTCCCCCGGGGCCCGTGTCGTAACTACCCCAAGCCCGCCTTTAATAGGCCATGGGCTGGCGACTAGCACCAGAGGTGTAAATCCCTAAAACAGGGAAGGCATTGCCTCTATAAAACACAAACACAAGCTCAAAAGCAGAGTACAAGCGGAAGTAAACACTCTCAAGTGTGATGGAAATACAAAGGGGCCATAATACAAGCCCAACAGAAAGGTACATCTACAACTGAAAGTAAAGTACAAGGAAAAGACAACAACTGGAAGGGACGCGCTACTCCTGGGTCGTCCTCTAGAGTTCCTACCAGAAGGGTAAGTACAGATGGCCACCTCATCTCCCCTCGTCTGTCAATCGCCTCCGTGCACCGTCTCGTCGTGAAGTCCACCTCCGGGTACCGTCTCGTCGTGAGGTCCACCTCCGGGTCCTGACTCATCGTGAGGTCCATCTCCGGGTGCCGTCCAACTCCTCAAGCCTCAACCTTGATCAGTGTTGTCCGTCATCTGCAACCAAGACAACATAGTTCGGGCATATCCCATGCAGGGGTGAGTATACGCTACTCAGTAGGGACCCCGAGACCCTCAAGGTCTCACTAAATCCAACAAATATAATCACAAGAAAATTCTCAACAGATAAACCAAACATAGGTATAAGCCCATACTTATACCTAAGTTAACAAGTAACTCATCTCAAACATGAGTTATCACACAGTTATGAAAACAATGGATAACCACTACTCAGGTATATGCCCATACATACACCTAAGTTATCAAGTAACCCATCTCAAACATGAGGAAAACACGAAGATCATTGAATCAGCTCAAACCAGGATTTTCATTATCAAAACCGTAACTGCTGAAGAGCTCTGTCTCAGACGAGTACAGTGATCCTGTCACATACTCCAAGGTACCGCTCACTAACCTATAACTGATGAAGAATTCCCGCAATGATCCACACAGGAGCTCTGGGCGCTGGTCCACATAGAACTGCACTGGGCGCATGTCCACACAGAACCGCGCAGGGCGCAGGTCCACACAGAACCGCGCAATCGTCGTCGTTGATTCCACATAGGATTCCAGCAGTCGAAAGGTCTCAGCCAGTTACATGGTCTCCGTACTTCGTACGCTTGTCAGTACCGCGAGTCTGCTGCCAACTACCAGGCGCTCTGTCCGCTGAGGGTCTCTGCTGCTACAACCAAGTGCACCTCCTATGCCGAGTATCACAGGTCTGCCACTACAACCAAGCGCTCCTCTACCAAGTGTCTGCCGCTACAACCAAGCGCACCACCTCTATCGAGTATTGCGGGTCTTCCGCTACAACCAAGAGCTCCGTCCGCTGAGGGTCTCTGTACTCTTCTAGCTCATCCCTGGGAGGGTCCGCTCCACGAGCTACTGGTCGAAACTCCATGTATCACGAGATTAAACGAAGATGTAACTGAAGGTCCACCTTGTCATAGGAATCTCAACGCAACAGGCGGCGCGTCAATCGGATGCTCGGTCTGTGAGTTAATAGCCTTTTAGTCCCGGGGGCCCGGTTGGTTTCGTATACGAACCAACCCGGCCATATCTCAACTGTACCCTGAAATTTCATAGGGTAAACTCAAGGGAATTTTTTTCAACAAGATCACCAATGTCGCTGACGATTCGTCAAACGAAGGATTTCTGTACAGAAGTCGAAGCAGTCGCAGCCAGCTCTAGGGTTTCCGTACACAGCACACTCGTTCTGGGAGGGTCAGCTCCACGAGCCGAGGGGGCGATACATCAACTGTCTCGTGGATTAGAGTTGATGTATCTCAATGTTACGTCACGTCAAAAGGAACTCAACGCCACAGACGGCGCGTCAATCGGACGCTCGGTCTGAGAGTTATTGGCTTTTCCCTCTGAGGGGACCAGTTGGTTTTTAAGTCAAAACCAATTAGACAACACTCCAACTGCATCCAAAACTCGAGCGGAGTAATCCAAAAGGTCTGTCCCAGTAAGGGAAAACCAACAAAGTCGACGGGACGTCAATCGGATGTCTGGAGCTCAAGATATAAGCGTTTCCGCTCCGAGGGCCTGGTTGGCTTCGTGTACGAACCAACCCGGACAAACACAAAGTTCTCCGAAACCTTGAGTATAGTATGCTGAGATGACCTTCTCGATCCAAGGATTGCATCGCAACTGACAGATCGTCAATAGGAGTTCTGTAGCATAAGATATGGGCGTTTGAATGGAAAAGTACGAGTACGGGGGGTCTGGGCCCGGCCCGGCCCGGCCTAGTACCCCCCTGGGCCAGCCCGAACCGGGACTTGGTCTGGCCAGGTTGGGTGCGTCCCGACCCGGATGGCGGCCCAGCGGGGCGGCCCGGCCCGGCGGGGCGGCCCAGCCCGACCGGCGCGACCCGGCCTGACCTGTGTGGTGCGGCCCGGCCACCTGCCAGCAGGGCTCGATCGTTTGGCCGAGCGGCGTGGAAAGAGGGGGCGTTGACCGCCCCCTTTAATAAATCTGCGTGGCAATCATGCCGCGCCTCCCCCCTTAAACCGGAATGGTAAACCCGTTCCGGTCTGCCGCGGCCTAGGCGCGGCGGCGGCGCCGCCGTGCTGGGACGTGCGCCGCCGCCGCACTCCGCAGACCACCGGACGCGCTCCGTTGGTCTGGTTTGCATTCCGTCTTCGCCAGTGGTCCTCCAAGGACGTGCTCTTTACTGCGGAAGCTTTGAAAAAGATTATGGCCCCGTTTTCTGTGACTCCGCCAATCCGCACATCAAAGAGAAAACTGCAGAGGGTTGTCGGGCCGTGTTCGTTCGGCCCACGCCCTCCGCGTTAAGTGTTTTCAAATCAGCAAACCGAGTATCAATTCTATTTAATAAAATTGAAACAACTATCCATGATCACACAAGGTAAAACACTTACCAACAATTTTCCCGGCCCGCAGATAAAATAAAAGATCTGCACTCATAATTTTAAAAAAATAAAGCCAAGGAAGAGGGTTCCATTTACAATAATAAAACCCCTACCTTGGGTTTAGCTGATCGGAAAAAGAAGCGTCGTTGTCCGAGGTTCATCGTGGTACCACGTCGCGAGGATGATGATGACGATGAAGGATGTCAGCGTCTGACCGTCTCGAGGAAAAGTGTAGCTGCAGACGATCGCTACACGATTTTGCTTTCGTACTTGTTCGTCGGTCCGATGATGACGAATAGGGAGGTGAAGGTCCGAAGGAGACTACCACGTCAGAAGGAGGAGATCCGATGGAGAGGATTCGATCTTTCTTTGGGTTCGAGGTTGGCGCGTTCTTCGCGTTCTTCACGTTTTTCGGGTTCTTCGGTGAAGGAGGAGAGAGCTCTCACGCAACGATTCCCACAACACCAAAATACAATGAGGCTATGCCTCATTTTATTAACTTCACCAACCAAATTCAAAAGTTCAAACTTCAAAAATAACTTAACCTACACATTTAATACACGAGTGATGTGAATATTAAATGATAGTTTTAAGTCATTTGAAATTCAAAGGAGAGTTATTAAAATAAAAAAAATGGTTTTGAAGCTTGTCAATAGTTGGGGCTCATGTGGGCCCCACCTAGTCAAATCTCTCGTGGGAGGTTATGCGGGGGTGGGCCCTACCACCTTAACCTCTCATGAGAGTTTATGGTGTGGTGGCCCTCACCTCAACCTCCCATTGTTGGTTTTAACCAACTCCGAAAGAATAAAATTTGCTAACAAATTTTATAAACTTCTTCAAATTTTAACAACTCCACATTAGCAAACGCAACTGCAGTGAAGGCCCCCTTATGCAAAAACCGGCTTTGCGAGTTCATCGGTGCCCTCAGATTTTGATTCCAATCACCGATTTAAAAGATAGAAAAACCCACTCGCTCTTTCACTGAACGTAACCGAGCTAACCTTCAGAAATTGATTCCAGGCATACCGGGCCTCAGAATCAGGTGCCGTCAGAGACTGCAGACTCGTAAAATTCAAAAGAAAATTAATAAAACAAATTTCCCTTGAAATTTTAGGGTCTTTACAATCATATTATGTCAGAAACAGTTATATTGATAAATCTAGTGATTGTGAGAGCTATAGTTTCCTTTGTGTAGCATAATCCCATGATTGGAATGTTTAGTTTCTTATTGAAATCTGGATATTACTGTTATATCATACATGAAATATCATGAAAAAAATCACATCCTACATGATTTAATGAGAAGCGTTTTATGCTTATATAGTATGATATGTTCAAAATAACATTTCAGGAGCTGAATGGGAGACATACTTTAGTATTGGTTCTGATCCTACCAGATCTGGGAAGATGCAACACAATGTATTGTGATGCATCAGGCATTAGGATAGAAGATTTTATGATGTAGGAGGAATAATACATGGTGTATATATATCATCAGTTGATGATACATGAGGGGAACTACCTAATCATTTATCTCACTCTGGACATTGTTGTTCATGCAATGTGTTGTTAGATGCATTATTTTCTATGGGATAATTTTATGCTGTACACGGACCAAAAAATCCTCAAGTACATAATTAAAAATCATGATAACAATTTATGTAAATGAAGGCAGATTCGTAATGATTCATATTTTAAATTTAATGTTTCCAATATACATGGAATGAGAAAGGTAGTTTTGGATACACCGAATAAGAGGATTTAAATATAGGTAGTTCCAGAGGATAGTAGTGAGTGGAAGTTTACGACCTTATTTTATGAGATGAACATGGATTTTTAGTATGGCCATGGGGATAATTTTATCTTGACCTTAGGAGTGAATTACATTCTTATCAATAGAGTGTGGATTGGAAAGTTATATAATTCAGACAGCCTAAACCAATGAGAGAGTGTTGAATGTGAGGACCTATCTCCTTGTTGGAATTTTGGTGAGAATGAAAATATCCATATTATTGGTCATGTATGTGTTATGAATAAAATATATAAGGAGTTAATGTGGTCATTTAAGTCCTTGACCGGGTAAGTGTATCTAGACAATACAAAGAGATACCGATAATTTTTTCACCAATATTGGTGGCTATGAATGAAATGAGACATAGATGGGTTTTTCATGGGATGTTTAACATGTCAGCATGGGAAGGGAGAACATAAATGTCCATTTGGGATTTTATAGAATTTATCTAATCTTATGTGGAAATGTGAAGATATTCTGATGGATTTATTTACTTGGTTACTAAGGTTTCCCTGAGTTAGTGGTCCTATATGGGTTGTTATAGACAGGATCAGTAAGGTCACCAATTTATTTTCAATTTAGAAGTCCTTATCAATAGATGTTTTTGGGAGACTATACATACCTGATGTTGTGCACTTTCACAGGGATCCTGAAACCATTGTATTAGATATGTATTCTCAGTTTATATCAGAAATTCTGAGTTGTATTGATGGATCAAATATTTTCAATTAAATTTACATTGAATTTTATTGTTTTAAACCAACAAAATTGTTTCTCTAAGATGAATTGCTTCTTTTTTATGATATTGGTGTTATTTTTAGCTAAACAGTAAAAATGCCCATTTAAGACTTCTAACTGTTTTAAATTATTTATGTAGTTTGGCCATAATATCTTATACACTAATCCAAATTGACAACTTTTTTGGAATCTACAAATCCAGGGCTTAATTTACTATTTTTGGACCAAAATCTGAATCGACGATATGAAATCTCAAATGAATCTCACATTTTGTCTCAAGAAAACTGTTTACAGTTCTAGTGAGTTTTAATGTGAGGTCCATAACTCATTATTTGTGCACCCAAATGTTTTGGAATTAGGTGAATGCACGAGGAAGGAGTTGAGGAACATTTTTCATGAAGGAAAGGATGCGGTAATTGGCCATTTTATGGATCATTAAAGATTTCCAATCTAGAGGTTTGTGATTTGGCATGTCTGACAGGACAAAATAAAATGTGAGAGTAAAACGGGCATAACTCTCGGATAACTTGTCCAAATCCGCTGAGATTTTGCGGGTAAACGACCAAGGGAATTATAAACAAATTCAATAAGGACTCAACGCGTGAAGATTTCATTTAATGGGGCTACAATGTGTCAACATCCATGGGAAGAATTCTGTCTGTAAAAAGAGGAGATGTCCTCCCTCTCAAAGCATCCCATTCTTCATCTCATTTTTCCTGGGACACCAAGAACAATAACATTTCAGCTTTTTCTTTAATTTATTTTCTTTTACATTGTTTTGTAATGCCTTCTTCTTCCCCTTTAAACTCTATTACCCTTCACATTGATGGGTAAAGCCTTTGAGTGATTGAGGAAGGGGGAGTTTCACTTTTGTAATGTTAGAGGTTTGTGCTTAAATATAAAATCCACTTTTTCTTTTGAATGAATTCTATTATCACGGTTTCCCAATTATCTTAATACAATCAGGTTTTGAGTTTGGTTTATTCATTTTTAATAGCTTTGGATAAATAATTTTAATCACCCTATGCCTAGTGAAATTTGTCTTGATCAAGCAGATTGTGTTAGGTGGTGAGTGTATAGCGATTGTTGGCACGTATGTGAAACTATTAAACTTTTTCTAGAGTTCTAAGGAGAAATTTTTTTCGATCGGGACTTGAATTAGTTGGTTAGGGATTGTTTATGAACTTCCATGTACATATGAGTGAGTCTCATTTGTTTCTTTAACCAAGGGTGATTAATAACTCAATTGAGGAGACTTTCATTTGTTATTTGAATCGAAGAGAGGGAACATGATCTTTTTTACTATGATTACATTGCAAAAGTGAATCCTACCCTGACCCCATCACTCTCTTCATCCATTAGTGTTCAACCTTTATTTTTATTATTTGCTTTATTTTTCAACCCAAACAATTTAGAAAAAAACATTTTCTTCTTTCTTAAATTTAAGTGAAAAATATAATTATTGTGCACTCCTCTCTGGAGAAACCTTAGGTTTACCACTATACAATATTTTAACATAGGTATTATTTGTTTTTGTCACACCCCATGATAGGCACGTGTCAAAACTTGGCACTTTTTACTGGGAGGTAGTTGCAATAGTTTTATTTCTCTTTATTTTTTCTTTTCTTATTTTCATTCCAAAGTTGCATTACTAGAACCTCAAACACTAAACCCTGCACGAACAATCTTGAAATTGAAAAATATTTGTCGAATAGGCTCAGAAACCTCAATTTAAAATCTGAATTTGAGGATATTTCTCTTATATATTTGAGTGAAACTTCAAGTGTTCACTCCAATCCTGTCATAATGGCCGGAAATCAAAACCTAACCCTTAGAGACCTTTGTTCCCCACAATTTCTTAATCAGATTAACCAACCTATTATGCCAATGCTACAAAATGATTTTGAGATGAAACCTAACATGATTCCATTGCTTACAAAGTTTCATGGATTGGAAGGTGAAGATCCCAACCAACATATTAAAGAGTTCACACATGTCTACTCAACCTTCAAACCACGTGGAGTAGCTGAGGAACAAGTTAATTGGAAGGCGTTCCCATTTTCGTTGGAAGGAGCTTCCAAATAATGGTTGTATGGTCTACAACCTGGTGATGATTATGATTGTAATGACCTGGTGAGATGCTTCATGAAAATGTTCTTCCCCACCTCTAGAAGCACAACCATCAGAAATGAGATCAATGCCATCAAACAGTCACCTGGAGAAACCCATTACAATTACTAGGAATGATTTTAAAAGCTATGTTCAAGCTGCCCTCATCAAGCCATTGATGATCATCACTTTCTTGTATTCTTCTATCAAGGCTTACTGGACAATGATAGGAATCTTCTTGATGCATCATATAGAAGTGAATTGATTGAAAAGTCACCAAAAGAAGCCAATGTTTTGATTGAAAATATTTCTTAGAACTCGCTATAGTTTCATACAAGAGGTAATGGAATATGAGGTATTCATGAGGTAAAAAATTCTCATCCATAACCCTTAATAGAAACTAAGATCAAAAAGCTATCTAGATTGGTGAGACAGATAGCCTTGAAACAAGTGGGTGACCAACAAACACCAACTAAGATATATGGTTTATGCTTATCAACTGATGATTTCAATGACCAATGTATTGAAATACAGGGAATGAAAACTTCTGTGGAAACTTTTTAGAAAAGGAAATACCAATTGAATTAATGATGGAGAGATCCAAACCATGTTCAATATGGGTTTGGAAATCAGTAGAATCCAGCTAGACCCCCATTCAAGCAACCATTCCAAAACCCCCAACCATTTCAATAAAAGAAATCATATAGCCAACCTTCTCACCAACCACACACTTTCTTAAAACCCTATGAGAAGCCACCAACCAGTGCACAACCCATAATTTTGAACCAACAACATATATCTAGGATTGAGGGGTTGAAAGATTCTATAAAAGATTTTTTCATAAAATTTGAAGGTATCATGGAATTCCTAACCAAAAATCCTGGTAAAGTTCCTTCCCAAAAAATCACAAACCCAATGAAGAATGTCAGCATGATAACAACAAGAAATGGAAAAGACCTCTCACCACCAGCATCCAATGAACATGAAAAAAGACTACCTGGGTTGAGGGAGAATGAAGTTGCAGACATTGAAAATTCTATGAAAATGCATTGTGAAGAAGAGATTAAAGAGGAGGAAGAGAAGGATAAGTCAAGGAAGAAGAGACAAGAAACACCATTTCAAAGGAAAAAAGGGAGATGAAATAGATACCCCCTCCATTTCCATCAAGGTTGATTGAATCAAAGAAATTGCCGGATGAAGCACTTCAAAAAGAAATTTTCGACACCTTTCAGAAAGTGGAAATCAATATCCCCTTACTTTAAGCATTCAAACAAATTCTAAAGTATGATAAATTATTGAAGGATCTTTGCACCATGAAGAGGAGACTTCAAGGGAATGAAAGGATCAACTTGGGACGAAGTGTCTCAGCATTGATTACACCACCGATACTGGAAAATTTCAAGATGCAGGGACTTTCTCTATTCCTTGCACTATCCGTTCTTTAAATTTTATGGATTCACTATGTGATCTCAGAGATTCAATAAATTTTATGCCTCACTCAGTATTTTCATATTTGAAGATTGGAAAATTGAAGCCTACTATATTGGTGGTCCAGCTCGCAAACAGATCCACAGTTTTTCTAGCAGGTGTTCTGGAAGACGTTCTTGTAAAGGTAAATGATATATTGTTCCCAACTAAATTTTATGTGCTATCAATGGAAGAAAATAAGAGTTCATCACACTAACCCATCATGTTGGGAAGACTATTCTTAAAAACTGTGAAGACCATCATCAATGTGAATGAGGGAACACTCTCAATGGAACTCAGAGATAGTCGAGTGCATTTCAACAAACTCAAATCCATGAATAATATGTCAGATGTTTATTCAGTAAAAGAAATATACCATAAAGAAGGAAAAGATCCAAATAAAAATTCAGAAGAGACTAACTTTTAATTTTTGGTTAGTTTGTTAGAGGAGGAAAGAGAATCAAAATCAGGAGAATATGTTAATATAAATAAGTATAAACTCAAGGATGCCGAACATGAAAAGATTATCATAGATCTACAGAAGGAACTTTCTACAATGGAAGAAGAACTTGCTAAGAATAATTCCATATGCCTTGCAATGGAACATGAGATGATGAATGAAAAAAAAACCCATTAAAACTGTAGTGTGTAAAGGATATTCTCAAAACAATGGGAAGAGTGGATCACAAGAAAAATAGGAAAAACCCAAAAAAAGGTTCGTATGGGTAAAGAAAATTGAGGGTCAATCTACTGCCTCAAGAAAAGAGAGGAATTTTCAAAGGACACAACAACCCCTTAAAAAGAGTTATGTTCACATTGCAACATGGAAGAAACAAATAACCAGAAATATTGAAAACCATTCCCGAAGAACAAGATTTCAGGGGATTTGCTGGTGTTACGGTATCTATGGACACAAATTATACTCTTTTTGGTACAACATGTCTTAACCAAGAAATTGAAAAGAACCAGTGGAAGAGATCACACTCTTTCACTTTGAATACAAATGAATACCTACTAGGTTTCATCATTCCTTTACTCATGATTAAATGCAGTTACTATATATTTTTAAAACATAAAAAAATTCCAGCATTGAGGAATTTCTATCATTTATGTGTGGGGGAGAGAACATTTTTAGTTTTGGATTTTCATTTTTTGTTTGTTTTTCAAAAATAAAATTGGGTGTTTTCAAATTTTGGTGTATTTATTTTTAAAATTTTGGTGTGTTTTGGAAGCTTTTGAGCTAAAATGATTATCATTACCATTTTTGAAACCCATATCAATGAGTGAAACAATCTATTGCATGAAACTGAGATTGAATGAATGCTGAAATTAAATTGTTTTGAGTTCAAATCTTTTGTAATATTATGAAAAGTACACTGATTTTTGAAACCCATTCCATATTTCAATGTCTATATCTTTGAAATCACATTCCTTGATGATTTTAAACCATTTTTGTCATATTATTTTCATTCACCTCATTTCTTGAAAGAACTAGACCATGCATGCTTAAACTAGAATTTGATTTATTCCTTTCAAAACTAGAGGGTTTGAGGAACTTGTGTTTTAAATGATTGAGGAAATTATTTCATTTAAGCCCCCATTTCAAAATTATCCTTTTCATTATGGACTACTTTATATATTAATCATTATAGCCCCTAGTAGCCATGAATATCATGTTTGGTTAGCCACATTACACGCTAATTTTCTCTATCCAACATGCTCTTGAAATGAAATTGCATGATCTAGTTGAACTTAATCATGGGGGAATATGTCTTGTGGTGTAATACCTCATTTGGTGAATGTTTGGGTGAAAAATAAATTGTTGAAGAGATTTGCGTTCTGATAAAAAATTATTCTATTGAAAGTTGTGCCTTTTTTGGAGTTTTCATGATAAGAGATGTTGTGCTGTTCTGGAGCTTCCGATGTGAAAAAAAGTTGGGCCTATCTGGATCTTTCAAGAAAAATCATTTTTGAAGAGATTGAAATATTTTTTCATAAAATCATGAGCTGATTTAATGATGATGGAGCCTATTTTCTACAAAGTGGAAGAGAAGGAGACCATGTTTGAGTGATAATTAGAATCTTGTAATTTTTCTTCATAAAGAACCATGCCCTCCTTTTTCAGCATTAATTTTTTTGTACATCTAAATCCTACCAACTGAAAGCCACAGAACAACCCTAAAAAGTCTTCATGAGAAACACACGTCCTTGACTCACATTGGGTGGAGAATTAGGAATTTATTAATCCTATGGTGACTCTTGTTTGAGATTGTATGAGTAAAGCCTTGTTGAGCATTTACATTTGTGAGATGAGAGAAAATTCATATGAGGTAGGTGTTTTGTGTGCATAGGATAAGAAATTAAGTGGAAATATATTAAAATCTAAAATGGAGAACTTGAAATAATTTTTTTTTATGAGGCATGACATCTTTTTCTTCTTAGTATGGATTTGATAGATCTCATTGGTATGTGTTTTGGATTTTATTTGATTTTATTTTTTTTGTCTAGAAGTCCAAGTGCTAAGTGTGGGGAAATTGATAGAGAAAATATTTTAAATTAAATTTACATTAAATTTAATTTTTTTAATAACAAAAAATTGTTACTCTAAGATGAATTACTTCATATTTATGATATTGGTGTTATTTTGAGCTAAATAGTAAAAATGAACATTTCATATTTTTAACCATTTTAAGTTATTTCTATAGTTTGGCCATACAATATTCTACAATAATCCAAATTTCCATATAATTTATTTTCCAGATTCTATACATCCAAGACTTCATTTACAATTTTTGGATGAAAAGCTGAATCAACCATATGGAAGATCAGAAGAAGCTCACAAATTGACTTAAGAAACCTTTTTACAGATCTGCATATTTTCTGATGTGAGGTACATAACTCATTATTTATGGCCCCAATTTTTGTGGAAGTTGTTGGATGCACACGTAAGGAGTTGTAGGAAATATTTCATGAAAGAAAGGATACAGTAATTGGCCATTTTATTGGTCATTAAAGCTTCCGAATCAGGTGGTTTGTGATTTGGCGTGTCTGACCGGACAGAATAAATTGTGAGAGTAAAACATGCATAACACTCGGATTACTTGTCCAAATCTACAGAGATTTTGAGGGTAAACGCCCAAGGGAATTAGAAACAGCATTCAAGCAGGTCTCAATGTGAGAGGATGTAATTTAATGGGGCTACAGTGCGTCAACATCTGGGGAAAGAATTATGGCTATAAAAAGAGGAGAGGCCCCCCCCTCTCAAAGCATCTGATTCTTCTTCCCATTGGTTCTAGGACACCATGAAGAAGAAATTTTCAGATTTTTATTTTATTTATTTTCTTTTTAATTGTTTTTAATGCCTTCTTCTTCCCCTGTGACCTCTATTACCCTTCACATGGAGGGATAAAACCTTTGAGTGATTGGGGAAGGGGGAGTTAAACTTTTGTAATGTAGAAGTTTTGTGCTTAAATATAAAATCCTCTTTTTCTTTTGAATGACTTCTATTATCACTATTTCCCAATTATCCTAATGTGATCATGTTTTGAGTTTGTATTAATCATTGTTAATATCTTTGGTTAAAGACTTTTAATCTTCCTCTTCCTAGTGCAATTTGTTTTGATCTAGAAGATTGTGTTATGTAGTGAGTGTCTAGAAATTGTTGGCATGTGTGTAAAACAATTAAAATATTTCTAGAGTTATAAAAAGAAAAAAATTCCCAATTAGTACATGCCTTATTTTTTTATAGATTGTTTATGAACTTCCATGAAAAAAGTAGTGAGTCTCGTTTATTTCTTTGACCAAGGGTGATTAATAACTCAATAGAGGAGTCTTTCATTTGTTATTCAAAAGGAAGATAGGGAATATGATCTTTATTACTATGATGAAACTGAAAAATTGAATCCTACCTTGACCCCATCACTTTATTCATCCATTAGTGTTCAACCTTTACTTTTATTGCTTTCTTTATCTTTCAACCCAAACAAATTCGGAAAAAAACATTTCTTCTTTCTTAAATTTAAGTGACAAACATAATTGTTGTGAACTACTCCCAAGATACAACTTAGGATAACCACATTACTACATTTTAACATAGGTATTATTTGTTTTTGTCACACCCCATGATAGGCACGTGTCAAAACATGGCACCATTTCTGGAGAGGTAGTTCCAATAGTTTTTTCTTCTATCTTTTCTCTTTTTTTATTTTCGTTCCAATGTTGCCCGACTAGAACCTCAAACATGGAACCTTTCCACATTGATCCTGATATTGAAAGAACTTTGTTGAATAGGCTAAGAAACCTCAATTTACAACCTGGATTTGAGGATATTTTTTTACAGACTCGAGTGAAACATCAAGTATTCACTCCGAGCCTATCATCATGGATGGAAATCAAAACCTAACCCTTAGAGACCTCGGTGCCCGAAAATTCCTTTATCAGAATAATCAACTTGTTATGCCAGTGTTACAAAATGATTTTGAGATGAAACCTAATATGATTCCATTGCTTCCAAAGTTTCATTGATTGGAAGGTGAAGATCCCAAAAAACATATTAAAGAGTTCAGACATGTCTACTCAACCTTCAGACCATGTGGAGTTGCTGAGGAACAATTTAAGTGGAAGGCTTTCCCATTTTTTTGGAAGGAGATGCCAAATAATGGTTGTTTGGTCTACAAACTAGAGATGTTGTTGATTGGAATGACCTGGTGAGATGCTTCATGAAAATATTCTTCCCCACCTCTAGAAGCACAACCATCAGGAAGGAGATCTATTCCATCAAGAAATCATCTGAAGAAACACTTTACGAGTACTGGGAATGATTTTAAAATCTATGTTCCAACTGACCTCATCTAGCCATTAAGGATCATCACTTTCTTGTATTCATCTATCAAGTCTTACTGGAAAATGATAGGAACCTTCTTGATGCATCATCTGGAGGTGCATTGATTGACACGTCACCAGAAGAAGCCAAATGTTTGATTACGAAGATTTCTCAGAACTCGAAACAGTTTGGTACAAGAGGTACTGGCACTAGAGGTATTCTTGAGGTATTAAATTCTCATCCATCACCCTACTAGAAACTATGATTGAAGAGATAACTAGTTTGTTGAGAAAGATATCCTTGAAACAAGTGGGTGACCAACAACCACTGGCTAAGGTATGTGGATCATGCTCATCAGCTGATCATTTCACTGACCAATGTGTTAAAATACAAGGAATGGAAACTTGCATAGAAATTTTTTAGAAAATTCATACCAACAGAATCAAGGATGGAGAGATCCAAACCATGTTCAATATGGGTTTGGAAATCAGTAGAATCAAGATAGACCACCATTCGAGAAACAATTCCAAAACCCCCACTATTCCCAAAAAAGAAATCTTATAGCCAACCTTCTCACCAACGACCCACTTTCTTAAAACCCTATGAGAAACCATCAACCAAGGCACAAGAAATAATTTTGAACCAATAACATATATCAAATATTGAGGTGCTTAAAGATTCTGTAAAATATTTTTCTTCCAAGTTTGAAGGTCTCATGGAATTCTTAATCAAAAAATCCCAAGAAACTTCCATCCCAAACAATCCCAAACCCAAAGGATAATGTCATCATGATAACAAAAAGAAGTGGAATATATTTATCACTACTAGGATCCCATGAAACTGAAACAAGACAACCTGGGTTGAGGGTGAATGATGTTGTAAACTCTGAAAATTCAGTGAAAATGCATTGTGAAGAAGAGAACAAAGAGGAGGAAGAGAAGGATAGGTCAAGGAAGAAGAGACAAGAAACACAATTTGAATGAAAAAAAGGAATAAGAAAGACATACCCCCTCCATTTCCATCATGGATGATTAGATCAACAAAATTTCAAGATGAAGAACTTCAAAAAAAAATTCTGGACACCTAATAGAAAGTGGAAATCAATATCCCCCTACATGAAGCAGTCAAAAAAATTCCAAAGTATGTTAAAATTTTGAATGATATTTTCCCCAAGAAGAGGAGACTTCTAGGGAATTAAATGATAAACTTTGGAAGAACTATCTCAGCATTGATCACACCACCGATACAGCAAAAATGTCAAGATCTAGGGACTTTCTCTATTCTGTGCACTATCGGTTCTTTAAATTTTACATATCCACTATGTGATCTCAGATCTTCAATAAATGTTGTACCTCAATCAGTATTTACATATTTGCATATTGGAAAATTTAGGCCTACTAGAGTGGTGGTACATCTCGTAAAAAGATCCAATGTTTTTCCAGCAGGTGTTCTAGAAGATGTTCTTGTAAAGGTAAAAGATCTATTATTCCCAGCTGACTTTTATGTACAAACAATGGAAGAAGATAGGATTTCAAAACACTCAACCATCATCTTGGGGAGACCATTCTTAAATACTGTGAAGAACATCATCAATGTGCATGTGGGAACACTCTCAATGGATCTTGAATATAGTCGACTTCAATTCAACATACTCAAATCCATGAAGAATTTGTCAGAAGTTCATTCACTAAAAGCAATCTACCACAAATAAGGAAAAGAACCAAATAAAAATTTAGAAGAGACAACCTTTGAATTTTGGTATAGTTTTTTAGAAGTGGCAAGAGAATCAAAATCAGGAGAATATGTTGAGATCAAGAAGTGTAAACTCACATAGGCCGATTATAAAAATATTATCATAGATCTCTGGAAGGAACTTGCTACAAAAGAACAAGAACTAGCTAAGAAGAATTCCATATTCTTTGCAATGGAACTTGAGATAAAGATTGTCAAGGAAACCCCAATTAAAAATATAGAGTGTAAAGGATATTATCAAACCAATGGGAAGAGTGGATCACAAGGAAAATAGGGAAAACCCAAAATCAGGTTCATACGGGTAATGAAAATTGAGGGTCAGTATCCTTCCTCAAGAGAATAAAGGAATTTTCAAAGGACACCACAACCCCTTAAAAAGAGTTTTGTTCACAATGAAACAAATAAGAAAATAATATCCAAAAAGTTTGAAAACCATTCCATAAGAAAAATATTTCAGGGGCTTTGCTAGTGTTGTGATATCTATGGACACAAATCAGACTCTTGTTAGAACTACATGTCTTTACCAGGAAATAGAAAAGAACAAGTGGAGGAGATCACACTCCTCCACCCTAAATAAAAATGAAGACCGACCAGGTTGCATCAATATTTACCCTTGATTAAATGTAGTTACTATATATTTTTGAAACTTAAAAAAATTCCAGCATTGAGGACACTGTATCATTTAAGTGTTGGGGAGGTATCCTTTGTAGTTTACGATTTTCATTTTGTGATTTTTTTTTCAAAAAAAATTGCATGTTTTCATATTTTGGTGTATTAATTTTTCAATTTTTGGAGTGTTTTTGAAGCTTTTGAGATGAAATGATTATCATTACAATTTTTGAAACCCATTTCAATGAGTTAACCAATCTATTCCATGAAACTGAGCTTAAATGAATGCTGCAATGACTTTGTTTTGAGTTCAAATATTTTGGAATATCATTAAAAGTACACTAATTTTTGAAACCCATGACATATTTCACTGTCTATATCTTTGAAATCACTTTCCTATGAGGCTTCTAAACCATTTTTGTTATATTCTTTTCATTCTCTTAAATTCTTGATAGAACTAGACCATGCCTGCATATAACAGAATTTGATTTATTCCTTTCATAAATTGAGGTTTTTGGAATTTGTGTTTTAAATGATTGAGGCATTTATTTGGTATAAGAACCCATTTCAAAATAATCATTTTCATTGTGGAATACCTTATATATTAATTAGTGTATCCCCTAACAGCCATGAATATCCTGTTAGGTTATCCACATTACAAGCCAATTTTCCTTATCCAACATGCTCTTGAAGTGAAATTACATGATCTAGTTGAACTCATGTGTGGGGGAAGATTTCTTGTGGTGTAATAACTCATTTGGTGAATCATTGTGTGAAAAATATATTGATGAAGAGATGTGTGTGCTGATGAAAAATTATTCTTTTGAACGTGGTGCCTTTTCTGGAGCTTTCATGATAAAAGAAGCTGTGCATTTCTAGATATTTTGATGTAAAAATAAATTTGTGCCTATCTGGAGCTTTCAAGAAAAATCATGTTTGAAGAGAAGGAAATATTTTCTTCTGAAATCCTAGCTGATTGAATGTTGATGGAGCCTATTTTATACAATGGGGAAGAGAAGGATACCATGAATGAGTGATAATTAGAATCTTGCAATTTTTCTTCAAAAAGAGACAACCACTCCTTTCTCAGCCTTAGAATTTTTTTTTATCTTCTAAAACCTACCAACCGAAATCCACAGAACCACCCTAAAAAGTCCTCATGAGAAACACATGTTCTTGACTCAAATCGGGTGTAGAAGTAAAAATTTATCAAGCCAATGGTGACTCTTGTGTGATTTTGGATGTGAAAAGCCTTGCTGAGCATTTACATTTGTGAGTTGAGAAACAATTCATGTGAGGTAGGAGTTTTGTGTGCGTGGGATAAGAAATGAAGTGGAAATATATTAAAATCTAAAAGGATTACTTGAAATAATTGTTTTTGATGAGGCATGATGCCTTTTTATTTCATTGTTTGGATTTGGTTGATCTCACTGTTAAGTGTTTTGGATTTGATTTGATTTGATTTTTGATTATCCAGGAGTCCAAGTGCTAAGTGTGGGGGAATTGATAGAGAAAATATTTTCAATTAAATTTACATTGAATTTAATTGTTTTAAACTCAAAAAATTGTTACTATAAGATGAATTGCATTATTTTTATGATATTGGTGTTATTTTGAGCTAAACAGTAAAAATGCCCATTTCAGATTTTCAAATGTGTTAAATATTTTATGTAGTTTGGCCATAACATCTTATAGACAAATAAAAATTGCAAAATTTATTCTCATCCAGATTTTAAACATCCAGAGCTTCATTTATTATTTTTGGACCAAAATCATAATCAACCATATATATGATCTAAAGAATATCACAAGATGTCTCAAGAAGAGTTTTTACAGTTCTACCAATTTTTGATGCGAGGTCCATAACTCAGTATTTGTGGGCCCCATTGCTGTGGAATTCAGTGGATGCACGGGGAAGGATTTGTGAACCGTATTTCATGAAGGAAATGCAATGGTAATTGGCCATTTTAAGGGTCATTAAATATTCTTAATCTGGCGGTTTGCGATTTGGCATGACTGGCTGGACAGAATAAATTGTGAGAGTAAAATTGGCATAACTCTTGGATTACATGTCCAAATCCGATGATCTTTTGGGGTTAATCGCCCAAGAGAATTATAAACAACATTGAAGAAGGGCTAAACATTTGAATTTTTCATTTATTGGGGATAAAACGTGTCAACATCCGAGTGAAGAATTTTGGCTATAAAAGGAGGAGAGGTCCCCCCTCTCAAAGAATCCCATTCTTAATCCAATTCCATCCAGGACACCAAGAAGAAGAACTTTTTGGCTTTTTCCTTTATTTCTTTTTTACATTGTTTTGTAGTTCCTTATTCTTCCCCTTTAAACTCTATTGACCTTCAATGGTGGGGTAAAACCTTTGAGTGATTAGGGAAGTGGGAGTTTCACTTTTTTAATGTTGGATTTTTGTGCTTAAATATACAATCATCCTTTTCTATTTAATGACTTCTATTATTAGTGTTTCCTAATTTTCATAATTCGATCATGTTTTGAGTTTGGTGTATTCATTGTTAATAGCTTTGGTTAAAGACTTTTAATCTCCCTATGACTAGTGCAATTTGTCTCGATCGAACAGATTGTGTTAGGCGGTGAGTGTCTAGCGATCGTTGACACGTGTGTGAAACTGTTAAAGTTTTTCTAGAGTTCTAAGGAGCAATAATTCCTGATCTGGACTTGCCTTAGTTTTTAGGGGTTTTTATGATCTACCACACACATAGAAGTGAGTCTCATTTCTTTCTTTAACCAAGAGTGATTAATAACTCGATAGGTGAGTCTTTCATTTGTTATTCGAAAAGAAGAGAGGGAATATGATCTTTATTACTATGATAACATTGAAAAAGTGAATCCTACCCTTACCCCATCACTCTATTCATCCATTAGTTTTCAACCATTCTTTTTATTTCTTGCTTTAATTTTCAACCAAAATAATGTTGAAAAAAACCTTTTCTTCTTTCTTACATTTTTGTGACAAACATAATTGTTGTGAACTCCTATATGGTGTTAACATTGGATAACCACTCTACTACATTTTAATTTAGGTATTATTTGTTTTTATCACATCCCACGATAGGAACGTGAAAAAAATTGGCGCCATTTCCGTTGAGGTAGTTCCAACCGTTTCTCTCTCTCTCTGTCTTTTGCCTTTTCTTATTTTCATTCCAAAGATGAATGACTAGAACCTCAAACACCGAACCTTGCCCCATTGATCCTGAAATTGAAAGAACATTGAGGAATAGGCTCAAAAAACTCAATTTTCAACCTGAATTTGAGGATATTTCTCTTATAGACTCAAGTGAAACATCAAGTGTTCACTCTGAGCCTGTCATCATGGTTGGAAGTCAAAACCTAACCCTTAGAGACCTTTGTGCACCACAATTCCATAATCAGCATAATCAACTTGTTATGCCAATGTTAAAAAATGATTTTGAGATGAATCCTAACATGATTCCATTTCTTCCAAATTATCATGGCTTGGCAGGTGAAGATCCCAACAAACATATAAAAGAGTTCATACATTTCTGCTCAACCATTAGACTACGTGGAGTAGCTAAAGAACATGTTAAGTGGAAGGCGTTCCCATTTTTGTTGGATGAAGCTACCAATGAATGATTGTATGGTCTACAACATGATGATGTTGATGATTGGAATGACCTAGTGAGATGATTCATGAAAATATTCTTCCCCACCTCTAGAAGCACAACCTTTAGATATGAGATAAATATCATCTGGAGAAACCCTTTACGAGTACTGGAAATGATTTTAAAAGCTATGTTCCGACTTCCCTCGTCAATCCATTGAGGATCATCACTTTCCTGTACTCTTCTATCAAGGCATACATGACAAATATAGGAACCTTCTGGATGCATCATCTAGAGGTGCATTGATTGACAAGTCACCAGAAGAATCCAAAGGTTTGATTGAGAAGATTTCTCAGAACTCACAATAGTTTGGTACAAGTGGTACTGGCACAATAGGTATTCATGAGGTACAAACTTCTTGTCCATCACCCTTAATAGAAACTATGAATGAAGAGTTAACTAGTTTGGTGAGATAGATATCCTTGAATCAAGTTAGTGACCAACAATCACCGGCTAAGGTATGTGGTTTATGCTTATCACCTAATCATTTACCTGACCAATGTGCGGAAATACAAGAAATGGAATCTTGCGTGGAAACTTTTCAGAAAAGGAAATACCAACAAAATCAAGGATGGAGAGATCCAAACCATGTTCAATATGGGTTTGGAAATCAGTAGAATCAAGATATACCCCAATTCCAGCAATGATTCCAAAACCCCCCACCATTTCAAAAAAAGCAATCTTATAGCCAACCTTCTCACCAACCACCCACTTTCTTAAAACCCTATGAGAAACCATCAACTAGTGAACAACCCATAATTTTGAACCAATAACATATATCTTATATTTAGTGGCTGAAAGATTCTATAAAATATTTGTCCACCATGTTTGAAGGCCTCATGGAATTTCTAACAAAAAATCCCAGGAAACTTCCTTCCCAAACAATCCCAAACCCAAAGGAGAATGTCAACATGATAACAACAAGAAGTGGAAAAGAGTTCTCATCACTAGCATCCTATGAACTTGAAACAATACCACCTAGGTTGAAGGGGAATGACGTTTTAAACTCTGAAAATTCTGTGTAAATGCATTGTGAAGATGAGAAGAAAGAGGAGGAAGAGAAGGAAAGGTCAAGGAAGAAGAGACAAGAAACACCATTTGAAAGGCATCAAAGGGGGAATAAAAACATACACCCTCCATTTCTATCAAGGTTGATTGAATCAATGAAATTGTAGGATAAGGTACTTCAAAAAGAAATTCGGGACACCTTTCAGAAAGTGGAAATCAATATTCCCTTACTTGAAGCAGTCAAACAAATTCCAAAGCATGCAAAATTTTTGAAGGATCTTTTCACCAAGAAGAAGATTTATCAAGGGAATGAAATGATAATCTTGGGAAGAAGTGTCTCAGAATTGATCACACCACTGATACCACAAAAATTTCAAGATCCAAGGACTTTCTCTATTCCTTGTAGTATCGGTTCTTTAAATTTTACAGATTCACTACGTGATCTCAGAGCTTCAATAAATGTTATATCTCACTCATTATTTACATATTTGCAGATTGGAAAATTGAATCCTACTAGAGTGGTGGTCCATATAACGACCCATGCTTTACATACATTGTTATTACTTCATAATTTAAGAATACTTAGTACAACATATAACAAAAATCACAAAAGGACCGTATATGTATTGTTTCTTTAAAAACTGGGAAACATAAACAACTGGTTCATAAATCTTCTACAGTGTCTCCCATTTATTTCATCATATCTAGGGTACCTTTTAGCATATTCTACTTAATATCCTTCTTCCTAACCTGGGGAAAATAAAACACACAAAAAGGGTGAGCTCAAAAGCTCAACAAGGGAAAATAAAGGAAATAATAATCATAGCATATCCTTTTGAAAATCATAACCTGCAAAAAAGATCATAATATCACAACATGGGAAAAATCATAGAAGTGAAAATGAAATCTCAATAATCATAACATAAAACATGAAACTTTGTGGCATGCACACATAATCATAGAGGATCATTTCATGTTAGTCATGACTCATTTCCAAGACTATCTTAGCGGACAAAGTCCATTTCTCAATCGAGTTCACTCCTCGTTTCAGTCCTGTATCATGAACCGATTTAACCTGCCATTCCAGCCATGTCTATCTCATGAGATATAAATCTTTACCCAATGAATTGGAGGGAGATATAGGTATCACCCATCTTATAATGAATCCTTTCTTATGTGTGCCACAAATCACAAATCATACATCATCGCATAACACATGTAATAAAAATAGGATTTTTAAAACATCATGACATCATAAAACAATTCATATATGGTAAAGGACATAATAAAAATAATTCCATACAACATTATCAAATCAATGTAATAATTGGGATAGAAACAGAACCCTATATTGTCTTAGATGGAAAATAATTCTGATAAAACATTTGAATTCCATTCCTGAGGAAAATATCCTTTCTTCTTCAAAAACACTTTCCTTTCTTAACATGTCATTCGATTTTAAACTAAAAGAAGTTAATTAGAAATAAACTTGAAATCTTGTAAAGGAATAGTCATTGAAATAATGTTTTATGAATCCATTTATTCCGTATAAGTTAAAAAAAGACATTCTTCTCGTACTTTGGTCGGAAAAGTAAAACATTACCTCGTAGAAACGATTCCTTTCATATCGTTTACTAAAAAAATACCGAAGGGTAAAATTGGGTTTAAAAAATTGTAGGAATATATGAATAATATTACATATTGACATAACATGGATGTGGATGATAAATTACACCCCAGTAAATACCAATGCATGAACAATCTCGGATAAAAATGAGATTGGGAGATTTTCCCTTACCTTAGGTTTGATTTGATTCGTACGTGTCTGAACATCCTATATGATGATTTAAATAATGTTATTTACTTCTTCCAGAATCATATTCATTTATATGATATCATATATGGTCATATTCTTAGCTTTTTATTAGTAATATTTCATTGTTACTTGTTATTCGGGTCTTTATTTCTTTTTTTTTCTTATGCGTGTTTTGCCGAAAAATTCTTCTTCTTCTTTTTAGTTTATAGATATATCATATCCAGAATGGTATTAGTGTAATATATATCATATTTATTCATTAAATTCATTTATATAATTACTATGTAATGAAGATCATGTAGAACGAATCACATCACATCGTGGAGACGGTAGGCCGTACGTACGCACGAGCGATGATATCATTCCCATGATCGTGGAATTGTATTCAAGTGTATTTATAATATTTCAGAATCAATATCACTTTATAATAATCATATATAGTTACTAATTACATCATTATACCCATCCATGTAAGGTGGTGGTGGAAAATAGATTACACCACGGCGTGGAGACGGTATTCCGTACGTACGCACGCGCGATGATTTCATTTTTCCGAAGGATGGATAGAAGGTGAATTACGGTTGTTTCATATTTATAATAACATATAAGTATATAAGTAATACTGATGTTATTACTTTATCATGAAACAACTAAATAATAAGAAGTTGAAGAAGAAAGAAATTGACAAAAATCAGTAATGGATATTACCTCTTCTTTGACGCGCCTCTTCTTAACTTCCCCTTAGGGAACTAGAGATGGTTTTTGAAGAATACCAGGACCTCTAGGATGATTCTAGGGAAGTGGAGAAGAGATTTTGGTATGGTTTGTAAGAGATTTAATTCTCAAATTGGTGTGAGGAGGAGAGGGAGGAGGTGCCCTTTTATAAGGGAGGAGAGGGGCACCTTAGGAAAATCTCAAAATATTATTTTATATTAAAGTCAAATTCAGTTTATAATTTCTCCAAAGGGTCTTATTTCGATGATAAATTAAGTATGGGTCTAAATCCTCTCATCGAATAGGTTTTAGACAAATTTAGGTTATTATTTTAACCTTATCAATAAGATTTAACTCTATGTTAAATAATTTAACTTTTACCGTGTCTTTTTGTTTTCTTACACTATATGGTTAATAAACTTACTATAACATACCAAAAGAACCCCAATTGGTTAATTATTAATATATATACATCCTTATATAAGTCATTTGGACGAACCTTAGATTTTTAAGAAAAAAATAACAATTAATAACATAATATTTGTTTTAAAAACAATTTTATGTCAATTTAGACACTATTTGGTACATGATTTTTTTGAAACTTATAACAGAATGATAAGTTCGAAACAAGTAAATTAAATCAACACCAACATGTTATATTAACCTTGAAAATTATTGTAATTCATAAAAAGTCTCAAATTACATTTATTTGGGCATTTATAACATCAATTATGTTAATATTTTCCTAATAAGGTAATTACTGCATCATCGTTGAGTCATAAATAAATTAAATTATTTAAAGTCTAAAAATTATAAATAAAATATAATTATGTAGGAAATAGTTTTATCTTTCTAATGAATATTTATAATCGAATTTATCTTATTTATAACACTATATTAAAAATGTTTTAGTTATTAAACTTTGATTTTAACTATTTTAACTCTTCTTTAAATAAAATAATATTAAATGTCCTAATCTAATCCAAGTGGACCTAAATGGTCATATTATATTCATAAGGTTTTTTTGGTCAAAATAAACTTGTCCAATTGAATTAGGACATGTGTAGAGGTAATAGTAATATCATTTTTATCTTTAATTACCCTATTTACTATTCACCGCGGTAAATAAAAGTAAAAAGTTATTATTCACCAAAAAATTATTTTCATCTCATTGAACCACATTTTACTTACTGATATCAACTGTGTCTCTCGGATTTTAGAAATTCCATTCACAGAAGCGGTAAAATTATGTTTTATGCAAAATTCAGTTTTTTTAACTACCACATAGTGGTTTCACTGTTCATCAGAAATTGAAAGTTTTCAGAAAAATACCAAAATTTCACCCTAGGCTAATTTCGATATTCTGATTACAAAAATGAAGTCCATTTTGAATGATAAAATTTATAAAATTTCAAAAAGTGGATATTACTATTCATAACGGATATTTTATATTGCATATCGTTGTTTAGTGAAACTCGTTATTGCGTACAACGCAAGCTATTAAGGAAAGTCGCGATTACGTGTAAAACAAGCCAAGCTAGTGTTTGTGTGTAGTGAAATATTCTTTATAAAAACAAAATATTTCTCATAAAAATCTCAGGTGTTACATTCTACCCCCTTAGAATGAAATTTTCCCTTGAAATTCACCACTTTGTAACAAACAGATGAGGATACCTCTCCCTCATCATATCCTCAAGATCCCATGTAGCTTCTTCTAATTGGTGGTTCCTCCATATAACTTTCACCAAGCGAGTGGTATTGTTCCATAGGAATTTTTCGCTATGATCCAGAATCTCTATCGGCTGTTATTCATAAGAAAGATCTTGCTCCAGCGGTACTACTTCTGAGCTGAGTACATGTGAATGATCAGGTATGTACTTTCTCAGGAGCGATACATGGAACACATCATGAACTTGAGAGAGATTCAGTGGAAGCGCCAATCGGTATGCTAACTTCCCAACACGATCAAGTATTTCGAAAGGACCGATATAACTAGGGCTCATCTTTCCCTTCTTTCCAAATCTCATTACTCAATTATAGGGAGATATTCGTAAGAACACTTTATCACCCACTTCAAACTCTAGGTCTTTTCTGTGGTTATCGGCATAACTTTTTTGAAGAATCTGAGCTGCTCTTATGTGTTGTTGAATAGATCAGACCTTTTCTGCCATCTCATCAACAAGATCAGGTCCTAATATCTTTCTTTCCCCAACTTCATCCCAGCAAGTCGTAGTTCTGCATTTCCTTCCATAGAGAGCTTCATAAGGAGCCATCTGAATACTGGAGTGAAAGCTATTATTATAAGAAAATTCCACCAAAGGTAGGTGTTGATCCCAACCATGTTTGAAATACATAGAGCAAGCTCTCAACATATCTTCTAGAGTATGAATTGTTCTCTCAGACTGACCGTCTGACTGAGGATGATAAGTTGTGCTGAAACTCAACTCTGTATCTGGAGTATGCTGAAAACTTCACCAGAACATCGAGGTAAACCTCGGATCCCGATCGGATATAATGGAAAGTGGTACTCCATGAAATCTTACCACTTATTTTACATATATCTTGGCAAGTTGATCAAGAGAGAAATCCTCTCTTATAGCAATGAAGTGTGTCGACTTCATAAGACGATCAACTATAACCCTAATAGCATTATTGCCTTTGGATCTTTTAGGAAGTCCGGTGACAAAGTCCATAGTGATGTTTTCCCATTTCCATTCGGGGTTGGGTAATGGTTGTAACATCCCCTTAGACTTCTATCTCTCAGTTTTAACTTGATGAAAAACCAAGCCTCGAGAGACATATTTAGCAACACCTCTTTTCATGCCATCCCCCCAGAAGTACTCTTTCAGGTACCTATACATCTTCGTGGTTCCATGAGAAATAGAGAATGAAGAACTATGAGACTCATCCAGCAGATCCTTCTTTAATTCTGGTATGTGAGGAACACAAACCCGATTCCTAAACATTATTATCCCATCACAATCAAGGTGGAATTCAGGAACATTTCTCACCTTCTTTTGTAACTCTACATCTTCTTTGTGCGCCTATTTAATCTTCACATGCATAGATGGTTGAACATTCATTTGAAAAAGATAATATTTTTCCCCATCCATTATGATTCCAAGATCCATCCTTTGTAAATCCATAAATATTGGATCTTTTGAGATCCTCATCTTGGATAAGCTAGCAAGATCTTGTCGAATTAATGAATCTGGCACCTTGTTTGCTTTCCCAGGGTGGTAATGAATTGACCAGTTGTAATCCTTAGTCATCTCCAACCAACTTCTTTGGGGCATATTCAGCTCCTTTTGTGTGAAAATATACTTCAAAGTTTTATGATCAGTATAAATATCACACCTTTCACCATAAAGATAATGCCTCCAAATTTTTAATGCAAAGATTACCGCAGCTAACTCCAAATCATGAGTTGGGTAATTTTTCTCATGAGTTTTCAACATTCATGAGGCATAGGCAATCACCATATCGTTTTACATAAGAACACACACCAAACACTTCTCAGATGCATCACTGTAGATCACAAATCTTTCTCCACTACACGGTAGTGTTAGCACAGGTGCACTGGATAACATTATTTTTAACACCTTGAAATTCTCTTCACACTCCTCTGTCCACATGAACTTAACTCCTTTTCGAGTCAACCTGGTGAGTGGATTAGATAATCGTAAAAAATCTTTCACAAAACGCCGATAATATCTAGCCAGACCACGAAAACATCGGATCTCAATTACTGTTGTAGGTCTTGACCATCATTCAATAACCTCTGTTTTTGATGGATCCACATATATCCCCTCTTTTGTGATTATGTGACCCAGAAATGATACTTTTTGAAGCAAAAATTCAAACTTGGTAAATTTGGCATAAAGCTTCTCCTTTCTCAGGGTCTTCAAAACAATTCTCAAGTGATCTTCATGTTCTTCCTTTCTCTTTGAATAGGTAAGAATATCGTCTATAAAGACTACTAAAAACTGATCAAGATAGTCTCAAAAGACTATATTCATTAGATCCATGAAGATAGCGGGGGCATTAGTAAGACCAAATGGCATCAAAAAAAATTAATAGTGTCCATACCTTGTACGGAAAGCCATCTTTGGTATATCCTCCCTTTTGACCCTTAATTGATGATAACCTGAATGAAGATCAATCTTGGAAAAGTATTGAGCTCCGCATAGTTGATCAAATAAGTCATCAATGCAAAGGAGAGGATATTTGTTCTTGATAGTGATCTTGTTAAGTTCTCGATAATCAATGCAGAGTCACATTGATCCATCGTTCTTATTAACAAAAAGAACAGGTGCTCCCCAAGGTGACGCACTAGGGCGTATGAATACCTTATCAAGATTCTCTTGGTGTTGCTTCTTCAATTCCTGCAACTCAATTGGTGCCATTATATAAGGTGTCATTGAAATAGGCATAGCACCTGGTATGAGTTCTATTGAAAACTCAACTTCACGATTTGGTGGAAGACCTGGCAATTCCTCCGGAAAGACATCATAAAACTCCCATACAATGGGAATATTCTTAATAGCGAGATTCTCTCCAACCATTTGAGATAAATAACCTTCATTTAGTGGAATCATGACCCATAAGAAGGAAGAAATTTCCACTGGAAGGTTATGTTCATCCTTGCATTGATAGATGATCATAGATTGATCTAGAATATGAAATGTGACATCCCTTCTTTGGAAATCGATATGAGCTCCATGTAAAGAAATCCAATCCATGCCAAGAATCACATCGAATTCCACTATAGGAAGGATCACAAGATTTGCAGGAAGCACTTTCCCACAAACTTCAATCGGAGAAGAATTATAAACTCTGGATGCGACTGTTGTGCCATTAGGAGTTGTCAAAACTAACTCAACATCTAATTGTTGATGTAAAGTGGTGATACCCTTAGAAAATTTTTCAGAAATAAAAGAGTGGGTGGATCAATAATCAAATAAAACATTTTCTACTTTAGAGTAGATGGTATGTGTACCTTTCACTATATCGTTATCGTACTCCACATCGCTGATAGAAATTGAATGTGACTTTCCTTTGCCTTTATCCTTAAGAGTTTGTCGACATCTATCATCATCAATAACCCTTAGATTAGGGCATTGATGAGCATAATGCCCCATTTCCATGCACTTGAAACATTGAAGTGTAGGAGGTGCATTCTGTGTAGCCTTTTCTTTGTTCTCATCACTAGACATCTTCTTCCCATCATTGAGGCATTCAAATGCCCGATGACCTTTTTTCCACATTTGAAACATTTACTTGTCCCTTTAAGACAATTCCCTCCATGTTTCTTTCCACACATTGAGCATAAGGGAAAACTCATCTTCATTTCAGTGTAGTCTTTAGATTTTCCTTTGAATTCCATTTTCCTCTTCTTATCAAACCCATAAGACTGATGGGTTACTCCAATCTCCATCTCAACCTTGAGAGCACATCAAACAATTTCCTCATACCTATTGAAGTCCCTTATGGCTAACGCCCTTAGAAGACTAGGTTTTAAGCCACTAATGAATCGATCGATATTACTCTCAGGTTGGATAACAATTCCAGAAATGTACCTTGCAAGTCTTGTAAAATTTTCTTCGTAGGTACCAAGAGATTCATCATCCTTTTGCTTCAATTCAAGAAACTCTTTCTCCATCTTTGTTCGAAGAATACAAGGGAAATACTTATTGAAAAACAAGTTTTTTAACTCGTTCCATTACATGGAATCAATTTCATCTCTTCACCTCGTATTTTATAAGGTTCCACCATTGATCAACTTCTCCTTCCAAACGATATACCTCTAAGATGACTTTATCATGTTCAGAACATTGAAGAACTGAAAATATCATTTCAGTGGTACTAATCCATTGTTCATCCACTAATGGATCAGTTGAACCACTGAATGAAGGTGGACACTGCATCATGAAGGATTCAACAGAATGTTTCTCCTTTTCTCGTTTGGAAGTCCTGCATGATTCATAGCTTGAGAAAGTTGTGTGAGCATGGCATCGAAATTTTGCATTCCAGCTCCCATATCATTTGGTTGCTCAGGGGGACAATCATTACATTTCTCGTTGCATTCCGCATTAACACGGTTCCTTCAGGTTCCATCCATTGACTAAAACCAAGAAGAATAGTGTGAGCAACACTAATTATAATAGGAAAACCACATAATCAAGAATAAAATTTTATGCTTAAGGTCTTATCATGGGTTCTTCATGGATATGTCTAAAACACTAAGATTTTTCTAGTCTTAGATATATCCTTAGGGTTCTTACTAAGGCTTTCACATCCTAGTTTCCAAAGGTTGACTATACCTTTCCTCTGATACTAATTATAACAACCCATACTTTTCATACATTTTTATTACTTCATAATTGAAGCATACTTAGTACAACATATAAAAAAAACCACAAAAGGACAGTATAGGTATAGTGTCTTTAGAAACTGAGAAACACAAACAACTGGTTCATAAATCTTCTATAGTGTATCCCATTTATTTCATCATATCTAGGGTCCCTTCTAGAATATTCTACTTAATATCCTTCTTCCCGACCTGGGGAAAAGAAAACATACAAAAAGGGTGCGCTCAAATGCTCAGCAAGGGAAAATAAAGGAAATAAAAATCGTATCATATCCTTTTGAAAATCTTAAACTGCAAAAGAGATCATAATATCTTAACATGGGACAAATCATAGAAGTGAAAATTAAATCCCAATAATGATAAAATAAAACATGAAACTTTGTGGCATGCACACATAATCATAGAGAATCATTTCTTGTTAGTCATGACTCATTGCCAAGACTATCTTAGCGGACAAAGTCCATTTCTGAACCGTGTTCACTCCTCGTTTCAGTCCTGAATCACTGAACCGGTTTAACCTGACATTCCATCCATGTCTATCTCATGAGATATAAATCTTTACCCAATGCATTGGATGGATATATAGGTCCCACCCATCGTATAATGAATCCTTTCTTATGTGTGCCACAAATCATAAATCATACATCATCGCATAACACATGTAATAAAAATAGGATTTTTAAAACATCATGACATCATAAAACAATTCATATAAGGTAAAGGACTTCATAAAAATAATTCCATCACAACATAATCAAATCAATGTAATAATAGGGATAGAAACAGAACCCTATATTGTCTTAGATGGAAAATAATTTTTATAAAACATTTGAATTCCATTCTTGATGAAAATATCCTTTCTTTTTCAAAAACGCTTTCCTTTCTTAACATGTCATTCGATTTTAAACTAAAAGATGTTAATTAAAAATATACTTGAAAACTTGTAAAGGATGTTTCATTTAAATAATGTTTTATGAATCCATTTATGCCGTATAAGTTAAAAAAAGACATTCTTCTCGTACTTTGGTCGGAAAAGTCAAAAAGTACCTCGTACAAAAGATTCCTTTCATATCGTTTACTAAAAACATACCGAAGGGTAAAATTAGGTTTAAACAATTGTAGGAGGATATTAATAATATTACATATTGACGTAACATGGATGTGGATGATAAATTACACCCCAGTAAATAACAAATTATGAACAATCTCAGATAAAAATTAGATTGGGAGATTTTCCCTTACCTTAGGTCCGATTTGATTCGTACGTGTCCGAAACTTCTCTATGATGATTTAATTAATGTTATTGACTTATTATAGAATCATATTTATTTATATGATATCATATATGGTCATATTCATATCTTGTTATTAGTAATTTTTCATTGTTACTTTTTATTCGGGTCTTTATTGCTTTTTTTTCTTATGCGTGTTTTGCCGAAAAAATTATTATTATTATTTTTAGGTTATAGATACCTCATATCCAGAATGGTATTAGTGTAATATATATCATAGTTATTCATTAAATTCATTTATATAATTACTATGTAATGAAGATCATGTAGAACGAATCACATCACATCATCGAGACGATAGGCCGTACATACGCACGAGCGATGATATCATTCCTATGATCATGGAATCGTATTGAAGTGTATTTATACTATTTCAGAATCAATATCAATTTATTATAATCATATATAGTTACTAATTACACCATTATACACATCCATGTAAGGTGGTGGTGGAAAATATATTACACCACGACGTGGAGACGGTATTCCGTACGTACGCACGCGCGGTGATTTCATTTTTCTGTAGGATGGATAGAAAGTGAATTAGGGTTGTTTCATATTTATAATAACATATTAGTATATAAGTAATACTGATGTTATTACTTAATCATGAAACAACTAAATAAGAAGATGTTGAAGAAGAAAGAAATTGAAAAAGATCAGTAATGGATATTACTTCTTCTTTGACGCGCCTCTTCTTAGCTTCCTCTTAGGGAACTAGAGATGGTCTTTGAAACAGACGAAGACCTCTAGGATGATTCTAGGGAAGCGGAGAAGAGATTTTGGTAGGGTTTGGCCGAGCTTGAATGCACAAATCGGTGTGAGGAGGAGAGGGAGGAGGTTCCCTTTTGTAAGGGAGGAGAGGGGCACCTTAGGAAAATTTCAAAATATTATTTTATATTAAAGTCACATTCGGTTTATAATGGCTCCAAAGGGTCTTATATCGAAGATATAGTGGGTATGGGTTGAAATACCCTCATACAATAGGTTCTAGACATGTTTAGGTTATTATTTTAACCTTATCAATTATATTTAACTCTAAGTTAAATAATTTATCTTTTACCGTGTCTTTTTGTTTTCTTACACTATATGGATAATAAACTTACTATAACATACCAAACGAACCCCAAGTGGTTCATTATTAATATATAGATTTCATTATCTAAGTCATTTGGCTGAACCTTAGATTTTTAGGAATAAAATAACAATTAATAATATAATATTTGTTTTAAAAACTATTTTATGTCAATTTAGACACTATTTGGTGCATGATTTTTATGAAAATTATAACAGAATGATAAGTTCGAACCAAGCTAATTAAATCAACACTAACATGTCATATTAACCTGTAAAATTAGTGGAATTCATAAAAAGTCTCAACTTACATTTATTTGGGCATTTATAACATCAATTATGTTAATATTTTCTTAATAAGGTAATTACTGCATCATCGTTGAGTAAAAAACAAAATTAAATTATTTAATGTCTAAAAATTATAAATAAAATATTATTAAGTAGGAAATATTTTTATCTTTCTAATGAATATTTATAATCGAATTTATCTTATGTATAACCCTATATTATAAATGTTTTAGTTATTAAACTTTGATTTTAACTATTTTAACTCTTCTTTAAATAAAATAATATTAAATGTCCTAATCTAATCCATGTGGACCTAAATGGTCATATTATATTCATAAGGTTTTTTTGGGTGGAAATAAACTTTTCCATTTGAATTAGGACATGTGTAAGGGTAATAGTAATGTCATTTTATCTTTAATTACCCTATTTACTATTAACCGCGATAAATAAAAGTAAAAAGCTACTATTCACTAAAAAATTATTTTCAACTCATTGAACCACATTTTACTTATTGATATCAACCATGTCTCTATGATTTTTTAAATTCCATTCATAGAAGTGGTAAAATTATGTTTTATGAAAAAATTAGTTTTTTTAACTACTACTTAGTGGTTTCATTATTCATCAAAAATTGAAAGTTTTCAGAAAAATACTAAAATTTAACCCTAGGCTAATTTCGATATTCTGATTACAAAAATGAAGTCCATTTTGAAAGATAAAATTTATAAATTTTCAAAAAGTGGTTATTACTACTCATAACAGCTATTTTATAGAGCATATCATTGTTTAGTGAAACTCGGTATTGCATACAACACATGCTATCGATGAAAGTCTTGATTGCGTGTAAAGCAAGCCAAGCTAGTGTTTGTGTGTAGTGAATAATTCCTTATAAAAATAAAATATTCCTCATAAAAATCTCGGGTGTTATAGTCCAGCTCGCACACATATCCACAGTTTTTCCAGTAGGTGTTCTCGAAGATGTTCTTGTAAAGGTAAAAGATCTATTGTTCCCCGCTGACTTTTATGTGATGACAATGGAAGAAGATTGGAGTTTATCATACTCACCCATCATCTTGGGGAGACCATTCATAATGACTGTGAAGACCACCATCAATGTGCATGAGAGAACACTCTCATTGGAGCTCAGAGATAGTCAAGTGAATTTCAACATACTTGAATCCATGAATACTTTTTCAGATGTTCATTCACTGAAAGCAAACTACCACAAAGAAGGAAAAGAACCAAATAAAAATTTAGAAGAGACAACCAATGAATTCTTGGATAGTTTTTTTAGATGAGGCTGGAGAATCAAATTCAAGAGAAGATGTTGATATCATGAAGTATAAACTCAAGGTGGCCGAACATGAAAATATTATCATAGATCTCTAGAATGAACCTGCTACAAAAGAAGAAGAACTAGCTAAGAAGAATTCCATATGCCTTGCAATAAAAAATGATATGAAAAAGGTCAAGGAAACCCCCATTAAAATAGTAGAGTGTAAAGGATATTCTCAATCCAATGGGAAGAGTGGATCACAAGAAAAAGTGGAAAACCCAAAACCAGGTTCATATGGGTAAAGAAAATTGAATGTCAATTTTCTGCCTCAATAGAAGAGAGGAATTTTCAAAGGACACCACAACCCCTCAAAAAGAGATTTTTTCACATTGCAACAAGGAAGAAACAAATATCAAGAAATATTGAACACCATTCCCAAAGAACAAGATTTCAGGGGTTTCGCTGGTGTGGTGTTATCTATGGACACAAATCAGACTCTAGTTTTAACAACATGTCTTTACCAGGATATAGAAAAGAACTAGTGGAGGAGATCACACTCATTCACCCTGTATAAAAATGAAGACCTACAAGGTTGCGTCATTCCTTTACACTCGATTAATTGCAGTTACTCTCCCTTTTTGAAACTTAATAAAATTCCAGCATTGATGACACTTTATCATTTAAGTTTGGGGGAGGGAACCTTTGTAGTTTAGGGTTTTCTTTCTGTGTTTGTTTTTCAAAATAAAATTGCATGTTTTTATATTTTGGTGTATTTATTTTTCAATTTTTTGTGTGTTTTTGAAACTTTTTGAGCTGAAATGATTATCATTACCATATTTGAAACCCATGTTAATGAGTGAACCAATCTATTCCATGAAACAGAGCTTAAATTAATTTTGAAATGACTTTTTTTCGACTTAAAATCTTTTGTAATTTCATGAAAAGTATACTGATTTTTGAAACTCATTCCATATTTCACTGTCTATATCTTTGAAATCACATTTCTATGAGGCTTATAAACCATTTTTGTCATATTCTATTCATTCTCCTAATTTATTGAGATAACTATACCATGCTTTCTTAAATTACAATTTGATTTATTCCTTTCAAAACATGAGGGTTTGAGGAAATTTTGTTTTAAATGATTGAGGCATTTATTTAGTTTAATACCCCATTTAAAAATATTCTTTTTCATTATGGACTACCTTATATATTAATCAATGTAGCCCCTAGGATCCATGAATAACCTGTTTGGTTAGCCACATTACAATCCAATTTTCTGTATCAAATCTTCTCTTGAAGTGAAATTGCATGATCTAGTTGAACTTAAGTGTGGGGGAAGATGTCTTGTGGTGCACTACCTCATTTGGTAAATCATTGGGTAAAAAATAAATTGCTGAAGAGATGTGCGTGCTGCTGAAAAATTATTCTTTTTAAAGCCATGCCTTTTCTGGAGCTTTAATTATAAGAGAAGTTGTGCCTTTTTGGAGCTTCCAATGTAAAAATAATGTAGTGCCTATCTGGAGCTTTCAAGGAAAATCATGTTTGAAGAGATTGAAATATTTTTTTCTGAAATCCTGAGCTGATTGAATGATGATGGAGCCTATTTTCTACAATGGGTAAGAGAAGGAGACCATGTTTGAGTGATAATTAGAATCTTGCAATTTTGCTACAAAAAGAGCCATTCCCCCATTTTTTCGACCTCAGATTTTTTTAAACATCTAAAACCTACCAACTGAAAGACACAAAACAACCCTGGAAAGTCGTTAATATAAAATAATGACCTTTACTCTCATTGGGTGAATATGTAGGAATTTATGAATCCTATGGTGGCTATTTTGTGAGTTTGGATGAGAAAATCCTTGTTGAGCATTCACATTTGTGAGATGAGAGAAATTCATGTGAGATAGTGTTTTGTGTGCATTGGATAAGAAATGAAGTGGAAATATATTAAAATCTAAATTGTAGAACTTGAAATAATTGATTTTTATGAGGCATGATATCTTTTTGGTTTCTTATTATGGATTTTTCAGATCTCATTGGTATGTGTTTTGGATTTGATTTGATTTGATTTTTTCTCGTCCAAGTGTCCATGTTCTAAGTGTGGGGGAATTGATAGAGAAAATATTTTCACTAAAATTTACATTGAATTTAATTGTTTTAAACCCTCAAAATTGATACTCTAAGATGAATTGCTTCATTTTTATGATATTGGTGTTATTTTGAGCTAAACAGTAAAAATACCAATTTCATATTTTTAAATGTTTTAAATTATTTCTCTAGTTTGGCCATAACATCTTCCACACTAATCCAGATTGAAAAATTCTATCTTTTGCAGATTCTAAACATCTAGGGATTCATTTACTATTTTTGGACAAAAATGTTAATCGACCATATGGAAGCTCAAAAGAAGCTCACAATTTGTCTCAAGAAGACTGTTTGCAGTTATACCGATATTTTATGTGAGGACCATACCTCATTATTTGTGGGCTCAATTGTTGTAGAATTCGGTGGATAAACGTGGATGGAGTTGGGGAACATCTTTCATGAAGGAAAGGCTACAGTAATTGGCCGTTTTAAGGTTCATTAAAGCTTCCTAATCCGGAGGATTGCGATTTTGCGTGTCTTACTGGATAGAATAAATTGTGAGAGTAAAACAGGTATAACTCTTGGATTACATGTTCAAATCCTCTTAGATTATTAGGGTAAAAGACTAGGAGAATTATAAACAACATTTAAGAAGGGATCAACGCATGATGATGTCATTTAGTAAGGATACAACGCATCAACATCCAGGGGATGAATTCTAGATATAAAAGGAGGAGAGGTCCCCCCACTCAAAGCATCCTATTCATCATCCCATTCCTTCCGAGACACAAAGAAGGATAATTTTCGGCCTTTTCTGTTATTAATTTTCTTTTACATTGTTTTTTAATGCCTTATTCTACCCCTTTCAACTATATTACCATTTAAATGGAGGGGTACAACCTTTTAGTGATTGGGGATGGGGTAGTTTCACTTTTGTAATGTCGGAGTTTTGTGCATAAATATAAAATCCTCATTTTATTTTGAATGACTTCTATTATCACTGTTTCTCAATTAATCTAATGAGATCGTGTTTTGAGTTTGGTGTATTCATTGTTTATAGGTTTGGTTAATGAATTTAATCTCCCTCTTCCTTGTGCAATTTGTCTCGATTAAGAAGATTGTGTTAGGTGGTGAGTGTCTAGCGATCGTTGGAACATGTGTGAAACTATTAAATTTTTTCTAGAGTTCTAAGGAGGAAAAATTCATGATCGAGACTTGCCTTAGTTGTTTATGGATTGTTTATAAACTTCCATACACATAGGAGTGAGTCTCATTTGATTATTTAACCAAGGGTGATTAAAAACTCGATCGTGGATTCTTCCATTTGATATTCAAAATGAAGAAAGGGGATGTGATATTTATTACTATGATAAGATTTCAAAATTGAATCTGACCATGTCCCCATCACACTCCTCATCCATTAGTGTTCAACCTTTCTCTTTATTTCTTTCTTTATTTTTTAACCCAAACAATTTCAATAAAATCCTTCTCTTCATTCTTAATTTTAAGTGACACACATAATTGTAGTGGAATACTCTCTGAAGACAACCTAGATTAACCAATCTACTACATTTAACTTAAGTATTAATTGTTTTTTTCGCACCCCATGACTGGCAGGTGTCAAGTATATATAAGGAATTGGGTATACGTGTGATTTTGAGCATGGAATACCACCCTTAGAAATACCACCAGTCAAAGTTTACCATACAGGTTCAGAAAGACATTATTAGAGTACATGTCCTTGATTTTAGGGGCTCTTGGCAGAGTAATATACCCCTATTTGATTTCAACTACTATAATAGCTATCAAGAAAGTATACATATGGAACCTTGTGAGGATTTTTATGGTAGGTCTTATCATCCATCCCTTTTATAGCTATTTGAAGTATCAGTTGGACCTTGTCTCATTTAATGATTTCAGAGTAGGTTCAGTATATAAGAAAGTGGATGGATACTATACAATATAGAAATAAATACAATGATTATTAACATTGATAACCTAGGGAGTTCATTGTTAGTGATCATGTATTTTTACATAACTAACTATAGCTAGGGAATTATCAGTTTAAGAGACATGGTAAAATTTCACCATGTTGTGTCTGGTCATTTAGTATTCTAGAGATATTCAGGATGGTAACTTGTCAGTTCTAGATACCTAATATATACCAAGACATTCCAAGTGTCTTCCATGTATCTTAGTTGAGTTATTATAACTTGTCCCCACCTCATACGCTTCACAAAAATGGGATTGGTATTCATGTATATGTGTCTTTAGAGCAATATCATATTCATATCATTGATTGGAAAACTAAGTCTCTCAACGGTTGTCTGTTCCTCTAGTACATATGCAATTCCCAAATAGTTTTCAATAAGATTAAACATGTGAGTGGGAGGTTGATTCACATGCTCAGTGGATAGTGTTATTCTTAATTGTAACACCCCAAGATTTCATAGTGTGTTACTTCTTCAAAATAAATTAATAACTTTCACTACACGCAACACTGAGTTCAAGCGCACCATGGCTTGCCAAACAGGCCGTTCAAAAAAGGTTATGAATAATATTAACTGAATTTTGAACTTTATATAATCCTTATAATTTTACAATCCATATTATGTGTTTCTTCTACATAATGTAAGAACAAATTCATTTTTTTCAGATAAAAGAAGTATTTTTCAGAAAAATACACTTTTACTGACTTTTAAAGATGAACCCTTTTTAAATCCAATATTTTAAACTTTTATATTCAATTTAACTAAATTAATTAATTCTTTAGAATAGGTTCATCAAAGATTTATAATATAACACCCCAAGCTTCCACAGTACGTTTTTCATAGAATAATGCAATAGCGTGTGTTGTACGCAACCTCGAGTTCTAACACACCACAACTAATTAAACTAGCCGTTAAGAATAGTAATACCTACTTTTTGAAATTTTATAAAATTTATTTATCAAAATGGAAGTCATTTTTGGATTCGGAATATCGAATTTAGCCTAGGGTGAAAATTTGGTACTTATCGGATAACTTTAATATTTTGTTGAATAGTGAAAAATTACTATATTTTAATTAAAAACAACTTTTTTAATCAAAATAATTAATAGTGATAAATAATGAAATTGAGTGATTTTGAAGTAAATTTTGAATATGTTTTTACCATTTAATAAAATTTTGGTCATTGGACATAATTTCACAATAAAACCAGACATAAACAGGTGTCCATCTTTTGATAGTTATTATATCCTAAAAAACACGCTTTTTGTTTTGACAGTGGGAATTAATTTCAAATTAATTTCTGCCACTTCTATGTTTTGAATTTGGAAAAATGGATTCCATATTTTGAATCAGGAAATCCAAATTATGTAAATAGGTAACTTTTATTTTTACACATTTTGAATAATTACTTCGGTAAATAATTTATTTACCATGGTTAAGGGTAAATCCTGTAAATAAGGGTAACAAAATAATATAATAATAATATTAATTTACCCTAAAACGTGTCCTATCATTATTGGTGGACACATACCCGACCATGGGCATCCTTGGGTTGATTTTTGGACCACATGGAGCCACTTGTGATTGGTAGGGACACTTTATATTAATAATGTTAAAATAAATACAAAAATGACATAAGCTTATATCTTCTAGAAGAACAATTTTTATCTAGAGCTATACATGTTGGATTTTCGATTATAAATATTCATTAGAAATATAAAAAGATTTAATATATAATTATAGTTTATTTATAATTTTTAGACATCAAATAAGTTAAATTATTAATGACAGAATAATGATGCAATGTTTACCTCATTAATAAATCATTTAAATAAATAAGATTATAATGATTAAAATATTATCTAAAACCTGTCAAATTCCTGTTGGTTGATTTTATTTCGAATATTATGCATCTTATCTTTGACCTCAATGATTTTTGGATCATTATAAACCGAATATAATTACATTATAAAGTAATACTTTCACTCTTTCCTAAAGTGACCCTCCTCTCCCCTATAAAAAGAGACCACTTCTATGCAATTACTCACACCTCTAAATCCATTTGGCTCGTCCAATATCTGACCAATTACACTCCCTACATCCCTCTACTCCCCCTAGAAGCCTCAAATTAGGCAGAAGACACTTCAATAAGTCCTTTGGTTCAAACCAAAGGAAGTTTCCCAAATTAAAGGTAATGGTTTCTCTTAAGTTGTTTTCTTTTATTTTGCTTCTCCAACCCATAAACTCTTTCTATTTCCTTTATTTTGGAACAACACCAGTATCCTCAATATACTAGTATGTTTTTATAATAATTATTAGAACTACACGTACACACACCTCCATCTAATGGATGAAGAACATAATGATTCTGTGATGGCAAACGAACGCCTCACAAAACGATGATTGTTCCATTATATCTTACCGCCTCTCATGGTGGCCATTATGATGGAACTGTAATAAAATATGATATTAATGATATATATTTTATATATAATATTCTGAAATTCCATTTTATATCATACCATTATTCGTTTCATGTTGTATATACATACGATAATTTCATTTGAGGAAGTGCGGACTACCGCCCCCTTAAAATGATATGACTCGTTCAACCCATACATGGAACGTATAAAGGCTGGTGTTAATGAACATAAGTAACATATATAAAATATTATATTATACTGGAATTATAATATACTTATGTATCATTTTGTTTTAATTCCATTAAAGTAAGAAATAGAAATGAAAGTAGCGTTCATGCGTACGTATGGCTTATAGTCTCCATAAACGGTGCATTTCATTTCTTACCTCTAAATGTTATGTAATATTATAAATAAATTTATATACTGGATATATATGATATATATGATATATAAATCATGAATACCATTCTGGATATGATGAACTATTGACCACATGGACAACGTGAAATTTTAAGAAGTCCATTTTGACTCATGTACCAAATATCGACAAATAAACGTTATTAAATTAAATGTTTACATAATGGTTATAACATGGTAATAATTGATATAAAAGGAATAATATTCTTGAAAAAGGTTTTTAAGCAAGTAGAAATTAAATTTAGTTTATTATTCAGGATATTAATGAAGGAACGGGTCAAGTTGGACATGAGGTAAGGGGTTTTCATCTCACTCTTTATTTCCGTGAGAATCATGCCATATTTCCATTATAACATTTTGTGTGGTGTATGTAATGCCCATAATTGTATTCTTTGTGTAATAAACCTTACCTTATGTGTGTTTACATATTCATTGAATGATACCTCTTTTATGGGTTGTATGTTTCATAAGTTACCAAATTGGTAAGGGTTAATTTCTCAATCTCATTATTATCCGAGATTGTTTATGTGTAAGTATTTACTTGGAAATTGTTATCATCCATGACCATTTTTCATAAAAATGATTTCAAAATGAAGATTTTAAGTATTTTGAAAGGTACTCTTTATCAAGATCATAATTTCAAATGTTTTAAAGATTTATCTTTCTAAATCTTTTAATTAATGTCCATGTTTTCAAAATGATTTTAAGGATTTATTTATATGTACATGAATGTTTTTAAAATGTTAATTCCTTTCAAAAGATTCAAAGTTGTATGGGACACTTTGATTCAAAAATGTCTTTAAATGAAATATTTTTTTAAATTATGTGACTTTTAAATGTTTTCATGAAAAAGGTGGTATTTCTCTCAAAGAGTTTTACAAATCATTTTTATCTATGTCAACATCCTTTGAGGGATTTTAAGATTATTTGAAGTTGATTCATTATGATACAAACATCCATATGGTATTTAAGGTTTTGTGGTATGTTTGACTGTGGATGTGTTATTTTTATACCATTCATGGTTTATGGAGAAATTTTTGACATTTCGTATGCTAGTTTTAATACGACTGTTTATGTTATGTTTAAACCTATTCATATGAGGAATGTATTGGACTTAGTAAGTGACGGGTGGAGCCCGCTATAGCTCCTCGATGCATCGTTAGGTCTCATGAGACAACTAGATGTGGAATTGGCCGAGGCATTTTCCCATTTTGATTTATGGTTTTGGCCGAGGCCTTAATCATTTTAGACGTCTTGGCCGAGGCCTTGACAAAATGTTTCAGAATGTCCGGAATTATACATTCCTTCATTATAAAAGTGGTAATTGATATTTCATGTGATTATTCGACTAGTAGAATATCCATGTGAGTAAGTAAATGACATTATTTGATTTTATCTTTGCCATATTATGATGAAGTTCAAGTTTAAAAGGATTTTGTTTTAGTTATAAATTGCCTTAAATGTTTATGTTTACTTATGAAAGTTTCCGCTGTATTATTATCCTTACTGAGCATCTGAGCTCACCCCTTTCAATGTTTTATTTTTCTCAGGATCCCAAGAAGTGTACTGTGATTGATATACAGGGTTAATCCAAGGGGATAATTTCATTCTCAAAGAACTATCTATGTTTTATTTTATGATTGAAATTGTAATGTAAAGTTCATATATGTAATCTATTTTCCAAGACTGCTAAACTGATCAGTCCTTCGGGACTTGATTCATTATAATCATGCCAATGTATTAAAATAATGCACCGACTCTAGGTAACTGGGGTTGGGGAATTACATCAATCAATATTTGACCACCCTTAGAAGTGATATTTAGGGATGAGTTTCATTTAGTGGGGAAGATTTTAATATTACCTATTTTCCTATGAAGTACAAATCTATTATTAATTTTAAATGATTATTTTTCCAAATGTAAATGAATAATGAGGTCATGGGGATTTTAGGGGCATCAGTGGAATTTATGCAGCATGAAGGGTAGGATTTTGGAAGAGGCAGCTCGTCCTCACAGTTAGATGAAATATTGTTCTCCATGAAAAATGGTTTGTGGAAAACATTTGTGCTGTTTTATAAGGTAATACATGGTTCATGGTTCACCCTAACAATGTGACCATTGTGGCACGCTCTATTGTGGATACCTACAATTTTTAAAAGCTTCCAAACACAAGTTCAGTGTATGGTTTGTCAAATCGTATTCAGTGACTGTGTAATGAGTAATTAGGGATAGAGTCACATGGAATGGTTAAGGCATGGATTTAAAAAAGGTTATAATGAACCATGTGGGTTTATTTTATAGGTAGTCAGGGGTGCATGGTTAGCTCATAGTTTGGAAAACCATGCATCCAAACTGGTCGAACTTGTTAAAATGTGGTAAACTGATCAAATCACCCTTAAAATACGTATAACATAAATCTTTATTATTTATTATTCTTCAATGTAAAACATCCTGTTGTTTTAGAGCTACATTAAATCCAAATTCAAGGATTTGATCCATATTATCTATATACATTGAGATTCAAGTGTTGATCATCTCGTTCGATCTGTTATGATGAGTTCTTCATTCTTCTTGTACCTTTATTTGTTTGTCTTTATAGAAATTGTGTTATTTTAGTGAAATATAATATTCTATATTTCTATACCGTTCATCCATTTCTCATTTTTATTCAAATCTTTCTACATTTAGGAGTAGATACTGGACTATTTTGTTACCATGAGAATACAACAATTTCTCTATACAATTGCCTTTAATAATGGGGTTTTATATATATTTGTATCATTGTTCCATTTGTAATACCTTCCAATGTTTTTCTATATGTTAAATTAATGTCATGATAAATTTTTGGGACCTGTTTAGGTTTCCCACTTATACCATTATATGGTTGGAGGTCGTTCACCTCAACCCATGCCACCTTCAAGGTGTGTTTTTATATCTCTCTGTAATACACCACCATGTTGGGTGCATTTCAGATCTTCCACATACCATGATTCTTAATAAATAGAATGAAATTTGAACGAATGGATCAGACATGGTGTATTTCTCTTTTTCTAGGATTACTCAAATGGTAATTGTGGAATATATTGGTTAAATGGGTTTTAATGGAAAATGTGGAATGATTTGGATGAGATTAAAAATTATTTATTATTATTAAATGACATGAAAATTGATAAATTAATTGATTATGGATTTTTATTTCATAGAAATTTATTATTCTCAGATCCATATTCCATTTGAATCAAAGAAAATTTCTACTATATCGATCAGTATTTATTATTGTTCTGGATTCCGTGGACATTTATACTCTTAGGATCATGTTTCCATTGGATACAAAATACATTGTTAATTCTTCGATCTATATTTCATATAAATACATAGATAAGATCTTTAGATTCGACAAAAGAATCTATTGGGTTTCCAAAGACATGCTCCATGGACTCGATGAGTATTTCTTGGACATTTATACCTTGGATCCAGACCATTCTTGCATAACACTTGATTACATGGAATTGATATTGTAGATATTATTTCTATGAATTACATAGAAGTAGTTTGGAAAATTTTTATAGTTGTTAGAATGGATGGAATCAAACCTACATGTGTATTCCTTAATGTTTACCCTTTTATCAATTCTTGACTATTGTTCACAAAGATCCATGTTTGGTTGGAAAATATTTTATCTATATTGAATGTTTACTTTTAGTACTGTTATTCCTATGATATACTTCACATTACTTAATTTTTTATACACTGGTAGGACATGTTATAGACATTGTTTGTGGTTTCCCATTGTGTATTATCTCACAACCTATTTGGGCCCCAGTTGGATACTCGAACAAGCTTCATGGATGCATGTAGAGACCACCAAAAGATCCTGCATTATGATGCATGATTTGATAATTTCTTAGGGTATGGGTAGCACAAGAATATGATATTATCATAATTTTATTTGGGGAAAGATCCATTTGATTTTTTGGTATATAGTTAAATGTAATAAATTGGATTCTTGTTTCCATGAATTTCCTACCGTTATGTATGGAGACATGACTTGAACGTCATATTTTATATGACATTGCTTCTTGTTTTGATATGTATTTCAGTATATAGATGTTATTTTTATTCAAATCAGTTATTCATTTTCTTCTTTTATTGATTGTTGTTACTATTTCATTGTGCTACACTGGGTCGTGAGGGTACAGACTCCCCACTGTACAACCATAGAGCCCCAATTCTTGTCCACATCCTCAGGAATATGTGGAGACTCTTTTGAGGCCATGTGATCCATAGGCATGGGGAACTATTTAGTGTATCATGTGTTATGACTATATAGTATTAATGGCTATTTTAGTTCTCAATATATTCTTAAAGGGTATTTTTAGAATATCAGTTTGACTATTGATGCCCCTATGCCTTCACTGAATATGAAATGGTTGCAACCAAGATGATTGTTATGGTTGAGTCATATTTGAAATGAAATGGATTTGACCAGTAAATGAGTAGCAACATAGATGTGTTTATTATAAATCCAGGTGGTTCATGCTTACACATGTATAAATATATATATGTAAATATTAAAATTGTTTAAATCATTGATATACACTAGAAACTAATGTAAAAGTTGTCACATATTGTTTATAGAACATCTTTAAAAATAATTCTTTTAATTGTTTTTATAATTTAATAAATATTTTATTTATTATATTTCAATAGGATAATGAAATTATTACACATTAATTTCAATTATATAATTATGATGAAATTACTTATGTTACTTGAAATAGAAATGGGAAACAACATGAATAATTTTGAAAATTCCATTAATAATATCTATATTGTATTTAGAAATTTTATTTAGAAAAATTAATTATATTAAAAATTATAAAATAAATAAATTTAATAATAATTCTTAACTAAAATAGATTGAAATTGGATAGTGTCTTTAGATTTATCCTTGGATCCCAATAAATTGTTATGTTATAAAACTCAAGATAAGATCATTACATATAATTTATAATTAATTTAAAGTAGAATTTAGTATCAAATCAACTTGTAATTATTTTTTTGGAGTTTATTGTAGTTGAAAAATCTTATTCTACAATCGTTGATCATGTATTAAGTCCCAACAATGATGATTGGATTCCTTGGTTCTCTCTACACTGGAGAGATAATTCCAGTACTTTGTTCTTTCATATTATATCATTATTTTTTAATTATATTAAATTTCATTATAAGAAAAATTAATTTCCAGTACTAATACCTTACTATTCATATATTTAGAGATGGGATGATCTCTTATCAATGATGTAACAAATGTTTCTTATGATGTTTTGTCAACGTGACCTATTTTAATTCTTATTGTCCAAGGAGTACATCATTTTAAACATGATGTGCCTCATATAAAAAAATTCTCATACATTTTCCAAGATTTATTTATTGTATCTATATGATACATCAAGACTGTTGATAGTAATTTCATTACATTCTTATACTACCCATTCATGGATAGGTAGTTATGGGTTTGAATTTTGGGAACTATTGTGATGTCATACATTGCCTATATGGAATTGATTTTATCGGCATATCGTTTGTATTTTAAAGTTCCCAATTGTACATGGTCTTGTTTTATGCGAATATCGCCATGATTTTTGATGATCCTAATGATAAGATGTTGACTCGACAGAAACATGCGTATATTATGAGGATAATCGAAGGAAGGTTGTGATTAGGGTACTCTAACACATTAGTAGACATGATGTACCTATCATCAATTAAGAAGAGTCATATCCAATTATTGGTTTTATAGATTTTCTATAGATTTGTTCCAAGTAAAATTTTATATGAATCACTCAAAAAAGATGTCACGCTACTTCTCCATATCACCTTCTATGAAATTCCTCCTGGGAAACTTGTATGAAAATATCATTAATTTTAGTAATTTTATAAATTAATTAATATGATTTACAATCATATAATTTTTTACTTTCTTTTACTTTGTAGAGTTAGACTCAATGTCACGGACCTACATCGAGGTATACTTCACATTTCTTTTGAATGAATTTTTACTCTATAAAACCCACTGATTTAAGTTATAGACCAATTTATTTATTTATTTATTTCATAATATAGTAGAATGATAACAAAGTTGAATTATTATGTTAGATTAAAAATTAATTTATCAGTTATTATGTTAGGTTCCATGGACCCCGTATATATGATTTGTTACTCATATCATCCACTATACTATGTAGCTATGGTTAGAGTACGTGGAGTTGTGATGACACTTTTCAACTTCCACATCATTGAGTCACACCATCCATATTGATTCATTTGGGAATTTGATATATTATATGTATTCCCACTACACTATTTCATATTGTCATAAAACAAACTATTATGATAATAAGTACATTGGTGACATATTGTTTGTGTTATAAATAATGTTACATTTATTTTTTGAGACACATATGTTCAATATAGTATATTTTAGAGGATACATTTAACTAGACAACTTGAGAAATATATTCATAGATAGTAACCATATCTTTATTGGAAACACAAGACCCTGTGCATTATGTGTCATGGGGTAGGAATTAAAAAGTTGGAATGTTTTTCAAATTTTATTATATATACTAAAATAATAATTCATATTAATTTTACTATTATTCAATTTGTAGACAATAAAGTTATAAAAGCTTATAGATATCATTGAGCTTTATGTAAAGTAACTTATTAGGTGAGATATTGTTCACCTAGATCTTTTTTCTCTAAGTGATCCTTGTTATTTCTCATATGAGAGTTTCTATGTTGAGGATCCATAGTAATTTTCAAATCCACATGCTCTAGCTATGGCATAAGGGGTGATGATGTATCGATTTTTCTCACATAGGATGATGAACATCCACCATGGTTCCCACTATTAGCTTGAGGTCAATGATTTGGAAAGAGATGTGGATAGACAGTGTGATGTTGGAGGGATGCTCTATTAGATGCAACTTCATCATAGATGTAAGATCCTATATGATGTAAAGGATATTTTTTCAAAATATATTTCTTCTTAATCTAAATACAGTTACTTATAGATCTTATATACCCTCTTAGTCTCAAATACATCATGAGATCAACGACCATAGAGCTTTAAATGGGTGGGAACTGGCCATGATAACGTAGTTTCTATATTTCATGATCAACACTCTATCATTTGTTAAATTACATGATATCTATATAACGTTATCATCATTATCAGGTTATATTATTCAGTGTCCATAGTTATGGGAATATGGCTCTATATATGTTTTTGGGGATTCCAATACATAGAAGTATGGGTCAGCATCTGCCGAAACACATGTTGACATGTCAAAATCAACAGTGTGGAATAAAAAATTATCAATACATTACTATCAATGCACTCTTTTGAGGTAGAGGCACCATATGAGAAAGAACTGGCTTCTATATCTTAAACATTGAAGGAGCATACACAATTGAAGTGATTTGGGCGTGTGGTTCAAACACTGATTTTTGTTATTAATAGGCATCATCATTAATTTTTTGTGCTGTTTGATGTTTTAGAAATAGAATAATTGAAGTAATTAAATGTCAATTTATAATTTGTATCTCTTTTTAAATTTTCTACTTTAAAACTTCGATCTATACTTTTAATTTGGTTATAAAATTTATTAAATAATCAAAATGAAAACAAAAATTGTTTAGAAATTCCACAAATAGGTGTTGTACTACTATATAGAACATATCCCCTTGAATGATATGTGAATTGGTTATGGATAGGATGAAACTTGAGAAGAAAGAATTGATAATAATTAATTAAAAAATATAATATTGAATTTTATTAATGTTATTAGTTGTATAAGAAGTATGAATACTATTTTATTAATTACTATTAATTATCAATTATACAACAGCATATAAAATATTTATTTTTTATCACTAAAGATTATATATTTTTAATTTATATAAAAAATTATATTGTTATTAGTTAATTTATATTTATAATTAATTATATATCATCAAAAATAAAATATTATTAATTGATCCTAATTTTCGATTATATGATATTATATTTGTATTATCAAGGATAAATAATTAAATAGTATAAATTATTAAATTATATAATAACATATATTTTTATTTATATATTAATTTATATGTGATACTAATTATATATCGTTAACTATTCGTTTTTACTAATTTTTACTAATTATTAATGACATCTTATTATATATGTATTACTAATTGTATATTATTATATATTTTATTATTACTAATTTATATAATAAATAAAAAATTTCATTATAAATTAATTTATATGTACTATTAATTATATATAATTAAATATTAAATATTATTAAATATTATTAATTTTTAATTGTCTATTACAATACAGAAATTAATAATTTTATATTATTAAATATTATGTACTACTTATTTATATAATAAATTACATTATTAATTTTGTATAAATATATATTTATTTATAATTATATATTAGAAAATATTATAAATTTTTAATTACTATAAATTATTAATTACATAATATTACACATGTGTGTGTGCATTCATAATTATAAATTATTAAATATTATATATTAATATTAATTATTTATTAATTTATATGTTTTATAAAGTATATATCATTACATATTATGTATTATTAATTAATAAAACAAAAAAAATTAAAAAATAATATTTTAAAATAAAAATATTTATTTTGTAATTATTATATATTATTAATTTTTATAAATTTAAATATAATAAAATAAAAAATTATTATTGTTAATATTAGTATTATTATGAGAAGTATATATAAAACTAGAATGTAAATTATGATTAAATATTTCTTAGAAAAATGTATTGAGTGTGCCATATGATTTGGTGCAATCACCTAGTATAATTGAAATTCAAATTATTTAGCACTCCACAAACCCACATACTGACAAATAATTAATTAAAATTTATTAAAACGATGATTAAATTTATTTCTCCTATTCCAGTTCTCTTAATTTTTTTTACCAATCTCCATCAAAACAACATCCTCACCTAACTACATCATCACATTTTTCCATGTAAAAGTAATAGTTATGTGGGTCAACAGATGATTCACACATAAGATAACATTATCTTTATCATCAAAATAATTTTTATTTAGGAAATTATACAATATTAAAATAATAAAATGCAAGAATTTTTTTTTAATTCTATTAAAATAGACCATAAAATCATTCTCCACTTTATCTGAGGGTGATATTTATGCAATAAACTTCCCTCATCCTGAAGAATATAAAATCATTAGTGATGTCATATTTTTATTTAGAATCAATCCTTCTTCAATAAATGAAGTATAAAAAATTTAATGGTGGATTTTCCTTCCATATTTTTAGATTTAAAAACATGAATTATGTTATTTATTCATTTTATTAAGAAATTATTGGTTATTTAACATTTATGGTTGATATTTTAGTAGAGGTATGGAATTATTTTTTCCCTCTTAGGTAAATTCTACTCAATAACATAATGGAATTTTTAAAAGCAACAAATTAAATTGTACATTACAAAAAATTCATAATGTTAGGTATAATGAGATAGAACTAGGAAATTTCGGTGGATGTTTCTATGATTAATTTAGATGGAATATTTATAATGGAATAATAAACTGATTTTTTACTGTGGTAATTATCAAGATAGATTAATTTTCAATAAAAAAATTCTTTTTAATTATCAATGCACTTTACCGATGGAAATATATAAATATGTTTAGAGTACAAATTTAAACAACAATATAATGGTTGTTTCTCTTATAGTAAATTACATATGATGTTTCTAGTGTAACTTTACAAGGTATGTTTTAGTGGTGAATTTTAAAAGTATTTTCCTAGTGTAAATTTTTATTCCAATATACAAATAATTTTTTGTTAATGTTTTTAATAAAAATTTAGGATACAGTTTAGTAGCTAAAATTTCCACTGAAACATAACAGTGGGAACTTTAGTACAAGTTTTCATTGGTAAATGCCATTAGAGTCAATGGAATTTTTTTCAAATTCAATCCTATCGTAAATTAAATTTAAGGGGATATTTTCCTTCTAAATAGATTTTGGAATCCAATAGTGGCATCTAATGAGGAATGTTTAAGTTGAATACTAGAATCAGGTTTTTCATTGTATGTTCTCCATAAAATAGAATATACTTTTTTAACAATCTATTTAATGCTGTAAAAATTAGGTGTACCAGTGATAATGGACATCATTGACCAGGTTCTATATGAAAAAATGAATCCATAACATAGAAATATGAAAGATTTTAATAAATTTTAATATTGAGTAGAATGTTGCATCAAGGGACATAAAAATGATAAAATTATAAAACCAATTTCCCACACTCAAATGTTAGTTGATAGAGATGATGTTCCATATTTATAAGAAAACAACCAATCTAATATCCATAAAAATAAATGCATCAGTACATTTAATCCAATAATTGCAATGGTTTTAAAATCATAATTGTAAGACTATTCATTTTATTTTTGTTTTTTGAGTATTGGATGGTGTTATTGTAAAAAATCAATATGTTAAAAAATAAAAGAAGGAAAAATACTATGTATATCATCATTTTATACATATTGAAAATTTAGATTCATAAAATCATTTAAACATGAATTTTGTGTCATAATTCTATGTGTTGAGACACTAAAAGAGTGTAAGGATATAAGGAGATTAATTTATATGTCTAGTTAACAATTTGAGTGTACATAGTTTGTTAAGGAATATGAACACCCCTTAAATTTTATGGGAACAGTGTATCAATCAATGAAATATAATTTATTCATAATAATTATAGTTACATTCAAATGATAATGATAATTTAAATATAAATTTTTCAATTGTAACAACCATTTATGATGGTATTTATTGGCTTAGATATACACATGTTTATCAAAAGAATTGTTTATTGTAAAAAAGGCTGATGGGGATTATTTTATATGATGATGATGGTATATTTTATTAATAGCAAACGAAATTAATGGAGAACATATCCTTTTGTTACTTTTTATAACATGAAATTTGTAGTCAAGTTAATATCAATTTTTATTTGATGAAAAAAATAATATGAATTATTGGAATGTTAGAGATGTGTTTTTGGATACTAAATTTAACACATTTAGAGTAGACTTTTGGAATTATTACTCCTTTCAAATAATAATAATGAGATAATAATTTTGGGGTGGAATTATTGTATGATTATACAACAATCAAAATTATTTAGGTTTATGCAATTTTTTAATATTTTCATTATGGTAAGACTTATGAGATGATGTTAGTAGATCATGGTTCTGCAGTATATAAGAACATTTCATTAATTATACCTAATACAAGACATGTATTTCAACATGGAACATACTATGAAATTAAATTAAATAATAATGTGGTGTAATAAATGTTTGGGCAATATTTTTTACAAATTAAAAGAAGTTCATGTATGGTGTTCAATATAGTTCTCAATTTGAGACTCTTTGGATAGAAAATCAAGAACAATGTGTTAAATTCAGTTTGAAATTTTACAAAATATATAATATTTAAGATTAAAATGTGAAAAATATTTGCAATTGAGTTATTTTACAATAGTAATTCAAATAAAACAATTGATTGAGAGTATAAATGTTGTACTAAATGACTTCTTGCATCATAAGTTGCGCATCTTGGAAATCTTCATGAAATATAATGATGTATTGGAGTAGAATCTACATCAGTAAGTGAATGTTAAATTTTATTGTTTTAAAAAATATTTCATGCAAAAATTACCCATTTCATCTAATTATGTTTCAATATAGTATGAGTTTCACATAAAAAATAGTAGACTATTTCCATCATGGAAAAAATTTTATGGGCTTTTTTCATTAAATATTATAATAAAATTAGAGCTATATATATATATATATTATTGAAATGATTGGTTCCTAAACTAAATTTTATTTTATATTATTCCATGATTAAACTGTAACATTATAAATTTTTTGTATTAAATTTGATTATTATTTTAAATTTTCATATCTTGCGATAATTTTTTTAAAGAAAACAGATGGAAAAGAGTTTCCAAAAATATATATTGTTATGATATAGACAATATATTCCAGTGAAATTTACATGGTAATCATGATTATCAATATTTATGAAGAGGACATCGTATATGAAAAGAAAAATGATACTTATAATTTCCATGAATGGAAGTAAATATTTTAATGCAGTATTATTAGATTGAACTAGTATATAGGATTGAGTTTTTATATCTAAAATATAATCAAAGGAAATTATAAGAAGATATAGATAATGAAACCACATGAAAACATATTCATACTAACATATAATATAAAACAATATCCTAGTGAACATTAAAGAAGAAACAGAATTGGAATAGTGGTGATAAGTTTAAATAGTTCCTAGCTAATATATGAAAAGAAATAAAGAGTAGCTGTAATATAATAATGATATATACCACAAAACATGAATGTAATTTTTTCTTGATATTAACAAACTCCGCATTTTATTATATTGGTCCTATATAATTTGATCATTATGTTGTCGGGACCTACTAAAGAACAATTGAATAGTGGATCCCTTCGTGATCATGTCAATTTTATAAGTATAACATGGTAATTTGTAGTCAATAAATAAATTCTAGTTGATAGATTTCAAATTTATTGTATTTCTTTGTAGGGTCCACAACTATGTTTAATGGAATATCATAGTTATATAGGTAACACATCTTGTAAAAGTAGTTATCATACAAAACACATAATGCTCAGTTATTTTAGAATATATAATATAGATACTATTTCTAGATTTTTTTTATTATATTTTCTTTACAATGTTTAGAATCCCATAAGAAACTTTTCTATTCATTCAATGTGGAAATTTCATCAAATATTAACTCAATTTTTGGAATGTTGTAAGATGATAGTATTTTATATAAAGATGGTTGGGAGGTTAATGGTATATGCTATTCTCTAAAATAGCTTTTGAATATAGTCACTAAAAATTAGATTAGAAGGAAATGATTGGGAACCAACATATTGGTGCCGACATTCCTGAATTAATATAGTCAACAAAATAAGTTATAGAAGTATCCAAAAAGTCATAATATTTTAGGAAACCTGTTTTTTTATAACTTGTTTATTTAAATATGTACACATTTTCAATAATTTTATATTTTTTGAAAATAACTTCATTAAATTTTAATTTAACATTAATTACTCTATTTATTGAAAAAAGGAAAAAACGCGCGATGTTAGATGAAAATAGTGAATGGAGTTTCCCACATGGAATTACCAATAAAAATATCTACTAAGAATTCCAATTGGAAAATTTCACTAGGAATTACCTCTATAAAATAAATCTAGGAAATGAAAAAGTGAATTCCTACCAGAAATTCCCAATGCGAATCTGTACTAGGAATTCAGAGTAGAGATTCCAACACTCTACTAGAAAATACTATAAAACTGGTGGAAATACCATGAATAAAGTCCCAAATTTGATCAATTGGAAATTCCCAATTATTTATTCCATAAGGAATTATAACAAGATAATGATAGTTAATGTTTCCAAAAGAAATAATTATAAGACAATAGAGGAATGTTCAATAATAATTTCCTGTAAAAAAATTTCCTAGTGGGAACTAATGATGTAAATTAGAAGGAAACAACCAAAAAATTTAAATACTATAAAAATAATGACACTTAAAAAATAAAATCTCCTAACATCATCATAATTTAAACAAGAATAAAATTATAACAGAAAAATTAATAAAAAATAATGTACCTCCCCGTAAATTATTAAGATGAAAGAAAAACATTTGAGTTTTTTAATTTGAATCCACTACATTGTTCCATTGAGAAATTTATCAACTTGTCATACCATTTCATGGGGAAACCTAATATTTATTTTTCTCCACATATTTATCAGATTCCATTTTTATAAGATAAATATAAAATAATGGACCATCAAAACCCATCATTGAATGATTTCTCTTTCTCATTATATTTATAAAAATGAAGCTCATCTGGACAAACATCCCATAACATAATATGAAATGAAACCACAATCCAATTTGGGGGGTTCTATCTGATGCCATTTTTAAAATTTTATATTCCATTAACATTTCTCAATATATTCGTCAATATTTTTACATATCAATTTTTACAATTATATTTATATGAAAAAAATAATTCTTTAATGAGAACTCCATATTTCTGTGTGTTTAATTTTTTTTTTGAAAAAATGTATATGTTCTAACAACGTTGACATTATAATTAAGTTTTGGATTGCTATAGAATGTTCCTTGAAGATTATGAATCAAATAAAATATCTAAACAAAATTATTTCATATTCATGAATTAAAAATTCCAATTGAAATTGTTAGAGTTTGTTGGTTAAAATAAGAATGTGGATATCCTCATGTTGTCAACTACTACCTGACTTATTAGGATTTCCATCAGGTTATAATTTTAAAAATTCATAATAGACTCTTAGTAAATAGAAATAAAATAATAAGATGATGAAAAATAATTATATAATGAGATATCAATGAAAATGCATAATCTATAACAAAAGAAGAATATGAGGTAGTATTATATAGTGTTTATTTTAATGCTACAAAAATTGAGGCTTGCATTTATCCCGACTAAATATTCAACTAAAACATTATGAATAAAAAAAAGACTATTAATTTTAAAAACTTTGATATTATAATTTTTATGAAAATCATTGGAATGTAAATGATAATTTATATTTTAGTGTTAATGCCATGTTGAAGGATATTTTAGTCATAGAATATAATAATGTTGGTCCTAAATGTACTAATAATATATTAAAATGTGATTTTAATTATAATGAAATAGATTGATCTAGATATATAGAAAATAAAACATACATAACAAAATTTGCAGTTGATTTTTCCATATTAAATTATTTGGAAGTTATAAATAATATTTTTTAACCAAATAAACATTTTCATTGGAAATTCCCACTGGAAATTTATGGTGGAAACATACAATGGAAATTCTTGGTGGGAAATGATTATCTTAAGAATATTACTTTAATCATAATGTAAATTTTATTATAGAAAAGGGAAAACGTCATAATTCGGTAATTTGAGCAATAATTTGTTGTCATCATCATTATTAAGTTATGATAGTGGATGAATCTGTATCCAAAATCCATAATTAGTAATTATTAATTAAAAACATATTAGTGAATGAAATGTAAACATTCATTATGGCTTGTACCATACTGGATGTTAACCACTTTTTTAACAAATAATTAATGTTATTAAAATTAATTTGATATGATTTCTATATAGATTCTTAAACTACCATGTTTTTTATTGGATTTCATTTTTATTTTATGTATAGAGTAAAATATATAATAAACAATTATTGGGTTTTTAATGAAATATCAATTCCACTAACTAGAAACATCATGTTATTGTTGAAGAAAGCTCATATCATTGATTAGGACTATAGAATGCTACGTTAAAAACATTGTTTGTATCCATGATATTTTTTGTACAAATTATCCTCTTCATGGATATCATATGTGGTTGTATATTTATACATATTAAAAATTTTATCTTATAAACCGACACATAAAAATTATAATCAATGGAATATGTTTCATCGAGATTGAAGTGTTTGCATTGGCCTCCCCATGTCTATTTTCTTACTTGGTAAATACATATTCTTTAATAGAATCATCCTTGGATTATTTTTTCCCAATATTTCATCTTTAATAGTTTCCTTAATTATTATTTTCTTTCCATGAATTTCATTTGGGATTTCCTCAATAGTAGCAGCTGATGTTTTTTCATTATCAATTTCATGATTCCCAATAACCTCTTCAGTATTTCCATTACCAATTTAAAAAAAATCAACTATCTCTTCATCCTCCTTTATCATCAAACTCTTTATCAAAAGTACAATTTTTCAATTATAAAATTCTCATTGGGCCCCAACTCACATCAACTTTCAAAAAACATTCACAATATCCAGGTTATTAACCATATTTTCCTCATTTGAATCTAATTTCCCCAATCCTTTGATACTATATAGAGGATTATATTGGATGAAAATAAATTGAATAACTTATTTAACCTCAGCAGGACATAATTTCAAAATGTAGTTATACTGTGGCACGATATGCAATTAAAATAAATAGTGAAATAAAAATTTCAAACATCAAAAGGTCATACAATAATATGAATCTAAATATCTATTTAGAACCTTTTTGTAGTAAAACTACCTTATTTGTTTTATAAAAAAATGTATCTAATATATTATAATTGTTTTAAATGAAAACATTGTGTAGTTGAAATTTCCACAGGAAACATGTAGAGTAAATTACCACTAGAAATAAAATTTGAATTTAAAATACAAAATTTTCACATGAAATTTTCACATGGAATCAACTGTAAATAAAAAAATAGTTGATTAATTAGTTTACATTTCTAGTGAATATTACAATGAGATATTTCAAGTGTAAATTTAAATATTGAATTCCCATTGGACATTTTCAATTGAAATTCACATTTTCAGTTTACAGTGGAAATTCTCATTAGGAAATCTTAGGATAAATTTCTACTGTGAATTACTTAAATAAATGTACACAATAAATGTACTGAATTAATTTATAATTTATAGTTCAAAATTCTACTATGAAATCATAGTGGATACAAATAATTTTAATTCCTATTGGAAATATCCAATGGAAATAACCTATAAAAACAATAAATTGAAACTCCTCACTTTGAATTTCCAACACAATTCAATTTTAAATTTTAAATTTAAATTTCGATGTGACATTTCCACTTTAAATGAATTAGAAATTACAAATAACTTCTTTTATGTAAATAAAATATTTCCTATGGGAATTGAAATTGAAAATGTTCATTGGAAAATTAAACATGTAATCCATATTGGGGATTCTTGAAGGAAATTATAAATGGAAATTTCCATTTAAAATTCATTAAACAATTATGATAAAAAAATAAAACTGTCTATTTGGTATCATTAGTAAAATTATAGTTCATATAAATTTCCCAAGAAAATTCCTAGTAGAAATTTCATGTAGGAATTAAAAATTGAAATTTCAAGTAAGAATTACCTGTTTTATAATATTTTAAAATTTTTACTAGAAATATTTAGGTGACATTTTAACATTGAATCTATTGGAAATTCAAAATCAGATGTTTCTAATAAATTGAAAATTATGAGTGTAAATTCTATAGGGAAATTTTCAATTGTATGCAATTTAAATTTTAAAATAAAAATTTTCAGAAGATATTTTAACTAAGAATCAATTTAAAATTAGGAATTAACTAAAACATATAAATTGTAATTTTCCATAGAGATTATATCTTTTATTTCACACAAAAATACCCAAAAAAAATACCACATTAAATTCCAAATCTAATTTCCCCATGAAATCCCCGTTGTATATTATATGTACAAATTCCCACTAGAAATTTATATATAACTACTATGAAATGATGGTAGGGTCTACCGTATAGAAATTTACACCTTGGAGTTCTATTAGAATTTTCTAGTGATCCTTCACAGTGTAAACACCCTATTGAAATTAAATTTATTAATTTAATCTATTGCAACCTAATAATTTCATATATAAATATTATACAATTTTAGATGAATATTCAATACATATAATAATATTACATACCACATAAAAATATTTTATTACTCTATATGGACGCTAAAAATATAAACATCTTATTTTTGTATGATCTTAATCAACTATATTATAATTCATTACATAATGTACCCTTATAATCATGTTATACTTAGTACCCTTCTTCATATCCTAAAAAACATCAAACATAAGAATACATGAGCTCAAATGATCATTATATGTAAACAATGGAGATATAAATCATTGATTATATGAGAGAATGTATTTAGAATAAGGGTATGATAAAATGTGATTAAACAAAGATAATCATACACAATAATTTAGTTTTTTATAATCAAGAGTCATGTTAAAAAATATTAGTGTATCACAATATTAGCGAATCATAGAAAATAAATAATGATTCATATGTTCAAATAAATATCACAAGATTGTGTCATAATAGTTTTTCCCCACAATCGAAATTTGTATTATATGTTATTTGAAGGTTAGCTATTGATACCAACCTATCATTGAAGATAAGCTATCATAACATGTTTCCCATTTAAAAGGAGATCAATCATCACCACAAATTTTCCATATCATAGTCAATTTATTATTACTTAATGTTTATTTTAGTATATTTGTCACATAAACTCATTTTTAATAATTATCTATTGAGATATTTGACATTAAATAATGGATTGAAAAATTATAATGGACTCACCCATCACCTAATGAAAACCATATATATGTGATAAATTTTAACAAAAAACATTTATTAATTGATCATAACCTATTATAAGAAAATGAGATTTATAAACATTCCATCATTTCTTATCTCGTGAAAAAGAAACATGTTTTATAAATATATTATTATAAAATAATTAACACATGATAAAGAAACACATTTTTTAGTAAAAACCATTTATAATCATCATTATAATCCATCTAGGGAAATAAATTTTATGGAATCAAAAAATAATATCATTGTAAAATTATAACAATCCTTATAGGATTTTGATATTGATGAGAATACTTTTAAAAGATTATTTGAATGTTTTTTTGAATATTTAAGAAAAAAATAATTTTCTATTGATGATATTTAAACTAATAATTCACAATATATATGGAAATTATCTTCAATGAAAATAAACATGAAAACTAGTAATGGATGATTAATATAAAATATTTGTTATAGTGGAAGAAATATTATTCATGCCGCATATAAAAAAACAGAACCTTCCTTTCAAACATTTGTTTAATGTTTAAAATGACATATTCAAAAAAACAGTTAGAAATATTCCTTTTTAGAACATTGTAAATAAAATAAAGGGAAGTTAATATGATATTTTCTTAAATTTCATGTTTTAGAAATAAATTTTATAATATAATTTTAAAAATTATATACATGGAAGATAAATTATATTATCAAAAGTGGAAACAAGGTATGTTTTTCATAAAATAAATTTTCTTGATCACTATAAGTAACAAAGAGAGAAAAATGGAATTGATTCATGAATGTTATAGGAATTTTAAAAGTTGAATAAAATATATGGGGTGTAAAGGATAATAACAATATAATTTACCTCAATTTAAATTTCTCATAGACAATCCTGAGAAATTTAGATTTTAACATAAACCCCTACCTCATGTTTTTTCTTACTTCATACACATCCTATCGTCCTTTAAAATAAATATAGATTTAGTAAATATATATTATTGAACTATAATCATATATTTAATATCAAAAATGGTCAAATTAAAAATCTTTATCTTATTTTTAGGGAAAATTCCTTATTAAAATGATTGGTTTGAGGGATAATGTATTTTTGTTTTCCCGAATATTTCAGTTCAAGAGTCATGGTCCCAACAAATCATTCATTATTCCATATTATATGAATTTTTTATTACTTCATCAAAGTCAAATGTGATAAATATATACACTTTCATAACAATTCAAATAAATCATTAATTAATAATTGAATTACACAACTTTGTGGAGGTGGCAATACATGCAAACACATGAGTGATGGTACCGCATTTTGATTGATGAAATGACAAAATATTAAATAAAATTAGATTTTTAGAACATTAATATTTAAAAAATATAATATATTTTAATTAAATGCACCATTATAACCTTTAATATGAAGCAGCAGAGGAGAATGAATTGCATCTCTTTATGGAGTGGGTAGCCCACATGTACGCATGGGAAATGTTTAAATTTCCCATATAATGGAAGGATGAGGATAATGGTTTTTCAATAATTATAATAAAAATTAGTTATATTTAGGGTACAAAAGTTTTTTTATATAACTTGGATACTATAGAATTATATGATGTAGAAGGAGAAAAAAAATTTAGGGTACTCATTTAAGAGGTATAACTCTTCATCGAGAAACCTACATTGGATAGCATAATAATCCTTAGAAGGATGATGTTTTGGTCAGAAAAAAGGACTGGATAAGGGGATCAATGATAGGATGGTATTATGGCAGTGCTTTATGATCTATAAGGATTAGTATTTCTAAGTAAAGAAAAAGGTAGGTGTTTTTTTTAATTGAGTGAAAGGGAACATTTGGAATTATAAAGAAAATATTAAATAATATAAAAATAATCATCTCGTCAAGTATCCCAAAAGACTATAATATTAAATGTAGTACTTCATATGGTATAAATAGATTCAAGAATAAAAATAAAATATTTTTATCATTCATTTTAAACCTTATTTTTTATGACCTAATTTACTGTTTTAAATGTTAACCATAGAAAAACATATTGTATAATTTAAGAATCATAAATTTACATATATGGTTCCTTGTGGCTCAATAATAGTGTATGGATAAAAGTGTAAACAATTTTTATTCAATATTTCCATCTTGAAACATTTTTTAAATCTTTTAATAAATTCTTAGTTAACATAAAATATCAATGAAGTCATCTTTGGGACTATTCAATTAATTTGAATTCAAAGTCATACATATGGAAATATAATTTAAATATAACCATATTTTAACAACATTATGATTTATAATTACCTATAAAACTAGGTTAATACTAAAATACATCCAAAATATATTAATTTTATTATTTTTAGTGTCATTGAAAAAGACTTTTCTATTACATGTACATTCAGTGTATTAGCATTATGTAAGATTATAAGGTAATTATATCATCGCTAATAATAATAACTACCATAAATATAGATTAATAATTAAAAAAATTACCCTCTGTATTCATTCATAATATTTTTATTCATACTAATAAATAAAGGAAATTAAAATAAAGATAGTAACATTTTTTATTTATACATTTCATAAAATAATATATAGAATATAATCAAAGAAAAAATAACCAAGTTATCATATATCTAATGTGTATATAATAATGGATGAATTTCGCCAATCCAATAGAAACTAAATAGGGTTTAGATACATTTTGATGCCTTATCAAAATGATTTAAAATACTTTTTTCTATTTTACCCTTACTATGGTGACAAATATTTACCATGGAATCTATTAATAATGACCTAAAATAAAATATATCAATTTAAAAAATAGAGTAGTCTAAATTAGAAACACAGAATCCATTTTTCATGATTATTTTTCATGAAATTTATTTTAATATAAGCATTCCAATAAAAACAAAACCCATTTATAAACAAATGTGTTTTAAGAAAACTATATGGATTTATTCATACTTCAATCCTAGTAAACAAATTAAATACAAACTAAAAAAATTATTAAATATTTAATCTATATGCTTCATTAAAATAATTATTAAATAGTGATTCATTTATTTTATTGAGGATAAATTATATTATGCTGAAATTGTTTCCCCAAATATATCATTTTTTCTTGGAAATACTTTAATTTCATTTCTAATGAATGTTTTTCTAATGAATTAATTTCGTAAATGTGTAAATTTTTTTTATAATTTAATTATTTTCCTTCATTCACACATTTCTGACACCTAGGTGATAACATTAATACTAAAAAATATATTTAAATTCTATATCGGTCTTCATTAAAATATGGTGTTTCATGTAATACATGATAACAAATAAATTAAATATCATTAAAGAGAAATATATCATAAAATACATGGGTGATTAATTCTACCCCCATATTTGAATTATACCCTCAAAATTTTCTATATTTGATACAAACAACTACGAGCACTTTTGACTCTTCACATCATCGGTTCCCCATATAGCTTCCTCTAATTAATTATTTCTTCACAAAACATTGATGAGGATATTGGAATTTTTTTTTAATTTTTTATATATTCATCAATATCCATCGGGTTTTCCTCATGAAAGATACATTTGAACATGGTATGACATATGATTTTAGAACATGTAATGAATTTTGTATGTACATCTGTAGGAGAAATAATGAATCCAATAATAAATATGAGTTTGATTCGATAGATGCACTGTGAGATGAGATATTATCCCTATACAATCATTATTTTTCAAGGACCAATATATCTAGGTCTCAGATATAATTATTTCAAGATCTCATTACTTTCTTTAAGATAGATATTTATATTAATATTGTTTCACTATAATTAAACACTATATCTCACAAACTATTGTCATCATAAATAATCGATCCGCAGTGAAATGAACTGGTGTTCTACTAAATGGATCTAACCTTCTATTCAATTTCATCATCTTGATCTAGTTAACAAACATTATTTCTATAAATTCATTCTAATAGGTTTTATTTCTGAACTAAATATAATAGAATAATTAATAAGAAGCCATCTGAATTCTCAAGTGAAAGATGTTATTGTATGAAAGTTTTACCAAAGGAAGGTGTCGATTTCAACCACCACTAAAATGAATAGATCATGATCTCAAAATGAATTCTATATTTTCATTGGCCCTCTCTAAAAATCAATATTTCTAAGGATTATATGTAGTGATGAAACACAAATCTATATCAAAATCCCATTGAATAATTTTTCAAAACATCAAGATAATCCACAGATCTTGATCAGATACAATTTAGAGTGGTGAAAATATAATCTCATCACTTCTAAAATGTATAGCTGAAAAAGTTGATCACTTGAGAAATATTATCTAATAGAAAAAAGTGATAACTTCATTAGGTGATCTAATACAATCCAAATTATATTATACAATTTTTATATATTTGGGAGTCATATAACAAAATACATAGTGATTTTCCCAATTATATTTACTTATTTGTAATGTTTGTAACAACCCCTTCGATGTTTGTCTATCATCTAGAACATGATTAAATACCAGGCATTAAGATACATATGCCACATTATCCCTCTTCATTTTACCATTATAATTATTCTTTATAGCCTCTAAAATTCTTCATACCTCTAGTAGGAATAGAGAATTTTGAACTAAGAGTTTCATCTAATTGTTCATTATTCAATTCTAGTACAGATGGGACATATAATTTATTCCTAAACCATATAATACACTAAAAACACTATTAAACTTATCATTATTGTGAACTACCATATATTGTTCTCTAACTTTCTTTTATACCTATTTTAACCTCACATGGATGGATGGTTGAACAATCATCTATTTAGTACAGGATCTGTCCAAATTCCTCATGATTTCAGGATTCTTATTCTATAAATATAAAAAAACACATCTATTTAAATCCTCATCATTTCCACAAAATCATTTCCCTTTTGATAGAGAGAGATATCTAGATTATTATCCCTCAAATGAGTTAATTTATTCATAATTCACAATCATTAATCATATTAAAATATCTTCTATTTCAAACAATAACCTATTTTTGTGTGAAAATATAATTCACGATTTTATGATCCATATATATGTAAAACATTTCACCATATATAAAATTATTAAATATATTCAACGAAAAATTACCAATGCCAAATCCAAATCATGGCTATTATAATTTTTAATTTATTTGAAATTGGTGTGAGACTTATTATATCAAGATATCATTATGCAAAAAGATACATCATAATTGTTTGTTTGATGCATCATTAGAGTTTACAAAACCTTATCTAGTAATGGTTATTGTAATCACTAGTTCACTTAGTAGTATTTTATTAAACTCTATAAAAGTGTCTTCACATTTAACTAAACACATGAACTAATCCCCCTTTCGATTCAACATGATGGGTGGATTAGATAATAATGAAAAATATCTCATAATGCATATGTAGTATCTAGATAACCAAAGAAATAAATGGATTATGGTACTATGGTTTTTCTGGGACACCTATTAATAATATCTATTATTCCCGAATCCAGGGATATACCATCACTTACTATTATTTAAACCATGAATTGAAATTTATGGAAACAATTATCAGTTTGTAAATTTAGAATACAAATCCTCAATCGATAGGGTATTAAACATAATTGTCAAATGATTTTTATGTTGCTATATAAATATTTGAATAAATAATAATAACATCTATAAATACTACCACAAACTAATCAAGGTAATCTAAAAAACATTATTCCATAAATCTATAATGATAGAAACGGTATCAGTATATTCAAATGTGAAGAATATATATTCATAATGCCCATACCATGAAGGGAAGAATGTCTTATGTATATCATCCATCATATACATTGATTGATTATATCTTGAATAATAGTAAATCATTAAAATGTATTTATCTCCTCACAATGAATCAATAAAATATTTTCTCTAGGGTAGAGGATACTTTATTCTGATATCGATTTTGTTATGTTATCAAAAATCAATGCATATATTCATTAAAACATCATTATTATTTAAAACATGTGTATTTACATCACAAGGAGAAACTCTAGGGTGAATGAATCAATTATTAATATCATCCTAGAGTTTCTTATTAAATTCCCCCGAGTAAATTGGTGATATTGTATATGTATTCATAGAAAATTTCACTGCATTATGAATGTGTTTTATTTAAAATTCAACTTCATGATTCATATGAAGACTAATAAATCCTTCAGGAAATAAATACATACACTCTTTTCTACAGATTCATTTTCTAGGTTGAGTTTCTCCTCAATCATCTAAGATAAATACCCTTTATTAATATAAATTCAAATGCACCAGATATTGGTAATTTTCCTTCGATGTATGTATTCATCATCACACAAATATATAATCATATTTTTATTTATAATATAAAATCTTACCTACCTTCCTCAATAAATGATATGAGACCTATATAAATAATTTTATACCATTCCTAGGATCACATCAAATAAATAAATAGGTAGTATCATGAAATTATTAGGATGAAAAATCACATAAACATCAATCAGGTTGGAACTATAGACTTCAGCTGAACACATCATATAATTAATAGTTTACAAAGGTAATTTTACAGATAATCATTAAATACCCAATATAATGCTATTATAAATTTAAATTGATATAAAAATGTAGGTAGACATCGAATCAAATAAGAAATTATTTTTTTACAGTGGATAGACAATGTAAAATTCACCATGTAATTATTGCATCCCACTTTAGTTATCATAATGAAATTACATTACCCTTTTCATTTGTATTCAAAGGGTTTGGATTTTGATCATAATTATTAACCTTCATATTTTTTCACTAGTTTTTAAAATTTTCCATACTCCATGCATTTGAGGGATTAGAGTTTGGGTAGTTCATTAGTTGGAATCTCTGTTTACTACATGTTATCAAGTGACCACTTTAAATCATTTCTAAATTCATGGGAATTATGACCATCCATTCAAAATATAAATAAACTCTATGTTCTAATAATGGAATTACCTTTTTGTCTCTTGTAAAATTTATAGGATGAATGAAAATTTAATTTCATTCTACTATCATATTTATTCCACGTTTAACGTGACTGTATCTTCCTTTTCCTATCCAATCCATGGGTGTGATGGGAATATCTAATTTCTCTTTCTACATTGATATCAAATCGAATTATTTATTCATTACTACTAAAGTATCTTATAGATAATACATATTTGATACATGGTTTGAAGTCATAAAATTCTCAAAAAAAATATATTTCATGGATGATGATTAAAATAAACTCATACATTGCATGTCTTTTAAAACCATGATCATAATTTCTGTGGACTAATCATCCACAAGTATTAGATTATGAAATTCCATATCCATTTTAAAATATAAATATTATTAATTTTATTACATGAAAAACATAAAATTAAAATTATCCCATTAAATACTATCAATTTCCTCCACATTCCTAAATTTATTAATAATATTCAATTATTAATCAACATCGCCATACAAGTTATAATTTTCTAGGAAAAAATTTTAATGTTCTGATCACTAGAAAAAAGAAAATATTTTATCTGTGGTACTAATATATCTCTCTGTCACTTGTGGATTAGATGAACAATGAAATGAATGTGTATACTTCCTCATGGAATACTCACTAGTATATTGTTCCATACTTTGGTCATTTAGAATCACAACCTGATTCTTGGATTGAGAATTTTCATTGAGAATATATATAGGATTATACATTCTATATCCTATCACATTTATTTCCCCATGAGTAAAATCATAAAATTATCTGTCACATTTGTTGCTATCATGAAATCATTGGGTTCCATTCATTTAATTGACCCAAAAATCATAGTTTAAGTGTCATTCTTTAATAATCAGAGTGAGAAATAATTAAATCATGAATATAATTCAAATTACCTATAAATCATGAAAATTTATTTTCAATATATGAAAAATAATTTTTATATTAGTAAATACATTGTCATTATCTATTCAAATACTTCATAACGGTTCTTAAAGAAAAGTGAATTAACCCATGAATATCCCATGAGAATGTTAAATCAGTTGTGTAGTATATTCTAATTCACTATACACTAGAACGATGGATGAGATATAATCAACCATTATTTTTTGGGGTAAAACCCAAAGATGATTTTTTTACTAAACCACATCCACTTTCAGTATTCAAACAAGGATTCATTGTTATGAAAGCAACATAATATAGTAACATTCAACAATTTGTTTGCTGTTATACTATACATTGTCTTATTCCCATGGTTCTCATGATATTTCTCTAATCCTGATATCAAACAATTACTAAAACCTACTATAATAAAAATATAGGTGATACAAGAATATAATACCTCAACATTATATACTTATAGGTGAATAAAAAATACACATAATAACATTACAATTCCCATAAATTTAATGGATTATTATACAAGTAGGCTACATGTAAAAGTATCTTTTTGAAGTACGATATTCATTAACTATAACATTATTCATCACACAAGTTACCCTTTAATAATCATCACACTTAATACATTTCTTCATAACTTAGGAAAAAATTAAAAACTAATAATGGGTGTGAACATAGTCTTAGTAAGTGTAATCACTACAAATATCAATTAATGATCATAGGAAAAAATATCACGATCATAATTGTATAGAAACATGTCATTATCAATAGAAAATCACACCATATAATTTCATTTATCATAATCATGAGTCATTACATAAAATATTACCATTTCAAAAGAGTGGGGAATTATCAAAAATCAATCATGAGTAATTATTTCAATTCATAATAATGAAATCTTGTAATAAGTGTATGGAACCCTTATATGAAATGATATTATATCAGCCAACAATTTTCATAAATAACTACTATTTCTTATTAGTAGAAATATTAATTATATATTAATAAAACCCACACATGAATATAAAATGATTTTTGTCTTTATAAATATGGATACATAAAAAATCAATGATTAAATTATCTATATAATTTCCCATTAAGTTAATAATAACATGCATATATATTAGACATAAAATACCTCAATATTTCTCCATAACTAGGCGAATGGAAATATAATAATAGGTGAGATGAGATACTCAGTTATGGAAAACATAATATATATTATTTATTGATCATATATGGAAATAAATAAGAAAAAGGCTTTGATAACCAGATACTAAAAATAAAACGTCATATTCGTAAATTTATAGATCATAATCTCGAGTCAAGACTATATTTTTTATCAGTCATATGTAATAAGTACTAATATTGTGTAATCAAAACAATAGTCCTTCACACTGATATAATATCACAATGATAATAAATAAGTTTTTAGAAAACACATAATCCTATAAAATAATTTAATTTTTATTTCACACATCCAAGGCTATCATAGTGGATTGGGTTCACTCCCCACTATATATTTCCATTGATAAGGTTCACTCCCAAGACTATTTTGTTTAAAAAAGTCACTTACTAAACTAGATTAATTCCTAATTCAAATTATTAACATATCATAACATATCTATATTTACCCAATTCATTAAGATTCTTTATAATTCAAGGCACTCAGATCACCAAATGAAAACCACACACACACACACACACACATTTATATGTGAGAGTGTGTGCGCGATAATTTCATAAAACATTAATCATAACATCGAATCGTAATCCATGGAAATGATGTCAATTTCGTAAAGATTTCTGCAACATAATCATAAAAAATAAAAGAAAATAAAAAATATGGTAACATTGGATTGTATCCGTATTAAATCATATGAAACAGAAAATGATGTCATTATGGATGAAAATATCTTCAAAAAATCTCTATAATATTTCCTGGAGAAAATATACATTACATATGAAGTAACATATAATGAGTCCCTAAATTTCTTAAAATATTAACAAAAATACAATTTTGAAAATAAACATTAAAACATATAAATGAATCTTAAAAAAACATATTCATGTTAGGAACTAAAGAATTTATTATGGTTCCCATTAAAAAAAATTCATTTATTTTTTTATAAAAAGGTAAAAGTGAAACATTTTCAAAATGATAGGAAATTTCCATTTTAAAGATGATATAGAAAGATAAATATAGAAAACAAATTAGATAATATTTGAAGAATAGTAAAAAAATTCATGAAATGTTTTTTATGGAAAACATGGACATGGAATAGGAGATTCTCAATCATAGAGAAAAATATTCTTTTTCTCCATAAATACATTCTATTATTCTCTTATGTACATAAAAAGAAGATATTATAGGTAAATGTTTTAATCAATAGAAAAGTAAATGTAAAAGATATAATCTAAATAAATTACCAGAGTATAATAAAAGGAATATGAAATAATATACAAACACCATATAATTTTAAAATTTTAGCAATTTAATCATAAATAATATAGGTGAAAATGAAATTATATCATACCATCCACAACTCAATTCCCCCTTAATTTGTATGTTCTCTAATCACCTATATAATAAATATATATTTATTACACATACACACTAGAACCATAATCATACTATTAATATTATACATGTGTTACTCATCAATTCGTAATATTTTTTCATTTAAAATGTTACATTATCATCACATTTTCGGTTATTAATTACTTAATTTTTCAGGTAAGTTTTGGTTCAGTAGTTATTCTTCTTTCACTTAGATCATGGTTCCATCTCTTTTATTTTTTCCATGATATAAATATAATTCATATACATTATATACAAAATTATAATGTACCAACCCAACCCGAGAAGCTCAGAGATGGTGATTTAATTAAAATGGAAGGATTTCATGGAATTAAATTCTGAAGGAACAATCAGTTTTTGTATTTCCTGAAACCTATATTAGATAAATGATACCCATTTTACATTGGTTATAAAAAATAGAATAAAATAAATAATAAATATAAAAAATTTAATCCTTGAAAATAATTTCCAAAATTAATCCTCATATATGGGGGGATGAAATAACATCAATGTTAGCTCAAAACTTAGTAATAGTTATGCATAGTGGAATAAATAGTTAATCAATAAGAATAATTAACATGATAAGGAAAATAACCCAAATATATTTTATATATTTGATAAAATGATCATGAAATTTAAACATGGATATTTTTAAACTAATCAAGTTATCAAATGCAATATCAACAACTAAAATCATAATAATGAAATGTATAATGATCAATATCTATAACAGAACATTGAAGTTCTGTTCCATGAATCTAATACCTTCAAGGATCCATTCCAAGAATCTAATACATTCAAGTATTCATGCTAAGAATCTAATAAATGGGTAAATCCTTTGTGGAAAACATATATACTTTGTCTCATGAAACCTACCAATCCATCGAGGGAAAATAGCGGACCCTACCTTTGATATAAAAAGTACAATGCATTACTCATATGTTCATAAATATATTTAATTAATATGTACCCCTTATATTCAAATATGTGTATTGAATATAATATATGAATTTATCAATATTCTTAAATTACTCAAATGCAATATCAACAACTAAAATCATAAATACATTCTATTATTCTCTTATGTACATAAAAAGAAGATATTATAGGTAAATGTTTTAATCAATAGAAAAGTAAATGTAAAAGAAATAATCTAAATAAATTACCAGAGTATAATAAAAGGAATATGAAATAATATACAGACACTATATAATTTTAAAATTTGGCAATTTAATCATAAATAATATAGGTGAAAATGAAATTATATCATACCATCCACAACTCAATTCCCTCTTAATTTGTATGTTCTCTAATCACCTATATAATAAGTATATATTTATTACACATACACACTAGAACCATAATCATACTATTAATATTATACATGTGTTACTCATCAGTTCTTAATATTTTTTCATTTAAAATGTTACATTATCATCACATTTTCGGTTATTAATTACTTAATTTTTCAGGTAAGTTTTGGTTCAGTAGTTATTGTTCTTTCACGTAGATCATGGTTCCATCTCTTTGATTTTTCCATGATATAAATATAATTCATATACATTATATACAAAATTATAATGTACCAACCCAACCCGAGAAGCTCATAGATGGTGATTTAATTAAAATGGTATGATTTCATGGAATCAAATTCTGAAGGAACAATCAGTTTTTGTATTTCCTAAAACCTATATTAGATAAATGATACCCATTTTATATTGGTTATAAAAATAGAATAAAATAAATAATAAATATAAAAAATTTAATCCTTGAAAATAATTTCCAAAATTAATCCTCATATATGGGGGAATGAAATAACATCAATGTTAGCTCAAAAACATAGTAATAGTTATGCATAGTGGAATAAATAGTTAATCAATAAGAATAATTAACATGATAAGGAAAATAACCCAAATATATTTTATATATTTGATAAAATGATCATGAAATTTAAACATGGATATTTGTAAACTAATGAAGTTATCAAATGCAATATCAACAACTAAAATCATAATAATGGAATGTATAATGATCAATATCTATAACAGAATATTGAAGTTCTGTTCCATGAATCTAATACCTTCAAGGATCCATTCCAAGAATCTAATACATTCAATTATTCATGCTAAGAAGCTAATAAATGGGTAATGCCTTTGTGGAAAACATATATAATTTGTCTCATGAAACCTACCAATCCATCGAGGAAAAATAGCGGACCCTACCTTTGATATAAAAAGTACAATGCATTACTCATATGTTCATAAATATATTTAATTAATATGTACCCCTTATATTCAAATATGTGTGTTGAATATAATATATGAATTTATCAATATTCTTAAATTACTCAAATAATAGTGAAATTGAACCCCATATGTAAAATTAGTATATAATTTAGTTAATAATCACACCCATTATAAATGATATAGATTATTATTATAAATTTAATTTCAAAAAAAAATTATTACAATAATGTTATGTTTTCAAGATAATGCTTTCAATTAAGAAACAAAGTGAGATTTCAATGGCAACTTTTACAACATGGGTAATTTTTAAATCAAACCCCTTTGACGAGATATCTAAAATTTAAACATAAAACACAATTAAGAATGAATTAATAATGATATTAAATGTAAAAGTTATAGTATATACACCACATAGAATTGGGATGGTGCATAAATAATAAATAAGTCTCAACAGAATATAAATTGATGTAGAATATATAATGTTGAGACCAACTTGTCACATGTCTCTTTGTATTCCACAACAATAAAATTATGTTAATTTTTAACTTTTATGAGAAACTTTTTCATATTTATTATAAAATTTATTTTACTTATTACAATGTTATATAGTACTACATAAAAATTATATTTACGTTGGGTGTTTTGATGTAATTTGGTTCATGTGTAAAAAATGAATTTTGTAGGTATAATATGGTCAAAGGAGTCATTATATAAACAGATAATTTATAATAATCATGAAATAATTATAATGTTTATACCTAATAAATATAAAACCAGTCATGAAATACGATTATTAAAAATGAACCATGTTTACAATATTGGAGAAGGTAGGTCATACGCTTGAGTATCATTCCCCGTTTTTAATGATCATTATGGAAAAAAGGTATATAATAATTTATATATACATAATGATCATTATATCATAAATAAAATGTTATTTAATCATATATACTTTTAAATATAATTTCTATTATATAAAAGGAATCACTTCTCATCGAGTTTGTGGAAGTACATAGGTCCACGAAAGACATTATCAGTTTTTTAGTGTGTGGGAATGGTATTTATGAAAATAATGTATTATATTTTCAGATTTTTTTTAAAATATTGTATTTTTTTATTTTAAATATGTTTAATTAAACCCATATTTAATACATTCCATGTAATGTGTAACATATCACATCACTTTAAGGAGGTGGTAGTCCACACATCCACAAACAAAGTTATCGTATTCCCAAAAAATTGATAGGATAAAGTAAATTTTTATATCAAAATTATAGAAGAATAAAAACACAAAACATATCATATATATAATATAAAAATATTATTCCATCATAATTCCAAATCATGAGAGTTTGTAAAGGAAAAACGAACGATATCATTTCCCGAGTCAGTTGTCTATCATACTAACAAATGATAATTTCTTTACAAATTTATTAGAATTATGAGTAGGTAGTAGTACATCATTAACAAAATAAAATATCAGATAATATTTTATATTTATGATTTTATATAAGAATTTAATAAAAATAACGTAGTGGTTTGAGAATAAAATAAACCAAATGTGATCATTTAATAATGTTACCTATTTTTTGGGTTACTCATTTTTGTTTTCACTTAAAGACTTCCATGGATTAATTTCAAAATATTAGGCTTATAGGTTTATGGAGTGGCTATTGGGACATTATTCATTTAGTGTTTGGATTATTCAAAGTGGCATGAGATGTTTGAGGAAGGTGAAGAGTGAATTCCATTTTATAGTGGTGTGGAAGTGGCAATCATATAAATATAAAATGGTAAATATTTATGAAAGATACCCATTACCTCATGTGCTTCAAAAATGAAAAAATATTGGATTAAAGGGAAATTATGGTCGAAAAAAACACCACTGCATAGAATTATATTGATTTCTATAATTTTGTTTCTTTAATTCTATTTTTTCACACCTTTACCATTTTGGATATTTGTAAGATTACTATTTTTCTAACATAAGTCATTTAGTAATTAAGACTAAATTAAACTAATATTTATTATAAAATATAGTCACAATTAATTATAAATCTTATAATTAATTTAAAAAATAAAAACCACATGTGTGTTGGAAATTGAATTTAAAACAAGCACCTATAACGTAAAAAACACTACCTTAACCCAAACCAGGATAATTATGTTTTTACTATATATCGTTAAATATGTTATTTAAAAAAGATAAATTGGTCTACTAATGAAACATATTTTATATTTATTGAAACATAAATATCACATTCTATATGTTATGGTTTTATTGGTTTGAAATAATTTAATACAATTTCATTCATTATAAAATAACATTAACTTCATAGTTAACATTATTTATTATATTTTAATTTATGAATATAAATTTAATATTATAATTCAAATATATTAATTTAGAATATTTTTATCATTTTATATAAATATAAAAAATTAATGGAATAAAATAATTCCTTATATTCACTTTAATTCTAATTCTTTTATCAATATTTTTTATTTAATTATTAACTAAATATTCCATGTGTTAGAATTTGTAAATAAATTAATGTAAATAATTAAAATTTAATGTATTAATAAATAATTTATATAATAATAAATCAATTATATTTCAAAATTATATTTATAACTATAAATATGATATTTCTACCAAAACCCAAAGGCTATGTAAATGTTAAATGTGTGGAAGGTTTCTTTATGTCCTTTTCCTTATTAAAATTATTATATGTGTAACATTCATGAACTTGTATCTAAATAAAACATAAAATTAAACACAATAGAGTATATAGTCATGATATGGGAAGAAAATTGTTTTTTAGAATTTTATTTGTAGTTTTGGCCCTTATGTTAAAGGTTCAACCAATTGTTAATATTAATTTTATTTTTATCATTGTAATTAATCATAATTTTATTCACAAATAGTTTTTGTATATAATTATGTTGAACATATTATAAATTATAAATTATTATGTTTAAAATTTTTTAATCCATTTTACCAAATAAAAATCATATAATTGGTAGATATTATAAAGGGTTTTTAAATGAAAATTCCTAAAAGATTAAAATGATTTGTATACTAATTCTACATGGAATTGTTTTCAATGAACTAAATTGGATATTTCATTATAATATAACTAATTATACATTCAATCCAAATTAAAATATATTTTATCCAAATAAAAAAATTAGATGAAAAATAACTTTTCAATTAAATTTGTATAATTTTCAACATTAATCATAATATAAAACCTTTTAGAAAAATAAAAAAAATTCACACACAATTAATTATTATGTTTTTATTTCAAAAATAAATTTTATTTTGTTAAATAATATTTATAAATGTAATATTTTTTTTATTATAGTTGTTTCATTGAAAGGCTGCAGAACTTGGTTTAGTGTGTAAGAAAAGCTAACTCAGTGCTGTGTGTAGCATAAGATTAACATGGTGTTTCATATAAATAAATCAGGAAAAAAATTAATTTTATTAATTAATAAATATATTTCAATGTAGTGAGGTGTTACATTCTACCCACTTTAAATAAATTGTAACATTTCAATTTAGTCCTAATATCTATAATCGAGGGATGGATATTTTAAAATACTATTGTTGAGAACCCACTTGGTAAATAGGGTAAATAACACATCTTATTAATAAAAATTAAAGGAAAATGTGAAAGTCACCGCACTATTAGTATTCCAAATAAGATAATGTCAGTGAAAGCATAAACATGAAATAGAAATCAAACTATCATGTTCTAATGGATAGTGATAAAAAACATGTTCTACTGAAAGTTAATGAATAGAAATACTTTAACCATAATTATAAAAATGATCATTGTTATCATTAACATGATGATAATAGGAAAAAAATTTGTCCCAAAATGTTATTTACATGATTTGATTAATTATTTCTCTCTCTAAGATTATATTTAAGTACACATTTCAATTTCATAACCAGAATAATATCCTCTTATTGTGACTTGAAGAATTTATACATTATCTTTTTTTTCTAGGGTTCATCATATTGTGATGTGTTACATTAATATATAATAAAATCACAAAAGATAAACATAAAACACTTCATAAATGGATATCCTTATGTCCCTCCCAAAATATTAATATTCATAACTTAAGAAGGTCACAATATCATTTTTATTAGTCATCGATATTATTTAACATATAATTTTAAATTTTTAATGAAAAAGAACTGCAGAAATACCCTTATAAATTTAATAATCCTTACCACCAGAATATCATTGATTAAAATATACTTCTAAAACAATTATTTAATCCAAACACAAGATTATTAAAAATTCCACTTCATTAGTAGTAAAAACATAATCATTACATAGATATCTTGTCTTACACTAAGATATATTCTCTTGGTTCTTGATTTATTAATTTTCTTAGTGTTCTATATCCATAAATTTGAATCATGGAACACTAAATAATTTTTTACCTTCTTTTAAATCATGATCCTAGTGTAATTTTTATGTACACATTATTGAAACAATTTTCATTTTTAATTATGTACGAAGGTGCTTCCTTCCAAAGTATCACATGTATGAAACCCCTTCTTTCCCTTCTACCAATTATTTAAATTTTTTATCTTTTGTCTTCTTTACTCACTTGCCTTCAATTACATAAGACATTTATAATTATTTCTATATCCTGGAAGAATATAAAACTATTTCATTGTATAAAGGAATAGTTTGAGACATCAGTTCCCCTTGGATAATTGTCTTAAACACTTCAATAAAATGATCAATCATGGATTCCATGTTATTATGAAATCTATATCATACCTTGAAAACCATGTAAAGGTATCTTTATACTCTATGAATCTTTTAGTCTCCTTTTGATTCATACTATGTAAAATTCCCTTGATTTCAAATTTTCTATCACAATGAAAGTATTTATCGAAGAATATCTCCTTCAAATATTTCAATTCCATGAGTTCTATCTCATATGAATCCCTATTATTTTGGATAAATAACCACCATTTAATAAAATAAACATTCAAACAATGCATGAATTATTTAACCTTTTCCTTTTCACCACATCCAAATAATGAAAATCTCTTCTCCAAAGACATTATCCACTACTTAACTGTAGTTGGATTAGTAGTCCCACCAAAAAATTGGGTCCACTATCACATAATTTTATCCAACATATGAGAATATCATTATGGAAAAGGTTTCTCCATATGTGCAAGGATATGTGTCATAACCTGATTAGGTTTTTCTAATATATCAACATTTTTCTTAGTTCCATTACATTCCATATCATCAAACATCTTTAATGAATAGATAATAAATATTTATCAATATTTAAAAAATTAATAAAATAAATTTTTTATTAAACAATATATGAAAAATGTCAGATGGATTAGGAAGTAATTATTCCCATGTTAAATTATATATATTTTTAATATAAATTTAATTTCCAAAAAACATTACAACAATCTGATTATTTTATGTTAAAGTTAACAATCAAAAAATAAAATGAGATTTCAAAGATAACTTATACCACATTAAAAATTTCAAAATTAAACCCATTGAGTAAGATAATTCAATGAGAAACATATAATGAAATAGAGAATAAATTAATCATTATATTAAATATCAAAGAGATGATATATGCACCAACTATAAGTGAATGGGAGAATATGTAATAAATAAGTATTAATGGAATTTATATTGAGTAAAAAACCCTCACCTTTAGTCTCACATTGCACGTGTCACTTTATCTTCCAGAATACAAAAACCAATTTTCATTATTCCATTTCCAAATAAATTTATTCATGTTTATTATAAATTTTATTTTACGAATTAATATGTTGTGTACAACTACTTAAACGATTATGTTTACATCGAGTGTTTTTACAAAATTCAGTATATGTGTCAACAATGACATTGGTATGTCAGTTATGGTCTAATAGTCATTATATAAACATATCAAGAATAATAATAACTAAATTATTATAATATTTATACATAAGTTTTACTTTTAAATGATATCATGATATATGGTTATGAAAAATGAACCTATTTGACAATCGTGTAGGCAGTAGGTCGTATGTTTTCATGAGTAACATTTTAATTTTTCAATTGTAATGGAACATACCCTCTTATCCACCCCCCTTTGCCAAATTATAGGATCTTGGGGGGGGGGGGGTCACACCCTAATCGGTGAGACCGATCGGAAGGACCGATCGGTGAGACCGATCGACGCGACCGATCTGTGCGACTGATCAATGGCGGGACCGATCGGTGGGACTGATCGGTGGGACCGATCGCCGGGACCGATCGGTGAGACCGATCGGTGTTACCCAACCCTGACGGGTTTTCCAGTAGCGCTTTCTTTTTGTGCAACATTGTTTTGAACCCTTTATTGACCCTTGTAACCTGTTTTAAAGCCCATTAATGGGGTCTAATTAATTGATTAATAGGGTGCCAGGCGTGCGATAGTTTAAACCGCCCCCAAGGGTAGGGACCCTTTAATAATGCGTGAGGCCGGGTGATCAACCCACGACCTGCTCCTTACACGGTTTCACGTTATTATCTCAACCGTCCAGGCATTATAAACCAAATGGGTTATCCCTTTTCTTTTTGGTTTAATCCTCCTTCTATCATTCGTCTGCTCGTCCTTGAGTTCCCGAGGCTCCGTCAGTGCAGTTTATGCTTTCTCATGTCCCTCAAGTGTGAATAGGAGCTCCTATCATTGATCAATCAAGTAGGGAGTTTCACCTTCTTCTATCATTATGTGTATCTTAAGGGAATGGCGTGCTACTGTTTCCGTAGAATTGGATGAACCAAAATTTAAAGAAGATAATAAACGGTTTTCTAATGAATGAATGGGTGGGATGTGATCGATGATGTTGTTCTATTATTATGATTTGTGAAATGAGCTGCCTTGCGCCTAATACTAAAAATCATGGCCGTTGGTGGTCTTCTCTGTGCACTAATTAACCCTTAATTTCTGGGGGTGTTTTGAAATGATTGTTGTGGTTGTGAACCTGTGCTGTAAAAGAATTTGGTTAATCATGTATACCTGGTTAAATAAATGGAAAGCACCAGGATCAACCCTTTCTGCAAAAACCCCAACTAAAGCACGGTGAATCTAAAATCACGGAGCATGTTAAATCTTTTAAATCTGAAAATATAGTCGTGACCACCCCTTTTTTGTTTTGGTAGCAGTGGTGGTGGTTTGTTTCCCTTCGGGGGCTGGTTAATGAGTGATGTGGGTTGGGGTGGGATCCCTTGTTGGTATGGCTTTAGTGGGTGTGAATTTAAGGCCGTGGGTTTTTTTGTTTATATCACGAATTGAGAAGGGATCCTCTATTGTTGAGAAGCCGATGGCTCCTGGGTTTTGGGAACATGGGGTAGTATCTTGGAGCATTATTTGGTTCCAATACTTTGAGGGATCTCATCTATCCCTTTTGTTTTTGTGAATCCACAAGAGAATCATGTGTGAACGCTTAAATTGTTGTTGGGCGTGTTTTTCCCTTGGCTTGTGCTTACATAGTTACACATGTAGGTGCATAATTTATTTAAATATCATAACTGAACATGAAAAAAAGAATGGACAAATGCGGTTTTGGTTCGGTTTGGTGTGAGTTGTGACTTGGGGATAGTATCCTTTTGTTTTTTGAAGAAAGCCTAGTTTTGGGTGAGTGGTTTTTCTTGTACATATACCTTGTAGTTCTATGTTTCTTATTCGTGCCCCACCCAAGTTGAGCACTTAGTGCCGAACACCCCCACTTCATGGGAGAGGGTGTTTTTCCAAACACTTTTGTTAGTGGATGGTCATTACCTCCTTTCTGATCCCTTTCCCGATAGCCCAAGTGTCTTCGGGCAGGCTTTGACGGCCTGAAGTCCATTGTTGGCCCAAGAACCTTCAGGCATGGTAGCGTGGTGGTTTGGAAGTGGGACTGCATGGTGATATGGCCAAGGTGTGTGCAGGCAGGTGGTTTCCCAAGAATATTCTGGATGACGCCCAGGTGTCTTCGTGTGTGGCAGTAGATCTTCTAGCCTAGGTGTCTTCCGGCACGGCAGTGGTTGTGTCCAAGGTGTTTGCGGGCGTGGTTTGGTAGTGGGACTGCGTGAGGATATGGCTCAGGTGTGTGTGGGACGGTTGTGGCAGTGGGACTGCGATGAGAATGGTGGTATTGGTTCGATGCCCAATATGTCTTCAATGACCAGTGGTAAAGTGGTGCGGGGTACCCAAAAATTGATGTGCTAATACTATATATTATTTGGTTTGCGTTATTTGGGGAGTGTGCCTTGCTATGGTTTGAGTGTTTAGCTTCCTTGCTATGTGTTTGGTTATCTCTTTTCTCACAGGATGTTAGTACGTCTCTCCACTTGTGCACGAGAGTCTCTGGTTTTCCCTACTGAGTATACTTGTATGCTCACCATACGTATATAAAACTGTTTTCAGGTTTCCAGGAGGACTTCGGGGATCATTCGGGGCCATAATAGCACGGACCTTTGGGCAGTTGTTGTTGTTGTTTTCCTTTTCTTTGTACTTTATTTTGTCTTTGGGGTTTTATGACTTGTATTATTTACTGTTAAACATGCATGTGGGAATGGGTTACTCTTGGTTTTGCCTTTACTTTCAGCTTTAGTATTGTTGGTGTTGCCATCTTATCTCCCGATCCTATTAAAATAAAAAGGGCAATTCCTTCCATATAGTGTTTATTTCTATACCCTTGGCGCTGGTCGCCACTTCGGGACCTATTGAGGGCGAGTCTTGGGGGTCATTATCTCTCCTTCAACTTAAAGAAGGAAGGGAATGACAATCTGCTGGCCTTTCCATCCTTCTGGTGAAGGCTGGTCGTGATAGAATGGTATCAAAGGCGGAGGTTTTCGAGATATAGGATGGAGTCTGGAGTTAGGCACAGTGAGGATTTCATGGGATGATAGGGAAACATTGTTGGGTGACCTTGGTGCATGAACTAGGATAGGGAAGACCGGATAGGACATGAGATTTTAGGGCCCACCGTGATCCCATGCAAGGACAGTAGGCTTACCGAACGACCAAGTGAGGCCACACTAATTGCAGGGTAGAGACCCTAGGAAAGGTACATGCATCATAATGACTTGTGTTATCATGTTTCATGGGTGTTTTGGGAATTTAAATCAATAAAAAAGTTTAAGAAAATTTTAAGAACAAGCATTCTACACTACTTGGGCTTAGGCATTCTTGTTTACATTGCAGCGATGGCACCTAGGAGGTGACCATGCATAGTGCAGGTGATCGAGGCCCAGGAGATTACCCTGGATGATTAGCAGAGAGCTGATAGAGAGGAGGAGGATGACCAGTGGAAGAAGATGCTTCGGGATTTTCAGCGGCAGACCCTCGAGAAGTATGAGGGCAACACATCAGACATGAAGACGGAGAGCTGGCTAGAGGAGTTGGTGATAGCCTTCAGCCTGATCCGGGCCCCGACTGAGTACTGGGTTCCTCTGGACGTCAGCTAGATGCAGGGAGCGACGCGTTAGTGGTGGACTCTCTACCTGGGGGAGAATAGAGAGGCTGAGGTAGCCTGGGCTGATTTTGAGAAAGAATTCCGGGCAGAATTCCTCTCTTCCACGATGAAGGCGAAAAATAGACAAGAGCTACTCTCCCTCCAGCATGGGAGTATGACAGTGAGAGAGCTGGGAATAAAGTTCAAGGACCTCTTGCGTTTTCCTCCAGACCTCTTTCCAGATGAGGAGTCCCGACCGAGATGCTTAGAGGAGGTGCTATGACCCTCCCTCTAGTACGCTGTTACCCCCTTTATCCTGCCGACGTACATGGAGGTCCAAAAGGAGGACGAGGTGGTGGAGAGGATGCACGCTCTGTGAGGTGTGTCCTGAGAGGGGATCCAGCTGGGACCATTGAAGGGGAAGGTCGTCAGAACTAGGTCTCTGGCGTTGGGACCCTCCAGGTTCCGACCAGCAGGGAGCAGGCCACACCAGTTCTAGTTCTGGTCCCTCGGTCCTCACCCTCTTCCTTTGGGCCTAGGACCGAGGTGCTTCATCTATGGGAGCTATGGACACCTCCGGAATCAGTGCCCATACTGAGTACAGTATGGAAGTGGCAAACAGATACAACACCCACCCCAGCAGCAGCTTCCATCTAGGCCCTTCCAGCAGCAGCAGCAGGGGCAGCGACCTCTCGCTCCTCCGAGGGCAGACGTTGCGGGAGGTGGCCGACCTCAGGGTGCTCCTCAGGGACCTCTACTATGGCGTGGTTGAGGAGGTTTCCTACATCCGAGGGGTAGAGGAGCTGGGCGTGTGTAGTTACATGCCACGGAGGCAGCAGTTCCAGTCGGACCAGAGGTTATTCGAGGTACGGTCAGTTTATTTAGAACCATTGCTTAGGCCTTGTTCGACACCAGAGCTTCACACTCTTTCATTGAATCTAGTCTAGCCTGTGCCTTGGGTCTAGATGACGAGAGACTTCCATTTCCCTTGGTGCTATGTACACCAGTCGGAGGTCAGACCAACTTGTTACATGTTTGTCGAGGATGCAGACTGATGATAAGGCCACATCAGTCGGCCAGAGATCTTCTACTGCTACAAATACAGCCATACGATGTCATCTTAGGCATTGAATGGATGTTCTTTGTGTGTGCCATCATCGACTGCTTCTGAGGAAGGGTTGTGTTCTCAGAATTGGGAGCCGGCGTGTTACTTACACTAGTGAGCAGAGCGGCCAGAAGGGAAACAGGCGAGAGGAACCCCTCCTTTCATTATTAGATGAGCTATCAGTGGAGTCGGTAGATGCTGAGATAGTGGAGATACCAGGGATCGTCAGTGAGTTTATGGACATCTTCCCTGAGGAGGTTACAACTCTACCTCCTTGACATGATATCGAGTTTGGGATAGACTTGCAACCTAGTGCCCATCCAATTTTGATGGCTCTTTACCGGATGGCGCCTTCAGAGCTATGGGAGTTGCAGATTCAGATTGATGACCTGATGAAGAGAGGTTTTGTTTGACCCAGTGCATCACCGTAGGGTGCTCCAGTCTTGTTCGTGAAGAAGGAATACGGTGGTCTTAGGTTGTGGATAGACTACAGAAGGCTGAATCAGGTGACGATCAAGAATCGCTACCCTCTTCTGAGGATAGACGCTCTTTTCGACCATCTAAAAGGGGCATGATGGTTCTCAAAGATTGACCTACAGTCTGGGTATCCCCAGTTGAGGGTAATTGAGGGCGACATCCGGAAGATAGCCTTCAGGTGCAGATATGGACACATCAAGTTCGTAGTTATGCCCTTCGGCGTTATGAACTCCCTAGCTATGTTCATGGGACTTATTAACTCTATCTTCCAGGAGTACCTAGACCGGTTCTTAGTCGGGTTCATCAACGATATCCTAGTCTATTCAATATCAGAGGAGGAGCACGCGGAGCACCTGAGGATGGTCTTGGAGGTCCTCCGACAGCACCAGCTCTATGGGAAGTTGTCAAAATGAAATTTTTGGACACGATAAGTGCACTTCCTTGGGCATGTGGTGTCTGAGCGGGGAGTGGTGGTGGACCCGTCAAAGGATGAGGCAGCTGTTTCATGGGCAGCACCCAAGAACGTGGGATAGGTTCATAGTTTTCTCAAGCTGGCGGGGTACTATCAGAGGTTCTTACCAAACTTCTCCCGAGTTGCAGCCCCGTTGATAGCCCTGACCAAGAAGGATCATGCCTTCGTATGGAGTGAGTGGTGCGAGCCATCCTTCATCTATATAAAGGAGAAGTTGGTTAGTTCCCCAGTGCTGCGATTACCAGAAGAACGGGCGACATACGAGGTGTTCTGTGTTGCTTCAGGACGAGGCTTGGGATGTGTTCTGATGCAGCGACATGGGGTGATCTCTTATGGGTCAAGGCAGCTATGCCCTCATGAGACTAATTATGCCACCCATGACCTAGAACTCGCAGCGGTCGTCTTTGCGCTAAAGTTATGGCGGCACTACCTCATCAGAGAATGCGTTGTGGTCTTCACAGATCATAAAAGCTTAGGGTATATATTTTCCCAGCGGGACCTGAACCCGCGGCAACGAAGATGGGTGGAATTACTCCAGGATTACAACTTCTAGATTTTCGACACATTAGGGAAGGGGAATGTGGTGGCTGATGCCTTGAGCAAAAAGTTTCATAAGGGTGCGGTCTGAGAGTCGGCAGACGCTTGGAAGGAGATGGAGGAGTTGGCTACCTTGTATCTGGATGCAACGACAGATGGTGGTTGAGGTTTCCTGTATCAGATGATAGTACAGTCTTCTTTGTTACAACAGGTGGAGGAGTATCAGTGGGGAGACCTAGAGAGTGAAGTGATGTGAGACCGAGTTGACCAGGGAAATGCTCTGGAAGGGTGGACGGAGGATGGTCAGAACATGATGCTTTCTGGGGAAAGCTGTTTGTTTCAAAAGCGGTGCGTGGAAGAGTTCTTAGTGAGTTCGAAAAATCACCCCTAGCGGTGAACCCAGGAGTTACCAAGATGTACCAGAGTTTGAAAAGGTAGTTCTGGTAGCCTGGGGTAATGCGGGCAGTGGTGGAGTTTGTTGCCAAGTGCCTGGTGTGTCAGCAGGTGAAGGTTGAACACCGAGTTTCAGGCGGCCTGCTGCCATCTCTAGATGTCCCCGAGTGGAAGTGGAAGGACATATCGATGGATTTCATCACGGGACTACCCTAGGATCAAGGGGGATACGATGCCATCTGGGTAGTAGTGGACCAGTTGACCAAATCAGCTCACTTCGTGGAAATTAAAAAGTTGAGTGCAATGGATTCCTTGGCACGCAGGTGCGTGGATAAGGTGGTGCGGTTGCATAGAGTTCTGATGTCCATTGTCTTGGATAGGGATGAACGGTTTACATCGCAAGTCTAGAGAGGGTTGCAGCATGCTTTTGGCACCCAGCTATGCATTAGCACTACTTTCCATCCCCAGACAGATGGACTGAAAGAGCGCACCATCCAGACCTTGGAGGATATGCTACGGACATGTGTCTTGGACTCAGGGGGATCGTGGGTGAGACACTTTCCCCTTGTAGAGTTTTTACTTCACCAATAGTTATCACTCTACCATTGTAATGTCCCTATTTGAAGCCTTGTACGGGAGGCCATGCCACTCACTTGTGTATCAGACTGAATTCGGGGAGGCAGGCATCCTCAGCTCGGAGGTGGTGCAGAGCATGACAGAGAAGGTTCATCTTATATGAGAAAGGATGAAGGCTGCCCAGGACTGGCAGAAGTCATATTCTGACACTAGGAGAAGGCCCTTGGAGTTTGAGGTTGCAGTCCACGTGTTCTCGAAGGTATCCCCTCAGCGTGGACAGCGGAGGTTTGGAAAGGAGTGTAAGCTTTCTCTGAGGTATATTGGACCCTTATAAGTATTGTGGCGGGTCGGCGAGGTGGCTTATCAGCTAGAATTACCACTTCCGCTACTGAGGATACATGATGTCTTCCATGTGTCCCAGATCCGTCGGTATCTGCACGACGATTCACACGTCCTCGACTGGGGAGAGCTGGACATCGAGGACAATGAGACCTTCGTGGAGAGACCAGTGATGATCAAGGATTGCAAGGAGAAGGTGCTTCGTGGGCGAACCATTCCCTTGGTTCGTGTGTTATGGAGATATGGTGGGCACGAGGAGAGTACATGGGAGAGGGAAGCATAGATGCGTACCTAGTACCCAGAGTTGTTTTGAGTTTTTTGATGTTCTGTTAATACTTTTTGTCTATAAAGTTGTGGTTTTTCCTTCCGATGAATACGTGTGAAAAGTCCTGGATATGGGGAAGAGAGGACCTGACCCCTAATCAAGATGCATAAAGGTGGATGAAATTAAACCCGTGCGGGTGAGTCAGTGCCACCCAAAGCGTATAGTATCTCGATATGGGCGAGGAGACTCCCCAACCCATATGACCAGGCAGTTTGACCTGGTGTGTTGCTTGGTTCTTGGCGGGAAGGAGTTCTTAGTTAACTATGAAGTTCTCTCCTAAGAGGTATCTTTCGAGGCGTTGTTCTGACCCTCTCTTCCCTTCTCTTAGGCCTGGTTATAAATTCTCGAGGACGAGAATGGTTTGAGAGGTATATAATGTAATGGCCCAGATCCTCCTTATCCACCCCCTTTTCCAAATTCTATGATATTGGGGGGGGGGGGGTCGCACCCTGATCGGTGACACCAATCGGTGGTGGGACCGATAGGTAGGACAGATCGGTGGGACCGATCGGTGATACTGATCAGCGGGACCGATCAGTGAGTCCGATCTGTGGGACTGATCGGTAATACCGATTAGTGTTACCCAACCCTGGCGGGTTTTCCAGTAGAGCTTTCATTTTGCGCAACTTTGTTTTGAACCCTGTTTTAACCCGTGTAACCTGGTTTAAAGCCCATTAATGGGGTCTAATTAACTGATTAATAGGGTGCCTGGTGGGTGTCATTTTAAACCGCCCCAGAGGGCGGGGACCCTTTAATAACACGTGAGGCCGCGTGATCAAACCACAACTCGCTCTTTATGAGGTTTCACATTCTTATCTCAACCGTCCTGGCCTTATAAACCAAAGGGGTTATCCCTTGTTTTTTTTGGTTTAATCCACCTTCCATCATTCGTCTGCTTTTCCTTGAGTTCCTGAGGATCCGTTAGTGTAGTTTACACTTTCCCCTATCCCTCAAGCATGAAGAGGAGCTCCGATCGTCGATCAATAAAGTAGGGAATTTCACCTTCGTCTATCATTATGTGTATCTAACGAGATGGATGTGCTACACTTTCCGTAGAATTGGATGAACCAAACATTAATGAAGATAATAAACGGTTTTCTAAAGAACGAATTGGTGGGATGTAATTGATGATGTTGTTCTGTTATTATGATTTGTGAAATGAACTGGATTACACCTACTACTGAAAATCTTGTCCGTTGGTGGTCTTCTCTATGAACTAATGAACCCTTAATTTCTGTTGGTGTTTTGAAATTATTGATGTGGTCATAAACCCATGCTGTAAAGGAATTTGGTTAATCATGTATACCCTGTTAAATAAATGGAAAGCAACAAGATCAACCCTTTCTGCAAAAACCCCGGCTAAAGCATGGTGAATCTGAAATCACGGAGCGTGTTAAATCTCTTAAATCTGAAAATACATTAATGATCCCCCATTTTTGTTTTGGTAGCAGTGATGATTGTTTGTTTCCCTTTGGGGGCCGGTTGAGGAGTGATGTGGGTGGGGGTAAGATCCCCTATTGGTATGGCTTCAGTGGGTGTGAATTTAAGGCTGTGGGGTTTCTTTGTTTATATCATTAATTGGGAAGGGATCCTCTATTATTTAGAAGCTGATGGATCCTGGGTTTTGGGAACATGGGGCAGTATCTTGGAGCTTTCATTGGTTATAATACTTTGAGGGATCTCATCTATCCCTTTTGTGGTTGTGACTTAACAAGAGAACCAGTTGTGAATGCTTAAATTGTTGTTGAGTGTCTTTTTCCCTTGGCTTGTGCTTAAACGTGCTAGTTTCCCAAGTAGGTGCATAATTTATTTAATCATCATCACTAAATATGAAAATAAGAATGGAAAAACGGGGTTTTGGTTCTGTTTGGTGTGAGTTGTGACTTGGGGATAGTATCCTTTAGTTTTCTAAAGAATGCCTTGTTTTTGGTGAGTGGTTTCTACTTATACATATACCTTATGGTTCTATGTTTCTTATTCAGGCACCACCCAAGTTGAGCACTTAGTGAAGATCACCCCCACTTCATGGGGGAGGGTGTTCTTCACAATAATTCTATTACTGGCTGGTCATTAGCTTCTTTCTTCTTCCTTTCCCAATAACCCAAGTGTCTTTGGGTAGGTTGTGATGGCCTGAAGTCCATGTTGGCCCGAGAACCTTCTGGAAGGGTAGCGTGGTGGTTTGGAAGTGGGACTACGTGGGGATATGGCCCTGGTGTGTGCGGGCAGGTGGTTTCCCAAGAATCTTCAGGATGAGGCCCAGGTGTCTTCGGGCATGGCAGTAGATCTTCTAGCCCAGGTGTCTTCGGGCGCAGCAGTGGTTGTGGCCCAGTTGTTTGAGGGCATGGTTTGGCAGTGGGACTGCGTGAGGATATGTCCCAGGTGTGTGCGGGTGGGTTGTGGCAGTGGGACTGCAATGAGAATGGTGGGATTGGTTTGATGCGTAGGATGTCTTCAATGACCAGTGGGAAAGTGGCGCGGGGTACCCAAACATCGATGTGCTAATACTGTATATTATTTGGTTTTCATTATTTGGGGAGTGTGCCTTGGTGAGGTTTCGGTGGTTAGCTTCCTTGTTAGGTGTTTGGTTGTCTCTTTTCCCATGAGACTTTAGTACGTCTATCCACTTGTGCACGAGAGTCTCTGGTTTTCCCTACTGAGTATACTTGTATGCTCACCCTACGTATAAAAAACTGTTTTCAGGTTTCCAGGAGGACTTCGGGGATCGTGAGGGACCATACTAGCACGGACCTTTAGGTAGTTTATGTTGCTGTTTTCCTTTTCTTGGTACTTTCTTTTGTTTTGGGGGTTTTATGACTTGTATTATTTACTATTGAACATGCATGTGGGAATGTGTTACTCTTGGTTTTGCCTTTAGTTTTAGCTTTAGTATTGTCGGTGTTGCCGCCTTATCTCCCGATCCTATTTAAATAAAAAGGCTAATTCCTTCCATATAATTTGTATTTCAATACCTTTGGTGCTGGTCGCCACTCCGGGACCTATTGAGGGTGGGTCTCGGGGGTCATTATCTCTCCTTCAAAAAAAAGAAGGAAGGACCTGACAATATGTTGGCCTTTCCCTTCTTCTGGTGAAGGCGGGTCGTGACATCAATGATCATTATGGAATGAAGATAAGTATAGTGTTAACATTATATAATGAACATAATATCATAAATATTATTTTATTTAATAATATATAATTATATATAGAATTGTTGTTATGCAAAATGAATCACATCGCGTCATGGAGGTTATAGTGCAATGTCAACGAATGACGTTATAACTTTTTAGTATATGAAAATGGTAATAAATAAAATGATACTTAATATTTACACCAATTTAATTATTTCAATAATATTTTATATATTTCATTTATGTAACATATTTTTAATTAAAATCATCCTTAATAAATTCAATGTAATGCGTGAAAATATCACATCGCTTTGAAGAGGCGATACTCCACACATCCTCAAAGGAAGTTATCATATTCCCAAAAAAAAACTTTTATGTGTTATAAAAAAATAAATAATAAATGTTACATAATAAATGACATATAGACCATATAAAATTAATTTCCCCATCATCATTCTCAACCATGTGAGGTGTAAAACCAAAAACGAAAGACATCGTTTGACGAGGTGTTTGTCCACCAAAATTACAAAAGGCAATTTCATTAACCATTTTATAGATTTGTGTGTAAGTTTACTTTTAACCATTATATTAAAAAATTATCAATATATTTATTATACTAATGTTATTATCTATTCTTGGAATAAATTTTTTAATGATTTGAGAATGTAATAAAATAGATGTGATTATTGAAAAATGTTGTATCTTTTTTGGGTATCTCCTTTTGGTTTTCACCAATTGACATACATGGATTTATTTCCGACCAAAGTTGGTATTATATTTTTAGGGGTGATATTTTAGAATCATATAATTAAGGGTTTTGATGAGACAAAGTGTCTTGAGAGGTGTGAGAATGGGGAAGAATTATTGCCATTTCATAGTGAAAGGGTAGTTTCATTATTTTAAATATAAATTGGAAAACAAAATTGATGGGTCTCCCTTACATAATGTGATTCCAAAATAGACATATAATTGATTTAGTGTATTTTTTTGAAAAAAAATCTACCTTAAAAAAATATGTGCATGTTTATTATTATGACTTCATAGTTTCCCCATTTTTCTATTTTTTATATAAATAAGGTAACTGGTTTTAAAACTTTTGTAATTTATCCATTATGACTAAATTAAAGTGAGATTTATTAGAAAATATATACCCAATGAATTATAAAAATTATATGTATTTTTTTTAAAAAAATTATAACTAATTTTGAAAATATAAATCCCAATTTTTTATGAAATTAAGTTTCAAACAGGCGCATGCAACATGAAAAAAGAATTGTTTAACTCGAACCATGCTAATGATGATTTTATTATCTATGGTTCAATATGTTAACTATAAAATTTAATTTTTTCCATAAAATAAACATATTTAGTATTTATTAACACTAATAAATTACTTTTTTAGGATATGATATGTATTAATTTTAAATAATTTAACAAAATATCATTTATTGTGAAAGAATATTAATGAAAATTTTGACATTATTTGGATAATTTTAGTTTTAAAAATAACAGAAAATAGTGTAATTAAAACATATTAATTTCACATATGAGAAACATGATAGTTTTACGTACAAAAATAATTGAATACAACAATTCAATGAATTTAATTTACTTTAAATGTTATTAGTATCATTTATTTTAGTTATTTATTAAATAACTATTCCATGTGTTTGTTTTTGTTTACTACTTAATGTAACTAATTCATCTTAGAAAATTTGTAAAAAAACTATGAGAAAAACTCATTTATAATTGAAAAATATATGCATAACTAAAAATACGATGTTTTTCCATCTCTTAAGGCATTATAAAAGATAATGGTATAAAATGTTACTTATTTGAATTGTTCCTTAGTTATCTTATTATATGGATCAAATTAATGAAATTTTTCTAATAACTTCTTACCAATAGAGGATAAGTTCTAAATATAGGTAGAAAATGGATTTTGGGAAACTTCTATGTAATTTTGTTCTTTATGTTTACGGTTTAGTCCCTTATTATGTTTATTTGTCCTTAATCATTGTAATTATTTATAATTATATTTTATGATATTTTTGTTAAAAAACATAGTTGAGAATATTAAGAAATATAAATTAATATCATTCCAAATATTGAATCCATTTCCCAAATTTCAAGCACATAAGGGGAAGAAATGAATTTAAAATTAATATCACAAACTAGATGATAAAGAGGGTTTTTTAAAAAAACAAGCCGAAACGCTTGAAATGATTTTATATCCATTTTCAAAATGATTTTTTTGAATAACAAAAAGTAGATTAATAGATGTATAATTTTACTAGATATACATTGAAAAAAATATAATATATTTTAGCTCCATAAATAAATCAACCAAAAAATAAGCATTCTCTAAAATATTGTAGTGTTCACTATTCATAGAAAAATAAACTATTGAAAAAGGCCTGAATAATTCAACCGAATAGAAATTTAAGGTTTATATTAAAAAAATTAATGTTATATTTTCTGAAATAATTATAAAATTATAACATTTTAGTTTTAAAAATAGGTTCTCCATTAAGAGGCAGAAAAACATGGGCACACATATAATACAAGATAACTCACTGTTCTATCTAGAATAAGATTAATATGGTGTTTTTTTAGAAGGAAATATATAGCCTAAATTATGTTTATAATGATATTAAAATATTTAATTGTCTTAGGGAATCACATAGAGTCATTTTTAAAAAGTTTTGATGAGAAAAGAAATACATATATACGTGTTGTTGGTAGCCTATACGTACACATGAGTGATGTTTCTATTACATTATGTACATAAAGAAATAAAGGTAAATAATAATTAAAAATTATTTATCCACTATTATATTATATTTTTCATATATATATATATATATTAAATATTCTATAATGACCAATAATAAAATATGGGGAGGGAAAATGATTCATATCACTACCCGAACACAATGGACTATATGTATGCATGAATGATACTATCATATCACATTTGATTTATTAGAGGAGGTAAAATGTTGTTTCATAGTCAAAATTTTATAATTTTGTATTTATGTTGTAGTAGAATTTTATTTTGGTAATATGTGACAAGATAAGCGAAATTAGAAGAAGAAATAAAATTCAAGGACCATGGTTAAGGTATATAACCATTTTTAGAGACTTTATTTGGATTACTCCTTAAGTATTGAAAGATTAATATAATGATAATGCATAAAGATCTAATATAATTAGATGTAATATAGCATGGAATTAGGTTAGGTATTTCCCAATATAGAAGGATCAAACAGTGTTAATAATGGTGGAGAAGATGTTCCCTTTGTTTTTATGGGCAGGGGTGCACAAGGAATTTCATAAAATATTTAAATGATATATAATCACACGAATGGATAATTTTATTAAAATGAATATGTATAAGGATATAAAAAAATATAATTATAAAATAGCTTTATCTAGATGAAATTATATTATTTTTTGTGGTAATCCTAATGTAATCTATTAGTTTAACCCACGACCACATAAAATCCTACTTTAACCTCAACTATGGTAAATTTTTTTTACTTTTTTTACATTAAAAAAATTAAAAAATAATAATTTGACCCAGTTACATAATATTAAATTTTCTTATAAAAAATATTCAAGCCATTTTATTGGATAAATTTCTAAAGGTGTCATAAATTAATTGTAAATAATTAGACGAACCGTATCAAAAAACAAATTTAGAAAAAAGTTAACATTTAAATTTATTTATATCCATTCCATTTCATATAAAAATGAAAAAAATTAATGTCAAAAAAACATATTTTATAAATAAGATAAAATTTTCATTAAATCAATTTACCAATAGATATTAAATTAATTTATTATAATGAAAACACATTGTGCACATAAAAATATTTTTATTAAAAATGTGCTTTTAAGACCAAAAATAAACTTATGAATAAAATGATATATAATGATTATTACAATGTAATAAATAAGATTAAAATTATTTAAATGAGTCTTATATTACCCTATGATAAAATTTAAAACGTAATTACTTGAAATGAAATGATTTTTTTATAAAAATCATCCATATTAAATATTCACTAAAAATTAATATTTTTAAACAAATAAAAATAATTTCACCTTAAGAAAAGATATAAATTTTCATCTGAATGACAATTTTAATTTCCGAAAAAAAATTCATAAATATGGTTGAAATTAATAATAAAATTCACATAATAAAAATGTGACCAACACAATTTTCTATGAAAACATATTTTTGAGGTATAAATTGACATTACAGAAAATTGAGTACTAATTTATCATACATTAATAAAAAAATTTGAATTATTTAAAACCATTATACATATCCTCCATATGTTTTTTATTACTATTTTTACCTTCCAGTTTAATTTCTAGGCTATATTGGTTTATCATATTGTGGTTGATATTGAATTTTATTTGTGTGTAAGGTAACAAATAAAATAGTCCATGTTTTTTTTAAAGATTTAGTAATAAGAGATTATGGCGTTATATTATACCCTGTGAAAATGAATTTATCTCTTAAAATTATGTAACTAATGTAAAAAATGATGGTATCTCTAATTTATCTCATTGTTATGTTTCTATGTATCTTCTCCAAATTCCTAACACCTCAAAAGAATTTTTATAAAATAAGTAGCCTTCTTTGAATGATTGTTTATCAATGATACAATATTTCAAATGTGTATTATATATATAAGTATCATAATCTAGTGGTATAGGACATTATTTATGTACATGTGAACTATCTTTTGTGTACTTATTTATTAGAGTTATAGAGAACACATTTTAAACTTGAGATAGGTTCAGTGAGTGTGTGAAGTGATAATAAACCATTCCAATCAAATATAGAATCTCAGAAGGAATAATATACATATGTATTTTCTTTCCGGTATATCCAAATATCATTACCTTCTTTCATTTTTATATTTTAATGAATATCATTTCACAATATTCGAATTAAATATATAATCGATGATTATGAGAATAACACTTATGTCTACTCTGAGATACCATAATGAATTGGTGAATGGATCTGAACTCCCCTTCAATTTCCTAAAATAACTCATAATGCAACAAATTTAGTTCTCTAAAAGAACACTCTTCTTCTTACCTCAATGGGTTTTGATCATGGAATTATATTTCACATCTCTATTTACTTTAATATCATTTTCTAAAAGATAAATGGGTGAATCTAGTCTCAATTTTGACCATTATAGTACGTAGAATGATTTATAAAAAGCTAATACAGTCTCTTATAGAAAATTATGTAGTGTTATGTGGTTATAAGAAACTGATTAATCAATAAATTTTATGTTCCCATTCAATAATAATACCATATGTGTAATTCGAATGTCTTGTAACATTTTGTTGATAGGAACAAATGGATTCACCATTCATTTATTTTCAATCAAAGAATTACCACCTCATATTTCTATAAAAAAAATAGGTAATATTCTTATTGAAAATCATGCTCCTAAACTCATAAAACATGATAATGTAAATTTCTCCCATTTTACGCTAATAATTAATAATAATCCACCACTAACTTGATTTACTATCCAAATAATAAAATGATACGATAGTTATTTTATGTTATGATCAATGGATGATGGAAAATATCATTCAGCAGTTCTGATTCATTAATCAGTAGTCATTATTTTAGTGGATCCACTAAAATATGGTTGTTGTTTCCTCCTAATGGAAAAAACAATAAATTTTTACCTTCTTTACTAATTTGGAATCTCAACTTGATTAATTTATTAGATATGATATGTAATAAAAGATAAAGTGTTTTACATTATATCTACCACACATTCAGTTAATCAGGAGGAGGAGAAATGAATTTTCCATCATACTAAGTATTAAAAAAATAATTAGGGATCCAACACTTAATTGAAAACGAAAATCATACCATGAGCATAAATAATCAAAGTGAGAACCCATATAATCATGAAAAGCATTTATAGGAAGTCTAAATCATGAAAATATAGTTTCAATATATACTACATTATGTTTAACCTAGGCCATCCATGGTCGTTATCTTTTCCAATAAATAATATTTTATCCTAAATAAAATTTGAATTGACCTAAGAATATCCCCCAGGATATTCAATCATGGTGTGATATAAGGGTCTATCCGATGTGCAATAAAATGAGTGATGAGTTATACTGGACCAAATATTTTTATGGGTTATAACACAAGATGCATATGTTCCAAAAAAATTCCACCTGTAGGATCAATACATTTATGTTTTTTATTAGTAATATCACTCTTTTTTAATTAGAATAACATATGAATTTTTCCTATAATTATAATTTTCATAAGGTTTTTCACTAATTCTTTCTCAACACAGCTTCTAAACGTTACAAATGCACTGTTTTATTGAAAATATAGTGACATAAAATTTTCATACTTAAATGAAACAACTAATTAGTGGAAATATTAATTATGAATCAATTTGATCCATTCCAAAATAGAAAAGTTTTATTGTCTTTGGAAATATAGATACATAAATAACCGGTTCATAAATTATTCGTGTCATTATGAAATTTAGTTTTTCACCACTAACACCCTTCATATAGTTACATAAATAAAACATTTCTCCATATACGTTTCACTGGGAAAATAATATTTATCATTTAATGACCAATAGTGATCATATGAAATGAAAAAGGATATGAGAAACTGTATTAACCATATAAAATATTTCCCATAAATTCCTAGATCATAAACATGAAACATGATATAATGTTTTATCAATCAAAAGAAATAAGGCATCAAGGTCTGGTGTCAAAAATAATCACTCATGAGCTACGAGAGAATAACATAAGAATAATATAAAACCATTCATAATACACATAATCATAGAAAGCCAATTCCTTATTCTAGGATCGCTACTTAAACTGTCATAGTAGAAATTTTTCACTCCTTGTTCTATCATTTCCTTAGTCGAGGTTCACTGAAAACTCTATATTGTTCGAAAATTATCATTACTAAACTCAGTTCTATACCTATTCTATTCCATGTTAAATCACGAGATATCCATATTTACCCAATTTATTGTATGTATATAGAATTTATGACCCACCCATCATATAATGAAAACCATACATACGTGTGCCACATGATCATAAAACATTTATTATATCATCAAACCATAACCCATAGAAAAATACTAGATTCATAAACATTTATCTATTATAATTATAAACCATATAAGGGATGAATAAAGATGGTAAAATTTGATAATATCCCTCACAATTCGTAATAAACATCAAAGGATAATGTTATTGATAACAATATATTCAATAGACAAATGGATAATTTCTGGAGGAAAATACCCTTTTTATTTTAAATCTAATATTTTGGATATACAAATTTAAAAAAATATAGAAAATATTAAAAAAAAAGTAAAAAGAAAAATTATAATGAAATATTTTAATAAAATAGTAATCATGATGGTGTGTAATGGCATTTATACGGTGTATGTTAAAACAAAAATTCATTTAATTTTTTTGTTGAAAAGTAAAAAGTTGGACATTTAGAAAATGAATCAATATTTTTAATAAACCATTGTAATGAATGATAATATAGAAAAAATGAATATAAATATTTTTTTAATTCTAAACTATTCTAGAAAATATTTTAAATAAAATCTATATGTAGATGAAAAGACTCTCGAATGAAGAGAAAAGCATGGTTCATTTTCCATAAAAATATTCATTCCACCTCCAGAGTAATTAATGAAATGAAATTTATATAAATAATATAATATATATATATATATATAATAATATAATACCAATATATAAAATACTTCATAGAATTATATCATAAAATTTAATTATCATAATGCTTAATAATATAAAACCTAATTAAAAAATGATATTATAACATAAAACCCTTACCTCAATTACGTCTTGATTTGTATGTCCCCTAAACACAAACTTAATAAAATCAAAGTATACACACACACATAGATATATATATATATATATATTATAATAATCTTCATACATATATTACTATTCATGATTTATGTATAATGTCTTAGTACTCATTCATTATCCATTCTTTATTATCATCCACATTATGGGTTTAAATTTCTTGGATTTTTATGTATTTTTGTATTCAGAAGATATGGTCCTTAATCATTGATCCTGATTCTTTAATATATTAAATTTTAATCATAATATAAATATCATATTTATTAAAAATAAACACATTTATTATCATTCATCGAAATTGGTGATGAAAAATGAATCACATCACTATGCTGAGAAAGTATTCAGTATATACACCCAAGTGACGATTACATTTTTTGATAGACAGAAGGTAAGAAATATATATGATAATTCACTTTTATGGAACCATTATTATATTATAAACATCATATATATATATATTATCTATCTTAATTACCAACCAAGAAATACTATGATGTAAATTGAATCATATCATTGTGTGGTGGTGGCAATCCACAAGTAAACAGAAATGATAATTGCAAATCCCATTTTTTATAAGATATAAGTTGTTGTACCATAAAAATAATAAATTATATATTTATTTATGATAACATATTTGTCATATTTTTATGGTCATAAAATTTTTTAGGAAGTCAAAGAAGAGATAAAATTCAATGTGTCGGTTTAGATCTATATATCTTCTTTGAAATACTTCATTTGTTTTACTCATTAATTCTCAATGTATGTAACTTAAAAGAATAAAAGAAAAACTAGGATGAATAATAGATATATATGAATACTTTTTGTTGGAATTATCTTATATGGAGTGCTCAAATGTTTTTAATATGGTATGGGAATTGGTTCCCTTATATATATTAGGGGAAGGACTCACATAGAATTTCATTAAAGATATCAATGATATTAGGTAAAATTACTCGGAAGTGGATATATATGGATAAATATTATAAGTTATGATAATAGAAGTTTTAGATATCTTAAAATAATAATTATTTAACCAATATGGGTGGAAATTGTAAACTTATCTCTTAGTTAAAACACCATCCCGATGAACCCATTTTAACTTAACTATGTAAAAAAGATTAATCTTTCTAATATTAACTATAAAAAACAATTAACCATACCCCTTTAAAAAATATATATATTATGATTATTATAAATATTTAATCATTTTAATCATATTTATTTTCTATAATTTCTAAAATTTAATTTTAAATATGTTTGCAAATCCCAATGAAATCCTCTTTTAGAAAAAAAGAATTTTAAGCATTGAACATAATTTTATCCATTAAATACCATATAAAAACTATAAAACTAATGTTTCCATAGTGTATTTAATAAATAACATATAAATTATAATAAATACAGTAGTAAATAGTGATTAAAATAATTCATTGTGATTGAAATACATTAATCTTATAAAAAACATTTTTTGAAAAATGTGTTTTTATGGCCATATATAAACTTATACAGAAATAAACCCATAAAATGATTTATATGTAATTAATTCTATTATATTTACATAACATGTAAATAGGTTACATTATTCAAAAATTAAAAACATAACTATACTTTTTCTTGAAAAGTGATGACATTTGTTTATAAAAACGGGTTTTTTTCAGTATTTAGTAAAAAGTTAATCCTTTTAGAAAATTCCTAAAAATTAACCATATGATAATATGGAAATGATTATTTAAAATATATATTAATTATAATAAAAAATTAAAAAAATTATTATTTAGAATTTTTCTTTGCAAAAATTAAGATTATTCTATTTTTTATGATAAGGGTTTTTTAAGTAAAAATGATATTATTGAGAATTTTGAACTTTTTTATGATGAATAAGAACATTAATTTTAATTATTTAAAACCTTATGATTTTTTTTTATAAAATTTTCTATTATTATTCATGTCTTCAAATTAAATAGAAAATTTATAGTTTTTTCTATACCCAGGTTCATATGGACTTAGGGTTACATGAAAGCGATGAAATGGAATACATCATGTTTTTTCAAAGGAAATACATAAAAATCATGGGGTGTTATAGAATAAATATCATATTTTAAGGTTAACTATACAAACCATCATATCATATTGTATTATGAATCACCACGTTTCTAGTATATCATATAATATCAGTCATCGCCACATTTTCCCCATATTATAGTTAATTATTCTTCCCTTTCTACATCCCTAAAGAGGAACAATCCCATCTACATGAATTCCATAATCATATAATGAGAATTAATTCTCTTCCAAATCTTTTGGAGGGATATAATGGACCCACCTATTATAAAATATAAAACATAGGTATTTTTTCTACAATTTCATCAAAAATTAATCTATTCATATTAAACCATGGAATGGAATTAGAATTTATAAACACTCAATAGTTTTTTAATGCTTAAACCATTTGGAAAATGGGTTTCATAATGATTTTATATTAACTTCATTAACTCAGGGTAATGGAAATGGATTAATAGAATAACCCATAAATCATCATCATCATAAAAATAATAGGTAAATAAACAGTATGGTATCATAATATAATATCACTAGAGAAGCCTTAAAATCGATAAAATATTTTAATATTGATAAAAATTAATCTAAATTAACATTCAATCCTTTTTCATTCATTAAAGAGGAAATTTACTTATATTTTTACAAAAAATTATCCAAACACTCAGAGAAACTTTTGAAAATAAATATCATTCAAAATTATTTTATAAAATTTTAATGGAAAACTAGATGAAAAGAATATTCATGATGATAAGTAAATATGTTCAATCTATATATTTTAAAGTTAAACATTCCTTTCTCAAATTTGTACAAATCTATAATCAACATGTTTGGAAAAAATTTAAAAAGACTACTTTTTAGAGAATTGAAAATAAATTCAAGGGTAGTGAAAATGGAAATATTAAAATAATTAAATTATGTAAAATAGCCTTCATAAAACACTTTAAAAGAGTATGCACATGGAAGAAAGTATTCATTATCCAATCAAAAAATAAATATATATTTTCATTAAAAAAATTTACCAATCATTTAAAATATCTAAGAGAGGAAAATGGATCTAATAACTAAATCACAATGGATTAAGAAGTGTAAAAGAAAATATATTTGGTTTAATGGATAAAAAATATTTAATTTCCCATAATAAAAATTTATCGTACGAAAAATAAAATGAAATGAGAATTATAAATAAACCCTTGCCTCAAATATCATTTAGTTTTATATGAATTAAAACCTATTATACAATGAATATATATTTATTATACTTTTATTATAAAAAATAATAATATATATAATGCAATATCTGATTTAATTATATAATTTTATAAACTGTTTATTAACAAATATTTATTAAAATCATTATTCTTTCTAATAGTTTCTTCATTTAAATGCATGATTCAGTTTTGTAGTCTTGGTTCTTTAATGTTCTACCTGAATAAATCATCTTCATAATTTTAATAATTTTATTGTTATTATGTTAAAAAACTATATAAAATTTTATAATAATTCATATAATGTGGTGATAAAAAATGATTTACATCACTTTGCAGAAACAATTGTTCATACATATGCATTAGTGATGTTTCAACCTCATGAAGGATGGAAATAATGAAACGTAAATAATATATCACCTTTTCCAGAATAAATAATAATTTCTTAAATATAATATATATTCATTAAATTCATCATTAAATCTATCAATATTATATGGTAATGGAAAATAAAATTAATCACCTCATAGAGGTGGTAGTACACACGTAAACCAGAGTGATGTTCTATTTTCCAATTATAAAGAAAAATGGTGAATAATGGGATTTATACAATCATAAAAACAATTAACTATATTTAATGTAATAAACATATTATTTTAGAGTGGGTTCCAAACAATTACTGGAAATCGAATAGGAAATAAAATTAAAAGTAATCAGTTAAGAGATATATATACTCATTGATAATATTCCTTTCACTTTCTCTATAATCCTTGAATTCATGGTATTTTGGAATGAACCAAAGATCCAAGACATAGGTGGGGAAGATTAAATGGTATCAGTAAAGGTATTACCCAATCCGAATGAAAATAACATTATGAATAATGAATAAGTGGAGGTTCCCATTGATAGTTGAGGGAAATGAAATATTTGGAATTACATAAAATACTGAATAATATATATGTATATATAAAAAAATAATGAAAATTAGATGTGAATAGAAATAATTTCATTGGCAAGACATGATAATATCTATATAACATCAACCACTTACGTTTAGACATATTTAGGTTTCATTTAAACCACTATCATTTGGTTAAACCCATTGATTAACGATTTTTCACCTTAACCATTATAACATGGTTTTTAGCATTTACGAGTCATAAATTTACTTTTAAGATAATAAGGGGAATATCACAAGTTTTTTTAAAAAATAATGTGATCAATAGTGTAAATGATACACCACATAGAGCATAAATGAAAAAATAAATAAGGTTATTTAAATGTTGCAATTGAAAAAATCCGATAGAATGGAGGGAATAAGCATTATTAAATAAAGTATAAAAATAAGTTTTACACATCTGTTTACAATTTATTCTATAGGGACCAATAAATTATAAATAAAAAGACATTTTTTATGAAAAACAATCTAAATGTGTATAAGTGTGTTTTATACCAATAAATTGACAAATAACCGTTTTCAAATTTATATATATATATATATAATATTCAATACAATTTTTACAATTCATCTTTTGTGTTTTATAGAAATTATATAAGAATTAATTCAATTATACACATAAAAAAAGTATTTTTCAAAAAATAATTCTCTACCTTTTTAAGGTGCACTTGTTTTAAATATATTTTTTTGATACTTTTAGAAACTATATTTCACAAAAATAAACTTCTTATTTTAAATAGAAACATCAAAATTAACTTTGGATTCATTTTTCATATTTTTCTGATATGTTTCATGTTTTCCTGAATATTGAAAAGATACAAAATTTTAATTGAAAATATCTTTTTCATTTAAACAATAAAATTATATTTTCACTCATTTTAATGATTAATTAGGTCAAATATTTTTTATTTAATTCAATTTATTCAATTAGAATAAATTTCACAATGAAATTTAATATAAAATCATTCCAATATTTTGAATATTTTAACTTCAATAACCCTTTTTCCCATGACATCAACAAGATTAATATTAAATAAGTTGTAGCCAATTTGTTTTCTTCCTAATTTTAAAAAATGGATTTCATATTTAGAATCAATATATAAAAATTATGTAAACATTTTCCTTTTATTTTTTTACATTATGAATAGTAGCTTTTGTAATTTATTTTATTAACATGGTTAAAATAAAATTTTGTAATTAAGAATAAAAATAATATTCTAAATAGTATAAAATTATCCTAAAACTTGTTACAATTTTATTTAATGAATATGTTTCGTCCCAAAACATTAAAGTACCACTTATGAGACCATTTAGGTTTATTTGGATTAGAATAAAAATTTTATAATATTATATTCAAAGGAATGCCAATTGTGACATAATTTTTGTTTTTTAACAAGAGAAATATTTTTAATATATTGTTATATAATAGATATTTTGGAATATAAATATTATTTAGAAAAAAAGGTTTTTATCTACATCATTTTTATTTATTTATAATTTTTATTGATAGTATATTTACATTAAATGGTGATATAATGATTATGTTCTAATTGTTTAATTAATGAAAAAATAAAATAAATGATATTAAAAATATTAAAATAAATATAATTTTATGTAATTAATTTCAAACATTATCTTTATTAATTGATTTAACATGTTAGATATTATTAAATAGAGTTTGATTGAAGATATCATGTAGTTATGGTATTTTTAAAAAAGTCTAATAATAAATTTTGTCAGAATTGATGTTAATAACATTTTAAAATAATGAATATTTTATTAAATGATTTAGAATTCAAAAAAACTAAAATTAGATCTTGTTATTTGGATGAGGTTTAAAAGTTAATCAAGGATCAATTTTTGGTTCATTTGGTATTTGGTAGTAAAATATTAACCCTTCAAAGAAAAACAAGTTTTCTTATAGTAAGAATTAAAGGTGTTAAATAACCATTAAAACAAATATATAAGAATTTAAAAATAGTAAAAAAAGTATGAAAAATTATTTAATGAATCATACTTTTCACTTATCACTTTAGGATCTAATAATTATTATTCAATGAACATTTGTTCACGAAAATAACTTATATATTTTTAAAATCGATGATAGTTACAAAATGTCACTCTCTTTGTATTTAATATCTTTTTTGTGTTCAGAAATGGAAAAAATAAAGATATAAAAGAACCAAAATTTCTATATTTATCTATTTATAAAATTAATTCAATATTGAAATTTATTTTTTTAATTTTATAATTACCTTAAATGCTTCTTAAACACGAAAACAATATTTATTTAATTTGAATAAAAATAAAATTGTTGATTTTAACAATATTTATATTCATATATTTATAATCAGTGAATGTATATAAGGAAATTTCTATATCTATAAGAAATATTAGAGATATGAAATATAATTTTATTTTAATTACCACTTTGTGTGTATATATTTAATGTTCAATAAAACAAATAGTATTAAATTTGACAAAAATGATATTTTATTGAATTAATATATTACTAAATAATTTTAATATCAAAAAAATGTTAACAAATATCTAAGTGTATAATATATGATCTAATATTTCTTCCCCTCCCCATTTATAGACCATTTGTAAGCCTTTGGCTATATAATATCCTTATTATTTTTTAATAATTTTGGACTTCCAAAAGTCCTCCTCCCCACTCCTTTAAAATAGATCCCATTTTTCTATTTTCATAACACATAAAAACCATTTTTTGATAATCCAATATTTTCCAAAATATATTCCTAGAATCAATCGCCATATTATAGAGTCTATAGTTTAGTTAGAACACCCCCTTAAGAGGTTTTAAGGTGTTTATCAAATGAGATTGTCCGAAGAAGATGAATCATTTTTAATTAAATATTTCTATTTTATTTATTCTACAACTTAAATAAAATATTCTTAAACCAATATGAAATAATAAATCTAGTATTAAAATTATTCTAAGATGTTATTACGTTAATATCATTACCCAAATCCATCTCCACCTTTTTCAAATGAGAAAATAATTAGTTATTTCTATGTAAGACGATCTGCAGCCTCACGAACTGATATAATTCTTACATAGTGTGGTCCTGATACCACGAGAATTATTATTATATATTAATATGGGGTGGCCCTCATTGGGTTGGCTAAACCCTTTAATAGCTTAATTGGATGTCAGACAAATCATTTTTCTAATTGAAAGGGGTTTTGAATGTTTTTTTGTATATGATGCTCTGTGTCCCCTAAAGGATGTTTTATTTATTTTTATGAATTATAATTATTATCTTTTAGAAAAATGTGTTTTTTTCTCATGTTTTTTTCATATTAAACAAAAGAAATTAAGATAAACCTAAAATTTATAAGATCATTCATGTTTTTAATAAAATATATCTTTCCTTTATTGTTATATCATTTTTTGATATTTTTGTGCTCATCACAAGTTTTAAATTTTTTTTCACAAGTCTTAATAATGATAAGGAAATTGTAATTTCATGGCGAATGAATTGAACATGTTTCTTGAAAAGAAATAATGTTATATTTTAAATGTGTTTTCTTTTGGGGAAAAATGGATACTAACTATAATTGTCCACTTGTAATGTATGGGTTCACTTTTATGTTATTTTCACAATTATTGATATATATTAACTAAAAATATCTTCAAATATTAAGTCTATATTAATAAAACTTGAATAAGATATATTTATGTATGATTATTTAAAGTTGGTATCAGATTATATTTTATAAAACATTGAAGTTTAGTATGTTATCTTAAGAATTATGGATAACATTATTGATTTATATTTCGTAGGTTTAACATAAATTAAATGTATTGAAAACCTTTTTGAGGATTTTTGTTATGAAATTTCAATGGTATTAACAACATTTTATGAGACATTAATTTTTGGTAATTTTGATTTATTACATTTTGGGACTAAAAATGAAATGTAGAAGAAGAAAATTGAGGTTAAAACATGCTATTATCTTTTTAAGGAATAATCATATTTTTTGAAATGTTTTAGAAAGTATATAGTTCTACAAAAGGGTCAACTTAGGGGATGGGTAACAACCCATCACTTCAGGTGAGTCCATGAGTTTTGAACTCACAATAGAAGGGTGATATGGGTGTACTTCTTCCTACAGTACCAAGCGAAATCTTGGATAATATATATTTTTCTTTTAATTTTAAAAAATCGATTGATGAAGAATAATTTGATTTTTGGGAAATATGCTTTATCAAATAGTTAACATTGGGATTGTAAATTGAAGTGGTGATTAACTGATTAATGTTATTTAGGAAGACATTCACTATTTTGGGAACATTATGTCCCCAAGGTAAATAAAATAACATGAAATTTTATCATATAAATAATGGCTAAATTATCTTTTAAATGGAAATATGTTTTTTTGGTTATTCGGTTTAATTATTAAAATGGATATCACACCTATAGCTTATGTGATTTTGGAAGTAACAATTTTTGGTATGATACTTTAAGAGTGATTGATACTATTTGGAGATAAATATTTCATTTATAACAAAATATTATGTTATATAAATATTTTTGTTTTTTTAATCCTAGTCAAGAATATTTTTATATAATTCTCCAAATATATGAATTATCTATGTTTAATTTTGTGTGTTACAATTGATTTGTAGAGATTAAAATTAGTATTTATTAATTAAAATGATTAATATTTCAATGGAATTATCTTATAATTTACTAATTTTTTTTGATAATTTATAATCCTAAGATCAATATAGAGTTAATATATTTTTTGGATTATGTTATTCTATTAAAGTTGATTTTAGTTCTTAAGGCATGAAAAAATCATCATGAATACACATAATTTGGAGAAAAATATGAGTTTGTTATAGAAATAGATTAATAGGTGAAGAAAAACCTTTCAAGTATATATAATACCTTATGTTCTGATTTAGAGTAGTAATATAATTATTATACCCTTATAACTGAATCTTGAAAAAAGTTATTTGTTTACTTTTCATTACGAGAAATGAAAAAAATAACCCTTAAAAATTTATGTTTTTGTGATTATTATATTTCTCATGAACATGTTCTGTACCACTCTCCTTTATAAATTGATAGTTTGTTTTCCTTACAATGTCTAGGTTTTGCTACATGTCACCCCGATGTTATTTTCGGTGACATTTGTACTTCCCTTCATTTATTATAAAGATAGTGTTTTATTAACCCTTTTTCAAATGATGTATTTCAATAATGGTTTTTAAAAAAAGTATAACACCAATTTTTTGTTCCTAATATCAAATTTAGAAGATGGAATTTTTTTAATGGGGAAAAATTATATCTCTATTTTTTAAAAAATATATGTTGTGTTAGATAGTGTAAATGATTCCCACATCAAACTTAAATGAATAAACGCATAATATTATATAATTGTTACCATTTAAAAATAACATATAGAATGGGGGGAATTGTCATGACCCATCCCCCAGGGATCGTGCCATGACTAACCGAAGCCTACCATCTATAGGCCAGTGGATGGCGACTAACACTGGAAAGGAACATCTCTAAAATGGAAAGGAATGGCCTTTAAATCTGTACGAACACACAGTCCATGAACACAATAAGATGAAACCACAAAGTAACACTACAGTAGTAAAATTGTGTACTAAAAGTAATGGGGCTGTAATACAAGCCCATCTGAAAAGATAAAACTACAATAGAAAAAATAAAACCACTCATAAGGTCATCCACCAAGGATCCTACCTAATGGGTATGTACAACTCATCTCTATGCGCTCCATGTCAACCATTCACCTTTATGTACCGCCTGATCCAAGATTCTATAGTCTAATCTGATATGATCGTCATCTGTATAAGAGGAAAAAAGGTGTGGGTGAAGCGTGTGCATGGGTGAGTATAATAATACCGAGTAGAGACCTCAAGACCCTCAAAGGTCTCTCAGAACTCCACAAAGTAAAACCACATAGCATAATCTCAATTAGAATGCACAAACCTAAAGACTCAGCTCAAACCAGGTATACAACTTAGAGATCAATAATAAAGATGATTAGTCTTACGATATATCATTTTATTTTATTAGTAAGTTCTATGACTAAGCCATGAAGAAATTTTTCCACTGTTGATCCACACAGGGTCTTATGTCACTGATCCATGGTAGGCCACTCTAAGGCTGGTTCACATTGGGTTGGGCACTGCTGATCTACAGAGGGTCACTAGAATGCTGATCCAACTAGGGTCTCTATGATGCTGATCGATAAAGGGTTGCTATGATGATGATCCACACATGGTTGCTAAGATTTTGATCCACACATGGTAACTATGATGTCGCCATACATAGGGTCAATATTTTGATGATCCACACAGGTTCGCTACGATGCTGATCCACACAGGGTCTCTATTTAAATGACAGCTAGCCATAGGATTTCCTTCACACGGTGCTCTTGAGTTCTGTAGTATCTTCTCCTAATGATATTGGTTTTTCCTCATCGGTGGTGATGTTCTACAAAAGGAATAACCCAAAAGTCTTAAATGTCGTAAGGGTTCCAATGTGACAGACGACACATAAAACGGACGCCCAGTCTGTGAGTTATAAGCATTTTAGTGCCAAGGGATCAGTTTGATTTGGGTTCAATCTAACCATTACATACTCAAACACTCTAAAAAACAGAGTTGGAGTATCTCAAAAGGATTACATCATTCCATGGATTCCAACATTGCATAGGGGCATCAACAAATGACTGGTTTTTGAGATATGACCTTTTAAGTGTATCTATGCCGAAATAGATTTGGGTCAGGGCTAACCCGGTCGAACCGACCTGCCCATCCTAGGCTGACCTGACCCGGTTCAGGTATCCTGACCTAGTTTGGGTCCGACCTAGCCTGGACCAAATTGGCAGGGCAGACTCAAGTGTGTTGGGCCGTGGTGGGGTCATCCCGTTATCCCGCGGATTGGCCCAGCCTGCCACGGCTGGGCACAGTCCGCCAGCCGGGCAATGCATGTGGGTGGGTGGGGGGTCACTCCTCCTTCCCAAACTACTTAATAGCCATTTGGTTTTTGAAATAGTGGCACTTTATGGGGTCGACCCCCTGTTAGTGGGACCCACGGGGTGGGGGTCCCCTTCCCCTTCCACCGCAGCTTCAATGTTGTGGCCTCCTCACCAGGGCACACGATAGCATGCTACCTTCCGCCAATGCGGCTGGCCAAGGGTTGGCCACCCCTGCTACTACCACACACCCCTTCACGGCCCGTGATGATGCACCACCAATCGCTGCCGCTGCCGGCTGATGTCATCCACCGTCGTCGCACTCCGACAACGTTCGCTGGAGGCACCACGCCGAAGAATCTTTTTCATGCCAAGGGTTGAACTATAGTGGTCCGTTTTCCCTTTTGAACGTGCATATGGGCCTCCCCGGTTGGTTCCATCACTGTGTGGATCCTAGATTCAAATTTCTGTCATATTGGAAATTCGTCTCAGAAAAAGAAGACCAATACCAAAGCGGTGGAGGGTCTGGGCCTTGTTCGTTTGGACCACTCCATCTATTGTAGAATTATATTAAGTAGTAATAATTAATTCAAAATTGATAAACTGTATTACTTCTATGATTAATCATTATTTTCATGAACTATGGAAGGAAACAATTCACATGAACTTAAACAAAACCACTACCTCGGATTTGGAGAAGACGTCACAGTTGTGGGAGAAGAATCCAATATTGATGAATCCTTCAGCATTCGTCGATCTAGGATTGTTTCCCTCCAAGAATCCATTCTCTATCGGTGGAAGATGTAATAGCAATTCGCCAGAGGATCCTCACAGCCTTGTTAATAACCAATGCTTGGTCCTCAATTAAATAGAGGGGAAATGTTTTTAATGAAAAGAGAAATCTATGATGTGCTTTAATGAATGAAACTATTAATATCTCTATATTGTGGTTACAAAACCAAATAGTCAAGACATTACGTGTCTTGAAAACATAGTTGTTGTGCCACCACTACTCAACCGTTGGTAGAAAAACAAAACAACATTTTTATATTATTTTATTTTTCTTTAAAAGGTCACAGAACTATCTTTTTTATCTAACCTACTGTGGTCGATGTTAATCCTATATTAAATGAATCTTATCACTATGGGTTCAACAGTGCACTCATATTTTTAATCTAAGCACCGGTTCAAAATATAGAAAATGATGCCCACGTTTTTACTCAACATACCTTAAAAAAAGTTCAAAATTTTGTTATAAGCACACAAGGCCATGAAATTAAGCACCATCAATTTTATTAGACTTGTAATAATCTCAAATAATTTTAATAAAATAATATGGAATTTTTGGGTGATTAAATTATACCCACCATAGGAATTTTCATCCCTAAATGCTACAAAAAAACTAGATGAAAATGTTGGTACTGAACACCTATATGAGACTCCCGCTCCCATGTGGACTCCTAGAGATTTTTGTGCTGCAAATGAACTTGCTCTAGTGGAATTGACTGCCCAAAAAGGACACAATTATGTTAATCCTTTATCACCACTGGAAAATTCACAAACTTCACTACATCATCAATGTCTAGCATGCCATAGTTGATTATGTGAGATAAATCAAGCACGTACCTCCTCAACTACGGAACATAGAAAACATTATGACCCTGCTACATTTGTGGGGGAAGATCTAGAAGATACTCCACCTTACCAACTCAGGTTGGATCTGGAATGGTTCGATGAAACATGGGAATAGCTTGCCTCCCCATCCAAATCTCTATAATCCTCATCCAAGTGAGACACATCAGAAGACATGGTCTCCCTCTTCAAACTCCAAGGGTCTACATATCCTGTCGGAAGAAGAATTTTTTCATTTTTGTGTAGTATTCATCCTCCCCTGGGTGATCTTCACCTTTTCTGTGGTATCCTATAGCAACTTTGGACTGATAAGTGCTGACTCCCCAAGGGTTTTCCAGCATAGTGGTGATCTGCAACGTTGCCCGTATATGACTTCAAATGGATTCATGTCGATGGGGGAGTGATAAATGTTGTTGTAAGAGAACTCCACCAATGGTAGGTGGTCCACCCAACTACATACAAATTCTTGAAAAGAAGCACCAATAATTTCATCGAGTGTCTGTATGTTCCGCTCCATCTGACCATCCATCTGAAGATGGAAGGTGATGGTCAGACACAGTTCAGTCCCGAATGCCTCCTATAATCCCATTCACAAGAGGGATGTAAAACGAGCATTGTGATCTGAAACGATTGAAGTTTTAACCCCATGAAGTCGTACAATCTTTTTTATGTATAGGCATCCCATGCTCTCTACTTATCTCTATTATCAGATGGGTAGGAAGTTGGAAAACATGGTGAGTTGGTCAACGATCGCCCAAATGGAATTGTGGACCATTGACATGCATAGTAGCCATATCATGATGTCCATGGATTTACCATCCAACTTCCACTATGATACCTCATGTGGCTGAACTGAACCTGTGGGTACTTAATGCTCGACATTCACTTACTGTAAAGTGATGCATCGTGATAAAAACTCCACCACCACTTTCATCATCCCTTGACACCAATACTGATGCGAGAGGTCCTAGTACATCTTCCCGACACCTGGATGTACCACTATTGGGGATGTATGGAACTCCCTCAACACATCCTCTCGTAGCATTAGTAGTACCATAGTGTTCCCTCTAAAGAGGATGATATGCTCCCCACCTTTAGAAAATCCATTTGGAGCCTGTCTTGAGGATATCCGAGAATGTCGGGCCTCACAATATATGTCCCCAAGTTTTGCCTCCTTGAATTGGAGGAGTGGGGGAGTAAGGAGAGGCGCTGTCATGGGTGCTTTCAAATGATGTTTCGTTTCAGGTTACTTAGGTGGAGCAGAGTGGTTGACCAAGGTCTTCTCTCAAAGGAGGAAGGAAATTAAAACAAATTCTTAAAGGTATTCTAATAATAAAATAAAATAGAATAAAAACACTACTTTAAAGGATGGGGTTTATTTATGGATTATAAATCTAGAAGAATTTTTCTGGAATAAGATTGTATTTTTTTTGTTTTTAGTTTTGTAATGGAGTTTAATTAAAAATGAAAAAACAAGAAGATGTTTTTCAGAAAATATTTAAAAGGTGTAATATATATTACTCTACCTCTTCACATAATTATTTATCATTATCATTTACATTCACATTAACTTAATAATGATCCCCTAATTTGATAACACTCAAACCCTACATGAGACAACTTAACCACAAAGATGAAATTACTTAAACCCTACGCTAGCTTTGGAACACGCAATCAGAACACCCTACTTTGATTGATGTTCTATGATTAGATTATAGTCACTGGTTAATTATATCACATATCCACTCTAGAAATGAGGATAAATTGAGTTTAGGGATTATATTTGAACTCTTCAAACTAGTCCCGTGTGGACTTGTATTACTGATTATGTTTGCGCTCTCGCAATTTACACAAAATCTCGACCCCACGTGATTTGTGTTTATTGTTAAATTGCATTCTTAGCTTCATTTAAATTCAAAAATCAAATAATAGATCATATTATGTGAATTATCATAGCCCATTTATTCAAAATAAATTAACGAAGAAGTCAAGAGGTAGGTTGATTACTGAGAAAACTACTCTTCCATGGGATGTGTTGTCATCGTGGAGACGTTTTGCATGAGAAAAGTATTGAAAGGGTGGAACCCAATATCATCTACATTATGTTAGAGTTGGTGTCCTGAGAACCAATTGTTTGTATTTTGATTATGTGAATGTACACATATTATATATTTTTCATAGTTCTGCATCACTATAATATAATAATATCCTGGAATATTTATTGAATTAATAAGGTCTAGGAAGATCCTCGCTATGATGAGGACCTTAAAATGCCATAACAATATTCCTAAATAACGATCTATGGTTGGATGAGATACTATGATTGGATACATAGTATATAGACTGTCATGTCTATGTAATCGTAAGAAGATGTGACTCTCTCTCATGGAGTTCTCACTTGGTATTCTCCAAGATGGCAGATTATGGGAACATACCCAAAAATAGTAATTCTGCATGTCTTGGTGTCATCAGAAATTTCAATCTATGAGTGTGTGTAATACTCCATAGACTAGAATATTATCATTAGCTCATGTCATGACTCGTGCACTTAGATTTACTGTAAAAACCGTCATGAAGATAGTTGGCGAGAAGAAGGGTACATTGGGTGTGTCACGAATGAAATGTTGTTAATGGATAAGTCATGGAAGGATTGGTACCTTCCATATTTATGGAAGTATATATCCCAGGCCCTTTGATTAAAATATAACTGTCTCCCAAATTCCATGGTCGTGGTGTAACGATGATTTTATTTCTGGAAGTCAATGAATGACATATCAAGCATATTGGTTTATGACACTGCCATGAATCCAACTTGATGAGATATTCATACAAAGGGACTAAATCACATGACAAGCATTTGTATGAGGTGACACATCAATATTGCATCAACTTCTTTCTCTTGGGTGCCTTGACCCATTTCAAAGCAGTAATCTTAGACTTTATGTAAGCCCGCCTAATGCCAACGAGAAAGAAGCCTAGAGGGTCACACACTAAGTATATTCAATTATCTCAAGTTGAATAAAGATTATTCTAATATGTGGTTTTATAATTATTCCAGGAATCCTAAATCATTTTAATGTTGGAGGAAGAATAAAATGAAAAACAAGTACACACCGTGTATTAATGATTACACACAGTGTAGTTTTTATTCTGAAAACAAGTACACACCGTGTATTAAAGATTAAATCCCGTGTAGTTTTCATTTTGGAATGGAAATGAAAAATGAGTACATACAGTGTATTAATGATTATACACCATGTAGTTTTTTGTGAAAAACAAGTACACGTTGTGTATTAATGATTACACACCATGTAGTTTTTCCAGTTAGGATTTTTTAGGATAAAATATTGTTTTATTAAATGATATTTATTATAATCATCGTGGAAATATGAAAAGGAATTCATTATTCGACATGGGGTTTTATATAAGAGTTAACGAAATAATTAAAACATGTTACACGTTTATTTATTCTCATAACTCTATAACCTCAATCCCGATTATAAATATCCTCACAACCCCAACACTTTCCCCCAATCATTGTGCACAACAATTCTGGAGAATTAATTCAAGGCCGAAAGAACTCCTTCATGCAATAATTCTCTCAAGACCAAGAGTGATATTCTTACATCAAAACAAGACGATCTAAGGCAGACAATGCAAGGAAAGGCATCTCCATACTATCACTCGAAGATTCATTTGGAGCCCTCCAGAGATACGTGGTGCATGTGTGGATCATCGCTAAAGGAAGTCTACTCTTGGCTTCTGTGACACAATGACGAGTCACACAGAACATGATCAGAAATATTAACGAAGAAAGAACACCATAAAATGTATTTCATATAAATTAAATAAATTAATTATTATCAAAATGTCGTGATCCATGTTTGTGGTTCTATGACTATTCTTATTCTTTTGTCTGTTTCTGTGATTCAATCTATGGAGTGTGGCATTTATCATCTTACTGATCTTGGATTGATCATAGATAATGAAAAAATCTATGTGGGAATATCCATCCATGAGAATCTATTGCACTCGGATCCTTAAAATGGTATCAGAGCGAGGTTACAACATTGATTATAATTATTTAATTTTCCTTGATAATTTGCGCATTTATATTTGATTAAAATCATGATAAATCATTCTGTAAATCTGAATGAATGAGTTCTATTCCTCCTCCTGCATTTCTCAATTAACATCAGAGAAACATCCTTTTAATTTTAATTTTGATTAAAATAAAAAATGGGGAACTCATCTAGAGGAGCCACTATTTCTGTCTGTACAACACAAGAATACACGACGTGTAGTAAAAACTACTTTCCAAGTACATAGGTTCAACAAACCGATACTGGTACACCAAACCACACTGTGTGAATTGAGTATAACTATGTATTTATTACACCATGTTGACCCGAAATGAATGGTGCATTGAAACCAGAATACAGAGAGTTTATGTTGAATCAACATGGCGTGTAGTCTAACCTGGCCCAGGTGAAACCGTGTACAAGGAGTATCCATGTACCATGTACATGGAATTTCCGGGCCGATAACCATGTAAAAAAGAAGTACACACCGTGATAGATTAATCTATATGTCGTGTACTCCAAAATTACCAAAGTACAGAAAACACACCAAATCCCTGACATGAACTTTGGATAATGGGTGAAAATATAAACATGCCGCATAATATTTCTTACACGTCGTGTACTTTCCAGAAATGGAATTTCACCAGGTTTCCTCCAAAGTACAAAGACTCATACAAGGAATATTTATGAGAAGAATCTCAATGAAACTCAGAAAGGAATTTATGATAAAAAATTGATTAATTAAAAAATCATAATTAATTGAATTCAAGAACAACTTATATTAAATAAGAGAACAATTATAAGAAGGTGAATACTAAAAATAAGTAAATGTCATTTCATGATATGGATGATCATGAGCTAGACCAAATACCCTTTCTATGTGTATGGTTTTATTTAAATTTATTTAAATTAAATTTGTTGGCATGCGAGCCTTCGTCTAATAAAATGTAGGGCCTACGTTCTCATGGTTTCTTTAATATAAACCCCATATAATGGAGGAACTCCCAAGATAGAGGAGATGATTAAAAATCCGAAGCTGAGGTGAAACCAACCCAAGAAGATACAAAGGTGGATAGGTGGGGGCTGCAAAACACAAACCATCAGGTTCAAGGGGTTTTCCCCTAGGTCAGGTATAGCTTATCAAAACCACTAGATAATCTAACCAATAGATTCTCATGATCATGCTATCTTATTTTATTTATGTTTGATTGCATGGTATATTAATTATGTCTGTGTTTTCGTGGTCATATTATTAATAAAATAAACAAGCATGGAAAGATGGAATAAAATAAAAAATAGGAATATGCGTAAACATTATCAGAACATAGTTGATCACTTAAGCATAAATCACTTAATATTAAGAAGCATATGATAATGAAAAACTACAAATAATGAATAAAATATCTAAAATACCATATTAAGTCAGAACAAGCCTTCCATTACTTGATTAAGGGCAAGACTCAATAAACTATGTGTTTGACCAACCCTTGTTGGGACAATTACTTTTATAAATGAAGGTTTTATGAATGTTTTGGGTTGACTTAAACATTTTACATCAATAGGAGTATCCCTTGCTAGACATGTTGTAAAATGGAGGCATCTGTTGAGGAAATCCATGTTAGGATTTCAGGATTGGGCAGTCCACTCAACAGATCCCAGAACTATAATCTCACAGATGGAAAATAACTACCTACCTAAATACCATCTAATAGCGTGACCAACCCTTGTTGGGGTTATGAAAAGGGGAAAATGGATCCTTTCCACATGAATGTCAATGAAACTGGACATTCTGAGATCAATGGTGAGGGACATTTGGACTTGATAAAATAGTGGGAGACTTAATAAAATTTATTATTTATCACAAAATTTAATCAAAAGGTACTAATAAATCTGCTCTTTTAATTTGTAGAATCAATATGAAAAACTTGTCAACCACATTTTCACTGCAATCAATTCTGTATAAAGAAAATATCCACACCACTATTATCTTCCAAGAATGGTTTAGGCACCTTCTGGTTATCCTACCCCATGAGATAATGTTTTATGTGATGGATTCCTCATTTCCTAATTCACCTACCTATGTGGTGAGTGATGAAGATTTCCTGGTCTATGATCAACATTTGAACAATGCACTCGACATTCATTGTTTGATGCTATCATAAATGTTTAGTGAGCTCATGAAGTCTCATGAAGACATGGATGCCTATAGCATGCTCGATCACCTCTGTGGTCTATACTGGGAGAGGGCAAGACAGGAAAGGTTTGAGATCTCCAAGGCTCTATTTCAGAGCAAGCTTGGAGAGGGTTCCCCAGCTGGGCCAAATGTAGTCAAGCCCATTGACTACATTGAGCACGTGGAGGTTCAATGGTTTAAATTCCCTAAAGAATTGGGAACATAACTTATTCTCGCATCACTCCCCCATAGCTTCTATAATTTTTTGTAAATTTCATCATGAACAACATTGTGAAGTCTCAATCTAATCTTTTTTATCCTTATTCTCCATGTGGACAATGATATGAAGCATGAAACACCTTTTGTACATATGGTGAATAAACGGAATGGGAAGGAGAATAGCTTTAATCCCAAAGCTTCTTCAAGGAATTCCATGAAAAGGACGATCAAAGGGGTGTAAAGAGAATATCAGGCTGTTTGTTTTGAATGTGGCAAGAAGGGCCACTGGGAGAAAAACTGCACCCAGCCATGGAAGCAAATGCAAGATTCATGTGCATTTGTTATCGAATGATATCTATCTATTTCTACTAATTGGGTATTATATACTACTTGTGGTGCTCACACACACACACACACACACATATATATATATATATATATACGAATACAAGAACCATGTAGATTCAGAAAGATTGATCGAGGTGAGGTGGATCTTTGACCAGCCAACAGAGCCAGACTCACTACTGTAGCAGTCAGAGTCTACTACCTCACATTGACTACTGGGATGGTCTTGTTATTGAAAGGATGTTATTGTGTACCCCATGTAACCAAACACATTATTTCTCTTTCCAGATTATATACTTATGGATTCATCTTCATGTTTGTAAATGAATGTTGCTACTTTTATAAAGATGTCATTTTTTTGGTAGGGCACATTTATATAATGGCCTTTATGTGTTAGACTACAGAAACCGAGTAGTAGAAATCGATTATAAATTTAACTCACATGACTCATACCACACCCAACATTGGAATCAATGTCTAGGTCATGTCAATGAGAAAAATTTGACAAAATTACATCAGGAAGGGTATTTAGATTCTTTTGAACTAAAACCACTTGGTGTAAACCATGTGTGACTACAAGGAAAAATGACCAAATCCCCATTTAGATGGAAATGTGAAAGGGCTAAAGATATTATAGAATTAGTTCACACTAATGTGTGTGGAGCATTTCTAGTTGATGCAAGGGGTGGGATCCTGTACTTCATAACTTTTATTGATGATTTTAGTAGATATGGATATATTTAGATAATGAGGTATACGTCAGATGTTTTTGATCGGTTCAAAGAATACAATAATGAAGTTGAGAAACATCTTAGTATAAATATTATACAACTCCTCTTAGACTGTGTAAGGGAATATCTTAATTAGGACTTCATCGATTTCTTAATGGAGTTTGGGATTCTATCTCAACTCACTCATCCTTACACGCCTCAGTGGAATGGTGTAAGTGAAAGGAGGTACCACACCTTGTTGGACATGGTGATATCATTGATGAGGAAAGTGAGTCTTCCATTATCATTATGGGGATATTCATTAAAAATAGAAGAACACATACTAAACCATGTACCAACTAAATCGATAAATGGTATTCCATACGAGTTATGGAGTCTCCACAGTGCCATGTCATAAAATTTACATTTTTTGGGTAGAGAAGCATTTGTTAAGGCCTATTCAGTTAACAAAATTGCACCCCAAGGCACAAAGTGTATCATTATAGGATATACCAAGGGATATTACATATAAATCCTCTCATAAAAAAGGATACAGTGGAAAGACATGAAATATTAATTGAGAGGGAGTACATCTTCAAAAGAGATAGTGGGAGTGAGATAGACTTCAATGAAGTCATGGCTCAAGATTCATAGGAGTTGGTACAATAACAGATTCCATAAAAGCCCATGGAAGGACAATCTATTCCAAAGACACAAGAACTACGTAGCATCATGAGAGAGGAGAGATAACCAGAATGATATGGCTGTATTGTCACCGAGGATGGTGACTCATTACTAGTTGACAATGATGATCCTATTACCTACAAGGAAGCAGTTGAAGGCATAGAAGTTGCCAAGTGGCAAGAAGCCATGAATTATGAAATGGATTCCATGTACCAAAAACAAGACTGGATTTTGTTAGATCCTCCAGTTGATGTACAACCTATTTTTAATAAATGGGTATTTCATAACTAACTGGACATGGAGGGACAAGTCAGCACCTATAAGGAATGACTGATTGCAAAACGTTTTAGACAACATCAAGGAATTGATTATAATAAAACATTTTCATTGGTTGCAATGTCGAAATCCATCTTAATCATTTTGGCCATTTCTACTTACTATGACTCTGAAATTTGGAAAATGGATGTCAAAACAACATTTCTTAATGGGAACCTCTAGGAAGATGTCTACATGACACAACATGAAGGTTTTGTGACTCCAAAGGATGCCAAAAAGTATTCAAGTTGCAGAAATCCATTTATGTATTAAAGAAAGCATCAAGGTCATGGAACATTCATTTTGATGAAGCCTCAAAGGAATTTGGATTTGTTATGAAAAGATGTGAGTCTTGTGTCTACAAAAGGATTAGTGGAAGTGAAGTCATTTTCCTAATAGTATATGTTGAGGAAATATTACTAATTGGAAACTAAGTACCAGTCTAACAGTCAGTTAGGGAATGGTTGGATAAATTCTTCTCTATAAAATAATTGGGTGAGGAAGCATATATTCTTGGGATCAAGATCCATTGTGATAGATCCATGAAAATGATGGGCCTAAGTCAATGTACATACATTGACAAGATACTAAAGAGATTCAGTATGGAACAGTTTAAGATGAGATTATTGCTAGTATCACATGGAATTAAACTTTCCAAGAAAATGTGTCCTCAAGAACATAAGAAAAGAAAGAAAATAGCAAGATCCCTTACACATCCGCAATTGGGTCTGTCATGTATGCTATACTATGTACAAGGATAGATATTTCTTATTCATTAAGTGGAGTAGGAATATATGAAGCTAATCCAGGAGACTGCCATTGGATGGAAGTCAAGACTATCCTTTAGTATCTGAGGCATACTAAGGATATGTTTCTAGTTTATGGAGGAGATGGGGAACTAGTCATTAGAGGACATGTAGATGTTAGTTTTCAAACTAATCAAGATGACATGATGTCATAGACTGGTTACAACGACAGTTTGAATGGAGGTGCAGTGTGGTGGAAGAGTTCAAAGCATGGTGTGGTTGAATATTCTAAAATAGAGTCCGAGTATATCGCAGCTTCAGAGGAATCTAAAGAAGCAGTATGGATGAAAAGCTTCGCCCAAGAGCTGGTTGTAGTACCTAGCAGTAAAGATTTCATTACACTCTATTTTGATAATACTGCAGTGGTGGCACTTGCCAAAGTTCCAAGGTCGAATAAAAATACAAAGCACATACTTCGGAAGTATCATATTTTGAGGGCGTTTTCTCAGAGAGGTGGTGTTGGTGAGAGTAGTATTTTCACATAAGACAACGTGGTAGAACCCTTGACTAAAGCCTTGACTCAATAGAAACATGATCATCATGTGAGGTATATAAGACTAAAAGTCATAGGCACATGGCTGTAGTTCTTGTTGGAGTTTGTTAGAGTTGGTGTCTTGAGAAACAACAGTGTTTTACTTTGATTATGTGATTGTATAGTTATTATATATTGTTCATTGTTCTACATGACTTTAATACAATAATGTCCTGGACTATTTGTTACATTTATAAGGTCATGGAAGATCCCCATGATGGTGAGAAACTTAAAATTCCATAACAATATTATTAAATAATGTTCTTTGATTGGATGACATACTATAATATGACACATAATATAGAGACTATCATGTGCGAGTACTCATAAAAAGACAAGACTCTCTCTCATGGAGTTCGCACTTGGTAAACTCTAAGATGAGAGATTATTAGAGCAGACCCGCCAGTAGTACTTCCACATGTCTTTGTGTTATCAGACATTGCTATCTATGAGAATGTGTAATGGTCCATTGAATAGTAGATTATCATTTACACATGTCATGACTCGTACACTTAGATTTACTGATGAAAATCGTAACGAAAACAATTTGTGGGAATTAGGGTATGTTGGGTGCGTCATGAATGACATGTCGTTATTAGATAAGTCGATGAAGGATTTTTCCCTTCCATATTTATGGAATTAGATATCCTGGTCCCTTTGATTGAAATAGAACTGTTTCCCAAATTCCATGGCCATGGTGTAATGAAAAATTTATTTCTGGAAGTCAAAGAAGGAAAGATCAAGCATATAAGTTTATGACACTACCATGACACATGTATGATGAGATATTGAGAAAGTGGGATTAAATTACACGGTAAGAGTTTATATGAGGTTACACGTAAATGTGGCTTCAACTACTTTCTCTTGGTTTCTGTGACCCATTTCATGACAGTAATCTTGGACTTTAGGAAAGCTTACCTAATGCCAACAAGAATGATGGCTAGAGGTTCACACACTATGTTTATTCATGTATCTCGTGAAGAATAAAGATTATTTCCCATACATGGTTTAATAATTATTCAAGGAAGCCTAAATCGTTTTAATGTTGGAGGAAGAATAAAATAATTAACAAGTACACGCCATATATTAATGAATACATGCCGTGTAGATTTTATTTCGAAAACAAGTACATGCAGTGTATTAATGATTACACACCGTGTAGTTTTCATTTTGGAAAGGAAATGAAAAACAAGTACACACCATGATTTAATGATTACATGCAATGTAGGTTTTTGTGAAAAATAAGTACACGCCATGTATTAATGATTACATGTCATGTAGTTTTTCCAGTTGGGATTTTGATGATATAATATTGTTTTATTAAATGATATTTAATATATTCAGCATTGGCGCATGTCAAGGAATTAATTATTCGACATGGGGGTTTTCATTAATAGATAATGAAATAAATAAAACATGTAACATGTTTATTTATTTTCATAACTCTATAACCTCTAACCCAATTATAAATATCCTAACAACCCCAACACATTTCCCCAATCGTCGTGCACAACAATTCTGAAGAATTATTTCAATGAAGAAAGAACTCCTTCTTCTAAGAACGCTCTCAAGACCGAGAGAGATCCTCCTCCATCAGATCAAGATGATCTAAGGCATACAATGCAAGCAAAGGCTTCTCCATGCTAGCACCCGGAGATTCCTTTGGCGATGTCTAGAGATATGTGGTTCATGTGTGGATCACCATCAGAGGAAGTCTACACTTCGCATCTGCGACACAACGACAAGTCACGCGGAACATGATCATAATTATCAATGAAGAAAGAATGCCATAAAAGGTACTTCTTGTTAATTAATTAAATTAATTATAATCAACCCGTGATGATCCTCGTTTATAGTTCTGGGACTACTCTTCTTCTTTGTCTATTTCTATGATTCAATCCATGGTGTCTAGTGTTTATCGTCGTATTGATCCCGGATTGATCATTTCTAATGATAAAAAGCTAAATGGGCACATCCTCCCATGTGCTTCCGCTGCACCCAGAACCCTCACACTATTGATTCCAACCCAATTATTATGATTAATAGAAGATTAAATTTGAAAAAAATAGAATAAAATAAAAGAAATAAAAGAATAACAAATAAGTTTTTTTACACAAATGAAAATAATACAACATGATGAAGAGAAGAAGGCTTCTATGATGGGATCTTTGCTTCAAGGGATACCCCTCTTACAATGATCAGAGAATTTGAGTGAAACCTATTACCCTATTCCTCCAATCTCCTAATGCACTTCCTAACCACTCCAAATGAGAAAAACACTAATTTATTGAGTGAAGGGGAGGATAGGTTACAAATGGTTTCATGTGTGAATGTGGAAATTCGGCCAAATACTTCAATCTAGCTTGTACCACCCATTTGACCACAAAAAACGGGTGAATCAGCTCTCCAATAAATTTGTTTTTTGTGAAATTGAATCCTCGAGATCCTCTCAAAATTTGGGCCTAATCCTAGAACGGATGAATAAGTTATGGCCCAAATACATAACCCATGTCCATTCTGGAGAGTCCAGCCCACCGTTGACTTAATCTTCCATTTACTCCATCCAAATTCCCTATTTTGCTCTAGTATCCTGAATAAAAGTGGAATTAAATTAAGTTAGGAACACTTTTTCATAATTATAAGTTCAAATATGTCATATTAAAATATTTATGTGCAAAATACTACAGTTCATTTTAAAATTGTAAAACTAGAATTTTCATTAAATTTTCAAATGTATGATCGAATCCCAAATATTTCATAAATGATTATATTTAGCATAACATGAGGAAATTATGTCATTTATTATCAAAAAAATATACATCAAAAAACTGTTTTACCAACTCCCACACACTTACCCTTTTTCACTCTTAGGAAAAACATCATATCATGTAAACATCAATATCAAATCAAAACAATTTTTAAAACACATATACTTGAGATCCAACAATTACACACCAAGAAAAAAAATATATCATGACTCATTAAAAAAAATTATTTCATGTTATGCATTTATATCATTAAATATATTTCCAATTCATTTATCCTACCATGCAAAAAAGACGTACAACATTAGAATTTCCTCTTATCACACAAATGTCAATTTTTAGAAATGTCTTTCTCATCCAAACTCATAATAGGGTCACCATAGTCTTGATAAATTCCTACATTTCCACCCAATATGAGGCAAGGAATTATGTTTATATTGAGGAATTTTATGTTTGTTCTGTGGATTTCGGTTGGTAGGATTAAGATGTGAAATATTCCGAGTTTGAATGAGGGGGGATTGACTCTTTTTGAAGAAAAATTGTATTAATCTAATTTTAACATAAATATGGTATCCTCCTCCATCCCCATACCGTCAATTAATTTTCATCATCATGAATGTTCACACCAATCAATATTTCAGAAGAAAAAATGTCAATCTTCTCAAGATTTATTTTCATGAATGCTCCAGATAGGCACAACTTTCTTCCTATATTAGAAGCTCCAAAAAGGCACAACTTCAGTTATAATGAATGCTCTAGAAAAGGAAAAAAATTCAATATAATTATTTTTTAGAAGCAAACACATCTCTTCAAAATTTAATTTTTCACCCAATGTATGACAAAATGTGGTAGCACAACACAAGACAACTTCCCCCACACTTAAGTTCATCTAGATTATGCAATTTCACTTCTAGAGTTTGTTGCATAGAAAAATTTGTCTTGTTATATGTCTAACAAAATATAATTTTCCAAGATTATAATTGATAAAAGGATTAAATGTTTAAGGTAGGACATTATAAAAAATAATTTTTCAATATATGGGCTTTAATACTAATAAAATTCCTCAATCATATAAACATAAGTACCAAAAACCTTCATGTTTTGAAAGGAATAAATCAAATTACTGTTTAATCAAGCATGGTTTGGTTCTCTAAAAAAGTGATGTGAATGTAATGAATATAAAAATAATGGTTTAGAAATGTCACAGGAAAGTGCTTTCAAATAAAAAGATAGCAAGATGTGTCATGGGATTCAAATTTAGTGTACTTTTCATGAAATTGCTAAATATTTGAACATGAAACAAAGTTATTTTCAGCATTCTTTTAAGATTAGTATCAAGGGATAATTTTTTTTCACATATTTAAATGGATTTCAAAATTGTGATGAGAATCATTTCAGCTCAAAATTTTCGAGAACACAAAAAAATTGAAAAATAAACACACAAAATTTTAAAAACACTAAATTTTTTTATTCGATTTTTTAAAAATAGGAAAACAAATGAAATTACTAACATTAAAGGTTCCCTCTCCCACACTTCGAATAATTTATTGTCCATAATGTGAAACCATGAGACGATATATGCACAAGAAATGTATAATATTATATAATAAAGAAGAATAAAAAAGTTAAAGGGTTAGGAATAACCTGATGTGCTCAAGTGATGACGGGGTCATGCAGTGTGATCAAATCCACTACTTCAGTAGGAAGTCCCTGAATGTATCTCTTAAAACGTTTCCTATTGTCTATAAATCTCCTTCCTATGTCCTCTTTTGTGATCTTTACTACACCATAAGGGAAACATTAGTCACAACATAAGGACCCAACCACCTGGAACACAACTTATCAGGCATCAAATTTAGTCATGAACTATAGAAAAGGACTTTCTCTCCAAGAAGAAAATTCCTTTATTGGATAATTTTTTCATGAGAAACATTGGATATTTCCTTATACTGCCTTGAGTTATCATATAAAGACAACTTTATCTCCTCAAGATCTTGAACATGCAGCTTCCTTTGGATTCCATATTGGGACAAATCCATGTTGCATTTATTTATAGCCCAATAAGCCTGATGCTAAACTTCCAAGGGAAGATGACATGGCTTCCCAATAACAATCCAAAATGGGGACTAACCAATGATATTCTTCTATGATGTCATATAAACATAATGTGAATCATCCAAGTTATTTCTTCAGTATATCCTATTCGACTGAATGGTTTTCTCCAAAATTTGTTTCAACTCCCTACTAGAAACCTCAGCTGAACCATTTGTTTGGGGGTGGTATAGTGTTGATGTTTTGCGTGTCACCCATAATTATGAATAAGGGAAACAAGATTCGGATTGCAGAATTGTGTCTCTTGTTTACTGATGATGGCCTTCGGTACTCCAAACCTACAAAAAATCTGAGCTTTGACAAAGTCCACAACAACATGAGAATCATCAGTCCTGGTGGCCTTATCCTCCACAAATTTACTCACATAATCAATACAACCAAAATATAAAAAAAACAAAGGATCTAGGAAAAGGACCCATAAAATTGATGCCCCATACATAAAAAAATCTCACAGAATAGTATGGGTTGTTGGGGAATCTCATGTCTTCTAGAAATGTTCCCAGTGCATTGGCTACAAGAGAATGAATTATAAAATATACGGGAATCATGGAATAAGCTAGGAAAATATACTCTAGAGTCCAAAACATTCCAATCTGTCTGTTGGGGTCTAAAGTGTCCACCAAAAGCTAGTTTGTGACAAAAATGAGAAACAAACTCCAACTCATGATCAGAAGGACGCCTCATAATAACATGGCCACAACACATGTGCCATAGGTATGGATCATCTCAAACATATAATACTTACTCACATTGTAACTTTTGGACATGACATTTCTTTAAATTTGTAGATATTTCAGAGGCAACAAGATAGTTAACTAAATTAGCATACCAAAGATGCGTACCTGAGATGGAATAAAGATGCTAATCAGGAAAAGTGTCCCAAAGTGGTACCTGGTCCAAGTTGTCATCCTCTAGGGTTGGAGTAAGACACCTCATGTGGCTCACCACTAGGTTTTCTGACAACTTCTTGTCCATTATCTCAATGTTAAATTCTTGATGAAGGACAATCCATTGAATTAGCCTGGGCTTTGCATCTGGCTTCTTCAAAAGGTACCTCTGAGCTGCATGGTTAGAAAAAAACTACTATTGATCCCAATAAATATGATCAAATTTTTCTAAAGCTAATATGACAACAAAGAACTCATTTTTCATGGTTGTGTAGTTTTATTAGGATAAGTCAAATGTACTCAATGAATATGCAATCACATGAGAACGTTCCTTCACCACTTGAGATAAGACATCTCCAACCACGAAGTTGGAGGTGCCACACATACCCTCAAAATTAATATCCCACCATGGGGGATGTATGATTTGTGGTTTTTCCAAACAGAAAATCCGAGTCTTTTAAGTAATCATGGCATAGGAAGAGAAATATTACTAAAATCTTTGATGAAGCATCGATAAAATTATGTATTCCCTAGGAATGATCTTACATCACGCACACATGAAGGATATGTTAAGGATGAAATAATATCTACCTTAGATCAATCAAACTCTATCACATGTTTTGACACTACATTCCCTAAAACAATTCCATACTCTACCATGAAATGACATTTTTCAATGATCAAAGCCATATTCATCTCAATACAATGATTCAAAACACTTCCGAAACTGGAGATACAATCATCAAATGAAGACCCATACACTGTATAATAAACCATAAATACCTCCTTCCAGGTGTTAATAAAAACATAAAAAATACTCACCATGCTTCTCGAGAAGGTACCAGGGGTGTTGCAAAGTCCAAATGGCATCTTTCAGTGGGAAAACTTTTCAAAGGGATTGACGAATGTAGTCATCTCCTGATCCTCAAAAGCTATAGGAACCTGAAAATAACAAGAAAATCCATCCAAGAAACAATAATGTGTCTTCCTAGCTAGTCTCTAAAGTATATGATTAGTAAATGGGAGGGGGAAATGGTCTTTGTGAGTGGACTGATTAAGTTTCCTATAATCAATACACACACACCAACTGTTTTTTACCCAAATCAGAACAAACTATTCTTTATCATTTTTTACAAATGTAACACCACTTTTCATTGGCACAACATGAATAGGACTCACCCACTAGGAATCTGAAATGGGATAGATTACACTTACCTAGATAAATATATCAAACACTTTTGTAACAACCTCTAAAAGTTTTGGATTGGGTCTCCATTGTGGCTGCCTAACTTTTTTAGCCCCATCCTTCAAAAGTATCATATGCATGAAAACGGAGGGGATAATACCTGATATGTTAGCCAAGGTGCTCCTGATTGCCCTGACGTTCTACCTAAATGATTTAAATTTTTTTATTCGTGTCCAAAAGGAAGATTATTAGATATTATAATAGGTAATCTCTCACCACTCAACAAGTATGATTATTTGAGATTTGGTGAAAATGGATTGAGCTCCAATGAAGGGGGGGGGGTGGTGTTTGTATGGATACATTGAAGGAACTGAAATATGTGCACAAAGAGCATCAATATCAGAATATAAATCATCACATTATGAGAATAAGTATAAAATCCATCAGCATACTAAATAGGCTTGTCAAAATCATAGTTCACATGATCAATATAAAAATATTTATCAATTTCAAAATCAAATATTAGAGAATCTTGTTCATTAGACACAGGTGTGGAAGTTCTCTTAGACATTAAACCAGAACCAATACTCATAATCTCTATAAGAATTAGAAAATAAAATTCCATTGGGTTTTAATATGGTGGTTCAAAATTTGAGATAAAAAATGCAAAGTGGTCCTCTGAGGGGTACTTCATGAAGTCCATAACTTTAAATATCACAAATTCTTCCCCAAACTCTATGGAATGTGTACCCTCATTAACATTTATGATAGTTTTTTCCGTTATGAGGAAGGGTATACCTATGATAATGGGAGCATAATAATATACCTAATCTTCCTCCATGTTAAGCACGTAGAAATCAGCTGGGAAGATCAAGTCTCTTAACCATAAAAGTACATACTCAAGGACTCCCGCTAGATATGTTGTAGCTCAATTCTATAAATTGACCACTACTCTTGTCGGCTTCATCTCACCAACCCATAAAGAATAAAATACAGAGTGAGGCATTACATTTAGGGAAGCTCCTAAATCACAATGTGAATCAAAAACGTGAAACTCCCCTATGGTGCATGGGATGGTTAATTCCCCTGGATCTGTGCACTTTGTCGGCATTGCTAGAGTTTGTGTAATGAGTGTTGACACATTCCTTCCAAGACTGATCCTCTCATTTACTATGATCCACCTTCAATTGTTACAATGTTCTTTTATGAATTTTTCATACCTTGGGATTTTTATGATGGCTTCAAGTAAATGGATGTTGATCTCCACAAGCTTGAATGCTTCCAAATTTTTTTTTGCATCCCCTCTTCAACAATCTTCTTGGTTTGTAAAACTCTATTTGGAAGTGGAAGGGGTTTATGAGGAACATCATCAATCTTATTCTATCCTTTGTCTTTTTTCCTTGGATTTCTCATTTGTTGGTGTGGAAGGGGGCTTTTCTGGATTTAAGGTGAATCCCGGTGGAATGGTAGGTACATATGTATCATTAATTTACCCCCACATCTCATTGTGATGGAACTAACATTCCCCTTGGTATTTGGAGTTGGTTGAGAAGGTATATTTCTAGAGTTCATACTTACCAGTTCATAGAGGGAATTAGCAAACTGGCTCATTTGAGTCTTCAACTCCCTCTACTCCGAACCTTGATACTTCATCTCATTTTGTTGATTAAGAACAATTTTCTTCAAAATATCATCAATGATAGAATATACCTTCGGTTTAGAATTCCCTTGTTGTTAGCTTGTTGATGATTTAGATTCAAATCTCCATTGGGGTTGTTGGAAACCCTACTGGTAAGGTAGAGGTTGTTAAATGTTTTTTGAAAAGGGGGACTATGTTGTTTTCTAGTACCACAACTCATGTCAGAATGATATTTCCACCCTTGGTTGTATACTGGTGAAAAATAATCAAGCTTCTTTTGGGTACATGGTTTTTTTTCTGCTGATATGGTCCCCTAGGAAACACTGCTACACAATCTTCTCTCCCTTGTAGTTGTGGGAAATAGTTTGTTGGGTGGCTTGTCTCAGTGAAAATTACAAAAAGACATGAAAGAAGGGGTTGGGATGTATTTTGTGCCAAATCAATCTACCTCACCATAGTTTTTAATTCATCCAACTTGGTATCAATCAAATTACTTTCAAGAGAAGATGAACTTACCTGATGTACTCCCCTGACATGTGGTGTACCTCAATCGCAAAATTGTTGGGAGTTTTGGTCTATTTTTTCGATGAAGGCCCGTACAACTTTTGGTGTCTCACTCACCGATTCTCCTCCAACTGATGCAACCACCATGCTCCTCTCCATAGGTGTGATTCTTTCATAGAAGTGTTGGATGTAGAGTTTTTCACTGATTTGGTGATGTGGGAAGCTTGTGCACAACTTCTCGAATCATTCCTAGTACTCATACATTGACTCCCCTTGGGCTAGTTTGATCCCCGTGATCTCCTTCAGAATGGATTTGGGCCTTGAATCTTTAAAAAATCTCTAGAAGAGAAGATATTTCAAATCATTCAAACAAGTTACATCATCACGCTGTAAATAATATATCCAATCTTTCACATCTCCATTAAGTGAGAATGGGAATGATCTTAGTTAGATTTTATCTTCAGAAACATTTCTACATTAAAGGGTTATGAAAACCACATTAAATTATTTTAAATGGTTTTTTGGATCCTCACTAGATAATCCATGAATCTTTGTAAGAAGATGAATTAACTCAGCTTTCAGTTCAAAGTCTAATTCGAGATTTGGGTATGCAATAAAATTTGGTTAATTGTTAATATGAGGTGCATCCAATTCTCGAATAGTTCTATTTAGTTTATTTACATTATTTTTAAAAATTGGTTCTTGATTTGTGTTTTAATTATAAGTGTTTATAATTTTTATGTTCTGTGAGTGGAGAAATTCTCCAACTGTTTGAATGTTGAAACTTCCCGTAGACTAAGAATGCCTGATTTGAGCCCTAAGGCTGATTTCAATCTCAGGGTCAATATCTATGAGATCTTAGGGTTTAGTTCCTATTATAAATCGAATAAAATGAAATGAAGGAATTTTTACCTTATTAAAATAAAAATGATAAGTTTGAATTGATGGTCCAAAAAGAAGTAGATGAAAATAAAAGAAGAAGAAAAAATATTCACATTGGGTAAAGAAAGAAGAAAAAAGAGAAGAAGATAATAAAATGTAAAATAAAATAAATACCTCTAATTGGTTTAAATAAATACATTCCTCCTAGAAAACTGCACCAATTCGAAAGGTTCTTTTGTGGGCACTTTCAAATAATGTTCATTTTCGGGTTACATAGGTGGAACAGAGTGGCTGACCAAGGTCGTCTCTTAAAGGAGGAAGAAAATTAAAACATCCTCTTAAAGGCATCCTAAAAATAAAATAAAAGAGAATAAAAACACTACTTGAAATGATGGGGATTGTTTATAGTTTATAAATCTAGAAGAATTTTGCTGGAGAAAGATTTTTTTTATGTTTTTAGTTTTGAAATGATGTTTGATTAAAAGGAAAAAACAAAAGATGTATTTTTAAACAATAATTAAAAGACATAATTGATCTAGCTCTACCACTTCACTTAATTATTTATCATTATAATTTAAATTAAAATTCACTTAATTATTATCCCTCTAATTTTTTATCCCTCAAACCCTACAAGAGGTATCTTAACCACAAAGATGAAATTACTTAAACACTAGGCTAGCTTCGGAACACGCAATCACAACATCCAGCTTTGATTGATGTTCTAAGTTTAGCTTATGGTTGGTGGTTAATTAGAGAACATAGACACTCTATAAATGGGGATTAATTTAGTTTAGGTATTATATCTGAACTTACAAACTTATCCTGTGTGGTCCTGTATTACCGATTATGTTTGCACTCTCACAATTTACACAAAATCTCGAACTCGTTTGATTTTTTTTATTGTTATATTTCTTGATTAGTTTCATTTAAATTGAAAAATCAATTAATAAATCATATTAAATGAATTAAAGTATCCCATTGAATCAAAAAAAAATTAATCAAGAAGGTAAGATATCGATCAATTAATAATAAAACTACTCTTACATGGGCGGTGTTGTCATTGTGGAGATGTTTTGCATGAGAAAAGTTTTGAAAGGGTAGAACCCAATCTCGTCTCCACCTTTGATTTAAACACAATTAGTAAGTTTAATAGAAGAATAAATTTAAAAAAAAGAATAAAAGAGTAGAAATAAAAGAATAACAATGATGTTTATTACAAAATTGAAAACATTACAACATGATGAAGAGATGAAGGCTTCGATGAGGGGATCCTTGTTTCAAGAGTTACCCCTCTTACAATGGTTGGAGAATTTGGTTGAAAAAAATTATTCTCTGCCACCAATATCCTAATTCAGGTCCCAAACCCTCCAAATGAGAAAATAATAATTTATAGAGTGGAGGGGAGGCTAGGTTACAAGTGGATTCAAGTGTGAATGGGTAAATTTAGACAAATATTTTAATCCAAATTGCACCGCCCATTTGAACACGAAAAGGAGTGAATCATGTAACGTCCCAGATCTGGGTTCCACACAACAAATGCCTAGTACCTAGTTGGACATATGAACTCATGTGTATTTTTCCAAATGCCAAAGGCTTCCGACTAGAAGCGAGGGCATAGGTTTGATAGTGGGAAACTATGCCCTCATTTGTCAAAGTGTAGCACATCAGAAATAAATATAAATATACAACAACAGAAGCAGTAATCAATATAAAGCATAAATGAAAAAAGGAAAGATAACTGGATGTTATACATATATGATCATGCAATATGTCCTTTGTCTTTGAAAGCAGTCAAATAGAATACACTGCAATCAAACACAATACAGTACAAGTACAACAAAGCAAAACAAAATAGTGCATTAGGAACTCAGAAGCATCACAAGCCTATGCTCGGTCCCATGATCTCCTACTCCTCAAAAAAAAATCATGTACCTATATATGGTACCTTTCCCTTATTGACACCTGAAAAAATATAATCTTTTTGGGCGCAAGACATGACCCAAACTAGGTGTGAGAAATAAATCCCAGTAGGAAACCACGAAAGGCCTGTGCCCAACAGCCAGTGAGTCTGTGCAACAACTGTGTGAAATAATGAAATAAAGTAAACCCGGAAGTACTAAAATGTAAAAATTCCTACCAGTTCCATTTCCATTTAAATTTTATTTAACAATTCAATATATTTGAATTGTATGTTTTTATGAGCAATCTTCAACTGACAATCTCCTATACAGTGTCGCAACAAAACTACAACCAGCAATCTAACAAGTACAAGGTAAAACAATAACGAGCCTGAGATTTAGCTTGGTAGATATAAAATGTGAAATAAGAAAAGTAAAAAGAGTCCTCATACATGAAAAACCTCACACACAGGTAATCAGAACCATGCCCTTAGGCTAATCAGAACCATTCCCTCAGGCTAATCAGAACCATGCCCTCAAGATAATCAGAACCATGCACTCAGGCAAATCAGAATCGAAACCCTAAGGTTATTTCCCTCATACATAACTGATATTTCCCTCAGGCACACGAGATAATTCCCTCAAGAAAAGATGTATCTTCCCTCAGGCATATGAAACATTTCCCTCATGCTAAATGAAACACTTGCCCTCAGGCTGAATAGAACCTTTCCCTCAGGCTAAACAAAACACTACCCTCAGGCAAAGTAAGTAACCGGGCCGATCCCAACACATATGCAAGACATTTTTATACATTTCCTCTCAAGAAAAATCAATGAATTCTATAATCAATGCATACACTCGGGTATCCTAGCCAAACAACTAAATGAGAGAATGCACCCACAGGGTGTCCCTAGATCCCAGTAATGATCCTAAACAGTAGTTTAAAAATATTCATTAAATTACCTATGCAATTCTAGGTATTTAATTATTTAAGGCATCAGCCATATGACACCCCAAATAAGGGAACACAGCGCAACATTACACAAAAACAACATGATAGTTGGAATTAAACATCAGACCACCTACCTCGATCTCCAATGATTGATATACACGAACCACAACTTCTGAACTGTACAAGAACAACATAGATCTGAAAAGAATGATAAACCATTCAAACCCAAATAACTTCCTTTTGGGAAATAATTGGAAGTAAGGGTTCGATAAGAGTGAAGAACTCACCAGTGCGATTCAATCGAGTCTGTCAGTGAAGAAATCTGAGTTCCGGTGTGCAGTCGGGAGCTCCTACAAGCCCCGACCTTCTCTCCCATGACCTTATGACATTCTAATATTCCTCTATCCAAAGAGGCGGTTTCTACCTATTTTAAGAAAAATGAACTACACGTCATGTACTCTCAAGTACACAGCCTGTACTTTCCATTTTTTAACTCTTCCATTGGTGACTACTTTTCACCACAAAATTGTTCATCTGTTGACATGATTACACAACATGTGTTTCTGAGGACACGACGTGTAATACCGTTCCACTGGCGGCTACTTCCACTGCCTTACTATTCACATGATGACTGATTACATAGTTTTTATATACTATACACGCTGTGTAGTTAGTTTTTACACCCTTCATCACTGACAGTCCTACACGCCCAATATACTCATCTCACACTGCCAAATTACATGTTGTGTAGAAAAGTACACAGTGTGTACCCACAAATTTTGGGATTTTCCCACATTTTCTGTATTTTTAAAAAAACAATAATAGAAAATGGAAAAGAAGAAACCCATACCTCTAGAATAAGAACCAGGTTCTTATAAAAATCACCCCTAAATATTTTTTCCCCAAATCGCACTTCCAATGGTGGTGAAGATAAAGCTGTGAACAACTCTAGCCACAGAGAACATACGTCAGTCTCCTGCTCCCAAGTTTCGTCCCACACTCCACCATGCTACCGTATCACCCGTATGAGAGGAACTTAATAGCCTCAGAGAACCTTCGTGCTCCTATCAACTATAAGAATCAGATGCCCCTCAAAGGATGCATCAGCCTGAAGCTTGACATCTTTGGGATGAATGATGTGAGATGGGTCTGAGTGATAATGGCACAACTGAGATACGTAGAAGACATCGTGTATGGCCTGGTACCTCTGTGGTAACTAAAACTGATAGGAACCCTGTCCGACTCTTTCAAGAATCTCAAACGTCCCCACATACCTAGGTGAAAGTTTAACCTGTATCTTGATCTGCCTGTGTCCCAACCTCGGTGAAACACACAAGAAAACCTGATCCTCGACCACAAAATCCAAGGGTTTTCTATGACGATCAGTGTAAGACTTCTTTCGATACTGTGTAGTAGCCATCCACATCTGAATCAACTAGACCTACTCTGAAGTCTCCTACATGAGACGTGTTCCCAGTAAAGCTACCTCACCTACCCTTAACTAGCACAAAGGTGATCAGAAAGTCCTACCATATAATGCCTCCTATGGTGCCATCTCAATAGTTCCCTGAAAACTATTATTGTAGAATAAATTTACCAGGGGTATGTGATTCTCCCAGGAGTCCTCAAAGTCCAGGATTCATGCACGCAACATTTCATTAAGCACCTGTATCGTACGCTCTGACTGTCCATCAGTTTGAGGGTGGTAAGTTGTACCGAGAAGCACCTGTGTACCAAGGGCCCTCTGAAGTATATTCTTGAAACGAGAGATAAAGCGGGAATCCCTATCTAAAATGATAGAACTATGGACCCCATGATGACATACAAGATTTCAGATATACAACTTTTCGAGCTCATCAACACCGAAGGTCTCCTTGATCGGTAAAAAGTGAGCTACCATCATAAGTCTGTCCATAAAACCAAATTTGATTAGATTCATCTTGTATTATTTTAAAACACAAAAACACCCTGAATTACCATAAAACCTTGTTGATTACATTCATGCTCTCTTATTCCTTATAGAATACTAGATATATTCTTTATATCCAAAAACATTGAATACTCCAACAATGATGAAATAAACAAACCATTAATCAGTTCCAATGTTGTCAAGAATATCCAATGTAATTTATCCAAATCATCCATTACTATCTCAGTATCAGGACCATATTAAATATTACCTTTCCTTCAACCATGTATTTTCAAAAAAAAAATAACTTTCTGTTGAGTCAATTTTCATAGTACCATATAATCTCAAATCCTCATGAAATAGTACTACAGTACAATCCTTGTTTATTTCCATAATTCATATAACTAGAATATCATCGATACAACACTGAAATGACATAATTATTTAATAGCAACATAAGAACACTACTCATTCCTCTTCATCTGTGATAGTATCATAACTTCATTATTATCCAATAGCATCATTTGAGGTATACTCTAATGACTGGGACATTGATTCCCGTAGTGTCCCAACTCCTTGCAGATGAAGCATTTCACATTTGAAACCTTTTTCTTATCCTTGCAGTCACGTAATTTGTGTCCTTTTTCTCCAAACTTATAATAAACTCCCATTCCCATCAGACATTTACCAAGGTGATTCATTCCAAAATTATCACATATGTGAAAATCCTTCTTTCCCTTCTTCCCTTTATCCATATTTCTCTCTTCAATCATTTTCATCTCTTTCTTCCCTTCAAATCCATAAGACTCAGAGAATTATTTACATATCTTCTTAACACATGACATTATTTCTTCATATGATGTGAGTACGTGGGAGACTATTTCCCTTCTTAATTCTGGCTTAAGACTATGAAAGATATGATCCTTCTTACTCATTGGATCATAGGTATTGCTAGAGTTCTCATTCCTTCTACTGGGCACCATTTCTATATAATGGCATAAACTAGGTCTATTTATGAATCACAATTCATAATTCAAAACATGTTAAATACCTAACGTAAATTAGAAAATTTAGGGATATAATTCATAAGCATAAAAAATGTTTTCTTTGAGTAAGTATATACTCATGATCCCTTCATAATGGTTTGTAAATAAAATGAGAATTATCCTAAGCATATCCCCCAGGAGTGTCGTAACAAAGAGTGCTGCAAGGCCCATTGTTGTGAACCAGTTCCCGTTCGAGTCTAGCTCAAAGCGGTGTTTTCGGGTTTTACACCTAGGTACATCTGTGCCAGAGCCGTCACTACCTGCTCGTATCCAGACAGCGATGTATTGCTCGAAAAACTCACAAAATCTCTAAAATACCACAATTCTAGGATGTTCTTCTATACTAATCCTCAAAGTCTATCTTAGGGCTATGTGCTCTAATTAGAGTTTATCTAAATCTAGTTTCCAAGGTTATTGCATAAACTTCCTCTGATACCAACTGTAACACCTCGACCCCAGTTACATAGAGTCGGTGCATTATTTTAATACATTGGCATTATTACAAGGAATCATGTCCAGAAGGAACGATAGTTTAGTAGTCTTGGAAAATAGATTACATACATGGATGTTACATTACACTTCATAACATACAAAACAACATAAATAATCCTTTATGAATGACATTATTCCCTTGTCTTATCCCTGCACATCAATCACAATACACTTCTTGGAATCCTGGAAAAAATAAAACATTGAAAGGGGTGAGCTCAAATGCTCAGTAAGGATAATAATACAGCGGAAACTTTCCTAAATAAACATAAACATTTAAGGCAATGTATAACTAAAACAAAAGCCTTTTAAACTTGAACTTCAGCATAATATTGCAATGATTAAGTGAAATGATGCCATTTACTTATTCACATGTATATTCTACTAATCGAATAATCATATGCAATATCAATAACCACTTCCATAATGATGGAATGCATAATGCTAAACTTTTAATTTCTTTGTCAAGGCCTCATGCCAAGACCTAGGGGCTAACTGTACCAGAACCCAACCCGGAGTGCCTCTAATAACCGGACACCAACCCGGAGTGCCTCTAATAACCGGACACCAACCCGGAGTGCCTCTAATAACCGGACACTAGCCCAGAGTGCCTCAATTAACCGGAGACCAAATCGGAGTGCCTCTAAAAACCAGAGACCAAACCGGAGGGTCTGCTATAACCGGACCCCAACCAAGAGGGCTTACTTTTACTGGTCCCCAACCCGGACCATACTATTCCAATACATTCATCTGAAGAAAAGGTTGAAATATAACATAAACATTCGTCTTAAATATAACTTATGAAACGTCAATACTTTAACCATAAACCATGAGTGAAATAAGAATAACTCATCCACAGTAAAACATATCACAAAACCTTAAATAAAATATGGAAGTTTTGTATTATAATAAGTCAACTTCAAATAAGCTTAAAATCCATCAAAGGATGTTGACATAGATGAAATCTAAACTATTTTAGAGAAATATTTCTTTTTTTGAAATCATTTTAAAAGTCACATAATTATAAAATAATACATTCACATTGAAAATATTCTTATAAGCTTGTAATGGAAGCTTCAACGAAGTTATAATGGTAGAAAATAGCCGCACCCGCCGTAAAAGTTAAAAAAACATTCTTACCTTAAATTTGACGAAAAGGTCAAAAAGTACCTTGTTTGGAAAATGACAGAAAGATTACTTTCAAAAACGTATAAGGGTATAAATGAATTTAACCCATTTTCTACTTAATTGTAAAAATGTTTTGAAAGACACTTTTAAGAAACATGGGTGTGGATGATAACGAGGTCCCAGTAGATAAATACGTATAAACAACCTCGGATAAGAGATTGTGATGTAAACCCTTACCAATTTGGTAACTTACGAAACATACAACACATGAAAGAGGAATCATACAATTAATATGTAAATACACATAAATTAAAGTTTATATCAAAAATAATACAATTATGGGAAGTACATACACCACAAAAAAGTTAATAGTGGCAATATGGCATGAATCTCATAGGAATAAAGAGTGAGATGAAAATTTCTTACCTCGTGTCAAACTTGACCTGTTCGTTCTTTAATATCCTGAATAATAAACTGATGTTAATTTATACATTCTTAAGAACCTTTTTCAAGTTTATTATTCCTTTTATATCAATTATTACCATGTTATAAACATTATGTAAACATTTATGTTAATAACGTTTAGTTTGTCGATATTTGGTACTTGAGTCAAACTGGACTTCTTATAATTACACGTTGTCCATGTGGTCAATAGTTCATCTTATCCGAAATGGTATTCATGATTTAGATATCATATATATCATATAAATCCAGTATGTACATGTATTTATAATAGTACATAACATTTAGAGGTAAGAAATGAAATGCACCGTTCATGGAGACGGTAAGCCGTACGTACGCATGAACGCTAATTTCATTTCTATTTATTACTTTAATGGAATTAAAAAAATGATACATAGGTATATTATAATTCCAGTATAATATCATATATAATATAATTAACTATATCCTTTATACATCCCACATAGGGAATTAACGAATCACATCACTTTGAGGGGGCGGTAGTCCGCACTTCCTCTAATGAGATTATCGTATTTAACCACTAAGGAAAACCTAAAGGCTTGATATAATTAGAAAGTACATAAGCATAAGGAAATTATAAATATAATATATATCATATATCAATACAGTTCCATCATAATGGCCACCAAAAGAGGCGGTAAGATGTAATTGAACAGTCATCGTTTTGTGAGGATTAGTTTTCCATCCACAGAAACATTATGTTTTTCATCCATTAGATGGAGGTGTGTGTAAGTTTAGTTTGAATCATTATTATAGAAACATCCTAGTATATTTATTATACTTTTTTGTTAAAAAAGAAATGAAATAAAAAGATTTTAGGGGTTGGAGAAGCAAAATAAAAGAAAACAACTTAAGAGAAACCATTACCTTTAATTTGGGTAACTTCATTTGGTTTGAACCAAAGGACGTCTTAAAGTGACTTCTCCCTCAGGTGAGGCTTCTAGGAAGAGTATAGGGATTTAGGGAGTGTAATTGGGTAGAGTTTGGACGAGACAAATGGCTTGAGTGGTGTGAGGAGTTGCATAGAAGTGGTCTCTTTTTATAGGGGAGAGGAGGGGCTCTTTTGGGAAGAGTGAAAATATTATTTTATAATATAATTAAATTCGGTTTAAAATGGTCCAAATATCATTCTAGTCAAAGATAAGATGTATAATGGTAGAAATATAATCAACCAATAGGAATTGGACAGGTTTTGGATAATATTGTTATCATTATAATCTTATTTATTTAAATCATTTATTAATGAGGTAAATACTACATCATTATTGTGTCATTAATAATTTAATTTATTTGATGTCTAAAAATTATAAAAAAATTACCATGACGTAGAAAATATTTTTAGATTTCCAATTAATATTTATAGTAGAAAATAAAAATTATATAACACCATATAAAAATAAATTACTAAACGATTTTTGTTAATGTCAATTTTCTCTTTACATTAAATTAATTTATCTAAATTGTAATTTTCACTCCCAAGTGGATCAATGGGGTCCCAAAATCAACCCAAAGATGCCTACAATCGTAAATGACTCAACCAATAAGCTTTGGACAAGTCCTAGGGTAATTTTTAATTATTAAAATATTCTTTTAACCTTGAATTACCCTATTTATCTTTAACTACGGTAAATAAATGTCAAAAGTTACTATTCACCAAAAATTATTTTCATCTTATTGAACCACATTTTACTGACTAATAACAACCATGTATGTCGGATTTCTGAAATTCAATTCACAGAAGTTCTAAAATTTCATTTAGATGAAAAATTCAGTTTTTTAAGTACCACTAAGTGGTTTCACTGTTCATAAAAAATTGATGTTTTTTCTGAAAAATAACAAAAATTCAGAATAAGCTATATTTGATATTCCGAATTCAAAAATGATGTCCATTTTTCCAAATTAAAAACATATAAGTGACATTAATTAATTTTAAAATTAATTCTCATTATTAAAATAAATAGCGTGTTTTTAAGAAACAATAACTATCAAAAGATTGACACTTGTTTAAGTCCAATTTCAAAGAGAAATTAACTCCAATGACCAACATTGGATTAAATGGTAAAAATATATTTCAATTTTACATTAAGGCCAATTAAAATGATAATCTTACCATATAAATAAATTTGATTAAAATACTCTTTTGACTTAACATACAATATTTTTCACTATTCATAAAAAATGAACTTTTTCAGAAAAATACCAAAAAATTACCCAAAGTAAATTTTGATGTCCCCATTATAAAGAATGATTTTATTTGTTCATATATAAGGTATTAAAGTGACAACAACTAGATTTGAAAAGGGTTCTCCATTAAAAGGCGGTAAGTCGTCCTTTTAATGTAACTTATTCTTAAAATTAGATTCATTCACATTTTAAGACTCTAACTTGTAAATACATGTATAATCATATTGTAGTTAGTTTTTTTCAATTCCGCCAATACAATGGCTAGGAGTTAATGACCATTTAATATAATAATATTATATTATTAGTGTGTAATGTGAGATTTCAAAGAAACCCTATGTTGCGTATCAGGTATGCTATCGAACATAGAAACCCCTTTAAACTAAAATTAATATTTAATTCACAAATATTAATAAATATGAAAATATATTACTCTTCATTTACCTGGTATGTTACATCCGGTTTGTTTGGTAAGTCATGGTGCGCTTGAACTCGGTGTTGCGTGTAGTGAAATTTATTGATTTATTTTGAATAAGTAACACTCAATGAAATCTTGGGGTGTTACAAGCAATGAGGGCATAGGTCTGATAGTGGGGAAACTATGCCCTCATTTTAAAGGTGTAGCACAACAATTATAAATATAAACATACAAAAATGGAAGTAATAAACAATATAAAGTAGAAATGTACAACAGAAGGAAACATAACTGGCAGTCATACATATATGATGATGCAATAAGTCCTAAGTCTACAAAAGTAGTCAAATAGAATACACTGCAATCAAATACAATACAATACAAGTACAGCGACGCAAAACAAAATAGTGCAGTAGGAACTCAACAACATCACAAGACTATGCTCGGTCCAATGCTCTCCTACTTCTCCACAACAATCATGTACCTTTATAGGGTCCCTTTCACTTATCAACACCTACAACAATATAATCTATTTGAGCCCAATACATGACACAAACAAGGTGTGAGAAAGAAAACTCAATAGGATTCCACTAAAGGCCCATGCCCAATTGTCTGTGAGTTTGTGCAACAACAGTGTGCTGTATTGAAATACAGTAAACCAGGAAGTACTAAAAATTAAACATTCATACAAGTTCCATTTCCATTTAATTATTATTTTATAATTCAATATAACTTAATTGTAAGTTTCTGAGACCCAGCCTCATCTGAAAATCTCATATACAGTGCCTCAACAAAACTACAACCAGCTATCTAACAAGTACAAGGTAAAACAATAACAAGCCTGTGCTTTAGCTTGGTAGATAGAACATGTGAAATATTAAAAGTAAATAGAGTCTTCATACATGAATAACCACACACTCAGGTAATCAGAACCACATACTCAGGCTAATCAGAACCATGCCCTCACGCCAATCAGAACCATGCCCTCGAGCTAATCAGAACAATGCCCTCAGGATAATCAGAATTGAAACACTCAGTTGATTTCCCTCAGGCATAACGAATATTTCCCTCAGGCGCATGAGATAACTCCCTCAGGCACAAAAGCAACTATCCTCAGGCATATGAAACATTTCCCTCATTCTAAATGAAACACTTGCCCTCAGGCTGAATAGAACCTTGTCCTCAAGCTATATAAAACATTGACCTCATGCTAACCAAGTAATTGGTATGATACAAACATATAAGCAAACCATTTATATACATTTCATCTCATGAAAAATCAATGCATGATATAATCACGGCATACCCTCTAGTATCCTGGCCAAATAGATAAACAAGGGAACACACCCACGGGGTGGCCCTGGATCCAAGCAATGATTCCAAACAGTAGTTTATAAATATACATTAAATTATCTATGAAATTCTAGGCATTTAATTTTTTAAGGTCTCATCCATAAGGCACCCCAAAAATGGGCGTGTGGCACAATAGTACAGATAAACAACATGAAAGTTGGAATAAAACATCAGACCACCTACCTCGATCTTCTCTGATCAATATATGCGAGCGAAGCCTTATAAAAAATCTGATAACTACATAGATCTGGAAAAAACAATAACCCATTCAAACCCAAATAACATCCTTTTAAGAAAGAATTGGAAGTAAGGGTTCAAGAAGAGTGAAGAAATCACCCATGTCGTTCAATCGAGTATGTCAGCGATGGAATCCGAGTTCTGGTGTGCGGTTGGGACCACCTCCAAGATCGGAATTTCTCTACCACACCCTTAAAACGTTCTAAGCTTCCTGTGTCAAAAGAGGAGTCTACTGCCCATTTTTAACGAAAAAAACAAACTACACAGCATGTACTCTAAAGTACATGATGTGTACTTTCCATTTTTAAACTGTTACTCTGGAGGCTACTTTTCACCACCACAATGTTCATCCATTGACATGATTACATGGAGTGTGTTTCTGAGGACACGACATGTACTAACGTTCTAATGGCGGCAACATCCACCACCTTACTATTCACCTTCCGACTAATTACACTGTGTGTATATACTATACATGACGTGTAGTCAATTTTTACACCCTTAATCACCGACAGACCTACACGCCCTGTATACTCATCTCACACGGAAAAATTACATGGATTGTAGAAAAGTACATGGTGTGTACCCAAAAATTTTGTATTTTTCAACATTTTCCTTATTTTCTCAAAAACACTTATGGAAAAATGAAATGAAGAAACCCGTACCTCCAGAATAAGAACTGGGTTCTTACAAATCAGCTCTCATTCTCGAAGGATGATTTGTGAGAAATTGAATCCAAGATCTCCTATATCAATTTGCGCCTAATCTACGAAGGGAGGAATAATTTATGTTCCAAATAGAAAACCCATGTCCATTCGGGCGAGTCCAGCCAACCATTTACTTAATGGCCAATTTGCTCCATCCAAATGCACTCTTTAGCTATAGTTTCCGAAATAAACGTTATAGAAAATTATGTTAGAAACACTGTTAACAAATTTAAGTTCAAATAAGTCATATTAATATATTTATGTGAGAAATTCTACATTGCATTTTAAAAGGGTAAAATAAGAATTTTCATCAAATTTTCAAATGAATGATCTAATCCCAAATATTTCATAAATGAATATATTTCGCACAATGTGAGGAAATTATTACATTTATTATCAATAAAATATTCATCAAAATAGTGTTTTTTCATGTAACTATTATAGACTGACGATTTGTTTCTCTATCAATATCTTAGAAGGATAACTGTAATGCAGCTAGCTGATATGTCGCCTCACTCAGCAACTCTAGACAGGGCCTCTGGATGAGTGAATATACCACTATGTTCACCTTACAGTGAGTGTAGACTATCTCAAAGTCATATTCCTAGAAGAACATTATCCATCATTACTGTCTCATATTCAGGTCCTTTTATGAGATGTTATACCTGAAACTCATTTGATCAGAGTAGACTGTAAAACATTCGCCCATCAAGTAGTACCTCCTCATCTTTAGTGCAAAGACCACTACTTCTAACTCCAGGTCATTTGTAGCATAGTTCTGCTCATGCTATATCAACTGTCGTGAGTTGTAGGCGATCACGTCTCACTCGTGCATCAGGACACAACCTATTTAGGTTCTTGATGCATCGTAGTAGACTACATACCCAATTCCTTATTCTAGTAGCATCAAGATGGGGGAACTCCTCAGTATTTACTTTATCCACTAAAAACTCTGTTGGAATCTTTCCATCCTCAAGAAGGGCTGTCTCTTCTTTGTCAAAGCTGACAAGGGTGTCACAACTCTAGAAAAGTCAAGTACAAATCTGTGGTAGTACCCATCAAATCCTAGGAAACTCGGCACCTTGGTCACACTCCTTGGTGGCTTCCAAGAAAGCACTACCTCTATATTCGCCAGATAGAATGCAACTCCACCATCCGAGATAACAATTCCCATGAAGTGGACTTCCCATATTTAATACATGAATGTCAATAGATTTCCATATATTTAGTTCTCTCAGAGATTATCCAGAACAATTTACAAGTTTGTGGCATGCTCCTCTACTGACACAGAGTATATCAAGATGTCTCTAATGAAGACTACCATGAAGCGATCAGAGTTTGGCTGGAAGATCCTGTTCATGAGCCCCATAAACACTGCTAGAGTGTTTGTCATGCCGAAAGGTATTTCCAAGAACTCATAATGTCTATACTGACATCTAAAGGTCATCTTCGGTATGCCCTCATCCCGTACCTTGAGATGATGATAGCCTAATCCGAGTTCTATCTTCAAAAACTATCATTCTCCCATCATCGAGTCAAAGAGATCATCAATCCTTGAGAGTGGATACTTTTTATTCACAGTAACATGTTTTAGGCACCTATAGTCCATGAAAAGACTCATACTCACATATGCCTTCTTGGTGAACAAATTTAGGGATTCCCATGAAGAAACACTGGGTCTTATGAACCCCTTCCTCTCCAAGTCTTCCAACTGTACGCAGAAATCACGAAGCTCCATGGGAGCCATTTGATATACTGGTGTAGATATCAATTCCATTCTATGGTACAGTTCGATGTTGAAGTCTACCTCTCTATATGGAGGTTGTCCTGAAACATCATCAGGAAATAAATCTGCATACTGGTCCACCACTATAGGATAACTCGACCTCTTCACATCAACTCCTCTGAGGGTAAGGCCAGCCAAATGATGTGCGATCTATTGGACCCTCATATGATAAAGTATATCTTGTGCTACAAAGGTTCCCTTCACACCAATGAAGGAAAACCAGATCCCATCCTCACAGCCACACCTCACTTTGTGCTTATAATAGTCAATCTGAGCATGGATGTGGATAAACAGTCCCAACCCAAGATTACATTGTAAGGCCTCAACGCTGCTACTAGAAGATCCCAGCCAAAGATATTGCATCATAGAGTAAGATCACATTATCGATTGCAGTGTCTAGTCATTGAATCCCCTCCCATAGGAGTCTCTAAACAAAAGGATTAAGCCAATAGATCTACCGGAATCTTTGAGCTCCGAACGAGTGTCATGGTATTGAAGGAGTGATTGCCACATTTTTTATAAATATTTCAGCTAGGGCGGAGTGGACACATATCGTACCATGAATCATTTCTAGAGCACAATGGTCATAGCCATCACCTGCCTAAAGCTGAACTCGTCCTTTTCCACCAACTCCCTGAGGTCAGGGTGGAACACATGGAGGTGGTGGAGGTAGAGCCTCAAATCTACTCCCACCGCCTGCTACACGACCCGCTCCTCTGCCATGTCTGCCACCCTTCGGACCTCATCAGTTCAATATCTGACTCATCCTCAATGGTCCTGCGATAGTATATTTATCGTTTTTATGGTTGGTCGGGGATTCGTGAGCCATGTGGCACTACCCACTACACATGAATCATAGTATGATCCTCTAATGTCTTTATCAACCATGTTATCACTACACCTTTGACCTTACATCCTAGGGTCATCCTCTAGATGGTCTATCCCACTTGGACCTATGCATCATCTACCTACTTCCTGACATAGATGAATCAACTACCTTTCATCCAGTGGGGGCTCTCACCATCGGTTCCTACTCAGCTTAGAAGCTCTCCTCCAATAACTCTCACTCGAGAACTCCAGCCAACATTGGGATATTTATTGATATCATCGATGATCTGATCTCTTACTAGTGACCCTACTCAAAGTTCTGGGCCCTAAATAAAGGGTCTCGTACCATGTCAGTGGAGTAGCATGAGAGGTTAGTGAATCTCACTGAGTACTGGGCTACTGTTAGGATGCCCTGCTGTAAGTGAAGGAGTTCGTGAATACGCACAGAGCATAGAGTATCTTGAACGAACTCCTTCCTGAAGAGGCTCTTGAAGTCTGACTAGGTGAGGGTCACCTTTCCATGTAACTAAAGCGTCAGGATCCGCAATCTCCCTTTTGTTCCCAAGAAGTGGCTAGGAGCTAAGATCACTAACTGATATTCTGGTGTCCCAACAAGGTGGAAAACCCATGCCACAACCTCTAGTAAGATATCAACTACCTAGGGATCTATCTCTCCATGAATCCTCAGAGTACTCTTATAATAGAAGTCATGAAATGTGCTCAGTCGGTATGCACTGTCCTCTTGTTTGGATGGTGGAAAATACTGCCCAATGGGTTGTGGTGCTACCGGTGCACCACCCGATGGTGCTATAACTATAAGATGGCCCTCCACTGAAACCTCATCACTCAGTGGACCATCATCGTGAACTCTCTCTAGACTCTATGCTAGCTGTCTTTGCATAAGAATCCTAAAATGAAATAGGTGTGCCACGGTTTATATGTTATACCTGGTGAGATAACTCTAAAGAGATCAAAAGTACAACATTCTCTAAACACACACAATCAATGTTTTTGTGTTCCGACTAAGAAATCAAAAAACAGGGTCCTGGTGTATAGATACATCAACTGCCACAAACAACACTAGATCCCCCGAACTGCAAACAACACTAAAACCCCATAAAACTATTGCTCTATCATAAATATCAGTGTCATAGTTTTTTGGTAGAACCGAGTCCTCTGATACCACTTTGTCAAAACCTATCCCTCGGGGCTTGTGTCGTGACTACCCCAAGCCCACCATCCATAGGCCAGGGGATGGTGATTAGCACTAGAAAGGTTCATCCCTAAAATGGGAAGGAATTTCCATTCATAATATACAAACACACAATCCATGAACATAATATAATGCTACCATGAAGTAAAACTACAATAGTAAAAGTGGTTACAAAAAGCAAAGGGACCAGAATACAAGACCAATAGAAAAGATACAACTACAACAGAAAATAGGAAAAAACTCCCTAGATTTTCCACCAAGGATCCTACCTGAAGGGTAGGTACATCTTGTCTCCACAGATCTCCACGTCAACATTTCACCTCTGTGTACTGCCTGGTCCTGGATCCTATAGTCTTAAATGAGATTCTCCTCGTCAGAAAAAGACACAACAAGGTGCGGGTGAAGCTTATGCAGGGGTGAGTATAATAATACCTAGTGGGGACCCCAAGACCCCCAATGGTCTCTCAGAATTCCATAAAGGAGAACCAAAAATCATGATCTCAATCATAAAGAACAATGCAAAAGACTGAGCTTAAACCTAGTACACAACTCAGATATCATGAATAAAGATGATTAGTCTTAATCTATATCATTTTATTCAATTTTAATGTTCCAAAATTGAACCATGAATATGTTTTTCCATTGTCGATCCACACATGGGCGTATGTCACTGATCCACGATAGGCCACTCTAAGTATGTCCCTTGTTAGTTAGTGCACTGTTTATCAAAACATGGCCACTGGAATGCTGATCCACACAAGGTCTCTATGATGTTGGTCTACAAAGGTTCACTATGATGCTAATCCAAATAGGGTTTCTAGGATACTGATCCACATAGGGTCACTACGATACTAATACACATAGGGTCTTTATGTTGCTGATTGACACAAGGTCCCTACGATGCTGATCCACACATGGTCTCTATTCAAATGACATCATGCCACATGATTCCATGCACCTAGTGTGCATGAGTTCCACATAATTTTATCTTAAAGATATCAGTCGTGCCTTAAATTCATCGAAAAAATACTACTATGTCGCAAAGGTTCCAACATGATAGACGTCATGTCAAACTGACGGCCAGTCAGTGAGTCATAAGAATTTTATTACTGAGGGCCTAGTTGGATTTGGGTTTGATCCAATCCATTCATACTCCAACATTTTACAAACCTGAGTTGATGTATCTCAAATGGACCGTATCTTTCCAAGGATTATAATGCCATAGACTGTTTATCAAACATACGTTTGGTTTGTGAGATATGACATTTTAAGCAAATCTGAGTTTAAATGAGTCTCGGTCTAGTCCGAATTGATCGGAGCGACCTGAATCAATCCGACCTGAGCTAAGCCGACCTGACCTGACCTTGTCTGGGTCTGACCTGGCCTCACCCAAACTAGCTGGGCCAGATCAAGTGGGTTGGTCCACGTTTACTTCTGCGATTCATTATTCTTTTCAAGAACGAGGGAAAGATAAAATTCTCATGAACTTAAACAAAACCCTACCTCAGATTTGGAGAAGGCGTCGTGGTTGTGGAAGAAGAAACCAGAATTGTGAAGCCTCCAGAGTTCATCGATCTCGGATCGTTGTCGTCCAAGCTTCTATTCTCCATCATTGGATGATTCCATAGTACTTCGCCAAAGGTACCTCACAACCATGTCAAGAACCCAAGCCCAATACTTAATTAAATAGAAGGGGAAAGATTATTTAATCAATGAGAGATTAATGAGGCTCATTATAGAATGAACCTCTTAATCTCTCAATGGTGTGGTTACAAAACCAAAGAGTATAGACATTAATTGTCTTGACTACTCAGCAGTCCAACCACCGCCGCTCAACCAATTGTAGAAGAATAAAATAATAAATTTAATGTTATTTTATAATTCTTTAAATAGTCACAAAAATAACTTTATCTCCAGTTCTACTATGGTCGAAGTTATGCCTCCCTTAAGTGAATACTGTCACTACAGATTCAATGGTTCCCTTAGATGTTTAATTAGAGCACTAGTTCAAAAGATAGAAAATGCTGCTTCCATGTTTACTGAACGTAGCTTAACAAAAGTTCCAAATTCTGTCCAAGGTACACCAGGCCTTAGAATCAAGCACTGTCAATTTTTGCAGACTCATAATAATCCTAAATGACTAAAAAAATATATGGAATTTTTGGGTCTTTATAAGAATTAACAATAATATATTAGTTATGAAAATATGGTTAACACATGTATATATTATTAATTCTTTATTGGCCAAATAATTATATATAATGCAAAACCTTTTTCTAATTTTTTTAAATGTGTACGAATGAGTTTTATACCTATAAATAATAAACTAACACCTTTTAACAATATTAATGATATATATATATATATATATATAATATTAATCTAATATTTAAAATTTATCTTATGTATTTTCTATACATTATATATGAACAAATCTAATTTTAAAAACAAAAGTAGTATGCTTCGAAATATTCATTTTTCCCACATTTGGATGGAAAACTTGTTTTAAATACTGTTTTTGATACTTTTATAAATTAAATTTCACCATAAAAACTTGTTAATTAAAATAAAATCATAAAAATGTACATTGGTTTAATTTTTGTGATTTTTTTCATAAGTTTGATATTTTGATGAATAATGAAAAAATGTTGCATTTTTGATGAGAACAACATTTATATAAATAATTTATATTATTAAATTATAAATTTGTTTTGTTTTAATGATTAATAAAACCAATTTTAGATTATTATATCTGATTTAGGTCATTGTAATTAATTTCACATTGAAGTTGAATATAAAATCATTTCAATCTTTGGGAATTTTTCACTTAGAAAATCGGGTTTCTCACCCCATCAAGGAGATTAATTTTTAATAAATTATATTCAATTATTTATTTTTAATTTTGAAAAATTGATTCAATATTTGGATTCATTGGTTAAAAATTAGGTAATTTTTTTTTGATATTACGAATAGTAAATCTATAAATATTTTACTTACACGAATAAAGGATAATCAGATAACTGTGTGTAAAAATAATATTGAAAAAATAGAAAATTATTGTAACACTTGTTTTAATAATATTGGATGCTTATTTTTCACCACTAAGTGTTAAATGATTAGCTCTGAGACCATTTATGGCCTTATGGATGTGAATATGACATTTATAATATTACATTTAAAGGAATATAAATTTTGTCATTATTTTTTTAACAGGAAAAATATTTTATATATGGGATTATATAATTGATATGTTTAAATATAAATATTACTTTTAAATGCTAAATTTTTATATAATTCTGGTATATTATTTATAATTTTTGGTGAAAAAATAATTACGTTAAATAGTGTCAATATGTTGATGCAACAAATTATTTAATTAATTGAAGTGATAATTAAAATATATTAAAAATATTAAAATAAATATATTTTGATATAAATGGTTATTACCAATTAGGTCCTATATACCCTGAGCGGGGGGTGAATAATGCTATAGATAATATTTTTTAAAATTCATCATGATCCACTATATATTGACCTTTTTGTTATAATGTTCACTTTGTACTCAGTTGTGTGTTTATTATGATCATTTGATTTTTTCTTTATCTGATGATGATGCTTTGAATGCATTGTAGGGAAGCAACCAAATAGACATATAGATTTTCAGTTTGATCACCCTCACTGGGCTATGTCCAAGGAGCACCCAATGATGAACTTCCACTATACAGAATCCACTAATGCTCACTGCCAATAATGTTCGGGCTAGATCAGTTCTATGACTAGGATCACTACCATTAAAAATATTTATTGTCATCTAACTACTTTCCCAAGGGTCAATCCCTATTTCTCTCTCACTAGCTCACTGCCGGTAGAAAGGAAAACCGATTTCCCCTTCCTTTGCTTACTGCACTTGGAAAGGATCCACCGACAGTTTAAAGACCAGTAGGTCTATTCATTTGCATTAATACATGCATCCTCAACTATTGATAGATTCTTTTTTAAATTCCAACTTTCATCCACTGATGAATTCCTATTTTCCCCTGAACACTGAGCAACACACTTTGGAAACACCTTCACAAAGCACCCAACTTCGCGAGGATCTCAATTTTGGGTAGCTAAAATAGACATTCACGAAGCTTCTACCTTTTTAAAAAGCTCAAGTCTTCCCAAAGCATAGGTATTTGTGGATCTCAAATCATAACAGAGCGACTTTCCTCACAAATCTCATTGAGAAAATACAGAGCACATGACTTTTGTGAGGCAAGAATAGCCACTGTGAAGATCTTCTTTCTTGAAGCTCACTATCTTTGTGAACCACCTTCACGAGCCAAGAGCAAAATAATTTCTTCAAAAATTCACTCTACTACTCACGAGGCGGTCATTTCCTATTTATAAGAAATTCCACTGACCTTAGAACCTTCCGTGCAAAGTCAGCACCACGTCGTTTCAAATCACAAAGCTCCAAAATATTAACTGAAATTCCCTCAATATTGGGAAGCACCACGGTAATTTTCTGATCACGAAGCATGTCATAATCGTGGAACACTATATAAATTTCTTCTCACATTCGCCGTGAAGCTCCACTCTTAATTCCCTTCACTGCCGTGATGCTCATCAACTCTTCCGTTCACAGATCTTGTTGTAATCACAATAAATCACAATCAACATTCTTCTGGTCTTTGCAAAATCGATTCCATGAAGCCTATCTTCACGAAACTCATGCCTTTTCCATATTTAAATTATATCTTCAAGGAAATCCAATTTTCATGATCGTCCCTTCCTTTTTCATGGTTCTTTGTCAACATGGATTGTCAGCAACCTATTTTGACCATGAAAATTCACCATGGAAAGCTGCATTGTCAACAAAAACAATCAACCTTAAAATGAAACAATGTTACCTTGATGGATTTTTCCCAACATAAATTATGACATATGATAATTTTATAGATTAAATTTACATTTTATGAATGATTGAATAGTTTTTTATTGAATATATCTAGTTATGATATTTTATAAAAATCAAATAATTAATAGTGTCGAAATTGACATTAATGCTATTTTAAAATAAATAATATGTTATTAAATGATTTAAAATTCATAAAGATATTTAATACATCAACATTAACTTGATAAGGTTTAAAATGTTAGAAGTGGTTCATTTTTGGTTAATTTTAAATTTTATTGAATAAATATTGACCCTTATTGGGTAAAAATACATGTTGGTCCAGTAAGAATTAAAGAGGTTAAATAAGGGGTAAAATTGGAAGATAAGGATTAAAAAACAGTGAAATTTTTTCAAAAAATTTAAAAAATATTTTATTAATCCTTCATCACTTTATGATGTCACTAGTGTTGTTTAATGAACACTATTTTATGAAAATATCTTATATATTATTTAAATTGATTAATTTTTCAAAATTTCACTCCCACTGTATTTAATATCATTTATGTGTTCGCATAGGAAAAAATGAATATATGAATGAATATAAAGGTATATTTTCCTCTAAATGAAATTATATTTATTATTTCAAATTATTTACTATTATAAATTATTTAATTACCCTAAAAAATTATTTAATTCTAATGTAATTTTTATTTAAATAATAGAAAAATAAAATAATTGGTTTTAATAATATTAATTTGGATATATTTTTTTATGATTTAATGTTTATAATGAATTTTATAAATGTAATAGATATATTAAAAATTTATGAAAACATTATATTTGAATTCTCACTACTTGTTGATCTATTGGAAGTAAAATTAAATGAATAGTATAAAATTTGACAATAATATATTTTATTGAATTAATATATTTTTAAATTATTTATAAATAATAAGAATGTTAAATAATCATAAAATTAATATTATTTAGTTGAAATGATCTTTTATTATTCATTTAAAGACCATTAGTTCGTCTTTGGATATATAATAGCGTTATTATATTTTAATATTTTTTGGATTTCCAATAGTTCCCCTTCACTCTCCTATACAAGGGCACACATTTTTATCTTTTCCTCACACCTAAAAAACCTTCTGGTTCTGCCAATATCTACCCAAATCCCTTCCTAGAATACCTATTCATATTTTAGAGGTCATATTTTAGGGAGAAAAACTCTAAAAAGGTGTTAAGCTGTTAATCAATGGATATTCCCGAAGACGAGGTATCGTCGTTAATTAATTGTTTCTATGTTATTTCTTCTTCGAAGTCATTTAAATATTCTTCAAACTATATTGAATAAATACTATATTATGCTAATTTTTCTTGGATGTAATTATGCTAATATCATCACCCAAACCTATAAGGAACCAATTTTTATCAATGAAATTCCCTTATTATAATTATTTATTATAGTATAATCATATAATATTACATATAGGACACAATACAAAACATATAAATGTATAATGAGTAAAATAAAAGGAATCTCTTGATATTAAGGAACATATACAAATGAAATAGTAACATAATCTTTTAGATACTAATGTGACCCTTATATATAGTAAAATATCCTATTGAATAGTAACATCACTAATAAATGAATAAAAAAATTTATCCATCTTATTAGTGATAATATGATATAAATATGTCATAATATGAGTAAGTATATATTTTAAAAACTATTAATTAAGTATTGGTATTTATGTATGTCATGTATATTTAATTATAAACTAGTGATAAATTTAATAATTTAAAATATAATATATTTTAATAAATTTTTTAATAAATTAATATTTTTATGACTTATGATTATAATATAACTTTAAGATACCTTAATTAATTTTTCAAAGTGTTAGAAAAGTAGTTATAATTTTTTTCAATTAATTTTTAATTTAATTTTAAAATTTAATTACTCATATATATATATAATTATTATCATATATAGAAGTTAATTTTTTAATTCTACATGTCTAGAAATATTTGGGGTGAATTATTGAGATTTGTCTAAAATACATGAATTTGGGGTGAATAGTAATATATGTTAATTTACGATAAAAGATGATTAAATGAATTTCTTCATCATGCATGAGTCATGGATGATGTGAATGGAAATTGTTTTGAAATCACATGCTCTATTTACTATTTTGGTCAAAATAATCAACACTATTTATAGTCTTGAGAAAAAATATTAATCTAATGATTAACATAAAGGGAATCCCCTCATCTCCTCCACTATAAATACCACCTCTCTTTACCTCATTTCGTCACACAATTCAAGCCTTAATACTAGTAAAAATTCATATCAAATATATCTCCAATACCTTATCCCATAACTAATTGATCTTCATCTCATAAAAATTCAATAAAATATCCCCTAAAGTGGCTCTCAATTATGATATATTCAAGAGGTAAATTCTCCTTTTTTAATCTATTATTTTATTTTATGTACCTTTATTTTCATTTCTATTATCATCTATCATCATTCAAATATATTTATAACTCTAATACTTTACATGTAATGTAATTTAGTTATTCTAATGTAATAATATATCATCATCTCTCGTTTCCCCTCCTTTTACACTAGAAATGAAAACACCATCCGATTTGTGTTAATTAATCACATTCAAGGACAACAGGTTTTCAATTAATTTTATCATCTTCTAATATAGTCATGAAACCAATTTTATGGTTGAAATAGAATATATTATATATATTAGGTCTAATTTAAGGTTCTAGAATCTTTTGTACATATGCTACTTTTTTCTATTAAAAATGTTTTCATTCTGATAAAAAACTGCCAATTAACTAAAACTATTTCCATTATTGCTTTATATAATGATTAATCTTCACTCCGAACTACCGAATAAATATTATAACCATGTAATCTTATGGGTGTTAACTAATAAAATATAACTCCAAATATGTAAAACCAATATCACCATACATGTTTATCATTACATGTATATAATTAAACCAACCATGAAAACCAAGGAAACAAACTCTCCAAAAACAATGAAATCGAGCCTATTAACCCACCAAAAGGCCCTTAATGAACTTAATAAGGTCATAATAAATCACTAAGAAGTATAATAGTTTATATAAATTTTAATTAATTAATTTAAATGGGTTATACGAGACATTAAGATCAATTGAAGGACACCATCATACTTAGGGTAATGGATTCTACCTGAACCTCCATGAGTCCTTTTGGTAGTTCTATCTTTATTTTTTCCCGAATTATGTCTTTTATTATTTTTATGAACATATTTTAAATTTTGTTTCTATAATATAAAATTATGTATGAAGATCCATTCAATATTCTCTTTTGGGGATATATTTGTTTTTAAATGATTCCCTCCTCAATTATTTCAAATAAGTATGCCCATTTTAAGAGAACATTTCAAATTCCTACCCATTTTTGAGTACACTATATAATATGTTTTTATGCCACCATTATTTATATAAAAAATAATTTTTTTCTGAAAAAATTATTGGTTCCCTTCTATTTTTATATAAAATATTATTTCCTTTTAGGTTTTAAAAGATGTTCAATATTTTCCATTAATTTCACTAAAATGTTTAAATTATAATGTTTCTTAGGTACTTATTTTAAAATGTTATCACTTTAATTAGACATTAATTTTCAAGATATTTTCATATTATACACTATTATTTTCCATTAATTATCTATTTACTTCCCTTCATATACATTTTTATGATACAATCATTTTTCATGCTTGATGACGTTATTATGATACTCAATCCTCACCATGGGAAAACCTTATGTTCATGCATGATTGATTATGTATGATTCTATATGTTGATAGAATATTCATGAAAATTTCATGATAGGTATTCCCAGATAGAACTCCAATTCATTGGGTAATGTTGAGTCCCTTGAGACTTTATTTTGCATGGTGTTGGGGGTTACCATTGACTTGTGCAACCATGTGGAACAATCATTGTCGTTATCCTTGACTTCTTCACCTCTATGTGCAAGGAGCCTTGACTCATGCTAATGTCATGTTTTATGTTTCCAAAATATTATTATAACCCCATGTATATATGATCCCATGTTTTTATATTAAGAATAAACCTGTTCCATGGCTTTTTATACCTTTATATCCTGCCTTCTAAACCATGTGATAATGCTCTATCCTTTTGTTTATTCCCTTACTGTTATTTTTATCTCATACCATTGTTCAAGTTATCCTCAGGCTATCCTATAAAGATGTGTGAGAACAATTTATGTTAGGATATATTTATGAATATTAAATAAAAAAATGTTTTTATTTTGTCCCATGTTTTTAGTTTTACGTACCTAGTCTTCGATGAAACTGGACTATACGATCCTTGGATTGTAATTTCATGCTTTATTACTCGTAGAATCATGATATGATATGTGTAAAAGGATAGGGTATCTATAGTTGGTATCAAAATATGTTCTAGTTTTTTGTAGATTAGTATTAGAGAACATTTGTAAGAACCTTAGGTATGAGAATATGTATAAACAATTTCACTAAATTTTGGTAAGTATAGAGTAACTAGTTTATTAAGATTATTCATCCATGTATAGATATAAACATGTGGATGTGTCTATGGCATAAATGTATCAAGGGATAAAAACTGAAAACAGCACATTGATATAGACTTGAAAAGGGATTGGTTCACGCCAATAGGCCTTTCTTCACTCCTAGTTTGACACTCCAGGGGAATAATTCATAATCTTATAAACCGTTACTATGATAAAAAAGGAACCCAAACGAAAAATTGTGTCGAAAAATATCATGGGTAACCTAGATTTTAACATATTGAATCATGAGTATGGATATACATTTCATTTATGATTTTATCCATTTATAATTAATGTTTATTTTTTATTCTTGTTATATAAGTACTCAATTCATCTAATTATACATTATTTTTCATAGTTAAGGGAGGGAAATATAAGAACGTGTTCCAATAATCAATATAATTGGAAATGAGATTATTTCCTTTAATTTGTGCATGATATGATGGAAATGGGTTCTCAATACATTATGACAATACTTTATCAACAAGGTCATGTTATGAATAATATCTTAAATCATTTCTAATTCCCTCTCCCTATAAAGAAACAAAATGTTGTCATCGAATCCTTCATGTGGAAAAGGCCTTCCAAGCTTAGTTGATCTTATGATCCCCTCCTCACAGAACAGTGGATTAATTCCACTGAAAATATATTTTCTATCCAATAATTCTCATCAAAAGATAAATTTCTTTTGAAAGTCTATAATTTTGATGGGGAAGCTAATCAATGATGGACACTAATTAAGAATATGACATCCCAGGAGGAATTCAATTCAATGGATTGTGATGAATTAAAGAATTTGTTTAAAAAATATTTTCCCTGATCCCTCCATCTCAAGATGGAAAGAGAGTTACTTGGACTTATGCAGAAGAGAGATGAGTCTATCTTGGTGTGTAAAGGAAACATTAAAAGGCATGCAAAATAATTTTTTTTTTATTTTTTTATAGATACTGAAATCCATATTGATAGCTTCTTTAGCAGACTAAATCCAAATCTACGAAAGGGGATGGAAAGTTGAGACTTCGACTATTATGAGGAGATTCTTCATTATTTCCTCAATGGTGAAATAGAGATCAGATAATCTCAATGGTCTCGTGGGCCTGGTGAGAAAAAGAGGAAAATGATGACTTATATGGGTGGTTAGACATATAAATCCCATGATAGAAAGAGGATAAAAAATCCCATATGTTAATATTTTGGGATTAAGCATCCTAGAAACTGTCAAATGGGAACCCAAAATTGCTTCAAATAATGAAGAATGGTACATTTTTCTAAGAACTATTGAAGGGATATGAAGAATCCCACTAATTTGTAAGAAGAACAGAATGTTCAGATCAATACTAATCCTATAGCGTACTGTTTTAACATCAAGGAATATGGGAATTATATGATCAATTTACCTATTTCAAGGGTTATCATAGGAAATAAATGACAACCTCTATGTAAACAAGGAAGGGATTCCACTGTCACAACTACCGTGGTGGTGCTAGATAATTATGTGATGTAAAGAATTATAGTCATTCATTCAAGAATATAAAACACACTATTTTACTCTAGTTCTACATATTCAATCATTTCTTTCAAGTTTAGTATAAGTATTCCATCACCACCTCAAAATTTGGATGTTGAGTTATTTGTGAGAATAGTAAATGGGGAAATTATTGCGTCCAATGATTATAACTCCTACCAGGTAAATGGTTATGGACTAATCCTCCCATTAAATATTTTCAAAATTTCATTGGTGGAGTTTGCAGATATTTGGGAATGTATTGTATATCTTTATACTAAAACAACATTAACTTTCTGGAAAGATATATCACTCTTCACATCCCAGAGTATCCTTTAATCCTATACTAGTGTATGGGGGAAGATGAATGTCCTTAAAAATCATCATCTAAAATGTGGATACTATTTTCCATTGAGAAATCATATCTTTTTCTAATGTATGACACAAAGGGGATGATACTTCTCAAATATATGCCCATCATGATGGATTACACTGATTTATTCCATGATGAATTTTATTTTATTCATCTTTATTTAGAGTTTGAGTTCTTAATAGAACATATTCCATCTTTTTTACCTATATCAACGAGACATTATAGAATGGAAACTATGGAGATGGAAGAGATAAAGAATCACTTAAATGAGAATCTAGAGAAGGGTATTATATGATCGAGTGCATCACCATAGGGTGAACCGGTCCTATTTGTTATGAAGAAGGATTGCTCAATGTGCCTCTACATTGATTATCTTGAGATCAATAAAATCTTGATAAAGAATAATTTTCCCTTACCTCAGATAGATGACTTGTTTGATCTACTACATCGGGAAAATTATTTCTCTAAGTCATAATTTCAACTAGGACATCACCAATTAAAGGTGAATAAGGAAGATATTCCCAATATTTCCATTTTAGTGAGGTATGGACACTTTGTGTTTGTTGTGATTCCCTTTAGACTCACTAATTATATAGAAATATTCCTGGATTTATTGAATAGAGTCTTTAGTGATCACCTAGAAATGTTTGTTGTAGTCTTTATCAATTGTATTATGATATACTCTAAGAGGAAGGAGGAACAGGAGAAGCATTTTAATATTGTGATAATGCCTTTTTGAAGGGAGAAAATTTATGAAATGTACAATAAATGTGATTTTTGGATGGAGGAAGTGTCATTCATGGGGCATGTTATCAATAGTAAAGGAATATATATGGACATTACAAGACAAAGGCAATGGAACAGTGGCACAAAACAATATCTATAACATTCATCAACAGATTTTGGTGTCTATCTGGGTATTATCAACAATTTTTGAAGAAATTATCACGATTTTCAAACCCAATGACCTTATTGAAATGAAAGGGATCGAAGTTTGTTTTGACTCAAGAATGTGAGTAAATCATTAAGGAGCTCAAAAAGAGGTTTATCACTGGACCCGTACTCACACTCCCAATAAGTGGGGAATTATTTGTGGTGAATGTTGATGCTTCAAATAAAGGACTAGGTTGTGTGATAATTAAAAATGATAATTTTAAAGCCTTCACCTCAAGGTAGGTGAAATTAAAGGATCAAAACTATCCCACACATGATCTAGAGATGCAGGATATGATATTTTCATTGAAAATATAGAGGCATTATCTCTATAGGGAGAAGTGTGAGATATATACTGATCACAAGATTCTAAAATATATATTCATATAGAAAGAGGTTAGTATGTGGTATAAAAGATCGTAACATCTCATCAAATTTTATGAATGCTCAATCAACTACCATTCATGTAAGGAAAACATGGTGGTTGATTCTCTATGAAGAAATGATCATGAATCGTTAACAATGATGACAATTGAAAATGATATAATTTTCATTGATTTTCAATGGATAGACATGGGAATCATTAAGGGTGGAGCGTCATCAATACTTTCTCAAATGATTACTCAACCATCCCTTAGGAATAAAATAATGGATTCTCAGTGAAATGATGTAAAAATTCCGAAATGGGTGGAAGCTATTAGAAATGGGAAAGCCTATGAGTTCAATATTGACAAGGATGGAGTCATAATATTTGGGTCACGATTTAGTCTACCATATGATCTAGAGATAAAGAAGGATATTCTTTAATGATGCACATAAATCAACCTGCCCTATCCAACTAGGGAGCACAAAGATGTATCAAGATATATAGAATAATTATTGGTTGGACAATATAAATAAGAAGATTGCTAAGTATACATCAAAGTTACTAGTATGTTAGAAAGCGAAGGATGAATGAAAAAAGTACAAGGGGATGATGAAGCCACTACCCATACCAACATGAATGTGGGAGTACATCACTATAAACTTTATAAGTAGTCATCTAAGGATATATAAGGGATACAATTATATATGGGTTATTGATGATCATCATACAAAACAGCTCCCATTATCACAATTCGAGAGGACTTCTCCTTAGATAAAATTGCATTGATATATATCAAAGATGTGGTAATAATGAATAGTGAACCACTATCTATTAAATCCGAACGATATATGAGATTCACTGAGATGTTCTGGAAATGTATCCAACATGATATAAGCATTGAACTGAAGATCCGTACAACCAATCATCCTCAAACTGATAGAAAATCTAATAGAACTATTAATACAGTAGAAGATATTTTTAGAGCCTGTTCTATGGAATTCAAATGTGGAAGGGACAAACATCTTACACTAGTCAATTTTTCTTTCAGCAATAGTTCCACTTGAGAACTTGAATGAAACCATATGAATCCCTTTATTGGAAAAGGTGAAGAAAACCAACATGATGGGTTGAAGTTAGTGATCATAAGTTGTTAGGACCTGAAATGGTCGAAGAAATGACATAGAAGGTGAATAACATTCTGCAGCACATCATGGAATCCCAAAGACAACAAAATATCTACAGAGATAATCATCGATGGGCCCTTGAGTTTAATTTTTATGACATGGTATTCCTCTGTATATCTCTATGGAAGAAGGTTATGAGATTTGAGAAGAAAGGAATGCTAAGTCACAAGAACATCATCCCCTTTAAGATTCTATATCATCTAGAAGTTGTGGCCTACCGACTAGCACTTCCACCTAATATGTATAATGTACATGATGTCTTCCATGTATCCCATTTAAGGAAATACATTTAAGATCCTTCAAATGTACTATCATTAGAGGTAGTACAGTTGATGAATGATCTTTCTTAAAAGTAGTAGTCAATGAAGATATTTTATCATAGTTATAATGTTTTACATAACAAGACTACTAACATTGTCAATGTACTATGGGGGAACCATAATTAAAAAGAGTAAACATGTGAACTGGGGGAAGCAATGATATAATTGTACCCACACTTGTTTTCAACATAGAATGTAAAACGAGATTTTGAGGGTGAAATTTGGTAAGGTTAGAAAATGTAAAAAATTAATGTTTTGTCAATGAAAATTTATTATTATATTTATATATTATAGTATATTCATATAATATGACAAATAGAACACAAAAAATACCATATAAATAAATAATGAGTAAAATTAAATGTATCTCTAGAAGTTAAAGAAAGTAAACAGATGAAATAGTAACATGACCTTTGGAATTGTAATGTGACTCTTATGAATAGTAAACTGGCTAATTGAATAGTAACAAAAACAATGAATGTATAAAAAAATTTATCCATATTATATATGAAAATATGATAAAAATATATCATAGTATAAGTAACTAAATATATAAAAACTTATTAATCAGGAGTTGGTATTTTTATAATTCATGTATATTAAAGTAAAATTTTATGGTTTATTTAATAATTTATAGCTAAATTTATTTTATAAAATATATTCATCAATAATTTTTTTGGTGACATAGGATTATAAAATAATTTCAAGAGAACTTAATTAATCAAAGTGTTAGAAAAGCAGTTGAAATTTTAAAATTTATATTCTTTAGTAAATTAAGATTTTAATTAAAAATTATATTTCTCATATTTATAAACCAATTTTCCTAATATGGATATCATTTTATAATTATATTTGTAAAAACATTGGTGGTGAATTTTTGCTATTTTTCTAAAATACATGAATTTTTAGTAAATAGTAATATATGAAAATTTACAATAAATTCTAAATAAATAAATTTCTGCATTATTCTTGTGTCATGAACGATGTAAATGGTCATAGTTTCAAACTAAAATGATCTATTAACTATTTTAAGCCATAGTAATAAAGTCTATTCAATGTCTTGAGAAAATATATTAAACTAATGATTAAAATAATGGGAACCCCCCTCACTCCTCCACTACAAATACAACTCCTCTTTTCCTCCTCTCCTCACACCTCTCAATCCATGTTCATAGACCAAATTATTATCAAATCTATCCCTAAAACCCACTCCCACATCAAGGAGATCTTGGAATCCTAAAAAACAAAAAATATCCACTAAAGAGGCTATTAAGGAGGATATATTCAAGAGCTAAATTCCTATTTTTTCCATTTATTGTACTTTTGTTTCATTTCTATCATCCCTTTCCCTCATTCAAATGGTGTGATAACTACAGTTCCATAAATTTACTAGAATTTTGTTATAATAATGCTATAATTTAAAATCATCTATCTTTTCCCCTGCATATATACTAAAAATTAAAACACCATCTGAGATGTGCTAATTCATCACATTCAAGGATGTCGTTTTTGAATTTCTATTATCATATAAAATTATGGTCATGAAACCATTTTATGATTGAAATAGAATATAATATATGTATAATGTCTAATGTAATTTTCTAGAATCATTTATACACCTGATATTTATTTATAAATCAAAATGTTTTTTTTTGTGATCAAAGACCACCAATTAACCAAAATGATTATCACTAAAGTTTTATTTAATGATTCCTATTCACTCAAAATAACCAAATGAATTTTATAACCATGTAATATTATAGATTTTTTTACTAATAACATATACCTCAAATTCTACACATTCATTATCACCTTAGATTTTTATCCTTAGATGTATATAAGTAAAAAATCATGAAAACCAAGGCAACAAACGCTTAGAAAACAATGAAATTAAACCTCTTAACCAACAAAAAATGAAATGAATGAACATTAAAAGTTTATAATAAATCAATTACATGTATAATAGGTTTTTTAAATATAAATAAATTAATTGAATTTTGTTATGTAGGACATTAATATTATTTAAAGGACACCATCATACTTATGGTGTGGGATTCTCCCAAAAACTCCATTATTCCTTCGGGTTGTTATATCATTCATTTTACCCAAATGAATTTATCTATTATTTTTATTAAATTAATATAAATTATTTGTATAATTTCTCAAATTATATATCAATATTCATTCATAATTCAATTTTTTGGATATACATGTTTTTAAATGATTCCATCCTCATTTATTCCCGATAAGAAAGCCTGTTTTAAGGGAGAAATCTGAATTCTTACAAATTTTCAAGAACAAAAAATAAAAATATTTATGCCACCACTATTTTTATAAAACCAAAATTTATATTAAAAATACATTCTTGATTCACTTATGGTTTTGAATAAAATATTTTTCATATTTTATGTTTTAAAGGACATTTGATATTTTCCTTTAACAACAATAAAATATTTTAATTCTAATTTTTCATAAGTACTCCTTTTTACATGTTACTAATTAAATTTGACATCCCATTTAAGGATACTTGGATATTCAAACATATTATATCCCATTCATGATCAAATTATTTTCCTTCTTGGAAATTTTTAGGATACTCCCATTTGTTATGCTTCATGACATGATTATGATCCCAATTTTTATCATGGGTAACCCTTATGTTTTTGTATGATTGATTATATATAATTATATATATGTAAAATAAATTAATGAAAATGTTATTTTGGGTTTGAATAGATATTTATCCAATTCATTGGGAAAATTTGAGTCTCATGAGATGTTATATGCAATGGTCTTGACAGTTAGCATTGACTCGTGCTACCATGCGCAATGATCTTGGAGATTAACCGTGACTTGTGCTCCAATGTTTGAAATGAGAATTGACTCATGATAATGTCATGTTTTATTTTGTTTCCACATTAATATGACTCCATGTATATATTACCCTCTATTTATATGTTATGAATCCATATGTTTCAAGCCTTTTTAGATTATTATGTCATTCTTTCTAACCCATGTGTTAATGATTTATAGTTATGTTTTTTCCCTTACTAGGTTTCTTAGATCATCCCTTTATTCATGTTACCCTCATTTTATCATATAGATATGTATGAGAACAATGAATGTTATGATATCTTTATGAATATTAAATAATGAAATGATTTATTTAGTCCATTGGTTTCAATTTTATGTAGTTAGTCTTCAAGACACTAGAATATACAATAATTGTCTTGAAATATACTAATTTATTCTAATAAACATAAGGTAATGATATGTTTAGAAGGATAGGGTCCCTAAAAATCCTTATTAACTTCCATAAAATGGGAGAATTACTAATTGTTTGTGAGTATAGAAAAAAACCTCCTTGTGAACTGATATAATTTGGTTTCCATAGTCGTCCCTCATAAATGGATATAATGATGGAATTAATGTTTATATATGAAATTCATGACATATTTATAAATATTAAATGAAAATATATCATTTAAATTCTTAACCTCTCATGCATAGAAATATGATAATGTCGTTCCTGTGGTAGTGTGAACTATCACTTTTCAAGAAGAGATGTGATTCATTTGTCATCATCATATCACATGAATGATATATATAAGTATAATTAAAGTATTAATAATATTTAAAGTATATTATTATCATTATTTAATGATAAAACAATAATTACCTTCTTTCTATAATGATAATTGAAAAGTGAAATTTTTTCTCAAGTGCATGTATATCCTGTTGGAACAAAGTTGGATAGAGAAAGAAGTTTGAAGACTAGCGGGTTGCAGAGTATTGTATTTTGTTGTCAAATAAGATAAATCAATTCAATTTGTAAAAAAAATTGAACAAGATAATTATTTTCTGATATGTATTTCACAAATATCATAACTAACGAGAACTTGTGATGCAAGCCTTATGAAGGAAAGGGGAAGAAATATTGATGTCGATCGTACACATTTTTGATTGGAAGGAATGATGCTGTTGGAAGATGGGATCTATCAAAGGATATATTTCACGATAGTGGAGTTCATTATGAGAGTAGATAAATGGTTATGGGAAGGAGTGAATAGAAAAATGACAAAGCAATGGACAATCTGGGGGCCGCATAAAAGCACAGCTTAAGGTGGCGTCGTGTCCCAGTGTTTGCCAAATTTTAGGGCCTGAAAATCGGGAGATAAAGATGTGTTTTTGGCAATGTATAGAGCGTTAAGGATTGAAGATGGTTTAGATTTTACCACTCAAGGCATGATTCAAGGTCTGAACATCTAAAAAATGGAAAATGAATGGAGAGCATGGAAATTTAGGCAAGTTGCGCGCAAAAAATAATGTGGTGCGTGAAATTTATGCGGGTTGCACGAAATTCCAGCAAGATGCGCGAAAAATCAGCAGGATGCGTGCAAAATGAAAAGTTGTGTGAAATAAATGTGGGATGTACGAAATTGAGAAATGATGATTTTCGCGCAATAGGTGTTTCGACATTAGAAGCTCAAAAATTTGGAAAGGCATGAGGTGCGTGAAATATTGGATCATTGCCCAAAAAATGAGGTTGCGCGAAAGTTGGGTTTTGCACGCAATATAAAATGTGATGTGGGATTTTGCGCGCAATTGGTGCTTCATGAATAGAATGATGAAAAATGAAAAAGTCTTGAGGTGCACAAAAAATCCAGGAAGGTGCGCGTAATCTAAATAAGTGAGACACAGTTTTGCGCGCATGAAGGAGGTTTTACGCGTGGATTTGTGTTTTACGCGCAGGGTCAAAAATGCCTATAAATATGAGGTGAACACCTCTCATTTTGTGTGGCTCTGGAATTGCGCGCAATATATTTTAAAGGCTGTGTGGAAAATTTGGGATCATTGCACATATTTAGTTGTGCGTATGGGAGTTCTTACCAGCTTCTGGGTAGGAATGTGAAGATTTGTACTTCATAGATTACATCTGTTCAATTGTGAAGAAGCTCTAAAATACTGTAATTCCCTATTTGTGCTAAGAGGGTGCACACGTGCTTGCATATTGTTTTCCAAATGCTACATGATTGTAAGGGTACATCCTACTCATTGTATTCCATATCAAAGGATTGTTTTCTAGTAGATTGTGTGGTCCTGGATTATTTCCGTACCATACCAAAAACGTAGCTACTCTTGTTGAGTAGTGAACTATGTAAATCTTGTGTTCCTGTAGTTGTGTGTGTTTAGCAGAGAAGAAAATCTTTAACAGGAGGCAAAGGTTGTTTCAATTTGAAGGAAACATAAAAAAGAAAAAGATATCACTTATTCACCCCCTCCCCCTCTTAGTGATACTTGGATCCTGATTGGGAACTTCATATCCTACTGTCTTCATGATTATAACATAGTTCATTTAAAAAAATACATAATGGATTAATTTAAAAATAAATTCTATGAATAAAAATGATAACCATATCATGAATACTTTTTTTGTGATGATGGATGAATGAATAATTTTATTATAGACATAATACGAAAGTTATTTTGGACTCAAGTACCATATATGTTCAAAACATCAGACTTGAACTTATATAATTATGTAATTGTTATAACATGGTGAAAATTGATATAAAAGGAATAATAAACTAAAATGTATTTTTAAAACATGTAAATAAATATCTGATGTCTATTATTCAGTAATGTATAGTACATGCATGATGAATTAGACTCACGGTAGGGTAATTTATCTCAATTTCCTTTTACTAAGGAATATTTTTATATTATACACCTACCTTATTTATGGGGTATATATATAGCCCCATTAATATATCATATCATGAATTTTTATATTTTTTTTTGTGAAATGTTATTTTTTTCATAGTGCTTATGATTTCAATATTTCAATGTTGTATAGAAAAAATTGAATTTAAAAAATTCTTTTTAAATGTTTATATATCTAATTTATAATTCTTTTCCTCAATTTCAATATTCTTGATATTAATTTATATGATCATTTATATTGATATTAAAATATTATAATGTAAATAGTATTTATATTTTTAATTTCAATTAATGGTATTAACAAATAACATTTTAAATGGTTTTATGTGTAATGGTTCGAAAAAATACATGAAGAATGTTGTATTATTAAAATATTTGGTGAAATAATGTTTCTACCACCATGAATATTATTTAATTTCAATATTCCAATTAATTAATAATTTTTTATTAATGAAAATCATTATTTTAATTTTTGGGTATTTTTAATTGAAAATAAGGTTTTAAAAGAAAACAGTAATTTTTCATGAAGGTGTTTTTCATATTGGATTAAAAAAGTTCTTCAAAGGGTATTGTGATTGAATTTTTTTATTAATTAAATAGTATATGAGGATTATTGAATATAACTAAGCCTGATACATATTATACATGGTGTGGCCTAGATAATTCTAGGTGAGGATAATATAGCTCAACATAGGGTGGCCCAGATAGCAATAGGAAAGCCGGTTTTAGCTTTACACAGGGTGGCCTATATAACAACCATGAAATCCCGTTATTTCATAACATGGGGTGGGCCAGATAACCCTTATAAATCCTTTTATCGATTAATATGTGGTGGCCAAGATAAAACAAGGTAATCCCACAATATCTCAATTAGATGTCATTCAAATGGTTATTCCAATTGAAAGGGTCTTTAAAAGGGATTTATGTATATGATGATCTATATTAGATAATAGAGTATTAATTTAATTTGTTTAGTTTTATTGATCTTCATTGAGAAAAATGTGGGTTTTTTCATGTAATATTTTTTATTTTGTACTGGAAATGAACAATGAATATAAATGTAAAAATTATACGAGTTTTCATTTTTTACTGAGCTTATATTGTCCTTTCTGTTTATATCCATTACTGAAATTTTGTTCTCATCTTAAGAATTAATTTTTTCACATTTATTAAAAATGGAAATGGAAATGAGAATTGAGGATGAAAGAATTGAAGATGTCTATTGAAAATAAATAATGTTTTATTTTAAATGGATTACCTTATATGGAAGAAATAGATACCACGTATAAATGATCACATATAATGAGTGGGTTTAATTTTTAATAGTTTGTATTAATTCTCTAAAAATATATAATTAAAATATCCTCATATAATAATTATAGTTAAAAAAACTTGAATAAGTAATATTTAAGGTTAGGTATTTAAAATAAGTGGCCTAAAAATTGTGTATGGATGTCATTTTAGACCATTTCCCATCACAATTTTCTTATTCTTATATTATTTATTTTTAAATAATATAAATAATTATTATTTAACACAATATATCAATAAATACATTTGATGAACTAATCATTTGTTCTTAATTCAAAAATATCAACAATTAATTGAATTAGAATCTAAAAAAAATTAGTGTAATTTATACGTTATAATTACATATAAAATTATATTATTTCATAAATTAATCGAAAACATATTACATTTTTAATATTAAATTCAATTACCATGATTTATTACTATTGGTTACAGAGGCATTGTATTTGTGTTGCGTAAGTGTTAAAGGTAACACTATCATCACTAAAAAAGAAAATATAATTAATACCATACAATTTTTTTTAAATTAGTAATACCCATTAGTATTCATCCAAAACATAATTTAATACCTATGAAATGATATTATAAAAATTAAAATAATGAGACAACCTTTTTTATTTATCATTTTCATAAATTAATATTAATTTCATAATGAAAGTAAAATTGAAAAAATATTTTATATTAATGTAACCTGGTTGATAATGGATGAACTCCACTCATAAAATAAAACAAATTCATAATTCAGTGAGATTTTACATCCATATACCATGGTTTTAACCCTTTTATACTTGTCTTACACTTCTAAATATTACAAATCTCTACCACGATTACCATTCAAATAGACTAAAAATAAAAGTTAGCATTTTACCAAATTTAGACCTCATTGTTACAAATAATGAGTCTATTTATCAAGATTAAATTTCATTAAATAAAATAAATATGTTTTTATATATGCAAAGAAAATGTAAGTTAAAAATATTTTTAGAAAATCATGTTTTATGAATAAAAATTTATTTATTCTAATCTTATTCCTAGTAAACAACATAATATGAATATTAAAACATTTTATTGAATATGTGACCTATAAATTTCATTAAAATAATTCTAAAATAGTGATAAATTTAATTTACTAGGATAAAGACTCGCTAAATTTATAACTTTTTTAGAAAATCCTTTATTTTCATTCAACTAATTTTGTTTTCGCTTCTGAGAACTTTATAATGAATAGAATAATTATATAAATGTTTATGCGATAATTTGTTTCATAATTTATTCATCAATATTCATAACTTCCAATATAATATAATTTTGATAACTAACACATTAATGAATAATATTTCTATATTGTATCACACTTCTTTTAAATATGTGTTGTGTGTATGGAAGGATATCAATGATATACAAATTTTTAATGAAAAAAATATCATAATATCACAAGTGTTTACAAATTCACTTTAAATATCATCATTAAATTTCTAGGTGGCATTTCCACTGTAAAACCATTTGAAATAATTAATTTATTCATTGGAATCATTATAAAATTCATAGTCGAATTAACGAATTATCTTATAATTAAATCTCCATTTTCAAATTTCTAGAAGACATTTCCAATATGAATCAATCTAAATTACAAATAAATTATTTATAATCAATAAATAATTTCATGTTAAAATTTAATATGGATTTTCCAACTGATTATTTCCATTTTTAAATTTCAGAAAAAGCACACTACGAATCAAATGATGCCATTGAAATTTCACTATTAAATTTCACACTTGAAATTTTTTATTTGACCATCCAAATAGACAATAATAATAAATTAAATTAATAGTTAACCATTTTCATCGAAATATTGAAGAGAATATGTTTTTACATTTATTTTTTTATCCATGTAAGACTCGATTACCAGATATCCGAGCGTTAATAACCGAACAAATAATATAGAAAATGAAAACACATAAACATCTTATCGTATTCAATAACTTCTTAGGGAAAATATAATATTCCACCCATTAAAAAATAAAATAAAATGATTCCATTTGAGATACATTATTGAAGATATTAACAATTATATAGCATCAAAATAATCAATATAGGGTTTTTCACATGGCCAAATGGTTCACTTGATCACTAAAGATGTCATCCAAGAAGTTCATTTCACTCTATATATCATGATATATTCCTAGTGTGGTCCTCCAATAATCATCACAATTTTCCCTAAATGGTTCAATAAAAAGTACACAATCACTGAAGGGGATTGGGGATAATTATATTCACCTACCAAGACTAGAAATTACTTTTTAAAACCTCATTATTCATTGAACAACTCTATAGAAACACAAACTCATAGAATTCGTATTATAGTCTGCCAAATGTTCAGTCTGATAGGAAAATATGAGATGATATATTTTGATGTCCGAAGGAATAGTATGAAAACATTGGAGAATTAGGATAGTAAGGTATATTTACAAACCATTTGACAATTCTAATTTTAGTATGTTTTTACCTATTTTGACCATTCCCCTGTCATATTTCATAGTTTCTCTTTTGATTTTCCATAACAAAATATGGAATCATGATTTTATTCAATTACACTATGAAAATTACATTCTTCTATAGAATTTATAGTCCATTAAAATTTCACTAATCTATGTTTTTTCCGCACAACATATGTTTTTCATTCAAACAAAAAATATAATTCTCACTAGTTTCATATATTGTACCTCACTTTGCTTTTATTCTTATTTAAATAAATTTATTTGAAAAAAGTAATCATTATTTTACAAATATAAAATCCTTTATTGATGTATTAGTATAGAATTTGATATTAATATTTCATTATATTTTTTCTTTCTGCATGGGTCCAAATTTGATAGAATTTTAAAATTATATTGGGTTTAAATAGAAAATATATTATGAATTCTAATACCATATAGGTAGTTATTGCACTTCATATTTATTAGAAATTGTAGATGTGAGGCTACTCTAATGGTATTCACTAGACACTGAAACCTCCATTTTTTATGGTGCTAAAAAATCATTTTTCATTGATTTAGAGAAAATTGTGTAATTTAATTTTTTTTAAAAGACACATTAAATTTCCATGATTTAGTTCATGTGGCTATGTGTTCCTATAAATGTACATATTCTTTTTTTATGACACTATTTTCCTAAAATTACTATATATATATATAAATATAGTTTTCATTAAAAAATTTCAAGTCATGGATTCTCTTGTATTTATGATCCATTATCATTTTTTAATATTTTTTTATTACGTGTGACAAATTATTCTTAACAAAAAATATTAATTTGATCATCTTAGAAAACAATGAAAAATTTAGGTTTCATATTTCTAAATTATTAAGAACTATAAATAATATAGGATTTCAACACTTGATTTTTTTTATCAAAAAGAATTTCATTAGGAATTCTTAGATAATAATAGAGGTTTTTTAACACTATAAATTTATGAACTAAATAATTTTATATAAATAAAAGATGATATTTGAAAAAGTTAATATTGTTGTATTATAAATCACCTTAGATGTCAGGAAAAAATATGAAACTATTTTTTTCGAATATCTATATGAGATATTTTTTTTAAATAATGATATAAGTAGAAATCATCATTTAAATAAAAATAAATAGAATTAGACAAAATTTATAATTCATGGATCTATTTGGATGTATTTTCATTAAAAATTATACATGTATGATTTTTATGATTATTTTAGTTCTCAACATTTATTTTTTCATGGATAATTGTCTGTTTTTTCTCAATATTTATTTTAAAATGTTTTCTATTTTATAAACATGAACCAAATTTAAAAATATACCACACTAAGTATGTTAATATATTAAATTATATTAATATAATTGACAACCATGATTTTACAATTACAATCCTCTTTATTTGATAAATTTTTATAACTTTTTTGTTTAAAAATCATTATTACCACATCCTTGATTGTTATGTATTTTTAGTGTTATAAGTTAATATGACATTATATTGTGTTTTATTTTTTAAAACAATAATGAAATTATTTGGGTTCCAATGTATTTCAGTTGGATGGTATTTCACTTATTTAACGTTATGTAGAACAATACCATATATACACTCCTAGCACTAGACAAACATGTATTCACATAATAGTCACTATTAGGTAAATATTAAAATACTAGAGATTAATGTGTTTTGAGTTAAATTTATTATCAATAATCTCTAATATTATGTATGGGAAATACTATATAGTTTAATGAGAATGTAAGTAAGACATCTAGTATTATAGGGGAGACTAGACCCCTCAAAATTTCAATATGTTATCGACACTGACCTCCCATTTACTCTATATATTGGAGGTTGAGAATTCCGTCTAGACTATATTCGAGTGTTTTAATTTGTATTTCAAAATTTTTTATCTTGGAGGAACATACGGGGGCTATGGTATTATGGTAGAGGTAATAATGTTTTTTGGGATTCTAGATTGTATGCCAGGAGCCTATAGAGAATTTATCTTCCAGGAATATAGTATTTTCAAGTATATAAGTACATCATATACTTCAAAATCTATAATGAATTTCATATTCCTGAATTGGAAATTTACCCCTTTCATATATTAATGTATAGTTTTTTTGTATTTCTATGAAGGAAGATGAGTGTTTGAATATAGATATTTTATAACCAAGATATAATGAACATTAGGAATTGAAGGAGAAGATACTATAAAAACAACATGTGATAGTCATAAATGATGAATTATAATACAAAACAAAAGGGAAATTGGTTTATGCTTACTGCAATGGACACCTTTCTTATAGACATAGATTTGTTTTAACCAATCAATCATTATTTATTTCCCAACATGTTTCATTACTAATAGTTCTGACAAGAATGATTATATTTAGGGTATCTAAATAAATTGAAATGTCTAGAATGAATATAAATCATGGAATACTATAGGGAACCATACATTGAATTGTATTTCCATCCATCTCATTATTAATTTTTCAATGCAAAGTTTTTACCTTGTTCCCCATATTCCCACAATTAAAACATTTCATAGTCCCTTTGTAACACTTCCATGGTTCATTATTGCCAATTTTTTAGAAGCAAGATACTAAATCATTATTTATTTTCACCATTATTATATTAAAATTCATGAGATGTTTGACAACTCTTATTTGATGCCTCTAAATTCAAAACTATGTTCCAATTATAAATTGTGATTTTTTATATCTTGTTTGGCATAATCACAACATGGATTACATGATCCCCATCATGTTAGGTATCTCATTTGGGTATTCATCACATTTCCCATCACATAGGTTGTTGAATGGATTCTACCTATTTCCATTGATTTACTAGAATAAATGGAAAATTAAGGATTATTAATTTCAAACTATTAAATACAGAATTTGAAATTCAATAACATTAACTGGATAACATATCAAGAAAATTTATTTCCTTGATCTTATAATTTATTTCCTTCTATCTATGTTATCCATTATATATTTCCTAACATAGACTCTTATGTGAATTATTGTTCCCTTAAAAATGAGTTGTAATGAGCTTGTTAATTTACCAAATCATACCCCTAGGAGTGTCATTCTTTTTGTGTAGAAAGGCCCATTATTTTTCATCAGTTATTGATAGATTTTTTTTCAATGTGGTGTTTTCGTGTTTTACCAATAGCTAAATCTATGAAAAATCAACATCCACTTGTAGTATCTAGGAACGAAGGTATTTTCATGGAAATAAAAGACTTTAAAAATTACTAATATCAATTATTGTATTCTTTATCTCATCCATATCCTTGAGGATTGCACTAGGGTTTCCTAATCTTCACCCCAAAATATCTAAACATTCCATTTATTCCAACAATGACAACCCTTTTCTTTATTACATAATATTTCAAAATTTGTAACATAAGATTACAGATAATACATTATAGAAGGTCGATAAGTACAGTATACTTTGGAATTATTTAAATTACATAAAATCTTAAAAAAAATAATAATATTTATTTAGAACCCACTTAACATTCTCATATTCTTTTATCATACATAAAATTTCATGGGATAACCTATAGACAAACATAAGAAAGGGGTGAACTATAATATCCGGTAAGGGAATAAACATTGTATAACATGATAAAAATTAATACATATTAGAGAAAATTTTCACCAATTAGTTATAGAAGGAGTGACAATGATAAACATGAATAAATAGGCATGATAAAACCTAATAACAAAAAGTAAACCTTGAAAATGTGGAAATGATTTAAAACACAAAATCATTAAAATATGTCAAGGATAACAGCAAAGACCTACTTATTAACATGGTCATAAAATAAATTTGGTTAAATAATTAATCTATTTGATTACATCTCATGAGACTAAAATACAACACATTACTTTGGAGAGCTATCTAATTCTGGGTGCTTCCATAATTTTCATGTAATTCTCATTCATAAGTGTGACACATAGATCATTCAACATGGATTCATTCCTCATAATATTATATTACATGATCAATTAGTGTGGAAAACAAAAATTAGGTCCCAAATAATATATAGAAATAATGTTGATCACACTTAATGGTAAATGGGTACGATTATTAAGTACCTAATTGTTTGGTATAGAAAATCGCTATGAAATTTGGACAATATAACGGGGGAATATAAATGTTCATTGGAGGGATTAATATTAGAGGAAGGGTTATATTATTTTTTATAAATGATAAGATAAGTATGAGTGATATTGAATAACATATCCGAAATTTAGTAAATGAATATACGTGGTATTAGATATTGAAGATACTTAATAAACAGATGAAGGAAAAGAACCCTTACTAAATATTCACATGGTAACTAGTGTACATAAACATTCCATGGGGGAGGGGGTAATAATGAAAGTGAAATGGGTATTTAAAAACATAAAATTAAATGTATTGTAAGGCGATTTTGGAGAACATTTCTCAACATGAAAAAATGAAATATAAAAGGAATAACAAAAAAAATGTTCTTGAAAAAAAGGAAGGTCGGATATCCCTTACTAAATTTCAGCATGGCTACTAGTGTACATAAGGATTATTGGCAAGGATTAATGAGAGTTAAATGGGTATATAATCAGTCAAATATAAAATAGACACTATCAGTGAATTGGAATTAAATATTCCAAAATCAAAAAATTATATATTTAAAGGCATAACATTAAATATTTTCTTGAATCGAAATGAGAAGAAAAAAATATTTTACCAAATTTTCTAAGAGTAATGACTTAATGAAATGGTTAATATTAGATAAGATAAACAATATAACATTAAAATATCATTAATTAAATAGAAATTAAATTTTTATTAATAAATTAAAATGCAATCATTTGAAATTAAGAAGACAAATTGCAAGGAAGGTTCTTGAATTAAAAAGAAGAGAGTAAGCACACTAACCTCAAGAGTGTGAATCCAAATGCTTAGGATGATATTATTTAGAGATTAGGGGAACATTGGGAGAATTATATAGAGGTTATTTCATACTCTGTACATGCTACAAGGTTTTTTTGTGAATATAAATATAATATTGGGTGGGTTTGTATAGGTAAGGTGTGTGTTAAATTATTAATATTTCTCTAACCAAGATTTTGGACCTTATATAACAAATTAAACAAATCCAAAAACCTTCCCATGGTTTTCCCCATGGTTTCTGACCAAGACGGGTGGTTTTCATTATTTTAAATGTAAAATGGTAGAAATCTTAAATATTATACCCATGATTATGTGGAAGTGAGTCACATCCTTAAAAAAATTATTTTAAAACCATAAAATATTTTTTAGTTTTTATAGGATTCATATTTGATTTATAAAACTAATAAAAAAATTTAACAACACAATATTTCAATGTTAAAAATAAATTTGGTCGTGGAAACCATTTATTGAATTTTTTTTTATTTTATGGTCATTTTGATGTCATAATATACATAATATTTCTATACGATTTATAATTTTTATTTCCAAAAACCCAATCTTCCATGGAAATTTTGAATAATTCAGATTTGGATAATTTCATATTTTTATTCAAAAAATAATTCATATTTTATCAAAATAATATCGTAAATATGTGAACATGGTCTTTAAAAATGAAAATTGACATATATCGAGAAATTATGGGTTTGTAAACGAAATCTGTTTTCAAACCCAATGAAAAATTCCATTTCACTTCATAATAATTATATGATTTTTATATATAAAAATTAATTTAATAAATTTTTTTAAATTGATATTTATTTTAAAAGTACATTAAATGATTCTATTAAAATACTTAATTGTAATTAACATTTACTTTTAATTTAGTTATTATAAAACAAATTAATTAATATTTTATACTATTAAAAATATTAATGAATAAATATAATCACCATTTTCATGAATTTAAAATATAAATATTAATATTTTTAAGGTTACATAGTGTATAGTCTTTGTTAAATTATTTTTATCGTTAGTTGACCTATTTTTCTTTTATCTTGGTGATTAATACTTACTACATTTACTATTTATATTTCTCAAAAGCTATGTTGACCATATTATCAAATATTAATTATTATTATTCCAAATATCTAATCCATTTTATAAAGGTAAATTAACATAGGATGAATAATTTAATTTAATTTAAAAATTGATTGATTGATTGAATGAAATTTTCTAAAAAAAATACATTTTTAAGGAAAAGATTATTTCCAATTAACTCTATAACTACTAATCATAATTATAATAATTTAAATTACCAAATATAAATAAAATACTTAAAAAATTAAATTTAAAAAATTATCATTAACGTAAATTTTAAAAAATTATAATGGTGAAAAATTATTGATTTTAAAATTGTTTTCACAAAACTGTTTTTTTAATCTTAAGAATAAACATGCATGAAAATCCAGTATAAAGATAGATTAAATGTAATTTTTTAATTAAATATATCTAAAATATACATATGATAAATTGTAATGAAATTTTTTAAAAAATATTTCCTTTGAAATTAATTCATTTATAAATAGTAGAGACAATTTTATATAAAATGATATTTTTTTACAATTCACTAATAATACCAAATTTTATGAATAATCCCAAATTTTTACAAAAAGTAAATTATGATAATATGATATCAGAAATTGATTTTGTTTTATAAAATACTTTTCTAGGTATCCTGTAACATAATTAAAATAATTGTACAAATAAATACCAATTGTTTTTTTAAGAAAACATATTTCGAAAAATGAAATTCATTATCTAAAATTTATTTATTATTTACAAATAATTTTTCAATATATATATATATATATATGATATATATGATATATATATATATATATATTTCATGAATTGGTAAATAATTCTCATATCCAAAAATTTAATGGAAATGATAATACACTCAATTTTTGGAAATCATTGTTTTTTGGGTTTAGTGTTGCATATCGCATACTCTATTTAGCAATGTTATCTATTTTGAAAACCCAGGAAGGTACATGTTAAGATTTTATCTATTTATATGTAATAGATATATAGTGTAATAATTTTATTAATATTTGAGTATGCTTAATGGATATCACAGTTGACCGTTTTGTATCATTATTTGTGTTAATTATTTATATGAGGCCCCCTATTTTTATTACATCTATAAAATATGTATTTTATATTTGTTTTCAAGGATGAAGAGGCCCATATGGGAAAAATGTCATGAACTTAGATAAGGATAATATTTTTATAATGTCTTGTCTCCAAAATAAAAACATTCAGATAATATTGTATCCCAAAGTTATTTTGGATTGATTCATTAAATATTTTAAATTATTTTAAAATGACTTATACAATTTTAGTGCATGTGGGAGATTTTTTGGTGTAGAGTCAAAAATTCATAAAAATTTGGTTCATTTTTCTTCCTACATAGTTTCATTAATTATAATTCGGTATGAATTAATTAAATGGAATCCATTTTTCTCATATTAAATGGATTTCATTCATTAATGGAATTCAATTAAAAACACCCATGATATGAAGAGTATGATGATAAAACCTAGATGAAAAAAATTTCACATTTAATGAGACATATCACATATAGGTATATAAATGTATGTGGTCCATCGTTTTATTGATATCACAGTTTATTTCATAGTATATAGAAATTATCTTCATACTAAATCCTCATAAATCACATACCAATTAGGTGAACAACTATTAACATTAAATAAATAACAATTTTATAAATTACATTATTTATTGAAAATAATAAATGACATAATTTTCAGACCTATTTTTGTCTTGTTATTTAGAGATTTTTGGAGAATTAATAAAACACAAGGATGGCACTTCCATAATGTGCACAACTATATATTAAGAGTAATAGATAATGTGATCCTGAAAATGTTAATGAATATAAAGAATATTCCATATAAAATAATAATAAATTATTTTAATATGAGAATATAGAAGCAACATATCATATTCATTCCCAAAAAAATTATAATCCATGTAATAAAAATTAGAAAACATTGGATGAAAATGAAAACTAATATAAAGGAATATAAAACTGAAAAAATTAAAAATATTTCATTTAAAAAACAATAATACTAAATTAATGATTTCTTTTTATTAATATATACATTAAAATGATTTTTTTTATACTTATTCCTGAAAAAAAAATTATTGTCGAAATGTTTTTCACTAAAACAACCAATAGATGAATTATGAAAATTTTGTGATCTGTTGGGTTTCATTGAAAAATTAAGAAATCATGAATCCATTGCCTGAATAACTCACTCATAATATATAATATTTTTCTATTATCCATAAATCTAAATGAATCTAATTTATGGATTATAAATTTTATATAAAAACTCATAGAGTGTATATTAAAATCATATGGAAATCATAAGAAATTATCCTTATAACCGCCCTTACATTCATCCATATAATGTAACAAAATTCATGGCTAGTTCTTATCTCTTATGAGTAACCTAATACATGTTTACTCTATCTTAATTTCACAATTATTTGGAGGTTTATAATAGGAACATCCACCACCAAAACTATTTTTGAATCACTCTTCATTATTTATAGAACATATAAATGTATTTCATTGACATTATATTACATATATGATTTTTTTAAAACCATATGATGAAAAACATTACATTATATTCCATTATCTCATTAAATGAGAAGAAAAAACTTATTACACAAATAAAAATTTAGAAAAAAATAAAAAATAGATAAAAATAATGATCTATATGAAAATCCATCGAATTGTGTAGAGGAAGGTAAATAATTAATAATGACACGATGAAAAAAAAATAATTAGAATCCAAACAAAATTATAAAAAAATTATGTACTCTTTTAAAAAGTATAAAATAACATCTATGAAAATAATTTAAATGATTCGTTTATAAACCAATACATTGTATGTCAAGAATCATGAAACCCCCTATTTAACACTCAACAAATTATAAAAAGAAACAATCTTGTGACGCCCAATGGTTATATTTTTGTTTCTATTTCAAGATATTTTTAATCATTCAATTAGTGTTAAATTGAATTTTTGAACTTTTTTTGATTAGGAATAATGACGGTTGGACAATCGTAAAGAGGTATTTTATATACAGAGTGAGGCACAAGTCAAATTCAAGAGGTTTGGGAGAATGGTGGAGTAGAGATGGGTTGTCCAAATTTTGTTTATCAACAGCCTTCAGCCATTAAAGAGATGAGGGAAGGAATATAGGCCTATAGGCTACATTTTACACCGACTAGATAGTGGAGAATTTTTAAGGTTAAAATTATATATTTTCCCTATTTGGATTTTTAAGGTGGTGTCCCCCTTCAACACTATTGTTGGGTGAGTGGCCCAGATGGATTCCTCTCATCATCCACCAAGTTCCTCTTACATTTTAGGGTGATTTTATATATTTATTCACTTTTTAGATTTCATGACCTGTCCTAGAGGGGAATAAGTCATGACTACCCGATGCTCGTATCTGATAGGCTAGGGGATAATAACTTGCACTGAGTAGTAATATCCCTCAAGTGTGAGGAATTTTGAAAAGTACATGTACACATGCACACATCTCCAATACCAAAATTATGAAATGTATAAAAACTAAGTAAAAAAGCATTCATAACACTAATATCCCAATAAAAATGCAAAATAGTCAGAAAACTTGAAAGAAAATAGGTCTAGAATACAAGCCCACCAAAACTAAAGTCTACCAATGTGAACGCACAAGTCCCAAAAACTCATTTGAGGAAAACCCTACATCAAGGGTAGGTATAGAAGTAGATGTATGAAGTTGCTAAAGCACATCTGGTCTGTCAGACCTCTCTCTAGGGACCGCCCAACCCCATCCCACCAAGGACTCTGTCAAATCATCGATCGTCTGCATAAGGCCTGACACATGTTGGCATATCCCATACAAGGATAAGAAAATAATAACTAGTAGGGACCCCAAAACCACAAAGGTATAAACACTAAAAAATACACAAAGTACAACACAAAGTAATCACACTTGATAAATGATAAAGGAAACACACCAAGTAGTCCCAAACAAAACAGAAAAAGTACACCACCAAGGGAACACAGATGTACAATCAATATGACCGGCTCACATATATATATGACTACAATACATATATAATGAATATATATATATACTCATTTTAGAAACAACGTATCAAAAGGTTCCAACCTCAAATCCAGTAATATATTTCTCATAATAGGAAATAATGTAAAAAATAAAACTAGAAGACCACACTCTATAAGCCCAACCATCATAGATGGCACCCATATGAGTGAAGTTTTCTATTGAAAAAAACCTTGACATTCCTAATGGTACGTCCAATAAAATGTGTTATATGAATAATATTCTACAAGTTCCACCTCTATTATCTAGTACCAGAGGTCCATTCATCTATTTCTTAAACCCATCGCATGCTAAGGATACCCATGTGAAAATGCCCATCGCTTACCACTACACACAGTTGAGGGAGCACTGCTCCTGTCTTTCTTGCAAACAATTGGTCACTGCTATAAAGAGTGTCCCTCTAATCAGTCCATTGAGGGGGGAAATAAATCCTATTTATTTATCATTCACATCTATTAAATATTCCCCATCCTTATAAGTGTATCCAATACCAAAGGGAGCTACATTTCCAATGGAGGAGACACTCCCCGCTACTACTTGGAGATGGGGGAGTAAAAATCCATAAGTGTGGTCATGTGCCCTATTTCCAACTATTGAGTACTACTCATGAATGAACCCAAGATAGATGCAACTAGGTATTACTACTTCATATATCAAGGACCCTCACCATATCTCGGTAGGGGAGTACCACTCAGTTTCTAGAGGACCCTCACCCTGTTAGGATATGGGAGTACCAATTTAGTCATGATAAAAGACATAGTGTCAATAACCCACGATGTGTTGATGGAAAATATAGTATCAGTTTTAGTGTAAAGAATATTGATGATGGCTCACATAGTGTTCAGGGGTCATGAAGCCCCCCAAGTCATATAGTCACCAAGTCACACCCAGCCACCAGTATTTTCTCATACCATGCTTGTTCTAAGAGAACATACTTCTCAAGAAATTATACAGTATACCAAATTCCAAAAAAATAGACATGGAGTATCTGATGAAGGATTTTATCATTACAAGGTTCCCAATGCTGAATAAATCTAGTGAAATGTACCTACTATTTGAAAGATATAAAAAATTTAGTAAAAAGTGTTGGGTCCAACATGCAGCTGACCCAACCCGGTACGTCTGACCCGACCCGACCAGGTTCGGCCCAATGGGCCATGAGGTCTATCCCACTAGGCTGATAGAGCATCAAAACATCCTCAGTCAATGACACCAAGTTTGAGCTAGTGTATGTGCGTCATACGTGGCATACCTTGCGCGTGTCTGTCCTCTCAACGTGGTTCCGGGCTGAGTTTCACATGGTTGACCCTCATATTACACATGCACAAGTGAATTTTCTATGGGACTCTCATTCGAGACATAATTGTTCCTTGTATCTAGTCTACCATGGCCTCCTACTGCCTCCTTTCAGTCTCTACCCATGGCTCCTTCTATGGCGGGCCCTACGTGGTCGGCCACCCTACCTATACGGTCCAACCTCCACCTGGGTGACCGACATCCTCCACCATGTCAACCGGGCACCGCCTTTCTTAGTCTTTTGTAGCCCTAGATCCATGGGATTCATCCACTTCAATGGCGATCCATTATTCAAATTGGAACCACTTATTTGATCATTGGTTCATAGCATTCACTACAATGTACCTTTGTCTGCCTAGGTAACACTCCAGTGTTCCGATCACATTCTGAGCCTCTTAGAAAATTGTGTCGTGACATTGAGGGACCAATGATGAGGAACAATAATAATGGGTATAAGATCATCACATAGAACAGATGAATAATTTATATTATACTTGTTTATATCATCCTTTATGCATTCTTTTTATCAGAACATATTGAAACCCACAACAGAATAATCACCAAGATCTATTCTCTTTATTCTCACAATAATTATCCCTAGCACAAGAATGATCGAAACAAAGAAAAACAAATTCATTGGTTGGTCTTCATTCATCATTTGATTATAATAAGGGGAAAATATTTCAAAAATTGTTGAAAACCCTACCTCGAGTTTGGATTAGTTGTTGATAAATAATGATTGTGTTTCAATCGTCGGCGAGATCCTCTAATTCTGTGGGCACAAAAATCCATGATTTTCTTGATTCGTCATCTCCATTGTTCATCAAGAGATATTTATCCAAGGTCCTTAAATATAATCCATGGATTTATCTAGGGTTTTTCTACTGAACCTGGTTCCCTTTCTAAAAGGAAATTATAGAGGAAATGTTACAGCAGTGAAAAAAATAATTTTTTTAAAATAATTTTAATGATATTTACATCCAAAATCTATCATTTATTGTTAGCCCGTGCTGAATGATACATGGAAATTTTTATGGAATGTAGCCCCTCATGGACATAATGGTGGCCTCATATTTCCAATTTGAGTTACTGTTTATGAGTTTTTAAAATTCAAAATAAAATAAAATAAAATAATTATTTAATTTATGTGTACATCCAAAAAACTAAAACTCATAGTTGGCCCACACCGATAAATGTTAGGTCATGCCTAGGGTAAAATCGCTACTCATAACACAATGGTTCCCTCTAATTTCTATTTTTGGCACCCATTTGGATGTTATTTCAAATTTTTAGAAAAATATCTCACTTGCACTATTAATAATTTAACATTTTTCAAAAAATCATTCCAGGAACTCCTCGACATGGAATCGCACATCATCTCAGCTCCTAGTCTCATAATATTAATAAATATTATTATAAAATAATATTCAGAAAATATAATTCATTACATTTTCCCCACCTTATGTCTTTATGTCCCAGAAATCCAAAACAAGGGCTACTCAGAAAGATTAGAGAACTGAGCACATATATAGGCCTCCAACTCCACATTTATCTCTTAGAGATTCTAATGATATAAATGGACACACTCTAAACGAATCACACAACTAAAAATGATACTATCCTTCTAATTATCGATCCCCATGACTAGGATGAAATGTGACCACCACTATCTAATCATATCATTGATAAATTTCTTTAAAGTCAAACTTTCCCCAGTATATAGAGGCATCTGATTCTCTTTATGGAGCTCTACTAATAGATCAGTAAGTGGTGGGCTAACTTGGATAGTCCTTCAATGATCACCTATATGGTAACATGTCACCTTTATGTCCATAGTAAACCCACAAAAATGTCCATCGATAACCCATTCAACTTCCAATCTAGAACCTTTTGAAGGAAAATGACAATGAATTTACAAACACATGTGGTTTGACACAGTTATATGGTAACCCCAGAATCGATACAATTAATAAACCAATATTCATATCAATAGGTATGCCCAACGTGTAAGGGTTGGTGTCCTGATAACCAACTATTTTGTACTTTGATTACTTAAATGTTCACTTATTATATATTGTTCATTGTTCTGCATGACTATAATATAATAATGTCTTGGAATATTTGTTGCATTAATAAGGTCATGGCAGATTCCCGCTATGATGAGAACCTTGAAATGATATAACAATATTCTTAAATAAAGTTCTGCGGTTGGATGACATACTATGATAGGACACAAAGTATACAGACCGTCATGTGTGAGTACTTGTAAGAAGACGAGACTCTCTCTCATGGAGTTCACACTTGGTAATCTCCAAGATGGAAGATTTTCAGAACAGACCCGCCAGTAGTAATTCCGCATGTCTTGGTTTTATCAGAAATTGCTATCTACGAGCGTCTGTAATGGTCCTTAGACCGAAATATTATCATTAACTCATGTCATGACAGATGCACTTAGATTTACTGACAAAAACTATCACGTAGACAATTGGTGGGAAGTAGGGTACATTGGGTGCATCACGAGTGACATGTTGTTAATGGATAAGTCAAGGAAAGATTTGTCCCTTCCATTTATGGATGTTGATATCTCAGCCCTTTGATTGAAATTGAACTGTTGCATTAAATTCCAGGGCCATGGTGTAAACGACATGTTTATTTCAGGTAGTCAAAGAACAACGGATCAAGCGTATAAGTTTATGACACTGCCATGAAACCTGCTTTATCAGATATGGAGACAAAGTGATTAAATTAAACAGTAAGCATTCGTATGAGGTGATACGTCAATGAGGCGTCAACTTCTTTCTCTTGGGTGCCTTGGCCCATTTCTAAATAGTAATCTTGGACTTTAGGCAATCCCGCCTAATGCCAACGAGAAAGGGTCCTAGAGGGTCACACACTAAGTGTATTCAAGTATCTCAAGTAGAATAAAGATTATTCTCGTACATGGTTTAATAATTATTCAAGGAAGCCCAAATCATTTTATGTTGGAGGAAGAATAAAATAAAACAATACACGCCGTGTATCAATGAGTACACGCTGTGTAGTTTTATTTTGAAAACAAGTACACGCCGTGTATTAATTAAATGTACACACCGTGTAGTTTTCATTTTGGAAAGGAAATAAATAAATGAAAATAAGATATACACGCCGTGTACATTAAATGTACATGCCACGTAGTTTTCAAATGAAAAAAAAATTACACGCCGTGTATTTATTAATACACACCGTGTAGTTTTTCCAGTCACGATTTTGAGGAAATACAATTTTATTAAATGATATTTATTATAATCAGTGTGGGCGCATGTCAAAAAATTAAAGACTCAACATGGGGATTTCAAAAAGTGAGTTAATGAAATAAATAAAATGCGTAACGTGTTTATTTATATTCATAACTCCACAACCTAAAACCTGATTATAAATATCCTCACAACCCCAACTCTTTTCCTACCCCAAGAGAATGGTTGTGCACAACAATTATTGAGAATTCATTCAAGGCCAAAAGAACCTCTTCCTCAAAGAACGCTCTCAAGACCGAGAGAGATCCTCTTTCATTGGATCAAGATGATCTAAGGTGGACAACGCCAGCAAAGGTTTCCCCACGCTTGCACTCGGAGACTCCTTTGGAGACGTCCCGAGATACGAGGTACACGTGTGGATCACCACTAGAGGAAGTGTACACTTGGCTTCTGCGATGAAATGATAGATCACATCAACACATGATCAAGAACATCAATGAAGAAAGAACACCCAAAAGGTATTTCATTTCAATTGATTAAATTAATTATAATCAGCTTGTAACGATCCTAGTTTATTGTTCTGGGAATTTTCTTTTTCCATTTCTGTGATTTGATTTGTGGAGACTGGCGTTTATCGTCGTATTGATCCCAAATGGATCATTATTAATGACAAAAAGACAAGTGGGCACATCCTCCCACATGCTTCCACTGCACCCATAACCTTCAATGGTATCATAGCGAGGTTACAATGTTGATTATAGTTATTTAATTTTCGTTGATAATTTACGCATTTATATTTGATTCAATTCGAAATAAATCATTCTATAAATCAAAATAAATGAGATCTGTTCTTCCTTCTTCATTTCTCGATTCATATCATAGAAACAACCTTTTAATTTTAATTTTGATTAAAATAAAAACAAGGAACTCATCCAGAGGATCCGATCTTTCTGTCCTTACAACACAGGATTACACAACGTGTAATTAAAAATACACGTCGTGTACTTATGTTCAACGAACCAGCACTGGTCCGCCAAACCACGCCGTGTGAATTGAATATTACTAAGTATTAATCACGCCATGTTGACCAGAATTGAATGGCGCGTGGAAACCGGAATACATGGCGTGCATGTTGGAGCAACACGCCTTGTAGTCCGTTCTGGCCGAGGTGAAACCGTGTACAAGGATAAGACTCGTACCGCATACAAGGGATTGAAAGGATGGTTACCATGTAACAAGGAAGTACACACCGTGTATGATTTATCTACACGTCGTGTACTCCAAAATTTCCAAATTACAGAAAACATGCCAAAGGCCCCGGCGCGTACTTTGGATAAAAGGTGAAAAGAAATACACACTGTGTAATTATAAACTTCACGCCGTGTAATTTCCAGAAATGGAATTTCACCAGGTTTCCTCCATTGTACAAAGACCCATACAAAGGAATGTGGATGAGAATAATCTCAAGGAAATTCAGAAAGGAATTTAAGATAAAGAATTAATTAATTATAAGAACATAATTAATTGAATTCGAGTGCAACGTATCCTAAATTAAAGAACGATTAAAAGAATTTGAATTCTAAATATGCGTAAAGTTTGTTTCATGCTTTGGATGATCATGACCTAGACCAAACACCCTTTGTATGTGTTTGGTTTCATTTAAATTTAATTAATTTAAATTTGTTGGCCTACGAGCATTCTTCCAATAAAATGTAGGGCATGCGTGCCCATGGTTTCTTTAATGTAAACCCATGTAATGGAGGATCTCCCAAGCCGGAGGAGACGGTTTGAAACATGAAGCTGAGGAGAAACCAACCCAAGAAGATACAAAGGTGGACAGGTGGGAGCTGCAAAACACGAACCATCGGTTCTAGGTGTTTTTTCCTAAGTGAGGGTTAGCTTATCAACCACTAGATAAGCTAACCAATAGAAGCTCATGATCATGCCATTTTATTTTATTTCTGTCTGATTGTATGGATTATTTATTATTTATGTGTTGTCGCGATCACATAATTAATGAAATAAACAAGCACGCAAAGATGGAAAAAAATAAAAACTGAACTATGCGTAAACATTATCAGAACATGGTTAATAACATAAGCAAGCATCACTTAATATTAACAAGAATGTGATAATGAGAAACCACGCATAAAGGACTAAAATCACTCAATACCTTATTATGTCAGACCAAACCTTCCATTACCTGATTAAGGGCAAGACTCAATAAAACTATGTGTTTGACCAACCCTTGTTGGGACACTTACTTTTATAAAAGAAGACCTTATGAAAGGTTTCGGGTTGACTTAACCATATTACATCAAGAGAAGTAGCCCTTGCTAAACTTGGAGTAATATTGGAGGCAAGAGTTGAGGAAATCCAAGTCAGGATTTCAGGATTGGGGAGTCCACTCAACAGATCAAGGAATTGTAAGCTCACAGTTGGCAAAGACCTTCCTAACTAAATACCATCAAATAGCTTGACCAACCCTTGTTGGAGTTATGCGAAGTGGATTATCGATCCTTGCCACTAGAATGTCAAAGAAACTGGACATTCTGAGTTCAATAGTGAGGGCCATTGGGACTTGATAAAATAGTGGGAGATTTAATAAAATTTATTTTTTCGCATAAAATGTAATCAAGAAAGTACTGATAAATCTACACTTTTAATTTGTAGAATAAAAATGACAAACTCATAAACCACATTTTCTCTACGATCAATTCTGGATAAAGAAAATATCCTCACTAGTAGTAACTTTCAGGAATGGTTTTGGAACCTTCCAGTTATCCTACACCATGAACGAAAGTTTTACGTGCTAGAGTCCTCACTTCCTGATCTGCCTGCCCATGGGGTGAGCGATGAATCTTTCCTGGTCTATGATCAACATTTGAGCGATGCTCTTGATGTTCAATGTTTAATGCTATCGTTAATGTATAGTAAACTCATGATGTCTGACGAAGACATGGATGCTTAGAGCATGCTCGAGTACCTCTGTGGTTTATACTAGGAGAGAGAAAGACAGGAAATGTTTGAGAACTCCAAGGCTCTATTTCAGAGAAAGCTTGGAAAGGGTGCCCCAACCGGGCCTCATGTAGTCAAGCTCATTGGCTACATTTAGCGCTTGGAGGTTCTAGGGTTTAAACTCCCTGAAGAACGGGGTACTGAACTCATTCTTGCATCACTTCCTTAGAGCTCCTCAAACTTTGTTATGAACTTCAATATGAACAACATTGAGAGGTCCTTGTCTGATCTTTTTATACTTATTCTCCAAATAGATAATGACATGAAGCATGAAAAAGATTCTATCCTTATGGTGAATAAAAGTAAAGGGAAGGAGAAGAGATTTGAGCCCAGTGCTTCTTCAAGTCCTTCCAAGAAAAGGAAGATCATAGGGGAGGCAAGGGAACAGGATGCTATTTGTTTCGCATGTGGCAAGAAGGGCCACAGGAAGAAAAATTTCTCCCAGCCAAGGAAGCAAGGGGAAGCTTCAAGTGCGTTTGTTATCGAATGCAATCTATCTGTTTCTTCTAATTGGGTATTAGATACTGCTTATGGTGCTCAAATCTATATCCAAATATTGGAACCAAGTAGATTCAAGAAGATTGATTGAGGTGAGGTAGATCAACGAGCAGCCAACGAACCCAGACTTTCTGTTGTAGCTGTCGGGGACTACCACCTCACATTGCGAACTGGAATGATCTTGGTTTTGAAAGGTTGTTATTATGTGTCTTCTGTTACAAAAAACATTATTTCAGTATCCAGATTAGATATTGATGGATTCATGTTCAATTTGGAAATGAATTTTTCTACTTTTATAAAGATAGCATTTGTTTTGGTAGGGCACATTTGTATAACGGTCTTTATGTGGTAGAGTACACAAACCGAGTAATGGAAATCGATGACGAAGTTAATTCACATGACTCATACCACACCCAACTTTGGCATCACCAGTTAGGTCATGTCCATGATAAATGTTTGACAAAATTACATCAAGATGGTTATTTAGATTCTTTCGAACTAAAACCACTTGGTGTATGTCATGCGTTTCTACAAGGCAAAATGACCAAAGCCCTATTTAGTGGGAAAGGTGAAAGGGCTAAAGATCTTCTAGAATTAGTTTACATAGATTTATGTGGACCATTTCCAGTTGATGCAAGGGGTGAGTTCTTGTACTTCATAACTTTTACTGATGATTTTAGTAGATATGGATATAACTACTTAATGAGGTATAAGTCAGATTCTTTTAATCGGTTCAAAGAATACAAGAATGAAGTTGAGAACCTGCTTGGTAAGAAGATTAATAAACTCCACTAAGACAGAGGAGGATAATATCTTAATAAGGACTTCATTGATTTCTTAGAGGAGTTTGGGATTCTATCTCAACTCACTCATCCTTACACGCCACAGTGGAATGGTGTAAGCGAAAGGAGGAACCGCACTCTGTTGGACATTGTGAGATCAATGATGAGTCATGCAAGTCTTCCATTATCCTTTTGGGGATATGCATTACAAACAACAACACACATACTAAACCAAGTACCAACTAAATCGATAAATGGTATTCTATACAAGTTATGGAGTGGACGCAAATCCATGTTAACGATTTTGCATGTGTGGGGTAGTTAAGCATTTGTAAAGGCCTCTTCAGGTAACAAGCTTGCACCCCGAGGCACAAAGTGTATCTTTATAAGATATCCCAAGGAAAAAGGGGGATATTATGTATACAACCCCTCAGACAAAAAGGTTACAGTGGCAAGACATGCGATATTCCATGAGAGGGAGCACATCACCAAAAGAGATATTAGGAGTGAGATAGACTTCGATGAAGTCGTGGCAGAAGATACACAATATTTGGTACAAGAACAGATTCCACAAAGCCTTGTGGAATAACAATCTGTTCCAGAGACACAAGAACTACGTAGGAGCATGAGAGAGGTAAGAGAACCAGAATGATATTGTTTTCTTGTCACCGAGGATGGTGACTCACTATTGGTTGACAATGATGATCCTCTTACCTACAAGGATGTAGTTGAAGGCATAGACATTTCCAAGTGGAAAGAAGCCATGAATTCTGAAATGGATTCCATAAACCAAAACCAAGTCTAGATTTTGGTACATCCTCCAGTTGATGTAAATACAATTGGTAATAAATGGGTATTCAAGAAGAAACTGGACATGGAAGGGCAAGGCAGCACCTATAAGGCACGATTGGTTGCAAAAAGTTTTAGTCAACGTCATGGAATTGACAATGATGAATCCTTTTCACCAGTTGAGATGCAGAAATCTATCAGAATCCTATTGGCCATTGCCGCTTACCATGACTATGAAATTTGGAAAATGGATTTCAAAACAGCTTTCCATAATGGGAACCTCTAGGAAGATGTGTAAATGACACAAGCTGAAGGGTTTGTGACTCCAAAGGATACCAATAAGGTATGCAAGTTGCAGAAATCCATTTATGGATTATAGAAAGCATCAAGGTCATGGAACATTCGTTTTGATGAAGCCATAATGGAATTTGTATTTGTTAAGAATGAATGTGAGCCTTGTGTCTACAAAAGGATTAGTGGAAGTGCAGTTATTTTCCTAATAGTATATGTTGATGACTTATTTCTAATTGCAAATGAAGTACCTGTCTTGCAGTCAGTTAAGGAATGGTTTCATAAATGCTTCTCCATGAAAGACTTGGGAGAGGCAGCATATATTTTAGGGTTCAAGATCCATCGAGATAGATCCAAGAGAATTCTAGGCCTGAGTCAAAGTACATACATTAACAAGATACTGAAGAGATTCAGTATGGAATAGTCCAAGAGGGGAAAGTTTCCATTGTCACATGGCATTCATCTTTCCAAGAAAATTTCTCCTCAAACACATGAGGAAAGAACAAAAATAGCAAGGATCCCTTATGCATCCATGATTGGGTCAGTCATGTATGCTATGCTATGTACGAGGCTAGATGTTGATTATGCATTATGTGTGGTAGGCGGATATCAAGCTGATCCAGGAGACCGCCATTAGATGGAAGTCAAGACTATCCTTAAGTATCTGAGGCGTACTAAGGATATGTTCCTGGTTTATGCAGGAGATGAGGAACTAGTCATCCGAGGACATGTAGATGCTAGTTTCCAGACTGATCAAGATGACATGAATTCGCAGACTGGATACATATTCGGTTTGAATAGAGGTGCAGTGAGCTGGAAGAGATCAAAGCAATGTGTGGTGGCAGATTCTACAGTGGAGTCTGAGTATATCGCAGCTTCTGAGCCAGCTAAAGAAGCAGTATGGATGCGAAGCTTCATCCAAGAGTTGGATGTAGTACCTAGAAGTAAAGATCATATCCCAATCTAGTGTGATAATACTTCTACGGTGGCACTTGCAAAAAAGCCAAGGTCTCATTAGCGGAAAAAGCACATACTTCGGAAGTATCATCTCTTAAGGGATTTTTCTCAGAGAGGTGAAGTTGCAGTGAGCAGTATTTCCACAGAAGACAACATGGGGGACCCCTTGACTAAAGCCTTGACTTAGCAGAAACATGATCATCATGTGAGGTCTAGCGGACTATAAGTCATAGGCAGTTGGCTCTAGTCCATGTGGGAGTTTGTAAGGGTTGGTGTCCTGAGAACCAACTGTTTTGTACATTGATTACATAAATGTTCACTTATTATATATTGTTCATTGTTCTGCATTACTATAATATAATAATGTTCTGGAATATTTTTTTCATTAATAAGGTCATGGAAGATACCTGCTATGATGAGAACCTTGAAATGCTATAACAATATTCTTAAATAACGTTCGGCGGTTGGATGACATACTATGATAGGACACATAGTATACAGACCGTCACGTGTGAGTACTCATAAGAAGATGAGACTCTCTCTCAAGGAGTTCGCACTTGGTAATCTCCAATATGGGAGATTATGAGAACAGACCCACCAGTAGTAATTCCACATGTCTTGGTGTCATCAGACATTACTATCTGCGAGCATGTGTAATGGTCCTTAGACTGGAAGATTTTCATTAACTCATGTCATGACTCACACACTTAGATTTACTGACAAAAACCATCACGCAGACAGTTGGTGGGATGTAGTGTACGTTGGGTGCGTCACGAGTGACATGTTGTTAATGGATAAGTCAAGGAAAGATTTTTCCCTTCCATTTATGGAAATTGATATCTCGGCCCTTTGATTGAAATAGAACTGTCGCAATAAATTCCATGGCCATTGTGTAAACGAAAAGTTTATTTCAGGTAGTCAAAGAACGACGAATCAATCATATAGGTTTATGACACTGCCATAAAACTTTCTTGATGAGATATCGAGACAAAGGGGTTAAATTACGCAGTAAGCGTTCGTATGAGGTGATACGTCAATGTGGCGTCAACTTCTTTCTCTTTGGTGCCTTGACCCGTTGCTGGACAGTAACCTTGGACTTTAGGCAAGCCCACCTAATGCCAATGAGAAAGGGTCCTAGAGGGTCACACAGTAAGTGTATTTATGTATGTCAAGTAGAATAAAGATTATTCCAATACATGGTTTAATAATTATTCATGAAAGCCTAAATATTTTTATGTTGGAGGAAGAATAAAATAAAACAAGCACATGCTGTGTATCAATGAGTACACGCCGTGTAGTTTTATTTTGAAATCAAGTACACACCGTGTATTAATTAAATGTACATGATGTGTAGTATTCATTTTGGAAAGGAAATAAATAAATGAAAACAAGATATACACGCCATGTACATTAAATGTTCACACCGTGTAGTTTTCAAATGAAAAAACAAGTACACGCCGTGTATTTATTAATACACGCCATGTAGTTTTTCCAGTCAGGATTTTGAGGAAATATCGTTTTTTTAAATGATATTTATTATAATCAGTGTGGGCGCATGTTAAGGAATTAATGAATTGACATGGGGTTTTCAAAAAGGGAGTTAATGAAATAAATAAAATGCGTAACACATTTATTTATTGTCATAACTCCACAAACTAAAACCTGATTATAAATATCCTCACAAACCCAACTCTTTTCCTACCCCAAGGGAATTGTTGTGCACAACAATTCTGGAGAATTATTTCAAGGCCGAAAGAACCTCTTCATCCAAGAACGCTCTCAAGACCGAGAGAGATCCTCTTTCATCGGATCAAGATGATCTAAGGCGAACAACTCAAGCAAAGGTTTCTCCACGCTAGGACCCGGAGACTCCTTTGCCGACGTCTCGAGATACGAGGTACACGTGTGGATCACCTCTAGAGGATGTCTACACTTGGCTTCTGTGAAGCAATGACAGATCACATCGGAACGTGATCAAGAACATCAACGAAGAAAGAACACCCAAAGGGTATTTCTTTTTCAATTAATTAAATTAATTATAATCAACCTGTAGTGATCCTACATTTTGGTTCCGGGACATTCTTTTTCTTTGTCTTTTTCTATGATTCGATCCGTGGAGACTGGAATTTATCGTCGTATTGATCCCGGATTGATCATTGTTAATGACAAAAATCCAAGTGGGCACATCCACCCGCACACTTCTACTGTGACTGGAACCATCAAATTGTATCAGAGGGAGGTTACAACTTTGATTATAGTTATTTAATTTTCGTTGATAATTTACGCATTTATATTCGATTAAATTAAAAATAAATCATTCTATAAATCTGAATAATTGAGATCTATTTTTATTCCTTCGTTTCTCGATTCATTTCATAGAAACGACCTTTTAATTTCAATTTTGATTAAAATAAAAACAAGGAACTCATCCGGAGGAGCGACTCTTTCTGTCCGTACAACATAGGATTACACGACATGTAATTAAAACTAGACGCCGTGTACATAGGTTCAATGAACCGGCACTAGTCCGCCATACCACGCCGTGTGAAATGAATATGCCTAAGTATTAATCACACCGTGTTGACCAGAATTGAACGGCGCGTGGAAACTGGAATACACGACGTGTATGTTGGAGCGACACGTCGTGTAGTCCATTCCGGCCCAGGTGAAACCGTGTACAAGGATAAGCTGCATACCACATACACGGGATCACCAAGACGGTTACCGCGTAACAACGAAGTACACGCCGTGTATGATTTATCTACACGCCGTGTACTCCAAAATTTCCAAAGTACAGAAAATACGCCAAAGCCCCCGGCGTGTACTTTGGATAAAAGGTGAAAAGTATACACACCGTGTAATTATAAACTACATGCCTTGTACTTTCCAGAAATGGACTTTCACCAGGTTTCTTCCATTATACAAAAACCCGTACAAAGGAATGTGGATGAGAAGAATCTCAAGGAAATTCAGAAATATATTTAAGATAAACAATTAATTAATTATAAGATCATAATTATTTGAATTCGAGCACGACTTATCTTAAATGAAAGAAAGATTAATAGAATTTAAATTCTAAATATGCATAAATGTCATTGCATGCTATGGATAATCATGAGCTAGACCAAAGACTATTTGTATGTGTATAGTTTCATTTAAATTTATTTAATTTAAATTTGTAGGCCTGCGAGGCTTCTTCTAATAAAATGTTGGACCTACATTCCCATGGTTTCTTAAATGTAAACCCATGTAATGGAGGATCTACCAAGCCGAAGGAGATGGTTCGAAACCCGAAGCTGAGGCAAATCCAACCCAAGAAAATACAAAGGTGGACAGGTGGGAGCTGCAAAACACGAACAATCAGTTCAAGGTGTTTTTCCCTAGGTCAGGGTTAGCTTATCAAACCGCTAGATAAGCTAACCCATAGAAGCTCATGATCATGCAATTTTATTTTATTTCTGTCTGATTACATGGTTTATTTATTATGCTTGTGTTGTCCCGATAACATAATTAATGAAATAAACAAGCATGCAAAGATGGAATAAAATAAAAACCGGACTATGCGTAAACATTATCAGAACATGGTTAATCACATAAGAAAGCATAAATTAATATTAACAAGCATGTGATAATGCAAAACTGTGCATAAAAGACTAAAATTCCTCAATACCATATTAAGTCAGACCAAGCCTTCCGTTACCTGATTAGTGGAAAGACTCAATAAAACTATGTGTTTGACAAACCCTTGTTGGGACACTTACTTTTATAAAGGATGCCCTTATGAAAGGTTTCGGGTTGACTTAACCATAATACATCAAAAAAAGTAGCCCTTTCTAGAGTTGGTGTAATATTGGAGGCAAGAGTTGAGGAAATCCAAGTCAGGATTTCAGGATTGGGGAGTGCACTCAACAGATCAAGGAACTATAAGCTCATAGTTGGCAAAGACCTGCCTACCTAAATACCTTCAAATATCTTGACCATCCCTTGTTGGGTTATGCGAAGGGGAATATAGATCCTTTCCACTAGAATGTAAATGAAACTGGACATTCCGAGTTCAATGTTGAGGGCCATTGGGACATGATAAAATAGTGGGAGAATTAAAAAATTCATTATTTCTCATAAAATGTAATCAAGAAAGTACTAATAAATCTTCTCTTTCAATTGTAGAATCAAGAGGAAAAACTCGTCAACCACATTTTCTCTGTGACCAATTCTGGACAAAGACAATATCCTCACCGGAAGTTACTTTCAGGAATGGTTTAGGCACCTTCGGTTTGTCCTACGCCATGAATGAAAGTATTACGTGCTGGAGTCCTCACTTCATGATCCTCCTGCCCAAGGGGCACGTGATGCATATTTCCTTGTCTATGATCAACATTTGAGCGATGCACTCGACATTCAATGTTTGATGCTATCATCAATGTGAAGTGAACTCTTGAAGTCTCATGAGGACATGGATGCCTATAGAATGATCGAGCACCTCCGTGGTCTATACCAGGAGAGAGCAAGATAGGAAAGGTTTCATATCTCTAAAGATCTATTCCAGAGCATGCTTGGAGAGGGTGCCCCAGCTGGACCTCATGTAGTCATGCTCATTGGAAACATTGAGCGCTTGGAGGTTCTTGGGTTTAAAATCCTTGAAGAACTGGGTAACGATCTCATTCTTGCTTCACTTACCCCGAGCTTCTCAAACATTGTTTTGAACTTTAATATGAACAACATTAAGAAGTCTCTGTATGATCTTATTATCCTTATTTTCCAAGTAGATAATGACATGAAGCGTGAAAAACCTTCTGTCCTTATGGTGAATAAAAGGAAAGGGAAGAAGAATAGCATTAAGCCCTATGCTTCTTCAGGGCCTTCCAAGAAAAGGAAGATCAAAGAGGAGGCAAAGGAACATGATGATGTTTGTTTCGCATGTGGAAAGAAGGGCCACTGGAAGAAAAACTGCACCCAGCCATGGAAGCAAGGGGAAGCTTCAGGTGTGTTTGTCATTGAATACAATCTATCTGTTTCTACTAATTGGGTATTAGATACTGGTTGTGGTGCTCACATCTATATCCAAATATAGGAACCAAGTTGATTCAAGAAGATTGACAGAGGTGAGGTGGATCTACGAGCAGCCAACGGAGCCAGACTCACTGTTGTAGCTGTCGGAGACTACCATCTCACATTGCCAACTAGAATGATATTGGTTTTAAAAGGATGTTATTATGTACCACCTGAAACCAAAAACATTATTTCAGTATCCAGATTAGATACTGATGGATTCATCTTCAAGTTTGGATGTGGATGTTGCTACTTTTATAAAGATAGCATTTGTTTTGGTAGAGCACATTTATATAACGGCCTTTATGTGTTAGACTACACAAACCAAGTAATGGAAATCAATGATAAATTTAATTCACATAACTCATACCACACCCAAATTTGGCATCACTGGCTAGGTCATTTCATTGAGAAATGTTTGAAAAAATTACATCAAGCTGGGTATTTAGATTCTTTCGAACTAAAACCACATGGTGCATGTCATGCGTGTCTACAAGGAAAAATGACCAAAGCCCCATTTAGTGGGAAAGGTGAAAGGGCTAAAGAGATTTTAGAATTAGTTCACACAGATGTGTGTAGACCATTTCCAGTTGGAGAAAGGGGTGGGTTCTCGTACTTCATAACTTTTACTGATGATTTTAGTAGATATGGATATATCTACTTAATGAGGTATAAGTCAGATTCTTTTGATTGGTTCAAAGAATACAAGAATGAAGTTAAAAACTAGCTTGGTAAGAAGGTTATGAAACTCCACTCAGATAGAGGAGGAGAATATCTTAATCCGGACTTCATTGATTTCTTACGAGAGTTTGGGATTCTATCTCAACTCACTCCTCCTTACACACCTCAGTGGAATGGTGTAAGTGAAAGGAGGAACTGCACCCTGTTGGACATGGTGATATCAATGATGAGTCATGCGAGTCTTCAATTATCCTTTTAGGGATATGTATTACAAATAGCAGCACACATACTAAACCAAGTACCAACTAAATCGATAAATGGTATTCCATATGAATTATGGAGTGGAGGCAAAGCCATGTTATCGAAATTGCATGTGTGGGGTAGCGAAGAATTTGTTAAGGCCTCTTCAGGTAACAACCTTGCACCCCGAGGCACAAAGTGTATCTTTATAGGATATCCCATGGAAACAAGGGGATATTAACTATACAAACCCTTAGACAAAAAGATTACACTGGCAAGACACGCCATATTCCTTGAGAGGTAGAACATCTCTAAAATAGATAGTGGGAGCGAGATAGACTTCGATGAAGTCGAGGCTCAAGATACATAGAAGTTGGTACAAGAACTGATTTCACAAAGCCCTGTGGATAAACAATCTGTTCTAGAGACACAAGAACTACTTAGGAGCACGAGATAGGTGAGAGAACCAGAACGATATGGTTTTCTTGTCACCGAGGATGTTGACTCATTATTGGTTGACAATTATGATCCTCTTACCTACAAGGAAGTAGGTGAAGGCACAGACGTTGCCAAGTGGCAAGAAGCCATGAGTTCTGAAATGGATTCCATGTACCAAAACCAAGTCTGGATTATGGTAGATCCTCCAGTTGATGTAAATCCTATTGGAAATAAATGGGTATTCAAGAAGAAACTTGACATGGAGGGGTATTTCAGCAACTATAAGGCACGATTGGTTGCAAAAGGTTTTAGACAATGTCAAGGAATTGACTATGATGAATCCTTTTCACCAGTTGTGATACTAAAATCCATCAGAATCCTGTTTTCCATTGCCGCTTACCATGACTATGAAATTTGGAAAATGGATGTCGAAACAGCTTTCCTTAACGAGAAACTCCAGGAAGATGTCTACATGACACAAACTAAAGGGTTTGTGACTCCAAAGGATGCCAATAAGTTATGAAAGTAGAATAAATCCATTTATGGATTAAATTAAGCATCAAGGTCATGGAACATTCATTTTGATGAAGCCATAATGGAATTTGGCTTTGTTAAGAACGAATGTGAGCCTTGTGTCTACAAAAGGTTTAGTGGAAGTGGAGTCGTTTTCTTAATAGTATATGTTGATGACATATTACTAATTGGAAATAAAGTACCTGTATTAGAGTCAGTTAAGGCATGGTTGTAGAAATGCTTCTCCATGAAAGACTTGGGCGAGGCAGCATATATTCTTGGGATCAAGATCCGTCATGATAGATCCAAGAGAATGCTGGCCCTGAGTCAAAGTACATACATTGACAAGATACTGAAGAGATTCAGTATGAAATAGTCCAAGAGGGGATTGTTAACAATGTCACATGGAATTCATCTTTCAAATAAAATGTGTCCTCAGACAAATGAGGAAAGAAAGAGAATGGCAAGGATCCCTTACACATCCGCGATTGGGTCAGTCATGTATACTATGCTATGTGCGAGGCTAGATGTTGCTTATGCATTAAGTGCGGTAGGCAGATATCAAGATGATCCTGGAGTCCGCCATTGGATGGTAGTCAAAACTATCCTTAAGTATTTGAGGCGTACTAAGGATATATTCTTGGATTATGGAGGAAATAAGGAACTAGTCATCAGAGGACATGTAGATGCTAGTTTCCAGGCTGATCAAGATGACATGAAGTCGCAGACTGGATACATCTTCATTTTGAATGGAGGTGCAGTGAGCTAGAAGAGCTCAAAGAAAAGTGTGGTGGAAGATTCTACAGTGGAGTCCGAGTATATCGTAGCTTCTGAGGCAGCTAAAGAAGCATTATGGATGCGAAGCTTTGTGCAAGAGCTGGATGTAGTACCTAGCAGTAAAGATCCTATCACACTCTATTGTGACAATACTGCAGTGGTGGAACTTGAAAAATATCCAAGGTCACATCAGCGGACAAAGCACATACTTCGGAAGTATCATCTCTTGAAGGATTTTTCTCAGAGAGGTGAAGTTGCAGTGAGCAGTATTTCCACGGAAGAAAATGTGGCAGAACGCTTGACTAAAGCCTTGACTCAGCAAAAACATGATCATCATTTGAGGTCTAGTGGACTAAAAGTCGTAGGTAGTTGGCTCTAGTCCAAGTGGGAGTTTGTAAGGTTTGGTGTCCTGAGAACCAACTTTTTTGTACTTTTTTTGACAAAAAAGACGGATCCATTAATGATGGAGATCAGCAGAAATACAGTAGCATAACCATGATGGAAAATGATTGAACCAAAGCAAATCCTCGTAAGGAGGGCCAATGCCTGTCATCTTGTGAGCGGATTCATTCACTTCCCTTCTAATAAATGAGAAATTGCAGGAATTGAAGCCTTGTCTCCGCGAGTGAATACACCGGATAATGGGACCGAATGGTTGAAGCCCACCGTCAGTGAGATTGATGGCATTGATTACAGTGAGACAGTCAGATTCGATGTGAATGGAATATTATCATTAACTCATGTCATGACTCACACACTTAGATTTACTGGTGAAAACCGTCATGCAGACAGTTGGAGGGAAGTGGGGTACGTTGGGTGTGTCATGAGTGACATGTTGTTAATGGATAAGTCGAGGAAATATTTGTCCCTTCCATTTATGGAAGTTGATATCTCGGCCCTTTTATTGAAATAGAACTGTCGCATTAAATTCCATGGCCATGGTGTAAACGACAAGTTTATTTTAGGTAGTCAAAGAATGACGGATCAAGAATATAGGTTTATGACACTGCCATGAAACCTGTTTGATGAGATATCGATACAAAGGGATTAAATTACACAGTAAGTGTTCGTATGAGGTGATACGTCAATGCGGCATCAACTTCTTTATCTTGGGTGCCTTGACCCTTTTCTAGACAGTAATCTTGTACTTTTTGCAAGCCCGCCTAATGCCAACGAGAAAGGGGCCTAGAGGGTCAGACACTAAGTGTATTCAAGTATCTCAAGTAGAATAAAGATTATTCCCGTACGTGGTTTAATAATTATTCAAGGAATCCTAAATCGTTTTATGTTGGAGGAAGAATAAAATAAAACAAGTACACATCGTGTATCAATGACTACACGCCGTGTAGTTTTATTTTGAAAACAAGTACATGCCATGTATTATTAAATGTACATGCTATGTAGTTTTCATTTTGGAAAGGAAATAAATGAATTAAAACAAGATATACACGCCGTGTACATTAAATGTACACGCCGTGTAGTTTTCAATGAAAAACATGTACACGCCGTGTATTTATTAATACACACCGTGTAGTTTTTTCAGTCGGGATTTTGAGGAAATATGGTTTTATTAAATGATATTTATTATAATCAGTGTGGGCGCCTGTCATGGAATTTATGACTCCACATGCGTTTTTCAGAATGGAGTTAATGAAATAAATAAAATGCATTACGCGTTTATTTATTGTCATAACTCCACAACCAAAAACCTGATTATAAATATCCTCACAACCCCAACTCTTTTCCTAACCAAAGATAATCATTGTGCACAACAATTCTGGAGAATTCTTCCAAGGCCGAAAGAACATCTTCCTCCAAGAACACTCTCAAGATTGAGAGAGATCCTCATTCATCGAATCAAGGTGATCTAAGGCAGACAACACAAGCAAAAGTTTTTCCATGCTAGCACCCAGAGACTCCTTTGGCGACATCCTGAGATACATGGTACACGTGTGGATCACCGCTAGAGGAAGTCTACACTTGGCTTCTACGACGCAATGACGGATCACATCTAAACGTGATCAAGAACATCAACGAAGAAAGAACACCCAAAAGGTATTTCTTTTTCATTTAATTAAATTAATTATAATCAACCTGTTGCGATCTTACTTTGGGGTTCTGGGACATTCGTTTTCTTTTTCTTTTTCTATGATTCGATCCGTGGAGACTGGCGTTTATCGTCTTATTGATCCCGGATTGAAATGAAACCACCACTATCTAAACATATCATTGACAAATTTCTTTAAAGTCAAACTTTCCACAGTATACAGAGGCATCTGATTCTCTTTTTGGAGCTCTACTAATAGATCAGTTGGTAGTTGGATAACTTGGAAAGTCATTCAATGATCACCTATATGGTAACACGTCACCTTTATGTCCATAGTAAACCCATAAAAACGTCCATTGATAACCCAATAAACTTCCACTCTAGAACCTTTTGAAGGAAAATGACAATGAATTTACAAACAAAAGTGGTTTGACACAGTTATATGGTAACCCCAGAACCGATACAATCAAGAAACCAATATTCATATCAACAGGTATTCCCAACGTCAACCAGTTATGTCATTCATTGTGTCAGCCCTAAAACCTACATGAATATCCTGATGCATGTCTCCACTCAAGGCATCCACTTCTTTCACAAAAAATGGGCCTTACTACCCCACATAACTCAAAATACCTACAGGCACAACCATAACATGTTCATATTACATCCCAAGTAGTAGGAAAGTAACATTGAAACAAAGTTATCTTTTCAAAAGCATGACATTCTTCCCCCCCCCACAATAAACATAACTAGTTTTAATTAGAAGTATTACCCCAAATAGAAAGTATGAAACTTTCTTAGAACCTCTTCCACCAACGTCACTGGTACTACTGTGCATCCTCTGAAAATTAAAATGTGATCCCCACCATTTGAATATCCATTAGGGGTATTTCATCATGGGAATATAGGCACATATGTAATCATAGTCAGTATCCAGGAGTTGTGTCTCCTTGACTCACTGTATGAGTAGAGGGGTGTTAACCATCGATAGGAGGTAATTATCTCTAAATCTATACACCAAGGATAACTGTAAGGAGGCTAACTCCTCCAATTCCTCATTCAGTAATGGCGAAAAATATCACATACTAAGAGAATATACTACTACATACCCCTTTCCAAGAGTATAGGAAACTTCAAAGTCCGAGTCCTAGAGGAACCCTAGCCAACACCTCGTTCTCAACCTCTGCTGAATCCACTACAACTCGTCCACCATTTATGTGAATTGATGACTCATTACATAAACTACACTGGGGGTTGTTCTATCCAATTTATGTGTAATCATATGCACCTCTTATGTGTGAATCCATCATGTGATGCCTAGGATTACTTTTCATTTAGAAAGAAAATATCATTCCACCTATATGAAAACACTACACTCCCCACCTTAAATAGTCAATCTAATCATGAAATATGAAAAAATAGTCTATACCAAGAATGCCATCATAATTCCTTGAAGCTACTACTATGATATCCCAACTGAAACTATCACTTATAAGAGTTGGGTCACACTTTTGGAACCAAAGAATGATTATTTGGTATCATCTAGTAATATTATATATGACATAGAATCAAGTTAAAGGTCAGTAAGAATATCTAAGTCTCAAACTAGGTTCATGGAATGAGTGAATTATTAGAACATGTGCCAATGAAGATGGAATCTAAGGTATAATAGTTGAACACTAGAATTTGAATCTTTCCTAGTTCCCTTGGGTCATATGACCCCACCACATACATCATTCCCTTCCCCTATCATATATCACTGAGCCTAATATGGACTACATAGCGGTGGTCTTGGTAACTTATAGAAATGTATCCCACCTCTTACTGATCTCAGTATCCTCTACCATACCTACCATCCTGTGGATCAATCTGTTCCTTTCACTATCTCTACCTCATTCTTCCATCCAATGTTTCCCTTCCAGTAGTATTATGGTTTTGGAAATCTATTGCGTTATGTCCCCTACCCTCACAAAAAAAATATTACCTATATCAAAGCCACTTGTAATCACCCATGATCCCATAGCTGTTGATTCCTTGTCATGGGATCAACTTTAGGATACCCTCACATGTCCAAATCTCTAAGGCTGACATCACATACATGATTATGAGGATTCTGCTATAGATTTCCCACTATTAACCTTCCCTAGCTATGTCAACTCACCCAAATGACATTCATTTTCAAAGGTTTTCTCTAAAAATATAACATATATAGGAATGCATGGCGGGATAATGCTAGCTTAGAAGTCAATAAGCACACCTTGAAAGAAGGTCCAATCCCTGAATCACTATTTTTTATCATATTGATTGAGTACCTTGAAGGGTCTGTATTCTTTGATGAATACATAGACACAGAATTGTCATCCTTTTGGGAGCTTATAATCTCTCAGGAACACACAACATATATCTTATAAGGTAATAACTCTTATTTAAAAATGTTCTCAAACAATATCAACAAAAGTATTGCATCATCATAATATCAAATAACTAAACCCCACCATCACCCTATCAATCCATGTAGAATGCTCTCCATTCGGATGACCATATTATCTAATGGTGTCCTTACTAGTCATAAAAATCATTCCCCACCTCAAGTCATTCCTTAGCCACCCAAGAGTTTGGATCACCTCAGAACCTGACAGGTCTCTATTTTTTAAACTCATGAAGCATGCTAAACATGTGCATCTCATCCATTGGTACTATTGGTACCATGTGTTTCTTTACAGGTGGTGGAATATCTTATACATCATTCATAGGTTCGTTATTTGTAAAAATCCATGTACCGATATCGCATCACCCTAAGGGCCATCCTCACGATCATGAGATCGAATCAATGATGGATATATATGTAGAATAATCACGAAGTAAAACAAGATGTACCATGGTAATTAGAGTATATTTGGAGAGATAAATCAAGAAGTACATGGATGAAACAAACATAACTATATAATTCATTTACCATTTTGTTCCATTTAACTAGTTCTTTTCAGGTACTGAGTTGAAAAGCTGTGTCTACAGTCATTTTGTATGGACACATTGACCGCCACACCAACATTGGAGTCTCTAGCCTAAAATACAAACTCAAAATACACAAATCAATTTCCCCAAACCAATATCAATGAATCCTAGTCCTAATGTAAAACTAACTACTATTATTCCACTCATTCATGACCTATCCCATAGGGTCCCATTTCATACAACCCCAAGCCTAAATTCGAAATGTCAAGTGCTAGCGGTTGGTACCGAGTAGGAATATCCCAAAAATGGGAGGAATTTTCCTACGTACATGTACACACACACATATATCTATGATAAAAAATGCTAAAATGTAAAAAAAAACTATGTAAACAAGCATATATATCAATAATATACCACCAAAAGATTACGATAGTAGGAAAGATAGAATGTAAATACTACAAGAATACAAGCTCACCAAAAGTATTGTTAGCCAATGTGAATGAACAAGTCCCTAAAACATAAAAATAGAAGATCCTAAATAGAAGGTATGTACAGAAATAGTTTTCCAATGTCATTGAATCATGCCTCTTCTGTCGGACCTCACTATAAGCACCTCCTTTCGTGGGACCACTAAGGACTTTGTCAAAGCGTTGATCATCTACACCAGAAGTGACAAGTGTGGGCATAACCTAGGAAAGGTACAGTAAAACAATACTTAGTAGAGACCCTAAAACCAAAAATGTATAACCACATTAATATAAATTAAGTACACCCCAATGTAATCACAATAAGTACACCACAATGGAAACACACTATGTACACCACAATGGAAACAAATGAAGTACACCAGCAAGGAAACATAATAATTATATTCAATATGGTTAGATCACACTGAAATATTTCTATAATAAATATATCAATAACATCCATATATACGTATTTCAAACACCATGTAGCATAGGATTCAAACCTCATAGCTTGTTACATGATTCTCATCGTTGGCTCGAAAGGTAACACATAAAACTAGGGGAACACACTCCCTGAGCTCAGCCATTTTAGTTGATAACTTTCTGAGATATGCACTCCAACAGTAATAACCCTACCATTATTAATGGTATATCCATGAGAAGGTGCTCCATCAAGTACATCTTACTAGCTACATCTATAGTACCCACACCATATGTCTATTAATTGTTGTCTTTCTCCCATCGCAAGATAAGGATACCCACTTGAAGGGGACAACCCCTTTCCATTATAAACATTTGAGGGATCACTAATCTCGAATAACTCGTGAAACCTACATTACTACTGTATGGAGAGTTCCACTTCATAGTCTGTCTAGAGTGAACTAACTCATATCTAGGTAACGTTCATATAGAGTTCATGGGTCCACGCCCCATAACTGTATCCTACACCGAAGGGAGCTATATTTTTTAGTTGAGGTCCTACTCCTCGACGCTACTCAGAGATAGGGGAGTACAACTTTGTAAGTGAGGACCCACTCCCTAGTTCTAACATGGTAGTACCACTCGTGAAAAACATGCACCCTGATATGACATGGGAGTACTACATCGTATATTGAGGACTCACACCATTACATAGTAGAGGAGTACCACTCTGTGACTAGAGGACCTACAACATGGTAGTACAATGGAGTACCGAATGATTCATGATAACACATGAAGTCAATAATTCATAGAATATTGATGGTTCACAAAGCTTAATTGTTGGCTCATGGAGAATTGATGTCGGTGCATGGAGAATAAAGGGGTCATACTTCCCAAAATTCACATAGTCACATACTCAAATCCACCCATAAGAGTTCTCTCATAGCGTACTTATACAAGGAGTACCTACACCTCAATCCATTAGGTTATATAAAAACATCCATATAAACTCATGTAGAGTATTTCAAAAGGATCATTTCATCATAAGAGTCCCAAATATGTAGATAGCTCATCAAATGGACCTCTTATTTGAATGATATTTCAAATATAATAAAACGGATCAGGATAGTCAATGTTCAACCTGAACTGGACTGGCTGATATGACCAACCAGACATGGTTCAGCCCTTCGTAAACTTTCTCATCCCGCTAGACCCGTAATGATGGATCATGGGGTCTAGTCTCATAGGCCATGGAGAGGACCATCTTCCTTGGTCCAGCCCACCGTGTGAAGTCCAGGGTTTTCATTTCAGACAAAAACTGCCCTGGACATGTCTATTTGGTCAATGTGGTGAGAGACCATGTTCCACGCAATCATCTTTCCTTCCCCATACACACTTTCTGCTCCATCGTGGCTCTGTCCATCAATGATTTTTCAAGCCACGTCCCTGCTCTTTCGTGGTCTCCTGTGGTGACCCTTCAGTTTCCTTTTGTGGCTCCCACCGCCATGGGCCCAACAAGGTCTATATGTGCTTCCTACATTGTACTGTTTCCACCAATTCCATGGTTTCTCATTGGGCGACTACTGTCCACCACTGCCGCGTGCCACCTGGCACTTTTGGCACCACCACCAGTACGAGATGCTAGTGGCCTTGGATCCTCATGTCTCCACCACTTCTTCTTTCTTCATTATTCAAAACAGGTCAACTTTTGGTATCCTATAGTTGGCACCTTCATTTCCATGGGGCATCATCCTCCTTTATATCACTCTATGGGTCCAATCACATTTAGATCCTCCAAAAAACTATGCCATGACCCTGAGGTCCCAACAAAGTGGAATTCCAAGAATAGGGACAGAATGGTGATAGAAAACAACCAAAAAATAGATCATGGCCTTGTTCATGTCATCATTGTTCTGTTATTGTCAGTATAATATGATGAAACCAATAGTAGAGTAATCACCAAGATCTGTTCTCATTAATCCTTCAATAATTTTCCCTCTCGCAATAATGATCGAACCACAACTGAACCTGTTCATGGGTCGGTCCACCTTCATTGATTGATTCTAATAAAGGGAAATGAAATCAAAAATATATTGAAACCCCACCTCATTTTTGTACTTGTTATTGATGAAGAATGATTATTTTGTGTTTATCGACAAGATCCCCCAATTCTGAGGGTGCAACGATCTATAATTTTCATGATACATAATCAATGTTGTTCATCGAGAGATATTCATCCAAGGTCTCTCTAGAGCCTCTATGGATTTATACAGGTTTATGATCCTAATTTTATATCACTTATAAAATGTAAATCTAGAATGAATAGTATCCTCATTGAAAAAAATTAATTTTTATTAAATTAATTTAATGACATTTACGTCCAAAAGTAATCATTCTTTGTCAGCCCACATCAGTCAATGTTAGGCCTTGGATAACAAAAAAACCCACTCACGAACACATGGGTCATCTCAGATTTTCTATATGAGTTACTATTTATGAGTTATTATAATTTTGGAATAATATAATTTATTTACTAATTTTATTTACAGTTATATCCAGAAATCTACATTTCACAGTTGACCTATGACGACAATGTTAGTATGCACCTAGGATTAAATCGCTGCTCTATACACAATAGTGAACTCAGTTTTCTGATATGGGAACCCATTTGAATGTTATTACACTTTTACATGAAAAATTATCATGTGCACAATTACATATTTAACAATATTAAAAAATATCATTTTGAGTATTCTGAGGCTTGGAATCACACACTTTCTCAACACCTGGGATAAAAATTTTCACATATAATTTTTTTAAATAAAATTGGAAAAATCTGAGCCATTACATTCATATTGTGTATTAATCTATGTAATATAACCATAACCCCCCCTCCCACCAAAATTCATTCCAATTCTTGATTCATATCACTATTGTATCATCTATGATACCACAAGAGTATGGTTGAAGTAGCTATTTTTATTGAGAATTTTATTATGTCTATAAAGGGTTTATATTATTTTTAAAACCTCCTATTGAATTTTTTTGAATAGTTTATAACACATCAACTAAATTATTAAATATTTTACCTTAAATTAAATTATTTTCATGTTGGAATTGGATGGGGGTTTTATGTATTTATCCCATGATGGTATCAAGAGTCATCAACAAAATATCCATTGGTACTATTATAACGGGGTCCCCAATGAGTGTAACAACTATTATACCTCTTCTAAACTAAATTATTTAGATTAATAATAAATTCTATAATTGATTAATTTTTTATTTTTGTCTTTAAAAATGTAACCGAGTGATTAAACGAGTTTGGTACAAGTATGGATGCCATTAATGAAAAATGGAACGTAGTTTTAAGCCTTTAAAAAAATAAAGGGGAAATATTTTATGTGGTATGTGCTCTTGGTATTTTCTATATGGGATTTTTCTTTGTTGTTTGTGAATGTGAATGCTTTATCATGTCATAAGAGGTAGTAAAGCCTTGATAAAACATTGATTACATGATTTAAAATTATATGGATAAAATAGAAATTTAAATTCTAAATGTGTATAGACCCTTGGATAAAAAATTCCATACGAGACGCATAAAACTATTGATCACTATATTTCATTCCTTAGGTATAGATGGTTGAATATGTGATAATTATAGTGATTCTCTAGGTAATTAAAACTTGATTAAGGGTGTTATTGGGTTATATATGACATATTAGACAATATATAGGATCCTCTTACTACCACATTTTAGATGTGTGGCATGAATTCAAAGGAATATACTAAGTATAACATGGGAGTGTCCTTAGGATACCTCATAATCATTATCTTCCTAAGGATGGATTGTGGTTTGTGCTACCCCATGTATTGGGATGAACCAGAGTATGATTTTTACTATGAAGATGTGCAATTAGGGTTCTTTTTAGTGATAAATTCAGTGTGATTAAAGAAGGGATCTGTATAGTGTGGTAACATGGAAATATTGTGTGAGTTTCTTTTATATGTTTTATTATAAGGAAATAATGTTTTAATACTTATTAAATATCAATCATTTTAAAAGGGTGTGGATAGATATGGATATTGGTGGTTGTTTTGGACATTTGATCAATGATTATTATTTTTTACATGATGGGTTATTATGTATTCCATTAGGGTGGTCATGTATGAAATGGAAAGTTCCTAATGGATTAGTGTTTTATATATAGATGGGAAAATTTTTAAAGGGATGGTATTTTATTAAGAATGTAAAATTCGATTTTGGTTGTCTTGTTTACTTGGATAGAAAACACATATAGGGTAAGTCTATGATACAAGGTTGCTAAATCCTTCATATTGGAGGTCTGAGGTACCTAACAAAGAAAAATCTTACAGGGGAGGCCTTAATTAATTTATGTGTATTTTATATGGATATAGAGCCAGGGATGGTATTGTATAATAATATATATGTTTCTAGAGGAATAATTGATAGTATATAGGATATCTAGTGATATTATTCTAGTCGAAACAAATATTGTGACATGCATGTAGACCTCTTGAAACTATTCACATTAGGTATTGTTGATCATGGCTTTTGAGATGAATATGGATAATGATAATTATTCATCGCCTAGATTATATGTATATGTTCTTGGGGATCCTATGATATAGTGGTTGGAATATTTCCCATAGATTTCTCTGATAATTTTCATCATCTAGCCAATGTAGTCCTTCTTTGTTGTGACTTTAGATATTTATGTCATGCAGTGTATTTATTAGTAATCATTGATCTTCTAACACACAAATATCATCATATTTTTTTGTATAGTATGGGACCTCAGTGACGATTTCTTATTCATAAATATACACACACTATTCTCATACCTCCATTGTACATGGATACCAATGAATATTTTAATTGTTATAGGTTTAGGTTTGGTTGAGGCCCAATATTACATATTTATATTTGAGAATCTTAGATAATATATTGATATTAGGGTGAGTTGAATCTCAAGGATTATAGTGTGAACTTCTATATTCTTATATTTTTTATTGATAATTTTATTCTTATTATTTTTATGTTATAAATCCATTGAGAAATAGGGAATACATGATTATATGTATGTCTCTGAATTACAAAATGTAATTATTAAATGTTTTTTTTATCCTATGTAAATTATAATTTTAATGTCATGTGTAATTTTTGGTTATTTATTACATTATTGTGAACTTTGAATAACAAGGTATAGTCCCTCCATGATAAATTCTAAGAACCCACGTGCTAGTTTATAGCCTCTATTTACAGGGATGCATGACCATGATATTGTGGTGATATCCAGTCCATGAATTGATTATGGGTCTAGGGTGGGGGATGTGACATTGAAAATTCATAAATATTTTCATTTATATTTTATTTTTAAATTTTCAATATTTTATTTTGGAGATATAGGAATTTGTTATGGCCTATGATGGTCATCGGTATGGTTCCCCATGGTCATCTATTTTAGTTGGATGTCTTGTTTACTAGGGGTTCAAAATTTTTTGTTACATGATGTTATCATTATATAAGAATTCATCCTTGGGTGGGTATAATTGATGTGTAATGATCTTATTATTTATGTTATATATTTGATCTTGGTCCATGATGAGTGGGATACAAATTTATATACATTATTCTAATCACATAGGGACTCAAATGAAATATTTTTTTATTAGTATGTGATTCATGTCAATTGATATAGAGGCCCATTTTTTGATGTTTCCACGAATGAACATATTGTGATTTCTAATATGGGCACATGTTTTTAATATAATAAGCTAGAATGGAAATTATTTACATTTTTTCTCTGGAAATGTCTTATGAATTCTATAATGAGATGATAATGAGCAATGATGATGATAGATTCCCACTAGGAGTGGATGTGATGTGACCCTCTATATTTAGTAAATTCATTTAATAATAGTGTAATGGGTTTCTTGGGGTTTTTTATTATTTGGGTTTGGACATATTATATTATAGTAACCAACTATATGATTTTATACAACATTATATGGCATATAATTATATTTTATCCAAGACTCGTTACTGTGATTTATTGGATATGGTGAGTCTTAGGGTGATTCTGATTATAAAATTATGCATGTGTGATTCTCGACGGGGTGTTTCCTTGTTTTAATTCTCAATATAGTCAATAACTTATGGTAGGATGGGTTGGAATGAGATTTTGTTTGATGTGTAAGAGAAACCATATAGTGGGTGTTCTAGAATATGTGTTTCCCATGGAATTGATAATGTTCCATGGGCTTTGGCCTTTTTCATGAATTGACTTGTTGGACCCAGCTGGATACATAGATACCTTTACAGTTGAATTGGACCATTTTGTGTCAGTGCACAGGTCTAATGGATTGAAAATCATCTGATGTGTTTGGATAGCCATACCAGTTTCCTAGAAATTGGGAGTACGATTATGAACTATCTTTTGAGATTAAATGAATGTTGGTTCATTAAATGTTGTAGTGTGGGAAAGAATATTTCTTGTAATTATTTTTTATGATAATAAAATTGAGTATTAACTCAATGGAGGGTGATGTGTAGGGAGTTATTTGTTATTGGGATTAGACTCAATAATTAGAAAAGTTAGGGTGGATATCCCAATTTACTGTGGATGTTCTTTATAATTATAATGAAATCTTTGGCACACACATTTATTTATATTACATAAATCTTTTTAGCATAAATATGTTGTTCGACAATGGAATGATACATGTGGGTTTAGAAGAATGAGCATGTAGTGGGGCGTCATGATATATTCCATGTCATAATAGAAGTGATTATCATGAATAATACTGTCTGGGTAATATAGTATAAAGGGGACTTTCATTCAATTGATAATGTCCAATTAGGTTAAATTGTATGTAACCCAAAATATTGTGATCCATGTTTTTTATTTTTTATATGAGAGTGTAATCATTTACAAATTTTCAGGATAGAGGAAGTATGCACTTGAAAAGTGGAAATCCATTGGATTAATATAGTTTTTTATCATCTTGATATGGGTAAGGATATAATGGTATTAATATGGTTTTCGTAGAACTAATATCCTAGGAATATGTTTATTGTGCCTCCGGATGAGTAACACATGTGCGATGTGGGGTCTCAAAGCCAATGCGCTTAGGGTTCACTAAAGAATGTTTTATTCTAAGGAGTCCATCAAATAATTTTAGAGGGTGTGACATTCTTGTTGTACTGAATTTCTATATATTATATAGGTGATGATCCAATGAAACTGTGGTAGTAAACATGGTTGTTTTGAATGGGACTCAAGTACGAGTGATTTTGAAAAATTTTGTGCACTATGAATGGTTTCGGGATGGATATGAACCATATAGACTTGGTTTTGATCAGATGATGTAATGTTAAGGACACTCTTATAGTATGGAGTGATTTTTATGTAATCATGAAACAACCATTGATCGAGGGGAGGTTGGGGTTGTTTGAAACCAATAATTGGAAATCAACATTAGAAGTTTGATGACAATGAATAAATGGATATAAATTCAAATATATTTCTTCATGAAATCAATGTACAATTCATATATGATACCGAATGGATCCTAAGTGTTGGATTAATAATGTGTATAATTGGAGATTATCTTGGGATCCTTCTGAAGTCCAACGTATTTTTTCAAGTGGTTGAGAGAAATAGTGAGTTAGTGACTGGTCGAGGGTCTGATCAAGGGACCTCCTTAGAAGTATGTTATTGAATTTGGTGGGTTTTTTTAGTTTTTCATGGAAGTCCTCTAGAGATTTAAAGAGAGATGATATTGAAAATGGATGAACATTAGAGGAATATGTCCAACATAATTAATAGAGGTTTAGCATAGGAGGTCTAAAAGATGGTTTTGAAGGTAATTGTAACTATTTATCTAGAAACCACATCATTGGAATTTTTGGGATACAACTTGTATTTATTAGAAGATTATCATTGAATTTTAAAGAAAATATATTTTGATAACATCGTATTAATTATTTATTTGAAGTTTATTGATTCAATTTTGAATCTATAATAAGATTTTGATACCAATATTAGACTGTTGAATTCAAAAATGTTCTAGAGCGGTAACTGGAAACCACATCAATAGAATTTTTCCGATGTTGATATTATGCTTTTATAGGCCATTTTAATGGAGGAAGATATATTGTTCATATTGGAGATCATAATAGATTTCTTATGGTTGGGAGAACCATAGGCTTTATAATGAATTGGGATCCTACATGTGTTGGTCATGGGATAGATGGATTACATAAATCACTATATAGATGTTTTGTTAAGGAATCATTGTGATTGATCATGTTCTGGTGGTTTAAAAATTTGATGTTTAGAGTTGTTCTATAAGCTCTTTATTTCCACTCAACTATGCAACTAAACAATTTATTGTTAAATTGATGGTTGATATGGATTGAGTGATGTGATTGGTTAACCCTTCATACATCTTGAGAATGTGTTGTGTTATGGTGGGGTGTTTTTAATACCCTATGTCCATTAAGGATTTTAAATTTCTTTGAATATTTCATCATTTGGTTAGTGGATAAGATGAATTTTGAACTAGGTTTTGGAATGTAATTAATATTTTTTAAATATATTGAATAATTTATTTTTTGGAAAAATAATGATGCTAAAATGGTGGTTCATAAATTAGAGAGAATGATGTAGTAGGCCTGGACTGGTTAGACATCTAGTTGTTTGCATCTGATATCCACATGACAGTCATGAAAAGGATTGTATAATTCTAGGATGTGTGAGGCTACCATCTAGCTATTGTAATATATTAATGCGGTAAAATCACAATGTTACCCCCTATGAATTTTAATTGTCCCAACCCCCTTCTCCCACATTTTTAGTGAACAATCCAAATGGCCTCCCCTATAATTACATATGCTTCTTCATCAATTTTTGTGATTTTTTTACCATTATTAATGGATTCAGGGACTTTAATGATCTATAGTAACCAAACATCTTCTCAATTCAGTTATTTCTTATTTGGGTTTTCACATTATGGTTATGATTCTAATTACACTAGAGTGTAGTGGAATGTTTTTTTTGAAAAAATGGCTTTTATTTTTCTTAGAGAAGGGATGCCATAAGGCAATGTCTTCCTAATCACCCTTATCATTTCATAAATGGTATTTCACTCTTTTTAATTTGTTATGGGTTTTCACTTGAATTAAATTATGTTCTACTAGAATTTCCAATTAATACTAAATAATTTTTCTAGGTTATTACTGTGAACTCTCTGTGGACCTTCCATGGGTAGAATGTAATTACCCTAATGTGAAAGAAATACCTTTGGATGAGACATTAACTATGTATCTTTTCAAATATAATATTATTTAACTATAAATGGTATTATTAATTAATTATGGATCTTTTCATAAGTTATGTGTTTGGGTGGTGATTTAAGCTTGGGTGGAGCTTAGACTAGGTTGAGTGGGATTAGTAAAAAAATGGTAACAATTTTAAAAACAAAACAACATAATTATTTGATTTAAATGGACTTGAAAAATTACCTAGGGAATTATTCTTTTGTTATGGTTAATATATATTCTCAATACCACAATATAGAAAGATTTAATTTGATATAAAATTCAGTTTTCAATTAAAAATTAAATGGATCAATTTGAAAAGTAAATTGTAAATCCATATGGACCCTTGTATTAATTGATGTTCCAGGGTACACATCAATCCATTGACCACTAGCACTCATTCCTTATCCAATGATGAACATGGTTGATAATTTTGTAGTGATGCCCTACGACATCCATTCCACTTATGAAGGTGTAACCAGGTTATGTTTGATAGAGTGTACCTTAAATAGAAATGTATGTCCACCACTATGTTGGGGTGTGGTATAATGTTAGTACAGATTCATGAATAGGACTTATGAGGTTCATTGATATATCTAAAATGAATTACATTTATAGAGATATATTATAGAGTGTTCAACCAAATTTTTTGCGTTCACCCTAGGATGGAATAGAATTAATAATGGACTTATATGGTGTACGTTTTCTATAAAGGGGTTGGAGGAATCTGATTAGTATTATATATTGGGTAGTGACCAAGGGAAATTATATAAGTTCAATTTATATTATTTAAATTAGGTGAAATTTGACATGGCCCATCCTAAAAGGTCATATGTCATGACTACCCAAATCCCTCTTCCAATATGCTAAGAGATGGAGACTAGCACTGAGTAGGCATATCACTCCCTTGGGAGGCTTTATCCTAATTTTCATGTACACACACACATATATTCAAGCCCATACAATGAGGAAAAGTAAAAAAACTAATTAACCAAGAATAGATACATCTAAATCACTCTACCAGAGTACAGAAACATGAAATGTAAAGAAAGAGATCCAAATAATATCCCACCATAATGAAACTAAAGAAATGTCCAAGATGAATGTATATAAGGGGACCAATATCAAGGTTACCACTAGAACACACCTTGGTGAGTCCAGATATCTAATATTTTTCTACTCCAGGTCCCTCTAGGTCGCCATGAAATGTCAAATCATTAATTAAAGAACACAAAACATGTGGGAAATGGACAAGAAGGAGTTAATATATTAATATATTGTTATATATCCCATAATCACTGACTATATCATATCAATAATAGAATCAATATCATCATTGGAATATGCCTAAAAATATTTAATAATAAAATCCAAATATACTCAAAAAATAAAAACTACCTCCTTGTAATTTCACAATTGTAATGCTAGTCCAAAATTCTTTTTTGATGGTTCTACATAGTAATCATCAATGAGAAAAATCTTCCTGAGTTAGATATCATTGATGGAATCCATCCAATATGTACTGAACATCAGATCTAACATAAGATGTATACAATAGATGTATAAAAAGAAAAATCCACATATAAGGACTAAACCAAAGCCCATGGGGTATATAAAAATCTCAATCTGGAATGTCCCACTATGCAGAGGATTGAAACATACGTATTATTGATCATGATGATTCATATAACTACACTAAGGTAATGATGTTTATAGATGATCTCAATATTTTCTTCATGGAATCATTCCAAAAACTCTATCTATAAAGTACTATTAAAGATATCACCATCCTATATGTAAAACATGATTCCATACTAACCACTAGGGAAAGCATCATGGGAATGATTCCTAACAATAAAAATCCATGTTGAAGAATAAAAGTTATCTAATACTTCTTTGAAGGAGTACATTCCATGTAATGAAAGTACATAGTGTGTTCCTTCAGTATAGGTCCTACATTTGTATCACAGTCTAGTCCCATGTTTGCATCATTGTGACAGTACATAGTTTGTTTGACCATATATACTATTGGTCACATTTTTGATTGACTACGTGTGTCCATGTGCATCTAGGTGTTTTCATTCCAGTTCTTGTGTAACTTTCTTAATACAAACTGAGATTCCATGTTGAAGCACATTTCTTATGAAAGCGGTCACACAACATGCGATATTTAACATCTTTTGGAAATGCTAGAACCACATCTCAACACTCACACTCCATGTAATCCCAGATTACATGTCATATTTTGTGAGATTTTAAAGATCTCATAGAGTCATTTCACACAAATTCTTACTCAAACTACACTGCTACTAGATCAAACGTACATCCCAAGTATAAACCAAAAATATAGGATTGTAAGGATTATTAATCTCTAGAGAACTGATTTATGGCCATCCTAGTTGCTCGAGAATCATCTCAGAACCACACTGTCACTACAAAATTGAAAAACCCAGAAGCAAAGAACTTGATCCGGTCCAAATATATCATCACCTTCATGATAGTTTTATCCCATCATCAATCCAAATCTGGGCCAATCAAAGAAATTTGATTCACCCATAATGATTCATGAAAGGATTATTTAGTCAGTATTTTTTGATATGTGGGCCAACAAAATTACCTACGATGAAAGAATAATGGGGGAGGAAATTCACAAACTATAAATTAAAGGAATAAACATTACTAATGCTCCTGTTGGACTTGATTAATTTACACTATAATGTTGAGTGAATAAATAATAAAATAATCATAGATAAATCTCCAATTCTCATATAAATCTAACTTGTACCCATAATACAGATCATCTACAAAATAATTTGTCCGTTGATTGATTCGTGTTAATCACTGGAATAATAAAAAGGAGGTAAATACAAATAAAAAAAACCTACAACATCCATGTGGAGTTATATTTAGTGATTAAAGAATCCAAATCATTTTCATTGGTAGGTTTCACATGTTCCATTGGCACACTAAATGTTGACCCCTATCTAACCTGATGTCTCTTTCTAACAATATCTTCCAATGATCCAATATGTTGTAATTGTTATGTAGAAAACCATAAAAATCTATTATAATTTTATATTTAAATATGAATTAATAGGTCAAATCATCAATGTAATAAAATAAAAAAAATAATTTTGTTTATTTATTTAGTTAATCTCATGATAGATTTTGACAAAATGATCAATTCCCAACAGGTCTACATCACACTTACAGTAAAACCCATTCTATGGATTCAATTGTGGCCTCATATATTTGATCCAATTCTAAATTTATAATTTATTGAAATTTTTTACGAAAACATTGTGCATATTAATTTAATATATTTAATAAATTAATAAAAAATATTTCAAGGCACACCAGGCCTTAGAATAAGTCTTCCTCTGTGAAAAAATCTTGTTTATTAATCTATATAATATTTCAAAACAATACGCGGATAAATAATGTTTATATATTATACATACCATGTGGATTTAAGTCAAGGAAAACTAAAATAAAAGGCATCAAATTAACACATTGGTAATGATCTTGTATCTGCGTATACCACTCCCAAGTGCACTTCATATGATTTCTCTACTGTTAATGGACATGTATTAAAGAAATTTGTTAATAAAAAAAGATACAGCCCTTCCTATCCTCTATCCCTACTAGGTACTCAATGAAGTTATCTTCATCCTCAATGTTTTTATCACTCCAGTCGATAACATATGATAAATTTTACACATACCTCCTCTGATTTGACAAATTGTTGATTTTGTGTACCTATTCATGCTATGGATGTAGAGATAAATAACAATCAACCTTTCCAAATTTATGCAACATTCAGGAAATACCAATGAATCTCTCTTATAGCTTCTTTCCACAACAAAATCTCTCTAATCCAAATCATGATTAAACATCTATGAACACATGGTATCCCTCGTTGAACTATAACAATCTTCTTCACTAGTCATCGTTGGATATCTTATAGCAATATGCATTCATCATGTTCTCCTAGATGATATGTATCTTCCCTATAGTGTCTCTCATAAACACATAGCCCATAAGTGATGATTCACCTGTATTAGTACAACAAATGGGTGACCTATAGATTCTCCGAGATAAGGCCTAAAATGATTCCATACCAATGGGAGAATTGCGTACCTTTTATGTTTTCAATATCCACCAATGGTAGTATATCATACCATATATGGTCAATGTATAACATGAAATTCTACAGCATGTCCCGTAGAACCTAAATGGTCTCCTTAGTTTGGAAATGGGAATGGGGGTGAAAATCCATGCTCAAATATGGATGATTTCCTCAAAAATCTTGCAATAAGTTCCCCAACTAAGATTTGATACACACAACATAAATTAGATAATCATCTTGGAAACTATGTATTTTGAATATCCTATTTATGGAAAGGTGTCATATGATCTCTATAGATCTCTCCTATAATATATCATGGATGTGGTATGACATAGAGTATCCGTCTAAGATCAACCATATGGAATCATGTATCCTGGATATACATTGAAACACTGGAATTATGCCCATGCATATCCAATCACACTTATTCTCTAGAACCTAAATGGGTTTCGGCAAACCCATAAGAACTCATTGCTCATCCATCGCCTACTTACATGTAAGGCATTAAAAAAAACATCATATCCTTTCTTCATTCCTAGACATCAAGATTGATGTTAGCGGTCCTGATATATCTTTTCCACTCATGTATAAAATTACAAAAGGAATACATGAGAACATCTTACAACCACATCTTGCAATGTGATTAGTATCATCATGCTGCATCAAAAAATGACAACATTCTCCCCACCATCAAAAAATCCATTAGGGTTGTATCCTATAGATACCATTGTATATAGGGTATCACTATCAGTATCCCCATGTAATGCCTCCCTAAATACCCATAAAAGAATAAGAGTAACAAAAATTGGCTCATGTAAAGATTCTCCACCACCTTCCATATAAGATACATTCAATGGGGAATACTATTCTGATTCCTTGTGCATCAAATATGATCAAGATGTCTGGCTGATTGCATCTACTACCACATCCTCCTTCCCAGGATTAGAAATTAACATGATGTCATAATAATAGAAAAAATATTTTCATCTCCTCTATCTCAAGATAAGAACATTCTAACAGAATATATACTTGATTCTCATGTGGTAAAAATAGACTATAAACCTCTCTTCCATAAGTAATTTTTTCCATGTCTTCAATGAAAATAATACATCTACTAACTCAAGGTTCTAGGTTTTGTATTTATTCTCATTTGGTATAAAAAAATGTAGACCTTGGGTAATATAATACATCGTATTCATCAGAAAAGAACCAATCCTCTTCCCCATTTCCTTACATAACACTATATACTCAACAACATCCTCGGGAATTGTTATAATTAGAGGGCACATCATTCCCTGTCTCAAATCATGGAGAGCCGACTAGAACCAATCTACCCACATCATTGGTTCCTACTTTTCATTAAAATTTTTCATGGGAGTAGATATCGTGGTGAATTCATGTATGCATCTTTGATAATATAATTTCAACCTTAAGAAGCTATATACCTCAATCATGGTCTTGGGTGGCTCCCATGCCAAAAATGTGCTGACCTTGGCTAGGTCCACTACCATTCCTTATTTTGAGATAACATGCCCATGAATGGGGATATACTGAATCCAGAATCGACACTGAGAGATTCTTGTAATGATACTACTCTAAATGTACATCCAAAACCATTCGTAGGTGTCATGTGTGCTCCTCATTGAACACCATGTACACTAGGATACCATCGATTACGACTACCACAAACTAGATAAAGAAAATAGTATGGTTTGGTTCATGAGTCCCATAAAAACTAATAGTGAATTTTTCTGAAAAATTGAATCACCATGAACTCATACTTACCATAGTGACATATCAATTCATTATTCATTATATTGTCATCATGTACTCACAAAATTTTATAGCCTGATCTAATGTCAAAATTTTAGAACCATTGTGCCTATCTCAACTAATCAAAGATTTCATCAATACTTTTTAGTGGATAATTCTTATTTACATTCACATGAATTGGGTGAATGTTTTTCACACATAATCCCAAACTCCCATCAAAATTATTAGCGATCAATACATGGGATTTCTATAGTGAAATAGTGGGTCAATCAATTTCCTTTCTCAACATGTCCTCAAATTGCACCCTCAGCTTAAGAATCTCTATGAGTTCCATTCAATATAATGGTGAAGAGATGAAGGTCATCCCAATGTATTTATAAATTCATAACTCATTATGTCATCGGGGAGGGAAGATTGGAACATCCTCATGATAGACATAGACATAAATCACCACTAATGCATGAATCTAGAAAATCATTGTATCCACAACAACAAAGGACATTAAATCCATGTGATGAGTAATTGGATACATCCTCATTTGCATGAGTTCATACTATGCTATCTGGTTTTCCTTTTCACCCATAAATGAAAACCTTATCCCATCAGGGTAGACACACCACATCCTCCACTTGAAACAGTCCACCCCAACATGGACTATAGATAACATGTTCATACCCAACAAAATTACATAAGGACTCATTGATACTACAATGAGATCCAAATAGAATCTATGACCCCCAAAGAGGTTGGTGACACTACTAGAAGATGTGTGGTATTTCTGAGTCACATGTTGCAGGAGCCTTTATAAATAAGGTTTTAGACTAGGGATAAATGTAAATTTGTGTGTCTCAAACCATGAAAGTTAAATTAAAATAATGACTTGCACCTATATATATTATTAATATAAATAAGGTATAAAATACACATATTTTATATAATATAATACATACAGGCGCTAGGTCAGAATCCTTGACAATATCCATCTACCCCATCCCTATCATTCAGATCCATAAGCCATACGTGGTCTATGTGGAGGTGGTGGTGGTACAAGTCAAAATGTCTAACACCTCTATCTTCATTCCCTACCACTCTACCACATACAACACCATAAAGGGTTTCCTAATCCTGTAGTTTCCTCTACTTTTGTAGACCATCCACTACAACTCGGTCATACATACAATATGATGGAATATCTCATGCAAGATATACCCTACCATCACAAGAGTTTCACTACCCCCCTTGAGATGAATATACCCATATTGTGAGCCCTAAAATGTAGAAGCTATAACTTCAGTTCATCTACTATGAAATATTAAATGTTCTGTTCCTTAAGTCTGACATCAGATCCCAGATGTCAAGGACACTTCTCATATGTTCCCACTACCCAAAAAAACTATCTTCGAGTTATTGTCCAGAAAAATCTCAGCCACAAAAGGAATTATACATAACCCCAACATATAATGGAATTAATAGAGGTGCAACACCATATTATAAGTCTATATCTATCCATCTCTTTTTTTTAAGCACCTAAATTAAATTATCATAAACGAAATTCATAATGTATCGAGATAGGTTGATGAAAATCAAAAAATACTTAGCCTTTATCAAATATCCAACTGATGTTGTTGAAGATTTCTTATGAGTACAACCCTCAATATAGCTGAAGATAACTCCTCATAGAAAATGAACCTGAACCCTACATATTCTAGATTCTCAACATCATATGATAGTGTTTCCAAAACCCACCACCATCCTACATACTCAAGGAGAATTCTCACTTCAAGAACCACCGTCTGATATGCTAATAAAATGATTGGATGGAAAACTCAATTCACAACCTCAATACAGTCAGCATCTACCTTTGGAACAATATTTACCCATATCAATATGGGTTGTTGACAGTAGATCTCATGAATCATTTTGAGCATGCGCACCTCATCTTCTAGTACTATGGGTACCATGTGTTTCTCCGTAGGTGGTGGTATAACGAGTGAATCACCTATAAGTAAAACCTTTATACCAGATCCTTGTATCGATGGATCAACACTGAGGAGATAATCCTTATGATCCAGTTTCTAATTCTTAGCTAGCATATATTTCTAAGGTATCTCGAAATAAATAAGATATATGATGGTTAATGAGTATATATGAAGAGATGGCATAATAAGTACATTAAAATCCCAAACCATTTCTATATGATTCATGTAAAGATTGTTTCACTACAACCAATGTTAATATGTATCGAGTCAAAAAGGTGATCAATGTCCAAGATTATGGATACATAATTTCTTGCACGAACACTAGAGTATCTACCATGAAATAAAAACTCAAAACAATTTATAGTATTTCCATAATACAATATCACAGACTCATTTCCTATTTTAGTACTAACTTCTATTATTCCAATCCTTCAGGACTCCTCCTAATGGGGCCCATATCCCGAGTTCCCCAATCCTGTATCCAATAGTCCAATGGCTTGCGATTAGTGCAGAGTAGGGATATCACTCACAATGGAGGACTTATCCAAATATACTTGTACACATGAAAACATCCTCCATACCATACAATGTTGAAAATTAAATCAACTAATAGAACATGAATTCATTCATCTAAATCCCACAATCAATGTATAACAAAAATTAATGGATAAAATTGGACAAACACAGTCCCACCATAAAAACAAAAAAAATATCTACCATGAATTTATAAAATGGGACAGTTTTCAAGGTAAATATCACAACACACCTTATTTAGTTTGTCTCACTAATCAATGCATGTTTTTAGTCCCTCATAGAATCAATAAAAGGTCAACCATATTCATAATACATGACATGTTTAGGAAAATCCCATGTTGGTGTATGTATAACAATACATAGTATGACATCCCAACATCACTAAGAATATAAAATCATAAATAGAACTCAATTAACCATAGGATTATTTCAAACACACAAAAGAATACCTAGATATAATAAACTAAGATTCACTTTATCAATGATAAGCTACAACTATAATTCTAGTCTAGGAATCCTGCTAAATGGTTCCACATATCAATCACCCAAATGATTACCCACCATGAGTTAGATAAAAATGATGGAGTTCTTTTGATATGTACAACTCATTGATTGACTCCATAATATGTATATACTGTATGTCTAATGTGAATGATATATAGATGAGGGTCACAACAATGACTATAGGGTATACCAAAAACCCAATCAAGAATAACTAGCTAAATAAATGATCTACTCTCACATTGTGGTGGTCGTGGTATCACCAATAACTCTACAACATGAAAGATAATGGTAAGGGATATCACTACAATCCTTATTGATGGATTCAAAAAACACTATCAAAGAATCACCAATAAAGGAATCATTATCCACTGTGTATAATGAGATTATATCATAACCCATAGGGAAATGATCAAGGGAGAACTCCCTAAAATAATTGTCCAAAAAAGGATAAATAGGGATCTACAACTTCAATAATGGTGTATATGGTGTGTACTAGTAGTACATAGTGGGTTACATAGGCAGTAGGTCCTTCTCTAGTATCATGACCCATGCCCATTTCCATTTCCTTGTTAGAGTGCACGTCATGTCTGAACCCATGTACAACTGATCATGTATGTGTCTAGCTGGTTGTGTTCACGTATGAAAAGGAATTATCATGCATGTACACATGTAAAATTATTGGTATACGACTAACTTTAATGTCTAGTGACAAAATATGTAATAGGGTCCACACACCATATTATATTTAACATCTATGTGGAATCCCTGGCACCATAGCTAGGACCTCATACACTGTGTAATCCCATATTAATCACCATGATCTGTAGGAGTTTCCTAAAACCACTAATTATTTCCACACATATACTTCCCCTACAATTGTATGGACTAGATTGACCAAGCCTCATGTCCATGAACAGTTTATCTATGATTTTTTTCATCATTAAATAACAAATATCAAACTATCCCGACTACTTAGGAATCAACCTACAAAAAATCTATTAAAACACATTACAAAAACCCGCACATGAATGTCATGATATGGTACAATTATGTCATCCTAGACATCATGGGATGATCACATCATTAACCAAAAATAATAAATTTAATAAAAATACACTACACTTGGAATCAAGTGCATAATGATTGTTTGTCCAGTATGCATCCAATAGTGATCTAATGGAATTTACCATGATGAACAAAGAATGTTGAAGGAAAAAGACAAGACAAAAACACATGTAATTTACCTAATCCATTTTTTATGTTGTCCTTGATTTATTTTCATTAGAATGATGAACAACGAGATAATAAAATTATCACAAATAAATCCACATTTCACGAATAAATCTTACTTCTACCCATAATACATAAGATCCATGATTCAATTTGATAATTGATTGATTCATGTTTTTTATAGTAATAAAAAAACATGAAAATTAAACATAAGTAAAATGTCATAGCTCAATATGGTTCAATCATTGAAAAATACTTTCTGATCTTTATAATTATTGAGATCCACTCATTCCATTGGCACATTGATCTATAATCCTGGTCTATTCCAGTGTCTCTTTCCAAGAACACTCTCCTCCAATAGTCCTATATGTCTCAAGGTTTATGTGGCTAGAACATATAAGTTTTCATAAATATATATTTATAGAATAATTAATAGGCCACTACCTCATAATAATAAAATTAGTAAATTAATTTCATTTATTATTTCATCATGTGAAGTCTTTTAACCATAATTCCGACATCAATAAGGTCTTTATCTTTCATAAAAAAATACACGCTATAAAATCATTATTAGACTCATATTTCTTATCTATGCATCTTTTTAGATGTTATTCCACTTTTTCAGAAACAATACTTGCCCATCTATCTAATATATATATTATATTTCAAAAATAATAATTATACACACATCAGGCATCATAATATTTCTCCATCTAAGTGGTTATATATGTTGTTAATCTATATAATATTCCTAAATAATAAATGGAAAAACAAGAGAAATTATAATATAAGAGTGATTCAATGTTATATATTGAAAATAGTCATAGTTTGTACTTGGATATGTATAGTGTTGGTGGTAGTAGCCATTCTTACAACCAATTTTATTCCTTTTATAAATTATTTTTTATGTACACCCTCATGGAATACATGTATAAAATATAAATGTCCCTTAGGGTAGGTATTTTCTTTTGGTATGTGAAAATTCCATTAGGGTGATTATTTTTTTAGGCATGGAAATCACCATTTGGGTATTTAGGTTTACTATTTGAGAAAACCCATATAAGGGAGTTCTATGATACATGGATAAGAAAAATTCTTACGGTAGGTACATGGTAACTAGATGAGATAACACCTATATGGGAGGTCCTTGATACTCTTGATGGGACTAAAATATATATAGAAATATGGTTGATCATGTATACTAGGATATTTATTTCTAGGAGCATTACCCGGTTATATGATCTCTAATATTTATACCAAGGATACTGGACTATATTTGGTTAGTTGGCATGGTAATCATGTATTAGTAAAAGACACCCTATCACAGGTTGATGTGTGTATGTATGAAAAAAGTCTTGGACCTCAATATTGAACATGGGTGTAGGACTTGGCCTAAGATATATGTATACTCCCATGGGGAGGTTATGATACAGTTATTTGCTTGTTCCAAATCACATGCTCAAATATATTAACACGTTGATCAAAAGAATGTGTTGTTTGTGGTGTATTTACTTATTTATATTTAGTGGTTTATTTATTGATAATGATTGATAATTCTAAACGCACATATAGATTCATTGGTGGTGAAGTACAATATTTTATTTATGTTTCTAAACCAAATTATTTATTTACACCTTTATAAGGCCATCATTACTATTCAGTACAGGAGTAGCCTTCACCATATATATGTTCAGATTAGAAAAATGACTATAATGACTAATCATGCAATGTTATCTCGGGTAGAATGTTTATTTATTGATTAGGTGAGTTTATAAGATAATTTTGGACATTTACCTATTTCTTAATTAATATTTTTATTATTTTTTATTTTCAAAATTTATATGTCATTGTCATAGAGAAAGAGTTACCATGTATGACTGTATGAACGTAGGTGTATATCATATTTTTTTATGGATTTTTATTTATCTAATGTAATTTTCTAATTTTCAATGTTTTTTATTCTTGGATAATTATATTATAATTTTTCACTCTAATATTGGTGGTATATTCCCACACAATAATATATTTTATAACACCCACTCACAATTGGTAGCCTCTGGCGTAATGTTTTCATGCCTATGTTATAGTAAAGACCAATGGATAGGAGAATAAATCAGTTTCTAGGGGATATGTGATGTAATAATACCTTAGTATTTTTATTTTTATGCATTTGGAGTATAATATATCAATGAAAAGGAATAAAATCAAATAAAAAAGTGGTTTTGAATAAAAATGTTTTACCTTATTTTTGAAATTCTGTTAACACTGTTAAACTTATATTAGGTAAACCTATATTACACATTTAGATGTTTAATAGTCTTTTTTTACATTAGCATTTTACTATATATTTTATTTATTATCAATTATTATATATTTTCCTAGTAAATTAATTTCATGTAATGTGTTTTATGGAAGATTAAATCATTATCCCAAAATAAATTTTATAGGATGAACAATGTCAAAGGGGTTATGGCTCTATAATATCAAGAATATAAGTAATAAAATAATAATAATTTTTAAAAAATAAATACACTTTCAAAACCAACCATTTCATTAGGTCATGAATAATTAAAAACCCCATTTGACGGTGGTGGTAGTCCACACATACACATGATCGAGGATATCATTATTCAATGGTTGGAAACTCAAAAATAAACAAGTGTATATCTTTCTGTAATCAAGATTCATTAATATATATTACTTCCACTAATTAATTATGTCATGAAAATTTTACATATCATTATAGAATTATTATTTGGTCATGAACATTATATATATAATTTCATCCATTATTATATCCATCCATGAAAGTCGTTAATTGAAAAAAATGAATCTCTTCTCGTGGGTGGCAGAACACAAGTACAAACACACGATGTTTTCATTCCCCATAGAATGTAAAAAACATTAAATAATTGGTTCATATAGTGGTGTGGAATTATTATCTATGGGATATAATTTATATTTAAAAAATCACTCCTTGGGAAGCTATACCTCTATAAAAGCACTCTTACAACCACTAGTAGTTTCACCACATTTATCATGATTACCTTTGGTTGAGAGCCATGCTTCACCCAAATCTCAACAGTGAATGTTTCCATGGATTATATTCCCATATTTTCCATTAATACCATCTATAGTTAACCAAAACTTTTAAAATTAATAGTACATATTTTCTTAAAAAACATCTAATAAAAATAGATAGAAGATCTAGAAGCCTTTGTTATTTGAATGTGTAGATTAAAAATGGATCAAAAAACTAAAATCCAACATATATATTTTAATCTCTATAATGTTCTCATAAATTCATTTGTTCTCATTAAACATTATTTCATATGTTATGGAAAACATAAAACTGATAAGTTGGATTTCTATGTATGAAAATAAATATGGCCATGAAGCATATCACATGAATTATGAGGAATATGATTATAAGATAAATTGAAATAATCAGGAATAATCTAATAGATTGATAACATAATTTAATTGGAATGAAAATACCTGGGAATATAGGAATTTATTAGAAACATTTAACACAATTGAAGCATGTGGAAAGGATAACCGCTAATACAACATCATATGTTGGGTAGAGTCCTATCATGGATAAGGTTCACTTCCCAATCCCATAAAATCATCTAATGAGATAAATCATTTACCCAATTCATTTAAGAACTTTCATGGTTTATACAATATAACATGTACATTATTATGTTTTTCATGGATGGAAATCAATAAAATGGCATAAACATAATAAATTTGATACAACAAAATGTGTTCTATAATCTTTCCTCATTAAGGGAACACAATGAATGAATTACCTCATAAATGGGAGGGATAGTAAGTTAGTTATATATATATGAAACATATATAATGAATTTATAATCCTTAAATAACATCGAAGTGATAGTGGATGTGAGATAGAGAGAGGGAAGTCATAACCTAAGTAATCAAGAGGTTAAAAGTGATCCCTTACCTTATGTCATAGAATAATTTTTAACCTACACATAATATATTATATAATAAAAATAAATTCATAAATTAAACTACATAGAAACATTTTAATATACATTATATTTAGTATATCTGTTTCATTTATAAACATTTAATTTATATATAATCATCAATTATGTTGGTTTGACAGCATTCATTTCATGGATCTAGGGTTGGATCCATTTTGAATAATTTTTTATTTTCTTGTATAATGGGATTACAAATAATGAAGTGAAATAAAATTGTATTCATCAACATTTCAAAATTTAAATGGTCTAAAATAACAATTTTCATTCCTAAATAGGGATGATTCACTTTGTAAAAACAATAACATTATGTGTTTATTTCATTTAGGTCATTTCATTGACTGTTATAAAATATATTCATCCATTTAATTAAATTATTATAAAATATTAAATAAATATAAATAAGTAATAAGGTAATTTTTAATATCATATCTAACATAAAAATATTTTTATATCCACCCATTAAGGCAGTACAGAAAAACAAAGTATGCTTTTCATTAAGGCGGTGAACAAAACAAATTGTAAACAACATTTAGGTTTCATAAATGAAATATGGGAGGGTATAAGATGGATATACCATTAAAAGAAAATAATATATATTTATTATACTATATTAAATATGTTTTTTGTATACTAGAGTTGAGGAGAAGTTATTTGAAAAAAATATGAATTAGAAATTTTTTAAATTGACCTCTCTATTGTTGTCCCATTGAGATACTCTATAAGGAATTTGGAATTGAATGTTTGGTGAGGCCAAAATCACTATGAAGTCAAGAAAAAAATTTCTATTGTAATTGTGTAGGAATATTATAATGTCTATGTATAATATGGTTTTAGTAGAAGGGGGTGAGCAGTGGTATTTATAAGGGGAGAAGAGGAATTTTTTAATATTATATTTATTGGTTTATTATTTTGGATTAAGATTAAAAATAGTATTTAATATATTTACCATTTATTTTAAATGTTAAATGTAACGTAGAACTAGTAGGTTATTACATGATCATTGAAAAAAAATCGTGTATTTAGATTAACATGTTAAATATCACATTTCATTATTCAACAGAAATTCAACAATCATATAATAATACCAAAAATTAACCCTAAAAATATTAATATTATTATATATAAAAATGTAATAAATTTCATGAAATTGCATTCAAATTTTTTAGAATTTTTTTTAAATACTCACTTATTTAAAAAATACCAATTGTAATATTATGATCAATTTAAATACTATTTAAAAAATTAAGTTGACATATAATTATATTATCATTAGAGTAAAATATAATATATAGTTATATTAATTTTTATTAAAGTATATATTATTTTAAATAATTATTTTTTCATAAAAGTTCAATTAAATAATATATTTTAAAAAAAAAAATTAAAACACTAAATTTATCATAGTGACAAATTTATTTACATGTATCATAGTATAAATATATAATATTATCATTTTATAATATATTAAAATATAATTTTAAAATAATATTTTTGTTAAAACTATTCATATAGTGGGTAAAAAATTCTCAAATATCATATTATTATTTCAACAGTTACATTACAATTACAATTTTCAAATAGTACTCCAACGATTATATTTTTAGTGGTTAAAAAATTCATTAATTATTATAAATATATAATCCTTCATTAATTTTTTATTTAAATCTATTTTATCTCATATTTATTTATATTATAATTTGTAAATTAATTTTTTATTTCAAACATTTTATCTCATTTCTACATTGTGTTTCTCAAGTGTATTTATTCTTGTAGATCATATAGATTTAAATGTTTTTATTCTCGTTATATTGTTCTCTATTTTAAATCAACATTTAATATTATATATTCTTATATATAGTTTAATTATTTATATTAACTTTTCACATTAATATAATATTTATTTGGGTTTCATCATGTATTTTCTATGCTTTTTACTATGTTAATAAATATGACAACTTTAAAAGAAGTAAATATTTCATTGATAAAACTCATTTTCTTTAAATTCTTAAGCCACTCCACATAAGATAGATAATATTTTAGATATACCTCCTCTAAATGTAGTACCTATACGGTATTGGTTATGTACTTCATGAAGAGAAGATTACGGAACACATCATGTAATTACTTTAGGGTTTAGGGAGTTCTAGTCAATATGCCCCTGCTCCAATGTGATCAACAATCCCAAAGGGACCTACATACCTAAGAATTATATTTTATATCTTCCAATGTCTCATAACACCCTTCCTTATAGGTATTATGATGAAAACATTATCACAAACCTCAAACTGTGTGTATTGTTACTGATTATCACTATATCTCTTCTATTAACTCTAAAAATCCTTGATGTGGTATTGAATGGTCTTGAATATTTTCAAAACAATTTCAGCTACAAACGGCTTGAATTCATGAACTAAAACCTATCACAAATATGTTTGGAATATCTAACCATAAATGGATTAATATGTATCTATTTTCATTAATGAGTGAATGATATGATTTCATAATAACTCTATAAACAAGTGATGATGATCCCATTATACATTATTGTCTACTAAGCATGATATCAACTAGACACCCATTGTATGAATAGTTAGATCATATTGGTCATTAGTTTATTGGTGAAAATATATTTTAATGTTCAAATCCATATTTATATAATATTGGAGAGTTACAAAAAACATGGTGTTAAATCTTAGATATTGATTGAATATGTTTTATAATCATGGTCCATACATCCCCAACACTTCCCTAATTCATGTCGTTTCATGTTTATCAAGTGATAAGTAAAAAAAATTATGAAATTAGCTATAATTATATGTTTTTCACCCCAAAACCATCATTTAATTATTTATTATAGATATATTTAGAATACTACTGATAATTTTAATAGATATGATTTCCAATTTCAATGTAGGCTTGGGTAACGGTTACATCATACCCTTATTATTTTTCCTTTGTGTTCCTTTACATGATTAGAAAATCATCACATTGATGTATATTTTATTTTCTTTTTTTCTTTATAATGTCCCACCAATAGTTATCTCATATATATTGATACACATAGATGCTCTATGGGTGGATGGAGAAGGTTGATCCATGTTCATTTTTCAAAAGATCCATCTTTATCTTAGTATTTGAAGGTGGATCTATTCGTGACCAAAATATTACAACCCATTATTCATCAATTTAAAACATTAATTATTTCATTATTCTTACAAAACCCATTTTCATCTAAATTTTCACATAATATCCTTGAGAATTTAAAATCTTCTATAGACATGATGCTTGATCAATCATTTGAAAAAATAATAATTATTTTCCTTTTATTATAATATATATAACCGTTAATTAAATGTTTAATATGATTGGATTCTTCAATGTTCTCATCATTTATAAGGATGGATGATCATTTCTTACATAAATACTCTTCTAAAACAACATAATAATTTCATATATAAATATTACATCTTATTAGATTTATATTTATTACATTAATAAAACAAAAAAGTGAGGCAATAATATTTTAGTTTCTTTGTATATTAGATGAAAAATCATTTAATTTAATTAATGATCTTCAGCATACCCCACAATGATCTTCCTGAACAATACTCCTCTTATACATAATAGACAAAAAAATTTATCATAACCTATGTTATGAAAGATTAAAAGGGTGATATTAGATTCTCTAAAAGGGTAAAAATATAAGACATCAATTATTGAATATAATGAGAATAAAAGTATGAGAATAAAAGATTAATATTTTAAAACAATACCCTTCATGTCATTGATCATAACGTTGAGTCATGTCATGACGATTTGGTAGTTCATGAGACAATACTTATAGAGGTAGCAGAGAACATAATAAAAAAGATCCTAACATACACATAATACATGGAATTATGTTATAAACATAATCATATAACATGGAGAACATGGTTAAATAGAGGCAATTTCACTCCTTAATTCTAGGAAAATAAATTACGCCCTCACATAAACTTAATAACATGAATGTATGCCCACTCATAACCTTATTGAAGAATAGATGGTCAATTGATAATAGAATGGAAATATAAGTGAGTTCATGAATAATATTATGGATATGAAATCAGGTTCACACATAAAATTTTGAACATGTTATCATGTTCATAGATAACACAATTATCTCATGAGTTATCCATCATTACGTAATCAATTAGAGGGCTTTGAAGGACTCATCCATCAAATTACCATAATATATTCATGTTAATTTTCCAATACATTCACCCTTATCTTAACCCCAATAAATATAAATTGATTTTTTAAAAATTTCAACATATCATCATAGAATAACCCAATTAAATAGGTTCCATAAATGTTTAATCATTTAATTATATCATAACTAATGGGAAAGAAATGGGTTTGATAAATTTATTATCAAAGTAAAACCCATGGAAGAGAAATGTGTTTCATAAATATAATTCCATTAAAAAAACAAACTATTTATCTAAATAATAAGAATGATATATGTGGATATTATCCCCATTAAATAATATGTTACAAAAAGGATGTCATCATATATGGAAAATGGTTTTTAAAGTAACATTTAATATTTATTGAGGAAAATATAATTTATACATTAAAAAATAATGTAAATATAAAAATTTATAAAAAATTTAAATATTTATCATTGAATATAAATTGGTAAAATTATAATGTAATCATTAATAATATTTTAGAACAATTATTTTGAAAAATATGATTTCTATATTGAAAACATTTTTGAAAGTAAAAATACTTCAAAAAATTATATGGATTTAATTTCATTTTAATTCCAATATTTCTTGTTTTATGTATACTATAACATTCCATACCCGAAAAACACATATGTAACTAAGCTCTGTTGTATATAAGGACACAATAATTCTTCCTCTTATACCATAGGGTTCTGACTAGAAGCAAGGTCCATAGAGATACAATGGGAAGAATATAACCTCACAATCAGATAAACAAAATGGTTAAATAAATGGATAAAATCCATAAGCATAATATCAACAAATAGTAGAAGATAACCATTATAAAAGAAGATAAATTTACAAGCGTTTCAATATCCATATATATATACAAAATTATGTAATACAATGTATTTAAATAACACTTATAAGAAAACATGGAAGTAAACGCACATACATACCAATATATTTATGAACCAAAAATACCAATATACTATCTTCGAATATAATAAATAAATATATAATGGTTACATTGTCCCCTACTCCCATGATACAATCAATAATGAATCATCCATGAACAAATTTTCTTTATCCATACCTTCATTTATAGTTTTTATTTGTGAAACAATCAGTATCCCAAATTGGGTTTGAGATATACTCATCAGGACACCACCAATTACACTTATAACGAGTACAACTTAACCACACCATCTATAATAGTGTATAGATATAAAATTTCATGATGGGATTAAATTTTATACCTGACCATACTATGAGAAAAAGGTTCTAATTAATGTATCATATAGTGGAAGAAAATCAATATATATATGAAGTGTTAACAAAATGTAACAATAATATCGTCATACAACACATGTGAAAATATGAACAGAACTACATAGTATAGGTACCAAGACTTATAATTAAGTTGACCAATATATTGATATTTGAATGTATATAGAAGTCATAGGTGATATACCTTGGTCTTCCTCATTAGTTTTACACTGTAACTAATCAATCATAGGAGTGATAGGTTCAATATGATGATTCCATATTTGGTGACATACTAAAAGTAATAATACCTATGGGTTGTAATTTCTTTATATGCCCCCTAGTTAGTGTGATACTATAATGAAACACATTCCATACCATCATAAGAAGTTAGTTCCAAATTGTGATTTCCAATATAAAAACATCTAGTGTCATGGGCTATGTTAGTTTCCATTCCAAATTACACAAATCAATATAAAGAGGAAGAAGTCAATATAATATCATTATAATTACATATTAAATTTTAATATCCGAGTAAATATTTAATTTTAAGTAAAAGAAGTCATCATCCTTTCCAACTATCTAATTTGATTTAAAAGTAAACCAATACAATTGGGGAGATATCACACACTGAAATGAGTGGTTTAACATATGGTAGATGTTATAACTCACAAAAAGGGTGGTTTGAGTTGAGGTTCATAGTTTATAAATAATAATCATGTGCTAAAATAGGGGACCCACATTTTTTTGACATAATTAAAATATGAATTATCATTTTCTTTTGAATCAATGACTAGAAGTTAAGATGCATGGAACATTAGAGAAACTAAAAAAACCTAGGGAAAAGGAATAGGCCACCTACCATGTGGATGTTGTAGAACACACATCCAATATTGAGATTCGGATTGGTATTAATATAAAGGACACATAAGAACAAAATATAACTTTAAATAGGGAATATTATATTAATGAAAAATTAATCTGAATATTGGAAGAAAAATTAATAAAAGACCTAATGGAATGGAATACATATTGGTAGATAACCAATGCAATATATATAGTTTGAATTTGAGTCCAGGTGGAAGAATGTCTTAAAATCTTAGATTTAGGTGTGATATATATATAATGGGACCAGGTGAGATACTATTCATGTTGAGGGGAATGAAATAAATGGGCGAGGCTTTAAGATAATTAATGGTAAAAGGAAAATTTTCCATTATTTTGTGGTCTTTGTGACAACCCAGGTTAATAAATAATATGAAATTTTCATATTTATTAATATTTTTGAATTAAATATTAATTTTTCATTAAATAGGATGATATGTTCGATGGCGTACCTGATACGCAACAACTGGTTTCTTTGAAATCTTATGTTTCACTTAATGTTGAGGCATACTAAAAAATAGTAATATATTATTATTATTTTAAATGGTAGTTAATGCCCAGACATTGCATTGGATATAATCAATAGAATTAAAACCAATATGATTACACATGTTTGTTAAATATTTTTACATTTATCCAATATAGGTTATAGGCTTAAAATGTGAATGATTCCAATTTTATACATAAATAAACTAATATTCATTAAAAGGTCTATTTACTGCCTATTGATGGCGAACCATTTTTAAATCTAGTTTTCGTCACTTTTATATGTTCTATTTGAAAGAATAAAATTATTCTTTAGAATAGGGGTGTACAAATCTACTTCGGATGGAATTTTATAATTTTCATGATAAAGCTCATTTTTTAACGAATAGTGAACAATACTACATTTTAATTCCAAACTTCCTTTTAATCTAATTAATTTATATGGATAGATTATCTATTTATTTGGTTTTAAAGTGTAATAAAATTATTTTTTTTACTATTTAATCCATTTTTGGTCATTTTAAGTAATTTCACATTGAAATTAGACATTAACAAGTTTCAATGTTTTGACAGTTATTATTTATTAAAAACACGCTATTTGTTTTGAAAACTACAATTAATTATAAATTAATTTCTACAACATTTGTGATTTGAATTTGAAAAAATGGATTCCATATTTGGAATCAGGAGGTCCAAATTGCTTAAATAGGTAACTTTTATTTTTAGGCATTTTGATTAGTAATTTCAGTAAATATTTTATTTAACATGGTTAAAAGTTAAATTTGGTAAATAGGGGAAAAATGACATTATATTGATATTAAATTACCCTAACGCGTTTCCTAACCATATTGGATGATACTTGTCTGACCATGGGAATACATAAGTCGATTTTGGGACCCCATGGATCCACTTGTAAGTGAAAATAAACTTTATAAATAATAATTTAATGTTATGGAAAATGTAACATAAACAAATAGCTTTTAGTAAAAAAAAATTCTTATTGGGTTATATAAGATATAATTTCTAATATAAATATTCATTTGTGGAAAAAAGAAGTTATAAGAACCTCGATGTCCTTGTGTGTGGGAATAATCCACCTGAATACCTTATTATCTTGCCTCTAGTAGAGTTTGAAGTAATTTTGGGTATGGAATGGATTTTTGTTTATCATTCTAAGATTAACAACATAGATAAAGAGATTTTATTTCAGAAATAATATAAATTTTCAAGAAGTAATGGACCCATACTTTTGATAACATATCTGGAAGCTGAGAAACTATTAAAAGATGGAAATGAATGTTACCTTGCACATATAGATGAAAATAAAGAAACTATTTAGATTATTGTTGTGCTAGTGGTGAATGAATATATTGACATTTTTTATGATGAGTTTCCAAGTATAATATCTGATCAGGAAGTTGAATTTACTATTGACATAGTTCCTTATGCTAATCCAATTTCTAGACCCCCTTATCGAATGACTCAAATTGAACTTTTAGAGTTTAAGAATCAATTTCATTAGTTATTAGATAAAGGATTCATTCGACATATCACATCACTGTTTGGTTCTATTGTCTTGTTTATTAAAAAAAATATGGTTCAATGGTAGATTTAATTTATTATAGTGCATTGAATAATATCACAATTAATAAAAACTATCCTTTGCCTCAATTTGATGATTTTTGTGATCAGCTCCAGGGAGCTCAGTATTTTTCAATGATTGACATGAGGTCATGATAACATCAGTAGAAAGTAAATGATACAAATAATACAAAGATAGTGTTTCATACTAGAAATGGGAATTATTAATTTGTAGTTATGCCTTCTAGGTTAACCAATGCACCTATTAAATTCATGGATCTTATGAATAGAAATTTCCATGATTTCTTGGTTATGTTTGTGGTGTCGTTCATTGATGATATTTTGGTTTATTCCCAAATTAAAAAGGAACATGAAATTCATTTAATGGTTATATGGAAAACTCTAATAGAAAAGAAACTGAATGGGAAATTCATCAAGTGTGAGTTTTGGTTACAAAAAATATCATTTCTTGGTCTCATTGTTTCATGAAATGGAAAAACTTTTGATCCTTCTAAAAGAAAAGTGGTTGAGGAATGGCCACGACCCACAAATATTACCGAGATCCCAAGTATTCATGGTTTGGTAGGATCTTAATAACAGATTATTGAAATTTTTTAATGGTTATCTAGTCCCCTAAATAAATTAATTCGAAGAGGTGTTATTGTTAACTATAAAAAATAAGGTGATGACTGTTTTCAGGAATTGAAAAGAAGATTTGTGAATGATTTGGTTTTGGAACAAACTTCCAGAAATGGTGAGATTTTTATCTACAATGACTTTTTATTTAACATACTTGGTCATGTCGTAATGATGAATGATATGGTAATTTCTTATTCTTCACGTCAAAGGAGATATCATGAGTTAAATTACCCTACACATGATTTAGAATTATCATATGTTGTTTTTTATTTAAAAACATGAAGGTATAATTTGAATGGAGAAAATTGTTAAGTATATACTGATCAAAAAAGATTTATGTTTATATTCACTTAGAAATAATTGAAAATGATACAGAAGAGCTGGCTGGAATTAATCAATAATTATGATTTCACGATTCATTACCATCCTGGAAAAAAATACGGTGGTTGATGCTTTGAGATGAAAAGGAAATGCTACATTAACCATGTTACGTTTGGAAAAATATACTTTGATTAACGATTAGATGAACTTCGGCATAGAAGTTATTGGTTCTAAAAATTACTCTGTTTTGTTTTAGGTGTCATCGAAATCATCTTTATTTGAGAGAATTAAGTAAGCACAGAATAAAGAATGCGAGTTACAGAAAAAGGTAGAGTTGGTTCTGATGGGTATGTTGCCTGAATTTAACATCAATAATGATTGTATTTTGAGATTTGAAGAGAGATTATGTGTGCCTTATGATTCATAGTGAATGAAAGAGTTGTTTTGTGAAACTCACAGTTACCCATTTTTAGTTAATCCTTAAAGTACTATGATATATAGATATCTTCAAGAGTATTACCAGTTGGATGGAATCAAAAGAGATATTGATAACATTATTTTGAAGTTTTTTACTTTTTAATAGGTTAATACAGAGTGACAATTATTGAAAGGGATTCTTTAGACTTTACCGATGCTAGAGTGGAAATGGTAAAATATATCCATTGACTTTGTTGACGGATTACCGAAGATATCTCAAGGTAATAATGAAATATTGGTTATTGTTGATCGATTTAGTAAATCTAATCATTTATTTCCTATTTGAGATACTTTGTCTCTAGATCAACTTTCTCGGTTGTATGTTAAAGATATATAGTTTTGTGGAATGGAGTTCCGCTCTCCATTGTATCTTATCATGATCCCAGGATTACTTCTAACTTTTGGAAGGGCCTTTAGATATCGTTAGGTACAGAATTAAATTTTATTACAACTTTTAATACTCAATCAGGCGGGCAGTTAGAATGAACAATTCATATGTTGGATGATATGCTACGTACATGCAGAAAGGATTACTAGGGAATTTGGGACCAACATATTTCATTGGTTGAATTTTATTATAATAATAGTTGTCATTCCAGTTTTCAGATGGATCCATTTGAGGCATTATATGGAAAGTGTTGTTGAACTCCAACTTTTTGCGATGAAGTAGGTGATAGGAAACAAACTAGACCAAAATTGGTAGAAAAGATGTCAAAAAGTTCACTTGATTTAGAAGCCTATGAGAACAGACCAGAGAAGGCATAAATGTTATTCATATAACTGAAAGATATTTCATTCGAAGTATGTGATCAAATATTTCTCAATGTTTCTCCATGGAAATGTTTGATGCATTTTGGTACGAAGGGAAAGTAGAGTCCAAGGGTCATTAGACCTTATGAAATCCAGTGAAAGTTGGGTCATTTTCCTATAAAGTGGATTTATCTCAATGTATATCATTGGTACACAATGTTTTTAATGTTTCAATGTTGATAAAGTATATGTCAAATCCATCATTTGTTTTGAGTCCAGAGGTAGTTCATTTGGGAGTGAATCATTCTTATGAGGATCAACCTATCTAGATTGATGACTGAAGAGATAATGTGTTGCGGAATAAGTTAATTAATCAGGTAATGGTTTTATGGAAAAACCATATGGTTGATGAGGAAATGTTGAAATATGAGATTTCTATTAGTGATAAATAACCCCATTTATTTAATAAGTGATAAAATTGTGAGGAGTCGACTTCCAAAAGGGGGGAAGGATGTAACATCCAAGGTTAATAAAGAATATGACAATTTCATATTTATTAATATTTGTGAATTAAATAATAATTATACATTAAATAAGATTCTATGATCGATAGCATACCTGATACGCAACAACGGGTTTCTTTGAAATATTACATTGCACACAAAGTTGAGTCTTACCAAAAAATAATAATATAATAAGATTTTTTTAAATGGTAGTCAATGTCTAGCCATTGTATTGGAGGGAATGAACAGAACTAACGAAAATATGATTACACATGTTTTTTAATTGATTTTACATTTATCCAATAATGGTTAGAGTCTTAGAATGTGAATGAATCCAATTTTATGTATAAATACTATAATATTTTTTAAAAGGTCAATTTACCACCTTTCGATAGAGAACCCTTTTTAAAAATAGTTTTTGTCACTTTTATATTTTCTATTTGAAAAAATCAAATTCTTCTTTATAATCAGGACATTAAAATATACATTGGATGAAATTTTGTTATTTTTCAAATAAAGTTCATTTTTATTGAATAGTGAAAAATACCGCATTTCAATTCAACACTAGATTTTAATCTAATTTATTTACTTTTTTATATTATATTTTAATTGGTTTTAAAGTTTAATTAGATTATATTTTTACCATTTAATCCAATTTTGGTCATTGGAAGTAATTTCAAATTTAAATTATACATAAATAAGTGTCAATATTTTGACAGTTATTATTCCTTAAAAACATGTTTTTTATTTTTACAATGGAAATTAATTTAAAATTGATTTATAAAACTTCAGTGTTTTGGATTTAGAAAAATGGATTCCATATTTGGTATGAGGAGGTCTAAATTATTTAAATAGGTAACTTTTATTTATAAATATTATGAATAGTAAATAAAGTAAATATTTTTTTACCATGGTTAAAAGGTAAATTTGTTAAATAAGGGTACAATATAATATTATAATAATATCAAATTATGCTAACACATGTCCTAACCATAATTTATGATACAGGTTAGACCATTGGAATCCTTGAGTCAATTTTGGGACTCTATTTAGCCACTTGTAAGTGAAAATGACACTAAATAAAAATTAATTTAATGTTACGGAAAATGGAACTTGAACATATATCTTGTAGTAATTTTTTTTATATGGGGTTATATAAGTTATGTATTATAATATAAATATTAATTTAAAATCTAAAATGATTTCCTAGATCAAGGTATTCGTTTTATAATTTTTATACATTTAATAAATAAAATTATTTATGATACAATGATGAAGTAGTGTTTGCCTTATTAATGAATTATTTAAACAAATGAGGTTATAAAAATTATAAAAATATCCAAAAACAATCCAATTATTATTGAATTATTTATTTCAAACAAGATTCATCTTATCTTATAATTAAATGAATATTTTACCATTTTAAATTGAATATTATTTTATAATAAAATAATAATTTAAAAATTTTCTAAAGAGCCCCTCGCCCATCTTATAAAAGGCCACCACCTCTATCCCGTAACTCAAACATCTGAAGACCCTTGGATCATCCCAAAACTTCTCCAATAAGCTCCCAAAATCCCTCCCTCCCACCTAGAATCCTTAATTTTGGAAGAAAGCACATTGAAAAAACCATTCGGTTCAAACCAATGAGAGTTACCAGATTTAATGGTAACGTTTTCTCTCAAGTTATTTTCTCTTATTTTCATTATCCAACTCCCTAAACTCTATTTATTCCATTATTTTATAACAAAAACAGTATATTAAATATACTAGACTATTTTTAGTAGAATTATTCTAACTACACTTCCACGCTCCTCTTTCTAATTTATATGAATATACTGTTTCTGTGGACGGTGAACACCTGCCTCATGAAACAATGATCGTTCAAATATCTCTAACTACATCCCATGATGGAAATTATGATGGAACTAAATTTATATGTGATATATATTATATTTATACTGTCTCTATACTTCTTTAATTTTCCTTGATATCATACATTTATGCTTTCCATAATGTGCAAACGCGATAATTTCTTTTGAGGAAATGCAGTCTGCTGCCCCAAGATGTTATATGACTCATTCATGCCATATGTGAAATGTATAATGTAACTCCCCAACCCCAGTTACCCAGAGTATGTGCATTATTTTAATACATTGGCAAAATTACAAGGAATCAAGCCCTGAAGGACCGATCGGTTTTGCAGTCTTGGAAAATAGATTACATACATGAATGTTACATTACACTTCATAACAAACAAAACAAAATAAATAATCCTTTATGAACACCATTATTCCCTTGTCTTAACCCTTAATATCAATCATAATACACTTCTTGGAATCCTAGGAAAAATAAAACATAGAAAGGGGTGAGCTTAGATGTTTAGTAAGGATAACAATACAGCGGAAACATTAATAAATAAGCATAAACATCTAAGGCAATGTATAACTAAAACAAAATCTTTTTAAATTTGAACTTTAGCATAATATGGAAAAAATAAAATAAAGTAATTTCATTTACTTATTCACATGGATATTCTACTGGTCGAATAATCACATGAAATATCACTAACCACTTTCATAATTATGGAATGCATAATGATAGAATATCATAACCACATAGTCAAGGCATTGTGCCAAGACTACAAATAAGATTTTGTCAAGGCCTTGTGCCAAGACACTAGTTTGTCTCATGAGACCTACCGATGGATTGAGGAGCTATATCGGGCTCGACCCGCCACATATTAAGTCCAATGCAATCTTCCTATTAATAGGTTTAAAAATAACATAAACATTCGTATTAAAACTAGCATACGAAATGTCAATACTATCTCCATAAACCATGAATGGTATAAAAATAACACATCTACAACCAATCTTATCACAAAACCTTTATTACAATATGAACATTTTGTATCATAATAAATAAACTTTAAATAAGCGTAAAATCCATCAAAAGATGTTGACATAGGTAAAATCAAAACTATTTGAGAGAAATATCTCTTTTTTTGAAATCATATAAAAGTCAAATAATTATAAAGCAAAACATTTACATTGAAAATATTATTATAATCTTGTATGGGAAGCTTCAATAATTTTATAATGGAGGAAAATAGCCCCACCCACCATAAATGATAAAAAGACATTCTTACCTTAATTCTGTCGAAAAGGTTAAAATGGACTTTGTTTGGAAAACGACGGAAAGATTCCTTTATAAACTTCGTATAAAAAGTCAAAAAAGGGAATAAATGACATTAAATCATATTATGTAAAATAGTTATAATGTTTTGAAATAAATTTTTATGAAATATATATGTGGATGATAAAGAGGTCCTAGTAGATAATTATGAATAAACAACCTTGAATAATGAAGAGATTGAGAAATACACCCTTACCAATTTGGTAACTTATGAAACATACACACCATGAATGAGGTATAATACAATTAATATGTAAATACACATAAATTAAAGTGTATTACCCAAATAAGAAAATTATGTTCAGAACATACACCACATAAAAAGGTAATAGTGGCAATATGGCACGAATCTCACAGGAATAAAGAGTGAGATGAAAACCCCTTACCTTGTCTCCGACTTGACCCGTTCATTCTTTAACATATTGAATAATAAACTAAAGTTAATTTCTACTTGCTTAAGAACCGTTTTCAAGTTTATTATTCCTTTTATATCACTTATTACCATGTTATAAACATTATGTAATCATTTATGTTAATAACGTTCATTTTATCGATATTTGTCACTTGAGTCAAAAAATGAACATCTTATAGTTACAAGTTGCTCACATGGTCAAAAGATCATTATATCCATAATGATATTAATGATGTATACATCATATATATCATATATATACATATATTTATAATAGTACATATCATTTTGGGGTAAGAATGAAATGTACTGTTCATGGAGACGGTAAGCCGTACGTACGCATGAACACTACATTCATTTCTATTTCTTATTTTAATGGACTTAAAACATAATGATACATAGGTATATTATAATTAGAGTATAATATCATATATAATATCATTAAATCCATCATTTACACATCCCACATATGGTATTAATGAGTCATGTCACTTTGAGGGGGAGGTAGTCCGCACTTCCTCAAATGAAATTACCACGTTTACTCATAATAGAAACCATTATGGTTTTCTATAAAAAAAATATAGAAGAATTAAGAAAACAAAAACATAATATATATCACATATAAATATAGTTCCATCATAATGGCCACCAAGAGCGGCGGTAGAAGGTAATTGAACAATCATCATTTTGTGAGGCGTTAGTTTTCCATCCATAGAGACATTATGTTCTTCACCCATTAGATGGAGGTGTGTGTAAGTGTAATTAAAATACATCTAATAACAAAATCATAGTATATTTAGGATACTTGAATTGTTATAAAATAAAGTAATGAAAAGATTTTAGGGGTTGGGGGAGAAAAATTAATGAAAAGAAATTAAGAAAAATTGTTACCAATAATTTGTGTAACTTCCTTTGGTTTGAACCAAAAGGACTCCTAGAAGTGAATTATTTCTAAGGTAAGGATTCTAATAGGAGGATAGGAATGTAGGGAGCTTAATTGGGCAGTGTTTGTATGAGAAAAAAGGCTTTAGAGGTGTGGGGAATTAGTTATAAGTGGTCTCCTTTTATAAGGGGGAGGAGGGGCTCTTTAGGAATGTGTGAAAATAGTATTTTATTATATAATGAAATTCGGTTTCTAAAGGTCCCAAAATCATTAGAGTCAAAGATAAGATGACGCATGGTCGAAATAAAATCATCCAATAAGAATTGGACATGTTTTGGATATTATTTTAATATTTATATTCTAATTTATTTAAATTATTTTTTAATTTGGTAAATACTGCATCATTATATTTTCCTAAATAATTTAATTTATTAGAGTTCTAAAAATTATTAAAAAAATACCATGATGTAGGAAATAGTTTTAGAATTCCAATGATTATTTATAGTAAAAAATATTACTTAAATAAAACCATATAAAAAATTAATTACAAAATGGTTTTGTTTATGTTAATTTTGCCTTTACATTAAATTAATTAATCTATAGTTTCATTATCATTCATAAGTTGCTCCACGGGGTCCCAAAATATACCCAAATATTCCCATGGTCTTCCATTACTCATCCAATAATGTTAGGACATGTGTTAAGTTAATTTTGAATTTTTACAATATTCTTTTTACCTTGAGTTGCCCTATTTACCTTTAACTGCGGTAAATAAAATTAAAAGGTTACTATTCACCAAAAAATATTTTTATTTAATTGAACTACATTTTACTCCTTGATATTAACCATGTCTCTCAGATATTTTAAATTCAACTCACAGAAGAAGTAAAATTACGTTTTATGTGAATTTGCAAATTCTTCTTGGAGGTGGGTAAAAGACGGTGAAAAGTTTGATAAAATTTTTATATATCTAAAATTATTATAAACTGACTCCAATGAAATAAAATGAACTTATATAAGTATTATGTATCTATTTTTACATAAATTAATTTAAAAAAAAATTGTTTTTAAACTATAACTAAGTGTTTTTCACTATTCACCAAAAATTGAAAGTTTTTTAGAAATATACAGAAAATTCACCCTAAGATAATTTTGATATTATTAATTAAAAAATGATGTCTATTTTACCAAATTCAAAACATAGAATTATCATCTATTAATATAAAATTAATTTCCATTTTCAAAACCAAAACAGGTATTTTTAAGAAATAATAACTATCAAAATATTGAAAATTGTTTATGTCCAATTTCAAAGTGAAATTACTTACAATGACCCAAATTGGATTAAATGTTAAAATATAATCTATTTATACTTACAAACAATTAAAATGTATAATTTTACACTATAAATTATTTCAATTAAAAATGTTGTTTTTAATTAAAATATAGTATTTTTCACTATTCACCCAAATATGAATGTTATCAGAAAAACACCAAAAATTTACTGAATCTATATTTTTATGTCCTGATTCCAAATAAGAAGTTTATTTTTTCAAATTGAACCTATAAATGTTTCAAATATGGGATTTAAAAAGGGTTCACCATTAAAACATGGTAAAAGTGCATTTTATGAAAAATAATTATTTTATCTAAAAAAATGAATTAGTTCTTACATTATGTCTATGAAACTCATAATATGGATTCTAACATTATATGATTATATAATGTTCAAAATTTAGTTAATACTATTCATAACCGCTTTTGAATGGCTACTTTGGTAATCTTGTGGTGCACTTGAACTCGGTATTGCGGGTAGTGCAAGTTATTGAATTTCAATGAAGAAAAAAATTTCTATGAATTATTGGGGTGTTACATTCTTCCCTCCTTACATAAATTGTGTCCTCATAATCTGAAATATTTCTTCAAAAATAAAAGGATAAAAATAGAAAAATACCTTTGTGGGGAAACCCAAATCAGAAATTGGGTTAATAAAATCTAGTCTTAATAAGAGGAAAAGGTGAATGAAGAAGTCACCACCAAATTATGATCTCGATTAGGAGAACATTGGTGGATATTAGAGACACATAATTGGAGGAAAAATGTAAATATTTATAGGGAGTTATTGAGGTAATCAATCGCAAAAATTTGCAGAATTGAAGGCCTCAATGCCATCAATCTATGAGGATTTAAAATACCATCGGTTCCAAAAAAAAATAAACTATTAGGATAACAAATTTTTAGTTTTAATATCCATTACCTAAAGTTTAAGAATTTATTTCATCATAGAATAAGAGAAAAAAAATATACTTGACATGTACAGTTCCTTCCTTTAACTAATTCCTACCAAAACTCATCTTTCACTATAAAAGATAATAGAATTAAAAAATATATTCTATTTATCCTATTCATATAGGGTAAAAAAATGAATTCATAAATCATTTACCAGACCCTTTAAAAATCTACATTATTTAATCCAAGACTTCACGTGGGTCAGTGGTAGGTGATACACCTTTGTCACCCTTCGGTTACGGGTTCAAGTCTAGCGGCCTTGCCGGACGCGACAGGTTGCCGCCCGACCACCAGGTTGTCATTTTTATGGAAATACAAAAATAATCTCAAACATTACTTATCCAAAATTATTCTGTCCAAACTCACAGTTGAAAATTTATAGGGATGTTAAAAACAATGAAAATCCTTTTTTCTGCGTAATAACATATGAACACCTTCATCATGTTTTCTTTTAAAATACTGCAACATCTTGAATTACCATAAAACCTTATTGATTACATTCATGCTCCCATATACATTATAGAATACATGATATACTATTTCCATACAAAAATGATGTAAACTCAAACAATGATGGAACATATACAAATCATTAATCAATTTCATGGTAGTGAAGAATATCCAATATAATTAATTCAAATCAACCATGTATTATTTCAAAACCACTACCTCGGTATCAAAACCATATTATGGTTTTTGATTCATTCAACCATATATTTTCCAAAAAATTTGACATGCTATTGAGTCACTTTTCTTGGTTCCACACAATCTCAAGTCTTTAATGTAATAGTACTATAGTACAATCCTTATATACTCCATAATTATAATTACCAGTACATAATTGATACAACACTTAAATGACATAATTGTTTAATAACAACATAAGAACTATAATCATTTCTCTTCATATGAGGTAGTATCATAACTTGATTATTATCCAATAACATCATTTGCAGTATACTCTTATGAATGTGACATTGATTCGTGTAGTGTCATAATTCCTTGCAGATGAAGCATTGTACATTTGAAAAAAAATTCTTACCCTTGCAATCACATACGTGGTGTCCTTTTTCTCCACACTTTTAACAAACTCACATTCCCTTAAAGTATTTACCAAGGTGACTCATTCCACATTTATCACATATTGGAAAATCCTTCTTTTCCTTATTCCATTTATCCATATTTCTTTCTACCATCCTTTTCTTCTCTTGCTTATCTTAAAAGCCATAGGATTTAGAGAATTATTTACTGATCTTATGATATTATTTATTCATATGATGATAATACATGGGAGACTGTTGCTTTTCTAAATGTTGTCTTAATACCATGAATGATATGACCCTTCTTAATCATTGGATCATATGTATTGCTAGAGTTCTCATTCCTTCTACTGGGCGCCATTTCTAAATAACGATATACACTAGGTCTGTTTATGAATAGAAATTCATAATTCCAAACATGTAAAATACCTAACATAAATTTAATAGTTTATGGATTTAATCCATAATCACCAAAATGTTGTCTCTGAGGATTTATATACTCATAAACCCGTCATAGAGGTTTTTAAATAAAATGAGAATTATCCTAAGCATATCCCCCAAGAGTTTCATAACCAAGAGTGCTGTAAGGCCCGTTGTCATGCACCAGTTCCCGTTCGAGTCTAGCTCAGAGCGGTGTTTTCGGATTTTACGCTTAGGAACATCTGTGCCAGAGCTGCCTCTACCTATTCGTATCCAGAAAGGGATGTATTTTCTTCGAAACCCCACAAAAATATATACATTAAAAAAATTCTAGTAAGTTCTTATATACTAATCCTCAATGTCTATCACAGGGCAATGTTCTCTAATCAGAGTTTATTTAAATCTTATTTCCAAGGTTATTGCTAAACTTCCTCTAATACCAACTGTAACGCCCAGACCCCAGTTACCCAGAGTCGGTGCATTATTTTAATACATTTGCATGATTACAAGGAATAAAGTCCTAAAGTAATGATTGGTTTAGCAGTCTTGGAAAATTGATCACATACATGAATGTTACATTACACTTCATAACATACAAAACAACATAAATAATCCTTTATGAATTCCATTATTCCATGTTCTTAACCCCACATATCAATCACAATAATCTTCTTCGAATCTTATGAAAAATAAAACATAGAAAGGGGTGAGCTCAGATGCTCTGTAAAGATAACAATACATTGGAAACATTAATAAAAAAGCATAAACATTTAAGGCAATGTATAACTAAAACAAAATCCTTTTAAACTTGAACATCAAAATAATATGTAAAAAATAAAATGAAGTAATGTCATTTACGTATTCACATGGATATTCTTCTAGTCGAATAATCACATGCAATATAACTAACCACATTAATAATTATGGAACGCATAATGCTAGACTATCATAACAACATAGTCCAGGACTTATGCCATGACTATAGATATGATGTTGTCAAGGCCTTGTTCCAAGATACCAGTTTGTCTCATGAGACCTACCAATGCATTGAGGAGCTATAGCGGGCTCCACCCATCACATATTAAGTCCAATGCATTCCTCATATGAACATGTTTAAACATAACATAAACATTCGTATTAAAACTAGCATACGAAATGTCAATACTTTCTCTATAAACTATGAATGGTATAAAAATAACACATACACTATCAAACATATGACAACACCTTAAATACAATATGTAAGTTTTGTATCATAATAAATAAACTTCAAATAATCTTAAAATCCATCAAAGGATGTTGACATAGATGAAATCAAAACTATTTGAGAGAAATATCTCTTTTTTTAATCATTTAAAAGTCACATAATTATAAAATAACACATTTACATTGAAAATATTCTTATAAGCTTGTAAGGGAATAATTGAAGATTTTATAATGACTAAAAATAGTTGCACCTGCCATATAAATTAAAAAGACATTTTTACCTTAATTCTGTAGAAAAGGTTAAAAAGGACCTTGTATGGAAATCGACGGAAGGATTCCTTTATAAATTTCTTATAAAAGGTAAAAAAAGGGTATAAATGACATTAAACCATATTCTGTAAAATATTAAGAATTTTTTGAAATATATTTTTAAGAAATATTAATGTGGATGATAAAGAGGTCCCAGTAGATAATTATGTAAAAACAACCTCGAATAATGAAGAGATTGTGAAATAAATCTTTACCAATTTGGTAACATACGAAACATACCCCCATGAAAGAGTTATCAAACAATGAATAAGTAAATACAAATAAATTAAAGTGTATTACACAAATAATAAAATTATTGGCAGTACATACACCACATAAAAAAGGTAATTGTGGCAATATGGCACAAATCTCACGGGAATAAGCAGTAAGATGAAAACCCCTTACCTCGTGTCCGACTTGACCCGTTCATTCTTTAACATCCTGAATAATAAACAAAAGTTATTTTATACTTTCTTAAGAACATTTTTCAAGTTTATTATTCATTTTATATCACTTATTACCATGTTTTAAACATTATGTAATAATTTAAGTTAATAATATTCGTTTTGTCGATATTTGGCACTTGAGTAAAAAATGAACACCTTATACTTACAAGTTGTTCACATGGCCAAAAGATCATTATATACAGAAGGATATTCATAATTTAGATATCATATATATCATATATATCATATATATCATATATATACATGTATTTATAATATTACATATCATTTTTTGGTAAGAATGAAATATACCGTTCTTGGAGATGGTAAGCCGTACGTACGCATGAACGCTAAAGTCAAAATTATTTCTTATTTTAATGGACTTAAAACATAATGATACATAGGTATATTATAAATCCAGTATAATATCATATATAATATCATTAACTCCATTCTTTATACATCCCACATATAGTTTAAACGAGTCATGTCACATTGAGGGGGCGGTAGTCCGCACTACCTCAAATGAAATTATCATGTTTACTCATAATGGAAACCATTAAGGTATGATATAAAAGAAAAATACAGAATCATGAAGAAAACACAAACATATTATATATCATATATAAATACAGTTCCATCATAATGGCCACCATGAGAGGCGGTAAGAGGCAATTTAACAATCATCGTTTCGTGAGGCGTTAGTTTTCCATCCACAGAAACATTATTTTCTTCATCCATTAGATAGAGGTGTGTGAAAGTGTAATTCAAATACATACTAAAACAAGATCCTATTATATTTAGTATACTGATGTTGTTATAAAAGAATGTAATAAAAAAAAATTAGGGGTTGGGGGAGTAAAATTAATGAAAAGAAATTAAGAGAAATTGTTTCATTTATTTTGGGTAACATCATTTTGTTTGAACCAAATGGACTCTTTGAAGTGGCTTCTTTCTAAGGTAAGGATTCTACGAGGAGGATAGTGATGTAGGGAGATTAATTGGGAAGTGTTTGGACGAGCCTAAAGTCATGAGAGGTGTGATGAATAAGTTAGAAGTGGTCTCCTTTTATAAGGGGGAGGAGGGGCTCTTTAGGAAAGGGTGAAAATATTATTTTATTACATAATGATATTCGGTTTATAAAGGCCCAAAAATCATTAGAGTCGAATATAAGATGAGTCATGGTCAAAATAAAATCATCCAATAATAATTGGACATGTTTTGGATATTATTTTAATATTAATAATCTAATTTATTTAATTCATTTATTAATGAGGTAAATACTGTATCATTATATAGTCTTAAATATTTCAATTTATTCGATGTCTAAAAATTTAAAAAAAACATGATGTAGGAAATAGTTTTAGCTTCACAATAAAACTTTATAGTCAAAATTAGTATATATATTACACCATATAAAAAATTAATTACTAAAAGATTTTTTTATGTCAATTTTTCCTTGACATTAAATTAATTAATCTAAAGTATAATTATCATTCATAAGTGGCTCCATGGTGTCCCAAAATCAACCCCAAGATGACCATGGTCGGCCATTACTCATACAATAAATTTAGGACATGTATTAAGGTAATTTTAAATTTTTACAATATTCAATTTACCTTGAGTTACCCTATTTACCTATAAACGCGGTAAATAAAAGTAAAAAGTTACTATTCACCAAAAAATATTTTTATCTTATTGAACCATATTTTACTTCTTGGTATTAATTGTGTCTCTTAGATATTCTAAATTCAACTCACAGAAGTGGAAAAAGTATGGTTTAAGTGAATTTGCAAATTCTTCTAGGAGGTGGGTAAAAGACGGTGAAAAGTTTGATAAAATTTTTATATATCTAAAATTATTATAAACTGAATCAAATGAATAACAATGAACATATATAAGTATTATTTATCTATTTTGAAATATATTATTTTAAATAAAATAAATAATTATTTAAATAAAACTTCGGTTTTAAACTATAACTCAGTGTTTTTCCCTTTTAATCAAAAATTGAAAGTTTTCAGAAAAATACCAAAAATTCACCCTAAGCTAATTTTGAAATTACTAATTCAAAAATGAAGTCTATTTTACCAAATTAATTACATAGAAGTTGCATTTATTAATTTAAAATTAATTTCCATTATCAAAACCAAAAGGCATATTTTTAAGAAATAATAACTATCAAAAGATTGACACTTGTTTATGTCCAATTTCAAAGTGATATTACATACAATGACCATAATTGGATTAAATGGTAAAAATATAACCTATTTATACTTTGAAACCATTTTAATGTATAACTTAACTCTATAAATTATTACTATTGAAAAGCTGTTTTTAATTAAAATATATTATTTTTCACTATTCACGCAAATATGATAGTAATCAGAAAAACACCAAAAATTTATTGAAACTAAATTCTTATTTTTTGATTCTAAAGAAGAAGTTTATTTTGTCAAATTAAATATATAAATGTTTTAAATATGGGATTTAAAAAAGGTTCACCATTAAAAGACGATAAAAGTGCATTTTTTGAAAAATACTTCTTTTATTTGAAAAAAATGAATTAGTTCTTAAAATATGGCTAAGAAACTCATAATATGGATTCTAAAATTATAATTATTATATATTGTTCAAAATTAAATTAATACTATTCATAACCACTTTTGAACGGCTAGTTTGGTAATCTTGTGGTGTACTTGAACTCGGTGTTGCGTGTAGTGCAGTTATTGAATTGGTTTGAAGAAATAACATACTATGAAATATTGAGGTGTTACATATAAAGGATGGAGTTAATGAAATTATATACGATATTATACTGTAATTATAATATATCTATTTATCATTATTTTTTTATTCCATTAAATATAAAATATAAAATGAAAGTAGCGTTCATGCATACATACAGCTTACCATCTCCACAAACGCTGCATTTCATTTATTATATCCAAATGTGATGTACTATTATAAATACGTATATATATACTTGATATATATTTATATATATATATATATATAATATGATATCTAAATCAAGAATATCGTTTTGTAGATAATGGACTTTTGACCACATCGACAACTTGTAATTATAAGAAGTTCATTTTTTACTCAAGTTCCAAATTTTGACAAACTGACCGTTATTAACTCAAATGATTATGTAATATTTATATCATGGTAATAAGTGATATAAAAAGAATAATAAACATGAAAATGGTTACAAAAAAAGTATAAATTAACATTAATTTAATATTCAGTATATAAATGAAGAAACGAGTCATGTCAGACATGAGGTAATGGACTTCATCTGAATCACCTTTCTTGAAGAATATTTTGATTTATACATGGATTTCATTTATATAGTTTATAAAATCCATTGAATTGTATTTTTATTCAAAAGGGAATCTTTTTTCTATGAAGCGTTTTACTAAATGAAAAAAGGATTGATTCTTTTTCACGTACGCGGTGACAATGACCTTTCCGCCGCCGCGAGCATTATTAGATTTTTGTATTCCATAAAAAGCTGTAATGTTATTAAAAAGAAAAATAAATTACATATAATATTTTTAAGTATTTTGATATTGAATATGATTTTGAGAGTGGACTTATTATATATATGTATTGAAATGATATACTATGATTGAAATGTGGAAATTTTATTTTTTCCTTTACACTTGAGTTATATTTCATGAGTATATTATGGTTCTTGGAAATTGTTTATGTATACGGGTGGTTCCATGATTAATCTAGCGTCGGTGAGCATGAGATATCTCTCCAATGCATTGGTTAACATGACATCGTTAAACATTAAAGTTTCTCCTATGAGATTTGGGGAATATACTCTAATGGGTATTACAAGTGTAACTCCTTACGTAGTTGTGAATGCTACAATGTAAGTATGTTATGGATTCCACAAGTTACATTTATGATTTGTGATTACTATGTGTTATTCTTAAATCATATTATTTAATGAGGTATGTTTAAGAGATTATGTTTTATATGTATTAATGGAATAATGATTTATTTCATTATTTTATAACCCTTACTGAGATTTTTATGCCCATCCCATATTTTTGAAATGTTTTTCACTGGACTTAAATATGAACAGGGTCAAGGATGAGATGAATAAAAAGTCATGCTGTCTAAAACACGGAACTAGACATGATTATTTTTTCCAATAGTTGTTATATTATGAAAAAATGGATACTGAGTAGAAGTGTCAACATGTAATATACAATTATTTATATAAATGTTATGACCTAATTCTATAAAGCTATAAACCTAAAAAGATCTTCAATGTGAATTATTATATTAATTAAATATAATTTAATTTTTAAGACAGAGACCTTATATTCATAGTGTTTGGCCTCAGGGTTATACAAACAATGCACACCCAATATTCTAACGAGTGAACATGGTATGTACTGTAGCACATAGTTAGAAAAATTGTGAACAACTTATGTGTGACCAATATCTCAACCACACATGGTGATAGACCCCTAGAATTTTCCCTTAAAATAGCATGGAACCCATTCAACACCACATGGTTTTTGGTTCATCGTTATTATCAACCACGCACTAATTGTGTGTCTCTCTAATTTTCTCTATAACATGGAGCTCCGATCTCCAAAAAAGTCATAGACACCACAATTTTCACCTTTAGGTGATTAAAAATGTTTATAAGGAAAAATGATAGAATTAAATTTAAATTAAATTGGTCTTCGTCCCAATGAAGATAAGGGATCTTGATGTCTCCCCCCTTCTTAAAGAAACTCATTCCCGAGTTTTCCATCCAAGGGTAGTAAAACCTCACCAAGGAATAATTTTGTACACTAAGCATGTATGTTAGTCTCTCACTCCCAATTCCCATCCTACACTTCCCCATTCATCCAAAACACCTGAACTAGAGGAACCCACCATCCTTGGAGAACGATCACACTTTGGCCTACATATGGATTTTATTCTTCTAAAAGGACACATCTACCTACAAATAAACCTCACTAGGTTGAATGAAATTAGATGGATGTAAATAGAACTAAATAATCTGTGTAATATGGAAGACATCATGAATATAATGAAACCTCATTGTTTACTAAAATAGATATGATATTGCCTCGACTACCTACACAACCACAAAATGTTTCCAGACACTAATGTGAAATCATCCCATACTATATAAACTATCAATGTCCAAGTATACAAGAAACATATATGAAAAATAGACTCCAAACCTTGAACACTAGTCATTGAAAATGATGTACACTATATGAATTTTCCATAGACTCAACCATATACATTTTCTTCCTAAATATAAGAAAGATCTCTAAATTTTATGAAAATAGATAATTTCCATGTTGTTTTTCCACACCAGTCTCTAACCAACAAAAACATGATCTACATGATCAACTAAATAGGCACTCATAAGGGGTAATTTTTATGGATTTATAGAAGCTTTAATTTTAGGAGATCTCAAAATAGGTATATTTCTCTCCCAAAAACCTCCAAAATAATGAATTCATGGTTATATTATGTCCTCCAAAACATTTTTCATCCATTATGACTGACTGTCAACTTGGGAGTGAAAGTATGTACTAAAAACCACATTTGTAAACACTTATTTCTATAACCCCTATCATAACCTTGATGTGAAATGGTAATCCCCTTCAGAAATGACAGTATGAGGTACCAAATTTTGTCATAAAATCTCATTGAAATATTGTCTCCCAAGATTATCCTTTGAGAAGGTCTCTCTAATAGTTAATAAGTTATAAACCATCATGACCATATCAATGATCACCCATAGTATATCACTTACTCAATGGGGTCATGGTAAGACAGAGAAAAAATCCACCAAGATATCATCCCATTTACAATTAGGAATGGGGGAAGTCTATATAAGACCTATTATTCACTGTTATTTTACCTTCACCTACTGAGAGGTGGAACAACTAGATACAAAACTATGTATCCCTCATTTCATACCAGGTCACGAATACTCGTAACATAGATCGTGATATATATTCTTAAACCCCAGATTCACCACCTACGAAGATGCACAAGACACTCAATTTAATTCCTCCAAGATGTCTATAAGAACCTTGATGAATCCATTTATCTTCAAGATATCATCCTCATCAATGATCCATACTTGTGGTAGATCCTCACATGAAACATTCTTCCTTCGGAGTAATCCCTATTGTTCTAATAACATCCATATTTTTAAACATTCAACATGTGAATAGGCTTATGATAATGGTGAAATTATAGACTACCGGGGATAGTCTAAAACTTATATGTGAATCTTAGAAAACATACATATATGAATCCACTCGCTGCTGTCATAATAAACTATATGTGTCTAAGTCCATCAACTTATACAATCCAATATAGAATTGTCATTCCTAGGATTATTGGAAATGTCAAAAATAATGGATTTTAGGTATTTAATCCAAATTATCTTCATAAGGATAAATTCATGAAACATTAAAATATACCTGATGATTTTGGGATTTTTAAACACCACATAACACTCTCCTAGTAAGTAATTCCTCAAATAGTTCAAGGGACAGTCTATAATGGCTAATTAGTGATTGTCTGTTAGGTATTTCTTCTCATGTTGTCTTAACTAATGAGACACATATGCCATGAAATTTTCTTTCTATGCTATAAATTGTCCCTTCCAGACATCAAATGCATTTCAATAGACATTATAAATTCTTCCTAATTTAGAAAAATATTGATCGTTATAGAATTCAGTCACTCTTTTATCTCGTAACATTCTATCTCATAGGATTATCAACATATAAGAATCAATCCATTCATAGAAAACTCATATAAGGTGCAGGTAAGACTGAATAGTCTTGAATTATGTGCCTATAATGTCCATATAGCCCAATGATACACACTGTATGAAAAACATTCATTGTATTATCAAAGGTAACAACAACTCTCCGCTTCTCTAGGTCAAATGATACTACTACCTATGAGATACTTTGACCTAGTAAATGGGATTTATCGATAAAAAAGTTCTATTTTGTATGAATAACATAAAAATGGGGCTCTCTTAGTGTACTTAAAATGATATCACGATGTTTCTCATGATCGTTCCATGTATTATAAAACAACATTATGTCATCAATTACGGCTATAATAAATCCAAAAAACATTTGAATAAATGGATTCATCAGAAGCATGATAATGGCCAGAATTTTCATGAACCCAAATGATAAAAATATACACTAATATAGACTATAAATACTATAGAATGTTGTAAGAGAAATTTTTTAAGGTCTAACATGTACATGGGGATAGCTTATCCTAAAATAAATCTTCTAGTAATATCATGATTCTTGTAGATGGTAAACTAGGCCATCTATTTGTGGAAAAAGACACATGTTCTTAATAGTAAGCCAATTCAATATTTGGTAATCAGGAAAATTCATAGGGGTCTCATTCACCTTCATGAGGAAATGGATGGTTGAATCCCAATGAGACGTACTAATAAATATAAAACCCTTAGCATCAATATTCTCTAGTTGTCTCTTGATCTCCTACAACTTAGTATTGGACTCCATGTAAGGATGATTGGACACTGAAGAAGATCCTAGAATAAAATCAATAAATAAATAAATATCCCACTCATGAGGTATCCTAAATAGTCATTCCAGAATACATTCCTAAATTTATCTAATATACGGTGTAAAATCAGCCTGATGCATTCCATGTTCATCCATATAATTTATATTAATATGAATAGTTACTCTACTATGTTCAAGATGATGTATTATAGTATTAATTACCTATAAAACCAATTCACCCATGTTAATATAAGTAAAAACCTATAGTGATGTGAAACACACCATTCAATAATTAAAATCCATGTAGGCGTGATAAAGAACCATCTAGTCCATCCAAATCATGGAATTAAAGCACATCATATTGAGGAAAAATAATTTCCATAAAAATTGATAACCACCTATCTAAATGGGGAAATACACACAATAGAATACACAATCATAAACTATACCCAAATGAGTTTCCAGTTTCATCGCCCCATAAAATAAAATAATTTCAATTGAGAGGATTTACATGAAATACAAAGAAGAATTTAAAGCTCTCATATCAAAAAAATAGATACCACGAGAGATTAATTAAAATTGTACCTTGAACAATTTAATGTCTAGGAATCTACATCCTCAGTACATGTTGCATTGTATATACCTGACATGTTTCATAGACATGGGATACAAAATCATTACACTGAACAGGTCCCCTCTATAAAGGTTGTGCAACTGGTGTCTATTGTCTATAGACATGAAAACATAATTTACCAGATTAGTTGGTATAACCCTAGATCATTGTATAACACATAGAATATGATCCTAATACACTATATAGAGTTAGTGATAATCCTTTTTCGGTATAATAATTATGTAATATTCTAAAATACATGGTCGATGGACCACCCTTCCCTTATATAAACACTCCACTTGGGGCCTCCCACACCCAAGGTTTACATGGACCATCTACCCATTCAAATGAAAGAATAAAAAACCACTAGTTTGTTAACGGTGATTTGTAATTCACTCCATAGGGGTCTCAATGATACACTTCCAACTATTATATATTGCACTAATAGGTCATGAAACTTGTCCACTCTGATCTTGAACTCATATTTCCCCATTTTATTTATGATAATAAGATCCTAATTTAATATATCAAACAATATATATAACCTGAAAATGTTCATCTGAGAATGAATAGAATGAATAATACCATTAACAAAATTTTATGCATTTATAGGGTAATTGTTAGTATAGATAGATACAATGCACTGAAAATATGTAAAATAAGTAGAGCACTCTATAATAGACATCAAACCCTTATACAGGTTCATAAACTCCATAGAATGATCATCCCTCAGTATCTCTTGGAAAATATTATTATACTATACTATATAAAGAGAAAACTAGACTATAACCTGAGGAAAATTATTCTATATGATAACAACCGACCATCCCATGGAATCATCTCATATAATATATGTAAATATCTACACTCTCCTCTCATAATATTCCTAATTATTCTCAAATATAGACATCATATCCCCTAGCCATGAATCTGTGGCTATAAGGTCTCTATCTCATGAACAAGTAGGTGCATTATGTTGCCAGAACTATCATGTAAACAATTCAATTTTATTGGTAGGTCTCTAAGGTCCATATATATATTTGTTGAGATGAAAAAATTCCCAACAAAACCCGTCATAATCACCAATGTCGAGACTAGTAGGATGTTCCAATGCTGGCCCTATTGGAGGTAACACTAGGGGGCTATGGTTCACCACCATTAAAACATAGTCATCACTACCCTCCTACAAATGTAAGGTCTAGACCAAGCTTTGTGTTTCACTATAGGGGTCCTGGTATATGGACCATTAATTACATATTTTATAGGAAAACACCCTTTATGTTTCAATTAGAATCCATATTTAATTATTAACACGCTATAATTTAAGATTTATCAATTCATTAATTTACATAATACATAAGTTAATTGAAGTACCATCATGATTTGTACTAATAAATTCTTTATATTTTTTAATTATTAGTTAATTAAAAATTACATAGACCATTACATTCAATAGAAACCTTTAACAAGTAATATTAGATTATTTTAAAAGTTGCTCATCATTCCCAGTATATAGAGGTAGGTTCACTCTTTTTATTACAAATTACATTGATGCATTCAAAATTAACTAATGTTTCATCTTCTGTAACCTCTATTACATTTATAAAATATGTTATAATTGGTTAGTTAATGTTACATCATCAAATTATATGAGAAAACACCATTTAGGTTTATCCAAACACGATAATAACAAATTACTCAATCATCTTTTTGCCTTTAGAAGAATCTGTATCATTACAGATATGTCACTCAAGGCACGTACAATTAGGATCATGTAGTCATATAATGAAACCAATAATTAATTTTATAATTCATGACATGTTAGTCCTATAAGGAATCTAAAAGGGAGGATTAGTTGTGATCCCGTGATATAGAAGGATAAGTATAAAAAGAAATTCCATATGGTAATAAAAAAAATCACATGTCATATATGTCACTAAATGGTGGAATCAAAACAACTACAACATTCATAAACTAAAACATCCTATATCATAAAATGAAATTATCATTTTCTCTCATATATAAGCTATCTACTCATAAGGATGTTCTCATTTCCAACTTCAGACATGTCATATTCTCCATTCAACAATCCCAACATAATAAGGCACATAATAAAAATGTCTTATATATATTAGAAACATCCCCACTCCGATTCACTCATAAGAAAACCAACCCAGTTGGCCATAAGGGCCCAAACATTCCTTCATGTATTCGAGAGGTTGTCATCTAGAATTGTGGGTCCATGGTGGTAATGTGTGGAGACTGTACCCTCATTATCATAGTGACACCATGTTGGAAAAAATGTAAAAATGGTGACAACAAAATATAAACAAATAGAAGAAGTTAAATCATCCTGAAAAGTCAAACATCTATGTGGATCAATATTCAGACCCATGTGAAAAATGAGGTAATATAATGTATCTAAACAAAAATGTTATCGGGAAACATGGAATAAGACACACATAAATATAGTTATATCAATGAAACAGAAAAATACCAAAATACTATTTCCATATAGAATCATGAGCCATATCTCAGTCATGTGCTCCCCAATCCCCCACTCCATTGATATAATCAATCTAGCATAGACAACCAAGAGATTTCCATTATCCCTACCTGAGTTTATAGAGTCTTTATTGGTTCCAATATTCATCCCAAATATACTGTGATAAAAACTCTGTAGGACACCACTAATGATGTCTATAATAAATAAAACATGTTCATATCATATATAAATGTGTGAAGATATAAAAATTAATGATGAGAAGTAAGTGTTTAACATGTCCAATATAATATCAATTGTTCTAATAAAATATTGATATAATTGATCAGAATCAATATATATATTTCTATATATGAACATTTAATATTAGGTAACAATCAACGTGGAATTAACCACATGTGAAAAGAGTATAGGACCTTCATTGTTAGGGTCCCAAGTCTTAAACTACTAGGGCCTATATTTCGAGAAGTTAATGTATACCGATGTCTTAGGATCCATGCACCTATATTCCTCACAGGTTCCATAGAATAAATAATCAAACATCAGATGTAATATCCAATGCTTTTATATGAGGTATGTATATTTTTATTTTTAATTTAAATTATATTTTATGGCCCACTGTGAATATTGTTTGATATAATGGGAGTATCGAGGATATCCTTGGCTTGTTTAGATCTTGGAACCTAAATTTTGAAAAAAATAGGTAGTCAACACATTTAGTAGAAATCATGAATGATAGGATGCATTGTCCGACTAATTGAACACGTTCTATATGTAGGGAAGAGGATCCCATATAGTTTGTCAATTCATGTTAAAGGAGAGGCATTCCCAAAGGGAGCGACTAAAAATTTAGGAGAGGTATGTTTCATGGTATTTATATAGTTAGTCAAACCATTCATAGTGACCATGTGGAAACAACCTAGCAAAGTAGAGGGTGTAGGGTTGGCATACAGTTTGGCCAACTATGAGGCCAAACTATTCAACCCATAAATTTGACGAAAAAAAATTCCTCTATGATTACTTTATAATATTATTTCTATTTCACTTCTCCTAAATGGGAATTATCACAACCATTGGAAATCTCCTCTAAAATCTATATTTTTGGTATTTTCTACCTTTTCATTATCTAATATCAGAATTAAGTGTCTTCCATCAAGATAGATCTGCACCAGTGAGTACTGTAATCCTCATTATCCATTTTTTATACGGCATGGTATCAGATGAATTATTTTTGTGCAAGAAAATATGCCAAATATTTAGGTTCATAGTATATTAATCAATTTTCCGCTAATCTAAGTCAATCCATAAGATAATATTGTTTGGTAACTCTTCTATGGACCTATGGAAGGTGGTCTATAATTTTCCTAATCGGTTTGATACTTTATTGGTCTACCTTCTATTGTGGTGCCCACTAAAACATCCATCATCGCCCCCAAAATGAAATTGATAATTGAATATAATGAAATTGAACATGATATAGGTTCCCTTAGTTTTTTGTGGTGTTTTAGAGTATTTTCCCTCTATCTATGTCCACCCATGGCATGTTCCACATGAATTACCTTTATGATTACCTTTGATAAAACACCCACGGGGTGTGCTGTGCGTTCCTAATTAGAGGAATCCTATAATGTACTAACTTGAATGAAATTTATTATCCAGAGACAAATATTTCCACATTTTAATTTTGATTTATTAGAATTAATGGTTTGTAAATATTTTTATATGATTGAGTAAACTCAGGAAACATGAATGATTGTGAATTTATTAATTGAGTGATATGTTAATTGAAATATTAGTAGATTCATTTGATGGTATACCATGTATCTTGATTCCATTTATTTTTTATTCAAATTTTACCGATGTGACTTGAATTAGGTTTGAATATACATTAGTCCGTATTTTCCATGGATTTTTAATCTATAGGATGCAAAGGGAATTTCTTCCCCCTTTGATCTAGCTTGTTTGACTCACATTAGATATTATCTGTTGACACGATTCTTGGATTCCACCAGTTTCATTAATTAATTTCCATTTAGATGATTCAATTAATATACGGTGATACATTTATCTTGAATACCGTAGATATGGCCCTTCATGTTCTGACATTTATTATTATACATAATAGAAACGATATATGTGATATGCATTGTTTTAAGGAAAGACTGTGGTTAATATACCACTTATTGGTTGGTATGATATGTTTGGATCTACAATTGGGCCATGTAGGTTTTATATATTCATTATAGATACCTAGTAATAGGATCTTAACCCCTATTTCGGAGGTAACCTTTTTGGTCTATAAAGTATCCCTTTCATGTAGTTTATATTCCATGGGAAACTTTTATTTTACTATTTGATAATTCTAAAATATATGGCACTCTTAATTAGATTGTATAATAATTTTATATTTTGTTGATGAAACTTTTGGTGGGGAGCTAATTTGATTATATCTAACACACTATTCATGATTTTTTGGGGTATCCAAACAGACTATATGGATGCTATTAGGGCCAGGGTAACTTTACAGGATTCCATGTTTGAATTTGTTCCATGATTAGGTGCAGGGGAGCATGGGACCAAGATGTGGTTCATGATGTTGTATATAAATATTTATTTTGGAAATTTTTATAATTGCAAACTTGTATTGTATTGACAGTTGTATACCTATTTTTTCTGTTTTTTAGAAACATGTATCATCATTATTTTTATATGATTTTTTGAATTATTTGGATATCCATATCATTGATATTATATGTTGTTTTGTTGTTATATCTATATACATTGTCGACCAGTATGATTTATACCACTATGTTACACTTTGGTAATGAATGAATACTCTCCCCATCGACACACCCTATTCACTCACTCTTATTTGAAAGCCTCTTCCATTTTTGGAGATGTGTTCGAGTTAAAATGACCATCTGGGCTTAGGAAAATGTCGAGTGGCATATTGGTATGGGACGTTACAAAGTGGTGTTGGAGTGCATGTTCTTTTATGGATTAATATTTTTCAACAATAGAATGCAATTTCAAAGGTATTGGAATTTGGTAATGAGTGGTTCTTGGATGTTTCTGAACAACGTACAAGAAAAGGAAAACAATTCTCAAATAGAAATTATTATTTAATGAATTTTTACTATTATAATTTATTTGATTCTTCCATTTTTTGATGTTCTTAAGTTTTTGTATTTCAAATGATAAGACTGTGACTTCTATTTTTTGGAAACCTGATGATATGAGGGTCTTCCATACAAGCAATAATTTTTGGCACTTTATAAGACTAAAATGATATTCGTTTTCCATGTTTTATAGGTTGTATTACATTACTACATTACATTTTCATATGAAGCATGATTTATATATCTACTATTGTGATAGATATTGTGTCTAGAGTTTTGAGAAACATGGTTGGTACAATGAGTGACAGACGTAACCTAAACGAATTATCCTACTTTTTTATATTAGACTACCTATGTGGTTAACTATGGAACTCTAATTCGGGACCATGAGTAGCATGGAATGGAATTTGTTATAGCTTGGATTGAGTGGGAGACACATTTCAATTCATAAGATGTATGGTCCCACATGAATTGGAATTGATGCACCATTTTGTTTAGATATTTAAAATGGAATGTGAATTGAATATGAAAATGAAATCAAAATTGAATAGAAAATTAGAGAACGTGACCTAAAATTTGATTTTGAGTGGAAAATATGTAGTGTATACAGTGACTTTTACGATTTTTATTTTTATTAGTCATAGATTTAGGATAAACCTATGTTGGATTACATAGTTGCATAATGGTTTTGACCTATCCAATAATTAGGATCAATGAAAAATAATATTGTTCTTTTATGAGGTTTTAGATTGTAATTGTAAGACATGAAACAATGAAAACCTTTAGTCATTACCTAGAGGATGGTGACAACCACACTCTAGAGGTAGTGGGAAACATGCTATCGATAGTTCCACATTTAGCACCAGTTATTGAACTATCTACTATTTTGGACACAAATGTTGATGTATAGTTCTGCAAGGGGTTTTTCATCATTATGCATACCTTTCAGGGGAACTACTACCTACCATATCTTTTTCTATGATGAATCATCTGTTCCTATTGGATAATCATCTCTATTTTTCAATGGATGGTGGCCCATATTATGATGAGTTGTGTCATGATACTAATATTTCAATTACTAAGAATCTTGAGACACTTCTATAGAAGAGAGTGATTGATAAAACATATATTATTCAGGGAGTAGCTAGGTGTTGGTGGGTTGTTTTGAACCATGATGATGTGCTATGTGATATTGTTTTGAAACATTTAAACACAAAATTTTGACTAATTTTTAAAAGACAAAATGAATAAATATTGGGAATGTGATTTCATGTGTATTAATTAAAGCTCTATGAAAATTATAATGTATTTGACATGATAGATATATTTTTAATTATTTGCACTGATATATCATTCTACTGAGCTATCATGTGTGAGACACGTTATGGATGGTCTTAGAAATTTTGTTAGATATTAGGTCAATCTTTTCACGTTGATGAAGATTGTTAAAATGTTAAATAATAATATAATTTCATATATAAAACCGAGAAAAGTAGGCGGTTGAGTGGAGTGATGATGTCTCTCGACCCAGTGGTTCAAAATCTTCAGGAAACAAGCTCTGTTCTAAGGCATCATGTGATATGAGTACTATCCAGGCTATGAGTATTGGTAGCTTTTTTTTTCTGTCTTTCATGTGGAAGATTTGGACACATGAGGAATCAATTTGATTGGAAATGAATTGTGTAACAATATTGTAGTATGATGGGCCACGTGCAATGTTTCTTTAAGTCTTTCCATCCAACAGTGAGTGATAGTGAGTCAACTCTAAAACATGATTCCAATGTAGGTTTTAAATATACATATCAAGCTGGTAGCTAGAGTATTATCCATCATTCCAGATGATATGGTGCTAGTCATGGTGTATGTATCTAAATAGTTATTGCACTGATATATTAATGTGGGACTTCTTTCTGTAGTGAGTATTTTTCATCGGGCTGCGATTCCTACCATATTAGTTTTACAGCCTACATGAAGAGTAGGGTGTGAGAATATCTATGGTGAGAGGTGTGATATTATAATAATATACTCTTGTAACTTATATTTTAATTTTTTTTTCATCCAATAGTATTATATTTTTACAAATGGTGAATAGACTTGGGTTTGAGATTTAGCATTCTAAGGGATTCATGACACTTTTACTCGATTGTTTATTAGAAGGGAGTGTGTACACTGGTGCATGGATTTACACCATATAGTTGGATGTTTTACTTTGAATGAGATCCATTTTTATTATGATGATTGGGTTTTTCCACATTCTCAAAATGTTCATGCTATTTTCTTATCCAGCGTTATTTTATTTATATTATTGAAGGGTGACATTCACATCACTAGAGGGAACACTAAATATTCAATAGGTTTAATGGAATGTCTTAGAGAGCTGAGATAAGTCACATCATCTTGGGCTGGGTGGGAAGAAATTTTATAACACTATATTATATTTAGATGATCATGGATTGTGTCAGGTTGAATTTCCTCAAGTGGTTCATCATTTTAGGGAGCTTTTACAAGATGATTTTTTTATTTTACCTCATGAGAGGGAGGATAAGTCCCCCATCAAGCTAGTTTTAGGAGCATCATAGGTATCCATTCATCCTTAAAAGATTGTGTTGATGGAGTAATGTTATCTCAATAGGTAGCTTTATGATTTTGAGGTATATGATATTATTTAACCTTGTACTTCTATGTAGGGTTCACAAGTCGTTTTTGAAAAAGTATAGTTTGTAGCCGTTGGAAATTTTTCGATTTTGAAAAAGTGAACCAGGTGATGGATAAGAACTTTTATACCATTCCACATTTAGATTTTCTTTTTGAATAGCTTTTTGGAGCTCGTGTATTATCAAAAATTTATTCTAGATCCAAATATCATAATGAGTGTGGTCAACATGCAGTCATACCTTTTAAAAAATTTCATAGAAGGTACGGTCAATATGAGTATTTGGTTATTCCATTCAGTATCTCAAATGTACCTATACCTTTAATTGAGTTAATGAACTGATATGCCCATACTTATTTGGGTTAATTTGTGTTGGATTTCATGGAATGAATATTGCTATATATACACATTCTACATGACCATGCCAAACATCTTGAGGTCATTTTGGATACATTGAGAGTGAATCATTTATATATAATGATCACGAAGTTACCACAAATAGATGGTTCATATTCACTTTGTATGTCATGGCATCTTGAATATATGAGTATCAATTGACCGAGTGAAAGTTAGAGTAGTAGTTTTCTAAGAGAATTCCAAGAACATCAATGATATACGAACATTATTGGGGATATCTGGATATTAAAATCATTTCAAACAAGATTTATCATTCTTATCAGTGTCATTAAAAGGATTGACTAGTATGGGTATTAAATTTTAATTGTCAGATACCTATAATAAAACCTTTTAGGATCAGGAAGATATATTGAATTTTATGCTAGCCATGATTTGTTCAGAGATAAGAAGATGATAACCATTTTATTGTGATGCATCCAGTATCATGCTAGGATCATTTCTTATGCATTAATATAGAGGAATGAACTACAAGACTCGATAGTTGAGGACACATGATAGGAACTACCCATCAAATGATCTCGTGTTAGCTGCAGTCATCCACAATTTACAATATTGGAGACACAATTTACTAGGATATTATTTTTTGTAAGTAAACGGACCACAAAAGATTCATATATATCATTACATAGCATGACATTAATATAAGAAAATGATGGTGGGTTGAGTACCTAGAGTATTTCATGTTAAATATTTTAAATATGAATGGGAAGGGTAATATATTGGTTCATGGAATAATTAGGAGGAAAAAAATATATGATTTTCAATTGGCTAGTAGCAAGTTGAAGCTTATGGATTTATTCTATGAGAAGAACTTGGTGGTGTAGGGAAGTCTGTAAAGACTTTTATTTCATTATTAATTCTAAACCATACCCTTAAAATAGAGTAGGGATGAGAAAGATATTATATTAAAAAGCCATAATCTTATGGGAGAGTGTTGTGGGCAGGCCACTAACTCTTCATTAGTCTAAAGAGAGGATGAGATCTAGTATGTTCATGGTTGCACTTGGGTTTTAGTGAATATAAAAAAAGAGATTATGCTAGAGTTTCATGACTCAATTTTGGATTTTCATCATGGAGCCACCATGATGTACCAAGATTTACCTTATCTATACTACTATATGAGAATGATATGAGAATTAGCTGGTATTGTCATGAGGTATTCCACCACCGAGGGTGAAGGAAGAACATTATTGACCAGCTAGAAATTTAAACCAATCAGTGATTACAAAATGGATATGGGATGACGTAACTCTGTATTTCATTACTAGTTTTCATATTTCTCATTGATGTAGTAATCTTTTATGTGTTTTTTTTTGAAAGGATCATAATGATTTCAAATTTCTATCTAATCAAGGATACATTCAGTGTGGATGAAAATTGGAGGTTTTATATCCCTATGAGTGTACGAATTCATGGGATGCCTCATATAATTTTTTAAGGAGGGCCACATGGATTGCATATATTTTCTATAAGAGATTGCATAGGGTTATAATCAATTATTCTGAGGACTCCATAACATCGTTAGACTAATGGCCAATCAGAGTGTACGATATAGGTTCTTGAAGACATGATATGACTATAAATACAAGATTTTTGGGACTCTTGGGAGAGGCATATTCCCCTATTTGGTTTCAAGAGAAATAATATTTATCAATATAATATACAGATGGAATATTATGATAATTTTTATGTTATGGAGAGATGATGACACTTGAGATGGTTAGAGGAAAGTGGTGTGGAATTTGGGGGATTGCACCTCATGATGAATACTTGTAAGAAGGTCTAGATGACCAGAGTTAAAATGGCTACTACACAGTATTAATAAAAATATTATGATGATCACCATAAATTACCAAAACAATTCTTGGTTAGGGTTGTGTCTTTTAACACATTTCAGTAAGTATGGGAAACAAATGGACAAAGAGATATGGTATGCTTTCACTATAATATGTCAGAATGATTGATATTTGGAAAAGAGTCATACTGGTATCCTATTATTTATAGTAACCTCAGAGGTAATGATCCATGAATGACATCATACACCTTTCCCAGCTGTGCCATTATCATATTGACCAAACTCAATTTTTTCATCTTGAGAAGGATGAGTTATAAAAAGATGTGATGTTCTGAGATACATCTAATTTATAACATTGGAAAGAGCATGAAGGTTCTCCAACGATGGTCAACCCCTATTGTATGAGTGCTATGTTATAACAATCATTTACAATAAGGGACACTAGAGTTAGAGGAAGAAGTACATGCTCAGTGGCTGGATTTATTCTCTGATGATTGTTTCCCACCCTGTGAGGGTAATTTATGGACACATTTCATTGAGGAGGGATGATTGTAAGATCATGAGTTTGTATATGAGTTATGAATCATGTTTTTCAGTTAATTTTTAAGCCATAGAGTGGATAAATATATAGGTCACTATGGTATTAGGGTTGTCTAAGTCTGGTTTTGAGCTAAGAACATTAATTTATCGAAAAAAAAGTAGGCAATGTGGTTAGTAGAAACCATATAGGGAAGAGGGCATGTTTAAAAAAATAATTCCCAGATGGGATAAAAATAAAATGTGACCTTAATGATTTTTTATACAATAATGATAATGGTGAATGGGAATGTAGAATAACCTCCAATTTTTAGAAGATGGTTTTTTTCATGTTTTTCTCACGATTTTTCAATCCCCGTATAATAACCTTGTGGGTGACTCTTAGCACTGTCCCTGGCACATTATTTGTAACTGGTTTAGGTGACCATGTAGGAAAAAAATGTTTCCCAATAATTTGAGGAAAAATTACCAATTTTATATTAATAAATGTTATAAAATATATTAAATTTCACTTCTCCTCCATGGAAAATGACACACTCATTGGAGAGCTCCACATAAAGCCAAATTGGTAGGCTTTGTTACCATTTCTCCATCCGATCTCAGAATCAAGATTCATTCTTTTGCATAGATCTGTAATGGTGGGATATAAATTCCTCTTTATATATTATTACTTTGACATGGTTTCATATATTTAATTTAGGATCATGATATTATGACCATTTTTCATGTTCAATATATGTTCTTTGTTTCTCTCCTAGTTTGAGTCTAATCAAAAGAACATATTATATGAACACTCAACTAATGACCAATGGTGTGTGTTTTATAGTTTTCTAGAGTAGGTAAATGATTTATAGTTATAGTTTTCATTGTTTCTGCTGCTGTAAATTCTGGAGTGGCCCTAAAAATAAATTGAGTAATTTATTGAGATGAAATGGAACTTGTTAGGATACACTTAGTTCCATTTAGATTTGTTGGTTGTTTTTTCACGAACTAACACCACCAATGGGGTGTTTTATGTGAGTTTACATAGATATTTCCATTGTTAAACCTCCCATGGTGTGTCTTCTACTTTTATATTTTGAAGAATTCTAAAATTTACTTATAATAGTTGAATTGATTGTTATGAGTTAGATATTCCCCCCTTTATATTTTTATCATTTTGAATGAATGGTCTATATGGATTTATATATGAGTGGGTATACTCAAAAAAAATTTATGCTCTTGAATTGATGAATGCAATGACATTATTAATAATATGGTATTATATTAATTGGTAAGTATACCATATATATTTATTCCATTTATATGTCATTGATGTTTTACCCATGGTCCTTGTTTCGGTGCGGATGTGCGTCGGGTTACGCTGTTCCGCCAGGACGCGTTCGCGCGTGCACCCGTCAACCCGAGGGGATGGGCGCGCGGCTTGTGGTCCCGCAGTCCCGCTTTCCAAGGGCGGGCGGCATCCGTCCCTTATTCAGGGGCGTCTGCTCCTTGATCGAAACCGGGATGATGGGATGTCGGCTTCTCCTTCCTTGGACGTCTCCTCGGAACTTGTCGCCTAATCCGGGTCTCCCTCATAGACTTAAGAATGTTCGTGAATCTCGTTCCCGGCGCCATATCTTCATGGACACCGGTTAATTACGCTGCTTCCGCCCGGACGTTCCAAGGAGTCTGGGCGGGGCAGCAACCTGCGGTGAGAAGGCCGGGTGGCTCTGGGTGCTGGGGGCGTGTTGTAACACTGCGGCTCTGCACGTCTGTCTTCCGTCCCTAATAGGGCTTCTCGAAGGCACGATGGCCTGAGGCATCCCGTACTAGGTGCGGGGAACTGTGTCACCTGAGGTTTTCCTCAGCTTCCCGTGTTTAACACGGGGTATGCCGCGAGTTTAACGTCCAGCGGGGACGGCATCGGACCGATCAACACGAAAAGTGGATCAGATGACAGAACCCCTTGCGGGGAACCTCCGACGCTGGGGCCAGCACATGGGCGGCTTCCCAAGTAACGTGGAGTGAAGTGAAGTGGCATGACCCCACCGGGATGTGGCGGCCCGGGTAAGGATCAGGGTGGATGATGGAGTAAAGAGCTTGGACCCCAGAGGGGCTTCCTACGTACCGCGCGTTAACACGGATCAAAGTCAACGTAGTTCGGGCATACAGTTTAACGTCATGCTGGACGTCGGCAGGCCGACTCACGAAGAGGTCGAGGCCGCCGGGCGGAGGATTGAACCGAACCACCTCGCACGGAGGGGGATGGAACGGCCGGGTGGATCACAGTTTCACGTCATGCTGGACGATAAAAGGGGAAATGGAAAAGGGGGGCTGTGGGGAGGCACCGTGGAGATACACACGGGCGGTCTCCCACAGGGGCGGATTCATAGGTGAATCAACGCAAGCGTGAACCCTGGAGGGGTCCACTGATGGACGAACCGACGTAAATACGACCGGGACGACCAGGTGGTGGGCTTGGACCTCAGGGAGGCTTCCTACGTACCCTGTATAGAAGACAGGGATCAAAGTCCACGTAGTTCAATCTGTCAGGACTTACGCACTTGGGGCAGCCCGGATACTGCAAAACTCAGTTGGAAGGGACTTGGACCGAAAGCAAAAGACACCTCGATCCCAGTCAGACCCTCTACTGGCTTCGGCAGTGGGGAGGTGCAATGGAGATACACATGTGCAGCCTCCCACGAGAAACTAGGGGTTTGTAATACCCTGCCCCCGTAGGGAAAAGCCACTCCCATTAAATCGTCCCAAAAGGGGGACAATCCCGACATCCCTGCAGAGACGAGCGGGTGGGGGCCACGTCCAAACCGGGGGAGACCCTGCGTGCGGAGCACGGGATCAGGTTGCGGACGGTTTAGCGTCTTGCCAGACGAAGTACAGTTTAACGTCATGTGTTGAGGACGAGGCACTTGGCAGTTTAACGTCTTGCAGCACGGACGATGGGGGCTAGGCAGTTTAACGTCGTGCAGCTTGGACGGGTGTGCAGTTTAACGTCATGCTGGGCATAGGTTGCCGGACGAAGCACTTGGCAGTTTAACGTCTTGCAGCGCGGACGATGTACAGTTTAACGTCGTGCAGGACGTATATGCAGTTTAACGTCATGCTGGACGAGTATGCAGTTTAACGTCATGCTGGACATATATGCAGTTTAACGTCATGCTGGACATATATGCAGTTTAACGTCATGCTGGACATAGGTGCGTGTCACTTCGCGCAAGCCTGGAGGGCCGCACGGGAAGACAACGCACGGTGCGGGCACCCGGGATGAGAATCATCGGGTGCCACACAGGCGGGTAACCTTAGGAGGTCAACGGGGACGACCCTGGCAGATTGCGCGCAAAAAGGAAGCTTTGCGCGCAATACTGCGGGCCGGCGCGCAATCGGGGCGGCTGGCGCGCAATTGGGCCAGCGCCTTGCGCGCGGATGCTTGAGATTGCTCACACCGGGCTTCGGATAGCGCGCGGGGGCAACGGCTCATTCTCTAATGAATGGCCACTTGAAAGAAGGGGGGGTGCGCGCAATCGGGCCGGATTGCGCGCACCCCGGGGCAATTGCGCGCAAGCGGGTTCTTTTGCGCGCAAAGGCCTTAGGGTGAGTGTTTATTCAAATGAAAGGAGCCAGCGGGGATTGCGCGCGAAGGCGGACCCCGAGGCTTTCTTGCGCGAAAGAAAGGAGGTTACCTGAAGTTCGTCATTGCGCGCGGAAGGGGTGGAATTGCGCGCACGGGAGACGTTTCGACTTTTAGCAACCTTTGAAACGTTGGGGGTCGCCTTGTATTTATAGGCAACCCCGGGCGCGGAATCCAGGGTGCGAGCGCGAAACTCTTCTCGCGGGCGCGGAATCGGGCGCGGCGCGTAAGGGGGTCGCGCGGACCCGCGGCGCGCAGAATTGCGCGCCGGACCGGCGCATTGCGCGCATCCCGGGGGGTTTGCGCGCGGAACATCCCCTTTGCGCGCGTGCCTCTGAAATTCCGCGCAAGGCCTCCGGGCCCTCCGAAACATCCTTCCGACTCCAAATATGACCTCGCTTTCCGCATCCGGAGCTTCGTTTGGGAGCAACGGACTTTTCCGGCGTCTACAAAAGCCCCCCCTCGGAATCTGATCGGCGAGAGGTCGCAACGATCGGGTTCCGAGGGAGACGCCGGAATGCCGAAGTCCTGGGCGGCGCGGGACTTAGGCGCGCAAAAAGGGGCACCGGTCGCGAAATTCGCCGCTGCGGTCGCGCAAAGCGCTTTCCGCGCAGCGCGGGCCCGGCCTCGCCTATAAATAGGGGCGCTGGGTCCCGCGTTCCGTACTCTGGCCTTCCGCGCGATAAGCTCCCAAGCTCTCGTGCGCGAAATTGCCTCTTCCGGTCGCGAAATTCGCCCGATCGGCGCGCAAAACCGTCCGGATTTCGCCTGCTTTTGCGCGAAAACCCGGAACTTTGCGCGACAGTCTTCCCAATTGCGCGCCGTCCACTTGGATTGCGCGCCAACCTTCAAGCTTTTCCACCAGCCTCGTCCGATCCCGCACTCTTCATCCCTTAACCCGCACGACTCCCGAAACTTCTGGGATGGCCGCGCACAGAGGAAATGAGGGGGATGCCGCCACTCGCAGAGCTGAGATGGCGACGAACGAGGAGGTTTACGGAGCCAAGGAGATTGTTTCCAACAATCAATCCTTGTTCGACTTACTAACGCCGGCCCAGAAGAATATCCACTGTCGGACAACCTGCCGCTCTGGAACTTCGGCATCCTCGATGAGGTTCCGGTGCCAGGGTTCGAGATTGATGCGCCACGGACCTGGGTGACCCGGGAGGACGAGCTTCACCGCTATAACATCACCAACAATGGGCATCCTGCCAGGGAAACCAGGCACTTGGATGTCTACGTCCTGAACCCGAGGACGCGAACCATTGATGGGGGTGAGCCTACAGCGGAGAATTCTCCAGCCCTCTACTCGAGCACATACCGTCAGAGTGTCACTGACGACACCAAGGGCTGGCTGAAGGACTGGGACTTGCGATCCGGGGGCAACTTTACCAGTGAATGGGCCTGGGCGTTCTGGGTACGCCACACTTGCGATCACTTCGCAGAGGAGCTGCGGTACATCGGCCTGTTCGAGGCGGTGTGGACGTCGCAGTTCCACTTCTACCAGCAGTCTGAGCTCGGGCCGGAGCTGTTCACTCGCTGGTCCCCGGATACCAACACCTTCCATCTTCACCATGGGGAGGTCGGCATCGGTCTCTGGGACATCCACTGCATCGGAGGTATCCCGCTGGAGGGCTACCAGTACGATGAGTTCCTGCCACCGAAGAACATCTGGGAGGACAGGTCACGGACTCCCATTCTGACCTGGCATCTTCTTGACCTGGCTACGCAGCGGCTCGGGATCCAAGACTTCCAGAAGGACATAGCCTACAAGGATTGGTTCGGCCAGTTCCTGGAGCATGACCCGGCGGTCAAGATGCCAGGCAGGGGGAAGCGGTGCCCGACCGCAGCTCAGAGGAGCCGGAACGGGTCGTACTGGCGGGTCCTGGAGACGGGCGATTACCGCTCATGGGGGTACCGCGTCATCGAGGCCCGGGACCCGAACGTCCGGTACGCGGCGTTCCTGGCCGCCTTTCTGAGCGGGTGGCTCCTGCCAGTGCGGGATGCGAGGATGGGCGTCCGTCCGGCGACGCTGGCGATGGCGGGCGCCATGGCTGCCAATAAGAGGTACAACCTCGGGGTCCCAGTACTGGCAAGGCTGTATGCCATTCTGGGACGCATCTCACGAGGGGGGTCGCCACGAAGGATCTGTGGGCCCTTTCAGTTCTTCCACGGCTGGGTGGCTGCTCACCTTGGTGGGTATACGTTCCCAAATGCCATCAGTCCTCCGGGCAACGGCCTGCGACCCTCCCTGCTGAACATTGCGGGGGTCGCTCCGATGACCCTCAGTGAGGAGGGCGTGAGGGTTCGGATTGGCAATCATGCCAATTTCAACTTCAGCCCGTTCCCCACTCCCGTCGGCCAGATGATCGACAACGGACAGGGCCCGCTGGAGCAGCATGAATACTTCCTGAACATGCGGGGCGGGGTGCTCGTGGCTCGGATCGACGGGAAGGTGATCTGCGAGCCTTACGTGCCGACCCGGTTCGCCAGGCAGTTCGGGTGCCTTCAGCGGATGCCGAAGAGGGTATTCACTGCTGTCCGGGAGGAGACGAACCCCGGCGTCCTTCGCCAGATGTGGCTGATGTTCGTCGCCTTCGGCTCTGGCGACGTCATCACCCTCCCTCCTACCGGAGTTAACGCAGGCTTGGCAACCGAGTACGCCGAACACTGGGCCATCGCGTACCCTGAGGGGCTCTTGCGGAAGCTAGTTCGGCGGCTCGAGGCTACCCGTGCGGAGACCGGGCGTCAAGGAAGGAGGCGAGGCGCCGCCACACGGGGGAGAACGGAGGCGCGCCAAGCAGCGGAGCCGGCGCGGGCAGGGACTTCGGCGGCGGGCGCATCGCAGGCTGCCGCCACGACCTCGGCGCCCAGAGAGGGGGCACATGCGGCGGTCGAGGAGCGGCCCGGGAAGCAGGTGAGACGTCTGCTCGAACCCTCCCACGATGCAGTCTTCCCGGCGCTGTGGTCGGCCTGGATGACCCTGCGGCAGTCACTGGGGACCGACGTCATCTGGCGAAAGATACTCAGAGAAGGAATCTATCTGCCAGAGGTCGGGCGCCTCCAGATCACCGACAGGGTGGACTTCAACCGGCAATATGCATATCTGACGGCCATGGACGAGTACGCGCGCCAACGTGGTCAGCGTGCGGAGCCATCCCTTCTGGTGAAGGTGATGCTCGGTCTCGAGCCCGCTCCGGAACAGATGCCGCCGGAAGAAGATGACAGTAACGACTCCGAGGAGGAGGAGGAGACGGGGGAGGATGAAGGCTCCGAGGGAAGGTCCCATCGGGGGAGCCCACGGGAGAGCGGCGAGGTGGCCGGCTCTGACAACGTTGATGTCACTGAGCTCCTCGAGGTCCGCTTCTATCCCTACTCAACTTGCTTCATCCATTCTCTTATGCAGCTTCTAACCCGTTTCTCCATCCTTCTCAGGAGCACACGGACGTCGGTCAGGCGTCCTCAACAGGAGTAGGAGAGGCGCCAGCAGGACAAGGCGGGGGCCAGGCACCCATTATCGAATTGACAAGCGCTAAGGGGTCCCCTGCTGCAACTGTTCCTGCGGCGACCGGGGTAGCGGAAGATGATGCTCCGAACTCCCGTAAGTCTCCCTACTTTACTGCTGGTGCTTGCCATTGACGATCCGTGACTAACCATGGCATGCCCTGCGCAGTGATCTCAACATCGGAGGCTCGTCGGGTTGCCGAACCCGGGCCATCTACGAGTGGACCAGTGGTGGACATGCCGCTTGCTCCGGAACAGGCTTCCCAAACCGAGCCGGCCCCACCAACTGCTGATCAAGGGGCTGCGGACGTCGGCGGTGCTGCCACCGGAGAGAGGCTGGGGGCTGACGAGGGTGTCAGCGCCGCTGGGGAGAGAGAAGAAGGTTGCCCGGATGTTGGGGAACCTTTCCCTCGTGAGGACCTCCCAGGGGCGGACCCTGCAGCAGACCTGCTGGCTGCCTTCCCTGCCTACCGGCCTGCCGACCCAGAGGAGATGGATGACTCGGACGCGGAGGCGGTCGAGGATAGCCGGGTAACGCGACGCAGGGGGTGGAAGTGCATCCAGCGCTTCCTCAAGCGAGACCCATCGGAATGGCTGGGGCGCATGGGATCACTTCAGACCTGGCTGCGCTTCCTGTGTGCCGGGGGAGCTGATGCTCAACACCTCCATCTAACGGTCCGTGATTTCATGGCCGAGAAGATGCGCGAGAGCCGCCGGCGTGCCGACGTCGCACAAAGTCGGGACATGTCGGAGAGCACGCAGGCGCTCATCGCGGCAGAGCAGGAAGTCCGGCGCCTCGAAGGGCAGGCGGCAGAGAAGGAGGCCTTCGTCGCAGCATGTACCGAGCTTGTGGAGCAACTATCGGCACAACTGATCGACGCTCAGGTACAGCTGACGGAGGCGGGCCAACAGATGGTCACACTCCAAGTCGAGCGGGAGCGTGCACAGGCCAGGATTGACGAACTGCGTGCTGCGACCGCCGACGAGGAGAGGGCACGCAGAGAACGAGAAGCAGCCCTGGAGGCCGCCAGCCAAAGGGTAGCGGCATTAGAAAGACTCATTCAGCACGCTAATCCCTAAGGGCTGTTTTTTGCCATTCCCAGAACATTTGCTTCCGCTACTTAATATTTGATCCACTTGTACGAATCGCCATATTTATCTGCGTCTTTTGGTTTAACATGCTCAACCACAAATTGTCTCGTGGGAGCGTTAACCAAGCATCAGGCATCCATAATTGGGCCTGGGTTTCTGGAGAAAAGAGGGAGGTCATTCCTGGGAAAGGAGACCTCAGACCTAACCAATGTATCGTCCCCCAACTTGTTCCAACACACGAGCGGGACAACGCTAGGGGCGTTGAGATTTTATCCGAACATAGGGAAATGAGAAAGGGTGAATCGCGTGTCCCGAATCCAGACATCCACAACGATCGGCCTTCCAGGAAATGCCCAAGACGGTAGGCGGACAGTGGATCGACCATAACAACTGCAATAGACGGACCGAAAAAGGCCATCATTCATATTGCAGGAGGCGGACCACATGTCATCATGAATACCGCTTTGGGGTTCCTTCAGACACAAGGGTGGAAAATCCAGATCAACAGGGCATGCGAAGCGTGGGGCGAAGTGACGATTTGTTCGGACAGAATCCAACGCTCTCAAAATTGCGCCACCGTGGGGAAAGCGTATTGGGCGGATGTACTAATCTGGCCGTGAGTCACCTCAATTCTCAGACAGCACCTCTCTGACGAGGAAACTGTCGCTTCCCATCATTGCGATGGGGCATCCCGAGCTGAATCGGGGAGAATATCACAACTGCACCACTCTACCCGAAGTCAGGCCAGACGGCCGGCGACGAGGAGGGGCGGGACTTATCGATCCCTGAGGCTGGACCCGAGTCGAAATGTCCGGGCGTTCCTACGTACTCCATCAGGCTGGAGATCAAGCCACACGTAGTTCTGTGAGTGCAGTTTAACGTCATGCAGGACGTAGGACCCCATTTGGGGTAGATCTTAGTTTAGGGTCTTAGAGCTCGGACCATAAGGGCTGGATCTTAGTTTAAGGTCTTAGAGCTCGGACCATAAAGGTGGAGGATCTTAGTTTAAGGTCTTAGAACTCGGACCATAAGGGCTAGAGGATCTTAGTTTAAGGTCTTAGAGCTCGGACCATAAGGGCTAGATCTTAGTTTAAGGTCTTAGAGCTCGGACCAGAAGGGGAGATCTTAGTTTAAGGTCTTAGAGCTCGGACCATAAAGGGGGGATCTTAGTTTAAGGTCTTAGAGCTCGGACCATAAGGGGAGATCTTAGTTTAAGGTCTTAGAGCTCGGACCATAAAGGTGGAGGATCTTAGTTTAAGGTCTTAGAGCTCGGACCATAAAGGGGGGATCTTAGTTTAAGGTCTTAGAGCTCGGACCATAAAGGTGGGATCTTAGTTTAAGGTCTTAGAGCTCGGACCATAAAGGGGGGATCTTAGTTTAAGGTCTTAGAGCTCGGACCATAAGGGGAGATCTTAGTTTAAGGTCTTAGAGCTCGGACCATAAAGGGGGGATCTTAGTTTAAGGTCTTAGAGCTCGGACCATAAGGGGAGATCTTAGTTTAAGGTCTTAGAGCTCGGACCATAAGGGCTCAAAGCACGCCACATCGTGGTCATATCCCCTGGATATGCGAAGATGCACTGAGGGATAGTGTCAAGAGTGTCGAGGTTTCGCCTGGTCAGAATGGGAGGTGGAAAATGTGAATCATGCGGCCATTCACTCAAGGACCGGGAGCACCGGCGTGACGATATGAGAATACTGCCGACCGTGGCGGAAAAGCAGCATCAACATCGCACCAACCGTTGGTGGAATGAGGCAGCAAACGAGCATCGACCGCTCAATCGCAGGATTTATATCGATTTGCTGCCCGAGGCCATTGGGGGTACCGGCCCGAGTCGGTGGGAGAGCACTGAGGCATTGTGTCCGAACCGTTCACGGGGGCTCCACCCAGGGCGTAGACGATGGGTCCGAATGAAAGGGAGCACGAAGCCTGAAAAGTGGAGGAAACCTGACCAAGCGGATCCTGACCCTCCTGGCAATAAACCAGAGTACTCTTGACACCGGTGGACCACGGCAAGGGGTCGGGGAACACGCCTTGAGGGTGACCTGAAGGCGGCGGATTCCCCAGAGAAGGGGGAATCTCTAAGAGGTGGGGGGCTGGACCCGAAGTTTCAAACATCCGGGCGTTCCTACGTATCCCATAAGGATGGGAATCAAGCCGCACGTAGTTCTTGAAGCGCGGTGCAACACAATCGGGCACCAGCGCGGGGAAGAGTGCGGGTCTGACCCTCGCACACAAAAGGAGCGGCATTTGATATTTCTTGTTTGTCCTTAAAGATGAATGGTTTTTCTTTGTGCGGCGACATGCCCGTGATTGAGAAATCTCTGGCGTCGCCACAATAATCAAGCCATGGAAGGCATTGATGAATGGCGTGGTCATTAACCAGCGCCCAACATGAGTGTCCCCTGAGGAGGACATCACGATGCAGTGCCGTTTCTCGTCGGGCGGCCAAGACGATCACAGTTTACGGTCGTGTGGTAGGACCAGACAACACAGTTTAAGGTCGTGTGGTTCGGACCATGGAGGAATCCGCTTACCGCGGTACGGCGGACACGGCGGAGGTGGGAGCATACCCAGCCCTGCGGTCACGCACGATTCCAGGAGAAGAGTCTTGGGATGGGGGTCTGCGTGTGTCCATCACCCGAGGGGCAGAGATGCTAGCCTCCAGATATACTGGGCCCAGAACGCAATTGTTCGGGCGACTCCCTCCTCCTTATGGGGACGAGGGTCCAGCTACGCATGGCCCTTAGGGAGGATATCTGCATATATCCTTGGTGCTCAGATCATGGGAGCCTCGAACGACATCATTACCCTGGTTGGTCTGCCTAACGTGTAGAGGCGTACCGGAGGTCGGTATGAAGAGAGTGTCAAGATCCCACTACAACGCACAAAGGCGGAGTGTGATGAGGACTGCGCAACCAATGTTCAGAGCCCGAGAGAGCTGACATGGCGATCAAGGACGTTGCTGACGCACTCGCAACACAACATCCGATCGCGTCAGCCTAAGACGGGGCAAGCAAACGAGCATCAACCGCTCAATCGCAGGATTCATATCGATTTGCGGCCCAAGACCCGCCGGTAAATCGACCCGGAGCGGTGGGAGAGCACTGAGGCATCGTACCCAAACCGCTAACGAGGATCCCTTTGAGTGAAGGTTCGAACAAGAGGAAGCGCGAGGCCTGACAAGCAACACAGGACTTGTCGGGATTGAATCTGACACTACGAGTCATAGACCGAAGCACCCCAAAACATGTTAACAGATCTCCGGAAAGGGTCGGAGGACTCACCCTGAGAGCAACCGAAGGGGGGCAGGTCCCCGTGATCAACCAAGAGACGGGGCTGGACCTGAGACACAAGCGTCCAGGCGGTCCTACGTATCCCATAAGGATGGGAATCAAGCCATACGTAGTTCTGGAAAGGCAGTTTAACGTCATGCAGGACGATGAGGGGTGTGAGGTAGTCCCACACACGGGGGAGGCGTACGGCGCGGCCAGTAGACCGACGCGAATGAGGACATAATCCCCCGCTCACGCGATACGCCTCGCACAAAAAGGAGGGGAACTGGGGCCAGAGGCCCAACGCGGGATAGGGATTCCCGGGAAATGGGACTGGGCCTGAAACATGATGTCCAGGCGGTCCTACGTATCCCATAAGGATGGGAATCAAGCCATACGTAGTTCTTGAAGTGCAGTTTAACGTCATGCAGGACGATGAGGAAAAAAGAAGGGGGGAGCAGAAGGCATCCCCAAACGTGGAGGGGGGCGTACAGCGTGACGAACAAACCGACGTGAATGAGGGCATAGCCCCGCACTCACACCATACGCCGCACACCCCGGGGCAACTGGGCCAAGGGCCCGAGATGGGATGGAAATTCCCGAAGGATGGGGCTGGGCCTGAAACACGAGGGTTCAGGCGGTCCTACGTATCCCATAAGGATGGGAATCAAGCCATACGTAGTTCTGGAGAGGCAGTTTAACGTCATGCAGGACGAATGCTGAACAGTTTAACGTCTTGTAGCTCGGACGTAGTGCAGTTTAGCGTCATGCGGGACGAAGCACTTGGCAGTTTAACGTCTTGCAGCGCGGACGAATGCTAAACAGTTTAACGTCTTGTAGCCTGGACGAATGCAGTTTAACGTCGTGCAGGACGTGGTGACACTCAGGCAAAGTATTGCTTGAGGAACCTAGCGTTGGTGGGAGGAGTGACACGCTCACCATCCATAGTCGCTAGGGAGTACGCGCCATTGGGATAGACCTTGTGGACAACAAAAGGTCCCCCCCACTTGGGCTCCAACTTGGGCGGCTTCCTGCCGGGGATCATCGGTGCTCTTAGGGATAGCACTAGATCACCCTGTAGGAAGGAGCGGAGGCGAACCTTCTTATTGAAAGCTCGAGCCATCCTGCTTTGATGCCTCTCCAAGTTGTGCAAAGCGCGAAGTCTATTCTCATCCAGTGCTTCCAACTCGACTAGACGGGCTTCAGCAACTCTGTCCGGCGCTTGCTGGTCGTAGACCGCAGTGCGCAAGGACGGTAACTGGATCTCGATGGGCAGGACGGCCTCAGCTCCATACACCAGGGAATAAGGGGTCATCTGGGTGGAATTGCGAGTCGTCGTCCGATAAGCCCAGAGGGCGTTGGGGAGCTTGTCCGGCCAACTCTTCTTGTTCTGACCAACCATCTTTTGCAGAATGTTAGAGAGGGTTTTGTTAAACGCCTCGATCTGTCCATTCGCCTGCGCATGATAGCGAGATGTATGGTTCGAGCGGATGTTATACTTGGCGTACAACTTCTTCAACTCGGCTGCTCGGAAATTGGTTCCGTTATCCGTGAGGATAGCGTGAGGCACTCCAAATCGATAGATGATGTTGGAGGTCACGAAGTCAGCGATCGAACAGGATTTGACCTCTCTGAGCGGAATCGCTTCTGCCCACTTGGAGAAGAAGTCCGTGGCGGTCAGAAAGAACCGGCACTGGCGAGCTGTCGCCGGCGGGTAAGGTCCCACAACGTCCAGTCCCCAGACTGCAAAGGGCCAGGAATACCTTGTGGTATGGAGAGGCTCCGGCGGCCGATGCACAAAGTTCGCGTGAACCTGGCACGCATGGCACCTCCTGGCGTACTCGATGCAGTCATGGATCATAGAGGGCCAGAAGTATCCCAACCTCCGAATCTGGTGGGACAGCTTCGGCCCAGTTTGGTGGGCGCCGCATGAACCAGCATGAACCTCTTGCATGACTCGTGGGATCTCAACTCCCTGAAGGCAACGGAGGATAACACCATCAAATCCGCGTTTGTAGAGGATCTGCTCCAGGCCGGGACTGCTCTGGAGGACGAACTGCGATGCGCGGCGTCGAACTCGCTCGCGCTCGGCCCGATCTGACGGAAGAATGCCATGTTGGAGGTACTCAACCAAAGGCGTCCTCCAATCAGGGGCTGATCCGACTGCTATATCTGGGGTACTCGGGGCTCCGGGCATAGGGGCAACCGTGGTGAGATTACTTACCAACGGGCCGCGATCTTCTTCCGGGATAACGGGAGCGATGAGCCTGCGGCGCGTCACGCGGACGATCAGGTTGTCCTGTTCAGGTTCCGCAAGTGACGCAGCCAGGCTGGCCAAAGCATCTGCTCGACCGTTCTGCGACCGGGGAATATGGACAATTTCTGGCCGAGAAGGGAACCGGGCCATCAGAAGGAGGGTGCACTCCAACAACGGCACAAGTTCCGGCTTCCTGACAACATAGTCGCCATTGATCTGCTTAATGACCAGCTCGGAGTCCCCTTTCACACACAGATGGGGCACGTCGATCTCGAGAGCTAACTCGAGGCCGGTGATGAGGGCATGGTATTCCGCCTCATTGTTGGTACAGCCCTCTGACAACAGGAAAGAGTATGGCAGCACGGCTCGCTCCGGGGTAATGAAGACGATACCCAAGCCCACTCTGTTGAGCTTAGGATTATCGAGTCTCCTACCGGTGGGGCTCCGGGAGGCACCGTCAAAGTGCATCTGCCAGCATGGATCGGCTCGATCAACCGAGAGAATGGTCTCATCAGGAAAGCCTAGATCCAGCGGCTGATCCGCGGAGGTCGGGTGAGCGGCCAGAAAGTCTGCCAACGCTTGCCCTTTGATGGCCTTCTGAGACACATACCTGATGTCGAACTGCTGGAGAATCACAGCCCACCGCGCTAGACGGCCAGTCAACATCGGTCGGCTCAGGATATATTTCAACGGGTCTACCCGAGAAACCAACTGTACCTCATGGTGCTGCAAGTAGTGCCGTAATTTCTGTACGGCAAATACGAGCGCCAGGCAGCTCTTCTCGATGGGGGAATACCTAACCTCCGCATCGAGGAGCATGCGACTGAGGTAATAGAGGCTATTCTCTGTTCCCTCGTTGTTCTTCTGGGCGAGAAGGGCACCCAGGGACCGTTCCAGGGCGGTCACATAAAGGACCAGCGGCTTTCCGGATACGGGCGGCATCAGGACCGGAGGTCGAAGCAGGTACTGCTTGATTTCCTCGAAAGCGGTCTGACACTCTTTATCCCATACATAGGTGACACCCTTCTTCATAAGCCGAGAAAAGGGCTTACACTTGCCGGCCAGATTCGCGATGAATCGGCGTATATAGGCTAAGTGGCCTTGGAACCCTTGCAGTTCCCGGACGGTACCCGGGGGAGGCATCTGGCTAATCGCCCTGATTTTCTCTGGGTCGATCTCAATACCCCGGTATCTTACCACAAATCCAAGGAACTTTCCGGAGGTGACCCCAAAGGCACACTTCAACGGGTTCATCTTCAGGCAGCGAGACCGGAGGAAGCTGAACACTTTCTCAAGATCTTTGAGATGGTCCTGACGCTGGCGCGATTTGACAACCAAGTCGTCGACGTAGCATTCCACCAGTGTGCCGAGGATTGGCTTGAATATGCGGTGCATCGCCCGTTGATAGGTGGCACCTGCATTCTTCAGGCCGAAGGGCATGACCCGGTAGCAAAAGGTACCTTGGGGGGCCCTGAAGGCAGTGAACTCCTCATCCTCAGGGGCCATCCGAATTTGGTTGTATCCGGAGTATCCATCCATGAAGGAGAGGGCTTGGAACCCTGCTGTGGCATCAATCAACAGCTCTGTCACTGGAAGGGGAAAATCATCCTTCGGACAGTGGCGGTTGAGATCGCGGAAGTCGATGCAGACTCTAATCTGCCCGTTCTTCTTCCTGACCGGCACAATGTTGGCCAGCCATTTGGGGTACTGAACTTCCCTCACGAAGTTGGCTTTGATAAGCTTGTCAACTTCGGCCTCAACCATGGCACCATGGGATGGGTGCATCTTCCTGGGAGGCTGCTTGAACCTGCGATGGTTCGCCGGGAGACCTAGGCGGTGGACGGCTACCTGAGGATCTAGCCCCGGCATCTCGTCATAGCCCCAAGCGAACACATCACGGTGCTGCCTGAGAAAGTCCACGTACTGCTGCCGCTCCTCAGAGGGCATGGCGGCACTAACCAATGTGGGTCTTGGATCTGCCTCGGTTCCAAGGTTCACCTGTATTAACTCATCGACCGTGGCGGGGACGCCCTCCTCAAAGGCTGGGGGTGCATCTTCCACGTCCTCTCCACTCGGGGAGGGATCATCCACGGGAGAGACTGCGTTGGAAACTGCATTGGGGCTACCAGATCCTGCTGGGCCACTGGTGCTGGCGCGGGCGGTCGCGGCCGTCTCATCAGGAGACTCGCGGACCGTCAAGACCATGGCGACGTCCAACCGGTGAATCGGGAGGACGTAAGCGTCATCCAGACTTGCCCAGGGATCGCTTGCAACAGCGACAGGCTCAACCTCACCTGCCAGGATCTGCTTATCCTTGCTCTTGTAATAGTCCGCGTCCAGATAGCGGGCTTCACATGAGGCAAAAGGAGAGGCATCTCCTTGAAGCACGCCTACTCGACCATTAAGGGAGTATTTGAGGCATTGGTGGTATGACGAGGGAACCGCCGCATGAAGGTGAAGCCATGGCCTGCCCATCAATGCGTTATACGCAGTGTCCTGAGAGACTACCATGAATTCGGTGTTGGCAACCAAGTCACCGAACTGGGTCTTCAAACGTATCTTGCCGACCGGGGTTTGCTCGGTGCGGTCGTACCCCTGGATCCTGAGGTCGGAGGGAATCAAGTCATCCTCAGACAACCCCAATCTCCGGAGCGTCCGAGTTGGAATCAGATTAATCCCGGACCCCGTGTCGACAAGACAACGCCGGACTTCAAGGCCATTGAACTGGCCAGTGACATACAACGGACGGATGTGTCCCTGTATAGGAGGGTCCTCATCCTTACCAGAGAACGAGATAACTGCCTGACATTCGGCGTCCTCGATCGTTTCGGCGTGGAAGGCCTCTGCAGCCGCAACCTCTGTCTCGAACTGGAGGGGGCTCTTCAGGGCTTCAGCGAGTGCCTCGCGCATCTCAGATGACATGCGCAGAGCCTCAAGGATGGAGAGCCTTGCTGGGATGTCGGCCAAGTGCTTCAGGACATCATACTTTTTGGCCAAGCGCGAGCTCCTGGTTGCAGGAGATTGCTCTGCGGTTGGTGGCATGACGGGCCTTACCGGTTGGATCGGCGGCCGACTGGTACTTGGCGCATCTCGCTGTTCACTGGTCGCAGTCCGGGAAATGGTCACCGTACTGGAGTCAGGAGGCCGGGATGGACTTGTGGCAGGGCGGAGCTGGTCGCGACGCGGCTGAGGCGGTTCTGCCCGGTCCCATACCACAAACAGTGGCGGAGGCGAATCCGTCATCCCCGGATGGGGAGCCTGCGTACGTTGAGCTCGATCTTGAGCCTGCCGCCTAGTCTCAGTGGCGTGCACGGCCTGGCCGGAGGTACCGACGGCTGTGCCCCGGCGACTCCTGCTGCTGCGGTTCTTCCGACGGTGGCGACGACCGGGGACGCTAGGGAGGTCCACCTGGTGTTCTTCAACGTCGGGAACCGAAAAGGGATTTACCAGCTCGACGGTGTTAACCGAAGCGTACCCAATACCGTCATCGGACGAATCATCCATCACCGGGCGGATCCGAGGAGGGACCCCCATCTCCGGGGGCATGAAATCGCCGAGAGTACGGGATAGTGGCGGAACTGGCGGGGCGCGCTCTTCCTTCTTGCGCTGCCGCCGTTTGCTCCTCTTGGAGGAGGCAGACTGGGACGACGATGCCGAAGCAGCACCCGCAGGTTCTGGGGGCTCAGGCTGATTCAAGCGCGCACGGATGATTCCCTGGGCGCGAATGGTCGTCTTGCGGGCCATCCAGTTATTATACTTCTGGGACCCGCGGTCGGAGACCAGCTGCCATTCGTCCTCGTTGCCACTATCGTCATCTGATCCCACGAACACGCCCGCTACCTGTGCTGGAGCTGGGCCCAACCTGATTACATTGTTGTTAATCTGGTCTTGGAGCCAGTCCTTGAACACATAGCACCGCTGGATGGTGTGCCCCAGGGCCCGATGGTAGGGGCAGTAGCGGGGGTTATCCGTGAGATGTGCCTCCTCTGGCCTCCAGCACTCAGGCAATCGCACAATCCTCTGCTCCAGGGCGCTCCGGAAATAACCGGGGACCTGATCCTCATGGAATGAGTACGTCAGGTGTCGCGGGCCCCTGGGAGCGCGGTCTTGACGAGGGGCCGGAGGGGCCTGCCGAGGAGGTGGACCCTGATTATCTCGCCGGGGTTGCGGCGGTACATTACGCGGAGGGGCCGGCCGGTTCTGAGGCTGCCGTTGCTGGGCCGGGACCTGAGCCCGTGGAGGCGGATTCCTGTGAGGCTGCGGAGCTGGCCTCACCGGCAGCAGCTCCAACGGCCTGGGAGCCTCTATCTGGGCCACAGCAGCGGGCTCAGCCCTGCTGGCTCTCCTTGCAGGAATCATAGGAGGCAGCGGGTGTGCCTGGCTGGCCTGTTGCAGGGCTTCCTCAAGACGTTGAGCTTTGTCTGAGAAGTCCCTGAACCCTCCGGGGTAATTCTGAGTAATCAGGGAAGGGACCAGCTCGGTCTTGACGTTCCCGACGCACATTGTCAGCAACTGCTCCTGAGTCAATGGCATGTCAAGGGAATACGTGAGACCCTTCCATCGGGCGACGAAGTCCGCGACTCGCTCATCAGGCCTCTGCTTGCACTTGAAGAGGTCTGCGATACTCGTCTTCCGGGTCGTGGAACTGAACTGGTAGAGGAACTGTCTACGGAGGTCCTCCCAGCTGGTTACCGACCCGACGGGGAGCTGGCTGTACCAGACAAATGCTGGCCCTTCCAGTGTCTGGACAAAGCAGCGAAGCTTAGCGGCCTCTTGCTGCACCGGAGTCCCCAACATAGGCCCGCACCTCGAGTTGAAATGGGCCAAATGTTGTGGCGGATCTCCGGTCCCGTTGAAGGGGGCGAAAGTGGGATTCCCGAATCCCGGAGGCGCCGGCATGTCATCCACCCATGCTGGGTATGGCTTGCCGTCCGGTGGGATCGCCACCTGCCGAGTCTCCAAGGCTTCCAAGCGGGCAATGAGTGCCGCCATCGGATCGTCCGGACATGGGTTCCAGTCCTGGCGAGGATCTCTAACCACGAGCGCATTGCATGGCCCTTCAATCGGGTCGTCGACCGGATCGTCGAACTCGGCAGCTCGTGGGATGGCTGGCGGAGCGGCCCTTGGGGCAGCGGGAGGAATCCGAGCGGGATCTCCCGGGTAGTCGCGCTGCTCGGGAGGGTGTGGCGAAACATACCGCGCCCTCTTGCCGTAGGCAATGGCCTCTCTCCTGTCGGCGAACACGGCGTAATCACGGTTGCCCGGGAGAGTCTCATCGAGGGGTGGTTGTTCCGGTCCCTGCTGCCCTGGCCTGGGATCACCGTAGTCAGGCCGCCGTTCTGCAGCGCGCTCGGCGAGGAGCTGGTCAACCAGCCTCTTCTGTTCGGCGAGCTGCTGACGTAGCGTAGCCTTCTCGGGATCCTCCTCTGCCTTCCGCATGGAGGCAGATGGGTCGGCGGGCCTTATAGCCTCGCTGTGCTCTTTTCCTTTGCTGACGTTTCGGCTCAACGTCAGTGCTTCAGTGGGTGCGGGGAGCCCCAGGAGGTTCCTCTGATGACGAGTAACTCTCACTGATGGGTCTGACGACGGCTTGTCTTCGGGGGGGAAGCCCCCGTCGAGAAGTTCCAAGTCGTTCCCCTCTCCCGACAGGTCAGCCATATTGACTGTTCCTGTCCCTGGGGATATACCCTCAGGGCCACCCAACGAATCGGGCTGTCGGCGAATCACACTGAAGCGTAGGGCAGCGTACTGCCCCCATCCACGGATATACACGTGGGGAGTGGCTTCCTCGATAACTTTGCGGAGTACTTGAAAGCACTCAACGCATCGTTGTTGGAGGGCCTCGTGGTGCCCAAATGACCCGGGGTGCCGAACCGCGGGGAGCATGGCCAGGTCAATTTGACGGCACTGCTCACCAATATCCTCCAGGTGTAGTTGACTCCCGGGGTATGGCATTTGTAGGCAGTGAAGACGGGAGTGAGTCTCCCGGAGAGTTCGGCGGAAGCACTCGAACTCATCCGGGGTGAGCGATTCGGGTGCATCAAAGCCCGGTCCTGCGACTGGCCAAAACTTCTCAGGGAAGTGGCCCTCTGCAAGGACGGTCCAGAAGCTCCACGACTCAAACTCGGGACCCAGATCTCCTCGGTCCTCTTCCATGGCTGGGAACGGACGGGGAACTGGTAGTGGTGCCGAGGCGGGCCGTCGGGCCGACGGGCTGGCCGGCGGTGAATACGGCGAGCAGGCCGATTGGCCTCCATATCCCGGGCCTCCCCCTGAGGGTGGCGGTGCCCCAGCTACCACATCACGATAGGACGGGCCGGCGAGCGAACATCCTGCCGTAGCATCGGTGCTCGCCGAGGGCGCACCAGATCGTGGTTCGACCGTCGGTCCCCAGAAAAAGTCTCCGGCTTCTCTGATCGAGACGGAAGGCACTTCCGGAGGGGCCGGTACCAACCGCAAGTTTGATCCTTGGGGGTCTACCAGGCCCTCGTTACTCCGGATATACCTTCGGAGAGACGCGGGGATCACATCGATCTCGCTCTCGGGGAGCACGAGGCTGACGTGCCGCATTCCTACCCCTGCCCTTGACTGGCGGGATTGGGGAAGGGGCTCTGTCGCCGAATCGTACTCTGCCTCTGAGTCAGAGAAGCAAACCGGTCGGATCTCTGTCCGGAACTCCGCAACATTCTTCCCTCGGCGTCGACGCCTTGCCTTCCTGCCCCTGGGTGGTTCTTCGGGGCAGGGCTGATCTCTGTCCTGGCGTCCTCCGGCCGCACTGGTGCTGGGGCCGAGAGGACTGGGAACCAAGGTGCGAGGGGCACCGGGACAGATATCAAAGGGGACGCGGGGAGAGATGATCCCGGGCAGGACTCCGGGCCGGGATCGGGAGGTGGGATGACCCAGGCCTCCTGGATCGGCCACACAGAGTAGATCCTGCCGGTGAATAGCGCTACCGCGAGGTGGTCCGCGGTGGCTACTGCCAGTGCCAGCAACCGGGAGAGTCAACCCAACCTGCCTTTGGGGCGGTCGGGGCCTCGATCCGGGTCGGGCATAGGAGTTCCCCCGCTCAGGATGCACAGAGGCCTGGCGACTGGAGCCAGCAGTGGCTTGGGCCAATGCGGCCGCTGTTGCTAGAGCCCCAAGGTGGGCATCCTCTTCCGCTCGTGCCCGACGTTGGCGTCGAGACAGACGAGCCGGGATGAGCGGCGCGGGCAGGTGGAGAGCCTGTTCCTCGACTTGAGGGGCCTGGCGGCGATGTCGCCGTGGCCTGGCGGGAGCCCTTATCGTGGATCCCTGGAGCGGACCTCGGATAGGGTGATCCTGGGAATCTTCCACTTCATCCGCATAGGGAAGGGAACTGTCAGAGCGCTCCGGGGATAAACTCCCGAAGCGATTGGACGTTGAGGTAGGCAGTGGTGCCTCCCTGCGCGGCCCTCGGGGGCGGCGGTGGTGGCGAGGCGCAGCCTCCTCAAGGTCTAGGCGAGCCATGTCCCTAGTGGGGATGACTCCCTCTTCCTCGTATCTCCGCACCAGGGTGTTGATCACCCTTCTCTGGATGACCTCCGAGGGGGAGAGAGGGCGTGGTCGTCCCGCAATTGCGGCTGCTGGGACGGCTGTGGAACGGGCGGGACCGCGCGGAGTAGCCGCGTCGGTGTTTCCCCTGTCCCTACGCCAGTGGGCGGGTGGCGTTCGGGCACTAGATCGGGCGACCTGATTTCTGAAAGCAGGGAGAATGACCCATTAATAATGACAGGAAAAAGGAATCGACAACCAACCATTAGCGCCACGACGCCTTCCGTGGGGGGAACCCAGGCCCTCGACGTTGCGAGACGGAGTGCCCGATGTCCCTTCCCCAGCCCCTGGCGGGTAAGACTGAATGCTTGGCCGGGCAACACGCCGGTCTTCCAACACCTCTGAAAGCCATCGGTCTTCGTATCGAGGAGAAGAGATTCACGTCGGGTTCACCATTTTTCTGTTTCGGTGCGGATGTGCGTCGGGTTACGCTGTTCCGCCAGGACGCGTTCGCGCGTGCACCCGTCAACCCGAGGGGATGGGCGCGCGGCTTGTGGTCCCGCAGTCCCGCTTTCCAAGGGCGGGCGGCATCCGTCCCTTATTCAGGGGCGTCTGCTCCTTGATCGAAACCGGGATGATGGGATGTCGGCTTCTCCTTCCTTGGACGTCTCCTCGGAACTTGTCGCCTAATCCGGGTCTCCCTCATAGACTTAAGAATGTTCGTGAATCTCGTTCCCGGCGCCATATCTTCATGGACACCGGTTAATTACGCTGCTTCCGCCCGGACGTTCCAAGGAGTCTGGGCGGGGCAGCAACCTGCGGTGAGAAGGCCGGGTGGCTCTGGGTGCTGGGGGCGTGTTGTAACACTGCGGCTCTGCACGTCTGTCTTCCGTCCCTAATAGGGCTTCTCGAAGGCACGATGGCCTGAGGCATCCCGTACTAGGTGCGGGGAACTGTGTCACCTGAGGTTTTCCTCAGCTTCCCGTGTTTAACACGGGGTATGCCGCGAGTTTAACGTCCAGCGGGGACGGCATCGGACCGATCAACACGAAAAGTGGATCAGATGACAGAACCCCTTGCGGGGAACCTCCGACGCTGGGGCCAGCACATGGGCGGCTTCCCAAGTAACGTGGAGTGAAGTGAAGTGGCATGACCCCACCGGGATGTGGCGGCCCGGGTAAGGATCAGGGTGGATGATGGAGTAAAGAGCTTGGACCCCAGAGGGGCTTCCTACGTACCGCGCGTTAACACGGATCAAAGTCAACGTAGTTCGGGCATACAGTTTAACGTCATGCTGGACGTCGGCAGGCCGACTCACGAAGAGGTCGAGGCCGCCGGGCGGAGTATTGAACCGAACCACCTCGCACGGAGGGGGATGGAACGGCCGGGTGGATCACAGTTTCACGTCATGCTGGACGATAAAAGGGGAAATGGAAAAGGGGGGCTGTGGGGAGGCACCGTGGAGATACACACGGGCGGTCTCCCACAGGGGCGGATTCATAGGTGAATCAACGCAAGCGTGAACCCTGGAGGGGTCCACTGATGGACGAACCGACGTAAATACGACCGGGACGACCAGGTGGTGGGCTTGGACCTCAGGGAGGCTTCCTACGTACCCTGTATAGAAGACAGGGATCAAAGTCCACGTAGTTCAATCTGTCAGGACTTACGCACTTGGGGCAGCCCGGATACTGCAAAACTCAGTTGGAAGGGACTTGGACCGAAAGCAAAAGACACCTCGATCCCAGTCAGACCCTCTACTGGCTTCGGCAGTGGGGAGGTGCAATGGAGATACACATGTGCAGCCTCCCACGAGAAACTAGGGGTTTGTAATACCCTGCCCCCGTAGGGAAAAGCCACTCCCATTAAATCGTCCCAAAAGGGGGACAATCCCGACATCCCTGCAGAGACGAGCGGGTGGGGGCCACGTCCAAACCGGGGGAGACCCTGCGTGCGGAGCACGGGATCAGGTTGCGGACGGTTTAGCGTCTTGCCAGACGAAGTACAGTTTAACGTCATGTGTTGAGGACGAGGCACTTGGCAGTTTAACGTCTTGCAGCACGGACGATGGGGGCTAGGCAGTTTAACGTCGTGCAGCTTGGACGGGTGTGCAGTTTAACGTCATGCTGGGCATAGGTTGCCGGACGAAGCACTTGGCAGTTTAACGTCTTGCAGCGCGGACGATGTACAGTTTAACGTCGTGCAGGACGTATATGCAGTTTAACGTCATGCTGGACGAGTATGCAGTTTAACGTCATGCTGGACATATATGCAGTTTAACGTCATGCTGGACATATATGCAGTTTAACGTCATGCTGGACATAGGTGCGTGTCACTTCGCGCAAGCCTGGAGGGCCGCACGGGAAGACAACGCACGGTGCGGGCACCCGGGATGAGAATCATCGGGTGCCACACAGGCGGGTAACCTTAGGAGGTCAACGGGGACGACCCTGGCAGATTGCGCGCAAAAAGGAAGCTTTGCGCGCAATACTGCGGGCCGGCGCGCAATCGGGGCGGCTGGCGCGCAATTGGGCCAGCGCCTTGCGCGCGGATGCTTGAGATTGCTCACACCGGGCTTCGGATAGCGCGCGGGGGCAACGGCTCATTCTCTAATGAATGGCCACTTGAAAGAAGGGGGGGTGCGCGCAATCGGGCCGGATTGCGCGCACCCCGGGGCAATTGCGCGCAAGCGGGTTCTTTTGCGCGCAAAGGCCTTAGGGTGAGTGTTTATTCAAATGAAAGGAGCCAGCGGGGATTGCGCGCGAAGGCGGACCCCGAGGCTTTCTTGCGCGAAAGAAAGGAGGTTACCTGAAGTTCGTCATTGCGCGCGGAAGGGGTGGAATTGCGCGCACGGGAGACGTTTCGACTTTTAGCAACCTTTGAAACGTTGGGGGTCGCCTTGTATTTATAGGCAACCCCGGGCGCGGAATCCAGGGTGCGAGCGCGAAATTCTTCTCGCGGGCGCGGAATCGGGCGCGGCGCGTAAGGGGGTCGCGCGGACCCGCGGCGCGCAGAATTGCGCGCCGGACCGGCGCATTGCGCGCATCCCGGGGGGTTTGCGCGCGGAACATCCCCTTTGCGCGCGTGCCTCTGAAATTCCGCGCAAGGCCTCCGGGCCCTCCGAAACATCCTTCCGACTCCAAATATGACCTCGCTTTCCGCATCCGGAGCTTCGTTTGGGAGCAACGGACTTTTCCGGCGTCTACAGTCCTTTATTTATGGTAGATGATACCTTGGATCTATATGATCTTTCAGTCCTGATTCCATAAGATGAAAAAGGAATTTCCACCTGTTTTATATGTCTTATTGGTCTCACTTTGGAATTTATCTACTAACACGATTCTTGGACTCCAAAATTTCATTACCAAGATTCCATTGAGATGCTACTAGGAGACGGTGATCATGCCTTTTTCATATATACATTGGATCTTTCCCTTCTTGGTGGGATATTTTTTATTATATATAATAGTAACTATAAATGAGATAAGCTTGGTTGAATACTGTTTTCATGGTTTATATGACACTTACAGTTATATGGAAGGAATGTGATTATTTGATACAACTGGTTTTGACATGGACATGGTTGGTATGATGTTTTTGGATGTATGACAAGGACATGTCTTTATTTATATTTTGTTTGTATCATCCTTGTTATAGGAGAATGGCCCATGTATTTCAAGGATCTTTCATAGGTTATACATGATCACTTTATTATTGTATATATTCCACGGGGACCTTAAATTTTATTACGAATTAACTATTATATATATTGCACTCTCCTCTAGCTTTTGTTTCACAACCATGATTTTCTATAGAGACTTTGGGTGGTGACCAACTGGGACTGAATTTTACACCCATATAGGGCTGACACTGAGTACTCAGACTGACTATATGTATATAGGTAGAGAATGGGGAAATTTCTCATAGTTCAATGCTTGAAATTGCACCATTATTAGGAGTAGTGGAACAAGAGGACGAGCTAGGGCTTGTGATGCTATCTAGAGATATTTCTTTTGGTGTTTTTTGTATTTTTATATATATATTTTATTTAATATTATCAACATATCTTGGATACTTTGTAGAAACATGTATGATCTCCTTTTTTATATGAGATTCCTTTTGGTATAGTATTGATATTGTTTTCTTGGTTATTATTTGTTTTTTAGTTTTTTAATATTCTTCTCTTATTGATTACTTTGATTTATACCACTATGTTACACTCTAATAATGAGCTAACTATCTCCCCACAGACTCCCTTAATGCCCTCACTACTATATTTCAGCCTCTATCATTCTGGGAGATGTGGTTGAACCTATTTCACCATTTTTTATTAAGGAATTATTGAGTGAAATCTTGGTCTATGACATTACTTAATGGATGTGGGTTTCATACCATTATTCCATATTCTATTACACATGGTATGTAATCATAACGTTGTGTCATAGGATCCAAACAACGATTCCTAGATTGATTGCATATCAAAATGAAGTAGGTATCGTACCATCCAAATAATATGTGTAAATACTAAGATTTCCAACATCAAACAAGTTATACAATGATTTATGGAAAATTTTAGTGTTAATACCAAATTACAGTAATCTATATAATGATGGAAGAAACAATACAATGTTCAAATTTTTCCACATTATCATTTATTCACCTTAAAAAAATTTCATTTCACAGAAAAAGAGTCATGATCTGCTCCGACTATCTCATTTATTATAAAAATGATTACACTAGAGGCATGGAGATATCTTACACTGAAGGGGTGGTTTTACAAAGGGAAGATATAAAAAATCGCCTCAAGGCTGCATTAGGTTGATCCTAACAATGTCCAACTATAACTAGATTCTACATGGGTGACCCAAATTATGATCAATAATTAATTTATGGATTATTATTTAATTTTGGAGATAAAACTACAAGGAGTACATTATGGTACAACAAATAAAAGTTAAATAGAAAACAAACCCCTTTAGGGAATGTTTTCAACCACCAACCATATTCCTATAGTCAAAAAGTCAACCAATATAATAATTTTTTAGTCTAGATCAGATACATATAGAAGACCATAATAAGGACTAGATTATATGGAATTATATATCACAAAAAAACAAATTAATTAATGGAGAGAAAAAAATGTAAATAATTTAATGGAGAGATTATAAATTGCTAGCCATATTGATTGGAATAATATGAATCCAATACTATAAAAAAAATTATTTAAAAAATGATATAATATACCTTTATTTTGCAATAAAAATGTGCTTCTAGTTTGGGGATATTAAATTCCTGAAACTTTTATCATTTTTTTGTTAATATTAAAGGGACCATTTAACAACTCCTTTTTAGCACTCTTAATGGGGGCCTTTTACCACATTTTGTACTTCTAATAAAAGTAGCACTCTTAAAAGGTGTAAAATTATATTTTTGTAGACATCCATGAGCCCGATCCCTTTTACGAGCTCCTTCAAGACCCCATTATTAGTTCTTGTAACCCCCTTTATTAGCGCTTCTCAACCCCTACAAGACTTTGGGAATTTCTAGCCTTATGTGAACCCACCTAAATTTGAACCCTACACCTCTCCTTTAGATAAGGAATGCCATTTCAACTACACATTGTTGTTTTGCCGCCTTTTTAATGATACTTGTGATTATTTTTATATATATTTACATATAGTTATATAATTAATTTAAAAGTAGTTTTTACAATATATGTTTGTGTTTCTGATATATATAAATATGAATATATTTATTTTAAAATAATATATATTATATTAATTTACATATACTATATTATAATATAAATATATATATCTTTTTATTAATAAACACATATATGTATATACATATATAATGTAAAAAATGTTTAGATATTATTTTAAACAAATTTTAAGAAGATATATTTATTTAAATAAATTGAAATATACAGTATAATGTAAATATGTTGAAATAAGTACTTATTTTAGTGATTTATTATAAGTAAATATAAAAAACATGCAAATATTTAATTAAAAAAATTAATTATTGAAAACAATAAAAATAAAAATTATAATATCAATATGATAGTAATATCTAAGAATAAATTCAACTCCCACATAAAAGGCATAAAATACCACCTTAAATGAGAATGAAAATCCATCAAATGTTAAATTCTAGGGTACCCAGACTAAAAACTATGTTTTAGATGCCTTACGATCTTTTCTTGGCCTCAAAAAATGTGACAGAGGTTTACCAGTTTCCTTTATGGGTGTAGAGGTCATTGCCGGAATCAATTTGATATATGGTAGAGCTTAGACACCCAAATAAATATTTATGGCTATTTGATGTTTGTGTTGTGTTTTCAATATATTTTAGATTTTTTCGTAATAATTTTGATTTTTGATAACATCAAATTGATTTATATGAAATTAAATTTTTAATAATATGAAATATTTTATTAATTTTTTTTAATTTTATTATAAGCCATTTTCACTAAATAACATATTTATTAATTATGAAACCCAATTTACATTACCTAAAACACATTTTTAAAAATATATACCATATTTCTATCAGTATAAATATATTTAGATATGAATATATTATTTTTAATTTTTTTTATATACTTTTATCAGTGTTTGTAAAAGATCACTGATAATGTGGTGCCTTTATTAGTTCTTAGAAAAAGAGCTAATAAAAAATCCCCTTTATCAGTGATTTTCTACAAGCATAGATAAAAGACCCCATTTATATGCACTTATAAAAATCTCTAATAATGAACCCCCATTAACAATTCTATTTTTTGTGCTGTTAAAAACTTACATTAATAGTGAAAAAAATTAATTGTTAAAAACACCCTTTAACAATGATTTTATAAAAGCGATAATAAAGGGTGGGACTTTATTAATTCTTGTAAAAATATGCTGATAAAGGGCCTCCTTTTACAATGCTTTTTTAATCACTTTTAAAGGACTAATTTAATAGAACTAAAAAATAATTGTTAAATACTGCCTTTAACAACACTTTTTAAGCGATGACAAAAGGTAGTATTTAATGAAATTTTTAACTAGAATTGTTAAACCCTTATCTGTAGATTATCCCATTTTTGTAGTAGTAATCACTATCTATACAGAATGACAACATAAAATACTAGGTTTTATCTTGAGAGAGATCAAATGGAAGGGGGTTATTTTTTTTATATGGAGAGGAACAAACGAGAAGGGGTAGGATTGATAATATGTAAGGAAAAAAAGAAATCTATTCACATTTTGAATGTCACATGGTTTGGACACACATTTGGACAAAATATTCACACCCCACTCTCTAAAGATTACACCCCACATTTCCTAATGTGCAAATTTAGAAAGACCACATGTCTCCTATTTGAACCCTCTTTCTCAACCTTACATATCCAAATCTCCCTCATAAGGTTAAAAAATATTGTGGGACCCTTATCGGGTACCCGGTTGAAGGAAAATGATTATCACTAATTAGGAACTAACCATTTTTATCCTATTTTATCCATAACTCAGATTTTTGAGCTTCAATGATGAAACATAAACCCGTTATTTTACCTGTAATGGATTTGGAACATTTTAAAGGAAAAAAAAGGGATTCAACTAAAATTAAATTTATTCATACCTAAAAAAATTTGGATCTTAAAGATTTTATTATAACCTAAATTGTTTATTGTATTTAAATATAATGTCAAAGTATGAATTATATTTTATTGACCTCGGATAATATTGAAAAATATATCTTCCTTACCCAATATTAATATTTATTTGTATTAAAAACTGTTTATGAATTTAAATGATCATTAAATATTAAAATAGTGAATTTGAAATGCTGTTATGGGTGTGGCTCAGATATAGATATTCCCTCAATGCATCGATAGGTCTAATGAGGAAATTTTATTCGACAAAATTACATCATGGATTTCTTCTCTATACCTACACATCAATTATACTTTACTATAAAAAATCCTTGATGGAGAAGTTATCATGATATCTTAGTTCATGAAATCTAATATTGTGTATTTCTCTCATTATTTATACAATTATTATAATCCAAGAGTCTATTACAATGATATTAGGCATGTGTTATTTACATTCACATGATATTGATTAAATTGAATGTTAATTTAGTTAACTATCATTATATACTGATTATTTATTATTTACACATGTTATCTTCCTCTATATGTAATCCTTAATAATAATTTTAAATCCCCATTATTTTATTTCCTTTCCATTAATTTTGTAGAATAAATATCTGAATGTGTTTCATGGTTTTGTAATATTTTTTTATGTTTTATATTATATCCCCAATGTAAAATGATTATCATGTATACATCAATTTTTTAGGATGACCAAACTAATTGGACCTTGGGAGTTTTACCCCTTATATCTATTCTAATGTACCAAATTAGGCACCTACTCTGGGTTACTAGAATTTTTCTTAGTATATTTGGTATAAGAGAAATATTATTAGAAACCATTGGAACTAGATTTAGGAAAACAAATGTTAGAGAACATACCCCTATTATAGATATTGTGGATATGTCTAATTATAAGACAATATCTTTTCTTTGTTAAGGTAGAGATTATATGGTCTTCTAATAAATACGTACCTCTCTAAATACAATCGATGGATGTGGTTTTTGTATAGATTCTTCTACGGGTAATAAACCTGAAAAAAGCTAGTTGATTATCTATTTTACATAATTCTTGTGAACATTTATCATTACTTTCATGTTCACCTATTTTGACAGTCTTGGGGTGATAATCATGGGTCAATTCACATTTTCATTATACAACATTTAGAATTAATTAAAAATTTATTTTTTATTTTTAGATTGCACTAATGAACTAGGTTTATGATTATGATATTATGTATAGATAAATAACCAATTTATATTATTTTCTCCCTCAAATTTTGATTTATATATTATTATTTAATATTCAAAATTAATTGATATAACTATGTATAATAAATTTTTTATAAATCAAAGTTGATATAAGTAATTTTATCAATACTCATGAATAAGGTAAATATTTCCATATGAAGAAATCAAATATAACTATTGTTGGATCTTAAAAGATCATGGAAATATTTTGGAAACTAACCCCAGTTACATCTAACATCCTTTCATTAATGAATAAAAATGATATTCCAGAGTATGATAAAATTATGACGGATCATTTCATGTGACAGATGACCCAAACATTTAATTGATCTTATAATCTTATGGTAAGTGAGTAATGGAATATGTCTAATGAAATTACATTTCTAGCCTTAGAATGTGATAATAGTGAAAATGTCATGCCTAACTCAAATTGTCTCATAGGTTATGCTGATAAATGATGGTCATGTTTCTTGAAAATTTAGTTGGAATATGAAATAACACACATGTATTGTAGATATTTTAAGTTAATATTATTTTAAAAATATTTCCCTCCTCAGTATTGAGCTAAAATGAATATAATGTTAAATATATTAAATAAAAATGAAAAATAATGTGTTGTGTAGAATGAATATATATTTATAAGACTATCTAAGAATGATAGGGATTAAATATGTAATACTACGAATTAGTGGTCATTTCATTAAAGGATAAATCCATGTCTCTAAAATGAAATTTGTTTTTCAAACATTCTCATCATATGATGAAAGTGTTTTTGAAACCATAAAAGAATAAAATGGTTTTTCTATATCATATATATTCAATGGAAATCAGGATAAAAATATTGGTTGATCAACAAAAAAAACTAAACATGCAGATGTTGATAAATAAAAACTAGTTACTTATATCATGTAAAAATAATGGAAAAAAGAATCCATGAAAATTAATGAAGGGAAGGAGATATTTTTATAAGTGCGGAGTTAAGGTTATTCAATCTATTTAATTTATTGGAAATAAAGAGACAACAAGTATCCCATTCTTCATATATAAATAAATTTTTTAAAACTCAAACCAATGTTTGAATCATCTAGGGAACATGCCACATTATAGTATAAGGGTAGAAATATAATATTATACAAGTAGTGCACCAAATATTGATGTTCCTAAAGTTGCACTAAAAGTTACATTAACAGTATGCTAAAAATTTTTGAATGCTTTATCAGATTATAAATCCTTTACACTTTAATAAATTCCATAACATACAAGAAAATTTTATATTTCCCTAGATCATTAAGATTATAGTAATCAATAAAGAAACCTAATGGAAATCTCAAAACAATAATAATGTGTCAAGTATTTCCTTTTATGAAAAATTATTTTTCCTTATTTTTAAAAGTTATTGTTGTTTCTATAGTTCACTTTGATATATTTTTTATAGAAAGGAATTAAAAATATGATGTAAAAGATAATTAAGATAAAATTAAATAAGAGTTCTTGATAAATATATTTAATTTTTGATCCTTATAAGGGAGGTATAATTATATGAGTCACATCTAGAACCACCCCAGGATTTATTCTGAATCAGATTCTTAGGTATGATGATCAGACACATCCTATGGATGAAAAATATAATATTTAAATTGAGGATTTACTTATTTTTTTAAATTCACTAATGAATTTCACAAGGAATTAATTAGAGATATAGTAGTGCTTTATGATGAATATTTTATTGATTTAATCTCTACTTAATGACCTAATTAAAATAATACATATAGAGTGACCACTATGGTATTGGTGGATTTAGAGAAAAAACTAGAGAAGTTATTTGATATGGGATTTGTGAGCCCTTATTTTTATCCTTGGTATATCATATTGTTTTCATTGAGAACAATTTTGTGTCTATGAGGATATATATTTATTATAGTAAAATCACTGATATTATGATAATGAACATGTATAATATTACTCACATTAATGACTTATTCAATAAAGATCATAGGGATAAAAATTATTCATTGATTGATGTTCATTAAGGGTTTAATAAATTCTGAATAAATGGGTAATATATACTGAAGGAAACAATTTTTATGAGGTACGAACTTTATGAGTTTATAGTAATTCCATTTGGATTCACCAACAATCCTTTTCTATAGATATAATTAATATAAAACTAAATGAATATCTTGATGATATTATTCTGGTATTTATTAATGATATTATAGTGTTTTCTAAAATGTATGAAGACAATGATAATGATAATGAAAAGTGGATAATTCTTTATACTATTGAAATTAAATATTTATTGTGTTTATTTAGAAACAATTAATTCTATCTTCAGAAATTTTCTTTTCATGGAAAAACGTTCACCTAAGATATACTATCAAATGATTCTATGAACATAATTTGAAAATATAATAGCCTATATTAATGATTATAACTGAGGTATGTGGTTTTAAGGGTATGGTATATTACTATTAGAGATTTTTTGAAAATGATTCCAAATTTTGAATATCTACTAAAGAAGAATAAATATGAAGCTTATAAGCTCATATAAGAAAAATAATATAATGTCTGACTTGAATAAATGAATAGGATATTTTTTAGTGGTTTTATTTTGACACTAAAATCATGTAATACTGTATTTTTATATATTGTGATGTCTCAAAGAAGGGACATTGTTTTTTCCATTGATTGAATGATAAATTTATTGCCTTTTAATTAAGGTAGTTGAAGACTCACGAACAAAACTATCCAGCTTATGATATTGAGTTGGAAGATGTAATCATAATTTTTATGAAAACATGGATACACTATCTCTTTGGTAAAAGACATCAAATATAAAAAGAAAATAAGAGACTAAAATAAATCCACTAAAAAATGAGATCATCATGAGGACAACGCGATGGATCAAAATACATAAGGATTATGAATTTTCATTACACTAAAACATTGTTAATTGAATTAAGGTAAAGATGCATTGAGTAGTAAAGATCATGTAGTCCTGGCCAAAATTGGGATTAAAAGGAATCTTGGGTTCATGGATACTATTATGATTCAAATAATAATTATTAATTAATGTGAAGAATCATTCCTTTTTCATATTATTTCCAAAACATTAGTATTTTAAATGAAAAAAAGTTCTCAACATGATGATGAGAATTTTAAAATTTAAAAAAAATAACTGAGTGATAAAAATTAAACAAACATACATTGTAAAGATGGTGTTCAGAATCTTTTAAAGAGACAATGTGTTCCATTAATAGCGGAGTTTATAATTGAATTATTTGATTGAAAAAAATAAATTTTATTTCAATATAAACCATGGTAAAACTAATAGGTATGTAGATTTTAATAAAATCTTTTGAGGGATAATATTGACTTGGATATAATTTTTTATGTATCAAGATACGTGATTTTTCAATAGGTGAAGGCTAAGAGATATCACTCTTGAAAATTAATAGACCTTATACCTATTGATATGTTGAAATGTGAAGAAATTACTATAGAATATTTCACTATATTTCTAAATAATATTTGGCAGAATGATGAATTGTGGGTTATTATTAATAGCATAACAAAAATCATTGCATTTACTAGTTATAAGGGAATATTTACCTCTTGAGTACCTTCAATGAATCTATATTAGTGAATTTTTAAGACATCAGGGAATACAATTTTCAAATGTTTTTTTCAGGATCCATTATTTCAATCAAACTTATGGAAAATTATTCATAAATCTCTTAAAGACTAGCATTATTTTAGAACTTCATATCATCATCAAATTTATGGACTATCCAAAAGGTCTATTCAAACATTATATGGAATTATGAGGAAATTATCACTTGAAATTCAAGGTATGTGGTATCAATAATAAACAACAGTAGTGTTTTCAAAAAATAATTGATTCCATTAGTGTATTTAAATGGAACGATATGAAGCATTATGTAGAAAGAGATAAAATAATCCAACATATTAGGATGATTTTAGTGAAAGGAAGTTTGTATACCAATAATGTGTTCAGGAGAAAATGAAAATATAAATTAATATTTAGAATCATGTTAATGTGGATAAAATACAGAAAATATTTATGCCTATAATGGAAGGAATTAATGTAAATTTTATGAAAGAGATCACATTTTCTCAAATGTGTCACAATAGAGGTGTGTTATATGGTTCGGAAATACCACTAATACTATCAAATTTATATGATTTATTCCATATATCATTTTTATATAAGTACATTCCACGGCCAATACACGTTCTCACATATAATGAAATTGAATCTGCAAAAAATTCGTCATATTTTGATCATCCAATCAATATTCAAGACACTCAAGATGATGTATAGAGGAATAATATTACTCAACTAATAAGGTTTATTTGGATAAATAACAAAATGTATTCATCATCATGGTAACCTTATGGTTTTGTAAATATTAATCACCCTCATTTTATTATAATGTAATATCAATTAATATTTAAAATAAGAAATTTTTTAGAGGGAAGATTGTAATGCATGGGATTGAATAAATTTAAATAAAAAATATATATTAATAAACCTATAATAAAATCCAAAATTAAATATTTCTTGGAAAAAATATCTAATTTGATTGGTCAAATACCAATTTTAAACATACTATGTTAAAATACGACGACAATGAATTTTTGATGATTTCCCTTGAAAATAATATTTCTGAATATTTCTAAATGTAATACATGAATATTAATCCTTTCATTTATAGTAATTTTTTGTTATATTTATAATTTATAAGTTACTTTTTATTAATTTTATATACATAAAGACAATATCGATTGTAGGAAAAGTGGAAATTATCCAGAAAACTATTTTTATTAAAATAATTTCATTCCATTAAAAATAATTAATTTTATATATAAGGATGAGTTATTTAAATTAAATTTATAGATTATAAATGAATTTAAATTAATTTAAATTCATATAATTATTATTATCTTCAATATATTTATTGTAATTTGATCATGTTTGGGAAAAATGTATTTCTTGAAAACCTGTTATTCGTCATATTTTGTGTGAATATTTTTAAATTGAAATTCTCCAATTACATAAATTTATTTGGATAAAACGAATTCCATATTTGTAATAATATTTTTTAAAATTAGGTAATAATTTTAATTTAATTTATGGTAATAATTTCAAGTGAAAATCATTAAAAATAATAATAATTTCCAATATTAATGTAAAAATGGGTTTATCACGGGTTATCCTAATGTTATATTATTAAAGGTGACCAAAATAATTTCTAAAAACCCATTGGATGGTTGGATATTTAACTTTCACTTATAATATTCAAATATATTCCATTTTTTGGAAAATATTTCAATGATAGTGACATAAAATTATTTGAAAACATTTAAAATTACAAGCCTTCCACTTACCTCAATTATAAATGGGATCCTACTCCCCTCATTTCATCAAACTAATTATTCCATTTAGAATAACATAATAATAGAATAATCTCTCCACAATATCATTATATACATTATAGATTTGATAATATTCCCATAATCATAATCCAGTGTATCGATATTACTCTCGGTCAATCGGGGGAAAACCATTTCTTCGCGGTATGAAGGACTATGACCTCACAAATTGATGGATTTTTTTCTATCACTAAATCACATGGATACTTAAAAATATTTAAATAATTACTATATATGATTTATGTGAAAAAATATTGGTTCTCTAAAATCATTTCATCATCCACTTGCCTACCCTTTTACATTTTATGGAAATTAAAAAGTCTCTCATGAATATATATGGACTTCCATATCAATGAAGTGATGCAATTTTTTTTCCGTGAACCCATTTCAATAATGATTCAAAAAATACATATAATTAATTAATAAGACATTTACAAAAATAAAATTATTTTTTTATGATGGAAGTGTATCATACAAAAAATATGAAGAACATATTCTAAATAACAATGATGATAGAACAAAATAAGTAAACACCCAAGTAATGATAATTATTAAATATTATTAGTTTACAAGTGAAAATACATAATAAAAGGATCATATAAGACATTATAAATATGAATATGTTTTTTTTATAAATTAATAACATTCTTAAATCAATTATAATAGAGGTTAAACAGTATTCAACTAAAGACAATTGTGCGGTAAGGGATTTCGTCTCAATTTCATTCCCACTAAGACATATTTAATATTATGTAATTGTTTCATTCTATGTTGTTGATATATTTCCAATTTTATATATTTAATGTGAATAAATATTATTAAATATTTATTAATATTTAAATTAATGTTTATTCATTCAAGTGGTTAAAATTTTATAATTTCTTATGAGGAAAGAATTCATTTTACAGTCCCTTATTTTTAAGATTACCATAGTTTTTTGTGGGAAATTTTAATCCATCCTTTATAAGGTCCATAAATTTTCTTATCCAGTATATATTTATGGGTATTTTATAGTTTTTTAATTGGTTCTTCTATTGGAACATAAATCAACTATATAAATTGTTAAAAAAATAGATTTTATATAAATCTTAATTTGATATATTCTTCTTATCTATCAGTAGTTCTCAAAATTATATTACAAAAGACTTTTATATCACTAAGATAATCTATTATGTTAATTTTATGTAATCCCTTAATATTCAAAATGTAACGTCCCAGTTCTGAAAGCCACCCAGAGGCACCCCGTACCCGGTCAGTCACATGGCCTCATGTGCATTTCCCAAAATTCTAGAGGTTGCCGACTAGCAGCGAGGTACATAGGTGTGATAGTGGAGAAACTATTCCCTCCTTGGCATATTAACATAGTGTAAATAAACAGATAGCAATAGCGGAAGCAGTAATAATATCATACAACAATAATCAGTGGAAGACTGAAAATAATAAACCACTTGTTCTCATATGTAAAAGGATGCATGATACATATGTCCATGGAAATAGCCAAACACATTACAATGATGAAATACAGTAATAAACCAAGTATAAAAGAAAAATAGTTAAAAAAATCATCAGCATCACAAGCCCCATCATGGTCCCATGCTCTCCAGCTCCGCAATTATCAAGTACCTAATGTAGAAGCATGCTTGACTTTATCTTTAACTGTAGAAATATAATCTATTTGGACCGAAAATCTTGGCTCAAACAGGGTGTGAGACTAATTCCCAGTAGGAAACGACCCAACGATCTATGCCTAATAGTCAGTGAATTTATATAGGAGGATATAATTAAAAAGATTTAGTAAACAAGGAAGAACTCAAAAGTAAACTATTCTATAGTTTCAATGCATTCAATTTTATAGCTCCCAAATGTTGCTAAACAAAAAAATAACCCTCTGGGAAGTACTCACAGCCTATCCCCTCTCGATCAACCATGAAATCACAAGAAACCCTCTGGGAAGAAAACATATTCTGACTCCTTTGGTTCATGATTATCAAAGACTTTCTGAAGAAGCAGTCACCATCGAGTCCCCCTATAGTTTTGTAATGGCAACTAATAGAAACTGTGAGGAAGCACTCAACATCCAATTCCCCCTGTGGCCTACAACACGGAACTGCAAACACTATGATGGAGTGCTTACGTCCACCCCCAATGGTCTCGAAATGTGAATGTAAACAGAAACTATGGAGAAGCCCTCAACATCCATTCTCCCTATGGTCTACTACACCAGGTTCCAGTATCCCTGTGTAAGTAAATCGAGGAAAACGATACCTAGAATCCAAAGTAAACCTCAAGAACTACATGGATAAACAATCTAAAACATATCATAGTATGTCAGATACAAATCACCCCATCCTACAATACTAGGCATGGAAAACAAAGTAGTATCCTAACAAAAAAAGCTAGACCAAACGGTAAAAAAAAGAAAACATATCAAAAACATCCATAGTTTAGTAACGATAACCCTATTCTCCGAAATTAACCTCTATCCAATCAAACTAGGCATAGCAGGCAGATAAAAGGACTAAAACCAAAAACATTCATTAACACAGACAAGGATATTGGGCAATTTTTCAAATATAAAACAATAAAAATATACAGAAAGGCACAAACAACCTACCTTGACATTGAGAGATCATTATACATAAAACACAGGCCTTGAATCTCCCTAGAACTCCATAGATCTTCAAAAATATTAAAAAATTTCATCATAGGATAACTCTAGATAGAGGAGAAATTTGGAAATGATTCTCTAGAAGAAGGAAGAGCTCACTGTGGCAATTCCAACATAATCAATGGTGGTCGAATCTAAGGATGGGAGGAGATTATATGGCTTGGAGAATATTCGTCTCCATTCTGATGATCCTGGATAAGATAGATAATAAGAAGGTGTTTATGCCAATAAGAAGTGATCGTGGTCCATTTAATGAAATAAAAAAATGTACACAACGTGTACTTTCCTAAACCAGCCTCTACATTAGGCAGTCTCCTAGTCACCACACACGGCCATGTACTAGGATGTTACAAGGCATGTACAAAATCACCCGCGACAACCATGTACCCGACGTGTACTTATATGTATACAACAATTACTCTATAAATTTCTAGAAACGCCTCTTTTCATAAAAACAACAAGAAAAGAAATACAAACCTGAAAATAAGACCAAGGTTCTTAGAAATTTCCCCCCTTGAAAAAATTCTTCCCCGAATCTTGCTAGCAGGTTGGCACTGAAGATGAATCCTCAAACATCTCTTGCCACTGTGATCATACATCAGCCTCCCTCTACTAGGACTCTTCCTATACTCGCTGGTGCTGTAATAGCAGTCATACCCGAGGAACAGACCGACCATAGAGAACCATTGCACTGCAAGCACCAATTCGGATAGGATGCTCCTCGAATGAGGCGTTCACATATAACTCATCCTTTTTAGGTTAAAAACATGATATGGTTCTGAGAAGCAATGTCGATGTTGATAAATGAGAAAGACGTCACGCATAGCCTGGTACCTCTAAGGTAACTACTGCTGATAGGAAACCGGTCCAACCATCTCAAAAACATTAAATAGCCCGACATACCTCGGAAAAATCTTATCATGTATCCTAATAATCATATGTCACCACCTCAATGTGACACGTATGAAAACTGGATCTCTGACCTCAAACTCAAGAGGTCATCTCCATCGATTAGTATAAGACTTCTGTCAAGACTTTGCAGTATCCATCCTCTTCTGAATCAACTATATCTGCTTTGTGGTCTCTTGGACAAGACGATGTCCCAGTATTGCTACATATCCTACCACGAGCTATAAAAAGGATGATCGTAATGGCCTATTGTACAAAGCCACATAAGGTGTCCTCTGAATAGTTTATTAAGAAAATTATTGTAGGAAAATAACACAAGAGGTATGTGTATCTCCCAAGAACCTACAAAATCTAGGATGCATGATAGAAGCATGTCCTCAAGAGCCTGAATCATATGCTGGGAATGGCCATATGTCTGGGGATGGTAAGATGTACATAGAAGAACCTGTATACCCAAATCCCTCTACAATCCCTAATAAACCCAAGAAGTAAAACGTGCATCCCTGTCTGAAACAATGGAGTGTGGAACCCCATGTAGACATATAATCTCTTGGATGTACAAACATCCCATCTCATTAATGGTGAAGGACTCCTTGATCAGAATGAATTGATAAACCTTGATGAGCCTATCACTGAAAACCCATACATCATCATTTCCATGAGGTGATATCAGAAAACCTTTCATGAAATCCGTCGTGACATCATTCCACTTCCACTCGGGAATGGGTGGCTTCTTCAAAAGCCCTAATGGTCGCTGATGCTTTGCCTTCACCTGATGAATGATGAAACACCTCATCACAAAACCAGCAACATCCCACTTCATACCTAATCACCAATTCTGATGGTGTAGATCACGATACATCTTTGTGAAACTAGGATGAACTGACCAAACAGAGGAGTGAAAGTACCGCATTAGCTTCTCGTGTATGTCTGCTGACACCCATACACACCCATGAAAAGGCAAGACCTCATCCACACCTATTGACCATCCAGGAATAGGGTCCTCCCTTGACTCACTTTCCCATAGGTATATGCCATTAGAATTTGATAGATGCCTCATTAAAACTCGATCAAGAAGAGTAGAGGTAACAACTATAGAAAAAGAAACGTATTCCACATTCTATCGTGCACCTCCAAATGCATATCAGAAAATAGAGCCTCAAGCTACCACTCATTGCAAGCCTTATGAACTTCCCGTATCTAAGTCCTCGTGCTTAATGCATCAGCCACATCAATTTCTTTTCTAGGTGTGTAGGAATGCTAAAAATAAAAAGACTGAAGGTACTCAACCCACCTTTACTGTCTCAATTTCAAGTCATGCTGATGGAATACATACTTTATACTTTTTCGGACAGTGAAAACCACAAAATTCTCTCCCAGAATGTAATGTCTTCAACAGTGTAAAGCATGAACAACCATTACCAACTCTAGATAATGTGTCAAGTAATTCATGTCATGTGGCCTCAACTATCGAGACACATATACAACGGCTCCTTCCCCCTACATAAGCACAACTCCCAGCCTGATACCAGAAGCATCTATGTAAATAGTATATCTCTTGCCCAGGTATAGAAAAACTTGTATCGGGGCTATAGTCAACATCCCTTAAATCTCTTGAAAGTCTGACTCACAAGAATCTGTCCATAGGTACTTCACACCAATCTTATTCAGGCCCATTATAGGTGTTACTATGCATGGAATGTCCCGTATGAAATGTTTGTAGTATCCATCTATCCCTAGAAAAATAAGTACCTCAATGATGGTTTTCTTCTGCTTCCATGAATCTATTTCTCTCACCTTCTCTAGGTCTATTGATACTCATGTCTTTGAGATAACACAACCCTAGAAATGAATGTTTCCCATCCAAAAGTGGCATTTTGAGAGCTTAGAATATAACTGATGCTCCCTCAGTGTAGTCAAAAAGATATCAAGATGGGTAGCATGGTCGGGTCGAGTGTGAACTTACACAAATATGTCATCCATGAAAACGACAATGAGGGAATCCAAGTATAGGTGGAACACTAGGATCATCAGTTCCATAAAAACTATATGCGCATTCGTGAGACCGAACGACATAAATACATAATAGTGTAGACCATACATAATCTGAAAGGCTATATGACGTAAATCAGATGGACTAAAGAGAAACAGATGGTAATTGGATCTAAAGTAAATCATTGAGAACACTCAGGCTCCTTGAATCTAATAATAATATCAGCAATCCTCAGAAAGGGACATCAGTTCTTGACCTTCAACTGGTTAGCTTCCGATAATCCCCATAGAGTTTGTGGGTACCATATTCCTTCTTCACAAACATGATAGGAAAACCTGAAGGAGAAGTAATGAGTTAGATGAAACCCTTTTTCTGTAACTCCTCCAACTTATTTTTGAGCTCCTATAACTCTAGTGTATCCATATTTTAAGGAGTAATAAACACTGTTGTCGTTCCAGGCACAAGATCAAAGGAAAAGTATACCTATCTCTCCAGAGGAAAACTTTAAATGTCCTCTTTAAAGACATTGCTGAATTGATCCTCCAGTAGAGGAAAGCCCTACTATGATGTTCCCTGGTCATCCAGATATAGAATAGTAATCTAGGCTGTAACTCCTCCAAACCCATGATGCTCAGGTTCCGCTATGCTCGCCTGGACATCCCATTCACCATTATAAAGAAACGATCTACCCTATGGTTATGTGAAACTCACCCTATGGCGATAGAAATAAAAAACATCCTATAAGGGAACCAACTAATCCATTTCGAGAATTACATCATAGCCTTTCATCTCTAAGATTAATAACACCCATAAGAAGTGACACCCACCAACCTCAAGAGGGAAATCCTTGCACTTATGTACACTAGCAGTTCTTGTCCACAATAGTGTGTCCAACATAAAGACATCAGTAGAAGTAAAGATACATGGCCTAAGGTTCTCCAAAAAACCAACAAATAAAAAAAATGTGAATCCACTATATCGAAAAGAGTAGAAACTAAAACTGAGGCAACTAGGATCATACCTCAAACTATAGAGGGTTTGGGACCCTACTTCTATTGGGCCTTCTCTATAGAAAATGAATAGCCTTTACCATGGCCCTGTGAGCCTGCCTAACCACATCTAGCTGATCCACCCTATTTTGGCGTAAAACCTGGTGATTGACTACCACAACCATGACCTCCACCTCATCCTGAACGTCCGGAAGAACTCCAGTTCCCTGACTGATGAGAAACTAGTGGTGCTGCTCCTGAATGAGGAGTCATAGAAGAACCCCTCTCACCAATTGCTGGTGAGAAGATCTGACAGAAGTGCTAAAGGTGACCAATCTTTCCACAAGATCAACACTCTGTTGGGTCTGTCAGGAAATGTGGCCACATATGCCCGTTCATCCCGCTTTGGTATCACACCACTTGGCTACCAGAAGATGTTTCTCGCCTTCTCAGTTCTCCATGCGTAGACTCCCAATAGCGCTTCCTACTATTAATAAGAGGGATACAAACTCCATATGTCGAACCGTCCTGGCTCACAACTCCAGAATACCTCAGATTACGCTCAGTGATCAGCACCTACTTGAAAATAGAGGTGATTGAAGCCAACCTGAAGATGTTCACCTATGATCAGATTTCATGCCTTAGACCATCCTCCAACATCCTTACATAGAATAAATCATCACCTCCTAGAATTGTCATGAAGTGCTGCAGCACTGTGATGTGAGAAGAATAATCCATAACATAAAGAGTACCCTTCTGCAGACACCTAATCTCTCGGTCTCGATCATCCCTAAAAGTCTCTAGATATATGTAATCGTAGAAGGCACATTGGAACTCATCCCAAGCCATAGATTGCTGGCGTCCCACCTAGGAGATCACATCCCACAATCTCTTGGAAGAATTTCGAAGCATATACATAGAAAGCTTCAACCTCCCCTATATAGGCATCTCTATATGATCGAATATACTTATCATGGATTCTAACCATGAATCCGTAGTCTGAGGTCCTACTTGCATTGAAAAAGTGGGAGGTTGTTGCTACTGAAAGACCCACATGAGATCTGCCATAGAAGGGGTGTGATGCAGTACCCCACATAAGGTCTGCATGAACCTCATAAATCCCTCTTAGAACTATGTATCAACAACTGTGTCCGAAATGCGAACTGTTTCCAAGACCGTCACAACTGGAGGATCTACTAGATGTCCTTTATCAGAAATGTCCCGTGTCTAATCATTTTTCTGCAACTGGCGTACAATCGGAGTAAATCTCGGGTGAATAACTTTGAAAGGTCAAGCGCACACCTTAGATCATGATTATCAAGAACAGAAAGCAAGAAGAAAAATAAGGGAACATGAGAAAGAATGATTTCTAGTTTAAAAAACATGGATACACTGTGTGTTTGTCCCCCACACGGCATGCAATTAAATCCTCTCCACCTACCTCAGTTCCCTTACACATCTATGCCACACAGTTCTCCTAGAACAAGAATACATGAAATGTTAGTTCTAGACATAGCGAGTACAAAAAAAACCTCACCGACCCTTGTTGTTAGCTATATGTCCAGTTACACAACTAACTCTATGCGACGTGTTCTAGACGGACACGACGTGTACTATAAGAACATCATCGAACTGTGTTGTTAGTTACATGGAATGATTCTTAGGTTACACTACATGGCATGTTAATGATTGAAATGGTGTTTCTTAACCAATCTTTATCCATCCATGTCATTAGTCACATGGGTGGACAAATGATCTAAACACATGACTTTTATGTTTGGTACACGGCGTGTCCCAGCAAGAATTTCCCAACCACGTGTATCTTCACACACATCCAGCGACATGGTTAGAGACTACACGACGTGTACACACAGTAAATGGCATGTCAATAAGAAAAATAGTTCCTTCCCTAATATAAGAACACATGGTGTGTTTTCAACACTACATGACATGTATTCTGGGTTTTTACAGAGAGTAAAAGTTAGAATATACTTTGGAATCCCAGTAAAACACTGAAAGAAACATTTAAGTTTAAAATTCCAATATATGAGGGTCCATAATCCCGACAAATCAAATCTTGGCATCTTATACTTGTCATATAGAAGGAATAAGAATACAATGATCCACTAAATTCTGATCCATGAGGGCCACTAACAACTCAAGAACCAAAGATTGGTATTCATTCAATGAAAACCTTACAAAATCCAATACCCTATCAAATAGTATGTATTCTATCTAGGAATATATCTCAACAACAAGAATATCTAGTACAACATCTATCACAAAAACATGAAATAACTAATGCACCCAATATGGCAATGGAAGAAGCAATGAAATGTGATTTCTATCAAGTTCCTATATGATGCATGTGATGGAATACGCTCATATCATTGGTTTGAAATTGAAATAGAACCTAAATAACATCAAATATAATTGCACAATACATGTGAATAACCCAATGGTGAAATCAAATAAACTGTAATAATTGAAAAAAACATACAACATTCAATATACGATGTAAATGGTATTTTCCCTGTACATGGGTTAGCTACTCCCAGGCACAGATTATTAACATGTACCAATTACGTCCTATCCCTGGCTTTAGGCTCCATACAGTATGTCTATAAGAAAACAATCCCTTCAATACCACTTTGTAATATCCAGGTTCTGGAAGCCGCCTAGAGGCGCCCTATACCAGGTTGGTCACATGAACTCAACCGTATTTCCCCAATTGATAGAGGCTTCTGAGTAGTAGTGAGGGCCATGGGTTTGATAGTGGGGAATCTATGCCCTCATTGACAAAGTAACACATCGGAAAAAATATATAGCAATATATGAAGAATTAATAATATCATACAATAGTAATCAGTGGAAGACTAAATGTAATAAACAAGTGGGGAACATATGTAAAATGACGCATGATACATATGTCTAGGGAAACATCCAAACACATCAAAATGATGAAATATAGTAATAAACCATGTGAAAAAGTAAAACATGTAAGCATCTTCTCAGCATCGCAAGCCTCAGCAAGGTCCCAAGCTCTCCAGCTCCAAAGAAATCAATTACCTAAGGTAGAAGGTTGATTTCCCTTATCTATACCTGTAGCAATATAATCTTTTTGGGCCAAATTAAAGGCACAAACAGGGTGTGAGACTAAATCCTAGCATTTAACAACCCAAAGATATGTGCCTAATAGTTAGTGAATATATATGTGAGGCAATAAGAAAAAATAATCAATAAAAAAGGAAGTAATCAAAAGTAAAAAATCATACAGTTTCAATGAATTAAATTTCCTACCTCAAGCTAGTAGCTAGACAAAAACAAGCAACCCTATGGGGAGTACTCACATCATATCACCTCTGGTTCAACCAAGCAAACACAAGCAACCCACTGGGAAGCACACATAGTCTAACCCCTCATGTTCAGCTTTAGCAAAGAGTCTCTGAGGAAGCACTCACCATCAATTCCCCCTATAGTCCCATAATGATAACTAATAGGCAATATGAAAGTGAAATAAATGTCCAATTCCCACTATAGCATGCAACATGGAACTGCAGACACTCTAGGGGAGCGCTTACGTCTATCCCCCCAATGGTCTTATAAAATAAAAGTAAACAGACATTCTAGAGAAGCCCTCAACATCCATTATCCCTAGGGTCTACTACACCAGGTTCCCACAGCCGTGAGTAAGTCAATCGTGAACAATGATACATAGAAGAAAATGTAAACCATAATAAATACTTGGAAAAACAATCTACAACATATTGTAGCATGTCAGATACAAATCACTCTATCCTACAGTACTAGGCATGGAATGAAAAGCAACAAACTAACAATCAATGCAAGACCAAATGGTCAAAATAATGAAACATGGATAAAACATTTGTATCTTAGTAAAGATAACCCTATTCAAAACAATTAATCTCTATCCAATCAGACTGGGAATATCAGGAAAATAAAAGGGCAAAAACCATTAACACAAAATACCCCGAACAAGGGTATTGGGCACATTTTGCCATATAACTCAAAGACTATCTACAGAAAATCACAAACCACATACCAAAGTGTTGGGAGATTGTTATATGTGATCCTCAGGCCTTGAATCTCCTTAGAATGCCATAGATCTACAAAAACATTAAAAAAGTTCATCTGGGGATAACTCTTGAAAGAGAAGAAATCAAGAAACGATGTTCTTAATGAAGGAATAGATCACAATTATGATTCCAACAAAATCGACGATGGTCAAATCAGAGGACGGACATCGAATCTGGGCTTGGAGAAAATTTGTCACCATATGGACCCACCTGTATGAGATAGAGGAAGAAGAATGTTTTTTTACCGATAATACGTGACCCCGATCAGTTTAATAAAATAAAAAAATTATATGTCGTGTAGTTTATAAGTACACGGAGTGTACATGCCTTAACCGACCTCCAATTTTGTAGCTCTCTAGGTCACTACACACGTCCGTGTACTAGTCCATTACAGGACCTGTACAGGGTCACCCGTGACAACCGAATACAGAACGTGTTCTTATAAGTACATGACGTGTACTCCAGAAATTTCTAGAAACTCCAATTTTCCTCAAAAACAACCAGAAAAGAAAGACATACCTGAAATAAAGATCTGATTTCTTACAGTAATTTTCAAAAAATTATATTCCCAATAGTTAATAAAAGGTTAGTTTTTATTTTCATTACATAAATTCAAAATTAGTGTTCTAAACATAAAAAGGTGTTTATGGGAATCCTTCACACCACAAGAATTTTAAAAAATTAATCTTCATCTATAAGATTATTTTTTGTTATAAAGGTAACTCATTAATTAAATATTATTTTATCATTTCATTTCTATTAACATTAGTTTTTAAAATGGATGTGGTTTTTTATGAAACATATATTTTCTATGAACCAATGATCATCTCTTATCGCTTATTAATTTTTTGGTTGTTAACAATCTATTTAAACTTTCACATTATTATGATCATTCGAAATTATATCGCTTTTAAAAATATATATTGTTTTTTACATGGATATGTTTATTTCCAAGACCATATATCAATTTTATATATGAGCTATAATATGAAATATTTTTTATTGAATGAGAGAATTATAAAAAATACATATTCTATACTCAAAACATACATTTAATAATAAGTAATGTTATTTAAAAATGTTATTAACCATTAAATAAATGAGGAATTTATTTGACGTGATATGAAGTGTGGTCCCTCTTTACAGATAGTCCATTAATGTATTTACCACAATAATGAGATGAAATATTTGTCCAATGGTATTAAATATATTTTTGGTATATTCCTATCCATCATTAAATTTATTTTGTCACCATGCTGTGATAATATTGATATCATGATGTATGAGATTGTGATGTTCAATATACTGCAATTTCATTAGTCATAATATAATAATTAATGCCCCAGATATTATTTCATTGATATTATCTCTAGAATAATTTCATGCTAACTATATAGAATATATCGAATCTAAATTCAAAAATTTACATTGAAATATTGAATATTCTTTATTTACCAATGGTAGCTTCCACTATATGTAATACTTACTGATCATTTGATCTCACTATCATTCTGATTCGTTTCCCTTGTTTTTTATGATGAATGATTTGAATGATTATCATGGTTGAATTTTTTTATGTTTTATATTTTTATCCAAACGAAAAATGTGTAGTATATATGTATCTAAATCCTAAAAAGTAAAAAAAATGATTTGTTATTCTGTATTCAATACCATGTATCTATGCCAATGTAATAATATAGGCTGTGAATATGAGATACTAGAGATTGGGTAGTTACATAATAAATCATTGAAAATGATATTAATTAAAAATATAGATAATATGTTCAATAAAATATTAATCACTAATGTAATTTTTTTAGATAAAGAATAAGAATAAATTTAGCGTTATTCTTAATTATTCATTTCTCGAACAATGGTTTACATTTCCGTTTTCATAATTATTTTGAAATTAATATATAAGTCTTTTAAAAAAATAATTTTATAGAATATTCCAAATATGTGGATTCATGATATCAAATTTTTTTTCATGATCACAAATTCATCTCAAGTCATACTAAATAGTTACTATGGTAAAAATTAACTACTTATGTAATAAAAGGGATATCTAGGGGTTGAAATAAGGTGATAAGGGTCATAATAACCTTAAACTTTTGTAAATCCTATTTCTTGAGTGTATTTTGATAATATAACATCCTATATTCCATATGGTGTAAATTTGGTGCCACATTCTGATGAGAGTGACATTATTATATTTTATTATACTTGATAATTACAATTATACCACCCCCCACACATATAAAGGGAGAAAACTCTCCTCTATATCCAAAAAACATGTTCCCTTTATCTAAACCAAAATAAAAAAAATCTTATCTATTATTCCATGTAAATATCATATATTTTTTTTCTCTTATTCAATGTCCATCCCAAGGGACATTAATAAGAGATTAAAATGAGGGTTTTTAAAGAATAATGCTATGCTCTTACAAACCCTTTTTGTGTTTTTTCCCTCGAAATCCACTAAATCAAATACAACCATATCAACATGATGATATTAGTCTCACTACTATTATTAATTATTTTTCTGTCAATTGTACCACTTATTCCTATCTCTTTTATATCTAATTGAAATTATAATCAACCCTCAGACATTTGTAAAAATGAGAATCCCATAAGGTGATATCATTTATTTTTTATAAATGTCTGTCATGTATAGTTATATTGATGATTTTGAAGGATATATTTTATTTTATAACCTGAATATGATTCTAGATATATTATATAACTTCCACCTTTTTTCTGTTCTATCAGTAAAAAAACTGTAATGTCTATCATGGGTACGTGTGAACTACCATATCCATGAATCGATGCGATTCATTTTTCATTTATATTTTATATGGATGGTACTAAGAATAGTTTATGTTTATATATATTTTACAATAATTGAATATTGAACAAAATTAAATATTTACTGTGGTTTCACCCCTTCCATCAAAAATTGAAATCATTAACATTGTATATATACAGACCACTATCTGTATAAAGTGATGTAAATAATTTTTGATTACTGATTTATATATTTAATTGTAAATGTTTACATAATGAATTTAAATGATATTTTTGGACTGAATAATAATCGGTGTTAGTTAAAAACATAATAATAACAAAAGGAAATGAACAATCAAACCGAAACGTTCATGGAATGCAGATCAGTTTTCTCTAGAATTTTTAAAATAAATAATAAATATAAAAAAGGATAATTAGAAATTATTAATTAATGGGACCTTAAATGTTCTATATAAATATTTTTAGGTAGTATATTTATAATAAATATATATTAATTATACATGTGTTGTGAAGGAATATAATGAAAACTGGTACATTAAGAAAGGGTTTCCAATCATACATTTCTTTCTTTATGATATATTTCATATTCAACACTTTTTTCTTTTATCTATGGTATATGATTCAAATTTATATGATACTTGTACTCACCCTTGTGTACACATGATATATTGGATTAATGGGTTTTACTAGAAAAGATAACACTATTTATAAATGTTACCTAATAATAGTAATGTTTAAAAATTTCTAAACAAAATGTATTGGTGCATTATAATGGTATATGAGTCGATTGATTGTGGACACTAAATAAAATACATGAATAACGAAAAAATAATAATTAAATCCTGATTTTGGAGGGGTATTTCAAATCATTTTCATAAGAATTCATGTCTTGATTGTTGGCCATAGCGGGTCAAGAGTATAAACTACACACCATTATTTGAATCATCCAACCATTTGTGCAATCATGCTTTATAAAAAGAGTAATGTGTGTAGTGTAATTCAAATTGAAAGACATAATCATTGTATAATTTGTTGCAATTATAAAAAATGTGAACTGAACAAGGGATTAATTTGAATATATAATGATAAAATCTAATTTTAAAATTGTGAAATATTTTTTAAAGTTCAAGTTCGTAAAAGTGTTTCAGCTAATTGATGTTTCAATGTATGCAAGAACAATGTTTGGTTGCAATATCTCTTAAACATATTCATCACCCAAAAAATGCATCCTATAGGTGAAAATAAAATTATATATATTAATAAAAAATAATTAATATTAAAATATTAAAATCCTATCAAATAGGTAATTAGAACATGGTAGTAGTAATAGAAATGACTGTTATGAAAATGAATAGTAAAGGGATTATTGGATTGCAATATATTGTGACTTATTTCATCACTGGACACATATTTCTTGTCTGGATAGTATAAAAGTGTATAAAAAATTATTACATTATGATGTAATTAAACTAACTATTATGGAAATTTTGTACAGTTTATAAAGATTGCATATTTAGGAAGTGTAGTAACAGGAAACAAAAATGGAATATTGTTTAAAACCAGTCATATTTTTTATTAAGGTAAAAATTTGAGGAAGATATCCTGAAAAAATAACAAATATATTATATATCCTATCATAGAAACATGAATGAGGATTGTTAATTGGAATTTCATTTCATACATCCTAATATTTGAAGATGAAATTTTCCTAGGAAATGAAATATGATAAAAATGAATGACAATACTGTATGTGTACTTAAACTGATTATTTTTTATGAAATACTAATAGTTACTTTTTTATATTAGAAAAATAGGAATAAGAAATGGAATGGGGTATCAAAGATGGCATACTATCTTCTATCCTGTTATAGAATAAAATTTTCTAGCACCCCCAGCACACCCTTCAGCCTGTGAGGCATGATGTCGAACATTAATAAAAATTCTTATTTGTAAACCCTGTATTTGGGTATGAATTATCATAAACTTTTTTTTATCAATGCCTTCAATTCTATACATCGAATATTGGGAGTATTACATCAATCATGACTGAGTAACAAGCATAGATACTGTCTATCATGGTCATTTTAAAATAGAAGTAATGGAAAACAATAAAAAATGTCGACGATGAGTAGAACCAATAAAAAATAATCCGTGGAAGGATACATGGAGCTAGAATTCATATTATTTAAAGAAAATTTAATATATACAATTTACATTGAATTATGATTATGATAAAAGTTAAAAGGGATATATTTTAAAACATGAATATGTAATATGCATGTTCTGGATATGAAATATTCATGTGAAATTATATAATATATAGAATAGGAATTAACCAAATATACTCTATAGATTAGAAATATTCATATAATAATGGATTTTTAAAATGAATAACAAAATGAAGATAAAAGGGAAGATAGATGGTAACACACCTACTATTGAGATTTTTGGATGATGGTAAAATGAAAATTCCTCAATGTTTAATTAACGACCGGTAACTACACAATAAGGCCTTGTAAAAGAATACCACAAAGGATAAATAGACACCTTAAACAATAATGAATTGGATTCCTTGTCTGGTGCCTCATGATCCTTCTAACTAACCCAAGAATGAAAAAAGAATCACAGGTTCTGAGTATTTTTTATTATCATATGACTCAAGTGTTAGGTGAAATAAATCATCTAGAACAAAATTGGAATATGGTAGAGTTAATAACTAAATGTTGAGAATATTTTAATATTGTGTTTCCATTGAATAACTTTACCGATGATATGTATACAATATCAATTTTTGGGATCCGCATTCCAAATCATGGTAGATGATAGGTTCTATAATTTTACAATATTGGTGAAATTATTTATTTAGTTGTATTAATTTGAGATATATTTACGAAACCCGAATTAATACTGATTCAAGTCAAGAACACTGAATCAAGAAGGATTTTTAAATATAAATGTCTAAACTCGTAGAGATTCATAAAACAAAAGAACATTAATTAATATTTCCAGAGTAAAAGTTGATAAGACCCATACCTATTTGTACTTATTATACGGGTTCCATAAAGGTAAGTATAAGGAAATGGGAAATAAGTGAGAATGAGACATGAAAAGATTATTACATTTTTGTATTTATTGTTAGGATTACCACCTCCATTACAAACCCCTTTAATCATCTGGTCATTCCTATGATGAGGGATCCATCTTCTGGTCTAGTAAACTATGTTTTGTCTATTTTACATATAAATTATATAGTACATGTAAGAAATTTTACCATTACTAATATGTGGCTAGGAACTATTACATTATCTTATTTTCCAGTAGCAGTTCGTAAATTAAGAGGTTTTCCTATTGATGGTTATTGTATCGAGCCTATTTAAAATTCTGGTCATTAGGACATGGATAAGGTCATGGATTTATTTTCACTATCCACTTTAGATATTTTGAATTTTGGAAAAAGGGATACTGTTATATTTTAGGCTTCAAGGAATTTCCAAGTCACTTGGTTACTATGGATTTTGTTTCATTATATTTTGATATAATATTAATTATTCTTGTATCTATGGTTGTTCCTTGTTATTTGACTTGGGAAACTGTACTACTCCTTCCTTAGCTTCTACGTCAGATGGGATAATTGATCCTCTTCAATAAGACTTTAATAGTTAAAAAAAACTAGTCTATCAGGATTCAATTAGGGCTTGAACAAGAATTCTAGGTCGGGGATCCGATTCAAGTATCGAGATCATAAAAACATACTATTAATATTTTATATTGTCATTGGTGAATTAAGTAGGTCAAATATGCATAATAAATAATAAATTTTTAGTGGTTTTTATTGAAAAAAGAGATAATCAAATAGAATGTAATACATTATTTATAACCATTTCATGATGGTATTTACTAAACATAATGATATATTTCAATAATTCTATTCCACATTAGTTGTAAAAGGCAAAGTTATTAGGGATACAAAATGGATGAATATATCCCAAAAAAATTAGGAGTGTTAAAAAAATTAATACTAAAAAGGGTACATATTATGATGTCATACATACATGTATAAGGGGTAAACATTCATGTACCTTCTCATTGTAGCCTTCTTCATTGTAAATATAACATATCTTATGAAAACATTTTCCATGTTTTGTTCCATACAACATGTCCAGTGAATAAAAACAATATTTTAGAAAACAACATGTTTAATGAAACTCATTTTCTCACTGATAAGATCAACATGAGAAAATATATGTTATCCTATATATGTGATGTCTTGTACGATAGAAGGCCAGTTGAATTTGTATAGCACATCTATTCATCTGATATAATCAACATCATTGGTTGTTATAAAAATTTTAGTGCATCATGAGAATAAAATGTGAAAATATAATTTATAGAATAATATGCATTTGAAGTGCATGAATAAAAGAAGAGAATGAAAGAACAATTTATAATATCATTAATAGTAGTAGTGTTTGGAATATCAAATATTTTAATCACTTAAAAACACCTATATGACAATGTTAAATTAAAAGAAATGAATCTATAGAAAATGAATAGAAAACTAACAAATGTATTCTCCTTGCCTGTACGTTGAAGGAATGTCTATTGGGTGATAGAAAAAATATAATATAAATAATTTATTGGATTTCATAGTACTATTAGAAATTTTTTGAAGATAGGTATGATGATAGTACATGAATAGAAAAAAGAGTTTTCTGGAATAATAATAGTTACTGATGGTTTGTAAAACAATTCAAAATATAACAATATCTCCACAGTTGATAGTTGATGTGGAGGCAGCCAAAACCTCAACAACATTGGTGAACATCAGAATGAACGTTGATAGGAAGGCATGTCTGCAGGCTTCCACCTAATATCAGAGTGAAATCTCATGTTTATAACCATAAATATTTACAAAAAATTAAGATCATCAAACCATAAATTTTTACAAAAAAATAATACCATTTAAAATATTCACAAAATAAAAATATAATCCCAAAGGATTTTTTGCAGTGTATCCAAAACATTAACCAATATGCTTCCACATACAACAATTTAAAAATTAGAGTAAAACCTATGCCGTGATTCCAATTACCAGGTTTTATGATTAATTTTTGTAGTCTTCCTTAAATTTAAAAACCACATCAAGATAAGGAATTATAGAATTAGAGAAAGGAAAGATGGAAACCAAAGACATCATATGAAACATATAAATTGACATGTAATTAATTGTTCAAAACATGTGAGTAGACAATCAAAAGTAGAAAATACGACATGAAAAATGAATTCACTACTAATTAAATTCTGAACTACTATGAAAAGATAATTTAGATAATAATACGCAGTTTAATTGCATGCAATGAAGAAGAGAATGAAGGAACCATTAACAGTATCATTAATGGAAGTAGTTTTTACAATATCTAATATTGGTAGCAAAGAAAAAAAATGAAAAATAGTTAAATTAAGAAAAATTAAACTATCATAAATGATGGGAAAAGTTAACAAAGTATTCTAATCACATGTATGATGAAATAATGCCTATTTCATGATAGAAAAATGATACGGAGTATGTATTGTATCAGATTCATTATTATAATAAAGAAAGTTTTGAAGAAAGGTATGATAATACTACAAGAATAGAATAAAGGGTTTTTTGAAATAATAATATTTAGTAATTGGTAGTCAAACAATACATAGAAACACAATATCTTATTAGTGTACAGGTGATGTGGAGGAGGTTAACACATGAACATCATTGGTGAACATGGGAAAATCATTGATAGGAATGAATGTATAGAAGGTGTCAACCTGAAATCATACAAGACTCACTGATCTATAACCATTAATATGTAAAAAATATTCAATGTGGGATGTTAGTCTCTCTTACATGTATTCTAAAAATAAAAATATTGTACATAATTAACCTAAACTCATTTTGTGTGGATAATATACATACAGACACCCAAATTCAAGTGTAAAGGATTCTTAATATGTCAAATAGTGAAAATAATATAATTTAGAATTGGTAGTAATTCAATGGATAAAGCAGGTCATCTAGACAACCATGTTTCACATAGATATGGTTACTACAAGGAACCAGATCAACAATGCCTAGGTCATCCATGCAACCAGCTAGGATTGAGTTTTTTGTATATATTATTTTATCAAATGAAGGTCCTTTTAAAAACCCCAAGAACATCCACATCACACTCCATTAACATTACTAACGGTATAGAGTCGTCATCTTTCGAGATAGTGAGGGTTGTAGTAGATCATTGTAAAGTGTGACGCTGAAGGAGATGGTGTTAGGGAAGGGAGAGGGGAGTGACACAGTGTTGAGATAGGTTGAATATTGATTCATGGAGGGAAACAGTGCTGAAAGGGGGAGTCGTGGATCTATGGAGTTCGGAGAAGGAGGGAAATCAAGTTGGAGGAAGAGTAGGGGTGGTGGGTAAGGAAGAGGTATGGTTGGAAAGTTGGGTCAAGGAAGGAGATGAAGATATTATGGAACTCTAATAGGATTTCCTAAAAATCAGTTGCGGGAGGTGAATCACGATGGTCAAAACGAGAACCTGATACTTGAGGGAGGTAGCAGTATGGGGTCTCTGATGAAACCCTAGGAGGAACATGCATCGGTGGAGGCGGAGGGATAAGTAGAGGCTATAGTCAATTGATGATGAAGAGGTGGAGGCAGAGCATAAATCTATTAAAACCCTGATAACAGTAGTGGGAAATCCCGAGCTGGGGATATAATGGAGGGAGTGGGTCGAAAAATGGATATATATGGGGTGATGTGGAGGTGTGTATGGATAACAAGTCATGTTAGAGAAACCTAGGATTATTACATATAATATATTTCTAATAAATATAAATATTAATTTTTTAGAAGCTTTCAATTTATGTTATTAATCTCAAGGGTGTTATGACTGAAATCTCACAAATTATTAAGGGTTTATGTTACATTCTCATTAATTTTTGGGATTGTTCATATTAAATTTCCCATAAGGGAAATTATATGATTTGTATCCTTTAAATTCTAATTATATTATTCTCATATGGTTATTAATATAATTATCTTATAATACTAACAATTTCTTCTATGTTTAACTTATAGTGATTAAGAAAAGATTTTTGAGTCATTCCAACATAGTTTCTTGTTTTGGTCAATGAACGTTTTCATTCACATCTGTATTATTAAAAGTATTTTATAAATGTATTTATTAATTTTTGAGAAATATTATTTGTATTAATATTAGATTTAATAAAAAATTATTAATATTAATATTACAAAATTATTTACATATGAATTACTATTGACATATTACAAAATCATTAAATGAATGTCCCATTTTAATGTATACCTCATGATAGATTTTCCCAAAGTAATTAATTTATTATATTTATGCTTCTATTTCAGGATTAATTATTTATTTTTTGAAAAATACATTGCAATTACTAAATTATTTTTTATCTTAAATTTTATCAAAATAAAAGGGTTATTTTAGCTTATTTCAATAGAACAATTCAAATTCCCTTTTCAAGGTGTTTAGAAACATTTTTATCATCCTTCAAGGGTTGATATGCAATATTGATGATATGTCCATATGATACCATTGAATTTATACAATAAATATATAACAATCATAATGATTTATGGATTATTCTATGTAACACATTTCTTTCAATCCTATTATTTTAGTTATTGTTAAATACATATGTAACTCATTTACATTCCATTGGTTATTCTATGTGGAAATAATAAAATTTGTACAAAATATTTTCCTTTCCATATATTATTATATAAGGAAAATATGAATGTTTTCTAATATTATGAAACACATATATATTGTATTCATTACATGATGGGTGGATCATGAATTATATGTACAATTAAAGCTTTGGGTAATGTTTTATATCTCATGAAAAATATATACACTGGAATGGGGGCTAAACCCAATTCAGGAATGAAATTTTTTCACAATGATTGTTTTAATAGTGAACCTCATCTATATAAATACAATAATATATTGTGAACCATATCAACTATGATAGTCTTTTATGTGATATGATAATAATTAGATTACATCCCATTTTTAACATTTCAAAAAAATTACTACGACATGTTCTAATTATTATAATATTTTTTCATGTGGCAGGAATGATTTATGATTATTACTTACTCTTATGACTAATTTATATTGAAATGTTAATGATTTATGCATGTAATCATGTTTTATGAACAATAATAGATTTTGTTTCATCATTTTATGCCATGAACATGATCTCATGCATTTATACTTGTCACATGATTTTAGACATTCATCGAATGATATCTCCCATGTTTACCCTTACAAAACATATAATATTACCCTTTCTTATGTTTCAATTTTCCCAAGGGTGTGAATATCTATTTTATGTTGTGTATTTTTAGTAAGGCTACTGTGTTAGAAGAACATTGGGGTAGATGCTGACTATCTATCCTAAAATTTGTTGATTAAATATGTAGTTTCTAAAGACACTATACCTTGATGGTTCTAGTAAGTGTATTATTATGATATGTATTAAATATATTACAAAAATGATGAAATATTTATGTTTTTAATCCTTCGTTCACTATAATTTAAATCAATGAGGGGTTTTGTAATTTTTGGAGCTTACTATTAGATAACTATATTGAAAACCATTAGGTTAAGCATATGTATAGAAGAACAACGAATGTTATGGTATAGAATGAAGTGAGGTCTTACTAGAAAATATATCCCAATATAGATACTAGAAATTTAATTTTGGTGTGGCATATATGAACGTAGTCAAAATATATCTAAAATTTTAATATTGTGTGTTAACATGACCATTACTAGGTTACGGTGAGTGGTCCTAAGACTACACTCATTGATAGATACCCAAAGAAATATTTTTTAGTTAATTCAAATATTCATTATCAAAAATTATAAAGGACTTGAATAGAAGATGACTATTGAAGACCATGGATATACCTACAATTCCATATGTTTAAAATAAGATTCCATGATTTAAACATCCTATGAATATTATTCATTTTCATATCATTTCATACGTGGATGAATGATGTTCATTACTCACACTATTATTCAGTGTATGTTATTAAGATAAATAAGATATATTTGAGGTGCCTAAATGTATGATAAGATATTAATGTATCTTATTTGAGAATAGTTATTAGATTTCATTTATATCATGAAAATTCTCTATTAATGTGAATTTATATCCTAAATTATTATATATTGTGTTTGTAGTAAAAAATACTAGTTGTACGATGACCATATCTCACTTATATAGATCCTATATATTATATGTTTATAGAAATATTCAACATGAAAATATTATGATTCTCCCTTTAGTTAAATATGATATTATATTTAAAATTCATTAGAATTGTTTATAAAGTCCCCAGATTAATTTCCACTGATAGGGAATCACATTTAATATATAAAATAAACCAATTTTTCTCTTTTTATATAGGGATGAAAATGAACTACCAATGGATATTAGATATATTATGTCTATCTTCTATCCATTAATGGGTGTTATTTATCGCAAAATATTTTAGTGAAACTCAACATTTAAGAATATTAAATGTTTCAGGTATATAATAATGTATTTATGAAATACATTTCTAGGATTCATGTGAATCATGAAATCATGTTTTCAATAAAAGTCATCTCTGGTGTACAGCTATCTCAAGTAATCCATATAGAATAGACCAAATTATGTTATAAGAATTGATAAAGAAAATTTAAGATAAACATGATGGGGGATTCATTTTTATATGTACTTCACCATGGGGTGAATCTCTGCTGAACCAAGACATTACAATACATTTTCCCTAAATAAATAATTTGTTTAATCATAATATCCATAAAAATCAATGAAATTATATTAAACAGTTATATGTTTATAATATTAGAACATATTAAATGAATTAGTATGTATGAATATGTGTAATTCAATTAAAAAAATATGCAAATATGAATATGAATGTATATTTATTAAATTAAATGTTAAATTATAGAAATTTACTTAATTGATTATTATGTTCATAATTATATATTATTATACACTTCACTTTTTATTAAGACAATAACTATTTTATTTTTCCATGAATATTTTAATAAAAAATATAATGATCGAATATTTCTAGTTTCATTATATTATATATATATTTTTTTAAAATGAACACCATGCCATTTTTAAAAATAAATTTCCTATTAAAATATTGTCAATTATTATAATATAATTATTTATGTTTTATAAATAACTCTAGAAATTATTTTTAAAAAAATTATAATTTATTTCTGAATTTTTAATGTCATTATAATATTTACATAATATAATTAAATGTTTAAAAACTAAAAATTTTCAGTCGAATAATGAAGAATTTTTTTTTCAAATAAAATGAATAATATGTCAATATTTATATGAAATTATGAATTAGAATTTTTTAAATATTTTTTCTAAGACAAAATTAACATTTTATAACTCACATAATATATTTAAACATGTTTTATTAATTTATTGAACCATTTTTTACATTTTAGAACATTGGATATATTTATGATAGAATTAATTTTTAAAAATATTACATTTTATATTTTAAAACTATATTATATCACATTTAAAAAAATAAAATCATAAAATGAATTTCAAATTTAGAATCATTTGGTATAATTTTTTTTCATAATTATTAATTTATTTTCATGAATAATTTAAAATTTTCATAGGTAAAATATAGTTAACATTGAATAATTAAAAGGGGTAAATATGGTATCACAAAGATGTAAATACAACATACTTGTTTTAAACATGTTCGAGAATAGGTGGTTGGGAAACTTTTCAATATTATTCCTTCTTGTCTCCATTAATTCCCAATAGTGTATACAATTTTCCAAAGAGTGACAATATGTTATTGAAATGATTTAAGTATATATAAAAATGTAATCCCATTTCACTAAAAAAATTGGTCATCTTATAGTCACATCACCTATAAGGACAACCCGTATATTTCATCCCAGACTCTAGAAAATATCTCCTTTACATTCCTATACACCATTATGGGGATATTTTTTTCTCAAAATTAAATCCCATAAAGGATTAATGCCTTTTCCATGGCAATAATCCAAGAAGTGTGGTATAATTATTTAACCACTCTTTTCTGATTTTTATACCCTTATGGTAAAAATTATTCAGAAAACTCCATTACACCATTTGGATATGATAATATCTGCATCATTAGTATACTAGTATGTTATTTTAATTATATTACATCAATTAACCATCTATCTCTTTTCAATTAATAAAAAATATGACAGTCATGTGTTTTGCAAACTATCGCCTCCACAACGCAATGTTATTCACTTTCCTTGAGTACCTTACAAGTTTGTTCATAATAGAGAATTTATTCTATATGTTTGAAATTTATGAAATTTTTTACATTATTAAGTGATAAATCATATTTCTATTTTTCCCCCATTCATTAGAAAATTAAATCATCATTCATGGACACTTACAGACTACCACCAACAATGTTTGATAGACTTAAATTTTTATGTTCATAACCACTTTACATGGATGGTAAATAGAATGGTTTCATTGGATAAATATTATTTTAATGAAATAATTACAATTTTTCAATAAAAATTGGACATCTTATGAATAATATGAGTAATTAACAACCATGATAAATACAACCATCACAAATAGAATTCAAAAGGATAAAATTTATTTCATTATAATATAAAAAACATCTTATAGGTTATATTTTAATTATATAGAGTTCTAATTTTGATATATAAACATATAAAAAATAAATAACATCATTATGAATATTGTATAATAATATTAAATTTATATCACTTTACAATGATCCATTAATTGTGGTATATTATTTTTTAGAATGGTTTGTCCATAGCCATGGAAAAGATATAAATTAATTTCATTGTAGACCATAAGAAATTAATTTCTGGTAATATAAAAATAAATATTCAGATAATTATTTAATTTGGATGTTAGTATAAATTTTTTAATTACTATTAATGAAAAATCCCTTTTTTCACTAAGAATCATCAACACATACTTATTTCAAAATTCATTTTTAAGAATAAAAACCAAAACATATAGAGAAAAAAATTTAAAAAATATAACAAATCTTAAAACAAAAAAAACTATTTCCTTTTTTTTTCTTCAAAAGTTGTTTGTTTGGAAAATAATGAAGAAGAATGTCACTATTACGAAACTAGTTCAACATGGTCAGGATTAATCACACTTATATCAATAATATATAATAAATAAAAATTATACATCTAGAGAATAAATGTAATTAATGAATATAAAAGGATATATATATATATATATTAAAGATGATATGAAATCTGTTATTAAAAGACTTATTTTTGTGGTATAAGAGGTTAGAGAACATTTTTTCTAAGTAGGACTTATTTTATGGGGTAATGTTTATTAAATTTTATTTCATGAGACATATTTATTAATGTTATCTATGATACCATTAATAAGACTTGATTCATACTAAATGAAAATATATTAACCACACTAATTTTCTATGAAGATCTATATAAATTACATTCATTATATTACCTTTGATTCGGAGGATACCAATACTGAATGGTGTTTTCATTAAAATGTTAATCAAATACAAAGGATTTTGATTTATAATATTATTTTCAAATTTGGATTATTACATATATAAAATCCATATGGTTTTTTCTAAATATAATAATTATTTTCATTGGGAATTCATGGGTTTTTTCATGTCCGCTCAAAATTTCATTTCCCATTGACTAATATTGTACCCAGAGTGTTTCTTGTATGATAAACATAATCTATCAAATATTCCTTTTCAGAAAGTTAACTTTTTTCATATACATATTCATTTAATTATTTTCAATGTTTGCATATCTATGGTTTAATAAATTGTTACATTATTATTATAATAATTGAATTTATATTATAATATTTTATGATATTGTGGTGTTTTCTATATGGATAATTTTTCTAAAAATGTCAAAATCATCATTCTGTAGTGATTATGTGTGAACATGTAATTCCTCCATCATTATTGTTTTATATGAAGCTTTATCTAACAATTTACATACTTTCCAAATATATATTTCCCTCTAATATGAATAAATTATTTATATTCAAATTATTTTAAAATATAATTAATATTTATTATTTCCATAGTGGGGGTTCTCTAAACCATGAAAAAATAATTTTTAAATTCATTTCCTTATCATTTGATAAATGTTACAGTTCATTAAGAATATTGTTTAAAATTTACCATCCACCTTTTTTCCATAATGGAATAAAAACAGATATATTATATAAATGAATTGATACATCATTTCATTTTCCATTAATATTCATTCATGTTTTATAAACCTATTTTTTCACCCCTTGATATCTATCTATGAATACCAAATATTTTATTCTTTTGATCAAAGGGAATTCCCCTTGGTTACATACACCAATTCATTTTAAGAAATTATTATCTAATGTTTATATGCATTAGATACATATTATAAATATTATATGCCTTATTATCTTGATTTAATTGTTGTTATTGATAATTCGACATTAGATAATTAGATATATATTTATTTCCACTAGTTTTGTGTTCATATGACTATTGATATAAATACTAATGGTTTATTTTTCTGAAATCATTTTTAAAGGATATTGAACATGTATTCCTTAAATGGGTTCTTTATGATGTGTTCAGTGAAACCAATTCTCTTACCAAGTGTTCTTTTTTCAATAAAAACTAAATAATTTTTATACAAATTATTTCTGAAACCATAATTATTATAGTGGGTTCATTATTATTTTATTAGTTAATATTTTTCTACAATTGGCACACATTAGTATGGATGAATGAGGTTTGAGGTCCTTAATCATCAAATAATTCATTGTTTATGGGTTAATATCCTATGTGATAAGTAATAGTGAGAAAATATTAGTATCTCATATGCATGGTCACTAATGATGAGGCTCAAGAATGTAATGTTTCCAAATACTAATGATTGTGGAATATTTGAATGTTTTCAAACTTCATATTTATTCAAATTCATATGTTATTCTCAAATTTCTCATGTCCATTAACTCAATCTTGAATTATGATATTCTATTCCTTATTCCATATTGTTTAATATATTATTTGTTGGGTATAAGATACTTATTTTTCATTATTATATCGATATTACAATATTATTCTGCCTAATGATATTTTTTTGGTATCACTCATTTTTACTATTATTTAGCATTTTAGATCAGTGTTTCCCTACTTTCATGTTCCCCATGTTATTAAGAAGAATAATAGTATGAATTATATAGATGTTTTAACATATAGACTGTTCATGAATGTTATTAACGATGAAATATGAATTGAGTAGATTAAAAAAACATAGAGTCTACCACATTGATAAAAATAAAATTTCATTTTTATTGAATGTTTTCCCTGATCCTCTAAAAAAATAATCTTATATGTTCTTATGAATGTATTAAAATGAAAATTTTAGTTTATGTTATTTGGAAGAAACAATCATGCCTATGGGAATATACCAATGTATTGAATTGTTTACTAATAAAGGTTTATTATAATTTCAAATTCATAAATAATAATTTAGGTTAGTTTAATAAATATTATGGTAATTAAGATAACAAAACTACATTGAAAACACTTCGGATAATTGAAAGGGGTAATTTTTTGAAAATTATAACATACTTGAAATTTTGTAAAGTAAATATTAATTGGTTTTTGTAGAAACAAAAATAATTTCAATATAATATAGGTGGATACATGATATCACAAATATGTAAACAAGGGTTATATCAATGAAAATTATAAATTGGTTATTACCTCAATCATCACCCAGTTCATGAAAAAGATACCTAAATCCACACATGGTTTGAGTGTCTTGGGATATGAACCAGAGGAAGAAGGAGAAGAACAATATTAATCATTATCAAAATGTGAACATCTGTATGGCTATACAATTAAACAATCCAAAAAACTATCATATACAATATTATGATCATGACATGTCTCTACATAAAAGGAAAACTAATATACATTAATCCAAAGAAATTCATGTATCTAATGCACAAAAATAAAAAAAATTATATCTCAAGAGAGGATCAAGATTCAAGTTCAGTCATCTTCTCCAATTCTCATATGCATCAATCAATAAAGAAAGTATCATAATGTTTGTGCTTTGCCAAGTCCCTTCATGTTTCTATATAGTCTATCTGAGTACACATTGATATCCAAAATTGAGTGTGAGATAACACTTAGTAGGCCACCACCATGGGATAATAAAAACAATTCTGTAGGAGTGATGTATACAACATAGTGTGGAATATTTTCTATAGGTATAAATACAATGAATATATAGTATTCTCATGTACATCCAAATGTGGATCCATGTGAACAGTAGTCCTACTCCTAGAAAAAGTGTAGTAGTAAATGAAAAATAGTAAAGCAATGTTATGAATTCTAAAAACTATAAATTTATATTAGTAGCATGGATATCTGTAAGAATATAATAACATCCCTTATAGACACACTATATAAATAAGTGCCAAAATCTACAATGACCACACTATGTAATCATGTTCAACATATACAACTCACTCACCTTGTATCCAGTGTTAGAAAATGATGGGTTGGATCAATGGTATATAATACCAAGGAATACTCTTAATTTTCAAATAGAATCATGATTGACACTTGATACATATTTATTTGGAGTCCAAGGAGCATTCCAAACGAGAATGTCCAGTGCTTCTCCATGAAAGATGGATTTAAGGCATAACAATCTCCATTGAATCGTACAGAATTAGTATCATATGTGTAATCATTTTTAATAAATCCCTTAATATAATAAAAAAACATAGAGTATATATTTCAAATATAATATCATAGAATAAGGATCCAAGGAGATCTTCCGAGGTATCCACTACCATTATCAATTCATCACCTCAACTCATTCAAAAATTTGAAATTATTAACAACCAATACATTCATACAACACATTCAAAATTTTATATTAAATAATGCTAAATGAATTAATATTTTTTCAACTCATGTAATGGAGAAATCAATTATCTCCTACTACGAAATCTCAATTCCCATTCAATTCAGAAAGTCTCCATCTTGATCAGTGAGAACACACACACAAACACTCAATAGGGCATTGTAAAATATTTGAGATACAAAGACACTCTCTGTGGGAGTCCTATGCTAGGGATAACAACCACCAAAAACCCGAAAATAAATATTGTGAAATGTAAAGAGGTTCTAATCAATTTAATTCACTCATTCGATTAATTTTAGGTGGAATTATGGAAATCCCACCATGCGGAGCAATGGAAAAATATGTTCAAAATTCCAAATCATAAAAAGATTGGTATCTACCACATACCATTTTTTCAAAGAAGAACACTTGTCTTGTATCAACCTTTTATTCCATCAATATTGAATGAAAAATAAATATTGTTTGAAAATAATAAAAATAGGGAATATCATATTTTACCTAAATAACTATTACGCTATAAATTCAGAATAACAATGTGAGGAAATGATAAAATAACATACCAATTGGAATCAAATGAGAATATCAATAATCGAATCAGGCATGAGAGGGATGATCAGAATCAAATAAAAGATTAATCATCAAATTGGATGAGTAAGCTCCATAAATCACTAGTGAAGAAGAAAAAAAAGAGGTATTATGTTTGAAACTCATTAGGGTAAAATTCCATTTCACCTCAAAATATAGTGGGTCAGACAGTTTGGTCACATGGTTGTCCAATTTTTTCACAAACCATGTTCCCTTTTCTATCTTAGGAGGAATCAATCCATGATCTATTACACATGATTTTACTAATTATGCATCGACCATGAGTTTGGCCTATGTTAAAGGTTTCCAATTATTTCTCATACACATTCAGCCATGATTGCATGATTTACACAATCGATACATCATGTCTAGGGACTTTGAAATGACCTTCACTATTCCATCAAACCCTATTCTTTATGTCCGACAGTTTCTACAAACTATGAAACCCGAATTCCTTTTCAAAAATCCCAAGCTCTAGTCTCAAAAAATATCCCCATAAACTTCTATAACATCTATAATGTCAGTAAGAAATCATATTAGGTAAAAACCAAGGAGTTAAACTAAACATAAAAATATCTACACCTCAAGAAAAATCCATAATATAACAATATTCCCCCATAAAGAAATCGATCCTTGAATTTCAATTTAAATAGTTGAAATTTTTTGCCTAAAAATAATTCCTTCCACTGAGCACGTATGTTAGCCGCTTGCTCCCCAGTCATGTCATGTAAATGGACTTTACTCAATAAAATCTATAATAGAGGAACCTAAATTTCCATTGAGAAACTTTATAATCCAGTTAAACATACGAATAGGGTTCTCCTCAAAGGACACATTAACATGTAACCCCACATCATATAGATGAAGATCATGAGATGGATATGTGTGATAGTGATGCAGCTGAGTTATATGAATGGTATCTTGCATGGACTGACTCCTCTAAGGTAATTTCACCGGGTAGGCCTTTTTCTTTACTCATTCCATATCCATGAATGGAATAACATATCGTAGTGAAAACATACCATGGATTTTAATCCCCTTTTGTACCAGAATTAGTGAGATACTTAAAAAGGACTCAACCCCATTATCGAACTATAGAGCTGGTCAAAGGTGATGTCATGACCCATCCCTAGGGGCTTGTGTCGTGACTACCCCAAGACTGTCTTCCATTGGCCAGAGGCTGTCGACTAGCACCGAAAGGCATATTCCTAAAATACTAGGGAGGAATGGCATTTTTAACATGTAAACTCACACAACAAAGCACAAATTAGGACACAAGTAGAAAGAAACCTATAATGTAAACAATGTGTGTCCAGAAAGTAAAGGGTGCCAGAAAACAATCCCAACATTAAATAACAAGTAAAAATGAAAGTACATGTTAACTGAAAAGTACAAGTATAACTGAAAACACCTCTTTTGAACACCAGTGAAGGATCCTACCTGATGGGTAGGTACAAGTATCAAAAAGTCATCTCTATGGTACGCCTTGTCTAATATCCACCTCTATGCTACCTCCAGTACTAGTACTCTCATCCTCAATCTGCATTTTCAGTCATCTCTATTAAACAAAATAAGGTGCGAGAATAGCCCGTATAGGGGTGAGTATAACGATACGCAGTAGGGACCCCAAGACCCTCTGAGGTAACAAAAAATACAAAAAGGATAATCCAAAAAGCATGAAAACTACTAACAACCCTACTTAGGTATATGCCCATACATATACCTAATTTGTTGAGTATACCCATCTCAATCATGAGGAAACACATGGCCCAAATCAAAGCCCAAATATGAACTATTCCATGATGGAACGAATACCACAAAGGTAAAGACTCAGCTCACACCAAGTATAACTTAGTTACGGTAGTAAAGAAGATTAGATGTAACTACTGAATCATCTTACTCTGCTAAGGGGAATACCCAAAGATGATCCTAAATCATGATACCCACGTAGGATCCTAGTACATTAGACCCATATATGATCCTAGTGTAGTCCCATGTGGATTTATAGAGTGGATCCCTATGGGATACAGGAACATAGAACGACATAGGATCTCAAAGCACAGAACCATGTAGGATCCCTTTCTCATGTTACAGCCTGCCACAGGGTTCCCGCACTAAGCTTGCTTGATTCTAGGAGGGTCTGCTTCTCAAGCCATAGATAGATACTCTATCTTCCACGAATTCCTATGAAGAAGTATCCCAAGGTTCCCCCATGTAAAAGGGGCATCAAAACAATAGATAATGCATCAATCAGACGCCCGGTCTATAAGTTATTGTCCTTTTAGCCCAAAGGGGCCGATTGGATTCGTGTTTGATCCAACCCGTCCATACCCCATCTTTATTCTAAACTCATGTAGTGTATACTAGAAGTACCGTCTCGATCCAAGGATTCTGTCACTGAAGAAGGTTCGTCAAATGGACGCTTGTATCTCATGTTATGGAGAACAGAGAAGAAAGGGGTCGAAGCTGGTCCAGCTCCGGTCTGACCCGGTTGGACAGACCCTGACCAACGTAGCTTGGGCCAACCCGAGTCCATCATTGGGTGTGACTGGCTCTGCGGGATTACATCTTGCCCATTGGTTCTAGCCTAGCACACTGGGTCTTGCCCGGCCCGCCGGCGCGACCCCGCTTGCTGGGCAGCCCCCAGAAGGGTTGTGTAAAGCCCATTACTGGGTGGCCCCAGGGTGGGGTTCGCCCTTACTACCACCCCAGGTGGAGGCGCCCCTTGGGTCCCATGAATGGCCTAGACATACGGTTTGGGTGGCCAACCGGTCAGCGCCATGTGGCACTAGCAGCTGGAATGCGAGACCTGGGGTCACGCTCGGCTCATTGGCTAGTTAGACAGTCAACCCACCTCGGTGGTGCGATCGTGCGCCACAGCACCTCCGGAAACCGGCAACAAGCCTTTCGACCCTCCCTTTTCCATCATGGCCTCGTTCCGTGGCCCCTGCATGCCTGGCGGCATGGACGCACACCACCACCCCCTTCACGTGGTCCGTAATGCTCCGGCCGTTGCCCTTCCTCTACCACGGCCGTTGGGATGCTACCCTTCCCCGATGGTGCAGATGTGCCGCTGCCATCCTCGCAAGTGGGTGTAGTGCCAGCCGGCGCTCCCAATCTCTACTAGCACCGGTCACCGGCAACATTTCTCAGGTGACCCGGTGCACCCCAGTGTCCCAATCCTTATTTTAAAGACTCCGACACTCATCTCGGGATGTCGTCATCAATTCAAGTCCACCACATTCGGCATTCCCTCAACCAGAATACAAGCCACAAAGAACACTAAAATCCACAATGGTTGATGAGGGTTCGTTCCGTGATTGTTTTGGCCCCCATCCTCCATGTTAGAATGGTAGCAAGTGACATCGTTGTTCTTAAATAAAGAAGAGCGTCAAGAAGGGGGTAAGGGGTATAAAAAAACAACAATCCCGACCTCAAATGTTTATTGAAGTCAGTGAAGAGAGGGAAATATGGACGTTGATTCATCGTCATTGAAGACGTTCCTCAATGGAGATCCTTTGACGAAGTTATTCATTGGAGAAGTGTTCATCGATGGAGAAGAGTTCTTCCTCTAAGGGGTTTCCTCCCACAGGATCTTCCAGAAATTTTCTTCTCTACCCCAAAAAACCAAGATCCCCCTATCTATGGGATGAAGATCCTCCCCCCTTAATTGATATTTTTAATTACTTCATTTAATGAAGTCATTAAATTTAGGGGGGTTTGGCACAATTAAATAGATGGATTGAATTGTCCAGTTGGTCCCCAATGAGAATTCAAAAGTTACATAAAAATAAAGTAAATTTATTTTTATAACCAATTTTATTTATTTTCGCATGATGGGTAGCAAAAACTGTCATCCACCCATGACCAACTTTAGCTGAGGTGAAGGTCCTCTTTTGAAACTACTGGTGCTGTGAGATCAACAGTGACCTTGGATTTCAATTGCATGAACCAGTTCAAAAGTGACAAAAACTTTCTCACACGATTATTGAAAGTACTTAAGAAACATCAGAAAAATATTCTTGGATCTCTAGGCCTCAAAATAATGTACCCTCAGAAACTCTAGACACAAATATTTTCATAGAATTTTAGAAACCATTTACATGGAATTTTTGGGCCTTCACATTCTCCCCACCTTAGTTTTTTGCATCCCTGGAAGCCACATCACAATAACAAGGAAAATAAGTGGGGGTAATGAGCATGAATTTGAGCCTCCTGTACCCATGTTCTCTCCTAGAGGTTCCCATGATCCCAACGCACATGCACCAAAGGTATCGATCTCCCATGAAGGACTCTCTCCTGTCGATCCTCAATCACAACTGGAACCTCTGAAAATGTCTCCCCATCGTCGATGACCAGCACACCGCAGACAATGATGTTTGAAGGGTTGTGCATGTATCTCATGATGTGATACATGGAAGACTTCATGCACCCGGTGTAGCTGAGGTGGAAGAGCTAAGTAGTAAGCCACCTCGCCAACTTTTTTGAGGAACTGAAAGGGTCCGATGAACCTCGGAGATAACTTCCCGCCTGGCCAAATCTCCACAAACATTTTAGAGGTGAAACCCATAGAAAGACATGGTCACCATCCTCGAATTCCAATGGTTTCTGTCTCCTATCACTACAAGTCTTCTACCTCCTCTGTGCAGTCTTCATCTGCTCCTTGATAATCTACCCCTTCTCTGTGGTAGCCCGTACCACTTATGGTCCCATGAGTGCTGACTCGCCTAGGTCAATCCAACACAAAGGTGATGTGAAAGGTCGGTCATACAGAGTCCCAAATGGTGTCATCTAAATGGTGGAGTGATTGCTATTGTTTTATGGAAGCTCCACCAAGGGAAAGTGATCCTCCCAACTGAGACTAAAGTTAAGGATGCAAGAATGCAGAATGTCCTCATGGGTCTGAATGGTGTGCTCAGTCTGGCCATCTATCTGAGGATGGAAGGCAGTTCTCAAAAGAATATATATCCCGAAAGCCTCTTGTAACCCCTTCCACATCCTAGAAGTGAATCATGCATCAAGATCAGAGACAATCATCAAGGGTACTCCATGTTTCCACACAATCTTCTTCACATAGTGGCATCCTGATCTCTCTACTAAACCCTACATTGTGATCGGTAAGAATTAGGTTGACTAAGTGAGTCGATTGACGATCACCCAAATATAATCATGGCTGCAAGATGTATGGGGATGTTGTGTCATGAATTCCATGGATATGCAGTCCCACTTCCACTCTGGGACCTCTAAAGGCTGAACTACGCCTACTGGTACATGATGCCCCGCCTTCACTTGCTAAAAATTAAGTCACCAAGAGACAAACTCTACTACTTATTTATATATTCCCAGCCACAAGTGCTGTCATCGGAGGTCCCTATACATCTTCACCACTCCTAGATGTACAATTATAGGGGATGTATGGAACTCCATCAAAAATTTATCCCGAAACGATACTGGTACCATGGTACGTCTTCTGAAAAGGATAGCGTGCTCCCCACCTTGGGAAAATCTATCAGGTGCATGTCCTATGTATATATGAGCATGTCAAGACTCGTAGTTAGTGTCCCCGCATTTCACCTACCTGACTCACTAAAGGAGTGGGGGAGTGACTATAAGAGACTGAAGAAAAACTGATCCATCTCGATCTATAATGGATATCTGCAAAGCGGCCAGATGCTCAGTCACCTCACCTAGAAACTGTATACCAGATCTCCTACTGAGTGAATCTACTACAACGTTCCCCATAAATGGAGTATAGACTATCTTAAAGTCATAGTCTAGGAAGAACTTAAGCCAATTTCAATTTCTCATGTTTAGGTCCTTCTGGGAGAAGATATACCTAAGACTCTGGTGATTAGAGTAGATCGTAAAATGATCGCCCATCAGATAGTGTCTCCTAATATTCAAAGCGATGACCACTTATCATAACTGAATGTCATGGGTAGTATAGTTATTCTCGTGTTGTCTCAAATATGAAGAACCATATGTGATAACTACTCGCTCCTTTATTAGGACACATCTGAGATCGGTCCTTGATGCGTCGTAGTAGACTACGTACCCAACGCCCTCCTCAGAAAGCCTCAAGATGGGGGCACTAGTCAGCATCTTCCTCAGCTCCTGAAAAAACATCTATAATCTCTCCAACCACATGAAGGGTTTCCCCTTCTTCATCAATGCTAATAAAGGTACAAAAACTCTAGAGAAATATAGCACAATACTCTGGTAGTATCCAACCAAACCCAAGAAACTCCATACCTCCGTCACACTCATGGGTGACTCCTAAGCATGTACCGCCTCAATCTACACTGGATCCACCAAAAAACTAGCCTCTGAGACGAAATTTACAAAAATGTGAACCTATCAGATCTAGAACAAGAACATCAAGAGCATACCATAAAGATGGATCCCATGAAGTGTGTCTAGAACTACCTAAAAATGATAGGCATTATCCTTCTCAATAGCCGAGTAAATCAATATGTATTCAATGGAGACTACTAGAAAGCGATCATGGTATAGAGTAATGATCATGTTCATAAGTCTCATGAACAAAGCTGGAGCGTTGTTCATGCTGAATGGCATAACCAAGAACTCATAGTGGTCATATCGACATCTGAAAGTTGTCTTCTCCACATCCTCATCTCGTACTCTGAGATTGGGATATAATGACATGAGGTCTACCTTCAAGAACCATCTTGCTCACATAATCTGATCAAAGTGGTCATCAATCCTTAAGAGTGGGTAATTTTTCTTCATGATCACCTGGTTCAGGTGTCGATAGTCAATAGCAGGTCTGAAGCTCTCATCTGCCTTCTTGATGAACAAAATCGAGGCTTCCCAAGGAGAAACACAGGGCCGAATGAACCCCTATCCCTGTAAGCCCTCCAGTTGTACCTGCTGCTCACAAAGCTCCACGATATCCATTTGATATACTGGTGTAGATGTTGGTGTTGTCCTGGGGTATAAGTCAATATAAAAGTCCACCTATCTGTGAAGAGATAGACCCATAACATTATCAGGAAATACATCTGGATACTGGTCCACCACTATAGGATAGCTCAGACTCTCCACATCAACCACTCCGAGGGTAATGCTATCCAACTAATGAGTTATCAGTAGCACTGTCATCCGGGTAAGTCCATATTATACTGCAAAGGATCACCTCTCACCGGTGAATGTAAACATAGTCCCATCCTCACAGATACACCAAACATTTCACCTAATGAATTCAATGTGGCAATAGAATGTAGATAACCAATCCATACCCAAGGTGAACTCGTAAGGCCTCGACGCCGCAACTAGAAGATCTTTGTCAAAGCTCTCTCTTACTAGAGTAAGCTCACTATACTGACACTGGTGTGTAATTGTCGAATAATCTCTCGTAGGAGTCTCTAGAAGTAAGGATCGAGCCAACGGCTCCACCGAAATCTCCGAGCTCTGAACGAGGGAAGTGACAATAAAAGAATGGCTGGAACCTGTACCAATAAGTACTGAAGATAAGGTGTAGTAGACATAGATCATACCATATATCATCTCTGAAGCACCATAGTCATAGGACATAGTTACATAGAGCTGAGCACACCCCTGACCACTTGCTCCTTATGGTCGGGGTGGACCACCTGGTGGTGGTGGTGGAAACACCTCGAATCGTCAGCCACTGCTAACTGCACGGCTAGCTCCTCTAACACGTCTGTCTTCTCCCAATGAACCTCCGCGGTCGATCCTCTGTCTCTACTTGGGTAGTCATTTGACCGTCTGTGGATCATTAGTACGGCAGGTCAGGCAGTCACGAGCATTGTGACCCTTCCCACCGCATGTATAACACTTCCTTCTCCTCGCACGACTGGATCTATCTCGGGTATCACACACAACCATCCTGGAATCCTACGGTTGTCCACATGTTGGTCTGGTCCTCTTGGAACTCTGGGACATCTGTCTTCTACCAACTATAAAAGTCTCCACTACATGAAACCTGGAGATGGTACTCGCTACAGGTGACTGCTCAGTAAGAAATCTCTCCACTAAGAGGTCTCGCTCTAACACCCCTTCCTATGTCAGGATGCTGAGAGGAATCATCGAAGCCCTGATCTCCTACATAAATCCCTTCTAGTAGGTCGGAGCATGGCATAAATGTTCTTGTACCATATCAGTGGAGTATCTTGAGAGGTCGGTGAACCTCAATAAGTACTGATCCATTGTCATGTTGCCCTGCCAAAGATGAAGTAGCTCATGTATGCGCACTGCGTGAAGGGTAGATGGGACAAACTCTGTGTGAAATAGGCTCACAATGTTTGCCCAGAAAGGTGTATCCTCATCATGAACCTAGAGCATCAAACTCCACCATCATCCTACTGCTGCTAGTAGAAGACTGGCCGCAAGGATCGCCATGAGATCAGTTGGTGTCCCTGCCTATCGGAAGACTCTTAGCATGACCTCTAGCCAATCCTTAGCCTCCTGCAGCTCCATCTCACCCTTGAACCTGGGTGGCCTCTAGCATTGGAATTCATAAAATGTGCTCAAGAGGTGTGCACTCTCTGATGATGGGGCTGGTGGAATCGGTGGCCCAATGGGTAATGGTACTGCAAGTGCCTCCATTGTGCCTCTGATAAAAAAGAGCCATGTACCGTGGCCTCATCACTCAGTGGGATATCACGGAATGCTCTTCCTAGAACCTGTGGTAGTTTTCTACATGTAAGCATCCTAAAAATAAATTGGAGCTCAATGGTCAATAATTTTTACCTGGTGAGCTGACTCAAGAGATCACAAAGAAAACTTTTCAAAACACACACACAATAAGTGTTTTCGTGCACTGCGTTAGAAATCAAAATACAATGTTCTGGTGTATGGATACGTTGACCACCACACCAACCCTGGATTCCCTAAAATGATAACCACATTCATAACACAAAACAGTATTTCCGTTAAAAGATTGTAGCCCAATTTTCTAGGGTAGAACCGACTTCTCGGATATTAATTTTTCACGAACTCTCTACCAGGGCCCTTGTCGTGACTACCCCATGCCCGCTTTCTATAGGCCATGTGTTAGCGAGTAGAACCGAAAGGCGTATTCCCTAAAAACCGGGAAGGAATTGAATTTTTAACTTGTAAAATCACACAAATAAGCCAAAAGTAGGATAAAAGCATAGTGTAACCTTTGATGTACAGAAGGTGTGTATAGGATGTAAAGGGGGCCAAAATACAAGACCATCTAAAAAGAACAAGTAAAACTAGAAATTACTAGTAAACTAAAAAGTACAAGTGTAACTGAAAATAGATCCTTTGAACACCCACCAAGGATCCTACATGAATGGTAGGTACAACTCTCGAATTGTAGTCTATGCGGTACACCTCATCTAATGTGCACATCTGAGCTACCTCCAGTCCTGTTACTCTTGTCGTCAGTCAGCAATGTCTGTCGTCTGTACCAAACACAATATGTTTCGGGCATAGCCTGTGTAGGGGTGAGTATAAAGATACTTAGTTGGGACCCCTAGACCCTTGAAGGTCTCACAAAATTCACCAAGGATAAACAACAAATCATGAAAACAACTAACAACCCTACTTAGGTATATTCTCATACATATACCTAATTTGTTGAGTATACCCATCTCAATCAAGAGGTAACAAAGGGCCCAACTCAAAGCCCAAATCTCAACTATTCCATGAAGGAAAGAATACTAAAAATGTAAATACTCAACCCACACCATGTATAACCTATGTACAATAGTAAAGATGACTAGATGTTACTATAGAAACATCTTACTCTATTGAGAGGCAAGCCCATGTAGGGTACTAAATCATTAGACCCACGTAGGATCCTAGTACATGAGAACCACTTTGGATTATATAGTATTCCCACATGGATTTCCAAAGAAAATCCATTTGGGATCCTTGAAAACGAACCCACATAGGATCCCAAAGCACTAACCCATGCCAGATCCCTTTCTCATGTTACAGCCATCCACCAGGTTCTCGCACTAAGCTCCCTTGAATCCAAGAGGGTCCTCTTTTCTAGACATAGGTCAATACTCCAACTACAAAAAATTGCCATGAAAAGTATCCTAAGGAACTACCATTTAAATTGGATCTCAACGCAACAGACTATGCATCAATTGGATGACTGGTCTTTAAGCTATTGTTCGTTAATTCCTGAAGACCCGGTTGGATTCGTGTTCCATCCAACCAGGACATACCACATCTTTATCAAAAACTCAAGTGGGTTATATCTAAAGGACCATATCGATCCTTGGTTTCTGGCACATCAGACTGTTCGTCAAATGGATTCTCATAGCTCATGTTATGTCCAAAAGAGAGGAAAGGGGTCAAAGCCGGTCAGGTCTGGTCGCACCCGGTTGGACTGACTCGGACCAACACAGCCAGGGCCGAACCACGTCCAGACCTGGGTCCGACCTGACCAGCGGGATCCGACCCAGCTTGCAGGATGTGACACGGCCCGATGGATTTGGCCCATCCCACTGGGCGGCCCATAGGAGGTCTGCGACTAGCCCGAGGATTTGTGGCCCCACGGTGGGGTCCTCCCTAGCCGCCACCCAAGGGGAGGCCCCCTGGGTATCCCAAGCAGCCTAGACATTCTAGTTGTGTGGCCAATCGGCCGGCACCACGTGGACTCGATAGCTGGCACACAGAACCCGGGGTCAAGCTAGGCTCCTTGACTGGCTGGATGACCAGCCCACCTCCACCGCACAGTCGCACGCCTCTGCTAGTAGTAAGATGGACTCCACTCCCTTTGCCGTTGTGCCCTCATGTTGCTTCCCCAGCATGCCCGGCGGTGCGGACGAGTGCCACCACTTCCTTCATGCTGTAGGTGGGCCGCGACCCTTCACCGATGGCACGGACGGGCTATTGCCATCATCATGGCCGACCAAAGTGCCGACCAAACACAGGAAACTCCGTACCTCTGTCACACTCTTGGGTGGATCCCAAACTAGTATCGCCTCAATCTCCACTATATCCACCACAACTACAGCCTCTGAGATGACATGTCCTAGAATGTGAACCTCTCGGATACAGAACTAGCACTTCAAAAGAATACCATAATGCTAGTTCTCCCAGAGTGTGTCTCAATCTACATGAAAATGATATGCATGCTCTTCCTCGGTATCCGAGTATATTAGAATGTCATCGATGAAGACTACTACAAAGATATCAAGGTATTTCTGAAAGATCATGTTCGTGAGTCCTATGAACATAGCTCGAATGTTGGTTATGATGAATGGCATAACCAAGAACTTGTTGTGGCCATAGCCACATCTAAAAGTCGACTTCTGCACATCCTCGTCTCGCACTCTGAGCTGGTGATAGCTTGATCTGATGTCTATCTTCGAGAACCCCCGTGCTCCCATTAGATGATCAAAGAGGTTATCAATCCTCGAGAGTGGGTACTTGTTCTTCACGAATTCTGGTTCTGGTGCCTATAGTCAACACAAAGTATCAAGCTCCCATCCACCTTTTTGGAGAACTAAATCGCGGCTACCCAAGGAGAAACACATGGTCAGATGACCCCCTTCCCTTGTAAGTCCTCCAATATTACTCACAGCTCATGAAGCTCCACAAGAGCCATCTGATACACTGGTGTAGATATCGGTGTTGACCTGATTTACAAGTCAACGTAAACTTCCACATCTCTATGTGGAGGTAGACCCAGAACATCATCAGGGAAGACATCCACACACTGTTCCTCCACTACAGGATAGCTCAGACTCTCCACATCAACCACTATGAGGGTATGAAAAGCCAACTTATCAGTGATTGGATGCAGTCTTCTTTGGGTATTCCCATCATGTGCAGCAAAGGCTCATTTCTAGCTGGTGAAGGTAAACATACACCCATCCTTGTGGATAAAATGCACTTTTCACCTAATGCAGTCGATTTGGGCATGGACTGTAGATAACCAATCCATATCAAATATGACATAATAAGGCCTCAATGACACTACTGGAAGATCTCAGCCGAAGCTCTCTCCTACTAGTGTAAGCTCATACTGTCACCACCGGTGTGTAATCATTGAATCCATTCTTGTATGAGTCTCTAGACATAACGATTGAGCCAACGACACTACTAAAATCTCCAAGATCCGAACAAGGGAAGTGGAAATAAAATAATGAATGGAACCTATGTCTATAATACTGCAGCTAAGGTGGAGTAGACACGGATCATACCTCATATCATCTCTGGAGCACCGTGGTAGTATGTCTATACTGCCTAGAGCTGAGCTCACCCATATCCACATGCTCCCTATGGTCGTGGTGGACCACCCGGTGGTGGTGTAGGTAACACCTCGAATCATTTCCTATAACCAGTTTCACGACCAACTCCTCTAGGACATCTGCATGCATCCTAAGGACCTCATTGGTCAAACCTCCGTATCTGCAAGGGTGGTCCTTCGATGGTCTGCTGATCATCCATATGGCGGGTTGGGAAATCACGAGCCATGCGACCCTGCCTGCCTCAAGCTTAACACTACATGCTCCTTTAATGAATGACTATGTCTCAGGCGCCCCGCACAACCAACCCAAAATCCTATGATTTTCCACCAGTAGGTCTAGTCCTCTTGGAACACTATGAAATCTTTCTACTTCCATCTCTAGAAGACTCTGCAATGTGAATCCCAATGGTGGATCTCACTGCTTGTGAATGCTCAGTAAGAAAACTCTCCACTAAGAGGGCTCTCTCTAACTTCCCCACCTACGTCGGTATGTTGAGTGAAATCATCAAAGCCCTGATCTCCCACCTGAGTCCCTTCTCAAAGGTCCATTCCCTGAAGAAAGGGTCTTGTATCATATGAGTTGTGTAGCATGAGAGTGTGGTGAACCTCGCTGAGTAATGAGCCACATTCATGCTGCCCTGCGGCAGATGAAGAATATATTGTATGCGTACTACCTGAATGGTCACTGGGACAAACTTTTCCCAAAGGAGGCTCTCAATTTCTGCCCAGAGATGTGTCACCTCGTTATGAACCTAGAGAATCATGGTCCATAATCCTCCCGCTTCTTCTTGTCGATGATGGGCGGGAAGGATCCCCATGATATCAGCTGGTGTCCCTACCTGTTGGAAGACTCTTATCATAGCCTCCAGCCAATCCTCAGCCACATGTGGGTCCATCTCACCCCTAAATATGGGTGGCCTCTAGCACTGTAACTTGTGAAACACGCTCAAGAATCTTGCACAATCTATTACTGGAGGTTGGTGGTATCGATGGCCCAACGGGTAACAGTACCACAGGTGCCTCAACTGGTACCTGTACTGAAAAAGGGCCTTGCACCAAGGCCTCACAACTCGGTGGGCTATCAAGATAAGATCTACCCGGAACTTGTGCATACTATCTATGTGGAGGAATCCTAAAATGAAACAGGTGTTCCATGGTTAATAATTTATACTTGGTGAGCTGACTCAAGATATCACAGTGAAAACTTTTCAAAACACACACACAATCAGTGTTTTTGTGCACCGAGTCAGAATTCAGAAGGCCTTGTCCTGGTGTATTGATACGTCGACCGCGACACCGACAATGGATTCCCTAAACAGATAACCACGCTCATAACACCTATCACTATTGCTATTAAAAGATCAAATTCCAATTTTCTATGGTAGAAATGACTCCTCTAATACCAATTTCTCATGACCCATCCCCCGGGGCCTGTGTCGTGACTACCCCAAGCCCGCCATCCATAGGCCAGGGGCTGGTGACTAGCACCGAAAGGTGTATTCCCAAAACATAATGAATGAATTGCCTTTTTAACAAATAAACTCTCAAAATTAAGTACAAAGTAAGATATAAGAATAATGTAATCTTTAATGTAAACACAGGGTGTACAGAAAGTAAAGGGGGTAATAATACAATCCCAACTGAAAAGAAAATGTAAAACTGGAATGTACAGGTAAAATGAAAACTACAAGTATAAATAAAAACATCTCTCATTAACACCCAGCAAGGATCTTACCTGATGTGTAGGTACTGCTCTAGAACAGTCGTCTATGTGGTATGCCTTTTCTAATGTCTACCTCTGTGATCCCTCCAGTCCTAGTACTCTCATCCTCAGTCAGAACTATCCTTTGTCTGCACCAAACACAACAGTGTATGGGAATATCCCGTGAATGAGTGAGTATAATAATACTCTGTAGGGACCCTGAGACCCTTTATGGTCTCAAAAAATCCACAATCAATAAACCAAAAAGCATGAAAACAACTGACAACCCTACTTTGGTATATGCCTAAACATATACCTAAGTTTTCGAGTATACCCATCTCAATCATAAGGAAACATAGGTCCCAACTCATATCCCAAAGATCATGTGTTCCATGAATGATGGAATACCACAAAGGTAAATACTCATATCACTCCAGTTATAATATAGGTATGGTAGTAAATGTTATTAGACAAAACTACTGAAACATATTACTCTGTGGAGAGGTAGACCCACGTAGGATCCTAAATCATCAGGCCCACATTGGATCCTAGTAAGACAGACCCACGTAGGATCCTAGAGTAGTCCCACGTGGATACCTTGAGTGGATACATGTGGGATATTTGAACATAGGCCCACATAGGATACCAATTCACAGACCTATGTAGGATCCCTTTTTCATGTTACAACCAGCCATAGGGTTTCCGCACTGAGCTCGCATTATTCCAAAAGGGTCCAGTCCTCATGCCACTAGTCAATAATCCAACTACCACGAAGTCCCACAAAATATTATCCCAAAGGACCACCATGTAAAAGGGGCCTCAAAAGAACAAATGGTGCATCAATCGGACGCCCTGTCTGTATTTTATTGGACTTTTATTCTCGAGGGCCCGGTTTGTTTCATGTTCAATCCTAACTGGATGTACCCCAACATTACCCAAAACTCAAGTGGTGTATATGAAAGTACTGCCTCAATCCAATGTTTCTAGTTCCATAGATGGTTCGTCAAACGGATGTACGTAGCTCATCTTATGTCCAAAAGAGCGGATTGGGGTCGAAGCCAGTCCGGGTCCGGTCTGACTCGGTCAGCCCGACCTGACCCGACCCAATTCCAAACCTGTGTCCAAACCGGCCCATGGGATACGACCCGGCTTTCTAGGTCCGCCCCGGCCCACCAGCATGACCCGGCCCATCGAGAGGACAACAGGAGGGTCGCGGCTGGCCCGTAGTTAGGTGGCCCCGTGGTGGGGTCTGCCCTAGCTGTCACCCATGGGGGAGTCACCATCTGGGTACCCCGAATGGCCATCCATTCGGATTGGGTGGAAAATCGGCTGCCGCAACATGACGCTGATAGTTGGCATCTGGGACTTGTGGTCCCGCTAGTCTCCTCGGCTAGCCAGATGGCCAGGCCACCTACACAGCGCGGTCGTGTGCCACAAAACCTCCTGTGGCCAGTAGCGAGCCAGCCACCCCCTTCTTGAGTTAGGCCATGCACTAGCCGCTGATGTGATCGTGGTGGGCTGGAGTGTCGGCCGTAGCTCCCAATCCCTACAGGCACTGGTCGGTGGCATTGGTCGCCGAAAAAGTTCATCGGGGAATCGGGCACGCCCTGGTGGCCTGATCTTTATTCCGAAGACTCCCAATCTCATCTTGGGACATTGCCATCAATTCATGTCCACAACGGTTGGGATTTTTTCTACCTGAATACATTCCACGAATAACAATAAAATCCACAAAGGTTGCGGAGGGGTTGGGTCATATTCATTTTGGCCCGCACCCTCCATGTTAGAATGGTAGAAAGCATCATAGTTGTTAATAAATCAACAAGAATGTCATGAATGTGGTAAGGGGTATACAAAAACCACAATCCCTACCTCTAAGATTCATTGGCGTCGGTGAGGAGAGGGAAATACGGATGTTGGTTTGTCATCGACGAAGAAATTCCTCATTGGTGATCCTTCGATGGAATTCTTCATTGGAAAAATGTTCATCGAAGGAGATGAGTTCTTCCTTTAAGGGGTTTCCTCTTTCGGGATCATCCACCAAGCTTCTTCTCTAGACCTAGAAACCAAGAGCCCCCAATCAAGGTGATGAAGAGTCTCCAACTTAATTGATCAGTTAAATGACTTCATTTAATGAAGTCATTAAATTTTGGTGGGTTTGGCACAATTAAAAAGATGGTTTGAAGTGTTTGGGTGGTCCCCACCATGAATTCATAAGAATTTAAAAGTTTAGTAAAAATAATGTATGTTTATTTTTATTTCCACTTTTTTTATTTTCCCATGATGGTTAGAAAACACTATCGTCCACCCACAACCAACTACATCCGAGGTGAATGTATCATTAAGAAACTATTGGCACTGTGAGATCAACTATGGCCTCATATTTCAATTCCGAGGACCGATTCAAAAGATAAAAAAACCCTTCTCACACATATACAAATAGTACATAAGAAACTTCAGAAAAACATTTTGGGCTCTCCAGGGCTCTGAATCAAGTACCATAAGAAACTACAGACTCAAATATTTCTATAGACTTTTTAAAGAAAATAAATGGAATTCCGGCCCTTTATAGGTGATGGGAAACATATTTCTATCTAGTTTTTATCCATCTTCTTTCTAATAAGAAAAATATTCTCTGAAGACTCCTAGCTGGTATGAGGTTCAAGCAAGGATGACTCTCTAGCCACTAACATGTACATGGAATAATGACATGTTCTATAATGAATTTCCTCATAACGTTATATCTATATAGCTTCCTAATATAATTTATTGTAGGTTAAATCAATAAATGTTATATACCTCTCTAATGAAGACCTAAAATTTAGGATGCATTTCTTAATCATGTTCTAAAAAATGTGAATAATTCAATTTGACTATCCATTAATATGATGGTGGAATACCATGTTTAAAAGCACCTGGTTACCCAACTCCGGCTATAGAATCTTCTAGAATCAAGATTTAAACCAGTTGTCCCTATCTAATACCATGGTTTGAGGAAACTTGTGAAGTATTAATATCTAATGGATACAAAATATCCCATTATAATATACTATGATGGTATCCCTGATTGGATGGATATGGGAAACCTTCATGATCAAGTCAACAAAAACTCAAACAATATCCCTACCTCGATGTCACCGAAGAAACAAAATCAAGAAATCCATCACTAATAGTACCCATTTCAACATGAGAATGGGTAACTTCTATAAAATTACATTTTATCCCTAATTTTCCACACTTACCTGCATAAAGGTAGAGAACATCTGGACAAAACCGTCTATGCCATTTTTCATCCCTAGACCCCAATACTAGCAGCCAAAATCTTGGTACATAATGTTAAATTTGGGATGCACGTTCCAAAATAAGGCTTGATATTTATACCTAAACTCCTCACATATATGTACAAGATCCCAAACTAGACTATGTATACATGGAATTTCATCTACACCCACAGTCCAACAAGGAGGTGGGTCCTCACCTGAAATACTATCCCCTCGAATTATGACCTTATAATCAAAGTATTTTCTTGTAATATCTTCTTATATAAGAGTGTAATTTACTAAAATGGATGAGAAAATAGTTTTCCCAATGTTATACTATACCTCCAGGTGACTCTCTAAAATCAAGTCCACAAGCCTCCACACACTAATTTCATGTTGAACTACCTATATCTAATTCATTTTTCTCAGTGCATTAGAAAATGCATTTTTCATTCTTGGAATACAAGAAATCATGATATTGAATGACTGATGGTTTTCAACAAACCACGATTGCATCAAATTTAGATCACACATTGTCATTATGTACTTTAGGCTTTTAAGGTCGTTGCACACCACAAAAATCTCTCCTAGTAAATAGTGAATCTAATAGTTTAATGCATGTTCCACAATGGATAATTTTTTATCATGCGCCGGTTAGTTCCACTCATGTGGAATCAACTAACAGTACCTATATTCCTTGAATTTATCCCATATATTTAAAAAAACTCCTAGAATAATAAATAATACATCACAATTTTATGTGTAGCTTATGATCAGCTTTAGAAAAATTCTGTGCATGGCAGAATTCAATCTCACATTCAGCTTCTAAAGGGTTGTATCATAGGTATCTGACATAAAAAACATCACAAATCTTAAATCCAATCTTGTTAGAGGAATGATTAAGAATGATACTTCATGTATAAAATTCATCTAATAACCATACAACCCTATGAAACAAAATATGTCCAATACTTCCTTGGGTTACTCCAATGAAATTATAGGTCACACATTTCATGGGTCAACTAACACTATTGTATATGAGATTATTTTCCCAAGATGTGAATCGATTCCATATAGAAGTGGAACTATGTGAGAATACAATATAACTAATGGTCTTCTAGTGTATGAGAAATTTTCTAATTTTTTTTTCATTGTCTTGTATATTTTCATAAGACAACAATATATCCTCCATGAAAATCCCTAGAAAATAATCTGGATAATGTTATAAACCTTGTTTATCTTCATTGCCATATAAATTATAGCATGTTTATATGAATTAATTGAATAACTAGATACTCAAATATACCATACATACTAAAAAAATTTGGATGAGGTGCAACTACATGTTGAAAAACTACCTTGTGATATCCTGATCTCATGCCAATATTTTAAAAAACCCAAGATCCTATGATCTAGTCGATGAGATCATCACTCTACAACAAGCGATACTGATTCATATTTATCAACATGTTAAATTCTGAATAATCAAATTATATTTTAGGGTATTATCATCCTTTATCACAAAAAGGAACTGAAAACACCTCATAGATGTATTGGGTTAGATAAACCCCTTTGTATCCAAATACTCAAGGAGTAACTTTACCACACACAACAACATAATAGCTATCATATAATGATGTATCGATATTGTAGATGCTTAAAAGTGATCAAGTGCTAAGGAAGGTTACAAAATGACAAAGTGAAGTCATATACGGACTTGGGGACACCGTCTGGGGGTCCAGAGGGTCGTGCGAAATGAACTACTAGGAACACGAAAAAATGTGGCATGCACAAAATGTTTTGAGTTTTGCGAAGAGCCCTCGACCTAGGCGCGAAATAAATTTTCACCCCACCCCTTACAATTGAAATTTCACGCCACCTACCTCAGCTCACATTTATTTCATGCTGAGCTATTTTATGCGCCCCCGAGCTCCTATACATAGAAGGCTCCCCTTACATTTCAGGGCTGAGGAATCTGAACAGTCTCTCGTGTGCAAAATCTATCTTCCGTGCAGGTAATGATGGACTTAAGGTATGATAATTTTCACACCAAGTATCCCTGAGGTCCGCCTTCACATGAGATCCCCATGGGATACACTAAATTCTAATCCTTTCGGGGTACGCCCATTACACGCAATCCCTTCCATTGCACACAGGCCGACCAATTGCATGCAACCCCTTCTATTGCACAAACCCCTAACATTGTGCGCAGTCTCTCTTACTTGCACTCATTTCCTCACTCTGGATGCAATCCTTCTAGTCCCGCACAAAACATCGGCCCCAATTACACTCATGAATCACCGATTTCATGCCAGCCAGGGGTTTTTCACACAAGGCTCTTATTTCGCGTAGAAGCCTCAAAGGATGTGTGTGATTCCCCAGGACCCCTCACCTCGGTGCTCCCAGGGCTCTACCTTGTGTGGGCACCTGATGTTCTTTTTATGGATTCCATTCACAGGTCACGCCCCAGGCATCCACATCATATGACATTTTCACCTGCGACCTTCTAGGCTCATATGAAGTAACTTCAAAATCCCTTGGACGATACCGCCTGATGTGTTTCTTTTCCTCATTCTTCTTCTCATACACATGCTAAATGAAATTTATTCTTCGCATAACTACACTAACTTGGACCCCTCGATGGTTCGCTCCATGAAAGCCCTCACTACGGCATTGCCAATTCCATCCCTCCAACAAGGAGTGGAGGGTATAGGTTATGTGAGTCCAAGGGGTGAAGAGAAAACCCACATCGTCCGAGCTGTAGGATGTTAAACATCCAAGAACCGCTGTCCTTAGCACCTAACATTACAATGTGACCTAGCCCCATGCCTTTCAAGGAAGGTCCCCCCTCCTTGAACATTTTCCATGCCCACTTCTCTCCACGGGGATGGGATCACCCCTCACAGGGGATGATACCCTCCTTATTAGAGAGGCATTTGTCCGCGAGAATGGGAAGCCACCTTGGTGTAAGCCCCTAGCCTTTCTTATAGGTGGTATCATCCTTTCTGCTCCTCAATTACTCTGTGCCAAGGCTAACAAAGGTCTTGATAGAGAACTAGGATCCTCTTTCCTTTGGTCCCAAATCCCTCTCTCATTGCTATTTGTCGTTATCGGGCCTCCATCCTGGAGTAAGATCCGACTTCCTGGGCCGCTAACCATGCATAGGCCCATGTTTCCACTGTGGGCCGCTAACCATGCATAGGCACCTGTTTCCTGTCTGGAATGCTCCATGCATAAGCCCCACTCCACATCCCACAGACTCATTTTTGGGATGCGATCATCAGGTCTCTGATAGCTCTTGTTTCTCACACCGAGCATGACTCAAGTGATCTTAGAGTGAACACTGACCATGACCAACAACTTGGGCCGCCTCAGAGTGTAAGCCCCATACCATACCAAACTACAGTGACTTTGATCTATACAAAGACATGGTATGTAGTAATCCTCTATGTGGTTCAAGCACCACCACCTTGGACCAACTTAGAGTGTAATCCCCATCACATCCCGAACATCAGGTACATTGATAAATTCCAAGGCATGGCACGTAGGAAGCCTTCACAAGGTTCAAGCCCCAAACACCTTGGGCTGCCTGAGAGTGTAAGCCCCAATCCCTCACAAACTATAGGGAATTTTATCCATGCTAAGGCATGGTATGTAGGAACCCTACACGAGGATCATGCCCTATCACCTTAGGCCGTCTCAGAGTGTAAGCCCCCACCCATCCTGAACTACATAGACTTTGATCCATGCCAAGGCATGATACGTAGGAAGCCTTCATGAGGTTCAATCCCCAAACACCATGGTCCACCTAAGAGTGTAAGCCCTAACCCATCCAAAACTATGGGGACGTTGATCTATTCTATGGCAAGGTATATTGGAATCCTCCAAGAGGTTCAAGACCCGCCACCTTGGGCCGTCTCAGAGTGTAAGCCCCAACCCATCCCGAACTATGAGGATTTTGATCCATGCCACGGAATGGTATGTAGGATTCCTCCATGAGGTTCAAGCCCCAAACACCTTGGGCCACTTCAGAGTGTATGTCCCAACCCAGCCCAAAATACAGGGACTTTGATCCATTCCAATGAATGCAAGGTAGGAAGTCTCCACGAGTTTCTAGCCCCACCACATTGGGCCGCCTCAGAGTGTAATCTCCAATGAATCCCGAACTAAAGGGAGTTTGATCCATGCAAAGGCATGGTATGTAGGATGCCTCCATGAGGTTCATGCCCCACCACCTTGGGCTGCCTAAGAGTGTAAGCCCCAACCCATCCCAAACTACGGGGAGTTTGATCCATGCCAAGGAATGGTACGTATGAAGCCACCACAAGGTTCAAGCCCCACAACCATGGGAATCCTCAAAGTGTAAGCCCAAATACATCCTGAACTATGGGTACTTTGATCCATTCCATCACATGTTATGTAGGAAGCCTCTACGAGGTTCACCATTTCTATTTCTGACACTTTCACCGGGGCTCGTGCACATCCGTCATGCAGAGGAAGCACGGTTGTTGTCCAGCATTCCTGCTTTCCAAAGGCAGGCAGAATCCACTCATTATTTACGGATGTCTACTCCATGATCGAAATGAGATGATGGGATGTCAGTTCTTCCATCTGTGGATTCCACCTCGGAGCTCGTTACCTATTCTAGTTCTCCTTCATATATTTAAGATGTAGTTAGTGAAACTATTCTCGGATCCATATCTTCAGGGACACTAGTTAATTACAATACTTATATCAGGACATTCTGAGGAGTCTGGTCAGGGAAGAAACCTTTGGTTAGAGGAGTAGTCATGATGGGCACCACGGGCGTGTCTTGACAGTGGGGGATTCGAATGTCTATCTTCTGTCCCTTATTTTAGGGCTTCTCAAGGGTGCAGAAACCCGATGCATCCAACATCGAACACGGGGAAACATATGCCATGGGCATGTATCTGATTTTTTCCTTATCATCCAATGTTTAACACAGGGTATGGCACGAGTTTAATGTCTAGGAGAGATGTATCAGAATGATCAGAACGCTTACTTGAGTGGATCAGATTGGGGAACCCCAGGAGGGATCACAAATATTGGGGCCAACATGTTGGTGGCTTCCAAAATGTTTTCTGATGGAATGGGGAGTGTAGTGGCATGATTCCACTGGGATGTGGCAGCCCAGGTAATAATCTAGATGAACAATGGATTTTTTCTTGAGCCTTGAAGAGACTTCCTACGAATCCCTATGGTGGAGAATCAATGTCCGCGTAGTTTGGTTGGGTAATGGGACACCTGAGGAGGTGACCCGTGAGAATTGATGCATGGATGTGACCTAGAGGAAGTGGAAACTCCGAGACGGGGCATGAGCTTCCCTAGACACATTGGTTTGAGGGAGAGATCATGATGTGACATGAGTTATGGGCTTAAACCTTGTAAATCCTTCTTACATACCATGCCTTGACAAGGATCAAAGACCACATAGTTCTAATGGAGAATACAATTTAAAGTCACGAGGTATGGGGTAGAACCGATGTGATGTTGGTCAGAACAACCGGTTGGTGGGCTTGAACCTTGTGTATGGTTCTTACTCCCAACCTGTATTGAGGTCTAAACCGCCCCACGGGCAGGTTTGGTCGACTGTCTCTGTCGTTGGCACAGGCGATGGCCATTGCGGACCGATCCGCAGCAATGCCATCTAGTATGGAGGCCCAGTCATTTCTGCCACTACGGAAGGTGTGAGCCCTCCCTATTTCCAACCTCAGCTTAGAGGTCTGCCATGTGCCAGCTTCAACCCAATAGAGGGTCTTCCCCATGAAAAAAACACTCTGTTTAGGGGTCTCTCCCGCACTCACTATAATAGGTATAGGGTAGATCCCCCTATCATAGGATGTGGGTATGGACCCATTGCATGTCTAATCACTCGCCAACATGGAGGTCCTCCCCATGTCCCTGCGCCAATCGGTGAAGGTACTCCTTGACCTAGTAGTCTGAGAGGTGGAGGCCAAACTAACTTCACCAACGCCCAGCATGAAAGTCCTCATTGTCTCCCTTTCGAAAATTGACCCTGTTATAACGACCCATACTTTACAAACATTGTTACTACTTCAAAACTGAAGCACACTTATTACAACATATGACAAAACCACAAAGGACCGTATAGGTATAGTGTCTTTGGAAACTGGGAAACATAAACAACTGGTTCATAAATCTTCTACAGTGTCTCCCATTTATTTCATCATATCTAGGGTCCCTTTTAGCATATTCTACTTAATATCCATCTTCCTGACCTGGGGAAAAGAAAACATAAAAGGGTGAGCTCAAATGCTCAGCAAGGGCAAATAAAGGAAATAAAAATCATATCATATCTTTTTGAAAATCAAAACCTGCAAAAGAGATCATAATATCTTGTCATGGAATAATTCATAGAAGTGAAAATGAGATCCCCATAATCATAACATAAAACTTGAAACTTTGTGGCATGCACACATAATCATGGAAATCATTTCTTGTTAGTCATGACGCATTGCCAAGACTATCTTAGTGGACAAAGTCCCTTTCTGAACCGAGTTCACTCCTCGTTTCAGTCCTGTATAACTGAACCGAAATAACCTTCCGTTCCAGCCATGTCTATCTCATGAGATATAAAATCTTTACCCAATGCATTGGAGGGAGATATATGTCCCACCCATCTTATAATGAATCCTTTCTTATGTGTGCCACATAATCATAAAACATACATCATCGCATAACACATATAACAAAAATGGGATTCTTGAAACATCATGACATCATAAATCAATTCATATAAGATAAAGGAATTCATAAACATAATTCCATCACAACATAGTCAAACCAATGTAAAAATACGGATAGAAACAGAACCCTTTATTATCTTAGATGGAAAATAATTTTGATAAAACACTTGAATTGAATTCTTGAGGAAAATATCCTTTCTTCTTCAAAAACATTTTTCCTTTCATAACATGTCATACAACTTTAAAATAAAAGAAGTTGATTAAAAATAAACTTGAAAACTTGTAAAGGAAGCTTCTTTTAAGTAATGTTTTAAAAATCCATTCATGCCGTATAAGTTAAAAAAACATTCTTCGTACTTTTGTCGGAAAAGTCAAAAAGTACCTCGTACGGAAAAACGACAAAAGATTCCTTTCATATTCTTTACTAAAAACTCACCTAAGGGTAAAATTGGATTTAAACTATTTCAAGTGGATGGAAACAATATTACATATTGAGGGAACATGGATGTGGATGATAAAATACACCTCAGTAAATACTTACGAATAAACAATCTCGGATAAAAATGAGATTGTGATATTTCCCTTACCTTAGGTCCGATTTGCTTTGTTCGTGTCCGAAGCTCCTGTATAAAGGTTTAAATAATGTTATTGACTTATTCCAGAATCATACATATTGATATGATATCATATATGGTCATATTATTAGCTTCTTGTTAGTAATATTTCATTGTTACTTGTTACTCGGGTCTTTATAACTTTCTGTTCTTATGCGTGTTTTGTCGAATAAATTCTTATTCTTATCTTTAGGTTATAGATAATTAATTTACAGAATGGTATTATTGTAGTATATACCATATTCATTCATTCAATTCATTTATATAATCATTATGAAATGAAGATCATGTAGAACGAGTCGCATCACATCGTGGAGACGGTATTCCGTACGTACGCACGAGTGATGATATCGTTCCTATGATCGTGGAATTGTATTGGAGTATATATATATATTATTTCAGTGTCAATATTACTTCATAATAATCATATATAGTTACTTATTACACCATTATAACCATCCTTGTAAGGTGATGGTGGAAAAATAGATTACACCACGGCGTGGAGACGGTATTCCGTACGTACGCACGCGCGGTGATTTCATTTTTCCGTAGGATGGATAGAAGGTGAATTAGGGTTGTTTCATATTTATAATAACATATCAGTATGTAAGTAATACTGATGTTATTACTTTATCATGAAACAACTAAAGAAGAAGAAGTTGAAGAAGAAAGAAATTGAAAAGATCGGTAATGGATATTACCTCTTCTTTGGAACGCCTCTTTGAATCCTCCACTTAGGGAACTAAGATTGGTCTTTGAAGAATACCAGGACCTCTAGGATTATTCTAGGGAAGTGGAGAGGAGAAAATGGCAGGGGTTGGCCGAGCTTGAGTGCTCAATTTGGTGTGAGGAGGAGGGGGAGGAGGTGCCCTTTTATAAGGGAGGAGAGGGGCACCTTAGGAATATCTCAAAATATTATTTTATATTAAAGTCAAAATCGGTTTATAATGGTTCCAAAGGGTCTTATTTCGAAGCTAAAGCGGGGATGGGTCGAAATCCTATCAACCAATAGGATTTAGACAAGTTTAGGGTATTATTTTAACCTTATCAATTAGATTTAACTCTAAGTTAATTAATTTAACTTTTACCGTGTCTTTTTGTTTTCTTTCACTATATGGTTAATACACTTACTATAACATGCCAAACGAACCCCAAATTGTTTATTATTAATATATATATCCTTATATAAGTCATTTGGCCGAACCTTATATTTTTAGGAATAAAATAACAATTAATAATATAATATTTGATTTAAAAACTATTTTGTGTCAATTTTGACACTATTTGATATATGATTTTTTTGAAAGTCATAACAGAATTATATGTTCGAACCAAGTTAATTAAATCAACAATAATATATCATAGTAACTTAGAAAATTAGTGTAATTCATAAAAAGTCTTAAATTACATTTAGTTTAGTATTTTTATTATCAATTATGCCAATATTTCATTAATGATATAATTACTGCATCATCTTTGTGTCATAAATAAATTAAATTATTTGATGTCTAAAAATTACAAATAAAATACCATCATGTAGGAAATCTTTTTATATTTCTAATGAATATTTACAATCGAATTTATCTTATGTATAACCCCATATTAAAAATGATTTACTTATTAAACTTTGATTTTAACTATTTTAACCCTTCTTTAAATAAATTAATAATAAATGTCCTAATCTAATCCAAGTGGGCCTAAATGGTCATATTTTATTCCTAAGTTTGTTTTTGGTCGAATTACACTTGTCCAATAGAATTAGGACATGTGTTAGGTTAATATTAATATCATATTTACCCTTAGTAACCCTATTTACTATTAACCGCGGTAAAAATAGTAAAAAGTTACTATTCACCAAAAAATTATTTTTATCTCATTGAACCACATTTTACTTACTGATATCAACCGTGTCTATCGGATTTTCGAAATTCCCTTCACAGAAGCGGTAAAATTAAGTTTTATGCAAAATTCAGTTTTTAACCTACCACTTAGTGGTTTCACTATTCATCAAAAATTGAAAGTTTTCAGAAAAATACCAAAATTTCACCCTAGGCTAATTTCGATATTCTGAGTCCAAAAATGAAGTCCATTTTGAAAAATAAAATTTATAAAATTTTAAAAAGTGGTTATTACTATTCATAACGGCTAGTTTTAATAGCATATTGTTGTTTAGTGAAACTCGGTATTGCGTACGACGCAAGCTATCGAGGAAGGTCGCGATTGCGTGCAAAGCAAGCCAAGCAAGTGTTGTGTAGAAAAAGATTCCTTTGATGATTTATATAACGTAAAAGTCTCGGGTGTTACATTCTACCCCCCTTAAAAAGAATTTCGCCCTCGAAATTCGTCACTTTGCAACAAACAGATGAGGATACTTCTCCCTCATCATATCCTCAAGCTCCCATGTAGCTTCTTCAAATTGGTGGTTTCTCCATAAAACTTTCACCAAGCGAGTGGTCTTGTTTCGTAGGACTTTTTCGCTACGATCCAGAATCTCTATCGGCTGTTCTTCATAAGAAAGATCTTGCTCCAACGGTACAACTTCTGAGCGGAGTACATGTGAAGGATCTGGTATGTACTTTCTCAGGAGAGATACGTGGAACACATCGTGAACTTGAGAGAGATTCGGTGGAAGCGCCAATCGGTAAGCTACCTTCCCAACACGATCCAGTATTTCGAAAGGACCGATATATCTAGGGCTCAACTTCCCCTTCTTTCCAAATCTCATAACCCTCTTCCAGGGAGATATTCGTAAGAACACTTTATCACCCACTTCAAACTCTAGGTCTTTTCTTCGGTTGTCGGCATAACTTTTCTGTCGACTCTGAGCTGCTCTTATGTGTTGTTGAATAGAACTGACCTTTTCTGCCATTTCATCAACGAGATCAGGTCCTAATAGCTTTCTTTCCCCAACTTCATCCCAGCAAGTTGGAGTCCTGCATTTCTTTCCCTAGAGAGCTTCATAAGGAGCCATCTGAATACTGGAGTGAAAGATATTATTATAAGAAAATTCCACCAAAGGTAGGTGTTGATCCCAACCTCCTTTGAAATCCATAGAGCAAGCTCTCAACATATCTTCTAGGGTTTGAATTGTTCTCTCAGACTGACCGTCTGTCTGGGGATGATAAGCAGTGCTGAAACTCAACTCTGTATCCAGAGTATGCGGAAGACTTCGCCAGAACTTCGAGGTAAATCTCGGATCCCGATCAGATATAATAGAAAGTGGTACTCCATGTAATCTTACCACTTCCTTTACATATATCCTGGCAAGCTGATCTAGAGAGAAATCCTCTCTAATAGGAATGAAGTGTGCAGACTTTGTAAGACGATCAACTATGACCCAGATAGCATTATTGCCTTTGGATGTTTTAGGAAGTCCTGTGACAAAGTCCATAGTGATGTTTTCCGATTTCCATTCGGGTATGGGTAATGGTTGTAACATCCCCTTAGACTTCTGTCTCTCAGCTTTAACTTGTTGACAAACCAAGCATCGAGAGACATATTCAGCAACATCTCTTTTCATGCCATCCCACCAGAAGTACTCTTTCAGGTCCCTATACATCTTCGTGCTTCCAGGGTGAATAGAGAATGAAGAACTATGAGCCTCATCCAGCTGCTCCTTCTTTAATTCGGGGATGGGAGGAACACAAACCCGATTCCTGAACTTTATTATCCCATCACAATCAAGGTTGAATTCAGGAACATTTCTCACCTTCTTTTGTAACTCGACATCTTCTTTCTGTGCCTCTTTAATCTTCACATGTATAGATGGTTGAACATTCATTTGAGAAAGATAAGATTTTTCCCCTTCCATTATAATTCCAAGATCCATCCTTTGTAAATCCATAAATATTGGATCTTTTGTGATCCTCATCATGGATAAACTAGCATGGTCTTGTCGAATTAATGCATCTGCCACCTTGTTTGCTTTCCCAAGGTGGTAATGGATTGAGCAGTCATAATCCTTAATCAGCTCCAACCATCTTCTTTGACACATATTCAACTCCTTTTGTGTGAAAATATACTTTAAACTTTTATGATCAGTATAAATATCACACCTTTCACCATAAAGGTAATGCCTCCAAATCTTTAATGCAAAGATTACCGCAGCCAACTCCAAATCATGTGTTGGGTAATTTTGCTCATGGATTTTCAACTGTCGTGAGGCATAAGCTATCACCATATCATTTTGCATAAGAACACACCCCAATCCCTTCTTGGATGCATCACTGTAGATCACAAACCTTTCTCCACTACAAGGTAGTGTGAGCACAGGTGCACTGGATAACCTTCTTTTCAACTCCTTGAAATTCTCTTCACATTCCTCTGTCCAGACAAACTTAACTCCCTTCCGGGTCAACTTGGTGATTGGATTAGATAATCGTGAAAAATCTTTTACAAAACGTCGATAATATCCAGCCAAACCAAGAAAACTTCGGATCTCAGTTACTGTTGTTGGTCTTGACCATCTTTCAATAACCTCTGTTTTTGCTGGATCCACAGATATCCCCTCTTTTGAGATTATATGACCCAAAAATGCAACTTTTTGAAGCCAAAATTCACACTTGGTAAATTTGGCATAAAGCTTCTCCTTTCTCAGGGTCTTCAATATAATTCTCAAGTGATCTTCATGCTCTTCCTTGATCTTTGAATAGACAAGAATATCGTCTATAAAGACTACCACAAATTGATCAAGATAGTCTCTAAAGACTCTATTCATTAGATCCATGAAGATAGCAGGGGCATTAGTAAGACCAAATGGCATCACTATAAATTCATAGTGTCCATACCTTGTACGGAAAGCCGTCTTTGGTATATCCTCCCTTTTGACCCTTAATTGATGATACCCTGAACGAATATCAATCTTGGAAAAGTATTGAGCTCCGCGTAGTTGGTCAAATAAGTCATCAATGCGTGGGAGATGATATTTGTTCTTGATAGTGATCTTGTTAAGTTCTCGATAATCAATGCAGAGTCTCATTGATCCATCTTTCTTCTTAACAAATAGAACAGGTGCTCCCCAAGGTGACGCACTAGGGCGTATGAATCCCTTATCAAGATTCTCTTGGAGTTGCTTCTTCAATTCCTGCAACTCAATTGGGGCCATTCTATAAGGCGTCTTTGAAATAGGCAAAGCACCCGGTACGGGTTCTATTGAAAACTCAACTTCACGATTTGGTGGAAGACCCGGTAATTCCTCCGGAAAGACATCATCAAACTCCCGTACAATGGGCATATTCTTAATCGTGAGTTTCTCACCAACCATTTGAGATAAATAACCTTCATTTAGTGGAATCAATACCCATAAGATGGAAGAAATTTCCACTGGGAGGTTATGTTCATCCTTGCATTGATAGACGATCGTAGATTGATCTGGAATATGAAATGTGACTTCCCTTCTTTGGCAATCGATATGAGCTCCATGTAGAGAAAGTCAATCCATGCCAAGAATCACATCAAATTCCACTAAAGGAAGGATCACCAGATTTGTAGGAAGCACTTTCCCACAAACTTCGATCGGAGAAGAATTATAAACTTTTGATACGATTGATGTGCCATTAGGTGTTGTCACAGCTAACTCAACATCTAATTGTTGAGGTAATACGGTGATACCCTTAGAAAAGTCTTCAGAAATAAAAGAGTGGGTGGATCCAGAATCAAATAAAACATTTGCTACTTTAGAGTGGATGGTAAGTGTACCTTTCACCACATCGTTATCGTACTCCACATCGCTGATATAAATTGCATGTGACTTTCCTTTGTCTTTAGAATTAAGAGTTTGTTGACGTCGACCATCATCATCAACCCTTGGATTTGGGCATTGATTGGCATAATGCCCCATCTCCTTGCACTTGAAACATTGAAGTGTAGTAGGTTCATTCTGTGTATCCCTTCCTTTGTTTGCGTCATTAGACATCTTCTTCCCATTATCACGGCATTCAAATGCCCGATGACCTTCTTTTCCACATTTAAAACATTTACTTGTCCCTTTAAGACAACTCCCTCCATGTTTCTTTCCACACTTTGAGCATAAGGGAAAGTTCATCTTCTTTTCCGTGTGCTCTTTAGATTTTTCTTTGAATTCCATCTTCCTCTTCTTTTCAAACCCATGTGACTGATGGGTTACTCCAATCTCCATCTCGACTTTGAGAGCACATCGAAAAATTTCCTCGTATCTATTGAAGTCCCTTATGGCTAACGCCCTTCGAAGACTTGGTTTTAAGCCACTAAAGAATCGATCGATCTTACTCTCAAGTTGGATAATAATACCAGAAGCGTACCTTGCAAGTCTTGTAAAATTTGCTTCATAGGTACCAATAGATTCATCATCCCTTTGCTTCAGTTCAAGAAACTCTTTCTCCATCTTTGTTCGGAGAATACGAGGGAAGTACTTATTGAAAAATAAGTTCTTGAACTCGTCCCATTCCATAGACTCAATTTCATCCCTTTGCCTCGTATTCTTAACAAGATTCCACCATTGATCAGCATCTCCTTCCAAACGATACACTGCTAGGATGACTTTATCATGCTCAGAACATTGAAGAACTGAAAATATCTTTTCAGTAGTACTAATCCATTGTTCAGCAACTAATGGATCAGTAGACCCGCTGAAAGAAGGTGGACGCTGCCTCATGAAGGATTCAACAGAATGTTGCTCCCTCCTTTGTTCGTTTGGAAATCCTGCATGATTCATAGCTTGAGAAAGTTGTGTGAGAATGGATACAAGATTTTGCATTCCAGCTCCCATATCGTTTGGTTGCTCAGGGGGACAATCATTGCATTGACCATCGCATTCCGCATTAACACGGTTCCTTCGGGTTCCAGCCATTGACTAAAACCAAGAAGAATAGTGTGAGAAACACTAATTATAATAGGAAACCACATAATTCAAGAATAAAATTTTCATGCTTAAGGTCTTATCCTAGGTTATTCAAGGCCATTTCTAAAACACTAAGATTGTGTTCTATGCTTAGACTTATCCTTAGGGTTCTTACTAAGGCTTTCACATCCTAGTTTCCAAAGGTTGACTATACCTTTCCTCTGATACCAACTATAGCGGTCTGGAATTACATCCAGTGGACTATAGTTGATACCTATCAGGGCACTCCATGGGCGGCTACACCCCCTGGGCGGGACACACCACCATCCCCAGTGGCAGCCATTTCCTCATGAAGCCCTTGGGCGGAGAGCCATGCTTCGTCCAACGCTCACATGTGAGAGTTCCCAAGGATCGAATACATTCCTACCTCCTTTGCCTCTGATACCAACTATAACGACCCATACTTTACATACATTGTTACTACTTCAAAACTGAAGCACACTTATTACAACATATGATAAAACCACAAAGGACCGTATAGGTATAGTGTCTTTAGAAACTGGGAAACATAAACAACTGGTTCATAAATCTTCTACAGTGTCTCCCATTTATTTCATCATATCTAGGGTCCCTTTTAGCATATTCTACTTAATATCCATCTTCCTGACATGGGGAAAAGAAAACATAAAAGGGTGAGCTCAAATGCTCAGCAAGGGCAAATAAAGGAAATAAAAATCATATCATATCTTTTTGAAAATCAAAACCTGCAAAAGAGATCATAATATCTTATCATGGAATAATTCATATAAGTGAAAATGAGATCCCCATAATCATAACATAAAACTTGAAACTTTGTGGCATGCACACATAATCATGGAAATCATTTCTTGTTAGTCATGACTCATTGCCAAGACTATCTTAGTGGACAAAGTCCCTTTCTGAACCGAGTTCACTCCTCGTTTCAGTCCTGTATCACTTAACCGAAATAACCTTCCGTTCCAGCCATGTCTATCTCATGAGATATAAAATCTTTACCCAATGCATTGGAGGGAGATATAGGTCCCACCCATCTTATAATGAATCCTTTCTTATGTGTGCCACATAATCATAAAACATACATCATCGCATAACACATATAACAAAAATGGGATTCTTGAAACATCATGACATCATAAATCAATTCATATAAGATAAAGGAATTCATAAACATAATTCCATCACAACATAGTCAAACCAATGTAAAAATATGGATAGAAACAGAACCCTTTATTATCTTAGATGGAAAATAATTTTGATAAAACACTTGAATTGAATTCTTGAGGAAAATATCCTTTCTTCTTCAAAATTTTTTTTCCTTTCATAACATGTCATACAACTTTAAAATAAAAGAAGTTGATTAAAAATAAACTTGAAAACTTGTAAAGGAAGCTTCTTTGAAGTAATGTTTTAAAAATCCATTCATGCCGTATAAGTTAAAAAAAAAATTCTTCGTACTTTTGTCGGAAAAGTCAAAAAGTACCTTGTACGGAAAAACGACAAAAGATTCCTTTCATATTCTTTACTAAAAACTCACCTAAGGGTAAAATTGGATTTAAACTATTTCAAGTGGATGGAAACAATATTACATATTGAGGGAACATGGATGTGGATGATAAAATACACCTCAGTAAATACTTACGAATAAACAATCTCGGATAAAAATGAGATTGTGATATTTCCCTTACCTTAGGTCCGCTTTGCTTTGTTCGTGTCCGAAGCTCCTGTATAATGGTTTAAATAATGTTATTGACTTATTCCAGAATCATACATATTGATATGATATCATATATGGTCATATTATTAGCTTCTTGTTAGTAATATTTCATTGTTACTTGTTACTCAGGTCTTTATAACTTTCTGTTCTTATGCGTGTTTTGTCGAATAAATTCTTATTCTTATCTTTAGGTTATAGATAATTCATTTACAGAATGGTATTAGTGTAGTATATACCATATTCATTCATTAAATTCATTTATATAATCATTATGAAATGAAGATGATGTAGAACGAGTCGCATCACATCGTGGAGACGGTATTCCGTACGTACGCACGAGTGATGATATCGTTCCTATGATCGTGGAATTGTATTGGAGTATATATATATATTATTTCAGTATCAATATTACTTCATAATAATCATATATAGTTACTTATTACACCATTATAACCATCCTTGTAAGGTGATGGTGGAAAAATAGATTACACCACGGCGTGGAGACGGTATTCCGTACGTACGCACGCGCGGTGATTTCATTTTTCCGTAGGATGGATAGAAGGTGAATTAGGGTTGTTTCATATTTATAATAACATATCAGTATGTAAGTAATACTGATGGTATTACTTTATCATGAAACAACTAAAGAAGAAGAAGTTGAAGAAGAAAGAAATTGAAAAGATCGGTAATGGATATTACCTCTTCTTTGGAACGCCTCTTTGAATCCTCCACTTAGGGAACTAAGATTGGTCTTTGAAGAAGACCAGGACCTCTAGGATTATTCTAGGGAAGTGGAGAGGAGAAAATGGCAGGGGTTGGCCGAGCTTTAGTGCTCAATTTGGTGTGAGGAGGAGGGGGAGAAGGTGCCCTTTTATAAGGGAGGAGAGGGGCACCTTAGGAATATCTCAAAATATTATTTTATATTAAAGTCAAAATCGGTTTATAATTGTTCCAAAGGGTCTTATTTCGAAGCTAAAGTGGGGATGGGTCGAAATCCTATCAACCAATAGGATTTAGACAAGTTTAGGGTATTATTTTAACCTTATCAATTAGATATAACTCTAAGTTAATTAATTTAACTTTTACCGTGTCTTTTTGTTTTCTTTCACTATATGGTTAATACACTTACTATAACATGCCAAAAGAACCCCAAATTGTTTATTATTAATATATATATCCTTATCTAAGTCATTTGGCCGAACCCTAGATTTTTAGGAATAAAATAACAATTAATAATATAATATTTGATTTAAAAACTATTTTGTGTCAATTTTGACACTATTTGATATATGATTTTTTTGAAAGTCATAACAGAATTATATGTTCGAACCAAGTTAATTAAATCAACAATAATATATCATAGTAACTTAGAAAATTAGTGGAATTCATAAAAAGTCTTAAATTACATTTATTTTAGTATTTTTATTATCAATTATGCCAATATTTCATTAATGATATAATTACTTAATCATCTTTGTGTCATAAATAAATTAAATTATTTGATGTCTACAAATTACAAATAAAATACCATCATGTAGGAAATATTTTTAGCTTTCTAATGAATATTTACAATCAAATTTATCTTATGTATAACCCCATATTAAAAATGATTTACTTATTAAACTTTGATTTTAACTATTTTAACCCTTCTTTAAATAAATTAATAATAAATGTCCTAATCTAATCCAAGTGGGCCTAAATGGTCATATTTTATTCCTAAGTTTGTTTTTGGTCGAATTACACTTGTCCAATAGAATTAGGACATGTGTTAGGTTAATATTAATATCATATTTACCCTTAGTAACCCTATTTACTATTAACCGCGGTAAAAATAGTAAAAAGTTACTATTTACCAAAAAATTATTTTTATCTCATTGAACCACATTTAACTTACTGATATCAACCGTGTCTGTCGGATTTTCGAAATTCCCTTCACAGAAGCGGTAAAATTAAGTTTTATGCAAAATTCAGTTTTTAACCTACCACTTAGTGGTTTCACTATTCATCAAAAATTGAAAGTTTTCAGAAAAATACCAAAATTTCACCCTAGGCTAATTTCGATATTCTGAGTCCAAAAATGAAGTCCATTTTGAAAAATAAAATTTATAAAATTTTAAAAAGTGGTTATTACTATTCATAACGGCTAGTTTTAATAGCATATTGTTGTTTAGTGAAACTCGGTATTGCGTACGACGCAAGCTATCGAGGAAGGTCGCGATTGCGTGCAAAGCAAGCCAAGCAAGTGTTGTGCAGAAAAAGATTCCTTTGATGATTTATATAACGTAAAAGTCTCGGGTGTTACACCGGTGCTCCTCACACCCCAGTGTTCTCAGGTGGAAACACTCTCCACCCCATAATCAGTGTGGCCAGAGGACCCCATGGTGGATGTTAGCCCTGTCTCGAGAAGCCACCCAGGGTCAGGAAGGTGGGTCATCGCCGCTGGAAGAGGAATTTTGGGGAATTCTGCATAAGAATCAGACCAGTCTGATTCTCAGACTTTGAAGCTTAGTGTGAATCGGTGTGGGAGCCATCCCCTCAGTCCTCCTAGTAATTTTCTGGGGCAGGAACAAGGCGCATCAGCATTGTACTCCCAGAATGTGAGGTCTAGAGGATCCAAAACTCTATCTAAAGGTATATACAGGAGGATAAGAACTTGGTGTGTCCCTAGGGACCAACTACCCAGTCACCACCATCATCTCCAGAAGCGCCTTCTATCTCAGCTATAGGATAAGGAGAGCTGTTTTGGGGGTCAATGCCAGGAGATCCACAACATAACACACACTTGGCAGACACTGATTCTCTTTCAAGGGCTCTGGTTTCCGGTCCATCCTATTGTGATATAGAAGCCAGGTCACTAAAATCCATAGAGGATAACCTGAGGGTTGGTGGCCAGTCAGTCCACTCACCGTATTATCCACCGGCTAGCCCACCAGCCCAGCAGCCTGCCTCAGCGCCACTGCCTGTTTTTCAGCAACCCATAGTTGACAAGTGGGGAAATAAAAGGCCATAACCTGAATATGGTCAGCAGAGCTTCTGGACCATCCTCATAGTGGGCCACTTCCCTGAGAGGTTTTGCCCGGTCAGAGGACCAAATTTGGGAATGCTATAATTGCTCACACCAGAAGAGTTTGAATGTTTCTGACTGGCACTCTGGGCGACTCACATTCGTCTTTTCCACCGGAGAGTGACATATCCGGGGAGCTAAGAGCACCAGGAAGACATCGGAAAACAATACTATCTTGTTGACCTAGCCACACTCCCCATGGTCCTGCACCCCGAGTCACCTGGTCACCACAGGGCCCCCAACATCAATGCGTTCAGTGATTCCATGTTATTTGTAAATTTATTAAAGAGGCTACCCCCATGTGCATGTCCGTGGAGGGGAGTAGTACACTTCACTCCTATTCAGTGCAATTCGATGGAAACCTGACTCACTAGGAGACATTGAGGACATGCCCCCCGAGAAGAGTTGTAGTCATCATGACTGATATTTCAGGATGAAAAAACGAGCTAGAAATTCATGATGGGAACGTCTTATATGAGGACGTGCCACCACTAATGGATTCATCAGGGAGGATTAATTGTCTGTAGAGGAACATCCCAGGTCTCCCTCTATCCACTAAAGTATTGGTGCTCAGCTGGAATGTCCGTAAGGGCAAGGAGCATGTCAGAACTGTGAAGCACCCAGACCCATCTGCCTTAGTTCAAAAGATCGAGGAGGACCCCGAGAAGGCCATGCTACACCAAAATCTTGCTCAGCTGAAGAAGCTAGTCGATGAAATTCTGGAAGAATACATTGTAGAGAATTGTCCCAACTATGGTGGTCTTAGGCCGAGGTAGATGGGGTAGGAACAACCACCCCTCGGCGTGATTCCCCCAGGAAACCCTGATCAAGCCGCATTTGTTGACATGGAGGAATCTGGAGCTCATTGAATGTGGGAGCAGTATATCTCTCCAAACCCTCTTGAATGACACGAGAATCCAAGGATCCACGCTTGGACACCTCCTTCCGCCCTAAGGGTCGCTCCACCAGTTGCTCCATGAGTAGCTGAGCTTGTCTACCGCATTGTAGAACTAGGAAACACACTCGTGGTTAGGGACCCCTGTCAGGATAGGGACCTCTGTCTGGATGATCTAGTGACAACACTCATCGCCAACCTAGAGGATTTATAAATATGACAGGTGCCCATCCCACCTAAGGGAAAGCCCTAACCGATATGGGTGGATGACATTCCATCACCCCTGGAATTCAAAAACCCCACCTTCTCCCCCTTTAACGGGACAGAGGACCCACTGCAAATCTTGTCCCACATAAACTCAAGGTGTGTGCCTATGCTAGGGACCCCGGAGTAGAAAGAGCCTGCCATGCTCCGCTGTTTTGTTCAGACACAAGAGGGGACAACATTCGTTTGGTACAACCAACTCCGCGTCGGATTGAGGTCACGCTGGGAGGACCTTCGCAGGCAGTTCCTTTACCATTTCAGCTCTACCACCCAAAAAACAAACATCGCATACCTGTTCAAGTGCATGAAAAGGCCTGATGAGAGAGTCGTGGACTTTCTCTCCATGTGGAAGGGGCTCACAAAATCTCTTGACATGCCACTGACTCAAGAGAAATTACTAACGATGTGTGTGGGGAATGTCAAGATGTTACTGGTTCCCTCCCTGATCACTCAGAACTACCCCAGAGGATTCCGAGACTTCTCAGATAAGTCCTCGCGCCTCGATGAATCCCTGCAACATGCCAACTAGGAACATCTATTGCCCCAACAATCCCCTCAATGAGGGATGCCAGAGTCGATCCTGCCACGGTAGCCCATGTAGAGGCCCTAAGGCACCTTGAATTGCTACTAGTGGAGCCATATCTGCTGCCTCATAGAGGTCCACCACCATAGGCGCAACATCCAGCCTAGCAACGTCCACCTCAAAATCGGAAGGCACCCCCACGTAACGTGTCGTTGCCACCTAGGCGAGACAATAGTGTTTTTTACATATGCAATGCCTTAGAGAAGAGAGTTGTTTGACTACATGAGTGACAAAATCCAGAAGAGGCTCATCTCAGTGATCACCCCAAATACTTCCCTTATCACCACATCCTAGGGAATACCATCAAGAAAAGCTATGTTTTCAAGGATTGGCTCCATGTCAAGATCAAAAACAATATAGTTAGGTTGGGCTCGGCCCCGACACAAGTGGAAGGTGTATTTGTGAGGTAAGATAGCTATATTGATGAAGAAGGTGAGTGGCAGTAGGTTTCAGACCATGGGTCCAAGAATTATAATGTCTAGATGGCCTACAGGATTGTCTCCCAAGCCCATGGCATTATCCGAGCAAGCCTGAATCATCCAGAGCCTTCAGAAGTTGCGACTACCAATTCAGTGTCATCATCTCAGCCGACCTCTTCTCAGAAGGTCATGCATCGGCGACGCAAGAAAAAGAGACACGCCCCACCAATATCATCATCATTCCACACTCTCGACGACTTTATGCTCCTAGAGATTGGGATTCCCCCTAGAACTTGCCCATTTGTGGATGATTCTTCAAGTGATTGTCAAGGGTACACTTCGGTTAATACCATTGAGTTGGTAAACCCCTATTTGAATCCCGATGAGGGGGAGCTCCAAGCTAACCTCCCCAACGTCCCCATCTGATGCCAACATCGGTGGATACGCGACAATAGGGGTCTTTCGGGCACATCAGTTGGAGCGTCCAGCCAGTCCGTGTATGCCACTGAGACCAGACACCAGGACTAGCACAGATCTAAGAACACACAACCTCTTCATCTGGTGTCAAAAAGGCCTTATACACCACTGTTTGAGCTATTATATCAGGTAGAACCACTTCTGCTGTGCTGTAACCAACTTCGTCCCGCTACAGGCCGATCTTAGTCGTTTGGTCCTCATATGATGGCTACTCTCCAGGTTTCAACTAGTAAGGAATGGGATATAACCAGTACCAGTTAGCCGCTGGTCTAGTCGGCAGGGCTCACCATGCCATCCATCACAAAGAGGCTCCCTACATGAAGATGTTCTCCCCTGGAATGGATTTACAATGTTCTCAACCACCTCGATGGAATCCTAGTAAGACTTTACATCCTTTAATCCCTTCTCCTGTCGCAAGATATGAGCGATGCACTCACCGAGGATTTAAGGAGCCCCCTCCAGTTTGAGACAGAGGTAGTAGCTGCAAAAGCATACCATGATGAGACAGTTGAGGATGCCAAATGTTAAGCTTTCATTTCATTCTTTGGAGAGACTGAAGGCTCTCCCCATACAGGGGCACATCTGAACAATGTATATAACTAAACAATTCAACGGCGTGAAGGTTCGCCACTGTCTCATTGACACCGGCTCCGGGATCAACCCTATCCTGACACAGAAACTGTGGAAGCTAGGGTTATATGTAGATGACCTAACCCCCTCATATTTATGAATTCAAGGGTATGTCAGGTCTGAACAGACCCTAGTCGACAAGATCTACATGACAACTCATTTTGGTGGTCTAGTAGCCATCAATGAGTTAATTTTTATCTCACAGGAAACCGCATATAACGCATTGATGGGTCAGCCATGGCTCCACCTGCATGTGGCTGTCCCTTAATCATATCACCAATGCATCAAGTACTCCTTTAATGGTCGAGTTGGTGTACTCAAAGGTGACGCATCTCCATTCACCTATTGTGAAGCCCACTACCTGGATGCTGAATATTTCAAGTGCATGGATAAGCAAGTCCAAGCAAGTGACGTTGAGTCTGTCACTGCTACGACCGACCCTTGGGCAGGCCAGAATGATGCCTACATCTTACCAATCCATTGGTTGGAGGCCACAACCCCTGATATGTGGCATTTTTTTTCATTTTAGTGACATGGGGGAACTAGTCTCCTAGATACAGGCAGTGTCAAAATATCACTTTGTATTCTTACACGAATTAGGATCCAGTGATCACAGAGCCTCCTACTCACATCAAGTATCTGGACGTCCAGCTCATGGTAATGGTAGTACGCCATACTTGTATGTTTCATCTTGCTGTAATAAGTCACCTCCGACTGTCACATCACTACTACTTTGATATTGTCAAGAGTGGCCCCTTAGACTGAATACCAAATGGGATCGGGTTGATAGCCTTCATAGACATGGTCTTGGCAGTTTTGGAGTTCCCCGATGAAATAACTACGGCCACACAAGCTGGTAACATCTATCCATCAGGGTTTGGTAGCTCAGAAGTAGCTTCCCCCATGGAGGATCCCTCTATAAGTGGAGAATAGGATGTAGAGGATGCCCCTGCCTTTGAGGAAGGAGTCTCAGCTATGGTTGACGAGTTGGTATAGGTGAACCTCGAAATTGAGGCTGACCCGAGACCCACATTGATCATCACTTCTATGTCCCCTGAAAAGCAGCAGCAGTATGTAGTCTTACTCAAACAGCTCTGTGAAGTGTTTTCCTAGTGTTACAACGAGATTCTGAGACTAGATCATCAGTTATCCTTCCACCACCTCAGTATTTCCGCAAATAATCGCAGGGTCAAGCAACCTCCTAGAAAGATGCACCCTTCTCGAAGTGTCATGGTCCAGGACGATGTTGACAAGCTCATCAGGGCCAGCTTCGTTAAGGAGGTCCAGAACCCCAAGTGGCTGGCCAACATTTTACTAGTCAGAAAGAAGAGCGGACATATCGGAGTCTCTATCGACTTCTGAGACCTCAACCGCCACTGTCTAAATGATGATTTTCTTCTTCTACTGACAGAATTGTTGATTGAAACTACGTCGGGGTTCCAAGCCCTCTCCTTCATGGATGGGTACTCTAGATATAACTAAATCTGGGTGGCCCTCAAGGATGAAGAGTCCACCCCTTTCAGGGTGCCCCATGGTACTTTCTGTTACCTGGATATTCCCTTTGACCCGAAGAAAGCAGAAGCCACCTATCAGTGGGCCATGCATCACATATTCGTGCTAATCCTCTGGACATTAGTAGAGTGCTATGTGGATGATCTGATAGTCAAAACATTCCAGCACCAGGACCATCTCAAGGATCTTGAGAAAGTGTTTTGCTTCATCCATTCCAACCACCTGAAAGTGAACCCATTGAAGTGTGCTTTTGGGGTCACCTATAGCAAGTTCCATGGCTTTGTTGTCAGATACTAGGGCATCGATATTGTCCTAGAAAAGGTCAAGGTCATCGGCTAGATTCATCCCCCATGTAATATCTGATATCTTTGAGGATTCCAAGGCCACATAACCTACACATGCCGATTCATTACGAATTTGGATGTCAAGTGTAAGTCCTTTTCTTGGATGAGGAAGAAAGGCACTTCTTACAAATGAAACGTAGAGTGCTAGACCGCCATTGAGGAAATCAAGAAGTATCTACTCTGGCCTCTGGTCTTGATGCCTCCTGTCTCTGGGAAGCCACTGGTCCTCTATGCCACCACCTTGTAATGGTCCCTCTGTTCCCCTCTCGCCTAGAAGAACAATGAGGGGACAGAGAACAACCTCTACTACCTCAGCCGCATGCTCTTCGATACAGAGACCCAATACTCCCCCATCATGAAAATCTACCTTGAGCTCGTATTCATCGAGAAAGAATTACGAAATTACCTTTAACACCATGAGGTATTGCTAATTTCTCTGGTAGACCCATTGAAGTAATCCTAGGCCTACCCCTGCTGACTGGCAGACTAGCATGGTGGGAGGTAATCCTCCAGCTATTCGATATTAGATTCGTGCATGAGAAGGCTATTAAGGGACAGACATTGGCAGAATTTCTAGATACTCATCCAACCTCCGCGGATCAGTCCCTGGACCTGGATTTTCTTGATGAGGCAATCCTCTCAGTCGATCAAGCCATGACATGTTGGAAAATGCAATTAAATGGTGACTCTTGGAGCCCCACCAGTAGGAGTCTCAATGATCCTAGGCTCAACAGAGTAGGCTTGGGTATCATATTTATCACCCCGACACAAGTCGTTCTTCCATACTCATTTTTACCATCATAAGGCTACACTATCAACGAGGTAGAGTATCAGACCCTCATTACTGGTCTCGAGCTATCCCTTGAGATTGACATGCCCCATTTTTTTTGTGAAAGTGGACCTTCATCTAGTTATTAAGCAGGACAATCGAGAGTATGTTGTCAGGAAGCTAGAGATCATACCGTAGTTAGAACACACTCTCCAGCTAATGGCCATGTTCACTTCATAGTTAGTGGTTATCCATGTCCCTCGGTCACAAAACGGTCGAGCAGATGCTTTGTCAAGCATAGCTGCATCACATGCCGAGCTTGAACAGGATGATCTAATTATCCACATGGTGCATCAGAGGGGCATAGAAACTATTACCCTTGATGGAGATGATGGCCCACATGTAAGACATCTTATCGTCAGTTCCTCTACGTCAAGATCCTCGGGTCATCCAGATGCAGTGATCGAAATAATTACTGATTGGAAGACACTCTTGGTCGAATACCTCCAACACGATAACCTGCCGCCATATCGGGATGAGCACAAGCGAATCTGACGACGCGCACTATAGTTTACCCTCTATATTGGTCCTAGTCTTGAGTAGATCATTTATAAGAGTGGGGATGATGGTTTTATCCTCCGTTGCATTTAGGGGGTTGAAATTTTACAAGTCATGATAGAGGTTCACGCCGGTTCCTGTGGTGCCCATCAAGTTGGGTAAATCTCTCTAACCAGATTCACAGACTAGGGTATTTTTGGCCCTCCATGATCCATGAATACATCGAGTTTTCCAAGAGGCTCCATGCATTCCATGTTCATGCTAACATTGTGCATCATCCACCAGAGCCTCTCTACACTACCAAGTACTCTTGGCCTCTTATAGTCTGAGGATTAGATGGCATAGGACCATACCCACTGGCAATGGTTTGCCAATGCCAATTCATTCTAACCGCTATGGATTTCCTTTCCAAGTAGGAAGAGGCAATTACACTCATGGAATTCAAGGCTCTCTCTATCATTGACATCATGAGTTCCAATATCATCTATTGGTTTGGGGTTCCTCCTGATATCCTCATCGATAACGTCACCAACATCCGAGTAGCTGAGTTGAAAAAGTTGTCTGCCAAGTAAAACATCTACTCTAACCATACCTCCCGCTATCACGCGCAGGAAAATGGATAGATTGAGGCATTCAATAAAACCCTCTCTAAAATTCTTCCGAAAATGGTTGGTTAGAACAAGAAGAGTTGGTCAGATAAGCTTCCTAATGCCCTCCGGGCCTATCGCACAACGACTCATAATTCCACCCAGGTGACCCAATATTCCCTAGTATACGGAACTGAGGTTGTCCTTCCCATTGAGATTCAGTTTCCCTTATTGCACACAACAGTCAATGACTAAAAAGCTTCAAATATATTAGCTGAAATCCATCTAGTTGAATTGGAAGCATTGGATGAGACTAGGATTCATTCCTTTCACAATCTAGAAAGGCATCAGAGCAGGATTGCTCGAGCTTTCAACAAGAAAGTTTGCCTCCTCTCTTTGCTTCAATTCCATTTGGTATTGTCCCTCAGGGTGCCAATGATCCCTAGCAGGAAACCACCCATGTTGGAGCCCAAATGGGAAGGACCTTTCATTGTTCATAAGGTTTATCTCAATGGTGCGTAATCGCTAGTGAACATGGATGGTGATCATATAACTCCTACAACCAATGCCATGTTCCTTAAGAAATACTTTTATTGAACCTTCAGGTCCTCCATGACATTAAAATAGATTACAAACTCACATTACTTTAAACTTTTGTTCCTTCATGACCTTAAATTGCATTCTCTTCCCGCATGACATTAAACAATATGTCGTCCCGCATGACATTAAATTGCATCTTCAAGAACTACGTGTGGCTTGATTCTCATCCTTATGGGATAAATAGGACCGTTTAAACATTTGGATTTCTAGTCAAGCCCCATATATTGGATATCTCTCAATCTCCAGATCACCTAGGACCCTTGGAATGTTCCTCTCCACGAGGGGGATATATAGGTGTGGAACAGGGTTATGCCCTCCTTCGCGGTGGGTTTTTGGCCCCATGCCTCCCTTATCCTGGGAATCCGCCATCTATTGGTCACTCTCAAGTGGATCCCCTAGACCCTTTAATGTGGTTCTCCAATTGTCTATGAGTACTCTGGTCTAGGACCTAGAGTGTCAGATTCAACATGGACAAGTTTCCCTTCACCTGTCAGACTTCGTGTTTTTTTCATTTGGGCCCCCGTTATCTTTCAAACCCGAAGGGACCACCAAAAATGACAAGGATACTAGGCCTAAGGGATCTCCTACCATTATGGGCCAACTCCCTTGAGGGTTTAAGAAAACAAATTGATACAAATCCTAGGTTGTGAACTTGGGCAGCGGTCGATGCCCATTTGTTTGTCCCCATTTTAGGCTAACGTGACAGGATGCTATGTTGGGAACATGGTCAATAGTATTCCTCCGTCATCACGCCGGCCCCTTCAGGCCTTTAATGTTGGTTACATGATTCACCTTATGTTCCACCCAATCATTTCCAGGTGGAATGTTGACACTCTTGGAACTATCCCTCAGTGAACCTCCACGCATCAAGCTTAAAACGCTACAGTACGGCATCCCTCGGGGCTCCCGCGATCCGAGAACAAAGACCATAAGATGGAATATTCTCAAAGAGAAATGTATAGCATGATCCTCATCCTGATGGGATACGTAGGATCTCTTGGATATCATGATTCTGGATCCCACTCAGCTGGGAGCTAGTTTCTCCTCACCCTTATCTTTTGACCCTCATTGGCCTCCTGGCCCGAGGCACCTCTCCCGGAATCGCACATGGTGGTGATGTGGACCTCGTCCTCATTCACACCGGGTATGATTTATCATGTCGTGCATATTACCTAATGTCTAAGACATATGACCTTATCTTATGCTGTTGGGTCCAATCACATGACCGAAAACATTGATAGTATCATCCCGGCTGCAAGATGAAAAACAACATTGTATTGTGATGACCTCATTATAGAGGAAATCACGTTGGGTATCAGTCATCCACCATACCATTTGTCAATGCCTCTATACAGCTAGATTCTTGTGGTGATACCAGGAATTCCTAACCTAGTCCGGTCACTTCACAAAAAAGAACTCACCTTAAAGGACAAACAAGATACATCAAATACCGCTTTTTTTTTGTGTGAGTGCCAGAACCACATGCCTCTTTCATCCTTTTCACGGGTACCTTACCATGATATGTCCCAGAACAACAAGTTACTTGATTCCCATCCTTATAGAATACATAGGAACGATCAAGCCCTTCTTCATGGGCCCATCCAACCATTCATCGTCAGTCCCTTGACCTAAAAACTGTCCCAAGGAAAACATGGAAATCTGGACTTATGTCCTCATTCATGTCGGGTTTCATAATCTCCATGCCATGTGCATCTACACTCATTGCTGATACATGGTCCATGTTCTATGACCTTAAAATAATAACCTTTCTAGATCTACATGTTGCTTGATTCCTATCCTTATAGCATACATGGGAATGCTCAGACATTTCGTCTCGGGTCCAGCCCCGGGAATCACAAATCCCCTCATTTCCCCCACTATCGACCCCATGGCCTGACCCCTCAGAGTGTTTTGTAACTGTAGAAGTTTCGATGAAAAAGTCCAGAATGACCCATAATGACATTGGGAAGAAATTGTTCCCTCACCAGAGAGGTCCTGTCTAAAATTAGGGATGATCCAGGATCAGATTAATACACCCGCCTAATGTGCTTCCACCACGGCAGCATAATTTTGGGAGTGTTGGATTCAGTGTGAAAAAATCTCCACTTCATGTTCCACGCTTTTCATGCCCCTTTATTCAGATCCTCATCCTCTTTCACATTCAATGGGACCCCCTAATAGTATGGGAGCTCGACCTATGGTTCACCTTCTGTCATAGGCCAACATTTCAGAAGACTAATAGACAATATTTGAGTTAGGTCCCATGTTGTGAACATGGTCAGCGGTCAACCCTCATTTGGTGTACCCATTCTAGGATAACATGATAGGGATGTTGTGTTTCAAACACGGTCAACAATTGTCATTTATTTCCATGCCCCACCGATAGTGTTCCGAATTAGGGTAACGTGATTCACATCTTTTTCATTCCACTATGTTTGGATTGATTCCAGTGCCCCTAGAATTGCCCCACTCGTCCACTAGAGCATGTTGATATGTCTATACATCAATCGGTCTAAGGTCCTCTTCCTTTGGGTAGTCATCCCTCTTCTCCTAGGAAATCCAGATTCAAATTTTGAATTCCCAAATCTTTGTTGATGCTCACATGATCAAACGAAGTGATATTACGAGCCTCCCTTGTTTCTCACATCGAGTACGGCCCACATGAGCTTAGGAGTGGATTTCTATTCATTTCAAGATTATGGTTGAGCACCTTAAACCAAAGGGACATGTAATTAAATTTTTCCATACATACAGTTCAAAAAACAAAAAGCAGGAAAGCGAGATATGTTTATGGTTCTGCCAAAATAGGGCCCTTAGGGGTCATCTTCTTTGATAGATCTTGCCAATTAAACCACCTTTTGGCTGGTGGCCTCCAGGACTACCTCCTGCCCATTTAGGACTCTCTCCTCATCGGCGGTCATGAAGTGCAGTTTGCTAACTCTAGCCTGTTCCTGCTCCTGTTCAGTTTGGAGATCAACCATCTGGTGACTTGATTCCACTAGTTGTTCTTGGGCATCTACCAGCAGGGCCCTCAATCGCTCCACGAGCTCAGAATAGTTCCTGATGAATATATCATGTTCTTTGGCATGTTCTTCAAAGCGTTGAACCTCTTGCTCTGCCCTTAGAAATTCTCGTGTACTCCCCGACTGCTTCAGACACTGGGTGATATCGGAGCACCAGATTCTCTCACACATATTCTCATCCATGTAATCACAGACCATCAGGTGAAAGCATTGAGAATATTCACCTACGGCACACAGAAACACAGTAAGTTGTGGTGTGAACCCATTCTCTTCATCCATTCCATCTGAGGCTGAATGTGAAAATTCCGGATGCACTTCTATCCCATGCATCATGTCATTCAACTCGCCTCAGCTGCTTCCGAATCTGAATCATCGATTTCTTCAGGATCAATGGGATGATAGATAGGGAAGACAACTAATAGGCCAGTATCAGGGTCTTCCATAGAGATTATTCTTAGGGGAATAAGCTCCCTAGAGTCTGAGAGGCATTCCTCTCTCGCCTCGACCCTGGTGGTACCTTCATCAGCTTCCGGCCCTGCCCCAACAGCAGCACCATTGGTGTCCACTGCTCCCATCTCAACAATTTCTAGGGCCAACTCTGTTTGGGAGGAATGTTCTGAATGGGGTGGTACATTTTCCATTGAATCTCGCGGGGATGAGCCAGGCTTAGTGTCCTGACGAGCCTCCAATGCTGTGATCACTATATAGACAAGGAGCACACTAATCAGTTGAGTCCTTCCACAGTGAGTACCAGAATCAAAGAAAAGAACTTACAGGAACCCAAGACACCAGCCTTTAGTGTTCTGGATGCTACAGGTGATGTCGTATTAGGGGATCCCTCGGCGCATGTCAGCTCGATAATGTGCATCGGTGGCCCACATTGTTCCATGGACGCTTCCCTCCTCCGTCAGCTAGAGACGCTTGATCAGCACCAATATGCTCCTGAGTAATATAAGGAAGGTAGATTAATAATTACAATGGAAAGCGGAGAAATAGAGGAGGGTAGATAAGGGTCGAAGCAAACCTTGAGCAGCTCAGTCACATCCATATCGGAGACGATGATCTTGCCTCTCTCTCAAAGACTCCCTTGGTGGGACACCCCCTGAGACCCTTCACCTTCGGGCTCCTCTTCTCTTTCACCTTCACCTTCCCCTTCTCTGGTTTCCGCCACTGTTGTTTCACCACCCTCCGACTCATCATCACTATCATCTCTCCCGCCCTGTCATCTTGACTTCCAGATCCCTCTCCATGAATAGGCTAAACCCATACTTGTAGAAGATGTCCTTCAGGATGTCCTTTACCCCCAGATTCTCCTTGGCCCGCTCCAGCAGGTGCCATGTCAGTATGGGGGTTCGTTATCTGTCTCCCTAGGTGATCATCAGTGGAAGGAATTCTTCGTATTCACATCCCACTAAGGGGATACCCCCGATGTAGAAAATGTACTAGAGACAGATGCTGACTTCCCCATGATGGAGATGGAATGTGTTGATATCATGGGACCACTGGGTGAATAGCTCTCTCCCGAGCTCGCGCTGGGGGTAGAAGTTGAATTTCGAGGTCATACTGCCTCAAATAAACCAATATGCCACAGCTCAGCCCAAAATTTGTCGCATATATGGAGAAACCAGTATGCCCAGGCCCACTCGCTGGTGATGTTTCCTCCAGACCGCAAGTCCCAATCCTGCAGCCAGCCTTTGGTCTCGTCAGCGATGCTCAGACGAATGGTTCTCACGTAGAGGGCCAGGGAGCTCTCCGCGACACGGTCACCCCCAGAAATTGTACTAGTCCTGGTATTCAGCACATATACTTACATGAGAACGATTTCTCTAGTAGGATGATCATTTTTGGTGATGTTTTATCGAGGAAGGTCATCCTCACAAGTCACCCATGACCACGGTGTATCCACCTCAAAGACTAGTAGAGGGACCTCCTCTAGAATGCCGAAGTCCCACAACGATAGATTGTTGGACAAGGAATACTTCTTTTGGGAGGGGGTTATCTAATTGAAGAAGGTATGCTTGATGGAGGCAATCCATTTGGCAACATAAACATCTGGGTTTATATCCATTTCAGTCCTTCGAGTAGTGGATTCTCCATCACCCGCCTAGTTTGAGGCCATTATCTTCAGACAAGTTTTCGGGTGGTTAGCGCGAAATTCGAATGGATGTCGCGTAAAATCAGCGCGTGACTCAAAATTTTAGACTACGACATGAAAAACTCTTTGTTTGTGCATAAAACGACACCTAATCATTGTGGAATTACACGCAGCTAGAGTGGTTTTTCATGCAGGACTTGAGAAAATTTCACACACGAGAGCAGAAATGTTCGTGCATGAGAACATGAAGCTTGTTGCTCAAGAAAAGTAAAACGAAGCATGGGACCCACGATAGCTTTTATAGTCTATGCCCAAGATCCACACCCGCGCGAAAAGTGAATTCCGCGCCTTCTCATGTTTTTAGTGCTGTTACAGCTTTTAGCGTATAGGATCCCCACAAATCCTTGTATTTTGGATTTTCCCTCAGAATCCGACCTTTGCGACCCCACGCCGATCCAATTCAAGGGGGGGGGGTGATGCACCCGATTTTTGTATACATTCTCATATATATTATTGAATATAAAAACACGTTTTCATCATATATCTGTTGATTCATGAACATATTCTTTGATTTTGGTGACTCTGTGTACTTTCAAGAGCTTTCTGGCTAAAATACAAAAATCAGGAGAAATATGTGGACATTTTCAAACTATACAGCGTGTACTTTCTATACACGCTATGTACATCGATACAGGGACACAGACAGAAGGAGGGAGTACACTCCCATGCCACCAGGAAAAAGCTACATGCCGTGTGGGGCGGCGCTACACACCATGTAATAAATTCTAGAAGTGGTTGTTGCTGAGAAGTGTCTACAAACCAATGTGGCCATTGGAGGAGACACAGCGTGTTCCATTTCTACAAGTCATGTCTGCTTTCCTAAAATGTTTTTTCAGCCAAAATTTTTATCCTACACGACGTGTGGGGCGGCGCTACCTGTCGTGTATAGACATCTGCCAGGCGGCACCGTACTCAAGTAAAAGACGGTGTGTTAGGCCAACTACCAGCGAAGAAAAACGGTGCCCAAAGCACGTGGATAGAAGTAGACCACCTGTACTTTCTATACACACAGTTTACTTTATTTTTATATAAATGTAGGCCTTGGCCACTAGATTTTGTGGTGCAAAATCATTTTGAAGGAAGGGAGAAGTTCTGCTGCCACAATTCCCGAGCCACCGTAGTGCCATAGTTGTACCATTACACCAAGGACACCGCTCCTCGAATCTTACAAGTTGAATTCATCATGTATCAAGTGTTTTATTCTTATTATTCTCTCCATGTGTAACTAAACCCCTTGTGTTGGGGATATGGTGACGAAGGATTGCATTATGTTGTATTAATCTATATAGTTGTGTTTTTTCTTCTTAATTCTTCTTAAACCTCTTAAATATTTGGTGAATATTACTGAGAATTCTAAGCTAGACCAAGGGAAGAATTCTCAGTGATACAAAAGATAAGTAACGGTGAAAATATCCATGAAGATTGGAAGGATTTCATTGATTCCAATAATGGACTGAGCTTAATAAATAATTAAATAATGCTGACTACCAGACCAAAGAGTCTACTTCTCTAATTCCAAAAAAGAGGAACCAGACCAATGATTTCTTATAACAAAATTAAATCCATAATGATTGAATTATTATGAACAAAATAACTATATAAACAATCTGCATAAGAACTCCTTAATCACCACAGCCCCGACATGCCTTTTTCTTTCCATTTTAAACTCTTTAAATTTACTCGCTGTTTTCATTAAAATTGATAATCATTTCTTCAACGTAAAAAAATATAGTTTTAGTCTAAAACCAAAATCAAACCAATCAACTCTAAATTCTGCATACTTCTCCTAATTATGTATTAACTCAATTGAATTCATGTATGCCAATGTTCCCTATGGATTGACCCCGAACTAATACTATACTAATGTTTTAAGAATAGGTAATTAATTTGGGACGCATATAAACTTCATCCATAACAACAAGTGAGACCAAATTTTGGCGCCGTTGTTAGGGAACATCTTTGGTTTTAGGGATATGATTTAAATTGTGTTGATTATAGATTATGTGAAAATTAAAAAAAATCTCAAAAATTTCTTTTCCAATACCATTTCAATTTTCTCTTTTCTTATCCCTTTCACGCCTGGTATTTTTGTTGTGGATGTGCAGGACCTTAGGTGCATTAATAGATTCCCCACTCGATCCAAAAGTGTCGAGTCATCGGAACATGTTCCGCTTGACCTGGAAATCGAACGGACCCTGCGTCATCGTCAATGTGCACAGCAAGAAACACACTGCCAGCAATCCATTACCATGGCGAACAAGGAAGAGGGAGCACTAGATGTGGATTCTACGACTGAGCATCATTACCAGGATCATTAGCCTCCCGCTGTTGGTATTGCGGTGTAGTCTCCTGTAGGCTTCATGGAATTCCTTCTGAGGGATTACCAAAGGCCATGACAAAAACCCCCTCCAGCATATGTCCAACAGAAACAACTGAAACAACTCTTCCAACGGCCCTATATCGCCCCTCACAAGCCACATTATCTTCAACCTCCACCCCCTCAGCAGCTACCTCAAAGACGTACTCTTATGGAGTACAGACTTCCTTCAATCCACGGAGCTGATACATGCATCGTTCATCCTCCGGTCTAGGCCCAGTTCATTGAGATCAATCCTACGATCATGCAGCTGATCCAGAACACCATCCAATTCGGAGGCCTACCTAATGAAGACCTGAACGCCCATCTCCCCAACATTATAGAGATCTGTGATACATTTCGTTACCATGGTGTGTCCGAGGATTCCATCCTTCTTCACCTATTTCCCTTTTCTCTATGGGACTAGGTGAAAGACTGGATCAAGGGGATGCCACAACGATCTATCCCCACCTTGGAGGAGATGGCCCAGACATTCCTATCGAAATATCTTCCACCATCGAAGACGGTGAAACTAACAAATGAGATCCACAACTTCCAGCAGCACGACTCTGAGTTATTGTACGAGTACTAGGAATATTTCACAGAGATGTTATGAAAATTCCCACACCACGGACTCCCACTCTGGAAGCAAGTCCAAACCTTCTACGAAAGACATAAAATGAATACTATGTCCATGGTAGATGCTGCTGCTGGAGGTATGGTAATTCGGAAATCCCCTGAAGAGCTATTCGAACTATTGGAAGACATGTCAGCCAAAATCTTACAGTGGCACTCTGAGAGGGGGACACAAAAGTGAGGTATGCATAGTATTGATGCTACCACTATGTTAGCTTCTCAGTTGGACGTTGTGTCCATGAAAATCTATGCATTTAATTTCAAAGTAGCATCTCATGTTCATGCGGTGAACAATCCAGCGTGCGATGACTGTGGTGATAACCACATCATGGGAGAATGTCCGGGTTCAACTGGAGGCCCTTCGATGAGCAAGGTGAGTTATGTTGCTCAAAATCAAGTGCCCAACTAGTACCAGTAGTACCTGAACCAAGCATGGTGAGATCAAAAAAACAAAGGATGGGGCCAACAATAGCTGAATCCTCCGCCCTGCGACCGAACAGCTACAACCAACCTCCATACCAGAACAAATACCAAAGGCCGCAATAGTTCCATCCTAGTCCTTATCAGCCACAAGGTTATTAGAACCCTCTCCCACAATAGCCATGGCAGCTAACACCTCCACCGGCTCAAAAACCACTTCAGCAGGAGAACACCTCGAGGTTAGAGGATCTGATGAATAAATTTATATCTACTACTGAGACTCAGTTCCAAAATTAAGGGGCATCGATTCGAGGTCTGGAGAATCAAATTGGCCAGATAAAAAATCATTTATTAGGCAGGCAGCCCAGTACAATACCGAGAAACACAGAGACAAGCCTGAGAGTGGAGGCCCATGCCATCATGATCTGAAGTGGAAAAGAGCTCCAACAGAACCAATGAGCACAGCCAGGTGCATCCACACCCACTGTTGATGTAAAAGGAACCAACACCGACCCCTCCTCATCCAAAATCCTACAGAAGGAGGTTTTGCTGAATAGAGAGAAAAAGGTTTTCAATACTTTTGAACATGCCTTACCCTTTCTGGAGAGATTGAAGCAGAGGAAGCTGGACCACCAGTTCATCAAATTCATGGATGTATTCAAAAAGCAGCATATAAATATTCCATTAGTAGAGGCGCTGACACAGATGCCCACTTATGCCAAATTTATGAAGGAAATAATCTCCAACAGTAGAAAAATAGAGGATCTGGGCACCATTGCCCTCACCAAGGAGTGTTATGTAGTAGTCCAACATTAAATTACTCCCAAACTGCAAGATCCAGGTAGTTTCACCATTCCTTGTACTGCTGGATCCTGTGAGTTTGGGAAGGCCCTCTACAACGTGGTGGCCAGCGTGAACCTCATGCCCCTCGATGTTTTCAAGAAGCTGGGACATGAAAAGTTCAAGCCTACCCTTGTAGACCTTCAACTCACTGATTGATGCATCAAATATCAAAAGGGACTCCTGGAGGATGTATTGGTCATGGTGGGTAGTCTGATCCTCCCCACTTATTCCATCATCCTCGACATTGGGGATGACCGGGAAGTACCACTTATTCTTGGAAGACCTTTCTTGGAAATTGGGAAGGTACTGATCGATGTGCACCAAGTAGAGCTTATTTTCTTGGTAGGTGATGAAAGAGATTCCTACAATGTCCTCGAGACTGTCAAACATGCTTCTTTGTCAGAGCATGAGGACTGTTATGTAGTGTCGACCTTGGTTAACCATTTTAGAAAAAAGGGGGACGACCTGGTATTTCCCTTTACTTTAAATGATTTCTCTATTCTAGATATTCTATTAGAAGAAGCACCAGAAGACTTGCAATTCTTAGAAGGCCAGGGTGGCCAATATTTTCAGCGTACAGTTGTTCCTGATAGTTTGGAATGGGACAAGGTGAAACCACTTGTGCCTTCGATTTTAAAGGAGCCTGAACTCGAACTGAAACCTCTTCCATATTCCCTCAAGTATGAGTATTTAGAGCCCAATCAAGATTTTCCTGTTATACAAAATCCAAAACTGTCACAAGAGTATGAAGATTCACTTTTTCAGGTTCTCAAATAGAGGAATCATGCTATTGGGTGGACAGTCGCTGGTTTGAAGGGCATAAGCCCTACTATTTACACTCACAAGGTGATACTTGAAGAAGGTGCCAAGCAATCTCAGCAACCACAATGCCGCTTGAATCCTCACATGAAGGAAGTTGTAAAATAGTAGATTATCAAATTATTATATGCTGGCATCATCTATCCCATTTCGAATAGACTGTGGGTGAGTCCCCTCCAAGTGGTACCCAAAAAGGGGGGTGTCACTATGATTTCAAATTAAAAGAACGAGCTCATCCCTACACACACTATCACGGGCTAGCGAGTCTGTGTGGATTACTGGAAGCTAAAATATGCAACATGAAAGGATCATTTCCCCTTTCCATTCATGGATCAGATTCTAGAGAGACTAGCAGGGCACGACTTATGTTGCTTCCACAACGGTTTTTCAGGCTACAACCAAATCTCCATTGCTCGAGAGGATTAGGAAAAGAGCACATTCACTTACCCCTACGACACATTTTCATATCAAAGGATGTATTTCAGCATGTGCAATTCCCCCCCCCCCCACCTTCCAGCACTGTATGCTGGCCATCTTACACGACATGGCGGAACGAATCCTGGAGGTATTCATGGATGATTTTTCCATTAACGGAAAATCATTCACCATTTGTTTACTGCACCTGGAACTAGTTTTTGAATGATGTGAGCACACTAACCTAGTCTTGAACTGGAAAAAGTGTAATTTCATGGTGCAAAGTGGCATTGTCCTTGGCCACAGAATTTCAGCAAAGGGGATAGAGGTGTACCCGGTGAAGATCGATGTCATTTCACGAATAACCCAGCCCCTCACTAATATTATATCCAAGGATGCCCTATTTGAGTTCGATGATACAAGCGTCATAGATTTTGAGCATCTAAAGCAGTTCCTGGTGGTAGCTCCAATTATGTTTTCTCCCAACTCGGAGGAACAATTGGATGTGATGTGCAATGTGAGCAACTATGCAGTGGGAGCAGTCTTAGGCCAGTGACTTGATGGGATTTTCTGACCTATCTATTATGCCATCAGGACGCTCAACGAGGCACAAACCAACTAAACCACCATAGAAAAGGATATGGTCACAGTGGTTTTCACATTTTACAGGTTTCGTTATTACTTAGTGCTATTTAATGTTATTATTTATACTGACCATGCAGCACTAAAGTACCTACTAAACACGAATGTTGTGAATCCCCAATTGATCCGATGCGTACTCCTTCTACAAGAAGTCAATCTTGAGATCTGTGATAATAAAGGGAGTGAGAACATCATTGCTGACCATCTCTCCCACCTCGGGCATCCTTATTTGGAGAAGGAAGAAGATCGGGGGATCTGGGAGTATTTTCCTTACGAGGACCTCTTTTTGGTCAATGAAACACCTAGACCATTGTATGCTGATATTGATAATTTTCTTGTTATAGGTGTCGTTCACCCCGACCTCTCATTCTAGCAAAGGAAAAGATTTTTCTCTGATGTGAAAAGGTACTTTTGGGAGGATCCTCTACTATTCCGATCCTATGCATATGGAGTGATCCGTCGTTGCATCCCTGAGAATGAAGTTCATGCAGTCCTGGAGTTCTGTCATGACTCACTAGTACGAGGACATCATGGGCTGGACCGTACCATAGATATGATCCCACAGTCTGGATTTTTCTGGCCAACCATGCATAGAGATGCTTGGGCGTTTCTTTCCTATTGTGATCGGTGCCAGAGGACCGGTAATGTGGCACGTTGAGTCGAGATGCCCTAGCACCCCATCCTGGAGGTTGAGATTTTTGATGTCTGGGTCATAGATTTCATGGGCCCCTTTCCCCCATCTTTAGGGAACACGTACATCCTGGTCTGCATTGACTACATCTCCATGTGGGTGGAAGCCCCTGCTACAACACACGACACTTCCAAGGTTGTCAGGAATTTCTGAATGAAAAATATTTTTAGCAGGTTTGGGGTTCCACGAGTACTGATCAGCGATAGAGGGACCCAATTCGACAACACACTGATGAGGGGAATATTGTCAAAGTATGGAGTAAAGCATCAGATGGGGACACCCTGTCATACCCAGTCCACTGGACAGGTAGAGCTCTCCAACTGTGAGCTCAAGAAGATCCTAGAGAAAACAGTTAACACTTCACAGAAGGACTAGCCCAAGAAGTTAGATGATGCCTTGTAGGCATATCAGATTACCTTCAAAACACCACTGGGAATTTCCCCATTCCGCCTCGTATATGGCAAGCCCTACCTTCTCCCAGTTGAATTGGAACACAAAGCCTACTGGGCTGTCAAAGCCATAAATTTTGATCTGAAGGCAGCTGTAGAAAAACAGAATTTCCAACATTCAGAAGTCGATGAAATCCGATTAGAAGCGTACGAGAACTCCAAGTAATACAAGGAGAAGACAAGATCCATTCATGACCGGATTATTTTGTGAAAATCATTCCAACCCAATGATCTAGTACATATCTTTAACTCTCGTCTTCACTTATTCCCAGAGAAGTTAAACTCACGATGGTCGGTACCATTCAACGTTGTACACGTATTCCATCATGGAGCGGTAGAAATTTCTAGAGAAGATGTTCGACCATTCAAAGTAAACGGGCAGTGGTTGAAGACTTACAATCCTACAGACAACTTAGTGGGAATGTTGTCCACCATACAGCTCAGGTAAGCAAGGTAAGTAGGTTGAGCCAACAACCGAAAATGAAGGCGCTTCCTGGGAGGAAACACAGAGGATAAATGCCATGTCACACTTATATACACGGAGTGTACGTATCTTTTTAATTTATAATCTTAATAGTATAAATATATAAATTACAAAATAAATAACCAGGGATAATGCCGGTGCCGATGGTAATGTCACTGGAGTTTGTTTGAAGGCATCCCCGGTTCGAAACAACCTTCGGCATGAGGTTCCTCCTTTTATTTACACAGTGTGTGTGATATTTTTAATATATATATATATAAATGTGTTTAAATTTAATAAAACCCATGATGGGGATGGATCGGTTGGCTAGAATCGTAATTTAGTTCCAAAAGACTAGGGTTCGAATCCAGACAACAGTCCCATTTTCATCATTTGTTCTTTTAATAAAACCACACGACGTGTATTTGATAGATGACGTGTGCGCTATACTTTTTCAATATAAATTAGAAACATTTTTAAAATATGAAATAACAAGCGGGTGAAGTTGGCAGATTGGAAAAGTCTTGGCACCCAGTTCAAAAGGCCCGGTTTTGAATCGCGGTGATCTCCCCTCTTCATCCCCATCCTTTCCTAAATAAAAACCACATGTCGTGCTTTTCTTTATTCCCATGTGCATAGGCCATATAGAATAACTATATATAAATAATAAATATGTGCAGCAGTACAACCTTCGATCCAGTGGTTGGGGGCTTCCGTTCGGAATGGCCGATCGCCAATTCGATCCTCGCCCCGACCACCAGACCAAAGGTTGTACTTCTCTTTTTATAATTTTTAAACACACGTGTGTATTTTCCCACTACACTAAGTGTATAATTTTATTTTCTTTTAATTATGTATATACATATATATATCTATTTTACTTTACTTTTAATTATTTATTATTAATTATTATATTGTATATTTTTCTAAAACAAATTGGGATACACGGCGTGTAGTCCAGACATACACGTCGTGTACCTTGCCTATATAGGCCGCGGGACACCCGGCTTCAGCCCGTGTCGCGTGGCCTCTCTTTCTATGCCCCTTCTTCCCGTTTTCTTCTCCCAAACGCCACCCGCACCCGCATTCTCATATCTGATGATTTGGGGAGTTTCAAGATCTCATTTCCCTTGAATTGTGATACTTGATCAAGGTATGCCATTCTACAACCTCTATTTCATGTTTTTAGACTCGTTTAAGGTGTTATACGGATTGGATGACCGTTCCGCTTCCGCCAGTACACAACCACGAAATGAAGAACACACGCCGTGTACTTCTATACATGGTCACACACCAAATAATTCGAAATTTGAATACACACGGTGTGTATGTTCGGTACACACCGTGTCCTTTCCATGGTGCCCGAGTACTTTTTCACACGGCCTCACACACTGTTTTCACATACACAGAGTGTGTTTTTGGTACACTCCATGTATACCCTTTCATTTGGCCCCACCGTGATTGGCACCTGACACGGCCTCTTAACCCATGTTCATATACACGATGTGTGTGTTCAGTACATTCCGTGTCTACCATTTCCTTTGGCCGGACCCTGTCTTGCCACCACACGGTCATGTTCCCCGAGTCTTGAACATGTTGTGTCTGTTCGGCACACAACGTGTCCCTTATTATTAGAACTGGTTACAACATGACTATGTCGTTTGTATTAAACGACCACCTACACTTTTTGTGAACATGGAGTGTATGTTCGGTACATGCCGTGTACTTCTACATGGTCTATTTTCACTCTCGGTGTGCCTTTCCAGGGAAAACGGATTACTCTACTTTTCCACTACACGGCATGTACTCTAGAATACACGCTGTATACTTTTATTTTTTCTATTATCTAACATTTTCATTGTTTTTTTTTGCATCCTTCTTCTTTGTATTTCAGGTTATGGAAGATAGAGATCCTTCCCGAGGAAAGCGGCCAACCTTCGCCACTGAGGGCGAGGGGCCCATATTTAATTGGATCCAACTTCGACCGCCAATGCAGCCAGAACTGGATACTCCGGTCTACAAGCTCCATCTATTGGCCATTCTGCCACCGCTCACTCCATCCACGGTGACAAGGCCTACTTCTACTGCATATCCACCTTTCGGCACCGAGCTTTCTATCACTACCATTTCTACTCGACCAGATGCCGCTCTACCTACCCCATCATCTTTAGAAGTTGGTCCCTCATCGAGCACACCATCTACCTAGCCACCCTCTACTTCAGCAGATCCACCCTCAGAGCCAGCGGCCGCTACTACACCTGCCACTGAGTCGGGACCTGCTGGTGCTCCCTATCCCTGCACGGTATTCCCGGTCACTGATCTCGCATATGATCGGGTTGGACGCTTCTCTCATCGAATGATACAGTTGAGTGGCCAATACCTCGACAGCAACATTCTGCAGCAGCTAGGTATTGGGGGGACTTGGAGAAGCTTCTCAGGCACACCCCACATCTAGCTATTTTTTAGGTCAGCACTTCTGTTTTTCGTGATTTAATTTTGGAGTTCACGGCTTCCATTGAGTTTCATGGAGAAAAGTACCGGGAGACACATGGTGATGTAGTGCCAGGGGTATGGTTCCTGCTAGGCGACCGACGTTTCTCCCTCATGATGACTGAGATTGGTCGGGGGTGTGGCTTCTTCCCACATCCCATCACCCCACCACCTGTTTCTACCTTGACCTGGCCCGAGTGCTCTGAACTCATTGCCATGTGGTGGGAGATCGCTAGGCCTGACCATCGGTACTCCCCCACTTCCTAGAAGAGCACTCTTATTGCTGACCCCATCATCCGTTTCGCCCACCGGTGCTTTAGCGCCATCCTTTTCCCCCGCCATGAGGATATGGGGGTCGTGACTGAACGTGTCATGGAGCTCCTTAACTGTGTCATCCGGCACGACTACCCTGACCTCCCCTATCTTGCCGCCTCCTATTTCCACACCATGTTTACCAGCCGTTAGGGAAACCATAACGGCGGGTTTTACACTACCCGTATCGCCCACCACCTTGGGTTATTTGATACCTATTTGCCTCATGACTTGTTAGGTTCACCCCAGTGGATGGAAATTATCAATCTCATTCACATGGGGTTGGACCAGAAGCAGGGGGTGCCGACGTCCTTGCTTAGGCTTGCCCCCAACCTCCAGCTGACCCTCCTACCCCTGCAGATGACCCTGCTCCTGCTTCCCCACCCCCTCCTGCTTCTCCCCTCCACCCACCACCTACTGACCCCACTTCTTCTGGCATTCATTCCTCTGACCCCTTTCCCATCCCACCTCCCCCGCACCCTCGGTCGATCTTTCCCTTTCCGACCACCTTGCCGTGATGAAGTAGGTCCTGGGTCACTTAGACATCTGCTAGGATCAGATGGAGTAGTCGTTGGTTCAAATAATCATCCTTAATGACACCATTGCATGGCATTTGATTCGTCTCGACAGCTTCCAGGACATCATGGAGTAGCTATTGGTGCATATTGCTCAGCATCTTGGACTTCAGTTGCCTTCGACACATGCCTCTGCCTCCGCGCCAGGTCCTTCAGCTACTGCTCCACCGCCATCTCCTGCATAGGCCACGATTTTCTTTCTACTTTATTTGGTAGGTACTGCTACTGCTTCTCCTCATCGAACCACTTTTTCCAGTCCAGGGCTTGCTGCTGAGCTTCCTTCACCGAGTCTAGCACCTTCAGCTCCTAGTTGTCCAACTACCCTTCCCGGTGCAGCATCTGAGTCTCCCACTTCCACGGCTCCCGCACCATCTCTGCCGGCCGATTCTGTACAAGATTCTGCCTCCCCTGAGGTGGCCCCATGATAGTGACATTTTTCTTTATCTTATATATCTTGTTTTTTATTTTTTGTGATGTGATGTTATGCATGTTTGCAGTTTTCTTTTTTTTTGACAATCACACGTATCATGGAGCAAAATGTGCATCACTTTTCACGAGGGGAGTATTTTTCCATTTCTATTGTCTTTCTTTTTGGATTTTAACTTCCACTTCTTCCCCTCATTTTTCTCCCCTCATGTTTCCCTTGAAAACCATTTAATATCATATTACACCTAGTGGACCAGGTGCCGTATTAAGTGTGCGGGGGATTGCACTAGCATCTATCTATGTTTCACCTTAGTGTTTTCCCCTAAAATAATATAGAAGACATCATTATTAGATTATATATTTGAAAATGTGAAGAAATTTTGGGTAATCATTATTATAAATGACAGAGTTATTCAGTAGGAACATTTTGAGGGTTGCAAGCTTATTCTGATTCATAAATATTTTAAAATGATTGCGGATATAGTTTCAATTGCAACTTTTGGTCCTTGTTTAATAACATTAATTAGGCTAATCATTTATATGCATGCCATGACCTGATTGTCCCTTTATTATTTTTCCACTACAGAGAGGTTTTCTAAACCATTTTTCATATTTCTTTTCTAATACCCTCTTTCTTGAAAGATTCTTATGATATGCATCACTACCAGAATTTTCATGTTTTCTTTTCAAAACAGGAATAATTTTTGAATTACTTTATCATGATTGAGGTACCAGATTTTTTTCACCCCTTTATCTTTAGACCTAGCTTACATTTAATCTTCATTAATCTCATAGAATCCATGAACAACCATTATTGGAAGCCACATTAGAAGACTATTTTCCATCCTACCCTATTTCTTTTCGAACTGTGCATGATTATTCATTTTGGAGCTTTAAAGAGGGAGTTGGAAATACATGGTATATTTTTGTGCACCATCATGAAATGAAGTGTGGGGGAGTAACTCTTGACAATTTGGGGCAGAAAGGTCCCAAATAATTAATCATTGTATTCATAAGTGTTTCCCTTGTCTTCTTCTTAAAAAACAGAGGGAAGAGATCCAAAGAGAAGTGAACATTGTGGTAATTTGATTTCAGAACCCTACTTGACTAAGGGAAAAGGTGGTGATTATAGCAGAATTCTATTGAGCTTGTGAAGGATTCATTTTCAGTTAGATTTACTATAAGTATCATGAAATTTTGTTTAAAGGAGTTAGCCTTCCATTTTCAGGCCTCTGAATTTATTTTTCACATCTGAAACTACCATCTTTTAGCCACAGAGTCATTTGAACCTTATTTATTACGCCGTCATGATTTTTGTAATTAAATTTTTCTGAAATAGAGAACAAGATATCTTGAAAACATATGGATAGAGTATATATACCTTATATAGAGAATAACTTTGAAAAAAATATCTTGATTGTGGAGTGTGATTTTAACTGGTAAGGTAAATCATCAAGTGGCATGCTTATTGTTGAAAGGTTGATAAATGTGTTAAAAGAGGATGAGAGTAGTTAATTAAATTATATACGAGGCATGATTTTAATATTATATGAATTTAATTTATCTATGCCTTTTAGAATTTTCCTCTAGTATCCTTATTATCTATACTTTTGATTAATTGAATGCCTTACTTTTAAAAAAATATAGCCTCTTTTAATTAGATGTTGAGATTTTTCTTGAGGGCCAACAAATGATTAAGTGTGGCTGAATTTGATGCACCTGATTTGTGTATACATTCTCATATATATTATTGAAAATAAAAACATATTTTCTTCAAATATCTGTTGTTTAATGAACATATTCTTTTATTTTGGTGACTCTGTGTACATTCAAGAGCTTTTTGGCTAAAATACACAAATCAGAAGAAATCTGTGGAAATTTTCAAACTACACGGCGTGTACTTTCTATACACGCCGTGTACATCCAGACAGGGACACAGACCGGAGGAGGAAGTACACTCCCATGTCACCCGGAAAAAGCTACACATTGTGTGGGGTAGTGCTACACGATGTGTACTACATTCTAGAAGCGGTTGTTGCGGAGAAGAGTCTACATGCCCATGTGGCCGTTGGAGGAGACACATCGTGTTCCATTTCTACACGCCGTGTCTGCTATTCTAGAGGGGGATGTCAGCCAAAAGTTTGATCCTACACATCCTGAGGGGCGGCGCTACATGCCGTGTATATACACCTGCTAGGCGGCACCATACTCAAGTCAAAGAAGGCGTGTTAGGCCACCTGCCAGCGGAGAAAAACGGTTCCCAAAGCACGTGGACATAAGTAAATGGTGTGTACTTTCTATACACGCTATGTACTTTATATTTCTATAAATTGAGGCCTTGGACTCTAGATTTAGGTGTGTAGAATCATTTTTAAGGAATGGAGAAGTTCTGTTGCCATCGTTCCTGAGCCACCATAGTGCCATAGTTCCACCATTTCACCTAGGTCACCGCTCCTCGAAGCTTACATGATGAATTTATTAAGTATCGAGTGTGTTATTCTTATAATTCACTTAATGTGTAACTAAACCCCTTGTGTTGAGGCTGTGGCGATGAAGGAATGCATTATTTTGTATTAATCTAGATTGTTGTGTTTGTTCTTCTTAATTTTTCTTACTCTTAAATCTTTGCTGAATATTACTGAGAATTATGAGTTGGACCAAGGGAAGAATTCTTAGTGATACGAAAGAGAAGTTACAGTGAAAATATTCATGACCATTGGAAGTATTTCACCAATTAAAATAATGGAATGAGCTTAATAAAGAATTAAATAATGCTGACTACCAGACCAAGGAGTTTACTTCTCTAATTCCAAACAAGAGGAACCGGACCAAGGAAATCTTGAAACAAAATGAAATCCAGAATGATTGAATTATTATGAACAATATAACCATTTAAACAATTTGCATAATAACTCTTTAATCACCACATCCCTGACACATCTTTTTCTTCCCATTTTAAACTCTTTAAATTTACTATTTATTTTCTTTAATACTATTAATCATTTCTTTAAAGTAAAACAATATATTTTTAATCAAAAACCAAAATCAAACCAATAAACTCTAAATTCTACAAACTTCACCTATATATGTATTAAATCAATTGAATTCATGCATGCCAATGTTCCCTGTGGATCGACCTCGAACTAATTCTATATTAAAGTTTTAAGAACGGGTAATTAGTTTGGGACACATATAAAATTCATCCATAACGACAAGCGAGACCAGGCGGAATTTGTAGACGCCTTAAATTGCTCAAGTGCTGAGGAAGGTTTTGAAAATAAAAATGAAAATGTGAATTCATATTCGGACCCGGGGACCCCATCTGGGGGGCCAGGAAGAGCCGCGTGAAATAAATTCCTTGGCGCACCAAAAAATGTGGCCTACACGGAATTTTCTAGGGTTTGCAAAGATTCCTTGGCCCAGTAGTGAAATAATTTCGCACCCCACCCCGTGTAGTTGACATTTCTTGCCGCCTACCTCGGCGCACAATTATTTCATGCTAAGCTATTTTCTGCACTCCTGAGCTCTTATAAATAGAAGGAGCCCCCTTCTAATTCAGGGCTGTAGAATATGAACCGGCTCTCATGCAAAAAATCTATCTTCCACACGTGCAAATATGGCCTTCATTTACAGTTCATTTCATGCCAAGTCTCCCCGAGGTCCGCCTTCGCACGAGATCCCCATGGCATAGACTGAATTCAAATCCCTTCAGGGTTCGCCCCTTGTGTGAAATCCCTCCTATTGTGCGGATGCCGTCCAATTGCGCACAACCCATTCCATTGCATGCACCCCTAACATTGCCTGCGGTCTCTTTCATTTTCATGAATTTCCGCACTATATGCGCAATCCTTTTAGTCACAGACCAAACATTATTCCCAGTTATGTGCAAGCATCACTGATTTCGTGCCAGCCTGATGTTTTCCGTGTAGGGCACTTATTTAGCGCGAAAGCCTCAAAGGTTGCACGCAATTCCCCAGGACCCCTTACCTCAGTGCTCCCTAGAAGCCTCCTTGGATGGGAACCCGATGTTCTTCTTATGGATTCCATTCGTGGGTCATGCCCCAGGAATCCACATCATGCCATATTTTCCCATGCAACCTTTTAGGCTCATATGAAGTAACTTCAAAGTCTCTTGGACAATACCACCCATTGCGTTGCTTTTCCTCGTGCTTCTTCGCATAGGCACACTGACGGCTATTTATTCTTCACATATCCATGATAACGTGGACCACTTGATGGTTCCCCCAATGATTCCCCCTCTCTATGGCATTGATGATGCCTTCCCTCCCACAAGGAGTAGTGGGTACCCATTATGTAAGTCCTAGTGGTGTGGAGAAAACCCACATCATCCGAGCTGCAGGACGTTAAATTTCCAAGCACCATCATCCCCAGTACATGACATTAAGATGTGACCTAGACCCCTGCCTCGTACATAGGGTCACCCCCGCCGTGGACATTCTCCATGCCCACTCGTCTCAACGGGGATGGGATAACCCCTCACAGGGGATGATATCCCCTTTATTAGAGTGGTGTTTGTCTGTGGGGAATGGAAGCCACCATGGTGTAATCCCCTATCCTTTCTTACATGAGGTATCATCCTTTATACTCCTCATTTCCTCTATGCCAAGGCCAATGGAGGGCGTGATAGGGAATGATGACCTTCCTTCCATCGGTCCCACATCTCTCTCCCGCTGCACTTTGTCACCATTCAGCCTCTCTGTTGAAGTAAGCCCCGACATCCGAGGCCGTTAACCATTCATTATCCCATGTTTCATCTCTAGGCCACTAACCACGCATAAGCCCCTGTTTTCTCTCTAGGATGCTCCACGCGTAATCCCCACTCCACATCCCACAGACGCACCTTTCGCGACGTGATCATCAGGTCTTTGCTAGCTCTTGTTTCTCACTCTAATCATGACTTCAGTGATCATAGAGTGACCACCAACCATGAATAACAACTTGGGCCACCTCAGAGTGTAATCCCCATACAATCTCGAACTACGGGGACTTTGATCCATACCATGGCATGGTACGTATAAAGTCTCCATGAGGTTCAATCCCCATCACCTTGGGCAGCCACAAAGTGTAAGCCCCAACCCATCCTGAACTACGGTGACTTTGATCCATGCCATGGCATGGTAGATAGGAATCCTCCATGAGGTTCAATCCCCAAACACCTTGTGCCGCCTCATAGTGTATGCCCCAATCCATCCCAAAGTATGGGGACATTGATCCATGCCAAAGCATGGTATGTAGGAAGTCTCCAAAAGGTTCAAGCCCCACCACCTTGGTCCGCCTCAGAGTGCAAGCCCCAACCCAACCTAAACTACATGTAATTTGATCCATGCCAAGACATGGTACGTTGGAAACCTCCACAATGTTCAATTCCCAAACACCTTGGGCCACCTCAGAGTGTAATTCCCACCCCAACCCAAACTACGGGGTCTTTGATCCATGCCAAGGCATGGTATGTAGGATGCCTCCATGAGGATCAAGCCCAACAACCTTGTGCCGCGTCAGAGTGTAAGCCCTATCCATCCTGAACTACATGGACTTTGATCCATGCCAAGGCATGGTACATAGGAAGCATCCACGAGATTCAAGCCCCACCACCTTGGGCTGCCTTAGAGTGTAAGCCCCAACCCATCCCAAACTATGGGGGCATTGATCAATGCCAAGGCATGGTATGTAGGAAACCACCACGTAGTTCAAGCCCCACAACCTTGGGCTACCTCAGTATGTAAGCCCCAATATATCCCGAACTATGGGGACATTGATCCATGCCAAGGAATGGTATGTTGGAAGACTCAACGAGGATAAAACCCACCAACCAGTTTTTCCAACCACTTTCACGTTGGTTCACCCCCCTCCCGCATGATGTTATAATATATTCTCCATCTGAACTACGTGGTATTTGATCCATGTCAAGGAATTGTACGTTGGAAGACTAAAAAATGTTCAAGCCCATTACTCATGTCTCATCTTGATCTCTCCCTCGATCTCATGTGTCTCAGGATGCTCATGCCCTAACCCAAAGGTTCCACTTCCTCTGGGTCCTATTCATGCGACCATTCTCACGGGTCACCACTTATGTTGTCCCATCACCCCACCGAACTACGAGGACATTGATTACCCACCACGGAAACACGTAAGAAGTCTCATTGAGGATCAAGCCCAAATCCATCGTTCATACGAAGCCTTACCTGGGCTACCACATCCTGGTGGAATCAAGCTACACCACTCCCTATTCCATCAGACAACATTTGGGAAGCCACCCATGCATTGGCCCCAATATCGGTGTTCCCTCCAGTGGGTTCCTCAATCTAATCCACTATAGTCAGTGTTATGATCAGTCTGATTCGTCTCCACTGGATGTTAAACTAATGGCGTACCATGTGCTATGCATGGGAAGATCAGAAAAACCTCAGATACATGCCTGTGTCACATGGTTCCCTGCCTTCGATGTGATATATCTCTGGCTTCTGCGCCCTCAAGAATCCCTATAATAAGTGATAGAAGACAGACATGCATATCCCCCTGCGTCAAGAGATGCCAGTGGTGCCCAACATGAATACTCCCTTAACCGAAGGTTTCTTCTCTAACTGGACTCCTTGAAATTTCCTGACAGAAATAGTGTAATTAACTAGTGTTCATGAAGATATGTCTCTAGGAAGAGTTTCATGAACAACGTCATAAATCTACGAGGGAGACCCGGACTAGGTGACAAGCTCCGAGGAGGAATCCAAGGAATGAAGAACAGATATCCCATCATCCAGTTTCAATCAAGAAGCTGATGTCCCTGAATAAAGAGTGGATGACGCCCGCCTTTGGAAAGCCGAAATGCGGGGCAACAGCCATGCATCCTCCATGTGACAGATGTGCGTGCACCCTGACGAAACTGTCAAAAACAGATATCATTAAAGATCATGAAAATATCTCAATAGAGAACCCAACCACAAACTTATGGGATAAAAATTAAATTTCATCTAGTAAAACATCATGAAATAATCAACCACAGGAAGTAATTACACTTGACCATGTCTAAATCATTATATTAAAAACATGTAATATGGTCTATCATCCGACCTAGATAATGATACTCTAGTGTAAATCTACATACCTAGACATCCCATTCAACCTTTTGAATAATAACACCATCCTATGTGGATTTAATGTTAACCCATATGGCAAAAAAATCAACATGAGATCAATAAGAAACTATCCAGTCTATCTCGAGATTGAATTCAAACAAATTAATCATGAGAAAATAAAAGATCTCAAATGAAGTGACACCTACCAATATTTAGTGGGAACTCACTACACTGATTTACATCCTGCATTTTAATCTCCATATTAATATGAAGTGTCTTAACAGCATCATAAAATTGAAGCATTAGGCCAAGGCTCTCTGAAACAGTCTTGAATATGAATCTATGAGATGCACTTGCATCAAAAAGGGCAAACACAAAAGTAGCAGCTAGTATTAGCATACATCTCTAACTAGATGGCCTAATTCTCTGCTCCACCAGTGCTGATATACAAAATATATCTTTTAAGATCCATAGACATACAAAACTACCTCACTAAATAGATTAGGTTCACTCTTCTATCTACGTACAAGTGGTTCCATAATTCCTTGGACATAACCACATCCTTAGCCTAAATTATTGATATTGTTTCATATCCCAATATATAATGGAGCTATAAATCTTTATCCTAATCCAAGAGATGGAGTTTATCCCATTACACTATGAACTGGAGGTAAGAACATACAATATTGTGGTATGTGGACTATCCTTAAAGATGGTCAATAGTCGACTGAGTGTCTATCAAACTGATTCCACAAATGTTCTCATCTCTTATATTGATAATAGAAGAAATCTATACCTCACTAAAAAAATTGATATAATTCCATCATGTGAAGCAATAAAATGGAACATCCTTCCACTAGAAGATGATACACTAGTTTGAGATATAGAACATCCCTACTTCATGACCCCATTATTCCTCAGGTTCAGTTCTAAAATCTGCATCAAATTCATTATTTCAATTAGATTATTCAGATGAAAAATGTTTTCTTATGATAAAATGGAATTCATGATATCTTTCTAAAATCGTCTCTTCCACTAGGGATCGTCCAGAATATTAATCGGTGAAAGACGACGAATCTCTATAAAATGTGCTGAAAACTTCATAATAGACATCACACCCTACTCTAAAACAGAAAATTAGAGCCCCTTTCATATATAATAGTATCCAAAATAAATTATCAATAGCAAAAAAATTTGAAATCCCCCCATACCATATCTCATAGTATAACAACCTAGTTTACAAATATGAACAACACATACCCTCTCTCTAAAGCTTATATGTCACAAGCTTCACTCTCCACATAGGATGTTTCTTGAGATTCTCAAAAATATAATGTGTAGTAAAATCCATTTCTCAATAACCTATAGAAATCTATCTTCTAAAATCCTTGGGTTATTCTACTACTCAACCACATTGGTTAGCTCTACCATAGACGTGGGAGTTAGTGGGTCTCCCTCAAAAGTATATATAATTTATAGGAATTCCTCCTCGAATTTGGCATCTTCGGTTTCACAACATTCACTTCATGAGTATCTACTTATAGTCTTCGCCCCACCACATCCGGAGGACGAGATTTACCACCCTCTTTACACATTATTGGAGGTCTTCATAGTGGCATGCCTCTATAATCCAAAATAGACACCACTAAAATGATTTATAGGGAAAATATCATAGCTATAAAAATATGACAGGTTAAATCCATCATATAAAAATTTCATATCCCTATTCATGCTCCACATACAATGGGATGGTCAAAAGAAATTATAACAAAAAGTCCCGAAGACACTACCTACTACCCACTCTAACACCAAGTCTGGGTCAAGTTATCTGTTTCCACAATTTCAATTTCATTTATTTTTTCATTAATTCACTATTATATCTAAATGGTTGAACGAAATGGGTAAAAACTCTAGATTCATAAGGATATATAAATATTATAAATCAAAATATAGAATTTACTTTATCTAATAATTTAAACATTCTAGTCCTTATGATGAATGGTCCATGAATTAACACGCCATAGTTGACTGCATAGTGTTTTTATTGTATCCTTAGAAGGAAAATTTTGTTTAGGTTATATAAGATACTCAATGTACCAACTATGTTTCTCAGTTACATAGACAAATCATTCATTCTATCATAGATATATCATCAATGGATCAAATCATAAGGTTTTTTTGTCAAGAAATGAATACTATATGGACATGGAATTATGCATGAAAAGTGAATCATGTAATGTGCATAACGTTATGCATGATATACAAACCATCATCTCATTATGAAATAAAATATGGAATTATAGTAAACCTCAACCCACAAGTGTGTCACACAATGGTGGAATCAAGTCCAATGGGAAAGGAAAAATCCAAAAAAAAAACAATTATTTCCATTTCAGGCAATTTTAATCATTAATATACGTGTGTTACATACTCGAAAAAAATCATTACAAAAATTATATAACTTCCTTATATGCTATATTTTGTCTTGAAATTGTAAATCCCGAAAAGAAACCCCTTTAATATTAGTTTATAATGACCCGATTTGGGATCCATTTGAATTATTCCTGGACCTGTTGGGTCAAAAGGCCTGAAGAACACATTATTATTTTCTAGAGACCTACAACTAGTATCAAGGTCCTAGGGTGTGTCTGTATGAAGACTAAGGAATCATTTTATGGTGTAAGAATGGTGAATAATAATAACAGTCGATATTATGAGGATAATATTAATCCTAGATAGAATATCCAAATCCAAAATAATATAAAATTAAATAATACAAAATCAGTCATATATAATATGAAAATCATTTTATGTATCTATATAGAAGGAAAGAAATAATACATGCATCCAGTTTTATACCTGTATTGAAATTATAAAAAAGCCAAAAATACTATTTCTATATAGTATCATAATCCAATAGCGTTCTTATTATCCTTTATTTGTAAATAGAAATTATCCAAGAGTCAAATAGTAGGCACTTTCCCTATTCCCTAACTATATTCATAAAGTCTATGTGGTTACCAAATGGTGTCCTGAATTGGATGATAGATAAAGCTCAATTGGCCTCCAAAAATGGTATTTGTGACTAATATTGTATGTGTGATAAAAAAATGTAGTGTACAATATATTCCATAGTTATAAATGTGACTTATGAAATGTGGGATCATATCCGTCCAAATATGGATCCATGAAATTAATAGGTTGGATCCCAAAAATAAGGGAAGTGGTGAAACATAAAATATACATTTAATATTGTCCAATGTAACAACTTTAAACTGATACCTATATCAGGGATATTTGTAATCATAACATAACATACATCACTACCACTTCATATAACCATGTGTCAAAGTCCACAAAAACCATGTTGTGTAATCAAGGAAAAACGTCCACAATTCCCTCACCATAGATCAACAATATGACTAGGCTGTTTCCGATGCAATATATAAAAGACAGAGGCATCTTCATTGATCCTAAATAAAATCTTTATGGAAACATTAGAAATAAAATGGTGGGGGGGGGGGGGGGTCTAATGATCATTACAATAGAGCATTTCTAATGTGGGTCATTGCAGGACATATCTAAGGGGTATCCAGTCCTAGAGAATATTTCAGAATCAAAATCAAACGAGTAAACAAGTCTAAGGAATCCAATACAGTAATCAAGATTTTTTTAGTTGAAATTTAAAATTCCATCTATTGTATTTATGATTTATTGACCTCACCCAATGAATCCCCTACCATTATCAATTTATCATCTAAGTTCATTCAACAATTCATTTCTAACCACAACAAAAGGGTTCTTGCAAATCACTCAAAATTTTACATATAATTACCTAAATCACTTCACATCAAGTCAGTACATGGAATGATGGAATATTATCTATCTTATCATCTTAATTTAATTACCATTTAGTTTAAAAAATATTCCTATAACTATAAGGCCCCAGCTTTAAACATTATTTAATCTTGAGATATTTCAAGAATACACATTGAGGATCTTTTCAGGTTTAGATTTTTGGAGAATTAGATCATAAATCATGCATTACATTCCACATTTAAACAAGATGGTTACAAAAAAGACAATATTGATTTTTCCCATCAAAAGTAACATATTTAAAATAAAACATGGGTTCTTTCTTAACACTTCCTCAATGCTATCATCACATCATGTACTTTTCCCTTGACCTGTGAAAAACATTTCAAAAACTTGGGATGAGCATAAAAGCTGAGTAACATATATAAATATATGGAATGCAATCATTAGTCCATATATACATATGAATCAATGAAATAATACTTTACTCATAAAATTTAAGCACTATAACAGGCCTCACGAAATCATAAGATTCATGAATAACTCATATAAATCATAATATATAAAGGTAACTTGAGGCATTAATAACATTCTTACATATGGAGTAAGAATCATGGTTAGATTTGGAATACCCATCACAGTATATTCCCAAAATATCTTCAGTGAAACCTTATCTTTTAACCCCTTCGCGTTACCCAATGCATTGGAGAGCTATATCTGGCTCACCCTCCATTAGTTTATCACAGAACCAATCGTCTTTATAAACAATGCCCAAGAACCATAACATAATCGATTCATATAAAACATGAATAAAGAAAACATATCATTTCCACATTTCAATCACAATATATCAGTACAACACATTGATATAATAAAAAAATTATCAAAAACATTTTCAATACCAAAAAAAAGAATAACATGGTATTTATTTTTTTATTTTAAAAATGGCATGGCTTGTAGAGAAGCCGAAACTCTAATAATGGTCTCAGCGGCAGATAAGTCGTTGTCGCCGCATATCTAAGACAAAACATTCTCTTTTGTCATTTAGTAAAACGCTTCATAAAAAAAGATTCCTTTTGAATAAAAGTAAAAGTCAAATGGGTTTATACACCTTATAAAAGAATGTTGTGTATAAAACAAAATATGCCTCAATGAAAGGAGATTGAGACGAAGTGTAACGCCCCGACCCCAGTTACCCAGAGTCAGTGCATTATTTTAATACATTAGCATGATTATAAGGAATCATGTCTCGAAGGATCAAACAGTTTAGCAGTGGTGGAAAATAGATTACATACATGAACTTTACATTACAATTTCAATCATAGAATACAACATAGATTGTGCTTTGAGAATACAATTATTCCCTTGGCATAACCCTTTATATCAATCATAGTACACTTCTTGGGATCCTGGGAGAAATAAAACATTGAAAGGGATGAGATCAGATGCTCAGTAAGGATAATAATACAACGAAAACTTTCATAAGTAAACATAAACATTTAAGGAAATGTATAACTAAAACAAAAGCCTTTTAAACTTGAACTTCATCATAATATGGAAAAGATAACATAAAATAATGCCATTTACTTACTCACATGGATATTCTACTAGTTGAATAATCACATGAAATATCAATAACCACTTTCATAATGAGGTAATGTATAATGCCGGACATTCTGAAACATTTTTTCAAGGCCTCGGCCAAGACGTCTAAAATGATTAAGGCCACGGCCAAAACCATATATCAAAATGGGAAAGGGCCTCGTCCAATTCCACTTCTAGTTGTCTCATGAGACCTACCGATGCATCGAGGAGCTATAGCGGGCTCCACCCGTCACTTATTAAGTCCAATACATTCCTCATATGAATAGGTTTAAATATAACATAAACATTCATATTAAAACTAGCATACGAATTGTCAATACTTTCTCCATAAACCATGAATGGTATAAAAAAACACATCCATAGTCAAACATACCACAAAACCTTCAACACAATATGGAAGATTTGTATCATGATAAATCAACTTCAAAACATGTTTTAAATCCATTAATGGATTTTGACATAGATGAAAATGATTTTTAAAACTATTTGAGAGAAATACCCCTTTTTCATGAAAAATTTAAAAGTCACACAATTTAAAAAATAAGTCATTTAAAGACATTTTTGAATCAAAGTGTCCCATACCACATTGAATCTTTTGAAAGGAATTAACATTTTGAAAACATTCATGTCTATATAAATAAATCCGTAAAACCCATTTTAAAAATATGGACATTAGTTAATAGATTTAGAAAGAAAAATCTTTAAAACATTTGAAATTCAGATCATGATAAAGAGTAACTTTCAAAATCCTTAAAATCTTCATTTTGAAATCATTTTTATGAGAAATTGTCATGGATGGTAAAAATATCCCTGTAAATACTTCCACATAAACAATCTCGGATAATAATGAGATTGAGGAATTAACCCTTACCAATTTGGTAACATACGAAACATACAACCCATGAAAGAGGCATCATACAATGAATATGTAAATACAAATAAGGTAAAGTGTATTACACAAAGAATACAATTATGGGCAGTACATACACCACACAAAAGGTAATAATGGCAATATGGCATGAATCTCATAGGTATAAGTAATGAGATGAAAATCCCTTACCACTTTTGTAACTTTCATAACATACAACCCATGAATGAGGTATCATAAAAGGAAAATGTAAATACACATAAATTAAAGTGTATTAAACAATTAATATAATTATGGGCAGTACATACACCGCACAAAATGTAATAGTGGTAATATGGAATGAATCTCACAGGAATAAGTAATGAGATGAAAATCCCATACCTCGTGTCCAACTTGACCCGTTCGTTATTTAATATCATGAATAATAAACTAAAGTAAACTTATACTTGCTTAAGAACCTTTTTCAAGTTTATTATTGATTTTATATCAATTATGTTTATGTTATAACCATTATGTAAACATTTAAGTTAATAATGTTTATTTTGTCGATATTTGGTACTTGAGTCAAAATGGACTTTTTATAATTACACGTTGTCCATGTGGTCAATAGTTCATCATATCCAGAATGGTATTCATGATTTAGATATCATATATATCATATATATCCAGTATATACATGTATTTATAATAGTACATAACATTTATAGGTACGAAATGAAAGGTACCGTTCATGGAGACGGTAAGCCGTACGTACGCATGAACGCTACGTTCATTTCTATTTCTTACTTTAATGGAATTAAAACTAAATGATACATAGGTATATTATAATTCCAGTATAATATAATATTTTATATATGTCACTTATGTTCATTAAAACCATCCTTTATATGTTCTATGTATGGTATGAACGAGTCATATCATTTTAAGGGGGCGGTAGTCCGCACTTCCTCAAATGAAATTATCGTATGTATATACAACAATAAACGAATAATGGTATGACATGAAATGGAATTACAGAAGCTTATATATAAAATATATATCATTAATATCATATTTAATTATAGTTACATCTTAATGGCCACCATGAGAGGTGGTATGATGTAATTGAACAATCATCGTTTCGTGAGGTGTTCGTTTTCCATCACAGAAACACTATGTTCTTCATCCATTAGATAGAGGTGTGTGTAAGTGTAGTTCGAATACATCTTATAACAACATCCTAGTATATTGAGGATACTGGGTTTGTTACAAAATAAAGTAAATAAAAAGAGTTTAGGGGTTGGAGAAACAAAATAATAGAAAACAACTTAAGAGAAACCATTACCTTTAATTTGGGTAACTTCTTTTGGTTTGAACCAAAGGACTTCTTGAAGTGTCTTATACCAAATTTATGGCTTCTAGGGGGAGCAGAGGGATGTAGGGAGCTTAGTTGAGAAGAGTTTGGACGAGCCAAGTTGCTTGAGAGGTGTGAGGAATTGGGTATAAATGGTCTTTTTTTATAAGGGAGAGGAGGGGCTCTTTAGAAAAGAGTGAAAGTATTACATTATAATATAATGATATTCGGTTTATAATGGTCCAAAAATCATTGAGGTAGAATATAAGATTACTAATATTCGAAATAAAATAAACCAATAGTAATTGGACAGGTTTTAGGTTAAATTAATATTATTATTATAATATTTTGTTACCCTTATTTACCGGATTTACCCTTTAACCATGGTTAATAAAATTTTTACCGAAGTAATTATTCAAAATGTGTAAAAATAAAAGTTACCTATTTAGACAATTTGGACATCCTAATTCTAAATATGGAATCCTTTTTTTCAAATTCAAAACACAGAAGTTGTAGAAATTAATTTAAAATTAATTCCCGCTTTCAAAACAAAAAGCGTGTTTTTAAGATATAATAACTATCAAAAGATTGACACTTGTTTATGTCCGGTTTAACTGTGAAATTATGTACAATGACCAAAATTGTATTAAATGGTAAAATTATATTCAAAATATACTTTATAACCACTCAAATTCATAATTTATCACTATTAATTATTTTGATTAAAAAATTGTTTTTAATTAAAATTTAGTAATTTTTCACTATTCATCAAAATATTAAAGTTATCTGAAAAGTACCAAATTTTCACCCTAGGATAAATTCGATATTCTGAATCCAAAAATGAAGTCCATTTTAATAAATAAAATTTATAAAATTTCAAAGAGTAGGTATTACTATTCAGAATGGCTAGTTTGATTAGTTGTGGTGTGTTTGAACTCGAGGTTGCGTACAACACAAGCTATTGCATTATTCTAAGGGAAACGTACCGTGGAAGCTTGGGGTGTTATATTGTAATGTTTTGATGTCCCTATTAATTTATTTAGTCAAATTGAACATATAAAAGATTAAAATATTATATTTAAAAAGGGGCTACTATTAAATGTCGGTAAAAGTGGATTTTTAAAAAAATACTTCTTTTATCTAAAATAATGAATTTGTTCTTACATTATGACTAAGAAACTCATAATATGGATTCTAAAATTGTAGGGATTATATAAAGTTCAAAATTTAGTTAATACTATTCATAACTTCTTTTGAACGTCTTGTTTGGTAAGTCTTGGTGCGCTTTAACTCGGTGTTGCATGTAGTGAAAGTTATTGAGTTTTTTTTGAAGAAGTAACATACTATGAAATCTTGGGGTGTTACATTCTTCACTCCTTCAATAAATTGCGTCCTCGCAATTTGATATTGTTATTTGAAAATAATGGTTGAATTTTAGAGAATATCTTTGTGGGAAAACCCACATCAAAAATTGTGTTAATAAAATTTATTCTTAATAAGACGAAAAGAGAAATGAAAGGGCCACCACCAAATAATGATCTTGATTTGGAGAACATTAGCGGAAATTATAGAAGTATAATTGGAGAAAAACGTAAATATTTATAATTAGTGATTGAGGTCATCAATCACAAAAAAGTGTAAAATTGAGGGACTTAAATTCATCAATATTTGAGGATTTAAAATACCTTCGGTTCAACAAAACATATGGTATTAGGATAGAAATTTTTTTTTCTTAAGATCCCTTCACTAATGTATAAGAATTAATTTCATCATTGAATAAGAAAAGAAGAAAACTTTTTGCTTGACAAGTAGAGTCCCATCTTTTAACTAAGTTCTACAACAAATTCCTCTTTCACTCTAAAAGGTAATACAACTCAAAAATACTCTATTTATCCTAATCGTATATGGTACAAAATATAATGAATTTATAATTCACATATCAGACCCTTTTAAAAAATCAACATTATACAATCCAGGGACTTCACGTTGTCCAGTGGAAGGAGGTAAATCCCAATCGCACTATGGTTGTGGGTTCGATTCCCGCAGCTTTTCCCGACAGGACGGGATGTCACACAGTCCGTGTGTTGTCCTTTTTATAAATATCCAAAAATAATCTCAAACTAGAATTATCCAAAATACTTATATCCAATCTTATAAGGAAGATAAACGCAATGAATATCATTTTTTATCCTTAATAACATGTGAACACTTTCATCATGTATTCTTTTACCAAAAAAACGTATTTACTATGTTCATGCTCCCTTATTCTTTAAAGAATACTGGATATAATCCTTCTATCAAAAAAATTCTGTAAACTCCAAAAAGGTAGTCTGGAATATCCAATATAATTTATTCAAATCAACCATCTCTTATTCCAAAATCACTATCTCAATATCAGGACCATATTAAGGAATACCTTTCCTTCAACCATGTATTTTCAAAAAAAGAATAGCTTACTATTAATTCACTTTTCATAGAACAATATAATCTCAAATGCCCAATAAAATAGTATTGCAGTACAATCCTTATTTATCTCCATAATTCATTTAACCAGTATACTGTTGATACGACACTCAAATAAAACAACATAAGAAATCTAGTCATTCCTCCTCATTTGTGGTAGTATCATCACTTGATTATTATCCAATAGCATCATTTGCTGTATACTCCGATGACTGGGACATTGATTTGCGTAGTGTCTGAACTCCATGCAGATGAAGCATTTCACATTTGAAATCTTTTTCATATCTTTGCAGTCACGTACATTGTGTCCTTTTTCTCCACACTTTTAACATACTCCCATTCTCATCAGGCATTTACCAAGGTGATTCTTTCCACAATTATCACATATGGGGAAATCCTTCTTTACCTTCTTCCCTTTATCCATCTTTCTCTCTTCTATCCTTTTCATCTCTTTCTTCCCTTCAAATCCATAGAACTCAGAGAATTCTTTACTTATCTTCTTAACACATGACATTATTCTTTCATATGATGAGAGTACATGGGAGACTATTTCCCTTATTAATTCTTTCTTAAGACCATGAAAGATATGATCCTTCTTACTCGTTGGATCATAGGTATTTCTGGAGTTCTCATTCCTTCTTCTAGGTGCCATTTGTATACAATGTAATACACTAGGTCAATTTATTTATCACAATTCATAATTACAAACATGTAAAATACCTAACGTAAATTGAATAGATTATGGATATAATCCATAAGCATAAAAAATATTTTCTTTGAGTAAGTATATACTCATGAGCCCTTTATAATGGTTTCTAAATAAAATGAGAATTATCCTATGCATATCCCCCGGGAGTGTCGTAACCAAGAGTGCAACAAGGTTCATTGTCGTGCACCAGTTCCCGTTCGAGTCTAGCTCAAAGCAGTGTTTTCAGGTTTTACCCCTAGGTACATCTGTGCAAGAGCCGCCTCTACCTGCTCGTATCCAGACAGGGATGTATTGCTCGGAAAACTCACAAAATCTCTACAATACCGAAATTCTAGGAAGTTCATCTATACTAATCCCCAATGTCTATCTTAGGGCTATGTGCTCTAATCAGAGTTTATCTAAATCTAGTTTCCAAAGTTATTACTAAACTTCCTATGAGACCAACTGTAACACCCCGACCCCAGTTACCCAGAGTCGGTTCATTATTTTAATACATTAGCATGATTACAAGGAATCAAGTTCCGAAGGACCGATCAATTTAGCAGTCTTGGAAAATATATTACATACATGAACTTTACATTACAATTTCAATCATAGAATACAACATAGATAGTGCTTTGAGAATGAAATTATTCCCTTGGATTAACCGTGTATATCAATCACAGAACACTTCTTGGGATCCGGGAAAAAATAAAACATTGAACGGGGTGAGCTCAGATGCTCAGTAAGGATAATAATAGAGCGGAAACTTTCGTAAGTAAACATAAACATTAAAGCAATGTATAACTAAAACAAAAGCCTTTTAAACATGAACTTCATCATAATATGGAAAAGAAAAAATAAAATAATTCCATTTACTTACTCACATGGATATTCTACTAGTCGAGTAATCACATGAAATATCAATAACCACTTTCATAATGAGGGAATTTATAATGCCGTACATTCTGAAACATTTTGTCAAGGCCTCAGCCAAGACGTCTAAATTGATTAAGGCCCTGGCCAAAACCATAAATCAAAATGGGAAAGGGCATCGGCCAATTCCATGTCTAGTTGTCTCATGAGACCTACCGATGCATCGAGGAGCTATAGCGGGCTCCACCCTTCACTTATTAAGTCCAATACATTCCTCATATGAATAGGCTTAAACATAACATAAACATTTGTATTAAAAATAGCATACGAATTGTCAATACTTTCTCCATAAACCATGAATGGTATAAAAATAACACATCCATAGTCAAACATACCACAAAACCTTCAACAAAATATGGAATATTTGTATCATGATAAATCAAATTCAAAACAAGTTTTAAATCCATTAAAGGATTTTTAAATAGATGAAAATGATTTGTAAAACATTTTGAGAGAAATACCCCTTTTTCATGAAAACATTTAGAAGTCACGCAATTTAGAAAATAAGTCCTTTAAAGACAATTTTTAATCACAGTGTCCCATAACACTTTGAATCTTTTGAAAGGAATTAACATTTTTAAAACATTAATGTCCATATAAATAAATCCTTAAAAACCATTTTGAAAATATAGACATTAGTTAAAAGATTTAGAAAGACAAATCATTAAAACATTTGAAATTTTGATCTTGATAAAGAGTACCTTTCAAAATCCTCAAAATATTCATTTTGAAACCATTTTTATGAGAAATGGTCATGGATGGTAAACATATCTCAGTAAATACTTACACATAAACAATCTCAGATAATAATGAGATTGAGGAATTAACCCTTACCAATTTGGTAACTTACGAAACATACATCCCAAGAAAGAGTATCATACAATGAATATGTAAATACACATAAGGTTAAGTGTATTACACAAATAATACAATTATGGGAAGTACATACACCACACAAAAGATAATAGTGGCAATATGGCTGGAATCTCACAGGAATAAGTAATGAGATGAGAATCCCTTACCAATTTCGTAACTTTCGAAACATATGACCCATGAAAGAGGTATCATAAATGGAATATGTAAATACACCTAAATTAAAGTGTATTACACAAAGAATACAATTATGGTTAGTACATAAACCACACAAAAGGTAATAGTTTCAATATGTCATGAATCTCACAGGGATGATTAAAGAGATGAAAATCCCTTACCTCGTGTCCAACTTGACCCGTTCGTTATTTAATATCCTGAATAATAAACTAAAGTTAATTTATAATTGATTAAGAACCTTTTTCATGTTTCTTATTCATTTTATATCAATTATTTTTATGTTATAACCATTATGTAAACATTTAAGTTAATAACGTTTATTTTGTCGATATTTGGTACTTGAGTCAAAATGGACTTTTTATAATTACACGATGTCCATGTGGTCAATAGTTCATCATATCCAGAATGGTATTCATGATTTAGATATCATATATATCATATATATCCAGTATATACATGTATTTATAATAGTACATGACATTTAGAGGTACGAAATGAAATGTACCGTTCATGGAGACGGTAAGTCGTACGTACGCATGAACGCTACTTTCATTTCTATTTCTTATTTTAATGGAATTAAAACTAAATGATACATAGGTATATTATAATTCCAGTATAATATAATATTTTATATATGTTACTTATGTTCAATAACACCATTCTTTATACGTTCCATGTATGGTATGAACGAGTCATATCATTTTAAGGGGGTGGTAGTCCGCACTTCCTCAAATGAAATTATTGTATGTATATACAACCTGAAACGAATAATGGTATGATATGAAATTGAATTACATAAGCTTATATATAAAATATATATCATTAATATCATATTTAATTACAGTTACATCATAATGTCCACCATGAGAGGCGGTAATATGTAATTGAACAATCATCATTTCATGAGGTGTTCGTTTTCCATCACAGAAACATTATGTTCTTCATCTATTAGATGGAGGTGTGTGTAAGTGTAGTTATAATCCTTCATATAACAACATACTAGTATATTTAGGATACTGGTTTTATTACAAAAAAAATAAAATAAAAAGAGTTTAGGGGTTGGAGAAACAAAATAAAAGAAAACAACTTAAGAGAAACCATTACCTTTAATTTGGGTAACTTCCTTTGGTTTGAACCAAAGGACTTCTTGAAGTGTCTTCTGCCTAAAGTAAGGCTTCTAGGGGGAGGAGAGGTATGAAGGGAGCTTAGTTGGGAAGATTTTGGACGATCCAAGTGTCTTGAGAGGTGTGAGGAATTGGGTAGAAGTGGTCACTTTTTATAAGGGAGAGGAGGGGCTCTTTAGGAATGAGTGAAAGTATTACTTTATAATATAATTATATTCAGTTTATAATGGTCCAAAAATCACTGAGGTCGAAGATAAGATGACTCATATTCAAAATAAAATCATACAATAGGAATAGGACATGTTTTAAGGTAAATTAATATTATTATAATAATATTTTGTTACCCTTATTTACCAGATTTACCCTTTAACCATGGTTAATAAAATTTTTACCGAAGTAATTATTCAAAATATGTAAAAATAAATGTTACCTATTTAGAAAATTTAGACATCCTGATTCTAAATATAGAATCCATTTTTCCAAATTCAAAACACAGAAGTGGTAGAAATTAATTTAAAATTAATTCCCGCTTTCAAAACAAAATGCGTGTTTTTAAGAGATAATAACTAGCAAACGATTGGCACTTGTTTATGTCTAGTTTAACTGTGAAATTATGTCCAATGACCAAAATTGTATTAAATGATAAAAATATATTCTAAATATACTTTATAACCACTCAAATTCATAATTTATCACTATTAATTATTTTGATTAAAAAAGTAGTTTTTAATTAAAATTATGTAATTTTTCACTATTCATCAAAATATTAAAGTTATCTGAAAAGTACCAAATTTTCACCCTAGGCTAAATTCGATATTCCGAATCCAAAAATTAAGTCCATTTTGAAAAATAAAATTTATAAAATTTCAAAACGCAGGAATTACTATTCAAAAATCCTAGTTTGATTAGTTGTGGTGTGTTACGACTCGAGGTTGCGTACAACACACGCTATTGCATTATTCTAAAGGAAACGTACCGTGGAAGCTTGGGGTGTTATATTGTAAAGTTTTGATGTCCCTATTAATTTATTTAGTTCAATTGAACATATAAAAGATTAAAATATTAGATTTAAAAAGGGGTTACTATTAAAAGTCGGTAGAAGTGCATTTTTTGAAAAATACTTATTTTATCTAAAAAAATGAATTTGTTCTTACATTATGTCTAAGAAACTCATAATATGGATTCTAAAATTGTAAGGATTATATAAAGTTAAAAATTTAGTTAATACTATTCATAACATTCTTTGAACGTCTTGTTTGGTAAGTCATGGTGCGCATTAACTTGGTGTTGCGTGTAGTGAAAGTTATTGATTTATTTTGAAGAAGAAACATACTATGAAATCTTGGGGTGTTACACGAAGTCCCTTACAAAGTTAGTATCCTTAGATTAAGGATAAATCAATTACATGAGTATGTGGGGAAAATATAAAAACACCTAACATAACAGGATATTAAGAGTAAAACAATCATAAGGCATCCACACATATTAATAGTATGAAATAATCAAGAATTAGAGGTTTGAACCAATCAATTGAAATTTGGTTAAGAAGTCCCCTTACAGAAATTCGACAGCCTAACAATGTCACTTTAAAATTCAGAAAATGAGTTGATGAGAGAGAAAAGGGTATCTCATCACATGAACATAATATTTATAGAAATAAGGATATAAAATAACATATTCCAACATAATAAGATGTAAATCAGAAGACATAAGAAAATGATGTCTTTTAAAAAAGATGAGGGTGAAAGAATCCCTTCCCGATTTGGGTAACTTACGAAACGTACACCTCATAAAAGAAGAACCAAACAATTATGATGTAAATACCCATAAATAAGAGTATATTACACAATGAGTAGAATCATGGTCAATACATACTCCACTCAATGGCGATAGTGACAAATATAGCATGAATTTCACGGGGATAAAAAGTGATATAAAAACCTCATACCTCATTGTAATCAATAAAGTCATATGACCAAAAGATAATAAACACAATATTTATCGCATAATACCATGAATATAAATAGAATCATTATAATATATATCAAATTGATGAACACAATGAACCAGATTCAATAAATAAATGGCGAACAATTAAAATCTCACAGAATTAAAAGTGAGATAAGATATCCCCGTATAAAAATTCATCAGCCTAACGACGCCACTTAAAACTTCCAAAAATGGATTGAAGATATCAATTAGGGTATCTCATCATATGAACTTAAAAATTTATTTATGAGGAATATATAATAACATACCCTAACAAGAGAAAGAATACCATAAAAGAAGTGACATAAAAGAGAGTACTTAAAAACAAAGAGAGAGGTAAGATCCCTTACCTAAAGTCTGACTTGTCTTGTTCATTTCTTTTAATTACTGAATAAAAAACGTTGGTCAATTAAAAAATTTCTTAAGGAACTCCTTTAATGTTTATTATTCAATTCATATCAAATATTATAAGGATATAATATTTAGTTAATTATTTGAGTTCATATCAAACGTTTTTTGTTGATGTTCGGTACATGATTCAAAAATGAACTTGTTTGAAAAGAATAGTCCATGTAGTTATAATTACACCATATCTAGAATTGTATTAATGATTTAAATATCATATATATCCAGTACATATTAATTTTATACTATTCCATAACATTTGGAGATAAAAAAAGAAATGCGCCGTTCATGGAGACGGTAGGTCGTGCGTACGAATGAACGCTACTTTAATTTATTTATCACATTAATGGAATTAAAACTAAATGATATATATATATATATATATATTATTTACAGTATAATATATATGTTATATATGTCACATTATTTCATTAATTTCATTCTTTATACATTCCATGTATTGCATGAACGAGTCACATCACTTGAGGGGGCGATAGTCCACACTTCCTCAAATAAAATTATCGCATTTTCAGAGCATGCAAAGCATAAAGGTATGTTTTAAATGTAAAATACAGAAGAATATAGAGAAAATAAATATAAAATATATCACAAATAAATATAGTTCCATCATAATGGCCACCATGAGAGTTGGTAGGAGAAGATAGAATAATCATCATTTCGTGAGGCACTAATTTGCCATCCACGGGAATAATACATTATTTAACCATTAGATGGAGGTGTGTGTAAGTGTAGCTCAAATAATATTCATAACAACATCATAGTATATTCATGACACTGGTGTTGTTACAAAATAAATGAATAAATAGTGTTTATTGGGTTAGAGAAGCATAATAATACAAAAGAACATTAGAGAAGACTTTACCTTTAAATTGGGTAACTCCCTTTGGATTGAACCAAAAGGGTTTCTTGAAGAGCTTTCTGCCTAAGGGAATGCTTCTATGATGAAAAGAGGGATGTGGAGAGACAAAATGATCAGATTTTGGCCGATCCAATGGCTTGAGAGGTGTGGGTAAGTAGGTAGATGTGGGGGCCTTTTATAAGAGGGAGGAGGAGTACTCTTGGAAAGTCTTGAAAAATTACTTTATTATAAAATGTTTTTTCAGATATCCAAGGTCCTGTAGTAAAATATTTCAAGGATACGGTGATAAGGGTTCTAAATCCTTCCATAAAATAGTTTTTTAAAAAGTGTAAGTCTTAGATTTTACATTATCTATTTATTTTATTTAAATCGTTTATTAATGAGGTAATCATTGCATCATCATGGTGTCATAAATAAATTACTATATTTAATGTCGAAAAATTATAAACAAAATACTATGATGTAGGAAATATTTTTATCTTTACAATGAATATTTATAGTCAAAAATATCACTTGTATAACCATATGTATAAATTGTTTTTGTAAAACAATACATGTTTGTTACACATTTATTTTTACTTTAAATAAAAAGTTAGTAATGTCATTTTTTTACCCAAGTGGCTCAATGGGCCCCCCAAGTTGACCCATGGATTTTATTGGTTGGTATTGACTCATAAAATATGTGTAGGACAAGTGTAAATTTAATTTCTTATTATTATATCATTATATTTACCTTAAATTACACTAATTACCTTTAATCGCGATTAATATAACTGAAAAGATACAATTCACCAAATATTTATTTTAGTCCCATTGAACCTCATTTTACTTTTTAATGAAAACGATGTATTCCATATTATGGAAATTCAAAACACAAAGGTTTTTAAATTTCATCTAAACAAAAAATCAGTTTTTTTTAACTAGAACATAGTGGTTTCACTATTCATAAAAAATCGATGTTTTTCAGAAAAATATTAAATATTCACTCTAAGCTATATTTGATATTCCAAGTTAAAAAATTATGTCTATTTTACCAAATTCATAAAATAAATGTTTCATTAAATATTTTTATAATTAATTCTCACAGTAAAAACAAATAATGTGTTTTTAAGAAACAATATCTATTAAAAGATTGACACTTATTTATGTCCAATTTCAATGTGAAATTAATTCAAATGACCACCATTGGATTAAATGGTAAAAATATATTTTAATTACACTTTAAACCCAATTAAATAAATAATTCATCCATATAAATAAATTAGATTAAAAAGAGGTCTTGAATTAAAATACAACATTTTCACTAATAATGTACTTTATCAGAAAAATATGAATAATTTACACAAAGTAAATTTTGAAGTCCAGATTCTAAAGAATGGATTTATTTTGTCAAAAATAACATATAAAATTTTCAAAAGCATATTTACAAAGGGTTTTCCATCAAAAGGCAGATAATCGATCTTTTAAAAAATATTATAAGATTTATGATTAAAATAGGATTCATTTGCATTTTAATCCACTAAAATTTATTGGACAAATGTAAAAATATTTCATAAACATATATAATAACTTTTTACTTAGTTTTGTTCATTCCCATCATTACATTTTCTAGGAGTTTACTACAATTTACAATTATATTATTTTATTATTAGCCTGCAACATATGATTTCAAAGAAACTCGTTGTTGCGTATTGGTTACGCCATCGAACATAGCATCCTATTTTAAGTAATATTAATATTTTATTCACAAATATTAATATATATGAACATCTCATATTCATTATTTACCTAGGATGTTACATCCTTCCCCCCTTTTGGGAATTGCATCATTGCAATTTCAAAATTGGCCTTGGAAGCTTTATTGAAATCCCCACATTGGAAAAGGAGTCAATTAAACTATCACTTTAAAAGAAAGAAAGTAAAGTACAAAGGTCACCCCAGTTAACCCATTCTAGGATTCCATGTAGGAAAACATGGACATGGATGAGAAAACAAAGGGTCATGTTCTGATGGAGAGTGATAGAAAAATGGTTAGGAGAAAGTTAATCACAAGAAAATCACAAAGTTGTGATTGGTTAAGCAGTATTTGATTCCCCTTTAGGAAAAGATAACAGAAAATATTTTTTTAAGTTACTTTTAATTGAGGAATTTATTTATGAGCTTAATTAAATCATATGGAAACTTTCATTCTTGTCGTGTAGACTTTCATCTCTTACTAAATTTATTACACAAACTAATATTTTCTCCAATAGCCGAGTATTTAGGATTACTTGTTCACATTAAGAGCGTTGTAATGAACTTATCACCTATTCAAAAAAATATGAACTATAATTTCCCATGTCCTTATACCTTAACCAAAACCAAAATTGTTATTACAATATCAGATAATCCCGAAAAAGGATAATCTTTCACAAAAAGAAAAAGTACTCTTAATCTCCAATGTTTGTCCAACAAACCCAAAGTTGAACAAGGACTATTTCATAAACAATTTTCCATAAAATTCATCAAAGTAAACCACACTAAGATTGAAACCCAATTCTTTGAAGGATTTTATCACATAGTCTTCGAAGGTAAATATTAACATTTATCTCTAAATAACATCAGTTTCTCTTAAAGTCTAATATTGAAAAGTAATTAACCTAATGACATATCCTCCATGATAGGCTAATAATTTCAATAGATAACAAAAAATAAACTTATTCTCGATTCATAAGATCATCTGACTAAAAAATAATTAGTCAAACTAACCAGACACTTCACATAGTCCAGTGGTAGGAAATAAATACCGGTCGCACTTTGGTTGTGGGTTCGATTCAAATAGAATTGTCCAACACAACGGGTTGTCACATGGTCTACGTGTTGTCCTTTTTCCGACACTATATAATTCTTAAAACATTCCCCAAAAAGAGATAAAATATTAAAAAATAACCATAACATAATTTAACCTCAAATTTTTCTCATGCCTTTCATTTTCCATTATATATAACCCATAATTACATCAAAAGTAATGGTCATATAAACCCTAATGGTTACCATTAAAATTATTACCTGAACTTCCACATCGAGTTGGTTCTCTCATACATGATGCATCAGAGAACTCACCAAGGATCAAGTGGTTAATCATGACTCCTTGATAATTGGTTTAGAATAACCATGAGATTCCTCATTGAATCCCTAATTTCATCCAGTCTCATAATCAGAGAACCACCAAAGTTCCTTCAATCCGATTGTCACTTTGGTGACTTATAAATCCATCCATTTACTAAAATAAAAAAATGTCAGTGTGATTATATCAACAAAATCATAATTTACTAATGAAGAAGATAAACACTATGATATACATACTCATTCACGTTATCTAAAAACTAAGAATCTTTCTGAAATCCTAGCCATTATGGTAATGTCACTTATTCTTAAAGAATACCCTAACCTCTAAAGTAATATAGACTGACCATTGATACCAACTATATGGCCCCATCCTTAATCATTACATAATATTGATATATTTTAAGAATACACATTGAGGATCTTTTCAGGTTTAGAGTTTTAGAGAATTAGATCATAAATCATGCATTGCATTCCACATTTAAACAAGATGGTTACACAAAAGACAGTATTCATTATTCCCATAAAAGGAAACATATTTAAAATAAATCATGGGTTCTTTCTTGACACTTCCTCGAAACTATAATCACATCATGTACTTTTCCCATGACCTATGAAAAACATTTCAAAAACATGGGATGAGCATAAAAGCTCAGTAAGGGATATAAAATATGGAATGAAAACATTAGTCCATGTATACATAAGAATCAATAAAATCATACTTTACTCATAAAACATAAAAACTTTAACATACCTCATGAAATCATAAGATTTATGAATAACTCAGAGAAATCATAAGACATAAAGGGAACTTGAGGCATTAATAACATTCTTACATAGGGAGTAACCCTCAGGGTTACGTTTGGAATACCCATCATAGTATATTCCATAAATCTCTTCAGAGAAACCTTATCGTTTAACCCCATCGCGTTACCCAATGCATTGGAGAACTATATCGGGATCACCCGCCATTATATTATCAAGGAACCACCCGTCTTCATAAACAATTCCCATGAACCATAACATAATCGTATCACATAAAACATGCATAAAGGAAGCATAACATTTCCACATTTCAATCACAAGAAATCAATACATCACATTGATATGATAAAAATATTATCAAAACCATGTTAAATACCAAAATAAAAGAAAATTAAAACATGTTATTTAATTTTTATTTAAAAAATTTTATGGCTTGCACAGGAAGCCGAAACTCAAATAAAGGTCACGGTGGAGGACAAGTCATTGTCGCCGCATACGTAAGACAAAAACATTCCCTTTTGTCGTTTGGTAAAAATCTTTGTATAAAATGATTCCTTTTGAATAAATGTAAAATTAAAAGGGGTTTATTCACCATATAAATGAAATTTGTGTATAAAACAAAATATGCCTCAATGAAAGGAGATTGAGACGAAGTCCCATACAAAGCCGGTATCCTTAGATTGTGGATAAATCAATTACATGATTATGTGTGGAAAATATAAATACACCTAACATAAGAGGATATTAAGAGTAAAACAATCATAATTCATCCCCACAAATTCATAGTATGACATAATCAAGAAGTATAGGTTTGACCCAAACAATTTAAATTGGGTTAAGAAGTTTCCTTACAGAAATTCGACAGCCTTACGACGTCATTTTAAAATCCAGAAAATGAGTTGATGAGAGAGAAAAGGTTATCTCATCACATGGAAATAATATTTATAGAAATAATTTTATATAAGAACATATCCCAACATAACAAGATGTAAATGAAAATACATAACAAAAAAGATTTCTTTTAAAAAAGTTGAGGGTGAAAGAATCTGTTACCAATTTGGGTAACTTTCGAAACATACACCTAATAAAAGAAAGAACAAACAATGATAAAGTAAATACCCATAAGTAAGAGTATATTACACAAATAGTAGAATCATGGTCATTACATACACTAATCCATGGAGATAGTGACCAATATTGCATGAATATCACGGTAATAAAAAGTGAGATAAAAACCCCATACCTCATTGTAATCAATCAAGTTGTATGACCAAAAGATTATAAACTCAATATAGATCATAGAATACCATGAATATAAATAGAATCATGATAATATATATCAAATGGATGAACAAAATACACCACATTCAATAAATAATTTGCAAACAATGGAAATATCACAGAATTAAAAGTGAGATAAGATATCCCCTTACGAAAATTCGGCAGCCTAACGACGCCACATAAAACTTCAAAGATGGATTGAAGATATAAATTAGGGTCTCTCATCATATGAACATAAAATGTACAGTATGGAGAATATATAATAACATCCCCCAACATAATAAAGAAAATCTTAAAAGAAGTGAAATAAAAGAGAGTACTTAAAAACAAAGAGAGTGGTAGGATCCCTTACCTCAAGTCCGACTTGTCTTGTTCGTTACTTTATATTCATGAATAATAAACTTTGTTCAATTACTAATTGCATAAGTACCTCATTTATAGTTTATTATTAAATTCATATCACATATTATAATGTTATAATATTTAGTTAATTGTGTGTGTTCATATCAGACGTTTTTTGTCGATGTTCGGTACATGAGTCAAAAATGAACTTGTTTGAAAAGAATTTTACATGAAGTTATAATTACACCATCTCCAGAATAGTATTAATGATTAAATATCATATATATCCAGTACATATTCATTTTATACTATTCCATAACATTTTGAGATAAAAAATGAAATTCAGAGTTCATGTAGACGGTATGTCATACCTACGCATGAACGCTACTTTCATTTCATTGTCACATTAATGGAATTAAAAATAAATTACATATATATATATATATTATAATTACAGTATAATATATATTTTATATAGTTCACATTATTTCATTAATTTCACTCTTTATACATTCAATTTATTGCATTAATGGGTTACATCACTTGAGGGGGCGGTAGTCCACATTTCCTCAAATGAAATTATCTCATTTTCACAGCATGGAAAGAATAAAGGAATGTTTTAAATGTAAAATACAGAAGCATAAAGATGAAATAAATATAATATATATACTAAATAAATGTAGTGACATCATAATGGACACCCTGATATGTGGTAGGAGAAGAGAGAACAATCATCATTTTGTGAGGCACTAATTCGCCATCCATGGAGACAATATGTTCTTTAACCATTAGACGGAGGTTTGTGTATGTGTAGCTCAAATCCTTCTCATAAAATATTGTAGTAAATTTAAGATACTGGTTTTTTTATAAAATAAATGAATAAAAAGAGTTTAGGGGGTTGGAGAAGCAAAATAAAACAAAAGAACATTAGATAAGACTTTACCTTTAAATCGGGTAACTCCCCTTGGTTTGAACCAAAAGGTTTTCTTGAATAGATTAATGCCAAAGGAAAGGCTTCTATGATGAATAGAGGGATATGGAGAGAGAAAATGAGAAGATTTTGGATGATCCAATGGCTTTAGAGGTTTGGGTAAGGAGGTAGAGGTGGGGGCCTTTTATAAGAGGGAGTAGGGGTACTTATGGAAAGTCTTGAAATGTTACTTTATTATAAAATTATTTTCTGATATCCAAGGACCCAAAATGATATATTTCGAGGATAAAATGATAAGGGTTCTAAATCCACCCATCCAATAGGTTATTGAAAAGTATTAGTCTTAGATGTTACATTATCTTTTCATTTTATTGAAATCGTTTATTAATGAGGTAATCACTGCATCATCATGTTGTCATAAATAAATTAGTTTATTTAATGTCTAAAAATTATAAAACAAATAATATGATGTATGAAATCATTTTATCTTTCCAATGAATATTTGTAGTCAAATATATGACTTGTATAACCCTATGTAAATTTTTTTTAGCAAAATAATACTTGTTTTTTGACACTTTTATTTTTACTTTAAATAAAATGTTATTAATGTCATTTTTTTTACCCAAGTGGCTCCATGGGGCCCCCATGTTGACCCATGGATTTTTGTGGTTGACCATGACTCATCCAATAAGTGTAGGACACGTGTAATGGAATTTCATATTATTATATTATTATATTTACCTTAAATTACACTAATTAAATTTAATCGTGATAAATATAACATAAAAGTTAGTATTCACCAAAAAATTATTTTAATCCCACTGAACCACATTTTACATTCTAATGACAATGATTTATGTCAGATTTTTGAAATTCAAATCACAGAGGTGGTAGAATTTCATTTAACCAAAAAATCAGTTTTTTAACTACCAGTTTATGGTTTCACTATTCATCAAAAATCGATGCGTTTCAGAAAAATACCAAAAATTTACTCTAAGATATATTTGTTATTCCAAATTCAAAAATGATGTCAATTTTACCAAATTCAACACATAAAATTTACTTTAATTATTTTTATAATTAATTCCCGCTGTCAAAACAAAATAACGTGTTTTTAAGAAACAATATCTATTAAAAGATTGGCACCTGTTTATGTTCAGTTTCAATGTGAAATTAATTAAAATGACAACCATTGGATTAAATGGTAAAAATATAGTTTAATTACACTTTAAAACCAAATAAAAAGATAATCTATCCCTATAAATAAATTAGATTAAATGGAGGTTATGAATTAAAATACAACATTTTCACTAAAAAACAACTTTATCAGAAAAATAACAAAAATTTACACAAAGTAAATGTTGATGTCCAGATTCGAAATAATGGTTTTATATTGTCAAAAATAACATATAAATTTTTCAAAAGTATTTTTAAAAAGGGTTTTCCCTCAAAAGGCGGTTAATCGACCTTTTAATGATAATTAGAAGATTTGTGCTTAAAATTGGATTCCTTTTCATTTTAAGCCTCTAAATTTATTGGACAAATGCAAAAATATTTGATAAACATATATAATCACTTTTTACACAGTTATATTCATTCCCGCCTTTACATTGACTATGAGTTTACTACTATTTACAATAATATTATTTTATTATTAGCATGCAACATAAGATTTCAATGAAACTCGTTGTTGCATATTGGGTACGCCATCAAACATAGAATTACCTTTTATGTAATATTAACATTTTATTCACAAATATTAATATATATGAACATTTCATATATATTATTTACCTAGGATGTTATAATAACAAGGTGTGTTCATACATTCCCATCAGAGAAGTATAAATTCCAATGGTTCAATGACACACCTCATGGGTGGTGTATGATGTAACTAAAAACCTCCAAAAATCTCCATGGTACCAGTGGGAAACATTAAAAAGTTACAATTGATTTTATAAAGAATTAAGGTAAATTTTGGTGGTTTCCTGAAAATCAATGTGTGTGTCTCTATAACAACACAAATTTTAAAACACAACACTATAAGGAAAAAACAATAAATAACCTAATGCATGTTCATAGTAGAACATTGTTCTGTTACGAGCCTCTAATTTGGTCTAGGTCGATATAAAGATTAATAAATGATGAAAATATTTTAAGCAAGGCCTAGAAGTTTTCACATTAATATCTAATTCAATATGACTTCAAATGAATAATAGCATAATATGATTGAATAAATTAACTGTAGGAATCTAATGAGATGACCAACACATGAATCAATGTTTAGAAAGGAGATTGGAATAAAATTACATCTTATGCTTGAAAATGAAGTTGATTTGGAAGGATAATCTCTTTTTTTTTATAGTATAAGCATAAATAAATATTTGATTTATGTTTTATACTCAAAAAAGAGAAAAATATCATTTCTCCTCAAACACCAAGGGTTTCATGGATTGGAATCGTGGTTGGCGAAAAAATACACCAACAGAGTGAGTTTATCTCTCATAGGGGTGACCTCATAGAAATTATTCTGCATGGTTAGACTAATAGTACAAAAATAGTTTATTTATCATCTTTTAAAATTCGATAGTTCATCTGACAGGCATGATTCCCTTACTGTACCATTTCCTCAAATGGTGTGTTCCTTCTATGGCCTTTGAAATCCCACACATGTTTTCTTGAAATTGAGTTTCATGTGTCATATGGTTTCAACTAACCACATGGCCTAGATTTATTGTTCCAAAAGCCTAGGCTTCTGGCTCTGAAGGAGGCATGAACACCCCTAAAACTATTGTGTTCTCATTAAGAACTCACATTCGGTAAAAATATGTGTTAACCCAAAAAAATCTTTTTACCTCAAAAAATTAAAAGGATATTACACAATTTATTATCTTGTAATTGGATAACTCCCCAAACTATCGAAATGAAAAATGTCTCTCACTGTACCTAGTTCACCCCTTAATCTATCCATTATTATCAACTTCTATTTACAAATATTTTCCAAAATTCTTTAGAGAGAGATGTAGGTCGCACCATTAACATAATAATCATATGTATATGTTCAAAAATATCATAAGCATTCATCATATTATAACCCATGACATGAAATGGGTATAATAAACATTTCATCATACAAAAATATGCAAAAAAGGTTATAGGTATTTTAAACACTTCATCATAGCATGACATGTGAAGAGAAGTAAGTTTTGTCATGAATCCACTCGGACACACTGGTACACTAAGTCCCAAACTAGTACAACCATATCTCAAAGGATGTTCCCCATACCTAGAGGTTAGATACTTGAATATATTATCATTTAAAAAGGAAGAGGGAACATATTTTCCAAAAAACAAATGAGGAATAAATATAAAAAATTCAGTATGTATACATTAAATACTCTACAAGGAGTAGTGTAATATAAGTCATACAAGTATACAACCCAATGTACATCATATATAAATACTAGAAAATAGGATAAAAAACAATGTAGTAGTGGACACAAGTCTCCAATACGATGGATCAATAACCAATACCACCTCTATGTGGAGCGGTACTCCAACTTAAAATAGATGAAAGATAATCTAAAAACACCCAGTGGATCATATAGGGTTTAAGGTAAAATCCTAGTATGGTCAGACCAAAATTTCATAAAAGATTCAAACATTAAATTAAAAAAATAAATTATTCAATTTTTATATAAACAATTATGGCATTTCAAAAGAATAAACACATAATCCTTGATTTATATTTAATATGATAGAAACACATTATATAAAATCATTAAAAAAATTCTATATAAAACAGTTTATATAGATTTAGAAATAATGGTAAAGAGTTCTCAATTAACATTGAAAAATATATTTCTAATATAGAACAATGAGAGAAAAATTCATATTGATAATGGTATTCTAGTTATAGGATGTTTGACTCTTTAAAATCAAATAGTTTTAAGGGAATTATGTGTATACATAACTCCCATTGGCACTAGTCGGATTGAATTTATCACCATCCAATTAGGGATGTTATTATTGTATATGTATTGTCATTGTTGTAAATTGTAGAGTAATGTTTGAATAACTCACTTACTACCTCATGATTAGATGATATTTAATAACAGAAAATGATGGGAAATTTTGTTTCTGACTTATTGAAATCAAATTCATCCCATTCTCTATTTCAAATATGTCAATTTTCCATTTAAAACCCATAATGGGGTTTTAATCGAATCAAGTATTCTTTTCAAGATAATAAATAACGGTTTATATCAAAATAATTTAAATTCAAATTTTCAAAATAGTAATTAAAAATAAATTCCATAAAATTAAATTCAAAATTTAAATCCACCAATTTAAATTTCACATACTTTAATCAATTTCTCAAATACACACCAATTCAATTGAATTGATGCTTTTTCCCAATTTTATACCAAGAATCCAATTTCAGATCAAAATACTCTAATTCAATGTAATAGGGTATTTATTAAACTAATTGAATGAAATTTGAATCCAAATTAATATAAATGAATATATTCAATTTATATCAGGAAATTAAATTTTAAACAACAAAATTTTATTTAATAATAATTGGCCATCATAACGGAACAACCTACGTTGGAAAATGGGATCTCAAAACACTAAACCCTAGCCCAGAAAACTTATAATGAATGCTGGAAAATAAGATCTGAGATACATACCATGATTATTGAACAAAAAAAGGGTATTATATTAACTAAAAATATATAGATCTATAAATCCCTTTTGAGTAAAAGAGAGAGATTGGGGGAAAGAAAACATGAATAAGAAACCTATTGGGAGAAGATTAAACATCATTCTCCGAGTGATCATTCTTCCCAGAATGGTATAGATTGTTCTAAATAACCTATTGGGCGCTCCCTTGGAATATGGAATCATAATAGGAAAAATAATTTCCATAAGGTACAAAAAAGTAGGGTTTTGTGATGTCTAAAATAAATTTCAGATTACAAAAATCTGATACACACATTTTGTTGGGAAAGGTCACATGGTTAAGAAAACCAAGCTTCATAACTTTAGAACCCATTTAATTTAGATCCATTGTTCTTTCTTTTTAGAAATATGTCTTGTAAAATAGGTCACCAACCATTCAAAACCTCACTACATAGTTTAGAAATATATGCACTATCCAGGAGCATAGTTTTGGGAAAATGTATGTCAATCATGCACAACCCATAAACACTAAAAAATTAAAACAATTTCACCCAAAAAATCTAGATCATATCCAAAAAAAGAATGATTACAATTAGGGTTTTGGAGTACCTAAAAATATTTACATGATTTTACAACCTCTACACCAAAGATACATTCTATTCCCATAAAGCATAAATAGATGCTTCAATTACAAAAAGATGCACCAAGTCCACTTTAATCAGTTCATCCATTCCCACGTCTCATGAGAATAATAACCATGATTCTATAGCACTTAAACAAAATGTTTCATCTTATCATAAAGTACCTTGGATTCACAATGAACTATTATAACTGGATGTTCAGTCATATATTACTCAGGTTTAACTTCAAGATCACACCAGTTCAAAACATAAGATGGATATGGTAGATAGTCCCATATTAGATAATAATAAAATATGTTATATATTGTCATTACCTATGGTGGAAGTGATAAATCGTAAGAATCATTTCCCACCAACGCAAAAAAAATTCAAAAGGACCAGCATAATGAGGAAATGATTCTCTTCTCTCATATGCCACCGATGACCCAACTAGGTTGATACTCTCAAGAGCACCTAGTCACTAATTTTTAATTACATTGGGTTGTGATGATGAACCACATTATAATTATACCATCTATGTTCTATCAAAATTATCTGATGAATGAAGAATATTGTTTTCATCATCTCTTGAACCAAGCTCGATCCAACCAAGGAACATTCACCAATATCTATCCATAAAAATAAATATTTTCTTGGTCATCTATAAAAGGTAGAAAAAAGAGGTATTCTAATCATGGAAATGTAACTGTTGTTATATGAATTTTAAAAATTACATAGTGGGTTACCCCAAGATCAACCATAATCAAGAACAAAGGTAGAGAGAATGTCCTCGGGATTATGTATAACTCATTATATCAAACCATATGAATGCAGATGATGTTCCATACTCAAATAGGTATGAGATCCCAATGCATCTTGATGGCCTTTTTGAAAAATTAAAATTTAATTGAGGGTCCCTATTGGAGAATGTAGAAGCAGTGAATTTTTCCAAATAAACAATCCATTCAACAAAGAGATTTCCCAACACCTCAACTTTGTTTTGATCATGAATGATTATAATGTGATACAATTTATTTAGGAAATCAGTCACAAAATATATCCCATTATTGCTTCTTGGGGTACATGTAATACCAACCACAAGTTATAAAATGATTTCATCCGACTTCTAAGTAAAAACTGTTAGTGCCTTGTGAAAACGAGAAGGTTTATAGGGATTGTCGTTGACCTGTTAGAACATACAACAATGAGAGTCAAATTCAAAAATTACCCATCTCATACCTGGAAACCAAAATATATTCAACATGTCAGAGAACATTATCATGCTTCTTAGGTTCAGAAACCACTAATAATTATTGAAATCACCCATCATATCTTTACATAAATCTTAAACATGGCAAATCAATTCTAATATAATAGAATGACCACTGTGAAGAATGAAAATTCATCTGATGTCTACCCAATATAAATACCATATCTAATGCTATGTAAATCATCATCATGATGTTGTTCCTAAATAATCGTAATGAGAATGTTGATTTTCATCTGAACACTTTCCAATTCATGATCTTCCCTTGAATCCTAGACTCTAAAATGGAACTGTGAAAAGAGAGCCATCAAGATCAAGTCATTAAATAATATTTTCACAACCCTGGTTGGATGTTACATTCTCAAATCATATGTGACGACATGCCCTTTTCCTGAGGTATATATGACTTCAATGTCAAAAGAGTTCATGTACTCCACCCAACTCCACTGGATGAGATTGAAATATGTTTTTGAGAATATATAACTAAATATTTCTTATTCCAAAAATATGGGAAACATTTCTCTAAAAAGGTAGTGCCACTAATAGTTAAGATCATACATCACAAATTCATTTTCAAGGCCATGGGTTAGATAACACTTTTCATGTGGCCTAAAAAGATGAGATCTATGCACAAAAACATGGACAACTTTCATAAGAACATATCTCAATCATGGTCCTGATTGATAAAAGAATACTAGAATATAATATCTGACATTCAGGAGAGTCAAAACAATCACATTAGTTATATGAAGTTTCATCTCGACAAAAAAATTCATGAAATTTCTCATACCAAGAAATCGTTATCTCATTCTGAGATAGATATGTTACTAGATAAGATAACGTTGATATGTCATTAACAAACCAGCGATAATTCCCAGCTAGACCTAAGAATCCTTGAATCTCAAAAAATATTCCTAGATGTTACCATGTCAGAAAAAGCATCCCATTTTAATTATTCAATAATGTAACATCTCAAAATTCCATGTTTCATAATATATTAATGTCATGAATCCATAAATAAAATTTTAAATTATTGGAAACAAGATGGTGATTTGAAAACAAATCGACGAATGATCTCCGATGATGCACATGATCCTCCTTAGACATAGATTAATTATGAATTTTATACACAAATAAATCAATAAATGTACCATGATACTCATGGAAAATCTTTTACATAAAATCCATGATGATTGAATGTGAATTTTATAAACCAATGTAATGAAAATTTACTCATAATGTTCATACCAAATCTGAAATATTGTTCTCTAAATGTAAAATTCTTTTATTCTTCCATGATTGTAACAAGATCGAAGATCAATCTTTGATAACCACTTTCCATATTTCAACTGATCAAACATATCATCAATTTTGGGAACCAGATATATTTTCTTTACCCAACCACTATTGAGTTTTCTGTAATCTGTACAAAGGTGATGTGAACCATCATCTTTCTTATCAATGAGAACCAGTGCTACCCAAGGTGATACACATAGGCGAATAAATCTATTATCTAAAATATCATCCAACTAAACCATAAAATCTTTCATTTTAATTGGTTACATGTGGTAAGAAGTAATTGAACATATTTTACTACAAGAAACTAAATCTATGGAAAAAATAACCTCTATTACTGGTGGGAACCAAGATATGTGAGAAGGAAAATCATTACAAAGCTTTAAAAAACATGAGGGAGATCACCACTCAAATATTATATCACTATGTCAAAAGAAAACACATATATGAATTTCTCCTACATCTTATACTCAAATTTGGGTCTTAGCCTCCTTCAAAGACAAGAAATAAAATATCAGTTGTAGTAAATGAGACCCGTCAAAGATAAATATCAATACATGAATTATTGAAAATGATAGAATCCATATCGAAAATGGAATTATGATTTTTCATGATGACAACCAAAAAATCCCAAGAAAGCATGACAAATGATAGTGAGAGAACACAATAAATACAATGAATACCCTATTCTCCCTTAGTTCAATGGGGTGTATAAATATAAATCACATAAGACAAAATCTATATAAAAATATTTAGCAGATAAACAATATGCATTGAAATAAAATAATGAGATGCAGAAGTATCAAATAAAGAAATCATTAATTATAATGCTATAATTATGGTACCTCTTATATTCAGTTGACCCATATCTACTTCCTTGGGAGATAATTTCATTCTATGAAAAGTATTTTTCTAGATGAATTTGTTTAGAACCCCTTTGATCATAAAGAATATGATTACACCATGGTTTTAATAGAAATTGATGATAGTCTACCCTAACAAGGAATATAATTGACATGGATGATTTTATATATATGACCTGAGATTCTATAGGAGCCACACATTTTGGGTTTCTAATTGAAAATACACAGAGAATTCTCCAAATTTCCCCAATGGTATAAAATAAAAGGGGCTCTACCCAACACTATAGGATGTCAAGAAAAAATATGTTGTCGATAACTACCACTTGAATCATTAGACAACTTTTTATCTTAAAAGGAATTCAAAATGAATATGGGAGAAAAGTGAACTCCAATCAACTGAGTCTTATCTGTAACACCCCATGCTTCTACGTTACGTTTCCCTTAGAATAATTCAATAGCGTGTGTTTTACGCAACCTCGAGTTCTAACACACCGAAACTAATTAAACTGGCCGTCATGAATAGTAATTCATACTTTTTGAAAATTTATAAATTTTATTTATTAAAATAGATATCATTTTTGGATTTGGAATATTGAAATTATCCTTGGGTGAAGTTTTGGTATTTTTCTGAAAGATTTCATTTTTTGATGAATAGTGAAAATTACTAAAGTTTAATTAAAAACAACTTTTTTAGTAAAAATAATTAATAGTGATAAATTATGAAATTGAGTGGTTTTAAAGTACATTTAGAATATATATTTACTATTTAATACAATTTTGGTCATTGGACATAATTTTACAATAAAACCGGACACAAACAAGTGTTCATCTTTTGATAGTTATTATATCTTAAAAACATGCTTTTTGTTTTGACAACGAGAATTAAATTTTAAATTAATTTCTACCACTTCTGTGTTTTGAATTCGGAAAAATGGATTCCATATTTGGAATCAGGATGTCCAAATTATGTAAATAGGTAACTTTTATTTTTACACATTTTGAATAATTACTTCGGTAAATATTTTATTTTTCGTGGTTAAAGGGTAAATCCGGTAAATTAGGGTAACAAAATAATATTATAATAATAATAAATTACCCTAAAACATGTCATAACCTTATTTGTGGATACATACCCGACCATGGGCATCCTTTGGTCGATTTTGGGACCCCATGTAGCAACTTGTAATTGGTAGGGACACATTATGTTAATAAAGTTAAAATAAATACAAAAATGACATAAGCTTATATCTTTTAGAAGTAAAATTTTTACATAGATCTATAGATGTTATATTTTTGATTATAAATATTCAATAGAAATATAAAAAGATTTCCTACATTATAGTATTTTGTTTAGAATTTTTAGACATCAAATAATTTAAATTATTAGTGACACAATAATGATGCAATGTTTACCTGATTAATAAATCATTGAAATAAGTAAGATTATAATGGTTAAAATATTATCTAAACCTGTAAAATTCCTATATGTTGATTTTATTTAGAATATTAGTCATCTTATATTCGAGCTAAATGATTTTTGGACCATTATAAATCGAATATCATTATATTATAAAGTAATACTTTCACTCTTTCCTAAAGAGCCCCTTCTCTCCCTTATAAAAGGAGACCACTTATAACCAATTCCTCACACCACTAAAGCCACTTTGCTCGTCCAAAATCTGCCCAACTAAGCTCCCTACATCCCTCCCCTCCTCCTTGGAGCCTCAACATAGGCAGAAGGCACTTCAAGAAGTACTTTGGTTCAAACTAAAGTGAGTTACCCAAATTAAAGGTAACGGTTTCTCTTAAATTGTTTTTATTTATTTTGCTTCTCCAACCCCTAAATTCTTTTTATTTCCTTTCTTTTATAACAACACCAGTATCTTCAATATACTAGTATGTTTTTATAATAAGGATTAGAACTAAACTTACACACACCTCCATCTAATGGATGAAGAACATAATGTTTCTGTGGATGGCAAACGAACGCCTCACGAAACGATGATTGTTCAATTACATCTTACCGCCTCTCATGGTAGCCATTATGATGGCACTGTAATTAAATATGATATTAATGATATATATTTTATATATAAGCTTCTTTAATTCCATTTTATAACATACCATTATTCCTTTCATGTTGTATTTATATACAATAATTTCATTTGAGGAAGTGCGGACTACCGCCCCCTTAAAATGATATGATTCATTCATACCATACATGGAATGTATAAAGGATGGTGTTAATGAACATAAGTAACATATATAAAATATTATATTATACTGGAATAATAATATACCTATGTATAATTTGGATTCTATTCTTTTAAATTGAAAAACGAAATGGAAGTAGCGTTCGTGCGTACGTACGGACTACCGTCTCCACGAACGCGATGAGATCCATTCTCCATCGTATCCATTCAAGTCATATTCTCATTTGATGGAAAAAAATAATGTTTAAAGACTTTATATTATTCTGTATATGAAAAATATGCATACTATCCATTAAAATCATGTCTTATGTAACCAAACATTTAAGAAGAACTAATCGGTTATCACCCGAAATGACGATAATACTAAGATATTATTAATAAAGCAATGTTAAAAGATCATATATGATATCATATTGATATATATGATTATTTTATAATTTCATAACAAGGTTTAACTATTATACAGTAGGTTAACATACCATCTACTAAGGAAAAGTACAAGGTAAGGGGTTTCTTATCTCACTTTTAATTCCATGAGAATTCCATTGTTCACCACTTATTTATTGCATGTGGTGTGTGTACTTCCCATGATTGTATTAATTGTGTAATATAATTTAATTTGTGGATATTTACATCATCATTGTATGATCCTTCCTTCATGGGTGTATGTTTCGTAAGTTACCAAAATGATAAGGGATTTTGGAATTCCAATTTCAACTCATTTGGCTTTACACATTCTTCATTGATTATTTTACTCCATGTTTATGTGTGGAATCACTATTAATTTGCTTATGTCATAATTTTCACTACCCATTCTATGGATATACTTTTGATACACATAATCACTCCATTGATAAATTCTCAAGTCATCGATATGAACTTGATAAGTGTAATTTTAACTCAATATCCATTTATTGAGTTAACATCCAATTCATTCATATTGTTACACGAATATGTGTGAAAGTAATCTGATTGATTTAAACTGAATATCCAATCATATTGAGTGTATTTATATTTTTTACACATAATTATGTCGTTTATTTATCCTTATCCTAAGGATATGGTCTTTATAAGATATTTCATCTCAAATTACATTCCATTGAGACTTCTTTGTTTTTATACACCAATTCACTTTTATATGATGTATATAATGAACTTTGACATAGTATATCATGAATCCATTTATTCTCATGATATTAAAAAGTTTTTATTACTTCAATTATTTGTATTCAAGTGTTTCTATTTTGTTTAGGAACTCTAAATAAAATATCATTTTACACGTTTTCAAGAAAAGGGGGATATTTCTCTCCAATAGTTTTGATGATTACTTTCATCTATGTCAATATCCTTCATTAACCTCGATTATGGTCAATCTGATACAATAAAATCTTCCATATTGTATCGAATGAGTTATATTTGACTGTGGATGTGCTATTTTTATACCATTCATGGTTTGTGGTTAAAGTATTGACATTTCGTATGATAGTTTTAATACGAATGTTTAAGTTATGTTTCATGTTTTTCTTATGAAGAATGCATTGGACTTAATAAGTGACGGGTGGAGCCCGCTATAGCTCCTCGATGCATCGGTAGGTCTCATGAGACAAACAAGTGTCTTGGCACGAGGCCTTGACAAAATCTTATTTGTAGACTTGGCACGAGGCCTTGGCTACGTTGTTATGATAGTCTGGCATTATGCATTCCATCATTATGAAAGTGGTTATTGATATTGTATGTGATTATTCGACTAGTAGAATATCCATGTGAATAAGTAAATGGCATTATTTGATTTTATCTTTTCCATATTATGATGAAGTTCACTTTTAAAAGGCTTTTGTTTTAGTTATACATTGACTTAAATGTTTATGCTTATTTATAAAAAATTTCGCTATATTGTTATCCTTTCTGAGCATCTGAGCTCACCCCTTTCTATGTTTTATCTTTCCCAGGATGTGAAGAAATAATTTATGATTGACCTAAAGGGATAGTATGTGAAGATTAGATTGTAGAATATGGATACTATATTGTTGTAGTTTTCATTTTTATGATGTAATGTAAGACATATGAATATATATCTAGTGTTTCCAAGGCTACTAAACCAATCGGTCTTTAGAGGCCTGATCATTCTTGTGATCATGCCAATGTAATGTAATAATGCACCAACTCTGGGTAACTGGGGTCGGGGCGTTACAGTTTGTATCAGAGGAAGTTTAGTACAAACCTTGGAAGTAAGATTTAGGTAAACTCTGATTAGAGCACATAGCACTAAGATAATCATTGAGGATTAGTATAGGAGAACTTTCAAGAATTTTGGTATTGTAGAGATTTTGTGAGTTTTCGGAGAAATACATAACTGTCTGGATACGAGCAGGTAGAGGTAGCTCTGGCATAGATTTACCTAGTGGTAAAACCCAAAAACACCGCTTTGAGCTAGACTCGAACGAGAACTGTTACATGACAACGGGCCTTGCTGCACTCTTGGTTAAGACACTCCCAGGGGATATGCTTTGGTAAATTCACAAGATTAGTATGAACCATTATAAAGGGAATAAATAAAATTCCCCTAAAAATATATGTTGGAAAATAAAAAGTGGATAACCTATATTTTAACATAGGGTACCCAAAGTTAGGATATATTGTTCAATTACACGATTATCATATTATGCCTGATTTTATTTACATTCTTATTAGATAATTATTCAAACACCCTAATTATATTTTCATTTTGTTAGTTAAAACATGGAGGGAGCAAGATCACGAACAAATCTTCTCTCTCTTCCTGAAGAACTACTTACAATTATTATTCAGAAGTCATGCGCAGATGATGCTGAAGCTTTTTCAAATGTCCAAGTTACATGCAAACAACTTTATGAGACATCCAATACCTTTAGCATTGCACGATCCTTTCAAGGATCAATTATCGACTATGGGATAATATTGCGCTCTCAACTTTATTACCATGCTAAGTGTGGGAATTTCCATCAGGGTCTTTTCAAATTCTTCACATTATCTCAAAATTATGATGCACTAAATGATTTTCTAGATGCTGCAAAAGAGGGAGACCATCGAGCAGCCTATATGTATCAAATTATATATTTTTGTATTTTGAGATATATGGAAACTGATTTACCAAAACAATATTTTAAAATTATCGAAGATGAATCGGTAAGAATTTTTCAAATAAAACATGTCAAAGACGATGTCTCAAAATTATATATAAGAAATACCTATTTTTTTACGATGCATCGATGCTTCCATCGATATAACCCAAGATGGATGAGGAATTTTTGGGTAAAGGAAGTAGAAGGTTTTGAAAATTTTTTGAGGTACCATTGTGACACATGAACACTTTCTACCAAAAGGAAATTTCACCTAGTCTCTCCAGAGTTCATGATGTGTTATACATATCACTAGTGATCCTTGTTGATTGAATTAAGTTGGAATAATTTTCTATTGTATTTGTAACCATGCATTTTTTCATGTGATAATGATATTTGAGGAAGACATATCTCTTCTCGTTTGGATATAGTTATAAGTAACCATTTGGTTTTATATGATCATTGGGTTTAAGGAAATTTCAATTTATTTTGGGATGAAAATGTAAGGTAAGAGATAAGATTTCTGGTAAAATTTTGTTATGGTTATTTTAAAGAATTTATCTAATTTTTGTAATGTTATAAAATATAGTTTTTTGAAAAAGAACAACACATAGACCGTGTGACAACCCATCGCGTCGGACAAAGCTGTGGGAATCGAATCCACAACCAAAGTACGATTGGGGTTTATCGCCTACCACTGGACTACGAGAAGTCCCTGGTTAATGTGACTAATTATTTTTAGCTTAATGATTTTATTGATCAATAATAAGTTGATTTGGGGTCTTATGTCTTATCAAATGAATACCCTTAGTATAAGAAAATGAATTGGTTATAAAGTGATGAATGTTATTTTGGACAATATTCTCTTTTTTGGGAACACTATATGCCCAAGGAAAATAGAATTCTATGGGATTTTATTGGAGGAGTAATGTTGGAATTTTATCAATGTTTTTATTGGGGATTTATAGTAATTTGAGTTATTTATGGAAATGATTAACCTTTAATAGAGAATATGTGATTAGGTAAATCACTTTTAAGTATGTGACTTTAAGAGTACTTAATGTCATTTGGAGATACAATTTAACGTGGAAGACTACATAACCAAAATTATTCTATGTTTTGGGTTTCAATATTAGTTTGGATTATTTTAAAGGATTTTATGGACAATCGATTATTGAATGGTATTTATTTGACTTTGGGTTATTGATGGTTGAATTATAGAAATTAAGATTATTATTTCTTTCCCTAATGAAATATCCTTTTGGGGGATCATCAGATCTTATACGAACTATTTTTTTTGATTAATCTCTTAAGACAAGGTAAATATATAGTTTATCCTACGCAGATCATGTTATTCTATAGAAATTATTCTAGCTTTTTTAGTGTGACCAAGCCTTCTTGAATACTCATCGTTCAAAAAAAAACTGAGTTGGTTGTAGAAATTTATTAAAGAATGAAATTCTACTTAGAAAGTTAGCATATATCTTTATGTTCTTAGTCAATATCATAAATGAATTCCCCATATTTATGTAATGTATCTACAAAAAAATATGTTGTCTGTTTACTTTTCCTACTGGGATTCTAATGACCGTTTGTCCCAACACAAGTTTGTGGTTTTCTTATTGTTAACTTTATCCTGATCATGTTTTCTATCACTCTCCATCAGAACTTGACACTAAGTTTATCGTCCTTATCCATGTTTTCCTACATGGAATCCTAGTATGGGTTATCTTGGGTGACCTTTATACTTCTCTTTCTTTATTTCAAATTGATAGTTTTATTGACTATTTTTCCAATGTGGGACTTTCCATTATATTCTCATGACAAATTTTAAATTGTGAGGATGCAATTTATTGAAGGAGGGGAGAATGTAACACCCCAATCTTCCACATTACATTTCCCTTAAATAATGCAATAGCGTGTGTTGTACGCAACCTCATGTTCTAACACACCGAAACTAATTAAACTAGCCGTTGTGAATAGTAATTCCTATTTTTTGAAATTTTATAAATTTTATTCATTTAAATGGACATCATTTTTGGATTTGGAATATCGAAATTGGCCTAGGGTGAATTTTTGGTATTTTTCTGAAAGACTTCATTTTTTGATGAATAGTGAAAATTACTAAATTTTAATTAAAAACAACTTTTTTAATCAAAAAAATTAATAGTGATAAATTATTAAATTGAGTGGTTTTAAAGTTCATTTATAATATATTTTTACCATTTAATACAATTTTGGTCATTGTACATAATTTCATAATAAAACCGGACACAAACAAGTGTGTATCTTTTGATAGTTATTATATCTTAGAAACACGCTTTTTGTTTTGACAACGGGAATTAAATTTTAAATTAATTTCTTCCACTTCTGTGTTTTGAATTTGGAAAAATGGTTTCCATATTTGGAATCAGGATGTCCAAATTATGTAAATAGGTATCTTTTTTTACACATTTTGAATAATTACTTCGGTAAATATTTTATTTACCGTGGTTAAAAGTTAAATCCGGTAAATAAGGGTAAAAAAATAATATTATAATAATAATAAATTACCCTAAAATGTGTCATAACCTTATTGGTGGACACATATCCGACCATGGGCATCCTTGGGTCGATTTTCGGATCCCATGGAGCCACTTGTAATTGGTAGGAACACTTTATATCAATAAAGTTAAAATAAATACAAAAATGACATAAGCTTATATCTTTTAGAAGAACAATTTTTACATAGAGCTATATATGTTGGTTTTTTTATTATAAATATTCAATAGAAAGATAAAAATATTTCCTACATTATCGTATTTTTTTAGAATTTTTAGACATCAAATAATGTAAATTATTAATGAAACAATATTGATACAATGTTTACCTCATTAATAAATCATTGAAATAAATAAAATTATAATGATTAAAATATTATCTAAAACCTGTCCAATTCCTACTGGTTGATTTTATTTAGAATATTAGTCATCTTATCCTCGACCGCAAATATGTTTGGAACATTATAAACCGAATATAATTATATTATAAAGTAATACTTTCACTCTTTCCTAAAGAGCCCCTCCTCTCCCTTGTAAAAGGAGACCACTTCTAACCAATTCCTCACACCTCTCAAGCCACTTTTCTCGTCCAAACTCTGCCCAACTAAGCTCCCTACTTTTCTCCCCTCCTCCTTGAAGCCCCAACTTAGGCAGAAGGCACTTCAAGATGTACTTTGGTTCAAACCAAAGTGAGTTACCCAAATTAAAGGTAACAGTTTCTCTTAAATTGTTTTCTTTTATTTTGCTTCTCCAACCCCTAAACTCTTTTTATTTCCTTTCCTTTGTAACAACACCAGTATCCTCAATATACTAGGTCATTATTATAAGAAGTATTCTATCTACACTTACACAAACCTCCATCTAATGGATGAAGAACTTAATGTTTTTGTGGATGGAAAACGAACGCCTCACGAAACGATGATTGTTCAATTACATCTTACCGCCTCTCACGGTAGCCATTATGATTGTACTATAATTAAATATGATATTAATGATATATATTTTATATATAAGCTTCTGTAATTCCATTTTATATCATACCATTATTCTTTTCATGTTGTATATACATACGATAATTTCATTTGAGAAAGTGCGGACTACCGCCCCCTTAAAATGATATGATTTGTTCATACCATACAAGGAATGGATAAAGGATGGTGTTAATGAACATAATTAACATATATAAAATATTATATTATACTGGAATAATAATATACATATGTATAATTTGGATTCGATTCTTTTAAAATGAAAAACGAAATGGAAGCGCGTTCGTGTGTACGTACGGACTACCGTCTCCACGAACGCGATGAGATCCATTCTCCATCGTATCCATTCAAGTCTTATTCTCATTTGATGGTTAAAAATAATGTTTAAAGACTTTATATTATTCTGGATATGAATAATATTCATACTATCCATTACAATCATGTCTTACGTAACCGAACATTTAAGAAGAACTAATAGGTTATCACCCGAAACGACGATAATACTAAGATATAATTAATAAAGCAATGTTAAAATATCATATATGATATCATATTGATATATATGATTGTTGTATAATTTCATAACAATGTTTTATCTATTGTACAGGAGGTTAACATACCATCGAATAAGGAAAAGTACAAGGTAAGGGGTTCTTATCTCACATCTAATTCCGTGAGAATTCCATTGTTCACCACTTATTTATTGCATGTAATGTGTGTACTATCCATGATTGTATTCATTGTGTAATATAATTTAATTTGTGGATATTTGCATCATCATTGTATGATCCTTCCTTCATGGGTGTATGTTTCGTAAGTTACCAAAATAATAAGGGATTTTGGAATTCCAATTTCAACTCATTTGGCTTTACACATACTTCATTGATTATTTTACTCCAAGATTATGTGTGGAATCACTATTAATTTGATTATGTCATAATTTCCACTACCCTTTCTGTGGATATACTTTTTATACACATAATCAATCCATTGATAAATTCTCAAGTCATCGATTTGAACTTGATAAGAGTAATTTTAACTCAAGCTCCATTTATTGAGTTAAATATCCAATTCATTCGTGTTGTTACAAGAATATGTGTGAAAGTTCTCTGATTGATTTACACTGAATATCCAATCATATTGAGTGTATTTATATTTTTCACACATAATTATGTCATTGATTTATCCTTAACCTAAGGATATGGTCCTTATAAGAGATTTCATCTCAAATTACATTCCATTGAGACTTCTTTGTTGTTATACACCAATTCACTTTTATATGGTGTATATAATGAACTTTGACATAGTATATCATGAATCCATTTATTCTAATGATATTAAAAAGTTTTTATTGCTTCAATTATTTTTATTCAAGTGTCTCTATTTTGGTTAGGAACTCTAATTAAAATATCATTTTAAACGTTTTCAAGAAAAGGGGGATATTTCTCTCCAATAGTTTTGATGATTACTTTCATCTATGTCAATATCCTTCATTAATCTCGATTATGGTCGGATCTGATACAATACAATCTTCCATATTGTATCTAATGAGTTATGTTTGACTGCGGATGTGCTATTTTTATACCATTCATGGTTAGTGGTTAAAGTAATGACATATCGTATGGTAGTTTTAATACGAATGTTTAAGTTATGTTTCAATTTTTTCATATGAGGAATGCATTGGACATAATAAGTGATAGGTGGAGCCCGCTATAGCTCCTTGATGCATCGGTAAGTCTCATGAGACAAACAAGTGTCTTGGCACGAGGCCTTGACAAAATATTATTTGTAGACTTGGCACGAGGCCTTGGCTACGTGGTTATGATAGTATGGCATTATGTATTCCATCATTATGAAAGTGGTTATTGATATTGCATGTGATTATTGGACTAGTAGAATATCCATGTGAATAAGTAAATGGAATTATTTGATTTTATCTTTTCCATATTATGATGAAGTTCATGTTTAAAAGGCTATTGTTTTATTTATACATTGCCCTAAATGATTATGATTATTTATGAAATTTTCTGCTATATTTTTATCCTTACTGAGCATCTGAGATCTCACCCTTTCTATGTTTTATCTTTCCCAGGATGTGAAGAAGTAATTTATGAATGACCTGTAGGGATATTATGTGAAGATATGATTGTGGAATATGGAGACTATATTGTTGTAGTTTTCATTTTTATGATGTAATGTAAGACATATGAATATATATCTTGTGTTTCGAAGGCTACTAAACCAATCGGTCTTTCGAGCCCAGATCTTTCTTGTGATCATTCCAATGTAATGTAATAATGCACCGACTCTGGGTAACTGGGGTCGGGGCGTTACATTATCACACCAGTCCATTTAGACCATCAATTCTATATCCATAACATCAGCATATGAAGGAATATTATGATAGAATACATAAAAATGAATATCAGATCCAAGACTCATCTCAAACTATTGAGTATTCAACTTTTCATTTGATAATTTATTAGATCCAAACTACACTAGCTCAAAAAAACCAGTTTCATAAATGGTCCTGGTCCTATCAGCATGATCTTGATTGAAAAAATAAAAATACATGGCCAACACCATAAAATATAGATACAATTTGTCAGTGAATAGATAATTTATGTCATTCCACTCTAATCCATCATTCTTCCTCACTATAAACATCTTTTCCCACCTTAATCTGCTCGTACATTCTAGTATGAAGGTGTCTCAAATCACCTATATTTCATCAGGTGTCTCCAAGAAATAAACCAATCAATCCATCTTGATCAACCATTCCTTATCCTCTTGAGGATCTTTGGAGCCAATCAATAAAGGTGGATTTTTGTTAAGAAACTACTTTGAATGACCATAGAGAACATTCCTCTGATGTTTCATTACTATAAAATAAATGTGAATGGGTGGAAGTGCCTATCCAATATCTTGGAAAGTATGCAATAAGAGGATTCTTTCACTAAGGTTCATCATTTGCTTCCTCCTATATCCAATTTACACTTCTTTTTAGGGGAATAATGATACACACCATCAATAGAAAACCATAAATAAGTCATTTTAAAATTTAATCTATGAAACAAGGAAAAATAAATCCAAACACATAGAAAACTATATATCAACTTCAATATATTCAAATAAAAAGTTGGGAAAAGATGTTAGCTAATAATTCAGAAATCATTTGATAACCTCTTACAGTGACTCAAGGTTAATTGTGGTGAGACATGGCTAGACAAAAAATCTAATATATATCCAATGTCACTAAAATAATATTCAAATTCATACTAATTTCAAGATAGAAGAAAAACATAGTGCTCTGAAGCCACATTTTCACGAACCTGCCAATACACCATGGTACCTCAATACAGAAATTAGAAATCTAATATCTTAAAGGCTATTACCAATCCCTAGGGGTTGGCTACTAACACTAGGAATCATAAACGAATAATGATTTAACTAATTTTTCAAAAAAAAATTTGAAGCATGATAATCATTCTAGTATGAATACATGAAAACTCCATAAAGAGTAATGTACATATGTCAAATAGTTACCAAAAAAAAATTACTACAAAAATGTAATAGAAAAAAGCATAAATCCCCATGTTCTATAAAAAATAACCCTCAAATACCAAGGATCAACTGCTACTACCACCTCCATGCCCTTCCTTAAAATTGTTCGAACATGGAAGTAGATATTTTACAATCCCATAAACACACAGGTAGTGTTTGTGATAAAATACCATCAGGGTCTCATAATGGATTCCATAAAATATACCAACATTAAATTATCCAAATAAATATTTCAATTTTTAAATAAACATGTAGGGTTGTTCAATGTAATTATTAAAAAAATTCATGCATTACATTTCATATGATGGAAATACATTAACTAAATAGGTTTATAACCATCTTATATAAATTAGTTTATATAAAATTTGAAGGTATTGTATGATATTTACAACAGACATGGTCATGTATATTTAAAATAAAAACAAGTGATAGACATAGTCATATTCCCATAGTATGACTGTTTCGGGCTAGGGGACTCTACATACTAAAATAGTTGCACAACATTTTTCTGTATAATCATGTCCCTTTGGAACTAGAAAAAGTGAACTTATCACCATCATATCAAGGTTGTAACTACTTCATATGTATTGTTAGTGTTTTTAATCATATAATGTTTCTCATTTATCACACTAAAAAACTAAGTATTTAAAAAATTATAAGGACAAACAACAATGTGAAATTAATTTTAAGACTCCATAAAATCAATTCATACCATTATAAAATTCAAATATTCAATGTTTCCTTTTAAAAAGAAAAATAAATCTTTAATAAATTATTTCCTTTTTCCATGATAAAACCAATGTTTTTATTTCAAAAGTAGTTCTATCAATTTTCTCTAAAAATAAATTTTATACAATTTAAATCTAATTAATTTCAATATTTAAATGAATCAATAAAATTATTACATAATTTTATCAATTTCATTAATAGACAACAATTCAATAGATTTTAGGGATACACCAATATCATGAAAAAACTCAAATTTCAATTCCAAATATTCTAAATCAATTGAATTGGGATTTTAATAGTCAAATTGAATTAAATTTTTAGGAAATTTATTTTAAACCAAGAATGTAAATTTAATTTGGGAAATTAATTGTTTATAATAATTTCCCATTATAACAGAACCGCCTAGCATGGAACAAAAGATCTCAAATCACTAAACCCAAGATAATAAATCCTATGAAGAAATAAGGTAATGAAGATCTAAGATAAACCCTTGATTAATGATCTAGAAGGGTTGGTATTAGATTCTCCAACAATACGGAGATCTACAAAACCCTAGGGAGGAAAGGAGATAAAATATGAGAAAGAGATTTAGAAGATGAAACCTACCAGGATAAGATTAAACATCATTATCCTAGATTTTTTTTTACTTAAATAATATTTTATAGGGTCCAAATTACATTAATGGGAGATACAGTAAATGAAGAAATCATAATAGCTCAAATTAGGTCTGTCAGGTACTAAAAAGGTGGGTTTTAGGATGCCTAATATTATTTTTTGGATTAAAAAATTTCTAATGTATATTTTGCTGGATAGGGATGAACGGTTATAAAAATCTTGTCCCATAACCATGCACCCCATCTAATAGGGCTCCATGGTTCCTCCTATGTTATAACATGAATTTTCATACTATGAGGATGCCACACAAAGCCTCACTACCTTGATTTCATTGTTTTCAGTATCATGGTGCCTTGTTTGTGAAACACATTTTTCAACAATGAATAGGACAAAAGGAATCAAAATTTAAAATATTTCACCGAAAACCCCCAATAAATCCTAGCAAAATAATGATTAATATATGTTTTTAGTAATATTTGAATATTGTAACATGATGTTACAGGTTTCACAAAAATTTTATCATAGAGAAAACAATGGAGGAGAAAATTATTTCATAAAAAACCTATCATATTAAAAATAAAACATTTATGAATGAAGTATAATAGTCCCTTTGATCATATCACAAGTAAATCATAATTTTTATTGATGGAGGTCATCTTAGCTATATAAGGATTTTGAACGATCTTATGGAAAATTTAAAAAAAAAATTACCTATATTTAAAAATAACTTTTTAAAATATAGGAAAACTCCCAAAAAACATTTTAATTGGAAAAATTGAAGATATATAAATTTAACTTCAAAAAATAATTTAAAATATTTATTGATGGAAATATCATTTCCAGCATGAAAATCAATTTTTATAATTGAAAACATTTTAAAAATATTTTCCATTGAAAATAACCTTTAAAAAATATAATGTAAAATTTTATATATAATTTCAATGAATTTGTTTTAAAAAATCAAATCATTTTACCTATAAATAATTTTAACATATAATTTAAATTAATATAAAAAATTTCAATAAAACATTATTTGTGAAGAACAAATATTTTTGACTTAGGAGAAAAATAAAATCACATTTTTTAAAAATATTTTTTGAACTATATTTAGTACCAATGAATGGAAAAAATGGTTCCATTAAAATATGATATAACGGCTAAAAATTTCATATGAAACTTCATAATAATTATTGGGTGATTGATTATTTGATTTCTATAATGTAAGTATAATAATAAAAATTCTCGATAAACAATGTTATTGTAACAATAATACTCATACCAATTCTGTAATTTTGAATCATAATCCATATGAAATAATAAGGTAAAATGGCGAATAAATTATCATAAAAATAAGTTGATTCTTGATATAAAATGCCCATGGTGTTTTATATACACCTTTTAAAAGGGAAATGGTGGATTCATAAAATTTCTTAGAAAGAAGGAAAATTGAGATAGAATTAACTTACTAGTTCAGTGACATTGATACTTTTTTCCCAATGGAAGAGAGATTGTATATCCTAGACACCATAATAAAAAAATAGGTTGTGAATATATCATGTGTCTCACAAAAGTAAAAAAGGGAGATGGAAGTCCCTTACCTTAAGTCTAGACATCCTTCAGACAAGTTCAGAAATAATTTATATTAAATATAGAATTATTATAAATATATTAAAGAAACATATTCATATAGATAATACCATAAATGTTTTTCTTATGACCATTTTATTACCTTTTTATTAACAATATCGTTTTAATGTTACATTTCAGTTAATAACCACACCCTTTTCGTATATGTTTTGAATTTTTTTTAATGCTCTTACATCGATCATGAATTATGTAATTTACATTATTTATACCATGATATAAATTGTATATAAATTCATTATAAATTTATTTGTGATAAAATAAATATATAACATAGAAACATGTAATGAAATACAACATTCATGGAGATGTTTGGTCGTACATATGCACAGATGATGTTTCCATTTTCTTATGGTAATGAAGAAAGAGTAAATAAAATATATATCAGTATAATTTTTTATTATTATTATATATATATATCATATATTATAGTGAAACCCTTCCCTATTAAATTCTATGTAAAAAAATCAAAGAATCATATTACTTTGTGAGGGGTTAGTCCCATTGTACGCACAAATGACATTTTTATGTTTTTATAAAATGGAAATCCTGATGGTATGTGAAAAAAAATAATTATATAATAAAAATAAATCTAAAATATCAAGTATATTATATATAAATTTAATTTCAACCATTAATACAGACCTTAAAAAGAGGTAATGGAAAAAAGGATGGACATTGGTTTATGAGGTGGTGGTCTATTTTACACGAGTGATGACTTCATATCTCATTTAATGTGTGTGTGTTATTATAGGTCATACCCATGACATAACAACATATAAGATTATTTAATACACTATGGTTACTATATAATCATGATATAAAAATAATTTGATGTATTTGAATATGAAATAAAATAAAAAATTTCATTGAGGAATTTTACCCCTTCTTAAGTTATCTCATTTTTCATTGCACCAATGGAATTCAATGTTCACATATATGCCAAAATGAATTCATGTAGGATGAGATTATGGAATTTTGGATGTTATTTATATAGAATTTGGATTATCCAAATTGATCTATATGTGTAAAGAATGGGAGATAATGAGTTCCCTATTATGGTCGAGTTGGATTGACTTTCTAGTAAATACTCAAGCGTACTCATCATTCCTAGGTCTCCCTTTATTCATGGGGATAAAAAATTGAATAATAATTTAGGGTAGGTTTTATTTGATAGGGAAAACCCCCACCACAAAAATAAATAAGTGTTTTTTCATAATTGTTTTCCCAACATCAATGATTCCCTATTTTTTCCATTTTTGTTTTTAATATGTCAATTAGTTTAATAATCATGGTAACTATTCCGTTATGACTACATTAATGTTATAGTTATTAGAAAATTTATACCCAATAATTATATAATATAATATCAAAATTATAAAATAAAAATCTAAAATCATTGAAAATTAATTTTAATAGAACTGTTTGTAATGTTCATAGACACTACTTAAACTGTTGCCATGATTAAAGCATATTTTTTACTATATAGTGATTAATGTTTTCACAATAAAATTTCAATTGGTATACTAGTGGACAACATATTAAATTTTTTAACATTTAAAAATCACTCGTAATAAGATATATATTTTTTATATATTTAAATCATTTAATAAAATATAATTTATTCTAATATAATATTACATTACACATTGAAATTTTTTATTTAATTTGACTTTACTAATATAATGAAAATGAGTTAATTTGAATATATTATGTTCATACTTATTTAAATATATTATATGCATCTAAAAAATTATTTTATATATCAAATAAATCAATTTACCTCACATTGAAAATTTAAGAATCATTTAAATTACTTAATTATAAAATAAATAATTACTGTGTTGGAATTTTGTAAGAATTTAGTGTAATTATATCATATATAAAAAATTAAAATATATTATATTGATAAAAAACATTTATTCTCCAATATAATATTTAAAACTGAACCTATATAGGGTTTTCTCGATTCCAAATCATTATATAAATTATTATGAAAATGGTATGTTTTCTTTATTTTTTTTTATAACATATTATTTTGGTCAAATTCAAGTAAACATATCCCAATGACGAATAAAATTAATTACAATTGTATTAGAGTCAAAATATGTCCATACAATAGGTTTTGGACATGTTTTTGGTCACTCTTACAGTATATATTCTATGTTTAACTACAAAGTAAACCAGTTATTCCTTTAATGGTTGTAACTACATTAAATGTGTCCATTAATACTTTTTGTAAAAAAATATGTTATCATTATTAGATAATATTAATTTTTCTAATTATAAATATTATATCCATTTTAACACATTCCATTCATATATGTTTTATAATTTAATTTAAAATTAATTATGTAAATAATAGTAGAATACAGGTTTTTAATGTGAAATTGTTCAATTTATTACATTGTTTTTATATCAAATTTCAATATAAAATTTATTACATTAAACTAAATAGTATTAATATATTTTTTTGTTTAAGAAATTAAAATTTAAACCCAATTAAAAAAATAACATAAATAATATAAATAAATTGAACAAATATTCATTTTTGAATAAAAATCTAGTCTTTTCACAATTCATGAAGAAATGAATCATATTTGAAAAATTCCATAAATTCTAACTAAGAAAAAAAATTTCTTGCCATTTTTAAACTAATTATTTATATTTTTTCACAAATAATTTAAAAATATTTAAGAAATTAGTTTTAAAATTTTTATATCATTAAAAGGTGGTGAAACTACCTTTAAGAAAAATACCTCTTTTTATACGTAAAATTCGATTTACCATTACTGTTTGTCTGAAAACACATTATATGATTGATAAAATGTTCATTTAAAATAATATATATACATCATTAAAATAATTATTCAAATTTTTCATAATTAGATTAATGAGATAAAATGTTCTTGTTCAAAGAAAAATGATCGTTTAGAAAATGAATTTCTTTATTTTCAAATAGTTCATGCCTTTATTTATAAATATTTTGTAAATAATGAATTCATTTTATAAACATGAATAAAAAATATTTTAATAATTTAGTTAGTAATTTTCATACATTCAATTCAAAAATCATGTTGATAACTATAATAATTTATTAATAATATGTTAGGTTTCAATTAAAATGAGTGATGTGTGACACATAAACTAATATTGTATTTCATGTAACACAATATAAAATTTTTATTTCCTATAAAAATTGAAAAAATTAGTTTCTTATGTACCACAAGATAAAATATGTGTTCCATTTAGAAAAATATTGTCATGGTGTTGCATACAAATTAAGCATAACTATGTATATTGTACAATGAAGGTAATCATAAAAAATTAAGTTATTTATAAATATTCAAGCGGTTACACTGAGTATCATGAACTAATAAATACATAAGTAATATAAATATAGATAATATATATAAATAAATTCTATAAATTATATATATATATTTATAAATAATGTTATTAAATAGGTCATTAAGATAGTTACTTTTGGTCATATAGAAGTATATTGATCTTTTTGACTACGATGGATTTAAAGTAATTGGTTATTTGTCTCAAAATTAAATTTATAAAACATAATCATTAAATTTTTTTAATATATCTTTAATAAAATGTTTTTAAACATATAAAAATTATTTTAACAAACTAATTTTTTTTATTATATATTCCATGTACTATATTTAAATATCCTTTGATTCTGAAGATACCATTGATGAAATGGGTTTGTATAAAATGCTTCTCACTATTTTAAAATTATTGTTTTATTATAAATCAAATCAATGTTTGGGATTTTTATTCACTTTATAAATCCATATTTTCATTTTTGGTTAATCATCGTTTTTTATATATCCTCAAAATATTTCATTTCCACTATAATCAGATTTTACCAAAACTATTTCTTATATGTTTATCAGTTTTGGTATCTTTTTCTTGGTCAAGAACCTCCATTTTTACATATTCATGTTCATTGTATTATTTTTCAATTTTTCATTACTTTAATTCAATAAATAATTAGGTTTACTCTTAAATACTGGAATTGATATTAAAAAATTTAAGGAAAATTTAACATTTCATATATGGTTCATTTTTATTAAAATGTGAAAAGACACTCTTTCAAATGATCATGTGTAAAAATTTCCTTCCTCCCCCATTATAATTTTATATAATATTTTCTTGAATCCATTAATGGTTTCCAATGAAATTGTTTTTATCCTTGGTTTATGAAATATATATTTAATAATTGTTTCAAAAGATCAATAATGTTTCAATTTTGAAGGATAATTTTTATAACACATTTAAAAGTATTTTTCATCTAATATATATTACATTGATAGATATTATGATATATCTAGGATATTATTTGAATTACATGATCTGTATTATTTCCTAATAAGGCTTATGAAATATTCTTTTCTATCATTGTAATGGCACATCACATACTTTATCTATCTTATTCATTGAATGATTGTAAACCAAAATAATATTCAAATTTATTACCTCTATGAATAACATATTTTGGATTATTTTCATTAATGGGTATTAACCTAGGTTTCATATATTGATTTATTTAGAAAATTATAATGTTTTCCACTTAAAATTTATCTATATAATGTAAAAACAATACATTTTATATTAGATCACTAGTTGTTAATGATAATGTTACATGATTTCAATGGACATGAATATATTTTCTATGTGGTTTTTTTATTTTATGGTTATTTATTTAAATATTATTGATTTACTTATGTGAATTTATTAAAAAAGGATAAGAAAATAATTTTTATTCCATGGGTGTTTTATGATTTGTTATATGAAATCCATTTTCATACAATTGTTTAGTTATTCTAAAAAAATAATATCAATTTGAATGTTTTATGAAACCCAATTTTTTCAGAGTGTTATACTATGATTTCAAAATTGAATGGATTTTTTTTCAAGTGGAAATTATATGTATGTATGAATTACTGTTGGGGTCCTATATATGCCACAAATTCATTTGTTATTGATCTATATCCCTGGAGATATGTATTGAAATGAACATTTTAGTTTCTAATAATCATGGTAAATTATTTTATATCTAATGAATGTACTATTTCCGTATACTAATAATATTTCCTATTTTAAAGATGTCATAGTTCTACTATTATAATAATTATAATGTTGTTCTATCATGTATATTTATTATTGACACATTCATGTATCATGTTATTTCAATACCTATTATGTAGTGTATTTTCCATTATTTTTTTGGAATAAGATTATTATATATATTTACTATACCAACATGCTCTTTTTTTGTCCACCAATGTTTTTTTATTGTTATTTCTTCTATTTAAACTTACTATGAATATATTTTCACCCCTTTTGTTATGTTTCAATTCACATAATGTATTATGAATGAAAAAATATGAAGTATATAAGAATGATTCACATGTGTAAGATTTGGGGGATATATTTAAGATTACTTATGGATTATTTAGTTTCATATAAAAGGGAACAATTTTTAAAAGATACATTGGATTTGGGTTTTGTGATTTGATTATTTGTTTTAAAAATATAAACCATTAAACCTACATTTTCATCTAAATGTATTGAAATGAATTATTTTTTCACTTATTTTTAGGTTGAAATAATAAAATATTTTGGCTTCTATAGGTAGTACCAGAATATGGATTAAATACATTTGTACATTTTGATGGAATTAGTTATGGAAAATTAGGATTTAAAAATTTATTTAATGGTAGATAAGTTAATGTTTTTCTTATTTTAAAAGGTATAGGTTCACCATTTGAATGGATGATGTAATATTATTTTTATTAAGGTAATAACAATTTAAAAAATACCATACATATAATTCTATGCAATAATTATTAATATATGAAAACTTCTTAAAATTTTGGTATATAAATTGTTTTTGTGGGATTTGTAGAAACAACATCCATGTAAGGATCCTACGATTATGTATGATATTAAGAACAATTTTACCAAGGGGTAATAACTAGAAAAAAAAATTATTTTTTATAACTCAATCATCACCTAGAACATGAAAAATATGGGAAACCAAAAACCTTATTTGAAACTCCAAGGGGATATTCTTTTGTTGCTGACATTCACTTTTTGAACCATTTTTAAGGATTTATTTACTAATTACATGAAATGTTTTGGATAATAATTAGAAAATAAACATACATGAATAACATTATATTAAACTAAAATAATCAATGGAACAAATGAAAGTGTAGTTATAGAAGATTAAATTATCATATTAAAATTGTCATTTTCACTAATTCAATATATTATTATCATAACAAAATAGGATATAGTATTTGGAAAAAACATTATCATGATAATGAAGATGTAAAATGCATGTATATAGAAACCACAATGCACTTAATAGTATAAGGTAGTACACATAAATTGTTGAAGAATTTAGTATATTCATATTAGGATATAAAAGGATAGTATAATTGTCTTACCTATGGAATTGATGCTGTTAACTTAAAAGAAATTAATCCATGGATTTTTTCAATATTTTTAATATTGATTCATGTTTACCAATAATATTAATTTATACTGTAAAAATTATGAAAATTTTGTGAATCGTATAAATATTTTTCTCTTCGAAAATTTATTTCCTTAATGGATTCAAAACATATGTTTAATGTTTTGAATAAACATGATAAGTGGTTTTGTTATAATGTAACGTTTTATAGATGACTATAGAAGAATACATGATTAAGGGAAGAATATATCTTAGGCCTAATATAATCATGAAATTGGGATAATAAAGGATTGATTTATTTTAAAAAATTACAGATGATACTATTTGTAAGCATGGTGTTGATAATTGATTCATGATATTTTTTTGATGATCAAGAAATTTCTTGGATTGATGTATTTAATTGACGGTGTGTGTTTTTATAGAGCCTGAGATTCGATGATAGTGTTAATTAATGGAGAGATATGTAATATCACTCTAGTTTTATGTCTTAGATATTTAATTGTTTTTTTAAAAAATATTTCTATGAAGACTATATTATTAGGGTATACATAAACCTGGTTATCTTGTTTTCTGAATTGCTAATTTTCTTTAACGAAATATAAGATACTTTAGATATCCTAATATCGTAAGGTAGATTTCTAATTAGAGGATAAACCTCAAATTTTTAATATATCAAGAGTATACTCACCTTCTTTCTTCAAGGATTAATAATTTAAATTTGGAGGATAAAATATATTAATGGGGTATAAATTTTTTTTATTTTTAGTACATTTTATTTAAATAAATAAGGCATCTGATAGCTTTATACACACACATAACTAAAATAAGTTGAAATTTCTATTTCTTTAGAAAATTAAAACCTTGATAATAAATTGGTTGGTATGGATTAGAGACACTAAATTATAAACTATATTTTTTATAATATTATATATATAAAGTATATTTTATAAAAATTTACATAATTTATTATTAATTACTGAATATATCATTTGAGGAACTATACAATTCAATAATTAAAACAATATATAATTTTAAATTATTATTTTATTATAATATAAAATAAAATGAATAATTATATGTTTATTAGTATTTTATAAAAATTAATAATCAAAACATTTAATATTTTAAAAAGTAATTGTCTTAAAAAATAGTTACTCATTATATTTTATAATTTTATATTTATGTAAAATAATCTAGTACATTAACTTAAATAAATAAAATTCTTTTTTGAATTATAATATCAATAAATTTTGTTATTTTTCAAAAATTATTAAATTTTATGCAAATTGTGAAAATATCATTTTAAATATTACTTGAATTTTAAGATAATATTAGTATATATTATGAATTTGAGAATCATGACACAATTATAGAAGAAATAATATAGTTTATAATATAATTTTAAATTTTTAAAAATATCATCTAATTTAAAACCCCATATTTAACATTTTAGAACTATAGTTACATTTTTCAATCTAGTTAAATCACTAAATATTTAATGATATAATATTTTTTTTATATCCATTATAAAATTTAAATAATAAAAATAATTTTATATTTGTAATCATTAGGGACATTTTTTTCAAAAATGTACAATTTATTTTTAGTCATCAATGAAAAAATACATTACTAAAAACTAGATACATCTATTGCAATTAATAGGGGTAAAAAGGGATTAATGAAGATGGAAACACCCAAAAAATGTTTAATTTGTTTCCAGAATTGGTGATTATAGATTCTATTATCCCTCTTCTATTTACCAATTTTAGATCCACTTTCCTTGAGAGTGGATTCCAATTATTGTAATTATTTTTTGAATTGACAAAAAACATTATCCCTCTTCACTTATTAGTATATATCACCTATACACACATCCCCTGACACCAAAACCCACATAGTTTTTAAAAACCTTATTTCTAAACCTATAATAAACACTCATATCAACCATAAATATGTTCAATTATTTACTGAATACTACCCATCAATAGATTAACACTATTTTCAAAGAAGATAATCCACAAAGTGAGGTGAAAATTATTAATTTCGTCTTTTTTCTTTCTAATATTTCATGTGATACAATTATTCTTGAAATTATACAAAACATTATTAAAATTATAACACTAGTATCATTATTTTACTGGTATGTTATTATAAGTATGATTTAAGAATTAATTTTTGTCCTTTTTTATTAAGATAAATGAAATAATTAGTCTTTCAATTTGAAAACTACCACCTCCACAAAACATATGGTTTTATTTTCCATCAACAACATAAATGGATGGTATGAATAATAAAATTAATAAAAATGTATAATATTAATGAAATATTTTATATTCTGAAATAATAAATCATATTACTCGTTTTTCCTATTTTATAGAGGATGAAAAAAATCAAACATGTATACTTGTGGACAACCACCGCTATAGAATGACTGATTCCCATTTTTTTCATCACCTCATTAAAAGATAAGTGAATTGATTTTTATTAATGAATAAATATAGTGTTTATGAAATTATTATGTTACATGGAAGATAAATTTTAGAAACAATTAATATAATTAGTAACAAACAACATTGGTAAATTCAACAATCTAAAAGAGTGATCTTAAAGTAAAATATGATTTATTTATACTATTAAATAATTTCATTTCAGTTATCATATCCTCATTATTATTTCAATTTTTGATACGTTACATAAATAAGAAATAAATTAGATCATGAATCTTATGGTATAACAATATTATAAGTCAATCACTTCATAATAATCTATTAATTATGAAATATTCTTGTTTGGATCGGTTTAAACACATATTTATCAAATGTTATAAATTTATATCATTGACGACTATGAGAATTTATTAAATGGTATTATATGATATAAAAAGTTATTAATGATTCTATTTTCTTTGAAATTATAACCTAAAACATTTCTTCATTATATATTAAATCAACCATCCTCGTTTTTTAATTATTGAAACATACTCATCAATGAATTCAAAATTAAATATCACTCCAAAACAACCATAGAATGAAATTATAAAATTATATATAATTTTAAAAATTAATTTATTTTATCTTTTAGGATATATTAATTATATAATTTTGGTGAAGATAAAAGAACAATTACAGTATTATGAAACTAGTTAAAAACAATCAAGATTACTCAATCCTGATATAAAAAATACTCAATAACAAAAACATATATAATAGATAATAATTATTATTAATGTTTTAAAAATATTATTGATAATAATTTTTTTATGAAAGCATTGGTTATTATAGACAAATTTGTTATACAATATTCTTAGTGTATTTTGACTTATATTGAATCAAGGTATGTTATTCTTTGTCTCTAATTTAATTTCCTGATGCATACGCCTCGATGTGTACCATGATACCTTTAATATTTTATGATTACTACATAATTATTTAATTTTACCTTAATCGGCATTTTTAATGATCCATATCATGTATTATCATTAAATTTTAGTCTATTTAAAGGATAAAAAAGATGAAAGAGGTTTTTTTGTTAAAGTGTTACTCAAAACATATGGGTTTTTATTTCCAATATAATATTCAAAACAATATTGTTTTAGAAAGATTCTCTATCTTTAAATTTATATTTTTATAAAAAAACTACATGTTTTCAATGTATTTTTCAGGGGGGGGTCTATATGTTCTATCAAAATTTAATTTCCCCTTCAATAATATTTTACCTTAAGTTATTTTTAAAATTGAATCCACCTATACATGTTCTTCTCGATATAAAATGTAACACCTCAAGACATTAAGATATTGTACATTTAGAGTAGATTTAAATTTTTTAAAAAAATTTATAAACAACACCATGTTAAAATTTATATAAACACAATTATGAGATTAACTTGGGACCATCAAATAGGTTGTAGGATTGTGTTATAAATGACATAGAGTTCCTTTAATTTCTTACATTACACGCTAGAGTGATTCTTAATAAACATTAATATACATATTTTATTATTATATAATATTATTGATATCATCTATTCATTGTAATGAAATTTAAGAAAATAAAAAATTAAATTTTGAAAACATTGTTTAAAAGGGATTTTATAATTATTTGGTGACCAATTAATCATAAATAGACCTAGAAACTACATATATATAATGGAAATGATTTTGATAAAAAAAATATTGTTATTAGAATAGGGAGTTTTATCATAATAAATTAAATTAATGACTTTTAGTAGATAACATTAATTAAATTTACTAATTCTATATTTAATTTTTTTTTCAATTATCTAATACGTTTGATTGGCATTACATAAGAACAATATCAATTTGACAAATAAAATGATATATTTTTCAAAATCACCTTTTGTCGCCACTTAAAGGCACACAAATTTAAAAATAATATTAGAACATTTATCAATTTTTTTGATAACAAAAAAATAATTATTTAAATTATATTGAAAAAAACAGATGTTTGTGATTTTTTAGTTTCTCAGAGATGTTTAATTTTTAATGTATATAGAAGAATATAGAATTATAATTGAAAAGTAATTTATTATCAAAATAATGTATAGGTTTACGCTATTTTATTAATTTTTTTAAATTATTGTAAGATCAATTTTATATATTTTTAATACAATCTATTTCATTGTGATCACTTTTCTATTGAATATAGATATAATAACATACATCACTTTTGGCCATTTTCACTTTTAAAACCCATTTTTTCATCCCATATGAAAGATTCATTTTAAATTAATTTATTCTACTTCTGTGAAAGGATTTTAGAAAATTGGATTCTATATTTTTAATTATTATAGTTTATAAGGTATTTTAAATTATTTTTTTCATAAATAGTAGTTAATGTAATTAAAATTAATTAAAAGGATTATAGTAAAAACTAACTTACATTGTTGTTAGGATTAAATATTAATTTTAAAAATTAACTAGTAATTTGTAAAAAATATATTTTCCTTTGTTATTACCACCGTAGTATATATTTTATTTAATAGGATTATTTATTTTTAGATAATTATGTATGGGAGACATGGAAATAGTGTTATCCTTTTTATATTTACATGAACACCACTTCTCCTCTATAAACAATGAACCCACCCTCCCACTAATTCACACCTATAAAACTTCCTATCTTGAAAGAAACAAGACAAATAATATCTACTAATCCATTCAATATTCCTAAAAGAATCCATTTTTTCAATAAATCCAACAAAATAACTCTTTCGGTATAAACCAACAAGAGTTAAACAAAAAATAGGTAACACTATTCAATGAGAATTTTGATTCTTTTCATTTTTCACTGCTTTTGTTATTATTGTATCTTTCATATGTCTAAAAATATTTATCCTAATTATACTAATAGTATTTATGTGTTTTTAAGGAAAATAATTTCACATAGTTACAAAAAATGGTTTACACAATAATCATTCATGTGTGTGATGGACTACCACCTCGTGAACTAATGTCCTCTATTCCTCCACAACCAACTTTCAATGAATATAATAATTATGAATTTATTATTAATTCATGATATATATGATTTTTATAATTTAATTATTCATTTGTGAGTATTATATAACATGTACCTCTACAGTTTCGAGTTTTTTAAATACAATAAAAGCTTTTGAGTATGTGTACCACTTCCTCAGAGTGATGTTATTCATTCATGGTTTAAATGGAATATAACAAGTATGGGTTTATGAAGATTTGTTATGTACATAACATAATTATGATATTAATGAAATAATTACTATTTTATTATTATAATATATCATTCTCTTTACTACCCATTCACTCACTGAAAGAGTGATAACATCATTCATGGGTGTGTGGACTACCTCAAACTCGAAGCGATGTAATTCATTTTTCATTGAAAAAATTGGATGTAAAAGTACATATGAATAATTAATAATTTATTTAATTTTTAATTATCAATCTATGATTAAAAATGATACTTTCATTCTTTCCATAGTAACCATTGGAAGATGGAAACATTTCTCAAGTGTACGCAAGTCCAACTGTCTCCATGATCATAACATTACATCAATTTTTTCTGACCATATTACCTGACTGGTTTAAGAAGTATAATTAATATATGAATGATATAATTATTTCATTATTTTTGTAATTGATATGTTTAAATAATGTCCCTTTGACCGCATTCTACCTACCAAATTCATTTTCAACACGTTAAAATAATATGGTAAAAAACATTCAAGTTAAACATAATTTGCTATATATATGTATAAAACATGTTAATAGATTAAATAAATGTATTAAAATTATGAAGCACGTTATCAAAAAAATAATGAATTGATGTATGTTTATAATTTAGGATGTTTGAGATAGGCTTCACAAGTCAGATTCATGTTAAGGGATTTCATCTTAGTTTACCTTCCATTGAGACTTATTTGTTATTACCCCTCAATTAAATTTTATGAGGTGTATATACAATCCCATTAACATGAAATTTAATTATTTATTAAAAATTCATAGTATTTTATACATCACATTTAATTAACTCTTTGAAGGGTATTTTAATTGAAATTTACCTAGTGGTAAAATTTATCATATAATCTCAATTTCTATTATGATTGTTTACATTCTCTTGAAATAATCAGATTCTAATAATAAAATTTCAATCAAAATTATATTTATTTTAACTTAAACAATCATATATTATTAACATAATTCTTCCCTAAACTTTATAAATTCTTTACATATGGTATTTACTTTGTATTTTATATAATTTACAAGGGATATATTGATAAATATTTATCCATTATTCAATACAAATATTTCATAAGCAACAATTTATATGATTTAAATTGATTATTCAATAAATGAGGAATGTTTTAGAATGATAGTAAACATTATGGTTTCATGTTAATGAAATCCCATTGATAAATCAATAGTCTCATGGGAGGAAATTATTTGGAAACAAAACCCTTTCATTTATTTCAAATCCTCATGAAAGTTTTCATAAGATACATATTAACACAAATAAGATGTATATCTACCTATAAATAGATGCTATAATGATGTTAAATCATGATGGTAAATACCATGATGATAGGCATTGAAATTTTAAATTATTATAAGTATGCATTCCATCATTATTGTTATTCTATATGATTAATTTATTATTTATAATATATATGGTTATGTTTCAAACTCATGTGATTATTTATATGGATTTTTTGTTAATATAGCATTCCTTACATATTATTCCCGTGTTGTTTATAAATTGGCATGAGTTTTAGTGATTTATGTTTCAATGATAATTATTATTTATTGATTTATGATAGCTTCTATTTTACATTAACTCTACTAGGAATTTGATCTCATCCTTATTTTATTTCCTTTCAACGGGTTCAAAAGAAGAAATGTTTACATAATATTTCAAGGATTATTTCAATTTCATTTATATATATATATAATGTTTTATTCTATATTTCATAATATAATTTGGGAATCATGGATTTAATTTTGTTTTTAAATATTATAAACTTTTAAATCATTTTGGATTTTTTTCCATGTAATCATGCAAATGTAATAAATTAAGGAACATTCTCTAGCCTTCTCGGTTTGGGGCGTTACCATTAGTATTAGAGGATTTTTAGTAGAGTCCATGAAAAATATTTTTTAAAAAACATAGATTATATAACATAATACTATTATAGAATATGAGGATAAGTATATAAGAACATCCCAATGAAAGCATATTTATGATTATGTGATTTGATTCACAAAAATTTTAATTTTATGTTATGTACTATACTAGAATTCAGATTATGAATTATTTAACATAATTATCTGACCTAATATAGTGGACATTTTCATTTTGAAATTGTTACCAGTTTATGTAATGGGAACCATGCTACTTCACATGATCCAAATATTAATATGTGTCATATATTTTATGGTTCTATGATAATATTTTTAAGGGAACTATTCTCCAGAACATTCACATCATTTAACTACATTGTATCCGGAAATAACATTATAGATAAATAATTCTCTAATTAATATTTCATAGAAGTGAACCATGTGAACAAAAGTAAGACATCAAAAGATATGGGTAATGGAGCATGTGAATGAAGGATTTTTCCACATGTGATTATTGTGGAATAACTCAGTATGGGATGTGATTGAAGGGATTTGAAGTTTTTTTTATCATTTTAGAGATAAGGGTCACAAGATAAAAGAATGTAGATGAAAGGATAAAAGGAAGTTATTTAGGGTAAAAACATGATTCCGTTGTGGAATAATGTAAATGAATTCCACAAGGGATAAGAGAATACACCTTAGAATAATAAATGTATAAAGGTAAAGCATAACCCATTGACATTTCTAAAGAGAAATGATAAATATTCTATTGGATTTGGATCATTGTCTAATGTGTACGATTTTGTTATCAATGATATTATAATTATATAAATTATTGAATGAATAAGGCTTGTAATCCATTACATTTTCAAGAAGTGTTTAAAAGTTTTTTTCATTGGTATCGATGACCAAGAAAAATGATATAGTGATTATTTGAATGTATTAGAAATCATATGATTGAGGGAAATGAAATACTTTACATGTTCATTATTTTGGTACATTTTATGGATATGAATATGATATATATGGATAAACTAGATTGGGTATTTTTGATAACCTGAGAACTGATTAATGATATGTTGAAAAAATATTTTATTGAATCATCGATGGAGTTTAGAAAATTTTTTGATTGAGGTAATATATCCAATAACCGGTGTTTAATTTATGTAACAATGAAAAATAATTTTTTTTTCAATATGTTTTTATGAAAATTCAATTTATTATCATATTTCATTAAAATTCATGATGAATGTATTCACATGATTGGTATATGATGATAATGATCCACATCATATTGTTTGATATACATATATTTGATATTCATTTTCATTATTTATAATGTTTGGATGATAATATTTATTAAACATAATCATTTTTTAAAGGATTAATTTAATATTTAGATGTTGTTTTTGTTGAGAATGTATTACATTTCGATATAATGAAAAATATTTATGGATTTGAATTATAAATAGTTAATGGTAGAACCGAAGGATAAAATTGTGTTTAGGAGATATAAGATTATCAAGTGTATATATTTATATAAATCATTTTTGTGTGAATGAAATTATAAACTCTAGGAAAAGTGTCTTGAAACAAAAAATGTTGTCACATAATCATCATTTTTTATGATATCAATTATCATTTTTATAAGGACCTGACCTTATAAAATTACATAATATTGAATTTAATGAATAATTCACATTGATGGATCTTTTCAGGTTTATGGTTTTAGAGAATTATGCCATAACTATTTCCTAACAACGTGAATATTACATGTAGACACTACTACTTAGTATCCATTTTTTAACAAAATAAAAACTATTAAAAAGAAACATATCTAGTTCCATATTATAGGCAACATGACTTTTCCATGATCCCATACTTGACCCTATTCATCCTTATGTCCTGTGGAAAAATTTTCAAAAACATTGGATGAGAATAAAAAGCTCAATAAGGGTTATAAAATAAGAACGGGAAACATTATCCCATCAATAAATATTAATCAATGAAACCATACTTTTCAATCAAAACATACATTATGAATTATTAAGATTTATTAATAACACACTCAAATCATAAATCATAAAGGTTACTTAGGGAATCTATATAAAACATACAATACAGCTATCACAACTACATAGGGTGTTACACTTGTAATACCCAACATAGTATATTTCCTAAATATCTTAGGAGAAACATCACGTTCACCTCCGTCATGTTACCCAATGCATTGGAGAGCTATCACGGGCTCACCCACCCTAGGTTTATCATGGAACCAGCAGTATAAGTAAACAATTACCAATAACCATAACATAATCTGAAAATATAACACATTTATAAAGGAATGATAACATTTCCACATTCCAGTATATAAAATCAAGACAATGTTTTATCAAATCATTTTCAAAACAATTTAAAAAGTGATTTTTGAATCAATGTGTCCCATAGCACTTTGAGGATTTTAAAAAAATTATCATTTGAAAACATTAATGTCCATATAAACAAATCCTAAAACCCATTTTGAAAACATGGACATTAACGAGAAATATTTAGAATAATAAATCATTAAAAAATTTAAAACAACATTTATGTTAATGAATTTTTAACAAAAAGATAAACACTTGAATACAAATAATTGAAGAATAAATTTTAATCAAAAAATTATAATATCATGAGAATAAAGGGACTAATGATATAATATCTCAAAGGATAGTATATACAACATATAAGAGTTAATTGGGGCATAACAATAATGAAGTCTCAGTGGAAATGTAAATTGGGATAAAATCTCTTATAAAGATGGTATCCATAAATTAAAGATAAATAATTAACGTAATTATGTGTGAGAAATATAAAAACACCCCATATAAGTGGATATAATGTGTAAAAATATCTGGGGTCATTCACATATATTAATAAAATGACATGTTCAAGAAGGTCAAGTTGATCCCAATGAATTGAAATTGGGTTAAGAGTTTCCATTTTAAAAAATTCTACAGCCTAAAGACGTAACGTTAAAATTAAAAAAAATGAGTTGATGAGATAAAAAAGAAAAATAATCACATTGATATAATTTTTACATCAATATGGATATATAAGAACATATCCCAACATAATAAGATGTAAATTAAAAGACATAACAAAAATATTTCTTTTATAAAGAGGAGGGTGAATAGTTCCCTTACCGATTTGGTAACTTACAAAACATACGTCACATAAAAGAAGGATCATAAAATGAAGATGAATATACTAATAAATTAAATTATATTACACAAAGAGTAAAATCATGGGCAATACATACACCACACAAAAGGATATAGTGTAAAATATAGCATGAATCTTACGGGAGTAAAAAGTTAGATGAAACCCTTTACCACGTTGTAATCAACTGATTCGAATGACAAAAAGTTAATAACCACAAAATTAATCATAGAATACCATGAATATAACGAGAATAATGAGAGTATATATCAAATGGAAGTACAAAATACAGCACATGAAATGAATAATTTGCGAACAATGGAATTCTCACGGAATTAAAAGTGAGATAAGAAAATATCTTATCTTGTGTCTGACATGACACTATCGTTCTTAAATTTTTTGAATAATAAACTAAAGTTTATTTATAAATTCTTAAGAACTTTTTCAAGTTGATTATTCTTTTTATATAACTTATTACCATGTTATAATCATTATGTAATCATTTAAGTTAATAATGTCCATTTTGATGATATTTGGTACTTGAGTAAAAATGACCACATTATATTTACAATTTGTCCATGTCGTCAATAGTACAATATATCTAGAATGAGATTAATTATTTAGATATCTTATATATATATATTATATATATCCATTATATACATGTATTTAAAATTGTACATAACATTTGGTGGTAAGAAATGAAATGCACCATTCATGGAGATGGTAAGTCATACGTAAGTATGAACGCCACATTCATTTATATTTCATATTTTAATTGAATTAAAACATAATGATACATAGGAATGTTATAATTACAGTATAATATCATATATAACATCAATAACACTATCCTTTATACATCCCACATAAGGCATTAATGAGTCACATAACATTGAGGGGGCGGTAGTCCGCACTTCCTCAAATGAGATTATCGTATTTACCCACTATGGAAACCATAAAGGCGTGATATAATTGGAAAATACATAATAATAAAGAAAACATAAACATAATATATGTCATATAAAAATAAATTTCCATCATAATAGCCACCATGATAGGTGGTAAGAGGTAATTGAATAATCATCGTTTCGTGAGGCGTTAGTATGCCATGCATGGAATCATTATGATAATCACCCATTAGATGGAGGTGTGTGTAAGTTTAGTTTGAATACTTATTATAAAAAAATCCAAGTATATATAGGATACTGGTGTTGTTACGATAGAAATTAATAATAAGAGTTTAGGGGTTGGAGAAGTAAAATAAAAGAAACAAATTAAGAGAAACTATTACGTTTAATTTGGGTAACTCTCATTGGTTTGAACCAAAGGACTTCTTGAACTGCATTCTGCCTAAGGTTAGGCTTTTAGGTGTTGGAGAGGGATGTAGGGACCTTAATTGTGTAGATTTTGGATGAGGAAAATGGCTTCAGAGGTGTGAGGAATTGGTTATAAGTGGTCTTTTTTTAGAAGGGAGAGGAGGGGCTCTTTAGAAAAGTGCGAAAATGTTATTTTATTATAAACATATATTCGGTTTAAAAAGGTCCAAAAATCATTATCATAGAAGATAAGATGACTCATGGTCGAAATAAAATCATAAAATAATAATTTGATAGGTTTTTCATAATATTGTATTCTTTATAAGTTTATTTACTTAAATGATTTATTAATGAGGTATGAAATGCATAATTATTGTGTCATAAATAATTAAAATTATATGAAGTCTAAAAATTAAAAAAAAAATCCATGATGTAATTAATAATTTTATCATTCCAATGAATATTTATAGTTTAAATGATTATTTATATTACCTCTTTCAAAAAATAATTTACTATAAGATATTTTCTTTTTTCATTATTGCCTATACATTAAGTTAATTAATCTAAATTCTTATTATCACACCCAAGTGACTCAATGGGGTCCCAAAATCGACCCAATGATTTCCATGGTCATAAATAATTCATTAAATATGTTTTGGAAAAGTTTTAAAGTAATTTCTAATTATTATAATATTCTTTTTACCTTGAATTACCTTATTTACGTTTAACCGCGGTAAATAAAAGTCAAAAGTAACTATTCACCAAAAATTATTTTCATATTATTGAAACACATTTTATTTCTTGATAACAACCATGTATGTTTTATTTTAGAAATTTAATTCATAGAATTTGTAAAATATCATTTAAATGAATAATTCAGTTTTTTTAACTACCACTAAGTGGTTTCACTATTCATCAAAAATTGATGTTTTTTAGAAAAATAAAAAAAAACTCTGCCTAAGCTATATTTGATATTCCATTTTAAAAAATGATGTCTATTTTTCATATTCGAAAAATAGAAGTGGAATTAATTAATTTTAAATTTAATTCCAGTTATCAAAAAAAATTGCGTGTTTTTAAGAAACAATAAATATCAAAAGATTGATACTTGTTTATGTCCAATTTCAAAGTGAAATTAATTCCAATGTCCAACATATGATTAAATGGTAAAAATATATTTTAATTTAACTTTAAAACCAATTAAAAATTTAATCTATACATATATATAAATTATATTAAATAGAACTTCTGAATTAAAATACAATATTTTTCACTATTCATTTTAAAATGAACATTATCCGAGAAATTCGAAAAATTTACAAGATGTAAATTTTGATGTCTCCATTCTAAAAGAGAATTTTATGTGGTCATATAGAATGTATTAAAGTTACCAAAACTACTTTTAAAAAGGATTCTCCATTAAAAGGAAATAAATCGGCCTTTTAATGTAAATTATACTTATAATTAGCTTCATTCACATTTTAAGCCTCTAACATTTATTGGATAAATGTAGTTATATTTAACAAACATGGATAATCATATTGTATTTAGTTTTTTTCATTCCCGCCAATAAAATGACTTGGTGATAAAAACCATTTCAAATAATAATTTTATATTATTAGTGTGCAACGTAAGATTTCAATGAAACATGTTGTTGTATTTTGGGTACTCTATCGATCATAGCATCCCCTTTAATGTAAAATTAATATTTAATCCACAAATATTAATAAATTTGAAAACTGTCTTATTTTTTATTTATCCGGGATGTTATATCCTTCCCCACTTTTGGGAATTACGTCCTCGCAATTTCAAAACGGGGCTTGGAAACATCATCAAAAGCCCCGCATCAGAAAAAGAGTTAATAAAACTATAACTTTAAAATAAAGGAAGAGAAGTAAAAAAAGTTACTCGAGACAACATATACTAGGATTCCATGAAAACATGGATATGGAAGAGAAAACAAACCATCTAGTTCTGATGGAGAGTGATAGAAAACATTGTTAGGGGAAAGTTAACCACCAGAAAATCACAAACTTATAATGTGTATAAATTTTCTATGAATAACCTGTTGGAAACGTAAACCAACAAATTTTTTGTTTTACTTTCCTTTTCATAATTTTGAGTAATTCATCTTTTACATAGAATAAAAACATAAAGAAATATACTTACCTACATGTAGAGTTTCATCTTTTAATATGTTTCTACCAAAACTAATCATTTCTCTAAAATATGAACATTCAAAAATACTTGGTCATATCAAAAGCACAAGAATCATCTTCTAGAGAATCACATAATCCACAAAAACGATAACTATCTATTTCCCTTGTATTTAGACATCAACTAAAACAAAAATTGTTAGTATAAGATCTGATAATTACCAAAAGGATAATTCTTTATAAAAAAGAAATACTACTCTTAATCTCCAAAATTCAACAAAAAGAACCCGAGGTTTAAGAAAGACCATTAAATAAACAGTTATCCTTAAAAAAATTCAATGTAATCCAAGCTAAGATTGAAATCAAAATCTCTGAAGGATTTAATCACATAGTCGTCCGAGGTAAATCTTAACAATTATCTCTAAATAGAAACAGTTACTCTTAAAGTCCATATTGAAAAGTAATTAACCTAATCACATATCCTCCATCATAGGTTAATCATTTACATAGATAACCCAAAATCAACTTATCCTTGATTCATAAGATCATAAAACTTAAAATAATTATCCATACTAACTAGAGACTTCACTTAGTCTAGTGGTAGGTGATATATACCAGTCGCCCATTGGTTGTGGGTACGATTCCCACAGCTTCATCCAACATGGCGGGTTGTCACACAGTTTGGGTGTTTTCCCTTTTCAAAAACTAAATAATTTTATAACATTCACAAAAAGATATAGATTCATCAAAAATAACAATTACATATTTTAACCACAAATGTAATCTAATAACTTTCTTTTTGCATCCCAAAATGTATTAACCTGTAATTGCCTCAAATTCAAGGATCATAAAAACCCAAATGGTTCTTTATAAAAATATCCAAAAAAGAGAAGATAATTATTCCTTGAATAAATTTTTCATATATCAATCATCAGGGTTACACATACTATAAAAAGTCTTCTAATGTAATCCCATCATCAGAAGAGCCTTAAAACTTTTAAGCATTTCACCATCTTAAATTCTACCATAAATCTAGAATCCCTTATTTGTTGAATTCTCACTCATTCAACATTATTCTTGATCCATTAACTATAATGACCCAGAGTTTACATACATTGTTATTACTTCATAATTGAAGCATTCTTAGAAGAACATATAACAAAAACTACAAAAGGACTGTATAGGTATAATGTCTTTAGAAACTGGGGAACACAAACAACTGGTTCATAAATCTTCTACTATGTCTCCAATTTATTTCATCATATCTAGGGTCCCTTTTAGCATATTATACTTAATATCATTCTTCCTAACCTGGGGAAAAGAAAACATATAAAAAGGGTGAGCTCAAATGCTCAGCATGGGCAAATAAATGAAATAAAAATCATATCATATCCTTTTGTAAATCTTAACCTGCAAAAGAGATCATAATATATTAACATGGGAAAAAACATAGAAGTGAAAATGAAATCTCAATAATCATAACATAAAACATGAAACTTTGTGGAATGCACACATAATCATAGAGAATCATTTCTTGTTAGTCTTGACTCATTGCCAAGACTATCTTAGCGTAAAAAGTCCATTTCTGAACCGAGTTCACTCCTCGTTTCAGTCCTGTATCACTGAACCTGTTTAACATGCCATTCCAGCCATGTCTATCTCATGAGATATAAATAATTACCCAATGCATTGGAGGGAGATATAGGTCCCACCCATCTTATAATGAATCCTTTCTTATGTGTGCCACAAATCATAAAATCATACATCATCGCATAACACATGTAATAAAAATAGGATTTTTAAAACATCATGACATCATAAAACAATTCATATAAGGTAATGGACTTCATAAAAATAATTCCATCACAACACAATCAAATCAATGTAATAATAGGGATATAAACAGAACCATATACTGTCTTAGATGGAAAATAATTTTGATAAAACATTTGAATTCCATTCTTGAGGAAAATATCATTTCTTCTTCAAGAATGATTTCCTTTCTTAACATGTCATTCGATTTTAAAGTAAAAAAAGTTAATTAAAAATAAACTTGAAAACATGTAATGGAATCTTTATTGAAATAATGTTTTATGAATCCATTAATGCCTTATAATTTAAAAAAAGACATTCTTCTCGTACTTTGGTCGGAAAAGTCAGAAAGTACCTCGCACAAAAGATTCCTTTCATATCATTTACTAAAAACATACCAAAGGGAAAATTGGGTTTAAACAATTGTAGGAGGATATGAATAATATTACATATTGATGTAACATGGATGTGGATGATAAATTACAACCCAGTAAATACAAAATTATGAACAATCTCAGATAAAAATGAGATTGTGATATTTTCCCTTACCTTACGTCTGATTTGATTTGTACATGTCTGAACCTCTTGTATGATGATTTAAATAATGTTATTGACTTATTCTAGAATCATATTCATTGATATTATATCATATATGGTCATATTCTTAGCTTGTTATTAGTATGTTTTCATTGTTACTTGTTATTCGGGTCTTTATTTCATTTTTTTCTTATGCATATTTTACCGAAAAAATTCTCATTATTCTTTTAAAGTTATAGATACCTAATATCAAGAATTGTATTAGTGTAATATATATCAAATTTATTCATTCAATTCATTTATATAATTACTATGTAATTATGATCATGTAGAACGAATCTCATCACATCGTGGAGACGGTAGGTCGTACGTACGCACGAGCGATGATATCATTCCCATGATCGTGGAATTGTATTGAAGTGTATTTATACTATTTAAGAATCAATATCAATTTATAATAATAATATATAGTTACTCATTACACCATTATACCAATACATGTAAGGTGGTGGTGAAAAATAGATTACACCACAGCGTGGAGACGGTATTCCGTACGTACGCATGTGCGGTGATTTCATTTTTCCGTAGGATGGATAGAAGATGAATTTGGGTTGTTTCATATTTATAATAACAAACTGGTATATAAGTAATACTTATTTTATTACTTTATCATGAAACAACTAAATACTAAGAAGTTGAAGAAGACCGAAATTGAAAAAGATCGGTAATGGATATTACCTTTTCTTTGACACGCCTACTCTTAACTTCTTCTTAGAGAACTAGAGATAGTCTTTGAAGAAGACCAGGACCTCTAGAATGATTCTAGGGAAGTGGATAAGATATTTTGGCAGTCTTTGGCCGAGCTTGAATGCTCAAATTGGTGTGAGTAGTGGAGGGAGGAGGTGCCCTTTTATAAGGGAGAGAGGGGCACCTTAGGAAAATCTCAAAATATTATTTTATATTAAAGTCACATTCAGTTTATAATGGCTCCAAAGGGTCTTATTTAGAAGATAAAGTGGGGATGGGTCGAAATAATCTCATCCAATAGGTTTTAGACAAGTTTAGGTAATTATTTTAACCTTATCAATAAGATTTATCTCAAAGTTAAATAATTTAACTTTTACCGTGTCTTTTTGTTTTCATACACTATATGGTTAATTAAATTACTATAACATACCAAATAAACCCCAAGTGGTTCATTATTAATATATATATCTATATATAAGTCATTTTACCGAACCTTAGATTTTTAGGAATAAAATAAAAATTAATAATATAATATTTGGATTAAAAACTATTTTATGTCAATTTAGACACTATTTGGTCCATAATTTTTATGAAAATTATAACAGAATGATAAGTTGGAACCAAGTTAATTAAATAAACACTAACATGTCATATTAACCTGGAAAATTAGTTTAATTCATAAAAAGTCTCAAATTAAATTTATTTGGGCATTTATAACATCAATTATGTTAATATTTTCTTAATAAGGTAATTACTTCATCATCGTTGAGTCATAAATAAATTAAATTATTTAAAATATAAAAATTATAAATAAAATATCATTATTTTTGAAATCTCTTTATCTTTCTAATTAATATTTATAATCGAATTTACCTCTTGTATAACCTTATATACAAAATGTTTTATTTATTAAACATTTATTTTAACTATTTTAACTTTTCTTTAAATAAAATAATATTAAATGTCCTAATCTAATCCAAGTGGACCTAAATTGTCCTATTATATTCATAAGGTTGTTTTCGGTTGAAATACACTTCTCCAATAGAATTAGGACTTGTGTAAGTGTAATAGTAATATCATTTTTACCTTTAATTACCCTATTTACTATTAACCGCGGTAAATAAAAGTAAAAAGTTACTATTCACCAAAACATTATTTTCTTCTTATTGAACCACATTTACTTACTGATGTCAACAGTGTCTCTCAGATTTTTGAAATTCTATTCACAAAAGTTGTAAAATTATGTTTTATGCAAAATTCAGTTTTTTTAACAACCACTTAGTGGTTTCACTATTCATCAAAAATTGAAAGTTTTCAGAAAAATACCAAAATTTTACCCTAGGTTATAATTGATATTCTGATTCCAAAAATGAAGTCCATTTTGAATGATAAAATTTATAAAATTTCAAAAATTGGTTATTACTATTTATAACGGCTATTTTATATAGCATATCATTGTTTAGTGAAACTATGTATTGCGTACAACGTAAGCTATCGAGGAAAGTCGTGATTGCATGTAAAGAAAGATAAGCTAGTGTTTGTGTGTAGTGAAAGATTCCATATAAAAACAAAATATTTCTTATAAAAATCTCGGTTGTTATATTCTACCTTACTTAAAATGAATTTGTCCCTCGAAATTCATCACTTTGTAACAAAAAGATGAGGTTACCTCTCCCTCATCATATCCTCAAGCTCCCATGTAGCTTCTTCTAATTGGTGTTTCCTCCACAGAACTTTCACCAAGCGAGTGTTCTTATTCCGTATGACTTTTTTGATATGATCCAGAATCTCTATCGGCTGTTCTTCATAAGAAATATCTTGCTCCAGCGGTACAACTTCTGAGCTAAGTACATGTGAAGGATCGGGTATATACATTCTCAAGAGCGATACATGGAACACATCATGAACTTGAGAGAGATTCTGTGGAAGCACCAATTGGTATTCTACCTTCCCAACATGATCCAGTATTTCTAATGGACCGATATACCTAGTGATCTGCTTTCCCTTCTTTCCAAATCTCATTACTCTCTTCCAAGGAGATATTAATAAGAACACTCTATCACGCACTTCAAACTCTAGTTCTTTTCTACGGTTATCGGCATATCTTTTTTGTCGACTCTGAGCTGCTCTTATGTGTTGTTGAATAGATCGGACCATTTCTTCCATATCATCAACAATATCAGGTCCTAATAGCTTTCTTTCCCCAACTTCATCCCAGCAAGTTGGAGTTCTGCATTTCCTTCCATAGAGAGATTCATAAGGAGCCATCTGAATACAGGAGTGAAAGCTATGATTATAAGAAAATTTTACCAAAGGTAGGTGTTGATCCCAACCACCTATGAAATCCATAGAGCAAGATCTCAACATATCTACTAGAGTTTGAATTGTTCTCTCAGACTGACCGTCTGTCTGATGATGATAAGTAGTGCTGAAACTCAACTCTGTATCTAGAGTATGCTGAAGACTTTGACAAAACTTCGAGGTAATCCTCGGACCCCGATCGGATATAATGGAAAGTGGTACTCCATGCAATCTTACAACTTCCTTTACATATATCCTGGAAAGCTGATCAAGAGAGAAATCCTCTCTTACAGCAATGAAGTGTGCCGACTTCGTAAGACGATCAACTATAACCCAGATAGCATTATTGCCTTTGGATGTTTTAGGATGTCCGGTGACAAAGTCCATAGTGATGTTTTCCCATTTCCATTCGGGTATGGGTAATGGTTGTAATATCCCCTTATACTTCTATCTCTCAGCTTTAACATGCTAACAAACTAAGCATCGAGAGACATATTCAGCAACATCTCTTTTCATTCCATCCCACCAGAAGTACTCTTTCAGGTCCCTATACATCTTCGTGCATCTAGGATGAATAGCGAATGAAGAACTATGAGCCTCATCCAACATCTCCTTCTTTAATTCTGGTATGGGAGGAGCAAAAACCCGATTCCTGAACCATATTATCCTTTCACAATCAAGGTGGAATTCACGAACATTTCTCACCTTCTTTTGTAACTCTACATCTTCTTTATGCGCCTCTTTAATCATCACATGCATAGATGGTTGAACATTCATTTGAAAAAGATAAGATTTTTTCCCTTCCATTATGATTCCAAGATCCATCCTTTGTAACTCTATAAATATTGGATCTTTTGAGATCCTCATCATGGATAAGCTAGCATGATCTTGTCGACTTAATGCATCTGCCACCTTGTTTCCATTCTAAGGGTGGTAATGAATTGAGCAGTCGTAATCCTTAATCAGCTCCAATTATCTTCTTTGGCGCATATTCAGCTCCTTTTGTGTGAAAATATACTTCAAACATTTATGATTTTTATAAATATCACACCTTTCACCATAAAGATAATGCCTCCAAATTCTTTAATGCAGTGATTAACGCAGCTAACTCCAAATCATGAGTTGGGTAATTTTACTCATGAGTTTTCAACTGTCGTGAGGCATAAGCAATCATCATATCGTTTTGCATAAGAACACACCCCAGACCCTTCTTGGATGCATCACTGTAGATGACAAACCATTCTCTACTATACGGTAGTGTGAGCACAGGTGCACTGGATAAACTTCTTTTTAACTCCTTGAAATTCTATTCACACACCTCTATCCACATGAACATAACTCCTTTTTGAGTCAACATGGTGAGTGGATTAGATAATCGTGAAAAATAATTCACAAAACACTGATAATATCTAGACAAACCAAGAATACTTCAGATCTTAGTTACTCTTGTTGGTCTCGACCATCTTTCGATAACCTCTGTTTTTGCTGGATCCACAGATATCCCCTCTTTTGAGATTATGTGACCCAGAAATGAAACATTTTGAAGCAAAAATTCACACTTGGTAAATTTGGCATAAAGCTTCTCCTTTCTCAGGGCCTTCAAAAGAATTCTCAAGTGATCTTCATGTTCTTCCTTTATCTTTGAATATACAAGAATATTGTCTATAAAGACTACCACAAACTGATCAAGATAGTCTCTAAAGACACTATTCATTAGATCCATGAAGATAGCAGAAGCATTAGTAAGACCAAATGGCATCACTAGAAATTCATAGCGCCCATACCTTGTACGGAAAGCTGTCTTTGGTATATCCTCCCTTTTGACCCTTAATTGATGATAATCTGAATGAAGATCAATCTTGGAAAAGTGTTGAGCTCCGCTTAGTTGATCAAATAAATCATCAATGCGCGGGAGGGTATATTTGTTCTTGATTGTGATCTTGTTAAGTTCTCGATAATCAATGTAGAGTCATAATGATCCATCTTTCTTCTTAACAAACAAAACAGGTGCTCTCCAAGGTGACGCACTAGGGTGTATGAATCCCTTATCAATATTCTCTTGGAGTTGCTTCTTCAATTCCTACAACTCAATTGGGCCCATTCTATAAGGTGTCCTTGAAAAAGGCATAGCACCAGGTATGGGTTCTATTGAAAAATCAACTTCACGATTTGGTGGAAGACCTGGAAATTTCTCTGGAAAGACATCATCGAACTCCCGTACAATGGGCATATTATTAATAGCGAGTTTCTCTCCAGCCATTTGAGATAAATAACCTTCATTTATTGGAATCTTGACCCATAAGATGGAAGAAATTTCCACTGGAAGGTTATGTTCATCCTTGCATTGATAGATGATCATAGATTGATCTGGAATATTAAATGTGACTTCCCTTCTTTGGTAATCGATATGAGCTCCGTATAATAAAGCCAATCCATGCCAAGAATCACATCGAATTACACTATAGGAAGGATCACATGATTTTCAGGAAGCACTTTCCCAAAAAACTTCAATCGGAGAAGAATTATAAACTCTTGATGAGACTGTTGTGACATTAAGAGTTTTCACAACTAACTCAACATCCAATTGTTGAGGTAAAGTGGTGATACCATTCGAAAATTCTTCAGAAAAAAAGAGTGGGTGGATCCAGAATCAAATAAAACAGTTTCTACATTAGAGTGGATGGTAAGTGTACCTTTCACCCCCATCGTTATCGTACTCTACATCGCTGATAGAAATTTCATGTGACATTCCTTTGTCTTTATCCTTAAGAGTTTGTCGATGTCAATCATCATCAGAAACCCTTGGATTAGGGAATTGATTAGAATAATGCACCATTTCTATACACTTGAAACATTGAAGTGTAGGAGGTGCATTCTATGTAGCCTTTTCTTTATTCTCATCGCTAGACATCTTCTTCCCATCATTACGACATTCAAATGCCCAATGACCTTATTTTCCACATTTGAAACATTTACTTGTCCCTTTAAGAAACTCCCCACCATGTTTCTTTGCACACATTGAGTATATGGGAAAACTCATCTTTTTTCAGTGTGGTCTTTAGATTTCCCATTGAATTCCATTTTCCTCATCTTATCAAACCCATAAGACAGATGGGTTACTCCAATCTCCATCTCAACCTTGAGAGCACATCGAACAATTTCCTCGTAGCTATTGAAGTACCTTATGGCTAACACCCTTCAAAGACTTGGTTTTATACCACTAAATAATCGATCGATCTTACTCTCAGGTTGGATAACAAATCCAGAAGCGTACCTTGCAAGTCTTGTAAAATTTGCTTCCTAGGTACCAATAGATTCATCATACTTTTGCTTCAATTCCTAAAACACTTTCTCCATCTTTGTTCGAAGAATACGAGGGAAGTACTTATTAAAAAACTTGTTTTTGAACTCGTCCCATTCCATAGACTAAATTTCATCTCTTGGCCTCGTATTCTTGATAAGGTTCTATCATTGATCAGCTTCTCCTTCCAAACGATATACTGCTAAGATGATTTTATCATGTTCAGAACATTGATGAACTGAAAATATCTTTTCAGTGGTACTAATCCATTGTTCAGCCACTAATGAATCAGTTGAACCACAGAATGAAGGTGGCCGCTTCCTCATGAAAGATTCAACAGAATGTTTCTCCTTCCTTTGCTCGTTTGGAAGTCCTGCATGATTGATAGCTTGAAAAAGTTATGTGAGCATGGAAACAATATTTTGCATTCCAACTCCCATATCATTTGGTTTCTCAGGGGGACAATCATTACATTTCCCGTCACATTCCGCATTAACATGGTTTCTTTGGGTTCCATCCGTTGACTAAAACCAAGAAGAATAGTGTGAGAAACACTAATTATAATAGGAAAACCACATAATCAAGAATAAAATTTTATGCATAAGGTCTTATCATAGGTTCTTCATGGCTATGTCTAAAACACTAAGATTGTTCTAGTCTTAGATATATCATTAGGGTTCTTACTAAGGCTTTCACATCATAGTTTACAAAGGTTTACTATATCTTTCCTCTGATACAAACTATAACGACCCATACTTTACATACATTGTTATTACTTCATAATTGAAGCATACATTGTACAACATATAACAAAAACCACAAAAGGATCGTATAGGTATAGTGTCTTTAGAAACTGGGAAACATAAACAACTGGTTCATAAATCTTCTACAGTGTCTCCCATTTATTTCATCATATCTAGGGTCCCTTTTAGCATATTCTACTTAATATCCTTCTTCCTGACATGGGGAAAATAAAACATACAAAAAGGGTCAACTCAAATGCTCAACAAGGGAAAATAATGGAAATAAAAATCGTATCATATCCTTTTGAAAATCTTAACCTGCAAAAGAGATCATAATATCATAACATGGGACAAATCATAGAAGTGAAAATGAAATCCCAATAATCATAACATAAAACACGAAACTTTGTGGTATGCACGCATAATCATATAGAATCATTTCTTGTTAGTCATGACTCATTGCCAAGTCTATCTTAGCGGACAAAGTCCAATTCTGAACCGAGTTCACTCCTTGTTTCAGTCATGTATCACTGAATCAGTTTAACCTGCCATTCCAGCCATGTCAATCTCATGAGATATAAATTTTTACACAATGTATTTGAGGGAGATATAGGTACCACCCATCTTATAATGAATCATTTCTTATGTGTGCCACAAATCATAAAATCATACATCATCGCATAACACATGTAATAAAAATAAGATTTTTAAAACATCATGACAACATAAAACAATTCTTATAAGTTAATGGACTTAATAAAAATAATTCCATCACAACATAATCAATTAAATTTAATAGTAGGGATATAAAAAGAACCCTATATTGTCTTAGATGGAAAATAATTTTGATCACACATTTGAATTCCATTCTTGAGGAAAATATCATTACTTCTTCAAAAATTATTTCCTTTCTTAACATGTCATTCTATTTTAAACAAAAATAAGTTAATTAAAAATAAACTTGAAAACTTGTAAAGTAACCTTCATTGAAATACTATTTTATGAATCCATTTATGCAGTATAAGTTAATAAAAAGACATTCTTCTCGTACTTTGGTCGGAAAAGTCAAAAAGTACCTCGTACAAAAGATTCCTTTCATATATTTTACAAAAAACATACCGAAGGGTTAAATTGGGTTTAAAAAATTATAAGAGGATATGATTAATATTACATATTGACGTAACATGGATGTGGATGATAAATTACACCCCAGTAAATACCAAAGTATGAACAATCTCAGATAAAAATGAGATTGTGAGATTTTCCCTTACCTTAGGTCTGATTTGATTCGTACATGTCAAAAACTCCTGTATGATGATTTAAATAATGTTATTGACTTATTCCAAAATCATATGCATTGATATGATATCATATATGGTCATATTCTTAGCTTTTTTATTAGTAATGTTTCATTGTTACTTGTTATTTGGGTCTTTATTGCTTTTTTTCTTATGCGTGTTTTGCCGAAAAAATTCTGATTCTTCTTTTAAGGTTATAGATACCTCATATCCAGAATGGTATTAGTGTAATATATATCATATTTATTCATTCAATTAATTTATATAATTACTATGTAATGAAGATCATGTATAACGAATCACATCACATCGTGGAGACGGTAGAACGTACGCACGCACGAGCGATGATATCATTCCCATGATCGTGGAATTGTATTGAAGTGTATTTATACTATTTCAGAATAAATATCACTTTATAATAATCATATATAGTTACTAATTACACCATTATACCCATCCATTTAAGGTGCTGGTGGAAAATATATTACACCACGGCGTGGAGATGGTATTCCGTACTTACGCACGCGCGGTGATTTCATTTCTTCGTAGGATGGATAGATGGTGAATTAGGGTTGTTTCATAATTATAATAACATATCAGTATATAAGTAATACTTATGTTATTACTTTATCATGAAACAACTAAAGAAGAAGAAGTTGAAGAAGAAATAAATTGAAAAAGATCGGTAATGGATATTACCTCTTCTTTGACGCGCCTCTTCTTAACTTCCTCTTAGGGAACTAGAGATGGTCTTTGAAGAAAACCAGGATCTCTAGGATGATTATAGGGATGCGAAGAAGAGATTTTGTTAGGGGTTGGCTGAGCTTCAATGCTCAAATTGGTGTGAGGAGGAGAGGGAGGTGGTGCCCTTTTATAAGGGAGGAGAAGGGCACCTTAGGAAAATCTCAAAATATTATTTTATATTAAAGTCATATTCGGATTATAATTTCTCCAAAGGGTCTTATTTATAAAATAAAGTGGGGATGGATCGAAAACCACTCATCTAATAGGTTTTAGACATGTTTAGGTTATTATTTTAACCTTATCAATTAGATTTAACTATAAGTTAAATAAGTTAACTTTTACCGTGTCTTTTTGTTTTCTTACACTATATGGTTAATAAACATACTATAACATACCAAAAAAACCCCAAGTGGTTCATTATTAATATATATCCTTATCTAAGTCATTTGTACTAACCTTATATTTTTAGGAATAAAATAACAATTAATAATATAATATTTGTTTTAAAAACTATTTTATGTCAATTTATACACTATTTGGTACATGACTTTTATGAAAATTATAACAGAATGATAAGTTAGAAACATGTTAATTATATCAACACTAACATGTCATATTAACCTGGAAAATTAGTTTAATTCATAAAAAGTTTCAAATTACATTTATATAGGCATTTATAACATCAATTATGTTAATATTTTCTTAATAAGGTAATTACTTCATCATCGTTGAGTCATAAATAAATTAAATTATTTAAAGTCTAAAAATTATAAATAAAATATCATTATGTAGGAAATATTTTTATATTTCTAATGTATATTTATAATCGAATTTATCTTATGTATAACCCTATATTAAAAATATTTTTGTTATTAAACTTTGATTTTAACTATTTTAACTTTTCTGTAAATAAAATAATATTAAATGTCCTAATCTAATCCATGTGGTTCTAAATGGTCATATTATATTCATAATGTTGTTTTCGGTCAAAATAAACTTGTATAATAGAATTAGGACATGTGTATGGGTAATAGTAATATCATATTTTCCTTTAATTACTCTATTTACTATTAACCGCGGTAAATAAAAGTAAAAAGATACTATTCACCAAAAAATTATATTCATCTCATTGAACCACATTTTACTTACTAATATCAACATTGTCTCTCGGAGTTTTGAAATTCCATTCACAGAAACGATAAAATTAAGTTTTATGAAAAATTCAGGTTTTTTAACTACCACTTAGTGGTTTCACTATTCATCAAAAAATAGAATGTTTTCATTAAAATACCAAAATTTCACCGTAGGCAAATTTCGATACTCTGATTCAAAAAAATAAGTCCATTTTGAAAGATAAAATTTATAAAATTTCAAAAAGTGGTTATTACTATTCATAACGGCTATTTTATATAGCATATCGTTGTTTAGTGAAACTCGGTATTGCGTAAAACGCAAGCTATCGAGGAATGGAACGATTGCGTGTAAAGAAAGCCAAGATAGTTTTTTTGTGTAGTGAAATATTCGTTATAAAAACACAAAATTTTTCATAAAAATCTCGGGTGTTACATTAAACATTCCTTTCCAACTTATTCTGAAATACTTTTTTGCTACAATCAAAATCATGAATCATATGCTAATATTTCAATAATAGGAAAACATATGTTAAGAAATAATACATACCTTTCATTGGTCATTGTCAGTTTCTTCATCCTTAATTGAAATAGAATTATGTATTGGTAAACAAATATTTTTACGATCCTAGTGATCTCATTCCCAAAAATTATTCATTGGACATGTGTTTGCATAATGACCATTCTCACCACATTTAAAATATTCAATTGCTCTTTAAGAAAGAACTTCTTTTCATTTCTAAGAGTCAACTAGATGCATCCTTTTTCTATGGCAGGTTCTTGCTTTATGACCTTCATTTCCACATCTATAGAATATTTCTGTCCCTTTGAAACATTTTCCTATGTGTTTCTTTCCACATCATTGACACATAGATTTTTGAACATACCTACCTTTATGATTATTCCCTGAACATCCGTAGGGAATTGTTTCTCTCATATATGATGTCTTGTAAAAATCAATAAGGTTCAAGTGGTGAATCACGACTCCGGAAAGTTGGTTGAGAATAACCACAAGAGTTCTCATTGCATCTCCCATATCATTCAACTCCTTATTCAGAAAATCATCATAGTTTTATTCACATCCATTGTTATTTTGGTGCCTTCTAGATCCAGTAATTTACAAAAACCAAACAGGTTACTGTGAGTATATTAGTAAAATCATTATTTAATATTTATGAGGAGGGTAAAAACTAAGATATAATTATTCATGTTATCTTAAAATAATTCACTTTATAATAATAACTATGACTCTTTCTAAATTACTAACCATTATGGTAATGTCACTTATGCTCAAATTGTACCCTAACCTCTAAAGTTTTCTCAACCGACCTCTGATACCAACTATAAGGACCCATCCTTATAACAATACATAATATTGAATTAAATGAATAATTTACATTGGGATCATTTCAGGTTTATAGTTTTAGAGAATTAGGCCATAACTTTTACATAACAACTTGAATATTACATGTAGACACTACAACTCAGTATCCATTTTTTCATAAAAAAAACTCTTAAAAAAACATATCTAGTTCCATATTTTAGACAGCATGACTTTTCAATGATCCCATCCTTGACCCTATTCATATTTATGTCATGTGGAAAATATATCAAAATATTGGGATGAGCATAAAAACCTCAGTAAAGGTTATAAAATATGAAAGGAAAAAAATATCCCCTCAATAAATACAAATCAATGAAACCATACTTGTCAATCATAACATACCTTAAGAAATCATAAGAGTTATGAATAACACACTCAAATCATAAATCATGAAGGTTACTTATGACATCCATATAAAACAATAATTGTTGGTATCACAGCTGAATAGGAAGTTACACATGGAATACCCATCACATTAAATTCCCTAAATCTCATAGGAGAAACATCATGTTCTCCTCTATTACGCTACCCAATGCATTGGAGAGCTATATCGGGGTCACCTACCCTAGGTTTATCACTGAACCACTCGTATACATAAAAAATTCCCAATTACCATAAAATAATCATAAAATATAACACATATATAATGTAATTATAACTTTTCCACATTCCAATATATCAAATCGAGACAATGTTTTATCAAATCTTTTTCAAAACAATTTAAAAATAGATTTTTTAATAAAAGTGTCCAATTCCACATTGAATATTTTAAATTAATTATCACTGGAAAACATTAATGTACATATATACAAATCCTAAAACCCATTTTGTAAACATGGACATTAATGAGAAATATTTAGAAGAATAAATCATTAAAACATTAAAAACAATATTTTAGTTAACGAGTTTTTACAAAAAAAGAGAAATGCTTGAATAAAAATAATTAAAGAATAACTTTTAATTAGAACATTATAATATCATTAGAATAAAGGGATTCATGATATAATATTTCAAAGGATACTATATACACCATATATTAGGGAATTGGTGCATAAGAACAATGAAGTCTTAGTGGAAATGTAAATTTAGATGAACTCTTTTATAAAGATGGTATCCTTAAATTAAGGATAAATAAATAACATAATTATGTGTGAGAAATATAAATACACTCAATATATGTGGATATTATGTGTACAACAATCATAGGTAATTCACACATATTCATAGGATGACATGTTCAATAAGTACAAGTTGAACCCAAAGAATTGAAATTGGGTTAAGAGGTTCCCTTCTAAAAATTCAACAGCCTAATGACGTCACAATAAAATTCAGAAAATGGTATGATTAGAAAAAAAAGTGAATATCATCACTTGGATATAATGTTTACATCAATAAGTACATAGATGAACATATCCCAACATAATAAGATGTAAATTTAAAGGCATAACAAAAAGAAGTCTTATATAATGAAGAGGATGAATAGTTCTCTTACCGCTTTGCTAACATACAAAACATACGCCACATGAAATAAGGATTATACAATGAAGATTTAAATAATCATAAATGAAATTATATTACATAAATAGTACAATCCTGGGCAGTATATACACCACACAAATGTAAATAGTGGAAAATATAGCATGAATCTCATAGGAATAAAAAGTGAGACGAAACCCTTTACCACGTTGAAATCAACTGAGTCGTATGACCAATAGTTAATAACCCCAAAATGAATCATATAATTCCATGAATATAATTGGAATCATGATAATATATATCAAATGGCAGTAAAAAATACAAAACATGCCATTAATAAGTGGTGAACAATGGAAATCTCAAGAAATTAAAAGTGAGATCAGAAAATCCTTTACCTTGTGTCCGACCTGACTCGATCTTTCTTTAATCCCTTGAATAATAAAATAAAGTTAATTTATTTTTTTTAAGAAATTTTTCATGTTTATTATTCCTTTTATATCACTTATTACTGTGTTATAAACATTATTTAATCATTTTTGTTAATTAAGTCCATTTTGTCGATATTTGGTACTTGAGCCAAAATTGAACACATTATATTTACAAATTTTCCACGTGGTCAATAGTCCATTATATCTAGAATGATAATAATTATTTAGATATTATATATATCATATATATCTAGTATATACATGTATTTGTAATATTAAATATCATTTGGAGGTATGAAATGAAATGCACCATTCATGGAGACGGTAAGCCGTATGTATGCAAAAACGCTACATTCATTTATATTTCTTATTTTAATGGAATTAAAACATAATTATAAATAGGTATATTATAATTAGTATATAATATCATATAAAATATCAATTAATCTATCCTTTATACAACCCACATAAGTCATTAACGACTCACATCACTTTGAGGGGGCGGAAGTCCGCACTTCCTCAAATGAGATTATCATATTTACCCAATATGGAAACTATAAAGGTGTGATATAATTGGAAAATACAGAAGAATAATGAAAAAATAAACATAATATATATCATATATAATTAATATTCCATCATAATGGCCACTATGAGAGGTGGTATTAGGTAATTGAACAATCATCATTTCGTGAGGCGTTAGTTTTCCATCCACATAAACATTATGTTCATCACCCAATAGATGGTGGTGTGTGTAAGTGTAGTTCGAATAATTTTTATAATAACATCCTAGTACATTGAGGATACTGGTGTTGTTACAAAAGAAATGAATAAAAAGAGATTAGGGTTTGAAGTAGTAAAATAATTAACAAATTAAGAGAAATTGTTACCATTAATTTGGGTAACTCCCTTTGGTTTGAACCAATGGACTTCTTGAAGTGAATTATACTTAATTTAAGGATTCTAGGTGGAGGAGAGTGATTTAAGGAGCTTATTTCTTAGTTTTTGGATGATCCAAATGGATTGAGAGGTGTGAGTAATTGGTTATAAGTGGTCTCTTATTATATGGGAGAGGAGGGGCTCTTTAAGAAAGTGTGAAAATATTATTTTATTATAAACATTTAATCAGATTCAAAATGCCAAAAAATCATTATAGTTGAAGATACGATGACTCATAGTCGAAATAAAATCACCCAATAAGAATTGGACAGGTTTTGGATAATATTTTAATCATTATACTCTTATTTATTTAAATGATTTATTAATTCGGTAAAAAATGCATCATTATTGTGTCATAAATAATTTAAATTATATAATGTATAAAAATTAAAAAAAATACCATGATGTAGGAAATATTTTTATCTTTTCAATGAATATTTATAGTCGAAATGATAATTTATATAACCCCTTATAAAAATTAATTCAATAAATGGTATTTTCTTTTGTCACTTTTTCCTTTACTTTAAGTTAATTAATCAAAATTGTCATTATCACTCCCAAGTGGCTCAATGGGGTCCCAAAATCGACCCAAAGATGCCAATGGTAGTAAATGACTCATCCAATGTGTTTTTGACATGTTTTAAGGTAATTTTAAATTTGTTTAATATTTATTTTTACCTTGAGTTACCTTATTTACCCTTAATCACGATAAATAAAAGTCAAAAGTTAATAATCATCAAAGGTTATTTTCATCTTATTCAACAACATTTTACTTCTTGATAACAACCATGTAAGTCAGATTTTCTAAATTCAATTCACATAAGTGGTAAAATTTCATTTAAATGAAAAGTTAGTTTTTTTATCCACCACTAAGTTGTTTCAATATTCACTAAAAATTGATGATTTTCAGAAAAATACCAAAATTTCTACCTAAGCTATGTTTGATATTCTGATTTTAAAAATGATGTATATTTTTCCAATTCAAAACAATGAAGGTGAATTAATTAGTTATAAAATTAATTCCCTTTATCAAAAACAAATCGCTTATTTTTAAGAAACAACAACTATCAAAAGATTGATACTTGTTTATGTCCAATTTCAAAGTGAATTTATTTAAAATCACCATCATTAGATTAAATGGTAATAATATATTTTAAATTCACTTTAAAACCAATTAAAAAGATAATAAATCCATATAAATAAATTTGATTAAAAGTCACTTTATAATTAAAATACAATATTTTTCACTCTTCATTAAAAAATGAACTTTATCAGAAAAATTCCAAAAAATTTACACAATGTAAATTTTGATGTCCTAATTCTAAAGAAGGTTTTTATTTGGTCATATAGAATGTATTATTGTGAAGAAAACAAGATTTAAAATTTTTTCTCTATTAAATGATGATAAATCTGCCTTTTAATGTAATTTATGATTAAAATTAGATTCATTCACATTTTCAGCCTGTAACTTTTATTGGATAAGTGTAATTAAATTTTACAAACATGTATATTCATATTGTATTTATTTTTGTTCATTCCCCCCCAATACAACGTCTAGGAGTTAAGGACCATTTAAAATAATAATATTATATTATTAGTGTGAAACGTAAGATTTCAAAGAAACATGTGGTTGTGTATCGGGTATGCTATCAAACATAGCATCCCCTTTAATGTAAAAATAATATTTAATTAACAAATATTAATAAATATGAGAAGTGTATTATTCGTTATTTATCTCGGATGTTACAATTTTCACAAATTTGGTTTATGGATTCATGGTCAAAAATATTATCATGAATATGTTCTTTATCCCTCTCCATTAGAACATGATATTTAGATTTATCTTCAACGTACATATTTTTAATAATATTCTCCTATTATATATCAAGGTTTTGTGTTGTAATTAACAATTCCATTGACCACATACTAAGAAGATATTTTATTAAAGATATTTTGATCTTGCGTTTAAAAAAATATTATTTTCTGAGAGAAACCCCTTGATTACTAAGATCATATTTTAATTGTAGGGATTCAATTTATTGAATGTTGGGAGAATGTAACACCAAAGACATTATAATATAGACCTTTTAGAATGAATTTAATATTGTTTATAGAATTATTTATACACAAAACCATGTTAAAAATACAGTAAAATATCACTAAGAATAGGTTTTGAATCATGAAATACTATGTTTTATTACGATCCATACAATATCAAGTTCCATCAATAGCATTCATTCTATTTAACACCATATTTTACCAAACTATAATATACTACTAATATTATTATTTATTGTTATAGTTATCATCAATCCATTATACTGACCTTCATGATATAAATTATTTAAATTTGGAAAAAATAAAAATTTATATATGTTTTTTATGGACCAAAAATTTATAAATGAATGTGGAAAAAATTTAATATAACAAAAATGTTTTTCTAAAAAACTATTTTAATGAGAAAAAGTCATTTTTTCTTAATAAATTTAATTAATTATAATTAGTGTATTATTATAATTAAAGTTAAATATATATATTCAATTAATTTATATTACACAAGTCAAATTTTTTTTATTTGTACAATAGAATAACAAACCCAATATTATCAATAAAGGCCATATTTATCTAAATAAGGGTTTTCTACATTTTTAACAGGAATGGGTTTTAAAACAAATTTTTTGATCTTTTATAAATTTAACTTGATAGAGTCAATTTTTTGTTAAAACATGAATGTTAAAATTATATTAATTTTTTTGGTATTTTTTATAGAAGATTCATTTTTCATGAATAGTAAAAAATACTGAATTTTAATTGAAATGTGAATTTTCATCTAAATAATTTACAATGTTACATTATATATTTAATTTATTTTTAATTGTTAATATATATATTTTAAATATATTAATACATTCCACTTCATTAAAATCACTTCTATATTGAATATAAATATATTAAAATAAAGACATTTTAGCCATTTTCACTTTAGAAACCTAATTTTTGTCTTGATCGGGGATAATTTTAAATTATTTTTTGTGAGATATGTGAATTAAATTTGGAAATATAGGTTAAATATTTTTAATAATAATATTTTATAATGTCTATTAAGGCCAAAATTGATTTTACAAAATATAATATTGAATGTAATTAAAATAATTTACAGTTATTAAGGAAGATACTAGTTTACTTAATGGTTAAACATTTATCTTGTTTTAAAAAATGATCTATATAGTTTCCCAAAATCCATTTTATTCCCATATTTCTACAATTTCTAATCATTTATCTAATTTTGTTCATTATATTAGGCATATTATGTATGAGATACCTCTCAAAACTGTTTACCTTTTAAAATTTTCATGAATTCCACTCCTCCTCTATAAAAAGGAAGCCACTAATCCCAAATATTCACACATGTCTAGAATTTTGTCTCAAAAGAATCCCTAACCAAATAATCTCTAAAAATTAATCCCCTCATTAGAAAGGCGACACTTTTGGTATAAATCACACTAAGGAGGTCTCTTGATATACATCAAAAATAGTAACCTGAAAAAGGGATGATGTTCTTCAGTGACAACTTTTGTTTTTCTCTATATCCACCTATTCAATTATTCTTATATAAAAATTATATAATTACTTCAATATCTTCAACATTATTATATTTTTTTATCTTAATGATATGACCAACACATTCAAACACCTCTATAAAATGTTATAACAAATCATCGTTCTTGTGTATGGAGGAGTACTAACTCATGAACTGTTTTCATCTGTACGTCCATTACCCCCTTTCATGGATATGAATAATGATGTATTTATATTATATGTATGGTATATATTATTTGTATAATGTTTTTATTACAATATCCCAACTTTTTAGGTATTCCTCTATCAGATATTTTATTTAATAGTTCATTTCGGTTCTGCATGCATAATGGATGTCTGTTTTCAAAGAAAACATTGTCTTAGGTAGCGAGAAAAAAAGAGAAAACAAAAAATGATCTACATGGTGAGATTTTTATATTGGAAATGACTTGAAGTTTAGGGAGGTCATGTTTTTTGAATTAATTCTATCTATATATAAATGGGTTTAGTGATTAATGGGTTATTCATTTGTTAATGATAATTAATGTGGGATCATGTTTTTTAAATTGAAATGGGTAAAACCTCCATTTTATAAACATTTACACAACATGAATAGGGATTAAAAATCATGTAATTGTTCAAATATTTTAATAAAAATAAATATGATATGATGTATTTTTCAACATGACCCATTACATTTAATTACATTATTTTGAACTACATTACATGTCATGTAATTCCCTAAACATATGTTTTAATCATGCTATATAGCTAAATATTAACTTCATTCCACTAAAGCACTCAAATTTTTGGTTTCGATCATGAGTAGTTTGGATCTAGAAACAACATTGTGATCTTTTAATTTTTCTTCTTCATGGTGGTTTCTCCTCAAAAGAATTATTAGATTGTCAGGTAATGGTTGAGGGTGTAAATTTCAACCCTATGGTTTGACGATTTCAATATATATAACGTATTTTGATGGAACCAATGTATTGTGTTCCTAAATTAATTAAATAATAAAGGATATTTTTATGTAATTTCTCTTTATATTAAAGAGTCATTGGACCTAGCTTATGGTTACCCACGAGGAGGGAGAATAAGAATAAAATTGAAATGGTTAATGGATTAAATTCAGTTTAGCATGATATATGTCCTCAGGTTATTTCTTTTTATAGAATCCTTACATTGTGGTTTATTTCCTATAGATATAAAAGTTAATAAATTTTGATTTATATTGAATTTTATATTTGAATGATAAATGTATATTAAGATAATTATCCATTGAGATATATAACATTCCCAAATGGACAAATGGTCTTCACATTTTAATTCAATTTTTACCTCCATTTTTATAGTTTGAAGGGTAACCCTTTCATGGTCCATTGACTTTGTGACATTACATGACCTATATGTCTTAGAGGAATTCATCTAGAATATAAATTCTTGTAACTACCCCTCCCCATTTTCTATATCAGGATATCAGCCCTCCACCTTCACATGTTTGTTCATCTTGGCATTCCATGCATGGAGATGCTGGTATATATGGGAATTGTTAGACCCTATCATTCTTTCCAATATTATTTCTCTGCTCTAATGGATGCACCTACTCGGAATTCACATATAGAGACTTCTCCTTATAGAGTCTTCCTGGTCCAATAATGCAGACATTCGGGTGGCCAGAAGTCCTTAATGTGGCCCAAAAGCCTTACTGAACCAAAGACTGTAGGTGGGTCGAATTCCTTGAAAGACGCAAACACCATACTGGTGACCCAAAAGTCCATATGGATGAAAATTTATATCAGCAACATTACATAACAATACCTTCTACATTACATGCTATTGTGCCAGCTATAGTTCTAAATATAATACCAGCTGTAGTACTACTATAGTACCCAAAAATATGTTTCTACCTAGATTTGATCTCGGTTATTTTTTATGTTCTTACATAGTAATTCTATAGTACTGTTACAATTCCGGATATTGTAATAACTATGTCATACGAAAAGACTTATCTTCCATGCTGAAATGAAAATATATTAGGCTCAGAACAAACACATGAAAATTATATTCTTTATATCTATTACTAATCAGGCTCGAGCTAGTCCCACACAAAAATTCATATAGAGGGACGTCTATTCCTAGTCCCATGATGTAATTCATAGAGGGACATGACTTAGATCTTTTTATTCTAAAAGGGATTTGACCATGATTATTATGTATATACCATGGTTATATGGTGTGGGTTATTATAGTTGTAAGATATGGTCTAATATATTATATAAAGGCACCAAATAATGTCATTATATCATGTTTATATTATTTTGGTTGGAATTCTCATAATACATGCTCTGAGATATTCAAGCAAAGAGATGAATCAGGAGGGTGTTGTATTTATTTATTTTTTAAATTAATTAATATAACCTATTATGACATTATTTCATACACTTCTTCTCTAACTAGTTTTTTTAGATATATTGGTGTAGACCTTTTGAGTTTATGTCTCACCCTATTCAGACCGTCATTTGGTAATATATTAGATTACATGGATGCTTTTTTGTAAAATGGAAAAGGGACTTGCACTTGTGTAATAGACCATACCCTCCCGGTCCATCGCTTTTCCAAAATCCTAATCCTAAGAGTGGCTTCATAGTGGTAGGACGCTCTATCGGGGTGCGATCGATCGGCATGTGACCGATCGGCGTGCGACCGATCAGCGTGCGACCGATCGGCATGCGACCTATCGGCATGTGACCGATCGACATGTGATCGATCAGTGCCTCCCCGATCAGTGCGACTGGTCGGTGTGTGGCACGATCGTTGTGACTGATCGGTGCCTCGCCGATCTGTGTGACTAATAAGTGTGTGGCACAATCGGTGCGACCGATCGGTGGGTGGCATGATCGTTGTGACCAATCGGTGCCATGATGATCGGTGCGACTAATCGGTGTGTGGCATAATCGGTGTGACCGTTCGGTGCCTCACCCATCGGTGCGACAGATCAGTGTGTGGCATGATCAGTGTGACGTGATCAGTGTCAACTAGCCTTCTCGGGTTTTTATTCTACAGTTCCCCCATAACACCACTTTTATCTTTTTTTAACCATTTAAAGTTGTTCAAGGAAGTTTTCTTTTGATCCCATAATTAATTTTCAAATTCCAAAAAGTGGGGTGACCCCCAACGGACCCAACTATGTGTTTGCGTAATGTGCCCCTCTGTTGATATAGAAACCTTTAAATGTCGTAGCTGTTACAACCATTTTTCCGATGGGAATAATTAAATAACAATTAATTCAGTCGTGTGTAACCACACAACCGCATGATGAAACCACGATTTGACCTTATAACCATTCAAAATTTCATATCCCATGAAAGCCAGATCTCAGCATTTTATAGCACGAGAATCACTTATTCTTTTTTCCTCCTTTCATATCCTTTCTTCCTAGAGTATTTTCAGTTCCCCCTTCCCAAGGCAAGTGGTGCGCCTATGCCAAAGCTTTTCTGCACACCCATAGAGTCCCCGCTGTTCCTCCAATGCAATTCGTGCATCCTCCATTCTTGGCGTGTGGAGGAGAACTTCGATCTATGATCATCTAAGTAGGGTTTTTGCATCATCTCTCCTTACTGTGTATCATTCGGGGTGGGTACACTACTATTTCTATGGGAATGGAGGAAACCAGACCTTAACAAAGATAAAAAATAGAATATCAATGAATGACGGGGTGCATTTTATAGTTCTTCTATACTTTTATAATTTCTATATGTTGTGAATTGTATGGGCAATGCTCACTAAAAATCATGGCCGTTGGTGGTCCCTCCTTGCGCACTAATGAACCCTTGTCTTCTGTGATAATTGAATGTCTCTAACATGGGAATTTGGATAATTACATAAACTCAACCAATTAAATGAATGAATAGTGAACAAATATCCTTGTGTGATCACCCTGATTAACCAAACAGAAAGAAGAAAAACATAGTGAATGAAGTACTTGAGTCTAGAAACATCCTTGTTCTGTCTTGATGGCAGGTCTGTGTTCTCTTCGATGCTTATGGGGTGATGGGGATGGGGATGGGATCCTCTATTGTTGTACAATTGTTGGTTGTGAATCTAAAGCTGTGTGGGGTTGTATCTCAAGGATTTGTTTGGTTCCAGTACATTGAGGCATATCACTGACCCCTTTGTTGTTGTGACATTACAAGATAACAGGTTGTGAATTTTTAAATTGATGTATAGGTGTTTCTCTTTCATTGGCTTGTGGTTTTTCTTGTTATTTTCCTAGTAGTGTAGAATTCACCTAATGGGATCACTTGAATGTGAAAACAAGAATGGTTAAAATGGGGAATTGGTTTTGGGAATGAGTTGTGACTTGGCCGTGAGTGATGTGCTATTCTTTTATTAATGAATAATAACAAGGGTGTTTGTGCTTAGATTTTGGAACCCGTAGGTTGTGATGAGTTCTTGTTACCTATACATATATCTGTAGTTTTTATGTTTCTTATTCTCACCCCACCCAAGTTGAGCACTTAGTTTTGAACAACCCCATTTCATGGGGGAGGGTGTTTTTCCCAACACGCCTCTGAGTGGCTATTTATTATCTCCTTTTCTGCATTCTTTCCTGAATAGCCCAAGACTCTTCAGGCAGGCTGTGATGGCTAGAGGTCCACTATACCCCATGATTCATTGGGCAGGGTAGTTGTGGTGGTTGGCCCAGGTGTGTGAGGGCAGGTTGTTCCCAAGAATCTTCTGGATGAGGCCCAGGTGTCTTCGGGTGTGGCTGTAGTTGTTCTTACCGAGGTGTTTGCAGGCATGGTTACACATGGGGGTTGTTTCTCAGGTGTTTGCGGGAATGATGTGTGGTTGTGGCACAGGTTTTTGCGGGAGGGATGTGTGGTTGTGACCCAGGTGTGTGATGGCGGGTGTTGTAGTGGGACTGCAATGGGAATGGTGGGATTGGTTCGATATGTTGGATGTCTTCAATAACCAGTGGGGAGTGTGTCTTGGTGAGGCTCGGTAGGATAGTCTTCCTTGCTAGGTTTTTTGGTTTTCTTTTTCTCACAGGGCATTAAAATTCCTCCCCACTTGTGCACAACAGTCTTTGGTTTTCCCTACATAGTATACTTGTATGCTCACCCTACGTATATGAAACTGCTTTCAGGTTTCCAAGAGGACTTCAGAGATCGTGCAGGTCCATACTATCTCAGATGTTTGGACAGTTGCAGTTGTTGTTCTTCTTTTCCATGGTTCTTTTTTCTTTGTAATATCCTTGTACATTACAGTATTTACTTTAGTAACATGCATATATTAATGGTTTTATTTTGGCATTACTCTCACCCCCAGTTTTGATTTTTTTGGGATTTACTATCTTATCTCCCCATCATAATAAAGAAAAAGGGTAATGCCTTCCATCTTGTGTGTAATTTTATACCCATGGTTCTAGTCACCACTCCGGGACCTATTGAAGGCGAGTCTCGGGGGTCATTATCTCTCCTTCAACATAATGAAGGAAGGGTCTAGAAATCTGTTGTCCCTTCCCCCATCTTAGTGATGGAGGGGCGTAATAGAAAGGTATCAGAGGAAGAGGTTGAGAGATAGTATGGGGTATGGAGTTTGGCATAGTGAGGATTGCATGGGATGGTAAGGAAACAGTGCAGGGTGATCATGGTGTGTGAAGTAGGTCTTGGAAGACCGGCTAGGACACAAGATTTTAGAGCCCCCCATGATCTAATGCACGGTCTCTAGGCCTACCAAATGTCCTAGTGAGGATTCAATAATTGCAGGGTAGAGACCATAGGGAAGGTAAATGCATCATAATGACTTGTGTTCTTGAGTTTCGTGGGTATTATGGGAATTTTAAATGGACAAGAAGTCTTGGGTAATTTAAGAAAATTATTCTACAGTACTCGGGAATTGGCATTCCTTGTTTACCATGATGCTATGGCACCTGGGAGATGACAACAAGTATTGCGGGCAATAGAGGCCCGGGAGGTTGACTTGGATGATCGACAGAGGGCTGACCGAGTAGAAAAAGATGATCATTGGTAGAGAATGCATCAGTCCTTTCTGCGGAAGACCCTCAGGAAGTACGAGGGAAACATCTCATACATGGAGATACAGAGCTGGATAGAGGAGCATGTGATATCTTTCAGCTTGATCCAGGGTCCGACAAAGTACTAGGTTCCTCTGGCTGTGATCCATATGCGTAGATCAGCACGTAAGTGGTGGGCGCATTACCTTTGGGAGAACAAAGAGACTGAGGTTGCGTGGGCTAACTTCTAGAAGGAGTTCCGGGCAGAATTCATCTCTTCCACGATGAAGGCTGAGAAGAGGTCGGAGATACTATCCCTCCAACAGGGGAGCATGTTAGTGATAGAATTGGGGATCAAGTTCAAGGATCTCCTATGATTTTATCCAGACCTCTTTCTATATGAGGAGTCTCGGGCGAGATGTTGGGAGGAGGCACTCCGAACATCTCTTTAGTATGTTTTTAATCCCTCTACCCTACCGACATACATGGAGGTCCAGAAGAAGGATGAAGTGGTATAGAGGATGCAAATGCTTGGAGGTGTATCACAAGAGGGAATCTAGTTGGGATCATCGAAGGGGAAATCCGTTAACAGCAGGCCTCAGGCGTCAGGACCCTCTAGGTTTCAACCAGCACGAAGCAGGCCTCAGTAGGTCCAGTTCTGATCTCCTAGCCCTCGTCCTTTCATTTCATGCCTAGTGCCGAGATTCTTCATCTGTGGAAGATATGGGAACCTTTGGAATTAGTGCCCAAACAGAGTACAATATAGATAGGGTGGGCAGGTTTATCGCCCACCTCAGCAGCAACAATTTCTAGCTAGACCCTTTCAGCAGCATCAGCAGCGGCAGCAAGATCCTGCTTCTCCTAGGGCAGGAATTGCAGGAGGAGGTTGACCTTAGGATACCTTTCAAGGACCTCGACCAGGGCGTGGTCGGGGAGACAGCTGACAGCTTAGAGTCAGGGGAGCTGGGCGTTGACAGTTGCCTGCCGTGGAGGCAGCAGTTCCAACAGGGCCAGAAGTTGTTCAAGGTATGATCATCTTGTTATTACTCATGCCTATTCCTTGTTCGATATAGGAGCTTCACACTCCTTTATTTCACCCAGCCTGGCCTGTGCTCTGGGTTTAGACGCTAAGTGACTTCCAGTGCCCCAGGTGTTGAGCACACCAGTCGGAGGTCATACCAACATGTTCTATGTTTTCTGAGGGTGTAGACTGATGATAGGGCAACATTAGTCTATCAAGGATATTCTACTATTTCATAAACAACCTTAGGAAGTCATCCTAGGCATTGACTGGCTGTTCTCTGTATGTTCTATCATTGACTGCTTCCGAGGAAGTGTTATGTTTTCAGATTTGGGCGGCCGACATGTAACATTTCTCGGTGAGCGGGGTTTCCAGAAAAGAAGCAGGAAAGAGGAGGCCATCCATTCCTTGTTATCTGAACTATCAGGGGTGTCGGTGGATGTAGAGATTGTGGAAGTATCAGGGATAGTCAGTGAGATTATGGATGTCTTCCCGGAGGAGGTGGCGACTCTACCCCCTCGACGTGATGTTGAGTTCGGGATAGAATTCACTACCACAAAACTGGGCAAGGCATGCGCCTACCTTTATCAGCGCTAACGGAAAAGCGCTGATAAAGGGGTCGGCCTTTATCAGCGCTAACAAAAGAGCTGATAAATATAACCTTTATCAGCGCTAAAAAAAGTGCTGATAAATGTTGCCCTTTATCAGTGCTTTTTCTAGCGCTGATAAAGGGAACATATATATATATTTATCAGCGCTTTTATTAGTGCAGATAAACTTCGTATTTATCAGCGCTAAAACGCGCTGATAAAGGTGGTATTTATCAGCGCTAAAGTGAGAAGCGCTGATAAATAAGACTTTTATCAGCGCTAAAAAACCACTGATAAAGTCTGGCCTTTATCAGCGCTTTTTACTAGCGCTGATAAAAGTCCACCCTAGATTTATAAAATCCTCGGGTCTTCTTCCTCCTCCATGCACCCTCTCAAGCCTTTGCGGAAGCCCTTCACTGCACCGCTGCCGCTGCCTCCTGCTCGTGCTCCACCGCTGCCGCCGCCACCGTTGCCTCCTCTTCCTCCCCCACGGCCGCCGCCTCCTCTTCCTCCCCCACGGCCGCCGCCTCCTCTTCCTCCTCTACGGTCGCCGCCTCCTCCTCTTCCTCCCCCACGACCGCAGTCGTCGTCGTCGCCGCCTTCTCTTCCTCCCCCGCGGTCGCCGCCTCCTCCTCTTCCTCCCCCGTGGCCACCTCCTCCTCCTCTCCCTCTTTCACCGCCGCCACCGCCGCCTGCTCTTCCTCCCCCGCGGCCGCCGCCTCCTCCTCTTCCTCCCCCGCGGCTGCCGCCGCCTCCTCTCCCTCCGCCGCTGCCGCCGCCTCCTCTACCTGTCCCACTGCCACTGCCTCCTGCTTTGGGTATGTTGTTGGAGTACTTGTTCAAGGTTGGTTTTCCATCATTATTCATCTTATATAAATCCTTACTATTGAAAACACCATGACTTTTCATGTTCCATGAAAGAATATGCCTATAAATAAATAAATATCTCAAAATTTCCTCAGAAACATAACTTTGAAAAGTCATTTCATGCCTATGCATATTGTTAAGAAGATTAGAAATTGATAGGTGACTTCTATTGTGGGTGAATAATCATGATCTTGCTGATGGGATTATCAATCCATTGGGTTATCTAGCAATTAAGGTTATACTACATCAAAACAATCATCATTGAGTCAATCATTAGAATATTGAAGCATTTCCTTATATCAGTCCATGTGGATGAGGCCATATAATGGGAGTATCCACTCATAATATTTGTATAACCATGTAAGACATAAACTCTATAGAGGGATCATTTATGGTAATGAGATTTCAAGTGAACATAGAAAATAATTAAAACTAAAATATCATGATATCCTTAATACCAATACCTCCACTATCATTGGATTTTCTACAATCCTTACAAGAAATTGCAATATGTTTTCTCTCATAAACTGACCATGTCTAAATTATGTTCTTGATCATACCTTAAAGCTTCTTAATAACACCATAAGGTCATTTATCACCCTTTATTTTTCTGGTACTTGTCTTATGATCAAAATGGCATGTCCAAGGTTTCTCATGTACATTTTGAAACCATCGAAGGGTCTTGCAATCATGTTTCCTTATACCATTCACGTGATGGGGTCTCATAAATGTGTTTAGGGTCTTTGTGTCCATCCTAGTGTTGTAAGTGCATTTACAAAGGGATCATTCATTAAGTGTCATGGGAAATTATTAGTCCATGGAGAAGGATACACGGCCATAGGAGGGTCTTCTCATGACGTATTCCCCAGGATGAAGTTGTACACAGGATAGTGGATATCCACATGAGGGAGTCGTACACAGGCTAGTGGAATTCCACATGAGGGAGTCATACAAAACTCTATCCTTCAAGAAAATTTCATGAACCTAAATGGTTTCACAAATGGTGTTGTGATCATGCATGGGGATGCATCTCAAAGCCTCCATATGCATGGGTGATGGAAGGAATTGTACTGTGAGGGGTGCATGGCATATAGTCTTCACATACTGAAGCCTACACCATGGGACTGATCATGGGTTCATTGTGAGACCCAGGATGTAGCCTCTAAACATATTATGGAAAGGAGATACTCATTCAATCCTCTCTCATTCACAATATGGTCACATAAGTATCATAAAAAATGCATAATTTATAAATGATCACACGAAGGATTCTATGGAGGTGCAATGGGAAGGTATGTTTGTCCCGTATCATGTGAGGATAAAGACTCGTGATGCATGTAGAAATAGGTTGTATGAATTATAATGGGTGTATGTACTAGATTCTAGACCATAGGGCGAAGAAAAGGAGCACTGCGGGATTGGGGTTTCACGATGCTGTAAGGCACATGTCCACTGGTGTATGTCCTTGGACACTAGTCTAGATATCAGTTGTCTATAATTTCATGACCTCCATATGGTCTGGTGATGAACTCTTTGATCCTGCCACCATCTATGGTATTTCATAGGGTTCAATATATATCTGGGTTGGGGTACTATCATTACAAGATGTGGGTGCTCACGGTATTTGAGAGACTAGGGTGTATGGTATGTACGCTTTCTCTAAAGGCCCTCTCTAGAAAATTAAAGAATGTAATCAACAAAGGGTAGGGGATCAAGTGATCTCTTGAACACACCACCATGAACTATTAATCATACGACTTTTGGTTTATCATATGATATCTTTTCCTTCAAAAGATCTCATGAACACACCACCATGGGATTGGTTGGCCCAATGTTTTGTGATGGTATTAATGTTTTGTATATGGTTATCTATAGGATGGAGGCTCCAACCACATTTGATTTTGATGTTGATATGTGATTTAGATTCCACACTAACATTCTAGTCTCATGTGGAATCTGTACAATAGATAGGTACCTTTGATGGAAGTTTTATGCTTCCCTTAGATTAAAGAAAAGTGAACACCCCCTTTGTTATTCTATATAGAATAGGACTATGCTTTTCAATGTTTTGATGGAATGAGATACAAAGAAGATTGAGAGAAAAACTCACTAACACACTATAAAAAACTCCCAAGAACCACCCCTCATCAGTGGGGATCAAAGAGAGGAAGAGATTGGATGAATTCCAAGAACCGCCCAAGATTTTCTATTAATGAGCACTCCCCCACCATTTTTGAAGTATCTAGTTTTTTTATCTTAAATTATACTCATATTCCTTCTCCCCTAACCTATATACTCATCCTATGGATTTCAAATAGGATGAATATAAATAAAGAATGGATGTTTTCCAATCGGTTTACTAAAGAGTATGAAGAAGGCGTGAAAGAGTTTATCAAGTTTGCAAAAGATCATGCACGTGACTCTTCTCAAATTCTTTGTCTGTGTTTACACAGTTGTTATTCAAAACAAATTATTCCTGAGGAATTGGAAGAACACTTGATCTATCACAGAATAGATCAGAGTTATACATGTTGGAATAAACACAGGGAAACAATGAATGTAGGTAGTGACTGGGATGACACTGCATTTTATGGATCATCTGATATGATTACAAACATGAACAATGAAGATGACCATATAGAGGATGTGATTACAGATGTGAATGATGATGAAGATTGTATTGAGGAAATGACAAGGGCCGTCGAAGATGATCTTCGTGATTGCCCAAATTTGTTTGAGAAGTTAAAAAGTTGTGCACAAAAGTCATTTTATGTTGGTTGCACTAAATATACATCATTGTCAGCCGTACTGAAGCTGTCTAATTTGAAAGCAGACAATGGGTGGAGTGACGCTAGTTTTACGAAACTACTTGCTCTCATGAATGACATGCTTCCAGAAGACAATGAGCTCCCGAGCCGAACATACGATGCCAAACGAATGCTACGCTCGATGGGTATGATATCTGAAAGAATACACGCCTGCCCGAATGACTGTATACTATTTTGCAAGGACCACAAAACACATAAATAATGTCCAAAGTATGGTGCTTCTCGATTCAAGAAAGATGAATCCAGTCCTAATAAAGTTGTATGGTACTTTCCAATCATTCCTGGGTTTAGGCACCTATATGGAAGTGAGGAGACTATAGAACAATTAACATGGCATGCAGATACAATAATTAAAGATGGGAAACTATGTCACCCGGAAGACTCTCCTCAGTGGAAGAGAATTGATCATGAGTATCCTGAATTTGGAAATGAGTAGAGAAACATTCGTCCTGCGTTATCTACAGATGGAGTGAATCCTTTTGGTTTTAAAAGTATCAGTCACAGCACATGGCTGGTTATGTTGATAAATTATAACTTACCACCGTGGTTATGCATTAAACGAAAATACATAATGTTATATATGCTTATATCAGGACCAAAACAACCGGGTAATGATATTGATGTTTATTTATCTCTATTGATCGAATATTTGAAATTATTGTGGGATTCAGGTGTTACATTGTATGATGCTTACAGAAAGGAAGATTTCACTATGAGAGTCATGTTGTATGGGACGATAAATGACTTCCCGACTTATGGAAATTTGTCAGGATATATCATTAAAGGAACTCAAGGTTGTCCCGTTTGCGAAGAAGGTACACAATCAATTACGTTGAAACATTCATCAAAAACCATGTTTCTAGGACATCGCAGATTTCTACTGCGATGACATAAGTACCATTCTTGGACGACATCATTTGATGGAAGTTCAGAAGCACGTACATCACCGTATCCAATAACAAGTGATCAATTGTTTGAGAAAGTAAAAAATGTGGACACTACTTTTGCTAAACCGGCTTTGAAAAACCTTATGAAAATCGGTTGGAAATAGAGATCTTTTTTTTTGATTTATAATACTGGAATTGTCTGTATGTAAGACATTTTCTTAATGTTATGCATGTAGAAAAAAATGTATTTGATAGTGTCATCGGCACATTGCTAAATATATCTGGCAAAACAAAAAATGGAATTAAGGCTAGGTTGGACATGGTTGAGATGGGAATACAAGAAGAGTTGGCACCAGTGAAGGGTGAAAGACGAACATTTTTTTCCTCATGCTGCTTACTCTCTTTCTAGACAGGAGAGATATCAGTTTTGCAACTTCTTGAATGATGTAAAGGTTCCAGAGGAGTATTCGTCAAATATCAGTAACCTCGTGTCAATGAGTGACTTCAAGTCTGAAATCAAATGACTGTCATGGTTTGATGCAATATCTCCTTCAAATTTCTTTAGGTTGCATTTTTTCCAAGAATGTCCACCATAAATTAACGAAACTTTGCTTCTTCTTCAAAGCTATATGAAGCAAAGTAATAGACCCGACAAAATTGCCGACTATGGAAAAAGAAATTGCCGTCATATTATGTGAATTAGAAATGTTCTTCCCGCCTTCATTTTTTGATATGATGGTTCATTTTATGGTCCACTTGGTGAAAGAGATTCGACTATGTGGTCCTGTACATTACAGATGGATGTACCCCATTGAACGGTATATGAAGATTTTTAAAGGGTATGACAAGAATCGAAGTCGGCCAGAGGGTTATATTGCAGAGCGATATATTGTTGAGGAAGCCGTTGAATTCTGTACCGAATACTTGTCTGGTGTGGAAAGAATTGGCCTACCGAAATCTCGTCACACAGGGTGACTTGAGGGTGAAGGAATTTCTGGAAGACATGTTGTCACAATCAATATTACAGATCGGGAGCAGGCCCACCTTTATGTTTTGCATAACAGTTTGGATGTTGACCCATATGTTGAAATTCACAATGAAATTCTTAGGCATTTGAATCCATCTAGGGATGAAAAATGGAAATCAAATACACATAATCTACAGTTTATAGGTTGGTTTCGAGATCATATTTTTAAGAAGTTTGATGAAAATCCAGAGACAGTTTCGAAACGACTTTGATGGCTAGCCGGAGGACCAAGTGTGTATGCATTATCTTACAATGCTTATGTAGTAAAAGGTTATACATTTTATACTCAAGAACATGATGCAGACAGTACCATGCAGAATAGTGGGGTTACACTTGTGGCTGAAGCGATGCATGTTTCCTGTGCTAAGGAATGAAATCCAATTTATGCGAATATGTTATACTTTGGCATCATCAAACAAATATGGTAGTTGGATTATACGGAATTCCAAGTTCCGATATTTCAATGCAAGTGGGTTGATAACATGAGTTCTGTTAAAATAGATGATTTGGGATTCATGAATGTTGATTTCAGTAAGGAAGGGGAGAAAGACGAACCGTTTATAATGGCTTCACAGGAAGTGGAAGTATTTTTTGTTTCAGATCCCGCAAACCGAAACTAGTCAACCGTTCTGTTATCGACCAAAACAGCTGAGGGGTTAGATGAAAATTCAACAGAAGATGATCCTTTCATTGGGAATTCACAATCATTTCGCAGTGGTCCCAGTATAGATGACGTTTTGTATGTCAGAGGAGACCACAATGAAGGGATATGGATAGTTGATAGAGGTGTCAAATCCCTTCAGCCTATAAAAAAACAGAGTTCAATAATCATGTTATTTTTTTTATTCTAATATAGATTGTGTTACATTATGTTCTTATCTGTTCGCTGCTGCTTTTATGTGATCTAAATTAAATGTTAATCTATTTCAGCATATAATGACTTCTTCACCAGCTGATGCACCCAATCCTGAGACACAGTGGGTCTCTCAAATTGTTACAGCTGGTCCAACAGCTGAGGTACAACAGGTCTCTCAACCTGTTGCAGCTGGTCCCACTACTGAGGTACACCAGGTCTCTTAACCAGTTGCAGCTGGTCCCACTACCGATGCTAGCATCTCGGAGAATCATAATGATGATGCAGAAACCGAGGAAATGGTAGGCGATGAAACCCCGGTGACAGAAAGAAGACAGGTGCGTCGTAGTTTGACAATGTTAGCCAAAATCCTTAAGGAAAAACAAAAAGCCATCAAATATGAGGTAGGATGGAATAAACGAGGCCAGCATGTAGACCCCAACAAAGCCATGTTTAGTAGCTACATTGGAATCGTCACTCAGCAACGCGTGCCGATTGATGTAGAGTCATGGCACCATGTTTTCTGCAGGCTGAAAACATTAATGTGGGAATAGATTACGGTAACATTATGATATCATCTATATAATTTATTAAAATAAAATAAAATAAAATACTGAAATATTGACTAACTTTTCATCATCTCTTACAGAGTGCATATATAGTAGATGTTTCGCACAAAGAATATGTAATAAGATTGGCAGGAAGGATGCATAGAGGCTTTCACACCATTTTAACGAATCATTATCTGAAAGATGCTGAAGGGAAAATCAATCCGCACCCGTCTCCTCTTTATGCACACTTGATATCATAAGGAGCATGGGATGTGTTTTGCAACCGTCGTGCGGAACAGGCTTTTCAGGTACATTGTATTTGGTTACACGTTGTGTAAAGTTTCTTGTATTCATCACGCTGATTGACAGGTTTTTATTTATGAAACAGCAACTGAGTGCTAAAAATAAAGAAAGAGCAGCAAACCCAGTGTACCCCTACCGTAAAGCAAGGCTGGGGTATGCTTCAATTGAAAAACAATTGGTACGTATTTTAAATGTACGGTAATAATTTTATGTGACATAAAACAACACTGTAACCATGTATCTCTGTTTATATGCAGATTGATAAAACAAAATCCCAGGCCACTTCCATTCCAAGCCATGTGCTATGGAAGGAGGCTCGTGTTAATAAAGAGGGGAAACTGGTAGATGAATACACACAAAAAGTGTGGGAAACATGTGTAAGTATGACATAATATAAACTTGTTTTGCTTTAAATCACTATTAAATAAAAATGATTACTTATTTTTCCATATTTTCTATTTGACATAGTCACAGGAATCAACAACATCCTCATCGGATGCAGACATACTTTCAGCAGCCTTGAAACAGCCAGAACTATATGGCCGCGTCAGAGGTGTGGGTTTTGGGGTGTCACCCCGGACATATTTTAAGAAAAAAAACTAGAGGATGAACAAAATAAAGAATTTCAACTAATGAGGGATAGAGTAACTATTTTTGAAGAAAAATTCCAATGTCAAGGAGAGTTGCTAGCAACATTGATGGAAGAGAGGCGCAGAGCACAAACAATGCAAGAACAACCCGCGTGAGAAGATCCCGCCCCACTCCCCACCATCTTTGAGGCGAGCCATTCCCCTCAAATACCTGACATAACCGAGGTAATCAATGTTATAATATTTGTTTATGTGAAATGTGAATCACATAGACACTGATGCCATTCTTGTAATGATATTCGACAGGGTGAAAATGACTGTGATTTATATCTCTCAACTCCCACCTATCGCCTTGTAGCGAGGGCTACGATGTTCAATATGCAGAACGACACGCTACACTCCAGACCACTTCCAACTAATCATGTCAAATTGTCGATTAACGTAGCTCATGAGCTGAGCGCCGAGCTACCCGTGCCAAATGACGATGACGACATTCTTACGGTGGAAAAAGCTATTGGAACATTCGTTGCATGGCCGTCGAATCTTGTAAAAATACATGTCGACCGGGAGGTATTCATCTCCAATTTATTTTTCAAGCAGAACCTTTAACATTAAATTAAAAAATGGCTGAACCGATGAATGTTATTACAGAAGGATAAAATGGAGGAGCTAAAATGAATGTGCGTCTCCAAAGGATCAACCAACCGATCAAAACGATCTACGGAGAGCGCGTTCACCCAGCCCGTTCTATATCCACATTTAATATCATTGCAAGCTCATGTGGATATGAAAATGATAAGGGGAAAGAGTCACACAATTTTTTGTGAAAAAAGATATGTACAGAGAGGAAACATTAGATTTCGTTAGTGCTGACGTTGTTGCTGAGATCATCACATACGACTGGCTAGGTGCCTCAGTTATAAATGTATACGTGAGGTATGTTTTCATGATTTGATTTTACATAAGCTGATATACTATGATAATTATGGCTAAATACATTTTATATTTTTCACAGGTGTATATATGAAAAACAATTGAAGGGATTTTCCAAGAATACAAATTTGGACTCGTTAGTCCTCACACCATTTCTACACAATGAGAGGAAATAGATTCTGATTTTCAGGCTGAATTAATGTCAAATCTGCTCAGAACGTTTCAAAGAAGAATTACGACTGATAGACTCTCATTAATACCAACGTTGCAGGGCTAAAACACTACATTTTAATCATATCAATTATATTTTCATTTCTATCTGTACTTATTCCTTTTTGTGTTTTTAGGGGACATTGGATGCTCATTGCAGTCAATTTGGATACTCCAAAGATTTATTTTCTGGATTAACTGCATGGATATCCAACAAACCGACCACACATGATGGCGATTTTCAATTTGTAATATACTAGATCCAACATTTTAGAACTAAATATCTAGTTATATAATTTATATTATAATTTAATGAAAATTTTGTTATGATAGGGCGGTGTATGAATATCGTCTAAAGGCTGGAACAAATCCAGGGCATAAGGACGACAATGCCCACAGGATCTACAAATAGAGAAGTATCAGGGTATATGTAATTATATTTCACTATCTGAATACATATCAAAACAAATTACTTATTTTTCACGATGTTTCTGCAGTGTCCGAAACAAACAAACAACAAGGACTGTGGTTATTATGTTTGTAAATTTATAAAAGAGATCTTATTTCATGAACAAACTAGCATCCCTGAAGAATTATTTATGAAAATAATTACTACTTCATTTAAAATAATTATTAATCCTTTGTGTATTTATATTTTTTCAGTACTACTTTGACTGTTGCAAAAACTTTTATTCAGAAGATGATATTAATGTGTTTAGAGACGAATGGGCAGCGTACCTGATGGAAGAATGTAAACAAATAGGAAAATGAATGTTAATTCCTAATACATATGTTATCTTTATATGGACATTGATATCTCACTTGTTTACACTTATTGATCATCAATGTTGTCCCTTTCATATGTTTCATATCCTTAGATTGAAAGTGTTTGATATCAGTTTGAAAATTTTGATAAACTTTAGAAAACAACACAACTGACATACAAAATACCGAGAAAACACGTGACGATTGTTTCAAACTTTAGGACAACGATCCAAGAGTCATTTGTGTCATGTACGAATCGGCCGCACATCAATCTGATGCACAGTGTGACCGGTATGGCTGAAAGTGTCTGATATCAGTCTGAAATTTAGATAAACTTTAGAAAACAACACCACTGACATACGGAATACCGAGAAAACACGTTCTGATTGTTTTGAAACTTTAGGAAAATGATCCACGTGTCATTTGTGGCGTGTACGAATTAGACGTACCTCAATCCGACGCATGGTGTGACCGGTATGGCTGAAAGTGTCTGATATCTGCTTTAAATTTTTATAAACTTTAGAAAACAACAACACTGACATACAGAATACTGAGCAAACACGTTCTTATTGTTTTCAAACTTTAGGAAAACGATCCACGAGTAATTTTTTGCGTGTATGAATTGGCCGAACCTCAATCTGACGTACGGTGTGACCGGTATGGCTGAAAGTGTCTGATATCAGTCTGAAATTTAGATACACTTTAGAAAACAACACCACTGACATACGGAATACCGAGCAAATGCGTTCGGATTGTTTTCAAACATTAGGAAAACAATCCACCAGTCATTTGTGGCGTGTACAAATTGACTTCACCTCAATCCGACGTACGGTGTGACTGTTAGGGCTGAAAGTGTCTGATATCAGTCTGAAATTTTGCTAAACTTTAGAAAACAACACCACTGACATACGGAATACCGATCAAACGCGTTCGGATTGTTTTGAAACATTAGGACAACGATCCAAGAGTCATTTGTGACGTGTAAGAATCGGCCGCACCTCAACCCGACGCACGGTGTGACCGGTATGGCTGAAAGTGTCAGATATCAGTCTGAAATTTAGATAATCTTTAGAAAACAACAACACTGACATAAGGAATACTGAGAAAACACGTTCGGATTGTTTTGAAACTTTAGGACAATGATCCAAGAGTCATTTGTGACGTGTAAAAATTGAATGCACCTCAATCCGACGCAAGGTGTGACTATTGTGGCTGAAAGTGTCTGATATCAGTTTGAAAATTTAGATAAACTTTTGAAAACAACACCACTGACATAAGGAATACCAAGAAAACACATTCTGATTGTTTTCAAACATTAGGAAAATGATCCACGAGTCATTTGTGGCATGTACGAATCGGCCGCACCTCAATCCGATGCATGGTGTGACCGGTATGGCTGAATGTGTCTGATATCAGTATGAAATTTAGATAAACATTAGAAAACAACACCACTGACATATGGAATACCGAGCAAACACGTTCGGATTGTTTTGAAACTCTAGGACAACGATCCAAGAGTCATTTGTAACATGTACGAATCGACCACTCCTTAATCCGACGCAGGGTGTGACCGCTATGGATGAAAGAGTCTGATATCAGTTTGAAAATTTAGATAAACTTTAGAAAACAACACCACTGACATATGAAATACCAAGCAAATGCGTTATGATTGTTTTCATTCTTTAGTACAATGATCCACAAGTCATTTGTGGCGTGTACGAATCGACCGCACCTCAATCCAACGCACGGTGTGACCGGTATGGCTGAAAGTGTCTGATATCAGTCTGAAATTTAGATAAACTTTAGAAAACAACACCACTGACATACTGAATACTGAGCAAACACGTTCGAATTGTTTTGAAACAATAGTAAAACGATCCATGAGTCATTTCTAACATGTACGAATCGACCTCACCTCAATCCGACGCACGGTGTGACCGGTATGGCTAAAAGTGTCTGATATCAGTCTGAAATTTAGATAAACTTTAGAAAACAACACCATTGACATATAGAATACCGAGAAAATGCGTTATGATTGTTCTCAAACTTTAGAAAAATGATCCATAAGTCATTTGTGACGAGTAAAAATTGGCCTCACCTCATTCCGACGCACGGTGTGGCTGATATGGCTGAAAGTGTCTGATATCAGTCTGAAATTTAGATAAACTTTAGAAAACAACACCACTGACATACTGAATACCGAGCAAACGCGTTCGGATTGTTTTGAAACATTAGGAAAACGATCCATGAGTCATTTTTGGTGTGTATGAATCGGCCACACCTCAATCCGATGCACTGTGTGACCGGTATGACTGAAAGTGTCTGATATCAGTTTGAAATTTAGATAAACATTAGAAAACAACACCACTGACATACGGAATACCGAGCAAACGCATTCTGATTGTTTTCAAACATTAGAAAAACAATCCACGAGTCATTTGTGGCGTGTAAGAATCTGCCGCAACTCAATCTGACGCACAGTGTGACCAGTATGGCTGAAAGTGTCTGATATCAGTCTGAAATTTAGATAAACTTTAGAAAACAACACCACTGACATACAGAATACCAAGAAAACGTGTTCGGACTGTTTTCAAACTTTAGGACAACGATCCACGGGTCATTTTTGGCGTGTAAGAATGTGACCTCACTTCAATCTGACGCACGGTGTGACCATTATGGCTAAATGTGTCTGATATCAGTCTGAAATTTAGATAAACATTACAAAACAACACCATTGACATACGGAATACCGAGCAAACTCGTTCGGATTGTTTTGAAACTTTATGAAAACGATCCAAGAGTAATTTGTGATGTTTACAAATCGACTGCACCTCAATCCGATGCACAGTGTGACTGGTATGGCTGAAAGTGCCTGATATCAGTCTAAAATTTAGATAAACATTAGAAAAACACACCACTGACATACAGAATACTGAGAAAACGCGTTCGGATTGTTTTGAAACTTTAGTAAAATGATCCAAGAGTCATTTTTGACGTCTATGAATTGACCGCACCTCAATCCAATGCACAGTGCGACCGCTATGACTGAAAGTGTCTGATATCAGTTTGAAAATTTAGATAAACTTTAGAAAAAAACACCACTGACATACGGAATACTGAGGAAACACTTTCTGATTGTTTTCAAACTTTAGGACAACGATCCACGAGTCATTTTTGGTGTGTACGAATCGGCTGCACCTCAATCCGACACACGGTGTGACCGGTATGGCTGAAAGTGTCTGATATCAGTCTGAAAATTACATAAACTTTAGAAAACAACACCACTGACAAACGGAATACCTGGAAAACACATTCCTATTGTTTTAAAACATTATTAGAACGATCCAAGAGTCATTTGTGACGTGTACGAATTGACCACACCTCAATCCGACGCACAGTGTGACCGGCATGGCTGAAAGTGTCTGATATCAGTTTGAAATTTAGAGAAACATTAGAAAACAACACCACTGACATACGGAATATTGAGAAAATGCGTTCGGATTGTTTTGAAACATTAATACAACTATCCAAGAGTCATTTTTGACGTGTACTAATCAGCCGCACCTCAATCTGATGCATGGTGTGACTGGTATGGCTGAAAGTGTCTGATATCAGTCTGAAATTTAGATAAACTTTAGAAAACAACAACACTGACATACTGAATACCGAGAAAATGTGTTTGAATTGTTTTGAAACATTAGTACAACGATCCAAGAGTCATTCGTGACGTGTACGAATTAGCCGTACCTCAATCCGACACACGGTGTGACCGGTATGGATGAAAGTGTCTGATATCAGTCTGAAATTTAGATAAACTTTAGAAAACAACACCACTGACATACTTAATACTGAGCATATGCATTCTAATTGTTTTCAAACTTTAGGAAAACGATCCACGAGTCATTTTTGACTTGTACAAATCGGCCGCACCTCAATCTGACGCATGGTGTGACCAGTATGGCTCAATGTGTCTAATATCAGTCTAATATTTAGATAATCTTTAGAAAACAACACCACTGACATATTGAATATCGAGCAAACATGTTCGGATTGTTTTGAAACATTAGGACAACGATCCACGAGTCATTTGTGACGTGTAAAAATCGACCGCACCTCAATCCGACGCACGGTGTGACCGGTATGACTGAAAGTGGGTGATATCAGTTTGAAATTTAGATAAACTTTAGAAAACAACACCACTGACATACGGAATACTGAGCAAATTCATTCGAATTGTTTTAAAACATTAGGACAATGATCCACGAGTCATTTGTGGCATGTAAGAATCATCCACACCTCAATCTGATGCACGGTGTGACCGTTATGGCTGAAAGTGTCTGATATCAGTATGAAATTTAGATAATCATTAGAAAACAACACCACTGACAAACGAAATACCAAGAAAATGTGTTCAGATTGTTTTGAAACTTTAGTAAAACAATCCAAGAGTCATTTGTGATGTGTATGAATCGACAGCACCTCAATCCTACGCACGGTGTGACCGCTATGGGTGAAAGTGTCTAATATCATTTTGAAAATTTAGATAAAGTTTAGAAAACAACACCACTAACATACAAAATACCAAGCAAACACATTATGATTATTTTTAAACTTTAGGAAAACGATCCACAAGTCATTTGTGGCGTGTACGAATCGTCCGCACCTCAATCTGACGCACGGTGTGACTGGTATGGCTGAAAGTGTCTGATATCAGTCTGAAATTTAGATAAACTTTAGAAAAAAACACCCCTGACATACTGAATACCGAGAAAACGCATTCAGATTGTTTTGAAACTTTAGGATAACGATCCACGAGTCATTTTTGACGTGTATGAATCAGTCGCACCTCAATCCGACGCACAGTGTGACCGGTATGGCTGAAAGTGTCTGATATCAGTCTGAAATTTAGATAAACATTCGAAAACAACACCACTGACATACTGAATACCGAGCAAACGCGTTCAGATTGTTTTGAAACTTTAGGAAAACGATCCATGAGTCATTTGTGACATGTACAAATCAACCGCACCTCAATCTGATGCACGGTGTGACCAGTATGGATGAAAGTGTCTGATATCAGTTTGAAATTTAGATAAACTTTAGAAAACAACACCACTGACATATGGAATACTGAGCAAACACATTCGGATTGTTTTCAAACTTTTGGAAAATGATCCACGAGTCATTTATGGCATGTACGAATCGGCCACAGCTCAATCCGACACACTGTGTGACCGATATGGCTGAAAGTGTCTGATATCAGTCTGAAATTTAGATAAACTTTAGAAAACAACACCACTGACATACTGAATACTGAGAAAATGCGTTCAGATTGTTTTGAAACATTAGGACAACAATCCATGAGTCATTTGTGTTGTGTACGAATCGATCGCACCTCAATCCGACGCACGGTGTGAATGGTATGGCTGAAAGTGTCTGATATCAGTTTGAAATTTAGAGAAACTTTAGAAAACAACACCACTGACATACGGAATACCGAGAAAATGTATTTGGATTGTTTTTAAACATTAAGACAACTATCCACGAGTCATTTTTGATGTGTACGAATCATCCGCACCTCAATCTGACGCATGGTGTGACCGGTATAGCTGAAAGTGTCTGATATCAGTCTGAAATTTAGATAAACTTTATAAAACAACACCACTGACATACGAAAACATATTAATGAGATAAATGAGAGAAATCATCCAAAAACATATTGATTTTACATTATTATCTTCCATTGTTATCAGAATGGAATCATTTGAGTTTAAAATTTCATACTTTAGTTTCACATTTCCATATTAATGTATTCTTTCATATTACTGTTTTAATTTATTTCATTATTTCATTATTTCATTACTAACATAATATTTGTTTTCTTATATAGGTGAATTTTTCTCCTTGAGTTAGGATGCTATGTCGGCAACAAATAAAGTGGACGACAATTTTTGAGAGCGGATCACGGATATCAAAGGATGAAACATGAATGTTTATAACTGTTGTTGAATAATTGTAATTGTAACCATGTAAAACAATGTTTGAAATGTATATAGAAGTGTTTTTTCTTGTATTCATGATGTTAAGTAAATATATACATACTGTTTTCTGTCAAAATATCGTGTGCAGGTGCTATTTTGTGTAGGTGTGCAGGTGTTTCGTTGTGTAGGTGTGCTGGTGTGCAGCAGGCAGCAGGTTCTATTTCTGTAGGTGATGGGGACTTTATCAGCGCTATAAAAGCGCTGATAAAGGCCAACATTAACAGCGCTAGAATAGCGCTGATAAAGGTACCCTTTATCAGCACTTTTAAAAGCACTGATATAGGCTACGTTTATCAGCGCTAAAAAAGGCGCTGATAAATGGATCTTTTATCAGCGCTATTTTAGTGCTGATAAACGTAGACTATATCAGCTCTTTTGCAAGCACTGATAAAGGGGACCCCCCCCCCTTTATCTACGCCGGCATTTATAGCGTTTTTCTAGCGCTGTAAATTCCCGTTTTTAGCGATGTTAATGCGCGTATTTGTTGTAGTGATTGCAACCTGGTGCCCGTCCGATTTCGATAGCTCCCTACAAGATGGAACCTTTCGAGTTTCGGGAGTTTCGGATTCAAATTGACGACCTGATGATGAAGGGTTTTCTTTGACCAAGTGTGTCACCCTGTCGTTCTCTTATATTATTCTCAAAGAAGGCATATGGTGGTCAAAAGTTGTGCATAGACTAATGGAGACTGAATCAGGTAATGATCAAGAACCATTACACTCTCTTGAGGATAGACGTCCTTTTTGATCAGTTAAAATGGGTAGGGTTGTTCTCCAATATTGATCTGTGGTCGGGATATCAACATCTGAGGGTGAAGGAGGGTGACATCTCGAAGACTGCCTTCAGATGCAGATATGGGAACATTGAGTTTTTGGTCATGCAGTTCAGCGATACAATCACTCCAATTTTTTTCATGGGGATCATGAACTCCGTGTTCTAGGAATACCAGGATCGGTTCATAGTCATGCTTATTGACGACATCCTGATCTACTCAATCTCAGAGCAGGATCATACTGAGCACCTAAGAATGATTTTAGATGTCCTCCGATAGCACCGAATCTATGGGATGTTGTCCAAGTGCATGTTCTGGACAAAAGAAGTGAACATTTTTGGACACGTGGTGTCTGAGTAGGGAATATTAGTGGACCCATCGATGGTCGAGGATGTTGTTTCTTGGGAAGCACCAAAGAATGTGGAAGAGGTTCGTAGTTTTCTTGGACTGGTAGGTTACTATTGGAGGATCATATCATCCGAAGGGAATTCACATGAATATTACCATGGGTTAAATTCTATTGTATATTCTCAATTCTTTTTTTGATTGTCAAATTTCTCTTCAAACAATCAGTGTCATGTAAATATTTTTCATTTGACATTATATTTAATTTAATTTACATATAATTTCATTATGGGTATGGTAGTCACGTAATCCATATTATATTTTTAAAATTCTTGTATAAATTGAATGTCATATTATTAATTGAGGAAATATTGAAAAAATGTAACCTTTAATCAATAAGGATATTTTATAAGGAGGAGTGTTTTTTATTTAAATTTATTATTCAATATATGATGAATTTTCTGGAAATATAGAATAATGGTTATGTAATGGTTAATTAAATACCCTTGATGCATCAATAGTCTCATCATATGAAATTAGCCGGAGATAAACCATTCACATTGGTTTCCAAGATGTTTTAAATTTTCAAGAGGATAGATCTAAATAAAATATGATGGGTTTATACACACAAACATAAACTATGTTGAGGATAGATATTGAATGTTACAACAATTAGGATAGATCATGATAGTTTAGATATCCCATAATTTAAAACTCATAATTATTGTTATTCCCTGTAATTATTTGACTAGTTAAATATCCATGGTCTTGTTTTAGGATCATGTAATTATTTATATGGTATTTTTGATCAATTTTTAATCCTTCTATAATATTCTCATGTTATTGATTAATTTCAATGGATTTAAATCATTTAAATTTCCATGATGATTTTTATTTATTAAATTATGATAAATTTCAATATACCTTATATATAATGAGTATTTGACATAACCCTTATTTGTTTTCATTTATCCATGTTATGAACAAGAAATAACTTAATAAGAATCATGGATGTTTTTCATTTCATTTTTTTATGTATCATGTATTATTTTCTACATCCCAATGTAATATGGTTATCATGTATGTAATATAGTTTCCAAAATTGCTAAACTCTACCATCATTTAGAATTTTTTTCCATGAAATCATGACAATGTAATAAAGTTAGTAACCGAATCGAATTTTATGTGGTTCATAATTATTATGATTATCATTTATTTCATTTCTGTATTCATAGAATTATTTTAAATGTATTATATTACATGATTATATAATTTATTTTGTTACAATTTTCACATTATTTAAATGTAAATAATTTAAGAAATTTTTAGCATGGGCCATTTTCATCAATGTGTGAAAAACAACTCACTTTAACATTAACATGTGAATAGGTCAATAAAGTAATTTTTCATTTATGGTGAATCTTTCTTTTATGTTTTATTGGATTACAAGAAAACTAATTTCCTCTGAGTTTTATAATATTTTTAGTTTTATTTTCTTTCAAATTTGTTTGAATATTTATTTTATCTTATGTAGTTTTTATCAAATAAAAAATATATATATTTCACCAATGTTATTATAATTTTATACATCTTATTTTTTATAATGGATATTCATCAAATGATATCATCCACTTTATTTCTTTGTATGTCAAATGAATTGTTCATTTTAATCATGGAATTGTTACAAAAAAGCCTTTATATTTCTAATTAATTGATGGTTTATAAACTGAACAATTTTTCAATGTCTTACCTATGTGAATAATATATTTTATTCAATTGATTGAACGATGTTCTCCTATAGTCTATAGGTCAATTGTCTGAGTAATCTATATTAATAATTATTTTCCCTTTGTCTTTATAGTATAAATTCTATATTCCGTATCATCATTGTATACTTTTATATTAATAGATTGTCACTATAGAAAATTGGTTAACCAATCAATTTCTATGGGTAAATCATGTTATGAATATTTATGTAATTTTTAATGATTTCTTAATTTGAATTTTCTTCAAAATGAAATGAAAAAAATTTCATTCCCTAGGTTCTTTAGGATGTGTTGATAGAAACCCGCCTTCCTAGAAATAGTTTTTTAATCTATAAAATGAGATTTATTTACATAATAATATATAATAAAAGCCACTTTATATTCAGAAGATTATTATGTTTTGGTAAGGGAGTGGTTTTTTTCATGGGGCCCATGTATGTATGGATGACTGATTGGTGGAGTCTAATATATCCCTCCCACAAATTGGTTAAATATTTATTTGTTAAGAGATATGCATTTGTGTATATATTTTAGTTTCTTATATTTATTGACATGAATGGAATTTATCATGAATCTATTATTTCAATATATTAATATTTGTATCATATTTAATGATTTCCATAGTTTTGTTCTTATTTTTATTCTTATGCTATTCTCATAATGCTCATGTTTACTGAATCATTCATTTTTAGGTCATTTAATTCAATATGTCACAATGTATGATATATGCATTAAATGGAATGAAATTATTATATATCATGACTTTCTCATAATCTTTTCTTTTACTCACTTATGATATTCCAATGTTTTCAATTATGTTTCCTCTATTGATAATATTATCAGACATGTATCTTATGATTCAATTTTCCCAGGACAAGAATAGAAGAAAATATAAATATGTGTAGAATATTATCATATCTAGACATGTTGGGGTAGATATTGATATCACAATATAGATTAATTTATTTCATATAAAATGAAAAACATTCCAATTTACATAATAAACATGAATTATTTTAGATTATATTTTTCCTAAACTCCCTAAAACTCTAAATATAAATGTTCATAAAAATTTACTAAAATGAGATATTATCATTAGGTTATATGGATGATGATATCTCTTATTTAGGTAACTATGGATCATATATTATCTTACGATGAAATATTGGTCATAGAATCCTTGATTTGATTATACATTACATAACAAGCTAATTATTAAAACCAATTATCCACTAAAATATATTAATGTCTTTTTTGATCATCTTTATAGATCATAATACAATTCCACGATTAACATTTGTTTCATATATCATTAATTTTATGAAAAATTGGAATACATTCCCAATATATCATTTTTCATTAAATATGGTCATTATGAATTTATATTATCGAAATATAGAATTACTAATACCCCCATTATATTAATTAGTAAAATCAATATATACATTATGGATTACAATATTATCTAAAGGATAAAAAAACATTTCAACTATTTTCATTATTCATCAATATAATATTTTTTATGTAAATATATATAAGGATCTATGAGTTTTCTGAATTCAAATATAATGTGGAAAAATTATCAGAAAATGGAAACGAATCTTAGGATGTCTTCCAAAAAATTATCCTTATTAATGATGTTTCCCACTTCTTTCATTAAATCTAATTAGTACTAGTACATTGTATATTTTAGTACAATCATACTAAAGAATTTGCATATTAATCATCTTATCTTTATTAAAGACAAAGATGATGGAATGAAATATTTATATCATTGGTGTAAGCTGTAAATGTTCTTCATTTTTTCTCATTGATGGTGTTAATTTCAAAAAATGGAGAACATGGTTTACAATATCATATTTTATTTCATTTAATAAAAATTAATTCTTCAATACTAATAAAAAATATCCTTGAATCAAATCTATTCCCTGAAATTTGAATTCAGAGCTGATGAGTTCAAATTATGAAAATCAACCTCATAATTTTATTCCACAAGTTAAATAATTCCGAATAATACGTAATTTGTACTAAGGAATGTTTTAAATATTATATTTTACGATATTGGATATGTATAATATATTTTATAATCAATTTTCATTTTTATAGATCCATAAAAAATCATTATACTATTTAAATGATATTTCATATACTATAAAATATGTTAGTTGGTTGTTAATAGTTATATCTAATTACACTAGATTTCTTTCATAAATAATGATATCATTTTGCACTAAATAATGGCTTATTATAAAAAAATATATCATATAATATGATTTATTACATATATTTTATTAAAAATATCATGAAACACCAATTATAACCCACACTCTAGATTTTCAACTCAACCACTTATAATGTCACATTGTATACAATAAAATATAATATATATGAAAAACATTCTAATTAATCATTATGAATTTAATTATCAAATATATAATATTTATCTAAAATATATAATATGCATTTTGGAATTTTTATTAAATTTGAAAAAGTTTTTTTGAATTAATTATTAATAAAAAATAATTAATAAAATAAAAAAAATTTAAACATTTTCCAACTAAATATCAATAAAAATAATAATTAGTGTTGATATTACATTAATTTTTTTCATTCCATATTATTTTGATAGAATTTTTTTAATATATATATTATAAGGTATTTTTTAAATTATTTTTAATAGATAAATTAATAAAATTTTCAAGGAGTATACACTGCATTATGAATTGTTAATAATTATTAATTTCAAGTGTTAAAAATAATTTCTAAATTTGATAAATTATTTAATACATATACAAATGAGTTTTGATATATTCATATGTTTAAAGATTAAATAAGATGAAATGTCTGATATTTAAATTATATATAATGTTTACATTATAGATAGAATATATAAATTGTTTAAATTTCATATATTATATATTTATGTAAATTCAAAATAATGTATAATATAATGAATTTCATGTAATAAATAAATATAATGGTTTTATATATTTGAGTGAAGAGTCACAAAAAAATCATTTTTGAACATTTTTTTTGGTGGAATGAATTTGAATTAAAACCTAAAACATTTGAGTTATTCATACATATAAAGGGAATAAATGAGATAAAATGAATAGAATTTGAAAAACCCCATTAAAATTACTATTAACTAGAATATATCCCCACAAAAAATGTTCAAGACCCTCATAATTCAATTTCAGTAATCCTTATGATGATGGGGCCCTGAATTGTCTTTTGAAATGAAAGCTGCATAAATGTAACCCAAAATATCAAGTGCATATATTTCGTGTGGTCTTTGGTTCTCACTTTGTTACGAAACACAAATGGCTAGAACAATTGCGCAATATAATTTATATAATAAATATAATAAATTATAAAATAGATTTATACATTAAAATATCTAATTTTCATATCTAATAATATTGACATAATTTTAAAAATGATATAGAAATTAATTACATTGAAAAATAATCATGCATTATCCAAAATGAAATGTGAATCTTAAACCATTACTGAATATGAGGAAATTTAAAAGTGGTTATCATTTTACCAGGAAAAAATGTAAATATAATACATAATTAAATGAATATAAAACATGATACACATTTGATAAAATATCTTCACATAGGTAAATTAGAATCATAATCATACTTGAATTTGATAAAAATCTTATATAATTATACTATTAAAGGAATAATTTTTTTTAAACGATACAAATAGAATAATTATTCTAAATAATGATAGAATAATCTATCTGTTGTAGGAACACCTTTCTTAAATAGTCATTTAGTTAATGTATTTATAAATATTTATATGAACTTATGATATATATTTTAATAACTTTTTGGTTGTCACAACATTAATTCTAGTTTTTTGACTCATTTTCAAATAAATCATGAAAACAATGATGTGTTCAAAATAATAGATGTCCCAAGAAATCAATATCATGAATATATGTTAATTTTTCCATACTATGTTTCATTTTTTTAATTATTATTGTGTTTTTATCTTATATAGAGGATTGAGAATTGGATGTTGGGTTTTTGATAGAGGGGGAAATATAATTTTTTGAACCATGGTTATAGAATATTTCTAGATATCTTGTTGGACCCAATAACAAGACAATGGCATGATGTAAGATTGGATTTCCTAAATGAACCGAAATAGACCGTTGGTTGAATCCCCTAACAAAATAGTGGTACTTATTTGCATGGGTGATCAAATCCTTGAACCACTAGTTAGTCAATAGAATTGTGAAGGGAATTGTTTACAAGGAAATGACTATACTTCAAGGCCCCAAAACACTTCTTAACCATTTAATCTCTTATATAACTCATAATTCATTGTATATAGATAGATATTATCAATAGCATTGGCTTAATAAATCTACATCTTCTTATATTGATGACATGATCTACTATTGATTGGTTGTATCCTATATGGAATATTTAATAATTATATTCGTTAATCCCTTATTTATTTTTGAATTAGAAGTAGTGTTGTACTATGCTGATTCATCATATCAATATTTTTCTATATCATTCTTCATTTCATATAAAACTATCACTTGGTAATCTATCCAATCAAATTTTTATAGTTGATTGTTGTGTGGAACTTGTGATCTTTTAGGTATAATATGAGTCATCATATTAGTCAACATTTATGATACATAACATTGATTATATATCAAGGTAATAATTTTTAGGTCCTTCTCACATTCTCTAAATGTTTTCCATTCATACTGTTTGTTCTGGATACAATTATATTTCATTTGAGTTCCCATAATGATATTGGTTTTTCGAACTCAAGCATATGTTTTTTGAACAATATATGGTCAAGGTTTAAAAAATATATGATAGGTGTAATAATCATTAATTTTTTTGTATGTGTTTGTAAATTTTGTTTCTATTAAGTTTGTTATTATCAGTGTCTTGGAAGAAATTATCGACAGAAAATAATAATAAAAGGGTTTGGAAAGTATTATTTTAGATGGGGAAATGATAATTTTGATTTTTTTTGTGAAATGTGTTAATAACATTTAAAATTATTGAAAATATAAAATACATGTGAAATTGTGTACCAAGGTGTCGGGGTTGGTGTTGTGTTTTATCCTCTGAGAAAATAAGTGGGATTATAATCTACAATAATTCTATCTTCATTGATTGTAGATTCATGGGATAAATTAAAATGGTCTTAATAACAAAAGGGAGATTAATTTATGTTGTATTTATCTATCATTATATCACAGACTATCTGGCTCTCTAGACATGATGTGAAGAGTAGTCTTGATTAACGGGGTATATGTGATGTAGATAGACAAGACTAAAGTATTCCTAGTTTTGTTCACCATTATTCATGGTTTTCCATTATTTTTTCATTGATTTGTTATATCAATAATTTTTTATAAACAGAAAATGGTTTCTTTGAATCATTATGTAAAACTATATTATTTTAATTTTAAAAAATTAATAAAAATGGAGAAATATTTTAATATAGGTTTTATATAATTGTGATAACTATTTATTCGAAAATAATATTTAGGTAATGATAATATCGTAATTATATGAAATATAATTTTTATAGAACACATGGGTGGGATTGTGCTGATCTTGATTATCTCACACCCAGTACAATATCTGAAGGGTTTATAGACCATTACTTATATGTGTATGATATGGTAAAATACTTTTCTGTGGAATAATGAATTAAGCCATATTGAATGGTGTATTTTATGGTGATATGGAGGGATGTTTTCATATATCCCTCAAATTAGTAATTGATTGTTTGTATTATGTTTTATTTGATTTATACTTAAAACAGTGTTTTTTTTCTACTATTGGTTGCATCACTATCAATGTTGATCCTTTTACTATGGAATATATCTTTTCTAGTTATCTAAATCAATACAATCAATGTATCATATTTCATGTTCATAAATTCATTCCATCTGTTTTAGTTAGTTTCTTTGGTATTTTTATATATTATATGATGATCAGTAAAACCATTTAGGTTTTAACCTAGACTTGTTTAGAGCCTTGTGATTTGGGTGGCTTAGGTTGGGTTTTGAAAATCTTTTATCAGTGTAGGATGTTCTCAGTATTGGGATATTTTTGGGTATGTGATAAGATTAACATGAATTTAGAGGAAGGTTTTAGTTAGTTGTTGGCTAGATCTTGCCATGATTAGCCTCACTTCCATGTGATATAATTGGTTGTGAGTCTCATGTGGTGGGATTTGATGTAGATATAATATTTTTTTATATTATATTTTGCATAAACATTTATTATTACATTTTTTGATTGTTTTTTATGGTTTCGTGTTTCAGAAACATGCCTCCAATACTTATTTAGAGTTCTCTTCTAGAGGTTGTGGTGAGAAATACTTATCATGGAAATCCATATCTTGATCAGAGTTTTTTTAAGGGTATCATGAAATAAGTTCCTAGAATGGACAAGAATGTACCACTAATATAGAATCTAGTTATTAATGAAAACCAAATTTTGGAAGAGATCTAGATTGATCCCATGAGTTCTTATACATGTATCTCACATCTTTTATGTATTTTGATGACTATATGGCGATTGGGGAATTGATTGAAAAAATAGATCATGTTTTTGACTTCATGGTGAATTTTTTAATTTTTTATCAAGATGATCCATGTAAGAGGTGGTGGGACTCTATGGATCAAGTGAATTAGAAAATGAACTTGGAGTGGAAAGCCTTTAGAAATCATTTATTTTTTTCTTTCCTTCTATGTATATTTGAGGCTAGAATACATTAGGGAGTTCCCCAGTTTTCTATAGTGATATCACATTGAGAAATATAAGAACAATAGTTCATCAATGTTATTTTTTCTATCTAATGTTTGAAGTGAATTATCATTCGATCGATCAAAAATAGCTTCAAGGCATGTAAATTGAAATCTTATTGTAGGTATATATGTTGAATATCACCACCAATTATGATATTTTTGATATGGATAGATAGAATTAAATTGATATTGAAGGAAAAACTATCTAGTTTTTCTCTTCTTTTTCACCCAGTGGGAGTTCTAATAGAAAAACTAAGAATAGGATGAACAAGTGGCATAATAGTTGAATTTATAGTGGAAATGGTTCTTATCATCTTAAATGTTCTACAATCTCAGAAGTGTAAAATATTTTACCTTTTAATTTCTACCATTATGGAATGGTAGAGAAGACCATGGAATTATTCTCTACACCTTTGAAGCACCACCGTTTAGGTGTCATCCAACTTAACCAGTAGAGACTTATACAAGATCTACATATGAATCATTATGGATAGGATTCATCATGGATGCATTGATGTATATTGGTCACCAACCATAGGCCTCCATATTGAAGAATATTTGTGAAGTGGATGAGTCTATGGTGAATGTAAAAACAAGATAAACACTAGTGAGATGATCAATTTTGTTTCATACACATATGATATAACTATATGAAATCCTTGATAAACCAAAAATTTTATACTATCTTTCCTAAGAAACATCACACATTGAAAATTTTATCAAGGATTTCATAGAGCTCATTACTAATAGAAATTTCATTATGTTATTGAAAAACAATATATTTGAGGATTGGTTCACAATCTATTCTTATCACATGATGCTAAGATATAACTTTTCTCTGAAAGATGTGGGATTCAGGTATAGGCGATGGATCAAATACATCCAACAGATTTAATTTCCCATCACCTACACCCATGTAAATATTAATGTTTGTAATGAAAGTAATATTAGGAAATTTAATTCTCATAATATTCAAGTATCTAAAGGGGAATAAATAGTTTTGGGGTTTTCACCTTGTTGCATATAAAATAATAAGAGGATGGTTCTTGTTTGGTTCTAAATAGCATATTCATTTCATTATATCTCCTTCATATCATTCTAAATGTATATTATTATGATGTAGAGTTTATAGAATTTAGTGAATCTTAATATCGCGTGGATGCCATTACTAGTTGGTCCATACCCTCTAATAGAATCCATTTATATGAGAGTAAGTTTTTTTATTGCATCATATATTGAAACTCTATGATGCATGATTTCCATTGTTAATTGTTTGTATTTCATCCAAAAACTAGAAATATGTATTATGATATGAAGTGGTGTTTTTGTGGACATATATTAAGCATGATATTTTTAATTATTTATTATGCTATAATAACTACTTATAGATAAACAGGGATCAAATGATGTCTTCTAGTATTCTATAGCCTCCTCTAGAGATTGTTTAGTAATGGGATGAGGTTTCAATGAATATTATAATAATATTTCCATAGACATCCCAATGAAAGAAATCTATATCTATGGTGATTTTTTAGTTAATGAAATTAGAATATTTCATTTCAATGAACAATTCTAGAAATGGTGAAGATATAGTTAAGTCATATGTGTATGAAATTGTGTGGTTTAACATGGTCCCTGATATCATTGTTTATGCTAGGGATCATTTGTTTAGTTTCCATTTCGGTAGAATACTCCAATAGGTGTTTCGAACTTCTATTATGATGAGTACATCATAACAACCACATAATGATTGATAAAATGGGTATGGTTTTTAGATCCAAGGGAATATTCGTTATGCCTCACTGTTGGATCTAATAGGATCATGGGATAGTGATATGGGGATGGTCAATTCTACATGCAATAATAGTTATTAGTAATCTATCTTATAGGATCCTTTCAAGTATTTGTATAATCTCCAATGTGCTTCACCTCTATATGAGTCATAGGTTGAAAAGAACTAAGTCAGGGGGAATAGTATCATTTAGAATACGTAGATAGTATTTATAATATATAATAATGATTGGTTATTACTCGAATTTGATATAATGTTTTATACAGATCACTGACCATACCATTTTTACTTTTCCATATGTGACTAAATCTTCTTGCAAATTTACCCTCATTTAGGCCCCCATTATCTTGTGAAATATGACAAGTTATCTCTATGATGTGTTACACCGTATTATGTCACTGAGAATATTGGTATATTTGATTATCAGTTCATATTTCGATTTCAGTAGATGGGTACCTATGTTGTTTTCCCTTTAACCTATCTCAATATATACTATCAAAATCATTCCCATATTCTGAGTTCATTGAATGGTTGAGTTGTAGTAAGATGATTTAGTTATGGAAAATAGAATTTATGTTTTTGAAATTGTGATGAAACAATTTCAATGGAAATATATATTGTTGCATAATTTTTTATAGAAGAGAAAAATTATATTTTCATATCACAGATGAAAATGATGCATTGTTGTGCGAACATTGGACTTTGGTTTTCCATATCTCCCATCTTCAACATGACTTATAGTTGATATAAATTCATATAGTGGGGAAGAATTCTAAAATACCACATCTCCCTAATGACAATTCAATCAATGTTTATTTTTTTCCTCTATTATGGTGAGTTTTATCTTGTTTTTTGGTTTTAGAATCATGATTTGTGTGTTCCTAAGAGGGGAATATCTAATTGGGTTGAACAATGCCATTAGAATTCCATGACCCCTCTACTGGCCTTTTTGATTATTTGATTTTTTTGTATCTTTTATAACAAGATGGTTTAACTTACAGGGGTGTAGAATAACATATCATGGAACCAACATCTATCTATGGGTTTCTACTTGTTATTTTGTGGCATCAGGTTGAGAGATTTTAATAGAGGAATATTTTAAATTTAAACCCCCCAACACACCTATTTGTCTCCCCTATTCGCCTCATTAGAATGTAATTAAAACTAAAAAAATTAAAAGTCTCTCTAGGTTTGTCTTTTTCCCTCTCTATTATCTATTATTGGGGAAATAATAATGGGTTGACAGATAATTTTGTCATTATTTAGTTTGATCAAACCCCTCCTGACTCCACTCTTTCTATCATAGTTGGCCAAAGTATATGGCTATTATGATCAAGTTTATTAATAATTTCTTGTTTCCTTATATAATTCATATATATTAGATACTATACCATACTATAGATAGAAGATATCAATTTGGTTTGGGGGGGAGAGTGTGATCTCATAGGCACGTTGGGATCTGTTCTCTTTACCAACCATTTTCTTATGGAGTCTGAAATCCTTAATCTATGAATCATTTTTTGAGAATATTCTTTTTTTTATATAGTGAATAATTTCATTTTTATGTGTGTTTATCATATTTTTTAGGTGTTCCATCCATGTCTAGGGAATTAGGATCCCTATCACACTTATTTTTTTGAACCGTATTTTCACTTTGTTTTATAAATTGTTTTCTAAATTGTAATCACAATGATAATTGATCTAATTGATATGCATGAGTAAGTAGATTTTTAATGAAATACGGATTCCAGCTTGTTTTGGTAAAATAATTGTGGTATTAAATCCATTATCAATGGGTTTTTTCAAATGGTTTCTTGAGAATGGGTTTGTTTGTAAATAGTGTTGTTTTAAAATTTGTTAACATATTTTTTTAATTATTTTGCAAAATGATTTAATATAAATATATTACATGGTAGGAATTTGTACATATATTTAGAGTCACGTGTTGATCTATTTACATTAACACTATTAGGTAGTTCATTCTATGAAATTTTCATCCATTCCAAAATCATTTTTTCGTTGTTCTAAAATATTTTGTTTACATATTATGGGGATAAACTTCTAGGGTTTTTGTGTATTCACATTTCATAAATTCCATTCATCTAGTAAATTTATCTGTATAGATGTTTTTATTGATGGGGTATGAGTAACCTAGACAACCCAAACCTTTGTTATCCAATGAGAGGTCTCAATCATCATTGACATTAAATTATTTCATATTTGATATGTAATATGAATCATTTTTTTGATAAATTTTAAATTGATTATTTGAAATGTACCTTTAAAAAATATTATAATTTTGTTTATTAGAAATTGAAAAAGGGTGAAATTTTTTGGGATTAATTTTCAAAAAAATTAAGAACTTTTTTCCAATCCTTGATTTTCATATGTTGAGAGTAATAGTGTTATTTGAGAGAGATTTATTATAAAATGAATAGGTGGGTTAGTAATATATATGTTTAGATCAATTCTTGTATACTCTCTCAGGGGAGTGTATAAATTTTTTCTTATAATTTAAGATATAACAAGAATCCATAGTGTGGTGGTGATGATTATCGGTTTTCAAAATCCATTTATTGTAGTCATAATATGCAATGTTACCCACATATAAAATGTTGTAGAAGTTAATGGTATTAATAATGTAATTTAGTTGTTTTAGAAATTTATATTAGCTTAATCATCCTACATTTAGTGATATATAAACCACTATTCTTTTTGTCTTTAGAATACTTCTTTTCTTATTATCTTTTCTTATATTAATTCCATGTATCACGTTTTAGGATGGGCTGTAATGACCTAGATTTTTCCATTTAATTTTTTTAATTACATCGGAATAATACGAGTCCGTGAAAATTGAAGTCGCATGATTCTGATGCCCAATGTACCCAGAATTAAATTCTGAACTTATTTTAAGTACCTTCAGTAAATGTTGAGTGGGTTTTTATAAACTTTGAACCGGTGCTTGGAATTAAAATCTGAGGGCACCGTTGAACTCGCAGTGCCGATATACAGTTAAAGAGACTTTCTCCTCAACTGCAGTAGGATGATGGTGAATGTTAGTTTTCTTGTTTTTCATGGAAAAAATAAAATAAAGAACAAATTTTTATTTTATTTAAAACCTCCCATTTGAATTTTCAATGGTGGAGACCACCCGAGCTAAGAAACCTCCCATTTTGAATTCATGGTGGTGGGGACCACCTGAACCCCTCCTAATGTGGGAAAACCTCCCATCGTCAAATAATTTTTTTCCAACCCTAAATAATTAATTGTTCCAACTCAAATTAGTTAATTGATACAAATTTAATTAATTGATAGACACAAACTTATTAAGTTGGCATTTAACCTCTTGGTAGGGGATTGGTTGGAAAAAGAGAGTTTGGGAAAATTTGTTGAGAAACAAACTCTCCAACGAAGAACGCATTCTCCAGAATTGAAGATTGATAAACTGACCCAAAGCTTGGATCAGAAGCGCATTGTAAAAGAAATGAACTTCCCCTATTCAACGACTTCATCTTCTTCCTCTTGCCTCTTTCTATGGAACCATCAAGGTAGGGATTGTTGTTATGATAACCCCTTAACCATTCATGAATTTATTCATGATTCAAGAACAAATAAGCTTCCTAATATCATTCTATCATGGAGAGAGCAGGCTAAATGAACATGTACCAACCTTTCCGCAAGCATTGTGAATTTTTTTGATGGGCTTGAAATGATTCCAACGTCCTGAGATAAGTGTAGAAATCTTCATAATGAAGAACATGCCACCTTTGCATGCCCCGATGACCCGAGGAATGTGACCAGTTGGACTTGGGATCAGCGGTCGATACTACATAAGGCCATGTGAAGGGGACGGGGGCACACCTCCATACCTCCTGGAATGTAGGAGCCGCGACCTTGTGCCATGGAAGCGAACGGAGGGTAGCTGAATTACTACATGCCACCGGTGAAGGTGCAGCACATGACCACGCCTGGGAGAAGAGGTTGGTTGTCCGTCCAGCCGCGCTCCCATCCGGCCACCCTTTGCGTGCCAGGCTGCACCAGACCCAGTGGGCCAGGTCGGACCCAGGGCCACACATGGGTCAAGCCGGGTCGGACCGGTCCCGAACCAACATCCACCCCTTTTCGTTCTTTCAGCCATATCTTGAGTTATGTACAACCATTGGACGAACTATTTGTTGCACCAGAAACCTTGGATCGAGAATGTCTTTTTGGTATACCCCACCAGATATTTTTAAAAAATTTGGGCTATAGAGTGGTTGGATAGAGAACGAATCCAACCAGGCCCTCGAGACTAAAAGGCTAATAACATACAGACCGGGCATTCGATTGATGACCCATCTGTTGTGTTGAGACCCATTTTACTTGGTGGCCCCATGGGATTCTTCTTTGTGGGACTTTGTGGCAGTTAGAGTATCGATATGTTGCTTGAGGAGCGGACCCTCCCGGAATCAAGCGAGCATAGGGCGGGAACACTGTAGCTGGTTGAAATATGAGAAAAGGATCCTATGTGGGACTGTGCTTTGGGATCCTATGTGGGACTGTGCTTTGGGATCCTACGTGGGCCTGTGTTTAAAATTTCTATTTGGATCTTCTCTAGGAATCCATGTTGGACTACTCTAGGATCCTACGTTGGTTTGCATTACTAGGATTCTATGTTGGTCTTCTATATTAGGATTCTACATGGGACTAATGATTTAGGATCCTACATGAGTCTTCCTCTTAATAGTGTAAGATGATTCAGTAGTAACATAAAATCATCTTTACTACCTTACCTATGTTATTTCTAGTGTGATCTATGTCCTTACCTTCATGGGGATACCATTGTATTATTCTTCTATGTGGCTTACCATTGTGGTACTTAAATTCATGGTGATACCTCTATTGTAATCTTATGTGTGGTGTTACCTCTGTTGTGTTACCTTCATGGTTTCCTTCCTTCATGGAATAGTTGAGCTTTGGGATAATGAGTTGGGCCTTCTGTTTTCTCATTTATGTGATTTTTATACTTGACATCTAAGGTATATGTGTGGGAATATACATAATTAAGGATTTCTTTTGTTTTCATGATTTTTGGTTTATCCGTTGTAGATTTTGTGGTAGATTTGTGGGTCATGAGTTCCCTACTGAGTATTGTTGTACTCACCCCCGCATGGGCTATGCCCACACCATGTTGTGTTTGGTGCATAATACGGACAACACTGACTAAGGACGAGATTACCAGGACTGGAGGCATCTCAAGGGTGGACCTTAGTCGAGGTGTACCATATAGATGAACATTTAAAAACTATAGCTAACATTCAGGTAGGATCCTTGGTGGGTGTTCACATGATTTTTTCATGTTTACTTTTACTTCCCAATTTTTCGTGTACTTTTCAGTTGAGTTTGTATTTTGGCCAAATTTACTAACTATACACACTCTTTTTACTATTCTATTTACTCTTGTTTGTATCTTGTTGTGTTCTTGGTTGTGTGAGTTTACAAGTTATAAAGGAAATGCCTTTGTGGTTTTAGGGAATATTCTTTTTGGTGCTAGTAAACAGCACCTGGCCTATGGATGGCAGGCTTGGGGTAGTTACGACATGGGCCCCGGGGGATGGGTCGTAAAAATTTGGTCTATGAGGATTGGTTTTTACCATTGAACATTGGACTATGATCTTTTAACGACAATAGTTTTATGTTTTATGAGTATGATTATTAGTTTAGGGAATCAAGTGTTGGTGTCGTGGAATATATATCGATACACCAGGACCCTGACTTCTGATTTCTAACTCAGTGCATGAAAACATTAATTGCATGTGTGTTTCTAAATGTTTTATTTGTGATCTTTTGAATCAGCTCACCAGGTATAACCTATTGACTATGGAACACCTTTTTCTTTTTTGGATTCCAAAACACAAACAACCATTTAGGATAAGAGGTATAGTACGCGATGATTGCCTACCAAGTAATGAGGCCTTGGTGAAAGCCCTATTTCGTTAGGGGCAGTAGCTGTACTATTACCCTTTTGGCCACCGATTCCACCAGCCCTAGAAGCTTTGGGTGCACACCGAATGAGCTAGTTGCACGAGTTATAGTACCAGAGGCCACCCAGGTTCAATAGAGAGACGGGCCCACAGGGGGCTGAGGATTGGCTGGAGGCCATGGTGAGGGTCTACCGACTGGTAGGGACACCAACAGATCTTAATGTGAACTTTGCTGCCAGTCTTCTAAATGAACCAGCCGGAAGATGGTGGAGCTTTGATCTTCATGTTCATGATGAGGTGAAATCTCTCAGGTTAGAATTTGAGATCCTATTTTGGGAAGAGATTTTTCCATAGACCCTTCGCGCAGTGGGAATACATGTGCTTCTTCATATGCAGTAGGGAATCATGACTGTGGCTCAATACTCAGCAAGCTTCACTGACCTCTCATGATACTCCACTAATATGGTGTGGGACCCATACTTCAGGGCCCAGACCTTTGAGCATGGACTCAGGTGTGAGATCAAAGTTTTGATGATTTCTCTCATCATCCTGACGCATGTGAGGGTGTTAGATTTATCCCTCTTAGTGGAGAGTTTTCTTGTAGAGCACTCTCCAGTAGTGAGACCCACCACCGAGTGTCACATAGGAGGGTCTTCTACATCTGGAAGCAGATAGATGTCATAGATGTACATGTGTAGCAGACTTAAAGGTGGACGACCACATGATTCAGGGTCAGTTGTGCGGGGAACCTGAGACAGAATCAGTCATGCGAGGAGTAGGCAGTGTTACACATGCAGAGGGTAGTGTCACATGGATCGCGACTGCCTTACCCACCTATAGATGATCATCAAACTATATAAGGACCTCCCATGAAGATATAGAGGTTCGATCGTGGAGGTCTCTAGGGAGCAGGCAGACATTGAAGAGGAGCTGGCCATGTAGCTGGTGGTGGGTGACGATTCGAGGTGTTACAGCTATAACCACCATGTGGTCTTCCCCTACCAGAGGAAGCAGTTGGATAGGGGTGAGCTCAACTCCAGGCAGCTGAGGCCAATTACCATGGCACTCCGGATATGATACGAGGTATGATCTGTGTCTAATATAACATTTGTACTGTACTTATAGACACAGGTTTCAGAAAGTCTTTTATTTCCACGATCCTTGTTCGAAGCTTGAAGACTTCGATGGAGCCATTGGCTCGATCCCTATAGATAGAGACACCTATAGGAGTGGATTCGATGATTACGCACTAGTGCCAGCAGTTTGAGTTTACTCTAGGAGGTGAGAGCTTCGACTGCGATATCCTAGTAGTGGCGTTGATGCCTAACGACATCTTATTGTGTATGGACTGGTTATCTACATTCCATGATTAGATGGACTATATTAGGTGCAATTTGTGGTGTGTCCTCATGGATGTGACTAGGTTTACCTTCGTCCGTGAGAAGTGAGCCTTGGCAGCACATGATGGACTTACCCGGAAAAGAGTGCAGCCGATCACTCATTAGTTGGCTCACCTTACCCACAGAGCAGTTGATGTGGAGAGTCCAGGATATCCATTAGTGGTGGACCAGTACGCATATGTCTTCTCTGATGATGTTCAGAGTCTACCTCCTCACAGAAAAGTGGGCTTTTACGTTGACTTGTACCCTGGGACGACCCTAATATCTACACTAGTGTATTGGATGGCTCTCGTAGAGCTTCATGAGGTGCGAGAACAGCAGGGTGACATACAGGGGAAGGGGTTCATTTATCCTAGTGTTTCCCCATAGTCATCCCTGATATTTTTTCCAAAGAATTAAGATGGGATCTTGAGACATTGTGTTGACTATCAGCTCCAGAACTACGTGATCATGAAGAACAAGTACCCATATCTGAGGATTGACAACCTCTTTGATCAACTGAATAGAGCACAATGGTTCTCAATGAATGACCTCAGGTTCGGCTATCACCAGATTAGTGTACGAGACATGGAAGTGGAAAAGACAACTTTAAGATGTCAGTACTTCTATTATGTGTTTCTGTTCATGCCGTTTGGTGTGACAAAAACATCAACAGTGTTCATTGGACTCTTGAATAGGATAATTCATCCATATCTTTATCGCTTTGTTGCAGTCTTCATTGATGACATTCTAAACTACTCGACTACTGAGGATGAGCATGCCTATCATTTTCAAGTAGTTCTGGACACACTCTGAGAGCACCATCTTTTTGGTAAGCTCTTGAAGGGCTATTTCTAGATCTGAGAGGTTCAATTTCTTTGACATGTCATCTTAGAGGCTGGAGTTACATTGGATCTAGTGAAGATTGAGCCAATACATGCATGGATTCACCTAGAAGTGTGATAAAGGTACAGAGTTTCCTGGGTTTGTCTAGATACTACTTGAGATTTGTGAATTATTTATCCAAAGTTTCAGCGCCTTTATCTGCGTTGACAATTAGGGGAAAACCCTTCGTGTGGTTGGAGAAATGCCAACAGGGTTTGCAGGAGATGTGGCAGAGGATGACTAGTTCTCTCATATTGAGACTTTTGGATAAGGGTGTTGAGTACGTAGTCTACTGTTACACATTAGGTATTTGGATCGAATGATTCCTTGTGCAGGAGCGAGTAGTTATCACATATGGTTCTCGACGGCTTGGGCATCATGAGAAGAGCTGCGCTACCCATGACCTGGAGTTTGCAGGAGTGGTCTTCACCTTGAAAATGTAGAGACAATACATGATGGGAGAATGTTTTACAGTCTACTCTGATCAAAAGAGTCTCATCTATATCTTCTCTCAGATGGACCTGACCCTGAGGCAACAACATTGGCTTGAGTTCCTCCAAGACATTGACTTCGAGATAGAATTTACTTCTGGGAAGGTAAATGTTGTAGCAGATTCACTCAGCGAGAGATATGGGATAAAACTGCTAGGTGAAGCGACGAACCAGTTGGCCGCTTGGCTGATATCATTTGTGTATCATGATGGAGTAGCTTTTCTTCAGTATCTTACATTCACTCTGCCACTTCTTTAGCAAGTTAGGAAGGCGCAACATGGGGACACTAACTGCGAGGCTGAATGTGTTTAGATATCCTTAGGGTAAGCACCTGATATATTTTCTGAAGGTGGGGAGCATATTATCCTCTAAAGTGGACATACCATGGTACTAGTGTCGAATCAAGAAGAAGTGTTGAGGGAGTTCCACACATCCCCTATAGCAGTGCATACAGGAGTAGAGAAGATGTACCAGGACCCCCGACAATAGCATTGATGGCCAAAAATGAAGAAAGCAGTAGCATATTTTTCCTCTCGGTGCCTCACTTATCATCAAGTGAAGGTAGAGCATCAGGTACCAGCAGGCTTATTTCATCCTTTAGAGGTCCCATAGTGGAAGTGAAATACGATTTCCATGGATTCATGACCAGAAATCCACGTACATCTTGAGGTCATGATTCAATCTAGGTGATCGTCGACTGACTCACCATGTTAGCCCACATCCTACCGAACAGAGATCAGGGTCTAGTAGAGATCTTTGGATGCCTCTATGTGGAAGAGATTGTGTAACTACGTGAAGTACCCTCAATGATTGTCTCCAAACATGATGCACGTTTCACTTCCCATATATGGAAGGGGTTTTTGGAGTCATTCGGGATTCAAATTCCTTTGAGAACCACCTTCCATCCTCAGACGGATGACTAGACTGAACAAACCATTCAGATGCTTGAGGACATGTTGCGTGCTTGCATCCTTGATTTTGGTCGCAGCTAGGAAGATAAATTTCCATTTGTGGAGTTTTCAAACAACAACAGGTTTCACGCCACCATTGGGTTGGAACCTTCCGAGGCATTGTACGGCCGACCTTACATATCGCCTTTTTGCCGGACTGACCTAGGGGAGTCAGCACTCATGGGACAAGTGATGGTACATGCTACCACATAAAAGGTGAAGATCATCCAGAAGTGGATGAAGACTATATAGAACAGAAAAATTCCTTATGCCGATAGTAGATGGAGACCTCTGGAGTTTGAAGATGGTGACCACGTCTTTTTAAAGGCCTCATCTCAATTTGGTTTTCCGAGATTTGGCCGGGGTAGCATGTAATCTCTATGGTTAATCGGACCCTTTAAGGTCCTTAGTAGAGTTGGCGAGGTGGCTTACGACTTAGATATTCCACCTCAGTTGCATTGGGTGGACGACTTCTTTTACTTATCGTAGTTAAGGAGACACATGCACGACCCATCTCTAGTCATCGACCACTGCGATATGGACATCGATGATGGGGCAACATTAACAGAGGTTCCATTGAAGAGTGAGGATTGACATGAGCGGGTCCTTCATGGGCGGTTGATACCGATGGTACGCATGCATTGACAACATGGGAACCTCTAGGAGGGCACGCGGGAGATGGAGGCCCAGATTCATGCTTAGTAACCCCACTTGTTTTCTTAGTTTTTGTTATGTGGCTTTTGGGGATGCAAAGCCCTGAGGTGGAGAGAATGTAATGTCTCATATTTTTTCATGTAATTTTTTAGTCATATGGGAATATTATGAGTCTGCTAAAATTTACTACGCATGATTCGGAGGCCTGTTGTGCCCGAAATGAATTTATGAACTTTCTTTTAAGTATTTTCATTAAACATGTAGACATGTTTTTGTAACATTTGAACTAGTGCTCAGAATTGAAATCCAAGCTCACCGTTGAACTCGCAGTGCCGATATTCTCATTAGTAGACTTTCACCTCGACCATAATATGATGTGGGTGAATTTTATTTTTCATGTTTTTCATGGAAATAAAAATAAAATAAAGAATAACTTTTTTACTTTATTTTAAATCTCCCAATTGAAAGTTTAGTAGTGGGGATAACACGAGCTAGGAAACCCCCCGTTTTGAAATCATGGGGGTGGGGAGCACCATAACCCCTCTTAATGTGGTGAAAACCTCCCAACATCAACTAATTATTAGTTCCAACTCCAAATAATTAATTGTGTGAACTCAAATTAATTAATTTAGCCAACATTAATTAATTTATAGACTTAAACATATTAAGTTTGTATTTCATATCTTGGTTGGGGATTGGTTGGAAAATGAGATCTTGGGAGAATTGTGGAGAAAATAACTCCCCAATGAAGAATTCTTTCACTATAATCGAAGAACGAGGAACCAACTCTATGCTCAGTTCTGAAGCTCCTTGTGGAAGTAATAAACACCGACTATTCAATGACTCAGTCTTCTGCCTCACACCTCCTTCAAAGGACCCTTCAAGTTATGGATTGTTTTTTTGATTACCCCTTACCCATTCTTGAAGTTCTTCATAATTCAGGGACAAATATGTCGATTTCCATAGTTTTAACGTGGAGAGAGAGGGTCAAAATAACACGACCCGACCTCTCTGCAACCTTTGTGAATTTTTTTGTTCGGCTTGAAATGTTGGAGACATCCCGAGACACGGTCAGAACTCTTCGGAACGATGAATGGGCCACCGGGGCGTGCCCAGTGACCCAAGAAACATCACCAGTGGGACTAGGGACTGATGACTGGCACTCCAGCTGGCTGCGAAGAAGGCAGCAGTGCAGTTGCGCCGCCGGAGAATGGCCTTCACCCGTCTGCCTCGGTGGAACAAGGGCGGTGACCAGTACTCCAACTGGCTATATGAAGGGGAAAGAGGTGCCTATTCGGGCCGCCCGACATTCATGAGCTACGGGCTAGTGCTGTGGCAGCAAGGAGAGGGTGGACGGCTCATCAGCGGCTGTAAGTGAAGGCACGATGTGCGACTACAACGTGCAGAAGAAGCCGGTAGTCCAACCGGCCACAAGCCTAGCGGGCGATGCCAGTGGGATGGGCCAAGTCATACCCAAGGCTATACCAAGGATTGGGCTGGGTCGACCCAAACTCGGTCGGGTTGGGTCAGTCCAACAGGGACGGACCAGAACTGGATCAACATCGACCCCTTTTCGTTCTTTCGGCCATATCTTGAGTTACGAGCATTCGTTTGACGAACCATCAGAGGAACTAAAATCGTTGGATCGAGATAGTCCTTTTGGTATACCACACATAAATATTGGATATTGTTGTTGTAAAGCCTCGTTGGATAAAGAAAGAATCCTACCAGGCCCTTAGGAATAAAAGACCAATATCATACAGACCAAACATCTGATTGAGGCATCGCCTGTAGAATTGATAACTCTTTTACAAGGAGGCCTTTTGGGATAATTCTATGTGGGACTCTATGGAATTTGGAGTATCAAGCTGTGTCTTGAGGAGAGGACCCTCACTGAATCATGCGAGATTAGTGCGGGAACCCTGTAGTTGGATGTTACCTGAGAAAAGGATCATATATGGGCTATGCATTTGGATCCTATGTGAGTCTGGGCTTCGGGAATCTACGTGGGTATGTGTTCAAGACTTCCACTTGGATCCACTTTAGGAATCAACGTGGGACTACTCTAGGATCCTATACGAGTCTGCTTTACTAGGATCTTATGTGGGTCTGCTGTATTAGGATCATACGTGGGTCTGATGATTTAGGATCCTATATGGTTCTCCCTATTATCAAAGAAAAATGATTCAATAGTTAAATCTAGTGATCATTACTATCGTACCTATGTTATACATGGTATGAGCTGAGTCATTACCTTCATGATGATACCTTTGTGGTATTTTTTTATCTGGCGTACCTTTGTGGAACTTACCTTCATGGTGATACTTTGGGGTATTCTTTTGTGTGGTGTTGCCATTTGTGGGACTTACCTTTGTGGTGTTACCTTCATGGTTTTCCTTCCTTTGTGAAAAAATTGAGCTTTGGGATAATTAGTTGGGCCTTGTGTATTATCATAAATGTGATGTGTATACACGACAACTTAGGAATATGTATGAGCATATACCTATGTAGGGTTGTCAGTTGTTTTCATTCATTGGGTTTTATCCTTTGTATATTTTGTGAGAGCATTGAGGCTCTTGGGGTCCCTACTAAGTATTGTTATACTCACCCCTACACGGGCTACGTTCACACATAGCTCTTTTTGGTGCAGATGATGGACATCACAGACTAAGGATGAGGGTACCAGGACTGTAGGCTGCTCGGGGGTGGACATTAGATGAGGCGTGCCACAGAGACAACCATTCGAGAACTGTACCTACCCTTCAGTTATGATCCTTGGTGGGTTTTAAAAGGATATGTTCCAGTTTACTGGTAATTTTCTGTTTTACTTGTACATTCATGTTGGGTTTGTATTCTGCCCCTTTAACTCACTATACATACTCTTTTTTCTATTTATTTCACTCGTGTTAGTATCTTCCTGTGTGCTTGGTTGCATGAGTTTATAGGTAATAAAGTCAATGCTTTCCCAGTTTTAGGGAATACTTCTTTCAGTGCTTGTCGCCAACACCTGGCTAGTGGAAGGAAGGCTTGGGGTATTCACGGCACGAGCCCCAAGGTAAGGGTTGTGACATGGGTAAATCATTCCCTCTTGTTCTTATTTGTTTTATGACTGACTCTCACCATCCTATGAGGATCTAGGATGCCCTTAATAAATTTTCATGGTCCTCTATTTGGAATTGTGGGAATTGTTTTATGGGTTGGGTTATAACAAGTCCTATATCAATTGTTTTATCACAAGAAAACATTAATTTAGAGATTAATTTTCAATAATTTTTTTTTAAATTCACAAATATTAAAATGTAGACATATTTTTTCAGAAACTGGAATTAATTTAGAAATGTTTCTTTAAAACTGAAAAAATTTAGTGATGCTTCATTATTAACATATCTAATTGAGATTGTTTTCCTAAGAAATCATTAATATAGAAATGTTTCAAAAAAACATATATAATGTTGAGACGTTTCTTCAAAATTATAGTTCATTTTGTGATGTTTCCTCAAAATCATCTATAATATTGCGATATTTTCTATGAATAATTTATAATTTAAATAAGTTTCATTAAAATAATCTCTAATTTAATTATTTTTTTTAAAAACACCAATAATATATAAACATTACCTAAAAATCATCACTAAATTAGCATCGTTTCTTCAGAAGCTTTGCTAAATAAGTGAAGTTTTATCACAAACGACACTAAATTTAAAACTATTTTCATGAATCAAATATATATATATATATAATATAATTATATATATAATTAAATATAATAATATATGAAAAATATAAACACACACATTTGTATATAATAATAATTTATACACGCATATATATATATATAAACATAAAATCTAAAATCTAAAATCATATATATATATATATATATATATATTAATTTATATATATTAATATATATATATATATATAATATTTATTTTTTAATACTAAAATATATTTATATATGCATATAACTAAATACAATTAAATATTTTAAATCTAGTAATGTTTTTATTAAAATGCGACTATTTTTGCTGAATTTTTAGTAGTTTTTTAAAAGGTGGAAAATTATATGTGTGTCTGTATGTAAATATATAATTGAATTTTTATATACGTAAACATATAAATTTACACACACACACACTAACATATAAACACATATATATACATAATAAATATAAACACACATATATAAATTTAAAGACAAAATATAAATATAAATATATAAACATATATATATAATTATATTAATATATATTATATTAATGTTTGAAAATTAAAATTTATATATTTCATTATAAAACAATGAAAAGGAAAAAAATAGGTGACATGGTTTGGGTTTTGGTTGGTGATGTTTCAGAATCATGATTCGAATATTTGGGGGATGATTTTTATAAGCCCTTTGACACACATATGAGTTGTATATGAGGGGTATTTGTGGAGAGATAATAGGTATGTGGGTTGGAAAGTATAGGAGAGAGGTATTAGGGAATATATTTGTGGTAACATTGGTAGGGAAGTTCAGTATAGAGGAAATAGGGAAGAGAATGGGTAGTGGTTACAAGGGGGGCAGTGGGCAGGGTACATGAGGGCGACTAGAATGGGTAGTGTGCGAGGGAGGTGTAGATAGAATTTGAGGGTAATGTAGAAGGGTATGGGAGTGAAATATGGAATTGGAGGGGATTGGGAGCAAGGTTATCAAAAAACCAAAAAAATTATATCATTTCAAAAAAATTACAGAAAAATTATGAATTTCAAAAAATAACGATATGGGGTTGTTAAACAATGTTTTTTTACCAAAATTTTTAAAAAAAATTAAATATGGTATAATTTTTGGTTTTTTGTAACAAATTTTTATATATTATTTCAGAAATTTAGGTGTTACTAAAAAATTATTTTTATAACCTCTGGTAATTTTGAGATGTTTAAATATCAAAATTTCTTACAAACATCATTAAATAATAGATCTCTAAATAGTGATGTTTGTAAACATATCAAATGTAGTAATGTTTATAAGCATATCTAATTGGAAAAATTTATAAATTTCAATATATTATAGGTAAATAATTTAAGGGTTTTTCATAGAAACATCATTCAATCAATTGTGATGTTATAAAACATCACTATTTAAAAAACATTCAATGCTTGTAAGACTCCAAAATTCAAAAGAGAGAACCTTATATTTGAAAACATTCATAACATGAAACAATAAGTTGTTAAGGCGATATAATACTATGATACATTAAAATATATTTAATATTTTAAATATATTTTTTATATTTTTTATTTTTTAATGCATGAAACACTGAGTTTTCTTTTACTAAACATATGAATGAATTTTTCGAAAGCATACAATACACGCAAGTACGAGTTTTACCAAATAACCAAAAATCATTAAAATATTATTATATGTAATGAGAAGGGTTAATAATTTGTGAAAATATACGGATTTACAAAATATAAAATGAAATCATTGTTTGAAAATTAATTAGAAATGAATATAAAAACTGATTGCATATAAAAAATATTATTTTTATTTTCTTCATAATGATGTATTAACCTAATAAATTATATTAATTATAATTATAGAGTGTCATTAATGTGATATTTATATATATTATATTCAATAAAATATTTTCTATATTAATCAAACAAACATGTTATGCATAAGGATAGAAAAAACCTAATATTACACAAAAAATTCTATATTTTTGTAGATGTAGTTTTTCATCCTTCGGATGGTGAACACATTTTGAATCAAATTTTTGAGCCTTTTTAAATTTTATATTTCAAAATAAAATTCATAATTTGAAGATAAAAAAATATTATTACATTTAATTTTTGATATTTATCAGCGAAAATTATTTTTTTAAGGAATAATGAAATATATTGTATTTTAGTTCAAAACTACCTTTTCTTCTAATTTATTTATAAGGATAATTTTATTTTGAAATGGTTTTGAATTTTCATTAGAAAATTTCTGAAACAATTATTCCAATTTAGTTCATTGAAATATTTTTAAAAATACAATTTACTATAAATTATAACAATCTTTTGGACGTTTTAAATTTAAAAACGTAAATTCTTGTCCTGTCTACGAGATTAAATTTAAATCAATTTCTACCACATCAAAGAATAGAATTTTGAAAAAATATATTCAATAATTGGAACCATTATAATTTAAAATTTCAATTATGTTCCATGTTGTTTTCAACCAAATATATTATAGAATGTAATTAAAATTAACTACATCAGTTAAGGTAAAATTAATATTAATAAGTGTGAACATTAATATTAAGCTCCCCCAATGACTTATAAAATTTTCCCGGAGCCATATTATTGCAATATTTATACCATATACTACATTTTACCAAAATTTAAACATTATCAAAGCCAAAATAATTGTGAAAAAATGTGTATGGAATTCCATCATCAATATATAACAAGAGTAATAAACCTCTTCCACTATAAAAGGCCTCATCTCCTCCCACATCATCACACCTCCTGGACCATTTTGGAATGATAAATATTTATCAATTTATATAATCAAAATCCCACACCTCATCCTATAATCCTTCACTTGGGTAGAAATCTTTACAAGGAATCATTTTCAGTGAAACCAAAATAAGTTACATGATAAAGGTGAAACAACATTTCATAAGATCTTTAGTTTTATTTCAACTATATAACCCCTAAATATATCTTATTCTACGATTGTATAATAAAAAAATTAACCTAAATATACAATTATTTTTTACTATATGTTTTATATCTAAACTTATAATATATTCAATCTAACTGGTAATGAACCTACTACTTCTTTGTATGGGGAAATATAGACTCATGAAATAAACAATTTTCATTTTTTCTTCTACCAACATTCATGGATGGAAATTATTATGTAAAATATTTTTCTATATAATATATATAATATATTTAATTTTTTTAATCATATATATATATATATATATATATATATTATAACATAACTCTTTGACTTAAATCTTGTGTAAATACAATTATTTTGTTTGAGAATGTGTGGACTACCGCTCCCTCATAGTGATGTGACTCATTCGTGCTATACCTGAAATGTATAGTGTATTGATTTAATAACTCTTTGAAACATATGTGACATATAAATTATATTTTAATTATTATCGAAATATTTATCACTTAAAATTAATTCCTTTGATATGGAAAATAAATGGAATTAGTGTTCATGCATACGTATGACATATCATCAACATGAACGTTGAACTACATTTTTATCTCCAAATATTATGGATTATTATAAAAATATATTTACAGAATATATACGATACAATATTAATGTTTTACATTATGTAGATGATTAAATCATGTTCTAATTAATAATAACAAAAGAGGAAATGTCAAAACAAACATTATTTCACAAAATAATTAAAATAATGAAAGAGTATTAACAAATAGGCAGTAAAATATTATAAGGAGTTAATATATGATATTATAAAATTTATAATGGTTATGGTATAAGTTACTAACAAATTTTTATCCACTATAATGGAGGATAAATACCACTCACTAAAAGTAAGGTCAAGGTAAGGTATTTCATGTAAATTTATATTCCATTGAGAGTTATTTGTTGTTATATACAAACTCACTTTTATATGATGTATATAATAACCTTTAACATATAATATCATAAATATTCTTGTTCTAATTATATTATAATTCTAATTTAATGTAATAAATTCATAGGTATCATTATTTAAATATTTCAATGTGTTATGGGACACATTTGAATGTTTAAAGATTATAGACCACATGATTGTTCTTAATGATAAACATTGCAAGATCACTTCCTTTTCTGATTGTTAACTATCAAATGAAAGAATTATTTTATTAAAATAAATCTTAATTGGAAAATTTCATTAATATATATATTTTTATATGATTAATATTAATATTTCTTAATCCATATATAGTTTTACATACAATGTTTACTTTTACAATTATTTTATTAACAAAGGAATTATTAATAAATTCCTATATTTTATTAAGTGAGGATATTTGATCAGGAATACTATCTATTTATTAAAATTATTATTATATATGAGGAAATATTTGGACCTAAAATTATGGGATTATCGAAAACATTTTATATCTCTTTGATGAATCAACATGTTTCCATGGGATGATTATTTTGGGAAAATTAAATAGGGTTCAACCTATTGTTTTAAGCCATCCAAAAGATGGATATTAATAATATATGACATCATGAATCCTATAAATGAAATCTAATAATTAATAATTTACATCATTTATATTTCAACTATCTTTGTTATTATCCATGATATTTTTTCGTATGATAATTTCTATTGATACATTACATTATAGTTCAGTGATTAAATAGAATTTGTCTTTAGATTCTTACCATGATATATGGATGTTTCCCTATTTAATTATTTTATAAGAATTTGTTATCAGTTATTTAAATATACATGTTTATTTAATCTCATTGATTCGTTATTGAATCCACTTTATTTACCCATACAGAGAAATTTTCTATAACCCTTATTATGTTTTCTTTACCTAAGAAATGAAAATAACAATATGAATACAAATTTAAGGATGAAAGTTATTTTTTCATGTATCATTTTTATGTTTTATATTTTCAAATGTATTGTGGGTATTAGGTATGTAATATGGATTTTTAAGACTTTTAAATTTCTTGGTCCTTCGGAATTTTATTCCTCGAAATAATGCTAATGTAATACAATAATTCAATGACTTCATGATTATAGGGTTATTTTATTACAGTTGTTATCAGAGTAATTCTATCAAAAAACAAATAAAATGATTTAGAAAATGTATATTAGGTTTCACAATCTTAAGATAGACATTGAGGATCATTATTGAAGAACATACTAGAATTTTGTAATGGTATAGATTGTGTGAGTATTCCTATCAATACATCCCTGTCTGGATACAACATATTGACATGCTTTTAGAACTTATGTACCTATGAGTGACAACTATGAAATGGTTTGTAGTCGAAAACATGGTGTAAACTATAACAAGAAAACATTCCTTACTGTACACCAGGTTTGAAACTACAGGGGGATAAATTTTGGATAATTCACATATTCATTAAAACCATCATAAAGGATTTAAAAATTAAGATATCCCTAAATAAACCATGTTTATGATTTTGAGGTTAACAATGCATTAGTTTTCAATTTCTGTTAACTATTTCACTAGTTTGGTACTGTACATTATGTTATTATTCATCATATTATATTCCATTATTTAAAATTGGAACCAAAAATAATGAATAAGAACTCCACTAGTGCATGTGATGAAAAGTGTAAGAAAGATCATAAATTTTTTGAACATAAGACAAAATTTCAAATTAAAATTGTATCATATGTAATCTTTTCATATGAGGAAATAATATCATGTGCTAACATGATTGGTAAATAATTCTATAATCCTATGGGTTTGATTTGAAGCAAAAGAGAAGAGGATGGAATGAAAATATATGGATTATGGGAATAAGGAAATGAAGTACTTTCCCACAGGTGATAATAGTAAAAAGAATCACCCCTGTAAAGTGTTAAAGGTAATGTGAGTTTTGATATATTTGGAGATAAGTGTCACCATACTAAAAACATTATAAGGAAACATAAAGAGCCCACTCTTCTGGGATACAACTAAATAGATATGGTACACTACCCAAATCAATGTCTTAAAAATCGAAGGAATATACACGAAATTACGATAATTGATTGTGGTAAATGTATGATACTAACATATTTAAATATGAATGACTAATATTACTGTTGAAGAATTAGGTTATTTCAATTTTTTATTTGTGATGTACTGGTAATAAGAATTCTTGAATATATTAGGATTATACTAAAACAATTTTTCGTTATAGATTTTAGATCATATGATGAATGGTAATGAGAAAAGTTATTCAATATTAAGTTTAATTTCTTTAAAAACTCATGATTAATTAAAATTAGACCCTTAATATTTCTGAAATATTTAGATTATGATGAAGAAATGAATGATTTTGGACAAGCTTGGATTACCTTAAAACAAATTAATGGCTTGTAATCTTGTGTTATAAGATATCATTGATGAAATTTAAAAAAATTTGGATTTAAGTAATATATCTGAAAAAATGTGTCTTATATAATGAATAAGGAATAAGGTATATTTCTAATGAGTTTTTTGCTGGTTCAAGTTATTACCATATTTTAGTAGGTCAAATGATGACGTTATTCAAAAAATGTAGGATCATAATATTTTTTAATAGTAAACCATTTATAAAATGTCTTAAGATGGTCTTTTGATATTCTTTTAGTGGTTGATATATTACATCACAAAATGATGAATCTTGTTCGATGAGATGAAGTATAAATAGTTAAAGTAATATCAAATGGATAACAATTATCTTATAAATTCATACCATGTATTTATATTTACTTATATTCTTATAGGGTGGAACAATTCTTCAACTCTAAGAAAAATGATCTTGAAAAAAAAAATGTTGTCCTAGTACCGTCATTTATAATGAAAAAAATTTCCCCTTTGATCATTACATATTTAGGGAATTGTTATTGTTAACATTGTCCAATCCATGTTCTATATATACCTCCAAAAAATCATTATAGTTATGTCTTTCCTCCGTATCAATGTTTCTATTTCATATTTATGTTCTCTTACTAGGGAACCTAGTAATTTGGACATTATACATCCCTTTCTCTATCATTAAGAATAGTTGTTAGTGACCCTAGGTAGATGTGTGGTTTTCAAAAATAGATTATTTTTAATCCATATAAAACCAATGTCTTGTTTAAATTTAAAGACTGAAATTTATTTTATGTGGGGATAATGTAACACTATAAAATTTTTAAGTAACAACCTTTAATTGATAGTATTCATGAAATGAGACACTAAGAACATAAGAGAATATAATACCCTGAGATGTTGAAATAAATTTTCTATTTTAAATATATTTGATATATTATATATCTTGTAATGCATTCAACAATAAGTTATCTTGTGTTACATGAAAGAGAGAAATTTTTTGGAATCTTATATCGCAAAAAAGATCATGTTTTACCGAATAATGATATATTATTAAAATATTATTACTAGTTATGAAAAGGGATAAATAATTTATTAAAATTTATATTTTTTAAAAAATATAAAATAAATTCAGTGGTTAAAAATTAATTATAAATGATTATGAAAACCAATTGAATATAATGGAAAAATATAATTTCTTTGTCTACAACCATTTTTACCCTAATTAATTAAATTAATTACAATTATTGAGTTATATTAATGTGATATATATATATATTATTAAATCAAATATTTTTTACAGTCATACAATAAATTTTATAGGCTTTCGATACAATGAAACCAAATATTACACATAAAATATTATATTTTTATAAGTGATGTTTTCCTAGGAATGGATGGAGATCCCATTTTAAATCCCATTTTAAACCCTTTGTAAATTGAATATGTCAAAATAAATTTAATATTTTGAATTAAAATATTAAAATTATATAAGGATGATTTTTTATTTTTTTTTGTTGATTACTTTTTACATGAATAGAGAAAAATACTGAATTTTAGTGCAAGACTATTTTTCACATAACGTATTAACAAGAATAAAATATTTTTTAGACTGGTTATAAATCATAATTATATAATATTTTTATAAATTAATACATTTTATTTCATTTAAGTCAACTTTACTTGAATATAATAATAAAACAAAGAAAACATTAGAAATCTATTACTTTAATAACCTGCATTGTAGTCCCTTTTTTCTGATTAAATTTATATCAATTTCTAAAACTTCTTTAATTGATAATTGGTTAACTGTATAAATTTTTTGGAATAATAATAACATATAATTTATAATATGTTCAACTAATTTTTTATTTAAAATATTAGAAAATTTAATTGAAATTAATTACAATACTAAAGGAAGAATTAATCCTAATAAGAAACTAAACCTTAATCTAAAAGGCCCAAATAACCTATAAATATGTACGTGATTTATATTTTGTCCATAGATACAACCTATCCCCCATTTCACAAAATATTTACCATTATTTTAGCTAATTTATGTGTAAAAAACGTTTTTATAATTCCTTTGTCCAATATTACAATCATGGAACTCCAATAATATAAAAAGCATTATCTCCTCACAATTCCTCACACATGTCAAGTAACATTTGAATGACCAATATATTTTTAAATAGGTCCTAGAAAAACATTAAATTATCATATAATCCCCCCATGTAATAAATCCATCCAATAATTCCTTTTTCAACAAAAAAAATATGTTACCCAATTAAGAGGTTGCATCTTTTCTTATGCTCTTTGAATTTTTCCATTCTCGATCCACTAAAATATTCTTATTATATGATTGTACAAAAAAACCAGAATAAGAAATATATTAGTAATTTTTATTTTATGGTTTCAACCAAATCTTACATATTATTTCATTTAATGGGAAATAAACATATTGTTTCCGGTGAACTAGAGCCTCACAAAACGATGAATGCACATTTTTCTCTTTCCAACATTATTGTTTGGAAATTATGATAGAAAAACTATTTATATGTTATTTATATGTTTTTTGTAATGTATTTATACTTGATTAATTTTTTTAACATGCTTTTATTCTATACATCCTTGTAAATCCGATAATTTCATTTAAGGAAGTGTTTACTACCACCCATCAAATATATGTTGCTCATTCATACCATACATGGAATGTATATTGGATAGTTTTAATAAAACTCTGTAACATATATGAAATATATATGTTTCTAGAATTTTAATTTAAATATATATGAATTAATTTTCATACATTTAATATTACAACCAAATGGAAGTAGCATTAATGCTGACATAAGACCCACAGTGTCCCAGATTGGTGCACTTCATTTATTATCTCCTAATATTATGTATTATTCTAAAAACATATGTACATAATATATATTATTATTGATTCAATTTTGAAATTATATAGATGATGCAATAAGTAACTAATTCATATAAAAAACAAAAGTCATTTAGAAACATTAATTATATATCTATGAAATTAACCCTAAAAATAGTTAAAATAATGAATGAATGATAAAAACTTGGTAATAAAATATATTAAGGAATTAATTTATGGTATTGTAAATAAGAGTATGGTTCTAGTGTAACATATTAACATATATTCGAATATTATACAAGAGGATAAGTACTACACCAAAAACTAAGGTTAATGAATGATATTTCCTCTCAATTTACATTTCATTGAGGCTTATTTTATATTGACTACCAACTCACATTTATTTAGTGTATATAGTTCCCTTGGAAAAATAATATCATGAATCTCTACATAATAATATATTATATTTTTTAGTTAATTTCATAGCTTCATGAGGATTGTGATTTCAATGATTCATTGTTGCGGGGGATAGTTTGGAATGTTTAAAATTTATTTTCCCAAAGAATGTTCACAATGATTATCTTTAAAATATCACATAATCTTGTGATTGTTAACATTCTCTTATAAGAATATCTTTATTGTAATCATTTTTATTATAAATTCCCTTGAATATATATATAATTTTAGGATGGTTATTATTATTTCATAAACCAAATATCATTTTAGAAACTGTCACTACTTTGAAAGATAAATAATAAATTTTGGAATTATTGAAAAATACATAAGAATTAATCAATATAGATATTTTATAATGAATATTTTCTATTCATTAAAATTATCATTCAAGATATGGAATCATTTGGACATGAAATTATGGGTGCATCCCCGACATTATATATCTCCTCGATGATTCGATAGGTTCTCCTGAGATGATTAAGATAGCCAAATTAAACATGTTTCTACCTATTATTTTAAGTTACCTGATGGATGGATCTTGATATTATAGGTCCACATGTCACAAAGACATGACATCCAATAACTAATAATTTAATTCATATATATTTTAGTTATCATTAATCTTATCCATGATATTTCTATATGATAATGTCTATGGATGCATTTTAGATTTAGTACATTGATTAAATGGAATCTATTTTCAATTTATTGCCATACCATATTTCTATTTTCTTATCTAGATATTTTGATGTCCAATTTTATCCATTATTTACCTTGATTTGTTTATTTACTCTCATTGATTCATTATTTCTTCCTCTTTATTTACACTTAGTGATTATGTTATTTCACTGTTATTTTGTTTCATTTACCTTGGTTAAAAAGAAAAAATATATTTAAATAAGTGTTCATGGATGTTGTTTACTTAATTTTATTATGAATCATGTATTAAATTTCTATTATTAAATGTATTATGGGTATTATGTATGTAATCTAGATTTATAAGACTGATAAACTTCTCGGTCCTTCAAAATTTCCTTCCTTGTAATTAGTACAATGTTATTAAATAATACATTAACTCCATGCTTTTTGGTCAGATAGTTACAATCCCAATTCAAATTTTTAGTATATTTATAGTGAATGTGGGTAAAATTTCTAACAATAAGAAGAAACATATTGTTTAGATTCAGTATACATGGTCTTAAAATATATTTTGAATAACATTGAAACCGATGAGGGTATTACAGGGTTTGGGTGGGGGAAGGGAGCGAGGTACGGGAGGGGTAGATCAAATAAGAGGGGGTTTGGAGTGGGGATATAAAAAACCCAAAAAAATGGATCCATTCAAAAAAATGAATTAAAAAAATTATGATAAGGTGTGTTTGAATTATTTTTATTTAACATTTTTTCAAAAAAAACATCATAGATTATGTATTATTTATAGTTATTTTTTTCTAATGATTCTATAAAACGATATAAAATGAGATGTCACTAAATAGGATCTTTTGTAATTGCTAATAATTTAGTTACAATTATTTAGCAACATTTTTTATATACATATGTAAATTATGGGTCAGTAAATAGATATCTTTATAACAATATAATATATTTAATACATTAATAATAATCACTAATTTGATATATTTATAAATGTCACTAGATTAGGGACACCTCATTTACTGAAATTTAATAGAAAAATTGAAAAGGAATTAGTGATTTTATAAAATATTTCTAATGGAATACAAATATATTTAATTCAACTTTTTATTGTATTTATATTTTCTATGTCTAAAATTTTAAACTATAAGAAACAAATTGTTTCCAAAATCCATACATATTTCTATCTAATATTTATTCAATGACATCAAATCCCAGTGAGAGGGGGGTTAAAGAAGTATTCATTCATCATTACCTTTCTAAAGAACTTACATTTCAGGTGGAATTTATATAAATACCTACCGGTGACAAAAAACACATGTTATATCACAATAGGTATTATGTTATTTTACAATTTTTTGATTCTAAAAGAAATATAATTCTAATGATTTGTTTTAGTTATACTATAATAACATTAATGTCCAATAAAAATATAGTTTTAATGGTAAAATCTTGATTAATTATTTCTATTTATGGACTATGATTTGTTACCACCTATGATAGGTTTTAATGGATTATATAATATCATTAATTGGTTAAGAAAAACAATAGTTTAATTTAATTGTTTTACTCATATATAACAAGAGATATATTTATGAAATATATAACAATCATTTATTTTAGTATTTGACTACCAATAAATAAGTCATTGTAATCGATGGATTAATTTTCATGCAACACTAATCTTAAAAAACCCATTATATATTTAGTGAAAAATATAAACATTAAGTAACATTAAAACTATAAAAATTAAATAGTTTAAATGGGTTTAATGGTAGATTTATGAAATATTTGTAGAAATAAAATACAAGATAATTTTAATATGAATGAAATTTCATCGGCATAGCTGAAATGTCTAATACAAACATTTTATTCAATGAAATGTATTTTTATAAATGATTAATTTCTATGTGATATGAATATATATTTCATCAAACAAATTATAAATAAAAAGAAAATATATTTTATATATAAGGACCCATCCTTAAACCTTTAACGATCCTGAATTAAATTAATAATTCAGATTGGGGATCTTTTCAGGTTTAGAGTTTTAGTGAATTAGGACATAACTAAAACATAACAACAAGAAGATTACATGTAGACAAAACTACTCAGTATCAATTTTATCATAAAATAAAAACTGTTGAAAGGAAACACATCTAGTTCCATGTTTTAGACAACATTACTTTTCCTTGATCCATTCCTTGACACTATTAATCTTTATGTCCTGCAAAAAACATTTAAAAAACTTGGGATGAGAAAAAAAAGCTCAGTGAGGGTTATAAAATAAGGAAAGAAAACATTAGCCCATCAATAATTACAAATCAATGAAACCAATACTTTTCAATCATAACATACCTTACAAAGTCATAATATTTATGATTAAAAAATAGAAATCATAAATCATAAATGTAACTTATAGAAGTCATAACATACTTACATTGTAGCTATCACAGCTACATAGGGAGTCACATTTGGAATACCCGTCATAGTATATTCCCTAAATCTTTTAGTAGAAACATTCATGTTTACCTCTGCCACGTTACCCATTGCATTGGAGAGCTATCTCGGACTCACCCACCCTAGGTTTATCACGGAACCGCCCATATACATAAACAACGACCAATAACCATAACATAACAAATAAAACAAGCATAAAGTAAAGATAACATTTCCACATTTCAATCACAATATATCATATCAAGATATTTAAATAAACAATGCTTTGTCAAACCATTTTCATAACCACTTAAAACATTTAATAAATATAATTTTGAATGAAAGTGTCTGATACCACTTTGAAGATTTTAAAGAAATTAACATTTTAAAACATTAATATCTTTATAAATAATTCCCATAACCATTTTGAAAACATGAAATTGATGATAAATATTTAGAAGAATAAATCATTAAAACATTTAAAACGATATTTTGTTTAAAGAGTTATTAACAAAATGAGAGATGCTTGAATACAAAATAATTGAGGAATAACATTTAATCATAACTTAATAATATCATGAGAATAAAAGAATTCATGATATTATATGTCAAAGTACAGTATATACACCATATAAGAGTGAATTGGTGAAAACAAATAATGAAGTCTCAATGCAATGTAAATTGAGACGCAATCCCTTATAAATATGGTATCCTTAGATTAAGGATAAATAAATGACATTGTTTATGTTTGAAAAATATAAATATACCCAATATAAGTTTATATTAAGTGTAAAAAAATCATAGGTCATTCACACATATTTATAGCACAACTTAATCAACAAGTAAAAGTTTATCCCAAATAATTGAAATTGGGTTAAGAAGTCCCTTTACAAAAATTCGACAGCCTAACAAAATCTCTTTAAAATTCAGAAAAGGAGTTGATGAGATAAAAAGGGTATATAATCACATGGACAAAAAATTAACATCAATATGTATATATAAGAACATATCCCAACATAAGAAGATGCAAATTAAAAGAGATAAAAAAATAAAGTCTTTTAAAAATAGGAGGGTGAAAGGTTCCCTTAACAATTTGGTAACATTCAAAACATACGCCACATGGAAGAAGATCATAAAATGAAGATGTAATTACCCATAAATTAATGTGTATTACACATGGAATACATTCATGGGTAGTAGATACACCAAATGCAATAAATAAGTGGCGAACAATGGAAATCTCATGGAATTGAAAGTGAGATAAGAAATCCCTTACGAAAATTCGGCCGCCTAACTACACCACGTAAAGCTTCTTAAAATGTATTGATGAGGTCAAATAGGGTATATCATCATATGAACATAAAAATTACAGTATGAGTAATATAAAACATAATTCCCTGACATAATAAATAGGATCTTAGAAGAAGTGACATAAAAGAGATTACTTTAAAAGAAAGAGAGAGGTATGATCCCTTACCTCATTGTTCGACATGACCCGTTCTTTCTTTAATATCCTGAATAATAAACAAAATTTAATTTCTACTTTCTTATGTAAATTTTTAATGTTTATTATTACCTTTATATCAGTTAATACCATGTGAAAAACATCATGTAATCATTTAAGTTAATAATGGTCATTTTGTAGATATTTGGAACTTGAGTCAAAAATGAACACCTTATATTTACAAGTTGTCCACGTGGTCAATAGTCCATTATATCCATAATGATATTCATGATTTATATATCATATATATCATATATATTTAGTATATATATGTATTTATAATAGTACGTAACATTTTGAGGTAAGAAATAAAATGTACTGTTCATGGAGACGGCAAGCCATACACACGCATTTACACTACTTTCATTTCTATTTATTATATAAATAGAATTCAAACATAATGATACATAGGTATATTATAATTCCAGTATAATATAATATATAATATCATTAAATATATCCTTTATACATCCCACATAAGGCATTAATGAGTCACATCACTTCGAGGGGGCGGTAGTCCGCACTTCTTCAAATGAGATTATCTTATTTACCCACTATGGAAACCATAAATGTTTTATATACATGGGATGTTCAGAAGAATAATGAATTCATAAAAATAATATATATCATATATAAATATAGTGCCATCATAATGTCCACCATGATAGGCGGTATGAGATTATCGAACAAACATCGTTTCGTGAGGCGTTAGTTTGCCATCCATAGAAACATTATGTTTTTAGTACATAAGATGGAGGTGTGTGTGTGTGTAGTTTGAATACTAAAAATAACAACATCATAGTATATTAAGGATACTTGTGTTGTTAAAAATGAAATGAATAGAAAAGAGTTTAGGTGTTGGAGAAGTAAAATAAAAGAAAACAATTTAAGATAAACTGTTACCTTTAATTTGTGTAACTCATTTCGGTTTGAACCAAAGGACTTAATGATGTACCTTCTGCCTAAGGTGAGGCTTCAAAAAGGAGGATAGGTATGTAGAGAGCTTAATTGGGCAGAGTTTGGATGATCCAAAAGGCTTGATATGTGTGATTAATTGGTTTGAAGTGGTCTCCTTTTATAATGGAGAGGAGGGGCTCTTTAGGAAAGTGTGAAAATATTATTTTATAATATAATGATATTCGGATTCTAAATGTCCAAAAATTATTATAGTTGGAGATAAGATGACTCGTGGTCGAAATATAATCCTTATATACGAATTGGACAGGTTTTGGATAATATTTTAGTCATTATAATCTTATTTATTTAAATGATTTATTGATGAGGTAAATGTTGCATCATTATTATGTCATATATATTATAAATTATTTCATTTCTAAAAATTTAAAAAATAAAATGATATAGGAAATAATTTTAGATTTCCAATGAATATTTATAGACAAAAATCTTTCTTATATAACACCATATAAAAATTGGTTGACTAAAAGAGTTTTGTTTATGTCATTTTTTTCCTTTAGATTAAATTAATTAATCAAAAGAGTCATTATCATTCATAAGTGGCTTCATGGGGTCCAAAAATAAACCCAAATATGCCCATGGTCGACCATGACTCAACAAATAAGGTATGGACAAGTGTTAAGGTAATTTTAAATTATTATAATATTCTTTTTACCATGAATTATTCTATTTGCCTTTAACCGTGGTAAATAAAAGTCAAAAGTTACTATTCAACAAAAATTATTTCCATCTTATTGAACCACATTTTCCTAACTAATAAAAACCATGTATGTCATATTTTTGAAATTTAATTCACAAAAGTTGTAAACATCATTTAGATGAATAATTTAGTTTTTTAACTACCACTATGTGGTTTCACTATTCATCAAAAATTGACGTTTTTCAAAAAAATACCAAAAAAATAAGCAAAATCTATATTTTACATTCTAAGTTAAAAAATGATGTCCATTTTTGAAAATTCATAACATTGATGTGGCATTAATTAATTTTAAAATTAATCTCCGTTATCAAAATAAATAGCGTGTTTTTAAGAAACAATAAGAATCAAAAGAATGATAAATGTTTATGTCCAATTTTAAAGTGAAATTAAATCCAATGACCAAAATTGGATTAAATGGTAAAAATATATTGTAATTACACATTAAAACCAATTAAAAAGATAATCTAACCATATAAATAAATTAGATTAAAACATAGTTTTGAATTAAAATATAAAATTTTCACTATTCATTAAAAAATTAACTTTATCAGAAAAATTCCAAAAATTTGCACTAAGTAAATTTTGATGTCAAAATTCTAAATATAGATTTTATTTGGTCATATAGAATGTATTAAAGTGACCAAAACTAGATTTATAAAGGGTTTTCCATTAAAAGGCGATAAATCGAGCATTTAATGTAAATTATGATTAAATTAGATTCATTCACATTTTTCGCCTCTAACAAACATGTATAATCATATTGTAGTTAGTTATGTTCATTCCAACCAATAAAACTACTAGGAGTTAACTGCCATTTAAAATAATTACATTATATTATTAGTGTGCAATGTAATATTCCAATGAAACCCGTTGTTGCATATTGGGTACGCTATGGAATATAGTAACCATTTTAAAGTAAAATTAATATTTAATTCACAATATTAATAAATATAAAATATGTCTTGTTCTTTATTTACCTGGTATTTTCAATCATAAGAATCATTGGTTGTTCTAATTTAATTATTGAAATAAAAGAAATATTAATGAGAATTGTGATTATTCTAAAAATATATTTTCCTTATAGGATAATTCTTCATTATATATCTCAATTTCCATTAAAATATAAAATTCATAAATCTAGAATATTAATTTAAAATTTTCAAAATAATTTGATTATTTGAAATAAAAATATAATCTTATAATTTTTTATAAATTTTTTTAAACAAATTATATTAGTTTAGTAGTACAAAATATTAATTTTACAAATAAGCCATAATCTATAAAAATATTTGAATATATTTTTAGATTAGAAATTATTGAAAAAAACAATATGAGAATCTACTTATTTTATAATGGAATTTATAATCTCAAAAATAATTGTTTTAATATACATTCCCATGGATTATATTTTAGAAAATAATTAGTATTAAAAAAACAGAATATATTATACATATTTATTTTAAAATAAATTATTATAGAATTTAGATTTCTAATTAAAATAAAAGGGATTTTTTATTTACAATAATAGGTTAAAAATAATATAATATGGACTCTTTAGTTTTTGACATAAATATCACTTGACCTTTGTTATCAACTGGTTATCTTTGTAAAAGCCAAAATGGTAATATTAATAATTCAATGGTTAATGGTGTTCATTAAAGATAAAAACGTGTCTAGAAATTATTTTATGTTTTTTCCATGACTTAACACTTTTACAATCCATTATTTACCAAATTTAATTCTACCTTTCTCTTTTACCATGTAATTTCAATCATATTAATTTGGAATATTTACAAAATTCCAATCTCATAGCATAAAAAATAGACCTCTCCCTACCTCCTAAGGACACTATTATAAAACCCACATTAAAAACATCTATTTTTATTTAATATATAATTATTTTTTATTCACTTTTATTTATAGTCAAAATTCACTACCATGTTCCAAAAATTATTATTGCATCTTCCAAGGAAATCTCAAAGAGGTCATTAAAAGCAATCATTTTTAAATCACATATATCTATACCTTTTTTCCATTAAAATTAATATTTTATATATTTATTAATTTCATATGTTATGGTCATACACAGAATGTAATTATGCTATGGGAATGTTGAAAAATAACATTTTACCATTTTTATTATGAACTGTGAGACTATCCTACACATGTTTATAGAAAAACATCATTAACAATGCATCATTATTATTTTTACATCATCTCCATACATTGTTTCTCTAAAATTGGAATTTAAAAAATAATAACTATACATACATAATTTTTTAGATAAAAAGTATTAATCAATACTTCTCATTTCTTATTTATAAATGAAATATAATTATCAACTATGCCTACATGTTGACTACCACATCCACTGAATGATTGGTTTTGATTTTCCCTTTCATCACTACATTACTGAGGTAGACATTAGGTTCTAATTAAATTATAAATATTATTTTATTATATGATTAATGTTTTGAAAGAATATTTTTTATATCTATTAGATAATATGGAAAAACCCCATTTTCATTAACTTAATCATTCTAAATGAGGGAACTAAGAGAAAAATGATCATATCTATTTATTTATAGAGTTTATACTAATTATATACCATTTCTATTTCATTATAATTCATATATTTTACAATAATAATAAAAAATATAATCATTATTCTATAGGTAGAATTATATTAAAACTATTCCACCTTATATTCTTCTATTAATCATCATAGTTTCATGTTTCTCTCTATGTAACCACCTACTTATATAATAATAAGAATGTATATAATGAATGACCTTGAGAAATTATTTTATTGTATAATATTATATAAATATATAGATAAATCATTTTCAATTATGTTTACAAAAATATTATACTCGTTAATCAAGAAAATCCCATTCAGTCATTGTGAATAAGAAAAACATTATCATTGCTAATTTATTCTTAATGGTTAAAAAAACTACAATGTAATGAAATTATAACATATATAAATAACATTGAGAATATATTTCATAGCAATTAATTATCATATAATGAAATACTTTTTCGAAGAAATGAATGGAAACACCATGTTTTTGAATCTAATTTAAAGAGATAATGATTTCTTATACCCAGTGTTAAATATAGTTTTAAAATAAAAAATATTTATATTAATAAAATAATATTAAATGTTGTTTAATTGTTTTTTATTTATGAATAATTTAATTTTTTGTGTATAAAATTCACTTAGATTAATTTTTTTAGATGTCTAGCAAATGTAATGAGTGAATGAGGACCAAAGTAATTATTTATCTTTTTAAATAACTCTCCCAATGAATTGTTTAGTATTGTGATCCTATAAATTATGTATTATATATAAAATATTTGGAGATACATTATATAGAATTATATTTTCATTAATCTCTCTTATGTTCAATTGAAATCCATGACTTTCATGGATTTTGACTAAAATGTTTCTCATGTTGTATAGGTTCTTGGTGTTGAACATTATTTCCTTGAAACATGATTATGTTTTGAAAAAAAATTCTATTAATTATGTATTCATTCCCATGGTATTAAATAAATAAAAATGTATTATTTATTGGATTTACTATTACAAATTATTTCATTTTTATCATATTGATTTTAAGGAATTATTTCCTTTATTGTATATCTTTTTTCTATGTAGTTTTTATTTCATTGAGTTATGATCATTACCATGGTTTTAAATGTTTGTTACATTATAATAAATGATTGTATTAGGGGTTATTATATTTTTAAACTATGATTATATGTTTTTATTATATAAAAAAACATTTTCCAAATTTTATTTCATAGAGCACTATGTTTCTTGAAATAAATAACGATAAATCAATTCTCATTTCCTTGGGATATATTGTCTAACCATGAACATTCTTATTCTGTGATTAGGTTCTTCAACCATAATATTTTATATCATCAAATTTTCTCTACCAATATTGGGAAAAATATTGTTTTCACTGAAAATAATTTTATATACTTTTAAAAATATATATTTGGAAAAAATCTATTTTTTAATATATCAAATATGTGATTCCATTTCATTTTATAATGTTTGGTACTCCTCTCATGATTTCTATATGAACAAACTTATTCCATTATAAGGCACTATTATTGGAGAATTTTAAATTGTAATGGGTTTCAATTATTTCAAATTACAATTTGATAAATATATTCATATGTGACTCGTTACATCTTATATTACTTCGATATTAAAAAATATCTTTTATTTTATTAATTATATTTTGATTTTTATTTTAAAAATTATTTATCCTTATCTGTGTTTTACGTTACATTTTCTGATCAAAAATATATTATTATATTCTGGGTGGAATCAACTTGTTATACCATGAAATCAAATTAATGATCCCTTCTAAGGAGTTATCCTTAATGAATTTTTTTTCAATAAGGTTTTCTTATGAAAATTAACATCCCAATAGATTTCAATTGTTACACTGGGGAAATATCCTTAAAAATTCAACTAAATTATTTATTTGAATATACTATGATCATTTTATTATAGATTTTAATCATCTATATAGACATTACTCTATATTGTGTGAGCATCAAATTTTATAAAATTCAAATTTGATGAAGTATACCTAGAACTAATGATATTATTTTCTAATGTGGAAATTCATTATCAGTTTGTTTTCTTTTATTCAATTATGTTTGTTTATATCCAATTTGAATTAGTAATTTTTTACTAAAAACCTTATTTATCTATATGATTTATCATTAAGTTTTCCATTTTGTTGGCATGGGGAAAATTATTGTCATTCCTGATGATAATTATCTACTAACATAGGTAGATTATGAATTGTAATTTCCTATTTAACATTATACATATATCCAATATTTTATTAAGTTAGGGGTTAAATAGAGGAAGTATATTAAATATAATATTTAAAATTAAAGTGAATTCGTTATATTTGATCATTTCATGCATGAGGAAGAAATTATATATCCAATGGATTCATATATAGGTCTCATGAGATTACAAAGATAGTATTTTGTTGTATTCGTCTTCCCATAATTGGTTATTGAATGAGAACAAGGCCTTGAATGCATGTTTATTATTCCATCATTTTGCATTCCATCAGTTTAAGATCATTATTATGAATATACTTTTTTTAAATTATTATCAAGGATACACAATGCTCTCATTTTTTTGATTATGAAATAATGTTTTCTACTTATTCCTACCATAATTTGTATTCCATTTTTATTCCATTATTACCTGAGTTGAATGTATTCCCATAATGATAACTTGAGATCTTTCTTTATTCTACTTAAATTATCCATTATATGAATAATATTAGTACATGTGACATGTTTTTAAGGATAGAATTTGTTATTTAATTAATGGGAAATGATCAAGATTCAATTTGAATTATATATATATATATATAAATGTATATTAGATTTAATGAAAATGAGATTTTCTAGTAATCATTTTACTTATTCAATAAAGCAATAAATAGAATCTTCTGTTGGGGTATAAGAGATGAAATAATATATAATAATTTTTTAATATAGGATTGTTATGTTGAGAAAGTTAAAATTGATAAAAAAGAGGATATTTAAAGTATGAAATTAGAGAACCAGATCATAGATTGTATGTCTGAGATTTCATAGTTGAAATCAAATGAATATTTTAGATAACATTTGATATTATGTTTTTTATTGGTGATAATTTAGGGCAATATATGTTATAGTTGATCATAATTTCAATGGTATACATGATCCTCCGGGATAAGTATATGATACAATGTTATGGTAATATAGAAAATTAAGTTTTTTCATTAAGAATATAGAAGATTATTGAAAAATTTATAGATTATTGTATGTTTAAAATTTTATCCTTAAATAATTTAAATTTATTGATTATATTGTTTTCCTAGAAATACATCCAAATATAGTTACTAAAAATTTGACACGGTTATAGAATAGATTCACCTAGGGGTATTCACCCCGAAAATCGTTGGTGAGTAATGAAACAATCATTACCTGGAAGAACAATGAGTGGGACTATGTTCTCACTCCTAGCATCAAAATTCTTGAGGTATATGTTTTTTTCAATCACAATCTTTTTATTATCCATTTTAAAGAATCATTTTTGATTTAATTTATGGGATTTGATTTATATGGACAAGAAACCCATCTTAATGTAGCCTCAGTTAAAACAAGAATAATATATGTAGATATTTGAATGATATGTGTTGAGATATTAGTAAAATAGATTGATGAAAAATTATAGGATAACTATTATGATAGTCATCAGTATTCACAATGGTGACTTAAATATGGTAAATGTTTTATTACTCCAAAAAATGTGATCTTTTTATGAATTCAAAAGAAAGAAGGAAAAATTATCCTCTAATCCACAATTTGGAAACAACATTGATCCTACTATTTCCACCTTAATGTATTAATGAATATATTTTTTTTTAATTTTCCATCCTAGTGAATTGATTATCTAATGAATATTTTAGTCGAAATAATATTTTATTATTAGTTTATCATTTAAGAAAAATTAACCTTGTTATTATTATAATTGATAGTGTTTTTTTGATATAGTAATGGATTATATATTTAATTAATTACTATGTATTCACATAATCGTGTTCATATTACCCAAAAACACCTTCAATTTCCAAAAATGGATGAGGGTGGATACATTGACTAGTTGGCTTTATAGATTGACATTATTATTACTATAATGGGTAAAGGAAACAACATATCATCTTCAACATAATTTATCCTTGAACTGACAACCTATACTGAACGTAATATAGAATAAGAAGTTAAAATCACCATGTTTGTGGTGGTGTTAGAATACAGTCCCCATCCATCAACGCTATTGTAAGGATACAATTTAGTGGTGTGAAATAATGGGAGGCTATCCTATGGTTCTATGGATCGAAGAATAACTAAAAATTATTTTTATTACCCATAATATGTGATCTGATTCTATGATTGAGGTTAATAGTGTGAGTCAAGGATGATGTTGATTGGGAATATGAACTACCTCTCAAATTGGACATGGTGGACATACAGCCCCCACCAACCATCATCGATGAGGTATTCACGAAGCGAGTATCTCTAGTACCAAATTAATCGGAATTCCAAGATACTTGTGTTCACCTATTAATGCTAATGAAAAAGGATAGGGATATTAGAGAAAAAGAAAAAACTTGTGTGTTTGAGAGAGTTACACCAGGAGGGTATTAGAGTGTCAAAAATGTGGATCACAATGTGCCATATGAGTATGAGTATCATACTACATCGAATTCTTTATTCAGCTTTAACCACCATGTAGAACCATCATGTTAATAATTTAAAATAGGTGAGATATAGATGTTTTTGATATGTGAATTATAGTAAATTTGTTTGAATAAAAATTACAAAAATAGGGAAACATATTTTTTTAACATTATTTTTAAATCTTCCACAACAAGTATAAATATAAACATGTTGAGATATAAAATTGTTAATAACACCAAACATTGAGTGGTATTTTTATTAAATTTCTTAGAAGAAACATCATATAGACATATGTATATAGTTTTGTTTCATATCCTTCCCTAAGTTAGTAAGGTTGTTACCTTTATCCATGTAAACTATTTTTATACCTTTATAAATTTCACATATTAGGTACTAATTAAAATTTTGATGAAATCTTATATTTAAGAGGGATTGAATATATTGCCCAAAATATTTTAATATATGATTATCTTTAAATAATTTAATGTTATTAATTGTTTCTTATACATTCATCATTGAACATAAATGAAACCATGATCTATTTAGATAAAAGGAAAAATACTATTTATGACCATTGTTATGACTTTCTCATTCTCATTGTCTTGAGAGCTCAATGTGTCATTACTTAGCCTTTAGAGACATCCCCAAGAGACCAAAGGATGGAAATAAAGGCCAAAGGTTTTCAAAAACAAGTTGGGGATGATTTTACCTTTAATAAATAAACCAATAAAGAAACTCACCATAACCAAACATCCACTATATGATCCATGAACAAATAAAAGACAACTCAAAAACATTATTTATCTCAAAACCACATCAAATTTTTCCACAGTAGAAGAAAAACAATGTATCAAAGTACATAGTGCATAAATGACACAAGAATCTAAAATTACCACAATACTCCATGATCCACAATATCCATGCTCCACGGTATCTGGAAATCCCAACAAATCACATGTTGGTGCCAAAAACATGGGAAATGCTACCTTTTTCCCGGTCCCAGAAGATATCATTTGAAAATCACCAATATACCAAAGTAGGGGTGAGTATAAAACTCAGTAGGTTTTTCCCAATGGACTCCCTAGTAATGATACTAGGATATAATATTTATCAAAAGTTATATAAAATATTTCATAAAAAACAATTTCTCATAACAGTTTATAACTAAATATTAACATGTTTGAAAACCCCTTCATTACCAACAGTATTCAAGAGAAATTTATACCAAATTTTCCAACAAGTTATTTTCCATAAAAATAACTAAACATTTTTTAAAACCCTTTCAAAATATTCTTTTTTTGATACTCAATCCATTCCACACACCCATGTAATCAATCATGCATTCTACGTTATGACAGTTCCATACTCATGAGAGGTTTCTCATCAATCTACTAAGTCGTAAAAAGGTAATTGTTTCACATGTTTCATTAACCCCTAATGAAATGACATAAAGGTCAGATTTCAACCCATCCCTATATACGTAATATGAACACACATCACAAATTCCAGATTATTATGCAAAAAACAACCCTTTCAATAAAAAACCAATTTTTATTAAAAACCATTTATGTCAATACCATTTCATTTCAATACCATTTCAATGACAAACCATTCCAATAACATAGTATTTTTTATCGATATCCACTTTTTCATCAACCATTATGAAATTCCAAAAAATCGATAATTTAAAATTATCATTTTAAATTCATGAAACTAAATCCCTTTACACATTAATTCACTAAGATTTCATAATTTCACTAAAACCATAAATCATCAATAAAGAAGATTTATAAAATTATTTTTCAAAATAAATTCCAATAAAATAAACCAATTTCAAACTATGAAAATAAATCGAAGTAATAGGAGTCTAGATATAAGCTTTATACCTCAATGGTTTTGACCAAATCTCCAATAATCAAAGAATGCTAAAGGAAACATGGTCGATTCTCAAAAAACCCACCTTATATCCCTTCCCCGAACAAGATCGAGACCAAATCTCATCATATATGGAATCAAAAAACCTAGATCAACCTATAAAGATAAGGTATCCAAAAAAATGATAGAAGAGGATATGTAGATCTATGTAGATATAAGAAACCAAACAATAACGAAGGAGAATGATCACATACCTTATGAATCTGTCTTTGATTCGCCAAGGGAATCCTTCAGATCGCCTCCGAAATGATGGAAGAACCATATTTTGCCTTAAAAAAAGAAAAACCCTATGTTATTTTCGCTTAGAAGGAAAAACTCATGACATAGATACAAAAGGTGTGAGAGCCACTTTTTTATGATCTCATTAAGTCCCCGCAATGTTAGTTTGCACGATTAGAAAAATCGTGAAATAACTGTGTGTTAGCCACTACCTATACAGAACCTTGCATGGCTTACTCACATGGTTCATCTAATCGTGATCCAACTATGTGGGGGTCAAGACCTCAATATGAAGAACTACTCATGGATTGGCCACACGGTTTGACAAAATGTGTTTCGCCTGTGCGACTTCTACATTTCCTTATAATTCAATTCAATGTTCTTATGACTCTCCAATTCATCAACCATAACATTATAACCAAATAGAGACTTAATTAAAGGTTACATACCAAAAAACAGTGGTAGTACTTCCATTAAAACCTATCCATTAAATTTTGGGGAATGAATATGAATAAACGCATTATAAAATATTTATAAAATGTAAATAATTTCTATATTAAAAATGTCTAATATTTTCATTAAATTGTTATTTAAAGAATGGATAATATTTTCATTTTACAATGTGAAAAGTATTCTTTAATCAATTACATTATTTATGATATGAATTCATATTTAATTAATCTTATGATTAGTGACGGCAAATTTTATTTAATGTTAATAATATGGTAATTTAAATTCAATTAGAAAATAATAGGAAATATGAATGAGAATTGTTAATATTATAAAATGATATTTTCTTATAAATAAATATTCATTATATGTCAACATTTCATTTAAAATCTAAATTACAAATTAAAACATAATTTTATGTTAAATAAATGAAAATAATTTTTTCCATTAAGAATAATATTAAATTGTTTTGATGTTTTTTAAAAATAATTCAATGAATAATGTTTTTAGGGGAATTGTGCTCCATATTGATTTTCCCAATGACATGACTTTTATGGATGTTTTAATATAAAATTGTCGATTGAAAATTAATTAAACAATTTCAAAAAAGAAATATTTTTCAATAAGATAATTTATAATTTTATAAATATTCTTTTTCATTTACAAACTTATATTTGAAATTTTGTAACATAAGTAAACTTTTCTAATTATTTTTTAAAAAATTATAATTTATAATGTTAAAATATATTTCTATCATGTTTATGAATTGAATCAAATGAAATGGATTTGAAATAGAAAACCTTTTGTGTCAGTCTATATAATAAAATAAAATTATGTATTTAAGAATAAATATTATATGAACATAGTTGAAAACTAATAATTATGGTAAAAGAAAAAAAAAAATTAAAAGTAACAATTCAAGTGATAATGGGAATGAAAAATGATAAAAACATGCTAATAATGTACTTTATAATGTTATTATCAACTGTATCTCTTAAAAAATTAATTATTTATTTTATTTTGAAATATTTTTCATTTTTATCATATGAATCAATTAAATGACTATGAAATATTTAACAAAAATGTCATTTTGACCACCTATAAAAGGGACCCATGACAACCAATTTAATGGACCACTAAAAATTAAATTACATCTAGAGAACCATCCAATTTTCATTAAATAGAATATTTTTCCATTCTTTTGAGAATCAATTCACACTATATTAGAATATTATGTTTATTTCCCAGAAAATTTCCATGGAAATTTCAATTTACCCTACACAATTAATCATTTTTAAATAAGTATATTTTTCATTTAAAATGTTTACGTTCAAATACAAATATAATTATTTTATTATTTCATTTATAAATAATTTTAATATTATAAAGAAATAATAATTACTCTCATTTTATCATTTTTATGAGAAAAAGAAATATAGAATATTTTGTTATAAAGACTACCATCCCCACGACACAATGTGTTTCATTTTTCATCAAAAAAATTAAATGTTGGAATGAATTTTATGTTAATTTATAATTATTAAATTTATATCATTTTATTATTATTAATAATTAAACTATATTACTCATTTCAACCATTCTATTGAAAATAAAATCCTAAACCATGCATGCATGTGGACTACTACCTCCACATTACAACAAATTTTTATTTTTCTTTTCATCATTTAGTTTCATAAATGGTCATGAGAATGTGATTAACATAGATATATATAAAATTTATTATATCATTAGGGGTTTTTGGTGAAATTTTATAAACAATTTATGGTAAGATAAGACAATAGTTTATCGATAATTCAATAATTCAGTATAAGAGAACTAAAAGTAAATTGATCTCTTTAATTTATGTTATTGAATTATGAAAATTAAATTCCCTTTAAATTTCAATCCAATTCTGATATATCACACAAATAAAATCCAAATATGAACATTATAATTTGGGAATAATAATATTAAAACTAAACCACCACATTATCAATCATTAATCATGTTGGGTTCATGTTAAGGTCGGTTTAACAAACTTCTAGAACAATACAATCAGTTTATATCAGTAATGTCTTTAAGAACATATTTATAGGTATAATATAATATAAATATTTTAAAAAAATTTGTTGGTAATTTTATAAATATAATTAACTCATTATCTAATAAAATAATTTCCATTAATTATGAATCATTAAAACATGATCCTCGTTGATTTCATCTTCTTGGTTTATAATGAAAACCACCATGGAATTAAATTATAAAATTTATAATTACCATATCACATATATTTAGTAAGAGTAATTTTCATTGATTTATGAAATTTTTAACAAGAGTTAACATCAAAAACTATTTTTGATAAAGTAATTCATAGAGATATGGATTACTTACACTTAGCATTGAATGTTGTTAAAATATAACTATTTTTCATATGTATTATTTTTTTCAAAGAGGAATATAAATATTTATACATATAAATAATGTTCTTGGGGAGTTTTATTGAATTTTATTTCATTATTTTGTTTTTTTGTGAATGTAAATAACAAATAAGGACTATGGTTGTGGTTCTTAATCATAAATCAATTTCATTAAGACGTGTTTCGTATTATTCTACTAATTTAATTTATGCAGTGAATACATTTCCAATTTGATACATCATATAATGAATTAATGTTTATCCAATTTCTTTTAATTTCAATGATAATCCTAGATATTCAACGGGTGTTTACTAAAATGTTCCTCAAGCTGCAAGGTTTTTTGTCTCCAACATTAATTCATTGAGACATAATTATGATATACACCATGTTTACCTAATAATGGTGTATTCTCTACATAAATATTTATCATTATAAAATATCAATATTTTTCATTTTAAATTTTATATTAAAACATTTTGATTTCATCAAATCCACTTTACTCAATCATTACGGGATATGTAATGTTTTTTGGTAACACATTTTTTATTCATTTTATTACGAAAATTTGTATAGAACTAAATTTTGCGTACAATATACCAATTGAATATATTATGGTTTATAATAGTTAACATCTCTTGATTTTAATTTCTTTATTATAATAAATTTTTTATTAAAATAATCTTTCACCATGTTTTTTTCCACATAATGAATATTAATAACTATTGTTTTTTTATTAATTTATAATGTTTCATAATGAGATTATTTCTACCATTATTGGTTTTTCCTATCCTTATAATTTATCCTATTTTTAGTTTCATTACCTCTGTCTATAAAAATATATTTTATGAAAAAATAGTTTCTTATACTTCTTACATTGTATGTTTTGAATAATTTTATTTTTCATGATACTAAAAATGGGTTTTCCCATAAATTTCATATTTTTGTATTCCTACAACATTTATATAATATAAAAGTTACTTATTTTGAATAAAATATTTTTGATCCTTAATTTATAATGTATGTTTTCTAAATATTATTCACTTCACATTTTTTAAATACTTTTCAATGTGACCTATGACATCATCATTTGTGTCAATGATCAAAATGTTTTCTAAAATATATATTTTGATTTCAATTACATTTAAATTTTAATTTTCCAATGTATTTACCATATAGTGTCGGTGTTTCACTATTTATGATGAAATATATATTTTTATCTTTTGGGTGAATGATATCATGCAACAAAATTATCCAATTAATGATACATTATTTGGTGGTATTATTGATGATTTATTTTAAAAGGTTATTTTCATCAATGTAAATATTCTTTTGGGTATAAAATATTATTATTGGGATACATTATTTAGAAACCACCCAAAATATTTCTCTAGATATATTATTATCATGTTGCTCATGTTTTTACATATCTCAAAACTCATTTCTCCATACAGTGTTAACAAAACATTTTACATAATTCATATTTAATGATGTTCACCTCGAAAGAGTGTTATTCTATTGATATGGGGAAAATTATAGAAGTTATATATATTTCTATTAATATATGTATATTTATTAGAGTAGTAAATTAGAATTTATAATCATCAAACTTATTTGTATAGGTAGGTTATGATCATTTTATCCATTTATTAGCATGGTGAAAAGTAATACAATTATTATGGATCATTAACCTCTAACCAAGCTTGATTATTTATTAAAATTTTCTATTTCATATTCAATATATATCTATGTTTTTATTCAGTTGGATGTTCCCTTTTAAATTTATGTAATTTATTTTTTACTCTTATGGTGAATGCAGAGGACATAACAAGTTAGGGGTGTGTCGCATAATTATTTAACCCGTCAACACAGTGACAAGTCTCTTGAGAGAAAATATGTTAGGTTATGGTGTATTCCTCTCTTTATAAAATGATATAGTCTTTCAATAAGTCCTTGACAATATGTTTTGGACGTTTGAAATTATAAATTGAACCAGTATATGATAATTATTAATGATATCCATTTTTTAATTTATTAACATTTATATAAAATACACTCAATTTCTACTTATTATGGATTATTATTGTTTTCTAATTCAGGTTATAATTTTTATTTCATTTTTATCTAATTATTTATCATTTTTATGTTTCCCCATACCAAATGTTTGTTTTGTCTCTTTATTATGTTTCCATTCCAATGTTATTTTAGAAAAGCATTATAGATGAAATAATTTTAAGTATATCATGTGTGAATGAATTTATGGGAGTTCTTTAATACATATTATGGATTATGTAGTTTATTATAAAATGAAAAATATTTATATTTGATTTTTAAATATGGGATTTTTTAATCATTTTCTTTTCCTAATTATATAATTCTATATACCTGATAAGTTTTTTTATATATATGAAATACAATAATAAATAATATTTTTTAACTAAATGTTCTTATATTGGAGATTTTAAAAATCTTATAAATAAATGTATGTAAAATATGTGATATTAGCATAGGATCCATGAGTGGTACTATAGCGTTCAAGACAATGGATGTAATCAAGAAAAGAAATGATCTTTTTGACATGTCTGGTTTTGTATTATTCACATCTTATAAAATTTAGATGAACTTTTGTTTTAAAATTTTAATTATCTAATATATAATTTATCACCCAAGATTACTTTTAAAACATAAATAAATTGTTCCCACATCATATTGGTTTAATATTTAAAAATTATAATCATAGTTTCAAATTAATTCTGTAAATAAAAAATAATAAAATATAAGATATTGTTTATAAATATATATATATTTATATTCTCACATAATAAAATATGTGTTATTTCTTAACAAAAATTTGATTTCATTTCATTGGATGATATTTTATTGACAATATAATTTATAATATTTCATTTCATGTATTTTTAAACATTAAAATTTTTATAAATATAAAAATATTAATGTTCCCTTTAGATTGTGATTGTATTTTTTGGAAATGAACATGATAATATATACATTGGAGTACATCGATAATGGATTGAGTGTCTAATTAAAATATGTGTCTAGAAAGATACATTACAAAGGAAGTGATTTTGGTTAATAGTCATCCTGACATAGTCATATGGTATGCACCATCATTTTATTATCTGAAATATCATCCTCATGTACTTGAAAACTACTAAATATATTTTCTCAAAAATATATTTAATATATGTGAATGAAATGTAGAATCTAGACAATGACCTAAGTGTATACGTTATTACTTGAATAAGATCTAGTTAGAATTAAAATAATATGTTCGATGTCTTGGATGAAAAGTTTTTCGGAAATCGATAAACCATTATGAGCTACATCGCGTATTTTATATTGATTATATTGTTCATTATCTCTTAGATAATGGTTTTAGATGGCTGATATAATGTCTTGAATGGGAAGGAATTTGGAGTTGACCATAATTAATTCTGAACTTACTCAATTTTGAGGAAATAATTATTTTCTATTATTCTCATATTATTGATTCTCTAACATGCAAGGTCTGTAAAATATATCCTTATATGGTTAATAATAACTTATCATATGGTTTAGAAAGATCCTATATTGTTTTTCTTGTTGGTTGGAATGAAATAATTTTACATTTGTTTTCAAAACAACACAAAAAATATTTTTGTTTTAATTTTTAATAATATCTTAGCCTTGTGATGTCTCTCCTGTACATAAAAATAAATTACACATTATTTTATAAAGAAAAATTTCTTTGTAAATTCATCTCGAAAATCAGTTAATCATATTCTTTATAATTTAATTCAAGAATTTATATGGTGTGTCATAAAAAACTATTATGGTTAACTCAATTAGAAATTTCTATTGATTGAAATTATTTTAATAGTGAACTTCAGTGTTTCTTTTTTTGGTTTATTATTTTAATACCCTAATATTTTACTATCATTTATAAGATACAAAACATTGATCTAAAACAAAATAGAAAATATTACTATTTAAATATGTTTTTTATCACATTACCGATGAATTGGAAGTTATGTATAAGAATATCCACTTTAATATATATATATATATATATATATGAAGGTCCTTCTCAATACAATTATTTTGATTACTTCTTAATAAATATGATTTCCATATTTCATATATTAATTTGTTTCTTTAATTTTTTCAAAATTTTTTATTATATTTTTAAGATAAATATTATAATTAATATCTTAAAATTGTTCAAAATTTAATAGAAAAAATTGAATTTTTTTTTAAATTATATTCTAAATATTATCCTAGTCTGGTATTTTGGTTTTTTAATTATTTACTTTTATGGAAATATTTATAATTTTTTATTTTTATTGATAAATATATTTTATTTTAAAAAAAATTTAAAGATACCTATGTTTTGAAATTGTTTTAAAATTATCATATTTTCAAATTTTACAAACATAATCCAATTAATATCAATTTAATCTTAAATAATCTTACATTTTAAATAAAAACATATTTGTAATTAGAAAAACAGTTTCGTGGAAAACTGTTTTTCATTGTGGTTTCTAGATTTAAATTTGTATTAATTTCAAAGGATTATAGGAATTTAATTTCAAAAAATAGATTACATATTATATAATTTATAGCTTTTATTTTATTGAATACCCACCTTTTATTTTTTTTGATTACGAATAATAACTATATTAAATATTTCTTACTATTGTAGGGGTTAAATGGGTTACAACCATCTCAAATTAATGTGTTATGTTTTTTAACTAAATGAAAAAAAAATTCCTTAAATTATTTAAAAGAGTTTATTTCATTAATAGTCATCCGAATTTCATAATATGAACATTTTTTTTGTATCATTTATGAAGACCATTATGAAATTCTATGTAAATGTAACACCCCAAGCTTCTACGGTACGTTTCCCTTTGAATAATGCAATAGCGTGTGTTGTACGCAACCTCGAGTTCTAACACACACCACAACTAATTAAACTAGCCGTTGTGAATAGTAATACCTAATTTTTGAAATTATATATATTTTATATTTGAAAATGGACTTCATTTTTGGACTCGGAATATCGAATTTAGCCTAAGGTGAAATTTTGGTACTTTTCGGATAACTTTCATATTTTGATGAATAGTGAAAATTACTAAATTTTAATTAAAAATAACTTTTTTAATCAAAATAATTAATAGTGATAAATTAAGAATTTTAGTAGTTTTAAAGTATATTTAGAATATATTTTTACCATTTAATATAATGTTGGTCATTGGAAATAATTTTACAATTAAACCGAACATAAACAAGTGTCAATCTTTTGATAGTTATTATCTCTTAAAAACACGCTTTTTGTTTTGACAGCGGGAATTAATTTTAAATTAATTTCTGCCACTTCTATGTTTTGAATTTAGAAAAATGGATTCCATATTTGGAATCAGGATGTTCAAATTGTGTAAATAGGTAACTTTTATTTTTAGACATTTTGAATAATTACTGCGGTAAATATTTTATTTACCATGGTTAAGGGTAAATCCGGTAAATAAGGGTTAAAAAAAATAATATTATAATAATACTAAATTACCGTAAAAACGTGTCTTAACCCTATTGTTTGATAGATGGTCGACCATGGACATCTTTGTGTCAATTTTGGGACCCCATGGATCCACTTGTAAGTGACAATGACACTTTATTTTAATTTAGTTAAAATGAATACAAAAATGACACAAGCATATATCTTTTAGAAAAACAATTTTTACATAGGGTTATATATGTTGGATTTTAGATTATAAATATTCATTAGAAATCTAAAAAGATTTCCTACATAATGATATTTTATTTATAATTTTTAGACATTAAATAAGTTATTTTATTTATGACACAATGATGATGTAGTAATTACTATAATAGTGAAAAATTAACATAATTGATATTATAAATACCCAAATAAATATAATATGAAACTTTTAATGAATTAAACTAATTTTCTAGGATAATATGATATATTATTATTGATGTAATTGACTTTTTTCGAAGTAATCAATCTGTTATGAGTTCCACAAAAATCAACTATTGAATAGTGTCAAAATTGACATAAAAGAGTTCTTAAAACAAATATTATATTATTAATTGATATTAAATTCCTAAAAATCTAAGGTTCGGCCAAGAGACTTATATTATGATAGGTTAATCATTAATGGACCACTTGGGGGTCGCTTGGATGTATATAGTAAGTTTATTAACCATATTATATAAAAATACAAAGAGACATTGTAAAAGTGAAACTAATTAACTTAGCGTTAATACTTAAAAGATAAGGTTAATATAAGTACCCAAACCTGTCTAAATTCTATTGGTTGAGTGGTTTTCGACCTATCCCCACCTTAAACTTTGAATAATAAGCTTCGGAGCCATTAGAAACCGAATATGAATTTATTATAAATTAATATTTCTAGCTTTTCCAAAGGTGCCCCTCACCCCTCTTATAAAAGGGAACTCCTCCTTCTCATTTCTTCACACCTTCAAAGCCTTTTGGTTCGGCCAAACTCTGCCCAAATAATCTCCCAACATCCCTAAATACAACCTAGAGGCCTTAGTTTGATCAGAAAGCCAACCTAAGGAGCCCTTTTGATCAAATCAAAAGGAAGAACCCGAAGAAGAGGTAATGATTTCACCACCCTTTTCTAAGTTCATTTCTTCTTCCACTTCTTCTTCCTTTGTTCTTACCATTCTAAAATAATAACTCCAGTATCTCAAATATACTGTGATGTTATTATAAGTATGGTACAACCATATTCAGTATTCTATCCACCCTTTGAATAACATGTCACCATAGGTGCGTACGTACGGCTTACCGTCTCCACGTCGTGGTGTAATTGTTATTCAATATAATATTATTTGGATGGGTATAATAATGATGTGTAACTCATGTAAATAATAAATATAACATGTTAATGATTCTGTATATATGATATACCATTCATTTATATATTATTCTAATATCAAAAGAATGATATTGTCGCTCGTGCGTACGTACGGACTACCGTCTCCACGAACGCGATGAGATTCATTCTCCATCGTATCCATTCAAGTATAATTATCATTTTATGATTTAAAAATGATGTTTAAGGACTTGATATCATTCTGGATATGAATAAGATACAACAAACATGGCTTATTTAACAAAACATATAAAAGAAAATGAGTAAGTTAACACCCGAAACGATGATAATTCTAAGATATTATTAATAAATCAATGTTAAAAGATCATATATGATATCATATTAATATATATGATTCTTGTATAATTTAATAAAAATTATTTCACCATTATACAGGAGGTTAACCTACCCCAACCAAGGAAAAGTACAAGGTAAGGGTTATTTCACAATCTCTTCATTATCCGAGGTTGTTTATATGTAATAATCTACTGGGATCTCTTTATCATCCACATCCATGTTTCTTAAAAATGTATTTCAAATAATTTTTACTATTTACAATAATATGGGTTAAAGTCATTTATACCCTTTTTTGACTTTTTATAAGAGGTTTATAAAGGAATCTTTCCGTCGTTTTCAAAACAAGGTCCTTTTTAACCTTTTCGACAGAATTGAGGTAAGAATGTTTTTTTTAACTTATACGGCGGGTGCGGTTATTTTACGCCGTTATAAAATCTTCAAAGCTTTCCTTACAAGCTTATAAGAATATTTTCAAAGAAAATGTTTTATTTTATATGGATCTTAAATGATTTCAAAATAAAAGGAGATATTTCTTTAAAAAGAATTTTGATTTCATCTATGTCAACATCCTTTGATGGATTTTAAGATTATTTGAAGTTGATTTATTATGATACAAAACTTCTATATTGTATTGAAGGTTTTGTGATATGTTTGACTGTGGATGTGCTATTTTTATACCATTCATAGTTTATTGTGAAAGTATTGACATTTCGTATGCTAGTTTTAATACGAATGTTTATGTTATGTTTAAACCTTTTCATATGGGAATGCATTGGACTTAATAAGTGACGGGTGGAGCCCGCTATAGCTCCTCGATGCATCGGTAGGTCTCATGAGACAAACTAGTGTCTTGGCACAAGGCCTTGACAAAATCTTATTTGTAGTCTTGGCACGAGGCCTTGGCTATGTGGTTATGATAGTCTGGCATTATGCATTCCAACATTATGAAAGTGGTTATTGATTTTTGCATGTGATTATTCATTTAGTAGAATATCCATGTGAATAAGTAAATGGCATTATTTCATTTATGCCATACCATGTTGAAAGTTCGTATTTAAAAGGATTTTGTTTTAGTTATACATTTCCTTAAATGTTTATTCTTATTTATGAAAGTTTCCACTTTATTGTTATCCTTACTGGGCATTTGAGCTCACCCCTTTTTTTTATGTTTTATTTTTCCCAGGATGTGAAGAAGTAAGTTATGAATGACCTGCAGGGATTTTATGAGGGGTTAATAGTGTGGATTGTGGAAACATTATGTTGTTGTATTAGTTTTTCATTTTATGATGTAATGTAAAACTTATGAATATATCTAGTGTTTCCAAGGCTACTAAACCAATCGGTCTTTCGAGATTTGATCTTTCTTGTGATCATGCCAATGTTATGTAATTAATGCACTGACTCTGGGTAGCTGGGGTCGGGGCGTTACAGTTGGTATCAGAGGAAGTTTAGTACAAACCTTGGAAGCTAGATTTAGATAAACTCTGATTAGAGCACATAGACCTAAGATGAACTTTGAGGATTAGTATAGAAGAACTTCCTAGAATTTTGGTATTGTAGAGACTTTGTGAGTTTTCCGAGCAATACATCCCTGTCTGGATACGAGCAGGTAGAGGCGGCTCTGGCACAGATGTACCTAGGGGCAAAACCCGAAAACACCGCTTTGAGCTAGACTCGAACGGGAACTGGTGCACGACAACGGGCATTGCTGCACTCTTGGTTACGACACTCCCGGGGGATATGCTTAGGATAACTCTCACTTTCTTTACAAATAATTATGAAGGGTTTATGAGTATATACTTCCTCAAAGAAAACATATTTATGATTATGGATTATATCCATAGATAGTTCAATTTATGTTTAGTGTTTTATAAGTATGGGATTATGTATTTTGATGCATAAACTGATCTAGTTTATGCCATTTTTTTAGAAATGGCGCCTATTGGAAGAAATGGAAACCGTATCAATGCACGCACTCCATGTAGGGATTGCCCTCCTGCTCAAGATAATTATAGTGGGGCTGGTGATGCAACCGGTTCTTATCAGCTAATCACCGTACTGGGACAACTTACTCAGGTTATGAATAATAACCTTACCCGTATGGAGCACCCTGATCCGCAGCGTGGAGGATCAATGTTAGATCGATTCATGAGACAACAACCACCAACGTTCAATGGGAGTACAAATCCCTTAGTAGCTGAGCAATGGATATTTTCCCTAGAGAAAATATTTCAGGCTTTGGGGAGTAGTGAATGGGAAAAAGTTACCATGGCAGTTTACCGCCTCACTGGAGATGCTGATCAATGGTGGTCATTGACTCAAAACATGAAGGAAGATGATGAAGTATCAAACATGGAATGGAGGGAGTTCAAAGATCTGTTTTTAGAAAAATACTTTCCTCGCGACCATCGAGCAGATATGGAAAGACAATTTCTGAGTCTGAGACAAAAGTAGGATGAGAATGTCACAAAGTATGAGGCTAACTTTACAAGGTTAGCGAGGTACGCTGGTGATTATATTCGCAACCCAAGAAGTAAGATTGATCGTTTCTTTGATGGGTTAAAACCATTTCTCCGTCGAGCATTAGTCTCACAATCCTTTTCATCATACGAAGACATTGTCTCATGTGCTATCAAGACCGAAAAGGAATTCTCTAAGTCTTATGACTTTAAAGCAAAGCAAGAGAAGAAGAGACCTACTGATCAATCTGGGAATGGAAATAAGGGGAAGAAGGGAAAGGTTGAATATCCATCTTGTGGTAAATGCGGGAAGAAACATCCTGGTACTTGCTTGAAGGGAATGGGAGTCTGTTACAAGTGTGGTGAAAAAGGCCACCAAGCTCATGATTGCAAGGGGAAGAAGGAAGCTACCAACGTTCAGTGCTACAATTGCAGGGAGATGGGGCATTATGCAAATGCATGTCCTAAGCGTCAGGAGAACTTACCTCAGAAAAGGCCAAGGGATAAAGGCCAGGCTTATGCTATCACTACTGCTGAGGTAGAAGCTCCGAAAGACGTGGTGGCAGGTAATTTAATGGTTTCCTCAAGTTTAGCAAATGCATTATTTGATTCTGGATCATCGCATTGTTTCATATCTTCCCAGTTTGCTAAGAAAATTAGATATTTCCAATTTGATTTAATAAGGGAGTTGTCAGTTAAAACTCCTAAGGGAAGTATCGTTGCAACAAAGTTTTGCGAATCAGTCCCCATTAGAGCACATAAATTTTATTTATCTGCTGATCTCATCGTCATACCTATGATTGAGTTTGATATAATCCTCGGTATGGACTGGCTTTCGGACTATGATGCGAAGATTTATTGTAAGAAGAAAGAGGTTACGATTCTTGATGATAATGATAAGGAGCACCTTATTTTTAGAGCAGAATCGTCACCACCTAATTCTTATTTAGATCCACCCCCAGTAGTTCAACTTAATTCAATTATTGGGGAGGAAGAGAATGAAATAACTGTCGGTGAGGAAAGGAATGTTCAAATAGAGGATATACCTGTTGTGAAAGAATTTGTAGATGTATTTCCGGAAGATTTACCTGGACATCCTCCAGAACGAGAAGTTGAGTTTTCTGTTGATTTGATTCCTGGATCAAGGCCTATATCGAAGACCCCTTATAGAATGGCCACTGTAGAGTTAGTCGAACTAAAGAAACAACAAGAGGAATTGAGTAATAAGGGATTTATTCGCCCTAGTGTTTCTCCATGGGGAGCCCCTGTTCTTTTTGTTAAAAAGAAAGATGGATCTATGAGGTTATCTATCGACTACAGGGAGATCAATGCTATAACGATAAAGAACAAGTATCCCCTACCTCGTATTGATGATTTATTTGACCAACTGCATGGAGCTCAATACTTTTCAAAGATTGACCTTCGATCTGGATACCATCAGTTGTGTGTAAAGAAGGAAGACATTCCGAAAACAGCATTTCGAACCAGGTACGGGCATTACGAGTTTACTGTAATGCCGTTTGGATTGACTAATGCACCCTCTGTATTCATGGATCTGATGAATAGAGTTTTCAAGGAGTATCTCGATGAATTTGTGGTGGTATTTATTGATGATATCTTGGTATACTCCAAAACCTACAAAGATCATGAAAATCACTTGCGCATTATCTTGAAGACTCTGAGGAGGCATGAATTATATGGAAAGTTTAGCAAGTGTGAATTCTGGCTTCAGGAGATTTCTTTTCTTGGCCATATTGTCTCTAAAGATGGAATCTCTGTTGATCCTTCTAAGACCAAGGCAATCCAAGAATGGCCAGCACCTACGAGTATAACTGAGGTACGTAGTTTTATTGGTTTGGCAGGTTATTATCGACGTTTCGTCCAGAATTTTGCCCGATTGGCTAACCCATTAACGAAGCTCACACGTAAAGGGGTTAAATTTGTTTGGACAAAAGAGTGTGAAGAATGTTTCGAAGAACTGAAGAGAAGATTAGTCAATGCTCCTATATCGACTCTACCATCGGGGAATGATGGGTTCGTTATTTATAGTGATGCATCAAAGAAAGGACTTGGCTGTGTCCTTATGCAGAATGATAGAGTTATTGCCTATGCATCACGACAGTTGAAAATTCATGAACAAAACTATCCTACTCATGATCTTGAGTTAGCAGCTGTGATCTTTGCTTTGAAGATATGGAGGCACTACCTCTATGGTAAAAAATGTGTGATTTATACTGATCACAAGAGTTTGAAGTATATTTTCTCACAAAAAGAACTCAACATGAGGCAAAGGAGATGGCTTGAATTACTCAAGGATTATGATTGTACGATACACTACCACCCAGGGAAGGCAAACAAGGTGGCAGATGCTTTGAGTAGAAAAGACCATGGAGTTTTGAACAATATGAGAATTGAAAGGGATCCAATTTTCATGGAGCTAGTGAAGATGGACATGGGAATAACCAGGGAAGGTGAAACATCAATGCTTTTTCAAATGGTTGCCAAACCATCTTTACTAGAAAGGATTAAGAGTTCTCAGACTGATGATGAAGAATTCCAAAAGAAGATTAAAGCTGTGAATGATGGGAGATTGAGAGACTTTGCGTATGAAGGTGGAATTTTGAAATTCGGGAAGAGACTTTGTGTTCCCAATATACCTGATCTAAAAAGGGAATTGCTGGATGATGCTCATAGTTCCAATTTCTCTATACACCCTGGGAGCACCAAAATGTATAGAGATTTGAAGGAACATTTTTGGTGGGACAACATGAAGAGGGAGATTGCTGATTTTGTGTCAAGATGTATGGTTTGTCAACAAGTGAAAGCTGGAAGGCAACAGCCTGGAGGAGTCATGCAACCTCTTCCCATACCGGAGTGGAAATGGGACAATATTACAATGGACTTTGTCATGGGGCTACCAAAGACTCCTAGAAGGAACGATGCAATATGGGTTATTGTTGATCTTCTTACCAAGTCAGCACATTTTCTTGCTATAAGAGAAGATCTACCCCTGGAACGTCTAGAAAGACTATACATTAAAGAAGTTGTGAGACTTCATGGAGTACCCCTATCGATTGTTTCTGATCGTGATCCCCGTTTTACTTCAAGATTTTGGAAAAGTCTTCAGAAATCCCTGGATACTGAACTTCATTTGAGCACTGCTTACCACCCTCAGACAGACAGACAATCAGAACGGACTATTCAGACCTTAGAAGACATGTTGAGATCTTGCTCACTTGATTTTCAGGGTATGTGGGATCAATATTTACCACTAGTAGAATTTTCCTATAACAATAGCTTCCATTTGAGTATTCAGATGGCACCATATGAAGCGTTATACGGAAAGAGATGTCGTACACCAACCTGTTGGGATGACGTTGGTGAAAGAAAACTTGTAGGCCCAGAACTGGTGGAGGAAACGGTGGAAAAGGTGAAGGTAATCCAAAATCACATTAAAGCAGCTCAAAGTAGGCAGAAGAGCTATGCCGATAATCGAAGGAAGGATTTGGAATTTCAAGTCGGTGATCATGTTTTCCTGAAGGTATCTCCGTGGAAGGGAGTCATACGTTTTGGTAAGAAAGGTAAATTGAGTCCCAGGTACATTGGACCTTTCGAAATTCTAGAACGAATTGGGGTTGTAGCTTACCGATTGGCAATGCCGCCAAGTCTCTCCAAAGTTCACGATGTGTTCCACGTATCTCTGTTGAGGAAATACATGCCTGACCCAACGCATGTACTCACCTATGAAGATTTAGAACTGGAACCCGATCTGTCTTATTGCGAATAGCCCATCAAGATTCTTGATACGAGAGAACAAGTGCTGAGAAACCGGACGACGCGTCTGGTAAAAGTTTTGTGGAGGAATCATAAGATGGAAGAGGCAACGTGGGAACCCGAGGAACTTATGATGAAGAACCACCCGAGTCTTTTTATGCAGTAATACCCTAGAAATTGCAAGGACACAATTATTTGAAGTAGGGGAGAATTTAACACCCCAAGCTTCTACGGTACGTTTCCCTTTGAATAATGCGATAGCGTGTGTTGTACGCAACCTCGAGTTCTAACACACACCACAACTAATTAAACTAGCCGTTGTGAATAGTAATACCTAATTTTTGAAATTATATATATTTTATATTTGAAAATGGACTTCATTTTTGGACTCAGAATATCGAATTTAGCCTAAGGTGAAATTTTGGTACTTTTCGGATAACTTTCATATTTTGATGAATAGTGAAAATTACTAAATTTTAATTAAAAACAACTTTTTTAATCAAAATAATTAATAGTGATAAATTATGAATTTTAGTAGTTTTAAAGTATATTTAGAATATATTTTTACCATTTAATATAATTTTGGTCATTGGACATAATTTTACAATTAAACCGAACATAAACAAGTGTCAATCTTTTGATAGTTATTATCTCTTAAAAACACGCTTTTTTGTTTTGACAGCGGGAATTAATTTTAAATTAATTTCTACCACTTCTGTGTTTTGAATTTAGAAAAATGGATTCCATATTTGGAATCAGGATGTTCAAATTGTGTAAATAGGTAACTTTTATTTTTAGACATTTTGAATAATTATTGCGGTAAATATTTTATTTACCATGGTTAAGGGTAAATCCGGTAAATAAGGGTTAAAAGAATAATATTATAATAATACTAAATTATCCTAAAAACGTGTCTTAACCCTATTGGTTGATAGATGGTAGACCATGGACATCTTTGTGTCAATTTTGGGACCCCATGGATCCACTTGTAAGTGATAATGACACTTTATTTTAATTTAGTTAAAATGAATACAAAAATGACACAAGCATATATCTTTTAGAACAACAATTTTTACATAGGGTTATATATGTTGGATTTTAGATTATAAATATTAATTAGAAATCTAAAAAGATTTCCTACATAATGATATTTTATTTATAATTTTTAGACATTAAATAAGTTATTTTATTTATGACACAATGATGATGTAGTAATTACTATAATAGTGAAAAATTAAAATAATTGATATTATAAATACCCAAATAAATATAATATGAAACTTTTAATGCATTAAACTAATTTTCTAGGATAATATGATATATTAGGATTGATTTAATTGACTTTTTGCGAAGTAATCAATCTGTTATGAGTTCCAAAAAAATCAACTATTGAATAGTGTCAAAATTGACATAAAAGAGTTCTTAAAACAAATATTATATTATTAATTGATATTAAATTCCTAAAAATCTACGGTTCGGCCAAGAGACTTATATTATGATAGGTTAATCATTAATGGACCACTTGGGGGTCGCTTGGATGTATATAGTAAGTTTATTAACCATATTATATAAAAATACAAAGAGACATTGTAAAAGTGAAACTAATTAACTTAGAGTTAATACTTAAAGATAAGGTTAATATAAGTACCCAAACCTGTCTAAATTCTATTGGTTGAGTGGTTTTCGACCTATACCCACCATAACCTTTGAATAATAAGCTTTGGAGCCATTAGAAACCGAATATGAATTTATTATAAATTAATATTTCTAGCTTTTCCAAAGGTGCCCCTCACCCCTCTTATAAAAGGGCACTCCTCCTTCTCGTTTCTTCACACCTTCAAAGCCTTTTGGTTCGGCCAAACTCTGCCCAAATAATCTCCCAACATCCCTCACTACAACCTAGAGGCCTTAGTTTGATCATAAAGCCAACCTAAGGAGCCCTTTTGATCAAATCAAAAGGAAGAACCCGAAGAAGAGGTAATGATTTCACCACCCTTTTCTAAGTTCATTTCTTCTTCCACTTCTTCTTCCTTTGTTCTTACCATTCTAAAATAATAACTCCAGTATCTCACATATACTGTGATGTTATTATAAGTATGGTACAACCATATTCAGTATTCTATCCACCCTTTGAATAACATGTCACCATACGTGCGTACGTACGGCTTACCGTCTCCACGTCGTGGTGTAATTGTTATTCAATATAATATTATTTGGATGGGTATAATAATGATGTGTAACTCATGTAAATAATAAATATAACATGTTAATGATTCTGTATATATTATATACCATTCATTTATATATTATTCTAATATCAAAAGAATGATATTGTCGCTCGTGCGTACGTACGGACTACCGTCTCCACGAACGCGATGAGATTCATTCTCCATCGTATCCATTCAAGTATAATTATCATTTTATGATTTAAAAATGATGTTTAAGGACTTGATATCATTCTGGATATGAATAAGATACAACAAACATGGCTTATGTAACAAAACATATAAAATAAAATGAGTAAGTTAACACCCGAAACGATGATAATTCTAAGATAATATTAATAAATCAATGTTAAAAGATCATATATGATATCATATTAATATATATGATTATTGTATAATTTAATAACAATTATTTCACCATTATACAGGAGGTTAACCTACCCCAACCAAGGAAAAGTACAAGGTAAGGGTTATTTCACAATCTCTTCATTATCCGAGGTTGTTTATATGTAATAATCTTCTGGGATCTCTTTATCATCCACATCCATGTTTCTTAAAAATGTATTTCAAATAATTTTTACTATTTACAAGAATATGTGTTAAAGTCATTTATACCCTTTTTTGACTTTTTATAAGAGGTTTATAAAGGAATCTTTCCGTCGTTTTCAAAACAAGGTCCTTTTTAACCTTTTCGACAGAATTGAGGTAAGAATGTTTTTTTTAACATATACGGCGGGTGCGGTTATTTTACGCCGTTATAAAATCTTCAAAGCTTTCCTTACAAGCTTATAAGAATATTTTCAAAGAAAATGTTTTATTTTATATGGATCTTAAATGATTTCAAAATAAAAGGAGATATTTCTTTAAAAAGAATTTTGATTTCATCTATGTCAACATCCTTTGATGGATTTTAAGATTATTTGAAGTTGATTTATTATGATACAAAACTTCTATATTGTATTGAAGGTTTTGTGATATGTTTGACTGTGGATGTGCTATTTTTATACCATTCATAGTTTATTGTGAAAGTATTGACATTTCGTATGCTAGTTTTAATACGAATGTTTATGTTATGTTTAAACCTTTTCATATGGGAATGCATTGGACTTAATAAGTGACGGGTGGAGCCCGCTATAGCTCCTCGATGCATCGGTAGGTCTCATGAGACAAACTAGTGTCTTGGCACAAGGCCTTGACAAAATCTTATTTGTAGTCTTGGCACGAGGCCTTGGCTATGTGGTTATGATAGTCTGGCATTATGCATTCCAACATTATGAAAGTGGTTATTGATTTTTGCATGTGATTATTCATTTAGTAGAATATCCATGTGAATAAGTAAATGGCATTATTTCATTTATGCCATACCATGTTGAAAGTTCGTATTTAAAAGCCTTTTGTTTTAGTTATACATTGCCTTAAATGTTTATTCTTATTTATGAAAGTTTCCATTTTATTGGTATCCTTACTGGGCATTTGAGCTCACCCCTTTTTTTTATGTTTTATTTTTCCCAGTATGTGAAGAAGTAAGTTATGAATGACCTGCAGGGATTTTATGAGGGGTTAATAGTGTGGATTGTGGAAACATTATGTTGTTGTATTAGTTTTTCATTTTATGATGTAATGTAAAACTTATGAATATATCTAGTGTTTCCAAGGCTACTAAACCAATCGGTCTTTCGAGATTTGATCTTTCTTGTGATCATGCCAATGTTATGTAATAATGCACCGACTCTGGGTAGCTGGGGTCGGGGCGTTACAGTAAATAATAATTCAAAAAATTTACATCCAATATATTAATAAATATAATATGTGTTCATAATGATAAAAATGTGTCATGGATAGTTATAAATTTTTGTTTCAAATAGTAATTAATTTCTTTGGATAATTTAATTTTTTTTTTAATTTTTAGTGAAGAAATATTTACCTTAAATACTCATCCAATGCTGACACCATTCTTTTGCATGGAGTATAAAAATCGAGAAATTTATTTTAAACTATAAAATTAATAATTTTTTTGTATGTTTTGTATGACATGAAAATTACGATTACTATAATATATTAATAATGTTTTAAAAATTTATATTCGAATTCCATTAGAATATTAATGTCTTTAAATTAAAATTAAAATAATTATTTCACTAATTAAAATAGTGATATTTAGTTATTTCAAATTTATTAATAAATTATATACAATTTATAAAAACCTGGAATGATAATAGTTGATATTATATGTTCATAACAATATAATACCATGAAAATTTTTATAATATTCTTAACTTACATGAATATTTTTCAACCACTAATATTGTAAATGTTATTACTATGATTATGGTTAATAATTTATAGTAATGGATTTAATAAAAATGATTAGGTTTAACATGACATATATATTAATCTAAATATTATTGAATGATAATTTTATGTGCATAGTCTTCTTTATCTTATAACCCATGTCATTTGGATATAATTTTATAGAAGTTTGTTACTTATTATTTGATTATATTTCATATATTTGAAAAAATGTACCTCCGAAACTTATAAAAGGACACCAAATCTCGGGTAATTTAATAATTCAAAAATATTTCGGTTTATAATATATGTACCCAAACCCCTCCCCAACATTTCACTACAAGACCTAGAGGCTCTAGTCAAATCAAAATACAAACTTATAAGGAAAAAGTTGTAGGAAAAATGTGGTTTTCCTAAGAAGATGTATAACTCCTTATTTCATTTTTTCTTCATGCATACATATCAACATTTTCAAATATTCTTAAATGGGTTAATATAAAATCCACAATACATTTCCTATTCTTATTAGAACCCATCTATATGGGGATCAAGATCCAAATGCCCCAATCCCACCTATTATATTCAATGGGTAGAAAATGGTAACCAAGAATGCATATCACACAAATGAGAGACACATTCCTTATGTACTTTAATAGGTACACACGTCTCTAAACCAATAAAATGATGGAAATATAAAAAAACTAAAAATTCATGAATTCATCTATAATCTAAAAAATAGAGCATGGAAAAAGATCTGAAAGACATAATAAGTGGGAAAATACATTCCCAACGAAAAATAGAATGTAAATTCCTTGAAAATATAATATATGGGACTATTATCAAATGAAACATCAGTGTACACCACAATCTATCTATGAAAAACTAGCACCACCTACTTCTAGTCCACAAAGAACTATATAAAATGACCCTTTGTATGTAGAAGATGCAACTCCTGCTTATAGAGACTATGAATGGGGGATTACAAAAATTCTCTAAATGGAACCCTAAATAAACAAAGAAGAAAGAATCTACTGTAACCATAATATCAACACAATTATATGTTTATAGTATAAATGAAAACAGTTTTTATATATACTCAACAGGACAAATAGTCTCATGTTAAAGATCAGAATTGCAAAACTTGGTATTGTTTTCTTTCTTAAAGGTTCCACAAAATGCTCATTTGAGAGATCACACTTGAGGATATATACTGAATCTTATGACACTCATTTTAGAGCTCACAGTCTTCATTTCTGGACACAAAGGAAACTGATAGGGTTAATCTGAGAGGCACACTTGATCGAACTACACCTCATCAGAATGATCATATCTCAATAAATTAACTGTTGGTCAATGTTTAGGTATCACTAGAGGAACACTAGATTTGACTTGAAATATCATTATAGATATAGTATTGGTTCTTGTATAAATATTACTCACAAACATTCCAACAAAACCTTCTTATGAAAAACATGATGGACATGAGGATCATTCCAATAATCTAATAGGGATACATACTCCAAGACGCATGAGGGGTATAGTCTATATAGACTAAGACAAATCACTCCAGTCAATGGGAACTAATACAAAATATACTAATAATCTAAAATCTCTAGATGGGTCACCCTCTATGATAAGAAAGGGATGACATAACAACCCATCATTTTAATAGACCAAGGGAACACAATCATTTGATACTTTTCAATCATCCTTGAATTAACCATATCAATTATGTCACCATATTTCTTATCCCCAATTATATAATTATGGTGATCACTTACTTATTTATAGAGACCATCTTGGGGGGGGGGGGGGGGCTTCTCGAGTTCCTGCATATGAGTTTGGAAATATCCAGGTGAGTTCACAAGGATTATCATTTCTAAAATTATATTAAATTTAAATAAAGTTATATTTCTCTTAAAAAATACATAGTTATCCAAATGGGTCAAATTATATAATTCCTTGGGGGAAAACTCTTAGGATATTATATTAACTTTCTTTTAAAGGAATACCAATGAAAAACTCACATTTAATATTATAATGCATGAACAATTCTTTTTTTTCTCCACCCATGAGTCCAAATATAATACTCGACATTATTATCAAGTCTTCATCCACTATATTAGAGATATGTCACCCAGTACTATAATAAATTATGAGGAGTATGTTGTTTATACAGGTGAAAACAGTGCTGATACATCAGCAAAGTCCACTGATATTCCATTTTTGAATTTCATTGTTGTTGTCCAAGAAAGTGATCTCCTTCCCCTCACATATGAGAAGAGAGTTTCTTTTGAAAAGAATATCACCACATATAATATTTTCTGCGCTAAATAGGGTGATGATACCCCCTGAACCACATATGAGAAATTTGTAATCAATCATAGAAAATAACATTTCACTAGGATGGCTACATTTAGATGTCTTCATGTCAATGGAAAGATTGATGGTTGTTTGAATATAAGAAGAAATGTTATTCACTGAAAGGAGTTCAATCTAAATAATGTGACGAGATAGTGTGAATAATACTCTACTCATGACTATTCTCATGATCAAAAATAACATCCATTTTCATGTGTTTCACCAACAAAATCAACAAGAAGAAATCTTTTTAAGAGTTTCAACTTGGAACCTGTTCAATCCATTAATAACTTCACCCCATTAGGTGGTGTTTCTTTGGAAGAAGGTGAATTAAATTTTCCTTCATTTGGGAAATACTATTGAAAAGATATTCCTATTTATACTTATATTAATTATGTATAATATACAATATATAAGAGAAAAATAAAAAATGATCAATTGAAAAATGATGAAATAAGGGTGGAACAGCTAGATATACCTCTAACAAGACTTGGATATCTTAATTAATGAAGGGTCTGATATAGAATTTCTAAGTTACTCAAAATTCTCCCATATTAATAGACCTTAACCATTTCATTGGGACTACTAAACCAAATCATATGGGTCTAGCTGAAGAAAAAAAATTAAAATTTTGACAATGGATGTGTTTTAAATGGGATTCCCTAGGTTATTTATTTGCATTTCATAATTAATATGAATATGTTGTGTATTCCCTATGAGTTATAAAACATGATTGATTTACTCATTATTCTAGTAGAAAAGAAAAACATTCCATTATTATTTCTATTGGAATTAATGGTTCTGAATTTTCAATGACATTTGTTTTATTTAGTCTTATATATCAGGAAAATATCCATTTGAAGGTATCTAGTGTGACCCATTGATAATATGTATCAGATTTGGTTATAATTGGGAGACATAAATGTTGTTTTAGGACCAAATGAATAAAATATAATTAATTATTTAACATTAGAATCTTATTAAATATCTTCTTATATTGATATGTGAAACATGGTTGATGTTAACATTATTGGAGCTAATAACACATGTAATAGAATCCCCCTTAATGAAAGGAAATCTATAAAATTGGATAGAAGTTTTGTACAATTTGATTAATGAAATGATTCAATTGATATATTTAGTCTCACTTTACCTAAGATACACTCTGATCATAATTCTAAAATGGTTGATATTTGAATTAATTAATCTTGGTCATCCCTTTTGACTTTCATGATTAAAAATATTTGGATTATTGTGTGTGGTTGAAGGGAAATTATTATTTTTTTTAGAAAGGATTATTTCTATGTAATATCATTACCAATTTTGGATACTGTGTAAAAAATTATATAGAGAGGCTCAAATAGTGGAGAAATTCCTACTTATCTAAAATTGATTGTTGTATTATAAAGTTTGAAAATAACATTGATCATTGTCAATAAATCAGTCAGAGACAAGAAATTACATAAAATGTGGATATTAAATACCTCTCAAAACATGATGTTCTTGAGGCCCTCAAAGAGAATGTTTCTTGAAATTAATTTAACTTGAGTTGGACTAAGGGGTCGACCATGAATTCAATTTTGTTTAACTGGATGCGTATGTAGAACATGGAAAAAGGGCTCATTGCTTTTAATATCAATTTAAATTTTATTAGTTCTAATAATGAAATATCTTATGTTTTGGCCAGATATTTTGATGTGTTTTTTAAAGAAAAGGGAATGAAAATAATCATAACATTATTAATAACATTGTTCATCACAATGATGGTCTCACTAACAAAAGGATTGTTGAAGAACACAATGATATTTAAATTAAGATATCCCTATTCACTCTTAATATTGATAGTGTTGTAGGATCTAGATGATTTAATTACAAATTGATAATGTTCAACTAGAAAATTTCCCATGTTGAGGTCATCAAAGTAGTCATATAATTATTAATAAATTTATTTATTCCATACTGAGTGAATAACAACTTCACTACATTCATTAAAAAAATCCAAATGCTATAGAAATCAGAGCATTGAAACATATATCTTTCATGAATTAAGCTATAAAAGTATCCACAAGATCCTGAATTTTAGACTAGGAGTGATTTCCAAGGGTTTTATTAATACAAACCTACATGGATTTGTTCATAGAAGGAACATGCCTAAAAGACATTATATTGTATCAGAATGAGTCAACATCTTGAAGAAAAAGGTAGTGGATGGTAATACGGACATGAAAATTGGAATTTACAATTAATCTGATACAATAAAGTGTTATTTCATTTATTTTATTATTAAAAAGATTGTGTTTTATTCGAATTTTAAAAAAAAAATCAGCAGTATTATCAAGAGTACCCAACACACAATTTTAGATTTTGGGTCTCTTATGATTTTATTTTTGTTTTTCATATTGAAAAGGAATGAGGATCCACAGTATGGGACACGATTATCTATAGTTTATTATTATTTATATTTTTGTATAAATTATATTTTACCAAGTTGTATTTAGAATAAAATAGGTCTTAGAAGAGGATTGTTTTCACCCTCACATATCCTATATTCTAATGACATTCCTCTATTTGGGAATGGTAACAAACCTACTATATCTTATATTAATGTTTTTTTAAAATATGAAAAGGTTTTTGGTTAGGACATAACCTAGAATAAGTCCTCTATTGTATATGGAGAAGGAATTTCTATATCTAAATAAAACAATGTTTCTAGTTATCTTGGTGTTAAGAGATGGTCTCATCCCTTTACCTATAATGGGGTACACATTTTTGGAGTTAGGTGATATGTAGTTTTAGGGAGTATATTTACTCTTTAAATTTCAATCAAATGGGAACAAATAAATGGAATTCTATGTCTCATGAAGATAAAAATCATTGGTTAATTATTTAAAAACAACTATGGAAGTATATAAGTTTTCATAATATAGTTGGCCTATAAATATCATTTATGTGTTGTAGGTAATTATTCATAATTTTATCAATACTGGTTTAAATCATGAAATAAGGTTTGTTATCATTTCCTCAAAAAAAATTCAAACCATAAGATATGGGAGAGAGGGGATTCAAATAATTTATGATACTCAATGAGACATCAATTAAAAGATTCACAAAAATCCCTTTCTCCTATAACGAGTCTTCATTTTATTTCCTTTACAAACACTTTACTATCAAATTTATTAATGAATATTCTATTTATATTCCTTCAACTGTCTGGCTTGCAAAATCCAGGCTTATCTTTATATTATGTAATTCTAAAATTGGATGATTCGTAACTAGTCATCTATAAATTTTTTGAATACTCCAAGTCTTTCAAAGCCAATAAATAATGATTTTTATATTATATATTCTATGAAATATTTATCAATAGGTGATATGCAGTTTAATATTACTATTCATGAGTATCTTCCTCCTCAACTTAGTATAGAGTTTATAGTATATGAGTACACTATTGTAGAAAATATCATTTTGACACTGAATATGTCAACTATTTTCAAAAATGGTGAATGTTCAGTGTCCTATTGTGATGTTTCAACCACTATTCTTTCACATATGATATGATTTAAGAAGCCTTCCATTTCACCATCATCAATGTAATTAATTGGGATGACCTAAGGAAAAATATTCCTCAACACAAGATTATCTATATTGTATGGATTAGTCATCCCCATACATTTCATAACTGTCTACAAGATAAGGATAAATTAACAATCTTCTTGTCAACTACAGTTTTTCATGTAGGTTTTGGGTTTAAGTGAGGGAGATTTTTAGCTATACGATAGATGATTGTAGCATTGAAGAAATAAAAACATCCACCAAAAATGTGGTCTATAGTGAGTTAGTTCATGTACTTCTATTTAAAATTGAAACTGTTTTTATCTCATATATAAAGAGTAAACAGAATGGGGGATGATTTTTCTTATCATTCTCCCTCTATACAATATGGGATTAGTTCAATTCACACAGAAATAATGATTTCTCATAAAAATATGTATAAATGAGAAATGATTATTATGACTTTGTTATATTGGGGTATGTTTATGTTATTAAAAGTGTAATTAATACATTGGTGGTGAATCCAATTAAATGGATCCCATGGGTCTCCATGTGTATGAAAGTAATTGATGACGGGGAGGCATCAGGTGTAGCGAGGACCTCAGGTTATGGTGGTGTCTTCTTCTAACACCAAGGTCTCGATGAAGACTACTTTAACCATTTAGTTGGTAATGGATATGAAATTTATCATCTATAGTGGGGTATAATCATGGAAGATAGTTATTTTTTCCGTCATCTTTGGATATCCATATTTATTGAATATGACTCATGTTTGATGTCTGAAACTCTTAAATCTCATTATAGGAATACCTCATAGAGAATGTTCACATCCTGTATTGATTTCCTTCATCTTTTGGAACATATGATTCATTTTTATACATATTTATAGGGAGGAATATAAAGTAGTTGGTTCTCTCTCCACGAAATAAATTTTGGAGGCCATCTCATGATGGTCCTTTTTAATCCAATATTTTTTCAGCTATTGTTGAAGACATTATATGTGGTGATTCAAATAAAAACCTAGGTAAATATCCCTTTCAATATGTATCTTTGTAGTTTTATTTTTTTTTTCATTATCATTTTATGTGATGTTTTTCCGCCATCCTAAACATTCAGCTTAATAATAATAAAATTTTATATTTCAGTTATTAATATAAAATTTTACTCAACAAGGAATCATGCCTCCCCCACTTAGTGTATAGGGAATCCATCTATTGGTTATCAATTTATTTTTCATTTTCATAATTCCATTAATTTAGGATATTAAAACTACCACACATGTTCTCTCCTCTATGAAATTTCTCATTAATGTATCACTATCCAACCGATTATATATTTATTTATGTTATCAGTAAATATAATTATGATACCACACTAAATGAAATTTAATAATATTTTTATTTTTATCAAATTTAAACCCCCACTTCTATACAAATTTATTATTATTTTTACAATTTCTAAATATTATGTCTTATTTTTTAGAAAAATTATAATAATAATCTCACAGGACATGGGTTATAGAAACACTATTGAATGTACCAAAAACGAACCCCATCAAAACCAGTGGCTGGATTATGAGCAATTGTTTATCAGAAAACCAATACATACACATTAAAAGAGATCTTCTATGTCCACCTCAATACAAATGATACACATTATATGTTGACACTGTGTCTCCATATTCCAAATATAAACTTTTGATTATGATACATTGTGTCATGGAACGAGCACAAAATGATCAGTACTCATTAATATCATTTGGCCATTGGTAAAACATATTACCAACAATTAATGCAGGTAAAATGGATAGATACAATCATGAAACTGAAATATGAGGAATGGAACCCTACTAATGTTAGTGTTGTGCTAAATTTATTTTCATATAACAAAGAAGGATGAAAAAGAAGTAGACTAAGGAAATATCAATTCCAATACCACATGAAGAAAAATCAATTAACCAAACCAAACAATATATCCACTAATTAATTTTTCAATTATCTAATTCAAAATCATCATGGGTAATGAAAATAGGTCTAATTCTACAAAATTAACTTCATTCTTTGATTTGGATCAGACATAGATGAATATTGAGAGCATGTCATTTCCATTGTTTGGACCCATAAGACACAGATTTATGGTCATTCCTTCAAGTACATTGATCGTTGAACCACGATTCCAATTCATGCCAATGTTCCATTATTCTCACCAATAAAATTTTATGGTTGTGAGGCAAACCAAACTAATTAATTAGAAAAATTTAATTATATAGGGAATAATGTAAATATTTCAAAAGAATAAATTAAATAAGTAATTTTATTTTATTTTATAATTTTTTATCATGATGGATATCTCACAAACATCTATTCCTGACCTAGATTATATCTCACCGAGGGTAAACCAAGCATTCAAAACTCAATAGTTGTATCATATTGTAGATCTAAGATTCAAGTTTATAGATATTTCACTTTTTCATGAAAAATGTATGTGATGTGACATTAAATATATTTTATATAATTAAAAATATAATCTCTAGTGCACCGAGCCTTGTAATATGTTGTTGTATACGTTGTCAAGATCTATAAATATTTCTACAAATATTCCAATGTATTACATGAGGAAACATTGGAATTTCATTATTCCCTCATTCATGTCATTTCATACTATAAAAGAACAACAATGAAAAATATTGGTATATTAGTCTCATAAATGTTTCTCTTTCTCTCATGAGCTCCCCCAATGGTTTGTTATGCTATCAAAAAATAGACACTCATGGAAAAAAGATTCCATATTGGGTGTTTTTCCTTTCAGTCATAAACATTCATGAATCCTTGAATAATGAATCTTCACTCTTAATGTCCATGTCAACCAGGATTATATCATACAATGATTCATGCACATACCATCATAACTGTGACATGTTGAGAACACCAAGAATCCCATAAATACAACGAATTTAGAGTTAAATGGAATAACACCTCACTAACCTAATATTGTTGTACAAATGGAAAGCGTATAAGATTCATAGAGATATCTTACGTCACTAGCTAAGACTATTTAACTAAACAACACCTAATGACTATATAATTAGACTACTGTGGCCTCCTTATGTTTATTTGGAAGTTACCATCCTCCCCTAGATGAACTGTATGCTTTACAACCATCACTAGAACAAAAACTACAACCCATTCAATACAAACAAATTGATTTAATAACCATGAAATTATAGTACAATTGCTTTCAAACATTGTATCGAAATGGTGTTACTTTAGTGGTGAATTAGTAATCATCTGGACAAAAAAACTCCGCTTATGGTAGATTATACTCATAGGTGTGGCTCAAAACTATCATGAAAACCAAAACCATGTTCAGTAGATTGAGAGTGACCTATTCAACCTCGCTAAATGGATAGGGGAAAAAATTACCCAATTGCAGTTAATACCCTAAAGGATTCCAATATACTCTTCCTAATAATGTTTTGAAGTAACAATAATAGTTTTAATTGATCATAGAGGACATTTAAAAAATATAGATAACCTCAAACACACACAAATGTCCTAATCTCTCCATAAAGCTCTGTCAGTCATCACCCTCAGACATATGATATAATAGTAATCTACCTTGTAATCTAGTTGTAACCCTATTGTCTATTCAATTTATGCCATGAGATCTAGGTACTTCCTCAGCTAAACTAGATATACATTTAATGGGAAACCACCTCTTTAGCACATCTTATCACATCATGACTGAAATCACTTTCTTCCATAATAATAAGGATGAAACGATTCAATAATTCATGGAATTTCCATCAGGAATAAATCTAGTGGATATCTGGTTAGAAAATATCTCAAAATCATTATCCACATCATACCCCCTATCTATTAGAAGCAGAAACAGGTAACAAACATGGAATGGAGGTATGATATATCATCATCACCTGCATGGGGTCAACAATTAAGAGGTCAACTACTTTATCACCTCTCTCAACAATAGAAAACAAAAATATGTATTTTTAGAATATGATACCATGACCGTGATATGTTTTTTCTATTCATCATACTTCGTCAACCATTGATGGTCCCACTAAAAATCCTATTTCAATGAAAACAAATTTCAAGAATGAACTCAATGATAGTTTCCATACAACTCGAATACATGGATCATTTATAAATAATACTCATGTGTCTCACATACTCTAACTCAAAAATTATAGGTTATTAGGTTACTATTATAGAGAACTACCATAAACTAATCCAATAATATTTAATGATATGCCTCAAATGTATATCGATATTCTACCACATTGAATGAATTTTATCCATATACTTCTATTTTCTACAACCATGGCTTTCTCCAACACTATAGTGCATCAACAACCTCAACCACACATGTTATAGAAACTCATCACCAACATATAGATCTACTAATGACACACATCTTCATATAGATGTCTCTCCACTTCGATGACCATCTGGTATGGGTCTTATCCATGCTGGAAATTCACACTACAGGCTCAAGAAATTCATCCACTACATGAGTAGGGGGTCTACCCCAATATATAACCCAGGTGATCACTAAATTTTTTTACTAATAACGCATAATCAGCATAGAATACTTATTTTCTAATACCACCAGAGGCAATTGATTCCACAAGGAGAAAACAGGTCTCATGAACAACCTTTTGATCAGTCAGGATCCTCACACATAGGAATCCAAAAACCCTAACTTGATTTATACCGCTACTACTTGAGGGTCTATTTTATCATGACGCCTTAGTGACCACCCATCTAAATAAATATCATAAGATGACAATCTAGTATATACCATTATAATGTGTTGTTGTATATATTATCTTTTCAACACATAGAAGGACATCTACATAATCAATAAAAGGATCCATGTTTCTCTCTACCTGGGATCAAATGGTTAGTTCCAACATTTTAGAATAAATGATGAGTGAAACCTCAACTAAAACCTGATCACTCATCTAGTTGTCATCAGGAAAACATCTTATAATCATAGCTAGTCGTCAGCGTAGAGGAATATTTATGATTATCAATATATTATATGGTTAAGGAGTTTATGTTGGAAGCTAGCATAAGATGGAGATGAAATCCAAAAATGAATTACTATATAATTCAAGAACCATTGTTTTCCCTAGAATTATTTTGTACATATACCGACACAAAAAAAGTTCATTAAAGTCATAACTAATTGATATGTATGACACTAAACCAATATTTAAACCATGGCCTAAGAGAAAATATAAAAACAATTTAATATTAGTTCACTAGTTACCAAAACAAGCCTCATTGATAGGAAAATGAAAATAAATGATCCCATCCTAATCCAAGGTAGTGCAGTATCACATCACTCTAGGTACCCCTCTAGTACCATACTATCACAACCTAACCCAACAGGACTCAAGAAGCAGCTACACGATGTCTGCCTCCAACACGCTAGGGGGGTGATAATAGGTCCAAGAACTCATATCACACACATGGGAGAAATTTTAGTTTTGTTCATGTATTCACATACACATCTCAAGGAATTGACAATGAGAAAATGTAAAAAAATAATAAAATGTATTCATACATCATAAAATTTAATAGGATGTTTAGAAGGCGTCCAAATACATTCCCTATAAAATTAAAAGTAAATTATGACCTTCTCTCATATAGGGGACTCTTATAAAATTAAACACTAGTATACCCCTCATTTCATCAAAAAATACCACATACTCATAGTCAACCGTGAAAATTACAAAAAGATCCATCATCATCACAATACCAGACATGTGTAGGCTTATCAAATGCCTGGGTGAGTACAAAAAATCCTTGTAGGACACCCATAAATAACCATGAACAAATAATAATGTGTAATAGTCAACTCTACGTATGAATATATATACAGCACATAGATGGAGAATATAAAAATATACACAATAATGTAACACAGTTTCAAGGTAATGACCACAACTATAGATCCATACCAGTATTACTATACAAAGCATAAAAAACACTCATCTAAGAGAACATACATAGTTAGTTATACTGACAATGATAAAACATATCCATGAAACCAAAATGTCAAGGTCATGATAAATTGTTAGGTATTGAAATAAAATAATCTAATAGGGTACATCTCTGACAAACACTCCATCAGACTACACCACATTAGAAATATTATATGCCATTCCACAGATTGGTGATGAATTCCTGCAGCTCATTGGTTGGAAACCTAACCCTACATTAGACCTCTTCCTATAATGGGGATCACCTCCCATGTAAATAATGGTGATTCAAATTCCATGAAAATCTCTAACAAGGAAGAACATGAAGGAAATGAGTATAAATTAAATTCTCTATAAGGGATACATGTTCAATGCCACTGATGGGTATATTCAAAGTGTATCTAGAAAAATCACTCTAAAATATGTGAAATTACCCACAGTACACTAATCACAAGGAAGGAGTAGAGGGGTCACCCAGAATGATGAAAATATGATGCCACATTGAATAATTATAGGGATTGTCCATGGGGGAAATCTAAATAGAAGCTATTTAGTTATCAATGAATGAAGCCCCTCACTTACATAACCTTTTATCATATATCTCATTCTAAAACAATGGTCATGTCCACATTTATGTGTAAAACTACTAATGGTGGACTGCTCATGTTCCCAAATCAGAGTCAAGAAAAATAAATATGAGAAAACGGGGCACTCCATTGATTTGATGGGATAAAAATATTCTATTTATAAATCTTTATAAATTTCCATGAGTTCCAAAATTCTAACACCATATTTATCCTCACTAAAAAATACTCATGATAGAATGTTTACATTCTATGAATGGACACTCAGTGAAGAAGTCACATTTCAATCTATAATGCATCAATGGTGCTTAATAAGACCAACACATGAATCTGAATCGATTACATAATATTTTTCACATGAAAACAGAAATAATATTAGCGTAAATATTCATTGAAGGATCACTAATTCACCACAATATGAGGAAGATATGTCTGAAAAAGACCCCATTAACACCAAAAAACAATATTAATATTAACATTAATATTAATATTTATTGGTTATTAGTGGACCTAATCCATGATTATGACAAATGTACCCAACATTAGAATGGAATCGATCACCTCAATTCCAGGGGCATGATTCCACATAATGATGTCAAACAGAATGTTGCAAGAGGTAGTTACAACTAATCTGAGACTTCAAGATAATAGTAATAATATTATATATAATTATAAATATTTTTATAAAACATTACTCACTATTTAATCATGAGTCGACATCTCAAATTTTAGTGTACCCCTCTATTTTAAAATGCATTTAACATTAATTTCAATGTATCCATTCATGTGGGATAATAAAATAGCCACATTTACTGACATACTCTCACTTATGTTGTTGTATGTATAGGTATAGTACCCAAAACCATTATCTAATTATTATACTTATTATAAATAATAATAGTTATTATGGAATCCCTCTTTTTTATAACTGAACATTTCATTACATTTTACAAAACTAAGGATCTTTAAGGACTAGTGTCATGGAAACCAGTAACTTAATACATGACGACATAAAACAATATTCTTAAACACTTGAATGACGTTTCATTATTCATTCTATGTTTATTACAGCAAATCATAACCTAGGAGAATACATCAATGGAAAGGGTGAACAGAAGGCCTAGTAAGGGAAACAAGTGAAACATTTTACATGTGAACTTGAGATACATCAATAAAGTCATGATAAATAACCATAATTCATGAGACAAAGATCATGAGTCATATCATATTAAAAATAACATGTTTTATAACCTGAATATGTGGCTAAAACATTTGAAATAGACAATTATTCTCATATCACCAAGGTCCATCCTCATGGTGTCATTAAAAAAATTACCAAGGTTATTCACCATGGCATCGTTAAATTGCTCATCTCTAGAGATTAATTCATTACCCAATGCATTGAAGCGCTATCAGAGAGCACCCTAAATTTGTCTTCATTATCAGGTGAGCCACATATATAATTATAAAAAAATTTATAAAAAACCCATACAGCATAATATAAATTGGTTTTAATTTCATAGTCATAACATTTTAAAAAATACTTTAAATACGTGATCTTTAAGTCACTTTAAACCCACAGAAAAGGAATGCGGGTCTCATGTATGTAAATATTAGAATATAAAATAGAAAATTATGATATATTTATATATATATATGAATAACCCTATAGAATAAATTTTTTCAAGTATTCACTTAATAAAATAATATATTTTGAGAAAAAGAGAGAGACATTTTGAGATAAAAATTCGGCAGCATAACGGCTATGTTGCAGGGTTTTAGAAAACACTGAAAAGAGAAGGGACATGGGTCACCCACTCATAAATGATCCATAAAATAGTAGAGGGATAGAATTTAATTGATATAAGAACATAATAAATAAATTTTATGGACATACCATATGAAATGAAAAACATGAAAGGATGAAAAAAATAAGATTTCTCTTATGAAGTATTTGGCAGCCTAACGACGTCACTTAAACATCAAACAAATAAATTGATGAGATTAAATAGGGTCTCAAGTCATGTTTACATAAAAGGACAATATTATGAATATAGATATCAAACCTCAACATGGAAAAAAGGAACTTCAAAGACTTGACATGAATGTATAACTTTGAATATGGGAAGAGTGAAGGAATCTCTTACCTTGAAGAGTAACATTGAAATCATGATGTTTTGGACCATGGGAGGATTGAGAGCATCCTGTGAGTACTACTTGGGAGGTAAGGATACTAGAACATTGTTTAGGAGGATTTTGGAATGGAAAGGATGAGATAATGTCTTGGTATTTATAGGGGAAGTGAGGGGACAAAACATTAATGCCCAAGGGACACCTCATTGATGGTATTGGAAAAAGCATGGGCTTGACCATGGTATTTTCCCATGGTATTGGCCACATGGAACACCGTATACCTTATATTACTATTCATAAGTCAACCAGAATTATTTCATAATTATTACATCCTTAATGATGTCATTACACACCCGAAACTCAATAACTGTATTTTCACTATTCACTGAAAATTCATCTTTCTCAGAAAAATCTAAAAATTTCACCTTAACCAAATATCAATTATCTGATTTCAGAAATATAATATAGTTTATGAAAATAATTTTCTATATATTTTTAAATTAAATTTAAATAAAAACACTATTCACTAAATATTAAAATGTTTCTGAAAAATCCCAAAAATTCACCTTAACCAAATATCAATGCTCTGATTTCAAAAAAGAACACCATTTTATGAAAATAATTTTCTATATATTTTTAATTTAAATATTAAAATATAAAACACCATTCACCGGAAAAAAAATAATACTTAACCAGTAATATCTTGAACAGTTATTTACCTATTTTATTGAATCACATGACTTAATCAAGGAGACTAGATTATATTAAAACTTTCTTAAGTGAGGTTACTTAATCCATTTGATCACATTTTTAATCATAAGCATAAAATCACTAATCATAATTTACTATTCATCAAAAATTAATTTGATATTATTAGACTCTAAATTTCATACTGAACACATTTGCAGAAGACCTGAGTTTAAAAATCATTACACATCATTAATTATTTAAGATTTACATAATTCTTTTTAAATATCATATTTTTCAAACATTCATCAATAATATACATACTATATTTATCCAGACATTTGAAAATTCAAAAACATCACCATTAGAAGAAATAAAAAATTTATTTAAATGAAATGATTACACAAGGCAGTTAGGGTCTCATTACATAGCCCCTTCTAACACCACCATAGGACCTAAGAGTAAGGTGTTCTAGGGTGATAAAATCTTGGGGTGGCTCGGCCAACATTTCCTGAGTAGTGATTTCTATATGCTTGAACTTCTCGCATAGGTGATTCCATTCTAGCTTCACACAATGATGTTCGGATGGGGTTTGATCCACGACAATGCCCAAAGGTGCTACCTCCTTCTCGAGTTCCATCAGATGGGCTTCGATTGGCCCGAGACTACTAGATGGGACCATCAAATCTACTTTCGATATTAATTAATCAATAACCCTTGTATTTATAAACAATAATCACAACATTTAGTTTCCAACGGTCATATTGGACAATGGTCTTATTCCAGTCTAAACCCAACGGTCTTATTTTAATTATACTCATTTAATTAAATGAATTAGTTTTTTTGAGTATAAAATAAAATAACACAAAATGTTTGGAAAGAAAATTATTCAAAATTTTGTGTTGTTACAATCATCCCCCCTTAAGAAATTTCATCCTCACAATTTTAAAATTGGGCATTAAAATTTCATTGAAAGTCCTATATCAGAAAAAGAGTAAGTAAAATTATTACATTAAAAGAAATAAAGGGAAGTACATAGGTAACCCGATATAACCCATACTAGGATTCCATTTAGGATTACATGGTCACAAAAGAGAAAACAAAGGGTCATGTTCTGATGGAGAGTGATAGAAATCATGATTAGAGAAAAATTAACCACAAAAAGATCACAAACATAAAATGTGTCAAATGGTCTTTTATTACCTAGTAGGAAACGTAAACGAACAATGTTACTGTTTTTCCATTCTTTTCATAATTTTGACTAATTCATTTACTAAATAGAATTAAAATATAAGGAAATATACTTAACTTCAAGTAGAGTTTCATCCCTTAATAAGTTTCCGACAAGTGTAATCTTTTCTCCAAATAATGAGCATTCAAAAAGGCTTGGTCTCATCAAAAGAACAATAATAATCTTCTAGAGAATTACATAATCAACAAAAGAATAAATATATTTTTTCCAAGTAACTATTAATCAATTAAAACTAAAAATGTTTGTACAAGATCATATAATCCCCAAAAAGGATAATCCTATAAAAAAAGAAGAATGACTATTAATCTCCAAAACTCAACAAAAGTACCCAAAGTTCCAGAAAGACCATTCAATACACAATCACCCTTAAAATTCTTTAGAATTATACAATCTATCATTGGAATCCAAAAAAGAGAAGGTTTTAATCACATAGTATTCCCCAATAAATCTTAACATATATCTCCAAATAACATTTACTTCTATTAATGTCTCATTCAAAAGTGTAATTAACCTATTGACATATTCTCTATGATAGGTTCATCATTTTCCTTAAGTAACCCAAATCACCATATGTTCACAATAAATACATAATAAAATCAAACATTCCTCCTTAATTTCAATCCTGTAGTATTTTATTTCTCTTAGGCATATATTACTCCAAAAGGGAAAACATCTTCCGAAAGAACCATTATCATTTAATCACCAAATCATATTCATATTCAAAGGATATCCATTTGATAAAATATAAGTTTCCAAAATCAACTTATTCATGATCCATAAAAATTGCAGGTGCATTAGTCAGTCTGAAGTGCATAATAACAAACTCATAATGCCCATATCTTGATTGGAAGCCAGTTTTTGGAATATCATCATTTTTAACCCTCAATTGATGATAACCAGAACAAAGATTAATCTTAGAGAAGAATTGAGCCCCATGAAGTTGGTCAAATAACTCCTCAATTCATGGAAGATAATATTTGTTCTTAACTATGATCGAATTCTGTTCTCTATAATCAATGCGTGGTTGCATCAATCCTTCCTTCTTCTTCGAAAAGAGAACCGGTTCTCCCCAAGGAGACACACTTGGTCAGATAAACCCATTCTCCAATAGATCTTGGAGTTGTTTTTTTAATTCATCTCGCTCTACAATTTCCATCAAATAGGGGGTCTTTTACATTGGATGAGATCTAGGTACGAGTTAAATGGAGAACTCTTCATCTCTTTTTGGGGGAGGTCTGGGTAACTCCTCAGGAAACGTGTCAATGTATTCCAACATGATGGGGACATTTCCTAAAATAATAAATCCTTTATAAGAAACTTATTTCATTTATGAATCTTTTACCTAAAATGGAATTTATTTCTAAAATCATCATGCATAGACAATTTCATTTTTCTATAATTCCTTCATAATGATTCATAAAAAGATTGCGATTAACCAATCATATCACCCAAAATTATCATAACCAAGAGTGCAGCAAGACCCATTATCGTGTACCAGTTCCCATTCATGTCTAGCTCAATGCAGTGTTTTCAGGTTTTACCCCTATGTACATCTGTGCCAGATCCACCTCTACCTGCTCTTATTCAGACATGGATGTATTTTCTTGATAAACCATTTACTCAATACTCACCAAAATACCAGAAAAATTTACTATATTTAAACTTTTCTATAGGGTTCTTCCTAAAGTTTTCATATCCTAATTTCAGAAATAACTAAACTATCCTTTGATACCAACTATAGAATCCTTCCTTTTTATAACATAACTTTTCATTACATTTTAGAAAACTGAGGATCATTAAGGTTTAGTGTAATGGAAACCAGGAACATAATACAGGACGACATAAAACATTCTACTTAAACACTTGAAAGGATTCTTCATTGTTCATGCAACGTTCATTACAACATCTCATATCCTGTGAGAATACATCAGAAGAAAGAGTGAGTAGAAGGCCTAGTATGTGAAACAAGAGAAACAATTTACATGTTAACTTTAGATACATCAATAAAGTCATGATAAAATGGTCATCTGTATAGATTAAAAAAAATTACCAAGGTTATTCAACTAGGTATCATTAAAATGGTCATCTGTATAGATTAAGTCACTACTTAATGCATTGGAGCACTATCAGGGAACACCCTTAATTTTCCTTTATTATCATTTGATCCTCATATATCATCATCATCCATTTCATAATCAACCCATATAGCATATTTGAAATGGGTTTCATTTCATAGTCATAACATTTTAAAAACTACTTTAATGTCGTGATCTTTATGTCACTTAAAACCCACAAAAAAAGGAATATATGTCTCATGTATGTAAATAGTAGAATTTAAAATTGAAATTTTTGATATATATAAATATATATGTGAATACCCCTTTAGAATAAAGATATTTGAGTATTCATATAATAAGATAAATAAATTTGATAAAAAGAGAGATACATTTTGAGATGAAAATTCGACAGCATAATGGTTATGTTGTCGGGTTTTAGAAAACATTGAAAAGAGAGGGGACATGGAACAACCACTAGAAAATGATCCAAGAAATAGTATTGGGAAAAAATACAATGGATATAATAACATGATAATTAAATTTGAAGGACATACCATATGAGATGATAAACTAGAAATGAAGACAAAAATAAGATTTCTCATACGAAGAATTCGGCAGCCTAACAACGTCACTTAAAACATCAAAAAAATGAATTGATGAGATTAAATTGTGTCTCTAATCATGTGAAAATAAAACGATAGTATGATGAATATAAGGATCATACACCAAAAAGGAAAAAAGGAACATGAAATACCAAATAAAAAAGTAGAACTTTGAATTTGGGGAGAGTGAATGAATCCCTTACCTTGAAGAGTCACTTAGAAATCTTGATGTTTGGGACCTTGTGAGGCTTGAGGACACATTTTGAGGATTCTGTGGGATGTAAGGAGACCATAAATACATTGATGAGGATTTTGGAATGGAAAAGATGAGATAATGTCTCAGTATTTATATGGGAAGTTAGGGGATAAGGTATTAATGGCCAAAGGACACCTCATTGGTGGTATTGAAAAAACCATGGGATTGCCCATAGTATTTTCCCATGGTATTGGCCACAGTGGACAAATCATACCATATCTTACTATTCATAAGTCAATCAGAATTATTGCATAATTATTACATCCTTAATGAAGTAATTAAACACCGGAAACTCAAAAACACTATTTTCACTATTCACCGTAAATTCAACATTCCCATAAAACTCTCAAAATTCATCCTTACCCAAATATCAATTCTCTGATTTCAAAAAACTCAATTTTATGGAAATAATTTTCTAAATATTTTATATTTATTCTTTATATAAAAACATTATTCACTGATAATTCAACTATTTTAGAAAAGTCCCAAAAATTTACTTTTACCAAATATCAATGCTCTGATTTCAAAAAAGAACTCCATTTTATGAAAATAATTTTCTAAATAGTTTTAATTTAAATATAAAAATAAAAAACACTATTCAATGGAAAAAAATAATTCTTAACCAGTACATTCTAGAATAGTTATTTACCTATTTTATTGAATCACAGTTCTTAATCAAGGTGCCTAGATTATATTAATACTTTCTTAATTGAGGTTACTTAATCCATTTGATCATATTACTAATCATAAGCATAAAATCACTATTATTAATTTACTATTCATAATAATTTAGTTGATCTTATTAGACTCCAATATTCTTACTAAACACATTTGTAGAAGACCATTTTTTGAAAATCTTTACAGATCATTAATTATTTAAGGTTTGCATAAATATTTTAAAATATCTATTTTTTCAAAAATTCATTAATAATATGTAGACTATATTTATCCAAACATTTGAAAATTCAAAAACCTCACCATTAGAAGAAATCTATTTATTTATATAAATGATAGGATTATAAAAGGCAGTAACGGTCTTGGTACATTGGCCCTTATAACACCAGCATATGGCCTAAGAGTAAGGTGTGCTTGGGTGATATAATCTTGGGGTGACTAAGCCAACATTGCCCGGGTAGTGATTTCTATCAGCTTGAAATTATCGTGAAGGTGACTCTGTTCCAGCTTCACACGATAAATCTAGGCTTGGGTTTAGTCTAGAGCAAAGCCCAATAGTGCTAACTCTTTCCCAAGTTCCTTTAGATGGGCATCGATCGTCTCGAGACTACTAGATGGGGCCATCGAATCTTCTTTCCATATTAAATAAACAAGATCACTTGTATTTATAGTCAATAATCGCAACATTTAGTTTCCAATGGACATTTTTTCCAATAGTCATATTACAGTCGAAACCCAATGGTCTTATTTTAATTATAATCATTTTATTATATGAAATAGTATTGTTGAGTATAAAATAAAATAACACACAATGTTAGAAAAAAAATATTCAAAATTTCATGTCATTATTGTTATCATACCTCACATGATAAAATAAATTATTATTATTATTATTATTATTAATGAATCCAGACCCTAACATCTATCCTATATTATTATTTTATGTCGAGAGATATTAATATAAAAAATAAAAAAAACTCAGCCATCTCAGGTCATCAGAACTCTATGATCCATAAAAAAATCATTCCCCGTCATTATAGGTTGTAGTATTTCAGCCATTCATTGATAAAAAATTATTAATCAATTTGTAGAGAGATCCACTCAATCTGGCACTGAAACCACCGATAACAGATCCATGTACGGTTCTAATCAAAATATACATGCCTCAATCATGTCTCAAAATCCAAATCTAAACTCATGGAAATACTTTTTGTGTCTAAGAATGAATGAATATGATTGGTAGTATTGGATAACTTTGAATAACATGTCCAAAATTATATCACAATCAAGGTTCATGGAATAGGGAGAGGAAAACATGATACTCAAATATGAGGGAAAAAACTCAGCCAATGTTTGTTTTGGAAACTATTAGTTTTTATGGAATGATTAATATATAAAATGAATTATAGTATTCAAATAACAATATCAATTCCACATGAATATAAATCAATTACTTGAACTAAAATATTGATGAATGAATTAATTTGTTAAGTGATTGATTAAAATTCATCATGGGTAAATTAAATGGGGATAGATAAAAAATACGACATTTATTTAGGTCAAAAGATAATGAATAACAATTAAAAGTCATTTTCATTGATGAGATCAAAAGAGAAGTGTTTTCATTGGAATTCATTACGGCACTCTGATCATTGATCTATGATATTGATGCTAACCAATGTTCAACCATCCCCTCCACACAAATATCATGTTTATAAGGCTAAATCTGAAAACTAGTTACAATATAATATTTATTTATGGTTGTTAGTCTATGAGTAATAAAGATAGAATATATAAATAGATTTATGTTATTTTATTAATTTTGCCCCTGATAACTTTTTCACTACCACCCATGCCCGATTGAGAGTATATCATACCTATCATAAACCCCATGTTTCAAAATAATTTCTAGGATTCAGTTTATGATATGAGTCTCTGTTTAGGACTTATTAATCTTTTCTGAAAAAAAATCAGGCATACGATATTAGATGTATTTAATTTATTACAAAACATAATTCTGGTTACATCGAGCCTTGGAATTACACTCTGTATTAGTGCATCACTCTGAAATACTCTTATAAATATTAATCAATATTACATAGAAAAAATGGTGTTAAATAGTAATATGATGTTAATATGACTATGTTTTAACCCTCAACCATCTTCTATTCTATCAAATGAGATAAAAAACGTCGTTTGTATGTTCTTGTAGACTACGACAACTTGAATGAGATGTAATTTTTCCAAAAATACCTATCAATGTTGGATATAATGATGGATTCGAGATATATATACTATATTCACAACATTATTTAATCTATGTAGATATCATATTATCTTCATACCATTCCATCCATTGAAAAATGATAACGTCACTTGTTCGTAAGTGAGGAATACGACCTCTATTAAGAAATGTGATTTTTTTTCCATCACCTCCTAAAATTGATATTATATATAAATATATTTAATGATATAATATTATATTTAGAATATAGTCATAATTCGTAAAATATAAAATAATAATTACCTTTTCTACGTATTTTTATTTGAAAATTTAAAAAATTATATCAGCGTACGTAAGACCTTATATCTCCATGATTGTAACATAACTGATTTATCATAACAATCATTAGTAATGGGTATTAAAAGTATAATTTATGAATAATGTGATAATTAATTTTAAATTTTAATTATGGTTTTTATGGAATGTTTACCTCTTCGACCGTAGTCAACTTACAAAAGTCATTTTGATGTTATAAACCGAATATCCTCACAGCACTGTGGGTGGACTTAAGCGATTTAGTGTGTAAATATTTCTTCAATGGAAAAAAATAATTATTTTATGATATGTTATTAAACATTAAAAAAATTTATAGGAGAATAAATAAGTTATAATGGTTTATAATTTAGGCATTTAAGAATTTACATGAAAAGTTGGCCTAAAAGTAAACGAAACAATAACTTAAACACATTATTTTAAAAGTTTAAATTATTTATTTTTATGATATTTTCACTCCATTATTTTATTCTTAGAAAAGGTATATATGTATTCATATAGACATTAGGGATTTATAAATGAAATGTTATTTTACTTGTTCCATTCTTAATCAAATTTTCAAAAATAATTTATTATTGATTTTATATAGAATATTTTGACAATATGTAAAAATGAATGTTCTATATTAACATACACAGTAGTAATAGAGTTTCCAACAAGTATAAATGTCATTTTTTGTTTGGATTCTACTATAATATTTCATAGTTTAATATATTAACAATAATCCTTCATTTTTTCTAGTTATTTTCAAAATGTGTATTTAATGTAATTTTTAATTTCATATCAATAATATTTTTTATATAGGTGAAATAATATTATTAATGGAAATGAATTTTTTCATGATTTATTATTTTTACATGGTTATTAAAAATATATTATAATTATATATTATCATAATAGAGCCCCTAATTGTTGGTGAGGTTGAAATAGTTCAAAATAATGGGTGACCCTGATATAGCTCAATAATTATATGGGTAATGTTAGTGAGTAAACTAGTTATATATTTAATTCTAATGATTAATATAACTTAGTGTGAGGTAATTCTATTTGTATGAGTAATATTAATATGGTATATCATGTTATTGACAAGATGTTTCTACTATTTTAATGAATATTCTTGGATATATTTTGATTTCTCAAATTATGGTAATGATATTTTGATTTAGTTATTTTTTGTTCATTTTTTGGTGAAATGGGTTTCTTTGAAAAAAATTTAATTTCAAGGGATTCAAAGTTTTATAATAATCCATAATGATTATGATTTCACATTTATTATTTCTTATAATGGGTTGAATGATATATATTTTAGTATAGTTGATTTCTTGTGTGAAATATTGATTATTTGACGATGAAGGTTATTATGATAATGAAAAAACTCCCTTTTATGATGTTATGGATTTGAAATGGTCTTAATGGTTTATAATTTTTTTTAAACTCTCCTTAATACCATTTTTTCTCATCATATATTTTTAAATAATGTATCATAGGGATTATGTATCAGTAGAAATTATAATTAAGTCATAGTATAGTATAAAAAAGTTAATAAATGATTCTAGTGTGGTTTTAAAAAGAACATTTTTTTGTGAAAATTGGATATTATGTGAAATATTGTCTTGGATACAGTATTTCCTAATTAATTAAAACACTAAAATTAAATGTTCCTTGGATCTATTTTTATAAAATATATCATTTTGATGTTATATGTTTTGGATTTGTGTTTTGTATATTAATGAATAAGGAATAAATTTAAATATTTTTATATAATATGATCTAAGAGTATGGGTGCAGTGTTATAATACATGTAATCAGAGGAGGGTTTGATGACAATACATATTCGATTTTTTTAATATCATTTTAACTTATGTGTTATGAATACCATCATCTATTTATTTTTTTAATTCTTACAATAAATTTCGAGTTACAGAAACAACATTTTTTATTTATATAGTGCAATATTAATGCGATTATTAGTATTTTTAGATTCATTAATGGATATAAACCTCTTAGGTTTATTATTCGATTAAAAATAAATGTTATTTGATAAATGAAACTGTTATTTTTATAGATATATGTTTAATGTTATTTTCAGCCATTATAGTTATGATGGACCTTGGTGCTAAGGAAATTATGTTTAATTGGTATAAAAGTTTTATTACATGATGGTGAAATATTATTTATCATATAAATAACAATGGGATTAAAAAACATTTTGTGACTCTATGTTATTTTTTTCTTCATAAAATTAACTAATTTGGGAATATTATATGATTAATGTAAAATAGAAATACATTTCTTTTAATGTGTTTTTATTTGACAAATAATGGTTTAAATATATTTTAGATTTATATTTGACTTTATTTTTTATTAATGTTAATTTTGAAGATTTATTGAAAAAAGTATTTTATATTGGAGATCATATGATTAGGGATTTTATATTTTTTATAATACTTTATGATGCATAAAATTGTTTAGAGACATATTTTAAGATTAATTTGGATGATTAAATGATCAATATTTTATAATTTATTGTTTTGAAATGCTCTAAAGGATATTTTTTTATAATTTTCAGGATACATATTTAAACAATGATCTATTTTAAATATCGTTTTTAATAATGAAATTTTTTGGAGTACATCATATTATCTATTGATATGAAGGTGTAAAATTTTGGATATTATCATACATTGTGTTAACCATTTAGTTTTGACTAATATCAAAATACATAAGGAATATATTAATGTTAATATCATTATTTGGAATATGTTATCCATTAAAAGTTTATTTTAGTATTAATACAATAAAAAATCATCTCTAGTACACACAATTTTGATCAAAAGTTGATATTGTGGAGTTAATTGATTAAATGATTATATTAAACTTAACATATAAGTATTTTTTGTTTTTTTCTTAGTGTATATGGTAAATTAATTCATAAAATTCAGAAAACCTTTCTTGGAATAAGAACGAAATTCTTTGACCATTATATTTTAAAAAACATTAGCCTTTTCACCAAAAATTGATTTATTTTTATGTGGTCATTGACAATCTCATCATCATTCACATTCATTGGATTAATATTATCAAAAAATTACATTATTTTTTAGGAAATAATATTTTCCTAAATGCTTTATTTTACTTTCACAACATTTATTTCATATTTCCAAACTTAATTATGTGTTTTTAAATTTGGAATTTTCATTTATATTTCCCAGTTTTCAATAGAATGTCCTATTAACGCTTTTTTCAATGTGTGTGTTTCTAAATTATTTTACAAAAATATAAATCCCGTTAATTAAAAATTATTAGAATAACATTAAATGGATAAATTTATTAATGAGGGGTATCTAATATCCCTAATATTTTAATACTGTGTAAAAGGCATCAAACATCGAGTTTAAACAAGCCATGAAATATTATTACTTAAATTTTACTATTATAACATACCCACTTCATCTGGGGGTATGAAAAAGCGTAGAAATTTATGAAATATATATTTCGATAATGATCCAATGTAATAAAAATGTATTGATAAATTCTTATGAAATAATCACTCAAAATTTTTTAGAGTAATTTTATGCTTCAAAAAAAGTTTTCATGAAAAATGGGTAGTTGTGATTTATATTAGAGAATATTATAATTTCATCAGAATTTTTTTATAAAAATTTATTGAAACAATATATATCATTTTTAAATAATAAATTCAATACGATATTGGTGGCATGTTTTTGTTTTTTTTCAAACAATATTTATTTTTTAGTAAATTGTGAAAAATAACGATTTTTTAAAATTTCAATTTTTTAATATGTTTATAAAAGCCTCATATATATTTTAATTTCCTTAAAAATATTATGAGTTTAATTTTAATAAAAATTATCAAAACATTTTCAGTTTAATGTACACTATACTTAATTTTGAAATATAAAAATTTATACTAAAAAATAAATTTAGCTGGAAGACTATTTTTCATCATGTTTTGTGGGTTTATATAAAAATTAAATTATGAATAATTATTTAATTGAATTTGATAATATTTATTACATATAATTAATCATGGGGTTATAATTTTTAAAATATTCCTCGTATTTTTTTAAATTATTTATAGTAACCACGATAAATATTTTTTATTACGATAAAGGAAATGACGGTTAATCACATTTAATAATATTGTAATAACGATAAAAAATAATAGAAAAACATTTCTATTTCATTTGAAGAGTTTCATTAATCAATAATTATGAATAAATAAAAAATATACCAATTTTACCATTTATATTTGATAAATACATCAATATTATTTTCTGTAACGATGTATTCAAGAAAGTTATTTTCTATATTTTAATATTTATATTATTTATTAAGAAGGATAGAACAAGTCATTAATGGATATAAATTGTTATATTAAATATATATAATTTTTTAATATGTTAATTTATATTTATTTTTTAGTGATGAAATATTTACCTTAAAGGAAAATGCATTGCTGACACGGTGCTTTTGCAAGCAGAAGAAAATTAAGTAAATTATATTAAAAATCAACAAAGGTAATATTTTTTTGTGTATTTATGGTGTTAAATGAATATTTTATATAAGAAATAATGTATTATTCTTGTTTAAATGGTTTATGTTCGATTTTGGTGACATCTTCATTTATTTAATGTCAAATAAAATGAAAGATGACAAAATTACATTAATTACATTTTTTAGAATGCAATATTTTTTAATTTATTTTAAAATTATAAAAATTTGTAATGAGGAATAGTTGGATTGAATTTTGTTGAAAATTTAATCCCTTGAAAATCGTACTTCCAATATTCACCATATAAGTTAATTTATAACACTCTGAGATTGGAAATTGTATCATTGTGGCTAAGGTTAACAATAATTAATGAATGTCTTAATCCAAATAAAATGGATTAAACTGATATATAAACCTATATAAATATTTTTTTATGGATATATCAATCCCATATACTTCTTATAGATGGCCATATATCATTTAGAACCAATTTTCTTGATTTTGTCACATATTATTTTATAATATTCTTGTATTTTTAGAAGTACCCCACCCCACTTATAAATGGGAACACACTCTCCTCTAATATAAACACTTCAAGAGACGTTTATTATGGAAAATAACCCGAAAAATAAATCCATTAAATTCATTCCCAAGACCTACATGCTCTATTTTCCTCAAAATTTTATTCCGATAAGTGTAAACATGTAAGACAAATGTAGTTTTTTGAATAAGATGTATAACTCATAATTATGTATTTTAATTTTCATCTTTTTAATCATCCATAAATTATTCGTAAAACATTACAGAATAATAAATTGAGTATCTCTATTATACATATTTTCCATCATGACTATGTTACAACCATTTTTCATATTCTTTTCCATTAAATATAAATAAACACATCGTTTGTATGAATTTATGCACTACAATCTCTATAATGTGAGTTGTTTTATTTTTCATCACTGCATATCATACCTGTTTTTAATAAAGAAATAAATGAATATAAATGATATTCATGACACAATTTTATATACATAAATATATCATATGTTTTTTTCTTACCCTTCTACCCATTTAAAAAAATTATGTCGCTCATTCATATATGTGGAATACCATCACCACAAGGCGATGTGATTTTTTAATCACAAGATCAAATAGATTTTAATTATAAGATTAATTAAATATTAAATATTTATTTAATTATTATTAGTCATTTAGTTATGATAAAATAATACTTAACTTCATTCCCCCATGTTCATTGAATATTGGAAACATTACTCTTACTTGTGTACAGCCTACTGTCTTCATGATTTTAATGTAATTTATTTCTCATTACAATCATTCATGGTTGGTTTTAAAAATCTAATTAATATATATATATATATATATATAATGGTAATCTATTCCTTTTTAATACTTTAAATAATATTGAATGGTGATCCCTTTTTCCATGACCAACAAACTGAAGTCATTTTGAAGTTGAAATCCACACATCCTCAAAATAACTAATTTGGAAATTATCGATTTATTTTAAAATTATGAAATAAAAAAATTAATTAATGTTTTTAAGGATCTAGTATTAGCCATTTAATATGTTCCTAATAAATTATAATATTGATATAAGCTTATTATATTGGAGGTAAATATCTTGTTTGGAAATACAGACTCAAGGTAATTGACACATTATTGTAATTACCTAATTATTAATGTTTTAAATATTTATATTATAATTTTTTTATCCAATATCCATATTATTGGAAAAGTTTTATTTATATCTGAATATTGATATGGATTAATTAAAAATGTAATTTTATTTTACTTTTAATAGTATTCAATATTTCCTAAAATGAATCTTTTTAAGTACTTTATATAGTATTTTTTGAAAATAAAAGAAAAAAGGAATATCATGTTTTAATATATACAGTATCAATTGTTTTCCAACCAATGTATATGTTTTCATATGACAATATTCAATTACAACATTTAATGTTTTATTATGAAAAAATTTATCATTACTTAGGTTCTTTGAATTTTCAATGCATATTTTAAATAGAATGGATATATTGATATTTAGAAATCTTTTATGGGTTAAAGGAATATGTTTATGAGTATGATGATGGAAATGAATTATTTCATTTGGTATAATTATAAAATTAATATTTTAATTATTTAGGGTAATATGATATCCTCACATATATCATGATGATTGGTGAGCATGATATATCACATGATGACTGGTGAACTCGATATAGTTATCTAATTCTGTTCGTTAAGGGATTGGGAAACCTAGTAATTGGTTTCTCCAAATAGATTATTCAAATTTTTATGTATATTATTATACTTATAAGGGTGGTCCTAATAGTGTTATGAATATGATATCTCATGTTTCCTATATGAATTATATATTTTTTATTGATTTTTTAATGGAAATATTTTTATTCCAAAAGTCAATATAATGATATTTTTTTCAATGGATTTATTTTTATCTTTTGGGTTGAATTTTTTTTATGAAAAAAATATATGGCGTCACCTTTATAATAAAAATTCATGATTAGGTTTTTCATTTATGCTTCTATTTAAACTGTTCTATGAATAAATGAGAAAAGTGAAGATGATTTCATGTGTAAATAATTGATGATTTGAGCTAAATGTTTAGTATAATACAAGTAAATTAATATTTATTGATATTATTGTTTTAGAATTGAAAATTTGTGTTCTTTATTCTTTTTTATCCAATACTATTCATTGATTTTGATATCATACTTTTTTAAATAATTTTTAATAAGTGATGTGGATGATTATAAATATTAGAAAATTCATATTTGTAGATATAAAAGTTACCTTGAATAACGAATGTGTTTCATAACAAAGAACGTGTATTGTGTGAAAAATGGATAGTGTTTGTAAATTGAAAATGTAAATTATATTTTCATAATTCTATAAAAATAAAACTGTACCATAGATTAGTTATGTAAGTGATCCAATATCTCTATTGGATACAATGTGTTTCAGATTAATATAATTTGATATTGTTTTTTGGTCATAAGGAAATAATTTTATTTATTATCTATATAGAATCGGATATTGCATTATGGGCAAGGGTTATCCTAAATTATGTGAATAATTAAATTCAACCTAACTCATTATAAAAAATAGAGCATTATTGCAGTGTTGAATATATTCATCAACTTATGTATAATGATAGAATATAAATTAGAATATGTTAATGTTGCTACTAATTTAGTTACAATAGACCCTGCGAATTGTGGAATCTAACATTGGATTTTATTATACAATCATCTACAAATCCGATGGAAGAATTAAAGGAGTATACAATATTATGAAGTGATCCAATGAATGTAGATTTTGTTAATCACTATAAACACTTATATGGGTGAATGATTTTTTTTTGTATTATTACAGAATTATTTTTATATAGTATAGGAAAGTGACTATTTTTTTCAAATATTTTTATTTTTCAAAAATTAATTGATTTTTCTAATCAAGGTGATTAAAGACTCCTATGAATATTGAGTCATATTTTTCAGATCTATATGGTCTAGGTCTACCCAAAAGAATATAAATGTCATTCCGACCTATAATATTGAGTGATTTCGCAAGGAAGAAAAATTCTATTCTTGTTATATTGATCATTGTATTATAAATGAAGAAATACAGACATTCAAATAGGTTTAATATTGAAGATACATAAATATGGGTCAACATAGGACCATTCCACATTTGGTTAATGTGAATACATCACTCATTTGAGTTGTCATCTATTTTTTGTTAAATTATATTATAAAAAGAATATTTCAATTTTGTCTATATTTTTTCTCTTTAGAAATTAAATTAAAATTTTAACATGTTTTTTACTGAATTATATTTACAATAATCGGATCCATCATGTGTTTACTCAGATTCTATTATGTTTATAGAAACAAAAATATTTCAATACTATAAATTTATTTCACTAGTTTTATATAATTTATACAATGAAAATATTACTTTTAAATGATTATTAGTATTAGATCTACCAACATTAAATTAACATAAAAAATTATTTTTCCCAAAATTATATTTTTTATATAAAACAAATTTTCTTCCCATAAAATTGTAATATATCTAGAATAGATTCCACGACAACCATAATAATTGATGATATGTTGTGGTAAGGTAATGCATTTCATTGTAAGAATGAGTCAATATTTTCATGTATTGAGTATAGCAGAATAATGTTCATATATATCCCCAAACGTTTATAATATGACACAAAAATTTGAAATTAGACTGTAGTTTGGCTGGTAAATATCCTCGAAATATTTATATACCATCCAAAATTTTGGGATTTTTCTGAAATTAGGATTCATTATTTGAAATCATTTATTATGAACCAAGAGATAATATTTCACATAAAAACAACATAAATCTATGGTTATACATAACCATTATTGATTTGATATATACATGTTGGGAAGATCACATTTCTATTTATTTTCATTATAATTTTAGGATACATGGAAATAAAAATTTAGTAATTAAAATAGATGATGAATTAGAAGATGCAAGATCATTTTATCAATGTTTGTAACATTATAGTAGAATATTAGTATAACAAGAACGGGGGACATAAAATCTGATCTTCATGAATGAATCAATTGAGATCAAGTGTAATTGATATGGAAGTGGAAAAAAATTTCTTTCATAATATGAATAAATTCTCAATTTCTTAAATGTTGAATTCAATATGAATATTTATGTTCTATTATTTAGATCATTAAATATAATAAACTCATCTCTATTTTTGATATACTATAATTTTAGTTGTTTTGTGTTATATAAATTTTTTAATTAAATATCCCATGAATTTTGTAATAGTAGTCATGAAATCTCTCATGCAGTGTGAAGAATGATTCATGTCAAAACTGATATAGTTGTATATTTTTTTTACAGATTTTATTAATTATTTATCGTCTAATATTTTTGGGGTATTTAATCTAGAATATAAAAATGATACAACTATAGAAAATGGATGATGGTATATTCAACTAATAGGGAGATAAAAAGAGAGGGTTTTTTTATAATACTCATTGAATATGTTGTTGAAAAATTCATTGATCATGGGGGAGATTATGGGGGTCATGTATGTGGGTTTTTCTTGAATAAAGTTCATTAAAAAATTTATATTTAAAAAATTTTAAAATTACCCATATAGAAAACAATATTCATTAATATATGTGAGTATTGAGAGGTAAAAAACAGAATAAAGGATATAAAGATATACATTGTGTGTGGCATAACTTAGGAATTGGGAATAGACCCCTCGGGGAAGATGTAACACGAATTAAAGTGAACTGAGAATCTAATTTAAGTATAATGGGAGATACCTATTTAAACAATAAAAATGAAACTACTATATTCAAAATAAATTATAATAAAGAAGAAGATAATGTTGTCTAGTAAATGTTTTCCTACTACACTGCCTGTTACACAAGTTTGTGGATGATGTAAAAGTAGTATTCCATTCAGCTATTTATTGTACTTTTAATATACAAACCCAATTTCAGATATATAATCATTATGAATGGATTTGTACCTTTTAATAATTCTATATTTTCGTGGTAATATTTCTGTGGTTGTGGAAGATGAAGATTAAATGAGTATGGTGAATTATATAATATTATAGAGAATTAATTTTTTTCAGTTTATAACCATTGATTTTGATTTTAGTTTTCCAAAAATAATTTCATAAATATAACTCATGGTATATTAAAATGATCAATTATAAAATTGTGTTCATGTAGATTAATTTTTTTCAAATAAATTGAGTTAGTTATGAAGATATAATTAGTTGTATGTAGTGACGTCAATTATAGGCGTATGATCTACTATAATAATTCAGAAAGTGGTTATGATTAATCATAGGAGTATATATGAAGATTCTTGTGATAGAAGATAATATATACAGGTGTAATATTGTGAATGTTCTTCTATGTTTAATAGTGTACCCTCTTTAGGTTTATCTCCATCTAACCCACTTTTAATTGGCAATAAATTTCCTAGAGAATGATTTATGACTTGTTGAAACACAATCATAGTAAGGAGAGAATTTCTTGTTTTAGGGTCAAACATTCTAAAAGAAATTGTTAAATATAATAATTATAAATTTATTGCATATAGGTTTGTTCTATGTTAACTGATAATGAACATTTTTTCAAAATTGGAAATATATGTTTCAATTCAAAAAATGTTAATGTTTAAAAATAATAAATTTTAGAAGATCCAAATATTTCCCCACATTATTCACCCCCATATTCGGTCATCCTATACCAATCAATCCATGAAATTAATTAATATCTAATTATACTAGTTTGTTTAACTGAAAACATCTTGATATTATAAAATATTTATAGAATTTTTTAAATGAAAAATACAATGATTTATATTTATATAGAAAAATCTCAATAAACAGTATATTTGGAATGATTAATAACGGATTATTATGAATAGAGAAACATTTGAAGAAAACAAAAATAGTTTTTAATATCATAAAATTCTATGTTAAAATGTAATGGAGTTTAAAAAAATGTTTAAATAGTTAAATATTAGGAATATAATTTATAGTATCACTTTTTTTACAAAAAACATTATTTTTGGATTATAAAAACCATTTTCATTATTTCACACATAAAAATATTTTAATAAATAAAAAATTCACATGATTCAACATTGAAGATTGAGAAGTCTACTGTATTTGTGACTTAGGAACATTACATAACAATGTAAAACATGAAATACACATCTTTAGTGAAAACTACTTTTATATGACCACACGCATTCCTTCATACTTAACATTGAATGTGATATCCGGAGGACATTAATAAGATAGGGTGAAATATAAATCCCAGTAAGGGAGTAAAAACGAATATCATGAATAATAAAATACATTTTAATAAACAGTAATATTAATGGGGCATAAAAGAAACATGAAGAAAAGGCATTATATTTCATGATTATCATAACATGAAAATGTGGAAACAAAATTTAACAAGATATTATAATGAGTCAAGGCTCATTGAACATGGAGTATTCCTAAACCATCATTGAACATGAATTATATTGATTAAACCCTTATTAAAATTGACATATCATGAAACTAGTCTATTCCCAATGCATTGGAGCGCTATCAGGGCACACCCTTCTTAATCCTTTAATATAATGGATAAGTGTGCCACATTGGGTCATACAACATAGAATCATTAAATGTCATCATATATTCCACAATAAATGAATATAAAATACATAAAATATACTATATAATAAATAATTCAAGGATTATAATTATCAATACCCTTTATAGATAAATGGTTATTGTATTCTATAAACAATGACTTTGGATTGGAAAATCGTACTGCAATTACGGCAGCATAACGTCATGAAATAAGAATTCATAAAAAAATTGACGATAGAGAAAGCGGAACATAATAATATTACATGAATTGGATAGTATGTGGTTCATATAGATACATGTACCAACAAATGAAAATGAATTTAGGTACATAATGTAAATGAATTGGATGATTGTAAATGAGGAGAGAGAAATCCCGTACGAAATTTTGACATGGTAACAGGTGTTCATGTCAGGTATTTATTAGATAATAAGGGGTATATCATCATTAAAACGTAATTAGGGAAGTATAGGGGAGGTTTCACATCATACCCCAACATTTTTAATTGAAATTAAATTGGTATAACCGCATAATGAAACATGGAAACAAATGATAAATGAATAAATCCCATTATTGTAAGTGTGATAACAAAGGCATGAGAGGGGCTTGAGAGAAGATTATATGGATATTTGGGAACCTTGGGTGGATTATAGATATTTTAGGTCAATGGATGGTTGATCTGAAAAGGTTTTGAGTGAAGGGAAGTGGGATATTGGGTTGTTTTATATAGAAAATGAATGGAAATTATTAATTATTTAGTTTTTGGACACCAGCCATTAACAGTTCAAAACCACAAACCAACCCATGTTTTTTCCCAAAGGATTTTCCAAATGGGAGTGAAGGAAATTATATTATAACTCTAATTGACTAATTTCTTAAAATATTTGGATTTCTTATGTGGAGGTGAGTTTCACAGTTAAGTAAATCATTTTAAATGTTAAAATTTTGAATAAGTCTTTGAGTGTCCACTAAGGCACCATAAAACTAATCAAAAAAAAATAAATTCAAATTATATTAAATTTAAATCCTATATTATAATAAAATCATGTTTATATTATATTATTACATCACTGTTGGGACATTATGATGTCGTAAAACACATTATATATTTAAACGGTATTTAATTTTTAACAAAAAATTTGACTGTCTCAGAAAATAATGAAAAATTCACTATTGGATAATTTAGAAACCTTGATTCAAAATATAATATTCATTTTATCTAAATAATTTTATAAATATGTGAATTTTTACTTTAAAAATAAAGACATAGATTTATGGAACATTTGTGCGTTTTGACTAAAACAACTTTCAAACCATAATATAAATTAAAATTATATACATCAATATTATATGATAATTAATATTTCATAATACATTATTTAGTAAAAATATTAAATTAAAATATTATTTAATTTGAAAATCCATTTAAATCATAAAAATAGATTTCACAATTTAATATTAACTAAAAATAATATGTTTTCATTAAAGAACAATTTACAAAGTAACAATAGTAAAATGAATGTATATTCTCTATTAAAAAATAATGTACATAATCATTGTTCTTGGGTATTGTTACAAAGCCCCTTAAAACACTCTCATAAAACCAAAGTATAAGGTTTTTGATGGTGAAAGACTCTTGGGGAGGCTCATATAACATCGTTCGGGTGATAATCTCCATTAACTTCCACTTCCCTCTTTGGCAGTTCTACTCAAGCGTAACATATTGAATCTTGTCTTGGTATTGGTCAAGAGTGAATATCAGTGACCCCACCTCTTTTCTAAGCTCTATCAAATGGGATTCATACTATGTAATTCTACTGGATGGGGTCATTTCTTCTTTTTTCTGAGTAAATTGGATTAGGTAAAGCCCAATATATATACTAATCATGCGATCACTGTTTAACAACTATTATAGCAATAGTCACAATTCATAATGGTATTTTAAAATCCAAAAACATTAATCCACGAAATTTCATAATCTATATATCCATATTACATAAACATAAAATTAATTAGGTCAAGTGTAATTTTCCATAGAAAATATTTGTTTTGATATAATATTTGCTCCTTAAGAAATTTCACCCTCAAAATTTCCTTTTATCGCACTAAAACAAATGTGTGTAACTCTGCTTCATCACTTCCTCTAATTCCCATGTTTCTTCTTCAAACATTTGGTTTCCCCACAAAACAATGACATAGGGAATTGTATTATTTCGCACAACTTTTTCCCTATGATCTAAGATCTCAACCAGATTCTCTTCATAAGAGAGGTCATTCTTCAATTGTACCACCACTAGATTGTGTACATGTGATGGGTCAGGTATGTACTACCTTAATAGTGATATATGGAATACTTCTAGAACTTGAGATAGCTTCAGTTGGAGTTCTAGTCAATATGGAACTGCTCTAATGCGATCAAGGATCTCAAAAGGCCGATATACCTTGGAAAAGCATTCCTTTCTTCCAAAATCACATAACTCTCTTCTATGGTGATATGTATAGAAATAACATGTCCCCAAAACCAAAATCTATGTCACATCGATGATTATCAGCATAACTCTTATTTCAACTCTAAGAAGATTTAATGGGCTACTAGATGGTCTTAACCTTCTCCACCAATTCTTCATCCATTTCGGGACCAAAGAGTTTTCACTCCCCAACATCATCCAAACATGACAGTGTTTTTCAAATCTTCCCATAAAGGGATTCAGTAAACTATTATTTTAAGAGAACTCAACCTGAGGAAGATTTTGATCTCATCCTCCTTTGACGTATATTGAGCATGCTCTCAACATGTCCTCAATTGTTTGTATAGACCACTTAGATTAGCCATCATTTTGAGGATGAGAAGATGTACTGACGTTCTCATAAGTATTCAGAGCATGTTGGAGATTCTTCCAGAACATGGAGGTGAATCAGGGATCCTGATTGGATATAATATATTACAGTAATTCATGAATCCTTACCATTTCACTAATATATATCTCGGCAAGTTGATCCAATGATAAATCTTCTCAAATTGCAGTGAAGTGTGATGTCTTTTAAAGATGATCCACAACAATCCAGATAGAATTTGTTTCCTTTAGATGTCATCATAAGTCTAGTAATGAAGTCCATGGTGATGTACACCCATTTCTATGCTGGTATGGGTAATGGTACAATGATCCCCTTATAGTTCTGCCTCTTAGTCTTCACTAGCAATCATTCCAAGCACATTGTTGTATACTCAAAGATCTCCTTCTTCATGTTATCCCACCAATAATACTATTGTAGATCTTGATACATCCTTTTGTTTCCTTGGTTAATGGAGAAATTTGAACTATGCGCATCATTTAAAATTTTAATCTTTAACATCGGATTTGATGGAACACATTTTCATGAACCAAATATCATGATTCCTTTTTCATTAACATTGAACTAAGAGGATTTACCTTTTCTAATAGTTTCCACTTTCTTTTTAATTCCTACATAATCATTTTGGTCTTCCTTTATCATTTCAAAAAGAGATGTTTGAGCAGTCATTTGGTAATGGATTGATGATTTTCCCTTATTTATGATTCTCATGTCCATATTAATAAAATCACAGAAGATTATATCCTTTTTGATTTTCATCAATAATAATATCATATGGTCCTTTTTTACTTTGATTTTCTTCCACCAAGTTCATTATCCTAAGGTGGTAATGGATTTAGCAGTCATAGTATTTGATAATCTCTAACCATATTCATTGGAACATGTCATTCTCCTTCTCTACGAATATATACTTTAGGATTTTTTGGTTTGTATATATTTCACACTTCAACCAAAAGAAGTAATGTTGACAAATTTTCAAAGAGAATATTACTACATCCAAATCCAGATCATGTGTTGGATAGTTTTTCTCATGAAAATTCCATTTCCTTGAGGCATATGAAATGTATTTTTCATTTTTCATCAACACACAGCCCCTAAACTTCTTCGAAGCATCACTGAATACCACAAAAAGTTCTCCACTTTTGGGTAGTGTGAGAATGTGTGTAGTGATTTGAATCCTTTTGAACTCCTTGATTCTCTCTATGCATTCATCACTCTATGCAAACTTTACTCCCACCCAAGTTAACTTGGTAACAGTTTTGGAAAATTGGTAAACATTTCACACAAGTTAGTGATAATATAAAACTAACCCCAAGAAGATTTGGATATCTGTTACATATGTTGGCTTCATTAATCCATTAATTACATCTATCATGGAGGGATCTATAGATATCTCATTGATTGTGATTATATGACCCAATAATGAGACATCCTTTATGCAGAACTCGCACTTGATGTACTGTTCATACAGATTCTCTTTTCCCAAGGTCTCTAGTATAGTGCTTAGATGCTTCTCATGCTCCTCTATGGTTTTAGAGTACAATAGAATATCATCTTTTAAGACTACAAAAAATTTGTCTAAGTAATCTCTAATGACACTATTTATCAAGTCCATGAGGGTTTCTAGGTAAATAGAATGTCTGAAAGGCATTACTATGAATTCATAGTGCCCGTACCTAGTACGAAAAGTAGTCTTGGGGATATCCTCTTTAGTCACCCTTAAATTTTAATATCCCTACCACAAATCCACATAAGATAATCATTGTGCTCCACCTAACTGAACGGATATGTCATAAATTCATGGATGAGGATAATTTTTCTTTATTGTGATTTTGTTGAGCTCAAGATAATCAATGCAATGGCACATTGACCCATCATCCTTCCCAGAAAAGATGACTGGTGCACCTCGTGGTGAATCAATTGGGCGTATATACCCTTCCTAAAGATTCTCTTGTAGTTTTTTCTTCAACTCCATAGTCTTCATCAAAGATGTTCTATATGGAGTCTTGGAATCTGGAAAATACCCCGTTATAAGATCAATTGAGAATACAACATCTATTCTTGGAGGAAGACAAGGAAATTCCCTGGGAAACACTTCTTCGAATTCCCTCACAATAGGCATATCTTCAAAGATGGATGATTCCTTTGAATTAATCATTTGAGCAAGATACATGTGCAAATCGGGTAGTAATACCCATGCATGAGATGATGGTGATATGGATGATTCATCCTCATACTTTAACTTGTACAGTATATGGGGTCGATTTTCTATATAGAGTGTGATTTACCTCTAAAAAAATTTATTGGCTCTAAACTGGGAAAGAAAATCCATGCCATGAGTTACATGAAATCACACTAGAGGAAGTACGATGAGGTTCTTCTGGTAGTTCAATCCACACTTTATGACTGGGATGGAGTCATAATGAGGGAATACAATGATTTTCACATTTTCCATTCTCATAGACATCATTACTTCCATGATTTGTGGTGGTGTTTCAGGATATATAAGAATTCATAGAACTAGATTCAAAAATTATGTTCGCTATTATTGAATGAATGACTAGAATACATGTCACCACTTTTCTTTTTGGTTTCACATTGGTTGTAGTTATGGAAAAATATCACCCCTGATGCCTTGGATGTAGTTGGTTGACTCCGAAAACCCATGGCTTACGAAACTCATTTACAAAGATCCCTGGTTCATTGTAATTGAATCAATGAACAATGCATTGAGGGTTGAATGGGGAATTCATATCATCTATCATAGTAGTGGGGTTTTCCTGTCTATATTTAATGGCCAGGTTCCCTTTTCTTCGACACCAAAATCATTTCCTCGTCCCCTTCAGGAAATTTATAGGGTGCTTCCTTTCGCACCTATGGCATGTGGGGTGCTAGATTTTCTTAGCACCATTGGATTTATCCATCTAACATCCAAAATTAATGTCCACACTATGATTCATATCTCCATGATACCCTACGATTCATAGATCTCTATTTCAACCTTGAGGGAACATCAGATAATTTCGTAATAGATCTTGAAGTCACTGATTGATAGGGATTTCTGCAGGCTAGGTTTTAGCCAACCAAAGAAGAGGTCAACCTTTCATTCTGGGGTAACAACAAAGTCAGAGGCATATCATGCAAGAATTGTGAGGTTTTCCTAATAAGATATGATGAATTCATCGTATTTTATCTTAAGGGAAAAGAAGTCCCTTTACATCTTTCGTCAGAGGGTGTGAGGAAAATATTTATCGAAATACATTTTCTGGAAATACTTTTATATCACGAAACATCCCTCGGGGCCTGTTTCGTGAGTACCCCAAGCCCGCCTTCCATAGGCTAGGGGCTGGCGACTAGCACCAAAGGCGTAACTCTCTAAAACTGGGAAGGAATTGCCTTTATAAAACGTAACACATACACATAGCCAGAGTACAAGAGGAAAAAAACACTAGGTGAAGTAGTACAAGTAAGTGCGGAAAAGTAAATGGGCCAGAATACAAACCCAAACTAAAAGGTACAACTACAACTAAAAGTAAAGTACAACTCAAATTACAAAAGCTGAAAGGTGACAAGTATCTCCTGGATCATCCACTGGGTTCCTAACTAAAGGGTATGTATAGATGTCCTCCTCAACACTCCACGTCCATCCATCTCCTCCGGGTACTATTTCGTCGTGAGATCCACCTCCGGGTACCGACTAGTCATAAGATCCACCTCCGAGTATTGTCCAGCTCTACAAGCCTCAACCATGATCAGTGGTGTCCGTCGTCTACAACCCACACAACGCGGTGTGGGTAAAGCCCGTGTAGGGGTGAGTATACACTAATCAGTAGGGACCCCGAGACCCCCGTTGGTCTCCCAAAATCCACAAAGGATAACCACAAAGGAAAGATATCAATCACGAAGTATCAACCCACACTACATAGGTATATGCCCATAAATATACCTAGGTTATCAATCCTAGCTCTACTCACGAGCTCAAGTACAACCTAGTCCACACATGAAAACACAATGTAATCCTCACAGGATATCAAGTCAAGAACATCGAAGATAATTATTGAAGATCAAGACTCAGCACAAACCAGGATTTTATTCATGATGTTGAAAATCACAGCTGCTAAAGAACATCCCATGCCGAGTACTGTGGGCCTGCTGCTACAACCAAGAACTTCCCACCATGGGTCTGCCACTACTACCAAGCGCTCCTCCATAATGGGTCTACTTCTACAGACAAGCGCACCCCCTTTATCGAGTACCATGGGTATGCCGCTACAACTAAGGGCTCCTCTGTCGTGGGACTGCCACTACAACCAAGCGCACCCCCTCTGTCGAGTACCGCGGGTCTGTCACTACAACCAAGCACTCCTCCGCCATGGATCTGCCACTACAACCATACGCACCACCTCATAGCCTACAGAAGTACTCCTTTTATTGAGTACTGCGAGTCTGCCACTACAACCAAGTGCTACACCGCCATGGGTCTACCACTACAACAAAGCGCACCCCACTAGGCTATCTGAATTACTAGAGTCAATCAATCAGCAGACGTCAAGTCTCATCCAGCTGCTAGGTCTCTGCACTCTGATAGCTCGTCACCGAGAGGGTCCGCTCCACGAGCTACTGGTTGATACTCCATGTATCATAAGGTTCCATGAAGTATTATCTCACAGGACTGCCTCCTCACAGGAGTCACAACGCAACAGACGACATGTAAATCGGATGCCCAGTCTGTGAGATATTATCCTTTTAGTCATGTGGGACTAGTTGGTTTTGTGAACGATCTAACCTGGCCATATCTCAACTATACCCCAAAATCTCCTAGGGTATGCTCAAAGGCACCGTTTCTCAGGTGATCACCAACACCGCTGACGGTTCATCAAGCGGAGGTTTTTAGTACAACATTCAAAGCAGTCACAGGCAGCTCTAGGGTTCCCGCACACAGCATGATCATACCGGGAGGGTCCGCTCCACGATCCAAGGCGCCGATACATCAACTGTCACATAGTCTAGAGTTGATGTATCACAATGTTCTGTCACGACAAATGGAACACAACACGACAGACGGTACGTCAATCGGACGCCCGGTCTGAGAGTTTTTGGGTTTTTCATCCAAGGGGCACGGTTGGTTTTCATGTCAAAACCAACCCGACCATAGTCCGCCTACATCCAAACCTTGAGCGGAGTACGCCAAAAGTTCCTTCTCACTATGTGGAAACCAAAAATGTAGACGACACATCAATCGGACGTTCGGAGCACATGATATAAGTGTTTCCGCTCTGAGGGACCTGTTGGTTTCGTGTTCGAACCAACCAGGCTGAACACAATGTTCTTCGAAACCGTGATTATAGTATACTGAAATAACCGAATCGATTCAAGGATTTCATCTCAACTAACAGTTCATCAATCGGAGGTCTGTAGCCCATGATATGAGAATTTTAAGAAGTATGTTCGAAAACAGTGGGTCTGGGCTCGGTCTGACCCGGCCCAGCACCCCCTGGGTCGGCCCGAACAGGCATGGGGCAGCCCGGCGCGGCGCGGCCGGTTCAGCCCGCATGGTCGGTTGGCCTGTGCGGGCGTGGCCCGTGTGCACAAGAAAGGGAGGGGGCGCTGCCCCCTCTTTCCACGAAGCAGTAGCCCCACTAAGAGGGTCGTGTTGACCAAAACACATGGGGGTTGTAACCCCCGGCTCCTCCTGAAAGGCCGACCATCATTGTCGGTTGTGCTCTTGCTGTGGGAACTCGCGGTCCCGCGCCTTCCGGTGCCGGCGGCCAGAGTTCCGGCTGCCCCGTCAAGCTCCCCGGCGGCCGGTTTTTCTGGCCACCACTTCCAGAAAAGCCACGGCTTAAGCCATGGCTTTCATCCATCTGGCGCAGCGCGACGCCGTTGCACCCCTCTACAGTGGCCCAACTCCAGCCACAGCCTCCTTCGTCTTCAACGGCGTGGTGCGACGGCGCTGCGCTTCTTCATCGCGTCCCGCACCGGTTGTGATTCATTCCTTCCCGCGCGATGCGACATCACCGCGTCACCTCCACCCAAACCGTGACAACCACAAACATGATGGGAGGTGGTTCGGCCATGTTCGTGCGGTCTGGCCTCATTCCGTTAGTTCGATATCAAGCGGACAAGAAAACAAAAATCTCAACTAGATATCAATCACAATTTAAATTCAATAAAATTTAACAAATCCCTTACCTCGATTCGTTCGTCGATTAGATGATGACGTCGTCGAATGATGGTCGTCACGGAACGACATCGCAAGGAAGATGATGACAAAGGTGACGTCGACATTCGTTCGTCACAAGGGATGATGATGTTGTCGTCACTCGCCAAATGCTTCCACATCCGAGTTTGTGTGTCGGTCCGTTGACGATGAAGAGGAAGGAAGAAGAACCATCGAAGATGTCTTGCGTCAAAAGGGAAGGGTTCCGAGGAAGAATCATTGTTCGTTCTTCATCGGAGTTGGTGCGTTCTTCAGTGAGAAAGACGAAGAACTATGAGGCCTAGAATTCTCTCCCAACCACACAACACAACAAAACAAACAACAAATAAAATTAGGCATTGGCCTTATTTTATTTCTCATTACAACTTTTCAAAATTCAAAAACCTGAATTATTTAATTAATTGTACAAGTTTGTCCAATTAATTCAGTGGTAACTTGGCATGCCATTAAAATGGGGAGAGGAGAGATACATTATATAAAATGAGGGTTTAGAGGATTTGAATAGGGTGGGGCTCATGTGGGCCCCACCTAGTTATATCCTCCCAAGGGAGGTTAGGGTGTTGTGGTCCCCTCCCCTAACCTCAACATGGAGGTTTTAAACACCAACGAAAAAATATGCTGCACATATTTTTTAAAAAAAATTCATAGAAAACCCCAAAATTAACATCCTCTCTCGATTAAACGCGACTGCGGTAATGGTATCCTTAAGAAAATACCAGCACTGTGTTTTCAACGGTCCCCTCATATTTCGATTCTGTGCACCAGTTCAAATGTTAGGAAAACCCACTCGCTCGTTCACTGAACACACCTGAGCTAAACTTTGTAAATTGATTCTGGGCACACCGGGCCTCGGAATCAGGTGCCGACAGAAACTATGCACTCGTAAAATCTCAAATACATTATGAAAAAAATTTCCTTGAAATTTATGGGTCTTTAAATTACTCACACCTCAGGGCTTTACATCCCTTTAATGATTCATCATAAACTAGGGAATCAATTGAGGGTACTGAGCATGCATCTGAGCCTCCCGCTCCCAGGTGCTCTTCTGGAGGATCCCGTGCTGCCATCTGATGCGCACAAGATGAATCCACCTCCCACGAAGGACCAACTATTATCGATCCTTGATCTCCACTGAGACCTCCGCAAATGTGGCCCCATCACCAACGTCTAGCTCCCCATGGTCGATGATATGTGTCGGGTCATTCACGTATCTCCTCAGCTGAGTTACGTGGAAAATGTCATGCACCCTATGCAACTGAGGTGGTAGAGACAAATGGTAAGCCACCTTGCCTATCCTGCTGAGAATATGAAAAGGTTCGATGAAGCGTGGAGATAGCTTTCCGCCTTATCAAAATCTCTATAATCCACACCGAGGTGAAAACCATAAGAAAACGTGGTCACCATCCTCGAACTCTAGTGGTCTCCACCTCCTGTCCGCAAAAGAATTATGTCAACTCTTAAAAATTCTCATCTGCTCCTAGATGACTTGGACCTTCTCTATCATAGCCTGAGCCATCTCTGGTCCACAAGAGCTTCTATGATTTCTTATATTTTGATAAAAAAAATTTGGTCTCATTCCCTGGATGAACCATGCCCTTTTCCGAATACAGTCAATCATGGAAGGAAGGATTAATTCATGCCACAGATGACGTCATAAGGCATCGACGATACTACCAAGAGATCCAACCATTTCTCTCACCTCCAAGGGTTGAGTCACACTGTCGGAATCAGTGTGTGGTAACTATGTCTCCTCCAGTAGGAATCTCAAAAGTTAGTTTGAATTCAACAGTTTAAATCGGAACCTCTTAGTACACAAAAAGGAGAGGAAGAAAATATCACAAAGAAAAGTGTCTTTTATTACTGCAGCTGAAGTACAAAGACACACAACAAAAACAACAAGGAAACTAGAAGCACCATGATCAAAGATCCCATGCCTGGAACATGTTCCGCTATTGTCCGCCAGCTTCCGGTGCTCCATAATCATACACCTCAGTTTCCTGAAGCTGAGCTCTCCCATGTCCACCTGTCCCCTGTGGTCGGGGTGGACCTCTTAGTGGTGGTGGTGGTAGAGACTCAAAGAATCACCATCCACCGGATGCTCGACCATCTCCTTTTCCTCGTCTACCTGCTCCCTACAGACCGGCATGGTCGAACCTATACTTCAGCCTGGGAGGTCCCTCATTTATCTGATGTTCATCTGTATGTCCGGTTTGACAGTCACATGCCATGTGACCAACCCCTCTGCAAGAGTAACATTGTCCACTCATGGTAAGTCGTACTCCACCACTGGTGCCTTCCACACAAGATCCTATGTCATGCGGTTGACCACTTGAAGGTCTGGTCCTCTTGGACCCCTGCTTCATCTGTCTACTGCCCACTGTAGAATACTATACTGCATGTCGGCTAGTGGTGGGTCCTGCTACTGGAGGCTGCTCAGCAAGGAGACTCTCCACTAAGAGGGCTCTCTCCATCACTCATGCCTGCATTAAAATGCTAAGGGAGATCATCAAAGCTCTGATCTCATGCCTCAGTCCCTTTTTGAAGGTCCGGGCCCGGATGAATTGGTCTCATACTATATCTGTAGAGTAGCGCGAGAGATCAGTAAACCTCACTGAGTACTGAGATACCGACATGATGCCCTACCGTAGCTGTAGTAGCTTCTGAATGCGCACCGCACTGAGGGTAGCTGGAATGAACTCTGAGCTCAAGAGGCTCTCGAAGTCCGTCCAAAGAAGGGATGCCTCATCGTGCACTCGGAGCATGAGGATCCACCATCTACCAGTTGCCACGAGCAGGAGAATCGCTGCAAGGATCACCATGAGGTCAGCTGGTGTCCCTACTAGCCTGGAAACTCGAACTACAGCCTCCAGCCAATCCTCCGCTTCCTAAGGGTCCATCTCTACAAGGAACCTGGGCGGTCTCTGACGCTGAAACTCGTGAAGTTCACTAAGGCATCGTGCACTCTCAGCGGCTAGGGCTGGTGGCATCGGTGGCTCGGTGGGTAGAGGTACCGACGGTGCCCTTGCTGTAACAGTTCCCTGCACTGAGGCCCCGTCGCTTGGTGGGTTGTCGTCTCGCACAAAGCTCAAAACCCTAACTGGCTGCCATTATGGGGCCATCCTGAAAACAAAAACAGGAGCGCCACATTCAAAACAGTATACCTGGTGAGCTGACGCAATTAAATAAAAAACAAAACTTTTAAAACACACACATAATCAATGTTTTCATGCACTGAGTCTGAAATCAGAAGTCAGTGTCCTGGTGTTTGGATATGTCGGTTTCCGCACCAACACTTAACTCCCTGGACTGATAACCACACTAAAATGCCCTTAACCCTATTCCTTCACATAGATAAAGATCAGATTCTTGAGTTCTGCTGTAGAACCGAACTCCTATGATACCAATTTGTCATGACCCATCCCCATGAGGCCCATTTCGTGACTACCCCATGCCCGCCTCCCATAGGCCAGGGGTAGGCGACTAGCACCTAAGGCGTAACTCCCTAAAACTGGGAAGGCATTGCCTTTATAAAACGTAACACACACACATAGCCAGAGTACAAGCAGAAGAAAACACAAAGTAAAGAAGTACAAGTAAGTGCGGAAAAGTAAATGGGTCAGTATACAAACTCAAACTGAAAGGTTCATCTACAACTGAGAGTAAAGTACAACTCAAAGTACAATAGCTGAAAGGTGACAAGAAGCTCCTGGCTCATCGATGGGGTTCCTACTTGAAGGATAAGTACAGATGTCCTCCTCAGCACTCCACGTCCATTCATCTCCTCCAGGTATCGTCTCGTCGTGAGATCCACCTTCGTGTACTGACTCGTCGTAAGATCCACCTCGAGGTACCATCCAGCTCTACAAGCCTCAACCACGATCAGTTAAGTCCGTCATCTGCAACCAACACAACGGGGTGCAGGTAAAGACCATGCATGGGTGTGTATACACTGCGCAGTAGGGACCCCGAGACCCCTGAAGGTCTTCTAGAATCCACAATGGTTAACCACAATGGAAATATATCAATCACGAAATATCAACCAACACTACTTAGGTATATTCCCATACATATACCTAAGTTATCAATCACAGCTATGCTCACATGCTCATGTACAACCCAGTCCACACAGGAAAACACAATGCAATCCACACATGATATCAAGTCAAGCACATCAAAGATAATGATTGAAGATCAAGACTCAGCTCAAACCATGATTTTATTCATGATGTCGAAAATCACATCTGCTGAAGAACTCCCCCTGCCGAGTACTGTGGGGCTGCAAATACAACCAAGCACTTCCCACCATGGGTCTGTCGCTACTACCACGTGCTCCTTCATCGTGGGTTTGCTGCTACAACCAAGCGCACCCCCTCTGTCGAGTATCGCGGGTCTTCCGCTACAACCAAGCACTCACCCACCATGGGTCGGCCGCTACATCCCTGCTCACCCCCTCTGTCGAGTACCGCGGGCCTGCCACATCAACCAAGGGCTCCTCGGCCGCGGGTCTGCCGCTGCAACCAAGTGCACCTCCCTCATAGCCTACAGAGGTACTCTATCTATTTAGTACCACAGGTATCCCGCTATAACCAAGCGCTCCTCCGCTGTGGGTCTGCCACTACAACCAAGTGTACCCCACTGTTCTATCTAAATTACTCTGAGTCGATCGATCAGTAGACTTCAAGTCTCATCCAGCTGCTAGGTTTCTGCACTCTGTTAGCTCGTCACCGGGAGGGTCTTCTCCACAAGCTACTGGTCGATACTCCAAGTATCACAAGGTTCCATGAAGTAGTATCTCAATGGACCACCTCATCACAGGAGTCTCAATGCAACAAACGGGGCGTCCATCAGATGATCGGTCTATGAGTTATTAGCCTTTTAGTCCCTGGTGCCCGGTTAGTTTCGTGCACGAACCAACCCAGCCATATATCAACGATACCCCAAACTCTCTTAGGGTATGCATGAAGGGAACGTTTTTCATGTGATCACCAATGCCGTTGATGGTTCATCAAGCAGAGGATTTCAGTACAGTAGTCAAAGCAATCACAACTAGCTATAGGGTTCCCGCACATAGCACTCTCGTACAGGGAGGGTCCGCTCCACGAGCCAAGGGGGTTGATACATCAACTATCAAGTAGTCCAGATTTAATGTATCACAAAGTTATGTCGAGACAAATGGAACACAATGCGACAGACGGTACGTCAATTAGATGCCTGGTTTGAGAGTTATTGGCCGTTTCATTCCAGGGCCCCGGTTGGTTTTCAAGTCAAAACCAACATGACCATACTCCAACTGCATCCAAACCTCGAGTAGATTAAGCCAAAAGGTCTGTTTCACTAAGAGGAAACCAACAAAGTCGACGACACATCAATCAGATATTCGGAGCTCAAGATATAATGGTTTCTGCTACAAGGGCCCGGTTGGTTTTGTGTTCGAACCAACCCGTCTGAACCCAATGTTCTTAGAATCCTTGAGTATAGTATACCAAAACGACCATATCGATACAAGGATCGCATCTCAACTAACAGTTCGTCAATCGGAGGTCTGTAGCCCATGATATGAGCATTTGAACATGTATGTCCGAAAATAGGGGTCCGGGCCCGGTCTGACCCGGGTCCGGGTCCAACCCACTAGGGCGCGGCCCGGCCCGGCGCAGGTGGCCTGGCCTAGTGTGGGGTGGGTGGCCCGACACAGGGCGACCCGGTGCGGCACGGCCAGTACGGCCAGCATCGCCGGTTCAGCCAACGCGGCCGGTTGGCAAGCGCGGGTGCGGCCCGCGTGCTCTGGAAAGTGAGGGGGAGCTTCGCCCTCTTTCCACAAAGCAACGGCCCCACTAAGGGGGGACGTGTTGACCACAACACCTGAGGGTTGTAACCCCTAACTCCTCCCGAAACGGCCAGCCTGCATGGCCGGCCGTGCTCTTACAGCGGGACCCCACGGTCTCGTGCCTTCCGGCGCCAGCGGCCGGAGTTCAGGCCGCCCAATCAAGCTCCCATGCGGGCGGTTTTTCCGGCCGCCCCATCCAACAATGCTGCGGCATAAGCTGAGGCATTCATCCATCCGGTAGGGCACGACGGTGTCGCACCCCTCTGCCACAGCCCGACTCCAGCAGCGGGCTCGTTCACGTTCAACATCGGGGCGCGACGGCGTCGCGCTTCTTCGTCGCGGCACGCACCGTCCGTGATTCATTTGTTCCCTTGCGGTGCGATGACACCGCCTCACCTCCACCCAAACCATGACAACCACAAACACGATGGGAGGAGGGTCAGCCATGTTCGTGCGGTCCGGCCTCCTCCAGTTAGTTTGATATCAATCAGCCATGAAAACAAAAATCTCAACATCATAACAAGAAAACTTTTAATTGAATAAAATTGAACTAATCCCATACCTCGAGTTTTTCATCGATCGGAAGATGACGTCGTCGAATGATGATCGTCTCGGAATGGCGTCACAAAAAAGATGATGATGAAGGTGACGTCGGCGTTTGTTTGTTACAAGGGAAGATTATTTTGTCGTCGCTCGGTGCATGCTTCCACATCCGAGTTCATGCGTTGGTTAGTTGACAACGAAGTGGAAAGAAGAAGAACCATCAAAGAAGTCTCGTATCGGAAGGGAAGGTTTCCAAGGAAGAAGTGTCATTCATTCTTTGTCGGAGTTGGTGCGTTCTTCACATTTTTCACGTTCTTCAGTGAGAAAGAAGAAGATCTATGAGGCCTAGAATTCTCTCCCAACCACACAACACAACGAAACCAACAACAAATAAAATAAGGCATTGGCCTTATTTTATTTCTCATGCCAACTTTTCAAAATTCAAAAAAATGAATTACTTAATTAATATTACAAGTGTGTCCAATTAGTTTGGTGGTTACTTGGCATGCCATTAAAAGGGAGAGAGGATAGTTACATAATTTAAAAGGGGTGTTTAGAGAATTTGAAAAGGGTGGGTCTCGTGTGGGCCGCACCTAGTTATATCCTCCCAAGAGAGGTTAGGGTGTTGTGGGCCCCTCCCTTAACCTCCACTTCGAGGTTTTAACCACCAACGAGAAAAATATGTTGCACATTTTTTTTAATTCATAGAAAACCCCAAAATTAACTTCCTCTCTCGATTGAACGCAACTGCGGTAATGGTCTCCTTATGCAAATACCGGGGCTGCGGCTTCAACAGTGCCCTCAGATTTTGATTCCGAGCACCGGTTAAAAAGTTAGGAAAACCCGCTCGCTCGTTAACTGAACGTACCCGAGCTAAACTTTGGAAATTGATTCCGGGCACACCGGGCCTTGAAATCAGGTGCCGTCAGGAACTGCGCACTCGTAAAATCCCAATGAAAATAAGAAAAAAATTCCCTTGAAATTTACAAAACATTACATTTCATTCCATCACTTTGATCTCCTCCTTAGGCTTCATATTTTTTTATCAATGTACCACATTGATCAGCTCCACCCTCCATACAATAAGCCAGAAAAAAAAATTTATCTTGTTCAGAACATTGAAGGATGGAGAAGATATTTTCAACGGAATTGATCCATTCTTCAACAATTGAGGGATCAGATTATCCATTAAATGATGGATTCCATTAATTCATGAAGCTCTCTATTGTTACTTGTTCATTCTTGGGGGGGGGGGGTTGAATGTTCTTACTGACCAATGTTTTTATTCAAAACATGATTTAACTAAGAGAGTATCATTGAAATTTTCGTCATTCTCAATCTCATAGTATTGTGTATCTAATGAGAATAGTCATCACATTGATCATAATATCAGTTGTTAGCCTGAGTCCCCCTATTACTGTATGTTGGATGAAATAAAAGTAATCTCCAGGGTAATGCATAAAGGTTTATCCAAAGTCAGAAATGAATGAATTATAAATTACTTTTACTTCCTTAACATATGAATTTATAGGTAACAATCTATGTAATCAATAATCCACATCCAAACATATATTCTTAGTGTATTATTGTTATTCACTTAATAATGGTTCATATTAAACATGAAAATTTACAAAATTAATTCCCCCAAGAGTGTCGTAACCAAGAGTGCAGCAATGCCCATTTTCGTTCACCAGTTCTGGTTCTAGTCTATATCAAATCATTGTTTTCAAGTTTTACCCTTAGATACATCTGTGCCAGAGCCTCCTCTACCTACTTGAATCCAGAGGGGGAATTATTTTATTGATTAACCACTAACTAATTACTATCCAAAATGTAGATATGTTTTTATTATACTTATTCTTATCCCAATTGTTTCACTAGAGATTTCTAATCCAAATCCCAAAAATAACTAAATCTATCATCTAATACCAAATGAAATAACCCTGATAATTAATTCATGCGTTCACATATTTTATAACTTACAACCTTCACTTGATAAAACAAAGATGAATGAGAGGTATAATCTCTAAGAGGCATACAAACATTACATTCCAACATAATACATGAAATACACATCTTTATTAATAACTTCTTTTAGATGACCACGCACATTCCATCATACATAGCATTGCATAGGATAACCTAAGGACATCTCTATGAAAAGGGTGATCTATAAATCCATGTAAGAGTTTAATATTGGCATAAAATGAAGAATACAGTACATGTAAGGAAATAGACATATCAACATATCATAAGGGAAACATGAACATAAAGGCATGATATTGCATTATTATCATAACATGGAAAAGTTGAAAAAACCTTTACCATGATATGAGCATGTGTCAAGGTTCATTGCACATGGAGCATGATTAAACTCTCATTGAAATTTAATCATCATTAATAAACAATAATTTCACTTGATGTATCTGGATACCAATATTTTCCCAATGCATTGTTGCGCTATCAGGGTGCACCCTTCTAAATCATTTTATTTAATAAATATGTGTGACACATGGATCATACAATGTGGAATCATTAAATGTACTCATTTATTCCATGATAATGGAATATAAAATACATGTATGAAACTATAAAATCAACAAGTAGATGTTAATAATGGTGATTACCCTTTATAGTGAAATGGTCATGGTATTCATTCTATATTAACCTTGTCTTCGAAAATTGTGGTCCAATTTCGGTAGCATAACATTGTGACATAAGAATTAAAAAAATGGTTGATTAGAGTGAAATGGGTATATAATCATAATCAGAAAAAATGGACATCAAGGGGGTCATATATATACATTTTCTGACATATATATTGGAAATTAGGTGGATATTGTAAAATAAGTTCTTGATGGTAAATGAGGAGAAAAAATCCTTTATGAAATTTCGGCAAGGTAACTAGTTTACATGAGAGACATTAATGAAATAGCAAGGGGTTTATCACCGTTAAAACATAAGTAAGAATGTATAGGGGAGGTGAAAAATAATAAACCAACATTTTTAATTGAAATTAAATGTGTATAACAACATAAAGAGCCAAGGAATAAAATTAGAAAGAAAAAAATCCAATACATGGAAGTGTCATCCCCAAGTCTTGGGAGGGGATTTAGAGAGGCTTCATGAGTACATGGGGAACCTAGGGTGGATTATAGAGAGAATAGGTTTGGGTTTAGTCGAGATCCAATGGTTTTGAGTGAAACAAGGTGGGATTTTGGGTGTGTTTTTGTAGAAAAGGTGAAGGAATTGTTTAATATTTTATTTCTGGACACCACACATTAAAATAATCAAAACCACAAACCAAACCTTAGTTTTTCCCATGGTTTTTTCCAAAGGGAAGTAGAAAAAAATATTTTATATGTTCAATGGCTTATGTTTATAAAATCCTCGGCTTTTTTATGTGTAGGTGAGTCACACTCTCAAAGAAATAATTTTAAAATATAAAATGTTTTATATGTCTTGGAGGTCCCACTATGGAACCAAAAATTTAATCAATCAAATGTAAAATCAAATTATTTTAAAGTTGTAACCTATATTGTAAAAAGATAATGTTTATTGATTTTTTTTACATAACTATTGGGTCATTATGATGTCATAAAGCACATTATAAATTTAATCAATATTTAAATTTTACCGAATAATTTGACCGTCCTAGAAAATTATGAAAAATTCACCGTTGGATAATTTAAACATTCTGATTTCAAAAAATAATATTTATTTTATGTGAATAATTTTCTAAATAGGTGAATTTATACTTATTAAAAAATTTTACATTTATTGAATATTCATGTGTTTTTTCAAAAACAACATTCAAAACTTAATAAAAATTACAGTAGTCTCCATAAAAATTATATAATCATTTATATTCAATAAAATTAAAATTAGTAACAATATTTCATTTAAATGTTATTTAATTAAAAAATACATTAATTCAACGAAATATAATTATTAATTAAATATTTACTAAAAATACTATTTTTCATTAAAAAACTATTTACAACATAACAATAATAAAATGAACATATATTCTCTATACAAAAATAATGCACATAATCACAGGGATAGGGTATTGTTACGTAATCCCATATAACACCCATATAAAACCTAAGGGTAAGTTGTGTGATGGTGATAGACTCTTTTGTAGGATCAAATAACATCGCTCATGTAGAAATTTCTATTAACTACCATCTTATCACAAAGGTGGCTCCTCTCATGCTTAATGTGTTGAATCTTGGATTGGGATTGGCCAAGAGCAAAGCCAAGTGACTCCACCTACTATCTGAGCTCTAAAAAATTGGATTTTTAGGGAGAAATTATACTGGATGAGGCAATTTATTCTTTTGTCTCAGTAAATTGGATTTGTTAAATCCATATATTTAGACTAATCAGGTGATCATTATTCAATGAATATATTAGAAAAAGTCACAATTCTTATCAGTATTTGATAATTCAAAAACATAAAACATATGAATTGGATATGTTATATAATCATTTTATATAATTAGACAATTAATTAGATGAAAATAAATTTTTATTAATAAATGTTTGGGTCATTACATAGATCTCACTCACTAATGGAGTTTAGGAGAAGCTTTTTATAATATGTACATAATGATATTTCAAAATAATTACATTACGATCCAATATATTTAGAAACCCAAAAAATATAGAAAACAAAAGTTATTTATATACTCTCTGAAATGTGATTTTATAATATTACATGTAAATATATTTATAGTTATTGTTAATGGAGAAAATAAAATTTGTAATGTATCATATTATAAAACTAATGTTTACTTTTTTTCTTTCATCTATATTTTCAACATATTTACATGAATAGAAATGATAATTAACCTCTAAATGTATAACATTTAATTATAAAAAAAAATTATCATCATAGATTATCAAATTTTATGAAGAAATTTTAATGTTACCCTTCTTGATATTTCATATAAAGATAAAAAACATATTCATGAGACAAAAAATGAGTCTTTTCAGATGATGTATATCATATGGAGATTTGTACCCTATGTATATGGGATACTAGAGGTTAATGTTTTAAATTTTTGTTTCCTTGTTTCTAAGGAATAGAAAATATATTTATACTAATAAATATCCTGATTTGAGACTGTTATTAAACTATTATTAATATAGAGAGATCCAGGGTTAGTGTGGTATGCTATGGATCATGCAACAGTTGACTTCAACCGATATTAGATTTTTAATCACCGAATAAGATTTTCTCAATTTGTATATCAGTTGAGACAGAATAAAATATAGTATGACCAATCCTAGGTATGTAAAATGTGATATTATTCTCTGTTGATTGATGGATATGTGATGATCTGATCTATATGGATTATGGATAAGTGATGAGTTCATCTATCTTATTAGTCTACACATGGATAATTGAGAATTTATAAATGATTATGTGGGACTAAAATACTCAATTCTATATGGTTACATTTTGTTTTGAAAAAATAGATCAAATTAATATTTAATAATGTTTAATTTTCAAATATCAACACTAAAAATAACAGTTCACTATCACAATACATATAATGACACTGGTAAAATCCTTAGTTATAGTATAATTATTTCATTATATATTTTTTTTAAAAAACAGGTAGTTTATTTTTTATATTCATAATGAGAATTGTATAATAAATCATCATAAATGATAAAATTTGATATACATTTTTGTAATTTTGATATTGGTAATTATGATTTCCTTGAGTTTTATAATGATTGTAAAAAAACATTGATTTATGAAGCTTAATTAGACCGAAATTCAAAATAAATGAATCTAATCCATGTCTTAAATAGGGTGTATATTGTAATATAATTTCATTAATATAATGTTAAATAATTAATTAACTATTTCACATGTGATTCCCATATTTTAGGGAATCAATGGAAGTAACCAAATATGACACCAAAGATTTATATATATTGTTAAATTTTAAAATTTTAATTGTTTTAAAACCTCAAATATGTAACTCCCTCGATAACAATATAAAATTAACCATATGAATCATCTTAGTGGGAATATAAATAATAATTCAAAAAGTTTAATATATATTATTTAGATTCATTGTAATGAGAAAATAATTTTTTATTAAATTAATTGTATAATATAATTTATTTTTACACTAAAACTTAAAAACACATATTAAAATAATGTAACTGAAAATTGAAGGAAATGAATTGTGGTTGAGGAATAATTTACTAATATAACTAATACTATTACATGAAAAAAATTAATCTTTTAGAAAATTAATTATTGGAATGATTTTTTGGATTTGGTGTCTTGGAATAGACTACCTTGTACTTTATATTACAAAAAACATTCATTGAAGATAATATTAAATATATCATATCCCATTTTTATCTTTATCTATATGTATTTAATTTTATAATATATCATTTCATATTTCATGTCATAATTTTTCTTTATTTTCACTTATATTATTAGAACCTTGTGATGTTATAAAGATAAAACTTAAATATATATCATATTGTCTATATAGAAAACTAAGTTGGGGATTTTTTTTAAAAAACATTTATGTGGATGATTGAGTAAAATGATGATATTTCATCTCATTAATATATAACTAGTTTATTTCTAATGTGGGAAATTATGTTGAATGCCCAAAAATTAATATAAATTTTTAACAAAAAATATCACTTGAAAAGGAATAAAGCCTTCAGGGGGTTCTAAAAAAATGCAGCATGTTGGAAAAACCCATAACATTGTCTGGACATACCATGGGAAGGGAACCATGATTGAATATCTCCATAGGAGGATAATCTACTGAGGCCTTCGAGGCAAGGATATCAGAAACATAGTTACTATCACACTATGTTTGTGTTTCATCTGATAATCCAATAAGTATTAGTATGGAATGGTTCTTCTAATTTATTGTTATTATTACTATTACTATTATTATTTCGTATCGGGACTTTCTTACAATGGTGTATTAGAGAAATTTCAGAAATTCCATGTACATAATAAATAAGATGTGTTGGGACCATCACAAACGATAAGTTATCAATAAATAATTTAATGAAAAATTAGACAATTCAATTTATGGAAGTTAATATCATAGACCAATGAATGGAATGGAACCATTGTATAATTTCAAAATATGTGGTGATATATACATGTTCATTATAGATATCAATTAATTATATAAAACACATTACTATTGATGACATACATATCCAAAATTCATGATGAGTAATCGAGAAAAAGTGATTAAATTACACAATCTACGCTCATATGTGATTATCTATGTTTTGACATTATCATCTTCACATTGGGTTCCATGACCTATATTTTGACAGTAATATTAGATCATAGAAATGTATTCTTACTTGAAATGAGGAATAATACCAGATGGTTCACTCTATTTCTTTCTTTTGATATGAATTAAATTTTATTTAATGTAAATTATCAGGATAAATTTTATTTTTAATTTTATTTAATTCGTTTTGTTCTCGATTTATAAATTGAATAAATTAAATAATTATTATAATGAATTCTAATAATTTAATTATGTTTATAAATAATATATAGTAATTTATTTATTTATTGATAAAAATTTTATTATTAATTCTAGTATTCGATAAATTTTGATGAGGACAAGAATACCAATATAATTTATGACAAAATACTTTAATTTCCAAGATGGTAAAATAATATTTTTCCCTTCTCCAATAAATATAGGCTATAAGAAAAATAATACAATAATTATTATAAAAAATTTGGTCATTTAAGGGGTTAATATATAATTAATCGAATATTAGTATGTATATAATATTTAACCCTCACCCATAGGAATATAAATATAATTTTATATTTATCATTCTAATGTTGAATGAATTGGAGAATCTTTGACCATAATGAATTCAATAGATCAATCGATAAAAACTGAATACTGATGTTGATTTAATTTTAATAATCCCAAGATATTCTTCATGCTCATCCATTTTATTAAGATTGAGTGCTTAAGGATAACAATTGAAGCCAAGTGGAATCTTTATAGTGAAATAGTAGATCATAAAAAGATGACTAATCTACCATAGTAGCAAATGAAAATCTATCGATGTTTTTTGTGATCAAAGGATTATTTATTTTTCACCTTTAGATGTATTCTAAATTTGGATCCTATAATAAAAATGTTTGTAGATCAAATTAGTTTCATATGATCAACATATTCCATAAACTATGATCACTATATTTTGGTATTTTTTTCAATCCATTTAAATAATTTATATATTGGAAGTGAATGATCATCTTGGTTTTGGTGTTCCTTTAATGGTTCAATGGAATTGTTTAGTCATTATGGATCACACATCATGTACATCCTTGAATAAATATTCAATATAAAATCATCTTAGTCATGATCATCCTTATTATGATCTTTTGAAGCACCTAGAACATTCAAGTTGAAACAAAGGGTTTACAATCATATTTATAATTTATAATTTGATTTTGGATCAATATAAATTTAACTATAAAATTTAATTTCATGTTTAATTAATTCACAATATATCATCAAGATCTCTTTTTCCAACTATTCATTTCTCACTCAAATAAACATTATTGGTTAATAATTAGTGTAGAATGCATCCAAAGAACACATATACGGTCTCCAAGATCTACATATAGAAAATAAAAGTTTACTTGATGTGTACACCTTTTTCACACATTGATTATAGTTATTTATTACAAAATGAAAACATTTGTGAATCTTGTCCATCATGTAATAAATATTATCTTTTATATTGGTTAATATAAACAAAACAATGAGTATTTTTTTAATATGTTGGGAGAAACCCATAATATTTTATTAAGCTTAAGAAATGTATCTCTCTATTCTAGTAATAAGGATCCAATTACATGACCTTGATCGCCTATCGAAACGGCCCAAATACGCTTCTTGAATTCCCTAGCCTATTTGTCCATCAATAGAACTCCTACAGTTTACACATATGTTCATAATGGTGTCCACCATATCCTATGATAACCTGCATCCACTATGTTCTCTTCCCCATTCCAGGTTATTAAGAATCTCCCCAACCCATCTATTTCTTTTTTCCCAGCATTGAATGTGTTTTTCCTGGATCCAGACCTTACCATATTCATTAAATTCTTATAGAATATTCATAATTATTCTATTCAAATACTTTTCCACACTCAAAGTTCATATATACATATCACTGACATCCACCAATTTTTATGACCACTTACATTTCCCATGATAGACAACTGTGACCCACATCACTGATTTTTTAAGCTGGAATCTAGTCCCCACCATCTCAATGAGAAATACCACATTTGAGGTATGTTGTGTTTTCTTAAACTCCCAACTTGTTATGTAGTGACCAATATATATCCCACTGAAATATATTTCTATTATCACATTAAACTCTATGATTAATAAAATAACACTTAATAAATGATAATTTAATGTTGTTTTTATTTCCTAGTCATTAAAATTCTATGCGTCAATATGAATAAAAAAATTATGAAAAAATTATATATTAAAAAAATACAATCATTAGTTTTCAACTGCTTATAAATCAAAATAAAACCACTTTAATTAAAATTTTAATGATTTTATAAAAAACAATTTTTATGCACATATGGAGTGTATGTCCTATTAAACACAATTAATATATTTTAATAAATTATTTTTATTGAATGATTAGAAAATATATTCAGTAATATACCTTCCTTTTTAGGTATGACTCACATTTATTTTATCATTTAATCCTTTTTAGATGAGTCTTGTTTAGATACATATAGCCTTGGATGAGGATAATGAAATAAATTTGGAGGATATATGCTTGTTTGAATTAGTGTATTATTGGGTTTAAATTTTTAATGTGTTACCATGTGTTCATTATATGTTGGGAAACATTAATAGGTGTTTGGGTTGTTTTATTAAAAACATTGGATAACAAAATTCTTAATAACATTTAATCATCTTCTAAATGGATTACACATCATGTAATTTTCATGATATTTTAATATTCATCCCTGCATACTTGTTTTTCTGCATATCCTATTAAAAAAATTAATCAAAATCTAACTATATTACATGAAATGTAATTCCATGAATTCCTATTTTAATGAATGATATGCATTTTATTTTCCAATTAACTCCTATGTAGTTTTCTTCTCTTAATATAGGGTGAACCTATAAGACTTTTTGAGTTCCAACCACCCCTCTAGACATTCAGTATTACAATCAATTCCAAGATAAGTGGTTATGTTTGGAATCCCATCTGTCTCATTTTTCATCTGACTTTTGCGGTGTAATCTCTTGACCATGTGTGTTTTTGGTTTTGGTCATGATTAGTTTTTACCTAGGACCTTCTTGAATACATGTGCTCCTTCTTCCACATGGGATTTTCCATTGTAATCCTTGTTTGGTTACAATTTTTATAGTATTGTGTCTAAAACATAACCTTATAGGTTGATAAATGTCAACTATGTAAAATATTTCATTTTAACTAACATATTTTGAACATAAAAGATTGAAATAATTGGTTGAGTCATTCAATGGAGTCCCTTTGGATCTAATTTTTTATTAACCTGGATTATAGAAACTATACAGGTTAGTGAAAAATAAAATATAAATGAATTGTTAATGGACTAATATTTTTCTAGCATCAAATCAATTTTGAGTACTTTCATGATATAGATTTACCTTGGCATGAAAACATTAATGGGATAATTTTAACGCATTTGTTATGGAAAACTAATTTTTTAAATGTGTAATTGGAATATAAAAGGTAATTTTCATAATTAACCATTGTGTCATTTTGTGTGATATTGGGATATCCTTATTATTGAAATTTGTGTAGTAATTTTAATTTTGTAATTCATATATTGGGAATTTTAATTGAGACACATGCTGAAATTCTTAGACAGTTTTATTGAACCAGTGAAAAATTATGAAATGAATATATAGGGAATTTTTCCATTGAAAATTTTTATAATGATTATATAGGTTGTTGGACCAGACATAGATGCAGAGATGGTAATATGTATTGCTAGGCCCAAAGAAAAATTCTAGAATGAATATATGGTGTGATAGGCCCATTGACACAAGTTTAAATGATTACATAGTCGTATATACTCAGATTAAATGTTGAATTTCTTTTATTGTGGTTCTAGACACTAATCTATGTGATTTATACAATAGTAATAACATTGTTCTTGGATTTGTTGTGAGATGTTCTTAGAGACTTTTTGTCATGGCATCATGGTGGGTTATGTTATCACATTGTTATAAGTATTTTGTGGGGGAATGATGTGATACAAGATCAAATACATTCCATCAGGTTTTCGAAATAGGTTTTATGTGATATAAATTTAATTGTTTAATTAATGAAAAAAATTATTACATTATTTTATATACATTTTTCAGCCTATTTATTTTTAGAAATTGTTGTGTTGACCTACTGAGTTGTACAGACACCCTATATTTTCCACTATTTTAAAAAACAAATTATGTGGATATTTTTTTAAACTTGAGAAGGGGACATTGTTGTTCGGTGTTTGATCAATTTTTTGGATAGGGTTTTTGATATTGGACCGAAAAGGGGTTTGTGTTTGGTGAATTTTGAGTATTTATTTTAGTATAATAGTATTTTACGTGTATTCACACCTAGCATGAAATTTATTCACACTCCATTACATCAATACATTATTCCATTATTATTTATTATAACATAATATTGTCTTCAACTGTATATTTCTACTATATTATATTATTTCAATTATTTTATCACTTTGATATTTATTTATTGTTATTGGTTATTCTAGTAAGTTGTAACTATATAACCAATGGGTATAGTCTCCCAATTAAACATTTCTCAACCACACTGGTATTTAGAATCCTATAGAATTCAAGGAGGTTCGATTGATGTCTTCTAACCATCCCATTTCAGCCACATGATAGAGTTCCATATCAAGGGATTTTACAATGTGGTATGAGAGTGGGATTATATTCTAATTAATTAATATTTTTAATTGGTAGAAAGGAAAACATTGTTTATTTGTTAAATGGAAATGATCTTGTATAAGGTAGTATCTAACACCTTTATTGGGGGAAATCCTAGTTCCCATGGGTATATTTCTGCTATTGTTGTGTTACTATTACTGTTGATGTTATTTCACCTTAGGTGATTCACATGTTGTGTGAGATTATTTTTTAATGATGTTATTTGTTTTTGAGATTTATACTCATGACCTATTATGGTTCGAGATGACAATTAATGCATTATATCTGAGATATGAGGATATAAATTGAAATTCATTTCTCATGATAGGAAAATATTTAGTTGATGTGATATATAATTTCATATTGAATTGTGATATGAGATATCATTTATATCTAAAAAAAGAAAAAAAAGAACTATTATTTCTTTCTAAAACTCTGGTAGGTCACATTACGATACTAGAAGTCAGTGGTTCTCTATTTTTTTAACTTGTTAAGGCTGACCTAATTATTATAGAGAATCTTCTTAGGATTGTGATTTCCTTGTAATGAAAATTAATCCTCATCATCATTTAGTTGAGAATCGGGAGATTCCACATTAAAACTCTTTTAAGAAAGCTAAATCGGAGATTACTCTTGTTCTTGAGGATCTGATGGATATTAAGAATTACGACATCATTGTAAGGGTTATGAGACCCATTAAAAGGGAGATTGATCACATCAATCCTTCGGTGTCTAAGAAGAAGATAAATTTTCTTATACTACATCATTCTACATTTAAATGGTATTGATGTCACTCAGAAGCTGAGTTCAAGATTAGGATAGCTCATATTATCTTTGAGAATCTTAAGACACTCTTATATATGAAAATGATGGGGTTTTTTATTATTTATGGTGTATCCATGATTTGGTGTGAAATTATATAAAAATTTGTGAAAAAGGATGTGTTATATTGGAATGACATTGAGATAATGTTCCTCAGACATTTGTATCTCATGACATTGTGGGATGTTAAGGATCTTGAGTTCATACATATGATGTAGGTGGTCTGGTTATTGATAGAATATGTTGATCTTTTCACTAACCTAAATTGATTTATGACATTATTTGAAACTTATGAGATTATCATTGTGGTTCGTTTTTATAATGGTCTTTGATATGAGATAAGGTCACTATTGAACATGTTTTTTTAGCGGTTTTTTACACGATAAATCAGGCACGTAGTATGGAAGGAATTTTTAGAGAGGACATAAATAGTGGACATGCTATTTAAATAGGGAAAACTATGAGCACTTATTATAATTTAAAATAGTGCCATTATGATTATTTTTTATCGGGAAATAGACGAAAGTGTAGTTAGGAAAGAATGCAAATTTCTCAGTATTTTCTTCCATTACAGTTCTATCAGTGTGCCAATATCTATCACAGACGAACTTAGTATATGTATGTATCTTTATATTTTCACACTTGTGGAAGGATGTTCTTCCACATGATTTTTTATAGGGGTATACAAGAGTTTGTTATTTTAAGGGGAAAATGAAAGGTACCATAGACTGTAAAATACTCAATTACTAATTAACAAAAAGGTAGCTTGAGTTCTGCGAGTCATTCTGGTCGAGGTAGGAGATGTGGTACCCATTTGTGGGAACGAAAGTAATAAGAATTGGCTATAAATCTATGTATTCAAGAAATATCCTAAGTTGGAGGTGACGTTCAATTTCATATTACAAATATTATTGTACCTATTGTAGATGTAAGATCATCTACTATCAGATGTGTGATACTTTTATCATCTACCCTTTCATTTATCTTTTTTATTCAAGGGCATTACATTACTTTTATCCACTATTTTTATAGTGGATTGGGATTTGATGTGTAATATTTGATTTCATTATGAACATCAATAGACCATTTTAATTTTCATTATATAATAACAAACATAGCATGGAATTCCCTATATGGTGCAGTGGTTACCATTAATTTTTTGGAATCATTCATACTCAAAATAATAGTTATTTATTTGATTCATAGAATTTATTTTTAGTTATATACAAGGTTAATTTCATTATTAAACATAGGAGAGTTATATTATTATCTCTTGATGTTGGAATCCACTCTCAAATGGGTGTGAGGGGACTTTAGGGAGGTCCTGCATGAAAAATTCAATGCAAGTTAGATTGTGTCATGACTCAAATAGTCATAATTTCAACAGATAATGGAATAACGCATCATGATTCTTTTTCTGTAGTGGTATACCATTTTTAAGATGTATTTCTTGAGGATGTCTAAAACATTCCATTTTAGGAATAGATCAATATTATGATTGTGTTGATGTTGTGAGAGTTCTATATTTTATCCCTTTCAATAAAATAGAACTCGAAGAGATTCAGGAGTTGAATTTTTAGATTGAATATATTGTATCTATGGGTTTTATGTATTGGATCGAATAAGTAGATGTATATGAGATTAGATGGAACAATACAAGAGCGGGGTGAATTGTAGGTTAAAAAAACTTTGAGTTTAAACACTCAATAGATCAGTTTAAATGAACTTAAACTAATAAAAATACAAATACCCACAATTGTATTGAAAGATAAAGGGTAATACTAATTGAAATGTAATAGAATTGTATTCAAGAGGAATACAATAGAAAGAGTAATTAAAAGGTGAATGATTCTACCTTAAAGCGTATAGAATCAATCAATACAATATGTAAAAGAAAGGACATAATTGAAACAATTACAAATGTATATGGAATAGAAAAGAAAATAAAACAATTTCTTTTCTAATACAAATAGAAGCGGAAAAGTAAAAGTATTACAATTATTTTAACCCAAAGAGAAGGGTTATCCTTTCACCTAGTATAAAAGTACTGTCTCATTAACACCTTGATGAGCCCTCGATACGATGATCGGTACGTCTGTCTGCCTATCCACGGTAGCCCTCGATACGATGATCGGCACGTCTGTCTGCCTATCCCCGACAGCCCTCGATACGATGATCGGCATGTCTGTCTGCCTATCCCCGGCAGCCCTCGATTTTTCAGGTAATCGGCACCTCTGTCTTTCAATTACTTGAAAGCCCTCGATACGATGATCGGACACACAAGGCAGATGAGAGACGTCACAGAGTCTCTCTCTAATACTTGGAAGCACAAAGATGAGTCTCATTCGTTTGTCATCTCTATTTCCTCGACTTCAAATGATATCCTATTTATAGGCTTCGGTTTCCAACGGTCATATTTCCTCCAACGGTCATATTTCTCCGAAAAACTCGGAGGGACTTGGACACCTGGCATTATAACGGTCATATTGAAACAGAAAACACGACATCGTTTTGATTAGTACAAAAGATATATGTCGATGATAAAAGTGAGTACGATTAATATGAAACAAGTGTTTTTGATAAAATAAAATAAAGAATATGCACTGATACAATGTAGTCTGAGTACGATGCAAGAGTCAGTACGATTATGAAAGTCAGTACGATTATGAAAGTCAGTACGATTGACATAGTTAGCACTATTGACAGAGTTAGTACGATTGACAGAGTTAGTACGATTGACAGAGTCAGTACGATTAACATGCTCAGTATGATAAATTGGTTCAGTACGATAAACAGGAATAAAGACATTTGTGATTTCCAAAACAAGATGTGAAAGTCAAAAGAAAACTTTTGACTTAACAATCTCCCCCTTTTTGGAAAGCACAAAACACAAAGTAATTGTAATCAATAAATACTTATCTCCCCCCTGAGTTATTGAAAACTCTTCTGTATAAGAAATTGAATACAACTAACTCCCCCTTAGGTGTATACTTTCCTAAAGATTGTATTCATAGTTTTTACTTGGTTTCGAAGCATCCAATTTCTCTTTGTAAAATATTTTCCCCTTTATGAAACATTCTCCCCCTTTGTAAAACATTCTCCCCCTTTGTGAAACATTCTCCCCCTTTGTGAAACATTCTACCCCTTTGTGGTTTTCAAAAAGAATGGGGTTACTTTGAGTTTCCTGAAAGAGTTAGAGAGAGAGAAAAAATTGCAGGAGAAAAGAATGGATTCATAAAAGTTATTACAAAACAGATACTGGTTCCAGAGGAAAAAAAGTATAACAATAATTTGTTTTCTCTTTCTTTTTCCTTCTTTATGAGTTCATAGAGAACAACTTTCATCTTCTTGATTTCCTTCTTGTATTCAGAAATTGATTCACCCTGGGTTCTGAGTAGCTCTTGTTGGTCTGCAAAGATCTGATCTTGATTTCTGATAGTCTCTTCTTGGACTCTGATTACTTCTTCAAGGGTATTAATTCTGTCTTGCAGATTCTTGTTGTCTTTGGATAACACAGAGTTTTGTTTCTTCAAAAAAACCATTTCATCCTTGAAAGATGAAACCTTTGAGAATTTGCTTTGGAAAGCATTCATCCTGTCCTGAAAATCTCTTACTGAAGGAACATCGGCTCTTTGAGAAGACACAAGATTAAACCTTTCAACTATTTCTCTGTCAAGCTTTTTGAAAGCAATTGCAAGCTCATTTGACAAACTTCTTATATCTTCAATTGCTATCTCATGGTCATTGATTGAGCTCTCTGTTTTGAAGGACCACTTGGTCATCTTGTTACAAGCTTTCTTATGAGCAACCGAACTTTCTGAAAGAACTTTCAAATCGGCTTCTACTGACAAGACTTTCTTTCTTAATTCATTTACAAGGCCAAACTTTTTCTTTTGATTTTCAGTAATAAAATCAATCTTCCCTTCCAACCTTGGGAAATAGAGAATAGTTTTCTCAACTCTTCTCAAAATATGGACAATGTAATCACTCTTCTTGAGAGAGATTGTATGTTCAGAATCCGTATCTTCATCGTACGAAGGCAAATCATTTGATCAGCTTGAGTCTATAGCTGGTTGTTTTCCTTTTGCTTTTTCTTTCTGCTTCCTTTCTTCTTCCACTTTATCACTAACAAAAACTACTTTTTCAGTGTGAGAGAATTGAGCATCTTTCTTTCCTGGAGATGGAACTCTATCTGGAGTTTCAGAAACTTCAAATAGAGCTTGATCGGCATGAGGGGTTTTTTGAACACCTTCACTTTGCTTCTGAACCGATTCCTCCCTGCTCTTTTTTGAACTCTGAAGAAATTCTAAAAGAAAATCTCCTTCCTCTTCAAATTCTTCTATTTCTTCCATCATTTGTTTTCCTTTTTCTTTGTCAGGAAGAGTCTGTACGATAGGCTCTTGATGTACTTCTGTGGTAAGTTGAGCACTAGCTTCCTCTACTACTTTCAAGATTTTAGAGACATCAAAGTCTTGGGCCTTTCTTTTCAAAAGTACTTTCTTCTTATTTTCATCCGTAAGGGTTTCTTCTACCCTTATTCTTTCTGCAAAAGCTTCAGTCGGGTCAAGACCAAACTTTGGATCACCTTCCTTCCTTTCTTTCTTATCCTTTCTCCACTTGGATGCAACCTCCTTACTATACTTTGGCTTATTCTTGGGCTTTGAACTGGTTTGCGGATCAGACATTTGAGTAAAACCAGTAGATTGAAAGTCTTTGACTGGCATAGGTGCCGATTGATTCTGAGCTATATCGACTTCTAGATCCTTGACAAAATGTTTTGAATTCTTATCAAAACAAACATTCAGCTTCTTAAAAGTTCATTTATTTATCCATGAAGGCTTCAAATCAATAAAAGTTCCTTTCAAAGGAATATTACAAAACTTCATGCTCTCAAGGATGAATTTTGTAAGGATAGCCGGATACATAATCAGATGAGATTTGATTTCTCCTGACTTGATATTCTTGATGGTTTCGAAGATGTATCCCATCAGATTCACTTTACTCATATTGACAAGATAATCCAACATGAAAATATCTGAAACTTTCAGAGTTTCTCTATCACCATTCCTTGGAATAAGAAAACCTTGCATCCATAGGGTTACAAATATGTTGTCTGGCGAAAGATGAGCTACTTTCCTCTTTTCCTCATTTATAACAAATAAGGACTTTTCAACACTCTCTCTATTAAACGTACCAACCTCCTCTGGTAGTTTATGAGACGGACAAAAGGAGTCACCTTCTGTTGAAACACTTAGAAAATGAGCGGCTTGTTTCACTAACATGGATATCTTTCTATCGTACACAGCAAAGTTGATAGACATATTCTTGTCAAGCGATACGGTCTTGTAGAACTGGCTGACTTCATCCAAAAGAACTGGGTCTTGTGATACAGGCCTTTCAACACACAGATTCTCTCATCCTTGAAACAAGATAATTCTCTTGATTGTAGAATCGTACGAATCAAAGAAGTCTCTGGAAACCAACCTTTCTCTCAAAAAATCTTTTTTTGAAAATGATTTTGAAGACATATCGGCATGAGTGTTGGTAGAAGACTGAGACATATGGATGCTGCCAATGAAAGATCGTACGATGGCTTAAAACAGTGGATCAGAGCTTCACCTCAAAACCTGAAAAACCGGTGTGGGATTGGGGAGGGTAGGGGGGTATTTATAGGCTAAAAAAGAGTGACCGTTGATCTTCTACGGTTGAGATTAGAAGAAAATAAAATCAACGGTTAAGATAAAAAGGATAAAAAAAATTTAAAAAATTTGAAAAAAAATGTTCTTGCCGGAGATCGTAAGGTAGTTGTTGGTTTTGGTATATAAAAAAATATCATGCCGATGGAAAACAAACACATTACCATGAACTGACAAATTGTTGAAAAAAAACATACGATATGATGGAAAAGAAAATGAATAGCATCATCGGAAGATGTAATGGAAATAATTTCAATGCCATTAACCGATGGTACGAAGGAAAAGAAATTCAATACCATCATCGGACGATGTAATGGAAATAATTTTAATGCCATTAACCGATGGTACGATGGAAAATAAATTCAATACCATAATCGGTCGATACGATGGAAAAGAAAATCATTACCATCATCGGTCGATACGATGGAAAAGAAAATCATTACCATCATCGGTCGATACGATTGAAAAGAAAATCATTTCGAAAAACAGAAAAGATAAATCTAAAACTGTCAATACGGAAAACAGGAAAAAAAATCAATACGATAAATAGAAAACAAATAAACTGTCAATACGATAAACAGAAAATAAATAAACTGTCAATACGATAAACAAAAAACATATACCTAAAAACATAAAATAGGATAAAATAAAGTGAGAAACACAGAAAGAAAATGTTTTCCCCCTTTCTATGAGGACTTTCTTACTGTTAGGAGAGATGTAAAACAGGAAGTAGATATGAATGATTATTTTAAAATAATCATTCCTAGCTTCTTTTTAATAAATTCAAATCTATCGGAAGAAAGTGGTTTTGTAAAAATGTTAACAAGTTGTTCTTGCGTTCCGATGAATTGTAAAATAATATCTCCTTTTTGTGTGTGATCTCTAAGAAAGTGATGCCTAACATCTATGTGTTTTGCACGAGAGTGGGGTGATGGGATTTACTAAGAGCTATGGCACTTGTATTATCACAAAGAATTTGAGTTTTGGAGAAACTCAATCCATAGTCAGTGTGTGTGTGTTTCATCCACAATACTTGAGCACATCAACTTCCAGCTGCTACATATTCAGCTTCAGCAGTGGATAGTGCTACTGAGTGTTTTTTCTTTCATGACCAAGAAACCGGAGAATCTCCTAAGAAATGACATGTTCTTGATGTACTTTTTCTATCCATTCTACAACCACCAAAGTCAGCATCTGAAAAACTTTTTAAAAAAAATTATTTCCAGAAGAGTAAAAAAGACCTAAATCCATAGTGCCTTTTAAATACCGAAAGATTCTCTTTACGGATTTTAAATGAGACTCTTTTGGATTAGATTGATATCTTGCACATAAGCATACAGAAAACATTAAGTCTGGTCGACTAGCTGTCAAGTACAACAAACTTCCTATCATACCTCTAAAGATTGTTTGATCTACTGGTTTCCCAGTTTCATCAAGATCAAGTATATTTGAGGTACCAATTGGAGTGTTAATACTTTTAGTTTTGTCATAACCATACTTTTTGAGTAAATATTTTATATACTTATGTTGAGATATATAAGTTCCTTCTGGTTTTTGAGAAATTTGAAAACCTGAAAAGAATGTTAACTCACCCATCATACTCATTTCAAACTCAGATTTCATTAAATTTTCAAAAGAATCAGTTAAAGATTTCTGAGTTGATCCAAATATGATGTCATCAACATATATTTGAACAATCAAAACATTTTTGTTTTCTACTTTTATAAAAAGAGTTGGATCAGCTGTACCTTTTGAATAATTGTTTTGTAAATGAAATCTTGTAAGTCTATCATACCATGCTCTAGGGGCTTGTTTAAGGCCATATAGAGCCTTGGTAAGTTTAAAAACATGACCAGGATGTTTTGGGTCTTGAAAACCAGGAGGTTGTTCGACAAAAACTACTTCTTGAACAAAACCATTTAAAAAAGCACATTTTACATCCATTTGAAATAGTTTGAAATTAAAGAATGCTGCAAAAGCTAATAGAATACGAATAGATTCAAGTCTAGCTACAGGAGCATATGTTTCTTCATAGTCTATTCCCTCTTGTTGATTATATCCCTTAGCAACAAGTCTTGCTTTATTTCATACAATGATTCCATTTTCATCGCATTTGTTTCTGAAAACCGATTTTACACCAATTACAGTTGTTTCTTTGGGTCTCTCAACCAAAGTCCAGACTTGATTCCTTTCAAATTCATTTAGTTCATCTTGCATTGATTTGATCCAATCTTCATCGCCTAAGGCCTCCCTCGAGCTTTTAGGTTCAAATTGGGAAAGAAAAGCAAGATGTTCTATTTCATTCCTTAAGGAGTTTCTGGTCCTTACCGGTTGATTTACATCACTAATGATATTATCATTGGGATGATTCCTAAGAAACAATTGATTTGGGTTTTTTAAAACCTGTTCATCAACATAAGGTAGAAAATCTTCTTGAGTAAATGTTTCAGGAAGACATTCTTGAACATTTTCCTTATCAGAAGTCTTCTCTATCAATGGTTGGTAAATAGTTTTTGAAAACACATCTGAGGATGTAGGTTTGGATGATTTAAAAACAAAAGGATCAGTTTCATCAAATTTTACATGTACTGTTTCCTCAAAAGTACAAGTGTTTTTATTGAAAACACTATAAGCCTTAGAAGATGTGGAATATCATAAAAATATTCCTTCATCAGATTTTGGTGCGAATTTGTGAAGATTATCTTTTGTATTCAGAATGAATACTTTGCACCCAAAAACTTTGAAGTATGAAACTCTAGGTTTTCGGCCGGTCCATAACTCATAAGGGGTTTTATTTAGAAAAGGTATGGTTAAAACATGATTTATAGTATAGCAAGCAGTACTTACAGCTTCAGCCCAAAAGTGCTTAGCAATTGAGTATTCACTCAACATGGTTCTAGTCATTTCCTGAAGAATACGATTTCTTCTTTCAAAAACACCATTTTTCTGAGGAGTTTTTGGAGCTAAGAAATTGTGAGTAATACCTTTCTTACTACAAAAAGTTTCAAAAATAGAGTTTTGAAATTCACCACCATGATCACTATGAATAGTTATCAATGGTAGGTTTTTCTCATTTAAAACTTGGGCTCTAAAAGTTTTGAAATAGGAAAAGGCTTCAGATTTCTTTGCTAGAAAATAGACCCATGTAAATCTAGTAAAGTCATCAACTAAAACAAATACATAGTATTTGCCTCCAATGCTTCCAGTTTGTGTAGGACCAAAAAGATTCATATGTACTAACTATAATGCATTAGAAGTTGAAACTTCATTAATTGATTTAAAGCTAGTTTTATGTTTCTTTCCAAACTGGAAAGGGTCACAGACTTTTGAAGAATCATATCTAAGATCTGGTAGTCCCTTTACAAGTCTTTTATTTGAGAGTTTACTAAGGTTTCTCGGATTACAGTGTCCTAGTCTTCTATGCCATAACCAAGATTGGTGTTCTATTGCACTTAAGCAGGGTATGTTTTGGCTTCTAAGGTCTTCTAAGTTAATAGTGTATACATTCCCTTGCCTATGAGAAGATAGAATGAACTCATCCTTGGAATTGTGAACTAGACACTTATCATTTCTAAAATTCACAAGGTAACCTTCATCACACAATTGACTTATGCTGATGAGATTGTTCCTAAGACCTTTAACATACAAAACATTTGAAATAAGAATTTTTCCAAGAAAAATAATATTACCTATACCAACAATCTTTCCTTGAGCATTATCTCCGAAGGTAACTTTTCCGCCTTTTGTTTTGATAACCTTTTCAATGAAATCTTTGTTCCCGGTCATATGTCTAGAACAACCACTATCTATGTACCAAATATTCTTGTTGGTACTCTTCTCTTTTTCCTGCAAAAGAAACAATTAGTTTTTCGAAACCCAAACTTGTTTGGATCCAGAAGGGATAGATAGCAGAATTTTAGGAATCCACATTTGTTTTGCAAAATGATCTTTATGAAATCCTATAGACTGGGTTCTATTAAGAGGGCAATTTCTTTTCCAGTGTCCTCCACATTGACACTTAGAGAAAAATAGGGTATTTTTAGGAACAAAATAGTTATTACTAAAAACAGGTTTAGAATGAGTATTACCGAGTCCAGAACGATTTCTCAAAGGCCTAATTTGGGAATACATTTTGTCAAAGTTTTCCTTGCCATAAGTAAGGTTTGAAAAAAAAAAATTCAAAGAGAAAATTTCTGGATTTAGTTTTAAAACTATGTTTTTATCTTCCAAAACATTTGATTCTGATCTAGTGTTACACTCTAAAACATTTTTCTTTGAAATCGCATTTTCAAGGTCCTTAGAAAGTTCATCTTTGTCGGATTTATCTTTCTTAAGGGTTTTTAAAACATTTTCAAAATCAGAAGTTTTTATATCAAGATCCTTAGAAAGATCTGACACTTCTTTATTTAAAATTGAAATTCTAGAGTTTTCTTTCTCAAGCTTCTTCTTGAGTTTGGAATTTTCATTCTCAAGAAATTCAGCAAATCTAGATACTTCTTTAAAAGAAGGTAACGTATCATCTTCTGATGATGAAGATTCATCATTTGAGGATTCATAATATCTATTATCAGTATAATTTTCATTTAAAGAAACATTTGTAATAGCTTCAGCATTATGTACCATTGCCATGAGACAATGATTTTCAATTGGTAATGTGAAAATAAGTCCAATATTCCATTCTCCTGAGGACTCATATTCTGAAGAATCATCTGAGGAATCACTACCACTTTCACTCCAAGTATCATTTTCCTTTAAAACATTCTTTGTCTTCGACTTGAAGTACTTTTTCTTGTTTCTTTCAGAGTGTTTTTCCTTTCTGTCTTTTCTCTTTATCAAAGGACAATCAGGCCTTATATGCCCAACTTTCTTACATTCATAACATGTTATCTCTGAATCTATTTTGTCCTTTCTATCCTTCTTTTTGAATCTGTATTGGAAATCTTTCTTTCCTACAATCTTGTTCATCCTTCGAGCAAGATTGGCTAATTCATTTTCTGAAAGATCACAATCACTTGAATCAGTCATAACAACTTTCTTGGCTTTGGATATTGTAATCCTTTCAGGTGTTTTAGCTTTAGATGTAAAATCTACACTCCCATTTCCATTCTTCTTCTTGTTGAAATCATCATCTCTTTTCATTCTTGTTTCGTGTTGTAAGAGAGTTCCAAAAAGTTCATCATGAGTAATCTGGGAAACCTTTCTGTTTTCATCAATAGCTGTCCTTTTTGACTCCCATTCATTTGGCATTATATCTATAGTTTTATCAACTAGAGCTTCATCATCAAGACCTTTTTCTCCCATAGATTTTAAACTATTGACTATCGTCATAAACCTTTGTTGCACTTTACATACTGGCTCTCCATAAAGAAAAACAAATCCATGATACTCTGTTCGGAGCATTCCTCTCCTTGTTTCTATAACTTTGGATGTACCAAAATGAGTGACTTCTAATTTCTTCCAAATACAGTTGGCAGCTTCACATAAAGATATCTGGCTGTATATATTCCTGGTCATAGAACATAATAAAGTATGGTGTACCTTGTAATTCAGTTGATATTCTTGCTTCTCTTGATTAGTAAAAGTATTGACTTCTTTGTCAGGAATTTTATAACCTCCAATAAGCATAATGAAATTGTCTACACCAATATTGATAACGAACATCTTCATACGATCTCTCCAGTACTCATAGTCATTCTCATCAAAAATGGGTGGTCTAGAAGGATTCAGATTGTCTATTGACCCAATATTTATTCCTGTCATCTAATACAACAATAACTTTTCCACTCCACACGTTAGTGTAGTAAGAAAAAAATATGAAAGAAACAAAACAAGTAATATAAATCAATGGAAAACCTCCTCTGATACCAATTTTTGGATCGAATAAGTAGATGTATATGAGATTAGATAAAACAATACAAGAGGGGGGTGAATTATAGGTTAAAAAAAACTTTGAGTTTAAACATTCAAGAGATTAGTTTAAATGAACTTAAACTAATACAAATACAAATACCCACAATTGTATTGAAAGATAAAGGGTAATACTAATTGAAATGTAATACAATTGTATTCAAGAGGAATACAATAGACCGAGTAATTAAAAGGTGAATGATTCTACCTTAAAGCGTATAGAATCAATCAATACAATATGTAAAAGAAAGGATGTAATTGAAACAATTACAAATGTATATGGAATAGAAAAGAAAATAAAACAATTTCCTTTCTAATACAAATAGGAGCGGAATAGTAAAAGTATTACAATTCTTTTAACCCAAAGAGATGGGTTATCCTTTCACCTAGAATAAAAGGTCTGTCTCATCAACACCTTGATGAGCCATCGATACGATGATCGGTACGTCTGTTTGCCTATCCTCAGCAGCCCTCGATACGATGATCAGCACGTCTGTCTACCTATCCCCAGCAGCCCTCGATTTTGCCGGTAATCGGCACCTCTTTCTTTCAATTACTTGAAAGCCCTAGATACGATGATCGGACGCAGAAGGTAGATGAGAGAAGTCACAGGGTCTCTCTCTAGAACTTGGAAGCACAATGATCAGTCTCGTTCATTTTTCATCTCTATTTTCTCGACTTCAAATGATCTCCTATTTATAGGCTTCGGTTGCCAACGGTCATATTTCCTCAAACGGTCATATTTCTCTGAAAAACTCGGAGGGACTTGGACACCTGGAATTATAACGGTCATATTGAAACAGAAAACACGACATCGTTTTGATTAGTACAAAAGATATATGTCGATGATAAAAGTGAGTACGATTAATATGAAACAGGTGTTTTTGATAAAGGAAAGTAAAGAATATGTACTGATACAATGTAGTCTGAGTACGATGCAAGAGTCAGTACGATTATGAAAGTCAGTACGATTATGAAAGTCAGTACGATTGACAGAGTCAGTACTATTGACAGAGTTAGTACAATTGACAGAGTCAGTACGATTGACAGAGTCTGTATGATTAACATGCTCAGTACGATAAATAGGTTCAGTACGATAAACAAGAATAAAGACATTTGTGATTTCCAAAACAAGATGTGAAAGTCAAAAGAAAACTTTTGACTTAACATTATGTGACATAGTAAATCTCTTTGGGGTTATCTAGTTAACTTCCATAAGACTAATTGGGTTTTTAGTTATGTGAGGATTATTAGATATTGAACTAATTGATGTATAAGAACTGGTGTCCTCCTCTATCAATCGATGAACTCTTTGATTAGTTGTGAGGTTCTAGGATCACCTCCAATATTTATTTGTTACCAGGATACAATCTACTGTGTGGGATACCATCATACATACCTTGAAAATGTTTTTGGAGTAGGTATGGCATGGATTTCTTCTTAGGGATTCCAATTGTTTTTACTAATGCAATAGAAGTATTCTTGGACATGATGAATAAGATGTTTCGTCCTATTCTAGACCGGTTTGTTGTGGTTTTTGTCAATGAAATATTAGTTTATTTATAGTCATTATATGATCATGCTAAATATCTTTTTATTTTCATTAGTAAATTGAAAGAGAAATTTCATTATTCCATTCTAACGAAATTCAATTTCGAGATTGATATGGTTTACTTATTAGTCCATGACATATCATAGTTAGGATTGTTATTGGACTTAGAGAATGTTTTCTTCCTAGTATATTGGGAATATCAAAATACTGTCTTCAATATTTGGGGCTTTATGGGGTTGTTTGTTTATTATTACTGAATTATCCAAGAAATCCCTTATTTGGCAGCACTAACATTAGGTCTAACCAAAAAGTGAGTGATTTTTGTTTGGACAAATTAATTTGAGATAGATACTCAAGAGCTGAATGGGAGGATTAACTTAGAAACTATCCTCACTCTTCATATGATTGGTATATCATATATCATATACTATGAATCATCCAATGTAGGACTCAGATCAATTCTGATTCAAGAATATCAATTAGTTGCTTATGGATCATGATAGCTGAGGTTGCATGATAGTGAATACCATACTGAGTATCTGATATTAGTAGTAATGGTATATAAATTGAGATGTTGGAGGCATTATCCCATGGGTGATTGTTCATTGGTATACACAAACCATAAGAGCCTCATTTACATATTTCCTCATGGGACCTGAACCTTTGGATGAGGAGATAGATCGACTATCTAGAGTTATTATACATCAATATTGTTTATACATCAGGGAAAAAATTACATTTCCTATAAATTGATCTTGAAGATGCATGTAGAGTTACTACAAGAGTTTTGTAATGATTGGATGATAATGGAAATTTGTACTGTCATGCATCAAGATGTTCAGGGTTACCAGTGATGAGAAACTTGGCCCTTCGACATCTATCACACATGTGCTTTTAATCTGAATGAAGACCAAGATGTTATGTAATTTAGAAGGATTATTTCTAAGAGATTATATATTATGAGTAGCATCTGTGCAAGATTAGGGGTTCCTAAGGTCATGAATGAAGAGCTGATGAAAGAGATTCATTCATGTAGATGTGTGGTACACCATGGTTTGACAAAGATGTATCCTGATATTTATAGGTTATAATGGTGTTCGTGAAAGAAGAAGAAATTAGTATGATTTGTTGAGAGACATTTCACTTACAATCATGTGAAATTCAAGCATCAAAGGCCAGTTGAAATTTTACATCCTTTTCCCATTCCAAATGATAAATGTCATGACGTCACTATGGATTTTATAACAGGATTACCCAAAAAATTATAATAGTGGTATTCTGTGTGTAATTTTCAATGGAATACCAATGGCATAACAATTATTGAATATTAGGGAGATCACCACTGTTAATGAACAGGGAATCCTTTAAATGTTTGACGTATTTTTACTGCACGATATTTTGTGTAGTGCGTTTTCTGATAGAGACTTTGTTTTACATTGTATTTCTAGAAGTGTTTTTATAAGAGGTGGGGTGGCAGGTTCTTTTAAGAAGAAAATACCATCCTCTAACAAATGATCAATCAAATAGTGATATCGATGATCTAGAGGATACGTTGATGGAATATTGTCTCAATTTCTAGTTCATGAGAGCAGAATATGGAACATATGGAGTTTTGTTATAATAATAGATTATTTGAATCTTTCCACATATAAACTCTTTAGGAATTGAAAGAAAGGAAATACAGTCCTAATATTATTTGACAGAACGCACGTGAGTCAATTTTTTTGGCCTAATCTCCTACAAGAGATTTCTAAACAAGTTTAGTAAGCACACAATAGTTTGAAACTATATAGATCATGTAAAATATTATGGTGAACAATGAAGAAAGCCCAAAGATATCGTGTTTTTTCATCATGTTTTCATTAGGGTATCACTTAGGGTGGGAAAACATCATATTAGGAAATAGGGAAAGATGGTATAAAGTATTGTCCATCCTTTTGAGTTTGTGGACTAGATTTGTCCAATAGCATACTATTTAGCCTTTTGATAATGATAAAACACCATTAATGATTTATTTAACATGTTGTAACTTAATATATATTGTTAAAAACCTTCTCCTATGATATCAGTTGTAAACATCATGATTTTTATTTATGGATCCTCGTACTAGCATAGGATATTTATTGTGGAACACGGTGATAACTATCGCTAGTGTTGGAATATATTGTTTATTTTACTATAGTGGTAACATGTATGAGTTTAAGAGGATATGTGAGAGTGGGAGTTTCATATACAAGCATAATGTCCATAATTTTTTGTTGAGATCCCACAGTGATGGTTAGAGCATCTAATGGTGAGATTTTATATGGATGCGTGGTTTTATGATCTAGTTTCTTTTTAGGTGTATCCCTAATTGAGTTTTTCATTTATTCATTAATATCCAAGTCTTTTTTGGAGATAGGGAGAGTTTTTAGAGAAAATGACTCACAATTTGGTAATATGATATTGTTTGAATTGATGGAGTCCTGGTATAAATGGGTCAAGTGTCAACATGGAGTCTTGGTATATATTCCATATTTAATGGTATTTGGGTTTTTTAATGTTGAAAATTTCATAAAAGTAAATCTAATAAACATTTATACATATTATATATGGATTACATGTCACGTGATGTTCTAAAAATTTTAATATTCAGCCGAGGTGATGTGTTTTTTCAGTGTATCAGATCAAAAATAATTATATGATGTGTAACTATAAGAAAAGTCATGTAATTCTATGACCTGATATTTTAAATTATGTGTAAATGTGATTTTTCCATTCACCATTGTTATTTTATCTCTTTTTGACCTTGGGAAACCCTCAAAATCATTTTGGAGTTCAATCCTTTCTTTTGGATATAATTGTTGTGCAATTAATGCCACATAAATGGTTCCCCTTTAAATCAATTATTTTTCATTGTTATTCTAACAATTGTGCTGTAATCTATAGACCATTTATTTTAAGGTTTTAGATCTTGATCAATTTTGATCTATTATCATTACTAAGATCATCCGCTTCTTCTTCATTGTGGGTGTATTCATTTTGAAGCATTTTGTAACAAAATGTTCACATTAGGGTTTTAAAATGTAACCCTATGTTTTAATATATATCATGTATGTGGAATACTTCATTTACACCAACATATTGTGTGTGGAATAGATTTAATGAATAATTGAACAATTTATCAGAGTTTGTTTAGATACTTTTTTGTTTTTACCAAACCTATGGGTACAATTTGTGTGAGTAAAAGATTGATTATATGTGAATGATAAATGGAATAATGTGTATATTCATTACATGGATTTTTCGTACTTTCATAATATAAAATCACCTATTATTTTTTTATTTAATGTGAAAAATGGAATGTTATAGGTTATGACCAAATGTTATATGATATTTTTAATTGAAAGATAAATTATAATTTTCATAATTAACCATTGTGTTGTATGATGTAATATTGGGATATCCTTGTTGATGTGATTTGTGTCCTGATTTAAATGTTTTAATTCTTAGATTGGGTTTTGGCCAAGATATAAATGCTTAAATGCTAATATATGAGGCTAGTCCTAGTGACTCATGATGAAAAGTTTTTATAAATAATTTCCCAATGAAAAATAATGTAATTATTATAAAGGGTTTTGGCCTAGAGATATAATCCGAAATGATTATATGGTCATCTTGGCCTAGTGAAATGTGTTAAAATGATTATATATTCGGTAAGGCCAATATTTAAATTTGAAATTTAATTATAGTGGGTTTTTACCCCTACATGTGTGATTTAAACCTTCATTTTAATTTTGTGGTTGCAATGGTTGTGATACATGCTTAGAGACACCTTGGAATGATGTTGAGGTAGGGTTTATTCTCTCATTATTATATGAAAGTTGTTCACATGGCTGTGAAACATGATCATATAAATTATGGAAAGGTGCTGAAGAATGTTGATGTGGTATTTTTTAAACTTCTTGATTAATTAATACACTTGTGTGTTGAATTATTATATAATATTTTAATAAGACGAGTTATGTTTAGACATGGGTTTAGGCATACTGGGTTATACTCACAACCCATTCTGTCTGCTATTTATCACTATAATATATAATGTGGTTGTAGGTTTGGAAAAAGGAATTGGACCTTGATTTGTAATATTTACATGATGGTTGGATTGAAATTTGGAGATGGGACTAATGTGGGGTTCAGAACATGGGTCCTTTAATTCATTATTTGAGTGTTCAAGTATTTTTCTGGAATTTAAATGTGCAATTACATTAATTACATTTTATCACTTCATCATAATATTCCATTAATATTTATTTGATTTATTAATGAAACTAATTGTTTGTTTCTTCTATAATACATCGATTCATTTTTTTAAAAACTATGATATGTATTTTTTATTGTTGATTATTATGATATGATTTAACTCTATAACTAGGGGTATAGTTTACAAATTATACTTCTCTCACCCCTACTATATTTAACAACCATTGGTGTATAGGGAGGTGCACTTGTGGTAACATAATCAATGCATTTCATCCACTTGTGAGAATGAAAAATTTGGGTACATTACATAATCAATAAAAAAATTAATCATTCACGCTACTGTTTTTACCTGACATGGTAAGAAGGTAAACTCATTAATATTCTTATGATGGAACTTTCTAAAAATGTTTTTGTTTTCTCTTCCACACATATTATGAAATTTCTTCTAATATTTATACATTTGTATCATTTAAAATAGATTCCATATTTTGAACAATATTATTGTTATAATCATATAAATTAAACAAAATTTTTAATCCTAATGAATAATTATAATAATAATAAATCCTTGAAATCCTATAGGTATTGTTTACATAATAATTTCTTCCTTCAATAGGTTTAGGTTTAATCTAATGTAGGTTTCCCAATGAATATGTATAAATATCAACATACTACTTTCAATTTTGTTTTATATCACAAATTCTATAAACACATTTTATCCATAATAGAATAAATACTAGAGTAAACTTAATAAACTATTATTTTATTATAGTTACAGAACAACAATTTCAAACCTATTTTCCATAAATTGGATATGAAATTATCACTTGGGAATATGAGTGGACTATCACCTCCATGTAGTGATATGATTTTATTTCCATCACCATCATTTGTGGATGATTATTATAAAAGATTTAGTTTTTATATATGATATTTAAAATAAGATTATTCTTATTTAATTATAATATCCTGTTTTCATTTTTATATTTCTATTTGATGGAAAATGCTAACGTTTCTTGTGTGAACGTGTGTACTACCAACTCCATGAAATGATGTAATTAAATTTCATCAACATGTTTTCTAAATAAGTAAAAAATATGATGAATAACTTGGATAATTAATTTATGATCATTTTTTGAGATGATGAATCAATGACCATGTCATATTTACCAGAACTATAAAACCAAAACATGTATAAAAACAGACTAGTTTTCACCTAGATGGACATTTTAATGATGAAATTATTAATGAAAGGATGATATGAAATTATAAATGAATTATTCATTTTACATTAAGTATGAATACTAATAGAATATATCTATAATAAATCTCTATTTATTATATAGGGCATATATATTTATATGAATTTAGAGGAATCATCATGTAAGGGATTTGCATTTTAATTTTATATTAATCATGATTATTTATGAAAAATTTATATAACAAGAAATTTTAGGGATCTATTAAATAAACCCCCATATATTATTAATACTATTTTTTCTATTTCTAATGTATTAATATGCCTCTTTTACTTTTTTACATAAAAACATAGAGACTTTTTTTCAATAGAAGATGAAATTTTCCCTCATTAGTCTATTACAATTTTATCGGATGTATATACTATTCAAAAATATTATCCCCACAATGACCCTTTATTTAATTATATTTTTATATTTTTATTTCCATGGTTATTTTAAATCAAAAGGATTATCTCATTATTATCTTAATATTTAGAAAATATTTTATTAAAATTAAATGATATTTTCTCAAGACTTAAATGAATGGTTTGAATAATATTAGAATGTCATTTTTGACCCATGTCAACAACCATTAAAGAGTATCATGATTGAAATTTGAAATGATATTATAATATTATCCTCTATATTTAAATGGTATATAATTATGATAATGATATAAGGAAAATTATACAAAACCCTTTTCATTCCCATTGTTTAATGAAGATATAATATATCATGTATGAAACTAGTTTCTTTTCCAAGGGTTATAATTTATTGAAATTATGGATTGTTTATGATGAATTATTTCTTTCCATTAGCACTGATATGATGATATGATGATTTTTTTTCTTCTCTAACATATATGTATGCTTTTTATTTTGAGACTACTTTTCTACAAATTATATATCCCTTTAGTAAATTGGGTAAATATGGAAATATCATGTGATAATAAGGACTATAGTGGGGGTGAACCAAGTTAAAAAGATGATTATGTACAATATGACAGTCTTGGGAGTTAACATTGACTAATGGAATGATATAAGGGAGAGTGATCATAATCCATTGTGATATCCATCACACAGATCCATGAATAAATAAATGATTTTAATATTATTATTTTATGCCAAAAACTCATATACTATCCTTATAATATGGCCTCATGAATCATGAATGATTATTTATGATTCTTCAAAACATTAACATATGTATGTTTTTATGAAAATTCTTTATGTAAATATTTATGATTAATAATATTTGACCTATTGGTTATGATTAATTTAATTTACAATGATGTCATCAAAAACTTATTATTATATTAATCACATGTTTGATAATTTGTTAATATCTATTATGTTTTCACTTACTAAGAATATGATATCTCTCTTCTGATTAATTTCCCCATGTTATGATATTTTTTTATACTGTGTATTTTTATAATGTTTACTATATAAGATGATATTTATAAGAGATGTTAATGAATGTTCATAAAATAAGATTATTTACATATCTAGTATCAAATAAATCTAAAAAACATACGGTTTAATATAGTGTTTAATTTTTTGGTGTATTTAATATTTAACTAAAATAATGTAATATATGTATATGAAAGGTTTGGGTATACTGAGTTATTATGGAAGTTGGTTTTATTTAATCATTTTATATTTTGAGTTAATTAATTTCTTGATACACATATGTATAATTCTATCCATCGAATAAAATCCTTATGATAAGTTAAAAAAGTGATTATGTAGTTCTCCTAGGAAAACCATCTCTATCATGATATTGTAAAGTGGATTTAATAGTGAAAAAGTGAACTTAGGAGTAACAACACTGAATGTGGTTGATTTTGTATTTAATAAATAATCTCACTTTCCTAATGAGTCGCCTAAACACAGACCAGTTAGAAAGTATCCTGCATGGGTTATAATTGGTTTAGTTCAAATTATATTTATTGTCTATTATGATGGATTAATCTAGATAATGACTATGAATGACCTTGGTAAAGCCAAACATGTAATATTTTACAATCATGTTTGGATTATTTAGACATTTAATGTTTTTTATAATTAAATGATTACTACATATGGTTATTGTTATACAAAAATTGCATTTTTCTCTTATTTAATGGATTTAACCTAGAAGATTATTTTAATTATAAATACAATACACAATTCAATAAATGTCACATGTGAAAAAAATGAATCAGGAGTAGGGATGTAAAATCTGGCAGAAATTCTCACATTACAATCCCATGGCACAAATAGTAACATGAATCATCCTATTCCTCAAACATTCAAAGAAATAAAAAATTACTATTGAGTATTTTTTATAGAAACTGTTATATCAATTAGTTGTACCACTAATCCACAAATTTATAATTAATGGATCAGTTCCATTAAAATATTGTTTTCTATTGTTTTATTTTTAAATAAAGTATATTTTTTCCTAGTATTATATATTTTTAAAATTAATACATAACGATGATGGAATATTATAATGAATATGAGGCATGATTTATAATTTTACTGCATTAAATGGTTAGAGTTTATGATGTTATTTCTCGATAGGTATTTTACCCAAAATCCTCACACACAAAATTTAGTTGATTTTATTAAAATAAAAACAAAGGATGATAAATCCACTAGTACCTATGATGGAAATTAAATTTCAATTAAAATACATTCTTCTTGTTTTTTAATTGATCATGAATGAAATATATACAAATTTAGTAATGGATTCCAGATAAATATATGTGTAACTTCATTTTAATAGATGTTGGTAGATATAATAAAACATATTTATGTGATATCATGTTTTAATTGGAAATTAGACACTCTCAATTTTTTCATAGATGGGGGGAAGAGAAGGATGAAATTCTGAGGAAATTATAATCATAAAACTCTTGGGGGATAGAGAATTAATTTTTCTATAGGTTTCAAGAGTGGAAGGAAACATTTAGAGAATATTCTCATAGTATGTTGTAAATATTATAACTAAAGAAAATAATGCTATCATGAAAGAGAATATTGGAGTAATTTTAATTGCTCATTTAATGAATAGAAGTGTGGAAAATATAAACAGAATCATCCACCCATACTCAAATACTATAATTGCATATATTATGGAAATTATTTCAATCAAAGGATGAATCAGATGGTTAATGATCAAAATATATATCGAAAACCTCTAAAACATAGTGGAAATGGTTAATATCATGTGATCATAAGATCTGAAGTGAGTCTTGAGAACTATGTAGTGGAAAGTACACATGAAATCTATTCTAGAAATGAAAATTTCTCATTTTATTCTATTTACACCCACTAATTTATAGATTAATTGTTTTGAAATCATATCATGTCAGCAACTCAATTACTAAATGTTAATATGGTAGTAAAATTACATTTTTTAGGATCACATATCGATTTTATAGTCCCTCTTCGGTAGAAGTTTGTAAAAATGTAATTTCAATAAATCATGAGATTCCCCATCTATTAGAATTTAATGTCATTTTGGTCATAGAATAATTTTTTTAGATATCCCATTACAATTTATTTGGAAGGGATGTTATGTTTAATATTTTTAATAAACATATGACTATTATTCATTAAGATTATGATTATTAACATCAAATGGATGTTTATTCTGTTGAAAGGGTTATGTTACAAACTCAAGAATGGTATTTATCAAAAATGAAATCACATATTCTCTGTATTTAATATATTACTTTTATTCTAGAATATTATGATGTATTTCATGAATACATTACAAGTTTTCCAAAAAAATCATGATACATATATTTGAATAGAACTCACATTGAATGTTACAACATTTTCATGTACTCTCTCTGGAATAGTCCCGATTGAGTTACATGAATTGAAGAATAAAATCATCAATGGTCTTTTGTAAGTGATTCATACCCTCTACTTTTTCAATGTGTGGTGAACCAATTCTTTTTATTAAGAAGAAATATGGGTCCATGAAAATTTTCATTGATTATCTTGAACATAACATGATAAATATCAAGGAAAACAATTATCTACCACATATTGATGGTTTACTGATGATCAATGTGCATGTCAATACCTTTCCATGTTTGACCATTATTCTGAATTTCATTAATTAACGTTCAATAAGGAGGATTTATCCAAGATAACTTTCTCTCAAAGGAATGTTCATTATTAATATATAGTGACATCGTCCATACTTATCAATTACCTTCTAAAGTAATGGATCTAATGAATATAGTCTTTAGAGATTACCTTTATCAGTTTGTGGCAGTATATATATATATATATATTATCATATTTTAAAATATCATGGAATATCATAAAGATCATTTAATGTTATGAATAAACTATAAAATGAAAATTTTTACGTTTAATTTAGCAACATTTAATTTTGGAAATAAAATAACAAATTCATGGAACATATAATATGTGCTGATAGTATATCAATAGATCCTTCAAATACAGATGTTATTAATCAATGTTCATAGTAGAAAATATTAATTGAAATCTATTTCTTTCATGCATTCGAAGGACACAATCACAATTTTTTTAAATATTTCTCTATGTAATCTATCCAAACACACATGTTTTCTAAAAAAGGATCTAACTTCCTTCAGAAGTACGAATGTTAGAAAATTTTCATGTTTCTTAAATGATGGTCTGTCAATGAACCTATACATCAACTACCCTATAGTAGAGATGGATTTTAAATATTTATTGATGTATCGAAGAAGGTATTTTGGTTTTTCATTATACAGAATGATATGGTGATATATTATGCCTCATAAAAATTGAAAATTCATGTGAAAATCGTCTTAAATCATGATTTAGAGTTGGATACCATAATTTTTTCATTACAATTATTAATGAATTGTTTTTATGGTTAATGGTGAGAAATATAAATTGATTATCAATGTTTAATGATTATATTCACGTAGAAATATTTGAACATGATGTGAAATAGATTGTTGGGGAGATTATGGATAACGAATAACTAACAAACAACCACATTGGAAAAGAGAAAATGGTTAATGATGTTGTATGTTAGAATGAAAATCATATTTTGTCTATAATATAAACTGAAAGATATCCAATATATATAATTTAGAAAAATATGGATATTAATATAATTTTGAAAAGAGACTTAAATTATATTTCTTAGATGAATGTTAAAGTATCAATACCTGTGAGTATCAAACAGGTGCAAAAGGTAGGTGTGGAACATTAGAAGAAAGTAATAAATGAACCTCAGTTCAACCATGACTATGATGGAATGAAAAGGTTACATTTAAATTTTTTGTCATATTCATTCCAATCATCACTATGTCATGGGAGGATGAATTGTATAGTTAATTATTCTTTAACCATTCATGAATTATGAATATATATAAATATAAAAAAATTAGTTTTGGTGAGAGAACAAGAAATCAGAAACTGGAATGTATGTATATTGATGTATGTTATATCAAAAAATTACTTTAGACATACAAAATTCCAATTGAAATTTACAAGCATTATCCATAATATGACGTGAATGATAAAACAATACAATGGATTTCATTATTTTAATACCAAATACATTTGATGGAGAAATTGCTATTTGGGATGATGTCAACCACCTTGTGATGTCAAAGCACTTCATTTACGTCTAAGAATATTTTTATCCTGGTCATACATCCATGATATACATTAAATAAGTAGATAATGTCCATAATGTGGAAACCTAAATTACATCTGTTCAGGACTAGTGTTTTAGCTTGAGGTCTTGGATAAGTCTCTAGTAGGATATAGATATATATTTAATTTTCATAACTATACCCCATTCTTAGAAAGATGTATTGTCAGAGAGGACCCTTTATACAACATAATATATGTTGTGTTAAATCTATTAGGATTGAATTGTTTATGGGAATCAAAACAATTTTAAGGATTTTTTTTACAATAATAGCTCTCACAAGAGCATTCATATTGCTCTTTATGGAGACCTCTATGCATGGACGTGAAGAACTCCAACATGATAGCCTGAACTGAAATATATACAGATCTTATTAACTAATATAGTTTAGTTTATATAATTCATGTTCATAGGTATTCAGAAGAACATCATGGAGACTCAATGTCGATGAAAACTTTATACAGAAAATCATTAGTGGGATCTAGTGTTTCATGTTTGTGAAAATATAGTGTTATGAATTTAACCATTGGAGACGGTTATTGGTTTTTTAGAGAAGGTGAAGATTAGATATATATATATATATATATATATATCTCTGTCTCAAAAAAAATTTAGTAATATCAAGAAAAAATATTATCCCTTAATAATTTAATGAAATTTAACTCATGTTGATGACGTACTATATGTATCTTTCTTGAGAAGTACATCAATAATCCTTTACATATTATGAACATTGAATTTATAATTCAACATTATGATCTCTCTTAGAAGTATGAATGGGCGACGATTTTTTAGTAAATAGATAATGTGATGCAAGGCAATATTACATGCCTTGACAATGATTTGGGGAGAAATTGTAAATTTGAGGAAGCTACATGAGAACAAGAAGATGTGATGGGTAATAAGAATAATTATTTTTTTGAACCTTATTTATGTTATTTTTAGAGGAAAAGTCTTATAATGGGATTCAAATGTAATATCCCCTGATTTAATGTAATATTTATCATTAAGTAAAAATAAATTCATTGATATATTTCGATATAAATTAAATCCTTTTTTAGAGAAGTATTATGAAATTATTATTACATAACATGGTTATAATGACATAGAAATTGGGTTATTAGGAATGAATATTACTAAATAATCTAAAAAAAATAATAGATTACATTTTACTGAAATTAGTTTGTTACCATTTAATTGGATATATGTTAAAATAAAATCATTTAAATGAAAATGGAGGGTTTTTTTCAATAAAACCACATTTTTTAGTACACTTTTAATTTATCATGAAAAAATAATGAAATATTTATTGATAATTTCGTTTAAGGATATTTTTATATAATATATTATTTAAAGTTAATTTTCATTCATCTAATAGATTTTTAAGTCATATAATAGATGTAATGAGTGTTTTATACATAAAACTGTATATTTACTAAAAAATATTTTCATTTATAAATTGAATAACATTTTTAAAATAAATTTTCTAAAAAATATAAATGTCATTAAATATACTAGATTCCATTTTTTTAAACATCATAATTAAAAAAATTTAATATCATCAAATTATGATTTGGTCGTAATGAATAATAAAAGCATTAAATGTTACTACAGTTATTGATAAAATGGGTTTATCAAGGTCATACAAATATATAAGGATTAAAAAATCATAAAAACCAAAATAACTTGATTGGTTTACATTATTTATATATTCCCCCTCTTATATTTGAAACTTTTTTTGGATCGACATTAATTGTGTATGAAACAATTATATTTTAATATTTTCAATGATTACAACTATGTCCTCTCACTCACTCATAAAGGGATACCACATATCCTATATGACACACCATTCATGATATTGAGCACAATTTATCATTTTTTATAACTTTTTTTATATATTTGTTTTGTTCATGGTGAGTGGTACTGAATCTTAGAGAGTTGTTATAAATTCATGATATGGTAAGGGGTGTCATCACTGGAAAATTTTCCATATTACTGTGATGATTATTAGATTGATAATAAGGATCAATGATTTGTGTCTACAAGGATAAAATAATACACGAGTGTTGGGAAGAAAATTATGGCCATGAAAAATGAAATTATATAATTTATGAAGAAAACATGATGTGTGAATGTAATGTTTTTCCATTCTTAGTTTATTATTCAATTACTAAGTACATTAATGTTCACTTAATATAAAATATGGTCTTCTATGGAGGACACAAAGAATAACTATATCCAAAAAAAATTTTGTGAAGAACTAAACCACATGGGATAGGGTTTGAAAACATCCTGTAAGGTGGTGGGTGAGACGATTCTCATGTATATAGCCCGAATGAGTGAAAAATGTGTTGGGCCTAATACTAGTTGGTGAGCATGTTTTAGAGTTTCCTTTGATGTGATATGTTTAAGTGTATGTGGGTGTTGTTCCCCCATTTCCATCATGGAATTGTTGCTGCCTATTATCATTGATAAAGGAGGGGGAGAATGAGTCGATTATTAGCGTGGGATTCAGGATACATGATATAATTCATCTTTCACTTAAACTATGTGGATATAACATCATTTTCCAAATCTATCTTATCTAATCTATTTGATATATTCATATAATCATCTTTGTCTTATATTTTCATCTATGATATCAAGTATCATAGGGTTATGGATTGACCACCATCAATCAATGATGAGTTCTCCATTTTCAGTCAAAAAAAAAATATTGTCAGGATATGATATGGAGGAACTCCATGCATTTAATATTCATCATCCATGCATGAATAAGTTTAATTAATAAGAAATAAATAAATGTAAATAATGTTGTAGAGGCCATTTTAAAATTTAATTGATTTTGATATTTAGAGATACATGTCACTCTCATCACATTCATGTGAGGAATTAAATGTAAACTCTCCTAATAAGAGATTCCTTTTATTTTATTAAAAAAAATTAGATACAACAAAACTCTTTAGTGTTTATGAATTTATTAACATGAAATTAAAAGTGATTCTTCATGTGAAACTAAATGTGGACCTGAGTCAATATATTAAGTAATTGATAACATTCTATAGATTTATATTTTCATCATATGTGGAAGTTGATTTTGATACATTGAGTGCTATCTATTTCATAAAGAAAATATAGCAAATTTGAAGCTATATATTGTGTGAATATAGAATCCCTCATCTGATACTCTTATGTGAAGGAGAAAATAATCCCATTGGAAATCAACTTGTGTAATAAAAAAATTTTCAAAATCACAAAGATCATGTTTCACGAATCTTTTCATATATATGATACCCCTATGAATATTCTCCAATGCTTTCATGAATGTATTTACATGCCATTGACAATGTAATATACATTATTTTTCATAAAGTATACATGGAATATGAGGTTATAAAAACCCAACTTGTATTAAACTACCTAATAATGCAATGTAGAGATGTGATAGGACATAAAATGTCATTTATTTATGAGTATAAATTAATACATTCTTATGTGAAGGACAGTCTTGATATAGTGAGAAATTATCAAATGGATACACTTTGAATACTGTTCGGTGAAAGAATTTTCTGGAATATATACTTTCATTCTCATTCACACATATATAACCACTTAATGACATAACACATTCCACGGAATTTTAATGTGATGAATAGAAAATAACAATATAATAATAAATATAAGTGTTATATTTTTTTCTTGAGAATCCCTTGAAACATGCATAAAGTGTACATGAAATTGAATTTATACTATGTAGGTATTATTCATACAAAATAAATTAATGAAAAATTTCTTATGTATCCTCTACTCCTCTAAATGTTGTTGGATCTTCAACAAAATGATTACTTATTTAATAATAATCATTTTGATGAGGTAAATGGTTAGATAGAGGTGATTGGAGACATTTTAGAAAGACATAAAATAAGTAAATGTAAATTATGTGTACAAGATACGGTGATATTAAGTGAGATACTAGTGAAATATAATCAGATCATCCAATAATTGATCAAACATATAGAAAGGTGGACATATTTTTTGTAGGATTTGGAAGCAGATGGTGTCTCTTATTAGGATCCCCATCAAAATATTTCTATTGTGATAATTTAGTAATTGGCCAGAGTGTGTTTTGGTAATAATGTGTAATATAGTATAATGAACCTCCTATAAGGATTTAGGACAAATATGGTGTTATATTGTATCAAAATTTGTAATTGAAAATAAATATTATAGTGGAGAATCCATGAAGGGGTATAACCAACATGTAATATAGTGGTACTTTTATCAGAACCCTTTAATTTTCATTGTTGTTATTTCTAATATCACCACTTCACATATGGTGAGAGTTATATATATTATTGATTATATCTAAAAACTAAATAATTTCAATATTATTAATTTAAAATTAATATAATTCAAAAAAAATGTGTACCACTGATTCATCGCCCAATCCCTCTCTATGGAACTGAATCCATCCTAGGGATATTAATGTGGAATTAGAGGGACGTTACCTGTAAAGATCCAATAGAGTATTTATGAAGTTCATAATTCTGTAAATGTGTCATCTACCTCAAAAGAAGAAAAATGAAGTTACAACTGATCATAAGAAACTAATTTTTTCCTCCAAGAGATAATAGAACATATATAAAAAACAATCAAGGTAGTTGAAGAAGAATCATACTATAAATATAGAGAGACCTCCATCTAATGTTTTTAGGAAAGGTTTAAAATAAAATAATATTTTAAATAATAATTCTTATTGTGTGTATTGTTCAATATATGATGATAATGTATTACCTACTGATATACATTATGTATTCAAAGATAATCTGAATAATAATCTAAATGAATAGGTACATTTGTTTATTAGTGGAATCCTGATACTTCATTATGATATGTCAAAAATATAAGAATAGGTATACAAATTGGAGGATTCAAAAACTATGAAGCTTATAAATTTTTTAACACTCACAGTACTAGTATATGAAAGGGATAAATATGTTATTCATCATGAAGAATAACTAAAACTCTATGCCATTGATAAATATATTTCATTGATTTTTTTTCATAAAGCTTTCACCACTCTTGAAAACATACACAATGTTACTATGGATGTCAACACTACTATTCTAGGGGATAAATCTATCATGGTATATGAGTTTCAAAATTAAGGTGACATAAATAAAGAAAAAATAAGGAAACTGAAGGAGATTTATGAAGAATTTAATAGATCATTTGAGGATGAAAAGAACTCAAAAAAATGAAATCATTAAAACTATAGGTGATATTGGAGATTCTGGAATCACTACAAGATATATCTCAAAAATTAATGGAATAATAGCTGTTACTCTCTTAATTTATTTATATGGAGAAAGATTCAAAAATAATAATGAGTTCATCCTCTAATAAAATAGAAACATCCTTGACGAACAAGGTCTCCCAAATAATATAAACTATCTTGTGTATAACTATTACTTGATGTGATAGTGTTGGTTTTATATCAAATTATGGTAAATTATGGATATTAATTTGTTTTTGATAAAACAACCACTTAAATGTTATGTGTGAATTGATTGATGAATATTTTTTCACTGAGAAGTTTCCCAAATATTTTTTGTTCCACTCAAATCCATCAATGTTCCCAATATGTAAAATCTTAAAATATATCTCCATACATGAATAAGATATGTCTCATTGACTATTATTGGTGTTGTCAGAATTTTGTGTACTGGGTGTTTTATTTATGAAATAAAATGTATATTAATGAATGTAATAGATGGTGAAAATTTAATGGGATTAATGTAGATGATAAAATAATACATTCAATATGGAAGTTAAATCCATAGTATAGGAATATCTCTACAATTAAAAGATTTATATTCATAAATTATATCACAGTGTATTGAAAAATATGTTATCACTTCTATGAGGAGTGATGGTATACTCCAATATTATAAAAATTCAATAATGTGGAGAGAAGGCCATACTAAGTGGAGTGGATAGTTCCAAGATGGTGAAAATTTAGTCATGAAATGTGGAAACAATAACAATGTTGATAAAAACATTTCACTTATACTATAAATATATTGAAAATAATTCATCCACACGATGAAGGAAAAAATAAATATGATGTCTTAAAATAATACTATGGAAGATTCAATGATATGGGTAAATAAGATGATAAATGTATGATATGATTTTTTGGATACATTTCACATGATAAAAAAAGTAAGATGACTTAATATAAATATAGTGTAAATACTTTTAGAGATTCGGAGAAGACGATATATCTATTCCACAAAACAATAGTGTCTTGATTGAAAGGATTGGTAAATCTAGACATGCTTCAATTGGATACTTACAGATTATAACTAATAAATTGGAGGTATTAAAAACTAAAATAAATGAACATTATATTTCATATACTCAAATTACCAATATAGAAATTGAAAATTTATATAATGTTAAGATTGAAACAAGGAAAAAAGAATGGGAAAGGTTAAGAGGCAGTTTATAGCCAGAATAATTCTCTTGTAGAATAATAAGTTCCCCTCAAATTACATTACACACACACACACATATATATATATATATATAATTCTATTCTAACATGTAGTTAATCTATGGAGATAGATTTGTCTCTTCAATGCGAGTGTTAATTTGATAAAAATGTTAAATATTTATTATATAGTGAACGTATAATTTCTGAACAACTTTATATATTTTCAAAAAATTTTATTCCAATCATACTCCAATCCATCAATTTATAATTTTATTAAACATCTAAATTAATATGGAGTTCATGGTTTATGAAAAAATTAGTAAATATTGGATCTATATGTTTTTCAACTAATATATAAAAGGTGTTCATTGAAGTATGCGCATGATTTTTAATTTGTTTATAAATATGTTTATATAAAAACAATTAGAAATGAATTGAGAATATATGAGCTAGAACATTCATCAATGATTGTTTATGGAAATCATGTAGAACCATGTTTTCAAATCCCTTTTTTATAAATGGATAGCACACATAGACATGAATGTGACTAAAAATATATCTTTTCAATGAAGATTATCTGAGATCATCCCTCTCATAGAACTAATCACAAAATTTTAATATAACGTAGAAAAACACATTTTCAAATTACAAATGAGATGAGAAGACCCCCACATACCCAATGTGTTTGATTTAAAATAATTGGGAGGAATCATAAACCCATATATAATCATTTTTAAATGTGGGATAAAACTAAAAACAAAATATAAAGGGTGGAATGCTTCTCCCAATGTTTCGTCCATTTTCAATGACATGTCAATATGTTTTAGGTCGGTTAATGTTGAGAGGTAGTGATGATTGGATAATTTTTTTGGATTCATGAAATGGAATTGTTTTTTATGTTAGGAAAATTTTCTTATTGAATGTGATGATTATGGGAATGAAAATAAAGTTCAAGGATGTGTCGAAAAATGAAACTTATTGTTTATATGAAAAATTTCATGTAGAAGTATTCCATTCAAAATGATGTTATATATTTCATGAAGAATACCCAGGGTGCAAAGGGAATTGTATTATAAATATTGTATTTTAAAAAATATTATTAATTACAAGAATGATGACTTAGTAGGAAATATTCCCAAAAATAGAGTCTATATGGACAAAATCTATACCACACATTTGGTAGGGGGACCTCAGACTTGTGATAGAGGAGGTCTTTATAACCTGAACAACTACAAGTGCTAGTGGGACTATGTATAATGTATTCATAGGAAGGATCATGGTTCTATCCTAATACAAATTGACATCACATTTCAGTGTAACCCATGAGTTATATAGTATAATTGTATTTTTATGACGACACACATATATCATGTTAGAGTTATTTGCGGCATGAGGTAATTAATAACGGTCTTGGAGATTTAGTTGAGTAGTGACATGGTATGTTTGATCCATTATAATATTCATCCATTACCTAAAACAAATTGAAATAACATCTTTCATCTAATCCATCTAATATGTTTTGTATGATATATCATTCTTGTCAACTTGATCCTTATGCCTATACTAATTGATCTGTTATGATAGAGGTGAGGTCCATCAATCAAATATGTGGTCGCCATTGTTATTTCATGGGTGATATAGAGAGTTGATGAGATAATGGAACTCCATGCATGTAATATCTTATGTTCATGCATATGGATGTGTAAAGTATAACTATGGTGGAAATGAAATAAATATTTGGGGACGTTCTCAAATATATATAGGTTTATATTTTATAAATCATTCGATTATCATCATGTATACTTGATGAATTCAACATGAACTGATAATTGAAAATAATCCTTGTGTTTCATAAAATGTATTCTAGGAAGAATCATATCCTTTTGGTTTTTATGACAGTTATTAAATAGTTTTAAAATGTTTCTCTTTGTACATTTAAAATGATTTTTGAGTTGATAAAAAGAGGTGGTGACCATAACCTATAAATATAGATATTCCTATGATGTGGATGTTACTATCTAAACATTATGTTATCTCTATATTTAAAAAAAATGAGCGACTATGAAGGTACTAATTTCACGAAGAGATAATCCATCCTACAATAATATTAACTGATGGTTAATAGGAACATGTATTCATTGATCCATTTCAAAGAACAGTTTAATGAATTCACAAGCAACTATTTGCATGAAACCACTCAGGAACATGCAAGCACCATGAATTGTCTCCCTATATTCAATGAATTTATTATGGAACCATGAGACTGTCTCTTATACACTATGTTTCATGAATAATATAAGTAAAATGAATTTCTTTCTATGCCACATTAATTTGTGCTACTTACTTTCGTTAATGAGAGACCACATAGAATAAAAGATATCATAATTCTATTTTCATAAATATTAACACTCAAGTGTGAAGGATAGATCAAGATACAGTGAGAAAAGAATAAGTGGACAGTGAGTGCATTTTTTTACATAAGATAAATTAAATGCATAATTCCATCGATGATCATTAATTGGTTTAGATCAACTTATGGAAATTACTATATCAAAGGATAATGGATGTGAATCACAAAATATAAGAATGTAATAATAAATAAAGATGTTATTGTTTATATATTTTGAATACCATAAAATAATAATTAAGTGTATTTAATAGTGATTTGATATTTTTAATGTTTTAATCTGGGGTAATATATTTAATAATGTTTTTTTTCACCTTTTCTCACATATAAGTGAGGTTTTGTATTTATCGGAAAAAGAACATGTTACCAGAGTGTAGTTTCAACGAGGATACTAATAATGTATAGGTAATCAATGAAATTTTAGAAAGATCAAAAATTTGTAATGGTACTTGAAGTGTACACCCAAATTAAATAATTTTTCTTCATATGGGGGAATTTTATTATAACAACCCGTAGTTCTTCATCATGGTGAACGGTGGATGTCATTTAGTATTATCTAGAAGTAGATGGAGTCTCTTTGTAGGTGCAGAATCAGAAGAAGTATCTTTTTTGGATTTAAGAGCAAGACATTGTAAATTCATGTAATACTATGGTATGTGTTATATGGAACCTGATGTGAAAATTTATATGATATATAGGTATGTTTGTTATTTACTCTTGTAATAGAAAATAATGATTATAATTGAGAATCCATGTTGGGAGTGTTAAAAAAATTAATGAGTAGGCCTTTCGGTTGAACCTTGTAAATACTATGTGTTTCTATAGTTATTATAACTAATATATGTGACGTGGTATTTAGATATATCATAGACTGGATTGATAATTTTATCATTTTCAAGAGGATGAATTAAAAATTAAAAGTATTCATAAAACATGTGTAGCATTGATTTACCTCCCTGTGGAAACTAATCTGGCATTAGGATCATCACATAATCCCTCTAGCTCATACAATAACTATCCTAATACATTAAAAACATCCCTTAAAATTTCCCTTTGGTTCATGTTTAATCACAACACATTCATATTAATGTATAATGTCTATTCCAAAAGAGGCTTATCATTAATAAGGTATAACTCATAACCGAGTACATTCAATTTTTATTTGTTCCTAAACCTCCTCTAAACCTATTACATCCATCATTACATTATGAATCAAAATAATATATATTATAATATAATTTTATAAATATTTATTAACCTTTTTTTATCTCATTTCTATCAAACTGGAAATAAATTATCGTGCTTGTGTACATGTAGAATACCTCCTCCATGTAGTGATTAGATTCATTTTCAATCACTCTTAATCATGGTTGATCACTCAGATAATTTTATTATGTATATATGATATTTATGAAATAAACATACTTATATAATTATAAAATCATAACTACCATTTTATGTTTCCATTCTAGGAAAAGTGGTAATGTATCTCATGTGTACAAGTGGACTACCACTTCTTTATTTTTCATCACTTATTTATATACAAAATCATAAAAAATGAATATGATAAATTAATATAATTAATATCTAATAAAAAAATATTTCATTTATGATAAATCCATGACCCATGATCATGTACTAAAACTATCACACCAAAACATGCATGGGAAGTTGAATAGATTTCACCTAGATGATCATTATAGAAATGTAATTATTATGAAACTGATAGTTGGAAATTATAAATGAATGATTCATAAAAATTTATGTTTTAATATGTTTCATTAATATAATTAATCTAAATAAATATTTATTAATTAGGATATCTGAAATTGTATGAATAAGGATGTGTCTTGAAAAGCGAGATTTAGGTTTCAATCGCATTTTAATTGAGATCTCTTATGCAAGAATTTAAATTGTGGTAAATTATATGGTTATTTTCCTCTAAACCATGAATATTTTCTATTTTCATGTTATATAAATAGTTCTAATTTATTACAATAATTTTCCCTTAAATATATCATAATGGTATTGATAATCTATTTTAAAAAATAATAATAACTTATTCACTTTTTAGTGGTTTAATTTTTTTCTATTACCATTCACTCCATAATTTCTATAAAAATGTTTTTAACTAGACAAAATTTTATTTAAATAATCATTTCCACTTCTATTGAATATATGTGGAATGGTTTAATAATTAAACTTTTAAATGAATATTTTTCTCCAATAAGTAGTTTTAATATTTTTATAATGATGTAAAATGATTTTTATATTTCAATGCATATGACATAAATTGATTTCAACCCCATTGTTCTCATTCATTTTATTAAATAAAAATTTAATTGATTTTATTGTTATTTTCAATGATATGAATTTTCATAATATTTTTCTAATTTATGTTTTAGATTTCATTAAAAAATGGATATTTTATCATCCTTCCAAACAGTTGATTGAATGAAAATTTAAATATATTTTCCTTCTACAAATATATATTTTAATGATTGTGAAGAATAAATGGGGATATGATCCAATGATACCATCCAATTTTCATTGTTTTAATGGATTATGAGAATGAAGATTATTAGTAGATTCTTGGAAACCTGTGTTATTCCCATGGATTAATTTGGCATTGATGAATCTTTTATGAAATATGTTTCTTTTACATGGGTTATGCTATAAATTAATGATAAAATATTTATAAATTAAATTACTTTTCCATAGGTTATGATTTTATGATATGATGAATGTTCTATGATCATGTGGAAAAAATATATTTCATTTTCATTATGATATTGGTGGTCCTAAAAATTTTTAGTCCTCAAATGAATTATGTAATGATATATATCTCATGAGATAATGGGTACTCCAAAATGGGAGTGAACACAATTTATAAAGTGAATCTGCCTATAATGATAGTCTTGAAGTAAACAATCATTTTGGAAAAGATTAAATGACGAGTGAACCCAATCCAATATGATATAATTGGCATCGTTCATTAAAAAATGGAATCATTTACTATTATTCGGTGTGTTCCATGAATATATATATTATATATTATATATTATTTCATAGTTCATTGTTTATATTATAATAATTCAACACACTTAATACTAATGATTTTTTTTTTATAAAACCTTATTCTATGATTTATGATTTATAATATTTGAAGTATTTTGTATTATTGTTGTATGATTTTATCACACTCTCGTACCCTTATACTTATAGTATGCTCAATTTTTGTCCTTTTATTGATATCTATTATTCATAACCTTGATGGAAATTTAAGATCACCATTTAGTATGTTTATATTAAATAGTATATGAGTAATGATATTATATAGGGTATGTATAAAAATTTTAAACAGAGATAAGATTATTTTTATGATATTGAATATATATCATTAAATCATATGATTTATGTATCTATTCTATAAATAATCATCGATTTTAGTGTTATAGAGAATGAATTATTATAAGATTAATTAAATATATATTTAATATTATGAAATATATTTATATGAAATGATTTGGTCACTACATCAGAATATATTTTTTCTAAACTAAATATCATTAGGATTTACTAAAATCAATGATAATTTTCTACAATTCATGTAATGCAAGTCTTTTCTCCCACAAAAAATAGGTTATATAACCACCCTATTTTCTATTACATAACTATTACAATCATTTTTAGAAAAAAAATGTATTATGAAACCAGAAACCAATATTTCTGTTTCTTTCAAAAATTTGTACCATATATAATATTTACAAAATAAAACAATGTCATTTATTTAAATCCTTATACTCTAGCTTCATAGTGGTCCTTGGGTTCTTGTTAGTACATGTAATGACCTATGGATATACCAAAAATAAAGGGGTCTCCTTAATTCCCTGTAAGATGAATGAAAATAACATTAATCAATATAAAATGTGGAGAGATTAATCATTTTAAAAACATCAATTTTATAATCTTGACAGGAAGCATTATATAAAGGAATTAAATATGGAAATTCGTGAAAATGGAACATCATATATTAGTGATAAACCACCAAACATCATTGTAATTATACATAGCTTCATATTCATGTATATTTAAGATTATCTTATTAGATTAATCACATTATAGAATTAATTCTAGAGCTATATATTTCTAAGCACACCTCTCACATAATAACATTTATAGACACTATATAATTTTGGGTGCAGTCGTCACAACATAACATTAACATTATCATGTATTACATATATAAATTATATCAATCACAGACATAAAATAAACCATTAAAAGATATGGGTTTCAATCTATAATATAATACATTCATAAAATTTTGAGTTCCTATGATAAAAATGAAATATGATTCATGGTATCAATCTTTATTGAAGAGGAAAAAATATCCTGATAAGTGAATGATGTATTTTCTTTAAACAAGAGTTCTTTTGAAAAAATATTTTTCCTTTTTCATAAAACGATATTAGATAATTATATATTGTTGAAGATAAGGTGGAATAAAAAGAAAATGATACTTCTAAAAAATAAAGGAACATTTATACTGAAAATTGAGTGAATAGGGAAACCCCAAAGAAAAAGAGTTAGGTTCGAAAATTCTTGTACCTTATCTCTAAATGATTTGTTCTCTATTATATCTTGTATCTCAAAATTAAATTAATTAAATGACAAATCTGAACCTAATTATATATTAATTTGATTAACTATAGTATCACTAAATTTTTTGTGGTGATTAGGATGATTTATATATTTCAATTTTATTGTTAGGTATTGTTTGTTTCTATGGTATTATTGATTGATTCACTTGTGTACATCTGTGGAGGTTCGTGTAAAATGAGGAAAATTTAGAAAACTAGAGATTATATGTTATAAAAAAACATTAAAAATGATAAATTATCTTATATATATTTTGGTTTTATGTTATAATGATGATTCATTTGAAAAAACATTTGTGATAATAATTTTGATTAATTTGGAAATTATTCATCTATAATGAGTTTGTGTTGTTTTATTATTGAACAATATTTATATATCATAGTTCAAGAACATAAAAAAGTTCATCAAATAAATTTTACAATATTTTTTATCCATTTTATTGTTATTTGACCATTATTGAATATTATACTGAAAAAATGAAATCTTGTCATCCTTCATGTCCATAAAAAAATAACTCACAGAATATTTATCTAAATTTAGAACTAAAGGTAGAGAATAATAGGTTTTGTATTGTATTATTCCATTATCATAATAAAATTACATTATAAAAAATTTAATATAGTTATCATGCCACATGGATGAGGGGAGGTGATGAGATAATAGGAAAAGAAAATAATAAGAAAATAAATTCAATGAAAAGAAAGAGGATTTTACATCTTGAATTTATTGACCTTGACCACCACCATTGGGAAAAAGATTTTTTATTTTGATGTGACAAAGGGATTATGGATGTGGGGGACTATATTGGGAAGATTATTTAGAATAATGTGGTTAGTGATCAATGATTTTATAGTGTAAAGAGGAGAGGTGTTAGGGGTGGTATTTATAGTTGAGGAGAGGGGTGTTTTCTCATTATTTGATTCATTATTTCAATATTTTGGCTCAAGATAATGGATATTTCTAAATTTATACTTATTATATTAACATTTTGAAGGAGTTATTGACATTTTTGGATTTCATCATCCATATATCATCTATGACTCAATAATTCATGTATTTATTTTATATTCTAAATTAATATATTTTACTATTCACTAAAAAATCAAATATTTCACAGAATTCCAAAAAATTCACCCAAACCATTTTTAAAAATGTATAATTTAATAATAAACTTCATTTAATGAAAATAATTTCTTAAATAGGAGAAATTATTTATTTTATTTAAAATGATCATTTACTCTTAAAATAAAGAGTATAAAATTATAACTGATTTTATAAAACATTGAAAAATAAATTAAGGTCACCTAAAATTATAAAATAATTATAAAAAACAAAAAAATAATTATTTCTGTATTTTAATAAAATAAATTTTCTTTTATGACAGTATATTAATTATAAAATTGAAAATAAATATGTATGACTTCTAAAAATAAAAATAATTAATTTATACATTTTAAAATATTAATTTACATATTTCCAGATATAAATATATTATATTTTCAATCATAATAGGCCTGAAACTAATTTATAATTTTAGAGGTGAGGTTATTATTCTATTGGATGAGTTAGTATTCTTAACGGAGAAGTAATTATTCCAATTGTCAAGTTACTATGTAATTTTTATTGGTTATATAATTTTTAAATACTAATTATATTACTAATCTCTTATAATATTTCTATTGGTCAGTCATAGCTATTTTTGTGTTTTATTTCACATAGTTACATAATATGAAGGGAAATAATTTCATCGATTAAAGTTTGGGTTGTAATGTTTTTTGTCTTATTTGAAAATTCACCCCCAAAATGTCAGTTTTCATAAATAGGTGAGGGTATTTCTTCTTCCTCACCTCATATATTTCCCATGTATCATTTTCAAAATTATGGTTATTCTATAGTACATTGACCAGGTGATTACCCTTATGAGATAGAACATTATCTCTAAGGTCAAATATCTTCACCAACTTCTCCTCATCAGAATATCAACCTCCCACTATAGCACAACTATATTTAGTATAAGTGAGCGATTTGGTATGTACTTACACAATAGTGAGACATAGAACACTTTATGAATTTTATACATACATGTTGAATGTTTACATTAATAGGTTACTATTCCCATGTGATCAATAATGTCAAAGTGGATAATGTACATTAGTATTAGCTTTTTGTTATTTCCAAACCACATGACTCTCTTCTATGGTGATATTTGAAGGAAGAATTTATCTCCAACATCGAACTCCATGTAACCTCAAGGATTTTCAGCATAGCTCATTTTCACAATCTAAGAAAATTTTATATTTTTCTAGATGGTTGGAAGCTTCTCTATCTTCTCTTATACATGATCAGGTCTATGTAGATTTCATTTGCAAACATTATCCAAATAGGTTGGAGTTGTATATCACATATCATATAGAGCTTCATATGGATCCATAGGAATGATAATTTTATTTTTTAATTTGAAAAAACTTTTAAGGTAAATAGAGAGACCATGTAGTTAGAAAATAAAAATCATGAAATATTAGAGTGAATGTTATTTTTGTATGAGAACTAAACCAATTAGAAATGTTGATCCCATCAACCTTTGAATTCCATTGATAAGTCTCTTAGCATGTCTTCATTAGTCTAAATAGTCCATTCTGATTAGCCATCGGTTATAGGGGACATGTCATGCTGGAATTCAATTCAGTACTCACGAAAGGTTCAATATACCTATATAATTTGGATCTGAACCATCAATCATGAGTAGATATGATTGAATGTAGAACCCATTCATCCTCACCACTTTTTTTTATATATCATGGATCATTTTTCAGGTGAATGATATTCCCATCTAGAAATAATGTTGGGATACATAGTGAGTTAATCCACTATAAACCATGATGAATCATTTCCTTAAGAAGTTTTTTGACACCATTGATGAAGTCCATGTGGACATTCTAGCATTTCCAGAGGGATATATTCAAGGATTTCCTTATTCATTTTTAGTTTTTTCTCATTGCTTTAACATTATGATATATCAATAACCATGAGAAATATTACAAAATATAATTCTTCATGTTCTCTAAAAAAAATTATTCTTTGAGATCATAGTACATCATTGTGCATTTAGGATGAATGGAGAAAGATGTTATTTTTGAATTATACAATAGCACCTTCATTATAAAAGGAGATGAAGGTACACATAAACTTGTTCCAAAACAAATAACATCATAATAATTGATATGGAACACTTGTAGCTACCCTTCATTTACTTTTATCACCTTATTTTGATTCCCCATATCATCCCCTTATGTCTTACCAATCTTCTCTTGGATAGATTGTTTTCAAATAAGTTTGGAAACATAAGATTTATTCCATACAATTATTATTTACAAATATATCCTTCTTATATCCAAGAAGAACAATCCATTCAAAATATTATTCATAGATAAAGTTGCAAATATTTTTCTTCTAGGAGCACCAACTTAATTATTTTTTATCCCATGATGGTAGTGAATAATGAAATTGTATTCCTTGATTAGCTCTAACTATCATCTATGAAAAATGTTTGTCTCCATTTTTTTGAATATATACTTTATACTATTTTGATCTGTATATATGTTACATTTCCCACCATAAAACGTAGTGATTCCATTTTATCAAGGAAAAAATGATAACTTGTATCACTGAATCATGCATTGTGTAGTTATGCGCATGGATCTTAATCAATCATTCGGAGTATGCAATCTCTTTATCATTTTTCATGAGTATGAAACCTAATCCATTCTATGATCAATCACTCTATATCATTAAACATTCACTACATTTTAGTAATGTGAGTGCAGAAGTAGTGATCTACCTATTCATTATCTCCATGAAGCTTTCCTAGCATTCTGCAGTCTATACATTCTTTACCCCTTTTCTTGTTATCATACATAACATGATTTAAAATTGTGAAAAATTTCACAAAATAATATTGCAGTACCCTAATAATCCAGAAAAACAATATATTTATGTAAAACTATAGGTTTAGAGAAATTCCTCAATATTATTTTTAAATGGTCCACATAAATTCCCTAAATTTTGATCACATTTCTAAATACTGTGAATTTATATGTCAAAATGTCACACTTTCTGACCATTTTGAACAATTTATCCTTCCTCAATGTCTCCAAAAAAGGATAATCATAGTGATTTTCGGATGAATAATTAGATATTAAGGAATACATTGTACAAGTCCATTAAAGTGAAACATCATGTCTTAGTGGTATAACACCTCACATAGTTCTGAAGAAAATTTAATCATGATCAAGAATGTTTTTATTTATATCATGATATTCATCACATATCTAAATTAATTATATTTATATATAATTTTGTGTTCACCCATCACATCATAAAATTAACATGTGCTCTATAATTCTAGGAGCACCCATCACATCCAAACATTTACATTATCATGCAAGGAACCTATAACTTATGTCAATCATGGATATATAATAACTCATGGAAAGGAATTGGTTTCATTTTCAAAATAATAGATTCATTTTAGTAGGAGTTCCCATGATAGAAAAATGAAAAATAATCTTGGTATTAATCTTTATTTATGTAGAAAAAATCTACAAAGAAGTGAAAATAATATTTTTTAAATGACTATTTGTTTTGAAAAATTATTTTCCATAGTCATAAAACTAGATTAGAGAAATTTATATGCCAAAAAATGAAATATTATGGAGAAATAAATGATACTTATGTAAAGATAATGCAACATCCATTCTAAATATGAAGTGAAATAGGTAAAACCCAAAGAAATAGTGTTATGTTTGAGAATCCCCGTACATTATACTTGAATGATTTTTTCTTTTTAATACACCAGAAAATCAAAATAAATAAATTAATTAAAAAATAATGACATAATTATACATGCATTTGATTCATTATAGTTTTCTTATGTTTTCATGGCCAATATAATTATTTATAGTGTTCAATTTTTTGTCTGGGAGTGTATGTTTACTCGGTTTTCATGATGGTTTCAATTTAATACATGTATGGAAGTTCAATAAAAATTAACATAATTATAAAAAATTGATATTATACAATATTAATGACCTTTTTTAATATTATATGATCATATAACTCTTTGGTTATATGTTACAGGGATAAATCATTAGGATAATCTTTTAAGATGATAATATTTATTGATTTAGAAGCTTTTCAACTACAATGGATTTTTTTGTTTTAAATATTAAATATTATTTATATTTGTTATTTCTTTATCATAAAAAATTCATATCATAAATTTTAAAATATTTTTCAATTATTTTTATGGTTCAAAGACAGTCTTTGAATATGGAAAATTAAATTGAAAACTACACATCCTTGAATGCGATAAAACAACACTTCGAAGATGATGTTTCCATTTTTAGAATAAAAGAATTGGGAAAGAATGTTTAATTATGGTTTGTTCCATTATAATAACAAAATCAATATATATATATATATGGTATAGTATTTTTCATTAAACTTGTATGAGGGTTGGTGAGGAGAGAATAAGAATATATAAGAACATGAATGAAAAAATTAAAAAGAAAGTGGATTTCACATCATGAATTTTTTCCCCTTGAGAAACTTTGTAGGGAAAAGGGTTCAGACAGTTGAGGAGAGCAAGGGAACAATGAATTTGTGGAGGTGCTTTGGAATAGCATTATAGAGAATTTTTTGAATGATTAATGCATGTATAGTGTGATGATAATAGGTGGTGAGGAGAGGTATTAATAATATAGATGGATGTTTTCTCATTATTATATTCATTAGCATTATATCATGGCTTAATAATATGAATAGATTGATAATTATTACTAAATATATTTTAATAATAAATGAATGTTTAATATTTTGGGCCAATATCAAAAATACATCGGGCATGACTCAATAATTCTTGTATTTATTTTTTATTATATTTTAATATATATTATTATTCATCCAAAATTCAAGTATTTCTGAAAAATCCAATAAATTCAACTTAACTATTTTTATATGTGTAGAATTTGAAAAAAAAATAACATTTAAAAAATAATTCTTAAAAATGAATAATTTAATTTTTATTTAAATTCATCATTTACTCAAAAAATTGTTATTTAAAAATTATCTCTAATTTTATAACACTTCCAAAAATTAGTTATTGTATCATAAAATTATTTAATAATAATAGTACAAAAAATATTAATTTATGAGTGTATTTAATGTAAATAATATTTATTTTTAATTATTTTATTAATTGTAAAATTGTAAAAAATATTTATGACAAATAAAAATTACAATACATAATTTATCATTTTGAAAATACTTATTTACTTACTTCATTATATAAATATATTTTATTTTATTTAATTAGAATCATATATTATTTTATGCATTCATATGTGAGTTAACTATTTTATTGGTTGAGTTGCTATTCCAAATGGTCATTTTACTATTCCAAAGGCCATGTTACTATTTAATTTATATAGGTTCCATAATTTTTAAGTATTCATTATTTACATCTTCATTAATAATGTTTTTATTGGGATATGTTAATTATTTATGTGTTTTATACCATATAACATTATTATATGAAGGAAACTATTCAATTGGAAAAATTTATGGTTGTTACAGGGTAAATACTTGACATGTAATTAATACATAACATTTATTTAATACACAGTGTGTATAGGATGACATCTAGAAAACCTAATGAGCATGTTAGGTATCATTCCTATGTGATATATACCACATAAATTTCATGTGAAATATATGTTGATCCCTTAAGATTCTGCTAAAGACATATGGTGAAGAAATGTACATGCCATATGGCCATCATGTACACAACATGTACATTTCATATTTATATAGAAACATTAAATTTAATTAATTACTCAATTAAGATCCATCCACTTATATTCTATATTCATTTAACCTATAGTATATATCATTAATTTGGATTTATATTATATTAAATTCATAATAAATGTCATAACATATTTGAATCTACTTGTCATGTCAGCAAATTGCATGCTAAAGACTTAGTGTACATTTATTTTGAGGGGATGTATTATATTCATGTGTTTTATTTTTCAATAATACCACAGAAAAAATCTTAAAATTATTACATGTGTCTTGTATAAAACATGCAATGTGATCTCATTGTTAATAATAAGGACCATACATATTAGTTTAGATTGGTACATATCATGTTTCTTCCAAGTACAAAGTGTTGTAATATTTTTGTTAATATTTAAATTATTTAAATTATTTAAAATCAAATTGTTTGGTAATCTCTAATATTGATATATGGAATAAGATAAATGAAATAATTATATAACAAGTTATATAATTGGATTAACTCACCTGTGATTCATTTTATCAAATAATAAAAAGAAATGAATTCTATCTAGTTGATTTGGATGGATATTAATTTCTTGTGTATAAACAATAATGAGTTTTTTTCTAGAAATACATATATGCTGTTGTAATTAAATTTTATTTTATTTCATTGCTTACAGTTATTTATTTATATATTAAATATAAGGGAATGCATATCATCTATCCCTCCTTAATTAAGGTGGAATTTTTCTTTCAATGTTGTTTTATGTAATTACCCTTAATAATTACATTTTCCCTCTACAGTTCATGTGAGTAACATATCATATGTAATTTAGTGAGAATCTAAGGGAACATGAAGTCAATTTATTATATAATTGTGGAAGGTGAAATTTATGATAGAACTGAGGTGAAACAAACCCAAAAAAATATCTATGTGGATATTTGAGATCTTGTAACTAAAATAAATACCAACACATAGTGTTTTCCCCAAGTAATATAAAATTATTTATTATCTACTAAATTAATCAACTATTAGATAAGGATCGTCATTATGTACTTTATTTCTTTTATTTTCAATTATCATATGAAATATTTATTTTATGTGTGAAGTACCTTGATAAAATAAAAAATTTTCACGATATGAAAATATAGAATAAAAATAAATAAATTATATGTTTATGGTTTATCAAAACATTTTTAATCTCTAATGTAATATCCTGTTAATAATAACATAGAATTCAAATGTTAAAACAAGATAATTTAATGAATAATAAAAAAATATGACAAGGTAATTTTATGTGAGTTAATGTATTCCACTACATGGTTGCAAATAAAACCATAGAATTATGTGCTCTTCCAACCCCGACAGACTGATAGAATGGGCCGAAGGACTATTTTTTTGTATTTATTTTATGACAGACCCCTTTTTATGGTAATATGGGGAAACCTCACATAACTCCATTTATGAAAAACATTAATAAAAATCTATGTTCAAAGTCCAGAACATGTCTAGAAGGAATACCCCTCCCCAACATCATCATCAATATAGAAACCTGCCACCAATGAATGACTATCCAGCTAGTTGTCCCGTGCAGAAATTCACGGGCCTAGTACTGATGGTAGAGCCATACCCTCTCAAACAACAAATTCTGAATAGCCATACATTGTAAAATCACCTGTTCTAATCCTCATCTAGAAAAAATCCTTTTAAAAGGTCTAAAATAGGCCATCCGAAACAAAAACCAGAAAAAAAACCTTGGAAACATTTTTTAAATCTAATCAACACAATTGATCCATTGTCCTGAGTTCACTACAAGACAAACAACAGGACCTGGATGCCAAATCCTCCAAAAAATCATTTAAAACTAGACACATATTTCCATAAAAATCACTCCTAGCATCAATTTTCCAGAATCCAAACAGAAGTATCAAAACCTTAAGAGATCGATGTAAAGAAAGTAGTCAAAGATCCAAACATCAAACCAATATCAAACCTAATCCAATGCATTAATCAACAATACCGACACCAATGATGGATCAGTGAAAAAGCTTAAAGCCAAACCATGATCGACTGCAAAATAACTAAAATAGAAAAACATCACCAAAACGTTGGAATAAAGACCAACCACAGGCCGGATCCTGTAGCACCCATCCCAAACACCCTCAAAGACTGAGATGATCCACCAAATGTATAGACAGAAGACATGGTAGCACACTTAGGCCACTAAAGCTGGATCTTGGCCCCTGACTAACACTGTGCTTCCTTGAAAGACAATAACAGGTGAATTGGGATTAGGGCATGGAGAGGACATCAATTATTCTAGGAAATATCGAGTCCAAGAAGATTCCAATGCCATTGGGACCATGGATCCACTGCTGCAAACTCACCAAGCATGAGGGAGGAGGCGTCTTACAAACCCTAGACAAAGAAGGCGGCAATGAGTTAAATAATTTTGTAAGGAGTTCCCCTTATGGGCTCATCCCAACCCCGATACAACTAGAAAATTTTATAAATGATTATAATGAATGTTTTGCGTATAAATAACCATTTTTCGTCAACATTTGTATCCATTTAAATAATCCGTAAAATTTTGAGTTAAGGGTGAAGGGAAATCATGATAGGGACTCTAGATTGGGGAGTCTAATCAATGGATCATTGAGATACCATTTCACTATTGTGAGATACATTCCAATTTCAATACCTTTTAGAAATTAAAAAAAACCATTCATGGGTTATGATATGAGGTATATATAACCTTTCCATTATGTTTTCCATCACACTATATATTATGAGCACAATTTCTTGGGAAGTTACAATATTATAAATTCTATGAAGCTATATAATAAAATTTATTTCATCTCCCTTTTGGAAATATGTATGAGATTTAATAATTATCCCTAAAGTATTTATTGTCATCTTATTTTCATTTGATGTCAATGGTGATCAAGAAGATAAAATTAACTAATTGAGTTCAATATAATGTAGTATTTACATGATGATGGAGTACAGATGTTGTCCTCGAGTCATGAAAATTCATGAAACATATTATGAATACTTTGAGTTTAATAGTGAAGCCTATGTAATTTTCATTGATTTTATCAGATGACATTTGATTTCTAGGTTGAATAATTATCCTAGTAAAATATGAAGATTATTTACTCATTTTATTTTTCACTAATATCAAAATATTTTTTAATATCTTGTGATGATATATTTTAAAAGGAATGTGGTAGAACATGTGTTGAAAATCATATCCAGGTTTGATTGTAAATAAAAAAGTTGAAGAAAGACATAGAAGATACAATACATTCCATGAAAAATATAGCGATGTTCATGATGTTTGATGAATGGTTAATATCAAAATAGATATAGTTCATGATGAAAGAAAATTTTAATTTTGTTATAATATAGTTGAAGATTTAATGATGTATCAATTTTTGATTTTTTACTTAGCTAGATAACTGTGAATCAATATAGTTGGAAATATCAAAGCATATTTTTAATTGGAATCATTTCCCAATGAATTAATAAAAATTGGTCGCAAAATCGGGATTTTTTTCCTAAATGAGTACATAGTTCTCACACCACATTGAAAAGTTCAAAGACAACATAGGATCTATGAAGAATGATGATGGGAATTTGGAAAGGGAACATTTCTTTAAGGTATCAATATTCGTACAACATAGTGAAATTAGTTCAAGGGATTTACCTTTTTTAATGGATTCTAATAAATCATGGAAGGAAATCATTTTTGGTCAATAGGAAGCGATTTTTTTAAGAATACATCGGCCACAATGTGGGAAAAAGTCTCTTTTAGGACTTCATAGCACAGTTCATGGTGAACATTTTCCCACATAAATGTTATAAGTAAATTGGAATACAGTAATTTGTGAATATAGTTTCCAACATAAAAGAACCTAAACTAATTATTAATGTGATATAATTTCATAAGAGATTATATTCATATGTGGAAGAAATTGGGTAAGTACGAATTATATTACGAAGATGATTTTGTGAAGGAAGATATTACTGGAGGAAGAAAAGATGGTCCACGAAAGAGAAGTTTATCTATAGAAGTAGGGAAAGTATTTAAAATAGAAGGGAATCCATGAAATAAAGGGTTGTCTATAGAAGAGAAGATAGTCCACAGATAAAAAAACAATCCAAGGAAGAAGATATGATCTGTAAAAGGAAGGTTTTTCATTGGATTGAAATGTTTTCCGCAAATAATATGTAGTCTGTGAAGTGAAGGAATTATGTAAAGAACAAGAAATTTGTGATGCATCCCAACCCATTAATCAAGGGGTGATCTATAAACGAAAAAGGTTATACATAAAGAACTTCCCCACACAGGGAAATGCAATACACGGAGGATTTAATGAGTATTGCAAAGGATTACATAATGTTCCAGAAGGATAAATACCATATAAACATGATAAGTATTTTCACCCTTGTCTTGGTTTATGAAGAATATGATCTATAGACACTCAACTAATTTTAGACTGATAGTCCTATAGTGATTATCAATGAATGGGTTTTTAAAACACTACTCATTTATAATTCCCCCACAATGTTTCAAAAAGAAAAACACTGTGTGTATCCAATTGATACCCAATAGATAGAGAATATAAAAAACATATAGTTATTGTTTATGAAGATTAATCATAGATATTCCAAAGTTCATATTTTTCAAATAGAGAAGAAATGTAAACTGATACATTCAAGTGTTGGTAAAATACACCATACTACAATTCAATAATTTGGGGTGTCAATTATGAATAAGATAGGGGCCAATCTATATTCTTTTATTTATGATATACAAATTGTGATGATGCTTTTTTACCTGATATTCATTGATTTAATAATGATAATGGGTATTTTTGATTCTTGACAGAAGAATATGATGTATAAAAGATGTCAATGAAGTTTATTAGGATCTGATTAAGAAATAGAAAATAAGAGAAAATGATTTGGTGGCTAGATTGATATTCTTTTCTTGAAATTTGGATCAGAGAGAGTTCAGTATTCATCAGTCAAAATAACATTCATATTATAATGACTGATAGAAGAAGATAGTACAACTATCAACTTTTCTACCTAGAATAGGTAAGTATATTATTTGACATGACACTATATAAGTACGAACATTAAGAATAACGTTGTGGAACAATAGAAAAAAATAGTGGCATCATACAAGACTCAACTAGTGGAGAACATTCTTGGAATTAAAACCCATATCAATAATGAGATGACTATATTTAGAGTAAGTGAAAATAACCATCCATGTGTTGTAAAACTTGAACTATTGGATTGTTTAATTAGTACAACACCTGTATAAGGAAATACCCTACTTGTTTTAATGACATTGGGTTATTTTTTATAGTGTTAGTGTGTTAAGGCTTATTTCCATACCATTCCAAAGACTTTTTACTCTTTTTGAGTAGTAATCCATGAAAAAAATAATTGTTGTTATCTTTACTACTTTCATATACAAGCTTGTGACATGGAAAAAAGAATAAAATAATTAATAACCTAATAGGTCATAGTGGTATATGGACAAACAATCATAATTGGATTATAAATTCCCCAACACTAAATCAACCCCTCTCAACATTACGTATATCAGAAAATGGACATTTCAATTGGTATCAGAGTGTAGGTTCACCACTGTTACATTCTCTATAATAAATCTATTCTCTTATAAAAAAATTAGTACCATTCTTAATTCAATAATGATGTTTACTTTTTTTATGGGTTTTTAACCTCTTTGAATATGTTTATATCTACCAATACATTGATGAGTAGGATAAAAAGAGCAATGAATATTGAAGAAGAAGTACCTCTTATCTAAGGAATATGATGTATCTATTTCTCTATGCCTTGTTGACAATAATTAAATATTAGACTAAGAAATTAATGTGTTGTTGGATCAAGTTTCAATGAAGAAGATGGATAACCTTCTTACCTCTATTGATAATGAAGTGTATGTTAGTACATTAAATAACATTCATAGAGTTGAAAAATATATCACAAGATAGAATGATGATTGATCTACAACTACTCATGAATTATCACTTAACATATGATGATTTTTTATACCTGGTACTCTTAATGAAATAACCCCTTGAGTGTGGATTCATTCAATGTTTGTAGTAAGACATCACCCAGCAGGAAGGAGAGACAAAGTTTTTGCAATAGATCTTGCAATAGAAAAATTGGATTTCTACAGCACTCCCAATAGGATGGAACATTTGAAGAAACAAAAAGGGAATGTGAAATAAGATCCCTAAAATGGTTCAAAAAAGTCTAAAAAAAGCGGTAGTAATAAAAAACATAGAAGAAAACATCTAATAAAATGGATAAAATACTAATAACAGAACTAATGTGATGGTTTTATAGTTAGAATAAATATCAAAAAATATAAATAAACATGACTCTTCATTTTAAATCAAAGTTATGATACATGAAGATGATGTTTAAACAACTAATAATAGTTGTGAAAACATGAAGATTGTGATTTGAGATAATAAAATCATACTCAGTTTAATGTTTCTAGATTTGAAAGTGCAGTGGGACAATATTGAGATTACAAATATTGACTCTTCACAAAATATGTGAAATGTTACAATGGGAATAAAATATTCATTGGATTATTTTAAGGTTTAATGACATCCATCATGTGAAAACAATATGATAATGTCACACAATTATCTATAACATTCAGTTGAGAAGTATCTGGTACTATCCATACCATCTTTTACTAAAGTCCATAAATTAATTATAATGAAAATTGAAGGTTTTAAAACCACATCTCAATAAGTATGGATGAAAAACGGTGAGTAGAAGCCTACCGCCATGACAAGGGATGATAAGAAAACAAATTTGGCAGTTGATCCCCCTCATAAATAATAGAAAATCATAAATAGTACTCAACAATATAATATAGAAAATATAAGGAACTCAAGATTTTGGATTCAATGTTCGTACTAAAATAGATTTCTACATTATTCATTATATTTTTGGTACAAATTTCATAATTTAAATTAATAAATGAAGCCTATTTCAAGGGGGATTAAATCCAAATATTACAAAAAAACAACCATATGTTTATAAGATTTTGAATACAAAAAATAGATCCAGAATGAATAATAAAATTTTTGATGTATTTAATGGAAGTGTTCACAAGGCCAGTACATGCTCATCTCAACATGAATTCAATGTTGATGAGAAAAGAAGACAACAAATATTTCCAAATAATGAATAATATACCATTAGAAGAAATTAAAAGAATTTTCTAAAAATAATTTTCCCATAAAGATTTCAAGAAGAAATAGTGATAAATCCATATTCTCTAAATTAAAAAAATTAAATGTTAGCACATGAAAAATAGATACTAAAATGTATGACACTCATAAAAAATCATTTGGATTATCTCGAATGATACCTACAATTTCTAATGACATGTAAGTTATCATAACTATATATTTCAAAATAATGAAAAAAAATCTATGATGAACAATGTAATACTAGTGAAAATGGGGATTAAATTACTCCACATCATGAATAAAAATTTCATGAGGGTATTTCAAGAATAGGAAACACTTTTTGAAAAGAATATATGTGTGATATATGGAAGAAATATGGTCAAATTTAAACAGTTTGTTTAATCATTCTATTAGAGAAAGAAGAAGTCATCCAAAAAAAGTATTAATGTATCATCAATGAGTGATGTTAAGGGTAAAAATTCCCCACACAAAGTATTAAATTATGGGTGAACCAAGTTAAATATCGGATTATGTCAAATATCATAGTCTTGGTAGTTAACATTGACTAATGGAATAATATAATGGGGAGTGATCCTAATCCATTGTGATATCCATCACACTCATCCATGACTAAATAAATAATTATATTTTATTATTTTAATTCCAAAAACTCATATACTATCCTTATAATAAGTCATCAGGAATAATGACTGATTGTTTTTGATTCTTTGAAACATTGACTTATTTATGTTTTTATGAAAATACCATCTGTAAATATTTATGATTAATAAAATTCTACCTATTGGGTGTGATTATTTTATGTTACGATGTTGTCATCAAACACTTATTATTATTTTACTCTCAATTTTGATAGTTTATTAATAATATTATGATCACACTTACTAATCATATGATATCTCCCATCCTTATGATTCATTTACCCATGATATGAAAAAATGTTTTATATTTTGTATTCTTATGATTTTTACTATGTAAGATGATATTTATAGGAGATGTTAATGAATGTTCATGAAATAAGATTCTTTATATATCTATTAACAAATGACTCTAAAAATATTAATGTTTAATAGAGTGATTCATTATGTTAATATTATCCCAATAACGTAATTATTGCATCATCATTGTGTCATAAATAAATTAAATTATTTAAAGTCTAAAAATTATAAATAAAATATAATTATGTAGGAAATCATTTTATATTTAAAATGAATATTTATAATTGGATTTATCATATCTATAACCCTATATTAAAAATGGTTTAGTTATTAAACTTTGATTTTAACTATTTTAACTCTTCTTTAAATAAAATAATATTAAATGTCCTAATCTAATCCAAGTGGACCTAAATGGTCATATTATATTCATACGATTGTTTTTGGTCAAATTAAACTTATCCAATTGAATTAGGACATGTGTTAGGGTAATTGTAACATCATTTTTATCCTTAATTACCCTATTTACTGTTAACCGCGGTAAATAAAAGTAAAAAGTTACTATTCACCAAAAATTATTTTCATCTCATTGAACCACATTTTACTTACTGATATTAACCGTGTCTCTTGGATTTTTTAAATTCCATTCACAGAAGTGGTAAAATTATGTTTTATGCAAAATTCAGTTTTTTTAACTACACCTTAGTGGTTCCACTATTCATCAGAAATTAAATGTTTTCAGAAAAATACCAAAATTTCACCCTAGTCTAATTTCTATATTCTGATTCAAAAAATGAAGTCCATTTTTAAAGATAATTTTTATAAAATTTTAAAAAGTGGTTATTAATAGTCATAACAGCAATTTTATATAGCATATCATTGTTTAGTGAAATTCGGTATTGCGTACAACGCATGCTATCGAGGAAAGTCGTGATTGCGTGTAAAGTAATCGAAGCTAGTGTTGTGTGTAGTGAAAGATTCCTTAGATGATGTATATAACATAAAAACAAAATGTTTCTCATAAAAATCTTGGGTGTTACAAATAAGATAGTAGAATTATTACATGATTATCGAAAATAATATTGTATATATAATTTAATATTATTTTGGAATAAATATACAACTACAGATTGTTACACAATTTTTCACTTAATTATTTGGAAACATATGTTGAATGATACTGATAATGATGAAAACTGGTTGAAATATTTTTGGAAGAGCACATGATATGCCTATAATGAAGGAACAAATAGATAATGACATGTTTGATAATATTAATGGCCTCATGATTAATATATGGACATATTGATATCATGGTTTGATTATATAGAATTTTTTATATTTTTGGTGTCCGAAAAGTGTTATTTTTGACATAATAGATGTTTTCACAATATTTCTATGGGTTTTCATGTTATTTTCATGTTTCATGAAAATATATAATTAAGTTATTCACATGTATAGAATGTGATAACCATGAACTACATTATAATATGTTGGACAAAAATTTCAAGTCTATTTAGTTTAATTCTTTATAAAAAGTTATATTTTATATTTTTTGATGGATTGTAATGTTATCCACTTATGGATAGTATATGTTATTTCTGGTTGATGTTTGTTAGAATAATTTTCAATCTCACTATAGGTGGCCTTATGCATATTTGATTACCTGTGATAACCATTTTATTGAGAATGATGGATGAACCTGTCATTCTATCACATGATCTGCTTACACTTAATGAATAAAAATTCCAAAGTCATTTATTTAAATAAAAGATGTAGTTGACATTTTTCAAGGAACAAACCATGGTGATATTGTACTCGGAATAATTATGTATTTATTGTCATGAAAAATTCTTCAAATTTAGGTAAAGAATCTTGAAAACAAAAATTGTTATCCTAGTACCATCTTATATGATGAATCAGATGGTCCCATAAATCAATGCAGATTTATGTCTTTCTGGTAGTTTACTTTCTCTAAACCTTTTTATATATCAATATACATTAGAACCTGATGGTTATATTTTTCTTTCATATCCAGGTTTTCACTTACCACCTACGTTCACATATATGGATACCTAGTGAGGAGTTACTTTAGGTAATTGGTTATGATTCTAAAATTCCTTTTTTAAATAAATTTTTGTTTTACCATTTCATGATTCGGGTTTCTATGAATGAAACATTCAAGTAGTAAACCTTTTATCACCCTGATAGATTTCTAGGGAAAAATTCATTTTAGTGGGGGGGGGGGTTTACTGTAACACTCTAAGATTTTATAAGATATTTTCATTTTAATTTATTTAATGTCTTGTCTTGTAAACTACACAAAAATTATCTTGTTATATATTCAATATTGTATTAGCTTTCATTATATTCAACACAATTCTTGTATTCTGTTATACGTAATATTGACCCTCCACAATAGCTTATGGTGTACTCAATATTGAGGTTCACTAAACAATTATATATTATTAAAATATTATTATTTAATGTGATATAAACTAGCCATTATTAATATTATTATCAAAATTTTAAATTCTATATGACATTAAAATTCATCTTATGTATTTTCCAGACATGATATAAGAACAAATTAAATTTTTCAATAAAAGATGTTTTATTTCGAAAAATGTAGTGTTTCATCATTTTCATGGCACACCTAGTTTAAATATAGTTTTTAAAAAATTTATAGATTCTAGTTGAAAAAATAATGTGTTTTTGGAAGAGGGACATACAAATTTACTTTTGTTTATTTTTTTTGATATTTTTCTGATTAAATTCGTATTTTAATTAATAGTTAAAAATAAATCATTTTAATTCAAAACTATATTTTAATTTTTTTATTCATATAGAATGATTTTATTTCTAATTGGTTTTAAAGTGTAATTGGTTTTTTTTCTCAGTTAATCCAATTATGGTCATTGAATGTAATATCACATATATGTTCACATGAAAAACGTGACAATCTTTTGATGAGTTTTTACTTCTCAAAAACCCCGCAATTTCATTTTTGACAACTAGAATTAATTTTAAATTTATTTTCTTCTTATTTCGTGTATTGAATTATTAAAATTGTATTCTATATTTGGAATCAGTGGTTCCAAAAAAATTTAATAGTTTACCTTTTTTGGATATTTGGAATAGTAACTATGGTAATTTTTATATAATGCTGTTAAAGGTAAATTTGGAAAATTTGTCTAACATATAATATGATAAAAAGAATAAAACGATCATAAAACCTACCAAAATCATATTTTATGAATTAATTTCTACACATCTCATCTCAGGATCAAATAAAAGTAATTTAAGTGCCACTTGACAATGTAAATGACATCGATAATAATAAAAACACTAAAAGTGACAGACTATCAAACTCACATTTCATATAAGTAAAATATTGTTAATATATCGATAACTTGGGGATATATTCCGACATAAATAGTTTAGGTAATTATAAATAATTACATATATCATATATTTTTATTTTTATTATTTATAAAATTAATAATTATTATAATTTTGTATACATTAATGTTGTAAAAATTAATTAAATGATTAGAAATCCATAAAAAAAATTTCTTAAAAGACTACTACCCATGAAAAAGAAAAAAACCCAAGAAAATATCAAATTGGTCTAGTATATATCAATTGTAAACATCCTTGTGCTGATAAAGTGATCATTTAGAGATTTATAGAAATATAATGACATTTATTTTCTATTATTTAATGTGATGTTAATGTTGCCACCATTATACTTTAATACGTACAAAATTTTTAATTATAGGTTTTCAAGAAGATAAATTTTTCTTCATATAATCATATAAAATCTAGTAAATTTATGTCAATTATAGATTTTTGTGTAAAATAATTATTCTATAAATATGTATATTAAATAATTACACTTTATTGATGTAGTGATTATTTTATTAATAGAGATATCAAATAAATATTATCACCAATCGTAACATAAATATAAATGTGGATAATTAATTTTTAAAATAAATTTAATAAATGACCTCGAAAAATTAGGGATAAGATAAAATATTATTTTTCTAGGTTAACACATTATCTTGATATTTCTAAAAATCAACTAAATGAATTGTATCAAAATTGACAGAATTGATATTTTCATTAAATAATGCTTTATAAAATAATTTGAAAATTATAAAAGAATTTAAAAAAAATTAAAATAATTTTGATATAGTCTATAATATTTGAAATTAATAATTTATAGTGTAATATAAATCAAATAATTAAATATTGCACCATTTTAATCTTGAAACATGTGTTATCATAAATAATATTAAATGGAATAACTAATTGTTAATTAAAATTATAATGTTTAAATTGACATCAAAACATGTCTAAATATTATATGTTGATGGTATTTAAATATTTTAATATCTTAGCTTCTAATATATATCATTTTTATGCATTTGGACTAAATTTAAATTTATTATAAATTAATAGTTTTAAGAATTCCAAAAGTGTCCCTCACCATAATTATTAAAGGACACCTCCTCCCATATTTTTCAAAACTCATTAAGCCTTAATGTTTGTCAATACCCAACCAATTATTCTTATCAACATCCCTAGTGACATTATATGTATTTTGGAACTCCTAAAAGACTATCTCTAATGTCATCAAGAAGAGATCTAATTGGAGCAGGTCAAGGAAGAGAAAATATTCTCTTCCAATTCATTCAAACTTATTTCCTTTTTCTTCTTCCACTATATTATATGATTCATAATAAAGTATTCAAAAATTAATGAGTTATATACTGAGATGTTTTTACTACAATGAAACAACTATATTACACCTTCTATCAATCATTCAAAAAATGAAATCACCATGCGTGCGTATATATTTCTTCCCGGTTCCACGTTGTTGTGTACTCTATTTTCACCACAAAAATACTTGGATGGGTTTAATGAAAGGAGTAATAAATATATATGGTTATTATAACATTAATTTTAATATGAAATTTTATAAAGCATCCACTTCAATACCATTCAACATCAATTCGAATGATATCGTCGCTCATTCTTCTGTTCAACCTACCATCTCAATGATATGATGTAATTTATTCTACATGATATTAATTAAATCATTATTATATTAATGTAAATAATGAATAAATATGTTATATGTAATGTTTATATAATTTTCTAATGATATAAATATGACCTAAGAAGGATAACCGGATCTTATTCGACAAAACAAGCATAATAACATAATGTAGTTAACACCCAAATTACAAGTTATAATGAAATGTTACTAACAAATAATAATAATAATAATATAATATATGATATAATAATAAACATTTATGCTTATAAAATAAGTCAATAACATTATTTAAATCATTATACTGGATTTTTGGATATAAACAAAGCATATCAGACCTAAGGTAAGGTATAATTTTGTCTCACTAATATTTCTCTGGGACATATACCTTATTCAACATCAAATTATATCATGTGGCGTTAATGTTACCCATGAATGTTATTATTATTATTATTAAGGTTTTTATATTTTACCATTCATATAATTTTCTTTATTTTATGAGGTATATGATTTGTTTGATTATAAATTTGTAAGGTATAATTTTCCATTCTCATTTTTATAAAAGATTATTTATATCTAAGTATTTACAAGGGTATATTTATCATCCAAATCAATGTTTAATAATTTTATAAAATTATTTCTATTATTCTATAGTTTTGTAATGTTAATTTTACCCATTTTTGAATTTTTTTAAATAGTTTGAAAAAATATTTTTTTCACTATTCGAATTGAGGTACTTTTTGTCTTTTTAGGAATAAGAATGTTGAGAATGTTTTTTAACTTATATGAGATGAATAGATTTTTTTGGATTCATGAAAACTTATTTCCAAGAATCGTATTGTACATTATTTGAAGATAATTTTTAAATAAATTCTTTTCTTTTAATATTTTATGGTATTTTTAGATAAGAAAACATTTTTGAAAATGAAAGTATAGTTTCTTCCTGATTTAATTTCAACTGTTTTATCAAAATTATCATTCATATAAGATGTCATAGGGTTATGTTTAAATAAATATTATTAATATTATTTGATGGTTTTTATAATTCATTTTTTTATGAAATATATTTATTTTATATGTATTTTGATAGAGCGATGCTTAAGAAACATATTGTATGTCATGTGTTATGCTATGATAAATAAATTATGTTTTTTGGATCTTTTAAGAATGATTTCATTGTGAGATGGGTGGGACCTATATCTCTCTGTAATGCATTGGGTATTGATTTATATCTCATTAGATAGAAATTAATAGAATGGAATATAAATACAATATTGTATTATGGGTCTGGAATGACAAGGAAACCTGGTTCAGTAATTTGTGGCCTTAACGATAAGTAAAACTAGTTCAATAATAGACTATGTCCCATATGTGGTCTTCGAAGCAATGCATTGGATGCCATGAAAATAAAATTATGTGAATATTTATTTTCCACAATTCCATGTTTTAAGAAATATCTATTTTTTCATTGTTAATGTTCCTTTATCATTTATGGCTTACATACATCCAAGATTTATTTCATGACTCATTATTTTTATATTTAATCTTTATTTTCATTTTTTTACATTCTGATGTTTTTGTTTTGTTTTATATTCTCCACATTTATCCTTATAGAGCATTTAAACTCACAATTTGTATGTTTTATTTTCCCCAGGATATAATGAACTATTTTAGGGAGGAAAATAACAGGGAAGATATTTATTGAAGATATTGAAGAAAATTTACCAATTTATAAGAATATGTTCCATTTTTTCCAAGGCACTAAACTAATACGGTTATTAGGTGTATGTTTGTGTCATGTATTAAATATTCCTCAAAAGTAATGTAATGTCCATGTAGGTTAATTTTGGGTAAATAAAATGTATATATATATATATATATCATACTTGAACATATTCCCTCATAGAGTAAGGAATACGTGCATTGGATTAGGAGGTATATATATAAGAGTCCATGTGTGTGAAATTCTAGGGTGATATTTGTAAAAGGTGACAACATTCAAAAATTTTGGCTTGTATCTCTCCTTTCGATGTAATATCTCTAGGAATTATCCATTTAATTTAAGAATAATTAATTTTATGAATTTTGCATCAATATTTATTATTAATTACTGATATATAATTCTTACTAAAATTGTATGTCTTGAATTGGAGTGGTTTATCTCTTGTAATGTATTGAAATAAAGGACATGATTGTGTTTTTCAAATCAATTGATTGATAAAATTCCCATTTGGCCTAAATAAATTTGTTTTAGATTTGTAATGGCATATTCAGTTTATTAAAAGGGTTTCCATGTGAGTTTCTAGTTTTCGAAGTGGTGTGTGTGTTGTTCTTGAAGAAATGGTTTAGAATGTGATGGTTGTGCGAGGTCGAAATGGCACTTTAAAAATTGTTTCATAGTAAAACCCAACATGGAATGGGTATATTCCTTATCAGTTGATGAATGATGGGAGTTTCCTAGTTTTTTACTTTCCTTGTGAAATTCCAGTTTAATGGTGATGGACTTGTTCCTTGGGCTGACTCGGGGGGTGGGGGGTAAAATATTGTGTGTGTTGACAGTGTGTGATGAATATACTTATGACTAGATACTTGTTTGATATTTTTGGATCATCCCCTTTATATTAAAAAAATGGGAACCTAGTATAAAGAGTGAATTTTTTTTCGAATGATTTTTTCACTAGTTTAGATAATACACTACTTAGAGGACTATGGAAGAGGGCTATTTTTTTATTATTATGGGATGGTGCCCCTCAGTCTGGCCAGGTTGGGACAAAATTAGGAGATTGGGTGTTATGATGTCATCAAATAGGGAATTTTTTCTGGATGAGTCACATGTATAGTATCCTCAAGATTAGTCATGAGATCCTAGGTTTCCCATGTATTTCTCCACATAGTTATCTATAGTAAATGATTTTTATTAGATTGATTGTTTTGATACACTTATGTGATATCTTATCATTTCCCTTGTAGTATGTATAGTGTTCTTACATTCTAAGTAGTGTGGCTCTATTTGAAAATTGATTAAATATTTTTAATTTGTTTTGGGAAATGGATTTAATTTTTTTTCGTTTCATCTTTTCTCTCCCTCTTTCTTTGAAAGGTTAATGATTCCATCTTGGAAAGATAAATGGTTTAAATTAAAAGGTAAATGGACCATGATATACTTTAATGAGAATATGTTTAAAAGTATACTTTTAAACATTATATCTCAAATATGAAATTAATGTCTTTTTATATTATGGAAATAAATTCAGAATAGATTACATGGGCACACCAACTAGGTTTTAATACTCACGCCTATAATTTGTTCTTGTTTTTAGATTCAGGTGATTTTTACTACATGATCAAAGTTTTTATGGGCGATGATGGGTCTTGTGATTAGAGTGTGACCCATGAGGTCACGTAGAGTTTTTGCAGTCATCATGTTTATTTAGTTCTATTTTCAAGTTCTTACTTAATTGTTTTTTCTTTATTTATTTCGGGGTGCTATTTTATTATTCCAAATGAGTTTGTTTATTTTTTTATGAGAAACTATTTTGATTATAACTCTATTGATTCCCGTGGCAGTTTTGACTAGCCCTAGGTAATCGAGAATTCTTTTGGAGCCTTATTATAGACCGACTTTTGTGACTAGTTCATGGTCAACATGGGGGTTTTTGGGACAAAATGGTATAATAGGATAGGTTCTTTAGTGTACGTAGCATTGAGTGTTCCCTTTGTAATTTGGATTGTCAAGGTCGATGTGGTATGATTTTCGAAGAAATGGGTGTAGGTTTGGGGGAGTGTCTGGCCAACACATTCTGGATAGAACCCTGAGTTTTCATGGGATATATGGCCTTTCTGGTTTTTTGTGGTTTTTATGGGTATATTGGTATTTGGGGAAATGAAACAAGAGTTGGGATTATGTTCTCAGTGAGCTTGTAGAACCTAGAAAACCATGTGGAGTTTGGGAAATTGTCCTAAAAGACTCTTTGTGATGGTGGATCGATTAGAATATCGCATTCAGCCATATGGCCCACACACCCATCAACACTAGTTTTTCATCATGGGTTACTATTGTTTGTAAATATGGTTTTCCAAATATGTTTTTGAGGTGTTTTTATTTAGTTTTTTTATTGATTTTTTATCTAAAAAATGATGATTGTTTTATCTAAAATGATATTTCCAAAACCCAAACATAGAATCTTATATTGAGTGAAATTAGTTTTTTTAAATGGTTTTTATTTTAGAAAATATGGTGGGGATTTTTGAAACGTTTTTTGGAGTGTGAAATTGGAAAATAAATTTGGAATTTGAAAATGTTATTATTTGATGATGTGGTGTGGTTTTAAAAACTAGTTGGGGTATTTTTACTGCAGATTGAAATTGAAAATGTGTCCATTATCTAACACTTGGTTTTCCTATGAGTTCTCAAACATGTTTATATGCATGAAATAAGGTGTTATTTGGATGGATACTATTCTAGTATGGATGAGTTTTTATATGGACATGAGGTGGGTGCCTGGTGTGGCACGAGATCATTCATGTGTGAGGTGCATGGGATACCATTTGTGAATGATCAACCCAAAAACATGGTTTTTATTTAAAAAAAATTACTGAGAATTTTGTGTTTTTCTAACCACTAATAGTGTTGGTTTAACACACCAAGATTCCATATTACTCTTGTTGTATGAACCCCGAGTTCATGAAAACCACAACCTATCAAACGTTCCATTTTAAAAACAATTTTGAATATTAATAACCAAAATTTAAAATCACATAAACCATATTTTTTCAAAATAGAAATCATTTTTAAAGTCATAATATCAAAATAGTCTAAGGGTGAAATGTGGGTAATTTTTTTTAATGTTTTAATTTTTTAAGAATCGTGAAAAATAACGCATTTTAAATCAAAAATATCTATCCTATTAATTTATTTATATCGTTAGATTAATTTTTTCTATTGGTTTTAAATTTTTATTGTATTATATTTTTATCATTTAATATAATATTGATATTTGGATACAATATTACATTGAAATTTTACGTAAACACATGTCAATATTTTGAAGGATTTTACTACTTAAAAACCCTATTTTTTGATTTTGACAATATGAATTAATTTTAAATTTATTTCTAACAATTCAGTATCGTGAATTTTAAAAAATGGATTCCATGTTTGGAATCAAAATGTCCAAATTGTTTTAATATGTATCTTTTATTTTTTGGACATTATGAATAGTAACCTCAGTAATGATTATTTTTACCATGGTTAAAGGGTAAAACATGTAAATAAGGGTAAAAAATAATATTTTAATAATATAAAACTACCCTAACACATGTAATAATCCATTTGGATGATATACGACCGATAATGATAATCCTTAGTTCTATTTTTGGACACCAAGGAGCCATTTCGGTGTGATAATGACATGTTATAAGTATTAATTTAAACTAAAGAGAAATATAACATAAACATGTATTTTTTACTAAAACAGTTATAATATTGGATCATATAAGTGACATCATTGAATATGAATATTCATTATAAATATAAAATTATTTCATTCAAAAATTTTTAGTCATACTTTTTAGACATTAAATTAATTAATTTATTTACGACCTAATGATGATGCAGTGATTAACTTATTAATGAAAGATTCAAATTACTAATATTATAAATTTTAAAATAATTGTAATTTGATCATTTTGATGACAAAAACAAATTTTATGGATGATATTGACATATCAAACATTATTAAATGCATTTGGTTCGATGGAATTAGTTTTTTATGACTTTAACCAAAATCAATTCTAAATAGTGTAAAAATTCACATAATTGAGTTAAATAAATTATTTAATTAAATGGTATACTAGTCCTAAAAATATAATATTTGGATAAATTACTTATATAATGTTAAAATTTTAATTAATGTTCCACTTTTGGTTCTCTGGGAATATTGTAGTAAGTATAATAACTATATATTATGAAATTACAAGATGACATGGTAAGCATAAATGTTTTCAACTAAAGGATAAATCTAATAGATAAGGTGTATTTTGGATCCTATAAATGTCTAAAACCTATTGGTTGAGAGGATTTAGACAATTTATCATTTAATCCTTTAAAATATTTCATTTGAAAGATTATAATTCAAAATACATTTTATAATAAAAAAAATATTTCAATGCATTCGTAAAGTGATCGTCATCCCTCTAATAAAAAGACACCACTTATACCCACTAGATCACCCCTCTCAATCACATTGCATCATCCAAAATCAACATAAATAATCTTTAGACATATCTACTTTTCTCCGAGAACCCTTAATATGGGCAAAATGCAATTCAATAATTCTGTTTGGCTCATGTCAAAAAAGTTACGCAATTTTGAGGTAACGTATTCTCTCAAGTTCTTTTCAATTATTTTCCTTCTCCAATCCCTATAATATTCTTATTAAATAACTAAATAAAAACACCAGTATCATAAATATTCTAGGATGTTGTTATGTGAATGAATTGAACTAAAATTACACACACCTCAATATAATGGATACAAACATTTTGTTTCTATGTACGTCGATTTACTACCTCACGCAATGATGATTGTTAAATTTTCTACTAACCCCTCTCATGGTTACCATTATGGTATTACTAAACCTATAAATGATATATATTATATTTATATTTTCTCAATGATTATGTAGTTTATCATTAAAAAATATATTTATTCATTCCATATTGTTTAAATACAATAATTTCATTTCAGAATGTGTGGACTACCGCCCACTCAAAGTGATATGACTCATTCATGAAATACATGAAATGTATAAAGGATAGAGTAAATGAACATATGTAACATATATAAAATAGTTATTATACTTAAATTATAAAATATTTGTGTATCATATAGTTTTTATTCCTTTAATAGGAAAATTAAATGAAAGTAGCATTCATGCGTATATACAGCCAACTATCTCCATGAATGGTGCATTTTATTTCTTATATCCAAATTCTAGGGACTGTTACAAATATATTTATATAGCATATATTTGATATTTTAGTTATAAATATTTTTCTAGAGGTAATGGTCTTAAGACCACATGGAAAATTGACATTAAAACAAGTTCATTTTTTTCCTAACATCAAAAAAAATGTCCGTTATGAATATAAATAATTAAGTGATTGTTTTTACAAGGTAATAAGTGATATAAAAGAAATAATAATCAAGAAAAAGGTCCTATAAAAGTAAAAAATTAAGTTAACTTTATTATTCAGGAAGGACAAGGAATATATGTGACATGTTATACTTAAGGTAAGGGATTTTGTCCGAATTTCATTTCATTGAGGCATATTGAAATGTCATTCCCATAGATTCTTTTATATAGTGTATATTCTACATATTGATTTGTTATCATGAATCTCATTTTTTATTATATTATTGTATTTTCACTATGGTAATTATTGATATATCTTCATTACTCATTCAATATTTTTATTTGAAAAGGCATATTATTTATTTTGGTTTTTTCAGTATGAGAAATATTATTTGACTTAGTATCTCTATTACAATTTTAGGACCCTATAGAGCTACATGGGTGGGATAATGACATATATAAGAATTAATTTAAATTAAAGAGAAATATAACATAAACATGTATCTTTTACCAAAACAATCATAATATAGATTTATATAATAGGCCACTTTGACTATAAATAATAATAATAATTTTAAAAATATTTAATACATCATGGAATTTTATTTATAATTTTTATACATTAAATATATAAATTTATTTATAACACAATAATGATGTAGTGAATACCATATTAATGAAAAATTCAAATAAATGATATTTTAAATAATAATATAAATATAATTTGAACATATTGAAGAAATAAATGAATTATATATACTATACTGACATATAAAATTTGAGTTCATGAATTTTTTTCTAATGAATAATGTTTATATGAATTTAACAAAAAACAAATACTAAATAGTGTCAAAAGTGACATTAATTAGTTCCAAAATCAAACAATATTTTATTAAATGATATAATAGTCCTAAAAACATAATATTCAGCCCAATTAAGTATATATTGTTAAAAATTTCAATAATTATCCACTTTTGTGAAATTGTTGTTTTATTGTAACTATAGAAATCTTATTTTATTAAAATATAACAAGACATGGTAAGAGTTAATGTTTTTAACTAAAGGTTAAAGCTGAAAGATAAAGATAACATTGTGGCCTAAATTTGTCTACAACCTATTGGATAAAATTATTTAGACCCATTACCATATTTTCCTATAAATATGTCACTTTTTAAATATTATAATTCGAAAAAAAAATTATAACAAAATAATAATTCATGACTTTCATAAATTTCCCCTCCCCCCTCTGATAAAAGGCCACCACCTCTACCCACTAACTCAAACCTATAAATCCCTTGGGATCATCCTAACACTTCTCAAATATGATACCAATATACCTTCCTTCCTCTTATAATAAAATATTTTGTAAGAAGATAATTCAACAAAAGCCTTTTGGCTAAAATCAAATGAAGTTACCCGATTTGAAGATTATGTCTTCTCTCAAGATCATTTATTTTCATTCTTCACAACCTATACTCATATTATTATATAAATTAATAAAATCTCCAGAATCATAAATATATTAGTATTTTTATGATAATTATTGAAACTAAATTTACAAAAATCACCTTCTAATGGATATAGAAATTTTGTTTTTGTGTACGATGATCTACTGCCTTATGAAACTATGATTGTTCAATTTTCTACTGCCAACTATAATTGTGGACATTATGATGAAATTATATTTAAAAATCATATATATTATATTTATATTGTCTCTATTATTTTTTAAATTTATTTACAACTTACCATTATGTTTTCCATAATGTGTAAAAACGATAATTTCATTTGAGGACGTGCGGACTACTACCCCCTCAAAGTGATATGACTCATTAATTCCATTCATGTAAACATATAAAGGATGGATTTAATGAAATTATGTAACCTATATAAAATATATACTATTAGGTAATTATTATTAAACAATATATCATTAATTTATATTCTTTTAATAGAATATAGAAATGTAAGTAGTGTTCATGCGTACATGCAACCTATCGTCTCCATTAACGGTGCATTTCCTTTATTATATCCAAATGTTATGGACTACTATAAATACCTAAATACTGGATATGTATGATATTTAAATCATGAATAAAATTATTTAGGTAGTTTAATTAATACCATATGAACAATTTACAACAAAACATGTTCATTTTTACCTCAAGTCCAGAACATCAACAAAATGTCTGACATGTACCTAAATAAAGGATTGGTTATTATAAATTGGTAATAAGTTATATAAAAGGGAAAATAAAATTGATTTTTTAAAAATAATTATAAATTTACATATTTTTATTATTATGGAATAATAAGGAATATATATGTCACATCAGACTCAATGCAAGGGACATCATCTCAGTTACATATCATTGAGGCATATTGCAATGTTATTCCTCAATTTCCTTTTATATTATTTATATTATACCTTTTGATTTATTACCTTGAATACCATTATTTTCATGATATTATTTTATTTCCTTCATGAGAATTATTGATAGATCCATATTACTCATGCAATATTGTTATTTTATAACGCATATTATTTATTTTTAATATTCAATCATTATTTTTCCTAGATATTTTTGTATCAAAAAAACTATTGATGTACATTATCAACTTTTTTTGATTCATCATTTTCTATCATTCCCTTTTATTTATTACATACATATTTATTCATATGTAATTCATATTCAATTATTTACCTTTCCATATAGATGGGTTCATTTTTTCTTTTTTATACTTAACCATTTTGATCATTTGAGCACACCCTAATTATTCTTCCATCCCTGGGTTATGAAGAAGAATCCATTGATAAAGAATTCAAGGATGAAGTTTATTTAAGTTTTTTTGTAGCATGTTTTATATTATTTCCTATTTACTATGGGTATCATGTGTGTAATATGGATATCCAATAATATTAAACTATACGGTCCTTTGAGATTTGTATCCTTATAATAATGTCATTTAGATGTAATAATGCATCAGCTTTAGTTTATCTGAGGTTTGGGAATTACAGTTGGTATCATTGGAGGTTTATCAACAACCTTGGAAACTATTTTTAGATAACATTGATTGGTAAACAAACCCTAAGTTATACTTTTGGGATACTCTTATGATAATTGACCCAAATTAAAGAGTTTATGATTTATGGTGGATAAATTTTTAATTTATATTGATTTTATTACAAAATTATAAACACATAATTTTATGAGCTAATCAGATATGTGTCATTTTATATAAATGGATCCTATAATGATTTATGGTATCAATAATCATGGAAATTCAAGGGTTTCCCTACAGAGGAATCCAATACAGCTAGTATTGGAACAGATCAAATAATGGTGATACTAGGGAAACATAAGAAGTTATGACAAATAACCTCGCCAGAATGGAACAAACCATTCAAAAGAGTGAATATCCTATGTTGGATCGCATTATGGGAAAAAATAAACCATCATTTAGTGGGACTACTAATCTAAATGTAGATAAACAGAGGATTAGGTATTTGGAATAGATATTTATGGCCTTGGGATGCAGTGAAATTAAAATGGTTTCATTTTCAGTCTATTGTCTCTAATGTGATTTTGATTAATGGGGTACATTTATCCAAAATACTATGGAGGAAGAATAAATATATCATATGTAATGAATAACATTTAAGGAGGCATTCATCAACAAATACATTCCTCGTGATCAAAAAACGGAGATGAACAAGAAGATCCATATCTTAATGAAAAAGGAATAAGGGAGTGTTTCAGATTATGGAGCTACCTTTACAAGGATTTCATGGTTTTTTATGGATTATATATGCGACGTGGAGTGGAAGATTGGACACTTCTTTGATGGTCTTAAGCCAAATATCAAAATAGAACCGGATTCCCAGAAAATTTCATAATATGATGAAATAGTTTTATGTTCCATCAAGATAGAGAATAAATTTTCTAGGATCAATATATTAAAATGAATGCAAGAAAAGAATATTCCATCTAATGACAAAGAAAAATAGAATGTATCAATGCTGAAGAAGATTTTAATGATATTCAACTTGTGAAAAATGTGGAAAAAACCACAGAAAATGTTTTTAGGGATTGGCAGTTTGTTATAAGTGTGGAGATATGAGTCACCAGGATCATGAATGAAAATGGAAGAATAAAATCAATGATTTTCAGTGGTATAATTTTAATGATATTGGACACTATGAATATTATTTCCTCAAATGTCAAGGTAATCTACCACAGAATATTCTAAGTGAAGATTGGCATGTTTTTGCGATCACAACTGCTGAGGGTGAAATTGCTATTGATTTGGTTGTAGGTAAGTTAACTATTTCTTCATATTTGGGTATAGATTTATATGATTCTGGATCATCACTTTCATTTATATCATCATACATTACAATATATTTTATATATTTCTAATTCACCATGACAAATGAATTGTCAATTATAACTCCAAGTGTTAACCTTATCACAACAAATATGCATCGATAATTTCCTATTATGGAATATAAATGTCCTCTAATTGTTAATATTATCGACATTACTTTTTTTTATTTCCATATAATCCTTAGTATGGATTGGATTTGAAAATATTATATGAAAAATCTGTTATAAGAAGAAGAAGTTGTGAATTGTGAGCATGATGTAGAATCTGTTATCTTTAAAGAAGAAACTATGTCACTGGAATCTTATCAAAACTTACCCCATTAGATTTATTGAATGAAATTATTTAGGTGGAAGGAAAAAAATATAGGGATTAATGAGGAAATCATTAAATTAAGTATGTACCTATTATAAATGAATACATTAATGTTTTTTATAATGATTTACTTAGACACCCCTAGAGCATGATGTTGAGATTTGTGTTGATTTAATCCCTAATGGAAGGCCAATATCAAAAACAATCCCTATAGAATACCCACTTTGGAATTATTAGGTTTAAAAAAACTCTATGTGTTGGGTCAATAGGGATTTATATGCCCAACAGTTTTTTCATGGGGTGACCCAGTTCTCTTTTTGAATATGAAATATGGATTAGTGAGGTTGTGTATCGATTATAGGAAAATAAATGTAATTAAAATAAATAAAAAGTATCGTTTACCTAATATAAATGGTTAATTTTAACAAATTTAAGGAGATAAATTCTTTTCTATGATTGAAAATAATTCTATATATCATCAATTACGAGTGATGATGGAAGACATTCCGAAGATGGCTTTTCAGATGTGGTATGGTCATTAAGAATTTACAGAATGCCTTTTGGAAGAAAAATTCACCATCATTTATTATGGATCTCATGAATAGAGAATCCCAAGAATTTCATGATAGTTTTTTTGTGGTATTAATTGATGATATAATGATATATTCAAAAAGATTTTAAGACCATATTCTGAAATATTTTGTGACGTAATATGAATATGATCCCCTTGAAATGTAGATTCAGTGTAACATTGAGAAAATTCCACTATTTATTTCTACAATATAGTGGCATCAAAGATGATATTGAGAAGAAATAAAAAATCATTGGCATGTCACATCCCTGTCATTTGAAGGAATTAAGAGGTCTTTAAGGACATTTGGAATATACTCAGTGATTTATAACTAACATGACAGAATGTGATTAACCTTCACCAGATTATTGAATAATTGAGTTACATATAAATGGAACGAAGATTACCAAGAGGAATTTTATACCCTCATGAATGTTCCCTTCGGTACACTATTATTAATGCCACAATTTTATGGAAATCCACTTATTATCTATGTGACATATTTAGAGTGATCACTTGTTTCCTTCCTTAAACAAAATAATGATGTTGGGAATGAAAATAGATTTTACTATCTGAATCAAACCATGCATGACACAAAGAATCAATATTCGTGTATTGAGAAGTGATGCCTTGCATTAATATTTGCAGTTATGATGTTGAGTCACTACCGAAAACATCATGAGGTCCACCTAGTATCTCGTAATATACATCCCACATTTATCCTCATTCGTCCAATTCATACAGGACATTTAGCACAGTTGGCTATTATTTTTCAACAATTTTATATCCAGTTTGTGCATAAAAGATGATATGATTTTCAATACATCCATGTAGGGAACACATCTATAGAAGATACATCATAAAATACTAAAAATATGAATGAAGAAATCATCTCTATTCATGATAATCCTCAAATATCAGAAATGTACATTGATGTTTCTTCCTAAAATACAATGAGGAAGAGAATGGAAACCCCTAAACAAAAAATGTTGTGTTAGGAATAGTGCTTATATTCCCAGAAAAGGTAGTGTTTCCATATTCATTTCTACTATTAGATGGTCGTACCAATAATGAGGCAGTATATCAAGCATGCATTGCAGGCCTGGGATTGGTACTCCTGGTACAACGAAACCACCTAAAAGTGAAAGGTGATTCATGATTTGTAATAAATTATATCATTACAGATTATGGTATTAGAAAATAATATTTCATACTTTTTTATTCATATTTCATAGGGTTCGTGGATAAATTTCCCTAAGAGCCAACATTATCATAAGTCTCACGATCAACAAATGCCAATGATGATGCATTACCTAATGCATCCCCAACGCTGGAAGTTCCAAATTTTGATGATACAATCATCAGTAATACCCATATTTGTGTGGTTTAACCCTTTATTCAAACTAGAATACAGGAGAGAAATGAAATCATTCCTATTTCTAAGCCATATGGTCATACTATGAGATGGATGAAATATATCATGTAATACCTTCATAATGGATTACTTCCACCAGATAGAGATGAAAATGAATATATTTGGGGATGAGTGGCCAATTTCACACTTTATGATAGATCATATAACTAAGAAGATCCTATAAAAACAACGATTTGATGGAGTCCTTTTCAGGTGTATTAATTGAGAAAAAATTACATATATATTTAAAGAAGTACATGTAGGAATTTTGGTGCTCACTAGTCTAGGAATAGGCTTTCTGATCAAATCCTATGGATTTGATACTTCTATCCTTCAATGAAGCTATACTGCCCAGATTTAAATAAGTTGTGTCATATATACCATGTGCATGAAAACATCATTCATCAACCCCCAGAGTTTCTACATACAACTAAATACTCCACACCATTTTCTACACGATGAATAGATATAGTATTTCTTTATACTATAGCTACTTCTAATTAGTTTAATTATATTCTTACTACAACTAATTTCTTCTAGAAATGGGATGAGGTAATACCTCTCAAAGATGTCTGGGCCAAACAAATTGTTAGCTTTTTCAAACATAATTTCATTATGAGATTTGGTGTCCCTCATACTATAACGCCCCGACCACAATTACCCAGAGTCGGTGCATTATTTTAATACATTGGAATGATCACAAGAAAGATTAATTCTCAAAATACCGATTAGTTTAGTATCCTTGGTAACAAGATTCATAAATATGTTCAACATTACAACATGAAGTGAAATAAAAAAAATATATTTCATTAGAAGAATCCAAGCCTCCTAGATTATGTCTGTATGTCACTCATAACTAACTTCATCATATCCTGGGAAAATGAAATATAATAAAGGGGTGAGCTCAAACGCTCAGTAAAGGTAAGTAATACAGCAGAAAATGACATAAATATAAAACATGGTGAATAATTGAAAACTCATGCCTTTAAAACATGAATACGTTATGGCATGAATATGAGATGAGTAATTAATTCCATAATAAAACATAATCCTGGGTATTTTTCAGATCGAATTATCACATGAACCATCAATATTATTTTCATAATGAGGGAATGTATAATGCCGAACATTCTGAATCATTTTGTCAAAGCCTCAGCCAAGAAATCTAAAATGATTAATGCCTCGGCCAAAACCATAAATAATATTGGGAAAGGGCCTCGGCCAATTCCACATCTAGTTGTCTCATGAGACCTACCGATGCATCGAGGAGCTATAGTGGGCTCCACCCGTCACTTACTAAGTCCAATACATTCCTCATATGAAAAGGATTAAACATATCATAAACATTCGTATTAAAAATAGCATACGAAATGTAAATACATTAACCATAAACAATGAATGGTATAAAATTAGCACATCCCCAGTAAAACATACCAAAAAACCATAAATACAATATGGATGTTTTGTATCATAATGAATCAACTTCAAATAATCTTCAAATCCATCAATGGATGTTGACATAGATGAAATCAAAACTATTTGATTGAAATCTATCTTTTTTGAAATCATTGAAAAGTCACACATTTATAATGGAAGTAATTTAAAAGAGATTTTTGAATCAAAGTGTCCCATAACACTTTGAAACTTTTGAAAATAATTATCATTTCAAAACATTCATGTCCATATAAATAAATCCTTAAAATCATTTTGAAAACATGGACATTAATTAAAAGATTTAGAAAGATAAATCTTTAAAACATTTGAAATTATGATTTTGATAAAGAGAACCTTTAAAAATTCCTTAAAATCTTCATTTTGAAATCATTTTTATGAAAAATGGTCATGGATGATAAATATGTCCCAATAAATACTTACACATAAACAATCTCGGATAATAATGAGATTGGGGAATTAACCCTTACCAATTTTGTAACTTACGAAACATACAACACATGAAAGAGGTATCATAAATGAATATGTAAATACACATAAATTAAAGTATATTACACAAAGAATACAATTATGGGCAGTACATACACCACACAAAAGGTAATAGTGGCAATATGGCATGAATCTCATAGAAACAAGTAATGAGATGAAAACCCCTTACCTTGTAATTTCCTTTAGATGAGGGAACAGTTAACCTCTTTTACGAAGATCGTAGTATGTTATTAAACTATAACAAGAACCATACTAATATTTATGATATCGTACATGATTCATGTATGACTTTGTACTACACATTTAGTAATAATTTCCATGTAAAATTTCTATTTCGGGTAATAATTTTTTTCATTATCGTACGTGTCTTAACTTATTACTCTTGATTGTATCATTTAGGCCATGATATAAATACTTCCAGAATATAAAATATGATAAATATATATATTTAGAATAAAAATATGTATAATAGACATATATATGAAATGTAAAATGCCGTTTATGGAGACGGTAGTCCATACGTACGCATAAACACTATTTCTGTTTTCATATAGTATTGAACGGAAGTAAGTGAATAAGAAATATGTAAGTACATAAATACTTATATATATAAATATATATATCCAGTAGAATTATTATGTCTTATATTACATACTTATTAGTAATATATATTTTTATAATCGTCGATGAATGGTGAACTTGGAAATGAATCTCATCCCGTCGGGGAGACGGTAGTCCATATGTACGCACGAGCGATAATATCATACTTTTCATATTAAAATAATATATAATTGGATGGTATGTAATATATACATAATAATTATAATGTCATATTAGTTATTTACATCATTTATACTCATTATTATACCCATACAAATAATAATTTATTTGAATAACAATTACACGATGACGTGGAGACGGTAAGCCGTACATACGCACATATGGTGACATGTCGTTCAAATGATGGATAGAATATTGAATATGGTTGTGCCATAATTATAATAAAATCACAGTATACAGAAGATACTAGAGTTATTATTTTATAATTGAAATAATAAACAAAGAGGAAGTGGAAGAAGAAAGAAACTTGAAAGAGGGTAGTGAAAACGTTACCTCTTCTTCGGGTTCTTCCTTTTGATTTGATCAAAAAGGACTCCGTAGGATGGCTTTCTGACTAACGGAGGGCTTCTAGGATTAAGGGAGAGAATTTTGGAGTGTATTTGGGCAGGGTTTGGCTGAACCAAAAGGCTTTAAAAGTGTGAATTAATGATAAGGGGAGTGCCCTTTTATAAGAGGGGTGAGGGGCACTTTAGGAAAAACATAAAATATTATTTTATAACAAAATAATTTTCGGTTTCTAATGGCTCCAAAGTTGATTATTCAAATTATAAGGTGGGTATGGGTCAAAATCCTTTCAACCAATAGATTTTATACAGGTTTGGTTCATTACATTAACCTTACCTTTTAGTTTTAACTCTATGTTAATTAATTTAACACTTACCATGTCACTTTGTATTTTTTATAATATATAGTTAATAAACATACTATATACATTAAAGAGACCCCAAAGTGGTAAATTAATGATATAATAATAATGATATGAGTTATTTGGCCGAATCCTAGATTTTTTGGAATAGAATATAAATTAATAATATAGTATTTGTTTAAAAAACTCATTTATGTCAATTTTGACACTACTCAATAATTGATTTTTGAGAAAATTATAACAGAATGACAAGTTCTAACAATGTTAATTAAATCAATAACAACATGTCATATTAACTTATAAAATTATTTTAATTCATAAAAAGTCTCAAATTATATTTATTTGGGTATTTATAATATCAATTATCCTGATTTTTCACTATTATGGTAATTATTGCATCACCATTGTGTTATAAATAAATTAAATTATTTAATATCTAAAAATTATAAATAAAATATAATTATTTAGGAAATCGTTTTATCTTTCTAATTAATATCTATAATCTAAAATCCAACATATATAACCCTATGTAAATTTTGTTTTTCTAAAATATATAATCTTTTGTCATTTTTGTATTCACTTTAACTTAATTAATATAAAGTGTCACTATCACATATAAGTGGTCCCAAAATCGACCTAAATATGCCCATGGTCGGACATGTATCAGCCAATATGGTTAAGACACGTTTTAGGGTAAATTAATATTATTATAATATTATTTTTCACCCTTATTTACCGGATTTACCCTTTAACCATGGTAAATAAAATATTTACCGAAGTAATTAATCAAAATGTGTAAAAATAAAAGTTACCTATTTACACAATTTGGACATCCTGATTCCAAATATGTAATCCATTTTTTCAAATTCAAAACATATAAGTGGTAGAAATTAATTTAAAATTAATTCCCGCTGTCAAAACAAAAGCGTGTTTTTAAGATATAATAACTATCAAAAGATTGACACTTATTTATGTCCGTTTTAACTGTGAAATTATGTTCAATGAACAACATTATATTAAATGGTAAAAATATATTCTAAATACACTTTATAACCTCTCAAATTATTAATTTATCACTATTAAAGATTTTGATTAAAAATGTTGTTTTTAATTAAAATTTAGCATTTTTCACTATTCATCAAAATATTAACGTTGTCCGAAAAGTACCAAATTTTCACCCTAGGCTAAATTCGATATTCCGAATCCAAAAATGATGTCCATTTTCATAAATTAAATTTATAAAATTTCAAAAAGTAGGTATTACTATTCATAACGGCTAGTTTGATTAGTTGTGTTGTGTTAGGACTCGGGGTTGCGTACAACACACGCTATTACATTATTCTATGGGAAACGTACCGTGGAAGGTTGGGGTGTTATATTGTAAATTTTCGATGTACCTATTATAATGAATTAATTTATTTAGTCAAATTTAATATATAAAAGTTTAAAATATTGGATTTAAAAAGGGTTCACCATTAAAAGTCGGTAAAAGTGCATTTTTTTAAAAAATACTTCATTTATCCGAAAAAATGAATTTGTTCTTAAATTATGTCCAAGAAACTCATAATATGGATTCTAAAATTATAAGGATTATATAAAGTTCAAAATTCAGTTAATACTATTCATAACCTCTTTTGAACGGCTTGTTTGGTAAGTCATGGTGCTCTTGAACTCGGTGTTGTGTGTAGTGAAAATTATTGATTTATTTTGAAGAAGTAACACACTATGAAATCTTGGGGTGTTACATTCTCCCCTCCTTCAATAAATTGCGTCCTCGAAATTTGATATTGTTCTTCAAAAATAAATGTTGAAATTAGAAAATATCATTGTGGGAAAACCCACATCGGAAATTGGGTTAATAAAATTTAGTCTTAATAAGATAAAAAGAGAAATGAAAGGGTCACCACCAAATCATGATCTAGATTAGGAGAACATTGGTGGAAATTAGAGACATATAATGGGAGGAAAAACGTAAATATTTATAGGTAGTGATTGAGGTCATCAATCGCAAACAAGTGTAAGATTGAGGGACTTAAATTCATCAATCTATGATGATTTAAAAAACCATCGGTTCAACAAAACATATGGTATTAGGATAACACATTTTTTTGGTTTTAAGATAACTTCACTAAAGTATTAGAATTAATTTCATCATTGAATAATAGAAGAAGAAAAATATTTACTTGACAAGTAGAGTCCCATCCTTTAACAAAGTTCTACAACAAATTCATCTTTTACTCTAAAAGGTAATACAACTCAAAAATACTCTATTTATCCTAATCATATAGGTTCCCAAATATAATGAATTTATAATTCACAAATCGGACCCTTTAAAAAAAGAATCAAAATTATAAAATCCAGGGACATCACGTAGTCCAGTGGAAGGCGGTAAATCTCAATTGCATTATGGATGTGGGTTCGATTCCCGCAGCCTTGTCCAACGCGACGGGATGTCACACAGTGTGCGTGTTGTCCTTTTATAAAAATCCAAAAATATCCTTTCTAAAATAATCCATTCCAACCTTTAGAATTATCCAAAATACTACTATCCAAACTCACATTCCAAAATTTATAATGTATATAAACACAATGAAGATCCCTTTTTTTGTAAAAACATATGAATACCTTCTTCATGTATTCTTTTAAAACATGACAACACCATGAATTACCATAAATCCATATTTATTACATTCATGATCCCTTATTCCATATAGGATAATGGATATCAAAAATTGTTATAAACTCCAAAAATGATGGAATATACAAATCATTAATCAGTTTCAAGGTTGTCAAGAATATCCAATATAATTTATCCAAATCAGTCATGTATTATTCCAAAATCACTAACTCGGTATTAGAACATATATTTTCCAAATATTTAACATGCAATTGAGTTACTTTTCTTGGTTCCACACAATCTCAAGTCCTTAATGAAATAGTAATGCATTATAATCCTTATCTAATTCATAATTTTTATAACCAGTACATCGTTGATACAATACTCAAATGACATAATTCTATAATAACAACATAAGAACACTAGTCATTCTTCTTCATCTGAGGTAGTATCATAACATGATTATTATCCAATAGAATCATTTGTCAAATAGTCTGATGGTTTGAACATTGATTTGTGTAGTGTCCCAACACCTTGCAGATGATGCATTGTACATTTGAAACATTTTTCTTTTCCTTGCAGTCACGTACTTTGTGTCCTTTTTCTCCACACTTATAACAAAATCCCATTCCCTTCAGACATTTACCAATGTTATTATTTCCACAATTATCACATATGGGAAAATCCTTCATTCCCTTCTTCCTTTTATCCATCTTTCTCTCTTCTATCCTTTTCTTCTCTTTCTTCCCTTCAAATCCATAGGACTCATAGAATTCATTACTTATCTTCCTAACACAGGATATTATTTCTTCATATGATGAGAGTACATGGGAGACTATTTCCCTTCTTAATTCTGGATAAAGACCACGAAATATATGTTCCTTCTTACTCGTTGGATCATATGTATTGCTGGAGTTCTCATTCATTCTATTGGGAGCCATTTCTATACAATGGCATACACTAGGTCAATTTATGAATCACAATTCATAATTCCAAACATGTAAAATACCTAACGTAAATTGGAATGTTTATGGATATAATCCATAAGCATAAAAAATGTTTTTTGAGTAAGTTTATACTCGTGACCCCTTCATAATGGTTTGTAAATAAAATGAGAATAATCCTAAGCATATCCTCCAGGAGTGTCGTAACCTAGAGTGCAGCAAGGCCCGTTGTCGTGCACCAGTTCCCGTTCGAGTCTAGCTCAAAGCGGTGTTTTCGAGTTTTACCACTAGCTACATTTGTGCCAGAGCCACCTCTACCTGCTCGTATCCAGACAGAGATGTATTTCTCGGAAAACTCACAAAATCTCTACAATACCAAAATTCTAGGAAGTTATTCTATACTAATCCTCAAAGAATATCTTAAGGCTATGTGATATAATCAGAATTTATCTAAATCTAGCTTCCAATGTTGTACTAAACTTTTTTTTACCAACTGTAATGCCCCGACCCCAGTTACCCAGAGTCGGTGCAATATTTTAAAACATTGTCATGATCACAAGAAAGATCAAGTCTCGAAAGACCGATTATTTTAGTAGCCTTGGAAACAAGATTCATACATATGTTCAACATTACAACTTGAAGTGAAATACAAAAAAATATATTTCATTAGAAGCATCCATGCCTCCTAGATTATGCCTGCAGGTCAGTCATAACTATCTTCATCATATCCTGGGAAAATGAAACATAAGAAAGGGGTGAGCTCAAACGCTCAGTCAAGGTAAGTAATACAGTGGAAAACGACATAAATATTAAGCATGGTGAATAATTGAAAACACATGTCTTTAAAACATGAATATGTTATGGCATGAATATGAGCTGAGTAAGTAATGCCATAATAAAACATAATCATGGGTATTCGTCTGGTCGAATTACCACATGAACCATCAATATTATTTTCATAATGATGGAATGTATAATTCCGGACATTCTGAAACATTTTGTCAAGGCCTCGGCCAAGACGTCTAAAATGATTAAGGCCTCGGCCAAAACCATAAATCAAATTGGGAAAGGGCCTCGGCCAATTCTACGTCTTGTTGTCTCATGAGAACTATCGATGCATCGAGGAGCTATAACGGGCTCCACCCGTCACTTACTAAGTCCAATACATTCCTCATATGAAATGGTTTAAACATATCATAAACATTCATATTAAAACTAGCATACAAAATGTCAATACTTTAACAATAAACAATGAATGGTATAAAATTAGCACATCTACAGTCAAACATACCAAAAAACCATAAATACAATATGCATGTTTGGTATCATAATGAATCAACTTCAAATAATCTTAAAATCCATCAAAGGATGTTGACATAGATGAAATCAAAACTATTGGATTGAAATCTCTCTTTTTTGAAATCGTTGAAAAATCACACATTTATAAAGGAAGTAATTTAAAATAGATTTTTGTATCAAATTGTACCACACCACTTTGAAACTTTTGAGAAGAATTATCATTTCAAAACATTCATGTCCATATAAATAAATTCTTAAAATCATTTTGAAATCATGGACATTAATTAAAAGATTTAGAAAGATAAATCATTAAAAAATTTGAACTTCTGATCTTGATAAAGAGTACTTCAAAAAATCCTTAAAATCTTCATTTTGAAATCATTTTTATGAAAAATGGTCATTGATGATAAAAATGTCCCAGTAAATACTTACACATAAACAATCTCAGATAATAATGAGATTGAGGAATTAACCTTTACCAATTTTGTAACTTACAAAACATATAACCCATGAAAGGGGTATCATAAAGTAATATGTAAATACACATAAATTAAAGTGTATTACACAAAGAATACAATTATGGGCAGTACATACACCACACAAATGTTAATAGTGGCAATATGGCATGAATCTCACAGGAATAAGTAATGAGATTAAAACCCTTTACCTTGTACTTTCCTTTAGATGAGGGTATGGTTAACCTCCCGTACGAAGATTGTAGTATGTTATTAAACTATACCAGAACCATACTAATATTTATGATATCGTACATGATTCATTTATGACTTTGTACTACCCATTTAGTAATAATTTCAATGATAAATTTATATTTCGGGTAACAATCGTTTTCATTATCATACATGTTTTAACTTATTACTCTTGATTGTATCATTTAGATCATGATTTAAATACTTACAGAATATAAAATTTGATAAAAAAATATATTTAGAATATAAATATGTATAATAGACATATATATGAAATGGAAAACGCCGTTTATGGGGACGGTAGTCCGTACGTACGCATAAACACTGTTTCTGTTTTCATATAGTATTGAATGGAAGTAAGTGAATAAGATATATGTAAGTACATAAATACTTATATATATAAATATATATATCCATTAGAATTATTATGTCTTATATTACATACTTATTAGTAATATATATTTTTATAATCGTCGATGAATGGTGAACTTGGAAATGAATCTCATCGCGTCATGGAGACGGTAGTCCGTACGTACGCACGAGCGATAATATCATTATTTTGATATTAAAATAATATATAATTTGATGGTATGTCATATATAAAAAATCATTATAATGTCATATTACTTATTTACATCATTTATACTCATTATTATACCCATACAAATAATAATTTATTTGAATAAAGATTACACCACGACGTGGAGACGGTAAGCCGTACGTACGCACGTATGGTGACATGTCATTCAAATGATGGGTAGAATATTGAATATGGTTGTGCCATAATTATAATAACATCACAGCATATGGAAGATACTGGAATTATTATTTTAGAATTTAAATAATAAACAAAGAGGAAGTGGAAGAAGAAAGAAACATGAAAGAGGGTAGTGAAAACGTTACCTCTTCTTCGGGTTCTTCCTTTTGATTTGAACAAAAGGACTCCTTAGGATGGCTTTCTGGCTAAGGTAGGGATTATGGGATGAAGGGATAGAAGTTAGGAGAGTATTTGGGTAGGTTGTTTCCGAACCAAAAGGCTTTGAAAGTGTGAATTAATGAGAAGGGGGGGTACCCTTTTATAAGAGGGGTGAGGGGCTCTTTAGGAAAAACATAAAATATTTTTTTATAATAAAATAGTTTTCGGTTTCTAATGGCTACAAAGTTGATTATTAAAATTATAAGGTGGGTATGGGTCTAAATCCTTTCAACCAATAGTTTTTAGACAGGTTTGTTTCATTACATGAACCTTACCTTTTAGTTTTAACTCTAGGTTAATTAGTTTAACACTTACCATGTCACTTTGTATTTTTATAATATATAGTTAATAAACATACTATATACATCCAAGAGACCCAAAAGTTGTACATTAATGATATAACAATAATTATATGAGTCATTTGGCCGAATCCTAGATTTTTAGGAATAGAATATAAATTAAAAATATAATATTTGTTTATAAAACTCATTTATGTCAATTTTGAAACTACTCAATAATTGATTTTTGAGAAAATGATAACAGAATGATAAGTTCAAAAAAAGTTAATTAAATCAATAAAAACATATCATATTAACTTATAAAATTAGTTTAATTCATAGAAAACCTCAAATTATATTTATTTGGGTATTTATAATATCAATTATCCTGATTTTTCACTATTATGGTATTTACTGCATCACCATTATGTCATATATAAATTAACTTATTTCATGTATAAAATTTATAAATAAAATATCATTATGTAGGAAATCTTTTTAGCTTTCTAATTAATATTTATAATCTAAAATACAACATATATAACCCTATGTAAATATTGTTTTTCTTAATGATATAATCTTTTGTCATTTTTATATTCACTTTAACTTAATTAATATAATGTGTCACTATCACATATAAGTGGTCCCAAAATCGACCCAAAGATGCCCATGCTCGGACATGTATCAACCAATCAGGTTAGGAAACGTTTTAAGGTAAATTAATATTATTATAATTTTATTTTGTTACCCTTATTTACAGGATTTACCCTTTAACCATGTTAAATAAAATATTTACCGAAGTAATTATTCAAAATGTGTAAAAATAAAAGTTTCCTATTTACACAATTTGGAAATCCTGATTCCAAATATGGAATCCATTTTTCCAAATTCAAAACACAGAATTGGCAGAAATTAATTTAAAATTAATTCCCTCTTTCAAAACAAAAAGCGTGTTTTTAAGATATAATAACTATCAAAAGATTGACACTTGTTTATGTCCGGATTAATTTTTGTATTATGTTCAATGACAACCATTGTATTAAATGGTAAAAATATATTCTAAATACACTTTATAACAACTCAAATTTAAAATTTATCACTATTAATTATTTTAATTTAAAAATTTGTTTTTAATTAAAATTTAGTAATTTTCAATATTCATCAATATATTAAAGTTGTCTGAAAAGTACCAAATTTTCACCCTAGGCTAAATTCAATATTCCAAATCCAAAACATAAGTCCATTTTGATAAATGAAATTTATAAAATTTCAAAAAGTAGGTATTAATATTCATAACGGCTAGTTTGATTTGTTGTGGTGTGTTAGGACTCGAGGTTGCGTATAACACACGCTATTACATTATTCCATGGGAAACGTACCATGGAATCTTGGGGTGTTATATTGTAAATTTTTGATGTAACTATTATAAAGATTTAATTTATTTAGTCAAATTTAATATATAAATGTTTAAAATATTGGATTTAAAAAGGGTTCACCATTAAAAGTCGGTAAAAGTGCATTTTTTGAAAAATACTTCTTTTATATGAAAAAAATTAATTTGTTCTTACATTATGTCTAAGAAACTCATAATATGGATTCAAAAATTATAAGGATTATACAAAGTTCAAAATCCAGTTAATACTATTCATAACCTCTTTTGAACGGCTTTTTCGGTAAGTCATGGTGCTCTTGAACTCGGTGTTGCGTGTAGTGAACGTTATTGATTTATTTTGAAGAAGTAACACACTATGAAATCTTGGGGTGTTACGCATACCATATTAGTGGATAAAAGACCAATTTTTGTTCTGTCGTGGTAAAGAAGTTGTATCAAGAGCACAATATCAAGTCTATGCATTCATCGTGCTATCAGGTAGCGACCAATGGACAGATTAAGGCTTTCAACATTACCCTATCAAATATACTCTAGAAAATTGTGGATTAAGATAAAAAAATATTGAAATGATCATTAGTTTAATGCTTCATGGACTTATCACACTATTACCCTTAATACCACTCAAGAAAATCCATATTATATGGTGTATGGAACATTAGATGTTTTTTCTATTGAAATTCAATTTCCTTCACTCTAAGTTCAAATATGGGATAAGTTATCTATGGATGACCAATCACAGAATTTATTTTATGAATTGAAAGGATTATACGAAATGATATTGCATACTTTGAATCATTTGGAAGTCTATCAGAATAGAATATGTTGAGATTTTAACAAGAAAGTTTGTCTCCCCTATTTTCTTCAATGTGAATTGGAACTAGTCCTTAGAACTCTGATGATACTAGGATTGAAGCCTCCAAAGCAAGAGACAAAGAAGGAAGGACCATACTCTATATATAAGGTCTACTCAAATGGAGATTATTCCCTAATATGAATAAATGTATAACTCATTACAACTCTAACCAATGCAATATTCTTAAAGAAGTACATTTTTAATCACACATAGTAATGTCCTCGACGCATGAATTGAAACTACAAAACATAATATCCTAGTTGCATGAATTGAAACTACAAATGATAATGTCATCACTACGTGACTTGAAACAACACATTATAAGGGCCCCACTACATTACTTGGATCGGCAAAGCATAATTTCTTCACTGCATGACATGAAACTACATAGTATATTGTCTATGTTAAAATACATTACACAGTATAACTTCCATATGCGTTCATGTTACATGACTTTAAAATGTGAAGCATCTTTCTCCATGTCTCACGTAGTTAAAATTAATGATATCATTTCTCATCGCAACATTGCATGAAACTATACAGTTTACGTCTTCTTCATTTGACAGTTAGAAAACCAATAAGATACTATAAATTGGTATTCCTTGTTGTTCTTTTAGAAATTGTGTAGCTTCCATGTGAAAGTATTACACACATAATTTCTACTCCTTAGTGGCACATGATTTTCATTTCTCCCTATGATTGAATCATATCTGCATAGAGGCCTCATCTCAAGAACAAATCATGGCATGATTCTTATTCAAATAGGATAGGTATAGACACTTGGATCTCAAATCATTGGCCCAACTGTAACCTTAATGAAATTTATTTCCATTTTCTCTCATATATATGAACAATGTATATTCAATGTACTCTTCCAAGATACATGGTTTGATCTTCAAACCATCTTGTGTCTTATGTCTAACCATTATACAAGAATGTGTTAAAGGTCAGTGTCACACACATCACACTCAATTGGTGTGGGGAATAATTTTACTAATAACTACATTTGGCTCGATTCTCATTTCAATGGGATGCATGGAGATGTCAATATATCCATTCTTGGAAACTTCCATGATATAAAAAACCACATCATCCCCTTTGTGTATAAGTCAAACATGCATAGTGAATGTTTCAAGAACTATGTGTGGAATGATTTTAGTCCATATGCAATAAGTAGTGACAACTATGATCAATTATGTTGTCGAGCCGCAATATTCCTTTTTATGTCTAAATCACTTCATGTACTTGCTGCACCAAATTTATCCTCAAAGTAAACAATGAACAATTTATGGATTTATTATCATCCCATTGAGATATGTAGTGAAAACTTGGCCTTAGATCATTGTCCCATCCATGGGATAATATTTTTATCTCTTTAAAAATTTATTTAACAATTTATGTGGGAGTCTTCATTTTGGGTTATCTCTTTAAATATTACACCAAGGAAACAAAATGTATTCCCATTGTAAATATGAGTCATATATGTGTATGTGACTGTAAATCTGTGGCCATTATTTATTTAAATATTTTACTTGTGCATTGACTCTTACCTCCAATCATATTTGACACTCTTAATCATGAATAATTTTATATCTTCATATTCAGTCATACAGTGTTTTGGTGGTAGAGTTTTTAATATCATAGTTCTTTTTTGCCTAAAATTTTAGTACATTCCCCTAGGTGGACTTGAATAAGTCACCCACATAATAGGCATGTAACACCCCAAGATTTCATAGTGTGTTACTTCTTCAAAATAAATCAATAACATTCACTACACGCAACCCTGACTTAGCTTCCATTACACACAATCACAACAGTCCTCGATAGCGTGTGTTGTACGCAATACCGAGTTTCACAAAACGGTGATATATGGTTATAATATTATTATAAACTAGCCGTTATGAATAGTATTAACTGAATTTTGAATGTTATAACATTATAATTCATCTCACACATTTTTAGAACATGGTATGAGAACCAAATAATATTTTCGAGTAAAATATGTATTTTTTAAAAAATGTAGTTTTGCCGCCTTTTGATGGCGCACCCACATTAAATTTAATTTTTGACATGTTTATAAGTTCAATTTGACAAAATAAAATTCTTATTTTGAATCAGGATATAAATATTTACTTTGGATAAATTTTTCATATTATTCTGGTAACTATCATATTTTGATGAATAGTAAAAACACGCTATTTTTTAAATTAAAAACACTTTTTCATCGTAATAATTTATGTGGTTAAATTATAATATTGAATGGTTCTAAAATATAAATAGAATATATTTTTACCATTTAATCCAATGTTGGTCATTGGAGTTTATTTCTCTTTGAAATTGGACTTAAACAAGTGTCAAACTTTTGATAGTTACTGTTTCTTAAAAACACGATATTTGTTTTGACAGCGGGAATTAATTTTAAATTAATTTCTACCACTTATATGTTTTGAATTTAGAAAAATGGATTCCATATTTGGAATCCGGATGTCCAAATTGTGTAAATAGGTAACTTTTATTTTTACACATTTTGAATTATTACTTCGGTAAAAATTTTATTTACCACGGTAAAAGAGTAAATTCGGTAAATAAGGGTAAAAAATAATATTATAATATTAATAAATTACCCCAAAATGTGTCCTAACCTGATTGGAGGATACATACCCAACTATGGGCATCTTTGGGTCGATTTTGATCCACTTGGAGGTGATATGGACACTTTATATTAATAATGTTATAATAAATACAAAATGGACAAAACCTTATATGTTTTAGAAAAACTATTTTTACATAGGGTTATATATGTTGGATTTTTGATTATAAATATTCATTGGAAATATAAAAATATTTCCTACATAATTATATTTTATTTATACTTTTTAGACATTAAATAATGTAATTTATTTATGACACAATGATGATGTAGTAATTACCATATTCATGAAAGAATCAAATAAATGGTATTATAAATATTAAAATAAATATAATTTCAAAGTTATTATGACATACAAGAATTTTCTAGGTGTGTATGACATGTTAGGGATGATTAATTGTATCTTTTTCGAAGTAACCATGTTGTGATGACTATCACAAAAACAAAATACCAAATAGTGTCAAAATTGACATAAATTAATATTTAAAACAAATACTATATTATTAATTGATATTATATTTCTAAAAATCTAAGGTTCTTCCAAATTACTTAGATAAGGATAAATATATTAATAATGAACCACTTGGGGTTCTATTGTATGTTTATAGTATGTTTATTAACCATATAATATAAAAATACAAAGAGACATAGTAAAAGTGAAACTAATTAACTAAGAGTTAATACATAAAGATAAGGTTAAGTTAGTGACCCAAACATGTATAACCCCTATTGGTTGAGTTGTTTTCGACCCATCCCCACCTTAGACTCGAAATAAATTACTTTGGAGTCATTAGATACCGAATTTGAATTTATTATAAATTAATATTTCTAGCTTTTCCTAAAGTGCCCCTCACCCCTCTTATAAAAGGACACTCCCCCTTCTCTCAATATCACACCTTCAAAGCCTTTTGTTTCGGCCAACCCCTGCCCAAATACTCTCTCCACATCCCTCACATCAACCTATAGTCCTTAGTTTGATCAGAAATCCATCTTTAGGATCTCTTTTGATCAAATCAAAAGGAAGAACCTGAAGAAGAGGTAATGTTTTCACCAGCCACTTTAAAGTTCCTTTCTTCTTCAACTTCTTATTTCATTATTATTTCCATTATAAAATAATAACTAGGGTATATTATACATACTGTGATGTTATTATAAATATGGTACAACCATATTCAGCATTATACCCATCATTTGAATGACATGTCACCATACGTGGGTACGTACGACTTACCGTCTCCACGTCGTGGTGTAATTGTTATTCAATACATTATTATTTGTATGGGTATAATAATGAGTATAAATGATGTAAATGATCAATATGAAATTATAATTATTCTGTATATATGATATAACATCTGATTATATATTATTTTAATATCAAAAGAATGATATTTTCGCTCGTGCGTACGTACGGAATACCGTCTCCACGAACGCGATAAGATTCATTCCCAATCGTATCCATTCAAGACTAATTTTCATTTGATGGTTAAAAATAATGTTTATAGACTTAAAATCATTCTGAATATGAATAATATACAACCTATCCATTAAAACATGCCTTACGTAACCAAACATTTAATAAGAACTAATCGGTTATCACCCGAAACGACAATAATACTAAGATATTATTAATAAAGCAATATTAAAAGATCATATATGATATCATATTTATGTATATGATTATTGAATAATTTAATAAAAATGTTTTAACTATTATACAGAAGTTTACCATACCATCGACTAAGGAAAAGTTCATGGTAAGGGTTTACTTCACAATCTTTTCCTTATCCGAGGTTGTTTATACGTGTTTATCTACTGGGACCTCGTTATCATCCACATCCATATTTCTTAAAAATGTCTTTCAAAACATTTTTACTATTAAATATAAAATGGGTTAAAGTAATTTATACACTTATACGTTTTTGAAAGGAATCTTTACGTCGTTTTCCAAACAATGTACTTTTTGACCTTTTCGACAAATTTAAGGTAAGAATGTTTTTTTAACTTATACGGTGGGTGCGGCTATTTTACGCTATTATAACTTTGTCAAAGTTTCCCTTACAAGATTATAAGAATATTTTCAAAGAAAATGATTTATTTTATAATTATGTGACTTTTAAAAGGCTTCAAATTGAATATTTTAAGAATTTTTAAAAAGTACTCTTTATCAAGATCATAATTTTAAATGTTTTAAAGATTTATATTTCTAAATCTTTTTAATTAATTTCCATGTTTTCAAAATGATTTCAAGGATTTATTTATATTGACATGAATGTTTTAAAATGATATTTCTTTTCAAAAGTTTCAAAGTGGTATGGGACACTTTGATTCAAAAATCTCTTTTAAATTTCTTCCTTTATAAATGTGTGACTTTTCAATGATTTCAAAAAAGAGATATTTCAATCAAATAGTTTTGATGTCATCTATGTCAACATCTTTTGATGGGTTTTATGTTTAATTGAAGTTGATTTATGATAAAAAACTTCTATTTAACGTTTTTTGATATATTTGACTGTGGATGTGTTATTTTTATACCATTCATGGTTTATGGAGAAATTGTTGACATTTCGTATGCTAGTTTTAATACGAATGTTTATGTTATGATTAAACCTATTCATATGAGGAATGTATTGGAATTAATAAGTGACGGGTGGAGCCCGCTATAGCTCCTCGATGCATCGGTAGGTCTCATGAGACAACTAGACGTGGAATTGGCCAAGGCCCTTTCCCAATTTGATTTATGGTTTTGGCCGAGGCCTTAATCGTTTTAGACGTCTTGGACGAGGCCTTGACAAAATGTTTCAGAATGTCCGGCATTATACATTCCCTCATTATGAAAGTGGTTATTGATATTTCATGTGATTATTCGACTAGTAGAATATCCATGTGAGTAAGTAAATGGCATTATTTGATTTTACTATTTCCATATTATACTGATGTTCATGTTTAATAAGGCTTTTGTTTTAGTTATACATTTCCTTAAATGCATATGTTTTCTTATGAAAGATTCTACTATATTGTTATCCTTACTGAGCATTTGAGCTCACCCCTTTCAATGTTTTATTTTTCCCAGGATGTGAAGAAGTGTATTATGACTGACTTTCAAGAATAGTCAGTGGGGATGTGAGTGTGGACTAAGGAGACCATGTTATTGTAGTTTTCATTTTTATGATGTAATGTAAGACATATGAATATATATCTACTGTTTCCAAGGCTACTAAACCAATCGGTCTTTTGAGCCCTGGTCTTTCTTGTGATCATTCCAATGTAATGTAATAATGCACTGACTCTGGGTAACCGGGGTCGGGGCGTTACAGTTGCTATCAGAGTAAGTTTAGTACAAACCTTGGAAGCTATATTTAGATAAACTCTTATTAAAACACATATCCCTAAGATAGACTTTGAGGATTAGTATAGAAGAACTTCTTAGAATTTTGGTATTGTAGAGATTTTGTGAGTTTTCCGAGCAATACATCCATATCTGGATACGAGCAGGTAGAGGTGGCTCTGGCACAGATGTACCTAGGGGTAAAACCCGAAAACACCGCTTTGAGCTAGACTCGAACAGGAACTGGTACACGACAATGGGCCTTGATGCACTCTTGGTTACGACACTCCCGGGGGATATGCTTAGGATTATTCTCATTTTCTTTACAAACCATTATGAAGGTTTTAGGAGTATATACTTCTCAAAGAAAAAATTTTATGATTATGTATTATATCCATAAATTGTTTAATGTATGTTATGTGTTTTACAAGTTTGGGATTAGGTATTTCAATTCATAAACTAATCTAGTGTATTCCATTGTAAAGAAATGGCCCCCAGTAGAAGGACTGTGAACTCCAGCAATACGTATGATCCAAAGAGTAAGAAAGATAATATCATTCATGGTATTAAGTCAACATTTAGAAGGGAAATAGTCCCCCATGTATTATCATCATATGAATAAATAGTATCATGTGTTGATAAGATAAGTAAAGAGTTCTCGGAGTCCTATGGATTTGAAGGGAAGCAAGAGAAGAAAAGGATGGTAGATAAAAATATAGAAAATGGGAAGAAGGTAAAAAAAGACTTTCCCATATGTGATAACTGTGGGAAGAAACACCCAGGAACTTGCCTGAAGGGAATGATAGTTTGTTATAAGTGTGTAGAAAAAGGACACCATGTACGTGACTGCAAGGGTAAGAAAACAGTTTCAAATGTACAATGCTTCAGCTGCATGGAGTTTGGACACTATGAGAACCAATGTCCCAGTCATCAGATTATGCGGCAAATGATGCTATTGGATAATAATCAAGTCCTGATACTACCCCAGATGAAGTGGAATGACTAGTCTTCTTATGTTATTATTTCATTTGATTGTTCTATCAACAATATAATGGTTACATGAATTATGGAGATAAATAAGGATTGTACTGCATTACTATTTTATTGAGGATTTGAGATTATATAATTCTAAGAAAAGTGACATAATAGTAAGCTAAATTTTTTTTAAGGAAAGGTAATCCTTAATATGGTCCCGATAATGAGGTAGTGATTTTGGAATAAGAGACGGTTGATTTAAATAAATTATATTGGATATTCATGACTAATGTTTTGGAGTTTACAACAATTTTGGATAGAAGAAGTATATACAGTATTTTTTTTAATGAATAAGGGATAATGAACATAGTAAATATGGTTTTATGGTCAAAGAATACATGATTAAAGTGTTCACATGTTATTAAGCGGAAAAAAAAACTTCATTGTGTTTATCTTCCTTATAAATTTTGGACGGTGAGTTTGGATGGTAGTATTTTGGAAAATTTTAAAGGATGGAATGGATTAAGTTTGAAAGGTTATATTTTTGGATTTTTATAAAAGGATAACATGCACACCGTGTGACATCCCGTCGCGTCGGACAAAGTTGCTGGAATCAAACCCACAACCATAGTGTGATTGGGATTTACCGCCTTCCACTGGACTACGTGAAGTCCCTAGATTGTATAATGTTGATTTTTTTTAAAAGGGCCTGATATGTGAATTATAAATTAATTATATTTGGGACCCTATACTATTATGATAAATAGAGTATATTTGAGTTGAATCATCTTTTAGAGTGAAAGATGAATTTGTGGTAGAACTTAGTTAAAGGACAGGACTCTACTTGTCAACTATGTATTTTTCTTTTTCTATTATTCAATGATGAAATTAATTATTATACTTTAGTGAAGGGATCTTAAGACAAAAACAAATGTGCTGTCCTAATACCATATATTTTGTTGAACCGATGGTATTTTAAATCATCATAGATTGATGAATTTAAGTCCCTCAATTTTACACTTGTTTGTGATTGATGACCTCAATCACTACCTATAAATATTTACGTTTTTCCTCCAATTATATGTCTCTAATTTCCACCAATGTTCTCCTAATCAAGATCATGATTTGGTGGTGACCCTTTAATTTCTCTTTTCCTCTTATTAAGACTAAATTTTATTAACACAATTTCATATGTGGGTTTTCCCACAATGATATTTTCTAAAATTCAACCTTTATTTTCAATGAACAATATCAAATTGCGAGGATGCAATTTATTGAAGGAGGGAAGAATGTAACACCCCAAGATTTCATAGTGTGTTACTTTTTCAAAATAAATAAATAACATTCACTACACGCAATCCTGACTTAGCTTGCATTACACACAATCGCAACTGTCCTCGATAGCGTGTGTTGTACGCAATAACGAGATTCACAAAACAGTGATATATGGTTATAATATTATTATAAACTAGCTGTTATGAATCGTATTAGCTGAATTTTGAATGTTATAACATTATAATTCATCTCACATATTTTTAGAACATGGTATGAGAACCAAATAATATTTTCGAGTAAAATAAGTTTTTTTATAAAAATGTAGTTTTGCCGCCTTTTGATGGTGCACCCACATTAAATCTAATTTTTGACATGTTTATAATTTAAATTTGACAAAATAAAATTCTTATTTTGAATTAGGATATAAAAATTTACTTTGTAATAATTTTTCATATTATTCTGGTAACTTTCATATTTTGATGAATAGTAAAAACACACTATTTTTTAATTAAAAACAACTTTTTTCATCGTAATAATTTATGTGGTTAAATTATAATATTGAATGGTTTTAAAGTATAAATGGAATATATTTTTACCATTTAATCCAATTTTGGTAATTGGTGTTTATTTCTCTTTGAAATTGGACTTAAACAAGTGTCAAACTTTTGATAGTTATTGTTTCTTAAAAACACGATATTTATTTTGACAGCGGGAATTAATTTTAAATTAATTTCTACCACTTCTATGTTTTGAATTTGGAAAAATGGATTCCATATTTGTAATCAGGATGTCAAAATTGTGTAAATAGGTTACTTTTATTTGTACACATTTTGAATAATTACTTCGGTAAAAATTTTATTTACCACGGTTAAAGAGTAAATTCGGTAAATAAGGGTAAAAAATAATATTATAATATTAATAAATTACCCTAAAACATGTCCTAACCTTATTGGAGGATAAATACCAGACCAGGGGCATATTTGGATCGATTTTGAGCCACTTGGAGGTGATATGGACACTTTATATTAATAAAGTTATAAGAAATACAAAATTGACAAAACCTTATATCTTTTAGAAAAACAATTTTTACATAGGGTTATATATGTTGGATTTTCGATTATAAATATTCATTGGAAAGAAAAAAATATTTCCTACATAATTATATTTATTTATAATTTTTAGACATTAAATAATTTAATTTATTTATGACACAATGATGATGCAGTAATTACATTTTTCATGAAAGAATCAAATAAATGGTATTATAAATATTAAAATAAATATAATTTCAAAGTTATTATGACATCCACGAATTTTATAGGTGTATATGACATGTTAGGGATGATTAATTGTATCTTTTTCGAAGTAACCATGTTGTGATGACTATCACAAAAACAAAATACCAAATAGTGTCAAAATTGACATAAATTAATATTTAAAACAAATACTATATTATTAATTGATATTATATTTCTAAAAATCTAAGGTTCTTACAAATGACTTAGATAAGGATAAATATATTAATAATGAACCACTTGGGGTTCTATTGAATGTTTATAGTATGTTTATTAACCATATAATATAAAAATACAAAGAGACATAGTAAAAGTGAAACTAATTAACTAAGAGTTAATACATAAAGATAAGGTTAAGTTAGTGACCCAAACCTGTATAACCCCTATTGGTTGAGTTTTTTTCGACCCATCCCCACCTTAGACTCGAAATAAATTACTTTGGAGTCATTTGATACCGAATTTGAATTTATTATAAATTAATATTTCTAGCTTTTCCTAAAGTGCCCCTCACCCCTCTTATAAAAGGACACTCCCCCTTCTCTCAATCTCACACCTTCAAAGCCTTTTGGTTCGGCCAACCCCTGCCCAAATACTCTCTCAACATCCCTCACATCAACCTATAGTCCTTAGTTTGATCAGAAATCCATCTTTAGGATCTCTTTTGATCAAATCAAAAGGAAGAACCTGAAGAAGAGGTAATGTTTTCACCAGCCACTTTAAAGTTCCTTTCTTCTTCAACTTCTTATTTCATTATTATTTCCATTATAAAATAATAACTAGGGTATATTATACATACTGTGATGTTATTATAAATATGGTACAACCATATTCAGCATTATACCCATCATTTGAATGACATGTCACCATACGTGGGTACGTACGGCTTACCGTCTCCACGTCGTGGTGTAATTGTTATTCAATACATTATTATTTGTATGGGTATAATAATGAGTATAAATGATGTAAATGATCAATATGAAATTATAATTATTCTGTATATATGATATAACATCTGATTATATATTATTTTAATATCAAAAGAATGATATTTTCGCTCGTGCGTACGTACGGAATACCGTCTCCACGAACGCGATAAGATTCATTCCCAATCGTATCCATTCAAGACTAATTTTCATTTGATGGTTAAAAATAATGTTTATAGACTTAAAATAATTCTTAATATGAATAATATACAACCTATCCATTAAAACATGCCTTACGTAACCAAACATTTAATAAGAACTAATCGGTTATCACCCGAAACGACAATAATACTAAGATATTATTAATAAAGCAATATTAAAAGATCATATATGATATCATATTTATGTATATGATTATTGAATAATTTAATAAAAATGTTTTAACTATTATACAGAAGTTTACCATACCATCGACTAAGGAAAAGTTCATGGTAAGGGTTTACTTCACAATCTTTTCCTTATCTGAGGTTGTTTATACGTGTTTATCTACTGAGACCTCGTTATCATCCACATCCATATTTCTTAAAAATGTCTTTCAAAACATTTTTACTATTAAATATAAAATGGGTTAAAGTAATTTATACACTTATACGTTTTTGAAAGGAATCTTTACGTCGTTTTCCAAACAATGTACTTTTTGACCTTTTCGACAAATTTAAGGTAAGAATGTTTTTTTAACTTATACGGTGGGTGCGGCTATTTTACGCTATTATAACTATGTCAAAGTTTCCCTTACAAGATTATAAGAATATTTTCAAAGAAAATGATTTATTTTATAATTATGTGACTTTTAAAAGGCTTCAAATTGAATATTTTAAGAATTTTTAAAAAGTACTCTTTATCAAGATCATAATTTTAAATGTTTTAAAGATTTATATTTCTAAATCTTTTTAATTAATTTCCATGTTTTCAAAATGATTTCAAGGATTTATTTATATTGACATGAATGTTTTAAAATGATATTTCTTTTCAAAAGTTTCAAAGTGGTATGGGACACTTTGATTCAAAAATCTCTTTTAAATTTCTTCCTTTATAAATGTGTGACTTTTCAATGATTTCAAAAAAGAGATATTTCAATCAAATAGTTTTGATGTCATCTATGTCAACATCTTTTGATGGGTTTTATGTTTAATTGAAGTTGATTTATGATAAAAAAACTTCTATTTAACGTTTTTTGATATATTTGACTGTGGATGTGTTATTTTTATACCATTCATGGTTTATGGAGAAATTGTTGACATTTCGTATGCTAGTTTTAATACGAATGTTTATGTTATGATTAAACCTATTCATATGAGGAATGTATTGGAATTAATAAGTGACGGGTGGAGCCCGCTATAGCTCCTCGATGCATCGGTAGGTCTCATGAGACAACTAGACGTGGAATTGGCCAAGGCCCTTTCCCAATTTGATTTATGGTTTTGGCCGAGGCCTTAATCGTTTTAGATGTCTTGGACGAGGCCTTGACAAAATGTTTCAGAATGTCCGGCATTATACATTCCCTCATTATGAAAGTGGTTATTGATATTTCATGTGATTATTCGACTAGTAGAATATCCATGTGAGTAAGTAAATGGCATTATTTGATTTTAATATTTCCATATTATACTGATGTTCATGTTTAATAAGGCTTTTGTTTTAGTTATACATTTCCTTAAATGCTTATGTTTTCTTATGAAAGATTCTGCTATATTGTTATCCTTACTGAGCATTTGAGCTCACCCCTTTCAATGTTTTATTTTTCCCAGGATGTGAAGAAGTGTATTATGACTGACTTTCAAGAATAGTCAGTGGGGATGTGAGTGTGGACTAAGGAGACCATGTTATTGTAGTTTTCATTTTTATGATGTAATGTAAGACATATGAATATATATCTACTGTTTCCAAGGCTACTAAACCAATCGGTCTTTTGAGGCCTGGTCTTTCTTGTGATCATTCCAATGTAATGTAATAATGCACTGACTCTGGGTAACCGGGGTCGGGGCGTTACAGTTGCTATCAGAGGAAGTTTAGTACAAACCTTGGAAGCTATATTTAGATAAACTCTTATTAAAACACATATCCCTAAGATAGACTTTGAGGATTAGTATAGAAGAAATTCTTAGAATTTTGGTATTGTAGAGATTTTGTGAGTTTTCCGAGCAATACATCCATGTCTGGATACGAGCAGGTAGAGGTGGCTCTGGCACAGATGTACCTAGGGGTAAAACCCGAAAACACCGCTTTGAGCTAGACTCGAACAGGAACTGGTACACGACAACGGGCCTTGATGCACTCTTGGTTACGACGCTCCCGGGGGATATGCTTAGGATTATTCTCATTTTCTTTACAAACCATTATGAAGGGTTTAGGAGTATATACTTCTCAAAGAAAAAATTTTATGATTATGTATTATATCCATAAATTGTTTAATGTATGTTATGTGTTTTACAAGTTTTGGATTAGGTATTTCAATTCATAAACTAATCTAGTGTATTCCATTGTAAAGAAATGGCCCCCAGTAGAAGGACTGTGAACTCCAGCAATACGTATGATCCAAAGAGTAAGAAAGATAATATCATTCATGGTATTAAGTCAACATTTAGAAGGGAAATAGTCCCCCATGTATTATCATCATATGAATAAATAGTATCATGTGTTGATAAGATAAGTAAAGAGTTCTCGGAGTCCTATGGATTTGAAGGGAAGCAAGAGAAGAAAAGGATGGTAGATAAAAATATAGAAAATGGGAAGAAGGTAAAAAAAGACTTTCCCATATGTGATAACTGTGGGAAGAAACACCCAGGAACTTGCCTGAAGGGAATGATAGTTTGTTATAAGTGTGTAGAAAAAGGACACCATGTACGTGACTGCAAGGGTAAGAAAACAGTTTCAAATGTACAATGCTTCAGCTGCATGGAGTTTGGACACTATGAGAACCAATGTCCCAGTCATCAGATTATGCGGCAAATGATGCTATTGGATAATAATCAAGTCCTGATACTACCCCAGATGAAGTGGAATGACTAGTCTTCTTATGTTATTATTTCATTTGATTGTTCTATCAACAATATAATGGTTACATGAATTATGGAGATAAATAAGGATTGTACTGCATTACTATTTTATTGAGGATTTGAGATTATATAATTCTAAGAAAAGTGACATAATAGTAAGCTAAATTTTTTTTAAGGAAAGGTAATCCTTAATATGGTCCCGATAATGAGGTAGTGATTTTGGAATAAGAGACGGTTGATTTAAATAAATTATATTGGATATTCATGACTAATGTTTTGGAGTTTACAACAATTTTGGATAGAAGAAGTATATACAGTATTTTTTTTAATGAATAAGGGAGAATGAACATAGTAAATATGGTTTTATGGTCAAAGAATACATGATTAAAGTGTTCACATGTTATTAAGCGGCAAAAAAAATCTTCATTGTGTTTATCTTCCTTATAAATTTTGGACGGTGAGTTTGGATGGTAGTATTTTGGAAAATTTTAAAGGATGGAATGGATTAAGTTTGAAAGGTTATATTTTTGGATTTTTATAAAAGGATAACATGTACACCGTGTGACATCCCGTCGCATCGGACAAAGTTGCTGGAATCAAACCCACAACCATAGTGTGATTGGGATTTACCGCCTTCCACTGGACTACGTGAAGTCCCTAGATTGTATAATGTTGATTTTTTTTAAAAGGGCCTGATATGTGAATTATAAATTAATTATATTTGGGACCCTATACTATTATGATAAATAGAGTATATTTGAGTTGAATCGTCTTTTAGAGTGAAAGATGAATTTGTGGTAGAACTTAGTTAAAGGACAGGACTCTACTTGTCAACTATGTATTTTTCTTTTTCTATTATTCAATGATGAAATTAATTATTATACTTTAGTGAAGGGATCTTAAGACAAAAACAAATGTGCTGTCATAATACCATATATTTTGTTGAACCGATGGTATTTTAAATCATCATAGATTGATGAATTTAAGTCCCTCAATTTTACACTTGTTTGTGATTGATGACCTCAATCACTACCTATAAATATTTACGTTTTTCCTCCAATTATATGTCTCTAATTTCCACCAATGTTCTCCTAATCAAGATCATGATTTGGTGGTGACCCTTTAATTTCTCTTTTCCTCTTATTAAGACTAAATTCTATTAACACAATTTCATATGTGGGTTTTCCCACAATGATATTTTCTAAAATTCAACCTTTATTTTCAATGAACAATATCAAATTGCGAGGATGCAATTTATTGAAGGAGGGAAGAATGTAACACCCCAAGATTTCATAGTGTGTTACTTTTTCAAAATAAATAAATAACATTCACTACACGCAATCCTGACTTAGCTTGCATTACACACAATCGCAACTGTCCTCGATAGCGTGTGTTGTACGCAATAACGAGATTCACAAAACAGTGATATATGGTTATAATATTATTATAAACTAGCTGTTATGAATCGTATTAGCTGAATTTTGAATGTTATAACATTATAATTCATCTCACATATTTTTAGAACATGGTATGAGATCCAAATAATATTTTCGAGTAAAATAAGTTTTTTTATAAAAATGTAGTTTTGCCGCCTTTTGATGGTGCACCCACATTAAATCTAATTTTTGACATGTTTATAATTTAAATTTGACAAAATAAAATTCTTATTTTGAATGAGGATATAAAAATTTACTTTGTAATAATTTTTCATATTATTCTGGTAACTTTCATATTTTGATGAATAGTAAAAACACGCTATTTTTTTAATTAAAAACAACTTTTTTCATCGTAATAATTTATGTGGTTAAATTATAATATTGAATGGTTTTAAAGTATAAATGGAATATATTTTTACCATTTAATCCAATTTTGGTAATTGGTGTTTATTTCTCTTTGAAATTGGACTTAAACAAGTGTCAAACTTTTGATAGTTATTGTTTCTTAAAAACACGATATTTATTTTGACAGCGGGAATTAATTTTAAATTAATTTCTACCACTTCTATGTTTTGAATTTGGAAAAATGGATTCCATATTTGTAATCAGGATGTCAAAATTGTGTAAATAGGTTACTTTTATTTGTACACATTTTGAATAATTACTTCGGTAAAAATTTTATTTACCACGGTTAAAGAGTAAATTCGGTAAATAAGGGTAAAAAATAATATTATAATATTAATAAATTACCCTAAAACATGTCCTAACCTTATTGGAGGATAAATACCAGACCAGGGGCATCTTTGGATCTATTTTGAGCCACTTGGAGGTGATATGGACACTTTATATTAATAAAGTTATAAGAAATACAAAATTGACAAAACCTTATATCTTTTAGAAAAACAATTTTTACATAGGGTTATATATGTTGGATTTTCGATTATAAATATTCATTGGAAAGAAAAAAATATTTCCTACATAATTATATTTATTTATAATTTTTAGACATTAAATAATTTAATTTATTTATGACACAATGATGATGCAGTAATTACATTTTTCATGAAAGAATCAAATAAATGGTATTATAAATATTAAAATAAATATAATTTCAAAGTTATTATGACATCCACGAATTTTATAGGTGTCTATGACATGTTAGGGACGATTAAATTTATTTTTTTGAAGTAACCATGTTGTGATGACTATCACAAAAACAAAATACCAAATAGTGTCAAAAGTGACATAAATTAATATTTAAAAAAAATACTATATTATTAATTGATATTATATTTCTAAAAATCTAAGGTTCTTCCAAATGACTTATATAAGGATAAATATATTAATAATGAACCACTTGGGGTTCTATTTGATGTTTATAGTATGTTTATTAACAATATAATATAAAAATACAACAAGACATAGTAAAAGTGAAACTAATTAACTAAGAGTTAATACTTAAAGATAAGGTTAAGTTAGTGACCCAAACCTGTCTAAAACCTATTGGTCGAGTTTTTTTCGACCCATCCCCACCGTATACTCGAAATAAATTACTTAGGAGCCATTAGAAATCGAATTTGAATTTATTATAAATTAATATTTCTAGCTTTTCCCAAAGTGCCCTTCACCCCTCTTATAAAAGGACACTCCCCCTTCTCTCAATATCACACCTTAAAAGCCTTTTGGTTCGGCCAAACCCTGCCAAAATACTCTCTCAACTTCCCTAACTTCATCCTAGAGGACTTATTTTGATCAGAAAGCCATCTTAAAGATCCCTTTTGGTCAAATCAAAAGGAAGAACCCGAAGAAGAGGAAATGTTTTCACCAGCCACTTTAAAGTTCCTTTCTTCTTCAACTTCTTATTTCCTTATTATTTTCATTATAAAATAATAACTCTAGTATATTCTACATACGTTGATGTTATTATAATTATGGTACAACCATATTCATTATTATACCCATCATTTTAATGACATGTCACCATACGTGGGTACATACGGCTTACCGTCTCCACGTCGTGGTGTAATTGTTATTCAATACATTATTATTTGTATGGGTATAATAATGAGTATAAATGATGTAAATGATAAATATGACATTATAATTATTCTTTATATATGATATAACATCTAATTATATATTATTTTAATATCAAAAGAATGATATTTTCGCTCGTGCGTACGTACGGAATACCGTCTCCACGAACGCGATAAGATTCATTCCTCATTGTATCCATTCAAGACTAATTTTCATTTGATGGTTAAAAATAATGTTTATAGACTTAATATCATTATGAATATGGATAATATACAACTTATCCATTACAAACATGCCTTACGTAACCAAACATTTAAGAAGAACTAATCGGTTATCACCCGAAACGACAATAATACTAAGATATTATTAATAAAGCAATATTAAAAGATCATATATGATATCATATTGATGTATATGATTAATGAATAATTTAATAACAATGTTTTAACTATTATACAGGAGTTTAACATACCATCGACTAAGGAAAAGTTCAAGGTAAGGGTTTACTTCACAATCTCTTCCTTATCCGAGGTTGTTTATACGTGTTTATCTACTAGGACCTCGTTTTGATCCACATCCATGTTTCTTAAAAATGTATTTCAAAACATTTTTACTATTAAATATAAAATGGGTTAATGTAATTTATACCCTTATACATTTTTGAAAGGAATCTTTCCGTCATTTTCCAAACAATGTACTTTTTGACCTTTTTGACAAATTTAAGGTAAGAATGTTTTTTTAACTTATACGGTGGGTGTGGCTATTTTCCGCTGTTATAACTTTGTCGAAGTTTCACTTACAATCTTATAAGAATATTTTCAAAGCAAATGATTTTTTTTATAATTATGTGACTTTTAAAAGACTTTAAATTGAATATTTTAAGATTTTTTAAAAAGTACTCTTTATCAAGATCAGAATTTTAAATGTTTTAAAGATTTATCTTTCTAAATCTTCTAAATTAATGTCCATGTTTTAAAAATGATTTCAAGGATTTATTTATATGGATATGAATGTTTTAAAATGATATTTCTTTTCAAAAGTTTCAATGGGGTATGGTACACTTTGATTCAAAAATCTCTTTTAAATTACTTCCTTTATAAATGTGTGACTTTTCAACGATTTCAAAAAAGGGATATTTCAATCAAATAGTTTTTATTTCATCTATGTCAACATCCTTTGATGGGTTTTAAGTTTAATTGAAGTTGATTTATGATACAAAACTTCTATTGATTTTTTTTTGATATATTTGACTGTGGATGTGTTATTTTTATACCATTCATGGTTTATGGAGAAATTATTGACATTTCATATGCTAGTTTCAATACGAATGTTTATGTTATGATTAAACCTATTCATATGAGGAATGTATTGACTTAATAAGTGCCGGGTGGAGCCCGCTATAGCTCCTCGATTCATCAGTAGGTCTCATGAGACAACTAGATGTGTAATTGGCCGAGGCCCTTTCCAAATTTGATTTATGGTTTTGGCCGAGGCCTTAATCATTTTAGACGTCTTGGACGAGGCCTTGACCAAATGTTTCAGAATGTCTGGCATTATAAATTCCCTCATTATGAATGTGGTTATTGATATTTCATGTGATTATTCAACTATTAGAATATCCATGTGAGTAAGTAAATGGCATTATTTGATTTTACTTTTTCCATATTATACTGAAGTTCATTTTTAATAAGGCTTTTTTTTAGTTATACATTGCCTTAAATGCTTATGTTTTCTTATGAATGTTTCCGCTATATTGTTATCCTTACTGAGCATTTGAGCTCACCCCTTTCAATGTTTTATTTTTCCCAGGATGTGAAGAAGTGTATTATGACTGACTTACAGGAATAGTCAGTGGGGATGTGAGTGTGGACTAAGGAGACCATGTTATTGTAGTTTTCATTTTGATGATGTAATGTAAGACATATAAAAATATATCTAGTGTTTCCAAGGCTACTAAACCAATCGGTCTTTCGAGGCCTGATCTTTCTTGTGATCATGCCAATGTAATGTAATAATGCCCCGACTCTGGGAAACTGGGGTCGGGGCGTTACAGTTGGTATCAGATGAAGTTTAGTACAAACCTTTGAAGCTAGATTTAGATATACTCTGATTAGAAAACATATCCCTAAGAGATACTTTGAGGATTAGTATAGAAGAACTTCCTAGAATTTTGGTATTGTAGAGATTTTGTGAGTTTTCTGATAAATACATCCATGTCTGGATACGAGCAGGTAGAGGTGGCTCTGGCACAGATGTACGTAGCGGTAAAACTCGAAAACACCGCTTTGTGCTAGACTTGAACTGGAACTGGTACAGGACAACGGGCCTTGCTGCACTCTTGGTTACGACACTCCCGGAGGATATGCTTAGGAGTATTCTCATTTTCTTTACAAACCATTATGAAGGGTTTATGAGTATATACTTCTCAACGAAAACATTTTTATGATTATGGATTATATCCATAAATTGTTTAATGTATGTTAAGTTTTTTACATGTTTGGGATTAGGTATTTCTATTCATAAACTAATCTAGTGTATTCCATTGTATAGAAATGGCACCCAGTAGAAGGACTGTGAGCTCCAGCAATACGTATGATCCAAAGAGTAAGAAAGATCATATCTTTCATGGTATTAAGTCAACATTTAGAAGGGAAATAGTCCCCATGTATTATCATCATATGAAGAAATAGTATCATGTGTTGATAAGATAAGTAAAGAGTTCTTGGAGTCCTATGGATTTGAAGGGAAGCAAGAGAAGAAAAGGATGGTAGATAAAAATATAGAAAATGGGAAGAAGGTAAAAAAAGACTTTCCCATATGTGATAACTATGGGAAGAAATACCCAGGAACTTGCCTGAAGGGAATGAGAGTTTGTTATAAGTGTGGAGAAAAAGGACACCATGTACGTGACTGCAAGGGTAAGAAAACAGTTTCAAATGTACAATGCTTCAGCTGCATGGAGTTTGGACACTATGAGAACCAATGTCCCACTCATCAGATTATGCGGCAAATGATGCTATTGGATAATAATCAAGTCCTGATACTACCACAGATGAAGAGGAATGACTAGTGTTCTTATGTTATTATTTCATTTGATTGTTGTATCAACAATATAATGGTTACATGAATTATGGAGATAAATAAGGATTGTACTGCAGTACTATTTTATTGAGGATTTGAGATTATATAATTCTAAGAAAAGTGACATAATAGTAAGCTACATTTTTTTGAAGGAAAGGTAATCCTTAATATTGTCCTGATAATGAGGTAGTGATTTTGGAATAAGAGATGGTTGATTTAAATAAATTATATTGGATATTCATTACTACTTTTTTGGAGTTTACAACATTTTTGGATAGAAGGAGTATATCCGGTATTTTTTTAAATAATAAGGAAGCATGAACATAGTCAATATGGTTTTATGGTCAAAGAATACATGATGAAAGTGTTCACATTTTATTAAGCGGCAAGAAGGATCTTCATTGTGTTTATCTTCCTTATAAATTTTGGACGGTGAGTTTGGATGGTAGTATTTTGGAAAAGTCTAAAGGATGGAATGGATTAAGTTTGAAAGGTTATATTTTTGGATTTTTATAAAAGGATAACATGCACACCGTGTGACATCCCGTCGCATCGGACAAAGTTGCTGGAATCGAACCCGCAACCATAATGCGATTGGGATTTACCGCCTTCCACTGTACTACGTGAAGTCCCTAGATTGTATAATGTTGATTTTATTTAAAAGGGCCTGATATGTAAATTATAAATTCATTATATTTGGGAACCTATAAGATTATGATAAATAGAGTATATTTGAGTTGTATCATCTTTTAGAGTGAAAGATGAATTTGTGGTAGAACTTAGTTAAAGGACATGACTCTACTTGTCAACTATGTATTTTTCATTTTCTCTTATTCAATGATGAAATTAATTATTATACTTTAGTGAAGGGATATTAAGACAAAAACAAATGTTCTATCCTAATACCATATGTTTTTGTTGAACCGATGGTATTTTAAATCATCATAGATTGATGAATTTAAGTCCCTCAATTTTACACATTTTTGTGATTGATGACCTCAATCACTACCTATAAATATTTACGTTTTTCCTCCAATTATACGTCTCTAATTGCCACCAATGTTCTCCTAATCGAGATCATGATTTGGTGGTGACACTTTCATTTCTCTTTTCCTCTTATTAAGACTAAATTTTATTAACACAATTTCATATGTGGGTTTTCCCACAAAGATATTTTCTAAAATTCAACCTTTATTTTCAATGAACAATATAAAATTGCGAGGATGCAATTTATTGAAGGAGGGAAGAATGTAACACCCCAAGATTTAATAGTGTGTTAATTCTTTAAAATAAATCAATAACTTTCACTACACGCAACCCTGACTTAGTTTGCATTACACACAATCGCAACCATCCTCGATAGCGTGTGTTGTACGCAATAATGAGTTTCACAAAATAGCGATATATGGTTATAATATTATTATAAACTAGCCGTTATGAATAGTATTACCTGAATTTTGAATATTATAACATTATAATTCATCTCACACATTTTTAGAACATGGTATGAGAACCAAATAATATTTTCGAGTAAAATAAGTATTTTAAAAAAAATGTAGTTTTGCCGCCTTTTGATGGCGTAGCCACATTAAATATAATTTTTGACATGTTTATAAGTTCAATTTGACAAAATAAAATTCTTCTTTCAAATTAGGATTTAAAAATTTACTTTGGATAAATTTTTCATATTATTCTGGTAACATTCATATTTTGATGAATAGTAAAAACACGCTATATTTTTAATTAAAAACAACTTTTTTCATCGTAATAATTTATTTGGTTAAATTATAATATTGAATGGTTTTAAAGTATAAATAGAATATATTTTTACCATTTAATCCAATTTTGGTCATTGGAGTTTATTTCTCTTTGAAATTGGACTTAAACAAGTGTCAAACTTTTGATAGTTATTGTTTCTTAAAAACACGATATTTGTTTTGACAGCGGGAATTAATTTTAAATTTATTTCTACCAATTCTATGTTTTGAATTCGGAAAAATGGATTCCATATTTGAAATCAGGATGTACAATTTGTGTAATAGGTAACTTTTATTTTTACACATTTTTAATAATTACTTCGGTAAGAATTTTATTTACCGCTGTTAAAGGGTAAATTCGGTAAATAAGGGGAAAATATAATATTATAATAATAATAAATTACCATAAAACATGTCCTAACCTTATTTTAGGATACATACCCGACCATGGGCATCTTTGGGTCGATTTTGAGCAACTTGGAGGTGATATGGACACTTTATATTTTTAAAGTTATAATAAATACAAAATTGACAAAACCTTATATCTTTTAGAAAAACAATTTTTACATATTGTTATATATGTTGGATTTTCGATTATAAATATTCATTGGAAAGATAAAACGATTTCCTAAATAATGATATTTTATTTATAATTTTTAGTCATTAAATAATTTAATTTATTTATGACACAATGATGATGCAGTAACTACCTTATTCATAAAAGAATCAAATAAATTGTATTTTAAATATTAAAATAAATATAATTTTAAAGTTTTTATGACATCCACGAATTTTATATGTGACTAGGACATGTTAGGGATGATTCGATGTATCTTTTTCGAAGTAAACAATTTTTTATGACTATCACAAAAACAAAATACCAAATAGTGTAAAAATTAACATAAATTAATATTTAAAACAAATACTATATTATTAATTGTTATTATATTCCTAAAAATCTAAGGTTCCGCCAAATGACATAGATAAAGATATATATGTTAATAATTAACCACTTTGGGTTCTCATGGATGTTTATAGTAAGTTTATTAACCATATAATATAAAAATACAAAGAGACATAGTAAAAGTGAAACTAATTAACTAAGAGTTAATACTTAAAGATAAGGTTAATTTAGTGACCCAAACATGTCTAAATCCTATTTGTTGAGTTGTTTTCGACCCATACCAACCTTATCCTAGAAATAAATTACTTTGGAGCCATTAGAAACCGAAATTTAATTTTTTATAAATTAATATTTCTAGCTTTTCCTAAAGTGCCCCTCACCCCTCTTATAAAAAAACACTCCCCCTTCTCTCAATATCACACCATAAAATCCTTTTGGTTCGGCCAAACCCTACCAAAATACTCTCTCAACTTCCCTCACTTAAACCTTGAGGCCTTATTTTGATCAGAAATCCATCGTAAAGATCTCTTTTGATCAAATCAAAAGGAAGAACACGAAGAAGAGGTAATGTTTTCACCACCCACTTTAAAGTTCTTTTCTTCTTCAACTTCTTCTTTCATTATTATTTGCATTATAAAATAATAACTCCAGTATATTCTACAAACATTTATGTTATTATAAATATGGTACAACCATATTCAGTATTATACCCATCATTTGAATGACATTTCACCATACGTGCGTACGTACGGCTTACCGTCTCCACGTCGTGGTGTAATTGTTATTCAATACATTATTATTTGTATGGGTATAATAATAAGTATAAATGATGTAAATGATCAATAAGACATTATAATGATTCTGTATATATGATATAACATCTAATTATATATTATTTGAGTATCAAAAGAATGATATTTTCGCTCGTGCGTATGTACGGAATACCGTCTCCACGAACGCGATAAGATTCATTCCCCATCGTATCCATTCAAGACTAATTTTCATTTGATGGTTAAAAATAATGTTTATAGACTTAATATCATTCTGAATATGAATAATATACAACCTATCCACTACAAACATGCCTTAAATAACCAAACATTTAAGATGATATAATCGGTTATCACCCGAAACGACAATAATACTAAGATATTATTAATAAAGCAATATTAAAAGATCATATATGATATCATATTGATGTATATGATTATTGAATAATTTAATAAAAATGTTTTAACTATTATACAGTAGGTTACCATACCATCGACTAAGGAAAAGTTTAAGGTAAGGGTTTACTTCACAATCTCTTTCTTATCCGAGGTTGTTTATACGTGTTTATCTACTGGGACCTCTTTATCATCCACATCCATGTTTCTTAAAAATGTCTTTCAAAAAAATTTACTGTTAAATAGAAAATGGGTTAAAGTAATTTATACCCTTATATGTTTTTGAAAGGAATCTTTCCGTCGTTTTCCAAACAATGTACTTTTTGACATTTTCGACAAATTTAAGGTAAGAATGTTTTTTTTAACTTATACGGTGGGTGCGGCTATTTTCCGCTGTTATAACTTCATCGAAGATTCCCTTACAATATTATAATAATATTTTCAATGCAAATGATTTATTTTATAATTATGTTACTTTTAAAATACTTCAATTTGAATATTTTAAGAATTTTTAAAAAGTACTCTTTATCAAGATCAGAATTTTAAATGTTTTAAAGATTTATCTTTCTAAATCTTTTTAATTAATGTCCATGTTTTTAAAATGATTTCAAGGATTTATTTATATGGACATGAATGTTTTAAAATGATATTTCTTTTCAAAAGTTTCAAAGTGGTATGGGACACTTTGATTCAAAAATCTCTTTTAAATTACTTTATAAATGTGTGACTTTTCAACGATTTCAAAAAAGAGATATTTCAATAAAATAGTTTTGATTCATCTATTTCAACATCCTTTGATTGGTTTTAAGTTTAATTGAAGTTGATTTATGATACAAAACTTACATTGAACGTTTTTTGACATATTTTACTATTGATGTGTTATTTTTATACCATTCATGGTTTATGGAGAAATTGTGGACATTTCGTATGCTAGTTTTAACACGAATGTTTATGTTATGTTTAAACCTATTCATATGAGGAATGTATTGGACTTAATAAGTTACGGGTGGAGCCCAGTATAGCTCCTCGATGCATCGGTAGGTCTCATGAGACAACTAGACGTGGAATTGGCCGAGGGCCTTTCCCAATTTGATTTATGGTTTTGGCCGAGGCCTTAATCATTTTAGACGTCTTGGCCGAGGCCTAGAAAAAATGTTTCAGAATGTCCGGAATTATACATTCCCTCATTATGAAAGTGGTTATTGATATTTCATTTGATTATTCGACTAGTATAATATCCATGTGAGTAAGTAAATGGCATTATTTGATTTTACTTTTGCCATATTATACTGAAGTTCATGTTTAATAAGGCTTTTGTTTTAGTTATACGTTGCCTTAAATGCTTATGTTTTCTTATGAAAGATTCCACTATATTTTTATCCTTACTGAGCATTTGAGCTCACCCCTTTCAATGTTTTATTTTTCCCAGGATGTGAAGAAGTGTATTATGACTGACTTGTAGGAATAGTCAGTGGGGATGTGAGTGTGGACAAAGGAGACCATGTAATTGTAGTTTTCATTTTGATGATGTAATGTAAGACATATGAATATATATCTAGTGTTTCCAAGGTTACTAAACCAATCGGTCTTTCGAGGCCTGATCTTTCTTGTGATCATGCCAATGTAATGTAATAATGCACCGACTCTGGGTAACCGGGGTCGGGGCGTTACAAGGCATGTCAATAAAAATATACCAATGCTTGTTTATGCATCGTATTCTCGAGTTGGACCTATATAATATAGCCCAAATAATGGTTTTTTCGAATAATGGTAATTTAATTCTCAAAAAATGCATATTATATCCCCTTGAATGTTTGAAGAAAACAAATAAGATTCTATATCCTAATGTGTTCATCTATTTATATTTTACTCATTACCTCTCTCTTGATCTGAATTTCTCCAAGACCATGTTTAACACATTTTCCCCCTCCATGTGTTCAATGCATATTGAAATAACCTTAGATCATTTGACTAAATTTCTTCTATTATTTATATTATATTTTTTCACTAGTGGTATGACCTAAAACTACAGACGCCATACTTCTTACATTTGGGTCAGACCTTCATAGGAATCTTATTACTCTTATTATTTGGAAATCATGATTGGAAATATCCTTTCTATATTCAGGTACTTTTTCCATAAACTAAACTCTGTTTTGTGGATTATATGAATCTCAATAAACTTTCTTCGATTTTTTGAAATAGAATTTTTGATACCAAAGATCTCTTTTTCTTGATAGTGTGGTACATTCCCTTATTGGTCATGCATAAAATTCCCGTATATAACTATCCTTCCAGTCAAAAGATTCTACTATTTGGATATGAAGAATATGCCTGAGTTAGCCTGATATAATATAACCCCCAAAAAGGTTTTATCCAAATAATTGTACATTTTTTATAGAATATAATTCCTCTAATGCATTTTTCGATTTCCCATGTAATTTTCCAGAACCTAAAATTAACAATTTACAATCTACAATACTTCTCTACCATACATTAAAATGATAGTATGTTTCTAAATAAATTATTAATAAATTTGAGACTCATGAACATTTGGTCAGAGATGAAGAAAATAAATTAATTCCCCAAATGTCCTTAACTCATTAATTGAAACTGAACAACGTAATTTCTTTGAAGCATGACTAGAAAATACACAACATAATATCCTCACTACATGACATTAAAATCGAATTAAATAATATCAGAAAGCCCCCTTTTGACACATTTTAACCATTATTCAAACATCAAATTTTAGTATATGTGGATTCCACATTAATGACCTATATAGACACAAATGGACCATTATTCATATGTCTTTTTCATTGTAAAACCCACCAACTATGGTCTTAAGTCACCCAAATCTTAATTTACCTTTCCTATCAACAATAAAATGTAACATATTTGAGATCTCTGTTGACTAACTATGTGTATGTTCTCTTAGGCGTCCTTGCATAAAATTAACAAATATAACCAGCTTATCAGTCAAACGATACCATTGATTTAATATGCATCACATACCCCTATTGGCCATGTATAATACAACCCCCAGTAATAGGTTCATCGAGAAATAGTAATTTCATTCGTGGAAACTCCCTCCATTATTTTTATAATTCATGTTTTAGATTTTTTGACCATAAAAGTCCTGACTCATAATTACCCTTGGAAGTATCTAAAGAATATTGGAGCAATTTATAACCACTAATTATTGTTTGGGATATAATTTCAAAATTTATGGTCAAATCTTTTTGAAATTATATAATGGATATACTAGTCCAACATTTATTAAATTAAATTACTATAAACAAGAGACATAATACTAATGAAGCTAAAAAAACCCACTAAAAGGGAAGCCTGGAAAAAAGTAAAGTCTCGTCTCACATGAACAAAAAAATTATATTATCAGCAATATTGAAGAAAAAAGTCAAAATATTCAGATTTTATGGGGTTTTTAATATATCCCTAGAAAAAATAAAACTATGCACACTAGGACCATTTGATTATGTAAGAAATTTTTATCACACTTATTCCATTTATTGTAATTATGAATATATGAAATAAAGTAATGATGTTAAAAAATCACCTTGGATATGGAAATTATGAAAATAATTAATGAATAAAGACTTATATGATTAGATTCAAATAAATTTCATTCAAATGGTAAAATCATAGGAACAACCATGTAATGGAGCCTCTCTATATTTTATTAAAAGAAAGTCTCAACACGACTCTTCAATTTTTAAATTCTATCACGAGCCTTATAATCTGTTTGATGATGTTGAGATAGTTGTGCAACTTTAGCTTCCTCATCTTGACAAAGTTATTCTTTGATAGATGAAATGAAAGTTATCCATTCTAATTGAGTTTCACACAATGTTTGTTTCAAATTACCATGTTTTTTTTGAACAACATCATTTTTTATTGAAGATGTATCATCCCATTTTTTTCTATGTAATTTTTTTCCAATTTATATTGACATCTTTCTATAGATGGCCTCTACCTCAGCTACTGAAAATTCGAATCTCTCATCATTAATATTTTGTTTAGCCTTTTTGAAATATTTCCACTACATATTTTCTTTCTCCCATCACGAAATTTTTTCTTTCTTTGCATTATAGAATTAGAGATAATTAAATCAACCAAATCCAAATACACAACATTGTACTTGGATTTTTCCAAAATGGGATGGTACCTCATCCAAACGCTTCTCGACAATTATCTCTCAATCATGTTTCCATTTATTTTTAAATGCCATGCCAAGAGAAACATGCATGTTTAAATCTAAATCCATGTCACTACCATGGGTTAGAATGTACTCTAGAATCAATTCACTTAGAGAGGTTCCATTCCCTGATTCACTCAGAAGAGTGGATGTTTTCCGTTATTCTTATTTTTTTAACCATCATAGAGTTTTCACATTCTGATCTAGTTGTGGGAGACAGTAACCCTCAATAGTGAATCAAAATAATTGTTTTATTTCAAAAAAAATTGATTAAATGGAGCACTATTAAATAATTTGATTCCATTTAAACAATAATAAGTTGGATTCTTGATTAGATTCATCCCCAGTCTTCTCAACTTCAGTCGTTTGATAAATTTCTTCTTGGGTAGGAGCATTCTTCTACGTTTACATAGATTACATATTCAATGTCTCTGGGGAATCTCCTAATATGTTTTCCTTAGATAGTATTTATCCCACTTCAGTAGAATAAGGATATAGTGGAATTCCCTACTCTTTAAGGACATTCACAACATTCTCTACAAACAAAGATACATAAGTCGAACAATGATGTGATGTACCAAGAAAAAATTAACAATTACATATTAAAAATTCAATAATGAGACATAAACCCTTGTAATTCCACATGGAATTCCCCAAACTCCTTGATAGAACTAGGAATAGCAATGTTTGGGTTAATAGTGTCCATTGTTTCAGTGTATGTGTCTTCAAATTTTATAGCATTAATGCCATTTAAGGTACCCAATAAATGTTGTTTAATTCCTGAATATGGTTCTGATGACATTTGGTTCCATAAATTCATTAACCAGTGAGACATAATCATGTCATTCCACATAAATATACACATTAGTATCTTCTTCATATTGTCCAGGATCCACATTCCCTCTTTCTAGAACAATTAGAATGTCAACATTGATTATTGCAGGATCCATTTACATCGACAACTGATCTATGATTTGATGAAGATATGAATATTAGGAACAGCATTTGATACTCAAAAAAAATTATTTTACACTAATATTACCATTATCTATCTCAATATCTATAGAATCTGGAGAAGATATAGTAGAACCTTTTGATGTATCGTCCCTTAAAATAAGAGATTCATTAGTAAGAAACACTGATTGTCATGAGGATTCCTTCTCTATTTTAAAATGACATATTCTTAATCCCTTAAGAGAAGAAAGAGATGAAGAACCTGTGTGAAGATGAATGTGTTCACCAAGGTGCAATGAGCAAGTCATAATACTATAGGACCATATAAATAAATTATTTTTTGATGTACTCTTCAAGACAATATCAATTCTCTCATGAATTTCTTTTCGTTTTGTTGTGGATATATTTAAATCCCCTTCTTGGTAGTAGAAACCTGTTGTATTGTTTGAGGATTTTTTGTCGGCATTAACCCTGTCATGATTCTCTATCCTAGAGAAAGTAATGGAGACATGAGAAGATCATCTAACATGGCAATGAGATAACATGAAAGATCATACAATGGTCACTCATGTACCTATCCTAATGTTTTCCCCCAATCTAATTCTAAACAATGAAATATCATGTAGATAAATGATGGTGAATGATGGAATAGAATTGAAACAAATGAAATGTGAAAATACATTCTCAGTATTGACAAAAATGTCCCAATCCTCTTCAGGGTGAATAATTAATCATTCATGTATCCCTAGTTCCATCATATTAGATAATCATTTGAAGGCAGAGACATGGTCATTGGTTTCATATATAATGGTATATATCTCAGTTATATACTCATATACTTCATCCAGGTTATTATCAAATTTATATCAGATGGTTATTTAGTATCACCCACATCTGTTATTCGAAGGACATTTTGGAGGAATTCTCGTGCATCCTTGAGTTTGTGAATCAAGATTTCCTAATATTTTATAGCTGACATCCACACCTGATTCGGTTTTGATATGGTTCTCAATGGAGATAACTCAACACCATTTGATTGGAAAGCCTCCTTAGGCCTCCATTATACTTCATATGAATCATCAGATGGGATGATAATCTCGTTTAGATGATGGTGACTATACCACCTCAATAATGGAGGTACTCTTTCCCTAGACAAAGTCTTTTTGGTGCATCTTCTTCAATGATGTTATGATGGTTTTGAAACATTTGATGCCTCTCCAACAACATTGAATTTAGACCATTTAGCACGATTTATACGAAATATAGTTATTATGCCTGCTACCTAATATATTTCTCTTGTTAATGCTTCATTAGTGTATAATGAACCCCAAGAATTTCCATATCCATTTTATAATACAATATATGCATGTGATAGAGGTAACATAATTGATAATTTGGATGTCTGTAATGCTAAAAAAATCAATTTTTTTTGCTAACATTGGCTGTTTCTCATGGATAACATATGTGGGAGGAAAAGTGCTTGATTTTTTATGAAATTTGAACTGATGAGAATACATATAAGGGACATAATAATCATAAATAATTTCACTATAAATCCTGGATAATAACACACTATTCCAAAATGACATCATATATGTTCTCATCTCATAATTTTATTCCATACCATCATCAAAAATTGTTCTTGTTGGTGGTTTACCAAAAGGAATGAAGTTGAATTTTCTTGATGCTTTCAATTCCCTCAACACTACATCTGGTTTCAGATTCAAATCCCCAATCCAAAAAACATCTATAAAAATGGGGTAAATTGACTATTTGTGGCTCTAAATAAATTCAAAACATAATATGATGAAAAGTGTGTCGTAGTCCATCCACGCTACACTTGGAATGGCCTTTCACATCTAAATGGACCCTTCCAATAGTAAAAATGTAGTAGGGAATAATAATTTCTTGACAATACATTAGTTTCTAACCCAATATATTTCCCCTCTACCAATTTGAATGCAATAAAAAAATAACATAACCATAAAATTCTATCAGACTCATGGAATGTAAGTAATTAAATACAAAGCCACATGGAAATGAAGCTAACTAAGCATACATTTTCAGCAATATCAGATATTAATTTCTAACCTTAGTGCTTGTAGTCACCTCTCCTTGATTTGGGATAGTATATGCCTAAAATGCCTCAGTTATCTACAGATGAACAAAAAATAGTTTCTATATGAGTGGGACCTTTCTCTGTTGTTAGTTCAAAAAAGGCTACCATACACACTCTTGCATGAATAAATTTCTTAACTTTCATTTATTCAGTTGCTATTTTTAATAATTGATGATCCAATGGTGGAATCCTAGTGACATCATTACATGTTTTTATTGGTGGAATGAACTCATTTTACATATCATTGAGAATGTAAATCTCATATATTTAGTAGAAATACCACAATCTAATACCAACATCACCATGTGTCAAGTGGAATGTATTTGTTTACTGATTCCATTCACTCAGTAATTATAGAATGAAGTCATTTTTAGGAACACAAGTTTTCATATATATATTGTTTCATAATTGGTAACATCTGATAGTTGATTCTTTAATTCTTCACAAGTCTTGTGTACCCAAAATGCCCATAAACATTCAGGTTTAACTCCTCCTCGATAATGAATTTCCCAGCCTTCCTTCATACCCTTAGATTGATTTGTTTTTGAAGCATTAAAGGATCAATCATAACAATGCGACCTTTCTCTAAAATACGATCTTTCATATCAAGAGTACGTCCAATATGGTGTTGGACACGTCCCCTAGGGTTTGTTCTCTGATTAATAGGCATGCCCTTCACGATGAAGTTCATGAAATAAAAGGTAAACTTATTGGCAAAATAGGTCATTGGAATGTATCTCTAATAAGGCTTAATATTGATATCTTGTAAAATCCCATGTTTGTATAGATGCAGATAATGAATTCATGGATATTCACATTGGTATGGAATTAAGCATTTCTAATGCACATAAAGGATACTCTCACCAACATTATAATAATATGGTCTAACAATTTTCAACATCTTCTTTTTATGGGATTTTGATTCTTGAGTAGTGGTCATCATGTGAGTCATTTCCTTCAAAATAGTTACCATGGTTTCCCCATTAAGTTAGAATTTTAACTTTAGAAAGGTCAAATTTTGACCTAATGGAATTTAATAATTTTGAATGAGAAATTATCTGTATAGGTCCATCAATGATTTCATCCATGGAGGTCCATCAGTAAGGTTCCATGAAAAGGTATTTTGTAGAAATACTTCCATGTACCTCCATCTCTTAAGTGGTTTCACATTGAGAAATTTTTAAGGGACCTACATGAGACCAAAACATGATTGGGATGAATGAGCAAGCTATGCAACAAGAGAAAAAAAATATGAGATCCTCTGTGAATAATATCACAAAATGAATATATCTATTTATAGAATTCCTCTACCTAGGCAGAAAACCTCCATGATATTGCTACACAGAAGACCAATTAAGTATAGCTATACCTCATACCTACGATGTTCATAATTTACTCCATAATGTTTTCCCATAATCATACCTCAGGAATCAATCCTCCTTTTAATGTGATCCAATCCAAAGGGGTGGATTTTCTTGACACAACATAGCATGAAAAAATTATTTTTGAATAATTCATTAAGATATTCCAATGTCTCAAGATAGGGCTTATTTAAGTAATAGATAAAAAAGTACAAAGGGCCTACGTGGAGGAGCTACGCAGAAGAGCTCTGCATCAAAATGATTTATGTACACCCTATGTGGAAGAGCCATAGGGTAGACCTATTTTGACATACTGCATTTGACCAACCCCCTACTTTCATATAAATAGGACCATTGGGCTCCTCATCTGATCATTGAACAAATATAGAAGTACTCTTGAAGCTCCCATTGCGTAGCTCTTTCTCCAAGATCCTTTATATTTTCTGATGTAGCTCTCTAAAACATGAGATAAGTGAGAATTACATGGGATAAACAAGTTTTTAAACCCATTCATAGTCTGAATTGTTCATAGGTTTGGAATTGAAATGTTAAGAATTTCATTTCAATCATCAATAACACCTACGCATCACAGATACACAAATAAAATGCGTGGTGTACCAACATAACAAACCTATTTGGTATAGCTATGTCAATGCCAACACATATCACCATGTAAACCCTATTCAAAGAGACTCATGGAAGGGTATCTCCTTCTTTGGTCCCCTTATCTCAATGGGACATAGATGAAGGCTCCACCAAAACTTCTTGACTTATCCAAATTTTTGTGAAGGGTACATCAGTGTGTCTCCTATTTGGGTTTGTATATTTAATGTTAGTGGTTTCCCACATTTGACTTCTATGAGATTCATGATCCTTGGGTTGTTTTTAGGGTTGTATATCAAAAATCAGATGGATCCTTACCCTTGATATAGTGTTGGGCTATACCCATTCATTGATTCTAAATATTAGACTCTGACCCCCCATTCAACTCTATGTCTTGGAGACTCAGGTTAGAGAGTGATGGTCACACATTCTATTCTATTCAAAAAATGTAATAACCCCCTCCACTCATGGGATCCACTAAGGTATTCCCTCCTAGAGTAGGCCCCTAGTATTTTTGGAAGTATCTAATAACTTTCAATATCATATTACATTGAATGGTTCATTTCTCCCCACATTCGTCCACACTCTCCTCTGATTCACTCGTCATAGGCCCGCCCCTCCCATATGCGGAAGAGAGAGTTTGTGGTTTCTTGAATCATTAACATCTTATTTTTTCTCACATTGAGAATGACTCATGTGGTCTTAGAAAAATTTTAAGTTCACAGGAACCCCAAGATCCCTAAATGTCTTGAACAATGAGTACTCTAATACCCACTACATTAGTGAAATGTAGGAAGCCTTCATCAGGGATCATGCTCACAAGATATCCTCAAAAAGAGTCCAACCCTACTTCCCATAATCAGGGAATCCTATTTAGGAGTAATCCCCAACTTATTTATCTCATTGGATTATACACATTTTCATGATATCCCTAACTATATGGTTATTTATTCTCATTCAAATGAGATACGTAGTAAGATTCCTTGACATTCAAACCCTACAATCAAAATCAACCATATCCTTTCTAGGACACATTTTAATAGGTTATAATTTAAAATGGAAATTCCTATCCCTTCCAGTTTCCTCAGGATGAATAGGAGTAATTCCCACACCAAAATTTGGTTGAGCACCTTTTTCTTATATTTACATACCACAAGACATTAAATTGTATTGGTAGTTCCTTATCACATGACCTTAAATGGTATGATGTGTCCTATTAAAAAGCATCAAACTATGAGGGTGCGGATTCCTTTCACAAGGATGAATTGAAAGACCATTTATGGGTATGATCCCATTTTCAAAACACTTATTTATCTCCTTCGTTGAAAATAAATTCCAATGTGCCCCACTAGGTGGCTTAAAAACCAGTATTGTCATACGAGCGATTGAAGGAATCTCTAAATTGTATATAAGATGATTCCATGGATGGAGAACCTCGAGTACATAAGGATATCTCCATTAATGAAGAACCTTGAATACATATGTGTGATTCTAAATTTTACACTTTCTAATAATTTATTGAATATAACAAGTGAAACATAGATTATACATGGTGAATTAATATGGATTAATGAAAACATCTCAAATCTAAAAGAGAAACACGAAGTATGCAGAAATCCCCCCAAAATGTTTGATGAGTCTGACCTCTCATCCTCTCAACATATTTATTTTCTTATGTATCATAGGTACAAACCTAAATAACACCTTCCTTCAAATAGTAGGTCCCTTTGGATAAAGAATTGTTGGATATTTTAGGATCTATAAATAAATCCAACGGAAACCACCTTAAAGTAGTGATTCCTAACCTGAACAAAAATTATGATGGAAGTGAAAAAATTAACTACATCACATTTTTGATATATATAAGATTATTTTAATAATTTATATTATATAAACTGTTTTATTATAGGTTTTTGATGGTAAAATAGTGAATAACGTTTTTCAGTAATTATCAATGAAATATTTAAAATGATAGTCTTACGTATGTATGGCCAAACATCTCCATGATTATATTTTTGGTCATTTTTAGAACCATTTTATTATACATAATTAATTGTTTGATTTTAAATTATAATTTATGTATAAAAATGATAAAAATAATTATTTTTATTATTTAGGAGAAGATGAAATTATAACCACATTCACTATTAATATCATACTATGTTCATTTTCAACGCATGTACTGAATATCCAAAAAATGCTTGATATTAACTTAAATAATTATTTAATTATTATAACAAAAGGATAAGAGATATAAAGGGAATTATATAATTTAATATTTTTCCCATGAAATTATAAATCAACCAAAATCTATTATTCATGAAGATAATGAGCGTAAGACACAAGTTAGAATCATGGTACGGGACTTCATCTCAGTCTTCTTTCATTGAGGAATATTTTGATAGTATACACCAAATTCTCTTATAGGGTGTAAAATAAATCCCTATTCCGTTAATATCACTCAATTGGTTTAAAATGGAATTTTTTAATTTTAATTATTTTAATTTCCTTACTACATGATAAAAGGAATATTTTTTTAATTTATATGGCAAAAATGAATTCTTCTCCACTGTAATCGTAATTTGTTATTTTTCTTCCTCAATAAGAATTAATGTTTTTTAGATGTAAAATAAATACCTTATTACCATATTTGGGTTTTTTGGTATTGAAAATTTAATTGAAAATGGATTTAATTTTCCAATATCATTAAATTTTTCCATGTAATTAAAAATGAAATGTTATGAGTGAAATGTTGATAATTTCATTATTTTATGTGTTATAATTGTAAAATTATACTTGGAAATTTGAAGTATAGTTACATAATAAACCAAATTTGGGTGGTTATGGGATAAAACCATGATTTTCAGTTTCATAATAAACCATGGATCGGTGGTTACATTATAACATCCAATGCATTGATTATTGAAGTAGGTCCTATGGCTACTCCATTTATAAGAGTGATATGAATGGAAGTCAATCATATAGTTATTCCATATTATTATATTTTTGTACCAAGTTAACTTTACATGTTATATGATCATTATATGGTTTTCATGGTAATATATTGAATATAAAAATGTAATAAATATGTATATAATATATGGAACGTATTTACTACTCCAATAAAGGGAAATGTATTACATTATGATAATTTATTCATGGTTTACATGATTTTGATAGACTAATAGTTTTCATTCATTGGGTATCCCTTACTGTGATTTTTATTATTATAATATGTTTAAAATTTATTTCAAATGATTTAAGGAGGAATATAGTCAAAGGTCAGATCAAAGAAAATTTATTACTATTAAATATGAAACAAAACTATGTTTCATGTTAAAAAATTATATTTTATGGAAAAAATGAATACTATTGAATGTGTCCACTTAATATTTCAGTGTTTTTTTGTGTATGATTTATATATTAATTCTCTAATTCTCTAATCATGAAAAGATACTCAATGTGAAATATGTAAAATTCTTGTCTTAGCTCAAGATTATTTAATGTTTATAGTCATGTACCTAATATTTTCGTACATAAAGGAACTTAATCACATCATTATGGAGTTAAAACATAATTATATAATATAGACACTGGTGGATGAATTCAGATATATTCGAAATAGATTTAGAATAAGATTATATTGAGGAGGAAGATGCTTTAGGAAGATGAGAAAATCCATGAAATTGTTGGAAGTCAATGGAATTGGGTGACATATATGGAAGAAAATGAATATTACAGCAGAGAAGAAAACTCATAGATGAGAAGATAGTTTACAGAAGTAGAAACAGTCCATAAATGGAAATTTTTCAGTGGAAGGACAGATTTTCCCTGAAGAAAATACATTCCACCATGGGATGGAAGTCTCTAGAGAATAAAATTACCATGAGGTATCATCCATCAGTGAAGAAAGCGGTGGTATGTAAAATAAATTTTTTTTTGGGAAGCACTTCCCCTAGTAGGTGAAACACAGTATGCGGAGGCTTCAAGTATTTTTTCGGAGGATAACATATTGTTATAGATGGAGAAATGCCATGTATGCATGAAGTTTGTTTACAAAATAATCATGATTTATGAATAAGATGATCTATGGACATTCCACAAATGTTGGAAAAAAATACATATTGTGATTCTCAATGAATATATTTGTGAACTAGTGGTTGGGTATAACTCCACCACTATGATTCACAAAGTGAAATCGTGTTTGTAATTGGTTGGTACACAATAGATAGTGAAGAGAAAAAACATAATTTTTTATTTGAAATAGATTCAGACATTAAACTTTGTTCATTTTTAAAAAAGGATGTGGAAAATCAAATTAATATTTTTACATGTTGGTATTGACTATCAATGGGGGAGAATAAGACACTAATTTACTATTACATAATATGGTTTGTCAATGAATAAGAAGATAATGCCCAATATATATTTATTTATTCAATACTTACCAATTATGACCATGCTAAATTGATCCAATCTTCATTGATTTAATTTTAATAAATGATGTTTGTGATTCCATTATGAAGATTAATAATAATAAGAGATCTCAGTGTTGTTGGTATTGAATTGAAGAATATAGACAAAAGAAGAGTAACTATTTTATCCCTATATAATATAATAAAATTATAATAATATTTAGAGAGACTTTAGTACTCATCAATCCACATCACATTTGTATAATACCGACTAATAGAAGAAGAAGACTGTGAATGTATCATGTTTTATGGTGGGAATAATTAAGAAGTGTTAATTACATGATTTTTAAAAGAAAAAATGATAATGAAGGTTGTTGATGAACAATGTATATTAATGAAATAAAATTGTACAGAGCTGGTGGAGGGATTTAATAGTGCAATAACCCATATGAACAATGAGAAGACTACCTAAATAGGTTGTATAAAGATTATGTTATGTTCAAGAAAACACACACTATTAGAATGTTTTTACAGTTCCCCATGAGTGTAATGGAATATATAAATTGTTATATCCACATTAAATGGATTTTTTATAGTGGTTTTGTTGTAAATCATATTTTCATACAATTCCATGGACTAGAAACTCTTATTGATTAGTGATCCATGTATAAATATTAGGTGTTATCATTAATACATACAAAAACATGCATGCGATAGGGAAATGGATATAAGAGAATTATGATATTAATATACATAATGGGTATAGTGATAAAAATTACCCATTTGTTTAAAAATTACCCAAAACTAATTCAACCCACCTATCAGTGTTAGTTATATACAGAACAAATCATTTAAACAAATAGTAAAAATTATTGGGCAGATCGAATGTTAGGAAATTCTTGGGAATAAACTACTTGATGAATTATGCACTAATATCATTCTCAGCTTTCACAGTTAGATATTTTTTACATTATTTTGATTTTTAACATGAACAATATAGATATATCGATACAAGATATATTAACATCATTTTTCTAGACAAATAGGTAATTTAATCCTAAAATCTATTCTATTATTTAGTAGATTAAGAGGCAATTCATAGAAATGAGCATCAAATTTAATTTCCCTTTCTAATGACTGTACATAAAAACATTTTAAAAAGAAAAAATATGAAAGGCTTTTTGAGGTACTAAGATTTTTTGTATTTACAATGTGGAAATAATTTCTACAAGAATAAATACTACATTATTAGATGGAAAGAATGTGATACTTCAAAATGTTCATTATTGAGTGGAATATTTAAATTTATATACTTTGAATTGAATACCACCTATATATCGCATATTTTGATAAAAATATTACAGCCTAGTAAATTTTTAAATGTTTTTATAAGGTGAGGTTTATTTACGTGTTTGAAATTGGATTTAGTTTGGCCATACTATAAATTTGGAACTACCACCTCACATTAATTACATGAAGGATATTGGTTCATCATAGATGATACTATGTGATTCAAATTACCAAAAACATTATATTTTTAATATCAATTTGACATAGAATAATTTATTTACAGTCACTTAAATGAAATTTTACCCTTTTATAAATAATTTAATTGATATGGTAAGAAACATTTAAATAGTGGTCTTTATGATTTACATTATGATAAATGAGTATTGTAAAATTATAACGAATCTATTTCAGATTACTCATATTGTAACATTATATTGATTTACCATTTATTATCTGTAAATTATAACTGATTAAATTTTTTACAGAAATTGATTTATTTATACTAATTAAAATTGAAATTATTTTCCACATATCATGTGTGTTAACAAGGTAAAATGACTAATGCTCCATTCCATATATAATGGGAAATTGATATAGATATCCTATAGTCATTTCACACAAACATTTGTAGACTATTCTAAAGAGAATAATGTGTTGTCTATTAATATGTTATAACATTTAATAAATATTTTTTTATCATTGGATATATATATATAGATACATAATGAAAACCAATAAAAATTCCCATAATAAATTTAAAGAATTCAATATTGTGGTTTAACACAATATTTCTAAAAATTTAATAAAACTATGTTCATCTCACTGAGGAGAATATCTAAATAAAAACGTTAATGACTATTAAAGGGAGTACTGTATTTTATCACAACACACTCCTAATATACCCCATTGGAATGTTTTATGTGAAAGGAGGAACCACAGATTGTTGGACATAGAGAGTTCAATGATGTGTTATAAAAATATTACAATATCATATAGTGTATATACCATACAAGAAATTCTAAAAATATTAAACCAAGTATGAAATAAAGTTGAAAATTATATATTATACAGATTATGCAGTGGAAGGAATCCTTTATTGTCAAACATACTTTTGTGTGGATGTGAATCATTTGTTATGTCACCTTCAGGATACAAACATGAAGCATATGTTAGAAAGTGTATATTATTTATCATACCTTATTCAAAAAAGTTATATTACCTATAAGAACCATCTTATAAAAATGTAATAGTGGTTAGAAAATACATCTTCTTTGAGGAAGAGGACATAAAAAATAAATATAGTAAATGATTGATGGATATTTGTGAGGTCCAAACTCAGGATGCAAAAGAGTTTTTAGAGGAAAATGATCCATGAGGGCTTATAGGTGAAACAACTCGTGAGATAATAGTTCTCTGTATGATTAAAAAAGATGTTATAAAACATGAAAAATAACTTTTAATAATTACTATATATTGTGACTCGTTATTTTTATTAATTATGAACTGATAATATTCAATTAATATTAATGTGAGAGAGATTATTAAAAATTTCATGATGTAAGGGAATCTAAAATATACTCCATTTACCAAAAAAACTGTATTTAAGTGGATCATATAATAGATGTAATTTCTATTTGTTACAAATGTGTATTAATGAAAAAACAAAAACAAATATTTATGTTAGTTTACATAAAACATGATAGGTGGAAAAATATTACAAACAATATCATGAAATAAAATTCAACAAAACTGATTCACTAGTCATCATGCTTGGATCCATCAAAATTATATTATCCAAATAAAATATGATGATAATGATATTTTGATGATGGATGTCATGAAATACTTACTTAATGGGAATAATTAATATAATTTCTATACGAACCATCCAAAAGGGTTTATAATGAAAATGAATGATGAAAAATTATATAAGTTTCTAAGGATGAAATATGGATTGAATTAACTATACATGTCCAAAAAAATCTTTTTTTACGAATCAAGATAGATATTGGATATTGTAGGAAATAAATATAATCCTTATGTTTGGGAAAATCATAGTGGGAGTGAGTTCAATTAACAAATATTATATATTCATTTAATTTTAATTATTATAATGTATATACCAATTGTAAATACTATTATTAAATGGTTAAATAAATATATCCCCAAGAAATAATTAGTCGATTTAGCTTATGTTCATGGGGAACAAGATCCATAAAGATAGATTCAAGAGACATCTTGATATAAATAAATATATATATATATATATATATAAGTAATTAAGTATATTAAATATAGATCAATCCAAGAGGGGATTGTATCATATGTCACATGAGTATTCCTAGTTTGAAGTAAATTTCACCTTATGAACCTCTAAAGAAATCAATAATATAAAGGAGTCAATATTCATTAACAACTATGAATTTCATGTATGTGATGATATATAACAAGATAAATGTTTCTTATTCATTAAATATATAAGGAATTTATCAGGAATATCTTGGATAACCCCATAGTGTGTCTATCAAAATTTCCCTCATTTAAATGAGGTGTGTTAAGCATTTGTTCCATGTATATGCAGGAGATAAAGAGCAGTTCATCAGGGATATATATATATATATATATGATAGTTTCTAAGTAAATTAGGATTATCTAAATTCATTTAATTAACATCGTTTGAAGAGTTTTTGGGATGGAAGAGCATCAAGCATAAAGGGGTGATGATTCTATAATATAGTCATAATATATTAAAGATTTCAACATAGATAAATAAGTATTATGGATTTGAAATTTATTCTAAGAAATTGTTTTGGTATAAAAAAATTAATACCTTTTCAAAGTTTATAGATATAATACCCCAGTGGTTCCTTTCTCTAGAGAAACATGGTCACATTAGAGAATAAATAATATTAATTGAAGGTATAATTTTTTTAGTGATATTTCTTTAAAAGGTGAATATTTGGGGGTAAATAATTCCACGAATGAAAACATAGATGACCCCTTAACAAATCCCCTATCATAGAAGAAACATAATCTTCGTGTGGGAGGTAGAAGATTAAAATTAAATAGTTGTATGCTCTTGGTCACCCAAAAATTTATTAGAGTTTGAGCCCTTGAACGAACAAGTTTGTACATTATATTACTCAATACATTAGATTAAGTGAATATGAATCACATATTATCAAACATTTAATTTTATTATTCAAGAAATTTTAATGATAATGTTATTTTTAATCTTTCATATCAAGATGAATCAAATATGTTACGCTCAATAATGAGATCCTTTATTTCATATGTTTGAATAACATAAATATATTTCTTATGATGAGTTTGTTGAACTTTGAAGGGGTTGATAGTTAATCAAATGTTCGGACCTTTTAATCGTTAGATGGTTATGCTTTATCTCATGAAATCTACACATGGTTATTAGTATAATGAAATATATATGGAAAAATCCACTAATTCGAAATTTTTTATGTTTTTGTGTCATTATATATTCATATATTTGGGTGTATGTAATTTTCATTATAATTTAAGATAATAATTTATACATATCAGGACTTGGTTGGATTGAAATTTTGAGAAAAACTCTATGGACATGTTCAAATAGACATGTTCATTCAAGATAATTAAGGACATATATGTCAGGAATTAGGGTTTATGACACAAGTATGAACAACGATTGATGAGATATTAAAGAAAATCGGTTGTATTACATAGTATATGCTTATACACAGTAGTCGATGTTTAAATATTAAATTATCCAAGTTGGGTGCATTGACCCATTGTTAGAGATTAATATAATTCAATATTTCAGGAATCTTCATACCAATGAGGATGATTCCTATAGGGTCAAAAATTTTGATTTCCCATTGATATAAAATAAATTATTCTTGAATTTAATTATTAAAATAAATTTTATACCCATATTCAAGTAAATATTTTATTCTTGACTTATTGGAAACATATAATAAATTAATATTTACCAATTAGGTAAATATTTTTTACACAAACTAATAATATTAATTAATTATTAATTTAATAAATCTTTAATTTAATTAATATTTATTTTAAAAAATATTTAATTGGATACAAGATAAATATCGGTGATGAAGAGAATACAAATATGAGGATTAGAAAACAATTTATGTTTTCAATATAGTAATGTAATATTTTTCATTACACTAGTAAAAGTATCCTATGAGAAAATAATAACAATTTTATTATTACTTGGGATGGGGTAATTGTAGGGTTTAATATTTTTTAAGTACATTTATTAAATTAAATATCCTCTAAACCTAAACCATAAAACTATAAATAGATTGATACACCTATCATGAAATATTTCGTCAAATTGGAGAATCATTGTTCCTAATAAAATTTAGATATATATTTCCCATGATCAAAGAAAAATATTAATAATATTCCATCAAGAATGTTTTATTATCATACATATTACATATTCTAAAGAATATGGTGATGGATGAAGAAAGGAGATCTCATCGGGACCTATAAAATGGTGAAAAGCCTCCTCCTAAGGATCCTGTTCTTTGGGATTCATCAGCAGTTCCCCCTCAAGATCATATTGGCCACAAAGATCTCTTCTTTTTATGTGATCCTTTACGCTGTGAGCTTTCAGATCGTGTGCAAAATGCGGCACCATCATCTTCGAACAAAAGCTTTGCGGATTCAGTCAAATTTGCTGCTCAACCCTCATTCTCTGACATTGTATCCCCCTCCCCAGGTCGGGTGATCAGAAAAGGAAGAATTGTGCATGTGGTGGATAATCAAGATGTGGTGAAGGAATGAGTTAATTTGTGCAGATTCTCGATCATTTCTCGAGTAATCACGCAAAAAGGGGAAAGGATGTGGCGGTTCCACGAGTTGTTTAAGAAGATTTCTGATGCATGGGGCTTTGACAATTGGACGATGACGGCAATGGGCAGGGGATTCTTTCTTATTGTCTTCCCCAATGATGATCTCAAAAGGAAAGCCTGGGGATTTGGATCTGTTTCTCACAAGCCAGGAATTCTTCGAATTCAGGAGTGGGATCGAAATTTTGATCCTTTTAATGTCTCTAACACTCATGTTCAAGTTTGGGTTCGAATCTACAATCTCAACTGAATATATTGGCACCCCCAAATCCTATGAGATATAACATTTTCTATTGGGAACCCAATATGAATGAATAGAAAAACAAATAATCCATGATTTGGAAATTTTTCTCGTGTCCTGATTGAGATTGACATGGCTAGAACCCTGGTGGAAGATGTCCTTCTTACTACCAGGGATGATAGCATTTCACTGGGAATCTTCTACGAAAGGAAGCCAAAATTCTGCAAAGAATGCAACCTCTTTGGTCATTTGTCTGAGGAATGCATGAGGACATGCATCTGCTCTCTCTGTAAAGCTAAAGGACATGAGGAATATGGCTGTAGGGAGAAGAGAAACTCCCCATATTCTAATGTCATTCCTTCTGTCTCTGAGGTTTTACAGGATGATTTGATCACTCTTGCTGGAATTGTTGCAATTGATCAGGCTATGAAAGAGATGGATTCTTCTTTCTTGAACACCACTGATTTGGCCCATCATTTGAATGATAATCCGGAGAACCTTAATCAGGTAATCCCCCTTGATCAGCCTCTGGATGTATCTCGAGCTCATGATGCCTCTCTTGGGTATTTACCCCCCTTGAAGGTAGTCACCCTGAGGATTTTAGGAGTGAAGAAACAACTGTGGTTTCTGTTGGTCATGATATTTCGGTTCCAACTCCTGCATCAAGTGATAAGCACACTATAAAGGACATTCTTGTCATCGAAGGGTGTACTCAGCAAGTGGATGAGCTTCCTATTGAAACAGTTGATCCAGGTTTACAGCTGGTTATCATTGAAAGACACAATTTTCATATGGTTAAATCTCAGAACCAGGATAGGAACACTTTTACTCAAGTCCCCAGAAGTAAATCTACTAAAAGAAATAATGGAAGAGAGCCTGAGGTGGGAATTGCCACTTCCTCTAATAGATTCGGCCCTCTCACTAGGGTGGTTTGGTCAGATGACCTGATGGAAAGTGAAAATGATGCAGAGAAACCATCTGATTCAAAATTATTGCATGAAGATATTATTAGAAAGGGGAAGGGAAGAATCAAAAAAGATCTATCTAGGGGTGGGGCTCAAACAAGGTCCATGACTGCCACAAATAAATGAAGATCCTATTCTGGAATTGTTAAGGGCTTGGGAATACTCCCACGGTCAAGGCCCTTCGATATGTTGTGATGACCAACAATCCACTCCTAATTGGAATTGCTGAGACAAGAATGAAGTTTTTCAACTATAAAGCCTTTAAATGGCAATATCTTGGATACTCCTTTGTTAATCACAATATTTATGAAGGGAATGCTGAATGCTTATGGGTGATGAAACATGATTCCATTGATTTTCACTCATGTAATCAAGGGAATCAAATTTTTTCTCTCTCGGTCTGCCTGAATGGGCATAGAATTTTCATTTCTTGTGTGTATTCTGATAACTCCTATATGAAAAGGAGAGAATTATGGTCTGACATGGTTGCCTTATCATCTCAGATGCCTTCAAACTGGATCATCACAGGTGATTTTAACACTGTTTTGAGTCAAGATGAGAAAATTGGATTCTATTTTAACAGGAATGCAGCAAAGGATTTCTTCCAATGAATTGACACTATTAATCTCATTGAGATAGATACAGTTGGTACTGATGTCACCTAGGGTAGATATACTAAGAATGGAATACAGGATAGAAGATTGGATAGGTGTTTTCTCCAAATTTTTGATAATAACATCACCCTTAATTCCTCTAGAATTCTGCTTCCCAAAATTCACTCAGATCATAACACCCTTGTGGTGGATATCTCCTCTGGTCAGTCAAGATTGTCACCTATCCCCTTCAAATTCAACAATGCATGGCTTGTCATTCAGAAGTGTTGAGAGACAGTCACTGCTGCCTGGAATCCAGAAACTTCTAGATCTGCATCTCAAATCCTTTCTTCAAAACAAAAAAGAACCAAGTTAAGGATGAGGGAATAGAGTAAGAACAATTTCTCTAAAATGGATGAGTACATTCAAGAGGCTGAAAACCATCTCTTAAACTGTACTAATGTCAATCAGTTAAGTCATATGCCATCCAGTGATGAAATCCAGGCTCTTTCAAAACTGGATAACCTGCTTGAAAATAAGAAAATATGGCCAGGTCTCTTTATAATATTAGGTGGTTGAATGAAGGGGACAGGAACACAAGCTTCTTCCATCGTATTCACAAGGAAAGGAAACTCATAATTGTAGTTTCTTCTCTAAATATCAATTGTTCAATCTTCAATACAAAAGCTAAAATCTCTAATGAAGTTGTGAGTTATTTCTCTAAGCATTACTCTGAGAATGGAGTTTATAATTCAACCATGATTACACACAACATCATCCCATCCATTGATGACAATACATATGATATGCTTGTGGACTTTCTGAGGGGAAAAATGATAAGGGAAGCATTGTTCTCCCTTAACATCGACAGTGTTGCTGGGCCGGATGGATTCACCAACAAGTTCTTTAGGTTCAACTAGGAGTTGGTCCATGATGAGGTTGTGAATGCAGTAAGACATTTCTTTATCACTGCCTCTATGAACTATGGCTCCAATTCCAATTTCATTACTTTGATTCCCATGAAGGAAAATTCCTTTAACATTAAGGACTTCAGACAAGTTTCTATTGGGAATACAATTCCTAAAATTATCAGCAAAATCATTTCTAACAGGATGTATTATGTGGAAAAAGACATCATCACCCCCAATCAGTTTGGGTTTGTCCCGGGGAGGACCATTCAAACATACATATTTACTTAATCTGAACGTATTAATTCAATGAGGAAAAAGGAAAAACCTGGTAGCTTTGCTATGAAAATTGATGACTCTAAAGCCTTTCACACAATGAAATGGAGTTTTCTCTTCTCCATCTTGAAAATGCATAGGTTCTCTTGCAAATTTAACAATTTGATTCATTCTATCCTCAAGAGTTCTAAGATTTCTATTATGATTAATTGATCTTCAAGGGGGTTATTTCAGTGTTGTAGGTGCTTTCAGAAAGGAAACCCTCTCTCCAGTCTTTTCTTTGCTTTGGCTAAGGATTATTTATGTCATTGTCTTGACAACCTAGTCCAAAGTGGTTTGTATAATAAAATACAAGTGTAAAGGGATCTTCATGCCCCCTCTCATCTGTTTTATGCTGATGATATCATGTTATTTGGAAGGGAAGATTTCAGAATAGTTAATTCGATTAAGGATATCTTCTCCCACTATGAAGATGTTTCAGGACTGGTTATCAACCCCCTTAAATCATTTGTTGTCTTTGGAAAAGGAGTGTCTACTAGAAGAAAAAGGAATATTTCTTGGTTTCATGGAGTTAAGAAGGGCTCTCTACCATTCAATTATATTGGTGTACCTATTTTTTGGGGCAGTGTTAAAAGATCTCATCTCCAGCCCATCTACACACGTATCACTGATCAAATGGATAAATCTAACTGGAAGGAAATTTCCTAAGAAGGAAGAATATGCCTTGTTAATTCCGTGGTCAAATCTAGGTTTTTTATTTTTTTCAGTTATAGATGGCCTAGAAATATCATCAAGGAACCTCAGAGGCTTATAAGAAACATCATATGGACTGGTTCCATGTATGAAAAGAAACTGGTGGTTGTTTCCTGGAAAGAATGCATCAAGCCCATTGAGATGGGGGGTCTTGGTATCAAGGACCTGTCTATCTTCAATGATGCCCTCATCAGCAAATTTACATGGAATCTCATAACATCCCAGGATATTTCAATGGATTTCATTAAAGCCCGATTTACATCAAGACTTTGGACTGAATAACCACATTACCTCCCATATTCAGTTTGGCCTGCCATAATGTCTTCATTCAAGATAATTCTTCTATCTTCAAAATGGATAGTTAGTAGGGACTCAACTATGAATGTCTGGACAACTTCCTGGATTTCCAGACCACTCCAGTAGGATGTTATTATTCCCCAGAATAAGAGACATGCCCAGATCGTCTCTGTGTACAATTTCATTCATTAATTTCTAGATCTCATCCCCTCCAATCTGCATTCTGAATTTCTGAATTACATGTACATGGATCAGGACACTCTCATTTGGGAGCGTAGTACCAATGGGATCCTCACCACCAGAGCCATGTACAACAACTCTTGTGCTGGACAATACCCAGCACCTAGGTTGCTACATGCCTTTAAGTCATTATTCATCCCTCCAACTGATTTTCATCTTTTATGGAAAATATGGAAAAAACGACTACCAATTAAATCCACTCTTAAAAAAATTAGAATTCATCTTGACTCGGCCTGCCTGTTATGCTATGGTGCTATGGAATTCCTTGAGCATATTTTCCTCTTTTGCCCCCTCATTTGCAGGTTATGGAATTGTATTCAGGACATGACAGGGTGTTCATTAAAATTTATCTCGATGGAAGGTCTCCTTTGTTCTACTGCATATGCTCAATGCAATGAACATGTGAGGAATCTGTTTATGGTTGTTGTTTTAGCCTCTATAGGCTTCATTTGGAAGGCCAAAAATGCCTATATCTTTAATGATATCACTCCCACTCTCTATTCTGGTGTCAAAGCTATTCACCGAGCAGTTTGCACGGCTTCTAGGATTCAAATTGGTTGCATGAAAAATGAGTTCAATGACTTTATCATCCTGAGGAATTTGGAGTTAGTGGTAGACCCAAAAAACCATAATGTTGAAGTCCATTACATAGATTCCCCCCAAACCTTCTTGGCTAAAAGTTAACGTTAATGGAGTAGCTACAGGAACACCTAGACCTTCAGGTTGTGGTGGTGTCTTCAGCACCTATTGAGGCTTTGTGAAAGGATGTTTCTATCATTTTATTAGGTATGGATCTGCTATTGAAGCTGAAATATGGGCTATAATCAGATTAATAAAATATTATATTCATTTTGGCTGGCGTTTTATCTGGCTAGAATCTGATTCTATGTTGGCGGTGGACTTAATCAAATGGAGATCCAGGAATGTCCCTTGGACCATGCTTCCATATTGGTATGAATGTCTTCACCTTCTTGATAATATTATCTTTGATGTGACACATGTTTATATGGATGCCAATCAAGTGGCTGATGCTTTATCAAAGTTGTTTGTTGAAGAGGCACGTTCTGAATGGTCTTTTATGGCTCTGGAATGTTGCATGTGCTTTGTTGAGGTAGACGCTTATGGCACGGTGTTTAGCAGACTTTGTAAATCTCATTTATGATGCTCTGTCTCTTGAATTTTTTTTCTAAATTTTTATGTAGGGATGGATCCTTGATTCATCCCTAGGCCTTTTAAGTATTCTAATGAATATGATTCTATCCCCCACTTCCTTATTCAAAAAAAATTAGAGTACCATGATGATTATTTAAGCCCCAAATAATTTCCACTTTTATCAAGAGAACATCACAAGATGAAAATCAACTACACTATAAAAAATTCATCTAAAATGTTCATAGATTAAGGTGATGGTTTGAATCAAATCAATAATGATTCTACACATGGATGAAATAATCACAATAATGAAAGACTAAAAGGGTTTTCATTTATCAAAATATTCATCGAAGAAAGATCCATATACTGATGAATTATTTTTATGAGTCCATGGAGACTAATTATAAATTTAATATAAAAATCCATCTTTGTTATGGTATGTAAGAAAACTTTTATTTAAAATTATTTAATATCCATTATAATACATCATGTACATTTAGGAAAATAATTTAATTTGAAAATTTATATGTAGATTTAGAACTCGTTAAGCACTTCTATTGCTCTCAGAACCATCATATTTTTTTGATAATGTTTTATTATTGTTATCAAAAGACTAAAAAAATTGAAATAGAGTTAATGAAAGTGATATAATATAAGAATAAATAATATATATACATATTTTAGACTAGAAAATGGATGTTCCTGAAAGAACATGATCCTGATTTGGTCATTACAATACATCATCTTATATTTTTGAAGCTCTAAACTTTTTTAATGGAATGTATTTATTTAAAAATGGTTGTCTTATTTTTATCCAACTCTATGCTCTTTTCTAACATTCCAATATCAGTTTAAATAATGTATTATCTCAGAAATATTTATTTATAAAATTTATAAATATAGTTGTTTGAAATCCACAATAAAATTCTATTCCAATAGTTCTTTAAATTAGATTAAATTACTATAATAATTTTTTTGTAAATTATAAAATTCTATAATGGATTATTCTAAAAAAAATTATCGTTAAATATAGAAACATTTATGGATAATTAAATTAACAAATAACTATAATATGTGGTTAAATAATATCTCCCAATATAAGTTTAGATTCGTCAAGAAAAATTTGGGCCAAATTTTTCTAGTGAATAATTAGACTTATACAAAATAATGTTCAATACCGAAAACATATTTAGAATTATGGGCCATAATTTTCTTTTTTGGGGAATCTTATTAATATAATTTTTCATTGAAATTATTATTCATATACTAGTATACTATTATTGAATATCTAATTATGTTTCTATGCATTATTATATGTCTATTGAGCCTAAGAATTATAATATAATAGGTACTTTTATTATATTTATCAATCAAGAGGGCCATATTATGTGAATAAAATAGACCTTTAGATGACTAAATTATACAAATATCATGTTGAATGGTTTTAAAAATTATTCTAAAATAATCATATAAAATATGTGATGTATAATTGGAATCAGTATCATAGATTGTATAATAAGAATTAAAAATTCAGGGAAATGGTTGATTTCAATTAATTATATGTATATTTTTATTATAAAAACAAGTAATAATTGAAAATTATTATTTTTTGATAAATTAGAATAATAATAGTTTTTTAAAAATAGTTATTCAATATATAAAATGAATTATCCAATATTTTATATGTTGCACCTACTATACACCAGTATTTATAAATAAATGTTTGATGAAGATCATGCCAAATCTATTTTTGGATTGAGTAGTACATATACATTGAAAAAGCCTTATATTCACCGACATTTTTTAATTAATGAATTCATAATTTATTTTATTTGATTAATGGATAATGGGGTCACATTTTATTATTGGTCAAATATAGAATATGTTTTTTATAATATGTGATACTAATATCAATGTGTTTTAGGGTTTCTACAAAAGTTGATTATGATTGATATTTTTTATATATTATATATTATGTAAAACATGGCGATTGTGATTATATATTTTGGAATATTTTTTTGAGATAAAAAAAATATTTGTATATTATTAGAAAAATAATATTATATGATACTTTATAAAGTGTAATGTCAGAATACCAATTAAGCTTCAATGAAAGTGGGATATTAAAGAATATGTGATATAATGTGAAATATATATGATATATGTAAACTTATATATTAATTTATGATAGTGTAATATAGTAAAGCAATGAATATATATAGAAAATTGGATGGTTTTCCTTGTATAAATTTTTTTTAAGTTTTCTTATAGGACATCATACACCTTCCCTTATCCAAATCATAACTTATTCTCTTTTTCATATTTTCATAATTTTAATATGTCTGTTTATATTCCAATGATTCATTGAGATAGAAAAAATAAAAAATTTAATATAAAATCATCATTAGTAATAGTATCTCACAATTGGGGGTCGATGAATTGGAAAATAATTTCATGGGTTCTTATGGAGGTTTCTCATTAATCATTAAACCTAGGAGCCTGAATGTCTTCAAGTATGTTTCTGGTCATCATGGTGTAAATCAGTGAAGTCTTTTTACAATGAATATCAGGGAAAATGAGGGATAGATTTTGAAGGCCCTTGTGTCTTTCTATGGATTCTCATGTGGTTATTTCACTACGCTTAATAACCACATCACACAACGGTTATACAAAAAAGGAACAATGACTCACTTGTCAGCCACTCATGGTCATATAGTGGAACAAATAAATCCATGTAAGTACTCTATTTTTTCTAGAATAAACAAATCTAAAGGAATGAATCCCTATAAATTTTTTTACTAAGTTCCCCAACTTGTATACATTTTTGGTTTTTAAATGTGTGACCTTAGTGTGCATTATTTCCAAATGTATTCCCTTATACAGAGTTAAAGGCTAAAACATAAAGAATGGGCTCTATGAACATAAGAGTGGGAACAATGTGGTTACACAAATATAAATTGATTTTCAATCTATATTTTTTATAGGTGACTTTTGCATAGGTTTTTATAAAAATACATTGAATAATAAGGATTTTATGGAAGTCTAGAATATTATTTTTTTTATTTATTCTATTATTGGAATTATAATAAGAATTTAATAATCCATGGAAAGAGGTATGTTTTAGACATTATTCAAGGGTTCTGACTGATATTGATATGAGTGCTTCCCCGATTTATAAATTGTTCCTTTCTATCTCATTGAAGGATATAAATCTCAATGTTTAGTATGAAAAATTCCCTCTATTGTGAGGAATATATTATTATTTATCATTCCATATCTACTTTCCAATGAAATATTATATTAACTAAATTTATGTTCATTGGGAAAGAAATGAATCGTTTATGGTGAAGTGTGAAAAGTATTACACTTACCAAAAGAAACATGGATGAGGAATCTATATGGAATAGTCTTGTACATGTTTATTCCAATATTAAAAATATATCATTGGGATATACTTCCATCAATGAAGTAGGGTCTTATCATTAAATAAGGATATGTAATTTAGATTACACTCCTCAAAAAAATGAATCCATGGAAGGTTCTAATACCGGTGATGCATATCCTCTTCAAGATTCTATAATGAAAACCCCAATACCTCAATCGATTCAATACAAAGCTATCAAGACTAAGGATTATAAATAGAAGTGAATAGTTATATTGAAACATGTATTTCTTTTAAAAATGGTCTATCATGTATCTTTGATAATGATGGGGATTTCAAGGAATTATATGATAGTTAACATAACATGGAACACTCTACATAAGAGACTCTAAACTGCATCACATGACAAGAGAAGAATATGATCCATTATAGGAATCAAAAAGGGATGTCTAGATTGGATATATCCATTTCATTTAATGGAAAATTCAAAGGCACTTCTCAATTATATTCTATATTAACCCATTTATATGGTATTGAGAAGGTTGAAGCACTATCAAACACTAAACATACTTATGTTTATTACAATATTTTCTTGAATATACAATGAAAAACAATATTTTTTAGGAATCGTGTTGTCCTAAATTTTTTATAATAAGTTAGATATTACTCATCCTATCTCTGGATACCATGATGTGCCAATTCATAGTGGAGCCAATGAGGGACATGAATTGTTAAAAACCATTCTAGACTATACATCTCATTCACCCATAAATATATTCTATATTTATTTAGAGAGGGTGTCGAATCAAGTGTGATGTGTAGGATTTCTTGCAACAAACATGAATGGGATTTTTCATTCTAGCCATAAAACTATTTCTAATGATTCATTTGATGCTTTTCTACAGAATTTCAATGTTTTATAGTCTGAATATTTCTCTATTTATTATGATTCAAAGATAGATTCTAAAAAATGACCCTTTGTTGATCCCAAATTGATGTAAGGACATGGACCAATGAAAGGGGACTTAGAAAACCATGATTCTCATTTGGATATGATGATTGATGAAATGAATTGGTGTAAACCATGAGGGGTTAATCCTATTAACATACAATGTATAACCCTATCTCAATTTTGAGATAGTGAAGTTGTGGAATAATCAAGATAATGTGTTAATGATGAATCATTTATGAAGATGGTTAAAATAAAAGTGAGTACCCATAATTATTTAAAACTCTTATCCTAAAAGAGGAGTGAGGAAGATAGAAAAATTGTTATGGTGTACATGGAACTGATGAAGCTAATGAGATGATATTATATATAGATGTTAGAATTCAACATAATGTAGGTGGAAAATGGATATTGTTATAGACCTATAGAATGGTTGGCCGCATTTATGGTTGATGTGAATTCTCCCCTTTTCATAGTATGCGAAATCACTCTCGATATTCTCAATGTTTCTTTGTCCGTCTATGGATTATGTCGGTCATGTTTTTACCCCCATATTTTTTTTCTAACATACATTTTTGTTAATAAAAATATTCCTTTCACATAAACATAATTAAAAATATAGTAGAAAAAAGTATTGTTACTCTTTCTTCATTACTCTAATGTTTTATAAATTTATATTAAATCCATGGAATGATTTGGTAGATTCATTAGGGAAAATATAATGATCTTGAGGGCCATGAAAAATATAATCATAACGTGGTTTCTATTATAATTGTTTATCATTCTCAAAGTCCACTCATCCTCATTAATTTTTCACTAAGATATACTAGAAAACATCATTTGAAACAAAAAAATCCATCCAAATTATGGGTGATTCATCAACCATTGGATAAATTGGAGTAAGGAGTCCTTTGGAACCTTCTAAATTTATCTTTTTCATCTTTTTTATAATAAAAATGTATTGATATCTATATTATAAGTTTCACATGTTCATTATTTTATTCATACATCTCTTTTTAAATTTATAGAACCTATGGTTTAGAGTTTCTAATTAACTTATCCTACTTTTGTTGTAGTTATTTGATCCTAAAAAATCTATATCATTTTTCATTTGTAAATTTATTAAAAAAATATGACATTAGAATATGTATTTTAGATTGTAAATTTCATAATCTATGGTAAAAATATGATTAATAATATAGGTATCTGTGAATACATGTGTAACATTACATTTTCACAATTACACATTTTTAAAAAATTAAAATTTCAATATTTCCTTATTATTAATAATTCTTTTATATTTTCCGTAGTTATCATTTTTAAGAAATTAATAACTATATTTTAAATATATATATATATATATATATATATTATTGATGTTCTATAATAAATTTGATTATATTTAAATTTCAATAAATATAATTATATATAATTATATTTTATATAATTATATATAATTATATTTTATATAATTTATATATTTTTAAATATTACTACATGTATATATTTTTTTAATTGATGGAATTTTTCTAAATATGAAAAATAATACATTATTGATAAACTATTTATGTTTTTACATAATAAATTTTTGTAAAATTGAAATAATATGTAAATATAATTTTGAAGTAATGATATTTTTCAATTTATTTCATAATAAAATTATTAAACATATATAAAAAATATATTTTTTATTTAAATTTAATTTAATTTATAATATTTATATTTATTATTAAATTTAATTTATTTTCATATATTTTTAAATTTAATTAACCATATAACTATGAATTATTAATTCAATTGTACTTTAATATTTTAAATAATAATATTTTTCTTAAATTTAAGAAATAATGTTTCAAACATATATATTTATTAATTTTATTAAAAAAATTATCATATTAAGTAAATATAAATAATAATTATAAATATTCATTAATAGAATGAATAATTATTGTTTTATTATATAAATATATTTGTAGTATCATATTGAAAACTAAATTATATTAAAATATAATAAAAATAAATAAAAAAATATTATGAATTTATATATGTAATTTTCTTTATTAAATAAAATTTTGGAAATTAAAATATCATTAATAACTAACAAGTTTGTTATATGTTATAAATGTTAATATTCCTCTTAAATACAATTTAAATAATAACAAGTTTATATATTTATTGTAAACATTTACATGTAAATATCTTTCAATTTCAATTTATGTTTTAACCAATCATGTATATATATATATAAATAGTTCATCATAAAACCAGATGATCTCATTGAGTCGAAGGGGTTATCCAACCACTCCTCTCCTTTAAGCACCCAGGTTCAGATCTAGTTTCCATCCCCAAGTGCATGATAGTGTTCATGGTATGTGAAGTGTACTTTTGATATATATTGATGTTTATATGGTCTAGGGACAAAATTTAGTGTTTTATAATGGATTTGGTGTTTTCATAGTGTCACACTCATGATTAATAAGGTGATTTATTATCTTAGATAATTAATTAAAGTGTGAATCATGGAGCAAGGTAATTATTATTATAACAACCCATACTTTAAATACATTTTTATTAATTCATAATTGAATCATACTTAGTACAATATATAACAAAAACCACAAAAGGACCGTATAGGTATAGTGTCTTTAGAAACTGGGAAACATAAACAACTGGTTCATAAATCTTCTACAGTGTCTCCCATTTATTTCATCATATCTAGGGTCTCTTTTAGAATATTCTACTTAATATCCTTCTTCCTGACCTAGGGAAAAGCAAACATACAAAAAGGTTGAGCTCAAATGCTCAGTAAGGGCAAATAATGGAAATTAAAATCATATTATATCCTTTTGAAAATCTCAACCTGCAAAAGAGATCATAATATCTTAACATGGGACAAATCATAGAAGTGAAAATGAAATCCCAATAATCATAACATAAAACATAAAACATTGTGGCATGCACACATAATCATAGAGAATAATTTCATGTTATTCATGACTCATTGCCAAGACTATCTTAGCAGACAAAGTCCATTTCTGAACCGAGTTAACTTCTCATTTCAGTCCTGTATCACTGAACCGGTTTAACCTGCCATTCCATCCATGTCTATCTCATGAGATATAAATCTTTACCCAATGCATTGGAGATAGATATAGGTCCCACCCATCTTATAATGAATCCTTTCTTATGTGTGCCACAAATCATAAATCATACTTCATCGCATAACGCATGTAGTAAAAATAAGATTTTTAAAACATCATGACATCATAAAACAAATCATATATGGGAAAGGACTTCATAAAAATAATTACATCACAACATAATAAAATAAATGTAATAATAGTGATAGAAACAGAACCCTGTATTGTCTTAGATGGAAAATAATTTTGATAAAACATTTGAATTCCATTCTTGAAGAAAATATCCTTTCTTCTTCAAAAACACTTTCCTTTCTTAACATGTCATTTGATTTTAACTAAAAGAAGTTAATTAAAAATAAACATGAAAAATTCAAAAGGAAGATTCTTTGAAATAATGTTTTATGAATCCATTTATGTCGTATAAGTTAAAAAAAGACTTTCTTCTCATACTGTGGTCGGAAAAGTCAAAAAGTACTTCGTTCAAAAGATTCCTTTCATATCGTTTAATAAAAACATAACGAAGGGAAAAATTGGGTTTAAAAAATTGTAGAAGGATATTAATAATATTACATATTGACGTATCATGGATGTGGATGATAAATTACACCCCCATAAATACCAAAGTATGAACAATCTCAGATAAAAATGAGATTGTGATAATTTCCCTTACCTTAGGTCCGATTTGATTCGTACGTGTCAGAACCTCCTGTATGATGATTTAAATAATGTTATTGACTTATTTAAGAATCATATTAATTTATATGATATCATATATGGTCATATTCTTATCTTGTTATTAGTAATTTTTCATTGGTACTTGTTATTCAGGTCTTTATTTCTTTTTTTTCTTATGCTGGTTTTTCCGAAAAAAATTTATTATTCTTTTTAGGTTACAGATACCTAATATCCAGAATGGTATTAGTGTAATATATATCATATATATTCATTCAATTCATTTATATATTTACTATGTAATGAATATCATGTAGAACGAATCGAATCACATCGTGAAGAAGGTAGGCTTTACGTACGCACGAGCGATGATATCATTCCCATGATCGTGGAGTTGTATTGAAGTGTATTTATACTAAATTAGAATCAATATCAGTTTATAATAATCATATATAGTCACTCATTACACCATTATACCCATCCATGTAAGGTGGTGGTGGAAAATATATTACACCACGGCGTGGAGACTGTTTTCCGTACGTACGCATACGCAGTGATTTCATTTTTCCGTAGGATAGATAGAAGGTGAATTAGGGTTGTTTAATATTTATAAAAACATATCCGTATATAATTAATACCTATGTTATTACTTTATCATTAAACTACTAAAGAAGAATATGTTGAAGAAGAAAGAAATTGAAAAAGATCGGTAATGGATATTACCTCTTCTTTGACGCGGCTCATTTTAACTTCCTCTTAGAGAACTAGAGATGGTCTTTGAAGAAGACCAGGACCTATAGGTTGATTCTAGGGAATTGGAGAAGAGATTTTTGAAGAGTTTGGCTGAGCTTGAATGCTCAAATTGGTGTGAGGAGGAGAGGGAGGAGGTACCCTTTTATAAGGGAGGAGAGGGGCACCTTAGGAAAATCTCAAAATATTATTTTATATTAAAGTCACATTCGGATTATAATGGCTCCAAAGGGTCTTATTTCAATAATAAATTCGGGATGGGTCAAAATCCTCTCATAAAATTGGTTTTATAAAAGTTTAGGTTATTATTTTAACCTTATCAATTAGATTTAACTATAAGTTAAATAATTTAACTTTTACCATGTCTTTTTGTTTTCTTACACTATATGGTTAATAAACTTACTATAACATACCGAACTAAACCCAAGTGGTTCATTATTAATATATATTTCCTTATCTAAGTCATTTGGCTGATCCTTATATTTTTAGGAATAAAATAACAATTAATAATATAATATTTGTTTTAAAAACTATTTTATGTCAATTTAGACACTATTTGGTACATGATTTTTATGAAAATTATAATAAAATTATAAGTTAAAACCAAGTTAATTAAATAAACACTAACATGTAATATTTTCCTGGAAAATTATTGTAATTCATAAAATGTCTCAAATTACATTTATTTGGGCATTTATAACATCAATTATGTTAATATCTTCTTAATAAGGTAATTTCTGCATCATCGTTGTGTCATAAATAAATTAAATTATTTAAGGTATAAAAATTATAAATAAAATATCATTATGTAGGAAATATTTTTATCTTTCTAATGAATATTTATAATCAAATTTATCTTATGTATAAACCTATATAAAAAATGTTTTAGTTATTAAACATTGATTTTAACTATTTTAACTCTTCATTAAATAAAATAATATTAAATGTTCTAATCTAATCCAAGTGGGCCTAAATGGTCATATTATATTCATAAGGTTGTTTTTGGTCGAAATAAACTTGTCCAATAGAATTAGGACTTGTGTATGGGTAATAGTAATATCATTTTTCCTTTAATTACCCTATTTACTATTAACCGTGGTAAATAAAAGTAAAAAGTTACTATTCACCATAAAATTATTTTCATCTCATTGAACCACATTTTACTTACTGATATCAACCGTGTCTCTCAGATTTTTGAAATTCTATTCACAGAAGCGGTAAAATTATGTTTTATGCAAAATTCAGTGTTTTTATCTACCACTTAGTGGTTTCACTATTCATCAAAAATTGAAAGATTTTAGAAAAATACCAAAATTTCACCCTAGGCTAATTTCGATATTCGGATTCCAAAAATGAAGTCCATTTTGAAAGATAAAATTTATAAAATTTCAAAAAGTGGTTATTACTATTTATAACGGCTATTTTATATAGCATATCATTGTTTAGTGAAACTCGGTATTGCGTACAATGCAAGCTATCGAGGAAAGTCGTGATTGTATGTAAAGAAAGCCAAACTAGTGTTTCTGTATAGTGAAAGATTACTTATAAAAACAAAATATTTCTCATAAAAATCATAGGTTTTACATTCTACCCCCCTTAAAGTGAATTTCGCCCTCGAAAATTGTCACATTGTAACAAACAGATGAGGATACATCTCCCTCATCATATCCTCAAGCTCCCATGTAGCTTCTTCTGATTGGTGGTTCCTTCACAGAACATTCACCAAGCGAGTGGTCTTGTTCCGTAGGACTTTTTCGATACGATCCAGAATCTCTATCGGCTATTTAGCATAAGAAAGATCATGCTTCAGCGGTACAACATCTGAGCTGAGGACATGTGAAGGATAAGATATGTACTTTCTCAGGAGCGATACATGGAACACATCATGAACATGAGAGAGATTCGGTGGAAGTGCCAATCGGTATGCTACCTTCCCAACACGATCCAGTATTTCGAACGGACCGATATACCTAGGGCTCAGCTTTCCCTTCTTTCCAAATCTCATTACTCTCTTCTAGGGAGATATTCGTAAGAACACTTTATCACCCACTTAAAACTCTAGGTCTTTTCTACGGTTATCGGCGTAACTTTTTTGTCGATTATGAGCTTCTCTTATGTGTTGTTGAATAGATCGGTCCTTTCCGACATCTCATCAACAACATCAGGTCCTAATAGATTTCTTTCCCCAAATTCATCCCAGCAAGTTGGAGTTCTACATTTCCTTCCATAGAGAGCATCATAAGGAGCCATCTGAATACTGGAGTGAAAGATATTATTATATGAAAATTCCACCAAAGGTAGGTGTTGATCCCAACCACCATTGAAATCCATAGAGCAAGCTCTCAACATATCTTCTAGAGTTTGAATTGTTCTCTCAGACTGACTGTCTGTCTGAGGATGATAAGCAGTGCTGAAACTCAACTCTGTATCTAGAGTATGCTGAAGACTTTTCCAAAAATTCAAGGTAAACCTCAGATCCCGATCAGATATAATGGAAAGTGGTACTCCATGTAATCTTACCACTTCCTTTACATATACCCTGGAAAGCTGATCAATAGAGAAATCCTCTCTTATAGCAATGAATTATGTCGACGTCATAAGATGATAAACTATAACCTAGATAGCATTATTTCCTTTGTCTGTTTTAGGAAGTCCGGTAACAAAGTCCATAGTGATGTTTTCCCATTTCCATTCAGGTATGGGTAATGGTTGTAACATCCCCTTATACTTCTGTCTCTCAGCTTTAACTTGATGACAAACCAAGCATCAAGAGACATATTCAGCAACATCTCTTTTCATGTCATCCCACCAGAAGTAATATTCAGGTCCCTATACATCTTCGTGCTTCCAGGATGAATAGAGAATTAAGATCTATGAGCCTCATCCAGTAGCTCCTTTAATTATTGTATGGTAGGAACACAAACCCGATTCCTGAACCTAATTATCCCATCACAATCAATGTGGAATTCAGGAACATTTCTCACCTACTTTTGTAACTCTACATCTTTTTTCTGCGCCTCTTTAATCTTCACATGCATTGATGGTTGAACATCCATTTGAAAAAGATAAGATTTTTCCCCTTCCATTATGATTCCAAGATCCATCCTTTGTAAATCCATAAATATTGGATCTTTTGAGATCCTCATCATGGATAAGATAGCATGATCTTGTCGACTTAATGCATCTGCCACCTTGATTTCTTTCCCAGGGTGGTAATGAATTGAGTAGTCGTAATCCTTGATCAGCTCCAACCATCTTATTTGGCACATATTCATCTCCTTTTGTGTGAAAATATACTTCAAACTTTTAGGATCAGTATAAATATCACACCATTCACCATAAAGATAAAGCCTCCAAATTTTTAATGCAATGATTACCGCATCTAACTCCAAATCATGAGTTGGGTAATTTTGCTCATGAGTTTTCAACTGTCGTGAGGCAAAAGAAATAACCATATCGTTTTGCATAAGAACACACCATAGCCCCTTCTTAGATGCATCACTGTAGATCACAAATATTTCTCCACTACACAGTAGTGTGAGCACAGGTGCACTGGATAACCTTTTTTTTAACTCCTTGAAATTATCTTCACACTCCTCTATCCACAGAAACTTAACGCCTTTTCAAGTCAACCTGGTGAGTGGATTAGATAATCGTGAAAAATCATCCACAAAACGCCGATAATATCCCGCCAGACCAAGAAAACTTCGGATCTCAGTTACTATTGTAGGTCTTGACCTTCTTTCGATAACCTCTATTTTTTCTGGATCAACAGATATCCCCTCTTTTGAGATTATGTGACCCCGAAATGAAACTTTTTGAAGCCAAAATTCCACTTGGTAAATTTGGAATAAATATTCTCTTTTCTCACGGTCTTCAAAAAAATTCTCAAGTGATCTTTATGTTCTTCCTTACTCTTTGAATAGACAAGAATATCGTCTACAAAGACTACCACAAACTGATAAAGATAGTCTCTAAAGTCTCTATTCATTAGATCCATGAAGATAGCAGGGTCATTAGTAAGACCAAATGGCATCACTATAAATTCATAGTGTCAATACCTTGTATAGAAAGTCCTCTTTTGTATATCCTCCCTTTTGAACCTTAATTGATGATAACCTGAACAAAGATCAATCTTGGAAATGTATTGAGCTCCGCGTACATGATCAAATAAGTCATCAAGGCATGGGAGAGGATATTTGTTCTTGATAAGGATCTTGTTAAGTTCTCGATAATCAATGCAGAGTCGCATTGATCCATCATTCTTCTTAACAAACAGAACAGGTGCTCCCCAAGGTGACACACTAGGGCGTATTAATCCCTTATCATGATTCTCTTGGAGTTACATCTTCAATTCCTGCAACTCAATTGGGGCCATTCTATAAGGAGTCCTTGAAATAGGCAAGGCACCCGGTATGAGTTCTATTGAAAACTCAACTTCACGATTTGGTGGAAGACCTGGACATTCCTCCGGAAATACATAATAAAACTCCCATACAATGGGAATATTCTTAATAGCGATTTTCTCTCCAATCATTTGAGATAAATAACCTTCATTTAGTGGAATCATGGCACATAAGATGCAAGAAATTTCCACTGGAAGGTTATGTTCATCCTTTCATTGATAGATGATCATAGATTGATCTGGAATATCAAATGTGACTACCCTTCTTTGGAAATCGATATGAGCTACATATAAAGAATGCCAATCCATGCCATGAATCACATCGAATTCCATTATAGGAAGGATCACAAGATTTGCAGGAAGCACTTTTCCTCAAACTTCAATCGGAGGAGAATTATAAATTCTTGATGTGACTATTGTGCCATTAGGAGTTGTCACAGCTAACTCAACATCCAAATTGTTGACGTAAAGTGGTGATACCCATAGAAAATTCTTCAGAAATTAAAGAGTGTGGGAATACAGAATCAAATAAAACATTTTCTACTTTAGAGTGGATGGTAAGTGTACCTTTCACCACATCGTTATCGTACTCTACATCGCTGTTATAAATTACATGTGACTTTCCTTTGTCTTTAGCCTTAAGAGTTTTTCAATGTCTATCATCATCAGCAACCCTTGGATTAGTGCATTGATTATCATAATGCCCCATTTCCATGCACTTGAAACATTGAAGTGTAGGAGGTGCATTCTGTGTAGCCTTTTCTTCGTTCTCATCACTAGACATCATCTTCCCATCATTGAGGCATTCAAATGCCCGATGACATTCTTTTCCACATTTGAAACATTTACATGTCCCTTTAAGACAATTCCCTCCATGTTTCATTCCACACTTAGAGCATAAGGGAAAACTCATCTTCTTTTCAGTGTGGTCTTTAGATTTCCCTTTGAATTCCATTTTCCTCTTCTTATCAACCCCATAAGACTGATGGGTTACTCTAATCTCCATCTCAACCTTGAGAGAACATCGAACAGTTTCCTCGTAGCTATTGAAGTCCCTTATGGATAACGCTGTTAAAAGACTTGATTTTAAGACAGTAATGAATCGATCAATCTTACTCTCAGTTTTGATAACAATTCCAGAAGCGTACCTCGCAAGTCTTGTAAAATTTGCTTCGTAGGTACCAACAGATTCATCCTCCTTTTTCTTCAATTCAAGAAACTCCTTCTTCATCTTTGTTCAAAGAATATGAGGGAAGTACTTATTGAAAAACAAGTTTTTAAACTCGTCCCATTCCATAGATTCTATTTCATCCCTTGGCCTCGTATTCTTGATAAGGTTCCACCATTGATCAGCTTCTTCTTATAAACGATATACCGCTAAGATGACTTTATCTTGTTCAGAACATTGAAGAACTAAAAATATCTTTTCAGTGGTACTAATCCATTGTTCAGCCACTAATGGATCAGTTGAACCACTAAATGAAGGTGGACGCTGCCTCATGAAGGATTCAACAGAATGTTTCTCATTCCTTTTCTCGTTAGGTTGTCCTGCATGATTCTTATCTTGAGAAAGTTGTGTGAGCATGGAAACAAGATTTTTCATTCCAGCTCCCATATTGTTTGGTTGCTAAGGGGGACAATCATTACATTGCCCGTCGCATTCCACATTAACACAGTTTCTTCAGGTTCCATCCATTGACTAAAACCAAAAAGAATAGTGTGATCAAAACTTATTATAATAGGAAAACCACATAATTAAGAATAAAATTTTACGCTTAAGGTTTTATCATAAGTTCTTCATGGCTATATCTAAAACACTACGATTTTCTAGTCTTAGATATATCCTTAGGGTTCTTACTATGTCTTTCACATCATAGTTTCCAATGGTTGACTATACCTTTCCTCTAATACCAAATATAAAGACCCATACTTTACATACATTGTTATTACTTCATAATTGAGGCATACTTAGTACAACATATAACAAAAACCAAAAAATGACCGTATAGGTATAGTGTCTTTAGAAACTGGGAAACATAAACAACTGGTTCACAAATATTCAATAGTGTCTCCCATTAATTTCATCATATATAGGGTCTCTTTTAGCATATTCTACTTAATATCCTTCTTCCTGACCTGGAGAAAAGAAAACATACAAAAAGGGTGAGCTCAAATGCTCAGTAAGGGAAAATAAAGGAAATAAAAATCATATCATATCCTTTTGAAAATCTTAACCTGCAAAAGAGATCACAATATCGTAACATGGGACAAATCATAAAACTGAAAATGAAATCCCAATAATCATAACATAAAACATGAAACTTTGTGGCATGCACACATAATCATAGAGAATCATTTCTTGTTAGTCATGACTCATTGCCAAGACTATCTTAGCGGACAAAGTCCATTTCTGAACCGAGTTCACTCCTCGTTTCAGTCATATATCACTGAACCTGTTTAACCTACCATTCCAGCCATGTCTATATCATGAGATATAAATCTTTACCCAATGCATTGGAGGGAGATATAGGTCCCACCCATCTTATAATGAATCCTTTTTTATGTGTGCCACAAATCATAAATCACACATCATCGTATAACACATGCAATAAAAATATGATTTTTAAAACATCATGATATCATAAAAAAATCATATAAGGTAAAGGACTTCATAAAAATAATTCCATCACAACATAATCAAATCAATGTAAAAATAGGGATAGAAACACAACCCTATATTGTCTTAGATAGAAAATAATTTTGATAAAACATTTAAATTCTATTCTTGAGGAAAATATCATTTCTTCATCAAAAATGCTTTCCTTTCTTAACATGTCATTCGATTTTAAACTAAAAGAAGTTAATTAAAAATAAACATGAAAACTTGTAATGTAAGATTCATAGAAATAATGTTTTATGAATCCATATATGGCATATAAGTTAAAAAAAGACATTCTTCTCGTACTTTGGTCAAAAAAGTCAAAAAGTACCTCATACAAAAGATTCCTTTCATATGGTTTAATAAAAACAATCCGAAGGGTAAAATTTGGTTTAACCAATTGTAGGAGGATATGAATAATATTACATATTGAAGTAACATGGATGTGGATGATAAATTACACCCTATTAAATACCAAAGTATGAACAATCTCAGATAAAAATGAGATTGGGAGATTTTCCCTTACCTTAGGTCCGATTTGATTTTTACATGTCCCAACCTCCTATATGATGATTTAAATAATGTTATTGACTTATTATAGTATCATATTGATTGATATGATATCAGATATGGTCATATTCTTAGCTTGTTATTAGTAATTTTTCATTGTTACTTGTTATTTGAGTCTTTATTACTTGTTTTTCTTATGCGTGTTTTGCCAAAAAAAATCTTATTCTTCTATTTAGGATATAGATACCTCATATCCCTAATGTTATTAGTGTAATATATATAATATTTATTCATTAAATTCATTTATATAATTACTATGTAATGAAGATCATTAGAACGAATCGCATCACATCGTGGAGACGGTAGGCCGTACGTACGCACGAGCGATGATATCATTCCCATGATCGTGGAATTGTATTGAAGTGTATTTATAATATTTCAGAATCAATATCACTTTATAATAATCATATATATTTACTCATTATACCATTATACCCATCCATGTAAGGTGGTGGTGGAAAATAGATTACACCACGGCGTGGAGACGGTATTCCGTACGTACGCACGCGCCGTGATTTCATATTTCTGTAGGATGGATAGAAGGTGAATTAGGGTTGTTTCATATTTATTATAGAATATCAGTATATATTTAATACTGATGTTATTACTTTATCATGAAACAACTAAAGAAGAAGATGTTGAAGAAGAATGAAATTGAAAAAGATCAGTAATGGATATTACCTCTTCTTTGACGTGCCTCTTCTTAACTTCTTCTTAGGGAACTAGAGATGGTCTTTGAAGAAGGACAGGACCTCTAGGATGATTCTAGGGAAGTGGAGAAGATATTATGGCAGAGTTTGGACGAGCTTTAATGCTCAAATTGGTGTGAGGAGGAGATGGAGGAGGTGCCCTTTTATAAGGGAGGAGAGGGGCACCTTAGGAAAATCTCAAAATATTATTTTATATTAAAGTCACATTAGGTTTATAATGTCTCCAAAGTGTATTATTTCGAAGATAAAGTGGGTATGGGTCGAAGGCCGCTCATCCATTATGTTTTAGGGAAGTTTAGATTATTATTTTAACCTTATCAATTAGATTTAACTCTAAGTTAAATAATTTATCTTTTACCGTGTCTTTTTGTTTTCTTGCACTATATAGTTAATAAACTAACTATAACATACCAAAAGAACCCCAAGTGGTTAATTATTAATATATATATCTTTATATAAGTAATTTGGCATATCCTTATATTTTTAGGAATAAAATAACAATTAATAATATAATATTTTTTTTAAAAACTATTTTATGTCAATTTAGACACTATTTGGTACATGTTTTTTATGAAAATTATAACAGAATGATAAGTTCGAACAAAGTTAAATATATACACACTAACATGTCATATTAACCTTTATAATTAGTGGAATTCATTAAAAGTTTCAAATTACATTTATTTGTGCATTTATAACATCAATTATGTTAATATTTTCTTAATAAAGTAATTTATGCATCATCATTGAGTCGTAAATAAATTAAATTATTTAAAGTCTAAAAATTATAAATAAAATATAATTATGTAGGAAATCGTTTTATCTTTCTAATTAATATTTATAATTGAATTTATCTTATGTATATCACTATATTAAAAATGTTTTAGTTATTAAACATTGATTTTAACTATTTTAACTCTCATTAAATAAAATAATATTAAATGTCGTAATCTAAACCAAGTAGACCTAAATGGTCATATTATATTGATAAGGTTGTTTTTGGTCGAAATACACTTGTCCAATAGAATTAGGACATGTGTAAGGGTAATATTAATATCATTTTTACCTTTAATTACCCTATTTACTCTTAACTGCGGTAAATAAAAGTAAAAAGTCAATATTCACCAAAAAATTATTTTCATCTCATTGAACAACATTTTACTTACTGATATCAACCGTGTCTCTTGGATTTTTGAAATTCCATTCACAGAACCAGTATAATTAAGTTTTTTTCAAAATTTAGTTTTTTTAACTACCACTTAGTGGTTTCACTATTCATCAAAAATAGAAAGTTTTTAGAAAAATACCAATATTTTACTCGAGGATAATTTTGATATTATGATTCCAAAAATGAAGTCCATTTTGAAATATAAAATTTATAAAATTTCAAAAAGTGGTTATTACTATTCATAACTGATATTTTATATAGCATATCGTTGTTTAGTGAAACTCGGTATTGCGTACAACGCAAGCTATCAAGGAAAGTCGTGATTGCGTGTAAAGCAAGCCAAGTTAGTGTTTGTGTGTAGTGAAAGATTCCTTATAAAAACAAAAAAAATTCTCATAAAAATCTCAAGTGTTACAATTATTATTAAATTATTGAATAATACTCATCCAAAAGCATTATTCTTTGAAATATATAATTATATGGGATAAAGGGTAATTTCATGGAAATTAATGTAGAAATATTTATAACAAATTATGACAATTAAATTTAGTTCATTGGATTTTGTTTGTTAAAGGATTTATTTTTGTAATTATGAGGTTATTTTGGGATTAATTATGGAATTGTTGACATATATTCTGATGCTTTTGGATATTTAATTTATGGAATTAATTAATGGTTCTGAGAGGTTCATAATTGAACAAGAATATTGTTGGTAATATATTTTTGAATTGGTGTATCTTATAGAGAATTCAATTACTATGTTATGAAAATAAAAATTTTATTGTATGATAAAGGAGTTAATGAAATGTTAAATAGTGGGAATGAATTTGTTGTTGAATTACATGGTTGCTTCTAACTATTGTGTCACGAACCAGATCTGGTCGCCATCAAACCGGCACCAAACCCGGCCCGTTCCAAGTCCCGAAGGGCGTTCCCTATCCACACGGACTGGCACAAGTGCCCGGGTAACAAAAAATTATGTTTGGGAATGATTTTCCCGAGTATGAAAGCATAAAACCTTAAAAACAATCCATAATATAAATTCGGAAATTTATAGCCAAACAAGTCTTTAAAATAAAAAAACCAGAACTTAATACATTGGATTAAAGACAATAAAAGAGGTCAAAATACAAATAATGACAACAGAAAGACATCTCCATGGACTCCACACGACAAGGGGGTCATCACCCGCAAGTCGTCTCCACAACTCCGCCCCAGCGATGGGAACCGACACCCTGAACCGCCATCACCCTTGGCCTTTCCTTTACCTGAGTCAAAAATAATAAACCCTACTTACACCCAAGAGGTGTAAGTAGGGTGTGAGCCTAAGACCAATAGGATACCACCCAATGATTCCATTGTGCATGCAATACAAGGTGAAAAAGCAAGCAGTTTTAATATGAAATGAAAAGCGGCGAAAAATTTCAAGAAATGCAACATTAAATTGAAAACTTTTTTTTCAAGATAAAACTTTCATAATGTTAACACATTTAAATTTACATGTTATCTACTTCAATATAATTCCAAAGACACTCAAATACAAGGGAAATTACCACCAATCCAATGAGCAACAAAATCGAGAACACCGCTAGGCACTAGATAGTCTCGGGCCCCGTGTACCTCGTACCTCGGTGTAGTGTAACCATAGTAAACTCTATTCTCGTGCACGAGTGACTAGTAGGGAACATAACCATAACATATTGGTACCCAATCATAATCCACATAGTTTAGTTAGAGTTTTCATTATCCAAATGCTAGGTGACGCAGGAACAAAACCCATCCAGTCCACTAGCCGTACTAGTACACATCCGCCCCACCTAGGTACCCAGGATTCCCCCTTTGTGCTCAAACAATTTCATCATTTAACACATATCCATATTAATGTAAAACACCACTACTGGTCACATATAATAGATACAGTAGCTATCACATTTTATACCACTTAAAACACACAACAAACACTTTGAATTTGAATAAAACAATTTCTCAAAATCTCGTGTTGTTTTGCACACAAAACCCCTTAAGAAACCCACTTGTACACTATTTCCATACTTTTAAGTTATCAAAACAGTAAATACAGCCCAATAAATTTCAATTAAAACAAAAAAAAATCAATTTTAGGGCATCCCCAAGTTAAACAAGAAGTGATAACTTTGTAACACCGTCATTTTCAAACAAAAGTGGAACCAAAACATCACTTTCTTTACGAACACAATTAAAACCCATTTTTGAAGCAAAAACCAAAGGGGTTAAACATTATAAACAGTATTTTAATCCTTATTACAGGTCAATAAAAACAACTAAGTATTTATATGGCATCCCCAAATAAACAAATAAAACATTTCTTTGGAAAACCCCCAATTTCAAACCAAATTGGCATTTAAAATTCAATTATACTAGAAACATCATTAGAACCTACTTTTACAGAAATAATAAAATGATATAAACCTGAAAATATTATAAATACAGCATGATAATACACAAATATTGCATCAACATTGGAATCACCTACCAAATCAAATGAAACCCTTGAATCCTTTGTGTGAAAACACAAACACACCACCGCCGCACCTCAAGAAGGGTATATCAAACCTAAAAATAGAAAATTGGACCAATAAAACCCAAGTTTAAACCATAGGATTGACACCTTACCCTATGGAAATTTGGGACTTCATGTATATGGGAAGAAACCCTAAACACATTGAATGAAACCCTAAGAAAAATGAAAGAAGAAAACAATGGACTCACCTACTTGAAGTATCCTGAATTAATCCCTCCAACAACAACAGTATCTGAAATTTAAAACATCCAAAATTCAGGATATGTTCGAAGAAGATTTAGGACATCATTTAAGAACTAGAATGGAGGGAAAAGAGTAAGAATTGAGAGAGTTAAGAAGAGATGAAGTTACCTCTTCAAATCTGCCCTATTTTAGCATCCCTAAGACTTTCAGCACTCAATCGTGATGCAAACGAACTCAAAGAGGGGGGAAATGAAATTGGAGCGCGCCTGGACTTCTTAGGGTCGATAGGGAGGTGTAATCACTGAAAAATTCATTAAAATTAATAAGATATTAAAAAATTAAAGAAACAATTTAAAACTGGAAAATGGGCATTCGGGTTGGCCCAATTCTCAAATAAAAACCAAAATCCTCCATGATTATGGATTTATAAAGAGTCCAAATTTATATGTGGTGTTAATATATCATAGGAGGACATTTAGGAGTTGGAATGAGTGAAAAATATTAAAAAATGGAAATTTTATAAATGAATTTAAATTTATTTTTAAATCTGGAATTGTGCTCACGGTTTGGCCCAATTCATGAAAACTCACATATTCTCCCTAAAACCTTTGGAAACCCCCAAAACAAAGAATGAATGGAAAATAAATTAAAAAATAACTTTAAAATAAGTTATTTATGTGACAATTCTCCCCACCATGAAAACTTTCCACCCCGGAAAGTCACTGCAAGGTCAAAGAAACAACCAAACCCAACTGAGAAACCAATAGGTACTCCTTTTCCATGTTTCATTCCCAAAGGTCAAAACACCTCTAGTGATCAATGAAGTAAGGAATAATCTCACAAACCAAACATACACCACTTTCCTCAAACAATCAAGCACATTCAGGCTTTATCAAAAATGAAAACTCCTCAAACACAATCCGAACAATACTAAATCAATTTACCCAAATAAACAACAACATCAAACAAGGTTACACTTACCTTACTTTAACTAAACCATTGGGTGATCTCCAGTCCCAACGCATACACAAGGAAGATGTTGAAAGATAGATAAATCCAAACGAGAAAATCTACACCAAGTAAATACCATGGATAAATCTTAGTTACTGGTACAAGGTTACAGAAATACGCTCCCCACCATAGGAGACAACCAATATTTTTTTTGTTTCCGAGACAGAATCAGGACACTAATAGGGGGAGGCATGAATGGACTCCCTGGTACATTGGGTAGACTTCCATTCAAAATTTCAGAAGGAACATATATGAGAATCATATTGGTTTTCTCCACCATAAGAACCAACCATCTTAACCTACTAGTATGGGCCGGCACAGAAAACCCCAAAAATTTTAAGATTTGGGAAGGTCACATCGTTAGTCCGCATAGTTTGTGAAACTGTGAACTAACTATGTAGATCAATATTCTTGCATGTATTCTAGGCACATAATCACCCTTAATCGTCCACAACCGTGTGCGCAACATGTCTATCCAAATTTCAAACCATTCTCCAAATAATCAAATAAAACATTTCTTTGGAAAAACCCCAATTTCACACCAAATAGGCATTTAAAATTTAATTGCAATAGAAACATCATTAGAACCAACTTTTGCAGCAATAATAAAATGATATAAACCTGAAAATATTATAAATACAGCATGATAATATACAAATATTGCATCAACATTGGAATCACCTACCAAATCAAATGAAACCCTTGAATCCTTTGTGTGAAAACACAAACGCAACACCGCCGCACCTCAAGAAGGGTATATCAAACCTAAAAATAGTAAATTAGACCAATAAAACCCAAGTTTAAACCTTAGGTTTTACACCTTACCCTATGTAAATTTGGGACTTCAATTATATGGGAAGAAACCCTAAACACATTGAATGAAACCCTAAGAAAAATGAAAGAAGAAAACAATGGACTCACTTACTTGAAGTATCCTGAATTAATCACTCCAACAACAACAGTACCTGAAATTGAAACCATCCAAAATTCAGGGGATATTCGAAAAAGATTTAGGAGGTCGTTTAAGAACTGGAATGGAGGGAAAAGAGTAAGAATTGAGAGAGTTAAGAAGATATGATGTTACCTCTTCAAATCTGCCCGATTTTAGAATCCCTAAGACTTCCAGCACTCAATCGCAATGAAAACGAACTCAAAGAGGGGGGAAAGGAAATGGGAGCGCTCCTGAGATTCTTAGTGTCGATAGAGAGGTGGAATCACCAAAAACTTAATTAAAATGATTAAGATATTAAAAAATTAAAGAAACAATTTAAAACTGGAAAATGGGCTTTCGGGTTGGCCCAATTATCAAATAAAAACAAAAACCCTCCATGATTATGGATTTATAAAACTCAAAATTTATATGTGGTGTTAATATATCAGAGGAGGACATTTAGGAGTTGGAATGAGTTAAAACTATAAAAAAATGGAAAAGTTATAAATGAATCAAAACTTATTTTTAAATCTGGAATTAGGCTCACGGTTTGGCCCAATTCATGAAAACTCACATATTCTCCATAAAACCTTTGGAAACCCCCAAAACAATGAATGAATGGAAAATAAATTAAAAAATAACTGTACAATAAGTTATGTATGTGACAATTCTCCCAACCTTGAAAACTTTCCACCCTGGAAAGTCACTGCAAGGTCAAAGAAACAACCAAACCCAACTGAGAAACCATTAGGTACTCCTTTGCCAGGTTTCATCCCCAAAGGTCAAAACACCTCTAGTGATAAATGAAGTAAGGAATACTCTCACAAACCAAACATACACCACTTTCCTAAAACAATCAGGCACATTCAGGCTTTATCACAAATAAAAACTCCTCAAACACAATCTGAACAATACTAAATCAATTTACCCAAATAAACAACAACATCAAACAAGGTTACACTTACCTTACTTTAACTAAACCAGTGGGTGATCTCCAGTCCCAACGCATACACAAGGAAGATGTTGACATCTAGATAAATCCAAACGAGACAATCTACACCAATCCAATACCATGGATAAATCTTAGTTACTGGTACAAGGTTACAAAAATACGCTCCCCTCCATAGGAGACAACAAATATTTTTTTGTTTCTGAGACAGAATCAGGACAATAATAGGGAGAGGCATGAACGGACTCCATGGTACATAGGGTAGACTTCCATTCAAAATTTCCGAAGGAACATACATGAGAATCATATTGGTTCTCTCAACCATAAGAACCAACCATCTTAACCCACTAGTATGGGCCGACACAGAAAACCCCAAAAATTTTAAGATTTGGGAAGGTCACATCGTAAGTCCGCATAGTTTGTGAAACTGTGAACTAACTATATTGATCAATATTCTTGCATGTATTCTAGGCACATAATCACCCTTAATCGTCCACAAACCGTGTGCGCAGCATGTCTAGCCAAATTTCCAACTATTCTCCAAAGTCTCAATGGAAACCAATTTTGGAGGGAATGACCTTAGGCGATGTCATGGGTACAAGGCCCTCCATCAATCTCCAGTCCCAACGCATACACAAGGAAGATGTTGACAGCAAGATAAATCCAAACTAGACAATCTACACCAATCCAATACCATGGATAAATCTTAGTTACTGGTACAAGGTTACAAAAATACGCTCCCCGCCATAGGAGACAAAAAATATTTTTTTGTTTCTGAGACAGAATCAGGACAATAATAGGGAGAGGCATGAACGGAATCCCTGGTACATAGGGTAGACTTCCATTCAAAATTTCCGAAGGAACATACATGAGAATCATATTGGTTCTCAGGCTTTGTAAAACCAAGTCATTTTAAAACCAAAGTTCCATGATTTCATAACCAAAGCACAAAACAATGAGAGAGGAAACTAGTTTCGATGGGTGACTTGGAAATATGGTTGGAAGCCATATTCCATTCACTTTACCATCACAGAGAGTGTTCTAGGGAATATCCCTGGCTCCACATGGCTTGCCAGACCCTGCGAGCTCATTGAGGCCATTAACCCAACTCTCTTTTTATTTCTGCTAATCATCATCAGACCAAGAAAACCAAAAGACTGAGATAAATCTCGACTTCCCCTGGTGACTCAAATCCCGTCCTGAGGTGTGGTAATCAGGCACACTACCCATAACCAAACTACCAAGTCCCAACAATCCTAACTCTAGACTATCCCGACTGTTTCCCAAATAACATGACTCAAATAGAGCGAACCTCCTCTGATACCACTTTGTCACGAACCAGATCTGGTCGCCATTAAACCGGCACCAAACCCAGCCCGTTCCAAGTCTCGAATAGCGTTCCCTATCCCCACAGGCTGGAACAAGTGCCCGGGTATCAAGCAATTAGGTTTGGGAACTATTTACCAGAGTATGAAAGCATACAACCTTAAAAAAAATCCATAATATAAATTCGGAAATTTATAGCCAAACAAGTCTTAATAACAAAAAAAACCAGAACTTAATACATTGGATTAAAGAAAATAAAAGAGGTCCAAATAAAAATAATGACAACAGAAAGACATCTCCAAGGACTCCACATGACAAGGGGGTCATCACCCGCAAGTCGTCTCCACAACTCTGCCCCAGCGATGGGGACCGACACCCTGAACCGCTATCACCCTTGGCCTTTCCTTTACAAGAGTCAAAAATGATAAATCCTACTTACACCCAAGAGGTGTAAGTAGGGTGTGAGCCTAAGCCCAATAGGATACCACCCAATTATTCCAATGTGCATGCAATACAAGGTGAACAAGCAAGCAGTTTTAATATGAAATGAAAAGCGGCAACAAATTCCATGAAATGCAACATTAAATTGAAAACATTTTTTTCAAGATAAAACTTTCAAAATGTTAACACATTTAAATGTACATGTTATCTACTTCAATATAATTCCAAAGACACCCAAATACAAGGGCAAATACCACCAATCCAATGAGCAACAAAATCGGGAACACCCCTAGGCACTAGATAGTCTTGGGCCCCGTGTACCTCGTACCTCGGTGTAATGTAACCATAGTAAAATCTGTTCTGGTGCACGAGCCACTAGTAGGGAACCTACCCATAACCTAGTGGTACCCAATCATAATCCACATAGTTCATTTTGTGTTTTCGTTATCCAAATTCTAGGTGAAGCAGGGACAAAACCCATCTGGTCCACCAGTCGTACTAGTACACATCCGCCACACCTAGGTACCCGGGCTTCCCCCTTTGTGCTCAAAAAATTTCAGCATTTAACACATATCCATATTAATGTAAAACACCAATACTGGTCACATATAATAGATATAGTAGCTATCACATTTTATATCACTTAAAACAGACAACAAACACTTTGAATTTGAATAAAACAATTTCTCAAAATCCTGTGTTGTTTTGCACACAAAACCCATTAAGAAACCCACTTGTACACTATGTCCATACTTTTAAGTTACCAAAACAGTAAAGACAGCCCAATAAATTTCAATTAAAACAAAATAATTCAATTTTTAGGCATCCCCAAGTTAAACAAGAAGTGATAACATTGTAACAGCGTCATTTTCACACAAAAGTGGAACCAAAACTTCACTTTTTTTACGAACACAATTAAAACCCATTTTTGCAGAAATAACCAAAGGGGTTAAACATTATAAAAAGTATTTTAAGACTTATTAAAGGTAAATAAAAACAACTAAGTATTTATAGATAATCCCAAATAATCAAATAAAACATTTTTTTGGAAAAACCCCAATTTCACACCAAATTGGCATTTAAAATTTAATTGCAATAGAAACATCATTAGAACCAACTTTTGCAGCAATAATAAAATGATATAAACCTGAAAATATTATAAATACAGCATGATAATATACAAATATTGCATCAACATTGGAATCACCTACCAAATCAAATGAAACCCTTGAATCCTTTGTGTGAAAACACAAACGCAGCACCGCCGCACCTCAAGAAGGGTATATCAAACCTAAAAATAGGAAATTGGACCAATAAAACCAAATTTTAAACCTTAGGTTTGACACCTTACCCTATGTAAATTTGGGACTTCAATTATATGGGAAGAAACCCTAAACACATTGAATGAAACCCTAAGAAAAATGAAAGAAGAAAACAATGGACTCACTTACTTGAAGTATCCTGAATTAATCACTCCAACAACAACAGTACCTGAAATTGAAACCATCAAAAATTCAGGGGATATTCTAAAAAGATTTAGGAGGTAATTTAAGAACTGGAATGGAGGTAAAATTGTAAGAATTGAGATAGTTAAGAAGAGATGATGTTACCTCTTCAAATCTTCCCGATTTTAGAATCCCTAAGACTTCCAGCACTCACCCGCGATGAAAACGAACTCAACGAGGGGCGGAAAGGCAATGGGAGCGCGCCTGGGATTCTTAGTGTCGAGAGAGAGGTGGAATCACTGAAAACTTAATTAAAATGAATAAGATATTAAAAAATTAAAGAAACAATTTAAAACTGGAAAATGGGCTTTCGGGTTGGCCCAATTATCAAATAAAAACAAAAACCCTCCATGATTATGGATTTATAAAGACTCAAAATTTATATGTGGTGTTAATATATCAGAGGAGGAAATTTAGGAGTTGGAATGAGTGAAAACTATTAAAAAATGGAAAAGTTATAAATGAATAAAAATTTATTTTTAAATCTGGAATTAGGCTCACGGTTTGGCCCAATTCATGAAAACTCACATATTCTCCATAAAACCTTTCGAAACCCCCAAAACAAAGAATGAATGGAAAATAAATTAAAAAATAACTTTACAATAAGTTATGTATGTGACAATTCTCCCAACCTTGAAAACTTTCCACCCTGTAAAGTCACTGCAAGGTCAAAGAAACAACCAAACCCAACTGAGAATTCATTAGGTACTCCTTTGCCAGGTTTCATCCCCAAAGGTCAAAACAACTCTAGTGATCAATGAAGTAAGGAATACTCTCACAAACCAAACATACACCACTTTCCTAAAACAATCAGGCACATTCAGGCTTTGTCACAAATGAAAACTCCTCAAACACAATCTGAACAATACTAAATCAATTTACCCAAATAAACAACAACATCAAACAAGGATACACTTACCTTACTTTAACTAAACCAGTGGGTGATCTCCAGTCCCAACGCATACACAAGGAAGATGTTGACAGCTAGATAATTCCAAACGAGACAATCTACACCAATCCAATACCATGGATAAATCTTAGTTACTGGTACAAGGTTACAAAAATACGCTCCCCGCCATAGGAGACAACAAATATTTTTTTTGTTTCTGAGACAGAATCAGGACAATAATAGGGAGAGGCATGAACGGCCTCCCTGGTACATAGGGTAGAATTCCATTCAAAATTTCCAAAGGAACATACATGAGAATCATATTGGTTCTCTCAACCATAAGAACCAACCATCTTAACCTACTAGTATGGGCCGGCACAGAAAACCCCAAAAATTTTATGATTTGGGAAGGTCACATCGTTAGTCTGCATAGTTTGTGAAACTGTGAACTAACTATGTTGATCAATATTCTTTCATGTATTCTAGGCACATAATCACCCTTAATCATCCACAAACCGTGTGCTCAGCCTGTCTAGCCAAATTTCCAACCATTCTCCAAAGTCTCAATGGAAACCAATTTTGGAGGGAATGACCTTGGGCGATGTCATGGGTACAAGGCCCTCCATCAATTTCCACCAAATGTGAAAATAGAAGAAAGATGATGATTCCAGGGGGTTAAACTCTTTATATCTTTCATATTTAGGATAAGACTTTGTACAAGGGTTTAAATGACACTGTGATTTCCCCTGACTATGAGCCAGCTTCTCTCCGAGACCTATGGTTGGAGCTCAAATGATTGAAGCATCTTCGGCCTTGTAGTTAATCTTTGGAAACCCAATGAATGAAAATTATTCTTTTACTTCCACCAAAAACTACACCGCAATCCCAGATATGTTTTCCAGTCATATAAATTACAAACTTACTTTACCCTATCCTGATATTTCACTGAAAAAAGGGCTAAGAAGATGCACACACATCATACTTTGTTTCTTCAGGTGAGAAACAATAGAGGTAAAGAACACCTTCACTCACATTCCGCTAAAATGAAATATTTTGATGTTTTTCCAAGGGAGACATTCTCCCAACATAACAGTGACTCTCAGATAATTTCACAACTTCCACCTATACGGTCAATCGAGCACATGGCATCAAAAGGCATCACCGAACATGACCATTGTGACTGATATAAACAATGCATAGAGGGGGACCTTATACAACATCCCCAAACAACACACAATTCTAGAAAGTGGATACAATATTCTATCATGACCATATTTCCCACACTGGTGGTTTAACATGAACTCATGCTTCATAGAAACATTGAAGAACCCAAAGGCCCTCTTAGACACCATCGAGACACTCATCCACACTAACAACCCAAGACCACATCCACCTTCGACGAATCAGGAAACATAAAAAAACTAATGTGTCTTTCAACCTTCCACAAGCACTCTCCCATTACAAGAGGATGTAAAAATAAAATAAAGGAATGAGTGTAGACTCAATATACAAATCTCGAGAAAATAAAATTCTTTATGTTGATCAACGGGAGGGTCTTCAAACAGCGAAACAATCCGGGTTGCACTTCAGTTGTGAAATAACCATAAATGGGGGTGTACCTTATCAAACGATTGAACCCAAGGAACCAAACAATATAGTCCATTGGTCAATATATACCACATCCTAGATCCAAAAACATGTAGGGAACCATCATAAAGGCGTCCCAAAACATGTTTAACAAGAGACCACTAACTGTCCCTACAACACAACTACTGACCAAAACCAAACCCAAAACACAGTTCAAACAGGAGGGGTTCATGGACTCAAAACATCCCACAACATCAACATTTCAAAAAAAAACATAATATAAACCATCCCAAACAATTCATCAAGTCATCATGTTTTTCTTTAAAAACAATTCTTTGAAAACAAATGGTTCAGCAGTTAGCGCATCCACCAATGGTAGCCCATGGGCCATACACATGCATGTTTATATGCCACATCATTCTCCCTCCTCATATCCATCACAACACTCATCCAGTCATGTCATAAACCATCCATCTTCCCATATCACCCCATTCATGTTTTTGCTCATGAAAATACCAAAGGTTAAAACAAAAATTCTTTCAACTTTTCAAAAACACAACGGTCAACCAACACATCCTTTTTCTCAAAACCGCTAATCACGAGATCAAAATCCAACTCACATATTACAAAAAATTTCATAAAGACACAACCATTTATAAAACAACTCAATTTGAAGATATTCACATCAATTTCAAAACATCTCATCCCATTAAAACACTCTTTGATAGTTTAGAAAACTCTATTGGAAACACTTTTCAAAACCAAATTCAATATAGTTCCTACTTCCAAAAGAAATGTAAGCACACCATTTTCCATTTCAAAATAATTCTAAAAATTATGTTACTCCATTTCATAAACCAACCCATTCCCTCTTTATTTGAAAATCATTTCACAAAAACTTTATGCTTTGTAAAACCAAGTCATTTTAAAACCAAAGTTCCATGATTTCATAACCAAAGTACAAAACAATGAGAGAGGAAACTAGTTTCAGTGGGTGACTTGGAAATATGGTTGGCAGCCATATTCCATTCACTTTACCATCACAGAGAGTGTTCTAGGGAATATCCCTAGCTCCACATGGCTTGCCAGACCCTACGATCTCACTGAGACCATTAACCCAACTCTCTTTTTATTTCTGCTAATCATCATCAGACCAAGAAAACCAAAAGACTGAGATAAATCTCGACTTCCCCTGGTGACTCAAATACCGTCATGAGGTGTGGTAATCAGGCACACTACCCATAACCGAACTACCAAGTCCCAACAATCCTAACTCTAGACTATCCCGACTGTTTCCCAAATAACATGACTCAAATAGAGCGAACCTCCTCTAATACCATTTTGTCACGAACCAGATCTGGTCGCCATCAAACCGGCACCAAACCCAGCCCCTGCCAAGTCCCGAATGTAGTTCCCTATCCCCACAGGCTGGAACAAGTGCCCGGGTATCAAGAAATTAGGTTTGGGAACGATTTACCAGAGTATGAAAGCATAATACCTTAAAAACAATCCATAATATAAATTCGGAAATTTATAGCCAAACAAGTCTTAATAACAAAAAAAACCAGAACTTAATACATTGGATTAAAGACAATAAAAGAGGACAAAATAAAAATAATGACAACAGAAAGACATCTCCAAGGACTCCACACGACAAGGGGGTCATCACCCGCAAGTCGTCTCCACAACTCTGCCCCAGCGATGGGGACCGACACCCTAAACCGCTATCACCCTTGTCCTTTCCTTTACATGAGTCAAAAATAATAAATCCTACTTACACCCAAGAGGTGTAAGTAGGGTGTGAGCCTAAGCCCAATAGGATACCACCCAATGATTCCAATGTGCATGCAATACAAGGTGAACAAGCAAGCAGTTTTAATATGAAATGAAAAGCAGCGACAAATTCCATGAAATGCAACATTAAATTGAAAACATTTTTTTCAAGATAAAACTTTCAAAATGTTAACACATTTAAATGTACATGTTATCTACTTCAATATAATTCCATAGACACCCAAATACAAGGGAAAATACCACCAATCCAATGAGCAACAAAATCGGGAACACCCCTAGGCACTAGATAGTCTTGGGCCCCGTGTACCTCGTACCTCGGTGTAATGTAACCATAGTAAAATCTGTTCTGGTGCACGAGCCACTAGTAGGGAACCTACCTGTAACCTAGTGTTACCCAATCATCATCCACATAGTTCAGTTTGTGTTTTCGTTATCCAAATGCTAGGTGAAGCAGGGACAAAACCCATCTGGTCCACCAGTCGTACTAGTACACATCTGCCACACCTAGGTACCCGGGCTTCCCCCTTTGTGCTCAAAAAATTTCAGCATTTAACACATATCCATATTAATGTAAAACACCAATAATGGTCACATATAATAGATAGAGTAGCTATCACATTTTATATCACTTAAAACAGGCAACAAACTCTTTGAATTTGAATAAAACAATTTCTCAAAATCTTGTGTTGTTTTGCACACAAAACCCATTAAGAAACCCACTTGTACACTATGTCCATACTTTTAAGTTACCAAAATAGTAAAGACAGCCCAATAAATTTCAATTAAAACAAAATAATTCAATTTTCAGGCATCCCCAAGTTAAACAAGAAGTGATAACATTGTAACACCGTCATTTTCACACAAAAGTGGAACCAAAACTTCACTTTTTTTACGAACACAATTAAAACCCATTTTTGCAGAAATAAATAAAGGGGTTAAACATTATAAACAGTATTTTAAGCCTTATTAAAGTTCAATAAAAACAACTAATTATTTATAGAGTATTCCAAATAATCAAATAAAACATTTTTTTGGAAAAACCCCAATTTCACACCAAATTGGCATTTAAAATTTAATTGCAATAGAAACATCATTAGAACCAACTTTTTCAGCAATAATAAAATGATATAAACCTAAAAATATTATAAATACAGCATGATAATATACAAATATTGCATCAACATTGGAATCACCTACCAAATCAAATGAAACCCTTGAATCCTTTGTGTGAAAACACAAACGCAGCACCGCCGCACCTCAAGAAGGGTATATCAAACCTAAAAATAGGAAATTGGACCAATAAAACCCAAGTTTAAACCTTAGGTTTGACACCTTACCCTATGTAAATTTGGGACTTCAATTATATGGGAAGAAACCCTAAACACATTGAATGAAACCCTAAGAAAAATGAAAGAAGAAAACAATAGACTCACTTACTTGAAGTATCCTGAATTAATCACTCCAACAACAACAGTACCTGAAATTGAAACCAGCCAAAATTCAGGGGATATTCGAAACAGATTTAGGAGGTCATTTAAGAACTTCAATGGAGGGAAAAGAGTAAGAATTGAGAGAGTTAAGAAGAGATGATGTTACCTCTTCAAATCTGCCCGATTTTAGAATCCCTAAGACTTCCAGCACTCAATCGCGGTGAAAACGAACTCAAAGAGGGGGGAAAGGCAATGGGAGCGCGCCTGGGATTCTTAGTGTCGAGAGAGAGGTGGAATCACCGAAAACTTAATTAAAATGAATAAGATATTAAAAAATTAAAGAAACAATTTAAAACTGGAAAATGGGCTTTCGGGTTGGCCCAATTATCAAATAAAAACAAAACCCCTCCATGATTATGGATTTATAAAGACTCAAAATTTATATGTGGTGTTAATATATCAGAGGAGGACATTTAGGAGTTGGAATGAGTAAAAACTATTAAAAAATGGAAAAGTTATAAATGAATCAAAATTTATTTTTAAATCTAGAATTAGGATCACGGTTTGGCCCAACTCATGAAAACTCACATATTCTCCATAAAACATTTGGAAACCCCCAAAACAAAGAATGAATGGAAAATAAATTAAAAAATAACATTAAAATAAGTTATGTATGTGACAATTCTCCCAACCTTGAAAACTTTCCACCCTGGAAAGTCACTGCAAGGTCAAAGAAACAACCAAACCCAACTGAGAAACCATTAGGTACTCCTTTTCCAGGTTTCATCCCCAAAGGTCAAAACACCTCTAGTGATCAATGAAGTAAGGAATACTCTCACAAACCAAACATACACCACTTTCCTAAAACAATTAGGCACATTCAGGCTTTATCACAAATGAAAACTCCTCAAACACAATCTGAACAATACTAAATCAATTTACCCAAATAAACAACAACATCAAACAAGGTTACACTTACCTTACTTTAACTAAACCAGTGGGTGATCTCCAGTCCCAACGCATACACAAGGAAGATGTTGACAGCTAGATAAATCCAAACGAGACAATCTACACCAATCCAATACCATGGATAAATCTTATTTACTGGTACAAGGTTACAAAAATACGCTCCCCGCCATAGGAGACAACAAATATTTTTTTGTTTCTGAGACAGAATCAGGACAATAATAGGGAGAGGCATGAACGGACTCCCTGGTACATAGGGTATACTTCCATTCAAAATTTCTGAAGGAACATACATGAGAATCATATTGGTTCTCTCAACCATAAGAACCAACCATCTTAACCTACTAGTATGGGCCGGCACAGAAAACCCCAAAAATTTTAAGATTTGGGAAGGTCACATCGTTAGTCCGCATAGTTTGTGAAACTGTGAACTAACTATGTTGATCAATATTCTTGCATGTATTCTAGGCACATAATCACCCTTAATCATCCACAAACCGTGTGCTCAGCCTGTCTAGACAAATTTCCAACCATTCTCCAAAGTCTCAATGGAAACCAATTTTGGAGGGAATGACCTTGGGCGATGTCATGGGTACAAGGCCCTCCATCAATTTCCACCAAATGTGAAAACAGAAGAAAGATGATGATTCCAGGGGTTTAAACTCTTTATATCTTTCATATTTAGGATAAGAGTTTGTACAAGGGTTTAAATGACACTGTGATTTCCCCTGACTATGAGCCAGCTTCTCTCCGAGACCTATGGTTGGAGCTCAAATGATTGAAGAATCTTCGGCCTTGTAGTTAATCTTTGGAAACCCACTGAATGAAAATTATTCTTTTACTGCCACCAAAAACTACACCGCAATCCCAGATATGTTTTCCAGACATATCAAATTACAAACTTACTTTACCCTATCCCGATATTTCACTGAAAAAAGGGCTAAGAAGATGCACACACATCATACTTTGTTTCTTCAGGTGAGAAACAATATAGGTAAAGAACACCTTCACTCACATTCCGCTAAAATGAAATATTTTGATGTTTTTCCAAGGGAGACATTATCCCAACATAACAGTGACTCTCAGAGAATTTCACAACTTCCACCTATACGGTCAATCGAGCACATGGCATCAAAAGGCATCACCGAACATGACCATTGTGACTGATATAAACAATGCATAGAGAGGGACCTTATACAACATCCCCAAACAACACACAATTCTAGAAAGTGGCTACAATATTCTATCATGACCATATTTCCCACACTGGTGGTTTAACATGAACTCATGCTTCATAGAAACATTGAAGAACCCAAAGGCCCTCTTAGACACCATCGAGACACTCATCCACACTAACAACCCAAGACCACATCCACCTTCGACGAATCAGGAAACATAAAAAAACTAATGTGTCTTTCAACCTTCCACAAGCACTCTCCCATTAAAAGAGGATATAAAAATCAAATAAAGGAATGATTGTAGACACAATATACAAATCTCGAGAAAATAAAATTCTTTATGTTTATCAACGGGAGGGTCTTCAAACAACGAAACAATCCGGGTTGCACTTCAGTTGTGAAATAACCATAAATGGGGGTGTACCTTATCAAACGATTGAACCAAAGGACCCAAACAAGATAGTCCATTGGTCAAGATATACCACATCCCATATCCAAAAACATGTAGGGAACCATCCTAAAGGCGTCCCAAAACATTTTTTACAAGAGAACACTAACTGTCCCTACAACACAACTGCTGACCAAACACAAACCCAAAACACAGTTCAAACAGGAGGGGTTCATGGACTCAAAACATCCCACAACATCAACATTTCAAAAAAAAATACATAATATAAACCATCCCAAAAAATTCATCAAGTCATCATGTTTTTCTTTAAAAACAATTCTTTGAAAACAAATGGTTCAGCAGTTAGCGCATCCACCAATGGTAGCCCATGGGCCTTACACATGCATGTTTATATGCCACACCATTCTCCCTCCTCATATCCATCCCAACACTCATCCAGTCATGTCATAAACCATCCATCTTCCCATATAACCCCATTCATGTGGTTGCTCATGAAAATACCAAAGGTTAAAACAAAAATTCTTTCAACTTTTCAAAAACACAACGGTCAACCAACACATCCTTTTTCTCAAAACCGCTAATCACGATATCAAAATCCAACTCACATATTACAAAACATTTCATAAAGACACAACCATTTATAAAAGAACTCAATTTGAAGATATTCACATCAATTTCAAAACATCTCATCCCATTAAAACACTCTTTGATTGTTTAGAAAACTCTATTGGAAACACTTTTCAAAACCAAATTCAATATAGTTCCTTCTTCCAAAAGAGATGTAAGCACACCATTTTCCATTTAAAAATAATTCTAAAAATTAAGTTACTCTATTTCATAAACCAACCCATTCCCTCTTTATTTGAAAATCATTTCTCAAAAACTTTATGCTTTGTAAAACCAAGTCATTTTAAAACCAAAGTTCCATGATTTCATAACCAAAGCACAAAACAATGAGAGAGGAAACTAGTTTCGGTGGGTGACTTGGACATATGGTTGGCAGCCATATTCCATTCACTTTACCATCACAGAGAGTGTTCTAGGGAATATCCCTGGCTCCACATGGCTTGACATACCCTGCGAGTTCACTGAGACCATTAACCCAACTCTCTTTTTATTTCTGCTAATCATCATCAGACCAAGAAAACCAAAAGACTTAGATAAATCTCGACATCCCCTGGTGACTCAAATCCCGTCATGAGGTGTGGTGATCAGGAACACTACCCGAACTACCAAGTCCCAACAATCCTAAATCTAGACTATCCCGACTGTTTCCCAAATAACATGACTCAAATAGAGCAAACCTCCTCTGATACTATTTTGTCACGATCCAAATCTAGTCGCCATCAATCCGGCACCAAACCCAGCCCGTGCCAAGTCCCGAAGGGCGTTCCCTATCCCCACGGGATGGAACAAGTGTCCGGGTATCAAACAATTTGGTTTGGGAACAATTTACCCGAGTATGAAAGCATAAAACCTTAAAAACAATCCATAATATAAATTCGGAAATTTATAGCCAAACAAGTCTTAATAATAAAAAAACCAGAACTGAATACATTGGATTAGAGACAATAAAAGAGGTCAAAATACAAATAATGACAACAGAAAGACATCTACAAGGACTCCACACGACAAGGGGGGCATCACCCGCAAGTCGTCTCCACAACTCTGCCCCAGCGATGGGGACCGACACCCTGAACCGCTATCACCCTTGGCCTTTCCTTTACCTAAGTCAAAAATAATAAAGCCTACTTACACCCAAGAGGTGTATGTAGGGTGTGAGCCTAATCCCAATAGGATACCACCCAATGATTCCAGTGTGCTTGCAATACAAGGTGAAAAATCAAGCAGTTTGAATATGAAATGAAAAGCAGTGACAAATTCCAAGAAATGCAACATTAAATTGAAAACATTTTTTTCAAGATAAAACTTTCAGAATGTTAACACATTTAAATGTACATGTTATCTACTTAAATATAATTCCAAATACACCCAAATACAAGGGAAAATACCACCAATCCAATGATCAACAAAATCGGGAACACCCCTAGGCACTAGATAGTCTCGGGCCCCGTGTACCTCGTACCTCGGTGTAATGTAACCATAGTAAAATCCGTTCTTGTGCACGAACTACTAGTAGGGAACATACCCATAACTTAGTGGTACCCAATCATCATACACATAGTTCAGTTAGAGTTTTCGTTATCCAAATTCTAGGTGAAGCAGGGACAAAACTCATCCGGTCCACTAGTCGTACTAGTACACATCCGCCCCACCTAGGTACCCGGGCTTCCCCCTTTGTGCTCAAACAATTTCAGAATTTAACACTTATCCATATTAATGTAAAACACCACTACTGGTAACATATAATAGATATAGTAGCTATCATATTTTATACCACTTAAAACACACAACAAACACTTTAAATTTGAATAAAACAATTTCTTAAAATCTCGTGTTGATTTCAACACAAAACCCCTTAAGAAACCCACTTGTACACTGTGTCCATACTTTTAAGTTACCAAAAAAGTAAAGATAGCCCAATAAATTTCAATTAAAACAAAAAAAAATCAAATTTCAGGAATCCCCAAGTTAAACAAGAAGTGATAACTTTGTAACACCGTCATTTTCACACAAAAGTGGAACCAAAACATCACTTTTTTACGAACACAATTAAAACCCATTTTTGCAGAAATAACCAAATGGGTTAAACATTATAAACAGTATTTTAAGACTTATTACAGGTCAATAAAAACAACTAAGTATTTATAGGGAATCCCCAAATAAACAAATAAAACATTTCTTTGGAAAACCCCCAATTTCACACCAAATTGGCATTTAAAATTTAATTGCAATAGAAACATCATTAGAAAAAACATTTGCAGAAATAATAAAATGATATAAACCTGAAAATATTATAAATACAGCATGCTAATACACAAAGATTGCATCAACATTGGAATCACCTACCAAATCAAATGAAACCCTTGAATCCTTTGTGTGAAAACACAAACGTAGCACCGCCACACCTCAAGAAGGGTATATCAAACCTAAAAAATAGGAAATTGGACCAATAAAAGCCATGTTTAAACCTTAGGTTTGACACCTTACCATCTGTAAATTTGGGACTTCATATATATGGGAAGAAACCCTAAACACATTGAATGCAATCCTAAGAAAAATGAAAGAAGAAAACAATGGACTCCCATACTTGAAGTATCCTGAATTAATCACTCCAACAACAATAGTATCTGAATTTTAAACCATCCAAAATTCAGGGGATGTTCGAACAAGATTTAGGAGGTCATTTAGGAACTAGAACGGAGGGAAAATAGTAAGAATTGAGAGAGTTAAGAAGAGATGAAGTTACCTCTTCAAATCTGCCCTATTTTAGAATCCCTAAGACTTTCAGCACTCAATCGCGATGAAAACGAACTCAAAGAGGGGAGAAAGGAAATGGGAGCGCGCCTGGGCTTCTTAGGGTCGAGAGGGAGGTGGCATCACCGAAAACTTCATTAAAATGAATAAGATATTAAAAAATTAAAGAAACAATTTAAAACTGGAAAATGGGCTTTCGGGTTGGCCCAATTCTCAAATAAAAACCAAAATCCTCCATGATTATGGATTTATAAAGACACAAAATTTATATGTGGTGTTAATATATCAGAGGAGGACATTTAGGAGTTGGAATGAGTAAAAAATATTAAAAAATGGAAAAGTAATAAATGAATCAAAATTTATTTTTAAATCTGGAATTGGGCTCACGGTTTGGCCCAATTCATGAAAACTCACATATTCTCCCTAAAACCTTTGGAAACCCCAAAAACAAAGAATGAATGGAAAATAAATTAAAAAATAACTTTAAAATAAGTTATGTATATGAAAAGTCTCCCCACCTTGAAACCTTTCCACCCTGGAAAGTCACTGCAAGGTCAAAGAAACAATCAAACCCAACTGAGAAACCAATAGGTACTCCTTTGCCAGGTTTCACCCCTAAAGGTCAAAACACCTCTAGTGATCAATGAAGTAAAGAATACTCTCACAAACCAAACATACACCACTTTACTAAAACAATCAAGAACATTCAGTCTTTATCCCAAATGAAAACTCTTCAAACACAATCCGAACAATACTAAATCAATTTACCCAAATAAAAAACAACATCAAACAAGGTTACACTTACCTTAATTTAACTAAACCATTGGGTGATCTCCAGTCCCAAAGCTTACACAAGGAAGATGTTGACAGCTAGATAAATCCAAATGAGACAATCTACACTAAGAAAATGCCATGGATAAATCTTAGTTACTGGTACAAGGTTAGAAAAATACGCTCCCCACCATAGGAGACAATAAATATTTTTTTGTTTCCGAGACAGAATCAGGACACTAATAGGGGAGGCCTGAACGGACTCCCTGGTACATAGGGTAGACTTCCATTCAAAATTTACAAAGGAACATACATGAGAATCATATTGTTTCTCTCCACCATAAGAACCAACCTTCTTAACCTACCGGTATGGGTCGGCACAGAAAACCCCAAAAATTTTAAGATTTGGGAAGGTCACATCGTTAGTCCGCATAGTTTGTGAAACTGTGAACTAACTATGTTGATCAATATTCTTGCATGGCTTCTAGGCACATAATCACTCTTAATCGTCCACAAACCATGTGCTTATCCTGTCTAGCCAAATTTCCAACCATTCTCCAAAGACTCAATGGAATCCAATTTTGGAGGGAATGACATTGGGCGATGTCATGGGTACAAGGCCCTCCATCAATTTTCACCAAATGTGAAAACAGAAGAAAGATGATGATTCCAGGGGTTTAAACTATTTATATCTTTCATATTTAGGATAAGAATTTGTACAAGGGTTTAAATGAAAATGTGATTTCCCCTGACTACGAGCCAGCTTCTCTCCGAGACCTATGGTTGGAGCTCAAATGATTGAAGCATCTTCGGCCTCGTAGTTAATCTTTGGAAACCCACTGAATGAGAATTATTCTTTCAGTGCCACCAAAAACTACACCTCAATCCCAGATAAGTTTTCCAAACATATCAAAATACAAACTCACTTGACCCTATCTCGATATTTCACTGAAACAAGGGATAAGAAGATGCACCCACATCATACTTTGTTTCTTCAGGTGAGAAACAATAGAGGTAAAGAACACCTTCACTCACATTCCGCTAAAATAGAATATTTTGAAGTTTTTCCAAGGGAGACATTCTCCCAACGTAACAGTGACTCTCAGAGGATTTCGCAACTTCCACCTATACGGTCAATCAAGAACATGACATCAAAAGGCATCACCGAACATGACCATTGTGACTGATATAAACAATGCATAGAGAGGGACCTTATACAACATCCCCAAACAACACACAATTCTAGAAAGTGGCTACAATATCCTATCATGACCATATTTCCCACACTGGTGGTTTAACATGAACTCATGCTTCATAGAAACTTTGAAGAACCCAAAGGCCCTCTTAGACACCATCGAGACACTCATCCACACTAACAACCCAAGACCACATCCACCTTCGACGAATCAGGAAACTTAAAAAAACTAAGGTTTCTTTCAACCTTCCACAAGAACTCTCCCATTACAAGAGGATCTAAAAATCAAATAAAGGAATGAGTGTAGTCTCAATATACAAATCTCGAGAAAAAGAATTACTTATGTTGATCAACTGGAGGGTATTCAAACAGTGAAACAATCCGGGTTGCACTTTAGTTGTGAAATAACCATTAATGGGGGTGTACCTTATCTAACGATTGAACCCAAGGACCCAAACAAGATATTCCATTGGTAAAGATATACCACAACCCAGATCCAAACACATGTTGGGAACCATCATAAAGGAGTCCCAAAACATTTTTAAAAAGAGACCACTAACTGTCCCTACAACACAACTTACTGACCAAACCCAAACCCAAAACATAGTTCAAACAGGAGGGGTTCATGGACTCAAAACATCCCACAACATCAACATTTTCAAAAAAAACATAATATAAACCATCCCAATCCATTCATCAAGACATCATGTTTTTCGTTAAAAACAATTCTTTGAAAACAAATGGTTCAGCGGTTAGCGCATCCACCAATGGTAGCCCATGGGCCTTACACATGCATGTTTATATGCCCCACCATTCTCCTTCATCATATCCATCACAACACTCATCCAGTCATGTCATAAACCATCCATCTTCCCATATAACCCCATTCATGTGGTTGCTCATGAAAATACCAAAGGTTAAAACAAAAATTCTTTCAACTTTTCAAAACCACAACGGTCAACCAACACATCCTTTTTCTCAAAACCGCTAATCACGAGATCAAAATCCAACTCACATATTAAAAAACATTTCATAATGACACAAACATTTAGAAAAGAACTCAATTTGAAGATATTACCATCAATTTCAAAACATTTCATCCCATTAAAACACTCTTTGTTTGTTTAGAAAACTCTATTGGAAACACTTTTCAAAACCAACATCAATATAGTTTCTACTTCCAAAAGAGATGTAAGAACACCATTTTCCATTTCAAAATAATTCTAAAAATTAAGTTCCTCCATTTTATAAACCAAACCATTCCCTCTTTATTTGAAAATCATTTCACAAAAACATTATGCTTTGTAAAACGAAGTCATTTTAAAACCAAAGTTCAATGATTTCATAACTAAGGCACAAAACTATGAGAGAGGAAACTAGTTTCGGTGGGTGACTTGGACATATGGTTGGCAGCCATATTCCATTCACTTCACCATCACAGAGAGTGTTCTAGGGAATATCCATGGCTCCACATGGCTTGCCAGAATCTGTGAGCTCACTGAGACCATTAACCCAACTCTCTTTTTATTTCCTCTAATCATCATCAGACCAAACAAAACCAAAAGACTTAGATAAATCCTGACTTCACCTGGTGACTCGAATCTCGTCATGAGGTGTGGTGATCAGGCACACTACCCATAACAGAACTACCAAGTCCCAACAATCCTAACTCTAGACTATCCCGACTGTTTCCCAAATAACATGACTCAAATAGAGCGAACCTCCTCTGATACCATTTTGTCACGAACCAGATCTGGTCGCCATCAAACCGGCACCAAACCCGGCCCGTGCCAAGTCCCAAAGGGCGTTCACTATCTCCATGGGCTGGCACAAGTTCCCGGGTATCAAACAATTAGGTTTGGGAACGATTTAACCATGTATGAAAGCATAAAACCTTAAAAACAATCCATAATATAAATTCAGAAATTTATAGCCAAACAAGTCTTAATAATAAAAAAACCAGAACTGAATACATTGGATTAAAGAAAATAAAAGAGGTCAAAATACAAATAATGAAAACAGAAAGACATCTCCAAGGACTCCACACGACAAGGGGGTCATCACCCGCAAGTCGTCTCCACAACTCCGCCCAAGCGATGGTGGCCGACACCCTGAACCGCTATCACACTTGGCCTTTCCTTTACCTGAGACAAAAATAATAAAGCCTACTTACACCCAAGAGGTGTAAGTAGGATGTGAGCCTAATTTCAATAGGATACCACCCAATGATTTTAATCTGCATGAAATACAAGGTGAAAAAGAAAGCAGTTTTAATATGAAATGAAAAGCGACGACAAATTCCAAGAAATGCAACTTTAAATTGAAATTTTTTTCAAGATAAAACATTCAGAATGTTAACACATTCAAATATAAATGTTATCTACTTAAATATAATTCCAAAGACACCCAAATACAAGGGCAAATACCACCAATCCAATGAGCAACAAAATCGGGAACACCCCTAGGCACTAGATAGTCTCGGGCCTCGGGTACCTCGTACCTCGGTGTAATGTAACCATAGTAAAATCTATTCTTGTGCACGATCCACTAGTAGGGAACATAACCATATCCTAGTGGTACCCAATCATCATCCACATAGTTTAGTTAGAGTTTTCGTTATCCAAATTCTAGGTGAAGCAGGGACAAAACCAACCCGGTCCACTGGTCGTACAAGTACATATCCGCCCCACCTAGGTACCCGGGATTCCCCCTTTGTGATCAAACAATTTCATCATTTAACAAATATCCATATTAATTTAAAACACCACTACTGGTCACATATAATATATACAGTAGCTATCACATTTTATACCACTTAAAACACACAACAAACACTTTGAATTTGAATAAAACAATTTCTCAAAATCTCGTGTTGTTTTGCACACAAAACCCCTTAAGAAACCAACTTGTACACTTTTTCCATACTTTTAAGCTACCAAAACAGTAAAGACAGCTCTATAAATTTCAATTAAAACAAAAAAAATCAATTTTCGGGCATCCCCAAGTTAAACAAGAAGTGATAACTTTGTAACACCGTCATTTTCACACAAAAGTGGAACCAAAACTTCACTTTTTTATGAAAACAATTGAAACCCATTTTTGCAGAAAAAACCAAAGGGGTTAAACATTATAAAAAGTATTTTAAGCCTTATTACAGGTCAATAAAAACAACTATGTATTTATAGGTCATCCTCAAATAAACAAATAAAACATTTCTTTGGAAAACCTCCAATTTAACACCAAATTGGCATTTACAATTCAATTGCAATAGAAACATCATTATAACCAACTTTTGCAGCAATAATAAAATGATATAAACCTGAAAATATTATAAACACAGCATGATAATACACAGAGATTGCATCAACATTGGAATCACCTACCAAATCAAATGAAACCCTTGAATCCTTTGTGTGAAAACACAAACGCACCACCGCCGCACCTCAAGAAAGGTATATCAAACCTAAAAATAGGAAATTGGACCAATAAAACCCAAGTTTAAACCATATGATTGACACCTTAACCTCTGGAAATTTGGGACTTCATGTATATGGGAAGAAACCCTAAACACATTGAATGAAACCCTAAGAAAAATGAAAGAAGAAAACAATGGACTCACTTACTTGAGGTATCCTGAATTAATCACTCCAACAACAAGAGTATCTGAAATTGAAAATTTCCAAAATTCAGGGGATGTTCGAAAAATATTTAGTAGGTCATTTAGAAACTAGAATGGAGGAAAAACAGTAAGAATTGAGAGAGTTAAGAAGAGATGAAGTTATCTCTTCAAATCTGCCCGATTTTAGAATCCCTAATACTTTCAGCACTCAATCGCGATGAAAACGAACTCAAAGAGGGGAGAAAGGAAATGAGAGCACACCTGGGTTTCTTAGGGTCTAGAGTGAGGTGGAATCACCGAAAAATTCATTAGAATGAATAATATATTAAAACATTAAAGAAACAATTTAAAACTGGAAAATGGGCTTTCGAGTTGGCCCAATTCTCAAATAAAAACCAAAATCCTCCATGATTATGGATTTATAAAGACTAAAAATTTATATTTGGTGTTAATATATCCGAGGAGGACATTTAGGAGTTGGAATGAGTGAAAAATATTAAAAAATTGAAAAGTTATAAATGAAACAAAATTTATTTTTAAATTTGGAATTTGGCTCACGGTTTTGCCCAATTCATGAAAACTCACCTATTCTCCCTAAAACTTTTGGAAACCCCCAAAACAAAGATTGAATGGAAAATAAATTAAAAAATAACTTTAAAATAAGTTTTGTATGTGACAATTGTGACGTTTCTCTATCAATTATACATTTTTAGATATGTTTTTTATTTAATAATGTTTTTTTTTATTTTTCTTCTCCACAACCCTCATTTAGAGATCCTCCTTTCCATCGATCATTCCATCAATGTCACAACCCGTCCCCCGGGTCCCATGTCGTAACTACCCCAAGCCCGCCTTCCATAGGCCAGAGGCTGGCGACTAGCACCAGAGGCGTAAATCCCTATAAACGGGAAAGCATTGTCTCTTTAAAACGTACACACAAATCTAGAGTACAAGAGAAAGTAAACACTTAGTAAACTGAAAGTACAAGCAAGTGAGAAAACGTAAATGGGCTAGTGTACAAACCCAAACTGAGAGTAATAAGAAAATACAAATAGAATTAAAGTGACAAGCTGCTCCTGGATCGTCCTTGGGAGTTCCTACCTGAATGGAAGATACAGATGGCCACCTCAGCTCTCTACGTCCTTCTGTCACCACCGCGTACCGTCCTGCCGTGATGTCCTCCTACGGGTACCATCTCGTTGTGGGTCCACCTACGGGTACCGAATCATCGTGCGATCCACCTCCGGGTACTGTCTTGTCGTAAGATCCACCTCCGGGTACCGACATGTCGTCAGATCCACCTCCAGGTACCGACTAGCTCTACAAGCCTCAACCTCGACCAGTGTTGTCCGTCGTCTGCAACCAACACAACGTAGTGCGGGCAAAGCCCGTGCAGGGGTGAGTATACGCTATTTAGTAGGGACCCCAAGACCATCGAAGGTCTCCCAGAATCCACAAAGGATAACCACAAGAAAAGATAATGATCACAAAGTAACATCCAACACTACATAGGTATATTCCCATATATATACCTAAGTCATCAATTCTAACTCCACTCACGAGCTCAAGTATAACCCAGTCCACACAGAACAGTAATTCCAGTCTTCACAGGAATCCACTACCAGTCCACACAAGAAACCACTACCAGTCCACACTAGAAACCACTAACAATCCACACAGGTAATCACTACCAGTCTTCACAGGTATCCACTACTAGTCCACACAGGAAACCACTATAAATCCACACAACTATAATTCTACTGGTCCACACAGGGAAACAAAACTAATCCACATAAGAAAACAATACAAGTTCACATAGGGAAAACACTACTATTCCACACAAGAAAGTAGTACAGGTCCACACAGGTCCACACAGAAAAGCTCTACTAGTCCGCACAGGTAAATAGTACAGGTCCTCACAGGTCCACACAAGAAAGCTCTACTAGTCCACACAAGAAAACAATACAGGTCCACACAGGATAACACTACTGGTCCACACAGGAAACCAGTATAGGTCCACACAATAAAACCTCTACTAGTCCACACAGAAAAATAGTACAGGTCCACACAGGTCCACATATGAAAGCTCTACTAGTCCATACAAGAAATCAGTACAGGTCCACACAGGATAACACTACTGGTCCACACAGGAAAACAGTACAGGTCAACACAGGATAAACACAACTGTTCCACACAGGAAAATAGTACAGGTCCACATAGGATAATTATCCACACAGGAATTCAATCACATAGGAAAACATCCACACAGAATACTTAGTCAATCAAATCGATGATAATGATTGATAGTCAAGACTCAGCTCACACAGATATGCCACAACAGAAGATAGCGGTTAGATTATCAGTTGTAACCACTGGATCATCTAATCTGTTGGACCCACACATGATCGATAGGTACTAACCCCCCGCAATGACCCACACAAAGTCGGTATGTGCTGACCCACACAGATTCGATGAGTGCTGGTTCACAAAGAACCAGTATGCGTTGACCCACATAGAGTCGCTGAGCGCTGGTCTACAGAGAACCGATATGTGTTGACCCACACAGAGTCGCTGAGCGCTGGTCCACACAGAACTGGTATGCGATGACCCACACCGAGTCGTTGGGCGTTGGTCCACACAGAACTGGTATGTGCTGACCCACACAAGATCGCTGAGCGCTGGTCCACACAGAAATGGTATGCGCTTACCCACCAAGGATCACTGAGTGCTGTTCCACAAAAAACCTGACCCACACAGAGTCGGTAGTCATCGTTGTCATCATCGAACCCATGGAGTATTCAAGTACAGAAGTCGATGCAGTCGCAGCCAGCTCTAGGGTTCTCGCACACAGCACGCTCATTCCAGGAGGATCTGCTCCATGAGCCAAGGGGTCGATACATCAACTGTCATGTAGATCAGAGTTGATGTATTGCAAAGTTCTGTCAAGTCAAATGGAACTCAACATGACTGACGACACGTCAAATGGACGCCCAGTCTGAGAGTTATTGTCATTTTCATCACAGGGGCCCGGTTGGTTTTTAAGTCAAAACCAACCCGACCGTACTCCAACTATGTCCAAACCTCAAGCGGAGTATGCCAAATGGTCTGTCTCACCATGAAGAAACCAACAAAGTTGATGGCACGTCAATCAGACGTCTGGAGCTCAAGATATAAGTGTTTCCGCTCCGAGGTCCCGGTTGGTTTCGTGTTCGAACCATCCCAGCCGAACCCAAAGTTCTTTGAAACCTTGAGTATAGTATACCGAAATGACAGTCTCGATCCAAGGATCGCATCGCAACAGATGGCTCTTCAATTGGAGTTCTGTAGCCCATGTTATGGGCTTTTGAACGGAATTGTCTGAAAACAGGTGGTCTGGGCCCGGTCCGGCCTGGCCCAGTACCCCCTGGGATGGCCCGAACCGTGTCGACCTAGCCTGGGTGGCGTCCCGGCCCGGCAGCTTGGGTCGGCGCGGCCAGCGCGGCGGCGCGGCCAGACAGCTAGCGCGCACACGCGGCGCTTCTGCGTGTTCGCCAAAGGGAGGGGGGGCGTTGCCCCCCCTCGTCCTTAATTGGCGCCGGTGATGTGCCGGTGCCATAACCTCCAGGCAGCCAGCCGTCACCGACTTCCGCCTCATTCTGCCGGCGCCGCTGTGCCAGCGAGGCGCACCAGAAGAATCTTCCGCGGACCACCGGACGCGCTCCGGTGGTCCGATTTGCCCACCGTGATCGATGTTGGTCCTCTCGGAACCCGATCTTCACTACATAGTCATTAAATCGACTTTGCGACTCATTTCCATCATCGTCGGTAATTTTCACAACATCAAACAAACTGCGGAGGGTTGTCAGGCCGTGTTAGTTCGGCCCGCATCCTCCGCATTAGGTAACATCAATTTAAAAACATTAAAACATATTCTTTTAACATTGAAAAGGGTATAATTTATTCTGTGTAAATTATACTATCATAATACTAATACTCTCTTTATCTTGTGAGATTTAAACACACGAAAAAAATTATTAAACAAAATTTCTTACTCGCAAACTTATACTATCGCGGATCAACTTAATGTTTAGTTGATCCTCATTCTTCATTTTTAAAAGGGATGAATGATGGGAATAAATATTTTTGTCAAGATAATCTTCTACATTGTCCTTCAATGTCCAGAAGAAGACGTCGACAGACGAGGGTCGTCGCGGAGTGGCTTCGCTACGAAGGTGACGTCGGCTTCGCTCATCACTTGGGAAGATAAAGTTGTCGTCATTCGCCGCATGCATCCACTTCCGAGTTCGTGTGTCGGTCCGTTGACGACGAAGAGGAAGGAAGGAGCTCCATCGAAGAAAAATCACATTGGAATAGTTCCGCGGAAGGAATGTCGTTCGTCGCCAAGCTATGGAATTAGGAAAGCGTCGCGATCATTGGATGTTGCGGGATGTGGCGTCTCAGAATATGGACGTCAATTCCATTGACGTTGGTGTGTGTTTGGAGTAGAACTTCATTAGATAAATCCCTCACATTCTTCGCTGGTGGAGGCATTCTTCGTTGATGGTTGGTGTTCTTCATCGGAGAAGAACACTTCCTTCTAAATCCTCTCAAGAGCTCTCCCACTAAAAATTCCAACCCCAAAAGTAAAATAACCCATCTCCTTATTTTATTATTCCAAGCCATTCATTCAAATTACAAAACTTCAAATTCCAAATGCAATTCACTTAATTAATTAAACCATGAGTTTCCTAATTAATTAAGTGGTAGGTTGGCACGTATTTAATAAGGGAGAGAGGGGAGGGGAAGAGTTACCCAATTAAATACAAGAGTTTGTCAAAATTTAACAATTGGAGTTTAATGGGGGGTTTATGGGGTGTTCAAAGAATTTGAATGGGTGGGGGATCATGTGGGCCCCACCTCACCTTTTATCCACACATGGGTGGTTACTTCTACCAACTTCCCACCTTAGTATTTAACAACTTTAAGATATAAAAATATAATTGTGTAACAATTATATTTCTTTATCCTCCTCATTTATTTAACAATTCCTTCCGAGCAAACACACCATCGGAAAAGGTGTTCCAAAGCAAAAATTGGCGTTTTCATTTCAACATTTCCCTCATATTTCGATTCTGAGCACTGGTTCAAAAGATAGAAAAACCCGCTCGTTCGTTCACTGAACGTACCCGAGAAAAACTTTGGAAATTGATTCTGGGCACACCAGGTCTCAGAATCAGGTGTCGTCAGAAACTACGGACTCGTAAAATTCCAAAGAAAATTAAAAAAAATACCTTGAAATTTTTGGGTCATTACAATCAATCCGTAAAATTTAATTATAATGAATCCAAAGTAATGGTACATTGATTTTTAGTATTATATGGGAGGTTGGAACATTGATATGAATTGATTAATATATTATTTTACAATTAATAAATGTGTTTTTGTAATGTCTGAATTCCACAAAACAGATAATTTATACTTCCTTAAATTTGTGACATAAATATGGGTTTTAAAACATTTGGCATTGGCCATTCCAAAAAATTGAATAAGGGTTGTGAAACTATAAAAATATTTTATTTTTAACCTCTTCTTATATTCCTTTAAATTAGAGAGTTAAATAGGGTTATGCTAATTTTTCCGTGATTTGTGGTAGACTTTGGAAAAAGATAACTTCATTATAGAATGCAACTTACGCACTATGTGAAATAACATCAGTCTTACATCAATAACTCAATGTCTATATAAAATTTCAATATTATATTTTTAATAGTTTTCTAAAAAGAATGTTTATCAAATTTATTTTTAAAAAATAAATTATAGAGTTTTAATGGTGGTAGTACTATTTTTATTTCACTCCAATGGTCATCAAATTGAGGTTTGATGAAATTTATTTGGAGGGAAAGTAAACGTAGGATGATTCAAATTATTCTAAAGATTGGATAGTCATTATATTTTTTGGTAATATAATTTTAAATAATCGTTATTTGCACATAATTTTTGGATAAATAGATATAGGTGGGTTTTAAAAATATTAATTATTTAAATAATAATTATTGATAAATTACGTGTTTCTGTAAAAACCCGAGATTTTATGAGAATTATTCTTTTTAATTTCCTTGATGTCTTGTGTTGTACGCTACTTCAAAATTATCTTGTGCTATACGCAACACCAAAGGTAGCTTTCACTACATTCATCCCTGACTTGGCTTGCATTACACGCAATCGCGAACTTACTTGATAGCGTGTGTAGTACGCAATACCGAGTTTTACTAAACAACGATATATTATTATAATATTATAAACTAGCTGTTATGAATAGTATAAACTGAATTTTAAATTTTATAACATTATTATTCATCTTACATATGGAATGAGAACATAATAAATTTTTCGGGTAAAATAAGTATTTTTCAAAAAAATGCAGTTTTACCGCCTTTTGATGGAGCACCCACTTTAAATCTAGTTTTTGACACTTTTAAAAGTTCAATTTGACAAAATAAAATACTTCTTTGTGATCAGGATATAAAAATTTACTTTGGATAAATTTTTCATACTATTCTGGTAACTTTCATATTTTGATGAATAGTAAAAACACGCTATATTTTAATTAAAAACAACTTTTTTCATCGTAATAATTTGTATGGTTAAATTATAATATTGATCGGTTTTAAAATATAAATAGAATATATTTTTACAATTTAATATAATGTATGTCATTATCATTGATTTTACATTGAATTCATAGGTAAAATCATTTCAATCTTTTGCAACGTTTTAACTTTTAAAACCTGTTTTCTCAATAGCAGGATTAATTTTAAATTAACTAATGCCACTTTTACATTTTGAAATTGGAAAAATGGACATCATTTTTGAATTCCGAATATCAAATATAACTTATGCTGAACTTTTGGTATTTTTCGGAAAAACTTCAATTTTTGATGAATAGTGAAACCACTAAGTGGTAGGTTAAAAAACTGGATTTTTCATAAAACATAATTTTACCGCTTCTGTGAATGGAATTTAGAAAATATGACATACATGTTTGATATCAGTAAGTAAATGTGGTTCAATGAGATGAAAATAATTTTGTGGTGAATAGTAACTTTTAACTTTTTTTACCGCGGTTAATAGTAAATAGGGTAACTAAGGGTAAATATGATATTACTATTACGCTTACACATGTCCTAATTCTATTGGACATGTGTATTTCGACCAAAAACAACCTTATGGATATAATATGACTATTTAGGGCCACTTAGATTAGATTAGGACATTTAATATTATTTTATTTAATGAATGGTTAAAATAGTTAAAATCAAAGTTTAATAACTAAAACATTTTTAATATGGGGTTATACATAAGATAAATTCTATTATAAACATTCATTGGAAATATAAAAATATTTATTACATAATTATATTTTATTTATAATTTTTAGACTTTAAATAAATTAATTTATTTATGACACAACGATGATGCAGTAATTACCCTTTTAAGGAAATATTAACATAATTGATGTTATAAATGCCCAAATAAATGTAATTTGAGACTTTTTATGAATTCCACTAATTTCATAGGTTAATATAATATGTTATTGTTGATTTAATTTACTTGGTTTGAAATTATCATTATTTTATGATTTTCAAAAAAATTAATTACCAAATAGTGTCAAAATTGACACAAAAAAGTTTTTAAATCAAATATTATATTATTAATTGTTATTTTATTCCTATAAATCTAAGGTTCGGCCAAATGACTTATATAAGGATATATATATTAATAATAAACAATTTGGGGTTCGTTTGGCATGTTATAGTAAGTGTATTAACCATATAGTGTAAGAAAACAAAAAGACACGGTAAAAGTGAAATTATTTATCTTAGAGTTAATTCTAATTGATAAGGTTAAAATAATAACCTAAACTTGTCTAAATTCTATTGGATGAGATTATTTCGACCCATCCCCACTTTAGCTTCGAAATAAGACCCTTTGTAACCATTATAAACCGAATTTTATTTTATTATAAAATAATATTTTGATATTTTCCTAAAGTGCCCCTCTCCTCCCTTATAAAAGGGCCCCTCCTCCCTCTCCTCCTCACACCAATTTGAGCATTCATGCTCGGCCAAACCCTTCCAAAATCCCTTCTACACTTCCGTAGAATAATCCTAGAGGTCCTGGTCTTCCTCAAAGACCAATCTTAGTGCCCTAAGTGGAGGATTCAAAGAGGCATTTCAAAGAAGAGGTAATATCCATTACCGATCTTTTCAATTTCATTATTCTCCAACTTATTCTTCTTCAGTTGTTTCATGATAAAGTAATAAAATAAGTATTACTTACATACTGGTATGTTATTATAAATATGAAACAAACTTAATTCACCTTCTATCCATCCTACGGAAAAATGAAATCACCGCGCGTGCGTACGTACGGAATACCGTCTCCACGCCGTGGTGTAATCTATTTTCCACCACCACCTTAATTGTATGGGTATAATGGTGTAATGAGTAACTATATATGATTATTATAAAGTGATATTGATACTGAAATAGTATACATACACTTCAACACAATTACACGACAATGGGAACGATATTATCGCTCGTGCGTACGTACGGACTACCGTCTCCACGACGCGATGAGATTCATTCTCCATGTTAACCATTCAAGAATGATTATAAAGTTTACAAAATGAATAAAAATGAAATATATGACATGGAAAATCTACTGGATTTATGTAAATATATATTTATGTCATCTACTTACTTCCATTCAAGACAATAAGGAAAGGAAAGCAGCGTTCATGCGTACGTACGGACTACCGTCTCCATGAACGGTGTGTTTCATTTCATTTATCTATCTATTATATATATATATATACTGAATATATATGATATATAAATCTTGTTTTATATTCTGGAAGTATGTAAATCATGATATAAGTAATAATAATGTCAAGAACAACAAGTCCAAACGCCTACGATAAATAAAACGATTTTACCCCAAACGCTTCTTTAACATAGAATTTACAAAAGAATGGGTAATATAAAATCATAAGTGAACCATATATGATATCATAACAATGAATATGATTCTGTAATAAGTCAATGACATTATTTAAATCATTATACAGGAGGTTCGGATACGTACGAAGAATATCGGACCTAAGGTAAGGGATAATTTTGCAATCTCATTTTTATTCGAGATTGATTATACGTTAGTATTTACTGGGGTTATGTTTTTCATCCATGTCCAGGATTTCTCAAAATGTTTTTATAAAATGTTTATTATTCTTCCATGTATGATTAAAGCCATTTTTACCCTTTTACCACATGTTATGGAAGAAATATTTTGTCGTTTTCAATACGAGGCACTTTTTGACTTTTCCGACAAAAGTACGGGAAGAATGTTTTTTTAACTTATATAACATGAAAGGATTTTAACGGTTTTGTAAAGCCTTCTTTTCATGAAGCTTCCTCAAAATTATTTCATGTCTATTTTCAACAAAATCCTTTTCTTTTTAAATTTCATGAAATTTTGTGAAAGGAAAATGATTTTATCAAAGAAAGGATATTTTCCTCAAAACTTCATTTCAAGGGTTTTATCAAAACCATTTTTCATCTAAGATAACAATATTTCATAACTCTATGCTTCAAGTATAATGTCTCTATGATTTACATGGTTTTAATTTTCTTATTATGATAATGATATCCATTTCTTTTATATGGATTATGTGATGATGTGATGATGTTTATGAAACCCATTTCTTTTCGTTGGGTTATTATGAATGATGTATGTTTATTTTGTGGCACAAGTAATAATGATTTCATTATGAGACAGGTGGGACCTATATCTCCCTCCAATGCATTGGTTAAAGATTTATATCTCATGAGATAGACATGGCTGGAAAGGTATGTTAATCTAATTCAGCATAGGACTGGAACGAGGAGTGAACTCGATTCAGAAAGGGACTTTGTCCACTAAGATGGTCTTGGAAATGCCTTGGCTACTATAGAAATCATTTCAAGTTCTTAATGGTTGCCACAATTACATGTTTTATTCCTATACTATTTTATCAGGATTAATGTTTCTTTATGATATATGTCTTACGTACTTCCAAGATTTATGTCTTTGCTCATGATTTTGATGTTTAGATTTTATGTTCAAGTTATTTCATTCAAATGTTTATAGATTATTTCATGATATTTATGCTTACCCTTTCTGAGCATTTGAGCTCACCCTTTTATAAGTTTTTTTCCCCAGGATTCAAAGCTATGTTTTAGGTAAGAAAACAAAAGGAGAAGATCTTTATGGGAGATGTTGAAGATCTTTCACCACGATTAGAAGAATATTTATCCGAGTTTCCAAAGAAACTAAACTATTATGGTCCTTGTGTGTTTGTTTTCATTATGTATCAAGTATTCCGCAAATGTAATGTCATTTCCATGTACATCAGGCTACGGGTCTCTACAGTTGGTATCAGAGGAAACGTTTAGTCAACCTTTGGAAACTAGGATGCCAGAACTTTAGTGAGATCCCTAGAGATATTTCTAATGTATGTCTAGGGATGTCCCTAAGGTTTAGTAATATCCCTAAGGTTACGTATATGTATAGGTTATAGTCTGAGAATTATGATAAGGATCTTAGAATTTATCCTAAGATGTTAGATATTAAAGGTAATCCCCCTTGATTATGATTTTGGTCTCTCACATTATTCTTTTGGGTTTTAGAAAATGGCTGGAAACAAGAAGATTCACGATAATGGAGAATATGATGGACAATGGAATGATATTCTTCATGATCAAGCAAATTAAATGGGATTTGGAAGGCGAAACATCGTTATTATGCCTAAACAGCAATCTCATAATATGATCAATAATCTCAACTTTGGTAAGTTTCCCGACTCAGCTAATAAGAGAAAGATAGATTTTCATGATGATCATAGAGGAAAGAAAGTACAATTTTCTCCATGTAAATCATGTGGGAAGAGGAATCAAGGAGAATGTTTCAAAGGAACTGGAAGATGCTTTGGGTGTGGAAAAGGACACAAAGCTAGTAAGTGTAGAGGAAAAGTTTCAGTTAACACCATGAATGAGGATAATGATATTTCTACGACATCAACAATGGTTAAATGTTTTAAATGTGGAATGTACGGGCATTATGCAAACCAATGCCCTATGGGAAGATCTCATGAAGAAAATAAGCATGGTTGTATGGGTAGTATTTATGTGGATGATGATGATGAGACTACAAATGAAATATGAAATGAATGAAGTGTTGAGGAATAAAATGACAAAGCTCGGTCATTGGTTTAAGAAGGTAGTGTAATGATTCTATGTTTATCAAAAATAATGTATGTTACTATTTAAGGATTGTTACATGGTCTCCTTTGCTTGTGTTTTGAATGTATATGAGGAATGGTAGCGGTAACCATGAAAAGTGATTGAAATATGTTTGGAAAGAAGATGATATGCGCATAATTAAGGTATAAGGAGAAAATAATATGTTTGATAGTATTCATGGGCTCATGATTAATATAAGGACTAAGTGATATCATGGTTTGAGTATAGAAAAATTTTGGGATGTGGAAAGAGTTAACATTTGACAGCATTCATGTTTTCACTAAGGTTCAATGGGAATTCATTTTTCAAGAGAATACATGATTAAGGTATTCACATGTTTGGAATGTAACCAACAAGATATATCGTATGATATATGGGGAATAAATGATGGTATTCACATGCTCAGAAGATGACATTTCTAGTAATTGTTATCTCTATACTATGTGCTTGGACAGAAGTATTATGGATAGCACTAAAGATTGGAATGAATTATGTTAGATATAAGATAGTATTGATTAAGGCTAGAACTTTTTAGATATTATTACAGGAATGTTATTATAATATAGTTTTTGAAAAAGGGACAACCTGCCGGACGAGCGACAACCCGTTGTGTCGGAAAACGCTGTGGGAATCGAACCCACAACCGAAGTGCGACATGCCTTTATCGCCTACCACTGGCCTACAAGAAGTCCATGTTTAGTAGAAACTGGTTTTATTTTATTAAGTGGTATGATAGATGAAGTATAAGTTCATTTTTAATCGTATAGGATTAACCTCACCATAGATGGAATTATGTATATTTTATAACTTTTGCTAACCTTTTGTTTGAAATAGATGGAATGAACCATCATTTTATCACATGATCTGCTAATACTTCACAAATAACAAATTCATCTTCATTTCTTTAAGAGATGAAGTGAAAATTGTTCAAAGTACGAACAACAGTGAGATTTTACCAAAATCATGTATGTATTTATTTTAATTCATCAACTTTTTGGAAATGATCTTGAAAACCAAAAAAGTTGTCCTAGTGATCTTATATCTGATGAATCAGATGGTACCTTAGATCATCACAAATCTATTGCTTTGTGATTGTTGGCTTTTTCATAGCCATGTTCTCTACCACTCTCCATCAGAACTTGATGGTTAGATTTCTCTTCCATATCCATATTTTCACCTATGTGGAAACCCAATGATTAGTTAATTTGGGTAACCATTACATTTCATACTTTAGTTTTTAAAGATAGGTTTTGGTATTCCCTTTTTACGATGTGGGTTTCTATTAAAGAAACTTTCAGGTAGTAGACCATTTATAACCCCGAAAAATTTCGAGGGCGAAATTCATTTTAAGGGGTGTAGAATGTAATAACCTGAGATTTTATGAGAATTATTATTTTTTAATTTCATTGATGTCTTGTGTTTTATGATACTTCAAAATTATCTTGCACTATACATAACACCAAAGGGAGCTTTCACTACACACATCCCTGACTTGGCTTGCACTACACGCAATCGCGAACTTCCTTGATAGCGTGTGTAGTACGCAATACCGAGTTTTACTAAACAACGATATATTATTAAAATATTATAAACTAGCTGTTATGATTAGTATAAACTGAATTTTAAATTTGATAACATTATTATTCATCTTACATATGGAATGAGAACAAAATAATTTTTTCGGGTAAAATAAGTATTTTTCAATAAAATGTAGTTTTAGCGCCTTTTGATGGCACACCCACTTTAAATCTAGTTTTTTACACTGTTAAAATTTCAATTTGACAAAATAAAATACTTCTTTGTGATAAGGATATAAAAATTTACTTTGGATAAATTTTTCATACTATTCTGGTAACTTTCATATTTTGATGAATAGTAAAAACACGCTATATTTTAATTAAAAACAACTTTTTTCATCGGAATAATTTATATGGTTAAATTATAATATTGATCGGTTTTAAAGTAAAAATAGAACATATTATTACCATTTAATATAATTTATGTCATTAGCATTGATTTTACATTGAATTCATAGGTAAAATCATTTCAATCGTTTGCAACGTTTTAACTTTTAAAACCTGTTTTCTCAATAGCAGGATTAATTTTAAATTAATTAATGTCACTTTTATGTTTTTAATTTGAAAAAATGGACATCATTTTTTAATTCCGAATATCAAATATAACTTAGGCTGATTTTTTGGTATTTTTTTGGAAAACCATCAATTTTTGAGGAATAGTGAAACCACTAAGTGGTAGGTTAAAAAACTGGATTTTGCATAAAACATAATTTTACCGCTTCTGTGAATGGAATTTCAAAAATACAACAGACACGGTTGATATCAGCAAGTAAAATGTGGTTCAATGAGATGAAAATAATTTTTTGGTGAATAGTAACTTCTAACTTTTTTTACCGCGGTTAATAGTAAATAGGGTAACTAAGGGTAAATATGATATTACTATTACCCTTACACATGTCCTAATTCTATTGGACAAGTTTATTTCGACCAAAAACAACCTTATAAATATAATATGACTATTTAGGGCCACTTGGATTAGATTAGGACATTTAATATTATTTTATTTAATGAATGGTTAAAATAGTTAAAATCAAAGTTTAATAACTAAAACATTTTTAATATGGGGTTATACATAATATAAATTCGATTATAAATATTCATTGGAAATATAAAAATATTTCCTACATAATGATATTTTATTTTTAATTTTTATACTTTAAATAAATTAATTTATTTATGACACAACAATGATGCAGTAATTACCCTTTTAAGGAAATATTAACATAATTGATATTATAAATGCCCAAATAAATGTAATTTTGGACTTTTTAAGAATTAAACTAATTTTATAGGTTAATATGATATGTTATTGTAGATTTAATTAACTTGGTTCGAAATTATCATTATGTTATGAGTTTCACAAAAATCAATTACCAAATAGTGTCAAAATTGACAGAAAATAGATTTTAAATCAAATATTATATTATTAATTGTTATTGTATTCCCAAAAATCTAAGGTTCAGCCAAATGACTTATATAAGGATATATATATATTAATAATAAACAATTTTGGGTTCTTTTGTCATGTTATAGTAAGTGTATTAACCATATAGTGTAAGAAAACAAAAAGACACGGTAAACGTTAAATTATTTATCTTAGAGTTAATTCTAATTGATAAGGTTAAAATAATAACATAAACTTGTATAAATCCTATTGGATGAGAGGATTTCGACCCATCCCCACTTTATCTTTGAAATAATACCCTTTCGAACCATTATAAACCGAATTAGATTTTAATAAAAAATAATATTTTGATATTTTCCTAAAGTGCCCCTCTCATCCATTATAAAAGGGCACCTCCTCCGTCTCCTCCTCACACCAATTTGAGCATTCAATCTCGGCCAAACCCTGACAAAATCCCTTATCCACTTCTCTAGAATAATCCTAGAGGTCCTGGTCGTCTTCAAAGTCCAATCTTAGTGCCCCAAGTGGAGGATTCAAATAGGCGTTTCAAAGAAGAGGTAATATCCATTACCGATCTTTTCAATTTCTTTCTTCTCCAACTTCTTCTTCTTTAGTTGTTTCATGATAAAGTAATAACATCATTATTACTTACATACTGATATGTTATTATAAATATTAAATAACCCTAATTCACCTTCTATCCATCCTACGGAAAAATGAAATCACCACGCGTGCGTACGTACAGAATACCGTCTCCACGCCGTGGTGTAATCTATTTTCCACCACCACCTTAATTGGATGGGTATAATGGTGTAATGAGTAACTATATATGATTATTCTAAAGTGATATTGATACCGAAATAGTATACATACACTTCAACACAATTCCACGACCATGGGAACGATATTATCGCTCATGCATACATACGGACTACCGTCTCCACAACGTGATGAGATTCATTCTCCATGTTAACCATTCAAGAATGATTATAAAGTATATATAATGAATAAAAATGAAATATATGACATGGTAAATCTACTGGATTTATGTATATATATATTTATGTCATCTACTTACTTCCATTCAAGACAATAAGGAAAGGAAAAGAGCGTTCATGCGTACGTACGAACTACCATCTCCATGAACGGTGTGTTTAATTTCATTTATCTATCTATTATATATATATATATATATACTGAATATATATGATATATAAATCATGTTTTATATTCTGTAAGTAATTAAATCATGATATAAGTAATAATAATGTCAAGAACAAGAAGTCCAAACGCCTACGATAAATAAAACGATTTTACCCCAAACGCTTCTTTAACATAGAATTTACAAAAAAATGGGTAATATAAAGTCATAAGTGAACCATATATGATATCATAACAATTAATATTATTCTGTAATAAGTCAATGAAATTATTTAAATCATTATAAAGGAGGTTCGGATACGTACGAAGCATATCGGACCTAAGGTAAGGGATAATTTTGCAATCTCATTTTTATCCGAGATTGATTGTACGTAAGTATTTAATGGGGTTATGTTTTTCATCCATGACCAGGATTTCTCAAAATGTTTTTATAAAATGTTTATTATTATTCCATGTATGATTAAAGTAATTTTTACCCTTTTCCACATGTTATGGAATGAATCTTTTGTCGTTTTCAATATGAGGTACTTTTTGACTTTTCCGACAAAAGTACGGGAAGAATGTTTTTTTAACTTATACTACATGAAAGGATTTTTACGGTTTTATAAAGCCTTATTTTCATGAAGCTTCCTCAAAATGATTTCATGTCTATTTTCAACAAAATCCTTTTCTTTTTAAATTTCATGAAATTTTGTGAACGGAAAATGATTTTAGCAAAGAAAGGATATTTTCCTCAAAAATTCATTTCAAGGGTTTTATCAAAACCATTTTTCATCTAAGATAACAATATTTCATAAGTGTATGCTTCAAGTATAATGTCTCTATGATTTACATAGATTCAATTTTCTTATTATGATGATGATATCCATTTCTTTTATATGGATTATGTGATGATGTGATGATGTTTATGAAACCCATTTCTTTTCATTGGGTTATTATGAATGATGTATGTTTATTTTGTGGCACAAGTAAGAATGATTTCATTATGAGACAGGTGGGACCTATATCTCCCTCCAATTCATTGGGTAAAGATTTTTATCTCATAAGATAGACATGGATGGTAAGGTATATTAATCCAATTCAGCACAGGACTGGAACGAGGAGTGAACTCGATTTAGAAAGGGACTTTGTCCACTAAGATGGTATTGGAAATGCCTTGGCTACTATGGAAATCATATCAAGTTATTAATGGTTGCCACAATTACATGTTTTATTCCCGTACTATTTTTTCAGGATTAATGTTTCTTTATGATATATGTCTTATGTACATCCAAGATTTATGTCGTTGCTCATGATTTTGATGTTTATATTTTATGTTCAAGTTATTGCATTCAAATGTTTATAGATTATTTCATGATATTTATGCTTACCCTTACTGAGCATTTGAGCTCACCCTTATATATTTTTTCTTTTCCCCAGGATTCAAAGCTAGGTTTTAGGTAAGAAAACAAAAGGAGAAGATCTTTATGGGAGATGTTGAAGATCTTTCACCACGACTAGAAGAATATTTATCCGAGTTTCCAAAGACACTAAACTATTACGGTCCTTGTGTGTTTGTTTTCATTATGTATCAAGTATTCCGCAAATGTAATGTCATTTCCATGTACGTCAGGCTACGAGACTCTACAGTTTCGATATCTATCTTTTTTATTTATTAAATATGTTTTTTTGGATAAAAATTAAGAGAGTGATATTTAAATAATTGAGTTTGAAAATGATTTCTAATGTTTTTCAATGTTTTGATTTTTTTTAAATTGTTTTTTTCAAATATTTTTTCCTATTTTATAGTTACTAAAGTGTGGGTTATAATAATTAGTCAAGGAAAGGGTTTTTTATCATATAGGGAAAAATAATTTATATTTATATTTTATTAATTTAATGTCAATGGAAATATTGGAGTTTTTATTTACATTTCATCAATTGGTATATTACCATGTTTATAGGGCCATTTTCAATACGTGCTTGACAATCGACATATGATGGTACTCTTCTCGTTAGAGGATGATTTAATATGTGATTGGTCGAGAGCTCCTCGGTTCTATGGTGGTTGCATATTCTTCCTATTCCAAAGGTCACTTTATTTCTACATGAATCGGGACTCTCCCTTCATCGCCAATTGGGTAAGAATTCCTCAACTTCCCTTACCCTTTCATAACCCTGCGATTATTCAGATGTTAGGGAATATGGTGGGATGATTTCTGTGCTCTGATGATCGCACGTCGTCGGTGAGTCATCCTGTCAACCCAAGGCATTGCATTGAGGTTGATTCTTCGAAGCCGCCTTTTGACTGGGTCAAGATTACGGTTGGGGAGGAGTTTCGCTAGTTGTAGGTGGTGTTTTTTGAACCCTAGGTTGATTACTTCTTGGGATGCAAGAAATTGGTCCACCGTGATGAGCAATGTAGCAATGGAGGCATCACACTTCCAGTGACGCGAAACCGGGAAAAGACTGGGACGGGGCTGTTGAATGATGTTCTTGCAAAGGATGGAAATGGAGTGGAAGGCTCGGGCTTGAGAAATCCATCAGTCGGTATGGTGCTTGGGGGGATGAAGAAGGATCTCGAGGTCGGTGTCAGGAATGTACATGCTAATTATCCTGGAGGTGGTGCAGATATTGTCATGGCAGTTCTTGAGGGAGGGAATGCTACTGATACTGGGCAGAGGACTAGTGGACATAGGAAATGGGGTGATGGTGCTGGGCACAGCTCTGGTAGTTCGAAGGGGTGGAGGGTGAGTTTGAATTCAGAAGGTTGTGGACAAACCCTTGATGCAAGTCCATGTCTGCAATTCCAACATGAGGGATCAGGGAGTACTGCTGTAAGGTGTAGTCGGTTCCATGTTTTGACGTCTGATGAAGTTTGTCAAGATATGCAGTGTGTTTTAGCTGTTGCAGGGAAGGGAATGGAGCCGAGGGTGGAGGAGGAGGGGCCAATTGACGCTCAGGTGGAGGTGGGAAATGCAGGGAAGAATTTACAGCTTGTATTGAGTGAGGCAACGGTAATGATGGACACTGGACAGGAGCTTGGAGGACAACCACCTTGCTTGGCAATGGTGGATTGTAACAGCTGCAATTTTCAGGCCGGAGGAGCAGGTGATGGCCTCCAAGAAGTCCAGATTAATGGAAAGTGGGGAAAATTCTCAGACAGTGGCAAGGAAAACATGATGGTGACACCCTCCTATTGTGAGGTTCTCAAGGATGGGATGAGTGATTCTGGGAAGCAGGTGTCCAGCCAAAGGATGGGGAAGGACTACTCTACACTGCCGAAGCCGATGTCCACTAGATCCTCTATTAAACAATCACTGCTGGAGCTGATTTAATTGGAGAAATTAAATCTTAGAAGGAAATATGCCATGATCCTACGGAACTGCGAATGCTCAGAATGGAAGACATCAACTGTGGAATGAGGCTCTAGTATGTATTGTGACGGGTATGATGCTTTTGATATGTAAGTGACTTCTATTTTGTGGCTTGTGTTCTGCATTACTTTTTTCTTTATTTAATAAATAGTCAGGGGTCTACCTCTGATGGACTTTCCTGGTATAAAGATAACTCGATGGGCGATGATTCATTTTTTGTTATAACAACAAACATGTTTGATTTTCCTTTTTATATTTTGTTATTAATCATTTTGTGTAATATGGGAAGACTACTCTAGTCGATCTGACTTTGAGATTGATAAAACTATTTGACAGTCATGTATCCTTGCCAATAAAAAACCATAAATTTTATAATAATCTTTCAAACTACTATCTATTGTTTATAAGGAAGATAATAATAATTCTTTATGGTTCACCTTATGGTTCTTCAATAATGTGGCATATGGGTTTTAAAATTATTTATTATTTCTATTGGGTTATTTTTTTATGATTATTAATAAATGTAAGATTAATTTCAATCTAAAATCATTGTTTTCTTAAGGTTATTGTAAATTAGAGTATTTTTTATGTATCCATATATTTATTATTTTAATGTTTTTTTCCTACTTTAATTAACTGTGAATGTTTAGATTACACATTATTAAGTCTATTTAAGAGTATTGTAAAAATATTATTGATTCTATACTCACACACTTCTTAAGAATTCTGATAATATTTTAGATGAAAATAGATGTGATGTAGAAAAATTTATCAAAAACTAATTCATCATTAGTGATATATAGATCAATAAAAAATATATTTAATGATTATTTATATCTTTTAAATATTGATTCACATTATTATATTTGTGTCTTAACATTGTCTTATTTCGGTATTTGATAGTAAATATCTATTAATTTCAACTAATAGTTATATACTACTATGTTTATCAATTTTTTTACTAAAATCAGAAGAATATATAAATTATAACTCTTCAAGGATAAATGATTTAATATTCTTCTTTCCCTATTCCATTATTTGCAGAAATTGGTGATTATTGATTGAACATATAGATATCCCTTTTGGGTACCATAGCCGATTAGTAAAAATATTGTATTTAGATCCATATTATTTAATTAGGAATATAGTAACATGGTGGTATTAAAATCATTATTTTAATAAATTTATATTATATATTTTTAGAATAATATTAAACAAATTACATTAAAACACATATGTGAACTGCAAAATTTTAGTGTGTTTGGAAACTAAATAAATAATATTAGAATTTTTTGATAGATCATCAGAAAATCCAAAATAGATCTACACATAATTACTCCCCTTATAAATATCATATATAATACCATTATTTATATCCTAGTGATGGGATGTATAATAAAGGGTGAGATTATAACTTAATTCTTGGGTAATAATGTTAGATATAAATTCTCACATAAAAATAACATGAGTATAAGTGTATGAGAACATGATATTATAATTTTTAAACTATACATTATATATCAAGGAACATATTCTTAAGAAATGGCTTAAAGAGTGGTTGTTCATAAGTCATAAACCATAAATGAATCACAGATTATATGAAATGACATCATAACTTAGGTATATGACATACAATTTAGGAATGCACATATGAATTGGTAACCTAATGTCATGGATACCCACCTTGACATTAATAGCATATCCATCGTGGACAAACCACCTCTGTATTTACATCGTTCTTGGGCTAACCAACCATGTACCCCCCTTTTGGGGCTTGTAACAAACTCACATATACACTCTTCTTTGATCATGGTATAAACTCTTGTATACTCATAGATCTCATTGAAAATTACACTCTACCCAAGGAATTTGAAGTTGATATCTATAACACTATTCAGATAATGTATATCATAAAATTTTTTTTCAAAAGATCATGACTAATTATTATATAAGATCCCACAAAAATAAATGGGTTTCATAAAAAATTCATTAAATAATTACCTATAGAAAAGAGATAGGTTTCTTTAACATTTCATCATTTCAATATTTAATTACTCATGGTTAAGGAACAACTTTCATTAACATGTTATCATGGTTTAAAACATGGAAGAGAACTGTTTTCATAAAAATATTTTAATTATAAACATAAACTATTCATTGGAAGAGTATGACGAGTAAACATTGATCATATCCCTGTAATTGAATTAGTAACATCAATGTATTTCTTTTAAGAAGGAAAATTATTTTGAAATATCACATTAAAATTTTATTTAGGAAAATAGACGTTCCACATTAAAAATATATTTTTAAATTCATAAAGATATTCAAAGTCCATTTATTCAATATAACCTTTCATTATTGTAATTTAATTTGAAAATAAAACATCGTTCATGATGGTATGAAATTATATTAATACTATACAATATAAAAACAAATATTCTTTTTATGTGTTTGGTAAATTCCAAACAAGCATAATTGAAAAAAATTCAGTGAATATTCATTTTAAATTTTAATTGAAAAATAAAAACGTGGGTAAAATTTTTATTAAAAAACCAAGTGGAAAATTAAATAATATTTGAAAAAAATTGTTAGAAACATTGATATGACAGAAAAAGTGTTTTCTTCTAATGTGAGAAACAATTTCATTTTTATTTAAAAACATTCTTTTGGTATATTGAGTAATAAAATATAGAGAGATGATGTAAAAACATGTAATCTAAAGAAATAACCATATTATAAGTGATTTCCTAACTAAAATTAAAAATATATCATAATATTTCATCATAAAAATCAAAATCATAAATAATCTTGTTAAATATTGAATTATTAACATTAACCCATACAACATTGGTTGCTTCTGTATAATATGACACATAGAAGTGATTTCCTAAATGGGATTTGAAAATCCCAATAATTTTCAAAATAGTAATTTTAAAATACATTCTTTTGAATTATATACACCATATAAAATCACTTATTAGTTAATAAGGTGTGTGTCTCACATATATAAAAAGAGAGATAATAATCACTTACCTTAATTCCTAACTTCTTTTATACACATTGTAAAATGACATATATTAAATTTAAATTTATTATAAATATATTAGATAATAAAAATACTTATAATATCATATATGAAACCCTTATATTTTTTAAACACCATTTATTAACAATTACATCATAAAAAAATATTTTTAGGTGTTAAATACTCGCTTTTAAAGAGGGTTTTGGGTCATTTGGATTCATTCCACATACATTGATCAAAATTAAAAAATCATAATATTTTTTTATAATTTTATAAATATCATATATATTAATCATATACATATTTATATTCATCAGATAAACATATACAATTCAAAATGAGTTACATGATTCATTAAGATAGTGGTTTGTATGTACACATGAGTTTTTGTTTTATTTTTTCATTGATAGAATAATAGAAATGTAAATAATAATTAACATTTATAGAGTCATTATGGAATAATATATATAAAATATTATCATTAAATTGTTTATTATTACCTTCCATGTAAATCATATTTGAGAAAATATCACATCACTTCCCTTAGAGTAGTCCTCTATTCACACTTACAACAATAGTTTATCCCCTGCAGAATTGAATGAAACTTTTTTTGTAAGAGATATTATTTCTCCATAAGTATTATTATATTTACACTATTATATATTTTAATTATATTTATACTCAATCGCAAAAATTAGATAAATTGATGAACAAGGTGTTACATCGGTTCGTTGGGGGTAGCCCATTATACAGATGAGCGATGATATCATTTTCCCATCAAGGGTGGTGGAGAGGGAAGTAGGTAATTACTATAAAAACATATAGTTATACATAATATAACAATTTAGATATATTATCTTAACATAATAATATTTTAATGATGAAATGGAATAATAAAATAAAAACACATGTTTTAGAACATCATTTCTTTTTGGGGAAACCACCATTGGTTTTCGCAGAAATCCATTTTAGGATGGATTTACATTAAAAAAAGGATTTAATTATTTTATGAGGTAATTAATTAACATGTATGGGTATGTCATTTCTTAAACAATTCATTTTAAAAATTTTAGGAGGAGTGGTGTGCTATGCTTTTTTAAGGGGGAAGATGAGATAATTGGAATTTTTGAAATGAAAAATTTATCCTCAATTATCCTCATTTTAAAAGGAATCAAAATATATAATTCAATATTATACATTATAAATGGTTTTAATATGACCTTAAAATTGTCATTCAACATATTTCAAGTTAATGTTTTCCCATATTATTTTAGTTTCACCCCCTGCAATCCCATTAATTCTTAAACAAAAATAAATGTTTTTAAAACATTTTCACTACTAATTATGGAATAAAATTAATTTCCACTAATTAAAATTATTTTAAATATATAATACATTTTCTATAATAATATTAACATATGTGTAATACGTTATTTTAAAATTAAACCACATTTGTTATAAAAAATCAGTTTTCAAAAGTGAGAATTTTCATAAGTATAAAGAGTTATAGCCCAAAAATTCAGTATGAGATTTATTCTAATGAAAAAATATATATTAATAAATATATAAATTAAAAAATATTATTTTAATACCATAGTAATTTATTAATTTTTTTCAAGATGATTTATAATAAAAAGCATTTCATAAAAAAACCTGTTTTTTTATCATTCCCTGAAAAATTTATATTTTAATAAAATCCAATATTAACAATAATTTAATTTTGATGTTATTAATTATGAAATTAATTTCATTATGACAAATTAATTTTATAACATTGAAAAAAAATTATATATAATATAAGTTTACAAAATGTCATAAATAACTTTTTAGAAAAAAAATGTGTTCCTAAAGCATAAAATAAGTTTTATTTTTCTCTCAAAACTTGTAAACACATGAATTTTTTTAAATATTTTATTTAATATATAATATTTAAATATCAATAAGAAATTTAATAAAAAATTTATTTATTTATTTATTATGATAAAACACAAATGTAGGCATAGAAATGCTTACAAAAAAAATGAGGTTCTTTATTTTCAATTGGATTCTATTTTACTTTATAATTAATTTAAATAACATATAAATGTATAAAACATAAATTTTTATAATATTTTGAATCATATTAACACCATTCATTAAAACAACTCATTGATAGTTTTATTATCATATATTTATATATTATCAATGTATCAGGGTTCATTATAACTATGTTTTTAATGTAAAACAAACATTAAATAGATTTGCATGTAATGAAAGAGAAACTAATTTTTGGTTGTAATTAAATACAAATTATGTTTTTTTAATTTATTATCGTCATTAAATTTAATATATTTGAATGAATTATAATTCATAAAAACTCACGTTGTTTTATTTTACTCCTTAAAATGAATTTTATACTTGATGTTCATATGGGTCATCAAATTTTTAACATTTGAATATTGATTATATGAAACCTTTATCATACAAAGGGATACTAAACATCCCATAAAATAAAATTTTTGATTCATAAAGGATACCTAATGTAAAACATAAGTAGGATTCAACATAGGGATTCCTTTTTTTATAAATTAAAACTTGGACAGTGAGGAAAAACTAACTCGAAATTACTAAAATGGTGTTATAAAGAATGCGGTTAATAATAAAAATGACACAAAAAACATATATCTAGGATTAGTAAAACGAACATTGGTTCATAAATAATCAATATAATAAGAAACAAATTTTTAAACCTAATCTCTAATTCCAACTATAATGAACCTGGATTTTTATAAATTTATATTAAATATTATTATATTAATATAAAATTAACTACATAAAATATTCCCATGTTTCCTGAATGTTTATTTTTTTTGTCCACTATATAGATAGTATTATTATTCTGTGAAATATATTCAATATCTACCACAATGATCTTTCCACTGTAGTACTTTACTAAGACATATCATATTTAATAATTTTATTTGTATCCTATGAAAGGTGACATATGAAAGGGTGTTATCAAAGGTCCAATAAGGATAGAAAATTGAGATATGAATGATCACTTAATAATTAAATGTATATAAGGGGATGTGAACATGAGTATATAATTTTAAAAATATACAGAGGATATCAAGGATCAAAATCTATAAACATGACAAAAATCTTAAAAGTTCCTAAGACATGAATGAAAAAAGAATCAAAGACCATAGGACATAAAGTCATAATATTGGTACAACACCAGGAATAATGGAATGCACTTGACTATAGAAAAACTTATATCAAGGTAACCCACCAAGACAATCCTAACATCATAGTTTTGAGATGAACGCATGTGTTCATTAATCGATATTGGGAATAATACCCATCTAACTACTTTTCTTGAATTAGGGTATCCCCCCATGAACCCTCTTTTCTAGGCTTCAAATAACCTCCCATGTACCCTTTTATCTCATCAGAAATTAATATTTACCCAATCAACTAGAGAGACATATAGGTTAATGTTACAAACCAGATAGGGTGCCTTGGTTGCACAATAACCAAGATAATCCTAACATAGCCCCAAGGGAATTTATTATTCTTATAGGTCGGTGAATATAACCTGGAATTAAAAAAATTTTAAAGTGGTTACTATTTCAAAAGATTCAATTTTGAAATTAATATAAACAAGGAAATGAGAATATCCAAAAAAAGCTACTTTTATTAGTGTAACAGATGTCAATCATGAATTTAATCCCAATGTATTATAACTCAAGTACCAAAATATGGGGAAAATAACCCATGTCCTTAAAGAGACAACTCACTAGATCAACAGTTCAATGGATGGATTCACCTCCAACATATCATTTCCCTACTCTCGAACCTAGAATTAGGTAATCTATAAACACCTGAACACATATTTGGAGTGTGAACCAAAACCCAGTAAGATCTCACAAAATATTTCCTAACAAGATCCAAAAAAATAACTAATGATGTCCTTCCAATTTTCAATCAAATAGGTTTTGAAATTACCAAATAATATTTAATAAAATTAGGCATTAAATTTTGAATAATGGGAATTCATTATCAACTAATTATTAAGATTTAAAAGATGGAAATACATTTCTAAAGATGCAATTTTTCACTAATTAAAGGTTACATTATAGAAATGGATCGTTTTAAAAAACGCCATTTAGAAAGACATTTTATAAAAAAAATAATATAAATTAGCAAGACATGTACACAAGTTTTAATTAATTTCATGTATTCATTTGAAATAGATACATGATAACTACATTAATATGTTCCAAATTGGCATAATAGTTCCAGGCTATAGGGGACCATAATGATAATATGGAAAAGTAGGTATATTCGTCCCTTGAACCAATTCCAAGCAAGTTCACAACAATCTCCTTAGAAATGAGATTCTCTAATATGATTTTTAAAACATTTTAAATCATAGAGTATCACCCAAAATAACTCACTAGCTTTGTAATTATTTCATGTTCTCAACTGAAAAAATGATATTAAGTTTATTTTAGGACTGATTAAAATTATATTAAATCCCATTCTCCATTTCAATATTTTATTTTTCCCTTTAAATACAATTACATGTCTTTTATCTATGACATACCTTTTCATTTTGAAACAAATAGGATTCCATCCAAAAAAATCATTATATTTTTCACAAGAAAAGTATTAGAAATTAATTCAACATTCAATTTTAAAATCAAATTTCACCAATAAATTCAACAATTTAATTTTCATGTTATTCCATCAATTTATCAGAAACCACCAATTCACAAAATATGTGGTTTTTTCAAAAGTTTCCATCAATTTAATTTATATAATTAAATTGATGAAATTTAATTGAATCAATTTGAAATAAATTAAATTAAATAAAAAAAATTAATTCTCACCATGTTCCAATTCCATGCCAAAAAACATTTTTATCAAATACCCATATCTTGTGAAATTTGGTTTTTCCAAAAACCAATTGGAAAAGATATGATTTGAATACATACAATAACTTTTAATATTAAAAAATTATATTTAAAAATGTAATTAGGGTTTATAAAAAAATTTCATCGTAATGGAAACTCTTACCCTCATAGGAGCTTGATTTCAATGAGTGAAACACAAATCTTGATTTGATGAGGAAGTACACAGAAAATGGGATCCAGGGAAATTTGGATTGAGAATTATGTTTTTTACCCCCAAAAGTGGTTATTAGATCCAAAATTAAACACATGGATACACGGAACTGTAAGGATTGAGAGATATAATGGGAGATCAAGAATGAGAGGATAAAACTAACCAAGAATATATATGGGGAATTTATCAAGATTTCGATCACTTTCAGGTGGGATCTATGGGGACATGAATCATTATTGGTAGGTCCGAGGAACGGGAAATGATTTTGGGATGGAGTAGGTCCATCAATAACCAAAAAATGGGGTTTTGTAAATTTAAAAGAACATATTTCTAAAAAACATCTCAATATGGTTTCTTATGAAATGGAATAGAGTTCAGAAAAACCATGAACAATCCATGTTTCCATTATATATGGGTACTATAGTTTCACTATCCAAAATTCCACTTTCTATCTTGAGAGGGCTCACGATTGATCACGTCATGCATAAATTTTGCGCCCACCATGAACATTCCAAAAAACGTCCAAAACATGAAAATTTTACCCTAAGAAACCCTAAATAAAACCCTCCAAAAGATAAAAAATGAGGGTTTTACGAACACCAGAATATGAAAATGAGATGTTTCCACCTCCCCACCATAGATAGTTTTTTCCAAAACATCTTAGGAAGAATCCTCCTTGCCTAAAATATGAGTCCACTACTCTCACATTAGTTCCTTACTCTCCCATGTCTTATGAAAATTGGATCCATGAAACCATTGTACATGAACTAATGGTATCATCCTCCCATTATTTTTTTTATTCTCAAAATCAACTATCCAGACTGGTCATTCATTTATAGATAAATTTTATTCAACTTCCACATCACACCATCTCAGAACATGAGATAGATTTGATATATGCTTTCAGAGCTGAGATATATGAAACAAGTTATGTTTTAATGTTATCTATATTAAAGGAACTAAATTATATTAAAATATCCCCTCATTCACAACAATAATGAACATTCCCACAAAATAAGGTCAATTTTGCTTTACCTCCCAAGTCGTCGATGACCCAACCAGGCTGAAACATTCAAGAACACCTAGTCTCCAATTAAAAACTCCAATGTTCAATAGTGATGATAAATATAAGATTTATATTGGTTTTGTTCAGTCAACATCATCAGGTGTATCAACTAAATCATTATTGTCATCTCTTCCACAAATCATGGTTCAACTAAGGAACATTCACTAATCATTAGGCAAAAATACATAGATTTACATGGTTGGCCTTAAAAGTCCTCTAATGTAGAATATATGACCTTGAACTGGTTACTATTGATATAAGAGAACTCAACCATTCTCAAATATCATCCCAAGCACCACCAATGTCTATAACAAATTCATGAAACCTATCTTCACGTATTTGTTAATAGTTCTTTGTTAATCCATACAACTGCAAATGGTATTCCATGCTAAAATGGACCGTAGATCCTAATTATACATTTATTACTCTCTAGTAGTGATAGGTGAACTAAAGATCCATATCCAAGAGTAGATAATATGGAACTCTATGAAAAGGAATAATAACATTAACATAAAGATCTGTCAACTCCTCAACATTGGTTGTAAAATTAATTATTATAATGTGATCTTACTTGGTGAGGCTATATATCACAAAACATGTCACATTAATATTTTTCTGGGTTTAATAGAACGCAACCACAAAGTCGAAAGATATCCCATCCCACTACCATTTAGGGACTATAATTAACTGAAGGAAACCTGAAGGTTTTGGGTTCTCGACATTGACTTGCTGGCATATGTAGTAGTGAGAGACAAACTCAACAATGCCTTATCTCATACCTAGGAACCAAAATTACCACCGCATGTCATAAACATCTACTTGGACCTTGAGTGCACATCCCACTATAAACTATAATAATCCCCCATCATATCTTTGCATACAAAATATAGTACCATAGATCACCCTTGAAATCATATAATTACTTCAATGAAGAATGAGCGCTAGGAAACTATCTCCCCATCATAAAGAGATTATCTACTAAAATGGATCTCATAATCATGCTTCTAATCATTAAGAATAAATTCATGAATATAGGATTCTATCTAAACACACACCAAGGAATCATTGGCCCCTAATTCTTATACTACAATTAGAAACTATGAAAGGAGAGCCAACAACTTCCACTCTTTCGTAGATTCCATGATTACCTTGGTCTTATGTTTCCATATAAAAAAATGAAATAAATTTCCATCGCTAGGTTTTAGGCGATGTAAAAATTGAAAGCATTATAGAATTCCCCCCAAGAACTCTGGAAGACATTCAAATATTTTAGGGACAAAGATACAACTCAAGATATTTTGGTCTGAAAATATAGTAAATCATTCTTCATAATGTTAATTATACTATCTCTTAATTGTGTGCATCATAATGAATTATCAATTTAATGTGTAGGATTATTTTTCTCAGGAGGACTAAGTTGAAGAGATCAATAGGAAACAATATTATTACCCTAAATAACAATACAACCTAAAACTAATCCCGAGGCATCATTGTAGGCCACATAGCCTGTTCATCCTCGGGAAGAGTCAAAACTGGCACAATATTCGAAAAGAGTTTTAAATAAAAAATTAACTCTCACATTTTTCATTTTATGAAAAAATTATTCATTATAGAATGAGATAAGTCATCATATAATCCAACATCAAGATGTTTTTCATGAACTAGTTATAATATCAATCTATGACAAATAACCTCTATATAAAAAAGATTTCGATGCATGTTCCCATTTCATAACAGCTATCACCATCTCATGGTCAACTAAAATACAACTTTCTTGCACCATGTGTCCCAAGAATTTCATTTCTGTAATCCCAAAATCTCACTTTCAATGTTTAGAATAGAGTCATAAATTCCTTAGTATACTCTTTACTGCTCCCAGATGATGAACATGATCCTCCTTAGACGAATATTAAACAAGTGTTCCATTTACAAACACTATCATGAAAGTATCTAGATACAATTGGAAAACAATGTTCATTAATTCCATGAAAACTATAACATCATTGGTGAGAGAAATGGGTATAACTAGGTACTCATACTGACTATACCTACTCCAAAAGGATGTTTTTAGAATTTAATTTTTATTTATCCCCAACAATCAGTAACTATAGTAAAGATAAATCTTAATGAAAAACTTCTCCTCCTTTAACAGATCATTATTCAACAAGAAAATATACTTGTTCTTTACCATAACTCGATAGATATTTCATTGATCAACACATAGGTGTAGTGAATCATAATATTTTTTAGAAAACAGAACTTACTCGAACAAAAGTGACTCACATTTTCATATAAATCATTTCTCTACATGATCATACATATGTGACATAAGATCATTAATATCATCTAGTTCCATGTGGTGAGAAGGAATAGAAATTGGATGAGTAATAGGAATTGTTTTAATGGAAATATTAACCTAATTTACTGGTAGAAAACTAGATATGTTATAAGGAAACATGTTAGGAAAATAGGTTAGAAATAGAGGGACATCCCCACCCGAATATTCCTTTTCCATATCAAATAAAAACACAGATATCACTTTCCCCAACATCAGATAATAATTTCAATATTTTATTGACCTTGGGTCCCATTATACTTGGAAGACACGAGACACACCACAATATGTAGTAAAAGATACAAATCAATGATAACAATCAATGCTATAGTTATTCGGAATGAGCCAATCGATCCTGAAAATTACATCAAGATTTTTCGGGTCGATAACAAGAAAATTCCATTCAAGGAAAACACCTGATAAAGAGGAAACATGAGGGAATTCATAAAACCCTCATTCTATTTGTACTAAGAGGTGTAGTAATATCATTTTATCAAGATTAAATCTCCAAAAAATGATTATCTATATTAACAACTTGGGTTTAAATAAATTAATTATATACACCTGTATCAAATATGATAGTATATAATGATGAAGATATAGTAGTGGTACCTATGACGGTCACCGGACTCATATTTTTTACTTATATAGACTCTTCCAATGCATGAAGAATCTCGATTCATATGAATTATTCTATAACCTTGTTTAATGTGAAGTATTTGATTGTCCCAATGGTTTTGTTGGAGAAAATGATCTCATAATTCTACGGTAAGTAGAACAAATTTGGATGGATTACTAGAAGTACCCTCAATGTCTGTTTCATCCACATTTTGTATGTGCCTTAGTGTATACCCTCTTTGAATGTCCAACCTCTCTACATTATAAGTAAACAAAAGGAACTCATCCATATAGTGAATGAAAAATAGAATGACCCTATAATCAATAAATTCGATTAGAACCATCATTCTTCTATTTTCCCCTAATGTTACTCACGCTTCTACTTTTAGAAAAAAAAACACATGAAACCCTAACCAGCCAGCTTGGTCTATATCAACCATCACTTCTCAATCCTCTACATTTAAATAATAAGGTATCACTAGAAATAAAACATAAGTACAAATATCTAATGAAATCCCCAACATGACCCTACGAGTGCTCATATACTCATTTAATACAATTCTAGTGCAATGTTCACGAGCTCAACAATATAGGTTATATATGATTTCATTGTTCTGTTAGACATTCATGTTTGGAGATATTAGTGGACACTAAATGAATCTTCAACTATGGATATAACATGTTAATGAAAAAAATTATGTCCTTCAAATCTAAGATCTCATTTTTTTCTTCACCATCACCATGGTTTCCCACCATCTCCTACTCAGACATTCCAACATGAAGGTAGAACATATCACATTATGATACATAATGTTGAGAAATATGGTAATGTGTGAAATAGGTATGATAGTTCTAGCCAATAAGGACCCAACACAGTGAATAGGAAAAAGTTTTCACATACATCCATAAAACAAAGGTGAAGAGGAAAAATCACTATTGCATAAGGAAAAAGATGTGATGTTATGAAGTTTAATAGCATTATAAATCATTTAGTGGAATCATAAATAACTCTCTAAATACATAACACTTTCATGTTCTCTAATAAAAAATAATATTTTGAAATTTATTTTATGACTACATAAAATAAAATTAAATCCAAATATCTAATTCAATATTCCAATTTTCCCTTCGAATCCTATAATAGGTTTTTAATCCAAAAAATTCCTTTTTATGATGAAACCACTTGGATTCCAACAAAACCATTTTTAATCCATTTTTCACAGTTAAGATTTTGAATCCAATTAACCATTACATTTTACAATATAGTTTCACACATCAATTCATTAATCTAATTTTAATTTAATTTAATCAATTTAATAACTACAACAAAAATTAATTTCAATGGGTGTTTTAAAAAAATTACCATCAAATCCATTTCTACAATTTATTTAATAAATTTAATTGATTCAATTTCCCTCAAAAGGAAAAATTATTATAAACAATTTAATCCTCCCCAATTTCTAATTCCATTCCAAAAACACATTTTTTATCAAAAACACCAATCCCCTGGAATTGGGTTTTTTTAATAACCAATTGGAATCCATATAATCCATATCTAGACAATTATATGTAACTTCAAAAAAAAATTGAAATAAAGAAAATATTGTTAATATAAATTTAGATTCTTAATAGAACCACTAACTTAGAGCCAATAGATCTCGATGTGTTAAAAAATATTCTAGATTTTCAATATAAGAATGTCCACAATAAGATAAGGTGAAATGAGCATTAGAAGCTAGGTTTATGGAAAAAAATAGTTGATATTAGATCTACAATTAACTTCAAGGATCCAATGAACCCAAGAGGGATAGATATATTGTAAGATCAATAATGATAGGGTGAAACTAGTTGAGAGGAAATCCAAGGGTGTTAATCTAGTTTTAAATCAATTCCAGGAGAGATCCAAGGGTCCATGAATTGTCCTTTGGAACACAGAGGGAAGGAAAGAACGAGTTTTAGTTGATTGAGGTCCATTCGGGATTTAAAAATTGAGATTGGGAAATTTTAAAAAAATTTAAGATCGTTAAAAAACTCATCTTCATGGTTTCTTGGGAAACATAGAACTTTTTAGACAAACCATGTATTGTCCATGAGCCCATTATAAATGGGACACATTATATATATAAAAGTGGGTTATGGTTTGATTAACAGTGAGTAATCAATACGGAGCTCTCTATCAGAAATACCCCATTCTGGATTGAAAGGGAACATAGTTTAGTAAATCATTCTCCAACCATGCACTTTCGTAGAAATTAAAAAAACATTAAATTTTTACCTATGATACCCCAAAAAATACAACAAAAAATATGGATGAGGAATACCCTAAAATGGTAATAGGGTGTTACAGCCTATTTTGTCACATAATAAAAATAATATATATGTGTTATATATGATCAAAAATCATTCATCATATCATAACCCAAGAACAAAATTTTATTAAGTATAAATTTCACCATATCATATCCTATTGAAATGAAAAATGTTTCATAAACATTTAATCATTTCAATATATAATAATCCAGGGTAAAGTAATGTGTTTAATAATGATTTTTTCAAGGTATAACCTGTTGAAGAGAAATTTGTGTCATAAAAATATTTTCATTATAAAAACACAGAATAGAGGATTAATTGTTATGGTATACGTGGATCATAATACCATTAAATAGAAATAAACATCTCATGATTTCATATTTTATGGTAAATGGTATTTAAAGATCACAAGAAACATTTCATTAGAAAGACAGACTTTCAAATGTGAAAACAAATTATTAAATTTCATAAAAAATATTCACAATTATTTTCATTGAAAATGATTCAATATTATTATAATGTAATATTTAATTAAATTATTTGGAATTATGATCTAAAATCACATTCGTTTCATATATGTTAGAATAAATATTATTTGAACGTTTTCGACAAAATCTAAAAGGACATTATTTAGAAGTTGACATAATGATTCCATTTAACATATTTATTAAAAAAATGAAAAGGGGTAAACATTGAATCAAAAAATAATATAGGAATGTTATAATACATTTTTATAAATAATTTATTTGGATGAAAACTGTATTTTGGCATAACGGAGAAATAAATTCGATTTTCTTTAAAAAAATATTATTTTAAAATTTAAAGTAAATGATGAGTGGAAAATAAATCATAATTATATATTTTAAAGTAAATAATATATGATAGTATATTCCATGATTTAGTTGAGAAATAGATCATGATAATTTATTATCAAGATCAAAATCATAAACAATCACAATAATCATTCAGATTGTAACATCAATCATTTACCACTTTCGTATCTTTTGAATAATAAGACCTATAAAAGAGGGATCCAAAAAGGGATATTTAAAGCCACGTAATATTGATTATAACACTTATGAAATAATATAAAGGGTTTAAAATTTACCATACAGATGAAAATAGTTATGAATATGGTTGGTGTCTCATTTATTTAAAAATTGAGATTAAAATCCCTTACCTTAAGTATCATTTTCCATTGTAAATTTTCAAAAAAATTATAATTAATTAATTTACATTAAAAATAAATAAAATAATTATAAAAATACTTATAATACATATATTTTCCTCTTATAAAAAGAAAAAAAAACTTTTATTAATAATTCCTTTATAAAATCAATAATTCATTGATTTACCTACTTCATTTTTAATAAGAGTTTTACTTTGGATGTCTAAATAAATATATATTGATAATAATTGAATCATATATATAATTTTAAGTATTTTATAACAATTATATTTATTCATAATATTTATATTTATATTAATCCCTCAAATCATGTGATAGAAAAATGAGATACATCGTGCATAGATACTATAAGTCGTACGTATGCTTGAATGTTGTATTGATTTGTAATTAGAATAAAAAAAGAATTTCGAATAATTGTTAACTATAATATAATATTTATATCTAATATATATAAAATATTATCATTTATTTATACCTTATTAAATTCTCTGTAAATATTCAGTGAGAATGAATCACTTCGCTTTGTGAGGCCTTAGTACGACTTACACTTGAGTGACATTAGTGATTCCCCCATGGAAAGAAATGTAAAAAAGGAATATGTGATTTTATATTAATAGGAATATTTTTTTTATATTTATTATATATATTTACATTATATTCATCCTGATACACAACAAATATATGTATGGTTGAATAATGATTCACATCGGTTCGTGTGGAGACAACCCATCGTACACATGAGTGATATTATCAATTCCAATTTATTGGAATGGGATATGTATTAAGGTCACAGTAAAAACATAATAAAATATAATTATATTTAATTTAATAAATTTTTTATATTTCCATGTTTTACACATTTTTTAACTAGGTGTTGGATGAAATAATATAAAAATAGTCATTGAAAATTTCAACATCGCCTATAGGTAACCTCCATAGGTTTTCACCAAAGTCCGTCATAGGATGATTTTTAATAAATATAATGAATCTAATATATAAAGAAGTACTTAGATAAGGTATTTGGCCATTTATATACTAAACTAATTGGTTTTGAGAGTGAATTGGAGATTATAGATAATATCCTTTTATATGTGGGGGAGAGTATGCAAATGGATTTTTTCAAAAGAATACAATGTACCCCCATTTTTTCATTTATAATTATCCATATTTAAATTTTATCAATATTATAATGCATGATTTCAAATGATTACATGGAAACTAGTTTTTTAATGTTTCTTGTTCATTTTACCTCACATGATTTATGTTTAACACCTAATAAACCCATTTATACCTTAACCATTGTAATTAATTTTAAAAATATTCTTTATTAATTATGGAAAAAAATTATGTTTTATTTTCAATATAATATTAATTATTAAATAAAATATAATTTTATAAATTACTCTCTATTTAGTTTACATAAGTTGCATAATTTAGTTTATAATAATACCACATGTGAAATGATAAAGCAGTATCACAAAAGAAAATGTCTTTATCGGTATTGAATTTTTAACAAATAAATTTCAAGATAAAATATATTAAAATAAAAATAATTGGATTAACCATTTTATAATTTCATTAATTTTACATTCATAACCACCTTAATAATTTTTTATATTTTTTTAAATTCTTTAATAGAAAATTAAATTCTTTCTAAAAACATGAATTTTTCCCTATTCATAGGAAATATTCACTTTTTTTTAAATTATTGAAAATATACCCTTATATAATTCATATTCAATGATTCCATAAATGATTTTAATTTTCTATAATTATTTTATAAAATCCATAGAACATAATTTTAATATAAGTGTGAACAAAGTTGAGAAACTGTTTATTTAGAAAAAAAATAAAAAATTTCAGCATTAAATGTGATATATTATTATATAAAACTTAGAAAAAAAATATATTAACATAAAAATATTTTTTGAAAAAGGGGTGCGGTGATAGATTTTTTTATTCAGCAGTCGGTTAGACTATAATCATTATGGTGCAAAGAGGATATCTATAGATTCTAAAGAATTATTGGTTGGATTGCAACCTGAAATAACATCAAGTGATGAGACTTGTTTGACTGGTGTCGCAGATGCGATGAACATGATGGTAGAGTATAAAGTCTTCAAGGCTGGATAAAGGCCCAATGCGATCTTGAGTGACGCAACTGGATTGAATTGATCTACAGATGTTTTGATCACGTTTTCGGTTGATGCATGTAATCTTCTTGATGTTGAGTATGCTAATGATTTATTCCCTGGGACAGTGGATGATCCAAACATTGTGGCTGAGAAGTCATTGGAGGAAAAAGGGCGTGGTAGCCATGGTCTAGCTCAAGAGTTGAAGAAGTAGTCCCAACCTGGATTTGATGTTTCTGGGGAGGTTGGCTTTGTGAATAACATTTTTATCAATTAAAAAGGTGGGTATGATTCTTCCATTTGATGGAAAATAAACATTTCACACACCAATGATGGTCAATAAGTTGTTTCAGAATGTCTCATAATGGGTGAGCATTCAATTATTTCTAGGATTTTTCAACCTAAGGGCCCACAACCTCTGAAAATTATGGAATTTTAGAGTATGTTTCGATGATTTGGGATTCTCATCTTGAAATATGTCTCACTTATATGAGAATATTTCCATTTTCTTTTCCCAAAACAGGACCATAATGTTTGATCATGGGGGTTCGGTTCCATTTCAGTCAAAATTATGATTATTCATCTTTTCAAATGGGATAAAAAATTCAACCCTTTAAAGGTGGGAATCACTACTACACAAATATGGGATAGGTTTTATGGCTTAAACTGGAAACTTTCATATCCCAAAATTTTCTATAACATTTCATTGTATAGTTTAATCCCATTTAAAGTGGACTAGGAAACAAAATTGGTCCTCTTTTGTAAGTTCACTAGGTTCTTGGAAGAGGTTGACCTCTGCACGACTCTTGTTAACAAGGCATTACTGGCTAGTGATGATAGTGTTATTTAGTTAATTATCATCTATGAAAAAATGCCAAAAATTATGCAAGCACTGTAATGTCCTTGGATATGAATTATCTTCTTTTGGAAACTCTATTAAATGAAGCATATCCACACTTCAGGGACATGATGCGAACAACTTTCTGATGAAGGGGAATCCTACTAGGAAGGATGATTTTCTTCATCAGATAGTTGAGGATAGTATTGGTCCTTCCATGAATGATGTTGAAACAATAATTATTGTTGATAATGTCGAGAAAATTAAATATGTTCTAGGAATTTTTTCTTAATGATGCTCCCAACCAAAGGATTGAATATGATAGGTCAACTGAATATCATCCTAAGCTCATGGACAATTCTTGTTCAGCCATTTTCCATGAAGAGTCGAATGTCCAAAATGATGAACCTTCCCAAAAAGGTAAAAATGTTGACTTGCAACAACTCTTAGATTCTATGACATCATCCAGTTACAATGAATTGATGGTTGAGAAGAAAATGAGGATGAAATTCAAAAAGTGGTTGATCAACAACACTCACATGAAAGAATAGATTTCTTTCTGATGGGTATTAAATTTATAAAATCTGGCTCTCTAGTCATTTCTAAATCCTATCACAAATTGGTTTTGGATAAGGAGGGATTTCCGCTAGTTTCAAACAAGAAGGTGATGTTTCCAATTTTACCCTCAGTGAAATTGATAATGGGTAATCCCACCTATGAAATTATTGATGGTTCCATTGGAATGCAGGATAATAATTTGGGCTATGCTTCGACTGAATCACTAAAGGGGGAGGGGATGAAAAAATCATCAATAAAAGATAGATTTCCAAAAAAATGTGAGCAGAAACAAGATTATATGAATGGATATGATTGTACTGATGTTGAGACACTAATTGAGTAACTTAAATCCTTTCCTCTATGTAGGTGGGATAATGTGGCAGGGTATGTGGTCGAGGTGATGACAGAGTTTTCTAACATCAACTTAGTAAAGAAAAAATAAATCTATCTAAAATATTTAAGAAAAATATTTGAATATAGCTTCTTCTTTTATGTTATTTATATGTTTTCTCATTCCCCCTTGGACTTCTTTCTATTTATTATTTTTAATAAAATAGTTACAACCTCTAACTTTCTCAAATAATAAATGATTAATATAATTAAATAAATTTTATGTATTCTATTTATAAAGATAAAACATCTTTTGGACAAAAAAACTATGAAAATATATTCAGTATATTTGATTGGGTTTTGTTTTCAATTTTAACTAATGGATTACTAATAAAAAAGTATAAACCATAATTTTTTATGGTGTAGATAATACCATTCAAACCCTCCATTCTAATGGATAGTATATAATTGTAATATTAAATAATAATATTCTAATGGATTATTAGGGATTATCAAAACTAGGTGTTGCATGTAAGGAAATAAACACTTGATGTTGTGTACAACACAAGAAAAACTCAATGTGGAAAGATAATTTTTTTATGTAATGTAATATGTAATATAACATTAATTTATTTTAAATAAAAATAATTTATAAAAATCAAATATTGTTACAAATAGAATAATATTATTGGGACTATAAATATACCCTTCAACTTGTTTTGATAAAATTCTTATAATGAAACATTTTTTACAAAGATGTTCCCAGTGAATAGTGGTTAATTAAAAACTTATTAATAGTTTTTACAAGAATAAAATGATGATTATTTATGTCTTGAAAGTGTTCATTAATCATTCTATTTTTATTATTGTAACTGACAAGAAGGTGTTTTTAATACATTTTATGAAATAGAATTCAAATTCTTCATTGATTTTTAAATATAATGAATATTATGAAAATATGGTGGTAAACATAATTTGTATGATTAATTAGATTACTGTTGGATATAAATGTAAAATAGAGAGACACATAGATGTATATTGGAATAAATGTCTAGAAAATCGTAACTAACTATATTATGTGAACATTTAATAACAATTTTATTAAGAATAATTTTGATAGGGATCATATGCACACTATTGGAAGTAGCTCATATAAGTCTCTATCATAAAAGCTATATTGTGTATACTATTTTCGAAATAGAAAATTATTATAATGCAAATAGGATAGTGGAAAATAACTTTGAATCATATCATTAATGTTAAAATCCACCATAATCTAGTTTTAGTTTTGGATTATATTTTATGAATGGGTTGTTTTAGAAAATAAATTATATATTATTATTCAAATACAAACTGGAGAATTTTAAGACATAGTTTGTAACATTTTTTATATAAGTTTTAGATTATAGGTGGTGGTATGTTATAATTTTTTTCCCATAATATAAATAATGACCAAAAATGTTTTATCAATCTCATTAGTTGAAAATATTTCCCATAAGAACTAAATATTGTGATGACGAGATAATTCATATAGTTTAAGAATTGTAATTTAATGATGAATTAATATACTTATATGTTCATGGACTAGATGAGGTATGTTTGAAATTAATATTAAATGGAAATCTCATGTCATGGAGACCCAAAATAAATATCATTATAAAAATTAAAAAATATTGTTTTTTAGAGAGTTCATATTATCTTGGATGTGGTACATATAGCTTCTCAAGAAAAATATGGGAAGAAAATAGTGTGTAATGATAAAACATTCAATGTACTGCCTTGTAAAATGAACTATACTTTTATCATAATAGGAGGTCAATGATGAACTTATATATGGAATCATATATAATTCCATTGATGGATTATCACGTTTGTATGTCACTCAATGTATATCATTTTGGTTATAAGGGTAATATAACTAGTCATTACTGAATTAATCCATGACCATTCCATCAATGTGGAATGATATAATACATGAGAATGTTTTTCAGGAATTTTTTATAATGAAATATAGGGGTTTATCTAACCTTAATTAGTGATCTCACATGTAAGTTGATTAGAATAATTAGTCTAGGAATCTTACTCATGGGAAGATAGAAAATCCATTAATGTGATATCTCCAACTCATCACGGGTGATGTAAGTGGTAGAATATATTCACATTGAGGGAGGATTTTCCAATATCGGATGATCATTCATGACTTATTTTATACTTTGTAATTATTTATTTGATTATAGAAACAACCATTTTTTCATTTTATTTATAGCATTAGACCATATGACAATTTAAATTGAGATGTTGCCTCATAGTGTTGTAACTGATATAATATAGTTTAATGAAATGATAAGGTATTAAAGTGTCTATAATTTACAATTATAGAATGAATTTGTTATGTAGAGTCCTTAAGATGAAAACATGTGACTATATCAATTGGATGAATTGGTATATCATTCATTGATCAAAATAACATCTATAGTGGGATAGTGAATTTAATTTCAATATATGGATTTTTCATTCACTATAATAATATTAGTACCTAATTCATGTTTAAATGGTTATACTTTTCAAGAAATTAGGTGAATATCATATCAATTAGTGGTATTATTTATTGAAACCAATGATATATGTAGTTTTTCAACAATATTCTTTAATTAACTTCATGGTTTCCCAATGATTTATAATGGGATCTATTTAAATAATATGTAAAATTATCTATTACCTTGTTTCCAAAAATTAAAAATATTTAACTACTTTCATACTAAATGTTAGAAAAAGGTTTGGAGAGTTAATGATATTGATTCATTAATTAAACAAAATGGATTCATTTATGTGATTCTATTACCATGGAGACCATTAATGATATTTTTTAAGATGGTCTAAGATAATTTTGATTATGGAGTTACTATAATAAATAAATGTAAATTATAATTAAAATTAAATATCAACTAACTAATATGATAAATTTTTTGATCAAATTATGTGTTTTTGGATCTTTTATATAATTTATATTTACTCTAGATGTTATAAACATATCATATTAATTAAATAATAACCAATATGGAATTTACAATGTTTTTATGACCATACATTCTTCTTGATCATTATATTTTTTGAGAATAATTCAATTATAATGTTCATAGTTGTTATGAATAAAATATTTGACAATTATATAGTAAAATGCATAGTTGTTTTCATGGTTGATATATTGATTTATTAAAAATGAAAATATGGTCAAGATAATTGTCTTAATTTATTTATTAATATTTTCAATTTATATAATTTTTCATTAATGGTTTATAAACTTTAATTTTTCATTTTACATTTTCAATATTACGTGTTTGTTTTTTCATAAAATAAAATCAATATTAATCCCCATATTTTAAATTTTTTTATATAATGGGAGAGGATTGATGAACTCTTTTGGAATAATTTTTTTCATGATGTAAATGAATATTTCCAGAGGTTTATCAAATCCTTTAAAAAGTTCCATTCACTAATAATGTCCATGAAATGTAAAAATAATTAAATTGAATTGGAATAAAAGAACCATATTACCTTCAAATGTATTAGGATATGACTTACTCCCACTCAAATTCTGATTCTACCACATAAGTTTGATGGTCATGATATATATTATGATTCTTTATGAGTACATTTAGGTTTTCTTGTTATGCATGGAGGTATTTTCATTGCATACAATTTGAGATAACTAATACAACATGGAACACACAATCCTATCAATGATTTAGAAAAAAAATATGATGTTCAAGAAAATGAAGAGATGAAAACACAATATTTTTTATGATGGGTCCAAGATATATTTTAATTATATTATTCTTAATTATATTTTCACATAACACATAATTGTAATTTAAAAAAACATTGCTAGGAATGGTATCTTTAACACATTATCATATTAATTCAATTAACCACAGAACATATAATATTTTTATTGATTATTATAGTAGAAAGACTAAATGTCAATATATTAATGATCCTAATGAAAATTTCAAGATAATATATATTATCTAAAATTAATATTTAGTTAAACTAATTATAAATAAATATATTTAAATCCAACATGATTATAAGGTCCACATTTTTATAACAATCGTGATAGTAACTTTTATCTAAAACATGTAACCAGATGTAGGAAACATGTTTTGTTGTGTCAAATAAGGTCTTATAAAGTTTAGTATAAAATTAATATTTTTATTTTCTAGAGAATATATATTGGTTTGATATTGATGAATTAAGTGGTGTGGATTTTTTATTTTTGGAATGTTGTTTTGAGGAACTACAATGGTGGGAATGGTATTACAGTGCATTATTGTTAAAAAATTTATCTATTTATGGTATATAGGTCATTTAGATATTGATCATGTCCTAGAAAGAAAAACATTTATCCCTTAATTTCTTTCACTAATAATCACTAAAGAATAATATAGATGTTATGGAACATAAAACACATTGATATTACCTAATTTACCAATATAGAATATTCTAAAGAGAATATATATAGTGAAATGCCCAGGTAAAAAATCCTATGTACTCTTGATTGGAGGATAAAATATTTTTTGAGAAAAATATCTCTTTTTAAGACACACAAACTTTATAAGGTTCTATAATACTTAACTAATTACCCAGTGTACATAATTAATTCTCCGCCTACAAAAATTTCATTGATGAATCCTTGGATAGTTTATATGTTTTATGTCTACTCAATTTATTACAAACATTATTCTTCCTCCAAGTTTGTCATAGTATATTTTCAACATCATGAATCATGATTTTCAATGTTTTTTAATCCTCATAGTGTTACACCCAATTATTCATTGACCTATGAGATCTATTTTTAGTTCATATTGTTAATACAACTTCATCCACTCTATTAAAATAATATCACTTATTTCCAATATTTACATAATTATTAATTATAAATTATCCATTATCACTATAAATTTAGACATCCAGTAATATAATGAATCTTAGCCTTCTTTTTCTCTAAATACTTATCTTTTAACAGATAATATATATCAATGTAATTATATTACGGATCACCTTTTTTCATCACATGAAATCATGATCTTCTATATCTTTTTTAACACTTTCTTCTTATTATATATGATATATTTGATTATATTCCATTATATATTTCCAAAACATATGAACTTTCTTTGTATATTCTTCTATTAATACAACCCTATTGATCCAATGGTTGGTATCCAATCTCATTTTTCTTATATTCGAAGAAAAATAAAGTAATATCTTATAATTTATTTTTTTATTAAGTTCTATTAAAAAGATATAATTACTAAAATCTCAATGGAAAAAATCCACATATTAATTTCAGAGAAAAAATCACAGATATTCTATAGATCAGTTATTCATGGTGTGAATCCGCAATCATAGTAGCACGTCCCTCTTGAAAAACATCTACATTGTATGATCACCAATTATAAGGTTCAATTATTGGGAAAATAATATGACCAAAAAATTTGGACTACCACTATTATATTTCTCGTGAATATCCAAATGTTAATCTATAATTTATTCTCTATTTATGAGTCCATTGATGTTTGAAATTATAAACTATAAAAAATATTTAATTAATCTAATAAATAAAATTAATAATACCATTCATGGACGGGAAACATTTTCATCACTAAAAGACATTGATTTCATCCATGATTAATGATGTCATATTTCATTATATACGTTGAAAATATTATTATATTCTATATCTTTAAAACGTTTATGTTTTTAAATTTTTTTCCTTTGAATGGTTCCCTCTTAATTGGAAAACCAAATGAATTCTTTCATATATCCACTGTAATAACACCCATCATTATACAGTATAACCAATCCTTATCGTAGAAATTAGGGAATCATATAATCTTTCATTGAACTAAAAAACATAAAATCACATCAAATTTTACAATTAAGTAACTCTATATGTGGGATCAATGATAGGGGAGGAGTGAATCTGTTATTGCTTTTCATTTAAAATTTGGTTTTTAAATTTTACCATTATGGCTTGTAAAATAACTCGATCCACTGTCCCTTTTTTCTCTCAACCATATCTGGAAAATGCTACAAGTAAAGACATTAAAAACAATAGTTTATGAGGTTATGTATTGATGTGATATTTCTAATTTATATGTTCAATGACATGGATTGTATATTATGAATTATTTTCAATTCCATATAATAAATAATCCAAAATTCTAGATTGATTATATTCTAAATTACCTTGTATAAAAAATTGCCTTTAACTAATCACATGATTTATCTAGAAATGGATTATTTTTATGTGATCTATTTTTTCCTAGTTTTTAATGAACATTCTTTTAATCACCTCCCAGTGGGATCTTTATAATGATTCATGATTGTTCATCATGTGTCCTTTTTTACTTTTGTTATAAAAGGCTTCAATAACAATGGTTTTTGATATAGTGTGTTGATTTAGATTGTTTTGGTTTTAATCATATAATATTAATGTATATGTCACCTGTATTACTCATAATAAATGAAATCACAGGATGTTTCAAGATATTCACAAAATTATATGATTCATGTTATCTCTTGGTAAGATTTTAATTCTCACTTTTTTGACATATTTGAATTCCTAAATGAGATTCTATCTCCTTCTTGGATAAAGTCAATTGTTTCCAATTATTTTATTATTTTATGCAGTTCTAAATAAATTATTTAAATTTTCACTAAATATTCATCACTTTTATATACCTAAATATTCATTGAATAGTAATGATAATCTTATTCTCAATAAATCATGAATAATATTACACATGTAATATTGTTATTTTTTTCATCCTAAGTCTTCAACCATTATTACCATTTCATAAGAAGATAAAATCATCTTTAATTCCACTGATATCCAAATTGATTGTCACACATGATATATTATCTAATAACAACCTCAATTTCTTAACAATAATTCTTTATTTGAATACTCATATATTTTTGGATCTCTATGTTTTATAAAATATCACAACTAAAAAATTATAAACTCTTTAATATTTTCATGAGATACATTCATAGTATAAATTATTATACAAATACATACACATGAATATATATAGTTTATTGGATGAAATTTAGTTGATTATTATCTAGGTTTTAGCACACTCTGAATATAGTTGAATTTACTAGAAATAGTTTTTTTTTATTTTATGAAATGGAAATATTAAAAGGGAAGTATTGTCCTGAAGGAATTGATAGTTTATTAGAATAGGAAAACTAGATACATACATAATAGTTTCATTAAAACTTGAAATAACGAACTACATAGTAACCATATTAGAAACATAATTAATCTTCTAGATAATCCTCCCAAATCATTCATAATACACAACTTCACATCCTATGAAAAATAAAACCTAATAAAGGGGAGATCAATGATGCTTAGTAAGGGTATCAGATACAATATAAGAAAAAATACAAAGTATGGTGTATAATTAAAATTAGACATGTCATTAAAACAGAATCATGATCATAAAATGGAAGAAATTAAAAACTTATAATGCAATACTAAAAGTAACCATAGTTATTATACTAGTCAATTAATCATATGGAAAAAATTATTATATTAATTATCAGAAAATGAATAATTCCATGCGTTATAATCATACCTTCAAGGCCTTGAACAAGTCACCATTTATAATGTTTAAAAACCCAAGCTTGTTTGTCTCATGAGACCTACCAATTTCTCGAGGGGCTATAACAAGCCACACCCATCCCATAATAAATCCAATACATTCATAATATGAAATTGGAGGAATGTAATCCACACACACATTCATATAGAAACTAACATATTAAATGTAAATAACATTACCTAATGTAAAAAATTACTAACCAATTAGAGTAATATGGGAAATGGTATCACGAGAGGAGATTCATAGTACAAATAGTTATAAATTATTAATAAAATATTGTCATTGAAGTCATACTATTTTAATCCCATTTTATCAAAATAATAAACAATATTGATGAAATAGTTTGAAATACTCATATAAAATCATCAGGTAATTGTAGAGGGAAATACACTTTTACTTTGAAAAGATGTGTTCTTTTGAAAAAAAATTATTCTGAGAAAATAAAAGTGAAATAAAATTGGCTATTATAATAGATTTATAGATTTTAGAAAAATAATGGTCTCTTAAAACATAATATATAGTTCACATGAAAATAAGTAAGAATTCGAGAAGTTCCCTTCAATTAGGCATGTTTATCGAGATGAATTTGAGAAAGATTCCTTTAAATCATTTCACTCCCCTTATAATAAAGAATAATTATGATAGTTAAATATATATAAATTATTAATATATAATTTTTTAATATAACATTATAATAATTAATATTTTCATTGGGTTAAATGAAGAATAATGATTAACCCAAATTAAAATTGAGGTTCGTGTTGAGAACCCTTACCTTATTTCGGAATGTGTTCTACACTTAATCAAAACATCATGGTTAATCAGTTTAAATCTTATAATAAATTAATTATAAAGAATATGTAAATATATTTGATTCACTTTAGTTTTATTATGTTATTTTATATAATTATTGATATGTTTTAAGATTGAATTCTATTATTTCAGAGGGTTTGTTTCCATGATTTCAGAATTGGATCACTTGAATATTAGTAATGGAGATCCTGTAAGGTTGGTATAATTCACCAGAATTTTAATTTCATGTTATTAATGATCCAAAATAATTTTAATTGGTGTTATTTATTATTTTTATTCCATATATGATGATGAATCATCAAATAACATATTAATGATAATCGTTTTGCTTAATTTTAGCAGTTTTTATATAATAGGGAACTGGTATTATTCTATTATTTAAAATTGTTCTAGATCATTACATTATATATAATACATATTTTATATAATGTATCTACCATAAAAAATGTATCATGACCATCCTTTATTTAGAAATTAACGAACACATGTTTATCATCCTCAAAGGTTGTAAATGATCACTTCTGAGATGATGATTTCATGTTTAAAATAAATTAGGGAGTGTATGAAGATTGATGATGGATATTAAATTATCATGATATAATTATTGTATATAGATGATACTCGAGTTATCATGATCATTTCGACTGAATAGGTGAAGAGATAATAATAAATGAAAATAAATTGAAATGAAATTCAATGAAATAGGAAGAGGATTTACTACTTTAATTAAACTTCTTCATAACCTCCTAAAGAGTAGGGTTTTGGACATTTGGAAATAAAAAACGCTCCTGGATGTTGGGAGATGCTAGGGAAGAGTATTTGGGGAATCTTTTAAATTCATTGTGTCATTGAGTGAAGAGAAGAGGGAGTGAGGCTGGTTTTTATAGTGGATGAGGGGGGTGATTTTTTAATATCTTATTCATTAGTTTATTATTTTGGCTCAAAACTGTGATTAGTTTGACAATTATCATCAAATATATTAAAATAATGAAGTAATATTCATGATTATAGTTCTTACACCAGTGATGAATCAAGTAATAATCTATTAAGAATGTAATGTAATTGTACCGTAAATGACCATATTATTCTATTCACCATAAATTCAAGACATTTAGAAAAATCAAAAAAAATCACCATAAACATTTATCGACATAAATAATTAAAAAATTAAATACACTTCACCAAAATAATTTCCTATATATTTGGAATTTAATTTTTAAATAATATTATTATTTACATGAAAAATACATATTATAAATTTAAAATTGATTTTATAACACTTATAAAATTTAATTAAGGTCTCACAAAATTATCCTAAAAACATAAGACAACACAATATTGATTTAAGAATCCATTTTATGAAAATTAATTTCTTTTAAATAAATTTGTTAATTATAAAAATGTAATTATTTATTGGTTACTTATAAAAATACCAACAATTAAATATTAATTATTAAAATATTCACATACTTTTAGTATGATTTAATTATATCATAGTTTCACTTATGATATTCCTAAATTTTTTTAAAACTTTCATGTGTAAGGTTACTATTTGTTAAGGTGATTTACAATCCCTATGAGTAATATTACTATTCATAAGGGTTGTTTCTATTTCATCAGTATATATTCTTTAATGTCTTTAAATACGTCTTATATCTTTTATTCTGGATTTATAATGATTTATTGTTTTCTATATGTAATTTTATATGATTCAAACTATATAAAAAAAATAATATTATAAATTTTGTTCTCATAATTTTTGGGTCATTACATTCTCCCATCCAAAAAAAATTTATTCCTCAAAATGTCCAAAATATCAGCTTACCAAAATATTTGTGTAGTTCTTCCTCATAATTTCATCATGTTCCCACGTCGCCTCTTTAAATTTATGATTTTTTCAAAGAAAAATTATCATCAAAGTCCATTGATTCCTCAACACCTATTATTTAGTTTACAGAACTCAGATAGTCTCTTCATAGTAAGATAAGTCAGGTTCCAATCTAATTAATTCAAATGTGATTACATGTGCTGGGTTAACAATGTACTTTCTCTATAGTGAGACATGAAACACATTGTGCACTATGGAATGGCTAGGTGACATCTCCAAATGATATGACACAACTCTAACTCTCACCAAAAGTAAAAAAGGACCAATGTACTTGGGTAATAGTTTCTATTTTTTTCCAAATCCTATAACACTGTTCCATGCTGATTCATTCCTGAAGATGTGATATCCTATTTGAAATTACAAATATATCAATAAATTTTTAGAATAGCTCTATTTTCTACATTGAGATACTCTGAAATGGGCTTAAATGGTCATTACATCCTCTATTGTTTCCTCCCCGAGATCTAGCACTAAAATATTCCATTCAACAACTAATTCCCAACATGTTGGTTCATGACATCTCTTTCTATATGACACATTATACGACGCCATTTTTATACTAGAACAGATAATATTTTTTCAGGAAAACTCTACGAAAGGTAAATACTGATCCCACATATATTTAAAATCATGTGATAATGATCACAACACTTCTTCTAGTGTCTATATCATCCTTTTGGACTACCCATTAGTATGGGGGTTAAAATCAGTACACAAATAAACCTCACTATCCCATGATTTCTGGAAGCTTTTACAAAATTTCTCTATAAATCATGGTTCATGATAAGACAAAATTGAGATAGGTGCTTCATAATGTCTTATAAATTCATTAATATATGTCTTTTCAAGGTAATCTAGTAGAAAATCCACACTTATGGCGAGGAAATGTGCAGAATTGGAATTTTGATCAATAATCACCCATATTGAATCAATAATTTTTTGAGATTTTGGTAATCCAATGACAAAATCGAGAGTTATTTCATCCCATTTCCGTGAAGGAATATGAATGAGCATAAAGAAGCCTCTAGGATGTTATTTTCAGTCTTCACCTACTCAAATAAGAAAATTATTGATACATAATCCTCAATTTTGAAAATCATGTTATTCCTCCTGAAATGTTCCTTTAGATCTATATATATATTAGTTCTACAAAGGTATAAATGAAAAAATTCAATATATGGGCATCATCCAAAAAATCATTTTTTTTCTTGGCTATAGAGCTAACACATAGACTCCTTCCAAATTTCATAATTTCATCCTCACATATGAAGTTATGAAACATCCCAACCTTCACAACATTAATTTTCTTTTTCTGATTCTAATCAATACAATGAGAACTTTTAACACTTTCCAATAAATATCTTTGTGTAACCTGTCGAAAAAGTAATGATTTTTTACCTTTATTGTAATTTAAATAATCTATATTTTCTAGATCCATGTACACATGGTCGATTTCAATTCTCATTATGTTTAAAACTAAATAGAATACCCTTCACAATGCATGAACTACCTTATTTTCCTCCCCTAGGTGATAGTGTATTTAACAATCATAATCATTGAGTAGTTCATGTCATCTCCTTTTTCTTGTGTTGAGTTATTTATATAAGAATATATATTGGAAACTCTTATGATCTATAGATATCAAAATTATTTAACAATAGAGATAGTATATCTATATCATCAGAGAATATAATGCAACTATTAAATCAAGATCATGAGGGAAATATTTTTTCATGAGTTTTTAAAAACCATTATTCACAAGAAATAAATCTATCATTATTTATAAGGATATAGCCATACCCATTCTTTGATACATCAAAATAAATAACAAACTAACCATTTCCCAATGGTACAATCAATATTATAGAATTCACTAACATTGTCTTAAATTATTCAAAACGTCATTCCCTTATCCATATGAAAATAAAACCATTATTTGTAAGCACGGATAATGGTTTAGCTAATTCGGTGAAGTTCAGAGTGAAATGCCAATAATAACGTGGTAAACTGATAATACTACGTACATTGGTTATGTTCCTTTGTGAAGCCCATTTATGTACTACCTATGTGTTAATCATATCAAATAATATTCCATCCATAGAGGCAAGAAATCCATGAAATGAAATTGTCTGATTCTATAATTCACACTTGATAAAATTCTCATATAACTTTTTTCTTCTAAGAGTGTTAAGAATAATGCACAAGTGATTATCATTATATTCATATCATTTTTATTACAATATGATTTCCCAATAAATACCACCACAATGTCATCAAGATATTTATTGAAGACACTATTAATTTGATCCATGAGAAAACTTGGTGGATTAGTCATCCTAAAAGGAATTAATGAATACTTTCAATGCTCAACCATGTCTTGAAATGTTTTCATTATAATATCTATATTCCTCACATGAAATTGAAAATATCCAAATCGACGGTCGATATTCAATTAATATTGGGATTTGTGAAGTTGATCAAATAAGTCATCAGTATGAGAAAAGGATTTATTTTTCTCTTTGTAATAGAATCCATTTACCTATAGTCAATGTGTAGCCTCATAGATAAATCTTCCTTATTAATGAAAATAACAAGATCTCCCCGTGGAGATACACTTGGGAGAATAAACCCGTTACTACTCAAATCATATAGTTTTTTTCTTCCCCACTATTCCAATGTAGACACTCTAAAATGATTCGTTGATGTAGGCCTTACACAAGGAATTAAATCAAAAGAACCCTCAATTTCATACTACGAATGATGTCTGGATAATTCTTATGGAAATGAATCAATTTATTCTTGAACAATATGTACATAATCAATTTGAACATTTCATTCCTCACCCATTTATATTGCGATATCTTCCTCTAGAATAATTAAATTTAGTAGAGCTTCTAGAACGGGATCTAGAAAAGGATTATATGGTGATGTTTCTTCACTAAATATAAGAGACTCTACATAATTCTAAAAAATTGAAACTCTCTTCTCCATGTTATATATATTAGTTTGATAATTTTAAAACCAATTCATAATATATATTATATCAAAATATGTAATGGGTATGATGTTATGTTCTGAAACAAAAGCATGATTATGTGTCAAAAATGGGACATATCATCAAATATATGTTGTAATGGTGCATCCCTTATGATTTTTGACTGAATAATCATCTATTAAATAAAAAGGATAACATCTAATTTTATTTGAAAATGGGGAAGATATAAAAAAATGTGATAACCCATAATAAAATAATGAATCGGCTATGATTTAGGAAATTATTAATGTACCTTCCACCACATCATTAGTAACTTAAAACTCGGTTTTTTAAACACATAATCTTGGCCACTCTCTGTTGGCCTTATTTGGGGATGGTTTCCAAGATTCATAAGACAATAATTTTCGTAATGTCTTATGTCTTTAAAATTTTATCATTGAACTTTGGTAGGTTCATTCTTTCTCTTAAAATAATATTTGTGGAGGCATTTTCCTCAATACATGCAACAAACACCCATACCCTTCAGGAATGTCTCATGTTGATTAATCCCACAATTATCACAAGATAAAAAATCAACTCTTCCATTACTTTATTTTTAATTATTTCCTTTTCAAAAATGTTTATCATCCCTCTTATCTACATTCATTCCTTTACAGTAATAAGACATATAAATTTATTTTTCTATCTTGATTGCACATGAGACAATATCTTCATATGATGAGAAAGTCCAGAAACCATTTCTGTTAAGGGGGAATGGTTTTAGGCCATCAATTAATCGATCAATCATGTTCCTGTAATTTATTATATAGTTCGTGGATTGGCATGATACCCCTGTAATGTTGGATTCAAACATGGAAACATTCTCATCATCCTTCTGCCTCAGATTCATGATTTTTTTTCCAATGTCCACTTTTTTGTTGGTGAGGAAAATAGTTTTTGAGGAAAATGTCATTAAAATACCTTCATTCCATATTTTTAGACTCGTAATCCTCCATTTTTTATTTGAATTAGTGACCACCATTGAACTTTAATCTCCTAGTAAATGATGGCTTCCCATTTTAACATTCAATCATTTGTTAAATCCCAATGTGAGAAATTTCATCTCTAGGAAACATATCCACTACTCATCCACAAATTGGTTCATAGTCCAATTGAATAATAGGGGTTGTTCTTACAAAAAGAAGTCTAAAATTTCTCATCATGATTGTGGTTTCAGATGCTCTATATGGGTAAGGTTATTATTTATCACAAGATTATGCTATCCTAAGAGAGTTTTAATATTCTCAACAATAGTAATAGCACAAGAAAAAACATCACTATCTTGAATATGAGGGAAATAACTACATAGAATATGTTTTTTCATGAAGTTTTTATTCATTCCACTAGGAGATATTTCTAAATAATTCCAAAAAACTAAATTAGGTTATGATTCATAATATATAATGTCAAAATAGTAAAATACATAAAATAAATTGAAATCATATTATTGAATAATATAATAATCATTAGCATGGTTTCTTTGCATAAATATGTATAATAAAATCCTCCATAATGGTTTGTCAATAAAATATTAATTATCCTACGAATATCCTCTAGTATTGTCAAACAAGGTGCACAATAAGGTATGTATTCATGTACTATGTCACATTGAGTCAGGAATGAAACACCTTGTCTGAGTTTTACTCATAGGTACATCTATGCTAAAACCACATCCACATATAATATCTAGAACGAGATGTATTTCCTAATTAAATCCATATAATAAACAACTTATAAATAATCTAGTATGTTATTTTATGATTATCCTCTTAGTCTATCTTAGTGTTTTAATCACTAATATTTGTTTTCTTAATCTTTTTTCCAATGATTATACTAAACATCCTCTAATACAAACTATAATGACTCTATCCCCAATCCCATAGACTTGGTGCCTTATTTTAATACATTTGTATATAAACGTGGAAGACATATCCCGAATGAATGAATAGTTTAGTTTCATTTTAAACTGATGTTTATACATAATAATTTCATTACAACTTTAATTGATGTACAAAATTGTAACTATATCAGAATCACTTATAAAATTATAGATTGTTCTCGCAAGTCATTAAAAATATATATATCTGAATATTATGTAAAAATAAAACATAAAAATGGGGTGAGATCAGATGCTAAAAAGGGTATGTAATACAGTGGAAGCATAAATATAATGCATGGTTTATAACTAATAGTACACATGCAATTAATAAATAATCTTGAGCATAAAATGGATAGAATTAAAAAATGATAATGCAATAATAAAAAATAAACATTTATATTATACTATTAAAATAATAACATTTACATACAATTACTATCTTTATAATGAGGGAATGAATAATTCTAAACATCATTAACATACTGTTAAGGCCTCAGCCAAGACTACATGCATAATGTGTAAAACCCAAATTTAGTTTTTCTTATGAGAACTATCGATGCATAGAAGGGGATATAGAGGGATCCACCCATCACTTACTAAGACCAATTAATTCCTCATATGAAAGGGGATAAACATAATGAATATATATATTCTTTTTGCATATAACATATCAAATTTAAATAACATTTCTCAATTAGTAGACATAAACACAAACCACTCAGAGTAATATGGTGAATGGTATTAAGATTTCACATATATAAAAAATCTAATTACTAAAGATTAAATGAAATGTGCGATTTATACCATAAAATATTCATCCCAATTAAACATAATAATCAATAGGAGTTTTTAAATAGACGGAAATACTTTTATAAAATCATCCAGTAATTTTGATAGGAATACGATTTTTTTTGCAAATAAGAGATATTTTGGAAAAAACATTTTGTAAAATTAGTACTCAAATAAGATAGTTTTTAATAATAAAATTAGTAATTTTTGAACAAAAATGGTGGCTTAGAAGAGAATAAAGTGTGCACATTACAATAGGTAAGAATTCGAGAAGTTCTGTTGAACTGCGATTCATTATCAAAAAGAATTGAAGAAAGATACTTTTAAAACATGTACCTCACCATAAAATAATGAAGTACTATTATTGAAAAATATATGTTGTAAATTGTCACAGAATATTTGAATAGTAATTAATAATAATTAATAATTTCAATGGTGTAAAGAGAGAACACATATTAAATCAAATGAAATTGGAGTTTCATGTAGAAAACCCTTACCTTATGTCTGAATGTGTTCGACACTTGACCTTAACAACCTAGATAGTAAAATTATATCAAATACATAAAGAATATATAACCTTATATAAATATATTTGAATCAATAATGTTTTGTTATGTTCATTTGTTTCATTATTGATAAGTTATCGGATTGAATTCTTTCATTCTGGAGTGTTCGTTTCCATGTTTTCATTATTGGTTCTCTTGATTATAAGTAATGGATTTCATGTAATATGGGTTTAATTATCTAGAATTCTAATTTCCTGTTATTAATGAACAAATATATGTTTAATTTGTGTTATGTATTATTATTTTTCAAAATAATCTTATGAATCATTAGATATCATATTAATGATCATCACTTAGCTTAAATTTATCAATTTTCGATCACTATGAACAAGTTTCATTATATTATTTAATATGGTGTATATTATTTTATTTAAAAACCATAAATAAGATTTAATAAATATTTTATAATTTAGTTCAACCCTGAAAATGGTAGCATGGCCAGCCTTGAAGGGGAAATTGAAGAACCAAGGTCATAAATCGGTACTTATTGGGCGATGATTTGGTTTCTAAAATAAAATAGAGAGAGAGCAGGGAGATAGATTATATATATTATATTTAAAAGATATAAAAATAGTACATTTTTGATAGATAATTAGAAGGATCATTTGGATATTGGATCTAAGGAGATAAAAATAAATGAAAATAAATTGAAATGATGTTAAATGAAATAGAAAGATGATTTACCTCAGGAATAAATCTCCTTCAGTACCTCATTTAGGGAAGGGTTCCTAACATTTAGAAACACCAAAAGCTCTTGGATGTGGGGAGATACTAGGGAAGAGTATTTTGGATGATATTTTACAAAATTTAATTCATTGACATGTGAAGAGAATAGTAGGGTGATGGTGGAATTTATTTTGGTTGAGAGGGGTGATTTTTGAATATCTTATTCATTTAATTATTATTTTTTCTCAAGACGATGAATATTTAGAGAATTATCATCAAATATATTTAAATAATGAAGTCAAATTATATATTAAGATTTTTAAATCATCGATTACATATGGAATAGTGTAATTAGCTTCTAATTTATTAATACTGTTAATTATTGTATTTTACTATTCACAAAATTCACCATAACCATTTATTGACATGTAGAATTTAAAAATATACTCATTTTTATCAAAATAATTATCTAAATATGTTCAATTGTATATATATATATATAATCATTTTTACATGAAAAAAATTTAAATTTAGAACTGATTATATAACACGTTCAAAAATTTATTAAGGACTCATTAAATAATCTTAAAATTATAAGTAAGATAATATTTATTTATGAATCCATTATATGAAATTAAATTTTATTAAAAATAATTTTATTAATTATAAAATTGTAATTAAATATTTATGAATTATTTAAATACCAACAATTAAATATTAATTTCAAAATATTCATATTCTTTTATTAGGATATAATTATATCATACATTAAATTATGAGATGACTAAATTTTAATTATACATTCACGGGTGAGGTTTCTACTCATTAGGCTGACAATCTATTTTGAAGGTTTATATTTTTAATATTAAGGGAATTCTACTATTTCTTCAGTATATATTCCTTAACACCTAGAAATACCTCTTATTTATTTTATTCTTCATTTATAAATATTATATTGGGTTCTCTATATGGTTTTGTGTGATTTATACTATATAAAATAAATGTAAGATGTGAAATTTTATTGATTGAAATTTGGTTCATTACATTATTCATCCTGGATTGTATGAATGTAAAGAGAATCTTTAATGACATGAACATTTATAAATGGAATTACATTCATGAATTAATAAATTTCATATTACTTATTTTATTAATATTAAAAATTCACCACTTCTGTTATTTTTGAATGATATGTGTTATATCTATTTGTACATAAATGAATATTTAATATAATAACCATTGATAATATGTCTATTATATTTTGACTGTATGGTTAGTATATATATAGTGTTATGTTCTATCTAATTTATGATGAAAAATGAATCGATATACATAACCAATATTGACATACCCTAATAATCCTATTTATTAAAGAATTTGATTGAGATAACATAACATGTATTTTCCCTTGATCAATTCCCTATAGATATTAAAAAACTAATGCGTCATATAAACCATTTATGAGATAATATCAAGCTTATTGAGAGCATGACCCAAACCCTGTTAGTCAAACCACACTAAGAATGATTCATCTCCACACACCTTACCCATTATCCATATTATGGTGTAATAAAGAACTGTGTATCTAAACTCTAAGTGAATAAATTTTTATATTGTTATTTTTATTTAAAAAATTACATTATTTATCAATTTTTAATTTCTTTTAAATTATTAAGTAATTATATTGTTAAATATTAGAGTTTCATGCTATGAAACACACATTATATTTTGGGACATATATCGTTTCACTCAAGATAATCATTTTAATAATTTTAATAATTTTTTCCTTTTTTTCATTTAATAAAATATTCATCTTTAATACTATTACTTTTCATTAAATTCATGATATAATTTTATGATTTCAAATGTAATTTTTATGATCATCGAGAAAACTATAATTTTATAAAGTATTATTTGTTAACAAATGTGGATTTATTATTCTAAATTTTAAATAATCTTTTTAGAGTTATTTTGATAAAATAATTTTTATTTTTGAAATCATCATGTTGAAATTAATCAATGGTTATTTTTTTATAATATTTAGGGAGGGTTATGATTTTGGATAAAAATTAAATATGGTATAAATATATTCCATGAGTGATGACATCACAAAACACAAAAATTGAAGTAATAAATAGAATTAAGAATATAATAGACCGATTTTATGTTTTTTATTTTTTATAATGAAATTTTGATGTTTTGTATAAATCTATAATCCCATAATGAATACTACAAAAACTAAATTATATTTTGATGGATATAAATTTGAATATTTACAATTACAACTTTCTTCCACAAACCTATGATATTAATTAATGAGTTTTTTTCATATCCTTATGAAATAGTGAATCACACCTCACATAGTAAGATACCATGGGGAATGATGGGATTGTTTATTGTCTAAATTGATTTTTTACATATGGTTTAAATACAATGTTTGGAAATTAATAAATAATTCCCCACTCTTTCTCAATTAAGTCCAAGACAACCACCAATTAAAATTTACTCAAACACATTATAGCATGAAGAAAAATTTAATTTACAAAAATTGATCCACATCAAAGTCTATAATTCTAAAATGATGCTTTTTCCAGTCTATTATATGTACACTATCAAGGCAAGGGACCCTCACCTTCTCACCTTAATTAATGAAAATGTTTTATATTATGGATTTTGTTTTCAATTCTATTGGTTAGGAATAGTTTTTACACATCCATATTCCTAATAAAATAATTCATGATATACCCCTTTCACTCTCACTAAACCATACCATGATTATTTTATCTCCTCCATTAGTTTTCTGAAAATATTAATAAATTTTCTATCCTGGCCATTACCCATCACAATTTCTAGTCACAAGTATTCTTCTTTTTGTACATATCCTTCATTGATTCTGTAAATCCATTTATATAAGCCTAAATTTATAAATATTATATTATAATAGTTTAAAAATAATCTACTGTTTTATGATCATTGTGGAAAACATTTTCTTGAACATGTTATAAATATGATGCGAGGTACCAAAGTTGTACAACCCTCCAATGTACTGGAAAATGTTTTTACATAATGATATTCCATGTGCGTTTCATGGGAGGCTATTTTTGGAAAACTAAATAATGAATTCATGGAGGTTAAACTTGACATATGATTATGATTTTTTTACATTATCGTGTCGACATTAATATGTATCCATTATGCTATCATATTGTTTCATTATTGGATTGTAATTTTCTTGATTTTCATCCATTTCATATCTCCCTGAAATAATTCTTAAATAATATGTATTCAATTCATAGAGTTATTCCATAATTATTCACTTGTTTGAATTTATAGATCAACTCATTCATAGTTATTTCCCCAGGTTATGTCATGTAGTTTTAGATGGATGATGGATTTTTAGTGTAATTCAAAATTGTTTTCAAAAATGAAATTTAATTTTTGTTAGAAATAATAATGTTATATACCTAGTTTCCCAATGAAACTAGAATTTATTCTTCATTTATTGTATTTATGTATATTTTTTGTAATGAATCATTAATTGATATATATTAAATTTAAGAGTAATCATCATTTTATCCATACAATGTTAATTTTACAATCTCTTTATTATATGAGGTTGTTCATATGAATGTATATACATGGACATCATATCATCCACATCCATGTTTCTTATATATGTATTTCAAACCATTTTTTATACTATTTTTTAAAACAATGGGTTAAAGTCATTTATAACCTTGTTTTACTTTTTATAAGGTGTTTAGAAAAATGTATTTTCGATGTTTTCCAATAATGTTACTTTATATACTTTTCAATAAATTAAGAAAGAATTCCTTTTTTAACTCTTATGGTAGGTGTGATTATTTTCTGCCATTATAAAACCTTAGAATATTCTCTTACAAGTTTATAAGAATATTTTTAAAATAAATGATTTCTTTTATAATTACATGACATTAAAATGATTTCAAAATAAAATGATATATTTCTCTTGAATAGTTTTGATTTCATCAATTTCTATATCCTTCATTGGATTTTACATTTGTTTGAAGTTTATTAATTATGAAACGATCATCACTACTGGAAAATAGGTCTATACCCACGGTTTTGCAAACAACCATTGGTATATGGTACCCCTATGCCCACAGTTTTCCAAAACCATGGGTATAGAGATAGTATGTGAACCTATACCCTCAGTTTTGTAAAATCGTGTGTATAGGTCACCTATACCCATGGGTGTGCCAAAAAACATTGGTATTGTTTTCTTTTAAGATCGATACCCACGGTTTTGGAGACAACCGTGGGTATGGGGTATTTTCCGAATACCTATACCGACGGTTCTTCAAAACCGTAGGTATTGTGGTAATTTTTTGAAGACCTATACCCAGGGTTCTCCAGAACTGTGGGTATATCATTGCTGCATTATGGCGGGGAAAAAACATTAGGCAGGACACGAAAATTTTTTGGCAGGAACAAATTTTTTCATGGATAATATTAATTTATATAAGCAGATAAATTTATATATATCAAATAAAAATGTTAGCTTAGTTGGTACTTTACTGATATGCGGCAATGAAGTGCATTGTGAGACCACTGTTCGAATCCTCGTAGCCACAATAATTGAATTTAAATACCTTTTATATTAATATATATATATATGCAGATATATGAATGTGTAACAGATTAAAATATTAGCTTGGTTGGTCCATTGTGGGGCGCGAGCGCAAGGCGTAGTTAGAGGCACGAGTTCGAAATCTGTATGCCACATTTTTTGAATACACAATGTGGATATATATGAATATATATACACAGATATATGTTTGTATAATATATAAAAATCAAAGCTCGGTTTGTCCAGTGGCTCGCTGGTAAGTGTACGGTGCAGTGTTCAAGACCTGCTCAACGCGTTTTTTTTAAATGAATTTAATAAACTCCCCATGGTTTGAAAACCGCCATGCTATGCAGTGTGGTGTTGGTGTGTGACACACCAATACCCACGGTTCTACAAAACCGTGGGTATAGGTCCAGACCCCTATACCGACGCCGTTCCAGCCCACGGTTCACAAAACCGTAGGTATAGCCTATACCCATGATTTTTGGGGCTATACCCACAGTTTTGAACCGTGGGTATATGCACTTTTTCCAATAGTGCTCCCAGATTGTATTGAAGGTGTTGTGATTTATTTGACTATGGATGTATTACTTTATAACTATCACGAATTATGGTTAAAGTATTAACATTTCATATTATAGATTTAATATGACTTTTTATGTTATGATTCAACATTTTCATATGAGGAATGTATTGGACAATGTAAATTACAGGTGGAGCCTGCTACAACTTTTTGATGTATTTGTATGTCTCATTAGGAAAACTAGTGTCTATACACAAGGCCTTGAAAAAATATTAATTTTATGTCTTGGCAAGAGGCCTTGAAAAAAATTTAATTTTTAGTCTTGGCAAGAGGCCTTGACTATGTGGTTATGATGACCATCATTATGTATTCCATAATAAAGAAATTATTTATTGATATTACATGTGATTATTCGACTAGTAGAATATCCATGTGAATAAGTAAATTGAATTATTTTATTTACCATTTCCATATTATATTGTAGTTTATGTTTAAAATTATTTTCTTTTAGGTTTAAACATTGCCTTAAATGTTTTTGTTTATTTATGATAGTTTATGTTATATTGTTATCCTTACTGATCATCCGAGCTCACCCCTTTCTTATGTTTTATTTTTTACAGGATGTGAAGAAGTATATTATGCTTAACCCGCATGAATAGGCTATGTGAATTGAGTGTGTTCAAAGTGGACACAATATTTTTTTTATTTCATTATGTAAAGTATAACTTATGTATGCATCTATTACATCCATGTCTACTAAAATAATCTTTTTTGAGTCCTGATTTTTTGTGATCATGCCAATTTTATATAATATTTCACTGACTCTTGTTAACTAGGGTCGGGGGATTAAAATCAATCTTTTACGGTCATGTGACAAATTCCTTTGTAGATATTCACCCCTCTACATTTTTTACCTGATAAGGTTAATATGTCATTTCAAATCATCATCGTTATCAATTTGGTTACCCACTTTTAAACCATGTTAATTAATTAGGTAGCAATAATCCATTTTTTTTGGGAATACCATCATTATATGTATATTTAAGGCCAAATCTTCTATAATCAACCATTTACTATCCCATGAAAAATATTTTATGAATTCATAGTTGACCATAATCATGATTCCTCTCATGATATACCTATTCATATAATAAATGGATGTTATTTTTTAATTTTTTTAAAATGACCCAAATTATATGCATGATGTAGTTGGCATGTCATCATTGGAATCCAAAAAAATTTCAATCACAATGGGTGATTTTAAATTTTAATATTTCAAATAGTATTCTATAACATTGTTATAATGAAATAATAAAAAAACAATTAACATCAATTATAGTTCCCATATATTTATATTTCATCTTCAAATATTTCATTTTATTCATGACTTCATACATAAATATTCATTATATTTTCTCAATTATTACTCTATTGTGTACACTTACAATTTTTTCATAGAAACAATCCTTTGAGTGTTACACATCTCAAATGCAGTAGCAAAATGAGTGGTGTTCTTTTATACTTGTTAGAAAATTATTTACTCAAAATAAATTTTATCCAAGAATTACTATATCATTCTCAAGATTTTTTTGAATAAGTATCAATATTAATATATTCCAATAACTTATTTCCACAATATTATATGAGTGTCATATTTTCTTTTTACAAAAAATAAATGATTTATCCATTTAAAATAGATTCCACATAATAACATCCATGCAAAAAATAATCTAAATTGACATTGATGTTTAATTTCATGGATAACCCATTCATCCTTGATACAATTTTTTACCAGAATGATGTAAAACTCCTTCAGAGGATAGTGAATTAAAAAAAAGACTAAACATTTCATTTTTTATTTTCCCTAATACTTTTGTATTTTGATCACATCTAAACATAAACATATTCAATATCTCATTGGATCATTAATATTATCAAACCAACTGATTAACACAAATGCACAAATTAAACTCATATATTTCAAGTATTTTACATAGTTCACCACTAATAGATAACCTATGGAGAATAAACACCAGGATGTGTTAGTGCACTAGAATGAACTATAAGGAAAATCGATCGATAAATGTTTTATGTTATGTTACCTGTATCCCTTGATTTTAAATCAATAAATGGTTCCAATAAGTATCATTAATGATTCTAGGTCCATTCCCTATTCATATCCTCAATACACTAAATTGGTGATGGCTTGGTAAAATTATAAACATAAGGGTCTCTTCCATCATTAATATATATGAGAGCCTCTCTATTATATCATAGAACATTGCTCACATCATGAATCCAAACTTTATTCTTTTTTAAGCCATTATATATATCATTATCCTCAATCCATTCTATATTATAACAAATCCTAAATTAGAGGGTTTTTTATGTGACTTAATGTTTATGAAAAATTAAACAATTCTTCAACAAGTAAAAATAATTACAATTGTAGTGTTATTCCTGTAACACCTAAATTTTTATTGAAATATTATTTTTGAATAAAAAAAAATTAATTTTTTGGGTTTAATTTGACACTAGACTAATTTATTCTTTTGCTACACAAAGAAACATGTTATGATAAGACAACCCACAACCACAACTTAACATTCATTACACACAACAATGACATTTAACATAACAATCATACAATAATTTATATGTAACTATTATAACCTAGCCATCATACACAGTGATAATAATAGTAATAGCTTCTTTTTATACATTAATTATAATTTTTTTACATAAACATGGAAAATTAATCAAAACATAAATATTTTTCCGTATTATCATTGTATGAATTTGAAATACTATTTTCGAAAATAAAATATATATTCATGTATTTTTATGATTAATAAAAACATATTTTTATAAAATAATTAAAAACATGAATTCGGGGAAATAAAAATAAATTTTTAATTCAAAATTTCAAAATTTTGTTAGGGTGACTATTTTCATTTTTTTTGAGAAGTTTGATTATTGAATCATAGTGAAAAATACTAAATTTTAATTGAAAAATACCGTTAAATTTATTTTTTTTAAATATAAAATACTTTTTATATTTTTTAAATATAATTATGTCTATTAAAAATAAATTATTCAAATTTAATTCATCAAAATAAACTTTAAATTGAGTTTTTTTAAAAACATTGTTATATTTTGATCATTTTCAGTTTAAAAACCGACACTCTCATTATATTTGATAGATTAATATTAAATTGATTGATTCCACTTATTTAAATGGGATACAGAAAAATGGACCCCATATTTTTAATTCTTATAATTTTTTTTGAATATAATACTGAAAAAAATTTCATACCAAAAGTAATAGTGAATGAAGTAAAAATTAATTATTGTAGTTATGTTAAAAATGAGTTCACCAAGGGCTAAACAAAAATAATATTTGTCAAATTTACATATAAAATTTATAAAAAATATTTTATTGATATTGTGAGAACATAAAATAAGAATTGAAATGTGGAAACCCTAATACAAGTTTCATCCAGTATTCTCTCCCCTTGTCTTATAATTATATGAATTGGAAGACATAAATCCTAGGATTTATTTTAGTGAAAATATATAGAAGATAACTGAATATGAGTTAACAATCATTCCCAAGATTATTTGATTTATATCTTCCTCAACCACCTTAAATTATATTTATATCTTGATTTTATTATTAAAAAGTCTCTTCCATAGAATAATATGTAATGTGAAAGACAATTGTCCATATCGACTTCCATCAAATGGATTATCAAATCATTGTACATGTTTTCAATAGACTACCACCTCGTGGATCGATGTCGTTCATTTTCACAACACAACATATCAAGGATAAAAATAATTAGGGATTTTTTTTTGATATTTATGATTATTATTACATAATTAAAATTCATTTTTTTCTATATCGCACATACACACTTGCTTTAAATTTTGTTGGAATATGATAATGGTGTTCGTTTGTATGGTGAACTACCACCTCGTGAACTGATGCGATTTAGTCCGGCATTAACGATAATGTATAACAGATTGTTTTAGTGAATATATGTGATATACTATACATAAAAATAATTTTGTAATGAATTTTTTTTCTTCCTTCAATCTAACATGAAAATTTAAGTAGATTTCAATGCTTATGTAAGCCTTACCATCTCTATGAGAAGTGCATTTCATTTCATATCACCAAATTTAATGGATTGTTATAAATAAATATATAATTAATATCTATGATATTTATATCATTGGTAATTTTTTATGATGTTAAAATAATGACTGAAGTAGGTGGACCAAAAATAACGATTCATGATCTTTTCAAACACCAATGTCGTTATTAATCAAAATGTAATATTTTTATGGAATTGTTAATAAGAGATCAATTAAAGGTCATAAGAAAATAATATATGGTATGAAATATATTATTAGGTTTTTTAATATATTTATAAAAACTAATATATGTGATACAAGAAGCTACAATGAGTATGATTAAATTTAATACACAACATAAAGAATATTTGTCAAATTTTTTTTCATTGAGACATATATTATGTAAAGAACTTATATTCCTTCACAACATTTATATAAAGCCACTTTTAATTATAATATCATGAATTTATTCATCCCCATGAATTTAAAAGTTTCATTTAATGTCACTCCTTCAAGGAGCTTATGATTCAATGATACCAATAATGTAAACCATTATTTTACTATATCATCATTTATCAACATTATTTATGATGATGTATAAAATATTGAGATATAAAGATATACCTTTTGGGTATTATCATTAATTTTATTATATAATTTTTATTCATGATATATTCAATCAATTATAACATTTTTTTACTCTTTGGTACATTAGAAATTTATAAAGTGTTTTTATATAAAATCCATGAATATTTCTCTCTTTGATCAGAATGGTTTTTCCATCAAAAACCATTTTCTCTAAAAAAACAATTTTTTTCATTTTTCTCCTATGATTTTTGAAAGAAATATTTTACCATTTTTAAATTTTAACTAAATATTTTGAACATATTCTTCATGTTTTTACAAACATTGAACATTTTGGTCTAAAAAAATGTGAAAAGATTTATTTTTTAACAAATACGACATGCACTATGTTTATTTCTATCATGACTACTCAATGATTTTTGGAAATCCACAAATTTTTCCAAAGTACATTTCAATGAAAATATCTTCCTTATTATACGGAAAAAGATCTTATAATTTAAAAATAATTTCTAGAGTAAATGATTTTTATATTTTCTAATGTTTTCATAAATTCATTTCAATGTGGAAAGAATTATTTCAACAGGAATGGTTTTAAAAGGTTGAGTAAAATAATTTTCCATCTATGAGTTCATCTATTTATTTCACATATTCCTTATATGGTATATTATCCAATAATACCAGTCTTATTCTTTCTCTAAATATTTTATGTTTATGTTTAATTTTTTTTTTAATCCATTTCTATAGCAGGGTTTCCACCATAAGAAAATTTTTATGTTACCTACATCTATTAACTTCATATTCTAGGAAGAAATTATAATGAAAACTGTGTATTTTACACAATCTATTATATGATTAAAAATTTATGATATCCATTTCGGTTAATGGTTTATAGTATCATGAATTTATATGACATTGTGGAATAAATATATATTTTTATTAAGTTATGGGTGTGACCCATATATCAATCTAATTAATTGTGATAGGATATAACATGATATATATGATACTGGAATGGGAAGTGAACCTAGTTTTGTATGACAGGTTCAAAATGGGGAGTGAACTGGGGTCAGTAAGACATGGATGGAATGCTAAGTAAACCCAAGTAATTAAGGGACTCTCTGAATTATGACGGTCTTGGGATTGAACCTAGACAAATATTGAAATAACTTTATATCCTTATGTGTATGCCAAAATGTTCATAACTTATTATAATTTTATACTCTCAAGGATAATGTTATTTTATTTTCTTATGAGTCATGTCATCTTTATTGGAAATCATTATTCAATGACTCGGGATTAAAATTTTCTTTTAGGATATGGATTTCGAATTTTATGCTCAGTTTTACTTACCCTTATGTTCTTGTTATACATATTTATCACCATTTCTACCATAACTAAGCATTGGACCTAACCCTTTATTTTTTTCCCTTTCCCTGGGTTATCAAGATTTGTGTTATGTTATGATATTTTTATGAATAGTATTAGTTGTGAAGAACATAGTGGGATACATTGTATCACACATACAATCTAATGTTTCTATTTCCATTTTTTCAAAGGTACTAAACTATTATAACACAGAAGTGTCTGTTTGAGTAATGTAATCAATATTCCTAAAAATTGTTTACTATTAATCAATACTAGAAATTTAAGCTATAGTCAGGGATATATAGACACTGGTTTATAGTTATGTGGCTATAGCTAGTTTGTAGCCACGATTTATTTTTTAATCCGTGGCTACTTCCCTTCGTTTTTAGATTCCCGTCGGGCTCCACCTCCATACCCACATCCCCATTTTTTCGATTCCAGTCGAGCTCCTCCTCCATCCCCGATACGCGACCCTCTAACCCTGGCACCCTCCTCCCCTGACGGCCTCTCCTCCTCCCCGACGGCCTCTCTCACCATGCCCTCCTCTCTTCCCACACAACATTCCTATATCTCCCTTTGTGTTATCCTCTATCGCTCATCCTCGCCGGCTTCGGTTCCTTTATCCCTCCTTGCAGTTCGTTCATTCATGGCGCAGATTCTCCAATTGTAGCTCGGCTTGTCTATTCGGGGTTGCTACATCCCCCGAGTGGTAATCCCTTCCTCCATACGATTCATTGGGCATTCCTCCTCCATTCGTTGTGTCGGCATAAGGGTTCCTCCATACCCTTATTCGGGACTTCTTCCTCCACCAGTTCTTTATTTGATTCTTAGTGTCCATGTCATATTTGGAGAAATAGATCAATTATTTTTAAAAATGATCTAATATTTTGGAAAATATGTTTGTTTTAATAATTGGTGTCGTGGTATAAATGGTTTTAATTGTTCTATAGTAAATGTCAAGTATGTTATAGAGGAGTAGGATTTATTAGGGTGTATTATGTTAGATGGTCTATATTCAAATTTTATTTTTGTTATCATTTAGCATGTATTGATGAACTTTCCATTATATATATATGATTCTATGTTTTTCTGCTATTTTTCTGAGCTATTTTAATCCTCTAAAATATATAGATTTATTTTTTTCTAGTCTAGAATGTGGGGGACTAATTGGCTCTCTATTTTGTTTCTACATGTTTTTGTGATGTTTGTTATATTGATGGGTGATTCCAAATTTTCAGTAGATTTGGCCATGACCCTCAGGCCTTATATTATAGGGAACAAAGTCCCGATGAATATTCGAGGACCTCACAACTAGTTAGATGAATTTTTTGTATGGTTAGGTGAACTTGAGGTTATGTAGAATCTATGTAAGGGTTCATTTTGGGTGGTCCATATTAGGGTGTAACATACACACACACTCACATAACAATCCCATAGATATCATCCACATATTCTTAATAACACAATAACGATATGTACATTACATACTGAATAATCCCAAATAATACTGCAAAATTTATTAACCCAAATATTGTTTTTAAATAGATAAAGGTATCCCATGCCACTCCCAAACCATATCTTATATGTAATGACTAATGTTGTTATGGGTTGTGAAATCCTGATGAAATTTGAATTTTTATTCTAGAAGTGGGGGATTCTCCATGAATTGGGAATAAAATTGGAAATATCAGAATTGGGAATAAAATTGGAAATATCAGAATTAGTATGGATTTTCCATGAGTGGTTGGTCACCATAATATTTTGAATAGGTAATATGATGATATTATAGAAAATTATTCCATTATTTGTCTTATGTGAGGAGTATAAGAGGATTAGTCTCCACTGGAATTTAAATCTTGAACAAACTTATGCGATGAGCATAAGGGGACTATTCCCCACTAGACCTAAAATCATGACTAGAATTTTGTGATGAGAATAAGAGGACCGTACCTTCCCATATATGAAAGGTATAAGATTTATTATCTGATAAGAATATGATTATTCACCTTTACTAATGCATCATAATCCCATCCTTCCTCATGCGATGAGCATGGAATTCCTTAGGAGATGATCATGGAATTCCATAGGTGATTATCCTAGAGTTCATTAGGTTATGAGCATAAAATACCATAGGTGACTATCCTATGATGACTTTGGAGATGAAGCTATAATTATATAGGTGATGAGAATAGTATTCCTTAGATTATGAGCCTATGATGTCTATATGTCTTGACAGAAGAAGATAAAACGGCCTTCCTACCCAGATCATAATTGTAGATCCATACTTTACATATATGTGGAAGGAATAATATTCCCTCAATTCTAGAAATGAGAATTTTATTTATAGGATTGTCTAAATATACAATGTAATTGAAATTCTAGTCAACTTTTATCATTAGGTTTTCACCTTGATAAGGAAGCAAGTAACATTATTAACTGATGACCACATGGAGATGGAATCAAGAATAAGATTCAATGGCATGTGTTAATTTGGGAATAAGGTTGATGTCCTTGCTCATCAATGTGAGCTGTTGGCTTCAGAAAATTTTCTCAACCAGTTTGTCCTTTCCAATTTAACTCCAAGTCCGGATGGGCTCTTCATTCATTCACTTCTGGATTTTAAAGCTGCCTTGGGCAGCATGGATTTCTTTCTTCCCTCATGTGAGATTTTCTTTTTAACATGCTGATAGCACATGGGATGCTCCGAGACTATGGAAGGTTTTTTCTTGGCTTGGGACGAGGGCATAAGGCATGGGTCAGGTGGTAGGGGTGTTCAAGGGGGCCGAGGGGGTGTGCAAGGGGGAAGGGGCTATGAAGACACCATTGGTATTGAAAGTTATTTCACATATGTTAAGATTATAAGTGAATTTTAATAATTATTATTGTTTCCGTTCATTCTTGCATGCATGCACTTGCATCTATTTGTGTTTTAATCTTTTTTTGGGTTTTATATGGCCAGGTTACAACTGAATCAATGAATGGGGTGAGCGGGCCAGTAAATGTGCACAAATTTTCAAGGTTTAAAATCAACTATGTTTCCATTTGTTTATTATTATTGAATTTTCAACTTGTATACTAAATACTTTTAGTCATATTTTGCACCTATTCTTTTCAGGTATTTGATGATGCCTATAAGTCATAATTAAGCATCATAATACTTGATGACATTCAGAGGTAATTACTATCAATTTCAAAGCAATAATACTTTTGTTCCTTTTGTTCGATAACCACCGTGTTGTTATTTTTAGTACAGGATTTTGGAGTACATTGCCATTGGACCTCATTTTTCCAATATTATTTCTCAAATGCTGATGGTCCTTTTGAAATGGCTTCCTCCCCATGAATTATTTTCATTAATTACACAATTAAATACATTGTCTAAATCCTAACCATCTAGAAAATTATCCAACCCATGGCCAATTTTAATCCCAACCATCTCAAAATCAAATCAAATATTTTCTATATAAAATTTTTTAATAATTTTTTAAAAAAATATTGAAAATGAATTATCAATTTTCATTATTGAGATTAGATATATAAAACATTGAAATGGTTATGGAAGCCATTCCCACTGAGGTATACCATTCCTTGATATCTTAGAAGAATCTTGTTAGACACAATCCTCTCATGAATAGCTCAATGTAGTTACTATTCCCACAAGTCAGAAAACTATTTTAAATCTTAAAGCATTGATTCTTAAACAATTAGAGTCTTAAAAATTACAGGAAAAACGGAATAACCAACATTAGAAACTAAAAAATCAGAGCTGGATAATGAGTGAACTGGTTAGGGAATGTTGAAATTCAACCAGAATAACATGTGAAATTTTTTATGGGTGTTAAAATCAAGAGAAAACCAATTTTCTATATTCAAACAGGATATTTTTGATATCTTGGAATGATTTTCTTAAATATTTTTGTATTATTTATGGGAGATTGTCAAGAAAATATAAGGGATTGAAGAATTTTGATAAAGACATGACAACCCTCATAGATGGACACATGTAACTCATCCAATGAATAATGAGATTGATCTTTCTTATTGATACTGAAATAATACGTGTAAGATGGCCTTGATGTGGTCATTAGATAAATAACCCCATACCCCTTTATAAATAGATTGATCTCAAATAATATTATAATATATCATAATTGTTTTTATTAGTTAATTGTTTTATTTGGTGATGGTGTCTAGAATACTGATCTCTTCATCATCAATGAAGTTGGTAAAATAGAGAAGTGCAGTTCTCAATACTTTCCAAAAGTATCAAGTGTTCTCAATTCAGATATCCTTGTACTATTGTCTATCCCCATCTCTAAAAGAGGCAATGATATTGCTGGGGTTGCAGAATTAAGGAGACATCTATGGGCATCCATTTTCAAGTGGAACAGGAATAACAGGGATGCCGTTAAAGAAGTGATCTGCTCACAGTGGGAAGATTTTCTTTGTAATCATTAGGTGGTGAATGCAGTCGTGGAAATAATCCTTTTCAATAGTTAGGTATGTCTGCTGTTTAAATCAAAGTTATATGACTAGATTTATGTCAAATTTTATTTTCTTATTATATGTGAACCATTTTTATGTTAAGATGTAATTAAACATAAAATAATAATAAAATACTGATTAAAATTATTTACTTTAAAAGGAGAGACATTCCCCCATAAAAATGAATTTATTTAAATGAATTTTTATTTTCATCTCTCTAGTGTGATTTTCATGAAATCAGATTATTTACATATGAGTAGTAGATTATTATTCATGCGCCTTAAAATTTTATCATGATTTTATCAATTAATTTGGTTTACACATAATTCTAACACAAGTTTAATTCATTTATAATATGATGCAGGGGGGCGTAGAGTGATTAAGGTGTGATTTAGCATTCTGAATTACCATGGGTATGTGAATTTAGTGTATCAAAAATCATTTTTTTCACTACATAACCTAACACACTGAAGAGAGAGTGAATGGATCAAAATATTTGGTCATTCATGGGTATTATTTATGGGGTTGAATTTATTTTGTAAGAGATTATTATATAATTGATGAGAAAATTATATAAGGTCACCCTTGATTATATTAATCATTTTTCACTTTTATTTTATTTCATGTATTCACATATGGTTCCACTCCTTCATTATTTCATTATTTTAAAATTAATATTTTTATATTACTGTAGGTGTGAAGAGAATGAATAATTATATCCTTCCACGCACCATTGGTTACCTATCTCTTTTTACCATAAAATGTAGTATTTTTAATTTTTTATTGTATAACATTTCAAGATTGGAGTTGCAAACTAGTTTCAATCATTTTTTGAGGTCTTCATCAGATCTACCTATTGAATTAGAAATCACTAGTGTTTTTCATGCTGCACTTTTATCATCCTTTTGGAATTATTTTTTTGTTTAAATATAATCTAAATGAAGTCTATATGTTAATGCCTATCTAATAGAATTATTTAAATTTCTATTTCATATAATAAAGCTTAGTAAAATCCACATATGATTAATTTGGATAGAGGGATGAAAAATTCTTATTTACTTGATTTTGAAGTTAGTACGGGAGGAATATGAGGACTTTTTGTTGATGAAGTGAAGCACTTATAATAATGAAAGAGCAGAAAAAGTGGATGTTGCAGTAGGATTTTATTTATGGAGTTTTGATGCACTTTTCACCTCTTAAGGTGACTCCATTTCCTCATTATGTGAGGTTTTATTATATGTCATGTTTATATCCTCTTTCATTTTATTATAATACATTTCTGGATTGGTATTATTCAAGTATTCATTATTCTATCTTCTATTTATAAAATAATACCTGTGTTGAATTGTTGTTTTGAAAATTCTAGAAAAACAATAATGGAAACACAAATCTTATAGTTATTTATTACTTTATATAAATTTGAAACATTATAAGTTATAGTCCATTTAGATATGGGGAGGATAATTATATATTATTGATACACTACTATATAAATAAGGATAAAATGAGATGAATATTATAACTCCTTTTAATTAGGGAGGGTTGGTGCAGGCTAGGGGGCTGGTGCGGGGGGGGGGGGGGGGGGATGGTTTGGGGGGGTGGTTAGTACATGGGTGGGGGTGGTGCAGGAGGTTGGGGGGTTGGTGTAGGCTAGGGGGGTTGGGGGGCTAGTGTAGGCTAGAGGTCTGGGGGCAGTTTAGGGGGGAGGGGACTTTTTTGGGGGGGGAAGGGATTGGTTTTGGTGCAGGCTAGTACAGGGGAAGGGGTGGGCGGTGGTGCAGGGGGGCTGGTGCATGGGTGGGGGGTTTGGGGGATGATAGATGCTAGGGGCGTGGGTGGTTTTGTGTGAGGGGAATGGTTTTGGGGGTAGGGGACTCGTTTGGTGTGGGAGGATAGTACAAGGGAAGGGGTGGTGGTGGTGGAGGGGTGTTATGGGTGCTGGTGCAGGGATGGGAGTCTGGTGTAGGCTAGGGGGTGGGATCTGTTGCAGGATAGGGGGATGGGGGTGGTGTAGGGTGGAGAGGGTTTGGGTAGGGGATGGTTGTGGGGGAGGATACTGGTTTAGGGGGGAGGCTAGTACAGGGGGAGGTGGGGGGTAGGGGGCTGGTGTATGGGGGTTAGGGGGGTTGGTGCAGGGGTTAGGGGAAAGGTTGTGCCTAGAAGAGGTTGTATGGCTACATGAGGGGTGATAAGGAAGTGGTCATTGGGTCGGGCTGTGGCCCAAGAGGCTGAAATAATCCAATATTTGAATGATTACAAGAAAAAATAGCAGTAACCTGCGTTGATGTACCTATAATCTACTCTTGATCCCAATTTTTCATCTCAGAATACAGTGTTGAAGAAAAGGTAGATCTTGGTGACTAGTCAATTCAGCTAGATCTTGTTCTAGTTCAGACACCTCATTCTACTTCTTTCACTGCATCTGTATAGGCTCTAAATTCCCCATATCACGCAGTTTTTATGTTTCCTCGGTAGTTTTAAGTTCTTATTTTGTTTGAGTAGTCATGGCCTTTAATTATTCCACCATAACACTTCAAAATTTCTTAATCGACACTACATTAATGTGAATCCAGGTGGGGCCATTCTTTTTCAGTTCAAAAATGAAATAACAAACACAAGAGAAGGACTTTGTAGGAGGGGATTCAAAAGGAGGAACTGGACACTAAAGAGTATGCCTTTTCTAGAGAAATTTCGGATATGGTCCTACATACTGTCGAACAAAAATAACAGGAATATGGGTGAGGCTGCAAAAACTGATATAGATTGATAGATTTCTCATATTTCTACTACAACAGGTACTGTCAATGGGTTCCAATATACTACTTCCTCTGAAGCCACATAACCCACTACATTGGACACCCATCCAACTACTGATGTTTCTATGTCTACATCTAATGCATGTATTAAGGATGGGACTTCAACACTGAGAGCCAACACTCAACAACCTGATACAACCAGGACTGATCATGTAGAAGAGGATAGTAACCACCTGGATAATCAGAATTCCAGTAAGAGCATAATTAACATTTCCCATGGAACCTCCAACATAATTCCATATTTGAAAGCTGAGTGTGGAATGGAGGTTTCCAAGAAGCTGGACACTGCTATCCAGGACTCCTATGATACGACTTCTGATAGTGAAAAGCAGGATAAACTCTGCTCACCTTCACATAGTAAAGAGATGTTGGACAAAGCAGCAGTTCAGACTCTAGTTTTCAATATGCATATGGATGATATTAGAAAAACACAACACATGCAAGATGATGAAGAATGTCTGGAACTATAACAGACATATACAACCAGTTCTTCCATCATTGCAAAACATTTTAAAGCAAAACATCATTCAAAGAGTATGCGTTTTTCTTATCTTCTATATATGTTTTATTAATGGTCGTTAAAGATATTTCTTAAAACATCTCAAGTACAATTTGGTAGGATGAAACAATTAAGTTTTCAAGATTGTGGAGCAAACTTCTGGTAATTCTATTGACCTTTTGATCATTCTTCTTTGAATCTGGTGTTTTCTAGAATGACAACTAAAATTATTGACATGTGAGATATCCCATCACACATGATATGGAAAATTTAAAATCAAGCTGAAAATTTATTGGATGACCTCTTGTTCTTGATACAGTTAAGCAAGTGGAATCTGATGTGGCTAGCAATGGCGACCTTCGGGTATTTTTAGTTCATTCAGTAAATCATATTTTCAGTACCTGGTACCTTGTTGGTGCAAACCTGCGTTATTAGTGTATAGGTCCTGAATTTGTAAAAAAACATTCTCTTAGCGACTAAGATAATGCAACCAATTTCTTGTATTCATCATGTATCTAACACTATTTTTTGTTGATGGTGCTACTTGAGTTTTTAAGATATTAAGAGGGTTTTATTTTCTTCCCTGGGTACACGCCTATACGCATCAAACATAAGTGTAAGTCAAAAGATGTGAATTTATGAGTTGAAAATAGAAGATTTTTATCATTTTTTCTAATTGTTCATACTGCTGGTTTGTTGCTTGTAACATTTTGTTTATGAATAATAAAATGGGTTCCTTTTGGGAGGTGTTCTTTCCATGCACATAGGCCCTAAAGGGACCAAATAAAACTAAATCTTTTGTTCTTATTTATTGTCTTGTTTATTTATTTTGAATTAATTTATACTAATCTTTCTTGAAGGAATTTCATTATACTAATAAATGGTGTGTACCTAGGGGACACATACTATGTTTTTTCGAACCACATAACTCGGCATGTATAGGTACACAAACCCAGATTTCACACCTGAACGCACATGTTGTGATTGCAAGGGGACATGGGTGTGCAAGGGGGGTTCAAGGGATGTTCAAGAGGGGTGCAGGGGGGATCCTGCCGGGGGTGTGTGCAAGGGGACATGGGGGTTGCAAGTGGGGTTGTGCAGGGGGTGCATGGTTGTGCAGGGGGTCTGTCCTAGGTGGGGGGTGGGGGGTGGGGTGGGGGGGGCTAGAAGGGGTTGTGGGGGAGGCAGGGGTGTGTGAAATGAGAATGGGTAACTTGAAGGGGGAATTTGCAGGGGCAGGGTTGGACTGGAAGGGGTGGGGGAATGGGCAGGGGGTGGTAGGGAGTGGGGTGGGGTGGGGGGCTGGCAGGGGGTGGCGTAGGGGGATGGCATGGGTGGGGAGAGGCATGGGGGACTGACAGGGGCAGGGAGTGCAGGATAGTGATATGTGTAGGGTGTAGGCAGTGGAGGGTGCAGTGCAGACATCGCAGTGTAGGGTGCAGTGCGAGTAGTTGGGGACCGGGGGGGGCATGGGCTGATGGTGGTTGAGGGTGGGGGGTGGCAGGGGTGGGGGAGGCAGGGTAGGGAATAATGTGCAGGGGTAGGCTGTTGGCAGTGCCGTGTAGGGTGTAGGGTGTAGGCAGTGGAGGATACAATGTAGGAAGTGGAGTGCAGGGTGTCTTCCAGGGTGTTGGACATTGCATGATTTATTTTTCATTCATGATTTATTTTTCTTTTAGGGGGTGGGGTGGTGGGGGGATCTGGGAGGGGCAGTCGGGGAGGCAGGGGATGGTAGAATGGGAAGGGGGACTGGAAGGGGGAATTTGTAGGGGCATGGGGGGCTGGAAGGGGGTGGGGGAATGGTAAGGGGTGGCAGGGGTGGGGTGGGGGTTGGAAATTGGTGGGGGGCTGGCAGGGGTGGGGGAGGAAGTGGGACTAATAGGGGGCACGCAGTGCAGGGCAGTGCTTGGTGTAGGGTGCAGGCATTGGAGGGTGCAGTGTAGGCAGTGAAGTGCTAGGTGCAGTGTAGGCAGTGGGGGACTGGAGGGGGGAATGGGCTCGGGGTGGAGGTGGGGGGCTAGTAGGGGTGGGGGACGTAGGGGAGGGTGGAATGGGTAGGGGCAGGGTGCAGGCAGTGCAGTGCAGGTTGTTGGGTGCATGCAGTGGACGGTATAGTGAAGGCAGTGGAGGGTAGGCAGTGTAGGGTGTTTTTCAGGGTGTTGGACATTTCATGATTTATTTTTAATGTAGTTTTTTATGTTTATGTGTTCCAACTATGAGGTACATAATATCATGTACTTTGGGAATGTTTAAATTATAGATGAGGTGTTGGTCTCTTAACATATGGATGATGGGAACTCATGTATGATTAACTAGGTGCAGGGTGTCTTGGAGTACAGGGTGAAAGCTGTTCAGTACACTATCAGATTCAGGAAAGGTTTCTTTCATTGACTCAATTTTAATTAGAGGTTTTGTGGTTTTTGGGTTCCTTATCTTTTTGCAGTGCGTTTTGGATCTCTTTGAGGACAGTGAAGCACCACATGACTGGGATATCCTCTCAACCTACGGGAATGAGGCCTTCGAAAAGTTCATCACAAGGATCGGCTCCTTGGTTTAGTTTGGGTTAGGTTATCCTTGATAGGATATTTTTTATTGGGTTTATTTTTTTGGTTTCTGTCATTTGTAACAGGTTCAATTTGATCGATTTGGGGCTATTCATTTCAATTAAAATAATTTTAGATTCAACCAGTTATGTTTCATTTTTTTCATTTTTTTTGCACAATTAAATTTTATTGAAGTCTGTTCTGATTGGTTTGAGTCAGTTTGGATAAATTATATTCAGTTTGGTTCAGTTGCACATTTTTCAAAACCATTTTGATTGAGGGGGGTGTGCACGGAAGAGGGTGCAGGGCATGCAAGCTGCATGGGGGTGGGTCTGTTGAGGAGGGGGGTGAGTAGGAATGGGGGGAGTGTCTATGGGGAGGGGGGACTATCATGGGGGAGGGGTATGCAGTGTGGAGGGGAGGGGGTGTGCGATGAGTAGGGGGAAAGGGAGGTGTGTAGGAGCAGGGGGTGGGGGTGATGGTGCAGGGTGGGGAGGCGGCTGTCTAGGGGGAGGGGGAGGGGTGGGATGGGGTGCAAGGTGTAGAGGGTGGGGTGAAAAGTGTAGGGGTGGGCAGTGATGAGGGGGCAGGGGAGTGTGCAGAGAGAAGGGGGTAGGGGAGGTTTACAGGAGAAGGGGGTGGGGGTGCTGGTGCAGGGTGGGGAGGGGGGCTGTCTAGGTGGCGGGGGAGGGGTGGGTGGGGTGCAAGGTGTAGGGGGGTGCATGGTGTAGGGGGGTGGGGTGCAGGTGGTGGGGCTGGGGCTGGGGGGTGCAGGAGTAGGGGGTGGGGTGCTGGTGCATGGTGGAGAGGGGCTACTTTCAGGGTGGGGTTGTCCAACGACAACACAACTGTATAGGGTTTCCAGGAGGGGGGGTGCTGTCTGGGTGGGGTGGTCCAAGGGGGTTTCCAGGATGGTGGGGGGTGTCCAGGGGAGGTCCAGCAGGGGTGGTGCAAGTGTTGTCCAGCTGGGGGGCTACATTCATGGTGGGGTTATCCTAAGTGGGGTCTATCCAGCTAGGTTTCCTGGAGGGGGTCTGTTCAGGGGGTGGAGGGGGGCTGTTGTCCATGGGGGATGATGTCCGGGTGGGGTTGTCCAGGGGGTTGTCTAGAAGGGAGGGGGTTGTCCACAAGAGGTGGGGTCCAACGGGGGATGTTGTCCACGGAGGGCTGTCCGGGTGGGGGTATCCAGGGGGTCTGTCCAGGGGGGTTTCCAGGAGGGAGGGGGTGTCCACGAGGGGGGGGGGTCTGTCCCAGGGGAGTGCATGGGGGCTGTCTAGGGGGGGCATGTGGGCTGTCTAGGTGGGCATAGGGGTTGTCCAAGGGGTGCAAGGGGGTTTTCCAGGTGGGGCATGGGGTGCATGGGGGTGCAAGGGCTGTCTAGGGGGTGCAAGGACTGTCCAGGGGGTGCAAGGGATGTCTAGGGGGAGTGCAAGGGGGCTGTCCAGGGAAGACATGGGGGCTGTCAAGGGAGGTGAAAGGGGGCTGTCTGGGGGGGGCATGAGGTGCTATCCAGGGGGTTCAATGGTAGTCTAGTGGGCCTGTTCGAGGGGGGGGATGCAAGGGCTGTCCAGGGGGTTGTAAGGGGGTGCAAGAGGGATGTCCAGGGGGTGTTCAAAGGGGTTGTCCACAGGGGCATGGGGGTCCAGTAAGGGTGCAAGGGGCTATCCAGGGGGTGCAGGGGGTGTCCAGTGGGGTTGTCCCGTGGGGTGCTGGGAGGAATGGGGGTCCAGGGGGGCATGGGGGTGCATGGGGGTGTTCAAGGGGGCTGTTCAGGGGGCTTCAAGGGGGTGCAAGAGGGTTGTCCAGGGGGGGTTCAAGGGGGTTATCCAGGGGGCATGGGGGACCATTGGAGGATGCAAGGGGCTATCCAGGGGGTGCAAGGGTGGTCCCTGGGGGCTGTCTAGGGGGAGGAAGGGGTGTCCAGGTGGTTGTCTAGGGGGGAGGGGTGTCTAGTGGGGGTGCAAGGGGGCTGTCCAGTGAGGTGTATGTGGCTGTTCAAGGGGGATGTCTTGGGGGCATGGGGGTTCATTGGGGTGCAATGGGGCTGTCCAGGCGGTGCATGGTGGTGCGGGGGGATGTTCAAGGGGGTGTTGGGGGCCTGTCCAGGCAGGGCATGGGGGTGTTCAAGGGGGGCTGTGGGTTTTTTTATGAAATGGGAAGGCCTACAGCCACGGTTTAAAAACATGGTTGTAGGACTATTGCCAATGTTTGAAACCATGGCTAAAATGATACATCCACGATTCTGAACTGTGGCAATAGGGCATGACTGGCATACTGTCCTACCACGGTTCAAACCGTGGCTCTGGCCCTATCGCCACGATTGTGAACTGTGGATATATCCTTCTAGCCATGGTTTGAACCATGGGTAAAGGCCTATAGCCACATTTTGAACCGTGGCTATTGGTCTTTCCCCTATAGCAATGCTAATACCAGCCACGGGCCGTTGAACCATGGCTATAACCTATAGCCATGGTTTTTGGGCTTATAGCCATAATTGGAATCTATGGCTATAGCGTAAATTTCCAGTTGTGAATGTATGATATTATTGGTTCACTATAGTTGGACTAAGACAATATTTTTAGTTAACATATGGATACTTAAATGAAAAAACCGTAGTTAGATCTCTATGTAAATGGATAAGGATATGGCTAAAGATGGTAAAATGTATATGAAAATGTTATATAATTTTTGTAAAGTGTTGAGAGAGTGGTTTCTAAGTAATTACATCTCTGTGTGCACTATGGGAAAAAGCGATATTAGAGACGGGTTATTTGTGATGGGATTTCATTCCCCATCACAAATAGTTTGGCGCGGCTTGCGCGCCAAACCGCGCGGCCTACGCGCCAACCCGCCTGAAAATCATTTGAGACAAGAAAATGTCTCCTGTCACAAATAGATTTGCATGGGTTGGCGTGCAGGCCCCATAGCCTGCACGCCAACCCGCGCGGCCAGCATGCGAAACCGCCCATGGTTATATGCGATGGGGCCCGTCGCAAATACCCAACGGTGGTAAATAACCTTTTGCGATTGTATGTCGTCCCTTTGAAAAAAGACTATCGGCAGGAAATATTTGCGATGGGACCCATTTCAAATACCCTTTTATCCGCCGACTGTAATTAATGCGGGAGAGGGTATTTGAGACGGGTCCCCTCATAAATAATACAATTTGCGACAGGAAGCCCGTCACTAATAACCCCGTCTCTAATAACCCATTCGCCACTGAACTAAACTATATATACCCCAATCCATTTTTTTCCAACACAATCAGATCTGCATCTCTCCCTCTCTTTGTTCTTCAGTTTTAGAGAGAAATTTTTTGTTGTTGATGTTTTTCATATAAGTGCAATCAAAGAGTGTCAATATCTTCAGAATATCAATGTTTAAGGTATTTATATTTTAATTTTTAATATTTTTTTTATTTTTTATTTTTATTTTAATTGTTATTTATTAGTTATAATTTAATATAAAGTCCTGTAATTTTAATGGAATTTTTTTTAATTTCATTGTGATTTTACGAGTAAGCAATTTTTGACAACACATGATTTCGAGGCCCGGTGTGCCGGGAATCAATTTTCGAAGTTTAACTCGGGTACGTTCAGTGAACGAACGAGTGGGTTTTTCTAACTTTTGAACCGATGCTCGGAATCAAAATCTGAGGGCATCGATGAAACCGAAGTGCCGGTAATTGTTTAAAAAGACTACTTCTAGAGTTGCATTTGCTCGGGAAGGGTTGCTAAAAAAAGTGGATTAAATGAAGAGTAAAATAAAATTGTGAGACAATTTTTATTTTATTTCTTTTAAGTGGTTTAATCCTAAGGATGGAAGTTGGTTGGAACTGACCACCCATGTGAGGTTAAAAGTGAGGTAGGGCCCACATGATCCCCACTGTTTCAACTTCCCTAACCCCTTTAAAACCCCCATTATTTTTGTAACTTCTACATTTTAATTTCATGCCAACATAACAATTTAATTAATTTGACAAGTCAAGGAAATTAATTATGTGAGTTGTGATTGAATTTGTAAAATTTAAAATGCATGTTTGAAGTAATAAAATAAGATGTGTCTTATTTTATTTCGGGGCGTTAAACATCGTGTGAGGATTTTCAGAGGCGGAGAGCTCTAAGACTTGGAGAACTTCGTCTCCCTAGTTGAAGAATGTGAAGAACACGGGCATGTCGTTCCATCTTCTCTCTACGTCAAAGAAAGGAAGATGCCACTTCCTCCTCGGACAAACTCCATCAACGTATACAGAGCCTCACCCTGCGATGCCGTTTTCCTCGACACAAGCTTCCACGATCTTCATGAGGTAGGGGTTGTTTCTTTATTCATGTATTAATTAACGTTCTTCGTTAATTTATTTGTTCGCTTGCTATCGTTATCACAGGAAGAGATCAGACCAAACAAACACGGCCGATCCTCCTCCCTATTTTGTTGATCTTCATTGTGACTCGAACGAAGGTGACGCGGTGTCGTTGCACCGTGCTGGAACAAAAAGGTATATGGTGGTGCAGTGTGGCACCGTCGTGCCGCTCCAGAGAACTCGAGGGATGCCGCGGCTGAAGTGGGACGCGGCTGAGGGGCGTGGCACCGTCGCGCCACACCGGTCGAAGAAGGGCCGCGGCCTAAGGCTGCGGCGGTAACCAACAGGGGGAGGCCGGACTCCCCTGCCACCAGAGCATCAAGTGTCGCGGCCCATTGGTCGTGGCGAAACACCTGGAGGCGGGCGGATAAATAGGAATAATTAGCAATAATTTGGACTAAATAGAAATAATTAGTTATAATTAGGACTAAATAGGAATAATTAGATTTAATTAGGACTAAATAGGAATAATTAGGTGTAATTAGTAGTAATTAGGTATAATTAGCAGTAATTAGCTATAATTAGGAATAATTAGTAGTAATTAGGAATAATTAGGACTAATTAGAAATAATTAGCAGTAATTTGGAATAATTAGGAATAATTAGGAATAATTACCAGTAATTAGGAATAATTTGGATTAATGAGCAGTAATTAGGAATAATTAGTAGTAATTAAGAATAATTAGCAGTAATTAGGAATAATTAGGAATAAATATGAATAATTAGATGTAATTAGAAATAATTTGTTATAATTAGCAATAAATGGGTATAATTAGGAATAATTATTTATAATTAGCAATAAATAGTTATATGTAGCAATAATTGTTTATAATTAACAATAATTACCAATAATTAGGACTAATTAAGAATAATTAGCAGTAATTAGTAAAAATTAGGAATAATTAACAGTAATTAGCAGTAATTAGAAATAATTATGAATAATTAGCAGTAATTAGAAGTAATTAGCAGTGATTAGGGATAATTAGTAGTAATTAGGGATAATTAGTACTAATTAGGCATAATTAGTAGTAATTAGAGATAATTAGCAGTAATTAGCAGTAATTAGGCATAATTAAATGTAATTAGGAATAATTAAAAATAATTAGGAATAATTTGAAATAATAAGGAATATTTAGGATTAATTACCAGTAATTAGAAATAATTAGCAATAATTAGGAATAATTACAGATAATTAAAAATAACTAGGAATAAATAAGAATAATTAGCAATAATGAACAATAATTAGAAATAATTAGCAATAATTAGCACTAATTAGCAATAATTAGGAATAATTAGTAATAACTACGAATAATTAGGAATAATTACAAATAATTATGAATAATTTGTAATAATTAGAAATAATTAAGAATAATTTGGAATAATTAATAATAATTAAGAATAATTAGGAATAATTAGAAATAATTAAGAAAAATTAGGAATAATTACGAATAATTAGCAATAATTAGGAATAATTATGAATAATTAGGAATAATTAGAAACAATTAGCAGTGATTTGGAATAATTAGGAATAATTAGGAATAATTAGCAATAATTAGGAATAATTAGGAATAAATATAAATAATTAGGAATAATTAGGAATAAAAAGTAATCAATATTAGCAACATGCTTTGATGTGTTCTTATGATTTTTAAATCACAAAGTTATCAAATTTATATTGTTTTCTCGTAAATATAGATAATATAATTTTCTTTATTACTAATTATTTCTAATTGAAATCTTCATGGATAATGAATGGAAAATTTGTAATCATCTCCCCAATGATGATTACCAGATTTTATTTCATTATTCAATTAGTTTTCCTTTTCCTAAATATTTCTAAGTATTGCTAAATTAGTAATAAATAGGAATACTTAGTAATAAATAGTAATAATTAGTAATAAATTGTAATAATTAGTAACATTTAGTAATAATTTGTAAAAAATACCAATAATTAGAAATTATTAGCAACAATTAGAAATACTAATTTGGAGCATGATTCAATTAAATAAGCCGTGGGACAAAAGAGTAGCCGTCAATCCACTGGAAATTGTGTCACCCATAATTAATGATAATTATTAAGTAGTTGTAATTATTTATCTTCTTTTTCAAATAGTGTTTTTATAATTTCAAACTATTCAAAAACAATGATGATTTCATAATTTCTATAGATAAATATGGAACAAGGAAGTCGACATCAGTCATTATTAGATGATCGAGCATGGAAAAATCACCGTAGAAATCCAAATGGTTCTGGTTTAAATCCTGTATATATTGAGGGTGTTGAAGCTTTTTTAGCATTTGCATCATAAAAAACCAGAATATTTTTCAAAAGGCACAATTAAGTGTCCTTGTAAAAAATGTGCTATGAGAATGTTTGACACATTTGATAACATTGGAGGACATCACTTGTGGTTTGGTTTTTAACCAGATTATATTTTTTGGTATCAACATGGTGAACGCAGTTCCCGATAAGATCCTAATAACTTGATTCCAAATCCATCACGGTTTTAAAATTTAGTACATGATGTTGCAGGTCCATTTGTGCAACAAACTGAAACTCACGATGATATTGATTTATATCCTGAGTTGGAACCATCTGAATTTTATGAGTTGTTGATGTCTGCTGAGGATCCATTACATCCTGGTTTCAAGATAAGAAAATTAGAGGCAGTTGAAAATTTTATGGCTGTTAAATCAGATAATGCAATGTCAAACAACTATTTTGATCAGATATTTTCTTTGGTTAAAACACTATTACCTGATGAAAATGTGTTGCTGGAAAATTACACTGAGAGTAAGAGGGTGATTCGTAATTTGGGCCTTAGTTATTGGAACATTCAGACATGTACAAATGATTTCATCTTATATTATGGCGAAAATGATTCATTGAATATTTGTCCTAAATGTGGAAAATCGAGGTATAAAGAGGCTCAACCAGGTATGTATAGATTGATTCCAATAAAAAAGTTGAGATATTTCCCCCTTACACCCAGATTTAAATGTTTATTTATGTCTCAGAACACATCATCAATGATGTCATGGCACAAAACCAAGATTTCAACTGATAAATGTTTGAATCATCTATCTGATGGTGATTCATGGAAACATTTTGACCGTCTGCATCCATATTTTTCTATAGAATCTTGAAAAGTGTGATTAGGTCTTTTTACTGATGGTTTTTGTCTGTTTGGTTCTTATGGTAGTCAGTATTATTGTTGGACTAGCTTTATAACTCCGTACAATTTGTCTCCATGGATGTTGATGATGGAGCCTTATATATTTTTGACTTTATTAATCCTAGGACATCCCAAAAAGAATATTGATGTCTATTTAAAACCATTTATTGATGAGTTAAATTCATTATGGAGTGATGGTGTTAATACATATGATGTTGCTGTGAAACACAATTTTATATTAAAAGATGCATTGATGTGGACGATTAGTGAATTTTCGGCATATGGAATGTTATCTGGGTGATGTGCACATGGTTCGAAATCATGTCCTTAATGTCTGAAAGAAAATAAAGCCTTTATTCTGGTTAATGAAAAAAAAACCTTTCTATTTTGATTCTCACCGTAGATTTATACTAACCGATCATCATTTTTGGAGGAAAAAATCTCATTTTAGAAAAGGTATAATTGAATGAGATGAACCTCCAAATATGATCTCAGGTACAAAGTTAAAATTAGTTGTATTTTCATTACCCCCCATCACATTTGGACCAATAATAAACCAAAAAAAAATTCATGGCTTTGGCAATGAACATAACTCGATAAAACAGATCATTTTTTGTGATCTTCTATATTGGTTTGATTTGTTGGTTTTCCACTTGTTGGATGTTATGCATATTGAAAAGAACTATTTTTATAATTTATTTCATATAGTTTTGGATACACCAGGTAAGACCAAAGATACTCTAATGGCACGATTAGATCTTTCCCAAATTTGTAGGCGACCAGAAAATGAATTATTTAAAAATTTCATATCACAGAGGTTAATGAATCCAAATGAATCATATACACTATCCAAAGAGAGCCTCTTATAATTTTGTCAGTGGATTACAGATTTGAGACTTCAAGATGGATATGCTTCCAATTTGGTCAGAAGGGTTAAAAATGATTATATTACTGGACTAAAATGTCATGATTGTCATGTTATAATTGAAAGACTAATGCTGATTGGATTCAAAGGATTGTTGAATTCTATGATTTGGGATTCAATAATAGACATATCATTTTTTTGAGACATTTGTCTAGGGACAATAGAATACGATGTCCTATGAAAACTAGAAGAAGACGTTGTTGTAATTATATATAAACTGGAAAAAATCATCCCGACCGCATTCTTTGATTCAATGGAACATCTAATATTACATTTGCCACATGAAGCTAAATGTGGAGGTCTAGTACAGTTTTGATTGATGTACCCATTTGAGATATGCATGCATAAATTGAGGAAAAAATACGTAACAAGGCATCAGTTGAATGCTCAATTGCTGAAGCTTATTTTCATGAAGAAATTTCTTTTTCTGCTCTCAATATTTTGAATCTCTATATCTCTAAAAATAGAATCATATGGGATGAAACGAGGAGAATGTTAATGATGAAATGGACAATCAATTAACAGTTTTTAATCATCCAAATCTTGGTTTCAGTGGAGTTCATGAATGATGGATTTCAGATGATGAACATCATAGAGCTCATACATATGTTCTTCTCAACTATGATTAAATGAAATCATTTGTCATGTGAGTGCTTATATCAATTATTCTATAAATTATGTTACATCATATAAACATATTTTATTTGTATGTTATGTGATAATCATATTAAGAAACGACTTCCATAAATTACAACAGCTGCTCTTGAAGAACGGAGATAAAAAAAATTCTCAATGGTTTCAAAAACAAGTAACATAAATTATTGATGGTTTAATATCAATTCTGTTTACTATTTTTTATATTGATAATTGTTTTACAAATATTCATGTGTCTCAATATACTGATAAAATTGATAAGCGACTGTGTATATTGAGTAACCCACCATCCAAAATGGTTAGATCTTATAATTCATATGTGTTGAATGGATTTTGATATCATACACATGAATACAGGGAATAAAAAAACAATGAATAGTGGAGTGTTCTTGAGAGGATCACATCACAGAGAAACTGAAGTTAACTTTTATGGAATCTTGGATGAAATTATTGATCGGTGTTATCAAGGACAAAATTTCATAATTATGTTTATATGTCTATGGTTAGATACTAAGAGAGGTTTGTGTGTTCATCCAACTCATGGAATTATCGATATTAAATATAAATTTCTTCTTGCTGTAAATGAACCACTTTTACTGGCTCAACAGGCACATCAAATTTATTATTTAATGTTTTGTGATACTTCAATAGACATGAGCGATTTGTGGACCATATTAAAAATGAAATCTTGGGAAAATTAGTTTACTCAAATTTAATGTAGTTCTTCTGAAGTGGAAGGAATTGAAATTTTCCAAGAGACGACTCAAAATCAATCTGATTCACAAAGAGACATGAATATCGACGATGACACCCCACACTTAAGGATCGATGGTTATGAAGATCTTAATAATGTTACAAATGAATTTGAAATGACAAGAGATGTTGAAACTAAATCTCATATGGACATTAATGATGATGAGGACGAAGATGAAGACATTGACATTGACAGCTATGAATAAGAGGATGAAGATGAACATTGACACAGTTAAATGCTGCTTATAATCATAATTAATATATATCTATATTTAATAGTTATTTTTAACTATCTGATATCAACAATAATTTTGTGTTTCAGATGGACTCTGATCTATTACATGGGTTAGAGGAGGCTGAGCTACTTTTGGATGATGAGGATGTCGGATCAGCTGACACTCAACCTACTGGTGGCTCAGGAGGTACGCGGAGGGGGCACGGTCTTGCACGAATTTTGATTCCTGACCCTATCCTAGAGTGTCGTCCACATCTTTGTTTCGATCCACACACACGGAGGTATGGTAAACTATATATTTTAGTTTTATATAATTAATTTATTTATATATATACTAATTGTTTTATTATTTATTTCATGTTCACAGTTTTCAACATGTATCTATTAGACAGAGGAGCACTATATTGTGTAATTATTTTTCTCCGCCATGGATCACATGGGAACTGATTCCCACTGATGTGCGGTGCGACATGTTCCATCATTGGCTGGTACGTAATTAATTAATATTTATTTTGAAATTTATTTTATTAACATGAGATTATAAATTATTTTTAGGGTTTATGGCATCCTATCAATGATAGCATTCACGACGCTATCCACGCGGCATGGAAGGTTTCTATTTGTGACCGTTTCAGCCAGTTTTTGCACAATTTGAAAAGAACAGCCATTAAGAATGCAGGGGTGACAGAATTTGATGAGTCATGTAGAGACCACTGACCAGTGTACATTTCATCTCATGTTTGGGATGGATTATGTTTACACTGGTTGGCTAGTGGATTTTAGAGGAGATCTTCAATGGGATGACAGAACCGAGGGTGACAGGAGGTGACGCGTCGAGCTGGTAGCAATAAATTCAATTCGCATAAAGATAATCTGGTAAGTATATTTAATAAATATTTTATATAACTTCAAATATAAACCGTTTATTTTATATTTTTCTAGGCAGTTGAGCATCCCGATATTACGGTGTTTGACGTTTATCGGAGGATATACAGTGATCCAACCACTGGAGAGATTAGAGGTGATAGCCAGCGTCAGATTTTGGTTAGTATTATTTTATCAGTTTAACAATTAACTGCAAATAATATTTTGACAATTTTAATTTTAAATTGGAATTGAATTATTCAAATGAGGATGTGACCTCTCAGACATAGGCTGAGGGTCTTAATGAGACGGCTGAGTAGACCAGTTCTCACCATTTCGATGAGGTGGCATGGATGCAGGCGACTCAGTATAGCCTTGAGAAGGGAAGTGTAGTTATCATCCACTCTCATTTGACTCCTGGTACTTATTATGGTACTGATGGGATGTCGACGTCCAGCTCGAGAGGAGCTTGTGGAGAAGCATCATCTTCTGGATCACAGTATCAGGAGCAGTTGCGAGCTCAGGATGAGCTTATTAAGACTTTACAGAAGCAGCAAAAGAGATGCATCGGTGGCAGCAGTAGCAGGAGCAGAATTACGAGGTGCAGAGCCATCGATGGTAGCAGCAGCATTAGGAGTAGATGGAGTATATGCACCATCTGACATGTAGTTTAGGGATGAAGTTTCTCCACCAGCTCCTTTAGCTTCTCCACCTCCTCTAGAAGATGATCCCTCGTAGTGATTTTTTATGTTATAAACATTTGAATTAAGACTGTTTTATAAATTTTTACATTTTCATTCTTTTATAATGGTGCAAATAATACATAATTTAATTTTTAATATTTTATTATTTTTAATATTTTTTTAATGTTGAAAATTTTAAAAAATTTATTTTTTTTATTGTTTTAATAATTATATTATTATTTTTTCATTAATTGTAATATTACTAAAGTTTATTTTTTTACAATTAATTTAATATTTGCAACGAGCCTTTTGTGACGGGACACGTCGCAAATAGTTTGACTAAATATTTTTACAAAGCCTATTTGCGACAGGCAAGTATCCCCGTCGCAAATAGGCTTCAGTGATAGGGTTCCATCACAAATAGCTCATTGCAGAAAATACCATCGCAGATAAAAATATTTGTGACCGGCCCATCTCAAATAAGTTTTTGATTATATGTATTATATATACACAAGCGTTTTAGGGATGTTCCTGTCGCTAAAACTATTGGCGAGGGGCCCGTCGCTAAAACTATTTGAGACGGGCCCGTCACAAAAACGTTTATGTATATATAATACATATAATCGGAAGCTTATTTGCGATGGGAATGTTTCTCGTCGCAGATAAAACAATTTTCAACGGGCCTTGTGATAACCCGAGATTTTATGAGAATTATTCTTTTTAATTTCATTGATGTCTTGTGTTGTACGCTACTTAAAAATTATCTTGCGCTATACGCAACACCAAAGGGAGCTTTCACTATACGCATCCCTGACTTGTCTTGCATTACACGCAATCGCGAACTTCCTTGATAGCGTGTGTAGTACGCAATACCGAGTTTTATTAAACAACGATATATTATTATAATATTATAAAATATCTGTTATTAATAGTATAAACTGAATTTTAAATTTTATAACATTATTATTCATCTTACATATGGAATGAGAACAAAATAAATTTTTCGGGTAAAATAAGTATTTTTCACAAAATGCAGTTTTACAGCCTTTTGATGGCACACCCACTTTAAATCTTGTTTTTGACATTTTTATAAGTTCAATTTGACAAAATAAAATTCTTCTTTGGAATCATGATATAAAAATTTACTTTGGATAAATTTTTCATATTATTCTGATAACTTTCATATTTTGATGAATTGTAAAAACACGCTATATTTTAATTAAAAACAGCTTTTTTCATAGTAATAATTTATATGGTTAAATTATAATATTGATCGGTTTTAAATTATAAATAGATTATATTTTTACCATTTAATATAATGTATGTCATTATTATTGATTTTACATTGAATTCATAGGTAAAATCATTTCAATCTTTTGCAACGTATTAACTTTTAAAACCTGTTTTCTCAATAGCAGGATTAATTTAAAATTAATTAATGCCACTTTTATGTTTTGAATTTGGAAAAATGGACATCATTTTTGAATTCCGAATATCAAATATAACTTAGGCTGAAATTTTGGTATTTTTCAGAAAAACTTCAATTTTTGACGAATAGTGAAACCACTAAGTGGTAGGTTAAAAAACTGGATTTTGCATAAAACATAATTTTTCCACTTCTGTGAATGGAATTTCTAAAATCCGACAGACACGGTTGATATCAGTAAGTAAAATGTGGTTCAATGAGATGAAAATAATTTTTTGGTGAATAGTAACTTTTAACTTTTTTTACCGCGGTTAATAGTAAATAGGGTAACTAAGGGTAAATATGATATTACTATTACCCGTACACATGTCCTAATTCTATTGAACAAGTGTATTTAGACCAAAAACAACCTTATAAATATAATATGACTATTTAGGGCCACTTGGATTAGATTAGGACATTTAATATTATTTTATTTAATGAATGGTTAAAATAGTTAAAATCAATGTTTAATAACTAAAACATTTTTAATATGGGGTTATACATATAATAAATTCAATTATAAATATTAATTGGAAAGAGAAAAATATTTTCTACATAATAATATTTTATTTATTATTTTTTGACTTTAAATAAATTAATTTATTTATGACACAACGATGATGCAGTAATTACCCTTTTAAAGAAATATTAACATAATTGATGTTATAAATGCCCAAATAAATGTAATTTGAGACTTTTTATGAATTCCACTAATTTTATAGGTTACTATAATATGTTATTGTTGATTTAATTAACCTGGTTAGAAATTATCATTATGTTATGATTTTCACAAAAATCAATTACCAAATAGTGTCAAAATTGACACAAAATAGTTTTTAAATCAAATATTATATTATTAATTGTTATTTTATTCCTAAAAATCTAAGGTTCGGCCAACTGACTTAGATAAGGATATATATATTAATAATAAACAATTTGGGGTTGGTTTGGCATGTTATAGTAAGTGTATTAACCATATATTGTAAGAAAACAAAAAGACACGGTAAAAGTTAAATTATTTATCTTAGAGTTAATTCTAATTGATAAGGTAAAAATAATAACCTAAACTTATCTAAATCCTATTGGATGAGAGGATTTCGACCCATCCCCACTTTATATTTGAAATAATACCCTTTGGAACCATTATAAACCGAATTTTATTTTAATATAAAATAATATTTTGATATTTTCCTAAAGTGCCCCTCTCCTCCCTTATAAAAGGGCACCTCCTCCCTTTCCTCCTCACACCAATTTGAGCATTCAAACTCGGCCAACCCCTGCCAAAATCCCTTCTCCACTTCCCTAGAATAATATTAGAGGTCCTGGTCTTCTTCAAAGACCAATCATAGTGCCCTAAGTGGAGGATTCAAAGAGGCGTTTCAAAGAAGAGGTAATATCCATTACCGATCTTTTCAATTTCTTTCTTCTCCAACTTCTTCTTATTTTGTTGTTTCATGATAAAGTAATAACATCAGTATTCCTTACATACTTATATGTTATTATAAATATGAAACAACCCTAATTCACCTTCTATCCATCCTACGGAATAATAAAATCACCTCGCGTGCGTACGTACGAAATACCGTCTCCACGCTGTGGTGTAATCTATTTTTCGCCACCACCATAATTGGATGGGTATAATGGTGTAATGAGTACCTATATATGATTATTATAAAGTGATATTGATACTGAAATAGTATACATACACTTCAACACAATTCCACGACCATGGGAACGATATTATCGCTCGTGCGTACGTACGGACTACCGTCTCCACGACACGATGAGATTTATTCTCCATGTTAACCATTCAAGAATGATTATAAAGTATATATAATGAATAAAAATGAAATATATTGAATGGTAAATCTACTGGATTTATATATATATATATTTATGTCATCTACTTACTTCCATTCAAGACAATAAGGAAAGGAAAACAGTGTTCATGCGTACGTACGGACTACAGTCTCCATGAACGGTGTGTTTCATTTAATTTATCTATCTATTATATATATATATATAATGAATATATATGATATATAAATCATGTTTTATATTATGGAAGTAATTAAATCATGATATAAGTAATAATAATGTCAAGAACAAGAATTCCAAATGCCTACGATAAATAAAACAATTTTACCCCAAACGCTTCTTTAACATAGAATTTACAAAAGAATGGGTAATATAAAGTCATAAGTGAACCATATATGATATCATAACAATGAATATGATTCTATAATAAGTCAATGACAATATTTAAATCATTATACAGGCGGTTCAGATACGTACAAAACATATCGAACATAAGGTAGGGGATAATTTTCCAATCTCATTCTTTTATCCGAGATTGATTATACGTAAGTATTTACTGGGGTTATGTTTTTCATCCAGGTCCAGGATTTCTCAAAATGTTTTTATAAAATGTTTATTATTCTTCCATGTATGATTAAATTCATTTTTACCCTTTTACCACATGTCATAGAATGAATCTTTTTTCACTTTCAATACGAGGTACTTTTTGACTTTTCTGAAAAAAGTACGGGAAGAATGTTTTTTTAACTTATACGACATGAAAGGATTTTTACGGTTTTATAAAGCCTTATTTTCATGAAGCATCCTCATAATGATTTCATCTCTATTTTCAACAAAATCTTTTTCTTTTAAAATTTCATGACATTTTTTGAAAGGAAAATGATTTTTTACAAAGAAAGGATATTTTCCTCAAGAATTCATTTCAAGGGTTTTATCAAAATCATTTTTCATCTATGATTACAATATTTCATAAGTGTATGCTTCAAGTAAAGTGTCTCTATGATTTACATGGTTCCAATCTTCTTATTATGATGATATCCATTTCTTTTATATGAATTATGTGATGATGTTTATGAAACCCATTTCTTTTCATTGGGTTATGATGAATGATGTATGTTTATTTTGTGGAACAAGTTAGAATGATTTCATTATGAGATGGGTGGGACCTATATCTCCCTCCAATACATTGGGTAAAGATTTATATCTCATGAGATAGACATGGATGGAAAGGTATGTTAATCCAATTTAGCACAGGACTGGAATGAGGAGTGAAATCGATTCAGAAAGGGACTTTGTCCACTAAGATGGTCTTGGCAATGCCTTGGCTACTATGGAAATCATACCAAGTTCTTAATGGTTGCCACAATTACATGTTTTATTCCCATAATATTTTATCATGATTAATGTTTCTTTATGATATATGACTTACGTAATTCCAAGATTTATGTCTTTGCTCATGATTTTGATGTTTAGATTTTATGTTGATGTTATTGCATTAAAATGTTTATAGATTACTTCATGGTATTTATGCTTACCCTTACTGAGCATTTCATATCACCCTTTTAAATGTTTTCTTTTCCCCCGGATTCAAAGCTAGGTTTTAGGTAAGAAAACTAAAGGAGAAGATCTTTATGGGAGATGTTGAAGATCTTTCACCACGATTAGAATATTATTTATCCGAGTTTCCAAAGACACTAAACTATTACGGTCCTTGTGTGTTTGTTTTCATTATGTATCAAGTATTCCGCAAATGTAATGTAATTTCCATGTACGTCAGGCTACGGGTCTCTATAGTTGGTATTAGAGGAAATGTTTAGTCAACCTTTGGAAACTAGGATGCGAGAACTTTAGTGAGATCCCTAGAGATATTTCTAAGGTATGTCTTGGGATGTCCCTAAGGTTTAGTAATGTCCCTAAGGTTATGTATAAGTATAGGTTATAGTCCTAGAATTATGATAACCATCTTAGAATTTAACCTAAAATGTTAGATATTAATGTTAATACCCCTTGATTATGATTTTGGTCTCTCACATTATTCTTTTGGGTTTTAGAAAATGGCTGGAAACAAGAAGATTCATGATAATGGAGAATATGATGGACAATGGAATGATATTCTTCAGGATCAGGCAAATAAAATGGGATTTGGAAGGTGAAACATCGTTATTATGCCTAATCAACAATCTCATAATATGATCAATAATCTCAACTTTGGTAAGTTTCCCGACTCAGCTAATAAGAGAAAGATGGAGTTTCATGATGATCATAGAGGAAAGAAATTACAATTTTCACCATGTAAATCATGTGGGAAGAGGCATCAAGGAGAATGTTTCAAAGGAACTGGAAGATGCTTTGGGTGTGGAAAAGAAGGACACAAAGCTAGTAAGTGTAGAGGAAAAGTTTCAGTTAACACCATGAATGAGGATAATGATATTTCTACGACATCAACAATGGTTAAATGTTTTAAATGTGGAATGTACGGGCATTATGCAAACTAATGCCCTATAGGAAGATCTCATGAAGAAAATAAGCATGTTTGTATGGGTAGTATTTATGTGGATGATGATGATGAGACTACAAATGATATATGAAATGAAAGAAGTGTTGAGGAATAAAATGACAAACCTTAGTCAGTGGTTTAAGAAGGTAGTGTAATGATTGTATGTTTATCAAGAATAATGTATGGTACTATTTAAGGATTGTTACATGGTCTTCTTTGCTTCAGTTTTTAATGTATATGAGGAATGGTAGCGGTAATCATGAAAAGTGGTTGAAATATGTTTGGAAAGAAGATGATATGCACATAATGAAGGTATAAGGAGAAAATAATATGTTTGATAGTATTCATGAGCTCATGATTAATATAAGGACTAAGTGATATCATGGTTTGAGTATAGAGAAATTTTGGGATGTGGAAAGAGTTAACATTTGACAACATTCATTTTTTCACTAAGGTTCAATGGGTATTAATTTTTCAAGAGAATACATGATTAAGGTATTCACATTTTTGGAATGTAACCAACAAGATATATCGTATGATATATGGGGAATAAATGATGGTATTCACATGCTCGGAAGATGACATTTCTAGTAATTTTTTTCTTTATACTATGTGCTTGGACAGAAGTCTTATGGATAGCCCTAAAGATTGGAATGAATTAAGTTAGATATAAGATAGTATTGATTAAGGATAGAACTTTTTCGATATTATTATAGGAATGTTTATATAATATAGTTTTAGAAAAAGGAACAACCTGCAGGACGAGCAACAACCCGTTGCATCGGAAAAGGCTGTGGGAATCGAACCCACAACCGAAGTGCGATAGGCCTTTATCTCCTACCACTGGCCTACAAGAAGTCCCCGGTTAGTAGAAACTAGTTTTATTTTATTAAGCGGTATGATTGATGAAGTATAAGTTCATTTTTAATTGTATACGATTAACCTCACCATAGATGGAATTATGTATATTTTATAACTTTTTATAACCTTTTGTTTGAAACAGATGGAATGAACCATCATTCTATCACATGATCTACTAACACATCACAAATAACAAATTCAACTTCATTTCTTTAAGAGATGAAGTGGAAATTGTTCAAGGTACGAACAACAATGAGATTTTACCAAAATCATTTAAGTATTTCTTTTAATTCATCAACTTTATGGAAATGATCTTGAAAACCAAAAATGTTGTCCTAGTGATCTTATATCTGATGAATCAGATGGTACCTTAGATCATCACAAATCTATTCCTTTGTGATTGTTGGCTTTTTAATAGCCATGTTCTCTACCACTCTCCATCAGAACTTGACGGTTAGATTTCTCTTCCATATCCATATTTTCACCTATGTGGAAACCCAATGATTAGTTAATTTGGGTAACCATTACGTTTCACACATTAGATTTTAAAGATAGGTTTTGGTATTCCTTTTTTACGATGTGGGTTTCTATTAATGAAACTTTCAGGTAGTAGACCATTTATAACGCCGACGAATTTCGAGGGTGAAATTCATTTTAAGGGGGGTAGAATGTAATAACCCGAGATTTTATGAGAATTATTCTTTTTAATTTCATTGATGTCTTGTGTTGTACGCTACTTCAAAATTATCTTGCGCTATACGCAACACCAAAGGGAGTTTTCACTACACGCATCCCTGACTTGGCTTGCATTACACGCAATCGCGAACTTCCTTGATAGCGTGTGTAGTACGCAATACCGAGTTTTACTAAACAACGATATATTATTATAATATTATAAACTAGCCGTATTGAATAGTATAAACTGAATTTTAAATTTCATAACATTATTATTCATCTTACATATGTAATGAGAACAAAATAAATTTTTCGGGTAAAATAAGTATTTTTCACAAAATGCAGTTTTACCGCCTTTTGATGGCGCACCCACATTAAATCTAGTTTTTGACATGTTTATAAGTTCAATTTGACAAAATAAAATTCTTCTTTGGAATAAGGATATAAAAATTTACTTTGGATAAATTTTTCATATTATTCTAGTAACTTTCATATTTTGATGAATAGTAAAAACACGCTATATTTTAATTAAAAACAACTTTTTTCATCGTAATAATTTATATGGTTAAATTATATTATTGATAGGTTTTAAAGTATAAATAGAATATATTTTTACCATTTAATATAATGTATGTCATTACCATTGATTTTACATTGAATTCATAGGTAAAATCATTTCAATCTTTTGCAACGTTTTAACTTTTAAAACCTGTTTTCTCAATAGCAGGATTAATTTTAAATTAATTAATTCAACTTTTATGTTTTGAATTTGGAAAAATGGACATCATTTTTGAATTCTGAATATCAAATATAACTTAGGCTGAATTTTTGGTATTTTTCAGAAAAACTTCAATTTTTGATTAATAGTGAAACCACTAAGTGGTAGGTTAAAAAGCTTGATTTTGCATAAAACATAATTTCACCGCTTCTGTGAATGGAATTTCGAAAATCCGACAGACACGGTTGATATAAGTAAGTAAAATGTGGTTCAATGAGATGAAAATAATTTTTTGGTGAATAGTAACTTTTAACTTTTTTACCGCAGTTAATAGTAAATAGGGTAACTAAGGGTAAATATGATATTACTATTACCCTTACACATGTCCTAATTCAATTGGACAAGTGTATTTCGACCAAAAACAACCTTATTAATATAATATGACTATTTAGGGCCACTTGGATTAGATTAGGACATTTAATATTATTTTATTTAATGAATTGTAAAAATAGTTAAAATCAATGTTTAATAACTAAAACATTTTTAATATGGGGTTATACATGAGATAAATTAGATTATGAATATTAATTGGAAATATAAAAAGATTTCCTGAATAATGATATTTTATTTATAATTTTTAGACATTAAATATATTAATTAATTTATGACACAACGATGATGCAGTAATTACCCTTTTAAAGAAATATTAACATAATTGATGTTATAAATGCCCAAATAAATGTAATTTGAGACTTTTTATGAATTCCACTAATTTTATAGGTTAATATGATATGTTATTATTGATTTAATTAACTTGGTTCGAAATTATCATTATGTTATGATTTTCACAAAAATCAATTACCAAATAGTGTCAAAATTGACATATAATAGTCTTTAAATCAAATATTATATTATTAATTGTTATTTTATTCCTAAAAATCTATGGTTCGGCCAAATGACTTAGATAAGGATATATATATTAATAATAAACAATTTGGGGTTCGTTTGGCATGTTATTGTAAGTGTATTAACCATATAGTGTAAGAAAACAAAAAGACGCGGTAAAGGTTGAATTATTTATCTTAGAGTTAATTCTAATTGATAAGGTTTAAATAATAACCTAAACTTGTCTTAATCCTATTGGATGAGAGGATTTAGACCCATCCCCACTTTATCTTCGAAATAATTCCCTTTGGAACCATTATAAACCGAATTTTATTTTAATATAAAATAATATTTTGATATTTTCCTAAAGTGCCCCTCTCCTCCCTTATAAAAGGGCACCTCCTCCCTCTCCTCCTCACACCAATTTGAGCATTCAAGCTCAGACAACCCCTGCCAAAATCCCTTCTCCACTTCTCTAGAATAACCTAGAGGTCCTGGTCTTCTTCAAAGACCAATCTTAGTGCCCTAAGTGGAGGATTCAAAGAGGCGTTTCAAAGAAGAGGTAATATCCATTACCGATCATTTCAATTTCGTTCTTCTCCAACTTCTTCTTCTTTAGTTGTTTCATGATAATGTAATAACATCAGTATTACTTACATACTGATATGTTATTATAAATATGAAACAACCCTAATTCACCTTCTATCCATCCTACGGAAAAATGAAATCACCGCGCGTGCGTATGTACGGAATACCGTCTCCACGCCGTGGTGTAATCTATTTTCTGCCACCACCTTAATTGGATGGGTATAATGGTGTAATGAGTAACTATATATGATTATTCTAAACTGATATTGATACTTAAATAGTATACATACACTTCAACACAATTCCACGACCATGGGAATGATATTATCGCTCGTGCGTACGTACGGACTACCGTATCCACGACGCGATGAGATTCATTCTCCATGTTAACCATTAAAGAATGATTATAAAGTATATATAATGAATAAAAATGAAATATATGACATGGTAAATCTACTGTATCTATGTATATATATATTTATGTCATCTACTTACTTCCATTCAGGACAATAAGGAAAGGAAAACAGCGTTCATGCGTACGTACGGACTACCATCTCCATGAACGGTGTGTTTCATTTCATTTATCTATCTATTATATATATATATACTGAATATATATGATATATAAATCATGTTTTATATTCTGGAAGTAAGTAAATAATGATATAAGTAATAATAATGTCATGAACAACAAGTCCAAACACCTACGATAAATAAAATGATTTTACCCCAAACGCTTCTTTAACATAGAATTTACAAAAGAATGGGTAATATAAAGTCATAAGTGAACCATATATGATATCATAACAATGAATATGATTCTGTAATAAGTCAATGACTTTATTTAAATCATTAGACAGGAGGTTCAGATACATACAAAGCATATCGGACATAAGGTAAGGGATAATTTTCAATCTCATTCTTTTATTCGAGATTGGTTATACGTAAGTATTTACTGGGGTTATGTTTTTCATCCATGTCCAGGATTTCTCAAAATGTTTTTATAAAATGTTTATTATTATTCCATGTATTATTAATGTCATTTTTACCCTTTTAACACATGTTATGGAAGGAATATTTTGTCGTTTTCAATACGAGGTACTTTTTGACTTTTCCGACAAAAGTACGGGAAGAATGTTTTTTTAACTTATACGACATGAAAGGATTTTTACGGTTTTATAAAGCCTTTTTTTCATGAAGCTTCCTCAAAATGATTTCATGTCTATTTTCAACAAAATCATTTTCTTTTAAAATTTCTTGACATTTTGTGAATGGAAAATGATTTTTTACAAAGAAAGGATATTTTCCTAAAGAATTCATTTCAAGGGTTTTATCAAAACCATTTTTCATCTATGATTACAATATTAAATAAGTGTATACTTCAAGTATAATGTCTCTATGATATACATGGTTCCAATCTTCTTATTATGATAATATCCATTTCTTTTATATGAATTATGTGATGATGTTTATGAAACCCATTTCTTTTCATTGGGTTATTATGAATGATGTATGTTTATTTTGTGGCACAAGTAAGAATGATTTCATTATGAGATGGGTGGGACCTATATCTCCCTCAAATTCTTTGGGTAAAGATTTATATCCCATGAGATAGACATGGCTAGAAAGGTATGTTAATCCAATTCAGCACAGGACTGGAACGAGGAGTGAACTCAATTCAGAAAGGGACTTTGTCCACTAAGATAGTCTTGGCAATGCCTTGGCTACTATGGAAATCATATCAAGTTCTTAATGGTTTCCACAATTACTTGTTTTATTCCCATACTATTTTATCAGGATTAATTTTTCTTTATGATATATGTCTTACGTACTTCCAAGATTTATGTCTTTGCTCATTATTTTGATGTTTAGATTTTATGTTCAAGTTATTGCATTCAAATGTTTATAGATTACTTCATGATCTTTATGCTTACCCTTACTGAGCATTTGAGCTCACCCTTTTATATGTTTTCTTTTCCCCAGGATTCAAAGCTAGGTTTTAGGTATGAAAACAAAAGGAGAAGATATTTATGGGAGATGTTGAAGATCTTTCACCACGATTAGATGATTATTTATCCGAGTTTCCAAAGACACTAAACTATTACGGTCCTTGTGTGTTTGTTTTCATTATGTATCAAGTATTCCGCAAATGTAATGTCATTTCCATGTACGTCAGGCTACGGGTCTCAACAGGCCCGTCGCAAATAAAATTGTTTGCTACAACGTTTTCTACAATGTGCTATTTGAGACGTATCCCCGTTGCAAATTGCCAATCGCAATTTACCAGAATTCTAGTAGTGGTGGATACAACAAGTGTATTTGGAATTAAAAAAATGTTTCTTGTGGTAAAAACCATGAAAAATGTATATTGATATTGACTTTCTTACTAAATGGTGCATGACAATGATACATGATGCAAGAATCATATGAAACTCCTAGTAGAAATTCATAGTAAATTCATAAAATATTTACAAACCATCAAGAAGGATTTAAACAAAATATGACTATGAATGGCCATGGATAAACGAAATTTGTCATCGATGTTAACTAATTTATCATGAATTAGAAATCTTATAAGTGGTTTTAAGGATTATGTGGTTCCCAAATTTGAATATTATTTCCTACACTTTTCTTTTTCCTTTATTTCAATAAATGAAACATTAAGGGATAATGTAAATACTGAGTGTGTTCAATAATAAAATGAATATCCTCCTATAAATCCAAATTTTATGGGAATTGGAATGAAAAATCGCATTATTTTTATCACTCAACTTTCTCAATATATGAATAATTGTTGGCATCTTAAGTACAATAGAGGTACCAATATTATATTGAGTTCATCATAATAAAATATCAACATTCCATTAGTTGTTATTTTGATCTACTAGCTTTGAACCAATGGATCAGTACCACAAAAATGATATCTTTTATTCTCGTATGTTCAAAACACAGAAAGACATTTGGTCTATCTACCATTTAGAATGTTAAATATATAAATAGTGGAATCTTATCAATAATATGAGCCAATAAAATGAAATTTACAATATTTATTAGGATGAGTTAAATATCATATTCTAAAAAAGGTATATTCCTCACATTCATCATTTAACTATGAAGGGTTTTCTTTAGAAAAAGAAACATTATAAGGAATCCATTGGTACCTATGAAGAAATATTTACAATACCTGTGATGTACAGTTAAAGCATTATTATTCAACAGAAATGTAAGGTTGATAAATTCTTTAGTGGTTTAAAACCATGTCTCCAAAGATTATTATCCATATAATACATTATTTTCTATGAATATATTGTTCTATATGAATGAATTGAGAAATAGATGTTGTAGTCACATATAACACTCATGGTTTTTAAGAGAAATGGAATATATATCATAGTGAGAAATATAAAAAACATACAATGAAGAAGATAAACATTATTTTATAATCTTTCGGTCAGTATAAACATGGATAAGAGTGTCCTATGGGATCTTGTAAAGGTTTTATGTGTGTAAAGGAAGGTCATCAGAAAAAAGTGACATGGAGAAGTTATCTAAAGATGAGAATAGAGTGATGGATTAACATAATTCACCTCACAAACATAAGTACATTATTTTTATGTAGAATGGGAATTATTCAAACCATGAAGAATCATGTGAGTTAATTACTTTTGTCGACATCTGAACCTTATTAGCCTCATAGACATGGGGAAATATAAAGTGATCACTATTTCATATGAGGTATTCAAAAATGATGCAGTGAATGGTACACATACCATACACTCTAGAACTAATAATGTCTTATATTATTGTATAAGTACCCATTCTATCAAATAAAAATAATTTTATGAGGGTATCAATATTCAAAAAAAATTAAATGATTTATTAGTTGTTAAAACCATAATGGATTGATTATCACATAGAATGTATATGATTATTCTTCATTTTATGTTAGTGTAAATTTAATTCAAATAAATATTTTTATTCTTCCTATTATAGAATTTTTTCCTCTTAGACATTAATTTTATTTTTATGCTTAAATCCTACATCAATTTTTACGGAATGGAATTCATGTATAGTATTCCAAACTAAGAAATGATCATCTTTAAATGTGACGTTAAGTATACACTTCTAAAGGATATCAGATCCAAGGTGTGGCTTTTAATTCACATTCATTATCGTTATTTGTCTTAGATAATTTTGGTAAAAACTCAACATTGATAAAATGCCTATTGTGTGGGAATTTCTTCATGTGTTTTTAGAATATTGTCCCAGTCTTCCACAAAAATTTGATGTTTAGTTCCCATGAAAAAATCATACACCTATCCAAACTACATTCAAATAATCAATGTTGAATTTAAAGGATTGAGTTGTTAAAAGTAAAAAATCAAACTCAAGGAAACCCCGGACATGGTATTCATTCAGTCAAGTGTGTTGCCTTTGGGTAAACCTATTATTTTTTTTGAAAAGAAAAACGTATTCACACAACTCTACATTGATTATTGGGAGATTAACAAGATAAAAATTTAATACAAGTATCCTCATCCATGTATTGATTAATTTTTTGCTAATATTGGAAGAGATTAATACTTTTCTATTACTGAATATCATACGAGGTATCCTTAATTAAAGTCCATGAAAGATGATATTCCCAAAAATACATTATGTACAATATATGGACACTCTGAATATATAGTATTCCAATTTTATTATTTTAATTTCCCTTCTATTTACATGTATTTAATGAATAATGTTTTCATATAATACCATGATCTGTTTTCGGTAGCCTTTATATACTATATTTTTATCTAATCAAAGTCAAATTACTAGAATAAAAAACACCTGACAATTGTATTAAATATTCTAATGAAGAAGAAAGTATACTATAAATTTCTGAATTATAATTTTTCGTAGAAATTGTTTCATTTTATTATTATATAATCTGAATATTGGATATTTCAGTAGAACTGTTGAAGGAATAGGCTATTGAATATTGTCCAAGACCAAGCACGGTGACTAATATCATTATTTTCATTGATATGGCATGATATTGTCTATATTTTTGGAAAATATATTAGGACTATATAATAATATATCTATGTTATCTTTTAAGGGAGACATTTTATTCAAGATTGATGAATGTGAGAAAGATTTCAATGAACTAAAGAGAAGATTAGAAAACACACTTTTCCTTACATTACCCTATAGTCGATAAGGGTGTCTAATCTATATTGTTGAATCTACGAATGCATTGTGATGTGTTCAAATAAATAATGAAATTTATATAGATTACGCCTCATGATAATTAATGGTTCATGATCATGATTACCCAAAATCATGATTCATATTTAGCTGTAGTAATTCTTTCATTAAAGATGTGTATGGATTATCTTTCTGGAGAAATTTGTTAAATATTTACTGGTCAAAAAATTTTAATGTATATATTGAACTATAAGGAATTGAATATTAAACAAATATTATTATTATTAGAGATTATTTAAAATTATTATTTCACAATACATTACTACCATGGGATTGAGAACAAAGTCACTAATGTTTTAAGTAGAAAGGATTATTTTAAGTAATGCATTATGACGATAAAATAGATCGAATATTTTTTTAATTGAAAAAGATAGATTTGTAAATACAAAAAGAAGGGGGAAAATTATGTTGATCAATTGAATATTCAACCATATAAAAAATAGAAGAATAAATATGATCAATGATAAGATGCAGAGATGTAAAATAAGGTTTGAAACATTCAGGATTATGACCTTGAACATGATGGAATGATAAGGTTCATGAAACCTATATCTGTTCAATCCATGAAAATTTTGATGAAAGATGTGTTAGAGGAAGATCAATGTAATATATTCTCTGTAATAAATTATGTAGAACGATATATAGATATTTGAGGGAATAAATATAATAGAATTCCATAATGATACATATCATGAATTTTTTTATCATTATTTGATATTCCTAAATGTTTAGGATAAAAGGAAAATGACTAAATGGATGTTTTATCCTTTACCCATAGAAAATGAAAATTAGAAAAAATCACCATGTATATTGTCATTGGACTCCCTAAAACTTTTAAATGGAATAATTCTACTTGGGTTATATTTTATAGCCTTACCAGATCATCATAAATCATTGCTATGATATATGAATTATCTCTAAATAAGCCTAAGTAGATATACCTTAAGTAACTAGTAATGTTCTAGGGAGTACCACATTACATTATATCTGATTGGGATATGTGATTTTCCAAAATATTTTAGTGAATTATTCAGCAATATCGTAATATGAAATTACTATTCGGCATTGTGTATCATCCCCAAACAAATAAATAGTCCAAAAGATGAATTAATTCCCCAGAAGATATGATGATATATTGCTCATTGGGTTTCATATTTTAGGGGCATAAAATTCTTCTTATAGTTGTGTTTTCTTAAAAAATAGCTTTTAATCAAGAAATTATATATCTATTGATGAAATATATATATTGCTGAGTCAAATTCCAATGATTTTGGAAAAAGAATGCAATAGGGACTTGAGATAGATAATGAAATTGTAGTGAAGGTTAGATCCATTCATCAAAACATTATGATAGACTCAATTTGGTAGAAAAATGATACTAATAATCACTGGTCTGGCCTATAATATGATGTTCATGATAAGGTTTTTAATAAATTCATTCAATAAAATAATGTTATGATATTTATTAAGAAATAGGAACTCATCCCTAGGTATATAGATCCCTTCGGTCTTTTTGATTACAAAATAAGGGGACTCTATCACTTGGAGAATCAAAAAAAATATACTCATGTAAAAGATTTGTTCCATTTATTTTTCTACAGGATGTATATACATGAACCTTCACATGTACATAACATATAGGATGTACCATGGGAGAATGATATTTCGTGTGAGTAATAATCAATAGAGGATCTATATCATAAAGAAAATATTTTATGAAACAAGACCACCCATCTAGTCATTGTTTTTTGGAGATACCACGACCTTGATGTTGTTATGTTGTATAATAATGATATTATGGGGATACATTATACTTATTTTTTTCTTTCATAATGATGAATTTCAAGAGAGAAATTCATTTTATGGGTGTATAATGTAACACACTAAGTTTTAATGAATTATTAGTTTACCCAAAAAAATATATTTATTTGGTAGAATTTATTGAATACTACACAATGTTAAAATTGTTTTATGTGAAACACCATGTTAAATTTGTACTGCATGAGACACTACAGTAGCTTATGTTATACATAACATTGAATTTTTACAAAACCAGGAAACATATATTTTATGATGTCCTTTATAACCTACCCATTAAATATAGTGATATTAATTTTAATAACTAGTTATTAAATATTATGTATAATTTTATTATATAAATAATATATATTAACAATAAAAAAATATAATATTTGGTATATTCATTATATTCTTTGAAAGTAATATTTTAATGAAAAATATACTTTTTATGTATTTTTATGAATAATTACAGAGTAATTATTTTAGTGTTTTATAAATTAAATTTCACAAACAATATTTTATTAATTAAAATCTGTAAAATAATATTATGTTGAATGATTTGGATATTTCATAACAGATTTTTTCTTGGTTTAATATTGAAAAATGCTGGTTTTTAATTGAAATCTTCCATTAAAATTAAAATATTTATAATGATAAAATATATATTAATTTTTTAAGCATGGGTTGTTCAATTATACATTCATTAATCTAATTTATTTTATTGGTATATATTTGACATTGAAATTGGATATATAAACATTGTAAACATTTGATCATTTTCACATTAAAACCCTTCTTTCATTCAATGTATGTGTGACTAATATTAAAATAATTATTTCCACTTCAATGAAATGTATTTTTAAAAAATTATTCAATATTATAATTAAAATTAATCTAAAATTTTTAATATCTTCAGCATAATTTTTAACAAAAATGAATAGTAAAAGATGTAAAAGTTAATTACTGTGGTTAAGGTAAAAATATGTTTACCAGTGGTTAAACTAACAATATAAGGGTATAATTTACATAAACACAAGTACAAAAACTATTATGTGCCCATATATCTAACCTATATTTTCTGAGGTTTTAATTTAATTAATTTTTGACTTTATTTCAATGTGAAAAACTGTTGGAGAATGAAATTACTCCATGTTTAATTTTTTATGTTCTAATACTTTTAATGGGATAGTGAGAACCCTCTAAAAATTTTCAAACAACAAATGAAACTTTTGATATATAAAACACAAGTTTATGGATATTAGAATCTCCTTCCCACAGCATTTTCCAAGAGAGGGAACTTACCTGATAGTCTGGATCTTCTCTATTTTGTATTAATAGTTCCTTTCAAGGTATTCCGAAGCTTTCATATATTCTACCTTAGTGATATTCTCCATATTGAAGCCTCTATTCAATATATGATCTTGCTTGTCAATCCATTCTGCCTGCTCCCTCAGAACATCCACTTGAATCAATCTTTCCATCATTTGGTCAATGTCTACCCACTCTGCCTTGATCACTAGGACATCCTCCTTCATTTCATCGCCATAATGCATGAGAAGTATCATCTGAATTTCTGGATCCTCGTCCTTCAGGAACTGAATGCCGTCTAGTGAACCTAAATCACATTGTTTTCTAGGGGAAATAGCACCCCCTTCACCAGCCTCATATCCTCAAAATGATGAAGCACCTCCACTTCAACTGCTTTTGAGTGTCCTTTCACCTGTAGTTTAGGCTCTGCGGCACCAACCTATTGAGCCTCCTCTCCTGCTTCTAACTGGATCTCGTGACCCATGATTTTACCCTCTTTTTTGGCCGACATCATCTCCATCGGTTTAGGACAATATGAGTAGTCCTTACGGCCCTTAGGTTTCGGCTTCATGGAATCTATATAGCTCTATGGGACCCAATTTTCCTTATTTCCTATCTTTATCATTTTTTTGTGAAGACCTTTACTAGCCCTTCCAAATCTGTGTCATCTGTGGGTAGTCTTTCTACATTAGATTCAGCCTCATAGCGATAGTTGGAGTTTCCTTCAAGATCTCTCTTACTACTTAAAATCTCAAATTTGTTGTTTAGATTGAGGCATCACAACGTCCTCTTCGTGTTGAATCTCTAACTGGTATTCAACATTTTTACAACAACATGTGAAGGCTTCTCCCTCTCTTGACAATCCTTGAGCTTATCCATGCCATTAGAAAGCACAACATTGTCATATTTTTTGTAAACACCCACACTCACTACCTTTGCATAGGTACAAGGATTAAGACTATCTGCACCTTTGGAATTTAGACCAGCATCTCCAATAGAGATACCTAGGTCATGAGATTGTGCATTATACAAATCCACAGATTCCTCAACCACCAAACAGGTATGGGAACCCTAAGTAATAGATTTCCTATTTGGAGGACTCACCAGATCACTCTGTAGCCTGTTGAAGATCTCTGAAACACTGGGTCCAGGAGGTAAGCTCTTAACTGGTTTCTGCTTTATTGTTCCATTTGAACTATGGATATCCTCAGCCTTGCATGTACCCTTTCAAGAACTGGAACAACTATCACCAGACCATTTAGTAGTCCAAACTGGTCACTGGTCCTGAACAGTCTTATTGAAAGATGAATCACTATGCTCTTCAACCTAACCAACTTCAGGATTGTACTTAATCATTTCGTTCTAAACAATAGAAGGGAGTCCATCTCCACCAAAACCTTAGTGATTCATCTTGTTGTCATAAGCCGCAACCACCATGCCACCAGAATAACTTCGATGGCATGTGTAAGAATCATGACCCAAACTACAACAACAAAAACAGAAAGGAACCCAAGAGTCGTAACACACATTTTTATTCCTATGGAGCTCTCCTTCAGTCTCAATGGCAATAGAGTCCAACTGTCCCTTTGAGACATCAACTTCTACGAAAATTCTCGAGGAGACTGAATGACACACGGTGTTGTTGTGTGCATCCAAATATAGGTAGATACTGATCATATTTCCTATTAATGGGAGAATTTCTATATTTTAGAAATTTAGTTGAAGACCGGGAAGTCAAATCCATAGCGTTGTGAACGGGGAGTCACGCATCAGATGAAAATAAAGGACCACAAAAATAAATTAAACCAGAATCCATCGAAAGATCATGGAGCAGAGGACCAATTGTAGACCAGATCTTCCTTAGATGAAAAATGAATCTGGATATGCTTTGAATCTAAAAGACTGAAAACCATTCGATCCTGTAGCTTCCAAGAAGAGAAAACAAACCTGTAGAAGGTTTCAACCGAGGGCTACTACTTCGCATAACTAGAGACCAGGGTAAGATCCAGCATTGTTGAAGCATTCATGAACTCCAAGGGAGATATCAAAAGTGAGGGAACACCATTCGCACAAAAGTGAACTTTAGGGATCACGTCAATAAGAAGAAAGCGTGGTAGGGAAGATGGTTCAGTGAAGGGAGGGAAATGAACGATCGCGAGAGGGAAAAGGGATAGAGGGAGGAGCATCAACCCTACTCCCCAGATTGAGCAAGCTGGGGAAGGGAGGTGGGGGTGCGACCATGACCTAAGCCATCGTCTCCATGGCCTCTCGTGATTTTTCCTCGCACTGAGAATGCAATTCATTTAAAAAAACATTATTATTTCCTATGTCAGAAACATGACTAGGTTCCCTAGTGTCCCAATAACAGAGCTAGTCCTAACATGACATGAATGTATTTTTCGATCCCTATGGGCTGGCGACGAGAACCTAGCATCGTAAAGTATACAAGTGGGAAATATTTTGCCATAATAATTGTAGAAGTGAAAGATAAAAGACAGTATGAATATTAATAAAAAATATTCATTATGTGTAAAATTTCTAAAAAAATTAAGCATAACATCTAAATTACTATAACCCAAAGTTCTAAACAAGAAATCATACCCATGTTCACTAAGGAAACAACTCTCCAAGCCCAAATCATAACATCTAGATCCACCTCTAAGTGATATATTCCCTTTGCCTGATCCTGTAAAGAGAAAGTATACAGACACCCAATGAAAAAATGTATGGACTATGCCTAAGCCCAGTCAGATACCACCAAGGATTTCCTAAAAGATTCAAAATATATATTATCCAAAGAAAACATTAAATTATAAAAATAAATAGATTTGGCAATTCAAAATAATAAATAAACAGAACATGACAAACAGTTTTGATACGAAGGAAAATTCGTTTAAAGAAAAGGGTTTTTATTTCAAGATATGGAATATTTTTAAAACAATGTCTTATGTAATGTATTTATATAAAATAATTTATATAAATTCTATAGGAATGTTATATAGTGCCAAAAAGCATTGTCATACATTTATATCTCAAATATAAATAAACAAGGGAGCGACATGGTCATCTTCTAAAAGGTGGGATAATATTAACCAACTATATGATTTTGAACTCTCTCTATGAACAGAAACAATTTTTTATACACATCTTCCTTTGACATTGGCTAACTGAGACTCATCACCAACCTATCAGAGATGTGACCCGCACCAAGTATGTTTTAAAACATTGTTGTTGTGTAGAGTGTATCCAGATAACTCACCGACTACCTAAAGCTTCCATACACTCTTACATGATGGGAGAACTATCTTAAGATAGGTTAAAATATGATCAATCCCTTTATTTATTTTTTAAAAATTGAAATTTCATGCCATTTAAAACCAAAACATGTTTTATTCAAAAACCTGACTTTTCATAAGATAATACAATTGGGTTTCTATCAAATAATTTAATCCATTTTCATGTGTTTGAAATCCATTAAAAACAAATTCCATCCTTTTTAAAACTAATTTCCATAGTTTAGTTGAAAACATTTCCATCAAATTTATATTTTAAATTCATTAATTTAAATTATCCAATTTCCATAAACCCACCCAAATTCAATGGAATTAGCTGTTTTATAAATTTCCATGCCAAAACCATTTCAAATAAATCAATTATTTGGAACAAGGTATTCATCAGGTAAATTGAAAGCATGATTAAGCAAATGAATTTAAATTAAAAATTGAGATAAATCAAGAAATTTGATGGTAATCAACTTGGAAAATCTAGTTTGAATCACCTACCTATTTTTCAAAGAACGACACACACAATGGCACCCATCAATGAGAACAATATTGTAGAAGAACTCAAAACTCTACCTAGTAGAAAAATCAAAAACCAAAATACATTGATACATGAATTCCAATATGAAAACTTTAGAAATCCAAGAGGAGAAGAAGAGAGAATAATGGATTAAAAAGGCAAACACTTACCTAGGAATCACACCACAAGAAGAATGAAGATCCCAAGTCATTTGGTCTGACCAAAAAGGAGTTGAGTCTCTCAAAAATGCACCATAACTTCTTATAATTCGAGATCCATGAATTATAGAATAATAAAGAGTGAATGGAATAGGAAAATTTGTGACTTTATGCTGGGCATGAGACATGTCACGATGTGTATCTTGGGGGCACGATTTGTAGGCCACCATGGAGTCGTATGCGGAAAAAACGTGTCACCTCAAGTTACAAATTTGATATTTATCACCTACATGACATGTAAATTAGGTACAATATGTGTAAAAACTCACGGCATGGCCTCCCCATTTAAAAACCAAATCCAACTCCATGTACAAGACTTGTACATCACGTACACGGTGTGTACTTTAGGTACATGACGTTTACATCAAGTTCACGATGTGTGCCTATCCTGAAACCCATAGTATACCCCAGAATTTTGTAAGGATTTTTTAACAAATGGGGACATAGAAAATGTGGAAAATTACCTTTTTAAGGTAATATAATGTTACAACCTCCCTAACATAAAATCATTCTTTCCCAGAAATCCTATGATGAATCTTCCATTCCCAAGAGATGAGGCCACTGATCTATCATCAGTACCTGCATCTCCCATGTATCATGACAATCTGAACCATGCTTCCATATTACACGACCCAATGGTATTGTTCTCCCACGAGGTACCTTGGCCTCAAAATCAACTATCTTTACTAGCCCCTAGTTAAAGATAAATTGTGCTCGATCTTAGGATCACTCCAACTCAAAATGCGTGATGAATCAGATTGATACCTTTTCAACTACAATACAATGAACATGTTATGTATAGTCATTTTCTATGGTGGAAGTGGAATGTGGTCTGAAACATTCCCAACCTTCTCAACAACCTTGAATGGTACCATAAAGAAAGATTCATGCTTCCCTTTATTCACAAGACATCTATGACCCAACCGAACTGAAACTTTTAGGAACATATTATCACCAACTGAAAATTCAAATGTTCTACAATGTCGATCCTTATAAAACTTAAATAAAATATGATATGTCAACATCCCCTAATGAATTAAATGAATATTTTTTTGGAATCTCCTACACAATGTTTTTCATAACTAAAGAACATTCACTGACCTCCGACCAACAAAATAGAGAATTACATGGTCGCCAATACAAGGCCTTAAAAGGTACCATTATGATCACAGAGTGGTAACTATTGTTATAAGAGAACTCCACCAGCCCAATGTTATCATCTCATGTCCCACTGAACTTGAGAACACAGGCTCAATTAATATCATCAACAATAGGTATATATATTTATGTCTGGCCATCCGATTGTGGATGGTAGGTCGTGCTTAAATGGACCTGAGATCCTAGTGCCTCCTGAAGGTCTCTCCAATAGCATGAAGTGAATTGGGGATCTAAAATTAGAAACAAGAGATGATGGAACTCTATGATAATGAAAAATATCATTCACAAAGATATTTCCTAACTACTCAACTTTGGCCATATCATAAATGGATATAATGTGGGATGACATGGTCAACCTATCGATGAGGACCCATATCACATCCTTTTTTATGTGTTATGTGAGAACCCAATAACAATGTCTATAGAGATATTATCACACATTCAAGTAGTAACTAGATGTTGGTAATTAAATCCTGCAGGTTTTTTATGCTGGTATTAAACATGTTAGAATGTATATCAACAGGAGAAAAAATCAGCAATGTATCATCTCATACATGGCCACCAAAACTACTGCCTCCTGTCATAGAACATCATAGTGCTAAATGGGTGCATAGCCCACTGAGAATTGTGGAAATCACCCATCACTAATTTTGATGCCACTAACAGCACAATGAAGTGGTTTTGATATCATAGGACATCCACCTTAGAGAACGACTACTAGGAAACTATCTCCCAACTATAAAAGTATTATCTAGTGCAAGAGATCTCATTATCAAGCTCTTGATCTTGAAGAATCATCTTGAGAAGAGAATACATCAAATACAGTCTATCTATAGAAACATTATCCCCTTCCTTTAAATCTCCAATATAAAGATGTTCTAGAAAATCCTTCAAATTCAACTCATCCAATGATTCTTTCACTGCTTGGGTTGGAATATTCCAACTCAAATCATCAGCAACGACATTCCCTTTCCCCTGGGTATAGGTGATATTATATTTGAAATACTGCATGTACTACACCTAATGAATCTATCCAAGATTCAAATATTTTTAGAAGAAGATATACCCTAGGATTTTTTTGTCTGAATTCAACATAATCTATTGGCCAAAAAGGTAATGTCACTGACCTTTAAAAGCATGCATCGAAGCTGAAATTTCTAGAATTAGGTTAGTATAATTCTCTTCTTTTGGACTAGGCTAAAGAGATCCATATAATTCTACATGATCTCACAGCATAAGAATGCAACCCAAGCATGAACTTGATGCATCACAAAATACTACATAGCCTTGCCTAGCTTTTGGAAGAATTAACATTGATACAATAGTCAACAAACATTTCATCTCAAAATAAGAAATCTTAAATATATCATCCCACTCAATATTTACCCCCTTCCAAGTTAGAGCAGTAATTGGAGAATCCAACTTCAAAAAGTCCTTCATGAATTTTTGGTAATATACACCTAATACCTACAAGCTTCCGATCTCGAAGATATTTTGTGGTTACTTACATGTCCTAAAATCCATCACCATCTCGTGATCTAATAATACACCATGTTCAGACACCATGTGTCTGAAAAATTTCACTTCCTCAATCCAAAAATCACATGTTGATGGAATGTCATAAAGGCAATTATTTCTTAGATGATTCAGAACTATTCTTATAAAATTTACATCATCCTCCTCAGTCATGGAGTAAAAAAATGTCATTCTTAAAGGATATGACAAAGGTATCCAAATTCTCATGAAAAATCACGTTCATTAGATCCATGAAAACTGCAGGAGCATTTTCAAACCGAAGGGAATTACCAGGAACTCAACTTTCTTGTACCTTCAATGAAATGAATTTTTCTAAATGTCATATTCTTTTATCCTCAATTGATGGTAAGTGGATCAAAAGTTAATATTTGAAAACCACATCAACCCTTTAAGTTGTTCAAACATATCATCAATCCGTGGAAAAGGATATTTGTTCATTATCATAATATGAATGAGCATTCAATAATCAACACAAAAGGGAAGGGAACCATCAGCCTTCTATGTAAAGAGACCTGGGGTGTCCACGAGGACACACTTGGAAAAATAAATCCATTCTCATAAAGATCATACAATTGAGACTTTAGCTATTTCATCTTCGGTGGTTCCATGTGTTAAGAGTGGATAAAAACAAGTTAATTGTAAATCATTAAGAAAATAGATAAATCATCTTCTCTCATCAGTGAAAGACCATATAAATATGAAGGGAATAAATCCAAAAACTCATATACAGTATGATAAAGATGATCACCCCTTGAATATCTCTCCATGTCAAAATCATACACTGATATCACATTCATCAACTCTGCCTAAGATGGTCCAGCTCTACTCGACCGTGGAACCCATTATTCATGATGGAAAAGGGGCACACCATTTGGTGTAGTAAAAAAGACCCGTAAAATATTACATTACATTCGGTATTTGTAGGAAATGTGACTATTTATCTCAAATATTACATCAAGAGAAATCATATCAAGAACCAGAAAACTCCACGCTAGCTCAACTTCTAATAGAGAGAAGACACCAGTATGACTATGGAGTCCATGCACTCTCTTTGAACCATGGGGAGTAGTAATATTGATTTGACAAGAAATTTTTTTCATAGGAAGATTAATCAAGATATAATATAGGATGAAATAAAAGTATTAGATTAACCAATATCAAAAAGAGTCGTCACTACTGAAAAAGAAATTGTAATGGTTCCTCTCACAGTCATAGGATCTGTGTCTGTTTTTTATACTCTTCCACTGTGTGAAGAAGCTTCATTTTGGATTCATGTGGATATAACCATTTTGAATGTGAATTATTTGACTTCCCCATAGTGTTATGCTGAGCTGATGATCCTATCCCACTACATTGAGTGGAGAAGAGATGGAAGAAACTATGAAAGTGTCTTGAACATCTTCTTGTGCTACAGTTCTTTGGTGTCTCAGTGAAAACCCTCATGGAAGGTCCTAGATTTCTACACTGTTCTCATGAGAATGAATATAATCCTTGAGATGTAGGAGTATATAATGACTCTATTTTTGAGAACATTCATTAGGATCCCCACACTTATATTTTCCTTTAAATGAACAAACACTGCTACAGGGAGAAAATGGAACTCCCATAAGCTATGCCACACCATCAAAGTCCTTCTCAAAAATCCTCACCCTATCTATCACATCATCATAAGAAGGAATCCCTAGAAATGAAACCAAAGAGTTTATATCTAATCAATGTCCCAACTTGAATCATTGATCCTTCATCCTATGATAAGATATAATCTCAAGAGAATGCAACACCAACATAGAAAAGCGATTTGAATACTCAGTCATTGTTTTGTCATCCTAATCCTGTTTGAAAAACTCTTCATCCTTATCCAACACCATCAAATATTGATATAACTGATGTGTGAAAAAACATTGTAGTATTTCCATTCTTTTCCTTCATGTTTCCCTATCGCCACCATCATTTCCCACCATCTCTTTCTTTTTCCCTCCAGCACGAAGGTGTCACACTTCACCTTGATCACATCTAGTATCTCCACGAACTCAATCATATATTCTATCTTTCCTAACCATTCCTCAACATTTTTAGGATAAATGTAGCCTTTAAAGATTGGTGGCTTCTAGCTAAGGAACTATTCAGAATGATTTATAAGAACATCCCCATGAGGATCCATAGCTAGAGCCTGAGTGGAAACTAGAGGTGTTGCATGTCCCAGATCTTGGAAAGTGTGCCTTATTACCTCAACCAGGTTCGAGTTAACAACATGATTTGTTTTTTGAGGTTTAGCAACAACCATTTAATATATCTGATTTACACATATTCTCATAGGAATTATTCTACACAACATCCTCAGAAAAAATGAGAACATTAGATTAACAATCAAATTATGTATAAAGAGAAAGTATTCTCAACCGAAGGGACAAACCATATTTGGATTTCAACCTATCCAAATATCTATATGGGAAAGGATTAAACTTATCCAAAAAAGGTGTTTCCTTAAACACCCCTGGAGATGTAAGGTTCATTGTGGTGAGAGCTGGCAACACACTCAATTAAAACTACCTCATAGGTCCCGAAAAGATTTCAAAAATGTATACTGACTTTATGAAAAAGGATCAATTGCCTCCTCTGATACAAAATTGAAACTCACTATCCCACGTACTCAGTTATCCTAATAACTAAGGTGGACCTGACAAGACCTAAAGGAAATTCCCGATATCAATTGGCTTTCAACTAGCACCTGACATCATACAACATACAGGAGGGAAAATTTTCACATGAATTGTGGAAGAGAAAGATAAAAGACAATATGCATAACAATAGAAAAACTCCAGTATGTGTAAAAGTAACAGAACACAAAGGGGAATTAAAGAAAAAGTACTACATCCAAAAAAAACTATATTGGAATACAACTCCATGTTCCCTAAGGACACAAATCACCATTTCCAAAGCTTAACATCTGTATCCACCTCTAAAAGATCCATTCCCTTTCTTCAAGCCATGAATTATAAATTATACAAACACTTAAAAGAAAATATATGGTGTGAGCCAAAGCCGAGTAGTATACCATATATGATTCCTTAATAGATTCCAAATATATATTATCCAAATGAAATCTTTCAATATTTAAAATACAATGTTTTTCAAATAGAAAATCATATTTAAGAAAAATATGCTAAACATTTTTGATATGATGGAAAATTTATTTAAAGCATATGATATACATTACATGATATAGAATATTTCTAAATAAATGGTTTCAGTAAAGAATTTATATAAAAATGTTTATATAAATTCATCAATCATGTTTATAAGTCTCAATAAACAATGGCATACATCTATATCTCAATCAAAAATAAATAAGCGAGCAACAAGGTCATCCACCAAAATGTACGATAATATTAAAAAACTATAGAATTCCACACTCTATAATTAAACTCAAAAAAATGTGTTTACACATATCCCTATGAAACATTCCAAAGGATACTTGTCACCTACCTATCAGGGATGTGACCCGCTGAATGTATGTTTTAGAACCTTTTCGTAATGTATAGTGTATCAAAAAACTCACTAACTTCCTAAGGCCTACATGCACTCTTAAATGATGGGTGAACTTTATTAAGATTGATTAAAATATGATCAATCCCATTATTCCCTTTAAAATATTTCAAATTCATTCCATTTAAAACAAAAATAGGTTTTAATCAAAATCATGCATTTTTCACAAGATATACCCACTGGGTTTCTATCAAATTATTTAATACATTTTCATTATTTTGAAAACCATTCAAAACCAATATCACCCTTTTTGAAATTAATTTGGATAATGAAATTCAAAAATTTAATTAAAATCATTTCCTTAAAATCTATAATTTAAATTCATCAATTAAAATCCATCAGTTTCCATAAACCCACCACAATTCAATGGAATTGGGGGTTTTCCAAATTTCTATTCCAAAACCATTTTAAATTATCTAATTAATTTGAATTGGGTTTTTATCAATTAAATTCAAAGAAATATTAATCAATTAAATTTAAATCATTAATTGAGATTAATCATGAATTTTGTGGAAATCAATTAGGCAAATTGGGATGGAACCACCTACCTATTTTCCTAACAACGACAATAGAAATGGCCCCCACCCACAAGAATGAAGATGTAAAAACATCAAAACTCTACCATGTAGTAAGATCATACACTACTAGACATGGATCCATAAATCCCAAGGTGATCCATTGAAAATACAAGAGGATTGGAAGAGAGAAACATCGATAAGTAGGGGGAACACTTACCCATGATTCACAATACAAGAAGAATGAAGATCCCTAGTGATTTGGACCGATTCAGAAGGAGTTGATTCTCTCAAAAATGCACTAGATATTCATTAGGTTGAGATCGACAATGTATAGAATGAAAATTACAGAGCGGTATATCCAAACACTTGACATTAAGTTGGGTAAGGGATGAGTCATAACATATACCTTGAGGTCATGACGTGTAGGACCCACTAGATATATACACTAAAAAAACATTTCCTCAGGTTACAAATTTGATATTTATCATGTACAAGACGTGTAATCCATGTACACGACATATACACATTCACGGAATGACCTCCCCATTGATGACCTGTATCAATCTCGACGTACACAACACGTACTTTTGGTAAAAGTTTTGTACATTAGGTACACGATGTGTACATCAGGTACTTGGCCTATACTTCTGGTACACGTCGTGTGCTTCTAGTACACTGTATGTACTTCTAGTACACGACCTGTACTTCTGGTACACGGCGTGTACTTCTAGTAGACGATGTGTGCCTATAATAAAACCAATAGTAAACAATAGAAAACCATTTTAAGGAGTTTTTAATGAACGGGGACTCAGAACAGTGGAAAATTACCTGTTCAAGGTAACATAATGTTACATCCTCTTCCCCATATAATGTAGAACCCTAAATTATCTCTTCATCACACAATAATATTTCATTTTATTGGAATTTCCAACCCAAAATCACATACATAGTTCCTTCCCCTCATCCTAGAATCCTAATATTGTTTATAAATCCATATAAGGAAGGCTTCATATATAAATGATAAGAAATATACCATAGGAAGAGGAAACATTCATGATTGAGAATCTTTATTTTATTTTGTCCTACCAATTAATTTTTTTTACATCATGATTATTTAATAAAATAGGTCTATTTAGTATAATGATATTTTTATGTGTTACACAAATGAATTAAAACTATAGACCCTTCCATAAAATTGTTTATGAAACCATAATTTTTGTGTATGACAAACTTCATCCTTGCAAACAGATGTTTCTCATTTTTCCGTTACTACATCACAAGGATAAGCATAAGGATGTATATATTGTTTATATATGATATGTATGATGGTTATTGTGTTATTATGCTACATGAGTTTTTATACCATGCATACGTTCTTTCGTTTTGTTTTGGGGGAATAAGATAATGTCATTCATGTGAATAGCAGACAACCACATCATGAAGTGATGTTATTAATTCATAGATTACATTGAAATTATTAAGTATTGTTTTAAATTAAATATGTGATATATTTGGCATAATATTTATTCAAGGATGATAATATACTAATTATTTTTTTTAATCCAACAAGAATATTGTAACAACATTCATTTCTACATACGGCCTAACATCTCCTTGAACGGTGTATTCAATTTCATATCATTAAATTTTATAATTTAATATGAAAATATATCTAATTAATTGATATTCATTTTATATCATGTTTTAAATTCATTATATGATTAAGACATTATCAAATGTAAAATAACCAAATTTATAATGTCATATCCTATATTAAACAAATAGATTATTTCCCAAAAATGTAACCTAGACATTTAACTGAAAATAAATAGGTAATAAAATAGAATAAGAAAATCAATTATGGTCTGATATAATTGAATATGGATCAATGATATATTTATAATAATTTTATATTTATTATAAAGTTGGTTTTGATGAGTACGACATATGTTAGGACATAATGAAATTAATTTTTTTCTCGATTTTCCTTCTTTGAGAAATACATTATATTATGAGTGTATATTCTTCCACATGGGGTATATAAATCCAATATGAAATGTAATATACTGAATTATTTCATCCTCATGATATTTAATGTCTCATTATATTTTACTCCTTCATTGATCATATGATTTAATTTTACCAATGTTGTAATGAGTTTACTATACAATCTCTTCATTTATCCGGATTATTTGTAATTCAGTATCCAATGATGAAATATTGTGATCGACCACTTAATAATTATCATTAATTTTCTTCTAATCTGGTAAATAATGATATATTCAAGTAATAATACCATTTTTTATTAATATGTATATTAAAATTAAAAAAAAATTATTAAAATATCACATTATTTATCCCTTTATCTGGATATCTATTTTCATCCATAACCATGATTCATAAAAAAATATTACAAAATGTTTTATTATTATAATATTATTTTTAAAAGGAGTTATACCCATGTTTTAATATATTTTAAAAAAATTAATAGTGTCTATATGTTTCTTTCAATATAATGTTTGTTTGTATCTTACTGATTTTGTTAGAAGAATAATGGTTTCTTACATGAATGACCTATACAGTAATCCCTGTTTTCATATCCTCACAACGATTTTGAACTTTCCTTATAACTATTTAAAGAGAGCTTAAAAATATTGTCTTTAAAATTTTTGAATTCTGTTTAGATTATAAATCATTTATTTCAAAAAGAAATGATTTAGAAAACGTGTTTTATTTTTAAAAATGATTTTCAAAGTAGATGATATTTTTCCCTTAAGAAATATTTTAAAAGAATGATTGAAATAATTTTATAAATCCTTTTATATCCATTTATATTACCTATGACATATTGGGGATATTATCCATTGATAAAATTCTTATTATTTCTCTGAATGGTTTATTATTTTTATTACAAGTTGTTTAGGAAACCCATTTCTCTTCTAGGGGTTAATCCATGAGGAAATTATTATGGGATACACTTTTTCATTTTTTATTCTATGATTATATGATTATGAAACATATTGATTTTCCATGGGCTATGATATGATGAAATTTTTATGATACCAATTTCATTTCATCGGTTATGATATGATGATTTATTATGATCATATAGAACACATATATATGATTGTATTATGTGACTGGTGGGACCTATATCTCCATCCAATTCATTGGTTAAAGATTTATATCTCATGAGATTTAAGGAATTTAACATGAAGTTAACATGGTTATATAATATAGGGAAAGAGTAGGGATTTATTCTAGTTTAGTAAGACATGGCTAGAATAGGGAGTGAAACCAATTTAGTAAGGGATTTTGTTCAATATGATGGTCTTATGGGTGAATAATGACTAATATAAAAACTATTTTATATGATTATGTGAATACCAAAAAAATATGTTTCATATGCCAATGTTATTTCTCATAAATATTATTATTTTATTTTCATATGATTCATGTATTTTTAACTATAAATATTTATTCCATGAATCACGATTATGATCTATGATATAAAGAGCACGAAATTCAAATGTTGTTTTCTAGTAATAAGACCCTTATATTTATTTAATTATTATGTATCTCCATTTAAAATTCTTGATATCTATATAAGAATAATCATTTATATGTTTCCTTTCCCAGTCTTATAATGTTACGTATTATGTCTCATATGTCTAATAAGGGTCCCAGTTGTGAAGAATATAGTGGGATATATTGTTACTCACCTATGGATTAGTGTTTATGTTTTCCAATATCCAAAGGCACTACATTATTACATTCCCCATTCTTGTGCTTTTTTGGTTTAATGAATATTCACAAAAATGATGTAATATCTATGTTTGATAATTTATGGTCCTAATAAAACTTTTACAATGTACTTCATAAATATCCTGGTATTTCTTCTTTTTTTAGAACCATCTCAGTAATTTGATTTGATATATCATTTGTCATATTGAGGATCTCCATCATCCAATTACAAAAATGGGATCTTCAATATATTCAATGACTCTTTATTCATTTATGAATCACATATTCAATTAAATTCATCTATACCCCAAAATAATACAAGAAGTTCATATAGATTAGCACATATCGAACCCATTTTATCCAAGGGTTTATATACAATATACTTTAAATACATGTATAATATCAAGATAGTCATACTACATTATTTGTAGTTCTAATTAAATTAAAATTAAATTAACCTATTTATTAGGATCATAGGAAAAAACCCACATTTATATTTTCTAATCAAACTACCAGATAATTAGGAAACTATCTTTTCATGGAATGAATTCCTTAGTAACAGAATGGAATTAGATGAATATTATATATTATTAAAATGGTATCAAACACTAAAAAATGATGATTAGTCAATTAAAATATCAAAATCATATAGAGAACCTTTAATTTAATTCTTCAAAATATCACGATAGGAATATAGTCATTTCTTATCAATTTACTAACATATAATTTTGTGACACTATAAAATATGGAATGATCATGAAAAAAGATCCTAAAAATCCCATGTCAATGTCTTCATTTCTATTTAGTTTTTTCATATCTATATCTCGGAGAATTTCATGGTGATTTATGATTTTCCCATTCCTCCCAAGATGTGGAATTTTTTAGGCATACAGTTCTTAAAACCACTTAAAACAAGATAATTCAGCCATATTGTGGTTCTCCCTCAATATGTGAAATTACTACATTTTACAATGTTTCCTTCATGACATGTATATAAAATAAATGTAATGTATGTGAATTATCCAAAAAAAATTTATAATAATACATCCATACATTCAACAAAAAACTTAAAAAAACCAAAAAATATACTTAAAATAAAACCATATTCATATAATGAAATTTACAGATATTGATTTATAGAATATAGTATAATTCTTTACATTATATTTTAAAATTATTGGAAATAATTATTTATTTTTCTACATTTTATTTATTCCTTTGGAAAAGCAATAAAAAAATCCCAATATCTCACCTATTTATTATAACTAATTATCCATTTTTCATTTTCTTTATATTTCAAAAAAATTCAAAAATTGTATTCATTTCATATTTATTCAATTCCATTCCATTAACTTTTTCAGAATATATAGAATAAAATAAGTATGAACTATAAAAATATAAAATTCTAGTATTAAATATTATTTTTTGAACATTAATCATAACAATAATTCACATCTAATCAATTGAGGTGTCATTCCATAAATTATTTAGAAAAAATTTCAAATTAAGATTATGTAAACAAAAAATTATTCAATAATAGTATGAAATTATAATTATAATGTAATGAACCTTAATGATTCAATCATATATGGCCTCCTCGACCTAAAAACAAGTCCTTGGAATATAGTGATATAATTGTTCCATCCATCAGTTCTATGAATTAAGTTTTATCCTACCTAATAATACTAGATCATCATAGAACATACATTATATGTATTTTATTATCTATAAAACCATATTTAATTGTTATAATAATTTAAAAAACTCTAACAAAAATAAAACAACTAGACATAGAAGATTTATATTTTGGGGTTGTATCCATAAACTATAAATATATATCAAGGTATCAATTGAATTTCATGATATCCATAAATTATAAAATATATCATTGATTATATTTATTACTTTTTTGTATTTTAGGAGTTAAAATCATTATGTAAATAAACTATTATTTTGATACAAAAAATCTTATGTCCTCCTATAAATGGGAGGAAATTGTTGTAGTCATTTTCATTTGTGATGAAACGTCCCTGTTAATAACCCAACTAGGTGAACTATGAAGGTGAACATAAACATTGAATTCTACCCCAAATTAGTCCTTGATTGATAACTAGAATAGATGGTATTGATCATAGTTATTGGATTCATTACCATCTTAACTCCATTTAATGTTCGAGTTTATATTCCAACCAACTCTATCAAAATTTTAAAAAATGTTGAATTTTACAAATCCTAACTATAAAAAAATAATAAAAATATAAAAAATGTATGTTTGATTATTTCAAGGAACACAATTGTTACAAAAATAGTCATCAACTCAATGTCCATCAAAATATCCTAAAAATACAAATGAAAACAATAGTGGGGTGATAAATAAAGAATGATCAATAAGAATTTATTGCATGTAATATAGCACCCATGTGAAATAAATGAATCAGGATACAAATATATGGATATAACTACATTTGGAAAATATGGAATCATGAATGATTTTCATAAAAATATATTTAATCAACATATATTATTATAATTCCTAAGATATAAAAAATATCATTTAATATCATCATATAATATTACAATTATTTCCATCATCTTCATTCCTACAACTATATTATTTATGTAAATAATAAAAACCCTTCATTCATCAAGGGATGTTTCATAAATGAAATAGTATGTTTCTTGAACCAACCTGATTCAACACAGAGTATGTCACTCGATCCATCAATGATAAGGTCCCATAGGCATTCTCAATCCCATAGGTATAAAGTATAGTGTCTAGAGACAAAATATCACATTTGGAATGATTCATCCCAATATAAACTAAAATAAATAACTAAACCAGAGTACACAACAAGATCCACAAACATCTGAACAAAGATTGATACATAAATAGATCCAACTAAAACAACTAAAGAACCAGGACTAACATAGAAAAAGGAAATAAATCCAAACCATAACAACATGATATCCATTTGACCTCTTGGTTACCATGAAACTCAAGATAAACCCACACCAAAGGCATCCCGCTTCATATTTAGGCAATTATAGAATAGATCAAGTCTATAAACGTTAACTGAAACTATTAGGGTGTGATCCTCAAGTTCACTGTATGTAATCACCACTGAGTCCATGAATTCTTTTTTCTAAAATAGTCTATAAAAACCAACATTATATAAATTTAAAAATCATAGTTTTAACAATTTTAAAAATAAAAACCATCTTTCCCTATTTAAAAAAACAAACATTCTTTTCTTTCTGAAAATTATTCCTATTTTATGAAATACCTATTTATAAAACCAATACCAAAAGAATACACTATAGTGGTGACCAAGAATAAAACCAGATAATAAAGGATATATTACAATTATAGAATAGAAGATATAACAAGAATGAAATAAAATATTTTAGAGGAAAACAAAAACATATTGTGTAATCATGGGAATTTCATTGGCATATAAAGATGAAATCCCATGATGTATTATGTTAGAACTCACCTTTTTGTGTATGGTTCACCTCTATTTTCAAAAACAGAGTAGAAGATTTAGACTAGCCTCAGTAGTGCCACACCCATCATATCCTCTTAGAAATCTAGGGGTACTAACCAATCTAGAAATTTTCAATTATAAACTGTAACTGGACCCCCTATATGACTCCTAGAAGCCCCCATGATAATATTACATGGTGAATTAGTAGGTCCTCACATGCATGGAATAAAATAATAACCCACATATTTCTCCATGCTTTTCAATAACAAACACAAACACCACCTATGTTATGACCATCTCATTACATTGACTATTATATAGGTTCCATCACACATTGAATAATTCCAAAAGTTCTAACCAATTCTCCACAACATATAGCTATGAAAATAATTTTAAAAAATTACATAATGTACCAATGGGGCCTTAATCATTTAAAAAACATCTCATTTCCAAAACCATTTCCAAACCACAGTGAAAACAATCAACCTGATCCAATGGTTTCAAATGGGTTTTATTTCATTAAAAAACCAAATCACATCTCAGTGATTCCAAACAATCTAAGATATCTAAAACACCTTTTATAAAAACATCTACATTAATTTAATGACCAAAAACCCATTTTGAACACAGTTGGATTTATAAGAATAATTTAGATTCATAAGGGACAAATAAGAGAAGGGTGAAGGAGGGGTTGTTCTTTTGAAATTTGGGATCTATGTTGAAAATAATTTTATAGTTCCATTATCATTAGTTTTCCTATCTCTATGTTCACCACATTCCCATATAAATATTCCCACATCCAACGACACGACCTTTGAAAACCCTAGAACTTCCCAATGAAAATTATAGAAAATTACCACAAGATTTAACACCGATAATTAAAACTCATTGGCAGAAAATATGTAGAAAATATTTGTTACAAACATACATAAAGAAAATTCAGAAGGAAAACAATGTTTTCAATACATAAAGATGGTCAAACATTATCTAAAATAATTATTTTCATTTAAAATTATAAATTGGAATTTTTTCAAACATTTTCAAAAAAATATACCTACAAATTCCTAAGATACCCCTTTTGAAAATAAATTTAATTAAAATTTAAATTTTTAAAAAACTAAAAAAAATTATTCTAAAACAAGACAATATTTCCTAACATGTTTTAGAAACAAGTTAGAAATGATAAAAAATCAAATTAAATGTGTCATAATGGAAATGGATGAAAAACCCTACCTAAATGATGTGTGAATGTGACGAAATAGTAAGAGGGTTAACAACTATGACCAAAATATGATACACACGCCCTAACCACTAATAAAAACAATCCAATAATCATCCCTAACCCTTAGGGCTAGAAAAAAAGAAAACCAAGAAAAGAAAGAATCATGAACCAAGAGTGGGAGAGACAATAGAAGGAAATTGATAAATTCATAGGAAACACACCCATAATATTGAAGGACATAAAGAGTAAGAGGAACCCAGGAGATGAGATTTTGAGTTCTCTACATGATCCTATATTGAAAAAAATGGGATGTAGAATGATTGGGGGAAAAATAAGGGAGATGTAATATGGGAATTGAAACACTTTCATGAACTAGGAATCTCGCACAATTTCACCACATTTTTTTCCAAACAGTGTGCCAACCATGTGTAACCCATTGTAAAAGTATGAAATATACACAAAAAGATGTAGGATTTTGTAAACTGTGTATTAATCTTGAAAATATCTTTTTTTCATTTTCCTAGAGACACTTAAAATTCATGCCTTTCAGGTTTCTCAAAATGTTTGAATGTTGTGCCCCTATGATTAGACACCGAAACATGCTGCATGATTTTCCCTGGGCTTCATGTGGTATGGTCCAAACTATGATTAAGAAGTTCAAGTCAAACTGTGCTATAATAATTTGAACTAGGAAAAGCCTCATCCTCAACTAGCCACCGGGTTTACCCTCAAACCAAGATCACTAACCGTGAACCCGTCCAAACACATCCTAAAACCTCCAAAAATAAATAATTCAGGTCATAAAATCATCATAATCCATAAAAAAACATAAATCAAATTTTAATATAATTAAAAAATATAAATCAATTATGTAGTGTTACAATTCTACAAACAATAAAATATTTGTACCTCTAAAAATCAGCCAAGTTGAACAAGAAACAATGCTCTGGATGAAGACACCAATTAAGAGGAAAAAAACTATAAGCCTCAGTGTGAACATAAAACCACACAAGTCAAACCATGAAAAATAAATAAAAACCAATAAAAAAGAGATAAATAGAGACGATTCTCCCCACACCATGAATCAATCATTCACCACGACACCGACAATGAAACTCTCAACATGATAAAAAAACCTAACTCAAGGGGAATCATAATGAAATAAATCAATAAAAAATGATGAAAATCCATAATTTATAAATTCCTCAATACTCAACCACTTCCATGTTAATCATAACCAAAAAAACTAATCCGTAAAGACATCCATTTAATTATTGGAAACTACAAGGAACAACAAAAATAATGATCTATTTTACTTGGCTAACTACATGGACCAACAAAATGAAGATAATAACATGCAAGAAAACAAGCATTCCAAATATTTTAAAATCATGGAAAACCCCAAATACCCCATGAATATATCACTGAGTCACATTTAATAAATTACCACCAGAAATTTTTTTTAAAATATAAACCAAGGTTTTCTGCACCTTAGGAATTTCCACGTGATGAGATTCAATTTGGGGCATATTGTTTGATCTTTGATGTATTAAGGAATCTACTTCCCCACTTTGAAGAGGTGAAATTATTTAATATAGATTAATTTCTATAGAAAACTCTCTTAAAAACATCTCCATGTGACCTAAACATCAACATATTCTAAACTCATTTTTAATACTATGAGAAGATACTTTGAATCCCCGAATATACTGCACCATAAGCGCATGATTTGACAGTCCAAAAAATGGGATTACATATCCAATAATATATAATCCATAAAAAATTTATTCTAGAATCCTCCTCTTTAAAAATGGTTGTCTTTTACAAGCTCTAACTACCGTCTACTACACCCCATGAACTAATTCAACAAGTAAATCATAATAAACTAACCTCTAAAATATAGATTTATAGGATTAAAAGATATGGTCTATGATATATAAATGAAGAAACTAAATGACAATATGAGTCTTAAACTAAAAACATAAAGATAAATATAGAGAAAGAGGAAAAATAACCAAAATGAACAACATAGTCCTTCATTATCTGCTTTCCATTCTTAATGACCATGATCTCACACCCTTACTTCTCTTTTACATTATTAGGTATGGTCCATTTGATAATATCATTCTTAAAAACATCACTTGAAATTTTAACATCTAATAACGATGAGGAGATCACCTTTATAACGACCCATACATTACATACATGGTTATTACTTCAAAATTTAAGCATACTTCTTACAACATATAATAGAACCATGGTAGGACCGTATAGGTATAGTGTCTTTAGAAATGAGGAAACATAAACAACTGGTTCATAAATCTTCTACGGTGTCTCCCATTTATTTCATTATATCTAGAGTCCCTTTTAGAATATCCTACTTAATATCCTTCTTCCTGACCTGGGGAAATAAAACATACAAAAGGTTGAGCTCAAATGCTCAGTAAGGGTAAATAAAGGTAATATCAATCATATCATAACATTTTGAAAATCTTAACCTACAAAAGAGATCATAATATCTTAACATGGATTAAATCATATAAGTGAAAATGAAATCCCAATAATCATAACATAAAACAGGAAACTTGGTGGCATGCCCACATAATCATAGTGAATCATTTCTTAGTATTCAAGACTCATTTCCAATACTATCTTAGCGGACAAAGTCCATTTCTGAACCGAGTTCACTCCCCGTTTCAGTCCTGTATTACTAAAACGGATTAACCTGCCGTTCCAGCCATGTATGTCTCATGAGATATAAATCTTCACCCAATGCATTGGAGGGAGATATAGATCCCACCCATCTCATAATAAAACCTTTCTTATGTGTGCCACAAAATCATGAAATCATACATCATCGAATAACACAAGTAATAAAAATGGGATTCATAAAACATCATGACATCATAAACCAATTCATATAAGGTAAAAGACTTCATAAAAATAATTCCATCACAACATAATATAATCAATTTAATAATAGGGATAGAAATAGAACCCTATATTGTCTTAGATGGAAAATAATATTGATAAAACATTTGAACTCCATTCTTGAAGAAAATATCCTTTCTACTTCAAAAACATTTTACATTCTTAACATGACATATAATTTTAAACTAAAAGATATTAATTAAAAATAAACTTGAAAACTTGTATAGGAAGCTTTATTGAAATAATGTTCTATGAATCCATTCATGCAGTATAAGTTAAATAAAATTCTTATCATACTTTGGCCAAAAAAGTAAAAATGTTACTCGTACGAAAAATGACAAAAGATTTCATTCATATCATTTACTAAAAACATACCGAAGGGTAAAATTTGTATTTAAACAATTGTAAGATTATATGATTAGTATTACATATTGAGAAAACACGGATGTGGATGATAAATACATGCTAGTAAATACCAAAGTATAAATAATCTCGGATAAAAATGATATTTTGAGATTTTCAATTACCTTAGGTTCGATTGGCTTCGTACGTGTCTGAACCTCTTGTATGATGATTTAAATAATATTATTGACTTATTCCATAATCATAATCATTGATATGATTTCATTTTTCTATAGGTTGGATAAAAGGTAAAATAGGGTTGTTTCATATTTATAATAACATATCAGTATATAATTAATACTGATGTTATTACTTTATCATGAAACAACTAAATAAGAAGATGTGGAAGAAGAAAGAAATTGGAAAGGATCGGTAATGGATATTACATCTTCTTTGAAACGCCTCTTCTTAACTTCCTCTTAGGGAACTAAAAATGGTCTTTAAAGAAGACCAGGACCTATAGGATGATTCTAAAAAATTGGAGAAGAGATTTTGGCAGGGGTTGGCCGAGCATGAATGCTCAATGTTGTGTAAAGAGAAGGGGGAGGAGGTTCCCTTTTATAAGGGAGGAGAAGGGCCCCTTAGGAAAACTAAAAATAATATTTTATAATAAAGTCATATTCGGTTTTTAAAATCTCGAAATTGATTTATTTTAAAGCTAAGGTGGGGATGGGTCGAAATCCTATCAACCAATAGGTTTTAGACAAGTTTAGGTTTCTATTTTATCCTTATCATTTAGATTTAACTCTATGTGAAATAATTTAACTTTTACCTGTCTTTTTGTTTTCTTACAATATATGGTTAATAAACTTACAATAACAAGAAAAAAGAACCCCAAGTGGTTTATTATTAATATATATATCTTTATCTATGTCATTTTCTTGAACCTTAGATTTTTAGGAATAAAATAACAATTAATAATATAATATTTGTTTTAAAAACTATTTTATGTCAATTTTGACACTATTTGGTACATGATTTTTGTGAAAATCATAATAGAATGATATGTTCTAACCAAGTTAATTAATTCAACATTAACATGTCATATTAACCTCGAAAATTAGTGGAATTCATAAAAAGTCTCAAATTACATTTATTTGGGCATTTATAACATCAATTACGTTAATATTTTCATTATAAGGAAATTACTGCATCATCATTGTGTCATAAATAAATTAAATTATTTAAAGTTTAAAAATTATATATAAAATATCATTATATTTGAAATCTTTTTAGCTTTCTAATGAATATTTATAATTGGATTTATCTTATGTATAACCCTATAATAAAAATGTTTTAGTTTTAAACTTTGATTTTAAATATTTTAACTCTTCTTTAAATAAAATAATAATAAAAGTCCTAATCTACTCCATGTGGACCTAAATGGTCATATTGTATTCATAAGTTTGTTTCTGGTCAAATTAAACTTATCCAATAGAATTAGGACATGTGTTAGGGTAACAGTAAAATCATTTTTACCCTTAATTACCCTATTTACTATTAACCGCGGTAAATAAAAGTAAAAAGTTACTATTCACCAAAAATTATTTTCATCTCATTGAACCACATTTTACTTACTGATATCAACCATGTCTCTTGAATTTTTGAAATTCCATTCACCGAAGTAGTAAAATTATGTTTTATGCAAAATTCAGTTTTTTTAACTACCACTTAGTGGTTTCACTATTCATCAAAAAATTGAATGTTTTCAGAAAAATACCAAAATTTTACCCTAGGATAATTCGATATTATGATTCCAAAAATGAAGTCCATTTTTAATTATAAAGTTTATAAAAATATCAAAAAGTGGTTATTACTATTCATAAAGGTTATGGAAAAAAACAGATGAGGATTCCTCTCCCACATCATATCCTCAAGCTCCCATGTAGCTTCTTCTAATTGGTGGTTCCTCCATAATACTTTCACCAAGCGAGTGGTCTTGTTTCGTAGAACTTTTTCGCTGCGATCCAGAATCTCTATCGGTTGTTCTTCATATGAATGATCTTTCTCCAGCGGTACAACTTTTGAGTTGAGTACAAGTGAAGGATCAAGTATGTACTTTCTCAGAAGTGATACATGGAACACATAATGAACTTGAGAGAGATTCGGTGGAAGCATCAATTGGTAAGAAACCTTCCCAACACAATCCAGTATTTCAAAAGGACCGATATACCTAGAGCTCAACTTTACCTTCTTTCCAAATCTCATTACTCTCTTTTAGGTAGATATTCGTAAGAACACTTTATCTCCCACTTCTAACTCTAGAACATTTCATCGGTTATCGGCATAAATTTTTTGTCGAATCTGAGCTGCTCTTTTGTGTTGTTGAATAGATCAGACCTTTTCTGCCATCTCATCAACAAGATCAGGTCCTAATAGCATTCTTTCCCTAACATCATCCTAGTAAGTTGGAGTTCTACATTTCTTTCCATAGAGAGATTCATATATAGCCATCTGAACACTGGATTGAAATCTATTATTATAAGAAAATTCCACCAAAGGTAGGTGTTGATCCCAACCACTTTTGAAATCTATAGAACAAGCTCTCAACATATCTTCTAGAGTTTTAATTGTACTCTCAGACTGACCATCTGTCTGAGGATGATAAGCAGTGGTGATACTCAAATCTGTATCTAGAGTATGCTGAAGACTTCGCCAAAAAATTGACGTAAACCTCGGATCCGGATAAGATATAATGGAAAGTGGTACTCCATGTAATCTTACCACTTTCTTTACATATATCCTGGAATGCTGGTCAAGAGAGAAATCCTCTCTTATAGAAATGAAGTGTGCCTACTTCGTAATATGATCAACTATAACCCAGATAGCATTATTGTATTTGGATGTTTTAGGAAGTCCAGTGACAAATTCAATAGTGATCTTTTCCCATTTTTATTCGGGTGTGGTAAATGTTTGTAACATCCCCTTAGACTTTTGTCTCTCAGCTTTAACTTATTGACAAACCAAGCATCGAGAGACATATTCAGCAACATCTCTCTTCATTCCATCCCACCAGAAGTACTCTTTCAGGCCCCTATACATCTTTGCGCTTCTAGGATGAATAGAGATTGAAGAACTATGAGCCTCATCCAGCAGCTCCTTCTTTAATTCTGGTATGGGAGAAACACTGACCCGATTCTTGAACCTTATTATCCCATCAAAATCAACGTTGAATTCCGGAACATTTCTCACATTCTTTTGTAACTCTACATCTTCTTTCTATGCCTCTTTAATCTTTACATGAATAGATGGTTGAACATTCATTTGAAAAAGATAAGACTTTTCCCCTTCCATTATGATTCCAAGATCAATCATTTGTAAATCCATAAATATTAGATCTTTTGAGATCCTCATCATGGATAAGCTAGCATGGTCTGGTCGACTTAGTGCATCTACCACCTTGTTTGCTTTCCCAGGGTGGTAATGAATTGAGGAGTCGTAATCCTTAATCAGCTCCAACCATCTTCTTTGGAACATATTCAGATCCTTTTGTGTGAAAATATACTTCAAACTTTTATGATCAGTATAAATATCACAACGTTCATCATAAAGATAATGCCTCCAAATTATTAATGAAAAGATTACCACAACTAACTCCAAATCATGAGTTATGTAATTTTGCTCATGAGTATTCAACTGTCATGACACATAAGAAATCACCATATCCTTTTTCATAAGAACACACCCCAGCACCTTCTTGGATGCATCACTATAGATCACAAACCATTCTCCATGACAAGGCAGTGTGAGCACAAGTGCACTGGATAGCCTTCTTTTTAACTCCTTGAAATTCTCCTTACACTCCTCTGTCCACATGAACTTAACTACTTTTCTAGTCAACCTTGTGAGTGGATTAGATAATCATGAAAAATATTTCACAAAATGACGATAATATCCAACCAGACCATTAAAACATCGGATCTCAGTTACTATTGTTGGTCTCGACCATCTTTCGATAACCTCTGTTTTTGCTGGATCCATAGATATCTCCTCTTTTGAGATTATGTGACCCAGAAATGAAACTTTTTGAAATCAAAATTCACACTTTGTAAATTTGGCATAAAGCTTCTCCTTTCTCAGAGTCTTCAATACAATTCTCATGTGATCTTCATGTTCTTCCTTGCTCTTTGAATAGACAAGAATATCGTCTATAAAGACTAACACAAACTGATCAAGATAGTCTCTAAAGACTCTATTAATTAGATCCATGAAGATAGAAGGGTCATTAGTAAGACCAAATGGAATCACTATAAATTCCTAATGTCCATACCTTGTACGGAAAGCCTTATTTGGTACATCCTCCCATTTGACCCTTAATTGATGATAACCTAAATGAATATCAATCTTGGATAAGTATTGAGCTCCACGTAGTTGATCAACAAAGTCATCAATGCGTGGGAGAGGATATTTGTTCTTGATAGTGATCTTGTTATGTTCTCGATAATCAAGGCAGAGTCGCATTGATCCATCTTTCTTCTAAACAAACAGGACATGTGCTCCCTAAGGTGACAAACTAGGGTGTATGAATCCCTTATCAAGATTCTCTTGGAGTTGCTTCTTCAATTACTGAAACACAATTGGGGCCATTATATTAGGTGTCCTTGAAATAGACATAACACCCGGTATGAGCTCTATTGAAAACTCAACTTCACGATTTGGTGGAAGACCTGGTAATTCCTCCGGAAAGACATCATCAAACTCCCGTACAATGGGAATATTCTAAATCAAGAGTTTCTCTCCAACCATTTGAGATAAATAACCTTCATTTAGTGGAATCAAGACCCATAAGAAGGAAGAAATTTCCACTGGAATGTTATGTTCATCCTTACATTGATAGATGATCATAGATTGACCTGGAATATGAAATGTGACTTCCCTTCATTGGAAATCGATATGAGTTCTGTATAAAGGAAGCCAATCCATGCCAAGAATGAAATCTAATTATACTATAGGAAGGATCACAAGATTTGCAGGACGAACATTCCCACAAACGACAATTGGAGAAGAATTATAAACGTTTGATGCAACCGTTGTTCCATTAAAAGTTGTCACAGCTAACTCAACATCTAATTCTTGAGGTAATATAGAGATACCCTTAGAAATTTCTTCAAAAATAAAAGAGTGGGTGGATCCAGAATCAAATAAAACATTTGCTACATTCGAGTGGATGGTAAGTGTACCTTTCACAACATCATTATTGTACTCCACATCGCAAATCCAAATTGCATGTGACTTTCCTTTGGATCTGGCATTAAGAGTTTGTTGATGACGATCATCATCAACGACATTTGGATTTGGGAATTTATTAGCATAATGACCCATTTCTATGAACTTGAAAAATTAAAGAGTAGGAGGTTCATTCTGTTTAGCCTTTTCTTTGTTCGCATAACTAGACTTCTTCTTCCCATCATTGCAGCATTCAAATGCCCAATGACCATCTTTTCCACATTTGAAACATTTACTTGTCCCTTAGATAACAATTCCAGAAGCGTACCTTGCATGTCTTGTAAAATTTGCTTCGTAGGTACCAACAGATTCATCATCCTTTTGCTTTAGTTCATGAAACTCCTTCTCCATCATTGTTTGAAGAATACGAGGGAAGTACATATGGAAAAACAAGTTATTGAACTCGTCCCATTCCATGGACTCAATTTCATCTCATGGCCTTGTATTCTTGATAAGGTTCCACCATTGATCAGCTTCTCCTTCCAAACGATATTCCGCTAAGATGAATTTATCATGTTCAGAAAATTGAAAAACTGAAAATATCATTTCAGTGGTACTAATACATTGTTCAGCCACTAATGGATCAGTTGAACCGCTGAATGAGGGTGGACGCCGCCTCATGAAGGATTCCACAGAATATTGTTCCTTACATTGATCTTTTGGATGTCCTGCATGATTCATAGCTTGATAAAGTTGTGTGATCATGGCTACACGATTTTTCATTCCAGTTCCCATATCTTTTGGTTGCTCAGGGGGACAATCATTGCATTTCCCATCGCATTCCTCATTAACATGGTTCCTTCGGGTTCCATCCATTGAATAAAACCAAGAAGAATATTGAGAGAAACACTAATTATAATAGGAAAACCACATAACCAAGAATAAAATTTTACGCTTAAGGGTTTATCATAGGTTCTTCATGGCCATTTCTAAAACTGTAAGATTTTTCTAGGCTTAGATATATCCTTAGGGTTAAGGCTTTAATATCTTATTTTCCAAAGGATGACTATACCTTTCCTCTTATACCAACTATAACGACCCATACTTTACATACATGGTTATTAGATCAAAATTTAAGCATACTTATTACAACATATAATATAACCATGGTAGGACCGTATAGGTATAGTGTCTTTAGAAACAAGGAAACCTAATCAACTGGTTCATAAATCATCTACGGTGTCTCCCATTTATTTCATCATATCTAGAGTCCCTTTTAGCATATCCTACTTAATACCCTTCTTCATGAACTGGGAAAGAAAACATACAAAAGGGTGAGCTCAAATGCTCAGTAAGGGTAAAGAAAGGTAATATCAATCATATCATAACATTTTAAAAATCATAACCAGCAAAAGGGATCATAATATCATAACATGGATTAAATCATAGATGTGAAAATGAAATCCCAATAATAATAACATAAAACATGAAACATTATGTCATGCACACATAATCATAGGGAATCATTTCTTAGTAGTCAAGACTCATTTCCTAGACTATCTAAGCGGACAATGTCCATTTCTGAACCGAGTTCACTCCTCGTTTCAGTCCTGTATTACTGTGCCGGATTAACCTTCTGTTCCAGCCATGTCTATATCATGAGATATAAATCATTACCCAATACATTGGAGGGAGATATAGGTACCACCCATCTCATAATGAATACTTTCTTATGTGTGCCACAAAATCATGAAATCAAACATCATCGCATAACACATGTAATAAAAATGGGATTCATAAAACACCATGACATCATAAAACAATTCATATAAGGTAAAGGACATCATAAAAATAATTCCTTCACAACATAATCAAATCAATGTAATAATAGGGATAGAAACAGAAACCTATATTTTCTTAGATGGAAAATTATTTTGATAAAACATTTGAACTCCATTCTTGAGGAAAATATCTTTCCTACATCAAAAACATTTTACGTTCTTAACATGTCATATAATTTTAAACTAAAATAAGTTAATTAAAAATAAACTTGAAAACTTGTAAAGGATTCTTCATTGAAATAATGTTTTATGAATACATTCATGCCGTATAATTTAAGAAACATTCTTCTCGTACTTTCGCTGGAAAAGTCAAAAAGTTATTCGTAAGAAAAACGACAAAATATTCCTTTCATATAGTTTACTAAAAACATTATGAAGGGTAAAATTTGTATTTAAACAATTTTAGGAGGATCTAATTAGTATTACATATTGAGTAAAGTTGTGGATGATAAATACACCCCAGTAAATACCAAAGCATAATCAATCTTGGATAAAAATGAGATTGTGAGATTTTCACATACCTTAGGTTTGATTTGTTTCGTACGTGTCTGAACCTCCTATATGATGATTTAAATAATGTTATTGACTTATTCCAGAATCATACTAATTGATATGATATCATATATGGTCATATTCTTATCTTCATATTAGTAATATTTCATTGTTACTTGTTATTCGGGTATTTATTGCTTTTTGTTCTTATGCGTATTTTGCCGAATAAATTATTATTATTCTTTTTAGGTTATAGATACCTCATATCCAGAATTTTATTAGTGTAATATATAACATATTTATTCATTCAATTCATTTATATAATTACTATGTAATGAGGATCATGTAGAACGAGTCACATCACATTGTGGCGATGGTAGGCTGTACGTACGCACGAGCGATGATATCGTTCGCATGATCATGGAATTGTATTGAAGTGTTTTTATACTATTTCAGAATCAATATAACTTTACAATAATCATATATAGTAACTCATTACTACATTATACCCATCCAAGTACGGTGTTGGTGGAAAATAGATTACACCACGGCGTGGAGACAGTATTCCGTACGTACGCACGCCCGGTGATTTCATTTTTCCGTAGGATGGATAGAAGGTGAATTAGGGTTGTTTCATATTTATAATAACATATCAGTATGTAAGTAATACTGATGTTATTACATTATCATGAAACAACTAAAGAAGAAGAAGTTGGAGAAGAACGAAATTGAAATGATCGGTAATGGATATTACCTCTTCTTTGAAACGCCTCTTCTTAACTTCCTCTTAGGGAACTAAAAATTGTATTTGAAGAAGATCAGGACCTCTAGGATTATTCTAGGGAAGTGGAGAAGTTATTTTGGCAGGGGTTTTCTGGGCATGAATGCTCAATGTTGTGTAAAGACAAGAGGGAGGAGGTTCCCTTTTATAAGGGAGGAGAAGGGCACCTTAGGAAAACTAAAAATATTATTTTATAATAAAGTCACATTCAGTTTTTAAAAGATCCAAATTGATTAATGTTTAATCTAAGGTGGTTATGGGTCGAAATCCTACCATCCAATAGGTTTTAGACATGTTTAGGTTTCTATTTTATCCTTATCATTTAGAATTAACTCAATGTTAAATAATTTATCTTTTACCATGTCTTTTTGTTTTCTTACACTATATGGTTAATAAACTTACTATAACATGCCAAACGAACCCCAAGTGGTTTATGATTAATATATATATCATTACCTATGTAATTTGGCCAATCCTTAGTTTTTTATGAATAAAATAACAATTAGTAATATAATATTTGTTTCAAAAACTATTTTATGCCAATTTTGACACTATTTAGTACATGTTTTTTGTGAAAATCATAACAAAATTATAAATTCAAACCAAGTTAATTAATTCAACAGTAACATGTCATATTAACGTATAAAATTAGTGGAATTCATAAAAAGTCTCAAATTACATTTATTTGGGCATTTATAACATCAATTATGTTTATATTTTCTTAATAAGGTAATTACTGCATCATCGTTGTGTCATAAATAAATTAAATTATTTAAAGTATAAAAATTATAAATAAAATATCATTATATAGTATATCTTTTTATATTTCTAATGAATATTTATAATTGTATTTATCATATTTATATCCCAATATTAAAAATGTTTTAGTTATTAAACATTGATTTTAACTATTTTAACTCTTCTTTAAATAAAAGAATATTAAATGTCCTAATCTAATCCAAGTGGACCTAAATGGTCATATTATATTGATAAGGTTGTTTTTGGGTGAATTAAATTTATCCAATAGAATTATAACATATGTTAGGGTAAAAGTAACATCATTTTTACCCTTAATTACCCTATTTACTATTAATCGTTGTAAATAAATGTAAAAAGTTACTATTCTCCAAAAATTATTTTCATCTCATTGAACCAAATTTTACTTACTGATATCAACCAAGTCTCTCGGATTTATTAAATTCCATTCACAGAAGCGGTAAAATTATGTTTTATGCAAAATTCGGTTTTTTTAACTACCACTTAGTGGTTTCACTATTCATCAAAAATTGAATGTTTTCAGAAAAAGAACAAAATTTCACCCTAGGCTAATTTCAATATTCTAATTCCAAAAATGAAGTCCATTTTTAACAATAAAGTTTATAAAATTTCAAAAAGTGGTTATTTCTATTCATAACGGCTATTTTATATAGCATATCGTTGTTTAGTTAAATTCTGTATTGCGTACAACGCAAGCTATCGAGGAAAGTCGTGATTGCGTTTAAATAAAGCCAAGATAGTGTTGTGTGTAGTGAAATATTCCTTTGAAGATATATACAACATAAAAACAAAATATTTCTCATAAAAAATCTGGGTGTTACAACCTTCTTCTGATCCAAACTAGGTTCTTCAGTCAAACCACGAACTATGGACACACACATAGCATGGGTGTTCTTAATGACCATACGAGTCTTAGAACTTCCTCGATCCACATTGAATCCACAGTAGGCCTCATTTTCCAAGAATAATTTGAAACAACCAAGAAGAACTTGATCCCACAAATCTACAATGATTCTAGGTATAACTGACAACTGAACGAGTCCCACTAAAAAACATTGGGACGTTTATGTGTGGAATACTATTATTATAGAATAACATAAAAAAATTAACATAAAACAAAATAATCAACAAAAAATAACGTCCAAAAATAAAACAAATGGATCATAAATGAAAAACCACAAAATAAGTCAATAAAACACTTTTAAAAATCACCACACCAATTTATATTTAAAACCATTTTACTCCATGTTCATTTTTCACAATACCAAACTTTTCTTAAAAACAAACATCAACACCCAAACATCCTATTTTAAAACAACACCACACCACAAAATCACTATCTATTGGAAGATCATTTTCATGAAAATAATTTTTCATTTTTAAATCCACTCACATGAATATAAATCAATCCTAAAGCACAATTAACATCAAAACTCCATAAATGGGGAAAGAGTGACCATGCATAACAAAATAATTATGGGTTTTCATACAATTTACCAAGAAAGAACCGACCACTAAAATCATCTTCATCAATTTACTCGACATTTGAATCGTAATATAATCCCTTAAATCTCACCATGTTAAGATAGTCTACTTCGTTCATAATCCCCAAAACCATAACACCATCAAAAAATTAAAATGAAATCTAAAATCACACTACACCTAGTAACTCAAGGATTTTTATGAGTATGATTTCACGATGCTCTTCCCATAGCAATCTATAGTGTGATGATAATATTAATCTATAATCTACCAGATGTTCCAAATAAAAAAGTTCATCTATGATACAATTATTTCAATAACCATCTCAGGTCAACTCCAAACTAGTCACCCTAGCTAGTCCCCAACAAGTCCCAAGAGGTGTTCCCAATCATCCTTTTCTATAGACTATAAATGTGCATAAAATATATCATAGTTGTAATTGTTTAACCCAATATAAATATAAATTAATAACTTTAATAGTGTACTAAAAAAGATCCAATTATTACTGAACAAAAAAATATATATATGAATTGATCGAAATTAAATTTCGAAAAAAGAAAACCTGAACCTCAAAAAGGAATTAATACCAAACTAAAATTACATATTCACCAAGTGGCTTCATGGTCATTTCCATACTCAAGACAAACATACTATAAATGAAACATAAACCATAAAAAACATAAAAAATACCTCTAGTCTACCAATGCCAAGTGGCCAATGTATGGTGTGAGCATATACAGCTCTATTTGTATGAACCATAGAGTTCATACATTTCCTTTCCCAAGAAATTCTATACATTCATTTTTGAAATCCATTTATAAAATTTATTTTTTTCATTTTGATTAACCAAACATATACTTCCATTCCAAAAACAAAACATATATTCTTCTTTTCCAATCAATTTTCTATTTCATGAATATGCATTTTACAAATCCAATACCAAAGTAAGACATTATGATGGTGAACATGAATAATTCTAGATAATAAATGAAAAAATACATGTGAAGAATGGTAAAAATAACAAACTAGGAACCAAATAATACATACACAAATAATAATATATAGAGAAAAATCCTGGCCATTTTTTTAATCACCTCTAGAAGTAATCCCTGAATGTACTAAGTTCAGACTCACCTACCAACATATGTTGCAGCTTTGTAGAAAAAAACGAACTGGATACTCTAAAATAGTATCACTAGTTGTTCATTTCACTTTCTGTATAGGCATATCTCCGAGGTACCATCCCTTTTAAATATGGTTGATAAGAATCTATCACCTGACCCTATTGATTATTCCAAGAGTCCCATTATAATATTTCATGGTGAATGATGAGTTTCCCACACACATGTAATAATCTAATAAAACAAAGAATCCATTGTTTATACCAAACCCAATGAAAAATAACAAAAAATTGATTACCCTCTCCTTAAATGGGATACCATGGAGGATACATCACACATCAAATAATTACCAAAGTCTCAATTTGGGATCCACATCATATAACTTTTAAACCAATTTCCAAAAATTTAATAATATACCAAGGTAAGAACCCATTTTTTCACTGATTAATGGATCCTTGAATTTTCTATCTAAATATTTAATTTAGAACTAATATGGATTCCTAATTAGTTAGTAATGGTTCGGAGGGTGTATAGGGAATGTTCAGAGCCTAGAATGCATCATTTTGGAGAAAGATGACTCGGCTCACGGTTTAGAGTCAACCATATGGGATTTCCCAATGATTTTCCAAACCATGCGGATGATGTTTTTTCGGACAGCGGATCCTCACACGGTTGGTGCATGGCCATACAGCCAAACTGTATAAACATCCCATTTTCCCACGTAACTGTGGATGGAGGGTGCTCTGTTTTATTAAACTGTGTAGAGGAAGACTTTTTTGGCAGAACCATCTCACACGGTTTCCACACGGTTTCAAAAACTATGCGAACAAACATGGAATAGGCTAAAAACCAATTTAAAATGTCCAATATTCTCTTAATTATCTATTAATCATGTTACTTCCACCAAATCTGAGAGGCAACAGTATTTTCCACCATTTTCACACATTTGGAGCTTTTTGAAGGCCAATGCTAGGGATCAAAAGGTCTCTTTCATCTGACATCCGATCATGCTTCCATTCATCACATTAGATGTGCAATGGTATGTACTCAAGTCCTCTTTATCCATTATTAATCACTTTTTCTCTTGATATAGTTTTCTCCAGGTGAGATTTTTTTACAATTTCATAGATCTACTCTGATCCGAAGCAAATAAAGGGCCAATACAGGAGGATAAGGATCATATAACCCTAAGGTGGGTGGTCTATAACTCAACCCTAATGTTCACTGTTATTGTAATGTTCATGTGGGGCCCACTACATTCATTGGAAATTTTTTCGTAAATATACATTCCATGATTATACTCATTAGAATTGTGTGCTTACTATCTTTCCAAATATCTTTTCAGTTTTGAGTGGTTACACCCACAACTCAATCTTTCTAATGTCAAAGGTTATGCCATATTTGGGTTTTTAGTGTTTTGGTATATTTGAGACACCATTCTGGTGTGCCATTGCTTTACCTTTATAATGGAGAGTCTTCTTATCATAAATGGATTTTTTTACTAATAATTTGATAGTGTCATGTACCATGTATGCTCGCCACTTGACCCGCCTAAGGTGAGTGCTTCCAAATAGTTATTAATAGCGAAATGGAAAAGATGATAAGGAAAGAATAATATGTATATAACTTTTTGTCATTAAAATATATTTAATATTGGTTACATGGCCATATCACCCCCATTATATATTAATGGATAGTATAGGAGTGAACCTCAATAATTGAATATGCCTTAATAGAAAACATAGACTTGATTAAATGGTTATAGTTCCACATGTCCTAACCTCACTAATGGAAGACAAGGCATGGGACAAGAAATATATGGTTTCAACTCTACTTGAACTATCCGCACTAATTGAAGGATGTACCTAATGAAAATTAATTATTACTTGATTACAATATCAAATTGGAATGGACATAGTCGATCTCACAAAAGATTATGTGAGGAGAATACCTTGGGTCTCGGGAACCCCACTCTGATTCAAGGATATAGTTTTCGTAAGCTGATACACAACTACACTATGGTTCTTGTTTATTCCATGGATTTATGGTATACTACTGTGGGGTCCTTTTCATTTTTATGTGAAACATCATATACACTCCTTGGATCCAGCATTTCCCTGTAAGTGCCATGATGAAAGCCCGTAAGGCCATATCGTTTATTAGCACCGTTTTACCTTGGTTGATCACCATGGAATAATTAGGTACCAAATATAGGAATTCCTTGGCTTATGATCCTTGGATTTCATTCGTACCACTAATTTGGACTCAGATACTACTGATTTAGGATTTCATGAGTTAACATTACCTTGGTTTTTAACCTAGAAACCCCTCACTCGATATCATTTTATGGTAGCCTTGTTACGTCTTGGGACATTCATTACTTATATTATCAAGAGGTGATGTCAGTGTTGGCTATGAATAACATGACCTATTTACATTACATGGTAATCAGTTAATTAAAATGAACAAGTTATATGTTCAGACTCTAGCCGAGGGAAGAAGCAGGTACTGGGATATTTAGTTATATTGTACTACTTCACTTAATTATATATATGTATAAAAACTGTTATATTCCATTACACATGCTGAATTTTATAAACACTATTGGTGGTGGCCCACTACGATTTATCTCTCACCCTCTTTGGGTGTTTTTCGGTACTTATATTAGATTATATTGTTGTAGGTGTCGACAAACTGATGCATGCGGCTTCAAAAACATTATTTCTTTCTGTTTAGGATAGAGCTTGATAGCGGATGTCTGAGTTGCATCTCAGGATTCTTGGATTAATATTATTTCTTTTACATTATAGAACATGTTACGACTATTTTCATGTATCCTTGTTTTCTAGTTTTTCTAGTGACATGAAATTTCATCATCATTGCTATGTTGATACAGTTATTATTATTATTATCTTTGTTTAACTATAGCATTAGTTTTATTTCGTTGTTTATAAACGATTACATATATTGATTCCACTATTTACTATTACTTTATATCCCTTCTATTATACTAAACTCTACTAATTATGACATAGTCTTCCCAAGGACACACCCTAGGGCCTCGCTACTACTCTGCAGCCTCTGGCATTCGGGAAGATCAGCTGGAGGGCATGTGGCCCACCGAGGTCGGGGCACCCGTTAAGTTGAATCCAGGTTCAGGTTGTCACAATGTGGTATCAAATGTGGTTTCATTTCTTATTTTAATATTTGGAGACAATATATTGGAGAATACTAACACTTGGGACTTGGTTAAAAGTCATGCTTGGGCGTCATTAACCCATGCTCGGTGTAAAAGCCAAGTTACCCATAATGCAATTTTTGTTCTATTTTTCCTATTACAGTTGATATTATTTCACCATTTGAAGACACACATGATGTTGGGTGTTGTTGATAGTTACTATATTGAGAATTTTTTTCATCCATAGACCAATTTTATGAGCTAAAGGAGAATTTATACATGAATCATTATAATAACATAGATTTCACATGTAATTCATTGTGTCATGCCATATAGGTGCATTTCAATGCATAACATTGCGTGATATGCATTTAATTGCTAAGTAATGATATTATTGTTTATTTTACTTTTATTACTATGTATTTGATTGACTAATTTCATGTCTTAATTTAATAGGTATATGGTCCCTAATGGGTTGGGATGAGTAATTTAGGGAGTTAAGACATTATGCTATAAGAAGTGGGTGTTGTTTTTGGTGATAGGTGTATGAGAAATGAGTCCTCAGAAATAACTATCCAATATGAAGAGAATCATATAAACTAAAATGAATTGTCTACACATCCTTATCATGCCTTGTCATGTTTATGAAAGGTAAATGAGTGAAACTAGAAACTAATATCAAAATTACAAGAAACATATACCTGAGCACTTATCGATACATGACGGTCTAATCGTGTACATTGGGTAGTATGACTTAGGTTGTGAGTTTTACTATGTTCATATTTCTTTAGTTATTCTATCTTATGATCCTATTCTTTTTCTTAGGCTTGAGAATGGAATGTTTATACTAATGCTACTACGACGACCTTGTGTCGTTCTCAAGGTGGTTGGTGATGACCAAGCTCCAGACATAGTGGGCCCTAAGCTGCCAATATTACTTCCAAGAGATTCACATGTAGAAAAGCCTGCTATACCTAATCTCAGCACTAATGGACAAGTTTTTGATAGTTCCCTATTTCTGAAAAATTCCATGCAAGGTGCTCCACGGGTTACACTTATGATGGCTGATCTGACCCATGAGTTCCAGTAGTACCATGCTTCTACATTTTTATGGGTGGGGGATCTCTGGATACCAATACTTTTCTAGAGACAATGATATCTTTCTTGGAGCACCTAGAAACAACTACTGAGCAGAGAGTCAATATTTCTACATACATTCTTCTTGATTTGACCCTGTGTTGGTGGGATGTTGTTACCAAGGCTTGACGTCATCCGGGCATGCAATGGGTTGACTTCCAGACAGCCTTCATTGATCACTTCATTCCTAATCCACTTAGAGCTGAAAGAGCCAGAGAGTTCATGAATCTCAAGATGTTTTCTATGACCGTTATTGAATATTAATCATTTTTCACTGATTTATAGTGATTTTCACCTCTTCTCGCAGGTGACGGGCATTCACATGATATACATTTTTTGTATGGGATCTATTAACCCATCCAAACATAGTTTAATGTGTTTCACCTTCCTACATTCTATGAAATAGTTGATCAGGCACTTATCATTGAGAATAACCTAAAAAAAGACACAAGTATTAGGTTTAAAGGGTCAGTGTAGTGTCAAGCCAACAGTTCTTATGGTGGCAGGAAATGATTCCTAGAGGTTTTTGGTCAGGGTAGTGGCGGCCATAGTATCTAGTTTGATAGCTCTGTTGTGTATTATTAGTGTAGAAGACTAGGGAATATGAAGGCCAAATGTGATAGATACCCTATGGAGTGTTGGGCTTTTAGCCTTATGAATCATATTCAGTGCTTTTGCAGGACCTTTCCACTAGGTTCAAGTGGAAAAGGATCAGCTTCAAATCCACCTTCAGGAGTGAGTTCTTTTACACCACGACAGGAAGGGAGTTGGAGTAGCACCGACAGGTTTGGCCGATGAGGAGGTCATGGTTGTGGTTTTATTAACCATGATCACCAGCAGTGCCAGTAGTGCATTCATGATCATGGTAGTCCATCTATTTAATAGAGTCATGGACTGGGTCAGTTTCATGCCTTACAGTAGATACTCAAGGATTAGGTTGTGGGACCATATACAGTATGATGTACTATTATAGAATCCTCTACTATTGTTTCTTCTTTGTATGATACAAGTGCTTCAAAAAAACTATTTCTGTATCTATTGTAGAAATTATCTGACTAAAGATATAGTATCACAATACTGTGATGACCCTCATGACACTATTGGGAATACGAACTGAGGGCATACCCCAGTGGAGGGATTGTCCCCTTGAGGTTGGCAGTTACCCTTTAATGTGAAATCTATTTGTTCTCGAGATGAAGATATTTGATGTTATTCTTGGGATGGGCTAGTAAGCCCACAAGTATGCCATTGTAGACAGATATCATCCCAGGGTTTTTTTTGCATCACTGGAAGGTAGAAGTTGTATTTTCAAGGGTTAGTGGGATGTACAAACATGGATAGACAGACCAAAGCATGAGGGTCATGTTGGAGTAACTGCCTAGATCATAAATCTGTTTGTGGAGGATCAGAGATTTCTCGAAACTTTTCCCCCAATAGTTAATTTTTTTTGGGATGCAATTTCTTGCCACTTTTTTTCTTACAATCTTAGAGAGTTGTAGAGTTTACAATAGTTCTTGTTCAAGGAGTAGTTTCAGTGTCCATTCCTCTTTACAGGATGGATCCTACTAAGCCTTTTGATCTAAAGCGTCTGATAGATGACACAGAGGCCAAAATCATTATACGGCCTAGAATATCCTCTTGGGGATCACCCATTATTTTTTCTAAAAACGCGGATGAAACCCTTTGTTTATTCAAGGATTAAAGAAGGTTGAACCATATTATGGCCATGAACCGGTATCTATTTCCTCAAATAGATGATCTCTTTTAATAGCTTCAAGGAAAAAATGTGTTCTCTAGGATAGACCTACGATAAAAGTATCATCAGGTGCCATTCATACCTTCAGACATACCTTGTAAAACTTTCTATAGTAGGTATGACCTATATGATTATCATTTTATGTAGTTTAGTCTTAAGAAAGTGCTTTTGGTTGTCACGGCTTTGATGAATATGGATTTCCATCCCTATTTGTACTCTTCTGTCACAGTCTTCATGGACAACATCTTGGTGTATTCTCACACTTGTAACAACCATGCCGAACATCTTGAGATCATTCTTATTACACTAAGAGTGCACTATATTTATTCCAATATTTCAAAATATGTCTTATAGATTTAAAATTCCTACTTCTTGAGTCATATTATTTAAGAATTAGGAGTTTTTGATGACCATAAAAAGGTTACTGCTTTAGTTTACTGGGAGAAACCAAAGAACGTGTTTGATATTATCAGTATCTCAGCACTTGCTAGATTTTACAGGTATTTCATATAAGAAATCTCAAATCTTTCTTCACCTTTTAATGGACATACAAGGAAGGGTATTAACATCCTCTATTTAGAATCATGCAATAAATCCATTCAAGATTATAAAGGGAGGATTGTCTTAGAACCAATTCTGATTCTTCTAGAACCTATTAATGGTTATAACATCTTCGGTGATGCATCACGAATTTTACTAGGTGTAGTTTTCATGTTGGATGGAAATATCTTCACATATGCATCATAGTAGTTGGGGCCTAGTGAGAGAAATTACAAGACGTATGACCTCGAGCTATCAACAATTGTCCATGCCTTATGTTCCTAGAGAATTTATATTTTGGGTTATCGCATTGTGGTGTATATAGATCACAATAGACACAAGTATATTGTTTCTCAGTGTGACTTGAACATATGATAGTGAATATAGGTTTAATATCTAAAATTATTTGATTTTGAGATTTCTTATATTCATGGAAAAAGAAATGTTGTTTTAGATTCACTAAGACTGAAAACTTAAATGTAGGCCGAATAGGAAGCCAGTGATTAATATAAGTTAATGTCCCTCATTTATGATCTTCATCTAGATTTTTATTATAGTCACAAGTAGTCTAACCTATCATCCTTAATAGTTACTTCTTCCCATCATGACAATTTGAAGAGTATGTAGTATTATCATTATGATGGTTTTTTTCTCCGTGAGAGTATATCACGAGATAACCCACCTCTGGATTGGTCTGTGGAAAGAGATGATGTTTGTGTATATGTGGACGTATCGGGGTTCTTGAAGTCAAGGTAGTGGATTTCCTGGATGAGTCACATTCTTCTCATTTGGATATTCATCCAGGAATCTTTGAGATGTATAAAGATATGTGATGCCATTATTGGTGGTCTGGGAAGAAATGTCATATTTCAGGCTTCCTCACTAGGTGTTCCACCTATCAATAGGTGAAGGCAGAACACCAGAGGGCTTAATGCTTGTTATATCCACTTCCTATCCTAGAATGGAATTGTTAAGATGTTTCTATGGATTTCGTAGTTGGATTATCTTGGTAAACTTGGTGTAGAAATGCTATCTGGGTTGTCATTGACCAGCAAACGAAAGCATTCCACTTCATTCCTATAATGGAGACTTAATAGTTGGAAATTTGGGATGACTGTATATCTATGAGATCATATGACTACATTGTTTACCACACACTATCATTTTATATAGATACTCTAATTTCACATCATGGTTCTAGAAGGGTTTTTATAATGCTATGGGGACTTAGTTTATTCTCATCACAAAACTTCTCCCTCAGACCGATGGAAAATCGGAATGGACAATACATGTTTTGGAGGAAAAGATCCTAGCATGATTCCTTGATTTCAACAATTCAATGGAGAAGCGTATTCCTCTCTCGAGTTCACTTATAATAACAGTTTTTATGCATGGATTTTGATGGCTCCTTTTATGGAATTATATGGTAGGATATGTCATCCACTTTTGAGCTGCCTAGAGGTTGGTGCTAGGTCCTCATCTCATTCAGAAGATCTAAGGGGGAATATTTTTAAGGGGGGAAGACTGTAAGAAACCATTTTTCACTCATGTTTGGATCCTTTAATATTCAACCTAAATAATTATGTTAATCAAAATTTGGAATCCTAGTGATTTAGTAATGGTTCTGAGGGTGTCTGGGGAATGTTTAGAGCCCGGAATGCGTCTTTTTGGAGATGGCAGACTCTGCGTACAGTTTAGAATAAAATGTGTTGGATTTTTCCATGGTTTGGAAAATTGGGTGGATGATATTATTTAAAAAAGTGGCACCTCACACATTTGGCACATGGCCTTACAACCAACCCATGTGAATTCCCCTTTTTCCTAGGTAACCATGGATAGACATTGCACGGTTTGATCGAACCATGGGAATGATGACTTTTTGGGCAGAATCATCCTGTATGGTTTCTGTACGGTTTGACAAACCATCTGAACGAACCATGCATAGGATAAAAACCTATGTCAAGTGTCCAAAATTCATTTAATGACCTATTAATCCTCCTCCTTACTTCTAATCTAAGAACCAACGGTATTTTCCTCCAGTTTTACCCATTTGGAGCTTTTGGGTAGCCAAATCTAGGGATCAAGATATCTCCTTCATCTGAAATTTGATAGAGATTTTGTTCATCACATTGGATTCACAGCTGTAAGACCACAAGTCATCTTCATCGATTATTATTATCTATCTCTGTTGATCTAGTTATCTCCATGTTAGTGTTTTTTACCTTTTCGTATATCTACCCCGATCCGAGGAAAATCTAGTGTCAATAACAGATAAGAAGGATCTTATAACACTAAGGTTGGTGGCTTATAACTCATCCATGAAGATAGTTGTTTTTGAAATGTTTGTGTGGGGCCCACCGGTTTTATTAGACACTGTTAATTAAATTAACATTACATGATAATAATCATTAGAATCATGTGGTTATCCACTTTCCAAATATGTGATTTGTTGTTAGTGGTTTCACCCACAACATAATCCACCTCATGTCAATTGTTATGCCATACTTTTATTTTTAGGTTTTTAGAATATTTGAGCCACCGTTCGGGTGTGCCTTTTCTAGACCTTTAAAAAGGGGATTCTACTTATCATAATTAGATTGTTTCTACTGAGAATTTCATAACATCATGTTCCATGTATTCTCCCCATAGGACCCACCTTAGGTAAGTGCTTACAAATAGTTATTAAAATTCAAATAGAAAATGTGATATGGAATGTCTAAAAATATATAACTTTGCCTTAATAAAAGAAAATGAATAAAGGTTACATTTCTATAGCCCCATTCCATGTTGATGGAAGGTTGTAAAATGAACCTCAATAACTGAATATGTGTAAATTTTTAACTAAAACTTTATTAAATGGTTTCAAGGCTACATGTCCTATCCACATTAATTGAAGACAGGGAATGGACTAATAAATAAATGGTTTCAACTCTACATGACCTATCCACAATAATGGAAGTCATGAAATGAACCAAATGAATTATTAACTGACTACAATTTCAAATTAGAATGGACTGACTGGATGTCGCATTGTATTCTATGAGGATAATACCTTAGCCCTCGAGAACCCCATTCTAATTCAATGATACATTTTTCTTAGGTTTATACCCACCTAGACTCTAGTTCTTGTCTATTCATTAGATGTCCTGTATACTAATATAGAGTCCATTTCATTATTATCTGGTAACTCAGATACACTCATTGGATCCAATAATTACTAGTAGGTTCCATGGTGAGATCCCATAGGGCCCTATATTTTCATATCCATGTTTTACCTTGGTCGGTTACCATGGACTCAGTACGCGCCTTATTGTGGAATTCCATTCATTACTCTCCTTGGATTACACTCTTACCGCCTAGTTAGTGTACGATACTACTCAGTAAGCATTCTGTGAGTTTATGTTACCGTTGTTTTTACCGTGGAACTCCTTCACTAGATACCATTTTAATGTTACCATGATACAACATGGTAACTTCACTACTTATATAATCAACAGGTGATATTGGTGTTGGATATGCCTCATGTGACCTATTAACTTTAAATGGTAATTGCTTAAATAAAATGAATTTGTTATTTATTCGGACACAAGCCTAGGGATCAAGTATGTACTTGGTAATTTATGAATATTGTACTAATTCCCTTATATATATATATATATATATATATATATGCATGAACACTATTATAATCCATTACACATGAAACGTTTTATAGACACCATTGTTGGTGGCCCACTGAGATTTATCTCCCACCCTCTTCGGGTGCCGTTTGGCACACAGAGTAGCTTATATTGCCACATGTGTTGAGAAAAGGAATCATACAGCTTCAAACACTTGATTTCTAGTTTTTTAGGAAGGAGCGTGATAACAGATAACCAAGTTTGATATCCAGATTCATGGAGTATTCATTGTTTATTTTACTTTTTGTAACATCTTATTCCTATTATAATCTACCAAATTTTTATAGTTTTCTAGTGACATGACATTACATCATCATTTCATAGTTGATATAGTTATTTTTATCCCTGATTATCTATTTCATTAGTATTCTTATACTATTTATTGATGATTACTTATATTTCATCCACACATTAGTATTCTTTTATATACCATCTGATGTGCTGCACTCTACAAATGAGGGAATAGTATTCCCATAGGCACACCCTCGACACTTGATGCTAATCGGCATCTTCGGGCATTCAGGAAGATGTGCTTCAGGTCATGTGGCCAATCGGGCTCTGGGAACGCATTTAGTGGCATCTGGGTTTGGTTCATCACAACCAACCATACCATAATATTTTTAACCCTAACTAATTTCCAAAAAAAATTCCAATCCAATGTGAAAACACACAAATTTCCCTAAATGTTAAGAATTGGATGTTATTTCATATAGAAACAAAACCACACCACAAAGATGCCAAATGGTCCATTTTTCTAAAATCTCTTTCTAAATCCACATTTTACTTCATTTAGGAACTAATAAACAATTTAGAACACAATAGGGTCTTTGAAGAATCATTTGGAAAGCGAAAGACCAATGAAGAGAAGGAGGAACGGTAGAGGCTTCTTTTGAATCTGGGGTTTATAGTGAACATCATTTTAGAGTTTCATTGTAATTTTTTTCATATCCATATGTTCAGCCTATGTCCATATTGATATTCTCACATCCAACATCAGTAAAAATAAAAACCATAAATGTACACAATGTAAAATTTATAAAATCCCTACTTGATTTACCATAATAAATTACAACTCGAACTTCAACACTCAACCACAATGATGAATTTAAAAAATATACAAGGCCATATTCAATAATAAAACAAAGTTACCATGAGATAACGATGGTTAAACATAATCAACAATGATGAGTTTATTTTTAAAATGGAATTATGTATTTTATCAATCAATTTGGATACATATATACCAAAGACAACCTAGAAAACCCATTTGAATGCCAATTTACCTAAAATTTATATTATGAATATACTAATCATTTTATTCTAATACACTAGATGCTTGAGGTGGAAATTTTAGAAATAATCCAGTAAATATTATACATCATATTTAATTTCCCAACAATTAATGGATACAGAAAACCTACCTAAATGATGTGGGGATGCAACAAAATGTCAATAGGGATAATAAATAAGGTCGGGAGATTATTTCCATAACCATAAAACTATTAAACGCAATAAATTGATTATCTCTAAACCTTTTTGCTCATTAAAGAGGGAACCAAATAAATAATGAACAATAAAATATAGAGGGAGAAGATAATGAAAATTTAATAAAAATTTTAAATAAAGGTTAATCGGAATCTTGAGGAAGAATCAAAAGAGAAGGATGAACCAAGGAGGGGGATCATTCGATCCACCTTCATGTGAATATTTCAATGATAAGGAGAGGAGGTCTGCTTGGAGTAAAAATAAAGGATGTGAATGATGAAATTTTTAACTTTTTAATGATATTTAAGAATTGCACATTTTGGACACACAATTTTCCAAACCATGCACCATCTGTGGTCACCCCGCATGAGAATGAGGACACTAGCATGGGATGGATTCGTTGTTTTGGAAACCATATGCCAAACATGAAACTCACCTATTTTACTTTGGAATATCCACTCCCTCACACTATCCACATGGTTTCCTAAATCTTTTTGTGTTCCTTAAACTTAATCTCAAACATCAAAATAGGCCATAAGGTTTCTCCTTGAATTCACATGGATTGGTCCAAGCTGTGATATATTTGTGAGAGGAAAACCATTCAAAAATATGTTTAAATATAAATTCACTCAACCTTATCCACCCATCTAGTTTACTCTAAAACTCTACACCTTAACATTTCATAGGTGTAGAAACCCTACTATCTTTATATAACTATTGCATTATTTTAATGTTAGAAAACCTAATAACATTACAAAATCTTAATCAAAAGGTATAGTATCATTGGAAAATTATGATCTTTTTTGACATATTCAAAACAATTTTTTTAAATCATCATATTTATCCTTTTAAATATCACGACCTTCATAATTCATGTAGTCACCTAGGATATACATCAATTAAAATGTTGATATACAGCCCAACAAAAGGATAGATAATGACATGGATCAATATAACATGGATGTTCTTAATAATCAAAATCACAACATATTCATATAATAATCATATAATCATGATAGGATACAATATATAATGTCATGGAATTTGGTAATTCATAAAATGATACATCATGTCTTAGTTTTCAAATAAGACCCATAGTTTTTAAAAAATCATTCATCATTAAACTCATAACATTTTTAAATAATAATACCATCACCATTTTGAAAACATCAAGAATCATGTACACACAAATTACTTAGTATCTCATGTGATTCATCACATTAACAAATGCATTAGAACTCTATATAATTCTTGATTCACTCATCACATCATAACAATTACATATAAATGTATTCCCATTTATTTAAGATCAATCAATGTCTTGAACTGAACCATATAATTGAGTGGGTTTAATAATAATTTCTTCAATCATGAAGAAAATTTTTGTCTTGAATTAAACGTAAAAACATAGTTTTTGTAACATTAATCATTCTTGAGGAAAGAAGAATCAAATCAAAAAAGTCAAAATGTGTATTTGAATGAAGAGTTCTTCTAGAATATCCCTATATTTTTTATAAACTTTTATTTGAATCATTTATCTCCAAGGATAATGAGAATTATAATGATATTTTATTTTAGAAATATTAAAATAAAATTCATATTACAATTTGGCAAGAAATATTAATAAACCAATGAAAATGAGTTGGATCCGAGAATACATATACCTTATTTATGATTGATTTATTTACTTTAATATCATGGACAATCAAATTGGATTAAAAAATTAATAAGTAAAAAACCACTTTGAAATTTATATGATTTATTATAATTTTATATATTTCATTTATTTCCAATTTGATGAGTTATGAGGTTCAATTATATCATTCTGGGATTGTTCATTTTTAAAGGTTCTAAAAATCAGTTCACCTGTATACAAGTAAGGATGATCATATAAAATGAGAAAAACTCTCCAATAATTGAGATTATTTATTTTTAGTTTACCTAATTAAATTTAAATGGTATTATATTTTTTTGGTTATATTATATGAGGATGATTTATTAAATAAAATGTAAATGAAAATGATTTAATTTATTATGGTGACTTTTAAAATTGTCATGAAATTATATAATATCATGTAATATCATGATTATATATTACTTCTAGAACATCATATAAATTATAAATTGTAAAACAAAATTTTATTTCACTTAAAAAGTGGTTTTATGATAATTGGTGGATGTGGTGATTGATGATAAAAAATCTTCACCCTGGATGGTGGTGAATCGGTACACGACATACAATGTTGTTGTTATTAGAATAAAATGAAAATTGGATGTGATTTAATTATATATATTCCATTGACCAAATAATATTTTATTATATACGTGATATTTTTTTCTTATGACTCTTTGTAAAATATATGTGAGCGGATAATAATAAGATAAAATAAAATAAAAAATAAGGATGTTGAATTTTAGCTCTTGAATATAAATATCATGAGATCCTCCTTAAGGAACATTGTTTTGACATTTCATAGGTACGATAAAATATTGAAAATGGGATAGAGTATTTGGATAATAATTGGATTGAATTTCTACATGATTCAAGTCATTGGAGGTTTGAGGATACGAGGTGGGGAGGGAGATATCTAGAGTGGAGGAAAAGTGTGTTTTTTATTATTTTATTCATTCGATTATTATATTTTCTAAAGAAAATCTACAATGGTGATTCCCATTACTAAATATAGTAAATTTATATAATGAGTTTGTCCATTTGGTTCTTATATCATGCAAAAAATTAAAATTCACATATTTGGCATATTATATTAAATGCTTTAATTAACTATATTTCACTAATCAATTTTTAGTAACTATTTTAAAAAATTACTAAAAAATCTCTTCAACTATATTCATACCTGTATAATTCAAAAATTGTATTCATTTTATGAAAATAATATTAAAAATATAAAAAGTATTAATTTTATTTAAAATCATAATTTATTCAATAAATATAGAGTGTGTGAGAATTTGGAAACTTAATTAGTGTCTCATAATATTATCTTATAACTATAAAAAATCATTTTTTGAATCTATTTTATGAAAAAAAAAATTATATTAAATAATCTTATTAATTATAAAATAGTAAGTAATCATTTATGGATTTCAAAAAATCCAACATTTAATTTATCATTTTATAAAAATGTTTTTAGATATACAATGATAAAATAAAAACATTATTTCATTTATAGTATTCCTAAATTTTACTTTTTAATTCACATGTGAGATTATTACCCTATTGGTCAATATTCTATTCTAAATTTTCATGTTATTATTCCAAGAGATAGGTAACTATTTCATTGGTATAGGTTCCTTAATTTATATAAATATCACAACTTGAATTACTCATTTATGATTTCTTATTTGGCTCTATAAGCTATTTATGTTCATTACACCATATATAGTAATTGTAATACGGGAAACATTACATAGATAAAAGTTTGGGTCATTACATTTTCTCACCCTTTTGAAATATCATCCACAAAAAATTATTTTACAACTATGGTGGGAATAGGTGTGGGTACTTCTCCTTCATCACATCCTCCTATTCTTGTGTCACCTCTTATGATTCCTAAAAACACTTTAAAAGGGTGAGTTTTATTTTTTTTGTAGGACCATTTATCAATGGTCCAATATCATCATTAGACTCTCTTCATATGCAAGGTTTCTCTCTAATTGTACCCCCATTAGATTCCATACAAGTGAGGGTCCATGTATGTAGCTCCATAAGAGTGATTCATGGAACACATCATGAACAAGATCCATATTTGGTGGAAGTGAAAAATGTATGGCCACAACTCTTATACAACAAAGGTTCTCAAAGGGACCAATGTAATTAGTCATTGCTTCCCTTTTTCTAAACTATATGACTCTATTCCATGGAGATATGCAAAGAAAAATTATTCCCAATCATTGAACTCCATGCCACTTAAACAATTTTCAGAAAAGCTATTTTGTTGAATAAGGACAGATTAGATATGTTTTTGACTGGATTGAACCCTCTCTGCAGTTTCATCCATAAGGTATTGTCCATGTAGCTTTCCTTCACCAACTCCATAACAATTGTTTAATGTTACACATTTCTTTCCATATAGAGCATTATATGTATCCATCTAAATACTTTAGTGTATGTTTTTGTTTTATGAGAACTCAACTAATGGGGGATATTGATCACATGAAAATTTTAATTCCATTGAGAAGGCTATTAGTATATGTTAATTTATCTAAATAGACATTTTATCTTGTCCGTCATTTTGGGGGTACTAGGCCTTGATAAAATTAAATTCTTTATTCAAATAAATTTTTAGAATTCTCTATAATTTATATGAGAACCATGGATATTGATTAGAGATGATCAAAAGAGGTACCTGATGAATAATCACTACTTCCATCACATATATATTTGAATCCTTAAATATAAATAGATCATCCTTAATAGAGATAAAGATGTATATCTTGGTGTGACAGTCCACAAAAACACTTCTCACATTATTTTTAATTGATGTATTGAAGAGTCCAATGAAGAATTCCATGGTGAAATTCTCCCATTTTAAAATGGATATTGGAAATGGTTTCATCATCCCATTGGAAATATTTATTTATTCTTCTTCTTTCTGAAATTCCAAACAGTGTGATACATTTTTCACAATCTATTTATTCATCATATCCTTTCATAAGTGTTATGAAAATCACTATACATATCGATACATCTAGTATGGATGGATAAAGGATATAAATGTGAATTATCCATTATTTCCATTAACTCATGAGATTAATTCACAAAACAAATTATTTTAAAATGAATACCACAATCATCATACATATGGAACCCATGTATACATCCTTCCTTTACTAATTTCACCATCTTCTAAATCCCCAGGTCATCCATTTGTGTGTTGATGATATTATATTCGATAGACGGTTGGGAAGTCATCTAGGAAAGGTAGGATTTATTTCCATCCATTACCATTTCTGATTAAACCCATTTTGTATCCATGAAGATAGGTACTTCTCAATCCACATCATAGATATAGTTGTGTGTTATTTTATACTAATAGAATCATATACCACTTTAACAATTACCATTTGTTATTGAATGGATAAATCATAATACTTGATTATATATAGCCATATACATTGATTTATATCAAGTAAGATCTATGTGAATATATAATTTAGACTCTTTTCATTAGTATATATGTCCCTTTAATCCCTATATAGTTGGTGCTGCATTATTTTAAATAAAAACTCATAACTACTAGCTCCATATCATTCACCTGGAAGTTCTTATCTTGGATAATAAAATATAATAAAGGAAATTCTGTCACCTTATCCTTATTAATGGGTACACATCCCAATACATTCATTTGAACATCACTATATATCAAAAAATTCTCCAGTTGTTGGTAATGTGAGTACATGTGAAGTGATCAGCCTCTTCTTTAGCTCTATGAGGATTTACATACATTCTTCCATCCTGAAATATTTTACACATATCCATGTTAACATATTTTGTGGGAATGAATATCAATATAAACTTCACAAAAAACATTGTTAGCACCATTATTATCTAGAAAAATTGATGATTTCCATGGAAAAATTATGACTAGACCATTCCACAATTGCCTTTGTTTGTGGGGGGGTAGGGGTCCAAAAAATTTCCCTCACTTCTGATCGTGTGTTCCAAGAATGTGACTTTCTTCATCTAATGTTCACACATACTAAACATGGTGTACAATTTTCAAACATTAATTTTTACAACACAGTATTTATATGTTCTTCATGGTCTTATTTTGTCTTTGAGTATCTAAGAATATATATAATAAACACTACCACAAAATTGTTAAGGTAGTGTATAAAGATATATTAATCAATTCCATAAAGATTCTGGACAAATTAGTAATTCCAAAGGGCATCAATAGAAAATCATATTCCCCATAGCATCTACATAATGTATATTTTTAATATCTTCTTTCAGAACATGTAGTTGATGATATATAGAAATAAGATCCACCATTGAAAATTGATGATATCTTTGTAGTTGATTGAACATATCAACAATCCTTCTAAGATGATACTTCTTCTTTATGGAGATCTTATTGAGATACTAGTAATATATACACAACCCCATTGGTCATTTAATTTTCATTACAAAGAGGACTAACACACCACAAGGCAATGCACTAGTAAATATTAATCTTTCTTCAAATTTCCCATACAATCTCTTCATTAACACATCTAATTTATCCAAGGATATCCAAAAAATTATGTTCGAGATATGGGCATCTCTATGTATAATTTATATTAATAAATATTCATCATTATATAGGAGATTTCATAGTAACTCTTTATATAATATATCACTTTATTGCCTCACATTGGGAATTTCTACTAGGATGATAAAATCCATTAACTCAACCATTTGAGTGAGGTATTCTTCATTGTATATAACAAATAAGAACCCAACTAAGGGAATTTTCATAGTAGATTCTCAATATTCGATTCATTTTTAGAGGCACGTGATAGGGTTTTAAAATTTAAATGATATGTCATTTACCTAACATTTTATGTATATTATATATAATATGTTCCATTCCATTCCTAGTATAGGGTCAATTTTCATCAAGTTAAGTTTCATTAGACTCAATTGAAGAATATTCATAGATATCAAAATTGGATAATAGTCCACCCTTTGGTTACAATGATCGATCATTAATGTTTTTTATAGATATATGTACTTAAATTGTTTTGGGTTTTGTTTCAACAGTTCAAGGAAATATTCATGATATTATATAATACATAAAAAAAGAACCAAATAAAATTTTTCAATTCCTGTTTGAAAAATTAGTGTAACTTTTACAAATCATTTTTTTACTCCAGTTTAGTAGTAGTTATGGAATAATATTTCCCTTTCTCTTTTAGATTTAGTAGTTCACAATGCTAATTTCCCTCAAGGTCTTGAGGATTACTTCACTAGATTGTATAGTACCCTTGGTCAGAAAATTTGAAGCATTAAACAAACAATGGTTCTCCCCATTCAACCATCATATTTTCCATCTTTTTAATTTATCACTGATACACATGATCTTACTGGCCCAATCTCTAATAATAATTGAATTTCACTATCCTATTAAGGCAGTTTCTCTGATACATATTCCAAGATTTTTTAAATGTGACTTATGATCATTATTTCCATCTTTTTTCATAGATTCAGTATTATGAGACTCTATCTTTTTTCTTATCTACATAGCCAAGTGAGAATTTTCCAAAATCCATCATTACATTGAGATCACATTGAACAGCTTCATTATAACTCCCAAAGGCATCAACCGCTAAATCCTTTCCATTGTGTGGATTTAAACAAATTAATATTCTATCTATTTTTCTATCATTATTTATAACAAAACCTGAATCATGAATTGAAATCCTTATGATTTTTTCTTAGTAAGATGTTACATTTTTACTTTCCTTTTTCTACAACTCTATGAATTCTATCATTATATTCGAATGAATATTTAGAGAGAAATACATGTTAAAAAATATTTTCCTTATATATTACCACTCAATTTATGTAGTTTAAACTTTTGTATTATTATTCTTAATAAACAACCCCAATTGATATGAACCTCTATCTAAATGATAGACTATTAGAGTCACTTAATCCTTCTCAGAGTAGTGAAAGACATAAAATATCTTCACCATTGAGTTAGCCCATTGTTCTGAACCAAGTGGATTGAAATATCCACTAAATGATAGTGGTAATTACCATATAAAATATTTGACAAATAGTTTCTCCCTCTTATTGTATGGAATTTGTTTCATATTACTTGGGTTATTGTTCATATCCTATTAAATCTGGGTAAGAATCACCAAGAAATTTTGAACTCCACCACCCAAGGAATTGGGGGTGTCATGTGGGAAATCATTTCCATTTACTAGACAAAGTATTTTGTACTTATTTATAATGTTTACAATTATTTTCAATAATTGAAATGATATGGAAAAAACATAATTCAAAAAATGAAGATTATATAATTTATTCCATTATGCAATTAACTCTAAAGGAATATCTTATCGGACCGCTATGAATATAACTTTTCTAAAACAAAGATTCATTAGTTAATACAAATAAATTATATCATACTAAGGGTTATCCCTAATATTCACTAATCCTAATTCCCAAATTAATAAAACTGTGCTCTTATACCAACTATAAATACCCTAACATTCTTACATAACAATTACCACATCTTGAAGATAAAAATATAATAACATTAAATCACATGATCAAAATTTTTACTATCGTGGTAAAATTAGGACCACACAATAGTTTTGAATAATAAAACATAATAATTTCACTGAAATCATCTTATTTAACCTTATAAGGCTCATAATCTCTTTAATACATGTACTCACCTTATGATATACATGAAATAATGTGGTGAGATAAAACCCTAATAAGAAGATTTATAAAGAAATGAATCAATATGAAATAAGTGAGAATAATCATAATAATAATAATAATATTCTTGGATAACCATCATAATTATGTGACATAAAATTAGATAATTTCATGGAATGTGTCAATGCCTAAAAATGGAACATCATGTCTTAGGGGTCAAACAAAACATGGAGATGTGAGAAAAGATAACATATTTTTCACACATATAATATTTTTATAATCATAAAATAATCAATGTGAAATAATATAGAATAATTTTTAGGAATATTTCACATTATCTTACGAGACACATCACATTACCCAATGAATTGCATAACTATATAATTTCGGTTGCATCTGTCACATCATAACATTTACATAATCATGCATGGAACATAGTATATTTATCATTAAAATGCATGATGTAATTAAAATAAAGGAATGGGTTTCATAATTATATAATCAATCATGAATAAAATTTACATTTCTAAATGATAATGGAAGAATAAATTGTATATGATTCATTGTTATTTATAAAATAAGAACAACTCAAGAGAAGTCAAATTGTGTTTTTGATGGAAGAGTTATTTTTTAACTAATATTTATTTGTAAAAAAATATATTGTAACATTTATTTCTGAGAAAATATAAATGTAGAAAAACTAAATTATACATGAATAATAATAAAATAATACCCAAGCTAAAATTTGGAATGAAAAAGGAATAACCCAATTAGAAAAAGTTGGGTTTGAGAATCAACTTACATTATATCTGAGTAAATTTATCACATTAATATTCGGGATAATGAAATTATATAAATTAATTAATATATAAAGAACATATTATACAAGTATTTTATTTTTTATATTTTTATTCAGTAAATTTATAGACATATTGAGAGTTATAGAGTACAATTTTATCTTTCTGAGTGTGTTCAAATTATTAGTTCTTGTGATCGGTAGATATAACAACCATTAAATTTACTTAACACATAAAAATATTTTATGAAATAAAACCTTCACTTGATAAAAAATAGAATATCAAGAGGTATAGTGTCTTTGGAGCTTGGAACATTACATAAAAACTTAAAACATGAAATACACATCATTATTGAAATATTCTTTTACATGAACACATGTATTCCTTTGAACATACCATTTCAAGGGATAACTAGAGGAAATGCATAAGAAAATAGAGATCTATAATTTCTAGTAAAGGAGTAAACAAGACATAACATGAAGAATACAATACATGTTATAAAATAGAAATAACAAAGTATCATAATAGAATCATGAACAAAAAGGCATGATATGTAACTGTTAAAAGTGGGTACTCTAGACCCAAGATGTATTGTACATTGATTACTGTTAAAGGTATTCAGTTTATTTTTTTACATGTGTTTATATTGCCATGATCGTGTAGATACTTTTTCATCGACTTTGATTATGGAAATGTCCATAGATTACCTGTTGCATCGAATGGTTATAGCCGGTCCTAGGATATAATGAGAACCCTGAGATGCCATGACAGTAATATTAATGTAATGTCCTATGGTTCAGTTACATCATTCTGAATGGACACAGATGATGTGTGACCATCAGGTGCTAGGGGATCATAAGCATTGATACTTCTTCTCATGAAGTTCTCATATGATGTTCTCTAGTAATTGAGATCATGAGGACAAACCCGCATAATAGGAACACCACATGTTTCTGGTGTCATTGGTCATTCCTATCAACAGACATGTGTAAAGGTATCTTGACTTGGGATCGTTGTCAATGAATGTAATTTAATTACGTACATTTGATATAAGGTGAAAAGCATGGAGATAAAGTCATGGTGAGGTAGTTTGTATTGGGTACATCACTAATTTCATGACATTGATTGAATGATTGAGAAAGGATTTGATGCTTTCGAGTTGAGGAAGAGATATCTCGGGCCTGGATGATTAGGATGGTTGCTCCATCAATAAATTCCTGGCCATGGTAGTCGAAGGTAATACCGTTCAGACAAATCAACAAACAAAATTAAGAAAATAATGAATGAGGACACTAGTATGCATACTGCTTTATTGAGATATCAATGATGAAGAGATTATATTACACGGACCATGTTCGTAAGAAGGCAGTCATTGCTTTGACTTTTCCTTATCTCTATAGGGGCATCGATGGGTTGCTAGACCCCACTCTAGGTCGGTGGTATTATTCACTGTTATTGAGATAAGGGCCTAGAGGGTCACACACAATAGCGCCTTGAAAATCTACCCTATTCTAGGAATAGGAATTTAGAACAAGGTGGGCCCAGCCAAAGGGTACGAGCACTATACATGTTCTATGGATCACTAAAGAATAAATAAATTCATTAATTATTTGAGTTTACATTAATTTGTTATATTTATTTATAACATGTATTTACAAGTTATATAGTCAATAAAAGTATTAATATTATTCAAATAGATTTAAATATCCATGGTTCGTTTAATATTTGTAGGAGGAATGAGTCGGGTTAAAGACTCAAATTTATCATGTAATACATTTATATATTTCAAGTAAGTGATAAATTGAAAATATTATTTATGGTATATTTTTTTGTCACAAATAATTATTTATATCACTTATATAGAGGACGTCTATTACACGGTGGTCGGGAACCTATACCGTGTATTTTAAACACTCCCTATATAAGTGTGAAAGAGGATCTCCCATGATTACTATTCATGTGTCAAGATTAAGAGATTCTCCTCCTACTAGAATCTAGAGAGAGGGTCTCTCATGCAAATATGGATCTTCAAGATAATCCATCTCAGATTAAAGCTCCTTTCTTTTTGGTGGTCATCGCTATGCAGAAGTGAGTGTCGAAGATCCGCGCTAGCACCCAGATCATCATGAATGACATGTGAGAAGATTCGTGAGGTGTGTGTGGACGATCTTGAGGGCTTCAATGTTATAGTCATTAAGCAATGATCATTGGAATCCTGCAACAGACGTGCACACGTCAATTCTGAACAAGTTAAATGTTCAGTTTAATTTTTCATTCTTTTTATATACATTGCGAGATCCTCGGTCCAATCTAGGAAAAGATCACTAGAGGTGACAGGGTTATATCACTCTGGTGAAGTAGAAAATTTCACATTCTTGGACCACCGGCTTCCTCTGTGCAGTCCTAGTACCCAATAGTTGTATCAATGGGATCACAAGGTTTTTATGAGTCAACAAAACTAAAATGCATTAAATTTAATTTTGCGGTGTTAAAATGGTTCATTCAGATTTGACCGCACGTCGTTTTTCTTTTGAATGATTTTGTTACGATCATTAAAATTTTTTAATCGGATCAATGTCGTGTTTTTTTATTTGACATTTATCTCAAAGTGAAAATTAACATCAAATATATATTTAATTATTATAAAATATAATAAAATAGTTATTATAAAATATTCTTCCCCAAGTGTGTGGAAAAAATTTTAATAATAAAATAAGAAAGTCCAAGACCCCAATTTGGGATGTTCTTACTTTTCAATTAAAAAAAGAGGAAGAAAATACCCCAAAATGGGGTATTCTTGCTTTAATTAAAAAAATGGTTTGGCATCATTTTTTTCTAAAGGCAAAAAAAGGAAATGGAGACCCCAAAGGGGTCTCCTCTCATGCGGCGCAAGGGGGTGAGACACCCCTTGTGGGTGAAACCCTAGACACACCCCATGCCGGATATCCTTCGCACCATGCCCCCTCCGGCCAGCCGCCTGAGCCCTCACCAGCCCCCTCCTCCACGCTGGATGCGGCCCGTGCCGACCCTTCCTCTCCCGCCAGACCGGCCTGCTGCGCCGCCTCTGATCCTGCCCCACGCTGGCCTCCTCTCTCTCACCGAACCAGCCTGCTACGCCGCCTCGGACCCCACCTCGCATTGGTCTCCTACCCTCTTTTCAGACCACCACCAGCAGGCCACCCCAAGCTTATTGGACAGGCCACGCCACGCCATCCATTATCGTCCCGGACCGGACAGCCGCCTCACCAGCTCACTGAAGCAGCGGACTGCCGGCCATATGGCTGGCCGGACTCTTTCCTGGCCTCTTTCTTCTCTCCTCGGACTACGCCGGGAGATGTTGCCGCCGCGAGAGTCATTGGATGCCGCGGTCCCGCCGCAGTCACGCCGCAGTCACGCCGTGGTCACGCCGCCATCTCACATAAGTTAGGCCGTGTTCACGTCGTGTTCAAGCCGCGGTCACGCCGCAGTCATGCTGCGATCACGTCGCGGTCACGTGATGGTCATGCCGCTGTCCTGCCACTGTCTTGTCGTGGTCACGCCGCGGTCACACCGAGGTCACACCGCGGTCAAGCTGCTGTCACGCCGCGGTCATGCCTTGGTCATGCTACGGTAACGCCGTGGTCATGCCGCAGTACCCTGTCAAGGACGACATCCCACGATGGTACGCAGTGCTTCCAGACTCCTCTCCAGTTAGAGGTTACCTTAAATTAAAATAAATTATAATTTTAAATTATCTTAATTGTAATTAATTTATGGTTTCAAATTATTTTAATTCGAAATATTAATTTAATTTATATTTAGAATTAAATTAATGGTTTAATTTAATTTTTGTAATTAAAATTAAATTAAAAAAATGTAACCGATAAAAATAAATTATTTGAATTTAATGAAATTAATTTTATTTATTAGAACACCATCTCATTATTTAAATTTATTGCAATTTAATTTTGTTTCACATTTACCCTGACATGGCTTGTGCAAGTGACTGACCTGTGTATGTCTGGAATTTATTTATTTAATCTATTATTTATTCAATGTGTGCGGTGATTCGAATATTTAATTAGGTAAATGATGCTATGTGAATCGTCTTGTAATTGAAATATATATACAGTCATGTGCATCCATTGGAATATTTTTATTTTATACCCAGACCCACTCGCCTACGTGCGAGTATATTTGAAATTATACAGTGACGATCCGAGAGGTAGACCCCACCATGTTGAGGTAGAAGTCCAGACCAGAGTTGGGCATTTTCACTAGGTCCAACTGCGACACGAGTCATGTATTGACTCATGTATGGATGCCCCTAGGTGATGATTGATCAGTTATTGATAAATCCTTATAGAATGCTCCAGTCCAGTCAGAATGCATGATTTAATTTATGCATTGTTTTTTATTTTATGAGTCTGCATGATTATTGTGTGATAACCTATAATAATAAAGAAGATAAAATGCATAAAGATGTGATGAATAATATTCTTTTGCATGTTCAGTTGTGAGAATGTCAACCCTTTTTGAACAAAATAAATTGAAAAGGATTATATTCATCATATAATATTAAAAATACATTAAAGATATATTATGTCCAAATGCCTTCCATGTCTCACATATAAAGAAAACCGGATATTTGGGTTCTCATCAGCCTTAGTTGAGAGTGCCTCTTACTAAAAGGGGGTTTTCATGGGAGAAATGGGTCGACATAACTAATGCGAGTAGTCAAGGATTATACATTGCTAATTTTCAATCACATTAGAGGCAATAGGATGAGGGAATCATGTTCAGATTACAAAATATGGGACTTTACTCAACAACACAACAATCCACAAGAACAAGTGGCTGGACAGGATAGCGCCTACCTTGAAACCCTCCATGTAGTGTCGTAGCCCTAGCTTGTAGACTATGAGGGAGGTTTTGTGGACCCTTGACACTAAACTTCTCAAGCGATAGAGTATTCTGAAACTAATAATTATGGCTATCATGGTTTGTTAAAATAGTGGGAGACATTAAATGATATAATTTATTAACTAGAAAATGCCAAAATGTAATCAAGATAAAGTACTAACTACTAAATGTTAATCAGATTTAGATTCAAAATGGAAATCCTCAACACCACAAGTACTTTATCACTGCTATAGATCATGGATAAAGAAAATATTTTGACTATCAATAACTTCCAGGAGTGGTACAAGCGCTTTCACATAGTACTACAACATGAATGAATGTTATATGTGCTAGAATCCCCAATTACTACTGAGCCTCCTTATGAAGCATACAAGATGGAAAAAGATAAGTGGAGAAAGCATGTAGACGATGTGCTTGATGTACAATGCATCATGTAGTTTTCCATGTCCAACCAATTGTGAAAAATCCATGAGGAAGAGGATTCCTACAAGATACTTTCACACCTCCAAGAAAAATATGAGGAGAGGGCTAGACAAGAAAGGAATGAGATCTCAAGTGCACTTTATATGTGTAGATTAGCAGAAGGGCACTTTGTTGGTTCTCACGTTCTCAAGATGATTGGGTATATTGAGAAGCTTGAAGCCCTTGGGTTCAAACTGAACCAAGAACTAGCAGTGGATCTCATTCTTTCCTCTTTACCGTCAAGATTCTAGGCTTTCATTGTCAATTATAATATGAATGATATGATAAAATCACTCATGGATCTCATGAATTTAGTTCGTCAAGCTGATAAGGACCTGAAAAATACAAATTCAACTGTCCTTATGGTGAACAAGAAGAACAAGGGAAAGGAAAAGGGGTCTATGTCCATGTCAAGGCCAAAGACACCAAGGCATCATCCAGCAAAGAGGCCAAAGATTGAATGGCAAGTTAATGAGTAGGAATCTATCTACTTTGGATGTGGGAAGAAAGGCCACTAGAATAAGAATAGGAGATCTAGGATGAAGAAGCAGGATGACGCTTCTAATTTATGTATTTTTGTCCTTGAATACAATATATCATTATCTACATGTTGGGTATTGGATACAGCATGTGTCTCACACATTTGTATTCATATACAGGAACCATGTTGGTTAATGAAGATTGAAAATGGTCATGTGGATCTCTGATCTGAAAATGGTACAAGTCTGGTGGCCTTGGAAGTGGGAGACTACCACTTGACTTTACTAACTAATTTGGTTCTTGTTTTAAACAATTGCTTTTATGTACCGTCTATTACCAAGAATATTATCTCTGTGTCATGTTTAGACACTTTAAGTTTTTAATTAATGTTTTGAAATAAAATTTATATCTTTTATATGGATAATAAATATTATGGTATGGTACATCTTAACAATTGTTTATATACACTAGAACTAGAAAACTCAGTAATGGAAATCAATGAAAAAAACAACCAACATTACTCTAATAATACATGCTTATGGCACTTTAGGCTTGGTCATGTTAATTAGAAGTGATTACGAAGATTAAATAAATAAGGGTATCTAGAATCGGTACAATTATAACCCTTAGATGTATGTCAGGATTGTTTACAAAGAAAGATGTCCAAAGCACCTTTCTCAAGAAACAGAGAAAGAGCCAATGTAGTGCTGGAATTAATACATCCTGATGTATGTGGTCCATTTCCAGTAGACACAAGGGTTGATTTTCTATACTTCATTACTTTTACTAATGATTATAGTAGGTATGGCTATATCTACTTAATGCAGTATAAGTCAGATTTCTTTCATTTCTTTAAGGAATACCAAAATGAAGTAGAAAAACAACATGGTAAGAAGATAAAAGCACTTTGCTAAGACCGAGGCGGAGAATATCTTAACCAAGTATTCATTGATCACATGAAGGAGTGTGGGATAGTATCCCAACATACTCATCCTTATACACCACAATGGAATGGTGTTAGTAAAAGGTGGAATAGGACCATGCTTGACATGGTTAGATGAATGATGAGTCATACAACTCTTCCATTATCCTTTTGGGTATACGCCATGAATACCGTTTCATATACCCTTAACCGAGTACCAAATAAAGATGCAGATGGGATTTCATATCAGTTAGGTATGGAATGAAACCCAATCTGACACACATGCATGTGTATGGATGCGAGGGATTTTTCAAGACTTTACCAAGTGACAAATTAGAATTCAGAAGCACTAGGTGCATCTTTATTGGTTATCATAAGGAAACTAGAGGATGCTACCTATATAACCCTTTAGAAAAAAAGTCATTGTGGAAAGATACACCACATTTCTAGAAAGGGATCAAATTTATAATAGAAATAGTGGGAGAAAGAATTACTTCGATGAAGATAATGCTCCATATGAAAAAGAGTTAGTAGAGGAACAATCTCCACAAGAGCAAGTTGAAGTATAAATTATTCTTGAGACATTGATACGTCATAGGTCTACGCGACAGGATATAGAACTAGAGCATTATGATTTTCTTGTCACCAAGTCATGTGACAAAATAGTCATTTAGGATGATGAACCTCTAACCTATAAGGAAGAATGATAGGGTAATGAAGCTTCTCAATGGAAAGAAGCAATGAATTCTGAGATTGAGTCCATGTACCAAAATCAAGTTTGGATTTTGGTAGACCATCCAGTTGATATAAATCCCATAGGATGAGAATGGGTATTCAAGAAGAAGCTAAACACGGATAGTAAGTTTAATACCTTTAATGCAAGACTTGTTGCAATAGGTTTCAGACAATGTCCAAGAATTGACTATGACGAAACCTTCTCACCAGTGGCCATGCATAAATCCATCATAATATTGCTTGCGATAGCAGCATTTCATGATTATGAAATTTGGAAAATGGATGTCAAAACAGCTTTTCTAAATGGGAAGTCGGTTGAAGACATCTTTATGACTCAACCCAAAGGGTTTGTTAAGTATATGAATGCCAATAATGTATACAACTTGAAGAGATCCATTTATTGATTGAAGTCGGCATCAAGATCATGGAATGTTCGCTTTGTTGAGGCCATAAGAGATTTTTGTTTTGTCAAAATTTAAAGTGAGCCTTGTATCTATAAAATGGTTGAAGGGAATGATATCATTTTCCTAGAATTATACGTTGACAGCATATTAATTATGGGAAATGAGGTGAAAGTATTACAGTCAGTTAAGACTTGGTTAAATGAATGCTTCTCCATGAAAGACTTAGGTGAAGAAGCATACATTGTAGGGATTATGATCTATTGAGATAGATCTCAAAGGCTGCATGGCCTAGTCAAAGTACATATATTGACAAGGTACTCCAAAGGTATAATAAGGAACAATCCAAGAGAGAATTGTTACCTATGTCACATGGTGTAAATCTCTCCATGAAAAAGTGTCCACAAACATGGGAGGAGATTGACAAAGTGAGTAGAGTCCCTTTTTCTTCGGTAGAGGGTTTTATCATGTATGCCATGCTATGTACTAGGATTGATGTTTCCCTTGCTTTAAGCATGGTGGGTAGATATCAAGACAATCCAGGAGAGTTGCACTGGACATCTGTTAAAACTATATTAATGTACTTAAGGCATACTAAGGATATGTTCCTAGTGTATGGAGGAGATAAGGAACTAGTTGTGATGGGATTCAATAATGATAGATTCCAGACAGTTCATGATGATATGAAATCACAGTCAGGCTATATCTTTTTCATTAATGGTGTTGGAATGAGCTGGACAAGGTCAAACAAGTTGTGGATGCTGATTCTACAACAGAGTTTGTATATATTGCTGCTTCCGATATAGAAGATAGTGCAGTATGGATACGTAGCATTATCTCCAAAATTGGTGTTGTACATAGAAGTGCAGACCATGTTCCTGTATATTGTGATAATACCGCTACAATGGTGCTTTCAAAGGATCCTAGGTCTCAAAATAGGACAAAAAAAATTCTTCAGAAGTTTCATCTCTTGAGTGATTTTACTCAAAGAGGTGAAGTGACAGTTAGTAGAGTAGCCATGGAAGACAATGTGGTAGACCCCCTGAATAAAGCCATTTCTAAGAAAAAGCATGATTCACATGTGAGTGCTAGAGGATTGAAACCTGTTAGCAGTTGGCTCTAGTGCAAGTGAGAGTGTTGAAAGTGGATTCCATACACCCAACTTGTATTGTACTTTGATTATTGTTACATGTTTTCAGTTTGTTTTTAAACATGTGTTAATCTTTCCAGGATAGTGTAGATACTTCTGCATCAACTTTGTTCATGGAAATTTCATTATATTACCCATCGCATCAAATGGTTATAGCAGGTCCCATGCTATAATGAGAACCCTGAGATTCCATGACAGTAATCTTAAAGTAACGTCCTATGGTCTAGTTAAATTATTCTGAAAGGACACAGATGATGTGTGACCATCAGGTGATGGGGGATCATAATCATTGAGACATATTCTCATGATGTTCACAATTGATGATCTCTAGTTATTGAGATCATGAGGACAAACATGCTAAATAGGAACACCACATGTTTCTGGTGACATTGGTCGTTCCTATCTACAGACATGATTAATGGCCTCCTAACTTAAGATAATTATCAATGAATTTCATTTAATTATGTACATTTTATATAAGGTGAAAACCATGGTGATAAAGTCTTGGTGAGGTATTTTGTATTGGGTATGTCATTAATGGCATGACATTGATGTAATGATCGTGTAAGCATTTGTCTCTTCTGATTTCATGATGAGATATCTCAGGCCTTGTTAATTTGGATGGTTGCACCTTCAATAAATTCATGGCCATGGTAGTCGAAGGTAATACCTTCTGAACAAATCAACAAACAAAATAAATCAAATAAAGATTTATGACACTAGTTAGCATTCTTCTTTATTGATATATCGATGATGAAGAGATCCTATTACATGGACTATGTTCATAGGACGACAGTCGTTTCTTTGACATCATCTTATCTCAATAAGGGACTCGATGGGTTGCTAGACCCTGCTCTAGGTTGGTGATTTTATTCATTTCTATTGAGATAAGGGCCTAGAGGGTCACATACAATAGGGCCTTGAAAATCTGCCCTATTCTGGGAATCGGAATTTAGAACTTATTGGGCCCTGCCAAAGGGTCCGAGAACTATCCATGTTCTATGGATCACCAATGAATAAATAAATTCATTAATTATTTGAGTTTAGAAAAATTCGTTGAATTTATTTATAACATGTATTTAAAAGTTATATAGTAAATAAAAGTATTAATATTATTCAAATGGATTTAAATATGCAAGGTTTGGTTAATATTAGCAGGAGGAATGAGTCGAGTTAAATACTCAAATTTATCTTGTAATATATTTATATATTTCAAGTAAGTGATAAATTGTAAATATTATTTATTGCATAATTTTATTTGTCATAAATATTTATTTATAATACTTATATTGCGGACATCTATTAAACAGGGTCCGGAAACGTATAGCGGGATTTTTAAACACTCCCTATATAAGTGAGAAAGAGGCTCTCCCATGATTACTATTCATGTGTCAAGATTGAGAGCTTCTCTCTCCTCTTGAAATCTAGAGTGAGTCTCTCAAGAAATGAAGGATCTTCAAGATCATCCATCTCGGATAGAAGCTCCTTCATTTGTGGTGATCGTCGCTTCGCTGAAGTGAACATCAAATATTTACGCTAGCACCCGGATCATGACAAATGGTTCACAAGAAGTTTCGTGAGGCGTTTGTGGATGATCTAGAGGGCTTCAACGTCGGATTCTTCGAGCAATGATCACCGATGTCTTGCGGTAGACTTGCACACGTCAATTATGAACAAGGTAAATGTTCTGTTTAATTTTTCATTCTCTTTATAAATCTTGAGAGATCCTCGGACCAATCCGGGACAATATCACCAGAGTGGACAGGGTTATGTCATTCCGGTGAAGCCGAAAATTTTAAATTCCCTACCCACCGGCTACCGCAGCGCAGTCTCGATACCCAACAGTAACGACCCCATTTTTTCAATGGAAATTCACTATTTATATGTATGTCATAAAATCACATGAAAACACAACATAGTAAAATACTATTTGATAAGTGACCTTTAAACATATTTTTGTCACTTCTTTGTTTGGAATTTTAAAAATCTGATATACATGGTTTTGTTCAAGATGTTTTTTGGAGTCCGATAAGAAAAACATAATTTTTGGATAATATTAAACTTCCCTAATCAATAGTAACATACCGTTATGAATATTGATATACCCTAATAAATCGCAACCTCACCTATGGTGGTATAAAAGTAATATTCATGATGGAAGTATGATATACCTATATTTTAGAATAAGTTAATGAATGTTTTAAAACTGGATTTGATAATAAATTATTATTTTAATAAAATTTTAAAATAATCATATATATAAAATCATTTTTGAAAAATGGACTTCATTTTTGGATTCTACACATTGAAAAATGGTTATGGTGAATTATTGGGATTTTTCTGATATACATGATTTTTTGATTAATAGTAGAATACAATAATTCAAAATAAATGCTAAATAATGGATTAATTGAGTCATCGATGATTTTATGATGATGTAATCCCACTTGGTTCAGGATCACATGATAAAATAACTATTCTTGGTCATATAATACTTACTATTCCCTGTCTTGGGATGAAACAATAAATTAATGATTACAATATTACGAAATTCCTCATCTCCTCCACTATAAAAACCCCCCATTCACTCCGTCTGATCTCCATTCCTATCATGCCTTGTTCCTTGCCATTATTATGACCAAATCTCTCCCCAAGGTCATCCCCTACGTTAAAAATCTCTCAGCCTCTTAAAAATACCAAAACCACTTCCCTTAGGCGGTTCACAAAAGAGGAAGTCTCAAGAGGTAAATTCCTCTTCCCAATTTCATCTTTTTTTAAGTTCTTTTATTTTTATTTCATTCCTCACCTACCTTCGCCATAATAGTATGATAAATATAGTAACATACATGTACTAGAATGTCTTCATTCTAGTGTTATATTTAAATCTCTTATCTCCTTTCCCTACTCATTTATTTGAATGAAATGAAAGCATCGTTTGAGATGTGCTAATTCATCACCTTCAAGGACAACGTTTTATCAACTTATATTATTATCTTTAATTCTGGACATGAATCCATTTGAGTAATGGATTAACCAGATTATTATTTATGTAATATATCCTAATTTTTTTTATATAATCCATTGTTTAAAATGGAATTATGTTGTAAACCAAAACACATTCTCTGTAATCAAATCCACCGATTAACAAAAGAGGTTATCATTGGGGTTATATATATAATAATTTTAATTCACTCTAAGTAACATAAATAAAATTAAAACCATGTTATCTCTAGGATATGAACAAAATAATATAACTTCAATTCTGGACAACTACTTTCATCTTTCATATAATCTAAACATGTATATAAGTGAACTGATCTTTTAAAGCCAAGTAAACAAACGAGACCAAACAATGAAATTGAACCTTGTAACTAATCAAAAAAGAATTTGAATGAACTAAAAAGTGTTATAATAAATAAATTGAATATATAAGAGGTTATGTAATTTTTAATTAATAATCCTAATTTTTATATTCAGGTTGTTAATAACAAGTGGAGAACACAAATAGATTTAAGGTAATAGATCCTCCCCTTTTCACTCTTAATAAAGATTTTTCTCTATGGTATGACTATTTGTGCAATTCCATGTGATGTGATATGTTTATACACTTTACCCATATTTCCCTAATTTTTTATAAGTGATTAGAAATCCCTTATCTCTTTTATCAAGCCCTCTCAGTTACCTGATACCATGCAAATAAACCATGATGGATTCTACCTGAACATCCTTTATTGCTTCGGATTGCTCTATCATTCTTCTTACCAAAATGTAGTTTTCTTCATTTTTTACTTTAGAACTTCAAAATTCTGTTTATATTCTCTAAACTCATTTTCCAAGATATATCTCTCATACTCTTTTGAGGATATACATGCTTTTAAGTAAATCTCTCCTTGATACTTCCCAATAAGCACACCCTTTAAAAGAAACATCCCAAACTATTACCCAATTTCCAGTTCACTATATCTTATATTTTAAGAAACCATTCTATTTTTAAATTATGTAATTTTATTATGAAAACCTTTTGGTTCAAATTTTGTTTTGTATAAAATATTACCATATTTACTATTTTAAAATCTCTATAGTATTTTCCATAAAACTGAACATAAATTTTTTAATGCTAATATCTCTCAAATACATTTCTTATATTTTTTCATTTATGTTTGACACCACCTACCGTGTTATATGATAATAATACATTATGTGTGTCCATGTATGTTCTAATCCTTTTCGTTCATGAACACTTTTATGATACGCCCATTGGTTATGATTTATTTCATGATTGTGGTACCCAATTCTTTCAATGGTCACCCTTATAGTTATATAAGGTTGATTATGTATGATTGTATATGTGGTATGAATATTTATTTAGCAAGAATATTCATGAAATTTTTGAGATGGGTGTGCCCAGATAGCTCTCCAATGCAATGGGTAAGGATAATTGTCATGAGATGTGATGTGAAACGGGATTGGCGGTTACCCTTGACCCGTACTGAAATTGGAAACGGGATTGGCGGTTAGCCTTGACCCATACTAAATAAATGTTTTATTATTCTATCACATTTAGATGATTCAATGTTTATATGATCCCATGATTATATTAAATGATTTTATAAGTTTCATGCTTTGGATATCATTATTTCATGCCTCCTAACTCATGTGCTTGAGATGTATCCTTATGTTCATTCCATTATAGGGATTTTTAGCTCATGGCTTTGTTCAGGTGTTCTGTAGGGTACCCTATGAAGATTTAAGGGTTCAATGGAAGTTTGAAGCTCTTTAGGGAGATTAATTAAAGAAGTTTATTAGCCCCATGTTTTATGTTATATGTACCTAGTCTTCCAAGACACTAGACTTAACGATCCTGGGCTTGTACTATGATGATTAATAATGCTTAACATCATGAAATGTTTTGTGTAAAAGGCTCGGGTCTCTATAGTAGGTATCAGAGGATGGTCTAGTTATTTTTGGATATTAGTAATTGAGAACCATAGTGAGAACCTTAAGGATTATACAAAGTATAAGAAAACAGTCCTAAATTTTAGTGAGTATAGAGTTTATGTTCTATTAAACAAATACATTCCTGTTTAGATACAAGCAGGTAGAGGCGGCTTGGACACATATGTATCTAGCGGTAAAACCCGAAAACAACACTTTGAGCTAGACTCGAATGGGAACTAGTGCACGACAACGGGACTTGCTACAATCGTGGTTACAACACTCCCAGGGGATATGATTTGGTATATTCATGAGCATAGTACAAACCGTTATTAAGGGACAAAAAAAGCACATAAGAATATAAGTTAAGAAATAGATCGAGGAAAACTTAGATATAATCCTAAGGAATCACGAGTCTGGATATACTTCTTCTTTATAAATTCATACTTTTATATTAAATGTCTCTTTTTATGCTCAATAGATGAGTATTCAAGACCTCTAATAATACATTCTTTTTTTAGTTAATGGAGGGAAATATAATAATATGTTACAAATAAAAATATGATAGGCAATGTGATGATTTCCCTAATGATATGTCTGATATGATGGAAGTGGGTGCTCAAAACTTCTTGGATGTACTTGCTCAGCTGGATCGAGTAAGGAATAATATCTTGAATCAGGTGGAACGTCCTCCTCTACCATGGGAAGATAAAGATGTTGTAGAATCCTTCATACGGCAAAGGATTCTCATGTTTAGAGGGTCTTCTGATCCCCTCCACGATGAACAATGGATTAACACCATTTGAAAGTTTTTCTCTGTCCTCTAGTGCTCAGAATAAGCAAAAGTTGTACTGGCAGTCTATCGTTTTAATGGGGAAGCTGATCAGTGGTGGAAACTGATCAAGAATACAAAGTCCCAAGAGGAAATTGATTCCATAGAATGGGAGCATTTCTAGAGGATGTTTTTCAACATATATTTTCCTCGAACCCTCTATCTCAAGATAGAAAGAGAGTACCATGGACTCATGCAGAAAGAATATGAGTCCATCGGGGCATATGAAGAGAACTTTACAAGGAATGTAAGGTATTCCACTGGCTTTGTCATGAACAACAAATGTAAGGTGGATTTCTTCTTAAGTGGACCAAAGATGTGTCAACAAAATTTTTTGGCTATTCGATACTTCGACAGATATGAGGAGATTTTCCATTGCACCATAAAGGTTGAAATAGAGATTGGAGACTCTAAATGGTCTCATTGTCCTAGTGACAAGATGTGAAAAATGGATAACAACATGGGTGGTTCATCAAAAAAATCCCATGATGGAATGAAGCATCACTTTCCCCTTCGCATAAATTGTGGGAAGAAGCATCTTGGTGACTGTCTAATGGGAGCCAATAATTGCTTCAAATGAGGAATGTTTTTTCATCTAGCCAAGAACTGCTAAAGAGATATGAAAAATCCCGCTAATGTTGAAGAAGAAAGGATGGTTCCAATCAACACTCAGCCTGCAGTGTAGTGTTATAATTGTAGGGAGCTTGGGCATTATGTGAACAATTGACCTATGCTGAGGGTTTTTAAAGGCAATCAGCAACAACCTCTAAGGCAACAAAGAAGGGATTATACTATCAATACTACTAAAGTGGAGCTGGAAAATTATGTGGTGATATGTACGCTTATTATTCATTCATGAATATAAAATTTATTATTTGATTCTGGTTCTACGTATTCATTCATATCTTGCAAGATTAGTAGAACTATTCAAACACCACCTCAAAATTTGGAGGCAATGTTATCTGTGAGAACAACGAATGGGAAAATTATGGAATCCAAGGTTTATAACTCCTCCCTAGTAAATGTTTTTGGACTGAACCTCCCAAGAAAATCTTTTCATACTTCATTTAGTAGTGTTAAGCGCTATCGTGCGCATGGATTGGCTATATTTGTATATGACTAACACCAATTGTCAAGAAAGGGAGATTACTTTTCACATCTCGAAGCATCCTCCGATTCATTAAATTTGTAAGGAGGAAAATGAGTCTCCTTTAGAATCTTCATCTAATTTTTGGATACTTAATCCTTGTGATAAAGCATATCTAGCTCAAATTATTGGGGCAAAAGTTAGAATCATTCTTGAAGACATGACCATCATGAGGGATTTCACTAATGTATTCTCTGAAGAGTTTCCAGGTCTTCTTCGTGATCGAGAGGTTGAGTTATCAATTGAACTTATCCCTTGATCTCTGCCAATCTCAAATACTCCTTATAGAATTGCCACAGTAGAGCTGGAAGAGATGAAGAAGCTGTTAGAGGAGAATATAGAGAAGGGTTTTATATGCCCGTGTGCTTCACTGTGGGCTTCCCTATTCCTCTTCTTCATGAAGGATGGATCAATGTGCCTCTGCATTGATCATCGTGAGCTCAATAAAATTTCAATAAAGAACATTTTCCCCTTCCACGGATAGATGACTTGTTTGATCAGCTTCATGGGACCAGTTACTTCTCTAAGGCGGACCATCGGTCGGGATATCACCAACTAAAGGTGAGGAAGGAAGATATTCCCAAGATGACCTTTCAAATGAGGTATGAACACTATGAGTTTATAGTGATTTCCTTCAGACACACTAATTCTCCAAAAATTTTCATGGATTTAATGAATAGAGTCTTTAGAGATTACCCCGAAAAATTTGTGGCAGTCTTTATTGGTGAAATTATGATATACTCCAAGAGCAAGGAGGAACATGAGAAGCATTTGTAAAATGTGTTAAAGACATTGCGAAGGGAGAACATATAAGTAGATTACTATAAATGTGAGTTCTGGATGGAGTATGTATCATTCTTGGGGTATGTTATCACCAAGAAAGGGATATCTATAGACCCTTCCAAGACGAAGGCAATTGAAGTGTGGCTGGGGCCAACATCTGTAATTGAGATCCAAAGTTTTTTAGGTCTAGCTAGGTATTATCGACGATTCATGAAGAACTATTCACAATTGTCTAACCCAATGACCAAGCTGACACGGAAGTGTGTAATGTTCAATTGGACATAGGAATGTAAAGACTGTTTTAAGGTTTTGAAAAAGAGGCTTGTCATTGCGTCGGTACTCACACTCCCTTCAAGTGGAGAACTATTTCTGGTGTACATTGATGGTTCTATGAATGGCTTAGTCTGTGTGCTAATAAAAAAATATAATGTGATATCCTATGCCTCAAGGAAGCTGAAAATCAATGAGAAAAACTATCCCGCAAATGATCTGGATTTGGCGGCTGTGATATTCACATTGAAAATATGGCGGTATTATCTAAATGTCGAAAAATGTGAGATATATACTGACCACAAGAGTCTCAAATATATATTCTCATAGAAAGAGATTAATATCTGCAGACGAAGATGGATTGAGCTCATCAAGGATTATGACTGCTCAATCCACTACCATCCCGGTAAGGCAAACAAGGTGGGCGATGGTCTAAGTAAAAAGGATCTTGTATCATTATCAATGATGAGAATTGAAAAGGATACGATCATCTTAGATTTGAAGAAGATAGACATGGAAATCATTAAGGGAGGAACATCATCAATCCTTTCTAAAATGATTGATCAACCATACCTCTTGGAGAAAATAGAAGATGCTCAAAGAAAGGATGTGGAAATTCAGAAAATTGTCGAAGCTGTTAAATATGGAAAATCCTATGATTTCAAAATTGATGAGGAAGGAGTTGTAAGTTTTGGGACACGATTATGTGTACCATCTGATCCAGAGATAAAGGAGTTATTTAATGATTCACATATCTCGACCTTCTCTATACATCATGGGAGTACCAAAATGTATTGTGATCTCCGAGATCACTTATGGTGGGATAACATGAAGAAGGATATTGAGGAATATATATATATAGGTTCTTGGTATGTCAACAAGTTAAAGTTGAGTGTAAAAATTCCTAAGGAATGTTGCAGCCAATGCCTATACCAATGTGGAAATTTGAAAATGTTAGAATGAGCATTTTCATGGGTCTCCCGAAGATATCGAAGAGAAATAATGCAATATGGGTTGTGGTTTTTTGAATCACAATGACATCCCATTTAATCGCTATTCGTTAAGATCTCTCACTAGAATAGCTCTCAGAGATATATGTGAAGCAAGTGGTGAGACTACATTGTGTTCCACTCTCAATTGTCTCTGACCGTGATCCAAGGATCACATCTAAATTTTGGAGGAGCCTTCAACATTATTTGAGTACGGAATTAAATTTCATCATGGCCTATCACCCCCAAACAGATGACCAGTCCAAAAGAACTATTCAGAGTCTTGAAGATATGCCTAAAGACTGCTCTATATAATTAAAAGGTGGATGGGATCTACTTCTCCCATTGGTTGGGTTCACATACAGCAATAGATTCCACTTCAGTATTCAGATGGATCTATATGAAGCTATGTATGGAAAGCGATGTAGAACTCCAACCAGTTGGGATGAAGTTAGAGAAAGAAATCAACGTGTACTCTATGTTTTTTAAGAGATGACAGAGAAGGTTTATGTCATCCAGAAACACATCAAAGATATTCAATGTAAGAAAAAGAGTTTTGTTGGCAACTGTCGAAGGGACATGGAGTTCGATGTTGGAGATAAGTACTTCTTTCTAATATCTCCATTAAAGAGTGTAATGCAATTCAAGATGAAATGGAAGCTATGCCCATGGTCTATTTGACCCTTTGAGATCATTGACCTCATAGGAGTTGTGGCCTATCAGCTTTCACTTAAACCGAATACGGCACGATTTCATGATGTTTTGAACATATCACTCTTGATGAAGTAAATACATTATCCTTCACATGTACTAAACCCAGAGGTGGTGCACCTGGAAGCTGATCTCTCCTATGAGGAGAAGCACGTGAAGATCTTGGATCATAGATAAAAAGTTCTACGCAAAAAGACTACTCATCTAGTCATGGTACGATGGTGAAACCATAAGTATGAAGAGGCATCATGGGAATTAGAGGAAGAAATGAAGGAAAAGTACCCACACCAGTTTTTGGCCAAGAATGTAAAATGAAATTTCGAGAGAGAAATTTCATAAGGAGGGAAGAATGTAACGACCCAATGTTTTACAATTGAACTTCTATTTCTATAAGTATGTCATAAAATAACATGAAAACGCAATATAATAAAATACTAAGTGATAATAGTCCATTAAACATATGTTTGTCACTTCTGTGTTTGGAATTTTGAAAATCTTTCATACACGGTTGTGTTCAAGATGTTTTTTAGAGTCCGATAAGAAAAACATAATTTTTGTTGAATAGTAACGTTCCCTATGGAATAGTAAGATATACTTATGAATAGTGATATGTAGAATCGAAATGTCTGATATTATGCTCACAATACAAGAGGGGGGGTGAATTGTACACTTTAAAAGTTTCCTTAGATAAGGAAGGTTTTATTGTTTAACAACATTAAACAAACTAAATTCACAAAACCTCTTAACAAATGTAAACTTAGGTTTACAAAGTATGATTCTACCTTAAAGCGTATAGAATCAAATTAATCAGAGTGTAAGGAAATATAATACACTTATACTTTCCTTACAAAACAATGCAGTGGAAATAAAGTTGTTACATAAGAAAGTAACCAACAATAAATCTTTTAACCCAAAGAGAAGGGTATCCAACATCCTTGGTTAAAGGTAACCATTGGTTTATACTTCCAAGAAAGTCTGTCTTACCCAAACCCGGGTAAGCCCTCAATACAAAAATCAGATCTATCTTGCTATCCTCGCAAGCCCTCAACTTCAAGGTAGTTGGCAACCTCTGTCTTCATATCCCCGGAAGCCCTCGATCTTTAAGATTTTCGGCAACCTCTATCTTCCTAGCCCCGAAAGCCCTCAAATATAACAACGTTCGGAATCACACAAAGCCGAGAGTTTATACGAGCCTCTCACTCTAGAATCACTTCAACAGCACTTCAGTGTAGTTGTAGTGAGATCATCAATTGATAGATGTGGAGCTTTTCAAATGATCTCCTATTTATAGGTGTTCGGCCTCCTCCTCCAACGGTCATATTTTTCCTTGAAATTCGGAGGGACATGTACACGTGTAACTAAACCAATGGTTAGATTCATAACTGAAAGCACGACATCATTTTGTTACAACAGAATGAACGACATCGTTTTAATGTATAAACGTAAGCAAATATAGAGTTTGTAATGAGGGTAAAAATAGTTTGTAACCTAACTAAATAAAAGTTCGTAACCTAACCAAACTGGAATTCGTTATATATAAGAACATTGATATTCGGATTCTGTTTTGGTAGGAATTCGTAACCTGAATTCTAGAGAAGTTCATAATCTGAATTTCATAAGGAAATTCAGATTCTGGTTTCTCCAGAATACATAACCTAATCTTTCAGAGTTTAGTGTCGGCCTTAATAATAGTTCGGATTCGAACTATATAGATGTTCGGAACAGATCTCTTAAAAGTTCAGAATTAGACTATTGAAGTTCGAAGTCCATAAATCTGAGTAGAACTTTATAATAGTTCATATACAGTATTCGGAACTAAACTTTGTAATAGTTCGTATCCGGTGTTCGGAATAGAACATGGTTACGGTTCATTTCCATAATTCGGAGTAGAACATTATTATAGTTCGTAACCAGAATTCGGAACGGAACTTTATTATAGTTCCTGTCCAGAATTCACTTTCTTAATAGAACACTTTATATCAAGATTTTATATGGTTCCGGAGTTTTGGTTATAGTTCCGGATTTTATACTTAGGCATATTTACGATTAGTATAAGTAATGTATGTTAGGATAACTTTCTCATAGCAAATTTTCTTAGGGAAGGAAAATTATACTTACTTAAGGATAAGGTGTTTGTGATTTTCAAAACCAGGTTAATTCTAAGATAAGTAGGGATGGAAATGTTTATAAGGAAGAACCATATTATCTTAACAAACTCCCCCGTACCACAACAATCTCCCCCTTTTTGGAAAGCACGAACAACTTTTAAAAATAATTAAAGAGTTTGAAAAAATTTCATTAGACATGGAAATTTAAAACATATCTCCCCTTATGCATTGAATCTCTAAGGATTTATTTTTGTTTTCCGGAGTAGCATTTCATTATTTAAGTAATGAAATTTCTGTAACCATAGAATCCCCCTTTAACATCCTTCATTTTTCTTTCTTCGGATTAGTTCTTTTTCCATATTGTGTGATTTTCAAAAAACATTTAGGGAATGGAAAATTACTTAAGTACCTGAAATATTAGTAATGAAACAAAGACGATATACAACCAGGAAGGATTTAATTAGAGATGGAAAAATTTGTACAACAAACATTACAACAAAAGATCGTAATCAATCATTTGTCCTCCTTCGAAATCAACTTCTTTAACATATTTTTCAACTTTTTCCTATCTTTCAGATCCTCCTCAGCTTGCCTCTCTAAGGCTTCTATTCTTTGTTCTTGAGCGATCGCCAAAACATCCTTAGCTTTGTTGAGTTCTTTGAGCTGAGCCACTTCTTCTTCAAGTTCCATTCGGCTATCTGTTTCTCTTTTTCCAAGATGGGCTAAATAATTCAACTTCCCATTCAGATCCCTTTCCTCTTTGTTACGAGATCTTTCTTCAACAACCAGGTCGTCATGAATAGTCTTTATCTTTGCATCTGCATTTTCAAAGGCTTCTTGTACCTCATTTTGAAAGATTTCAATATACCTAAACTCATCCTCAAATTTCTTCGACCACTTTGTAACCTTACTGCATGACTTTCTATGTATATCGTAATCGATAAGAAAACTTTTGAAATCTGATTCAAGCTTTACCGCTTTCTCCATTAGCATATTCACCATATCTGATTTCTGATTCTGAGAGTCTTGAAGCATCTGACATTGAGAATCAATCTTAGGAAATATTGGAATGACATCCACAAGCTTCTTCAACGACTGAACTATAAAATCATTGTTGTCTTAAGATGATTCTAAATCAGAAACATTTTTTGGTGAGTCAACTTGTTCTCTGAGCAACAACTTCCTTCTTGAAGATCCACCAGTTTCTCTTTTCGTAATTTTATCCTTAATGGGAGTCTCCATCAAAATTTTCTTCCCTTTGTCGGTTTTCGGAACTGACTCTTCATCATGCTTTTCTTCTTCAGATTCTGACATTTTCACAATCTGATCTTCATCAATATTCTGGAGTTGAGTTCCTTCATTAACAAAGTCATTTCCATTTTCCTCTTCTTCTTCAGCTTCATCTTCCGGAGTGTCAACTAATTTTTGTTTTTCATGATATTCTTCCACTTGTCTTATAAGATCATCAATATCTTCACTTGCTTCATTTACATCTTCCTCTTCATGAAGCACTTTCTCAGCATTCTGATCTTCTACTTCATCAATTTGTTCCACCACTTCTTCCTTATGTTGTTTCTTTTCCGGAGTCAGGAAACCTTTACCTGGGGTCTCAGGTAGAGGTTCTGAAAAGAACATTTCCGGAACTGGTAGCTCCCTTGAAGCTATCTCAGCAGCCTTTAGGAAGGATTGTGCAATCTCTTCTTCAGACATTTTCTTCTTTAACTTCTTCTCTTTCACTTCTCTTTCAAGCACATCATCTGTCCTCTCCTTTAAAGCTTTTTCTTCTGCGGGATCCAATCCGAATTGGGAATCTCCTTCCTTTCATATTTCATCTCTCTCCACCTAGCAAAAACCTCATCTGGATATGATTTCTGCCTTTTGGGATTTGGTAGAGAAGATTCTAATTCCTCAACAACTTTCTTACCCTTCCTCTTCTTCACAACATTCTTAGACGGTTCCGGTTTTTCAGTAGCTTCCTGAAGTGCAATAACTTCTTCAGCGGTTAGAAGAAAAAACTCTCCAGATTTATCAGAAAACTTCATCCTCATTCTTTTCAAGGTATCTTCACTAATCAACATTAACTAGCATGGCAAGATCGTTGACTTGCAGGCTACCATGAAAAAGTCCAAACAGTTCACAATGAACTTGGATAATAACGCAAGGAACATAACTATCTGAGATCTCAAATTTCCTTCCTTCAGATTCTTAAGCGTAACCAGTACATGCCTCATCAAATTAGTCTTTCTTAGATTTACTAAATAATCCAAGACATAGATATCACTCTTCTTAAGATTTTCCTTATCTCCCCTTCTCAGAATTAAGAACCCTTGGACCCATAGCTGAATAATCTTGTTGTTCGGAGACAACTGAGCAAACTTTGTTGTTGAAGAATCATCCTGCCCTAAGCACTTCATAGATTTCTCCTTGTTAAAACTTCCTATCTGATCGAGAAGCACATGTGAACAGAATTCAGCTTCTCCTTCGTATCTTATACCAACAAAACTTCCCGCTTTGGAGAACGAAAGTCTGTATGTTTTACCATAAGGCTTGAAGGAGAAATATTCATTGCCTTCTTCCAACTCCTTTTGTAAGTTAATAGTCTCATAAAACTCTATCAGAAGTTCTGTATAAACTGGATCCTGTGGTTCTGATTTTTCTAAACATACGTCTTTCCATCCATTCAACCTTATATTCTTCGTGATAATAGAGTTTATCGTGAAGAAGTATGAAGCTACTAACCTTTCCCTGAACAACATCCACTGAGAAATCGGCTTGACAGTTTTCATTTCTTGCGAAGCTTCACGAGACATCCAGATCTGAACCACTGAAGATGTGGAACTGAATGGCTCTTTGAGATTCGGAACAGTCTACTTGTAGAGAGTCAGGGTTTCGGGATGCCAAAGCTTTGATTCTTCGATGGGGGACACCCCTATTTATAGGCAAAAAATCTGACCTTTCGAATTCCACATCTCATCTAACGTTTGAAAAACCTTTTGATCTCATCTAACGGTTTATATTGATCCCGAGGATAATATAGTTACGATCTTTTGAGGTTTTAACAAAAGTTATCAAAACTATGAAAAATAGAGTATGAAATAAAATTTAAGAAACTACCAGCAATGAACATTGATTATGAATACTTGAGTAAGAAAGTTGTACCTTTCGGATTTTCCAGGAGTATCATTCGTAATGGTAGTATCATTGCTTCTTGGGTAAATAAATTTGAAAATAAAATTTAACAAAAAAAATCTAACTATGAAAACATGATTACGAAAAGCTGAGTACGAAAGTCTCAGTACGAAAAGTATGAGCACGGAAATTTTTGTTACAAAAGTTCTCGATACGAGGTTTTTCGTTATGATTAACTCGGTTCCGACAATTTCCATTACAAAAATAGCAGTTCTGAATTTTTCATTACAAAAAAGTCGAGTACTGATTTTTTCATTACAAAGTTTCAGTTCTGAATATTTTTATAAAAATTTTAGATCTGAATACTTCGTTACGAAAAACATCAATTCCGAGAATTTCCATTATGGAAATTTCCAGTACGAAAATTTTAATTCTGAAGAATTTATTACAAAATAGTTTTGAAAAGAAACTGAATATAGAAACTATAAACAGAATACTAAAGTATAAACTAAATACGAAAATATAAACAGAATACAAAAATATAAACAGAATATGAAAAACATAAACAGAATACGAAAGACATAAACAGAATACGAAAGTGGATTACAAAATAAGGTTACAAAACCTTTTTGGGAATTTTTTTTGTTAAACTAACAAATAAATGTACTCCCCCTATAAAAATAAGTTTATTACTGTAAGGAGATTTGTTTAACAAAAAGTTAATTAAAGAAGATTACCTCACGGTTATCATTCCTAACTTTTGTTTAATGTATTCCAATCTATCAGAAGGTAATGATTTTGTGAAAATATCAGCAATTTGGTCTTGCGTTCGGATAAATTGTAGAATGATATCTCCTTTAAATGTGTGATACCTAAGAAAGAGATGCCTTATATCTATGTGTTTTTCATGAGAGTGATGTGAAGGGTTTTTTCTTAAAGAAATGGAACTTGTGTTATTACACAAAATTTGAGTTTTAGTGAAACTCAAGCCATAATTTGTGAGTGTGTGTTGCATCCACAACACATGAGCACAACAACTTCCAGCTGCTACATATTCAGCTTCAGTAGTGGATAGTGCTACAGAATTTTGTTTCTTGCATGACCAGGAAACTAAATAATCTCCTAAGAAATGACAAGTTCCGGATGTACTCTTTCTATCCATTATACACCCACCAAAATCAGCATCCAAAAAACTCTTTAAGATAAAATCATTTCCAGAAGTATAAAATAATCCTAAATCCATTGTTCCCTTTAAGTAGTGTAAAATTCTTTTCACTGACTTTAAATGAGATTAGTTGGGGTTGGATTGATATCTTGCACATAAGCATACTGAAAACATTATGTCAGGTCGACTAGCGGTTAAGTATAATAAACTTCCTATCATACCTCTATATGATGTTTGATCTACTGGTTTCCCAGCTTCACCAATATCAAGAGTGTCTGAGGTACCGATGGGAGTGCTTATACTTTTAGTATCGTCATACCCATACTTCTTAAGAAGATCATTAATATACTTATGTTGGGATATTTATGTTCCTTCTCGTTTTTGAGAAATTTGAAAACCAAGAAAAAATGTTAACTCACCCATCACACTCATTTCAAACTCAGACTTCATTAGACTAGAAAAAGAGTCTGTTAAGGATTGTTGAGTTGAGTCAAATGTGATACCATCAACATAAATTTGTACAATCAAAGCATTTTTCTTATCCTTCTTTATAAAAAGGGATGGATCCGCATTTCCCTTAACATAGTTATATTGAAGTAAAAATCTTGTTAATCTATTATACCAAGCTCGTGGGGCCTGTTTAAGGCCATACAAAGCTATGGTAAGTTTAAATACATGATCAGGATGTTTTGTATCTTCAAATCCAGGATGTTGTTCAACGAAAACTTCCTCTTGAACAAAACTGTTAAGAAAATCACATTTCACATCCATTTGAATAAGTTTAAAGTTGAAGAATGTTGCAAAGGCAGGTAGGATACTAATAGATTCGAGTCTAGCTACTGGAGCATAGGTTTCTTCATAGTCTATTCCCTCTTGTTGATTATAACCATTAGCAACAATTCTAGATTTATTTATTACGATGATTCCATTTTCATCACATTTGTTTCTGAAGACCCATTTTACTCCAATAACAGAAGTTTCGTTAGGTCTCTCAACCAAGGTCCAGACTTTGTTCCTCTCGAATTCATTTAGTTCATCTTGCATGGCTTTAATCCAATCATCATCACCAAAAGCTTCTTCAGTGCTTTTTGGTTCCAATTTGGAAAGAAATGCTAGATGTTCTACTTCATTCCTTAAGGAACATCTAGTCCTTACTGATTGATTAACATCACCAATGATACTATCACTGGGATGATTCTGAAAAAAAACTTGTCTTGAGTTTTGTCAATCTTGTTCATCAACATAAGGTAGGAAATCTTCTGGGGTAAATGTTTCAAGAGGTTCTTCTTGATCATTTCCCTTATCAGAAGAATTTTCTATCAAAGGTTGATAATCAGTTTTTGTAAACACATCCGAGGATGTTGGTTGGGGTTTAAAAACAAAGGGATCGGTTTCATCAAATTTAACATGTACTGTTTCCTCAACTATACAAGTGTTTTTATTAAAGACTCTATAAGCCTTAGAAGTTGTGGAATAACCTAAGAAAATTCCTTCATCAGATTTTGGTGCGAATTTTTGTAAGTTATCTTTAGTATTCAGAATGAATACTTTGCAACCAAAAACCTTGAAGTAAGAAAGTCTAGGTTTTCTACCATTCCATAACTCATAAGGAGTTTTATTAAGAAAAGGTCTAATTAAAATTCGATTTATAGTGTAACAAGCAGTACTTACAACTTCAGACCCGAAATGTTTAGCTAAAAAATACTCACTCAACAAAGTTTGAGTTATTTCTTGAAAATTCGATTTCTTCTTTCAACAACTCCATTTTGTTGAGATGTTCTTGGTGCTGAAATGTTGTGAGTAATACCTTTTCTACTACAAAAAGTTTCAAAATCAGAATTTTGAAATGCTCCTCCATGATCACTATGAATAGTTTTCAAAGGAAGGTTTTTCTCATTTTTAACTTGGTCTCTAAAACGTTTGAAAAAGGAAAAGGCTTCAGATTTCTTTGTTAGAAAATAAACCCATGTAAATCTAGTGTAACCATCAACTAGAACAAATACAAAGTATTTGCCTCTAATACTTCCAGTTTTTATTGGAACAAAAAGATCCATGTGCACTAACTGTAATGCATCAGTTGTCGAGACTTCACCGATAGATTTTAAACTAGATTTATGTTTCTTTCCATATTGACAAGGATCACAAACTTTTTCAGAATCGAATCTAAGATCCTGTAGATCCTTAACTAAACGTTTCATAGAAAGTTTACTTAGGTTCCTAATGTTACAGTGTCCTAACCTTCTATGCCATAACCAAGAATGATCTTCCATTGCACTAAGGCAAGGTAAGTCTCGGCACCTAAGGTCTTCTAAGTTTATGTTGTAAACATTCTCTTGCCTATGGGCTGAGAGAATAAACTCTTCCTTGGAATTGTGAACTAAGCATTTATCATTCCTAAAATCTAAAAGGTAACCTTCATCACATAATTGACTTATGCTAATGAGGTTGTGCTTAAGGCCTTTTACAAACAAAACATTTGAAATTAAAGTTTTTCCAAAAAGAACAATGTTACCTATACCAACGATCTCTTCCTGAGCATTATCTCTGAAGGTAACACTTCCTCCTCTCATTTTTATAATATTCTTGAAGTAGCTTTTGTTACCAGTCGTATGAAGGGAACATCCACTATCCATGTACCAGATATTGTTGTTGGTACTTTCCTTATCATCCTAAAAAAACAAAGATTATATTTTTGGAATCCAAACTTGTTTGGATCCGCAATTTTCAGAAAGTAAGATTTTCAAAACCCACATCTTTTTAGCAAAATAGGATTTATGAAAACCATGTGATTGGGTTTTGTTTAAAGAACAATATTTTTCCCAATGGCCACTACACTGACACTTTGTGCAGAAAGGGGCACTTTGAGGAACACAATAATTGTTTCTAAAACATGGTTTGGCATTAGTATAACCAAATCTGGATCTGTTTCTTAGAGGATGTATCTGTGAATACATTTTATCAAAATTTTCATTACCGTGGGTAATGTTTGACAAATACTTCTTCAAGGAAAATATTTCAGATTTTAGTTTCACAATCAAATTCCTATCCTCAGGAATAACTTCCTTAAGTTTAGTTTTTTCTTCAAAAACATTAACTTTCGTAACAACATCCTTAAGATATTTAGAATGATCTTCCTTTTCAGATTTAGCTTTCTTAATATCCTTAGAAAGTTTTTCAATCAAATAATCTTTACTCCTAAATTCCTCAAATAAATCTGAAATCTCTTTAACAAGAATTTCTTCCCGAGAATTTGCCTTATCTAGTTTCTTAGAAATCTTAGTATTTTTATTTTCAAGAAATTTCAAAAATCTAGCAACTTCTTCATATGAAGGTTCATCATTATTAGAATATGAAGTATCTTCATTTGAAGTACTATTTATATAATAGTAATTCTTATCAAGGGATATGTTTGTTAATGCTTCAGCAGAGTGTACCTTAGCCATAAGACAGGTATGAGGAAGTGATGCATTAGCATAGAATCTCATGTTTTTCTGATCTGAAGATTCATAATCTGATGACTCAGTATCTGAAGAATCTCCATAGCTTTCACTCCATGTATCATTTGCATTAAGACTTTTCTTAGCCTTTACTTTGTAATATCTCTTCCTGTTCTTTTCGGAATGTCTTTCCTTTCTTTCTTTTCATTTGAGCATTGGACAATCTGGTCTAATGTGACCAGCATTCTTACACTCATAGCATGTCACCTCTGAATCTTTCTTGTCCTTTCTATCTTTTTTATACATGTACTTGGACTGAAAGTTTCTTTGGCCAGCAATCTTATTCATCCTCTGAGAAATATTAGAAAGTTCGTTTCCTGAAATTTCACTTTCACTTGATTTGGAATGAACAATAACTTTCTTATATTTGGATCTTGTAACTCTTTCTGGAGTCTTTGCTTTCATATGGGTTGCTGTGGAAGTGAAAGCAACACTCCCATTTCCATTCTTCTTCTTTATGTTATCAGCATCTCTTTTCATTCGGGTTTCATGCTGAAGAAGAGTTCCAAATAACTCATCCAAGGTAATCTGAGTAACCTTACGATTCTCATCAATAGCTGTCCTCTTGAATTCCCACTCATTAGGCATGATGTCTATTATCTTTTCCACTAACACTTCATCATCAAGACCTTTCTCTCCCATATAATGAAGACTATTTACAATTTTCATAAACCTCTGTTGGACATTCGTAATGGGATCTCCATATGGAAAACTAAATCCATGATACTCAGCACTTAACATAGCTCTTCTTGTCTCTAAAACTTTAGAAGTTCAAAAATGAGTATCCTCAAGCTTCTTCCATATACAGTTGGCTGTTTCACATGAATAAATCTGGCTATATATATTTCGGGTCATTGCACAAAGTAAAGTATTGCGTACCTTATAATTAAGCTGATATTCATGCTTTTCTGGATTAGTGAATGTAATTACTTCCTTGTCCGGAATCTTATATGCTCCAGTCAAAATAACAACGTTATCAACACCCGTATTGATAATGAATGTCTTCTTTCTATCTCGCCAATATTCATAATCATTGCCATCAAAGATAGGTGGTCTTGTTGGATTTAAATTGTCTATCGAGCCAACGTTCATCCCTGACATCTTAAACAAATCTTGGGAAACAAACTTATCAGTAATAAAGATTCGTAACCACAAGGTTCGTAATCAATAGTTCGTAATCAACAGTTTGAAACAGAAAAGTTCGTAACCAGGTAGAATCAGAACAGTAAAGTTTAGAAAGTAACAATTCAGTAAATTCGGAATGAGAATTTCCGGATTCACTAAGTTCGTAATGTAACAAAGATTATTTCCTAATCAAGGAAAACAAATGCGGTGAAAAGAAAGTGAGTAAATCAGAAACTGCTAATCAATTGTGAAATTGATAAACCAATTGTGATATTGGTAGGGTTTATAACCAATTGAAAAATTGGTATGTAATATGAGAGGTAAACCTGCTCTGATACCAATTATAGGATTTAAATGTCTGATATTATGCTCACAATACAAGAGGGGGGTGAATTGTAAACTTTAAAAGTTTCCTTAGATTAGGAAAGTTTTATTGTTTAACAAAGTTAAACAAACTAAATTCACAAAACCTCTTAACAAATGTAAACATATGTTTACAAAGTATGATTCTACCTTAAAGCTTATAGAATCAAATTAATCAGAGTGTAAGGAAATATAAGACACTTATACTTTCCTTACAAAACAAAGCAGCGGAAATAAAGTTGTTACATAAGCAAGTAACCAACAACAAATCTTTTAACCCAAAGAGAAGGGTATCCATCAACCTTGGATAAAGGTAACCCTTGGTTTATACTTCCAAGAAAGTCTGTCTTACCCAAACCCGGGTAACCCTCGATACGAAGATCAGATCTAGCTTGCTATCCCCGCAAGCCCTCAACTTCAAGGTAGTTTCCAACCTCTGTCTTCCTATCCCTGGAAGCCCCCGATCTTTAAGGTAGTCTGCAACCTCTGTCTTCCTAGCCCCGGAATCCCTCAAACGTAACAATGTTCAGAATCGCACGAAGCCGAGAGTTTATACGAGCCTCTTACTCTAGAATCACTTCAACAGCACTTCGACATAGTTGTAGTGAGATAATCAATCGATAGATGTGGAGCTTTTCAAATGAGCTCCTATTTATAGGTGTTCGGCCTCCTCCTCCAATGGTCATATTTTTCCTTGAAATTTGGAGGAACATATACATGTGTAACTAAACCAATAGTTAGATTCATAACTGAATGCATGACATCGTTTTGTTACAACAGAATGCACGACATCATTTTAATTTATAAAGGTAAGCAAATATAGAGTTTGTAATGAGGGTAAAAATAGTTCGTAACCTAACTAAATAAAAGTTCGTAACCTAACCAAACTGGAATTCGTTATGAATAAGAACATTGATATTCAGATTCTGTTTTGGTAGGAATTCGTAACCTGAATTCTGGAGAAGTTCATAATCTGAATTTCTTAAGGAAATTCAGATTATGGTTTCTCCAGAATACAGAACCTGATCTTTTAGAGTTCAGTGTTGACCTTTATAATATTTCGGATTCCAACTATATTGAAGTTCGGAACTGATCTCTTAAATGTTCGGAATTGGACTATAATGAAGTTCGAAGCCCAGAAATCTGAGTAGAACTTTATATTAGTTTGTAACTGGTATTCGGAACTGAACTTCGTAATAGTTCGTATCCGGAGTTCGGAACAGAACTTGGTTACGGTTCATTCCCAGAATTCGGAGTAGAACATTATTATAGTTCATAACCAGAATTCGGGACAGAACTTCATTACAGTTCCAATCCAGAATTCACTTTCCTAACAGAACGCTTTATATCAAGATTTTATATGGTTCCAGAGTTCTGGTTATAGTTCCGGATTTTATGCTTAGGTAGATGTACGATTATTATAAGTAAATTATGTTAGGATAACTTTCTTAAAGAAAATTTTCTTAGGGAAGGAAAATTATACTTACTTAAGGATAAGGTGTTTGTGATTTTCAAAACCAAGTTAATTCTAAGATAAGTAGGGATGGAAAAGTTTATAAGGAAGAACCTTATTATCTTAACAAACTCCCCCTTACCTTAACTTGATATACCGTAATGAATAGTAACCAATCCAATTGTGGAATAAAAATAATATTCATGTTGGATGTATGATATACCTATATTTTAGAATAAGTTAATGAATGTTTAAAAACTGGTTTTGATAATAAATTATTATTTTAATTAAATATTATAATAATAAAATTTAAAAATTATTTTTTAAAAATGGACTTCATTTTTTGATTCTACATGTCCAAAAATGGTTAGGGTGAATTTTTGGGATATTTCTGAAATACAGTAATTTTTAATGAATAGTAGAATCAGTAAACTCAAAATAAATTCTATATAATGGATTAATTGAGTCATTGATGATGTTATGCTGATGTATTCCCACATGGTTCGGGATCACAAGATAAAATTACTATTCTTGGTCATGGAATACTTACTATTCCTTATCATGGGAAGAAATAATAAATTAAAGATTATAATATTATGAAATCTCTCCCTCCTCCACTATAAAACCCACCTTCACTCCCTCTCCTCTTCACTCTAAATCCTTGTACCTTTCCATTGTTCTTCCCAAATATCTCCCCAAGGTCCTCCTCTATGTAGAAAATCTCTCAGCCTTATCCTAAAACCAAAACTTCTCCCCTTAAGAGGTTAACAAAGGAGGAAGTCTCAAGAGGTAAATTCCTCTTCCCAATTTCTTGTTTTTTTATGTTTTTTTCATTCCTAACCTCCATTCACCATAATTGTATGATAAATCTAGTCACATACATGTACATTAATTTATTCATTCTAGTGGTATTTTTTTTCATCTATCCTATCCCCACTATTTTATTTGAATGAAATGAAATCACCGTTTGAGATGCACTAATTTAGCACATTCAAGGGTAACTGTTTATCAATTTCTATTATTATCATTAACCCTGGTCATGAAACCATTTGTGTTATTGTTGAACCAGATTATTATATATGTAATATATCTTATTTTTTGTTCATTAATCCTTTAGTATAAATGGAATTAAATTATAAATCAAAACACATTCTTTGTAAGCAAATCCACCGATAAACAAAAACGGTTATCACTATGGTTATATATATAACAATTCGACTTCACTCTAAGTAACATAATTAAAATTAAAACCATGTAATCTCTTGGATATGAACTAAAAAATATTACTTCAATTTAGGACAACCACATTCATCCTTTATATAATCCAAACATGAATAGTATTGAACCGATCTTTTAAAGCCAATTAAAAAAACGAGCCAAAACAATGAAATTAAACATTGTAAATAATAAAAAAGGATTTGAATGAACTAAAAATACTTATAATAAATAAATTAAATATAGAAGAAGTTCTGGACTTATTAATTAATAATCCTAATTTTTTTATTCAGGTCGTTAATTACATGTGGAGAACACCAACAAATTTGAGTTAATGAATCCTCCAATTTTCACTCTTAATCAAAATTGTTCTCTATGCTATGCGTTTTTGTGAAATATCTAGTGATAGGGTATGTTTATACACCTTCCCCGTATTTCCCTAATGTTTTAAAAGTTATGAGAAAGCCCTTATCTCTATCATCAATACCTTTTAGTTACACCTGATACCTTTCCATTAAACTATGATGGTTTCTACCAGAACATCTTTTATTCCTTCAGGTTGCTATATCATTATTTTTACCAAAATGTAGTTGTCTTTTATTTTTATATATAACTTCAACATTCTATTTATATTCTCCAAAATTATGTTCAAAGATCCAACTATCATTCACTTTCGGGGATATACATGCTAATAAGTGAATATTTCCTCGATACATCCCAATAAACACACCCGTTTTAAAGTAACTTCCGGAACTTTTACCCAATTTCAAGTGAACTATATAATCGGTTTTAAGACACCATTGCCATTTTAAATTTAATATTTTTATTATTAAAAGATTCTTGGTTCAATTCTGGTTTTATTTAAAAGAATATCTTATTTACTATTTTAAAATCTCTATTGTATTTTACATAAAAGCGCACAAAATGTTTTAATTATAATGTCTCTCAAATACATTTCTTATATGATTTCAATTATGTTTGACACTACCTACCATGTTATATGCATATAATTTATTATGAACGTCCATTAATGTACTAATCCTTTTCTTTCATGCACACATTCATGATACGCCCATTGGTTATGATTTATGTCATGATTGTGGTACCCAATTCATTCTATGGGTACCCTTATATTTATGCATGGTTGATTATGTATGATTGTATTTGTGTTAAGAAAATTTATGTGGAAAAACTAAGGTTTTTTCCCAAGTGTTTTTTCCAAAAGAAAGTGGAAAACATTATTTCTTAATTCCAGCGGCCTAACTTCATAAAATATTAGGTTTTATTATATGGTGGTGAGTCACACTCTCAAGGAAATAAATTCAAAAGGATTAAAAGATTTATAAGTCATGTAGGGTCCACTAAGGCCCCATAAAATTAATCAGAAAAATCTAAAATAACATTGTGTAAATACAAGACATACATTTTCCGAAAAACTCATTTATAGTATTTTATTAAATCACTATTGGGTCATTATGATGTCATCGAACACATTATATAATTAAATGATATTTAATCTTTACCAAAAAATTTGAAAATCTCAGAAAAATATGAAATCACCATGGATTGATATTTTCGATGAACTGATTCCAAAATTTATATTAATTTTATATAATTTTTTTCTAAATATGTGAATTTTTACTTTTTATATAAAAACGGACATTTATAAAAAAATCTTGGGTCTTGACAAAAATCTCTTTGGAAGCATAATAAATTTTAAAATTGTATTCATAAAAAGTATACGATCACATATATTTAATAAAAATTAATTTAGTAATAATATTTCATTAAAATATTTAAAAAACAATTAATTCATAAAAATATATTTCTGAATTGTATATTAACTAAAATATTTATTTTTAATTTAAAAACTATTTACAATGTAACAATAATAAAATGAATCTATATTATCTATAAAAAATATTTTATATAATCATAGTACTATGTTATTGTTACAAAACACCTTACAATACCTCCATTTGTCCTAAGGGTAAGTTGTGCGATGGTGATAAACTCTTTGTGTGGCATGGATAACATCGCTCGAGTGGTAATCTCTATTAGCATCCACTTCTCTTGTAGGAAGTTCCGCTCATGCCTAACGTTTTGAAGCTCGACGTGAGATTGGTCAAGAGAGAAGCCTAGTGACAAGTCCTCCTTTTTGAGCTCTGATAAATGGGCTTCGAATAGAGAAATTATACTTGATGAGGTCGTGTATACCTTTTACTAAGTAAATTGTATTTTTTAAAGGCCTGTATTTATTCTAATCATGTGATGACTGTTCAATAGCTATATCTCGAATATTCACAATACATACCAGTATTTTTAAAAAATAAAAAAACATAAATCGATGAAATTGAATAACTTATATATATATATCCATAATAATACATTTAATTAGATCAAGGGGAATTTTGAATAATTAGTGTTTGGGTTGTTACAATATTTCCCCCTTAAGAATTTACTCCGATGAATTTTCCTTTCCCCACACTAAAACAGATGTGGGTAACTCCACCTCATTACATCCTTCTATTCCCACATTGCTTATTCAATCCATTGGTTTCTACACCACACTTTCATGAGGGGAATTGTCTTATTTCATATAATTTTTTCCATACAGTCTAAGATCTTCACCAGATTCTCTTCATAGAAGAGGTCATTATCCAATGGTACCACCTCTCAATTGAGTACATGTAATAGTAAGGTATGTACTTCATGAAGGGTGATACATGGAATAAATCATGTACTATAGATTTGATTGGTGGGAGTTATAGTAGATATGCCACTTCTCAAATGTGATCAAGGATCTCAAAATGGTCGATGTACCTTGGAATAAGTTTTCCCTTCTTCCAAAATCTCATAAATCACTTCCATGATCATATACAATGTAATAACAAGTCTCTGACATCAAACTCTATGTCTCGTCGATGATTATCTGCATATCTCTTCTATTGACTACAAGTAGCACTGATGGGCTACTGGATAGTTTTAACATTTTCTACCATTTCTTCAACCATTTCTGGAACTTGGATTTTACTCTCCCCAACATTATACAAACATTATGATGTTCTACACCACTTACCATAAAGGGCTTCATAAAGATCAATTTGGTTGCTTGAGTGGAAACAATTCGTGTAAGAGAACTAAACAGTATGAAGATGTTGATCCCATCCTCCATTGAAACCCATTGATCAAGATCTCAACATTATTCAAGTGTTTGGATATTTCACTCATATTGGTTATCAATTTGAGGATGATATGAAATATGGAAATTCATCTCAATATTCAGAGCATGTTTAAGAATCTTCCAGATCATAGAGGTGAATCATGGATCTCGATCAGACTCAATAGTTAGTGGTACTCCATGTAACCTTACCACAAATTAGATGTATATCAATTCTAGTTGATTCAACGATAAATCCTCCCAAATTGAAATGAAGTATGCAGTCTTTGTAAGATGATACAAAAAACCTAGATAACATTATTTCCTTTGGATATCTCCAGAATTCTAGTGACAAAGTTCATGGTGTTGTTCTCCCACTTCCAGGCTAGTATGGGTAATGGTTTCATCATACACATGGACTTCTGATTCACAACCATCACTTGTTGACATACTAGGAACTTTGATGTATACTCAGAGATATCCTTCTTTATGTTATTCCACCAGTAATGCTCTCATAGATCTTGATACATTATTTTTTTTTCTGGATGGATAGAGAAATTTGAACTATGTGGATCATCCAAAAGATTGTTCTTTAACTTTTGATTATATGGAACACATTGTCTTTTACAAAATATTACAATTCGTTCTTCTTTAACATTGAACTTTGAGGGTTTCCCTTTTATGATAGTTTCCACTTTCTTTTGATTTCCCACGTCATCTTTTTTATCACCATATAGCCTTTCCAAAAGAGATGTTTGAGAAATAATCGTTGAAAGGATTAATGATGTTCTATTCATTGTGATTCCCATGCCCATCTTCATCAAATCCATGATGATTGGAAACATATCAATTCTCATCAATGATAGAATTGTTGTGTACTTTCTACGTAGTGCATCTACCATGTTGTTCACTTTCAAGGGTTGGTAATGGATTGAGCAGTCAATGTCTAACTATATTCATTAGCACAAATTTAACTATTTCTGTGTGAATATATATTTGTGGCTTTTGTGATCGGTATATATTTTACAATACTCCCCAAAATGGGTAATGCTTCCATATTTTGAAAGAGATAATTACTAAATCCAACTCAAGATCTTTTGTTGGATAGTTTTTCTCATTAACATTCAATTTCCTTAAATCATATGCAATGAATTTTTTTTTCATCAACACTCAGCCCAGACCCTTCTTTAAATCATCACTAAATACCACAACAGTTCCCCAATTGTGTGTAATGTGAGCATGAGAAAATTGATGAGCATACTTTTCAACTCCATGATACTCTCTTCGCATTAATCACTCCATGCTAACTTTACTCCTTCCCCTGTTTTCTTAATTGTAGGGTTGACCAATCACCATAAATTTCCCACAAATCGATGATAATATCCATCTAAACATATGAATCAATGGATATTCATTACTGATGATGGCCCTAACTATTCCTCAATTGTAGCTATCTTGGAGGGATCCATAGATATCCCATTAATTGTGATTATATGAACCAATAATGATACCTCTTTCAACCAGAACTCACACATGAAGTAATTTTCATAGAGCTTCTCCATTTGCAAGGTCTCTATTACAATACATAGATTCTCCTCATACTCCTACTTTTTTTTTGATTATATTAGAATATTGTCTACAAAGACAACCAAAAATATGTTGAGATTATCTATAAATACTCTATTCATCATGGCCATGAAGATTTATGGAGCATTAGTAAATCATAAAGGCATTAATATGAATTCATAGTGCTTGTAACTTGTATGAAAAGCAGTTATGGGTATATCCTCCTTCTTTACCCATGGTAATATGTTAACCATAAATTAACCTTTGAGAATTATTATGCTCCATTTAGCTGATCAATCAAATCATCAATTCGAGGTAGATGATAATTTTTCCTTATCGTGATTTTTTGAGCTAATGATCATCAAAGAAAAGGCATATTAACCCATACTTTTCCGTGATGAAGAGGACTCATCCACCCCATGGTGAAGCACTTCAGTGTATAAACCCTAAATCTAGATTCTCCAGTAGCTATTTCTTCAGCACCTCAGGATCCACAAAATCCATTCTACATGGAGTCTTTGATATTGTCAAATCCCTATGTATAAGATAAATTATGAATTAAACATCACTTATAAGAGGAAGACCAGGAAATTCATTGAGAAGTACTTCAATGAATTCCCTAACAATAGGCTTGTAGTCAAAGTTGGTTTCTTCCTTAGACTCGATCATCTGATATAGATACTCATTCTCATAAGGATGTAATATCCACACTTGAGATGATGGTGCTAAATAATATTCATCATCCACCTTGCACTGGTACAGAATTGGGAGACAATTATCCATATAGAGAGTGATTTCCTGCTAATAAAAATTTATATTGGCTCCATATAAAAAAATACAATACATGCCAATAATTGCATCAAAATCCACCAAAGAGAGTATGGTGAGGTTCTCCGATTTGTTCAATCTCCAAATTATAATATGGGAGGGGTTATGTTCATGAGGTTCATTGATTTTCCCATTGGTCGTAGACACCAAGTTCGATACTTCTATGATTTTTTGTGGTGTTGGGATTGTTCTACTAATCATTAAATATATAAAAGAATGTGTAGAACCAGAATAAAAAACTATATTCTCTATTATTGAGTGAATAACTACAGTACCTATCACCTCTTCATTATCGGGGTTCACTTCAACAATAGTAGCGGAAAAAGGCTCACCCTTACATCCTTAGAGGTTGTTGGTTGCTTCTGAAACCCATTTCCTTAGGGAATTGGTTTGAAAAGATCCCTAGTTCCTTGCAGTTTAAGTAATGAACAACTCATTGAGGGTTTAATAGAGTGTTTCATATTTCTATCCCAACAACATGTTTTTCTTGATGGCATATAATAGCCAAGCTCCCTTTTCATACACACTTAAATCATTTTCTCATCCAATTTATAAAATATCTGAGGTTCTTCTTTTATCCCTTTTCCCAGTGGGGTTCTGGATTTTCATTGCATCGTTGAAATTATCAATAGACCAACAGAATTAAATTCCACCTTACGCCTCATATCCCATGATAACCATGAGAGTCACTTATATCCATTTCATCATTGAGGGCACATAAGAATACTTCCTCATATCTCTTGAGGTCATAAATAACTAGGGTTCTTCATAAGCTAGGTTTTAGTCCACCAAAGAAGTGGTCAACCTTTCTATCTGGGGTAACAACAATACCAAAGGCATATTGTGAAATCCTAGTGATGTTATCCTCGTATGCTCTGATAAATTCATCATCTATTTTATTGAGGCCAATGAATTACCACAACATTTTATATAGAAGGGTGTGACAAATATATATATCGAAAAACATCTTCCAGAAGTCTTTCATATCAAATCCATCGATATCCACCTAAGGCATTGTAATTTTTATCAATGTCCGCCATTGATTAGAATCACCCTCCATATGATAAGCAGCCAGAATAATCTTCTCTTATTTGGAACACTAAAGGATGGAGATGATCTTACAAATAGAGTTCATCCGTTGTTCAGTAATTGATGGTTTAAATGATTAATAAAAAGTAGGTGGGCATTATCTCATGAAGCTCATGACTGCGACTTTTTCTTTATTATAGGGATTGAACTTTCCTCTTGACCTATTTTTCTATTAAAAACATTAGTTAACTGAGATAGTATCGTGATAAAGTTTGTAATTCCCACTCCCTTCAGATTGGGCATCTCATTAGAACATTCATGACAATGTTCTTCACACCGGTTGTTAGCCCAAGTCCTCCTATTACCATCCATTAGATGGAATATATGGATATTTATGGGTAACACATAAAGGGTAATCCAATGAAAAACTGATAAATTATAAATTACATTTATTTCTTCCACTTATGAATTTATAGGCTTCAATCTATGTTATCCAAGATATAATTGACAACATATATTCTTAAGGAAATTTTTTATTCACGTAACAATGGTTCATACTATGTTTATGATTTTATAAAAAAAAATTTATTAGGATTTTTGGAATAAAATAGGAAGTAAGGCTCTTTTTCATGCACTAGTTCTCATTCAAGTCTAGATAAAATCGGTGTTTTGGGGATTTACCCCAAGATACATATGTGCCATAGCCGCCCTTACCTGCTCGTATCCTGATAGGGATGTAATTGAAAGATAAACCACTTTTTCAAAATTAACCAAAATTTAGGTGTGTTATTATTATACATAGTCTTATCCCAACAGCCTTCACTAGGGTTGTGTACTTCTAATCCCAAAAATAACTAAACCTTTCCTATGATACCAACTATTACAACTCTTCTATTTATTTAAATCTTAAACACATATTAATAAAAAAATCCATCACTTGAAACAACATATAAGATTGAGCGGTATAGTGTCTTTGGGGATTATGAATGTTACATAGCATCTTAAAACATGAAATACACATCTTTGTTGAAAACATCTTTTACATGGCCACACACATTTCTTCGTACTTAGCATCGGGATAACTTGAGGACATGATTAGAAAAAGGTAAGATATAATGACTAGTAAGGAAGTAAACAAAAATAACAAGATTAATACAGTACATATTAAGAAATAGTCATATCAAAGGATCATAATATAAACATGAACATAAAGGCATGATATATGATCAATATCATAACATGGAAATGTGGAAACAACACTTATCATGGTATTAGCATGATTCAAGGCTCATTGCACATGAAGAATGAGTAAATCTTCATTAAAATTTAATTAGCATGAGTAAACCATCATTGCACATAACGTGTCATGATTCTAATCTTCACCCAATGCATTGGAGTGCAATTAAGGCACACCCTTCTTAATCTTTCCATTTCATGCATAAGTGTGCCAAATGGATCATTCAACATTGAATATTTTGACATCATCATTAATTCCATGATAATGGAATTTGGAATAAATACATGGAAACATATAATAAAAAAGTAAATGTCTGCAAAGGTTAATATCCTAGATAGAGAAATGGACATGGTATTCACTACATAATGACTTTGGATTGGAAAATTGCAGTGTAATTTCTGTATAATAATATCGTGATATGAGAATTCATAAAAAATTAATCATGAGAGAGTGATGTGTCTATTAATATGTAAATGAACATTATAGAAAGGGGGTCATTTAGAATCTTTTCAAAATATATGTACTGTATTTTTGATTCATAATACAAAATAATTTCTTGATTTTAAATGAGAATACATAAATTCAGTACATAATTTCAGCATGGTAATAGGTGTAAATAAAAATAATTAATGATATTTAAATAGGTTTATCATAATTAAATGATAAGGAGGAAATTATGGTGGATGTTATAAATTATACCCTAACATTTTTAATTGAAAATAAAAGTGCATAACAATATAATGAAATTTGGAAAAAATGAGAAAGGAAGAAATCCATTACTTGGAAGTGTGATCCCAATGACTTGGGAGAAGATTTAGAGAGGATTATTGGGATATTAGGGTGCATTGGGAGGATTTTAGAGAGATGTGGGAAGGGATTGGTCGTGCTACAAAGGCTTTTAGTAAAGTTGAAATGGTGTCGTGGTTTGTTTTATATACGAAAAGAGTGGGAATTATTTCTTATTTATGTTTTGGCCACAACACATTAAACAATTCAAAACCAAAAAAACCCACAGTTTTATCCATGGTTTTTACCAAAGGGGAGTGAAATAATTATTTTAATATGCTGAAGGAAAAAATTCTTAAAATATTAGGCTTGCTTATATGGATGTGAGTCACAATGTCAATGAAATCAATTTAAAAAATTTAAATGTTTTATAAGTCTTGGAGGGTCATCTATGGACCTAAAAATGCATCAAACAAATGTTCAATCATATTATATTAAATCTTAAACATATATTAGGAAACAATTTCATTTATTTTATTTTACTACATCACTATTGTTTCATAATAATGTCATAAAACACATTATATAATTAAACTGATTTTATTTTTTACCCAAAAATTTGATTGTCTTAGAAAATAATTACAAATTCAATGTTGGATAATTTTGAGTTCCTAATTCCAAATATAATATTCATTTTATCAAAAAAAATTCTAAATATATGAATTTATAAATTTAAAATAATAACCAGCATTTATCAATATTTCCTGTTTTTTGATAGATACAACTTTCAAAGCATCATAAAAACTACAATTGTATTCATAAAAATTATATAATAATTTATATTTAATATAAATTAATTTAGTAATAATATTTCATTAAAATATATAAAAATCCATTAATTCATCAAAATATATTTCTTACTTGAAAATTAACTAAAAATACTATTTTTACGTTAAAAATTATTTACAAAGTAAATATAACAAAATGAATGTATATTCTCTATTCAAAAATATTTTACATAATCATAGTGCTAGGGTATTGTTACATAACCCCTTATAACACATGAATATGATGCAATGGTAAGGTTTTTGATAAAAAAATACTCTTGGGGTGGCTTAGATAACATCGCTCATGTGGTAATCTCTTTTAATTTCCACTTCTCCTATTGGCTTTTCTCTCAAAGCATAATGTGTTAAAGCTCAACTTGGGATTGGTCAAGATAGAGGACCTATGATGCAATCACTATTCCATGCTCTGAAAAAATGTATTTATATGTGGAAATTCTACTATATTTGGCCATCGCTTCCCTTTTCTGTGTAAATTGGATTTTTTAAAGCCATATATTTATACTAATCATGTGATCACTGTTCAATTACTGTATTATCAATGGTCAGAAATTTTATTAGTATTTTTAAAGAATCCAAAATCCTAAAACCATGAAAGTGCATAAGTCATATATATATATAACAAGATATTTAATTAGATTAAGAGGAATTTTAATTTATGAATTTTTGCGACATTAGAGATCAGTTGTACACAAGTATGTGTGTTCCTGTAAAATGAGAGAAACTCCCCAAATTTAAAATTTAGTGTCTTTAATTAAGATGCATAAGTCTAAATGGTCTTATATATCATTTTTATATGGTATGAGTATTATTAATTAGTTAAATGTTAATGAAAATTATTTAATTTATTTTGACTACTTTTATAGTAATCATTAACTTATATTATTTTATTTAATATAATTTTTATATATTGGTTACATAATGTAATATTATCTATAATATGTATAATTAAATATTATTTATTATTGAAAATGGTTTCATTAAAACCCTTGATGGAGGTTAATGAAAATAAGAACACATCCTCCACAAAGGATATGAATTGACACACCATGGAAAATGTATTCATCTTTAGAATTAGAGGGAGAGGATAAGAGTTTTAATAATAGGAATTAAATTAACAAAAGAAACTTCATTTTTATATATGATACTAGAGTTATCATTCATATTTTGAAATTGAAGGTGATGATTGAATAAGATAAAAAAATAAAATAAAAGTGAACGAAATAGGATTTTACCTCTTCTAATTATTCTCCTTGAGAACATGTTTAATGCTCTTGGTTTTTGTATTTAAATAAATCCAGTAGATATAGGATGTGTGGGATAGTATTGGGATGAAAAATGTGAAAATTTTGGATAACCTTTAAGGCTTTGGAAGTGTGAGGATAGGAGGTGGTGAGGGGATGTATTTATTAGGAGAGAGGGAGGTGTTTTTTTATTATTTTATTCATTGGTTTTTTATTTGGTCTCAAGAATATCAAAATTTTTGTTCCAAATAACAATATATAGTACATTTCCTAGGACAATTATAAACATTGGGACCTTATATCATGCATTAAATACATATTAATGTATTTTTTTCAAATTTTAAATAACAAAAGTTGTGGTATTTCATTATTCACTAAAATTTCAACTATTATAAAAATATCAATAAATTCCTCCTCGAATATTTTTCAAAATCAATGATTATAAAATAGTATTTATTTTATAATTTGTTTCAAAATATGAGATATTTAATTTTTTAGTAATAAACATTGTTTAATAAAAAATTTATCATTTTAACATTATGACTAATTTTATGACAATTGGAATAATTAATTAAGGTCTCAATTAATTATATGTTAATTATAATAAAACAAAATATTAATTTTTTCTTTACGAAATAATTTCAATTCTAAATAATTATAATAATTATAAAAATGTAAATAGTCATTAATATTTTACAAAAATTTCCGAAGCATAATTATTTATTTTTAAAAAAATTATTTTCTTATACCCTGATATAATTACATAAATTCTTAATTTGTAGGATACTAAAATTTTATATAGTCTTTCTTAGATGAGTTTAATATTCTATTGAATGGATTAATATTCTTAATTTTCATGTTACTATTCCAATAGTCATGTTACCATTCCATTGGTAAAAGTTATTTAATTTTTATAATTAATAGTTATTTCATACATTTTTTATTATTGTTTTATTGGTATCTATATGAACTGTATGTGCTTTATACCATATAAAATGTTATTATAAATGAAAAAAATCAATTGATAATTGTTTGGGTTGCTACAAGAGGCCTAAACAACACATAAAACCTCCAAAACTTAAAAATTTGAGTAGATAACTCAACCTAAAACTCAACCAAAATACGAAAAATGAAAACAAAGGATTACAATAAATAAAACCCAAGGTAAAGGATTAAAATTAATGAATAATGGTTCTAAAAAATTATCACCACAATTACCATATATTCTAGAGGATATTATTACTAAACAATTTGTGATCTAGTGGAAAATCCTAACATTAAATAACCTTGATGTCATGAATCATATTAAAAATAGCCAACCTTTTTATAGAACTATTATTCCATCATAACTGAACCACATAACAATATCACAGATTGTTACAACATCTCTACCACACCACTCTACATGAATCCTAACATGATCCATATCAACAAACTTCTACATAACATCATGTCATTTGATCTAAAAACTCATTATACCAAATATAGATTTTCTAATGGTTCCATCATAATAAAAATTTACAGAAAATTTTTAATAACCAATAGTCTTGGTAATAAAAGCGAAATAGAACTCATCTTCACTACATCAAACATGTATTGTGATCAAATAAATTTCCAGACAACCATGAATGTTATCATCATAATATATAAATCTTTAAAAATACTATTATATAATATTAATTCATATGATTATTGATAAGAATAACTATAATTTTCATACACACAACATATTAACAACTTAATTATTCATCATTCAACATCTTAATAATTTAAACCCTTATATTGGATTAGTAATCTATTTACATAATTGTGAATTTTACTATCCAACCTAATAAATCATTCTTAAGAATGAAAAGAATATTCTAATACTAAGTCTTCCTACTAATTAATTTATTTATTTACATAAATATAACATTAAGTAGATAAATTGGGTGATTTTTATCTTTATATATACGTTTAGTTAGTTTAATTGTTTTCCAATAAAATGAATGAATAATATATATTTCCAAACAATTTATTCCTCTCCTAGACATTCCATAAACTAGGAATGTATCGTTGAAACATTAAATATCATATTACTTGTCAATTACTAAGGTGAAACCCCACATCAAACAATCCAAAAAAATCTACTAACCCCTATCATCTAAACTTACTGAAATCTCTTTGAAACACTTCACTACTTAATGTACGTACGTTAGTATCATAACTAACCTATCAATAAAATATTACCAACAACAAAACCCTAGGAAGAAACACTAAACCACCTCCTTTAATGGGCCTATAAATCCTCACCATGTGACCTATATTCAAAATATTACTCTAGGTAAGTAAATGATATACTAGGGAATGAAAACATATTGTAGATGAACAAATATTCCCCCTATCTCACTGATATAAAATAACTAGTCCCATATAACATACTAATACTTCAGGTAATGGATTGGAATCCAATATTATCCAGACCCAAACACTATTAAATTTCAACATATTAATTGTAGACAAGTGACCGATCAACATTATATTCTTTCCAAAACTATATGATATAAAATTACATATATGAATAATTAATAACAAAATTAAATACTATTTCATGATTACATTCTATTCATTTTCATATTCTCATGATACCTCATATCTCAATAATACAATTTCAAATTCACATGATTATACTAATTTCAAATTACCAAACTTATATTATACCAATGTTTTCTATATTTTAGAGATTATTAAATAAATATGAGTTAGAGAATAAAAATATCAATATTTTAATAAAGTGAAATGAAATGAACATGATCAAATTACCATGTTCTAATCACAATTCAGTTTATTTCTCTATAAAAAACATCTATATTAGTTAATCATAGAATCGTAGTAAAATAAAATTAGTTTATAAATTATGTCTAAAAATTTGAGAATTATGAAAATCTAGTTGAACTTGATCCAATTAAAGGAAAATAGATTGTATTTATAATAACCCCTTCCTAAAGAATAGATCCATGAAATTTTGAACAAGTGAATGGAGCTTAGAAACACCACGGTTTGATGGTACCAAACTTAACCATGATATCCCTAGACCATTGATCCAATTAAACGGAAACTATTATTAGGGGAAATATACACCTCAATTTTCAACATTCCATGACACCTTTCATCGAATCAACGAACCAACATATCCATTTCTTGTATTCATACACAACATAACTATTAATTATAACATTAAATCCAAGCCCCCCATCATCAGTATTTGGGCCTTCCCCACATCCCACAGATAAAACACTCAGGCATTATACCCAATAAACGACAATCACCATGTCCTTATTGTAACATGATAATGAAAAAATTCTAGAAAGATACACAATAGTCAATTAATATATGGGGAATAATAAATTTATTGTTTTTATACATATATAATATATATTTGAAACTTCATGTAATGGAACACGCATTAAAATGGGTGTTACTATTCTTTACAAGTTATACAGGAAGATTATATGGACATCCTGCCCCTAAAAATGGGTGTTTCATACCCTAGGTATTCTATTCAAAAATTAATCCAAACCCTATAGAGAATACAATAAAATTCCCCTCACCAAAGGATTTTTTTATGAATGACATAAAAAATTCAACCCCTCACCTTCAGACTATGTTGAATCTCAATCTTTGACCACCTAAATAATAAAGAACAAAAATAAATAATTCTATAAAAACACATACACTTACATCAAATATGTATCAAACCATTCTCATCATCAACAATCAATATGAAACCCTTATGGATGGGAATCATATATGATGTAATTTATTAGGGAGTCCATAATTTTATATAAACATAAATTTAAATAATTTATTCCTTTATATTATAAAAATATTGTGAAACAATAAATTTAAATATCATAACTCTCATAAGAATATACATCTCTAAAATGATGTATGCACAATATAATCAATTGTAGAAAATAATTCTCCTCCAAAACCTTTATTAAATACACACTAATTGAAGGAAAATATGTTTACCCACTGAGAAATCAAAATGATGATTCCCATTTGTAATAAAATTGATATATATCAATTAAACAAATATTGGAAACACGGAGATACACAACCCTCATGACATAGATCCATACTCTAACTCTATAATATTATCTTAATCTACAATTACATGGATATTGATACAAATAAATCATAAATTTTACATAAAATACTTTAAATCCTTCATGGAATATTTTTTAAAAAAATTCCATCATGAAAATACATATGTCAATAATTTATTTAAAATCCCCCACCTCTTCGTAGTGCTTATATTGAATGCACATAATGGGGAACTGAACCATTGGTTCATGGAAAACATAAAATACTAAACTTGGCCTATATTGATAGCTATGAATGACAAAAAATGAGCATCCATGTCCATAAAATGTTTACCAATACTAAATGAACTATCTTCAATTAAATGGATCTATGGATTCTATTTTATCTGAATATCATTATGTATTTGAGAAATAAACTCATTAATGAATATTTTTTAAAACTCCACACACGGAAACAAATCATGGTATCTATGATTTATATTTCTCCATCTTCTATCCACTATTAAAAATAATCCAAATCATTGAATGTCTAAGAACCAATCTAGAGTCTCAAATACCATAATAGAAACTATAATCTCTTAAAACAATTTCATATGCTTCTAGTTGGAGGATCCACAAAAGAAAATTGAACTTCCAATCAAAATGAGATTAATAAAGCTCTATATTATGTTTTCTTTATATAATTTTCTCTCAAATTGTCTAGTAAATATTTTGATGATGTTTCATTTGTTCAACATAAAAAAATATCCTATCACACATTTCATAAACCATAAGAACACCATATAGAAAATTATATCATATAGGTATATAAATACATGGTCCCTGAAAACTCATCACTCAAATATATTCTTATCAAACCATGTCCACATCATTACACAAAAATAAAAATACAATACACATTTTATCGAATTATTTTCCCACATTATATAAATTCATTCACAACAACCACATTAACCTGATAACAATATTGAATTACATTAGGGATGTCAAAAATTAATAATACTAATTTTAAATACTATTTGATAGAATATATAACCTTTTATATCCAATAAATTACTTGGTTATAAAACCATGAATCATTAAACTATATAAATTATCAACAAAAAAATAATTAAGATAATTATTATTAATAAAGAAACAAATGTTTAATCATCATTACCTTAATAATTACATGGGGCGTGTAATAAAATTCATCTATTCTTATCACGATAAAATCATAAACCATCAAACCAGTTAATTTACTAATAATATAACAATATATTTAATTTATGTAAATTTTGATTATAAAATTCCTCAAATATATGATCCATGCATAAATAAATCATGGAGTGATTATTAAAAATTAAAAATTCAAATATGAAAAACATTTATCCATCATTCTTATAATTGAAAATTCAACAATGAAAATTTCATGAATAAGGATATATTTATATTTAATCTAAAAAAGATAAAAATGATGAAATCTTCAACAGGTAGATGATTTTATGTAAATGGAATTCAAATTTATAAATATATTTTAATAAAACAATCTATAAATTCAATCATGCATTAAATTCAAGAATATCCCTATTGAAAAATAATAGTTTATCATGTTTCATGTTTCTCCATTTTGAGAAATTTTGAAATATAATACATATTTTTATGGATTATATGGTTTTAAATAATCAATGGAATTCATAAATATCCATCATCTAGTGTTGATATATATTTTAATAATAATTGTTTGTTCATTATTCATCATTATTGGGAACTAAACATTATATTACTAATACAATCATATATGATATCTAATTATTGTGAAATATTAATTCAATTCAAAAAATAATAATTATATTTGATGGACGAAAAATCCTATTATATTAGGTGTTTAGAATAAATCATTTTCCAACCTACATTAATTAATTACATTCAAATAAGTGGAAATATATTATAAGAACAACCACTATGTACATTTTTCTTAAGTTTGTTGTTCATCTTAATAGGAACATACTGAATCTCAATAGATTGATCTTGTAAAACAACTCCATAAAAATATAGAGGGGTGAACACTTAAGAGTAATCAATTGGGTCATATATTAATCACTGAAACCTCTATGTCAAATCAATGTTTTTGGATGGACAATTGTGGAGAAAATAATTATTTAAAATCATGATTCATTAATTAGTTTTAAACTACCACACATAATTCAATTAAATTCATTGAATTCCCTAATCATTACAATTATCACCTAATATATTATCTAGAAATCACAATGACTGAAATTAACTAAAACCATTCAACTATATAATTTATTTTAACAAATAATAACCCTCAATCAATGAGGGAAATATCTGTAATAATTTAATAAGAATGAAAATTTAATATAAAATTAATGTAACTCTTACTTAACAACTTAGTGGATGTTCCAACATAAATTAGTAGCATGAAAGTAGTAAAACTCATCACAATTAGTTCAATAACCCAAGATTACTATAAAAAATCTAACACCATTCAATATTATTGTCATTACACTATAACCTATGAATATCACCATATTCTTGTTCATATGACAGACTCCACATCACCCATCCACATTTAACATACATTAATCTATATTAACTCACATATAGATACCATCATGTCATGTGATCCAAAAAATGTATAATATAAAATATAAATACTACAATGTTATAACAATTTTTACTATGTTAAATCAATTTTTTTGACTAGGTAGAATGGTAATAACTCTAAAAGAAAATAGTCATTGTTATATTAAACAGATATCATTATCAAATAAATTATCATACCACCAATTACATCCTCCAAGTACCATATACAAATTTTATTCATTTCATTGCATGATTACAATTATTATTATTATCATTTAACTTCAATGTAATATTTGTAATAATAATATATAAACTTTGAAATATAAAATATTTGAAAAATTTAAAAATCAAAACAACTATAAGAAATTAATGTTCATTAAATAATTGAAAATCAAAAAAATTTCATCCTTATAATTCATTATTATGAATATTATCAATTATTCCATCTATAATTTAATTTACAATTCGTTTATTTTCATTATGTATATATAAATATAATGTGCTAATTCATGTAAATATTTTATTAAAGAATTATTTTAATTAATTGATACATAAAACATACATTTAGTTTATTATGACATATGCCCCCAAAAAATATCTAGTACAATGAAAATACTCAAATATGCTTATATCCATGTCGTATCGATGGCCCATATTTCATATCAATTACCAAGAATTAACCCTACTCTAACCAAAACCCCAAATATAACAAATTTCAACAACTAATATTACCCGAATATCCCCATAATAACCTACTACTTTTTCCCTATACCATTTTAGCTTAACAAACCTATCCTAAAATCATTTCTACGAACAGTACACATGTAAATATAGTAAAACGCATCTAGGAATGTTCCTTTTTATACTATCCATTAAAACTAAACTGAAAACATCACTCTATGAAAAGGATGGACATCTAAAAAAGTTACTACACAATGTGTATCAATGATAATCCCTCCTATATCATCTCTAGATTATTACAAATCTCACATGACCAACTAAAACATGAATGAATGGAATACCACTCCATCATAACAATCCTTATACTCTACCCATGTTAATATCATTTTATTAGGAAGTTTATAATTAAACATTAGTAAAACCCAAACTCTAAAAGAACCAAAAAAATTTAATCCAGTAATTATTATTTTTTTAATATTAATTATTGATTACGTTATATTCAAACCCCCATTCTCAATATACCTATTAGTAACAAGGTGGATTATATATGGTTTGAGTCCTTAAATAAGTCATATATTATAATATTCCATATGAGTATTTAATTATAGATAATGATTCTAAATTCAATTATTCATTATAGGTGTATAATAGTTAAAGAGTGTTTACATTAATCTTTTGTAAAGGTTAATAAAAAATGGATTCAGGATCAAAAAAGAAAACATAAATGGTCTCCCAATATAGAAAATTATCTTCATATTGTGGATTATTAGTGGAAAGATAAAAATCCAAAATCTAGGTGAATATATTAAATTTGACACAAAAAGTACTAATGTGATCAATATTGAATGTAAAAAAATGATCCTTATACCAATAACATTATAGTAATAGTAAATCCATCCACCATGATCCACTGAAAAAAATCACTGATGTTTTTACACCGTTCATTAAGATTTCATATATTGAATAAAGGGAAATTATGAGAAATAAACCATGAATTGAAAAAGATTAAATATCATAGATAACGATGTTCAGGATCCATAGGGGATGAAAAAATAAATCCAAGAGGAGGAACTGTATTTTATAGGGGTTTCAAAGCATTGTTTTTTAATAAATATTAAATTTCAACCCCTTTTTATGTATAATAATTTTCATCCTTCACCATGGTATAATGGATTACTAATTCATGGAAATTACCATAGTCATGGAAATATTTTTACGCCCTAACACCAGTTACCTAGAGTTGGTGCATTATTACATAACATTGGCCTGATCACAAAATATCAAGTCTCGAAAGACCAATTAGTTTATTAGCCTTGGAAACACTAGGTACATTTACATGTATTACGTTACATCATAAAGTGAAAAACTAAAACAAAATAGTCTCCATATTCCACACTCATATCCTCTCAGACTATCCCTATAGGTCATTCATAAAATACTTCTTCAAATACTGGGAAAAATAAAACCTTGAAATGGGTTAGCTCAGATGATCAGTAAGGATAACAATATAGCAGAAACTTTCATATATAAGCATAAAAAATTTAAGGCAATGTATAAATAAAACAAAAGCCTTTTAAACTTGAACATCAGTATAATATGAAAAAAAAAATGAAATAATTACATTTAATTATTCACATAGATATTCTACTAGTCGAATAATCACATGCAATATCAATAAACACTTGCATAATGATGGAATCCATAATGCAAGACTATCAAAACCTCATAGTCAAGGCCTTATGCCAAGACTACAAATAAGATTTTTTTCAAGGCCTTATTCTAAGACACTAGTTTGTCTCATGAGACCTACCAATGCATCGAGGAGCTATAGAGGGCTCCCCCCATCACATACTAAGTCCAATGCATTCCTCATATGAATATGTTTAAACATAACATAACTATTTTTATTAAAACAAGCATATGATATGTCAATAATTTCTCAATAAACCATTAATGGTATAAAAATAACACATCAACAGTCAAACATATCACAAAACATTCAATTAAATAATGATGTTTTGGTATCATAATAAATTAACTTCAAATAAAAATAAAATCCATAAAAGGATGTTGACATAGATGAAATCAAGACTATTTGTGAGAAATATATCTTTTTTTAAATCATTTAAAGGACACAAAATTATTAATGAAAAAATTTACTTGGAAAATGTTCTTATAAGTTTGTAAGGGAATATTTTTTGATTTTATAATGACATAAAATAGCCGTACCTGCCGTATAAGTTAAAAATATACATTTTACCTAAATTCTGTCGAAAAGGTTAAAATGGACTTTGTTTGGAAAACAACAGAATGATTCCTTTATAAACATCATATAAAATTTAAAAAAAAGTTTAAATGTCTATGAACCATAGTCTATAAATGTGAATGAATGTTTTGAAACAAATTTTTAAGAAACATGGATGTGGATGATAAAGAGGTTCCTGTAGATAATTACATATAATCAATCTCAGATAATGAAGAGATTGTAGAATTAACCCTAAACTTTTACTTTTCCTTATTCGAGGGTAGGTTAACCTCTTGTGTAATAGTTAAATAAATATTATTAAATTATACAGGAATGGTATACATAAATATGATATCATATATGATCTTTTAATATTTCATTGTTAATAATATTTTTGTATTATCGTCATTTCGTGTGATCAATTACTCATTTTATTTTATATGTTTTTTTACATAAACTATGTTTTTTATCCATATGTGGTAACTTATTCATATCCTTAATGATATAAACTACTTATACATTATTTTTAAATGTCATATTAAAATTTTTCTTGAATGGATATGATGGGGAATGAATCTTATTGCGTTCGTGGAGACGGTATTCTGTACGTACACACGAGCGACAATATCATTATTTTAATATTAAAATAATATATAATTGTATGGTGTATCTTATATAAAGAACCATTAAATGATATATTTATTATTTACATGAATTACACATCATTATTATACCCATCCAAATAATAATTTTTTGAAAAACAATTACACCACGATGTGGAGACGGTAAGTCGTACGTACACACATATGGTGACATGTAATTCAAGGGATGGATAGAACATTGAATTTGGTTATAAAATATTTATAATAACATAACATTATATATAATATACTGGAGTTGTTATTTAATAATTCAAACAATAATGAAAAATGAAATGGAAGAAGAAAGGAACTTGAACGAGGTGGTGAGATTTTTACCTCTTCTTCGGGTTCTTCCTTTTGATTTGATTAAAAGGGATCCTTATGGTATATTTTTGACTAATGGAAGGCCTCTAAGATGAATTTAGTGAAGTTGAGAGGATATTTTTTTAGGGTTTGGTCGTTCCAAAATGGATTGAGGGTTTGAATTTGAGAGAAGGTGGAGTGCCATTTTATAAGAGGGGTGAGGGGCACCTTAAGAAAATCATAAAAATTATTTTATAATAAATTCATATTCAGTATATTATGGCTCCAAAGTGTCTTATTTAAAGGATAATGTGGGGATGGGTATAATTCCTTTCAACCAATAGATTGTAGATAGTTTTAGGTCACTATATTAACCTTATCATTTATATTTAACTCTTAGTTAAACAGTTAAACATTTACCATGTCTCTTTGTATTTTTATATTATATTGTTAATAAACTTACTACAACATGCCAAGAGAACCCCAAGTGGTTAATTATTAATATATATAACCTTATATAAGTCATTTTTATGAATCTTATATTTTTAAGAAGAGAATATCAATTAATAATAAATTATTTGTTTAAAATACTCTTTCATGTCAATTTTGACACTATTTAATAATTGATTTTTTAAAGTTCTAAATACATTATTAATTCGAACTAAATTCAATTAATCAATCCTAACATGTCATATTAAACTAGAAAATTATTGGAATTCATGAAAAGTCTCAAAATACATATTTTTATATATTTATAATATCAATTATTTTAATATTTCATTAATGAGATAATTACCGCTTCACTATTGAGTCAATAATAAATTATATTATTTAATGTCTAAAAATTATAAATAAAATACCATTATGTATGAAATAATTTTAATTTTTTAATAAAAATTTATAATTGAATTTATCTTAGGTATTACTCTATATTAATAATGATTTAGTCATTAATCATTGATTTTAACTCTTTTAACTCTTCTTTGAATTAAATAATAATAAAAGTCCTAATCTAAAAAAAGATGACCAGAAAGGTTCATATTTTATTCCTAAGGATTTTTTTGGGCGAATTATACTTATCCAATAGAAAAAGAACATGTGTTAGGGTAATAATAATATCATTTTTACCCTTAATTACCCTATTTACATTTAACCGTGTCAAATAAAAGTTAAAAATTACTATTCACCGAAAATTATTTTTATCTTATTGATCCACATTTTAATCCTTGATATTAATCATGTCGCTCAGATTTTTAGAATTACAGTCACAGAATCGGTAAAATTATGTTTTATGTGTATTTGCAAATTATCCGAGGAGGTGGTTAAAAGACGGTGAAAAGTTCAATATAGATTTTATATATCTAAAATTATTCAAAACTAACTCCAATGAATTTCATTAAACTTATATAGGTATTATGTATATACATTTACCATAATTAAATTTAAATTTAATAAATAATTATTTAAATAAAAATTCTATTTTAAACTATAACTCAGTGTTTTTCACTATTCATCAAAAATTGAATGTTTTCCTAAAAATACCAAAAATTCACCATAAGATAATTTAAATATTTTGAATCTAAAAAGGAAGTCCATTTTGAAAGATAAAATTTATAAAATTTTAAAATGTGAGTATTACTATTCATTATGGATATTTTGATTTAATGTGGTGTGTGTTAGAACTCGAAGTTACATACAACACACGCTATTGTATTATTCAAGGAGAACCATACAGTGGAAGCTTGGGGTGTTACAAATATAAATAATTCCAATTCCACAAAATGCATTATCTTTCCATTTTCTTGATGGAAACATTACTAACTTCTAAATGTATTTGACTCACAAGTAGACATGTTAGAACAAAACACATAAACACTTCCACATAAACATGGTTCTTTTAAATTATCCTTTATATTGTGTTTAAATTTCCCCTCTATTTTTTGTATATCATGTCTCTTACCACATCATTGAGAAACCACACATATTTTTTCCAATAAACTGACTCATCTCATATTTTTCAAAAAATAGCACCATCATACTGACCAACACATGAACTACATCCTTTCCAATTTCTGACTGATAAATATCATAACTGTCACACCTATGAAACTGTAATCACCATGGCTTTTCTACAAATCAGGAACAAACAAATCAGGAAAAAATATATATAAATAGGTTACTCAACACAATGGGAATAATTTGAAACACAGTATCAATTCATATATAATATAAATTCAAATATCACAATGATTGTACACCCAGAACTATTAGAATTAAAAATCTCACCATGTTATATGGTAAAATACTCAAAAAACGATTTCATTGATAACAATTTTTACACATCGGTGTCCCTGAACACCAAACAAACAACTCACATGGAAAAAACAAAAAAAATAATGAAAAGGGATATACCACCAGTGTTTTTAGACCCAAATTTCTCAAACACCTCCCTCTGCCTCTTTATCACCTTAAAAAATCCAATCAAAACCTCAATTTAAATGAAATACAATGTAAAGGTTTATACATATCTGGAGACATGCATTAAATGTATGACAGAGTATTCTCAAATTCAATACTGTATTTGGATTTCAATTGATTTTTCTATAATTTTATCACACTTATTACCTATTTGGGATACATTTTTCATTAAGTACCTTATAATGTTTTCTATTGATTAGTAATACAAGATTTATTTATATCCTATGTATATAATATAATTCCACAACATTAAACTTTTTATAATCTCGCAATTTCAACTAGAATTCACTTCATTACAATCCAAAATATATTTTTAGATTAGAGTTTTAGGAATTTAGAAAAAAAATCATACATAAAAACCATCAATCCAAAAAAGTGTGTACCATTAACTTAATATCCATTTCTACCAAAACATATAATGTTTAACACAAAACATCAAACAAAATATCTTTCACCAATCATCATAACATTTAACATGACATCCTTCATTCCCTTACACAAACTTATAACCTATAAAAATCATTTGAAAAAATAGGCTTAGAATAAAAATATCACAATAGAATATAAAAAGATAGAAATAAACCATTTTTCCGGAATTACATATAAACATATGAAATCATTTTCACAAACACAAACTTCTCCCCAATATTTAATCATATACATACAATTGAAAAACTGATATTTCCATAAAACATAATAGAAAATATATAAAACAATAAAGGTTTTATGGGGCATTACTTACTTGTATTGTAACCCTCACATATACCTTATATTTCTATACTCTCACAACTACAGTACAATATAACCCTCATAGCTACTTTGTGGTGTAACAATCATAGATACACTTGGTGTAACCATAAAACCGACCTCCAACATAAACATAACCAATGCATTGGTGGGAGATATAGGTCCAACCCTTCATCATAAGAAATTCCAAAGAACCAGAACATAATCATTACATATGATTACTTTTAAAAACATTTATTTTTAATTTTTTAAGAATAGAAATTTAACAGTGGGTATTTAAATAAACTTCCCCTAAAAATATCATATAATTGATGTAATAATTAATATAATAAAAGGATTTATTTTATAAACAGAAAATCCTAGTAAAACATAATAATATTAATGAAATTAATTACAAAAATAATCTCAGTATAACATAATTAATTAAGTATAAGGTTAACCCAAAGAATGTAAATTTGGTTAATAATTCCCATACCTCGTAATTTTTTTACTAGAAACATGTTTAAAACTCATGTATAATGATTAAATGATTGGTATAAATATCATACATATGTCTATTCATGTTTATAAAACCATATATGATTATTTTATAGCTTCATTTGACACATTTATTTATATCATTTAGTTGTTTCTATTGATTTAGGTGTGTGCTTCACATGATTTCCATTGTTGGATTCTATAGAATTTTCTTATCAACTAAAAGAGAAACAATAGAAGTGGAATGGTTTGGAATTAATATGTTTCTCTAATATTGGATGATTTCATAAATTATTTTGGTTTAATTTTTATGAGGATGAATCATTAGATAAATCATTAATGATATCTGTTTAGATCATTTAGGTGGCTCTTTTATAATTATGAACAATTATCATCATATAATAAAATAATATTTATATATGTTCACTGCAGAACATTAAAAGGGATATATCATAAAAATTAAAATATTTTCCATCATTAAAAGGGTTTTATAACCATTTTTAGGGATGTAATGGAAATTGAAAACACATCATACACGTTTTTGGTAAACCTGCATATTAGAGACTGTGTTTTTATTTTTGGAATAAGATTAAGTGGAGAGGAATAATGATGGTGAATTTCACCCCACAAACATGATAACCACTAGAATATATAAGATTATAGAGTTTTAAAACATCTTGGAAAAGGGGACACAAAGGCAGTATATGAAAAGAAAAGTAATTTAAAAAAACATAAGAAAATGAAAGAGGATTCTTACCAATTTTGTCTTTTCCTTGAGATCCACTTTAAGGCCATGGGTTTTGGCCTTTTGGGGATAATAAAAGGTCTTGGATGTGGTAAGCTCCTTGTGAAGAAAATTTGCTAGAATTTTAAAAAAGATAAAATATTGAGTGTATTGAGAGGGAAAGGGTGGAGCGTGATTATTATAGTGGAGGAGAGGATGAGTTTTCAATTTTTTTAATCGTATGTTTAATATTTTTTTCTTAAGAATATGAATAGTTTTCATTCATGTGGCCCTAAATAGTAGTATTTGTATGTGATTTCAAACCAATGATAATTTACATCATCCATGAATCCATCATGATGTAGAAATTTTTTTATTATGAAATTTTCATAAATTATTTAATTTCACTATTCACTAAAAATGCATGTATTTAAAAAAAATCCCAAAAATTCAACCAATTTTTTCGACTGGTAGAAATAAAAAATGTACTCATTTTTTGAAAATAATTTTCTATATATTATTAATTTAGTTTTTAAATAAAATAATATTTTATTCTATAAATACCATTTTTAAAACTAAAACTAATTTTATATCACACTGAATAACTAATCAAGATCTCACCATATTATAACCATATGAAAATAATATAATATTATGATTTACAACTCATAAGGTTCATATCATTATTCATAATTGTATGTTACTATTCACTAAAAAACATGTTGGTTTGATCAGACTTCAAATAACTTACTAATCACAACTGTAGATGTCTATTTTTTTAATTAAAATCATAGAAGCAACAAAAAAATGTTTAATGACTATTTATTATTATATCATTAAAAAAATTCATTAAATAGAGAATTATTGTATCATTAATTTTTTTTATTTTTAAAACCATGGGGTGTTACATTTTCCCCACCTTCTAGAAATTGCGTCATCGCAATTACTTTTCTTTATATATTAATCAAGTGAGGGTATCGTTCCCTCATTGAATTTTTTTTATTACCTTGTTTCTTCTTCAACCATATGTTTCCTCTAAAATAACCATTTCCTAGTGGATTACTGTATTCCATAGTACTTGTTCTCTTCGATCAAGAATCTGAATAGGTTACACTTTAAAAGGAAGGATCTAAAGCAATTGAAATGCATTTGGTCTCAAAACATGACATGAATCTAGAACAAACATTTTCAACATAGAATCATGAAAAACATTTTTTACCTGAGATAATCCTGGGAGAAAATCTACTCAATGGGAGACTAGTCTAACATTATCTAGGATTTTAAAAGTTCTAATGAATCATTGACTTAGCTTTCATTTCTAACCAAAACACCTAAAAATTTTCCATTGTTGTAATCTATGAAAATATTATCACCTACATCGAATGAAAACACTATCCTCTGGTTATCTGTATAACTTTATTGCATATTATGAACATTCCTAATGTGTTCTTGGATCATCTTCACTTCTCCATCCATTTCATCTACTAATTCTGATCTCATCAACATCCTTTCCCCGACATCATCTCAAAAAGATGGAGTTTAACACCTCTTCTAATATAATGCCTTGAAAGGATGTATCTGTTTATTGCAATAAAAACTATTATTATAAGTGGATTAAACTATATAAATATATTTATCCCAAATTCCTTATTAATCCATTGAACAATCTCAAATCATATCCTCCAATGTCTGAATCTTCTGTTCTAACTACCCCTCTGATTGAAGATGAAATGTTCTACTGAAATTTAATTCTATTAACAATGACTTATGAAGGACTTTACAAAAGTTAAAAGTGAACATGGGATCATAGGTGGATTCAATGGAAAGAGGAACTCCATGTAACATAAAAATATTGTTGACATACAGTCGAGAAAACTGGTCCAAATACATAAAATCTCGAATAGGAAGTGAGTGAGTAGATTAAGTTAGTCAATCAATAATTACACATTTTTCATTTTTACCATGAGAATTATTTGGTATCCCCACAACGAAACCCATTGATATATTTTCCAATTTCTACTATAGAACTAGTAAAGGATGAAGCATCCTGATCAGTAACTAGAACACTTCAATAATATATTTTCATATCATTCATTTTACGATGAAATCTACAATGTCTCCTTTCATTCCATCTCATCAGTAATACTCTTGACGGTCTTTGTTCATCATTATGATTCTAGGATTAACTAAAAAAGGAAATCTATGAGCTTCCCACAACATTTATTTATTCAGTTGAGAATCACAAGTCACATAAAATCCTTTTTTATATCTGAAAACACAATCTTTATCAATGATGAATTATAGAAACAAACCCATTTTAACAAACACTACCTCTTTCTATAGCTCGCCATCTACCTTTGGTACTTACATAATTCTTCCAAAAAAATATTATTGTAAAAAAATCTGAAACAAAGTATGGGAATTTCCTGTACAAATAACATCAACAAAAAAATTCATCAAATCATTAATCTAGGGGTCATGTTCTAATTGTAACGTGGTTAATGATGCATGATTCTTTTGACTCAAGGCATCCGCCAGTTTTTTTTAAATTTCACATATTCAAAATTAATCGAGAAATGATAATCTCTTATCATTGTATTCCATATTATCTTCCCCATTATTAGTTCCTTCTGAGTAAATATTTACTTCAGACATTTTTGGTTGGTATATATTTCATATTTGGCACCGTATAAATGATACCTATAACTTTTCAAATAAAAAACAACAACTAAAAATTCCAAATCATTGGTGGTATAATTTAACACATCATGTGTTAGTTTTATAGATGTATAAGCATGTACCAAATCAATAATAATTAGAACACATCCATTTCCATTCAATGTGTCATCACTGTAGTTGGAAAAAATTCCATTTCTAGAAGGTTGAGTCATTACTCATTAATTCACCAATCTTATACTAAAATCTTGAAAATAATCTTCACATTATTTTTTCAAGATGAATTTGACTTCAATTCGAGTTAACTTATTCAGTGGACCTGATTATTGTGTAATGTTGTCAACAAACCTCTGATAATAACCTACCGAAACAATAAAAAATATTAATTATGGATATATTTTTTTTTTCTTCTATATTTTTAACAACATTATTTATGAAGGAAAATCAGTTATTCCATCGTTAAAAACAATGTAACCATGGAAATAAATTTTATGCAACCAAAATTTACACTGTCTGAATTTTTGATAGTGTTTCTTTTATATTAAGGATTTAAAAACAACCCTTAGATGTTTTTCATGATCCTATTCAACGGATCCTATATTATCACAAACTACTCGGTTCTAGTTCCCACCATTCATGTTTTAGATTCATAAAGATATCATCCTTTTGATTCCTTCCAACTTCATATTCCCAAATTCTTATGTGAAAAAATGATCTGAATAGACATTTTTAGGCGATGAAGCATTATAATACATAAATTAAATATTATTTCACCCTTAAAATAAGTTAATAATCATTTATAGTGTTCTATTAACATGATCTTAAATATTATAGTTATCTAAATCATGCTATGATACCAACTATATGGCCCCAACCTTAAACATTACATAACCTTTCTATTTCAGCTAGATTTCACCTCTTTACAATCCCTATGATCCTTTTAGTTTAGTATTTTAGAGAGTTAGTAAAAACTCATCCATATAATTTCACCAGAATCCAATGTGGCTACCATTCAAACAGTATCGATTTCATCCAAAACATAGTGTTTTTAACTCACACAAAAATAACATGATTTATTTGAAAAATCATCATAACTTTTAAATTAACATCCTTATTTCTATTAAACATCCTTATAACCTATGAAAAACATATAAAAACATTGTATGAGAATCAAACTCATAGTAAAGGATGTAAAAATTTGAGAGAAACCATTAGTCCATGAATACTTAAAATAAATGAAATCATTTTCACAAACGCATACTTCTCACCCATAAGGAATCCTATACTTACTCGGTGAAAGAAGAGATTTCCATTACACAATAGAGATTATATATAAAAACACAAAGGTATATTTGGAAATAAAATATTGTATTTTAGCCCTCACGGGTACCTTATTATTTGAAACCCCACTGCTACCATACAATGTAACCCTCAAGGTTAATTTATAATGTAACCATCACAGCTACCATATGGTGTAACCATCACAGTTACACTTGGAGTAACCATACATACGACCTCCAAAATACACAAATCCAATGAATTAGTGGCATATATATGTCCCAAAATAATCAAAAAAATTCTCAAGATCTATAACATAATTATAAAACATGAATAATTGTATAAAAATATTTCTTTTGAATTTAGTAAAAATATAGATTTAAAAGTGGATTTTTAATGAAAATACCCCTAGATATATCATATAAATGAAGTAATAATTAATATAATGAATGTATTCTGTATATATAATATAATTACACATAATAAATCATATTATAATCGAAATTAATTAAAAAATAATCTCAGTAGAAATTAATTAATGAAGTAGAAGGATAACCAAAATAATGGATATTGTGTTACGAATTCCCTTACATTAGGTTTTTATTACTTGATTCTTGTTTAAACCTCACGAATAAAATAGAAAAGAGTGTTATTAATATATTAGATGAAAATTTTCATGTTTATAAATCTTTATATTTTTATTTTATATCACCATTCAACCCATTTATTTATAACATTTTTTCATTTCCATTGTTTCTAATGTGTGCTTCACATGATTTCCAGGGTTAGTTCATCAAGTATTTTATTCTCGAATGGACGATAAACTGAATAAGTGGAATGAAATTAAATTAATATGTTTCCAAAAAAATTAAACAATTCCATTAATCATTTTAGTTGTATTATATGAGGATGAATCATTAGGTAAATCATTAGTAATATCTGTTTAGATCATTTTGGTATTTCTTTGATAATCATGAACTAGTTTCATAATATAACATAACATTATATATATATGTTAAATCTAGAAATTTAAAAAGTATATATTATAAAATTAACAATATGTTTCAACCATTAAATTTGATTTATTACTAGGTTTTATGGAATTAATGTAAATTGAAATCACATCATCTGTGATTTTGGTAAATTGTCACATCATGGATGGTGTTTTTGTTTTTAGAATAAGAGGAAGAGTATAGGAAGATTTATGGTAAAGATTTCCAATAAACACAATAACATCCATAATATATATGATTATTTATCCTTCATACCTCTTCTATAAGGTTATTTGAATGGATGATATGAAAAGACAAATTATTGTAAAAAACATAAGAAATTGAAAGAGGATTATATCCTCTTGATCTCTTATCATTGAGATAATACATAAGGCCATTGGGTTTGGACATTATTTGATATAATAAGTTCATGGAAGTGGGAAGGGCCTAGTGAAGGGGATTTTGGAAGAATTTAGAAAATTATAAAATCTTGAGAATTATGGGAGGAAGAGGGGGTGAGGGTGGTGTTTATAGTAGAGAAGAGGAGGGGATTTCCATTATTTTAATCATTAGTTAAATATTTGTTTCTCAAGAATATGAATAGTATTAATTCTTTTGACACTAAAGAGTAATAATTTCATGTTAGTTCGAACCAATGGCCATTTACATCATCCATGACTGAAGAATTATTCGTAAATTCATTTATTTTTCATTTTTCATAAATTATCAAATTCAACTATTCATGAAAAATTCTAGTATTTCAGAAAAATACTGAAAATTTACCCTAACCTTTTTCTAGATATCTAGAACTAAAAAATGATCTCAATTTTTAAAAAATAATTTTATAAATATCATTAATTTAATATTTAACAAAAGCCATATTTGTTTCCCAAAAATAAAAATTCTAAAACTATAAATGATTTTATATAAACTTTATAATTTAATCAAGATCTCATTATATTATATCCTTAGAAAATAAACTAATAATATGATTTAATATTCGTAAGGGAAATATTAATATTCATATTACTATTAATAGAGCTATGTTATGCTTCACAAAAAAACAATTTGGCTCTATCAGTATCCAAATAACTAACTAATCACAACCATAGATGATTTTTTTTCAAAATTCAAATCATAGAAGCGACAAAATAATGTTTAGTGTCTAGTTTCTAGATATCTAAATAAAATAATGTATCATTATAAAGAAATTAATTTTTTCATTCATTTAAATTTATTTTTAAACCCTTTGGGAGTTATATATATTTTATCAATGTTATTATTCTTTTACATAAATATTGGGAAAGATATGATAGAATTTTATAAACACTCAATTAAATTTAATTATGTTCAAAAATCCTCATATAAATAAAAAATAATATAATAAATATATAATTTTGGATGATATAAATCATCCATCTGTTTTGATTTTTGATAAATTATGTTAATGAAACTTTTCATTGGTTTATTTATCATATAATTTTAGTTATTAATCCTATACATATATGGATCCATTTGTCGCCTTATATTATAATCCTCATTGGTCACCTTTTTATGAGGTAAATAATATTGGAAGCATTCATATATGAGGAGTTTGATGATGTAATCAATAAAATTGATTATTTTTTTAAAAGAAAATTATACATTGAAAAAAAGTATATTGTGATAAAAAAATTATCATGGATTATTACCATCCGAGAAAAATGAGTGTGATCATGTCTTCTTAAATTTGTCTCCTCCTATTTGAAAATGATGACATTGAGATATTTTAAAACTATAATCATTTTTCATGGGTAGATTAAAAAATATGGATATTGTTGGAGAAGTCCATTATATGATAAAATCCAAATTGTTCTTCTTATAGCTCATCTAAGTTCATACTTTCAGGTTCTCTCTAATGTTTCTTATTAGAAATCAATAGAGTAAGAACATAATATCACATTACTTCAAGGTTAAATTAAAATATTGGACCTGAAATATATGGTCATAATGGGAAATTAAAATCCTTTATATACAATGACGTGCATGAAAGAAAAAATACATATGAAAAATAGGAAAAGGAATCCCCAAAATAAATTATAATGTACACTGTTTTATAAACAATCCAAGTGTCATTATATGGTACGAAATTAACTATAATGTTTAGATATAAAGAATATATGTATTTTATTGATAATTAATTATTTTAATTATTAATTTATTTTATTAGTTTACCTCTTGGTTACATAGAGTGGAGATAAATTTTTTATTATTTAATTTTTGAATATTATTATTGTTGCGACATTATTTTTTGGCCAAGATAATCAAATGTGTCAAATGGTTATTTCACTGGATGTAATATAAAAATATGGAAATGTAATTATGGGTATCAGATATTATTTCATTGGAATAAATTGATGCATGATATATTTATATAATTTGGTTCTTAATTTTATAGATTAATGGATTATATTATTATATTTGTATTGTAGATATTCTAATGATATAATTTTTGAATTAAATTTTGTGTATTGAGAATAAAAATTTATATCAGGATCAATCTTTTTCAGTTATTGAATTAGTCGATTATGCTATAGAAAATATTGAAAAAGAATTAATTAGTTATTAGAAGTGAGGAATTAATTATTGTGGTAATTTTATTGTTGAATCTAATTATCAATGATGGTAAATTTCAATTTTATTTAACGTGATGATTTTATTTAATGAAAGGGTATATATTTATTGTTTACAAATGTATCATTAATATTATCCATATTCCATTTAGCACTTTCTATTTCTCTATAATTACTACGGTTTGAAGTTGTTGTTATGTAATTGTGAATCAAAGGATTAATGGAAAGTTATAAACATTAATGAATGTATTATGAGTTATTTCATTCATTTTAAACTAATTATTTTTAGCAATATTTAAATTTTTTAGTATCATAAATCCAAAAAATATGGTGTTATTAAATTTGAGTTACTATGAATATATATTTGAAATTTTAAAAAAAATAATTGTAAAAATGGAATGAGGGCCATTATACATAGTAAATAATTCTCCTCTAATCTATAACTATTTTAATACCAAATACCATAGATTAATACAGAACCATGTCAATTTGTAAAGGGGTTCTGACTTACTCTAGTGGTCAAAAATATTTATATAAAAATTAATATTATCTTCATGTAAAATAACATAGGTTGCATTATAATTATATAGGTGACATTCCAAATTACCACCAGCCATATAAATTCTAGAGAAGATATTTTTAATTTGAATTTTAAAATATTATATATATAGAAATGTTTTTGGTATGGCTTGGTGATTTGGGATACCTTGGCCTATTATTAATCAATAATATATCTAGAATATATTCTATGTGACTTCATGATTGATTCAATATTTACTATAGGCTTTCAACTAGTTGTTAGGGATTATCAAATTCATTGAGCAGTCAATTCCATAGATATAATAAAAATAAATAATTATTGAAATTCTCAAACATTATCTTCCACAATTCATACAAGTATTGATAACCAATCATATTTATCTAGTTATATATATATGTATAATAATTTTCCTGATTAATGACCCATTCGATTAATCACTACAAACAAAACATAAGAATATAATATAAAATTGAATCAAATTACATCCCCAACTATATTCTCTATCCCATATACAATAATATATCATTATCTTATAGCCCAATATACAAAAAATATATTCCATACAACTAAAAAACAAGAATAATGTCTACAAACTCTCATGTGTGTCTATAGAAGTTGTAAGAACACATATCCATAGGTTATCCCAATGTTCCTTTGATATATACCATTATATAATTATGTACTCACAGGGAATGTAGAAGATCTAAATAATATTTGTATGTTGAGCCTTTAGGTGATAACATGACCACCACATCAACTGACTAAATTTACTTCATCCAATGATAAAAATAAGTTACCTCGTTTCACATGTACTAATCCATAGTCAATATAAATGTTTTAGTTGTCTTACAAGTACCCTATAAAATCCCCCAAGGAAATAACAAACATAAAATACCCTACCTTCCCCTACTCATTGTAGGATCATCATAAATGATTCCCTAGTCATTTCAATATAGAGATTCCACACATATATTTCCCTGGTCAACCAATATAACCATGGGATATGAATTATAATAATACCACGATAATTCTATATCACATTGAATGATGTAAAATAATATTACCATGATTATCTCTTATCACTTAGGGATATTTCAGACAACAAAAAAATAGTTATCACCTAATATCTAGGGATATAATGAAAAATAGTACCCCTGTTATCCCAAATAAATCAATGTTATTTCTCAAAATATTAATCATATTAACCCACCACATGAATGGACAAAAAAAATTTAAAAACACTAATTATATTAGTTATAAAGCCATAAATAAAATTATTTAACTAATCAATATTTTTTCAAGAAGGTCAATTGTCATCATTTTTTCATGTATCCAGTCCCAACACAGCTAATACATTAATCCATATGGTGGGTGTAATGACTCAGGTGTTTATAATATTATGAGGATCATTTTTTGACAATAGGTGTCGAGATGATGTGTTATTACAAATTCATGGTGTGTGAAGAATAAATGATAGAAATACGTTAAATATATTTTTTATAATTTCCCTGTGGTTTTCAGGGAAATAATTGAATATCTCCTAAAAGGTGGACCGAATAAAAAATCCAAGGGCACCGTGGAGATTAGAATTTAATTTTTACTCTTTGTGTGAAATTACATTTCTCAATATATGGAATTTGTGTGAAATTCATCTATAGCATAAAAATAATAAAATAAGTTAAATTAATATACATATTTTTTAACTATGTTTTGACCAAATCCACTTCTTTAAATATAAAATAATGTAAAATTATTGGGGGTAGCCTAAAAAAGCTACAATTCATAGAGTTCTATTAGAGAGAATTATTGTATCTCTATTGGAAGATGACAACCTAATTGAGGTTCCAAAATTAGTGTATAGTGGAATCAGAAGATCTTTTCAATGACAATGAAATAGCTTTATTAATCATCAGCAATTGAACCAAAATTCAGGTATTTTGTTTTTTTCATTCCATGTTAAATTTTTCTATAATGAATGCAAATCAATCTACCATCTTTTTGATATACAAATCATGAATATTGTGGGATGGGTTTATTTGATTTGAGAATCTGGGAATTTCTTTGTAAATAAATAATTATCTATTATTTTAACATTATAATGCAAATGAATCATGGTCAACATAAACATCTTCTAATATACATTCCCTATGGAAGTTATTTTTTCATTCCTTCCCACATTCTCATTTATCGAGGGAGATTTTACTTGGATGGTGGTTTGATAAACTTTTAATATCCAAATTTTTTCCACCTATTTAGTAGTGAAATGATTCAATATTTTATATATTTTATTAGAACTAGTTTATATATTTTTAATAATTGATGTTCCATCGTATTAGACATTGTGGATACTATGTTTTTGTGTTCTTCATTGAGTGATGATGAATGAAATTTAAAGTCATTTTATAACTGGAGTGATGGCCTAATTTATATGATTTGATGATATAACGTCATGGCGAATTACTCTCCTTGGATCCTACATGGAATTTCGTGGGATCAATAGATAGAGGAGTAGAGAATATGTGTTATTCCAGATCTAGAATTCTATTGATCTTTGTGTTACATGGTGTGTGATCTAGAGTTACATGAGTTTTAGGGGCCTCATATTGGGTGCTAAGGTTTCAAGATTAGGTTATGTATCACATGGCATGTGACCTCTATCATAGGGCATATGACCTTTTGGGTGTCTCAACATGTAACTATGAGTGTACATAGACTTGGGTAGGGGTAAACTTACATGGAAATCCCAGGTAACCCCACTTGTTCATGACCATCCTGGGTGCACATGGGATAAGTAGTGTAATTGTACAGGGTAAAGGGTGTGATGTGTACTTCCACTCCAAAATGGGAACAAGTAATTTTATTTGGATAAGACCCAGTGATGAAGTGACATGTCTTGTACCAATACTACATATCATGTAGTCCATGAAACACATCTTAGAACCCACATCCTCTATATCTTTGACTTGTTTCATTAGGGTAGATTCCCTATATCCATTCTTTCTGTGTTATTATGTAATCAATTACTTCCCATAGGATGGTGATCCCTTCAGTAAGACATCCTTGATAGTGTTGTTGGAATCCCTCTGTGAGGCCCGAAGTGAGATCATATATCATCTTCTTTCATGAGGAGTATTTCTTAGTATCATGATGTCCAATAGTACACGGGTGAAAATAATCTAGTTACAAAATTTAATCATATTTATTTTTTTTATACCACTAGAGTTTGCAGTGATCCTCAAATTTATATTATATATATTCATCATTTGAGTGTTTACTTATTATAGAGATATTAGATGAGTGCTACTCTTAAATATATATCATTAGTGTTGTCTGACTCATAGAGTGTGTTCTCTCGTAAGAGTGTTATGTTAAACTACTGAGATAAAATATTCAGTAGGCAATAAATATTTGACTTACCATTAGAATATGTATCTTTTTTGAGCATATCTAGATATTTGTTTTATAATTTTTATAGAAATTTTTTTTATAGTGCCAAATATTTTTCCTTTTTATTTGATTTTTTAATTCTAGGATATCCTACTGGGAATTTCTATACTAACCCTTAGATAGTATTTTCCCACATGTGTCATGTATTGTGTATATGATCAACTATTTTATAGATTATTATAGGGACTAGGACCATGCCGAACTTACTATGACCAGACATATTGAGGTTTGTTCTTAGTGAATCTTGAGAGAAGTCCTCATCTTTACTTCTATGTTGGTATTGTTTTAAAATTCTTTGTAGTGGGATTTGTTTCAGTCTTGATTATGTTTGTGTGTGTACATGTACATTAGGATACGAACTCCCACCATTAGTGATATTACTACGCATCGCTAGTCTCCAACCCTTCCCTTTTAATGGTGGGCTTCGGCATCCATAACATGGGCCCCATTAGTACATGTGTGATATATTGGTGTTAGAGCTAGTAGGATGTACCTTTGGATTAGAGTGTATGAGATTGTTTTGGAAGAAAATGTTGTGAATTTAAATTTCAAAATTGTGGACATAGAATCTTGTGTTGGTGCAGCGACCAAAGAATCCATACACCACGTTTTTGACTAACTTATTTTAAACACCATACATGAGAGCACATGTTATGTGAAAAAATGGTACATGTAACATATAATAATGGGTTTTGGTTTTCACATCTATAATGAGTTATCACTCATTATATACTCATTTAATGTGGTATATCTTTTATATTATATGATCCCTCCATGTTATATATGAACTAGTATTTGACATCAGGATCCTCAGTGATGTGGAATTTATAGAGGGAGACGTTCTAGAGGTTTACCTCCATGTGGTGTACAAGATATACCACAACTTGTAGAGTATAATATTTTACACTTAGTACTAAAATATAAGGTCGATTGGTTAAATTGAATTCATGAGTTTCAATGACAGTGACCCCATTGGATCTAAGGTGAGCCCGAACAACATGTGGGTGTGGATCAGCTTGAGTAAGTGAAATTATTTTTCCATCTAGCTAGGACACCAATAGATCATAAGGTGGTATTTGTAGAGAGCCTTCATCATGGATCCGTAGAAAGATAGTGGGGTTTAGTTGTCCAGTCATACATTTAGGATATAATATCATGTTCATATATTGAGTTCCTTATTGCATAGGATTTCACTCCAACTATGATGATGAATGTATTAATCTTGGAAAAACAACAGATTTAGTAGGGAATCATGAAATTTGTTGATTATTTATCAATGTTTAGCAACATCTCTAGGAACCTGATGAATATAGTTCAATATTAGTTCTTCAAGGATAAAAAATTTGGTAAAGTACTGGGAAATTAGAGAATGTGTTATACCTCTATTAAATAAAACCTATTCATTGGAGATATAGTAATATTTTGTGGTTTAATATTTATGGATAATTATATAAGGATAGTGGATGTTGACTGTGGGCATGCCTGAGAAGGGAATTTTATCATAGGGATCTGATGACTATCTCAGTGACCTAGATGTGAGAAATTCATTAGGATGAACTCTCATAATAGAGGGTCTATAGTTCAGGTCTCACTGAAAGGTTCTATTCATTACATAAAATGGTTGTTCTACTAAGGGGACAGAATGAGACATCTTTCATGAGATTTCATGACCAACCATATGGCTGTTAGTTACACTATGGTTAGGATATGAACGTATATGCACCAACATGTGATGGTCGATATATAGGTGGAAAACATGGAAGAGGAGATGGGAGAGAAGTTGGAGGGGACGAAATCATTGAGATGATACTACCACCGCCCCGGTTGGTCAACACCTAGCTCAGGGTGCATGGAGATAGGGTTGGGGGTAGCTGTAGGATGTCAATGAGTATGACCTAGGAGATCTAGGAAAGATATGACGTATGATATTTTTCTTGTATACATTAGCTATAGTACATATAGATAAGTGTACCTATCATTCATTTATTTCCACATATTCAATTGAAGACATAATTATTCAGGTTCTTCACTTAACTCAACCCTTGAACTTGGGGAATACTACTATAAAATATTCATTTATGATAAACATGTACCATCATTGTTACCAGACTCTTGGAGATGAGAGTTTCTATTGTGATATCAATTTATTTGTATGGAGTCCTAATGACATCATATTATATATGCAATGGTTATATACAGTTCATTCCAAGATTTATTATTTTAAGTGGAGGATGCGATGTTTCCATTTTGAAAAAATATGGTTTTCATTTGTGTGTAAAAAGGAAAGCCTAACACCATAGTATGGACACATTAAAATGATGGTGCAGTTGATCAATTGTCAGTTGGATATCATAACCCTTGCAGAAACAGATGTTATTATTTATAATATCTTTTTAGAGGTGGTTGATTATGAGGATGTATTCCCAGAGGATGTTCTAAGCTTACCTCCCCTCCAAGATATATAGTTCATCATTTATCTAGACCATGAGACTATTTAATTATATGATCAATCATGTCAGATGTTCCTCATAGAGCATCATGAGTTGAGGGTGTATTTTGAGTTCTTCCTTACAAATGACATTGTTAGACATATTGTTTTACCTTGGGTCTCCCTTTCTTTTATCCGTGAAGGAAGATGAGATATTGATGTTTTTTGTGGAAATAATTTTCTTGATCATAGTGATTAGGATGAAAAATTGGCCACTACAATTGATCGATGACCGTATAGATCAATTGAGTGGGGAATTATGGTTCTAGATGGTTTAACATAGGTTGTGTTATCACAATATATTAGTGTGTGATGTGGAAGTATTGATGATGGAACTCACATCATACTATGGACAATACTTGTACATGTTAATTCCATTTTTTGCATGAAAAAATCTCTATCAGTGTTCATGGGTCTCTGTAACTAGACCATTCAACCTTTTTTATATTAGTTCATGATATTCTTAATTGATGACAACTTAGTGTACTTGTTTTCCATGGAGGGGAACACAAGAAACATGATTAAGGTTTTGGACATATAAAAGATAATCTTATTTATGGAAATCTCTCAATGTGTATGTTCATGATACAAATGGTCCACATTCCGAGATATGTTTTCTCAATGGATGGGTTGGTATTGCACATGACCAAGTTCAATATGATAATTTATTTAGAGCCACCTAAGAGTGTGATAGAGGTCCATATCATCCATAGGATGGAAGGATATTATTGGATATTCATACATGATTTATCCTTAATGTCATATCCCAAGACATCATTGACTAGAAGAGGGAAATCTTTCATGTGTAGAGATAGGTGGATGTAGTCTATTCTGTAGTTGAGGAGGTAATTGGTGAGCACTCCCATATTGATATTTAGAATGGGGGTGTTGAGTATATTGTTTTTTATTTTGAATCATCGACTTGACTTCTTGGAGTATTAATGGAAAGTCATGCAGTTATTTCTATTTATAAAATATAGTTTAGAAAACATGATAAAGACTATGTGACCCATGATCTTCAATTATCTGTGGTTTTATTAGCACTAAATATATGGAGACAGATCTTAAATGTAAATCATTTTATTGTTTATTTTCAAAATAAGTGTCTCCATTATATATTCTTCTATAAGAATATTAACTTGAGATAGAGTAAATAACAAAAGTTCCTCTAGGATTCAGACGACATGGTTATTTATACTCCTATATAAGGGAATATGTTAGTATATGCTCTTAGAAATAAATATTATTCACTATTTTTGTAAGAGGTGTAATATTAGTGGTCCCTGATTAAGTTATCCTTTTAGTATTGTTATAGATAATCTTAAATCCAATTTATGGTTGTTACCCCTCCAATTCTATAGAAAGTCAAGGAGGAATAGCATTGGGATGCCAACTATGAGACCCAACATACTCAAATAAACAATAGACATGCTTCTAATATATTATCTACATATAGTGAGCATGTAATTAATTTTATAGGACTACTGATGATACCAATAAAATTTTTCCATGAATTATTAAAAGTTTCATAAGACACCTTAGGTTCTACATCCTTGTGTTTAAAAGATGTACCAGGACCTACAATGTCAATTTTAGTAGTCACAAATGATGAAGTGAGTTGAGGGGTTTTTCTACATATGCATTACTTGTCATTAAGTGAAGGATGAGCATTCCACTAGATTCATCTCATCCACAAGGGGTGATATATTGGAAGTGGTATGGTATATACATGGAATTCAGGATGGGATTAACATGTTTCAATAGGGGACACAATCTCATCTTAGTTTTTAAAGACATACTAACCATGTACACCCACTTCTTTTATATATGAGAAAAATGTCTATTAAAGAATTTGGGATGTCACTACATGAACAAGATAGTTATACACTAGGATGTTACCATGAGTATTATTTCAAACTATGATTTTAGATTCACAAATCTGTAATATAAGATATTACAAGATGATTTTGGGACTCAGTTACACCTGAGCACAAAATTTCAACCCATTACATGAAGCCAAAAAGCTAAGACCATCCAGGTCTTGGAGGAAATGTTGAAGGCATTCGTGTAGGACTTTTTACACAGTTGGGAGGATCATCTACCCATGGTTTAATTTTTATACAATAACAACTAACATTAATACATTGGTATGTGCCCATTCAAGGACTTGTACAGAAAAACATGTAGGTTTCCAATAAACAACATTTTTCTAGGAGAGTTAGTACTTATGGGACCAATGATTGTGCGAGATAATATTAACAAGGTTCAGATCATCCAGAATTATATAGTGACTTCATAGAGAAATCATAAGGCTTATGTGGATAGATTAAAAAGGACTTTGGTATTCGTAGAGGAATAAATTATGTTCCAATGTGTTTCACCAAAATGTGGATTATAGAGGTTGGGATTGGGAGTAAATCTATCTTTGATATTCACTGTATATTTCCATATATTTAATATAGTTGGCAAGGTGAAGTACCTCTCTTTTCTACAGAAATATTTAGACTAGGTACACATTGTCTTCCACGTGTCACAGATGATTCGTTACATCCATGACCCATCATATGATCGTGATAAGTTGTGATCGAGACATTGAAGAAGGAGATCGCTTTTTGGGTACCATGTAGGGAAATTGGATTCATAGGATATGATGTATCATGGGTGAGAAATTCATTTAGTTTGGGTCTATTTGAAGGAAAAGAATCTTAATGAGAGAACATGAGAGTGTGTATCTTATATTCATGCTCTATACCTACATCTCTTCATCTAGACCTAGATTTTTTATTTTGGGATGTAAATCCTTAATGAAGGAAAAATTTTACAACTTCAGTTTTCCATGTATTTTTTAGAAATTTTATGAATTATTTAAAAGACAGATTTTGAGACTGCATGTTATTATAAAGCCCAGTGTTCCTAGAATTTTTTTTAAATATATTAATAATATTTATTATCATGAACATGTAGTTTTCTGCAAATGTGTAATAAATTAAAAAAATGTACTGGATCAAAAATATAAGGCTACCATTGAGTTAAAAATTCATTATTTACCCTAGGAAACACTTGAAATTTGTTAGCATGGCTTGTTTGTGAAAAAGTCATCTCATGAAAATAATGTAAAGAATAAACAATATTAACTATTTTTTTTTTGAAATTACCAATTAAGTAACCCTATTAAATAAATATAAGAATATGGTTTATTTCATGTATTAACTACTTAAGTCTAAAATTTGTTGAGATGCATTAGAAGGAATTTGAGGAACTTAATTTGTAGATGACAGACATATCTATGTTCCAGGATCAACACGTAATAGAATTTTAGGATCTCACAAATGAAAACAACACAACATCCTTATTCAACAATGATTGATCTAAAATCCTTGTGGGATGTTTATTTTATTTTATTTTTCTCCCATTACCTTTTTATATGATTAAAATGAATCAAGGAAGAAACTTAATGATCTACAGAACATATGTATTGTGATATGGGATAGTTTGATTCAGCAATCAGGGAATATATTTGTTATTATTTGATTATAAATTCATTTAACATTCTAATGGAAATGAATCATGGTCGACATGAACATAATCTGATTTGTGATCCTCATGGTGGTTCTTTTACTATCCCCCCCCCCCTTTCATTCATCATCTGTATATATATTTGGGATGGGATGAGACGAATATAGAACTGTCAATTTTTTCAAACTCATTAAATGGAATTTGGAGGAGTCCAACTCGTTGTATAATATATTTCCATATATCCATCATATATTTTTAAGGGACATGCCTGACAATAACCACTTCATGAACGGATGTCAATAGTGTTATCTAACTCGTGGAGTGTGCTCTCCAGAATGAAGGTTATGTGGATCTTTCAAGAATTAATCCTATGCATGAATCTATGTACTGAAATGCCTTTATATTTTTTGTATTAGTTGAGTATAAATGGTTAATATTGTTATATGTTCTATAAATATTTACCTGTGTAGTTATTACTATATTTATTTTGTAATTTCAGTATGATTTATGTGTGTCATATAGTATGTTTTTATACTGATGCCTATACAAGATTTGTCCACATGTGTCTTTTCTTTTGTAGAAAATTTACAATTTGATAGAGTCCTAATGGGTCTAGGACACGATGGTTCTCAGTGTGATTGACAAGACTGATAATTTTTCCTATGTTATCCTGATAGGATTCCTCATCTTTAATTTCTAGTTGTACATGTTATCAGACTCATTGTGGTGGGTCTGTATTGGGAAATGTTTGAGTTCCATTGATTCTATTGTAATTTGGTTGTGTAAAAATGTGTATGCATGAATTATTCCTTTAATTTTCATTTACATTTAATTAATTTTTTTTGTAGATTAGATAGGTGTTTCTATAAATAGAAATTAGGTTATGGACTCCCATCATTAGTGATATTTCTTCTCGTCAGTAGTCCCCACCCTGACCTTTTTGTTGTGGGATTGGGGAGTCATGGCATAGGCCCCATCTGGACGAGTTGTGATATTTTGTACTATATATCCTATCTCATCATATTTCATGATCCTATCTACATACTGTGTTCAAGAGAATACATAGAAGTAAAATCAACCCTCATGCTCAGTAGATCATCTTATATAACCAATTACTCGAGACCTATCTCCACACATTGACACACATCTCGTCAACCAACTAGTCTCACATGATATTACCATCAAGAATTTTTTTTTCACATTATCATATCATGTCTAACATATTATCCTTATCATCTCACATGTAAGGGAATCATCTATGGCCCCTCAAACATATCTCTAACTATTCTCACTGAAACCAAGCTATATCCAACTCCTCATGTTGTTAAACCATCTTGTAATCCCTACCAAACCATATACTTGATAGAAAAGTCTCATATGTTTATGATTCAGATTCGAAAATGGTTTTTGTAGCTATGTACTTCCATTAAATAACATATTTTAAACCCCTTAGCAACCCAATTCGAGGACGTTGAATGATATCATTTGGAACATATGTTGTTCATATCACAAAACTCCCATAAGAAATCTCTCAACCATATCACATAGAAAACCTCCCATTAATCCTCATCAGCTCATTGAGTAATTTTCTTATTGACGTAAATTTCAAAGTATCATCTCATCCATTGAGGGTGTAATGTAATCAAGGGGAGATAATATATTCTCTGAACCAACACCACTAATATTAAGAAACTGATTCCTTCTTAAATATCCTTAAGAAACCCACTTAGGATATGGATACGTCACATAAAGACCAAATACCCATCTCAACTATATTATAATTTCAATGGGTATATCTTCCCCTTATATACCACAAATTGGGCTACATTATTTTTCATAATCATCAAAAAAAAATTCTTTAGTGGCATTTCAATCCATATCCCTTTACCAAATATAATATATTTCAGTGAGAATTCACACTAATTCATCATTATGTATATCATTGTAATACTAATGTTAACCCAACATATCACATGTAACTTAATTTTTTATGATTTTATATACCCCTAAAACATTCCTGATGATCTTTTTTTATATCTGATCGTCATTTTTTATCTTATTCTTATGTGTTCAGATGATAATTTCATTTAATATACATTGTGGTCTTTTTTGTTGACATTTTCAGATGTATATAATATCCTATATGGTATGTTTCTAGCTATGTATTTAAATTGGATATATATATTAATCGGCTAAATCAATCACCTACTACCATAAATCTAACACTTCAATTGGGTGTGACATGGAATTTCCAACATTGACAAGATAACCAACATGAGAAATTGTCTACAAAGATCACACATATATGTAAAACAATTTCATGGTGTAAATGGATATGTAAAACTCATTTGAGGTTTAATTGGATACATCAATTCAATAAAATATATCAGTTTCAACTACTTTACTAAGAATCAGATATGATTTATATCATCTACATGTATTTAAATATGAAAATCATTTACATGGATTCAAATAATGAAATCTAATACATCATGTATCTAGTTGATTTTTATTACAATAGATGAACTGAACTGATCATATAATGTTATTGTATGATCATTAAATAATCAATTAACTCTGTATGGTAAAATCTACTTGAATAAGAGTCATATATATAGTCAGAAGAAAAACCCCTAGGATGTTTTATATTTGTCTATGGTTTTCTAGGTTTTATAAGGAAAATGATATGTCATAAATCCCTTATTCTGCAGTTCTTGTTCTTCTTACTAAGATAAATGTATTGCATGTGTTAATAATTTTCAGAATATTTCAGAAATATTTTACATAAATTAAGAATTTAATTTTAAAAAAAGAGAGAGTACACATTATCAAAAACTGTCTTGAATAACACTCTATTTTATTGGAATGCAATGAAAATTAATTCTAATAATGATAGTTATTAGAATTGGTGAGCTTTAATATGTTAAAATATTCTTATTGAGCTTCTTATCTTTCATATCATATCAATTGGAGAACTCGTATTTACATCATTTTTATTATACAATTGTTTGATAAAATATATAAAAACACTATTTTAATTATCATTCCATTTAAAGGTTCATAGTAAACCATTTAATAATATTGAATTTATAAACATTATAGATCATAGTAGAAAGATCATGTGATTTTATCATATTTCAACTACGTCCACAAACAGCTGAAATAGCTGGAAAAGGGATTGGGATCCCCATGAAAATATATTTGTGTAGTGAAAATAATTACACGTGTAGAGAAGAGTGGTTTTGGAGTGGAATAGTGGACTTATGTTTATCGAACGACTATAAATATATTTGTATGAATCAATTATTAATGACTTAGTTTACTATTTAATCGTTATTTAATAACATAGAATAAGTTATTCATAAATTAATAGTGTGGTATTTCGATGTGAACACAAATTTGAAGGACTCAATCCCTCCCCACAACTACATATGTCATCGTATCGTCAGTCCTCTCCAAAAATTTGTAGTATTGGATGTGATTCTTTATTTTTTGTCAATAAAATGTTGATGTAAATATATCACATCATTAATGACTACTATGACTAAAAATAGGAACGAGATTTAAATTTTTAGTTAGATATATTTAAATGGTGATAATTATGGTTTTTCAAATACATAAATGATATTATATATAAAGAACCTAGGACTAAAGTTTTATCTAAAATCTAGGAAGTCTTATGAAATTCTATTGACTCAACATGATATTTGGGATACATATACTAATGAAATATAATCATTGAATTTTAAATTATTGAAATCTATAATCTGTGTGTTAGGCCTAGATAAAATTAGTAGTCTTTCTCAATATCAAACAACATACACAATATGAACTAAAATTTTAGTTTCTTATTGAGGAATATATATCTTAAGGGATATTAGATATAATACATTAACACTAATGTTTGAAACCTCTATAATAACATGTAGTGATAGTATAACACTGTTAAATGTAATACTTAAACAAATTTTATATAATGTTTTAGCTTTATGGGATCCTTTTGGTGAACCATGCCACACTCCAAATTTTATTACAATTGAACCACCACAGTTGACTATTATTTGATGTACTCTCAAATAATCATCAGTGGTCATGAACTTTAATATAAATGATTATTTTGGTACACTAATGGTGTATGAAGTAGATATATATGTTGATGTTGGATAACCAAGGTTATCTATGAAAGAGAATAAAAATTTAAAATTCAAAAATTCAAAGGATGATAATAAGTGCAATGACATTAAAATAGTTGATTCATCTTATAAATATTATTTATGAAGTTAATTATCAGACAGTGATCCTGTATAATTTTCCAATATAATAATATTGGTTTAAAAAAATAATATTTTTTCTGAAACCATTGAAAAAATTTTAGATGTTTTAATTGAATTATAAGAGAGTTAGAAGTTATGAGTGCATCAATCTTTGAAATATCTTGGATGATTTTTCTTTTCATCAAGATAACAAAAATTCAAGAAAATAAATACTTCAATAACGTTGTTTGTATGAAGAATTATAAGAAATCTGTAATGGTGTCATAGAGTTCTTTAAACTATAACAATGAAGTTTATTATTCATAATTAGTAGATTATAATTCCAATATGAAGTCCAAGATGTGTTTTATGGAATATAAATATGAGTAACATTCATGTTTTTTCTTTGGTCACAACAATAAATTAGTGAAAGAAAGGTTCTTAATTATATAAATTAGCTGATATTGTTCCATGGAAGAAACTATGTATGGTACATTAAATATATCAATAAATATTTGAAAAATTCATATTAATTGAATCTCAATGAACAAGAGGACTTTCATAATAAAATATTATTATAAGAAAAAAACTATAAAATTATAATGAATCATTTATTGAACATGGTTTTAAAATTTATAATTTGAAAAATGAATTTGATGACAATAAATTTTCTAGAAGTGTATCTCTTGATGGTGAAAATTATTTAAGACATATTCATTAAATAAATAACATTAATAAAAAATCATTTGGAATATGGAGTCAATGCTAAAACACAATTTTTATAATAAACAATTTTTTACCTTGTTAAATGAATTGAAACTTTATAGAAATTTCTTATCCTAAATGTGGTGAATAAAGAAACTTGGAAGGTTACTTTAATTTTGGAAACCCACAATTCAATAGATATAAAAATTAATTTTTTTATGAAAATTATTTCAATGTATAGTGCGTATTGTCTTAGAGAAAACAATCATATTTCAGTACATAAATCCTTAATATATATGATTACTCATCTTAATAGATTATCAGTATTAAAAATATTTTTTAATCTATCCATGTTGGTAGAAATATTTGAGAGAACCTATGATATTTGGTATTTAGATAGTGGTTTCTCAATGATTATGAGTACATATTTCATAGAAATTCATTTAATATCAAATTTTGAATAGATTCCATTTCACTTTGTGTATAAATGTTATTGACAATAATTATGGGAGAAGGACATAATGGAAATCAATTTTTGATCATAATATAATATGAACTATATAATGACATATTAATGAAAAATATTATAAGTGTCTCTAAAATATTTTATGAGTGTTATTTTATTATCTTTTAAAATAAATCATGTTATATTTTGAAAGATAAAATTTACAAATTTATGGACCATGAATATATAATATCTATAATATTTGCATTATTTCTTTGGTTAAAAAATGAGAATAGTCGAAATGTTGAAAAAAATGAGTTGTAGATAAGGAATGGAATATAGAGAAACTATAATGATTATTTTTTTATAATATTTCACAAAATTTATTTATTTTCAGAAGTAAAATTTAAATATTGAATAAGAAGAAGTAATGAGATGCATCTAAAATGGTAAATCCGCAAAATTTGACCATTAGAAAAATTAATGATGTTTCCAAGTTTAGACACCTTTAAGATACTCACATGGATTTTTTTGGTACATATATTGTTCGAAGAAAAATATATATAAACTTATGTTCTAGTTTATTATTTATTTATATTAACCTAGGTTTTCTATTTTAGTATTAAATATGATTCTAATTATACTATTTAAAAAACATTCTTGCTGTTTTAAAATTAGAAAGAAGAAAAAACTATTTCATTAAGAAGTAATCGTGGTGGAAAATTTGAAACCATCTGTTATGTGGATATTTTCCATAAGATGATATCGATATACCATTTCAAATATTAGGACACCTCAATAGAATAGTGTTGTTGAAAAGAGTAATAGGACTTTTCATAAATTTAATGAACTATTTGACGTAAATATATGCTGCATACTCATTTTCATCTAAGGCTATGAATACAACATGTTATTTCATAAAGAAATTTTAAATTATTGCAATTTTAATGAAGATACCCAATGAGGTATGGAATAGTATAAATATATAATTTGGATGCATTATGGGTTTGGATGAAATGATTATATTCTAAATAAAATGTATAATCATGGTATGGTTAATCTGTATTCATACTATTGAATCTTCATAGTTTAATCTTCTACATGAAAAGAATATAGTGTTCTTAATAAAAGGAAAAATATTTTTGAAAAAAATCATATTAAATATAACATAACTAATCAATTTTTTAATAACAATTATGTTAATTTGATGAAATAATTAACTCTTTTCACAACATTAAACATTATAATTATTTATGAAAAAATCCAAATGTTTTAGAACATAGTTTTCCAAAACCAAATCCTAAAATATTGTATCGTAGTGTACATAAAAGTGTTGTACTTATATATCCTAGATCAATTAAAAAACCAGGAATTAGAAACTAATTTATAATGTTTTGATGATGGGATTAGTACTATAAGGATTATATAAAACCTTATAAATTTTTCTACCTTCTAATATCATTTGAAACATAGGTAATATAAGAAACCATAGACTTTTAATGATGAGTTTTAGCTATGGAAGATGAATTAAACTAGGGAAATATAAAACAATAATTTGAGTTAGTCGGTTGACCGTGTAACTATACTATTATTTGAAAAAACATATTTTTAGGAATATACAAGATTATTATGTTGTGATAACTAGGAATATGAATGACTTGTTGCTAAAGGATATAAGCAGGATGAAGGTATACTATAAGGATTCATTTTATCTATTAGATATATTATTTTAAATTAGTTTTTATTATAATATCCATTTTATATGAATCATATATAACATCTTATGGATGTGAACACTTTTTTCTAAAAAAAATTATAATGGAGGAGTTTTACATTGGACAACCTCTTAGTTTTGAAAAAATGTATTATCCAAAAACGTTTTTTCTAATTACCAATGATCCCAATAGACATAAAATAGAACGTAGATATTTGTATGAATATTTAGATTCATTTCATTTTTTTTTAAAAAATTAGTTGCTAGGTATGACCCTGGGTTTTTCATGAAAATGTCATTTGTAGATATTTTCTTAGATACTAAATGTTTATGGTGTATTTTTTGGTTCTAAAAAGAAATAATTTTGTAAAAATTTCTATAAACTCACCCAAATGCAATTTAAAATTCACTTCATTGTTAAGTAAAATTTTTAATATTTTTTTAAATTTATCAAAAATAATTCTGGAATGTGCTAACCCAATGAAACTACATAACATAATTATATAAAGGGTTTGGGCTTGAATGTGGCAATGTAAAAACTACCCATATAAGATATAATAAAAAAATGGCTTGGATGATGTTGGGAAACCAGTTTAAAACTATATTTATTGAAGAATAATAGGGAGTCTATTTTTAATGTCTTCTCGTAGTGTAGATATTATTTTCATACAATGTCTTCGTGAATGATTTAATGATAATCCATAAGAATCACATTTAGATGATGGAAAAATGATTTTATGATATTTAAAGGGAATAGTTTTTAATTACTTACTTATTCAATAAAATCCTATTTTAATTTAATATATTATTAATATTATGACATTTCCTATTGTAGACTATATAGTGAGTATGCATTAGAAATATTCCATTTCAAAGGTAAGTCTCTACTATACTGGTCTATTAATAAACAACATTTTTTTCACTATCTTTTGTAGGATCACAATTTATTATTGATGGTAGTTTATGCACCCAAGTTTTGTGCATGAAACAAACCTTAATATACTTTTCATTAAATTTATAACCCCGTGATAGTTAAATTTGTGACACAACTGCTATAAAAAATTATAATAAAACGATAAATATTTCAATAAGAAATCATATAGACTTAATGCATCATTTCAGAAGAGATCAGAAACATGAAGGTGATATATATCATAACCTTATCTCTATATACAATTAGTTATAATAAATTTTAACTAAACATTGTTCTATGAGTTTTTCATTTTTTGATGGAGAATTGGGTTTATTAGATTCTCAATATGTTTAATTTATTTTATTTATTTTTATTTAAGATAATATATTCCCTCTATTACAGTTAATATTTATTATTGATAATTCTATTATAATATTTAGTTTTATTAAATATTAAAATTACTATTTTCTATAATTTTAATTTATTGAAATATCATAAATTTTGAAAATAGAAATTAATTTCAATGATTTAGTTTTTATTTAATTAATTTTTTTATCATTTGGAAGTAACCCAAAACGAAAATAATATGTGTAAGAAATTTTTGATTCATGTATGTGACCATATATTATATAATCTATTGACCCTTTAATATTCACATATCTATCCTCCCTTTGAATTTGATCTATCATATCTAACCTCTCTATCTATGTTTCTCCTCTATATGAACATTTCAAATTGGTAAAGTCAATGCATGTGGATGATGGATTTTTGTATTAATTAATAAAATCTAGACAATGCGGATGAGTAATTATTTCATAAAACACATATGATATGGTACAGACGAAGGAAACTGAATTATTGTTATGAAAGAACATGAGTATCATGGATGGAATTTTTTTTTATGAGTTGAATTACTTTTTTCATTTTAGTAATAAAATAATGACTTCTTGATCATTACTATGTATAAATCTTATTAAATGAATGATTCAATCACATTAACTGTTAAATTAATTATAGTGGTAATTCACATCGTTTAAATAGAAGATATCATTTTTTTCCCATGATGTGGGGTTTTATTTTAGTGAGATACTTCTTGGGAAATTATCAGTGGGTCCAAATTAAGAGGTTAGGTTTTTGTTTGGAGCTCTATTTTTTAAAATAAACTAGTGAAATTAAAGCCTTCTAAATGGATGATTTTTGTTTTATTGGTGAACTTGTTTACTGAAAAATGAGTAGGAGATATAATGATTTTTTATCATAATATGTATTTTTTGTTCAACATGATCAATAATATAGTGTTTAGTTTTATAAGATACATTATGGGTTTCAAGCATCATTATTGTGAAGTAAAAAAGAAAAATAGTCTACTAATCTTATGACAAGATTATTTGATTAATTTTTAATAAGAATGATGTAGATTTAATTGAATGTAATTCATTGATATTTTATAAATGTAATAACATATTGTTACTTATCTTGAATACGATTCAATATTTCCATGATTATTCTTCACGTTATTTGATGATCGTTTTTCGAGAATATGTGACTGAGTGGGAGTAAGCTCAGACTTCACTATCTTATGATCGAAAAGCTAGTGAGATTGTGTCTACAAGGGAGTAGAGGGTTAAATTGTTATAATAACTCACTCTTTAGTTACCTCCATCATTACAATAGTTGTGGAACCTATACATATTTAGGAGCATGTGTATTTTTAGATCAAATCGTTTGATGGAGTTATTGTTTCTGTTGAGGATGATTGGTATGAGGATAAATTTTTTGAGAACACCAATTCTTTTCCTAAATTTTGGTTATTGGATATGGTCCTTGGGGGTCATAATGTTTATGGAAAACCAGAGTTAAAGGATTTATATGAATATAATGATCCAATTATTAAGGGATCACCTACTCAAAAATGATGTGGGTGTTGATCCGGTAATATAATATACAAAGAATAAACAAAACACATAAATGTGATCATTACCATTAGTTTCATATTTATATATCCTTCAGTATTCAAAAGTAAAATAAAAATAGGAATATATGTTTCTCCTAATGAATTATTGATGGGTCATAAAAATCTATGATTATATATTTTTATTGAAAGGTAGAGTTAGTTTCATGAAATTATGATTTTAGTGAAATTAATATTTCTTATATCTCCATATAAGGCATTAATAGTTTAGTTGGAATTATATCTATCCAAATAGTGATGATCTATAATATTCAGAATGATCTAGAATTTAAATAATAAAGATATAATATAAATTTAATTGAGTTTTATGAAATTACATCCATAGTATGAATTTTGAAAAATGTTTTCCTTGTAATGGATGAGTTTGATGTACTTGGTACATTTTGTTGCATCTCATAATGATATTTTTTAAAATATTACACCAATTTAATCAAATTTGTCTCAAGATTTACATGGTATGATAAAATATTTTAGAGATAAAATTATGGAGACTCTACACACACGAAAAAGTGTTATGTTGAGTCAGTTTGAATTTATTAATTAATTCCCACCATCGGCTAAAAGTAATTTAGAACCTCCAGTTCTTCTAGATTTTCAACATATAGATTGTAAGATAATATCATAGTTGTGTTATATTTTATCTAAAAACAAATATATATATATAATATATTCTAATTTCTCTAATGATATTGAATGTGTTTAAAATTAATTTTTCTGATGAATTTCATGATAACATGAATCTTATTCAAAAGCATACTATTGAGATAGATAAGTGAAACAATGACCATGTTAGTAATATTAATAAATAACATGGAGATTTCAAAGAAGATAATTTGGTTATTCCATTGAAATCAAGAGAGAAAATGTAATTATTCATTGTAACTCTCAATAAAAATACCAAATTTATTAATAAGTTGATGAAGTTTATTTTTTCAGTGACTGTAGATTTGTTTTCCATGTTTTAATAAAGATAAGAATAAAAATTTTTGAACAAGTGTAAGTCATAATAATAATAAGTGATTTAGTTGTTTATATATATCTAAAGCTAGTGTGTTTTTTTGTAATTATTTCCTTCTTTTCTAATAGTTTTAGGGAATGTTGAACCCAAGTTCAATGACAGTGTATGAGTTTCAAATAAATCTCTCAATGATATTATATTAGTTTATCATAGTTTTCTATAGTGAGTAGAATGAATGGATCAAAATATGTAGTCAATAAGTTGTAGGATTATTGACATTAATTTTTTTTTGAAATTACTTAAGAACAATATTCTCAAGGATATGAAATTTAGTTTATCTGTAAATGAAATTTCCCCTCTAGTTCTCCCTCTTGTCATCTGTGAGTCTGTAACATGTTCATTATGTAACTTAGAACATCATAAGATGTTTATAAATAATGGATAATCATCATTAAGTAATATATATATATAATAAAGAATCGTTTTTTATTCATTAATTTTCTATGTAAATAGTTGTTCTAGGGATTGAAATGTGTGTTGAAACCCTATTACAAATGATAAGAAGAAGTCATTATCATCTTGATTCTGGTAGTACTTCTAAGAAAACTATTCATATTATAGAATGTGTTTATTATCCTTCGATGCTCATAATTGTAACTCTAACTACCTTCAAAACTAATACAACCATCAAATTTTCTCTACCAATACCAAAATCAATGTTTGAACCCATTCTAACACCAAGTTTGTCTGAAAGATATTTAATATTAGTTTTATAAGGATGGATAATTTTACATAAAATAAATAATTAAATAATTTATTATATCGAAATTTTTTATGTGTTTTATAATGAATTATTTCCTTTAATTCATAAATTTTTATTTCATAATGATTGTTTTAATTTAGTGCATTTATTTTTCTTCCTTAGTGATTTATTTCATTTATATTAATTTCATATGAATTTTTTTAATTTTTTTGATATTTATTTATATAATTTAATGAAATTAAGTATTTCAATAATTCCAAATTTGATTTTAATTCTAAACATAAATAGTTCATAACTATATAGTGTTACAATAAATTTCATTTTACCTGCCTTTATCATCCATTTTAATGGCACAAATAATGGGATAATATTCTACCTTAAAATAATGGGGTGCATTTTCTACCTTTTCAAAAGGTGAGAAGTAATCCTCTAAGGTGGTGAAACATGACATTCTAAATGATATATATATATATATATGTATGTCTTCTACATTTAAATTCAAATAAATATTTTTATTATTTTTTCATTGATATCTACTATAATATCTAATAGGTTTTGTGATCATCAAAAGGGGTAGATTATTGGACTACTAATGTCGACCCAACATATCCAATTTAATGTAGGTGTTATTGACCATAAATAACCTTCTAACATTGACCATAATCATGGTTTTTACATTTATTCATTTGAGATTATCCTATTCATGTTTGTTCAGTTGTTAATTTAATTTTATATGTATATTTCATCTACCTAGCTTCAATTCTCCTAGAATTGTAAAATATTCTAAATGAAGTTTTTGTATATGTAGTGAAAGTGGTTGTGTTGATTAATTGTCTATGTCAATTTCATATATATTTTATTCTATAATGCCAATAGACTATTCCATGGAATCACCTACATTGAAATCAAATGTGTTGATTATATCACCTACATGAGAAATTGGATGTGTACATATCACTTGGCTATGTAAAATAGTTACATAGAGTAGTTAGTTATGTTAATTACCTACTTGGTGAAATTGAATATGTATTTTCAATTGGCTTCTTCAAATTTCACTACGTGAGTAAAAACATTTTTAACTAAATTCAGCCATGTGGATTCAAATTTTAAAATCAACTACCTGGATGTAAATTTATACATTGGATATGTCGTGATTCTGGTTGGTATTTATTTCCATTGAATCAATCAATTTCTGTTTTTATGCAGTTTTTTGATTGTTAAATGATCAATAACATCTTTAAGGTAATATCAATTATTAAATACACAAGTACTCTAGAAAAATAAAAAATAAAGTATAGTCTATTTGCCAATATTATTTCTATTGTATATTAATGAAAGGACATTCCCTTGATTCTTAATTATACGGATCATGTCTTTTGAGATCAAATTAAATAATTTCAATCCTTTTCATGGGTTGTATATTTTCATGGGAATTTATTCAAAAATAATAATCAAATGTCTGATCGAGAACATTACCTCAATGCATTCCGACTTCTGCTTTGGTGCTAGAGAGAACCTTTGTGGTTGAATGTTTTTTGGATAAATGTATTCAACTAGAGAATGTTATTAGTGGGAAATTAGGGAACTGGCACAAGTCTCAGAGACTTGGGCATGTAAAATGTTTCAAGAAGTGGATGTGTTAAGGATAGATGAATCTGCTGAGCAGCAGACATGGAAGCAGAGCTAGGAGAGCCGCATGAGGTGGTGTAAATTTCGACATGTTATAACCACCCGCCTTTGAATTCCCCTCCAGGATTAGGGAGCAGGAGTGTAGGGGAAGAGTGTAGCAATATACGATCACAGAGTGTGACCCGAAGGCTCTATGAATGATTCGAGGTATGGTCTGTGTCTACAACTAGCTGTCATAACAAAAGGCATTGACACAAATCATTCCTTTTTCCACGAATCTTTCCCCATACCTAGAGTTTCTGGTTAAGCCATTGACTTGATCCTCACTTCTGGAGATACCATTGGGAGGAGACTCAATAATCAAACATAGGCCAATGGTTTGATCTAACCCTTGAGGTGAGAGTTTCGGTTGGAACCTCTTTGTGGCAGCATCGAGGACTTATGACGTTAGTTTGCGTATGGACTCGGCAACCAAAGTTCATACACAAATTGACTGTATTAGGAAAAAAGTTTGTGGTTTAGCTACAACATTGGGAAGGGTTTTCCTTGGTCGGTGAAAAGGAAACCCCAGGAAGCACAAGATTTAATCACACATAAGTGGGTGCAGTCGATCACTCCTGAGTCGACTAGACTTAGATTTTTGCCAGACTTCACCAGTGTTTCTACAGTGCTTTTAGTATTGAAGAAGAAGGCGAAACCCTTCGTGTGGTCAGAGAGTTTCCAGCAGTGCTTTTTAGAAGATGAGGTAGAGGTTGACCAGTGCACCATTATGAGGCTACCAGAGAAGGTGCAGATCATTCAGGAGTGGATCAAGACTGCACAGGGTAGACATATGTCCTATGGTGATAGGAGACGGAGACCACTAGAGTTCGAGGATAGTGACCACGTTTTCCTACAGGTCTAACCTTGATGAGTTCTATGGAGATTTGGTCGGGGTGGAAAGTTATCTCCACAATTATTCGAACCATTCCAGGTTCTCAGCAGAGTAGGCGAAGTGTCATACCTTCTGGCCCTTCCACCTCAGCTGCACCGGGTACATGGAGTCAACCACGAATATCAGCTGAGGAGATGCGTGCACGACCTATCCAACATCATCGACCACGTGGAGGTGGACATCGATGAGGATGCGACATTCATAGAGGTCCCATTGGAGATAAAGGATTGATAGAAGTGGGTCCTACATGGATGGTCTATTCCTCTGGTGCTCATTCGCTGGTAGCATAGGAACCTCCAGGGAACACATGGGAGCAAGAGGATCAGATGCGTGCTCAGTACCACTTTTGTTTTCTCTAGTTTGTGTTGTTGATTTACTGGGACGTAAATCCCTGAGGTGGGGGTAATGTTAAACCTGAAAATTTCATGGAATTTTTTTCCATATATTCTTTGTAATTTTACCAGTATGAAGTTTCTGGTAGAACCTAATATCAAGGCTCGGTGTGCCTAGAATCTATTTCCAAAGTATTTTTCAGGTACGTTCAGTAAATGTACGAGCTGGTTTTTCTATCATTTGAACCGGTTCTCGAAATATAAATCCAAAGACACTGATGAACTTGTAGCGGTGGTAATTGCTTAAGGGGACCTTAAGAGAAGTTGTGTTTTGTCGAATGAGGTAGAAATTTTTTTTGGAATCGATAAGACTTAAATAAATTGTTGTGTTACAATTTATTTTATGTGGAAGTTAATTCCTCCATAGGGAAGTTGGTGGTGGGGCCACACACTTCTTAACTTCCCATGGGAGGGTATGACTAAGGGTGGTTGTGCCCAAATAAAACCACAACCCTTCACCTTCCCTTTAACTCACATGAACCCCCCATTTTACTTCCCTTGTATTTAATTCATAGCTCTCTTCAACTCCCCCTTTAATTGAACAGACCTTCAACTCCCTCTCTCTCTAATTAATATGCCAAAACCTCTTAGTTAATTAGTTGATCAACAATTAATAAATTAATTGAAGGGTTTTGATGTTGAAAAGGCATGACAGTATAATATATTGGGTAGCCTTCACTTAATTATTGGCTTGGGGTAGTCCCGACACGGGCCCCGAGGACAGGTTGTGACAAAGTGTAAAAGATTTGCGAGACCAAAGAAAAGCAATAATTACTCCAAAATATCCCAGTGAATACAACATACATAGAATATATGGATTCCAAAAAACATTAAAGGATAACATTATTATATCCATATGTTAACCCCAAAATCATTTAATTTTTTTAGGAAAAGTGTGTTACAAGAAATATAGAAGAAGCAATTTGGTACATATATTGTGGTTTTTCTAGACACAAGTGTGGGAAAATAACTAAATTAAATCAAATAAATAAAATAAAAGGTGGTTGGACCACCTTTAGTGATAACTCTATGGGTAAGGTAATTAGTGAATGTATAATGGTTTTTTCTAACATGACCCCTATAATAAAATATTTTATTCCTAAAAGGATTAGAACAAAACATACTATGTATTGGTAAATTTTGTAGTAGTTATTTTAATATATAATTGAAAAATAAATTTTCAAATTGTTTTAACTGTAAAATTAAAAAAATTATTTACCACAAAAGGATTTCAACATTTTTATATTAATAATTTAATTTATCATATATCAAAATTTTCAAAATATTTTAGCGAATATGTTTTTAATTCATTGATATATCATAGATTCCTTTCATATCAACGACCTCAATACATTTTTAAACAAAATTTTTATCATAAAGTATAAGATTTTACAAAATATTATTTAAATGATGATATTTTTTTATGAAGCATTCCAATATGTTAGGTAACAATAATCTTATTTTAAATATAAAAACTAAATTTCCTCCTAAAAAATCTTAAATTAATCCATCTGGACCATTTCAGCCCTTCTTCAATTGATATTCTAGGAAGAAAATATGGTTCTTACATACTTTCTAATGACATTACAAGATTAATATGGGAATACATCTTGCCCCTTAAAGGTTAATTTATTAAATGATTCATCCTGTATTCTAAAAAGATAGAAATTAAAAATGCTATAAAATTATTTCAATAATAGTGATCACAGAAAAGAATCTGATAAAAATTATTTTTACTATATTTTGTCATAAAAATGATACACTAATTATTTTTAAACTAAACAAGACCATTATGAAATGTTTTGGAAGAAACTGGAATCGAACCATCTTGGAAATCACTCAAACTCATTTAAATGAATTTTCTCTTGCAAAATTTTTTAACAAAGAGAACATGAATACTGCTTGGTATGTCATTAATATAATTATTTTAATGAATTTTTTATGAAAGAAAATTAGGTACTTTAATTTAATAAAAAACCTAATGTGTGATTATTTAATGTTTTTAGTTGTAAAATTTTTTATTTTAGACACAATGAAAAATCAAGGAAAATTTAATTCAAAATTTTATAAATATATTTTTTTATGGTACTCCAAATCATGTAAAACATATCGTGGATTTAACTAGAGGACTAAAATGGTTTCCGAATAAATTCATGTTCTTTTTTTGAAAATATTCCAAATCCATTTTCAAGATATAATTTTATAAATGATGTTTTAAACAAACCATTTTGAACTAAATAATTTAAAAACTAATAAGAATGTCTGTCTTATTATTTTCAAAATGTTTTAAAAAAACATTGATCATATCCCTGAAAATGTAATTAGATATTTAATGGAGGGAACCTATAAAAGTAGAACAATTTTAATTTGGTTGAACACCATGTTATTGTCTCTCTCCTTGATCCCCAAAACCATAATGACTTCCTTGATACTGAAAATAGGTCTCCTTCCATAAAAGATGAACAAATAAATTCACTCAAAATGAAGTGTGTAATCACATGGAAATACAAAAGGATTATATCATTATTGATATAAAATGGTTTTTGGAAATAATCTATTATAACATAATATTATTAGTATAAGAAAATATCATTCAGTTGAAAATGATTATAACCATAGAGAAGGAATATAAAATAGGTAAACATTTTCACCCATCAATCAGTTAAAATCTATCTGAATATTGTTCCAATACCCCCTAAAATTAATTTCAGACACTTTAAAATAGAAATCTAAATATCTTTTCAATTGGTGTTTATAAAAATATTTTATATTTCGAACAACCACATGGATTTGAAAATATACATTTTACATTCACTTTTTTAACGTTATTTAAATTTATTAATGGTTTCAAATAGTCACATTAGTCCTTGTATAAATGAATTTAAAATTATCTACTTTTAAAATGTTTTAAATTTATAAAATATGATTCAATAATTTTTATAAAACATATCACATATGGTTTTTCACATTCAGGTATTTAAATTTATTTTGAGTCTTTTGGCTCTTCTATTAAAAATAATTGTTTTAATTTTTTCGATTAAATGAAAAATGAATTTAAAATTATATTAATGGGTGAACTCAAATTCTACATTATTTTTCCAATTTCACAGTAAAATGAACATATGTTTTTCATCCATGAAAAGTACACCATTTAATTCCGAAAATGATTTGGAATGGATCATGAAAATGATTTATAACACCATTGTGTAAAAAATATAAGTTAACATTTGATAAATCAAGTAAAAATGATGAAATAAATTTTTTTTTGAAGATTGCTTGGATGTCTAATTTACGTTATTGTAACTTGTTATGTTATCATGTTATATTTTTGTTTTTGTACTCATTTTTAATCTAATCCATTGAAATATCCATTCAAATTTATGAAAACGATTTTATTGTTTTTAACAAAGTCTAAAAATAATTATATATTTTATAAAATATGATCCGAATTAGATATAAATAAATTTTCCAATACTGATTTTGTAGGGTGCCAACTTTATTGGAAAACAAATATATCATCCTTCCATATTCTAGGAAAATACATCATCTCATTGGGTAGTATGAAGAAGAATTATGTGTTTAATTAAATTTTAAATGTGGAATATATTGAGATAAGTTGTTTCATGTGATGAAATATACTCTCTTAGACATTAGGAATACAATGATATTATCCCTCTTGAGTGTGAATTAAATGTCTTATAAATATCTCCCAAAAAAATTCTACAACACCATTTCACATATTACATAGACTATAAACTATATTTATTTAGAGACCACTTCCAAAACAATTATATATTATTCAATTATTTACCAATGGAATATAAATACACTGAATTTTTCATCAAACCATCTACCCATGACCATTTATTAGATAAGGTTTATGATCTTCTTATCTTACTTATTATATCATTTTATTGCGATTTTTATCTGTTTAATTCTATAATTTTCATTAGGATGGTTTTTTTATCTCTTAATTATTTAATTTTTACTTATCAAAATGGTTTTATATTTTTTATATTTCAAAAGAATATTTAATATTAATAATTCTATTTAAAATATTAATATGTATTCTTATGATTACCATTGGTAATTTTTATTCTTATGAAATATAATAAAACGGGTCTTCTAAAACATATATTAGAAAGATTATATATGCTCTCTTTTTTCTAATGTTTTTTACCTGTCTTAGAAAAAGATTAATATTGTTTAATAATTTAATAATATATTATTATCTCTCTAGATTTTCTATTGATTTGTATTTCATGAAATATAAAAATATTAAGACTCTCTAAAATATAAATTACATAAAAATAATTTATTTTTTAATTATTTATAAAAGAATAAATCTATCAATGGATGTAATGTCATTTCTAGATGAAAATTGATTCCATGCAAAAAAGAATGTATATATTTATTTATATTATCTTCAATTTCACTCTTCCTCTTACTATATTCATTCTATAAATTAATATTCGTTTTCATCAATGAAAATTTTCCTTTGATGCTTATTTTCATCTTCTCTTTATATCTTTCACTCTCTCTAATAACTATATTATTTGGGGAGTTTTAAAAGATAATGGTATTTTCAAAATAATAATATTAAAAAACAATCTATATTGAAAACTAATATTTAATATTTTTTGGGTTTCTCCCAAATCATTTTTTATATTCACCATTCATTTCTTTTTATTTTTAATATTGATTATCCCAAAGAGGGATAATGGTTCTAAAAATATTTTTTTCTTAAAGGGTGTAATAAATTTAAATATTATATTCATAATGCGGGTAATTCCATGTTTTCATTATCAATGTTATTCCACTCCAGTTTTATTTTTTCTAAGAAGGGGGAATTTTAAATTAAATATATTGTTTATAATATCATTGTTTTTTGTTAATATATTGGTTTCATTAGATATCATGATAATATTTTGTATTATAATATCAATTTATTTCATTATTGATTTATATATAAATTTTCATTTTATGATATGTGTTTATGATTATCAAAATTGGTATTATATTTTTACTTCTCTCATATTTTTTCATGACAACATGAACTCATTTATTTTAATATTATTATAAATTTTAGTGGATTTCAATTTTTACATTGAAAATTAATTCAAATGTTTCAATTATATCATAATAAAAATTAAAATCCTTAACTAGGATTTTTTGATATTTCATTTTAGCAATTATTTATATAGAAAAATCATATAAAATTCAAATATGTGACTAATTTGTATTACCTATGACCATAGATTAATATGATGTTGTATAGATATAATCTACTTACCATTGTAGGGAACTGGATAGCCTATTCTATAATAGAATATTATTGAATGTCTTGAACTCTCTCAACGGCTAGCTAGTGGATGGGAACATTCCATCTATTAGATCTTTGAATAATGTTTCTTTTCATAAGATGGTCACCATCCACTGCTGACTAGTAGTGTCTTACTGGTGGAGTTTATTTAGTAGCATCATGTTCTAGTATTCCCACCAGCTTCTTCATTGTTGCGAATGTGTAACTAATTCCGGCACAACATCAGGTTCCAGATATATTTTATTGTGGTCAAAATGGCTATAAAAAATTTGTTCGATAGCTTCATGATCCCCATAGAATTATAAAACATTCTTGGTCCTCTGTATGATATAAGTTGACTCCAATGGATCCTTAGAACCATGTCTTTATAACACTTACTCCCATCATCTCTTACAATGTTTAAATCAATAATGAAGTGATAAAATTTTTGATTCTCCCAAAGTGCCTTCAAGTTTTCTAAATCTATATGGTTCTCATCCATTACATAAATTTTCTCATCCCCCATTCTACTCCATCCATCATAAGATATTTTGAACACCATTTAATGGGTTGTCTTAAAGAATAACTCCTTCTTCTCATCATCCATAACCCAATTTATCTCTCTACATAAAAGTGATGGATGTGTACCTTTCCTACCATTAACTATCCATGGGGTTATAAAAAACCTTAATTATAAGGTATAGGTTAATTTTTCACCATTTTGAATAAGGGAACTGTAATATTGACCACTCATGTGGAGGGGTAGTGGCATAGGGGCACAGGTTGTTCTATAGTGAAACTAATTTTCACTTTTTTTGAAATATATTTATTATTTCTTAATTGAATTGTTTTTCATTGAATTACATACCTTCACATATTTTTTTTAGTATTTATATACTTAAATTAATTTTATATTATCTTTATAATTAAATTCATGATTATAAATTATCCATTAATGGATATCTTTATTAATCTTTTGTTTTCATTATATTTTTTGAACAGAAATACTCACCCTCAGACATTCCATAATCTCTATAAAAAAATTTCAACATCCTTAAGCCGCTTCAAAAGAAGATGTACATATAATAGATAAATATCATCTTAAAAATTTAACAAAAAATTAGATGATCATTATGTATCATATTTATGATTTTATTATGGGAAATGTAACTCAACTTTTTAACAATAGAATCTCCTTGAAAAAGCATTGTGGTAATCATGATTTCTTATCCTAATTTAAACCTTATATATTATAGGGTTTTTTATATTATAAAATATTGATAACTCATATGTGCTCAAAAATTAATTGGTTTAAATGGATCTATGTTTGGAACATAGTTAATCATCTTATAGATCTATACATAATTAAAATAAAATCATTCCTTTGAAATGATGTTGATTAATATAAAATAATTATTTCATGTAAAGAAATACCTGTTATTGATGGATATTTTACATATGAATGAAAATATTATTCTCTAATTTTATCATCAGAAACTACATTATAATCATTCAGAATCTTTTTATCATTTATTGAACAAATGAATTATACTTTATACAAAAGGGATGTGAAAATTCTTCTTATTAAGGAAAATATTATAGAAAAGTATTATATTTACGAACAAAAATTTATAGAAGAAATGAAAATTTAGGAAAAATTATTTAAACATTCAAGAGAATTAAATATACTTATATAATCCCCAAGGGGTTTGTATAAAATACATTCTAGATATTTATATCAAAATAATTTCATTAAGGGAAGCGATGATATATTTTTTTTTAGAAAGAATATATTTAATAACACCATTTTCATTCAAACATGTGTTGAAGATAATATTTATTGTTCTACTTATAAATATATATTTTCTAAATATTCTAACCTTTTGAAAAAATAGTTTGAAATCCACATGATTATCTAACTAAATATTAAAATTGGTTATAATATTTTTCAAAAAAAAATAAAACATTTTAATATAATAGAAATTTATTAATGGTTTAGTCAAATATTTTTTATAATGTATTAAATATTATAATCCTTATTAAAAAATCATACAAACATGACATTAAAGAAACATATACATCTGTAGATAAAAAAATTAAATAATTATGACTATATGTTTACTAGATCACACTAAAATTAAATCAAACATAATATTTTCAGTGTTTCTTACAATATATTTCAGTATAATCAAAAATAATATTATTTGAAAATGATAAAAGAATATTTCTTGATACAATAACTAAAATTTAAAATATGGATTGTTCTATTAGTCAAATTTTTTTCAAAGGTTACTAGGATGCTGGATTTGGAGGGAATGTGTTAGATATAAAATGTAATTACGGAATATGAAATTTCATTGATGAACCCTCATAATCTTTTATAGAATTAAAATAAATTTTTTATAACCTTTCACTTATTAAATATAACGTTTATAGCTGGTATTTATTATTCTCAATTGTTTTAGATGAAACATACACACATATATTTCAGTTTAAGTGTTACTCGAATCCAAATTCATTGTGATAGTTATAGTTTCATTTATTTATCTAGAAAACCAACAAATAACTCATTATGTAATCACATATATGTAAGTAAAAATTTACATAGAAAATACAAACCAAAAGGTGATGTCTTTTTTGACCTAGTGATAATGAAAAATCCCCATGAGGTTATTTCTACCAGCCTTCTTACTTTTGATAAATTTAAATCATTAAATAAATAATGGGATTTGTCAAACTAAATTCATATTTAATTCACATCATATTTCATCTATATCATTAACATAATAACTCTTCTAGTAAAAGAACAAGGGAAAAAAGTTCCAATTTTTGTTTTCTATTTTTCATATATTTAATATTTATAAACATTTTCTTTATTTTGTAATGTTTCTTGATTTCATAAATTTATAATTTTCAAATCAGTCCAATTTTTAATATAATAATATTGATAAAAATTACATATTATAAAAATTATATTATATTAAATCTTATATTATTTTCAAATTTACCAAATTTTATAATATTTTCTAATTTTCAATGCCTTTTTGAATTTTATTTAATTTTGATTCATTTTTTATTTTCAATCTTTTTAATTGTTCAAACATTTTTGTATTTCGAATGAGATTGATTTTTAATTTAATATAATTTTGAAAAAATATCTTATTTTAAAATTGTTTCTTTATTTTATAAATCCTATCTTAGGTTTGTACATTTTTTCATTAAAATATATACTTAATTTATAATTTTTACCAAAACTTCATTTGAAACATGAATATAATAAATTATTTATAAAAAATAATTTAATGAAATTCAAATTCCACTAACCTATTCCTTTTACTATTTACTTAATATAATTGTTTAATATAAGGAAACTATTGAATAGTTTTAATAAAATTCTTCAATTACATAATTTACGAGGTTTTTTACTCATCATAATGGATTCATTTTATTTTATTTTTTATGTTCCAATTAATCAAATATCAACTTATAATAGGGGTTGAATCAGTAGATCACTATTTAAAATTTTCAATAATTTTAAAACCTAACTCTTTTAATCATTTTAAGTTTATATCCTTATGAAATTTTCAAAAATACTAATGCATGAAAAAGTATGAAATCATTTAAAGCACATGATATTTACAAGGATTGAAAATATTATGATAACCTACATCACTACCATATCCTATCTCATGCGTATATAGAGATTAAATCTTATGAATAACAAAATAAAACATGTGTGAAATATTTTTACACACCATATATCTCTAAATATGGTTTATTATACTTACTCCCCATATTTTACAAATTTCTCTTACAAAAAATTAATACAAAACAATAGAATAAGAAATTGAACGATTTCCTCTACACAAGTTTTGGATTTGATGATGATGAATATGTTGACCACTAGTTTGATTACCAAATTCTGATTGATTCAATATAATTGACACAATACGATAATCACATTCTCAATATTCTCATATCATGAAATACTCAAACACTTAGTTTCATCTTCTTATATTTTATTGACTAAATAAGATCTTCTATATATGATGTTTCTTAAACTGGTAAAAAAACTAATTATGTCTGATCTTATAATGAGATCTATATCGAGAAGGAACTTTCACAAAAATCTTATTCCCTCTGATTTTTCTTCTTACATAAAAATTTTCAAAATGTGAATGCACTTAGAATATATTTATAAGCCACCACTAATGTAAAAGGCAAGAAACATGAAAATATTCCATGCTTTCTAAAATTAAAAAACAATAATATTTACATTGAATTGAATATCATGTTTGACCTCACCATATATTATTATATATTTCCCTCAATAATAATTCATCTTGATCATTGTATCTTTTCTTTAGTACTATGAAACATTCATAGCTTCATTATGATAAATATCTTCATCTAACTTTGAACTTACTTTCTTCCTCAATTCATTAAGATCTAACACTCTTCTGCTAATCATTATGATAAAACATCCATCCTCTACTAATTATGATCTAACATTCACTATAATATTCATTCTAATTTTCATTCATCCATTTAGTAATTATTATTGACTTTCTCCCTCAGAACCATTATTATTAACATTCAATCTCAAAGTCAGTCTGATGGAATCCTCATAATGATAGAAGTATCATTACAAAAGATTTCTCATTATAATGGAATTCAAATTGCAATCGAATATCTTCTCTATAACTATAAATATCATCAAAAATCATCCTCATTAGACATTAATACATATAATAAACTTATGTGTTGGATATTTCTGGATCTAATCTTCTATGTTCATTTTTCTAAAACAAATACAATTAGTATGATTCCTCTGTTTCTTAAAAATATTTTATCATGACAGTTTTTTTATTTCCTAGAACATCATGACCATAAATCCTTGAATAATTTTTCTATAATATATGAAATGATTCTATCTACTAACATCACAATTTTATATCTAACCACTTTATTAATATTACAATTCCTCACCCTGAAGGATCTAACTTTATTATCAAAATTATGTCTAATGGATCTTAATAATCTTGATGATGGTTCAATGATAAATTATCAGCATTGTAGAAAATTTGTATTCCATATTCTTTAATCCTTATGAGTCTAGTAATGATCATTTTTGATAACCTACATCCAGTGATGATCATTTCAACCATCATTGTTTGGAAAGAAACCATCTCCCCATTTGTGTTTGCATACGAACATTTGACATTCTGGAAAATATTAATTCATATGGGTTCATCCCAATTATAAATAAAAACCATTCATTAAAAAGTAGGATATTTGTTGAAAATAAAAAAACATTTTCCCTCATTAAAAACCACAATGTTTCATCAATCACCCCCTTTGTATTTTATGGGAACAGTTGTTTTCAAATTTTTATTGAATCATTTTTGAAACATTCAAAAATTTTAACTTTTATAAATATTATACTTTAAAAAATTTGAGTTCCATAACACCACACTACAAGATAAAGTAATTTTTTAAATATAATTCCATCTCTGGATAAATATAAAATTTTACTACCATCTGTAGATAAAAATACACGTTGCTTTTATATTTTCGGAAATTTCATTTAATAAAATCTATATTTTAATAGTTTTAATTTTCTCTCCCTTTTATTTACTCTTCCACATTATCGGAAAATCATAGCTTCATATTCAAAAATTATGGATACATAAAAACATTTCATAGTTTAAATATGTTGTTAGTTTTATTATAACACTTTTTCAACATAATCCAAATCATGGTGGGGCTACCTTCTTTATGAGATTTAGGATGTCATTGGAGGAGCGTGAATATAAAGTCACAGCCGGAACACAAAAACCTGTCCTTTAGAATTTCCTTTGGGAATATGTCAAAAAAAATATTCTTTGTTAAAATATATTCTAGAAAAACATCTCCATCAACAATTTTCTTTTTAATAATGTTAAAATTTATATCAATGTGTTTTTAGCAATAAATATGGACAGAATTATTATAAAGATAACTTCCACTTTGATTATCAAAAATTATCTCCAATGGTTTAGAAACCTTCATTTTCAGATCTTATTGTCAACCTTTCAATCATAAAATATGATTATAAGCCTTATTATATGAAATATATTTTGATTCACTTATTGTTAAAGTTACTAAACATCATATATTACAATTCCAAATCACACAATATTCACAGAAGAATAATGATCCTCTAGAGATTCATTTTCTATCATTATAATATGTTGCCAAATTAGGATCAGTATAACCATGAATCTTTTTCTAAAAAAATTTGTATTATAAATACACATTAATATTTATTCCTTTAAAATATCTCAAAATTATCATTCATTCCAACATATGTGATCATTTCATATTAATCAAATATCTAAAAAAAATGCCATACCATAAACAATATCTGGCTTTAAAGATGCACGATACGGTAGTCTTTGAATTAGCTTCTAAATGTCCTTCTTATTCTCGCTTTTTCATACTAATATTTACTAAACATTGTTCTCATTGATATATGTGTATAAACCACTCTGGATTCTTCAATCTGAAACATTTTTTACAATTCAATGGAATACCTTTCATTAGATAACAATATGAACTTTTTGTTTTGATGAACATGTAATCCCAAGAAGAATGTTAATTCTCCCAACATTTACATTTCTAAATAATTATTCATTTTTTATGAAATTCTATAACAACATTTGTTACCTATCTATAAAAAATTATAGCATCCACACAAAATAATTAATTTTGACTTCTTGAGTAAACATATTTGTCATTTACATTTCCATTAACTTTTTGTTAGAAAAAAATCAAACATTCTCAATCTACTTTTATTCTTATAATACCATTCATGTTGAGGTTTCATCATCACATAAAATTATCATTTCAATCTACAATAGTTTTTTCCTCCTCAAAAAGAGGAGACCCACAAGGTTGTTCAATGTAAAATTATTCCACAATTTATTCAATTATGACATCTGTATTTACATCCATCTGATAAACAATTTAATATTGATGTGTGGACACTAATTGAAACATTATAATATTTTATAATCATTATGTTAGTTAATAGGTTTCATCAAATTATCAACCTTACACCCGTTCATGGACCTTAAAACAATATTTTTCAATTATTTCATGAAACATGTATGTATACCAGGAAATTCCATCAGAGGCAAGCCTCTGACCATTTATTAAAGAAAAGAAAATTCGACAAGAAATGTCACCAACGTGAAAAGACAAGTACATACCATTTTAGTCTAGTCCATCACCATACCCATGATAAATTTCATCCTCTACAGTAGTCGATTCCTATTCTAAACTGTCATAATGTCGCAAGAGCTTGGCATACTTCCTTCTGAGGATTAGATTCTCTAAAAAGAGAAGATCCTTCGAAGATTGGGCATCCCAGCCTTTCCCCCAAACAGAGGACCTGGTAGTCATTGGCTTTGGCATATAGCAATAATCCCTCCTCAGCCTCCTTCGTGGTGGGTCTGTCAGCACCATCGCATTTTCAGCCGCCTTGTCTTTCACAACATGAACAACATCACTATAGGAAGTCCGGACTCTACCACATTCATTTTCTTTGTCACTATCAAGACAATCCCCCCAATCTCTAGAAATTTGCACATCATGAAATTCCTCTTCCACACCCCATTCCTACTGAGGGTGAGAATTATAATCCAGCATATCAAGACACTTTGACTGACCTACAAGAGCACACTCAACATTTTCCCATTTCTCCCCAAAACTATCACAAGCAACAGAGCCTTTTAACATGTGATGTTTGACATACTAACATAAACATTATTCTAGCCTCATCTAGAGATTTTTAATTTCAAATTAATTTTTCTATCTCTAAATGTTTTTAAAGTATATAATTTTAGATTTCCTCTTTTATCTGAAAATTTTCAATCACAAAATTATCATAAATATTGATAAGGATGTTTTGGATAACATTCATTTTCATTGGAAATTTTCAATTTTTATACCTCGGTTTTGCCTCTAAATTATTTATGTAATTCTATAACATAGAATATCCATTTATTAGATTTAAATATTATTGGGAATTATTTTGAGGGGAGGCACTAAGATGGTGTGTGATTCTTGAGGTCCGGTGCTCCTGAAATATTTTTTTGAAAAATTTTAATCATTAAAAATTACATGTGAGTGGTTTTACTATAAAAGTAATATATCATAGATATGGGTGTGTAGATTATAAATTTTATGGAGTTAATTAGTTTAGAGAATTGATATTATCTTGGTAAGGGCCTAACATTGCTCAGAGTGGGGCGGTCATGAATGTATGTATTTGGATGTATCATTAATAAAATATATAATAAAAATATTTCATTTTGATGCAGGGACTTATTTTCCATTCATAAGTGTTTTTAAAAAATCTATGTTCATCACCATAACCATAGAATTCCATAGAGACATTACAAGGAAACAATCTTGACAAACGACGAGGTCTAATCAAGTAAATCATAGATCGATGGACCATCAGAGTTGGAGGATCTCAATAATTATGGAAACACAATCTTCTTACATCAATGATTGATCCCAACTCATGGTCGGAAATTTTAACCCTTTTTATTTCTTCAAATTTTTTAAAATTAATGATATTCGTTGACCAAATACAGAACAGGTTGACCTATGGTTTGATTTTTCTTTTCAGATGGTTACTATTGGTAATTGTAAATAGGATTTTTGTTACCCTATTAGTTCATCTCCCTAACAAAAAAACATTTCTCACATGGAAAAAGGTCTAACTTTATTCATAATATGTTATTCATCCTTTCTCTTCCCCCGTTTTTCATGTTCTTTACCATTGGACCCTCATCATCGTGGATCGACTATAAGAGAGGCTCCAAATGCGATAATACCCCTAGATCAGAGAAAAATCAACTACAGAGGCTGTAATAATGTACATTGAGACCCATGGAGGCAAGATCAGTAACAACCTAATTTTCTATGGAATTATAGGATCTCCTGTGGTCTATGGGAGAAACAATTGGAGTGCCAGTGATTAACACATGTCGGTGCAGTGGAAGACATCAGGATGTGGAGTGACCACTGACGAGGGAGTTATGTGGGGTGGCATATGAATAAGTTCATTCATGGGGTGGCTAGTAGAGATGTTGAACCATAGGGAGGATGGTGGAGATAATGGGTTGTGGGATGGCTAGTGGCAACGATAAGACAATGTGGAATGCAGGTCGTCATTGAAAATAAGGGGAGGCATGTAGTCAGGGAGGACCATGTAGAATAGTGTAACATGCATTCAGGGTAGATCACATGTCAATGTAGTACATTGTAAGGGTGGGCCATGTCTAGTGAAAAATCTAGCCCACATTGTGGGTTGGTTCAAGGTAGATGGGCAACTCCTGGCCGACAAGCAACCCTATAATCCATGTTCAAGTAGACCCAGTGGGTCAGGTCGAGTAGGCAGAATCGGGTCTCGTTAGGTTGGCCATATTATATTGGGTCATCTAGCGGGTCAATCGAACTAATTATGGTTTTTCAGTGGGTTAGACACGGGTCTGCCGAGTCGAATTGGAACCGAGTCAGACCTTTTTCATAAAACGGTCATAACATTCAAACTATGTTTCTCTTTGATGAGCCGTTTGCAGTGTTGGGTCCCTTGTGACAAGATGGAACATTTGAGATACTCTAAGTGAGTATATTTGGATGATGGAATGTGACATAGTTTTTTCTTGTGGAGTGATTTCTCCAGGAATGAGCACACTATTTGAGGTATCCTATGGATGGTTGTGACTTTGAAAATACATGACTTATCAAGACTTTGTGTCTTATCTGGAAATAGTGACTCATCATTACGGACTGTCTCATCAGGACTCAATATCTCATCAGAACTGAGTGTCTCATTAGGTCTATGTATCTCACAGGGACTAAATGTCTCATTGGGACTACCTATCTTATCGATCATGTGTGTTTTCTGTATTATGTCAAATAATCCTACCATGAATACTATAAAACTATAACTTTTGTAAGTTGACTATGTATCTTCATTATGAAATAATTTTTGTATTTATTTGATTCATAGTTTGTGTATTTATTCATGTTATACATCATTTATTTCTTAGTGGTATTCCTTTGTGGTTTCGGGGAGTCCAACTGAGTAATGTTTTACTCACCCATGAATAATATTTCTTGGAATGGGTCATGTAATGTTTAGATGATAAATTCTTTGATGGAGTTCAAGTTATAATTATACATGGTGGTTCGTAGAGAGACTAGACGGTCGAGGTGTTATCCAAAAGCTTTAGATTGATTTCCTATAGCTATCCATCAGGTAGGGTTTTCTACAGATGAGTTTTAGAAACATGTGAATTCACATTGAAGACTTTTTTTGGGTGGGATTGTATTCTAGACCTATTTAAATTATAGTATTCTACATTAATAATATGTTTTTTGTATCTTTTTTTTATGCATGATTTTTCACTTTGTGTTTTACATTTCAGAATTTTGGTCATGGAGATGTGTGCGTGTGTACAGGAGATTAGTAAAATGCCTCTCATTTGTATGATATTTCTACACGGTTCTAGTGTCATCCCCTGACCTATTTGATGAAAACATGGTGTTTCCAGGGTATGGGACCTTCTAGGATAGGTGACAATAGAGTTTTATCAGTGGAGTTCATTTCTACCAGAATAATTGTCATTCATTGAGAATGGTTTGGGACAATAGGGATAGGTGTTTGATGTTCAGCATTCTATCCTGTGAATACATTTTTCGTGTGTCGGTCGACATATCCATACACTAGAATAATAAATTCGTTGTTTTTAATTATTAAATGAATACAATATTTATATTGAAGAATATGGTACAGTCATCATATAAGGTTTGGTTGTGTTCTAATGTCCTTATTGAGTCATCTCATAAGGTATACTCTCTTGACTATGTTACATATTTTTCAATTTGAGGATTCCCCCACAATAAAAACCAGCAAGGATTCCATTGAGTGATCATGAGGATGATACAACTAGTTAAAAATTGTTAGTATAGTGGTATGTAATATATATATTAACTCCAGGTGGTTTACTAGTGATACCACCACGTGTCGAGCAGCAGTTACTAAAAGCGCTACCGATTGAGGATGCATGCTGGATGAGTGCATTACACGAGTTCTGAAGGCAGATACCTCCTATGTTTTAGTGTGAGATAGACCCCTAGGTAGTTTAGTATTTGATGGAGGCCATTACACATGTCTCCCACCTTATGAGGACGCCTTCCAACCAGATGGTAGTCTTAACAATGAGTCTTATTCAGTTATTAGCAGGGTGATGGTGGAGCTTAGTGACCAGTAAACATGATGAGTTGAATCTATCTTCGAAAGGAATTGATCATTTATTTATAGAGAATCGATTTATATATATTTTACTCTTACATCTTATATAGAAGATTCTTCATCTACAATAGGTCAATTAAAGAGTGGAAAAGTACTCGAAGAGATTCACTTATCTATCTCGCTACTCCAAAGGTATGGTACAAGACCAGTTCTTCTGGGCATGTAACATAGATCCAAGATTATTGTAATAGATCATGGAATACATGATACCTATTAGAAATCATACATTTAAGGGGTGACAAAGGAGATCTCTTCTTGTGGATATCTTTCTAGCAGAACAGACACCGGTAGTGGGAGCTACCACTAGGAAACATGTTGCTGATTATTGGGAAGTAGTTACCTGACATCAGTTGTATGGACCCAATATAGTTATGAACTCTATGGTAAGACCCTGTAATATAGGATCAGTGGTGTGGTGCTCTAGTGTAAGAGTGAGTCAGTAGAAGGACATGATGTGTTATTCATTTGGTGGTCAGGGACTTTTAACATTAGATTTCTTGACCCATCTTACAGTCAATCATGAGATACATGAGGAACCACTATGGTAGAAGAAGTTTCATGAGATGTGTGGTCTGAAGGGTGGTGGACATGGATGAGGACTAGGTCAAGTATTATTAGTTCGGTGGAGTTAGATGTATTACCATTTCTACCACCAGGTGGTCTATGATGGGGTCAATGTGGTTGTGGATAGGGATGAGGCCAACATTAGATGATGGAGGATTATGACCACAAGGCATCAAGGATGATTAGATATATTATTTGGGTTGTTTCCACCTTAGATGTATTTTTTATAGATACAGGTTTCGATAATTATTTTTGTTCCATATCACTTGACCGAGACTCAGATATTCTTATGGAAGCATTGACACAACCATTATTTTTTGAGACTCGTGCGATAGGGGATTCGATGATCACACAATGGTACTGATAGTGTCTCCTAAATCTTAGATGTGATAGTTTTAGCTGGGATATCTTGGTAGTGGTGTCATGGCCTTATGATGTAATTCATGGTAAGGACAGGTTACCCATAGTCCAAGATTAGATTTTCTATTTTAGGCATAGAGTGTGGTGTGTTCACGGTGATGAGACGATGTTTTCTTTTGTTGGGAAAAATAAAATTCATACAGTGATGGATGGACAATAAAATAAGATGGTATATCCAATCAAGCATAATTTGGATACACTAATCATTAGTGTGGTGGATGAGATGAGTCCCAAGTTTCTTTTAGTGTTGGGGGAGTACACGATCAGCTATCCTGAGGATGTTCTAGGATTACCTCATCATAGGGAGGTGGACCTCTTCAATGATCTATACCCTGGGACGACACTTATATATACCACATAATATTGGATGGATCCCATTGAGTTTCATGAGATTATGGTATATATGGAGGACCTGTAGAGGAAGGGATTCATAAGATCCATTGTATCACAAAGAACAACCCCAATTTTTTTCCAACAAGGTAGACGGAAGCATGAGGTTATGTGTGGAATTCTAGAACATGAACTAGGTGACAACGAATACAAATTTTCCACTTCTTAGGATCTATTTTCTCTTTGATCTATTGAAATGTGTATAATGGTTATCAATGATAGACATTAGATTTGGCTATCACAAGATTTGTGTACTGAATGAAGATATTCCAAAGAGGCTTTTATGTGTTTTTATGACCATTAAAAATTCATAGTGATGATGTTTGAAATGATAAAGACCCCTGAAGTGTTTGTGGGACTCATGAATCGGATATTCCATCCTTATATAGACTAGTTCATGGTTGTCTTCATTGGTGACATACTACTGTACTCAACGTCTTAGGAGGATCACGTGATAAACATAAAGATGGACCTAGACAAACACCAAGTGTAACCTACTTTATAGGAATCTCTAGAAGTGTTAGCTCTAGATTGAGAGGTCTATAATCTGGGACACATTTTCTTAGATGCTTAATTTGTAGTGGATCCAGTGAAGATTGTGGTGGTTTTTTCATGGGAGCCATCGATGTGTGTCACCAATGTGAAGAGTTTTCATATTTTGGATGGGAACTATAAGAGGTTTGAATCCACCTTTTAGAGTTTAGTCAAACCATTGTAAATTTTTATAAGAAAAGGGGAATCTATTCATCAGAATGGAGACCATCCATGAGAGTTTTCGACAATTAACGTAGAGTTTGAAGATACCTCTCATCTTAATATTTCCATAAGAGTTTATCAAGTACATAGTATTCTACTATGCATTCAGAACTGAGATTTTTTGTGTCTTGATGAACATGAATGCAGTGATTTCTTATGGTTACCAATAGTTGAGACAACATGAGCTGAACTACACAACACATGATCTTGAGTTTGTAGAGGTCGTCTTTTCATTGAATATGTTTCACCTCTACAAGATGGGTGAAATGTTTATCATCTACTATAACCACACGAGTATCATGTATATCTTCTCTAAGAAAGATATAAACTTGAGACAGAGGCGATGGCTGGAGTCCCTTCAAGACTATGACATTGATATTTTCAATACTCCTGGGAAGGGGAACATAGTGGCAGATTATCCAAGTCAATGATTGAGTTCACAATTAAAAAATGAGGTCTCAAATATATTATCCTTGTTAAAGAAATATTATATGGATGGTGATAGAGTATAATACCTCTAGTAGAATATTTTCACCACTTTACTCTTATAATGAGCTAGGGTGACACTACTTGGAGATTCTGACTATGATACTTTACATGCTCAGATGACCACATGGAATTACCCTGATGGATATTTGAATGGTGGGGAGAAAGTTCTTGTTTTCCATGGATACAAAATGGTACTGACGGAGTTATGGTAGGAGGTCTTGATGGATTTCTAAACATCCCCTTTTAAGGTACATCTAATTTTGGAAAAGATGTTGAAACTTTTCAAACATTAGTTCTGGTGGCAAGGGATGATGAAGGACGTTGCAGGGTACGTCTCAAGATTTTTCACTTGTCATTAGGTAATTATTGAACACTATTATCCAAGGTGTTTGACTCAACCCCATGTGGGTCCAGAGTACTTATATGTTCGGATATCGATAGAATTTTTGAAATGGTTAACACGTACATTTAGTGGGAATGATACTAACTAGGCGATCATTGGTTGTATAACTATGTCATCCAACATCCTAGTGATTTGGGAGCAGAGTTCAGTAGAGATATTATGACACCTCTATATGTAAGTGGTAGTTTGACTCCTTGAATTTTAATTGATGAAATTCGGATATAATGATGTTCTATTTTCTTCTTGATTGATGAAGGGTTTGTAGGAGGTATTTGGGACTGAACTATCCTTGAGAAAAGCTTTTCATCCACGGATGTATGGCCAGACTGAGCATACCATAATGGTTATGGAGGATAAGAAATGTTCTTACATCCTATATTTTAGCTCTATTATTAATATCAACTACCTTTTGTGGAGTTTTCATACAACAATGGCTTTCATTCCACCATCAGTATGGAACCCTTCGAGGCCTCTTCTGGGAGACCCTACATGTAACAACTTTGTTGGACATTCCTAGGATAGTCAATACTCATTATCCCAGAGTTGGTGTAGGAAAGTACCGAGAGGTTTCATGTCATCCAGGAATGGATAATGTTTTCAAAGTGATGTCTGAAGTCTTATGTTGGCGGGTAATGAATGTCTTTTAGTGTGGAGAGGGATACCTTTTGTTCCTTCTGGTCTCTCCTCAACATGGGATAATGTGATTTGGTCGGGGTGGCATGCTATCTCAGATATTCCCCATCAATTTCTAGATACTATATAGAGTTGGTGTGGTGGAATAATTCATGGATCTACCTCTGTAGTTAGAGAGGGTGAATGATGTCTTCCAGATTTCATAGCTAGGGAGATATGTGCATGATCGACCGCACACCATTGACAAGAGGAAGACATAAATTGATTATGGGGAGACATTTTCAAAGTACCTAGAGAACATTTAGGATTGACCGGAGATGATCCTTTGTGGGTGGTTGATCCCTCCTAATCTTGTTCGATGGCAGCACGAGAATCTCCCGGAGAGCACATCGGAGTTGCAGGACTAGAGTTCTACTCAGTACCCACAGTTATACTTATAGCCTTTTATTATTAGAGTTCGGGGACATAAATTCCTAGTGTGGTGAGAATGTAACATATCAGAATCTCCATGTCCTATTTTTTATTTTTATATAGATTTATTTTGAGGAAAAAAACTAATACAAAATGAGATTCCAAGCCCTGGTGTGCCCAGAATATTTATTTCTAAAATTTATACTTTAAATATCAGGTGTGATTTGTTTTTATAAAAAATATTAATATCATAAAAATAGGTTATAGGATCATAAATCCAAGGTAAACATTTCATTTAGAGAATTAAATTTACCCTAGGTGGTGCATAACATCAGTTGGTTTGGGTTGGCTTTGAAAATTTGTTTTTGGACTTATTTGTAATAAAATATTTTATAAAAAAATTATTTCAACACACTAAGAAATTTTATTTTTATTATAGTTTTTCAGAAATCCAAGGTCATCACCATAAACATGGAATTCCACTAATAGGTGGAAATGAAAACCCTATCAATAATCATTGATGATAGATCGAGTGGATCGTTGATTATTTTTCCAGTAGAGTCATAGGATCTCATCGATAACAGAAAGACAATAGTTCTTCATAAACTATCAATCCAAACACGAGGTTTGGAATTTGATATCATTGTGATTTCTTCCTATTTTTAAAATAAATGATGAACACAAACCAACCAAAGAACTGGATGATCCATGGTTTGTTGATCCTTTTATGATATTTAGTATTGGTTATTGTTAATGTGAGATTTGTTACCCTCTTTGTTCATCCCTCTAATGAGAATGAATTGCAGCTTCTATGAACAATGTTTGAGGTTCATCCCCCCCTTCTACTCATTCTTCCCCATTAGACCTTCATGCTCGCACCTCAACTTTTTGGGAGGATCTGAATGAGATCAGAACACTGAATAATTGGTTAATCAGACATAGAGGATGAAACCAAGTATATCTAGACCCGACGAGGCCAGATATACAACTGAGTAATTTTTAGGGGCATATGGGGAGGCCCAATGGTCCATTGAAGGGATCACCAAAGTGAATGCATCGGTGAATAGTGGTCATGAGTGGGTGAAGAGTAAGATGGTGGGTTGTGGGGTGGATGATGGCAACAGAGGTCCTTGGGGTAGCTAGCGATGAAGTTGGGAAGTTGGACGGGTGATGGTGAAGGTGGGCAGGAGTGGGCGGAAGATGATAGTGGGCCACGAGGCAGTGATGGAGGGATCGTCTGGGATGTGGGGAGATAAGTAGTCCAAAGGGGATTAACATGGTTAGGATAGACCATGTTGATCGTGGTGGCATGTAGTTAGGGAAGACCGCATGGCCTGGTGGGATGCAGATGAGGTGGGCCACGTCTGACAAACAAACTCTCTATCGCACAACCCAAACCAAGGGAAACATGGTTCTCTAGCCGGCCCTGTGTTCTAGGATGGTTTGGACCAAAACAAACTTGTTCGGGTCGGGTATGTTGGGCCAGGCCATGTCAGGTCCGTTATCTACGTTGGGTCATCCACCGGGTCAGATCAGTCCCAGACCAAACCCAAGTTAGTCCTTTTCACTAAAACAACCATAACATTCATAATGTGTGTGAATTTGAGGAGATTTTGGAGGTGTGGGAAAGCTTGAGAAGATAAATTACTTTGTATATTCAATAAATTTGTTTGTATGGATGTTTTAATATGACCTTTTGTTTTCATGTGGCGTGAGATCGCCATGAATAACCATAATGCGATCAGAATCTTATGGATGGTTGTGATCTTAATACTACATAACTTATCGAGAGTATGTGTATCATAAAGACTGAGTGTATCATCAGTACATAGTGTCTCATTTGGACTAAGTGTCTCATTGAGTGTCTCAATGGGATTACATGTCTAATCGAGACGACATGTCTTATCAATACTGGTTGTTTTTTTGGAATACATCAGATAATCCAACTTTTCATACTATAGACTTGTGCCTATGTGAGTTGACTAAGAATATTATTTTTGGAATAATTCATGAATTTATTTTCCTTAATAATTTATGTATTTATTTTTGGTATGCTTAATATATACCTTAGTGGTATTCCTTTGTTTTTTTGTTGTATCCTACTGAGAGTTTTTTTACTCACCCATACAAGGGCTTTTGTAGCTTGTGTCGTGTCTTGTGCAGACGATCAATGCTTGGAAGGAGTCCTAAGTAGACCAAATCTTGTTTGTTTCTAGAGAGACCAGTAAATCATGGTATTCTTCTATGTCTTTATAATACTATAATGTACTTAACATTAAGGTAGGTTTTTCTATTGATGAGTTTCTGGAACATGTGCATTCACTTTACAATCTATTTTTGGGTGATATTGTATTTTGTCCCTGGTAACATTCTAGTTTTCTACTATCATACTATGTTTTATGTATCTTAGTGTTATTCATGCTTGTATACATTCTATTTTAAATTTCGTCATTTTGGGATTGGGGATGTGTGTGTGTACAGGTACTTAGGCAATTTACTAACATTTGTGGGATAAGCCTACTCAGTTTAATTCGCCAGTCACATCATATTGGATGTGGGATTGGGGTAGTCACATCACAAGATGATTTGAAATGGGTCCTGATATGTATGTTATATTTTTAATAACTTTAACATTATATGATTCCACAAACATCAGTAGACAATTTTTCTACAATGTGAAACTTATTAATCAAGTGAAAGGTATATAAAAGTTCATTCATAAACTTTCATATCAACAATTACTAGTGTTTTTTTTTTATTTTAAGTAAAAATGGACTTCCAAAATCATTTATGCAGTTGAATGAAGGTTTTTTATACCAAATTTATAGGTATTCATGTTGGATTATGTCCTTTTAAGAAATTTGATCAGAACATGTACTATGTACTGACATCATCCCTCTATTAAAACATTAAAAGTTTTTATTCTTCAAACATAATTCTTACCTATTATTCCATGATTTTATTCATTATTTATTCTAATTCATTTTTTTGTGGATTATAGGGAGAACTATACTAATGTCCGATTGCATATTTTTTCATAAAATCTTCAAATCCATTACTGGACAATTCGGTACATTAACATTTCTAAACCTCTTTATATAAACCCCCTTGTCTTTCTCAACATAATTTATGGAAATCATTAACATTTCACATCCACTGACTTCTATTTCATCAACATGATGTTCTTCATTTGAAAAAATTCATCAATAAAACTGAAAAATTAAAAGAAATTATTTTTTATTGATGTTTTATAGGAAGGCTTATATCAGAATGAATAAGTTCAAGAATTATTTAGAGTGAATATCAAATCCCATATGAATTTTACTAATAATTTTTCCTTTCATAAATGTAATAAAAATACATATTTCTCTTTAATTCAAATCTGTATTGTTTATAATAGCATCATCTTTAGAATGATTTTTCATGTTTCTCTTCCCATGGAAACCAAGTCTACAATAACACAATTTATTTCCTTATTTATCAATTAAGTAATTATAGTTCTTAAATTCTCATATTTGGAAAATAATCCCATTGGCCCATTATCATCATTTAATAGATTTTCCATAATCACAATTTTTATAATGTAAATTTTTTTCTGAAAATTATTTCTTTAGAATTATCAAAAATATGACACACATAGTGTAATTAATTTTTTAATCCATCGATAAAAAACATCAATGGATTTGAAATTTTCAAATTTAATATAAATTGTTCAAATTCAACTACTTTTTAAAATAACTATCATTTCTAAATGTATGAGCACCTACATAAGATTTACAACATGTTTTAGGGTATTAAAATCACCTATCACATGTGAAGAACAAGCACTATTAGGTATCCTTGGTTTGTTCTATTTTCTTGCTTTCAAAGCTGTATCAACAAAAAAAAGATCTTCCCACAACATTATTCTTCCCCTCTTCCATTTCATTTCTATTGTAATAAATATGTTACATGATGTGTTTCAATAATATATTGGCATGATGAATTTTATAATAATATATTCCAAAAACTTATTCCATACAATGAAATTTATTTCATATTGGAAGGTTTCTAACATCTTCAGAATTAACTTGTTTCGCTTTTTCTATGTTAGGAATTATACACATTATAAAATAACTATTTATCCCAATTTGTTAAATTATTCTTCTAGGAAAATATAATTTATAATAAATTTTATCTATCATGTTCCCATATATTCCACATAACTATAAATAAGCATCAAATATCAATTTTCTATTAAAATATAATCTTTCTCCATGGAAAATTTTTTGAGGTTGATTTCTTCATTTTACTCTAAAATTATTTGGGCCTGGACCATCATTGCTCGAAGTATAGTTTTAAATTTTTTTATATTTGATAGTTTTATCACATCCTTTATCATCCCAATCATTCCCAAACAATTTTTTTGAACCTGAATTTTTATAATAGTAAAATGAATCATTATTTTTAATAGTTGAGTATTTCTCCTGATTCTGAATTTGAGCTTCCTCAGGGACATTAGTCATCTCAAAAATTACTTCCAAGGTTTTCTCTGATGTTTTCATTCATCTTACAAAGATTACATTCAAAATCAATATGTTTGGATTGAAACATGTTAACTTATTCAACCTTGTTATCCCACTTAATATTTTGATTTTCAGCAACATTTCCATGTTCAATAGTTCTTATTTTTTTATATAATATCTCTAGGATGTATTCTTAATATTTATTTTCAATAACCTTATCACCACCAACATCATTTACACTTATTTTCTCTATCATTTTGATTTAATTATTGATAGGTTTTGTATTAAGGCATGCTAGAATCTATGTTCTGATCTAATACATTTTATAAAATTCTTCACCTCATCCACCTACGTTATATTGGGAGTCTACAACTTTATAAACTATTTTAATGAATGTTCTAATCTTTTTTGAACATTTATCTTTTGAATAATTTTGTTCGATTTGGGATGATTCATATTAGAAACTCAATATACCCCTTTGATATCTTGTGGACTTTTTCTTCTTAAATTTTATAGTGTATTTTTCATATTTAGAATTTATTTTCCCTTATTTTATCGAGGATTTTCATCAGAATCAACTCAATATTATCCACCCTTCTTCACATGAAAATTCATAGAAAAGTGTATTCTTCCACCACAGTCAACACATTTTCATGGAATTTTTCCTTTATACTTTTCTCTTTCTATATTGTTGTATTTAGAGATACGAGATGTAATATTATATGTAAACACTTCATCCTCATTATCTTAAAACCATCATGGATCATCATCTTCAACATCTTGGATTTTCAACATTCTAATAGTTTAAAAATTCATTTCAACGTTCATATTTTTTTATAAATTTGAAATTTTATCAATTCATTATCAACAACAATGTTATGCAGTTCATCAAGATATTAATTATTCTTATCATATAAATAAGATGTTCAAGAATCAAAATTTTCATAGAATTACCTCATATGTTTCCTTAAAATTATTTATTTTCATTGAAATATTTAAACATATAATATTGAAAAAAAAATTCATTTACTCTAATGATATATTCACAAATAGTTTCATTATTAATTATTTTTATGTATTTAAATTTACTATTCCATATATTTATCTTTTCTTCCATTACATTAATTTTCCATTAAAAATTTATTTACTACATGTACCATAGAATTTTGTATGTTTTGAGACACATAAACTACATTTAAAATTTATTGTATCTTGACATAAGGATTCCATCTATAACTTTTCTATAAAGTTTGATATTTTTCAAATTACTATAAGTCATTGTGAAATACTTCTCAATATTATGAAACCCATTTGTAGTAGCATAAGAAACATCCATTCTAAGATATAAGAGATAAAGAATCATACCAATTTTTTATCCATTCAAATTTATTCCATGAAATGTATCAATTACTATAATGTTATAGGAATTAATATTATTCATGATAAGGATACAATAATTGAACCTTCAACTCTAATACAAATTATAGTTCCCAATGATCTAATATCAACTAATAATTGGATTTAAGTAGTAGAACACTTTTTATATGTATTAATACTGTTAAAATGTAACCCATCTAACTTCATAATGTTTATAACCTCACCAAAAATTAGTAAACCATCATTCTTGAAAATGATGGAAAGAATGTAAATCATGGGAGATGTATAAGTTTCGACATCAGTGTGAGAAGATAAATCCATTTCGTCACCACTCTCATGTATATAGAGAAATTAATTTTTCTGAATATGTGAATACATTTTGTTCCCAAACCATTTAGAAACATTCTATCTCCTAATAAAAAATATTATAATGACTTCTATCTATGTAGAAAGATTTATTATAAACAATTTTTCCATAAAAAGGAATACCAATTTGATTGGTTTTCTCAACAAATATTCCTAGGTCTAATGACCATTAATACAATGACATCATGATTTAGGAAACATGTTTAATTTATTCAATATGAGCGACTCAATAAAATCATCACTATTTCAATATTCACTTCTAAAAATCTACACAATTACTCAGTCTGATCTACCTCATTTTGATGGACTAAATATTATATTCTAAATATGATATCTCTTGGTCCAATAAAAAAATATCTATGATCCCTTAATATGACATATATCTAGAAGAAACATTCCACCTAATTATTTAGTTCTCTTCCTTAATCAAATATATTAAATGTTATAAAATTTTAATTAACTGGTCAACTCTTTATAGGACACGAATAGTGGAAAAGGAAAGAAACATGAAAATATTCCTCACTTCATCAAATTTAAAAACACATAGATTTACACTGAATTGGAAATCAGGTTTGATAACAAAAAATCTTCACATATATTATTCTTCATTATCAACCTCATTTAACATCATACATTTTCTTAATTACTAGGAAACATCCAAATATTTATTATAATAAAAATCCTTAACTCACTGTGATATGACTTTCTTCTTCTAATTATGATCTGACATTGTTCCTCGTCTTATTATGACTGTACATTCTCTTTATTCTTCTCATTTTGATCTATCATTATTATTCTTCACATTGAAATCTTAGTTTTTTACACTACTCTTTACATTATGAATTTTATTTATCCGAGCCTATTTGATTGAATTTCCTTTTCTAAGTCAATCTGACTGACTTTCAACCTTATAGTTAGTCTAATAATCTTTGCTTCTCAAATACAGTCTGATGGAAAAATCATAAAGGTTTATGTAATTAAGATTAAAATATAATTATAATTATGAAGGAATATCCACTAAAGAAATTTGAAAGACTTAAAAATACATCATCTTTACTCATTCAGAATTATGAAAAAAACTATGAAACATCTAGATCTGATCATCTGTGTTTAGGATTCTACAACTGATACAATATTTACGGCTCCACAATATCTTAACTTTTTTTACAATTATAGTTTTCCTACTATATAAGAACATCATGACCATAAAATAATCATTTAATTTTTTGAGGAATTATTAAATATTTATCACTTATGACTTTATAATATTCTATAAAAACTCTTTAGAAAAATTATGACTTCATCTCTCAGTAGCCTCTTACTTTATAACAAAAACCATGTCTGATGAATCCTGATCTTCATACTGAAGGTTCAAAGATTGATGATCATAATTTTGGTACATTTTCATTTAATCTTATTTAATCCTTCTTTTTACAGTAATGTTCATTCCAATACCATGTTTTCATTGATGATGATTCCAAACTATTATATCTAGAAAAAACGTTTCGCCACATTTTTGTTTCGATCTGAATATTCATCAATCATTTAATAAAATTTAATGAATTGGGCCTAATCATGAATAAAAACATTATTTTTAAAAAAACTATTAGTTTTTTAAAAATAAAAATATCATTATTAAGCTTCAAACATCCCATGGATTATTTAATATTGAAGTAAATTATAATTTTAATTCATAATAGAATGTGTATGACATATGTTTTTTTTCATTCATTTATTGAACAGAACATTCAAACCAACCATTAAAAAAATTATTATTGAATGAAAATATTTTGAAATGCATATATTCGGATAAAAATACTATGAGTTTTCCACAACAAAAATTATATTTTAAACTTGATATTCTCATATTCCCTAACATTAAAATCTCCTTAAATTTCTATCTGAAAATTATCAGAATGCTATTAATAAACCGTATGGACATTCATGAAAAATTAGTACAAGCATCTTATGTATATGATGTGGTTTCATTATTCAATGGTGAATAAGGTTTGTTTTAGTGTCTAATGATGTATATTCATGTGTTTTTTATGTAATGAAACTTGGGATGATCAATGATATTTTTACGAAATGTAAATTTCTAAGTGAATGAATGTTATAATAATATCTTTTTATATATGAAATAATAGTAAAAAGGGAATTTATATAGACAAATTTTGTAACATAAACCATTCTAAAATAATTTTTCATAATAATACGAAGTGCTTAAAATGTTGAGATGTCATCCATGATAGATTAAATTAATATTTTTATAATATTTTCTATCACATATATATATATATATATATATATTTCTATTAGGGATGGATTTTATTGTCTTTCATTATTATTAAAAATGAATATATGTTAAAAAACTATTATTGTAAACTTAATATATATTTGATATTTTTATCATGAAAAATAAATAGATAAAAAAAATAAATTTTCAATCATGAATTCAATAGGAAAATTATTTTTAAATTCCAATCCATTATTTGTATTCGGTATCAAGACATTTTTTTCCAAAAATGGGGAAATTTTTGGGGGGGTTTTTAAATTAATCACTTAATTATTTCTTTATTTTAGGAAAATAATACAATTTATATAAATATTATCTCATATAAATTACTGTTTAAGTTCATTTTTTCTTCAATAATGATCCTCTAGTAATTAAAATTAAAAAACTCTATAATATTCTATAAAAATATTGTGATCTGATGATAATGAATTTGATTACATCTATAAAATTAAATTCATTTTAGTGGTTCAAAATTAACTAATTATTAGATAAAGTAATTTTTTGTGTTCATTTAAATATGATTTTTCCTATGCATCTATAACTAATACAATGTTTTTACAAATTTAAAAATTGTAGTTTTTTAATAAGATTCTTATAAGTATATATTTGATGATGATAAGAGGAAAAGCATAGAATTGTATGAGATTCGAAATTTCATAATATTTGATTATTTAGGAATATAAGAAACTTCTTGATTATATTAGTACGTATAATCATTCTATTTTTTGTTTATAATAGATTTTTATATATTTCAATGATGGGATATAATTTGAAAATATGTTATTATTTCAATTGTATTAATTGTACTTATTATCATACATGATCAAGGTAATTCAGGAATTAGAATACATAATATCATTTTTCATGTAGTTTAGGGATTCAATGACTAAGAATATAATACATAGCTATGTATCATACATGTATGTGAGTATCTACAAATAGGTATATTAAAGGATATTAGGTATAAGAAATTAGACATTTTGATAGGAATAAACAATAGGATACCATATAATAGGTTTAAATTCATGAATTCCAAAGGTCAGATCTATAAATATATCATTCAGATTGGTAAGAATGTGTGGTTTACAAAAACATTCATTAAAAGAGTATTTTATTTTCATAATAGTACACCATGTTTTATTTTTTAAACAATTTTATTGTGTATTGAATTTTAGTTTCTACAATTATGATAGTGTAATGTTCTGATTTACTAATTCATTCACTATTGATATGAAAAAATGATCATGTAATTTTCATGGTGTAGAAATTATTTCATAAAAGTATACATTTAATTTAATATGAACTTTGATTTCATTTTTAATTTAAAAAACTGATCAATTCATGATTTGATTCATAATATAGAATTTAGATTATCCTTAAGATTTTAAGAGTATTAAAATTAAGTGTTTCATTACAAAAATATAATTAACTCCACCCCCACATGGTGTATTCTATTCCCATCACACCTCTAAATATAGACTTCTCCACATATAACATAGAAAAACCTAGGATCATGATTTGAATCTTATATTGCATCAGACAATAAATCAATAAGTGATCTTAGAAAATAATTACTAAAAATGATAGAGAATGTCATGTTTTTATATGTCCATTTCACTATAAAAATGAATTTATATTTCTCCACATACTTTAAATAATAATGATGATGAGGTTCCCCAAATATACTAGTAATCATTTTATTATACAATCAATATGAACATTATTTATTACATGAAATGTGAAATATGACCCCTTTTAAAGAACCATAATTATTACATTGTCCATAAACCACATACCTCTGATGTGATTGGCTATAAATATACCTATATAATTAAGGAAGATAATATTAAAGAGAATAAAAAAAAATGAACTCGTGTCAATATTTTTTCTTCAAATTGTGGGAATAAATTGTTCTAAAATAATTTATCCAATTTATTAGAATTCATTCATCACAATTTCACATTCCCCTCCTACTTATATATATATGAGAATATAAATTTACATAATGATAAAACTACTATAAATAATTATTATATTAAAAAAATTATATATTAATTCTCATTCTAGTTTTGAAAATGAATTTAAATATAACTATGTTTGTTTTCTAAATTAATATCATTATAATTTAAAAAACCCTATATTAAACGGTTCAATTTTTTTCCATTAATGTTACGAATCATTTATAAAAGGATAATGTTTAATGCATGTTTTTATATCGAATACATACAAAAGTGAATTGTTTATTTACTTATATATATTGATTATATGCTACAAATAAAAAATATTATGAAAATTTTCAGTAACGTAAAAATGAAATTGAATTTATATTTTGAGATAAATTGGTTTTATGTTATAATTTTATTTGTCGTATGAAAATAATTTAGGATATAAATAATAGTTTTCAATACTTTTCATGGAATTATTATTAACCTAAATTGATTAGTAAGTGACTTTTAAGGGAATTAAAACCTATTATTATTCTTTTTCTCATCATTTTAATCAATCATTACGTCTGTTAACTACTACTAATGTTGAGATTAAATATATTATTAACATTTTATACAATGGAAGTATGAGATGAATTATGTATTCTATGATCTAAATTAGAAAATATTAGCCTTAAATGTGTTTACACTGAATTAATTCATTGAAAATATATGTAAGACATATTTTCATGCTCTATGTGGTAATTAATATACATCTCAACTACTCCATCTACATTGACTGAAAATTCATTTTTTATTGATATATACCCCTTTTTAGGGGTTAGTGGGAGCCCATGAAATCAACAGCTTAGACCAAAAAAAATTCATCTACAGACCAAAAGTTCAAGACCAAAAACAACATGCACTACCAGAGGAAATGTTCTCTCAGTGAACAAAACATTAAACCCCACATCCACTATCTCATGGATAAACAACTATGTGTATAGTAAAAAAAGAAATTGGGACATGAATTGATGGCCGATGTCATACCCTCTCAAACATCCAATTAATAATATCCATGAAATAGCTAAAACAATTTCCCTACACCTCATCTGAAATGTATTCTTGTAGAAAATTGTTTGCCAAATCCATTGAGAAAAGGCCATTTGAGGAAAATGTCAAATTCAAAGCAAGAAAAATTCAACCATCTACCCATAAAAACACCAAAATTACACAAGAAGATTGTTCTAAAACACCTCATAAGCAGGATCATGCCTATTGCAATGGCCGCATTTGAATCCACATTGGGCGATGATGACAATTTTTCAAGGATGCCAATATAGAGGCTAGTTTAGAATATTCTGGTCAAGAACAAACTCCACAATCTAATCAACCATTAACATAGTAAAATTCTCACTACCAATAAGTGGATCAAAAAACAGATTCCCGAATGCACTGCATGCTTTACAAAATCCACATCATAGCCATTATTGAAGACTCCACCCTCCACTGCTAGAGCTAAGATGAAGGCAATATTGTCAAACCACCAAAATCCGAAACAAACATACATCCTCCTTTGTATACAGCAACCCATTGCAGGAACTAAAGCTAGAGAACCTGCCACATCCTCAAGGAACCCTCTGACACAAAATCACATCAAATATAAGAGGAATACAACCCAGGGAGAATAAAGTTGAATCTCCATCACCCTGAACTAGAATACCCGACCACACCTCATGGGAGTGTTGACGTTGATAGGAACAAAGAAAATCTGAACCAGAAATTACACTCTAAAAATGGAGCAATAATGATCAAAACACATAATAACACTCACCAGATTACACACTAGACTAAACATGGGATGTAGAAGGGGCCTGCGAAGAAGTACTGGGCACACCGATGACGACACCCGCGAAGCTTCTTACCTCAAACCCTTAAAATGAACCCAAAACCTATAATAATGAATAGGAAATAGAATAAGAATAAATATAAGGGGAGGAGACATCTAATAACTATTCTATCGATGAGATGTGCCCCTCGCTCTTCCACAATGCTTCCGAGAAAAAAACTCTTGTGTTTTGCAATGTGAGAGGTTTGCCTCTCTCTCCATCTACATTAATTTTCAATGTTATGAATTTAAATCCTAAACAATCAATTAGTAGTTATATTGATTATATTTATTCTGGAAACACTGATTCATGTAAATCATTAACTATTTTCGTTATCATTGCGTTTTGTGGACCTATTTCTAGGAAATTTTAAATGTGTTCAGTGTATGTTCTCTCAATCACTAATTCTATGTGCATTTCACTCGAATAGACTATCACAAAATCTCTTTGGATTAAGGGATTGATTGTTACACTTCATTTATATAACCTTATTATTATAATTTATTTTTCTTCTAAATTTCTCCTTCATCTGTCTAATAACATAATATGTGATGGTAGATCCGAGAACATAGATATTAGGAACCATTTTAAGATAGAGGTTTTTGAATGTGGAACATTGTGTGCAAACAAGATAAACATAAATGATAATATTTTCAATAGTTTGACTAAGGTTATTTCGTATCTATGTTTGACCATTTATTATATATTCTAAACATGGATCCACTTTAAAAAAATTAGGAGTAGGGACATCTTTATTCTTTTGATCTAGCTTCTTCTGTAGATTCTAGATATTTTTGATTTTAATATATAAGTTGACCACTAAAAAACTACCGTATTATTTGTTCATTATTTCAAAATATCATTATTAGATGACCATTATAATTCTCTACCTACATGTTTTTAATATTTTATATATTCTAGTCATGTTTTCATTTCTAGTACATAAGGATTAAATCCCATCATGTTGGTATTGTCATTAAACTTAGGTGTGGTTCCTCAGAAACCTTACACAACCCATGTTTTAAGGGAATAACACATACATTGAAGTTTTATAACCCTTACAATTGAGTTTAATATAGAATTTGAACATTATACAGAGGACGAGTGACTTATATTTGGGGTCCCAATCTCTTATATTGGTTTTTCTTAACCCTTACAAGTGTTTTGATGAAACATTACATAGAGGGTTATAAATACACTCAAATAGGGGATTAAAATTGGTTACCCAATCACATCTGTTTTATAAGCCATATGAAGAAGATATTTTTCCTTTATATAGGGTTTCATTTTTTTTATTTTCTAGAGGGTCTTTAGGATGTTTGGAAATTATTATTTTTATTAATTTATTTTCAATTTTTTATTTATTAGATGAAAAAAATGAATATAATTTTTATTTATACCCTTGATATATATGAATTCATATATGGATTCATTTAAATTCTGTTAGATATTATATCATTTTAATTATATAAATAATGTAATAGAGGGTGATATAGAAAGATCTTGAACTAGAGTAAATCAACTGATGATAGAGGTATTTCACCCTTCTAGATGTGTCACTTCCCATTATTTTGATTATAAAATCTTTTCTAAATGTTTTCGTCTAGTATGGACATTTTTTATCACTATATCTTCATTTATCAACTATAGTAGAAACCAATAAAACATCATAGACAATTCCATGTGTATTATTCAGTTGGAAAATCTGACAATTAAAAATATATTCTTCTTAAAATTATTTAGATTTTTCTTATTATGGAATTTTTTCTTGTTGTCTAATGTTTGTATTCTCCCATGTTTATATTCATTTTTATTTGGTTGTTAATATAAGGAATGAATAATGTGGCGTTCTTCACATGGAGAAGGACCAATGTTGTCCGTACAGCTGGAGTAGTTTCTCTAAAACCAAATAATTATATACTTTTTATTACATATGATTATGCATGGAATTGAATATTATTAAATACCTTTTCATATGACGAGTTCTATTCAAATGAATTCTATTCCATAATGACTTACAATTATTTTTTTCTTAAAAAGGTCATAGTAGTTCGTTGTTTTGATGAGATCATATATATGTTAAAATGATATTTTTATTTGTATATTATATATCTTGATGAGATTGTCAAATCAGACATTGATTATTTAGGATATCGAGGGTGGTGGTAGTATAATGCATCGATAGTCATATCATGAATTTCCCCTTTTTTTAATATTTTAGTGTGGTGTTACGGGAATTGACTACCAATTGAAATTAATTATGTTTTTTGTGTGAATTTATATTCATATATGTGAACTCATTTATGTATTCTTGGAATTTAAAATTATTATTAATTCATTTCATCAGTCAGGTATATTAATACACTGGTAAAACCATTGATGAAATATACACATTCTATGTATGAATCATTGGGACAATCAAGGGTGGAATAATATTAATATGTATTATGATAATGTAATTTTCCCTTAATGTGTAATGGATGTTAATATATCCATTTCTTTGATGAGAATAGATATATCTGATAATACCATCTACATGATTTCTTGTTGATTAGTTCTTTTCTAGAAAGTCAAATAAATGGATTTTGAGCATATAGGTTGATGAAATAAATGATGTAACCATCATGAATAAGTTATTGAGTCAATGGAATGATATTTCATGTCAATAATTTTTATGAGGTAATTATCGATTTTGAATTATATTTTTCTATTTAGTTATGATTCCCAAGAACCATGATTTTATATAAGGTTCCATAGACACAACAATATATATTCTCATTGATACCCTAAATAAAATCCTCGATATCACTATCCTTAATTTTAAAATAAAAAAAATATTATTTCACATTTTTCATCCCAATTCTTATTTCAGGTTTACATATTTAAGGAACTATGGAACATCATAAACTAATAAATCTCGTGTCATTCTTAACTAATGTACATTTTCTCATTATATATGAAACTATGTAATTTGTGATATTACATTGAATTTTCCCATAAATTATTCAACACAAGTTACCCTTCATAATATGTCAACTAACTTAATTTTATCTATAACTTCATGATGGAAAACCTAATAAAGGGTGGATTTCAAATTCCTAGATGGGGAAATATATAACAGATTTGGTCAAAAACATTATACTGTTATATACAAAATGTAAAGAATTAATAATTAGAATGATTTCACAGTCACCGAAAACTGATACCATGATCTATCAATGACAATAATTTTAATTATGGTTATCAAGGGGTAATATATATGAAGATTCAGTTATGGGTATTAGATCACAATTACTTGATTTTTAGTAGATTACCAAATTAAAACCTTCTTACACACTCCGGAAAGATATGATTTGGATATTTTTCATGTTATCAATGAACTATGTTGGTGTATTTTAACATATTATTTTAAAATTTGATGATATGAACCTGATAAAAAAATAATACGGGACACTAATGATTGAATGGGTAGAGGCCCCAACACCAGTAACCTCAAGAATATGTCTTATTTATTACATTTGTATAATATGCAATGGATCTCACCATTAATGATCAATTAGTTTAAGAGTCTTAATGAAAAAGTTACAAAAATTATTCCCATATTACATTAGGAACATAAAATATATAGCTTTATATATTTCTGTCATCTGTAATATTATTCAAAATATAAATATTCATGTCCTACAAAAATGAAAAAAAGTAAATGGTGGTATAAAATTCACATCAAAGGTTATTTAATGTGCAGTATATATTATGTAAATATGTTATAATGAATATTACATTGTAAATAACCAAAAATTCATTTCAATTAATCACTAAAATATTATTCATCCATATATAATTTCAATATCTTAATGCCATGAATAATAGTATCTATATTCTAAATGAATGAAATGCTTTATATTGGTTGTCATGATTCCATAAATCACGATATCATTAAATTAATCATTATCAAATTTAGTTTTATCCAAATGACCTTATATTACAATATTGAATTTAATTTAGCCAATTGATTTGTCTTTGTAAATCTGTCATTGCATGGAGGGGCTATACATCTTTAGAATAGACAAATCACTTCTTATGAAAGGGATTCCATATATAATTTTAATTCATTAATAATATACATTATCTATAAATTTATTTATTTTTTAATTAAAACTAAATAATAATTGTAATGACCAAACCATAAGCAAATACATTTTATAGTTATTTTAAAACAAGAAATATCATTCTTTTCACAAAATATATTATAGGGTTAGTGTTTTTGATAATTGGGGAAATAATTTACTTAGTAATCACATACATTATAACTGCACACATATATTTAGTATCCATTTCTTCTATAAAAGTTCTTAAATGAAACATTATTTTTGACTGATATATCTTCAATATTTCCCATATATCTCATCCTTGATCCAACTTTTCTCTTTGTGTTCTGAGAAAAAATTTCAAAAAAGGGATAAACAAAAAAATCATAGTAAGTGAAATAACGAAAATAAAACCATTAGTCTAGTTAACACCCATTAAACATTTCCTTAAAACATTCATTTATTATCCTAATCAAGGAATCATTATTTCCAAAATCTCATGATCCATCCTTTTTTAATCAAAATATATTCATAAAAATTTAATAAGAAATAATATAAAATATAATTATCAAACATGTGATAAAATTATTCTAGAATGGAATTAATATTTGGTCTACATGAATACATATCATTATTATGAATCGAATATCCATATGGTCAACTTCCAAACCAAATGCAGTGGAGGTTATAACATAATCACCCATCCTTAGATTATCACGTAACCCACCACCATTGGTTTATCATGTAACCACCCACAAAATTTCCAAGTACTATCATATAATCATAACACATAAAATATTGATATTTTCATCATTTCTTCAAGGAATTTAATTTGGAATCATATAACAACATTTAATGTTATTGAATAAACTATCCTTTTTCAAAAAATAAAAAAAAACATTTAAAATATATTTTTAAATCGAAGTGTCACATAGCATTTTTAAAAATTTCATATAAATTAGAAATTTAAAATTTTAAAAGATTCATGTACATATAAATAAATTCATTAAAACAATTTTATAAAAATTGACATGAAAAAGAATGATTTAGAATAATAAATCTACAAAACATTTAAACTAATGTTTTACTTAAAGAGTACCTTGCAATGTGTCTACCGCACCACATACCTTCTTCATATTCCATAATAATAAATATTAAACATAAATTATACTTTTAAATTAAAACATTTAAGTGTGGTTATGAAATATTGTTAATTTCGTAATCATAGAGATTGTTGGTTGTACGTATGCATGATTAACGTTTTCATTTTTCAATGATCATTATAGAAAAAAGGTATTTATTATTTTATCTTTTAATAATTATAATACTATCAATAATATTATACTAATAGTTTAAATATAATTATATATATTAATAATTTTTTGTGGTGACCAAAAATGAATCACATCGCTTTGTAGAGGTGATAGTTCAAACGTACGCACTATCAAAATTATAATTTTTATTTTCCTGGAATTTAAGAATATAATTGATATTTTATCATATTATAAGGATAAATATTTAATAATTATATATATAAACATTAATAGAATCAATATAATTAATCTTGAGATATGTTGATGGAATATAAATTTTATTGGTTTGCGGAGGTGATAGTTCAAAAATACGCACGACTGGTTATTTATTTCCCCAATTGATAGAAGTCGAGGTGGATTTAGGTAATGATATTAACATAATCAAATTGAAGTATATTTATGATATTTGAGTTATTATATCATAATGGTTTAATGTGTTCTGATGGAATTTAATGAAGAAATAGAATATATATAAATATTTACAATTACACTTCATCCTTGGACAATCTTATTAGATTAACACCAGAACACCACTAAAGGTTATTTTTTTCATAGAATAATGCCACTATAATGTGTTTATGGATTAAAATATGGTATATTTTTATATATCAGCTGATACAAAGAGTTTTTAAGTGTATTGAAATTAGCCTAATGGGGTCTCTTTTATATGTAAGCGGAGGACACTATTTGATTTCGTCAAAAAATAAAATTAATATAAATAAATTATCTACATCAAATGCATCCAATGTGAATTGATTTGAATTCATGTGTCAGAACCCATTCTCAGGGCCCGTGCTGTGACTACCACATGCCCGCCTTCCATTGGACAGGGGCTGGCGGCTAGCACTAAAGGCTTAAATCCCGATAACTGGGAAGGAACTACCTTTATAAAATATAAACACATCCAACCAGATTACAAGAGTAAGTAATTTATTAAGTACAAAGCAAGTGATGAAAGTTAAATGGGACAGAATACAAACCCAACTGAAAAGTACAGCTACAACTGAACAAAAGTACAACAGAAAAGTGTAACAACTGGAATAATGAAGTATCACCTAGGTCTTCAACCTTGGATCCTACCCGATTGGTAGGTATAGATAGCCTCCTCTACACTCTCGCCCTCCAACCTCCTCTGAGTACTCTCTCATCATGAATTCCACTTCCAGGTACCGACTCGTCGTGAGGTCCACATCCGGGCACTGTCCATTCCTTGTACACTCAGTCTCTGTCAGCGCTGTCTTTCGTCTGCATCCAACACAACAAGGGGTGGGCATAGTCTGTGTAGAGGTGAGTATAACGATACTCAGTAAGAACCCTGAGACCCTCAAGGTCTCACTAAATCCAACAAGTATAACAAAAAAAGGATCTCAACAGATAACACATACACAGGTATAAGCCCATACTTATATATAAGTTATCATGTAACCCATCTCAATCATGAGGTATCACAATGGTTATAAAATCAACATATAACCACTACTTAGGTACATGACCATACATATAACTGTGTTTTCAAGTGACCCATTTAAACATGAGGTAAACACAAAGGTCATTGACTAACCTCAAACTAGGATTTTCATTAATGATATCAAAACCATAACTGCAAGAGAGCTCCTCCTCTGTCGAGTACAGTGATCCTGTCAGAACTCTGAGGCACTGCTCACTAACCTTAGACTACTGAGTTACTCCTCCTTTCGAGTACCGTGGGTCTGCAACCTCACAAAGTAGTGCTCCTCTGACATGGGTCTGCCACCTCACAATGTAGTTATCCCCCTAGTAGTCTACAGAGGTACTCCTTCTATCGAGTACTGCGGTATTGGCACCCAAACATAGTAGTGCTCCAAGCCATGGGTCTGCCACCCAAACACAGTAGTGCTCCCCACTGGGCTAGTGAAGTCAGTCCGACTCGAATCGGACAAGCAGTTATCAGGTCTTTGTCAACTACAAGATCTCCATACTCCGTACACTCGTCTTCAGGAGGATCCGTTCCAGGATCTACTGGTCGATACTCCATGTTTCACAAAGTCCCACGAAGAAGAATCTCAAAGGACCACCTCATCAAATGGGTCTCAACGCAACAGACGGTGCGTCTCTCGGACTCCCGGTCTGTGAGTTATTAGCCTTTTAGTTCGGGGGTCCCGGTTGGTTTCGTGTAGGAACCAACCTGAATAAATCTCAATTGTACCCCAAACTCTCATGGGGTATACTCAAATGAACCATTTCTCAATGTGATTACCAACGTCGCTGACAGTTCGTCAAACGGGCATCCGGTCTGAGAGTTATTAGCATTTCCGTTCCAGTGGCCCTGTTGGATTTCAGGTATAATCCAACCTGGAAATACTCCAAGGTCATCCAAAACACAGGTGAAGTATATGAAAAGAACTGTATCACCGTGAGGAATCCAAAAAATATGATGGCACATCAATCGGACTTCCAGAGCTCAAGTTATAAGAATTTCCGCTCTGAGGGCCCGATTGGTTTCGGGTTCGAACCAACCCGGTCGTACCCAAAATTCAACGAAACCTTGAGTGTAATATACTGAAACGACGGTCTCGATCTAAGAAATTATATGCAATAGATGTTGCATTGATCAGAGGTCAGTTTCTCATGATATGTCCGTTTAACCGAATATGTTCCAAAAATAGGGGGTCTGGCCCGGTCCGACTCGGCCCGACAACACCTGGGTCGGCCTGAACCGGGTAGACCCGACCCGGGCCCAGGTCTGGCCCAGTTGTGCGTGGCCCGGCCTAGCTGGCACGATTGGGCTAGGGGAGCTGGCTCGGCCAGCTTGGCCGAGCTCAAAGTGCGGAGCAGGGGGCCCGCTAATTAAAACTGGCGGTGCAATGCGCCGCCCCACCATCGTCCCGGGATCTCGCGCAATCGTGAGATCCACCACGCTGCACCACCATGGCAATCTGTGGCGGGTCCCTTCTGGCGGTGCACTAGGGCGCCGCCTTGCCAGCGACCCGCACCACCGAGAGCTTCTGTGGGCCACCGGAGTTGCTCCGGTGGTCCATTTTAGCTTCTGTCTTCGCTAGCAGTCTTCTCACCTCCCGAACATTACTGAGAAGGCATTAAAACACTATTGCGGTCCTGTTTCACTATCACCCATCAATCCGCGTATAGATGAACTACTAGCAGAGGGTCTGGCTTGTTCGTTATCCCATGCTCTCCACATTAGAGGCTCAATCCATAATTCATCAACGACAAGGTTGTAATTTATACAATATAAATTATACAATCACCCTGCAATTAAATACCCATGAATGAGGGTATAATTCACATCATCACAAAATAAGAAAACCCCCTACCTCGAGAAATATCCACGGTAGCCTATCATCGTGGATGATGGTGTTGCGAAATTGGGGACGTCAGCTCGTTGACGACATCGCATGGTAAGAGATGAAGGTGACGACGATCATTGGCGTTCGTCGCTTCTGTAAAGTGCCTTCGATCCCAGCTCAAGCATTGTTCATTGGATCCGATGCAGGGAAGACGTCGAATTTAACATAGTTTGTTATGGCCACACCATGCTACAGATCCCAGCTCATTCATTTGTCTCTCATCGGAGAAGAAGGATCCTCGGTTGTGGTGCATCAATGGAGAAAGGAGAGGGAAGGAAGGATGGAGAGAATATTCTCCAGCGGATCCCCATCCCATCAAAAGGCTCCTCCCTTAATAAAATATCAGGCTTGGCTAATATTTTTATTCACAAATCCATTTCAAAATCAAACATAACATTAATTAAATTGGAGGATTCAATCTATTAATTAATATGTTGTCATGAATTAATGGGAGAGAATAAAGTGAAGAGGTCTCGTAAATATTTGGAGAGTTTAAATATTTAACAAGTGAGCATTAAAAATGGGGTTTAAGGATGGTTAAAAGAGATGAGAGGTTGGGGCTCATATGGGACCCACCACTCATTTATCCTCAAATGAGAAGTTTAAATTCCAAGATATATAAATAAAATTGTTCAACAATTTTATTTATAATGAAACTAAATCCCCAAAAAAATTAATCTCAACCTGCTAAAAATGAAACTGTGCTAAAGGACCCTAATGGAATAACTGGCGTTGTGAGTTAATCGATACCCTCAGATTTAAATTCCACGCACCAGTTCAAAAGATAGAAATACCTGCTCATTCGTTCACTAAACGTAGCTGAACTAAACTTCGGAAATTGATTCTGGGCACACCGGGCCTCCGAATTATGTGCCTTCAGAAGCCACTAACTAGTAAAATTCCAAAGAAATTACAGAAAAAAATTCCCTTGAAATTTCAATGACTATACATTACTCCCACCTCAGGGACTTATTTCCCCTTAAAGATACAACACACACTAGAGAAAAAAGTGGTACTGAGCACGCATGTGATCCTTCCGCTCCCATGTTCTCTCCTAGAAGTTCATGTGCTGCCGGTGAAAGCGCACATGAGGAATCGACCATCCATGTAGAAACCACTCCTGTCGATCCTCGATATCCACTAGAACCTCTATGAATGTCGCCCCATCATCGATGTTCAGCTATCTGTGGTCTATGATTTATGAAGGATTGTGAACGTATCTTCTCAGCTGAGATAAGTGAAAGACGCTGTGCACCCAGTGAAATTGTGTTGGAAAGGACAAGAGGTAAGCCACATCACCTACCCTGCTAAGGACCTAGAAGGGTCCAATGTACCTTAGAGATAACTTGTCTCCTCAACCACATCTTCATAGAGCTCATCGAGGTAAGACCCATAAAAACATGGTCTCCATCCTTGAACTCCAGTGGTCCTGTCTCATATCAACATTGGATTTCTGCCTGCTCTATGCAGTCTTCATCCACTTTTGGATGACTTGCACCTTATCTAGTAGCCTAAAAATGGGTTCACTGGTCATCCTCTGCCTCAGCTCATGAAAAGCTCTGCTGGCATATCCCTGAGCACACGAAGGGTTACCCCTTCTTCGTCAATGCTAGAAGTGGTGCTGTAACTCTGGAGAATTTTGTGACCGAGGTATGTCTAGTCAACTCCTAAGTGATTGACTACATCCACTTATGCATGATTCTATAATGTGCTTACCAGGGTTTCCTTTTTGCTGACCAAGGAAATCCCATCCAAACATTGTAGGTAATCCACAACCTTTTTGCCAAATACAGTCAATCTATGTATGAACTATAGTTGCACAGCCCATACACAAACTAATGTCGTAAATCCTCGACACTGCCACCAAGAGGTTCCAACTGAAAATCTCTCCTCAAGGGTTAGATCAAACTATCAGTGTAAGAATGATTATCGAGTATCCTCCCAAGTTTTTCTCCAGACGTGAGGGTCAAGTCAACGGTTTAACTGGAAACTCTAGGTTTGGGACACGATTTGTGGAAGTAAGGGATGATTCGTATCAATGTTTATTGTTACGGCAGCTATTTGTAGACACAGACCTTACTTTGAATCATTCTTAGAGTCCTTGGGTCACACTCTTCGACTGCATGATGCTACTCTATTCCCTGGACCTCTTGCTCCCTGATCCTAGCAGGGACTACAAAGGCTGGAAGTTGTAACATGTCGAAATGATCATCACCTCATGTTGCTCGCCTAGCTATTCTTCTATGTCTGATTCTCTGCAAATTCATCTATCCTTAACACTTCTTATTATTTAAACAATTTACATGCCCATGTCTCTGAGACTGATGCCATTTTCTTGTTTCTTACTGCATACTTTCACTAGCTATATTCATTCATCCAAAAAACATTCAACCACAAAGTATCCCTATCGTACCCTAGTATAAGTAGGAATGCATAGATGAAGAAGTGTTGGCTCAGATATCCTTAAACACACCACGCTTAGAAGTCCGAGATCTAAAGCACTGATCGCATTGTATTAATAGAGTTACAGGAATGGTCGGTACACCCTGATGAATACTCAACTACCGACATGTCATCCTGCCGAAGCTGTATAAGCTATAGAAAACTCTTAGCTACCTCCTCAAGCCAGTCCTCAGGCACCTGTGAGTCAATCTTGCCTTATAACCAGAAGGGTATCTGATGCTAAAACACGTGTAAATAACTTAAACTTCATGTGTCATCTACTTGTACTGCTAGTTGTAACTGTTGTCTAACAGGTAGTGATATAGCTGTCACACCACCCGAAGGCACTATCTCAGGTATCGGTCCATGTACTGAAACCTCATCACTATGCGGACCAACCACATGGTCACTCACTGGGAAACACTAGTAGCTAAGATCACCATCTCCACTATTAGTGTCTAAACTAAGTGTAAAACTCAAGTAATCGCCAACATCCAGTCCACTGCAGCCTGGGATTCCCCCTCGCCTCGTAGCATCGGAGGCCTCTACTGCTAGAACTCTTGCAATGTGCTCGGTCAGCGTGCACCCTCCACTAGTATGGCTGGTGTAATCTTCTGCCTAATAGGTGGTGCTACTGCTGGTACACCACTCGAAGGTTCCCATATAGAAAGAGTTCCCTGCATCAGAATCTCATCGCTCGAAGGGATGTTTTCGAGTACTCTCTCATAACTCCATCTGACAGTCTGCGTGGAGACATCCTGAACAGATGAGACACTGTCAAATGATTTAAACCTGGTGAGATGACATGGTTTGAGATAACTTAAAGAAAACTTTTTATAACACAAATGCAATCAGTGTTTTCGTGCACTGAGTCGAAAATCATAATTGAGGGTCCGGGTGTATGGATACGTCAGCTGCCGCACCAACACTGGACTCCCTGAACTGAAAACCATACTTGATACCCTTAACACTATTTCTTCACAGAAAAGAATGATTAGAGTCCTGAGTTATACGGTAAAATAGACTCCTCTGATACCAATTTGTCATGACCTGTCCTCGGGGCCCATGATGCGACTACCCCAAACCCGCCTTCCATAGCCCAGGGGCTGGTGACTAGCACCAAAGGAATAAATACTGAAAACTGGGTAGGCATTTCCTGTATAAAAAATAAACACTTTTAACCAGAGTACATGAGGAAGTAATAAAATAACTACAAAGAAATAGATCAAAGGTAAATGGTATAAAATAAAAACCCAACTGAAAGGTACAGCTACAGCTGAACGAAAGTATAATAGAAAAGACAAATAAATGGAAGATAGAAGAACCTTCTGGGGCATCCACCTCGGATCCTACCTAAAGGTTAGTTATAGATAGCCTCCTCAACACTCTCACCCGCCTACCTCCTCCGAGTACCGCCTCGTCATGAAGTCCACCTCTGGCTACAGACTCGTCGTGAGGTCCACCTCCAGGTACCGTCCAGTCCTCGTACACTCGGTCTCTGTCAGTGCTGTCTATCGTATGCATCCATCACAATATGGTTCGGGCATATCCCATGCAAGTGTAAGTATAACGATACTTAGTAGGATCCCCGAGACCCTCAAAGTCACACTTAATCCAACAATGATAAACACAAAGAAGGATCTCAACAGATAACCCTTACGTAGGTATAAGCCAATACTTATACCTAAGTTATCAAGTAACCCATCTCAATCATGTGGAAACACAAAGGTTATGAAATCAACGGATAACCACTACATAGGTATGTGACCATACATATACCTAAGTTATCATGTGACCCATCTCAATCATGAGTTAAACACAAAGTACATTGAATCAGCTCAAACCAGGATTTTCATTAATGATATCGAAACCACAAATGCTGAAGAGATCCTCCTTTATCGAGTACAGTGTTCCTATCACAACTCTGAGGCGCTTCTCACTACCCTTAGACTACTGAGGTACTCCTCCGGTCAAGTACCATGGGTCTTCCACCTCACAATGTAGTGATCCTACACCACGGGTCTGCCACCACACAATGTAGTGATCCCCATAATATCATAATGAGGTACTCATTCTGTCGAGTATCGCGGGTCTTCCACCCAAACACAACAGTTCTCCCAACATGGCTCTGCCACCCAAACACAGTAGTTCTCCCCACTCGGCTAGTCAAGTCACTCCGACTCGAATCAGATAAGTTGTCATCAGGTCTCAGCCAGCTTAAAGGTCTCCGTACTCCGTATGCTCATCTCTGAGATGATCTACTTGACGAGCTTCTGGTTGATACTCTAAGTATCACAATGTCCCATGGAGAAGTATCTCAAAGGCCAGACTCGTCAAAGGGGTCTCAATGCAATAGATGGCGCGTCTATCGGACGCCCGGTCTGTGAGTTATTATCCTTTTAGTCCCGAGGGCCTGGTTGGTTGCGTGTATGAACCAACCCGACCATATCTCAACTCTACCCTGAACTCTCATAGGGTATACTCAAGGGAACCATTTCTCAACACGATTAACAACACCGCTGACTGTTTGTCAAATGGATATCTGGTCTGAGAGTTATTAGCTTTTCTGTTACAGGGGCCCGGTTGGATGTTCGGTTCAATCCAACCTAGCCATACTCAAATTGCATCCAATCCTCAGGTGATGTACGCCAAAAAGACCGTCTCACCACGAGGAATCCAACAAAGTCGACAACACGTCAATCGGACGTCCGGAGCGCAAGTTATAAGTGTTTCTGCTCAGAGGGCCTGGTTGGTTTTGTGATCGAACCAACCCACCCGTACATGATGTTGGGTCGGAGAGTGATGGCAAGAGGGGGGGTGAATTTCCTTTTTAAAAAAGTTTAACAATTTAAAACAAAGTTAAAGCGCAGCGGAAATAAAAGAGGAAAGACACAAAATTGATAATGGAGTTCGGCCTAAATCCCAAGCCTACGTCTCCGCTCCCAACTAAACCGTTGAGAGATTTATACGACAACTTGATTTTTAGTGGTTATAGAAAGAAACCCACTAGAATTTAAGGCAGCCTAGAAACCTATTACATCTTGCTTTTTATTGGTTGTAGCAAGAAACCCACTAGCCTTCTTACAGGTGAAGGCTAGCTCACCTATGACTCAAGCCTTTTACAGGGAAGGCTTGACTAACCTCTTCACACCTTGAAGGTGGTGTGAAAACCCAAACTAAGGGAGGATGAGAGAAAGAAGGGTTTGTAGGCACAAACTCAAAATAATGCTCAAAATGATAAAACAATAAAAACCGTAAAGAGGAGAAGTCTTGGGTGCCAATGGATTGATTGGTGATGATGAAGAGCACTCCCAAGCTTCTATGGTGGTGCTCCTTGGTTGTGGAAGTGAGTTGGAGCAGGTGGGGATCCTTGAAGGAATGCGTCGGAGGTTCCCCAAATGATCGAAAAATGTTCCTGTGGGCAACCGTTGTTTTCCGGGGCTTGCTAGTCCTCTATTTATAGGAGAGGAACACCCAAATGGCCGTTGGGGGTCTTCGGAGCCATTGGAGAGGCCTTCGGAGCCGTTGGGAGTCAAGTGGACAAGTCTGGTCAAAGCCCAATGGCTAGTTTGACTGGGCTCACCGGCTGGCCAGTGGTGGCTCACCAGCTGGCCGGTGGTCCACCGGTTGGCCGGTCCTGAGCCACCGGCAGGCCGGTGCTCCAGACAGAGAGCAATCTCTCTGCCCAGGTTCTACCGGCTGGCCGGTGGTCAGACACCGGTCGGCCGGTGACACCAGGCAGTGGGAAAGCCCACTGCCTGGGTCCTCTGGCGGGCCGGTGGGCAAGAACCGGTTGGCCGGTGCCCATTCCGGTTGGCCGGTGGGAATCCACCGGTTGGCCGGTGGGAATCCACCGGTTGGCCGGTGGGAATCCACCGGTTGTCCGGTGGGAATCCACCGGTTGGCCGGTAGACTCAAAGAGTCCACTTTCAGTCCTTCTTGGCCCAACTCCTTGGCAACCTTTTTCCTATCAACAAAAACACTTGAAAACAAGTTAGAACAAAATAAGAGTGATTGTGATCATTAAAATCCAAGAGAGAGGGGTACAACAATCTCCCCCTATTTTGATGATCACAATCACCAAAACAAGCAATGTAAAAGACTGAAATGAAAGGCATGCTTTAAAGGATAAATTGAAAAGTAAAGCAAAGAATGAGAGAAATATTTCTCCCCCAATTAACCAAGAAAATCTCCCCCTTTGTGATTATCAAAATAGCACGGGGCATAAAATTTGATTGAAGGAAAGGATTTAAAAACAAGATAAAGATTTTAAACCAATTGAAATTTTTAAAATTTAAATTGAAAGTTTTAAATTGAATGTTTTGAATTGAATGTTTTGAATTGAAAGTTTTGAATTGAAAGTTTTGAATTGAAAGTTTTGAAATGAAAGTTTTGAAAATAACTCAAAAAGGCTTAAACGATCGTAACTCCCCCTAAATAAAAACAACAAATCACCAGGGAGAGGATTTTAGAACCGAGACAAATTTTGGTCCGGAGAGACTCGCTAAAAGGGATTTTTCAATCCAAACTTTTCTTTTGGCGGGTCTTCTCCTATGAAATTCATCGTTAAAGCAAATGGTTTTGGGCCTTCCATACCGGGAATTTTTGCAGTTGCACTCGTAAATTAAGTGCTCGGCCTTTTTGCAATAGTTGCAAAATTTATATTAGGAGCTCCCCCTTACAAAAATAGTAGTAGCATGGGAAGAGGAAGCTTTCTTGAAATAGCCAAGCCCTTGGGTGGTTCTAGATACGCGTTGGGAACCAAGGAGCTTCGAGAGGTTATGTTCACCTTCGGTGAACTTATCTAGGGATTTCCTTAAATCCTTGATTGTTGATTCCATAGAATCAACATCAAGAAGCTTTTGGATCTTGAGGGACAACTCCTCCTTCTCTTTGAGAAGTTGATCCTTTTCGGAAGAAAGAATTTTGAATTTCTTTTTTAAAGCAATAAATTTGGAAGAAAGTTCATGAAAACCTTCCTCCAATTGATCTCTCGCATGTTGTAGATCCTCGTAAGATAAATGATTGAAAGAATTGGAAGAACAAGAGGAAGAGGAGTCGGAAGAGGTTACCTCATGAAATGACATTAGGAATTTTTTACCTTTGTCTCTTGAGGAGGAGGAGGATGAGGAGCTATCACTCCAAGTGGCTTGAATGCTTTTTTCTTTTCCTTTTTCTTGGCCCTTTTCTTGTGGAGTGGGCAATCGGGCTTATAATGGCCTTTCTTGCCGCACCCATAGCATGTTACCTCGGGCTCGGATTTTTCGTTGGGTTCTTCCTTTCGAGTCTTGCGAGATTTCTTCTTTTTGTTCTTCTTCATGAATTTGTGCATCTTGCGGGCAAGGTTCTCGATTTCTGAATCGCCGCTTGAAGAGGAAGAAGATGAGGAGGAGGAGATTTCTTCTTTTTGAACTTTGAAGGCGGTGTTCTTTGGAGTTTTGATGAGTTTGCCTTCCTTTTCACCTTGCCTCCTCATGGTGATCTCGTAGGACATGAGGGATCCGATGAGATCTTCGACCGGAATTTCTTTTAAATTATTCGCTTCTTGAATTGTCGTGGCTTTCGGTACCCATGAACTTGGTAAGATCCAAAGGATCTTCTTGACCATCATCTCTGCAGAAACATCATCTCCAAGAGAATTTCTCCCATTACAAACATCAGTAAAGCGATTAAACATATCAGTAATATTTTCATATGGATGCATGGTAAAAGACTCAAAATCTTGATGGTACATATCCAATCGAGTATCCTTAACTTTGTTGGTCCCCTCATGGGTAACCTCCAAAAGTTTCCTGATTTCATGAGATGAAGTGCATGTGGAAACTCGATTGAATTCATTACGATCAAGGCTGCAATGAAGAGCGTTCATGGCTTTGCCATCAAGCTCGAAATTTTTAATATCGGCTTGAGTCCATTTGGATTCATCGGGAGAAGAGAGAGAGTAACCATGCATGACAATTCTATAAATAGGATAACCTATAATTCTAAGAAAAGTAGACATGCGGGTTTTCCAATAGGTATAGTCGGTTCCATCAAAAAAAGTAGCACGACCCAATGAATAACCTTCGGGGGAGAAAGAAGATGAAGCCATCACAATGGATCTTGAATTTGAAACCGGTGAAGGTATTACTCAAATTTTCCCTCTGATACCAATTGTTGGGTCGGAGAGTGATGGCAAGAGGGGGGGTGAATTGCCTTTTTACAAAAATTTAGAAATTTAAAACAAAGTTAAAGTGCAGTGGAAATAAAAGAGGCAAGACACAAAATTGATAACGGAGTTTGGCCTAAATCTCAAGCCTACGTATCCGCTCCCAACTCAATCGTTGAGAGATTTATACGACAGCTTTCTTTTTAGTGGTTATAGCAAGAAACCCACTAGACTTTAAGGCACCCTAGAAACCTATTACAGCTTTCTTTTTATTGGTTGTAGCAAGAAACCCACTAGCCTTCTTAAAGGTGAAGGATAGCTCACCTATGACTCAAGCCTTTTACAGGGAAGGCTTGACTAAACTCTTCACACCTTGAAGGTGGTGTGAAAACCCAAACTAAGGGAGGATGAGATAAATAAGGTTTTGTAGGCACAAACTCAAAATAATGCTCAAAATGATAAAACAATAAAAACTGTATAGAGGAGAAGTCTTGGGAACCAATGGATTGATTGGTGATGATGAAGAGCACTCCAAAGCTTCTATGGTGGTGCTCCTTAGTTGTGGAAGTGAGTTCGAGCAGGTGGGGATCCTTGAAGGAATGCGCCGGAGGTTCGCCAAATGATTGAAAAATGTTCCCGTGGGCAACCGTTGTTTTCCGGGGCTTCCTAGTCCTCTATTTATAGGAGAGGAACACCCAAATGGTCGTTGGGGGTCTTCAGAGCCGTTGGAGAGGCCTTCGGAGCCGTTGGGAGTCAAGTGGACAAGTCTGGTCAAAGCCCAACGGCTAGTTTGACTCGGCTCACTGGCTGGCCGGTGGTGGCTCACCAGCTGGCCGGTGGTCCACCGGCTGGCCGGTCCTGAGCCACCGGCTGGCCGGTGCTCCAGACAGAGAGAAAGCTCTCTGCCTAGGTTCTACCGGCAGGCCGGTGGTCATCCACCGGCTGGCCGGTGACACCAGGCAGTGGGCAAGCCTACTGCCTGGGTCCTCCGGCTGGCTGGTGGGCAAGAACCGGTTGGTCGGTGCCCATACCGGCTGGCCGGGGAGCTCACACCGGCTGACCGGTGGCTCTGGACAGAAAGAATTGCTTCTGCCAGAGACCACCGACTGGCCGGTGGGAATCCACCGGCTGGCTGGTAGACTCAGAGAGTCCACTTTCAGTCTTTCTTGGCCCAACTCCTTGGCAACCTTTTGCCTATCAACAAAAACACTTGAAAACAAGTTAGAACAAAATAAGAGTGATTGTGATCATTAAAATCCAAGAGAGAGGGGTACAACACATGAAAATCAGTGAAACCTTGAGTTTAATATACCAAAATGGACGCCTAAATCAAAGGAATCCCATGCAATTGACGGTGTGTTGATCATAGTTCCGTAGCTCAAGATATGTCTGTTTAACCGAAAACGGTCTGAAAATAGGGGGTCTGGGCACAATCCGACCTAGCCCAACACCCCCTGGGTCGGCCCGAACCAAGCGACCCAACCTGGGCACGAGTCAGGCCCGACTAGCATGGCTCGACATGCGTGGCCCGCCCCCGGCCCCGCTGGGGGAGCTGGCTCAGGCAACTTAGCAGAGCAAAATGTTCGGAGCGGGGGGGGGGGGGGCACCCCCCTAATTAACATTGGCGGCAAAAGGTGTTGCATCGCCGTCATCCCAGGATCCCACATGGCTGCGTTATCCACTATGGTGCACTATTGCGGCAAGTCGCGGTGGGTATTTTCCCATGGCGCGCTATGGTGCCTCCACCTCCAGGCGGCTGGACGGCTCCGACCTCCGCCTCTGGTCGCCGGCGACCTGCGCCGTCGGGAGCTTCTACGGGCGGCCGAAGTTGATCTGGTGGTCCGTTATAGCATTCTTCTGCGCCGATGGTCTTCTCAGGCCCTGAACATTTCTTCGAAGGCTTTCAATATAAGGAACTGGCCTTAAACCTTGCTTATTATTCAATTAAATGAATAATTCACATTGAGGATCTTTTCAGGTTTAGAGTTTTAGAGAATTAGGCATAACAATTACATTACATCTCAAACATTAAAAAGTAGACATTTCTACACAGTTTCCATTTCTTTACAAAACATGAACTCTTCAAAAAAATGATTCATGATTAGTTCCATGTTTTAGACAGCATGACTTTTCCATGATCCCATCCTTGACCCTATTCATCTTTAAATCCTGTGAAAACATTTCAAACTTGGGAAGAGCCTAAAAAGCTCAGTAAGGGTTATAAAACAAATAATGAAAACATTTGTTCATAAATATATTCAAAACATGAAATATTTTACTTCCCTAGTTAAATCATACGATTTATAAAAGAAATATAGAAATCATAAATCATAAAGGTAACTTGTGGCATCCATATCATACTTTCATTGTAGCTATCACAGGTACATAGAGAGTTACTTTGGAATACCCATCATTGTATATTCCCTATATCTCTTAGGGGAAACATTCACGTTTACCTCTGTCACGTTACCCAAAGCATTGGAGAGCTATTTCGAGCTCACCCGCCCTAGGTTTATCACAGAACCACCCGTATACATAAATAATGCCCAAGAACCATTACATGATCATAAACCATAACATAAGTATAAAGGAAAGATAACATTTCCACATTTCTATAATAAAATATCATTTCAAGATAAATCCTTTCTCAAAATCATTTTAAATACAAAAAAATGTAAAAAGAGTATATGGTATTTATTTTTTCGTTCTAAGAAACATTCCTTCTTGTTAAGGAAGCGAAAGATCAAATAATACTCGCGGCGGCGGAAAGGTCATTGTTACCGCGTTTGATAAAAAAACATTCTTTATTTTCATTTTGTAAAACGCTTTGTATAAAAAGATTCCCTTTGAAATGTCAAGGGTGTTTATACAATGTATAAAAAAATGTTGTGTATTAAAACAAAATATGCCTCATTGAAAGGAGATTGAGACAAAGTCCCTTACCTTGTGTCCAACTTGACCCGTTCGTTCATTAATTTCCTGAATAATAAACTAAAGATAATTTTTACTTGTTAATAACCTTTTTCATGTTTATTATTTCTTTTATATCAATTATTACCATGTTATAAACATTATGTAATCATTTAAGTTAATAACGTTTGTTTTGTCGATATCTAGTACTTGTGTCAAAAATGGACTTCTTATAATCACATGTTGTCCATGTGGTCAATAGTTCATCATATCCAGAATGGTATTCATGATTTAAATATCATATATATCATATATATCCAGTATATACATTTATTTATAATAGTTCATAACATTTAGAGGTAAGAAATGAAATGCACCGTTCTTGGAGACGGTAAGTCGCACGTACGCATTAACGCTACTATCATTTCTCTCTCTTATTTTAATGGAATTAAATCATAATGATACATAGGTATATTATAGTTCCAGTATAATATCATATATAATATCATAAACTCCATCCTTTATAAATCCCACATAGGGCATTAACGAATCACATCACTCTGAGGGGGCGGTAGTCCACACTTCCTCAAATGAGATTATCGTATTTACCCACTATGGAATCCATAATGGTGTTAAATAAAAGGGGAGAATACAAGCATAAGAAAATCAGAAACATATTATATATCATATATAAATACAGTTCCATCATAATGGCCACCATGATAGGCGGTAATATGTAATTGAACAATCATCGTTTCGTGAGGCGTTAGTTTTCCATCAACAGAAACATTATGTTCTTCATCCATTAGATGAAGGTGTGTGTATGTGTAATTCGAATAATTCTTATAAAAAAAATCCTAGTATATTTAATATACTGGTTTTGTTAAAAAATAATGGAATAAAAAGAGTTTAGGTTGTTGGAGAAGCAGAATAAAACAAAAGAACATTAGGGAAAACATTACCTTTAAATCGGGTAACTCCTCTTGTTTTAAACCAAAAGGGTTTCATGAAGATGTTTCTGCTGAAGGTTAGGTTTCTAGGATAAGGAGAGGGATTTAGGGAGATTATTTGGGCAGAGTATTTGCGATTCAAATGTCTTGAGAGGTGTGAGGAGTTGCATAGAAGTGGTCTATTTTTATAGGGGAGAGGAGGGGCTCTTTAGGAAAGAGTGAAAATATTATTTTATTATAAACTTATATTCGGTTTCAAAAGGACCAAAAATCATTATAGTCGATGATAAGATGACTCATGGTCGAAATATAATCAACCAATAGGAATTGGATAGGTTTTGGATAATATTTTAGTCATTATAATCTTATTTATTTAAATCATTTATTAATGAGGTAAAACCTGCATCATTATTGTGTCATAAATAATTTAATTTATTTGATGTCTAAAAATTCTAAAAAAACCCATGATGTAGGAAATATTTTTATATTTCCAAATAATATTTATAGTGGAAAACAGCCTTATATAACACTATATAAAAATCAATTACTAAACAATTTTTGTTAATGTCAATTTTCTCTTTACATTAAATTAATTTATCTAAATTGTCATTTTCACTCCCAAGTGGATCAATGGGGTCCCAAAATCTACCTAAAGATGCCCATGGTCGTAAATGACTCAACCAATAAGTTTTGGAAAAGTGTTATGGTAATTTTGAATTATTATAATATTCTTTTAACCTTGAATTACCCTATTTACCTTTAACTACGGTAAATAAATGTCAAAAGTCACTATTCACCAAAAATTATTTTCATCTTATTGAACCACATTTTACTAACTAATAACAACCATTTATGTAGGATTTTTGAAATTCAATTCACAGAAGTGGTAAAATTTCATTTAGATGAAAAATTCAGTTTTTTTAGTACCACTAACTGATTCACTATTCATCAAAAATTGAAGTTTTTCTGACAAATACCAAAAATTCAGCCTATGATATATTTGATATTTCGAATTAAAAAATGATTTCCATTTTTTCAAATTCAAAACATTGAATTTGAATTAATTAATTTTAAAATTAATTCCCGTTATCAAAACAAATAGCGTGTTTTTAAGAAATAATAACTGTCAAAAGATTGACACTTGTTTAAGTCAAATTTCAAAAGGAAATTAACTCCAATGACCAGCATTGGATTAAATGGTAAAAATATATTTCAATTTCACATTAAGACTAATTAAAAAGATAATCTAACCATATAAATAAATTTTATTAAAAGGCACATTTGACTTAAAATACAATATTTTTCACTATTTATGAAAAAATGAACTTTATCAGAAAATTACCAAAAAATTACCCAAAGTAAATTTTGATGTCCCCATTATAAAGAATGATTTTATTTGTTCATATATAATGTATTAATGTGACCAAAACTATATTTAAAAAGGGATCTCTATTCAAATGTGGTAAATCAGCCTTTTAATGTAAATTATGTTTAGAATTAGATTCATTCACATTTTAAGCCTCTAACTTGTAAATAAATGTATAATCATATTGTAGTTAGTTTTCTTCAGTCCCTCCAATACAATGGCCTAAAGTTAACTACCATTTAAAATAATAATATTATATTATTATTGTGCAATGTAAGATTTCAAAGAAACCCGTTGTTGCGTATCAGGTACGCTATCGAACATAGAAACCCCTTTAAACTAAAATTAATATTTAATTCAAAAATATAAATAGATATGATATATGTCTTACTATTCATTTACCTGGGATGTTACATCCTTCCCCCCTTTTGTAAATTGAATCCTCTCAATTTTTATTTACTTATCAAAATAAGTGGGGGTAATTTATCCCTCATAGCATTTTCAGATTACCACATTGCCTCTTTAACCATATGGTTTTCCACAAAACCTATACCTGGTGAATTACCTTATTCCACAACACCTTCTCTCTATGGTCAGAAATCTGGACTGGTTGTTCTTCATAAGAGATATTCTCTTCCAATTGAACTACCTCTGGGCTAAAAACATGAGATTGATCTGGAATATACTTTCTCAACATCGAAACATGAAAAACATTGTGTACCTGGGATAAACTTGGAGGTAAAGCCACTTTGTACGCAACTGATCCAAATTTCTCCATAATTTCATAAGGTCCAATGAACCTTGGACTCAACATTCCCTTCTTACCAAAACATATCACACTTTCCAAGGAGAAACTTTGAGAAACACATGGTCACCAACCTCAAAAGAAAGATCTTTCCTCCGGTTATCTGCATAACATTTTTGTCTGCTCTGAGCTAATCTCATGTTCTTCTGAATCAACTGAACTTTCTCTGCCATCTCTTCTACCAATTCTGGTCCCATCAGCTTCATTTCACCCACTTCATCCCAACAAGCTGGTGTTCGGCAACGCTTTCCATATAATGCTTCAAATGGAGCCATCTGTATACTGTAATGAAAACATTTATTATATGAAAATTTAACCATTAAAAGATGTTGGTCCCAACTTCTCTGGTAGTCCACCGAGAAAGAACATAACATATCCTCCAAGGTATGAATTGTTCATTCTGATTTACCATCTGATTGTGGATGAAATGTTGTACTAAAATTTAATCCAGGACCCAAAGATTTCTAAAGGCCTTTCCAAAAGTTAGAAGTGAACATGGGATCAAGATCAGACATGATAGAGAGGGGAACTCCATGAAACATGACTATCTCTTTAGCATAAAACCGAGATAGTTGATATAGAGACAAAGTATCTCTAATAATAAAGAAATGAGAAGATTTAGTCAATCAATCAACTATAACCCAGATTGCATTATTACCTCGAGATGTATTTGGTAATCCCACAATGAAATTCATGGATATATTTTCCCATTTCCACTCTAGAACCGGTAGAGGATGAAGAAACCCTTTCGGTAACTACCGCTCTGCTTTAACCTGCTGACAAGTAAAACACTTCACAGTAAAATCAGAAATATCTCATTTCATTCCATCCCACCAGTAATACTCCCGATGATCTCTGTACATCATTGTACTACCAGGATGAACTGAAAATGGAGAACTTTGAGATTCACATAATTACTCATTCTTCAATTGTGAATCACAAGTCACACATAATCTCTTTAAAAATCTCAAAACACAATCATTATTAACGTCAAAATCAGGCAACTTACCCTTCTGGACCAACTCTACCTTTTTCTTCAACTCATTGTCTACTTTATACGCTTGCTTTATTTTATCAGATAGGGATGATCTCACTGACACCTGAAACAAAACAGAATAATTCCCTACACTAACAACTTCTATGACAAATTTCATCAAATCAAAAACCAATAGATCTCGGTCCAAACGTAACATGGCTAATGAAGCATCATTTTTTTGACTCAGAGCATCAGCCACATTATTTGATTTTCCCGGATGGTAATGGATCGTGCAATCATAATACTTTATTATTTCCAACCTTCTCCTCTGTCTCATGATTAATTCTTTATGAGTGAATATATACTTAAAACTTTTGTGATCAGTATATATTTCACATTTTACTCCATACAAATAATGCCTCCATATTTTTAAAGCAAAAAACAACAGCAGCTAATTTCAAATCATGTGTAGGGTAATTTACCTCATGAGTTTTCAACCGATGAGAAGAATAAGTAATTACCTGATCATTCTGCATTAAGCCACAACCCAATCCTTTCAACGAATCATCATTGTAGATAAAAAACTCACCATTTCTCGAAGGCTATGCCAAAACTGGAGCATTCACCAATCTTCATTTCAATTCATGAAAACAAACATCACATTCTTTTGTCCAGATGAACTTAATACCTTTTTGAGTTAACTTAGTCATTAGACTAGATAACCGTGCAAAATTTTCAACAAACCTCTGGTAATAAACTGCCAAACCAAGAAAACAATGGATCTCCGTAATATTTGTGGGTCTTGTCCATTCTTCAACAACTTTTGTTTTAGTAGGATCAATAGTTATGCCATTTTATGAAATAATGTCACCATGGAAATAAATTTGTTGTAACCAAAACTCACACTTACTGAATTTCCCAAACAATTTCTTTTCTTTTAAGGTTTGCATGACAACCCTTAAATGAATTTCATGATCCTCTTTAATTTTAGAATAAACCAAAATATCATCGTTGAACACAACCACACACTTATCCAAGAACTCACAGATGATTCTATTCATAAGATCCATGAATACAGCAGGTGCATTGGTTAACCCAAAAGGAATAACTACAAATTCATAATGGCCATATATAGTATGAAACACAATCTTCAGAACATCTGCTTCTTTTACTTTCATGTGATGGTACCCCGACCTCAAGTCAATCATTGAAAAATACTGAGCTCCCTGGAGCTGATCAATGAAATCACATATATGAGGCAACTGATACTTATTTTTAACAGTGATGTTATTCAATGCTTTATAATCAATTCAAAGTATCATTAAACCATCTTTCTTTTTAACAAACAATATAAGAGCACCCCATGGTGATGTTCTAGGTTGAATGAAACCTTTATCTAATAATTCATGTAATTGCTTCTTTAACTCTAAACGTTCAATTCGAGCCATTCGATAAGGGGGTTTTGAAATTGTCTTAGCATCAAGAACTAAGTCAACAGTAAATTTAACTTCTCGATCAGGTATAATACCAGGCAACTCATCAGGAAAAACATCAAGGTACTCATTTACCACTGGCACATCATTAATCTGAACAGTTCCTTTGTTTTCAACAATATGTGCAAGGTAACATTCATTTCCATCTTTTACTAGTTTCCCAGCTTCCTGATATGTTATCAATAGAAAGGGTTCATTGTTGTATACAAACAGAAAATCGTTCTGAAAATAAACCTTTTTATCTCTGCAGTCAATCTTAGCATGATAAACAGAAAGCCAATCCATGCCCAAAATAACATTAAACTCTACTAGAGGCAATACAATAAGGTTTGCAGGTAGATTCTTTCTGCACACAAGGACTGGAATGTTCTTATGTTTTATTTTGGTCTCATAATTTCCTCCAGGTATTTTTACCATAATTTCAGTATTCATATCAAGATATGGAATTCCCAATTTATTAGAAAACTTCTCAGAAATGAAAGAGTGTGTAGATCCTGAATCAAATAACACATTGGAATAATCTGAACTAACAAACAGTGTACCTCATACAACTTCATTTGATGGCCCAACATCTGCTGAAGTAGTTGCAAAGGATTTCACCACCTCTTTATGCTTGAAGTCTGGCTATTTTCCTTCAGTTGAGTTCTTTTTTTGACACTCATTTTCATAATAACCCATTTCATTGCACTTAAAACATTTTACGGATTGTAAATCAGATTTTGTCTTATCATTACCGTGATCTTTTTCAGAGAAATCATGAGCCTTATGTCCCCTTGTACCACATCGGTAGCACTTACCAGAATTCAAAAGACATTCCCCAGGATTCTTTTTACAACATTTTTCACAAAATGTAAACTTATGTTTCTTACCATCAGACTTTTTGGAAGAGTTCTTTCCTTTCTCCTTCCACCTTGACCTCTTATTTTGTTATTTGTCAAAGAATACATAATCATCAGAAAACTCCATTTCCACCTTCTCCACACAACGAACAAGTTTTTCATAACTTTTGAACTCACGAGAAGCTAAAACCCTTCGATATGTTGGATTTAATCATGAAAAAAACGGTTGATTTTACTATCAAGATCTCATATGAAATTTGAAGCATACCATGCTAGTCCGGTGAATTTTTATTCATATGTAGACACTAAGTCATCCTCCTGCCTCAATTACATGAATTGTTTTTCCATTCTAAGACGACCCACCTTAGGAAAATATTTCCCAAAAACCTATATTTGAATTCATCCCAATCAAGAGTATAAATATCATCACTATCCCTGATATTTTTCACCATCGACCACCACTGATCTGCTTCACCTTCAAAATGGTAAATAGAGAGACTAAACTTTTGATGTTCTGAACAACCCAGGACATCAAAAATCTTTTCCTACGCTTTAATCCACCCTTTAACTAGCACCGGATCAGATGATCCTCTGAATGACGGGGGATGATTCCTCATGAAATGCTCCACTACTAACATTTTCATCTATGGTTGATCTGGTTGATCTCGTACATGGATACCACTATCATTTATAGCTGGAGTCAACTGTGCCATCACTGCAACAAACTGTTCTATCCCGATAACGACCATCTCATGTTGCTGATTTGGAATGTTGTCTTCATCCTGATGTCGTCCCAACATAGCTTCCCTTTTTCCTCTACAGAAAACCATTCTGAACAAAGAAATGTCTTAGGTGAAGCTACATGGTAATCTGTAAATGCTATATGATATTAACATAAATTACTTTATGGATATTAATTTAACAATACCCTAACTCCTAAAGTTATCTAAACTGACCTCTGATACCAACTATAAGGACCCGGGCTTAAACCTTTATTATTATTGAACTAAATGAATAATTCACATTGAGGATCTTTTCAGGTTTAGAGTTTTAGAGAATTAGGCATAACAATTTCATTACATCTCAATCATTACAAAGTATACATTTCTACACAATTTCCATTTTTTTTACAAAACATGAACTCTTGAAAAAAAGATTCATGTCTAGTTCCATGTTTTAGACAGCATGACTTTTCCTTGATCCCATCCTTGACCCTATTCATCTTTATGTCCTGTGAAAACATTTCAAACATGGGATGAGCATAAAGATCTCAGTAAGGGTTATAAAAAAAATAATGAAAACACTTGTTCATAAATATACACAAAACATGAAATCATTTACATACCTCGTTAAATCATAAGATTTATAAAAGAAACATAGAAATCATAAATCATAAAGGTAACTTGTGGCATCAATATAATATGTAAATTTTAGTTATCACACCTACATAGGGAGTTACATTGGAATACCCATCACAGTATATTCCCTAAATATCTTAGGAGAAACATTCACGTTTATCTCCGTTACGTTTCCCAATGCATTGGAGAGCTATCTCGGGCTCACCTGCCCTAGGTTTATCACAGAACCACCCGTATACATAAATAACTCCCATGAACTATTTCATGATCATAAGACATAACATTAGTATAATGGAAAGATAACAGTTCCACATTGTAATAATAAAATATCATTTCAAGATAAATCCATTCTCAAAATCATTTTCAATACCAAAATACGTAAAATGAGTATATGGTATTTATTTTTTCCTTTTAAAAAACATTCTGTCTTGTTAAAGAAGCCAAAGATCAAATAATACTCGCGGCGGTGGAAAGGGCATTGTCACTGCGTACGATAAAAAAACATTCTTTTTTGTCATTTTGTAAAATGATTTGAAGAAAAAGATTCCCTTTGAAAATTCAAGGGTGTTTAAACAGCGTATAAAAAAATGTTGTGTATTAAAACAAAATATGCCTCGATGAAAGGAGATTGAGACGAAGTCCCTTACCTCATGTCTAACTTGACCCGTTCATTATATAATGTCCTGAATAATAAAATAAAGTTAATTTCTAATTTCTTAGGAACCTTTTTCAATTTTATTATTACTTTTATATCAATTATTACCATGTTATAAACATTATGTAATCATTTAAGTTAATAACGTTTTTTTGTCGATATCCAGTACTTAAGTCACAAATGGACTTCTTATAATAACATGTTATCCATGTAATCAATAGTTAGTCATATCCAAAATGGTATTCATGATTTAGATATCATATATATCATATATATCCAGTATATACTTGTATTTATAATAGTTCATTACATTTAGAGGTAAGAAATGAAATTCACCGTTCATGGAGACGGTAAGTCGTATGTACGCATGAATGCTACATTCATTTCTCTTTCTTACTTTAATGGAATTAAATAATAATGATACATAGGTATATTATAATTCTAGTATAATATCATATATAATATCATAAACTCCATCCTTTATACATCCCACGTAGGGCATTAACGAATCACATCACTTTGAGTGGGTGGTAGTCCGCACTTCCCCAAATGAGATTATCGTATTTACCCACTATGGAAACCATAAAGGTGTTAAATAAAAGGAAAGTATAGAAGCATAATGAAATCATAAACATTAATATATCATATATAATGACAGTTCCATCATAATGGCCTCTATGAGAGGTGGTAAGATGTAATTGAACAATCATCGTTTTGTGAGGCGTTAGTTTGTCATCCACAGAAACATTTTGTTCTTCATCCATTAGATGGATGTGTGTGTCAGTGTAATTCTAATACTTATTATAAAAACATATTAGTATATTGAATATACTGGTGTTGTTACAAAATAATGGAATAAAAAGAGTTTAGGTGGCTGGAGAAGCAAAATAAAACAAAATAACATGGGGGAAGACTTTACCTTTAAATCGGGTAACTCCTCTTGGTTTGAACCAAAAGTGTTTCTTGAAGAAGTTTCTGCCCAATGTTAGGCTTCTAGGATGAGGAGAGGCATGTAGGAAGCTTATTTGGGTAGATTATTGACGAGCCAAATTGATTTAGAGGTGTAAGGAGTTGCATATAAGTGGTCACTTTTTATAGGGGAGAGGAGGGGCTCTTTAGGAAAGAGTGAAACTATTATTTTATTATAAACATATATTCTGTTTCAAAAGGTCTGAAAATAATTATAGTCAAAGATAAGATGACTCATGGTCGAAATATAATCAACCAATAGGAATTGGAAAGCTTTCGGATAATATTATAAACATTATAATCTTATTTATTTAAATCATTTATTAATGAGGTAAAACCTGCATCATTTTTGTGTCATAAATAATTTGAATTTATTTGATGTATAAAAATTATAAATAAAATACCATGATGTAGGAAATCTTTTTATATTTCCAATGAATATTTATCGTCCAAAATATGACTTATATAACACCAAATAAAAATCAATTAATAAACAATTTTAGTCAATGTCAATTTTCTCTTTACAAAAAATTAATTTATCTAAATTGTCATTTTCACTCCCAAGTGGATCAATGGGGTCCCAAAATCGACCCAAAGTTGACCATGGTCGTAAATGACTCAACCAATAAGTTTTGGACAAGTGTTAGGGTAATTTTGAATTATTATAATATTCTTTTAACCTTGAATTAACCTATTTACCTTTAACTGCGGTTAATAAAAGTCAAAAGTCACTATTCACCAAAAATTATTTTCATCTTATTGAACCACATTTTACTATCTAATAACAACCATGTATGTCGGATTTTTGAAATTCAATTCACAGAAGTGGTAAAATTTTATTTAGATGAAAAATTTAGTTTTTTAACTACCACTAAGTGGTTTCACTATTCATCAAAAATTGAAGTTTTTCCGAAAAATACCAAATAATTCAGCCTAAGCTATATTTGATATTCTGAAATCAAAAATGATGTCCATTTTGAAAAATTCAAAACATTGAAGTGTCATTAAATAATTTTAAAATTATTTCTCGTTATCAAAACAAATTGCATGTTTTTAAGAAACAATAACTATCAAAAGATTGACACTTGTTTAAGTCCAATTTCAAAAAGAAATTAAGTCCAATGACCAAAATTGGATTAAATGGTAAAAATAGATTTCAATTTCACTTTTTGTCTTATTAAAAGGATAATCTAACCATATAAATAAATTTTATTAAAAGACACATTTGACTTAAATTATAATATTTTTCACTATTCATGAAAAAATGAACTTTATCAGAAAATTACCAAAAAAATTACCCAAAGTAAATTTTGGTGTCCCCATTCTAACGAATGATTTTATTTTTTCATATATAATGTATTAAAGTGACCAAAACTAAATTTAAAAAGGTTTGCAATTAAAATGCGGTAAATCAGCCTTTTAATGTAAATTATGATTAAAATTAGATTCATTAACATTTTAAGCCTCTAACTTGTAAATACATGTATAGTAATATTGTAGTAAGTTTTGTTCAATCCCGCCAATAAAACGACTAAAAGTTAACGATCATTTAAAATAATAATATTATATTTTTAGTGTGCAACGTAAGATTTCAAAGAAATCTGTTGTTGCGTATCGGGTACGCTATCAAACATAGAAACCCCTTTAAACTAAAATTAATATTTAATTCAAAAATATTAATAAATATGAAATATTTCTAATTGTTCATTTACTTGGGTTGTTACATTAAAACACTGTTGTGGTCCTATTTCACCATCGCTCGTCAATCTGCGCACAAAAGAACAACCAGCTTAGGGTTCGGCTTGTTCGTTATCTCGTGCCCTCCGCATTATAAGCTTAATCCATAGTCCATCAATGAAAAGGGTTTGATTTATTCAAAATAAAACATACAAATCCCTTTCAATTAAATACCCATGCACGAGGGTATAAATCCCATCAACACAAAATATGAAAACCCCCTGCCTCGAGAAAGATACGTGGTAGCCGAGCATCGTGGATGATGGTTTCGCGAAAGGGCGGATGTCAGCTCGTTGAGGTCATCACAAGGTAAGAGATGAAGGTGACGACGGTCGTTGTCATTTTTTTCATCCTTAAAGTGCCTTCGATCCCAGCTCAAGCGTCATTCATTGGATACGATGCAGGGAAGACCTTGAAGTCAATGTAGTCTGTTGCGCCCGTACCACGCTTCCGGTCCCTTCTCATTTATCTGTGTCGCATCAGAGAGTAAGGAAAATCGATGGTGGTTCAACAATGTGGGAAAGAGAGGGAGGTAAATAAGGAGAGGAAAATATCCAATGGATCCACCTCCAATCAGAAGGCTCCTCCCTTAATAAAATGTTAGACATGGCTAATATTTTTATTAACACATCAATTTCAAATTAATAAACCTCATTTATTAAATTGGAGGATTCAATATATTAATTAAAATGTTGTCATGAATTAATGGGAGAGTAGAAACTGAAGAGTTCCCATAAATATAAGGAGAGGTTTCAAAATTTAACAAGGGAGCTTTAAAAGGGGGGTTTAAGGAGGGTTAATGGAGATGAGAGGTTGTGGCTCGTGTGAGACCCACCACTCATTTATCTTCACATGGGATGTTTAAATTCTATGATATCAAAATAAAATTGTTCAATAATTTTATTTATAAAGAAACTAAATCTCCAAAAAAATTAATCTCAACCCGCTTAAAACTCTACTGTGCAAAAGGTCCCCTTAATCAATTACCCGCTCTATGAGTTCATCAGTGCCCTCAAATTTCAATTCTGAGCACCAGGTAAAAAGATAGAAAAACCCACTCGTTCTTTTACTGAACGTACATGAGAGAATCATCGGAAATTGATTCCGAGCAAACCGGGCAACGGAAGTTGGTGCTCTAAGAAGCCACCGACTCGAAAAAATCTAAATAAATTAAGGAAACAAATTTCATTGAAATTTTCAGGACTTTAAATTATTCTGACCTCAGGGCTTTAAATCCCCATAAAGCTACACACACTAGGGAAAACAAAAGTGGTACTGAGCACACATCTGAGCCTTTTGCTCTCATTTTCTCTCCTGGAAGTTCATGTGCTGCCAGTGAAAGCACACTTGAGGAATCTACCATCCACGTAGGACCCACTCTTGTCGATCCTCGATCTCCACTAGAACCTCTATGAATGTCGCCCTATCATCGATGTCTAGATTCATGTGGTCGATGATGTGTGAAGGATCGTGCAAGTATCTCCTCAGCTGGGATATGTGGAAGACATCGTGCACCTAGTGCAACTGTGGTGGAAAGGCCAAGTTGTAAGCCACCTCATCTACCCTGTTGTGGACCTTAAAGGGTCTGATGAACCTCAGAGATATCTTGTCGCCTCGGCCATATCTCCATAGACCTCATCGTGGTGAGACCCTTAAGAAAACGTGGTATCCATCCTCGAACTCCAGTGGTCTTGTCTCCTATAAACATAGTATTTTTGCCTGCTCTGTGCAGTCATCATCTTCTCCTCGATGATTTTCACCTTCTCCAGTAGCCTCAAAATGGGCGCACTGGTCAAACTCTGCCTCAGCTCATGAAAAGCTCTACTAGAATATCCCTGACCACAAGAAGGGTTACCCCTTCTTCATCAATGCTGGATGTGATGCTACAACTCTAGATAATTATGGCACAAAGGTAAGTTTGTCCAACTCTTGAGTGATCGACTGCACCCACATATGTATGATTCTATCCTTTGCTGCCGGGCATTTCCTTTTCACCGACCAAGGAAAATCCATCCCAACATTGTAGGTAAACCCCAACATTTTTGTCAAATACAATCAATCTGTATATGAAATGTAGTTGATCGGTCAATACCCAAATAATGTCGTAAGGCCTCGATGCGGCCACCAAAAGGTTCAAACCAAAACTCTCACCTCAAGGGTCAGATCACATGGTTGGTGTAAGAAAGATTATCAAGTCTCCTCCCAAAGGTATCTTTAGACGTGAGGGTCAAGTCAACAGCTTAATCGGAAACTCTAGTTAAGGGAAAAGATTCGGGGAATTAAGGGAAGATTCGTATCAATGTCTGCTGTTATAACAGCTAGTAGTAGACATAGATTGTATTTCGAATCTTTCATAGAGCCCTTGGGTCCCACTTCTTGACTGCATGCAACTACTCTCTTCCCCTGCCCTCCTTCTCCCTGATCCTGGTGGGGACTAAAAAGGCGGGTGGTTGTAACATGTCGAAATGTTAACCACCTCATGATTCTCTCTAAGCTCTGCTTCCACGTATGCTGCTCTGAAGATTCATCTGTCCTTAACATATATTCTTCTTGAATCATTTTACACGCCCAAGTCTCTTAGACTGGCACCAGTTTCATATTTCTTACTACTTACATTCAATAGTTATATTCATTCATCCAAAGGACAGTCCACCAAAATGGTTCCCTCTAGCACCCTAGAATAAGTAAGAATGCATAGTAGTATATGTGCTGGCTTGGATATCCTTAAACACACCACGCTCAGATTTCCGAGCTCAAAAGCACTGATCACATTGTATTTATCAAGTACCAGGAATTTTCGGTACGCCCCGATGAATACACAACTACCAAAATGTTGTCCTGCCAAAGCTGTATAAGCTCTAGAAAACTCTCAGCCACCTCCTCAAGCCAGTCCTCATCCGCCTATGTGTCAAGCACACCTCGGAATATTAAGGGTATCTGATGCTGAAACATGTGTAAGGAACTGAACCTAAAAGTGTCACCTACCAGTACCACCGATTGTAACTGATAACCAACAGGTAGTGATATAGCTGGAACACAACCCGAAGGTAATATCTCAGTCATCGGTCAACATACTGAATCCTCATCACTATGCGGACCAAACTCATGGTCACTCACTAGGATTCTAAATCGCCTCGTAACATATGAGGCCTCTACTGCTAGAACTCGTGCACCACACTCTGTCAGCGTGCACCGTCCACTAGTACAGCTGATGGAATCTGTTGCCTAACGGATGGTGGTGATACTGGTACACCACAAGAAGGTTCCAATATAAAAAGAGGGTCTTGCACCGGAGTCACATTGCATGGTGGGCCGTTATCAAGTTCTCTCTCGGAACTCCATCTGACTGTCTGCGTGGAGACATCCTGAACAGATGTGACACAGTCAAACGGTTTAAACCTGGTGAGCTGACCTAATATGAGATGACATAAAAAAACTTTTCAAAACACACATGTAATCAGGGTTTTCATGCACTGAGTCGGAAATCAGAAGTCAGGGTCCTGGTGTATTGATACGTTGGCCGCCGCACCATCCCTGAACTCCCTAAACTGAAAACCACACACGGTACCCTTAACACTATTGCTTCACAGAAAATATTTATCAGAGTCCGGAGTTCTGCAGACAAACTGATTCCTATGATACCAATATTTCATGAACCATCTTTAGGGCACGTGTCGTGACTACCCCATTCCCTCCGTTCATAGTCCAGGGGCTAGTGACTAGCACCAAAGGTGTAAATCCAGATAACTGGGAAGGAATTTCATTTATAAATCATAAACACATCCAACCAGAGTACAAGTTGAAGTAATACACTAAGTACAAAGAAAGTGATGAAAGGTAAATGGGCCATAATACAAACCCAACTAAAAAGTACAGCTACAACTGAATGAAAGTACAACAGAAAATAAAAACAATGGGATGATAGAAGCATCACTTTGGTCATCCACTTCGGATCCAAACTGAGGGGTATGTACAGATAGCCTCGTCAACAATCTCACCCACCAAGCTCCTCCGAGTAACGTGTCGTGGTGAAGTACAGCTCCGGGTACTGACTCATCATGTGGTCCTCCTCTGGGTAACATCCAGTCCTCTTAAACTCGATCTCTGTCAGCATTGTATGTCATCTGCGTCCAACACAATGAGGTGTGGGCATAGCCCGTGCAGGGGTGAGTATAACAATACTCAGTTGGAACCCCGAGACCCTCAAGGTCTCACTAAATCCAACAAGGATAACCATAAATAAGGATCTCATTAGATAACCCTTACTTAGGAATAAGCTAATACTTATACCTATGTTATCATGTAACCCATATCAAACATGAGGAAACACAAAGGTTATTAAATCAACAGATAACCACTACATAGGTACATGACCATACATATACCTATGTTATCAAGTGACCCATCTCAATCCTGAGGTAAACACAAAGGTCATTGACTCAGCTCAAACTAGGATTTTCATTAATGATATTGAATCCACAACTGCCGAAGAGATCTTCTTCTGTCGAGTACAGTGATCCTGTCACAACTCTGAGGCACTGCTCTCTAACCATAGATTGCTGAGTTACTCCTCTTGTCGAGTACCGCAGGTCTGCGACCTCACAAAGTAGTGCTCCTCTACCATGGGTCTGCTACCTCACAAAGTAGTGCTCCGTCTAATAGCCTATAGAGTTACTCCTTCTGTCGACTACCGCAGGTCTGCCACCAAAACACAGTAGTGCTCACAGCCGTCAGTCTGCCACCCTAACATAGTAGTGCTCCCCACTGGGCTAGTCAATTAAATTTGACTCGAATTGGACATGCAGTCATCAGGTCTCAGCTATGTAAAATGTCTACGTACTCTGTACGATCGTCTCCAGGAGGATCCTCTCCACAAGCTACTGGTCAATACTCCAATTATCAAAAAGTACCATGAAGAAGTATTTGAAAGGACTGCCTTGTCAAAGTGGTCTCAACGCAACAGACGACGCGTCTATAGAACACCCGGTCTGTGAGTTATTAGCTTTTTAGTCCCGGGGGACCGGTTGGCTTTGTGTACAAACCAACCCAACCGTATCTCAACAGTACCCTGAACTCTCATGGGTTATACTCAAAGGAACCATTTCTCAACATGATTACCATCTCCACTGACGGTTTGTCAAATGGACACCCGGTCTGAGAGTTATTAGCATTTCTGTTCAAGGGGCTCAGTTGCATTTCAGGTACAATTCAACCCGGCCATACTCCAACTACATCGAAACCTCAGGGTAATTATACCAAAATAACCGACTCTACAGGATAAATCCAACAAAGTCGACGATATGTCAATCGGATGTCCGGAGCTCAAGTTATAATCATTTTTGCTCTGAGGGCCCGGTTGGTTTCGGGTTTTAACCAACCAGGCCATACCCATAATACATCTAACCCTTGACTATAATATATCAAAAATGACCTTTTAGATCCAAGAAATATTATGCAAGTTAGGTAGAATCAATCGGTGGTCCGTAGCTCAATATATGTCTGTTTAAAAGAAAACGGTCTAAAAATTGGGGGTTTGGGCCTGTTCTGACCAAGCCCAACACACCCTGGGTCGGCCCGAACCGAGGAGACCCGACCCGGGACCGGTTCTGGCCTGGTTGGGCACGGCCCGGCCCAGCAGGCATCACGCGGCCCAGCTTGGTCAGCGCGGTCCGGCCTGACTGGCGCGGACTGGCCCGAGTGGCCCGCCTGGCCCGGCCGGGGGAGCTGGCTCGGCCAGCACGATTGAGCGAAAAGTGCGGAGCGGGGGGGCACGACCCCCAACTAATTGAAACTGGTAGCGCAAAGCACCGCCCCACTGTCGTCCCGGGATCCGGCGTGGCTGTGGGATCCACTGAGCCGTACCACCGTGGAAGGCCGCAACAGGTCTTTTCCAGTGGCGCGCTGGGGCGCCGCTGCCTCCAGGTGGCCGGATGGCTCCGACCGCCACCTCCGTGCGGCGGTGTTGCCGCGCCGGCGACCCGCTCCACCAAGAGCTTTAATTGGCCACCAGATTTTCCCTAGTGGTCCGTTTAAGCTTCTGTCTATGTCGGCGGGCTTCTCGGGTCCCTATCCTTACTGCAAAGACTTACAAACAACATTTCAATCCCGTTTCACCGTCTCCTATCAATCCGTGCACAATAGAACAACCAGCGGAGGGTCCGACTTATTTGTTATCCCGTTCCCTCAACACTAGAGGCTCAATCCATAATTCATCAATGACAAGGGTTTAATTCATTCAAAATAAATTACACAAACACCCTGCAATTAAATACACATGCACGAGGGTATAAATCAAATCAACACAAAATACAAAAACTCCCTACCTCGAGAAATATCTGTTGTAGCTAAGCAACATGGATGATGGTGTCGCGAAAGGGTGTATGTCGGCTCGTTGACGTCGTCTCAAGATAAGAGTTGAAGGTGATGACGGTTGTTGGCATTCGTCGCTTCCATAAAGTTCCTTCGATCCTGGCTCGAGCGTCGTTCATTTGATCGGACGCAGCGAAGACGTCAAAGTAAACATAGTTCATTGCGCCCGCACCATGCTACTGATACCTGATCACTCATCAATGTCTCATCGGAGAAGAAGGAAACACGGTGGTGGTGAAATAATGGAGGAAGGACAAAGAGGGAAGTAAGGAGATGAAATTCTCCAGCGGATCCCCTCCCATCAAAAGGCTTCCCCCTTAATAAAATATTTGGCTTGGCTAATATATTTATTAACACAACGATTTCAAATTCAATCACCTCATTAATTAAATTTAAGGATTCAATATATTAATTAACATGTTGTCAAGAATTACTGGGAGAGGAGAAAGTGAAGAGGTCCCATAAATATTTGAAGATTTATCAAAATTTAACAATGGGTCTTTAAAAAGGGGGTTTAAGGAGGGTTAAGGGAGATGAGAGGGTGGGGTTCATGTGGTACCCACCTCTCATTTATCCACACATGGGAAGTTTAACTTCGAATATATAAAAATAAAATTGTTCAAGAAATGTATTTATAATGAAACTAAATCCCCAAAAAATAATCTCAACCCGCTTAAAACGTAACTGCGCTAAAGTTCCTCTTGAGCAATTACCGGCGCTGCGAGTTAATCAGTGACCTCATATTTCAATTCCTAGCATCGGTTCAAAAGATAGAAAAACCTGCTCATTCGTTCACTAAACGTACCCATGCTAAAGTTCAGAAATTGATTCTGAGCACACTGGGCCTTGAAATCTGGTGCTGTTAGAAGCCACAGACTCGTAAAATTTCAAAGAAATTAAGGGAAAAAATTTTCCTTGAAATTTCTGGTTCTTTAAATTATGATTCACTTTGGTCCAATCATATTAATACAAAAAACAATTTTCCATTGATTAACATCTTATTAATCTATATAATGTATATTTATGTCATTTTCAACCCGTTAATCTCTTACAATGATATCATGTAATTTAAACATTAAGTTTCAATATAATTACAATAAAATTACAAAATACAAATAAATGAATGATTAATTTTTATTTACTTATACCAATTACTTTTTCAATGTATATATTTTTTTATATTTTATATCATTTAATAAAATATTATATTTTTTATAATATAATAAATGTCATTTTTACACAATTAATTATTTGAATTTTTAAACAAGTAACATAAAATATATATCAATTAAAAAAATATATTAAACCGTCTTTATCATTTCAAAGTCAACCATAAATTTTTGGATGACATAAAATATTAAAAAATACTTTCATTTTAATATTTTTAATATAATTTATTTGATTCTTCCATTAAGGAATCAATTACTACAATATCATTGTGTCACCAAATAATATTAAAATTTTATCACTATAAATTATAAATTAATTAAAATTACTTATATAAAAAATTTACCTTTTTAAATTATATAGATAGTCTAATATGTTCCATTTATAAATCCACATTAAAAATATTATACTTCAGAAATTCAAAATTGTAAGAAATTTGATTTCTCTTTACATAAAATTTTATTAAAGTGATAAAATCCTACATTTGTCTCCATGTGGACATAAAATCATCACAATGAATCCTTTGGTCAAAAATAAATCAACCAATGAAATTAGTAAAAGTTTGAGGTTAATTTTACAATATCTACAAAAAAAATTTACATTTAATTACCCGATTTACACTTAAATGTGGTAAAAAAATTTAATTATAATGTTACGATTCATATTTCAAAAAATGAAAGGTATATATTTACAAACATTATAAATTTTAATTCCAGCCATTTATTTCATTGCTTTTAATTTATAACAAAAATGTGTCTGAAATTAATTTATAATTTATATAGTTTATGGATCAATAAAACATGTTTTTATGGTTTAACCATTCAAATGTTCATAATGTTTTATATACAATTTCAATGTGAAATTGATTCCGACAACAAAAGTAATATTAAATGATAAAAAATATTTAATTTTAATTAAAATAAACTCAAATATATAATTTTACATTATAAATAAATTTTATGAAAATAAAATTTTCAATTAAAAAGTAGCATTTTTCACTATTCTTAAAAAAATGAATCTTAGTATAAATATAACCAAACTTAAAGAAAATTAAATTTTCATTATTGTATTTAAATGAAGAAGTTTATATTATTCAAATAAAACTTATAAATGTTTCAAGATCTATATTTAAAACATGTGCACCCTCAAATGGATGAATAACTGCCTTTTTATAATAATACATGTTTTATGTGTAAAATTAGACTAATTATTATTTCATGTCTAGAAAAAAAATCTGATGAATATTCTTATGTAGATTTAATAATATATATACACTTAATTACTATAATCTAACAATATTTACATTATTATTTTTTTTATAAAAAAATTATTGCACCTTTAAATTGTTTCTCTTTAAAATAATTTCTTTTAATTTAAAAAGTGTCTTACATTGAATAATAATTAATTGGTGAAATAATTACATATACATGTTTAATAAATATTTTTGTAATTTAGTTAATACTATTCATTCCTTTCATTCTAATAGCTAGATTAACAGTAACATTTAAATATTAATTTTTAGTTATTTATTTATGGTAGATATTGAATATCATATTCACTATCATACATATTTTTTCCTTTTTAAAATATCCGAATGTTACATTCTACCAGGCCCCCATGCCCCCAATTAATATATTTTTTCCTTGAAATTAAATATCTGGATAAAAAACTAGAGGTTTTACATTTCAATAAATCTTTATTCAAATGCCACATCTGAGAAATGATTAATGGAAATTCCAATTTAAATTAATTACATGGAAGTAAAATGGCCACATAAGATAATTCATAATATGGTTACAAAGTGGGAAACTTGTAAATGTAAGATAATCCCATCTGTCATGTTCTGATGTAGAGTGATAGAGAAAATTTCTATAAGAAAGATAGACAAAAATAAATAATAAATATAGGTTAATTTATAAGTTTATAGAATTCATAGCAAGAAAAAAGTGAATAAAATTTTCTTTCAATAGATTTTTGATATTAATTTACATCATATAATATGAAAATAAATAAATATACTAACATGAAAAATTAGTTTCTTCCCTTAGAAAATTTTCTCTAGAAACACATCTTTTTCTCCAAATCATGACTATTTATAATAAATTTTTCACATCTGAAACACTAGAATAAACATATAAGGAATCAAATAATCCAAAAAAAGATTAATTATCTATATTTTATTGCATTTATAAATAATAAAAATACAAAATCGATTTGTTAAAATAAAAAAGTTAACTAAAAATAATAAATAATTGTATGATGAAAAAATACTTTTAACCTAAATATTAAACAGTAATAAAAAAATTTAAACATAAAAAATTCAATAAATAACTATCCATAATATTAATAAAAATAATACAAACTATGAATTATACTTAAAATTCAAAAGGATTTGATAACATAACCTGTCTTGAAATTTTTTAACATTTATGTACAAAAAAAATCAATCACACTTAATGTCTCATTCAAAAAATATAATTGTCCTAAATCAAAAACACATTAATATATGTTAATTATTTCCATAAATAACCCATTTAACTATAATTTGACAATAAAATAATATCTCATTCAAAATTATAAATCATCCTTTAGTTCTCTAAAAAATTCAGAGTATTTTATTCACCTTTATCAAATAACATTACCAAAATAGTGAAATTATTCAGACATAAAATTAATCACATAATCACCAAATCATTATAAAATTTCATGGTTATCTATTAAATAATTCTATATTCTTAAAAAGAAACTTATTATTTATCCATAAAATAATTTATGTAAAAATACCATGTTATATTATCTATGATTTAACATATTCTAGTAGTAGGTGATGAACTTATGTCTCCCTTCGATTCTGCGTTTGTTTATCACTACCTTTCAAGGCATGACAGGTTGTCACCCATCATATATGTTGTCCTTATTCTAAAACTATAAAATTTTTATAGCATTCCAAATTATGGAACTAAAATATGAATTATTATTTCAATAATATCATGATATTTACTTTTTTAAATCAAAATATTTTAATGAAAATTATAACAAATAATATAATATTTCTGCAGTAAAATGGGATATAATTATAATCAAATTGAATAACCATGTTGTTTACTTCCATACATGTAACTACTACAAATAGAATAGCCATATGACTGATATCTAAACCAAATGACTTAAATGATATAATGTAACCACCCATACCAGGTTTCTCATGCAACCACCCATCATTTGTTTATCAGGTAACCCAATGTCAAACTTTCAAGGACAATCATATAAAAATAACCCATAAAGTATTGTAATTTTAAACATTTAACTTATAAAATATTATTTTCAATCATATAAATACAATTCAAGTTATCAAATAACCAATCTATTTTCAAAACCCATTTAAAACAGTTAAAAATATATCATTAAATCAAAGTGACCAATACCACATTCAAAAATTTCAGTGAAATTATTAAATTATCAATATTAAACAATAATTTCCATATAAATACGTTAATAATTTTTTTTTAAAAAAATTGACATGTCATGTAATTATTTATAATAACACATCTATAAAACATTTAATATGATGATGTTTTACTTGATGTGTCCTTTACAGTGAGTCTGACTCATTACTTACTGTCTTCATATTCTTGAATGATATACAATGGAATGTTTAAACATTCTTTAGTGCCTTATTTTCTGGTTTATTATTACTTTTATATCACTTATTACCATGTCATAAAAATTACATGATTACTTAAGATTGAGTTGGATGTTTTGTTGATATTCCATGCATGATTCCAAAAATGACATCTATAAGTCGAATACGGTTAATGAGGTAAATATTCCATCAAATAAAAATATATATTAATGAGATAATAATAAATTTTATAAATAAATTATAGTTCAAAAAAATGGATTTTGTGTGGTCATGAAAATTGTAAAAATTATAATCATGGAGACATTACTCCGCACATACGCATAAGTTATGTTTTCATTTTTAAATAATGGTTAAATAATGTATGTTGGTATTATTTTATATTTTAATACTTATAATAATATTATTAATAATAGATTAATTATTTAAATATACTTATATATATTATTCATGTGATTTGGTGATCAAAAATCGATCACATCTCTTTGTGGAAGTGATAGTTCACACGCACACACAAATGATGTTATAATTTTTGTTTTAAAGTAATTTGAGAATATAATTGATACATTATTATATTATAATGAAAATAATTTTATGAATATCATATATAATAATTTATTCCATCATTGCAAAAAAAAAATTGAGATATGTTGATGGAAAACGAATTATATCAGTTCGTGGTGGTGATAGTTCAGACATACACACGAATGATTAATTCTTTTCCCAATTGACAAATGTAGAGATCTAATTTTTGTGATGATATTAACATAATATTATCTCATAATATTTTTGTTTCTGTGATATTTTTTCATCATTATTTAATAATATTTCAAGGAATTAGAGTAAAAAATTAATCAAAAATACTTAAATAAAAATTATACCTCTTCCTTAGACGATCACCTTTAATTAACACTTTAACTCCTCTTAAGATGACGTTAATCCAAAAATAAGGCCTCTAGATTTTGGAGATAGATTATATGGAAGAATTTGTTTTATATAATTAATTATCCAAATAGTTTTTTAATTGTATTGTAAAGAGAATAATAGGATCCCTTTAATAAATTAGGGGAGGGGAATACATTGATTTCATTAAAATTTAAAGTTAATATAAATTAATTATCTACTACAAATGGGTACAAAATTATTTATTTCTAAGATATGATAAATTTTAGGTTGAACAATAATCATCCAATGACAATGAGTTTGGTTTTGATTTTTTTACCCTTATCATTTTTATTTATCCCTTATTTAACTAATTTTATTCTTACAATAATTTTATGTAATTTAGACTTTAGTGGTGAATATAATTACTATAAATTGAGAAATGACCAGTAAATGTGTCATTTATGACATTTTATGACTTATCACAATTAGTTGAATGAAATTTTAATTTTTTTTGTAATTTTATATCATTTAATGAAATATTATTTATATAAATATCCAATTAATGTCAATTTTGTCCCTTTTTATTATATGAATTTTTAATGATATATTATGGACATTATATCTTCTAAAAAAACAATATTAAATCTTCACTAAAATTTCATAGCAATCTAAAAAATCATGGATGACATAAATTATATCAAATTAAGTTTATTTTTATTTTTTTAATATTATTTAATTTATTATCCTATTAATAAAACAAATACTACATCATCATTGTGTCACCATATAATTAAATTTTTTTATCAATAAAATTATAATTAAATTACCTTCAAATATATAATCACTTTATATTTCTAATTAATATATATAGGCAAATATATCCATTATATAACTCAATATTAATAATATATTACTTGTTTAAAATGAAATTACTTACTTAATTACCATTATTTACACTTAACATTGAAAATAAAATTGATTATTATAGTTACTATTCATATTTTCCAAAACTAAAAGTGAAATATTTAATAAATATTATCTTCTACTTCAAAAAAGGACATATATATTTCAATATTCAATACCTATAAGTGGATATAATTAATTTGAAATTAATATTGTTGGATCTGGAAAACATGGTTTTGAAGTACAAACATTCAAAAGATCAAAATGTTTTTAAATCCATTTTCAATGAGAAATGTATTCAATTGGCATAAATATGATTAAATGGTAAAATTGTGATTTAATTATATCTTAAAACCATTCTAATATATAATTTAGAACTCTATATAAATATTATGAAAAATAACAATTCAATTAATAGGTGGTATTTTTCCACTATTCCTAAAATAATTAATTTTATTAGAAAAATATCAAAAAGTAAAACAACAAAAATTTTGATACACCTCATTAAAATAAGATATTTATTTTTTAAAATATAACATATAAATTTTTAAACATCGAGGTGTTACATCAAATGGGAAAAAATTTCTTTTTAGAAAAATACAACATTTATTGGTAAAAATGGACTTGTCCTTATATCATGTCTAAAAAATATATATGACGAATGTTTAATATTATATTGAATATATTATATAGGCAAATATATATATATAATATAATCCTAAAAGAGTGATTTTATTTTTTATTTGTTTTATACAAACTGATGCACTTGTAAATAGTTTCTTAGAAAAACATTTACATGTATTGTAAAATGCGTATAACAATAATTTATAATTAATTTTTAATATAATTATATATAAATGTGTCCATAATATTTTTCTTATTTAGTTACTTCTCTTCCTTTCTTTCATTCTATCATCTAGTTTAATGGTAACATTTAAATAATAATATTTACTTGATCGTTTAAGCCCGAAGTGGTGTATCATGTATTCTTTCATAAGTAGTGTTCCATTATTAAAATATCAGGATATTACAACGATATTTTCCTACTAAATCTGATAAAATTAATAGAAGAACACCTTATGTTGAAATGGAATTTGATTTATGAAATAAAAAATTCATGTCACAAATAATATGGATATTTTAGAGAAATGTAATTTCAAATAACAACAAGATAGTTATTGTTTCATGATAAATTATATAGATAAATAATTTACTACAGATTAAATATGGAATTTAATTATTTTGAAATATTATTATTGTATTAATATAAATTAGTTTATCGAATTGAATAAAAATATTTAAATAATATTAATTTAAATAGTTTTTATTATATATCAATTTAAAGCATATATAAGATGATAATGGAAATAAAATGATTATGTACGTGGGAAAATGTGTCAATGAGGTATGTGTTAAAAAGAAACATTCATTTTGACTTTTTTTTTAAGAATATTGAAAATGAACATTTATAAAATTCATAGATTGATTCCATTAAAATGATGTATGTTTTTAAGGATAAAAGAAAATTTTCAAGATAAATCATTTGTAAAATAGGAAACGACTTTTGTAAAACTATTTGTTAAAATTCTTTCCTAGAGGAAAAATACAACTTATCAAAAAGGAAAATAATATGTGTTTTTATTTTAAATATTTATTTAATTGACTTAAGTGAAACTGGAGGGTAAATTTGGTAATAAATAGAAAATTCTTAAATATATATAGGCTATATAATAGATGGATTTTATAAGGGATAAATTATAAGATTCCTTTGATGAAAATATAAGTATTATCAAAAGAAAACGTGATTGTACAAAAAAAATCACCTCACATCCATCTTTTAAATTATAACCCTTAAAATATTAACATGAAATTTAATATTTAAGTGATAATGAATAATTATTTATTCATATTAAATAAAACAGTGTCTCATTATATAAACTATATTAAATTAAATATACACACTATAGCTAATATATCCCATTATTGTGGGAAATAACATGGAATCCCATACCTCTAGTTCAAAACATCATTCATGTGATTTTAAGCTCCTTTATAATAAATTTATATTAATTATATGTTCATAAAAGAAATATATACCTATATACATTATCATATATCATCCATTTATAATATTTAGTACTCGTTTGTTAACAATACTTTATTATTATCATTATTTCAATTATTAATTCCTTTGTTTTCTATGTACAATTTGATTCCATAGTTCGGCTCCTCGAATAATTATCATACTTCAAGAATCAGCGTAATTTCAAAAATATAAAAGATAATATATATATATATATATATATATATATTCATCCATAAAATAGGTTTTTGAAAAATTAATTACATAATTTATATGGATGGTTTGTTATAAAAACACATGAATGTTGGATTCACTATTCGACAAATCAAAAAAAAGAAAGGTAAATAATAAATAATCATTAATAAATTATTATTAAATATCATATATTATATATATTCTTTAAATATTTTATTATTACCATCTATTCAAATATTAAACAAATGGAGGTGGTTGCGTATACGTATAAATGAATTGCGTTATCACTTTCTAATCGATTTAAATATTAGAAGGTAAATTTGATATTAAAATTTTAGAATAATATTTATTTATTAAAAATAATATATATTAAATATTTTTATCCTTATAACCATCAAAGTACAATGGTAATAAAAAACATATTACACTTCTATATGAAAATAGTAAGTCATATGTTCCCATGCATGATGTTTTCTCTCTTAATTTGACAGAAACGTGACTAAATATGGTTATACCATATTCATAATGACATATAATTGTATTGGTGGAACTATAAAATATAGTTTATAAGGGGTAAAAAAATATTTATATGATGTATAAGAAGAAATAAACTTAAAATAGTGAGTAAATAAGACTATTTCTTTTTCGGTAAACTTCATTTACATATAGTCTTAAGTAATCTATGGGTGGTCTTTTTAGAAGTCAAGAGCATATATAAATTGTATAGGAACATTTATAAGAAAAATAGGTTGTTTTTTCAATATATGTTCTCAATGTGGTTTAAATAAAAGAGATACGTCGTGACAATTTATATATGAGGGGATTCAAAGAATTTCTTAATGAATTGAATTAATATAAATTATTTTTCTTGTTCAAATTTTTTTAAATTGATATAATTGGAGGATAATATGATTATGAGTCTAAATCCAAAAATACAATAAAATTTGTAATTTTATTGATAATTATATAAACGGTATCATTTATTTTTATCCCATATTAACCATATTGACAATTACATCAATATTAATGTTTTCTACCATTTTAGGGTCAGAAATTTTACAATAATATGATAAGAGAAATATAAATAGACCATTTTTGATATATTAATCCATATTACCTTCACATGGAATAATATTTTATTTTTTGTCAATTATAAATATTTTGATAAAATATAATTTATTATAAAATATATTTAATTCCATTTTTAAATGTATTTATTAAATTTGTCATTGAACAAAACATGATTGAAAAGAAATTAGAATATATTCCACTAACTCATTAAAAATTAGTTTAATTTGTAAAAAAATAATGGGACACTATAAAATAAATGAATAATATTACATTAAATAATTGTATAATCATTTATTTTATTTTACTCTTAATATGATAATTATTACATCGTGTTTCTGTACTATTTTAATGAAATTATTTTATAACTAAAAATTATAATAAAAAACCATGATAAAAAACCACTAATCTTTCTGATAATTATAAATAATAGAACATGGGTTTCTTATTCTAGTTAAAAAATATTTTATGTATTAAAAAAAGTTGATGAAATTTTTGACATTTACCTTTACATAAATATTAAAGAATGTGAAAATCAATGTTAAATTCTAATGAAATATAATGTTTCTTATTTTTGGATGATTATTTTAAAAATATAATCAACCAAAAAAATAATTTAATTTGTTTTACATATTATTAATTCCATATCAAAATATTTTTAACCATAATTATATGATATACCATATACTGACGTGATAAATGTTTTCATGATTACTATTCATAATGTCTAAAAAAATGAGATATATTTACCAAATATGAACATCCTAATTCTATTGATAGAATAAATGTTTTCAAAATAAATATCTATAATTTTAATAATATATTTTTATAATAATCACACATCGTGGGTTGAGAAATGAATTTCTAAATGAAAATAATTGGGCCTTTAAATTTTATTATTATTTGAATAACATGATCCTGTATAATGTTTATCCAAAAATTATGAAATAAATTATTCAAAAAGTAATATTTTATTTGTGTTTTAATATAAATCCAAATGGAAATTATTATTTGTAAATATTTGAAATGGAAATATAGTTTTCATCAAAACAATTATTTTCAACATTCACCATACAAATAAAATTTCCAAAAACTTCATAGAAATTTACGCTAAGGTAATATTTTCTTGTTGATTTCAAAAAAAATTTAATCTTAAAATAATAATAATCCAATAGATGGACATGGTTCATTTAAACATATTGTTTTATTGCATGGAAATATATCAAATATATTTTTTATGGATAAATATATCATAAAATCCTAGGTTTTTACCGAATGAAGAGAGTCATAGGTTAAACCAATAGTACAAATTGTTAAAAAACAAAGGATTCATTGGATAATAAGTCCTTTTATTCTAGTTTTCATATACATATTTTTTAGTTTTTTACAAACTTATGTTTTTAATTATTGATTGAAATAAGATAAATAAATTTAATTAAAAAATGGTATATATCAAGATAAAATTATGTGTTATATTAAAACAGGGGAGAAAAATTAAATGATTTAATAATAAAATATTAATTAAAATTGAGGATCATGTTTATAAATTAGAAAGTGAGTATAATATCCAAATAGAAATCAAATATTTAGAATTTTAACTATTTTAATTGGTGAGTCATTTTCTAGTGTATTAATAATGTTATTAAGAATTATATGAAGCATTTCTAGAATATTTATTAGTGGCATTAGTTTAATGGTTAGTAAAAATTAATTAAATTGTATTGGTACCTATACGAGTCCTTAAATGTTTAGGTCAAATTATTGAATACGTATTTTAGAAAAACATGATTATAGTATGAATGACTCATAGGGTAAATATATTTTTACGAGAGAGGTAATAATGCATTGATTGATGTTATAAATTTATGTTAGATTATATAGATGATCCTAGGATAGTTAATAGAATTTTCATTTTTTTGTTTATCTTATTTTGGGGATTATATAGACAATTGTATAATCATATTAAATAATAGTTTAATATAATTATTATTTTTATGGGATATATGGTTTTGTTATGGTTTATTTTCTTTTAGATTCATATGGTTTTGGGTAAGGTTTCCTATGAAGAATATATACGTTATATTTATAATGGGTTACATGATTATATGAATGATTAATGTTGTTTGTGGAATGATAAGTAACCTCATATAACCTAGTTGGGTAATGTAGATATCAAAATATATGTCACATCGCTAATGATGCTTATGTTAAAAATTCCCAAAAATAATTTCATAATTTAGTAAAAATTGAAATTAAGAGTAAAAGTATTACCTATTGTGGAGAGTGTAATAACCCCAGATATTCTATCCATTAAATTTAAAATATATTCAATATATTGTGCTTGAAACAAAAATAAACTAAACAACCAATGTAAATTAATGCATATAATATTAAAAATATGTGAAAAATAAAAACATTATTATATAAAAGTTTTATAACACATTTAAATAATTATAAATTATTATCCCCTATGATTAATATTTTCAAATGTATTCCTTTCAAATAACCACTTAAAAAAGATATAGTTTACCAACATATTAAATTATGTTGATCACATTAAAAGTATTATTATAAGAGTAAATTTTTTTTAATAACAACTATTTCAGTAATCATTTATTTAGAAATTAATATGGATGAAAATTAAGGAAATGTATAGTTTAAAAAATAATTTTAAACAAAAAGCGAATGTAAAAAAATTTATTATTTTTATGAAATTAATTAAATAAGTAATTTTTATAACATTTTTGGTAAAAATAAATTCATTCTTAAATCTATAATGTTAATATTTTATTTTTATTATTTTTTGAGATTTTTCAAAAGAATGTATATTTCGGTTTATAGTGAAATGTTTGGTTTAGGAAAATAACATACTCTTAGGAAATTGTTGGTTTATAGATTTGAATTTGAAATATATAAACTATTTTGTTAAGAAAAGATATTTATTTTACAATTGTGTTGATAAATTTTAAAAAAATGGTTTTAATTTATAATCACATGTTTTTTAATTTATATTATAATGTATATTTAAAAAAAATATGTTCTAATAATATATATATTTATATATATTGAAAATAAATTTGTATCACTTTTATAAATTTAATGTCATTAAAATTATTTATATTTTAGAAAAATTGGTCCGAAATTGTATAATTATGACCTTATTATTTATTTTTATAATGATAAAATTAATCGTAGGTAAAATCTAGTTACCGAAGTACAAGATATAATGGTAAAAGATATGATTCAAGGGGTAAAAGAATTGAAACATTTTAAAAAATAACAAGAATTAAATTTATGAGGTGATTATACACCATATCTCTTCTCCAGTCAATTATTTAGATATTTTATTCCCACATGACTTTTTTATCATTTTCTCCCATTATATTAAGATGAAATATTTAAATAAAAGTTATTTTCACCACATTGAAATGTGTGCTCTATCTATCCCTTCAAAGAAATCCAAAATATATATATTTACTCTATATACTACCATTTTTGCTTCACCTATAATAACAATTCAATCCATTAATAATATATCCATAATAAAATACCCTATATCATCCATTTCTAAGGGATCTACCATGGAAATCTCAATGATCTCAAATTGTGTAATTATTTTTATAAATATTATTTCAGTTAGAATATTATTTTCTAGTTATTATTTAAAAATACTTGTTAAATTTAAATATTATTTATAATATAATAAATTGAATTAGTATATTTTAATCATTAATAATCATGTTTTCTTTTTTCTATTAATAAAAATGACTATCTAAGTCATGTTTTGAGTAGAATATTGCATCCACGACGCAACATGTTATGTTTTCTACCCAACATGTATAATATAAATTCATAATATTATATTTAATTATATATTCAGTTAATTTTTATGATTGTTAAACATTAAACAATATTAATACATTCTCTCATTATATTAAATTTTAAATCTCCAACCAAGCATATGTGTGGACTACTGTCTCCACGGAACATTGGATTTCCAATTTTCTTTTCATCATAACTTTCTTTTCTTGTTAATTAGAATGGAATTGAAGGATATGAATATATTCAATTTAAATTATATAACGAATGTTATATTATGAGAAATTTTATGACTAATTACTGATAAAATCAATAAACAATATCATTAATTTAGTCATTTAGAAAAAACATACTAGGTAAAAAATTTACTAATTCATATTATATAAATTCATAAAATAATCCTAATTCATATTATTCATTTTATTCCTCAAAATAAATATATATATCACACAAATAATTAATAAATATTTTATTTATTCAAATTTTATTATAATATTAATATTAACCCACATCATAATTGTAATGACCCGACCCCAATTATCGAGAGTCCGTACGTTATTACATAAAATTGGAATGATCACAAAAGATCATATCTCAAAATGCTGATTAGTTTAGTATCCTTGAAAATACTAGATATATTCAATAGTTTTACAATACATCATGAAATGAAATGCTACAAAAACATTGTCTTCCATAACCACATTAATATCCCACAGACTATCCATATAGGTCCGTCATAAAATACATTTTAGCATCCTGGGAAAAATAAATCATAGAAAGGGGTTAGATCAGATGCTCAGTATGAATTACAATATAGAGTAATCCTTCATAAATATGCATAAACATTTAAGGCAACATATAAGACTGAAGAAAAATCCATTAAACATGAACTTCTACATAACATGTTATAGATAAAATCAAATAATGTCATTTACTTATTCACATGGATATTCTACTAGTTGAATAATAAATAGCAATATAATTAGCCACTTTTCTAATGGCTGGAATGCATATTTCCATAAATTAAATTCATTGTCAAGGCCTCATGCTAGGTCCTAGGTCATAACTGTAACTGGACCCCAACCTGGAGAGCCTCTGTAATTAATCTCCAACCTAGAGAGCCTCTCTAACCGAAATCATACCTGGAGAGCCTCTATAACCAGACACCAACCTAGAGAGCCTCTATAACTGGACTCCAACCTAGTGGGTCTACTATAACCATTCTCCAACTCTTAGGGCCTACATTTACCGGTCCCCAACATGGAACATACTTGTACAGCACAATAATCATAAAAAGTGGTTTAAATATAAGATAATCATTCCTATAAAAACAAGCATAGGAAATGTCGAATCATTTACCATAAACCATGAATGGAATAATAATAACTCATCCACAGTAAAACATATCACAAAACCATAAATAAAATTTGTATGATTGGTATCATAATAAATCAACTTCGAACAAGTGTAAAATTTATCAAAGGATGTTGACATAGATGAAATCAAAACCATTTGAGAGAAATATCTCTTTCTATTTTGAAATCATTTATGAGTCACATAATTATAATGAAAATATTTATTTTTAAAATATTTTTATAATCATGAAAGGGACGCTTCGACATTGTTATAACGACGGAAAATAACCGCACCCGCAATATAAGTTAAAAAAACATTCTTAACTAAATTTGGTCAAAAAAGTTATAACATAATGTCTTTGGAAAACGACAGAAATATTTCTTTCAAACCATTTTATAAAAACTCAAATAATGGTATAATTGAATTTAACCCATAGTTTTTTAAATAGTAAAAATGTTTTGAAATACATTTTTATGAAAATTTGATGTGGATGATAAAGAGGTCCAAATAGAAAATTCTGAATAAACAACCTCGAATAATGAAGAGGTTGTTGAATTAACACTAACCATGTATTTTTCCCTTGTCAAGGGTATGTTAACCTATTGTATAATGGTGAAGTAATTTTTATAAAATTATAAAATAACCATATACATTAATATGATATCATATATGATCTTTTAATATGGATTTGTTAATGATATTTCAATAGTATCATCATTTTGGGTGTTAACTGATTCATTTTCCTTTATATGATTTATTATATAAGTAATGTTTGTTTATATAGGATGTATACTATTAATATTCATAGTGATATCAAGTCTTATGAATTATTTTTAATAATCAAAAAAAAAATATAAATGAATGGATATGATTGGGAAAGAATATCACCGCGTTCGTGGAGACGGTAATCCGTAAAATCACATGAGCTACAATATCATTATTTTTATATTAAAATTCTTTGTAATAGTATGATATTTAAAATATAAAGAATTATTATCATGTTATATTTATTATTTACATCATTTTTACTCTTAATTATACACATCCAAATGATGATGTGTTTGAATAACAAACAACACTAGGATGTGGAGACTGTAATCCGTACGTACGCATGTATGGTAAAATTTTCATTTATAGGATGGATATAGTAATGAATATTGTTGTACCATTTTTATAATAACATATAGGAATATAGAATATACTGTATATATTATTTTAAAATGTAAACAAAAATGAAATAGGAAGTGGAATAATAAAATAACTTGAAAGAGGTGATAACATATTTACATCTTTTTCAGGTTCTTACTTTTTATTTGACCAAAAGGGCTTCTTAGGATGGCATTATGACTAAAGTAAGGCCTCTTGGATTATTTGAGGATTTTTGGTAGGATATTTTTGTTGGGGTTTGCTGTGAATAATCTTTTTGTGGTTTGAATTTTTGAGAGAAGGGGAAGTGCCCTTTTATAAGAGGGGTGAGGGGAACCTTAGGAATAGAAAAAAATATTATTTTATAATAAAATTATTTTCGGTTTCTAATAGATTAAAACTGAATTATTTAGAGGTTATGGTGGGTTTGGGTTGAAAACCAAACAACCAATAGGTTTTAGACAGATTTGGATCACTATATTGACCTTATCATTATGATTTAACACTTAGTTAAATTGTTTGACATTTACCATGTCTCTTGGTATTTTTATATTATATGGTTAATAATATTACTATAAACATACAAGAAAAAATAATGTGGTTAATTAATGACATATATAATATTATTTAAAAACCTTTGGTAAATCATTATATTTTTAGGAAAAGAATATCAAGTAATAATATAATATTTGTTTTAAAAACTCTTTTATGTCAATTTTGACACTATTGGATATTTTGTATTTGTTAAATTTAAAAAAGCATTATTACATCGAACAAAATAAATTTATTCAAATATAACATGTCATATTAACCTAGAAAATTAGTACAATTCATTAAAAGTCTCATATTTGATTTATTTGGATATTTATAATATCAATTATTTTATCCTTTCATTAAAAATGTAATTACTGCATCATCATTGTGTCATAAATATATTTAATTATTTTATGTATAAAAAATATAAATAAAATAAAATTATGTTGTAAATAGTTTTTTTATAATTTATATGTAGAGTCTAATTTATCATATCTATAATCCTATATTAAAAATTTTTTAGTTATGAAAACTTGTATTTAACACTATTAACTCTTCTTTCAATAAAAAAATAATAAATGATCAAAAATAATCTTAGTGGACCAAAGGGGATAATATTTTATTCCTAAGGTTGTCTTTGGTCAAATTATACTTATCCAATAGAATTATTAAATATATAATGGTTATTACTATATCATTTTTACACTTAATTACTCTATTTACTTTTAACTGTGGTAAGTAAAAGTCAAATGTTACTATTCACCAAAAATTACTTTCATCTTATTGAACCACATTTTACATACTTATATCTATAGTGTCTCTATGATTTTTGAAATTAAAATTTCATATATGGTAAAATTATATTTTATGCAAATTTTCAAATTCCTCTAGGAGAGGGGTGAAAGACGGTAAAAAGTTCAATAACATTATTATATATAAAAAATTATTATAAACTGACTGTAATGAATTACATTGAACTTATATATGTATTATTTATCTATTTTTACCTAAAATAAATTTAAATAAAATAATAATCTATTTAAATAAAAAGTCGGTTTTAACCAATAACATAGTATTTTTCACAATTCAAAAAAATTGAATGTTTTTATATAAATACCAAAAATTTACTCTAAGCTAATTTTGATAATATGAATCCAAAAAAAGTCCATTTTAAAAGAAAATTTTTATAAAATTTTAAAAAGTTCATATTACTATTCATAACGACTAGTTTGATTTGTTGCGGTGTATTAAAATCTTGATGTTGTGTTTAATGCATGATATTGCATTATTAAAAGGAAAATGTACCATGGGATCTTGGGGTGTTAAAATAATCATCCATTAATCAGGTTATGTAGAAATTTGGATTGTTAGAACAACCAAATTTATATAATTTTTTTGTGAATACTTTTTATGGAAATACTTTTTGTTGTCTTGGTAGGTTAATATTAAAATTTAATTCATTAAATAATAAAATAAATTTCATTCATTTATAATCCCCAAAATGTGATGATCAATGATATTATATTCATGGTTTATAACAAAATCAACAATGGAATATACTTATAGCTTTATGAACTAAAATGTAAAATCTACTACAGTACCTTATATGTTCAAAAATTGATATAATATGGAATAATAATAATTTCATCCATCGTTTTTATAATAATACATCAATGTAATAAATATTAATTACACTCGATGTTGATGATATGTAAAAAGTAACAGAAATTATTATTAATTGACTGATTGTAAAAGGAGTTATAATTTGTTTAATATTATTAAAAAGATTTATGCATACATATTTATTGGACTTAATTAAATTATTTATTATGTTTTATTTATGTTTATAATAAATTGGGGTCGGCATTTGGGTTTGGTCTCAAATTCCACATTTTGTGACATATTTAGTACAATGTACCTATTTATATTTATGTGGGGAATTTTGTAATTAATTGAGATTTCATTTCATGAATTAAATATTAATAATTCTATATAATGTTTTACTAAATGAACAATATTTTAATTTGTTTTTATTAATGTGTTTTCCATGCTATATGAGATTTATTGGTCTACAATCTGATTCATTGAGGCATGTTACATGTTATGCAGCATATTTCCTTTATATAGGATTACGTTGATTTAGTATAATAAGTAGTTTCTACAAAATAATTCCTTTTAAATGTTACGATATACTAATGAAAATAAATATATTTTCTTAAAATGCCTTTTGACTCAAGTGTTACTCCAATATTAAGAGATTTTAGTAACTCAATTTTTATACATTTGGTTATTATTTATGTAATAAATTTTTTCATATACTTTTGTAATATTCATATCATTTATTATATTGAGTTTTAATCATTAATTTGTTATATTTATAACACATAAACAACTTTTTAAATATATCATGTTTCTGGGATTATGCTTCCTATAAGGGATAACAACATGTCTAATACCATTCCGTTGAGTTACATTTTATTTTATTGAAATTTATTATACCATTCTTTTGTACTCCCACAAAAATATTAATATTTTATAGTAACTCAATATCTATATATTGTGTTCTTATTAATGTATTTTACCTTTTTCATAAATTTTTTAAATATTCACAACATTTATTTTATTGTGATTTATTCTATATTTTTTAAAATTTATACCACCTAAAACCCCTTTCAAATATTTGATGCTCCTTCGAATATGCTTCCTATAAGAGATATCAAAAATTACAAATTGATTTCTTTAAGTTAGAGTGTATTTTATTGAATTTTTTTATTCATTTCATGAGTTATCCCACCAAAATAGTAATTAATATATTATCATATAATCATATTTTGTAAAATAATTTTTTAATAAAAATTAATTTATTTTCACTCAACATACAAATCAATAAAAGGTATTTAGATAAAAAATTAAAAATAGGTTCTCACTTCACCTCCTTATGTTTTTCATAATCTCTTAATTTATCCAAGATTATCATTATGTCTTTTCAATGACCTATTATAAAATATTATTTTTGGAACATTGATGGTTCATAATTATTTTTCCATTTACATTCATAGAAAAGCATTCAGAAGCGACTAGTAGAATTGTATTTAATGTCAAGGTAAAAAATGATATTTAAAAACTCATTAAAGTTTTAACATACATTTAACTTTTCATTTTTAAAATGAATTAAAATAAAGGGGTTTTTTGCTCAATTTTAACAATATAATATATATTTATCCTTCTACTAAATCAAATTAATGTTCCGAAATTATAATTAATTCATTATTCCATCATAGGTTGCATTATTTACACTTTCCTTTAAAATGATGTTCTTTATCTATCTAAACATACATTTGTTATTTTTTATTAGAATGGGGATGTATTCATTAGAAGCCAATCATATTATTCCATTATATGTCTTTTTTCAATGTAATTATATTTTGATAAAATGATCCATATCTTCATTTGAGTTGGCTAATCACTTTTACGCTATAACCATAATGTTCCTTCCAATTAATTTGTCTATGAATAACATATTCTTTATTCCTCTAATTTAATGGTTTACACCCTTATTTCAAATATTGATTTACAAGGACAGAATTATTATCTTTACTATATATAATTTATGTATATTATGTAAATACCATATGATTTATTATCTTGATTAAATGGTATTTACCAATAAATTTACTCAATGTCATTGATACAGATTTTATTTCCATTGGTACTTTATGATATGTTTAGATTAATATATATTACGTACATGTGTTCATTACTTTTTAGTTAATCAAATTAATTTTTATTCTTTCGGAAAATTATCATATACATTTAAGTTATTTTTATTTGGAAAGATTAGGATGGAAATTTTATTCCCATGGGTTCATTATATTCTAATTACTGAACTATTTTAATGTTGCGCACATAAGTATAGATAATGATCGGTGGGGTCCTATATATCTAAATAATAAATTGTATATATTCCAATATCTCCTTATAAAATGTATTTTCAAGTTTTTTTGTTTCATATATGCATGGTAACTGATGGGGTATATCATGTGTGTAATTTTCAATATACATTTATTTGAATATGAAAGATATTTAATAGTTTTATCATTATTCCCTTGAATATGTTATGTTTTTATGGGTCATGTTTAACAAAACTCTCTTCAAATTAATGTATAATTTTAGGTTTAGTTTTCTACCATAGTGTTTGGACTTATAATTTTTGTGCATGATTTTATTTTTTATTTTGATAGTTACTATATGGTAACCTTATTCTCACTAATTATCTATGATTATTATCATTAATGTTTGAAATTACTGACAATTTTAGTATTTTCCTTTTTTATTTTTTTATTCGCATAGGTTATAGATATAGGTAATATATAAGGTTATCATCAATGGAATCTTATGAGAATAATTTATTATAGATGGTGATGTCATGTGATAGATTAAGTGTTTTCTCACACAATACAAATGGATAAAATATATAGTGACTGAAAAAAGAATGATTTTTTTATTTTATGTTTTTCCAAATTCATTAGAACATTATATGTTAAAAGTCATCGAAATTTTTTCTAATTAAATATTATCCTAATTTAAGTTAATTACATGATAATTTGGCAGATGGTTTCATAAAACATGTAGAGTAAATGGCTCGTTGTTCATCATGTGAAATTTATTAATTTCACCTCTAAGTGGTGAAAAGTTCATGGAATATAAAAAAATTGGTTTTGTTTTTTTTTGTGGTTTTTGGTTAGTTTATTAAACATAAATTATCCATGCATTGTGAAATTTTAAAATGTTAAATCTTACTATTTATGATACTATATTCCAGAAATTGTTGGGTAAGCGATTTTGAAGAATTAGAGAACCAACTTCATCCCTCCTCTCATTTCTTATGATTATAGAGAGAGAAAGTCATTATCAGGTCGATCTGAGTCCTGAGAATTATCTTGTGATATTCAAAAAATTGCACAAGAATTTTTTTGAAATTGATATTATAATGTTGTACTGTAATAAAATCACAAAATCCATAGAGTTATGCTAAACATACGGATTATCTAAAGGGATTCAGTTTTGGTGTCATCAAGTTACATTTATCAGGAGGAGAGAAGAAGAAATCACGATAATAGCGGTAAAAAGGGCTATTTTTAATTTTTTAATAATTAATTTAATTAAGACAATGTTTTAGTGATAAATTGGTTTTCCTCTGCTGAAGGAAGTGTCATATAATACATTCTACGTTATAATTTCAAATAGACCATTTTATCTTGCTTCTACTGCATTTTGTGTTTCTTCAAATGACATTAAATTGATCATATAATTATAATATTATATTTTTTGATTAAATTTCTTATATCATTGAATGTGACTTTCGATACATTCCCAATGAAACTGATCATATTGTTATCAATGTTTAAATGATCATGACATGATCAATAGAATATCAAATGATATTTTTCATAATTAAACAATTATATTCATTTATAAATAAATATATTAATGGTTGGTGATGATTTGAGACATTAGAGAATGCATATGGGTTGGGGATGTAGAAATCGGTTTAGTTAGTTGATAAATGTATTCCCGATATGAATTTAAAATGAAAATTTAAGTATATGTGTGTTGTTGATTGTGTGCATGGATGCACCAATGGGTTGATAATCCACTCATATCTCTATCTTATCCCCCGAAAATTGGTGGAAACGAATTAAATTCTAGTATCAGCAAATTATGGTGCATCAAATAGAGAAAAAAGTTAAAATAATACCCCCCACATTGTCATTGTCACTGCTGATGTGCATGCCCCTTTTAGGGTGTATGATCAAGACATGGAGAAATACTTAGTTAGGTTACAAAAACTCAAGCCAGGAAGGTTTGAGCCAGACCTAACCCTCCCAATCCAAAAAAACCACCCCAAGACCACATTTTATTTTGGAGAACCATTTTATGTCTAAAAATACCAAAATAATTATAACAAATATCATAAATTAATTTTTTTTTCATTAATAAAATAAAATTTTTATATTTTCTAAAATATGTATTAATCATTAAATAAAATTATTTTATAGTGTTTTTGATTCATTAAAATTCCCCTGAGTTGAATGTTATTTTGTAAATAAAAGTTATATAGGGTTATTATTTGTTGACTAGTTTTCATTACAAACTCACACATGTATATTTTCTCTAAATTTATATAAATTATTTATTTCATAAATGTTATAGAATGTTTTAATATTTTATATCGCTGAAATTATTTGAATATTTCTTCCCTCATTTAATGTATAAGTTATTTTGTATCCATATATGAGTAATAAAATTTAATTTCACATAATGTGTCACTTTTTCTTGTGTGTGAGTATCCATTTTAAATATCATAAGAGGTCAGGGGGTCTGGGTAAACATGAGAGATGGATAGGAAAAAAGATGCAATAATGTAAGATTACATGGTGGGAACATCAATACAAGAAAAATGACAACCCAAGGTATTCGACTTGGGTGTCGATTTATCCATTATCACCTAAATGAATATTTCAATAGTTTACATATAATGATCAGATAATTTTTTATTTAAATTTATCTATAAAATTTAAATATATAATTATATGGTAGTTATAAAATATCATTGAAAAGGTAACAAGCATGGAAAGATAAAATTTAATAAATGCATCATGAATGTTTCTATATAGTTACTTATTTGATGTGACAAGGATCACAAAGTTACAATCATGATGAATAGGACTAGATTTTTGTATATAACAAAATAAATGGATTATATGTAAATTATTCTATCAATACATGGTCACAAAATTTCGTAATATCTATATAATATAAATAGTAATGCCAAAAATTGTCTTACCACCCCATGAATAGAGGATAAATATTTTTTAATTTTGCTGCATTATAATATTTTTTGATTGGCGGAAAAGTTTTTAAGTTCATAATGATACATTTTTGTTAGTAGACATAGTATCATGGGTAAATAAGACTTTCACATCGCCATCGAGTCTTCATTAATCATATCGACATTCTAATACTCTTTTATATGACAAGAAGTTATCTAGTGGGGTTACATTATATCTAGATAAACAAAAAAACATCATTACATGGTTTTTATGTTAATCAATAAATAGATTTGGTGTAATTAATTCTCTCAATAAGGTCAATATAGTGTCATCATGATTATTTTTGGGATAAATATTGGTTTTTTTGTATCCACTATGAAAGAAAGGATCTAGAAAATAATAAAAATTTTATAATATTAAATTATTTTTCATAATAAATTTCTCCATGATGTGAATATATTGTTGTATTGAAACGATGATTAAGATAGTGAATACCATTCTTCAAGATAATACATATATCATGATCTTGTAAAGGTTTTTAAAAACCAAATGAAAATGATGTTTTTTTAATAAATTATAACTTAATGATGGGAACAATATGTTATTTTGATGATCAAATAGAACTGAGGATTACAATTTTTTTGAACTATTGGATAGTTATTCCATACACTTTTATAAAAAAATTCAATTTAAAATTATGATGATTAAACAATGAATATATAAGTGTTGTATATTAATTAAAAACAAACCCATAAGCGCGGCTTCGGCCCTCGAAGAAGCAGCTCCGACGGCGATGCCCTAATCGGGGATGACTGTGGCTCCGGCCCCTCCCTCCCTGGTGGAGGGAGGGGATACCGACCCATCTCGTCCTTTCTCTTCACGACCCCGTCCCTTTTCTCCATTCACTAACCCCGATGACCTCCCCCCATTTCCGTCGATCCCCCTTGGACCCAAAGTTCCTAACCTCTTCAATGGATCGCCGCAGCTGGCGATTTCGACGAAAAAATTCACAGAAGCCTCAGATCATCACAGGCTGACGCTCGTCGTTCATTTCAGAAACCGTCGGCCTTCGGTTGACATTTTTGATCGATTCGTGTCGGAGTCTTGGGGCCTTCAAGAACAGGCGGTGGTAGGGCTTCTTGATAGGCAACACTTGATGATCCGTTTTTCTTCGGAGGATGACCTAATCTCTGCTTGGTCTAGTGCTCCGCGAGCCCCCAATGGATGCGTATTCTACCTCCTTCGATGGTCTTTCGAGTTCAGCATGAACCGCGATGTTCCTACTGCTGCTGTATGGGTAAGATTTCTTGATTTGCCCTTGCCATTCCAAAACTTGTCGATTCTTGGTATGTTAGGGAATCTGGTAGGTCGGTATATGTGTTCTGACAGTAGAACTACATCTGTTTTCCATCCGATATCTCCTCATATTTGTATCGAAGTTGATGTTTCAAAGCCTCCAGTGGACTGGATTTGGATCATGGTTGGAGAGGAATTCAAATGGAAGCAACCGGTGTTTTTTGAATCTTGGCCTGCATTTTGTATGAATTGTCATCGGTTAGGCCATTTAGCTCTATCATGCCGTCGCGGACGTAGGGCACGACAAGGGTGCGATTCTAGCCCAAGACAATCACCTGGGACAGAGCTTAATGAAAACTCTGCTGCCCAGTCGGTCGCTTCTGGCAGGGTCGAGGAGGTGCGCGGGGATGGCTCATTAGAGTTGGCTCCTCCTATGGAAGCGCCGTTGGTCCCGGAGGTGGGGTTTTCTTCAATTGCTAGGAAGGGTACTATATCAGAGCCGAGGGTCTCTGATGTCTTTGCCCATCTGAGGCATGATTTGGGTATCGAACCTCAGTCAAACAATCTAGGGGAGATTGTGCCGGTCAGAGGGATGCAGGAGTTGAATACCATTGTGGAGGTGAGGGGTCCTCCCTTGGACTCTGCTTCGGCCAACTAGCTGGTCTCCTCCTGTTCTGCCAACATTTTTTCTGCGTGAATTGATGTGGGTAAGTCTTCGGGAATGGATGGTAACCCTCAAAGTCTGCCCTATTAAGCAGCCTCAATTTATGCGGCGCGGTTTTGTTCAGACCAGAGGCTCAGATTTGCCCGAGCAGATCCTACCGGCTAAACCTTCCTATGCCGATATGGTGAAATCCGGAGAACTGGTAATACAATCTCAGAACTGATTTGCAGTGCTGGGGAAGGAAGAGTATCATGCGGTTGAGGAAGGAGATGAGATGGAGGCTTCTCAGGAGGACAGGGACTTTGAATCCGACTCCTTAATTGTGCCCAAAGAAGTGGACATTACAGATGAACATATAAGATCCTCTTCTAAGAAGGGGAAGAACACCCTCATCAATGCAGAGGGGCTAATTCAGCACTCTCGGAAGCCGAGGAAAAAAAGACTATTCTTTCTTGCCAAGCCCTCCCGTTACCAGATTTTCAAGCAAATCCAAACTCCCTCCGGGGGTTCCTAAGCAAGTGGAGGCAAAGAATTTTGAACCCCTTGCAAGGGAGTCATCTGCTGTTTACCCGACGAATGCAGAGACGGATCTTTCAGAATCGGGTATCCTTCAGAGCGTGAATGAATTGATGGAATGCGATCAGTGGGAAGTCATTATAGATGGTAACGAGGAATTCACGGACAAGGGTCTAGAGATTATCACCACACATGAGGAGTTTGACAGGCAGAATGGGAGGCGCATAAAGGGGAATTTATCCAAGGAGCAATGCGACTGGACTCAAAAACAACTTGGAACACTGGCTCATGGTTTCAACAGGCGAAAGATTAATGTAGAAGAGTTCATCCAAACCTGGGACAAGATGGTCTATAACTTTGAAATCCTACTCAAAGATGATCCGGATGAGCAGGTTACTGTCCTCCAATGGAGTCTCCTAAGAGGTAAGGTTTCTAATAGGTTTAACTGCAATTCATAGATTCTTCTATGACGTATGATGTTGCTTGAATGTCTTTGAATACTTATTTGGTTTACCACCTTTTCCTTAAAAGTGTTATCTTAATAAAAACAAAAATATTTGTGGGGTGGTAATACATAACCATACCTCAAGTATAGTATAGTATAGTATATTAATTAAAATATTATTATTGACACATGTTTTGATTTTTTATTTGAAATTCAAAATTCTCTCAAATAGTAGATTCTTCTATGAGAAATGGAGGACAACTTGCATAGAATAAAAAGATAAACATATTTTATATTTGGAAATAGATAATTAGATTGAATTAATAGATGATTATAGTTAATAGAACAAATAAAAAGGTGATGTGGAATAAATCTATCTTATCCAAGAGAACCTATTTAAAAGTTAGTATTATAGTTTATATTATTATGAAATATAAAATTAAAGAAATAATATTCTTTTATAACACTCATTTTAATTTTGGAGTCATTTATTATTTTATTATATTTTACTATGAATGGCATGTGAGTTGATTACCTGTCATCCCACATATAAAAAACGTGTTGAAAATAGGAATAGTTCATTGACCATAGTTTAGTTTTGAGATTCTCTTAAATAATTTAATCATATAATATTTAACTAGTGTTTTATAATCATATCAATACATTGTGGAAATTTTCTCATTCGAGTGGTATTTAAAATTGAACCCTAATAAATATATTGCTTGTGCTCTTTATCATTCAAAATCAGGATATATAAAAGATTCAATTTTTCTATTTCTATGTGATGAAAATATATATCTATTTTAACAATGAAATAATATTATATTAAATAAAAAACATAATAACCCCCCTTGGGGACCTATGGGACTTCATGATATAATATGTTGTATTGGAGTCATGGCCATCAGAGGGATCTGTTAGAATAAATCCATTGATAAGCAGAAAGATGTTTATGTAATGTGATATCTAATATTCAGTTGATGTAATTAAATAATCTATAAAATATTATAAGGTCCCATATTAGTTTTCTCAAACTGAATTTCTATACAGAGATCAGTTATTTCAAACAAGTTAACAATCATGATATAAAATAAATGAAAGATGTAGATAGGAAAATGATAAATAAAGATTATAAGACTAAAAATTCTTTATATAGAGAATTACCATATACAATATCATTAATAGTGACGGTTTTCCCTAGATTAAAATGAATTTTTTTAAATATATCTAAAATCATTGAATGTAATGAAAATGATGTTGGATGAAATGTTAAGAGTGTTACAAAATTGTATTGATGAAATTGAAATAAAACCTTGTCAGAATGTAGATGGGTTACTTAATATTCTCAATGTTGTTCGTTCTTTCATACATCGATTTTCTCATCAAATTAATGATATAATATTTTGAATTAAATAACATGTTGGCCACCAATAATCTATAATATTAAATAATTTAGACATGAATAATGTAATCTAGGTGGATTGTCCATTGATAACATCCATGAAATGATCTATTTGTATAAGTTGTCGGTAAAGGATGAAATCTTCAAGAGAGAATCCCGTTAAATATATTTCTGCAATGGATTTTTAGAAAAAACCAATTATAGTTGGTATATAATTATTTATATTTATTTGGTGATTTTAAATAATTCATTGTATTGAAGTACAAAGGATTGAGGGAAAAATATGAAACAAAATTCTACTATCATTTTTTATTTACCCAACCCTTGTAATCATGAAGTCAGTGTTTGATATCGATTATATTGGAATAATATACATTTATGTCACATCCTAAAAGACTGAAGAGTTTAGTCGACATGGTAAACTAGAAACATATACAAGACATTTAATAAAAATTAAAACTCTAATTGCCACATAATTTTTATCTTTTTTGAAGATAATAACATTATTTCTTCTATAATATCCTTAAATTCTCCTCTTACATCAGGGATTCAGGGGGAATGAAAAAAATAACGGTGATCTTAAATAATTAGTAACTATAATTTATAATGGATTCAATAATGAATTTACCCAAATATTTATTATAGAATAGTAAATAATTGAAGACACATAACATTAAATAAAGAAATGGATAAGGAAGTGAATGAATAATATGGAAAATTATGAAATTGAAACACACGACATTCAATCAAATACCATATAATAAAATACATCCATATAATTTTTCTTACTAATAATATCATAGATACTAAATACTAAATCATTATCAAGTAAATTATTATTTTATTTTATATCATGTATTGTTTACATGACCCTCTGTACTATTATGATAAATTCTCAAGGAAGCTTATGCTCATTGATGAAAACCCACTTTTTCATCATGGAAAAATAGATAAAAGGGATTTTTACCATCTAATTTCATCCGATGAGAATTCTAATACATTGTATGGCTATATAAAGTTCAAAAAACACCCATCACTACATTTCCAAAGCATTTTTCACATATTTAATAATCTTGAAGTGCACTGTGTTGCATTTGTTGTCAATGAGGCATGATGTTGTCATGAAATTAATGGATGTCAAGGAATTTCATGATGTGAATGACAAAGGATATGATGGTGATGGTGATGAATGGAGAATGACCATGAAACATAGAAGCATACCACTTAGGGGATTCACTAAGTGACAGATGATGATGGTTGAAACATTCTCCAAGGACATCAGACGATTGTTGAGCTGATCTTAAAGTTCCATGAACTTTTATCCTGATGATACAAAGTCAAAACAATGATTGAAGACCATGCACTGTATTAACAATGCATGAGGAGTTGAAAGTGATCCATCCACAAGTTGTAAGTGTATGATGTGGATTAAAGAAGTCCATGCACCATCACATAGTGCATGTGAATATGAAGAAGATCCAATTTGATCTCTAATTAGATCATTGAAGGATGTTGAAGAAATGTTTGATTCAGGAGATCCGGTTGAAGAAGATCCTTCTACATTTACCTCCGAAGTGAAAAATAATATGGTAAGGAGGATTGAAGAATTCTAATGAAGAAGAAGAAGAATAGAGGATGTGTGAAGAAGAAGGCTTGAAGTGGCTTGGCATGTTAAATGTATTACTTTGTTTTTAAACAAAGTGTTTGTTCTATACTTAACCAAAAAATAGGCCCCCAGGGAAGCCAGCCGAGGACAACAACCTCGAGCTCATGCGGGACCCGAGGGTCAACCGTGCTCAAGGGTGACCTCAAGGCTAAGGCGACAGCATTGAGGCAGGGGTGCACCTGCAGGCACATGGTGGGTGCCAGGGGAATGCCCGGAGGAGAGTAGCGTGGGCGCATAGCGCGCCCGAAGGTGCATAGTGGGTGCCAGTAGCACGCCCGAGTGGAAGGGGTGGGTGCAAGAGTGCGCCCGCAGAGAACAGGGTGCGGGGCGGCACCGTAGAGGGAGAATAGATTTAATTGATGTTGGGAAGCGCGGCGGTCTTTGTTATACCACGGAAAACCCATGAGAGAAATCGATGTGGGACGGGGAAAAAATACCCGGGATTTAATCCTGGCCGTTCGAGCGATCTCGAGCTTGATCTGCGCCGCACGATCCATCCGCGGTGAGATGATTTAATCACAGTCGTCTGAGGTCATTAAAACTCGGATCCAACGGCACTGGGCATCGTCTTCAACCCCGCGACGAGACACTGCCACCCGCGAGTCCTCCGTCGAACCAGTGACCTCTTGCACGACGAAGATGAAGTTCCCGACCAACATTAATCGAGCTGAAGCGTCCATCATACTCGTATGGCCAAGACGAACACATCCATGCTATAAAATGAGCATGCATGCAACTTAATGAGGATTTCGAAGAATGCCAAGGCAAAGGATGTTACCGAGGCTTTGTATGTTCTTTATTTTCATGGATTGGAAGAGAAGAGTCCGTGCATGCGTTCTAAGTCGCATGCACGTAGAGGAAAACAAGAAAAGAACCCGCGGTGGAAACTGAGAAGAAAAACGAGATTTCACAGAAACCTAAGATTCGAAAATCTCGGTGGTTCAATATTTATCCCACACGGATGAACTGCCTCTACCTTGACTATAAAAAGAGAGGTTGTGGCGATGGAGAAGCTTGCTGATCCTTTGACAAACGAGAGACCCGCGAAGCCTCTGTGCATCGCGAAGAAAGAGCTCCACGCAACCCACTTGCACGACGAAAGCATCCCGAAGCCCCTTGGCTTCGTTAGGACTCCTTCGCGCACCCCTTGCACAAAAGAAGAAAGGGGAGGTCCCCTACGCGCCTTACCATTGCGCGACAGGAAGTACCCGGGGCCGCAGCATCTTGCGCGTCCATGGTTCAAGCCCGAGGATCTTTTCACCTTGCGCGACCCGAGGCCGCTTGTGCCTTGTACTTGCGTGCCCACCGCGGCGGTTGTGGCTTGCGCACCCCGCGGCTAGTGAACCTTGAGCGATCCATGGCTCAAGCACCACTTGAGAGGCTTACTTCTTGTGTGGTGAAGAACAGAAGGTGGCCATAGCATATCGTGTGTGCTATGTGAAGAAGACCATACGGCTAAATGTGTGCACAAAGAAACAACAAGTTGGCCGAGGCATTTGTGTGTTCAAAGTGAACACAAAGAGGCCATAGCCTTGTGTGTGCAAGAAGTGGAGTGACGGCCAAAGACACACCTACGGGTAGTGTATGTGCAAAACAAAAAGACCACACTTAAGTTGTGTTTGTGTCTAAGTATGTGAAGAAGGTCGAACCTATGTGTGCACTAAGAGTGTATACACTTAGAAGAGAAGAGGACATCCACACTAACGAAGAACATACATTTATGTGTGTAATCAACAAAGAATAAAGTGTGTGATTCCATGAAGATGTGTGTGCTTAATGTAATTACACTCTTTGAGTGTTTATCACACTAAGAAGAAGAAGAGGAGTGCATGCTTGCATGCATGAACGTGCACACGTGAACAAGATCAAATCAGCTTGTGTGCATTTGAGTTATCCAAGAACGAACATTCTTGAAGAATTGAGAAGAAATGCTATCAGTGCATGAGGATTCAAGATGCCATGCACTCAGTGCATGAAGTTGAGTTGAAGAGAGACTGAAGCCAGATTAAAGTGAAAGATATTGTTTGTCTGATTTTTCAGTAGTTGTGCAGAGCCTGATCAACAGATGTGATCAGAAGTTGTGAGAAAGACCAACAGACCTTTTTAGAGGCTGTTGAAGATTCTTGAAGAGAGAAGCCAGGTCATCCTGAGTAGAAGGTGATAAAGCCTGAGCAAGATGAGAAGCCCTGACCACCACAAGTGATCAGAAGAAGAGAGCAAGGTCAACAGTCTTTATCCCAGGCTGCTGAAGATACTTGAAGATCTAAAGAGAAGAAGAGCTACTGGTGTGACTCGACGAGCCAGGAGAAGCCCCATGTAAGACTCAGGGTGGAAGAAGTCTTCAGTGGGATTCTGGAGCAGGCCAGTGGGACTCTGGTAACACTGTGGGACGCAGAATAAAGACCCTCTTGTGGGACTCAGGAGAGATACAGTGGGACTCTGTATCGACCATTGTAATACTAACCAATTATAATGGGAGAAACCATGTTGGGGCGTTTAACCAACATGGAAAATACGTAGGCCCTTGGTGCCGAACCTTGTAAATCCTTGTGTCTAGCGCCTTTTCATTACTACATCATTCGAAAAAGGTTGAGAGATACATGAAGAGTGGACCGAGGCCTTAACAAGCCATAGAGGTTTAATTGAAAAGAATCAATTAGTAAAATGATTTAAAGAGATCACTGATTCACCCCCTTTCCCTCTCAGTGATTCACACTGATCTGGGAACTTCAATTGGTATCAGAGAGAGGTTGCCTCTAAAAGATCCAAGGGAGTCATTATCAAGTGCAGATTTGAGGAAGTGATAAAATACCCTCAAATACAGATATATGCCAAGACTCAGAAAAACAGGATGAAGAAACATGCCAAGAAGATGTAGAAGAAGGTTGCTGCAATCAGAGAAACTCCTTCAATGGAAAGAAATGTGAAAGTCACATCAGATGCCAATTCCTTCTATCATTATTTTGATGAAGCCAGCTCTAGCTTTGATGAAGTTGTAACATACAATGATCTTCTAAATGCACTCAAATATCTTTAGAATAGTGTCCCAAAGGAAGTGGCAATGTGTATAGCTATAACATCCTTGATCTTCAAGAAGAAAAATTATAGCTTGAAGATGAAGCCAATTCTCTAGAAGATCAATTGGCGAAAAGGGTTGGCATATCCAACACTCTCAGATAGCTGGTAAAGGCCATGAATAAAACTGTTACCCTTTGCAATGAAAGATATGAAGATACTTGTGAAGAATTTCAAAGAAGCCTTTCTGAGAAACAAATCTTTAAGACAGTTGTCAAATAAGTTTTCCATGCACTGGAAAAGCTGAACAGAGTGTCGATGGTTGTCAGATATGCTCAACTTGAAGACAAAGAAAAAAGGGTAATGGAGCTGGACAATTCATTGCTTGAAATGAAGAAGGTTCATGAAGACCAAATAAAACAGCTGGAAGAAAGATGGGAAGGTAGGCTAAGAACTATTTAGGATGAGAAGAACTCCCTCAACATGAAATGATTGGAACTAAAGGTGATATTGAAAAATCTGTAATCACCCAAAGTTGAAACCTCCCAGTCAGCTGGTAGAAGAAATGTTGCCACTCAAGTGAGCATTGAGTAGGATGACTCTTAAAGAAAGACATCCTCTATTGAAAGTGCAACAACATCTAGAAAGAAGGTACCATCCATCTGGATGAAGAATGTAAAGAAAGAGAGCTCTCCTAAAACAACACAACAGCTCAAGAAAAATACCCAACAACCAGAAGGACTGAAGAGGTCAATTTTTGTGGGTCAGTGTTGGTGTTGAAACAAGTATGGGCACTGTGCAAATAATTGTTGGTACAATCCACTGAATGTCAAATCACAAAGAAATCCCATGCCTTGGGGGAGCAAGCCAGAAGGAAAGAAGCAACTTCCAATGGTCCAGAGACATCTGTTTACTGCTAACATATTTAGATTGCTTGATAACATCAAGGATGTTTGAAAAAGTGGTCAATTTGATACATGTAAATCTCCAACTGTATCCAAAGCTGGAACGAAGAAAAGATCACAGAACCTGGCTAAAAAGGAATCCTTGGTAAGCAATAAGAAAGTTGACAATGCACCCAAGAAGATTTTGAAAAAGGAAGAGAAGTCCTTGGAGTCTAGATCCAAGAAGGTTGAGTCATCCAGAAGGACCACCAAGAAAAAGTTCTTCTACTGTGGAAAGAATGGTCATACCATGGATCTTTGTAAACAAGCCACAGAATTCATTAGAAGCAAACCGAACTCAAAATGACAATCAATCCAGAAGAAGCAGAAGGGATTGATTGAAAATAAGTTGCCAAAGAAAGGTAGCTTAACAGCATCAAAGGAACCATGTGGAATTTCCATAACTGAGGCCACACTTCCAAGTGACTTACTAGTCATATGGCCTAATCAGTTGCAACATGCCAGAGAACTGTAAAGAGCTGAAGATGATGTTCTGGCAATTGATAAGGCAAAAGGAAAGAAGAAGATTTCACATGAAGAGGTTTTGAGATCCACACCAGCACAATCATCATTGAAGATCAAATTTTCTAGTGTGAAGAATTATGAAAATGGGACATCTCGGTTGAGAGAATCTTCTCAACCTTGTTGTTCACAATGATGAACGAAGGAGGTTCGATCTTATTCCTTAATCACTTGTATATACATGTGCTAACATTGTAGGGAATTGAAGATGATGATCATTCTCAACTGGAGGATGGTTTGGACAGAATGGAGTGCACCCCTTGAGGGGGAGCCAATCTGAAGAAGATGGGATTCAGAGGTTAATGCCATCTTGTGAAGAGTGATGGTATTCCAATCATACTTTCATCCCTTGTTTCTTAATTGCATTCATCATGACAATTAAGGGGGAGTATTTATTGAATACAATTGGATGAAAGGGGGAGCTTTATCGTTGCACTGAACTTTCTAATGAGTTTTGTGAAGTATGTACAGGATTTAGCAATTCATTGAATATCGTAAAATTTCAACCCCTTGAAGCATGATCTCACATGTACCGTGAATTGTGGACAACATTGAGTTCCTTGGTTACATCACTCTTGTTTTCTACACTGGGTTAGCCCTAGTAGACTTAGAGATGATCTACTAAAGGTTCATTGCTAAAGAAGAACATGTGACATCATCCCTCTCTTAGTGTTTTTCCAGAAGATGCTATTCGAAGGGTGGAAGAGATTTTTGGAAGAGAACCACACCACACCATGGCATTTAATTTCCAATAAGGGGGAGAAAATATTGGCACACATATTGACCCATTCATATGTGCTGAGGAAGTGTATTGACAACAAATACAAAGGGGGAGATTAAAGTGCACTGTGTTGCATTTGTTGTCAATGAGGAATGATGTTGTCATGAAATGAATGGATGTCAAGGAATGTGAAGATGTGAATGACAAAGGATGTGATGTTGATGGTGATGAATGGATAATGACCATGGAACTTAGAAGCATTCAACTTAGGAGATTCATTAAGTGACAGAAGATGATGGTTGAAACATTTTCCAAGGACATCAGACGATTGTTGAGATGATCTTAAAGTTCCAAGAACTAGTATCCTGATGATACATTGTAAAAACAATGATTGAAGACCATGAATTGTATTGACAATGCATGAGGAGTTGAAAGTGATCCGTCCACAAGTTGTAAGTGGATGATGTGGATTAAATAATTCCATGCACCATCACTTAGTGCATGTGAATATGAAGAAGTTCCAATTTGATCTCTGATTAGATCATTGAAGGATGTTGAAGAAATTTTTGATTCAGGAGATCCGGTTGAAGAAGATCCTTCTACATTTACCTTATATGTGAAGAATAATATGTTAAGGAGGATTGAATAATTCTAATGAAGAAGAAGAAGAATAGAGGATGTGTGAAGAAGAAGGCTTGATGTGTCTCGACATGTTGAACTTATTACTATGTTTTTAAACAAAGTGTTTGTTCTATACTTAACAAACAAATAGGCCACCAGGGAGGCCATCCGAGGACAGCAACCTCGAGCTCATGCGGGACCCGATGGTCAACCGCACTCAAGGGTGACCTCAACGCTAAGGCAACAACCCTGTGGCAGGGGTGCACCCGCATGCGCATGGTGGGAGCCAGGGGCACACCCGGAGGAGCGTAGCGTGGGCGCATAGTGCGCCCGAAGGTGCATAGTGGGCGCCAGTGGCGCACCCGAGTGGCAGGGGTGGGCGCAAGAGCGCGCCCGTAAAGAACACGGTGTGGGGCGGCACCGTGGAGGGAGAAGATATTTAATTGAAGATGGGAAGCACGGCGGTCTTTGTTATACAGTGGAAAACCCGCGAGAGAAATCGATGTGGGATGGCGAAAAAATACCCAGGATTTATTCCTGGCCGTCCGAGCGATCTCGCGCTTGATCTACGCCACACGATCCATCCTCGGCGAGATGATTTAATCACAGCCGTCCGAGGTCATTAAAACTTGGATCCAATGGCGTTGGGCATCGTCTTCAACCTCGCGATGAGCCGTTGCCACCCGCGAGCCCTCCATCGAACCAGTGACCTCCCACATGATGGAGATGAAGTTCCCGACCAACATTAATCGAGCTGAAGCATCCATGATACTCGTCTGGCCAAGATGAACACATCCATGCTATAAAATGAGCATGCATGCAACTTAATGAGGATTTCGAAGAATGCCGAGGCAGACGAAGTTGCTGAGGCTTTGTATGTTCGTTATTGCATGTATTGGAAGAGAAGAGGCCGTGCATGCGTTCTAAGTCACATGCACGTAAAGGAAAATTAGAAAAGAACCCGCGGAGGAAACCGAGGAGAAAAATAAGATTTCATAGAAACTTGAGATCCGAAAATCTCGGTGGTTCAAGATTTATCCCACTCGGATGAACCACATCTCCCTTGCCTATAAAAAGAGAGGTCGTGGCGATGGAGAAGCTTACCGATCCTTTGACAAATGAGAGACCCACGAAGCCACTGTGCATCGCGAAGAAAGAGCTCCGCACAACCCACATGTGCGACGAAAGCATCCCAAAGCCCCTTGCCTTCTTTAGGACCCTTTCGTGCACCCCTTGCGCGAAAGAAGAAAGGGGAGGTCCCCTGCGCGCCTTCCCCTTGCGCGGCAGGAAGTACCTGGGGACGCAGCATCTTGCGCGCCCACAGTTGAAGCCCGAGGAGCTTTGCACCTTGCGCGACCCGAGGCCTCTTGTGCCTTGTACTTGCGCTCCCACAACGGCGGTTGTGGCTTGCGCACCCCGCGGCCAGTGAACCTTGCGTGATCCGTGGATCAAGCACCACTTTCTCGGCTTATAAGTTGCGCGGTGAAGAACAGAAGGTGGCCATAGCATATCATGTGTGCTATGTCAAGAAGACCATACGTCTAAGTGTGTGCACAAAGAACCAACAAGTTGGCCGAGTCATTTGTGTGTGTAAAGTGAACATGAAGAGGCCGTAGCCTTGTCTGTGCAAGAAGTGGAGTGAAGGCCAAAGACACACCTACGGGTAGTGTATGTGAAAAACAAGAAGACCACACTTAAGTTGTGTGTGTGTCTAAGTAAGTGAATAAGGTCGAACCTATGTGTGCACTAAGAGTGTATACACTTAGAAGAAGAAGAGGACATCCACACTAACGAAGAACATACATTTATGTGTGTAATCAACAAAAAATAAAGTGTGTGATTCCATGAAGGTGTGTGTGCTTAAAGTAATTACACTCTTTGAGCGTTTATCACACTAAGAAGAAGAAGGGGAGTGCATGCTTGCATGCATGAACGTGCACACGTGAACAAGATCAAATCAGCTTGTGTGCATTTGAGTTATCCAAGAACGAAAATTCTTGAAGAATTGAGAAGCAATGCTATCAGTGCATGAGCATTCAAGATGCCATGAACTCAGTGCATGAAGTTGAGTTGAAGAGAGACTGAAGCTAGACTAAAGTGAAAGATTTTATTTGTGTGAGTTTTCAGTAGTTGTGCTGAGCCTGATCAACAGAAGTGATCAGAAGTTGTGAGCAAGACCAACAGACCTTTTCAAAGGCTATTGAAGATTCTTGTAGAGAGAAGCCAGGTCATCCTGAGTAGACGGAGATAAAGCCTGAGCAAGAGGAGAAGCCCTGACCACCACAAGTGATTAGAAGAAGAGAGAAAGGACATCAGTCTTTATCCCATGCTGATGAAGATACTTGAAGAGCTATAGAGAAGAAGAGCTACTCGTGTGACTCGAGGAGCCAGGAGAAGCGCCCTGTAAGACTCAGGGTGGAAGAAGTCTTCAGTGGGATTCTAGAGCAGGCCAGTGGGACTCTGGTTACACTATGGGACACAGTATAAAGACCCTCTTGTGGGACTCAGGAGAGATACAATGGGACTCTGTATCGACCATTGTAATACTAACCGATTATAATGGGAGAAACCATGTTGGGGCATTTAACCGACATGGAAAGGACGTAGGCCTTTGGTGCCGAACCTTGTAAATCCTTGTGTCCAGTGACTTTTCATTACTGCATCATTCGGGAAAGGTTGAGAAAAACATGAAGAGTGGATCGAGGCCTTAACAAGCCATAGAGGTTTAATTGAAAGAAATCAATTAGTAAAATGATTTAAAGGGATCACTGATTCACCCCTCCCCCTCTCAGTGATTCACACTGATCTGGGAACTTCAATTGGTATCAGTGGGAGGTTGCCTCTAAAAGATCCAAGGTAGTCTTTATCAAGTGTAGATTTGAGGATGTGAGCAAATAAACTCAAATGGAGATATCTGCCAAGACTCAGAAAAAAAGGATGAAGAAACAGGCCAAGAAGATATAGAAGAAGGTTGCTGCAATCAGAGAAACTCCTTCTATGGAAAGAAATGTGAAAGTCACATCAGATGACAATTCCTTCTATCATTCTTCTAATGAAGCCTGCACTAGTTGTGATGAATTTGGAACATATGATGATCTTCTAAATGCACTCAAATATCTTCAGTAGAGAGTCCCCAACGAAGTGGAAATGTGTATAGCTACAACATCCTTGATCTTCAAGAAGAAAAATTATAGCTAGAAGATGAATCCAATTCTCTGGAAGATCAATTGGCGAAAAGGATTGGCATATCCAACACTCTCAGATAGTTGGTAAAGGCCAAGAATGGAACTATTACCCTTTGCAATGAAAGATGTGAAGATACTTGTGAAGAATTGCAAAGAAGACTTTCTGAGAAAGAAATCATTAAGACAGTTGTCAAAGAAGTTTTCCATGCACTGGAAAAGCTGCACAGAGTGTTAATGGTTTTCAGAGATGCTCAACTTGAAGACAAAGAAAAAAGGGTAATGGAGCTGGACAATTCATTTCTTGAAATGAATAAGGTTCGTGAAGACCAAATGAAACAGCTGGAAGAAAGATGGGAAGGTAGGCTAAGAACTGTTGAGGATGAGAAGAACTCCCTCAACATGAAATTCTTAGAACTAAAGGTGATATTGAAAAATCTGAAATCACCCAAAGCTGAAACCTCCCAGTCATCTGGTAGAATAAATGTTTCCACTCAAGTGAGCATTGAGCAGGATGACTCTAAAAGAAAGGCATCCTCTAATGAAAGTGCAACAACTTCTAGAAAGAAGGTACCATCCATCTAGATGAAGAAAGTAAAGAAAGAGAGATCTCCTAAAACAACACAGCAGCTCATGAAAAATACCCAACAACCAGAAGGACTGAAGAGGTCATGAATTGTGGTTCAATGTTGGTGTTGCAACAAGTATGTGAACTTTGCAAAGGATTGTTGGTACAATCAACTGAATGTCAAACCACAAAGGAATCCCATGCCTAGGGGGAGCAATCCAGAAGGAAAGAAGCAACACCCACAGGTCCAGAGACATCTGTTTACTGCTAATAGATTTGGATTTCTTGATAACATCTAGGATGTTTGCAAAAGTTGTCAAGTTGATACATATAAATCTCCTACTTTATCCAAAGCTGGAAATAAGAAAAGATCACAGACCCTGACTAAAAAAGGAATCCTTGGGAAGCAATAAGAATGTTGAAAATTCTCCCAAGATGATTTTGAAAAAGGAAGAGAAGTCCTTGGAGTCTAGATCCAAGAAGGGCGAGTCATCCAGAAGGACCAAAGAATGGTCATACCATGGATCTTTGTAAACAAGCCATGGAATTCATTAGAAGCAAACCGAACTCAAAAGGACAATCAATCTAGAAGAATCAGAAGGGATTGATTGAAAATAAGTTGCCAAAGAAAGATAGCTTAACAGCATCAAAGGAACCATGTGGAATTTCCAGAACTGAGGCCACACTTCCTAGTGACTTACTAGTCATATGGCCTAATCAGTTGCAACATTCCAAGGAATTATAAAGAGCTGAAGATGATGTTCTGGAAAAGGCTAAGGCAAAAGGAAAGAAGAAGATTTCACATGAAGAGGTTTTGAGATCCACAACAGCACAATCATCATTGAAGATAAAATTTGCTAGTGTGAAGAATGGTGAAAATGGGACATCTCGGTTGAGAGAATCTTCTCAACCTTGTTGTTCAAATTGATGAACCAAGGAGGTTCCATCTTATTCCCTAATCACTTGTATATACATGTGCTAACATTCCAGGGAATTGAAGATGATGATCATTCTCAACTGGAGGATGGTTTGGACAGAATAGAGTGCACCCCTAGAGGGGGAGCCAATCTCAAGAAGATGGGATTCTGAGGCTAATGCCATCTTGTGAAGAGTGAAGGTATTCCAATCATACTTTCATCCCTTGCTTCTTAATTGCGTTCATCATGCTAATTAAGGGGGAGTATTGATTGAAGACAATTGGATGAAAGGGGGAGCTTTATCTTTGCATTGAACTTTCTAATGAGTTTTGTGAAGTATGTGCAGGATTTAACAATTCATTGAATATCTGAAAATTTCAACACCTTGAAGCATGATCTCACATGTATAGTGAATTGTGGACAACATTGAGTTCCTTGGTTGCATCACTCGTGTTTTCTACACTGGGATTGCCCTAGTAGACTTAGAGATGATATACTAAAGGGTTTTTGCTAAAGAAGAACATGTGACATCATCCCTCTCTTAGTGTTTTTCATGAAGATGCTATTCGAAGGAAGAAAGAGATTTTTGGAAGAGAACCACACCACACCTTTGTATTTGATTTCCAATAAGGGGGAGAAAATATTGGCACGCATATTGAACCATTCATATGTGCTGAAGAAGTGTATTGACAACAAATACAAAGGGGGAGATTGAAGTGCAATGTGTTGCATTTGTTGTCAATGAGGAATGATGTTGTCATGAAATGAATGGATGTCAAGGAATGTCAAGATGTGAATGAAAAAGGATGTGATGGTGATGGTGATGAATGGAGAATGACCATGGAACTTAGAAGCATTCCTCTTAGGAGATTCACTATGTGATAGAAGACGATGGTTGAAACATTCTCCAAGGACATCAGACGATTGTTGAGATGATCTTAAAGTTCCAAGAACATGTATCCTGATGATACAAAGTCACAACAATGATTGAAGACCATGCATTGTATTGACAATTCATGAGGAGTTGAAAGTGATCCGTCCACAAGTTGTAAGTGGATGATGTGGATTAAAGAAGTCCATGCACTATCACTTAGTGCATGTGAATATGAAGAAGTTCCAATTTGATCTCTGATTAGATCATTGAAGGATGTTGAAGAAATTTTTGATTCAGGAGATCTGGTTGAAGAAGATCCTTCTACATTTGCCTCCTTGGTTGCATCACTCTTGTTTTCTACACTGGGTTAGCCCTAGTAGACTTAGAGATGATCTACTAAAGGTTTTTTGCTAAAGAAGAACATGTGACATCATCCCTCTCTTAGTGTTTTTCATGAAGATTCTATTCGAAGGAAGGAAGATATTTTTGGAAGAGAACCACACCACACCTTTTCATTTGATTTCCAATAAGGTGGAGAAAATATTGGCACGCATATTGAACCATTCATATGGGCTGAAGAAGTGTATTGACAACAAATACAAAGGGGGAGATTGAAGTGCACTGTGTTGCATTTGTTGTCAATGAGGAATGATGTTGTCATGAAATGAATGGATGTCAAGGAATGTCAAGATGTGAATGAAAAAGGATGTGATGGTGATGGTGATGAATGGAGAATGACCATGGAACTTAGAAGCATTCCTCTTAGCAGATTCACTATGTGATAGAAGATGATGGTTGAAACATTCTCCAAGGACATCAGATGATTGTTGAGATGATCTTAAAGTTCCAAGAACATGTATCCTGATGATACAAAGTCACAACAATTATTGAAGACCATGCATTGTATTGACAATTCATGAGGAGTTGAAAGTGATCCATCCACAAGTTGTAAGTGGATGATGTGGATTAAAGAAGTCCATGCACTATCACTTAGTGCATGTGAATATGAAGAAGTTCCAATTTGATCTCTGATTAGATCATTGAAGGATGTTGAAGAAATTTTTGATTCAGGAGATCTGGTCCTAATGAAGAAGAAGAAGAATAGAGGATGTGTGAAGAAGAAGGCTTGAAGTGGCTTGGCATGTTGAACTTGTTACTTTGTTTTTAAACAAAGCGTTTGTTCTATACTTAACAAAAAAATAGGCCACCAGGGAGGCCGGCAACCTCGAGAGCTCATGTGGGACCCGAGAGTCAACCGCGCTCAAGGGTGACCTCAAGGCTAAGGCGACAGCCCTGAGGCAGGTGCGAACCCGCAGGCGCACTGTGGGCTCCAGGGGAACACCCGGAGGAGTATAGCGTGGGTGCATAGCGCACTCGATGGTGCATAGTGGGTGCCAGTGGCGCGCGCCTGAGTGGCAACGGGCGGGCGCAAGAGCACACCCGCGGAGAACACAATGCCGCGTGGAGGGGGAAGAGATTTAATTGAAAGTGGGAAGCGCGGTGGTCTTTGTTATACCGCGGAATACCCGTGAGAGAAATCGATGTGGGACAGTGAAAAAATACCCGGGATTTATTCATGGCCGTCCAAGAGATATCACGCTTTATCTACGCCGCACGATCCATCAGTGGTGAGATGATTTAATCACAGCCGTCCGAGGTCATTAAAACTCTGATCCAACAGCGCTGGGCATCGTCTTCAACCCCGCGACGAGCCGCTGCCACCCGCAAGTCCTCCGTCGAACCAGTGACCTTCCGCAGGGCGGAGATGAAGTTCCCGACCAACATTGATCGAGCTGAAGCTTCCATGGTACTCGTCTTGCCACGACGCACACATCCATGCTATAAAATGAGCATGCATGCAACTTAATGGGGATTTCGAAGAATGCCGAGGCAAACGAAGTTGCCGAGGATTTGTATGTTCATTATGGAATCGATTGGAAGAGAAGAGGTCATGCATGCATTCTAAGTCGCATGCACGTAAAGGAAAATTAGAAAAGAACCCACGGTGTAAACTGAGGAGAAAAACGAGATTTAACAGAAACTTGAGATCTTAAAATCTCGGTGGTTCAAGATTTATCCCACTCGGATGAACCGCCTCTCCCATGCCTATAAAAAGAGAGGTCGTGGCGATTGAGAAGCTTTCTGAACCTTTGACAAACGAGAGACCCGCGAAGCCTCTGTGCATCGCGAAGAAAGAGCTCCGCACAACCCACTTGCGCGGCGAAAGCAACCCAAAGCCCCTTGGCTTCGTTGGGACCCTTTCGTGCACCCCTTGCATGAAAGAAGAAAGGGGAGGTCCCCTGCGCGCCTTCCCCTTGCGCGGAAGGAAGTACCCGGGGCCGCAGCATCTTGTGCGCCCACGGTTGAAGCCCGAGGAGCTTTGCACCTTGCGCGACCCGAGGCCGCTTGTTCCTTGTACTTGCGCGCCCACAGTGGCGGTTGTGGCTTGCACACCCCGCGACGAGTGAACCTTGCGCGATCCGTGGCTCAAGCACCACTTGCGTGGCTTATGCCTTGCGTGGTGAAGAACAGAAGGTGGCCATAGCATATTGTGTGTGTTATGTGAAGAAGACCATACGGCAATGTGTGTGCTCAAAGAACCAAAAAGTTGGCTGAGACATTTGTGTGTGCAATGTGAACATGAAGAGGTCGTAGCCTTGTGTGTCAAAGAAGTGGAGTGAAGGCCAAAGACACACCTACGGGTTGTGTATGTGCAACACAAGAAGACCACACATATGTTTGGTGTGTGTCTATGTAAGTGAAGAAGGCCGAACCTAAGTGTGCACTAAGAGTGTATACACATAGAAGAAGAAGAGGACATCCACACTAACAAAAAACATACTTTTATGTGTGTAATCAACAATGAATAAAATGTGTGATTCCAAGAAGGTGTGTGTGCTTAAAGTAATTACACTCTTTGAGTGTTTACCACACTAATAGGAAGAAGAGTAGTGCATGCTTTCATGCATGCACGTGCACATGTAAACAAGATCAAATCAGCTTGTGTGCATTTGAGTTATCCAAGAACGAACATTCTTGAAGAATTGAGAAGCCATGCAATCAGTGCATGAGGATTCAATATGCCATGAAATCAGTGCATGATGTTGAGTTGAAGAGATACTGAAGCTAGACTAAAGTGAATGATATTATTTGTCTGAGTTTTCAGTAGTTGTGCTGAGCCTAATCAACAGAAGTGATCAGAAGTTGTGAGCAAGACCAACAGACCTTTTCAGAGGCTGTTGAAGATTCATGAAGAGAGAATCCAGTTCATCCTGAGTAGAATGAGATAATGACTGAGCAAGACGAGAAGCCCTGACCACCACAAGTGATCAGAAGAATAGAGCAAGGCCAGCAGTCTTTATCCCAGGCTGTTGAAGATACTTGAAGAGATAAAAAGAAGAAGAGCTACTCGTATGACTCGAGGAGTCAGGAGAAGCCCCATGTAAGACTTAGAGCGGAAGAAGTCTTCAGTGGGATTCTGGAGCAGGCCAGTGGGACTCTGGTAACACTGTGGGACGTAGAATAAAGACCCTCTTGTGGGACTCAGGAGAGATACAGTGGGACTCTGTATCAACCATTGTAATACTAACCAATTATAATGGGAGAAACCATGTTGGGGCGTTTAACCAACATGGAAAATACGTAGGCCCTTGGTGCCGAACCTTGTAAATCCTTGTGTCCAGTACGTTATCATTACTGCATCATCCGAGAAAGGTTGAGAGATACAAGAAGAGTGGATCGAGGCCTTAACAATCCATAGAGGTTTAATTGAAAGAAATCAATTAGTAAAAAGATTTAAAGGGATCACTGATTTACCCCTCCCCCTCTCAGTGATTCACACTGATCTGGGCACTTCAAATCTATTTAAAATAATTTTTTTTATAAAATATCCATATTAAAAAATGAATCAAATTTATCAATATTTTCTTATATAATAAAATTACATTCAAAGTAAACACTATATTAAAAATTGGATACAAAATAAGAAATAATCATATCCATATATCTTTATACAAAACCAAATCGATCATAATCCATCGATAGGATGAATAAATACATTATTAATACATTATATATCATGTGTGGTAAAAAAATGTTTTTTTATAGATGAATAGTGATACTATTGAATGATCTTTCATAACATTCTTGTGGGATGTATCATTTAGTTTGGAAAAAGAATTTGAAAAAACTTTTCTTTGAAAATCTATTTTTAAATAATAACATTAACAATTAACATTATATAAATGAAAATGAAGCTTCAATAAAATTTCAGTGGTTGAATCCATACAAATTGTAAAATGTAAATTAATATTCCTTTTTCACGGTTAAAAGGTAGGAAAAATTCCTTGTTCATAAGGAGACAATAAGATTCCTTCGAAATAAATTGTAAAATAAAAAAATGTATCAAATTCCATAATAAATAATTTTTACAAATAATAGAAAAAATATTAAAACGTTTTTAGAAATAGTCTTTTTAGAAGAAAACAAGTTATCTGTCAAATGTGAGAAATGAAGACCGGTATTCTTAAAAAAATTATAAAACGTTTCTAGTGCCAGAGAGTGAAAAAATGACAGTAATACATGAAAAATTTCATGAATTAATAGAGTATAGAATAATTAAATGGTTAATTGAGAAATGGTCATTATGTTTTTAAAATATAAATGAATGATCATTAATATTATTCTTGGTGAAATAGTCATTAAACATTCCAAAGTGTCTCTCACCACTGTGAGACATTTTATATCCAAATCCTTATAAAAGATTTACATTAATTTCATGTTTAAAATACCATGATGATAACTTTTTTAATTATATAATATATAAAAAGGGGTAGTAGATACACCACATAAAATTATTAAGTGGTGAATATGAAAATTATCTCAATGATGTAAATAGTTATATGAGATTCCCTTACCTAGGGTCTGACTTGACTCATGTGTCATTATATTCTTGAATAATTAAATTATGTTGAATATTTTATTTCTTCAAAAGAAATTCATTTTTATTATAAAATTTTCTCAATTATTGCCATGTCATATACAACCACAAAAATAATTAATTTTATATAAGATGTATTTTACCAAATTCATTTTATGTGTAAAAACAACCTTAGTAGGTCAACTATGTTGAATGGGTTTTTATATAACTTCTCCAGAATAATATTCATTAAATAATTAAATTGTTCCTAACATAATTATTTTTTTAAAGCAATAATTAAATATGGTTATGAAAAATGAATCAAAATTACATTCATTGAGATGGTAGGTCATACGTACGCATTAGTAACATTCCCATTTTCAATGGTCATTATGGGAAGAAGGTAAGTAAATTTAATACATCTAGAATTATCATTATATCATAAATACCATATTATTTATTCATATATACCAATATACAGAATTATTTATCTATAAAAATAATCACACTATGTGGAGGATGCAGTAGTCTACACATTCACAAACGACGTTATCATTTTTTATGTTTCTTAAAATGTAATAAGAAAAATGATATATATTATATTTCCATAAATGTAATGATATAATTAATATAATATATATTTTTTATGTCATATATTTTTAAGTAAAACCATCCTTTATAACTTCCATGAATCGTGTGATCAAATCACATCTCTATTTGGAGGTGGTCGTGCACACTTCCACAAACGATGTTTGCACAATTATACACAAAGAAAATCATAAAGCTATTTTTTATATAAAATTTACAAAATTATAAATAAACTATTAATATCATATATATCATATATATAATGTGTTTCCATCATAATTACCACCATGATAGGTTTTAAAGGGTGGAAAAACCATCATCATGTTGTGAGGCAGTTGTTCATCGAAGACCTAAATGATAAATTTCGTACCCATTGGATTGGTGTGTGTGTATGTGTAAGTGGAAACTTTAACCTAAAATTATATATGTATATTGATAGTACTTTTTAGTCATATAATAATCTAATAATGAAATTATATATAGTGTAGAATCAAATTAAAACTAAATATCATGAGGTAAGATGTTGCCTCGTCTTCAGGTATCTCCTTTTGATTTGCACCAATTGGATTCCTTGGTTGAATTTTTGAAAAAAGGGAGTACTATAGGATGAGTGGATGAATTTTTAAAAGATATTTTTTAAAATATTTTTTATGAAATATTTTTTTATATATTTTATAAAGTGGGATGGGTGAATGCCTTTTTATAACGGGGGAGGAGTGGCACTATTGTAACTTTTGGAATGGGATTTCCACCCATGTTTTTTCAATTTCAAGTGGATCCAATAATTGAATAAGATGTATCCATGTTATTTTATGGTCTAAATATTTCCATATAGTAAATTTTAGTTAGGTTTATAGGAAATTATGGCATGTATGTTTAAGGTTTAGTCCCTTGTTATGCCTAATTTTCTCTTAATTGTCGCAACTAATTTTAATCACTTTAATTAATATTTTTTTAAACTATGTTGACCATGTTATATATTATAAATTATTTTTATTAAATTTATTGAATAAATATTTCTAGATATAAATAACATTATTATAAAATTTAATTTAATATTAATCCCACAGATGGGATGATAATGCAGGGTTTAATGTAAAAAACATTCAAAAGACTATGATGTTTTTGTATCAAATTTCTATGTGAAATTCATTCCATTGACCGAAATTGAATTGATTATTAATAAATTATCTAATTAGACTTTAAAACTATTTATTAATATAATTTATTTATATAATTCAAGTAGGCAAAAATTAATTTTTGAATTGAAATTCATTATCTCTCATTGATCATCAAAAAATAAAACATAATAAAAATTACCAATAATTCACCCTAACCTAATTTTTATGTTCCTATTTCAAATATTTAGTTTTTTTTTCAGAAAAAATTTATAAAAGATCCAGAAATTAGATATAAAATGGATTTTCCATTAAAAGGATGTAAAAGTTCATGTATAAAAATATATTTCTTATATGAAATAGTCGGTGGGTTTTTATCCTATGTATATAGAATGTATAGGATAAATATCAAAAATATTTCATCAAATATATAATAGATATATTTCCTTACTATCATTAAATTTTTTTTATTACATTAATTTTTTATGGTAAAAAAACATTATGACCATTAAAAAAGTTTTCTATAAAATATTATTTTTATATTCAACTGGTTTTTCTAATCATTTTTTAATTAGGATATAACCAATGAAACAGTTTGATATTTTTGAAACAATATATTTTTAGAAGTTAGTTGATATTAATTATAACCACTAATTTAAAGGATATGTTAATTCATATTATATTAAATAACAAAATTTTAATAATATGTTTTTTTTCAGTAAAACATGGTCTTACATGTAATGCATTCTAATGAAGTATCTTGTTGTTGCGTTCAACATATGCTAACTCAGTGTCACATTCATTGCAAGATAAAAATTAAATAGATTTTATTTAATATTTTATATATTTTATTAATTCATGGTATATTATATTCCCTTACGAGCTAGGTGTTGCGTGTCATACATGCTATCAAATACAATGATCCTAAACTATATTTTCAGGGAATTCACTCTCCCCACCTTAAATTAATTACATAACCTCAATTTAAACTATATCATCGGGATATATTGTTTCATGTTAACTATGTTTTGAAATCCCACATAATGGAATGTTCTGATAAATAATTCTCTAAAAATAGAGAATGAGAACTGGAAAGTACACATTGAATAAAATATAACTAGGGATCTATGTAGGAGGAAATTAGTTGAAAGTATAGATTTGTAAATTGTTGGAAAGAATAAATATTTATAGTGAGTGATTGAGGTTATCAATCACATACAAGTGAATAATAAATGTAAATTTCAGGTCCTCAAATCCATAAATATTTAACGAATTAGAATACCATCAACTTAACAAAAATCAATTTATTAGGGCAACATCTTTTTTAAGATCCATTTCCTCATGTTGGGAAATTCCATTACAGACTAATAAAAAAATATTACCAAAATGATATGTTTTAATTTTATATAAACAATTAAATCTTTTTTTTCTTCAATCAAATTCTCATCAACCCTTACATCAGGAAATGGATATCCAAAAATTAACATTGTTATATAGATATCTAAAATATTATTATAACAGATATTAAGGCCCATAATAGAGTGACATGTCTAACTATTATTCTTTAACTATAATAAAAAGAAAATATGGATAATAGATTAATATATAAACCTATTAAGTAACACTAATTTTTAATCATTAATTTTTGTTTATTAAATTTTTAAACAATAAACAGTGTCAGATTTACCATGACATTATGTAGTTCAGTGGGTCATGCGAAAACATTATTGTCACTTGTCCATCAGTTCACAACATGCGTCCTTGCAGGATTTTTTAGGGTTTCACCGGAAATAAATGTAGTCATCTTCTAAAACCATATTAATATAATTTTTAAAATAAATTCAATGGATATCCTTGAAATAATTTTAATACCTAAATTAATGTTCAACTAAGAATTTCAATGCAACCTCAATACCTAAATACTTTACCCATTTATTTCCTCATTGGTATTTTATTTGTTTAGTGTTTTTCATTTAGAAGAAGGAATTTTTTTAGACCAAAATGTAGGTTTAGAGAACAGTAGAAGCATAGTTGGTCCGACATCGAAATTTAATTTTTACCATCATCAATTATTATTCCGTGATCAATACGAGGATGAATGCCGGTTTCCATGAAAAATCAAGGATTTAGATAAATAAGTAAGAGTCTTGAATCCTTTAGAGATGACCATTCACATAATGTTTATAATTAAATTATTTAATTTCATAAAAAATAATACATGGATATTCAGTATTATCTTCGTCGATGAGGTTGATCATTTGGAATGACCCTTTAATATTATCTCATTACACTTGCAAGGGTCCAAACGAGAATCCCTCTACATGTGATCCAAATGTGCTCTGATGGCTTCCAATCAACCCCACTCATTCTCCAGGAGCTATTGTGGTTAAGTGATTTTCCTGTGTTGGTTGATCTCAATTTCATGATATTAGGCCTTAATGAACATATCTATTTCTTGAGATGGGAAAGAGGAGGACGTGAGAGAGAAACTGTTTAGATCAATAATTCCCAATTCACATGTTTTGGTGTTCCATACATGGAATAATTGACGTACGTGTCTATTTATAGACACAGGGCTTCAGTTACAAAATTTAATTATATTACAACAATTATATACATTCAAAACATTTGAGAAGACCAATAATATTAATAATAATATTGCGTTATTATTTATGGTGTGTCCACTTAAAAAAACAAAATTACAAAAAAATTCCACTTCACAAAATAATAGAAGCGTTATTTTATTTTATAGAAACTAGTTAAATCGTTATTTACCATCTTGAAAATATTTATTTTACAACCAGACCGGCCTTGGTGCACCCAAAATCCACTTCCATTTAATGAACACATGAATTTATAAATAAATAAATTATTCTATTAGAAAATATTTTATTTACAAAATAGTAAATAAATATTTATTAAATGTTTAATAAAATTAATAAATATATTTTACCCACAAGCTGGTGAATAAATATTTATTTAATTAATGAAATCATTTTATCATGAATAATATTATTCCTCTATCTTGAGAATAATATTTTTTAATTAAATTCATATAGAATTTATCCAATACCATGAGAAACACGTAGTATGTGACCCCTTTAGGATTCATTCTCATTGGAATTAGGCAGGCTTCGGTAAATTCCAAGAGTATTATATACAAATGGGTCATGGATCCTAAGATAATGAACATAATGTCACAAAAATGACATCCAAATTTGAATAGTCACTGTGTAATATAATCTATTTGACATAATATCGTATCAAACATGTTTCATGATAGTATCGTTAAATTTAATACTTGATATGTTGTTCTTTGACAAGATGAAATAAACTCATCATTACACCATAGCCATGAAATTTTATGTCACTGGTCTATTTCTATCAGAGGGCCAAGATATCAACACCCCTAAATAGAACGGAAAATTCCTTCCTCAACATATCCATTAATAACTTGACACTCGTAATGCACTAAACACACCATACTTCCCTCCAACAATCTTCATGATGGTTTTCGTCAGTAAATCAAAGTGTGAAATTCATGACACGTATTGATTATAATCATAATGTATAAGGATAGTTACTCAAACTCAATGATAGAAATATATAGTGACAACGAAAAATGAAAAATTCCGACTCACTGTTCTGTTCGCAAAGTATCCTGTCTTGGAGATTAACAAGTGCAAACTTCATGAGAGGATGACTCATATGTTTACAAGTAATCACACCTAATGGTCTACATGCTAGGTGTCCCATCATATAATGTCATCCATTCATAGAACTATATTTAAGAATATTATTATAGAATATTTGTGTTCTCATAATAGCTGGGAATTCTCATGACCTTATCAATGCAACAAATAATCTAAGACATTATTACATCATAGTTATGAAGAACAATGAGCAATATGTAATAAGATGATTAATATTTAAATAAACAAAATATCCAGGTAAAAAAAGTACAATTTTTTTGTTATAGGTCACCAAAGATTACACAAAAACGATAGTGTGAGTATCAATTATCAAACTAGATAAATCATATAATCATTATAAGGATGTATAAATATTCAAAAATTATTTTTTAGACACATAATGTTTGACATGGGTCATTCATTTTCATTATCAATTCAAAACATTCATAATTTTTTGTTAGGAAAAGTTGAATTAACATATTTGTATCGCCCTAGGGTTTAAATCCATGTGTGCAATATGGCTAGTTATTGTATAATAAGTTACACAAAGTCAGGCCTGATGCACCTAGTTTGAGTAGTTACACTAATGTACATATGTACAGGAATCACGTCCACTTGTAGTATCCAAACAGGGATAGATTTCTAAGAATACCAATCTAATAGCTACCTTACCTAAATTCTAGGATGAACTCTTATAGATATCCTCAAATTAAATCTTCATTATATGTTATCTAATCTAATTTTTCCAATATTTATTATAAAATGAATCTACTAAACTCCCTCGGATACCAACTATAAAGAACCAAATCCAGTATACCCAGAGTCAGTTTCATCTATCAATTTAATTTTCATAAGATACTAGTATGTCACATACCAAATTATATAAGAGTTTAGTAGTCTTGAAAAAATAGTAACATACATGTGACATTTATTACAAATGAATACACCAATTACAATAGATTTTTTTTCCTTTTTTCAAATATAATAACTTTTTTACATCAATCATATCCATGAATATATTTAATACTTATTGGTTTCCATGGTAATGGAATCAAAATAAGGGTGATATCAAATTCATAGTATGGTTACTGTATAGTGGAATAAATAATGAAATAATTAGAATAGTAATTATAGAATAGTAAATAATAGAATAAACATACCTTGAAATTAACAAACAAAGAAGGATGTTCATAAAAAATATGTCATGTTAAGAATCTAGAACAAATTAAATTGATTCAATTAAATAATAATGAAATGAATCCATAAAAAGATATATTTTAAAAATATAATGGATAAAAAATACATAATTGAAATAATGTAAATTATTAATTTATTAGATGTCATGTTTTTGGGACATTAACCGATAAACAGACATGATCTGTCCTCAAGACAGTTTATATCAATGAGTACAAAACCATTTATTCTTATTAGAAACAAATTTTATTGGTTTTTTGCTGACTAATTTCGCATTATTAGTCTACCATTGAATCTAGGGGAAATATAATGTTTGGGCACCAACCTTCACCACATTTCCAAGTTATTATTCAAATATATATTAATTGATTTAATTCAAAAACTATGTTCCTTATCAATTATTTATATTAAATATAGGATATATATTTATCAATATCCCCCAAATAATCCTATAAATTTAAATGTAAACACCAATGAAAATGGTACATGGTTTAAGATATAATCATATCCATGAAAAATGATGTTGATATTTTTGGGGAATTCAATTTTAAATGATCATTTGAAATTGAATATTTCAAGGGAAAAAGGAATCTTGGATGAAAATTTCAATATTATACTTGGAAAAATAAATCATTAACCATATATAAGAGTAATAATAATAATATCTGCACAAAATATCCCATGTGGATTAAAAATTATGGTTTTTTGTCATTGATGAATAAAGATACTATAAAATGTTATTTTTCAAACATTCTTGAGTAAAATATTATTTTACATATTTTTGATAAAACCCATTTCATTAAAAATAACACTGTAAAACATTTTAATTTAAATGTATCCATTTATGCATTGAAATGGATATTTAAATAAATTATAGTTGGTACATTCATAAATTTTGTACAAAGTAAAAGAACATTTCCTTTTTCAGGGTATAAAGGTTAGAAAAATTCCTTAGTCGATAAGTTAAAATAATATTTCATTAAAATAATTGGACAAATTAAAAGGATAAAATTGAATATAAATAATTATTTTGGAATGTTGAGGGAAATTTTTTGAAAAAAGGTTTTCGAAAAAATGATTTTTATAAGAATGATGGTTCTCCATCTAAAGAGTGAAATGAAGTTTGGTTTTCATTATAACATATTCTAAAATATTTTGAGTAACAAAGAATAGAAAATTGTACTAGTACTTGAAAAATGTCATGAATAACACAATAAATGGAAAATGAAACGGATTATTGAAAAAATTTTATATAATAACATCTAATAGAAATTAAAGGTCGTTAAAATTATTCCTCAAGATAATAGTCTTTAATCATTCTTTAGTGTCTCATACCACTTTGAAACATTATAAATAATAAACCTCAAAAAAGAATAAAACTAAAATAATGTCTTACAAAAAATGATGATAAAATAATTAATGATATAATAAATCAAATGGGATAGAATAAACATCACATGAAATAAGTAAGTGTTGAATATGGAATTTTTCTCACAGATGTAAAATGTTAGACGTGAATCCCACACATTGAGACTTAATTTTCTCTTGAGTGATTATATTTCTAAATAATAAAAATATATTAATTATTTTATTTTTTTATAACAATTTTAATTTTTATCATATAATATATTTAACTTATTACAATTTTTTCTACAACTGCTTAAACAACTAGGCTTGCATTAGGTATTTAGGGAAAATTCGTTTTATGTGTCAAAAAAACAATACTAGGTCCATTATGGTCTAGGGGTAATTATAAAAAATATCAATAATAATAAAAATGATATATATATATATATATGAAATTTATAAATAAAGTGTAATTTTTATACCAATATTTAATATTGGTTATGAAAAATGAAACAACATTACAATTATAGAGTGGTTATGTCGTAAATACGCATTAGTAACATTCCCAATTTTGAATGATCATTATGGAATGATGGTAAGTAACAAGAATCTATATTGAATGATCATTTTAGAAAAAATAACATATTATATAATCATATATTCATATATAAATAATTATTGTGATATAAAAGAATCCCTTCTTATCAAAAAGGTGATTGTCCGCATGTCCACGAACTACATTATCATTTATTTATGAGTGTGAATGGGTAATAAATAAAAATATATATATTATACTTACATAAAGGTAATTATTTCATTAATATCACATATATTTTTTAAATTTACCATTTTTTTTATTTAACCATACTTTATAAATTCCATTTATCTAGAGAAATAATCACATCTCTTTAAGAGGCGGTAGTCCACACTTCCCCGAACGATGATATTAAATTTTTCAAAAATGGAAAGAATTGAGGAATATTATATATTTTTTTTGAATAAGAATAAAAACATTATAAATATTATATATATCATATAAAAATATATTTTCATCATAATATCCACCATGAGAGGGGGTAATGGAATAACGAACAATCATCATTTCTTGAGACTGTAGTTCATCAAACACATAAACTGTATGTTCATTAGCCATGATACAGATGTTTCTGTAAGGGTTGGTTGAAACCATTACAAAATAACATATCAATATATTTATGATAATTTTTTATTATATAATAATCTATTAATGATAATTATATAGTGGATAATTATAAAGACCCATACTTTATATACATTCTTATTACTTCATAATTGAAGCATACTTATTACAACATATGACAAAACCACAAAGGACCGTATAGGTATAGTGTCTTTAGAAACTGGGAAACATAAACAACTGGTTCATAAATCTTCTACAGTGTCTCCCATTTATTTCATCATATCTAGGGTCCCTTTTAGCATATTCTACTTAATATCCATCTTCCTGACCTGGGGAAAAGAAAACATACAAAAGGGGTGAGCTCAAATGATCAGCAAGGGCAAATAAAGGAAATAAAAATCATATCACATCTTTTTGAAAATCATAACCTACAAAAGAGATCATAATATCTTAACATGGAATAAATCATAGAAGTGAAAATGAGATCCCCATAATCATAACATAAAACTTGAAACTTTGTGGCATGCACACAAAATCATGTAAAATCATTTCTTGTTAGTCATGACTCATTGCCAAGACTATCTTAGCAGACAAAGTCCATTTCTGAACCAAGTTCACTCCTCGTTTCAGTCTTGTATCACTGAACTGAAATAACCTTCCATTCCAGCCATATCTATCTCATGAGATATAAATCATTACCCAATGCATTGGAGGGAGATATAGGTCCCACCCATCTTATAATGAATCCATTCTTATGTGTTCCACATAATCATAAATCATACATCATCGCATAACACATGTAATAAAAATGGGATTCTTGAACCATCATGACATCATAAAACAAATAATATAAGGTAAAGGGCTTCATAAAAATAATTCCATCACAACATAATCAAATCAATGTAATAATAGGGATAAAAACAGAACCCTATATTATCTTAGATGGAAAATAATCTTGATAAAACATTTGAAATCCATTCTTGAGGAAACTATCCTTTCTACTTCAAAATAATTTTCCATTCTTAACATATCATATAATTTTAAACTAAAAGAAGTTAATTAAAAATAAACTTGAAAACTTTTAAAGGATGCTTCATTAAAATAATGTTTTATGAATCCATTTATGCCGTATAAGTTAAAAAGAACATTCTTCTCGTACTTTGGCCGAAAAGTCAAAAAGTACCTCGTACGACAACAGATTCCTTTCATATTGTTTACTAAAAACATACCAAAGGGTAAAATTGGATTTAAACAATTGTTGTTGGATATGAATATTATTACATATTGACATAACATGGATGTGGATGATAAATTACACCCCAGTAAATACCAAAGTATAAACAATCTTGAATAAAAATGAGATTGTGAGATTTTCCCTTACCTTAGGTCCGATTTGATTCGTACGTGTCCGATGCTCCTGTATAATGATTTAAATAATGTTATTGACTTATTCCAGAATCATACTCATTTATATGATATCATATATGGTCATATTCATAGCTTCTTATTAGTAATATTTCATCGTTACTTGTTATTCAGGTCTTTATTTCTTTTTTGTTCTTATGCGTGTTTTGCCGAATAAATTCTTATTCCTCTTGTTAGGTTATAGATACCTCATATAAAGAATGGTATTAGTGTAATATATATCATATTTATTCATTCAATTCATTTATATAATCACTATGTAATGAAGATCATGTAGAATGAGTCGCATCACATCGTGGAGACGGTAGGCCATACGTACGCACGAGTGATGATATCGTTCCCATGATTGTGGAATTGTATTTAAGTGTATTTATACTATTTCAGTATCAATATCACTTTATAATAATCATATATAGTTACTTATTACACCATTATACCCATCCAAGAAAGGTGGTGGTGGAAAATAGATTACACCACAGCGTGGAGACGGTATTTCGTACGTACACACGCGCGGTGATTTCATTTTTCCGTAGGATGGATAAAAGGTGAATTAGGGTTGTTTCATATTTATAATAATGTACCAGTATGTAATTAATACTGATGTTATTACTTTATCATGAAAAAACTAAAGAAGAAGATGTTGAAGAAGAAAAAAATTGAAAAAGATCGGTAATGGGTATTACCTCTTTTTGACGCGCCTTCTCTTAACCTTCTCTTAGGGAACTATGGATGGTCTTTGAAGAAGACCAGGACCTCTAGGATAATTATAGGGAAGTGGAGAAGGTATTTTGGCAGGGTTTGGCCGAGCTTGAATGCTCAAATTGGTGTGAGGAGGAGGGGGAGGAGGTTCCCTTTTATAAGTGAGGAGAGGGGCACCTTAGGAATATCTCAAAATATTATTTTATATTAAAGTCAAATTCGGTTTATAATGGTTTCAAAGGTTCTTATTTCGAAGCAAAAGTGGGGATGGGTCGAAATCCTATCAACCAATAGGATTTAGACAAGTTTAGGTTATTATTTTAACCCTTATCAATTAGATTTATCTCTAAGATAAATAATTTAACTTTTACCATGTCTTTTTGTTTTCTTACACTATATTGTTAATAAAATTACTATAACATGCCAAACGAACCTGAAATTTTTTATTATTAATATATATATCTCTATATAAGTCATTTGGCCGAACCTTAGATTTTTAGGAATAAAATAACAACTAATAATATAATATTTGTTTTGAAAACTATTATATGTCAATTTTGATACTATTTGATATATGATTTTTGTGAAAGTCATAACAGAATTATATGTTCGAACCAAGTAAATTAAATAAACAAATATATATCATATTAACCTAGAAAATTATTGGAATTCATAAAAAGTCTTATATTTAATTTATTTGGGCATTTATAACATCAATTATGTTAATATTTCCTTAAAAGGGTAATTACTGCATCATCGTTGTGTCATTAATAAATTAATTTATTTAAAGTCTAAAAATTATAAATAAAATATCATTATGTAGGAAATCGTTTTAGCTTTCTTATGAAAATTTATAATCGAATTTATGATATGTATAACCCCATATTAAAAATGTTTTAGTTATTAAACTTTGATTTTAACTATTTTAACTATTCATTAAATAAAATAATATTAAATGTCCTAATCTAATCCAAGTGGGCCTAAATGGTCATATAATATTCACAAGGTTGTTTTTGGTCGAAACACACTTGTCCAATAGAATTAGGACATGTGTAAGGATAATAGTAATATCATATTTATCCTTAGTTACCCTAATTATTATTAACCGCGGTAAAAAAAGTAAAAAGTTACTATTCACCAAAAAATTATTTTCATCTCATTGAACCACATTTTACATACTGATATCAACCGTGTCTCTCGGATTTTTTAAATTCCATTCACAGAAGCGGTAAAATTATGTTTTATGCAAAATTCAGTTTTTTAACCTACCACTTAGTGGTTTCACTATTCATCAAAAATTTAATGTTTTCAGAAAAATACCAAAATTTCACCCTAGGATAATTTCGGTATTCCGAATCCAAAAATGAAGTCCATTTTGAAAGATAAAATTTATAAAATTTAAAAAAGTGGTTATTACTATTCATAACGACTAGTTTTAATAATATTTTAATAGCATATCGATGTTTAGTGAAACTTGGTATTGCGTACCACGCAAGCTATCGAGGAAAGTCATGATTGCGTGTAAAGCAAGACAAGCTAGTGTTGTGTGTAGTGAAAGATTTCTTTGATAATTTATAAAAAGAAAATATTTCTCATAAAAATCTCGGGTGTTACATTCTACCCCCCTTAAAAAGAATTTCACCCTCGAAATTCGTCACTTTGTAACAAACAGATGAGGATACATCTCCCTCATCATATCCTCAAGCTCCCATGTAGCTTCTTCAAATTGGTGGTTCCTCTATAAAACTTTCACCAAGAGTGTGGTCTTGTTCCGTAGGACTTTTTCGCTACGATCCAGAATCTCTATCAGCCGTTCTTCATAAGAAAGATCTTGCTCCAGCGGTACAACTTCTGAGCTGAGTACATGTGAAGGGTCAGGTATGTACTTTCTCAGTAGCGATACATGGAACACATCAGGAACTTCAGAGAGATTCGGTGGAAGCACCAATCGGTATGCTACCTTCCCAACATGATCCAGTATTTCAAAAGGACCGATAAATCTAGGGCTCAGCTTTCCCTTCTTTCCAAATCTCATTACTCTCATCTATGGAGATATTCGTAAGAACACTTTATCACCCACTTCAAACTCTAGGTCTTTTTTCGATTATCGGCATAACTTTTTTGTCGACTCTGAGCTGCTATTATGTGTTGTTGAATAGATCAGACCTTTTCTGCCATCTCATCAACAAGATCAGGTCCTAATAGCTTTCTTTCCCCAACTTCATCCCAGCAAGTTGGAGTTCTGCATTTCTTTACATAGAGAGCTTCAAAAGGAGAAATCTGAATACTGGAGTGAAAGCTATTATTATAAGAAAATTCCACCAAAGGTAGGTGTTGATCCCAACCACTTTTGAAATCTATAGAGCAAGCTCTTTACATATCTTCTAGAGTTTGAATTGTCCTATCAGACTGACCGTCTGTCTGAGGATGATAAGCAGTGCTGAAACTCAATTCTGTATCTAGAGTGTGCTGAAGACTTCACCAGAACTTTGAGGTAATCCTCAGATCCCGATCAGATATAATGGAAAGTGGTACTCCATGTAATCTTACCACTTCCTTTACATATATCGTGGCAAGCTGATCAAGAGAGAAATCTTCTCTAATAGCAATGAAGTGTGTTGACATCGTAAGACGATCAACTATGACCCAGATAGCATTATTGCCTTTGGATGTTTTAGGAAGTCCGGTGACAAAGTCCATAGTGATGTTTTCCCATTTCCATTTAGGTATGGGTAATGGTTGTAACATCCCCTTAGGCTTCTGTCTTTCACCTTTAACTTGATGACAAACCAAGCATCGAGCGACATATTCAGCAACATCTCTTTTCATGCCATCCCACCAGAAGTACTCTTTCAGGTTTCTATACATCTTTGTGCTTCCAGGATGAATAGATAATGAAGAACTATGAGCCTCATCCAGCAGCTCCTTCTTTAATTATGGGATGGGATGAACACAAACCCGATTTTTGAACCTTATTATCCCATCACAATCAAGGTTGAATTCAGGAACATTTCCCACCTTGTTTTGTAACTCTACATCTTCATTTTGTGCCTCTTTAATCTTCACATGCATAGATGTTTGAACATTCACTTGAAAAAGATAAGATTCTCCCCTTCCATTATGATTCCAAGATCCATCCTTTGTAAATCCATAAATATTGGATCTTTTGAGATCCTCATCATGGATAAGCTAGCATGGTATTGTCAACTTAATGCATCTACCACCTTGTTAGCTTTCCCAGGGTGGTAATGAATTGAGCAGTCGTAATCGGTAATCAGCTCCAACCATCTTCTTTGGCGCATATTCAGCTCCTTTTGTGTGAAAATTTACTTCAAACTTTTATGATTAGTATAAATATCACACCTTTCACCATAAAGATAATGCCTCCAAATCTTTAATGAAAATATTACTGTAGCTAGCTCCAAATCATGAGTTGGGTAATTTTGCTCATGGATTTTCAACTGTCGTGAGGCATAAGCAATCACCATATCGTTTTGCATAATAACACACCCCAACCCTTTCTTGGATGCATCACTGTAGATCACAAACGTTTCTCCACTACAAGGTAGTGTGAGAACAGGTGCACTGGATAACCTTCTTTTCAACTACTTGAAATTCTCTTCACAATCCTCAGTCCACACGAACTTAACTCCTTTTAGAGTCAACCTGGTGAGTGGATTAGATAACCGTGAAAAATCATTCACAAAACGCCGATAATATCCAGCCAGACCAAGAAAACTTCGGATCTCAGTTACTGTTGTTGGTCTCGACCATCTTTTGATAACCTCTGTTTTTGCTGGATCTATATATATCCCATTTTTTGAGATTATGTGACCCAGAAATGAAACTTTTTCAATCCAAAATTCACACTTGGTAAATTTGGCATAAATCTTCTCCTTTCTCAGGGTCTTCAAAACAATTCTCAAGTGATCTTCATGTTCTTCCTTGCTCTTTGAATAGAAAAGAATATCGTCTATACAGACTACCAGAAACCGATCAAGATAGTCTCTAAAGACCTTATTCATCAGATCCATGAAGATAGCAGGGGAATTAGTAAGACCAAATGGCATCACTATAAATTCATAGTGTCCATACCTTGTACGGAAAGCCGTCTTTGTTATATCCTCCCTTCTGACCCTTAATTGACAATAACCTGGATGAAGATCAATCTTGAAAAAGTATTGAGCTCCACGTAGTTGATCAAATAGGTCATCAATGCGCGGGAGAGGATATTTGTTCTTGATGGTGATCTTGTTAAGTTCTCGATAATCAATGCAGAGTCACATTGATCCATATTTCTTCTTAACAAACAGAAAAGGTGCTCCCCAAGGTGACGCACTGGGGCGTATGAATCCCTTATCAAGATTCTCTTGGAGTTTCTTTTTCAATTCTGGCAACTCAATTGGGGATATTCTATAAGTCTTACCTGAAATAGGCATTACACCTGGTATGAGTTCTATTGAAAACTCAACTTCCCGATTTGGTGGAAGACCAGGCAATTCCTCCGGAAAGACATCATCAAACTCCCGTACAATTGGAATATTCTTAATATCAAGTTTCTGTCCAACCATTTGAGATAAATAACCTTCATTTAGTGGAATCATGACCCATAAGATGGAAGAAATTTCCACTGGAAGGTTATGTTCCTCCTTGCATCGATAGATAGTCATAGATTGATCTGGAATATGAAATGTGACTTCCCTTATTTAGAAATCGATATGATCTCCGTATAAATAAAGCCAATCCATGCCAAGAATCACATTGAATTCCACTAAAGGAAGGATCACAAGATTTCTAGGAAGCACTTTCCCATAAACGTCAATTGGAGAAGAATTATAAACTATTTATGCAACCGTTGTGCCATTAGGAGTTGTCATAGCTAACTCAACATCAAATTGTTGAGGTAAAGTGGTGATACCCTTAGAAAATTCTTCAAAAATAAAAGAGTGGGTGGATCCAGAATCAAATAAAACATTTGCTACTTTAGAGTGGATGGTAAGTGTACCTTTCACCACATCATTATGGTACTCCACATCCCTGATAGAAATTGCATGAGGCATTCCTTTGTCTCTGGCCTTAAGAGTTTGTCGACGTCGATCATCATCAGCAACCCTTGGATTAGGGAATTGATTAGCATAATGCCCCATTTCCATGAACAAGAAACATTGAAGAGCAGTAGGATCATTCTGTGTAGCCTCTCCTTTGTTCTCATCAGTAGAAATCTTCTTCCCATCATTTCGGCATTCAAATTCTCGATGCCCTTCCTTTCCACATTTAAAACATTTACTTGTCCATTTGAGATAATTCCCTCCATGTTTCTTTCCACACTTTGAGCATAAGGGAAAAGTCATCTTATTTTCATTGTGGTCTTTAGATTTCCCTTTGAATTCCATTTTCCTCTTCTTATCAAACCCATATGACTGATGGGTTACTCCAATATCCATATCAACCTTAAGAGCACATCGAACAATTTCCTCGTAGATATTGAAGTCCCTTTATGGCTAACGCCCTTCGAAGACATGGTTTTAAGCCACTAAAGAATCGATCGATATTACTCTCAGGTTGGATAACAATTCCAGAAGCGTACCTTGAAAGTCTTGTAATATTTGTTACATAGGTACCAATAGATTCATCATCCTTTTGCATCAGTTCATGAAACTCCTTCTCCATCTTTGTTCGGAGAATACGAGGGAAATACTTATTGAAAATATGTTTTTGAACTCATCCCATTCCATGGACTCAATTTCATCCCTTGGCCTCGTATTCTTGATAAGATTCCACCATTGATCAGCATCTCCTTCCAAACGATATACCACTAAGATGACTTTATCATGTTCAGAACATTGAAGAACTGAAAATATCTTTTCAGTGGTACTAATCCATTGGTCAGCCACTAATGGATCAGTTGAACCGCTGAAAGAAGGTAGACACTGCCTCATGAAGGATTCAACAGAATGTTGCTCCTTACTTTTCTCATTTGGATGTCCTGCATGATTCATATCTTGAGAAAGTTGTGTGAGCATGGCTACAAGATTTTGCATTCCAGTTCCCATATTGTTTGGTTTCTCAGGGGGACAATCATTACATTGTCCGTCGCATTCCGCATTAACACGGCTCTTTTGGGTTCCAGCTATTGACTAAAACCAAGAATAATAGTGTGAGCAAATCTAATTATAATAGGAAAACCACATAATCAAGAATAAAATTTTCACGCTTAAGGTCTTATCATAGGTACTTCATGGCCATGTCTAAAAGACTAAGATTGTTCTAGGCTTAGATATATCCTTAGGGTTCTTACTAAGGATTTGACATCCTAGTTTCCAAAGGTTGACTATACCTTTCCTCTGATACCAACTATAACGACCCATACATTACATACATTCTTATTACATCATAATTGAAGAATACTTATTACAACATATGACAAAACCACAAAGGACCGTATAGGTATAGTGTCTTTAGAGACTGGGAAACATAAACAACTAGTTCATAAATCTTCTACACTGTCTCCCATTTATTTCATCATATCTAGGGTCCCTTTTAGCATATTCTACTTAATATCCATCTTCCTAACCTGGGGAAAAGAAAACATACAAAAGGGGTGAGCTCAAATGCTCAGTAAGGGCAAATAAATGAAATAAAAATCATATCAAATCTTTTTGAAAATCATAACCTGAAAAAGAGATCATAATATCTTAACATGGAATAAATCATAGAAGTGAAAATGAGATCCCCATAATCATAACATAAAACTTGAAACTTTGTGGCATGCACACATAATCATGGAAAATCATTTCTTGTTAGTCATGACTCATTTCCAAGACTATCTTAGCGGACAAAGTCCATTTCTGAACCGAGTTCACTCCTCGTTTCAGTCCTGTATCACTAAACTGAAATAACCTTCCGTTCTAACCATGTCTATATCATGAGATATAAATCTATACCCAATGCATTGGAGGGAGATATAGGTCCCACCCATCTTATAATGAATCCATTCTTATGTGTGCCACATAATCATAAATCATACATCATCGCATAACACATGTAATAAAAATGGGATTCTTGAACCATCATGACATCATAAAACAAATCATATAAGGTAAAGGACTTCATAAAAATAATTCCATCACAACATAATCAAATCAATGTAATAATAGGGATAAAAACAGAACCCTATATTATCTTAGATGGAAAATAATTTTGATAAAACATTTGAAATCCATTCTTGAGGAAAATATCCTTTCTACTTCAAAATCATTTTCCTTTCTTAACATGTCATATAATTTTAAACTAAAAGAAGTTAATTAAAAATAAACTTGAAAACTTTTAAAGTAAGCTTCATTGAAATAATGTTTTATGAATCCATTTATGCCGTATAAGTTAAAAAGAACATTCTTCTCGTACTTTGGCCGAAAAGTCAAAAAGTACCTCGTACAACAAAAGATTCCTTTCATATTGTTTACTAAAACATACCAAAGGGTAAAATTGGATTTAAAAAATTGTAGGAGGATATGAATATTATTACATATTGACGTAACATGGATGTGGATGATAAATTACACCACATTATAAACAATCTCGAATAAAAATGAGATTGTGAGATTTTCCCTTACCTTAGGTCCGATTTGATTCGTATGTGTCCGAAGCTACTTTATAATGATTTAAATAATGTCATTGACTTATTCCAGAATCATACTCATTGACATGATATCATATATGGTCATATTCTTATCTTCTTATTAGTAATATTTCATCGTTACTTGTTATTCGGGTCTTTATTGCTTTTTTGTTCTTATGCGTGTTTTGCCGAATAAATTCTTATTACCCTTGTTAGGTTATAGATACCTCATATCCAGAATGGTATTAGTGTAATATATATCATATTTATTCATTCAATTCTTTTATATAATCACTATGTAATGATGATCATGTAGAACGAGTCGCATCACATTGTGGAGACGGTAGGCCGTACGTACGCACGAGTGATGATATCATTCCCATGATTGTGGAATTGTATTGAAGTGTATTTATACTATTTCAGTATCAATATCACTTTATAATAATTATATATAGTTATTGATTACACCATTATATCCATCCAAGTAAGGTGGTGGTGGAAAATAGATTACACCACGGCGTGGAGACGGTATTCCGTACGTACGCACGTGCGGTGATTTCATTTTTCCGTAGGATGGATAGAAGGTGAATTAGGGTTGTTTCATATTTATAATAACATGCCAGTATGTAAGTAATACTGATGTTATTACTTTATCATGAAACAACTAATGAAGAAGAAGTTGAAGAAGAATGAAATTGAAAAAGATCAGTAATGGGTATTACCTCTTTTTGGCGCGCCTTCTCTTAACCTTCTCTTAGGGAACTATGCATGGTCTTTGAAGAAGACCAGGACCTCTAGGATTATCCTAGGGAAGTGTAGAAGGGATTTTTGCAGGGGTTGGACGAGCTTGAATTCTCAAATTGGTGCGAGGAGGAGGGGGAGGAGGTGCCCTTTTATAAGGGAGGAGAGGGGCACCATAGGAATATCTCAAAATATTATTTTATATTAAAGTCAAATTCGGTTTATAATGGGTCCAAAGGGTCTTATTTCGAAGCTAAAGTGGGGATGGGTCGCAATCCTATCAACCAATAGGATTTAGAAAAGTTTAGGTTATTATTTTAACCCTTATTAATTAGATTTAACTCTAAGATAAATAATTTAACTTTTACCATTTCTTTTTGTTTTCTTACACTACATGGTTAATAAACTTACTATAACATTCCAAACGAACCTCAAATTGTTTATTATTAATATATATATCCTTATATATGTCATTTGGCCGAACCATAGATTTTTATGAATAAAATAACAATTAATAATATAATATTTGTTTTGAAAACTATTATATATGAATTTTGACACTATTTGATATATGATTTTTGTGAAAGTCATAAAAAAATTATATATTCCAACCAAGTTAATTAAATCAACAATAATATATAATATTAACCTAGAAAATTAGTGGAATTCATAAAAAGTCTTAAATTACATTTATTTGGGCATTTATAACTTCAATTATGTTAATATTTCCTTAAAAGGGTAATTACTGCATCATCATTGTGTCATAAATAAATTAATTTATTTAAAGTCTAAAAATTATAAATAAAATATCATTATGTAGGAAATTGTATTAGATTTATAATTAATATTAATAATCGAATTTATCTTATGTATAACCCCATATTAAAAATGTTTTCGTTATTAAACATTGATTTTAACTATTTTAACTATTCATTAAATAAAATAATATTAAATGCCCTAATCTAATCCAAGTGGACCTAAATGGTCATATTATATTCATAAGGTTTTTTTGGTCGAAATACACTTGTCCAATAGAATTAGGACACGTGTAAAGGTAATAGTAAGATCATATTTACCCTTAGTTACCCTAATTACTATTAACCGCGGTAAAAAAAGTAAAAAGTTACTATTCACCAAAAAAAATATTTTCATCTCATTGAACCACATTTTACTTACTGATATCAACCGTGTCTGTCGGATTTTCGAAATTCCATTCACAGAAGCGGTAAAATTAAGTTTTATGCAAAATTCAGTTATTTAACCTACCACTTAGTGGTTTCACTATTCATCAAAAATTGAAAGTTTCCAAAAAAATACCAAAATTACACCCTAGGCTAATTTCGGTATTCCGAATCCAAAAAATGAAGTCCATTTTGAAAGTTAAAATTTATAAAATTTTAAAAAGTGTTTATTACTATTCATAACGACTAGTTTTAATAATATTTTAATAGCATATCGAGGTTTAGGGAAACTTGGTATTGCATACAACGCAAGCTATCGAGGAAAGCCACGATTGCGTGTAAAGAAAGCCAAGCTAGTGTTGTGTGTAGTGAAAGATTCCTTTGATAATTTATAAAAAGAAAATATTTCTCATAAAAATCTCGGGTGTTACAATAATTGAAATAAAACTAACGAGCTTGAGGAAATATATTACATCTTCTCTGGGAAACTCATTTTGGTTTGCACTAATGGGTTTCCTTGGATGTATTTTTTACCCTAGAGATGATTCTAGTATGATTTCTTGGATTTTTTGTAGATATTTGGGAATATATTGTTTCAAAAAAAAAATTTAAGAGGTGTGAGGAATTAAAATTGGTTATCTTTTCTTAATAGTAGAGGGGGGAGTTAAAGCCATCCTAATTTGAGGAAAAGGAATTCCACCCTCTTTTTTTCCCTATTAAGTAGATCCAATAATAGAATAAATTAAATAGAATGGAATATATGGTAGATATATGGTTATGAATTGTATTTTGAATAGGTTTATATTTTATTTTACATTACGTTTTAGGTTTATTCCATTATTAGGCTAATTTTCCCCTTAATCAATGTAACTAATTATAATCACTTTGATAGAAAGTTTTATTTATCAAAAAATAATTCAGAATTATTAAACATTATAAATTATACTGATTCTGTATATAGAATCTTTTTTCCATATTCCTATAAAATAAGTGGAATAAATAAATTAATAATTAATACTACATATGATATGAAAATGTTGGTTTTGAAAGTAAACATGTCTAATAGATTGATACTTTTTTTCTCTTATTTCTATGTGAAATGGATTCAAATGACCTAAATTATATTAATTATTAAAAAATTTATATAATTAATCATTATACCCTTTTTTAATATAATATATCCTTTTAGTCAAATTTAATAAAACGGTAGTTTTGATTTTATTTTTATTATTTTTCAATAATAATTATAATTTGAAACATCACAATGAAATGAAATTCATCCTCACATTTTTTTTGTGTTCCAATTTTAATTATTAAGTTTTCTTGTCATATAATTTTTCCAAATGGTCTATAAAGTAGATTTAAAATATGTTATCCATTAAAAATTTGTAAATGTGCATTTATAAAAATATATGTATTTATATGAAATATTGGGTTTATTCTTATCCTATGTCAAACGAATATGTTGGATACTTGTAAATTATAATTAACTGAATATATGAAATATATATTTCATTTATATAATTCAATTATTTTAATTTATTTAATTTATAATGTTAAAATAAATTTGTGAGAATAACAATTGTTTTCGTTAAAAATGTTCTCCTTATATTCAATTGGTTCAAATATTGTTTTAAAATGAAGTAGTAAGCAATGAATTTGTTTTATAACTATGTAAAACATTGAAATTTCACAAGTTATTTAATAATATTTATATCAAATAATTTAAAATATAGGATATTAAATATTATATTAAATTATAATATTTTAATAATATATTGTTGTTTGGTAAAACATGGTATGGCATATAATGCAAGACATTGAAGAATCTTGTTGTTATATGTGATGTAATCTAACATAATGTCTTGTTCATAGAAATATAAAAATTATATTGAATTATATATAATATTAAATATATTATAACTTCTCTTGATATTATATTCCCTTTTTGCGCTTGGTGTTTTGCGTCATACATGTTATCGAATATAATATTCAAATATAAGATTTTTGGCCTATTACACCTTTTCATTATAGAATTTCATATAATTCACTATAAGGTGTCTAAATATATCCATTGAAGTTGATGGTGAGTATGAATTCTCAATAATGTATAAAAATATGTTTCCTCAAACAATACATTTCAATTTATGAAATTAAATGTGAAATAATTTATTGATTAATGTACATGTGTGAAAGGATGAAGAGGATGTTGACTAAGATCCCATAGATGGTTCTAGGAAATATTTATCTCATATAATGATGCTTCGATGTAATTAATATAAAATAGACTCTGGCTGAAAAAGATCATCTCCTATCCATCTGAAAATTTGATCTTCATGTGGAGATTGAACATACACTAAATAATTATGGTTTTTGAATAAAAATATATTTGAAATATTGAGAAAAAATACATGGGAAAAAATATTTTTTGAATTACATATTGATGGCTGACAAGAAATGAAATATAATTAATGATTTAAACAAAACTACTAAGGAATAAAAGAGTAAAAAATAAAATACATGATGAATATCTTTTGTATCTATGAAATAATAACAAATCCAGACTCAAAACAGATGTTACAAAAAAGGGACATTAATTTTTTATATTATTATGATTTCTTGAATTAAATAGTAGAATAAGGCACACAAACCATATATGAAATTCACATTTCTCAAAAGAAAACACAAATGAGTACCTCTGGTTTTACATATAATGTTAAAACATCTAATATAAAATCATTAAAAGTAATTTGTATTGGAAATAAAATAAATATATAAATATTTCAATGAAATATATATAAATATTAAAGAAATTATTGGAGAGTTAGAAACATGTGGATAAGTGTTAGAAATAATATATTTGAACATTTGAACAGTCAATATTTTAATTTCATAATCCAAAAAATGATATATTATGGTAACATTTATAGATACCAAAAGTCACAAAAGGATATTAAGAAGACATTATTTATATTAGGGAAGGTTTTAGTTTTGTGTTAATTGTTTTTATTTTTAAAATATTATCCCTGAATTAAAATATTGTAGAAAAATAAATGGAATAATAGTCTATATAAATCAAATAATAATAGACGGGCACCATAATAATCCAATTAATTTAAATATAACATTTTAAACATGTAAATAACACTAAATTAATAATTTTACTTATGATAAAAAAGATGTTGGGAGACCTATACAAGTTTCTCCTCTATCAAGAAACTCATAGAATGAATAACATCATTCAGACAATATAATCTTGTTAAAAATTGTATTGAAATAAATAATAAATAGAAGAAACTAGATATTTGGATGTTTATTTTCATCTCATATAACAAAATATATATAAATATTAAATAAGTTTGAGAAAAAAACTAATAGTACTATACACTATAGAAATTAATGTTCATTGATGATTAAAGGAATTGGAAAGACCGTGTTTGATAGAGGGGAGTTGAAAAACACAGATGTACATTGTTTAAATGTTTTATAATATAATTTAGTAAGTGTTTAAAAATGTATGAATTAGTTTTGGATGTCACATTCAATAGATATTAATATAATATAAAAGGAAAATACATATATTCTATAATGATTGGTTCGAGAAACAATAAATAAGATCTTATATCATGTTAATAGTAGGAATTGAAATTTTTTTCTTATAGTATATATAGAGAATGATATTTTTTATCATAGTAATGGAAATCATAGTCAATAAAACATGTTGAATATTTAAAAATAATGAGATACTAATAATGTACATAATTGAAAAAGTGGAAAAATGATAAATTCATATTTTAATAATGGGAATCTAAAAATAAATTCATATTAACTAAAAAAGATAACATCCTAAAATATCTTGATCATATTCACATTGTGGTGTGTAGATCAATAATTGTAAGATCAATATGGGATGAATGATATTATTTTTCCATTGATTTCTGTAGAATGAGTGTTGTCATGTTTTTTTAGAAACTATTTGTCTAATTGAGTGCCATATTTTTTCCAATTAATATAATTTAATGAAATTTGGTGTATAATCAAGGTTATTAGGTCTAATAATGCCCATAAACTAACTTTTTGGAAGGTTTAGGATTACATAGAGAATCATGGCATTAATAGCAAAGCCTCATCTCTGAGGACACAAAAGAAAAATATTTTTCTATAAAAGATAAAATAGATGGTAAATAATATGGAATGATCAATTTTTATATAATGATTTGTGACAAAAAAAATTTAGATGGAAGAATATCTAGCGGATGATTAAAATAGTATTGAGTTTTTCTAAAAAACGAGGATTGATGAAAATCATATTAAATGTTTCATCAAATTAATTCCACATTTTAACAGTGTCGACCATTCAAATGAATTTTTTTTTTCAAATCAATAATTGAATTAAATAAAAATATTGAGATATTATAAATGTAGTGATATTCATATGCAATATTTTTAAAAGTAAATCCTATAAATATATATATATGTTTGATTTTTTTTTGAATGTAGTAATGTGACAGATTTTTAAGTTAAATATAAATATAGTTTTGTAATTCTATAGTTTAATAAATTTTGTGATGGTGAAGAAGTTAGGAAAAAAACATGGATATCAATACAATCATATGTTTCAGTACATGATTTCAAACTTTAAATCAGTGGATAAAGTGTAAATGAGGAGATAAATATAGTGACACTAAGATGATGTAGAAGATTTGAGGTTGATGAGGGAAAAATTATCTGCTGTAACGTCAATAATACACAGACATGGTAAATTATGGATCTAGAGAATACATTATTGTTATAATGGGTAGACACGAAATCAAGTTAAGAAGAATATAATGAAGAATCATCATTGAGGTCGATTAATGTTAAGAATGATCAAATTGATATAATCAACTATATGATGTTTTAGGAAGACCGAAAGGTAAAAATGTGATTTATAAAATTTGTGAATTCATGATTAAGTTAAATAATGCAGGAAAAGTGGTCCAGTATAAATAAAGTACTTTTTGTAAATTTGATACTAGGATTAATGGAAACAATGTCAATGAAAAATTTTCTCCAGTAGAAAAATAAAAAATTTAAAATTAATCTCAGCATCTATAGTATAATGAAATTTAAAATATATGAAATTTATATGAAAGGTGTTTTTGAATGGAGTGAAAAATGAATAGGTATATATTTAAATACATGTTAGAATCCTTGAAATGATGATTATAAATTTTACTGGTTCAAGAAGGATTTTTATTTCATGACATAGGCACCTTATTCTTGTTATACCAGACTAGATGTTTTTTATGATGAATTTATTTCATGGGATAAAGGAAAGATAAGAACCTATATATGAATAATTAAAAATAAGATAAATCCATGGATTTGGAATCTGATCATGATATCATCATTGGTGGATGTAACCTTTTTTAAATTGATAAATTCTAGCAAATAATGTGTGAACAATCTTAAATTACAATGATTCACATATTGAAATACATTATGGGGTTTTATGTTCAAATAAAATTGGGGATATAAATTTTCATATAAATTAGGTTTGAATAGTAGGTTTTAATGTGGTATAGAAGTAAAATTTTCCTTCTAGTATCAACTCCAATAGTGGTTAGAAAAAATATTGTATGAATATTGAAAATGATAGTGTATAATCACATTTATATAACAAAAAAATTAGTACTTCCCATTATCTTACTATTATAAGGAATTATAAATTTTTGGATTCTTTTTCTGCTTCATGATTCCTATTTATTATAATGAATTCATATTCTATATATTTGATTATAATATAGAATTGTTTTAATATAAAATTAAACTATAGATTATTGTTTATTGAATAGAAGGGAATGGATTTATTACCCTATTAAAATGAATATCGAGAATGTCACATTATGGGTCATATATTTATAAGTAGAGGATCATCTAGATTATAATGAACTATTTTAGATGGGTGAGAAAGAAACAATATTTTTTCTCTATAAACTAAAAAAACGGAATACATCTCAATTATAAATTCAGGCATTGTACTTATCTGGATGAGGAAATAGTTAAATTTTGTAAGATATTAGTAAAGTGTGTCTTCATGATACTGTGAATCATTTTCACAATGAGGTAAATTTTGTCTTTTAAGAAATACATTGTTTATAAATCTCTTGAAAAGAACATCAAGGTCAAATTTTTAATAATAAAATAGAAACTGAATAATAACGTACTGACACTGGAATGTGATAGAATTCAAGATCAAGATGATGGTGTCTTTATAAAACCACTAATGGATCATTTTATTTTATTTTATACATTAGAATTTAGAGTTAAACCACTTGCCACAGTCTAAGGAAATCATATCAAAACCCACTCCCTATTAAACTAAATATTATATCTTTATATTATTTGTGTATGCAAGATTATAATATTATTGAAAGTAAGAAAACAAGCAGTGAAACTATCCATGTATTTTTTTGAGGTCAGTAGGAATGAGGGCCAATTTAACAAAAAACTTTCCTGCATGAATGTATTTTCATATTTGTCTTCTTTCCATTGCTAGTATTTATCCCTCATAGGATTATAGGTATATTAAATTCATATAACCATGATATTTATCTATGGATGTCCAATACATATATTTTTTAGATATTTCGAACATTATAATCAAAGAGTAAGAAATGCGATATTTATTGTCGTGATGAGTAATTTTATATGAAATGTTTAATTTTTTGATTGTTGGGGGAAATAAAAAATTTAAATTATATGTGGATTTTTTTCTAATAATGAAACTTGTACATTTTACATAATTTTGATTATAAATAACAAATGGTGAAACTGTATCAACCATAAGTTTAAATGTTTGGTTTATATTCATGATTTTTTATTTAGAGTATGATTTGATGTGTGGTGATGTTTCAAAGTTGATAATTCTGGTTTTGTGAGATTATATACAGTTTCACATTGTAGAAATATTATCATTTCTAAACTAGTTATGTATCATGAATTTATATTCATTATTTTTTTTATATGTGAAGGTATATATAGTGGATTTTAGTATCTCTTGAATACATATACATCAACTGTATATTTAAAGTATTTCATCAAAAACATATTTAGAACAATGTGTTAATGCCACATGTTTATTTTTTTACATTAATATTGTTTTGAGGTATGATTTGGGTAATAAAAATTTTTCTATGGAATGAAGGATCCCACCACAAAAAAAAAGGTCTAATTATAGTATGTTTTTTTACATTTTATTTTTACATGATGTGAAGTGAGTTGTTATTAGTGTAAATATAAAAATGATAATGGAAAAATATTTTATGCTTTCACATCCATTTATCTTTTTATTTTAAAATTAAATTACAATAATTGAGTTTATGAATCTCAATTATCAGTCAAAAATATATTTATCTTTCGATGGAATGCATTTAATGTTCCAAAAATAAATCTATTTCACCACCACATCATGGGTTTCATTTTTTACAAATTACTTTAAAATTATGTTTTTTATTTATATAATCATACATTTGAGATTCATTTATTACACTGGGGATATATTCATTGGAAACCATTCAGAATATCCTTTGATATGGCTTATCTAATATAATTATTATCTGAGAATATTTTCCATAACATTCTTTGAGATAGCCTATGATTTTTAGGTTATAAACATAAATTTACTTCAATTTAATTTCCACTATTAAAATAATTTTCTTTTTCCAGTCATTTAATAGTGTACACCTAGATTTCATATATTTATTTATTAGGAAGAATTATTATGTTAAATATATGTAATTTATGAATATTGTGTAAATACTATATGATTTATTATCTTTTTAAATCCAATTTACCTATAAATTAACTCAATGTCATTGATTCACAATTTACATCCTTGGGTGATTTATGAAAGTTTTATATAAAAATATTTTATTTACATGTCATCATTATGATTTATTCAATGAAACTAATTTTATTTATTTGGGTTATTTATGATATAAATCTCATTGAGTTTCAACTAGATTGTTTATGAACCCCTTTTATTTCCATGGGATCATTTTGATCTAAAAAGTGAATGATTTTAAAGGGGAAAAATAATTATTGACGTGGATGGGTGGGGTCGTATATATCTAAAACATGTATTGGTTAAATTTTAATATATAAATAGATAATGTATTCTTCTGTAAATTTTTATATTCTAATTATCATGGAAACTAATGCTGTAGATCAAGAGTTTAATTTTCCAAATACATTTTATTTTTAATATGAATGAAATTTCATAGAATTATTTTTATTTTAATAAATATGTCATGTTTTGAGATATCAGTTTTAAAAAATTTGGTCATCTAATTCATGTATTTTTTATGTCCAATTCTATACTAAGGATTATGAAATAATAATTCTTATGGATGATTTTATTATTTATCATGATTATAACTATTTTATCAAATTATTCTCAATAATGATCATCAATTATTATCACTAATTTTTACAGTTACTGATAATTGGATCTTACACCTTTCTTATTTTTCCCACTACAATGGGTTATAAATACAATTAATATATATGATTTAGAATCTTATGAGAATAATTTATCTGAGATGTTGAGGTCATGTTATATATTAATTGGTTTCACTCATATAATAAATGGATAAATTTTATAGTGACTCAAAAAGGAATGGTTTTTTGTTTATTTTCATTCCTAATTCTCTAAAAAACTATACTATAATTGTCATATAAATGTGTTATGACTAAATATTCTCCTAATTTCCTATAAATACTAGATAATTTTTTCTATGGTATCATAAATTTTTATGACTAAATTAGTCATGGTTTGTTATATTATATTTATTAATGTCACCAGTAAATGGTGAAATCTTCTTGGAAAGTACAAAAAATAATTTTTTATATTTTTCTTGGTTAGTTTCTGAGACAAAAAAAATCCAATGAAATAAGTGAATTTTTAAAATGTTAAACCTTGAAATTTAGGGAATATTTTTAAGAAATTTGGGTCATCAATTTTCATGAATTTGTTAACCAACTTCATCCCTACTCCTATTTCTCATATTTATTGAGAGAGAACAATCATTAATTTGTTAATCAGAGCCTTATGAATTATCTCATGATCTTCTAAAAAAACATCAGCATTTTTTGGCCTTTTGTATTAGAACTTCATATCATGTAATGAAGTCACAACATCCATAGAGTTGTGGTACATATGTTTATTATCTAAAAGGATTCAATTTTGGTGTCTTAAAGATACATTTATCAAGTGGAGGGAAGAATTAATCAGGATAATAGCTTTCAAAAACGGTACCTTTTTTTATTTAATTTTCATATTAAATTCAATTCAAACAAAATTATATATATGAATTTTGTTTCATGTGGTGAAGGAATATTCATATAATAGATTCGATGATAAACATTCAAATAGAACCTTTTATCATGATTTTTATACATTTCATGTTCCTTCAAATGGCATCAGAGTGATCATATAATTATATAAATATTTTTTTATTAAATATATTATAACATAAAAGGTGAGTTTTGATAAAGTACTAATTACATTGAAAATATTTTTATCATTGTTTAAATTATCAGGATTTGACCAACAAAATATCAAATGATATTGTGGAAAATTAAATAATCAGATACAAATATATATAAGTATTTAAGTGTCTAGTGAATTTTTGAGACACCATAGCATTGAGATGAGATAGGGATGTAGATATCTTATGAGGTCTAGAACAATGGTATTCTAGTATGAATTAAAAATGAAAATTTTTGTATATGTGTGTTGGTGTTTGTGAGCACACATGTGTGTGCTAGTGGAGAATCCATACCCATCTCTATATTATCCCACCCTAATTGTGGGGAAATTTGTTAATTTATATTCTCATCACCTTATGGGTTGTTGAATTGAAAAAATTAAAATTTTACCCTACACAATCACTATCACTCCTATTGTGCTTGACCCTTTTAGGGTGTATGATTAACACATGGCCCAACACTCAATCGGATCACATGACTTGGGCGAGGATGGTTCGAGTCAGATCTAACCTCAAAACCCAACAGAACCACACTGAGCCTATATTTTCTTCTACTGACCATCTTAGGTACAAACTATCCAAAAAAATTGTAAAAAAATATAATTTTTTTTTACATATCTTGAATAAAAAAAAATTATATCACGTAATATAAGATGTATTGATGATTATATAAAAATAATTTATAGTGGGTTTGGATCATTAAAAATTCCCCTGAGTTGATCTTTATTATTTAATATTATTTAATGAATTTTTATTACATGTTGACTAGTCAGGAGTATAGACTAACCCATGTATGTTTCACTTTAATTTATTTCATTTAATTATTTCTTTTGAGTATTAAAATGTTATAATTTTTTATTTCATTTAAAATATATTCGTATTTCCCCCCTCAATAATTGTATAAGTAATTGACACTCCATATTAGAGTAATAGAATGTAATTTCAAAATATGTGTCTCTTTCACTTGTGTCTAGGTATCCATTTTAAATATCCTAATATGTCATAAAGATTGGTTAAATTTGAGAGTTGGAGTGGAGCTAAATGGAAATAATGCATGATTACTTTATGGGAACAACAATACATGAAAAATGATAACTCAAGTTATTCAATTTGGTTATCAATTTATCCATTATAAACATAATAAATATTTTCAATAGTTAAGAGATCATGATGACGTCATATTTAATTTATTTTTTTATACAATGTTTAATTATTTTTTATTGTGGTTGTTAAAAAATAACATTGGTAATTTAACAAGAATGAAAAGACAAAAATTAATAAATTCATGATGATTGTAACCATTTATTTTCTTATTTGATGTTATTGTGATCACATAGTAACAAATATGAAAAATAGAACAAGATTAAATTTTACAACATAATAAATAGAATATATGAAAATTATTTGATCAATACATGGTTTCATAATTACGTAAAATCCACATAATATAATCAATCATATTAAATTTTTTTTTGAAACCATAAAATTAAAGGATGTATATTTTTATGGTTAGTTGAGATATAGTATGTTTTTATGTATGGATATGTTTTTATGTGCATAATTTATAATTTTTTATAATTGATTTAGTATTATGGGGAAACAAAACATTAACACCACAACAATGTCTTAATTAATCTTATCCACATTATAAGAATATTTTATATTTTAATAAGGTTTCATAGAGATTTCATTATCTATATAAAATCAAATAACTTCATTCCATGGATGATGATTTAATCCAACAATAGGTTTGTAGTGATGAATTCACATCATTATGTTAATATCGGGCCCTTAATTTTATAATGGGGGAAATATTGGTGTACGTTTTCACTATAAAATAAAAAATCTAGTAAAAAATAATATGGGTATAATTTTAAAGGATTATTAATAATATATTTATCCATGATGGGAATATATTGTTAAAGCGTAATGATGATGATGATGGAGAATATAATGCTTAAGGACAATCTCTATATCATAAACATGTAAAATTATTATTAAAATTGAATGAAAATGACATTTTTTCAATAAATTATATCCTAAGGAAATGATTAATATGTTATTGTGATTTTAAAAGAGAATAGAATATTTGAATTTTCTAGAATATTTGTTAGTTATTCCAAAAACTCTTAAAAATTATTTCAATTTTTAGTGGTGAGGATTAAATATTTATGGATTTAATGATTGTATATTAATTATAATTTGGTTACTAACAAATGTTTTATTATTCAACATGAAATTGAAAATTTTTACAAATAGAATATGTATTTATGAGAAATAAAGGAAAAACAACACTGAATAATAGAATTATATAACATATATATTGGTAATTAGATATGTACTATGAATCAATAGTGTTATATTTAAAATTAGTATTAAAAAAATAAGTGAAATAAATCAATATTATCCAACATAACCGATCTAGAAGATTGTAATACATATTATTTTATTATGAAATATGAAAATAATGAAATAAGTGTCTTATAGAACAGTAATTATAATGTTTATTTCATTTCAAATTTGATAATATTCTATTACGAATTTTGTATGAGTTTATTATGTTTTATACCACATAGATGAAATTTTTTGAAAATATAAAAATGTAATTAAACATATTTTAGTATTGATATACTCTTATATAATTTAATAATATAGTATTTTATTGGTGGTTAATCATCATATCAATAATTTGTGGATATGAGATCCTTGGAGTAGTATTTATAGGTGTACCAAAAAAATAGAGTGCTTGTACTATTTATCATTAAACGCCTGGATTTACAAAATATTCATGTTTTCAATTTAAATGTGAACAAAAAATATATCTATTTTTCTATGAAAATAAGAATATAATAATTCAGAGACATAATAACCCCTGGGTTTATTATTGGACCGCTTAATGTAAGAAACTGTATCGTATCCGAGGATATCTGAGAGATCAAATGGAATAAATCAATTGATATAAAATATGTTGTTAATGTAAAGGGAGTTACATTATTTTATAGTTGTAATTATATAATCAATGACATATCATACGGTCCCATATTAGGTTTCTCAGACTGAATTTCTATACAGAGATAGTTTATTTCAAATATTCTAATGATCATAATATATAATAAATAAAATATGTAGGTGAGATAATTAAAGACAATGAATATATGGATAATTTTTATTTATCAAGATAATTTTAAGATAAAATATCCATTGTTGTGATGTTTTTTTCAAATAATAATATAAAAATGGTATAATATCTCTAACATCCATGAATATGAGAAAAATAATGTCAGATCAAAAGTTAAATGTGTTACAATATAGTTTTAATATCTGAAAATAAAACCTATTGAGAATGTAGATGGATTACTTTATAGCCTCACTGCTGTTTGTGTTTTCAAACATCAATTTATTTATCATATTAAAGATATAATTTTTTTAATAAAATTATATGGTCTAAACCACTAATATATAATCAATATCTGTCATCACATGAATAAATGAATCTGGGTGAATCATATGTTGATAAATTGTGTGAAATGATATATTAATATAATTTGTTAGAAAAGGAAAAAAAATCATTGGATAATCCTTTTAAATATATATCTCTCCTGGTTTTTGGGAAAAAATAATTATATCTTATACAAAATGATGTATATTTAACAGATTATATTCTAAACCTCATTGTATGAAAGTACAAATAAGGGAATGGAAAATATGAATAAAAAAATCCCCTTCACATTTTTTTGCGACCTGACCCTCGTAAGCCTAGAGTAAATGTCTACTATCAATTATATTGTAATAAGATGCAGGTATGTAATCTCCCAAAAGACTAACGAGTTTAGAATACTTGGTAAACTAGATACATTCATAAGACTTCTAATTTAAATAAATATATTAATTTCAACAAACTTTTTCCTTTTTTTAGGATAATAACAATATTTGATCAAAAATATCTTTTAATAAATATCATAATTTTTGGGTTCTTATGGAAGGGAAATAAAATAATGATGGTCATAAATACTCATTAAGGGTATCGTACAACAAATGAAATAATTAATTAGTTATAATATTGATTATGGCATCGTAAATAGTTGCACACACATACCATGAAATCAATAAATGGATATGTAAGTTCATAAAAAGAATTAAAAGGGCAGAAATTGAAACACAATCCATTATATCAATAACCTGATAAAAAATACATCCATATAATTTTTCATGTTATTATTTTCATTCAAAATAAATACAAAATCAATATAAAGGAAATTAGTAATTTATTTTATGTCATGAATCTGGTACATGAACCACTATACGGTCATATTCAATCCTAAATGTATTTTATGTCTGTCGGAAGAAATCCATTTAATCTTATTGTAAACAAACTCAAAGGGGTTTCCACTGAATATTTTTTTCTCATAAGAATACCAATACATTGAGGATCAGTATAAAATCTGGACACCACCTGCCATATACTTTCAAAAGCAGTCCTCTCATATCAAATAATGGATTTAATTAAAAAATTTATGTGCCTTATCAAATATCTGTATTTAATGATGGAAAAAAGTTTATCAATACTATTTTTTACAAATAATCAAATTAAATCCGAAGTTATAATTTTATGAAATATTATATACCAAACAAAAAATAATAATATGGATGAAAAAATTATGTGGATATTTAGTGGTGATTCATTACTAATAGATTAAAGGAAATTAAATATTTCAAGGGGACTAAAAGAAATCAATTAAGTGAATGTCAACAAAATCCTAGTATAAATCAATATTAATCCATCAATATGAGTAATAAGGATAGTATTAATAAAACATATACCATTTGGAGTTAATTTGTTTTTTTATTGATGAAACTGGAACTATATAATGATATATAAAAAAATTCTTTAAGAATGTATCCTTTAGTTTTGGAAATGAATTTGAAAAAACATTCCATGAATATAACTATAAAAAAAACATTGAAGAGCAACGTTTTATATATGAAAAGTATGCTTAAAATTAATATAAGAGGATAAATCCATACATTTAATACAAGGAAAAAGAACATTCCTTTCGCATGGTTAAAAAGTTAGAAAAACTCATGTTTTAGAAAGATAAAATATAATTAATTTGAAATAATAGATAAAATAAAAATAGGAATAATATTTAATTAATAAATGATTTTGGAAAGGTAAAAAAAATTTGTATCCCATTTTATAAAATATTGTTTTTAGAAGAAAACAAGGTCTCACACTAATGTGAAAATTAATGTATGGTTTTTAAAAACAAATATCAATCATTCTGAGCACCAACGAGTGGAAAAATGTTACTAATATAGGGAAAAGGTCATTAATTACCATAGGATAGCACAATAAAAGGGTAATTTGAAAAATAGTTATATAATTTTCTCAAAAAGAAATTATTTATCCTCAAATTTTTTCCAAGGGAACATTATCTTTATATATTCTAAAGTGTCTCATACCACTTTGATAAATTTTATATCCTATTTCGCTTAATGGAAAAAAAAATAAATGAATGATTTGAATACCCTGAAGATGAAATGATTAATGATAAAATTTATCAAATGGGATAGTAGATACAATATATTAAATTAATAAGTGGTGAATATGGAATTTTTCTCACATATGCAAAAGTGATAAGATATTCCCTTTCTTAGAGTCCGACTTTTTTAATGTGTGTTTAAAATCATAAATAATAAAAATATGTTAATTATTTTATTTCATAAAATAATTTTTCATTTTTATCATAACATTTTTTCACATTTTACCATGTCATATACAACCACTTAAATAATGAATTTTATGTTAGTTGTTTTGACCAAATTCTATTTTTTTTTAAAAATGACATTGGTAAGTCATCTAAGTTCAATGGGGTAATTGTAAAACTTATCAATATTAATAATAATTAAATAATTATAATTTTTTTACAATAATTATAATTTTCAAACCGGTCATTAAATATGGTTATGATAAATGAACCAATATTACAATCATTGAGATTGCAGTCAATACGTACTCAGTAGTTACATTCCAATTTTTCAATGATCATAAAGGAAAGAAGTTATGTAACATTAATAATTACATAATTATCATTTTATTAAAAATATCATTCAATTTAATCATATATACCTATATATAGAAATATTTTAATGCAATTGGAATCACCTCATTTCGAGGATGTGGTAGTCTGGACGACCACTAATGACGTAATATGTTTTTTTACGAGTATAAATGTGTAATAAAGAAATGGATTTATATTATATTTCTAGAAATTTTTTTATTCCATGAATATCATAGATATTTATTATTCTACATTTTTTATTTAAAACAATTCATTATACATTCTATGTGTTCTGTGATCGAGTCGTATTGTTTTTAGGAGGCAGTAGTCCACATTTCCATAAATGAATTTAGCAGAATTATACACAACGAAATTCATTAAATAAATTTCATTATAAAAATTATATAAGAATAAGTAAATTATAAATATCATATATGAAATTGTTTCCATAATAATTGTAATGCACTGACCCTAGAATCCCAGAGTCTGTGCATTATTTTATATATTGGATGGATTTCAAGGATTCATGTCCTGAAGGATTGATCACTTTAGTAGTCTAGGAAAATAGATTACATATGAGAACATCACATTAAAATATGAAAAATAAAATACAACATAGGTAATCCTTTGATAATTCCATTATTATCCTTGCTTAAACCTGTATATAATTTATAATACACTTAATGGAATCATGGGAAAATAAAAGATAAGAAAGGGGGGAGCTCATTTGATCAGTAAGGTAAAAAATATAATGGAAGCTATCATAAATAATTTTAATCATTTATGGAAGGTACAAAATTTAACCACAAGCCTTTTAAACATAAACTTCAGTATAATATGGAAATGATAAATTAAATAATTCAATTTACCTATTCACATGGATATTTTACTAGTTGAATAATCACAAGTATCAGTAATAACTAATCTAATAATGATAGAATTCACAATTTCATACATCTTAACCATAATGTCAAGGCATCATGCGAAGAAATTAGATATTAATTTGGTTAAGGTCATTTGATAAGACACTAGTTTGTCTCATCAGATCATCCGACGCATTGAGGGGATATAGAAGGCCATGTCCATCACATACTAAGTCCAATGCATTCGTCATATGAAAGTGGTGAAATATAATCTATACATTTGTATTAAAACAAGCATACACAATTTAAATACTTTATCCACAAACCATGAGTGGTATAAAATTAGCATATCCACAGTCCAACATAACTCATTCAAAAAAATATAGAATATTGTATTATTATAAAACATCCTCAATTAAAAATAATATACAATGAATGATATTGACATAGATGAAAATAACTAGTAAATGTTTTTGAGAGAAATATCACCTTTTTTATGAATACATTTTAAATAGAACTATTTATGAAAGAAGTCCTTTAAAAAAATGATTTTTGATTCAATGTGTCCCATAAATAATTGAAATTTTTGAAATGAATTTGAATTTTAAAAAATTCATGTCTATGTAAATAAATCCATAAAACCATTTTTAAATCAAAGACACTAATGAAAACGATTTAGAAGAATAAATCTTCAACTGATTTAAAACCATATTTTAGTTAAAGAGTTCATAAGAAAATCAGAGATGCATGATTACTAAAAATTGAGGATTAAAATTAATCAAAAAATTATAATATCTTGAAAAAATGGATTTATTATATAACCTTTCAAAGAATAGTTTATACACCATATAAAAGTAAATTTGTGCATGATAATAAAGAAGTCTCAATGTAATGTAAATTGAGACGAAATCCCTTATAAAAGAAATACCATTTGATTAAGGATAAATCAATGAAATAGTTATGTCTGAAAAATATAAATACACTAAATATTATTTAATATTTATTGTAAAAAAATCATAGGACATTCACTCATATTATTTTAAAAACAAAACCAAATACTTTGATTTTTAACTCAATGAATGGAAATTGACTTAAGATTTCCCCTTATCAAGATCATATCAATGACGTGAGAATTTATCAATGGAGTTATTATGTGTATAAAATAATATCCACACAAAAATGGAGTGTAAATCACAACATTAATAACTTAATAATGATTCCACACATAATCTTGGAGTAAAATAATAACTGAATTATGCATTAAACCCAATGTGTGAAAATTGAAATTAAAAATTTCCTTTCTGATTTTGTAACATACGAAAAATACACCGCATGAAAGAATAATCATAAAATTAAGATATATATACCAATAAAATATGTTATATTACACAAATAATACAATCATGGGTAGTACATACACCACACAAAAGTACATAGTGTAAAATTTAGCATGAATCTCACAGGAATAAAAAGTGAGTAGAAAACCCCTTACCGTGTACTTCTCTTTAGTCGGGGGAACGTTTAACCTCATATATAATGACCATAGTATGTTATTAAATAATAAAATAACCATATTAATATTTATTATATCATATATGAGTAATTTATGACATTATACTACCCATTTAATAATAATTTACTTGCTAAAGTACCATTTTGGAAAATAATCGCTTCTTTGTCATAGGTGTTTTAACTTCATATACTTGATCATATCACTTAGATCATGATTTAAAAACCTTATGAATATAAAACAGGATTTATATATCATATATTTTCATAATATAAATATTTATTATAAATATATATATATAATGGAAACACCGTTCATGTAGACGATAGTTTTTATGTACGCATGATCATTTTTTCCATTTTCATATAAATTAGTATGGAAGTAAGTAAATGAAAAATATTTACATACATAAATATAAATTATTACAGTAGAAATATTATTTCATATAACTCATAATTAATTAATATAAATATATTTATAAAAATTATTGAAGGGTGATCGTTGAAGATTAATCTCACCACGTCTTGGAGACGGTAAGTTGTACGTACGCACAAGCGACAATATCATTCTATTGATGGAGAAAAAATGACTAAATGGATGTTATATTACATATAGATAATAAATACCATGTTATATTTGTTATTTACAATAATTGTACATATTATTTTAACTATCCACATAATCTAGTGTTGAATAACAAACTACACCACTATGTGGAGACGGTATGCCATAAGTACACATATATGGTGAATTTGTCAATCATAGAATGGATAGAATAATGAAAATGGTGGTATCATATTTATAATAACATAAAAATATGTATAAGGTACTGGAGTTATTATATGGGTATGAAGACAACAAAGAGAGAGGAAGTGGAACAAGAAAATAACTTTGAAAGAGGTTATGAAATAATTACCTCTTCTTCAAGTGCTTCCTTTTGATTTGAACAAAAAAGCTCTATAGGATGGATTTATGATAAAATTAATGACTCTAAGATTAATTTATGGTATTCGAGAGGATATTTGAGAATGTTTTGGTTGAAAAAAATGGTTTTTGATGTGTTAATTTATGATAAGAGGATGTACCCTTTTATATGTGGTGTGAGGGGAACATTATGAAAATCATAAATTATTATTTTATTATAAAATAATTTTCAGTTTCAAATGGCTCCAAATGAATTTATTTCAATTATAATGTGTGTATGGGTTTAAAATATTTAAAAAAAAATATTTTTTATTCATCTTTAGGTCACCATATTGAATGTATCTTTTAGATTTAACTCTTAGTTAAATAGTATATCTATTACCATATCTTCTTGTATTTTTATATTACATTGTTAATAAACTACCTATAATATGAAAAGATAACCTCATGTGGTAAAATAATGACATATCAATCATAATATAATTCATTTGGATGAATATTAGATTTTTAAGAATATTATATCATTTAATGAAATAGTATTTGTTTTAAAAACACATTTATGTAAATTTTGACACTATTTAGTATTTGGTTTTTGTGAAAGTACTAAAAATATGATTTCTTCAAAAAAAATACATTAACTAAATCCTAAAATGTCATATTCACCTATAAAATTACTGTATGGCATAAAAATATTTAATTTACATTTAATTTAATATTTATAATATCAGTTATTTTAATCTCTCAATAATAAGGTAATTAAAACATCATCATTGTGTAATTAATAAATTTAATATTTTAATGTTTACATATTATAAATAAAATACCATGATGTAGGAAATAGTTATAGATTTAAAATTAATTTTTATAGTCAAATTTATTTTATTTAGAACCACGTATTAAAAATGGATTAGTTATAAAAATTTTAATTTTACACTATTAACTCTAATTTAAATAAAATATAAAAATAGTTCTAATCTAATATGAGTGGATCAGAAAGGGTAATATATTATTCTTAAAGTTGTTTTTTTGTCAAAATACACTTATCCAATGGAATTAGAACAAGTGTTGTGGTAATTATAATATCATTTTTTCATTTAATTACTCTATTTACTTTTAACCATATTAAATAAAAATCAAATGTTAATATTCAGAAAAAATTATTTGCATCCTATTGAACCACATATTAATTACTGATGTCAACATTGTCTCTTGTATTTTTGAAATTAAATTCATTTAATTGGTAAAATTATGTTTTATGCAAATTTGCAAATGTACCTAGAAGGTTAGTAAAAGACGTTAAAATGTTCAATAAAATTTTATTATCAAATATTACTTTAAAAATGACAAAAATGAATTATATTAGAATAATATATGTATTATGTATTTATTTTGAATTTAATATTAATTTAAATTAAAAATATTAATTTAAATGAAGAAGTTGGTTTTTATATACTATGCGGTATTTTTCAATATTCATCAAAAATTGAACGTTTTCATAAAAATACCAAAAATTCACCCTAGCCTAATTATGATATTCCGAATCAAAATATTAGGTCTATTTTACCATGTTAAATTTTTATAAGTGTATAATATTAAGTTTCTTATTTTCCACAAAAGAACATAAAAAGTAGTTATTTAAAAAATATTGTTTTTCTAAATATATAACAATTTTAACAAACCATATACATTTTATTATAAATATATTTTATTTATGTGAAAACATTATAAATAAAAAATATTTTTTATTTTTACTCATCATTTTAAAATATTTAACTGATAAATATATATTTTTTAAATAATTAAAATAATAATATGTTGTCTCGCTGAAACTCAATCGTGTGTATAACGCAAACTATGTCAGTGTTTTGTGTAGTATATTATATTGAATTACATTAAAGATATAACATAAAATAAATCATTGGGGTTACATTCTTCCCCATATTGTAAATTTCCTCCTCGAAATTTAAAAATTGGGCTTGGATGTAACACCCCAAGCTTCCACGGTACGTTTCCCGTTGAATAATGCAATAGCTTGCATTGTACGCAACTTCGAGACTCTAACACACCGTGACCAATCAATGTCACCGTTATGAATAGTAATGTCTAATTTTTAAAATTTCATAAATTTTATCATTAAAAATGATATTTATTTTTGGATTTAGAATATCAAAATTAGCTTAGGGTGAATTATTAGTATTCTTTTGAAAACTGTCAATTTTTGATGAATAGTTAAAAAACCACTGAGTTATAGTTTAAAACTGAATTTTTAATTAAATAATTATTTATTTTATTTAAATTTATTTTATGTTATTATAGATACATAATACCTATATAAGTTCAATGTAATTCATTGAAGTCAGTTTATAATAATTTTAGATATATAATAATTTTAATGAACATTTCACCATCTTTTACCCACCTCGTTGGAGAATTTTCAAATTCACATAAAACATAATTTTACCACATCTGTGAGTTGAATTTCGAAAATCTGAGTGACACAGTTAAAATCAAGGAGTAAATGTGTTTCAATAAGATAAAAATAATTTTTGGTGAATAGTAACCTTTTACTTTTATTTAACATGGTTAAATGTAAATAGTGTAAGGGAAAAATGATATTATTAATTCCCTAACACATATCCTAATTATATTGGATAAGTATAATTTGAACAAAAGAAACCTCAGGAATAAAATATGAACCTCTTTGCCCCACATGGATTAGATTAGGACATTCATTTTTATTAAAGAAGAGTTGAAAGAGTTAAAATAAAAGTTTAATAAATGAAACATTTTTAACATAGGGATAAACATAAGATAAATCCGACATTAAATATTCAATAGAAATCAATATCTATTTTCTACCTAATGGTTTTTTATTTATATTTTTTAGACATTAAATAATTTAATTTTCTTATGAAACATTGATGATGTAGTAATTACCAAGTTAATTAAATGTTAAAATACCTGATATTATAAATATAAAAATAAATATAAAATGATACTTTTTATGAATTAAACTAATTTTATAGCTTAATAAGACATATTAGGTTTAGATAGATGAATTTGTTTCAATGAAATAATGCTATTAGGAATTTATAAATAACAAAATACCCAATAGTGTCAAAATTGACATAAAAGAGTTTTTAAAACAAATATTATATTTTTAATTGATATTCTATTCATAAAATTCTATGGTTAATCCAAAGGACTTATATAATGATAGGTGTATAATTAATGAACCACTTGGAATTTTCATTAATGTGTCACGACCAATACCCTGAGGCCCATTTCGTGACTACCCGTAGCCCGCCTTCCATAGGTCAGGGGCTGGTGACTAGCACCAAAGGCGTAACTCCCTAAAATTGGGAAGGCATTGCCTTTATAAAATGTTACACACACACATAGACAGAGTTCAAGTGGAAGAAAACACTAAGTAATGTAGTACAACTAAGTGCGAAAAAGTAAATGGGCTAGTATACAAACCCAAACTGAAAGGTACAACTACAACTGAAAGTAAAGTACAACTCAAAGTACAACAGCTGAAAGGTGACAAGCAGCTCCTGGATCATCCATCGGGTTCCTACCTAAAGGGTAATTACAGATGTCCTCCTCAGCACTCCACGTCTGTCTATGTCCTCTGGGTACCGTCTCGTCATGAGATCCACCTACGGGTACCGAATCGTTGTAAGATGCACCTCCAGGTACCGTCCAGCTCTACAAGCCTCAACCACGATCAGTGATGTTTATCGTCTGCAACCAACACAACGAGGTGCGGGAAAAGCCCATGTAGGGGTGAGTATACACTAATCATTAGGGACCCTGAGACCCCAGATGGTATCCCAGAATTCACAAAGGTTTACCACAAAGGAAAGATATAAATCATGAAGTATCAACCAACACTACTTAGGTATATGCCCGTACATATACCTAAGTTATCAATCCCATATCTGCTCACGAGATCAAGTAAAACCTAGTCCACACAAGAAAACACAACGTAATCCACACAGGATATAAAGTCAAGCACATAGAAGATAATGATTGAAGATAAAGACTCATCTCCTACCAGGATTTTATTCATGATGTCGAAAATCACAGCTGCTGAAGAACTCCCCCTGCCAAGTACTGTGGTCCTGCTTCTACAACCAAGCACTTCCCACCATGGGTCTGCCGCTACTACCACACGCTCCTCCGTCGTGAAACTGATTTTACAACCAAGCGCACCCCCTCTGTCGAGTGCTGTGGGTCTGCCGCTACAACCAAGCACTCCTCTGTCGTGGGTATGCCGCTACAACCAAGAGCACCCCCTATGTCGAGTATCGTGGGTCTGCCACTACAAACAAGTGCTTTTCTGCCGTGGGTCAGCCACTACAACCAAGTGCACCCCTCATAGCCTACAAAGGTACTCCTTCTATTGAGTACCACGGGTCTACCGCTATAACCAAGCGCTCCTCCGCCGTGGTTCTGCCACTACAACGAAGCGCACCCCACTGGGATATCAGAATTACTCTGAGCCGATCGATCAGAAGACGTCAAGTCACATCCAGCTGCTAGGTCTCTCTACTTTTCTAGCTCGTCACTGCGAGAGTCCGCTCAACTAGCTACTGGTCGATACTCCAAGTATCACTTGGTTCCACGACGTAGTATCTCAAAGGACCATCTCGTCACAGGAGTCTCAACGCAACAGACGATGCATTAATCAGACACCCGGTCTGTGAGTTATTAGCCTTTAGTCCCGGGGGCCCGGTTGGTTTCGTGTACGAAACAACCCGGCCATATCTCAACTATAGACCGAAATCTCATAGGGTATGCTCAAATGGACCATTTCTCAAGTGATCACCAATGCCGCTGATGTTTCATCAAGTGGAGGTTTTCAATACAGTAGTCAAAGCAGTCACAGCCAGCTCTAAGGTTCCCGCACACAACATTCTTGTACCGGGAGGGTATGCTCCATGAGCCAAGGGGTCGATACATCAACTATCACTTAGTCCAGATTTGATGTATCCAAAGTTCCACCATTAAAAATGGAACACAACAGACATATGGTATGTCAATCGGATGCCCAGTCTGAGAGTTATTGGCTTTTTTGTTCCAGGAGCCCGGTTGGGTTTCAAGTCATAACCAACCCGACCATACTCCAACTGCATCCCAACCTTGAGCGGAGTAATCCAAAAGGTCTGTCTCACTACGAGGAAGCCATCAATGTCGATGTCACATCAATCGGACGTCTGGAGATCAAGATATAAGCGTTTTCCCTCCTAGAGCCCGGTTGGTTTCGTGTTCGAACAAACCCTCCTGAAACCAATGTTCTCCGAATCCTTGAGTATAGAATACCGAAACGACCGTCTCGATCCAAGGATCACATCGCATCTAACGGTTCGTCAATCAGAGGTCTGTATCCCATGATATGGGCATTTGAACAAGTCTGTCCGAAAACAGGGGGTTTGTGCCCAGTCCAGTACCCCCTAGGTCGGCCTGAACCGGGTCGACCCGACTCGAGTCTGGGTACAGAACACTAGGTCACGGCCTGGTCCGGCGTGGGGCGGCCCGGCGTAGCATGGCCGGTTCAGCCAGCGCGGTCGGTCGGCCAGTGCGGGCGCGGCCCACATGCGTTGGAAAGGGAGGGGGCACTTCCCCCTCTTTCCCCGAAGCAGCGACCCCACTAAGGGGGGCCGTCTTGACCGCAACACCTGGTGGTTGTAACCCCCGGCTCCTCCCAAAACGGCCGGCCAGCATGGCCGGCGGTGCTCTTGCTACGGGACCCCGCCTTGCCGCACCTTCCGGCCCCGGGGACCGGAGTTCCGGCTGCCCCATCAAGCTCACCGACGACCAGTTTTTCCAGCCGACACTTCCAGCAACGCCGCAGATTAAGTCGCGGCCTTCATCTGTCTGGCGTGGTACGATGGCACCGATCCCCTCCACTATGGCCCGACTCTGTCTGTGTCCTTGTTCGCATTCAACGGCGTGGCGTGACGGCGCCATGCTTCTTCGTCGTGGTCCGCACCGTCCGTTATTCTTTCGTTACCACATTGTGCGACGGCACCGCGTCACCTCCACCCAAACCGTGACAACCACAAACATGATGGGAGGAGGTTCTGCCGTGTTTGTGAAGTTCAGACTCCACCTGTTAGTTCGATATCAAGCGGCCATGAAAACGAAAATCTTAACGACATAACAAGCACAATTTTAATTCAATAAAATTGAACTAATCGCCTACCTCGAGTCATTCGTTTATTATAAGATGACGTCATCGAACGTTGATCATCTCAGAACGGCATTGTGAGGAAGATGACGATGAAGGTGACGTCGATGTTCGTTCATCACAAGGGAAGATGATGTTGTCGTTACTCACAACACTCTTCCAATTCCAAGTTCATGCGTCGGTCTGTTGACGACGAAGAGGAAGGAAGAAGAACCGTTGAAGATGTCTTGCGTCGTAAGGGAAGGGTTCCGTGGAAGAAGCGGCATTCATTCTTCGTTAGATTTGGCGTATTCTTCGTGTTATTCACGTTATTTGGTGAGAAAGACGAAGAACTATGAGGCCTAGAATTCTCTCCCATCCACAGAACACAAAAAAACCAACAACAAATAAAATAAGGCATTGGCCTTATTTTATTTCTCATGCCATCTTTTCAAAATTCAAAAACATGAATTACATAATTAATTGTACATGTGTGTCCAATTAATTCGGTGGTTACTTGGCATGCCATTAAAAGGGAGAGAGGAGAGTTACATAATTTAAAATGGGGTTTAGAGAATTTGAAATGGGTGGGGTTCGTGTGGCCCCCACCTAGTTATATCCTCCCAAGGGAGGTTAGGGTGTGGTGGGACCCTCCCCTAACCTCTACTTGGAGGTTTTAACCACCAACGAAAAAAAATATTTTGAACATATTTTTTTTAAATTCATAATAAAACCCAAAAATTAACATCCACTCTCGATTAAACGTAACTACAGTAATGGTATCCTTATGAAAATATCGGTATTTCGGTTTCAATGGTGCCCTCAGATTTCGATTCCGAGCACCGGTTCAAATGATAGGAAAATCTTCTCACACATTCACTGAATGTACCCGAGCTAAACTTTGGAAATTGATTCCGAGCACACCGGGCTTTGGAATCAGGTTCCGTTAGAAACCGCGCACTCGTAAGATCCCAAATAAATTAAGAAAAAAAATCCTTGAAATTTACGGGTCTTTACATTACTCCCACCTCAGGACTTTACATCCCAGTAAAGATACATAACAAACTAGGGAATCAAATGAGGGTACTGAGCACGCATCTTAGCCTCCAGCTCCCACGTGCTCTCTTAGATGTTCTCGTGCTTCCATCTGATATGCACAAGAGGAATCGACCGCCCACGAAGTACCCTCTCATGTCGATCCTCGATCTCCATTGGGACCTCCGCAAAAGTCTCCCCATCATCAACGTCCAGCTCCCCATGTTCGATGATATGCGTCGTGTTATGCACATATATCCTCAGGTGAGTTACGTGGAAATCCTCGTGCACCCTGTGCAACTGAGGTGTAAAAGCTAGGTGGTAAGCCACCACTCCTATCCTGCTGATAATATGAAAAGGTCGGATTAATCATGGAGATAGCTTGCCGCCTCGGCAAAATCTCCGTAATCCAAGCCGAGGTGAAACCCATAAGAAAACGTGGACACCATCCTCGAACTCTAGTGGTCTCCGCCTCCTATCTCCAAAAGACTTTTGTCGACTTTTAACTGTCCTCATCCGCTTCTGGAAGACTTGGACCTTCTCTGTCGAGGCCTGGACCATCTCTGGTCCACAAGTGCTACAAAGATTTCTTCTTTGCCGATAAGAGAAATCTGGTATCATTCCTCTGGATGAACAACATTCTTTTCCTAATACAGTCAATCCAGACATGAATGATTAATTCATGTCACAGATGACGTCATAAGGCCTCGACACTACTACCAAGAGATCCAACTGTTACTCTCGCCTCCAAGGGTTGAGTCACAATGTTGGCATCAATGTGTGGTCACTGTGTCTCCTCCAGTAAGAATCTCAAAATTGAGGGTCAAGTCAAGAGTTTAAACTGGAACCTCTTAGTACACAAAAAGGAGATGAAGAAAACATCACAAGGAAAAGCGTCTTTTATTACTGTAGCTGAAGTACAAAGAAACACAACATAAACAAAAAAGTAAACTAGAAGCACCATGATCAAAGATCCCATGCCTGGATCTAGTTCCACTCTTATCCGCCAGCTTCTGAAGCTCCATAATTGTATGCCTCAGCTGCATAAATCTGAGCTCTCCCATGTCCACCTGTCCACCGCGGTTGGGGTGGACCACATGGTGGTGGTGGTGGTAGAGCCTCAAAGCGTTGCCCACCACCTGCTGCTCGGCCAGCTCCTCTGCCTCGTCCGCTTACTCCATGTGGACAACCACGGTCAAACCTCTACCTCTAACTGGGAGGTCCCTCATTTATCTGCTGGTCATCTAAATGGAGGGATGGATAGTCATGTGCCATGTGACCAACCCCTCCGCAAGAGTAACTCTATCAGCTCAAGGTAAGTCGTACTCTATCCTGGGTGCCTCGCATACACGATCCTGTGTCTTGTGGTCTACCACCTGAAGGTATGGTCCTCTTGGACCACTGTGTCATCTGTCTACTGCCCACTAAAGAAGACTCTGCCACATGCCGACTAGTGGTGGGTCCTACTGCTAGAGGCTGCTCAGCAAGGAAACTCTCCACTAAGAGGGCTCGCTCCAAATCCCCTGCCTGCATCGAAATGCTAAGGGAGATCATCGAAGCTCTGATCTCATGCCTCAGTCCCTGCTCGAAGGTCCAGGCTCGGAAGAATGGGTCTTGTACCATGTCTGTAGAGTAGCATGAGATATCAGTAATCCTGGCTGAGTACTGGGCTACCGTCATGCTTCCCTGCCACAGATGAAGAATCTCCTGAATGCACACTTCACGGAGGGGTAGCTACAACGAACATTGAACAGAAGAGGCTCTCGAATTCCATCCAAAGAAGGGATGCCACATCGTGCACCTGTAGAATGAGGCTCCACCATCTAATTGCTACAGCGTGCAGGAGACTCGCTACAATGATCACCATGAGGCCAGCTGGTGTCCCTACTAACCGGAAAACTCAAACTACAGCCTCCAGCCAATCCTCAGCTGCCTTAGGGTCCGTCTCTCCATGGAACTTAGGTGGTCTATGACGCTAAAACTCATGTTGTTCACTATGGTATCATGCACTCTCAGTAGCTGGAGCTGGTGGCATCGGTGGCTCGACGGGTAAAGGTACCGCTGGTGCCCTCACTGTAACAGGGCCCTGCACCGAGGCCTCGTCGCTCGGTGGGCGGTCGTCTCACACAATGCTCGGAACCCTAGCTGGATGCTGTCGTGGGGCCATCATGAAAAGAAATAAAAGTTCCATGGTCAAAAAAAATGTATCTGGTGAGATGAAGCAAAGAAATCACAAAGAAAACTTTTTAAGCACAGAAGCAATCAATGTTTCTGTGAAATGAGTCAGAAATCAGAAGTCAGGGTCCTGGTGTATGGATACATCGGCCGCTGCACCAACAATGGACTCCCTGGACTGATAACCACACTAAAATTACCTTAACACTATTGCACCACATAGATAAAGATCAGAGTCCTGAGTTCTACGGTAGAACCAAACTCCTCTGATACCAATTTGTCACGAACCAACCTCTGGGGCCTGTTTCGTGACAACCTCAAGCCCGCCTTCCATAAGCCATTGGCTGGTGACTAGAACCAAAGGAATAACTCCCTAAAACTGGGAAGGCATTACCTTTATAAAACGAAACAAACACACATATATAGAGTACAAGCGGAAGAGTACACTAAGTAATGTAGTACAAGTAAGTGAGGAAAAGTTAATGGGCCAGTATACAAACCTAAACTGAAAGGTACAACTAAAACTGGAAGTAAAGTACAAATCAAAGTACAACAGCTGAAAAGTGACAAGCAGCTCCTAGATCGTCCATCAGGTTCCTACCTGAAGGGTAAGTACAGATGTCCTCCTCAGCACTCCACGTCCATCCGTCTCCTCCGGGTACGGTCTCGTCGTGAGATCCACCTCCGGGTACCGAATCGTCGTAAGATCCACCTACAGGTACCGTTAAGCTCTACAAGCCTCAACCACGATCAGTGATTTCCGTCTTCTACAACCAAAACAAAGAGGTGCGGTCAAATCCCGTGTAAGGGTGAGTATACAGTACTCAGTAGGGACCCCGAGACCCCCAAAGGACTCCCCAAATCCATAAAGGTTAACCACAAAGGAAAGATATCAATCACGAAGTATCAACCAAAACTACTTAGGTATATGCCAATACATATATCTATGTTATCAATCCCAGCTCTGATCATGAGCTCAAGTACAACCCAGTCCACACAGGAAAACATAATGTAATCCACACAGGATATGAAGTCATGCACATTGAAGATAATGATTGAAGATCAAGACTGAGCTCAAACCAGGATTTTATTCATGATATCAAAAATCATAGTTGCTGAAGAACTCCCCCAGCTATGTACTGTGGGCCTGCTGGTACAACCAAGCACTTCCAACCATGGGTCTACCGCTACTACCAAGCGCTCCTCCATCGTGGGTCTGCTGCTACAACCAAGCGCACCCCCTCTGTCGAGTACCGCGGGTCTACCGCTACAACCAAGCGCTCCTCCGCCATGGGTCTGCCGCTACAAACAAGTGCACCCCCTCTGTCGAGTATCAAAGGTCTACCGCTACAACAAAGCACTCCTCTGCCGTGGGTCTGCCGCTGCAACCATGCACACCCCCTCAGAGCCTACAGAGGTAATACATCTGTTGAGTACCACGGGTCGGATGCTACAACCAAGCGCTCCTCCACCGTGGGTCAGCCACTACAACCAAGCACACCCCATAGGGCTATCAGAATTACTCTGAGCTGATCGATCAGTAGACGTCAAGTCTCATCCAGCTGCTAGGTCTCTACACTCTGCTAGCTCGTCACCAGGAGGTTCCGCTCCATGAGCTACTGGTCGATACTCCAAGTATCACAAGGTTCCATTAAGTAGTATCTGAAAGGACTACCTCGTCACAGGAGTCTCAACGCAACAGACGACGCGTCAATCGGACGGTCGGTCTATGAGTTATTAGCATTTTAGTCCCGAGGCCCGGTTGGTTTTGTGCATGAACCAACCCGGCCATATAAAAACTATACCCAAAACTCTCCTAGGGTATGCTCAAAGGGACCGTTTATCAAGTGATCACCAATGCCACTGACGTTTCATCAAGCAGAGGTTTTTAGTACAGTAGTCAAAGCAGTCGCAGCCAGCTCTAGGGTTCCCGCACACAGCACACATGTACCGGGAGAGTCCGTTCCCCGAGCCAAGGGGTCGATACATCAACTGTAACGTAGTCCAGATTTGATGTATTGAAAATTTCGGTCACAACAAATGGAACACAACGCGACATACGGTACATCAATCAGACGCCTGGTCTGAGAGTTATTGGCTTTTTCGTTCTAGGGGTCCGGTTGGTTTTCAAGTCAAAACCAACCCGACCATACACCAAATGCATCCAAACCTCGAGCGGAGTAATCCAAAAGGTCCATCTCACCAAGAGGAAACCAACAAAGTTGACGACACGTCAATAGGATGTTCGGAGCTCAAGATATAAGCTTTTCCGCTCTGAGGGCCCGGTTGGATTCGTGTTCAAACAAACCCTCCCAAATCCAATTTTCTTGAAATCCTTGATTATAGTATAACTAAACGACCGTATCAATCCATGGATCGCATCGCAACTGACGGTTTGTTAATTGGAAGTCCGTAACCCAGGATTTGGGCATTTGAACAAGTCTGTCCGAAAATAGGGGGTCAGGGCCTGGTCCGACCCGGCCCAGTACCCCCTGGGTCGGCCCGGGTCTAGGTCCGGACTCCTAGGGCGCGGCGCGGCCGGTCGGCCAGTTCGGGCGTGGCCCGCGTGCACTGGAAAGGGAGGGGGCAATGCCCCCTCATTCCATGAAGTAGTGACCCTACTATGGGGGGCCGCGTTGACCGCAACACCCAGGGGTTGTAAACCCCAGCTCCTCCAGAAACGGCCGACCAACATAGCCGACCATGCTCTTGCCGTGGGACCCCACGGTCCCGTACCTTCCGGCGGCTGCGGCCGGAGTTCCGTCCACCCCATCAAGCTCCCCGGCGGCCGGTTTTTCTGGCCACCACATTCAAAAACGCTGTGGCTTAAGCCGTGGCCTTCATCCATCTGGCGCGGCGTGACGGTGCCATGCCCCTCCACCATGGCCCGACTCTAGCTGCGGCCTCGTTTGCATTCAACGGCGTAGGGTGATGGCCCCACGCTTCTTCGTCGCAGCCTCCACCAGCCGTGATTCTTTCGTTCCCACATGGTGCGACGAAACCGCGTCACCTCCACCCAAATCGTGATAACCACAAACATGATGGGAGGAGGGTCGATCGTGTTCGTGCGGTCCGGCCTCCTCCCATTAGTTCGATATCAAGCAGCCAAGCAAACAAAAATCTCAATGACATAACAAGCACAATTTTAATTCAATAAAATTTAACTAATCCCCTACCTTGAGTCGTTCATCAATCGAAAGATGACGTCATCGAACGATGATCTTTGCGGAATAGCATCGCGAGGAAGATGACGACGAAAGTGACGTCAGCATTCATTTGTCATAAGGGAAGATGATGTTTCCATCATTCACTGCATGCTTCCACTTTTGAGTTCGTGCGTCAGTCCATTGAAGATAAAGAGGAAGGAAGAAGAACCCTCAAATTAGTCATGCATCGGAATGGAAGGGTTCTTAGGAAGAAGCATCATTCGTTCTTCGTCGGAGTTGGTGCATTCTTCGCGTTCTTTGGTGATAAAGACGAAGAACTATGAGGCCTAGAATTCTCTCCCAACCACATAACACAACAAAACCAACAAAAAATAAAATAAGGCATTGGACTTACTTTATTTCTCATTCCAACATTTCAAAATTCAAAAACTTGAATTACGTAATTAATTGTACAAGTGTGTCCAATTAATTCGGTGGTTACTCGGCATGCCATTAAAAGAAATAGAGGAGAGTTACATAATTTAAAAGGGGGGTTTAGAGAATTTTAAAATGGTGGAGCTCATGTGGGCCCGACCTAGTTATATCCTCTCATGGGAGGTTCGTGTGTGGTGGGCCCCTCCCCTAACCTCCACTTGGCAGTTTTAACAACCAACAAAAAAAATATGTCGCACATATTTTTTTCTAATTTCATAGAAAACCCCAAAATTAACATCTGCTCTTGATTAAACGCAACTGTGGTAATGGTTTCCTTACGCAAATACTGATGTTGTAGTTTCAACGGTGCCCTCAGATTTCAATTCTGAGCAACGGTTCAAAAGTTAGGAAAACCTGCTCGTTCGTTCACTGAACGTACCCGAGTTAAACTTCAGAAATTGATTCCTGGCACCCCGGGCCTCGGAATCTGGTGCCGTCAGAAACTGCGCACTTGTAAAATCCCAAAGAAATTATGAAAAAAATTTCTTTGAAAATTATGGGTCTTTACAGGATGTATATAGTTAGTTTATTAACCATATCATATTAAAATACAAAGAGACATGGTAAATGTCAAACTATTTAACTAATCATTAAATCTAAAAGATAAAGCTGATATAGTGACTCAAACCTATCGAAAACCTATTGGTTGAGTGATTTTTCACCCATCCACACCATATCCTTTAAATAATCTATTTATGATCCTTTAAAAATGGAAAATTAATTTATTATAATATTCAATTTATAGCTTTTCCTAATGTGCCCCCAACACCTCTTATAAAAGTGCACTTGCCCTTCTCTCTAATTCACACCTTCAAAGACATTTGGCTCAGCAAAACTCTACCCAAATACCCTATAAAATGTCCTCCCTTTATCCAAGTGGCCATTCTATAGTAAAAAAGACAACGCAAAGATCACTTTTGATCAAAACGAAAGGAAGAATCCGATGAAGAGTTGAATATCTCACCACCTCTTCCAAGATCCATTCTTCTTCCACTTCCTTTTTCTATGTTGTTTCCTTTATAAAATAATAACTATAGTATCTTATATATATTGTGATGTTATTATAAATATGATACAACCAAATTAATTATTCTATTCATATTTTTAATAACATGTCATCATACGTGCGTACGTACGCCTTACCGTCTCCACATTGTGGTGTAATTGTTATTCAATATGTTATTATTTGGATAGATATAATAATGATGTGTAATTGATGTAAATAATAAATATATCACTATAATGATTCGGTATATATGATATACCATTCAATTATATATTATTATAATATCAAAACAATGATATTGTCGCTCGTGTGTACGTACAGATTAATATCTCCACATAGCGATGAGATTCATTCCCCGTCATATACATTAAAGACTAATTTTCATTTGATGTTAAAAAATAATGTTTAAAGACATGATATAATTCTGGATATGAATAAGATTCATCTCATTTATAAAAAATATGACTCACATAACAATGAATATAATGGAAAACGAATCTGTTAACACCTGAAACGACGATAATACTATGATATAATTAACAAAGCAAAGTTAAAAGATCATATATGATATCATATTAATGTATATTATTATTTTATATTTAAATAAAAATTATATCACCATTATAAATGAGGTTAACCTACCCTTTACCAAATAAAAGTACAAGGTAAGATTTAATTTAACAATCTCCTCATTATCCGAGGTTGTTTATATATAATAATCTACTGTGAGTTCTTTATCATCCATATTAATTTTTCTTAAAATTGTATTTCAAAATATTTTTACTATTTACTAGACTATGGGGTAATGTAATTTATACCCATTTATACATTTTATAAAATGGTTTCAAATGAATCTTTCCATCGTTTTCCAAAAAATGTAATTTTATCTTTTTCGACAAAATTAAGATAAGAATTTTTTTTAACTTATACTACGGGAGTGGCTATTTTCCGCAATTATAAAATTGTCGAATCTTCCCTTACAAGATTATAATAATATTTTCAATTTAAATGTTTTAATTTATAATTAATCGACTTTTAAATGATTTCAAAAAAGAGATATTTCTCTCAAATATTTTTGATTTCATCTATGTCAACATCCATTGATGGATTTTAAGCATATTTTAAGTTGATTTATTATGATACAAAACTTATATATTGTATTTAAGGATTTGTGATATGTTTGACTATGGATGTGTTATTTTTATACCATTCATGGTTTAAGGAATAATTATTGACATTTTTTATGATAGTTTTAATACGAATGTTTATGTTATGTTTAAAAATGTTAATATGAGGAATAGATTGGACTTAGTATGTGACGGGCGGACCCCAATATAGCTCCTTGATGAATAGGTAGGTCTCATGAGACAAACTATTATCTTGGCACAAGGCCTTGACAAAATCTTATTTTTAATCTTGGCACAAGGCCTTGACAATGTGGTTATGAAAGTCTGGTATTATGCATTCCAACATTATGAAAGTAGTTATTGATATTGCATGTGATTATTCGACTAGTAGAATATCCATGTGAATAAGTAAATGGCATTTATTTCATTTTATTTTATTCCATATTTTGCTGAAGATCAAGTTTAAAAGTATTTTTTTAGTTATGCATTGCCTTAAATGTTTATAATTATTTATGAAATATTCGGGTATATTGTTATCCTTACTGAGCATCTGAGATCACACCTTTTATTGATTTATTCATACCAGGATGTGAAAAAGTATTTTATGACTAACCTGTAGGGATAGTCTGAGGTGATATGAGCATGGACTATGGAGACTATGTTGTTATAGTTTTTCATATTATCATGTATTGTAAGACAAATTAATGTATCTAGTGTTTCCAAGGCTACTAAGCTAATCTATCATTCGATATTTTATCTTTTGTGATAATGCCAATGTTATGTAACAATGCACTGACTCCGGTTAACTATGGTCAGGAATTTACGGTTGGTATCAGAGGAAGTTTAGTACAAACCTTTGAAGATTGATTTAGATAAACTCTGATTAGAGAACATATCCCTATGATATACTTTGAGGATTAGTATAGCAGAACTTCCAAGAATTATGGTATTGTATAGATTTTGTGAGTTTTCCAAGTAATACATCCATGTCTGGATACGAGTAGGTAGAGGCTGCTCTGGCACAGATGTACTAAGGTGTAAAATCCGAAAACACCACTTTGATTAAGACTCGAATGGGAACTGGTGCATGACAACGGGCCTTGCTGCACTCTTGGTTACGACACTCCAGAGGGATATCCATAGGATAATTCTCATTTTTTACAAACAATTATGAAGGGATTATGAGTATATATTTCCTCAATGAAAACATTTTTTTATGATTATGGATTATATCCATAAACTATTCAATTTATGTTATGTGTTTTATAAGTGTGGAATTATGTATTTTGATTCAAAAACTAATATAGTTTATGACATTTTATTGAAATGGAACCTCGGGGATGGAATGGTACCGTATCAATGCACGCACTCCCTGTAGGGATTTCTATCCTACTCTTGGTTATTATAGTGGAGCTAGTGATACAACTGGTGCTGATCATCACATCACCATATTAGCAAAACTCACTCTGGTTATGAATAAAAACCTTACCCATATGGAACACTCTGATCCACATCATTGAGGATCAATGATAGATCACATCATGAGGAAAAAACCACCAACATTAAATTGGAGTACAAATCCATTAGTAGCTGAGCAATGGATAAATTCCTTAGTGAAAATATTTCATGCCATGGGGAGTAGTGAAATAGAAAAAGTTGTCATGGCAGTTTACAACCTCACTAGAGATGCTGATCAATGGTGGACATTGATTCAAAACACAAAGGAAGATGATGAAGTATCAAATATGGAATGGAGGGATTTTAATCATATTTTCTAAGAAAAATACTTTCCTCGTGACCATCGAGTAGATAAGGAAATTAAATTTCTGAGTATGAGGCAAATAGAGGATGATAATGTAGCAATGTATGAGGCAAACATTACAAGGATAGTGAGGCATGGTATAGATTATATACTTAACCCAATAAGTAACATTTATTGTTTCCTTGATTGTTAAAACCATTTCTACATCAAGAATTAATCTCATAATATTTCTCATCATACGATGATATTGTCTCATGTGTTATCAAGACTGACGAATAATTCACTTTGTCTTACTAGTTTAAAGAAAATATAGAGAAGAAGAGATATGTTGATGACTCTGGAAATGTAAATAAGTAGAAGAAGGGAAACATTGTATATCCATCCTGTAGTAAATGTGGGAAGAAACACCTTGGTACTTTCTTAAAGGGAATGAGAGTCTGTTACAAGTGTGGTGAAAATGCAACCATGCTTGTGATTTTCAAAGGGGAGAAAGAAGCTACTAATGTTGAAAGGTAAAATTTCCGGGAAATGGACCATTTTGTAAATGAATGTCCTAAGCATCAAGGGAACTCACCTTAGAAAAGGGAAAGAGATCAAGGAAAAGATTATATTTTCACTACTGCTGAGGTAGAAGCTCCGAAAGTTGTGGTGGTAGGTAATTTAATTGTTTCCTCAAGTTTATCAAATGATTTATTTGATTCGGGATCATCGCATTGTTTCATATCATCCCAGTTTTCTATAAAAATTAAATATTTTCAATTTGAATTAACAAGGGAGTTTTCAGTTTAGACTCCTTAGGGAAGTATCATCACAATGAAGTTTTTTGAATCTGCTCCCATTAAAGCATATAAATTTTCTCTATCTTCTGATCTCATCCTCATACCCATGATTTAATTTGATATAATCCTCGTTATGGATTGGCTTTTGGACAATGATGTGAAGATTTATTGTAAGATGAATGCTGTTATGATTTTTTATAATGATGATAATGAACACATTATCTTTAGAGAAGAATCTTCAGAACCTGATTCTCCTATAGATCCACCCTGAGTAGCTTAAATAAATTCAATTATTAAGGAGGAAGATATTGAAATAGCCATGGGTGAGGAAAGGAATTTTCAAATAGAGGATGTATATATTGTGAAATAATATGTTGATGTGTTTCCACAATATTTACATGTACATCATCTAGAACGAGAAATTTAGTTTTCCTTTGACTTAATTCCTGATTCAAGGCCCATATCGAAGACACCTAATTGATTGGAAAATGTGGAATTAGTCGAAATAAAGAAACAACTATAGGAATTTAGTAATAGTGAATTTATTTTCCCTAGTGTTTTTCCATGGGGATCCCCTGACCTTTTTATTTTGATGAAAGATGATTCTACATGGTTTTGAATTGACTACCAGGAGATCAATGCTATAACTATAAGGAACAAGTATTCCCTGCCTTTTATTGATGATTTATTTAACCAATTGCATGGAGATTAATAATTTTCAATGATTGACCTTTGATCTGGATACCATCAATTGTTTTTGAAGAAGGAAGACATTCTGATGACAAAATTTCGAACAAGTTACATACATTATGAGTAACAGTAATGCCTTTTGGATTGACTATTGCACACTCAGTTTTCATGGATTTAATGTACAATGTTTTGAAGGATAATCTAAATGATATTTTTGTTGTATTTATTGATGATATCTTGGTATAATCCAAAATATACGAAGATCCTAAAAATCAATTGTGCATTATCTGGATGACTCTTAGAAGACATGAATTATATTGGAAGTTTATCATGTGTGAATTCTAGCTTTAAGAGATTTATTTTCTTGGCCAAATTGTCTGTATGGATGGAACTTCCATTGATCCATCAAATACCAAGTCAATACAAGAATGGCTAGCATCAATATGTATAACTGAGGAACACGACATTTTTGTTTTAGAGGTTATTATCGACATTTCGCCTAGAATGTTTCCCGGTTGGCTAACCGATTAATAAAGATCACACGAAAAAGGGTTAAATTCTATTCGACAAAAGAGTGTGAAAAATGTATTGAAGATCTGAAGTGATGATTAGTCAATGCTTCTATATTGACTCTACCATTGGGGAATGATGGGATCATTATTTATAGTCATGCATCAAAGATAGGACTTGGTTGTGTCTTTATGCAGAATGATAGGGTTATTGCCTATGCATTACGACAGTTTAAAATTAATGAGAAAAACTATCCTAGTCATGATCTTGAGCTAGCAATGGTAATCATCGTTTTGATGATTTACAGACAATATCTCATTGGTGAAAAATATGAGATTTATACTGATCACAAGAGTTTGAAGTATATTTCCTCACAGAAAGAAGACATCATGAGACAATGAAGATGGATTGAACTAATCAATGATTATGATAACACGATACACTACAACCCATGGAAGGAAAATAAGGTGGCAGATTCTTTGAGTAGAAAGGATCATGGAGTTTTAAACAAAATGAGATTTTAAAGGGATACTATTTTCATGGATCTAGTTAAGATGGATATCAGAATCAAAATAGAATGTTAAACATCAATACATTTTCAAATGGTTTCCAAACCATATTTACTAGAATGGATAAAGAGTTTTCTGATCAATTTGGAAGTGTTTGAAAGGAATATTAACGCTGTGAATGTAGGGAGATTGAGTGAATTTGTGTATGAAGATGAAATTTTGAAATTTGGGAAGTGACTTTGTGTTCCCAATATACCTGATCTAAAAAGAGAATTGTTGGATGATGCCCATAGTCCAAATTTCTCTATACACCCTAGGAGAACCAAAATGTATAGAGATTTGAAGGATCATTTTTGGTGGGACAACATGAAGAGGGATACTGTAGATTTAGTGTCAAGATGTATGGTTTGTCAACAACATAAATAATGAAGGAAACATCCTGGAGGAGTCATGCAACCACTTTCCATAGCGGAGTGGAAATGGGATAATATTATGATGGTCATTGTCATAGGACTACCAAAGACTCCTAGAAGGAACAATGCAATATGGTTCATTGTTTATCATCTTACCATGTCATCACATTTTCTTGCTATAAGAGATGATCTACAACATGAACGTCTACGAATAATATATATTAATGAAGTTGTGAGACTACATAGAGTAACACTAATGATTGTTTCTTTTCTTAATCCTCATTTTACTTCATGATTTTGGAAAAGTATTTAGAAAGTCCTAGATACTGATTGTCATTTGAGCACTTCCTACCACCACCAAACTGATGGAAAATCAGAATAAACTATTCATACCTTTAAAGGTAGGTTGATATCATTCTCACTTGACTTTCAAGGTATGTGGGATCAATATTTACCTTTGACAGAATTATCCTATAACAATAGCTTCCACTAAAGAATTCATATAGAACCATATGAAGTTTTATATGGAAAGAGATGTCGCACACTGACATGTTGGTAAGAAGATGGTGAATGAAATCATGCTAGCCCAGAACATGTTGAGTAAACAATGGAAAATTTTAAGGTAATCTAATCCCACATCAAAGCAGCTCAAAGTAAGAAGAAGAGATATGTCGATAACCGAAGGAAGGATATGGAATTTCAAGTAGGAGATCAGGTTTTCATTAAGGTATCTCCATGGAAGGGTGTTATACGTTTCGGTAAGAAGGTTAAATTGAGTCCTAGGTACATCGGACCTTTTCAAAATTCTAGAAGGAATTGGGGTTGTAGCTTACCGTTTGGAAATGACGCCAGCTCTCTCCAAAGTTCATGATGTGTTTGATGTATCACTGTTGAGAAAATACATGCCTGACCCAATGCATGTACTCACCTATGAAGAATTAGAACTAGAACCTGATATGTCTTATTGTGAAAATCCTTTCAAGATTCTTGATATAAGAGAACAAGTGCTGAGAAGCTGGATGCCTCATCTGGTAAATGTTCTATGGAGAAACCATAAGTTGGAAGAGGTAATGTGGGAACCCATGGAACTTATGATGAAGAACCACCATAGTCTTTTCATGTGGTAGTATTCTAGAAATTTTGAGGATTAAATTATTTGAAGGAGGGGAGAATGTAACAACCCAAGCTTACATGGAATGTTTCCCTTTGAATAATTAAATAGTTTGCATTGTATGTTACTTCGAGATTCTAACACACCCGTACCAATCAAAGTAGTCGTTATGAATAGTAATACCCAATTTATGAAATTTTATAAATTTTATCATTTCAAATGGACTTCATTTTAGGATTTGGAATATTGAAATTATCAAAGGGTGATATATGGTATTTTTCTGAAAACATTCAATTTTTTATGAATAGTTAAAAAAGAGTGAGTTATAGTTTAATACTAAATTTTTTTTAAATAATTTTTTATTATATATAATTTTTTTTAGGTCAAAAAAGATCCATAATACATATATATGTTCAATGTAATTATTAAATTTAGTTAATAATAATTTTAGATATATACAAATTTTATTGAACTTTTCCCTGTCTTTTACCCACCTCCTAGAAAAATTTGCAAATTCAACTAAAACATAATTTTATCTCTTATATGAGTTGAATTTTGAAAATTTGAGAGACATGGTTAATATCAAGGAGTAAAATGTGGTTTAGTAAGATATAATTATTTTTTGGTGAATAGAAAATTTTTTACTTTTATTTACCATGATTAAAAGTAAATAGTATAATTAAGGCTAAAAATGATATTATTATTACCCAAAAACATGCCCTAATTCTATTGGATAAGTATAATTTGACCAAAAAAAACTTCAGAAATTAAATATGAACCACTTTTGTCTACTTGGATTAGATTTGGATATTTATTATTGTTTTATTAAAAGACGAGTTAAAAGAGTTAAAATCAATGTTTAATAACAATTTTCTTTAATATATGGCTAAACTGAAGAGAAATTCAACAATAAATATTCATTATAAGGCTAAAAAAATTCCTTTAATAATGGTTATTTATTTATATTTTTTAGACATCAACATAATTTAATTTATTAATGACATAATGATGATGTTGTAATTACATAATTATTGAAATATGAAAATAATTGATATTATAAATGTCTAACTTAATGTAATTGGAGACTTTATATGAATTACACTAATTTAATATGGTAAAATAACATATTAGGGTTGGTTAGATGAATTTTTTTTCGAAGTAATAATGCTATTATGAATTTAGCAAAAAAATATATCAAATAGTGGAAAAATTGACATAAAAGAGTTTTTAAAACAAATTATATATTATTTATTAATATTATATTCTAAAAATATAAGGTTCAAAAAAAGGACTTATATAATGATAGCTGTATCAATAATGATCCACTTGGGGTTTTCATGGAAATATATATTATGTTTATTAACCGTATAATATAAAAATACAACGAGACATGGTAAATGTCGAACTATTTAACTAAGTGTTAAATCTAAAAGATAAACATAACATAGTGACCAAATATTATATAAAACTTGCTGTCTAATAGGTTTTCAACACATCCCCACCATATCCTTTAAATAATTAATTTTGGGGCCAATAGAAACTGAATATGATTTTATTATAAAATAATCTTTCTAGCTTTTCCTAATGTACCCCACACCCATCTTATAAAAAGTAACCCCCCCTTATCTCTAATTCACACCTTCAATGAAATTTTTCTCGGCCAACCTCATCACAAAAAACCCTCTCAATTTTCCTCCCATAATCCTATAAGACTTCCTTTTGTTAGAAAGCCATCATAGGGAGCCTTATGATCAAATCAAAAGAAAGAACCCATAGAAGAGGTAAATATCTCACCACCTCTTACAAGTTTCTTTAATCATCCACATCCTTTTTCATCGTTGTTTCCATTATAAAATAATAACTAAATTATCTTATATATAATGTGATGTTATTATAAATATGGTACAACCAAATTCATTATTCTATCAATCCTTTGAATAACATGTCCCTATACGTGCGTATGTATGGATTACCATCTCCATGTCGTGGTGTATTTATTATTCAATACATTATTATTTGTATGGGGATAATAATGATGTATAATTGATATAAATAATAAATATAACATGATAATGATTTTTTATATATTATAATCCATCCAATTATATATTATTTTTATATCAATAGAATGATATTGCCTCTCGTGCGTACGTACGGATTACCGTCTCCACATAGTGAGGAGATTCATTCCCCATCGTATCCCTTCAAGAATAATATTCATTTGATGATTAAAAATAATGTTTAAAGACTAGATATCATTCTATATATGAATAATATACATCCCATCCATAACAAATATGACTCACATAACAATGAATATAAACAAATAAAACTCTGTTGACACCCAAAACGACAATAATACAATGATATTATTAACAAATAAATGTTAAAAGATCATATATGATATCATATTAATGTATATGATTCTTGTATAATTTAATAAAAATTATTTCACCATTATACAGGAGGTTAACCTACACTCTAACAATTAAAAGTACAAGGTAAGGGTTAATTTGACAATCTCTTCATTATCATAGCTTGTCTATACATAATTATCTACATGGACCTCTTTATCATCAACATCCATGTTTCTTAAAAATGTATTGCTATACATTTCAACTATTTATAGACTATGGGTTAAAGTCATTTATACCCTTGAATATCTTTTTATCAAATTATTTCAAAGGAATATTTCTGTCATTTTACTAACAAGGTACTTTTTACCTTTTTAACAAAATTAATGTAAGAATGTTTTTCAACTTATACGGTGGGTGAGGTTATTTTCTGCCATTAAAAATTTTCCGTACGTTCCCTTACACACTTATAAGAACTTTTTCAATGTAAATGTTTTATTTTATAATTATGTTACTTTTAAATGATTTCAAAAAAGAGATATATCTCTCAAATATTTTTGATTTCAACTATGTCAACATCCATTGATAGATTTTAAGCTTATTTGAAGTTCATTTATTATGATACAAAATATCCATATTATATTGAAGGTTTTTTTATATGTTTGATTGTGGATGTGTTATTTTTATACGATTCCTGGTTTATGGATAAATTATTGATATTTTGTAAGCTAGTTTTATTTCTATTGGATATGTTAGGTTTAAACGTGTTCATATGAGGAATGCATTGGACTTAGTAAGTGACAGGTGATGCCCGCTATAGCTCCTCGATGCATCGGTAGGTCTGATGAGACAAACTAGTTTCATGGCACCATGCTTTGACAAAATTTTATTTTTAGTCTTGACACAAGGCATTGACTATGTTGTTATGAATGTCTATCATTATGCATTCCATCATTATGAATTTGGTTATTAAAATTTCATGTGATTATTCGACTAGTAGAATATCCATGTGAATAATTAAATGGATTTATTTCATTTTGTTTTTTCCATATTTGGTGGAAGATAATGTTTAAAATTATTTTGGTTTAGTTATACAATGCCTAAAATGTATATTCTTATTTATGAAAGTTTCATCTATATTGTTATCCTTATTGAGAATCTGAGATCACTCATTTCTATGACTTATTTTTACCATGATGTGACGAAATATTTTATGACTGACCTGTAGGGATAGTTTGATGGAATATGAGTGTGGACTATGGAGACTATGTTGTTGTATTTTGTCACTTTATCATGTTATGCAATACTTATTAATGTATATAGTTTTTCCAAGGCAACTAAACTAATCGTTCTTTTAAGAATTGATCTTTTGTGATCATTCCAATGTTATATAATAATACATTGACTCTAGGTAACTAGGATCGGGGAATTACATTTGAAACTTCATTGAATGTCCTACATCAGAAAAAGAGTTAATTATACTATCACTTTAAAATAAATAAAGAGAAGTACAAAGTTCACTTGAGAAAACCCATACAAGGGTTCCATGTAAGAAATCATGGATATGGAATTGAAAACAAACCATCAAGTTCTGATGTCGATTGATCGAGAACATGATCATGAGAAATTTAACTACCAAAAAATCATAAACTTGTGATTGGTTAAATGATCTTTGATTACCATATCAGAATAATAAACAGACTAGTTTTTTTGTTTTAAATTCCATTTCATAATGATTAGGATTGTTTTGAGATTTACTATGAACATAAGGTGATATAATTACTTTTCACGTATAGTTCCATCCATTAATAAATTTCTACCACAATCTCATCGTTTTCAAAATGATGAGTTTTATAGATAAATTGTTCACACATGAAGAACTAGAATCAACATTGAGAGAACCACATAATCCACAAAAGATGAACTATATATATACCTTGTGTTTAGAAATTAACCAAAAAAAATTGGTCAGTACAAGATCAGATGATACCCAAATGGGAAAATCCATTATAGAAAGAAAAACTACTCTAAATCTCCAAAATTAAACAACCAATACCCATTGTTCAACAAACCCTATTTAATAAACAATTGTATTTTAATTTATTCAAATTATTACAAACTATGTTTGAATTCCAAAATTCATAATGATTTGGTGACATAGTCTTCCAGGATAAATCTTAACATTTATCTCCAAATAACATCGACTACATTTAATGTCACATACTAATCAAATATTCTCTATGATAGTTTAATAATTTCCATAAACTAACCAAATCGCTATAAGTCCACAATAAAAACATTGATTCATTCAACATAAAAATAAAGTGTTTCTCTAGAAATGAAATAACATATTATTCTATATTCCTTATGCATATAGAGTTCCCCAAAGAAGGAACATCATCCAAAATAACATTTGTCACATAATAACCAAATCATTTTCCTGTAATAAGTATATCCATTTGATAAATAATAAGTTCCCAAAATCAATATATTCTTGATCGATAAATTATTTAACAAAAAATAAGTACTCAAACTAACACGGGACTTCACGTAATCCAGTGGTAGGCGATAAATCCTAGTCGCACTTTGGTTGTGGGTTCGATTCCCACAACTTTGTCGGATGCGATTGGTTGACACAGTCTGTGTGTTATTCTTTTTAAAAAACTATATTATTTTATAATATTCCCAAAATTAGATAAATTCCTCAAAAATAACAATGACATATTTAACCACAAATGTTATCTCATACCATTCATTTTCTTCCCAAAAACTAATAACACATAATTTCCCCAAATTTAAAGTTCATATAAACACAAATGGTTTTTTATAACAATATCTACAAAAGGAATGATAAATATTCCTCAAATAGTATTTTCATATAACATACTAAAGGGTTACACGTACAAGAGATAGGTCTTCCAATGTAATCCAATCAACAAAGAGCAGTAATAATTTTAAACATTTCTCCATCCATTTATTTCTACATATGCTCTTCAATGACCTAGTGGTTATCCAATAAAATAATTCATTGACTCAGTTAATGCCCAGGTCCACTAAAATTACAAAAAATTACTATAAATGGATTCTTAGGAACTTTTTTATTTTTTTCTGTAATACACATCATTTTACCTCGATAATCATTATTTTATGTCCTTTTTCACAAACATAATTAATTTATTTGTTCCATTTAGACATTATCCTAGGTTTCTCCTTCCAAATTTCCTACATGGTAGAAATTGAGCTTTTATTTCTCCATGGTGTCCACTTTTGGAGATCTTATCATTGTCAACCATTCTAATCATTTTTGAGTTTGGGAGTTGGTTAATGTATATGTTGTTTATCATATTTTTGGAAACTTGATTCAGTATTAACATGTTGTATTTTAATCCTATTAAAATTCCATTTTTTTTCTCATTTCCACCACCATACCAACCTTGTACATCATTTTCAATGATACTATGACTTCTTTGGAATTTAGCCATTGACTAAAAAGAAAAAGAAAAGTGTGAGTAAAAATAGTCATAAAATCATTTTGATAGTATCTTGACACCAAATTTTCATTCTAAAACAACTTACGATTAACTGAGGTTATTTATTCTCATCTTATATAAAAATACTTCAAATCGATCTGTAAAAAATGTGAATTATCCTTAGCATATCCCTCGCGAGTGTCATAGCAAGTGAGTAGTAAGGCTCATTGTCATGTACCGGGATACCAAGGGTCAAGCCCAAAAATACATGTCAGAGTTTTCGCTCCGAGGTACATTTGTGCCAGAACCACATCCACTTGTGGTATCCATACATGGATCTATTATTTCGAAAACTCAAAAAATCTCAACATTACAAAAATTCTATCAAGTTCTTCTTTATTAATCATCAAATTTTAACTTCACATAATGTTTTCTAATTAGAGTTTATCTAAATCTATTTCCACGGTTTTTGTTAAACTTCTTCTAATACCAACTATAACACCCTAGGCCCAGAAGACTAGTGATGATGCATTATTTTAATACATTGGAATGATTACAAGGAATCAATTCCCATAGGACCAACCAGCTTAGTAGTATAGGAAGACAAATTAAATACATGAATATCATATTACAATGACTAGAATAAAATACAACATAGATAATCCTTCGAGAATTCCATTATTCTCAAATTTAAATCCTGTATATAAATCATAATACACTTCTGGGAATTCTGGGCAAATAAAACATAAGAAAGGTGGTGAGATCAGATGCTCAGTCAGGGTGAACAATATAACAGAAGCTATCATAAATAATCATATACTTTTATGGAAAGTGATAAAATTGAAACACAATCCCATTAAACATAAATTCAGTATAATAAGTAAAAGATAAATAAAATAATTCCATTAATTATTTAAATGGATATTCTACTATTCAAATAATAACATGTAATATTAATAACTAAACACATAATGATGTAATTCATAATTCCAGAAATCTTAACCACAATGTAAAAGCCTTGTTTAATGACCCTAAATATATATTTTGTCAAGGGAATGTGCGAAGACACTAGTTTTCCTCATGAGGCCTACCGATGCATCAAGGTGTTATAGCAGTCCTCTCCCATAACATACTGTGTCCAATGTATTCCTAATTTGAAAATGGTGATATATAATCCGTACATTCCAATTAAAATTAGTATACAAAATGTCAATAATTTAACCAAAATCCCTAAATGATATAAAAATTTCACATCCACAGTAAAAAAACTCATTCACTAGAATATGGAAGATTGAATTATTATAAATCAACCTCAAACAAGAATAAAAGAAAATAAAGGATAATTACCCAGATGAAAATAACTAGTAAAAGTATTTGAGAGAAATATCCTATTTTTCTTGAATACATTTAAATGACTCACTATTTATCAAAGAAGTTGTTTAAAAGTGATTTTTGAATCAAAGTGTCCCATTCAATGTTGAAGCATTTGAAAGGAATTTTAATTTTAAAACTTCAATGTCCATATAAATAAATAAAAAAAACCATTTTTAAATCATGGTCATTAATGATGTGGATTTAGAAGAATAAATCATTAAAACAATTAAAATGATATTATAGTTAATGAGTTCCAAAACAATGGTGGGACACTTGAATACAATTAATTGTGGAATAAAATTTTTCAAAACATTATAATATCATGATAATAAATGGATTCATGATATAATATGTCAATGGAGAGTATATAGACTCTATAAAAGTGAATTGGAGAATAAAAACAATGAAGATTCAATGGAATGTAAATTGAGACGAAATTCCTTGTAATTATTGTATCCGAAGTTAAGGATAAATAAATGACATAATGATGTGTGAAAAATATAAATACACTCAATATGATTGTATATTCTGTGTAAATAATTCAAATTATGCTCACATATTATGTTAAAAAGATAACCAATGATGTGGATGTTTAACTCAATGAATAGAAATTGAGTTAAGATTACCCTTATCGTGTTTATATCAATGACCTTAGAATTTGTAAATAGATTGATTATCTGTATCAAAAGTATACACACACAAAGGGGGGTGTAAACTACTACATAAATTATTAAATACTGATTCCACACATAATATTTGTGTCAAACAATCAATGAAGATTGCATAAAACCCAATGAGAGGAAATTGAAATTAGAATTTCCCTTACCGATTTGGTAACTTACAAAACATAAACCCTAAGAATGAAGGATCATACAAAGAAGATGTAAATACCGACAAATAAAGGTATATTGCACAACTAATACCATCATGGGCATTACATACACCACATGGAAAGTAAATTGTTTCATATATAGCATGAATCTCATGGGAATAAAAAGTGAGTTGAAAACCCCATACCTTGTACTTTTCTTTAGCTGATTGTATATTTAAACTCATGTAAAATGACCATAGTATGTTATTGAATTATAAAAGAAAAATATTAATAGTTATTATATAATATATTATTCATTTTTGACTTTATATTTCCCATTTAATAATAATTTCAATGTTAAAGAAACATTTCATGTAGTAATCACTCTCTTAATCATAAATGTTTAAAATTGTTATTCTTGATCGTATGACATAGATCATGATTTACATACATCATGAATAAAAAACATGACTAATATATATCATATATATTTAGAATATGAATATTTATTAAAAATAGATATGTGAAATAGAATCACCATTCATTGAGATAGTTGTCCATACGTACGCATGAATTTTTTTTTCATTTTCATATGGTATAGTATGAAAGTAAGAAAATGACAAACATTTATCTACATAAATATATATTATTCCTGTAAAATATTACCTTATATACCTCATAATTAATCAATATATATATATATATATATATACTTGAAGTGTGATCGTTTTAGATGAGTATCATCGTGTCTTGTAGATGTTAAGTCGTACGTACGCATGAGCGACAATATAATTTTATTGATGATGAAATAATGTTTAAATGGATGGTGGATTATATATACTAAATCATTAGAACTTTATATAAATTATTTACATTAATTATAATTATTATTGTACTCATCAATATAATGTACTTTTGAATAACAATCTACACCACATTGTGGAGACATTAAGCCGTATATTCGCACGTATGGTGACTTGGTCATGCATAGGATGGATAAAATATTGAACATGGATGTACCAAATTTGTTATAAAATCATAGTATATATATGGTACTTGAGTTATTATTTTTTTACTAAAACAACAAGGAATTTCTAAGTGGATGAAGAAAAGAACATTGAAAGGGGTGATGAAATAATGAACTCTTTTTCGGGTGCTTCCTTTGGATTTGAACAAAAGAGCTCCTTAGGATGTATTTATTATCAAATTAATTCCTCTAGGTTTAATTTAGGTGATTTAAGAGGATTTTTGAGAAGTATTTGTCTAATAAAATGGATTTTTCTGTATGAATTTAAGAGAAGGAAAGTACCATTTTATAAGAGAGGTGAGGGGCACTTTAGAAAGTGGGTAAAATATTATTTTATTATAAACTAATTTTAGGTTTACGAAGGCTCCAAATGGTATTATTTTGATTCTAAGGTATGGATGGGTTGATTAAATCTCAAAAAATATGTTTTAGACAAGTTTAGGTTAACATATTAACCTTGTATTTTAGATTTAACTCTTAGTTAAGTAGTTTAACTTTTACCATATTAACCTTTATTTTTATATTTCATAGTTAGTAAACATTCTATAAAACTACAATAGAATCTCAAGTGGTTCATTAATGACTTATATATAATTATATATGTCCTTTGGATGAATCATATATTTTTTAGAATATCATATCATTTAATAAAATTGTATTTGTTTTCAAAAACTCGTTTATGTCAATTTTTCACTATTTAGTAATTTTTTTTGAAAGTTATAACAATATGATTTAATCAAAATAAATACATTTAATCAACCCTAATATCTTATATTAAACTATAAAATTCATGGATGGCATAAAAATATTCAATTTACATTTTTTTAATATTTATATTATTATATATTTTAATCATTCATTAATAAGGTTATTACTGCATCATCATTATGTCATAAATAAATTTAATGTATTAATTACTGAAAATTATAAGTAAAATATCATGATATAGGAAATATTTTTATATTTATAATGAATATTTATAGTTGAATTTATATTATCTATAACCCCATATTAAAATGGTTTAGTTATGACAATTTGAATTTAATACTTTTAACTCTACTTAAAATTAAATATAATAAATGTCCTAATATAATCCAAGGGGATATAAAAAGATCATATTTTATTTATTATGTTGGTTTTGGTCTAAATAAACTTAACAAATAGAATTTGAACATGTTTTGGGGTAATTATAATATCATTATTAACTTTAATTGCACTATTTACTTTTAATTGTTGTAAATAAAATTCATAAGTTAATATTCACCAAAAATTATTCCCATTTTATTGAACAAAATATTACATACTGATGTCAATTTTTTCCCTCATACTTTTTAAATTCAATTCAGATATGTATTAAAATTACGTTTTATGTAAATTTGCAAATATACCTAGAAAGTCGGTCAAAGATGATAAAAGGTTCGATAAAATTTTATACATAAAATAGAATTATAAAATGACTCAAATGACATATATTAGATTAATATATGTATTATGTATCTATTTTGACATTAATATAAATATTATTTAAAAATAATTATTTAAGTGAAAAATTTGGTTTTTTTGTACTATGCAGTATTTTTCACTATTCATCAAAAATTAAAAGTTTTTATAAAAATACCAAGAATCACCCTATGATAATATTGATATTATGAATAAAAAAATATGACTATTTATCACGTTTAAATTTTATATGTGTCTAATATTAATTTTATTATTGCCAAACAAAGGACATAAAAAGTTCCTTTTAAAAAAATAGTTTTTTGAAATATATAAATCATTTATCAAATCATATCCATTTCATTATATATATTTTTTATTTATGTAAAAATATTATAAATAACATTTAAAATTTATTTTTTACTATTCATATTATGATATTGAATTGATAAATATATATATTGTTTAAATAATTATAACACTAATGTGTTGTATTGTAGAAACTCAATCTTGTGTATAACGCAAGATAAGTCAGTTTTGTGTGCAGTATAATATATTTAATTACTTTTTAAGATATTACATAATATGATATATTGGGTGGATAAAAATTTCTACAATTATACATGATAATGGTAGAAGGAACAATCATCATTTCGTTAGGTAATAGTTCACTATACAAATAAACGATAAATTTGATTCCCAATATATAGAAGTGTGTGAAAGTGTAGGTGGACCATTTAACCTAATTTTTTTAATATTTATAATACTAATGTTTTATATATTATAATGTAATAAGGTTAAAGTAAATAGTGTAGAAACAAATTATAACTAAAGTGCTTGAGGTAATATGTTACCACTTCTTCGGGTAACTAATTTTGGATTGCACCAATTGGCTTCTATGGATGAATTTATGAACAAGGATAGTATATTATTATGGGTGGATCAATTTTATGGATATTGTTTTTTGATTTTATTGGTCTATAAAATGTTTCTTTATATATTCATGGATTTGGTATGGGTGAGTACATCTTAATATTGGAGGTGGAGTGGCAGTCTTGTAAATTTCAAAAATAGAATTACACCTATGTTTTCAAATGTAAAGTGGATACAATAATTGTAAAATATTGATACAAGGGACTATTGAGTCAAAATATTTACATCCATTTTATTGTTTATATAATTATTGGATATTATAGCCCTTAGTATTATGGTTTAGTCCCTTGTTATGCTAATTTATCCCTTAATCATTAAAATTAACATTATTCAGTAAATGTCTTTTTAATTATGGTTCTCAATACAACCCCGATACATAAATACTTTATGTATTTATTTCAAAATAGTTCTTTTCTTAGATTAGTGTTTATAATTTAGATGCATAAATTTTTTAAACCCAATAAACATAGTGTGAGTATAAATTATCATAGTTGAAAGATAATATAATATTATTTAGGATTTCAAAATCATGATAAATTATTTTTTTATGAATCCTCAAGATTATAATCGGCTATTCATCATCATTATGTATTCAAAACAATGAAAATGGTTTGTGTAGAATATTTAAAATCTCTTAAGTTTATCACCAGATAATTTAAAACCCAGAGTGCACAATGGTCAATTTTCATATAAAAGGTTATGTCGAGTCAGGCCTGACACACCCAGTCATTGTTGTTACTGCTATGTATATATGTGCTAGAATAATGTCAAATTATAGTATCCCAAAACATATTTAATGTAATGAATACCCATGTAATATATACCTTTCTAAAATTATAGTATGTTATTATATATTTATCCTCAAATTATACCTTATTTTCTTGTTATCAAATCTATGTTTTCCTAAATCTAGTTCACTACGTTGCTAGTAAAATTTCTCTAATACCAATCGTAGTGACCCAACACCAATAAGATAAGATCCAGTGTATAATATCAATTACATTGGAAAATGATACATGTAAATTGAATCATAATTGACCGATGAGTATAGTAGTCTAAGTAAACCAGAAACATACATGAGAATTTTATTATAAATGAATACACTAATTACTAAATAATTTTATTCATTCATTAGGATATAAAGATTAGTCAATCTATCCTCTCCTTGTATATATATCATAATTATTGGTATCCTTTGGAATGGAAAAAATATGTGTGGGATATATTTCTCAAAATGGGTAAAGTATAGTTGAAGAAACAATGAATTAATGAGAATATTAATTAATTCATTGTAAAGAACTAAGCAAACGTAACATTAAATCAACAAACATAAAAAAAGTGCATAAAAATATGGCATGGTAAGAACATGAAACAAATTCCATTAAATCAATAAAATGTGAATTAAATACATCCATAGAAGTTTCTATAGTGAAAATATCATGGATAATAAAATACTGAATCAAAATAAAGACACTGCTTAGTTTATTGGACGTCGTGTATCTGAAACATGAACTGCCCTACAGCCTTGATATATCCTTAAGAATGTTTAAGTCTGTTGGTAAAAACGAATATATTCTTATTAGAAACAAGTTGTATTTGTTTTATTCCAACTAATTTTGTCACATTATTCTACCAATGCATTGAGAAATAATATAACGTCTGGGACCCACCCGTCAACACATGTCCCAAGTATTCCTCAAGTATCAAATAATTGATTTAATTAAAAAAACAATGTTCCTTAACAAATATCTGTATAAAATAAGGATACATATTTATTAATATTCACCTAATAATCATATAAATTTCAATGTAAAATCACATTAAAAAATGTTATACATTTCATGAAATATTTATATCGATAAAAAATGATACTAATACTTTGTGGAAAATTAAATTTCAAAAGATCATAAGAAATTAATTATTTCAAGAGGAATAAAAGGAATAATGGAATTAAATTTAAAAAATTTACTTGTAAAAATATATCATAAAACATCCACATTACTAATTAGGATAATATTAATACAACATATCCTTTGTTGAGTAAATATAATGGATCATTTTTGTTGATGAATAGAGATACTATAGAAAGTTCTTTTGATAACATTATTGAGTAAAATAACCTTTTTTATTTTTTTAAACTCATTTAAAAAAAATAACATTTAAAAACATTTTCAATAAAAATTAATCTTTTATGCATGTAAATTAAGCTTCAAATAAATGACATTGGGTGAATCCATACTTTTTGAATAATGTAAAATAACATTCCATTCTAATAGTAAAAAGGTTTAAAAATTTCCTTGTTAGATAAGTTAAAATAAGGTTTCTTTAATAAAAAAGTAAAAATAAAAAAGTTTTCAAATGTATATAAGAAATTATTGCGTAATTTATAGAAAAATTATTTTAAAACCATTTTACAAAACAAGTTTTTTATTATAAAATATTTTCATTATAAAAATAGAGAAATGATGTAGGGTTTTCCTGATAACATTTTCTAACAAATTTTGATTAAAAAATAGTCGAAATGGTACTAATAATGGAAAAATTACATTAATAAACATAGTATAGAAAATTTAATGTTTTTTTTGAATAATGGTCATATAATTTCTTCTAGTGGAAATGAAATTTCATTAAAAATATTCTTCATAACAATAATCTATAAACATTTCATAGTGTCACATACCAATATGAAACATTTAAAATCATAAGACTCGTGAATGAATAAAATTAAATGAAAAACATAAATAACAATAAGATAAACGTTTTAATGATATAATATATCAAAAGGGGAAATAGATACTTAACAAAAAAGATGTAATTGGTAAATATTATACTTATCAAACTAATGTAAAATATTATATGATAATCCCATACCATGAGAAAATATTTTCCCACGTGTCTTTATATTTCTAAATAATAAACATATGATAATTATTTTCTTACTTTATATCCTTTTTAATGGTTATCATAACTTTTATTTCACTTATTATAATCTATTATGAATCAACATAACCAGTTATGTTTAGGTCGGGTGTTTTGACCAAATTTAGGTTATGTGTCAAAAAAAGATGGTAATGTTAACTATGGTCAAGGATATTAGTATATAACATCTCTGTAATAATAATAATGAAATAATTATCAAATTTATAAATCAATAATACTATTTAAATCAATCATTAAAAATGGTTATGAAAAATGAACTAATGTTACAATCATGGAGATGGAAGGTCATATATACTCATTAGTAACATTCCAAATTTTAAATGATTATTATGAAATGATGGTTTATAACATTAATCTTTCTATAATGATCATTATAGAATAAATAACATATTATTTAATCATATATACATCCACAAATGACATTATCAATTTTTAAGAGTGAAAGGGTAACAAATACAATTATATATATTGTATTTACATAAATATAAATATATAATTGATATCATATAGATTATTTAAATGTAGAATTTCGTTAATTAAAACAATAATTTATACATTAATAGTTTTCTATGATCTAATTAAATTTCTTTTAGGAGACGGTAGTCCCCTCTTCCCCAAGCGATGATATCATATAAATACAAAATAGAAAGAATAATTGTATCTTATATATATAAAATAATTAAGAACAAATAAATTAAAAGAGTAATATATATCATATATAAATAGTTTTTCCATCATAATATTTACTAAGATTGGTAGTAATTGAATAACTTACAATCATCATTATGTGAGGCTTTTGTTCATCATACACAAAAATGGCGAGTTTGTTTCCAATTAGATGGATGTTTGTGTAAGTGTATGTTGAACCCTTGACATAAGAATTACTCATTATATTTAGGACCCTTCATTTATTATATAATAACATAATAATCATAATTTATTGAGTGGATAATGAAAATAATACAAATGATCTTCAATAATGTTATTATCTCTTCTTCAGGTAACTCTTAGTTTGTTTACACGAAATGGTTTCCTTAGATGTATTTCTTTAGAAATGGAGGATTCTAGGATGATTTGAGAGATGTTGGGGAGAAATTTTGTTATATATTTTTCGAGAAAATGTGGATTGAGAGGTGTGAGGAAGTGTTAGTGGTGAGTTTCTTTTTATAGTGGAGGAGTGGAACTCTTGTAAATTATCAGAAATGGAATTCCACCTAGGTTTCTCTTATATCATGTAGATCCAATAATGCCCCAAATTCATGAAGAGGGAGGATAGGGTAGAAATATGTTTATAAAATCTATTTTGGAAAAGTTTATATGTTTTTTCGAGCCTATGTTTTAGTTTTAGTGTCTTATTAAGCATCTTTTAAAACTAATATTTGTATATAATTATTATCACTATCACTAATAATATTTTTAAAAACTATGTTGAACTTATTAGAAATTATAAATTGTTCTGATTACAAATATGGAACCCATTTTTCCAAACTCCAGTCATATAATTTCAATAAATAAATTTGATATTAATAATTTAGATGAGATGATAATGTGAGTTTTAAAATTAAACATGTTCACAAGTTTGATACATTTTGTATCCAATTTCAAGGTAAAATTGATTACAATGGCCTAAATTGAACTATTTAATAAAAAAATATAATTTGACATTAAACACATTTTATTATATAACATAATCTTATCTTTAAATTAGACGAAAATTTAGTTTTTATTTAAATTTTATATTTTTCTCTATTCTTTAAAAATAAAACTTCACAGAAAAGTATAATTAAATAACCCTAATATTATTTTTCTATTCTGATTTTTGTGATTATGTTTTTTTGACATGTAATATTTATAAAAGGTCCAAAAAATTTATTTAACATATGAGATCCATTAAAAGGCCGTAAAAGTTTCTTTATAAAAATATAGGTCATTATATGAAAAAATGAGATTTTTTTATACTATGTATGAAAAATCTTTTAGATAAAAGTAAAAAAATTATTTATAGAATATAAAACATATATATTTAATTAATATCATTTAATTATTTTAATTAATTTAATTTATTATGTTAAAATAACATTGTTAGCATAAAAAAAATTTCATTTAGAAAAGTCTCAATATATTCAATTGGTTCTTAGATTCATTTAAAATTATGTTGTACCCAATGAATTGGTTTTATATATGTGTGAACAATAAAATTTCATAAGTTAGATAATATTATTTATAACCCCTACATACAATGTTATGCCCCCACCATTGGTGGTGGGGTGGTATGGGTTTGAAGGGGTTTGGGGTAGGTCGCGGGGTCAAGTCCCTAGGCTTGATATTTAATGTAATTTTCTTCCTTGCGTCATGTTCTACTTTCTTGGTTGTACCCTACTTACAATGTTATGTTATGTCTTATTGTATTAAATTATAATATTTTTATAATATATTTTTCTTCGGTAAATCATTGTTTTCTATATAATTCAATCCATTTAAGAAATCTTTTTGTTTCGTGCGTCGTACACTAACTCAATTTCACATACACTAGAAGTTATAAATTATATAGAATTTATTTATAATATTAAATATATTTTAAATTATCATGGTATTATATTTATTTATACACTGGTTTTTTATGCCACACATTTTATCGAATACATTGTTCATACTATATATTTTTATGTTATTTAAATTTTTTTATAATGGTAATTTTGTATGTATCACTGTTAGATGTAAAAATATATCAAATGAAGTGTATGGTGAGTATGAATTCTCAATAACGTAGGAAAATATGTTACCCTTAAGAATAATTTTCAAAATAGGCACAACGATGAAGAGGATGTTGAAAAAGAACCCATATAAGGTTTCAGAAATATTTTTTCTTATATAATGATGTTGCGATGGAAACAATACAATCCAAAATGAGGCTGAAAAAGATCTTCTCTAATTCATCAAATTTTTTGATCATTATGTGGATTTAGAAGAAACACTAGACTATCATGGTTCAAGAATCAATAATATATCCAATATTAGATGATTTCTAATGTTTCTTCATGATATATTGATGGACTCATTGTAGAAATGAATTATCTTTGAGAATTAGTCGATTATATTGAGAAACATCACCTGAAAACAAAATATGTTTGATTTAAAATTTGATGTTTGAAGATAAATCAAAGATAATTAATGATATGACTATAATTAGTAAATAAATGATTAAATTTTAAAATAATTGATGAATATTCCATGTCTCTAAGAAGTAATCACAAATACAAATTCAAAACATATGTTAAATTAAAGAGACATGAATTTTTTATATTTAGATGGAATCTCAAATCAAAGAGTAGAAAAAGGAACAAAAAAACCATTGATGAATTTATATTTTTTAAATGAAAACATCAATGAGTTCCACTGATTTTACATAATAAGTTGAAACATAAAATATAAAATCATTAAAAGTGAAGTGTATAGTAAATCAAATGAATAAAGAAATCATTCAAACACCAAAAACATATCAACATTAATAAAATAATTTAAAATCTAGAAAAATGTGGTTATGTGATAAAATTAATATATTTTAAGTATTGAAGTGTCATATTTTTCATTTCATAAGACACAAAATGATGTATTTTGGTAACATTTAATGACAAAAAAAGTAGAAAAAAGGAGAATTTGAAGACACTATTCATATTAGGGAATGATTTATTTTTATGGAAACTATTTTTTTTTAAATATTATACATTTATTATAAGAATTTATAAAAAAATTAATACTAGCCTATGGAAATAAAAGAATGAATTATGGACGTCATAATAATTTAGTTCAATTAAATAATAATTTTAAACCTCTTAAAGAATAATAATTTAATAATGCTACTAATGCTAAAAGTGATGAGGGGGACCAATAAAAGTCTAAACTCAGTCCAGAATTTCTAGGAATGATGCATAGGATTAGGATAGGATAAACATGGTTAAAATTACATTGAAATAAATAATGAATTTCAGAAACTATATATTTTGAAATTTATGTTCATCTCTAACAACCAAGAATAAGTACAAATTAATGAATGTTGAAGGTAAATTTATTGGTATTATGAACACTGTAAATAAATCTTCATTAAATATAAAACTAACTCGAAAGACTTGGTTTGATAAATGGGTGTTGAGAAACACGGTTGTACCTTATGTAAATAGTTTATGATTAAATTTAATAAGACATTAAAAATGTAGAAAGTAGGTTTGGAAGTCACATTCAATAAATAGTTATATGATATTAAACGAAAATAAAAATATTCATTTATGAATGGTTGGATAAAATATAAAAGGAATCATATATAATGATACTAGCATTGATTAATATTTTTTTAATTCAATGGAAGCAGAGAAGAATATTTGTTTTCATTGTAATGGATATAATAGTCAATAAATAATGGAGAATATTTTACGTTATGAGATAATAAATATATACATAATTTAAAAGGGATCAAATGATATCTTGGTATTTTTAATTAAAGGGAATATAATAAGAAAATCAAATTTACTAAAAAATAGGAAAACATAAAAAATCATGATCATTGTCATGAACCGTCCCCCAGGGCCCATGTCGTGACATCCCCAAGCCCACCTTCCATAGGCAAGTGGTTGGAGACAAGCACCGAATGAGTATTCCCTAAAACAGGGAGGGAATTTCATTTATTACCTATAATCACGCACTACAAATAACATATCATGATACAAAATCAAGTAAACTAAACAGTAAACATAGTAAATACAGTAAGTAAGAGGGGCCAGAATACAAGTCCAATTGGAAGGTACAAGTACAACATAAATACAATAAAATTGAAGAAAGATAAAGAAAGATATCGGGTCATCCTCTATGTTTCCTTCCGAAAAGTAGTTATAGATCACCTCCTCAGCATTCCACGTTTGCATGTCTCATCCGCGTATCGACACATCGTGTGGTCCACCTCCGGGCACCGTCCAGTCCTGGTACCCATGCCCTCAGTCTACACTAATCGTCGTCTGCATGAAACACAATGAGGTGTAGGCATAGCCCGTGTAGGGGTGAGTATAATGATACTTAGTAAGGACCCCGAGACCCTCATGGTCTCAAAAAATCCACCATTGACAAACCACAAAACAAGGAATCAACTATCAACACAACTTATGTATACGACCATACATATTCATAATTTATTATGTATAACCATATCTATCATAATGAAAACACTGAGTCCATCTCTCTCCCACGGATCCACTATTTCACAATATATGGAAAACAATGAAGTCGTGTATCACATAGGTATGCCACATAGAAGAATACCACCAAGGAATTTAAATGAATGAAAGTACTACACATTTATTGACTTTTCTCACACTAGGTATAACTTAAGTACAGTTGTATAGATGATTAGATATAACTACTAAATCATTTTATTCTGTAAAGAAGCTGACCCACACAGGATCTCTTGGAGTTGACCCACATAGGATCACTAGGTACTGACCAACACATGATCACTTGGAGAAGAACTACACATGATCCCTAGGTGATGACCCACACAAAATCGCTAAGAGCTAAACCACATAAGAACACTGGGTGCTGACCAACACAGGATCGCTAGGAGCTAACTCACACATGATCGCTAGGTGTTGACCGACACACGATTTCTAGGAGCTGACCCACACATGATCTCTAGATGATAACCGACACATGATCGCTAGGAAATGAACCATACAGAATATATAGTTGCATAACAACACAAAATCTCTATTATATGACACATATAGGACCTCTAGGTGGTGACCCACACAGGATCACTCTGTATTTTTCAAATTACAGCCAACTACAGGGTTCTCGCACTTCCCTCGCTCGTCATTGGGAGGGTTCGCTCCACAATCCACCTGTTTATACATCAACTATGAAAAAATCTGATGAAGAAGTATCTCAAAGCATCTCCATGTCATATGGATCTCAACGTAACATACAGTACGTAAATCGGACGACCGATATGTGAGTTATTATCCATTTTGTCTCCGGGGCCGGGTTGGATTTGTACTCATTCCAAAATTAAAGTACCTCATCATAATCCAAAATAGTAGTGGGGTATACTCAAAGGTAACTTATCTCTCCAATATTTCTAGATTTGCTGAAGGTTCATCAAATGGATGTCTGATGCCAATGTTATGACCAAAAGCGTGTAAATGGGTCTTAGTGGGTACATGTACAGTCTGACTCGGTCGGGCCGACCCGGCCCATTGCATGGTCCTGAAGGCCATGAGGGTGTGGTGAAGCTTGGCCCTAAGGGAGAGGGGAGGCTCAGTCGTAGGGGTTCCGCAAGGGTGAGAGGCCGCGTGGCAGCTTGACCGGGGTAGATTGGTCGAAAGGGTGGTGGTGTCTCGGGCAGTGGATCCTCCCAGATGGTGGCGGCGACTAGGACAGATGCGGCTCCTCTGCTTGGACGACGGTGGAAGCTTGGCCCAGACAGTGGTAGCAGCATAGATGGTGGAGGAATCTCAGCCTGTACGGTGGTGGTGGTTCACCCTGGACAGTACTAGAGGCTCGAGTGATATCTTTTCCGCGGGTCTCCATGGTTTTTGATGGCACGGAACTACAGAGGCTGCGGGTGTCACGAGGGGGCATGAAGAGGCTGCGGAGGGTGGAATAGCGAGGCAGTAGGGCACTATTCCTTCTTTAGCAGTTCTTGAGTTCAACTGGTGCAGTCTGCCAGCACCGGTTTCCGTCACCAAAGTCAACTTATTTCATCGTGAAGGATACACCATTCAAGAAGGACGACAGAGGGGTATGCCCTTGTTTTTTAGGACCGCACCCTCCACTTCAGAGCAATAGAAATTGGCTCAGCAAGAACAAGACATGAATGGAAGATATTTAAGAACATAAATCCTCACGACATTTTTCAATCACTAATCCCAATCCCAAAAAATAAACATAGATGTTATGATCATGGGAACAAAACCCCTACCTTGTATTGTTCGATGATGATGGAATGAGAAAGAAGTTGAAGTTGTTGATGTTTGTCTCATCTTCCACACACCTCCAACAATGGGAATGTTCTTCATTTCATCATTAGTTGAAGATATTCCTCATTGGAGGGTGTGCCGAGGATGTTGTCTACGTCAGAATTCTTCGTTAGACAGTGTTCTATGGAAGAAGTTGATGTCAGCATTCTTCATTGGAGGAGTGTTCTTCATGGAAATAGTGTAATCCTCTAAGGGTTCTCCTCTAAAAATTCCACCCAAAAATGAGATAGGTTACAATATAATTATAATAAGAAGAAATTATGTTGGCACACTCCATCAAGTTGGAATAAGTAATGTAGTTGGTTGGTATCATTGATGAGGAGGAAGCTCTAGAGGCCGCTCAAAATTAAAGAGGTAGTTGTGAGTTTTCTCTTCCATTAAGAGGGGTCAGGTGGTCCCTTCTCAAGGAATTCAATAATTAGGGGTTATGCTCGGGTTTTCCCCACCACCATAACTCACAAATGGCTATTTCATGAATAACAATAAAATGTTATAATAATTGTATTTTTATTTTTCAATAAAAATCCCAAAATCTATCATTCACCCTTGACTTACTGCGGTCAAGGTGAGGGTCTCCTTAAGCGAATACTGGTGCTGCGAGATCCATAGTACCCTCAGATTTTAATTCCGAGCACCGGTTCAAAATTTATAAAAACTCTCTTGTACGTTTAACAAATGTACCAAAAGAAAAGTTCAGAAACTCATTCTGGTTACTCCGGGCCTCAGAATCATGCACCATCAATTTTTACAAACTCATAAAATTCCCATATATTTAGAAAAAAATTACATGGATTTTCGGTGACATTACATTGTCCCCACCTCATGGATTTATATCACCATAATCCATAATTCAAAACTAGAAATATAAGTGGGGGTATTGAGCAAACATCTAAGCCTACCACTCTAATGTGCTCTGTCGGAGGTTCATGTGCTGTCAGCGAACGTGCACTAGAGGTATCGACCATCCATGAAGGTACCACTCTTGTTGAACCTCAATCTTAACTAGAACCTTTAAAAAAAATTCCCCATCATTAAAATCCATCTCTCCATGGTGAATGATGTGGGATGTGTCGTGCATGTATCTCCTCAGGTGGGATACGTGGAATATGTCAGGCACCCAGTGTAACAAATGTGGAAGAGCTAAGCGGTATTCCATCTTCCAGACTCTACTAAGGACATGGAAGTGTCCAATTAATTTCAGAGATAACTTGCTGCCTCATCCAAATCGTTGTAAACCTCGTTGAGGTGAGACCCATAGAAAGACACGACGCCATCCTCAAACTCCAGAGGCCTTGGTCACCTATCGACATAAGACTTCTTCTTGCACAGTGCAATCATCATATGCTCCTAGTTGACCTCCACCTTCTCTGTGGTATCTGGTACCATCTCTGGTCCAATGAGTGCTGACTCCTTTGTGTCAGTCCAGTAAAAGGGTGATCTTTAATTTCTCCCATAAAACCCCTCAAATGGTGTCATCCAAATGGTGGAGTGATAGATGTTTCTGTATTCAATCTCCACCAAAGTAATGAGATCCCCCCAACTATGACTGAAGTCGAGGATGCATGCCCGAAGAATTTCCTAAGGGGTCTAAATGGTTTGATCTTTCTGGCCATCCATCTGTGGATGGAAGGCAGTGCTCAATCAAAACTGCATCCCTAAATCCTCTTTCAACCCCTTCTATATCCTTGAATTAAAACAAGCATCACAATGAGTCACAATTGTCAAGGGTCCTCCATGTAGCCACACAATCGTTTTCCCATATAAGAATCCCAAACTCTCTATTAAAGCCTACTCTATAATAGGTATGATATGGGATGACTTGGTGAGTCAATTTATGATCACCCAAATCGATTCATGATCCCTGGATTTACGTCGCAGTCCTATCACTAAGTCCATGGATATCCCATCCCACTTACACTCTGAAACCTCCAAATGCTGATCCAAGACTGCTGGTACCTGATGTTTTGCCTTCACGTGCTGACAAGTGTCGCATCGGGATACAAACTCTTCTAATTCTTTTTTCATTCCCGGACACCAGTGCAATCGTCAGAGAACCTGGTATATCTTCTCCACTCTTTGTTATACCACAAGAGGGTATGTGTTGAACTCCCTCCACAATTCCTCCTGAAGAGACACAAGTACCATAGTACATCCTCTAATGAGGATAACTTGCTCTCAACATTGATGAAATCCATGAGGTGCATGTCTTGTGGATATCAGAGCAATTCGAGTCTCACAGTCAATGTCCCCACACTGCACGTCTCTGAATCACTAATAAAGTGGGTGAGTGACTGTAAGAGACTAAAGAAAAGTTTCACCATCCCGATCCACAAAGGATATCTGCAATGCGGACATATGCTCTGTCGCCTAGCCTAGTAGCTGTATACCAGATCTCCTACTGAGTGCATCTACTACATAGTTCCCCATCCCAAGAGTATAGACTTTCTCGAAGTCATAGTCCTGTAGGAACTCATGACAATGTTGTTGTCTCGGATTCAGGTCTTTTTTAGAGAAGATATAACTAAGACTCTTGTAATCAAAGTACATTGTAAAGTGTTCTTGTATCAGATACTTTCACCACATCTTCAAGGCGAATACCACTTCTACTAACTCCGTGTCATGGGTAGCGTTGTTCTACTCATGCTATCTCTACTGTCAAGAACCATTTGTGATCACTACTCTCTTCTTCATCAGGACACATAAGAGTCCAGTCCATGATGCGTCACAATAGACTATGTACCTTCCACCCACCTCTAGAATCCTCAAGATGGGGCACTAGTTAGCCTATTCCACTACTCTTGAAATCACTTTTGGCATCTCTCTGACCACACGAAGGGTTGCCAATTCTTTTTCAATGATGAAAGTGGTGCTGCAACTCTGGAGAAATCCAGCACAGACCTCCGATAGTATTCATCCAAACCCTTAAAAAACATTGTATCTCCGTTACACTCCTAGGTGTCTCCCAAGAAAGTACCGCCTCAATATTTGATGGATCCACTGCAACTCCAGCCTTCGATATGACATGTCCCAGAAAGTGATCCTCTGGGATCCATACCTAGAGATTCGACAGCTTACAATAAAGCTGGTTCTCTCAGAGTGTGTCCAGTACTCCCTGAAAATGATAGGAATGCTCATCCTTATTATTCGAGTATATTAGAGTCTCATCTACGAAGACTATTATGAAGCGATCAAGGTAAAAAAATATCATGTTCATGAGTCCCTTGAACACTGCTAGAGCGTTGGTCATGCCCAATGTCATAAACAAGAACTCGTACTGGCCATACAGACACATGAAAGTTGTCTTCTACACATCCACGTCTCACACTATGAGCTGGTGATAGCTTGATCTGAGGTATATCCTTGAGAACCCTCATGATCCCTTCAGCTGATCAAAGAGGTCATCAATCCTCAAGATTGGGTACTTGTTCTTTACGGTCACCTGGTTTAGGTGTCGATTGTTGACACAAAGTCTCAAGATCCCAACTGCCTTCTTGGTGAATAGAATTTGGGCTACACATAGAGAAACATTGGTCTGGATTAACCCCTTCCCCAGCAAGTCCTCTTGCTACTGCAGCTCAAGAAGCTCCATGGCAGCCGCCCAATACGCTGATTTAGACATCGGTGCCATCCTGTGGTACATGTCAATGTAAAAGTCCACCTATCAATGAAGAGTTAGAATCAATGCATCCTCAGGGAAGACATACATGTATGGGTCCACAACTATATGATAACTCGGTCACTCCATATCAACTACTTCGAGGGTAAGGCAATCCAACTATTGAGTAATCGACTACACCCTCCTCTAGGCCAGTCCATCCTGTACTACAAAGGATCCCTTCTCACCGTTGAAGGTAAACTAGGTACCATCTATGTGGAAACACTACACATTTCACCTAATACAGTCTATATTAGCATGGAATGTGGATAACCAGTCCATACTGAAGATTACATCATAAGGTCTCGACACTGCTACTATAAGATCCCAGCCGAAGCTCTCGTCTCCTTGTGTTTGCTCGCACTACCGGCACCAGTGCGTAATCGCCAAAACTGCTTTCGTTGGAGTCTCTAGCTATAAAGATCGAGCCAAAGACTCCATTGGAATATATGTTCTTCGAACAAGGAAATTTTCCATAATAGAATGTCCAGATCCTTTGTCTATATGTACTATAACTAAGGTTGAATAGACACAGATCGTAACCTGTATCATCTCCAGAGCACCATGGTGATAGGCCTCAGCTGCCTAGTGCTGATCTGGCCCCTTTACACATACATTTTATGGTCAGGGTAGACCACCTGGTGGTGGTGGCAGTAACATCTCAAATTATCCACACCGGAAGCTACACGACCAGCTCCTCTGCCATGTCCCCCTACTCCCTGCAGACTGCCTAGATCAAACATATGACTCTACCTGGGTTGTCTTTCGAACATATGATGATCATCTGTACCATGGGTCATAAATTCACGAGCCATGTGACCCTACACACCGCATTCATAACACGACCCACTCCTAGCATGATTGGCTCTAACTTGGGTGTCACACACAACTGAATCTGAATCCTACTGTCATCCACCTGTAGGTCTGGTCCTCTTTGACCTCTGCGATATCTGTCTGCGACCACCTATAGAAGACTCTGCTACATGAAGACTGGTGGTAAGTCTTGCTATTGGTGACTACTCTAAAAGTAAACTATCCACTAAAAGGTCTCTCTCTTACACCCCCACCTACATATGGATGCTAAATGAGATCCTCAAAGCCCTGATATCCGGCCTAAGCCCCAACTCAAAGGTTAGGGCCCTAATGTATGGGTCCTACACCATATTTGTGGAGTATCATGAGAGGTCAGTAAACCTTGCAGAGTAATGATCTACAATGAAGTTTCCCTTCTTTAGATGAAGAAGAACCTGAATGTGCACTGCACGAAGAGTTGCTGGGACAAACTCTGCCCGAAACAGGATCTCGAAGTATCCCTAGAGAAGCGTCACCTCGTTGTGAACTTGGTTCATCAAGATCCACCATTTGCATGATGTTTCCTATAAGAGGCAGGTAGTAAGGATCTCAATGAGATCATCGGGTGTCCATACTAGTCAGAAGAATCTTACTACAGCCTCCATCAAATCCTCAACTGCATGTTGGTCCATCTTTATCATAATCCTTGGAGGCCTCTTGTCCTAGAACTTGTGCAACGAGCTCAAGTGGCGTGCATAATCTACAACTAGGGCTGGTGGAATCAGTGGCCCAATGGATAAGGTAACCACTGGTGCCTGTGCTAGAAAAGGGCCCTAAACAGAGGCCTCATCGCTCGGTGGGCTTTCAGTGCGTACAACTCTCGGTACCCGAGCTGGCTATCATCGTTGAGGAATCCTGATAAGAAAAAGTTGAACCATAATTAACAAGTTATACCTGGTTAGATGACTCAATGATATCACAAAGAAAAAACTTCAAAACACACTCACAATTACCATTTTCATGCACTGAGTAGGAAATCAGAAATCACGGTTCTGGGGTATGGATACGTTGGCCGCCGAACCATCATTAGATTCCCTAAACTAATAACCACACTCACTACATGTAATAATTTTTCTATTAAAAAAATAAGTTTAATCTCCTATGATCTACGGTGGAACAGACAACTTTCATACCAATTCATCATGACCCATCTCTCGGGGGCCGTGTCGTGAATTCCCCAATCCCGCCTTCCATTGACTAGGGGATTGCGACTAGCACTGAAGGCATATTCCATAAAACTGGGAAGGCATTACCTTTACAACCTTTAATCACACGAAACCAAGCACTCAACGTGATATGAACTCATCTAAAATGAATAGTAAATAGAATAAGTAAGATATGTAAAAGGGGCTAGAATACAAGACCAACTGGAATGCACATGTACAACTGAAATACTTTTCAATTTAATAAAGAGAAAGACTGATATTGGGTCTTCCTATGAGGTTTCTAATTGAAGGATACATACAGATTGCATCCTCCGCACTCCACTTATGCCTATCTCTATTTCATACTGACTGGTCATGTGGTCCACCTCCAGGAACCATCCAGTCCTAGTACCCACGTCCTCTTTCAGCGGTGTCTATCATTTGCATGAAAGACAACAAGGTGAGGGCATATCCCTTACAGGGGTGAGTATAACAATTCATAGTAGGGACCTAGAGACGCTCATGGTCTTAGAAAATCAACCAAGGATAAAACACAAATCAAGGAATCAACTATCATCCCAACATAGGTATATGCCCATACATATTCCTATTTTATCAAGTAAACCCATCACTATCATGAAGAAAACACAAATTCCAACTCAATCCCAAGGCTCCTCTATTCCTCAAAGGTAGTAAAACCATGAAGCCAAGTACCACAATGGTACGCAACATATATGAATACCACCAAGGTATTACCATGAAGGAATGTACCACATAGGTACAGACTCAGCTCACACCAGGTATAACATAAGTACAGTAGTAGAGATTATTATATGTAACTAATAAATCATATTACTCAGTAAAGAATCTGACCCACATAAAATCAATAATAACAGACCCACATAGGATTTCTAGGTACTGACACACACAGAATCGCTAGGAGATGACCCACACAATATCGTTATGTGATGACCCACACAAGTTCTCTAGGAGCTGACCCATACCTGATAGCTACGTGCTGAACCACATAGGATTTCTAGGAGCAGACCCACTCAGGATTTCTAGTTGCTGACCCACACATGATTGCTCTACATTATTCATTTTACAGCCAACTACGGGGTTCCCACACTTCGCTCACATTCATCTGAGAGGGTCTGATCCATAATTTAGTTGTCGATACAACAACTACATCAAAATACCATGAAGAAGTATCTCAATGGAGCACCATGTCATAAGGATGTCCACCCAATAGAAAGTGTGTCAATCAAATGCCCGGTCTGTGAGTTATTAACATTATTGTCTCTTGGGCCCGGTTGGATTAGTGCTCAATCCAACCAAATAATACCCCATCGTAACCAAAACCTACAGTGGGTTATACTCAAAGGGACCTTCTTGATCCAAGGCTTCAAGTACTGCTAACGGTTCGACAAATGGATGTCTGGTGCCAAAGTAATGGAAAAAAGTGGGTAAATGGATTGTAGTGGGTTCGGGTCTAGTTCGACCCCATCGGAATGACCAATTTTTGGTCAAACTAGCGAAGCCCGCTAGGTGGTCCGACCTGTTGTGTTCTGGAAAGCCTGCTGGATGATATGGCATGCCATCAGGGCACGAGGAGGCTCGGCTGTGGGGGTGCCACGAGGGAGTGAGGCCATGGGGTAGCTCGTTCAGGTCAGTTCTGCCAGAGAGGCGGCGACAGCTCAGGCAGAGGCAGGACTCGGATAGTCGCGATGGCTCAGACAAGGTTTAGCTTAGACGACAGCTTTGCTCAGAGGTAGTGGCTCGGGCGACGGCTCGGTTCGAATAGCAGTGCATGGATCGGACGATGACGGCGGCCCGGCTAGGATGGTGGTGGCAAGTAAGCCCGGACGGTGGGGACAGGTCAGACGGCGGTGGAGGCTATAACCGAACGATGAAGGTGGATCGACCCAGATATTAGCAGCAACTCGGGCAACAGATCGACCACGGGTGGGCTCATCTGTAGAAGTCATAGAGTGGTGGAGGTCACTGGTGTCGCGAGGTGGCACAATGAGGACGTGGTTCTCGAGTTCCACTATTGTCGAATGCTGACACCAGTCACCATTAGCAAAGTCACCACCTTCCATCACAAAGGATAAACCAATTATGAATAATGACATAGGGGTCCGACCATGTTTGTTTGGACCGCACCCTCTGTGTTAGACCAGTAGAAAGAGGCTCAACAAAAACAAGAATGTGTTTGGAAGATATTTAAGAACATCAATCATCCCAACCTTCATAAATCACAAATCCCAATCTTGAAATAAGAAACTTATATGTGAAGAACATGGAAACATACCCCCATCATTGGATTGATCGTTGATGTTGTAGCGAGAAAGAAGTTGATATTGTCGACGTTCATCTCGTACGCCACACACCTCAAATCCCTGGCTCATGCATCGGTTCATCATTAGTCAAAGATGTTCCTCATTGGAGGGTTTCTCGAGGAAGATGTTGAAGTAATAATTCTTCATTAGAGGGTATCCTGAGGAAGAATTCAATGTTTGATTTCTTTGTTAGAGGAGCGTTCTTCTAGAAGAAGTGTAATTCTTCAGGGGTTCTCCTCTAACAATTCTACCCAAAAATGATAGTGGTTCTAATATAATTTACATAAAATGAAATTATGTTGGCACACTCACACATGATTTCAAAATTAATGTAGTGAATTGGTATTATTAATGTTGAGGATGCTCAAGAGGCTATTCAATATTAAAGATGGAGTTGTGAGGTTTCTCCTCCATTAAGAGAGGTCAGGTGGTCCCCGCCTCTAGGAATTCCAAAATTTGGGGTTATTCTCAGGTGGACCCCACCAATATAACACACACAAAGGATGTTTCAATAATAAAAATAAAATGTTTAAATAATTTTATTTTTATTTTCCAATGAATATCCGAAAATTTATCTTTCACCATCGACCTACTGTGGTCGAATTGAAGGTCTCCTTAAGCGAATACCTTTGCTACGAGTTCAATGGTGACCACAAATTTCAATTCCAATCACCGGTTTAAAATTTATAATAACCCGCTCGAACGTTTACAGAATGTACCCAAAGAAAAAAATTTAGTAATTCATTCTGGGAAATCTAAGCCATGTAATCATGCGCTGTCAATTTTTGTGGGCTCGTAAAATTCCTATATATTTAGAAAAAAATATACATGGAATTTTAAGCTCCTTACAGTCACATTCATTCTGAAGAGTGAAATCCAATGATGATTCCTTTATCATGTCGAGTGAGATATAATTTTTTTAGTGATTTGAGTAGAATGTGTTGTGTCATGTTCTTTTTAAAACAATTTATGTAATTGAGTGGATGTTATTGTTTCAATTATCAAAATAGAATGAAACAGGTAGTATAATCAAAGTTATTAAGAATAATAATGACAAAAAACACCCTTTTTAGAAGGGATATGATTAATTATATCATTATGAAATTATAAATAAATTCTCATCCTTGATGATAGCATAAGTAAATAGTTAGGTATAAAATATAAAATATATTGTAAAAAATATGGAATGAAAAATTTGTTCATAAATTTATATCACACTAAAATTTTAAATTGAATAATATCTAGAGGATGATTACATATATGACTGAGTTTTTATAAAAAATATGGATGGATGAAAATCAAATGTAACAGATCATTTCTGTTTTCCCGCATAGAAATAATTTAGACTGTTAAATGTAATTGATTCATTCAAATGAATGATTTAATTAAACATAAGAATATTTATATTATAAATGTAGGGACATTAATTGGAAATATTTTTAAGAGTAAATACTATTAATTTATATTAAAAAATATTTAACAAAATTGTGGAATGTGGTGATGTAAAAGTTATTGAAAATAAATATTTAAATAATTTCTTTATTCCATAGTTGAATAAATTATGTTATAATGATGATGTGATAAAAAATCAGGGATATTAATTCAATTATACTTTTGAATATGTGGTTTCAAAAGTTCTATTAGTGGATGATGTTGCAATGAGTAGAGAAACATATTAACACTATAGAGATGTAGAAGATATAATGTTGAGGAGGGAAGAATTATTCGATAAAAGATCACTAATAATAAAACATGAAGAATGATGGATCTATAGAATACATAATATTTTTAATGGGTAGAGCCAGCATCATATAAAGATGAAACTAATAAATAATCAAGGGTGTGGTCCATGAATGTTTAGTATTATCAAATTGATATAATCAACTATATGATATAGCGGGAAGACCAAAAGGTAGTAATGTGATTTGTACAATGTGGGTTTTTAAGAATAAGTTAAATAATGATAGAAAAGTGTTTTATCATAAATAAAGGATTTTTTGTAGTGCTTATACTCTGAATGATGGAAATTATGTGAATGAAAAAATTTCACCAATAAAAAATAGAATTTATTATATTAATCCTGGAATTTATAGTTAAATGGATTTTAAAAAATTTCAAATTGATATGATAGGTATATTTAGATGGTGTAATTAATGAAGAGGTAAATATTGAACTACATCTTATCTAATTTGAAATTAAATTTCTAAATTATACTAGTTCAATATGGGATTTTATGTTTTCAAATAGGCACTTCATACTTGGTATTTCATTCGAGATGTTTTCTAATAATTGATATATTTCATGGGGGGATGGATAGATAAGATCCTTTATCAAATAATTAAAAATCACATAAATTCATGGCTTTGGTATAGGATCATGATATCATCTTTGTGGATATAAACATAATTGTTTTAATAAATTCTACTAATTAACGAATAGACATTTTTAAATTTCAACAATTTGAGGGTTGATATACTTTATTGGGTTTTAAGTTCAACTAAAATTGGGGAGATAAATTTATCTTAGACATTATGTTTGAAGATGTGGTTGTAATGAAACACAGAACATAAATTTTAATTCTATTTTAAATTCCAATGGAGGATAGAAAAAAATATAGTAACAATGGTGAAAATGTTAGAGTACAATAAAATTTATGTATATAAGAAATTATGTTATCACCTTTTCTTACTAATACATTAAATGATATATTTAATGCTATATTTTTTGCTACATGAATCGAAATTATCCTAAAGAAGGAATATTTTAGAGAAATGACGGTAATATTGAAGTCTTTTTAGGGAAAATAAATATATAGCTTATGTTATAGGGAATGGATGGGAATTGATTTATTAACCTATTCAAATGAAGATCGGGAAGGTCACATTTTGAGGCATATATTCATATGTAATGGATCGTATAGATTGTAAAGAACTATTTTGGATGGTTGAGAAAGAAATAATATTTTTTTGTCTAAGAACTAAAAAGAAAAATACATTTCAATTATAAAATCTGGTTCAACACTTATCTGGACGAAGAAAGTGTCAATAGGTGTAAGATATTAGTCATGTGGTTTATCATCTTATGGTTATACATTGTGATAATAGGTGTGAAATTTACATTAATAGATACCCATTTTTTGAAGACTCGATCAAAGAACATCGAAATCCAATTTATCATTATAAAATAGAAGGTGGTGAATAATGTATTGATGCTGGAATATGACAGAAGACAAGATCAGGTGGATGGTGTCTATACAAAACCACTGTAGACTCATTTATTTCATAGGTATATGTTTTAACATAGAGTTCAACCACTTACCAATTGAATAAGGATGTTTAATCAAACCCCACTCCCCATTAAACTGACTATTATATCTCTATATTATTTTTATGAATGATAATAATATTATAATAAATAAGATGACTAGGGGTGAAACATTCCATGATATTTTTTGAAGTTAGTAGGAATGAGTGTTAGTTTACAATAAATATTCCATTCATGAATGTATTTCATTATTCATCTTCTTTTATTTCTTAGGATATGGCTCCCATTTTCTTATTGTTCAATTAAATTCTCCTACCCAATATATTGACATATGGATGTGAAACACATTTGGTTTTGACCCTTTTTATAATTTATTATCAAATGAGGAGAAATGAGATAGTTTTTTTTCAGGGGGTAAATTCATAAGAAAAGGTGAATTTTTTAATTGTTGATGGAAATAAGAATTTTTTATTTTTTGTGGACTTTTTAGTTTAAAGATACTAGTTCATTTTCATAATTTGTAATAAAAAATGGTGAAATTATTTCAACCATAGGTTTAATGGTTGGATTATTATTCATGATTGTTTACATATATTATTAATTTAAGGGTTCTGATGTTATGAATTTCATAACTTTTGTTTTGGGATAATAGATATAGTTTCACAATATTGAATTATTACCATTCCTGAACTAGTTATTTATAATGGTTATATATTCTATAAATCTATTTTTTAAAGTGAAGGTATCATGGGTGAATTTTAGTATCTCTAGAATCAAAAAACCTATAATACATGGCTGAAGTATTTCACCGAAAATATATTTAAGGAAAAGTGTCCCAACCCCAAGATAATGATTTTTCTATGAAGAGTGTTTGGGGGGAAAATATGGGTGATTTTATATTCACTATCGATATAAAGATCCAAACACAAATAAAATAGCTCTGAAAGTAGTTATTTGTTTCATATATGATATTTATATGGAATGAAGTGAATATTTTTCCACAGTGTTATTGAATATTAAGAAGATTATGTTGTATGATATGGCTAACACTATATATCTTTTAGTGATTTTGGAAAAATTGATTAAAACTAAAACATTATCACAAAGAAATAAAGATATATATTTATCATATATATTGAACTAGAAAAGAGTTCCTCCTCAATAAAAAATTTAATTATATATTAGGAATGATTAAGTGAAGTGAACGTTTTCTTATAAAAGGGAATAGATATGGAAGATAATTTTTTAGAATATATCAATGAGATATTTAAATTCATGTATGTTGTGGGAGTAGTGGTTATTCAATAAATTAAGACATTGTTTTTATGTGATTATTCGAGTCTCCTTTAATGTTTAACCATTTAAAAAAAAATATTTCAAGAAATTATCTTTCAGTATTTTTTTCATATCATATTAAAGTTTTCTTTTCTCATATGAATACTATATACATATTATTTTTGATGAATATAAGAATTTATTAATTCCACATCCAAATTTACTACCTTCTATGGTATGTTTTGGGACCTCAGGTTATAATGACATGAAATAAATGATATTTATGTGTAAGGTATAAAAATCATTTCAGTAAATATTATTACATTATAATATTCCATTACATTATTTAAAGTGGAATGAATGTTCAAATTGTTTGACCAACCAGTTTTGTGGGAATTTCTATTAATAGGTAATTTTAATATAAAATTTTAATTAAATTATCCTAGTTTTCATTATAGTTATATTTCTTATACAAGACATGATCTAACTATTAGTCATATTTTTCGGGAATTTTAGTTTATAATTTCAATAATATAATATATTTTGAATCACATTTTTAAGTCATATTATGTATTAAAAAATATTTGGAGGATAATAAATAAATTTTATTGTGTCACATTTTGGTAATCATGTTAATGTAATACAATAGTATTAATTTATTTATTGAATTTAGAATGTGGAATGTAAAATAATATTAACATAATAATAATGATTTTTATTGGAGAAATATAATATCCTCCCATTAATGAAACTACAATAATTGTATAGTTTATTAAATATCACACTATGCCCATAATGTAAAATCTATGTGTTGGGGTACCCTATTCTAAAGAAAGATCTTATTAAGGAGTAGAGTGAGGTGGATCACACTGTCTTTTGTAAATAATTTGATGACACATTTGATGGTATGTTACTCATGTTATCTTTTTTGTAGAGTAAACTCACAATATTTGTAACATCCATCACCATCTCATTGGCTTGAGAGGGTGGATGAATGTTAAAGGGCCTTAAGAGACATTCCTAAGGATCAAAAGGCTGTAAATAAAATGTTGAGGGCTTAGAGAATAAATAGTGTAATGATTTTCCATTGAGATAAAACCAACCAAAAAAACAAAAAACCATCAAAAATCTATATGATAAATGTCGACAAAAAAACCAATCCCATACATTACCAAAAGATAACCAAACTAATGAATAACAATATCACATGCCAAATTCAACCATGATAAAATCAGAGTACCTATCAGAAGACTACAACAAGAATCAAACTGAAATAGGACATCATCTATAGATCTACACCAATCTCTATGTTCCATGAACCACAACATCAAAAAGGCATCATGCCAAACTGCTAGCAAAATAAGTTTCTTTACTCTTACATGGGTCCTGGAATACAACATTTGAAAAAGAACAAATGCTCCAAAGCATGGTGTGAGTACAAATACTCAGTAGGCTTCCAAAAAAATGACTTCCCTAGAAATTACACTATGATAAAACTGTTTTCACATTTATAATATGTAGTTTATAATTAACATTAAATAGTGAAATCATTACTACATGAAAAACATACCCTTACCATGACATGTCACACAAGGTAAAGCCACAAACATGTCATAATACATGTATTTATCACAAAAAATCACAACCAATGACTGCTTCACATAGCCTCAACACAATGAAATCACACAAAATATTTTAGAAACCCATATTGGTGTACCAATCACGGTGTCACTTCCATCTGAACCACCCCTTCCTTCCCAACACAGTTGAACTTCCCATCCACATATTCTTAATGGTGGCCCTTACTTCCAAAATCCATCCTCCTTTTTAAAGTGGTATATCCCTTCAACTCTACACATGATTCACATAATCCATATCCAAGCATGACAAACAAATTCCACAAAAATATACACATATTTGTTTCCATCACATGCCAAACCACTTCAATAAATAACCCATTTATTAAAATATTCCTTTAATTATTTTCACATGCCAAAACACATTTAAATAAGACAATATCATTATTAAAAACAATTCATATACTATTTTCTAAAATCATTTAAATAATTTTTTTTAAAAAAAATCTCTATTTCATAATTTTAAAAAATAAACATTTCACCCCAAAATTGCCTTTTTACCAAAACCCACAAAACATTACCAAAAGGTATTCCATCCAATTTCACACAACAAAACAAAATTAACTTTATCCAATATAAATCTATTTTTACCAATCTTCAAAATCTATCTAATTGGAGTCAAGAGAGAAGCCACCTACTTTTAGGGATTCGGAAAATTTGAACCACACGCAACCACACACCAATCTAGGAGAACGTACCACAAAAACTGCTTTAGATCCGCTTCCCATATCATTAACAAGCCCTATAATCATTACTTAGGGCTAAAAAACTGTCGATTTACATGAAATGAATGTATATCAAGATAAAAAGAAGGAAGAATATTATATCTTGAGAAAAACAAAAAAAAAACCAAGAGGAGAGACATGATCGGGAGAAACCACCTTCAGACCCCCTTGAAACCACTTTGAATCACATCCATAATGTGTGGGAGATCTTTTCCAAGCCATGAGAAATGAAAACCTGAGTGAGGATTTAGTGGGAGAGAGTGCCGAGATAAATATTTCAAGCCAACGTGAACTCAGATTTAAAAATATCTGCTTTATGTGGCCGCATAGTTAGCCCACATGGTTAGGAAAACATTGCACTAATCGTGCACATGTCAGTGACAAATCATAAATACCTCAAACCAGGGGGTGATAAATTATCCCTGCCTATAGACTTACCATCCCCAGAAATTATAGAACAATTGCTTGGGGGAAAGATCATGGGACATTGCTCAGTTATCTTTTTCTCCAACTCCCAAGTCTCCTCCTAAATCAGACCATACATCCATAAAAATCTAACTAAACCTATGATTTTATCTTTCAAGACTTTCCCCTTCCTATCCACAATCCTCACTATCATATGAACCATGGACACTTTCGGTTCTAGTTGAACATGATCCCAACATATCACATGCTCCCGATTTGGTTGATACATTTTCTTCTAAGACACATGAAACACATTACACACCACACCAAATTGTGGTTCAAAATCCAAATGGTTAGCCACCTCTCTAATCCAGTCAGGTATCGCAAATGGCCTAATATACATTAAAGATAACATCCCTTCTTTTCCACCTAATGATGTCCCAACAAAGGATAGATTCTCAAAAACACATGATCGCCCACCTCGAATGACAATGGTTATCGATAATGGTTCAAATACAATTTTTTATGACATTGATCCATCTCTATCAACTTTCTAATAAACCTAATCTACTTTATAGTCTCTTGGATAAGGCTTTGTCTGATCATTGATTTCTAACCCATTTCCACCCAACATAGTAATGAATGTCTAAGATTCCCATATATTAACTCAAACATGGCTATATATATTGATGTCTAGTAACAATTAATATTGGAGAACTCCACAAACGGTAATTTATCCTCCCATGAAACACTCAAATATATCACACAAGCCCTTAATATATCCTCTATGGTTTGTATCATCCTATTAGATTATCCATCTTTCTGCGGATGATACGCTATGTTCATTGTAAACTGTTTTCCAAGGGATTGCTGCAAGGATTTCTAGAAACAAGATTTCATCCTTGGATATCTATCTAATACAACTGACACTACAATATCCTCTCACATTAAGATATCCCAGATATAGATTTTTGATAGATATTTCACAGCATGAGATTCAAAAATAAGCATGAAATGGGACAACTTGGTGAACTGATCCACAATCAACAATATAGAATCATGCTTCCCGACCATTCATGGGTGACCCGTCAAAAAATCCATTTATATTTTCTCCCATTTCCACATTGGAATAGTTAAATATTTCAACATTATAGCTGGCCGATGATGCTATGCCTTGACCTGGTGACAAGTCATGCTTCTCGAAACAAACATGGCCACATCACTTTTCTTACATGCCCACCAAAATTGTACATTCAACACCTCAAACTTCTTTGGAATTATGTAACAGATAGCCCACCTGGATTAATGATAATACCGAAGATGTTCCTCCTAACAATCCACCAGTACCACAATCCGATTCCAAAAACACATATTTAAAATTCCATACATTTCCTATTCCTAAATGGTCTCCCCACCATTGAAATTCGACCTGATCACCAAACACTCAAAATCAGATGCCTGTACCTATTTAACCAAACTAGTTGACTCAGGAACCAATGAAACTAGAATGAAGACTACTCTTTCACCTCGGTCCTCAAATTCTAATGGCATATTCTTTATGACCGACATCGACATCCACTGATCTGATGCATGTTTCAACACTTGATAATATGATTTTCTACTTAATGCTTATACCACTGAATTTCCCTTACTAGGTGTGTATATTATGCCAAAATAAGACATATAGATATATTTTATCCATCTCTTTTACATCATGTTCAAATGTATCTTTATGAAAATATGCCTTAAGATCTTATGGCTTTTAATCACTATAAATTTCTCACCAAAGAGATAATGAAAACACATTTTTTAAAGCATGAACCCCTGTTGGAAACTCCAAATCATGTTTTGGGTAGTTATACTCATTAAAACACATCTTATGTGATCCATATGAAACCACATGAACCCACTACATGAACCCACTACATGATAACACACCACAATACTGATCCAGATGCCTCACAATAGACCATGTACCCTTTCCCTAGTTTAGGAAAAAACCAAGATTGCTCCTGAGGTTAGGAGACCCTTAACTATTCAATGCACTTCTAACACTACTCGTCCCATGGAAATTAGATATTATTCCTTGTCGAAGCATTAATCAGTGAATCCAATAGTAAAAAATCTCAAAAAAAGGTAGATAATACCCATATAGTCCAAGAAGAATCTGTATCTCAAAAACACTCTTCGGTGATTGCCTCTAGATAATAGCCTCTATCTTTTCTTAATCAACTAAAACACCTCTTTCTGAAATAACATGCCCATAGAAGAAAACCTCTTGTATCCAAAAGTCACACATGGACAATTTCGCATACAAATGATGATTCCTCAATGTTCCCAACACTATCGCCAAGTTCCTCTCATGTTCTAACCTATTCCATGAATAAATCAGTATATCATCCACAAATACCACAATAATAGAATCCAGATATCTATGAAATATCTGATTCATCAATACTATAAAAACAAATTGTGAATTTGTTAGACCCATGTGCATAACCACATACTCGTAATGTCTATATCTACTTTTGAAAGATTTTTTCAGGTTATCCTCCCTCTTAACCCAAAATTGATGATATCCCGACCACATGTAAAACATGTAGAACCACTAAGATCCCCTCAACTATTAAAACACGTCGTCAATGATTGTATGTGGATATGGTTCTTTATCGTAACCTAATTAAGTCCACGATAATTAACACTGAGCCGCAATCTTCCATCCACCTTTTAACAAACAAAACTGGCGTTGCCCATGGAGCCATGCTAGGCTAGATGAACCCTTGGTTTTATAACTATTCAAACTACACCTTTAATTCTCAAATTTATTTTTGGTAACATTCAATAATATAAATGTGAGATAGGACTAGTCCCTATAAGTATATCAATCGTAAAATCCAATTATCTAATGGGTGGAATCCCTGGTAATTATTCTGGAATGACATGCATAAACTGATCCACAACATTTAGAAGAAAACTATGCTCAACAACTTCCACTGATTCCCTCGTAAAATTTTCTAACTGATTTCGGATCATGGAAATAGATGGTGCAAACAGATTTGTTGCACCTAGATTTTCATTCCTCTCCACTGTAAAGAGATGTTCAATTCCATCCACTTTCTTAAAGCTGACTGTTGATTCATAGAAATCGATTTAAGCCTTAAAAATCACCAACCAATCTATTCCCATGATTATATCATAAGCATCCACATCATGAACTGAGATATCCCACATCAATTAAATGTCATCCATGACTATGCAACACACTCTATAGAGGAAATCTCAATACTCTCTTTGACTTAGAAGAGCTTTTAGTTTCCAAAAAGAAGGCATAATTTTCATGTGTAAATAGAAATAATCAATGATACTAGAGGAAATAAAATAATTTGAAGCACTTGTATAAAACAATGATTTAATCAATGTAGAATTTAAAAGAACTATACCCCACACCATGGATGGTCTCGACTGATCATCTGTCACTACCAGCTCACCTCCAACCTACTGCTTACTTGCCACATTCTTCTCTTTATTACCCTGGTGAGGAATCATGGCGTTCTTCGAATCACTACATCTATCTTTACTCTACTTTATAGGGGTATGATACTTCCCTCATCCCATCGAGGCATTAGAACCATGTGACCACTAATGAGTGTCACAAACACCCGACCTCCGAGCATTCTTGCAATAACCATGAAGATGTCCTATCTGCATACAATAATGACATGCTTGATGTTGTGTCATTCAATCCCACATGATGTGTCTTTTAGAACCCCACTAAAAACATAACACCTTACTCTGATCCTTATGAAGAAGATTCACCAATCTTGCCATCAGATTCTAAAATGTACCCCCTGCAAATAAGTGCCCCTCTACCCCTGAAACCTAGTGTTCTAGTTCCCCATATTCCATGAGTGTACCAACATGTTTCCCCTACCTGTAGTGCCTTTAATGTCCCACTCTACCACCATAGAACTATTGATCATTTTTATGTAATCATATATACACAACACAACTATCATGGAATGAATTTCATATCTCATTCCATATTGAAAAATGTGTTCCTTTAGTGATGTATTGCCTGCAACCTCGGCTGAAAAATGCACTATGTTCATAAACATATCCACATATTCCATTACCACAATGTTCCCTTTCTTCAAACTAAATAAATCTGGGTTACACTGATTTCTAAACATGAGAGAGTAGAATTTATTTTTATATTCTTTAAAATTCTCCCTTGTAACTCCTTGGTCCATACTAGCTTGGAACACAAACTCCAAGCACTGAAGGGAAATATCTTCCAACATGTATGTGGATAACTTCACTTTCGAATCTTCCGAGTTTCTAAAACAGTCAAATATTCTTTTCATTCTACTAGGCCACACCATAGCCCTTTCTTGCTCCGAATCACCCCTAAACATGGGTGGATTCCTCCTTTCAAACCGAACCCTGTGATCCAAATGTTTTGGATCATCCACTTTATTCCCAGTTTCCAAATCATAGAATTATTTCACTATACTCTACAGTAGTTGCTTTTTCACCTGATGTTCATGTGAGACAACATTTTCAGTAGCATCCTCTAGATTGTCTCTACAACGACTACCCTGTTCCATTTCTAACAATACAAAAACAATAATAATTATCACTCACATAATAATAAAGAGTATACAATATTCAAATTCAATTACATAACAACTATCACAACACCAATTTCAACATGTTCATGATTAACATGTTTAAGTATTCTGAAAATTCCACCACGTTTCGGAAATCAACCCATTTTCAAAATACAAGATGTTTTTATGTTTAAAATCCATCCATTTTGAAACCCAATATAGGTTTCCAAAATCTAAACATTCATATCACACCATAGAACATTATAAACTAATGAAATATTTATCCTTGTGGGAATTCATTTCTACCATGTATGCCATTCTCATCTAATTGGCTACACCCATGATAATGAGATATCTTATTCCTAAAAGTGTCTCCAAACACTTCTGTAACCAACTACCTAGTAACTTGATGTTTATAATAAATGGGTTAGATAAATTTTTTTGTGCTATTCATTCTAATTTTAGACAATACTACACCTTTCTACACTCCAGACTCACAGAATTTGCCATGAATGAATGTCGACAACAATACCAACGACAAACGCCAATGATCGAACTAATGCTCTCACTTGAAATACATGGACCGAAAAAATAGATACCATTTTTAACATCCCACCCCATCTAATTGTCTGGAGAGGGAGGATGAATGTTACTTGTCCATAAGAGATGTTCCCAAGGTGCCAAATTCTATCAATAAATGACAAATTCATCGAGAATAAATTGGGGAATGATTTTCCCTTGAGATAAACCCAACCATACAAGCATTCCACTTTCAACAATCAACATGATGCATGCCAAAAAATTACCACACACATACATTAACAAAATATAGCCAATCTAATCCATAATAATCTCACATGCCAAATACAACCAAGCCAAAATCAATGTACCATGTTGAAGACTATAACAAGAATCTAATAGAACTAGGATATCACCCATAGCTCCACACAATGATCCATGATCCAAGAACCACAACATCACAAAGGCATCAAGTTGAACCACTAAAAAATGAGTTTCTTTACTCTTAACTCTATCCGAGAATACAACATATAAAAAAGCACCAAAGTTCTAAAGTAGGTGGTGAGTACAAATACTCAGTAGAATTCCCAAAATTATATCCCTACACACACCACTAGGATAATAACATTTTCACGTCTATAATAAGAAGTTTATAATAAATATTAAATAGTGCAATCATTATTGTAAGACAAACATACCCTTAACAAGACATGTCACACAATGAAAAGCCACAAACATGTCATAATCCATGTCTTCATCACAAAAATGTGCAACTAATTACCACTACTCATATCCCCAACACAAACCAATGCACAAACAATGTTTCACTAACCAAACTAGTTTAATAATCAAAACAACACTTCCGTCTGACACGCTCATTCTTTCCATATTTAGTGGCACTTCTTTTCCACTTATCCTTGATGGTGGTCTTCCATACACAATCCATCTTACTTTTTATAGTAATACATATTGTCCACTTTACACATTATTCACATATTTTATAACCATGAATAACTATCCAATCCCCATACAATATACACATAACTATTTCGATAGCATGCCAAACCACTTCAATAAATAACCCATTTATTGAAATTAACCATTAAATATATTCCCTTTCCAAACTAAATTCCAATAAGAAAATATATATATTGATAATAATTCATCATCAATTTTCACAATACATTTTAATTAACACATTTTAATACCTGTAACAAAAACATTTCACCCAAAAATCCCATTTTTCAAAAAAAAAAAATCCACAACACATTAGCAAATGGAATTTCATCCAATTCCGCACATAAAAACACAAATAATTTCAAGAATAATATATAAATTGTAACCATGATTCAGGATCTAGCCATGTAATGAATATAGTGAATCCACTTAACTTTAGGGTTCCGACGAATTCAACCCACACGCATCCACACCCCAATCCAGGCAATCCCACCACCGAACCAGCTCTAGATCGTCTTCACTATCATCAACAAGCCCTAAAATCATCAATTTTGGCTACAATGACCCAATATCAACATGAAATGGATGTATATATAGAAAACCATGAAGAGAGATAAGCATATCTAGGGAAGACCCAAAAATAATCCCATAAGAGTAACTTACCCATGAGAAACCACCATCAAACCACCTTGATACTCCTTCAAATCACATCCAAAATGAGTGGGAGAGCCCATATAACACCTGAGAACTGAAAATATTGAGAAATGATCGAGTGAAAGAGAGTTTAGAGTGAAATAGTTCAATGTTACGTGAACAAGGATTTAAAAATCCCTTCTTTATATAGCTGCATGGTTAACCCGCACGGTTTGGAAAATTATGCGCTAATTGTTTGTATTCCAGTACCTCATTTAGAGGGGTCCCACACGTTTCTCCCACACAGTTTGTAAAATCGTGCATAGAGTGTTTGATGCCCATTCCCTCACCCTTCCCGGTTACCTGGAGAACCTTCATGGTTTTTTCTAACCATGTACAAGTCATGCGCCCTTAGAAAAGCCTCCAAAATTAAACCAAACCATTTGATACTCTCCAAACCTCTTCACAATATATCCCAGGTGAATTATTCACATAAAAAGGCATAAACATTCATTAAATACATCAAACTAGGGTTATAAAATATTGAATGGAGACAAGGATGCATAAAATATATTGTCCCTTCTACATTATTATTGTTAACATAAAGAGAGACAAAAGTGTTTTGAGATCTCTATGGAAATTTTAATATTATTTTATAGAGAGGTGTTCCAACTAGTCCTTATATTGTCTAGATTATTGGGAATATGTTTTCTATGGACCATGATATAGTATAATTATCTTGTGCTATGAAAAGTCACTGGAAAAAGAATTATACCAAGTTGAAGAAGAATAAGAAATTTTTAATCTTGTTATTTATCAAGAATAATCATTATATTTCAACATGTTTGGTGTTAGATATTTCTTATGTTACTCGCATTTATATTTGAATTTTGGAACTGTGTATATTATTGAAGGTTTTTATAGGTGATGTTGATCATAGAGCTACAAATATTATAATAATGGATCCCATGGTTATAAGAGACTACCAACTTATGTTTCCTACATCAATGCTTTTAATTTTGAATAGTTCTTATTTTGTTCCTATTTTTCCATAGAACATAGTTTATTTTTCCAATTTATGCATTTATGAATTTATATTCATGTGTCAGAATGAAATTTGGAAATTTTTTTAAGATAACATATGTTCCTTAGTGAGTCATTTTAATAATTTTATTTATATTCTATAATATAGACCAGGTGTGGTAAATTGATATTGAGTTGATTTTACATGACACATATATATTTTTGGCATCAAAATCATTTTCATATAAACTAGAAGTTCTTAATAACGATCTATTGCAAAAGTTATTTATATTACTTTGAAGTAAAACCTAAATATGTATTTTTTTCTTGTTTACAAGGTATAATTGCCAAAAGACTATTTTATTTTAACAGTGAAGTGTATGTAGATCTTCTAGAATGGGTTAACACTAATATTTGTTAGACTATTCATGGAGAATCCTGAGATGGGTATTGTAAATTTATTACTTCTATTGATGACTTATATACATATTTTTATGTACACATAATTTCTTTTAAGTTGATATCCTATATGATGATTAAGGAGATGAATAATGAAAATGTGGATTATCTTGGAATGAAGAAAAATAATATTCAATTAGATCTATGTGGAGAATATCTTAAAAATTATCACATTTTATTTTTACGTGAGTGTGGGATTCTATTTCCAATATATCCACATTATAGACTATAGTGGAATGAGAGTTAGTGAAATAAATAGCCACAACGGTTTTGACATCATGAGATTGATAATTAATCATACAAATCTTCTATTATTCTTCTGGTTATTTTAATTACATTGTTCAATATACATTCTAAATTGAGTACCAATTAAGAAGGTATGAAAAATATAAAATGTGTTAACATATGTAAGAACACATGTGTTGATGCATGGTCATATATGGGGTTGTTAGAAGTTTGTTAAAGATATTTAAATAATTAAACTAACACCATGGGTCACAAGGTGAATCTTTAGTGTATATCCCAAAGATAAAATGGATATTTCCTTTATTACCCCACAACAACAAGGTAATGGTGTTAAAACATTATGTATTCCTTAAGAGGGAGTAAATAATCAAGAGAGTTAGGGGAGAAAGATTGAATTAAATGTGTTGATTCTAATGATACAATGATTATGTAATAAAAACAAGTTCCACCAAACAATGTATGAGTTGATTTTCTTGAGACACAACCAATGCATAGGAGTAGTAATGAAATCACACAAACATGAACATGTCTTGTGAATACTAAATTAAAAATATCATATATGTATATTATTAAAGGCACTAGGGCCCAATAAAGTAAATTCATTAATAAATCAACAATATCAAATTCAAAGTGTTTCACAGTAGGTGGAATCATAAAATTGTAAAAGAAATAACAGTGAACGGAAATCTCATCCCTCTAGAATTTGGGACTTTCTATTAGAAAAGAATTTTATAAACACAAGTATGTGGTCCATAAAAACATAAATAAAATTTATATATAACCGATATATAATTACATAATTTTTTTTTAAAAAAATTATAGTTATACTCTAATACAATTTTCTCACAAACAAGCTCATGTTGACCCAACACATCACCCTATCTGGCTCACAACAAGACCTCAAGTGTGCCTCCTCATATTCAAGAGGTTGTGGACATTCAAAGTGAGCATATGAGATATTGAGTAGTGAATATACCCTCATATTATTGTACAATAATAGTATAAAACATCCAAGAACATACACATCCATGAAAATTATATTACACAAAAATAAATAAACAAACATGCTATAAAACATGAGATATAGTAATCAGACTCGATTTCATACTAGAACCAAATAACCAGTCACCCAATAGGTTGAATACATATTCATATATGATAAATAAAATAAATATATTATGAATGGATCTATTATGAACTTACATCAAATGATAACTCCCATTATCTTATAATATTTGTGAAAATCCATCATCGGGATCATAATCTACTTGAATGATCATGATTTATTATTCAACATAATGACTCCAACAATCAACCCATGTTACTTTTTCCATATCATAATTTAAATAGAAGGGTATACACATACAAGGAATTCCCTATGCATGGGGTAAGAAATAAATCCTCAATAATCCATCTACATTGATGGAGCTAATATAAGATTTCATAACAGGTTCAATAACATGTGATATAGATAGATTAACCAAAGCAATATCTTCTAGATTGAAAATATACATTGCAAGAAATAAATGAAAACTATAAAATCATATGGATCTATCAGAGAACCTTAGATTTATATAACCATTCCATCTAAATCCTAATGCTACTAAGAATACATCTTACAAGGCCATGATAACCTCACATATCATTTATATTTAATTGGTATCCATGATCATAAAAAAAAATCAAGAATGAATTTTTGACCTAGGTAACCATCTTTGTGAATCCAAAACCATGTAACAGACAAGGAATAGATTATATGAATCCAGTATCATGATCTGAGCCATCAAAAGAAACTCATATCGACAAGATATTAAAATAAAAATGTCATGGATGTCAAATACAAGAAACTGAGAGAATACACATAATCAATAGTGCATATTAGTAACTATTGCACCATGGTATTCACTGCCTCCTAGATGACAAACACCAAGAAAGGGTTTATACCTTAATTAAGAGAGTGTAATCATTTATAACATTTATTAGATCCCAGAAATATCATTTCACTAACTAACATATGAGATCCCCAAAAATCATAGGGTTAATCTCAAAAATATAACATCCATAAATATCCTACCCCATATGATACATTAGAATTAAAAACATCAATCATCCATTCCTCAAACCACTATCAAAATAAAAAATTTTCTATAAGTCTTGAACATATTATCAATTATAGAACCACAACAGGATTTTAGTGTAGATCTCTATGTTCTAAAGTGACACTCAATACGTACAACATTGAACCTCACAACTAGCCATATCTAGGTTAAATATAGACATGACACCAACAAGGGTCCCATAAATCATACCTATAACACGATTCCCTATAAATTTCATCTCAATCCCACCTCAAACCATGAACAACCTGATAACACATAGCAAATCCTAGGTCATAAGATCTCTAATAAGGAATCCCTATGATACATTAAAATATATCTCAACCTATTCTCAACACCACACGTCCATTACCACAACCCCATGATGTATTCAAATCCTTCAAGCTCTATCTATACATTTCCTCGAGAAACCTATATATAAAACCATGTACTATAAACTTGATTGTTCAGTCCTATCTTTTTAAAAACCAATGAATAATATCATGTTAAAACCCCTTAGATATCCCCTGTAAATACAACAATAAAACTCACAAACCTAAAATAGAACTTATACCATATCTTTATTGGTGAACTCAAATATAAAAAATCACATACAATCTCTCAATAATCCTCGGCCACCAAAACCATAACATAGATTGAATGTAATAACAAAAACGAAATTAGAATCACTATATATATGTATAATCACTGAAAATTGAATCCTAAAATGTCTAATTTGGTCTCTTGTGGTAGAAAAATCCCAAAACCAACTAAAGGTATAATATATGGTGTGTAACTTGAGTAAACAAAATATACCAATATAATCCTTATTTATTCATGTGCCTCTAGATGACATGACATGTATCTCCCAAACTACAAGATGTGGAATACTCATGCATGGAATATATTTTACATAAGGTTACCAAAAATGTACCCTATATGTTATCTGGACATGTACCCCTACCCACAATTCCTCTAACCATGTATCAAACAGATGGTCTCATTATATATCTCGCACACCAAACACAAATAAAAGTAGACTTTCTATTATAATACTTAGCCTCAACCCAATCAACCAAAAATAGATTATTGTTATGGAATATATGTTATGTAGTCACACAATCGAACAATTCCCCAAAAATATGTAATGAATTATATTTGTTCTTGTATCTACTCATGGTGTGATTGTATTTTTATAGTTGAAATCCATTACAATCTACCTAAAACTGATAAATCATAAAAACTAAACATATAACAACCTTCAAGGGGATCCTAATAAATATTATAACATTTAAAAAATTAAAAGATACCAATATACATAGAAAATGGAGGAAAATTAAAAATATCAACCTACCACATGGATAAATCATAAAAGATTCATGATTTATGATGTGTTTGAGGTATATTGTATATTGAGTTGGTTTTGGCCAGTCTTACAAGAAGAAATTGCTACCTCCATATCCAACTTCACATATTGAATAATATAGATGAAAATGGGTGATCTTATCCCTTCCATCACACATATACAAGATGAGGTAGCCCAAGAAAAACCCATTTTTCTACATTATTTTCATAAAAAAACATCACATCTCAAAATTTGTAAACAAATTATAATAACTTATGGTTTTTTGTATATGGAAATTAACTATAAAAAGACCATTTAAATAAATTTTTTCATTATTCTAATATAAGTTCATTGCTTTTGAGCAATTTCTATATGTCATTTATTTTCTCATATTCAAGACATGCGTAATAAAATTATAAGATGGCGTATGCTAAAACACTCATTGTGGGTAACAATTGGATACATTTATTATATATATTAAGTGATAATGATAAAAATATATGGATATATATACATGATATGAGATTATGATAACTATATTTCTGAATTAAAACCAAAAAAAATATGCATTTGAGATAACATGTGTAAGTGAGAAATATATGATTATTAAAGGACATGCACCAAAAAAAAATTTCTATTGATTCTCAGAAGAATAAACAAATACCATTTCATATGAATGTAATATTGTATGAAAATAATCATGTTTTCAAAAACATGACCTATGTATAAGAATATTAAATGATTTTGCCATAAAAATTAGATTATTATATAATATTATTGTGAAATAAGCTATCAAAATTTGTGTCCTAAAAAAATATTTTCAATAGGGAAGAAAATGATATTGTCCATTCATAATCTTATAGACAAATAAAAACATTATAATGTTAAGACATTGTCTACTAAATAAATAAAATCATGATATTTTAATTGTATAATATTGTGAAAAAAATAATAAAATGATAATAACAAGAAAAATCTTGTTAATAATGTACCGAGTCATCATGTCCATAAAAAATATTACGGAAATGATAGACACCGCCATGTCCATACATAATGTTTGAGTAAAGGTAGATGTAGTAACATCAATACACAAGGTATTGAATAAATCTAAAAGAAATCTGGTTCACACATAATATTTATTATCTCATGAGATATTGATATTTAAAAATTTCATTTAATGACTATATAATATCCCAAAAATATTCATCCATAAATATAATTACATATATTTTTTCCACTAGAACTAGAAAATTATCTTATTACATAACTAACCCATGGAAGGATAATGGATTCACAAAAAAATCACTCAAACATTTCATAGAATATTCATATATTGAAGGTAAATGATATCTTAATAACATATCATAGTGTTAACTAACAATATATGTGTACCACATTACGTAAATCAATCATAATATTATAAAAACCCTATAGAAAGTAAATATTATTTATTTTATTTTTTAATGTTATCATAATTATTGACATGAAGGATTTAATCTATTGATAAACAAAATTCAATAACCCAAATGAAATATTTTAAAATTTGTTTTAGAGTATTACTAAAAAATAACATTATTTAAATTAAATGAAATAGTTTGATATTATAAAATACAATAAAATCTATAAAAATGTATATGAATATTTTTCTAATATTTCATGTAAGACTAGAAGATATAGGTCATCAATAAAATAAATTTTGTATATGAGAAGTGAATACTTTTGAAACATTTTATTATTAGAAATAGTATATATAAATGAATCACTAAAAAACATAAAATTAATCTTAAGGAAATGTGAATTGAAATAAAAAATATGTAATAATGGTTGGGAAATAACAATCTTTATTATTTCAAAAGGATCTTGTTGAAACCCACATCATAAAATGCGTATCCATAAAACATTTTAAAAGAGGGAGATGAAAATACTAAATTCACAATAGATAATATATAATTATGTTCAAAAAGAGGATTCAAATTTTATTCAAGAGATAAAATTTAGACATGGCATATAAATAGTTGATTCAAGAAGACATGAATTATTATTAATATTTATTACACTTTTTAGAAAGAACCTTCCCATCGATGAAAATTCCTTAAAATTCATTAAAATAGACATAGATATCATAATAAATTACCAAACATCATTATTCATATATTATAAATTTTAGAATCTCATTTGAAATCATTTATTATGAATATATAATTAAATTATTGCTTATCTTTACCCTCAGGTGTTACAAATTTTTATTGTTTACTGTATGCTTCAAGATTTCGATATTGAAACCTATTACATGACACTATGTCCATGAAAAAAAATTCTATAACATACTAGAATAGATATATTATATTTATTTATAATATTATTTTATCATTTATTATTAATTTCTATTATGTAATGTTAAAATGGAGTTAGTGATAATTTTAATTTGGTAATTTATAAAAAACAATGTGGTGTAATAAAAATTGGTTTAATACATATTTTTCTATTTTAAAAAAATATATAAATATAATTATTTTTTAATAAAGATAAATTAGACCCATTATATATGTTTATATATATTTATCCATTATTGAGCTTTATGGAATCATTCATATAGGTTCTTAAATAGATCCAAACACGAACAAATTATTACTTATTTGGTTCATATGGTTATTGAAGTCTTTCATATATAATATTACATCAGACAATAATATTAATGATATTATTTATATTTTTATTGGGTTTAGAATAATTTATTACGTTGTATTGATAATTAAATAAGTTAAAGATGATAAATAAAAATGGATTATCTGCTCAGGTGGTAGTCTATATGTATCCACAATTATTATTATTTTTTATCAAAGAATTATAGGGGATGAAGGTAGATAATGGTTATTTATTTAATATTCATAATTATATTATATATTTATATATATATCATATTTTTTTAATACCATCAATAAAACCATCCATAATACGGGGTGTGGGAACATAGAAGATGTCAACTCATGGAGGTGGTAATTTGTGTATACTCATTAACAACATTTTCAACTTTCTTAATGGATGGATATAAATACTTTTTTTAATCTGATGAAATTAAAACATATTATTAAAAAAATTACAAATATATAAGTATATATATTTTGATATATTTTTTTGGAAGAATAAAATTATGAACAAAAGTTTAGAGGAAAGTAATAATTATGTTGGGACCATGATTTTCCTCCTGGTAAAATTCAATAAATAATATACTTTTTTTATTTATTCTTAGAAGATGAATTTGGATTTTTAAGGTACCAATATTTGAGGGATATTTTCTACTATTTTTAGGATAATTCAAATGTTCAATGTGTCATTTAGAGGATGGATGGGACACAATTTATAGGTATAATGCACATTTTGGATCAGTCATCACATTTCAATAATTTCATGAAACTAGTCCTGGGTCAATATATCCAAAAGTTGTAAATAATTTATTTTGGTATGATATTGGGTCATGATATATTTACCCAATAATTCACATAGATTTATTTATAAATGATAATTTCAATTTACTGTTTCATTTGTACTTTCAGAATTTTTTATTATTACTCAGGTAACAAGTTTTCACATAGGTACTTTTTCATTTCTAAAAATAAATAATATCATATACTATAAAATCTGGATTTTATAAATATGAAATATTTCAGTACTTATAATTATAAATTTTATAAATATTATAAAATTATATTTTTAAATAAAAAAGACCATGTATAGAAATACATTTTTTTAAAAAAATTATGACTTGTTCATTATGTATTCTAAACCATTTTATTATTGATTTAAAATTAAATTTATATTATATATATAATTTTAAATAAAATATTATAATCATTATTAAAAATATACTAATTATATTGACATACTATAAACTAAATAATGGTATTAAAACATCTCTTTAAAAATATCAGTTTCACTATTATAATGATAATTAACATTGATCATACTGATATTATTTTAATACCTTAAAATGAAATTTAACTTTTTAACTAATTTTGATATTTTATCCTAAAATAGTATATATTTATTTTTTTATTTTATTTCTAAATAATATAGAGTTTAATTTTTAATATAATTTTTTAAATATAAAATTTAGTTTCCAATCTTTGTTTAGTTTCAATAACACTAATCATATATTTTATAAATTGAACATGTTATATTTTAGTGCATTATATTTTCTATTAAATATATATTTTTTATATTTAATTTTATTCTCAAAAATTTAATCCAATTATGTATTTTATAATTGATAGTCTTATCAAAATCATTATTTTCAATTTTTACCTCAAAAAAATATATTTTAGATATATTCAAAGAAAATTAAACTTAATTAATTTTTTTACGAAAAATTCAAAACTGAAATTTATTTTTCCAAATTAAAATATTAAAATAATATAAATTTTCTTTTATGTGAAATTACACAATATTAGGAAAACTTCTTTTATAGAGAAATGACCATATTTAATCATTTTTTGTATTTAATATTATGTCATACCAATATTGAAATTTGAATATAGTTAATATAATTGTTCATGTAATGAAATAGTACATTTCATTATAATAATATAAGGAAACCGGTTAATTTAATTGATAATTGAGTCATTTGATCATTTCTTGGTGCTGTGTAAGGATAAATGTACTGAACATAAAATTAATATAATCGAAAATATATTTACTAGAATATTTGGCAATTACATTCTCTCAAATTAAAAAAACTTTATCCTAAAGAGATTTATTTATCACACACTAAAAAATAACTAAGGATATCTAAAATATATACCTGAATCTTGATTTATGTATTTATGAGATAATTACCTTTTTCTATGAGTTAAAGTAAAAAACAATTTTTCTTTATCCATTTGGGATCCTTCCCATAACATTAACTTTTTTTACGATAATCCTAAAACTATATGTTTTCATTGATAATTCAATATCAAATCATATTGGTGGTGAATTTTGGATCTATGAATCTTATTAGATTTACATGGGTTGTTATATTAGGATCTAATTACTAATTCAAAATATTTTAGTGGAGTGTGAGAGTTCATTTTTTCCTTTTTTCAAGACCAAGCATCAGTATTGGGAATAACACATGGTCCCCTATTTCCATTGACATAAGAGGTCATATATGTTTATTATTCACGTTATTCATTGGTTAAGGGAATCGATTTTCTTAATTAAAAAAGGACATGAATTTGATGTATTATATATCTATCTATGAATCATTGATATGTTTACTCATTCATTTTCAACAATTAATAACTCAATGTCTGATCCTTCAGAACATACAAATTCAAACCATTCCATTAAAACAATCCCTTGTGTGTTTTTTCCACATTCTTCAAATATAGTGTTTTGGTTCTTCTTTCCTTAATTATTTTTATTGCATGAATTTACATAAATATTCTTCCATCTCTTAATTAGTGTTTTTAACGGTTCAAGAACTCTAGATTTTTTAATCATATCTTGATTTAGTTGGTTGATAAAAAAATATTAGTAAAATTGGTTTTTATACCACATGGTGAAATATTTTGACAATATCTATATTTCCCATCACATCCATTGTTAAGTTGGTTATCTATGATCTAGTAATTAAAAAATATATTTGGCATAAGTGATCAACAATTAAAATAATAAGTGGATTATGACAATTAAATTTCAACCACTAATTTTTTTAATATTTTGGCACCATTATATATTCTTTTAGATCAACCTAAATCACATTCAGTTAAAATTATTAATTTTTATGTTAGGTTGTCTATTATTTTTTATCCTATTTCTCTATACAACTAATACCATTATAATGGTTCATAAAGGGATAGTGATTAACTAAATATTATCCTCTAGTAGTGTTGAAAAAATAGTTTGGTTTATGCCTATCTATTTTGAACTGGTTTAGGACTAATATAATAACTAACTAGCCATTTTCGGGTTATTACACTTTGGTGATTTATTCTAGAGTATTCATCCATTTCCTAAATCAATGAATGGATATTCTAAATGGAAATCATAAACTTAATAATTTACCAGGTATTAAGTATATTATAAAATTTATAGACATTCACATATTTTTTCAAAAATAATATCTGGTTCTTTATAAAAAATAACCAAAATAATCCAAATGATTAACAGACCCCTACTCTCATACCAACTGTGGTCTCTCGGGAAAAATAATTTCTTTACCTCATTTTCAAATTCTAGAAATTATATATCCAAAATATTCACACAATAATCAGAACTTGTGGTTTAATATAGTTTTATATTAACTAAAAAGCAAATTTATTTAATAATACTTTTAAACAATTTTCTTTAAAATTATTACTCTAGACCATAATTTATGTGTATCCTATGTTATTCTCAAGTTTATAAGCTGGGAAATTGAAATATTGTAAGGGGTGAAATCAAATTATCAGGAATTGGAAACATTAGATACATAAATCAAGGATCATAAGTGAGTTAAGATAATCATATTTGTATGGGTACATAATCCAAATTCATAGATATAATATGAGATAATTAAACCCAATTAATTACATCTATGAAAAAACAAATGAAATGGAGAAATATAATATTAAATAAGACATGGATAATTAATTTGGTTTCCATCTATTAAAAAATAACCAATTCTATTTCCTAAAATACTCTTTTAGATTAATTAATTAGTCATCATGTTTTAGGGAACAAAATATAATTTTAATATTAAGATATGAGTGTGGTATAAATATAAGGTTAAGAAATAATAACACTATGAAAAAATATATGTGAAATCATTTGAAAATAAAATATTATGAATAAATAAAGACATGTTCATATACATATACATTCATGTGAACAAATAAGAACGAAATAATATCCATTCTCAATCTCAAAAAAATTTAAAAACATGATCATATCCACGAAACATCATGTGAATAAAGTATAATGATTTCATTTACAGGATATTTTTTTGATCAAAAAAATAATGTGATCAGGTCCATACAGAGTCTAGTGAAAAAATTATGAATCATCCATTTCAAAACATGAACTTGTTAAAAAATCTAGACATTTCGATCTCAAGTAAAAATATTGTGATTAAAAATTAATCAAATTATGATGAAGAAAAATATTAATTATCTAATTCGATATTAATATTTATCCAATGCATGGGTAGTATATATATAATGCGAAAAATCATAATATATAAAGGTAACAATACTATTGTGTGCTAGCAGAACCTGAAAACTATCAAATTAAATCGTTTATCATTAGAAAATATGCTTTTAAAGAAACATTATATTAATAATTGTTTAATTCATCTATATAATTAAGGTTTATGTAATATTCATAAAATATCATACATTGATATAAAAATAACTATGTGACTCATGGATGAAATGGTTCACTATATAAAGAAAAACCCAAAAAAAGATAATACTTTCGCAAAATCTTGATATGGTGTCACCTAAAAAGACATCAATTATTAATAATCTAATAAAAAAATTCATCTAAAAATAATATTTTATAAAATAATTTTGTGGTATATTGATGAAAAATTTATTCTATTGAATTAAATACATTACAAATAAAAACTAAATTTGAGGAGATACAATAAAATATCTTTTGAAAGATGATTTTTAACATAGTAATAAAACATGAAAATGTATCCCATATTAAAATTTTATTTTAGAAAAATTGATGTGTAAAAATATAATAAATAATACTATTAAAACAAATATATAAAAAATTATTCATGAAAAAATATATTAATTTTATCTCAAGAAAATGTAATGTGTAAGGATAAACAAAATATAATTGAAGGAAACCCTTTTAAGTACTTTAAAATCCCTATATTGAAAAAAACTATCACAAATATAAAAATATAATTTAAAAATATACATATGATAGATACATTAGATAACATATTATTATCAATCAAAATACAAAGGAAAACGTTTTTAGAAACATATATTTTATTTTAGGAAAAGGAGTTGATGTAATAAGATTAGAATTAATATAAAAAATATCATAATGTTTTGAAATATCATATTAATTTAAGAAATTTGTAATTATAAATTTATTATACCCATATAAAAATTCAATTTGAAATATAATATTATCTTGAGATAGAAGAAAATAATAATATAACGAATTAGTTTTAGAAGAAATCATATAACTCTGGAAAAGAAGTTTGTGTTGGTAAATTCCTTTTCATTAATTCTTAAAATTCATCAAAACTTCCATAACCACATGTCAACCAAACATAATTATCATAATAATTTTTTCTATATCAATATTTATATATTGTACCTTTATTTTTAGTTTACAATCATCTATTATGAATATATTAATAAAATATGGATTTTTTCCTAGGGTTAAATTTTTATCATTTCCCACACTTTTCATGATGTCAATATGGTCAACTTTAATTGATACAAATTATATAACCAATAGATATATATATGGTTTTGGAATAGATATTATTTATTTTTTTGTAATTTTATTATTTCAATTGATAATATTTTTAGTTTTTTTTTTGTAAAAATTGAGTCATTGTTAATCTTATTTTCGTTAATCTTCTCATAAGAAGAATGATGTATTAATAAAACGTTTCATATTAAAATTACATGTAGAAATAAAAAACATAATTTTTAGCATAAAATATCTCTAGTTGTTAAATTTCCAAATTCATCCATGATAGTGTTATATAGAATCATTCATGTAAGGGGTTAATCTGACTAAAACAAGAAGACATCATTATATGGTTGTTGATTATTGATAAAAAATATTTTTATTTCTCATAATATAATTATAAACTAAACAAATAGATATTAATAACATGTTATTATGTTAAAATACAATATCTAAACATGTTTGGATAATTGATAAAAATCAAGATAAAAAATAAAAAATCTTTCCTTATAGAGGTGTTAATATGCCCCTGCAATAAATTCGCATTCTTGTTTCTTAATGAATGAAAGGGGTGATGAAATACAAAACATATTATTTTCAGAATCACAATAAAATTATATATATATATATATATATCATACATATTAATCTACCCCATATTTATTCCCATCATTATTATGTGGTGAATAAGGAAAAATTATTTTCTTTTGTGGAGCTGGTTATATTTCACATACACATACTGCGTTTATTTCCTAGTGGTTATATATTGATAAATAATTTTTTCTATGTTATATTAAATAATCTATATATTATAATTATAATAAATTTAATTTTTAAATATGTATATAAGATGAGTCTATGGGAATTTTTAATAAGAATGCATAAATGAAAAAATACATACATTGAGATCCAGATATTCCACTTTGATAAATTCATAGAAATGAAGGATACAGGGTAATTATTGGTGACGTGGTGCATTTCGAAGTGAGAGGGGAATCTATGAGATGGATATTGGCCTTTATTTTAAGGATAATTATAATGGGCTGTGTATCATTGTGAGGTTGGAAATAATACACATTTAAAAGAGATATAAATTGAATTTATTTAAACACACCTCAATTTTAACAAATTCAAAGACAATAATATAAAGTCAAAGAAATAAAAGTTTATATATAATGGATATTTGGGTGATTTTAGTCCTAATACCTGAATCAATAATTCCCAAACTTCTATTAAAATAATTTCATGTAATTTACTCTTATATTTTTTATAATACCTTTTTTTGTACTTATTTTGTCAACTAGATTTCAACTAGGTGAATTATGATTTAATAAAAATAAAAAATAAAAAAATATTAAATTATAATGTGATGAATTTTATTGGAAAACATATTCTTCATAGTTAAATTTATGAAAATTGGAAAAATAACATTAAAATTAAAAAATATATTGTTTATTAAAATTGTTTTCTTGAAAAATTGCATCTTCTTCATTAAGTGTTCCATAGATTATTTAGTAATTATTTCAATTTAAATGTATATTAATTTATTTATATATTTAGTTATGAATATATTATAGTGTTACTATTTAATATAATTTAATTCAATTGATTAGAAAAAAAATTATAAAATTTTAATAAAATTTCTATTTTAAATTAGATATTTCTCTTTTATTGTGGAAATTAACATTAATTATTCTAATAATAATTTTATAAAAATAATAATATAAATCACATTAAATAATGATGAAATATTAATCTAAATTGTTTTATTAATGTTTTAATGAAATTATAAAATTAATATGTTATAATTTTTTATTTAAGCACTTAAAATACATTTTTAGTTTTAAATATTACTTGAGTGTCATAAATGTTAAACATATATTTTCTAAATTCCTAATATTATATTTTAAATCAATATATTATATATTAATATATTTTTTATCAAAATGTCTCATAATATATTAATTCCTAATTTTATTATAAATGTAATTTTTTGTAGAAAAATATGTATTTTCACTATTCACATAATGATCAATTATTTAATAAAAATGAATGAAATTCGTACTAAATTAATTTTAAAATTATAAAATCAAAATTGATGTTTATGTTATCCAATTTAAATATTTTGACAATAAAATTAATCATTAATGTGAAAGTATAAAATTGAAAAAATGTCTTTATTTATAAATGTTACATTCTAATCATTATTTTCATTGTATAATTTTTGATTCTTATTTTATAATTTAAAGAATATTAATATATTTTTTCATATTTTCAAATATTTAATTTTATTAGAATAATTTTATAAAAGTGATTAATTTAATTTGATAATGTTTCACATTTTTTTCGATGTGATGAATGTTATCAAACATAGTTTCATTATAAATTATGACATATATATATACTAAAATCTTGTGTCACTAAATTTTGAAGAAAAATTAGAAAATAAGAGAAAACCATAAAATACACACAAAAGCAAAACAAAACACCAATTAAAAATTTCATGTCTAGAGGCACATAACATAAAAATTCTTATTCCTCGCCTAGTTAGTACTCCCTCATTCCAATCTCAACCATAATGAACGAATTTAACTCCAATATTATATTCAATTGATATCAACTTATTAATAAGATTGAAAAATTAATACATGATAATTAAATATTAAATTTTACATGTTAACATAATTATCTCAAAATTACACTAAAATCACACCTTAGGGTAATCACCTTATTCTGAGGCCAATTGTATAGTTAAATAATATTAAATTATAATATTTTATGGGAAATTGCAATTTTTCTCCTCACAACATCCTAGGAATCAAAATTCAATCATCCCATGATTCTCTAATCTAGTTATGATGTGGTTCATTAAATTTCATTGATTAATTCCCTATTCGACTTTAGTTTACCACCCCAGATACTGATGTCCATGATCCTTTTTCAAAGCATAATTATATGGAATCATCTACAATAGAACAAGGATATTTTTTTTATTTTGTATGATATATTCTAAATATTTATTTAAAAACTTATTAAATTCATTTTATAAATATTATTCTTCCATTGATTATACACTAAAGAAAACAGATCATATTTTTTTATTTACATATTAATATTCCATGTATTAGTATTCTTATTTCTCTACGCATTTTTCATGGTCGTTGTATGATATCTCTAATAATTTCAATGTTATTATATTCTAAGAATAAATGTGGACTTCAAGACACCAACATGTATTCGTTAATGGAATATTCCTTTTTATATATTAATTTTTATTCATTTCTATAGGATTTATCATCATAATAAATCTACACACTATTTATTCTAGACTTATATTATAATATTGTATTGATAATTTTTTTTAACATCCATTGTCAACATCTTTGTAATAAGTTCATAATAGATTTGGTATCTAGTTTTTGGGATATCGTTGTACTTTATATTATATTTATAATGTAATAGAAATTCCAATAACTTAATAAAATAAATATTTTGATGATATGATATTTTTTTTATCATTATTCTTAATGCATAAATGTTGAGTATATAATTTTAGACCTTCACTAATAGTTTAAACTATATTAGTTCAAAAAATATAATTTGACTAAACATTTACCTTATCTAATGATCCATAAATATACATATTCTAAGATAATATCAAAATAATTATTCTAATATGTAAATTATCTATAAAATGTATACTCTTATCAGTATCATACATCAAAATACTTCTACTATCAAAATCCTAGGAAGTTTCATCTATCCCCACTTGCATGTTTTTAGTTTTACATCTAGACGAAGAAACATTATTTTGATAGTACAATTGTTAGCTTTCACTGAATTAATTATTTAATTCACGTCATTTTTCATCTTCTAAATATGATCATCATAAAAATTGCACATTTTATGTTAATAATTGAAATGTTATTTTATACATATATAATTCATCTAATACAAATAATTCATGAAATTCCTATTATACTGTTGTCTTTCTTCACATCCATGAATTGCATATATTAAAATGTTTTCTATCTTGACATTCCTATACAATATTTTTTATAAAAATTTATTAACATAGGTGTAAATTAATTTGAAAATTAATATTGATTCCTATTTAGTTTCAAAAAATGTTTTGACGTGTTTTCATTTTTTGAATTTCATAGAAAATAATTCCACCAAATCATCATCTTTCTTTCCCAACATTGTTTATCATAAATATATTCCACATATATAAGTAAACATATAATTGGAAATCTTAAGAGGGACAATAATTTTGTAATAATTTAAATATAAATATTGAAAATATATTTATTTACTAAAATTATCTCCATTACAGATTGAACTGGGAACACTAAATGATAATTATCAACTAATTAGGTAGATACCACTAATAAACAACATCTATGAATTCATTTAGTTTTTTGTTAATCCACAATATTTTCTAAATTGTTTTACTGAATCTATGCATCATTAATTTTATTCTTATTAAATGTTTTTTAGAAACTTTTATATTGGTAATAAATAATATAGTAAATGAATTTACAATCCATAGAAATTCAAAATATTATTGAAAAGGATATTTTGTCTTTTTATATATATCATTGATTCCAATAAATAGTATAGGAATATATATTAAATTAGTAGTGTAACTGTTTCTTGTAAAAAATTCTCAGATTACTAGTAAATCATGTTGGTACACAGAGGGAGTGACAACTTGTATGTAGATGTTTTAATGAATTATCTATATTTATTTTTTTTAGATTTTTTAAATTTTGAATCTATTCAATTATTATGGTTAATAAATAATCCATATTTAAAAAAACTCTATCACCACATGAAGTAATGATAGTAAATTATGTAAAAAACTTTGAAATTCCACAATATTCTTTCATAATGTGGGATACTATATCTTTGAAAAGTTATGGATGGACCATGATATATATTCTCACTTAATAATATTTGAACGTATATTATTTGGATGAATGGGTATCATTATTTTCGCATAGTGGGAATGAAATTATTATTGACATTAATTTTGAAATAAATTTGTTATATATTATATTTCATATTATTATACACAAACATCAAATAGAAAAAACAAATTACCATATATTTTATTAATGAAGATAAAAATTATAGTTACAAACTAATCCAATGATAATTATAAAATATTAATTTGCGTAAAATATCCAACAGAAAATTTTTATTCGAAAACATGGATCATTATATCATACAAAATATAACCCTCATGAACAACACTATTAAAAAATATAATTATTTGTAAAATAGTCAAAATTTTAGAAAATAATTATATAAAACCTAGAGATAAATTTTATTTAATAAGGTACGAAACAATTTGGAGGTTTTTATTAAAAGAAATATGCATATTGTAATATTAATGTGGCCATTTTAATTGTAACCTAACCATTTTGAATAATAAATTTACCATTATGGATAGTAACATGATCATTGAAATAAAAATTTAATTTAAAAATATAAAAATGTATTGAAAATAATATTTCTCATGGTAAATATAACAATATAATAATGTTTTAATTCTATGAAATAAAGGCCAATATTATGAATCATAATGAAATTAAAAGAACTTTTTAAATGCACTTAATTTAATGTATTTCATAAAAAATCATCATTAAGAAATAAAATTAACAACATTAGAAAATTATTTTTCTAAATGATATAAGTTTAATGAATAATTTTTTTTAACAATTTAATGGATTATTTTTATGATAATTTTTTTAAATTCTGCATTTTTTATTTCAATGAAAAAAAATCATGTTCTTGTAACCAATGTAATTAATATAAAATCATTCATGATATAGAAATGAAATAATAATTTCATGATATACAGGGTAGACAAATAAAAAATGTAATTTGTTAAATGGGTTTCTTAAATATAGTATTATTGTTTTCAAAAACAATAAATTGTTTTTTAAATTATAACGTCTAAGGTATTCACATAAAATAAATTTTTATCATTTTTAGACATTTTAATTTTATTAAACTAATAAATTTTAATTATAAATAAAAAAAGTCATAAATTAATAATATTTAATTCAAAACTAGATTATAATTTTATAATTTTTACTATTTTAAGGATTACCATGTATACTATAATTTATTTAATAGTTTATCTTTAAAATAATCTTCTTTACAATTATAAATAACCCCTTACTCATCTGTTGGAAAAGAAATCTTCCATAACATAACAAACTAAAATCTCATTGCTAATACCCTCTCTTAATACCCTTTGTATATAAAGGGTATTTTGGAGTCATAGAAATCCTAGAATTCAAGGAGTTTAGTTTCATAAAAAAGAAGACAGGCTAAGAAGAGGGTACGTTCTCATCAACATGTTCTGTCATTTCCCTCTTCTCTTTCTCTTTTACCATAATCTTATAAAAAAATAAAAAAAATCATTACTTAATATGTTACAATTATAATAGTGTTTCTTTATATATTAAAATCATTATATTTATGAAATATTTATATTTCAAAATTATCTTTATCTTTTATTTATAATGTTTTATCAATGATTGGTTAACCTCCCATATGGATATTGTGTAATATATTATCATCCCAAGAATAAGACAATTTCATAATAAATATCTATAATAAATAAATTTATAAATATAGTTATTTCCATGATTTTTGTTTTTATCTTATGAATGGATCAACCTAAATTCAATAGAATCATTAAATCAAAGAAAAGTCGAATATTTTAAGACAAATATCATATCAAAAATATTCACCTTCCACAATAGATATATATATATATATATATATTAAAAAATTATAAATGATAAATATTTATAAAAAAAATGTTTAAATTCAATTTCAATATTTTAATTAGCCAATGTTTATTATTCTGGAGGCTGAAGAAAGATGATATAAATAAGGATTTAAGGTAAGTGTAATCTTGAACCTAACCCATTTATATCTCCCCATTCACATTTTTTTTATGAATAAATATCCTTAAAATGATCATAAATGTAATTCCACTATTATTCCCCACTATTTTCAGGGATATACACGTTTATACCATATTAATTTTTATTCTAATCCATTTGAACTAATTTTTCCAAAAAGAATTCAACTTCCAAAACATCACATTGACTAGTATTTAGTTATTTCATATCCACTAATTAATAACGTTGCTTATTCCGAAGAATGATTTCCCATATGAATTTGTAATCTCCAATGGTTATTTGTGAAATTATTCTTCACAAATCATTTTATAAATACATTCCTTTAAATTGGTATATATCATGAATACAATTGTTCTCATCCCCTGTGTAAGGAAATATTATAAACATTTTATGATTTGATTGCTGGTTTGTCATGACCCGACCCAAGAAAGGGATCGAGCCACAGCTACCCCAATCCCACCTCCATATTCCAGGGGTGGTGAAAATCACTGAAGGACTAACACACTCGAGGAGACCTTTGACTAAGTACATGTACACTGGAACATAGACAACACAATGAAAAAGTGTTGATAAAAAAGAAATTGAGGATGATATACTACTATAAATATACTAAATATGGATGGAAAACTAAGAATAACAAAGTACAATAATGTATACTGAAAATAACAAAGAGAAAAATACTTACAAATAATAGAAATATAATTCAACCAAACAAAATAATAAAATAATAAATATTTGAGAGAGCCCAGCTCCAGTATCGATAACAACGACCACTGTACATAGTCCAACCACCCCGTAACATATGCTCAGTTGAATTCATGATCAAACTTTTCTCCCTATACAAACTAAACAACATGTGTTGGGAAAATCCCATTTCTCGGTGTGTATATACATACCCAGTAGAATTACTTGAAAAGTTGAAGGGGATAAGTGATGGATATAGCTAGAGAAGTAGTATATAGAACCTGGTATAGTAAGAGAGTATATCTCAACCCAACAAGACAGTGAAAGTGAACTCTTCCATACACAATGAGATCAAAATGATGAGAAGATGAAATTATTGTCGAGTGTTCTTTACATATAGTTGGAGAGTGGAATCATCCAACAAAGTGAGGATAAACAAGGAAAGAGTGTGTTATAACCCACGTGTCTTCACCCTTCTTGGATGGAGAGTAACTATAACTAAGGAGTGGGAACTGATTCGTGATATATATAAATTCTCTGTTGATGAATCTCAAATTATAGAGTAAGTGGATCATCATCACACATCACAACCCATGAATATGAGTCACCAGAAGATCCAAAAGGATTCCATCAAATATGCTCATAATCTCACACATCTACCATAAACACAAATGTCATGGTATTTAATCACTCAACATTGATATAATCTATATTGGATGGAACTAAATAGCCTTTAAGGTTTTAGGATGCATCACAAAAACACATATAGTTGTGGAAGGTTTCCCTCTTTATCACGAGATGAATCATTATTCAATCCATGCCTCATCATTATGCTACACAGTTGAAGTTTCACTAGTTTTAAGAAAGGATCTTTTTCCCTAGTACATATGGAGGGTCCTAATATGGTAGTCATTGAGGAAGTCCACTACCTAGTCTTATTGGTGGGTACCACTCGGTACGGTCACTGGGGAACGCCACTGTCTAGTCCTATTGTAGGGTAATCCTTGTGATTCATTAAGGAAACACCAATACCCAACTTGGGTGCAACGTAATGCCTAGAATATTTCATTTGGGAATGTTGTTTCCCGTTCCTAGTAGAGAGTATGCCTAGAACTACAGTTAGAGAACGACACATTCTAACATAGCAAGAGGGTAAGCCCGAATCATTAAGGAACTCCACTTCTCCTTCATACAGGATAGTAACTCAAAATGATCTTTTATGGAATACCACTACCCAGTCCAACTAGAGGGAATGATCTAAACTACCATTGGGGTACACCACTACCCAGCCTAACTAGAGGATAATCCCGGTACTGTTTTGGTAATTTTGTATGATCTTTCCCATCATCATGTGTCCCCTCCAACATGTTTCAAACCATGAATATTTCCCATATTTTCTCAAAATCAACTTTTTCGGGTGATATTATGTTTGGCATAGAAAAAACTCCGGATTGGAAACTCTCATTCCAAATTCTGAGTTCAAAAAATGAGATATGGAGGTTTTATAATCACTCAAAATAACATAAGTAATACATGGTGTGTGAGGGGACCCACACAGTGTGTGATCCCTCTTCATTATCTATTCAGTTATCTACTTGCTACGCGATTCATATCCAATGTATTAGAACACTCCTAGTAAGTGGACTGCACACAGTGTCCTAACTATCTGGGACTAAGGCCATGTCTTGTGTTTGTATCTGTGTATTCTTACTTTGTGTCCATGTATATTGTAAATGGAGTGTCTATTCCCTTGTAGTCTATTACAGGGATCACACACATGATTAGTAATTTCATGGAATATAAAGGAAGTACATAAATTCCCATCTTAATGGGTTCCTAAACCATTATGCTACCACTGGAAAGGGTATTCCTAACATGTGTTCATCAATGTACATAGTTGTTTGTCTCAATTTTTCATAAACTATCATTTTCGATCTTGCACATACAAGCCACTTCAACCATCACTGATATTGCCTGATGACATTCCACAATCATCAGGTTTGGATGAAGAAAATAGATTCCCAACATTGCTCCCTACAAATCAACCTCGTTCATCGACAAGGGATTGCCTGAAATTTCTTCACATTGTCAAGCCTCTATTTTTCATGATTTCAAAGGATAATCACTGGATCGGTCAACCTCACTTCACTAGTTTTCATTATCCATGCATGTTTCACAAATATGTGGAAATTTCATCAATCCCCGAAAAATATTGGAACCCAATTGTGCTTGGGACACCCGCCAAATATAGAGCCAGGATCCGTGGTGTTCCAATAGTGAAGAACATGAATAAATTGGAGAGAAAATCACCAGGAGATAAGTTTCTGACAATTATTCTTCAAGAGTTATTGGCCAACGATCAGGAAACTTTTCCATGTTTTAAATAAATTGATTGGAAAAGATAGATAATCTAATTTAAGTTATCATTATAAAAAAATGTCACAATGATGGGTTAAGATCGATGAAAGACTAACAATTTACTCAAAATGTAATATGTGGAGTAGAAAAAACCAAATGTGATTCTTACCTTTTGTTTTGATCGATCGATGGGGAAGAATGCATTTTTTGACCTGATATGAGGATTTGTTGTATTCTTTAGACATTAATCCACCATAAATAAGTGGGTATTCATTCATTGAAGAAATTAACCAGAGGAATATTCCAATATAGGTGGGGAGGATAGCTTCACTAAAAAAATAAGAATTGGGAACCAACCCTATCTAAAACACTCTAATGACCTATTTATAAAATTTTAGTTGCGTCAAAGTTGATTAGTCAAAAAATTAAATATTTAATAATTTATCTCAGAGATAATTCCAATGAGTGAGGTGTCTGGTATTCCCACATTGACTCATTTTAAGGCTCTCCACGAAAAAATGTTGCATTTCATGTTATCTCATCACTTAACTCTAGAAATATATTTATAAATATTTCAATGTCTTATAAAGAAACAACCAGGTCTCTACATCATTCCCCCATTCAGTGTTTTTGTACTATAAAAAAACTTTGAAAAAAACATGGGATATTGTGATTTCATCTAGATATCGCATTCCCAATAACATTCTTTCAAATATCTGTTATTCCAAAACACGTGAAACAAAGGGATGGTCTATCCTCGCAAGGTCTGCTGATGTCGGTCCTCGATCTCTACCGGTTTCTTAGAAAAGTTAGTTCCATTTTTGATGTCTAGATCTCCCTAGTAAATGATATGAGTCAGGCCATGCATGTATTTCATCATCTATAACACATGGAAAACATCATGCACCATCTTCAGCTATGGGGGAAGGGATAGGGGTAGTCAACCTCTCAATCCATATTCACAATCACTAACGGCCCAGTCAACCTCACTGATAGCTTGCCTCAATGGCCGAACCTATGCATTCATCATCATGTGGAGACTATCAAGAATATTAGGTATCTCGGATTGAACTCTAGGGTCCTATGATGGAAATCTTCAATTGATTTTGTCTTCATTATTCCATCATTATCTGTTCATGGATGATATACACTTCCTCTTTTATTGCATGTAACAAATCTAGGCCCACAATAAGTAACATTATAATATCTATCCAACATAAGGGTGACATGCATGTTCTCCCATCCATAACCATAAAACGATCCGTTCTTATGGTATAGTGGTAGTTGTTGAACAAAAAATCTGGAAAACGTAGGTGTTTCTCAATGCTCTAGCATAAGCCCATCCTACAAGCCCTTAGCATATCCTCTATATCTTGAATAGTGTGTTTGTTATTCCCATAATTCTTGGGGTTAGAGGATGAACTCACCCACAATTGGGTTATGAATAATACATTAAAGAACCTACATTATCATGACATAGACCATAAGCCATGATCAAAGACAGTAGTCAAGGGTACCCCATGAAGGAAGGTGATCTCCCACACATAAAACTTCGCCTAACTCTCTACCAAACTATATTCCCTGATATTAAGGATGTTTTATGACATCTTATGTCATTTTACTACCACCCACATGGTTTCATGGCCATTCTCTACGAACATAATCATTAAGATGATGTCTATGGACATGTAATCTCATTTCCACTCATAGATATCAATATGTTGCAAGAAACCCACATGATCATGGCGCTCAACTATCACCTATTGATAGGTGAGGCACCATGAGATGAACTCAGATATGCTTTATAGCATGTTAGACCACCATAACCTCATCAAATTATCTCTATACATCTTCCCAATCAATAGGATTTAAAATGAAGTGAGAACTGTGGATCTCCGGCATCACCTCCTCCCATATCGCAACAAGATCCATGGTTCACCACTGGAATAAGATCTCATTATTCCCAAATTCATAAAACCCATTTGGTGCATTTCCATGGAATATATGATCAAGAAAAAAGTCGAATTCGATGTCTTCTAGATGTGACTCTTTCACACCTTCCATGAGTGAAGGAGTTAACAGCATTGAATGAAGAAAAGTCAAAACCACATACTCTAACTGGGTTAGCTACATGAATTCTATCATCTCTAAGGAATCATGTACCAAGTGATCTTAGGAATTCCTATAATGGGAATCTGCTAAAAATTTTCCCTTCATTTTAGATTAGATTATTTCAATGTCATTGTCTAGCACAAAATCCAACCAGTGTTGTTGTCTCAAACTCAAGTCTTTTTGAGTGAAGATGAACATAACACTCTGGATGTTAGAGTAAACCACAACTTTCTCTCCCAGAAGGTTGTGTCTCCAATTATCCATGTTGAATACTACCAATGGTAGGTATAGTTTATGAGTTACATAGTTCACGTAATGGTGTCTCAACTACCTTGATCAATATGTGATGACTTCTTGATATAGAATTAATATGAAACTGAGCCCAGCTCAAGCGGCATCTCAATACACAATTAAATCAATGAATTCCACTGGTAGCCTCAACAATATAGAACATATCAGTCTCTACATCAACACCTCAACAGACTATTGTAACAACTCAGACTAGATAAATAGATATCCCTTTTGCATCAGTGTGGTCAAAGGGGCCATGATTCTGCAAAAGTATTCCACAAATCTCATGTAGTACCCTACCATGCCCAGAAATCTCTGCAGCATAGAAACATTCTTCGGTGGGTCCCATGAAAACAGTACATTGATCTTGGTGGGATTCATGGATAAAAATTGTTCCTAAATGACATTTCCTATAAAGTGAACATCTTTTAGCCAGAAATGGAACGTTAATAGTTTTCCATAAAGTCGGTGAAACCATCCTCAATTTCTAAGCATGCTCCTCCTATATTGAAGAGTATACGAGCATGTCATTGATAAATAAAATAATAAACTCATCCAGGTATGGATGGAATATTTGGTACATCAAATCTATAAATATGGTGGGGAATTTTTCACACAAAATGGAGTCACTATGATCTTGTAGAGTCCACAGAAACATCGGAAATCCAAAAATGGAATACTATCCTCAAGTACCCACAAATTGTTGTAGCCGAACCTATGATAAATATTGGAGAACCACATCTCAACATGAAACTGATCAAAGAGGTAATAAATGTAACACCCGAGACTTTTATGAGAAATATTTTCTTTTTATGTTATATAAATCATCAATGGAATCTTTCATTACACAAAACACTAGTTTGGCTTTCTTTACACGCAATCGCGACTTTCCTCGAAAGCTTGTGTTGTACGCAATACCGAGTTTCACTAAACAACGATATGATATTAAAATATTATTAAAACTTGCCGTTATGAATATTAATAACCACTTTTTGAATTTTATAAATTTTATCTTTCAAAATGGACTTCATTTTTGGATTCGGAATACCGAAATTAGCCTAGGGTGAAATTTTGGTATTTTTCTGAAAACATTCAATTTTTGTTGAATAGTGAAACCACTAAGTGGTAGTTAAAAAACTGAATTTTTCATAAAACTTAATTTTACTGCTTCTGTGAATGAAATTTCAAAAATCTGACAGACACGGTTAATATCAGTAAGTAAAATGTGGTTCAATGAGATAAAAATAATTTTTTGGTGAATAGTAACTTTTTACTTTTTTTACCGCGGTTAATAGTAAATAGGGTAATTAAAGGTAAAAATGATACTACTATTACCCTAAATCATGTCCTAATTCTATTGGATATGTGTAATTCGACCAAAAACAATCTTATGAATATAATATGACCATTTAGGTCCACTTGGATTAGATTAGGACATTTAATATTATTTTATTTAATGAATAGTTAAAATAGTTAAAATCAATGTTTAATAACTAAAACATTTTTAATATCGGGTTATAAATAAGATAAATTCGATTATAAATATTCATTAGAAAGCTAAATATATTTCCTACATAATGATAGTTTATTTATAATTTTTAGACTTTAAATAAATTAATTTATTTATGACACAACGACGATGCGTGTATTTACCCTTTTAAAGAAATATTAACATAATTGATGTTATAAATGCCAAAATAAATGTAATTTGAGACTTTTTATGAATTATATTAATTTTATAGGTTAATATGATATATTAGTGTTGATTTAATTAAATTTTTGTGACCATATAATTCTGTTATGACTTTCACACAAATCATATATCAAATAGTGTCAAAATTGACATATAACAGTTTTCAAAACAAATATTATATTATTAATTGTTATTTTGTTCCTAAAAATCTATGGTTCGGACTAATTACATAGATAGGGATATATATATATTAATAATAAACAATTTGAGGTTCGTTTGGTATGTTATAGTAAGTTTATTAACCTTATAGTGTAAGAAAACAAAAAAGACACGGTAAAAGTTAAATTATTTATCTTAGAGTTAAATCTAATTGATAAGGTTAAAATAATAACCTAAACTTGTATAAATCCTATTGGTTGATAGGATTTCGACCCATCCCTAGTTTAGCTTCAAAATAAGACCCTTTGGAACCATTATAAACCGAATTTGACTTTAATATAAAATAATATTTTGAGATATTCCTAAGGTGCCCCTCTACTCCCTTATAAAAGGGCACCTCCTCCCTCTCCTCCTCACACAAATTTAAGCACTCAAGCTCAGAAAACCCTTTCCAAAATACCTTCTCCAATTCTCTAGGATCATCCTAGAGCTCCTGGTCTTCTTCAAAGACCATCCATAGTTCCCTAAGAGAAGTTTAAGAGAAGGCGCGTCAAAAAGAGGTAATACCCATTACCGATCTTTTTCAATTTCTTTCTTCTTAAACTTATTCTTCATTAGTTGTTTCATGATAAAGTAATAACATCAGTATTACTTACATACTGATATGTTATTATAAATATTAAACAACCCTAATTCACGTTCTATCCATCCTACGGAAAAATGAAATCACCGCGCTTGCGTACGTACGAAATACCGTCTCCATGCCGTGGTGTAATCTATTTTCCTCCACCACATTAATTGGATGGGTATAATGGTGTAATGAGTAACAATATATGACTATTATAAAGTTATATTGATACTAAATTAATATAACTACACTTCAATACAATTCCATGATCATGAGAACGATATCATCGCTCGTGCGTACGTACGGAATACCGTTTCCACGATATGATGTGACTCGTTCTACATGATTTTCATTACATAGTAATTATATAAATGAATTGAATGGATAAATATGATATATATTACACTAATACCATTCTGGATATGAGGTATCTATAACCTAAAAACAATAATGAGAAATTATTCGGCAAAACACGCATAAGAACAAAAGGCAATAAAGACCCGAATAACAAGTAACAATGAAAAATTTCTGATAAGAACCTAAGAATATGACCCTATATGATATCATATGAATATGTATGATTCTGGAATAAGTCAATAACATTATTTAAATCATCATACAGGTGGTTCGGACACGTATGAATCAAATTGGACCTATGGTAAGGTAAATATCACAATCTCATTTTTATCCGAGATTGATTATACTTTGGTATTTACTGGGGTGTATTTATCATCCAAATCCATGTTCTATCAATATGTAATTTTATTCATATCCTCCTACAATTGTTTAATTCTAATTTTACCCTTCGGTATGTTTTTAGTAAAATGAAAGGAATCATTTGTCGTACGAGGTACTTTTTGACTTTTCGGCCAAAGTACTAGAAGAATGTTTTTTTAAACTTATATGGTATAAATGGATTCATAAAACATTATTTCAATGAAGCTTCCTTTACAAGTTTTCAAGTTTATTTTTAATTAAATTTTTTTAGTTTAAAATTATATGACATGTTAAGAAAGGAAAATGTTTTTGAATTAGAAAGTATATTTTCCTCAAGAATGGAGTTCAAATGTTTTATCAAAATTATTTTCCATCTAAGATAATATAGGGTTATGTTTTTTTCCCTATTATTACATTGATTTGATTATGTTGTGATGGAATTATTTTTATGAAGTCCTTTACCTTATATTATTTGTTTTATGATGTCATGATGTTTCAAGAATCCCATTTTTATTACATGTGTTATGCGATGATGTATGATTTATGATTATGTGGCACACATAAGAAAGGATTCAGTAAGAGATGGGTGGGACCTATATCTCCCTCCAATGAATTGGGTAAAGATTTATATCTCATGAGATAGAAATGGCTGGAACGGAAGGTCATTCTGGTTCAGTGATACAGGACTGAAACGAGGAGTGAAATCGGTTCAGAAATGTACTTTGTCCGCTAAGATAGTCTTGGAAATGAGTCATGACTAACAAGAAATGATTCTCTATGATTATATGTGCATGCCACAATGTTTCTTGTTTTATGTTATGATTATGGGGATCTCATTTTCACTTCTATGATTTATTTCATGTTAAGATATTATGATCACTTTTGCAGGTTATGATTTTCAAAAAGATATGCTATGATTTTTATTTCCTTTATTTTCCCTTGCTGAACATTTGAGCTCACCACTTTTGTATGTTTTCTTTTCCTCAGGTCAGGAAGATGGATATTAAGTAGAATATGCTAAAAGGGAACCTAGATATGATGAAATAAATGGGAGACACTGTAGAAGATTTATGAACCAGTTGTTTATGTTTCCCAGTTTCTAAAGAAACTATACCTATACGGTCCTTTGTGGTTTTGTCATATGTTGTAATAAGTATGCTTCAATTATGAAGTAATAAGAATGTATGTAAAGTATGGGTCGTTATAGTTGGTATCAGAGGAAAGGTATAGTCAACCTTTGGAAACCAGGATGTGAAAGCCTTAGTAAGAACCCTATGGATATATCTATGCCTAGAACAATCTTAGTGTTTTAGATATTTCCATGAAGTACCTATGATAAGACCTTAAGAATGAAAATTTTATTCTTGATTATGTGGTTTTCCTATTATAATTAGTGTTGCTCACACTATTCTTCTTGGTTTTAGTCAATGTCTGGAACCTGAAGAAGCCGTGTTAATGCGGAATTCGACGGACAATGTAATGATTTTCCCACTGAGCAACCAAATGATATGGGAGCTGGAATGCAAAATCATGTAGCCATGCTCACACAACTTTCTCAAGATATGAGTCATGCAGGACATCCAAACTAGCAAAGTAAAGAGCAACATTATGTTGAATCCTTCATGAGGCAGCGTCCACCTTCTTTCATTGGTTCAACTGATCCATTAGTGGCTGAACAATGGATTAGTACCACTGAAAATATATTTTCAGTTCTTCAATGTTCTGAACATGATAAAGTCATCTTAGCGGTATATTGTTTAGAAGGAGGTGTTGATCAATGGTAGAATATTACCAAGAATACGAGGCCAAGGGATGAAATTGAGTCCATAGAATGGGACAAGTTCAAAAACTTATTTTTCAATAAGTATTTCCCTCGTATTCTCCGAACAAAGATGGATAAGGAGTTTCTTGAACTGAAGCAAAAGAATGATGAATCTGTTGGTACCTACGAAGCAAATTGTCCAAGGCTTGCAAGGTACGCTTCTGGAATTGTTATCCAACCTGAGAGTAAGATCGATCGATTCTTTAGTGGCTTAAAACCATGTCTTCGAAGGGCGTTAGAAATAAGGGACTTCAATATCTATGAGGAAATTGTTCGATGTGCTCTTAAGGTTGAGATGGAGATTTGAGTAACCCATCAGTCATATGGGTTTGATAAGAAGAGGAAATTGGAATTCAAAGGGAAATATAAAGACCACACTGAAAAGAAGACGAGTTTTTACTTATTCTCAAAGTGTGGAAAGAAACATGGAGGGAATTGTCTCAAAGGGACAAGTAAATGTTTTAAATGTTGAAAGGAAGGGCATCAGGAATTTGAATGCCGCAATGATGGGAAAAAGATGTCTATTGATGAGAACAAAGGATAGGCTACACATAATTAACCTCCTACTCTTCAATGTTTCAAGTGCATGGAAATGGGTAATTATGCTAATAAATGCCCTAATCCAAGGGTTGCTGATGATGATCGACGTCGACAAACTCTTAAGGCTAGAGACAAAGGAATGTCACATGCAATTTCTATCAGTGATGTGGAGTATGATAACGATGTGGTGAAAGGTACACTTACCATCCACTCTAATGTAGAAAATGGTTTATTTGATTCTGGATCCACCCACTCTTTTATTTCTAAAGAATTTTCTAAGGATATCATCACTTTACCTCAACAATTAGATGTTGAGTTAGCTATGACAACTCCTAATGGCATAACGGTTGCATCAAAAGTTTATAATTCTTCTCCGATTGATGTTTGTGGGAAAGTCCTTCCTGTGAATCCTGTGATCCTTCCTTTAGTGGAATTTGATGTGATTCTTGGCATGGATTGGCTTTATTTTTACGAAGCTCATATCAACTTTCAAGGAAGGGAAGTCACATTTCATATTCCAGATCAATCTATGATCATCTATCGATGCAAGGATGAACATAACCTTCCAGTGGAAATTTCTTTCATCTAATGGGTCTGGATTCCACTAAATGAAGGTTATTTATCTCAAATGGTTGGAGTGAAACTCGCGATTAAGAATATGTCCATTGTACGGGAGTTTGATAATGTCTTTCTGGAGGAATTGCCTGGTCTTCCACCAAATCGTGAAGTTGAGTTTTCAATAGAACTCATACCGGGTGCTATGCCTATTTCAAGTACACCTTATTTAATGGCCCCAATTGAGTTGCAGGAATTAAAGAAGAAACTTCAAGAGAATCTTGATAAGGGATTCATACGCCCGAGTGCCTCACCTTGGGAAGCACCTGTTCTGTTTGTTAAGAAGAAAGATGGATCAATGCGACTCTGCATTGATTATCGAGAACATAACAAGATCACCATCAAGAACAAATATCCTCTCCCACGCATTGATGACTTATTTGATCAACTACATGGAGCCCAATACTTTTCCAAGATTGATATTCGTTTAGGTTATCATCAATTAAGGGTCAAAAGGGAGGATATACCAAAGATGGCTTTCCATAAAAAATATGGACACTATGAATTTATAGGTATGCCATTTGGTCTTACTAATTCCCCTATTATCTTCATGGATATGATGAATAGAGTCTTTAGAGACTATCTTGATCTGTTTGTGGTAGTCTTTATAGATGATATTCTTGTCTATTCAAAGAGCAAGGAAGAACATGAAGATCACTTGATAATTGTTTTGAAGACCCTTAGAAAGGAGAAGCTTTATGCCAAATTTACCACGTGTGAATTTTGGCTTCAAAAAGTATCATTTCTGGGTCATATAATCTCAAAAGAGGTGATATCTGTGGATCCAGCAAAAACAGAGGTAATCGAAAGATGGTTGAGACCAACACCAGTAACTGAGATCCGAAGTTTTCTCGGTCTGGCTGGATATTATCGGCGTTTTGTGAAAGATTTTTCACGATTATCTAATCCACTTACAAGGTTGACTTGAAAAGGAGTTAAGTTCGTGTGGACTGAGGAATGTGAAGAGAATTTCATGGAGTTGAAAAGAAGGTTATCCAGTGCACCTGTGCTCACACTGCCTTGTAGTGGAGAAAGATTTGTGATCTATAGTGATGCATCCAAGAAAGGGTTGGGGTGTGTTCTTATGCAAAACGATATGGTTATTGCTCATGCCTCATGACAGTTGAAAATCCATGAGAAAAATTACCCAACTCATGATTTGGAGCTAGCTGCGGTAATCTTTACATTAAAGATTTGGAGGCATTATCTTTATGGAGACAGGTGTGATATTTATATTGATCATAAAAGTTTGAAGTATATTTTCACACAAAAGGAGTTGAATATGCGCCAAAGAAGATGGTTGGAGCTGATTAAGGATTACGACTGCTCAATTCTTTACCACCCTGGGAAAGCGAACAAGGTGGCTGATGCATTAAGTCGACATGACCATGCTAGCTTATCCATGATGAGGATCTCAAAATATCCAATAATTAAGGATTTACAAAGGATGGATATTGGTATCATAATGGAAGGGGAAAAATATTATCTTTTTCAAATGAATGTTCAACAATCTATGCATGTGATGATTAAAGAGGCGTAGAAAGAATATGTAGAGTTACAAAAGAAGGTGAGAAATTTTCCTGAATTTCACATTGATTGTGATGGGATAATAAGGTTCCGGAATCGGATTTGTGTTCCTTCCATACCAGAATTGAAGAATGAGCTACTGGATGAGGCTCATAGTTCTTCCTTCTCTATTCATCCTGGAAGCACAAAGATGTATAGAAACCTAAAAGAGTACTTCTGGTGGGATGGCATGAAAAGAGATGTTGCTGAATATGTTTCTCGATGCTTGGTTTGTCATCAAGTTAAAGCTGAAAGATAGATGTCTAAGGGGATGTTACAACCATTACCCATACCAGAATGAAAATGGGAAAACATCACTATGGACTTTGTCACTGGAATTCCTAAAACATCCAATGGCAATAATGCAATCTGGGTTATAGTTGATCGTCTTACGAAGTCGGCACACTTCGTTGCTATAAGAGAGGATTTCTCTCTTGATCAGCCTGCCAGGATATATGTAAAGGAAGTGGTTAGATTACACGGAGTACCACATTCCAATATATCTGATCGGGATCCAAGGTTTACCTTGAAGTTTTGGTGAAGTCTTCAGCATACTCTAGATACAGATTTGAGTTTCAGCACTGCTTATCATAATCAGACAGACGTTCAGTCTAAGAGAACAATTGAAACTCTTGAAGATATGTTAAGAGCATGCTCTATGGATTTCAAAGGTGGTTGGGATCAACACCTACCTTTGGTGTAATTTTCTTATAATAATAGCTTTCACTCCAGTATTCAGATGGCTCCTTATTAAGCTCTCTATTGAAAGAAATTCAGGACTCCAACTTGCTGGGATGAAGTTGGGGAAAGAAAGCTATTAGGACCTGATCTTGTTGATGAAATGGCAGAAAAGGTCTGATCTATTCAACAACACATAAGAGCAGCTGAGAGTCGTCAAAAAAGTTATGCTGATAACCGTTGAAAAGACCTAGTGTTTGAATTGGGCGATAAAGTGATCTTACGAATATCTCCCTGGAAGAGAGTAATGAGATTTGGGAAGAAGGGAAAGTTTATCCCTAGGTATATTGTTCCTTTCAAAATACTGGATCGTGTTGGGAAGGTAGCTTACCGATTGGCGCTTCCACCGAATCTCTCACAAGTTCATGATGTGTTCCATGTATCACTCCTGAGAAAGTACATACCCGATCTGTCACATGTACTCAGCTCAGAAGTTGTACCGCTGGAGCAAGATCATTCTTATGAAGAACGACCGATAGAGATTCTGGATCGTAGTGAAAAAGTCCTACGAAACAAGACCACTCACTTGGTGAATGTTTTATGGAAGCACCACCATTTAGAAGAAGCTACATGGGAGCTTGAGGATATTATAAGGGAGAGGTATCCTCATCGGTTTGTTACAAAGTGACGAATTTCGTGGGAAAAATTCATTTTTAAGGGGGGTAGAATGTAACACACGAGACTTTTATGAGAAATATATTCTTTTTATTTTATATAAATCATCAAAGTAATCTTTCATTACACAAAACACTAGCTTGACTTTCTTTACACGCAATCGCGACTTTCCTCGATAGCTTGCGTTGTACGCAATACCGAGTTTCACTAAACAACGATATGCTATTAAAATATTATTAAAACTAGCCATTATGAATTGTAATAACCACTTTTTGAATTTAATAGATATTATCTTTCAAAATGGACTTCATTTTTGGATTCGGAATACCGAAATTATCCTAGGGTGAAATTTTGGTATTTTTCTGAAAACATTCAATTTTTGGTGAATAGTGAAACCACTAAGTTGTAGTTAAAAAACTGAATTTTTCATAAAACATAGTTTTTCCGCTTCTGTGAATGGAATTTCGAAAATCCGACAAACACGGTTAATATCAGTAAGTAAAATGTGGTTCAATGAGATGAAATTAATTTTTTGGTGAATACTAACTTTTTACTTTTTTTACGGCGGTTAATAGTAAATAGGGTAATTAAAGGTAAAAATGATATTACTATTACCCTTACACATGTCCTAATTCTATTGGATAAGTGTAATTCGACCAAAAACAATCTTATTAATATATTATGACCATTTTGGTCCACTTGGATTAGATTTGGACATTTAATATTTTTTTATTTAATGAATAGTTAAAATAGTTAAAATCAAAGTTTAATAGCTAAAACATTTTTAATATGGGGTTATACAGATGATAAATTCGATTATAAATATTCATTATAAATCTAAAAGGATTTTCTACCTAATGATATTTTATTTATAATTTTTTGACTTTAAATAAATTAATTAATTTATTACACAACGACGATGCAGTAATTACCCTTTTAAGGAAATATTAACATAATTGATGTTATAAATGCCCAAATAAATGTAATTTGAGACTTTTTATAAATTCAACTAATTTTCTAGGTTAATATGATATATTAGTGTTGATTTAATTAACTTGTTTCGAACATATAAATTTGTTATGACTTTCACAAAAATCATATATCAAATAGTGTCAAAATTGACATATAATAGTTTTCAAAACAAATATTATATTATTAATTGTTATTTTATTCCTAAAAATCTAAGGATCGGCCAAATGACTTATATAAGGATATATATATTAATAATAAACAATTTTTGGTTCTTTTGGCATGTTATAGTATGTTTATTAACCATATAGTGTAAGAAAACAAAAAAGACACGTTAAAAGTTAAATTATTTATCTTAGAGTTAAATCTAATTGATGAGGTTAAAGAAATAACCTAAACTTGTCTAAATCATATTGGTTGATAGGATTTAGACCCATCCCCACTTTAGCTTCGAAATAATACCCTTTGGAACCATTATAAACCGAATTTGACTTTAATATAAAATAATATTCTGAGATATTCCTAAGGTTCCCCCCTCCTCCCTTATAAAAGGGCACCTCCTCCCTCTTCTCCTCACACCAATTTGATCACTCATGCTCGGCAAAACCCTGCCAAAATACCTTCTCCACTTCCCTAGGATAATCCTAGAGCTTCTGGTCTTCTTCAAAGACCATCCATAGTTCCCTAAGAGAAGGTTAAGAGAGGGCGCGCCAAAAAGAGGTAAAACCCATTACCGATCTTTTTCAATTTCATTCTTCTTAAACTTCTTCTCCTTTAGTTGTTTCATGATAAAGTAATAACATCAGTATTAAATAAATACTGATATGTTATTATAAATATGAAAGAACCCTAATTCACCTTCTATCCATCCTACGGAAAAATGAAATCACCGCGCGTGCGTACGTACGGAATACCGTCTCCACACCGTGGTGTAATATATTTTCCGCCACCACATTAATTGGATGGGTATAATGGTGTAATGAGTAACTATATATGTCCATTATAAAGTTATATTGACACTGAAATAATATAACTACACTTAAATACAATTCCATGATCATGGGAACGATATCATCGCTCGTGCGTTCGTACGGAATACCGTCTCCACGATGTGATGCGACTCGTTCTACATGATCTTCATTACATAGTAATTATATAAATGAATTGAATGGATAAATATGATATATATTACACTAATACCATTATGTATATGAGGTATCTATAACCTAAAAACAAGAATGAGAAATTATTCGGCAAAACACGCATAAGAACTAAAGGCAATAAAGACCCGAATAACAAGTAACAATGATAAATTTCTGATAAGAAGCTAAGAATATGTCCCTATATGATATCATATGAATATGTATGATTCTGGAATAAGTCAATAACATTATTTAAATCATCATACATGAGGTTCGGACACGTAGGAATCAAATCAGACCTAAGGTAAGGGAAATCTCACAATCTCATTTTTATCCGAGATTGATTATACTTTGGTATTTACTGGGGTGTATTTATCATCCACATCCATGTTCCTTCAATATTTAATTTTATTCATATCCTCCTACAATTTTTTAAATCCAATTTTTCCCATTCGGTATGTTTTTATTAAAATGAAAGGAATCTTTTGTCGTACGAGGTACTTTTTGACTTTTCGGCCAAAGTACGAGAAGAATGTTTTTTTAACTTATACGACATAAATGGATTCATAAAACATTATTCCAATGAAGCTTCCTTTACAAGTTTTCAAGTTTTTTTTAATTAAATTCTTTTAGTTTAAATTTATATGACAAGTTAATAAAGGAAAATGTTTTTGAAGTAGAAAGGATATTTTCCTCAAGAATGGAGTTCAAATGTTTTATCAAAATTATTTTCCATCTAAGATAATATAGGGTTCTGTTTTTATCCCTATTATTACATTGATTTGATTATGTAGTGATGAAATTATTTTTATGAAGTACTTTACCTTATATGATTTGTTTTATGATGTCATGATGTTTCAAGAATCCCATTTTTATTACATGTGTTATGCGATGATGTATGATTTATGATTATGTGGTAGACATAAGAAAAGATTAATTAAGAGATGGGTGGGACCTATATCTCCCTCAAATGCATTGGGTAAAGATTTATATCTCATGAGATAGACATGTCTGGAACAGAAGGTCATTCTGGTTCAGTGATACAGGACTGAAACAAGGAGTGAACTCGGTTCAGAAATGGACTTTGTCCGCTAAGATAGTCTTGGTAATGAGTCATGAGTAACAAGAAATGATACTCTATGATTATGTGTGCATGCCACAAAGTTTCAAGTTTTATGTTATGATTATGGGGATCTCATTTTCACTTCTATGATTTATTCCATGTTAAGATATTATGATCTCTTTTGCAGGTTATGATTTTCAAAAAGATATGCTATGATTTTTATTTCCTTTATTTTCCCTTGCTGAGTATTTGAGCTCACCCCTTTTGTATGTTTTCTTTTCCCCAGGCCAGGAAGATGGATATTAAGTAGAATATTCTAAAAGGGACCCTAGATATGATGAAATAAATGGGAGACACTGTAGAAGATTTATGAACCAGTTGTTTATGTTTCCCAGTTTCTAAAGACACTATACCTATACGGTCCTTTGTGGTTTTGTCATATGTTGTAATAAGTATGCTTCAATTATGAAGTAATAAGAATGTATGTAAAGTATGGGTCGTTATAATAAATCATTGGAATGGGGTAAATTTTCTTTATTTTGTTATTCTTCTCGTAATGATAATATATAATAAAGTCATAATCTCTCATCATCCATTTTCATGAATAGAACTAGAGCTACAATGGAGACACACTGTGTCTAATGAATTCCTTCTATAAAATTCCACCAAATTGCAACCATTGTTCCTAGATCATGGTAGGTTCGATATGATATTATGCATAAGATATCATGAATTTCCCATGATACAAAAATTTTCAAAACACCACCCCCTCCACAAAGGTAGTCCCATAATATCCTCGGGGAAGACGTCTATAAAATAATACACAACTAAACGATACTTGATGTAAAATACATCTTATTCTTTATGGGTAACAATTTATTTCTGAGGGGTGGTAGTTTTTCACCTCCTCACAACATGATCTCATCATTATATGAGGACCCTCTCACTATAAAAGGAGAACCTCATCCCATCAGTGAGTGGTCATATGAACAGTCTGTGGTGAAATTTGATCTTGGATCGAACCACGAAAATACAATACATACATATGATCATATCATAATGTTCACTCCAGATGACCAAAATATCCCATGTAAACCTCACTTAACCATGTTATAGTTCACACATCTAACAAATGAATGATAAAAAAGAAGTGTCCAATGTAGGGAACTCAATAAAAACTTATTGTGCTAGCACCATCTATTGGATATCCAACTAACATTCTAGGATTATCAATAAAAATAATTACTAGAACTGGTGACTACTAATACTGAGGAAATTGTTGAATATATAAAGATCGTACCCTGAATCATCCAGCATTCTACATGATCGTAGAAGTCCAAAGTTTACCACTATATCTAGACCTAGATGATAGCTACCTAAACCTAATATAGGCCATATGGTGGTGGTTGTATTCGAAGGATCTCATAATATCATCCCCCACATGCTGTTCCTCCAACTCTTATGCCACCTCTACCTCCCTGGGGACTACCCTATCCCCACCTGGAGATCCATAATAACTGTTCTTTCTCTGCCATAGTGGTCTTCCTCCAATCTTCCTAGGATTTATAGCACATATGGTCAGGGAGTATCATGCTATGTGACCTCTCCCATAACATTTAAAGAATATTCCCACCTCGAGCTACCTTTGTGCTCTACAATGCACATGAATTGTATGGAAATTACCATGATCCTACTCATATAAAGTTATCTTATTTTGAGACAGATAATGCATACCTACTGCTAAAAATGTCTCACCCATATCATTCCCACTTCCTGATCTAGCTATCTGGAATTCCTCATACATAAATCACTCTATCATATGTTCATTTTCGAACACATTAGCATAGGTGGGGATGCCCAAGGGTACTATGTTTGCTCAGATATCTTTTTGGAGTCTCTATGCACGCTTATGTTCTTGGAAGAAGTAATATATGATCATGTTGAGAGAGTGTTGCATTAGGTCTATAAAACAAGGAATGTACTCAAACAATATCATCACTCCCTACTGATTCACCAGAATATCTGGAATCTAAATAGAGTTTATGTAAGATGGTAATACTCCTCATGAAATAACTACTAGAAGTCATTCCTTGAAAGTGTTGACTCATCATGCATCATTGTAACCATTCCCCACAAATTCCTAGCTTCTCTATGAAAAATACTTACTTACAAAGACACTATGTGATATTTTAGTGTCTGGATAAGTCTGTATATATAGACCAATAACTCTAGACTATCCTCTGTTTCATGGGGATCCTACTCATTGATAAACCATAGTGGTCGCTAATACTAGAACATGAGGAGTGTGATCAATCAATACACTTCCTCACCCATCTCTATTGGTATGATCTACTTCTTGATTAGTGTGGGAAATACTAAATAACCACAAAGAGAAAGGAGGTCATGATATGGACCTTGAAAAAAGGCCTCATTACTCATGGGGTCACCCTCAAGAACCATAGCCTGTATCCTAGTTTGATATCATCATGGATGCGTCATAAATCATATCATAGAGTACTTAAATTAGATGAGCATATGCATATATTGAAACAATAATGGGGATGTTACTCTTGAATATCAGTAAAAAACACTATCTTATAAGATTCATGCACCATTGATCCCATTGAAAAATATGTCAGCATAACTAGTTTACAAAGCAAGTAGTCATGGTCCCAGTGATTGGATACATCAGCGACCGTATCATTACATGACTCCCTATCCATAGAGACAAACTCGATACACCATGACCCCATTTCCCAAAACACAACTGAATTTTTTTAGGTAAATGTCTGAACAACACCCCAAGGTTTGAACCATATCGAATAATAATTTTTCAGGACCTGACCCAAGATGGGGCTCGAGCCGCAACTACCCCAAGATCTCCTCAATAAAAAATAGTGTGGAGACATGATCTGAAGTCATAAGTAACTATGTAACTCTTTGTCCTACTAATCTGTACACACACACACAACCAACTAAATGAAATAGTGCATTGTGTAGATAAATGAAAGAGGAAACACTAATATAAATATACCAAATATGCATGGTCCACTAAACAGAATGAATAATGATAATGTATATTGAAAAGAATAAGGGAACAATTACACACCCAATCGAGAAATATGTCCCCTCCTGAAAATATTGTAAATGAGTAAATAGATACACGATCCTAGCTCTATTATCTCATGCTACGACCACTATATATGTTATAAGAAAGCTATATACATAGGCACTTTTTCTGACACTATAAACCTATTCACCATCTATATATTATATGAAACATGTTGGTAAAATACCCTGAATGAGTGAGTATATACATAACCAGTAGAATACCCTGAAAAGGCAAAGGTGTAGAGAAAATATATACAACTTAAGAGTGAAGAATTAGAAAGAACATGTTTCAGTAAGAGAGTACAATTCATCTGAATAATAGACTAAATGTGAACTCATACAACCACATGGAGCTCAATATGTTGAGATGATGAACTTTTAATTGAATATTCTCTACCTATACTAGGATATTAGACTTGTCTAAGCACGAGAAGATAAAAATGAAATGTTCCTGGCATACCCCACTTGTCTTTATCTCCACTAGAAACACAATAACTATACCCAAGGAGTGGGTACTGAATTAGGATATATTTTTATATATAGAAACACACACATATATGTATATTCTTAGTTAATGAACCCAAAAAGAGAGATTATGGGGTTATCCATATCACATATCATCCCCGGAATATGAGTAGTTGGTAGTTCCAAATGTAGTCCATTAATGATGTCCAAAATCTCAGTCATATTCTCTGAACACATAATTCTAAGAGGCTTAATCACTGCACAATGATACAACCCTCTTTGGGAAACACTGAATCGCCCTAATAATATTATGTCGTTGCACTAGAACGTGTGTCAGTGGGGAAAGAATCCCTCTTTCTCGTGAGTCCAATAGTTCATCAAACCAAACCTCATCATTTTGATACATTATGAAGGGGTCACCAGCTTTTAGAATAAATATTCTTCCATTTTATAATAAAAGGGACCTACTTTTGTAATTACCTAAGAACACAACTACCCAATCCAACTAGAGTGTACCACTCTGTAGGTTCACTTGGGAATGCCACTGCCTACTCCTGGTTGAGGATAATCCTCGAGGGTCTTCTGGTAAACACCACTTCTTAACCTGAGTATAGGATTACACCTAGAAGATGTCATCAGGGAAAACCACTACTCATTATTACAAAAGGGTAATCCCAGAACTGTCATCGAGGAACACCACTGCACATCCCTACTGGAGGGTATGCTCAGAACATCGCACAACTCAATTACCTACTTCTAAAAGAGGGTAACATAGAAATATTATTATGGAATTACACTACCCATACCTACTAGATTTTAATCCTAGAAATACCAACGGTTAATTCCACTTCCATTCCCAAAAGGATGGTAATCCTGGTACTTCTCTGGTGATTATGTATGATCACTACCTACATTGGTGACACCTCACAATGTTCTTAAGCCGATAGATTTCACATCATTTCACAAAATCCACATGGGAGGAAACTTTCACATTCTATGAGATAAAAACACATTGTATATGCATCACATTGGCCAAAATATGAGTTTAAACTAAGGATATATGAGGTTTGAAGATTACATAGAATAGATTATGTAGTACATGGTGTGTGAGGGGTCCCACATGGTGTGTGGTCCCTATTCACTACCTGGACATGTCTCTAGTTAGTACATGGGTCCCATCCAATTATGTATAACATGTTGTGTAGGTAAACTACATGTTGTTTCCTTACTATCTGAGAGCAGGGCTGTGCCTTGGGGTCGTGTATGTGTACTCAGACCTCTTGTCAATGTACTCGAACACTGTGTCTATATACAATGTACATGGATTGTATCTATCTATGTAGTCCATCACACAACTCACACACATGAGAAGGAATTACATGGGATGTTAATGAAGAACAAGTCATTCTATCCATATTGGTTCTCAACCCATAATTCAATTGTAGGATGTGTGATACACACTGTGTGTTTTTTATTGTACAGAGTGTGTAGTTTTGATTTTTCAAAAAATCATATATTTGATCATTTTCTACAAATATTATTTCAAAACCACTGATATCACCTAATATGCTTCTAAAATATTCAAATATAGATGATGGACATGTATTCCTAGCATCTCTTACCATGAATTGGCCTCTTTCATTGACGCGAGTATGGCCATACACTCTGCACAATGTAACTCCACTATTCAGCAAGATTTAATATTTTAATCACTACATTGGTCATACTCACTTAAAATGACTTATTGATCCATGCTCCAGTCACAAAACCCTTCATGATTCCTCAATCCACCACAAATTCGGGCGCCCAGTTGATCTCGAGATGCTTGGAAACTATCGGGATAGGAACCACAGGGTTCCAATGGATAATATCATAATGAACTGGGGAAAATCACTATGAAAAAATGTTTTTGATGATCTCTGTACAAGGGTTCTTGTATAATGATCATTAATATGAATTAGTATTGGAATCAATAGACTGTGATAAATTGATGATTCAATTTTAGTTTTTTGAGATAAAAAGGTATGAGGAGGGATGTATATCGATGAATGATTAACAATCTACTCAAACATTTAATCTATGGTATAAAAATAAAAAAATATGATTCCAACAACTTTTCCGGATCGAACACTAGTAAAGAGATAATTTTATTGTTAGGGAGGAGCATATATTTCTTTTCTGGCACTTCAATCTGATATGTATCATAGGTTCATCATTCATTAAAGATAACATCTAGAGAATTTTCCATTCGATGTATGGAGCATATCTTCACCAGAAGATCATGAATTTTGAGCCAACCATTGCTAAAACCCTCAAATAACCTTTTTATACTATTTTAATTAGGTGAAAGTGGATTATTCATATAATTAATGTGTTAAATATATATCTTAAATGCACCTCTAATGAACTATGAATCCGATCTTCCCATGTCGAATCATTTTATATAGCCCCTAATTAAAATGTTGCATTCCAAACCCAACTGTAGAATCATATTTCAAACACAATCATCCATTTAACAGTTATCCCACTTTCAATAATTAATCTCTCATTCTCAATATAAATATTTTTTTATTTTTATAGAATTAATTCTGAGAACATAGGATCTAATATTTTCATGTAGTCTCCGTTCCTATATCATGAAATACATTTAGAAATATTTCAAAGAATTATTAGTAAATATTCAAGTTTTCTAGATAGTCCTAGAATTTTATATCCCTCCAATTAATTTGTTAACATGATATTTCTCATTTTATTATGTTATTTGTGCATAAAGATGAGGTTGACTTTTACAAATATTGATTCTATATTTTATGCACAAATATTATTCATTAAAATGAATATATATTTGTTAAAAAATATTTGTTTTATTTTAACATTTTATTATTATTTATATACTTATGCATAATCCATATTTAATGTCATAAAAATGTATCCCTACAGATTATAATAAATATCCAATGTTTATGATATGATGCTGCTGATTAAACATGACAATGTATTATTAATTCATGACTCATATTCCCCAAATTTTATTCCTCCCCATACCTGTATTTTTCATCACTTATTTTATTAATGTATATCCTAATTGGATTACATCTACCATGGAGAATACGATAGATTCTATGTCTATAATAGATTATTTAAAAAATATTTTTATTAATTATGGTGATGTGTGGGCCTAATTTTTACCTGATAATAAACATTTATATCTTGAATTTTATAATATTATGTTTCAATTTTTTAATTATGACTATTTGATATGGAAAACAGAAGAATAGCATAATTTATTTGTAGAAATCATTTGTTTTTGTATAGATTATGAGAACATGATTTCTAGGTTATAAAAGCTATGGTTGGATTCAATAAGTGGATATAGATGTAGAAAAGATGTACCTAGTGGTTATAACCTTGAAAGGGGAACATTTGTAATTAACATGGCCATCAACTAGTGCATGAAAAATAGTCCTTGTTGTATATGTTGTTTTACAATCCTAGTGGAAATTATTCATTTAATCACAATCTTGAAATGTAACACCCCATATTTTTAGGAAATAATTTTTTATAATAATTTATTTTACTTTAATATCTTGCATTACACAAGATACCATGTTAAGAATTCACTACAAGTAAAACATGGTTAACTGGCTTTATACAAGACATTGTTTATTCAAATGATCATGATATATTAATTATATAATTAATTAAACTTGATTGATATACCCTAACCATTAAATATATATAGATGAATAGTCATAAACTATTATTAAATATTACTTGTAATTTTTTACAAAAATAATTCATTGATAAAAATTAATATAATTTTTGTAAAAAAAATCTTATGTTTTGTAAATTCTTTTTTCTAAAAAATGTGGTTTTATTATTCCTTTTTTAAATAATAAAATTTCTGCATCACACATTTAGAAATTAAATATATAAAATATATATATTATTATAATAAAATTAAAATATTTTTTATGGTTAATCTTTTTTATATTTCTGAATGGATTCATTTTTTGATGAAAAGTTAAAATACAGAATATTTATTTAAAAATTCTATTTTGTTTAGTTTATTTATAAAGATAAAATATATATTAAATATGTTTTAAGGTAATATTAGTTCAATTATACATCCAATATTTCATTTAATTTCATTAGAATCAATTTCAAATTGATATTTCATATAAATAATTGGTAAAATTTTAAACATTTTATCTTTAAAAACATGTTTTCTTATCGTGCTTGCGAAATTAATTTAAAATTAAATTTTAACACTTATTTGGGTGAAATTTTTAAAAATTAATTTCTTATTGGTAATTATAATAATTATTATTACCTAATATTTTCACCAAAAAAAATTACAAAAATTAATAATTAAAAAATATTAAATATACATAATATTTTATCAGTAAAAATATTTTTGTAGGGGGGTTATACAAAAATTATTATTTTAAATATATCCCAAAAGTTGTCCAACTTTTTTATTCTGGTAATATTTGAACTTTATATATTATTTTTTCAATCTTTTTCCATTATTGTTTCCTTGTGACATTGAAAATATATGGGTAGAAATATTTTATTATATAAATTACAAATGTTCCACTCACCTAACATTTAAAAGGAAAACAATTAAACTATATTATTCACACAATAAAACCCTTTTGGTGTTGTAAATACCAAGAAAAATATCTTTCAAAATTCAATCATATCATCTTAGAAGCAATAGTTTTTATATAATTATAACTATGTAAGGGTCTTAGTGAAAACCTAAGAATGATACTTGAAGAAGAGGTTACGTTCATCAACGAGATTTTTTTAATTTCTTACTCTACCTAATTATGTTCTTATTATACCATGATATAATATTAAAAAGTACATTCCTTATAAAAATAGTTTTTTATTTTAATTTAATTTACAACAACCGTCTCATTTTCAATCAAATAGGATAGAAAATCATTGTTTGTGTGTATGAAAGACTACTGCCTCACGAACAGATGACATTATCTTTTTATTTACCACCACTAAAGTTAGGAAATAATGATGGATTTATTATTTATATATGATATTTATGATGTTATTATAATTCTATATATATTATATCAATCATACAATCATTCTTTCTATATTGTAGGAATATGATAATGTCACTCATGTGTACCACAGACTACTGTAAAATCACATGTAAATAAATAATATGACCTATTAATATTTATTAATTTTTGAATTAAATATTATTTTTACTTTAAAAAGGTTGCTATGTTCGATAGCGTACCCGATACACAACAACGAGTTTCTTTGAAATCTTACGTTGCACACTAATAATATATGATTATTTTAAACTGTAGTTATCTACTAGTAGTTGTTTTGGTGGGAATGAATGAAACTAACTAAAATATGATTATACATGATTGTTAAATGTATATAATTTTATCTAATAAATGTTAGAGGCTTAAAATTTTAATGAATATAATTTAAAGCATAATTTACATTAAAAGGATGATTTATCACCTTTTAAGGGAGAACCCTTTTTAAATCTAGTTTTGGTCACTTTAATACATTCTATATGAACAAATAAAATTTTTCATTAGAATGGGGACATAAAAATTTACTTTGTGTAAATTGTTTTGAATTTTTCTGATAAAGTACATTTTTAATGAATATTGAAAAATATTGTATTTTATTTTTAAAAGTTCCTTTTAATATAATTTTTTTATATAATTAGATTATATATTTAATAGGTTTTAAAGTGAAATTAAAACACTTTTTTACCATTTAATACAATGTTGGTCATTGGAATTAATTTAACATTGAAATTGGACATAATAAAATATCAATCTTTTTATAGTAACTTTTTCTTAAAAACACGCTATTTGTTTTGATAACAGGAATTAATTTTAAAATTAATTAATTCCAAATCATTGGTTTGAATTTGGAAAAATAGACATCATTTTTGAATTTAAAATATAAAATATATCTTAGGCTGAAGTTTTTGTATTTTTCTGAAAAACATCAATTTTTGATTAATAGTTAAACCACTTAGTGGTAGTTAGAAAAACTGACATTTTCATTTAAATAAAAATTTAACTCTTCTGTGAATTTAATTTTGGAAATCCGACATACATGGTTGTTATCAAGAAATAAAATGTGGTTAAATGAGATGAAAATTATTTTTGTTGAATAGTAACTTATGACTTTTATTTACCGCGGTTAAAGGTAAATATGGTAATTCAAGGTAAAAAATATATTATAATAATTCAAAATTACGTTAACACCAATCCAAAAATTGTTGGTTGACTCATTTACGACTATGTGAATATTTGGGTCGATTTTGGACCCCATTGAGCCACTCAGGAGTGATAATGAAATTTTAGATTAATTAACTTAATGTAAAGGCAAAAATGACAAAAGCAAATATCTTTTAGTATATTAATTTTTAAATGGTGTTTTATAAGCCATATTTTTGACTATAAATATTTTTAGAAATATAAACATGTTTCATACATGATTGTAATTTTTTTCTATAATTTTTAGTTCTTAATTAATTTAAATTATTTATGACACAATAATGATGTAGTGTTTACCTCATTAATAAATCATTTAAATAAATAAGATTATAATGATTAAAATATTATCAAAAAGTAGTCCAATTCTTATTGGATGATTTTATTTTGACCATGAATCATCTTATATTCAACTATATTGATTTTTGGACCATTAGAAACCGAATATCAAAATATAATAAAATAATGTTTTCACACTTTCCTAAAGAGCCCTTAATTTCCCTTATAAAATGAGATCACTTCTAACCAATTTCAGACCCCTCTCAAGACTTTTGGCTTGTCCAATCTTTGCCCAATTAAGCTCTTTACGTCTCTAGCCTCCTCCTATAAACCATAGCTTAGGCGGAAGACACTTGAAGAAGTCTTTTGGATCAAACCAAAGGGAGTTACCCTATTTTAAGGAGATTCAAGAATGATCGAGTCAAGCCGGACATGAGGTAAGGGATTTCATATCTCACATTTAATTCCATGAGATTTACATTGTTCATCACTTATTTATTGAATGTGGTATATTTTGTACATCCATTGATATATATTATTATAATTATCTTTATATTCATGGTATTATGTGATTCATTTTGTGATCATTAAAGTTTGGTCATACGACTCGATTTGATTACAACGAAGTAAGAGTTTTTCATCTCACTTTTTATTCCCGTGAAATTCATGCTATATTTTCCACTATTTCATTTTGTGTGTTGTATGTACTACCCATGATTGTACACTTCTTGTAATATACATTCATTTATGAGTATTTACATCTTTATTGTATGATCCTTCTTTCATGTGGCGTATGTTTTGTAAGTTACCAAATCTGTAAGGGAACTATTCACCCTCATCTTTATAAAAGAGTTCTTTTTGTTTTGTCTTTTAATTAACATCTTATTATGTTGGGATTTGTTTTTCAATATCGTTAATGATTTAAAAATTATATCCAAGTGATGACATTCTATTTTTATCTCATCATCTCATTTTCTGAATTTTAAAGTGACGCTGTTAGGCTATAAATTTTTACAAGGGATCCTCTTAACCAAATTGGAATTCTTTGGGTTCAACATGTATTTCAAGAACATGTCATCCTATGAAAATGTGTTAATGAACTATGATTTTTTTACTCTTAATATCCACATATATTGGGTGTATTTATTTTTGTCACACATAATTATGTGACTGATGTATCTTTAATATAAGGATAACAACTTTTTAAGGTATTTCATCTCAATTTACATTTCCATTGAGACTTCATTGTTGTTATTCACCAATTCACTTTTATATGGTGTATATATATTAATTTTACATATTATATCATGAATCTCTTTATTCTCATGATATTATACCTTTCTGATTTAATTTTATTCCTCAATTATTTGTATTCAAGTGCCTCTCTTTTTGTTAAAAAACACTTTTACTAAAATATTATTTTAAACGTTTTTAAGATTTATTATTCTAAATATTTCTCATTAATGTCCATGATTTCGAAATGGGTTTTAGGATTTATTTATATGGAAATTAATGTTTTCTAAAGATAATTCATTTAAAAGCTTCAAAGTGGCATGTGACACTTTGATTCAAAAATATCTTCTTAAAAGGATTTAAAAATGATTTCATAAAACATTATTTATTTCAATATCTTGATTTGATATATTTGAATGTAAAAATGTTATCATTCCTTTATAAATGTGTTATATGTTATGATTATGTTATGGTTATTGGGCATTGTTTACATATATGGATGGTTACGTGATAAAACTAGAGCGAATGAGCCCGAGATAGCTCTCCAATGCATTGGGTAACGTAACAGAGGAAACATGATGTTTCTACTATGAGATTTAGGGAATATACTGTGATGGGTATTCCTTAGGTAACTCTCTACGTAGCTGTGATAGCTACAATTTAAATTCGATATGGATTCCATAAGTAATATTTATGATTTTAGATTTATTATTTCATAAGGTTTTTTATGATTGAAATGTATGGTTTCATGTATTTTAATTTATTGTTGGGATAATGTTTTCATTCTTTATTTTATAACCCTTAATTTTTTTTATTCTCATCCCATGTTTTAGAAATGTTTTCCATAGTACTAAAATATGAATAGGTTCAAGGATGGAATCATGGAAAAGACATGTTGTCTAAAACATGAAACTAGACATGTGTCTTTCTAAGAGTTTTTATTTTATGAAAAAAGTGGATATTGAGTAGTAGTGTCTACTTGTAATATTCAAGTTGTTGTGTGATAGATATTGCATAATTTTGAAAAACTCGAAAACTGAAAAGATCCCCAATATTAATTATACATTTAATTCAAGAATAAATAATGTTTAAGGTCGGGTCCTTATAGTTGGTATAAATGTTCGGTTTAGATAACATTAGAGGTTAGGGAATTCATTAAGCATTAGTGACATTACCATAATGGTTAGGATTTCAGAAATAGTCATTGTTTTTTTAGATAAAGTGAATGAGTTTAAGATGACATGAATATGTATATATTAGTGTTTACCCACCTCATAAGATATTATATTATAATTTTACTGATATAATCACACTGAACATTTTGTTTTTAGTTAATGGGTGATCTAGTAGGCACCAAAGTAAAAGTGGATGTTATGAATATTTTGACAGTTTTCTGAATGAGGAACTAAATTATATTGGAGCTATAATGAGAACACTTATGGTTATTCTCGACCTACTATCTGGAGTCATGATTGACCACTTGAACCTTAGTGATCTTTATAATGCATCAAATATGTGAGAAATAAATCCCTACAGAGGTTCATGTGATAATCAAAAATGTAAGTGTTTTAAAAAACATATATGTCAATGATGTGGAATGAAACATCTAGGAAAATGTTTCAAAGGGACAAAAATATTCTATAGATGAGTAAATGAAGGTAAAAAATCAAGTACCTTGCACGAAAAAAGGATGCATATAGTAGACTCTGAAAATGGAAAATAAGTCTTTTCCAAGGGATCAATTGAATGTTTTAAAGGTGGTGTGCATGGTCATCATGTAAACACATGTCCTTCGAAGATGTTTTTGGGAATGGGATCACCATGATCATATAAATATTAATTTACCAATACCTAATTCCATTCTGATTGAGGATGAAGAAACTGAAAATGACTAATGAATAGTATGGATTATTTAATAACATATGTTATCCTATTATTGAAATCTTAGGATATGAATCATGATTTTATTTGTAAGAAAAAATTATTTCAGAATAAGTTGGAAAGGAATGGTTAAATGATCCGGAATATTTTTGAATTACTAAGAATTCAACATATAAGGTATTCAAGAGTTATGATAGAATTTTGGATGGTGGAATGCTTAAAAGTATTAAGTCTCTTATTATTATGGGATAAAATTTGAATAATTTTTATTTTATGTATAACTCTGATGTTTGATATATGAAAATTTTATTCAAATAATAATTATCTTCTCTTTTGTGGGAATAGTTATAGAGAACCATTTGGGTTTATATGATCCTTGAATTTGAGGCAATTACCGGTTAATACATTTTGGGATTCTAAACGAACGTTATTCGATAACATTTTTGAATAAAATATGTTATGCTTATTTTTGATGAATTTATCTCTTTTTGGGAATGTTATAAAATTATGATGTATTTGAAAAGGGACAACACCCAAACTGTGTGACAACCCGTTGCATCGGACGAAGCATTGGGAATCGAACCCACAACCAAAGTGCGACTGGTATTTATAGTCTACCTCAAGACTACGTGATGTCCCTGGTTAATATGACTATTTATTTTTAGTTATATGATCTTATTAATAATGAATAAGTTGATTTGAGGTTATTTATGGAAATGATTATCCTATCATAGTGGATATGTGATTAGGTTAATTACATTTCAGAATGAGACATTAAGAGTAACTGATGTTATTTGGAGATAAATATTAAGATTTACCTTAGAAGTCTATGTGATTAAATCATTCAGAGATTTGTATTTCAATCTTAGTTTGGATTATTTTGAAGAATTTTAAGGATAATTTTTGTAATGGTCTTTCATGAACCATGTGTTCTTTTTGTTGAATTTTAGAGATTAAGAGTAGTATTTATTTTTATAAAGGACTGTCCTTTTTATGATTATATAATCTTGTACTAAATATTTTTGTTTTAGTTGAAGTATAAATACAAGGGAAATAGATACTTCTCCTTTTTTGTATTATGTGATTCTACATAATATGATTCTTGTGCTTTTGATGTGACCTTGTATTTTTGAATTCTCATCATTTAGAGAAATGACTAGTTTTGGTAAAAACTTTTTAAGGATGAAAATCTGTATGAAGGTAAGTATATTTATTTATGTTTTTATTCTATGTAGAAGATGAATTCATAAAAATAATGAAAAGGAACGCAATACAAAAACATTGTTGGTTTAATTTTCGTACTGGGTAATCAATGACCGTTTACACACATCATATGTTTGTTATTTTCTTGTCGTTAACTTTCTCTTAATCATGTTTCCTATCACTCTACATCAGAAAATAACCCTTTGTTATCTCCTCAAAATCAGTTTTTTTCATGGAATCATAGTATGAGTTAAATTGGGCTACAATTATACTTCTCTTTATTTCTTTCTATGTGATACTTTTACTGACTCTTTCTTTCGATATGGGACTTTCAATAATGTTTCCGAACCTAAATTTTAAAATTGTGAGGATGCAATTTCCAAAATGTAGAAGGATGTAACATCCTAGATTAATAAAGAATATGAATTTTTCATATTTATTAATTTTGGAATTAAATAGGAATTTTTCATTAAAAGGGTTGTTATGTTTGATAGAGTACTCGATACGCAATAGTGGGTTTCATTGAAATCTTACATTACACACTAATAATATATTATTAATTTAAACTTTAGTTAACTCTTATCCATTTTATTGGCGGTAATGAATGAAACTAACTATAATATGATTATAAATGTTTGTTAAATGTATTTACATTTATCCAATAAATGTTAGAGGGTGAAAATGTGAATGAATCTAAATTTAAGCATAATTTACTTTAAAATGATGATTTATAACCTTTTAATGGTGATCCCTTTTTTAATATCGTTTTTGTCACTTTAATACATTCTATATGACCAAATAAAATCTTTCTTTAGAATGGGTACATAAAAATTTACTTTGTGTAAATTTTTGTAATTTTCCAGATAATGTTCATTTTTAATGAATAGTAAAAAATATTGTATTTTAATTCAATGTGACTTTTAATATAATTGATTTATATGGTTTAATTATCTTTTTAAATGGATTTAATGTGAAATAAAAATATTTCTTTACCATTTAATCCAATGTTGGTCATTGGAATTAATTTCACTTTGAAATTGTACATAAACAAGTATCAATCTTTTGATAGTTATTGTTTCTTAAAAACATGCTATTTGTTTTGATAATGGGAATTAAATTTAAAATTAATTAATGCCTCTTCTATTTTTTGAATTTGGAAAAATAGTGATAATTTTGGAATTCAGAATATCATATATAGCTTAGTCTGATCTTTTTGTATTCTTCTGAAAAACATGAATTTTTATGAATACTAAAACCACATAGTGGTAGTTAAAAAAACATACTTTTTTCATTTAAATGAAATGTTACCACTTATGTGAATTGAATTTCGAAATTCTGACGGACATGTAAGTTATCATGAAATAAAATGTTGATCAATAAGATGAGAATAATTTCTAGTGAATAGTAATTTTTGACTTTCATTACCACGGTTAAAGTTAAATAAAGTAATTTCAGGTAAAAAGAATATAATAATTATTCAAAATTACCTTAACATGTATCCAAACCTTATTGGTTGAGTCATATACGACCATAGGTATATTTGGGTCTATTTTGGGACCCCATTGAGCCACATGGGAGTTATAATGATAATTTAGATTAATTAACATAATGTAAATGCAAAAATGAAAAAGAAAATATATTTTAGTAAATTAATTTTCTATGGTGTAATATAAGTCATATTTTTGACTATAAATATTGTTTATAAAGATAAAAAAATTTCTACATGATAAATATTTTTTATAATTTTTAGACATTAAATATTTGAAATTATTTATGACTCAATAATGACGCAGTGTTTACCTCACTAATAAATCATTTAAATAAATAAGATTATAATGATTTACATATTATCCAAAACCTATCCACTTCTTAATAGATGATTTTATTTCGACTTTGAGTCATCTTATCATCGAATATATTAATTTTTGGACCATTATAACCCTAATATCAATATATAATAAAATAATGTTTTCATACTTTCCTAAAGGGCCCCTCCTGTCCATTATAAAAGATGACCACTTCTAACCAATTCCACACACCTCTCAAGCCTTTTGTCTCGTCCAAACACTACCCTATTAAGCTCCCTATATCCCTTGACTCATCATTGAAGCCTTACCTTAGTCATAAGGCACTTCATGAAGTCCTTTGGTTAAAAAAAAATGAAGTTACCCTAATTAATGGTGATTAAAGAATGATCGAGTCAAGTCGGACACGAGGTAATGGATTTCTTATATCACTTTTAATCCAGTGAGATTTCCATTTTCGTGACTTATTAATTTCATGTGGATTAATGTGTACTTCCCTTGATATATATTATGATTATTATCATTATATTCACGGTATTATGTGATTCATTTTGCGTTCAATAATTTTTTTTCATATGACTCGATTTTATTACAATGAAGTAACAATTTTTCCTCTCAATTTTTATTCCTGTGAGATTCATGCTATATTTTCCACTATTTCCTTTTTTGCAGTGCTTGTACTACCCATGATTGTACTCTTTATGTAATATAATTTCATTTATTTGTATTTACATCTTCATTTTATGATCCTTCTTTCATGTGGCATATGTTTTGTAAGTAACCAAATCAGTAAGGGAACAATTCACCCTCCTCTATATAAAAGAATTCTTTTTGTTATGTCTTTTAATTTTCATATTATTATGTTGGGATATGATATTCGATATCATTATTGATGTAAACATTATATCCATGTGATGATATTCTCTTTTTATCTCATCAACTCATTTTATTAATTTTAATGTGACGATGTTAGGGTGTTGAATTTTTATAAGGGAACCTCTTAACCCAATTTGAATTTTTTGGGTTCAACTTGTATTTCTTGAACATGTCATCCTTTGAATATGTTTGAATGTCCACTGATTGTTTTACTCATAATATCGAATTATATTGGGTGTATTTATATTTTTCACACATAATTATGTGATTGATTTATCCTTAATTTAAGGATACCATCATTCTAATGGATTTCATTTCAATTTCCATTTCCATTGAGACTTCATTGTTGTTATGCACCAATTCACTCTTATATGGTCTATATACTATACTTTGGCATATTATATCATGAATTACTTTATTCTAATGATATTATAACTTTCTGACTAAATGTTATTCCTCAATTATTTGTATTCAAGTGACTCACTTTTTGTTAGAAAACATATTAACTAAAATACTTTTTTAAATGTTTTAATGATTTATTATTCTAAATATTTATAATTAATGTCCATGATCTAAAAATGGGTTTTAGGATTTATTTATATGGACATTAATGTTATTAAATGATAATTCATTTAAAAGAATCAATGTGTTCAGGGACACTTTGATTCAAAAAACTATTTTTAAAAGGTTTTGAAAATGATTTTATAAAACGTTGTTTATTTAAATATCACGATTTGATATATTAGAATGTGGAAATGTTATCCTTCCTTTATAAATGTGTTATATTTTATTATTATGTTATGGTTATTGGGCATTTATTATGTATATGGGCGGTTCCATGATAAACCTAGTGTGGGTGAGCCCGAGATAGCTCTCCAATGCATTAGGTAACGTGACAGAGGTAAAATTGATGTTTCTACTGAGAGATTTAGGGAATATACTGTGATGGGTATTCCAATTGTAACTCCCTACATAGCTGTGATAACTACAATGTATGTTTGATATGGATGTCATAAGTAATGTTTATGATTTATGATTTATGATTTATGTGTGTAATTCATAGATCTTATGATTTCATAAGGTTTCTTATGATTGAAAAGTATGGTTTAATGGATTTGTATTTATTGATGGGATAATGTTTTCCTTCCATATTTTATAACCCTAACTGAGCTTTTTATGCTCATCCCATGTTTTTGAAATGTTTTCCACATGACTTAAATATGAATAGGTTCAATGTTGGGATCAAGGAAAAGGCATGCTGTCTAAAACATGGAACTAGATATGTGTCTTTTTAAGAGTTTTTATTTTCTGAAAAAATGGATACTGAGTAGTAGTGTCTACTTGTAATATTCAAGTTGTTATGTAATAGTTATGGCATAATTCTCTAAAACTCTGAAACTAAAAAGATCCCCAATAGTAATTATTAATTTAATTCAACATTAAGTAATGTTTAAGGTCAGGTTTTTATAGTTGGTATCAAAGGTCAGTTTAGATAACTTTAGAGTTTAGGTAATTCTGTAAGCATAAGTGACATTAACATAATGGTTTGGATTTCAGAAAGAGTCATAGTTTTTTTAGATAATGTGAATGAGTTTATGATATCATGAATAAGTATATATTAGTGATTACTCTCCTCATAAGATATTATATGATGATTTTATTGATATCCTCACACTGAACTTTTTGGTTTTAGTAAATGGGTGATCAAGCAGGCACCAAAGTAACAATGGATGTGAAGAAAACTGTGACAGTTCTGAATGAACAACTTAATGATATTGGAGCTGTAATGAGAACACTAGTGTTCATTCTCAACCAACTATCAAGAGTCATTATTGACCACCTCAACCATAGTGATCTTTTTAAGGTATCATATATGTGAGAAAAAATACCTACGATAGTTGAGGTAACAATCAAAAAGGTATGTGTCTTCAAAAACCTATGTGTCAATGATGTCGAAAGAAACACCTAGGAAAATGTATCAAAGGGACAGAAAGATGATATAGATGTGGAAATTATGGTCATAAAGCATGAACCTACCATGGAAAAAGTAATCATCTACTTGAATCTAAGAATGAGAAAGAAGTCCTTTCTGAAGGATGAGTTGAATGTTTTAAATGTGGTGTGCGTGGTCATTATGCAAACACATGTCCTATGAAGATGTATTGGGAATGGGATCACTAGGATCATACAAATATTCGTTTAGCAATAACTAATGCCATTCAGATTGAGGATAAATAAACTGACAATGACCAATGAAAGGTATGGATTATTTCTTAACATATGTTTTCTATCATTGAAATCGTAGGATATAATTCAAGTTTTTGTTTGTAGGAAAGAAGTAATTCAGAATAAGTTTGAATGGAATTATTAATGAATCATGAAGACTTTTTAATGAGTAAAAAGTCAACAAATAAGGTATTCAAGAGTTATGGTAGAATTTAGGATGGTGAAATGATTAAAAGTATTAAGGCTCTTCTGATGATGGGATTACATTAGAAGACTTTTTATAGTATTTGCAACCCTGATGTTTGATATATGAAAATTTTAATCAAGGAACAATTATCTTCTCTTTTGTGGGTATAGTTATAAAGAACCATTTGGGTTTATATGATCCTTGAATTTGAGGCAGTTAATGGTTAATACATTTTGGGATGCAAAATTAAAGTTATCAGACAACCTTTTTGGTTAAAAGATGTTATGGTTATTTATGGTAAATTTATCTCTTTTTTGGAATATTATAAAAATTATTAATTTTTGAAAAGGGACAACACGCAAACCGCGTGACAACCTATCATGTCAGACGAAGATGTGGGAATCGAACCCACAACTAAAGTGCGACTGGTATTTATCACCTACCACTGGACCACGTGAAGTCCCTGGTAATTATGAAATAATTATTTTTAGTTAGATGATCTTATGAATTAGTAATAAGTTATTTTTCGGTAATCAATGGAAATTATTAACTTATCATGGAAGATATGTGATTAGGTTAATTACTTTTCAGTATGAGACTTTAAGATTAACTGATGTTATTTGGAGATAAATGTTAAGATTTACATTGGAAGACTATGTGATTAAATATTTTAGAGATTTGGGTTTCAATCTTAGAATGGATTACTTTGATAAATTTTGAGGTTAATTTTTTATTTAATGGTATTTCTTGAACCCTGGGTTCTTTTTGATGAATTTTTGAGATTAAGAGTAGTATTTATTTTTATAAAGGATTATCCTTTTGTTTATTATCTGATCTTGTACTAAATATTTTGGTTTTAGTTGATGTCTAAATACAAGGGAAATAAATATTTCACAATTTTTGAATTATGTGATTCTCTAGAAAATTATTCTTGATCTTTTTATGTGACCAAGACTTTTTTAATTCTCATCGTTTAGAGAAATTATTAGTTTTGGTGTAACACCCCAAGATTTCATAGTGTGTTATTTCTTCAAAATAATTCAATAACTTGCACTACACACAACACCGAGTTCAATAACACCATGACTTACAAAAAAAAGCCATTCAAAAGAGGTTATGAATAGTATTATCTAAATTTTAAACTTTATATAATCCTTATAATTTTAGAATCCATATTATGAGTTTCTTAGATATAATGCAAGAACAAATTCATTTTCAGTATTGCACTTTTATCAACTTTTAATAGTGAACCCTTTTTAAATACAATATTTTAAACTTTTTGACTAAATGGGGACATTAAAAATTTAAAATTAAACATCCCAAGATTCCACGGTACACTTTCTTTGAATAATGTGATAGCGTGTGTTGTACGCAACACCGAGTTCTAACACACCATAACTAATCAAACTAGCCGTTATGAATAGTAATACCTAATTTTTGAAATTATATATATTTTATATTTGAAAATGGACTTCATTTTTGGATTCGGAATATCGAATTTAGCCTAAGGTGAAATTTTGGTACATTTCGGATAACTTTCATATTTTGATGAATAGTGAAAATTACTAAATTTTAATTAAAAACAACTTTTTTAATCAAAATAATTAATAGTGATAAATTATGAATTTGAGTGGTCTTAAAGTATATTTAGAATATATTTTTACCATTTAATATAATGTTGGTCATTGGACATAATTTTACAATTAAACCGAACATAAACAAGTGTCAATCTTTTGATAGTTATTATCTCTTAAAAACACGCTTTTTGTTTTGACAGCGGGAATTAATTTTAAATTAATTTCTGCCACTTCTGTGCTTTGAATTTAGGAAAATGGATTACATATTTGGAATCAGGATGTTAAAATTGTGTAAATAGGTAACTTTTATTTTTAGACATTTTGAATAATTACTGCGGTAAATATTTTATTTACCATGGTTAAGGGTAAATCTGGTAAATAAGGGTTAAAAAATAATATTATAATAATACTAAATTACCCTAAAACGTGTCTTAACCCTATTGGTTGATAAATGGTCGACCATGGGAATCTTTGGGTCTATTTTGGGACCCCATGGATCCACTTGTAAGTGATAATGACACTTTATTTTAATTAAGTTAAAATGAATACAAAAATGACACAAGCATATATCTTTTAGAAAAACAATTGTTACATAGGGTTATATATGTTGGATTTTAGATTATAAATATTCATTAGAAAGCTAAAACGATTTCCTACATAATGATATTTTATTTATAATTTTTAGACATTAAATAATTTATTTTATTTATGACACAATGATGATGCAATAATTACTATAATAGTGAAAAATTAAAATAATTGATATTATAAATACCCAAATAAATATAATATGAAACTTTTAATGAATTAAACTAATTTTCTAGGATAATATGATATATTAGGATTGATTTAATTGACTTTTTTCGAAGTAATCAATCTGTTATGAGTTTCACAAAAATCAACTATTGAATAGTGTCAAAATTGACATAAAAGAGTTCTTAAAACAAATATTATATTATTAATTGATATTAAATTCCTAAAAATCTAAGGTTCGGCCAAAAGACTTATATTATGATAGGTTAATCATTAATGGACCACTTGGGGGTCGCTTGGATGTATATAGTAAGTTTATTAACCATATTATATAAAAATATAAAGAGACATTGTAAAAGTGAAACTAATTAACTTAGAGTTAATACTTAAAGATAAGGTTAATATAAGTACCCAAACCTGTCTAAATTCTATTGTATGAGTTGTTTTCGACCTATCCCCACCTAATCCTTTGAATAGTCAACTTTGGAGCCTTTGGAAACCGAATATGAATTTATTATAAATTAATATTTCTAGCTCTTCCAAAAGTGCCCCTCACCCCTCTTATAAAAGGGCACTCCTCCTTCTCTTTTCCTCACACCTCTCAAGCCACTTGGCTCGTCCAAACTCTGCCCAACTAAGCTCCCCACATCCCTCTCCTACTCCTTGAAGCTTCCCCTTAGGCAGAAAGCATTTCAAGAAGTCCTTTGGTTCCAACCAAAGTGAGTTACCTAAATTAAAGGTAACAATTTCTCTTAAAGTATTTTCATTTATTTTGCTTCTCCAACCCCCAAAATCTTTTTATTTCCTTTCTTTTGTAACAACAACAGTATCCTAAATATACTAGGATGTTGTTATAAGAAGGATTCAAACTACACATACACACAACTCCATCTAATGGATGATGAACATAATGTTTCTGTGGATGGCAAACTAACGCCTCACGAAACGATGATTGTTCAAATACATCTTACCACCTCTCATGGTGGCCATTATGATGGCACTGTAATTAAATATGATATTAATGATATATATTTTATATATAAGCTTCTGTAATTTCATACCATTATTCGTTTCATGTTGTATATACATACGATAATTTCATTTGAGGAAGTGCGGACTACCGCCCCCTTAAAATGATATGACTCGTTCATACCACACATGGAACGTATAAAGGATGGTGTTAATGAACTTAAGTAACATATATAAAATATTATACTGGAATAGTAATATACCTATGTATCATTTGGATTAGATTCTTTTAAAATAAAAATTAAATGGAAGTAGCGTTCGTGCGCACGTACGGACTACCGTCTCCACGAACGCGATAAGATTCATTCTCCATCATATCCATTCAAGTCTTATTCTCATTTTGGGGTTAAAAATAATGTTAATATCATTCTGATTATGAATAAGATATAATCTATCCATTACAAACATGTCTTACGTAACCAAACATTTAAGAAGAACGAATCGATTATCACCCGAAACGACGATAATACTAAGATATTATTAATAAAGCAATGTTAAAAGATCATATATGATATCATATTAATGTATATGATTCTTGTATAATTTAATAAAAATTATTTCACCATTATACAGGAGGTTAACCTACCCCAACCAAGGAAAAGTACAAGGTAAGGGTTATTTCACAATCTCTTCATTATCCGAGGTTGTATATACGTAATAATCTACTGGGATCTCTTTATCATCCACATCCATGTTTTCTTAAAAATGTTTTTCAAAACATTTTTACTATTTACAAGAATATGGGTTAAAGTCATTTATACCCTTTTTTGACTTTTTATAAGAGGTTTATAAAGGAATCTTTCCGTCGTTTTCAAAACAATGTCCTTTTTAACCTTTTCGACAGAATTGAGGTAAGAATGTTTTTTTAACTTATACGGCGGGTGCGGTTATTTTCCGCCGTTATAAAATCATCAAAGCTTTCCTTACAAGCTTACAAGAATATTTTCAAGAAAATGTTTTATTTTATATGGCTCTTAAATGATTTCAAAAATAGAAAGAGATATTTCTCTAAAAAGTGTTTTGATTTCATCTATGTCAACATCCTTTAATGGATTTTACGCTTATTTGAAGTTGATTTATTATAATAAAAAACTTCTACATTGTATTGAAGGTTTTGTGATATGTTTGACTATGGATGTGCTATTTTATACTATTCATAGTTTATGGTGAAACTATTGACATTTCGTATGCTAGTTTTAATCCGAATGTTTATGTTATATTTCAAAATTTTCTTCAGATGAATGTGCTAAACAAGTATGTTCCGGGTTGGGGACCGGTAAAAGTAAGCCCTCCAGGTTGGGGACTGGTAAAAGTAAGCCCTCCAGGTTGGGGACTGGTTAAAGTAAGCCCTCCAGGTTAGGGACTGGTAAAAGTATGCCCTCCGGGTTGGTGTCCGGTTATTAGAGGCACTCCGGGTTGGTGTCCGGTTATTAGAGGCACTCCGGGTTGGTGTCCGGTTATTAGAGGCACTCCGGGTTGGGTTCCGGTTATAAGTAACCCCTAGGTCTTGGGATGAGGCCTAGACAAAGAAATTAACGTTTAGCATTATGCATTCCAACATTATGAAAGTGGTTATTGATTTTTTTCATGTGATTATTCGATTAGTAGAATATCCATGTGAATAAGTAAATGGAATTATTTCATTTTATTTATGCCATACCATGTTGAAGGTTCATGTTTAAAAGGATTTTGTTTTAGTTATACATTGCCTTAAATGTTTATTCTTATTGATGATAGTTTCCGCTATATTGTTATCCTTACTGGGCATTTGAGCTCACCCCTTTTCTATGTTTTATTTTTCCCAGGAAGTGAAGATGTAAGTTATGAATGACCTGCAGGGATATTATGAGGGGATTGTAGTGTGGATTGTGGAAACATTATGTTGTTGTAGTAGTTTTTCATTTTATGATGTAATGTAAAACTTATGAATATATCTAGTGTTTCCAAGGCTACTAAACCAATCGGTCTTTCGAGATTTGATCTTTCTTGTGATCATGCCAATGTTACGAAGTAATGCACCGACTCTGGGTAGCTGGGGTCGGGGCGTTACAGTTGGTATCAGAGGAAGTTTAGTACAAACCTTGGAAGCTAGATTTAGATAAACTCTGATTAGAGCACGTAGACCTAAGATGAACTTTGAGGATTAGTATAGAAGAACTTCCTAGAATTTTGGTATTGTAGAGATTTTGTGAGTTTTCCGAGCAATACATCCCTGTCTGGATACGAGCAGGTAGAGGCGGCTCTGGCACAGATGTACCTAGGGGTAAAACCTGAAAACACCGCTTTGAGCTAGACTCGAACGAGAACTGGTGCACGACAACGGGCCTTGCTGCACTCTTGGTTACGACACTCCCGGGGGATATGCTTAGGATAACTCTCATTTTCTTTATAAATCATTTTGAAGGGATTATGAGTATATACTTCCTCAAAGAAAACATTCTTATGATTATGGATTATATCCATAAATAGTTCAATTTATGTTAGGTGTTTTATAAGTATGGGATTATGTATTTTGATTCATAAACTGATCTAGTTTACGCCATTGTTTAGAAATGGCGCCCAGTAGAAGGAATGAGAACTCCAGAAATGCACATGATCCAAAGAGAAGGAAGGGTCATATCTTTCATGGTCTTAAGCTAGAATTTATAAGAGAAATAGTCTCCCATGTATTATCATCATATGAAGAAATAATATCATGTATTGATAAGATAAGTAAAGAGTTTACTGAGTCCTACGGCTTTGAAGGGAAGCAAGAGAAGAAAAGGATGGAAGAGAGAAATATGGATAAAGGGAAGAGGGAAAAGAATAATTTTCCCATATGTGGTAACTGTGGAAAGAAACACCTTGGAACTTGCCTGAAAGGAATGAGAGTTTGTTATAAGTGTGGAGGAAAAGGGCACAAAGTACGTGACTGCAAGGGTAAGAAACTGGTTTCAAATGTACAATGCTTCATTTGCAAGGAGTTTGGACACTACGCGAACCTATGTCCCAGTCATCAGTCTATGACGCAAATGATGCTATTGGATAATAATCAAGTTATGATACTACCACAGATGAAGAGGAATGATTAGAGTTCTTATGTTGATTATGTCAATTGAGTGTTGTATCAACAATGTACTTGTTATAATAATTATGGAGTATATAAGGATTGTACTACAGTACTATTTCATTAAGGACTTGAGATGGTGTGGAACAAAGAAAAGTGACTTAGTAGCAGGTTAAATGTTTGGAAAATATATGTTTGAGAGAAAGATAAACCATAATATGGTTCAGATACCGAGGTGGTGATTTTAGAATAATACATGATTGATTTGGATAAATTATATTGGATATTCTTGACTACCTTGGAACTGATTAATGATTTGTATATTCCATCATTGTTGGGGTTTAAAACATTTTTGGATTGATGAAGTATATCCAGCATTCTATATGGAATAAGGGAGAATGAATGTAATCGATAAGTAATAAGGTAATTCAGGATGTTTCAGTGTACTAAAAGAATACATGATGAAGGTATTCACATGCTATTACGGGGTAAAAAGGATCTACATTATGTTTACCTTCCTTATAAATGTTGGACTGTGAGTTTGGACAAAATTATTTTGGATTGTTCTGGTTTGGATTATTTTGGATTGCCATAAAAGGACAACCCAGAGGTCGGGCGACAACCCGTCGCGTCCGGCAAGGCTGCGAGACTTGAACCCGCAACCGAAGGGCGACAAGGGTGTATCACCTACCACCGGCCCACGAGATGTCCTGGATTAAATAATGTTGTTCTTTTAAAGATCTGGTAGATGAATTATAAATTCATTTATTTTGGAACCCTGTACGAATAGTATAAATAAAAAAATTACATTCTATTATCTTTTAGAGTGAAAGATGAGTTTGTGGTAGAAATTTATTAATGGATAAAACTCTAATTATAAAGTAAGTATATCTCCTTATGATCTTAGCCAATCTCATAAATATATTCCTCAACATTAATAAAAGGAACTTAGAACAAAAATGTTGTCCTAGATGGTACCTTAAATCATCACTAATTCATGGCTTTGGGATTGTTGGCCTTTTCATAGCCATGTTCTCTACCACTCTCCATCAGATAATTGATGGTTAGATTTTTCTTCCATATCCATATTTTCCTACATGGAACCCTAGTATGTGTTATTTTCAGTAATCTTCATACTTTAGACTCTTTATTTTAAATAGAGGCCTCATTAATTCATTTTTCGATGTGGGATTTCAACTAAGATATTTTGAAACGTCAAAAATGTGTTATCCTAATACCCTATGTTTTGTTGAACCGATGGTATTTCAAATCATCATAGATTGATGAATTTAAGGACCTCAATTATACACTTGTTTGTGATTGATGACCTCAATCACTACCTATAAATATTTACGTTTTTCCTCCGATTATATGTCTCTAATTGCCACCAATGTTCTCCTAATCAAGATCATAATTTGGTGGTGACCGTTTCATTTCTCTTTTCCTCATATTAAGACTAAATTTTAGTAACCCAATTTCCGATGTGGGTTTTCCCACAAATATATTTTCTACTTTAAACCTTTTATTTTTGAAGAACAATTTCAAATTGCGAGGATGCAATTTATTGAAGGAGGGGAGAATGTAACACCCCAAGATTTCATAGTGTGTTATTTCTTCAAAATAATTCAATAACTTGCACTACACGCAACACCGAGTTCAATAACACCATGACTTACAAAAAAAAGCCATTCAAAAGAGGTTATGAATAGTATTATCTAAATTTTAAACTTTATATAATCCTTATAATTTTAGAATCCATATTATGAGTTTCTTAGATATAATGCAAGAACAAATTCATTTTCAGTATTGCACTTTTATCAACTTTTAATAGTGAACCCTTTTTAAATACAATATTTTAAACTTTTTGACTAAATGGGGACATTAAAAATTTAAAATGAAACATCCCAAGCTTCCACGGTACACTTTCTTTGAATAATGTGATAGCGTGTGTTGTACGCAACACCGAGTTCTAACACACCATAACTAATCAAACTAGCCGTTATGAATAGTAATACCTACTTTTTGAAATTATATATATTTTATATTTGAAAATGGACTTCATTTTTGGATTCGGAATATCGAATTTAGCCTAAGGTGAAATTTTGGTACATTTCGGATAACTTTCATATTTTGATGAATAGTGAAAATTACTAAATTTTAATTAAAAACAACTTTTTTAATCAAAATAATTAATAGTGATAAATTATGAATTTGAGTGGTTTTAAAGTATATTTAGAATATATTTTTACCATTTAATATAATGTTGGTCATTGGACATAATTTTACAATTAAACCGAACATAAACAAGTGTCAATCTTTTGATAGTTATTATCTCTTAAAAACACGCTTTTTGTTTTGACAGCGGGAATTAATTTTAAATTAATTTCTGCCACTTCTGTGTTTTGAATTTAGGAAAATGGATTACATATTTGGAATCAGGATGTTAAAATTGTGTAAATAGGTAACTTTTATTTTTAGACATTTTGAATAATTACTGCGGTAAATATTTTATTTACCATGGTTAAGGGTAAATCTGGTAAATAAGGGTTAAAAAATAATATTATAATAATACTAAATTACCCTAAAACGTATCTTAACCCTATTGGTTGATAAATGGTCGACCATGGGAATCTTTGGGTCTATTTTGGGACCCCATGGATCCACTTGTAAGTGATAATGACACTTTATTTTAATTAAGTTAAAATGAATACAAAAATGACACAAGCATATATCTTTTAGAAAAACAATTGTTACATAGGGTTATATATGTTGGATTTTAGATTATAAATATTCATTAGAAAGCTAAAACGATTTCCTACATAATTATATTTTATTTATAATTTTTAGACATTAAATAATTTATTTTATTTATGACACAATGATGATGCAGTAATTACTATAATAGTGAAAAATTAAAATAATTGATATTATAAATACCCAAATAAATATAATATGAAACTTTTAATGAATTAAACTAATTTTCTAGGATAATATGATATATTAGGATTGATTTAATTGACTTTTTTCGAAGTAATCAATCTGTTATGAGTTTCACAAAAATCAACTATTGAATAGTGTCAAAATTGACATAAAAGAGTTCTTAAAACAAATATTATATTATTAATTGATATTAAATTCCTAAAAATCTAAGGTTTGGCCAAACGACTTATATTATGATATGTTAATCATTAATGGACCACTTGGGGGTCGCTTGGATGTATATAGTATGTTTATTAACCATATTATATAAAAATACAAAGAGACATTGTAAAAGTGAAACTAATTAACTTAGAGTTAATACTTAAAGATAAGGTTAATATAAGTACCCAAACCTGTCTAAATTCTATTGGATGAGTTGTTTTCGACCTATCCCCACCTCATCCTTTGAATAGTCAACTTTGGAGCCTTTGGAAACTGAATATGAATTTATTATAAATTAATATTTCTAGCTCTTCCAAAAGTGCCCCTCACCCCTCTTATAAAAGGGCACTCCTCCTTCTCTTTTCCTCACACCTCTCAAGCCACTTGGCTCGTCCAAACTCTGCCCAACTAAGCTCCCCACATCCCTCTTCTCCTCCTTGAAGCTTACCCTTAGGCAGAAAGCATTTCAAGAAGTCCTTTGGTTCCAACCAAAGTGAGTTACCTAAATTAAAGGTAACAATTTCTCTTAAAGTATTTTCATTTATTTTGCTTCTCCAACCCCCAAAATCTTTTTATTTCCTTTCTTTTGTAACAAAACCAGTATCCTAAATATACTAGGATGTTGTTATAAGAAGGATTCAAACTACACATACACACAACTCCATCTAATGGATGATGAACATAATGTTTCTGTGGATGACAAACTAACGCCTCACGAAACGATGATTGTTCAAATACATCTTACCACCTCTCATGGTGGCCATTATGATGGCACTGTAATTAAATATGATATTAATGATATATATTATATATATAAGCTTCTGTAATTCCATACCATTATTCGTTTCATGTTGTATATACATACGATAATTTCATTTGAGGAAGTGCGGACTACCGCCCCCTTAAAATGATATGACTCGTTCATACCACACATGGAACATATAAAGGATGGTGTTAATGAAATTAAGTAACATATATAAAATATTATACTGGAATAGTAATATACCTATGTATCATTTGGATTAGATTCTTTTAAAATAAAAATTAAATGGAAGTAGCGTTCGTGCGCACGTACGGACTACCGTCTCCACGAACGCGATAAGATTCATTCTCCATCATATCCATTCAAGTCTTATTCTCATTTTGGGGTTAAAAATAATGTTAATATCATTATGATTATGAATAAGATATAATCTATCCATTACAAACATGTCTTACGTAACCAAACATTTAAGAAGAACGAATCGATTATCACCCGAAACGACGATAATACCAAGATATTATTAATAAAGCAATGTTAAAAGATCATATATGATATCATATTAATGTATATGATTCTTGTATAATTTAATAAAAATTATTTCACCATTATACAGGAGGTTAACCTACCCCAACCAAGGAAAAGTACAAGGTAAGGGTTATTTCACAATCTCTTCATTATCCGAGGTTGTATATACGTAATAATCTACTGGGATCTCTTTATCATCCACATCCATGTTTTCTTAAAAATGTTTTTCAAAACATTTTTACTATTTACAAGAATATGGGTTAAAGTCATTTATACCCTTTTTTGACTTTTTATAAGAGGTTTATAAAGGAATCTTTCCGTCGTTTTCAAAACAATGTCCTTTTTAACCTTTTCGACAGAATTGAGGTAAGAATGTTTTTTTAACTTATACGGCGGGTGCGGTTATTTTCCGCCGTTATAAAATCATCAAAGCTTTCCTTACAAGCTTACAAGAATATTTTCAAGAAAATGTTTTATTTTATATGGCTCTTAAATGATTTCAAAAATAGAAAGAGATATTTCTCTAAAAAGTGTTTTGATTTCATCTATGTCAACATCCTTTAATGGATTTTACGCTTATTTGAAGTTGATTTATTATAATAAAAAACTTCTACATTGTATTGAAGGTTTTGTGATATGTTTGACTATGGATGTGCTATTTTATACTATTCATAGTTTATGGTGAAACTATTGACATTTCGTATGCTAGTTTTAATCCGAATGTTTATGTTATATTTCAAAATTTTCCTCAGATGAATGTGCTAAAAAAGTATGTTCCGGGTTGGGGACCGGTAAAAGTAAGCCCTCCAGGCTGGGGACTGGTAAAAGTAAGCCCTCCAGGTTGGGGACTGGTTAAAGTAAGCCCTCCAGGTTAGGGACTGGTAAAAGTATGCCCTCCGGGTTGGTGTCCGGTTATTAGAGGCACTCCGGGTTGGTGTCCGGTTATTAGAGGCACTCCGGGTTGGTGTCCGGTTATTAGAGGCACTCCGGGTTGGGTTCCGGTTAGAAGTAACCCCTAGGTCTTGGGATGATGCCTAGACAAAGAAATTAACGTTTAGCATTATGCATTCCAACATTATGAAAGTGGTTATTGATTTTTTTCATGTGATTATTCGATTAGTAGAATATCCATGTGAATAAGTAAATGGCATTATTTCATTTTATTTATGCCATACCATGTTGAAGGTTCATGTTTAAAAGGATTTTGTTTTAGTTATACATTGCCTTAAATGTTTATTCTTATTGATGATAGTTTCCACTATATTGTTATCCTTACTGGGCATTTGAGCTCACCCCTTTTCTATGTTTTATTTTTCCCAGGAAGTGAAGATGTAAGTTATGAATGACCTGCAGGGATATTATGAGGGGATTGTAGTGTGGATTGTGGAAACATTATGTTGTTGTAGTAGTTTTTCATTTTATGATGTAATGTAAAACTTATGAATATATCTAGTGTTTCCAAGGCTACTAAACCAATCGGTCTTTCGAGATTTGATCTTTCTTGTGATCATGCCAATGTTACGAAGTAATGCACCGACTCTGGGTAGCTGGGGTCGGGGCGTTACAGTTGGTATCAGAGGAAGTTTAGTACAAACCTTGGAAGCTAGATTTAGATAAACTCTGATTAGAGCACGTAGACCTAAGATGAACTTTGAGGATTAGTATAGAAGAACTTCCTAGAATTTTGGTATTGTAGATATTTTGTGAGTTTTCCGAGCAATACATCCCTGTCTGGATACGAGCAGGTAGAGGCGGATCTGGCACAGATGTACCTAGGGGTAAAACCCGAAAACACCGCTTTGAGCTAGACTCGAACGGGAACTGGTGCACGACAACGGGCCTTGCTGCACTCTTGGTTACGACACTCCCGGGGGATATGCTTAGGATAACTCTCATTTTCTTTACAAATCATTTTGAAGGGAATATGAGTATATACTTCCTCAAAGAAAACATTCTTATGATTATGGATTATATCCATAAATATTTCAATTTATGTTAGGTGTTTTATAAGTATTGGATTATGTATTTTGATTCATAAACTGATCTAGTTTATGCCATTGTTTAGAAATGGCGCCCAGTAGAAGGAATGAGAACTCCAGAAATGCACATGATCCAAAGAGAAGGAAGGGTCATATATTTCATGGTCTTAAGCTAGAATTTATAAGAGAAATAGTCTCCCATGTATTATCATCATATGAAGAAAAAATATCATGTATTGATAAGATAAGTAAAGAGTTTACTGAGTCCTACGGCTTTGAAGGGAAGCAAGAGAAGAAAAGGATGGAAGAGAGAAATATGGATAAAGGGAAGAGGGAAAAGAAGAATTTTCCCATATGTGGTAACTGTGGAAAGAAACACCCTGGAACTTGCCTGAAAGGAATGAGAGTTTGTTATAAGTGTGGAGGAAAAGGGCACAAAGTACGTGACTGCAAGGGTAAGAAACTGGTTTCAAATGTACAATGCTTCATTTGCAAGGAGTTTGGACACTACGCGAACCTATGTCCCAGTCATCAGTCTATGACGCAAATGATGCTATTGGATAATAATCAAGTTATGATACTACCACAGATGAAGAGGAATGATTAGAGTTCTTATGTTGATTATGTCAATTGAGTGTTGTATCAACAATGTACTTGTTATAATAATTATGGAGTATATAAGGATTGTACTGCAGTACTATTTCATTAAGGACTTGAGATGGTGTGGAACAAAGAAAAGTGACTTAGTAGCAGGTTAAATGTTTGGAAAATATATGGTTGAGAGAAAGATAAACCATAATATGGTTCAGATACCGAGGTGGTGATTTTAGAATAATACATGATTGATTTGGATAAATTATATTGGATATTCTTGACTACCTTGGAACTGATTAATGATTTGTATATTCCATCATTTTTGGGGTTTAAAACATTTTTGGATTGATGAAGTATATCCAGCATTCTATATGGAATAAGGGAGAATGAATGTAATCGATAAGTAATATGGTAATTCAGGATGTTTCAGTGTACTAAAAGAATACATGATGAAGGTATTCACATGCTATTACGGGGTAAAAAGGATCTACATTATGTTTACCTTCCTTATAAATGTTGGACTGTGAGTTTGGACAGAATTATTTTGGATTGTTCTGGTTTGGATTATTTTGGATTTCCATAAAAGGACAACCCAGAGGTCGGGCGACAACCCGTCGCGTCCGGCAAGGCTGCGAGACTTGAACCCGCAACCGAAGGGCGACAAGGGTGTATCACCTACCACCGGCCCACGAGATGTCCTGGATTAAATAATGTTGTTCTTTTAAAGATCTGGTAGATGAATTATAAATTCATTTATTTTGGAACCCTGTACGAATAGTATAAATAAAAAAATTACATTCTATTATCTTTTAGAGTGAAAGATGAGTTTGTGGTAGAAATTTATTAATGGATAAAACTCTAATTATAAAGTAAGTATATCTCCTTATGATCTTAGCCAATCTCATAAATATATTCCTCAACATTAATAAAAGGAACTTAGAACAAAAATGTTGTCCTAGATGGTACCTTAAATCATCACTAATTCATGGCTTTGGGATTGTTGGCCTTTTCATAGCCATGTTCTCTACCACTCTCCATCAGATAATTGATGGTTAGATTTTTCTTCCATATCCATATTTTCCTACATGGAACCCTAGTATGTGTTATTTTCGGTAATCTTCATACTTTAGACTCTTTATTTTAAATAGAGGCCTCATTAATTCATTTTTCGATGTGGGATTTCAACTAAGATATTTTGAAACGTCAAAAATGTGTTATCCTAATACCCTATGTTTTGTTGAACCGATGGTATTTCAAATCATCATAGATTGATGAATTTAAGGACCTCAATTATACACTTGTTTGTGATTGATGACCTCAATCACTACCTATAAATATTTACGTTTTTCCTCCGATTATATGTCTCTAATTGCCACCAATGTTCTCCTAATCAAGATCATAATTTGGTGGTGACCGTTTCATTTCTCTTTTCCTCATATTAAGACTAAATTTTAGTAACCCAATTTCCGATGTGGGTTTTCCCACAAATATATTTTCTACTTTCAACCTTTTATTTTTGAAGAACAATTTCAAATTGCGAGGACACAATTTATTGAAGGAGGGGAGAATGTAACACCCCAAGATTTCATAGTGTGTTATTTCTTCAAAATAATTCAATAACTTGCACTACACGCAACACCGAGTTCAATAACACCATGACTTACAAAAAAAAAGCCATTCAAAAGAGGTTATGAATAGTATTATCTAAATTTTAAACTTTATATAATCCTTATAATTTTAGAATCCATATTATGAGTTTCTTAGATATAATGCAAGAACAAATTCATTTTTAGTATTGCACTTTTATCAACTTTTAATAGTGAACCCTTTTTAAATACAATATTTTAAACTTTTTGACTAAATGGGGACATTAAAAATTTAAAATGAAACATCCCAAGCTTCCACGGTACACTTTCTTTGAATAATGTGATAGCGTGTGTTGTATGCAACACCGAGTTCTAACACACCACAACTAATCAAACTAGCCGTTATGAATAGTAATACCTACTTTTTGAAATTATATATATTTTATATTTGAAAATGGACTTCATTTTTGGATTCGGAATATCGAATTTAGCCTAAGGTGAAATTTTGGTACATTTCGGATAACTTTCATATTTTGATGATAGTGAAAATTACTAAATTTTAATTAAAAACAACTTTTTTAATCAAAATAATTAATAGTGATAAATTATGAATTTGAGTGGTTTTAAAGTATATTTAGAATATATTTTTACCATTTAATATAATGTTGGTCATTGGACATAATTTTACAATTAAACCGAACATAAACAAGTGTCAATCTTTTGATAGTTATTATCTCTTAAAAACACGCTTTTTGTTTTGACAGCGGGAATTAATTTTAAATTAATTTCTGCCACTTCTGTGTTTTGAATTTAGGAAAATGGATTACATATTTGGAATCAGGATGTTAAAATTGTGTAAATAGGTAACTTTTATTTTTAGACATTTTGAATAATTACTGCGGTAAATATTTTATTTACCATGGTTAAGGGTAAATCTGGTAAATAAGGGTTAAAAAATAATATTATAATAATACTAAATTACCCTAAAACGTGTCTTAACCCTATTGGTTGATAAATGGTCGACCATGGGAATCTTTGGGTCTATTTTGGGACCCCATGGATCCACTTGTAAGTGATAATGACACTTTATTTTAATTAAGTTAAAATGAATACAAAAATGACACAAGCATATATCTTTTAGAAAAACAATTGTTACATAGGGTTATATATGTTGGATTTTAGATTATAAATATTCATTAGAAAGCTAAAACGATTTCCTACATAATGATATTTTATTTATAATTTTTAGACATTAAATAATTTATTTTATTTATGACACAATGATGATGCAGTAATTACTATAATAGTGAAAAATTTAAATAATTGATATTATAAATACCCAAATAAATATAATATGAAACTTTTAATGAATTAAACTAATTTTCTAGGATAATATGATATATTAGGATTGATTTAATTGACTTTTTTCGAAGTAATCAATCTGTTATGAGTTTCACAAAAATCAACTATTGAATAGTGTCAAAATTGACATAAAAGAGTTCTTAAAACAAATATTATATTATTAATTGATATTAAATTCCTAAAAATCTAAGGTTCGGCCAAAAGACTTATATTATGATAGGTTAATCATTAATGGACCACTTGGGGGTCGCTTGGATGTATATAGTAAGTTTATTAACCATATTATATAAAAATACAAAGAGACATTGTAAAAGTGAAACTAATTAACTTAGAGTTAATACTTAAAGATAAGGTTAATATAAGTACCCAAACCTGTCTAAATTCTATTGTATGAGTTGTTTTCGACCTATCCCCACCTCATCCTTTGAATAGTCAACTTTGGAGCCTTTGGAAACCGAATATGAATTTATTATAAATTAATATTTCTAGCTCTTCCAAAAGTGCCCCTCACCCCTCTTATAAAAGGGCACTCCTCATTCTCTTTTCCTCACACCTCTCAAGACACTTGGCTCGTCCAAACTCTGCCCAACTAAGCTCCCCACATCCCTCTCCTCCTCCTTGAAGCTTCCCCTTAGGCAGAAAGCATTTCAAGAAGTCCTTTGGTTCCAACCAAAGTGAGTTACCTAAATTAAAGGTAACAATTTCTCTTAAAGTATTTTCATTTATTTTGCTTCTCCAACCCCCAAAATCTTTTTATTTCCTTTCTTTTGTAACAACACCAGTATCCTAAATATACTAGGATGTTGTTATAAGAAGGATTCAAACTACACATACACACAACTCCATCTAATGGATGATGAACATAATGTTTCTGTGGATGGCAAACTAAAGCCTCACGAAACGATGATTGTTCAAATACATCTTACCACCTCTCATGGTGGCCATTATGATGGCACTGTAATTAAATATGATATTAATGATATATATTTTATATATAAGCTTCTGTAATTTCATACCATTATTCGTTTCATGTTGTATATACATACGATAATTTCATTTGAGGAAGTGCGGACTACCGCCCCCTTAAAATGATATGACTCGTTCATACCACACATGGAACGTATAAAGGATGGTGTTAATGAACTTAAGTAACATATATAAAATATTATAATGGAATAGTAATATACCTATGTATCATTTGGATTAGATTCTTTTAAAATAAAAATTAAATGGAAGTAGCGTTCGTGCGCACGTACGGACTACCGTCTCCACGAACGCGATAAGATTCATTCTCCATCATATCCATTCAAGTCTTATTCTCATTTTGGGGTTAAAAATAATGTTAATATCATTCTGATTATGAATAAGATATAATCTATCCATTACAAACATGTCTTACGTAACCAAACATTTAAGAAGAACGAATCGATTATCACCCGAAACGACGATAATACTAAGATATTATTAATAAAGCAATGTTAAAAGATCATATATGATATCATATTAATGTATATGATTCTTGTATAATTTAATAAAAATTATTTCACCATTATACAGGAGGTTAACCTACCCCAACCAAGGAAAAGTACAAGGTAAGGGTTATTTCACAATCTCTTCATTATCCGAGGTTGTATATACGTAATAATCTACTGGGATCTCTTTATCATCCACATCCATGTTTTCTTAAAAATGTTTTTCAAAACATTTTTACTATTTACAAGAATATGGGTTAAAGTCATTTATACCCTTTTTTGACTTTTTATAAGAGGTTTATAAAGGAATCTTTCCGTCGTTTTCAAAACAATGTCCTTTTTAACCTTTTCGACAGAATTGAGGTAAGAATGTTTTTTTAACTTATACGGCGGGTGCGGTTATTTTCCGCCGTTATAAAATCATCAAAGCTTTCCTTACAAGCTTACAAGAATATTTTAAAGAAAATGCTTTATTTTATATGGCTCTTAAATGATTTCAAAAATAGAAAGAGATATTTCTCTAAAAAGTGTTTTGATTTCATCTATGTCAACATCCTTTAATGGATTTTACGCTTATTTGAAGTTGATTTATTATAATAAAAAACTTCTACATTGTATTGAAGGTTTTGTGATATGTTTGACTGTGGATGTGCTATTTTATACTATTCATAGTTTAGGGTGAAACTATTGACATTTCGTATGCTAGTTTTAATCCGAATGTTTATGTTATATTTCAAAATTTTCTTCAGATGAATGTGCTAAACAAGTATGTTCCGGGTTGGGGACCGGTAAAAGTAAGCCCTCCAGGTTGGGGACTGGTAAAAGTAAGCCCTCCAGGTTGGGGACTGGTTAAAGTAAGCCCTCCAGGTTAGGGACTGGTAAAAGTATGCCCTCCGGGTTGGTGTCCGGTTATTAGAGGCACTCCGGGTTGGTGTCCGGTTATTAGAGGCACTCCGGGTTGGTGTCCGGTTATTAGAGGCACTCCGGGTTGGGTTCCGGTTATAAGTAACCCCTAGGTCTTGGGATGAGGCCTAGACAAAGAAATTAACGTTTAGCATTATGCATTCCAACATTATGAAAGTGGTTATTGATTTTTTTCATGTGATTATTCGATTAGTAGAATATCCATGTGAATAAGTAAATGGCATTATTTCATTTTATTTATGCCATACCATGTTGAAGGTTCATGTTTAAAAGGCTTTTGTTTTAGTTACACATTGCCTTAAATGTTTATTCTTACTGATGATAGTTTCCGCTATATTGTTATCCTTACTGGGCATTTGAGCTCACCCCTTTTCTATGTTTTATTTTTCCCAGGAAGTGAAGATGTAAGTTATGAATGACCTGCAGGGATATTATGAGGGGATTGTAGTGTGGATTGTGGAAACATTATGTTGTTGTAGTAGTTTTTCATTTTATGATGTAATGTAAAACTTATGAATATATCTAGTGTTTCCAAGGCTACTAAACCAATCGGTCTTTCGAGATTTGATCTTTCTTGTGATCATGCCAATGTTACGAAGTAATGCACCGACTCTGGGTAGCTGGGGTCGGGGCGTTACAGTTGGTATCAGAGGAAGTTTAGTACAAACCTTGGAAGCTAGATTTAGATAAACTCTGATTAGAGCACGTAGACCTAAGATGAACTTTGAGGATTAGTATAGAAGAACTTCCTAGAATTTTGGTATTGTAGAGATTTTGTGAGTTTTCCGAGCAATAAATCCCTGTCTGGATACGAGCAGGTAGAGGCGGCTCTGGCACAGATGTACCTAGGGGTAAAACCCGAAAACACCGCTTTGAGCTAGACTCGAACGGGAACTGGTGCACGACAACGGGCCTTGCTGCACTCTTGGTTACGACACTCCCGGGGGATATGCTTAGGATAACTCTCATTTTATTTACAAATCATTTTGAAGGGATTATGAGTATATACTTCCTCAAAGAAAACATTCTTATGATTATGGATTATATCCATAAATAGTTCAATTTATGTTAGGTGTTTTATAAGTATGGGATTATGTATTTTGATTCATAAACTGATCTAGTTTATGCCATTGTTTAGAAATGGCGCCCAGTAGAAGAAATGAGAACTCCAGAAATGCACATGATCCAAAGAGAAGGAAGGGTCATATCTTTCATGGTCTTAAGCTAGAATTTATAAGAGAAATAGTCTCCCATGTATTATCATCATATGAAGAAATAATATCATGTATTGATAAGATAAGTAAAGAGTTTACTGAGTCCTATGACTTTGAAGGGAAGCAAGAGAAGAAAAGGATGGAAGAGAGAAATATGGATAAAGGGAAGAGGGAAAAGAAGAATTTTCCCATATGTGGTAACTGTGGAAAGAAACACCTTGGAACTTGCCTGAAAGGAATGAGAATTTGTTATAAGTGTGGAGGAAAAGGGCACAAAGTACGTGACTGCAAGGGTAAGAAACTGGTTTCAAATGTACAATGCTTCATTTGCAAGGAGTTTGGACACTACGCGAACCTATGTCCCAGTCATCAGTCTATGACGCAAATGATGCTATTGGATAATAATCAAGTTATGATACTACCACAGATGAAGAGTAATGATTAGAGTTCTTATGTTGATTATGTCAATTGAGTGTTGTATCAACAATGTACTTGTTATAATAATTATGGAGTATATAAGGATTGTACTGCAGTACTATTTCATTAAGGACTTGAGATGGTGTGGAACAAAGAAAAGTGACTTAGTAGCAGGTTAAATGTTTGGAAAATATATGGTTGAGAGAAAGATAAACCATAATATGGTTCAGATACCGAGGTGGTGATTTTAGAATAATACATGATTGATTTGGATAAATTATATTGGATATTCTTGACTACCTTGGAACTGATTAATGATTTGTATATTCCATCATTGTTGGGGTTTAAAACATTTTTGGATTGATGAAGTATATCCAGCATTCTATATGGAATAAGGGAGAATGAATGTAATCGATAAGTAATATGGTAATTCAGGATGTTTCAGTGTACTAAAAGAATACATGATGAAGGTATTCACATGCTATTACGGGGTAAAAAGGATCTACATTATGTTTACCTTCCTTATAAATGTTGGACTGTGAGTTTGGACAGAATTATTTTGGATTGTTCTGGTTTGGATTATTTTGGATTGCCATAAAAGGACAACCCAGAGGTCGGGCGACAACCCGTCGCGTCCGGCAAGGCTGCGAGACTTGAACCCGCAACCGAAGGGCGACAAGGGTGTATCACCTACCACCGGCCCACGAGATGTCCTGGATTAAATAATGTTGTTCTTTTAAAGATCTGGTAGATGAATTATAAATTCATTTATTTTGGAACCCTGTACGAATAGTATAAATAAAAAAATTACATTCTATTATCTTTTAGAGTGAAAGATGAGTTTGTGGAAGAAATTTATTAATGGATAAAACTCTAATTATAAAGTAAATATATCTCCTTATGATCTTAGCCAATCTCATAAATATATTCCTCAACATTAATAAAAGGAACTTAGAACAAAAATGTTGTCCTAGATGGTACCTTAAATCATCACTAATTCATGGCTTTGGGATTGTTGGCCTTTTCATAGCCATGTTCTCTACCACTCTCCATCAGATAATTGATGGTTAGATTTTTCTTCCATATCCATATTTTCCTACATGGAACCCTAGTATGTGTTATTTTCGGTAATCTTCATACTTTAGACTCTTTATTTTAAATAGAGGCCTCATTAATTCATTTTTCGATGTGGGATTTCAACTAAGATATTTTGAAACGTCAAAAATGTGTTATCCTAATACCCTATGTTTTGTTGAACCGATGGTATTTCAAATCATCATAGATTGATGAATTTAAGGACCTCAATTATACACTTGTTTGTTATTGATGACCTCAATCACTACCTATAAATATTTACGTTTTTCCTCCGATTATATGTCTCTAATTGCCACCAATGTTCTCCTAATCAAGATCATAATTTGGTGGTGACCGTTTCATTTCTCTTTTCCTCATATTAAGACTAAATTTTAGTAACCCAATTTCCGATGTGGGTTTTCCCACAAATATATTTTCTACTTTAAACCTTTTATTTTTGAAGAACAATTTCAAATTGCGAGGACGCAATTTATTGAAGGAGGGGAGAATGTAACACCCCAAGATTTCATAGTGTGTTATTTCTTCAAAATAATTCAATAACTTGCACTACACGCAACACCGAGTTCAATAACACCATGACTTACAAAAAAAAATCCATTCAAAAGAGGTTATGAATAGTATTATCTAAATTTTAAACTTTATATAATCCTTATAATTTTAGAATCCATATTATGAGTTTCTTAGATATAATGCAAGAACAAATTCATTTTCAGTATTGCACTTTTATCAACTTTTAATAGTGAACCCTTTTTAAATACAATATTTTAAACTTTTTGACTAAATGGGGACATTAAAAATTTAAAATGAAACATCCCAAGCTTCCACGGTACACTTTCTTTGAATAATGTGATAGCGTGTGTTGTACGCAACACCGAGTTCTAACACACCATAACTAATCAAACTAGCCGTTATGAATAGTAATACCTACTTTTTGAAATTATATATATTTTATATTTGAAAATGGACTTCATTTTTGGATTCGGAATATCGAATTTAGCCTAAGGTGAAATTTTGGTACATTTCGGATAACTTTCATATTTTGATGAATAGTGAAAATTACTAAATTTTAATTAAAAACAACTTTTTTAATCAAAATAATTAATAGTGATAAATTATGAATTTGAGTGGTTTTAAAGTATATTTAGAATATATTTTTACCATTTAATATAATGTTGGTAATTGGACATAATTTTACAATTAAACCGAACATAAACAAGTGTCAATCTTTTGATAGTTATTATCTCTTAAAAACACGCTTTTTGTTTTGACAGCGGGAATTAATTTTAAATTAATTTCTGCCACTTCTGTGTTTTGAATTTAGGAAAATGGATTACATATTTGGAATCAGGATGTTAAAATTGTGTAAATAGGTAACTTTTATTTTTAGACATTTTGAATAATTACTGCGGTAAATATTTTATTTACCATGGTTAAGGGTAAATCTGGTAAATAAGGGTTAAAAAATAATATTATAATAATACTAAATTACCCTAAAACGTGTCTTAACCCTATTGGTTGATAAATGGTCGACCATGGGAATCTTTGGGTCTATTTTGGGACCCCATGGATCCACTTGTAAGTGATAATGACACTTTATTTTAATTAAGTTAAAATGAATACAAAAATGACACAAGCATATATCTTTTAGAAAAACAATTGTTACATAGGGTTATATATGTTTGATTTTAGATTATAAATATTCATTAGAAAGATAAAACGATTTCCTACATAATGATATTTTATTTATAATTTTTAGACATTAAATAATTTATTTTATTTATGACACAATGATGATGCAGTAATTACTATAATAGTGAAAAATTAAAATAATTGATATTATAAATACCCAAATAAATATAATATGAAACTTTTAATGAATTAAACTAATTTTCTAGGATAATATGATATATTAGGATTGATTTAATTGACTTTTTTCGAAGTAATCAATCTGTTATGAGTTTCACAAAAATCAACTATTGAATAGTGTCAAAATTGACATAAAAGAGTTCTTAAAACAAATATTATATTATTAATTGATATTAAATTCCTAAAAATCTAAGGTTCGGCCAAAAGACTTATATGATGATAGGTTAATCATTAATGGACCACTTGGGGGTCTCTTGGATGTATATAGTAAGTTTATTAACCATATTATATAAAAATACAAAGAGACATTGTAAAAGTGAAACTAATTAACTTAGAGTTAATACTTAAATATAAGGTTAATATAAGTACACAAACCTGTCTAAATTCTATTGGATGAGTTGTTTTCGACCTATCCCTACCTCATCCTTTGAATAGTCAACTTTGGAGCCTTTGTAAATCGAATATGAATTTATTATAAATTAATATTTCTAGCTCTTCCAAAAGTGCCCCTCACCCCTCTTATAAAAGGGCACTCCTCCTTCTCTTTTCCTCACACCTCTCAAGCCACTTGGCTCGTCCAAACTCTGCCCAACTAAGCTCCCCACATCCCTCTCCTCCTCCTTGAAGCTTCCCCTTAGGCAGAAAGCATTTCAAAAAGTCCTTTGGTTCCAACCAAAGTGAGTTACCTAAATTAAAGGTAACAATTTCTCTTAAAGTATTTTCATTTATTTTGCTTCTCCAACCCCCAAAATCTTTTTATTTCCTTTCTTTTGTAACAACACCAGTATCCTAAATATACTAGGATGTTGTTATAAGAAGGATTCAAACTACACATACACACAACTCCATCTAATGGATGATGAACATAATGTTTCTGTGGATGGCAAACTAACGCCTCACGAAACGATGATTGTTCAAATACATCTTACCACCTCTCATGGTGGCCATTATGATGGCACTGTAATTAAATATGATATTAATGATATATATTTTATATATAAGCTTCTGTAATTCCATACCATTAATCGTTTCATGTTGTATATACATACGATAATTTCATTTGAGGAAGTGCGGACTACCGCCCCCTTAAAATGATATGACTCGTTCATACCACACATGGAACGTATAAAGGATGGTGTTAATGAACTTAAGTAACATATATAAAATATTATACTGGAATAGTAATATACCTATGTATCATTTGGATTACATTCTTTTAAAATAAAAATTAAATGGAAGTAGCGTTCGTGCGCACGTACGGACTACCGTCTCCACGAACGCGATAAGATTCATTCTCCATCATATCCATTCAAGTCTTATTCTCATTTTGGGGTTAAAAATAATGTTAATATCATTCTGATTATGAATAAGATATAATCTATCCATTACAAACATGTCTTACGTAACTAAACATTTAAGAAGAATGAATCGATTATCACCCGAAACGACGATAATACTAAGATATTATTAATAAAGCAATGTTAAAAGATCATATATGATATCATATTATTGTATATGATTCTTGTATAATTTAATAACAATTATTTCACCATTATACAGGAGGTTAACCTACCCCAACCAAGGAAAAGTACAAGGTAAGGGTTATTTCACAATCTCTTCATTATCCGAGGTTGTATATACGTAATAATCTACTGGGATCTCTTTATCATCCACATCCATGTTTTCTTAAAAATGTTTTTCAAAACATTTTTACTATTTACAAGAATATGGGTTAAAGTCATTTATACCCTTTTTTGACTTTTTATAAGAGGTTTATAAAGGAATCTTTCCGTCGTTTTCAAAACAATGTCCTTTTTAACCTTTTCGACAGAATTGAGGTAAGAATGTTTTTTTAACTTATACGGCGGGTGCGGTTATTTTCTGCCGTTATAAAATCATCAAAGCTTTCCTTACAAGCTTACAAGAATATTTTCAAGAAAATGTTTTATTTTATATGGCTCTTAAATGATTTCAAAAATAGAAAGAGATATTTCTCTAAAAAGTGTTTTGATTTCATCTATGTCAACATCCTTTAATAGATTTTACGCTTATTTGAAGTTGATTTATTATAATAAAAAACTTCTACATTGTATTGAAGGTTTTGTGATATGTTTGACTGTGGATGTGCTATTTTATACTATTCATAGTTTATGGTGAAACTATTGACATTTCGTATGCTAGTTTTAATCCGAATGTTTATGTTATATTTCAAAATTTTCTTCAGATGAATGTGCTAAACAAGTATGTTCCGGGTTGGGGACCGGTAAAAGTAAGCCCTACAGGTTGGGGACTGGTAAAAGTAAGCCCTCCAGGTTGGGGACTGGTTAAAGTAAGCCCTCCAGGTTATGGACTGGTAAAAGTATGCCCTCCGGGTTGGTTTCCGGTTATTAGAGGCACTCCGGGTTGGTGTCCGGTTATTAGAGGCACTCCGGGTTGGGTTCTGGTTAGAAGTAACCCCTAGGTCTTGGGATGAGGCCTAGACAAAGAAATTAACGTTTAGCATTATGCATTCCAACATTATGAAAGTGGTTATTGATTTTTTTCATGTGATTATTCGATTAGTAGAATATCCATGTGAATAAGTAAATGGCATTATTTCATTTTATTTATGCCATACCATGTTGAAGGTTCATGTTTAAAAGGCTTTTGTTTTAGTTATACATTGCCTTAAATGTTTATTCTTATTGATGATAGTTTCCGCTATATTGTTATCCTTACTGGGCATTTGAGCTCACCCCTTTTCTATGTTTTATTTTTCCCAGGAAGTGAAGATGTAAGTTATGAATGACCTGCAGGGATATTATGAGGGGATTGTAGTGTGGATTGTGGAAACATTATGTTGTTGTAGTAGTTTTTCATTTTATGATGTAATGTAAAACTTATGAATATATCTAGTGTTTCCAAGGCTACTAAACCAATCGGTCTTTCGAGATTTGATCTTTCTTGTGATCATGCCAATGTTACGAAGTAATGCACCGACTCTGGGTAGCTGGGGTCGGGGCGTTACATTTGGTAGAAACATTTTAAAAGAAGAAACTCTACATGAATGTATGTATATTTCCTTATGTTTTTATTCTATATAGAAGATGAATTCCTCAAAATTATAAAAATGAACATAAAAAATGTTGTTGGTTTACTTTTCCTACTGGTTAATCAAAGAACGTTTACACACATCATAATTTTGTGATTTTCTTATGGTTAATTTTCTCTTAATCATGTTTTCTATCACTCTCCATCAGAACATGACCATTTTTTTTCTCCTCCATATCCATGATTTCATGTAATCTTATTATAAGTAAACTTGGGTGACCATTATACTTCTCTTTCTTTATTTTAAAGTGATAGTTTTACTAACTCTTATTTCGGATATGAGACTTTCAATAATGATTCTGAGCCCCAATTTTAAAATTGTGACACAATTTCCAAAAGGGGGCAAAGATTTAACATCCCATGTAAATAAAGAATATGAATATTTCATATTTATAAATTTTGGAATTATTTAATAATTTTACATTCAAAGGGTTGTTATGTTCAATAGCGTAACCGATACGCAACAACATGTTTCATTGAAATCTTACGTTGCACACTAATAATATATTATTATTTTAAACGGTAGTTAACTCCTAGTAGTTGTATTGTTGGGAATGAACAAAACTAACTACAATATTATTTTACATGTTTTTTAAATGTATTTACATTTATCCAATAAAAGATAGAGGCTTAAAATGTGAATGAATCTAATTTCCAAAAATAATTTTCATTAAAAGGTCGAATTTTGGCCTTTTAATGGCGAACCCCATTTAAATCTAGTTTGTTCACTTTAAAACATTATATATAACAGAATGAAATCCTTCATTATAATGGGGACATAAAAATTTACTTTAAGTAAATTTTTGGAATTTTTCCGATAAAGTTCATTGTTAAGGAATAGTGAAAAATATTGTATTTTAATTCAAAAGTGCCTTTTAATATAATTTATTTATATGGATAGATTATCTTATTAATTATTTTGATGTAAACTTGAAATATATTTTTACCATTTAATCAAATTTTGTTCATTTTAATTAATTTCACATTTAAATTGGACAAAAAATAGTTTCAATCTTTTGATAGTTAATATTTCATAAAAACAAGCTATTTGTTTTGAAAACAAGAATTAATTTTTAAACTAATTAATGTCACTTCTATGTTTTGAATTTGGAAAAATAGATATCTTTTTTAAATTTGGAATATCAAATACAGCATAGGCTGAATTTGTGGTATTTTTTTGGAAAATATCAATTTTTGATGAATAGTGAAACCACTTAGTGGTAGTTAAAAAAATTGGCCTTTTCATTTAAATGAAAATTTACCATTTTTTTGAAGTGAATTTTGAAAATATAACATACATGGTTGTTGAAAGGAAATAAAATGTTGTTCAATAAGATGAAATTGATTTTTGGTGAATAGTAAATTTTGGATTTTATTTACCGCAGTTAATGGTAAATAAGGTAATTCAAAGTAAAAAGAATATTATAATAATATAAAATTACCTTAACACTTGTCCAAACCTTATTGGATGAGTCATTTACGACCAATGGCATCTTTTGGTCGATTTTGGGACCCCATTTAGCCACTTTGGAGTGATATTGACAATTTAGATTAATTAAATTAAAGTAAAGGAAAAAAATGATAAAAGAAAATAGCTTTTAGTAAATTAATTTTTATATGGTGTTATATAAGTCATATTTTCGACTCTAAATATTATTTAAAAATATAAAAATATTTCTTACATGATAGTATTTGTTTTATAGTTTTTAGACATCATAAAATTTTAAATTATTTATGACACAATAATGATGTAGTGTTTACCTCATTTATAAATCTTTTAAATAGATAATATTATAATGATTAAAATATTATCCAAAAGCTGTCCAATTCTTATTGGATGATTTTATTTTGACCATGAGTCATTTTATCTTCAACTATATTGATTTTTGGACCATTATAAACCTAATATCAATATATAATAAAATAATGTTTTCACACATTCCTAATTAGCCCCTCCTCTACCTTATAAAAGGAGACCACTTTTAACCAATTCCACACACCTCTCAAGAATTTTGGATCATCCAAAATCTACAAAATTAAGCTCCCTAAATCCCGCACCTCGTTCTAGAATACTTAACATAGGAAGAATTAACTTAAAGAATTCCTTTTGTTTAAACCATATTGAGTTACCCAAATTAATGGAGATTAATGAACGATCGAGTGAAGTCAGACATGAGGTAAGGGATTGCTTATCTCACATTTAATTCCATGAGACTTCCATTATTCACCTCTTATTTATTGCATGTGGTGTAATGTGTACATATATTGATATATATTATGATGATTATATTTATATTCATGGTATTATGTGATTCATGTTGTGTTCATTAACTTTTGGTCATTTGACTCGATTTGATTACAATGAAGTAAGATTTTTTCTTCTCACTTTTTATTCCCATGAGATTCTTCCTATATTTGCCACTATTTCCTTTTTTCTGGTGTATGTACTGCCCATGATTGTAATCATTATGTTATATACTTTCAATTTTTAGTATTTACATCTTCATTGTATGATCCTTCTTTCATGTGATGTATGTTTTTTATGTTACCAAATCGGTAAGGGAAATATTCACCCTCCTCTTTATAAAAGAGTTCTTTTTGTTATGACTTTTAATTTACATCTTCTTATGTTGGGATATGTTCTTTTATATCTGTATTGATGCAAAATTTAAATCCAAGTGATGAAATTACATTTTTATCTCATCAACTCATTTTCTGAATTTTAATGTGACGCTGTTAGGCTGTTGAATTTTTACAAGGGAACCTCTTAACCCAATTTCAATTCTTTAGGTTCAACATGTAGTTCTTAAACATGTCATCCTATGAATATGTGGGAATGAGCACTGATTGTTTTACTCTTAATATCCAATTATATTGTGTGTATTTATATTTGTCACACATAATTATGTGATTGATTTATCCATAATTTAAATATACCATCTTTAGAAGAGATTTCATCTCAATTTACAATACCATTGAGACATCATTGTTGTTATGCACCAATTCATGTATATATGGTATATACACAATACATTGACCTATTATATCATGAATCCCTTTATTCATAGGATATTATAATGTTCTGATTATATTTTATTCCTCAATTGTTTATATTCAAGTGTCTCTCTTTTAGTTAAAAACACACTTTAACTATAATATTGTTTTAATTGTTTTAATGATTTATTATTCCAAACATTTCTAAAAAATTTACATGTTTTTAAATTAGATTTTAGGAATTATTTTTATGGAAATTAATGTTTTCAAATGATAATTCATTTAAATTCTTCAAAGTTGTATGGGACACTTTGATTCAAAAATATATTTTTAAAACTATTTGGAAATGATTTCATAAAACATTTTTTATTTCAATATATTGATTTGATATATTGGAATGTGGAAATTTTATCTTTCTTTTATACATGTGTTATATGTTATGATTATGTTATGGTTATTGGGCATTGTATACGTATACGGTTGGTTCCGTGATAAACCTAGGGCGGGTGAGCTAGAGATAGCTCTCCAATGCATTGGGTAACATGATAGAGGTAAATGTGATATTCATACTGAGAGAATTATAGAATTTACTGTGATGGATAGTCCAAGTGTAAATCCCTACATAATTGTGATGGCTACAATGTATGTTTGATATAGATGCCATAAATAATCTTTATGATTTATGAATTATGATTTGTGTGTTTTATTCATAAATCATATGTTTTTATAATGTATGTTATGATTGAAAAGTATGGTTTCATGGATTTGTAATTTTTTGGGCTAATGTTTTCCTTCTTTATTTTATAACCCTTACTATAATTTTTATTCTCATCCAATGTTTTTGAAATGTTTTCCACATGATATAAAGATGAATAGGTTTATGGATGGGATCAAGGAAAAGTCATGTTGTCTTAAACATGGAACTAAATATGTGTCTTCTTAAGAGTTTTAATTTTATAAAAAAATAAATACTGACTAGTAGTTTCTATATATAATATTCAAGTTGTTATGTAATAGTTATGGCATAATTCTCTAAAACCTTAAAACAAAAAAGATCCCCAATGTGAATTATTCATTTAATTCAAGATTAAGTTATGTCTAAGTCTGGGACATTATAGTTTGTATTGGAGGTCTGTTTAGATAACATTAGAGGTTAGTGAATTCTTTAAGCATAAGTGACAATAACATAATGGTTAGGATTTCAGAAAGAGTAATAGTTTTTTAGATAAAATGAATGAGAATAAAATAACATGAATATGTATATCATAGTGATTACACTCCTCATAATATGTTATATGATGATTTTACAGATATAATCACACTGATCTTTTTGGTTTTACTAAATGGGTGGATCTTGCAGGATCCAAAGTAACAGTGGATGTGAAGAAAACTGTGATGGTTTTCTAAACGAGCAACTGAATGATATAGGATCTCTAATGAGAACAATTGTTGTTTTTCTCAAACAACTATCTGGAGTTATGATTGACACATGAACCTTAGTGATCTTTATAAGGCATCATATATGAGATAAACAAATCCCTATAGATGTTCAGGTAATAACCATAAAGTTATCTGTGTTAAAAACATATGTGTCCAATATGTGGAAAGAAACAACTAATAAAATGTTTCAATGGGACATAAAGATGATATAGATGTGGAAATGAAGGTCATAAAGCAAGAACCTATCATGGAAAAAGGAAGCATCTTGTTAACTCTAGGAAAAGGAAAGAAGTCATTTCTGAGGGATCAATTGAATGTTTTAAATGTTGTGTTCATGGTATATATGAAAGCACATGTCCTACAAATAATTTTTGGGAATGGAATCACCAGGATCATACAAATATTCATTTATCAATACCTAATTCCATTCTGATTGAAGATGAAGAAACTAACAATGTCCAATGAAAAGTATGGATTATTTCATAACATATGTTTTCCTATTATTGAAATCATAGGAAATGATTCATGATTTTGTTTTTAGGAAAGATGTATTTCAAAATAATTTGTAAAAAATGGAAAATGGGTCATGAAGAATGTTGAATGAGTATGAAGTCAACATATAATTGATTCAATAGTTGTGGTAGAATTTAGGATGGTGAAATGCTTAAAAGTATTAATGCTCTTCTGATGATGGGATTAGATTAGAAGTGTTTTTATTGTATATGTAACCCTGATGTTTGATATATGAAAATTTTATTCAAGAAATAAATAGCTTCTCTTTTTGGGTATATTTATAATGAACCATTTGGGTTTATATGATACTTGAATTTGAGGCAATTACTAGTTAATACATTTTGGGGTTCAAAATGAAAGTTATTAGATAACGTTTGTGGTTAAAATATATTATGGTTATTTTTGATGAATTTATATATTTTTGGTAATGTTATAAAATTATGTAGTTTTTGAAAAGAGACAACACACAAACTGTTTGAAAACTTGTCACGTCAGATGAAATTGTGGGAATCGAACCCACAACCAAAGTGCGACTAGTATTTATCACCTACCATTGGACTACATGAAGTCCCTGGTTAGTATGAATAATTCTTTTTAGTTAGTTGATTTTATGAATGACTAATATATTGATTTTGGGCTATCTATGGATATGATTAATCTATCATTGAGGATATGTGATTAGGTTAATTTCTTCTCATTATGAAACTTTAAGAGCAGTTGATGTTATTTGGAGATAAATGTTAAGATTTACCTTGGTGGAATATGTGATTAAATCCTTCAGATATTTGGGTTTGAATAATAGTTTGGATTATTATGAAGAATTTTAAGGATAAATTTTTATATAATGGTCTTTCTTAAACCGTGGGTTCTTTTTGTTTAATTTTGGAGATTAAGGGTAGTATTTCATTTTATAAAGGATTATCCTTTTGTTGATTATCTTATCATGTACTAATTTTTTTTGTTTTAGTTGATGTCTAAATGAAAAGGAAATAATTAGTTCTCCTTTGTTGGATTATGTTATTCTATAGAATATGATTCTTGTGCTTTGGATGTGAACAAGTTATTTCGAATTACCGTCATTTAGAGAAATGATTAGTTTTGGTAGAAACATATTAAAAGATGAAACACTATATGAAGGAAAGCATATTTCTTTATGATTCTAATCTATGTAGAATATGAATTCCTCAAAATTATGAAAAGGAATGTAAGACAAAAAGTTTTTTGGTTTATGTTTCTTACTGGGTAATCAAAGACTGTTTTCACTCATCATATGTTTGTGATTTTCATGTGGTTAAATTTCTTCTAATCATGTTTCCTATCACTCTCCATCAGAAAATGACCCTTTGTTTTCTCCTCCATATCCATGTTTTCATTGAATCTTAGTATGAGTTAACTTGGGTGACCATTATACTTCTCTTTCTTTATTTTAATGTGATGGTTTTACTGACCCTTGTTTCCAATATGGGACATTCAATAGTGATTCCGAGCTGAAATTTTAAAATTGCGAGGACACAATATCCAAAAGGTGGGAAGGATTTATCATCTCAGGTAAATATAGAATATGACTTTCTAATATTTATTAATTTTGTAATTAAATATTAATTTTTATTTAAAATGGTTTCTATGTTAAATAGCGTACCTGATACGCAGCAATGAGTTTCATTGAAATCTTACATTACACGCTAATAATATATTATTATTTTAAACGGTTGTTAACTCCTAGTCATTTTATTGTAGGTAATGAACAAAACTAACTAAAATACGATTATACATGTTTGTTAAATGTATTTTCATTTATCCAATAAAAATTAGAGGCTTCAAATGTGAATGAATCTAATTTTAAGCATAATTTACATTAAAAGGCATATTTATTTCCTTTTAATGGAGAACCCTTTTTAAATCGTGTTTTGATCACTTTAATACATCTTATATTACCAAATAGAATCCTTCTTTATTATGGGGACATAATAATTTACTTTGTTTAAATTTTCGGAATTTTTCCGATAAAGTTCATTTTAAATGAAGAGTTAAAAATATTGTATTTTAATTCAAATGTACCTTTTAATATAATTTATTAATACGGTTATATTATATTTTTAATTAGTTTTATAGTGAAATTAAAATATATTTTTACCATTTAATCCAATGTTGGTCATTGGAATTAATTTCACATTGAAATTGGACATAAACAAGTTTCAATATTTTTATAGTTATTGTTTCTTAAAAACATGCAATTTGTATTGATAACGGGAATTAATTTTAAAATAAATTAATTCTACTTCTATGTTTTGAATTTGTAAAAATAGAAATCATTTTTTAAATCAGAATATCAAATATATCTTAGGTTTAATTTTTGGTATTTTTCTGAAAAACATCAATTTATGATTAATAGGGAAACAACTTAGTGGTAGTTAACTAAATTGAAATTTTCATTTAAATGAAATTTTACCACTTCGGTGAATTGAATTTTGAAAATCCAACATACATGGTTGTTATCAAGAAATAAAATGTTGTTCAATAAGATGAAATTAATTTTGGGTGAACAGTAACTTTTGACTTTTATTTACCATAGTTAACGGTATATAAGGTAATTGATGGTAAAAATAATATTATAATACTTAAAAATTACCATAACACTTGTCCAAATCTTATTGTATAAGTCAATTATGACCATGGGAATCTTTGGGTCGATTTTGGGTCCCCATTTAGCAACTTTGGAGTGATAATGGGAATTTAGATTTATTAACTTAAATTAAAGGCAAAATGACAATAGCAAAATCTTTTAGTAAATAAATTTTTATATGGTGTTATATAAGTCATATTTTCGACAATAAGGATGTAGTGTTTTTTTCATTATTAAATCATTTAAATAAATAAGATTCAAATGATTAAAATATTATCCAAAAACTGTCCAATTTTTATTGGATGATTTTATTTCGACCTTGAGTCATCTTATTTTCGACTATATTGATTTTCAGACCATTAGAAACTGAATATAAATATATTATAATATAATGTTTTCACACTTTTCTAAAGATCCCCTCCTCTCCCTTATAAAAGGAGACCACTTTTCATAAATTCAACACACCTTTCATGCCTTTTGGCTCTTCCAAACTCTGCGCAATTAAGCTCCCTATATCCCTCTCCTTCTCTATGAAACCTTAACTTAGGTAGAAGGCACATCTAGAATTCCTTTGATTCAAACCAAAGGGATTTACCCAAATTAAAGGATATTGAAGAACGATCGAGTCAAGTCGGACATGAGGTAAGGGATTTCTTATCTCACATTTAATTCAGTGAGATTTCCATTGTTTGCCACTTATTTATTGCATGTGTTGTAATGTGTACTTCCATAGAAATATATTGTTATGTTTATCTTTATATTCATAGTATTATGTGATTCATTTTGTTTTCATTAGCTTTTGGTCATACAGCTCGAGTTTATTACAATGAAGTAATAGTTTTTCTTCTCACTTTTTATTCCCGTGAGATTCAAGATATATTTTCCACTATTTCCTTTTGTGTTGTGTATGCACTGCCCATGATTGTACTTTTTATTTAATATACATTCGTTTATGAGTATTTACATTTTCATTGTAGGATCCTTCTTTCATGTGGAGTATGTTTTCTATATTACCAAATCGGTAAGGGAACTATTCACCCTCCTCTTTATAAAAATCATATTTTTGTTATGTCTTTTAATTTACATCTTATTATGTTGGAATATGTTATTTTATATACTTATTGATGTAAATGTTATATCAAAGTGATGAGATTACCTTTTTAACTCATCATCTTATTTTCTGAATTTTAATGTGGCATCGTTAGGGTGTCAAATTTTTACAAGGGATCCTCTTAACCTAATTTCAATTATTTGGGTTCAACTTGTACTTTTTGAACATGTCATCCTATGAATATGTGTGAATGACCTCTGATTGTTTTAAACATAATATCCACTTATATTGGGTGTATTTATATTTTTCATACAAAATTATGTGATTGATTTATCCTTAATTTAAGGATACCATTTCTGTAGGGGGTTTCATCTCAATTTACATTTCCATTGAGAGTTTATTGTTGTTATGCACAAATTCACGCTTATATGGTGTATATACTGTACATTGACATATTATATCATGAATCCAATTATTCTCATGATATTATATTGTTCTAATTAAATTTTATTCCTCAATTATTTGTATTCAGGTGTCTCTCTTTTTGTTGAAAAAAACTCTTTAACTAAAATACCGTTTTAAATGTTTTAACGATTTATTCATATAAATATTTCTCATTAATGTCCAGGTTTTTAAAATGGTTTTTAGGATTTATTTATATGGAAATTAATGTTTTCAAATGATAATTAATATAAAATCCTCAAAGTGGTATGGGACCCATTAATTCAGTTATCTCTTTTTAAAAGGATTGGAAAATGATTTTATAAAACATTGTTTATTTAAATATCTGGATTTTATATATTAGAATGTGGAAATCTTATCATTCCATTATACATGTCTTATATGTTATGATTATTTTATGGTAATTGAGAATTGTTTACGTATATGGGTGGTTTCGGGATAATCCTAGGGCGGGTTATCCCGAGATAGTTGTCCAATGAATTGGGGTACATGACGGAGGTAAACGTGATGTTTCTACTAAGTGATTTTGGGAATATACTGTGATTGGTAATCCAAGTGTAACTCACTACGTAGCTGTGATAGATACAATTTATGTTGGATTTGGATGCCATAAATAATCTTTAAGATTTACGATTTATGATTTGTGTGTGTAATTCATAGATTTTTTATTACATAAGTTTTGTTATGATTAAAAAGTATGGTTTCATGGATTTTCATTCATTGTTGGGATAATTTTTTCCTTCCTTATTTTATAACCCATACTAAGTTATTTATGATCATCCCATGTTTCTGAAATGTTTTCCACGGGACTTAAAAATGAATATGTTCATAGATGGGATCAAGGAAAAGTCATGTTGTCTAAAACATTGAACTAAGCATGTGTCTTTTTAAGAGTTTTTATTTTATGAATAAATGGATACTGAGTAGTAGTGTCTACTTGTAATATTCAAGTTTTTATGAAATATTTATTGCAAAATTCTATAAAACTTAATAACTGAAAAGATCCCCAATGTGAGTTATTCATTTAATTCATGATTATATAATGTTTAAGGCCGGGTCCTTATAGTTGGTATTATAGGTCGGTTTAGATAAAATTAGAGGTTAGGGATTTCATTAAGCAGAAATGACATTACAATAATGGTTATGATTTCAGAAAGAGACAATGTTTTTTCTGATAATGTGAATGAGTTTAAGATATCAAGAATAAGTATATATTAGTGTTTACCCTCCTCAGAAGATAATATATGATGATTTTACTGATATACTAACACTGAAATTTTTGGTATTAGTAAATGTGAGATCTAATAGGAACCAAAGTAATAGTGGATGTGAAGAAAACTGTGAAGGTTTTCTGAATGAGCAACTGAATGATATGAGAGCAGTAATGAGAGCACTTGTGGTTATTCTCAACCAACTAACTGGAGTAATGATTGACCACATGAACCTTATTGATCTTATAAGGCATAATATATGCAAGAAACAAATCCCTACGGAAGTTCAGTTAATAATAATAAAGGTATGTGTGTTAAAAAACCAATGTGTCAATGATTTATAAATAAACACCTATGAAAATATTTCAAAGGGATAGAAATATGTTATAGATTTAAACATTAAGGTCATAAAGAAAGAACCTGCCATGGAAAAAGGAAGCATCTAGTTGACTCTAGGAATAGGAATGAAATCCTTTATGAGGGATCAATTGAATGCTTTAAAATTGTTGTGCATAGCCATTATACAAACACATGTCATACGAAGATGTTTTTGGAATGGGATCACCAGGATCATACAAATATTCATTTACCAATACCTAATTCCATTCTGATTGAGGATGAAGATACTGACAATGACTAATGTAATGTATGGATTATTTCTTAACATATGTTTTCTTATTTTTGAAATCTAAGGATATGATTCAGGATTTTTTTTGTAGGAACGATGTATTTCAGAATTAGTTGTAAAGGAATGGTTAATGGATCATGAAGAATGTTGAATGAGTAAGAAGTCAACATATAAGGGATTCAAGAGTTATGATAGAACTTAGGCTGGTGAAATTGTTAAAAGTATTAAGGCACTTCTGAGGATGGGATTACATTTGAATATTTTTTATTGTATGTGTATCGCTGATGTTTGATAGATGAAAATTTTATTCAATGAATAATTATCTTCTCTTTGGTGTGTATAGTTATTAAGAACAATTTGGTTTTATATGATCCTTGAATTTAAGGAAATTACCGGTTCATACATTTTGTGATGAAAAATGAAAGTTATTAGATATCCTTTGTGATTAAAATATTTTATTGTTATTTTTTATGAAATTATCTCTTTTTGCGAAAGTTAAAAAATTATGTATTTTTGGAAAAGGGAAAACACGAAAACCCTGTTACAACCCATTGCGTCGGACTAAGCTATGGGGATCGAACCCACAACCAAAGTGTGACTGGTATTTATCGAATACCACTGGACTACGTGAAGTCCCAGGTGAGTATGACTAATTATTTTTAGTTAGATGATCTTATGAATCATGAATAATTGGATTTTCAGCTATATATGGAAATGATTAACATATCATAGAGGATATGTGATTAGTTTAATCACATTTCTGTATAAGACTTTAAGAGTAACAGATGTTATTTAGAGATAAATGTTAAAATTTACCTTGGAAGACTATTTGATCAAATCCTTCAGAGATTTGGGTTTCAATATTATTTTGGATTACATTGATGAATTTTTAGGATACATTTTTATTTAATGGGTTTTATTGATCCTTGGGTTCTTTTTGATGAATTTTGGACATTAAAAGTAGTAATTTTTTATAAGGGATTGTCCTTTTGTTGATTATATGATCTTGTACTAAAAATTTTGGTATTAGTTGATATCTAAATACAAGGGAAATAGATAGTTCTCCTTTTTTGGATCATGTGATTCTCTAGAAGATGATTCTTGTGATTTTGATGTGATTATGTAATTTTGAATTCTCATAGTTCAGAGAAATGATTATTTTTGGTAGAAACATATTAAAAGTTAAAACTATACATGAAGGTATGTATATTTCCTTATGTTATTGTTCTATGTAAAAGATTAATTCTTCAATATTATAAAAATTAATGTAAAACAAAAATGTTGTTGGTTTACGTATCCTACTGGGTAATCAAATAACGTTTACATGCATCAAAAGTATGTGATTTTCTTGGGGATAACTTTTTCCTAATCATGTTTCGTGTCACTCTCAATCAGAACATGACCCTTTGTTTTCTCTTCCATATCCATTTTTTCATGGAATATTAGTATGAGTTAACTCGGGTGACCATTATACTTCCCTTTCTTTCTATTAAAGTGATAGTTTTACTGATTCTTTTTTCCGATATGGTACATTCAATAATGTTTCTGAGCCCAAATTTTAAAATTGCGAGGACGCAAATTCCAAAAGTGGGGAAGGATGTAAAATCTCAGGTAAATAAAGAATATGACTTTTTCATATTTATTAATATTGTAATTAAATATTAATTTTACTTTAAAAGGGTTTCTCTGTTCTATAACGTACCCGATATGCAACAATGAGTTTATTTGAAATCGTACTTTGCACACTAATAATGTATTATTATTTTAAAAGGTAGTTAACTCATAGACATTGTATTGGTGAGAATAAATAAAACTAACTACAATATGATTATAAATGTTTACTAAATGTTTTTTCATTTATCCAATATAAATTAGAGGGTCTAAATGTGAATGAATCTTATTTTAATCATAATTTACATTAAAAGGCTGATTTAACACATTTTAATTGAGAACCCTTTGAAAATCTAGTTTGGTAACATTAAAACATTATATATGACCTAATAAAATCCATCTTTAGAATGGGTACATGATAATTTACTTTATGTAATTTTTTTGAATTTTTTCGATAAAGTTTATTTTTTAATGAATATTGAAAAATATTGTATTTTAATTAAAAAGTGACTTTTAAAATAATTTATTAATATGGATAGATTATCTTTTAAATTGGGTTTAATGTAAAATTAAAATATATTTTTACCATTTAATCCTATTTTTTCATTGGAAATAATTTCACATTGAAATTGGACATAAACAAGTATCAATCTTTTGATAGTTATTGTTTCTTAAAAACACACTATTTTTTGATAACGGGAATTAATTTTAAAATTAATTAATTACACTTATATATTTTCAATTTGGAAAAATAGACATCATTTTTTAATTTGGAATATCATATAAATATTAGGCTAAATTTATGGTATTTTTCTGAAAAACATCAATTTTTGATATATAGTCAAACCACTTAGTGGTAGTTTAAAAAACTAACTTTTTCATTTAACGGATATTTTACCACTTCAATGAATTGAATTTAGAAAATATGACATACATGGATGTTGTCAATAAGTAATATGTGGTTCAATAAGATTAATATAATTTTTGGATATTAGTATCATTTGACTTTTATTTACCACGGTTAAATGTAAATAAGGCAATTTAATGTAAAATGAATATTATAATAATTCAAAATTACCTTAACAGTTGTAAAAACCAAATTGGTTGTGTCATTTACTACAATGGACATAATTGTGTAGATGTTGGGACCCCATTAAGAATCTTGGGAGTGATAAGGTGAATTTAGATTAATTAACTTAAAGTAAAGGCAAAAATGACAAAAGCAAATAACTTTTTGTAAATTAATTTTTATATGGTGATATATAAGTCATATTTTCGAATATTAGTTTTTTATAGAAATATAAAATTATTTCCTACATGATATTATATTTTTATAATTTTTAAACATCAAATAAATTAAATTAATTATGACACAATAAAGATGTAGTGTTTGCCTCATCAATAAATCATTTAAATAAATAAGATTATAATGATTAAAATATTACCCAAAACCTATACAATACCTATTGGATGAATTTATTTCGACCATGAGTCATCTTATTTTTATCTATAAGTATTTTTGGACCATTAGAAAACGAATATAAATATATAACAATATAATGTTTTTACACTTTCCTAAAGAGACCCTCCTCTCCCTTATAAAAAGAGACCACTTCTAACCAATTATACACAGCTCTCTAGCCATTTGGCTCGACCAAACTCTATAAAATTAAGCTCCCTACATCCCTATCATTATCCTAGAAAACATAACATAGGCAGAAGATACTTCAAAGTCCTTTGGTTCAAACCAAAGGGATTTACCCAAATTAAAGGAGATTAAAGAACAATCGAGTCTAGTCGGACACGAGGTAAGAGATTTCTTATCACACTTATAATTCAACAATATTTCCATTGTTCAACACTTATTTATTTCATGTGGTGTAATGTGTACTTCCACTATTATATATTATGATGATTATCTTATATTCGTGGTATTATGTGATTCATTTTGTTGTCATCATCTTTTGGTCATACAACTCGATTATATTACAATGAAGTTAGAGTTTTTCATATCACTTTTTATTCCCATGAGATATATGATATATTTGTCATTATTTACTTTTGTTTTGTGTATGTAATGCCAATTATTGTACTAAATATGTAATATAATTTCTTTAATGAGTATTTACATTTTCATTGTATGATCCTTCTTTCATGTGGCTTATGTTTTGTATGTTACCAAATTGGTAAGGGAACTATTCACCCTCCTCTTTATAAAACACTCATCTTTGTTATGTCATTTAATTTACATATTGTTGTGTTGAGATATGTTATTCTATATCATTATTTATGTCAAAATTATATCCAAGTAATTAGATTCCATTTTTATCTCATCAACTCTTTTTTTTGAATTTTAAAGTGACGCCGTTAGGCTGTCAAAATTTTTCATGGGAACCTCTTAATCCAATTTCAATTCTTTGTGTTCAACTTGTACTTCATGAAAATTTCATCCTATGAATATATTTGAATGACCTCTAATTTTTTTACACATAATATCCACTTATATTCAGTGTAATTATATTTTTCACACATAATTATGTTATGGATTTATCGTTAATTTAAGGATTCCATCTTTCTATGAGATTTATCTCATTTTACATTTCCATTGAGACTTCATTATTGTTATGCACCAATTAACCCTTATATGGTGTATATATTGTACTTTGACATATTATATCATGAATCCATTTATTCTCAGGATATTATAATGATCTGATTAAATGTTATTCCTCAATTATTTGTATTAGAGTTTCTCTCTTTTTGTTAAAACAAACTCTTTACATAAAATTTCATTTTAAATGTTTTAAATTTATTCATATAAATATTTATCATTAATGACCATGTTTTAAAAATATGTTTTAGGATTTATTTAGATTGACATTAATGTATTAAAATGATAATTCATTTAAAATTTTCAATGTGTTATGGGAAACTATGTTTCAAAAATCTCTTTTTAAATTGTTATGAAAATGAGTTGATAAAACATTGTTTATTTCAATATCATTATTAGATATATTGGAATGTTGTAAATTTATCTTTACATTATACATGTGTTATATTTTTTGATCATGTTATGGTTATTGGGCATTGTTTATGTATATGGTTGGTTCTATGATAAACCTAAGTAGGGTGAGCCCAAGATAGCTTTCTAATTCATTGGGTAACGTGATGGAGGTATACATGATGTTTCTCCTATGAGATTTAGGGAATATACTGTGATGGGTATTCCAAGTGTAACTCCCTATGTAGCTGTGATAGCTACAATGTAAGTTTAATATGGATGCCATAAGTGTCATTTATGATTTAAGATTTATGATTTGTGTGTGTTATTCATAAGTCTTGTGATTTCATAAGGTATGCTATGATTTAAAAGTATGGTTTCATTGATTTGTATTTTTTGTTTGGATAATGTTTTTCTTACTTATTTTATAACCCTTATTGAGCTTTTTATGCACATCCCATTTTTTTGAAATGTTATCCTCAGGACCTAAAGATGAATGTGTTCAAGGATTGAATCAAGGAAAACTCATGCTTTCTAAAACATGGAAATAGACATGTGTCTTTATAAGAGTTTATATTTTATGAAAAAAATGGATACTGAGTAGTAGTGGATACTTGTAAAAATCAATTTGTAATGAAATAGTTATGGCCTAATTCTCTAAAACTCTAAACCTGAAAATATCCCCAATGTGAATTATTCATTTATTTCATGATTATGTAATGTTTAATGCAAGATCCTTATAACAACATCCTTGCGAAGTGGCATGAATCATTAAAGAATTACTTCGAAGGTAATATAGATTTTTTCAATTAACCAATTTGATATATATGGAATAAATGTTATTTTTTAATTATATTATATAATTTAACATTAATTTTTTCAATCCTAATAAAAAATGTAAAATGTGTTCTATGACCTACTGTTTTCATGAATGGTGTATTTTATTTTATATCACAAATTTTTATATATTACCCTAAATACGTATTTACTATACATATGTATATGATATTAAAATCATGATTAAAATTTTATGGATAATTAAATCATGATCATGGTATGGGGAAAAAAACAAGAAATCAATGCATATATGAAAAACAAAGTGTTAATTATTTAATACCCTGCATTAACAAAGAATTATTAATAAAAAATTAATAAACTGTCATAATAAAATCATATATTGTATGAAAAATATACATTTTTTATATAATAGATGAAAAGTAAACTTAAATTTATTATAAATTTGGTTTTTATATGAAATATTGAAGTTGTGACTAAAGGTAGGTAATTTTTGGTATTACTGTTATTTCTCAGAAACATGACAATTAACCACTCATTTCATATGTGTGGTGTATATACTAACTGTTGGACATGTTATATCATTAATATCATTCTTTTAATGATACATATAATTTCATTTTCTCATATTATTTATTGTGAGATAAAATCAAAAATATTACTAAAATAAGTATGAAATTTATTTCTCTATTATAAATATTTGAGAAAAATATTATTTTATGCACTTCTATTCATTCATGAGATATATATACAGTTACATTATAATTAAATTTCATGAATTTATTTATAATCATTATATTTTTATATTTCATTTTATTCATTTTATTTAATATAATTCAATGTTTTTAATGAGGTAATAATTTTATATTTAAATCTCATCGTTTATGGGGATTTTTTATGATTAATTTTCAATGGTAAAATATTATGATTAATCTCTCATGAAAATCAGGAATTTTATTCATCATGGTTATTCAAGATATTTTAATTTAATATAAAAATTCTTCCACACTTTGGTAACTCAAATTATTGATGAAATGTTTTTTAGAAAATAAAACATTATTTCTCTCTTTGATAGGAAATATATTTTCTAAAAAACATGTTTTGTAAAACAATTTTTAAAAATGATTTACTATTATCTAATTAATATGAAATATAATTTTTTTCCTATGTTTGGTTTTTTTACAAAATAAATGTATAGAATCTTCATTTCATTTTCCTATCAATTCCATTTTTACTTTTATCAAAAATTTCAAATAATTATTTTTATCAACATGTGCAACATAATAGAAATTTCATGTCAACATGATAATTATTTTATTTCAATATTACATTATATTTCTCATGTTTATTTTCAAATAATATTATTTTCAATATGTTTTATGTTTTAATTTATTTTCTAAAGAGTAAATGATATTTTTATCACAAAATGTTTTACATTATCGACCAAGATCCTTTTCCATAAAATATTAAATCCATTGATGTTAATTTTTCCATACGTGGGATATATTCCAATTATACCAGAATTATTTATTCAATGAGTTGTTTATATTTATGGAATGATTTTTATGTAAATAATTCTTTTTTACATGGGTTATACGATGGTAAAAATCTAATAGAACCTTAATTTTTCATTGTTTATGATATGCCAAAATTTTGAGTTGATTATTAAACAAGTCTCTTTTCTGTAGGTTATAATATATTAAAATGATTATGAATCATGTTTCATTTAATGGGTTATGATGTGATTATTATTTTAATAATATATTTGATTAAATACATTTTGTTTTTATTAGGATATGTGTGGGACATATATCTACCTCCAAATCATTGGATAATGATTTATTTCACATGAGATAGACTATACTAGAACAAGGAGTGAACCCAATTCAATAAGGGACATTAACTATTAGGATAGTCATGGAATCTATACATTATAACTGTGATGATTTTGGGAAAAAACTCATTCCACTATGATATACTTGGAAATTATCCTTGAAAAATTTGAAAATGATTTTACATACTTATGTGTATGCCAATAATCTATGTCTTATTCCAATAATATTATATAATGGTTCATTTTCTCCGACTTCACTATGATTCATGAATTATAATCTTCCTTTATGTATTCCATGAATTGAAATTATGGTCTATTCTATGAATTGTATGGTTTTAAAATGTTATAGTCGTTTTATAATACCTAAATGTATATATTATGCTTACAAATCTCCCATTTTACCCTTACATTGCCTCTAAGATCACAATTTCATATGTTTCATTTCTCGAGGCTATGAAGAAGTGTATTATATATCATATATCTTAGAAGGGTGATAGTTATGAAGATAATAGTAGTATATCATTAATTTTATCAATGAACTAGTTGATTGGGAATCCATGTTTCTTAAGAAACTAAATTATTATGGAACATAGGTCTGTGTTTGTGTAATGTAATTAATATACCTCAAAATGTTTTCAAATATATGTATGATATTCCTGGGTCACAATAGTTGGTATCAAAAAATAGGTTTATTTATCATATAGAAACTATGATGAAACAAAGTAGTGAGATCCCAAAGGAAATTTCTAATGTTATGTATAATGATGAGTCAAAGTATAGGAAACTTTTATAGAATTTTGTTAAATGATTGATATTTTTGTAACAAATACATTACATCCATATCAAGATAGTAAAATGGATTTGGAACTAGTGTAGAGGAACATGGGGGTAATAACTCTATAATGGATCATTCATTTATACTTTATCATCACCTGGTTAATGAAAATAGATCTTCATTCAAATCAACTTTGACACTCTCAGGGGATACATTATGTAAATTCACAAAAAATTTATGATCCATCATAATGAATTTAAATAAATGTGATCAATTAATGACATAGGATAAACATAAGCTTTCATATATTAAATAAAGATTCATTATTTATACATCCTAAAAGTTGTTTTTCATGATTATATAGTTCCCCATCATCATTACTGTTTATTACACAATTCATTTTGTTTTTAGTCAATGGATGAAACCTAAATAAACTGTTTATATGATGAATGTCACATAAAATGTAATGAATGTATTACTAATAATAAAAAACGTAATGAGTGATAAAATAAAAAATATTTTTTTTATCCTTGAACAACATCATCAAGATATAATTCATTATGCCCTTCCAAATCAAAAAATTAGGGAATAACATTTTATTAACTCCTTCTAGAGAAAATGCCCAAATTCTTTCTATGGGTATCATAATAAACTAGTTTCTGAAAAATGTATCAATTCCACTAAGAATATATTTTATATTCACCAATTTTAGGAACATGAGAGTGTAATTTATTTTTCTACCATTTGGATGGTGAAGCGTATAAATGTGGGACTCTTATCAAGAATTTAAGGAAACGTGATGTGATTTAATCCATATATTGCGATGATTTCAATAACTTATTTTTAAATAAGTAATTTTATTTTATTCTTTGTACTGTGATAGAGAAGGGGTTTCTTGAGATAAATAGAATGGATGAATGATATTTTTTACCCAGGATAATAATTTTACAAAACATGTGAGGTATAAATCTGGTATTATCATCAATCCTAAAATTAATTTTGATCAGTTATTCATTGGTATAAAACCAAGTCTTCAAAGGGTGTTAGACATAAGTTTATTTAGTATCAATGATGAAATTTCTTGATGTGATATTAAGGTGGAAATATTGGTTGATGTTACATAACAATATCACAATTTTTTTAAGAATAAAAAAAATATAATTCAATGGAAAATATAAGTTCATGGAGAGAAGAATATGAACATTACATTATTATCAATGTTTATGAAGAATAATGGAGGATATTTTTATAAGGGAACTAGTAAATTTTTTACGTGTTTAAGAGAAGTTCATTAGGAAATTGAGTTTTGATGTGATGAGAAGAAGTTATCAAATTATTTCAATAGATTAAATTATGAAAATAATTCACCACCCACACTCTAATTTTTCAAATGAAGAGAGTACATGCATTATGATAAAAATACCAAAATTTCAAGATTAATGATGATGATCAATATTAGTAACCTCTTATTGCAATTGAAAAAAGGGAAACCTCATGAGATCATTATTTCAAATGAGGGGTGAAATAATTACATGATGAAAGGTACATGTAGCATCAACAATAAAATTCTAAATGACTCAATAGACTTTATATCTACCAATTATTTCATATCTAATTTATTTTCTAAGTGGTTAAGGATAATACCCAAACAATATTATCTACAATTAGAATCGAAAACCCCAAATGTTATTATGATGTTATCTCCTGTTTATTATTCTTCTTTGATTAATGTTGATGAGAATATTCTTTCTGAAAATCATGAAATTCTGCATCTAATTGAAATTGATGTAACCATGGGTATTGATTGGATTTATATAAATAAATCACACATCAACTTCCAAGTAAGGTAAGTTATATTTTATTTTCTAGACATTATTATGATTTTATATCAATATCCCAAAAACTATGAACTTCTAATGAATATTATATACCTTTTATGTATGTTATTATTTATTAAGAATGGATTTATATATCAAATATTTGGGACAAAACATAGAATTAATGATATAACCATTGTGATGGAATTTCATGATGTCTTAATGGAAGATTTTCCAAGCCTTTTACTAAAAAATATGGTGATTTCTCAATAGAAAACATTTTCAGTGCCATACCATTGACAAAGACTCCATATAGAATGGCCCCGATTGATTTGTAGTAATTTTAGAAGACCATGTACGAAAAACTCAATAAGGGACTCATTCATTCAATTTTGTGACATTTTTGGTTGATAAGTTATTCTTTAAATACTGATTAGTGAGAATCTGTATTGATTATTACAAGACAAAAAGGAAATCTTATGAAAATTCATCTCCTTCCTCATATCTAAGACTTGCTTTATCAACTATGTGGATATCAATACTTTTTCAGGATTGACCTTCAACATGGGTATCATCAAGTAAGGGTCAAAAATGGGGATATACCCCCGAAAAAATTCTATATAAGGTATGTAAACTATGAATTAATAGTGATTCTATTAATTCTTAATGATTACCTTTCTATCAACATGGATTAAATTAACAGTGTATTTTTAGATTACCATGATTATTTTGTGATATTTTTAATATACAATATTATTATCTATTACAACAGAAAGCAATATCAGGATGAAAATTTGATAATGTTATTAATTTCTCTAAGTAAGTGGATTCTATATTATTGATTTTAAAATTATTAATTTTGAGAATTTTTTTTCATTTTTGGGTCATTTTTCTCAAGATAAGGAATATTGATTGATCGATCAAAGGTAGAGGCTACTGAATATTGGCCTAGACCAACCATGGTGATAGAGAGCCATATATCTCATTATTTATCTGGTTATTATGGATGTTTTTTGATTATTTCTTTTGAAAATATAATCATAAAACAATTTAAACTATAAATGAAGACACGTTCCTATCGATAGATTAATGGGAGGAATGTTTCTAGGAACTAAAGAGAATATTTTTCATCTCGCCTATGATTATATTATATTATAGTGTAGATGGGTTTTTAATCTAAATTGACACATCTAAAAATATATTGGGTTGTTTTCTTATAAATAATGACAAGATTATAGGTTATTCATGAAAATACTAGAATTTTTATGATAAATATTACCCAACACATGATTTTGAGATAGCTATAGTAACTATCACATTAAGGATATAGAGGAATTACCAATATGGGTAAAAGTATGATATATAAACAGATCATTAAGTTTTAATATATGTATTCACATATGAGGAGATGAATAAGATCCAATAAATATGGATAGATCTGATTTATGATTATGAATATAGAATAAATTACCACCATGGGAAAGTGAAAAAGGTAGATGATTATTTAAAATTAATGGATCATTCAAGATTATCCATGAAAATAAATAAAAAAAGACCAAATATTTATATATTTAAATATGATATATATATAAATATTGAAATAAGGTGAATAATATTATCTTGGTCAATTAAATTTTCAAATATCAATCCAATTAAAGATTACATAGGCACAAAAAAATATGTAAAGATGAAAAAGAAGGATTGAAAAATTACTCAGTTTGACATTGTTCATGAGAGAATTATAAGTTTCTTGAACCATGTGCATGTTCCATCCATACCAGATTCAAAGGAGTTGTTATTATAAAATCATATTTCATCATTCATTGATAATATACAATGTATATAGTTGTATAATAATATAAAATAGTATTATTTGTTTGATGGAATGAATAAGGATATCATATATTTACTTTCTCAGTCATTGGTTTGTCAATAATTTTGAGATAAAATACAAACATTTAATGGCATATGAAATCCATGACCAATAACAAAATGGAAATCCTAAAAATCACAATGTATTTTTTCATTGGAATCCCTATAGATTTTAAAGGTGATAATAATATATTCATTGTAGTTGATCACCTTTCTATGTATGTACAATACATTACATTTAGAGAAGACGTCTCTATGCATTATATTTCTAAGGTATATATTGATTAATATGTAAGGGATTATAGAATACTGAAGGACCCCGGGACACCCTGAGAGGGGAGGGGTGAATCAGGGTGTCAAAATTTTCTTTTAAATTGAGGGATCATTTTCCCACATTGGTAGAAACTAGATTAACATGAATTATGGATATGAGAAAAAATAAATCATTCACATGCAAAGAGATAACACATCACTTTTTACATGGTTAACCACTAAGGTCTATGTCCAATGATCATATGCCGATAGGTTGTCGGTCGTACCAAATTCAACTATTCTTCACTCATTGTGGATTACAATGGTTTTGGAACAGTCACTGTGTCCAAGGATCACTACCTTTAAAACTGTTCAGGGAAAGCCTACTACATCCCTCAAGACACACCCATTGACTCCCCCTAGCTCACTACCTTTTATGAAGTCCCACTCAACATATAGACGAGAAGGTATCTTAATCATTGATAATGAATACATCATCTGTTGTATATAGATGCTCTGTTGAAGTCCAACTTTCACCAATAGACTAATCACCCTTTTCACCAAAGGTATCATGCAAACATCAAGCTTTCATGAAGCCCCAAAAAGACTTGTGTGCTTCAACTACAATTGGGGCGCTTCTTCAAGCCAGCACGCAAGATTTAAAGACGACAGGCATGTTCACCTCTTTTACTTGCACGACACCTGCTTTTTCGACCACAAACACGTGCGACTCACATTTATTTCATCCAAAACCATTTTTGGTGACCAATTTTTAACTGTCACACTTCTTCAAATCCTGGAGTGCAGGTGTCACCAGACCACCTGCACGACACATCCTTCGCCAACTCCAAACTTGGGTGACCCACACCATTTCTCACCCAAACCACCTTGGACGTGCAACAAACAACTGTTTCACAACTAATACCTGTACGACCACACAACCACTTACGTGACCACTAATCCTGGACAATGTGTGCTGTGAATTTCTCTATGTATCTAACATCACACTAATGAGGAGTGGGGTACTCTATTTATAGGCATTCTGGACACCCTGCGCGATGGTGCGCAAGTCTCCTCTCGGTGCACAAGTCCAGCCACAATGTTCTCTGCTGCGCTAGTCACTTGCATGAACAAACTCAAAAAATGGGTGACACTTCTTCTTTTTCCATATATTAATGTTATAATCTTGAATAAAATATGGCGTACATGTTTCCAAGCCTCCAAGTAATCAGCGCGCATGTCCATTTTCCAAACACTGGAAAACTGTTCCACCTTCAATACAGTTATCTTCTTGAATTTTAAGATCATGTTTCTGGCACAAATTCAGAACATCCACTGAGGATTGACAACAAACAAAACACATACTCTAAATCAATAAAAGAAAATTGTGGTTCCACCAATCTCCCCCTTGGGGTTTTTTGGCAATCAGTAAATAAATTCAATAGAGTACCAGCCATACGCAAACCAAAAATGAAAAAAATAAACTCATCCAACACTCTATGTCTATATGAGCAATGCTCGATGTAGAAAACAAGACAGGAAGGGTGAAATGAGATCCGGTGTTTCAGAATTTCTCAATGAATCCCAATAAATTCCCTTAAATTTTCCCAAATGCATTACATGTCTAGAGAATTCCTTCTTATCCTATCACCAAATTCACATAGTGATACCATACATGTCCTGAATTTACTCCTTCTCCCACATTAAAAATATACCCAACGATTGGTATTTACTCATTGAACATCTCAATACACCCCCATGGATGGTATCTCCCAAATAAACATGCTTCATATCCACAAAAAGATTAAAAACTATTAACATAACTGGGGAGAGGGGTATTGCATAACCTCATTATGCATTGGGAGACGGATGAAAACCATTGTTCAATCGATGCTTCTCAAACACATCCACTGACAGTTGCTTGGTTAGGATATCATCCACTTGTTCATCAATTCCTATGTGATCCATTCTAATCATGCCTTGCTCATATTTTTCATTGATAATGTGATACCTGATTTCAATATGTTTTGTACGAGAATGATTAACATGATTCTTCATATTATCAATTGTGCTTTTATTATCACAGTAAATTACGATTGGTTTCTTCAACTCATCACCAATATCTATTAGTTGTTGATTCATCCATAGCAGTTGAGTGCATGCCTTTTGGTTGAGATATACTCATATTCAGCAGTATTAAGTGAATTAAATTCTTTTTTCTTGCTCAACTAGAAAACACTTTTATTTCCAACATAGAATACTCCACCACTGGTGGAATTTGTGTCAACTACATCTCCGGCCATGTCAGTATAATAAAACACAAATAATTAACTTTTCCTACCTACAGAAATGTATAACCCAAAGTTATGTGTACCTTGAATGTACCTCCTGATTCTTTTTACTACCACCTTATGTTATTCCTTTGGATTTCTCTGGTAGAGGGACGATAGACATGTTGCAAATACAATATCTTGACGTTTCACTGTCATGTATAGTAATCTTTCAATAATTCTCATATACATTGTGGGATCTATAGAGATCCCATACTCATTCTATCCATGTTTTGTTATAACTATAATCGGAGTTGACATTTGTTTAGAGTGTTTCATATTAAACATCTTCAACACATCTCTCGCATAATTCTCCTAAAAAATAAAAGTGTTATACTTCATTTGAATCACCTACAACCGCATGAAATATGTGAGCTCTCCAATAATGGACATTTCAAATTATGATTTCATGTGATTGGAAAATTCATCCACTAATATCTGCATGTTTCCACAAAATATAATTTCATAAATGTAGACTAGAACCATGAACTAATATTTTGGAAAAATCATCACATATATATTGTGATCTACTCCATCTCTTTTGAATTCTAGATTCTTGAAATATGAGTCTAACCGGGAATACCATGCTCATGGTTCCTGCTTCAAACCATATAGAGCTTTCGTCAGTTTACAGACCTTTGTTTCATCAGTACAAAGGATAAAACCCACTGGTTGTTCAATGTAGACTTTCTTTTCGAGTACACCATTCATGAATGATGTCTTCAAATCCATTTGATATACATTATATCCTCATTGGAATGTTATGGAATGGAGAATCATAATTGACTCCAGTCTTGCCACTAGTGCAAAGGCTTCTTCAACATCAACACCTTCAATCTGGCTGTATCCTTTACATAAAATTCATGCATTGTTTATAATAACACTTCCATGATAATAAAACATGTTCTTGAAGATCCATTTTTACCAATCACATTGTGAACATTGGATCTTTGGAAACGATCCCATGTCTGATTCTTGTCTATCTAATCTAATCCATCATTCATGGATATCACCCATGATTCACCCTTTGCTACTTCTTCAAATGAGGATGGCTCCACAACTGACAAAATGTTGATTGTGTGTTATTCCTCATCCTCCTTGTTTTGTGTGGGTGCACTCTTATCCCTAATTATTTTAGATGGATCAATCTCAGATCTTAGATTTATCCGATGTGGTTTAGTTTCATTCTCTCTAGCCACTGTTTCTTCTTCAGATTCTGCTTCTGAGTCAACATCACGGTGTGACTGCTAAGTGTTTTGAACAACTACCCTTATTTTTGTATTTGTATTTTCTCTAAATTCTCATTCCTCCTCCCTTTCTATCACAACATCATGTAAAATCTTTCAAACATTTTTGGTTATCTCTTAAATGATCGTAACATCACTGCTTTCCACAATACTTCTTAATCTCTTGTTGGAACACTTGTATGCTTTGATCTTCATTGAGTATCCATGGAAAATAAATTCATCTACATTGTCACCATACTTCCATTGATTTCTTTCTTTGTTCATGATAAAGCATTTACTTCAAAAAACATGAAAATATTTTAATGAGGGATTCCTTCCATGCCACAATTCATATGGTGTCTTGGTCTCAACCATATAAATTCCTGTTTGATTTTGAATATACACTGCAAATTGAAGAACCCCTTTCCATTAATGTTGTGGAATGCAACTCTCAATCAGCATAGTTTGTGCAATGTTGTTCTCCTGTCAATTATTGTGTTCAAGAACTCCATTTTTGTTGTGGAGTTCTCATTGCTGCTACCTCCTGTTGTATACCATGTTTCTCTAGATCGTTTTCAAATTCAATGGATGTGTATTCCACTCCATTGTCAGATCACAACACTTTGATTGTTCGTCCAGTATCATTCTCAGCAATTCACTAATATGTTTTCATGTAGTTATGCACTTGTCGTTTCTTGTGAATGACCATTACACATTCCATTATACTGTAATCCTCTGTGGAAAAGAAAAATATACCTTTCTTCATGAGTTCCAGCAACATTTATCAGCCCGCATACATCTGTATCAATTAGATCATGAAGATGAGCTACCCTTTTCTTCTTTGGCCGATAAGAACTGTAGACCAGCTTCCCACGAATTCAAGCATCACAAAAATTTTCACACTCACGCTTATGATTTTGAATGTCTATGACAATACTCAATTTTGATATTTTCTCCAGGTAATGTTGATTGATGTGGCCCAATCTCCGATGCCACAAATAGTTTTCTTCTTAAACAGTCATGTAACAGAAAATTTCATTAGTATCAACATGATACAAGTTTCCTTCTGTTCTACATCCCTTCATAAGTGAATTTCATGTCTTTCCCTTGATAGTGCTTCATTTCAGATTAAAATTAACTATAAGTACCGAGTCATAGAGTGGACTCACACAGAGTAGATTATGACATAGGACATCTACATAGAATACTTCAGTCTTCTTTATCTCACCATTAGCTAATTCAGTACTTCCACTGCCTTTGATTTTTAGAGCTCCATCATTACCAAATCGTACTGTAATATCAACATTCCTTTTGATATCCGTTAACAGGCCATCATTACCTGTCATATGAGATGAACAACGTCTATCCAAATTCCAGGTACTGATGATTTTTGTAGCTCTGTGGTCCACCTCTGCAAGGATGGATTTCTCAATTTTCTTCCTTTCTTTCAATGAGACATTGGATTGACTATAGAGCACGTATGACCTTTCAATTGTCTCAAGTGTGTACATTGGTTCTTCATCGTAGAATTCTTATTTGAGAAGAGAAAACCTATTTGAAAGAGAAACACAATATTATTGATGAGATTTTACTTTTCTTGAACTCTGGTATGAGGTGTCCATGTCTCTTCTCAACCTGTAATTAACAGCCCTATTACCAATTTTAGAATAACAAGAAAATATCCATAGAAATTGTTTCTTTTAAATGAATTAGGATATGAATTTGTTCTTCTCCATTGAACTTCCATATCATCACCATTTAGATAGCTTCTAGCCTCTTCACAATAAGACATGGTATGCCATAAATATACATAGAAAGGAAAATTCATGAGAGGAAATGTCTTCTGACATCTATTTATCTTCATTCCTTCTTCAGTGGGATAATATTTTGGGGGAACTTTTTTCAACGAGACAGTAGGATAATCTTTTTTTCTTCTTTCAGATTGAATTGGGGGTTTCTATTTCAGCAATTTAGATGACTTTTCCACATCACCCACTTTCAGCTTGCCTTTATATTGGCTACCATTATTTGCAGCATATGATAGCTCTGCCTCACAACCAATTCCACTATTTCACATGTAGGCAGGTCTTTGAAAATTAAATATCTTTTCAACTCTATTAGAGCCACGTTTTTCTCTCTCCAAAGGCTCAGAATCTGATAACCTTCCAAACTATATTTTCATCCATGCTTATTTTGAAATTGAATCTTTTTCATGTTTACTCCCAATATTAACAACTTCCTTCTCAAGATGCTTAGAAATCCTTGACATTTCCTCTTGTCTGGAGGAGAGTTCATTGATGTCCTTTGTATGCTCTTCATTTATCAGCTACATATCCACTACATCATCATTGCATTCAATTATTTTAGATTGTAATTTCACTAATTTATCCAGTTGTTCAATTTCAGCTTCAATTTGATCAACATATTTAGTTGAATCTTCTATAATTTATTTCCACTTATTACAACACAAAATTTAATCATATGCTTACTAACAACATCCTTAAGTTGCAGTGCAGGATCTGCACCATTTTTCAACTGATTATCACCACCAGTATTATCTAATTTTTCAACAGTGGCCATCATGGAATCATGGTTCCTAGTTTTAAATTCTGGCTCTTCTTCATCATATAATTCAATGTTCACCATCTTACGCTTCACAGACAAACCTTTTATTTGGTACTTTCATTGATGATTTGAAGTCTCCCATTTTGAAAAAACATTTTTGAGGATTATCAATGTTTTCAGAATCTCTATTCTCATCATCGATCTCTCTTGAACACTGAGAGGCAATGTGACCAACATTGCCACAACGAAAGCAAGCTAGAGGTATCATCCCTTTGAATTTCCCTTTTTCCATTCTGGAAATTATTTTCAATGAGTGAAATAATTTAATTTTCCTCATCATCTTCACCACTAATATATTTTGAGATTTTCAGTTTCTCAATGGCATTGAATGGAATTTCAATGGTCACTCGAGTCATACCATCATCTGGTTTGACTATTATTTCATATGCCACTAGGCTACTTAGTATATCATCCAGACAAAGTTTGGAAAGATCTCATTCCTCATAGACTAAAACCCATTCATTGTAAAGGGGTCGATGTCTTCTTAATATTTTCCTCAAAATGTCTATGTATTTTATTTCTTCACCTAAAACCTGAATTTCTCTAACCACTTCAATAATTTGATTGAAGAATGAATCTGCATTCCAATATGAATGCATCTTTACATCAATGAGGGGAACACCCCTAACACCGGGTGAATTTTCCATGGTGGTCTAAAACAGGTCAAACACCAACAAACTACCTCTGATAACCTTTGAAGGACCACGAGACACCCTAAGAGGGGAGGGTTGAATCAGGGTGTTAACTTTTTCTTTTAAACTGATGGATCTTGTTCCCACATTGGTAGAAATTATTTTATCCTGTATGATGGATATAGTAATAAATAAAACATTCACATGCAAATAGATGACATAACACTTTTTACATGGTTCACCTCTACGGGCTATGTACAAGGATTATACGCCAAAATGTTGTCAGTCGTACCAAATTCCACTATTCTTAACTCTTTGTGGATTAAAATGTTTTGGGAATAATCAATATGTCCGAGGCTCACTTAATTTACAAATGTTCAAGGATAGCCTACTGCGTCCATCAGGACACTCTCGTTGACTCCCCCTGGCTCACTGCCTTTGATGAAGTCCCACTCAGTTTATAGATGTGAAGGTCTCTTCATCATAGCTAATGAATATATTTTCTATTGTATGTAGATGCTCTGTTGAAGTCCAACATCCACATATAGACTAAACTCACTCTTCACTAAAGGTATTGGAGAATTTCCCATCTTTCGCAAAACCCCAAAAATACGGGCATGCTTCAACTACACGTAGCAGGCTTCTCCAATCCGGCATGCAAGTTTTAATTAAGGCACACATGTTCACCTCTACTACTTGCACCACACTTCCTTTTTCAACCTCAATCTTGCACGACTCACATTATTTTACACCCAAACAGTTTTTGGAGAAAAATTGTCAAATATTGTTCTTCTTCAAATCAGGGCGCGCAAGTGTCAACAAACCACCTGCGTAACACTTTCTTCGCCAACTCCAAACCTGGGCGACCCAAACCCTTTCTCACCCAAACCAAATTGGATGTGCAACAAACAATAGTTTTACAACTTATACCTATGTGACCACATAACCACTTGCGCGACCACTACACATGTGTGACGGGTGCTCTAAAATTCTCTAAGTCTCAAAAATCACAAAAAAGAGGAGGGGTGGTCCTTTATTTATAGGAATTATGTAATCCAAACATGATGACGCACAAGTCTCCTCTCGGCGCGTAAGTCCAGCCTCCCTAGACTCTGTCGTGCTTGTAACATGCATGATCAAACTCCAATCTAGGACACCCCTTCTTCCTTTTCCATATTTTGATGTTATGATCTTAAAAAAAATATGGCACACATATTTCCAATCCTCTATGTAATCGGTGCGCAAGTCCCTTTTCCAAACACACTGGAAAACGGTGCCACCTTCAATACTGTTATATTTTTGAACTGTTAGATCACGTTGATGGCACATATTCTGAGAATCCACTGAGGATTGACAACAAAAACAAAACATACACCAATTCATGCAAAGGCAATCATGGTTCCACCAAGTACAACATTTTATTGTGTCTAATTTTTATCTACGATTTACTATAATGTTTTAACAAAGTATTTAATAAGATCTTGGTATGGAGTTAATTTTCAGTTCTACGTATCATCCTCAACCAAATGGTCATTCTGAGAGAATAATTCAAACCATAATGTTTATATTGATATATTTTTCTTTGGATTTCAATGGTTGTTATCACCAAAACCTTCCACTAGTTGATGTTTCATACAAAAATATATTTCACTCAAACATTTAGATGGATCATTACAAATCCATCTATAGAAACAAATATATAACTCCAACATGTTGTAATAAAGATAGAGAATGATTTTTATTGGGGCCTTTGATAGATATAAATATCAAAGAGATTATTAGATCCATTCAGCAACACATCATGGTAACTCAAACTCTATAGAAAATTCATACTGTTAACCAACAGTGAGATCTATAATTTCATGTTTGTATAAGGTGTCTCTATGAATTTCTACATGGATGAAGGTTATAATATTTAAGAATAATTGGAAACTGATCCATTGGTATATCTATTCCATTGAAACTTTTTACGATGTCATTAATGTAACCTATTGGTTGGTACTTCCACCAAACCTCTTTCATGTATAATATGGGATCGATGTATCTCACTTGAGGAAGTGAATACCTGACCCTTCACATATACTAAACTCTGATTTCTTACAATTAAAGCAATATATTTCATATGACGAACAAATTGTGGAGAATTTAGATCATATGTAGAGATTTTTATGAAATAACACCATTTTCATTGCTAATTTTTTGTTGTTAAACCACAATTTAGATGAATCTATATAGGAACCTAATAAAATGATGAGGCATAAGAATCCACTTTTGGTGGGTTAGAGTGATTAATTTTATGGGAGATTTTTTTAATGGGGGAAGAATGTAACAACCATAGTTTTTATAAATTATTTTATTGAATAAATTAAATTTATATAATATATTGTTTTACATAAATCATCATTTCAATCTTTTATTATACACAACACTGGGTTATCATTCATTACAAATGATACTGGGATTTAACTAGACTATGATATTTTATTCATGTATTTATTTCAAAAAAATTGTAATATAGATGTGAAACTGAGTGAAATAAATATAAATAACTAATTTTATAATAATCATGGTTTTATATAATAAAAAATATAAATAAAAAGTATTTTCTTTTTGTTAAAATCGCCATTTGTTTCAAAAAAATACCTTTTTCTAAAAAAATTTCTAATTTTTTGTGAAAAAATATTCAAAATAATTATTCACAGCATCATAAAATAAATATTATAAAATGAAATTCATTTTATAAATCATCCTGTAAAATATTTCATAAGGTAATGTATTAGAATTTTCTGGAAAGTTTCATTTGAATGATGAATAGTGGAAATACTGAATTTTAGAGGAATTTTTCTTATTTATATAATATATTTAAAATTTTCATTTTATTTTCAATTGGTCTTTAACCAAATTTATTTCAATTATACATTCATTAATCCAGTTTATGTTCTAGGAATCAGTTTCATATTGAATTATAATATAAATACATTGTAAAAATTTGAAAATTTCTCTTTAAATATCCCATATAAAATATTGTTTGAGAGATTAATTTTAAATTACATTTTTACACTTATCTGAATAGAATATAGAAAACTGATTACATATTTTTAATTATCAATTTTTATATTATCCATTAATGTCAATATAAGTTTTTACAATAAATAACATTAAACGAAATTAATATATAGTTACCACCATTAAGGTAATTATTGGATTACAATGGTGTTTAACTAAAAATATAAGGGTTAAAAATAATAATAACAATTACTAACATTGATTTTCTCTCATTATTTAGAACATATTTCTTATAGTATTTGTAATAGTCCATTATTTTATTCTTTTGACAAGAAAAAATACATGTGTGAGATTCATTATTTCAAAAAAACACAAGTGCTTCATTACCATGCCTATAAAAAGAAACACCATCTCTAATCATATTCACACCTTCAATTGATTTTGGAATATCCAATAAATTATCAAATAACATTCCATATTCTATCCAATCATCATAGATTCCTTTTTTTTATACAAATTTTTCTATTGAAGGAATTTGGTGCAAACCTAAGGTGGTTATACGAAGAGGATGCAACATTCATCAATGCTTGTTTATGTTTTATTTCATCCTCAACCTCCTTAAAAATTTATTATATTAACCTTGAATAATAACATAATTATATTACTTATAATAAGTTATTTTTAGGTTATGGTAATTCCCTGCATCCTTCTTCACTTCTTACAAATGAGTTATAAAATCACTGTTCTTGTGTACAATGGACAACTACCTCATGAATCAATATAAATCATTTGTCCATTTAGAGATATTAAGATATAAAGAAATGATGAATTTATAATTTATATATTTTATTAATGATATTAATATACTTTTGGAATTATTATATCACACATAACTTCATACTCTCTATTTTTTAGGAATATGATAATGTCTTTCATGTGTACGGTGGACAACCGCCACACAAAGTGATGTGATTCATTCATGCATTATATAAAGGTAATAATGTTGGTTTTAATGAAATTTTTTGATATATATGACATAAAAATAATTCTTTAATGGTAATATATTATTTTCATTACATCCTTTCAATCTGAAAAAATGTAACCCACGTTCTGGCATACGTATTGCCTACCATCTCCATGAAAAGTATATTTTTATTTTTCTATCAATAATATTCTGGATTAGTCCAAATACATATAAGATGAATATATATTATATTTATATCATGGTTAAAATATTATATTTTATTAAATTATGATACAATTAATAATATTCAAAATATTCAATAAAATCTTATACGAAAAACAAAGCGGTTATTACCTAAAATATAACTTTTAACATGTAATAGTTAATGAACGGGTATTAAATGGTCATCATGAAATACATCCTCATGATATATTTAAATAATTTTTTACTCAATGTATAATAAAAATATATTTATTACAAATTTTGTTTTAATTTTAATTAGGAATGTTAATAGATAATGTAATATTTTTTTAGTAATAGTTTAATTTATATGAGACGTATTCAAATTAACAACTTGTTTCTCATTTTTACGGTATATACTACACCATTGACATGTTATATTAGGAGTACCCTTCTTTTTATTGTATGAAATTTTTTATTTTATTATATTAATAATTTTTAAAAAATATTATTAATAATAATAAATAGGTAAAGTATTTATTTCAATTTTTTTATTGAGATGTATGTTATGTTATACGGTGATATTTTTCATCTGCTGTATATATATCTCTTTTGACATCCAATAATTTATTTGTACTCATTATATTTTATGTTATACTTTATGTTATTACTTAATGGTTCTTATGATTTAGTCTTACTAATGTTGTAATTATTTTATGTAGCAATCACATAATTTATTGATATTGTTTATGATTATATTTGTGATGATAAAAACATATGATCTATCTCTCTATAAAATCATTAATTTTAATCTCTTATGATTATTAAATATATTTTAATGTAATAAAAACATTTTTATCATCTTTAGTATATAAAATAAATGATAAAAAGTTTTTAATAATATCATATTTTATTTTTATCTTCGGTCAAAAATAAATTTTCTTACATAACCATGTTTTTAGAAAATTAAATAGAAATGTTATTTAATTATCCTATTATTTTTAAATTAATTGTTACCCAAGTTTGAATTTTAAAACAAAAACTGAAATGGATCTTCCCAATTTTTTCTAAACGATTCCCATTTGTATTTTACCTAAAATTAGAAATTAATATTTGATTTCACATGTAAGGCATGAATGAAAATTATTATCATCATTACCAATATTTTATCTGAAGCATCCATTGTAATAGTATTATTTTATTTTAAAATAAAAAATTATTAAAAATGCTTAAATTTTGAAAATGAATTTTTCAATGAGGAATGGGGATTTCCTTTTTTGATTGTTTTAAATGGTCACTAAAAAAATTTCTTATATAAGATGATATTCATTGATGTTACTTTTTCCTTACTAGGGAAATGATAATGGTATACCATTCTTATTATTTAAATGAATTGTTTATATTTATTATTGAAATATTTTTAAGAAGCTCTTTTCTATTCTACTAGTTATATTTTTATAATGTTCTTATAAAACCTTCTTCATTATTCATGGGTTATGCCATAATGAAATGATAATGTGATTATGAAACCTATATCATTCCTATAGGTTATGATTTGATGATATTTTTATAAAAACCATTTAATTTCATATATTATGATATTATTATTGTTTTATTATATTTTGGCATAGAAAATATTGATTTAATTAGTAGATGGATGGGAAATATATCTCCCTACAATGAATTGGGGAAATATTTATATCTCTTGAGATATATAATACTAGAATGGTTTGTGAAATTGGTATATTACAGGGATTAATTTTCTATGGTTGTATTTATAGTGAACCTTATCTAATATGATTAATGGGGGAGTGAACCCATTCAACTATGATGTAATTTTTCTATGAACCATTGCTCATATGAAAATTATTTTCCACGATTATGTGTATGTCACTACACTATTTCTTATGCCAATGTTATTCTCTCTATTCTCGTATTATATAGTTCCCTTATGAATGATGTCATATAAACTGAAAATATCTATTCCATGAATCAAGATTAAGATCGTTGATATGTAGGTTGGGTTTTACAAATGTTATTATATCATTATTATACACTTATGTTCATTTCTATCTTATATATCTCCCTTATTTTTCCTTACTAAGCATCATAGATATCCATTTATAATGTTATCCTTCTGTAGGTTAGAAAGAATTATATTACATAGGATGTGTTTAATAGTGTAACACCCCATGATTTCATAGTACGCTATTTCGTCAAAGTAATTCAATAACTTGCACTACAAGAAACATTGGGCTTGAGCGCACCACAAGATTACCAAACTAGCCGTTCAAAAGCGGTTATGAATGGTATTAATTGAATATTGAACTACATATAATTATTATAATTTTATAATCAATATTATGAGTTTCATTGAAATAATGTAATAACAAATTCATTTTTTCAGATAAAAGAACTATTTATTTCAAAAATGCACTTTTACCTCCTTTTAATGATGAAACCTTTTTAAATACAATATTTGAAACATTTATATATTATATTTGAAAAAATAAACATCTTCTTTATAATCTAGAAATATGAATTTAGTTTCAATAAACTTTTGGTTCTTTTCTGATAACATTAATATTTGGGTAAATAGTCAAAAAAATACAATATTTTAACTTAAAAAAAACTATTTTAATCAAAATAAATTATAGTTTTAAATTATACATTTTAATAGTTTTAAAGTATCAATATATTATATTTTTACCATTTAATCCAATGCTGGTCATTTTAAGTAATTCCACTTTGAGATTGGACATAACAAGTGTCAATATTTTGATAGATAATGTTACTTAAAAATAAAATTTTGGTTTTGACAATGGAAATTATTTTAAAATTAATAAATCCATCTTATATGTTTTGAATTTTGTAAAATGAGCATCATTTTTGGATTCGGAAAATTGAAATTATCTTAGGGTGAATTTTTTAAATGTTTCTAAAAACATTCAATTTTTGATGAATAGTTAAAAACACTAAGTTATTGGTTTAATCTGACTTTTTATTTAAATAAAATATTTATTTTATTTAAATTTATTTTAGGTCAAAATAGATACATAATACCTATATATGTTCAATGTAATTAATTGGAGTCATATTTTATAAATTTTAGATATACAAACTTTTATTGAACTTTTTTCCGTCTTTTACCCACCTCCTAGGAGCTTTTGTAAATTTTCATAAATCATAATTTTACTTCTTCCATGAGTGTAATTTCAAAAATCCATGAAACTCGGTTGATATCAGTATGTAAAATTTGGTAAAATGAGATAAAAATAATTTTTGGTGAATAGTAACTTTTTAATTTTATTTACCACGGTTAAAAGTAAATAGGGTAATTAAGGGTAAAAATGATATTTATATTACTCTAACACATGTCCTAATTCTTTTGGAAAAGTGTATCTCGACCCAAAACAACCTTATAAATACAATATTATCATTTAGGTCCACTTGTATTACATTAGGACATTTATTTTTATTTAATTCAAAGAAGAGTTAAAATAGTTAAAATCAATGTTTAATAACTAATCCATTTTTAATATATTGTTATACATATGATAAATTTGATTATAAATATTCAATAAAAATATAAAAAGATTTCCTATATAATGATATTTTATTTATAATTTTTAAATAACAAATAATTTAATTTAGTAATGACACAATGTTGATGCAGTATTTACCTTATTAATGAACGAATTAAATAAATGTCATTATAAATATTAAAATAAATATAATATCAATGTTTTTATGACACACACGAATTTATAAGTGAAAATGACATGTTATGACTGATTCATTGTTTTTTAAGTAATCATGCCGTTAATAGTTTTACAAAAAACAAATACCAAATAGTGTCAAAATTGACATAAAATAGTGTTTTAAAAAATATTATATTATTAATTGATATAATTGTCCTAAAAATCTAAGGCTTGGCCAAAAGACTTATATAATAATATATATGACATTAATGAACCAATTTGGGTTTGAATGGAATTATATATTAATTTTAGTAACCATATAGTGTAAAAATACAAGAAGATATGGTAAAAGTTAAATTATTTAACTTATAGTTAAATATAATTGATAAGGATAAAATGGTAACCTAAACTTGTCTAAAACATATTGGTTTAGAGGATTTAGACCCATAACCACCTAAGGCTGGAAATAAATTCATTTGGAACCATTATAAACTGAATATGACTGTATAATAAACTAATACTGTAATCGTTTCATAAAGTGACCCTCACACTTCTTATAAAAAGGCACCCCCTCACACTAATTCACACCTTAAAAGCAGTTTGGATCAGCCAACCCCTGCCCAAATATGCTCCCAAATTATCTCACTTCAACTTAGAGGCCTTAGTTTGATCAGAATGCCTACCGAAGTTTCCCTTTTAATCAAATCAAAATAATGAACCCGAAGAAGAGGTAATGATTTCACCACCCTCTTTCATGGTCCTTTCTTCCTCCACTTCTTCATTCATTGTTATTTCCATTCTAAAATAATAAATCCAATATCTTCTATATAATGTGATGTTATTATAAATATGGTTCAACAATATTCATTATTCTATCCATCCTAGAATGACATGTCACCATACGTGCGTACACACAACTTACCGTCTCCACGTCGTGGTGCAATTGTTATTCAATACATTATTATTCGGATGGGTATAATAATGATGTTTATTTGATGTAATTAAAAAATATAACATGATAAGTATTGTGTATATATTATATACCATCAAATATAATACTATTTTAATATCAAAAGAATGATATTTTCTCTCGTGCGTACGTACGGATTACCCTCTCCACGACGCGATAAGATTCATTTCCAAGATCACCATTCATTGACGGTTATAAAAATATATATTAATTATAAGTATGTAATAAATGATATAATAATTCTACTGGAGAGATATATATTAATATATAGAAGTATTTATGTACTTACATATATCTTATTCTATTAATTCCGTTCAATACCATATGAAAATGGAAAGAGCGTTTATGCGTACGTACAGATTACCGTCTCCATAAACTGTGATTTACATTTCAAATATATGTCTATTATACATATTTATATTCTAAATATATATGATATATAAATCATGTTGTATATTTTGGATGTATTTAAATAATGATCTAAGTGATACAATCAAGAGTAACATGTTAAAACATGTATGATAATGAAAGCGATTATTACCCGAAATGTTAATTTAAACTGAAAATTATTATTAAATTGGAAGTATAAAATAATAATTGAATCATGTATGATATCATAAATATTAATATGGTTCTTTTATAATTAAATAACATACTATGATCTTTGTACAAGAGGTTAAACGTACCCTCGACTAAACGAAAGTGCAAGGTAAGTGTTAATTTATCAATCTCATTATTATCCGAGATTGTTTATGTGAAAGTATTTAATGAGAAATTTTTATCATCCTAGTCCATTTTTCATAAAATTGATTTCAAAATAAATATTTTAATTATTTTTGAAAGGTATACTTTTTCAATATGAGAATTTTTAATGTTTTAAAGATTTATCTTTCTAAATCTGTTTAATTAATATCCATGTTTTCAAAATGATTTTACGGATCTACTTATAAGAAAATGAATGTTTTGAAATGATAATTCTTTTAAAAAGTTTCAAAGTGGTTTGGGACACTTTGATTCAAAAATACCTTTTAAATTAATTCCTTTATAAATCTGTGAATTTTAAATGATTTTACAAAAAGTATATTTCTCTCAAAATGTTTTACACATCATTTTCAACTATGTCAGCATCCTTTACAGGATATTATTTTTGATTGAGGCTTATTTATTATAATACAATATTCCATATTATATTGAATGATTTATTATATGTTTAACTGTGGATGTTCTATTTATATACCATTCATGGTTTATGGTCAATGGATTGACATTTTGTATGCTAGTTTTAATAAGAATGTTTATGTTATGTTTCAACTATTCATATGAGGAATGTAGTGGACTTTGTATGTGACAGTTGGAGCACGCTATAGCTCCTTGATTAATGGTAGTTCTCATGAGAAAAACTAGTGTCTTGTAACAAGGACTTGGAAAAATTTTTATTTGTATTCTTGGCACGAGACCTTGACCATGTTGTAATGATATCCAGTATTAGGCATTAATTCATTGTGAAATTTGTTATCACATGTGATTATTTATCTAGTAGAATATCCATGTGCATGTTTATATGGTAATTTTTCATTTATATTTACCATATTATGTTAATGTTTATGTTTAAAAGGATTTTGTTTTTATTACACATCTTGCCTTAAAATTTTATAGCTTCTGCTAAAATATTTACCATTACTGAGCATCTAAGATCACCCCTTTCTTATGTCTTACCTTCTAAGGATTTCAAGAATTGAATTATGATTGATATGCAGGGTTAAGATAAAGAGTAATATTGAATTCTCAAATAACAATCTATGATGTGTTTTTGGTTTCAAATTTTAATGTAAAGTTAATGTATGTAATATAATTTCCAAGATTGCTAAACTAATCGGTCCTTTGGGACTTGATTCCTTATAATTTTACCAATGTATTAAATAAATGCACCAGATTTGGGTAACAGGGGTTGGGGAATTATAGTTGGTATTAGAGGAATTTTAGCAAAAACCTTGGAAACTAGATTTAGATTAACTCTGATTAGCTTACTTTACCCTAAGATAGATTTTGAGGATTAGTATAGAAGAACTTTCTAGGGTTTTGGTAATGTAGAGACATTGTGAGTTTTCCAAGAAAATACATCCTTTTCTGGATACGATCAGTTAGAGGCGGATCTAGCACAGATGTACCTATGGGTAAAACCTGAAAACATCGCACTGAGCTAGACTCGAACGAGAAATGGTGCATGACAATGGGCCTTGTTGCATCATGGTTATGACACTCCCGGGGGATATGCTTAGAATAATTCTCATTTTATTTTAAAAACACTATGAATGGTTTATGAGTATATATCTCCATAGGAAAACATTTTTTTTTGATTGTGGATTATATCCATAAACTTTTCAATTTAGGTTAGGTACTTTACATGTTTGAAATTATGAAATGTGATTTATAAACTGACCTAGTGTATGGAATTGTATAGAAATGGTTCCCAGTAGAAGGAATGAGAACTCCAGCAATGCGTATGATCCAAAGAGTTAAAAGGGTCATTTCATTCATGGTATTAAGCCAACATTTATAAATGAAATATTCTCCCACGTATTAACATCATATGAATAAATAGTATCATGTGTTAAAAAGATCAGTAAAGAATTATCTAAATCCTATGGCATTAAAGGGAAGCCATAAAAGAAAAGGATGGTAGAAAAAAATGGATAAAGGGAATATGTGAAAAAATGATTTTCCAATATGTGATAAATGTGGAATGAATCACCTTGGTAAATGATTGAAGGGAATGGGAGTTTGTTATAAATTCGGAAAAAAGGACACCAAGTACGTGTTTGAAAGGGTAGGAAAATGTTTTCAAAAGTACAATGCTTCTACTGCAGGAGTTGGGACACTATGCAAACAAATTTCAAAATCATCAGAGTATGCACCAAATATTGCTATTGGATAATAATCATGTTATGATACTACCTCAGATGAAGAGTAATGACTAGTGTTCTTATTTTGTTTTTATAGAATTTTTTATTTAAGTACTGTATCAACAGTATACTAGTTACATGAATTATGAATATCAATAAGGATTGTACTGCAGTACTATTTTATTCAGGATTTGATATTATATGGTTCTAAGAAATCTGATTTAATAGAAAGCTACACTTTTTTGAAAATACATTGTTGATGGAAAGTTAATCCTTAATACGGTCCTGATAATGAGGTAGTTTTTTTGGAATATGAGATGGTTTATTTTGGTAATTCAGGATGTTGCCCTATTGTAAAAGAATACATGATGAAGGCATTCACATGTTTTTACCCGGCAAAAAGGATCTCATTATGTTTAAATTCCGTATAAATTTTGGACTAAGAGTTTAGATATACGTATATCGGATAATTATAAAAGGCTGGAATAGATTATGTTTGAATATGGATACTATTGTTAAGGTTATTTTGGGATTGCCATAAAAAGAAAAACCCGGAGGCCGGGCGACAATGTGTCGCGTCTTGCAAGGCCGCGAGACTTAAACCTGTAACCGAAGGAAGACAACAGTGTATCACGTATCACTATCCCACGTGATGTCCAGGATTGAATAATGTAGATTTTTTATAGGGTCTGATAGATGAATTATAAATTCATTTTTCTGGGACCTTATATGAACAGGATAAATAGAATATTTTTTTATCTTCTATTATCTTTTAGAGTGAAAGAAGAGTTTGTGGTAGAAATTAGTTAATGGATGCAACTCTAATTGTCATATTTTCCTTCTTCTCAAAATCTATGATGAAATTAATTCTTAAACTTTAGTGAAGGGGTCTTAAAACCAAAAATGTGTTATCTTAATACCTTATGTTGTGTGGAACCGATAGTATTTTAAATCATCATAGATTGAAGAATTTAAGGCCCTCAATTTTACACTTTTTTGTGATTTATGACCTCAATCACTAAATATAAATATTTACTTTTTTCCTCCAATTATATGTCTGTAATTTCCACCAATGTTCTCCTAATAGAGATTATAATTTGGTGGTGACCCTTTCATTTTCATTTTCCTCTTATTATGATTAAATTTTATTAACCTAATTTCCAATGTCGGTTTTCCCAAATGTATTTTCTATTTTCAACCTTTTATTTTAGAAGAATAATTTCAAATTGAAAGGATGCAATTTTTTCAATAAGTGAAGAATATAACACCCCAAGATTTCATAGTAAGTTATTTTTTCAAAGTAATTCAATAACATGCACTACCACCAACACCGGGTGCGGGCGCACCACAAGATTAACAAACTGGCCGTTCAAAAGGGGTTATGATTAGTATTAACTGAATATTGACCTACATATAATCATTATAATTTTATAATCTATATTATGAGTTTCTCAGATATAATGTAAGATCAAATTCATTTTTTTCAGATAATGAAGTATTTATTTCTAAAATGCACCTTTACTTCCTTTTAGTGGTGAAACCTATTTAAATACAATATTTGAAACTTTTATATATTCTATTTGACAAAATAAACCTCTTCTTTAAAATCGAGTCATATGCATTTAATTTCAATAAATTTTTTGTGCTTGCCTGATAACTTTCGTATTTGGGTGAATAGTCAAAAAATATTATATTTTAACTGAAAACAACTATTTTAATCAAAATAATTTATAGTTTTAAATTATACATTTTAATAGATTGAAAGTATCAATAGATTATATTTTTACCATTTAATCCAATGCTGGTAATTTTAAGTAATTTTACTTTGAGATTGGACATAAACATGTGTCAATCTTTTGATAGATAATGTTTCTTAAAAATACGCCTTTTGGTTTTGACAACGGGAATTAGTTTTAAATTAATAAATTAAAATTCCATGTTTTGAATTTTGTAAAATGGGATTCATTTTTGGATTCGGATTATCGAAAATATCTTAAGGTGAATTTTTGAAAATTTTCTAAAAGCATTCAATTTTTTCATGAATAGTTAAAAACACTAAGTTATTGGTTAAAATTGACTATTTATTTAAATAATTATTTATTTTATTTAAATTTATTTTATGTCAAAATAGATATCTAATACCTATATATGTTCAATGCAATTCATTGGCGTCATTTTATATTAATTTTAAATATATAAAATTTTATTGAATTTTTTTCCATCTTTTACCCACCTCATAAGAGATTTTTAAATTTTTATAAAACCTAATTTTACCACTTCTATGAGTGGAGTTTAAAAAATCCAAGAAACACGGTTGATATCAGTAAGTAAAATGTGGTTCAATGAGATACAAATAATTTTTTGTGAATAGTAACTTTTTTATTTTTATTTACCACGGTTAAAAGTAAATAGGGTAATTAAGGGTAAAATGATATTAATATTACTATAACACATGTCCTAATTCTATTGAACAAGTGTATCTCGACCAAAAACAACCTTATGAATAAAATATTATCATTTAGGTCCACTTGGATTAGATTAGGACATTAATTTTTTTTAATTCAAAGAAGAGTTAAAAGAGTAAAAATTAAAGGTTAATAACTAAAACATTTTTAATATAGAGTTATACATAAGATAAATTCTATTATAAATATTCATTAGAAATATAAAAATATTTCCTATATAATGGTATTTTATTTATAATTTTTAGACAATAAATAATTAAATTTATTTATGAAACAATGGTGATGCAGTAATTACCTTATTAATGAAAGAATTAAATAAATGGTATTATAAATATTAAAAAATATATAATTTCAAAGTTTTTATGACAACCATGAATTTTATAGTTGAATATGACATGTTAATATGAATTCATTTTATTTTTTTGAAGTAATCATACTGTTATTAGTTTTACAAAAAACAAATACCAAATAGTGTCAAAATTGACATAAAATAGTGTTTGAAACAAATATTTTAATATTAATTGATATAATGGTCCTAGAAATCATAGGTTAGGCCAAAAGACTTATATAATAGTATATATTACATTAATGAACTAATTGGGGTTCGATTGTCATTATATAGTATGTTTAGTAACCATATAGTGTAAAAAATACAAGAAGACATGGTAAAAGTAAAATTATTTAACTTAGAGTTGAATCTAAATGATAATGTTAAAATAGTAAACTAATCATGTCTAAAACCTATTGGTTGAGAGGATTTCGACCCATAAACTCCTAAGGTTCAAAATAAATTCATTTGGAACCATTATAAACTGAATATGATTGTATAATAAACTAATAATTTAATCATTTCATAAAGTGACCGTCACCCCTCATATAAAACGGCACCCCCTCACACTAATTCAAACCTTCAAAGCATTTTTGATCGGCCAACCCCAGACCAAATATCCTCCCAAATTTTCTGAATTCAATTAAGAGGCCTTATTTTGGTTAGAAAGCCAATATATGGCACCCTTTTGATCAAATCAAAAGGAATAACCCGAAGAAGAGATAATGATTTCACCACAATCTTTCTTGTTCTTTTCTTCTTCCACATTTTCTTTCATTGTTATCTCCATTATAAAATAATAAATCTAGACTCTTATATATACTATGATGTTATTTTAAATAAGGTTCAACCATATTCATTATTCTATCCATCCATAGAATGACATGTCACCATACGTGCGTACGTACGGCTTACCGTCTCCACGTCGTGGCGTAATTGTTATTCAATACATTATTATTCGGATGGGTATAATAATTATGTGTATTTGATGTAAATAATAAATATAACATGATAAGGATTCTGTATTTATGATATACCATCAAATATAATATTATGTTAATATCAAAAGAATGGTATTTTCTCTCATGCACACGTACAGATTACCGTCTCCACGACGCGATGAGATTCATTTACAAGTTCACCATTCATCTACGATTAAAAAAAATATTAATTATAAGTATGTAATATATGATATAATAATTCTTTTGTAGAGATATATATATTTATATATATATGTATTTATGTACTTACATATATCTTATTCTCTTAATTCCGTTCAATACTATATGAAAATGGAAACAATGTTTATGCTTACATACAGATTACCATCTCCATAAACTGTGTTTTCCATTTCATATATATGTCTATTATACATATTTATATTCTAAATATATATGATATAAAAATCATGTTTTATATTCTGGAATTATTTAAATCGTGATCTAAGTGATACAATCAAGAGTAACATGTTAAAACACGTATGATAAAGAAAGTGTTTATTACCCAAAATGTTAATTTACCATGGAAATTATTATTAAATGGGAAGTATAAAGTCATAATTGAATCATTTATGACATCATAAATATAAATATGGTTATTTTATAATTTAATAACACACTAAGATTTCGTACAGGAGGTTAAAAGTACCCCGACTAAAGGAAATTGCAAAGTAAGGGTTAATTTATCAATCTCATTATTATCCGAGATTGTTTATGTGTAAGTATTTATTGGGACATTTTTATCAACCTAGTACATTTTTCATAAAAATGATTTCAAAATAAATATTTTAAAGATTTTTGAATGGTACTCTTTATCATGATCATAATTTTAAATGTTTTAAATATTTATCCTTCTAAATCTTTTTAATTAAATTCCATGTTTTCAAAATGATTTTAAGGATTTATTTATATGGAAATGAATGTTTTGAAATGATAATTATTTTCAAAAGTTTCAATGTGGATTCGGACACTTTGATTAAAAAATTCATTTTAAATTACTTCCTTAATAAATGTGTGACTTTTAAATGATTTTACAAAAAGGATATTTCTCTCAAAATGTTTCACTCATCATTTTCGACTATGTCAACATCCTTTACTAGATATTATTTTTGATTGAGGTTGATTTATTATAATAAAATATTCCATATTGTATTGAATATGTTATGTTATTTTTGACTGTGGATGTTCTATTTTTATACCATTCATTGTTTTTGGTTAATGTATTGACATTTCGTATGCAAGTTTTAATACGAATGTTTATGTTATGTTTCAAATATTCATATGAGGAATGCCGTGGACTTAGTAAGTGATGGGTGGATCCTGCTATAGCTCTTCGATGCATCGGTAGGTCTCATGAGACAAACTAATGTCTTGGCACAAGGCCTTGACAAATCTTTTATTTGTAGTTTTGGCAGGAGGCCTTGACTATGTGGTAATGATGTCCAGTATTAGGCATTCCTTCATTGTGAAATTAGTTATTACATGTGATTATTCGGCTGGTCGAATATCTATGTGCATGTTTATATGGTAATTTTTCATTTATTTTTACCATATTATTTTCATGTTTATGTTTAAAAGGATTTTGTTTTTATTACACATCTTTCCTTAAAATTTTATAGCGTCCGCTAAAATATTTACCCTTATTGAGCATCTGAGCTCACCCCATTCTTATGTTTTATTTTACAAGGATTCCAAGAAGTGTTTAATGATTGATATACATGATTAAGATAAAGGGAAATATAGAATTATCAAAGAACTATCTATGCAGTGATTTATGTTTCAAATAGTAATGTAATGTTAATGTATGTAATCTATTTTCCAAGACTGCTAAAATGATCAGTCCTTCGGGACTTGATTCCTTTTAATTGAACCAATTTATTAAAATAATGCAACGACATTGGGTAAATGGGGTCAGGGAATTACAAATAAAGTTTATATTTATGAATATCATAGTGGAATGTGATTGAAATTACATATGGACTAGTTGTTTTTGTTTCCTTGTTTCCAAATATACTAACCCATTTCAGCCCTCAAGCATGTGTTTGTGTAATGTAACGAATATTCATAAAAAATTATGTAACATCTATATATGACTGACCTCAGATTCTATAGTCTATATCATAGGATACGTTTTTTTCAGCATATGGAAAATATAATGATAAATCCTTATTTCTATCCCTAAGGACAAGTCCAAGGATACATATAATGATGAGCCATTGTATATGAAAATGTTCTAGAATTTTGGTAATGTAATGAGAGAGTAATTTCCATAAATTACATCCTTTAATGGATAATACTGGTGGATGTGGGCATGGAATAGATGTACCTAGGATCATTATCTCTAAAAAGGGAAAATTTATAAACACTCTATAGTCAACTAATGAAAGACAATTGGTCTTCCAGCACACTGAGTTTGACACTCTTGGGGGATACAATTTTGAAATTCCAAAACTCTTTACGAACCATCATCAATGATTTATAAATATTACAACCATTATTGGCCTTTGATAAACCTACGGTGTCATATATTAAATGCGTTTTTATGATTTAGATATCTTATAAGTGATTTTTTAGGATAGTGTTTCCCCTTCATGATCATTGTTTATTATACTCATATTTTTAGTTTTAGTAAATGAATGGAAAATAAATGAATCATGTTAATGATGAGTACGACATATAATGAAATAATTTTCCTAATTAAAAGAAAAATTTTATTGAAGCTGCAATAAAAAAATATCATTTCTATTATCACATAAAATTATTAAGCTATGAATCATGCATGAATTTTAATGTGCAAAGGATGGAATAACACTCTATTGAGCCTCTCCCGAGGAAATGTCCACCTTATTACATATGGAATTATAATCCTATTGATTCTAAAAAATTTATAAGTTTTATTTTAATGATATCTTCCATTATTCGTTGATTATAACATGAAAAATTAATTTTCCCTATCAACCTATAAGATGTTTTAGTAGATCAATGGTAGAATATTTTCAAGAATATGAGGGAACATGATGAAATTGAATCCATTGATTAAGAGAAGTTAAAAAATATATTTTTCAGTACATAATATCCTTGTATTCTTCGTATAAATATTTCAAATGACTTACATGAGATAAATAAGTAGGATGATGATAATATTGGTACCTACGAGTAAAATATTACAACACTTGTGAAGAATGATTATGGTGTTATCATGAAACCTAAAAATATTGTTGATCAATTATACATTTTCCCAAAAAATAAATTATCAGTGTCAACAATATGGTACTTCATTTTCTATGAAAACATTGTTATATGATCTATAAAGGTGGAAATTTAGTTTTTAATTACATATAAACTGCATGGTTTTGTTAAGAAGTGAAAAATTGGATTTAATGGTAAATTTAAGAACCATGGAGAGAATAATATGATATTTTATTTTATTCTCATGGTTGGGGAGAAGAATGGTGAAAATGTTCTTAGTAGAACTATGAAATTTTTTATATCTAGAATGTATAGTCATAATGTAATTGATTGCCAACATGATATGAAGAATATAACTAATGATGAAAATGGAGATAATTATGCATGTAACGCACCGCCCACACTCCTATGATACAAATATATAGTGTATGGAATTTATTATGAATAATTCCTACATTTGAATGTTAAAGTTCTTGATCAATGTTAGTGAATTAACAATACAGGAGTCCCAGAGAAATCTCATGAGATCATTGTTTCTAATAATGTTTGATAACGAGGTGGTGAAAGGTACACATACCATCCACTCTAGAGCAGGTAATGTCTTATTTGACTCTGGATCTACACATTCATTAACATCTAAAGATTTTTTATTGGTATCGATATTCCACCAAAATGATTATATATGCAATAATTAGGGAAACCCTTAATAGTATTATTATCTAATCTTAAGTGTATGATTACTCACTGATTTAAATTGGTGGGAATGTGCTTTATGAAGATCCGAACACTCTTCCTCAGAATGAGTTTGATGTTATCTGGGTCATTGATTTGATATATATACAGAAACCCCATATCATGTTTTTTAGGAAAGGATGTCACAATTAATATTCCACACCCGCATATGATCATCTATCAATTAGAATATATATAATAGCTTCTGATAGAGATGAAATCCATTTTATAGGTCTTTATTCCCTAAAAAAAGTGGTGTTTTTCTCAAATGGATAGAGATAAAATTGACATTAATTATATACCTATTCTGTGGTAATTTGGTTATGTATTTTAAGATGAGTTACAAATCATTCCAAAAATATGTGATGTTGAGTTCTCAATAAGACCCAAACATTCTTCCATATCAATTTCATAGACTCTATATATAATATAACTAATTGAATTTATGATTTGAAGATACCAATAAATGAAATCATTTAAATGGGATTTACTTATCGATGTCAATCAACTATGGTGCACCCTATATTTTTGTTATAAATACATATTTATCGTTGAGAATCATCATTGATTATTGGGAGTTGAATAATATTACAGTTATGAAAAAGTGGTATCGTCAACAGTTTGATGACTTATTTGATCATCTATGTAAGATTAATAATTTTACTAGATTGATGATCATTATAGATATCGTCAATTCAGGTCCAAAAAGAGGATATTCTCAAGACCACATATTGTACATGGTATTAACACTATTAATATATAATTATTCGATCCATTCTTACTAATTCACATTTAATCATCAAATATTTAATGAATATAGTCATTATATATAACCTTGACCAAATTGTGGTTGTATTTATATATTATATTATTACATATTTGATGATAATGGAAGAGCATATATACCACTAGATAATTGTACTGCAGACCCTCTAGAAGGCGAAACTATATGATAAATTTTAAAGAGTTTGAATTTGTAGTGCCAAAAGATTTTATTATTTGATCATATAATACAAAAATAGTGTATATCTGTGGATCCATTAAGGATTAAGGCTATTAAATTTTGGAACAGAATAACCATGGTGAATGAAATATATTGTTTTCTTGGTTTATATGGATAGTATTGATGTCTTGTAGATAACTTATCATGAAAATCTGTTACTCTAACAATGTAAACTATGTGGGTTTATATGTTCATCTAGATAGATGAATGTGAGGAAAATATCCAGGAGCTAAATAGAGGATTAGTTAGTGAACATGTGATTACCTTACCCTATAGGAGCCTTTGTATCATAGTGGATGTTCTTTCGCTTCGTAACCAAAAGGTCGTGAGTTTGATCCTTACCATGGGATGATTGATTATTATATTATATTTTTCCAATGAGCATGTACCCTAGTGGTACATGCTCCTTCTTGGAATCCAAATGACCCAGGATCATATACGGGCAGGGGCAAATTTTCATGGTACTATAGAAGTTCTTTAGCAGGGCACTGATGCAGTACTGTAGCAGTGGCAGAACTGTAGCAGCGGCAACACTGTAGTAGTGGAGGGACTGTACGAGGAACTGTAGTGGTGGCTGCACTGTAGCATCATTGTACTGTAGTTGTACTGTTCATTGAGGGGTCCTTTGGGCAAAAAAATGGGCTTTCATGCCATGTATTTAGGCCACTTGGCCTTAGGCCTTTGGGCTATGTAATGTGTGTCCCTCTAACCAATCTAAAGAGGTCTTTGCTTTAAATAATAAATTGTGGCTTCAGACCCAACCTTTAAAAAATCATTACCCTATAGTTGATAATGGTAAGTAATCTATAATGATACATCTAAGAATTTATTGGGTTGTGTTATTGTATATAATTACATTGTTATAGATTATGCATCACAACAACTGATGATTTATGAGAAGAAATTCCCATATAAGGATTTAGAGTTTGCTACGGTATATTTTGAATTTTATATAAGGATACATTATATTTATGGAGAAAAATATTATATTTAGAACAATCATAAATGTTAAAAGTATATATTCACATATAATTAGTCGAATATGAGATAATAAAGATGGTTCTATATTATTAATGATTATGATTTCTCAATGCATTATCACACTGGGAAAGTGAACACGACGGCCTATTATTTCAGTGAAAATGATCAATCTAGGTCATATATGACTAAGAGAACAAATTTATTAATGTTTCTATATATAGTGTATGGATCAAGAAATTATGATGGAAGGTGAAAATACTATCTTTTTCAATTTAACTGTCAACCATCTGTCAATGTGATGATTAAAACATTATGAATGAATACGTATATCTTAAAAATATTTTTTATTTTTTTTGGATTCAACATAGATCATGATGGAAATATATGTTTCCAGAACTGTTTTTTTGTTTTGTATATACCATATTTGTAAATAAATTTAGTACTCCATGATATTAGTTCAACATTCATTATTCATCAAAGATGTGTGAAGATGTATAAAAATTTGAAAGAGTATTTCGGGTGGAATGGAATGGAGAGAGATATCCTAGAGTTTATATATTGTTGACTGGTATTTTGGTGAGTGAAGGCTAATAGGAAAATGTGGAAGGGGATGTTACATCCATTACCCATATCATAAGTGAAGTAGGAAAACGTCACCTTGGATATTGTTTTTTTGGATTACCAAAAAATCTAATGAAAATAATATTATATGTTTTGTTTTTTTAACTTATCTATGCCATCACACTTCATCGTTATCCTACTAGGATTACCTTAATATCATCATTCCATAAAATAAATTAAGGATGTGGTGAGGTTTCATGGATTACCACATTCGATTATCTCTAATCATGATCCAATATTTAATTTAAAGTTATATTGAATTATTTATAATGATTTTGATATGTATATGAGTTTTAACACTAATTATCATCCTCATACATATTAAAAGTATGAGGAAAAATTAAAACCTAAATTATATTTTTATCCTTTTTTATTTTTCAATGGTGTTTGCGATCAACACCATCCTCTAATTGAGTATTCTTATAAAAATAGATTTCACACAGAAGATCAGATGCATAATTTTTTATCCCTTTATGGAAGAATTTTTTTAGCTCTAACATACTACAATGATGATATATAATGAAATTTATTGCGACTTGATATAGATGATGAAATGGAAGAGAAGTTCATACCTATTAATAAACACATCATGGTTGCTCAAAGTGAGTAGATAATTTGTGTTGATAATCATCAATGTGAGCTATAATTTGATGTTTCTGCAAATTTAATTCTAATAATATTTCTATGAAAGAAGTTTATTATATTCGAGAATAAAGGGAAACTGTGTACTTGGTAAATCAGTACCTTTGAAATTCTATATTGTTTCAGGACTGTATCATATTTCATGTGACTTTCATCAAACCTCTCTCAAATACATGAACTTTACCATATATCTCCCTAGAGGAATTACCTACCTGACCCTTCACTTGTAATTTACTCATAGGTCATATTACTGGAGAATTATTATTCTAATAAAATTCAATACAATGATATTATAGATCATAAATATAATTTTCAATGGAATAATGCCACTCACATGATCAATTTTTTCTGGTGATATAACCTATTTTAAGAATCTATGTGATGGTCTAATAAAATTATAAGGTATAATTATCCTTACTTGTTTGTGTTAGAGTGATAAATTTCTATAGATAGATTCATTATACTAGGGTATAATCTAACACCACATTTTTTGAAGAATTTGTTTCATATAAATTATATTTATTTGATAACATCTGTCACATTAACACAAAGTAAATCCTACTCTATACCCAATAGTAAGTTTTCATCTATTATATATGAAATTGAGTTTTAACAAGACCGAAATATATAATTTTTATATTTGTTTAAAAGAGAAAATTATAAAATAAACATTAAACAGAGTGATATGAATAAAAATAACTAATTTTCTAAAAAATTAATAGAAATAGTAAAAACTATTATCCATAGATTGTGTAAAAAATTTTCCTATCATGGGTTAAAATAAATAAATAAGGGTTAAAGTTAACATAAAATATGTCCAACAACCTTTTTATGGAAATATCATGACCTTTTATCTTCTAGTATTATAATAGTCCATTATTGGTTCTTTTTTTTAATGAATAAAACTTGGATGAAATTTTTTCATTCCAAAAAATTGAATTATTCCACTCACTGTGTTTATAAAAGACCTACCCTTCTCTTCAATTATTCACACCATAGAACCCATTTTTGGTCAATAAAATAAAAAATAACACACAGAAAATCCATAATATCATCCAATAATCCTTATTTTTAACATAAATGCAACCAAGTAATGCTTCTGGTGCAATCCAAAGAATGATAACTGAATATGACGTAATATTCATCATCGAGCATTTTCTTTAAATTTTTGTCAAAATCATTCAATTATTACTAAAAAATGATATAATAAACAAATTATCTAACTTATACTGAGATTTTGATATTTTATGTCCATGACATACAACAATCTCTATATCTATCAAATGGGTTACGAAATCATTCATTGTTTGTATAGTGTACTACAACCTCAAGAAATGATGTCATTAGTTTTTTTGTTTCCACCTTTCAAGGTAGGTCATAATAACATAATTAATATTTATAAATCATATATATGATGTTATTATACTTTTTTAATTATTATATCCCACATACCTTTTTAACATCTTTATTATGGGAATATGAGAATGCTACTCAGGTGTTAGGAGGACTACCATATGCAAATTGATGTGATCCATTCACAAATTATATGGGATTTAATGATGATGGTTATAATGATAATTTGTTATATATATGACATAAAATTACCATTTAATAATAATAGATCATTTAAATTTATTTATTTTAATCTGATAACAAAATTAAAATAGTGTTCATGTGTGTGTATAGCCTACTATATCCATGAACGATGTATTATGTTTTCTATCAAATAATATTTTAGAAAATCTAAATAAATTTATAATTAATTTATATTATATTTACATCATTGTTAAAATTCAGGATGTTATGAAATTATGATCAACGAAATAGGACAAAAAATTATAAATTAAATAAAAATAAAAAATAAATAAGTTATATACCTAAAATATAAAATTAACATGGAATTGTAATCAAACAGGTAATAATATGATATCATAAAATCATATATGTTATGATATCTATAAATAATTATTAAGGATATTTTTATAATAATATTAATTTTATTATACATGATTTTTGAACATGTATAACAGGAGTCAATACTTTAGGGTTGATATTTCTGATCTCTCTCTTATTTCATGGAGACATATGAAAATTCACCAATCATTTATTTTCTGTGGTGTATATATTACATGAATGAACTATTAAAATATTACTCCATAATTTTCATGATATGTAATGTTTTATTTTATTTTATTTATTATTTTGGAATATTATTCCAAATAATACTAAAGCTGTAAGGTTTTTTTTCAATTTTCTTTATTTGTGAATTAAATTATGTTAAGCAGCAATATTAACTCATGATGTGTATAGAAAATCCCTTTGAATATAAATTTAATGAATTTATACATCCTCAAGATTGTTTTTGATCAATTTTACATTATTTATTCAAGGAAAAAATGAATCAAATTTACTAAAGTGTTAAATATTTTATTTGAGAAACATTTTTTATTGAGGATTGTTTGTTATTATGCTTCCTCTGATAAAATCTTAGTATAAATATCTCAATAAAATAATTATTTTTTATATAATGTTTTCAAAAATGTTTTATTATTATTATAATTTTATTTTTAAAATTAGTTTAACCTATGGTATTCCTTTTAAAAATAGTTTTTCAAGGAATAATCCTATTATTTTTTTAAATACTTTTCATTTTGATATTACAGAAAGTTCAAAACCGTTTCATTTTTTAATGTGTATGGAATGAACAAAAATTACCATTTTAATAAAAAAAATTCATTGAAACTTCCTTTATATTATTCCATTTATATTTTTAAGGAAAATTTTTCATAATATTTTATGTTTTAAAATGATTTTTTCAAAGTACCATGGATATATTCCCTTAAAAATATTTTAAATGATATATTAAAATCCATTTCTATCTAAGATGGAATCCATTCTTGTTACCGTTATTTTAATTTGGTTATGATCCAAGGATACCATACTTATTCATTCACTGAATGATTTATGTTTATGAAAACATTATTTTTTTCAATCCAGTCCACATGCCATGAGTTCTAACAAAAATATATTTTTTTGTAGCCCACTTATTTTTCCATGGGTTATGCTCAGTTTAAAGGATAAAATTATTATGAAACATGTCTATTTTCTACAGTATTGGATATGACGTAATATTTATGTAACCCATTTCACTTCATTAGTTCTGAAATGATGAATGTTCCATGATCTTGTGGAAGATAAAAATATAGTTTTCATGTTGATTGATTTGGGACATATATCTTCATTTTATACATGGTATAATGATTTATAAATCATGATCTTGGAAGACTTGATTGGGGAGTAAAACCATATTAGTAAGAGTCCCTGTTTTATATGTCGGTCTTCTGAGGGAACCGATATTGGTACGATTTTATGCGCAATGAACCCATTCCACTATGATATTTTATGAAATAATCCAAGACTAATATAGAAATTATTTTCTATGCTGATGTGTATTCCAAAAATATAAGACTTTTTCCAATATTATGCTCTTGTGGATCATATTCTTTTAAAACCATTAAATTAATTTCTTATAAACAATCAATAAGTATTACATGACTCAATATTTTGATGTTTGATAGAATGGTATGGTTTTAATATGTTATGATCATGTTATCATACACTTATGTTCATGTTATGCATACGTTTATCCCTTATTTAACCTTACCGAACATCTAAGATTAACCTTTGTTATGTTTATTTTCTCCATGTTATGAATAAATTTGTTATATTTGGTATGTCTAATAATTTTAATATTAATTAATATCATAGTAGGATATCGTATGGTTTATATATGGACAAGTTGTTTATGTTTCCATGATTCAATACAAACAAAAAATATGGTCCACAGGTGTTTGTATTTTTAATGTTGTGAATATTCATTAAAGATTATTTAATATCTATGGATTATAAACCAATGATAACATATGTAAAAAAATATTTATTATGGTTTTATAGATCATGTAATTATTTATTTTACTTTATGATAATATTAAATGATATGATCTTATACACATTATTTGAGAATAAGGTTTCTCTTAACCAAGGGATCCCATTAGTTAGGACAAATGAAATAACTTTTTTCATGAAAATAAAATTATTGACTCATGTATTGTTTAATATTATTTTGATCAAAAATTTTATATTTTAAAAATTGTTGGGATCGTAAAAATATATGACCAATAAATTATGTAAGTGAAATTGATTTTTTTTGTAATTTCATTCCCCATGAAATGGGAGGTAGAGTTGTACACATCATGAAGATGTTTAAAAACATGTCTCAAACTATAAAAAAATAATCTAGACCTTGTGGAATTACTACATTCACCCAAGGAAATGTAAATCGATAATAGTTCTTTTAAGTAGCAATGACCACCAATGTTTAAGAGACCGTACAAAACTCTTATTGGGGAATAGTGGGTTAATTAAATATTGATTATAATATTTATTCTCTACAATTTTTAGAAGAATATGTTTAATATTATCATATAATGATTAGATAGATAGTATTTTAATTGTCTGTTGCCGTTAAATAATTTGAAACGAAATGATGAAATGGGAAAATATAGTAAGAATAATTTAAGGGGTCATTTCAAAAGAAGTATTTCCCAGTAAACATTCATATAAATAAAGATATAAATTTACTATATCATAAGAAAGATGATGAATTTATCATAACTTCTCAGAAAACATCACAATGATCAAAAGTCGTGCCTCATGTTTTTTTGTCAACAACGATAACAAAATATATAGATTATTTAGTGGTTAGAAACCAATATTTTCAAAAGGATCTAGAAAATTTAGACTTGTATGTTATGGAGAAATTTTTTTGATTGGATCTAAATGTAGATATTGAGTTTGGATAATGGAATAACATTATGAAGATAACAAATTGAAGAATGAAATTTATTCCAGCAGATCAAATAAAAAAGGATGAAAGAGGATCTACCCACTAACATGTAAAATATATAGGATTTAGAGTAATGGTAATTTTTTGAAAGGTACAATGAGATGATTAAATTGTGAATGATAAGTTATTACGAATTGTAATATTTAACATATTTTAAGAATTAATAAAACATTATGGGGGAAGGGATAAAACATCTAAATAAAATATACATGGTTCAATACATCAACTATAGGGAACATGGGAACTATGAAAGTGAGTTCCATATTCTATAGGTCATTTAGGGTACTAAGTGTTATTAACCATCAATGATAATTGAGAAAGTGAATGGTTAATCTGTCACCACTACTGAACTAGATCATGAATATTATGACATAAAAGGTACACTTCATATTCACTCATTGATGGAAGGGGTTTTATTTTATTTTTATTCTATAGATTACATTATATCTTGTATGTTTTATAGTTCCATTGATTCAAAACCTCGATAAATTTATGTAGATATATACATACAAACACCTACATGTGTGATCAATGAATCCTAGTTGTTGGAATCTTCTCATATTAGCAATTGTGTCAAGATTCACTTGAGTAAACATTTAATCCTTATATTTGTGTAATTTGATGTTGTAACTCAAATATATTGTATCTCATTATAAAAATCTCACATAAAATTTCTAGAAAATGAAATCTATTAAAATATTCTAAACCATTCCATTCTCGAATATGAATGTATGTAATGTCATGATTCTCCTTGGTAAAATAACATAATGGTGTGGGTGTTAACACTCAGTGAAGAATCAAATATTTCCCAAGTAGTTAAGTTAGTTAAAAATACATGCCCAGAGAAAATTCCAATAATAATGGAATATATTAATGTATTTCTCATAGAGTATTCTATAATTACCCAGTCCGTGAGGAAGAGTTCTGAATAGACCCCATTCACAGAGTCACTCTTGTAAGATCCTCTCTTTTCCAGGTATGCCCATCTTCATTTTTGGTAGGAAATATTTTAGTTGGGTTTTCATCTCTTCTAAAAACTATGGTGGTAGAGACTTTATTTTGGGGTGGATAAACCTTTATACAAAAAACTAATGTTTGGGGATTTATGTTATATAAAATTAATGGTTCTCGAGTATAATTGTTTCCAAAATAAATTTAGAGTTCTCAATGGGTTTGGTATTATTTGAATGTGGTTGAGGTTATTTTCAAATAGTATAGGTTTAAATTCATCTATTGGACACTTTCACATCATGAATTGTTTACATGAAGTGAAACAATACATGTAAATCTTATGTTAACTAGTTCATTGCATTAAATGTTTATATTATTTGATGCTGGTTCATGTTGGTAAATTGATGATCTAGGCCGTTGAAACCTAAAGGAATTATTTTTGGTTTAACTTATTAACATATAAATTCACAATAGGTAATGGGATCACAATAGTAATATCTCAAGATAAGTGGTTTTAAACCCTGATGTGTGTATGATTCATTTTTCATCCACTATGATGCCTTCTCTCTCAAAACCTAGGGAGACATAAGAATATATTATTGTAATTGCATACCAATGGGAAGTCTTGATATTGATTTTATTCTCAAGTTACTTGCATCTATTTTTTTCATTATCACTATGTGATATATTGATCACCATTGAATCATGTATTGTTCTTAATGTTTTTGTTATCTAGGATTTCCTTTGGTCAATATTTCTTTTATTCTTCATTGGGGTTAACTACTGAGATAATTCCATTAATATCTATATAATGGTAGAAGGTCTAGAATAAAGTTGTATAGTTTATTTATAAATGTTTACATATGTGAAATACTATGTGATTTCACTGACACAAGAAGAACATTAACTATAAATATAAAGTGCAAAGATAATCAGGAGTTTAGAACACTACTTAGACCCCATTAAAACCAATAGTCTTGACACCTGCAATGTGGTTACTTGTAGGTTGATCACCCTCAAATAATAATGATCTGGGTAATTTCATAATATATGAATTAGCATGACATGAGACCTTAGATGTTTTCTTGTCCATGATTCCCCATCGAAAATTACATACTTTTTGATTGAAATGACTATTGATAATTTTCCATGACATGGGTTTGTACATTGGAATGTTAACATCTTATGATATTATTTGATGAATGAAAGGGTAATTGAGATACAGATGTTATTTTTTTGATTTGACCATTGTGTCTTATGATGCTATGTTTTGTTATTCAAGCTATTATGATTTATGTTGTATTTTAGACTAAAATGATTATATAGTGTGCATGAATCTGTTGTGATAAAATGATTCTGTATAGGGATTGGCCTAGTTATAAAAAACTGAATATATATATGGGTTGTCCTATTTATTTAAATATGGTTATAGAGAGGCTTTGGCCATGTTATAATGAAATAAATATATATATGGATTGTTCTGGTTAGGCTAAAATTCTTATATTAAGGTCTTGACCTAGTTGTACTAAAATTGATTCAATGAAGACATGGTCCGGTTATGATTTAATGCTATATGGCTTGTCAGGATTGTGATGAAATGGATATATATAGGGATAAGTGATTTTATGTTTTAATGATTATATAGATGGATTGATTCAGTTATTCTACAATTCTTATATAAAGGATTACCCCAATTATGATGAAATTATTATATAAAAGGATTTCTCCTATTTGTATGATTATTCCAAGGACATATGGTTATAATTGGAGTGTTTCTTATATATTATTATATATATTATGGAATGGTTCTGAATCATGTTCATTATTGTAATATATTAATTGATTAATCTATACCGTTTTTATCACTTTGTTGCATTCACATAATGGCATACATTTTTAAAAATGCTGGTGGTGTGGAAATAATGATTTATACTCAAAACCAATTTGAGCATCTATTTGGTAGCCAAGATCATTAAATGGATGTATGATTGGATAAGGTCAGGGGACCATGTTTTTGATTGTTTCTTTCTAGATGGGTTGGAACATGGAGTATTATCCAATGTAGGATTCATGAGTGGGAAACTTATGATTATTTTTTCCATCTTGTTGGTTTATAATTATATAATTTAGAATTAATTTTAGTTACATTGAAATATTACATTACATGTTTCATTATTATTTAGTTTACATAATTCATCTCTTATCATCCAATTGAATGATGTTTTGTTTCCACTTTTTCTATCACTCTATCATTTATTTATTTCTATTGGGTTTTAACTCTATACTATGGGGTATAGTCTCCCCTCTATTCTATACAGAACCACTACTAGTCTGTAGTAAATTTTGTATGTGTTGGTTCATTAGAGTTCCAATAACTATCCTAATTTAACTAGACGAGAAAGTGTCAAATCAAGGGACATTACAATGTTGAATCAGATAATTAGGTTTCCTTTCTATTGCATTACATTTTGGAATGAATTAAAGGAGTCTAGGAAGTCTCATGAATTGGTTATGAGGTTGTGCATGGGAGTAGGTAACCCATGTATAAGGGAAAAGCTACGTTCTTGGGAATGGTATTTTTTTATTTTAACTTTGTATGGTTGATTATATTTCTCTTTGGGAAATACACATGCTATGTGATGTTGTTATTTCCTGATATTTTTAATAATCACCTTCTATAGTGCATGATGAGTATACATTCATCATGATAGGCATATAGTGATATTTATTGAAATGAATATTCCATGACACGAGCATATTTATTATATTTGTTATATTTTCTTGTATTAACTATGAAATGAGATACATATTATTTATAATGAAAAATGAAAAAATGAATTATTATTCATGATAATTCTCTTTACAAGTCTTTTTTGGAGAATCCTTGAGTTAGTGGTTCCTTGTTATCACATGTTGATATTGACATTATTATTATCCATTTTCCCAAGTAGTAGGTTTTTTATTGAGAGGGAAATTCATCCTCGTTATCATTGAATTGACCATCGAGAGAGAGGAAGTAAACATGCTCCTTACATAGCTATACTGAGCTTCATATATATACTATAAATTATATATATATTCATATTCTTGAGATATTCTTGATGGTCATGCTATCCATGTAAAGGTAAATTTTTTGCAATATACCTATAATGTGTAAGCTAAAAATAGTGTTTCATCAATTGAAATTTTCTATATTTACTATATTGAAAGGCCCCCAAGTAGCTGATTTCTAGATTGAGCAAGTGCAATGAATATTTAAATACATCAACACAACCACATATAAGATGTCAAGTCTTGCATCATACATTATTTATGGACTAGAGAAGCATTAGTTGTATGTTTCAGAGAAATCGGGGAAGTAAGATAAGTAATTATGGAATTACTACAGGGAAATGTTTCTAATACACTACAATTCATAGATGTTATGGGATCAGAAGGATCATGATTTCATTCACCCAACACATTAAGGAATGTAAATGATAGCATCTGTTGTATATTCTCTATTTTCCACCACATTCCCCAATCTATTTAATTTTAAAGGGATAGATTGGGAGAGGAATTTTAAGGACGTGATTCTCTATGAGATCAGTTCATAGATGAACATTATTTTATTGTGTAGAATTTTTGATGTGATAAACTGGGATCTCATCAATGAAGGGTGCTTGATATAGTCCCAAACTAGCAGTATTGCTATTCTAGTAGAGTGAATTAAGATCCCTTTTATGGTGGTTAGAAGAACCACTACGATAGTTATCACTACAAAAACTATTGGTAGAGCATACAGGTTAGTGGGAATCCATCTCTAGATCATGTTGCACTGTAGTGTAATCTGTGTTTCATGTTTTGAAAAAAGAAGCCTAATTTTTTCAACCCTACAAAGAATTGTCATCTTTAATGTAGGGTTGGACAACTGTAGAGTTTTTTTAGTGAAATTTAGTATCATAAAAGTGGTATGGAATCATGATAGGTATGATATTCTAGGGAGGAATCAGATAAACCTCAGAAGACATGTAGTTGTAGTTCCACTATAAATTCAGGTGGATGCCTAATATGTGGTACCCCAATGTAGGAGTGGAAGTACAAGGTAGTGGTAACATCATAGGGGAGTGAGACTGGATCCTAGGGATGAGGTGAAATTTAGTTTCATGTTATATAGTATAATCCTCCTAGTTTTGATGTATAACCTTATACTATTAGATGTATGATTCTTTTATATCTACCCATATTTTTTTATATAGAAGAATATGATTCCTTTATATATATATATATTTTTAAAATGACATGGATATAGAATAATTGGATGCTGTATTTACCCATGATAAACCATTGTGATTATAATGACCCATACTTTACATACATTGTTATTACTTCATAATTGAAGCATACTTATTACAACATATGACAAAAACCACAAAGGACCGTATAGGTATAGTGTCTTTAGAAACTGGGAAACATAAACAACTGGTTCACAAATCTTCTACAGTGTCTCCCATTTATTTCATCATATCTGGGGTCCCTTTTATCATATTTTACTTAATATCCATCTTCTTGACCTGGGGAAAAGAAAACATACAAAAAGGGTGAGCTCAAATGCTCAGCAAGGGAAAATAAAGGAAATAAAAATCATATCACATCCTTTTGAAAATATTAACCTGTAAAAGAGATCATAATATATTAACATGGGACAAATCATAGAAGTGAAAATGAAATCCCAATAATCATAACATAAAAGATGAAACTTTCTGGCATGCACACATAATCATAGAGAATCATTTCTTGTTAGTCATTACTCATTGCCAAGACTATCTTAGTGGACAAAGTCCATTTCTGAACCGAGTTCACTCCTCGTTTCAGTCCTGTATCATTGAACCGAAATGACCTTCCATTCCATCCATGACTATCTCATGAGATATAAATCATTACCCAATGCATTGGAGGGAGATATAGGTCCCACCCTTCTCATAATGAATCCTTTCTTATGTGTGCCACATATTCATAAATCATACATCATCGCATAACACATGTAATAAAAATGGGATTCTCCAAACATCATGACATTATAAAACAAATCATATAAGGTCAAGGAATTCATGAATATAATTCCATCACAACATAATCAAATCAATGTAATAATAGGGATAAAAACAGAACCCTATATTATCTAAGATGGAAAATAATTTTGATAAAACATTTGAAATCCATTCATGAGGAAAATATCCTTTCTACTTCAAAATCATTTTACTTTCTTAACATGTCATATAATTTTAAACTAAAAGAAGTTAATTAAAAATAAACTTGAAAACTTTTAAAGGAATCTTCATTGAAATATTGTTTTATGAATCCATTTATGCCATATAAGTTAAAAAGAACATTCTTCTCGTACTTTGGCCGAAAAGTCAAAAAGTACCACGTACGACAAAAGATTCCTTTCATATTGTTTACTAAAAACATACCAAAGGGTAAAATTGGATTTAAACAATTGTAGGAGGATATTAATATTATTACATATTGACGTAACATGGATGTGGATGATAAATTACACCCCAGTAAATACCAAAGTGTAAACAATCTCGAATAAAAATGAGATTGTCATATTTTCCCTTACCTTAGGTCCGATTTGATTCGTACATGTCCAAAGCTCCTGTATAATGATTTAAATAATGTTATTGACTTATTCCAGAATCATACGCATTGATATGATATCATATATGGTCATATTCTTAGCTTCTTATTAGTAATATTTCATCATTACTTGTTATTCGGGTCTTTATTGCTTTTTTGTTCTTATGCATGTTTTGCAGAATAAATTTTTATTCCTCTTGTTAGGTCAAAGATACCTCATATAAATAATGGTATTAGTGTAATATATATTATATTTATTCATTCAGTTCGTTTATATAATCACTATGTAATGAAGATCATGTAGAACGAGTCGCATCACATCGTGGAGACGGTAGGCCGTACGTACGCACGAGTGATGATATCGTTCCCATGATTGTGGAATTGTATTGAAGTGTATTTATAATATTTCAGTATCAATATCACTTTATAATAATAATATATAGTTACTGATTACACCATTATACCCATACAAGTAAGGTGGTAGTGGAAAATAAATTACACCACGACGTGGAGACGGTATTCTGTACGTACGCACGCGCGGTGATTTCTATTTTCCGTAGCATGGATAGAAGGTGAATTAGGGTTGTTTCATATTTATAATAACATACCAGTATGTAAGTAATACTTATGTTATTACTATATCATGAAACAACTAAAGAAGAATAAGTTGAAGAAGAAAGAAATTGAAAAAGATCGGTAATGGGTATTACCTCTTTTTGACGCGCCTTCTCTTAACCTTCTCTTAGGGAACTATGGATTGTCTTTGAAGAAGATCAGGACCTCTAGGATAATTATAGGGAAGAGGATAAGGGATTTTTTCAGGGGTTGGCCGAGCTTGAATGCTCAAATTGGTGTGAGGAGGAGGGGGAGGGGTGCCCTTTTATAAGGGAGGAGAGGGGCACCTTAGGAATATCTCAAAATATAATTTTATATTAAAGTCAAATTCGGTTTATAATGGTTACAAAGGGTATTATTTCGATGCTAAAGTGGGGATGGGTCAAAATACTATAAACCAATAATATTTATACATATTTATGTTATTATTTTAACCCTTATCAATTAGATTTAACTATAAGATAAATAATTTAACTTTTACCGTGTCTTTTTGTTTTCTTACACTATAGGGTTAATCAACTTACTATAACATGCCAAACGAACCTCAAATTGATTATTATTAATATATATATCCCTATATAAGTCATTTGGCCGAAACTTATATTTTTAGGAATAAAATAACAATTAATAATATAATATTTGTTTTGAAAACTATTATTTGTCAATTTTGACACTATTTGATTTCTGATTTTTGTGAAAAAGATAACAGAATTATATGTTCGAACCAAGTTAATTAAATCAACACTAATATATCATATTAACCTAGGAAAGTAGTTTAATTCCTTAAAAGTCTCAAATTACATTTATTTGGGCATTTATAACATCAATTATGTTAATATTTCCTTAAAAGTGTAATTACTGCATCGTCGTTGTGACATAAATAAATTAATTTATATAAAGTCTAAAAATTATAAATAAAATATCATTATGTAGGAAATATTTTTATCTTTCTAATGAATATTTATAATCTAATTTATCTTATGTATAACCCCATATTAAAAATGTTTTAGTTATTAAACATTGTTTTTAACTATTTTAACTACACATTAAATAAAATAATATTAAATGTCCTAATCTAATAAAAGTGGACCTAAATGGTCATATTATATTCATAAGGTTGTTTTTGGTCGAAATACACTTGTCCGATAGAATTAGAACATGTGTATGGGTGATAGTAATATCATATTTACCTTTAATTACCCTAATTACTATTAACTGCGGTTAAAATTGTAAAAAGTTACTATCCACCAAAAAATTATTTTCATCTCATTGAACCACATTTTACTTACTGATATCAACCGTGTCTGTCAGATTTTCGAAATTCCATTCACAGAAGCGATAAAGTTACGTTTTATTCAAAATTCAGTTTTTTAACCTACCACTTAGTGGTTTCACTATTCATCAAAAATTGAAAGTTTTCAGAAAAATATCAAAATTTCACCCTAGGCTAATATCGGTATTCCGAATCCAAAAATGAATTCCATTTTGAATGATAAAATTTATAAAATTTCAAAAAGTGGTTATTACTATTCATAACGACTAGTTTGAATAATATTTTAATAGCATATCGATGTTTAGTGAAACTTGGTATTGCGTACAATGAAAGATATCGAGGAAAGTCACGATTGCGTGTAAAGAAAGCCAAGCTAGTGTTGTGTGTAGTGAAAGATTCCTTTTATAATTTATAAAAAGAAAATATTTCTCTTAAAAATCTCGGGTGCTACATTCTACCCCCCTTAAAAAGAATTTCGCCCTCGAAATTCATCACTTTGTAACAAACAGATGAGGATACCTCTCCCTCATCATATCCTCAAGCTCCCATGTAGATTCTTCAAATTGGTGGTTCCTCCATAAAACTTTCACCAAGAGAGTGGTCTTGTTCTGTAGGACTTTTTCGATACGATCCAGAATCTCTATCGGCTGTTCTTCATAAGAAAGATCTTCCTCTAGCGGTACAACATTGGAGCTCAGTACATGTGACGGATCGGGTATGTACTTTCTCAGGAGCGATACATGGAACACATCATGAACTTGAGAGAGATTCGGTGGAAGCGCCAATCGGTAAGCTACCTTCCCAACACGATCCAGTATTTCGAAAGGACCGATATACCTAGGGCTTAACTTTCCCTTCTTCCCAAATCTCATTACTCTCTTCCAGGGAGATATTTATAAGAACACTTTATCACCCACTTCAAACTCTAAGTCTTTTATTCGGTTATCGGCATAACGTTTTTTTCGACTATGAGCTACTCTTATGTGTTGTTGAATAGATCAGAACTTTTCTGCCATCTAATCAACAAGATCAGGTCCTAATAGCTTTCTTTCCCCAACTTTATCCCAGCAAGTTGGAGTCCTGCATTTCTTTCCATAGAGATCTTCATAATGAGCCATCTGAATACTGGAGTGAAAGCTATTATTATAATAAAATTCCACCAAAGGTAGGTGTTGATCCCAACCACCTTTGAAATCTATAGATCAAGCTCTCAACATATCTTCTAGAGTTTGAATTGTTCTCTCAGACTGGCCGTCTGTCTGAGGATGATAAGCAGTGCTGAAACTCAACTCTGTATCTAGAGTATGCTGAAGACATCTCCAAAACTTCGAGGTAAACCTCGGATCCTGATCAAATATAATAGAAAGTGGTACTCCATGAAATCTTACCACTTCCTTTACATATATCCTGGCAAGCTGATCAAGAGAGAAATCCTCTCTAGTAGCAATGAAGTGTGCCGACTTCGTAAGACGATCAACTATAACCCAGATAGAATTATTGCCTTTGGATGTTTTAGGAAGTCCGATGACAAAGTCTATAGTGATGTTTTCCCATTTCCATTCAGGTATGGGTAATGGTTGTAACATCCCCTTAGACTTCTGTCTTTCAGCTTTAACTTGCTGACAAACCAAGCATCGAGAGACATATTTAGAAACATCTCTTTTCATGCCATCCCACCAGATGTACTCTTTTAGGTCTCTATACATCTTCGTGCTTCCAGGATGAATAGAGAATGAATAACTATGAGCCTCATCCAGCAGCTCCTTCTTTAATTCTGGGATGGGAGGAACACAATCCTGATTCCTGAACCTTATTATCCCATCACAATCAAGGTAGAATTCAGGAACATTTCTCACCTTCTTTTGTAACTCTACATCTTCTTTCTGCGCCTCATTAATATTCACATGAATAGATGGTTGAACATTCATTTGAAAAAGATAATATTTCTCCCCTTCCATTATGATTCCAAGATCCATCCTTTTTAAATCCAAAAATATTGGATCTTTTGAGATCCTCATCATGGATAAGCTAGCATGGTCTGGTGGACTTAATGCATCAGCCACCTTGTTCTCTTTCCCAGGGTGGTAATGAATTGAGCAGTCGTAATCCTTAATCAGCTCCAACCATCTTCCTTGGCGCATATTCAGTTCTTTTTGTGTGAATATATACTTCAAACTTTTATGATCAGTATAAATGTCACACCTTTCACCATAAAGATAATGCCTCTAAATCTTTAATGCAAAGATTACCACAGCTAGCTCCAAATCATGAGTTGGGTAATTTTGCTCATGGATTTTCAACTGTCGTGAGGCATAAACAATCACCATATCGTTTTGCATAAGAACACACCCCAACCCTTTCTTGGATGTATCACTATAGATCACAAACCTTTCTCTACTACAAGGCAGTGTGAGCACAGGTGCACTGGATAGCCTTCTTTTCAACTCCTTGAAATTCTCTTCACACTCTTCGGTCCACACGAACATAACTTCTTTTTGAGTCAACCTGGTGATTGGATTAGATAACCGTGAAAAATATTTCACAAAACGCCGATAATATCCAGCCAGACCAAGAAAACTTTGGATCTCAGTTACTGTTGTTGGTCTCGACCATCTTTCGATAACCTCTGTTTTTGCTGGATCCAAATATATCCCATCTTTTGAGATTATGTAACCCAGAAATGAAACTATTTGAAGCCAAAATTCACACTTGGTAAATTTGGCATAAAGCTTCTCCTTTTTCAAGGTCTTCAAAACAATTCAAAAGTGATCTTCATGTTCTTCCTTGCTCTTTGAATAGACAAGAATATCATCTATAAAGACTACCACAAACCGATCAAGATAGTCTCTAAAGACTCTATTCATCAGATCCATGAATATAGCAGGGGCATTAGTAAGACCAAATGGAATCACTATAATTTCATATTGTCCATACCTTGTACGGAAAGCCATTTTGGTATATCCTCCCTTTTGACCCTTAATTGATGATAACCTGAATGAAGATCAATCTTGGAAAAGTATTGAACTCCACGTAGTTGATCAAATAAGTCATCAATTCGCGGGAGAGGATATTTGTTCTTGATGGTGATCTTGTTAAGTTCTCGATAATCAATGCAGAGTTTCATTGATCCATCTTTCTTATTAACAAACAGAACATGTGCTCCCCAAGGTGACGCACTAGGGCGTATGAATCCCTTATCAAGATTCTCTTGGAGTTGCTTTTTCAATTCTTGAAACTCAATTGGGTCCAGTCTATAAGGTGTCCTTGAAATAGGCATTGCACCCGGTATGAGTTCTATTGAAAACTCAACTTCACGATTTGGTGGAAGACCAGGCAATTCCTCCGGAAAGACATCATCAAACTCCCGTAGAATGGGAATATTCTTAATATCGAGTTTCTCTCCAACCATTTGAGATAAATAACATTAATTTAGTGGAATCATGACCCATAAGATGGAAGAAATTTCCACTGGAAGGTTATGTTCATCCTTTCATCGATAGATAATCATAGTTTGATCTAGAATATGAAATGTGACTTCCCTTTTTTGACAATCGATATGAGCTCTGTATAAAGAAAGCCAATCCATGCCAAGAATCACATCGAATTCCACTAAAGGAAGGATCACAAAATTTGTAGGAAGCACTTTCCCACAAACGTCAATTGGAGAAGAATTATAAACTTTTGATGCAACCTTTGTGCCATTAAGAGTTGTCACAGCTAACTCAACATCTAATTGTTGAGGTAAAGTGGTGATACCTTTAGAAAATTCTTCAAAAATAAAAGAGTGGGTGAATCCAGAATCAAATAAAACATTAGCTACTTTAGAGTGGATGGTAAGTGTACCTTTCACCACATCATTATCGTACTCCACATCGCTGATAGAAATTGCATGAGACATTCCTTTGTCTCTGGCCTTAAGAGTTTGTCGACGTTGATCATCATCAGCAACCCTTGGATTAGGGCATTGATTAGAATAATGCCCCATTTCCATGCACATGAAACATTGAAGAGCAGGAGGTTCATTCTGTGTATCCTTTCCTTTGTTCTCATCACTAGACATCTTCTTCCCATCATTGCGGAATTCAAATGACCGATGCCCTTCCATTCCCCATTTAAAACATTAACTTCTCCCTTTGAGACAATTCCCTCCATGGTTCTTTACACACTTTGAGCATAATGGAAAACTCATCTTCGTTTCAGTGTGGTCTTTAGATATCCCTTTGAATTCCATTTTCCTCTTCTTATCAAACCCATATGACTGATGGGTTACTCCAATCTCCATCTCAACCTTAAGAGCACATCGAACAATTTCCTCGTAGCAATTGAAGTCCCTTATGGCTAACTCCCTTCGAAGACTTGGTTTTACGCAACTAAAGAATCGATCGATCTTACTCTCAGGTTGGATAACAATTCCAGAAGCGTACCTTGCAAGTCTTTTAAAATTTGCTTCGTAGGTACCAAAAGATTCATCATCCTTTTGCTTCAGTTCAAGAAACTTCTTCTCCATCTTTGTTCGGAGAATACGAGGGAAATACTTATTGACAAATAAGTTTTTGAACTCGTCCCATTCCATGGACTTAATTTCATCCCTTGGCCTCATATTCTTGATAAGATTCCACCATTGATCAACATCTCCATCCAAACGATATACCACTAAGATGACTTTATCATGTTCAGAATATTGATGAACTGATAATATCTTTTCAGTGGTACTAATCCATTGTTCATCCACTAATGGATCAGTTGAACTACTGAAAGAAGGTGGACGCTACCTCATGAAGGATTCAACAGAATTTTTCTTTTTTCCTTTGCTCGTTTGGAAGTCCTGCATGATTCATATCTTGAGAAAGTTGTGTGAGCATGGATACAAGATTTTGCATTCCAGTTCCCATATCGTTTGGTTGCTCATGGGGACAATCATTACATTGTCTGTCGCATTCCGCATTAACACGGCTCCTTCGAGTTCCAACCATTGACTAAAACCAAGAAGAATAGTGTGAGAAACACTAATTATAATAGGAAAACCACATAATAAAGAATTAAATTTTCACGCTTAAGGTCTTATCATAGGTACTTCATGGCCATGTCTAAAACACTAAGATTGTTATAGGCTTAGATATATCCTTAGGGTTCTTACTAAGGCTTTGACATCCGAGTTTCCAAAGGTTGACTATACCTTTCCTCTGATACCATCTATAACGACCCATACTTTACATACATTGTTATTACTTCATAATTGAAGTATACTTATTACAACATATGACAAAAACTACAAAGGACCGTATAGGTATAGTGTCTTTAGAAACTGGGAAACATAAACAACTGGTTCACAAATATTCTACAGTGTCTCCCATTTATTTCATCATATCTAGGGTCCCTTTTAGCATATTCTACTTAATATCCATCTTCCTGACCTGGGGAAAAGAAATCATACAAAAAGGGTGAGCTCAAATGCTCAGAAAGGGCAAATAAAGGAAATACAAATCATATCATATCCTTTTGAAAATCTTAACCTGCAAAAGAGATCATAATATCTTAACATGGGAAAAATCATAGAAGTGAAAATGAAATCCCAATAATCATAACATAAAACATGAAACTTTTTGGCATGCACACATAATCATATAGAATCATTTCTTGTTATTCATGACTCATTTCCAATACTGTCTTAGTGGACAAAGTCCATTTCTGAACCGAGTTCACTCCTCGTTTTAGTCTTGTATCACTGAACCGAAATGACATTCCGTTCCAGCCATGACTATGTCATGAGATTTAAATCTTTATCCAATGCATTGGAGGGAGATATAGGTCCTACACTTCTCATAATTAATCCTTTCTTAAGTGTGCCACATATTCATAAATCATACATCATCGCATAACACATGTAATAAAAATGGGATTTTTCAAACATCATGACATTATAAAACAAATCATATAAGGTAAAGGACTTAATGAATATAATTACATCACAACATAATCAAATCAATGTAATAATAGGGATAAAAACAGAACCCTCTATTATCTTAGATGGAAAATAATTTTGATAAAACATTTGAAATCCATTCTTGAAGAAAATATCCTTTCTACTTCAAAATCATTTTCCTTTCTTAACATGTCATATAATTTTAAACTCAAAGAAGTTAATTAAAAATAAACATGAAAACTTTTAAAGGAAGCTTCATTGAAATAATGTTTTATGAATCCATTTATGTCGTATATGTTAAAAAGAACATTCTTCTCGTACTTTGGCCAAAAAGTCAAAAAGTACCTCGTACAACAAAAGATTCCTGTCATATTGTTTACTAAAAACTTACCAAAGGGTAAAATTGGATTTAAACAATTGTAAGAGGATATGAATATTATTACATATTGACGTAACATGGATGTGGATGATAAATTACACCCCAGTAAATACCAAAGAATAAAAAATCTCGAATAAAAATGAGATTGTGAGATTTTCCCTTACCTTAGGTCCGATTTGATTCGTACGTGTCCGAAGCTCCTGTATAATGATTTAAAAAATGTTATAGACTTATTCCAGAATCATACTCATTGATATGATATCATATATGGTCATATTCTTAGCTTCTTATTAGTAATATTTCATCGTTACTTGTTATTCGGGTCTTTATTGCTTTTTTGTTCTTATGTGTGTTTTGCCGAATAAATTCTTATTCCTATTGTTAGGTTATAGATACCTCATATACAGAATGGTATTAGTGTAATATATATCATATTTATTCATTCAATTCATTTATATAATCATTATATAATGAAGATTATGTAGAACGAGTCGCATCACATCGTGGAGACAGTAGGCCGTACATACACACGAGTGATGATATCGTTCACATTGTTGTGGAATTGTATTGAAGTGTATTTATACTATTTCAGTATCAATATCACTTTATAATAATCATATATAGTTACTGATTACACCATTATACCCATCCATGTAAGGTGGTGGTGGAAAATAGATTACACCACGGCGTGGAGATGGTATTCCGTACTTACGCACGCGCGGTGATTTCATTTTTCCGTAGGATGGGTAGAAGGTGAATTAGGGTTGTTTCATATTTATAATTACATACCAGTATGTAAGTAATACTGATGTTATTACTTTATCCTGAAACAACTAAAGAAGAATAAGTTGAAGAAGAAAGAAATTGAAAAAGATCGGTAATGGGTATTACCTCTTTTTGACGCGCCTTCTCTTAACCTTCTCTTAGGGAACAATGGATGCTCTTTGAAGAAGACAAAAACCTCTAGGATAATTATAGGGAACTGGAGAATGGATTTGGAAGGGGTTGGCCGAGATTGAAAGCTCAAATTGGTGTGAGGAGGAGGGGGAGAAGGTGCCCTTTTATAAGGGAGGAGAGGGGCACCTTAGGAATATCTCAAAATATTTTTTTATATTAAAGTCAAATTCGGTTTATAATGGTTCCAAAGGGTCTTATTTCTAAGCTAAAGTAGGGATGGGTCAAAATCCTATCAACCAATAGGATTTAGACAAGTTTAGGTTATTATTTTAACACTTATCAATTAGATTTAACTCTAAGATAAATAATTTAACTTTTACCGTGTCTTTTTGTTTTCATACACTATATGGTTAATAAACTTACTATAACATTCCAAACGAACCTCAAATTGTTTATAATTAATATATATATCCCTATCTAAGACATTTGGCCGAGCCTTATATTTTTAGGAATAAAATAACAATTTATAATATAATATTTGTTTTTGAAAACTATTATATTTCAATTTTGACACTATTTGATATATGATTTTTGTAAAAGTCATAACAGAATTATATGATCGAACCAAGTTAATTAAATCATCACTAATATATCATTTTAATCTAGAAAATTATTGGAATTTATAAAAAGTCTCAAATTAAATTTATTTGGGCATTTATAACATTAATTATGTTAATATTTCCTTAAAAGGGTAATTACTGCATCGTCGTTGTGTCATATATAAATTAATTTATTTAAAGTCTAAAAATTATAAATAAAATATCATTATGTAGGAAATATTTTTAGATTTCTAATGAATATTTATAATTGAATTTATCTTATGTATAACCCCATATTAAAAATGTTTTAGTTATTAAACATTGATTTTAACTATTTTACCTATTCATTAAATAAAATAATATTAAATGTCCTAATCTAATCCATGTGGACCTAAATGGTCATATTATATTCATAAGGTTGTTTTTGGTCGAAATAAACTTGTCCAATAGAATTAGGACATGTGTAAGGGTAATAGTAATATCATATTTACCCTTAGTTACTCTAATTACTATTAACCGCGTTAAAAAAAGAAAAAAGTCACTATTCACCAAAAAATTATTTTCATCTCATTGAACCACATTATACTTACTGATATCAACCGTGTCTATCGGATTTTCGAAATTCCATTCACAGAAGCGGTAAAATTAAGTTTTATGCAAAATTTAGTTTTTTAACCTACCACTTAGTGGTTTCACTATTCATCAAAAATTGAAAGTTTTCAGAAAAATACCAAAATTTCACCCTAGGATAATTTCGGTATTCCGAATCCAAAAATTAAGTCCATTTTGATATATAAAATTTATAAAATTTCAAAAAGTGGTTATTACTATTCATAACGACTAGTTTTAATAATATTTTAATAATATATCAATGTTTAGTGAAACTTGGTATTGCGTAAAACACAAGCTATCGAGGAAAGTCGCGATTGCGTGAAAAGTAAGCCAAGCTAGTGTTGTGTGTAGTGAAATATTCCTTTGATAACTTATTAAAAGAAAATATTTCTCATAAAAATCTCGGGTGTTATAGTGATTATGGTCATTGGATACAAATGTTGTAAGACTTGTTCGCTAGAACTTTTTTGTTATCATTTTGTTGGGAGTGGTTCATACTAAAAATGACAGGTTTTGATTTGAATCTAGTTATGAATTAGTTAATGAAATACGAGGATCACATAAAATATTAATGAAGGATAGTTAACTTTATATCTTCTTAATGAATAATCTATTTTCAAAAAGGAGATTAGGTTATTCAAGCTAGTATTGTAGAACACATTTAGTGCATTTTAGATTGTAACATATATTAGATAACAAGTCTCTATCAATATAATGGTTGAGTGCATCAAGATATATTTCCCCTTATGATATACTATTTTAATGATGTATTTCATGGAATGTTATATGGATTACCACCCAATAAAGAGACTGAGATCATGATCTAGATGGTGTTAAGAGAAGATCCAGTTATTATTCTACCTTACAAGATGACACTAGTAAAGATTTGAGAGTTGATTGTTCACATGGATAATCTATAATCTAAGGGTCTTTTATAGCCGAATAGGTCACCATGGGGTTATCAATTAATTTTTTCTAATATGTTTAATGGATATTTTTTCATGTGTCTGGGCTATTGGATATTGATCTATATGATAGTAATGAACTGATATCCCCTTTTACACATAGATGATCTATTAAACTTGATGAAATGTACCAAGATCTTATATAAGAAAAATTTTATATTATGATTCAACTAGTTGAGGGTGAATCTATTGGAAAAACACCATACTACATTAAATAGAAGGTACGGTGTTTATAAATTTGTAGTGATGCCATTTAATCTGATGAATAAACCAATGCTATTTGTGGCCTTGATGAATTTGGTATTTATTCCCTTTTTTGAATAGTTTGTTGTGGTTTTATTAAATGAAATTTTATTTTACATTTGTAAAATAAAAATCTCATGACCAACATCTTCACATCATCTTGAGACCATTTAGAGAGAAACAATTGTGTTCAAATATATCCAAATGTAGTTTCTGAATTGATGAAGGGATCTTTTGTAATTATGTTATCTCATGGGATAGAGTGTCATTGGACATAGAAAATGATGCAGTCTTTGTAACATTGGATTGACCAAATAAATTTTTCATGATTCAGTGTTTTCTAGGTTTCCAAACATATTACTACTGCTTTATCCAATACTTCTCCCTTTTAGAAGCATCGATATCTAGGTTGACCAAGAAAGGGGTGAATTATTATTGGTCAAATAATTGTGGGAGATCATTGAAGGATCTAAAGAGTAGGGAAACCTTATCTGATATCCTCACCTTACATGATTCAGGTATGTAATATACCGAGTATTGTGACACATCTAGAGTTGGACACAAAAATTATCTGACGCAAGAGGACATAGTAGTCTATTATGGTTCTAGACATCTGATACTACATGGGAGGAATTATCTTACTCATTAATATGGATTATTTGTGGTTGTAATTACCTGATATGGTAGGGACACTTACTTATTGGTTAGAGATTTATGATATACGTTGTCCATAATATCCTCAGGTAAAAAATTTCACAGCAAGACATGAACATTATTTAGGGGATGTGAGATGGGTATCTGCATGATTTAGTCTTCATGATGGATTACACACAAGGAAAAAGAAAATTATACTATAAATTACTTGAGCTGTAATACATAGTGATAGGTACTATTGGATTTTTATAATGAGTGGTGGATAATTACACCCTTATTAGATATGCATTATGATGTTTAAGAGGAATTGGGATGAGTATCTATGAATTTGAATATTTTTAATCTAATTCTTCTTGACCATATCATTATAGATAAATTATCTTACCCAATGGATTTTATATAAGGGGGTCATAGAGGGTGTGGATCCACTAAAATAATGGTCTCAGGGTTGTAGTGGTGTTCTTCTTGTCAAGGGCAGAGTAAGGGTTATTAAAAGATTTTATGGAGATATGATGAGAGAATTGCATGATTCTAGATAGACCTTTACACCTAGGTCTTCCAAATATGAAAGGAGATCTCTATAAAAAATATTGCTGTCTAGTTATGAATAATGATGTGGCAAGATTTTTGAGAGATGGTTCACATGCCAGTAAGTGAAGGTCGATCATGATATACCTAATAGGTTTTTGTACCCTCTATCGATTATCAAGTTGAATTTGAATGATGTCACTATTGATTTTATGACATGATTACCAAGGATTACTAATAAGAATGATGTATTTAGAGTGATTGTAGTTCGACTGATCAATGTATCCCACTTCATTTCAAAAAAGAAACCCTTCTCTACGGATGATCATAGTGTTCTTTATGTGTGAGATATATTTTATTTGTGTGATTTTTGAAAGAGGATTGTTTCATATCGAGATCCTAGTTTCCCTTCATGGATTTGGTAAGGTATTTAAAGCACCTTGAAATCATATGATCGTATTAGTAAATATTATCATCAACACACCCATGGTCAATATGAATTGACTATTATGATTTAAGAGGATATGTTTAGAGCTTGTTTTTTTATTTATGTGGGTCATGGTAGTGCTATATAGAACTCATAGATTTCTTCTATATTTCCAGCTTCCTTGAAATGATTGAAATGGAACCATTTAATTATTTTTATGGATGTTCATTCCATTTAACATTTTTTATAGGAAGGTGAGTTAGTGGTTGCTTACCATAATCTTGTATATAATATGAAAGAGAAAGTTAATTGGATCTGCAGGTGGTTTTGAAATATAAAGAAGGAGAAAATATTACAATGACCATCAAAGATAACATTTATAGTATTAGGATGTTCATCATGTTTCCTTTTTTTGTCACCTAATATGGGAAAATACAACATCAACTAATAGGTAAAACTAACACCCATGTATTTTTAGTCTTTTATTATAAGGGAATGGGTTTTTCTTGTGGTAAAATTACTATCCTTTAAAGAATAATAATGTTCCATACAAAATGTTTTTCACATATCATAGTAGTAGAGATATCATCCATACCATTCTCATGTGGTGTATATTTTGTATGATGAGTTTGGTGAGATCCATACTTTAAAGATCATTTGATATCATGTTTTCAATATTGTTAGAAGTATCTATGAAGAAACACCATACTTCTAGTATTAGTATAGTGGATGAATGTGAGTGTTCATGAAGATAACTGTAATAGGGAATATTATATAAATGTATAATGGCTAGACATAGATTCTAAGACCCCATAATAATTCTTATAAAATCATGGGTAGAAGATATTAAATAGTGGGGATGTTGTAAGTTCACTTAATTTCTAGGTAGGTCCCTCTGGGGTTTTGGTTAAACCTATTTTAGTTGGATAATAATTTCTTAAAAAAGTAATGGGGATGGATCATTTTCATTAGAAATGATAAAAATTTATATGTTGAAATTAACTAAATTTTAGGGATTTATGTTTCAATGAATTAATGATGTATAGGTACAAGTGTTTCAAAGGGTTAATGAGAGTTATCCATGGGTTTGGGCAGATTTGGTGGTTGTTTAGGATAATTCAGTATATACTGCATTGAATGTTGTCTGGTGGACATTTTCCCATCCTAAAGGTTATATATGATGGGAACCAATTTTTGGGAAGATTTTGTGAACTAGTTCATAGTGTTAAACTATTTCACATTCTGAAAAGGTCAATCAGGGTTATTCCAATCTAAGGAATTTTTTGTTCAGTGTATCTGATAAATTTACAAAATCCACATTGTTAAAGAGTTACAGGACATGAATATACCGTAACATGACATTTTTAACCATTTATTGCATGGGATTTTATTTTTCATCTTCCATTTAACCATCTCTCTCAAACCAATAGTTGAATACTGATAATTCAAAACTGATCCCTTACCTTATAGATATCAGGTTCTTGAATTTAATCTCCATTGAGTTCCTCTTCATTAGTATTCCATTTTATTATTCATTTATCCATTATCACGATATAATATATTGACTTTTATCTAATTGGGTATTTATCTTGAGATTTGTGTGATCTAGGTTCTCATTGTTGTTATCATCACCTTCAATCCTTATTGGTCATATCTATTGAGAGCATTGCATTGATTTATAGATAAAATATAGTTTTCCTGAATAATTATTTGAGTATATTTCTAAATGGTAATGTTTGTGAAATACTATGTGATTGCATTGATGAAATGTGTTATATAACTATCAAAATAATTGGTAATGATAATTGGGATTTTGGATCATTAAATGGATCCCTTTGGATTCAAAATTGTTAAGACAAAACATGTAGATACCTATTGGTAGATCATACCCTTGAACAATATGATCTGTATAATGTATTAAAATATGACATACCATGATTTGATACTTCCCTTGTTTTATTATGATTAACTCACTAGTGAAAATGGATTTCCGGTTTATTGAAATGACTGGTGAAATTTTCATATCAGATGGGTGTATACACTATCATGAAAATGGATTAGGATATAAATTTTGGAATGAAATAGTAATGGAAGAGAAGTGATAATATTTTGAACTTCCAATTTTACAATATTATGTTCTTTTTTTTCTTATTGTTATTAATTATATTATATATTATGTCGGTATTGTTTTATTTCAGGTTTGGCATGGATGTGATAAAATGTTTTTATATATAGGTTATCCCATTAATTATAAAATGATTATATATAGGGATTTGTGTAATTATAATGAAATGTTTATATAGAGGGATAGACCTGATTATCTAGATATGCATATTTATAGTCCATGGCCCAGCTATGATTAAATTATTATATAGAGTGATTGACCCAATTATGGGGAAATTATTATATAAAGGCCATGACCTGGATATGATGTAATGATTAAAGGTCATAAAATTTTTATAATGAAATTATTATATATATGATTTAGTTAGGTTATGTTGAGATTCTTATATATAGTGATTGATCCGTTTTTTATAAAATTATTCTAATTAGGGCTTGGGCCGGTTATACTGAAATGCTTATAAAAGGGCTATTTCGTTGTTATTTTATTATCATATGAACTTGTTAGTATAGATGGAATGGTAATGCTACATTTTTAGAGGTGCTCATTCATGGTTCCAATGCTGGTTGATTCTTGTAATGTTTTAATTGTTTAATTAATAATCATGTTTATTTATTTTTTTCAAAAAAATAATGCCAGAATTATTTTTTAATCCTATTTTTGTCCACCTACTGAGAAATACTAACACCCCATTTGGGCCACCATTTATAACACATATTGATTACATATATTCATATTTGGGCAATGTAAAAGGTCCTTCATGTTGATTGTTTCTTTTTGGTTGGGTTAGATCATGGAGATAGGACCAACAAAGGGGTTATGAACTGGTTCTTTTCATTGTATTTTTATCAACATAGTATTTTATCTATGTTATTTGTAGAAAAATAGTTAGTTACATTTAATCTATACATTACATATTTTAGTATTATTTGATTAACATGGTTCATCAATTATCTTCTTATTGTATGATGTTATGTTTCTATTATTTCTCTTACTATAACATTTTTAAATTTTACTATATTATGAAAATTTACCAGGTGTATAGTATTTCCGCTATTTCTTACACCAAAACAACAATTCAGTACCCTTGTGTGTATGGGGTTTCATTCCTGAGGTCACGTAACCATCCTTAGTTTTTTAAGTGAAAGAGTCTCTGATCATGGGACATTACCGCTCTTATACACAAATTCCTATATACAATATGCCTAATCGTGTAAGAGTGGTAAAAGGTGAAAATAAAATTTAATTTGAACAAGGTGTTTATATTCCTCATTATATCTCAATAGGCTGTATTGGTAAGCATTTAATGAAAAATAATGCATCAATGTCTACACTTATCAATTATTCTGAACAAAATAGGATCACCATAATGAAAAAATTCTCAAAACAAGGATTGATGAGTTATTTGATTAGTATTGGCGATTTGTGTATATATAACAGGTGGATATTCATTATGGATAACATCAGATAATGTTGATTAAGAAATTTATTCATAAGACAACCTTTCATTAATGGAATCATCATTATGAGTTCATAGTGATGCACATCATACTTTTTAATTAACCTATAATTATCATGAATTTGATGAAACATTTCAATAGAAACTTCCATGACAATTTCTTTTATATTTATTGATCAAATTATTAGTTAATTCAAGATCATAGAGGAAAATGAAAAGAATCTAAGGATATTTTGGTGACATTAAGAAAAGAAAAAATGTATTTTATATTAAATATATGTTAATTTTATATGTATCAAGTCACCTTATTTTGGAATGTGATCAATAGTAATGGAATTTATATAGATCCCTTAAATACATTGGAATCTAGGGAATGGCCCATACCCTAAACTACAATGGAAATATATATTTTTGTTGGCTCGGATGGGTACATCTGATGTTTTGTGAGAAATGTATCATGAATTTATATCCTCAAACAATGATAACATGTAAAGGGTTAAATTATTCCTATACACAAAAATATAAGGAATGAATTATGGAGATCAAGAATATGCTATTTTCTATGTAAGTTCTCATAGTACCATCATGTGGAGATGTTTTTTATGTAAATTTATACTTCAAAAAAATTATCGGGTTTTGTACTCAATATGAAGGGAAAAATTAATATCCTACACCTCTTTATAGTTAAATATCAATGAGTTGAACTAATACACACATCATTGAGAATTAGTAGTTATGATCACCAGTTCAAAGAATTAGCGACACTACCTCTATGATGAATAGTATGTAAAAGATACAAATATCAAATGTCTAAATTATATATTTTCGTATAATTATCTCATATGATGTTAGTGAAAAATGTTAATGTTGTCCAAGGACTATGATATATCCATTCAGAAGCAATCCGGAATAAGGAATTATGTAGATGATTATCTTAATAGAAAATAACATTATAATCTAAACATGATGTGGATTGAGGGAGCCCATATCCTCATGGATAAGAAAAAGATATATCTAGATATCCTAATCATATGGAATGTATCATACATTTCATAAATGATTTCTCAACCATTAGTCAATGTGAATATAAATAAGGCAGAAAGGAATGATTTAGAGGTTTTAAATAATTTTATTTTTCCTTAGTAGGGGATGTTTCAACAATTCAAAATTGATGAATTTTTTTTCAATTAGTTTGGAACTATAATTTTGTGACTATATCACATAAGATAAGGAAAAAGAGGTTAGATAATACACCTATCTCATATTTATCCATCCATAGTAGAATGACCAAGATGTACCATGATCAAGATAGTAATTCATATTGAATATATGAAAAATAAATTTTCTCAATACATAATATAGAGCTAAGTATGTCAAAATGTTAAATTAGATTGATTGAAGTCCAAGGTGACGATGCACTATTTTCCCATAACCACATATAAATGGATGAACATCACTATATAATTTTCCATCTGTCTCCCAAATCCATCCAATGGAAGCAATGTGATATGGGTAGTGGTGGATTGTTTCCCCAAGGAATCCCACTTTTCCTCAAATAATGATGAATTCTATCTTGACTAACATTCAATGATATACATAAAGGATGCATTGAGGGAGAATAGGGGGACACATTATGTTATCATTGATCATGACCCAATTTTTGATTCTAATCAATAGAGATTTATTCAACATGCCATGGACAATGAATTGAAGTTTATTACTTCCTAACAACCCTAAAATATTATCCTATCTAAAAGGAAAATTTCAATACTCAATAAAATCAAGAGATCGTTTTCGATGGAATATAACATATAATGGGATCAGTATATTCTTTTTTTTGTTTTAATAAGACAATAGCTTTCAATCGAGTATTAAAATGTCTCTTTATGAAGATCAATATTTTAAGAGAAGTAGAAATGCTATAAGTTTTTATGAAGTTGGTGAACGGAAGATACTTAGACATAATCTTGTATAATAGATGAAATAAAATATTCAATACATCTAATAGTATTTAAATCCTAAAAATTGTTGGTAGTTGATAAATGCTAACATCCATAGTATAGAATTATAGTTTAACATTAGAGGAAATGTTTACCATTGAATATCAACATGGAAGAAATTCATACATTTACGAGATATAGTCAGGCATGGACCATGGTTTATTAGCCCCATAGAGATCCTTGGTCACATAAGAGCCGTGGGTTTTCACCAATTACATCCACCAAACATGGATTATGTTTATTATCTGCTCCACATATCTCTCATGGTGAAGTACATACTCAATCCCTCACTAGTACTAAATCTAGAGGATGTAAAAATATAGTATGACCATTCTAATAAGGATCATATGGTGATGATTTTAGACTATAGATCCAAATTTCAATATAAAAAGAAAAATCTCCATGCTATATTATTTTGGATGAACATTATATATGAACATGTGAAATGGGAATTTTAGGGGAAAAAATTGAAGTACCCTAATCTATTATGAAATAATAATGTGTGTGAGAATTTAAGTTATAAAATATGAAATGGAGGAAGAATGTAACATCAAAGAATTTATTAGTGACAATTCCATCCAAATTATTTTTTCTATACTATATTGTATAGAATTATACATATATATTGACAAAAATAGAGACAAAATTTTATGGTGAAAATATTATATCAAAAAAATACAAAAAATAAAACATGGATCATTGTATTCTTCTAAAATTATTACCCGAAAAATAATATTATAGAATAGTATAACGTTTTAGCACACCAATAGACATTTTATTAATAGAATGTACATTAAAATTTAGATAAATATCATAGAATGAGTTATAATTAAATTATTCTGAATTCATTGAATCCAATATGTCCATTTTAATAGAAATGTGACCATAATGGATAATAACCAAACCATTTGGAATAGTATCATGACTATTAGAATATTAATTTGCCTGAAAATAAAAAATTATAACACTAATAATAACATATATCATGAGAAATTTAGGAAAATATAAATATTTTAATTACTATAAATAAATAATAATATTTTAAAACTCAATGAATGAAAAATAACTTTTTTAATAGAGTATTTTATTATATTTGAAAAAAATATATATTATGATATAAAAAATTAAAACAATCTATGTTTAATTTTATTCTAATAAAAATATTCAATGTTTTAGAATCTTCTTTTAAAAATATTTTTAGAATTATTTTTGGGTTATTTTTTAAAATAAATATTTTTTTATGTGAGTAGTGAAAATTCAGTTTTTTATAATCAATATATTTTAATGTCATTGTTACTGATAAAATAATGAGCTAATAAATTCTATAAACTTTTTAATGATAAAAAAGTATCATTATTTTTAAAAATGATACATTTAATTACGATTTTTTTTCATACAAATTTTTTTTCCAAATTCAAATGTATAAATTGTTCCATTAGAATAATATTTTTCCACATTCCAGGATTTTAATTTTATGATACTAATAATTTATCATTATTAAGAGGTTAAATTTCTCATATTATTTTATTTTATACAAATATGTTTTTTGTGGTAAAAAATGATCATATTTGATGTTTTACTTGGTTTTTTACAATTTATTAATCATTTATCCCAAAAATAGACCTCCACTCAAGAATAAATCACCCCTCCCACGTTCATTGTAAAGAGTGTCATCCCCGACCATAAAACCCAAAAATTCCAAAAATCACCTCCCCTGACACCTTACCATCCATAGGGACATTCTCGAGTCACTTTTTGAAAATCACTCAACCAATTTAAGGATGTAGAAAATAATCCATACCAAGAAGAAGGTATTTTTTCATCAAATCTTTCTATTATATTACTAATTTTTTACTCTTTTTCCTTATTACATTCAAACAAAAATCATTTAAAATTAATTAATTAGTATTTTATTATTTTATTATTTATTTTAACTTATATATGTGGTTATATTTTTGATGTATTTATATTTCATAATTATTTTCCTTATCTTTTGACAATTTCTGGTCAGTAGTTGGATAACCACACATCAAGACATTGTGAATATTATAACTATCATGAACATTATGGTTGAAAATAATTAATTATTTATAACTTATAAATCTATAAATATAAATATTTCCATTCTTATGGAGTTAATCATAATAATGTATAAATAGAAATTACCTATGATTTGGAAATCAAATCAAGGAAAGATATTTTATGAAAAATATAAATTCAAAAAGATTAACCTTGAACACTGTAAGTTATCTAAACAAATATTTATATTTGTAAATGAGTTAAAAAAATAAACACAATTCATACAGGGTTATATGATTTAATAAACCTAATATTATTATTAAAGAGGGAGAAAAGTGACAAAATAAATCAAGATTTATGGTAAGGGGATTCTCAAACTATATCATTCAACCATAAATGTTTGACTTGAAATATGGATTAATACTTTCCTAGGGTGATATTACCTAGACTACACAGAATATAATTAATTCTATGGGTTTAAAAAAGTTTTATATGGAAACAATTTACCCTTTAATTAACTCGCACAAATAAATGTACAAATCTATAAAACCGAGGAAATATATATATGTTAAACATGTATAAAATAAGAAATGTAATAAAATTTAGTAATAAATTGAAAAAAATAAGGAAAAATATTAGTGTAATAAAAATGCAGTGGGATATTATAATTATAAATCTATTGATTCAAAAGAAGGGGTTACAAAGTTCAGACCACTCCTAACCTAGACATGAAGCAACCCCGAGATCCAATTCCCCCCAACTATTTCAAATAAATCAAAGAAAAAAAAATGAAATGTAAAAAAATACTTGTCCATTATCAGAGAAAACATCATCTACAAATAAACCTAAGTACATATCTATGGGTTGAGTAATTATTCCAACAATGTAGACCCTGATATTTTTTCCATTTGCCCTTAACATCAGAAATTGGTTATCTCATAAGATATAAAACTATTATGAATAATTTGAAAGTAGAAAATAATTATTTCACTATAAAATCAATCAAATGAAGTGGTTTTCTATAATAATTTTAATACAACAATAGTATTATCTTTCAAAAATTAGAAGCATTTTATAATTTATAGTTTGTAAAATGAACCTTGTTTACACACTCACATGAATGCATAACGAAACAACTATTCTTCTGAATGGTGGTTTATCCTCCCCCAAGTGATCAAATTTTTGAATAATATTCCTTGTTTCATTCTAATCAGCATTTTGAAAAATGTTTATTTAAACATGGACGCATACAATGCATTCATGAAAACAAACTAACCTATACCATCCCATATGTCATCTAAAGCCCGTTATTAAAATAACATATATCAAAACCATATTTCATTTAAGAGATAAACAATAATCAATTTAACATTTCCATTGTGGGTGACCCTCACAACACAATTCCAAATTGTACTAATATGATAATTATCAATTGAGTGTTTCTCGAGAGAAACAATTGAATATAATAAACAAATATTCTAGAAACTTGAAATAATTTGAGTTTCAATGAAAAATTAATGATTTATAAAATACGTACCTCATGTTATTTTTCATGAACTATCTAATAAGATTCCATAGTTCATACCTCTTCCAGTCATTTCTCATAATTTCTAAATATGAGTAGTTGATGATTTTTTAAAATTGGAATGTTGAAAATGATATTCCCTAGAAAATGATAAGGGTATCCCTTAATTTGAAGAGGATAAGTGGCATCACCCAAAGAAATTAAAAAATGATAGAAGGAATTTAAACAAAGGCTGAAAACTAAAGACCACAGTGTATCCCAAGTCACCATGATGCAGAACTGTTAAAATAATATTAGACAATTGTTCAACCCACATGAACATTTTATCATGTATGGTCAAATTGAATTTTATATTTATTCTGATATCAACATAAATGATAAAAAAAGTGGAAAATGACATATTCAAAAAATGAATTCCACACCACAAGTGACAATAACTATAGAGTGGGTTTTGCTACACCCATTCCCTCTGATACAACTACCTTGAAAAAGGTTGTGACACCAAACATAGCCCCTCAGAACTATACACCATAGCCACTTCCTCCACAGTATGGATTGGATGAAACCATTAGTGGATCTTAAATCCACCTCCCAAGACCTTAAACTATATGAGACAACTTTTTTCACTGAGAGACTTATTTTACGGCGCAGAGTGAGCCTCCACATCACGACCCATGATGCTCTATAAAAATCCTATACCAAAACCCTTAAAACCCCTATTGGAAACACCCTAAACTCATATAAATCATAATATCACATGAAAATATAAAAGAAAATGATAATATAACTGAGAATTGAGGTTTTAAATTATTCCAAACAATGATATTTCCATCCATGGGAAGCTAGATATCATTCATTATTTTGAACAGGTGAAGACATAGCTCTAGTATAAACATTTCCTTATCCCCTGCTTCCTCTTGAATGTAATCATACTGCCATAAAGGAATAATTGTGGAAATATACCTCCCATATAGGGTATTTTCATATCTCTACAGTAACCGAACTGGATCATGGATTCAATTTTTTTTTCAGGCTCAAGAGAAATACAATCCAAACATATCACATGAAGAGGATATGGGTGATATTCTTTTAGATGAGAAACATTGAACATATTAAGAATGACATTGAACATTGATGGTAAGGATAATCAATACACAACTATTCAAATATATTCAACCACTTAAAATACTCCAACATACAATGGTGGAAACATCAATTATTTTTTCCTGTGTCTATGGCCATGTCTCGATAACACTTTTAACATGATGTGGTCACTCACATAAAAAGAAAATATTTGGTGATGATTATCTAAAAGTAATTTCTATTGGATTTGAGTATCAACCATATGATTCCTAATTATATATATATTTTATGTAGTCTCATAAACACGACTCAGTCAAATTACTATTGTATCTCATCTCTCCAACCCAATAAAGTGAATGAAATGAAGGACGTCAATACAAATCCTTGAATGTGTCAACTATGTGATCACCTGCATGATTTTATTATAAGATAATTCAATGAAAGGCATATAATCCCTCAGTAAACAAATAAATTCTATGAAATAATCTCTATGAATATATTCTAATGTCTAAAATTTGTGTTCTAAATTCCCATTCTTCTGTGGAAGATATGTTATGCTTGTTTTCAATAGACTCTTGAGAGATAGAAGAAATGAATGTGAAAATATCGATGTGAATCGAGGATATTTTTCAGATAAAATTGAAATTGGGATTCTATGTAACCAAAAAAAAATTTATAAATAAATTTTTTTTCAAACATTCTACCATGATGGACTCTCCAAACTTCACCGACTTTGTTAGTAAATCTAGAATCAACAGAATAGAATCATCTTTTTGTAGCATCCATGGTAGAGCTGTGAAAATTACCTTTTTACTTTTTTTTCAATGTACGTACACCAATTGAAGTATATATCATCATAATATGTTTTTGTTAATGTTAAACAATTACTATTTACATTATATACATTTTATAACATACTATGCACTATTGAATCACATACTAGACCACCGAAAATGTTCTTTCGGAACCTTTTAAACATTATAAATACTCAGATGACCAAACAATTTTTTATGGGGATATACTGAATAATGTTATTACTAGAATGTATAATGATCTAAATTTTGTTATATTAATATAAGAATGAGTTTTAATCCTTGTTATATCAATCATAAGTCCCCCACCATGTATGTCTGACCTAATAGTTATATAATTAGAATCTACTTTTTGAGAATCTTTTACCAATCAAAACAAGCCTAGAAAAAAATAATAATTCAGGTATAAAAATTAGGATCATTCTATTTTCAATATCCTAAGTACATTTCATTAATTACACTTGTTAGATGCAATTGATAATGACATTATCTGGTCATTTGTTTTTATAATTATAGGAAAATTTTATTTCCCACATAATTCTCAATATTGAGAAAGTATATAGAGTTAAAATCAAACAACCAAAGGTAATCCATCCACCTTAGTTACCATATATACAAGTATATCTAAGAAATAATATATTTTAAACTATTTTTTATAGTGAATATAATAAATATATCTCAAATGACCTAATATATATAAGTATTTAAAGGAATGGGAAATGGTAGAAAAATCATGTCCATGCATAATATAATAGATCTCATGTTTTCACAATTTTCTCAAAGTATATTCCACAACAGGATATCCCTATATGGGAACACAAACTATATCAGATCTAGATGCATCACAATATACAAAATAGTACAAACAATGTTCTCATGACATTAGGGAAGGTGTCAATGTGAGATGTGTTTTAAGATCTGAAATTATATTTTAAAAGTTATCTTTCTATATGAACATGAAACCTATTATTTCAAAAGAAATCATTTGGAGAATACAAACATGTTATATCTGAAACAAATAAATTATAACATCCTACTAACCCAAAAAATATTTATCTCAGAATTATTATTTGGTGGAAGGAAAGAGACAGTTTCTTCTGAGAGGTGTCAGTTTCCAGGATCCTCATTCACATGTATATAGTTTTTGGATATATATAATATATACCCACACCAATATAATATAGGAAACCATCGAATGATACCACAAAAATATAATCATGATATATTTGGAAGATTTTAACACCTTTAGATTTTATAAGATTTTTTTTAAAATAAATTAACTTTATTTATTATAATTTATTACCTAAAAAATTGAGATAAATTGAAATTTGAAATATGATTAAGAGCGTATTGAATCTAGTTTTTTCTTTCCAGGCTATGGAATATTCATAATAATATTTGCAAATCTATTTGATAAGTTGACGCATCATTCTGAGGATCAGGGGGCCTCATTATAGTGATATAAAATATATAAAATATATTTTATCACACATGTAATGTATAATGTGAAATTTTAATTACTCTTATGAATTGTATCCGATCAGATTTATGGTAATATGATTGAGTTCATTACATTGTGTTTACCTTATACGTGACATAAACATTGTTGGTTTCAGGTGTCGGGTCCATGGTGAGTCGGGCAGAGTTGTTAGGTTGGTATTGTTTTAATAAAATTAAAATAGATATCCCCTATCATATTCTCTCCTATGTGCACACATAGTAGAAGGCCAATCCCTATCTTCCCCTTTCTTTCCCTTAGATAAATGGACAATCCAAGTTGAGGCAGAGCCACTAGGTGCCGTTTCTGATGTCGATTGTCACCGGATCAAGAATCAATGCCTCCTAGATTTCATTATAAACCTGAAGATTCAGAATTTCTCCCTCGAGGATAGTGTTATTATTTTTAATTTTTCATATCACTTTTTATGAATTGGTTTAAGGTTTTAAGTCTCATTGAAAATTTCATGGGACCCCTTGTGGTCTGATTAGTGTGTTTCATGGTGAACACGGGTGATCTCGGTTATTTGTATGGATATCCAATTAGATTTTTCAATCAACAGGGCATATAAACATGTCATACAAGTTGTGTTTTTTTCATGTTTATGGGAGATAATGTATAGGGTCATCATAATGTGTATGTGTGGTTATATTCCATGTAGGGACCCAAATCATGTGGTTGGGGGAAATGGAATTCATAGCCTTGTAATTGTACATTTTAGTGTTAATTAACCTGACCAATGTGTATCGAAACAGGGTTTAATACATGAGCTCAGGTAAACATGGATAGGTGGTCATGCAACCTGAAGGTACTATGTATTATGGGATCTATGGTTTGTAAGGGACATGTCTAGTTGGAAAATGTGACAGAGAAACACATCCATGCGTTGGGTAAAGCAGTACATGACGTGTAATATCTCTACACACTATGTATGACTACATTCATCAGAGAACTATGTAGAAATGATTCATGGTCAGGTGTTCGGGTTGGTTCACATTTTTTGTGTCCCCCTCACTCATCATGTACTCCAAGAGGATATTTTTTTGATCTTATACCTTCTGTATGTTCTTCTTTGTAGATCAGATATTGGATCACAGGTATCCAATCCTATGTAATCTTCCATGTATAATGCAATGGTGGCCTCAATTTGGGCTAGGGATTTACGATGTTCTTGTAGTGTTGGGAGGGTAACATGGGTTAGTGACACCGACTAACTAGGTAGAGTGGGTCCACTTGGTCTCTTTTGGTGATGATTTGACTATCTTGGTTGAGTGGGTCCCTTTAGTCTCTAGTAATGGAGTTATGACTAATTTGGTTGAGTGGGTCCCCTGGGTCCTTTCTCTTTGAGGTTTTTTGGAATCACATACAATTCTCTAGACTGTGAACCCTCTTCAGCTACTTTTCATATGTGAAGTGTAGTGGTAATACCCTAACATGTTAGAGAGTGGGTTCAACTTTCATGTAGTGGTATTACACTAAAAAGTTATGTATTGGGTTCCCGTTTCTTTTTTCTAGAGTGATTCTCCTCAATTTTCATCCTACAAGCTCAAAGGACATTGAGTACATATTACTCCATGAGGCTCGGTGTGATCCTCAAATCCTTACATTTTCCCTAGTATGGTTGGTATTCGTGTTACCAATATTTACCTAAGCATTGATCCTATATCCAAGATGTTTTTTTTCTTGTACGGTATATATCTCCCAATGATTTTTGGGATCAGCCTCTCTATCTATGTGTCGACAAGATTTTCATCCTTCTATTATCTATTATGAAATTTTGACTATTACAGTTGAGTGAGTCCCCCACGTCCTTCATGATGTTTCCTAGGAAGATTCTGAATTGGCATGAACAACTCTAAACATGCAATGATCCATTACTAGGAAGGTTTTACTAGATTCCAGTTGTTGCATGATACAACTTTCTGTGATCTATATATCCTACTATGGCAACCACCAGTGGATCATTGTTGGGATCCCCTGCCTGAGGAGTTAGATTTAGTTTAATCACTTGGTGACTTCTTACACGATGATGTCCATCGGTCATGCCCTTGTAGATAGTAATCTTGAGGGATTTTAATGTTGTTACCTTTCTATATTTTACCAGTAAAGTGGAATCTCTTAGAAGAGTTCAATATTGTTTGGTGCGGTTAGATCATTGAATTCCAGGTGTCAATGCTATATGCCATTCATTTTGAAAGCTATCAAGGATGGCATGGATCTTGTTACAGTCTATGTGGTATGTACCACAAGATAATGTTGTGACGGTGACATTGGACTATGAATTGGAGAATATGGAAAGTCTATGGTTGGGACCAGGATACTTGGAGATGAGTATATCTTGGTATGCTCTTGGAGTCATCAAGGTATGTGTAACTTCATGACATTCCTAGAACATTATGCCGACTAGTCATGTTTAGTTGAGGATAGTCTCGAGATGGAGCACCTCATTCATTTTTGTTTACTAAGGCTAGGATGAGCTGACTGATGCCCATCAATTTCTCCCATTTTTGTTTGGGTTTTAGGGTTCCTAACTAGTATTCTTATGCTGAACCATAGATGGATTTTTCCCACACATGTTGTTTCTTTTGCAGTCTAGAGGTCCTTTAAAGGCTTCCAAAATACACCCGGAGTAGGCGGAGCATAGTGGATATATTGACTACAATTTTTACCGGAGCCATACAACAAATCTTACTGAGTAGAGTTTGAAAGTTATCTCCTCCATCTGAGTTGGTTGGATGATTTTTTAGTTTTTCATTTGGTGGGTGTGTATTTTTCCCCCTTATTCTGTTGTAGTACTCTAGTTGGGATAGATATATGCATGACTTTTTGTTTTAAATATTTATATATTCCTATGTACTATTTTATTGAGGTGTGTGTGGGTGTGTGTGAACATGTATAATAGAATAAGGCCTCCAACATGTGTTGTAGCTTACTCGGTGCTAGTCACTTTTTCCAAGCCTACTGGAAGTGGATTTGGGGATTTGCAGATTGAGCCCCATTGAGTCGAGTCATGATATAGTTGTTTCAGAGGTGGTTTCACTTTTGGGACCTGGGAGTGTAGTTAGTCTTGTTTTGATATTGTTTTGGGTTGAATTGGGTCGGTGATGAGATGTTTCAAGTTCATCTTTCAAGTCAGGGACTCTAATGAAGGTATGGGCAGCTGGCATATCCATTTACTAGAAATTTGATAACCATCCTTTATAATTATAACATTAGGTATTCGCTCACTGAGAAATAATGGCACATGCATCATATAAGATTGCGTTTTGGGTTTTTTCATGTCCTTCTTTAGTCATCTCCCTAGATAAACTCTTTGACTTTTGTGCATATTGGAATTATCTTGTGGATATTTCTACAATGGAAGACATCACGAGTTTGTCAGGGTCTGGAGTATGACTCGATCAATGATGAGGTCTCCATACAGGGGCTCAGTCATGGGACAGGTTCATATCCAGTTGTGCAGCTAGTGGAACCACCACTCATAGATATGGGCATTGACCTACCTTCTAGAGTTTATATGGATGCTACCTATGAAACCGAGTTGTGGATAGCTCTATTTCTGTTGGATGCCGATTTGTTAGGGTCATGAAAATATCTATATTTTCAAAGGAAGAGTTTTCCTATGGTCCATGTTGAGTAGGTCCCACACATAGCATGCATACAATGATGCACACACCATCATCAGAGGAATAACTATTCTTGTACTAAGGTACCATGACATGGTTTTGGTCAATTGTGAGAGAGATGCTACTACACTTGTTATGACTGAGAACTTCTTGGAAGAGATTGTCCTTCCGAATGTGTTGTTGTGGGAGGTTAGTTGTTTGAACATCTCAACTATGGCAGTAGTTTCAATGTGGGTTGTTAAGCAGTGGATGAATAGTGGAATGCTTTGTGTCCATTTTACTTTATATATTTCTATTTATAGACAGTATGTTGAGGTACTCATTCCTATTTGTTTCTTTCTCATGGTTTGTTTTGGGCATTGGTAAGACCCTGTGTTGGTGTTTTTTTATGTAACTTTGACTACATGAGGAAGATATAACCTTCTCCAACCGAGACACATTTTTGAAATGAAGTGAAATCAATGTTCATGAGTTAGTGAAACACGAAGAAGAAAATAATTAGGTGTGGTGGTTGAGTCCCTTTGACTTGTGTTCATAAGGCCTGTAAGTGTGTTGTTAGTCAAAAGGGCTAGGTATGACCTACTGTGAGAATCTGGGATGACCTTTGTAATTTGTTAGTTTCCTTGTGTTCTCAACGTCAGCTCATATGTGGTATGCTCATGGAGGTTATTATGTGGTATGTTGTGGCTTTTAAATCATAGGAAGGATGGAAACATCCCCCACAAAGATATTTCCTTGAGGTGAAGTATAATACTATATAGGAATGATAGATCCACCCAAAGAGGATAGTGTCGAGGTATAGTGGAGGATTTACGTTGACCTGTGAGTTAGTGGTCGATTTCATGGGTGACATGTAGTTTTTTCAGGGGTTATAATACCCATTGTGTACACTTGGGAAACCCTATTTTTTCACATTGTGGAGAAGACATTTTTTTGAGTGGTATTGTGGGTTTTTTGTGAGGTCTCACTTGACGAGATATCCATTGGGTGTGTTCTAATTGGATTTTCCTAGAATGTGGGGAGTGAATCAACCTTATGATGTATGGAATAGTCACCAGTCTTGTGGTATGATGGGTTGTTGCAATGGCCTTTTTCATTAGCATCATTTTGGTGTTGGAGCAGACCATTTGTAGTTTGGTGGAGGTTTTTTGGATCTCATTCGAGGATTTTTTTGAATAAAGACCATGGGCATGGGTGATCGGTGATGAGTTCTTATTTCTGGTTGGATGTCGTTGAGGTTTTGGAGTTTTATATGGGGATTTTGGAAACCCAGAGGATTATGATCCCTCTATTTTTTGTCAGTTTTGTCATTCTTTTTGGTTCGTATTTGTTATAGCATAAGAACCACTAATGAGATCACTAAGATAGGAGTCATAGTGGAGAGCTCAGGTTCATTCCCATGTCCCTAGAAATTTTCATTTCATGGGAAAAATACATCATGTTAGGTGGGGATGTAGCGACTTGGGTTTGTCCTTATGAAACATTTTTATATTCCTATTATTATTTTTGAATACATGCACTAATTTATCCCAGGAGTCCACGGGATGGGCACCCTCGACAAGGTGAAAGTAAATATATTAAATATTTTTTTATCACCCATGAATATTTTTTTCATGAAATTTGAATAAATCTTGAGTAGTTTCATTATCATATATCATAGACTAAATTTTAGTTGAGAACATGTCATTTGGATTATGAGCGACATAAAATTTTTTAGCGCCTGATGTTAGTTCTGAGGTGAGATTGGATAGGGTGTTACATGGATATTGGTTATAATAAATAAAAAAATATCCCCTACCATATTCTCCCCAAAGTGCACACACTGGAGGAGGCATATCCCCCTATTCCCTTTGTTCTCCCTTCGACTGCTAGATGAACCAAGGGGAGAAGGCACTTCCAGGTGCTGTTTCTGAAACCAATAGACACTAAATCGATAATCAGCATGTATTTTTCATTGTTATGAACCTATATCTATGCTGTTACTCTCTTGAAATTTTTTGATTGAGTTTTAAGTATTAATCATACATTTTATGTGTTTTTTAAGGTTTTAGAGCGCATTGATAATTTTAGGGACCCCTTGAGGATCGATCTGGTTGTTTTGATGTGATGAGGGGTGATTTGGGATATTTGTTGGGAAAAACCCTTGTAGTTTTCTATCAACATGGGATGTGAATTAGTAATACATGCCATGTGTTATTCCAGTTCTGGGGAGGTGAATTTAAAGGTCTTCACATCATGTATGCGTGGTTACACACTGTGTGGGGACCCTCATCACGTGGCTAAGGGGAATGACTAGCTTAGCCACAGTTGAGTATATGGTTGTTTAAAAGAACATGAAAAAAGTAAAAAAACATGGGGTTCTGTAAATATTCATATTTACAACAAAAATTTAGTTGTTCATGAAACCTAAACATGTTATGCTATATGGGATGCACGACGTGTAAAGGACATGGCTGATCGGACCGTGTGACAGAGAAACATGGTCAAGGGTCAGGTTAAGCAGGACACGTCATGTACTATCTCTACACGCCATGAATGCCTACATTGGTTGATAAACTATGTAATAAATATACAAAATTGGTTGATATGGTTATTTCACATGATGAGTGTCCCCCTTATACATTGTCAAATCATTGAGGATCTTCGATTGATCTTTTTCATCCCATATATCCTTCTTTGTAGATCGAATTCATGTTCGTGAGTATCCAATCTTGAGTAGTTTTCTACATAGAGAATGATTGTGGTCTCTCTTTGGGCCTAGATTCTTTGGATTATAGTAAGTGTTCTATTGGTGTCTTAGGTTAGTGACTTCTACAGGCTAGGTTGTGTGGGTCCCCATGTTATCTTTTTGAAATGTTTCGACTAGACGGTTTGAGTGGGTCACCCTAGTCTTTGGTAATGGCATTACAAATAGATGGGTTGAGTGAGTACTCCTGATCCTTTTTCATTAAGTGTTTTTTGTTTCACATCCGCTATGCTAGACTCTGACCACTCATCGACAACGTTTCATATATGCAGCATAGTTGTACTCCCTTCCCATGTAAGGGAGTGGGTTCGTGTTTCTCATAGTGGTACTCCCCTATCATGTTATGGAGCTGGTCCACATTTTCATTTGTAAGAGTGAGTCTCCTTAGTTCACTTCCACTATAGAAAGAGTGGGCATTGAGAATATATCTATCCTAGAGGCTCGGTATGTTAATCACATCCTAATGTTTACCCTGGTAGTGTTTGTATCGGTGTGACCAATATTTACTCAACCATCAATCCTCTACACATGATCTCATTGTTCCCGCAGGTTATGGAGAACCTAGTGAGAATTGGGTGTAGAATACATAGATGTGTATTGAGATGTCTTTCATCCTTCTATGATGTAGCATAATGTTTCAATCGGTAGGGCTGAGTGATTCCTCCAAGACCTTCGTGAAGTCTCCTCGGCAGAGATGGAATTGGCATGACCAAATCTACACAGGCATTGATCCCCTACTTGGATTTTTTTACTACATTCATGTAATTTCACGATCCTACATTCTATGATTGGTGTTCTCTGCAAGGGTTACCCCTAGTGGATATTTTTTTTATCCCCTACCTGAGGAGTTGGAGTTAGTTTAGTCATCGGGGGACTTCTTCCATTATTTTTTCCATCAATTGTTCCCTCACGGATAGGTATTAGGAGGGTTGGTTGGTTTGTTCTATTGTTATGTTTTATTATTAAAGTCCCATATCTTGATTGAGTTCCATATATTATGGTTATTTTGGCTCATAAAAATTGAGTTTTCAATTCTTTCCCCCATTTCTTTCTATGAACCATCAGTGATGGATTGTCTTTTTTTTATGAGTTCGGTACCTCTTGAGACCGTTGAGAGTTTTGAATTTGACCTCAAGTTGGATACCATTGATATTTTATGGTTGGGACAATGATATATGGAGATGAGTATATCTGGGTAGGATTTGGGAGTCTCTATGTTTTGTTTTTCTTCTTTTCATTCTATGGGCGTTGAGCTAACTAGTCATGTTTAGCTGAGGATGATCTCAGGATGGATCTTCTCTCTCATTTGGATTTTCCTAGGCACGGTTGATCAAACTGATTCCCATCAGCTATTACCTTTTTGGTCTGTGATTTAGGGAGAAAAATTAGTACTGTTATACTCATCCCTAAATGTACTTCTCCTAGACATGTTTTTTATTGTGCTGAACACATGTCCTTCGATGGAGTCCATGTTGGGCCCATAGCATGAAGAGTATAATAGCTAGACTGACAACGGTTTTTGTCGGAGCCATATGACACATCATACCAGAAATAGTTTGACAGATATCCCATCCAAAAATGTAGGTTTTAAATTTTTTTGTTTATATTTTGGTGGGTTGGTATTTTTCATTTTCTACTACTTTTATACTCTAGTTGGGATATACATATACATGCATTTTGGTTTTCAGTTTTTATATATATCTAGGCACTATTGCATGGAAGTGTATATGGGTGTGTGTGTGTGTGTGTAGGTATTATAGGATAAGTCCTCCCATGTGTGTGATATCCTACTCAGCACTAGACTTATTCCCCAAGATTATTGGAGTCGAGCTTGGGGAGTCGTAGCTCCAACCCTATTGTGTTAATTCATAGCAAAGAGATTATTATTTCATATGATAGTAATCATTTTGTCAATTTAATGGAGGTTACTAATAGAATTAAATAAATCAATGATTTATATGTCACACACAAACATTCATATATATATATAAATAATTAATTATTTTGGTACTAATTAATTAAAAATAAAAAATAAAAACAACATTAAAATAAAGAAACACTTTTTCTGACGTTTTTTATACACACAAACATGTTATATCTCATTAAATTAAATTAATATCTCTTGGTGATTTATTTTAATCAAACATATATATTTTATATTGAATAAAATATTTTAATGTCAATTATATATATTTTCTAGGTATTAGAGAATAATAAAACCTATTTTCAGCTTCAAAAAATTATTTTTCTACGAAGTTTTTCTATTGAATTTTGTTCATATATTTTAAAATTAATTCCTCCTCTTTAAGAATATGTATATTAAAAAATTATCTAATTTTTTTAAATCATAATATAAAAACTATCTATGGTTTTATTTTTTTGATGTATAGTGAAAAATACTTTCTTTTATTAATTTTTTTTTTCATTTAAAGTATTTAAAAATGATAAAATATTTTAATATAGTTATAAATTTAAAATTACATATATTTTATATTAATTTATTTAATTTACATCATATAAATTAATTTTTATTGAATTTTAAATTAATTGTATTTATACTTTTGAATTTTTTCACTTTGTAAAATAGCTTTTTCATCACGTATACATGTTTAATTTTATATTCAGTTTTACCACTTTAGTTAATTGAATTAGAAAACATGGATTCTATTTAGGATTTAGAATAATTATTAATATATATTACCTGAAACATAATTTTATATTGTAATTAATAATAATGTAATAAAAATTAAGTACATTGATTATGTATAAAACATGATAATAATGAGTTAATTTAAAGAGTGGAGGATATGATTGCCAATAAAACCTATCTGAATCTTATTTGATAGACATATCTTGAAATTATATTTCAAAATATTGAATATACTTACAATCTTTTTTTTCATGGGAATGTATTTATTGTTTTCAATTATATTGGGATATTTACAAGTATTTTCCAAGTTGGTTCATTTCCCTACTTATAAAATGACATTTCCTCACCCCTCATCTCTACACTCCACGATCCTTTGCTTACAAAAAAAACTTCCTAAAAAACTTCTATGATTCCCTTACCATTTCATAGAGGTATTTTATTGATTATGAATCCATCTAAATAAGTCTTTTGGTATATAACTCATGTGACTCTCCAAATAGGGGGAGATTCGTGCATGTGCAAAGGAAGTCGATACTTATGTTAGGGGATTTTCAACTCACATTTATTTATGTAGGAAACATGACATATAAAGAAAATTATTTAGTTTGATCGATATAAATCATTTTCATTTTTTATTATGGTTATATTGATAATTATGGGATATATATCTATTCAATGTGCTTTCTTTTATAAGGCTTATGATTCCAAATATACCAAAGTAGAAAATGTTTAATTTTACAATTTCATTTTTTATATAAATGTTTATGATATGACTCCAATGATGAGATTTCATGATCTACCTAACAAGAATCAAGTGTAGTTGTTCTATTATGGTTATTTTGGGAAAATATATGTTTTCCTTTCATTTATCACTTTTAAAGGATTATATAAGACAAAATATCTTTTTTAAAGAAAACTCATATTTATTTCAATTTTTGATCAAAACCACATATTATTACATAAATATGTTTTCGAAAAATGGTTAATAGCATTAATTTAATTTATTTCAATGATATTCGAAATAATATTTTACCCATGTTTGAAATTTTAAAAAATCACATGAAAGGAATCATTATGTCAATTTCCAAAAAAAGTTATTATAGATTTTACCAAAATATGAAAGGAATCATTTTTTTAACATTTACATCATGATTGTAGTTTTCATGTATGATGACCAATCAATGATTTAAATAATATTTAAAAATATTTCAAGGGATTTATAAAATAAATAATTTTTTATTTTTTTGTTGTTTCCTAATTTTAATGTCTTTTTTTTAAGTGGAATGGCTTTTTCCCTCATGGAATGTTCCAAGTCATCTTTCAAACACATTTTCCCTCTAATATTAAATTATTCTTTTGTTACTTATGTTTTACTAGGGATATGATCCATTTATACTATCCTTATAATGTCTATATAAGGATTAAGATTATTAGGAAGATATGTATATTATATCCATTCCTTTTACATAGATTTTTCTATGATGTTTCGATGTGATCATTTTGAGACCCATTTCATTTTTTATGATATTATAGACATATAATAAGTCTATTATTTCTATGGTTTATGATATGATTAATGTTTTATGATCTTTTGGAACACTTTTATATGGTTTTCATTATATAATTGTTGTACGTTATAACCAATGATGTTGGTTACATTATAATGATGGATAGTGGTCACATTATAACCATGGATGGGTCAGAACTATATCTCACTATAATCCAATTGGGTCAATATTTATAAATCATGAGATAAAATGGGGAAAATATTTGGGCATGATACGGATTGGTAATTCCACCCAAGGGCAAGATCTATAACTGGAAACATGTCGATCTGTTTGATCCACCATTGTAAATAGACCTATTGTCTGGATCTTCAATGGGAAAAATTATATAAGGCTTGAAACACTATGTTTTATGGTCTTGGTAGTTAACATTGACATGTGGAATTGTTTCTACATAAATTTTTGGTTATGACATGATTAAATGGTTCATTAATTATGATGATTTCACACTCATATGAATCATTTATTATGGAATGAAAATTCTTTATGCCATGAATCTTGTATATTATATTTGATAGTTATGGTATGAACATTATATGTTTTTTATGATCTCATGCCATAATTATTATATTATTCATTCATATGTTCATAAAATGATATCTACAATGCTTAGTCATACTTTTCATTTGATCATACCCTTTCATTTATTTCACTTAACAAGGTTATGAAGAAATGTTTCAAGTAGGGAATTTTTATGAAGATTATAAAAAGGGAAGTACATTGTTGTATATTTTTAAGATATTTAACTAAATTAGATGATTATGATCCTTGTATCCAAATAAACTAATGCATTATCATCCGCAGAAATTTATTTGTGAAATATATTCAATATTCATCTAAAAATATGTAATGCCTATGTATTAACATCCTAGATCATTATAGTTTATATCAAATAAATATTTATTCACCCTTTGGAAACATAGGTAGTAAAACATTAGTAATAAAACATTGGTTAAGCCTATGTGTAGGATATCATCAAATTTTACTGGTAAGGAATATATTTTGGGGTTTACCGAAAAATACATCCCTATCTAGATGGTAGAAGTGTATGTGGTTTTGGAATAGATTTATCTATGGGAAATAAAACGAAAAATAGTGGGTTCATCATGGATTGATCATTACCAATTTTTTTCAATGGACCATAATATGCACCATGTATAACACTCCCATGGTATATCCTTAGGTTAATTTACATTTTCAATATGAACCATCATTAATTATTTGAATAGGTGATCATCATGGATGAACTTGGTTAAATATATGGGTTAAAAAATTTAAAATATGGTTTTAGATTTAGACAACCAATTAATGATTCATCCTGAATATGTTCCCTTCCACTATATTTAGTGTTTTTTACACAATAATTTTTTATATTATTCATTATAAGTAACATAATGGAACCATTTCAATGATTAATGTGAGGGACAATGTGATGATTTCCCACCTGAGTAACCAAATATTTTGGGATATTGGATTAAAAACATTGTACTTATTTTCAAACAAAATTATAAATTTGTGAATCATGTTCAACTTCAAAATGGTCAATTTAAGGAAAAATTGACATTTTAATCATTCATGATATGGAAAACAACCACTTTTATTTATTCTTATGATCAACAAGTCTCTCGTTGATGGATTGTCTCTATTAAGAAGATGCTTTCAATGAAATAGTATATAGATCATTTAGTGGTTATCTATATTATTTATCATTTAGAAGGAAAAGTGAATCAATGGTGGAAGCTTATCTAGAATATGATTCAATAGAAATAAATTGACTATGTAGTATGTGATGAGTTTATTAGGATATTTCTCATTATTTTCATCCTTTATATTCTACTAGAAAATATAGAGAAGTAATTCCATGATCTTAATCAAAATGGTATGAAAATTTATTTGTGTTAATGAGGATAATTTTACAAGGATATCAACGTATGTTGTTGTTTTCATCATAATAAATTAATTTAAAAAACGTAAATTCCATGAAGGATTAAAATAATTTATCCAAAAGGAATTTTCCATAAAATATTAGTATCAATAAAGAAATTATCTAATCTGCAATCAAGGTATAATGGAAATTTGAGAGTCCCGTTATTCTCAACGTTTAGATAAGAAAAGTAAGATCGAGCCTCATAAAAACTCAATTATATAACATGGTGGAAGGAAATTATATAAATATACATGATAGAAATATGGGAAGTGACATCAAGGTAATTATTTGAATGGAACTATGAGGTGATTTAAATGTGGAATAGTGGGACATAAAGCCCACAAATGTTGAAATGTTAAGAATGGTCTAGTGAATGCAAATTAGGATAATAGGAATCTATTTAATTCACCACATACTCTATAATGCTTCTAATTCAAGGATTAAACTCATTATTATAACTAGTTAAAAAATTAAATTATTTTTTATAATGATAGTTTATTGGTTCCAAATGAAAATGATAAAGGGAAATATCATGTGATACAAATTGTTGTAGTTGTTTATGAGAACGAATAGGTGACTGAAACTTAATTGTTTTTACAGCACTTTTGAGGAGAAATTGGGAAACAAATATAACAACAAGGACATAAAAAAACAACCAAACCTCCATGGCCATGTTCATTAAGAACATTTTAATTCAATTAAAATGAAAGTAAAAGCCCCACCCTAGAAACAAGAACAATATGATCAGCATCCACCTTCCCATCACTGCTCGACTAGCTGTCCTGTGCCTGGATGCATGCGCCCAGTACAGATGGAAAACGCCATACCCTCTCAAAAAATCCAATTCTAAATAGTAATGAAAAGAAAAATGTTATCCACTCCATACATCTTCTGGAACAGACCCTTGAAAAAAAATTGGATGCAATGTCTCATGATCCATAGTCGTAGTGCCACAAAAAAACACACATCATTCAAACCACTAAATCCTCATCCAAGAAAAAAAACCAAATCAACCCAACCAACACACTGAACTCTGGACCGCAAGAATGAAATGAAAATATACATGATTAGAAGATTGATCCAAAAACTGAATCACCCCACACTGTAATAATCCAAAATCAGAAAGAATCTTCAAAAGATTCATGCGCTTCACTGATGGCACGAGAATGTTGACCCAACCTCCATCGAAGAACCACCGCCGGATTGAAGCCCATAAATCGTCATCCCAAAATCCTTCCAAAACGGAATAACAGAAGAAAAAATGAAGAACAAATAAAACCATCATAGAAAACTGGAAGAGAACACAGGGGAAAACCGAATCAAGATCCCATCGCCATAATCCATAACTCTTGTGGAGGCCACGCCCAACCACCAAACGCCTCCATCTGAGGATAGATCGGATCCCTCATACCACAGAAATGGAACTCAACCTCTGGTATGACACCAAACTACCATGTAACCCTATCCCATCAAAGGAGAAGTCACGCAATAAAGACGTCCAATAATGAAAATCAATGAGATGTCCAAGTCATAAAGAACTATCGTGATAGAGGATTTGTCGCCACGAACAGCTGTGCGTGGGGAGTGAAGTGAGCTAGTCCGGAACGAAGGAAAGTGGTGGCTAAAAGAGGAATCCCTAGACCACGTCACCAAGATTTCCATGCTAGAAAGAACAACCGTGATAGAGTATCTTCTACCATTAATAGCTGAGCATGGGAAGTAAAGTGAGTCGGTCCGAGAATGACTTGGAAAAAGTTACATTTATCATCCACTCATGAGTGGATAATTTAATTTTTTATTTTGTATATAGATGCTATTTAATATCTATGTAATTTTTAAATAATATTGAATGAACGATTTAATCATTAGAAGGTGAATTTGAAGAATTTTTTTTAATTATATGATAGTCTTATCGCATGTATATACTTCCTCTCCAATTGATGATTGTAGTAACGTGAATTCTAAAAATCATTTGATGATTACTTGATTTTAATTTATGTTATTCTATGAATGAATTATATTTCATTATATATCTCTCATATAAATTATCGAATAAGAGAAGTCAAATTTAAAATGATCTCATGATAAATAATCTATGTGAGAATGTATAGAAACTTACAATGGTTATTATTTCTTCCTCATGTGTCTTAATTCATAACCATGTTGATTATTTGTCACATAGGGTAAAATGGAAACACAACAATAAATCATTTTCTATTTTTTGGGAATTTTATAATATATTTATAGAAGAGTTAAATATTATTAATCTGAATCTTAGAGTTGAATTCTCAATAGAATAAATACATGGAATGTCACCCATTTTTGGTCTCCACAAATAATAAATTAATCTAATATTAATGAATTGAATAAGAACCAGTAATATAATTTTTATAAATGATTTATATGAACTACAGTGTCACTTTGGGCTGTAAATATTATATTTGATAATAACAAAGATGGATTTATGCTCATCTTTATTAATTTTCTAGAGATGAACATTACAGTGATAATAACATGTTACCTATACCCCATAATAATGAATTGTTTGATCATAAGGATTGATTACAATACTTTTCCATGATCAAACTTCATTATAGATATCAGAAAATTAGTTCCAACAATGAGGAAATACCGACGAAAAAAATTCTACACATGGCATCAAAATTATGAATATATGGTGACCCCATTCGGTCATAATAGTGACATAAAATTCTTCTTGGATTTAATGAATTGAGTCCTTAAAAAATTTCTTTATTTGTTTGTCATAGTATTTATAGATTGAATAATTATATATTAAAATAATAAGGAAGGGTGTGAAGATCACATAATAATAATATAGAAGTCCATAAATAATGGGATATTTTATAAAAAAATAATAAATATCTATAAAATTCTTTATTTTTCGGATATAAAATTTTTAGAGAAGGTATTTTTGTGGATCTATAAAATACATTGGAAATTTAATGTCATCCTAGAACATCCCAGAAATCTATGTTATGTATTTTACATGGTTTATATATATATTATTGATTGTTTTCCGAGAATTTATAATGAAAATAAAATCCACCTAGTAATTTTAATTAGAAGTGATACATGTTTTCCTATATATATAAATGTGAGTTAATATTTGAAGAACTGGAAAGATAATTAATTTAAAAAACTATGCCTAAACTAACCTATAGTGGAGAAGAGATTTTAGTCCATATTAATGAATCTGGTAATGGATTGGGAAGAATTATCATGTATATTTACATGGTTATAGCATATGACTCACAGAAATTTAATGTTAATGAGAAAACATAACCAACACATGATTTTCAGTTAGTTGTGATACTTTTTTCATTATAGATATAGAGGAGTTATCATTATATTGAAACTTATTTTATATATAATACCTAAATAATTTCAATATATATTAACATTGAATTAGATGTACATATGCAATAGAATATGGTTAGAATTGAATAAATATTAGGACTAGTCAATAAATTACCACCATGGGAAAGTAAAAAAAGTAGACGATGATTTATGTTGAATGGACCATATTTTGTAATCAATTATTAAGATAAAAAAGATCAAACCGTATTTATATAGAGTGGATGGATTTGGAAATCATGAATGATTATGAGAATTCTTATACTTCTAAAATGAGTGTTCAACCCTAAATCATTGTGATGATTAATGATTCACAGAAGGATGATGTGAAGCTACATAAAATGTTGAGAAATGTTATAGAGTTAAAAGTTGACTATGATTGAATGATAATGTGAACTATTATTGTATGTATTCTATCTATACCAGATTTGGTGAAGGGGTTATTATAAAAGAATAATATTTATAAATTCTCTCTTCATCTCGGAAGTATAAAAATGTATTGGGATTTGAACAAGTATTTTTTGTGGTATGGCATGAAAAGAGATATCATTGAGTATATATCATACTTAATGGTATGAAAGTAAGTTAATGTTGAGAGTGAAAATTATAGGGGGTTATTACAACCTCTAGCCATTTTACAATGGAAATGGGAAAACGGCACCATAGGTTTTTCATCATTGGAATCACTAAAACATCTAATAGGAATAATGTTATATAGTTTGGTTTTCACCACCTTATGAAGTCAACACACTTCATTTATATTTTAGAATATTTCTCCACTGGACATCTTATAAAGGAATACACTAAATAGTTGGTAAAATATCAATGAATACCTCATTATATTGTATATGTCATGATCTAACAACTTCATAAATGTTTTACAGAAACCATTATTAATATCTAGATATATATTTTAATATTTACACATTTTATAATATTCATATAGATGGTCAATTTAAGAGAATAATTCAAAACATAAGGATATATTTAGATCATGTTATCTATATTTCAAATGATTTTGGGATCAACACCTACATTAGATGCTTTTTCCAACAACAATATATTTCACTCAATAATTAATTGTTATCTTTAAGGAACCCAATATGGGAATGAATTTTATAGATCTGATGTGATGGAATGAAGTTAGAAAATTAAATATATTGGAACCTGAGTAGGCTATAGAAGTGGATGAGAATATTAGAGTTATTAAATAGAACATATGGGAAACATAATTTCAATTGAAAAGCTATACTGACATTCATTAGTGTGATACCGAATTCAAATTTAGTGGAAATGTGTTTCTATATATTTCCTCATTGAAGCAGGCTGTGAAATTATTTATGAAAGGAAATTTTACCCCTTTTATATTTACCCTTTTTATAGTCTTGATATAGTATAGATGGTATAATACTATGTTCAAATTCCACTTAACCTCTCTCAATCCCATGATGGGTTCCACGTATTTCACATGAAGAATAACATACCTGACCCTCCATATGTGATGAACTCATAGGTCATACCACTATATCAAGACCTTTATCATAATGAAAAGTTTATGGTTATTCTAAATCATAAAGATGTCATGTTTCAAAATAATACTAGTCACATGTTTAATGTATTGAGGTGAAACCACCATTTTTAGGATGCTATATGGGGCCCTGAGGATATGATGAGAAAAAAGTTTCCTTGTTTTTTATATCAATTTAATGGAATTTTATGGTTGAAATTAATATTAATATGGCTAGAATGAAACACCAAAAATTTTATGAAATATTATGGTGAATAAATTAAATTTCTTTTGTTTCTTGGGTAACACAGAAAATTGAGTTCCATTGAAATACAACAAACTATTAAAATATTATTTTTTAAAATGATAGTTATTGTATATCTATTTGAATGGTGGGTATGAATGGGTTTAAAAATATATGAATATATTTGGTTCAAAAAATGTATAAAATTAACTCTTTTTTTTAATAATTAATTAGTAATGAAAAATAAAAATGATTGGAAAACAAAAAAATATTTTAATAACAAAACTATTTTTATGTGCACAAATCAATTTCATATTGAAAATATTAAAAAATAAATTTTATTGATTAATTTTTATGTAATTTAATTATTAACAATTCAATAAATTATTTTCACATTCATCTTATATGTCTTATAGGCATTATAAAATAATAAGTCTAATTTTTGGCTTGAAATAGTATTTTTCTAAAAAACCATTTTGTTTCATTTGGTACATTCATTTTAAAATTAATTTTTCCATATATAGATAAATAATTTGAAAAAAAGAAAATTTTCATTGAATTTATAATTAAAAATTATATTAAAGTTAATTTATGATAATTTTTAAAAAATATATATTTTTCTATAAATAGTGAAAAATACATGATTTTATTAAAAAACAATCTATTCAAATAAAAAATATTGAATCTACCAAATTGAATAATAAGGATTATGAAGTTAATAAGAATAATTTATATATATAATAATTCCATATATATCATTATTATAAATTTCATTTTGAATTTTGATATTAAAATTTTCTATACATTGTAGAATATTCACTTTGGAATTTCCCTTTTATATATGGTCTATAGGACTAATTTAAAATAATATTTTTCCACTTATATGAATGTAATTTTAAAAAATGGATTTCATTTTTGAATTGAACATAATTATTATAATCTAATAAGTTTAAATGATTTTCAAATCATATTGAACAATTAGAATAGTAAATAATAATTATCGCAATTAAGGTTAAACCGGGTTTATCAGGGATTAAAATAAAAATACAAGTGTAATATTTTCAATCAAATAATTGTTAATCCTAGTATATAGACCTATTTCCATATTATCTTTCTCAGGTATGAATATCTGGTAATTAATAATATCTATTCATAGTAATATATTTTTCATTATGGATTAATTTTTGAAATATCCATGTAGTTTCAAGAGGGTTTGTTCTTATTTTATAAAAGGACCTATCCTACCCTCTCTTATTAACACTCCAAGATCCTTTTGATTTTTCCAAGACTTTACAAAAAACCATTACTTAAATATATTCTCATTTATTTGATTCCTTGTATTGATTAGGAAATCATAATAAAATATATTTAAAAATAAACATAAATATCCTCTCCAATGAAGAGAAGTTTCAAACATGTACGGAGGAAGTCAAGATTTAAGGTAAGGAATTTTCATCCCATATTTATTTTATGGGACACATGTCTTGCACGACAGTTTTCTAATATATTTTTTTCTACATATTCTGAAAATAAATATATTTTATAATCCTTATCATGATAAATATGAGATAAATATGTTCATCTAATGCGATTTATTTCATAGGTATTACTATTCAAAAGATACAAAAGTGGTAAAGGTTTAATGTTATATTCTAATAGTTTCATGAGATTGATTTGATAAACATTAAATGATGATATAATATGATCAAACTTATAAGAAACTGAATCATTTTCATCAAATATTGTTATTTATGTAAAATACATGTTTTCCTTCACATTCATATCTTTATGAATTTAAGACACAAAATTAGTATTTTTATGAAAAGTTGTATTTATTTCCCTCTTTATTTGAAAACCACATCTATTAAGTTTACATGATTTATAAATATGTTTTATAGAATTTTTTACTATTTTACATTGGTTTTTATAATACAATTTCCCACGACTCATTTTATGAAAATGTTTTAAAATTAATCTTCATGCCATTTCAGAAAAAATAGGTCATTTTGGATTTTAATATAGCGTGAAAGAAATCATTATATTTATTTGTAACTAAAGAATATAATTATATGGAATCCTGTAAGACTAATTATATAAATAATTCTTTATAATTTTACAAAGATATTTTCAAATAAAATTATTTTGAAAATGTTTTGTATGATTTTATATAAGAATGTGATTTTAAAATTTTAATGTTTATTTTCATTATGTAAAGTTCCATGTGAACATTCAAATTTTTTCCATCTATGTTTACATTCTTTGATATTGCATATTATATAATTATTATACGAAACAATAATACCGTCCACATGAATTTTATAGATTATTTATGATTTTAAGAGGATATGTTTACAAAACTCATTCCTTTTTAACAGGTTGTACTATGATGAATTGATGAGATGAATATGAGACATATTTCATTTATATATGTTATACTATGATGAGATTTTTATGAGAACCTTTATTCATTGGTTTTGATATGATTATTTTTTATGATCTTGCATTACACTTAATAATGATTTTCATTATCTGTATGTGGATACGTTATAACCAAGGATTCTTGTTTTGTTATAACCAAGGAAAATGGTCATGTTATAACTATGTATAGGTGTGCCCTATATATACAACTAATGTATTGGGTAAATAATTATATATCATGAGATAACAATGGTATTAAATATTACGGTGTTGATTCATAATAGGATGTAGGCCAATGGGATTGATCCATAATAGGAATCATTCTTATAGTCTTGATCAAGAATGAGAAATAGGTCAATGGTCTTAATCTATATTTTGAAACAAATGTTGTGGCATTATTCAATATAGTTGATGGTAATGGTATTTAACATGATTAAAGAAATATTTTCTATACCAATGTTTTTACCACAAAAATATGACACGAGTTTATGGTTCATGAATTATGATGACTCCACATTATTAAAAATCAAGTTTTTCAAAATTATAATTTATTATGTGAGGAATCATTTTTATGATCTAAGAAATGATATGTATGAATATTTTACATTTTTAATCATCTAATACCTTTATTATTATTTTATTCTTTCATATGAACATATAATTATACCACATATGTTTACCCTCATCATTCATTGGAGGTCACCCTTTCATATATTTTTTCCCAACATTATGAAGAAGGGTTTTTTGTGTGGTATTTTTTTTGAGGAGTACATAATGGGAATATATTTAGGAGGTACGTTCAAGTTATTGTAATTAAATAATATTATTTTCTACGTAGTATCCGGAAATAGTGAACCATTGTGGTCCTTATGCATGTTTTTGTGAAAATTATTGAATATTCATCTAAAACTATGTGACATATATACATACATATATATATATATATATATTGGGTTTTTACAAATATTTGATTCAATAAGGACATAAAAAATGTAGGTGAATTAATTATATGAAATGTAATGAAGAAATATTTATAATTTCCTTCTCAACTCAAAAATGTGGAATTAATAATATCCTCTCTTATGAATCTATTTTAATGATATCTTGTGTGAAGAATATCCTAGAAAACCATTTTTCTCCCTTTATTTAATCAATAAAGACATCAATTATAGGAACATGATACATATTTATTATCATAAATTGATTCAACAAATAGTAATTAACAAATAATCATTGACTATAATTTTTTTTCTTTACATATAAAAATGGTTTAGCTCAATGTGATGTGAAAGGTCTGATAATGCCTTTACTTTCTAAAACTTTTTACTAAACCATTAACTATTGTAACTCAATAAGATATTTTATGTAATAATATTATTAAAGTTTTCTTATTCCAAGAATTATATCCACGTAAAATTCAATTTTATGATTTGATTTATCCTAGAGAAATCATTTTGATTGATTTTAGGGTATCAATATCCTATAATAAGAAGAGTCTCGTTTCATATTTCATTAGTAGTAGCTAAGGAAATTTATTATAATTGGCCTGATATATTTTTATATAAAATCACTATAGTTTCATAAATACCTGTATTTATATCTTAATTACCCTTTAATACCTAAATAAATCAATATGGTGATGTGAACATCACATGTAGGACATTGTGGTCTATATGGGCTTCAAATACCACCATTTGATTCCTACAAAATATTATACAAAATAATTGTTCAAAAATATCATAAACACCCATATAAAATACATTAAATCAATGTTAATGGATAATACTGGTCATTTGAATCATATTCACTTCTATATTCCATTTGGTGTATTGATACTCATGATATGAAGAACCATTTCATCATGTAATGAAAATTGTTTACCATAGAAGAACAATGGAATGTATTTTATGCACTAGTGTGAGAAAAAGTCATGCATAGTAGTTGAGTTTAGAATAATGGTACCTCAAATATTATAGGGACTTAATTTTTCTCTAATAGTATATCGTTATTCTCTTTACAAATACTACTCTGGTGTCACTGGAGAGATCTTTCTTCCCTACGTAGGTGTTTTCGGAATAACTAAATTGTTACTAGAGGATTCCTTGATTACCTGAGTCTATATACAAGAACTAATATGATGAGACATTTATGATGAATAATACAAATCCAAATAATGAGTAGAGCTAGTTCCACCTACTAATCTTATAATTTAGTGAAAATTCTTATTAATTTTCACTATTCTACCAGAGTGGTGGAATTTATTTAGTGGTTTCATGAAATATTTCTTGCATTGTAAAATCTCTCTAAATTGGAATTAAATTGATTCATTATTCTTTCATCATTGATACGAGACAAATCATGTGGATTTAACATTCATTTCCTTACTACCCTGAGAGCAAGTCACAATATTGTTTTTATTTAATGGGATGAAACTTCCACAAGAACTCAGATAAACAATGGTGTCTCCTCTACAATGATTCCATGCATAGACCCTCCCTCATATCATTTTATTATTATCCATGTCTATATAAAAATATTAAAAAAATTCATCCTTTTAGTTAACCTTAAGTCAGATACCTACCTCAAAAATATTATAATTTTATATTTCACTAATTGCTACCTCTAGTGAAAAGAAATGAAGGAAGTGGATTTAGAAGAATATTCATTAAGTGACATACTTCCATGATTTAATTGAAAGATTTATATTTTAATCACTATATAAAATGTTTTTGTAAAGATCATGTGACTAAATATTTCAACAAGTCATGTCCATGTGACATCTTGATCAATGATATCTTGAAATGCCATTTCCTACAATGCTAGCACAATGTCCTCAAGAATACTTGATAATATTTCAAGATTCACCTCATATGGTGTAACTAATAACTCAGAAACCATTTTAATCCTTTCCATCAACAAATCATCCTAATAATTTATAAATTCACCATAAAGAATCTCTGGATTCGTCTTTAGGAATTTGGCTATGTTTTTTTCTAGATGAGGTTCTTCATTTCTAGGTACCTTGTTTATAACCTGAAAATAATTCACTATAGCCTAAACCAAAATTTTCTTTACATGTGGACCAAGTGAAATTAAATTCTCAACTTATCCCTCTCACTTATTTCAAGATCTCATTACTGGTAAATTTTTTGTTATAAATCTTTTTATAGATATCATCAATTTGCAACATGTTTATTGTTAATCATTTCATTGATATTTTATATATATAAACTGAACCGTCCAAATATCACAAAAGGAATATCAAATAACCATGATACAATGTAATACTAGTGATTAATCTCAGTAATAATGCATGATATTCTACCCTCATCTTCTAAACCCATGACAATGAGATGGAAAATTCCATAGAATTTTATTAGAATTTTATTTTTCTGTAAACCATTTTAGTACTTTGATGATGACTATAAAAATTTTATATTTTAATTTAATCAATAAATTTTAAATTTTTACATTCATATCCCTATAACACCAATACAAATCAATGAAAAATAAGAAAAATAACATTGTTAACATCCTTCCCTAACTCTTTGGCTTAAGGAGAGATGAAATTCCACTAACCATTGGTTGCATCATAGAAACACAAATGGAATATGATAAATTGTTATGGTATAAACACCATTTTAATTTGGGAATGATTTACCCTTTAGTAAATTTCACACACAAAAATAAGGTACAAATATATAAGACATGGAATTTTTACATAAATAATCATATACAAATATAAATCAATAATAATAGAGATCAGCCCAACAATAAATAATAAAATATAAACCATTATTAAAGTAATAGTAGAGTAGTAAGAGAAGGAATCTAAAACACTAAAGAATAAAATGTCTTGAGTGTCTATGTGGCACTACCCATAACGAAGACAAGAACTGTATCCAATATCCAACCTAGCCAACTAAAAAACTGACATAAAAGAACAAAGAAAAGAAAGGATGAAAGTCGTCTTTTTATTATATAATATAAAATGACAAATTATTCACACCAAAGATAATAAACAAGGGGTTAATAATATTATCTATTAAGTAATACCCATGATTTTTTCTGTATGATAATATTAAAGAGAACATTTTTGATAAAATGATATTAATCCAAAACAAATAATATTAATATAGGAATAGTTTTCATAATATTAAATAAATTAGATGAACATGTTTTCTAAAATTATTTTAATCCATTAATAGATTCCACATTCAAAAATATTTTTGCAATATATAAGTTTGTATTTAAAAAGTCACAATTTTTTCACAAACATAAACACATGAACACATGCATGAAAAATGACACCCCTATTCTCTTGATTAGTGCTACATCAACCAAAATAGATCTATTGTTGGCATAATCCTTGTTGTGTGTTTCCAATCCACATAAAACTCCATGTCTATTTCAGTAGTTACTTGTACCATGAAATCAATAAAACAAACTTATCTATACTACTTCAGTTATACCTCACATCCTTTTATACTAAGAAAATGTTCCAAATGAATCATTCATTTAATAAAATACCTTTTATAAATTTAAAAGGTTACTTTTTGCTGAATCCTAAAATCCAATTTCAAATAAAAATAAATAAATATTATTTAATAGAGTGTCACGAACCAGCCCAGATACCCTGGTAACCCGATAACCAAGCCGACCCTGACATAGCTCGAAGGGAGATCCTGATCCCCATAGGTTGGTGACTAGCACCTGGCATCGTACAACATACAAGTTGGAACGAATTTTCCACAAGGACGCAGAAGAAAGAGTAAAACAAACAGTATGAAAAACAATGAAACTCCACTGGGAGCATTGTACCAGAAAACAATGAGGCACAGAAAGCTCGAAGTACTACAACCCAAGTACATGAAACATTATAACCACCCCAATGTCCCCAGGGACACAACTCACCACGTTGAAAAATCAACTGCTGGATCCACCTCCAAGTGATCATGTCCCCTTACATGAACCTAGAAGAAGGAGTTCTACAAACTCCTAAAGTCAAAAGTAGGGTGTGAGCCTAAACCTAGAATGATACCACCAGAGATTTCATAATAGATTCCAAAAAAAATTATCCAATGAGAAACTTTCAATTTTAATTTAAATAGGATTAGCAATAATAAAGAATATTTTAACAAATAATGATATACATTTTCATGTAAAGCAATGTTCACCCATCAAGGTTTTACAAAGATGAAATACATTTAAGACAATGGATTAAATAGAAAGTGTGACATAAAACTATTTATGTAAAATCAGAAGTCATGTAAAGTAGTTCAAAAGCATTGGAAAACATTTATACATCACACATAAATATTTAGGCGAGAAACATGGTCATCTTCCAAAATATACGATAGAATTAATCAATTGTGGGATTCTGCACTCTCTATGTGAACACAGAAAAATGTGTATACACACGTCCCTATGAAACTGGCCAAAGGAGACTCGTCACCAACCCATCGAGGATGTGACCCGCCACATGTATGTTTTAGAATGTTGTTGTATCGTAGAGTGTATCTAAATAGCTCACTAACTACCTAAGGATTCCATGCGCTCTTACATGATGGGAGAACTATTTTAAAAATGCTTAAAATATGATGAATCCAGTTCTTCCATTTCAAAGTGCCAATTTGATTCCATTTAAAACCATAACAGGTTTTATTCAAAAACATGCCTTTTTCTCAAGATAAACCCCATGTGTTTCTATAAATAAATTTTAAGCCATTTTCACCAGTTTGAAATCCATTCAAAACCAATTCCATCATTTCACAATTTATTTCCACAATTGAAATCAATAATTCAATGGAAAACATTTCCATCAAATTCATAACCTAAATTCCACAATTTAAATTATCCAATTTTCATAAACACACACACACCCCAATTAAATGGATTTGGGGGTTTTCCAAATTCTCATGCAAAAACCAATTTAACTATCTCAATTAAAAGGAATTGAATTAAAATAAACAAGTGAAATAAATCATGAAATGAAGATAATCAATTCAGCAAGATGGGACGGAACAACCTACCACGAAGGATTTGACCAAAACTACAATGGTTGAAGAACACTCAAGAATCCTGATTGATTCTCCAAAAACGCATCCTAGATCCCTTCCCCTAGAAAGACCAATACCAAAACTAATCATTTTGGAATTTACACACGTAGATCTTACCCTAATGGGTGTAGATATAAGAAATCAATGGAATATGGGAAGTAAATCTAAGTAGATCTATGAAACCGATCAACAAAGAAAAATAATGATCACATACCTTGAGAATCCCACTTCGATTCACCCAGAGGAGCCTTTGGATCGCCTCCGGAACAAATGGAGAACCTTCCCTGACCCCAAGGGAAGAAAACTCCCGAGTTAGTGCCACATAAGAGTAAAAACGAAGCATTTATAGGCAAAACGGAAAAGATCCACAATTCAAGGATCTAATTTTAAGTGACCACACTGTTTGTCCGCACGGTTATTCAAACCATGCGCACACCATACGGATCTCACAATCTAGGGTGGCTATTCCGCATGGTTTTTCAATCCGTGCGCACACCGTGCAGATCTCACTGTCCATGGTTGCTGGTCAACACAATTTAGTCGCATGGTTTACCAAACCGTGAGTACACCACTGCCCAGTGATGCTATGTTGGCACAGTTTGATCTCACGATTTATCAAACCATGCACAAACCATGCGCAAGCCATTCCCTTTTAGTTTTACTTAATATTTCACCCAAACACACCCCCCAAGTATGTACTCCAAAAAAGAGTCATTTAGAGGCATCAAAAGTACCGGAAAACGTAACGGGATGTTACAACCTCCCCACCATAAGATCTTTATGTCCCCAGAAATCCTATAAAGAAACCTCCATGTTAAAATGATGAGGTCACTGCTCTCTCATTATTGTTTCCCATTCCCACATCTCATCAGAATCTGAACCATGCTGCCAATGTATAAGGACTGAAGGTATCATTGTCCCATGAAGTACCTTGGTCTTAGAATTAACAATCCTGACTGGTCGTTCAGTAACAGATAAATCTGGTTCAATCCCAAGATCACTCCAGCGCAAAACATGAGATGGATCATAGAGATACTTTCACAACTGCGATACATGGAATACGTTATGTATCAACATCAGCTGTGGTGGTAGAGCTAGATGGTAAGCAAATTTCCATACAAGACCAATAACCTCAAAAGGTCCCACAAAACAAATAGAAAGCTTCCATTTCCTCCAAAGCCGTTAATGACCTAATCGGGATGATACTTTCAATAACACCGGGTCACCAACTAAGAACTCAAATGGTTTATGGCGATGATCAACATAAAACTTTTTCAAACTCTATGCTTTCAAAATTCTCTGACGAATAAACTGGATCTTAGATATCATCTCTTGGACTAAAGTCCGCCCTACCAAATAAATTTCATCAATCTCCGACCAACATAAAAGTGATTTACAATGACGACCATAAAATTCTTCAAAAGGATCCATATTGATTGAAGATTGATATTTATTATTATAAGAAAACTCATCTTTTCCATGATGGTCATTCAAAGACCCACCAAAATCGAGAACACAAGTGTGGAGAATATCCTCAAGGATCTGAATAGCTCTCTCTATCTGGCCATCAGACTGTGGATGATAGGTCATGCTCAAATGGAACAGAGATCCCTGTGCCTCCAGAAGGCCTCTCCAAAAGTGGTAAGTTAACCGATGATACCTATCAGAGACTATTGCAGATGGAACTCCATGAAAAAGAACAATTTCATTCACATATATATTTCCCAACTCCTCATCTTTGGTCGTATCTCAAATTGTTATAAAGTGAGCCGACTTGGTCAGCTTATCAATCACAACCCATATCACATTCTTCTTTCTTTGGAATTTAGGTAACCCAACCACAATTTCCATATAGATTTCATCCCACTTCAATGTTGGGATAGGAAGTGGTTGAAACATAGCCAATGTTTTTTGCTGCTCGACTTTTACCTGCTGGCATGTATAAAAACAAGATACAAACTCAGCAATGTATCATCTCCTACCTGGCCACCATAACTGTCGCTGAATATCATAAAACATCTTCGTGGTTCCTGGGTGTAAAGCCCACTGAGAGTTATGGGAATCACTCATCACATCCTTCTTTGTTGATAACGGCACAACGTAATGGTTTTGATAACACAGAACATCCACTTTGGAGAATGACCACAAGGTTTTAATCTCCCCACCATAAAAGAGTACCTATTTCCACCAAAATCATCATCTAGTTGTTGTGCCTGATGAATTAATACGAGGTGAGCAGAAGTCAACTGAACACTGGATAAATAAACTCTGTTCCCCTTCCACTAAACTCCAATATGAAACTGAGAAAAAAGAGCCATCAAACTCCACTATTCTGAATATTCTTTCACAGCCTACGATGAAGGTTTCATGCTTAACTCATCTGCAACTACATTCCCTTTCCCCAGGGTATATGCAACGTCAATGTCAAAAGATTGTAGGTACTACACCCATTGACTTTGGTGAAGATTCAAATATTTTTGAGAGAAGATATAACTCAAGATCTTATGGTATGAATACACAGTAAACCTTTCTCCATAGAGGTAAAGTCCCCATCACATAAGAGCATGCATTACAGAGGATTGTTCAAGGTCATGGGTAGGATAATTCTTCTCATGAGGCTTAAGCTGGCGAGATCCATAGGCACCAACATGATTTACTTTCATAAGTACACATCCAGGACCTGAACCCGATGCATCACAAAAGACCACGTAACCTATCCCTGCCTCAAGAAAATTCAACACTGGCACAACAGTCAAAAGATGCTTTAGCTCAACAAATGAACTCTGACATTTGTAATTCCAGGAAAACTTCACTCTCTATCGAGTCAAAGCAGTCATCAGAGAAGGTAACATTGAAAATTAATTGACAAAATGATGATAATATCCTGATATGCCCAAGAATCTCCAATTCTCGTAAATATTAAGTGGTTGTTTCCAAGTCAGAACAGCCTTCACCTTCTCATGATCAACTGATATTCCTTGTTTTGACACGAAATTTCAAAAGAATTTCACTTCCCGAATCCCGAAATATCAATTTGAAATCCTGGAATAATGTTGGTGATTTCTTAGAAGACCCAGAACTGTTCTCAGATGATGCACAGGATCCTCCTTAGACTTGGAGTAGAAGTGAATGTCATCCAAAAAGACCACCACTAAAGTATCTAAATACTCATGGAAAACTGTTTTCATCAATTCCATGAAAACTATAAGAGCATTTCATAGGCCGAAGGGAATAACGAGGTACTCATAATGGCCATACCTATATTGAAAGGCAGTTTTCTGAATGTCAGATTCCATTATCCTCAAGTGATGGTAACCAGATCGAAGATAAATTTTTGAAAAACACAATTCCCCTTTCAATTGGTCAAACAAATCATCCATTCATGGTAATCGATATTTGTTCTTTATCATAACTCAATTGAGCTTTCGATAATCAACACATAAGCGAAGAGAACCATCATACTTCTCGGCGAAGAGAACAGGTGCTGCACAAGGTGACACACTCGGGCGTATAAAAAATTTCTCCAAAAGATCTTATAACTGAGACTTCAATTTCATTATTTTAGCTAGAGCCATTCTGTATGAGGGAATATAAACCAACTGAGTACTAGGAACTATGTCGATAGAAATATTAATCTCCCTTATAGGTGGAAAAGCATATAATTCAGAAGGAAACAAGTAAGGAAACTGAGTGACAACTGGAGAAAGATCACCACACATTGAATCTATCTCTAGTTCAAAGTCAAACACTGATATAACTTTCCCCAACTCTTGATAAGAGGTTTCAGCTCTGCATGATCTTGGATCCCATTATCCTTGAAATAAAAGAGGCACAATACTGGGTGTAGTAAGGTAGACCCGTCAAAGATAACAATCAATCCGAGCATTATTGGAAATGATTCAATCCATCCCAAATATGACATCAAAATATTTCATGTCGAGAACCAAGAAACTCCAAACATGATCAACATCAGATAGAGAGAAGAATCAAGTAGGACTACGAAGACCCTTCTCTCTCATTACACCAATGGGTGTAGTAATATCCATTGCACAAGATAAATGTCACATATGTAGATTAAGAAGATTAACTAGATGGGTTGAAGAAAAAGAGTGAGATGCACCAGTATCAAAAAGAGTGGTCATTGAAGTAAAAGCTATAGTAATAGTACCTCTCACAGTTGCATGACCTATATCAGCTAACTCTGGCGACTGTTTCACTTCGTGAAGAATATTTATTCCGGATGCTTGAGGCTGGAACCCTTTTGTACATGAAGCATTTGATTTCCCCACTGTATTTGGAGGTGCTGATGATCCTGTTCCACTAAGCGGAGTATAAAAGTGATTGAAGAATCTTTTTAGGTGCCCCAAACGTCCGTAGGAGATACAGTTCTTGGGTGACTCAGTGAAAACCTTCTTAGAATGTCTTGGCTTCCCACAATGATAATAAGTCATGGAATCCCCTTCTGTTGCTACTATGGGTTTCGAAAAACTATGTTGCTAAGAACCACCATGAGAAATATCACGCTTTTGTTTTTCATTAATGGAACAAACACTGCCACTAGAATGAAAAGGATCTTCCTGCAACCCTGAATTTCCTGCCAAATCCATCACAACCATAATTTACCTATCCAGAACATCGACCTAAGTGGGTAGCCTCAGTATGAAAACCTGAGTACAGATATCTGATCTAATCCCCAACTCAAACTTTCAAGACTTCATTCTCTTATTAGATACAATTTCAGGAGCAAACTGTACCAATTATGCAAAGCAGTTTGAGTACTCATTCACGGTTTTGATGGCCTGCTCAAGTTTGAAAAACTCCACAGCCTTGGCCAACACCATACATTTTGGATGGAACTGATCAGGGAAAAGAAACCTAAATTCTTTCCACTGAAAACCCTCTTTTTTCCCTGTCGTCACCATCATGTCCCACCATGTCCGGCTTGGTCCCTCTGGAACAAAGGTGGCACACTTAACCTTGATCACTTCAGGTGTCTCCATGAACCAAAATAGATGTTCAATCTTATTAAACCATTTTTCAGCATGTTGAGGATCACTGGAGCCTTTGAAAACTGGTGTCTTCTGGCACATGAACTCTTGGGAATAACTTTGGAGAATATCACTTTGCGGATCTAAAGCTGGAGTCTAAACATGGACTAGAGGTGGTGCTTGTCATAGAGCCTGGACAATGCGAATGATCACCTAAACTAAACATGGATCCACAATAGGTCTTTCTTGCTGTGGTTCAGCAGTAGCCACTTTTTTGAACTGATTCCCATGTCTTTTCTGAGGCATGATTCATCACAACACAAGAAAAGATAGAGATTAAGACACCAACCGAGTAACAAGGAAAACTACCCTTAAAATGTGGAATAAACAAGATTTGTATTCCACTCTATCCAAATCAAAACAGGTAAAATACTAGAACTAATCCATAAGTCTTATTTCCCTAACTATACCTGGTGACTTAAGGATCATTGCGGTGAGAGCTGGCCAGACACTCAATAACAACAACCTCATAATTCTCAACAGGAAATCTCAAATGGATACTGTCATTAAGGAAAGATGTTCAACAATCCTCCCTCTGATACCAATTTGTCGTGAACCAGCCCAAGTACCCTGGTAACCCGGTAACCGAGCCGTCCCTGACATAGCCCGAAGGGTTTTCTCACTTCCCATGGGTCGGCGAATAGCACCTAGAATCGAAAAACATACAAGTGGGAACTAAATATCCATAAGGACATATAAGTATGATTAAGGAAAACAATATGCGTAACAATGAAACTCCACTGGGAGCATTGTACCACAAAAACAATGTGGAACTGAATTCTCAAATTACTACAACCCATGTACATAAAACTGGAAACCTCCCCAATTTTCCCAAGGGCACAACTCAATATGTTGAAAAATCAATAGCTGGATCCACCTCCAAGTGATCCTTACTCTTTGCACGAACCTAGAAGAAGGAGGTCTACAAACACCAGAATGATAAAGTAGGGTGTGAGACTATGCCAAGTAGGATACCACCAGAGATTCCATAACAAATGCCAAATAATGATTATCCATAGAGAAAGAATCAATTTTAAAGTAAAATGGTTTGGAAATTGGAAATCATATTTTAACTTATCATGCTATACATTTTAAAGTAAAGGAACATTTACCATGACAGGTTTTACAATGATGAAATACTTTTAAGACAATTGGTTAAATAAAAAAATTTAAATAAAACAGTTTATGTAAAATCAGCAGGCATGCAATGTAGTTCAAAAGCATTGGAAAACATTTATACATAACATATAAATATATTGGTGAGAAACATGGTCATCTTCCAAAAGGTACGATAGTATTAATCAGTTATGGGATTCTTTAATATCTATGTGAACTCAAAAAAATGGATATACACACATCCCTATGACACTAGCCAATGGAGAATCGTCACCAACCCATCAGGGATGTGACACACTACAAGTATTTTTTAGAACATTGTCATATCGTAGAGTGTATCCAAATAAATCACTAACTAACTAAGACTTGCTTGTGCTCTTACATGATGGGTGAACTATTTTAAGAATGCTTAAAATAAGATCAATCCCATTCTTCCATTTCAATGTTCCAATTCCATTCTATTTAAAACCACAACAGGTTTTATTCAAAAACATTCCTTTTTCACAATATAAAACAAATGGGTTTTTCTCAAAACATTTTAATCCATTTTCAGCAGTTTGAAGTCCATTCAAAACCAATTCCATCATTTTACATTTTATTTCCACAATTGAAATCAACAATTATATTTAAAACAATTACATCAAATACATAACTTAAATTACACAATTTAAATTATCCAATTTCCATAAACACAAACACAACCCAATACAATGGATTTGGGGGGTTTTTAAAATTCTCATTCCAAACAAATTAAAACAACTCAATTTAATGAAATTGATATAAAATCAACAAGTGAAATAAATCATGCAATAAAGATAATCAATTCAGAAAGTTAGGACGGAACCACCTACCTCGAAGGTTTTGACCAAAACCACACCGGTTTCTGAACACTCAAGAATCCTGGTTGATTCTCAAAAAACCCATCCTAGTCCCTTCCCCTATCATGACCAAGACCAAAACTCATTATTTTGGAATTTAAACAATTAGATCTACCCATAACGGTCGTAGATATACAAAATAATGGGAAGAGGGGAAGTATATCTATGTAGATCTATGAAACTGATCATGAAAGAAAAAGAACGATCACATACCTTGAGAATCCCACTTCGATTCACCAAGAGAAGCATTTGGATCACCTCGGGAAGAAAGGGAGAACCTTTTCTGATCCCAAGAGATGACAAATCCCGAGTTAGGGCCACCTAGGAGAAAAATACACAGAATTTAGGGCCAAAAAGGCCGAGATCCATAGTTTAAGGATCTAATTTTATGTGACTGCATGGTTTTTTCAAATCGTTTATCAAACCATGCGCACACCATGCATATATCACTGTCCAGGGTTGCTGGTCCACACAGTTTAGTCAAATGGTTTACCAAACTGTACATACATTGTGCGTACCCCACTACCCAGTGCTGTTAAGTTGTCACAGTTTGATCACACAGTTTATCAAACCGTGTTCAAACCATACACAAGACATTTCCTTTTTGTTTTACATAAAATTTAACCCAAACGCACCCCCAAGTCACTACTCCAAAACAGAGGTACTTAGAGACATCAAAAGTAAAACGTAATGGGATGTTACATAGATTTTTATCGTGGATAAATAATAGAAAATGTAAGATAAATATATTCAAATTTTAAAATAATTTGAATTATAATAAAAGTTGAATGTGGAAAATTAACCAACATCAAATTAGTTTAGGATGAATGTTCTAGGAAGATTTATTCTGGTAAACAATTTCCTTCTATTCCACATATTTTTTTAATCGAACACAAAAATATATATAAAAAAATTTATTCAAGACATTTAAGGGTGACAATAAATGTTGTAGGTTTCTATTTATTCTATTATAAGAAATTGTGTCTCCTAAAATATAATTTTAAATCATCAGATTGAATATATACCCATGCTAAAAATTGAACTCCATAGTGCCACCCAAGACACCATTGAGCATAACTACTAAAAAGGGCCTCATCCACAATATGGTCCCCCTTTACCATGATATAACTTATCTAGTAAAAGAAAATCCATGATCTACAACGAGTTAAATTCTATATAACCAAAAAAATTGGTAAAAATAAAATAGTGTAGCTATGGCTACCATGCCACATAACCCATGATTGAAAAAATGGGGTTGTTCCAAAACCTAGATGCACTAAAAAACTATCCTGAAAAAATTTATTTTAACCAAAATCATTACCATAGAACGCTATGGAACTACCTCTACCTCAATTCCATATCCAATAAAAAAACATCATCGGGTCCAAAATCCTGATCCTAATGACCATATCTAAAATAAAGACCATTATTCCAAAAATACTCCTCTTAAGACATAGAGTTTTCCTCAATGTCATGTTCCATGTTTCATTTTAAAACACCTTTTCAAACCCTTTCATAAGATCCCTAAACTCAACTTAAGAATAATATAACTTTAAAATATAAAAAACAAAGGTAACATTTCAAAATTGGTTCATGTTACAAAAAGCCATACCCTTTTTGGGTTATATCTTCTTTCACATTATATTGTATATAGATATTCATATAATGTCTATAAATGTCCTTAAACTATTTTCCCATTTTATTTTAAAGTATATACAATTTTTTACCCATTAAATGTGTTTACCAATCCATTTACAATTTTTACTAAAATACATTAATTTATAAAACATTTCATTGACACTACTTGAGTTGTTTCATCTCCATTAAATAATATTGATGTTTTATGAAAAATTAAGATTTTAATTAATCATTTAATAACCCTAATGTTAATCTTGGAATTTTTTATTTAAAAATATATTATGATACCCATTCAATTTATTGTTTTTATTTTATGACTAAAATTATTTTCCTCACATGAGAAATGATTTATTACTAGAATTTTATAATGTGATGGGTATGTGAGAATGTATATATACATCTAGTGCAATGAATAATGTTGTATACTTAATGGTAATATGTTTCTTATGCATGAAAATTATTCAATCATTTTTAAAAATTATGATGTTAATATTTATGCACATATGTTATAAATGAACATGATGTTACATTTTTTCTCAACTATCAGTGGTATTTGACCACTATGTTATGGTGTTTCTTTATTATACATAATGAACATTAAATTCATTTATCAAATGATTCATTGATGATTATAATGTATTTCTATTTTTATAATATTGTTATATTTATTATTCTCACACATGTATTATTCATTTATATTCTTTATTTATTCCATGTTATTCCTCCCCTTACTAGGATTTTAACTCACACCTTGATTATATATATATATATATATCCTATAATGATTAAATATTATAATGGGAACATGAGAGATTTTATGAGGATATAGATGGAATATTTAAAAATTTATTATGTTAAATTCTGTAAATGTGATGATTGAGACTAATTTTCCATAGACATTAAACAATTATATCCTTAATTATTTCATTAATATGTTTTTATCTTAAAATTCATAGAACAATAATATAATATATATGTTCATCACTATATAAAGAAATTCAAAACTATTAACCAAAAATAATCTTCAACAATTGTTTAAAAGAATACATAAAAACATTTGAAACATTCACTAGATATTCCTACTCCCACATAATTTTGGGGTCATATCATGATGTATTATTTATACTGGATCCAATTATTTGAAGATATCTCTAAAAAAGAATCAGATTCAATGTGAATTTCTCCTTACATTGCCTCCAAAACACTCACAATATTAACTCTAAAACAATGAGAAATATTACACAAAATCTAAACTTCACCTATAACAAAACATTTATCTTCCCCTTTGAGCCATTGTGATTATATAATTATCAACATTTCAACTTTCCATGTTTCTCTATTATCAAAATTGAATGAATACTATAATACTATATAAAATTCAACATTGTACTATTATAATATGTATACTATATCACTTTTACTTATACTCATTTTAATTTCATAATTATCAATAAAAGGATCATTAAAAAAATTTGTGTTTCTTTATTTTTTTTAATTTTTACTACACAATTCATACATAAATAATTAACATACGTAACTTTATGTAATTGTTTTAATATATTCACTTAATATTTTTCACATTAATATTTCAATGTAAAGGATCACTATGAATACATTCCAAACACCATTCATGAAAAAACATCATCCATTGTTCTTATTCTTCTTAGAAAATCCACAATGAAATCTTTTAATTTTAATCTCTATTCAACTTCTTCACATGACTATCTTTCACTATGAATGATTCATGTGATTTATAGGGACTAGTAACATCATCATGAAAGTGTAAATAAATATCATGTACCCTTATTTTTATTTAATAATAAATTGTACATTGAACTATTTATTCTTCCATCTTTAACTATGAATCTATAAATTGAAGCCTCCATTCACGAGAAAATCTATTCACTATTCTACACTTACTTTCTATATACTTACAGTATAAGATATAGAATCAATCTAATCATCTATGTACATGTGATACAATTCTATTGACATCACTTCATCATTATATTCTCAACTATGACATCCTTATTAGTTAATGAAAAATAAATCATGTTGGAGGTATTTATAGATGAGGTTCCATAAATGTACATCTCATAGGAAATATGGTGACCATTCAGTCAACTAACATACTATATCCTTATCAACTATACAATCAACCTTAAATAACTTACTTTTTTTGGTAATCTACGCTTACTTGGATAACTGAAAAACATGATCATTCAATTTAAATTGATTCAGATCAAAACATCATTAGTTTTCTAACAATAACTAGTAAATATGGCTTTCATGACAACCCTTTAACATTATGCAATCTCCTTGTACATTTTTAAACACATTAATCATTGATATCAGGCATTTGTATGCATGAAGACCTATAATGTATTTGGTGTGAAGTTATTTAAAAATTGAAATTTACATCATTTTACTTGACACACCATTCTCAAACACCTCATGATCTTACATTTTGGAATTTATAGTTATAATATTCTCGACATTATCATCGTTTTCCTGACCAATTTCATTGATTTGTTTTTGAACCATTATAGGAAAGAGGGAGAATAAAATGTTAAATGTTGATGATGTTTCATTATTATACTATGCAACTTATTTTAAGCCCAATGTGCAAGACATTGCTAATAACCAAAACGTGATACGAATTTAAGAAAAATTATTTTTTCAGTTGTGGGTATAACATTGAAGTTGATCTCTATCTAAGGATACATAATATATCTATTTATGGTCTATCATCCTTCGATAAATACCCTCCAACAAAGATCCTCTCATATGGTGTCATGTGAAAACCTACACATTACATTTTAGTCAACACTTAGCCTCATTTATTCCAAATTGTATCCTATATTCCACAAATGTTTTCCAGACATGCTACCTCACCTACATTGTTACATGACTTGGCCACCACAAATCCTAGACCAGTCCTTACATATGGATTATTTGGTGTATTTTTTATAATAATTACTATTTTGAAATAAAATATCTGAAATGTAATTATAATAACTCTATATTTCCAATATGTAAGATTTATCATCAAATATTTTTCCCATTCATCAATTAGTTACATTTTTATTTTATTTTATTGAATTAACCAATACTTATTCAATAGACATAAAAGATGGTTTCATCCAATGAGTGACTAAAACAATATACGTTTTTCATATAGTAATCATTTTTTCATATCTAGCACTTATCAGGAAATGTATTAGACATTATGAACTAGCTATAGAATCATCACTTGTAAATTTTTCGTTGTTTAAAAAACATATTTAACAAAAAAAATATTTTCAGTCTTATGAATAATTAAAAATACATCCAATGGTAGTAACTCCAATTATCAATCTCACTGTTTATGTGATTCTTTCCATAATCAATGGGAACTATCATTATTCATCATTTACTAGGATCTTCCACATACAAATAATATATTAACATATTTTTTGACAATAAATATAAAAACAAGATCTATTTGGTCCTTACATATCATACTTTGGATTTTTTATCACAACATTGAACTCCTATATTACATTTTAATATATTAATTTCAACATGTCTTCAACAATTATTTTTCCTATAGTAGTTTTTTATACCACCCATGATTGAAATAAATAAATAAGGTCAATAGGTATTGACAATGATACTAATATTCATTATTAATAAAAAATATTCATCTTCTGAATATTAATATTGTCGTTATTAGTTATCATCGATTATTATTTTTAATTTCATAAGAGATCCCATTTTAGGTAAAAACTAATGCTTTTGAGAGAAGGAAGAAATCACTTTTTAAAGCAATGATTCACCAGTTAGTCAACATTAGGACTATATGGGATAACTCAATATAGAAAAAAAACTGAAAAATAAATATTTCCTATAATTTTTGTTATATGTTACAATTATTTGAAACATATTTCATGGGTTGTTCAAAATATTTCAAATATATCTATTAAATTTATCCCAAAAAATAGATTAAAAATAGTGATGTGAAAGAATGTTTTATCCCTCATAAATCAATTTTTTATTTTATCATCAGATATTCTATATCCCTCTTTCGATTTCAGAATTTAGATTTTAGAAAAAATATTTGAGAGTGCGGTAAAAATAAATTTTCAATTTCATGCTTCAATTTAAAACATTCCTACTTTTTCAATAAAAAAAGCTCTGTTTGATCATAAGATATTCATGAGGTGAAAATCGAAGTATAAATTATAATTCAAATATAGACATCTTATGGATGTTCTTCAAATATCCATTTCCCTACTAGGACATGTATCATAAATATATTTCATTATAGATAGAAATATCCATTAATGAACATAAAGGGTATTTTTGAACCAATTTATGTGTTTTTAGGTTACATAATGATACAATTTGAATAAAATTACTCCATGATGGATATATGTTTTGTTGAAGGATAATTTTTCAAAGAATTAATTTCATTTGGTCATTCCCTGAACATATGTATAATATTCAACTTCTTACATAGAATGTATATATATATATATATATATACAAGAATATGGTTGTTTTTCAATGATTCATAGTTAGGCTAGTATGGATAATATTTATTTATCAAAATATATGGCCCATTAAATTTTACTCACTATATATATATAATTCATTACTTTACCAGGTTTGATTTTAAATATTTTATCATTTATGGGAAGCATTGTCTACATGATCAATCCAAAATTCATATTAGATGGAATATGCATCATCAAATTATCAAGAAATGAAAATTATTTTTTCTATTCTTATTTCATATTCATAAAAAGTTTTGACTATTATTGAGAAATAATTAAGCATTATTTGTGAGCCAGAATAGTCTTTATCATATGTGTAAAATTCTTTAATATAATTTTTTTAGTATAATAAGTCATATAGGCTATCAATGTTTTTCTAACAACTCTCTTAACTAGGTGTCCATGTCATACATTTTTTCAGATGTTTTTCTATACGTTTTACAACATCACATAACTTTTTAGTAGATTTAATTTTACAAATTTATTAAAAATTATCCATAAATTTGTTTTTTTATCATGGATATATTCATACAAAACAATTATTTTACAAAAATCTTTTCTTCAACAAAACCTATTCAACCTAACACATCACTTGAACTGGCCTCAAATGAAGACCGTAGGATTGTATTTACATATTCTAGTGGTTGTTGACAAAGAGTGAGGGTATAAGAGATTGAATAAAATAAATATAATATAAAAGGATTTATTTTTGTCTTTTAATGGTAACTTAATACAAGTATCTAGATAACCATAGACCTTCTCTAGTCTAATCCACAAACTATATCTGATCGATAATACACGACCATACTAAATCATTCCTCTACTATATTAATCATTGTATCTATTTCTTGGTCTAAAATTAGACATAAGGGTCTATATATGAATCCATGTTCCATCAAATGGGGTGAAAAATAAATAATTTGTAGGATACCCTAAATGGTCGAACCAACATATAAAACCATAACATGTTCAGGGACACATTTTATGGAAAACCTAGCTAAACGATAATTACTGACATAAAAATAATAAACAAAATATATAATTAAAAATATATTGAAATAAAGGCAAAATATTGGGATCTAATATTCCATTTTAATATTAATATATCCATTCAAACAATATATAGACACTAATGAGAACACTACTAACAGGGAAATGAGAATTAGAAATGTCCACCAGACGTAGAAGTGGTAAAATACACTAAAAACCCATGAGACAAGAATTATAATATCTAATAAATATCGGTGGGCATAAAAACCCCTATCATATCCAATGAAAAAATTCTATGACTCTATGAGAACAATCCAAACTATTTTCATGAACTCAAATCCTATAATAAACCATCCAATGTATTGGAAGTCCTGTAGAATTAAATTGAATAATTATATGACATGTCAATTCATGTTCAGGACAAAGCCACCAAGGGATAAAATAACTCAATGGAAAATATACTTTTATCACGTGTGTTTACATAAACTATAGGGTGAACACATCACAATAATCAATTATCTCATTATATCATCCATACACCATACGATTGAGGTGAGAATCCAACATCTAATGGATAATGCCTCATACAATATTGTCTATAAATATCTTCTTATCAATAATACCTTAGTAGAAAAAAAGATTAATCATATAATAATTAAACTATGATATAGGGAAAAAGTTTCATAGAACACAAGAAATCATTATCAATTCCTGAACCACAACAGGCTACAACCACTGATCAATGTGTTCAAAAGGGACACCCATGGTCACCAACAATGAATCATAACACCATCCATCTTCAGGTTCAACATGGTATGGGAATCCTATAAGTGACCCCTAAATCAAACCACTAACAAGATTCCCAATAGGTGCACATCCATCACACAAATTCCGGTGGAATACTCATCGAAACAGAACCCTTTTTGGTAATCACCGTACTGATAACACATACCCAACAGTCTCATAGACTTGTCCCATTCTCTTCTCAATGGTTCCATGTGATCTATGACACCCCATTGATTCATCCAATAGAAAAATATTTATGTAAAATAAAACATGAGAAAATGATCTATCAAAAAATCCTACCCAAAACATTCATGAATGGTCCTATCATTATAGTTCCTCTCAGGGATCTCAAACAAATCCCATGGTATTCCTAAGACAATACACCATCTAATAGAAAATAGTCCCCTTACAACACTAACCTATATCCGGGATAGAAAAAACAACTAATAATGTTTCCCTTTTTCAGTGCTAAAAAATGATTGATAAATGATTCAATTCATCAACACTTTATTAGCACTGATAAAGGATAACATTTATTAGTGCTTCTCTTTAGCATTGATAAATGGGTCCCTTTATCAATGCATTATTTTTAACACTATTAATGTTTACCCAATATCATTACTTTATTATTCTCATTGAAAATGGGTATCCTTTGCTAGTTCTTTTTTAGTTCTAGTGGTAAAGGTCCATAAAAAAATGAAATAATTAATCAAATAAAAATTTAAATTGTATAATATAATTTTTTTAAAAAAATATAATAATTAAATAATTATTAACAAAAACTATTAATCTTAATATACCTATATATATAATATATAAATATAATTAAAAAGTATTTATTGAATATGTAAAATTTTAACATGAATAAAATGAAATAATTGAATGAAAAAATATTGAAAATGAGGAAATTGGGAAATTTTTTAAATATTTTATTAATTAAATATTCATTGAAAAAAATAAATAAATTTAATATACATATGTATATATATATATTATGAATATTATAAATATTATATAATAAATACTGATATATAAATTGATTAAATGTAATAATTAATCCAAAAATAATAAAAAAATGAACAAATTGTAAATTTTAAGCAAAAAAAATCAAAAAAATTAAATAATTTGACAAAATTTATTAATATTTTAACAGTCATTAATGAAATTGAAGAATTTTTGTATATATATATTAATTATAAATTTTAATTAATAATATACATTAATTATAAATATAGAAAATGAATAAAATTTATTAATTAAATATATATTAATATCTTATTCATTTTTAATGGGTTTTCAACCAAATTATTCATTAATACATTAAATATATAAATATATTCATATATATATATATATCAATGTTTATAATATTTCATAAATATGATTTATATAATCCAAAAATATTTATGATTATATTAAATAATTCATATATTTAGTGGTTTATAATTAAAAATTAATATTACTTAAAAATGATGACTGATTTCATTGAGTAGTATACATAATTTAATTTCATATAATTTTTTAGTTTAACATATATCGAATGTGTGTTACATGGATTTCAAATATATGTAATTAATTTTTTTTATATATAATGCAGAGACACAAATATTTAAGCAATCAATGAAATCATATATAGAAACACCCAAACCTAATATTTGTGTAATTTATTCAAATTTTAGTTTTAATTTAGGAATTTCATTATAACATTATACATTTAAAAAATGTTTTTAATTGAAAATATATCTTTGTTTATTTTTAATATTATTACAGTTAGGTATTATGTATTCATTTTTTATTATTTTTATATTTATTATTATTTTGTTAAATAGTTTTCTATTATTTATTGTTATTAATTTATTTGCTTTGAATTAAAATTTCAAATATGTATTAATATTTAATAAATATCCATTTTTTGTGTAATTTAAATTTTATTGATAAAACAATACAATTTTTTAAAAAACATTGAAGTTTACTCATTTTTAATTAATCAATTTCACTCATTTTTAACATGCATGCGTTTAAATTATAAATTCAATGATAATGTTAAAAATATATATCTTAAATGAATATTTATAAGTAAATATATAAATAATTGTATAATTTATATACTTATAAATTTATATAATTATAATTATTAAAAAATAATATTTTATTTCTAATAAAATTATTTATATAATTCTAATTAATTAAATATATATATATTCAAATATTTATAAAATATTAAGATGTATATTTAAATAATTAATACAATAATTTTATTATATTTATATTAATATTTATATATTTGATAAATATATATAATTAAATGAATATATAATGATATAAATATTTTTTCAAAATATTTATATAATTATAAATCAATAAATATATGTTATAATTATTATAAAATTATAATAAATATATTTACTATGTTTACGTTTATATTTATATGTTCTTATTAAATTTATATAATCAAATAATTATATGAAAATATGTAATGATTTAAATATATTTATAATTATAAAATTATATTAAATATGTTCAAATAATGAATATATTTACCATATTTATTTTTTTATTTATTAAATATATATATAATTTTATAAATATATATAATGACATAAATATATATAATGATATAAATATATGTATAATAATATATTTTAAATAATTATAAAATTATAATAAATAAATATATTTGGAAATATATATATATATATTGCAAATATTTTATATTTAATTTTATTTATAAATCCTTTATCATTTTTGTAGTTTTTGATCTCATAAATAGTCTTTTAATTAGCACTTTGTTAAAACAGAGAAAAGTATATCCTTATTAGTGCTAAAAAATAATAGGGAAAAGTTATGTTTATCAGTAGTAAATTGATTTCACTGATAACTATTAATTTTATTCATCTCTTATTAATTTAGCATTGATAGAATGTATCTATATCAGCATTGTTTTAGTAGAATTGATAAAAGTCTCACGATCCATTAGACGAACATTAACTATGACTGTTTCAGTTTAGATATATCAATATTTTTGTACAATCCACTTTCTTTTGGTGGTCCTCCCAAAATCCAAATCTTGAATCATGGATCAAAAAATCAATGCCTCAAATCGAGGAGCGAACGAATTTGAATCTAAAATCATGTCTCGAACGAATCCAAGATTTAGTGATATCTAGACATTCTTTTATTTGAATCAAAGCATGAATCTAATGTTTGTTCTATTCCCCTCCTCCATACTTAAATTTTTGTTCTACTATACCTTTTTCTTAAATCCTTCCACCCAATGTTGCTAAGGATTTTGCAACATCTACAATTTTCTTATGTATGTTTATTTATGAATTCCTTATTATCTAATTTGTTTCATGTTCTTCGGTTATTGAAATTGGTATTTATAAAATTATTATTATTGTTGGGTTTAATTTGATTTAAATATGTTTTTATCGTTTTAAATGGTTTATAATAGATTTAAAAATGGGTTCTTTTGTATTTGTCCATTTTAAACTACATTCAATGGGTAAAATATATATTTTGCAAATAAAATATTTATGATGGTTTATATAATGGAATTTTTCATTTCAATTTTTTTTAGTTTGTGTATGAAATATATTTGGAAAATTCATGAGTTCAGAACATTGATTAACTGGGGTTTCCTTTTATGAGAATTTGTGTTTCATTGTTTTTTGTTCTTGTGATATTTATTTATGTCCAATGTCATCGATTCAACTATTCATGTCTTCCTTTTAGACACATATGTATTGGTTTGTGTGTGTGTGTATATATTTCACACGTGCACGTATTCACATGAAAATATGTGATTTCTTATATTGAGAGTTTTCTATATATGAATGTGTGTAATTTAATATGTTTATGACCTTTAAAAATATTTTTAAAAAATTAAAAAATATTAAATTTGGTTCTCCTATATTAATTATTAAATATGGGGTTTTAAATTTTTTTCATTTCAAAATTTTTAGGATCACTCCAGATTATGTAGAAATGACCACATGAAAAATGTGTTCTTTTCTATAGATATTAAAATTGGGTTTTTGGAGGGATCCATGGTTTCAATTGTGTTCATAATTATTGGTTGTTATTGCTAATGGAATGGATGATTTTGAAGTGGGTTTTATTTTTTGTTTTTCATATTGGAGATATAAGATATGATGGATAATATATGAGTGCTGATTTAGATTATTTGAGGTATTAGTTATAGGTCATTTTATGTTTCCTCACGAGGCTCAGATTTTGTTGCTGACTTCAGTCACATAGCCAATATGGATTCTATGATAGATTTAGTATCCTTTAGAACCTATATGTCAAAGATCTTCCCCATGTTTTTCTTTCTTATACTATTATAATATATAAATATTGGTACCTAGAATCAATTTTATGCTAGTTTTCACCCTCCCCTTATTTAATTTTATTGCATATATCTTATACAATTTAGTTTTTTATTTGTAATTTATTTTATTTTTGTATATCATTTTAGTTTTTTTGTTATACTATGCTTTCATTCTTATTTCCATTTCATTAAAATATAAAAATGGATTTCTAAATGTGAGTTTCAAATAAATAAATATTGGTCTAAAAAATTTGATATTCAAGTGATTATTTTCATTTAAATAGAAACAATAGATAGTTTAATAAATATTTCTAAATTATTGTTTTAAATATTATACATTATAAAAGATCTTTGTCAGTAAAAGATCATGGATAGATTATATTAATGTACTAAAAACATTTTTTCCATATGTATTTAATACCATCTTTCTTTATAATTGATAAATGTTATCCTTAGTGTACTATAAGTATGGTTTTGTAACAGGATTTTCATCCACCTAATTATTATGGTCTTGTTGTCATGTTATTAACAAAATCCCTTATTAATTTATCACCCTTATAAGGAAATCCATGGTTTAGTGATTCGTATAGGTTATTTACCTTTTTTGTGTTTATTGATTATTATTATGTGATTCATTTATTATGTGATAATTGGATATTTGGTGAAATGCTAATAGGCTTGTTTAAATCCCACACCACATGCACACCCTTATTAGTATATGATGCATTTATGTTTTCACACATGATATATGATTATGATATAGAGGTATAAAAGGTAATACATAAATAAGTTTATTCATACAATTTGAAATGACTATTTAAAAATAAATTTAGGTTTACAAAAAGTACCATGGATATTAGAATATAAATATATATCAAATAGTTATTTTCTTTACTGAACAGTGGTATAAGGCATGTGAATAATCAGGTTACCTAATCAAAAAAAGGAATAAAATTTACACAAAAATATTTTATCTACATTACTTTATTGATCTTATGATTATATGGATCTTATATAACTTCAAAGAAAACATTTATATAAATGAATGAATTTAAGTAATTATAGAACATCATTAAAAACATTATTTTGATATAATGAATAGATTTAAAAAATGTAAACATGTTCGAAAAATTGTACTATGAAATCCAAGGATATGTATATAGTGTTAATAACATGTGTGATATGGTTTCTATCTCATCACACAACATCTAATTAAATCATTATTTGGTTTTCCATTAGCTAATTTTCAATTAAAAGTGCTCATTTCAACACATCGAAAAACTATCTCATCATTGTGTCACTATTCCTAAACAGCCAAAATAATATCATGATCATCTAAACACCCACAACAATGTAAAATTATGAAACATAGTATAACATCATTGTTTGTTCCTTGTCAAAAAAACTAAATATAATATCGTTCTCTCACCTATGGTATATGAAAACATCCAATTCAACTATTTCTCATATAAATTCAAAACAAACCCTTATATAATACACAAACTCCTTCTAAAACATCATTGTAATGTACCAGATCCATATGCCTCTCAACTAGTACCCTATACCTGGTTGGCCACATGGCGTCAAGTTCATTTTCCCAAACACTAGAGGATTCCAACTAGAAGTGAGGGCCTAGGTTGTGATGGTTGGGAAACTATGCCCTTATTGATAGATTTTATCATAATGGAATAATAATATACAATGGTGTAAGTAGTAATCAACATATTAAAAAATTAAATAGAGGAATACTAATAAGATAATTAACCAAGCATCATTTAAAACAAACGGCGATGAAACATGTCATGTTATATGAAAAAATCCAAAACAGTAACACTAGAAGAATCAATAATATATGTTCCAAATAAAAAATAATCATAGGAAACTATGAATAATCACAATCCTCAGCTCGGCCTCATTATCTCCTGGTCCAAAATAGCATCTCATGTACTTGTAAAAGGGTGCTTGCCCTGATAGACACCTACAATAATAAAATTGGTTTCAGTCCAAAAGCATAACCCAAATAGGGTCTAAAAATTATATCCTTGTAGTAAACCACTAAATATTAGTTCCTATCTATGATTGATTATATGTAACAAGTAATTTTGAAAAAGTAAAAAAAATAAACTAGGATGTACTCAAATTTAAACTATTATATAAGTCATGTTTTCCATTTTCATTCATTATATTCATTTCAAACATTCAATTAAATTGAATTATATATGTCTCAAGATCCAAACTATGCCCATAAACCCACCATATAATGAATACTCAACAAATACCTCATAATACTATCTAAACAAATAAGGTGAAGACTGAATCCATGAATGTTCTTTTATGTGGAAGGCACGTCATATATCATTCCATTTCAATAATATGTTCACTATATTTACCATGATCATATAAAAACACTACTCGCATGCATAAATAAATCATTTACCATAGGCCTAATGAATCTTCTTCCAGAGGCATAAAAACTCTTTTCGCACATGAATAACAAATCATTTCCCACAGTCATAGCATATCCTTGCCCATAGGCATAACAAAGTCACACCCATAGGAAAAACAAATAAATCAGGGTCCTGCCTGGTATATTAACATTTCATCATATTAAACTACACATGTAGATTACACTATTACATGGTAAAAATATAACAACTCATGTGGTCATCTCACAACTCAAGCCAAAAGTGAATTAATCTATCACAATAAATAAATGATAATTTTAATACTGTGGGGAAAAAGAGAAATCACTAATCACAATGTTTTTTATAAAATCAATCAAAATTTACCAAAATTTCAATTCCATAATAATGAAATCAGTACATAATAATACAATAATGGAAAATAATGCATCCCTCATTGGAAACCTTGGCCAAAGGGCCATAAACAGTCATTCCAAGGGAATGCACCCATGGGGTGGCCCTTAATCAAACCATCAATCAAAAGCATGCATAAATTAATTACAATCATGACCTAATAATCATTAGCCAACAAGGGTTAATTTCCATTCAATTTAACACCCTAAACATAGGTCAATTGCAATGTGGTAAATATATACAACTCGATATTGAGAAAAAGGAACAACACTACCTAACTCATCGAATTTTAACTTTCCTCATCTAGCATTGATAATTGATTCGACTTAGAACGCTGTAGATATATAAAATGAGTAAATATTCTAAAATTATGATAACTCAATCTAGAGAAGAAATCAGGAAGAAAGGATGAGAAATAATTATGTTCTCACTGAGGGGGTTCCAATGGATCTGATGGTGTTTGAATCATATATACGATGACGAAATGGGAGGAAAAATCCCATTATGGTTTTCTTGGTTGCACTTCTCATCGAATAGGGGTCATTTTTTCATATAAAAACTATATATTTTTCATCTTAAAAATAAATTAAAAAAATAAATGGTGTGCACATTAGACTACACACTATTTTTTGTAAAAATTATAGCCCTACCATTATGTGGTAATGTACCAGGATTACATGGATATTACCCTTCTATACACATTGTGTACCTATAAGTACACAACATGTAGTTCCCAGTAAAATCATGTAATAGGCCTATAGCCATCCCCTCAACCTCTTCTCCACAGTTTTCTTAAGCACAAACTAAAAATGAAAGATCCTCCCCCTATGGAAGAACTGAGTTCTCACAAAATCTCCCCCCAAGTAATTAATCCATGAATTTACCTTCCAATGTTTATAATGAAATATATGATAACAACTCTATCCACTATTATTGTACGTCATCCTCCTTCTCCATAGTCTGGTACTGTACTTGGTTGTGTTTCCATAGCACTCATACCAAAGGAACAGATCAGTCATAGAAAACCTTCATGCAACAATCCACAATACAAATTGGATGATCCAAAAAGTATTATTCATCTGATATCTCCACTTCATAGGGCTTAATGGTGTGAGATGATTGTGAAATGTAATGCCACAACTGAGAAATGTGGAAGATGTCATGCATAGCATCGTACCGCTGAGATAACTGCATTCGATTATCAACCAGCTTGACCCTCACCAGAATCTCAAACGGACTGATGTATCTCGGTGAAGTCTTACCGTGTACCTCAATTATCTTATGTCTCAACCTCATTGCATCACCCAAGAAATATCAATCCCCAACCTCAAACTCTAGAGTCCATCTACTGTAATCGGAAAAAGATTTATGAAGATACTGCATAGTATCTATCCTCTTCTAAATCATCTTGACATACTCAAAAAGTCTCCTACGTGAGGCATGGTCCTTGTAAAGCTTCCTCACCTACATCCAGCCAGAATAGGGGTGGTCATCATGTCCTACCATGCAACACCTCATAAGGATCTGTATTTATAGTCGACAAGAAACAGTTATTGTGTGAAAATTGAATTATGGGTATAAGCTTTTCCCCAGAGCCCCCAAAGTCTAAAAAACATGCTCAAAACATTTCCTCCAACAACTGTATCGTACAATCTAACTAGACATCAATATGATGGTGGTATGTTGTTCTCAGAAGTGAATTTGTAACTAGAACCCTATGAAAACTCTACCAGAAATGATATATAATGTTGGTGGACCTATATTAAATTATAGAACGGGGGACCCTAGGAGGCCATACCACCTCAAAAATTTACATCCTCCCAAGATCAAAAACATCGAAGGACACTCGATCGTTAAGAAGTGAGTGACCTTCGTAAGTCTGTCAACCACCACACATAATGCATCATCGCCTCATGGTGACCTTGGTAAACCCATCAAGAAATCCGTCAACAAGTCATATCATTTATAATCTAGAATATGTCACTTCTGTAAATCCCAATGAGCTGTTGATGTTCCTCCTTCACCTCCAGAAAAGTGGAACAACTCCTAACAAAACCAGCCACCTCTCTCTTCATTCCCAACTACAAGTACTGACGGTGCAAGTCATGGTAAAACTTTGTAACTCCATGATGTACGTCCTAACCTGATGCATGAAACTCTAGTACTAACCCATCACGTATGTACACTTGAACAAAGACACATCCCAGGATACCTAAGATTTCATAATCACCTACTATCCAACCAGTAGATGGAAACTCACCTGATACACTCTTCCGTAGTATAAGGACCTCAAAATCTAATAGTTGTCTCATCCTCAGTCTATCTAAGATGTTAGAAGTTACAACTAATGATGAAAGGAATGTTTTTTTATAACTATCATAAAACTCTATGTGAATCTCAAAGAACAACGTCATAAGCTGCCACTCACTACTCACCTCTAGCACTTCCGACATCTGAGTCCTCCTTCCTAGTGCATTAGACACATTATTTAATTTTCTATCCATGCAGTAATGCTCTATGCAAAAGTTATAAAGGTACTCTCCAACCTTCACTGCCTCAGATTTAGTTCACACAGAGTAAATATGTTCTTAAGCATTTTGTAGTTTGTGTACACCAAAAAACACTCTCCAATAAGTAATGTATACCACAACGTAAAGCATTAAAAACCGTAGTTAACACAAGATCATGTACTATATAGTTCATATCATGTGTCCTCAACAGTTGAGACACATACAAAATGACTCGAACCCCCTACATAAGAACTGTTCCGAGCTCGATACCTCATGCATCGCAGTGCACAATGAAACTCCTTCCTGACACTAGAAAAATCAGTATCAGTGCTAATGTTAATATTCATTTCAACTCCTAAAAGGCCATCTCTGAAGAATTTGACCATACGTACCCCACACCATTCTTTTCCAATCTCATAATCGGAAATTCTAAGAAAGATAAGTCTTATATGAAACACATTTAGTAACAACCCATTCCTAGGAAACTATGCACCTCAAATACATTCTTTGGATGATCCCAAGTAACTTCTTCTCTTACCATCACTAGGTCCACTCGTACTTCTATATCTGAGATGATGTGACCTGGGAAGTGAATATAATCCTTATAGAAGAGATTTTCTAGAACATACCATATAAATAATGTACTTTCAGTGTCCTTAAAATGATCTCATGGTGACTAGAAAAAGTTAAGTGAAAGAATGTTTTATCAATCCTAATTTTTTTTTATTTTATGAACAAATAATCTATATCCCTCTTTCGATTTCAGAATTTTGTTTTTATCACAAATATTTTAGAGTGTGGTAAAAATAAATTTTCAATTACATTCTTCAATTTCAAATATTCAACTATGTTCAATAAAAATACAACCTCTTCAAGAACATTAGATATTCATGAGATGAAAATTGATGTATAAATTATAATTCAAATATAGACATCTTATGGATGTTCTAATAATATCTATTTCCCTACAGGGACATCCATCATCAATATTTCTCATTATTGTTGGAAATCACAATGAATTAACTGAAGTCATATTTTTTAAACCAATTGATGTGTTTTTAGGTGACATCATGATACAATTTGAATAAAAATACTCATTGATGGTTATATGTTTTTTGAAGGATATTTTTTTGTAGAAAGAATTTCATTTTGTTATGCCCTGAACATATGTATAATATTCAATTCCCTAACTAGAATATATATATATATATACTGGAATAAGGTTCATTTTTAATGATTCATAGTTAGGGTAGTATGGCTAATATTAATTTCTCAAAATAGATAGACCATTAAATTATACTCTCTATATATAAAATACATTCATTCTTTTACCTACATTGATTTTATATATTTTATCCTTTAAGTGAAGAATAGTTTTCTTGGTCAATACAAAATTCATCTTAGATGGAATATGCATTCTCGAGTTATCAAAAAATGAACTTTATTTTTTCAATTCTAATTTCATATTGTTATCATGTATTGAATATTATGGATAAATAATTATGCATTATTTATGTGTGAGAATAGTCTTTATCCTATGTGTAAAATACATTAAAATAATATTTTGAGTATAATAAGTCATAGGGGATTTCTTTTATTTCTAACAACTCTCTTAATTAGGTATCCAATTCATGATTTTTTTCAGATGTTTTTCTATACATTTTACACCTTTCACTTTACTTTTTAGTAGATATAATTTTACCCATTTATTAAAAATTATCAATAAATTTGTGTTTTTTATAATTGATATCTTCATAAAAAACAATTATTTTATTAAAATCTTGTCATGAACCAACCCGATTCAACCTAACACTTCACTTGAATAGGCTTCAAGCGAAGACCTCAGGCATGTCTCCATATATAATAGTTTTTTTGACAAGAATTGAGTGTATACGAAATATCATTGGGAGTCTATACAATCAAATAATATTCTAATAACATTTAAAAATAATCTGTCACATTAATATAAAGTAACATCAAATTATGAATAAATAAATAAACATACATACTATAAAAAAATTTAGAATAAATGTATCATGATCATGATTCAATAATTATATGGTAACCCAAAGGGTCAACCTCATAAAATGATAGATTAAATAAAATAAATTATCATAGAGATTCTCTAGTATAATACACAAACATTAGATGATCGATACTACTCGATCATGCAACATCTATTCTGTACTCTATTAATCATTGTACCTATTTCTTGGTCTGAAATTAGACATATGGCTGTATACGTGAATCCATGTTCCTAAAATGGGCTGAGAAATAAATAATTTTTAGGAGAACCCCAATGGTCGACACAAAATTATCTACCATAACATGTTCATGAACACATTATATGGAAAACATAGCTAAATGATAATAACTGACATAAAAATAATAAACAAAATATATAATGAAACAAATATGGAAATAAAGTCCAAGTATTGGGATCTAATATTCCATTTCGATATTAATATATACATTCCATCCATAAATAGAAAATAATGATAACACTACTCAATGGGAAATTTGAACATGAAATGTCTACAAGATGTTGAGGTGGTAAAATACACTAAAAACCTAAGGGATATGAAATATAAAATCTAATAACTCTTGTTGTACATAAAAAACCCCTAACATATCCCACGAACAAATTCTACGACTCTAAGAGAACAATCGAAACTACATTCATGAACTCCTTTTAACCGACGATAAACCATCTAATGTATTGGATGTCCTATTGAATGAAATTGAATAATCATATGACTTGTCAGTTAATTTTCTAGACTAGGGCACCAAGGTAAACAATATCTCAAAGGAAAATATACTTTTATCAAGTGTGTTTTCACAAACTAGAGGGTGAACACATCAAGATCATCCATTATCTCATTATATCATTGAAACACCCAGTGATTGAGGTGGGAATCCAACATGAAATCGATAATGCCTCATACCATATTGTCTATAAATATCTTCTTATCAATAATAACTTGGTAAAAAAATTAATCATATAATAATTATACTATGATATAGGGAAAAAGGTTCATAGAACACTTGAACTTGTTATCAATTCCAGAACCAGAAAAGGCTACCACCAATGATCAATGTGTTCAAAAGGGACACACATGGTCACAAGAATTGAACCATAACACTATCCATCATCAGTTTTAACATGGTATGGGGAACCTATAAGATCCTCCTAAATCAAACCAGTTACAAGATGCCCAATATGTGAACCTCCGACACATAAATTCATGTGAAAAGCTCATCGAATCAGAACCCTTCTTTGGACATCATCGTGCAAATAACATTTACCCAACTATCTCATGGACTTTTCCCATCATCTCCTCAGTGGTACCATGTGATTTATGACTCCCTATTATTTCATCCTTTCCCAATATATCTTTGTAAAATAAAACATGTGAAAATTATCTATCAATCAATCCTACCCAAAACACTCATGAAGGGCCCTATCATTATAGAACCTCTCATGGATCTCAAGTTAACCCCTCGGTATTCCTATGGCAATACACCCTCTAAAAAAATATAGTCCCCCAAGAGAACTAACCTATATGAGGGATAAAAAATGTACTCTTAATGTTTCACATTTTTAGTGCTAAAAAATTGTTGATAAATGATACCCTTTATCAACATTTTTTAGCACTGATAACGGCTAACCTTTATCTGCGCTTCTCTTTAGCACTAATAAAAGGGACCATTTGTCAATTATTTATTTTTAACACTAGTAATGTTTACCCTATATCAGTACATTATTTTTTTCATTGGTAAAGGGTATCCTTTGCTAGTTCTTTTTTAGTGGTGATAAAGGTCCCTAATTAAAAGAAATAATTAAATATATAAAAATTTAAATTGTATAATTTAAAAAAATATTTAATATTTTGATAATAAAATAATTATTGATTAAAACTAATAATTTAAATATACATATATATATAATATATATATATTTAAATTTAAATTATATATTGAATATTTAAATTATTAAAAAGAATAATATGAAATAATTGAAAGAATAAAAATTGAAAATTATTAAATTGGGAATTTTTTTAAATATATTCTTAATTATATATTCATTGAAAAAAATAAATTAATTTAATATACATATATATATTATAAATAGTATAAATATTGTTTACTAATCCACAAACTTTATCTGATCGATACTACTCGATCATGCAATATCTATCCTCTAATCTATTAATCATTGTATCAGTTTCTTGGTCTGAAATTAGACATAATGGTCTAAACGTCAATCCATGTTCCTACAAATGGGGTGAAAAATAAATAATTTGTTGGATACCAAAAATGGTCGACCCAATATTTACTACCATAACATGTTCATTACCACATTATATGGAAAACCTAGCTAAACTATAATAACTGACATAAAAATAATAAACAAAATATATTGTGAAACAAATTTGGAAATCATGGGAAAATATTGGGATCTAATATTCCATTTTGATTTTAATATATCCATTCCAACCATATATAGACACAAATAATAACTCTAATCATAGGGACATGATAACTAGGAATGTCCAACAGATGTAGAGGTGGTAAAATACACAAAAAAACCTAGATACATGAATTATACAATCTAATAACTCTCGGTGGGAATAAAAACCCCTAACATATCCCACAAACAAATTCTAGGACTCTAAGAGAATAATCCAATCTATTTTCATGAACTCATATTAACCTACTATAAACCATGCAATGTATTTGAAGTCCTGTAGAATGAAAGTGAATATTCATATGACTTGTCAGCTCATGTTCAAGACTCGGCCACCAAGGGAAACAATAACTCAAAAGAAAATATACTTTTATCGTGTGTGTGTGTTTACAAAAACTAGAGTGTAAACACATCAAGATTATCCATTATGTCATTATATCATCCAAACACCCATTGATTGAGGTGATAATACAAAATCTAATGGATAATACCACATACCATATTGTCTATAAATATATTCTTATCAAAAATACCTTAGTAGAATAAAATGAAAAAATAGAATGAATAAAAATTGAAAATGAGTAAATTTGGAAATTTTGAAAATATTTTCTTAATTAAATATTCATTGAAAAATATATATAAATTTAATATAAATATATATATATATATTATAAGTAGTAAAAATACTATATACTAATCCAAAAAACAATATATTATCAATACTACTCAATCATGCAACATCTATCCTCTACTCTATTATTCATTGTATCTATTTCCTGATCTGAAATTAGACATAAGGGTCTATACATGAATCCATGTCCTTACAAATGGGGTGAGAAATAAATAATTTTTAGGATAACCCTAATGGTCGACCCAAAATTTACTACCATAACATGTTTATGAACACATTATATGGACAACCTAGCTAAACAATAATTACTAACATATAAATAATAAACAAAATATATAATGAAAAAAATAAGGAAATCAAGGCCAAATATTGGGATCTAATATTCTTTTTTGATATTAATATATCCCTTCCAACCATATATAGACACTATTGAGAACACTACTCATAGGAAAATGAGAACTAGAAATTTCCACCAGATGTAGAGGTGGTAAAATACACTAAAAACCCAAGTGACATTAATTATACAATCTAATAACTCTCAGTGGGCATAAAAACCCATAACATATCCCACAAACATATTCTATGACTCTAAGAGAACAATCCTAACTATTTTCATAAACTTATTTTAACTTATGATAAACAATCCAATGTATTGGATGTCCTGTAGAATGAAATTGAATAATCATAGGACTTGTCAGTTCATGTTCTAGACTAGGACACCAAGGGAAACTATAACTCCAATGAAAATATAATTTTATCATGTGTGGTTACACAAACAAGAGGGTGAACACATCAAGATCATCCATTATCTAATTTTATTATCCAAACACCCAACGATTGAGGTGAGTATCCAACATCTAATGGACAATGACTCATATGATATTGTCTATAAATATCTTATTATCAAGAATACCTTAGTAGAAAAAATGTTTATTCATACAATAATTAAACTATGATATAGGGAAAAATGGTCATATAAAACATGAACTCATTATCAATTCCAGAACCACAACACGCTACCACCACTGATCAATGTGTTCAAAAGGGACCTCCATGGTCACCCACATTAAACATTAACATCATCAATCGTCAGGTTCAACATTGTATGGAAAACCAATAAGTTCCCCCTAAATCAAACTAGTGACAACATGCCCAATAGGTGCACCTCCAACACACAAATTCATGTGGAAATTTCATCGAATCAGAACCCTTCTTTGGTCCTCATCGTGCTGATAACACATACCCAACAATAACATAGACTTGTCACATCCTTTTAGCAATGGTACCATGTGGTCCATGACACCCCATTGTTTCATCCTATCCCACAATCTCTATGTAATGTAAAACATGAGAAAATGATCTATCAAACAATACTACCCAAAATACTCATGAAGGGTCCTATCATTATAGAACCTCTCAGAGATCTCAAGCTAACCCGTTTGAATTCCTATGACAATACACCCTCTAATTAAAAATAGACCCCTAAGAGCACTAACCTATATCAGGGCTAAAAAAAGAACTGATAAAGATTCCCTTTTTCAGTGCTAAAAAATATTTGATAAATGATACCCTTTATCAACGCTTTTTTAGCACTGATTAAGGCTAACCTTTATCAGTGATTCACTTTAGCACTGATAAAAGGGACCCTTTATAAATTCATTATTTTAACGCTGTTAATGTGTACCCTATATCAGTACTTTATTATTTTTCACTGATATTGGGTACCCTTTGCTAGTTCTTTTTTAGTGCTGATAATGGTCCCTAATAAAATTAAATAATTAGACAAATAAAAATTTAAATTGTGTAAGTTAAAAAAATATTTAATAATTTTTTAATTAAATAATTATTGATAAAAACTAATAATTTTAATATAAATATATATATATAATTTATATAATAAAATTATATATTGAATACGTCATTTTTTTAAAAAATAAAATGAAATAATTTAATGTATAAAATTTGAAAATGAGTAAATTGGGAAATTTTGTAAATATTTTCTTAATTAAATATTCATTGAAAAAATAATTAAATTTAATATAAAAATATATATTATAAATAAAATAAATACTATATACTAAATATTGATATATAAATTGAATAAATTGTAATAATTTATTGAAAAATAATAAAAAAATGAACAAATTTTAATACTTAAACAAAAACAATAAAATAAATAACCATAAAATTAAAAAACGAATTTTTTTTATTAATTAAACAGTGATTAATGAAATTGAAGAATTTTTGTATATATATATATATTAATTATAAATTGTAATAAATAATATATATTAATTATAAATATTGAAAATGAATATAATTTAATAATTAAAAATATATAAATGTCGTATTCATTTTTAATTGATTTTCAACAAAAATAATCATTAAAACATTAAATATATAAATATATTCACATATATATACATACTTATATATATATATATCAATGTATATAATATTTCATAAATATGATTTATATAATACAATTTTATTTATGTTTATATTAAATAATTATTATATTTTGTTGTTTATAATTACAAATTAATATTACTTAAAAATGATGACTAATTTCATGGAGTAGTATACATAATTGAATGTCATATAGTTTTTGAGTTTAATATATATCAAATGTGTGTTACATTGATTTCAAATATATATAATTAATGTGTTTTTATATATAATGTACAGAAACAAATATTTAAGCAATAAATGAAATATAATATAGAAACCCCTAAAACTAATATTTATGTAATTTATTCAAATATTAGTATTAATTATGGAATTTAATTATAACATGATACATTAAATATAATAAGTTTTTAATTGATAAATTTTATTTATTTATTTTTTATATTATTATAGTTTGGTATTATGTATTCATTTTTTTAATTTTTATTATTATTTTGTTAAATTATTTTCAATTATTAATTATTATTCATTTATATACATTGAATTACTATTTCAAAAATGTATTCATATTTATTTAATATCAATATTTTTGTGTAATTTAAATTTTATTGATAAAACATAACCATTTTTTCAAAAACATTGAAGTGTACTCATTTTTACTTAATCAATTTCACTCATTTTTAACATGCATGTGTATAAATTATAAATTCATTAATAATGTGACAAATATATTTTTAAATAAATATTTATATGTAAATATATAAATAATTGTGTAATTTCTATAATTATAATTATTAACAAAAAATATATAACTTCTAATGAAATTATTTATATAATTATACTTAATTAATTATAAATATATATATATATATATTCAAATATTTATAAAATTGTAAAAAATATATCTAAATAATTACAACTTTTATTGTATTATATTTATATTTATAATTATATATTTGTTAAATACATATAATTATATAAATAAATAATGATATAAATATTTAAAAAAATGATTTATATAATTATAAATCAATAAATATATGTTTTAATTATTATATTATTATAATAAATTTATTGAAAGAATGAATATATTTACTATGTTTATGTTTATATTTATATGTACCTTTTAAATTTATATAATTAAATAATTTTATGAATATATAAAATGAAATAAATGTATTTATAATAATAAAATTATATTAAATATATTCAAATAATGATCATATTTACTATATTTATATTTATATTTATATTTATTTATTAAATAGATATATAATTTTATAAATATATATATAATGATATAAAAATCTATATAATATTATAACTAAATAATTATAGACTTATAATAAATAAATATATTAAAATATTAATATATTTTGAAAATATTTTATATTTAATTATAATTAAAAATTGTTTATCATTGTTATAGTTTTTTTTCTTATAAATAATATTTTTATTAGAACTTGGATAAAAATGATAAAAGTAGATCCTTATTAGCACTAAAAAATCATTGTAAAAATGTATGTTTATCAGTACTAAAAAATATTCACTGATAACAATTAATTTTAATCATCGCTTATTAATTTAGAATTGATAAATTGTATCTTTTTCAGCATTGTTTTACAGGAATTGATAAAATTCTTCTGACCCATTAGAAGAAATTTATCTATGACTGTTTCGGTTGAGATATCTCAATATTTTTGTAGAATCCACTTTCTTTTGGTGGTACTCCCTGAATCCAAATCTCAAATCAAGGCTAAAAAAATAAAACCCTCAATTCGAGGAGCGAACAAATTCAAGTCTAAAATCAGATCTCAATCAAATCCAAGATTTAGTGATATCTACACATTCTTTCAGTTGAATCAAACCATGAATCCAATGTTTTTTATTTTCTCCTCCTCCTTAGTTAAATTTTTGTGTTATTATGCCTTTTTCTTTAATCATTCCACTCAATGTTGCTGAGGATTTTGCATCATCTTCAATTTCCCTAAGTACGTTTATTTATGAATTCCATATTCTCTAATTTGTTTCATGATCTTGGGTTATTGAAATTGGTATCTCTAAATTTATTTTTATTATTTGGGTTTAATTTAATTTAAATAAGTATTTAAGGTATTAAATTTTTTATAATGGATTTAAAAATGTGTTCTTTTAGATTTTTCCTTTTTTATCTGCATTAAAAGTATAAAATATATATTTTGAAAATAAAAAATTTATGATGGTTTTATAATGGAATTTTCCATTTCAAAAGTATTTTATTTTTTCTATGAAATCTATTTGAAAAATTTGTGAGTTCATAAAATTGATTAAATGGGGTTTCCTTGTATGAGAAGTTGTGTATCATTTTTTTTGTTCTTGTGATATTTATTTATGTCCAATATTATGAATTCCAATATTCATGTCCTACACTTAGACACATATGTATTGATTTGTGTATATATATATATATATATATATATATATATTAGACACATGCACGTATTCACATGAAAATATGTGAATATTTTTATTTAGTGTTGTCTAGATATGATTGTTTGAAATTTATTATGTTTACAACATTTTAAAATATTTATTATAATTTGAGAAATATTAAATTTGGTTCTCATATATAAATTTTTATATAGGGATTTTTAATCATTTTTTTCATTTCAAAATTTTTTGGACCATACTAGATTTTTTAAAAATGACCTCATGAAAAATCAGTTCTTTTCATGAGATATTACAATTTGTTTTTTGGAAGCATCCCTGGTTTCAATTGTGTTCTTAATTATTGGTTGTTATTGTTAATGGAATGGATGATTTCTAAGTGGTTCTGGTCATCTGTTTTCATAATGGAGAGATAACATATAATGGTAAATATATGTGTGATGATTTAGCTTATGTGAGGTATTAGTTATGGGTCATTTTATGTTCCTCACGATGATCAGGATTCATTGCTGGCTTCGGTCACATAGCCATTATGGATTCCAAGATAGAAATAGTATCCTTTAGAACCTATAGGTTGGGGATCCTCTCCATGTTTTATTCTTATGCTAATATATTATATATTGATTGGTACCCACATTCAATTTTATTGTAGTTGTTCACCCTCCCCTTATTTATTTTTATTTCTTATATCTTATAAATTTTAGTTTATGATTTGTAATTTTATTATTATTTTATTTAATTTTTGTTTTTTTTGTAATACTGGGTTTTTATTCTTAGTTCTATTTCATTATAAAGTATAAATTTCTTTCTAAATGTGTTTTTATAATAAATAAATATTTTTCGAAGGAAAATTATAGTCATGTGATAATTTTCAATTAAAATGAAAAAATATACAGTTTCATAAATTTTTCTAAATTATGTTTTAAAATATTATTCATTATAAAAGAACTATGATAGTAAAAGATCATAGATAGATTATATTAATATACTAAAGACATGTTTTCCAGATGTAGTTCATACTATCTTTCTTTATAATTGATAAATGTTATCCTTATTATTCAATAAGGATGGTTGGTAAAATGATTTTCATCCATCTAGTTATTATAGACTAGTTGTCACGTTATTAAATAAATCCCTTATTAATTTAACAACATTATTAGGAAATATTTGGTTTAGTGTTTCATATAGGTTATTTACCTATTATTTTATGTGTGTTGATTATTACTATGTGATTCTTTTATTATGTGATATGTATATATTAGGTGAAATGCTAATAAAATTGTCTAGATATCACACCACATGCACACCCATATTAGTATATGTTGCATTTATGTTTTAACATATGATATTAGGTTATGATATAAAGGTATAAAAGGTAATACTTAAATAAGTATATTCATACCATTTATAATAATTATTTAAAAATAAATTTGGTTTCCAAAAAGTACCAAGGATATCAGAATATAAATATATATCAAATAGTAATTTCATTTCAAGAAAAATTGTCTTAGACATGTGAATAATCAGGCTACTTAATCAAAAAATTGTAATAAAATTTACAAAATAATATTATATCTACTTTCCTTTATGGATCATAAGTTTATTTGGTGGTTATAGAATTTCTATGAATACACTTATATAAATGAATTAATTTAAATAATTATAGAACATGTTTCAGAACATTAATTTTATATAACAAATACAATTAAAAAAGTAAACATGTTTGAAATATTGTACAATGTAAACCATGGATATGAATATAATGTTAATAACATGTGTTATGTGGTTTCTATCTCATCACACAACATCTCATTAAATAATTATTTGGTTTTCCATTAGCTAATTGTTCTTTTAATGTGCTCATTTTAACCAATCGACAAACTGTCTCATCATTTTGTCACAATTCCTAAACAAAAAAATCATACCATGATCATCTAAACACCCACAATAATGTAAAATTCTAAAACATGGTATAACATCATTGTTTGTTACTTTCCAAAAAAACTAAATCTATTATCATTCTCTCACCTTTGTTACAAGAGAACCTCCAATTCAAATCACACTCATATAAATTCAAATAAAAAATATCCCTGATATCATACACAAACTTCTTCTTACAACTCATTGTAATGTACCCGATCCATATGCCACTCAACTGGAGCACCATACCTGGTTGGCCACATGGCTTCATGTGCATTTCCACAAACTCCAGAGGCTTCCAACTAGAAGCGAGGGCCTAGGGTGTGATATTGGGGAATATATGCCCTCATTGGTAGTTCGTAACAAAATAGAATAATAATATACAATATTAGAAGTAGTCATCAACTTGTAATTAAAATAAATATAATAATACTAATAATATAAATAACCGTGCATCATTTAAAACAAAATATGATGCAACATGTCATGTTCTAATAAAATAACCAAAAAAGGTACACTCGAAGAATCCAAAATATATGTTAAAAAATTTATATAGGAAACTAAGAAGAATCACAATCCTCAGCTCGGTCTCAAGCTCTCCTACTCCTAGATATCATATCAAGTACTTGTAGAAGGGTGCTTGCCCTGATGGACACCTGAAAAAATATAATCGGTTTCGGTCCAAAAGAATAACAAAAATAGTGTTTAAAAATAATTCCTAGTAGTAAACCACCAAATATCTTTGCCTATATCTCAGTGATTTTATGCAACATTTAGTTTCTAAAAAGGAAAAGCAGTAAACTAGGAAGTACTCAAATGTATATAATCTTATAAGTCATGTTTTCCATTTTCATTCAATATGTTCATCTCAAACATTCAATTACATTGAATTATAAATGTCTCAAGATCCAACCTTATCCCATTAACCCCCATATAAATAATACTCAACAAATACCTCATAAACCTATGTAAACAAATAAAGTGAAGACTGGATCCAAGCTTATGCTTTGACTTGGAAAACACATCTTATATCATCCCATTTCAATAATCTGTTCAACATATTTACCGTGATCATATAAAAACCATTCTTGGTGGCATAAAAAAATAATTTCCCTTAGGCCAAACAAATCCTCTTCCTGATGCATAACAACTCCTTTCCAACAGGCGTAACAAATCATTTCTTACAGGAATAATATATCATTTCCCATAGTCATAACAAATTCATGCCCACATGCATAACAAATAAATCAAGGTCATGATTGGTAAATTAACATTTCTTCATATTAAACAACACATGTAGATTACAATATTACATAGAAAAAATATAACAACTCATGTGGTCATTACACATATCATGCCACTATCGAATTAAACTATAACAATACTTAAATGATAACTTTAATATCATGGGGCAAAGGAGAAATCACTAATCCCAAACCCATTAATAAAATCAATCAAAATTTACCAAAATATCATTTCCATAATAGTTGAATATGTACATAATAATAAAATAAATGAAAAAAATGCATGCATCATTGGAAAGCTTGGCCAAACGGCCATACACTGTCATTCTAAGGGTACGCACCCACGGGGTGGCCCTTAATCAAACCATCAGGAAAAAGCATGTATAAATTAACTACAATCATTACCTAGTAAACATTAGACAACAACCAGGGTAAATTTACATTCAATTTTACACCTTAAACATGGTTCAATTGATATGTGGTAAATATATACAAATCGATATTGAGCAAAAGGCACAAGACTACCTAACTCATCGAATTAAAACTTTCCTTTTCTAGCATGTAGATTTGATTTGACCTAGAATGATGTAGATATATAAAAAGAGAAAAAATCCTCAAACAATTATATCTCAATCCATAGATGAAATCCAGAAGAAAGGCTGAAATGGAATTATGTACTAACTCATGGGGTTAAAATGGATCTGATTGTGTTTGAAATAGATATCAGACATTGAAATGGGAAGAAAAATACCATTCAGATATTCTTGGGAGCACTTCTCATCGAATATGGGTGATTTTTTCTTATAAAAATGATATATTTTCCGACTAAAAAATCAAATAAAAAAAATACATGGAGTTAACCTTAGATAACACACTATTTCTATAAAAATTTTAGCTCATCCATTATGTTGTTATGGATCAGGATTACATGGAAAGTACCCTTCCATACACTATGTGTACCTATAAGTAAACAACATGTAGTTCCCAGTAACATCATGTAATAGACCTACAATCATTCTCACAAACTTTTTCCCCCATTTTTATATGTACAAAATGATAATAAAAGATCCACCCTAAAGGAAAAAATGGGTTCTTACAAAGTCCACCCCACTAAAGCAATTAAACCACGAATTTCCTTTCTAATGGTGATAAAGAATTATCTGAGATCAACTCTATCCATTGTGATCATACGTCAAGCTCCCTCTCTATGGTCTTCTACTGTACATGGTCATGTTTCCATAGCACTCATACCAAGGGAATCAATCAGCCATAGAGAACCGTCAGGCACCAATCCACAATACAAATGGGATGCTCCAAAATGTTCTCCTCTTCCGGTTTCTCCACATCCTAGGGATTAAAGGTGTGAGATGGGTGTGAAAAGTAACGTCACAACTGAGAAATGTGGAATATGTCATGAATATCATTGTACCACTAAGGCAACTAAAATCAATAAACAACCAGCCTGACCCTCCCTAAAATCTCAAATGAATTGACGTATCTAAGTGAAATCTTACCTTGTCTCTCGATTGTCTTGTGTCCCAACCTCAGTGTATCACACATGAAATCTCAATCCCCAACCTCGAACTCTAGATGTCATCCGTGGTTATCGGCATATGATGTCTGATGAGACTGAATTTTATCCATCCTCTTCTAAATCAACTGGACCTACTCAAAAGTCTCATGTGTGAGGCATGATCCTATTATAGATTCCTCACCCATAACCAGAAAGCATAGGGCTGGTTGGCATGGCCTACTGTGAAATGCCTCATATGGTTCCATATCTATAGTTGGCAAGAAAATTTTATTGTGGGAAAATTAAACTATAGGAATATTCAATTCCCAAGAGCCCCCAAAAACTAGGACACGTGCTCAAAACATTTCATCCAAAAACTGTGTCATACGATCTCACTGGACAACAGTTTGAGGGTGATATGTTGTGCTCAGAAGAGCATGTGTACCAATAACCATGTAAAAACTCCACCAGAAATGATATATTATTTTGGGGGACCTATATGAAATGATATAAATAAGGACCTCATGTGGTCGTACCACCTCACAAATATACATCTTTCCAAGATTATCAACATCGATGGTCTCTTGATCGGTAATAATTGAGTGACCTTTATAAGTCTGTCATCCACCACCCATAATGAATCATCACCTCGTGGTGTCCTTGGTAAACCCATCACGAAGTCAAACAAGAAATCATATCATTTATACTCTAGAATATGTATCTTATGTAATATCCCAATTGGGCTCTGATGTTCCGTCATCACTTGCTGAAAAGTGTAACACCTTGTAACAAAACCAACCACATCTCTTTTCATACACGACCACCAGTACTGATGGTGCAAGTAATGGTACATCGTTGTAACTCCATGATGTACGTCCCAACCTGATGCATGAAACACTAGTATTAAATCCTCACGTATGTCCACTGGAACACAGAAACATCCCTGGATACCGAAGATATCATCATCACCTACTGTCCAATCGAGAGATGGATCCTCACCTGATACATTGTGACATAGGATTAGGTCCTCAGAATCTAATAGTTGTCTCATCCTCACTCTATCTAATAATTTAAAAGTTACAACTATATATGAAATGATAGTTTTCTCTAACAGTCATGTACCTCCATGTGAATCTCAAAGAACAACGTTACAAGTTTCCATTCACTACTCTCCTCTAAGAATTCTGGAATCTGAGTCCTCCTACCTAGTGCATTAGCCACTTTTCTCCTTTTCTAGGCATGCAGGATTTCACTATGTAAAAGGACTAAAGGTACCCACCAACCTTAACTGCCTCAGATTTAGATAACACTGAGTAAATATGTTCTAAAGACTTATTTGGTCTGTGTACACCACAATACACTCCCCAATAAGTAATTAATCCAACAACTTAACGCATTAAATACCGCAGTTAACTCAAGATCATGTAATAGATAGTTCTTATAATGTGTCCTCAACTATTGAGACCAATACAGAAAGACTCTGTCCTACTACATAAGCTCTCCTTCGAGCTCGATACCTGATGCATCACATTGAATAGTGTAACTCCTTCCCGGCACTAGAAAAATTAGAAGCAGTCCTAATGTTTATCTTCCATTCAACTCTTGAAAGGAAATCTCGCAAGAATATGACCATATGTATCCCACACCCAACTTTTTCAAGCACATCATCGGAGCTACTAAGCATGAGAAGTCTTATATGAAATATAATCATAAAAAAGCCATTACTAGGAAACAATGCTCCTCAAATACATTTTTGGGATCATCCCAAGTAACTACTTCTCTAACCTTCAATAGGTCCACTAATACTCTTATATCCGAGATGATGTGACCAGGGAAGTGAATCTTATCTATCTAGAAGTGATTTTCTATGAACATATTATATAAATGATGCAAAGACAGTTTCATTAAAATGATCTCATGATGGCTAGAATGGTTATATCAATTGTGATAATACACCATGATATCTTCCATTAAAACCACCACAAAAGAATCCATGAAAAGATAGATCACTTAGTTCATTAGTTCCATCAGGACTGTTGGTGCATTCGTGAGACCGAACAGTATATCCACATACACGTACAGACTAAACATGCTACAAAATGAGGTTAGAGGTATGTATGAAGATCGAACACATAACTGGTGATATGTTGATCTTATATTGATTTTCAAGAACAACCTGGCTCCTTGAAGCTAATAAAATAATCCATCTATCCAAGGAAAGAGATATCATTTTTTAACAATCAACTGGTTTAGTTTCTGATTTTCCACACATAGCTTGAGGGTAACATCTGTCTTTTTCACAAAAAACACCATCGATCCCAATGGGGAAGTACCAGGGAGAATAAACACATTGGCCTCTAAATATTCATGATTCCTCTTGAGCTCATGTAGCTCTATTGTATCCATCCTATAATAATAAATGGATACTAGTGAATCTCATAGAACTATCTTGATCATGAACTCCACCTCTCTCTTATGATGTAACCCTAAGAAGTCATCCGGGAAAAATACCTAAAACAATCAACCACTAGAGTGAAATCTATTAAACATCTTCCCAGGCCAACCAGATATAAACTGGAAATATGTATTAAAATCCCACTCAATCCCCATTTCATAGGTTCATCTCATCTTTCCTGAACATCCCACTCTACTATGTATAGGAATGATACTCCTCCTGGTGACATAAATCTCACCCTATGGTGATAGAAATTGAAAAAGTCTTGAAAGGAGGCTAACTACTTCATATTGTGTATGACATAAAATATTTTCATCTCTAAGACATAGAGATTCCAAAAGAATTCACACCCACCATCCTCAAGGGGGCATTACATACATTGACGCCTACATGTCATCCATATCCCGAACAAAGTGTCTAGCATTGTAACATCATCATATAATAAGACATAGATCCCAAGGCTCTCTATTACGGGCACAAATATAAAAGTATGTGAAGCCCCTATATCAAAGAATGTAGATGATAAAATAAATGTTACTAGAATTGGACAAGTGATAGTAGAAGGACTAGGATCCTGGTGTTGTTGGGTCTAATGTGTTGAAAAAGACTATCATATATCGCATTCCTAATGACACGTTCTGGCTTCCCTGAGCTAATCCACTATATGGTCTCTAGCAACCTAGAGTCTGGCTACCTAATATATGACCACCACCCTGGCCTGAGCAGCCTGAAGTATTCCTATTATGTGATTGGTGAGAAGCTGATCACCCTTCTCATAAACATGGAGTCAGTGAAGAACCTATCTCACTAGATGCTGGTGTAAATGCCTTAAAGTAGCATTCATCATGACCCATCATGCCTCCATCTCGACACTCAAATATGTATATCGGGAACCATGGTCTCATATTCCCACCTTTTCTACAATGATAATACCTCTCATTGATACCGGAAGAAACATTCTGATTTCTCATATCACTGTGAGAAATCTCTATACGGTTCTTCTTTCTTCTGGTTGAGATAGTACCAGATCTTGGTGCTGAGCCACCATAGTTTTCACCCCCAGCATCCCATAGATTACTCGGAGATAATTAGCACCTGATTCATGATGTTATATAAATAATGAAACCTGAAAAAAATCACCTATGATCAAATGTTATACCTGACACCATCATCGAATAATCTTTCCCTGAATGTCTAGTCACCCACTAAAATAGGTGTGAATCACTAAATCATAGTCAAATGGGTAGATTTTTTTTATCACTGACATTGTTCCCTTTTCAATGTGCATGAACTCTAAGGCTCTATTGGCCCTTATCATCTCGGGGAAATAGTAGTAATAGTATAATGTCTAAATATATCTTTATTCCATGATCTCATGATAGTTTGTCTATGTGATAACATCCCACCACCTCATGGTTGATCCATGTAGCATTTAAGTTGTGACCTTGACCCTAATCTTAGGAGACATCTCTAGATGCCCATAGATCTTAAGAATTTACTGAATCCATGAATCGAGAGCCTATCTTCAACCATACTTTGAGAATGTGGGAGAATGCTGCTGGTGGAATACTCATGCCAGATCTTCCATAGATGTGGTAGGCTGAGGTACTCCCTAGAAGGTCTGTATAAAACACATGAACCCTTCACAGGACTATGCATCCATACCTGTGCTTAGAACAATAGCTAGTTCCATGAATGGAACATCTAGAGGATCCACTGGTATCCCAATGCATACTTCCTCTAGGGTATGTTGATTTCCACTCTCCTGGTGTACAACTAGAGTGTGTTGTGGTGTCGTAGCTCTATAATGTCCATCACATAAAACTAAGCATACACATATTCATTTAGGTACACAAATAATGAAAAAAAGTACTAAATTTGAGAATAAAATACTCAAATGTTCAAAAAATATGAGCACAATGAGTGTGGGAACCATACAGGGCATGATCACGTAAGAAATTACATGGTCATGTACTCCACATGGCATGGGCGTGTAAACACCCAGGGTACATACCATGTAGGTACTATACACGACATATCTCCATAAACTCTAACATGGTCATGTAACTATTCCTGACATGGTCATGTAAACATATTTAGTACATGATGTTTTAGGAATACACACGGCATGTACTCAAGTCATCCCTTCTATCCATGTAATTTTATGTGGGTAGAGCCATACCGGTCCGCCTATGAAAAACTACATGGGTTATACATAATGTACATGGCTTGTTTGGGTGAAAACACATTAAGATGTGTTTCCTCTAACATGGTCGATGAAATGGTCTTATATCACATGACCTATACTCAGAGTACACGTTGTGTACATGGAAAAGCCTTTTCTTCCCAAATAGATGACGACATGTTATGTTTTCATAGGACGGCACATTGTTTTGTCTGGATTCTAGAGAGTAAGCCTCAAAATCATCCTCATAACAACTATTTCGTCAAAACAAAGAAATGGAGGGCCAAACTATGATCATTGGGGTCCATACTCCAGGCGAATCAATTATTGGAATCCACATATAGTATATATAACACAATTTATATCCAATGGCCAAAACATGATCCATAAAATTCTGATATATGAGGTCCTATACTCCTCATGTATCAATGTTTGGTGTCCATACAATTCAATAATAACACATACGAATACACCTATCATAATATTAGGCGTATCTATCATGGAATCTATCATAACTACATTCATATCTTGCATAACAACTAACATAAAAACATGCAATCAGTAATGCTGTCTAAATTGCATGGAAATAATACATGGAATGTGATTTATAACATGTTCCTACGTGATACAAGTGACTGAATAAACTCATCTCATCAATTCACAATAAAATATAACAGTAATGATATCAATAATAATAAAAAAACAAGTGTGTCTCCTAATAGTGAAATTGATTCAATTGTAATAGATAAAAATATGATAATCGCAATTCAGTTCAAGGGAATTTAGCTTTTCACTTTACATGGGTTAGCTACTCTTGGGAACTTCTATTTTCCAATATCCCTTTCCTTCCCATCCCATTATAATGTCACAAAACAGTAAGAAAATCTAGATAATAAAACTCCAATGATACAAATTTTTAATGTCCCGGATCCAGAAGTCACTCAACTACTACCACGTACCTCATTGTCCACATGGACACAAGCAGATTTCCCCAAAAACCAGAGGTTTATGAGTAGAAGTGATAGTCTAGGATGTGATAGGGGGAAACTATTCCTTCATTTTAAGAGTGTAACATAGAAAAATAATAATATAAAATAGATAATGCCAGAAACAACATATAACTGAAATAAACTATGGAAGACTAATAAGATATATAATCAAGAATCATTCAATAAAATATATGATGATGAGTGTTATGTTCTAAGAAAACAAAAAAAAATAGGTGCACAACATGAATCCACAATATATGTTCCAATATCAAAATATAAAATGAAACTAAGAAGCATCGCAAGCCTCAGCTCGGTCCCATGCTCTCATGCTCCTAAACAGTATCTTACGTACCTGTAGAAGGGTACTTTCCCTTATCGACGCATTCATCAATATAATATGATTGGGTCCAAAATCATGACCAAAATATGGTGTGAGAAATAAATATCAGTTGGAAAAAACCAAAGACATGTTCCTATCTATGAGTGAGTATATGCACCAAGTTGTGTAAAAAAAGGAAAAACAGTAAACTAATTAGTACTCCTAATTAATCAATCCAACAAGTCATGTTTTAATTTTTATTCATTATTTTCAGTCCAACAATTAAATTACATTAAATTATATAAGTCTCAATATCCTTCACATGCCATTCAATACCTCATATAAAGAATACTAAACCAAAACCTCAGAATGATATCTGAACAAATAAAGTGAAGACTGAATCCAAGCTTGTGATTTGAATTGGCAGACACATCATATGTAATTTTATTCCAATAATATATTCATCATCTTGTACACATGCATAGAAAAACACAACCTACAGGAATAACCAAATCATTTAACATATTCCTAATTAATCCTCACCCATAGGCACAAAAAATCATTTCATATAAGCTTAATAAATCCTTTCCCATAGGCATAACAAATCCTTGCCCACAGGCATTGCAAATTCTCACCCATGGGTATAACAAATCAATCTGGGTCTAGATCGATATATCATTGTTTAATCATGTTAAACATAAAATGTAAAGTAAAATATTACATGGATAACATATTACAACACACATGGGAATCACACATATAAAATAAATAGTGAATTGAATCTATTACAAGGCTCAAACAATAATTGGCATATCATGGAGAAAATGGGAAATCACTAATCCCAAACTCATTAATCAAATCATCCACAATTTAAAAAAATTTCAATTCCATTCTAAATAAATTCGTACTTAACATCCCAATAAGGGAAAACAAGGCATGAATTATGGGTATCATCATCCAAACCTCCCTAAATGGTCATTCCAAGGGAACACACACACATGTCAATGTCAGTCAGGAGGCAGGTTAGTTGGGTAGGATGCGTTCTCGCTCTATCATCCGTCAATCTGGTCTTGCATATGAGGATTCAATTTTTGATTCTGAGAGAGAACAATATGTTTCTGAAGGTATGTATGAAGATGATTTTTTGGTATAACATGGGGTTCTCACACAACCATGTGCTTTTTGGGTTTTTTTGTATCATGTATGTAATAGTGGATCCCCTTTCCATGCTCTTGTTTCGTTCTAACTCAACAATAATGTTATTTATTTGAAAATACAAAAAAATGTTTGGTCAAGGGAACACACCTACAAGGTGACCCTTAATCAATCAAATGATCTCAAGCATGCCTAAATTAATAAAACTCCAGACCAAACCATCATTATAAAACAATAACTGTTAATTTCCATTCATGGTTACATGATTAATAGGGAGAATGGAAATCCAACACATATAAATAACTCAATATTGTGTGAAAGGCACAATAAAACCTACCTCGTCGTAGTACGACTCTCTTCAGCTGGCGTCGAGCATTGATTCGACCTAGAATGGGTTAAATCTACAAAATAAGGAAAAATTACTAACCTTTGAAAACAAAATTGATAAAATAAATTATGATGAAAGGATCATGTGGAATTGAGTGCTCGCTAAGAGGATTCCAATGGATCAGGCAGTGTTTGAATCTATTATTGGACGGTGAAACGAGACACAAAATCTCATTGCGATTTTCTTGGGTGTGTTGATCATGGAATGAGGTTTCTTTTGGTATGTAGGAAAAAATGACAAACTACCCGACTTAATAATCAACTAATAAAATACACATCTTTTACTATATACTACACTCCGTGTCTGTAAAAATTATAGCCCAACCATTATGTGGTCTTATACCAGGATTTCATAGAATGTATCCTTCCATACACTATGTGTATCTATAAGTACACGGTATTTAGTACCCAATCAAGTCATGTAACATGACCACATCCTTCCACTTGTCCTCTTTTACACCATTTTTATTAGTAGAAACCTAAAAAAAGGAAAGATCTGTCCTCAATGTATGAACCGGGTTTTTACACTCATGATCATTGGGATGATAGTTTTTAATGTCATGAATATTTGTATAACCTTCTTGATTTTTATTCCACAATAATTTTTGTGAAATATTAATGGTGATATTTTTGGTTTCTTTTGTTGTATTTTATTAATCTAGTTTTTTGATAAATGGATAGCCCTTAATTTAATTTTGAATGAATCCCTAGGGAACCTTGGTATTTAGGTAGAAATTATATTACTATCATGTTAGGTTTTACATTGTTATTTTGCTATTGTCCTCTGGAAAATATTAAGTGTTTAATAATCATTCATTTATTATAATTGTCTATACCATTCGAATTTGATAATGAATTTCATATAATTATATATTTTTGATTTAAAAAATGAATATTTTATAAAACTAAAATGATATATCTGAATAATAAAATAGATTTACACTAATTGTGTGACAAAAGACTAGACATATAGAGTTATGAGTACATCTTGTTTTCAACAGAGCATGCATAAAACCCGACTCAAAAAATTAATTTGAGTTAGTGTTTTTTTAATTAAAGAAAAATAACTCCATAAGAGTTATAATAACATTTTATTTGTCATATATTTGATAAAAACTATAAATTTAGGACTTAACATGCATAAATAATGATAATGCACACCGATTTGGATGATATTGTGGTATAACAATTCGTTGAAATGATTACCAATGAAATAGATAATGGTGATCGCATTGCAGAAATGATAATGGAAATTGAAGATTACATTTTTTATTGTACAATTTTTTTGGATGTTAAATATATGCAAAATGATACCATTATATTATAATTTTACTGAATACACATCATTATAAGATGTATTAACGTTATACTATTTGTTGTTTGGTAACAGATAGAGTGATCCCAGATTTATGGAACTACATGGTCTCCTGATTGATATGATACTAAACCAAAATGAACATTCATATCGAATATAAGATTCAAAAATAATTCTACATTCAATTGTAATATCCTATAAAAATATATATTTCTATCAAAACGACTCTATATTTCTTCCCAAAGACCATTAATCACTCATAAAATTACCTACGTGTGGGGTGAATCAATATAATAATGATAAATCAATTACATAAAATTTTGTGTTGTAAATTCATATAATTTTAGTGTTTTAGAAGAATATGTGGATGTGATGAAACCATGAGACAATTTACATTAAATGAAATTACATGAATTAAAGAAGGAAACCCATGTCATCCAACACATTCTCATTAATATAATAAAATTTATTACAAGTGTCATAATTTTAGAAATTTTCAAGAAAATTTCATCTAGCATTATCATTAGATGGAATAAATCATTTTAGTGTATAGAGTAGTACTCACAGTACATGACTTGAAATGATGGTAAATTATAACTTCATTCCATGGTTATTCTTGAACTTCAAATAAATTATGTTTTCTCTGCTTCTATCTACACCAATGAAAGATGATAATGATATCGATGTTTATTAGGATTCATTGATATAATATATGATATTTATGTGGGATGCCTACATTTCATTATATGATTCTCATAAAAATTAAGAATTCACAATGAGGGCCATGTTGTAATGGTTGATAAATAAATTTCATACTTATCATAATATGTCAGGATATATAATTGAATTAATGATGTGGTATCCCCTTTATAAAAAATGTACACACTTAGTTTGGTAGACACATTCCATTGAGAATGGTTTTTTAGGAAATAATAAATTTTTACCTCGATGAAATAAATATTGATCCTGGTTGACAGTATTCGATGCGAATAACAAACAAGGTTCATCCCAATATCTAATAATATGTGATAAATTGTTCGATAAGTTAAATGATTTTGAAACAATTCTCAGTAAACCATTTTTTAAAAACCTTATGAAATCAGGTTGGAAAGAGGTATCATATTTCATTGATTTACCATAATAGAATTATATTTATATTTGAAATCGTCTAGATTTTATGCAGGTAGAAAAAAATGTATTTAATAGTGTTATTGGAACATTACTAAATGTTCTTGAAAAAAAGAATGGCATAAAATCTAGGTTTGACATGATGGACATGGGGATAATGGAAGAGATGGAACTGGTGAATGGAAAAAGAATGAATTTTCCTCATCCAGCATCTTACACTCCATTCAGATAGGAAAAATTGAAATTTTGTAATATTCGGAATGATTTAAAAGTTACATATTCTTATTTTTAATATATCATGATTGTTTTTATAATGTATAATTTTATGTTAGGGAGACCCAAAACACATGAATATCACAATTTTATAAAATATTTGATTCTTATTACTTTATATTGGATTATACCAAACATTGTATGACATACATTAACAAGTATCTTATTGATTTTAAAATATTTATATATTTACAATATAGACCTAATGAATTTTTCAATCGTGCATAAAAATGTTACAGTCATATTAAATTAATTAGAGTTGTTATTCCCACCACAATTCTTTGATATAATATACCACATAGCGATTCAATTGGGTAGAGAGTTTAAACTATGTGGTTTTATACATTACAGATGGATGTACCCCATTTAATGGTATATGATGATTTTGAAATGGGTATTTCAAGAAGAAAAGTCAAGTAGATGTTTGTATTTTATAATATTATATTATTAATGAATCCGTTGAGTTCTGTGCTGATTACCTATGAGAAGTTGATAGCATCAGTCTCTCAAATTCCCACATTGACTGATTCTTTGTAGATCTAGAGAATTCTTGTTTAGATATTCTTACAATTACCATCATAGAGAAAAAGCAATTGAACCATTACATTTAACATAATATTGATTATTTTTATGTATATGTTGATGCCTGAAGTGAAATTTTTCAATATATTAATCCATCAAGGGATGAAGAATATATATCAAATTCACATAATCAATTTTTTTAGGATGCTATAGAGATCAACATTATATAGAGTAGTATGAAAACATGAATTCAATTTTCAAACATCATTGATAGCTAGCCAAGGGACCAAATGAAAATGTATTATCATACACTAATTTTGTAGTCAGTGGTTACACATTATATACTATAAAACATGATGAATATTGTTTGATGAAATAGTTGAGTTTATATTGTAGTGAAAGAAATGAAAATATTTTGTTACACAGAAAGAAATATAATTAATGATAATATTTAGTATTTCATCATTGTCAAATAGATATATGAGTTGGATTGTACAACATTTTATGTGTCAATTTTCCATTTAATGTGGCCTAAAAATTAGAGTTTAGTGAAATTTAATTAAAAGGTAATTTTGAAGGTAAATTTCATTGTTGAATGAGATAATTATGAGCCATTCATAATCGAATCAAAATAGATGCTGGTATTTATTATGTCAGATACATAAAAAAAAGATATCATTGATTTTCTTATTTGAAACATAAACAACAATAGGGATACATGAAATTCAATAGATTATTGTACTTTCATTAGGAGATCATAATTAGTTCATGTTGGTCCCAATATAGATAATTGCTAGTATGTTTTTAGGGTCAATGAAGAGTGGATTTGGATTTTTGATAGAGGAGCCAAATCTATTCAACCATTAAAAAAGAAATAGATTTCTACGAAAATATTAATGAGTTTATTAATATTACATTATTCTTCTGGTAATATTATGTTTTCTCTACTATGTTAAAATAATCTAAGGTAAATATTTAACTACCCATGCAAACAATGTCTTTTACATATGAAAATTTTACAAGTACTAGGGAAGAATGGAATGTGGATTCGAAAATTGTTGAACTATTTTGGAATAAAGAACATGTTGATGAAAAAAATCCAGAAAGAAGTAAAATTAAAATATTGAATAAAATTAGATTTGAGTTTGGTTGGAATTAACACAGCAAACATGTTGGCCCCAACAAGTCAAGGCTCATTAGATATATTGGGTTCAAAATGAGGATAAAGCTGCTGATAGATATAGATTAACGGTGCCACATCTAGCTTATAATGAAGGAAATCATTTGTAACGATATAATGTTAATTTTAATGTATAATTTCACTATTTTATTAAGAAATTATATATTTAAACATTTATATAGTGTTAATAATTTCACTCGATTTTCAATTTTTTAGATGAATTCAAAAAAAAAAAAAAATTAATTGCCACTATAATACCCTATTGTGGCTTTCAGAATATTATTACCATGTTAAATATTAAGGATATTGAGGGAAAATTAATGCATCACATAGAAGTTAGTAATGAACAAATTATAAAGAATGAAAAATGAAATTTCTTCATCATTCCTTGTGATGAGATGTCATTTTAGTTGCATTATCATTAATAAAATATTATTTTACCCAAATTGTTTTAAAATTTGAATTTCTAAATTATAAAAAGAGTGATGAAAAAAATAATGTTCATAATAAACAATATACACCTAACGAAAAAAATTATGGCGTACTCTTTACTATAAAAGTTATTGGTATGTATTTTAAATAAAAAACATAATTTTTATATGATATAAACCAATATATGTTATTTTGTTTTCATATATATTTTTGAATAAAAATATGAATCCATTTCCATCCCACTTCATGTGTTATAGAAGGAGGCAGGGGTAAATAAGGTGGAAAATGTAGTTGATGGAAACACAAAAAAATATAGGAAACTTGACTGAATATAACATAATAGTAATTTTTTATTAATTATAATTGTATAACATAAAAATATATATATTTATGTTCAAATGTTTTTTTGTGTTTTAGACACAAGAATATAAAATGACTGCACCAAATGAAAAACACATTTCAGTAGCCTTGAAAGGATCAAAACAAAAATTTCTCATTAGAGGCCTTGGTTTGGGAGTGTCTCCTTGAACATATTAAGAAATGATAAACAGAATAAGATAAATATAATATGATTAATGGATTTCAGAGACAATTAAATGATTTTCAAGATATTTTTATCTAGTTTGGTATGAAATACAAATATATGAGAAAGGGTCCAAGTGAATTGGTGATGGAACAATGATTTATACCTAAAGATCCAAAATCCCACAAAATATTTGAGGATGTTTATTCCCATGAACCAAATACCTTAGCCAAGATAATAATTTTTTTTAATACTTTTTTTCCTAAATGTGAATCAAAAAAATACTGATTATTGTATATGTATAAAAAAATTAGGGTAATATTGAATGTGATTTATATATGTCAACACCCATGCACCACCTTTTTGAGAGGGGTAAATTGTATAATATCCCGGGAGTCTAGCTACACCATAAATAACTCCCAAAATATGACATGATAGTAGGGATTAAGGATTCTAATGGTTCGATAGTTGAGCATCCTATTCAACTTGAATGTATGGATATTACAACGTTCAATGATGTTATTGGAGCTTTCATAACATGGAAATATAATATTATAAAGATACATGAACTACGTCTTAAAAAAAACTTCTCATTAATATCCTATAACATTTGATGGAAATATTTGATGTGGGTTATGGTATTTTAGAAGGATAATGATTCATGGAAACTAATGGTCAGATCATGACTATATAGTGTATCGAATAAGAAATCAAAAATGACCTTTTGAGAGCACCTTTAACACACCAACACCTGAGAAACGTTTATTATCATTCAAAGTTCATGAATATACCAAATTTATATATGAAAATATGTATTTTAATCTTTAGGAAGAATGATGTATCGTGAAAATTTATTATAGATGATGTTAGTCTCGAGAGTATAAATGAGATTCTTCAGTTTTAATGGTTGGGAGTCTCATTGGTGAATATATACATAAGGTACATTTTCATAATAGGTTTTTTGGAAATTGTGACCTAATATGTTCATTAATTTTAATAACAATTAATATATTATATAGGTGTTTGTATCACTACAATATAAAAGGAATAATATGTGAAGCGTGATTTGAATTCATCAATTCTAGTATCATTTATAATCATGAATCTTTTTTTAGAAGGAATAAATTGGGAATAAGAATGATGAGAATGACAACGAGCCTGTACCCATGTGGTACATGCTCCTTCTTGGCATCCATAAGACCCAAGTTCATATCTGGGTAGGGATGAATTTTGGGGTTACTGTAGAAGGTCATTGTAGCGGGGTGTTGTAGCAAACACTGTAGCAGAAGTGGAACTATAGTGGTGGGAGAACTGTAGCTGCTGAGGGACTGTTGCAGGATACTGTAGTGGCGACAGTACTACAGCAGGCACTAGAGCTACGTGAGGTATTGTAACAATACTATTCACAGAGGTTCCTTTAGGAAAAAAATGGGCTTTGAAGCCTTGTATTCAGGACACTTGTCCTTGGGCCTTTGGGCTATGTATTGGGTCTCCCTCTACCCACTAAAGAGGTATTTTCATTAATAATAAATTGAGGCGTCGACCCCAACCTTTAAATAAAATAAGAAAGATGAGAAAAATAATGATTCTGAGAGAAAAAACTGAAGACAGACTCATTTCAATGACTATATTGCAAGGGTAAATCATTAAAATCTAATCAAATTAAATATATTTATATTTTTTTTGTAACGTATTTTTGGAGGAAGCATTGAATGCAGATTGTTGCCAATCTGGATACCACAAATTTTTTTTTAAACCAATGCATGGATTTTCAACAAACTAACTGCACTTGATGTGTAATTTTAATTTTTAATACACTATAATTAAATTCATTTAGATAAACATTGAAATATATGTTCTATTTTATGTTTTAATTAGAATTGATTTATAATAGGGCAGTTTCTAATTATACGAAAAATTGTGGCATGTAGTCGGTTAAAGATCATAAAAAGATCATGGAGTACTTCAAATACAAATTGATTAATTTGTATATAGAATTATTTAACTATCAAAACATATTGAAAAATAGTTTACCTTTGTTGGTCAATGTTTATACAGTTTCAAAGAATGATTATGGATATGATTATGGATATTATTCTTGAAATTTATGAGAGTGATCATAAACAATGAGAAGAACAGTATCCCCGAATATGTAATTTCAAAAGCTAATTACAATTTCATTAATCATATTTTTTAATCATTTGTTTTTTTATATTTTCTCAATACTAATATAGAGTCCCTGTATTTTATTTTTAATAATTTTAAATAATTATATATATAAATATTTCAGAGCTAGGTGTTGAGACAACTTGTGATTTTGAGGTCTGGTGTGCCGGGAATTAATTTTTAAAATATATTAAATATATTTTATATTACGCAAGAATGATACATCAAAGAAAATTGGATAAATCTTAAGAAGATAATATGATGGGAAATCTAATACAGTAGTTGAGTTTAAGAAACGGGGTTTACCTTAGGTGTGATATAAAATTTATCATTTTGGGACTTTTGTACCCCCTCACTCATTGGTGGTATGTTTAAGTCATTTAATTGTTAATTAATTAATTAATTAAATCATTTATTTGTCTTTTTGTATGTTATAAATATATCACCATAGAGTATTTCCCAAGGTTGGGTCATAATTATTATAATCTTTAGTGAAGCTCTATCCCTCCTACTTTAGCGAATCCTCTGGTGATCGATGGAAAATATATGAATCAAGAAGAATGAAAGCATGAAGATTGCATAAGCATATTAAAATTGTAGAGACACAAATATTGACGTACATGGAAATTACATTAATTTTTTAGAATAAATAATACATAACAAAAACTTTAACACCCCAAGATTTCATAGTGTGTTATTTCTTCAAAATAATTCAATAACTTGCACTACACGCAACACCGAGTTCAATTGCACCATGAATTACCAAAAAAAAATCCATTCAAAAGAGGTTATGAATATTATTAACCTAATTTTAAACTTTATATTATCCTTATAATTTTAGAATCCATATTATGAGTTTCTTAGATATAATGCAAGAACAAATTCATTTTCAGTATTGCACTTTTATCAACGTTTAATAGTGAACCCTTTTTAAATACAATATTTTAAACTTTTTGACTAAATGGGGACATCAAAAATTTAAAATGAAACATCCCAAGCTTCCACGGTACTCTTTCTTTGAATAATACAGTAGCGTGTGTTGTACGCAACCTTGAGTTTTAACACACACCACAACCAATCAAACTAGCCGTTATGAATAGTAATACCTACTTTTTGAAATTATATATATTTTATATTTTAAAATGGACTTCATTTTTGGATTCGGAATATCAAATTTAGCCTAAGGTGAAATTTTGGTACATTTCGGATAACTTTCATATTTTGATGAATAGTGAAAATTACTAAATTTTAATTAAAAACAACTTTTTAAATCAAAATAATTAATAGCGATAAATTATGAATTTGAGTGGTTTTAGAGTATATTTGGAATATATTTTTACCATTTAATATAATGTTGGTCATTGGACATAATTTTACAGTTAAACCGAACATAAACAAGTGTCAATCTTTTGATAGTTATTATCTCTTAAAAACACGCTTTTTGTTTTGACAGCGGGAATTAATTTTAAATTAATTTCTGCCACTTCTGTGTTTTTAATTTAGGAAAATGGATTCCATATTTGGAATCAGGATGTTCAAATTGAGTAAATGGGTAACTTTTATTTTTAGACATTTTGAATAATTACTGCGGTAAATATTTTATTTACCATGGTTAAGGGTAAATCCGGTAAATAAGGGTTAAAAAATAATATTATAATAATTCTAAATTACCCTAAAACGTGTCTTAACCCTATTGGTTGATACATGGTCGACCATGGGCATCTTTGGGTCGATTTTGGGACCCCATGGATCCACTTGTAAGTGATAATGACACTTTATTTTAATTAAGTCAAAATGAATACAAAAATGACACAAGCATATATCTTTTAGAAAAACAATTGTTAAATAGGGTTATATAAGTTGGATTTTAGATTATAAATATTCATTAGAAAGCTAAAAAGATTTCCTACATAATGATATTTTATTTATAATTTTTAGACATTAAATAATTTATTTTATTTATGACACAATGATGATGCAGTAATTACTATAATAATGAAAAATTAAAATAATTGATATTATAAATACCCAAATAAATATAATATGAAACTTTTAACGAATTAAACTAATTTTATAGGATAATATGATATATTAGGATTGATTTAATTGACTTTGTTCGAAGTAATAAATCTTTTATGAGTTTCACAAAAAATCAACTATTGAATAGTGTAAAAATTGACATAAAAGAGTTCTTAAAAAATATATTATATTATTAATTGATATTAAATTCCTAAAAATATAAGGTTCGGCCAAGAGACTTATATCATGATAGGTTCATCATTAATGTACCACTTGGGGGTCTCTTGGATGTATATAGTAAGTTTATTAACCATATTATATAAAAATACAAAGAGACATTGTAAAAGTGAAACTAATTAACTTAGAGTTAATACATAAAGATAAGGTTAATATAAGTACCCAAACCTGTCTAAATTCTATTGGTTGAGTGGTTTTCGACCTATCCCCACCTTAACCTTTGAATAATCAACTTTGGAGCCATTAGAAACCGAATATGAATTTATTATAAATTAATATTTCTAGCTTTTCCAAAGGTGCCCCTCACCCCTCTTATAAAAGGGCACTCCTCCTTCTCATTTCTTCACACCTTCAAAGCCTTTTGGTTCGGCCAAACTCTACCCAAATACTCTCCCAACATCCCTCACTACAACCTAGAGGCCTTAGTTTGATCAGAAAGCCAACCTAAGGAGCCCTTTTGATCAAATCAAAAGGAAGAACCCAAAGAAGAGGAGGTTAACCTACCCCAACCAAGGAAAAGTACAAGGTAAGGGTTATTTCACAATCTCTTAATTATCCGAGGTTGTTTATACGTAATAATCTACTGGGATTTCTTTATCATCCACATCCATGTTTCTTCGAAATGTATTTCAAAACATATTTATTATTTACAAGAATATGGGTTAAAGTCATTTATACCCTTTTTGACTTTTTATAAGAGGTTTATAAAGGAATCTTTCCGTCGTTTTCAAAACAAGGTCCTTTTTAACCTTTTCGACAGAATTAAGGTAAGAATGTTTTTTTAACTTATACGGCTAGTGCAGTTATTTTCTGCCGTTATAAAATCTTCAATGTTTTCCTTACAAGCTTATAAGAATATTTTCAAGAAAATGTTTTATTTTATATGGCTCTTAAATGATTTCAAAAATAGAAAGAGATATTTCTCTAAAAAGTGTTTTGATTTCATCTATGTCAACATCCTTTGACGGATTTTATGCTTATTTGAAGTTGATTTATTATGATACAAAACTTCTATATTGTATTGAAGGTTTTGTGATATGTTTGACTGTGGATGTGCTATTTTTATACCATTCATAGTTTATGGTGAAATTATTGACATTTCGTATGCTAGTTTTAATACGAATGTTTATGTTATGTTTAAACTTTTCATATGGGAATGCATTGGACTTAATAAGTGACGGGTGGAGCCCGCTATAGCTCCTCGATGCATCGGTAGGTCTCATGAGACAAACTAGTGTCTTGGCACAAGGCCTTGACAAAATCTTATTTGTAGTCTTGGGACGAGGCCTTGGCTATGTGGTTATGATAGTCTGGCATTATGCATTCCAACATTATGAAAGTGGTTATTGATTTTTGCATGTGATTATTCGATTAGTAGAATATCCATGTGAATAAGTAAATGGCATTATTTCATTTTATTTATGCCATTCCATGTTGAAAGTTCATGTTTGAAAGGCTTTTGTTTTAGTTATACATTGCCTTAAAAGTTTATTCTTATTTATGAAAGTTTCCGCTATATTGTTATCCTTACTGGGCATTTGAGCTCACCCCTTTTATATGTTTTATTTTTCCCAGGAAGTGAAGAAGTAAGTTATGAATGACCTGCAGGGATATTATGTGGGGATATGAGTGTGGATTATGGAGACAATATGTTGTTGTAGTAGTTTTTCGTTTAATGATGTAATGTAAAACTTATGAATATATCTAGTGTTTCCAAGGCTACTAAACCAATCGGTCTTTCGAGATTTGATCTTTCTTGTGATCATGCCAATGTTATGTAATAATGCACCGACTCTGGGTAACTAGGGTCGGGGCGTTACAAAAACAGACACACAAAGGTCATAAAAGTTTAGTGTCTTTGGAAACTTGGAATATAATCTTCTAATCATGGTGAAAGATCTTCAAAATCTCCCATAATGATCTTCCCCTTTTGTTTTCATACCTAAAACATTTCATAAAATCATGGGGAAAATAAAACCTATAAAGGGTGAGCTCAAATGCTCCATAAGGGTAATCATATAGAACATAAAACAATCCATAATCATTTGAATGTAAAAACATGAACATAAAATATAAACATCAAAATCATGAGCAACCTCATAAATCTTGAAAGTACATAAGGAATAGATCATAATGAAAATTTAATCATGCTAAACTTGAATGGTAATAAAACATGTAATTGTGGCATCCATTAAGAACATGATATGATTTCCATAGTAGCCAACACATTGCATCCATAACCATCTTAGTGGACAATGTCCCTTTCTGAATCGAGTTCACTCCTCATTCTAGTACTGTAACATTGAACCCGATTAACATACCATTATAGCCATGTCTATATCATGAGATATAAATCGTTACCCAATGCATTGGAGGGAGATATAGGTCCCACTTGTCTCATAATGAAATCATTCTTTTATATGCCACAAAATAAACATATATCATTCATAATAACCCAATGAATAAAATGGGTTTCATAAACATCATCCCATCATCACATAATCCATATAAAAGAAATGGAAATAATTTCATAAAAATAAAAGTGAAACCATGTAAATCATAAAGGACATTATACTTGAAACATACAGTTATGAAATATTGTCATCTTAGATGGAAATTGGTTTTGATAAAAAACTTGAAATGAATTCTTGAAGAAAATATCTTTTCATCTTCAAAATCATTTTCTTTTCACAAAATTTCATGAAATTTTAAAATAAAAGTATTTTGTTTAAAATATTCAGGAAATTATTTGAAGGAATCTTCAAGAAAATAAGGATTTATAATATATTAAAAATATGTTCATGCCGAATAAGTTAAAAAATCATTCTTCTTGTACTTTTTCCGTAAAAGTCAAAAAGTACCTCGTAAAAGAAGGATTCCTCACATAACATGTGGTAATAGTCAAAAATAGGTAAAAAGTACTCTAAACATACAAGAATCCATTTTTAGAAAATATAGTCATAGATTATAAATATAACCCCAGTAAATACTTACGAATAAACAATCTCGGATAAAAATGAGATTGGAAATGTTATCCCTTACCTTATGTCCAATTTCTTCTATATGTGTCCTAGACTCTTGTATAGTGTGTTTGAAATATTATTAACTTGTAACATAACCATAACAATATTTATGATATCATATATGATTCACTTACGACTTTATATTACCCGTTCTTTTGTAAATTCCTTGTTTAAGAAGCATTTTGGGTAAAATTGTTTCATTTATCGTCTTTGTGTCGACTTGTAATTATTAATATGATTACATAGATCATGGTTAATTAATTCTAGAATATAAAAAATGATTTATATATAATATATATTCAGAATATACATATATATAATAGATCTATAAATGGAATGAAATACACCATTCATGGAGACGATAGGTCGTACGTACGCATGAACGCTGTATTCGTTTCATTATTCAATTGAATGGAATTATGTATATGACATACATATATATATAAATAAATCCAATAGAATTATTATGTCATATATTTAATGATTAATTATTATATATACTTTATAATCATTATTGATTTGTTAACATGGAAAATGAATCTCGTTGCGTCGTGGAGACGGTAATCCGTACGTAGGCACGAGCGATGATATCATTACCATATTGATTGAATGGAATTGGAGTAGATGATATAATATCATAGAATCATTATGATGTTATAATAACCATATTTAATTATTATTTACACAATTATAACCATCCAAGTAAGGTGGTGCTGTAAAAACAGATTACACCACGACGTGGAGACGGTATTCCGTACGTACGCACGTGCGGTGATTTCATTTTCCGTAGGATGGATATAAGGTAAAACATGGTTGTTTCATATTTATAATAACATATCAGTATATGAGCGATAATGATGTTATGAATTTATAATGAAACAAATAATGAAGAAGATGTATAAGAAGGAATAAATTGGAATGAATTGGTCAAATATATTACCTCTTCTTTGACGCGCCTCTTCTTAACCTCCACTTATGGAACTAAATATGGTCTTTGAAGAAGACCATTACCTCTATTATGTTTATAGGGAAGTGGAGATGATAAATTTTTAGGGGTTGGCCTAGATTGAAGGCCGGATGTTGTTTAAAGAGGAGAGGGAGAAGGTTCCCTTTTATAAGGGAGGAGAAGGGAACATTTAGTATTATAAGAAATATAAATTTATAATAAATTAAAACCCCACATAAAAACCTTAAAAAATGACTCATTTTCGAATATAAGATGATATAGGGTTGTAATATCATCAACCAATAAAATTTAAACATGTAGGGAATTTAATTTAAACACTATCAACATGGTTTTACATTATATAATCTTTTTAATTTTATTTGTGGTAATAATATTATAAATTTTAAATCATTATAAATAGTTACTTATATGTTGTGAATTGTAAATAATTTTATACTTTATTACATTTAATCCCATATATATTTTAATTTATAATTTTACAATATTTTTGTCATTTTTAAACCATTATATAATATGTTATTTTTATAAAATAACAATAGTTTCAATTTTGACAGTATTCATTTATTTGAATTTAAATAAAATCTACACGGAGGATATATTCGAAACAAAACATTAAATAGATTACTAACATGTGATAGTCATATATAAAATTCATGTAACATTAAATAGTTCATTTAATATTTATTTTAATATTTTTATAACAGTTTATTTGGTATTTCAGTCAATAAAATAATTTTAACATCACTATTGTGTCACCTATAATGTTAATTATGTATTCCTTAAAAATTCTAAATATTTCACATGATGTATATAATTTTATTATATTTCTGGAGACTATTCATGTTTGATTTTCCATGAAGTTTATCACTAAATTAAATTTATTATACTTATAAGATTTAAGAGAGTGACATGTTGTCACATTCATTGGTCTAAATAATAATTAAATTATTTTCATGGAAAAATGTCTATGAAATAAATCTAATATGACCCTTAGGTGATATGGGTCGCCTTTTAGTCATCCAATATGATTTTGGCAGGTGTTAGGGTAATTTTATAAAATTATATTTACCCTTAAATGCCCGATTTACCTTTATTTATGGTAAATAAAATTTACCATAGTTACTATTCATAATGACTAAAAATAAAAAGTAGCATATTAACATAATTTGTACCTACTGATTCCAAATGTGGAATCCATTTTTCCAAATTCAAATCATTGAAGTTGCAGATATTAATTTAAAATTAATCCCATTGTTAAGAACACAGGTTTGAAAAGATAAAACATTATCAAAGATTGAAATGATTTTACATATGAATTCAATGTAAAATCAATGATAATGACATAAATTATATTAAATGGTAAAAATATATTATATTTATACTTTAAAACCATTCAATATTAAAATTTAACCATATAAATTATTACGTGGAAAAAAGATGTTGTTAATTAAAATATAGCGTGTTTTTAATATTCATTAAAATATGAAAGTTATCAGAATAATATGAAAAATTTATCCAAAGTAAATTTTGATATCCTGATTCCAAAACAGAGTTTTATTTTTTCAAATTTATCCTATAAACATGTCAAAATTTAGATTTAAAATGGGTGTGCCATCAAAAGGATGTAAACAGTATTTTTTTAAAAATAGTTATTTTACCCGAAAAAATTATTTGGTTCTCAAATCATGCTCTAAAAAATGTGTTAGTTGAATAATAATGTTATAAAATTCAAAATGTTGTTAATAAAATTCCTAAAGGCTAGTCTATAATAATATTATAACAATATATCGTTGTTTAGTGAAACCCGGTATTGCGTACTACACACGCTATGGAGAAAGGTCGTGATTGCGTGTAATGCAAGCCAAGTCAGGGCTGCCTGTAGTGAAAGATCCCTTTGTTGTTGCATATAACAGAATCCAACCATATTTTATTTATTCATTGAATATATATATATATATATATATATATACACACACACACTCAATGTTACGTAGAATATCTACAATCAAACGAACTTGAAATTGTGTGTAACACGATGCAAGAATTGTAGAGACCCGTAGCCTGACATACATGGAAATGACATTACATTTTCGGAATACTTGATACATAATGAAAACAAACACATAAGGAACGTAATAGTTTAGTGTCTTTGGAAACTGGGAAACATAAATAACTGGTTCATAAATCTTCTACAGTGTCTCCCATTTATTTCATCATATCTAGGGTTCCTTTTAGAATATTCTATTTAATATCCATCTTCCTATCCTGGGGAAAAGAAAACATACAAAAAGGGTGAACTCAAATGCTCAGCAAGGGAAAATAAAGGAAATAAAAATCATATCATATCTTTTTGAAAATCATAACCTGCAAAAGAGATCTTAATATCTTAACATGGAATAAATCATAGAAGTGAAAATGAAATCCCCATAATCATAACATAAAACTTGAAACATTGTGGCATGCACACATAATCATGGAAAATCATTTCTTTTTAGTCAGGACTCATTGCCAAGACTATCTTAACGGACAAAGTCCATTTCTGAACCGAGTTCACTCCTCGTTTCAGTCCTGTATCACTGAACCGGCATGACCTTCCGTTCCAGCCCTATCTATCTTATGAGATATAAATCATTACCCAATGCATTGGAGGGAGATATAGGTCCCACCCTTCTCATAATGAATCCTTTCTTATGTGTGCCACATATTCCTAAATCATACATCATTGCATAACACATGTAATAAAAATGGGATTCTTCAAACATCATGACATCATAAAACAAATCATATAATGTAAAAGATTTCATGAATATAATTCCATCACAAAATAATCAAATCAATGTAATAATAGGGATAAAAACAGAACCCTATATTATCATAGATGGAAAATAATTTTGATAAAACATTTGAAATCCATTCTTGAGGAAAATAACCTTTCTACTTCAAAATCATTTTCTTTTCTTAACATGTCATATAATTTTAAACTAAAAGAAGTTAATTAAAAAATAAACCTGAAAACTTGTAAATTAATCTTCATTGAAATAATGTTTTATGAATCCATTTATGCTGTATAAGTTAAAAAGAACATTCTTCTCGTACTTTGGCCGAAAAGTCAAAAAGTACCTCGTATGACAAAAGATTCCTTTCATATTGTTTACTAAAAACATACCGAAGAGTAAAATTGGATTTAAATAATTGTAGGAGGATATGAATAAAATTACTTATTGAGATAACATGGATGTGGATGATAAATACACCCCAGTAAATATCAATGTATAAACAATCTCGGTTAAAAATGAGATTGTGGGATTTTCCTTTACCTTAGGTCCGATTTGATTCGTACGTGTCCGAAGCACCTGTATAATGATTTAAATAATGTTATTGACTTATTCCAAAATCATACATATTTATATGATATCATATATGGTCATATTAGTATCTTCTTATTAGAAATTTTTAATTGTTTCTTGTTATTCGGGTCTTTGTTGCCTTTTTTTCTTATCCGTGTTTTGCCGAATAATTTAATATTCTTGTTTTTTAGGTTATAGATACCTCATATCAACAATGGTATTAGTGTAATATATAACATATTTATCCATTCAATTCATTTATATAATTACTATGTAATGAAGATCATGTAGAACGAGTCGCATCACATCGTGGAGACGGTATTCCGTACTTACGCACGAGCGATGATATCGTTCCCATGATCATGGAATTGTATTGAAGTGTAATTATATTATTTCTGTATCAATATAACATTATAATAGTCATATATAGTTACTCATTACACCATTTTACCCATCCAAGTAAGGTGGTGGTGGAAAATAGATTACACCACGGCGTGGAGACGGTATTCCGTACGTACGTACGTGCGGTGATTTCATTTTTCCGTAGGATGGATAGAAGGTGAATTAGGGTTGTTTCATTTATATAATAACATACCCGTATGTAAGTAATACTGATGTTATTACTTTATCATGAAACAGATAAAGAAGAAGAATTTGAAGAAGAAAGAAATTGAAAAAGATCGGTAATGGGTATTACATCTTTTTGATGCGCCTTCTCTTAACATTCTCATAGGGAACTATGGATGGACTTTGAAGAAGACCAGGAGCTCTAGGATGATCCTAGGGAAGTGGATAAGGTAAATGTTAAGGGTTTGGCCGAGCTTGAGTCCTCAAATTGGTGTGAGGATGAGGGGGAGGAGATGCCCTTTTATAAGGGAGGAGAGGGGCACCTTAGGAATATCTCAAAATATTATTTTATATTAAAGTCAAATTCGTTTTATAATGGTTCCAAAGGGTCTTATTTTGAAGCTAAAGTGGGGAGGGGTCGAAATCCTATCAACCAATAGGATTTAGACAAGTTTAGGTTATTTTCTTAACCAATCAATTAGATTTAACTCTAAGATAAACAATTTATCTTTTACCGTGTCTTTTTGTTTTCTTACACTATAAGGTTAATAAACATACTATAACATTCCAAACGAACCTCAAATTGTTTATTATTAATATATATATCTCTATCTAAGTCATTTGGCTGAACCTTAGATTTTTAGGAATAAAATAACAATTAATAATATAATATTTGTTTTGAAAACTATTATATGTCAATTTTGACACTATTTGATATATGATTTTTGTAAAAGTCATAACAGAATTATATGTTCGAACCAAGTTAATTAAATCTACACTAATATATCATAATAACCTATAAAATTAGTGGAATTCATAAAAAGTCTCAAATTACATTTATTTGGGCATTTATAACATCAATTATGTTAATATTTCCTTAAAAGGGTAATTACTGCATCATCGTTTTGTCATAAATAAATTAATTTATTTAAAGTATAAAAATTATAAATAAACTATAATTATGTAGGAAATCTTTTTAGCTTTCCAATGAATATTTATAATCGAATTTATCTTATGTATAACCCCATATTAAAAATGTTTTAGTTATTAAACTTTGATTTTAACTATTTTAACCATTCATTAAATAAAATAATATTAAATGTCCTAGTCTAATCCAAGTGGCCCTAAATAGTCATATTATATTCATAAGGTTGTTTTTGGTCGAAATACACATGTCCAATAGAATTAGGACATTTGTAAGGGTAATAGTAATATCATATTTTCTCTTAGTTACCCTATTTACTATTAACCGCGGTAAAAAAGTTAAAAGTTACTATTCACCAAAAAAATATTTTCATCTCATTGAACCACATTTTACTTACAAATATCAATCGTGTCTGTCGGATTTTTGAAATTCCATTCATAGAAGCGGTAAAATTATGTTTTATGCAAAATCCAGTTTTTTTAAACTACCACTTAGTGGTTTCACTATTCATCAAAAATTGATGTTTTTCAGAAAAATAACCAAAATTCAGCCTAAGTTATATTTGATATTCGGAATTCAAAAATGATGTCCATTTTTCCAAATTCAAAACTTAAAAGTGGCATTAATTAATTTAAAATTAATCCTACTATTGAGAAAACAGGTTTTAAAAGTTAAAACATTGCAAAAGATTGAAATGATTTTACCTATGAATTTAATGTAAAATCAATGATAATGACATAAATTATATTAAATGGTAAAAATATATTCTATTTATACTTTTAAACTGATCAATATTATAATTTAAACATATAAATTATTACGATGAAAAAAGTTGTTTTTAATTAAAATATATCGTGTTTTTACTATTTATCAAAATATGAAAGTTACCAAGAATAATATGAAAAATTTATCCAAAGTAAATTTTTATATCCTGATTCCAATGAAGAATTTTATTTTGTCAAATTGAACTTATAAACATGTCAAAAACTAGATTTAAATTGGGTGCGCCATCAAAAGGCGGTAAAACTGCATTTTTTTTAAAAATACTTATTTTACCCGAAAAATTTATTTTGTTCTCATTCTATATGTAAGATGAATAATAATGAAATAAAATTTAAAATTCAGTTTATACTATTCATAATGGCTAGTTTATAATATTATAATAATATATCATTGTTTAGTAAAACTCGGTATTGCGTACTACACAGGCTATCAAGGAAGTTCGTGATTGCGTGTAATGCAAGCCAAGTCAGGGATGCGTGTAGTGAAAGCTCCCTTTGGTGTTGCGTATAGCGCAAGATAATTTTGAATTAGCGTACAACACAAGACATCAATGAAATTAAAAATAATAATTCTCATAAATTCTCAGGTTATTACATTCTACCCCCCTTAAAATGAATTTCGCCCTCGAAATTCGTCGAGGTTATAAATGGTCTACTACTTGAAAGTTTCTTTAATAGAAACACACATCGTAAAAAGGAATTCCAAAACATAACTTTAAAAACAAAAGTATTAAATGTAAAGGTTACCCAAATTAAATAATCATTGGGTTTCCACATAGGTGAAAATATGGATATGGAAGAAAAATCTAACCATCAAATTCTCATGGAGAGTGGTAGAGGACATGGCTATGGAAAAGCCAACAATCACAATGCCATAGATTTGTGATGATCTAAGGTACCATCTGATTCATCAGATATAAGATCACTAGGACAACATTTTTGGTTTCAAGATCAGTTCAATAATGTTGATGAATTAAAAGAAATACTTACATGATTTTGGTAAAATTTCACTATTGTTCGTGCCTTGAACAATTTCCACTTTATCTCATAAAGAAATGAAGTTGAATTTGTCTTCCGTGAAGTGTTAGCGAATCAAGCGATAGAATGATAGGTCATTCCATCTATCTCAAACAAAAGGATATAAAAATTTATTTAATATACATAAGTCCATCTATAGTAATATTAATCATATACTATTCCAAAAATGAACTTATACTTCATATATCCTACCGCTTAATAAAATAAAACCAGTTTCTACTAACCAGGGACTTCTTATAGGCCATTGGTAGGCGATAAAGGCCTATCTCACTTCGGTTGTGGGTTCGATTCCCATAGCCTTGTCCGACGGGATGGGTTGTCACACGTCCTAGGGGTTGTCCCTTTTTCTAAAACTAAACTATTATAACATTCCTGCAATAGTATCGAAAAAAGTTCTAGCCTTAAACAATTCTATCTGATGTTCCACTTAATCTGTTCCCACATTTAGGCTTATCGAAAATACTTCTGTCCAATCATATAGTATAAATAAAATGATTACTATAAATGTCATCAACCAAGCATGTGAATACCATCTTTTATTCCCCATATATCATACAATATATCTTGTTGGTCACATTCCAAACATGTGAATACCTTAATCATGTATTCTCTTGAAAAATGAATACCCATTGAACCTTAGTGAAAACATGAATGCTGTCAAAAGTTAGCTCTTTCCACATCCCAAAATTTCTATATACTCAAACCAGGATATCACTTAGTCCTTATATTAATCATGAGCTCATGAATACTATCAAACATATTATTTTCTCCTTATACTTTCATTATGCGCATATCATCTTCTTTCCAAACATATTTCAATCACTTTTCATGGATACCGCTACCATTCCTCATATACATTCAAAACTCAAGCAAAGGAGACCATGTAACAATCCTTAAATAGTACCATACATTATTCTTGATAAACATACAATCATTACACTACCTTCTTAAACCACTAACTGAGCTTTGTCATTTTATTCCTCAACACATCTTTCATTTCATATATCATTTGTAGTCTTATCATCATCATCCACATAAATACTACCCATACAACAATGCTTATTTTCATCATGAGATCTTCCCATAGGGCATTGGTTTGCATAATGCCCGTACATTCCACATTTAAAACATTTAACCATTGTTGATGTCGTAGCAATATCATTATCGTCATCCATGGTGTTAACTGAAACTTTTCCTCTACACTTACTAGCTTTGTGTCCTTCTTTTCCACACCAAAAACATCTTCCAGTTCTTTGAAACATTCTCCATGATGCCTCTTCCCACATGATTTAATGGAGAAAATTGTACTTTCTTTCCTCCATGATCATCATGAAACTCCATCTTTCACTTATTAGCTGAGTCTGGAAACATACCAAAGTTGAGATTATTGATCATATAATGAGATTGCTGATTAGGAATAATAACGATGTTTCGCCTTCCAAATCCAATTTCATTTGCTTGATCATGAAGAATATCATTCCATTGTCCATCATATTCTCCATTATCGTGAATCTTCTTGTTTCCAACCATTTTCTAAAACCCAAAAGAATAATGTGAGAGACCAAAATCATAATCAAGGGGGATTAAATTTAATATCTAACATATTAGGTTAAATTCTAAGATCTTTATCATAATTCTGGGACTATAACCTATACGTAACCTTAGGGACATTACTAAACCTTAGGGACATCCCTAGACATACCTTAGAAATATCTCTAGGGATCTTACTAAAGTTCTCACATCCTAGTTTCCAAAGTTTTACTAAACCTTTCCTCTAATACCAAATGTAAAGACCTGTAGCCTGACATACATGGAAATGACATTACATTTGCGGAATACTTGATACATAATGAAAACAAACACACAAGGACCGTAATAGTTTAGTGTCTTTGGAAACTGGGAAACATAAACAACTGGTTCATAAATCTTCTATAGTGTCTCCCATTTATTTCATCATATCTAGAGTTCCTTTTAGCATATTCTACTTAATATCCATCTTCCTGGCCTGGGGAAAAGAAAACATACAAAAAGGGTGAGCTCAAATGCTCAGCAAGGGTAAATAAAGGAAATAAAAAACATATCATATCTTTTTGAAAATTATAAACTGCAAAAGAGATCATAATATCTTAACATGGAATAAATCATAGAAGTGAAAATGAGATCCCCATAATCATAACATAAAACTTGAAACTTTGTGGCATGCACACATAATCATGGAAAATCATTTCTTGTTAGTCATGACTCATTGCCATGACTATCTTAACGGACAAAGTCTATTTCTGAACCGAGTTCACTCCTCGTTTCAGTCCTGTATCACTGAACCGGAATGACCTTCCGTTCCAGCCCTGTCTATCTCATGAGATATAAATCTTTACCCAATTCATTGGAGGGAGATATAGGTCCCACCCTTCTCATAATGAATCCTTTCTTATGTGTGCCACATATTCATAAATCATACATCATCGCATAACACATGTAATAAAAATGAGATTCTTCAAACTTCATGACATCATAAAACAAATCATATAAGGTAAAAGTCTTCATGAATCTAATTCCATCACAACATAATCACATCAATTTAATAATAGGGATAAAAATAGAACACTATATTATCTTAGATGGAAAATAATTTTGATAAAACATTTGAAATCCATTCTTGAGGAAAATATACTTTCTACTTCAAAATCATTTTCCTTTCTTAACATGTCATATAATTTTAAACTAAAAGAAGTTAATTAGAAATAAACTTAAAAACTTGTAAAGGATGCTTCTTTGAAATAATGTTTTATGAATCCATTTATGCCGTATAAGTTAAAAAGAACATTTTTCTCGTACTTTGGCCGAAAAGTCAAAAAGTACCTCGTACGACAAAAGATTCCTTTCATATTGTTTACTAAAAACCTACCGAAGGGTAAAATTGGGTTTAAAAATTTTTAGGAGGATATCAATAAAATTACTTATTGAGATAACATGGATGTGGATGATAAATACACGTTAGTAAATACCAATGTATAAAAAATCTCGGTTAAAAATGAGATTGTGAGATTTTCCCTTACCTTAGGTCCGATTTGATTCGTACGTGTCCGAAGCTCCTGTATAAGGATTTAAATAATGTGATTGACTTATTCCAGAATCATTCATATTGATATGATATCATATATGGTCATATTAGTATCTTCCTATTAGAAATTTTTCATTGTTTCTTGTTATTCGAGTCTTTATTGCCTTTTGTTCTTATCCGTGTTTTGCCGAATAATTTCATATTATTGTTTTTTGGTTATAGATAACTCATATCCAGAATGGTATTAGTGTAATATATATAATATTTATCCATTAAATTCATTTATATAATTACTATGTAATGAAGATCATGTACAACGAGTCGCATCACATCGTGGAGACGGTATTCCGTACGTACGCACGAGTGATGATATCGTTCCCATGATCATGGAATTGTTTTGAAGAGTATTTATATTAATTAAGTATCAATATAAAATTTTATTAGTAATATATAGTTACTCACTACACCATTTTACCAATCCAAGTAAGGTAGTGGTGGAAAATAGATTACACCACGGTGTGGAGACGGTATTCCGTACGTACGCACGCGCGGTGATTTCATTTTTCTGTAGGATGGATAGAAGGTGAATTAGGGTTGTTTCATATATATATTATAAAATAACAGTTTTTAATTAATACAGATGTCATTACTTTATCATGAAACAAATAAAGAAGAAGATGTTGAAGAAGAATGAAATTGAAAAAGATTGGTAATGGGTATTACCTCTTTTTGACGCGCCTTCTCTTAACCTTCTCTTAGGGAACGATGGATGGTCTTTGAAGAAGACCAGGAGCTCTAGGATGATCCTAGGGAAGTGTAGAATGTAATTTTGCAGGGTTTGGCCGAGATTGAGTGCTCAAATTGGTGTGAGGAGGAGGGGGAGGAGGAGCCCATTTATAAAGGAGGAGAGGGGCACCTTAGGAATATCTCAAAATATTATTTTATATTAAAGTCAAATTCAGTTTATAATGGTTCCAAAGGGTCTTATTTCGAATCTAAAGTAGGTATGGGTCAAAATCCTATCAACCAATAGGATTTAGACAAGTTTAGGTTATTATTTTAACCTTATCAATTAGATTTAACTCTATGATAAATAATTTAACTTTTACCGTGTCTTTTTGTTTTCTTAAACTATAAGGTTAATAAAATTACTATAACATGCCAAAAGAACCTCAAATTGTTTATTATTAATATATATATCCCTATATAAGTCATTTTTCTGAACCGTAGATTTTTAGGAATAAAATAACAATTAATAATATAATATTTGTTTTGAAAACTATTATATGTCAATTTTGACACTATTTGATATATGATTTTTGTGAAAGTCATAAAAGAATTATATGTTCAAAAAAAGTTAATTAAATCAACACTAATATATCATATGAAACTAGAAAAGTAGTGTAATTCATAAAAAGTCTCAAATTACATTTATTTGGGCATTTATAACATCAATTATGTTAATATTTCCTTAAAAGGGTAATTACTGCATCATTGTTGTGTCATAAATAAATTAATTTATATAAAGTCTAAAAATTATAAATAAAATATCATTATGTATGAATTCGTTTTAGCTTTCCAATGATTATTTATAATTGAATTTATCTTATGTATAACCCTATATTAAAAATGTTTTAGTTATTAAACTTTGATTTTAACTATTTTAAACATTCATTAAATAAAATAATATTAAATGTCCTAATCTAATCTAAGTGGCCCTAAATAGTCATATTATATTCATAAGGTTGTTTTTGGTCGAAATACACTTGTCCAATAGAATTATGACATGTTTAAGGGTAATAGTAATATCATATTTACCCTTAGTTACCCTATTTACTACTAACCGCGGTAAAAAAGTTAAAAGTTACTATTCACCAAAAAATTATTTTCCTCTCATTGAACCACATTTTACATACTGATATCAACCGTGTCTGTCGGATTTTCGAAATTCCATTCACAGAAGTGGTAAAATTATGTTTAATGCAAAATCCAGTTTTTTTAACCTACCACTTAGTGGTTTCACTATTCATCAAAAATAGATGTTTTTCCGAAAAATACCAAAAATTCAGCCTAAGTTATATTTGATATTTGTAATTCAAAATTGATGTCCATTTTTCCAAATTCAAAACATAAAAGTGGCTTTAATTAATTTAAAATTCATCGTGCTATTGAGAAAACAAGCTTTAAAAGTTAAAACGTTGCAAAAGATTGAAATGATTTTACCAATGATTTCAATGTAAAATCAATGCTAATGACATAAATTATATTAAATGGTAAAAATATATTCTATTTATACTTTAAAACCGATCAATATTATAATTTAACCATATAAATTATTACGATTAAAAAAGTTGTTTTTAATTAAAATATAGCGTGTTTTTACTATTCATCAAAATATGAATGTTAGCAGAATAACATGACAAATTTATCCAAAGTAAATTTTTATATCCTGATTCCAAATAAGAATTTTATTTTTTCAAATTGAACTTATAAACATGTCAAAAACTAGATTTAATGTGGGTGCTCCATCAAAAGGCGGTAAAACTGCATTTTTTTGAAAATACTTATTTTACCCGAAAAATTTATTTTGTTCTCATTCCATATGTAAGATGAATAATAATGTTATAAAATTTAAAATTCAGTTTATACTATTCATAATGGCTAGTTTATAATATTATAATAATATATCGTTGTTTAGTAAAACTCGGTATTGCGTACTACAAACGCTATCAAGGAAGTTCTCGATTGCGTGTAATGCAAGCCAAGTCAGGGATGCGTGTAGTGAAAGCTTCCTTTGGTGTTGCGTATAGCACAAGATAATTTTGAAGTAGCGTACAACACAAGACATCAATGAAATTAAAAGGAATAATTCTCATAAAATCTTGGGTTATTACAAGAATAGTGTTGCGTATACTGCAGGAATATACAATGTTCCGTATAACACAGGATAATCTTGGTGTAGCATAAAACACAATACATAAATGAAATTAAAAGAATATTTTTCAAAAAAATTCGGGGTGTAACATTTTACCCCCCTTAAAATGAACTCCACCGTCGACGTTTGTTGGGGTTATAAATGGTATACTACTTGAAAGGTTCTTTAATAGAAACCCACATTGTAAAAAGGAATACCAAAACATAACTTAAAAAAAATAATGTATGAAACATAATGGTTATCCAAAATTAACTAATCATTGGGTTTCCACATAAGGGAAAACATGTATATGGAAGAGAAATCTAACCATCATGTTCTGCTAGAGAGTATTTGAGAACATGGCTATGTATAATCCAACAATCACAAAGCCATAAATTTTTGATGATCTAAGGTACCATCTAATTCATCAGATATAAGATCACTAGGACAACATTTTGGGTTATCAATATCCTTTCCCAAAAGTTAAAAAATTTGAATTAGAAGAAATGTATACTTGATTTTTGTAGAATCTCAATGTTGTTTGTGCCTTGAACAATATCTACTTTCTCTCTTAAAGAAATGAAGTTGAATTTGTCTTCCGTGAAGTGTTAGCAGATTATGCGATAGAATGATAGGTCATTCCATTTGTCTCTAACATAAGGTTAGGAACAGATATATACATAAATCCATCTATAGTGAGATTAATCGTATATGGTCTCTAAAATGGACTTATACTTCATCTGTCATACCGAATAATAAAATAAATCTAGTTTCTACTAACCAGGGACTTCATGTAAGCTAGTGGTAGGCAATAAAGGCATGTCGCACTTCGGTTGTGGGTTAGATTCCCTCAACCTTGTTCGACCCGATGGGTGTTCACACGTCCTATTGGTTATCGCTTTTTCTAAAACAACACTATTATAACATTCTAGAAATAGTATCGAAAATATGTTCTACCTATAATCAATTCTATCTAATGATCAACTTAATCCATTTCAAATGTTAGGCTTATCAAAAATACTTTTGTCCAATCTTATAGAATAAATAAAATTATTACAAACAAAGCTTCTGAATACCATCATTTATCCCCCAAATATCATAAAATATATCTTGTTGGTCAAATTCCAGACATGTGAATTCCGTAATAATGTATTCTCTTGAAAATTGAATACCCATTGAACCTTAGTAAAAATAAGAATGATGTCAAAGGTTACCTCTTTCCACATACCAAAATCCCAAAAATTCTATATACTCAATCCACGATATCACTTTGTCCTTATATCAGTCATGAGCTCCTGAATACTATCAAACATCTCATTATATCCTTACCCTTTCATTATGCACATGTCATCTACCTTCCAAAAATATTTGAATAACATTTCATGGTTACCATTACCATTAATCATATACTTTAAGAAACTCAAGGAAATACAATAGTGTAACATTCCATAGATTTTTCTTTATTCCATAGTACAATACATTATTCATGATAAACATACAATCATTCCACTACCTTCTTAAACCACTGAATGAGCTTCATCATTTCGTTCATCTCATATATCATTTGTAGTAACTTCATCATCATGAACATAAATACAACCCATACGACCATGCTGATTATCTTCATGAAATTTTCCCATAGAGCATTGGTTTGTATAATGCCTGTACATTCAACATTTAAAACATTTAACTCTTATTGTTGTCTTAGCAATACCATTATCCTTGTCAATTATGTTAACTGATCCTTTTCCTTTACAATTACTATCTTTGTGTCCTTATTTTCCAAACCCAAAGCATCTTCCAGTTCCTTTGAAACATTCTCCCTGATGCCTCTTCCCACATGATTTACATGAGGGAAATTGAACTTTCGTTCCTTTATGATTATCATGAAACTCCATCTTTCTGTTATAAACTAAGTCGGGAAACATTCCAATGTTGATATTATTGATCATATTATGAGATTTCATATTAGTAATAATAAAAATATGTGGACTTCTAAATCCAATTTCATTTGGTACCTCATGAAGAATATCATTCCATTGTCCATCATATCCTTCTTTACCGAGCATCATTTTATTTTTAGCCATTTTGTAAAACCCAAAAAGAATAGTGTTAGAGAAACAAATCATAATCAAGGGGTAGTTACTTTAATATCAAACATATTAGGTTTAATTCAAATATATTTACCGTAATTCTAGAACTATAACCTATACTTATACTTAACCTTCGTGACAACCCTAGTCATACCCTTTAAATATCTCTAGGGATCTCACTAATTTTTTCGGGTCCTAGCTTCCAAAGGTTAACTAAACATTTCCTCTGATACCAACATTAGAGACCCAAATCTTGACGTACCTGGAAAATCCATTACTTTTTCGGAATACTTAATATATAACAAAAACAGACACACGAGGACCGTAATTGTTTAGTGTCTTTGGAAACTCAGAATATAATCAACTAATCGTGGTGAATGATCTTCAACATCTCCAATAATGATCTTCTCCTTTTTTTCCTTCCTAAAACATTTCATTATATCCTGGGAAAATGAAGACATATAAACGGTGAGCTCAAATGCTCTGTTAGGGTAAACATAGAGAATATAAAACAATCCATAATCATTTGAATGCAAAAACATGAACATACAATCTAAACATCAAAATCATGAGCAACGACATAAATAATGGAAGTACATAAGGAATAGATCATAAAGGAAAATAATCATGATAAACTATCATGGGAATAAAACATGTAATTGTAGCATCCATTAAGAACATGATAGGATTTACATAGTAGCCATGACATTGCTTCCATGGCCATCTTAGTGGACAATGTCCCTTTGTGAATAGAGTTCACTCCTCGTTCTAGTCATGTAACACTGAACCGGATTAACTTATCGTTCTAGCCATGTCTATATCATGAGATATAACTCTATACCCAATGCATTGGAGGGAGATAATGGTCCCACCCATCTTATAATGAAATCATTCTTACATGTTCCACAAAAGAAACATACATCATTCATAATAAACCAACAAATAAAATGGGTTTCATAAACATCATCCCATCATCACATAATCCATATAAAAGAAATGGATATCATTTTATAATAAGAAATGTGAATACCTGTAAATCATAGAGACATTATACTTGAAACATACAGTTATGAAATATTGTCATTTTAAATTGAAATGGTATTGATAAAACCCTTGAAATGATTTCGGGATGAAAATATATTTTCATCTTCAAAATCATTTTCGTTTCACAAAATATCATGAAAATTTAAAATAAAAGGATTTTGTTGAAAATAATAATGAAATCATTAGGAGGAATATTCATGAAAATAAGGAATTATAAAACCTAAAAAATCTATTCATGCCGTATAAGTTAAAAAAACATTCTTCTCGTAATTTTGCTGGAAAATTAAAAAACTGCCTCATAAAATAAATATTCCTTGCCTAACATTTGGAAAAAAATAAAAAATGGGTAAAAAAGACATTAAAAAAACCTGAAAAAATTGTATAAAACAGAGACATGGATGATAAATAGAAACCCAGTAAATACTTACGGATAAACAATCTTGGATAAAAATGTGATTGGAAAAGTTATCCCTTACCTTATGTCCAATTTCTTGTGTATGTTTCCAAGACTCCTGTATAGTGGGTTTAAACATATTATTAACTTGTAACAGAACCATAATAATATTTATTATATCATATAGGATTCACTTACGACTTTATATTAAAAGTTCTTTGGTAAATTCATTGTTAAAGTGGTGTTTTTGTTAATATCGTTTCAATTATCATCTGTGTTTTGAGTTGTATTTATTAATATGATTACATAAAACATGATTACATAATTACAGAATATAAAAAATGAATTATATATAATATATATTCAGAATATACATTTATATAATAGATCGATAAATGGAATGAAATACACCATTCATGGAGACGGTAGGCCGTACATACGCATAAACGCTGTTTTCGTTTCATTATTGAATTGAATGGAATTAAGTATATGACATAAAAATAAATATAAATAAATCTAGTATAAATATTATGTTATATATTTCATGATTACTTATTATATATACTTTATAATCATTCTTGAATTGTTAACCTGGAAAATGAATCTCATCCTGTCGTGGAGACGGTAATCCTTACGTACGCATGAGCGATGATATCGTTCCCATATTTATGGAATGGAATTGGAGTGAATGATATAATATTTTAGAATCATTATGATGTTATAATAACCATATATAATTATTCATTACATTATTATAACCATCCAAGTATGTAGGTGGTGGAAAAACAGATTACACCACGGCGTGGAGACGGTATTCCGTACGTACGCACGCGCGGTGATTTCATTTTCCGTAGGATGGATAGAAAGTAAAATATGGTTGTTTCAAATTTATAATAACATATCAGTATATGAGTGATACCGATGTTATTAATTTATGATGAAACAAATAAAGAATAATTAGTAGAAGAAAGAATAAATTGGAATGAATTGGTTATGTATATTACTTCTTCTTTGACGCGCCTCTTCTTAACCTCCTCATATGGAACTAGAGATGGTATTTGATGAAGACCCGAACCTATATGATGTATCTATTGAAGTGGAGAAGATAAAATGGCATGGTTTGGCCGAGCATTAAGGCTGCAAGTTGTGTAAGGAGGAGAGGGAGGAGGTGTCCTTTTATATGGGAGGAGAGGGGTACATTTGTAAATATAAGAAATATTAATTAATAATAAATTACAACCTCACATAAAAACCTCAAAAAATGACTCATATTCGAATATTATATGAGATAGGGTTGTAATATAATCATCAAATCAAATTTTAAACATGTAGGGAATTTATTTTAAACATTATCAACTTGATTTATCCTTATATAATCTATTTAATTTTTTTTGTAATAAAATTCGAAATTCGAAATTATTATAAATACATACATATATGTTGTGAATTGTTCATAATTTTATACTTTATTTCATATTTGACCATATAAATTTTAGTTTATAATTTGTAAATATTTTTGTTATTTCTAAACCATTTTATAATATGTTATTTTTATAAAATAACAATAGTGTCAATTTTGACAGTATTCTTTTATTTGAATTTAAATAAAATATACAAAGAGGATATATTCAAAAAAATATTAAATAGATTCCTAACATATCATAGTCATCTATAAAATTCGTGGATAAAATTAAATAGTTCATATAATATTTATTTTATTATTTTTAAAAATAGTTATTTGGTATTTCAATCAATAAAGTAATTTTAACATCACTATTGTGTCACCATTTATGTTAATTATTTATTCCCTAAAAGTAATAAATAAATTCACAGGATGTATATATTTTTATTGGATTTCTAGAGACTATTCATTTTTTATGTTTCATGAAGTTTATCACCAAATTAAAATTATTATACTTATAAGATTTAAGTGAGTGAAATATTGTCACCGTCTTTGGTTTTAATAATATTTAAATTATTTTCACGGACAAGAGTCCATAAAATGAATCTAATCATACCCTTAGGTGATATGAGTTTACTTTTAGTAATTCAATAAGATTTTGGCAGGTGTTAGAGTAATTTTATAATATTATATTTACCCATAATTGCCCGATATACCTTTAACTATGGTAAATAAAATTTACCGTAGTTACTATTCATAATGACTAAAAATAAAAAGTAGCTTATTAACATTATTTGAACCTACAGATTCCAAATATGGAATCCATTTTTCCAAATTTAAATCACAGCAGTTGCCGAAATTAATTTAAAATAAATTCTGTTGTTATGAAAACAAGTTTGAAAAGATAAAACATTGTCAATGATTGAAATGATTTTACAAAAGAATTCAATGTAAAATCAATGCTAATGACATAAATTATATTAAATCGTAAAAATATATTCTATTTATACTTTAAAACCATTCAATATTATAATTTAACAATATTAATTATTACAATGGAATAGGCATTTTTAATTAAAATATAGCGTGTTTTAACTAATCAATAAAATATGAAATTTTTCAGAATAATATGAACAATTTATCCAAATAAAATTTTAATATCTTGATTCCCAAAAGGAGTATAAATTTTTAAAATTTAACTTATAAAAATTTCAAAAACTAGACTTAAAATGGGTGCGCCATCACAAGGCGGTAAACTGCATTTTTGAAAAATAATTATTTTACCCAAAAAAAATTAGTTTTTTCTCATACCATATTCTAGAAAATGTGTAATATGAATAATAATGATATAAAATTGAAAATGGAGTTAATATAATTCACAACATCTAGTCGATAATAATATTATAACAACATATAATTGTTTAGTAAAACCTGGTATTGCGTACTACACAAGCTATCGAGGAAGGACGTGATTGTGTGTAATGTAAGCCACGTCAGGGCTGCATGTAGTGAAATATCCCTTTTTATTACATATAACATAATCAAACCATATTTCATTGATACATTAAATATATATATATATATATATACACAGACAATGTTGTGTAGAATAACTACAATCAAACGAACTTGAAATTGTGTGTAACACGATCCAAAAATAGTGTTGTGTATACTACAGAATAATACAGAGTTCCGTATAGCGTAGGATAATCTTTGTGTAGCGTAAAACACAAGATATAAATGAAATTAAAAGAATATTTTTCATAAAATCTTGGGGTGTTACACAAATCATTGTGTGAGTGTGTTCTTAATGAAATATCAATCAAAACTTGAGGTTGGACTCATAAATTTGGGTTTTTTTATCCATTTTGATTAAATTCTTGAAAATATCAAAAAAAATTATATCGACTCCATTTTTCAACCATTACATGTTCCCATGTATAGAAATCAATTTATTGTCCCCTGTTTTCTAACCCTAGGATTCTCATTCTTGATCGATTGGGAAATAACACATAGCCTCGATTTTTAAACCATTTTTCTTATTCTTTATTCCCCATTTTATATTTCTTTCATCACCATTTGGATCCCCATAGTCCCAGATCAATATTTCTAGGAGATACAGAGCCTAATCAAAAGACTAGATTCATCGCTGATCGATTAACTTAGAATGGATCTATTAACCGATAATAGTCCTGGGAAGCATGAGTTGTGAAGGGATTGAGTTTGAGTAGAGGTCATGCACAATGTCTCATAGTGGAGGCTACTCGGCATGAATGTGATTGTTGTCAGGATTAGATATCCGATGTGGTGGTCGGACATTGTCAACACGGTGGTAATTATTATTTATTATTATTATTGTTATTAATGGTTGAATAAAATTTTTGGATCATAAATTAAATGGTTTTATTTTAATAAAGAAAAATCAAATAAAATTAAATATTGTAAATTTAATAATGGAAAATCATTTTATATTAATTGGTTTATATTTAATGAGATATAATATATAATATATGAGATATGAGATATCAAATATAAGATATGAGATATAAGATATGTTATATGAGATATGAATATTGGTCAAATAATCTTATATCAATTATATATTTTAACTAAGGTGTCCTTATAATGAATTTTCAATTGTAGTGTGACCATATAATTTATATGGTCATTTTAAGACCAATGTTTGATACCTTTTTTGGACTTGGGCCTTAGGTCAATGTGACACCCAATAATAATAAAATTATTATTATTGTGGAGTCATGTATCCAACATATATCCCTCATACGATGTCAAAAAGAAGAAATGTCTATGAATCTTATACCATCAAATTAAGAAAAACATTTCAAGACCAATCTTGGGTATTTAATTTAGACTTCTGGCTTGAACATATGAGATGTCATTCAAGCATAACATGTGAAATGTGAATTTTTTACCGGGTGTCCGATTGAGGCAATTGAATAGTCTATGTTGTGATTTTTTTCATGTAGATCACAATTGGTTGACCTGTTTGACAATATGTGGCCTTGTTAAGTGTCATATTAGTGAAATTATATTTTTACCCTTCGGACAGACAACGGGCTTTATGCATTCATCAAGATATTGGTAAAGACATGTCATGTAGAACCCCTACATGCCACGTATTACCCATATAATTCATATAGTACTACATATCCACGAATTTGTGTGCTAGAGAGGACATGTTCATGTAGTATATTGGTACCATACAACGTTTTATCCCTCGACATGTTGTGTTCATATTTTTTAGAAAACATGGAATGTATGTATATCCTTCATTTGAACTCAAAATTTAAAACATGTGTATCCTAACCTGTGTGTTTTTTTCTTGGAATGTTATGGTTCCCTATGTAGTGGATTTGGAATTGTTGTGAAAAATTTTCAGAGAAGGACACCTTCTGAGGTCACCTAATGATAACAATGTTCATGTAGAATAACTAGGGCTTTACCAGGGATTACCCTCCAGCAGTGCTGGGCCGTGGAGTTAAACAATGACTTTTCTGTGCTTACCCTCTATCATGGTTGGGATGTGGTGTTCACATACAACCCTTTAGGTCCTACCCTTCAGTGTGGATGGGCATTGGAGTTACCCAAATACCTTTTTGGGTGTACCCCTCAAGTAGGGATGGGAATTGGAGTTCTTCAAGGACCCCTCGTCCATTCTAAGTGTAACAATCCATCAAGGCAAGTTAGAAGAGTCCCTTGATGATTGTACCAGGTGTTAACCTCTAGTAGGGATGAGCTATTTTGTTACATGATCACTTCTATAAGGTTTCCCCATCTAGCATGGATGGGATGTGTAGTTCACTGGTGATATTTTTTGTGTTACCCTCCAGTGGGGTTGGGAAGTGGAGTTCCATGACGGCATTCCTTAGAGTTACCCTCCAGTGAGGGTGGGTAGTGGAGTTCCTCAGTGACTATGAATTTATGAAACTTCTATCGTACCAGGTCATGTGATCATTACATAGATATTGTGTCCCTCTATTGTGAGTCATAGCGATGAGACATGGTTTTACATAGAATTTGATTCATGTGGAACATGGATGTTTTCTCCTCCAAGAAGAATTTTTCTAGGGATAACTAAAACTATATAAGTGAATTAGTTTTACACAATGTAGATAACAAAAAGGTGTGGTTATTGAGCCCCTTGTACTTCTATGATTAGGGAAGACACATGAGATTATGGGTACTTTTTATGAATACTTTAGAAACAGTTGGTTACTCTTCCTCTTGGGCAGACCTATGAGATAGAGATACCCTTAATAACTCATTTGAAATAATTTTATTGAGAATATATTTATATCATTCTTAAATACCCATTCCTTGGTTTTGGTTACTTTTCACCCAGGAGAGTTGAAATTTCAACGGGTATACCATATACTTTTGGGGATTAGATTATGATGGTGAAATTAGTCTAATATCTTGCTATAGGTTGCAAAGACACAACAAAATTTCATCTTCTCATCATGTCGAGCTCTATGTGATTTGATTAGTTTACCTTCACTCTCTTATTGGGTTGATTTTTATTCTTTTATTGTGTATTATTCAAATATAATTCTTTCATATTTAGTTTTATCTTTTACTACTCCCTCTTCAGCATGTTAGTGATTTCTGTTGTTTATGAATATAATCATCCCTATATTTGGAATCAATCACACATGTCATGTATTTTGTAGATGATAGATAGGTCAATTGTGAGTGCATTGGATCTTAGAGTTACTTGGGGCTTAGACCATGTATTTTGGTCATATCATGGGATTCAAGAGCAGGGATCTCCCAAATATTTTTATTTCTTTCAAGATAGAATGTATTTCTAGTTGGGTGTGTATTTTCCCCTATTCCTTTCATTTTAAACTGCCTTACTTTTTACTATCTAATTGTGACACATGTTTGGTTTACATTAATGTAGTTTTAAATCTTTTATGTCATTCCCTCTATAAAATTTTAACAGATTAATCTATGTGTGTGTGTACATCCACATAAGAAATGGCCTCACAATGATAGTAATTCCTTGAACAATTGTCGACACCCACTAACATATAAATATTGTTCTAGGGTAGTCATAGATCAAGCCCCTGCTTAGGTTGGGGCATGAAGGATTGGTATCAGAGTATGATCATTCCCTTGGATATTGTTTATACATATCCCCTTTAGATGATTTCTTGGGTTTAGGGAAATAGTTTCAATGTGTCTCAGGTGCGGCCCTCTGACCAGGGAGTCAAATGATGTTGTGGTAGGATGGCATATTTATTCACCAGGACCATGCCTATTTACTTGTCGACTCGGAATGTGATGATATTTGTTTCAAGGATAAATGGTACTTGAATAATATAGAATTGATTCGTTTACAGTCATTATTTTGTCATATCCCCCATTGTATTCATATATATATATATGTATATATTCTCATCTAACTGCAGTAATCCTTGATAACATTTGGGGTACCAATACAATGAAAGGTATGCTAGATACCTAATCGCGTTCATAATGATGACCCAATGAGTGATGAGGCCTTGGTTCAGTGTCCACCCACCAAACCCCTTACTCCAGGTGGTATGGTTACTAGAATTACACTTATTGAGTAGACGATCATCCCAGTAGAGTAAGAAGAGTATGTGGGTAGGTTTATCTCACTCCACGAGTTCCATTGTCAGAGACTAATAAGTATCCACGACAAGCTATATCTCTAGTCCACTAAGGATTGTTAAGAGTAGTTTTTCTATATATTTAGGATTATCCAGAAATAGATAGACAAGGTGGTGGAATGCGAAAGAAAACATTTCCATAAACCAGTTGGTCATTATTGTAGTTGCATTACACGTATGAATGATGATTTGATATTCTCATGGGATGAATTCATGGGACTGTACAATGATGTGTACAACCCCTCTTGATTAAACTCAGTCTAAATTCATGAGATTTTGGAGCTTCAACAAGAGGGTATAATGTTTTTGAGTACATGTAAAGGTTAATTGATATTATGCATTAAACCCTTAACTGGCATCCTAGGACTACCCCAATATATTCTGTGTCATATTGGATGGAACCTAAAGAACTCTAAGATATATTGACATATTTAGGGGGATTTCATGATAATTGTTTATTCTAACCCATTGTACCTCCATGGGAAAATCTTGTGCCATTAATGAAATAAGAGAAGGTGAGTTTACAGTCTTTCTTAGATTATCATCACCTGAATCAGACCATGATAAATAACAATTACCCCTTGCAATGGATTGATGACATCTTTGACTAGTTGTGGGGCATGATATGGTTCTCCATGATATATCTTATGTCTTTCTAAGACTATAAGATGGTTCACGAGGGTAATATTTAAAAAATAGCTTTCTGATGTTTCCAGTGACGCAATGAGTTCATAGTGATTACCTTTGATTGGATGAATACAACCCCCTGATTCTTATTGATTTGATAAAGAAGTTTTCTCAACTGTACTTCAACCATTTTTTTTCTTAATTGATGAATTACAGATCAACTGTAAATTATTGTAGGATAATACATAGGACTTGAGGATGGTTCTTGGTTCTCTTTGAGAGCACCAACTTTAAAGAAAGCTCTTGAAGTGGCAGTTTTAGATATATATGGTTCAATTTCTAGAAAATTTAATATCTAAACAGGGTTTTACTATGGATCCATAAAATATTGATGCATTTCTTTCATGGGATCCACCATCGAAGGTGTCAAAATTGCACAGTTTCGTTTGATTGGAAGGGTGCTAAAAAATTGTTTTGGTAAACTTATCTAGAATTGCAGCCCCTTTGGCTACCCTAATGTAGAAAGGGACGTTTTTTCCATAATATGAGATGTACCAACGGTTCTTTTTGTAGATGAGGAAATGGTTAAATAGTATTCCAGTGATGATACATATAGAGGAAGGTGTGGAGTCTATAGTGTATTGTGATGCCTCATGATCCAGACTAGGTTGTTTGTATGAAGCGGCATGAAATGATCACATACATATCAAGATAGTTCAGACCCCATGAGAAGAACTGCATGAATCATGAACTATAGCTAGTTGTGGTAGTATTCTCCTTTAGGATGTGGAAGAACTAGCTTTAGTGAGATCACATTGTGGTTTACTCAAACCACTAGACACTCAAGTGCATCTCACACAAAAATACCAAAATCTGAAGCATTGATGTTTGTTGGTGTTCATGTAGGACAATGACATCAAGATATTATATAATACATGAATGATAAGTATTTTAGAATATTTTGTTAGTATTAAATCACATGATCACCTATTTCAAGAATATTCAGAGTAGTTAGATTCCCAATAACTGAATCTTGATAAGGAGAGTATTTTTTCATCAATCGATGGTGTTGAATCCTTGACTCATGGAGCTTGTGATTGAGTCCCAACTAGGAGTCATCACCTGCAAGGTACTACTTGAAAATATATCCATTGGAGACTCACCCTAAGGATATTATAATGTGGGTAATAATTAAATATTGTTCTATGGGGTGAACAGTTGTTTTAATCAGGATGCGGGAGAAAATGATGCAGGAGTTCCACATGTCCCCTCTAGTTGTACATCCTCACTAGGGGAAGATGTACATATACCATAATCCACATTTATGGTGGTCCAACATGAGATGAAACGTAGATGAGTTCATATCAAGATGACCAACCAATGTTAATTTGTTAGATGAGGACCATGTTCTCACAAGTTTTCAATACCCCAATGATATGCTGATGTTGAAATGTGACGACATGTCCATAGAATTTGTCGCAAGGATTTCTATCACAGTGAAATTCCATGATTCTATCTAGGTGGTAGTTGATTGAATCAAAAACTTTCCTCACTTACATTTAATTATAGAGAATAGGTTAGTGGATATTTTTGTTCAGTTTTCCATATGGGAGATCATCCTCTTTCATGAGGTGACATCGACAAATATCTTTGATCATGGAATATGTCTTACATAACAATTATGGATAGTTTTGTAGGAGGAACTCATGAAAAATTTTCGTATGAGAACAATTTTTCACCCCCAGTCTGATGGGTAGATCAAGAACACTATCTATGTGATGGAAGATATGTTGAGGGCTTGGGTGTTAATCTTCAGCCGGAGCTAGGAGGATAAACATCCATTGGATGATTATTTCATACAACAATAGATACCACTCTTCCATGGTCATTAAACATTTTGTGGCCCTATTTGGGAGACCATGTATGTCACCCTAATACATGATAGATAATAGTGTGTCATCTATTATGGGCCTAGAGTTGGAGTAGGAAATAATGTGGAAAGTGTACGTCATCCATGAATTGATGTGTTTGGCCCTTATTAGAGAGAAATTATTTGTATAATTTCAGTGTTCGCTCTTCGATTTCGACTAACAAGGTCAGGTTTTCTTCCAATTATCCTTTACATTTTGAATTTATAGATTCATCTAGGGAGGTGTGTTATCCTTGAGGTTCATCGGGACATTAGTGATCATGCATGAGAGTTTCTAGGATCAAGAGAACCATATGTGGGCTTACTATCCAGTGTTTTATTCCTACATTTTATTTTCGAGGATGGAAATATTAAAGGATGCAGTGATTTATGGGAAATATATTTTCCTTGTGAGACATTGAAATAAATCTATATATATTTTCAGAGCTAGGTGTTGAGACGTCGTGTGATTCGATGGCGCAGTGTTCCTGGAATTAATTTTAACAAAATATTGAATATATTTTACATTGTGTGCACGTGATACCGCAAAGAAAAATTTATAACTCTTAAAAGTTAATCAGATCATAAATTTGATACCATAGTTGATTTAGGAACCTGGGGTTTCCACTTGACATGATATAAAATGAGTCAGTGTGGGACATTCAAACCCCTCACTTGTTGGAGGTTAATTTATGTGGTATTATTATTCATTAATTAATTAATTAAATCATTTATTTTACCCAGATATATGTTCTAAATATATCATTATAGAGGATTCTCCAGGGTCATCTCATAATTCAAGAAATCGTTGATGAAGCTCTCTCCCTCCTTCTTTGGAGAACACTCTGGCGATCGACATCAAATCTCTAGATCAGGTAGAATATAAGAAATATGAAGAGGTAAAATTATTCCAATCACTGTTTGAGTGATTTCTTCACTAATGATCATTTCAAAACATATGTAGGACTCATCCATTTGGTGTTTTAATCCTGTTTGATAAATCAATTGAGCTTATTGGACATTTTTCATTAATCATCATCCTTTTCAGCCTATTCATTTGTCCATGTATATAAATTAATTTGATTCCAATTTTTTTCTAACCCTAGGACACTCATTCTGGATAGACTATCCATGAATGATTGACCATGATCGGTAAACCTTTTATCTTGATCGTTTCTCCCCATTTTCCTTTGTGTTCATCATAGATTTGATATCCACTTCCCCAGTTCAAATTTTCTTGGAGGTACCGATCCTGATCAAACCCTCAGATTCATGGAGGATTGATGAAATGAGAACAAAAAAATTAAACGAGCATTGACTTGGGGAGTGTGTGAAGTGATGGGATTGATTTTGAATGGAGGTCATGTGCAGTGTCTCGTGGTGGAGGTTACTCAACATTAATGTGATGATGGGCGGTCTCAGATCTCCGACAAGTGGTTGGATATGGTCAATCTGGTGGGTGTTAATAATAATAATAATAATTATTATTATTATTATTATTAATGGAGGAATAAAACTTCTAGTTAAATATATTAAATATAGTTAATTTAATAATTGATAGTTTTTTATGTAAAATTGTTTGAATTAATTTAAGGAAAATAATTTAAAATTAATTAGTTTTAATTTAATGAGATATTTGATTTAATATATCAGATATGAAATATGAGATATGAGATGTAAGATGTAAGATATAAAATATAATAAATATGAAAAGAGATATGATATATTTATCTTCGTAAAATAATATTATATAAATTATATCCATTAATTGTGGTGTCTGTTTGATGAATCGTTTGTTGCAATGTGACCCTGGAATTGAGATGGGCCTTTTACAATCATTGTTAGAGGAATTTTCAGCCTCATGCCTTGGGTCATCGAGACACCCAATAATAATTAAATTATTATTATTATAGAATCTTGTATATGAAATATCTCTCTCATACAACGTTGAAATAACAAATCATATTTTGTGAAACAACATTGAAATTAAGGTGTACATTTCATGTCAAATATTGCAAATTTAATTTGGACTCGTATCTCATGCCAACAACATGACATTTGAGTGTAATTTGACGAAATGTTACTTTTTCACCCTATGTATAGTTGAGGGAATTTAATGCTCTATCTCGAGCATTTTTTTCATGTAAATCACAATGGTGTGAGCCGTTTTACCATATTGGGCCATTTTAAGTTACCTATTAGTGAAATGATGTTTTACCCATTGGATTGATGATGAGCTGCATGTGTTTGTTTGGATTTTGGTTGATACATTTCATATAGTACCCCTACACGCCATGTAGTACTACATAGTCAGAATTCCAAGTGCTAGAGAGGACTTAGCCAGGTAGTAAAGTGGGATGACCCAACATGTTAGTCCTTGACATGTCATGTACCTCTTTTTGAGTGAACAAAAAATGATTACATATCCTTCATTTGAAGTCATATATTTTTTTTTCTGTCAGTAGGTTTTCAAGTGTGTGATTCCATGCAGAAGGTGATGGTACAATCAGTGGTGAATTTTGAGATATGGTGTTAAATATTCTTGGTATTAAACCTTCTGAGGTGACCAGATGAATGCACTTATGAAGAAAAATCACCAACGTTTCTTGGAGCATTAAACGCCAGTATGGGATAGGTAGTTGAGTTCCTCAGAGACAATTCTGGGATTACTCTATATGAGGGTTGAGTATTACAATTCTCAAATGATGTTTTTGGGCTTATCCTATAACAGAGATGTGCAGTAGAGTACCCAAATGACCTTTCGTGCTGAAACCCTCTAGCAGGGTTGGGTAGTGGATTTCTCAAGGGATTCATTCTTTCTAGGTATAACCCTCAATCAATAGAAGGTAGTGGATTTCATGGATGATAGTTCATAGAATAAACCTCTAGTGGGGTTGGTTAGTGGAGTTTGTCGACAAATTATACTTGGAGTTACACTCCAATAGTATTTTTTAGTGGATTTTTTGATGATATTATAGGTGTTACCCTCCAAAACGGTTGGGTAGTAGAGTTCCCTAAAAAATATTTCTAGCATTACCCTATAGTAGGGATGGTATGTGGAGTTCATTTGTGATGGGAAGAGTAGAACCCTCATGTCATACCCTGGCATGGGACCCTTACCTAGTGACCGTCGTCCCTCCATAATGTGTAATAGTGTTGAGATGTGGTTTGACATAGCTTTTGACTAAATAAGAAGACAGATAGTTTGGCCACAGTTTTTCTTCTTTGATGTGGCCTATAATTATCCAGTTATGTCAGTGTTGTCCAATGTGGAAAGTATCACAATGTGGTAATTGAGTCCCTTGAAAATGTGTGTTTAAGGAAAACACATGAGATGTTGGTCATCAATTATGGATACTTTTAAAAATGTTGTATAATCTTCCTCTTGGGCTATGATTTGAGATGTAAATTCCCTTACTCTATCATTTGGGATATGTTGATGATGCATATAATTATTTCCATCTATGGTATCCACTCTATGGGTATGGTTACTCTTCTTCTATGAGATCTGAGGATGCATAGGGTGTGCCACTTTCTTTCTATTTTTATATTCTCATGGTTGGATGAGTCGACTCCCCTGCTATAGTTAGTGATCAGTCCACAAGATGTTTATCTTATAATTTTTTCATTCTCTTTGTGTTTGTATGAGTTATCATTAAATCTCTTTTTGGATTGAGCTTTCCCCTTTATCAAACCTTATTCTATCTACTACATTCCTCTTTATTTGTATCTATTACCACTACCTCCTCACACTTTAGAGGAATATTACTAGGTATGTCTAGACTCACTCCTATATAGGGTTCACTCACACAGTTAATGTGTTTTTAAAAAAATGGATATGTCAACCATGACTTCTCTAGAGCATAGATTTATTAGGTTCTTGAACTAAAAACAGTGGATGTAGCATGGGATTCAAGAGAAAGGATCCCTCAACTGTTTTAATTATTAGTTTTCTGTCTGTTTGGGTGTGTATTTGTTCGTTTTTTTTTTCAGTTTACAAAATAATAATTAGAAATTTATGGAGGTTCATGCATGTTTTGTTTACATTATATTTTTGTTTCATATTTTATTTATATCCCTCTTCACATTCCCATTTATTTTTTGATGTGTATGAGTATGGGTACTTAGGCAATAGCCTTCCTGAGTTATTTATTCAGTTTTCGCTTATCTCTTCACCCTATCCTATGGATGCGGGCTTGGGGTATTTGACACTTGAACCCCGACTTGGTTCGTCTTAAGAAAACAAACAATATTTCCAACATGATTCATGAGTAAAATAATAAGTAAAGTTTCATTAAAATGTGTGGTAATAATACATGATATCATTTTGTTTTTTAAAACATTTACATGATTAGCTCTGATATTTTTGACATAGTATTATAAATGAATGTTGAAATATATTTTTCTTATGAATAATTACTTATATAATGCTTATATATTATTTTATTCCTTTTTCTCAAGGTGCAGTATAATAGAGGAAAATATTTTTTTAAGAAAAGAGCAGAAAACATATTGTCAGAATGTATACAAGAATCATGAATAGGTAACTTTCTACTAATTATTCAGCTAAATTCATCATCCTTATATCATCTTTTTTAGTTAATTTCATTATAATTTTTAGAATAAATTTAGACTAATTCAACCTCTAGGTTTCCATTATGGGTTGTGGTAATTTATAAAAAATGTAATACAATGGTTTCAATTTGGTGGGAGGAGGAATTATTATGTCTATTAGATCATCAATTATGTTAATTTTATAATCTGAAAAATTATTTCAAAATCTATATATGAAACACATCATGTGTAAATTAGTGAAATGTTTTGAGTAAAACTGCTTTTTGAGATTTCTCATGATGTGAAATTAAATCATTACACCATTGTGTCACATAGAATCTAAAAACATACATTGGGAGAGGTGTTTAACATATCCATATTATGAATATAAATAAATTATCATCGGCTCACAATAAAAATATTTTATATGTGTCCACATTGGGAGAATAGAAAATGTTATCATTTAGAGTAATAGTATAAAAAAATGGGACTAGGAATGAAAATTATAATTGAAAAATTAGTGTTATAATTTTAATATTTGAAAAAGGATAAAAATATTTTAATGTGGATACTATAGTGTTCAATGAAAATCCATTATGATGAGATTTATTGTTTATATAATTTAATAAATAAATATCATATAGGTAATTATCATCTATTTAGAATGGTATTTCAAAAAGATTAAGATCACATTGAAATGGATGTTGTATAATATATAATATCATATTAGATTGTCCTATTTATTTTAATTTGTTTTTAAATAATATTCACTAAATTCCATGTTACAAATTTCCTTTTAGTTGATTTTCTCGTCATTGTGTAAAGTATTTTTAGTTAATTTCTTAATCATTTTTATCTAATAATTATTTTGTAAATTTTCAGGGATATCATTAGTAAATGAATTAATCAACAATGATGATTCACTAATATACAATGATCCTGAACTCAACAATGATGAAGCACTCCTGATGATGTAATTTCTTTTTATTTTCTATGGAATTCAACATTCTGGATTATCGAACAACGATATTATTAGATGACAAAAAGCATTGAATGAAATCTAGGATACCAAATCATAGTGGAATCAACCATACCTCAAGGAAATACATTGTGTACCCGGCATGACTCAAATTTTGCATCTTCTATTTAAAATTTATATTTTTTATGTTATGGTTTCATATAGATTATTATTTTATTTTCTTTATTGTATTACTAATGTAACAATTTTTTTTATTATATATGTAAATTATTTTGAATTATTTGTGGTGTTTTTTTTATTATTATATTGATCATGACATATCAGTATTTGATGATATACCTGATATAATTATAACCATTAAATGGGTCAATAATGTATACAAATATCATAAAAAGAAGAATTCCTAGTACTTATTAATTAATTTTTCAAAAATATAATATACTATATTTATGTTAATTCCCATATAATTTTTATCTAATACTTATTTATATTCTACACAAAACAATTTTGATTCCCTATTTTTTATTATACTATTTGCAAGAAGCTAGAAAATAAATAACATGTTCCTTTATGATGAAATAGGAATCCCCATGCTGCCTAAAATGTTAATTGATTTATGGAGCAAGAGGGTTATCTTCGAAAAGAATGGAACATGTTCTAACTTTTCAAAATATTTGTTGATAGTTAAAGTATTAACAAATATATCATACTCTATATGAAACACATCAATCTGATACAAAGTGTTCTTATAGTGACTTTGACTGTATGTATTTATTTTTTTATTTACATTTTTGTTCAAAATAGATATCACAAACTCAAAACAGAGAAAAAACATTATGTTATTTTTGATTCTTTAGGAAATTAATACATAAGTCATGTTTTTAAGTGTAGGAATCATAAGAACCTCTATATGACGTATGGTGTGGCTGATATGACTAATGGTTTGTGTTTTTATTTAGAATTGACATTAATTTTGATAAAAAATACATATAACATACACAAAAAAATGAACTAAATTTAGAATATTTTGATACATTATGACAAAAATTCGTTATTTATTTTCTGGCATATAAGAATCATTCGAACATAAATCTGAAACACGATGATCTCTTTATGACTCAAAGTGCATTTTAACAGTTTAAAAGTGAAAATTTAGTTCAAAACAAGAATCAATCACTAATAATCAAGAAGACATGATTAGATTATATTGATAATGTAATAAAAAAACATACGTCATTTGTGACATGATTCAACTTGTCTCACATCATGATTACACATGATGTGACTGGTTTGACTCAAAGTATGTGATTCCATTTTTAAATTAAAATTCTTTAAAAATGTAAATTGACATACTCAAATCATAGAAAATAGTTTTTTATTATATTCATAATTTAGTTAAATAATTCATCATCCATTTATGAGTTGTATTAATTAGTCACACCTAAATCTGATTCATGGTGTTACTAGAGTTACTCAAAGTGTGACTTTTTATTTAAAATTAACATTAGTTTTAGCAAAAAAACAGAAAACAAAAAATTGATAAATTTATTTCGAGTTGTTTTGCTAATTTATAAAAATGATTAATAGGTCATATTTTATGTTTATAAATTAGACACATCTCAATACTACACATGATGTGACCAGTATGAATCATAATGTCCATTAATAGTTAAAAGTTTACACTTTAGTTTAAAAAGTATCACTCACAAAAAATCATAAAATTTTTATAAATCATTTTTGAAGTGTATGAATTAGTCAAATGAAAAAAATGAAACATAATGTGGCATATATGACTCAATGTCTGTTTTTCTACTTTAAAATGACATTTTAGTAAAAAAACACAAGTGGCATACTCAGAACTATGAAAACACATTCATATTATTTTTATATTTTATGAAATCAACTCATATATCATTCTTGATATCTAGGAATCATTCGAACCTTAATATGACACACATTGTGACATTTATGTCTCCATGTGTGGCATTTTATTTAAAAATGATATCAGTTTTAGTAATCAAGTTATATAGCGTACTAAAAATCTAATCAAACACATTTGGATTTTTTTCATACTATAGAAAACGGATACATAAGTCATTTTTGACATGTAATAATTATAGTCACCTAAATATGATATAAGATTTGGCTAGTATGACTCAAAGTGCATGTTAACAATTTAAAATTTGAAATTTAGTTAAGATGGCTTCACTAACTAAAAACTAAGCAAACACACTTGAATTTTATGGATATTTTTTTTGAAAATGGTTCATATTTAATTTTTGATTTGTAGAAATCAGTATCTCATTAATCTGAAACATGATATTATAGGTCTGACTCAATGTGATTATTCCTGTTTAAAATTAAATTTTAGTAAAAAAGAAAACTGACATACTAAAAACCAAGATAATGCATTCACAATTTTTTGATTTATTAGATAAATAATTCATAGGTTTTTTTGACATGAAGTAATTATACACACATAAATATGATTAATGTTGTCACTATTTTGACATTATGTGTGTCCTTTAAATTAAAATTGTTATTAATTTTTGTAAAAAAGACAACTAATATACTCAAAACCTAGAAAAAAATCATATTGGTTTTAAACATCAGTAATATGTGGTATAAGTCATTATTGAAATGTTGGAAGCATCCTTATGTAAATATCTTACATGATGTGCCTGATATGACTCATGGTTTTTGTTCTCATATTTATAGTGACATTTTAGTTCAAAAAGTGTCACTAACTAAAAATATAGATTACATTCTTGGGTTGACATGATTATTTAGGAAGATTATTCATAACTCATTTTTGATGTGTAATAATCAGTCCCACATCAGACCAACAAACGTTGTCATAAGTATGTCACAAAGTGAATGTTTTGAGTTCAAAATTAAATTTTAGAAAAAAGAACATCTAATATACAAAAAACTAAGAAAACACATTTGTATTACTTTGATATTTTAGAAAAAATGATCCAAGAGTCATTTGGTATTTTCATTAATCAACTACACTTTAATATAACACATGATGTGACATTTATTACTCCAGGTGCATAATTTTAATATATACATGTCGTTTTTGTTTAAAACATAAATCACATTTCCAAAAATGGGAAAATAATCTCACATTTTTTGGTTTAATATATAGGTTTAATATCTAATACTAAAATTTACCCTTTTTTGTTTAATTAATATTTATTGTGTATAACTAACATAATAATTTTTTCTTATATATGTGCATTGTCATTCTCAATTTGGAAAGGTTTATTTATCAATAGTATGAGTCCGGATTAGGGGACAATCAGAACAGAACATTAATGTTTTTTAATAAATGTGACATATTTTTTCTTAATCATCTAATTTTATAAACCAATGTTTCAAATTTCAATATTTCATTTTTCCATATATTTTTGTTTTAAATGTTATTTAATTTATAATTTGTATTTTATATTCATGTTGGTTCCACTGATATCTTTATTGTACATATGCTATTTTTTGTACAATAGTGTTCTATAAATTTTTCAATACACAAATGTATTCCCCTTTTTGATAAATTTTGAAAGAACTGATAAAATTCTGAGACTTTTAATCATTCTTCTATAGTTAGAGCTTTGTTAGAGGTGATAAATACCATTTTTAGCACTTTTAATTGAATATTATGTAGTTCGACCAATCAAAATTTCAAAACTAATCCAAAAATCATTCCAATTTTACATAATCCTTATACATTGTAACTATTAACATTAACCAAATTGGGTGTATATAAAACCTCATAAATTCATCCCTATAGTCTAATGAATAGAAATTTTCAGATCCTTGGAGCACATCTTAGGAATCCAAAATAGTCAATTAAGGGTACAACATCCCTCCTTTAACATATCTTGATCAAAATAATAATTATAATATTAATAATAGGGATCTACATTATTACTATACCATAGCTTCCATTGAATTAATCAGGATTCAAATGATGATTCAGGTTATAAGGTGAGACCAACAATTATATATCCCTATTCACTACTCCCACTCCCATTTAGGGGTCACAATCTCTTGGAGGAACCTGTTATTGTCCCATATTCTATACTCACACATAAAACTCAACACAAGTCCCTCATTTCTATTTCCCATATGATGGACAATTAGTTATTCTTATGGAAAAATATCCCCTTATGTGATTGAGGTCATAAAATTATACCCATATCCACACTAATCTCACACAATCTATCCATGGGTTCTATGGTAACAACCCATGGTGATCGTATCTTTCTATTTGTTAATCACGATCAAAGAGAACCCATTAGGGACCCAATCCCTAGGATCTCTAGGTTCGAATTTATATTTTAGTTTTAAATAAATATATGGTCTATGTATACCAAGTCAGTAATTAATAACCACATCCTAGTCTATAAATGGTCAATGCATCAAGCTAGTGCTCAAGGGTCCACTATTGACCTTGGCAGTTGTTTATTTCAGCACATTTGAATGAAATAACAATTTCAATTTATAAAATAATTTATTAACAATTATTTTAAATCACCCTCATTAGATATTCTACATATCAGATTCCATATAAAATAAATATTTCTGCTTTAATAAATGAGTGTGTTCCTAGACAACCAACATATTTATAATCCTCTTATGTTTTTATTATAACATAAAAGATATATCTTGGTTGGACTAAGACCAACCTATTATTTTATATCAATACAAAGTCATAACCCATAAATAATCCAATATAATAGAATAAACAATTTATAATCAATTTTTAAAATTTAATCAATAATTTATAAATTTCTAGTAACTCATCAAGTGACTTCATCATACTGAAATCTATAGAAATATGGTGTGGTTCACTCCAAAAACCAACCTAACCCTTGGATATGAGAAATATTTAATTTATAGACTCAAATAAATGTCCATGTTGATTAAATTTAACTCAACCCCTATAAAATTCTAAATGAAATCATAACATCATTACAATGGCAAGAGGCAGTGCAAAGAAATCCTCTAAGTAGACCAAGAAATAGCCAAATATTAAACGGTTGATTGCATTTTTATCATTAGCAACAGACATTTATATACTCAAATTAATAAAAAAAATTCATTGATTAATGAATAAGTTAAAAAGGTGAGTTTGAAGGTCAATATAGCATCCTGCCTTTTTATCACATAATCTTTCATTACATTTTACAAGACCGAGGATCTTTAAGGTTTAGTGTCTTGGAAACCAGGAACCTAAAACATGAAACAACAAAAAAAACATTCTTCTTAAACACTTGAAAGGCTTCTACTTATGTTCATCCTAGGATCATTACTGCATCTCAGAACCTGGGGACATACATCAAAGGAAAGGGTGATCAGAAGGCCTAGTAAGGAAAACAAGAGAAACATTTTACATGTGAACTTGAGATACTTCAATAAGGTCATGAAAAGAACTTTAAGGCATGAGAAAGAAATCATGAGATATATCATAATAAAAGTAACATTTTTCATAACTTGAAGATGTGGATACACCATTTAACATAGACAATCATGAACATATCACCAAGGTCCATCCCCAAGGTGTCATTTGAAAATTACCAAGGTTATTCACCAAGGTATCGTGAAAATTGTAATCTCTAGTGGTTACATCATTACCAAATGCATTGGAGCGTTATTAGGGCGCACCCTTAAATTTGCCTTTATTATCATGTGAGCCACATATATCATCATCAAACATTTCATAAATAACCCATATAGCATAAAATAAATGGGTTTCATTTCATAATCACAACGTTTTAAAAACTGCTTTAAAGACATGATCTTTACGTCACTTTAAAACCCACAGAAAAGGAAGGTGGGTCTCATATATGTAAATCCAAGAATTTAAAATAGAAAATTTTGGTATATATGTGAATACCTTTTTAGAATAAAGATCTTTGAGTATTCACTTAATAATATTAAATAACTTTAGAAAAAGAGAGAGACATTTTGAGACGGCAATTCTGCAGCATAACAGCTATGTTATGAGGTTTTAGAAGACACTAAAAAGAGAGGGAAAATGGGTCAAACATTCATAAATGACCCATAAAACAGTAGATGGACAGAATAAGAAGGTTACATGATCATGGTAATGAAATTTCAAGGACATACCATTTGAAATGAAAAACATGGAAGGAAGACAAAAATTAGATTTCTCTTATGAAAGTTCGGAAGCCTAACGGCGTTACTTAAACTTCAAAAAAAATGATTTGAAAAGATCAAATAGTGTCTCTCATCATGTGAACATAAGAGTTCAGTATGATAGATATAGGTATAATTCCCCAACATAATTAGAAAGGAACTTGAAATACTTGACATGAAAGTAGAACTTTGAAAAGAATGAGAAGGGTGAAAGAATCCCCTAAAAAATTCGGCAGCCTAACGGCGCCACTTAAAACTTCAAAATACTGAATTGAAGAGATAAAATGGGGTTTCTCATCATATGAACATAAGACTCAAGTATGATAGATATAGAGATAATACCCCAACATAAAAAAAGGAACTTGAAAGAATTGACATGAAAGTAGAACTTCAAAACGAGAAGGGTGAAGAACCACTTAAAAATTCGGCAGCCTAATGACGCCACTTAAAACATAAAAATACTGAATTGAAGAGATCAAATGGGGTATCTCATCATATGATCATAAAAGATCAGTATGATAAATTTAGAGATCAGACCCCAACATAATAAAAAAGTAACTTGAAAGAATTGACATGGAAGTAGAACGTCAAAATGAGAAGGGTGAAGAACCACTTAAAAATTCGGCAGCCTAACGACGCCACTTAAAACTTCAAAATACTGAATTGAGGAGATAAAATGGGGTCTCTCATCATATGATCATAAAATATCAGTATGATAAATTTAGAGATCATACCGCAACATAATAAAAATTATCTTGAAATACTTTACATGAAAATAGATCTTGAAAAATGAGAAGGGAGAGAGAGTCTGTTACAAAAATTTCGGCAGCCTAACGACGCCACTTAAAACTTCATAAAACGAAATAATGAGAGTAAAAGGGGATCTCTCATTAAATGAACATGAAAATGTATGTAAGAGGAGTATAGAAGAACATCCTCCAACATAAGAACATGGAGTATAAAAGGAATGACATAAAAGAGATTACTTGAAATGAAAGAGAGAGGTCGGATCCCTTACCTTAAAATGTAACTCTTAAACCTCAAAGGATTGGACTTTGAGGGCTTGGGGGCACTTTGGGAGGACTCATTGGGAGGTAATGAGACCAGAACTTCGTTGGGGAAGAGTGGGGAGTCGAATGGATGAGAGGAGGGCTTGGTATTTATAGGGAAAGTGAGGGGACAAGGCATTAATGGCCAAGGGACACCTCAAAAGTGGTTTTCTCAAAAGCATGGGCCCTCCCATGGTACATCCCATAAAGTTAGGCGACATGGGGACCCCCACACAATAATTCATCACCCTTGGCCGGCCAACCCTTAAAAAAATTTCATGACATCATCATGACACAGTTATGATGTCATTAAACATACCGAAACCCTAAAACTGTATTTTCACTATTCACTGAAAATTCAACTTTCTTAGAAAGATCCCAAAATTTCACCTTAATCAAATATCAATGCTCTGATTTCAAAGATGAACTCCATTTTATAAAAATAATTTTCTAAATATTTTTAATTTATTTTTTAAATAAATACACTATTCACCGAAAATTCATTTTTTCAGAAAAAACCACAAAAATTACCATAACATAATATCGGTGCTCTGAGTTCAAAAACAAAGTCCATTTTATAAAAATAATTTTCTAAATATTTTTAATTTAATTTTTAATTAAAAAAACACTATTCACCTGAAAAAACTAATACTTGAATAATAATTTATGAAACCGTTATTTAACCATTTTATTGAATCACATTACTTAATCAAGGTGCCTAGATTATTTTAAAACTTTCTTTAAGTGAGATTACTAATCCATTTGGTCATATTACTAATCCTAATCATAAAATCACTATTCATAATTTACTATTCATCAAAAATGAAGTTGATCTTATTAGACTCCAAATTTTGTACTGAACATAATTGTAGAAGACCATTTTTTGAAAATCATTACACATTTTTAATTATTTAAGGTTTACATAATCATTTTTAAAATAACCTTTTTCTAAAATTCATCAAAAATATGCATACTATATTTATCCGGTCATTTGAAAATTCATAACTTCATCATAAGAAGAAATCCGAATTTTTATTTAAATCAAAGGATTACACAAGGTAGTTACGGTCTCCTTACATAGCCTCTTATCACACCAGCATAGGACCTAAGTGTAAGGTGTGCTAAGGTGAGAGAGTCCGAGGGAGGCTCGACCAACATTGCCCGAGTAGTAATTTCAATCAGTTTGAACTTCTCGCGAAGGCGATTCCGTTCTAGCTTCACATGATGAAGTTCGGCTTGGGTTTGGTCCAGAGGAAAGCCCAATGGTGCTACCTCCTTCCCAAGTTCTGTTAGATGGGCTTCGATCTGTCCAAGACTACTAGGTGAGGCCATCAAATCTTCTTTCTATAATAATTAATCAAGATTACTTGTATTTAGAGACAATAATCAAAAAAATTTGTTCACAGTGGTCATATTGACCGATGGTCATATAACAGTCAGAACCCAATGGTCTCATTTTAATTATAATCATGTTTATCAAATAAAACATTTTTCTTGAGTATAAAAATAAAATAAAATAACACATGAAATTAGGAAACAAGATTTATTCAAAATTTCGGGCCATTACAATCTTCCCCCCTTAAGAAATAGCGTCCTCACAATTTTAAAAAAATTGGGTTTTGAAATTTCATTGAAAGTCCCACATCGGAAAAAGAGTCCGTGACACCATTACTTTAAAAGAAAGAAAATGAAGTACGAAGGCCACCCGAGTTTACTCATACTAGGATTCCATGTAGGAAACATGGAAATGGAGGAGAAAACAAAGGGTCACGTCCTAAAGGAGAGTGATAGAAAACATGATTAGGAGGAAGTTAACCACCTGAAAATCCCAAAATTATGATGTGTGCAAGTGGTCTTTGATTACCTAGTAGGAAACGTAAACCAAATACGTTTCTTTTACGTTCCTTTTCATAACTTTGAGGAATTCGTTTACAACATAGAACAAAAACATAAGGAAATATATCTACCTTCATGTAGAGTTTCATCTTTTAATAAGTTTCTACCCAAAACTAATATTTTCTCTAAACTATGAGCATTCAAAACTACTTGGTCTCATCAAAACACAAGAATCATCTTCTAGAGAATCACATAATCCACAAAAGATTAACTATCTATTTCTTTTATCTTTAAACATTATCCCAAAAACCTAAAGGGTAAGGTAAAACAACTCTTCAAAAAGAAAGAATCCCATAGGAATGGAAACTAATTTTAAATCTTCAAAGTTCCATGGTACTACCCAAAGTTCATCATAGTCCATTCCATAAATAACGGTCCTTAAAATTCCTCAAAATAAACCAAACTAAGATTGAAACCCAAATACAAGAAGGATTTGATAACATATTCTTCCAAAATAAACTTCATTGTTCGTCTCCAAACAACATCAACCACTCCTAGAATCTTATAACAAAAGTATCTAACCTAAACATATTTAACCCAAGATAGGTTAATCATTCCCATAAGTAACCTAAATTACTATAAGTCCACCTTAAATTAATCGATTCTTCAAATATAAGTCAACCTTACTCCTCAATGAAAATACTGTTGTAATATATTTACCTCGATCATATAGGGTCCCCAAAATAGTGAACGTCTTCCAAAATAAAAATCATATTTTAATCCCCTAATCATCTCTGTCATAATAATACGGCAATCATAGCATTTCTTATCACATTGGTTGTTGAGACATGTTCTTCCATTTCCCGCTATTAACTAAGAAAAGAAACTATAATTAGGGGCTTAAATACTTAGCCAATAATCATGAAAAGAAACTTATAACATATAAGGATAACTTGTAGTTGAAAAGTATACCCTAACTTGTCATCCCCTAGGTTCCCATCTAGGTTATCCATGATCATATATTCTTATGTGAATCTTCATTTTATTTTATCTTTGTTACTTTAACAATGGTTCATACTAAGCTTATGAATTTACCAAAGCATATCCCCCGGGAGTGTCGTAACCAAGAGTGCAGTAAGGCCCGTTGTCGTGTACCAGTTCTCGTTTGAGTTTAGATCAAAGCGGTGTTTTCGGGTTTTATCCCTATGTACATCTGTGCCAGAGCCACCTCTACCTGCTCTTATCCAGACAGAGATGTATTTTCTTGGCAACCCCTTACTCAATACTCACCAAAATACCAGGAAGATTTCCTATATTTTAACTTTTCTATAGGCTTACTCCTAAAGTTTTCATATCCTAATTTCCACAAATAACTAAACCATCCTTTGATACCAAGTATAGCATCACACCTTTTTATCACATAATCTTTCATTACATTTTACAAGACCAAGGATCTTTAAGGTTTAGTGTCTTGGAAACCAGGAACTTAAAACATGAAACAACAAAAAAAACATTCTTCTTAAACACTTGAAAGGCTTCTCCTTATGTTCATCCTAGGATCATTACTGCATCTCAGAACCTGGGACATACATCAAAGGAAAGGGTGAGAAGAAGGCCCAGTAAGGAAAACAAGAGAAACATTTTACATGTGAACTTGAGATACTTCAATAAGGTCATGAAAAGAACTTTAAGGTATGAGAAAGAAATCATGAGATATATCATAATAAAAGTAACATTTTTCATAACTTGAAGATGTGGCTACACCATTCAACATAGACAATCATGAAAATATCACCAAGGTCCATCCCCAATGTGTCATTTGAAAATTACCAAGGTTATTCACCAAGGTATCGTGAAAATTTTAATCTCTAGTGGTTACATCATTACCCAATGCATTGAAGCGTTATCAGGGCGCACCCTTAAATTTTCCTTTATTATCATGTGATCCACATATATCATCATCAAACATTTCATAAATAACCCATATAGCATAAAATAAATGGGTTTCATTTCATAATCACAACGTTTTAAAAACTGCTTTAAAGACATGATCTTTACGTCACTTTAAACCCCACAGAAAATGAAGGTGGGTCTCATGTATGTAAATCCCAGAATTTAAAATAGAACATTTTGGTATATATGTGAATACCTTTTTAGAAGAAAGATATTTGAGTATTCACTTAATAATATAAAATAACTTTAGAAAAAGAGAGAGACATTTTGAGACTGAAATTCTGCAGCATAACAGCTATGTTATGAGGTTTTAGAAGACATTAAAAAGAGAGGGAAAATGGGTCAATCATTCATAAATGACCCATAAAACAGTAGATGGACAGAATAAGAAGGTTACATGATCATGGAAATGAAATTTCAAGGAAATACCATTTTAAATGAAAAACATGGAAGGAAGACAAAAATTAGATTTCTCTTATGAAAGTTCGGCACCCTAACGGCGTTACTTAAACTTCAACAAAAATGATTTGAAAAGATCAAATAGGGTCTCTAATCATGTGAAAATAAGAGTTCAGTATGATAGATATAGATATAATTTCCCAACATAATTACAAAGGAACTTGAAATACTTGACATGAAAGTAGAACTTTGAAAAGAAAGAGAAGGGTGAAAGAATCCCCTAAAAAATTCGGCAGCCTAACGGCGCCACTTAAAACTTCAAAATACTGAATTGAAGAGATCAAATGGGATCTCTCATCATATGAAAATAAGACTCCAGTATGATAGATATAGAGATAATAACCCAACATAACAAAAAGGAACTTGAAAGAATTGACATGAAAGTAGAACTTCAAAATGAGAAGGGTGAAGAACCACTTAAAAATTCGGCAGCCTAACGGCACCACTTAAAACTTAAAAATACTGAATTGAAGAGATCAAATGTGGTATCTCATAATATGATCATAAAAGATAAGTATGATAAATTTAGAGATCATACCCCAACATAATAAAAAAGTAACTTGAAATAATTGACATGGAAGTAGAACTTCAAAATGAGAAGGGTGAAGAACCACTTAAAAATTCGGCAGCCTAACGACGCCACTTAAAACTTAAAAATACTGAATTGAAGAGATAAAATGGGGTCTCTCATCATATGATCATAAAAGATCAGTATGATAAATTTAGAGATCATACCCCAACATAATAAAAATGAACTTGAAATACTTTACATGAAAATAGATCTTGAAAAATGAGAAGGGAGAGAGAGTCCGTTACAAAAATTTCGGTAGCCTAACGACGGCACTTAAAACTTCATAAAACGAAATAATGAGAGTAAGAGGGGATATCTCATTATATTAACATGAAAGGGGATGTAAGAGGAGTATAGAAGAAAATCCTCCAACATAATAACACGGAGCATAAAAGGAATGACATAAAAGAGATTACTTGAAATGAAAGAGAGAGGTCGGATCCCTTACCTTAAAATGTAACTCTTAAACCTCAAAGGATGGGACATTGAGGGCTTGGGGGCACCTTGGGAGGACTCCTTGGGAGGTTATGAGACCAGAACTTCGTTGGGGAAGAGTGGGGAGTCGAATGGATGAGAGGAGGGCTTGGTATTTATAGGGAAAGTGAGGGGACAAGGCATTAATGGCCAAGGGACACCTCAAAAGTGGGTTTCTCAAAAGCATGGGCCCTCCCATGGTACTTCCCATAAAGTTAGGCCACATGGGGACCCCCACACAATAATTCATCACCCTTGGCCGGCCAACCCTTAAAAAAATCTCATGACATCATCATGACACAGTTATGATGTCATTAAACATACCGAAACCCTAAAACTGTATTTCACTATTCACTGAAAATTCAACTTTCTCAGAAAGATCCCAAAATTTCACCTTAATCAAATATCAATGCTCTGATTTCAAAAATGAACTCCATTTTATAAAAATAATTTTCTAAATATTTTTAATTTATTTTTTAAATAAATACACTATTCACCGAAAATTCATTTTTTCAGAAAAAACCACAAAAATTACCATAACATAATATCGGTGCTCTGAGTTCAAAAACAAAGTCCATTTTATAAAAATAATTTTCTAAATATTTTTAATTTAATTTTTAATTAAAAAAACACTATTCACCCGAAAAAACTAATACTTAAATAATAATTTATGAAACCGTTATTTAACCATTTTATTGAATCACATTACTTAATAAAGGTGCCTAGATTATTTTAAAACTTTCTTTAAGTGAGATTACTAATCCATTTGGTCATATTACTAATCCTAATCATAAAATCACTATTCATAATTTACTATTCATCAAAAATCAAGTTGATCTTATTAGACTCCAAATTTTGTACTGAACATAATTGTAGAAGACCATTTTTTGAAAATCATTACACATTTTTAATTATTTAAGGTTTACATAAACATTTTTAAAATAACCTTTTTCTAAAATTCATCAAAAATATGCATACTATATTTATCCGGTCATTTGAAAATTCATAACTTCATCATAAGAAGAAATCCGAATTTTAATTTAAAACAAAGGATTACACAAGGTAGTTACAGTCTCCTTACATAGCCTCTTATCATACCAGCATAGGACCTAAGTGTAAGGTGTGCTAAGGTGAGAGAGTCCGAGGGAGGCTTGGCCAACATTGCCCGAGTAGTAATTTCAATCAGTTTGAACTTCTCGCGAAGGCGATTCCGTTCTAGCTTCAAATAATGAAGTTCGGCTTGGGTTTGGTCCAGAGGAAAGCCCAATGGTGCTACCTCCTTCCCAAGTTCTATTAGATGGGCTTCGATCGGTCCAAGACTACTAGGTGAGGCCATCGAATCTTCTTTCTATAATAATTAACCAAGATTACTTGTATTTAGAGACAATAATCAAAACATTTTGTTCACAGTGGTCATATTGACCGATGGTCATATAACAGTCAGAACCCAATGGTCTCATTTTAATTATAATCATATTTATCAAATAAAACATTTTTCTTGAGTATAAAAATAAAATAAAATAACACATGAAATTAGGAAACAAGATTTATTCAAAATTTCGGGCCATTATAATCTTCCCCCCTTAAGAAATTGCGTCCTCGCAATTTTAAAAAAAATTGGGTTTTGAAATTTCATTGAAATTCCCACATCAGAAAAAGAGTCTGTGACACCATTACTTTAAAAGAAAGAAAAGGAAGTACGAAGGCCACCCGAGTTTACTCATACTAGGATTCCATGTAGGAAACATGGAAATGGAGGAGAAAACAAAGGGTCACGTCCTAAAGGAGAGTGATAGAAAACATGATTAGGAGGAAGTTAACCACCTAAAAATCCCAAAATTATGATGTGTGCAAGCGGTCTTTGATTACCTAGTAGGAAACGTAAACCAACAACGTTTTTTTACGTTCCTTTTCATAACTTTGAGGAATTCGTTTACAACATAGAACAAAAACATAAGGAAATGTATCTACCTTCATGTAGAGTTTCATCTTTTAATAAGTTTCTACCCAAAACTAATCTTTTCTCTAAATTATGAGCATTCAAAACTACTTGGTCTCATCAAAACACAAGAATCATCTTCTAGAGAATCACATAATCCACAAAAGATTAACTATCTATTTCTTTTATCTTTAAACATTATCCCAAAAACCGAAAGGGTAAGGTAAAACAACTCTTCAAAAAGAAAGAATCCCATCGGAATGGAAACTACTTTTAAATCTTCATAGTTCCATGGTACTACCCAAAGTTCATCATAGTCCATTCCATAAATAACGGTACTTAAATTTCCTCAAAATAAACCAAACTAATATTGAAACCCAAATACAAGAAGGATTTGATAACATATTCTTCCAAAATAAACTTCATTGTTCATCTCCAAACAACATCAACCACTCCTAGCATCTTATAACAAAAGTATCTAACCTAAAAATATTTAACCCAAGATAGGTTAATCATTCCCATAATTAACCTAAATTACTATAAGTCCACCTTAAATTCATCGATTCTTCAAATATAAGTCAACCTTAATCCTTAATGAAAATACCGTTGTAATCTATTTACCTCGATCATATAGGGTCCCCAAAATAGTGAACGTCTTCCAAAATAAAAATCATATTTTAATCCCCTAATCATCTCTGTCATATTAATACGGCAATCGTAGAATTTCCTATCACATTGGTTGTTGAGACATGTTCTTCCATTTCCCGCTATTAACTAAGAAAAGAAACTATAATTAGGGGCTTAAATACTTAGCCAATAATCATGAAAAGAAACTTAAAGCATATAAGGATAACTTGTAGTTGAAAAGTATACCCTAACTTGGGATCCCCTAGGTTCCCATATAGGTTATCCATGATCATATATTCTTATGTGAACCTTCATTTTATTTTATCTTTGTTCCTTTAACAATGGTTCATACTAAGCTTATGAATTTACCAAAGCATATCCCCCGGGAGTGTCGTAACCAAGAGTGCAGCAAGGCCCGTTTTCGTGTACCAGTTTCCGTTCGAGTTTAGCTCAAAGCGGTGTTTTCGGGTTTTAACCCTATGTACATCTGTGCCAGAGCCAGCTCTACCTGCTCGTATCCAGACAGGGATGTATTTGCTTGAAAACCCCTTACTCAATACTCACCAAAATACCAGGAAGATTTCCTATATTTTAACTTTTCTATAGGCTTCCTCCTAAAGTTTTCATATCCTAATTTCCACAAATAACTAAACCATCCTTTGATACCAACTATAGCATCCCGCCTTTTTATCACATAATCTTTCATTACATTTTACAAGACCGAGGATCTTTAAGGTTTAGTGTCTTGGAAACCAGGAACTTAAAACATGAAACAACAAAAAAAACTTTCTTCTTAAACACTTTAAAGGCTTCTCCTTATGTTCATCCTAGGATCATTACTGCATCTCAGAACCTGGGGACATACATCAAAGGAAAGGGTGAGCAGAAGGCCCAGTAAGGAAAACAAGAGAAACATTTTACATGTGAACTTGAGATACTTCAATAAGGTCATGAAAAGAACTTTAAGGCATGAGAAAGAAATCATGAGATATATCATAATAAAAGTAACATTTTTCATAACATGAAGATGTGGCTACACCATTTAACATAGACAATCATGAACATATCACCAAGGTCTATCCCCAAGGTGTCATTTGAAAATTACCAAGGTTATTCACCAAGGTATCGTGAAAATTGTAATCTCTAGTGGTTACATCATTACCCAATGCATTGGAGCGTTATCAGGGCGCACCCTTAAATTTGCCTTTATTATCATGTGATCCACATATATCATCATCAAACATTTCATAAATAACCCATATAGCATAAAATAAATGGGTTTCATTTCATAATCACAACGTTTTAAAAACTGCTTTAAAGACATGATCTTTACGTCACTATAAAACCCACAGAAAAGGAAGGTGGATATCATGTATGTAAATCCCAGAATTTAAAATAGAACATTTTGGTATATATGTGAATACATTTTTAGAAGAAAGATCTTTTAGTATTCACTTAATAGTATAAAATAACTTTAGAAAAAGAGAGAGACATTTTGAGACGGAAATTCTACAGCATAACAGCTATGTTATGAGGTTTTAGAAGACATTAAAAAGAGAGGGAAAATGGGTCAAACATTCATAAATGACCCATAAAACAGTAAATGGACAGAATAAGAAGGTTAAATTATCATGGTAATGAAATTTAACGGACATACCATTTGAAATGAAAAACATGGAAGGAAGACAAAAAATTAGATTTCTCTTATGAAAGTTCGGCAGCCTAACGACGTTACTTAAACTTCAACAAAAATGATTTGAAAAGATCAAATAGGGTCTCTCATCATGTGAACATAAGAGTTCAGTATGATAGATATAGAGATAATTCCCCAACATAATTAGAACGGAACTTTAAATACTTGACATGAAAGTAGAACTTTGAAAAGAATGAGAAGGGTGAAAGAATCCCCTAAAAAATTCGGCAGCCTAACGACGCCACTTAAAACTTCAAAATAATGAATTGAAGAGATCAAATGGGGTCTCTCATAATATGAACATAAGACTCCAGTATGATAGATATAGAGATCATACCCCAACATAACAAAAAGGAACTTGAAAGAATTGACATGAAAGTAGAACTTCAAATCGAGAAGGGTGAAGAACCACTTAAAAATTCGGCAGCCTAACGACGGCACTTAAAACATAAAAATACTGAATTGAAGAGATCAAATGGGGTCTCTCATCATATGATCATAAAAGATCAGTATGATAAATTTAGAGATCATACCCCAACATAATAAAAAATGAACTTGAAAGAATTGACAAGGAAGTAGAACTTCAAAACGAGAAGGGTGAAGAACCACTTAAAAATTCGGCAGCCTAACGGCGCCACTTAAAACTTCAAAATACTGAATTGAAGAGATAAAATGTGGTCTGTCATCATATGATCGTAAAAGATCAGTATGATAAATTTAGAGATCATACCCCAACATAATAAAAATGAACTTGAAATACTTTACATGAAAATAGATCTTGAAAAATGAGAAGGGAGAGAGAGTCCGTTACAAAACTTTTGGCAGCCTAACGACGCCACTTAAAACATCATAAAACGAAATAATGAGAGTAAGAGGGGATCTCTCATTATATGAAAATGAAAAGGAAAGTAAGAGAAGTATATAAGAACATCCTCCAACATAAGAACATGGAGCATAAAAGGAATGACATAAAAGAGATTACTTGAAATGAAAGAGAGAGGTCGGATCCCTTACCTTAAAATGTAACTATTAAACCTCAAAGGATGGGACTTTGAGGGCTTGGGGGCACCTTGGGAGGACTCCATGGGAGGTAATGAGACCAGAACTTCGTTAGGGAAGAGTGGGGAGTCGAATGGATGAGAGGAGGGCTCGGTATTTATAGGGAAAGTGAGGGGACAAGGCATTAATTGCCAAGGGACACCTCAAAAGTGGTTTTCTCATGAGCATGGGCCCTCCCATGGTACTTCCCATAAAGTTAGGCCACATGGGGACCCCCACAAAATAATTCATCACCCTTGTCCGGCCAACCCTTAAAAAAATCTCATGACATCCTCATGACATAGTTATGATGTCATTAAACATACCGAAACCCTAAAACTGTATTTTCACTATTCACTGAAAATTCAACTTTCTCAGAAAGATCCCAAAATTTCACCTTAATAAAATATCAATGCTCTGATTTCAAAAATGAACTCCATTTTATAAAAATAATTTTCTAAATATTTTTAATTTATTTTTTCAATAAATACACTATTCACCGAAAATTCATTTTTTCAGAAAAAACCACAAAAATTACCATAACATAATATCAGTGATTAGAGTTCAAAAACAAAGTCCATTTTATAAAAATAATTTTCTAAATATTTTTAATTTAATTTTTAATTAAAAAACACTATTCACCCGAAAAAACTAATACTTGAATAATAATTTATGAAACCGTTATTTAACCATTTTATTGAATCACATTACTTAATAAAGGTGCCTAGATTATTTTAAAACTTTCTTTAAGTGAGATTACTAATCCATTTGGTCATATTACTAATCTTAATCATAAAATCACTATTCAAAATTTACTATTCATCAAAAATCAAGTTGATCTTATTAGACTCCAAATTTTGTACTGAACATAATTATAGAAGACCATTTTTTGAAAATCATTACACATTTTTAATTATTTAAGGTTTACATAAACATTTTTAAAATAACCTTTTTCTAAAATTCATCGAAAATATGCATACTATATTTATCCGGTCATTTGAAAATTCATAACTTCATCATAAGAAGAAATCCGAATTTTTATTTAAAACAAAGGATTACACAAGGTAGTTATGGTCTCCTTACATAGCCTCTTATCACACCAGCATAGGACCTAAGTGTAAGGTGTGCTAAGGTGAAAGAGTCCGAGGGAGGCTCGACCAACATTGCCCGAGTAGTAATTTCAATCAGTTTGAACTTCTCGCGAAGGAGATTCCGTTCTAGCTTCACATGATGAAGTTCGGCTTGGGTTTGGTCCAGAGCAAAGCCCAATGCTTCTACCTCCTTCCCAAGTTCTGTTAGATGGGCTTCGATCGGTCCAAGACTACTAGGTGAGGCCATCGAATCTTCTTTCTATAATAATTAACCAAGATTACTTGTATTTAGAGACAATAATCAAAACATTTTGTTCACAGTGGTCATATTGACCGATGGTCATATAACAGTCAGAACCCAATGGTCTCATTTTAATTATAATCATGTTTATCAAACAAAACATTTTTCTTGAGTATAAAAATAAAATAAAATAACACATGAAATTAGGAAACAATATTTATTCAAAATTTCGGGCCATTACAGTCAAACAAACCTTGAACTAGAGAATGATCACACTAAAAGTCCCCTGGAACAAGGGTGAATATATGGAGACAAAGGGGATGGGTTACCCCTAGTAAATCATGTATTGGTTATTGGAAGGGGAGGGTTGGGGATTAAAAATACCAAGTGGAAAATTTATAAAATCATTCTCTTTAAAAAATGTGTTCAGTTAGGAACTTAGGTAAACTATTCCCCAACCATATTGTTGGTTCTATTTCGTGGCACTTCCCCTTAAATGATTTGGCCATAGAACATACCAAACTATGAACCAAACATTAAATCTCATATACAACTTGATCTATAACTTTTCAAATGATTTTTATGTAATTTTATGATAATAATTCACCACACTTTAGATAAAAAAACATGAATGATTTACCTACATGGTTTCCCATAACTATGTACTAATCATGAAAATGGAAAAATACTTGCAATTACTCATTGTAACTAGGACCAAACAACACATGACTCACATGATCTAATAATGAATATATTGTTCTTTGTTCTATATTTAGACCCACATTATTAAAGTGATCAAATTCATAAAATTAATATATGAATATTAATGTTCCAAAATTTCCACACTCTAGAAATTAAAAATTTAGAATCCCAATTGAAAATAATATATGGAAAAGAACTGTGTGTTACATCCACCCCAATATAAAGGTTCCTATCATATAAATGTATTTATCAATAATTTATCCATTATTGCTAATCCACTATTTTCAGTAATTCAAAATTGATATATCGTATTACACCGTTGAAGGAAAAATGTGATTCCACTACAAAAATCCAAGAAATGTGTACGATGTTCCTTAGAAATCAGATCCAATTTCTCCTAACCACCATAAAATTTGAGACAATTATTATCATTACCCACCAATCCAATGACTTACATCATCATCAATAAATTTATTATCGGGATCAAAGTCCTCCCTACCACATTAATCAGTTAATTTGGGTGAATTTGAGCCATAGTTCTCCCAATTATTGATATCGTCAACCAAAAACACTCCCCAAACAATCCAATGACCAAATCAACTTCATTATTACATCACCACAATAAAATCACATTCAAGATTTTTGATAGAAAAATTACACTACTCCCCAAATCATATTTCATATGTAAACAATACTATCTCCACCATCCTTGAAAAAAACCCCATCAACGACATTTAGTATATTGAAAACTATAGAAAAAAAATAAAAATACACTTATCACACCATATTAGACTCCCTAATATGGTTATGGCCACACCACATCCTATTTCACATTAAAGCAGTTTTCTTACCTCCTCTATCCGCCGTTTCTAGAATGTTCATGACCTCAACCATTATCTTTATACTAAAATACAATCCCACGATTCGTTAAATCCTGGAAGAATTACATGATCATTCTTATAGCCACTCAGATATCTAAACACAACAATCATAATATCTCTAATAAAATCTAAATTATTCTTAGACCATTTTAAATTTATTCTGATCCCAATTCTAACATCTTTGATTTATCCAAAAACATATTAAAATCTTAAATCAGGTATCTCTAGAGATCAAAAAATATATTTTAAATGTCTACATACTCACATCTGAATTCCACAAAATCCCTCCAACAATGAGTCCAATTTCATTAAACATAGAGTCCCAAATCATATCTCATACAAAATGGAATTATTTATAATGACCTTACCCCTACCATTTGAGTTCTAACTCCATATAGAAATCACCACTCATTCCCTGATCATTGGAATATCAACCTTCACATTTTCTAAAATTCCAATCAAAATACATGTCTCGCCTCCTAATCGATATTGGTGAAAACCTCACTATATGTATACCCATAGACATATCCTAAACTGACACCACAATAGGTCCCATAAGTCACTTATTCATCACTGCTCTTGTATCACACTCACATTACATAATCATCTTACACTATTCAACTATAACGGTCTACGTGAACGTGTGACATCAGCTTCACCATACCTTGATGCTAAAATATGTTATATATGTAACCTATAAGATGGGATGAAATGAATCACTGACAAATTTTTTTGAGCAATCATAACCACATGCATCTTTTCAAAACCATAAATTCCCATCCCACATCTATCTTATCACCAATCTATAATTTCAACCATTCCATTCAATCTTAGTACATTCTATATTAATCCCATCCAAATAAAATGTGTTCACAGTACAATGTCACTAGGTCAAAAATACCAACTGGCCATTTTGTGTGCCCTACGAATCTGAGACTAGCCCACTGACTCAACAAATAAGATGATGATACTTATGGCTCATCATTATTAACCATATTAAGAATAAAATATACAATATTTTAATAAAATTTAAATAATATCCATATGATTGGTGAATATAGGATCATATACCACTTAGACATCATGCAAAACTAGATGCATTTACCTATACTCTATTCATATCAACAAATTCATTATTTAAAAAAAATAAGGAAAAGAATAAAATTTTTATGGCCAACTAAAACCATTCCTTATACCAAAACACCAATTCCCGTACATTACTTCCCAAAATACAATGTAACTAACCTACCTATATTACATTCTAATAGCACTTCCTATACCGGAATCTCTTTGAAAAGAATATACCCATGTCGATCATCTTAAAGGGTAGTCGCAACCAAGGGATATCCACTCTCTTAGTATACAATAACAGATCAGACATAGTCATGCATACACAAGAAAATATATCATATTTTAAAATACAAAACTCTAACAAAACATCCCCTAACATATATTCCAATAGTACCATGCTCCCCTGCCTAACTTATAAACGAAGACACACAATGATCCCAACACATGTGAAACAACCATTTTCATGTATCTTATATCACATGGAAACTAATTCCCAATAAATAAATATGAGTTCTCACATATATACATATCTATAATTTCTTACCCCAACATATACCTACTAGGGAATTGATCCTTACTTATTATTTTCATATGATATTACCACCTCAAAGAAAAAAATTTCATCAATTCATTCTTATCATCATCTTATTAGATGATCTATGTCTATAATGTCTGAGTCACCATGTTTTATTCATGTATAATAATTCCAATAATTAATATATGAATCGACTATATAGTATGTTGTTTAAAATATAAATAATTGAATAGTTTCTAGAATCTACTATAAGAGGTTTCTTCATGATGGCCTCTAGTTCTTGTACTCACAGTCTAGGAACCTCTATGCATTCACTACATTGATGGGTTATGTATCAATCATCATCATTAGGGAGCGTCCCCCTCAATAGAATTTTCATGACCTATAATCATAATAATACACATATCATAGTTCATCTTATTTGAATTCCACTAACAATTTGTACATGAAAACATATCAAAATTAATTTTTGACGCATTAAACAATCCAACCCTCATCAATAAAGAAATATGACACGTAAGATAATATAATAAATATAATTGATTCCAAATATAATTCATGAAAATGTATCATTCTACTATGGAAAAGATTCAAAATTCTTCATAAATAAATAATAAATAAATCCAACTGTGAAAAACTAGGTTAAATCATTAAACCACAATGGAAAAGGCCATGCAAAAAATCATAGATCAATATATCCATTAATTTAATTCATAATGGTGTTTGAGGAACACTAGTATGGGTTACAACCCAATCTATGACATAAATCTATATCAACATTGTTCAATACCCACAAATATAAATAAATGAAAAATATTCACTAAAATACTATGTGATAATAGTTACTTAACCACTCTAATATAACAATATAACATCTCAATTCTTGTTCACATTTACCAGTTACTGGACCATGCCAATACATGACCTCTAGAACTCTTCCTCATATTCCAAAGGATGTTGACAACAAATAGGGGTCTATGGTGTGTCTATGGGTATACTATTCCCTCATATCAATGTAATCTAATAGTGTAAAATAACCAATCACTATATCAATAAACATTATATTTCTAATAATAATAGAACAATAATAATTATATAACAAAACATTACTGTCAAATAAATTCATGGTAATTAAAAAAATATCAACTGATCATCCACTAGACCGATCACAAATATATATTAAATCATGTAAACTGAATGCCTGAATCATCTTCAAGAATTCTTGAGACATACCTCAATCCATCTTGAAACCATATCTGAGCTCCGACATCTCTATTGTCAATATCAGACATAATACCTACATGAATTTCTTACTAAGTGATCACTACAACAAAAATGATCTATAAGCCAGAAATATAGCAATGGGTAGTATTTATCATCGCCATATGAAATCCTATTGTTGTGATATATGATTCTCTTGCCTTTAGGTTGAAGAGGGAGTGTAAACAAATGTTTCATTTTCTTAATTATAGAAAAATAAATGTGTGGAAGGGACCCTATATCCATAGAAATAAATTCACACTGACATATCCTATGAAATAAAGACCTATAGATTTAGGCTTTATGGGATGATGTGTATAGTCAATCCTTTAACAATGTGAATAAATTCTCTTAGCAATATCATATGAATCATGACCATATAGATATGGGAATTGAGGGACCATGATTATATCCATCTAAACATGGACCTATATCCTTGTAAAAAAAATTAATGTGTCTATAAATTTTGAGCATATACATTATAGAAGTAACCATTGATTGCTATGTTTATAGGCCTATGTTATAATAATTTAATATTTATAAATAAATTTGAATTATTTTAGCAAAGAGTTTATATTTATACTAGGTGATTTTTATTGTGATTCTATTGGAAGGTTCCTAGTTTGATATTTGTTGGTAAAATTTATCCATACCATTACTATATATTTATATAAGGATTCATATTAAATATTAAAATTTTTTCATATTCTAGTGGTACAGCTTTCATGAAAAGGATCCCTAATACCATGTTAAAAACCCCTACAGTAATGACATATCACTAACATATATATATTTATATAAATAATTAATGAAATATATTTATAAGAATACATGTATTAGACTGGGAGAAGGAATTTTATGAAAATTTTGGTTCGGGGGTTAAAATCCAAATGTTATTATTTTTAAATTTTTTGATAGCCATGATAAAATTTACTGTGAAAATACATGGGTATATTTGGAACTATATCCAAATCTCCACTATCAGTATGATATTGGTTATAGGATCCACAAGGAATCACTACTATATTCATGGTCTTTCCTCATGGTTATAGCCCGAATGTAGTATCTATGGATTCCAGATCCATGGAAACCATGCCCATGGCGGTATAATGCAGCCACAATCATATAAGATGGGTCTATAAAATCATAAATAAATAAATTTTTTTCTATTCGCTTGTTTTATTATATGACATATGATCAACCATACCTTCTATGTAAAATTCCATGGTGCCTCTAAACTTGACACTCATCCTTGGGGGATTACAACTTCTAAATTGGGATCTCATGAACATGTATTCACTAGATGAATGAATTAGATCATATGTGTATGATCCCAAACTTTTCTAGAGTAGTATCATTTTTTTTTACATGTACTCTTATTCTTTGTTTTTGTAATTTTTTTTTTGGGTTTTACCTTAGTGTATGTTCGGGTTAATTTTGAAAAAAAATGAAGAAAAGAATGTTGTGAAGGGTTGGAGAACGGATAATGAAAAACTTGTGCCCCAAACCAGAAAACTCTGTAGACCTATATTTTGGGGGTTTTCATGGATGGCGCATAGTTAATAAAACCATGAACTATAAAATGATAAACCATGCACACCTAAAATAATAGGCTTGTAGTTAAGCTGCACAATTAGGGAAAATAGTGCGCCCTAACTTAGGAAACCATGCACAATTTTTAATTTGGCCAAAAATTTAGTTTCTAATTCCCAAAAAACCCAAAAGAACTCATACAGTTTCTCCCAAACTAGGATGCTTACAATTTTGGATGATTTTAGAGCTCTCCATAGGGATTATGAGGCCTTCTGAACATTATTCATCATGAATCAAAAACTAGATTGGGGATAAACAACTTTTTATATAATAGGATCCTATATTACTTGATTTCTCATTCATCTTCAATTCATTACACATTCTTTAGTTGAATTTATTCTCTATTTTTGGTTATATCCTTAGATAATATTGTAGATCTCAACCTAGGATTATAGATCTAGATATAGATTTAAGAGATCTTAAATTTTTTAATCATGATTTATGTTTTAGATCTAGATCTCAATCTATTGTAATTGTGTAGCACATGTTTGGGGATTTCCATGGGGGGATAATTCATCAATGATCAAGGTATGTGTTATATTATTCAAATACCAACATATTGATATCAAATATGTATATGTTATTGTAGAATTTGAATGGTTAGTTTAGGAATTTACATTCATAAATATTCCTAATTAATGTTGTCAATAAATGAATTTGGGATTTTGGGATTTGATAGAAAAATGGAATTGTGTAATTTAGATAATTAATTAATGAATTAATTTTTTAGGTATTCAAATAGTGAATCAAAGATAATTAATTTTGAAATTTATTAATAAATTCTAAATTTTTTGAACTTTTAATTGAGAATAATTAATTTTAGAATTATTTATGAGATGTTAATATTATAATAGGATTAATTAATAGTTGAATTAAATAATGATTGAGATTTGTTTAATTATGTGTTGAATTAATTAATGGTATAGATATGGATAATTATTTGTTTAATTAATTAATAGATTTGGATTAATGAGTCTAAGAATTAATTACTGAAATTTTATAGTGGTTAATTTTGAGAAGAAAATTATTCTGGATTAATCATGGTTGACATGAAAATGTAAAGACATGTGATAATGTGATATGTTATGATGTGTCTACATGTTGAATAAATTAGGTTCCAGAAATGAAATGCTATGAACATTACACATATGTATGATTGATATTGTGGTGCAATATATGAATTTCTATGAACATGACACATATATATGATTGAGAATTGGGCTGGTTGACATGATGTTCTACAACCATGACATATATATATTTTTTAGAATTTGGTTTCTAGATATGATGTTTTAATCCCATTATATATATATATATATTATTGAAAAATGGGGTGCTACAAATTATGTTCTATGACCATAAGATACAAGAATGATTGATAAATGGGGTTCAAGGCATGGATTTTTATACCCAAAAACTTTGAATTAGATAATAATATAAATTGGAAAAAATAATGAAAGTGTCAAGGATAATGTAATCACATGTGATGTAAATTAATGTGAATTGATTATGAGACATCAATTAGACCTTGTGTGGTTAAAAGTAGGTATTGATGTAAGTGTGCCTTTGGGAACCCCATGGTTAATATGGTTGAATAATGATTCATTGATAATTTAATAGACCATTAATTATGCATTATAAATATTTCATTATACAACTCCATAAACTATTTTACTGTATATTGTTTTAGATTCCATTTGTGGTGGCCTACTCAGTTGTACTCACTCCCAACTCAGGCTACAGGATCGGTGCCAAAAAAGATATCATGGATGCATGATAGGTTAAGTGAAAAGGCCCTAGGTTTTGTGGTTGTGTTGGGATAGAGAATTCATGTGGGAACCATATGTTTTTTTGGACCCACTGGGTGTTATTAGTTTCTTTTGTCTGGTTTTTATTTTATACAATAGACACCTAAATTAGCATGTCATGACATTTTTCTTTTGATTGCAAATTGTAATCCTTGTTTTACTATCATGAGATATTTGTATTGTTTTTGTTTATATATATGGTTGATATTGATTATTTATTTCCACTAGTGTTTCACTATAATAAAAAAATTATAGACTCCCCATTTTTGACGTATCAAACCCAAACTACTAGTCAGATGGCTCTGGAATATGAGGTTGCACGATTTAGTCCATGTGACCTACATGCTTAGGGAATTGGTGTGTGGACCTCGGTTTGGGATGTTACATTGTGGTATCAAAGACCATTTTAATTCTCATTTTATTTTATCAATCTATTTAGGGAAAGGAAAATAGAATAATAGAATTAATCGGTCATTATTAATGATATATTTCGATGGATCAATAAACGCATGTATGGGGGAAAACCCATGTCACTATGTTGGGATTTCTTTTATCTACATTTTCACTATAATTTGAATATTCTCACACCTTGTGTGATGTACTTGTTGTGTGATGCTAAAAATTTTTGTGAGATTTCATAGAAATTGACATGTGTCTTGGGATGGAATGAGTGTTGAATCTACTTGCATCATTCTTGGCACTCAGGGATTTTTTGTGACGTGCATCATTTTGGGCATAAATGAAAAAATGGGTTAAGGTAAGTTGTTTATCATGAAATTTATTCCATGACTCTTCAATTGAATTGAAAATGAAGCCAAATATTAAATTTAGAATGGTAGTATTATAAAGAATGTAGATAAATGGGTGACTAATTGATAAACATGATATTCCAATTTTTTAACCATGTTAACATAAACCTATGTATAGGATGGTTAAAGATAGTGATAGTGCCTTGGTTTTGAAAGTGTGGAAATGTTTAGGGAAAAAAATTATTGTGACATGTTATGATTTTCATATTATGTAAATATGATAATGTTGTGTTATGAGTCATAAGTGGTGTGTTTTTATTTTAGAGATATTCTTCTATGATGGTGATTGTTGAGAGAATGACAGGAGGATATGGATGGAGATGCTCCACTGGTGGAAGAACCTGTGGATCCAAAAGTGCAGGTTTTAGAAATAAAGGATATGTTTTGACGTAACATCAGTCACATTAAGAAATTAATGTAAGGATACTGAAATAATGTTGTAAAAAGAATGTATGTAATGACAAATTAGTTATAGTTGTGTGACCCTCTTCCTTTTACGAGAGAGGGTGGATCTGAGGGAGATAAGTTTCAGATTGAGTCTATCCAGACTATACATAACCGTTTGGAGACTCCTACTAAGAAGAGATTCAAGATGGCTTCTTATATTTTATAAGGATCAGTAAATAACTAGTAGGACAACCAGTCTCTCAGCAGATATGCTAATGATTTGTTATGGAAGTAGTTTTGCATAGGTTCTTAGAGAAATTATACCCAGATGCATTAGGTGGGAGATAATAACTGAGTTCATGAGGTTGACTCATGGGAGCATGTCCATAATGGACTATTCTGGACAATTAATAGATTTGTTTCACTTTTCTCTAGCATTTTAAAGAGATGAGGGTACTTCAGAAAAACAATTTTATGAAAGAATCAAGTGGGAATTTATGTCCCAGGTGAATATCTTCAGGGTGATGAATTTTTCTAAAGTGGTGAATCAATAACTCATTGTTGAGGAAAACCTAATATAGGATAACAATGGTGGAAATGTGGTTTCATTTGGATAATTTGATGATACATTTTCTAATAGAAGGATGTTTCATTATGAGAACATTATTTTTGGATGTGGGAATTATATTGGACTGTTAGGTGTATAAGTAACTTAGGATCTTACTGAAGTGATTTTATACTAGTGTGGTATGTTGAGAATCATTCATAAACATTGTCCTCAACAATCCAAAGAGTGTTGAGCATGCTGAAATATTGGAAAACTATAGTGTTTCTATAGGAACCCACAACATAATTTTAGTTATGGTGGAGACAAAATTGGGTGTGGGAATAGGATCTTCTACACTATATCAGTCTGGAATCTCATGTTATATTTACTGAGTTCTTAGAGGTAGTTGAATTGGTACTTGTATGAAATAGCTAGAACATTAGTAAAGTTGTTAAGTTCATGGTAGTTATATGGAATGAAAAAGAAGAATGTTGGTATAGTTTCATTTGGTGTAGCATATATTTGTGGATAGATAGTTTGGTCCATCTACAGTGAGAGGTTTTATTCTTGAAACATCTACATTAGATAGTTCCTTTTTTGATACTAGTTTCTCTCATTTATTTTGATTGAAAAACATTTCAATGGTTTGAGCCTGATGATGGGGTTTATGAGTTGGGTAGTGATGTTAGATACATATTTGGGAGTATGGTCTAGAGACATCTTTTTGTGCAAGGGGTGTTCTCATGAGATCTAGGAGAACTGTTTTATCTGTGATCTCTATATTCAAGATATGTCAGGATTTGACCTAATTATGGTTATGGATTGGCTAGTCACATATCTATCCTACATTGATTGTTACTAAATGAGGGTGATGTTTACATCTCTTAAGGGTGACAATTACATTCCCTATGGAGAGTGGGATATCTAGGAATGCCATTCGGTGATAATTACATAGAAATGGGGTGACCCCACAACACATGATGCATGATTATTTTTGGATGATAGAGGATTCAAGCATGATGTATTTCCACCAGTAGTGGAAGAATTATGAGTTTTCTAAATACTATTCAAATTTTATACCAAATAGATGTGTGGAATTCACTATTCAAATTCTGTTGGGGCATATCTAGATTCAATACCACTATACCTAATGGCACAAAAAGAGCTCCATGTTCTCAATTCTCAGATGGTGGACATGGAGCGTATGGAATTTATCTGACTAAGTACTTCACCTTGGGGTTATCTTGTTCTATTTCTAGAGATGTCTTATGGGATTCTATGTGTTTTTCTTGATTAAAAAAAGTTGAAACAGTTGACTTTGAGGAACCAGTATCCCCTTATACGAATCTGTTATCTATTTAATAGTTGAGTGTATATTTGTTATTCTAAAGATCTACATGAGATTATATTATCGTATGCTAAGTGTTAAGACATCTGATATACTGAGGATTGTTTTTAAAAGTTGTTATGGACTTTATGTGTTTGTTGTAATGTTGTTTTGGTAGAAGAATGCAATATTATTTTTCATGGAACTGGTGAATAAGATCTTTTAGCCATACCTTGATCAATTATTTTGGGGTGTTTTTTGGATGAAATCTTGGTGTACGGTATGACTCAAGGAGATCATTCCCAACATCTTGAAATTATCCTTTGTACACTAGGAGAGAATCAAATATATTCCTATCAATCTGACATCCATTTTTATATTGAATAGATACACTTCTTAGGACGCATCATCAAAATGGAAGGTGTGTTAGTGTAACTAGAGAAGGTTCACATAGTGGTTTCTTTAGAGTAGTCTATGAATGTATTCGACATACACTTCTTTTTGGGATTAGTTGTATATTACTATAGATTCATACACAACTTTTCTCATTTGGCAGTGCCTCTTTCTAGTATGACCAGATAGGGGATAAAGTTTTATTGATCATAAATGTGTGACAAGGACATCTCAAAAAATAATAAGTGCTTGAATAGGTAAATATATTGATCTTATTTGAACCATGTGAGGAGTATATGGTGTATTTTTTATGTTTCTAGGATTAGAATAAAAGTTGCATCGATGCAGGGAGATCGAGTTGTGGAATATGTGTCTCACCAATTGAGGCCACATGAACAAAACTACCCTATTCATGACTTCGATTTAGAATCAATTGTTAATTAATTTATGTATTGACATTATTATCGATTGGGTGAGAATTTTATAGTACATGTTGATCACTATTGTTTAATGTATATCTTCTCCCAATAAGATTTTAATATTAATTAGTGTAGATGAGTTGAGTATATTAATTCATTCGATTTTGAACTAGAATATATGCCCAAAAAATGAAATACTATGGCTGACACATTGAGTAGGAAGACATAAACATAGGTAGTTCAAGAGTCTAGTGTTGAGTGGAAGATGATGACTTTGTAAGTTGAAAATCATGTAATGGTTTAAGAGAGTCAGTAACAAATGAATCTCATTTCAGTTTTAATGGAGTCTACAAATTGGACATGATTAATGATCGGTGGTATGAGGATTCAAGGAGTTTTATGTTGAGGTAAAGACATGAAGGTGGGGATTCACCATCATATTGGATAATAGATGATGACAATATCATCAATGTTAGGAATCAATTTGTTGTACCTATAAAAATATGAGAGGATCTATTGTGTGGATTTCATGCCATGAATTGGTAGATATATCAAGGAGTGACCAAAATGTACCATGACTTATGATGACCATTTTTTTTGCCATGCATTAAAAGGTATGAAATAGGGTTCGTGACATAATGGTATACGTTTCTGGAGGTTAAAGAAGTGAATCAAAAACATGAAGATTTATTATAAAAATGTCTCATTCTATAATTGAAGTGATATTACCAGAAAATGATTTTTTTGGTGGGTCCAGCAATGATTCCTAGGAATAATGAATCTATCTAGGATATAGTGGATATAAGGATGAAATTAATACAATTTTTCTTATATGGGATACTTTTTAGTGCAACAGGTTAGAGTTTTATATGTTTGTGAGATACACATACTACACAAGGTGCCACCTACTATATTTATAGACTAAAAACCCCATTTCACATGACTCTTATAGTAGGGATTGAATAAGGTACTTGGTACAAAGGTATTATTGAGTACGACACTCCACCCATAGTAAGATGGTATGTCGGAACGTACTATACAGGTGCTTCAAAATATGCATCTATCATGTGTTCTTGAATTTGGTTGGACTTCAGTGAATTACTTCTGTTTAGTCAAATTTTCTTCTATTAATAGTTATCATACAGCTATATACATGACACCATACACTGGTCTTTATGGTAGTCCATGAAAATCACCACTATTTTGGTTAGAGGCTAGTGAGTCAAAGTTGTTGGGACTGGGTCACATACAGGATACGTCAGAGTAGGATCAGCAGATAAACAAGAGTTTGGTTGTGGATCAGAGTAGAAATAAGTCATATACTAATTGATTTTTATTAACACGAGTGTTTATAGAGGGTGATCATGTATAAATTCTAGTGTCACCTATGTTTGGCCATTGTAGGATATGGAGGCTGGGAAAACTAGCGCCCAGGTTTATTAGACCATTTTAGGTTGTGGAAATAATTAGACTGATGGCATATTGATTGCATCTTCCATAGAGAAAAAATGTTATTATTGATGTTCTCCATGTATCAAAACTACATTATTATCACACCGACCCTTCTCATGTGGTCTATGTAGAGGATGTTGTTCTTGAGATAGATGAATCCTTTGAAAAGAATATGATACGTGTACTGGATCATAGTGAGAAAGTGTTGAGGGGAATGAATGTGTTGATAGTTCAAGTATTGTGGAAACATGGGAATTTGTAAGAGGATTCATGGTAAAAGGAAGCAGATATGAAGCCATAGTGGCCTGTTTTTTTTATTGGGATATTAGATATGTTCGGAAGGGAAACTGGAGGATGATTTTTTGTAATGTGAGGAGACTGTACAATACCAGCTTTTCTAGATCTGTATTAATCATATATAATTGTAATATTTTTCCTTCTTTTTGGTACATTTAGATTAGATTTTACACTTTTGTTTGTTTTGTTTAAATTTGAGAAAAATTTAAGGAAATATGGTTATGAATGGTTGGAACACGGTTAGAGAAAAATACGTGCCACAACCCATCATACAGTGAAGGCTTGGAAAATGGTGGTCTGTACGGCTGGCAAATGGATTTTCAAACCGTATTCCCAAAATGGAGATACCATCCACCCCAAAAATAATAGTCCCATGGTTAGGTAAAACCAAGAACCCTTGTATAAGAAATCATTCATGATTTTAAAAGTGATCCTAAAATTTGATTTTAGTTCCCTCAATCCCCCAAAAGTCACCCATTTTGACACATAGACAATCCCTTACTATTATGAATTTTTTCAAAGAAATTAGAAGGTATTCTATGACCTTAAGACCCATGTTATTTGCATTTCAATTCTATTATAATGGAACTGTGCCTTTCCTAATAATAAGATAATATCTATTTTGATTTCCCATTCATCTTCTATCATTTTCCCTTTCATTAAGGGAATTTATTCTCTATATTTTGTTAGACCATTACCTAATAATATAGATCTAGATATAGGATTCTATATATAGACATATATTGATTAGATCTTGAAATTGTTATTCCATATTTATGTTTTAGATATAGAACCCCTTCTACATCGTTGTGCCACTCAATTTTGGGGACTACCATTGGGTGGTTATTCATTAAAGAATCATGGTATGTGATCTATTATTCAAATCCCTTTGTCCTAATATCAAATACATGTATGTGATTGCACAATTTATATGTATTTTTTAGCAAATAAAATTACTATATTTGACTAATTAATGAATTGGGGAATTGGGGATTTGATTGAATATTGGAATTGTGGAATTGAGATAATTAATAAATTAATTAAATATCATGATATTGAATTGTGGGATTTGGGATAATTATTAATTGGGATAATTATTAAATTCATGATTTTTTTAATTGTTAATTGAATATATTTAATTTGACAGTTAAATATTAGATGTTTAGATTGTTAGATGATTAATTAAATTTTTAATTAATTATTAATAATGATATGATTAATTAATTAATTAATTTATAGGATAGATATGGTTAAATAATTATTGAATTAGTTAATGGAAATGGATTCATTAATATATGAATTAATTAATGGATGATTATGGGTTTTAATTTTAATAATAAGAATGTTGTTGATTAATCATGGTTGATGTGACAATTTGAAATTTTTGACAATGATATACATGTGATAATATGATATGTTATGATGTATATGCACAGTTGAAAAATGTGGCATAAGAAATTATCTTCTACATCTATTGAATAGGTGTATGATTTAGAATTTGGGTTCTAGGCTTTATGTTCTACACCTAAGACATATATATATTATTAAGAATTAGAGTGCTCTACATGATTTTCTATTCCCTTGTCATATATTTATGATTGGAAATTGTGGGTCTAAATAAAAAGTGTATCACACAATAAAAAATATATTGTTGAGAAATTGGGTTCTAGACATGATGTTATATACCCATTATATACATGTGTGATTGATAAATGGGGTGCTAGACATGGAATTCTGCACCCAAAACCGTAGCAGTAAATTATGGTTCGTAGTGGCTGGAATAATGAAACTCAAGTGACATTGATAATGTAATCCACTGTTCTATAACAAAATGTGAATTAAATATTTGACATGGCTCAGAACTGGTGTGATTTGAAGCATGTATTATGGTATGAGTGTCCTCCGTATCCCGGTAGTTTATATGGTCAAATAAATTTTAATTTATAATGTGATATCTATTTACTTATGCATTATAATTATTTAATTATAAAAAATAATAAACTATTTGATATGGTATTATTTTTTATTTAATTAGTGGTTTCCTACTATTTTTTACTTTCACCCTGCTATGGAAGCCTGATCGGTACCCTAATTGATTTAATGGAAACATGAAATCTTAAAGAATATGATATTTGTTAGGATTCTATGTTGGGATGGATCATGGATGAGGGAACCAAACATGGTTTCTGACCTTTCTGGAGTCTATAGTGTCTTTAGTTGTTCTATCATGATAGAAACATTGCACATACATTAGCATGGATTTTCATTCTATCTTAATTTGGGCAGTGTAATCATTGATTTATATATCGTACGATATTTTTATTGATTATGGTTATAAATTTACCTTCTATTGTTTATTTATTTCATTAGGTGTGTTCCTCTAATTAATGAGGTTATAGTCTCTCCATGATTTTCTTATTATAACCTCGTTTCTAGTCGGAAACCTTTGGCATGTGGGGAGGCACGGTTGAGGTCATGTGACTAACTGGCTCAGAGAATTGGTGTGTGGAATCCGGTTCGGTATGCTACAAAGTGGTATCAGAGCCATGTTATCATAAATTTTTCTTTTTTATTACCTTTTGGGTGAAAGTATAAAAGGGAATAGGATGAGTCGGGCCTTGTTAATGAGCCCATCCAAGGAAGTTACAAACCTATATCTTTGGGAAAAACTATGTACACATGGTGGGATGGTAGATATCATTATCTTTTTTTATAGTTCAATATTATTTCACCTTGGGTGATTCACTTTTTATGTGATGTGAAACATGTTTTTTATATTTTCTAAAAATTGACTCATGTATATAGATATCAATATAGTTGGGTATTCATGCCTCATTCATGGGAGTTGGGATTTTTGTGTGAAATAAATCATTTTTTGAACACATGTAAAAATGGGTTATTGATAAGTTGTTGAACATGAACTATTATTCATTGTTGGTGAAGTTGAATTTAAAAATATACCGAATATGAAATTTAGAATGGTAAAGTGATGAAATATTTTAATATATTGGTGTCTAAATGAGAAACATGATATGAATTTTTTTTACCCTTGTTAACCAAGAACTTCTTATGGGATGTTTAAGGGTAGTGATTGGACCTTAGTTTTTTCCCTGTGGTATGGTTTTTGAAAATAATTATTGTGACTTGTTTTTTTATCTTACATACATATGTTAATGTTTTGTTATTATTCCTAAGGCAATTTTTATATTGATGAATTATGCCTCCTTGATGATGCATGTTGAGTGGATGACATGATGATATGGATAGAGATTCTCTACCAGTGGTGGAATTAGAGGCTCTGATAGTGTAATTTGAGGATGTACAGGATTAGTTTTGTGATAACATCACTCATTTCTGGTAATTCAGAGAATGTGTCCTAGGTGGGTTTTGAAAATAATTTCTAACCTTGTAAGGGTGTTCCAGTTGCAGCACCCATAGACTTTTATAAAATAGGGTGGAACTAAGGAAGATGAGATATGGATTCACTATATCCAGACTAAACATGATCATTTGGAGACTTAGGATAATGATAGATTCAATATGGATGCTTATATGATATGAGGATAAGTGAACAATTGGTGGGATATATAGTCTTTGAATGGATAGGAAGATGGTATGCCATTGGAATGACAACATTGTGAGGATCTGGGAAAAATTCTACCCAAATAGAAAGAGGAAAGACATAGTAATTGATTTCATGATGATCACATGTAGTAGTATGTCTGTGATGCACTTTGCTAGAATTATTATAGATTTTCGGTGCATTGTTCCATCATTTGTAGGATATGATGATACTTTAAAAAATTATATCAGAATGGACTTAAATGTGAAATAATGTCCCATGATAATATATTTAGGATGGAGAAATTTTTTAAAGTGGTGAATTAAGATCTCATTGTTGAGGAGAATCTGGAAGAGGATTCTAGTGATGGATAGGTTGTTTCTTGTAGTCAAACTAGAGGTACATCTTTTGAGAGAAGGAATCGTCATTATGAGAAAATTATCTAGGGAAGTGGGAAATAGAGTAGCCATTAAATGGTATTAGTTACTCTGGATCTTACCGAGGTGCATTTCTACCAAGGTGGAAATCAAGGACACTTTTTTAAACATTATCCCTGACCACCAGTAGAGTGTCAATTATACTGCAACATGGGAAATCTGTAGAGGTTCTGTATGAACTCACAAAATATAGTTAGTGACGGGGATGATAGAAAGAACTATGGTGTAGGAAGGGGATATTTCCCACTATTTCAGTCTATCCATTGGTGTTCTACTGAATAAGGAGGTAAAGGCTGTATATGTGGTGGTTTTTGAAAATATTTCCTACATTAGAATAGTGGTTCAATTTATAGAATGGAATTATAGTTTCTTAGAGTACAACAAATACTTTTGTATTGGAATGTTGGGCCATTGAAAGTGAGAGGTAATATTTTTGTAATTTCTACATTATCAAGTGCATTATTTGATACTAGTTTTTTAAATTCCTTTATATCTGCACAACATTTTAATGGTTTGATCCTAGTGGTGGAATTTTATAGAGGGGAAATGATGATAGATACAACATTGAGATTATAGTCTAGAGAGATTTGATTGTGCCTGGAATGTTCTCTAGAACTCATGGAGTACTATATTCTTTGGGATCTCTATATTCTCCATGTGTCAAGATTTGACTTCATTATGGGAATGAACTCGATAGTCGCATACCGAGCCCAGAATAATTGTTTCCATAAGAGAGTGATGTTTATATCTCTTAAGGGTGACCATTATATTCACTGTGTAGAGTAGGATATCAAGGAAGGATGAGAAGGTCTAATTACATTGAAACAAAGAGAGATCATTTCCCATGTGATAGATTATTGTTGAATGAAGGAGTTGTGAATATATATTACTTTACACAATTAGTGTAACTACTTCAGGATGTGTTTCCTAAAGACATCTCAAGGTTTCCACCTGAGTGATATTTGGAAATCTAAATTTGATCTAATGATGGGGAATGATCCAATTTCCATTCACCTATACCGAATGGGCCCAAAAAGGCTTCAAAATATCTTGTTCTGACTGGATGAGTTGGAGGATAAGGTATTTATCCAACCGATTACAACTCCATGGGGTTCTTAAGTACTGTTTTCTATGAAGGACGACATGACTCTATGCTTATGTCTTGATTTCTTGATGTTGAACTTGATGACTTTGATGAACTGATATCCTCTTCAACGAATTGAAGATCTATTTTAACAAATAGGGTAGATTATTTATTATCAATGCTGGAATAAGATCAAGGTATCATTAGCTAAGATTTTGGACTTCTAATATATCAAGGTCTATTTTCATAAGTAGTTATAGACATTATGAGTACGTTTTAATACGATTTGGGTTGATGAATACACAATTATTGTTCCTGGACTTGGTAAAAATAATATTTGATTCAAACCTTGAATTTTTTTTGTGGTGTTTGTTGATGAAATCAAGTTGTACTGCATGACTCATGAAAATCATGCTCAAGATCATGAAATTTTCCTGAGTACACATAGATACCATCAGATATATACCATGCTTTCTATGTTTTTGTTATGTATTAAACAAGTACACTTCATGGGACATATCATCTTGGAGGAAGGTGTGTTAGTTAACCCAATTAATGTTTATGTTGTAGTATATTAGGAGCATCCCATGAACATATTTGACATTTACAAAATTCTAGTATTTGCTTGATAGAATAGGATATTAATCCAAGATTTTCCAATTTAGTAGCACCACATTCTAGATTGACAAATAAGTGAATAATGTTTGATTTTTTGGAAGCATGTGAGAAGTCCTTCCAAGATATAAATAATCACATGAAATAAACAACATTATTGATCCTACATAAATTAGGTTAGGAGTATACAATGTATTGTGATGCTTTTGGGATCAAACAAGGATCTATGTTGATGCTTGGATATCAAGTTATGGCTTATGGGTCTCGGTAGTTGAGGCCACATTAAAGGAACTTCTCTATGAACGATCTCAAGTTATTATCTTTTTTTATTCATTGATGTGTTTGTGGCATTATATTTTTGGGGAAATGTTTACAGTATATATTGATCATAAGAGTTAAATGTATATCTTCTCCCAGTGAGATTTGAATCTTCAGTAGTAGAGATGGGTAGAGTATATGTTGTCATTTGATTTTGAGCTATAATTTATGCTTGAGAAAGAGAACATTGTGGATGAATATTTAAGAAGGAAGATAAAATATCAGCCACTTCAAGAGTCTAGTGATAATTTGATGATGATATCATTATTACATGAAATGATTGTGTTGGTTATATAGAGTTGGAAAAAGATAATTCTCATATTAGTCTTAGTGTATTATATACTTTTGAGAAGGATTAGAGATAGGTGGTATGAGGATCCAAGGTGTTTGACCGTAAGGGAAATCCAGGAATGTAGGGTGTAAACATCCAATATGAGTATATATAAGGATGAGATAATCTATGTTAGGAAACATGTTTTTGTACCAATAAGCATGCTAGGTGAGATAATATGGAAATTTCATGACTCATATTTAGAGGTACATCGAAGATTTACTAAAATTTACTTTTAATTTTGATGATAATTTTGGTTTCCATGCATTAAAAATGAGGTAGAAGGGTTCGTGACATGATGTTATACATGTGAGATGGTGAATGAAGAAAATAAATGACTTGGTGGTTTGTTACAACTATTTTCCATTCCATAATGGAATTAGTATGAATTGAAAATGGATTTTATGGTGGGTCTATAGAATAATCCTAGTAAAAATGATACAAACTTGGATATATTGTACATACTGAAGAAATTAGCACATTTATTTCCTATACACGAGACTTTTTGTGTGAAAATATTGGGTATTTTGTATGTTCGGGAGATATTCCACCTGTACAGGGTACCACTGACTATTGATTTATAATGAAATTCACATTTCAAATCATGATTCTTTCAAGGGTTGTAGAATTCAGATGGTTCATAGGTATTATTTATTAAGGCATTCCACCAACATATATATTTTAATATGGATCATATTATATAGGTGCTTTAGGATATGTTGTTGATGTGGGTTCTTGACTTCAATGGGTCTTGGGAGAAGCACTAGGCTTTAGTATAGTTTCCCAATAATAGTAATTATAAAAAACTATACATATGAAACCATATAAGTATGTTTATGCTAGGCCATGACAAATAATGAAATGTTGGATAGAGGCTGGTTATTTAGAGTTGTTGGGAATGAGTCTCGTGTATGTGACGTCAGAGCAGGTTCCAATAAAATGGAAGCATATGGACACAAATCCGGGTAGAAATAAGTCATATACTAATAGATATTGATGAAACCATGAGATAATAGAGGGTGGTCATGTATTCCATTGAACTTCAACTAGGATTTCTCTACGCAAAATATAGAGGCATGGAAAGCTAGCAGTCATTTTGATTAGGTTGTTTTAGGTTTTGGAGAGAATTAGTCCATTGTTTTACCAACTGGTACTTCTATAAAGATAGAGTGATATGAATAATATTTTCCATTTATAACAACTAGGATGGTATCACCTTGACCCTTCTCATGTGATCGATGTAGATGATTTTGGGATTGGGATAGATGCATTCATTGAAGAGAATCTGATATGTATATGGGATTACATTGAGAAAGTGTTGTTGGAAAAGAACATACTATTAGTTAATCAATTGTGGAATCCTGGGTGTGTTAAGGGGGGAAAATGGAAAAGGGGAGAAGACATGTTGGAATAGTGGACTGATATTTTTCATATAGAATATTAGAGATTCATTAGAGTGCACCACAAGGATGAGCTATTACAAGGTGGTGAGATTACAATATCCAGAACGTTTTTATAACTGTGTTAGTCTTGAATACAGGTACTTTTTTTACTTAAATTGGGTAATTTTAGATTTTATTTTACCTAGGGAGTTTTTTTGGCGGAATGTATAAAAATATTAATGGAAAGAGGGTTGTTCATGATGGGATCCCGGTTACAGATACCGTGAACTCTAACCTCACATGTTGTGGAAACACGGATAGTGGGGGTTCACGTGATTAGTTCATGGTTTTTCAAATCATGTTCCATAAAATGAGAATCAATTTACCCCTAAATTAATAGTTGAACGGTTAATGCATGTGTTTAGGGAAAACCTAGCATCCCTAATCAGAAAATCAGGAACAATTTTCATTGTGGCCCAAAAATTATTTTTTAATTCCCCCCAATCCCTAAAAATCACCCATTTCCATAGAAATATAGACCCTTAAAATTTTTGAAAATTTTAGGTATCTAAAAAGGGATAATAAGGTCATATTACCTACATTATATATCATTAGAAACACATATTTAGGATCTCCACCTCTCCCATAAGGATGATCAAGTCCCACTTTCTTTCCCATTCATCTTCCATTCTTTTACCTTTCTTTAAGGGATGTTATTCTATGTATTTTATTAGATATATATATATATTTAAAATATTTAATATCTATATCAATAATTTAATATCTATATCTATATTAAAGAGATATTTTATTTATCATTATATAGTTTTTAGATTCTAAACCCATTCTACATCATTATGCCAATAAATTTTTGGGATTTTTTGGGAGACCGTTCATCATGAAATTGAGCTAGGTGGTATATTATTCAAATCTCATTGACTTGATATCAAACAATAGTATGTGATTTTATAATTTATAGGGTTTATTTGGCAATTTAAATTCATAAATATGATTAATTAATGTTGTCAATTAATCAATTGAGGAATTGGGGATTTGATTGGATAATGGAATTGTAGAATTGGGATAAATAATTGATGAAATGATTATCACATTATTTAATTGGGTGATTGGGGATAATTAATTGTAGAGTTAATTATAAAAATAATTAGTTGTTTAATTTTGAATAAAGAATAGTTAATTGGTGAATTAATTATTAGATATTAAAATTATTATTGAATTAATTAATTTCTCAATTAATTAAAAACGATATATGATTAATTAATTTTTGGACTAATTAATGGGATAGATATGGTTAATTACTTGTCGAAATAATTAATTCACATGGATAAATAATATATTTATCAATTAATGGATGTTTGGGGGGTTAATTGTCATAAGATGATTGATTTTGATTAATCTCTATTGACGTGACAATGTGAAAAAATGTTATAATGGGATATATGTGAATTGTGATATGTTATGATGTATATTGATAATTGATAAATTATGTGAAAGAAATTATTTTCTACACCCATGAAACATATGTTTGATTGATAATTGGGGTGATGGACTTGACGGTCTACACCCATGACACATATGTATGATTGAGAATTGGGTTGTTAGACATTATGTTCTACTCTCATGGCTTATATGTATGATTGGGAATTGTGGTGATAGACATGATGTTCTTCATACATTACATATATATTTATATATGATAGATAATTGGGGTGTTATATATGAAGTTCTATTCCCATGATATACATACATGATTGAAAAATGGGGGGTTGTACATGACATTGTACACCAAAAACACTAGCATTGGATTATGGTTGCAAGTGGCTGAAATAGTCAAATTTATAATGTAATACAATTTTTTATAATGTTATGTGAATTGAATATGTTACATGGTTCAGACCCAGCATGGGATGGAGCATGAATTTAGGTATGGGTATCCTCAAAAACCTGGTGGTTTATTTTGTAAAATTAAATTTAATTGATAATGTGATAGTTTTTTACTTATTCCATGTAATTATTTATTTATAAAACGTCAAAAAAAGGTTTTAATAGATATTGTTTTAGTTTCCATTAGTGGTGTTTTAATGAGATGGACTCACACTCTACTCAGGATTCCTAATCTGTATCAGAATAGATTTTATAGATGCATTATAGGTTAATGGAATAATTTTTATGATAGGTTGTTGTGTTGTGATGGAGCATGGTCAAGGGAGCAAGATGTGTTTTTTGGACCCTATGGTAGTCGTCTGTTCCTTTCAATGGATTTTCATTTTTGTCACAAGGCATGTGCATTACCATGGAATGTCTTTATGATTTAGTTTTGAAATTGTAATATTTGAATTGATTATCTTGAGATATTAGTATTTTTTAAGGTTATATATTATTCTGCTAGTGTTTTATTATTTTTTCTCCCTTATTACTCTAATAAAAGAGGGTATAGTCTCCTCATGATTGACTTATCATACCCTCTCTTATAGTCAGTAGCCTCTAGAATATAGGGAGGTGCATTGGAGGTCATGTGACTGACCGAATTTGGGAACTGGTGTGTGGAACCCAAGTCAAGAGTTTACAATATGAATTATCTTATGAATTTGATTGTCAATAGGATCAATGGATAAACCACATGTTATCTATAAAAACTTCCATAAAATATATCATAAGGCCATAACACAATGATGTTATCCTTGAATTCTATAGAATCATGATAAATTTATAGACCCTATGGATGGATTAATAATCTATTCATCAGACATAGGTTAATTCAAATTTATCCTACTAAATTATATATATGTGTATGTGACAAGATTGAAATTTGATTATAGGGGATCTCATGAAATCACATGTCTGCATGTGTGACAACCACTATGGATGATTCCGAGAAATCACGGGAAGTATTGTATCTTATGATCCATGGTTAATTAGTAGGAATCTGAATAAATATAGATTCAATAGGCATCCTAACAAATCCTAAAATACATGGAATTAGATATTAATCATCATGATTAATCGTCATCATTGGAAATCATGTTTATGTGTTAATATAATCTCATAAATACTGATCATTATCTAATACCAGACACAAAATTATGAAACTATTAATCAATATTCATCCCCATTAACATCATATCAGTTTCATATGATGAATCCATAGAATTATATGAATTAAACTAGAATTTATTATAATTTTTTGATCCTTATAAAAGATAATAGTCATCTCTTATAGTCACTCAAGGTAAGATAATACCTCCCATAACATATTATGATTATAATGATACCAACTACAACAACAACAAAAATAATAATAATAAGGGTATGCGTTCTTCCTAAAAATGTATTTCCATTACAGCCTAGTAATCTCAACCCATTGATTTGTGTTATAAAGAGACTCACACATTCAACTATCCTTATTAATTTAACACAAACTCTCTCTCTTTGGGGCTAACATCCCACTAGTGATCCTTCAAAGTTCCCATATGTTGTATCTAATGATAGGAACCCTAAAATTATCCATCTAGTCTATTTTTTATCCATGGGATAAAGACTTCTACTCAGGGAATAATATACCTTGATGGGAAGTTGAACACACCATGGAAGCCATGGCCTCACCATTATCACCTGGTCTATAGTTTTGTTCTACAGGGAAACACATGGGTGATCATATTTAGCTTATTATCATTCCTATCCCAATGAAAGAAACTAGGGAAACATAAACCTTGACATTCTCCAATAAAAAAGAACATATAATTTTTAATTCATCAAGGTAAAATGCATATCATTGAACTAATTAATAACCACATTCTCAACCATCAACTGTTTAATTATCAAACAAATTCTCAAGGGTCCACTATGGGCCTGGGAACATGTCTATTTCAACACATTTGTATAAATCATCAATTTTAATTAATATAATAATTTATTACATTTTAAAAAATTTAACCCTTGGTAGAGAGATCATATATCACTTTCTATATAATTAAATAAATTTATTTACCATAAAGTTTATTTTTAGGACCACATCCCTTTTTAAAATTCACATTAATTTTCATCACAGCTCTGCAGCTCTACTGATTCTTTCCGAAGACCAAGTGGCCAAATTCTATCAAAATGAGCCCATAACACATTATTAATCATCAAATTCCGTGAATTTAAAATTTTTAATTAATGTTACCAATTAAATCAATTAGGAATAAGCTCATAATAACTCGCCAAGATAATTCATCACAGAGAATCCTCAAACAACAGTGTGTAGTTACTGTTAATAAACAATACATTTAAAACATTTGAAAGAAAAAATTTTGCGACATGATTCCATGTCTAAATCATGTTTATTTAACTCAAAACCCAATACAATATACATGGAAACATTCTTTCAATGAAACTCAAATACATGTAATACATACATACCCTTATGACATCCTCTATCACAGAAAAGATAAACCCATCTCATTCCCATTCTATTCCAACATGATTCAGTGGCATCGACACAAAAACCCTGAACTAAAATTGTAGAAATAAAATAAGAATAAAAAAATAATAAATAAGTGCATGATGTATGTTGAAAATACTTCAAACATAAATTAATCACAAAATAAATCACCATAAATAATATTGAACCAAATGATAAATGGGGAAAGGCTTCTCATTGGTTCGTCGCACATGGGATTTGAAGAGAAGAAGGATAAGGATTAAAAATCACCAAGGTAAAATTTGTAAAATCCAAAATTTTATTAAACATTTTCATGGTTAATTTTTACCTCATGGATCAAAAAAACTCTAATAACATAAGTGCCACTATCTCAAGCCACCATCACCCACATTTAATGGTCGGTCTATTTGCACCAATAATGAAATCATCTCAACATATTACTCTATAACATTTCACATGGGTTTTATTAAACCATTAGACATATATATTCAATTATCCAACTCAAAAATATCTGACACCTTTTACTAAAATAGTTATTCCACAAATTAATGTAATTGAAAAAACGAAAATATGTTGAAAACTCAAGGAATTTGATCCAAAATCACTTAAAACTTACCAAAGAACCCAAGAAAATAGAAGATACATTGAAAACTCACCGAAATTATACCCAAACAACATAAAACCATCCTAATAACTAAATAAACCTCCATCTCTTAAATCAATATCAAAAAACAATTCATTATAGGGCACCAGATATTTAAATTCAAACAAATCGTGGAATTCAAAACTACCCCACTCCATAAAATAAAGATTTTAAATTCCTATTGAAAATTATAACCCCTAAATTCATTTGGTGTTGAAACATATATATTGTACAAATATTAACCTAATTATTTAAGGAAAAGTTCTTACTAAACCTCTCAAATCCCAAACACCCTATCAAATATCATTAAGTCAACCAGGGGAAACCTTCTTGAAATTATATTTAGAAAAATTACTAGAATAGAACTCTCAGAATTAAAATTCCTAATCAAATGCATGAAAACACCAAATTACATTTAAGGGGAAACAATTCGAAATATAACCTATGTACACTGTGTGTTCTCCTATAATATCTCTTTATTCATGTACCTCCTATAAACCTTGTATGTAGCTGCTAAACTACATGACACTTCTCCATCATACTTGGAAAGTAACATATATGATTTTCCTAATCATGTTAGAATAATGGTATCTGTTAATTAATACCACACAACCTCTCACCATATATCTAACATGGGGTCTAGTTATATATTTCACTTGTTTTGTATACCTAATCAATAAGTGTCTGGTCGAGTACTCGGACTCACCCAGAGTCCACCTATATAGTGTATAGTCATTGAATAAACATTGTATAGTCACTCTATTATTCTATTCATCAAACAATAAGAACACCTTATTTATGTTATTCATTCTACATGTCATGGTATCATGTTTATTAAATATAAATACTTTGTGATCTGCTTTAAACACCACATTCTTCAATAAAATTAGAAAATAAATTTTTATCTCTTTATAATAAGTCAAATAAATCATTAAAAATTAGAAACCCAACTGTATGAGGATAAGGGAAACCAGAAAATAATGACATACCACATATATAAATCACTAAATCATTAATACCAAATACAAAATTTAGGTTCGCTATATCCCAATTTGGTATTATTTAGCTCCATATTTGATAATGGGGACTCCCTCTTCCCCTTTTCCTGTCAACTCACATGCCATAAAATGGTAGAGAACATATCCTCCCAATCATGTACATAGGAAAGAAAAAATAGGGGATAATAATATAAAAAATATTAAAAAATCAAAAATCAAAAATCTTTTATAATAGTCTAACTAGAGACCCTCAACCCGAATGATGTTTTCTCTTTACTATGGCTACCCCCTCTAACATTGGGAATCCACCTCAAATAAATATTTTATGTCTAATACAATGTATAAATGAAGACTAAAATCACATAATTTGATGGAATTAATATTTATTGATTAAAAATTAAATAATATGTAAAAATATATCCAAATAATAATTTTACTAAACATTATCCTTATTATAAACATCGTATTATGAGACTAAAATAGTTGTTTGAAATATATTATAAGACCATCATCAAGGGTACATAAAAATAATCATATAAAAAACTAAGATATTAAAACTAAAATTTCACATTACCCTCTTTTAACATAAATATGTGGTTTTTTAAAACCACCCCACTTAAAATGATTCTTTTCCCAATGAAGCATTAGTGGTTAATAAAATATCATGTTTTCACATCAAGAACTCTTATACAAGTCATCTTCTTAATCCAATGGCTAGTATCACCACACACAAAATCGTCATTATAAACTGATATTATGCTCCACACCAATGAATTTTTTTTATCAATCTATAACCAACCACCAGAATAATGGCCCATATTTTATCCACTACCAAAAAAATGATCTAACGAAAAAAACAAAATCATGTATAATCAAAAGTTCCTAACTTATATGGAAAAACATCCTCTAATCTCAAAATTCCACTTTAAATGATGATCATATATTCCAACATCCATTGTTGTGATCCCTAATGTATAGATTCCCTATAATTTGTTTTCATGTGCTAATACCATTTGGCTCTACATGATTGCACCCCTAGGTTCTCAAACACCCAAACTATCTTCAACAATATTTTTAACACATTAGAAACCTAACAACAAAACTAGACTCATTTTCATATGATTCAAACCTTGAAAATCCATGAATATCACACATAAAAACCTTATCATACTCCTATCATATATAAGCTCTTCATTAGTATGGATGCTTTGAATTATACTTAATAATCAATTAATCATTCCCATTCCATTCCTAACAACACAACCACCATCCAATAGGTTTTAAATCCAAGACTAGTAGTGCCTACCCATTTTCCCACCATGACATTTGACATGTTAAAATAACTAAAATGTATAATAATCCTTTAAAAAGTCTCCTCTAAAAAATTCCTTAACACAATAAGAACTTTTCTTCTCTAGTGCAATCATCCTTTATCCAACTCAAAAAAAAAACAGAATCCAACTCTTGCACCGGATTACATATGGTCTCTCTATATACCTCATAAAATGGACTACATTACCCCCACCAAATAATATCTCACAACAATATCCCTATCAGTTCTCTTTATAGGAAAATACTTATTGTTCAGTTGAGCATAATTCCACCCAGAAACAATATGGGAAACTCTAATATATATTTTTGTATACATATTAGAAAACCAAAAATATCTCATTAGTTAAATCATTAACAAATATCCATATAATAAAAATACTATGTTCCAAATATTATGTATTAAGATTCCTATTTCAACTATAGTTTAAGTGAAAAAAACCATAAATAAAATACAAATGTAGAAATCCATGTGCATCTATATAGTTTAAATATTATAACCGTAAAGGAGATAACCAATAATAATTATATAATTATATTCTTATCTAGGAATACCTATCAAAAATGTGTTCGTGATTCATCAGTCTTATGTTATTTAGAATGATTTTAAAATTCCTAGATACAATTTATACTATTCGACAAATATCAATCCAAAGAAAATATGTCATCATATGATACCATAATGTTATGATCCAACCATGTCAACCTTGCATGTCATCCGATCTAGCTTGAAAAATGGATTCAAGCATACCTCTCTATATGATATTGGTTTCCAACTGGTATATAGGGTCTAAAAAATATGATTGGGTGACTATAACTTCATATCAATGTCATATTATAGTGAAAAATAACTATATGCATATAGGTCCATAAACATTGGAGAATATTGATATAAATAAATAAAACATGTTATAACTCAATAAAGTGTATCATATAAACATACTATTATTCTAGAAAAAAAAATTTCACCCACTTGGCCAACTACATATATAAACAAAATAATAAAAATAAAAAAATTATAAAAGCCTCTATTGTGTATTATAATGTATAACTTAATAACAGTATATAGATAACCATAAAGATCTGGCAGCTTGATCCGGATATTCTATCCGAGTGATGATACACAATTGTGAAACATTAGGCCTCTTACCTATCCATCCATGTTTTTGGTGCATAACCTAAATGTGGAAATACTTTTCATTAAGTTCATAAAAAGTAACATGTAGGGGATGAGTTATAAATACTATTCAAGACACCACCAACTACGGACCTAACATCTAGTGTCTTTACAAGTGCATGCACACATGACTTGTCCTATATATAATAATAATAAAAACATATATAAAATTAAACTATAGAATAAATAAATTAATGAATAAAAATCCCATCTTCAAGATCTAACATGCCACATGAGATTTATCTACTCAATCAATCCAAAGCTATATGAAATATATCACACAACACACTAAACTATGATAACCATAGGAATCCACTAGATATCAGGGTGTTTTATGGGACTAAAAACAAACAAGATTGAATACTAGATCCTGGAAACTATTTATAGTTGTCCAAATCTATGAAATATCCAACCAATCGAATTTAGGACTCTAAAAGAACAATCTAAGAAGATATACAAACATCTGTTGACCTAGAAAAAACCAAACACAATCCTAGAATTCTTGAAGAATGTAATGATCAATTCATTCAACCTATCACCACATCTTCCTACATAGGACAACAAAAGAAACTCTTCCACATTGTATAACATTATAATATCTATGAATCGTAACTAAAATAAAATTTTGACCTCATCTAGATCTTCATTTAGAACCCCATATCAACCTATACCAACCAATAGAGGTGAGCATCAAAAATTTAAATTTGAAAACCTTCATTCAAAATGTTCATAAAAATACACTCATAACTAAATCACAGAAGAAAAAAATTAAATCATATAAAACATAAAAAAATATAAAAAACAAGTTTCAGCCAAATGAACAATCCTACCATTAAGGAAAAAGTCACAATAGGATCGCACCATCTAATACTTGGTTCTGAGGTGACACCCATGGTCACAGACACTAAACCTCAACATAGACCAAATCTATTGTCATTATAGCGAAGTGAACCCATAAGGGTTCTCTAAATAATATTTTCATTAAGAATACCCTAATGGAATCCTCCATTATTCCATAATCCTTTGGAAACCATAACATCATAGAAAACATCCTTGGTTATCACCTCAACCATATGGAATCCCATAGGTTCTAGTTTACTCATATCAGCCTCAACTAAACAGCAATGTGTCAATATTGAATCCTCGTGTTGTCATCCTAGTACATATTCTCTATCCCAACTAAACAATAAATAAAAAATAAATTAATACATTTACTGAAATATTGTCTGATTAGTTTGACCATCCTTGTAACTCCCCTGGATATCATGTTAAACAAATTATAATTCCTAATATGAAAGGTTCCCTAGAAAGTTATATATCATAGAACTCATGATCTATCTCTGTTAAAGAACTCTTTATATAAAACCATATGGAAAATATCTCACCAATCCTCTCCCAAAACAAACCACCTCACCAACAACATCTAATTGCCGAATGACCCCCTCATTGTTTTATCTTTTAAAAAAACTAAAAAGGGACTCTTCACAAGTTTAATTGAGACTTTAGAATGAAAATGTACAAAATCTCCTCTATGGGGATTGTAAATGGAAAGTACGTAGAGTACAAAGAATATTACCCCAGTAACTCTCACCAGTTAAGTGCCTATGTAAATCCTATCATGTAGTTACTAAAATATGTGACATGTCTCCCTCAGTCACCAAATATATCATAAACAATTTCTATAGAACTATACTTTATATGGTATCCAGACATGAACCTTGCATGAACACTACCATGTTCTTCACAATAGGTCTGGTGATGCATCTCAAATTCCATATAGACATTATCATGGAGTGATTGGATGAGTACTCGGCCTCTCCAAGAGCCAATGAATACATTTTATAGTCATGGAAATGACATATATTAAATCTCCAATACACTTGAAACATTTATTACAACACATGGAATTTGTACTTGAATCTACACATTGTGTGGTTCAGTTTCTTAAATCAGATTACCTTGTGATCTATTAAAAATTTCTTAATTCTCCAAAAAAGTAAAAATACCCGTAATAGGATTATAAAAACTCAAATAAAAAAAAATTGAAATATTTTAATATATATATATATATATTTGAGAGAAAAAAATATCAACCACATTCATGTCAAGAAATCTAATCTTCATGTTTGAAGCAGTGATCTATGTTTAGTGTATCTTGATTCGGACACTGTCGGTTTCTCTAGATGAATCTTGCACCTATATCTCCCCCATAACTTCTTTGTTTTCATAAAAGTAAAGATGAGACACCTCCATACTCTCATTAAAACATTTGAAGAATCAAATGTGGAAGAATAAAAGAAAAATTAAATGAAAAATCCATATGGAAATAAGACACCACTAAAAACAACCCAACCCAATACACAAAACCCAAATGAAGTTATCCCACACACATGAAAAACACCATATTCCAGACTCAACCATGAATATATAATTTCATTCTTAAACTCTATTAAAAATATATAACTAATCACACAAGTAGGAACACAAGACTCAAATCCCAAATGATGAATCCCTCACATTATCAAAAAAACCCATTCCAAACTCAACCATGTATATGGAATTATAATATAAGACTATATTAAAAAAATTTCACTAATCACACAATTAAAAGTAATAAAAAATAAATTATTAAAATTAAAATATTCTAGTTAAATAATACGTTCATGGTATTCCCTAAAACTCCATCCCTGAAATAAAAACGTTATTTTGAGAACAATAATGTGCTTAGAAAAATATTTTGATATTACATGATATGTTAAATTTCAATTTCCCCCCTACAAAAAAACCCAAGAAAAACGATAGGAAATATTAGATTTAGAAACAGCTGGAAAAATTATTGATAAGTGTTTTTAATAAATTTTTTTCAATTTATATAAAAATTATCTATAAATCCAAAAAAATAATTTTTAAAATATTTAATTAATTTTATTAGTGTTTCATTAAAACCCACCGATAATTTGAACTGGTTTTTTTAAATCAACAACTTGAATTTTTGAAATTAAATAATAATACAAGTTTAAAATAAGATGTCAAAAATAAAAATTACTTTTGATTAGGGTGTCTTTTTTTATTTTACAACCATTAAAATAATATATTGTAAAGGACTACAAATTTATTCGTAAATAATTTAGAAATAATTAAAAATATAATACCTTTTACTATTCTAATAGAAATTGAATTTCAAACATTAACATCGAACAACCATAAACATTCATCCATGTGTCTTATTGGACACTCTGATATGTAAAATTTAAAGATCATGAAAGCATATCTCTCAAATACAGGTGTCACATTTTTTTTGTTTTAAAAATATGAATTGAATGCTTCTTAAATTATGTTTTAGTGGGGATGACTTAATTTTATATCCTTCAATAAAACTATAGCTTCATTTAAGATGGTTTTCGTATTAATGTTGATTGGTCTATAATTTTATTCAATGGTATTACATTCATGTCGATATGATGATATTTCCATTATAGGGGTCTTAACTCTTTTGGTGGTTTATTATTTATTATATATTATTAAAAATATATGTATAAATATGTATTTATATATATCTCTGTGTGTGTAATTATAAATATTTACATATATTCATTTATAATTTATATATATTATTGTAATGTTTTTTAAAATTATATATAATAGTATAAATTGACATATATTTATTGTTATATAAAGGACTATATGTATATTTGTGTATATTTATAAATATTTATATGTATTTATTATTATATGTATTTATATATATATATATATATTATGGTCATATATAAATATAAATATATTTATTATATATTTAAATTGTTTATTTACTTATATATATTATTCTGTGGGTTTGTGTTTATATATCACAACGACCCATAATGTTATCAATGGAATTTCCCTTCTTATAATTTTGTTGTATTTAATTATGCAGTACATTACACATAAAACACATGATGAAATAAAAAAATATTATATTAATGTTATCATTACATTTTAAAAATTAAATTTTTCATATAAAATTGTAAAAATTATATTCGGATAAATAATAAAAAATAAATTAATAGGATATAAAATTTTGAATTTGTTCATCCCACAAGAATAACTACACTCATGAACAATGATATCTAAATGAATTAGAATATAAGTAATGAACTATTCTTCTTGAAAATGAAAATATATAAAACCTTTAGAGAAAATAGAAGTGAATTGATAATTAATTAAATATGTTGTATTTATCAGAATTTGGAAGCCTATATGACTTTATAAAATATGACCATTATAATATTAATCTAACCCTGGGAATCCAAGTGTTGAAATAATATTCTGAATGTCATGAATAGTAACACTACTATTCGAATGGTTTCCTCATTTATGAATGTTGAATATAATAATTAGAAACATTAAATTAAAATATGACATATTTATATCATGATACTAGTAAATGAATGTTTTAAAATTGATAAAATATGTGTTGCTATTTTAAAAGTTAAATATGTTTTATTTTCAATTTTATAATGAATTATATAAATAATGTTTATTTTCATAAAATGGGATTATAAATTAATATTATGGTTTATTAAAATGATAATTTAATATTTTGAAACCATAAATAAATTTTCAATTATTCTAAAAATTGCTCATATTAATACTTTTTTTAAATAAATAAGGATTTTATTTACAAATTAAATATCCAACATTTAGAAAATTAGTTTTATAATGTGTACATAAATATTCAAAACTACATGTCTAAAATATTTAATGAATACTTTTTAAAAAAAAATTATAATCTTTTATGAATAGATTACTTATGTAAAATGTGATATCTTAAATTATAAGCGAAATACATGGGTTTTCAAGTCATGGAAGATGTAATAACCAATTATTTTTAAAAACATGAACAATTTAGATTGTATAGTTGGAAAAATTAATACTATTTTTAGCCTTGGGAAGAAATAAAGAGTGATCATAATATTCAAAAATAACAATCCCAACACCTTATAAATGCCATGCCTCCCCACCAATTTCCATTAACACTTCATATCCTTGGTTATTATAGAATTTATACTTATGTATTGTTAAAACCCTTTCACAATTATTATAATACTCATTCTCTCATCCAAATAATATTTCAAGGAACCCAAAGATGTATCCTAAGATGTGGTGACCAAAGTATAAGTTCATGATATCATCTAAACTCGTTCAATTGTTTTTTTCCTCAAAAATTACCATATGTTCTATATAAACTAATCATAGTAACATAAATATTATAAATATAATAATATATTATTATTATGTTATAATATCATTTAACTTCCCCATGTTCAATTTATTCTTAAACGATATCATTGTTCATGATGTTGTTGGTTCATACCAACATGTACTACATACTTTTTTTTTCTCCTCTACCTTCAAGGATGGGTATATAAACATTATTTATTTAAATATTATTATAGAATGTATATTATAATTTTTTTCAAGATCATTATTTTTATTATATTACTTTAACTAAAAAATAATAATCAAGTTCAGAATGATCGGTAAAATAGCAAAAATAAACTAACCAAATTACAATATATTATTTTTATCATTGATTCATCCCTATATCTAAATAATTTTGTTTATTTCCGACCATGTAAAAAAATTTAAGGGAATGAAGAATTTTTTAATTTAATTCAATAGTTTTACATAGAGTTTAAAATAACGTCAATCACTATACACAAGTGATCTGACCTTGGAACCATGAAACAAAAACCCTCAAAACAAAGAAAATTAAACATTACTTCTCAATGAAATGGTTATAAATGTACACAGTATAATTTTAATAAATTACATATGTTTTTAAAATGTTATAAATTGTGTAAAAAATTAATTTATTTTAAATTTATTTTATTTAATGTGAATGAACTTATCGATTTATGTACCTAGGGTAAGATATATCGTCAACCAACTATTTTTCATTGGGTTATAACTTTTATGTATCGAAATAAATTTCATTATCTATATATAATATTTTATAATTATTTTATATATTTTAGATATGTATATTACATATATACCTATCTTATTATCACATCACTTAATGGGGTAATACATTATTTTAGTTCATTTCAAAAATACCTTTATTCAAATAAATAATAATTAAGGGAATCTATTATATCCCTTAATCCATTTTTGATAACACTCATTTAATGTATTTATTCCAAATATATATTTAATTAAATAATGGAATATTTTCATTGTACCCATATTGTTTTACAACTAGTTTTAAATGAAAATTCAAATAATTTTTATTCTTCATATTTCATTAATTATTTTCTTAAGACAACATTTTTAATAATAAATTTTATATCCAATTATCTTGGCTTTTTTATGATGTTCGTTACAAATTTACACCAAGTTTGTATGTTCTCATATATAAAAAAAATATATATTTAATTCCATGTTTTATTTTTAATTTAATGAAACCTCTATTAATTATGATAATAGGAAGGATTATACAACCAATTTCTTTCTATTCTTTAGTATTATGTCAATAAATAATGATATATTCACTTTTTATAGAACACATAAGCATATTCATGTTATGATGGATTTTTCCAAATAGTAATCCATTTAGTTATTTAATGTTTTTCTCTCACGATACCTTAGGTAAGGGACTAGGGAGTAAACGTAATCCAATATGCAACAATATCCACAATTCGATGTTTTCTTGGTAGTTATTCATTTCCAATTCTTATTACATGTTTTTGGTTGATATCACTTCCCAATTTTTACAAGAACATATGATTCCATGTTCTTTATGTTATTAAACCATGTATTTATTCATGATTCTTATATTTTATGATATAATGTTATTTCTTGTGTAACATATTTTATTCATAATTATAATGTTTATTCTATTATTTTTCGTTTATCTAAAATATTTTGTTTATGAATTTCCCAGGTTATCTTATGAAAATCTAGGTGTTCAAAGGGATTTAGGATATAAATTTGGATACAAAAATAGTGGCATTTTATTCTATTCTAATGTTCATGTTTTATGTAGCTATCCTTCAAAATAAACTATGACTTTTAATCTTTGGTATGTATTTATTGTATATTAATGATAAAAAACAATAAACAATATTTCTAGAAGGTTCTAATCACTATATTTGGTATCATATGAAATGTAAAATTTTTAGGAGATTAATACTAGAATATATTTTTGGTAACACTATGAATACTTCTACTGATATAATAATATCTTGAAATTTTGTAAAAGAATAGAGAACATATATTCCAATAAATTACATCACATTCTAGAAACTACATGTGTATATTTTATTATAATAGTTGTATCTAGGGGTAATAACCGTAAAAAATGGTGGATTGGATATTAACAGAATCACAAACCATTTTATGAAAAATGGCCTTGATGAAAAACTTGTGTAACTTTTTTGGGGGATATGATTTAGAGAAATCATAAACTCTGTATGAACCATTATTAAGTACAAAAATAGGTTATTATGTTTGAAATTATAATATGAAAATTACCTTGGATAACCTAGATTGAAACCTAGTGGCTCAAAAGAAAAAATTTATCTACATTATACAAATTTTTCCTTATATTTTTTTAGATTACAATTTTTTGAATTTTTTAGTTTGAGTATTCTCATCATTACATTTGTCTTGTTTGTTCCTAATAACAAAATCTAAAATCTAATAGTGATAGGTATTCACATTATCAAATCGTGAGATAAAAATATCTTATATTATAATAATTTATGCATTATTTAATGTCATTATGTTTTAATAGAACTATTTAAACATGACCTCAAAATAAGGGGTAAAGAAATCATTGAGAACAAAAAACTAAGCAATTATTGCATCCCAAGTATATAAATCATCCCCAATCAATTTTTGTGGACTGATCCTCCTAAAAAATATTTTCATGTTTAATTTAGTATTATTTGATGGTTTATTCATCATGGATTAGTTGTACTTATATAATTCTATCATCAACTATCAAGAGGAGGATATCACTCTTTACATCAGAAGTCATCCTCCAATTATGTACATGTGTAAGGAAATGATGATTTTACCTTTTATTCTTATGATAAGGGACGGATATTACTCCCTTATGAAATCCATATCTAGAAAAATGGTTAAGGGAAATGAGATAATCATTGTCAAATATATTCTCATTTTGTGGGACTACAATAATGTATTCTGGGAAGTGTTTACTAGTATTCCAATAGGCTAACATATTGAGTTCTCAAATGAACCTATACTAAAATAATTGTTTCCTATATAAAAGACTCTTTACAGAATATAGATCACTAAGTTAGAAAAAAATATTAACTATATATAAGAGAATCTGTGAAAGGATATTATTCACCTAAGGGCATCACTGTGGGATGTGTCAATCCTTTTATAAAGATGATGGATGTGTCAATTAATCTCTACAATGATTATCATCCTTATAAAAAATAGATTTAAAGGTAAATTTTTCTCATACATGAATTAATAATATATATGATCAACTATGTGAGGCACATTACTTCTCAAAGGTGTAATATTGGGTGTGATATAACTGATTATAGGGGAAGAATGATGATATTCCCAAGACTGCCTTTAGAACATAGTATGGACACTATGAATTCATAGATATTCACTTTAGGATCACTAAATCTCAGAAATCATTATTGACCGAATTTAAACCCCAAAATTCTAAATAATTGACATTTATTTCTATATCACATGTTACATGCAATAGAGATCTTTAACATCTGATGAAATATATTTCTTTAAATTTATTCTCCTCAAATGCTTGTTGAACACACTACCTCGAGTCAAAATGAACCATAATGGAGTATAACATTATTAGATAGTCATAAAATAGGCTGGTAGTAATTGTATAAAATAAATTTTGATAACTATTGTTATATAATTTTTATAAATAAAATAAGAATCAGTTAGAAGTGACAAAAAGTTCTCATGAAAACAATATTTAGGACGGTTTATCCCTCTTTTTACACAAAATTTAAAATTAATTTTTACCACTTTAATAATATTTATTTTATAAAATTAAAAAAAAAATCTAAAGAAAAAAAATTATATTAGGGTTAATTTCTAGAATTTTTATGAAATGATTCATTTTTTATAAACATTGAAAAATACTAAATTTTATGTAAAAACTGCATATTCATTTATATTATTTATAATTTTAAATTATATTATGATTTAAATTTAAATAAAAATTAGTCAAATTATATATATATAAATATAATATAGTTCATTAGAATCATTTTAATATAACAATTTAATATAAACATATATTAAACATTTTAACGTGTTATCTTTAAAAACTCATTCTCTCAACAAATCTATAGGATTTATTTTAAATTTCATTTTTCTACTTGTGTGAATATAATTTTGTATAATGGATTAAATATATATTATACAAATTATTTATATTATATAATAATATCAAATTAATTTGTTGAAAGAATTAATTTTTAAAACAATGAATATTATTTGACACAGTTAATGTAAAATTGGGTTTACCTCGGGTAAAAAAATCATAAGAGTTAAAATGACAATAAAAACATGTCAAACATATATTTAGTGGAGATATTTAGACACACTAAGGTATGATTATCAGTAATACTCTATTTTATAACCATTTAAAATGTTAGAAACAAGGGTAAACCTTTTTCTTTTAAAAATTACAAGTGTGCCACTCTCCTCTCACTACAACAAAAATAGTGTTTAGCTGCTGTTTTGTGGCGGTGGTTCACAAAACCACCGCTAAACGTTTTCCGAAAAAGGATTCGCGGCGGTTTTTAATAAACCGACGCAGAACCCTTATTTTTTTTAAAACCCCAACCCTTCCCTACCCCGACCCCTGTTTCCCCTAACCCTCCTGACCCTCGCGCTCACTGATTCCCACACCCCCCACCCCCGGCGATCAGGCGACCGTGATCTCCGTCTCCTGCGACCCCGCGACCAGCCTCTACGGTGGAGCCCGCGACAGGCAACCCGGTGACCTACGACCCCCTTCAACTTTGGTAATTTTTAGTTCTTCCTTGGTTCTTGGATTACTTCTCCTAAATGATGGATAAGTCATGCATAATAATTGTGGATTATTTATTTTTGTGGTTTATATATTTCTCTTACATTTATTCATGTATTCATTACTAATATTTGACATTGTTTTTGATTCAACCCTACACAAAAAACTAATTTCATTACACATTTTTTTATTCATCATCATCATCAAATTAAAGAATTTAATTAAAGGTGGTAAGGAGTGACATGAGGGTTCAAGGGGGCCTAAATTAATGTAACATAATGGTATCCCCTTTGACAAGGTCACCAAAACTAGGGAGAAGGGATAAAATTCTAAAAAAGGAACTGAAGGGTATATCTTAGGTATCCCTTGATGTGAGAAAATATACTACTTTATTTCCTTCATGCCAAGTGTGGAGAAGCTATATACCACTGTTGATAAGGGGATTTCATCTATGTATATGGTTAGTAATGAAAAAAGGTGTGGAAATTTATGTTGTAGAGAGTTAAAGATGATAGTAGAATAACATTCCACCAAGATCATGTAGTGATATTAGATGTATATAGCTCAAGGCCATCGAGGATGATGAATGCATCAACACAGAGTGAATATCCTTTCCCATAGAAGGAAATGAACAATAAGATAACTGAACCCATAGGGTAATAGTCAATATGTCACCCCTGTATGGAACTAAGGATGAAAGAAATGTCAACATTGAGTTTGAGAAAATTTTAGGAGGGCACTAAAACATCTTGTGACATTATGGGAGAAGTCGCTGGACGGATGGGGAGAATCTTCTTCCTTACATGATGTTCTTTAGATAATTTTCATCCTACAACTTTTCAGAAGAAAATATAGGTTCACATCCAATTTTTTTTTTCTATATACTAGGTTTATCATCGAGTTTGGGAGTCATTTATGACAAGCCTTGTTCCTCTCCTCCCAAATTTACCAATAACCAATAAATAATATAAGGACCCATGCATTTTTTTATGGTTATTATTTCCCACACCATTTAAATAGAGTTGGAATAAGTCACCACTTTATGGATCTTGATACGAAATCCCATTGAATTCACCAGAGGAATGCTCCGTTATAGTCACTTAATCACCTTGAAAAAACCGATGAGAAGAATATTTATCACTATATTTCAAAAAACAAGTACATTTAGAAGCTAGATTTATCCCCTTACATTTGATATCTTCATATTTCATGGTTTAATATAGGGAAAAAATAATACATTATACTTTGGGGGATCTCTTTACACTATATAAATCATTCCCAAACATCATGTTCCAATGAACCATTACAAACTAACCAAGCCAAGATAAAAACCAATAATCCAATGTGAAACAGAAAAAAAACTCAAACAAGCCCAATGAATTTTAAATATTTAGCATGGTGTAATAGAAATTATCACTTAGTTCATCATGGAAGATATAATGATTGGTGACATGATATTATATATTAAAAGAATACACTATGTAGAAACTAGAGAAAACATTATAAGAACAGTCTAGTCCCTACAGGTTGGCTTCCTTATAAAGAATCTCATCTTCACTAGTTGACATAATTCTAAAAATCGATCATATTCATTCTCCACCCAATGTATTTCCATGGTTATTCAAGATTAACCATTAATTACTCTATTCCTAACATAGTTTACCAGGTTTTACACACATTCTTCTATAACAATGTCGTTCTTCTAGGAAAACACCAACATGTTTCAAGACATACAATCCAAATTGGCATTCGAGAAGAACTGAACATTTTACAATGGTCATATATGGTTATGATAATTCTAATTGAAAGGACATGCATTTATAGAAACCAATGTGACACTCTCCACTATAGTAGTGTCCTAGTCATCGAAAGATGAGAGTCAAAATAGCTACTCATAAACATGATATATCTGGTCCACTTAAAAGGTATTTATATTTTTACTTGGAGTCATGAACACAATGTAACATAAACTGATCATTTAGAATAAAAACAAAAACCAACAAACGTGAATTCTAAATCAATTGAGTTCTAATTAATTAATCCTGAACATTGGGATTATCTTAATTTCATTATCTTATAAGACACATTATTATAATGATGACCTGATAATGTATTCCATAGAATAAGTCTCAACGATTCCCCCAAACCCAACTGATTTTTCACATACATTAACACTCGATGAGCACCATCAATGTGAATGCATACTAACCCATGGTTTTTGGATCAAAATGACACATCTCTAATTCTCCCTATAGGTTATCGATCCTATATATTCAATTATGCAATGGTTCATAAAAATCTCTTTCCAAAAATCCGTATTACAACAAATGATCATTAACAAGGATGATGTCATACCAAATTTTCCATCACAAATGAAGAAAAAAGGATAAATGAGATAAACTGTTGTTAACCAGGCCCATGGCATGTTTAGCCTATTGAAATGTAGCATTCATTAATGATAACTCATGTAACAAGAGAAAAATATACATGGAACAACTATCTGAAAAATATTTTCATTTAGAAACTACGAGTCCAATGTGGGACAACTTCACAAAAATGACACCATAATTTATATAAAATAATGGAATTAGAAACACAGTTAAGATCTAAGGGTTTTAACTACATGGATCACCCCTTATAAAGCACCAACATTGACCTTATCAATAGGATACTTATAACAGAATACACTATCTCAATTCATGTACTTTAATCCACAAATAATAGAAAAATAATTATTATTGAAAACACTCATCCTTTTATGCCAAGTGTCTCCTAAGAAACCTGAGTGTGACATGGATTTATATTTATAGTGACACATAATTTTGATATACCTGCACACTATTTTTTGATTTATATTCATGGACTAGATTATGCCTTAAAAACCATTAGTGGTGGCCTACTTAATTTACCTTACATGATAATCTGTACATGGATCGGTACCCAGATAGTCTTCTTTTTCATAGGATAGGTTATATATTTTTTCTTGTATTTCTAGAATTTATTTTGTGATCTCATGTCTTCAATCTCTTCAGTTATTTCTTGGAAATACGACTTTGATATGGTTGGTTGTGTATGAAACCATTGAGAAACATCATTCCTCTTGGAGGAAATCTAAGGTCAAGCATAAATAATAACATAATGTCACAGGTTTAAAATTCATTATTATCACTTTCGATCACACAATAATGGGTTGTTGTTTGAGGCAACATAAATATGTGATCGATAGTGTTATGATAAGTGTGTACCCTGATATTCTTATTGCTCCTCAATGAGGTGTTGTCGTTTTCTCTTATGGACGAGACTTGTTCCGTTGGTCTGAAGTGGTAAATGTGATCAATGAATCATCTTTATTTTATTATGCATACTTTATGATCAATTGTTCATCTTTATTATATTATGTTTCTATAATCTTATACTATCGTATATTTTGTGTAGGTAAATTGTGATATACATGGATAAAAGATGGATCACATTACCGAGGAACACACCTCAATATGTTAAGGGTTTGAATGAGTTTTTAGATTTCGCAATTTCTAATCGATATGTTGAAGGGAGAATAAGATGTTCATGTCCCAAATGTAAATTTTGAACATGGTTTAAGAGAGATGAAGTTTATGAACGTTTAATACTGCAGCAATTCCCTGATCAATATTTGTGTTGGATTTGGCATGGAGAATAAAACAATACAGAAAGATCGAGGACTAATGTTAATCCACAGAATGAGGTCCCATGTTCATCAACAATGGAAAATGAAATGAAAAACCTCATAAATGATGCATTCGGCACTGCAAGACACCACTATGAGCATCAAAACATATCAGAACAACCAGAAGAGTGTGCTACAAATTGCAACGTGACAAGTGATGTTTTTGAGACTGTAACACAAGAAGATCGAGATTGTAACATATCATTGGATCCTAATCTTGATTCTGTGGAGCCAAATGTAAGGGAAAACATCAGTGAGTAAAATGCGTTTCATGATTTTGTTGACGATGGATATCAAGAGTTTTATAGTGGGTGTTTGAAATATTCAAACCTTTAATTTTGATGAAGTTGTACCATATCAAATTTCTATGTGGAATTATAAATAAGGCAATGTCCATGTTATTGGAATTGATTCATGATGCATTTCCTGATAAAAAAAATCCCAGAATCGTTTTATGATATGAAATAACTTGTAAACGAGCTTGGTCTGAATTATACAAATATACATGCGTGTCCCAATGATTGTATGCTTTACTGGGGAGAGGATTCAAGTAGACAGAATTGTAAGAAATGTTCTTCTTCTAGATGGCAGTCAAAGGGTGATGTTGGAAGTATGAATGAACATAATTTCTTGGAGAAAAAGAAAAAGAACACACTTGCAAAAGTTTTGCGTAACTTTCCTTTGAATCCTCGATTGCAAAGATTATTCATGTCATCAAAAACCACCGAACACATGAAGTGGCATTCTGTAGATAATAACAATGATCGGTTAATGAGACATCCACAAGATTCCCAATCGTGGAAGACATTTTATTCATTACATCCAGATTTCTCAGCTGATCCTAGGAATGTTCGATTGGGATTGGCTGCCGATGGATTCAACCCATTTGGGACATTGAGTACCAGTTATAACATTTGGCCAGTTGTATTGATCCATTAAAATCTTCCTTCATGGATGTGTATGTAAAAAATATCTTTTTTTCATTTAGATGATTATTCATGGAAAAAAAATGTCTGGAAATGATATTGATGTATACCTAAAACATTTGATTGAATAATTGCAGGAGTTATGGAGCAATGATGTTGAGACATTTGATGTTTCTTCAAAAACAATGTTCAAAATGATTGCTGTTTTAATGTGGACCATTAGTGACTTCCCTGGGCCTGCGAATTTATCTATTTGGAACACTTATACGGGCTTGTCTTGTCCCATTTGTAACTTTGATTTTGATCCCAAACGACTACCTCATAGTAGAAATGGTGCTTCTTGTGCCATCGAAGATTTCTTGATGCATCTCATAGATTTCAGCTGAACAAATAAAAATTTAATGGTTCAATTGATCGTAGACCACCTCCAAATTTGTTAACCAATTCTGAATTATTGACATAGCTTGAAAATGATAAAACAGAATTTGGTATGTTCATCATTTGAATGATAGAAGGAAATGAGTGCAAAGTGCATCGTCAAGTGAAATCATAACGCAAAAATGGAAGAAAAAAAGTATATTCTTCAAACTTACGTATTGGGAATTTAATTCTTTGCGCCATAATCATGATGTGATTTATATTGAGAAGAATGTATGTGATAATTTGATTTCCACATTATGTAATGAGCATTGAAAGTCAAAGGATCATCTCAATGCTCGCAAAGACTTACAAGTTATGTACATAAAACATGATATCTGGCCAGATGAGAATGAAAAGTATGCTCCGACCATTTTTTCAATGAAAAATATGGGTAATGATATGTTCCCTCGAATATTAAATAATGTGAAGGTATCTAATGGGTATTTGAGTAACATATCGAGGTGTGTTGACTTGAATAATTGTATGTTATATGGACTGAAAAGTCACGATTCACATGTTTTGTTACAACAGTTACTACGATTGGCATTGCATACATTATAACCTGAAAAAGTTACTTCTGTTGTACTCCAATTCTGCACATTTTTTAGGCAATTCTATGAGGAAGCTCTACATTTATTTTAGCTTGACAACCTCCAGGAGAGGGTAGTGTTGACCCTTTGTGCAATGGAGATAATATTTTCTCCATCATTTTTTACTCTCATGATGAATTTAACTGTGCATTTGTTTGACGAAGATAAATTAGGAGGCCTCGTTCATTATCGATGGATGTATTCAATTGAGAGGTATTTTATTTATATGTTTCCAATTATGTAAACATTTTTTGTCATTTAAATAAATGCAAAATATTATTATTTCTTTTCACAGATATCTTGGGAATTTTAAAGCATACGTGAGAAATAAATCTCAACAAGAAGGCTCTATTGCTGATGGCTATTTGTCTGAGCAGTGTCTCACCTTTTGTTCCAGATATTTGGAAGATATTGAGACAAGATTTAATTGAGTTGGACGTGCTGACGACACATCAACTCAATATAAAATGCATCGGAAATCAAAAATATTTCCTGCTATTGGCCGATCAGTTGGGGGGACGTTATATATGACACTGACAGGATTAGAATTATTACAGGCACATAGATATGTGCTGCTAAATAGTGAAATTGCAAGTCAATTTATTCAAGAGTTTAGGATTCAAACAAAGAGATAAATGAGAGGCCGAACACGAAATGAAAAAGATATAACGAATCTGTGAATAAAGAGCCGGTAAAATGGTTTGCACGACATTTATGTTTATAAATATTGCAAAAAATACAAAGATTAGTTTGACACATACAATTTGTAAATCTATAAAATTATAATTTTTCAGATCATGAATATTGATACTCGAGCAGACTTGTCAAAATATTTGATGTTTCTTGCTAGAGGTCCTATAAAACAAGTTTGAAAGTTTGATTCTTATAATGGGAATGGTTTTAGATTTCATACAGTCGATCGAGAAGTGGGTTTGAAAACACAGAATAGTGGTATATTTACATTTTTAGAAGTGGGATACTATAGAAAGCTGCATGATATTATTTAATTAAACTACCATGGGAATTTTTCTATTTTTTTTATTCAAATGCAAATGGGTCGATATTATCAGAGGTGTTAAAAGAGATTCCTTGCAATTTACTTCTGTAAACATCTCTCGCATGATGGATGTTGGTGATATTGAACTGCATGTGTCACGACCCCCTTCCATCAAAGATGCCCCTCCTGAGCTGGTAATGGTAAAAGGGAGATAATGGCCCCCGAGTCCCACCTCCAATAGGCCCCTAGGTGGCGACTAGCACCAAGGGTATGAGTTATTCACAAATATGGGAGTAATTACCCTTTAATTATTTAGGATCGGGAAATAGGACTGGAAACCACCAAAAAGAAAAGAACGAAGGTACATAATGAGAAACCCAAACCAGTCCCATATGCATGTATAAATAAAACTGAATCAAGTACAAGTACAAGTAAACTCATGTACAATGCCAAAAGAAAACAAGAAAACAGCAACTGCACAACTCCAACTGTCTGACTAGTAGGGTCCCGCACGGCCCTAGTAGTCCTTCTGAAAACCTGAAAGTAAACGTAGGGTAAGCATACAACTATACTCAGTAGGGAAACCTAAAGCTCTCATGCACAAGTGGGGAGACATCCAAATGTCCTGTGAGAAAACAGAACAACCAATACCTAACAAGGAAAACTATCCACCCAGCCTCACTGGTCACACTCACCAAGTAACACAAGCAAGTATAGTATATATATAGAACAAGAGTATTGGGTACCCCTCACCATTTCCCACTGGTTATTGAGACATCCTATGCATCAAACCAGTCCTGCAGATCTCCCCGCCGTCCCACTACCACTCCCCGCCCGCACACACCTGGGCCACAACAGTCACATCCCGCCCGAACACACCTGGGCCACACAAACTGCTATCCCGCCCATAGAAACCTGGGCCACAACCACTATCCCGCCCGCAGACACCTGGGCCTCATCCCAAAGATTCTTGGGAAAACAAACCTGCCCGAAGAGTTTTGGGCTAAAGTCACCTCTCTCGTAACCTACCCGAAGGGTCTTGGGTGTAAGGTCGCCTTAACCCATTACAGCCTATCGAAACCTACTCGAAGGATCTTTGGGTATAAGGTCACCTCAAGCCATTACAGCCTGTCCTATAAAGGGAGAAGAAAGGAGCAAATAACCATCCACTAATGGAAGTGTTGGGAAAGACACCCTCCCCCATGAAATGGGGGTGTTCGGCACTAAGTCGTCAACATGGGTGTGGTGCGACAAAACACAAAGCTACAACTATATATATATATACATATATCAAACACACAGCCCATCCTATGGCTTCTAGAAAGAGAAACTGGGCACATGCCACGACACTGCTACCACGAAGCATGTATACAACAAGAAAACATTCCCAACCCCATTTAGGTTTTCACATTTCAAAGTATTTGCTTATCAAATTTCTTACTACTAGGCAACTATCATCCAGATTTCCCTGCCATACACAAACAAGGTTAGGTAAAAATACAAGCAACCACATGCCAATATCATTAACAGAAGATTATCATAACCATCTTTAATTCAATTCCATCACAATATTCCATCATTCATTTATTCCAATGTTCAACACATTAAACATTTTCCACCCGCAAAACATTTTCCATATTAAAAAAACACTTTCCATTTCAAAGAAGATTCCATAATCAAAACACTTTTCATTTCAAAAGCATTTTCCACAATAAACCACTTTCCATTTCAAACCCCACCGTTCACAAATTCATTTCCCACATCCACATTTCCATCATCAACCAAATCAACAAGATCACCACCCAAACCTCGCATCCCCACTGCCAAACATCACATCACACAACCATTCCAGAAAAACTATTTTCCAACATTCCATAACAACCAAACCAAACCAAGATGTTTATTAATCCACTTTGTTCATCCAGGGTGGTCACACAAGGGTTTCCATTTTTCATTTAAACAACCAATCTTTATGTGGTTATCCAATTTCATGTTTCAACAAATTTCCATCCACAAAATAGCTGGATAACAATTGCGCAAGCAAAGTCCCCCAACAGCCTTGATTTTAAGTAGGCAAAAGCCTTTCAATTCACAAACATAATCAGAGGATAAGAGAAACTGGAAAGCAACAGAAACAACACAAAATTCCCCAAACCCTTTCTATATTTGGTTATTATCTTTATTTAAGTGTTCAACTGCATCTCATAGAACAAGAGAAATACCCACCCCGCATGTTTCAACAAGTAGAGAGACGAAGGTAAAACCCCCACCTCAAAAGGTCCCGATCACGTTGCTTCCGACGACGTCCTTCGGTGTCCGCCGCTTTTTCCAAGCCCGAAAAAATCCTCCTTGGATGGAATCTGGAGAAGAAAGGCCAGAATAAAAGTCAACAGGTCTAGGCTCAAAAGCTTTGTTTCGTCGGTATGATCCCGTGGCCATAGACGGATCGTCAATCGGAGCCCGGACGAAGAAGTTATGGGAGAAGGAAGTTGGGAGTCTCTCGGGAGAGCTCCGCTTGAAGAAAAGAGGGGAGGAGAGGTACGCTCTCAAAGAGGAGTAGACCCCTCCTTTTATATGCGTGAAAAGCCAAAGTACACGGAGTGCATTTATTAGTACACGGCGTGTACTCGGCCACGCCACACGGTTCCAACGTGGTGCTTAACACGGCACGCGGCCGTTTGACCAGTCAACACACGCCTAAGGGAACCGTGTACGCGGGGAAGGACTACACGACATGTATTATGGGTCACATGGTGTGTACACACTTATTTTACACGAAAGAAACATGGCCTCAACACGGGTTATACCCAGAAAAGCAGTACATGACATATACTCAAACTACACAAGGTGTAGTTTCAAAATTTAGAAAAGAGTGGGAAAGGTCCATTCTACCCTCCGAAATGCTTTATGACCTCTGTTTTGACAAAGGAATGGGACGGAGAGGTCCGGACCATTACAACATGATCCATATATCTTAGAATCATAAGAAAAAATGTTATATTATGTGAATGATGTTGTGGATGAAGGGTGGAGTGTAGTTACTCACGTAATACAAAGAGATTTGTATGATATGAGTGATGAAGTGGAAGATTTGACCTCTGCAATTGAATTTCATCAACAACAGGAAGCAGAATTATTTTTCCATCATGGTATTGAAAGTATTAGTCTAGCAAGGATGAATGAAGTGGATTAAGAAATGGAGCAGAAAACAGACATGATTGATGGGGAAAATGATTGTATGTACATTTATTTATTTATTCTACAACCACTTGTTTCATTTTTGTAGTCATTCATTATCATTGTTATATATATTTTGTTTGATAGAACTTGGAATCTATTATCATTTTTAATTTTGTTATGCATAAATTTTATGAAATATATATTTTGAACATAATTTTATTTGATTAAATGATAGGAATGTCATGGAAAATGTGGAACACTATTTCACCTACATCTGCAACAGATGACGATCCATCTATCTCCACGGCATCTGAGGTAGCTGGTTCCTACACACCTGCACCATCTCCTCATGCACCATCTCTGACACCATTTGTGAATGTCTCAATAGAGGATGAGTCATCACCTCCCTCTGCTGGAGCCTCAGCAGTGGGGCAGTGACACGCCCCTTCCAGTTCACCACGGACATTCTGGAGGGTCACAGTCATAGGTAAAAATTTTATTTAAATAAATTTATTTCATTTTGTTTATACTAATTGTTTTCTCATTGCAGATGAGAAAATGCAACCGTGAAAAAACACATAAAAATTTCAGATGTTTGGATCATGAATGGAGAGAAGATAGTAGTTCCATTTGATTCTTATGGGGTCCCGATGGACGACGCTGCAGGGTTATTTGGCCAGATTATAGGTTAGCTGGCAACGGAGCCCATTTCCCTATCTATTTCATAAAATGATTGGAGGCATATTCCTCCAAAATGAAAAAAATAAAGTTTTTAATTCTCAGATAAAGGTAGTTTTTTAACTTTATGGTTTAATTAAATTTCATGTTACTAATATATTCAAAATCAATTTCTGTATATAGATGTTCTTCCACTTTACTGTTGCTGATCTGATAACACAGAAGTGGAAATTGAATAATCATGGTAAAAAATGGAAGGATTTCAAATGGAGGTTGTGGTGTGATGTCAATGATACTTCATTGACCATGTAGCATATGTATGAGAAGCTACCTAGTGGGGTACCGAAAGAATAGGGTAATGTTTTTGTCGATAGACATCGTGATGAGAAGCGGATGGTATTGAAATATATATTATTATATTATCCTCATTTTAAATTTATACATGTATATGAATAGGCGATAGAAATTGAATACATTATTGTTAAATTGAATTTTATTTATTTCAGGATCTCTCAAGACAGAATGCATCAAACCGGGCAAAGAAAGTCATCCCGCACACTGCGGGATCAAAAAGCTTTTCTAGAAGCCGAATTTCATTGGTAATCATTTAATTAGATTAAATATTTATAAGACAATATTATCTATATAACATATTTAATTATTGATTTATCTTTGTTTAATGCAGTCACAGAGTTTAGGGCATGAAGAATCCCGAACGGAACTGTGGCTGGATGTTTATAAAAAAACAGATGGATGTTTTGTTAATGAACCTACCAAAGAAGATGGGGTATGATGTCAATTTATTTATTATAATAACTTATTATCGGTTTTTACTGTGTTAATATATATTGATATTTGATTTATAGGTAAAAATTAATGAAATATGGGATTCCAGTCCTGGGAAATCCTACTTAGTCTCCCATGATGACCCGGTTGGTACAGTCCTTCTGAAGAAGCATCCTAGTAGAGTGTGCGGGATGTGTTTGGGACCCGTAACATCTGAGGTCTTTGGCAGGCCATCAGGGATTTCAGTTGCATCTACTCCTGGTTATAGTCATTTCATACCTGAAGATTCTCAGAGGGAGATGTCTTCTCAACAAAAAATAGTTCACCAGCAGGGGGATCAGATATCTTCTTTACAGAAAGAATTGCTTGAAATACGTCAGCATATGAGCAGATATGCCCCCGGTGGTAGTGCATCGGCTAGTGGTGAGCAGGTAATTCACAAAAAAAAATAAAAAACATTTATTTTTTAAACTTTTAATGGTTTTAAGTTTAATTATAAATATGAATCAATATTTAATTTTCAATATAATGTTCTTACAGGTGGAAGCAGGTAGTAGAGATGAAGGTGGACAGGTGACGATGCATAATTATATGATGAGTAGTAGTATTGTTGATGTGTTGAACAAATATGAGAACCTTTGGCTTGTATATGTAACTTGTATGGAACAATGTTTCCACCATATACTTCCATGTCCTAACATTTTCTTGATTTCCCATGTTTCCTTCTATGCATTTTTTTTATTTATGATGTTTCATTTTATGTCTTGATTTATCTAGTGTGGTATACATAATTCCATTTAGGCCTGTGTTTGAATTGGTAGTCGAGATTATGGATGACTAAAGAGTGATCCTTTTGTTATTTTGTTCTGGTTATATGAATTGGAACCTAGTAGGCAGTATAGAGACCAAACATAAGAGGATGATGGGAATGTGGTTTAGCCTAATCATGTGATAAAAATCATATAGTCACCAATAAAAGTAGTTGGAAACAAAAATGGTGAACCTAACATGGAACCATAAACAAAATGCATGTGTCACCCACATGTTACAATCTGTTTTCTCTCTCAAAATATGTATTGTTGATAAACATGGATCTGATACAATAGAGGAATCAAATCAACATGAATAGTCAAAAACCAAAAAACAACAATTTCATTTGAGGAATATTGGCTTTATTTCATATGTGGGTTAGTTATTCCCATGAACAGATCCATTCCAAACTCTAATACCAACCTATCTCACTATATTTAATCCAAATTTTTAGGAAATATATAATAGAAGGGAAATGTAACCCTTTGATACATCCCAGACCAAGATTCCACTCAACAGTTCCCCAAGCCAGGTTGACCTCATGTCATCAAGTGAATCTCCCCAAAAACCAAAAGATCATGACTAATAGAAAGGGCATAGGTGTTTTATTGGGGAGACAATTATCTCACTACTATAGTTTAACACAACATATTATCAACAAAATACAGGTATAAGAAGAATATATAACAACAATATATCTCATAGATAAACAAGATATGAATATATAAAAAATCTAGAAGTGTCTCATATATAATGATGAAGATACCTATATCTAAAAAGTATCAGAAATAGGTGTGTTTTAGTAATGTACAATAGAAGTATAATAATACCAAATATAACTGAATATTTTTTTTAATATCATTAAAAAATTAGCTCGAACCCATTCTTCTCTTCTTTTGAACATTTCACAAAAGAATCTCTTGAACAATGATCACTTTACTCAATCTCTACCTTTATCCAAACAGTCTGTTCTGCCGCCCAATGATGTCTCAAATATGGTTTGAGATACAATCATCATACTTAACCATCCAAAGATCTATTCGATTATAGTATATGCAATATAATGATCTGATCAGTGCAACTAAAAATTAAAATAATTAATTAATAAAAATAAGCCATGGCATGTCCACTACAATCAAGTGATACCAAAAATCTTCTTAAAGATCCCTGAATAACATGTATCAATCTCATATATAGGAAGATATAATAGAAATAGGATTAATTAACATAGAATCACCATTCATCAATACATATCAAGTTATAGATGACCTCACCGTACAACTAGAATTTCCGAAAAACTACAACATTTTTGTACAACCATAAATTTCACATAACCCTCAACCATTACATAAAAATAATGTGTTATACCATAATGTTTAGGATACAATTTGAAGAAGACCAAGGAATCCTCATTGTTCCCAAAGACCATCTCAATGAAAACATGAAAAAGGAATTCATTTAATTCCATGGATATTTTCAATTAAACAAGTCCAAAATGAGACTTTGAATGAAAGATTAAAGGGGTATTAGGGCCAAAAAAATCCAATAAAATCAAGAACCAAGGATAAATGTCCATCTAAGGAATCTACTATTGCGTAAAAGTTCAAGGAATTTAAATGGAATCCAAACCCTTGGCATAACAACCATGATCTTCACTACAATTACAAATACATAAAATCACATTCATCAATCATGTCCATTACCTCTGGATTCCATGAGTATATCCAATCACTAAAAACATTACAATTCCAAAGGTAACCAAGGAGTATACCCAGACATTGAACCATTTTTATATAAGATCATTATTCAATTAAATAATATAATTTCATATTAACATAATGTATGGAGTTACTAAACACTTAGTAAAAAAATCAATATCATATATCAAAATTACCATCCTTTATATAAGAATGCCTAAAACCACACCCCATGGGTGGTTAAACATGTGGCATATTCAAAGTGAACACCCCATGGATGGTAATGGTTGGTTGAACTACCACCAACATATCTCAAGGGACATTAATTGATTCCCTAATAGGTCCCAAATGATTTAATTCATTTTATCAATTTAATTTCATTCCCATTCCAAAATGTTCGGTGGAAGGCACAACGGCTGGTAGCCTAAAAATCACTAAAACTGAAGGGAAATGTATATACCACCTACCATAACTCTATAGTAGAGTTCTCTCTTGTGTCAACTTCTTACCGAACTCAGATCGAGATAAAAATTGAAAATATAAAAAGATCCTAAAATTAAGCCATATTATCTTGCACAAAGATAGAATAACCAATATCTATAAGAATGAAAAATTACAATAATCGAATTGGGGACTCACTAATAAAGATCCAAGGAGACGATAAATGCTTGAATTAAAAATCATATAAAGAATCAAATCTAATACATGTTTATCCACCAAGAGAGCACATAGAATTTGAGAGTTGATGGCTATTTAAGGAAATGAGGTATTTGAATAAAAAATTGTTTTTAATTTTCTTTAAAATTATAAAATTATAAAAAATTGTTTCATAATGTTGGGGATACCAAGTTAGAAATATCATTTTATTTGTTTGTATAATGTCTCCTATTCAATATTCTGGTTTGATTTGTTTTTCAGGCTAGTGGTGCTGTAGAAGTAAAATTATTTTTTTCTTGGTCAGCATTTCGTGGCAGTTTTAACCTCCCATAATTCTTTATTAGTCCACATTTAGCAGCGGTTATAACCTCCATGAAATGTATTCTGTTTATATTTACCGGCGGTTTTCACCGCCGTGATAGAGGCACATCAAACGCTTGAATATCATGGTGGTTAAAACCACCGCGAATAAAAAAGTATATGGTACCTGTGATACCGCCGCGAAATGGAGAAAACCGCCGTGAAATGAGGCATCTACGGTGCTTTCCATAAACCTCTACGAAATAGGGAAAACCGCTGATAATAGATTACCATCGCCTAGTTTAGCAGCAGTTTCTGTAAACCGCTTCCAAACCATATAGGGGCGGTTTACACCGCCGCTATATGAAAAAAAACCGCCGCTAGTGGCCGGTTTTGTTGTAGTGTCTCTTATAAATTGCGACACACTCTCCTCTCTTATTCAAAAGCTAAAACATTTTTTTTGTAAAAGGCAATAAAAATTCCATTAAAAAATTTCCTCATCACAAATTAGAAGAATTAATTTCATGATTAATCCAAAATAAGAAATATTTTGGTGCGAACTTAAGGAGGTTACATGAAGAAGTGTTAACAATATTCAATGAGTTATTTTATTTTATTTCTTCCTTTTAATAGTTCAATTATTGTTAATTTATGATTATATAATGACCCATTTATCTTAAATTTATATTTTTATATGAATTTTCGTGACCTAATCTCATCCCCCATTCCATAAAATGGGTTACAAAATCATCATTCATGTGTACGGAAGTCTATCGCCTCTCGAACCAATGTTATTACTTTTTCCATTTCAACATCTCATGGTTTAGTGAGATGATGTATATAAAATATATGTATAATTGTTATATAATAATTATTCTTTTTTAATCATCATATCCTATATATCAATTTACAATATATTTCGAATAGGATAAGATTACATCACTCATGTGTACGATCGACTACCACCATGCAAAGTTATTTGATTCATCTTTAATAATATTTTACATAGAATTTTAAAATGATAATGTTAATAAATATGTGTTCTATAAATGAAATAATTATGATATTAATGTTTTATTTTGAATTATTAAAATATAGTATATAATTTTTTTTTTGTTTTGTTGAAAAATGATAACATCATTCATTTATATGTGAACTACCACCTTCTAAAAGCGTTGTGATTATTCTTTCACAACCACATCACATAGATGATTCATATATATCTGTATATAAAGAAGTAATATGTTATATATAATATTATTGTCTTATTTTAGTGAAAGAATGTTTTTTCTTTCTTTCTATAATGATCAATGTATAATGGATATATTACTCATAAATATGCGTGAACTACCATATCTAAGATTGTAATATTGTTCATTTCTCAAAACCAACATTCATGATGGGTTTTAGAATAAAATTTGATTTATAAAAAACTATAATTATCTCAATATTATTATTTTTTATTTTTTGTAACATTATAATATGTGAAATAATCAAAACATTATATATAAAGAATTAATAAACCAAATAAGGAAATTAAAACCTAAAATAATAAAAAAAATGAATGAATATTAATGAAAAGTTGATAATATTTTAATGTTTATTATTATAAATATTAATATGGTTATTATATATATTAATAAAATGTATAAAACCAATATAAATAATGTTAAAGAACTTTCAGTCAAAATGATTCTTGAGGTAAGTGACATTGTCTCAATTTCCCTTCATTTATCTGTATTGTAATGTTATTCCCCAAATTTATATTATATGAATTATATACTACCACATTGTCCTGTAATATCATCATTAATTAATAATTAATTTTTATTTTATGTTTACATTTTAATTATTTCATCCAATGGGATCAAAATTATAAGTTACAATGTAGAAAATATTTTCATAAATAAATTTCCATTTATTGGATTTTATTACCTCTTTGTTGTCTTTGATATTCTAAGAGTATGTGTGTAATGATTTATTATTATATTATGTTTTAATTCAAAATTATTAAGTGGATTTATTGTTGATACTAAATATATATTCAGGGATTAATTCTTTCCAAGATATTATTATCATTATAAGGGTTTATTTCACTATATCATTCTGATCAAAACTGGTTATTCGTGGATTTTAGTTAAAATAAATTACTGGATCATTATATAATATAACACTATAGTATTAATATAATATGGTCCTTAATGATATTTTCGTATAATTGTACCAATTTTTCACTCATTATTACTAAATATGACTAATAAAATGTCTTTAAGAAAATATAAATTAATTTCTGTCTTTGGATAGAAATATGATAATTAAAAAAACCATGTTTTCTAAAAATGATTTCAAAAATGTTTCTATGCATTTTAAAAATTATTTATCTAAATGAATTACCCATTTCTACTTTTTTTATAATTTTTAAAAATTAATATTTTTGTTTTCATCAAAATATTTCACAATTGTTTTACTATAAAATAAAAAAGGACTCATTACATTAACATGTTTATTATGAATAAAATTTCTAGTCCTCATAAAAAATAAAATATATTAAATATTCTTTTATATTTTCAATAGTTATTTTCAAATTACATTATATTTAAAATTTCTTGTGATGTTTTAAAAAGTAATTCTAAATATTCAAATGATAATTTTATAAAAAATAATTAATTATCATTTTATCGTATTTTTATTCATTTATGACAACGTTTCTTTTGTTACTTATGGTCCACTAGGGATATGTTACATTAAAACTGTTATTATTCATTATATGTATGGTTTAAAATATTTTTAGTGAAGTAATGTATTGACATTAACTTTCTTGATTCATTTATAATCATTAAATTTCCAGTGAAATATTCACTTTGTTCTAATCATGGTACATTATATTTACCATAAATGTACTTATTATTAAACATTGATATGTTAATTTCTTGAAACACTTGTTTTTACATATGGTGTTTTAAATTGAGAGTTAATTATTTATACAAGGAATTACTGATAATTCTTTATTCATTCCACAATATAAATATTTAATGATAATACACATTGTTTATGAATTAAATCAATTATTAAATATATGAGGAATGCTTTGGATGTGCATTGAAGGGTGAGGATCTGAATTATACAGACCCTCAATGCAATGAATTTTATCCAGAGATGAATCAAAAATCAATCATTAAAAGGGTTTCTACTTATAGTTTTAATCCATCATGTAAATGGACTTTAAAGAAAATGTATCATGATGCATGTGATCAGGGAATCCAATAATTAATAATTTCCTTCATTAGGAATATAGTAATTATTATTCCTATTATTTTCACAATGATATTTTATCTATAATAAATTGATTATATGTTTATTTATTACATTGTATTTTTTTAATTATTTCTCTTTACATTGTTATTATTCCTTACATAAATATTATATCCAATATATTAATTAAATGGAATGTATATTCAGTTATTCACCTTTATGTATTGATTATTAATTATTTTTTTATGATATGTTGCATTGAATATAACCGTAACTAATAATTTGATCTCACCCATATTTTTATTTCTTTTCACTATGAATCCGTATAGTGTTATGTGATTTATGATCAAGGATATGCTAGATGGAATAATTTTATTCTCAAAAAAATTATGTTATAATTTGTGTTTACAAATTTAATATTGGAATCATGTATGTATCTAGTTTACCAATAATACAATAATATTCATTACTTCATGACGTGATTCTTTGTATCTTATGCCAATGTAAAAATGTTGACATAGCTCCAGGATATTAGGGTCAGGGATTCTATAGTTGGTATCGAAGGCATTTTAATAGAATTCGTTAAAACTACATTTTGTAATACATAGATTAGTGGAACATAATCCTTTGAATGAATTTTAGGATGACTATGTAATAACATAAAAATATTTTGTTATGTAAATGAATATGTGTATTTTATAGAAAATAAATCCATTACCGGATACTATAAGAGGACGTGGGCGTGACACAAATGTACATAGGGGCAATAACTCTGAAAATGGTTCATTGGGCATGACCTGATCATCACCTAGTGCATAAAAAAGGTCTATACTATTCACTTATTTTTACACTCCATGGGGATATATTTGAAAAAATGACATATTATTTAAAAATTGTTATGAAGATGTTAAAAATTAATATATCTCTTAATAAACTGTTTTTATGATTATGATACTAGATATGAATATATATTTAAATTTATGTGACATATTCCATTAGTTTTTTAAATTATAAATTCTGTTTCATAAGGATATGATCCAATCTATGGTATATACTATTTATAAATTCACCTAAAAATGGAATGGGATATGTATAATTTCACATAATTCAATTTGTATGAATTAACATTTCATTGATAATATGGAACCTTTATTTTGAAATGAACTAGTTTACATCATTTTCATTATATGAGTGAATTTTATTCTCTAAGACTTATTTTTTCTTAGGGAATTAAATGAAGAATACGATGTTAGAGAAAAAACTATATAGTTGGTAGAAGGTAAATACAGGTTTAAAAAATGCACTAATTGTGGAATGAAACACTGTGTTTCTTTATTAAATGGATTGATAGTTATCTACATGTTTAGAGAGTAATTAAACCATGCTTGTGATTGGATGGGAATGAGAAAATATTCCAATGTTCAATGATACAATTGAAAGGATATTGGGAACTATGAAAATTAATTACCCTATCTTCGAATGAATATAGGCTACAATAATTGAATAGATCAGGTTAAATATTATGAAATTAGCCTTGATATTTTATAATGATTAATATTCTTTTGAATGGAATAAACAATTATTGCATTTTTTTATTTTTTTAATGATATCATGGTTAAAATAATATTTAAATTTACACTTATTTTACCATAACACTTTTTCATTAATATTTTAATGTTTATGTTGAATGATACTGGTAACCAAGAAATATAATACTGGGTGAAATTTGAACTTATTGGAAAAAATATGATTAATGGAAACATAAACCTTATTATGTTCCTAATTTGATGCTAATGATATTCGGATAAAGAGATGGTTTATATGCATAATGTAAATTGGATAGTATTGGCTATCTTGAAAATGATTAATGATTTGTTGACAAAGTGGTTTATGCTATCATTTAGGATGATTATATAATTATTGGTTTAAATTAATATACCCAACAATCTAAATTTTTCATAAGGAATATTGAAGCATGTATTTTTTCAATTTTTCTTTATGGTTATTTTGATGGGATTACATGATTAATGTATTAACATGTATGTTATTTTATAATTAATATCCACCTCATATTGTTTATGGAAATAATGATAATTTTATTTTAGAAATCATAGACATTCTTTCTAAATCAATGCGTCAAAATCTTTTTGATGATTCATATGGTTAACCATTTATAAAATGGTTACAGTTGAACATTGGATAAGTTTTCAGAGAGTGATCTATTACATTTCCGTATGAATATTTATGTATATTAGATAACATGTGAGAAAAAAATTTCATAATAATAAATAAACATCATATGAATTACTTATCATTCTATTATAGAAATCAGAATTTTTATAGTTAATTTTAGTTATTCAAGAATAAGAATTTCATTTTTTGTTATTATATTCTCGTAATAAGTATTGAATTATAAATATATCAGAACATAACCAATGTTTGAAATTTTGACTATGAAATAGAAAGGTGTAAGGTATGTATATTTATTTATATCCTTATAGAATAAAATAATTCCAAATGTTTATGTAAAATATATTGAAATAAAAAATTTATATTATTAAATTCATTTTAGATGAATCTATTGGCTTTATAAATAATCATAGATTTATGATTTTGAGTTCATTAACTTTTCATTGATTATTCACTTTCTTATGATCAATGACCTATATGAGTCTCTATAGTGATTTACTCTTCTCGTTTATGTCTATAACTTCCCATGGCATCCATGTGGTCCTAAGATCAAGCCAGGTTGGGAACAGGTAATATTCAGTACTCTGCAGGAGGTGATATGGGTGGTGGTGCAAAAGGATGATGTATGCATGATTCTTCACTGGGCCTTCGGTCCATGTACTTGGCTTCATGCCTAGAGGGCCAACATGCCATGTACTAATTGGTGGGATATCCCCTTGGGGTGATACGATTTATCACATTAGCCTATGTGTTTGTTGTGCGTGTGTGCTTGAATGTAATTGTACCCCAAATCAACTATTATATATATATTAACTTCATATTTACCTTATTTTTCTCTATTTAATTGTATATTTTTTTATCCCTTTTACGATGTGGGCTTTTCGACAATTATATTTCCCAATGTCAAACCCCTGATTGTTGAGATCATATTTAAATTGAAATGAAGTAATTTATTTAATGTGGGGAGAACATAATTCCCCAAAATTATAAATCTGAAAAAAAACCAAAACCACATGCTACTTGAAACACCAAGCTTAAACAACCCATGAAATATATTTATTTTCATTTAATCTCATTGATATCTGTACAACATGATACCCCCAGTCCAAATGAACTGTAATATAGTAAACCACTATAATCATGGAATTATATAGTTCAGTATGAATAATACATACTGAATTATTACATTTATGGTTACCTATTAATTATAAATATAATAATAATCATTAAAAAAAGGTTTTCTTGAAATACTGTATTTTTTCAAAAAGACTATTTAGTCACTCTTCATGCGCATAATTTGAAATTAATTCATATCACTATTAGAATATTTATATGATAAAATTATTTTATTATCTTTAATAATAAAATAAAAAATATATTAGGGTAAATTTTTTGGATTTTAGAGAAATTTATCATTTTCAATAAATAGTGAAAAATGAGGAATTTAATTAGAAATTTACATTTTTCTTTAAATTATTGGCAAAGTTAAATTATATTTTTAATTGATTTTAATGTAGAATTAGTTAATATATATATATTTTAATTAAATTTAGTTCATTGTATTTATTTTTTTATTCAAATTTTTAAATAAAATCATTTGAACATTTTGAACATTTTCAAATTGAAAACCTAGATTCTCCTCGAATCTGCAGGATTAATTTTAAATTAAAATTTTTCTCATATGATAATGAAATTTTAAAAAAATACATTAAATATTATGAATAAGGTTAATTTATACGATCTAATAATTTTAACATAATTTTTTACCAAATTCAGCAGTGAAAATAAGAAAATAAATTTATTGGGGTTAAAGTATAAATGGATTTACCAAGGGTTAACTTAAAAAGATAACAATGAGAATGACCTAAAAATTTATCTAAAATCATATTTATGGACATATTTAGATAATAAAATTTATAATAGTTGATAATAATCCATTATGGACACTTTTTTAGGTCTTAAACTAGGGTACACCTTTTAATTTTAAAAAATTCAGAGTGTTCCACTAACCTCACTTAAAAATGGCCACCCTATTTCCACTCTTATTAAAAATATATGACCTTTTTTTTGTTGGTCCATTAATTTATAAAAAACCATCCCAAATAAATATCCACTTTCTAGAAGCATTATTTTCAAAAAAAAAACAATGTTTGGATGGGTTTTGGTGCAAACATGAGGTTACCCGAATAAAAGGAAGCGATATTCAATTAATGTTTTTATTTTATTACACCCTCCACCTCCTTCTATTATATTTAATCCATGATGATATAACTAGCTAAGTATTTTCCATATACTTATATGTTTCTATTTAGTATATATATCCTAAAATTGTCTCATATTCTATCAAATGAGCAACAAAAACCTCATTCACATGTACAGAAGACTACCTCCTCATAAACCCATGCCATTCTTTTTCTAGTCCCGCCTATCAGGTTTTGATATGATAATGGACAAAAATTACATATATTATATTTATAACAAAATTATACCTTTGGATTAATTATATCTTAAATAAATATTTTACTTTCCATTCAATATAGGATACGATAACGTAGATCTTTTTTACGATGGACTGCCACCTCATGAAGAGATGTTATTTGAAATACACTATTGATTTACATGGTAGTTAATAGTGATTAAGTAAACCAATATTTTCTTTATAAATGAAAAATTTATAATATACATTCAATATTTTACTTCTGAAAAAATCATTTACTTCTTACACTAAAAAATGATTGCATTGTTCAGGTACAAGTTGACTACCACCTACACGAAGTGATGTAGCTCTATTTCAGTCACCACACCTAATTTATTGTATATAAATGTATATTTAAAGAATTATTATAGATAATTTGATATTTTTATAATTATATAATGATAAAATATTACTTACCTTCTTTCAATAATGATCAATGGAAGAAGAAAATATTACTAATTGCATTTGTAAGGCCAACCATCTCGATGATTATATCATAGTCTATTTTTTATAACCATCATTAATGATTTGTTTTAAAACTAAAATTCATGAATAAAAATTATTATTATTTCATTATTATTACTCAGTGTATTATGTAGCTATATAATATGTACAATAATTTTATATTTCATAACAAAGAAAGAATGAGAAAATAAGGAAATTAACAAATGAAAAAAATAAGAATAATGAATGATTATTAATGAAAGAGTGATAATATGTTTATATATTATATTATAAATATAAATATGATTATGGTATAATTTAATAAATTTCATAAAACCAATATAATAAATTTCAATGAATGTTCAACCTGAAGGAAGTGTGAGGTAATTGACTTCATCCGAATTTCCCTTCATTGAGGCATATTATAATGTTATGGACATAATTTTTTATATGGTGTATATAATACCCCCATGACATGTATTATTATGATTAAATACTATATCATAGAATTTTATGTTCTAATTTTAATTATTTCGTTAAATGTGATATGACATAATGGTTTCCAAGTGGTAAATAATTTCATAACTCAATAGTTTTTCATTGGATTATTTTACTTCTTTATTATATCTGATATACTAATATTATGTATGTATTTACATTTTATTAAAATATATTTTGTTTCCACTTATTTTAGTTTTATTTTTAATTGATACACATAATCAATTCAATAATGTCTTTTCATTTCAACCTTATGATCAATTTAATGCTTTATTGCATAATATCATTCTAATGGATATTTTTTATTCATGAATTATAGTTGATGGAAATTATTTGATAACTGTAAAATAAACTGTAACGCCCCGACCCTAGTTACCCAGAGTCGGTGCATTATTACATAACATTGGCATGATCACAAGAAAGATCAAATCTCGAAAGACCGATTGGTTTAGTATCCTTGGAAACACTAGATATATTCATAAGTTTTACATTACATCATTAAACGAAAAACTACTACAACAACATATTGTCTCCATAATCCACACTCATATCCCCACATAATATCCCTGCAGGTCATTCATAACTTACTTCTTCACTTCCTGGGAAAAATAAAACATATAAAAGGGGTGAGCTCAAATGCCCAGTAAGGATAACAATATAGCGGAAACTTTCATAAATAAGAATAAACTTTTAAGGCAATGTATAACTAAAACAAAAGCCTTTCAAACATGAACTTTCAACATGGAATGGCATAAATAAAATGAAATAATGCCATTTACTTATTCACATGGATATTCTACTAATCGAATAATCACATGAAAAAATCAATAACCACTTTCATAATGTTGGAATGCATAATGCCAGACTATCATAACCACATAGCCAAGGCCTCGTGCCAAGACTAAAAATAAGATTTTGTCAAGGCCTTGTGCCAAGACACTAGTTTGTCTCATGAGACCTACCGATGCATCGAGGAGCTATAGCGGGCTCCACCCGTCACTTATTAAGTCCAATGCATTCCCATATGAAAAGTTTAAACATAACATAAACATTCGTATTAAAACTAGCATACGAAATGTCAATAATTTCACCATAAACTATGAATGGTATAAAAATAGAACATCCACAGTCAAACATATCACAAAACCTTCAATACAATATAGAAGTTTTGTATCATAATAAATCAACTTCAAATAAGCATAAAATCCGTCAAAGGATGTTGACATAGATGAAATCAAAACAATTTTTAGAGAAATATCTCTTTCTATTTTTGAAATCATTTAAGAGCCATATAAAATAAAACATTTTCTTGAAAATATTCTTATAAGCTTGTAAGGAAAACATTGAAGATTTTATAACGGCAGAAAATAACTGCACTAGCCGTATAAGTTAAAAAAACATTCTTACCTTAATTCTGTCGAAAAGGTTAAAAAGGACCTTGTTTTGAAAACGACGGAAAGATTCCTTTATAAACCTCTTATAAAAAGTCAAAAAGGGTATAAATGACTTTAACCCATATTCTTGTAAATAATAAATATGTTTTGAAATACATTTCGAAGAAACATGGATGTGGATGATAAAGAAATCCCAGTAGATTATTACGTATAAACAACCTCGGATAATGAAGAGATTGTGAAATAACCCTTACCTTGTACTTTTCCTTGGTTGGGGTAGGTTAACCTCCTGTATAATGGTGAAATAAATTTTATTAAATTATACAAGAATCATATATATTAATATGATATCATATATGATCTTTTAATATTGATTTGATAATAATATCTTAGTATTATCGTTGTTTCGGGTGTTAACTTATATGTTTTGTTACATAAGACATGTTTGTAAAGGATAGGTTGTATATTATTCATATCCAGAATGATATCAAGTCCTTAAACATCATTTTTAAATCACCAAATGATAATTATACTTGAATGGATACGATGGAGAATGAATCTCATCGCGTTCGTGGAGACGGTAGTCCGTACGTACGCACGAGCGACAATATCATTATTTTGATATTAAAATAATATATAAATGGATGTTATATCATATATACAGAATCATTAACATGTTATATTTATTATTGACATGAGTTACACATCATTATTATACCCATCCAAATAATATTATATTGAATAACAATTACACCACGACGTGGAGACGGTAAGCCGTACGTACGCACGTATGGTGACATGTTATTCAAAGGGTGGATAGAATACTGAATATGATTGTACCATATTTATAATAACATCACAGTATATGTGAGATACTGGAGTTATTATTTTAGAATGGTAAGAACAAAGGAAGAAGAAGTGGAAGAAGAAATGAACTTGGAGAAGGGTGGTGAAATCATTACCTCTTCTTCGGGTTCTTCCTTTTGATTTGATCAAAAGGGCTCCTTAGGTTGGCTTTCTGATCAAACTAAGGCCTCTAGGTTGTAGTGAGGGATGTTGGGAGAGTATTTGGGTAGAGTTTGGCCGAACCAAAAGGCTTTGAAGGTGTGAAGAAATGAGAAGGAGGAGTGCCCTTTTATAAGAGGGGTGAGGGGCACCTTTGGAAAAGCTAGAAATATTAATTTATAATAAATTCATATTCGGTTTCTAATGGCTCCAAATCTTATTATTCAAAGGTTAAGGTGGGGATAGGTCGAAAACCACTCAACCAATAGAATTTAGACAGGTTTGGGTACTTATATTAACCTTATCATTAAGTATTAACTCTAAGTTAATTAGTTTCACTTTTACAATGTCTCTTTGTATTTTTATATAATATGGTTAATAAACTTACTATATACATCCAAGAGACCCCCAAGTGGTCCATTAATGATTAACCTATCATTATATAAGTCTCTTGTCTGAACCATAGATTTTTAGGAATTTAATATCAATTAATAATATAATATTTGTTTTAAGAACTCTTTTATGTCAATTTTGACACTATTCAATAGTTGATTTTTGTGAAACTCATAACAGATTGATTACTTCGAACAAAGTCCATTAAATCAATCCTAATATATCATATTAGCCTAGAAAATTAGTTTAATTCATTAAAAGTTTCATATTATATTTATTTGGGTATTTATAATATCAATTATTTTAATTTTTCACTATTATAGTAATTACTGCATCATCATTGTGTCATAAATAAAATAAATTACTTAATGTCTAAAAATTATAAATAAAATATCATTATGTAGGAAATCTTTTTATCTTTCTAATGAATATTTATAATCTAAAATCCAACATATATAACCCTATGTAAAAATTGTTGTTCTAAAAGATATATGCTTGTGTCATTTTTGTATTCATTTTAACTAAATTAAAATAAAGTGTCATTATCACTTACAAGTGGATCCATGGGGTCCCAAAATTGACACGAAGATGTCCATGGTCGACCATCTATCAAACAATAGGGTTAAGACACGTTTTTAGGGTAATTTAGTATTATTATAATATTATTTTTTTAACCCTTATTTACCGGATTTACCCTTAACCATGGTAAATAAAATATTTACCGCAGTAATTATTCAAAATGTCTAAAAATAAAAGTTACCCATTTACTCAATTTGAACATCCTGATTACAAATATGGAATCCATTTTCCTAAATTCAAAACACATAAGTGGCAGAAATTAATTTAAAATTAATTCCCGCTGTCAAAACAAAAAGCGTGTTTTTAAGAGATAATAACTATCAAAAGATTGACACTTGTTTATGTTCGGTTTAATTGTAAAATTATGTCCAATGACCAACATTATATTAAATGGTAAAAATATATTCCAAATATACTCTAAAACCACTCAAATTCATAATTTATCGCTATTAATTATTTTGATTAAAAAAGTTGTTTTTAATTAAAATTTAGTAATTTTCACTATTCATCAAAATATGAAAGTTATCCGAAATGTACCAAAATTTCACCTTAGGCTAAATTCGATATTCCGAATCCAAAAATGAAGTCCATTTTTAAATATAAAATATATATAATTTCAAAAAGTAGGTATTACTATTCATAATGGCTAGTTTGATTGGTTGTGGTGTGTGTTAAAACTCAAGGTTGCGTACAACACACGCTACTGTATTATTCAAAGAAAGTGTACCGTGGAACCTTGGGATGTTTCATTTTAAATTTTTGATGTCCCCATTTAGTCAAAAAGTTTAAAATATTGTATTTAAAAAGGGTTCACTATTAAACGTTGATAAAAGTGCAATACTGAAAATGAATTTGTTCTTGCATTATATCTAAGAAACTCATAATATGGATTCTAAAATTATAAGGATAATATAAAGTTTAAAATTAGTTTAATACTATTCATAACCTCTTTTGAATGGATTTTTTTTTGGTAAGTCATGGTGCAATTGAACTCGGTGTTGCGTGTAGTGCAAGTTATTGAATTATTTTGAAGAAATAACACACTATGAAATTTTGGGGTGTTACATTCTCCCCTCCTTCAATAAATTGCGTCCTCGCAATTTGAAATTGTTCTTCGAAAATAAAAGGTTGAAAGTAGAAAATATATTTGTGGGAAAACCCACATCGGAAATTGGGTTACTAAAATTTAGTCTTAATATGAGGAAAAGAGAAATCAAAGGGTCACAACCAAATTATGATCTCGATTAGGAGAACATTGGTGGCAATTAAAGACATATAATCGGAGGAAAAACGTAAATATTTATAGGTAGTGATTGAGGTCATCAATCACAAACAAGTGTATAATTGAGGTCCTTAAATTCATCAATCTATGATGATTTGAAATACCATCGGTTCAACAAAACATAGGGTATTAGGATAACACATTTTTGACGTTTCAAAATATCTTAGTTGAAATCCCACATCGAAAAATGAATTATCGAGGCCTCTATTTAAAATAAAGAGTGGAAAGTATGAAGATTACCGAAAATAACACATACTAGGGTTCCATGTATGAAAATATGGATATGGAAGAGAAATCTAACCATCAATTATCTGATGGAGAGTGGTAGAGAACATGGCTATGAAAAGGCCAACAATCCCAAATCCATAAATTAGTGATGATTTAAGGTATCATCTAGGAAAACATTTTTGTTCTAAGTTACTTTTCTTAATGTTGAGGAATTTATTTATGAGATTGGATAAGATCATAAGGAGATATACTTACTTTATAATTAGAGTTTTATCCATTAATAAATTTCTACCACAAACTCATCTTTCACTCTAAAAGATAATAGAATGTAAAAAAAAAATCTATTTACACTATTCGTATAGGGTTCCAAAATAAACGAATTTATAATTCATCTACAAGATCATTTAATAAAAACTACATTATTTAATCCAGGACATCTCGTGGGCCAGTGGTAGGTGATACACCCTTGTCGCCCTTCGGTTGCGGGTTCAAGTCTCGCAGCCTTGCCGGACGCGACAGGTTGCCGCCCGACCTCTGGGTTGCCCTTTTATGGCAATCCAAAATAATCCAAACTAGAACTATCCAAAAATAATTCTTTCCAAACTCACAGTCCAACATTTATAAGGAAGGTAAACATTATGTATATCCTTTTTACCCCGTAATAGCTTATGAATACCTTCATCATGTATTCTTTTAATACACTGAAACATCCTGAATTACCATAATCTTTATTGATTACATTCATGCTCCCTTATTCCATATAGAATTCTGGATATACTTCATCAATCCAAAAATGTTTTAAACCCCAACAATGATGGAATATACAAATCATTAATCAGTTCCAAGGTAGTCAAGAATATCCAATATAATTTATCCAAAACAATCACATATTATTCCAAAATCACTACCTCAGTATCAGAACTATATTATGATTTATCATTCTCTCAACCATATATTTTCCAAAAATTTATCCTGCTATTGAGTCACTTTTCTTTATTCCACACAATCTCAAGTCCTTAATGAAATAGTACTGCAGTACAATCCTTATATACTCCATAATTATTATAACAAGTACATTGTTGATACAACACTCAGTTGACATAATCAACATAAGAACTCTAATCATTCCTCTTCATCTGTGGTAGTATCATAACTTGATTATTATCCAATAACATCATTTGCGGCATAGTCTGATGACTGGGACATAAGTTCGCGTAGTGTCCAAACTCCTTGCAAATGAAGCATTGTACATTTAAAACCATTTTCTTACCCTTGCAGTCACTTACTTTGTGCCCTTTTCCTCCACACTTATAACAAACTCCCATTCCTTTCAGGGAAGTTCCAAGGTGTTTCTTTCCACAGTTACCACATATGGGAAAATTCTTCTTTTCCATCTTCCCTTTATCCATCTTTCTCTCTTCCATCCTTTTCTTCTCTTTCTTCCCTTCAAAGCCATAGGACTCAGTAAAATCTTTACTTATATTATCAACACATGATATTATTTCTTCATATGATGATAATACATGGGAGACTATTTCTCTTTTAAATTCTAGCTTAAGACCATGAAAGATATGATCCTTCCTTCTCTTTGAATCATGTGTATTTATGGAGTTCTCATTCCTTCTACTGGGCGCCATTTCTAAACAATGGCATAAACTAGATCAGTTTATGAATCAAAATACATAATCCCATACTTATAAAACACTTAACATAAATTGAACTATTTATGGATATAATCCATAATCATAAAAATGTTTTCTTTGAGGAAGTATATACTCATAAACCCTTCATAATGATTTGTAAAGAAAATGAGAGTTATCCTAAGCATATCCCCCGGGAGTGTCGTAACCAAGAGTGCAGCAAGGCCCGTTGTCGTGCACCAGTTCCCGTTCGAGTCTAGCTCAAAGCGGTGTTTTCGGGTTTTACCCCTAGGTACATCTGTGCCAGAGCCGCCTCTACCTGCTCATATCCAGACATGGATGTATTGCTCGGAAAACTCACAAAATCTCTACAATACCAAAATTCTAGGAAGTTCTTCTATACTAATCCTCAAAGTTCATCTTAGGTCTACGTGTTCTAATCAGAGTTTATCTAAATCTAGCTTCCAAGGTTTGTACTAAACTTCCTCTGATACCAACTGTAACGCCCCGACCCTAGTTACCCAGAGTCGGTGCATTATTACATAACATTGGCATGATCACAAGAAAGATCAAATCTCGAAAGACCGATTGGTTTATTAGCCTTGGAAACACTAGATATATTCATAAGTTTTACATTACATCATTAAACGAAAAACTACTACAACAACATATTGTCTCCATAATCCACACTCATATCCCCACATAATATCCCTGCAGGTCATTCATAACTTACTTCTTCACTTCCTGGGAAAAATAAAACATATAAAAGGGGTGAGCTCAAATGCCCAGTAAGGATAACAATATAGAGGAAACTTTCATAAATAAGAATAAACTTTTAAGGCAATGTATAACTAAAACAAAAGCCTTTCAAACATGAACTTTCAACATGGAATGGCATAAATAAAATGAAATAATGCCATTTACTTATTCACATGGATATTCTACTAATCGAATAATCACATGCAAAAATCAATAACCACTTTCATAATGTGGGAATGCATAATGCCAGACTATCATAACCACATAGCCAAGGCCTCGTGCCAAGACTAGAAATAAGATTTTGTCAAGGCCTTGTGCCAAGACACTAGTTTGTCTCATGAGACCTACCGATGCATCAAGGAGCTATAGCGGGCTCCACCCGTCACTTATTAAGTCCAATGCATTCCCATATGAAAAGTTTAAACATAACATAAACATTCGTATTAAAACTAGCATACGAAATGTCAATAATTTCACCATAAACTATGAATGGTATAAAAATAGCACATCCACAGTCAAACATATCACAAAACCTTCAATACAATATAGAAGTTTTGTATCATAATAAATCAACTTCAAATAAGCATAAAATCCGTCAAAGGATGTTGACATGGATGAAATCAAAACACTTTTTAGAGAAATATCTCTTTCTATTTTTGAAATCATTTAAGAGCCATATAAAATAAAACATTTTCTTGAAAATATTCTTATAAGCTTGTAAGGAAAACATTGAAGATTTTATAACGGCAGAAAATAACTGCACTAGCCGTATAAGTTAAAAAAACATTCTTACCTTAATTCTGTCGAAAAGGTTAAAAAGGACCTTGTTTTGAAAACGACGGAAAGATTCCTTTATAAACCTCTTATAAAAAGTCAAAAAGGGTATAAATGACTTTAACCCATATTCTTGTAAATAATAAATATGTTTTGAAATACATTTCGAAGAAACATGGATGTGGATGATAAAGAAATCCCAGTAGATTATTACGTATAAACAACCTCGGATAATGAAGAGATTGTGAAATAACCCTTACCTTGTACTTTTCCTTGGTTGGGGTAGGTTAACCTCCTGTATAATGGTGAAATAATTGTTATTAAATTATACAAGAATCATATATATTAATATGATATCATATATGATCTTTTAATATTGATTTGATAATAATATCTTAGTATTATCGTTGTTTCGGGTGTTAACTTATATGTTTTGTTACGTAAGACATGTTTGTAAAGGATAGGTTGTATATTATTCATATCCAGAATGATATCAAGTCCTTAAACATCATTTTTAAATCACCAAATGATAATTATACTTGAATGGATACGATGGAGAATGAATCTCATCGCGTTCGTGGAGACGGTAGTCCGTACGTACGCACGAGTGACAATATCATTATTTTGATATTAAAATAATATATAAATGGATGTTATATCATATATACAGAATCATTAACATGTTATATTTATTATTTACATGAGTTACACATCATTATTATACCCATCCAAATAATATTATATTGAATAACAATTACACCACGACGTGGAGACGGTAAGCCGTACGTACGCACGTATGGTGACATGTTATTCAAAGGGTGGATAGAATACTGAATATGATTGTACCATATTTATAATAACATCACAGTATATGTGAGATACTGGAGTTATTATTTTAGAATGGTAAGAACAAAGGAAGAAGAAGTGGAAGAAGAAATGAACTTGGAGAAGGGTGGTGAAATCATTACCTCTTCTTCGGGTTCTTCCTTTTGATTTGATCAAAAGGGCTCCTTAGGTTGGCTTTCTGATCAAACTAAGGCCTCTAGGTTGTAGTGAGGGATGTTGGGAGAGTATTTGGGTAGAGTTTGGCCGAACCAAAAGGCTTTTAAGGTGTGAATAAATGAGAAGGAGGAGTGCCCTTTTATAAGAGGGGTGAGGGGCACCTTTGGAAAAGCTAGAAATATTAATTTATAATAAATTCATATTCGGTTTCTAATGGCTCCAAAGATTATTATTCAAAGGTTAAGGTGGTTATAGGTCTAAAACCACTCAACCAATAGAATTTAGACAGGTTTGGGTACTTATATTAACCTTATCTTTAAGTATTAACTCTAAGTTAATTAGTTTCACTTTTACAATGTCTCTTTGTATTTTTATATAATATGGTTAATAAACTTACTATATACATCCAAGCGACCCCCAAGTGGTCCATTAATGATTAACCTATCATAATATAAGTCTCTTGGCCGAACCTTAGATTTTTAGGAATTTAATATCAATTAATAATATAATATTTGTTTTAAGAACTCTTTTATGTCAATTTTGACACTATTCAATAGTTGATTTTTGTGAAACTCATAACAGATTGATTACTTCGAACAAAGTCCATTACATAAATCCTAATATATCATATTAGCCTAGAAAAGTAGTTTAATTCATTAAAAGTTTCATATTATATTTATTTGGGTATTTATAATATCAATTATGTTAATTTTTCACTATTATAGTAATTACTGCATCATCATTGTGTCATAAATAAAATAAATTATTTAATGTCTAAAAATTATAAATAAAATATCATTATGTAGGAAATCTTTTTAGCTTTATAATGAATATTTATAATCTAAAATCCAACATATATAACCCTATGTAAAAATTGTTGTTCTAAAAGATATATGCTTGTGTCATTTTTGTATTCATTTTAACTAAATTAAAATAAAGTGTCATTATCACTTACAAGTGGATCCATGGGGTCCCAAAATTGACACGAAGATGTCCATGGTAGACCATCTATCAACCAATAGGGTTAAGACACGTTTTTAGGGTAATTTAGTATTATTATAATATTATTTTTTTAACCCTTATTTACCGGATTTACCCTTAACCATGGTAAATAAAATATTTACCGCAGTAATTATTCAAAATGTCTAAAAATAAAAGTTACCCATTTACTCAATTTGAACATCCTGATTCCAAATATGGAATCCATTTTCCTAAATTAAAAACACAGAAGTGGCAGAAATTAATTTAAAATTAATTCCCGCTGTCAAAACAAAAAGCGTGTTTTTAAGAGATAATAACTATCAAAAGATTGACACTTGTTTATGTTCGGTTTAATTGTAAAATTATGTCCAATGACCAACATTATATTAAATGGTAAAAATATATTCCAAATATACTCTAAAACCACTCAAATTCATAATTTATCGCTATTAATTATTTTGATTAAAAAAGTTGTTTTTAATTAAAATTTAGTAATTTTCACTATTCATCAAAATATGAAAGTTATCCGAAATGTACCAAAATTTCACCTTAGGCTAAATTCGATATTCCGAATCCAAAAATGAAGTCCATTTTAAAATATAAAATATATATAATTTCAAAAAGTAGGTATTACTATTCATAACGGCTAGTTTGATTGGTTGTGGTGTGTGTTAAAACTCAAGGTTGCGTACAACACACGCTACTGTATTATTCAAAGAAAGTGTACCATGGAAGCTTGGGATGTTTCATTTTAAATTTTTGATGTCCCCATTTAGTCAAAAAGTTTAAAATATTGTATTTAAAAAGGGTTCACTATTAAACGTTGATAAAAGTGCAATACTGAAAATGAATTTGTTCTTGCATTATATCTAAGAAACTCATAATATGGATTCTAAAATTATAAGGATAATATAAAGTTTAAAATTAGGTTAATACTATTCATAACCTCTTTTGAATGGATTTTTTTTTGGTAAGTCATGGTGCAATTGAACTCGGTGTTGCGTGTAGTGCAAGTTATTGAATTATTTTGAAGAAATAACACACTATGAAATCTTGGGGTGTTACATAAACCCATTTAATTTTAATATACTATTTTTATTAATGATATTTCCAAATAATATTATAATTTATAATGTTGGTTTTACATAAAACTATTGAATTTCCTTTAAGAAAATCCATCAACATTTAGATATTATTCATAAAAAGCTACAAAAACCCATTCTTTAAAAAATTATTTATAAAATGTTTCTAAACCGTTTAATTTTCTTTTGTTAATTTAAATAATATAAATCTATATTTTTAAAATAAATAACGTAATCTTTCATTTTTTTGAAAAATATTTTTTCTTTGGATTTTACAAAAAAGAGAAATTAATCTTTATTTTTTTGTGTAATGAATAAATAAAATTTCTTGTCATCATGACCACTCGATTATTTTTAAGGATTATTTTATATGTTTCAATGGTTATATTAAAAGGAAATTATATTTAAATTTCTTGTTGTTTTATTAAAAGTGATTTTCCAAATTAGAAATACAGTTTCATCAAGAATGTTTTTATGATATTTTATGGAATATCTATTCATTAATAACAAAAACCTTTTTTATACCTTTTCTCCACTGGTATATGTCATAATTATATCATCTTTATTAATTGTAACAATGGTTTATGATCATTTTGCATGAAAAAAGTATTAAAATTCACTTTCATGATTAATTTATGTTTTAATTTACTTCCCCATAAAATAGTCACTTCAAAATGATCATTCGACATTAAATTTCCCGGAAATATTAATATTAGTATTGTGGTTATGTTTATTGGATAAAACATATATCATTTTTACACATAGTTTTCTACATTGAATATTATTTTCTATCTATGGAAATGTTGATATATTTGTATTCTTTACTTATTATAATTATAATTTTATAAGGATCATTGTTCACAAATTGAATATGTAATTATATATATGCGGAATGATTTGGACCTGATATGGGGGGTGAGGCTTTGAATTATAAATCCCCTCAATTAATAAGTAGTCTCAGGAGAAAAATTTGAATGTATGTATTAAATGATTTTATACATATTATTTTAAGAAGTCCAATGAATGTTCTTGATGGGAGAGGTGTCATGATATTTATGAACATAGAATCGAATAATTATGTATTTTCAACATAAAAAATTCAGTTATTATAATCTATGATATTTTTATATTGATATTTTCTCTATATTCATTTCATTTTTAGTATTTTGATTAAATGGAATGGGTTTTCAGTTATTAATATTTCTAAATTTTTTATATAATTTCTTATTGTGGTATCTATGTTATTGTTTAATTGGAATGTGTGTTCGGTTATTTACCATTCTATATTGATTGTTAATTATTTATTCATAATAATTCTATTTTTCATAACCTATACTGAGAATTAAATTTCACCTCGATTTTTTTCATTTACGCAGGATTCAATGAAGTGTACTATGATTGATGTGTAAGGATATTCTAGAGGGAATAATGTTTTTTTCTCAATAAAATTTCTCATAGTTTGGGTTTTCACATGTAATAATAGAATCGTGTATATATCTAGTTTATCAAGTCTAATAACTTCTTTGGTCCTTTGCAATGTGATTACTTGTATATTATTCCATTGTAATATAGTAGACACCAGATTTTGTCTACTAGGGTTATGGTCGCTACACATAATGAATATTATTTATATATTAAATACAAATTTTTTTTTTAGTATTTATATATTTATTTTTAATATACTCTAAATCAAGGGATGAGTATTTAAATATGGTGCTAACAACTTTTCATAATGAAAAAATATATGAAATGTACAATAAATCATTGCATTAGATGGAGGATGTTCCATTCTTGGCGAATGTTTTCACCAGCTAATGGATATCTATAGAACCTTTTAAGATAAAAAAACTAAGGAGTGTCCTGAAACAATATATGTGAGGGAGATCCATGTTTTCCATGGACTAGCTGGGTGTTTGTCATAACCCACCGTAATGGGGACCATTTTGAGACATCTCGAAGCCCACCTCCAATAAGCAAGGGGACGATGACCAATGATGAGTAGAAATAAAAACACAAAAGGATGAAAATAGCCTAATTTACATTCACACAGACACATAAATCAACAATAATATAAAATACTAAAATGTAAAACAAATAATACCAGTGAATGGATACATTAATAAAACCACAATCATAGCATGACACTATAGTCCCAATACAAGCCCAAAATAACTATAGAGAGTTCATTATGATCATGATGTGAGGGTATTAATAAAATTCAACCACACAAAAGAAAAAATGATCAATCAAGGTCAATCTGTACTCTACAATCTCCATGTCATCCCAGGACATCGTGAAATAGAACCTCGTCTACATAAGAAAAGAAATGTTAAGGTAGAACCCATGTTGGGGACAATATAAAAATATATATTAGAACACCACACAAAAATCAATATGAATCATAAATAATTCTCATCTCATAACAGAGATATATAAATAAAATTTAATATAACTATAGATACTCAGTAAAGACACCATGCCTCTAGGAAATCTCAACAAAACTATCGGCCACAAAATTCTACTCGATGTATCTTGGAAATTATTATTTTATAATAACCCACTCCATGAGCCATGATAACATAAATCATATTAATCCATGTGGACATAATCATTGGAATAATCCTATGGAAAAAAATTTGTCTCAAAATACCTCAATACTCATATAGTGGTTCACACCCAAGACCACTAGGGGCAGAAAAAACTAATCTCTATCAACCCTAAATGTAGTGAATCATATACCAATGGTACCACGAATAAAACTAAAACAACCATATAGATGGAGTATTAACTCCCAACACCGAGATTTCACATATATTTCATTACCCACCTGAGTTTATAAGAAGAAATGATATAGGATCACACTTTGGTCTTAGGGAGGGACACCATAAAGACGCATCCTCTATAGGCGATAACAATCATAATATGTGGATGTAATTTATCACTATAAACATAAGTGTATATACCATATATACACAAAAAATCAATACTATTACAACACTAAAGAAACAAAGGGATACAAACACCCTAAATGTGGGTAGAAGGCATATAGTGGGGGTACACAGTGCACCCACCCAACCCCTAGTCTACCCTTATGGTACTGCCTCACACATCTTGTATATAACTAGATATAAAGTTTGAAATTATATATACACAACATTTAGAGGAAATTAATAATCCATCTAAGTTTTTCTATCTCATCCCCTATAATGTGGGTCGTGACCTTGAAATACATGTTATTCCCATGTACAAACACATGTACACCTAGTCATGATTGTGAACACATATCCATGTATGTTTCCATGTATCTCAGACTGCCTCTACCTATGTATCCTATTAGTTTCATGCAATAATCTGGCATGGGTCACATGGTGTGTTATATATGTCACAATGTGTTTGATTTTTCTTCTCTGTCAAAACCCTTGTAATGCACTGTGGGACCCACATTATGCACGTCTATAAATTTCAGGTCATGTAACCGGGGATTATCCAAAATCTAAATATTATTCTCTCTTTCTATGTATGTGCTTCCACCATCGTGAAGCTAGTTGGGATTCATATATTTGTGTCTTTTTATCCATAACTTTCACTGATCGTTGTGATTTGGGATTCGATATTCTTAATAATCACCACAATTTAAACTTCCATCACCTCCATGCATCAAAACCATGAAGACTAAAAATCCTCTTATTGATCTAGTATACTTTAATTCATCCTCCATGACAACAACTCAATCTCAAACATGATCATGAACGGTATGCATGGTATTGATCTATTTCACTAAAAAATAGTCACACAACCATAGAATTCTTAGTATTTCATCTAAACATTGGCCAAAGGAATTTCCGGTAATAAAAGTGTGAAGAAATATGAGTGACATCCATAAGCCAAAAAATATGAGGATCAAACATCAGCCTTTGTTCAATTTTTGGACTCAATATTTTTTTGACGAATTATTAAAATAAAGATGGAATAAATAATGAATAGTTTTTTCTACCATAAATATATCTATTTTTTAATCCAGAATCATTTATTATTTTTGGAATTTATTCATGTTCATTAAAGATAAAAAATGTGATGGAAATAAAACAAATAAAACTTCCTACATAGAGTGTAGGTCGATCACTAATGAATAATTATGATTTGTTGTATTTTCTAGTGAGATCTATAAACATTTATGTCACAATGATCCTCGATCTAGATCAAACATGATGTCATTCTCTATAATTTCAATCCTCTAATAGTCTTCTAGATCTTTAGGTTTATGAAGCTAACCCAGATATGTCATTATAAATATTTATTCATAATAAATGTCAGATCCTTCCAAATTTATTAAAATTATTAATTTCATTTAATTAATTTTTATAAAAAATATCCAATGTCCAAGCCCAACACAAGTTCTAGATGTGATTCACTATTATTTCATTCCTAGGTCAAAACTGATACATTACCTTGAATATTTTCCTCAGATATCCAATTCAAGACACCATTAAAGAGTTAAACAACATTTTCATGAAATCATGCATTCATGATATTATTTTTCTAAATTTATTTAAGTTTTAATTCCATTCCGACCACGACATTTAATCTCTTGTCTTCTCATTTACTGGTTCCAAAAAAAATACATATATTATTTTGATAAAGAACATGGAAAAATTAGAGCCCTTAATTTCATTAAAACATAGGTATTCTCATCATAAAAAAACCATTCTACAAAATATTAGGGTACTTGGCTCGCATCAAGGAATCTGTCTTTATGGTGCTCCCCTAAATATTATTATGCCACCAATGGACTTGCACTTGGAGAATTGATCTCCCATGAAGGATCCTCCCATGTAGATTATTGACCTCCACTAGGTGGTAAACAAAGGTATCTCTATCCTATATATCTATCTCACCCAAATAAATAAATTTTGGATGGTCATATTGATACTGCCTCAGTTGTGACATGTGGAAGACATCATGTACTCAATATAACTACAAGAGTAAATCTATAGTGTACACCACATTTCCAAATCTATGTATTATCTAGAAATGATTATCAATTTAGGTGATAGCTTGCAGCCCATGAAAAATATCTATAAACAGGTCAAGGTAAGAACCCAAATAACACATGGACTACCTCATAAAAATTTGGTGTCCTCTATCGTGGGACATCATAGGACATTGAATGGATTCCTGAAGTCTTTATGCAATCCAGGATAACATGAAACTTATTTTTCATAGCTCACATCAACTCTGGGACCATGAGTTCTAACTCACATAGATCTATCCAACAATGTGGTGACCTTCATGGTCACCCATATAGGGGTTTTAATGGTTCCATACAAATGGTGTAATTATATCATTCATGTACAAAAAACCCCACCAAGGGGAGGTGGTCCACACAAATACGGAAAAAATCCATCATGGAATTCAACAACACATACCCTAAGACCTTAATAGTCCTCTTAGTATGGAAGTTATAATGTGTATGACACACCGTTTTCAAAATCAACTAACTCCCAAATGATACTTTAAATCCTCTCCATAATCTCTACATGAGAATAGAATCATAGTTTTAAGTTACCATCTTGGGTACATTATATAGACAAACTATATTTTGTACGTAGAAGTGTTCCATGAACTCTATTAAACTCCTCTAAATAATTTATATGAAGTGGTCAAAATTGGTGAGTTAGTCTATAATAACCTATATGGAATAATGTCCCATGTATGTATATGGTAACCACATCAATATGTCCATGTATATCACAAAACACTTATACTCAGGTAACTCAAGGGGTTTAGCTAATCCTGCTCGAATTTGATCCTCATCATTCACTTAATTGTAACTAACCCAACAAGAGACAATCTGTACAATACAACTCTTCATTATTGGACAACAAAACTATTATAATATTTCCTTCTAATTCTCTTCCATAATTGGATGTACCAGAAAATAGGATGCATTAAACTCCCTCATCACCACCTCATACAATTTCACCATTACCATCACCCATCCTCTAAAATGATAACATTCTATCTACCTAAAAAAACCATCTGGAGAATCTATAATTGGTTTATGAGTACATAAGGACTCACAATAGGTATCTCCTTTATAAAATACCATAAAATGCTTTAACAGTTGTGGGGTAAAAACCATCAACTAAAGATATAAAGCATTATCCTTTTATAATAAGGACAACTACAATTATGATTACTACTCTAAATCCTCAACCAACAACTGAGATGAAGATGTTCCGATGAGAGTGTTATCCACAATGCTCCCCTTCCAATAAGAATATAAAATCTCAATTTCATGTACCTAGAGGAACACAATCAATTGTCTCTGTCTCAAGATAATATCATTCTGAGAAAAGATATAATTGAGTCTCTTTTTTCCAGAGTAGATGATAATCCTCTGACCTCTTAGGTATTGTCGCAACATATTCCGGGTGATGAAAACAACATCTAGTTCAAAATCATGCCCCATGTATTTCTACATAGGTGTTCTCTTCCGCATGGACCAATTTGTGATTATTTCCTACCTGTTTATTTGGGAAACAATAATTTCAATCCATGTGGCATCATATAGCCTTAGATACATGACACACAACTCTAGTAATACAATGATATTGATTCTTGTTAACATATGACACAAATCCTAAAAAGCACTACTGGAACCGTTCTTTAATTACGAAATGATTCCCCATTTGGGTCAAAGATTTCAATGGTGATTCCACTCTGGGGAAAGTGTGAATAATCCTTTGATAGTACCCCGCAAACCCAAGAAAATCATATACCTTGGTAACACTATTGGGTGGATACCAATATAGAACTACCTAAAACAATGTCATTTAACATATCACTTATTCTTCTAAGATGATGTGTACCATGAAGAAGATATATAAATTAAAAAATTGTCACTTGAGTGTGTCCCATTAATTTGGTGTTGTTAGAGTGGGTCTATTATAATCCTAATGTGTATTTCATTTTCTCCTTGTACACTGAGTACAATAGGATATCGTTGATGAATAAAACCATAAACATGTCTAAACAATGATTATTATATAGTTTATGACTCCCAAGAACCCTTATAGGGCGTTATCCACATTGAAATGCATCACCAAGTACACATATTGACATTATGGACATCAGAATTATATCTTCAATATGTCATTGTCATACACTCATAGTTGGAGATAGCCAAATATGAGGTCAGTATTTGAGAAGAATCATACCCCTCTCAACTAATAGAATAGGTAATCGATCCTCAATATTGTAATCTTATTTTTCATGTCCACCTGGTTTAAGATTCAATAATCCAAACTTATCCTCGAGTCCTCATCTAGTTTATTGGTGAATAACATTATGGCTACCCAGGCTAATACACTGGGCATCATAAATCCCAACTATTGCAAGCCCTATAACAACAACCCCTTAACATAAATTTATGCATTACCCATTTGATATGATTGTGCATATAACTATTCCATCCCGAGTAGTAAGTAAATGTAGAATTATATCTCTCAATGGGGAGGTAATCCTAGAACATTTTTAGGAATGGTGTCCTCATACTCTTCTGCAACCATAGGGAATTGGTAGCACATAAAACCCACAATCTAAATTTCTTACAATCCAACTGTTGAGTAATACTCTATTCTCTCATATTCCTAAACATATCCTAGTCCACCAAGTCTTAATTTTCACCATCAATTGGAAATCACATACGATTTCAATAAACACACTTCATCCAATTCCTTAAACAAAAAAATAAGGGCATGAACATTGGAAATAAATAATAGTCCTAAGATAATGTAATAAGGCAACATTGTAGATAAAATGATATTCAATTTATGGTCTCTTTATTATCCATCATACCACACTATTAAAAGAAGTGTGTAATCTTAGGGTCTCCTCTTGTAAGAGTCTCTATGAAAAAGGGTCAAGCCATAGGCTATATCATATTCTAAATGTCCTAAAGTAGATAAGTATAAAACATTTAATGTCTTTCACCTAATAAATGGAGTCATAGGTCTCCATTGTCTATTGTTTTATGTGTTTTAACCCACATATCCCTGATCCAATAATTTACCACCTCTGGATGGTGGTAGAAATTTTTCAAACAAAAAAACACCTCATATTACTCTAACTACCCCTTAGTCATTTCTGCGATCATGTAGACCTCCCTTTTCAATCATCTATCTCCAACTCATCATTCCCTTAAGCATCTCTCGATCATATTTATAATGATTTGTAAATTCCTATGAATAATATCATTCATCATGGTATGAGAAAAACTAACCCTCCTTTATCTAGCTCAATCCATCCTGAGATCCTTTCATCACTGATCCTTTGTCATGTGATCATATCCAAAAGAGACTGAAATACTCATATCCCTATGAATGTCTTCGATTACCATCTTATGATTAATCCTTATTTGAGTATCCACTACCATCACCATTCATCAGTTCCAACCTTTTTAGGTTGCTCCCCACTATCATGTCCCACTATAAAACTCTATAATAAGTGGTAATAAGCATATATATTATTAAATACCTTATATCTCAACTTAAACCATGATTTAAGGTCTGTTATAAGAGGAATGGATCCCACAAAATATAAATGGAGTAACATAAGAAATTAGTAAACCTCATAAAATACTTTACCACATCAACACTACCCCTCAATATATGCATAATCCACTTGATTCACACTAATCACGACATATCTAGATAATAATCATCATTTAAGAGAAGCTTGATGTATGAACAAGAGTGGTATATATCATCATGTAAAAAATTCAACTTCTTCTACCATAATCCAGTAGTTCCTGGTATAATACCTAACATAAGGACCACCATTTGACATGCATACATCCTCATAAAGGTAGAAAACATGAGCGCTTTTCTCTAACTAATCCTCATCCACCTTTGTGATTGGAATACATCCGAACCTTGGTGATTTCTGCCTCTAAAACACTTGCAGTGCACTCATCCTAAATGAATTATCTTCATACAATACAAGAACTAAATTCTACCCATTAAGTGATGGTATAGCCCGTAAAATGACCAAAAGTAAAATATCTTGTATAGTTCCTCGTACTAAAGTCTCATCACTGGGTGGATCTCCCTCGTAATCACATTGTGGAATCATAACTGTTTGTATTCATGAAGGTATTCTAAAATAAATAAGATGTACAATGGTTAAAGATTATAATTTTTGTTTTTGAATTAGTAAGGACATTGAAACCACAACCATTCTTATATGAAGAATTTACTACTATTTTCCCTATTAGCAATTTCAACATATACCATGTAAAAATGTAGGTGATCAGTTTACTAGTGTATGGATACATCATCCACTACACCAATACTAGAGTACCTAATATAAAATATGAACTCAAAATAATTAACATTATTGTCACAAATACATAAATAATCCCCATGAATCAAGTCCTAAGGTAGAACTTCCAACTCTGATACTACACAACTACAGTCCGTCATGATGGTTCTTGATCAATTACCATCCCAAGCCCACCACCAATAGGCTAGGGGATGGTGACCAGTGCTATGTAATCCTATCACACACATGGGAGGAATTATCTTAATTTAACTATACACAATCAATTGTATCAATGGACATTAATTTAATAATATAATACAAATAAACTAAATGAATTCATATATCAATAATCCAAAAAGCATATTAAAACATTAATGTATAGAAAATGATAATTGGGAAAAATACCAGACAATCCCAAAACTATAGAGAGCCAAAACTCCTAAAGATGTGATGAATATTAATAACTGTATCCACCTAAAAAACACCATAGTAATTCATCCTCATGTTAATCTCCACTGTCTCTTTATCCACCTAAGTCACCATTAGTTGCGTCATCATCTACATTAGACATGACATGATTGGGAAGAGCCAATGCATGGGTTAGTATAATAAATTCCTGTATGGTGCCACGAAACCACTAAACACGATGAATTAATAAAGGTTACATATTTACAAAAATATTGAAATAAAAGGAAATACAACTAATTATTATTTGGAAGGACATAATGCCTCTATGTGATTTCAACAAAACTACTAGAGACATGATTCTAATATATGCTTTTAAGGAATTAATATTATTGAAAACCAACTCCATGAGCCATGATATCATTGGAAACACTAATCAAAGAGGTCATGATCATTGGGAAAAAACCCAAGAAAACTCAATAGTCTTAGACGACCATGATACTCAAACATGGGATCACTCCTGAGACCTCTAGGGGATGACAAAAATGAAAATCTGTGTTAGCCCGCTTGGTTGGGGATAATATACCAATTATGCTATGAACCCTATTGAAGAAACATTATCAAATTATGGTCAACATCCAATATATATTTCACACTAATTCCAAGAACAACCTATTCTATAAGAATAATTTATAGAGGATCACACTCTTGTCTCATAGTGGGACACCACAAACTCGATCTGGGACTCATCCTCTATATGAGACCGCAATCCAATGATTTTTGGGTATTTCTACACATCACCCTCAAGGTGATAGAACAATGAAACAAAATAAACTGATACTGGTTCAATACTGAAGAAAAAATGGAATCCAAACACCCTCAACAGGTGGTACACAACATGTACTGGGGGTGCACGATGTATCACCATGAGTTTTTATGATTTTTTTTCAGATAACTCAAATTTTATTGAATTATTACATTTTATGATACATCATTTTAATCTTACATTATATGAAACACCAAGATAATATTTATCTACACAAAATATCATCTTAGCCCATGTTATATGTAACACTGAGTTTTAACAAAGCAATGACATATTATTATTATTAATGATATTAATAACTAATAATTATAACATATATATTAAAATTAGTAATATTAATTGTATTAACTAACTTCTAAAAATAATTGTTTTATATGTGGAAAAAATATATTTAATTAAAAATAAATTTTCTATAATTCTTTTATTTTTGGAAAATAATATTCTCTAAAAAACACCTCTATTTATGTTTTTTTGTGAAACAAAAAGAAAATTAAATTTTTAGACTTTTAGGGATTTAATTTTCAAAACTAAAATAACGTTTTTACTCACAATGTTAAAATTATCATAGGGTGATATTTTTATTTTTTTTAAATGATTATTTTTAGATTAATAATGATAGATACTATATTTTAATTAAAAATGATATTTTTGTTTAATTTATTTATGAATTTATTTTATATCATAAATTATTTTTAAAGAAAGTAGTTAAATTATAAATCTATTGATACAGTTTAGGACATTTACACAAATTTTACAATTAAATCAGATATAAAAACGCTGTAATATTTTGATCTTTTTCTCTTCAAAACCCGGTTATTTCGACATGATTGTGTGATTAATTTTAAATTAATTTCCACGAGTTATTTGTATTGAATTTATAAAAATAGAATCCTTAATTATAATAAGAACAATTTTTAATTTTTAATAAATCCAACTATGTTCTTTACCAATGTTATGAGTGAAATGAATTTTTATTTATTATATAGATTAAAAGAAAAAAATTTACATTGTGGTCAAAGTTAGAAAATAAGTTATAAAAATTACACAATACGTGTCCAAAATCATTTGATGTTGATATTTAGATCTTATTATGTAAATGGATTAATTTTATTCCATTTTTACAATATTTATATATGACAAATGTTGGTGTAATTCCCTATTTTAAAAATTGACAAGTTTTCCACTAACCACCATTATAAAAGGCCACCAAAACTTCCATATCTTCACACCTCTCAAGGACATCATCTTATAGAAGAACTATAAAATATATTCCAAAATTTAATCCCCTCATTCTAGATTCCATAATTTTTAAACAGAGATCCATACAAGGAATTCCTCTGTTTTAAACCAAAAAAAGATACTCAAATAAGAGTCAACATTCATCCAAAGAGTTTTAATTTGATTTCTTCATAAAATCCATTAAATTGTTTTTATATGATTATTATATAGTAAAATATTTATTATTCATTTAATGAGATGTTTTTAAATCATCATAATGACCTAAAAAACATTAACATTCATCAAAAGGGTTATGAAATCATAGTTCTTGTGTGTTGTAGACTACCTCCTCATTAACCGATGTCAATTATATTTCTATTAACATCTATCCAGGTTGGAAATATGGAAGAAAATATTATTTATATATGATATATACAATTTTTATGATTTTATCCTGGTTACATAATTCTTATATCATTGATAACTCCATGATTTTCATATTTTGGTTATATGGTAACATCATTCATATGTCTGATAGACTGACACCTCAGGAAGCGATGTGATTCATTAATGTCATACATAGAATTTATAATGGATGTGTTTAATAAAAATATTTTATAAATATTAAATTAATATTATAAAATAATGATAATATATCATATACAATTTAATCGTTCAATCTAAAAATAAATTGGAAACATCATTTATGTGTAAGTACACCCTACCGTATCCCGGAATGGGGTATTTCAATTACTGTATCTATATTTTTTATATTATTATAAATATATATATACTGACTATATATGAATATTATAACATTTTTATAATTTTTTATATGATTAAATCATGATAAATTTTACTGGACCAAAAATATAATAAATAAACCATATAAGAAAAATAACGATGTTATTACCCAAAACGTATCATTAACAGGTAATTCTCATAACACATATAATAAAGGTCCATAAAAAAACCATATAAAGTTTTATATAAATGAATATGGTAACTTATTATAATTATTGTATACATATAATTGTTATATACGATGATTCAACAAGTACAAAAGAAGTCAATACTTATAGTAAGTGATCTCAGTCTACCTTTTTAATTTTTTTGATACACATATTATATTTACCACCTATTACTTATATATGGTTAATTTACTACACATGATTGTATTTGATTATTATTCTACTAAAATTTATTGGTAGTTTGTTATCCATTTGATGATGTCTCATTCAAAGGATTTACGGTTCAAGAGTTACCAAATCAGAAAGGGGGGTTTTCTCAATTTTTTTTCTTTGTGAAACATGTTATATTATGAACCTATGTTATTTTATGAGGGGTATATAGAACCCTTGTTAAATTTTATATATGTCATGACCCTTCCCCCAGGGCCCATGCTGTGACTCTCCCATGCCCGCCTTCTATAGGCTAGTGGCTGGCGACTTGCATCAAAGGCATGATTTCCTTAAACTAGGATGGCTTTGCCTTTATAACATGTAAATGCACACAATAGAGAACAGAATTGGATAGAAAAAACTAAGTAATTTGTATTAAAAATTGATTGATATAATGTAAATTTGCTAGAAATATAAGCCCAACTGTAAAGTACAAGGAACTGTAAGTACAAGTACAACAGATGAAAGGGAAAATAGTCACTGGGTCATCCTCTAGGTTTCCTACCTCAAGGGTATGTATGGATAGCACCCTCAGAAATCCACATCTATCAATCTCCTCCATGTACCTACTTGTTGTAAGGTAATCCTCTAGTTACCGTCCAGTCCTAGTACTCCCAGCCTCAATTAGCATTGTATGTCATCAGCAACCAACACAATGTGGTACGGGCATAACCCGTGTAGGGGTGAGTATAAAAATACTCAATTGGGACCCATAATCCCTCAAGGTCTCACATAATATAATAAGGATAAACCAAAATGTAATAAATTAGTAGATTAAACCACTTAGGTATATTCCCATACATATACCTATGTAATCATGTAATCCTTCTCAATCATGATGCAAACACAAAAGTTACAGACTCAGCTCACATTGGTATTCAACATTTGTATAAAGATAGAGATCAATATATGTAACCACTGAATCATATACAATTTTGAACCCACGTAGGATCCAGGAAAAATAGTTAGAGTTATCGAACCCACACAAGATCTAAGAATAGTTGTCAGAGCTATCGAACCCATGTAGGATCCTACAATTGTAGTCAGAGATGTCAATCCCACACAGGATCCAGGAATAGTCATTAGATATATCAAAACCACATAGGATCTAGGAACAATAGACAAAGATATCGAACCCACATAAGATATAGGAAGAATAGTTAGAGTTCATCCAACATCAGGGTTTTAGCATGAAGCTTTCTTGATTCCCGGATGGGCCGCTCCTCAAGCCCATATTCGATTCATCAACTGCCATGAAGTACCAAGAAGAAGTATCACAATGGTCCTGCCACATCCTTGAGGGGAAAACCAAACAATTCGTGTCCAATACATAGAGGACAAGATGACCAAGCCATTTACCAAAAAGTTCATCATATCATGGAATAAGGTACACATCATGCAGTCAGACCTCATGAACTACCTGTGTGCAATGGCCTGTGTCGAAAGGCTCGTTGTGTAGGAATGTAAGTACGTGGCATGTGGTATGGTTACACTTTGTGTCAAAAAAAACTAGGGTCGACTCTGTGTACGCTAGCCAGGTGTCCATACACAGCCTCAACCTGTGTTCTCCAACCAGTGTAACTGGTACACGTGGTAACCCGTGTCACTGGCCTTTCCTGGCCGTGTGGTGGAGTACATGCCCATGTACATCAACCGGTATCCTTGTATCCTCTGGATACACGCCGAGTCTCATGTATCCACCTCTTCCAAGATGTGTGGAGAGTACACACCATGTGACATGGGTCACACACCATGTAATGTGTGTCTGATTCCCGAAACCCTAATTGTAGTATGCATGTATTACACGGCGTGTTCTTTATAAGTACATGCCATGTATTCTAGAAGATTCCAGAAATGATGCTTTTTGCCCGAGCACCTCTCATGAGGAATGTTCTTCATTTAGATGGTCTGATCACCATGGAACTGCATACTATAGGTCACCTCAATGTTCCTAAATCATTACCGACATTTTTTGGCCTCCGATTGGCTCTGAAAACACATTATGATTCACCCAATTGAAGAATGGTCTTCCCTGTAAAGTCTGATCTATCACCTTTTATCATCGTCGCACCACCTCTAGGTCATCGTGATGTTGTGTATTCAATTTGGCATCAATGCGTCTCCCAATTATCCCAAAATGTTCCATTTTTAGGAACCCATGGAGAACATGAATAACACAAGACAAGACGTGTGGTGGAGAAATCGGTCTGTGTTAGTTTGGCCAGGCCACTTCGCATTAGTTTGATAGAAAGCGGTTCAATGGAATGAAACCAAATATGAGAAACAAGAATAAAGTTGATAAATAAAAGCCACCCAATCGTGTTCTTTGATCTTCTATGATGGAACAAAATGGCGGACATCAAATCGTTGTAGACGAACACATCCCATGATGAAGGAGGTTAGGCTGAAGGAAGTTGAAATCGAGGTCGAGGTTGACGTTCTTCATCGGTTGGATCATTCTTCGTCGATGAAACACTTACTTCATTGGGATATTTCTCTTATGTTCTCTCCTCTCTCATGTTCCACAAAAAATGAAAGTGACCCCAGAAAAAATAATATATTTATCTATTATTTAGTTGTTGGAACAAAATTCAAAATGGGTGGATTAATTAAATGAGAAGGATTCGGAACATTATGAGATAGTGGATTTGAATAATGTCCCCTAACGTTAATATGAATAATTGAGGGTTTCTCCCCATTAATAATGAGTTTCATGGGGTTTTAACCCCATGTGGTCCCTACAACAATAAAAAAGAAGAGGAGGTCTAGACCTCGGACGAGCCCCACCAAAATAACCTCTCATGGGAGGTTGAGGTGTGGTGGTCCCCACATCTAACTTCCACATTGAGGTTTTAACCATCAAATAAAAATAAAGCTTCACATATTTATTTATATTTTTATCATTCACTAAAAACCCAAAAACTAACTTTCACTCCTGACCCACTGTCGTCAATGAGGAAGTATCTTTATGTGAATATCAGCGTTGAGAGTTCACAGTTGCCCTGATATTTCAATTCATAGCACTGGTTCAAAACATATAAAAACACACCAGTACGTTTGCTGAATGTACCCAAAAAAAACATAAGAAATTGATTATGGGCACACTGGGCCTCAGAATCATGCACCACAAAATATTGCGGACTTATAAAATTCAATTTTTTTAAAAAAAAATTACATGGAAATTCCAAGTCTTTACATTATCCCCATATTAGGATTTATGTCCCCTTAAGCCACAACTCAAACTATGAGAACAATTGGGGGTACTGAGCATGCATATGATCCTTCTCCTCTAATTTTCTCTCCTAGAGGTTCCAGTGCTACCAGTGAACACGCACCAAAGTTATCGACCATCCATGATGGACCTGCTCCTGTCAATTCTCAATCTCTATTGGAATCTCCATAAAATCCTCCCCATGGTCGATGTCCAGTTCACCATGGTCGATGATATGCAAAGGGTCATGTATATATCTCATCAGCTAGGATATGTGGTAGACACCGTGCACCCGGTGCAACTAAGGTGGAAGAGATAAGAGGTTTGCCACCTCATCAACTCTGTTGAGGCCCAGAAAAGGTCTGATGAATCTCAGAGATAACTTGCTGCCTCATCCAAATATCTGTAAACCTCATCTAAGTGAGACCCTTAGAATGACATGGTCACCATCATCTAACTCTAGAGGTCTCTGTCTCCTATCAGTATACAAATTCTACTTGCTCTGGGAAGTCTTCATCTGCTACTGGATGATCTTCATCTTCTTCGTGGTATAACATACCATCTCTGGTACCATTAGTGCTGACTCCCCTAGGTCAGTCCAACACAAAGACGAATTGCAAGTTTTCTCGTACAATGACTGAAAGTGTTACTTCCCAATGGTGGAGTGATAACTGTTTTTGTATGAAATCTCCACCAATGTTAAGATATCCTCCCTTATGTGACTGAAGTTGAGGAAACAAGCTTGCATCATGTCCTCGATGGTCTAGATGGTCTACTCAGTCTGACTATCCGTCTGAGGATGAAAGGCAGTGCTCAAATGAAGCTGCATCTCAAAAGCTTCTTACAACTTGTTCCAAAGCTAGGACGTAAAATGTGCATCAAAATCGGAGAGAATCGTAGAAGGTACTCCATGTTTCCGCACATTCTCCAACATGTAGAGGAATCCCATGCTCTCTACTAAACTATACTCTCTGATCAGTAGTAAGTGGACTGACATGGTGAGTTGGTCTACGATCACACAAATATAGTCATGACCCTTGGATGAATGTGGAATTCGTCTCACAAAGTCCACAGATTTATCATCCCACTACCACTCTAGGACCTCTAAAGGCTGAATGAATCCAATTCGTACCTGATGCTCTGCCTTCACTTGCTGGCATGTGAGGCATCGTGAGACAAACTCTGTAACTACCTTCTTCATTCTCGAACACCAGTGCTATCACCAGAAATCCTGGTACATCTTCTCCATTACTGGATGTAAAACAAGAGGGATGAGTAGAACTACCTCAATACTTCATCATGAAGTAAAAAATTTCCCCATAGTACATCCTCAGAAGAAGATGACATCCCCCCCAACTTCAAAAAATCCATCAAGTCCCTGCCCTATGGATATCTGTACATGTTTTGTCTCGCAGTCAAAATCCCCATGTTGTACTTCCTTGACTCGTAGATGTATTGGGGGTGTGACTGTAAGATACTGAAAGAAGACTCCTCCATTTATATCCACAAAGTATATCTATAAAGAAGCCATCTGCTATGTCGCCTAACATAGATGCTCTATACCAGATCTCCTGCTAAGTGCATCTGCAACAACGTTCTCCTTCCCAAGAGTATATACTATCTCTAATCCATAGTCCTGAAGGAACTAAAGACAAGGTCTTTGTCTCAGGTTCAGGTCCATCTGGGAGAAGATATACATGATGCTCTTGTGATCAGAGTACATGGAATTACATTCACCCATTAGATAGTGCTGCCAACTTTTCAAGGTGAAGACCACTAGTTCAATCTCTAGGTCATGGGTAGCATAGTTCTGCTCATGCTATCTCAGCTACCGAGAACTATAAGTAATGACTGCTCTATTCTACATCAGAACATATTCGAGTCCAGTCCCTGATGCGTCCAAGTAGAATACGTACCCAACGCCTTCCTCTGGTATCCTTATGATGGAGGGTACTATTCAGCCTCTACCTAAGATCCTGAAAGATATGATGGCATCAATTTGACCACAGAACATGTTGCAACTTCTTCATCAAGGTTGATATTAGTTCTAAAACTCTGGATAAGTCTGGTATGAACCACAGCTAATAACCAACCACACTTAGGAAACTTCATACTTCCTTCACATTCCTTGGTGGATACCATGCATGTACCGAATCAATCATCGCTGGATCCACTCCAATGACATCCTCCTAAATGACATGTCCCAAAAAGTGAACCTCTCAAATCCATAACTGGAACATTGAGTGATTACCATAATGTTGATGCTCTCAGTGTGTGTCCAGTACAACCCGCAAATGGTAAGCGTTCTCCTCCTCAGTAGTCGAGTAAATCAGAAATGTTGTCGATAAAGACTATGACAAAGCGATCGATGTAAGGTGTAAAAATTATGTTCATACGTCCCAAAAACTATTCAAGAGTTTTGGTTATGCAGAATCACATAACAAAGAACATTTAGTGGCCATACCGACACAATAAGGTCATCTTCTACAAATCCTCATCTCGAACACTCAGCTAGTGATAACCTGATCTGAGGTCTATCTTCGAGAACCACCATGTTCCCTTCAGATAATCAAAGAGGTCATCAATCCTTGGGAGTGGGTACTTGTTCTTCACGGAAACCTAGTTCAGGCACCGGTAGTTGATAAAAAACATCAGGCTCATTTCCGCCTTCTTGGAAAATTGAATCGGGGCTGCCCAGGGGGGAATATTGGGCCGGATGAATCCCATCCACTGCAATTCCTCTAGTAGTACCCGCAGCTCACGAAGATCCGTGGGAGCCATCTGATATGGTGGTGTAGATATCATTGTCATCCTTGGGTAGAATTAAATGTAAAATTCCACCTCTCTGTGGGGAGTTAGACCTGAGACAGGATTATATAAAACATCTGTGTACTGGTCCACTACTACAGGATAATTCAGACACTCCAAATCAACTTCTGTGATTGTAAGGCAAGCCAACTGATTAGTGATCGAGTGTACTCTCCTCCGGGGAAGTCCATCCTATGCTTCCAAGGCTCCCTTATAACTGTTGAAGGTGAACCTAGTCCCATCCATGTGGACACACCGCACTTTGCGCTTAATACAATTGATCTGAGCATGGACTGTATATAAACAGTCCATAACCAAGATGATTTCAAAAGGCCTCAACACCGTTAATAGGAGATCTTAGCTAAACATATTTCCTACTAGAGTAAGCTCACATGGATGGAACCCGAACATAATCATCATTTCTTCTCCCGTAAGAGTCTCTAACAGTAAATAACGAGCCAACGTCTTCGTCGGAATCTCCATGTTCTGAACGAGGGAAGTGGCAATGAAAGAGTGACTAGAACCTATGTCTATAATAACTGTAGCTAAGGAGGAGTATACCCAGACCGTACCATGAATCAAAACCAAAACACCATGATCGTATTCGTCAGCTTCCTGAAGCTGAGCTCTCCCCTGTCCACCTACTCCCTATGGTTGGGGTGGAACTTTTGGTGGTGTTGCCAGAAACACCTCAAAACGTCACCCAAAACCAGGTACTCAACTAGCTCCATTTCCACGTCTGCATGCTCCCCGCAAACAACCATGATAGAATATATGTCTTGTCCTGGGCAGTCCTTCAACTGTCTGTTGATCATTCGATTGGCGGGTCAGATAGTCATGATCCATGTGACCCTGCCCGCAACATTTGAAACACTGCATGTTCCTCGTATGACTTACTCTGTCTCGTGTGCCTCGCATAATCGAACATGTGTCCTGAGATCATCCGCCAGATGGTCTAGTCCACTTGGTACTCTATGACATCTTTCTGCTGCCAACTTTAGATGACTCCTACATGATGCCCGGTGGCGGTTCTCTCTACTGGTGACTGTTTATCAAGGAAAATCTCAACTATGAAGGCTCTCTCCAACACCGCCGCCTGCATCGGGATGCTGAGGGAGAACAACGGAGCCGTTTCATCTCGCCTGAGCCCCTTCTTGAATGTCAGGGCACTGAATAATGGGTCTTGCACCATATCTGGGGCATAGCGTGATAGGTCGGTGAACCTCACTGAGTACTTTGTTGCCGTCCTGATACACTGTTGTAGATTATGTAGCTCATATATCTACAATACACATAGGGTGGCTAAGAAAAACTCTTCCAGAAACATTCTCTCGATGTCTACCCAGAGTAGTGTCACCTCGTCATGCAGATGGAGCATCAGGCTCCATCATATGCCTACTCTTTCCAGAAGGATTATTGAAGAATGGATCACCACAAGGTCGGCTGGTGTCCCTACCAGTCTGAAGACTCTCACTACAGCCTCCAGCCAATCATCAGCTGCCTACTGGTCCATCTCACCCCTGAACCTTGCCGACCTCTTCCGCTGAAACTTGTACAATGCGCTGAGGCATCGTGCACTCTCTACTGCTGGGGCTGGTGGCTTCGGTGGCCCAACGGATAGTGGTACCACTGGTTCACGCACTATGAGAAAGCCTTGTACCGAGGCCTCCTTGAACGGTGGGATACCCTCTTGTACAAAGCTGAGAAACCTGGATGGCTATCTGTGTGTGTCCATCATGAAAGAAATAGGTGTGCCACAATCATTACACTAAAACTAGTGATATGAATCGAATAAAACTTTTAAAATCACACAAGAAATCAGTGTTTTTGTGCACTGAGTCAGAAATTAGAAGTTAGGGTCCTGGTGTATGGATACGTCAGCCACCGCACAAGGACTCCCAAAACTGAAAACCACTCTTATTACCCTTTAGACAATTGCTTCATAGAAAAGATCTGAGTCCTATGTTTTGTGGTAGAACTGACACCACTAATATCAATTTTTCATGATCTGTTGCCAGGGGATCGTGCTGTGACTACCCCATGTCCACCTTCTATAGGAAAGGGGTGAGCGACTAGAATCAAAGGTGTTTTTTTCTAAAATTGGTATGTCATTTCCCTTATAACCTATAAATGCTCACAAAAAATCACACTGTTGGATACACAACATTATGTTATCTTTATAACAAAAGAGTGCTGAAAAGTAAATGGGCCTGAAATACAAGCCCAACGGTAATGTACGAGGAACTGGAAGTAAAAGTAAATATGAAGAATGGGAAAATAGCTGCTCGGTCATCCTCTGGGATTCCTACCTGAAGGGTAGGTACAAAAAACATCCTTATCACTACTCGTCTATCAGCCTTCTCCATGTACCGACTCATTGTAAGGTCCACCTTCGGGTACCGTCCAGTCCTGGTAATCTCAAACTCAATAAGCACTATCTATCGTCTACAACCAACACTACGAGGTACGAGCATAGCCCGTGCTGGGGTTAGTATAACGATAATTAGTATGGACTCTGAGACCCTCAAGGTATCACAAAATCCAACAATGATTACCACAAGGTAATAAGTCAACAGAGAACCCCTCTTAGGTATATGCCCAAACATATACCTAAGTTATCATGTAAATCATATCAATCAAGAGGTAAACAAAAAAGTTACCAACTCAGTTCACACAATTATTCAACTTATATATAATGATATTGATGATTATATGTAGCCACTGAATCATATACTCCTTCAAACCCATGTAGGATCCAGGAATAGAATTTAGAGATGCCGAACCCACAAAGGATACAGGAAAAGTAGTCAGAGTTGTTGAACCCATGTAGGATCTAAAAACATTAGTCAGAGTTATCGAACCCACACAGGATCTAGGAACACTAGTCAGAGCTGTCGAACCCATGTAGGATCTAGGAACAATAGTCATAGATTTTGAACCCACATATGATCTTGAAATAGTAGTCAGAGCGTAGCAAGCCACAGGGTTTCCGCACGAAGCACGCTTGATTCCAGGAGGGTCCTCTCCTCAATCCAAGAGTCGATACATCAAATTCCATGATGTCCCAAGAAGAATTATCTCATAGGTTCTACCATGTTATATAAGTAAAAACCAAACAATTCGTGTCCAAGATAGAGAGAACATGATGGCCATGCCATATACCAAAATGTACACGACTTGTTGGAATAAGGTACAATCTATTTAGTCAGACCTGAGATACTGCCAATGTGCAATGACCCCTGTTGAACGGCTGGTCGTATAAAAATGTAATTACCCATTGTGTTGTATGGTTACACGCCTTGTCCATGAAACTATGTTCCACTCCATATATGCTGGCCATGTTCCCATACACAGCCTCATCTCGTGTTCACCCACCCGTGTAACTGGAACACGGGGTAGCCCATGTCATTGGCCTTGCCTTCTCATGTGGTGGAGAACATGCCCGTGTACTTCACCCCGTGTCCATGTATCCCTGGGATACATGACGAGTCTCACATAGCCACATCTATAAGTTGTGTGAATAGTACATGTCGTGTGACAGGGGTGACATGCAGTGTGATGCATGTCTAACGCCGAAAACCCTAACTGTAGTACGCACGTACTACAAGACTTGTTCTTCAGAAGTACACATCGTGTATTCTGGAATTTTCTCGAAACGACGCTTCTTGCCAGCGCCCCTCCTGTGATGCATGTTGTTTTTCTGATGGTCCTATCACCAAGAAACTGTAGACTCTAGCTCTCTCCGATGTTCGAAAATCATTACCTATGTTCTCAGGCCTTCGATCTACTCCAAAAAGATGTTATGATTCACCAACTCGAAAAATGGTCGAAGAACAGTCTTCTCGGTACGATCCGATCCGTCACCTGCTATCGTCGTCACACCTCCTCTAGGTCGTCATGATGTTGGGACTTCAATTTGGGATCACTGTGTCCCAAAATGAACCCACAACGTTCCATTTTTCATCACCCAAGAAGAACGTGATGAACACACCACAGGAATTACGGCGGAGAAATCGGGTCGTGTTAGTTTGGCCCGATCCCTTCACATTAGATTGATAGTAAGCAGTTCAAGGGAATAAAAAAAATATGTGAAAAAAGAATAACATGGATCAAATCAAACCCACCTCTACCTTGTTCGTTGATCATCGATATTGGAACAAGAAGGTGGACATCGATTCATTGTAGACGAACACGTTATACATCGAAGGAGGTTCCCTGAAAGGAAGTCTACGTCAAGGTCGATGTTGAGGTTTTTCATTGGTTGGAGAATTCTATGTTTGTGGAACACGTTATTTGATGGGATGTTTCTCCTATGTTCTCTTCTCTCCCATGTTCCCCTAAAATGATAGTAATCATACACAAAATAATAGATTTATCAATTAAGTAATCATTTTCAAAAAATTCTAAATGGGTGGATCAATTAAATAAGAAGGATTTATCACATTAAGTTGTAGGGGAGTTGGCGAGGCTCCCTTACACATAGTGAAAAAAATTGAGGCATTATCCACATTAATTTGGAGTTTCAAGGGGGTTTATCCCAGGGTGGTCCCTACCACAATAAATAAGAAGAGGAGGTCTAGACCTCGGGTGGGCCCCACCAACATAATCTCTCATGGTAGGTTGAGGTGTGACGGTCCCCACCTTTATCATCCACATGGAGGTTTTTAACAAACAAATAAAAATAAATCATCACATCCTTATTTTTGTTTTAATCATTCACTAAAAACCAAAAAATATCTTTCACTCTCAACCGACTGTTGTCAAGATGAATGTCTCCTTAATAGAATATCGGCACTGTTAGTTCAACGGTGCCCTTAGTTTTCAATTACGAGCACCAGTTCAAATGTTATAAAAAACGCTCGTACATTTACTGAAGGTACCCGAAAAAATTCAGAAATTTATTCTCGGTACACCCGGCCATAGAATCATGCACCGTCAGATTCCAAGGACTCGTAAAATTCTCATTTATTTAAATAGAATTACATGGAAATTCCAGGCCTTTATAATATCTTGAATATTATTATATCAATGATATTTTAGTCATCATGTAATTTTATTCATTAATTTTTATTGGAATTAGATGATACCAATGTGGTAAGTGATTGTTGTTACAATCTCATTGTTTATCATGGTGGATTATGATTATTTTTCAATTGATGAAATATTATGGTCATTATCTTAATTATATCCTTGAATTTTCTACAAATATTTATATTCATAACTTCATCATGTAATGGTACCATTTTTCCACTATTTGGTAGTTGATATAATTAAGAAAATGTTTTTATGATAATCCTACATTATTTCTAAAATTAGAAAAAATTATATTTTCATTGAAATTTTTTTTTTCTAAAAAATATTAAAATGATATAATATCATAAAACTATTTTTAAAATCAAATTTTTTCAAACAAAATTTTAAAAAATATTAATGTAAACCTCATGAAGTTTTCAAAAAAATGCATGTTTTCTTTTAATAAAATTCTAGAAGGATGTTTTTTTAATATGTAATGAATATATGTAATTCTCTACCAATCTGACCATTCACTACATTGAATATTACATTATATGTTTTCAATTTTATTTATATGAAAATGGTTTTCACAAAAATATTTTATAAATATTTGTCCTAAAAGGAAACAATATTTTCTTTAATAAATGATTTAAATGAATATTCAAATTTATTTTCTATCTAATATAACATCTGTTTCTGTTAATTATTATTTACTTGGGATGCGATACAAAAATAAAACTCATATTATTTCTCTTAATGAAATATATTTTGATGGATTTATTTAGATGAAACCTATATCTCAACCATGGTTTTCAACATGATAAAATACATATAAAAACCAACATCTTTTTATTTGTTATGATATGATTAAATGATTTTGAATCATATCTCTTTTCAATAATTTGTGATATAGTTACATGTTTATGATAGCCATCTAATTTAATGGGTTATGTTATGATTGAATTTTATGATCTTTTGGAACACATAAATATGGATTTCATTATGAAATTGTAGGGACCTATATCTCCCTCCAATACATTTGGTAATTAATTATATCATTTGTGATATACATGATTAGAATAATGTATGAAATCAGTTTCGTATTATATAGATAAAACTAGAAGTTAACCCAGTTCGGTAATACATGGATATAGTGGGGAATTAACCTGATTTAGTACCGTAATTTTTCTTCAACTGTGTATTTAGCAGTTATCCTCGACTAATATGGGATTTTTATTCCTATGAATATGTAACAAATTCCTTGACTTTTTTCCTCATGGATCATTTTTTTGATTCCCATATTACTCATGTATTTTGAACTTCTAATATTTATATTGTGACTCATGATTATGATATTTGAAATGCAGAATATGGTTTCAAATATTATTTTCATGTTCGCATGCCCTTATGTACATTTTATGATAATGTATCTACCTTACTTACCCTTACTGAGCATCTGTGCTCACCATTTTTATAATTCCTTTCCCCATGTTATGATGATATATGTTATATATAACATGTCTAAAAATAGTAAAATTTATATACAATTTATTTGGAGATTATGTTGATCACATATAGTCCACTGTTAATGTTTCCATGTTTCTAATTAGAATAACTATTGTTGTTCTTGAGATTTTTTTTAATGTAATGTATAATACAAAAAATGATTCAATATCTATTTATATAAATGTTGGGCCATTAGAAGTGGTATTAATGAATAGATTTAGTCATCCTTTGGAAACTAGGATGAGAATACCATAGTAAGATCCTTAAGGACACGTCTAAGGATAAGTGTAAGGTTGATTCAATGTATAGGAATGTTTCATGGAATTTTATTAAATGATATAGTGAGTGGTTTGGAAAAAATATATCACAGACTGTATAATAAATGTGGTTGTGGATGTAGAACATATGTTGTTAGGGGAAACAACTCCATAAACATTACATTTAGCTAGACTCGGTCAGGAATTGGTTGTCGACAATGGGATTTACTACACACTTATTTTGACACTCCCGGGGGAGACACTTTAGAAATTCTAAAACACTTCTCAAACTGTCATAAAGTATTTAAGTTTATAACTAATGAACTATGAAAAACATGAGGTGTAATAGATTAAATAAGGTTTCATAATTTATAAATACTATACATGATTCCAATGATTTTTTTTGGTTTACTTTGTGATTATTTTTTCTTAATATATGAGTTCTCGTTTTATATTCTGGATAAAACCCAAAGATGTCATATAAATGCTGAGTGTGATAGAAAAAGCAATGAATTTACTCCTAATAATTCATAAGTTATGGAAGATATGATACAAAAACATGTTTTTATGCTCACAAAACATTCTCATGATATTAAAAATGTTGTAATTTTAAACATACAAATACATGAATTTTTTTGTTAAGTCCTTTATGAGGTAGTTTCCACATTCTATTAGTGGGTCCTATGATACACATTTTGTTGAATAAAGGATCATTACCGCAGAAAATATATTTTCATTTATCAATTGTTCAAAACATAAAAAATTCATTTGGTTTTAATATAATTTGGAAGGATATGTAAATCAATAATGTAATGTTATCATGAATACAATTCAAAATGAGGAAATTTAATCCATGGATTGGAATGAGTTTATGAACTCATTTTTCAATAAGTACCTTACTCGTAATCTTCATATGAGTTTGGAGAAAGATTTCCTTGAGTTATGGAAAAATAATTATGAATGTTTTGGTACATACAAGGTTAATTTTACAAGAATTGTGATTTATTCTTTTAATATTATAATCCAAAATAATTTTAAGTTTATCAATTATTCATTTTCATAAAAACATGTCTCAATATAGATTTTGAAATAATATAATTCAATAGCTATTAATAGATTGTGTGTTTTTCTATCAAGTTAGAAATTGAAATTTTAGATATATGTAAATATCATGGTTTTGAGGAACAACAGATGATTTAGTTAAATGGAAAATATAAGAACTCTAAAAATTACACCATAAGCTTTCTATTTTGCTTTATGTGTGTGAACAATCAATGAGGAAATTTCACAAGGGGGACTTTCAAATTTTTTATGTTTGGATTGGATGGTCAATATGGAATCGATTGCCAATGTAATTGGAAGATGATGTCTTCAAATAGAGAAAAAGCTACAAAGAATTCACCTCACACACATTAGTGCTTCATGTGTAAGGATAATGGTAATTTTGTTATCCAAATCACAAACATGAGGGTGAATGAAGATAATCGGCATCAATAACTACTTTTACCAAGGAACAAAGGAAAATCCCTTGAAATCACAATTTAGAATGAGGTATGGGATAATGAAATTGTGATAGGTATTTACCATCCACTATAGAACTAATAAATTTTTATTCGACTATGGATCTACCCAATCATTTATATCTAATTAATTTTATATAGGTATCAATATTCCACCGAATGATTATATGTGAAATTATTAGTATAAACTACTCATGGTACGATGATCTTATATCGATTCTATTATTCATCTCTGGTTTATGTAGGTGGGGATGTACTTACCTCAAATCTTATCTTCCTTTATTTAGTTTAATTTCATTTCATATTAAGAATTGGTGTATTTTTCTACATAATGACCACATCCATTATCATGGTAGGTAAGTTATGTTTGATATCCCAAACCAACCAATGATTTTATATCAATGTGAGGATACTTATGAACATCTAATAGATATTACATCCATTATATGGGTAATAATTTACATTCATAAGTTATTTTTATCTCAAATAGTTTGGGAGAAAAAATATGTCAAGGATATTCATAATTTTCAAAAACATTGATTTATTTCTAGAATGTTTTTTCATATTTCCACAGAAATGTGATGTTGAATTGTCAATAGATCTAATATAACAACCCTTCACTATATTTAAAATTAATACATGATTTGTAAAATAAGTTTACACTTAATACCAGACAAAATATCAAGATTTTAAGATTATTTTATAATTAGTTACATTACATAACAATTTAAAATAGGTAAAACATCATCATTAATGAAAACTACCTTAATAGTATCTTCCTTAAAACTGCATGGGATAACCTGGGGACATAACTAAGATTAGGTTGATATATAAATCCAAATTAAGGAATAAACATGGAATAAAATCAATAAAACAATACATGTTAGACAATAATAATACTAATGGATAATAAAAAATTAAGAATCATAAAAATTAACAATGATACATTATATAACATTATAATCACAGAAACAACATGGTAAATGCAGAAACTACATAAAACAATTCATCATAAACATAGTTCATGGTATGTGACAAGATATCATGATAGAAAAATTACCATAAAGTAATCAGGTTTAATTTTTACCCCAATTTGAAATATCACAATACTAAGAATTTTCCAATACATCAGAGCATTATATAATTTAGGGTGTACCTATCACATTCATTTCATTTTCGTGGTTAAGTGTGACACATAGATCATACAACATTGTTTAATTCAACATAATATTTTCTACACTATCAAGTATTGTGTAATAAATTCTTTTATGTCCCAATTTAAATAACTGTAAGTGTATAAATGTGAACACCCTTGATATAAATGGGAAATTTATTCATTACATAATTACTTTGTTAACGGCAATCATAGGGAAATTTCAGCAACATAACAACATCACATAAAAATTCATGAAATAGGGTGATGAAATACAAAGGGGTATATCATAATTTAGACATAAAATAGGAACTAATAGGTACATGGAAATATATATCCCAATTTATGTAATTGGTAATATAAGTTAATGAAAATAAGGATACATGGATAAATAATAGAATGTGAGGATCCCTTATTAAATTTCAGCATGGTAACGAGTTTATATAAAGTATAATGGGATGTATTAATGAGAGTGAAATGGGAATCTCATAAATTATTAATGTAATTGATAATATTGGATATATGTAAGAATGTAACCCAACATTACTAAATGAATATAAAATTTTATAAGATAAATGAGATACATGAATAATGGTGGTGTAACAGGATCCCCTACTTAAGTGTGCGACTTCAAATACTTGGTAGGGGATTATTGAGAACATGGAGGCATATTTTAAGGACTCTATAGAGTAGAGGGAAGAGTATGGACATGCTCATATTGTTTTGAGTGAATAAAAATGGTATCATTGATGGGTATATTTAATAAATGAGAGGGATTTCATTATTATTTTGGTTTCTGGCTATACATTATAAAATAACATAAACCAAATAATTTGAGATGGTTTTTTCCAAAGGATTTTTCAAAATTGGACTGGGTATCATTATTTTATAAGGAAATGGTCCAAACAGAACAAAATATTTCACTTTATTTTATAGAGATGAGTCACACTCTTATAGAAATTAGTTTAAAACATTAAAATATAATAATGTTTTTTATTATTCATAATGTCTTGAAAAAATTAATAAAATAATCATAAAATAACATTTTTTTAAAGGTAAAACATATATTTAGACGTGGATCACACTAAGAGTATTTATTAAATCCATTTTTGGTCATTATGATGTCATAATACATAATGTATATTTATACAGTATTTAATTGTAACATGAAAATACGTCTCTCTAAGAAAATTATTAAAAATTTACAATTGGTTAATTTCTATGTTCTTCTTTCAAAATTAATATTCATTTTATCTATATAATTTTTAATGTATGTGAATTTTTTAATTTAAAAATCAACATTTATCATGAAATTTTTAGTTTTTTAACAATAACAGTTTTTGATCCTTCATAAAATTTTCATTTGAAATCAAAATAATTATATCTAAATTTATATTTAATTAAAATTATATAATAATGATATTTAATAAAGATATTATTTTTTTAATAAATACTTAAATTTCAAAAAATTAATACTTTAATTGAATTTGAATATTACCCAGAAATTCTCTATATGTTTTCCTACATAAAAACCAAATACATATTGTGTTTCTATGATAAAAATATACTCATTATTATATACATAATAATTTATATAATCATTTTTCTTAAGATGTGATACATATAATTTTAATACAGTAGCAAACAACCTAAAAGTAACGTGTGTGATGGTACGACTTTCAGTGGGTGGTTCAACATACATGTTTTGTTATATTATCTCAATGAGAAATAAAATTTCCCATAAATAGTTTCATTGATGCTTTTGTTATTGGATCAATGCTTGGTCTAGGAAAATGGAAAATCTTTGTGATGTGATCTCCCTTAAAATATCTGATAAATGGGCTTCAAAGGGTATGATCATACTGGTTGAGGCCATACGTTCCATCATCTGGTCAATTTGAATTTTTAAAACCCTATAATAACACTAATCTTATGATCATTGTTCAAAATTAATATTATAAATGGTAAAAATACTTAATAGTGTTTTAAATATTATTGGATATAAAAAACAAGTGCATGTGTTTTCCAAAACCATATTTCATAATAAGACATTTAATTAAATTAAAAGTGGAATTTTTTTAAAAGTGTTTGGGTCATTAAAACAAATACCTTATATCACACCAATTTCAAAGACTCCATGTAGAATTAACCTAATGGTTTTTTGAGAATTTAAGCAGAAAATCCAATGATTCATTAATAATGGATTCATTCAATAAATTTTTTCACCTTGTGGTGCACCTCTTCTTTTTTGTGAAAAAGATTTATGAATCATTAAGACTGTGAATTATTTATCAAGATAAAAAAATGATCACAATTACAAACAAGTATCATCTTCCTCATATTGTTAATTTTTTGACAAACTAAATGAATCTCAAAACATTTTATTGATTGTCCATTTTTTTGATATCAATATTTGAGGGGAGGAAAGAGGATATACCTAAGAGGGGATATATATAAATATATTGAAACTATGAATATATAGTTATTCCATTCATTTATATTAATTTTCTTACCATCTTCATGGATTTAATGAATAAATTATTTAGAGATTACCATGATCAGTTTTTGATTGTCTGTACATATGAGAATATTATTAATTCAAAGTGAAAAGAATATCTTGATGACCAATATAAGACAATAAAAAAGGCCATAAGGAAAGATAAACTATATGAAATATAATAAAAGTATGAATTTTGGCTGAAATTGTTTTTATTTTTATGTGATATAATCTCAAGGGAGGATATATCTGTAGATAAATTTAAGACGGAGGCTATATAATTCTTTTCCCAGACCAACCATAGAAACTCGGATACGTAGTTTTCTCATTTTAGTTTATTATTATAAATGGATTGTGGGAATCTTATCTCAACGATATAACCCTCAGATAAATTTGTGTTTGATGGGAGTTAAGTTCCTCTTGATAGATAAATGTGATGAAAATTTCATCAAACTGAAGACAAGGTTATTCTGTGCACTTGTGCATACATATCCCTTTAGTTGATATGTGTTTGTATTATATAGTGATGAATTTAGTACGTGATTGGGTTGAGTTATTGTGTATAATTCCATGGTTATATCTTGTTCCCCCAAAAAATGATGGTCCATGAGAAAAATTACCCAACACGTGATTTAGAGAAAAATATAGTCATATTTTCATTAAAGATATAGAGGTATTATATTTATTGTAAAAATTGTGTTATATATACAAATAAAAAAATTTTAAAGTGTATATTTACACAGAATAAGAAAAAGATGTTATATAGAAGATAATTAGATATGATTTAAGATTATGAATACTTAATGCATTACTACTCTGGGAGAGAAAAAAAGGTGGCCTATGATTTGAGTAAAAATGATCATGAAATATTATCCACTAGAAGGATAAAAAAAGATGCTATATTTATATATTCTAAAAGGATAGATATGGAAATCTTTATGGAAGGGGAAATATATCTTGATAAATTGAATATTTAACAATATATCCATGAGAAAAACTAGTGACTAGAAAAATGTAGATGAAGATCTGAAAAAGAAAGTTTGAAATGTTTGTGATTTTTACGTTGATCATGATGGTATGATAAGATTTAGAAACTATGTATGTGTTCTTTCTATACAAGACATGAATAGGGAGTTGTTAGAGGAATATCAATTTTCTTAATTATCTATTCACCGTGGATATATATAGATATATATAAATTTGAATGAATTATTCTTTAGGGACGGTACGAAGAGCGATATCACAAAGTTTGATTCTCAATTATGGGTATGACAACATGCTATGGTTGTTGGAAAAAAAGTATTATGTGAGTTTTCATCTATTATACACAAAAAAATTAAAATGAGAGAACATCAGTTTGGAATTTATCATTGGACTCCCCAAAATTCCTAAATGGAATAATGACATAAGCATGTAAGTTAATAACCACACAATGTCAGCACGTATCATCACTTTCAGATAATACTTATCTTTGTATAATATTACTAGTATATACATTTACAAAATTGTAGAGTTGAATGAATTAACACAATCCATTATACCTAATAATGATTTGAGGTTTACATCAATTTTTTTCCAATGTCTCTAGAAATCCCTTGATACAGAATTGATTTTAAGCACTATTTATCATCCTTATCTTGATAGTTAGTCTATAATATCAATTCAAACCTCAGATGATATATTTACATATTTTTATTTTTATTTTTATGGTGGTTGGGATAAAAAATTCCAACAATTTATTTTTCTTAAAATTATAGAAGCATTCAATAGTTTAGATGACTCCTTATGAATCCCATTGTGAAAATAAATATAGAGATCCAATATAATGAAATGATGTCTCAGAAATAATGAATGAAATTTCTTCCTAAGAAAACTGAAGAAAAGGAAAATAAGGTTAGAGATATTAAGTAACATATCAAGGTTGCTCATAATTGGACGAAATGTTAAGGTGATAACCTTCGATGTGTAATAATATTTGATGATGTTGATAATGGGTTCCTTATAATATACTCATGGAATAATTTAATGATATTCATTAGGAAATAGAAGCTACGCCTTATGTATATTTTCCCCTATTAAATTATTTATCATATTGTGATGGTATCCTATCGATAGTTGATTTCACCAAACATATCTCAATTCCATGATTTTTTCTATATGTCACACTTCTTGAAGTACATAATTGATTATTCACACATCCTTAACTCAAAGGTAAAACTGATGGATAAGGATCATTCTTATAAGGAACAAGCTGTAGAGATTCTGGATCATACAAATAATGTTTTGTGAAACAAGAAAACTCACTTAATGAATGTATTGTGAAAAAATTACCTGTTTGAAGAAGCTGTATAGGAATTTCTGGATGTTATGAGGTAGACGCACCCTTGTTTTTTGTATTAGAATGTTAAATTTATTTGGATAAAATAACATTATGGTGGGTAGTATGTTAAACTAAGAGTTTTTATGATTTTTTAACAAATAAATTATGTTTATTTTATTTATTTTATTTCACACGACACCAAGAAACTATTTCATTATATGACACACTAAATTAATCTTGCACTACATGCAATTCTAACATAGAATTCATTATACATGACACATTATATTATCAATAAAATAATATATTATTAATATATTTATTTAAAACTGATCATTATAACATATTCGTTAAACATAAAAATATAAATAACAATAAATAAATTTTAAATATAATTTTTTTATATAAATAATTTTTTTTGATTATGTAGTATATATGTTTTTGTAAAGTTTATATATGTTTGAATATACTATACTATAAAAAACTATCATTATATATATTTTTCTAAACCATAATTAAATTAATTTCTTAAACTTTTAGAAATATTATTTTTATAAAATAACTCTAGTTATGAACTCAGACTGTCAAAATTATCTTATGGGGAATTTTTTTGAATCATTTTTTTAGAAATAAAAAAATATGTGATTTGAATTATAAAATAGATTTTGTTTTAATTATTATTATATTTAAATTATATATTTAATTTTTTAATTATTATAATTTGTTAATTTATACATCTATTTATCATATTTATATCATTGTATCCAATTTTACAATGAAATTGGATATAAAAAATTATAAACATTTTATCTTTTTCACTTTAAATACACGCTATCTTGATACATCTATGTGACTTATTTTAAATTAATTTATTCCATTATGTGAATTTAATTAGGAAAAATTAATTAAATATTTGGAATCATCATATTTTATAATTTCAAATTTTGGAAACATAATTTCATTGCAATGTAATTAGTTAAACATATTAAAATTAATTACATCGGTTAAGGTAAAAGCAAGATTAAATTGTGATTAAATATAGAAAATATGGTATAATGATGACCATAAAAATTCCCAATAACATTTAATGGACATAGTTTTACTTTAACATTTCCATGGATAGAATTTGATACTTTTTTGAAACTTTTTTCTTATAAAAATTGGGGTTTTATTTCTCTCTTTTAACTATTTATTGGTCTTCCACTCACATAAATTATATAATCCCACCACCTATGCCACTGTATTCCCACATCAAAAGTACTTTTTTCATGGAATTTAATAAATCAAATATCTTCCCAAATTACGTACTCTCATCTTGTAATCCTTAATATTTCAAAAAATTCATCCAAGTATGTACATTGGCACAAAAAAAGAGATATCTGAAGATGTGGTAATGTTCATCAACAAACATTTTTGTTTTATTTCATCCTGAAATAATTGAAATTCTATAAATATCATTATTATATAAAAAACTAAATTCATAACATATAACTATATGTTCTTATTTGAAATTTTTGATATAAAACCAGAGACAATTCTATAAAATGTTTTACAAAATCATCTTTTGTGCCACTAGTAGACTACCGCCTCAAGAACCGATGTTGTTCTTTTATCAATTACCATGTGACCATGCTGATTCTCTTTATGAGATTTTCCCTTAGGGAACTGGTTTGCATAATGCCCATACATCCCACATTTAAAACACTTAAATGTTGTTGATGTCTTAGCAAAACCATTATCCTTCTCCATGGTGTTAACTGAACCTTTTCCTTTACAATTACTAGCATTGTGTCCTTCTTTTCCACACCCAAAGCATCTCCCAGTCCCTTTGAAACATTCTCCTTGACGCCTCTTCCCACATGATTTACATGGATGAAATTGAACTTTATTTCCTCTATGATCATCATGAAACTCCATCTTTCTCTTATTAGCTGAGTCGGGAAACTTACCAATGTTGAGATTATTGATAATATTATGAGATTTTTTATTAGGCATAACAACGATTTTTCGCCTTCCAAATCCCATTTCATTTTATTGATAATGAAGAATATCATTCCATTTTCTATCATATTCTCCATTATCGTGAATCTTCCAGTTTCCAGCCATTTTCTAAAACCCAAAAAGAATAGTGTGACATGCAAAAATCATGATAGGTAAAACAACATAATAAAGGGGGAGTACCTTCAATATCTAACATCTTAGGTTTAATTCTAAGATCGTTACCATAATTCTAGAACTATAACCTATACTTATATGTAACCTTAGGGACATTACTAAACCTTAGGGACATCCTTAGACATACTTTAGAAATATCTCTAGAGATCTCACTAAAGTTCTCGCATCCTAGTTTTAAAAGGTTGACTAAACCTTTCCTCTAATACCAACTGTAGAGACCCGAAGCGTGACGTACATGGACATGACATTACATTTGCGGAATACTTGATACAAAATGAAAACCAACACACAAGGACTGTAATGGTTTAGTGTATTTGGAAACTCGGAATAAAATCTTCTAAACACGGTGAAAAATCTTCAACATCTCCCATAAAGATATTCCCCTTATTGATTTCTTACCTAAAACCTTTCTTTGAATCCTGAGGAAAATAAAACATATAAAAGGGGGAGGTCAAATGCTCAGTAAGGGTAAGCATAAAGATCATGAAACAATACATAAACATTTGAATGAAAATACATGAACATAAAATCTAAACATCAAAATCATGAGAAAAGACATAAATCATGGAAGTACGTAAGGCATATATCATAAAGGAGCATAGAATGGGAATAAAACATGTAATTTTGGCAACCCTTAAGAACTTGATATGATTTCCATAGTAGCCAAGGCATTGCCAAGACCATCTTAGTAGACAAAATCCCTTTCTGAATCGAGTTCACTCCTCATTCCAGTCCTGTACTGAATTGGAATAACATACCTTTCCAGCCATGTCTATCTCATGAGATATAAATTTTTACCCAATTCATTGGAGGGAGATATAGGTCCCACCCATCTTATAATGAATCCTTTATTATGTGTGCCACATAATCATAAATCATACATCATCGCATAACACATGTAATAAAAATGGGATTCTTGAAACATCATGACATCATAAAACAAATCATATAAGGTAAAGGACTTCATAAAAATAATTCCATCACAACATAATCAAATCAATGTAATATTAGGGATAAAAACATAACCCTATATTATCTTAGATGGAAAACAATTTTGATAAATCATTTGAAATCCATTCTTGAGGAAAATATCCTTTCTACTTCAAAATAATTTTCCTTTCTTAACATGTCATATAATTTAAAACTAAAAAAAATTAATTAATAATAAACTTGAAAACTTGTAAAGAAATATTCATTGAAATAATTTTTTAGGAATCCATTTATGTCGTATAAGTTAAAAAAAACATTCTTCTTGTACTTTGGCTGAATAGTCAAAAAGTACCTCGTACGACAAAAGATTAATTTCATATTGTTTACTAAAAACATAACGAAAGGAAAAATTTGATTTAAACAATTGTAGGAGGATATGAATAATATTACTTATTGAGATAACATGGATGTGGATGATAAATTACACCCCAGTAAATACCAAAGTATAAACAATCTCGAATAAAAATAAGATTGTGATATTTTCACTTACCTTATGTCTGATATGCTTTGTACGTATCCAAACCTCCTGTATAATGATTTAAATAATGTCATTGACTTATTAAAGAATAATATTCATTGTTATGATATCATATATGGTTCACTTATGACTCTATATTACCCATTCTTTTGCAAATTCTATGTTAAAGAAGCGTTTGGGGTAAAATCGTTTTATTTATCGTAGGCGTTTGGACTTGTTGTTCTTCAAATTATTATTACTTATATCATGATTTACTTACTTCCAGAATATAAAACATGATTTATATATCATATATATTAAGTATATATATATATATAATAGATAGATAAATGAAATGAAACACACCGTTCATGGAGACGGTAGTCCGTACGTACGCATGAACGCTGTTTTCCTTTCCTTATTATCTTGAATGGAAGTAAGTTGATGACATAAATATATATATAAATAAATCCAGTAGATTTACCATTTCATATATTTCATTTTTATTCATTATATATACTTTATAATCATTCTTGAATGGTTAACGTGGATAATGAATCTCATCGCGTCGTGGACATGGTATTCCGTACGTATGCACGCGCGGTGATTTCATTTTTCTGTAGGATGGATAGAAGGTGAATTAGGGTTGTTTCATATTTATAATAACATATCAATATCTAAGTAATACTGATGTTATTACTTTATCATGAAACAACTAAATAAGAAGAAGTTGGAGAAGAAAGAAATTGAAAAGATCGGGAATGGATATTACCACTTCTTTGAAACGCCCCTTTGAATCCTCCACTTAGGGTACTATGATTGGTCTTTGAAGAATACCAGGACCTCTAGGATTATTCTAGGGAAGTGGAGAAGAAATTTTGGTAGGGTTTGGCCGAGATTGAATGCTCAAATTGGTGTGAGGAGGAGAGGGAGGAGGTGCCCTTTTCTAAGGGAGGAGAGGGGCACCTTTGGGAAATCTGAAAATATTATTTTATATTAATGTCAAATTCGGTTTATAATGGTTCCAAATGGTCTTATTTAGAATCTAAAGTGGGTATGGGACGAAATATTCTCATACAATAGGATTTAGACAAGTTTAGGATATTATTTTAACCTTATCAATTAGAATTAACTTTAAGATAAATAATTTAACGTTTACCATGTCTTTTTGTTTTCTTACAGTATATGGTTAATAAACTTACTATATCATGCCAAAAGAACCCCAAATTGTTTATTATTATTAATATATATATCCTTATATAATTAATTTTGCCGAACCTTAGATTTTTTTGGAAAAAAATTACAATTAATAATATAATATTTGATTTAAAAATTATTTTGTGTCAATTTTGACACTATTTGGTAATTTATTTTTTGTGAAAATCATAACACAATGATAATTTCGAACCAAGTTAATTAAATCAACAATCACATATCATATTAACCTATAAAATTAGTGTAATTCATAAAAAGTCTCAAATTACATTTATTTGGGCATTTATAACATTAATTATGTTAATATTTCCTTAAAAGTGTAATTACTGCATCATCGTTGTGTCATAAATAAATTAATTTATTTAAAGTCTAAAAATTATAAATAAAATATCATTATGTAGGAAATATTCATAGCTTTCCAATTAATATTTATAATCTAATTTATCTTATGTATAACCCCATATTAAAAATGTTTCAGTTATTAAAAATTGATTTTAACTATTTTAACCATTTATTAAATAAAATAATATTAAATGTCCTAATCTAATCCAAGTGGCCCTAAATAGTCATATTATATTCATAAGGTTGTTTGTGGTCGAAATACACTTGTCCAATAGAATTAGGACATGTGTAAGGGTAATAGTAATATCATATTTTCCCTTACTTACCCTATTTACTATTAACCGCGGTAAAAAAAGATAAAAGTTACTATTCACCAAAAAATTATTTTCATCTCATTGAACCACATTTTACTTACTGATATCAACCGTTTCTATCGGATTTTCAAAATTTCATTCACAGAAGTGGTAAAATTATGTTTTATGCAAAATCCAGTTTTTTAACCTACCACTTAGTGGTTTCACTATTCATCAAAAATTGAAGTTTTTCTGAAAAATACCAAAAATTAAGCCTAAGTTATATTTGATATTCGGAATTCAAAAATGATGTCCATTTTTCGAAATTCAAAACTGAAAAGTGGCATTAATTAATTTAAAATTAATCCTGCTATTGAGAAAACATGTTTTAAAAGTTAAAACGTTGCAAAAGATTGAAATGATTTTACCTATGAATTCAATGTAAAATCAATGCTAATGACATACATTATATTAAATGGTAAAAATATATTCTATTTATACTTTAAAACCAGTCAATACTATAATTTAACCATATAAATTATTACGATGAAAAAAGTTGTTTTTAATTAAAATATAGCGTGTTTTTACTATTCATCAAAATATGAAAGTTACCAGAATAATATGAAAAATTTATCCAAAGTAAATTTTTATATCCAGATCACAAGGAAGTATTTTATTTTGTCAAATTGAACTTTTAACAGTGTCAAAAACTAGATTTAAAGTGGGTGTGCCATCAAAAGGCGGTAAAACTGCATTTTTTTGAAAAATACTTATTTTTTCTGAAATTGTTTTTTGTTCTAATTCCATATGTAAGATGAATAACAATGTTATAAAATTTAAAATTCAGTTTATACTATTCATAACGGCTAGTTTATAATATTATAATAATATATCGTTGTTTAGTAAAACTCGGTATTGCGTACTACACACGCTATCAAGGAAGTTCGTGATTGCGTGTACTGCAAGCCAAGTCAGGGATGCGTGTAGTGAAAGCTCCCTTTGGTGTTTCGTATAGCACAAGATAATTTTGAAGTAGCGTACAACACAAGAAATCAATGAAATTAAAAAGAGTAATTCTCATAAAATCTCAGGTTATTACAGCACGGGCAAATGCAGGTTGAGTCTATGCGGGTGCGGGCCAAATCAGGTTGAGCCCACGCGGGTGCGAACTGATCAATGGGACTAATTTAAATTTTTATTTAAAAATATATTCTTCTTTATAATTTTATTGTTTTTATGAAAAAACCATATTAAACCATGACAAATGATTTCTCACCGTAGTAGTCATAAAAATTCACCATTCATTTAAAATTGAATTTTAAATTGGTCAATATTTATTATTTTAATATGATATTATTTTAATTAAATAATAATTATTAACCATATTCACATGATGTGTCATCACACCACTCAAAAAATGGAACTCATATCTCATGCTCTTGCTTGGAATTCTAAAAGATATATTATAATTATAAGATTTTATTGAACTGATTTTAATTTGTTATTACTTAATTTTATTTTGTTTTTAAGAAAACATGAAAGGACCTCATGAGATCCTAATATCAACCTCTGAAATAAGTTACTATTGATGTTTCATCATTTATTCATAGGTCTAGCCATTCACATCACCACACAATCAGCATCATCATTTTTCATCCATCATTGATCATTCACCTACTTATCATTGCAATAGTTCACCACCACATCGTTGTTTTCACATGACACTATTAACAGATAGAAAAATGTTCCATCACATCACTTAAAACTATAGCTATTAAAAATTCATACCTCACCCAACAAATAAAATTAAAAACGATAATAAAACAATATTTTTTGTTTGTAAATAGTATTTTTAAAAAATAAAATGTGGGCAGACTGTGGGCTTATTCGGGGCGGGGCACGCTTGGTATGTTTTCCATAATATGTTTTCTTTTGTGGACAAACCAACGCGGGCTCAAAACCATGTTGGCTTGCCCGGCCCCACCCAGACCCACCCATTTTCCATTATTAGGCAGTAGGTACCACTTTGGCTCTATCTGGGACCATGCCAAACAATTGCTCTGAAAACTCTAGGATCTGCGAGGAAGCCATAGTTTCCTTAATGGTAAGGAAACATTGGACTATTGTAGGTGCATGGAACGCATTCTACGAGATCACAGAATTTGAATCCATTACACTGAATCAAATTCTGAGTTGTTTTGGACATGGTATTGATTATCAATAATGTAACATGATCATATTCATAAACAAGTATCCACTACCACATATTTCATGACATATTTGATCAATTTTGTAGTGCTCAATACTTTTTCATAATTTATCATGATTATGAATATCATCAACAATGGTTCAATGATGTTATTTCACAATCAATATTTGGTTATGATTATAAACAAAATTAATTTATAGTTATGCTACTTAATTTTACTAATTCCTCTGCTATCATCAGGAATTTAATGAATATGATCCTTATAGATTACATTGTTCCATTGTCAGTATTATTTATATATGATATTCTTATACGGTCAAAGAGAAATGAAGATAATGAATATCACTTATAGATTGTACTAATGATTGTAAGTATGGATACATTGTATAAAAAAATTTAATTTGTGAATTTTATCTACAAGAAGTATCATGTTTGTGTCATATACTATCAATTGAGGGTATATTAATGGATCTATTAAGGATAGATGTTTCAGAATATTGGTACAGAACAACCACCATTAATAAGATCCATTATTATCATGGTTAGTTTGTATATTATAAATTATTTTTGGATAATTTCTCATGATTTTATAACCCACTCTCCATTTGAACTTAAAATTGTTATAGGTTTTTTTTGACATATTAATGTGAGGAGAATTTCAAGAAAAATAAGATAATGATTGTAAGTACACATGTTCTTATAGTACCTTAAAACAGATAAGGGGTTGTGATAACAGTGACAAACTGAAGAAGGGATTCGTATGTGTCCTCATGTGGAATTATGCAGTGATAGATAATATCTCATTCCAATTGATGTTTCGTGTGAAAAATTACCCAAACCACGATTAAAATTTAGATACAAGATTTTTTTTCATTAAATATATAGAATAATTATATTTAATGGATAATGTTGTGATATATAAAATAACTATAAATTTTTATATTTTATATTTACTTATTTTTTTTGAATACATCCTAGATAATATTGTTATAGTTTCAAAAATATTATCAATGATCAATTCATTACCACCATAAGAAATTGAATAACGTGGCAGAAGCTCTTTGTAAAAAAGATCCTACTAGATCATCTATGATGTGAATAAAAAATATCCAAAATATCTAGATTATCAAACTATTGATCTATAAAATTTGAAGGAATGGAAGAAATCATTCCTTTCTCAAATTATTGTTCAACCATCAATCCGTGAGAAGATAAAAGAGATGTAGAAGAAATATGCAGAGTTTCAAAAGAAGGTAATAAATGTTCATGGTTACAGAGATGATTTTTTTGGAATGAGAATGTTTATGAAACATGTATGTGTTCTATCCATAATAAATTTGATGAAGGATATTTTGGATGAGGATTATTGTAATCAATTCTCTATTAATCCTAGGTGTATGAAGATGTATTGATTTTTGAAGAAGTATTTATACAGGGATGGCTTGATGAGAGATAATGTAGAGTGTGTATCTCGGTTCATGGTATTTATAATGTTATGGTTTTGAGATATAAATCTATGGGGATGATAAAACCATTACCTATACTAGGATGAAAATTGGAAAATATCACTATGGATTTTTTTCCTCAGACTCTTGAAAACATCTTGATTTGGTAATGTTATTTTCATTATAGTTAATGATCATATGATTCCATTACACTATATTATAGTTAGAAAAATTTTATTGGGTGATCATATTTATATAATCAACATTGAAAAAGTGGTTAGGATGTATGAATTACCATAACTTCTTGTATATAATCAGTGCTTGAGATTTTCATTAATGATTTGAAAATGTCTTCAACATGTTATCGATATAATGATGATTTTTTGCAATTCATGACATACTCAAAAAATATATATTTAGTATTAGTCAACCTTGAAAGTAATGGAGTATATGTTGAGATCATGTTCCTTTGATTTGAAAGGTGTTTATGATCAACACCATCATATAGTTGTGTTTGCAAAAAATAATAGCTTTCACTCAAGTATTCTGATAGATCCATATAAATCACTATATTAAAAGAAGTGTAGAACATAAATGTTTTATAATTTAGTGAGATAATTCTATTAGAACATTATATATCTTTGAAAAAGGTATATAATTTCAGAGGTATTCAAAAAAGCATCAAGGCAGCTCATATTTGGTATAAAAATTATGATTACAATCATCACTGAAATATGGAATTTACTGTTGAGTAAAATATATTTCTATGATTTTATCCATATAAAATATTATGTTATTTAGGAATAAAGTAAATTTAATCAATATATATAGGCCCCTTATAAATTCATGAACATGAATTGATGATATCTTATGGCTTTTCATGTCTACAGATTCACTCCCACGTTTGTGATGTGTTACATGTGTTTCTCTTTTAGATGTACATACCTGATACTTAACATGTAGTGAAATCATATTTTTTAGCACTGGAGAATTACATTTCATACGAGGAACAAATATTTGAAATATTATACCATAAAGATTAACTTCATTGAATCAAGACTACTCATCTATGATAAAGTTATCTAGCGGAATACTAACTTTCATGAATATAAATGGAACCCCAAGGATTTGATAAAATATTGATAACCACATTTTTTTTACTTCTGAGTGATAGAATTGTGAGGCTTAAATTAAATTGAAGGCAGTTGAATGACACATCATAAGATTTTATGATATATATCTATAAATAAAATTTATTTTTTTATTGCTTGAGATACACAAAATAACAAGTATAAATGAACCATAATAGTGTATATTGGTTTAAAACCCCATTAAATTGTATAGTATGAATATCAATAACTAAGTTATTAAAATATTATGTTTTATTAGTTTTTAGAATAATTTCAGTGGTTTTTAGTTAATTAAAATAATAATAAAATCTTTTAAATTAAAAGATATGGTGTTTTTAAAACATATTTTAATGTGTGCAATATGTGTTTAAATTAGTAAATTATATTAATACATATTGAATAATGAATTCAATTAAATTGTGATATTATTTATTCACCGAAATATTTTAAATTTTATCTAATATTGTTTTTCTTGGAATAGGGAAAAAAATTCAATTTTCTTCTTATAATATATTTTTTTTAAAAGATGGCTTCCTTACATTTTGTGCTCATATATTAAAACTAATTTCATCAGATTGTAGATATTTAATCATTTAAATGGATTCAATATTTATAATTAAAATGATGAAATTAGTTAATTTGGTGCCTTGTATTTTTTAGTCACCGTGAATAGTAACTATAATAATTTGTTTACCTTGGTAAGTGTTAAAAGGGTAAAATAAGATAAAACCATTGTGATAAGGATTTTAAATTTCCAAAATACTTTCTTTTATCTATTTGGATGAGATATATTTAATTACATCCATACATGTCTATAATATATACATACTTGGTGTCATATTTCATTGATTATGACCTTTATATTATCTTATTAAAAGTATAAATTCCAAATGTCACTCTCTTATATTTAATTTCATTAAATATTTTATGTAAGGATAAATCAATTATAAGTTCATTTATAATTGTTTTTTTAAAATATAACTGATTTTTTATCGTAGTAAAATTTCCACATTTAGTGATTTAAAAATTATATTAAATGCTTCTCCAAAACCAAGACAATGTTTATTTAAATAATAGAAAAATAAAAAAAAAAGATTATAAAAATACTTATTGAAATAAAATTTTAATGAATTAGTGTGTCCCATGAATTTTGTGGATAAATATAACATATAAATTTTTAAAGGATCAATTTTTAATTACATAATTTTTTTGTGTCTTTAATGTCAAATTAATTTAATAGTTCCAATATTGTCATTAATAATATTTTTTAAAAAATAATATTATATTAAATGATATAAAATTCATAAAAATATTATCTATAGTGAAGTAAATGTAATATGGTATAAAATTTGATCCATTATCCATTATTTTTTCACTTTTCCATTAATGGTATCATTCATTAATAGTTTATATTGAAATATTTTTTTCTATGTGAATGTTAAAAATTGTTAATGAAGGGGTTTATAAAAAAGATAAGGTTTAATATGAAACAAAACCTATTTAGATTTAGTTTGTTGATGATACTTCAGATATAGTCTATTTTTTCTATTCTACATCCATTTTTGTGCATTTTTATTTAGAAATTATTAATTATATTTTAATCGTTTTTGTAAATCTATGAGTTACACTACACTCACTTATAAAATGGTGAATATTATCCGATCATAGTCACTCATTTTATTCCTCCATTATTTGAAAATAACAGCCATAGTAACTTTCTAGCTTCATTAACAATATAGTATAACTTCTAGTGATTCTAAAAGTTCATCTCATTAAGGATTAAGGTGTTATCTGAAAGAAGGTTCTCAAAAAATATTTGAAACTCTTAATTGACTATTTTTATTTTTATTTCTTCTTCCATCACTTCTAAATCCAGGGTTTCCATTATAAATTAATGAATTTATTTTCTTTAATATACATAATTTCTATTATGATTATTTAATAACCATTATCCACACAATTTTCATCCTATAAAAAGCAAAAACATCGCTTATACATATATATGACTTATTATCTCCATGCAGCCGTATAATTCTCTATTCCTCGCCACTTTACAAAGATGCGTATAATGATTAATTTAATAAATATGTATCTAATTTTTTTTATTTTGATTATGTAATGATGAATTATTATTTACCTTTCTAATGTTCCTCCCACTGAAAAATGGAAACAACATTCATGTTTATGTACGGCCTACAATCACTATAAATAGTGTAAATCATTTTTTATCTCTAAAATATATGGAGGACCCAAATATATATATAACTAATATATGTGATATTTTTATCCTTTTTATTAATTTTTAATTATTTTCCGTTGATTTAAATATAAGTTCTGAGACTGTCAAAGAGACACCTTCTTGAAAAACATAGCATTTTTCTCTATGAAATGTGATTTTAATAAACAAAATTATTAATAAGCTAGAGATAATATGTAAAATTTAATTCATAAATGGTATGACATATATTATTATTCTTATTGAATATATTTATAGTATATATATATTTATTGAAAAAGAGTTTTCAAGTAATAGAAATAAATATGGTCCTTGAGGTAAGTGTTTTAGGATACAAGTTCATTATTATTTTTCATATGGATTATGATTAAAATTCCGATAAATAAATTTCATTATATAACTCTGAAAATAAATTATATTATTGTCCAAGGATTATTTCATGATATTTATTTTTTACATTAATTTTCCTCACATTATGTACCCATTATATAGAAATAATATTTTTTGGACAACTAGATTTATTTCTCTCTTCGATTAAATAATATTTCACTTCTATATCCATGTTCACTAAAAAAAGATTTCAATAATGTTTTTAATCTTCACCTATTATTTTTTAAATTAATTTTCACCTATTATTTACTTTTCAAAATATGTATTGAAATAAATCGTCTTGTTATTTTATAAATGACTAATTTTTTTATTTTCTTTTGTAAATGTGTGAAACAAATGTTTTTTTATTTATGTGGAATTAATGTAATATCCCACATTACTGACCACTCATTGATTTAAACCTTCCATTTTCAATTTTAATGGGTATTTTCAAATTATTTTTTTCTATAATATTTTGTTATTTTTTTTAAATATTTTATTTAAAATTTAAAATTCAATTTTCCTCAAGATATGCCTAATGTGATATTTTAATCAAATTTTTCATATATGATGTAATACTTTGATGTTAGATATACCTATTCTTGGGATATTACCCAATGATTCCATTGTTATAATGGTTATATATATTTTATTATTATGATGATAAGAGGTTTATTAAACCAGTATCTTTTTCACAGATTTTGCAATGATTAAATAAAATGACACTTGTTTCATTTCCAGGGTTGTGCTATGCTGAATGGCTTTTTAAATCAATTTATTTTTCATTGGTTATGATAAGATTAATTTTTTAATATATTTCATATCAATAATTTATGATGTTCGGTGTGTTATGTGTAGGCCCATATTTATATATCCATTTAATTCATTGGGTAAATAAGGTAATCTCATGAGATAAAAAATACTAGAATATATAGTGAACAATGTTCTTTATGTGTATTTTTCCACTATGATAATCATCAGAGGGTGACTTCACTATTATAACAGAATGGGGATTGAAACCACTCAGCTATTATAGTCAATCTAGTTATTCTTGGTTACTAACAAAAAAATATCCATGATTATTTCAATTCAAAATTTTATTGTTTTAAGAAAATGTTATACTCTCATGTATTATGGTCTTTTATTCATTAATGATTAATGTATGATGAATTTCTAATTTTTTCCATTAATACTGATTATAATATATTATATATAGGGTATAGTTTTCAAATATTAATATCATAATCTCATACCCTTATTTTAATTTCAAACTTAACTGATCATTAAAATCTCCCTTGTTTTCCATTAATGAGCATCTCATCATTCAGTTTCATAATTTTCCATTACCCCATGTTATAATGAAATATTTTTTCATATGGTATGTTTATTACGTGTGATCATAATAATGAACATAGTGGGATATTATGTATACCTAATATGTACAAGTATGTTATGTATTCAATCGTTATGATGCACTTAATCAATATGATTCATGTGTGGATCATAATGTTATGTAATGATTATTAATCTAATAAGATGTAATATCTATGTATGATAACTATTGGTAGTTATATATAAAATGAATTTATGAATATTATACTCACATATTGAATTTAAAAATATTATTTAGGAATATTAATATGAAAATATGAAGTATTTATCACATGATACTGGTAAAAAAATTAAATGAAATAAGTGGTTGTATTTTTAAAAATAGTATATGTTTTATATTCAATTATATAAGAAATATAATAATTTAAAAGATTTTATTCATAAAATGTGATTATAAATTATTATTAATATTTATTTTTATGATAATATATTTTTATGAGACTATATATAATTTTCCGAACTGTCATGAAATAGATCACAACAATAAAAAAATCGAATTAATTTAATTAAATTCATATTTAATTAAAAAATTAATATTATCATAGCTGAAAAAAAATTCATAAAATGGCTTTCATTTTTAAAATAAAATTGTCCACAAAAATTCAAGATGATTTTTTTGTATTTATCTAAAATTGTTGAATTTTTAGTGACTTTTGAAATATTATAAAATAAAGAATTTTATATTATAGGCTAAATAAATGATGTTTTGATTCATTAATTACATAAGAACGTGTTTTTTAAAATTCAAATACACCATTTATAGTATATGGACACATGAATAATTAATATTTGTATCATTTATCAAAAATATTATACTAATTATTATAATACTCAAAACACCCCTTTCCTCCACAAATGGCCCAAAGGCCTTCATTTTTATTGATTTTTGATAATCCACCTTTCAACGGGTGTGGTGGAACACTTACAATGCCCTTAGGCATATGTATTAATTGGACCGTAGGCCATAGAGGAATTAATTTCCCATAGACTTCAATCATTATATATAACCCAGACAAACTACATGGAACTACTCCTCCCTAGCATCTTCATAATGAAATCATCTCTTCACCTTCGAATGGTTGTTCGACTATGCTTTCCCATGCATGCATAGGCTTTTCTCGATGGCAGGTTCTATAACTTCTCATTCTTGCAATCCTTTTAGGTTCTACTATGGTGAAGGATCCTTTCACCTCCTCCTTCTGATGTTTATTCCTAGTAGGTTGCCTGGTTCACATCTGCACTTGAGGTGGCCCGAAGCCATTGAGGCGGCCCGATGTCCTTATTGACCCGAAGACTTGGGTGTCCCGAAGGCCTTAAAAGACTCATGGAACAAATCAGTGGCCGGAATGCCCAAACGAGGGAATATTCACAGCTGATACACTTCCAAACAGTGCCTACTATAGTTCCCTCTATAGTAGCAGATACAGTTCCACACATTCCCTACTATAGTACATTCTAGAGTACTGCTACAGTGCTACTACAATACCTAGAAATTACCCTCCTCCTAGATTTGATCCCGGGTCTCGTGGATGCACTTATGGACTTCTCACCAACAGGGATAAGGCTCATGTGAAAAACACCCCTTTCTTCCATTTATAAATATCACCCCTCAAAACACCTTCTCCTAGAATCTTCTATGATGTGGATATTGTAAAATGTATTCCCAAAAAATTTATATTCCACTCCCACATTTCATAGTGATGCTAACCTCATCCAAATACCATTTCAATGATCCTTATGTGGTAATCAAAGAGGAGTCAACCAAAAGAAGTGGTAAAATTCTCAACTAACCTCTTTCAATTTTATTCATCTTCTAAAACCCCAATATGTTCTTTATTCTCCTCAAAATAGATATATTAGGATACTATATATAATTATATGTTATTATTATGGTGTAATATCAATCATTCACAATTACCTAAATATTTTCTTAAAAGAAATCATTATTGCAAATATGGTTATTCGTCCGCCTCCATGAAGAACACACCATGTTTTTCTCCACCGCCTTCAGGGATGGTTATAAATAGAATATTATGTTTAAATTTTATTATGATTAGTATATTAGAACTTATTTCACATTTTTTTAATATGTTCATAGTCATTTAATTAAATGAAATGATTTTTGTTTGTGACGGTCGATATAACGTCCAAAATAAGATAACCATAAAATGTTTTGATTTTTACTAAGTGGAATGTCCCTTTGCCTGGACACATATGTTAAATAGATACCATTAAATTTATGGAATTTAACTATTACCATTTCATTTCCCTTCCATATTTTTATTCCCATTTTAAAATAACATCAACAATTATTCAGAAGTGATTTTATGAATTCCCTATAAGTAATGAAATTAATCATTATATATATTAAAATGTAATGTCCCAGACACACCTGGCCCATTACTTTGGAAAAAAACGTCTCTACCTAAATGGTGGCACCAATCACTAAAACGGTGGCACCAGTCACGGTGTCACAGTGATGGTGGCACCTGTCACAGTGTCACTGTGACGGTGGCACCGGTTATAGTGTCACCGTGATGGTGGCACCGTTTCCTCGAGCGGTCTTCATACTTTTATTCCAATTTCCTAATTTTTTCGATCCCGAAACATATCTTTTAACGTAAAGATGATTTAATGGCCCCTTTCAATGAAAATAAAAGCCCATAAATAAAATTTAAAATCCCCAATAGCCGAGAAACCCTTAACTTACCAAAACCTGTTGTTATTTTCCTCGGTGTCACGCCCTTCCCCGTACCTTCTAGATCTTCTCCTGTTACATGTTTCTTTATGGATAAAGAAAACTGTTTAACGCATATCCGTTATGACCACCTCTCTGAGGGGAATTGTTAAATGACAATTAATTCCATTGTTAGTAACAACCCAACAGCATGGTGATTCCACAATCTGACATTAATTCCAGTCAAATTTCCATATCAAATAATAACGGGATCTCATCATTATATCGTACGGGAATTACTTCTTCTTCTTATTCCTCTTGGATATTAAGCTTTTCTTCATTGTGCATTTAGATTTTCCCTTCCTTAGGCAAGTTGTGCACCTATGTCGGAGCCTTTCTTATCACCCTTGGAGTCCCCGACGTTCCCCCCCTTCAAGTCGTGCATCCCCAGTTCTTGGTGCGTGGAGAATAACTTCGATCCTTGATCAACCAAGTAGGGATTTTCCTTCATCTCTCCTTACTAAGTATCATGTTGTGTGGGTATGCTACTGTTTCTGTGGGAATGGATGAAACCAATCCTTAACAAAGACAATAAAAAGACTGTTAAGAATGATGGGGTGTATTTGACAATTCTGTTGTACTCTTTTATTTTTTTATATGTTGTGAACTATATGGGATTATGCTCCCTGAAAATGATGATTTTATGGTATTTCTGTGCGAACTAATGAACCCTTTTCTTTTGTGATGATTAAATAATTGTTACATGGAAATTGGTTAATCATCTAAACCCAGTTGGATAAATGGATACCCAGTGAACATCTATCCTTGTGTGGTCACCTTGGTTAACCAAAAGAAAGAAGATACTAATGAAAGATGTACTTGAACCTGTGTGTTTCCCTACTCTATTGTGGATCAGTTGTTGGTTGTGAATATGAATCTGTGTGGGGCTATATATCGAGGCTTTGTTTGGTTCCAGTACTTTGAGGGATCTCAAGGATCTCTTTGTTGTTCTGATTTCACAAGAGACCTAGGTTTGAATTCTTAAATTGATGTTTGGTTGTTTCTCATTCTATGGCTTGTTGGTATGTCAGTTAGATTCCTAGTAGTGCAAAATTCACTTAAATGGGATCATTAGAACATGAAAACAATAATTGGTTAATTGAGGAATTGGATAAGGGAATGACTTGTGACTTGACCGTGAGTGTTGTTCCATTCTTTTAGGATTGAGTAGTAATGTGGGTGTTTGTGTTTAGGTGTTCTTTTGAAACCCTAGGTCGGGTTGAGATCTTTTTACCTATACAAATATTAGTAGTTTTTATGTTCCTTATTCGCACCCCACCCATGTTGAGAACTTTGTTCCGAACACCCCCATTTCATGGGAGAGGGTGTTTTCAAAACACTCCCATGTGTGGCTGGTTATTAGCTCCTTTTAATCTCCCTTCCCCAAATAGCCCAAGACTCTTCAGTTAGGCTATGACAGCCTTAGTTCCATTATAGCCCATGACTCTTCGATCATGGTAGTTGTGGTGGTTGGACTAGGTGTGTGCGGGTAGGTTGTTTCCCAAGAGTCTTCGGGATGTGGCCCGGGTGTCTTCGAGCATAGTAGTAGTTGTTCAATCACTGGGTTTTGTGGGTGTGGTTATAGGTGGTTGTTGTGGCCCAGGTGTTTGCGGGATGGTTGCGTGGTAGTGATGGCCCAGGTGTGTGCGGGTGGGGATTGGCAGTGGAACTGCAGTGAGAATGGCGGGAGAGGTTCGATGCATAGGATGTCTAAAATAACCAGTGGGAAAGTGGAACGGTATACCCAAATATAGACATGTTATAACTATACAATCTTTTACTTCACTTATTTGGGGTGGTGAGGATTGGGTGGATAGTTTTCCAGGAAAGGTGCTTTGGTTATCTCTTTTCTCACTGGGCATTAGGATTCCACTCCACTTGTGCATGAGAGTCTTTGGTTACCCTTCTGAGTATACTCGTATGCTCACCCTATGTATATAAAACTGCTTTCAGGTCTCTTGTAGGCCTTCAGGGATCATGTGGGACCATACTAGCTTGGACGTTGGGAGAGTGTCAGTTGTTGTTTTTCATTATTTGGTACATTACCTTTTTATTCTCCTACTACATTGTTGCATTTACTTTTGTAACATGCATATGGGAATGATTTTCATTGACTTAAATTTTACCCCCACAGTTTTGGTATTGTTGGGGTTTACTATCTTATGTCCAGATACTATTAAAAAAAGGGTAATTCCTTCCATCTTGTGTGAGATTTTATAACATTGTTGCTATTCGACACTCTAGTGCCTATTGAAGGAGGGTTGCAGGGGTCATTATCTCTCCTTCAACTAGAAGAAGGTAGGGTTTAGCAATCTATTGTCCCTTCTCTCATCTTGTTGAAGCCATGTCGTGATAGAATGGTATCAGAGGAAGGTTGAGAGATATGATGGAGTCTTGAGTTAGGCCTAGTGAGGATTTTATGGGATGGTAGGGAAACAGTCTTGGGTGCTCTTGGTGCGTGAAATCGTCTAGGGAAGACAGGTTGGGAGATGGGATATTTGGGCCCACGTGATCCGATGTAACGCCCCGACCCTAGTTACCCAGAGTCGGTGCATTATTACATAACATTGGCATGATCACAAGAAAGATCAAATCTCGAAAGACCGATTGGTTTAGTAGCCTTGGAAACACTAGATATATTCATAAGTTTTACATTAAATCATAAAATGAAAAACTACTACAACAAAATAATGTCTCCATAATCCACACTCATATCCCCACATAATATCCCTGCAGGTCATTCATAATTTACTTCTTCACTTCCTGGGAAAAATAAAACATAGAAAAGGGGTGAGCTCAAATGCCCAGTAAGGATAACAATATAGCGGAAACTTTCATAAATAAGAATAAACATTTAAGGCAATGTATAACTAAAACAAAAGCCTTTCAAACATGAACATTCAACATGGTACGTCATAAATAAAATGAAATAATTCCATTTACTTATTCACATGGATATTATACTAATCGAATAATCACATGCAAAAATCAATAACCACTTTCATAATGTTGGAATGCATAATGCCAGACTATCATAACCACATAGTCAAGGCCTCATGCCAAGACTACAAATAAGATTTTGTCAAGGCCTTGTTCCAAGACACTAGTTTGTCTCATGAGACCTACCGATGCATCGAGGAGCTATAGCGGGCTCCACCCGTCACTTACTAAGTCCAATGCATTCTCATAAGAAAAGGTTTCAACATAACATAAACATTCGTATTAAAACTAGCATACGAAATGTAAATAATTTCACCATAAACTATGAATGGTATAAAAATAGAACATCCACAGTCAAACATATCACAAAACCTTCAATACAATATAGAAGTTTTGTATCATAATAAATCAACTTCAAATAATCTTAAAATCCATCAAAGGATGTTGACATAGATGAAATCAATATTCTTTTTAAAGAAATATCTCCTTTTAATTTGAAATCATTTAAGATCCGTATAAAATAAAACATTTTCTTTGAAAATATTCTTATAATCTTGTAAGGTAAGCTTTGAAGATTTTATAACGGCGGAAAATAGCCGCACCCGCCGTATAATTTAAAAAAACATTCTTACCTTAATTCTGTCGAAAAGGTTAAAAAGGACCTTGTTTTGAAAAAGACCAAAAGATTCCTTTATAAACCACTTATAAAAGTCAAAAAGGGTATAAATTACTTTAACTCATATTCTAGTAAATAGTAAAAATGTTTTGAAATACATTTTTAAGAAACATGGATGTGGATGATAAAGAGATCCCAGTAGATTATTACATATAAACAACCTCGGATAATGAAGAGATTGTGAAATAACCCTTAACAATTTGCTAACTTATGAAACATACAACCCATGAAAGAGGTATCATACAATGAATATGTAAATACACATAAATTAGAGTGTATTACACAAAGAATATAATTATGGCCAGTACATACACCACACAAATGGTGATGGTGGCAATATGGCATGAATCTCACAGAAATAATGAGTGAGATGAAACCCCCTTACCTTGTACTTTTCCTTGGTTGGGGTAGGTTAACCTCATGTATAATGGTGAAATAATTGTTATTAAATTATACAATAATCATTAATATGATATCATATATGATCTTTTAATATTTATTTGATAGTAATATCTTAGTATTATCATTGTTTCGGGTGTTAACTTACTTGTTTTCTTTTATATGTTTTGTTACGTAAGACATGTTTGTAAAGGATAGGTTTTATATTATTCATATCCAGAATGATATCAAGTCCTTAAACATCATTTTTTAAATCATCAAATGATAATTATACTTGAATGGATACGATGGAGAATGAATCTCATCGCGTTCGTGGAGACGGTAGTCCGTACGTACGCACGAGCGACAATATCATTCTTTTGATATTAAAATAATATATAAATGGATGGTATATCATATATAAAGAATCCTTAACATGTTATATTTATTATTTACATGAGTTACACATCATTATTATACCCATCCAAATAATATTATATTGAATAACAATTACACCACGACGTGGAGACGGTAAGCTGTACGGACGCACGTATGGTGACATGTTATTCAAAGGGTGGATAGAATAATGAATATGGTTGTACCATATTTATAATAACATCACAGTATATATATGATACTGGATTTATTATTTTAGAATGGTAACAACAAAAGAAGAAGAAGTGGAAGAAGAAATGAACTTAGAAAAGGGTGGTGAAATCATTACCTCTTCTTCGGGTTCTTCCTTTTGATTTGATCAAAAGGGCTCCTCAGGTTGGCTTTAGGATCAAACTAAGGCCCCTAAGTTGTAGTGAGGGAAGTTGGGAGAGTATTTGGGCAGAGGTTGGCCGAACCAAAAGGCTTTGAAGGAGTGAAGAAATGAGAAGGAGGAGTGCCCTTTTATAAGAGGGGTGAGGGGTACCTTTGGAAAAGCTAGAAATATTAATTTATAATAAATTCATATTCGGTTTCTAATGGATAAAAAGTTGATTATTCATAGGTTAAGGTGGGGATGGGTCTAAAACAACTCAAACAATAGAATTTAGACAGGTTTGGGTACTTATATTAACCTTATCTTTAAGTATTAACTCTAAGTTAATTAGTTTCACTTTTACAATGTCTCTTTGTATTTTTATATAATATGGTTAATAAACATACTACATACATCCAAGAGACCCCCAAGTGGTCCATTAATGATGAACCTATCATGATATAAGTCTCTTGGCCGAACCTTAGATTTTTAGGAATTTAATATCAATTAATAATATAATATTTGTTTTAAGAACTCTTTTATGTCAATTTTGACACTATTCAATAGTTGATTTTTGTGAAACTCATAACAGATTGATTACTTCGAAAAAAGTCAAATAAATCAATCATAATATATCATATTATCCTAAAAAATTAGTTTAATTCATTAAAAGTTTCATATTATATTTATTTGGGTATTTATAATATCAATTATTTTAATTTTTCACTATTATAGTAATTACTCCATCATCATTGTGTCATAAATAAAATAAATTACTTAATGTCTAAAAATTATAAATAAAATATCATTATGTAGGAAATATTTTTATATTTCTAATGAATATTTATAATCTAAAATCCAACATATATAACTCTATGTAAAAATTGTTTTGCTAAAAGATATATGCTTGTGTCATTTTTGTATTCATTTTAACTTAATTAAAATAAAGTGTCATTATCACTTACAAGTGGATCCATGGGGTCCCAAAATCAACCCAAAGATGCCCATGGTCGACCATGTATCAAAAAATAGGGTTAAGACACGTTTTAGGGTAATTTAGTATTATTATAATATTATTTTTTTAACCCTTATTTACCGGATTTACCCTTAACCAAGGTAAATAAAATATTTACCGCAGTAATTATTCAAAATGTCTAAAAATAAAAGTTACCTATTTACACAATTTGAACATCCTGATTCCAAATATTGAATCCATTTTCCTAAATTCAAAACACAGAAGTGGCAGAAATTAATTTAAAATTAATTCCCGCAGTCAAAACAAAAAGCGTGTTTTTAAGAGATAATAACTATCAAAAGATTGACACTTGTTTATGTTCGGTTTAATTGTAAAATTATGTCCAATGACCAACATTATTTTAAATGGTAAAAAAATATTCTAAATATAATTTAAAACTATTAAAATTCATAATTTATCACTATTAATTATTTTGATTAAAAAAGATGTTTTTAATTAAAATTTAGTAATTTTCACTATTCATCAAAATATGAAAGTTATCCGAAAAGTACCAAAATTTCACCTTAGGCTAAATTCGATATTCCGAATCCAGAAATGATGTCCATTTTAAAATATAAAATATATATAATTTCGAAAAGTAGGTATTACTATTCATAACGGCTAGTTTGATTGGTTGTGGTGTGTGTTAAAACTCAAGGTTGCGTACAACACACGCTACTGTATTATTCAAAGAAAGCGTACCATGGAAGCTTGGGATGTTTCATTTTAAAATTTTGATGTCCCCATTTAGTCAAAAAGTTTAAAATATTGTATTTAAAAAGGGTTCACTATTAAAAGTTGATAAAAGTGCAACACTGAAAATGAATTTGTTCTTGCATTATATCTAAGAAACTCATAATATGGATTCTAAAATTATAAGGATTATATAAAGTTTAAAATTTAGATAATACTATTCATAACCTCTTTTGAATGGATTTTTTTTTTGTAAGTCATGGTGTGATTGAACTCGGTGTTGCGTGTAGTGCAAGTTATTGAATTATTTTGAAGAAATAACACACTATGAAATCTTGGGGTGTTACATTCTCCCCTCCTTTAATAAATTGCGTCCTCGTAATTTGAAATTGTTCTTCGAAAATAAATGGTTGAAAATAGAAAATATATTTGTGGGAAAACCCACATCGGAAATTGGGTTACTAAAATTTAGTCTTAATAAGAGGAAAAGAGAAATGAATGGGTCACCACCAAATTATGATCTCGATTAGGAGAACATTGGTGGCAATTAGAGACATATAATTGGAGGAAAGACGTAAATATTTATAGGTAGTGATTGAGGTCATCAATCACAAACAAGTATAAAATTGAGGTCCTTAAATTCATCAATCTATGATGATTTGAAATACCATCGATTCAACAAAACATAGGGTATTAGGATAACACATTTTTGACGTTTCAAAATATCTTAGTTGAAATCCCACATCGAAAAATGAATTAATGAGGCCTCTATTTAAAATAAAGAGTCTAATGTATGAATATTACCGAAAATAACACATACTAGGGTTCCATGTAGGAAAATATGGATATGGAAGAAAAATCTAACCATCAATTATCTGATGGAGAGTGGTAGAGAACATGGCTATGAAAAGGCCAACAATCCCAAAGCCATAAATTAGTGATGATTTAAGGTACCATCTAGGAAATCATTTTTATTCTAAGTTTCTTTTCTTAATATTGAGAAATTTATTTATGAGATTGGCTAAGATCATAAGGATATATACTTACTTAATAATTAGAGTTTTATCCATTAATAAATTTCTACCACAAACTCATCTTTCACTCTAAAAGATAATAGAATGTAAAAAAAAAATTCTATTTACACTATTCGTATAGGGTTCCAAAATAAACGAATTTATAATTCATCTACAAGATCTTTTAAGAAAAACTACATTATTTAATCCAGGACATCTCGTGGGCCAGTGGTAGGTGATACACCCTTGTCGCCCTTCGGTTGCGGGTTCAAGTCTCGCAGCCTTGCCGGACGCGACGGGTTGTCGCCCGACCTCCGGGTTGTCCTTTTATGGCAATCCAAAATAATCCAAACTAGAACTATCCAAAATACTTCTTTCCATACTCACAGTCCAACATTTATAAGGAAGGTAAACATAATATAGATCCTTTTTACCCCGTAATAGCATATGAATACCTTCATCATGTATTACCATATTCCTTATTGATTACATTAATGCTCCCTTATTCCATATAGAATGCTGGATATACTTCATTAATCCAAAAATGTTTTAAACCCCAATAATGATGGAATATACAAATCATTAATAAGTTCCAAGGTAGTCAATAATATCCAATATAATTTATCCAAAACAATCACATATTATTCCAAAATCACTACCTCAGTATCAGAACTATATTATGATTTATCATTCTCTCAACCATATATTTTCCAAAAATTTATCCTTCTATTGAGTCACTTTTCTTTGTTCCACACAATCTCATGTCCTTAATGAAATAGTACTGCAGTGCAATCCGTATATACTCCATAATTATTATAACAAGTACATTGTTGATACAACACTCAATTGACATAATCAACATAAGAACTCTAATCATTCCTCTTCATCTGTGGTAGTATCATAACTTGATTATTATCCAATAACATCATTTGAGGCATAGTCTGATGACTGGGACATAGGTTCGCGTAGTGTCCAAACTCCTTGCAAACGAAGAATTGTACATTTAAAACCATTTTCTTACCCTTGCAGTCACGTACTTTGTGCCCTTTTCCTCCACATTTATAACAAACTCCCATTCCTTTCAGGCAAGTTCCAGGGTGTTTCTTTCCTCAGTTACCACATATGGGAAAATTATTCTTTTCCCTCTTCCCTTTATCCATATTTCTCTCTTCCATCCTTTTCTTCTCTTGCTTCCCTTCAAAGCCATAGGACTCAGTAAACTCTTTACTTATCTTATCAACAGATGATATTAATTCTTCATATGATGATAATACATGGGAGACTATTTCTCTTATAAATTCTAGCTTAAGAACATGAAAGATATGATCCTTCCTTCTCTTTGGATCATGTGCATTTCTGGAGTTCTCATTCCTTCTACTGGGCACCATTTCTAAACAATGGCATACACTAGATCAGTTTATGAATCAAAATACATAATCCCATACTTATAAAACACTTAACATAAATTGAACTATTTATGGATATAATCCATAATCATAAAAATGTCTCCTTTGAGGATGTATATACTCATAAACCCTTCATAATGATTTTTAAAGAAAATGAGAGTTATCCTAAGCATATCCCTCGGGAGTGTCGTAACCAAGAGTGCAGCAAGGCCCGTTATCGTGCACCAGTTCCCGTTCGAGTCTAGCTCAAAGCGGTGTTTTCGGGTTTTACCCCTAGGTATATCTGTGCCAGAGCCGCCTCTACCTGCTCGTATCCAGACAGGGATGTATTGCTCGGAAAACTCACAAAATCTCTACAATACCAAAATTCTAGGGAGTTCTTCTATACTAATCCTCAAAGTTTATCTTAGGTCTACGTGCTCAAATCAGAGTTTATCTAAATCTGGCTTCCAAGGTTTGTACTAAACTTCCTCTGATACCAACTGTAACGCCCCGACCCTAGTTACCCAGAGTCGGTGCATTATTACATAACATTGGCATGATCACAAGAAAGATCAAATCTCGAAAGACCGATTGGTTTAGTAGCCTTGGAAACACTAGATATATTCATAAGTTTTACATTACATCATAAAATGAAAAACTACTACAACAACATAATGTCTCCATAATCCACACTCATATCCCCACATAATATCCCTACAGGTCATTCATAATTTACTTCTTCACTTCCTGGGAAAAATAAAACATAGAAAAGGGGTGAGCTCAAATGCCCAGTAAGGATAACAATATAGCGGAAACTTTAATAAATAAGAATAAACATTTAAGGCAATGTATAACTAAAACAAAAGCCTTTCAAACATGAACTTTCAACATGGTACGACATAAATAAAATGAAATAATTCCATTTACTTATTCACATGGATATTCTTCTAATCGAATAATCACATGCAAAAATCAATAACCACTTTCATAATGTTGGAATGCATAACGTCAGACTATCATAACCACATAGTCAAGGCCTCGTGCCAAGACTACAAATAAGATTTTGTCAAGTCCTTGGGCCAAGACACTAGTTTGTCTCATGAGACCTACCGATGCATCGAGGAGCTATAGAGGGATCCACCCGTCACTTACTAAGTCCAATGCATTCCCATATGAAAAGGTTTAAACATAACATAAACATTCGTATTAAAACTAGCATATGAAATGTAAATAATATCACCGTAAACTATGAATGGTATAAAAATAGCACATCCACAGTCAAACATATCATAAAACCTTCAATACAATATAGAAGTTTTGTATCATAATAAATCAACTTCAAATAATCTTAAAATCCATCAAAGGATGTTGACATAGATGAAATCAATATTCTTTTTAAAGAAATATCTCCTTTTAATTTGAAATCATTTAAGATCCATATAAAATAAAACATTTTCTTTGAAAATATTCTTATAAGCTTGTAAGGGAAGCTTTGAAGATTTTATAACGGCGGAAAATAGCCGCACCCGCCGTATAAGTTAAAAAAACATTCTTACCTTAATTTTGTCGAAAAGGTTAAAAGGGCCTTGTTTTGAAAACGACCGAAAGATTCCTTTATAAACCACTTATAAAATTCAAAAAGGGTATAAATGACTTTAACTCATATTCTAGTAAATAGTAAAAATGTTTTGAAATACATTTTTAAAAAACATGGATGTGGATGATAAAGAGATCCCAGTAGATTATTACATATAAACAACCTCGGATAATGAAGAGATTGTGAAATAACCCTTACCAATTTGGTAACTTATTAAACATACAACCCATGAAAGAGGTATCATACAATGAATATGTAAATACACATAAATTAGATAGTATTACACAAAGAATATAATTATGGGCAGTACATACACCACACAAAAGGTGATGGTGGCAATACGGCATGAATCTCACGGAAATAAGGAGTGAGATGAAAACCCCTTACCTTGTACTTTTCCTTGGTTGGGGTAGGTTAAAATCCTGTATAATGGTGAAATAATTTTTATTAAATTATACAATAATCATTAATATGATATCATATATGATCTTTTAATATTGATTTGATAATAATATCTTAGTATTATCGTTGTTTTGGGTGTTAACTTACTTGTTTTCTTTTTTATGTTTTGTTACGTAAGACATGTTTGTAAAGGATAGGTTTTATATTATTCATATCCAGAATGATATCAAGTCCTTAAACATCTTTTTTAAATCATCAAATGATAATTATACTTGAATGGATACGATGGAGAATGAATCTCATCGCGTTCGTGGAGACGGTAGTCCGTACGTATGCACGAGAGACAATATCATTCTTTTGATATTAAAATAATATATAAATGGATGGTATATCATATATACAGAATCCTTAAAATGTTATATTTATTATTTACATGAGTTACACATCATTATTATACCCATCCAAATAATATTATATTGAATAACAATTACACTTCGACGTGGAGACGGTAAGCCGTACGTACGCATGTATGGTGACATGTTATTCAAAGGGTGGATAGAAAACTGAATATGGTTGTACCATATTTATAATAACATCACAGTATATATATGATACTGGATTTATTATTTTAGAATGGTAACAACAAAGGAAGAAGAAGTGGAAGAAGAAATGAACATAGAAAAGGGTGGTGAAATCATTACCTCTTCTTCGGGTTCTTCCTTTTGATTTGATCAAAAGGGCTCCTTAGGTTGGCTTTCTGATCAAACTAAATCCCCTAGGTTGTAGTGAGGGAAGTTGGGAGAGTATTGGGGTAGAGTTTGGCCGAACCAAAAGGATTTGAAGGTGTGAAGAAATGAGAATGAGGAGTGCCCTTTTATAAGAGGGGCGAGGGGAACCTTTGGAAAAGATAGAAATATTAATTTATAATAAATTCATATTCGGTTTCTAATGGATCCAAAGTTGATTATTCAAAGTTTTAGGTGGGTATGGGTCTAAAAAAACTCAACCAATAGAATTTAGACAGGTTTGGGTACTTATATTAACCTTATCTTTAAGTATTAACTCTAAGTTAATTAGTTTCACTTTTACAATTTCTCTTTGTATTTTTATATAATATGGTTAATAAACATACTACATACATCCAAGATACCCCCAAGTGGTCCAATAATGATGAAACTATCATGATATAAGTCTCTTGGCCGAACCTTAGATTTTTAGGAATATAATATCAATTAATAATATAATATTTGTTTTAAGAACTCTTTTATGTCAATTTTGACACTATTCAATAGTTGATTTTTGTGAAACTCATAACAGATTGATTAATTCAAAAAAAGTCAAATAAATCAATCCTAATATATCATATTATCCTAGAAAATTAGTTTAATCCATTAAAAGTTTCATATTATATTTATTTGGGTATTTATAATATCAATTATTTTAATTTTTCACTATTATAGTAATTACTGCATCATCATTGTGTCATAAATAAAATAAATTATTTAATGTCTAAAAATTATAAATAAAATATAATTATGTAGGAAATCTTGTTATCTTTCTAAATAATATTTATAATCTAAAATCAAACATATATAACACTATGTCAAAATTGTTTTTCTAAAATATATATGCTTGTGTCATTTTTGTATTTATTTTAACTTAATTAGAATAAAGTGTCATTATCACTTACAAGTGGATCCATGGGGTCCCAAAATCGACCCAAAGATGCCCATGGTCGATCATGTATCAACCAATAGGGTTAAGACACGTTTTAGGGTAATTTAGTATTATTATAATATTATTTTTGTAACCCTTATTTACCGGATTTACCCTTAACCATGGTAAATAAAATATTTACCGCAGTAATTATTCAAAATGTCTAAAAATAAAAGTTACCAATTTACAAAATTTGAACATCCTGATTCCAAATATGGAATATATTTTCATAAATTCAAAACACATAAGTGGCAGAAATTAATTTAAAATTAATTCCCGCAGTCAAAACAAAAAGCGTGTTTTTAAGAGATAATAACTATCAAAAGATTGACACTTGTTTATGTTCGATTTAATTGTAAAATTATGTCCAATGACCAAAATTATATTAAATGGTAAAAATATATTCTAAATATACTTTAAAACTACTAAAATTCATAATTTATCACTATTAATTATTTTGATTAAAAAAGTTGTTTTTAATTAAAATTTAGTAATTTTCACTATTCATCAAAATATGAAAGTTATCCGAAAAGTACCAAAATTTCACCTTAGGTTAAATTTGATATTACGAATCCAGAAATGAAGTCCATTTTAAAATATAAAATATATATAATTTCAAAAAGTAGGTATTACTATTCATAACGGCTAGTTTGATTGGTTGTGGTGTGTGTTAAAACTCAAAGTTGCGTACAACACACGCTACTGTATTATTCAAAGAAAGCGTACCGTGGAAGCTTGGGATGTTTCATTTTAAATTTTTGATGTCCCCGTTTAGTCAAAAAGTTTAAAATATTGTATTTAAAAAGGGTTCACTATTAAAAGTTGATAAAAGTGCAATACTGAAAATGAATTTGTTCTTGAATTATATCTAAGAAACTCATAATATGGATTCTAAAATTATAAGGATTATATAAAGTTTAAAATTTAGATAATACTATTCATAACCTCTTTTGAATGGATTTTTTTTGTAAGTCATGGTGTGATTGAACTCGGTGTTGCGTGTAGTGCAAGTTATTGAATTATTTTGAAGAAATAACACACTATGAAATCTTGGGGTGTTACATCCGATGTAAGGACTCTGGGCATACCGAACGACCAAGTGAGGCTGCGCTGATTGTAGGGTAGATACCCTAGGGAAGGTACATAAATCATAATGACATGTGTTCTTATGTTTCATTATTGTTTAGGGGATTTGAAATGAATTAGAATGCTAATAAAATTTAAAAGGAATCTTCTACACTACTCGGGCTTAGAAATTCCTTGTTTACCATGCAGCTACGACACACAGACGGAGACCAAGGATAGTAAGGGTGATCAAAGCCCAGTAGATTGACTTGGCTGATCAATAGAGGGAAGACCGAGATGAGGAATATGATCAGTGGAAGAAGACTATTTTTACCTTTCAAAGGCAGACCCTCGAAAAGTACGAGGGTAGCATCTCTGACGTTGAGACAAAGAGCTGGCTAGAGGAGTTGGTGATAGATTTCAGATTGATTTGGGATCCGACAGAGTACTAGGTTCCTCTGGCTATATGATAGATGCGTGGAGAAGTGCATCTGTGGTGTACGCTTTATCATGGGGAGAAGATAGAGGTTGAGGTGACACAGACTGACTTCGAGAAGGAATTCCGGGCGCAACTCCTCACTTCCATGATGAAGGCTTAGAACAGTCAAAAACTACTCTCCCCCCAGAAGGGGAGCATGTCAGTGTGAGAGTTGGGGATCATGTTCAATGATCTCCTCCTCTTTTCTCTAGATCTCTTTCTAGTTGAGGAGTTTCAGGACAGACATTTGGAGGAAGCGCATCGACCTTCTCTTCAGTATGATGTGACTCCCTTCACCATAAAAACATACATGGAGGTCCAGAAGAATGATGAAGTGGTAGAAAGGATGCACACACTAGGATGTGTATCACGAAAGGGAATCCAGATGGGCTCGTCGGATGGGAAGGCCATCAGTAGTTGGCCTCCAGCATCAGGGCCCTCTAGATTTCGACTAGTAGAAGCATGCCTCAACATTTACCTTTCCTATCTCCCAGTCCTCCCCAATTAATTTTGGGCCTAGGACTGAGATGCTTCTTCTATGGAATCCATGAAAACCTTTGGAATCAGTGCCTAGAAAGAGTGCAGTACAGAGGCGGTGGGCAGGTTCAACGCCAACCTCAATAGAAGCAGTTTCCGGCTATGCCCTTTTAGGAGCAGCACCAGGGAAAGAAAGCTCTTGCTCCTCTGAGTGAAGTCATTACAGAAGGAGGCAGACCTCATGGCACTACTCAGGGACCTCGACCACAGTGTGTTTGGGGAGGTGGCCGATAGCCGATGGGCAGGGGAACTGGGCGTGGACAGTTACACGTTGTGGAGCCAGCTGTTCTAGAAGGGTCGGAAGTCATCTGAGGTACGATCAGCTGGTTCTTTACTATTGCATATTCCATGTTCGATTCAGGAGAATTGCACTCCTTTGTTACACCCATTCTAGCCCATTCTCAGGGTTTAGACGCTGAGAGACTTCCCGTTCTTCAAGTGCTGAGCATTCCAGTCGGGGGTCAGACAGAATTGTTTTATGTTTTCCAAGGGTGTAGACTGATGATATGGCCACATCAGTCTATCATGGATCTTATACTATTGTAGATACAACCATACAATGTAATAGTTGGCATTGACTAGTTGTTCCCTATATGTGAAATCATTTACTTTTTCTGAGGAAGGGTCATGTTTTCTGATTTCGGTGGCCGACGTGTAACATTCATCAGCGAGCAGGGTTGCCAGAAAAGTAGCAAGTTAGAGAAGCCCCTCCTTTCCTTGATAGCTTATCTATCAGTGGAGTCAGTGGATACACAAATGGTGGATTCCCCAGGGATCGTTAGTGAGCTTATGGACGTCTTCCCCGAATAGGTGGTGACTCTACCCCCTCAATGTGATGTTGAGTTCAGGATAGAGTTGCAACATGGTGCCCATTCGATTTTGATGGATCCCTATCAGATGGAACATTCCGAGTTGTGGGAGTTGCAGATTTAGATTTATGATCAGGTGAAAAGGGTTTTGTTTAACCAAGTTAGTCACCATGGGGTGCTCCAGTCTTGTTCACAAAGAAGGAAGATGGTGGTATGAGGTTGTGCATTGACTACAAGAGACTAAACTAGGTGATGATCAAGAACTGTTACACCCTCTAGATGATATACGATATCTTTGACCAGCTGAGGGGTGCATGTTTGTTCTCTACGATCGATTTGAGATCTGGCTATCACTAGTTGAGGGTGAAGGAGGTAGACATATAAAATAATTCATTCAGATGTAATAATATTCACTTTTAGATTATAGTCTTATTGTTCAGCATCACGAATGCAGCAGCTATGTTTCTGGGACTCATGAACTCTGTCTTCTATGAATACCTATATCGGTTTGTAGTCATGTTTATTGACGACATTCTAATCTACTGAAGATCATAGGAGGATCACGTTGAGTACCTAATTATAGTTTTAGAGATCCTCAAACATCACCAACACTATTGGAAGTTGTCCAATTTCATGTTCTAGACACGAGAAGTGCATTTCATTGGGTACTTGGTGTTTGAGTAGGGGATAGCAGCGGATCCATCGAAGGTCGAGTGGTTGTTTCTTGGGCACCTCCCAATAACAATGTAGAAGTTCATTGTTTCCTTGGACTATCATTATACTATTAGAGGTTCGTGCCCAATATCTCTTGAGGTGCGGCGCCTTTGATATCCATGACAAAGAAGTACCAGGAATTCATGTTGAATGGGTAGTGTGAGGTAGCCTTCAGCTATCTAAAGGAGAAGTTTGTAAGTTCCCCAGTGGTGAGGTTGACATAAGAAGGGGAGGAGTATGAGGTGTTAGGTGATGCATCAGTAAAAGATCTCAGGTGTATGCTTATGTGATGACAAGGGGTGATATTTTATGGGTATAGGAAATTAAGCCTTCATGAGCTTAATTATGACACCCACGATCCGGAGCTTGTGTTGGTCGTGTTCGCACTAAAGTTGTGGTGGCATTACCTCCTCAAGGAGAGCTTCATGGTATCCACGGATCACAAAACCTTGAAGTATATTATCTACCAGCGGGACCTGAACTTAAAACAGTGAAGGTGGATGAAGTTCTATTAGGAATATGACGTCGAGATTTCCTATACCTTAGGAAAAGGGAATGTTCTGGCCAATGCCATGAGAAGGAAGTCGCAGAAGGATGCAGTTCAAGAGTTGGAAGATGCTTGGAAGGCGATGGAGGAGTTTACTACCATGCTCCAGGATGTGAGGATGGATGGTGGTAGAGGTTTCCAGTGATGTATTCTCTGTTTCAGTTGGTAGATGAGTCTCAATGGGGAGACTCAGAATGTGAAGTGATTCATGACTATGTAAACCAAGGTGGTGCTCCATATGGATGGATTGAAGATGGTTGGAATCAGATGATTTTCTGAAAAATGTTGTTTGTCCCAAAGACGATGCACAAGATAGTTCATTGTGACTTCCAAAACTCTCCCCTAAAAAAGAACTAGAGAGTTTCCAAGATGTACCAGGGTTTCAGGAGTCAGTTTTGGTGGCCTGGGGTAAAGCGAGTAGTGGCAGAGTTTGTGGCCAGGTGCCTAGTGTGTCAGCAGGTGAAAGCTGAACAACGTGTTACAAAAGGTCTGTTACAATCCATAGATGTTCCCAAATGGAAGTTTGACGACATATCGATGGATTTCTTCATGGGACAACTAAAATATCAAGGATTTTGTGATGTTATCTGTGTAGTGGTGGACCGATTGACGAAGTCATCTCACATTCTGGAAATCAAGTCATCGGGTGTAGTGGATGCCTTAGCACGGAGGTAGGTGGATGATTTGGTGTAGTTTCATAGATTTTGGTGGTCCATAGACTAGGATAGGGATGTAATTTTTACCTCATGAGTTTGGAGAGGATTGCAGCTTGCTTTTGGCACCCAACTAAATCTTAGAACTACTTTCCATCCCCAGACAGATGAATAGATAGGGAGCACCATCTATTTAGTATAGGATATGCTACGAGCATGTATTCTGGACATTGGGGGATCGTGGGTGTGACAATTGACTCTAGTAGAGTTTTCCTACAATAATAGATATCACTCTTCCATTGGCTTGGCTCCGTTCGAAGCTTTCTACACAATACCATGTTGGTCACCAGTGTATTGGACCGAGGTTGGGAAAGTTGGAGTTCTTGGCCCCGATGTGGTGCAGAGCACAACCGAAAAGGTTTAGCTTATATGGGAGAGGATGAAGGCGGCTTGTGACCTATATAAATCATATGAAGACAATAGTAGGACATCCTTGGAGTTCGAGTTTGGAGACCACATGTTCTTGAAGGTCTCCCCTCAATGCGGACAACGGAGGTTCGGCAGGGGGATTAAGATTTCTCTGAGATTCGTCGGACCATTCAAAGTACTGCAATGGGTTGACGAAGTGTATTATCAGCTAGCTCTTCCACCGCCACTACTGAGAATTCATTAAGTCTTCAATGTGTCACAACTCTGACGGTATCTACATAAATATCAACATGTCCATAAAATGGTAATGTAGGATATCGAGGCCGATGTGAAGTTTGTGGAAATACCATTGAAGATCAAGGATTGTAGGGAGAAGGTGCTCTATAGACGGACCATTCCTTTGTTTCATATTTTGTGGAGGCATGGAAGGCTTTAGGATAGTACCCTGGAATGGGAGACACAGATGTGCACCCAGTACCTAGAGCTGTTTTGTGTTTTGTTCTATTTTTTTTGTACTTATTGTGATGTAACACTTTACCTTGTTAACTGTGGAATGTGCGGTTTTATTTATTCTCTGGATGGGTGTGAAGGGTCCTAGCAATGAGGAGGGGTAGACCTGATCCCTAATCAAGGAACATTAAGCTGGATGCAATTAACCCCGTGCGAGTGAGTCAGTTCCACCCAAAGAAGATATTATCATGACATGGGGGAATAAATTCCCTAACCCGTAAGACTGGAGAGTTTGACCCTAGAATGATTCCTGGATACATGAGGGAGAGGTGTTCCTAGATGTCGATGAGGCTCACTCCTAAGATGTATCATTCAATGTGGTTGTTCAGAACCCCCTCTTTTATTCAGGACTAGTTTTGATTCTTGAGGGCGAGAATAGTTTGAGAGGTATCTAATGTAATGGTTTGGACCCAACTGGTCTATTACTTTGCCAAAATAATGTTCCAAGGAAACGGTGGAACGAGTATCGGGGGCACCAGTTAAGTTGGCACTGTAACAGTCGCATACCAGTCACGGGGGAACCATGAAGGTGGCACCTGTCACAGTGGCACTGTGATGGTGGCACCGTAAGTGTGGCTCTGTGAAAATGACACTGTGACGGTGGCATCGTGTCCTCAAGCGGTCTTCATTATTTTTTCCTTATTTCAGACATTTTCCTCTCCCGTAACATATCTTTTAACGTAAAGATGATTTAATTCCCCCTTTCAAATCCATATTAATCCCATAAATAATATCTAAAACCCCCAAAGAGTCTGGAAACCCGTAACATAAAAAACGTGTTGTTTTTTCCTCGGTTTCACACCCTTACCCGTACCTACCAGATCTACCCCTGTTACACATTTCCTTAGGGTTAAAGAAAACTGTTTAACACAAAGCTATTATAACCACCTCTCTGAGGAGAATTTTTAAATGACAATTAGTTCCATCGTGTGTAACCTCCCAACCCCGTGGTGAAACCACGATCTATCTTTAATGCCATTCAAATTTCCGTATCCCGTAACAACGGGATCTCATCCTAATATCACACCAGAATTAATTCTTCTTCTTCCCCATGGTTGGTCTCCTTTTCTTCCTGGTGCGTTTAGTGTTTCCCTTCCCGAGGCATGTGGGGAACCTCTGCCGAAGCCTTTCTACTAACCCTTGGAGTCCTCGACATTCCCCCACTGCAATTTTCGCATCCCCTGTACTTAGAGTTTGGAAAATAACTTCGATCCTTGATCAACCAGGTCGGGATTTGCCTTCATCTCTCTTTATTGTGTATCATTCAAGGTGGGTATGGTACTGTTTCTATTGGAATGGATGAGACCAAACCATAATAATGATAATAAAAAAATGTTAAGAATTATGTGGTGCATTTGAAAATTCAAATGTACTCTTTTATATTTGCTATATGTTGTGAACTGTATAGGCTTATGCTCAGTGAAAATCATGGCTGTTGGTGGTCTTTCCTTGCACACTAATGTACCCTTATCTTCAATGATGATTAAATAAATGTTACATGGAAATTGGTTAATCACCTAAACCTGGTTGGTTAAATGGATACCTAGTGAACAAAAATCCTTGTTTGGTCACCCCGGTTCACCAACAGAAATAAGAATCAAATTAATGATGTGCTTGAAACTTGATGATTCTCTAATATATTTTGGTAGTATGTGTGTTATTTTGTTTGATGATTATGGGTTACTCAGGAAGTGGATGTGATACTCTTTTGTGGAATGGTTGTTGGTTTGGAATTTGAAGCTTTGTGGGGCTGTATCTCGAGGCTCGGTTTGGTTCTAGTACATTGAGGGATCTCACTGATCCCTTTGTTGATGTGATTTCACAATAGAACCGGGTGTGAATGCATAAATTTTTGTCTGGATGATTCTATTTCTCTGGAATGTAGTTATGTCGGTATGTTTCCCAATAGTGATAAATTCACATAAAAGGGATCATTTGAAGTTGAATTCATGAATTGTTTAAATGGGGAATTGGTTTTGGGTATGAGTTGTGACTTCACTGTGAGTGTTGTGCCTTTCTTTTATGAATGAGTAGTAACGAGGGTGTTTGTGTTTATGTAGGATTTGGAAAACCTACGTTGGGATTAGTTATTATTAACTATACATATATTTGTAGTTTTTATGTTTCTTATTCTTTCCCCACCCATGTTGAGAACATAGTGTCGAACACCCCCATTTCATGTGGGGCGGCGTTTTTCCCCACACTCATATGAGTGGATTGATATTAGCTCATTTTCTAATCCCTTTACCGAATATCCCAAGAGTCATCTGGAAGGGTGTGATGGCCTAAGGTGCATTATATTTCAGGTCTCTTCGGGCAGGGTAGTTTTGGTGGTTGGCCCTGGTGTGTGCGGGTAGTTTGTTTTCCAAGAGTCTTCGGGATGAGGCCCAACTGTCTTCTAGCATAGAAGTAGTTGTTCTAGCCCAGGTGTTTGTGGGCGTGGTTATCGGTGGTTGGTGTGGCCCAGGTGTTTGTGGCCGGGATGTGTATTAGTGATGTCCCAGGTGTGTGCGGGCGGGGAGTGGAAGTTGGATTAGAGTGAGAATGGCTGGAGAAGTTCGACGTGTCATATGTCTTTAGTAAACAGTGGGAAAGTGGCGTGGGGTACCCAAATATCGATGTTCTATTACTATAAATTACTTGAATTTCGTTATTTTGGAAGAGTTCCTTGGTGAGGATTGGATGGATAGTTTTCCTTGCTAGGTTCTCTGGTTATCTCTTTTCTCACAGGGAATTAGGATCCCTCCCCACTTGTGCGCGAGAGTCTTTGGTTTCCCTACCTTGTATACTCATATGCTCACCCTACATATATAAAACTACTTTCAGGTCTCCAGGAGGACTTCAGGGATCATGCGGGACTGTACTAGCTCAGACATTGGAATAGTTGTGGTTGTTGTTTTTCATTCTTTAGTACTTTACCTTTGTAGTCTCCTTATACTTTGTTGCATTTACATTTGTAACTTTCATATGGGAATGGTTTTCTTTGGATTTACTTTTACCACCCATTTTTTGTATAGTTTGGATTTATTATATATCTCCCGATCCTATTAAAGAAAAAGGGTAATGCCTTCCATCTTGTGTGTGATTCTATACCCTCGGTGATAGTCGCCACTCATGGACCTATAGAAGGCGAGTCTTAGGGGTCATTATCTCTCCTACAACATGAAGAAGGATGGGTCTGGCAATCTACTGTCCCTTCTATCATCTTGGTGAAGGTGGGTCGTGACATAAACATTTCCATAAATGAACATAATATAATTTTATTAAATAAAATAAATATGGAAAATGTTTTGAATTATTTAATTAATTAATCTAATTTAATAATTTAGTATTTTATGTAAAAGTGAATAATGAATCTAGAATATAATATATTAGATCTCTCGAAAATACCATTTTTATTTGGGTAATGATCATCCTCTCTCTAACACACATTATCTCTATATTTGATTGTATTGAACTTTTTAAAATATTGTATATATTTATATTAAAATTATAATTATCTTGTTCTCTGTTTCATTGATTGGGTAATACATGTTGTAATTTCATTTCTCAAATTATTTATTTTAAAAAATACATGATTAAGGTGAAATTTTCTATCCCAAATTCAAATTATGAAACACTAATTTATATATTTATTCACATTAACGATTTCATTTAATAATGGAATATTTTTTGTAAAAATATTCTGGTTCATCTCCCATATTTAAATAAAAGTCCATACTAATTCTTTCTTCTGATGTTTTCAATAGATTTCATAAAACATTGTTTTGAATGTACACTTATCTACCCAATTATCTACCATTATTTTCAATTTTGTTAAATCAAAAACTTATAATTATTTACTCAAATTTGAAAATATAAAATATTTAATTCTTTATGAACTTTTTAATCATTATAAAAACTACTTTAATTATGATATGAGGAATAAATAAGAAAGGTATTTCATTATGTGGGAAATTCTTATGTGGGTGTCTTTTGATTGGTTGCATTTTTATTACACACATAATCATATAGATGTTATGATGGGTAGACTAAATATAACTCTAATGAATTGGAAATTATTTTTTTAACTTCAAATATTACGTATTTGATTAGGGTGTAATTAAAATTCCAAATGGAACTTTTTCCACAATGTGATGTTGTCTTGAAATATATCCTTTATTTAGGCTTATGTAATATTTTATGATTTGTCCCCATTCCATTGTTTGCACTATATTATTATTCCACGGTATTTATTATATTCTAACATATTATTATTAATGATCCTTGTATTTCATGATATAATGTTATGCATTTTAATTCATTTTTATGCTACATTATCGTTTGTATTCTTTTGTGAGGCATTATAGCTCACCCCGTTTTTCTGTATTCAAAAGGTTAACCTATATAGTTTTAGGAGAAAATTATATTTATGATAAAATTATAGAGATTAAAATAATTATAATTTCTAGTCTCATGTTGATGTTTTATGTACATACACTTCTAAAGAAACTAGGCCTTTCGATCTTGTTTTGTATATATTGGATATTTATATTCAAAATTAAATCATAATAAAGCATTAGCCCACTATATAAATATATCTTTTTATTTATTTGTTTATCATTATGAAATATTTTTTATTTATTTATTTAATAATATTTTTTATTAATTTATTATTTATTATTTATTACTTATTTCTTATATATTAATATTTCTTATTTATTATTTAATTATGAATTTTTTAAAATTATTTATTACATTAATACTATTATTTAAAAGTTTAATTAATATTTAAAGATTATTTATTTATTATTTAATATGTATCAATTATTAATTAATAAATTAATTATTTATTTATTTACTATATGTTTTTTATTAATTATTATTTGTAACATATTTGTTATCGATTATTTATTTATTAATTACATATTTCATTTTATTTACGTATATTAATGTCATTATGGTCACCATATGGAGAGTTTTTTAGAGTGATAATGACTTGGTGAAATAACTATATGATCGGAGATTCAAATCCATACATACACATATTTATATGATTAATATTTAAACGGTGTAAAATTTTAAATACATATTATTTAAATAAATGACAAATAAAAATATAAATAAATAATAATTCATATACAAATAAATTAAAAATATGTTTATGAATAATATATAATAGGTAAATAAATGTTAAAATAACCACCACATATCATTCAGAGGTGGTTTAAACCATAACAAAATGATCTACATTGGTTTTAAAAATTTCCAAAAAAAAAAAGATTGACGATAAGGTAAATGTTGAAGATTTGAGAAACTATTGCTCATAATTTAGAGGAGAATTAACATATTTTCAAATTCAATGAAAACACCACTAAATGGGATTTATAGTCTAGTAATCAAAAAAGATAATTTCACATCATTTTCATCGATTTTAATGATGTTGTTCGTTACATGTCTTGGATTGATTTATCAATCAACTTTATCTTTATTCCCCAAAAAGTGATGTTGATGAATTTTTTTCAAAGGTCGATTATATGGCCTCTTCTACTATATTAGAATCAGATTTCATTAGATGGCATGATATCTTGTACAATGATTTTTATAAACTTCTCGAGAGTACTATTTTAAATTATATTTTTCTTTAGATTAAATATGAAGGAAGACTTATCTTATTTTCTTCATTATATTTGAATAAATTTTGGTGTCTTCTTCTTATCAACATATTCATAGTTCCGGTTTGTAATAGACTATAACTCATCAAAATAATTACCACATCAATTACACTAATAACAGAAGTCATCAAGACCTAGAATTTTTATCGTTAAAGATTGATTCTTCTTGTTCAATGTATTATACCTTAGTTCTGTAGGATTTCTCTTCATATGATATCTTCACCCACTTAATTATATCCATATGTTATAATTATATATTTAAGATTTGTGAAAATAATCATGGGGTTGATAACGAAAATTCAAATATCTCTATAAATATCACAAAAATAATGATTTCTACTTTGTTGAATAATTCTTTCTAGATTTATCACATTTTTATTTATAGATGATATTTTTGTTAATTTTATATTTCTAATTGGAAAAATAATTTTTCAATTAATGAAACATACTTTGATGATATGGTGTCTTTTGTGTCAACATTCTTCACCCATTTGTGTCTGCTATATAATTTATAACCAACAATGCAAATGAATTTGAATTACTACAAACAATTTTTTTTCATAAAAATGGGTTGCCTTGTTTAATATACCCAAAAATAGATTTTTCATATGATAATATCAGTTTTTCCACTAGGATGATTATTTTCAAAGGATAGTCTCTTATCAGAGCTATTTAGGGAATCACTACTCATATCATCTATTATTGAAGTCTCAACTTCTGTACCTTTTTAAATTTTTATTTTTCGCTCCTTTTTAATGAAAGTTATGATGAGATAATTATTATCATATTTAATTGTTTAAGGTATTTTTTACAAAGAATTCTTTAACAATAAAATATGATTATCATGCATCTTTTAAATTTTTTAAATTGTTTTCATGTATTTTCTTTCATTCCTTGATTTCCAATTAAGAATTCATAACATTCATTAAAGATTTATGAAATTCATAAAGTGAATGGACCATCTATTTTAGATATTGTTTAGTCACTACATTATCACAAATATTTCTTTTCCAATATTGTTCAACATTGGATGGATTTTTATTGAAATGTGGAAGAATTTCTTTTATAGAATCAAAATGTTGGGTGAGAAGTTATTATATTTTGAATTTCAAGGATAATGATTTATCTATAAAATCACTTTCCTTTTAAAAATATTATTTATCTTTATTTTTTATTTATGTAAACATGTAATTCAAATCCTAAATATGGGGTTTCATCATATAAACCATTGCATTGTAATAAAAATTATTTAATGATTCATTAAACACATATCTATCCCAAATTGAACTGAAATCTTCAAAAGGATAATTTTCAATTTATATGGAAGATACCATTTATAAACTAAAATATTATATGAATCTAGTTTTTTTATATCCTATTAATTAAATTAATTCATTCTCATATTCCTTGACTATTCTTTTTATGTTATTTATTGTTTTTTAGAAACATCCTTCTTAACTCTAACAGTGATATGAACTGAATTTTAGTTATATAGAAACTCAAATATTTTATTAAATTAATATAATTTATTTCAAATATTCCTTATAAAAACAATTGGGGTAGTAATGTATATCTAAATAGGGGTGGAACATTTTATATCAAACCAACTGGTATTCATAGTTGATCATTCATGTATACTAAGAGTTGGGGGTGAGTTACTGTACACTAGATTTACCAAATTATTTCCTTTTAACAAAATACTTATTTTTAAATCTCAACCTCTAAACTAGTTAGAATTAATAGATATTCCTCATTAATACAAAATATTGAACCACATGTAAAATAACAAGAAAATGACCTCTAGAACAAGGTAGTTTTACTAGTTTCCCCATAATTTGGGAGGTTACATCCTTATTGTTTTCAAGATGATACGAGAAACATATTCTTCACTAATATTATATCAATCAATTCGAATGGGTTATTAAGGTATCATCATATAACCATCATGTGTAGGAATCAACTATAGAGCAAATTTATACTAAAAAAATATTTATAAAAAGTTAAATCTAAATCTGGAAAAGTATATCAAATAATCCCTTGAAATTATAGGTCCTATGTTATTCATTGGTAATCTCAATAAGTTTTTTTATATTAGATACCACATGTTATATCTATCTCTTGAATAGATTATGCTTCAGTATCTTGAATAGTTTTTTTACATAATCCCACAAAGTCATAAATATAACATCAACACAATGTGAAATATTACACAAACCCAAAGTTTTCATTGTAGCAAAAATTAATCTTCCTCTTTGAGCCATTGTTATATGTTGATAATGAACCTTCTCAATTTCAAAGTAGGTCATCAATTTTAATTTAATTTAAACAACAAAACTATATGTAATTCATATCTATATACATTAAAATAATAAGAATATATCACTTCAATTTCAGATCACTCTAATATCCAAATGATTATTTCAATGATTTTTAAAAATCTACGAGATTCCTTCCTTCCCATTTTTTACAACAGATTTCATACATACAATATCATCATGCATTATATTCATGTAATTGTATTTATATCTTCGATAATAATTTTTTACTACACTATATCAATGTAAATGTTAAATTTTCAGCATTTTTATATGTCAATAATGGAAATAAATCATTAAATTTTATTCTTCTTTATTGAAAAGAAGCATGAATTGATTTCGATTTGTTCTATGCTTCCAATATTTAACAATTCAATAATTTATAGTTATAGATTCACAAGATTAAGAGTGTCTGGTATCTTGATCTTTATTTTATAATGATAATTCGTGGCACACACTTTTCATCATTTAATAAAGTGTATGTGGACCTCTTTATTATTCATTTAGTGTTTACAGTTATGTATAAGAAGAATATCATTCATGATAATTTATGATAATGGTTATCCTCTATTTCACACCACAATGACAATATAAGAGATAGTATTGATTTATATCACTCTATTCACTGGAAAATAGAGTTATCAACTTATCTTATTTTAATTATTAACCTTGTCATCTAACTTATTTCCTAGAATATAAATAATATATGATTAATTTATTTACAATATTCCACCAATATCACTTTCTCAAAAAACATGGTGGCTATTAGCTCATTTTACTTCATCTTTATCAACTATTTATTTGATATGAACTTTTATACATCAAACAACGGTCCATAAATCTCCAGATAAGAGAAAAACTCAATTGATCCATCTACATCTCCATAGAATGAGATGTCATGTGTTTTACAATGAGATATAATCTTTGTAGAATGAATGCACATGATTATTCCTTAAAAAACACCTTATGCTCACATATAAACATTATTCAATAGTTTCAAGCATTTTAATGCATGCATATCTACTATAACATCGTTATAAAGTTTTTCTACAATGTAAATTAAATTCAAGTAAATAATTTCAACATTTATAGACACCTCATGTTACCAAATATTTTATTTAAATATTTTTAAGTTCTAAACATTATCATAATAATCATGAAAATATTCGTTAACTCATTCTAGAACCACAATTTTTGAAGGATGAATACAATTTAATATTTGGACAATGTTATTTAGTAAACTTCATTCTTCATTTACAACATAGAGAAGTCAACCACATTTATATATTTGTTCCCAAAATATGTAAATAAACATTATAGGTAGTTGAAATCGCACAAAAAATCTAATCTTTGTATTGGGATTCTTAATATATCATTAGGTGGTCTACAATCCTCTGATAGATAAACTATAGTGATTATTCTTACTAATATACTTATATGAATACTCACACATGAGTGGAAAAGAACCAATGTTCTTCACACATGACAACCTTTATGCATTATGATAAAATTTTGTGTTATGTGTGAGACATTATCTACTGATATAATTTGTTCAGACCATATATTGTGCAACCTAGATTGTCAGTTTAGGATGAAAATCATTTTTTTAATAGAATCCACAATATATTGGTATAAAATTTACTAAAATTCACATATATATGAATTAATATCAATTATAATTCTAATTCAACAATTAATTCCAGTATTTATTTTGTTTGGAATTAGAAAATCTCTATAAAATAGATATCAAGGATTGTTTCATAATTTGAGTAATAAAAAATACATTTTTTTCATTTTTCAAACATTGTTTTATAACTAATGTTTATTAGCACATGACATAGAGTTTATTAAACATCTCTGAAGTTATTCCGTGTAAATTTTTCTTTATATAATTCTATAATTATTCAAATAAGAACATGTTTTCGAATGAATAAACAATTCAAAATTCTTATAATGGTATTAAATATTATTATAAATCTCACCCTTTTCGGGATTATTTCGTCATCCATGGGAATATTTATTGTTATTCATTCATTGGACTCATCCAAATCACTAAACACAAATTGACATCCTTGTTGAATAAAATTTTAAATAAATAAATAAACAGGGTTCAGTTGAAGTTAGAATAAACATATATAAATTATAAATAAAATTTATTTTAATTTTTTAGTGGATTTTGGATATGATATTAATAGATTTTAGGGCATAATTTTTTTTTTGAAATAGTCATGTTGATGTGATAAAAATTCATGATTCTCATGTTATAATGGAATTACTACACAATATTTTCCTTGAAGGATTGATGATTTCATCCTAGAATAATTGAAATTCTATAAATATCATTATTATATAAAAAACTAAATTCATAACATATAACTATATGTTTATTTTTGAAAATTTTGATATAAAACCAGAGACACTTCTATAAAATGTTTTACAAAATCATCTTTTGTGCCACTAGTAGACTACCGCCTCGAGAACCGATGTCGTTCTTTTATCAATTACCATGTGACCATGCTGATTCTCTTTATGAGATTTTCCCTTAGGGCACTGGTTTTCATAATGCCCATACATCCCACATTTAAAACACTTAACCGTTGTTGATGTCTTAGCAAAACCATTATCCTTCTCCATGGTGTTAACTGAACCTTTTCCTTTACAATTACTAGCATTGTGTCCTTATTTTCCACACCCAAAGCATCTTCCAGTTCCTTTGAAACATTCTCTTTAATGCCTCTTCCCACATGATTTACATGGAGGAAATTGAACTTTATTTCCTCAATGATCATCATTAAAACTCTATCTTTCTCTTATTAGCTGAGTCGAGAAACTTACCAATGTTGAGATTATTGACATATTATGAGATTTTTGATTAGGCATAACAACGATGTTTCGCCTTCCAAATCACATTTCATTTAATTGATCATGAATAATATCATTCCATTTTCCATCATATTATCCATTATCGTGAATCTTCCAGTTTCCAGCCAATTTCTAAAACCCAAAAATAATAGTGTGAGAGGCAAAAATCATGATAGGTAAAACAACATAATAAAGGGGGAGTACCTTCAATATCTAACATCTTAGGTTTAATTATAAGATTGTTACCATAATTCTAGGACTATAACCTATACTTATATGTAACCTTAGGGACATTACTAACCCTTAGGGACATCCCTAGACATACTTTAGAAATATCTCTAGGGATCTCAAAAAAGTTCTCGCATCCTAGTTTCCAACGGTTGACTAAACCTTTCCTCTGATACCAACTATAGAGACCTGAAGCCTGACATACATGGACATGACATTACATTTGCGGAATACTTGATACAAAATGAAAACCAACACACAAGGACCATAATGGTTTAGTGTCTTTGGAAACTCGGAACAAAATCTTCTAAACACGGTGAAAACTCTTCAACATCTCCCATAAAGATATTCCCCTTATTGATTTCTTACCTAAAACCTTTATTTGAATCCTGGGGAAAATAAAACATATAAAAGGGGGAGCTCAAATGCTCAGTAAGGTTAAGCATAAAGATCATGAAACAATACATAAACATTTGAATGCAAAAACATGAACATAAAATCTAAACATCAAAATCATGAGAAAAGACATAAATCATGGAAGTACGTAAGGCATATATCATAATGGAGTATAGAATGGGAATAAAAAATGTAATTTTGGCAACCATTAAGAACTTGATATTATTTCCATAGTAGCCAAGGCATTGCCAAGACCATCTTAGTGGACAAAGTCCCTATTTGAATCGAGTTCACTCCTCGTTCCAGTCCTGTGCTGAATTGGAATAACATACCTTTCCAGCCATGTCTATCTCATGAGATATAAATCATTACCCAATGCATTGGAGGGAGATATAGGTCCCACCCATCTTATAATGAATCCTTTATTATGTGTGCCACATAATCATAAATTATACATCATCGCATAACACATGTAATAAAAATGGGATTCTTGAAACATCATGACATCATAAAACAAATCATATAAGTTAAAGGACTTCATAATAATAATTCCATCACAACATAATCAAATAAATGTAATAATAGGGATAAAAACAGAACCCTATATTATCTTAGATGGAAAATAATTTTGATAAAACATTTGAAATCCATTCTTGACGAAAATATCCTTTCTACTTCAAAATAATATTCCTTTCTTAACATGTCATTTAATTTTAAACTAAAAGAAGTTAATTAAAAATAATCTTGAAAAATTGTAAAGAAATCATCATTGATATAATTTTTTAGGAATCCATTTATGCCGTATAAGTGAAAAAAAACATTCTTCTCGTACTTTGGCCAAAAAGTCAAAAAGTACCTCGTATGACAAAAGATTCCTTTCATATTGTTTACTAAAAACATACTGAAAGGTAAAATTGGATTTAAACAATTGTAGGAGGATATGAATAATATTACTTATTGAAATAACATGGATGTGGATGATAATGTACACCCCAGTAAATACCAAAGTATAAACAATATCGAATAAAAATAAGATTGTGAGATTTTCACTTACCTTATGTCCGATATGATTTGTACGTATCCGAACCTCCATTATAATGATTTAAATAATGTAATTGACTTATTACAGAATCATATTCATTGTTATGATATCATATATGGTTCACTTATGACTTTATATTACCAATTCTTTTGTAAATTCTATGTTAAAGAAGTGTTTGGGGGAAAATCGTTTTATTTATCGTAGGCATTTGGACTTGTTGTTCTTGACATTATTATTACTTATATCATCATTTACTTACTTACAGAATATAAAAAATTATTTATATATTGTATATATTATGTATATATATATATATATAATTGATAGATAAATGAAATGAAACACACCATTCATGGAGACGGTAGTCCGTACATACGCATGAACGCTATTTTCCATTCCTTATTGTCTTGAATGGAAGTAAGTAGATGACATAAATATATATATACATAAATAAATTAGATTTACCATGTCATATATTTCATTTTTATTCATTATATGTACTTTATAATCATTCTTGAATGGTTAACATGGAGAATGAATCTCATCGCGTCGTGGAGACGGTATTCCGTACGTACGCACGCACGGTGATTTAATTTTTCCGTAGGATGGATAGAAGGTGAATTAGGGTTGTTTCATATTTATAATAACATATCAGTATCTAAGTAATACTAATGTTATTACTTTATCATGAAACAACTAAAGAAGAAGAAGTTGGAGAAGAAAGAAATTGAAAAGATTGGGAATGGATATTACCACTTCTTTGAAACTCCCCTTTGAATCCTCCACTTAGGGTACTAAGATTGGTATTTGAAGAATAAAAGGACCTCTAGGATTATTCTAGGGAAGTGGAGAAGGGATTTTGGAAGGGGTTGGCTGAGATTGAATGCTCAAATTGGTGTGAGGAAGAGAGGGAGGAGGTTCCCTTTTATTTGGGAAGAGAGGGGCACCTTTGGAAAATCTCAAAATATTATTTTATATTAATGTCAAATTCGGTTTATAATGGTTCCAAATGATCTTATTTAGAAGATAAAGTGGGGATGGGTCGAAATATTTTCATCCAATAGGATTTAGACAGGTTTAGGATTTTATTTTAACCTTATCAATTAGAATTAACTCTAAGATAAATAATTTAACTTTTACCGTGTCTTTTTGTTTTCTTACACTATATGGTTAATACACTTACTATAACATGCCAAAAGAACCCCAAATTGTTTATTATTAATATATATATCCTTATCTAATTCATTTTGCCGATCCTTATATTTTTTGGAATAAAATAACAATTAATAATACAATATTTGATTTAGAAACTATTTTGTGTCAATTTTGACACTATTTGGTAATTTATTTTTGTGAAAATCATAACACAATGATAGTTTTTAACCAAGTTAATTAAATCAAAAATAACATATCATATTAAACTATAAAATTAGTGGAATTTATAAAAAGTCTCAAATTACATTTATTTGGGAATTTATAACATTAATTATGTTAATATTTCCTTAAAAGGGTAATTACTGCATCATCGTTGTGTCATAAATAAATTAATTTATTTAAAGTCTAAAAATTATAAATAAAATATCATTATGTATGAAATATTTTTAGCGTTACAATTAATATTTATAATCGAATTTATCTTATGTATAACCCAATATTAAAAATGTTTCAGTTATTAAACATTGATTTTAACTATTTTAACCATTTAATAAATAAAATAATATTAAATGTCCTAATCTAATCCAAGTGGCCCTAAATAGTCATATTATATTAATAAGGTTGTTTTTGGTCGAAATACACATGTCCAATAGAATTAGGACATGTGTAAGGGTAATAGTAATATCATATTTACCCTTAGTTACCCTATTTACTATTAACCACGGTTAAAAAAGATAAAAGTTACTATTCACCAAAAAATTATTTTCGTCTCTTTGAACCACATTTTACTTACTGATATCAACTGTAGAGACCCGTATCTTGACGTACATGGACATTACATTACTTTTTCGGAATACTTAGAAAATAACAAACACACACACACAAGGATCGTAATAGTTTAGTGTCTTTGGAAACTCGAAACGTAATCTTCTAATCGTGGTGAAAGATCTTCAATATCTCCCATAAATATCTTCCCTTTTTTTTTTACCTAAAACCTTTCTTTATATCCTGGGGAAACAAAAACATAAAAGGGTGAGCCCAAATGCTCAGCAAAGGCAAATAAAGGAAATAAAAATCATATCATATCTTTTTGAAAATCATAACCTGCAAAAGAGATCATAATATCTTAACATGGAATAAATCATAGAAGTGAAAATGAGATCCCCATAATCACAACATAAAACTTGAAACTTTGTGACATGCACACATAATAATGGAAAATCATTTCTTGTTAGTCATGACTCATTGCCAAGACTATCTTAGTGGACAAAGTCCCTTTCTAAATCGAGTAACCCTCGTTTCAGTCCTGTTTCACTGAACCGGTATAACCTACCGTTTCAGCCCTGTCTATCTCATGAGATATAAAATCTTTACCCAATGCATTGGAGGGAGATATAGGTCCCACCCATCTTATAATGAATCCTTTCTTATGTGTGCCACATAATCATAAAACATACATCATCGCATAACACATGTAACAAAAATGGGATTCTTGAAACATCATGACATCATAAATCAATTCATATAAGATAAAGGAATTCATAAAAATAATTCCATCACAACATGATCAAATCAATTTAATAATAGGGATAAAAATAGAACCCTTTATTATCTTAGATGGAAAATAATTTTGATAAAACACTTGAACTCCATTCTTGAGGAAAATATCCTTTCTTCTTCAAGAAACATTTTTCCTTTCATAACATGTCATACTACTTTAAAATAAAAGAAGTTGATTAAAAATAAACTTGAAAACTTGTAAAGGGTTATTCTTGGAAATAATGTTTTAAAAATCCATTCATGCCGTATAAGTTAAAAAAAACATTCTTCGTACTTTTGTCGGAAAAGTCAAAAAGTACCTCATACGACAAAAGATTCCTTTCATACATATTACTAAAAACTCACCGAAGGGTAAAAATGGATTTAAACAATTTTAGGTGGATGGAAATAATATTACATATTGATGAAACATGGATGTGGATGATAAAATACACCCCAGTAAATACTTACGAATAAACAATCTCGGATAAAAATGAGATTGTGATATTTCCCTTACCTTAGGTCCGATTTGCTTTGTACGTGTCCGAAGCTCCTGTATAATGGTTTAAATAATGTTATTGACTTATTCCAGAAACATACATATTGATATGATATCATATATGGTCATATTCTTAGCTTCTTGATAGTAATATTTCATTGTTACTTGTTACTCGGGTCTTTATTGCCTTTTGTTCTTATGCGTGTTTTGCCGAATACATTCTTATTCTTCTTTTAAGGTTATAGATACCTTATATCCAGAATGGTATTAGTGTAACATATATCATATTTATTCATTCAATTCATTTATATAATTACTATGTAATGATGATCATGTAGAACGAGTCGCATCACATCGTGGAGACGGTATTCCGTACGTACGCACGAGTGATGATATCATTCCTATGATCGTGGAACTGTATTGGAGTATATATATATATATTATTTCAGTATCAATATTAATTTATAATAATCATAAATAGTTACTCATTACACCATTATACCCATCCTTGTAAGGTGATGGTGGAAAAATAGATTACACCACGGCGTGGAGACGGTATTCCGTACATACGCACGCGCGGTGATTTCATTTTTCCGTAGGATGGATAGAAGGTGAATTAGGGTTGTTTCATATTTATAATAACATATCAGTATGTAAGTAATACTGATGTTATTACTTTATCATGAAACAACTAAAGAAGAAGAAGTTGAAGAAGAAAGAAATTGAAAAGATCGGTAATGGATATTACCTCTTCTTTGGAACGCCTCTTTGAATCCTCCACTTAAGGAACTAAGATTGGTCTTTGGAGAAGATCAGGACCTCTAGGATTATTCTAGGGAAGTGGAGAGGAGAAAATGGCAGGGGTTGGCCGAGCTTGAGTGCTCAAATTGGTGTGACGAGGAGGGCGAGGAGGTGTCCTTTTATAAGGGAGGAGAGGGGCACCTTAGGAATATCTCAAAATATTATTTTATATTAAAGTCAAAATCGGTTTATAATGGTTCCAAAGGGTCTTATTTCGAAGCTAAAGTGTGGATGGGTCGAAATCCTATCAACCAATAGGATTTATACAAGTTTAGGGTATTATTTTAACCTTATCAATTAGATTTAACTCTAAGTTAATTAATTTAACTTTTACCGTGTCTTTTTGTTTTCTTTCACTATATGGTCAATACACTTACTATAACATGACAAACGAACCCCAAATTTTTTATTATTAATATATATATCCTTATCTAAGTCATTTGGCCGAACCTTAGATTTTTAGGAATACAATAACAATTAATAATATAATATTTGATTTAAAAACTATTTTGTGTCAATTTTGACACTATTTGATATATGATTTTTGTGAAAGTCATAACAGATATATATGTTCGAACCAAGTTTATTAAATCAAAATTAATATATCATAGTAACCTAGAAAATTAGTGGAATTCATAAAAAGTCTCAAATTACATTCATTTGAGCATTTATAACATCAATTATGTTAATATTTCCTTAAAAGGGTAATTACTGCATCATCGTTGTGTCATAAAGAAATTAATTTATTTAAAGTCTAAAAATTATAAATAAAATATCATTATGTAGGAAAGCTTTTTAGCTTTCTAATGAATATTTATAGCCGAATTTATCTTATGTATAACCCCATATTAAAAATGTTTTAGTTATTAAACTTTGATTTTAACTATTTTAACTATTCATTAAATAATATAATATTAAATGTCATAATCTAATCCAAGTGGACCTAAATGGTCATATTATATTCATAAGGTTGTTTTCGGTCGAATTACACTTATCCAATAGAATTAGGACATGTGTTAGGGTAATAGTAATATCATATTTACCCTTAGTTACCCTATTTACTATTAACCGTGGTAAAAAAAAGTAAAAAGTTACTATTCACCAAAAATTATTTTCATCTCATTGAACCACATTTTACTTACTGACATCAACCGTGTCTCTCGGATTTTTGAAATTCCATTCACAGAAGCGGTAAAATTAAGATTTATGAAGAAATTAATTTTTTTAACTACCACTTAGTAGTTTCACTATTCATCAAAAATTGATGTTTTTCAGAACGATGCCAAAATTTCATCCTAAGATATATTTCATATTCCGAATTCAAAAATGAAGTCTATTTTACCAAATTCATATCATAGAATTTGAATTAATTAATTTTATAATTAAATCCCGCTGTTAAAACAAATAGCGTGTTTTTAAGAAACAATATCTATCAAAAGATTGACACTTGATTATGTCTGGTTTAAATGTGAAATTACATCCAATGACCAACATTGTATTAAATTGTAAAAATATATTCTAAATATACTTTAAAACCACTCAAATTAATAATTTATCACTATTAATTATTTCGATTAAAAAAATTTGTTTTTAATTATAATTTAGTAATTTTCACTATTCATCAGAATATGAAAGTTATCCGAAAAGTACCAAAATTTCACCTTAGGCTAAATTCGATACTCTGAATCCAAAAATGAAGTTCATTTTGAAAAATAAGATTTACAGAGTTTTAAAAAGTGGTTATTACTATTCATAACGGCTAGTTTTAATAATATTTTAATAGCATATCGTTGTTTAGTGAAACTCGGTATTGCGTATTACACACGCTATCGAGGAAGGTCGTGATTGAGTGTAATGCAAGGCAAGTCAAGGATGCGTTTTGTGCAAGCTCCTTTTGGTGTAGCGTACAACACAAGACTTTAATAAAATTAAAAAGAATATTTTTTTATAAAATCTTGGGCTGTTACATTCTACCCCCCTTAAAATGAATTTCGCCCTCGAAATTCGTCGGGGTTATAAATGGTTTACTATTCGAAAGTTTCTTTAATAGAAACCCACATCGTAAAAAGGAATATCAAAACCAATCTTTAAAAAAAAGTATGAAACGTAACGGTCACCCAAATAAACTAATCATTGGGTTTCCACATAGGTGAAAATATGGATATGGAAGAGAAATCTAACCATCATGTTCTGATGAAGAGTGGTAGAGAACATGGCTATGGAAAAGCCAGTAATCACAAATCCATAGATTTGTGATGATATAAGGTACCAGCTGATTCATCAGGTATAAGATCACTAGGACAACATTTTTGGTTTTCAAGATCATTTCCCTAAAGTTGAAAATTTGAATTAGAATAAATACTTACTTTATTTTGGTACAATCTCACTGTTGTTCGTGCCTTGAACAATTTCCACTTCATCTCTTAAATAAATGAAGATGAATTTGTTATTCATGAAGTGTTAGCAGTTCATGTGATAGAATGACGGGTCATTCCATCTGTCTCAAACAAAAGGTTAGCAAAAATTATATGCATAAGTCGATCTATAGTGAGATTAATCATATATGGTTCCTAAAATGGACTTATACTTCATATATCATACTGCTTAATATAATAAAACTAGTTTCTACTAAACAGGGACTTTCTGTAGGCCAGTGGTAGGCGATAAAGGCCAGTCGCACTTCGGTTGTGGGTTCGATTCCCACAGCCTTGTCTGAAGCGATGGGTTGTCGCCCGTCCTGCAAGTTGTCCTTTTTCCAAAACTATATAACATCCCATCAATAATATCGAAAAAACAAACAATACTAACTTATGCCCAACATAATCCATTCCAATCTTTTAGGCTTATCCATAATACTGCAGTCGACTCTCATAATATAGTGAAAATGATTACCAGAGATTTAACACCATCATCGATCCCCATATATCATAAGATATGTTTTGTTGGTCACATTTCAAACATTCAAAGTCCTTAATCGTGTATTCTCTTGAATACCTTAGTGAAAACATGAATGCAGTTAAAAGTTAACACCTTCCACATACTAAAATCCTCAAAATTCTATATACTCAAACCATGATATCACTTAGTCCTTATATCAATCATGAGCTCATGAATACTGTTAAACATTTCATTTTCTCGTTTTCCCTTCATTATGCGCATAATATCTCAATCACTTTGAATACCACATTAGACCAATACATAAATATTCCAATATTCCAAGATACAACATTATTTTGGAATCCCATTACATAAACACTTAATCATTCCACCACATCGTTGTCATATTCAACATTGCCAATAGTGATCGCATGTGACTTCCCTTTGTCCTTTTCCTTAAGGGGTTGCTCATGTCGATCATCACTAACCCTTGGATTAGGGCATTTATTAGCATAATGCCCCATTTCCTTGCACTTGAAGCATTGAAGTGTTGGTTGTACGTTCTCTGCAGTGTTTGCTTTATTCACTTCATTAGAATCCCATTTTCCATTACTTCGACACTCAGCTGCTCGATGACCTTCTTTTCCACACTTAAAACATTTTCTAGTCCCTTTAAGACAATCTCCACCATGCTTCTTTCCACACTTTGTGCATAAGAAAACATTCATCTTCTTTTCACCATTATTATGAGTTTTCTCCTTGAACTCCATCTTTCGTTTCTTGTCAAACCCATGAGATGGATATGTAACACCAACTTCCATTTCTACCTTGATAGCACAACACACAATTTCTTCATAGCTACTGAAGTCTCTTATAGCTAATGCCCTTCGAAGACTTGGTTTTAAGCCACTGAAAAATCGATCAACTTTACTTTCAGGTTGGATGATAATACCATAAGTGTACCTTGAAAGTCTTGTAAAATTTGCTTCATAGGTACCAACAGATTCATCATCCCTTTGCTTCAGTTCAAGAAACTCTTTCTCCATCTTTGTTCGGAGAATACGAGGGAAGTACTTATTGAAAAATAAGTTCTTGAACTCGTCCCATTCCATAGACTCAATTTCATCCCATTGCCTCGTATTCTTAATAAGATTCCACCATTGATCAGCTTCTCCTTCCAAACGATACACTGCTAGGATGACTTTATCATGTTCAGAACATTGAAGAACTGAAAATATCTTTTCAGTAGTACTAATCCATTGTTCAGCAACTAATGGATCAGTAGACCCACTGAAAGAAGGTGGACGCTGCCTCATGAAGGATTCAACAGAATGTTGCTCCTTCCTTTGTTCATTTGGAAGTCCTGCATGATTCATAGCTTGAGAAAGTTGTGTGAGCATGGCTACAAGATTTTGCATTACGGCTCCCATATCGTTTGGTTGCTCAGGGGGACAATCATTGCATTTCCCATCACATTCCGCATTAACACGGTTCCTTCGGGTTCCAGCCATCGTCTAAAACCCCAAAAGAATAGTATGAGAGGCAAAAATCATTCTAGGGAAAAAAACATAATAAAGGGGTAGTAACCTCAATATCTAACATCTTAGGTTAAATTCGAAGATCGTTAGCGCAATTTTAAGACTATAACCTATACGTATACTTAACCTTAGAGACATCCCTAGACATACCTTAGAAATATCTCTAGGGATCTCACTAACGTTTTCGCATCCTAATTTCCAAAGGTTGACTAAACCTTTTCTCTGATACCAACTATAGAGACCCGTATCTTGACGTACATGGACATTACATTACTTTTGCGGAATACTTAGTACATAACAAAAACACACACACAAGGATCGTAATAGTTTAGTGTCTTTGGAAACTCGGAACGTAATCTTCTAATCGTGGTGAAAGATCTTCAATATCTCCCATAAAGATCTTCCCTTTTTTTTACCTAAAACCTTTCTTTATATCCTGGGGAAACAAAAACATAAAAGGGTGAGCTCAAATGCTCAGCAAGGGAAAATAAAGGAAATAAAAATCATATCATATCTTTTTGAAAATCATAACCTGCAAAAGAGATCATAATATCTTAACATGGAATAAATCATAGAAGTGAAAATGAGATCCCCATAATCACAACATAAAACTTGAAACTTTGTGGCATGCACACATAATAATGGAAAATCATTTCTTGTTAGTCATGACTCATTGCCAAGACTATCTTAGTGGACAAAGTCCCTTTCTGAATCGAGTAACCCTCGTTTCAGTCCTGTTTCACTGAACCGGTATAACCTACCGTTTCAGCCCTGTCTATCTCATGAGATATAAAATCTTTACCCAATGCATTGGAGGGAGATATAGGTCCCACCCATCTTATAATGAATCCTTTCTTATGTGTGCCACATAATCATAAAACATACATCATCGCATAATACATGTAACAAAAATGGGATTCTTGAAACATCATGACATCATAAATCAATTCATATAAGATAAAGGAATTCATAAAAATAATTCCATCACAACATGATCAAATCAATTTAATAATAGGGATAAAAATAGAACCCTTTATTATCTTAGATGGAAAATAATTTTGATAAAACACTTGAACTCCATTCTTGAGGAAAATATCCTTTCTTCTTCAAGAAACATTTTTCCTTTCATAACATGTCATACTACTTTAAAATAAAAGAAGTTGATTAAAAATAAACTTGAAAACTTGTAAAGGAAGCTTCTTGGAAATAATGTTTTAAAAATCCATTCATGCCGTATAAGTTAAAAAAAACATTCTTCGTACTTTTGTCGGAAAAGTCAAAAAGTACCTCGTACGACAAAAGATTCCTTTCATACATATTACTAAAAACTCACCGAAGGGTAAAAATGGATTTAAACAATTTTAGGTGGATGTAAATAATATTACATATTGATGAAACATGGATGTGGATGATAAAATACACCCCAGTAAATACTTACGAATAAACAATCTCGGATAAAAATGAGATTGTGATATTTCCCTTACCTTAGGTCCGATTTGCTTTGTACGTGTCCGAATCTCCTGTATAATGGTTTAAATAATGTTATTGACTTATTCCGGAATCATACATATTGATATGATATCATATATGGTCATATTCTTAGCTTCTTGATAGTAATATTTCATTGTTACTTGTTACTCGGGTCTTTATTGCCTTTTGTTCTTATGCGTGTTTTGCCGAATACATTCTTATTCTTCTTTTATGGTTATAGATACCTTATATCCAGAATGGTATTAGTGTAACATATATCATATTTATTCATTCAATTCATTTATATAATTACTATGTAATGATGATCATGTAGAATGAGTCGCATCACATCGTGGAGACGGTATTCCGTACGTACGCACGAGTGAGGATATCATTCCTATGATCGTGGAACTGTATTGGAGTATATATATATTATTTCAGTATCAATATTAATTTATAATAATCATAAATAGTTACTCATTACACCATTATACCCATCCTTGTAAGGTGATGGTGGAAAAATAGATTACACCACGGCGTGGAGACGGTATTCCGTACGTACGCACGCGCGGTGATTTCATTTTTCCGTAGGATGGATAGAAGGTGAATTAGGGTTGTTTCATATTTATAATAACATATCAGTATGTAAGTAATACTGATGTTATTACTTTATCATGAAACAACTAAAGAAGAAGAAGTTGAAGAAGAAAGAAATTGAAAAGATCGGTAATGGATATTACCTCTTCTTTGGAACGCCTCTTTGAATCCTCCACTTAAGGAACTATGATTGGTATTTGGAGAAGACCAGGACCTCTAGGATTATTCTAGGGAAGTGGAGAGGAGAAAATGGCAGGGGTTGGCCGAGCTTGAGTGCTCAAATTGGTGTGAGGAGGAGGGGGAGGAGGTGTCCTTTTATAAGGGAGGAGAGGGGAACCTTAGGAATATCTGAAAATATTATATTATATTAAAGTCAAAATCGGTTTATAATGGTTCCAAATGGTCTTATTTCGGAGCTAAAGTGGGGATGGGTCGAAATCCTATCAACCAATAGGATTTATACAAGTTTAGGGTATTATTGTAACCTTATCAATTAGATTTAACTCTAAGTTAATTAATTTAACTTTTACCGTGTCTTTTTGTTTTCTTTCACTATATGGTTAATACACTTACTATAACATGCCAAAAGAACCAAAAATTGCTTATTATTAATATATATATCCTTATCTAAGTCATTTGGCCGAACCTTAGATTTTTAGGAATACAATAACAATTAATAATATAATATTTGATTTAAAAACTATTTTGTGTCAATTTTGACACTATTTGATATATGATTTTTGTGAAAGTCATAACAGAATTATATGTTCGAACCAAGTTGATTAAAGCAACATTAATATATCATAGTAACCTAGAAAATTTGCGGAATTCATAAAAAGTCTCAAATTACATTCATTTGAGCATTTATAACATCAATTATGTTAATATTTCCTTAAAAGGGTAATTACTGCATCATCGTTGTGTCATAAATAAATTAATTTATTTAAAGTCTAAAAATTATAAATAAAATATCATTATGTAGTAAATCCTTTTAGCTTTCTAATGAATATTTATAGTCGAATTTATCTTATGTATAACCCCATATTAAAAATGTTTTAGTTATTAAACTTTGATTTTAACTATTTTAACTATTCATTAAATAATATAATATTAAATGTCATAATCTAATCCAAGTGGACCTAAATGGTCATATTATATTCATAAGGTTGTTTTTGGTCGAATTACACTTATCCAATAGAATTAGGACATGTGTTAGGGTAATAGTAATATCATATTTACCCTTAGTTACCCTATTTACTATTAACCGTGGTAAAAAAAGTAAAAAGTTACTATTCACCAAAAATTATTTTCATCTCATTGAACCACATTTTACTTACTGACATCAACCGTGTCTCTCGGATTTTTGAAATTCCATTCACAGAAGTGGTAAAATTAAGATTTATGAAGAAATTAATTTTTTTAACTACCACTTAGTAGTTTCACTATTCATCAAAAATTGATGTTTTTCAGAACAATGCCAAAATTTCATCCTAAGCTATATTTCATATTCCGAATTCAAAAATGAAGTCTATTTTACCAAATTCATATCATAGAATTTGCATTAATTAATTTTATAATTAAATCCCGCTGTTAAAACAAATAGCGTGTTTTTAAGAAACAATATCTATCAAAAGATTGACACTTGATTATGTCTGGTTTAAATGTGAAATTACATCCAATGACCAACATTGTATTAAATTGTAAAAATATATTCTAAATATACTTTAAAACCACTCAAATTAATAATTTATCACTATTAATTATTTCGATTAAAAAAAATTGTTTTTAATTATAATTTAGTAATTTTCACTATTCATCAGAATATGAAAGTTATCCGAAAAGTACCAAAATTTCTCCTTAGGCTAAATTCGATACTCCGAATCCAAAAATGAAGTTCATTTTGAAAAATAAGATTTACAGAGTTTTAAAAAGTTGTTATTACTATTCATAACGGCTAGTTTTAATAATATTTTAATAGCATATCGTTGTTTAGTGAAACTCGGTATTTCGTATTACACACGCTATCGAGGAAGGTCGTGATTGCGTGTAATGCAAGGCAAGTCAAGGATGCGTGTTGTGCAAGCTCCTTTTGGTGTAGCGTACAACACAAGACTTTAATAAAATTAAAAAGAATATTTTTATATAAAATCTTGGGCTGTTACATCAACCATGTCTGTCGGATTTTGGAAATTCCATTCACAGAAGCGGTAAAATTATGTTTTATGAAAAATCCAGTTTTTCAATCTACCACTTAGTGGTTTCACTATTCATAAAAAATTGATGCTTTTCTGAAAAATACGAAAAATTCAGCCTAACTTATATTTGATATTCGGAATTCAAAAATGATGTCCATTTTTCCAAATTCAAAACATAAAAGTGGCATTAATTAATTTAAAATTAATCCTGCTATTGAGAAAACAGGTTTTAAAAGTTAAAACGTTGCAAAAGATTGAAATGATTTTACCTATGAATTCAATGTAAAATCAATGCTAATGACATACATTATATTAAATGGTAAAAATATATTCTATTTATACTTTTAAAAGAATCAATACTATAATTTAACCATATAAATTATTACGATGAAAAAAGTTGTTTTTAATTAAAATATGGCGTGTTTTTACTATTCATCAAAATATGAAAGTTACCAGAATAATATGAAAAATTAATCCAAAGTAAATTTTTATATCCTGATCACAAAAAAGTATTTTATTTTATCAAATTGAACTTTTAACAGTGTCAAAAACTTGATTTAAAGTGGGTGCGCCATCAAAAGGCGGTAAAACTGCATTTTTAAAAAAAATACTTATTTGACCCGAATTTTTTTTTGTTCTAATTCCATATGTAAGATGAATAATAATGTTATAAAATTTAAAATTCAGTTTTTTCTATTCATAACGGCTAGTTTATAATATTATAATAATTTATTGTTGTTTAGTAAAACTCGGTATTGCGTACTACACATGATATCAAGGAAGTTTGTGATTGCGTGTAATGCAAGCCAAGTTAGGGATACGTGTAGTGAAAGCTCCCTTTTTTTGTTGCGTATAGCACAAGATAATTTTGAAGTAGCGTACAACACAAGACATAAATGAAATTAAAAAGAGTAATTCTCATAAAATCTTGGGTAATTACAGCACGAGGAAATGCAGGTTGAGCCTATGCGGGTGCGGGCCAAATTAGGTTGAGCCCACGCGGGTGCGAACTGATCTATGGGACTAATTTAAATTTTTATTTAAAAATATATTCTTCTTTATAATTTTATTGTTTTTATGAAAAAACCTTATTAAACCATGAAAAATGATTTTTTACCGTAGTGGTCATAAAAATTCACCATTTATTTAAAATTGAATTTTAAATTGGTGAATATTTATTATTCTAATATGATATTATTATAATTAAATATTAATTATTAACCATATTCACATGATGTGTCATCACACCACTCAAAAAATGGAACTCATATCTCATGCTCTTGCTTTGAATTCTAAAAGAGATATTATAATTATAAGATTTTATTGAACTGATTTAATTTTTTTATTACTTAATTTTATTTTGTTTTTAAGAAAACAAGAAAGGACCTCATGAGACCCTAATATCCACCTCTGAAATAAGTCACTATTGATGTTTCATCATTTATTCATAGGTCTATCCATTCACATCACCACACAATCAGCATCATCATTTTTCATCCATCATTGATCATTCACCTACTTATCATTGCAATAGTTCACCACCACATCGTTGTTTTCACATGACAATATTAACAGATAGAAAAATGTTCCATCACATCACTAAAAACTATAGATATTAAAAATTCCTACATCACCCAAAAAATAAAATTAAAAATGATAATAAAACAATATTTTTTGTTTATAAATAGTATTTTTTAAAAATAAAATGTGGGCAGACTGTGGGCTTATTCGGGGCGGGGAATGCTTAGTATATTTTCCATAATATGTTTTCTTTTGTGGACAAACCAACGCGGGCTCAAAACCACGCTGGCTTGCCTGACCCCACCCAGACCCACCCATTTTGCATTATTAGGAAGTAGGTACCGCTTTGGCTCCATCTGGGACCATGCCAAACAATTGCTCTGAAAACTCTAGGATCTACGAGGAAGCCACAGTTTCCTAAATGGAAAGGAAACATTGGACTATTTTAGGTTCATGGGACGCATTCTACGAGATCACAAAATTTGAATCCATTACACTGAATCAAATTATGAGTTTTTTTGGACATGGTATTGATTATCAATAATGTAACATGATCATATTCATAAACAAGTACCCACTACCACAAATTTGATGACACATTTGATCAATTTTGTGGTGCTCAATACTTTTTCATAATTTATCATGATTATGAATATCATCAACAATGATTCAAGGATGTTATTCCACAATCAATATTTGGTTATGATTATAAGCAAAATTAATTTATAGTTATGCTATTTAATTTTACTAATTCCTATGCTATCATCAGGAATTTAATGAATATGATCCTTATAGATTACATTGTTCCATTGTCAGTATTATTTATATATGATATTCTTATACGGTCAAAGAGAAATTAAGATAATGAATATCACTTATAGATTGTACTAAAGATTGTAAGTATGGATAAATTGTATAAAAAATTTTCAATTTGTGAATTTTATCTACAATAAGTATCATGTTTGTGTCATATACTATCAATTGAGGTTATATTACTGGATCTATTAAGGATAGATGTTTCAGAATATTGGTACAGAACAACCACCATTAATAAGATCCATTATTATCATGGTTAGTTTGTATATTATAAATTATTTTTGGATAATTTTTCATGATTTTATAACCAACTCTCAATCTGAACTTTAAATTGTTATAGGTTCCTTTTAACATATTAATTTGAGGAGAATTTCAAGAAAAATAAGATAATGATTGTAAGAACACATGTTCTTATAGTACCATAAAACAGATAAGTGGTTTTGATAACAGTGACATATTGAAGAAGGGATTGGTATGTGTCCTCATGTGGAATTATGCAGTGATAGATAATATCTCATTCCAATTGAAGTTTCATGTGAAAAATTACCCAAACCACGATTAAAATTTAGATACAAGATTTTTTTTCATTAAATATATTGAAGAATTATATTAAATGGATAAAGTTGTGATATATAAAATAACTACAAATTTTTATATTTTATATTTACTTATTTTTTTAATACATCCTATATAATATTGTTATAGCTTCAAAAATATTATCAATGATCAATTCACTACCACCATAAGAAATTGAATAACGTGGTAGAAGATCTTTGTCAAAAAGATCCTACTAGATCATCTATGATGTGAATAAAAAATATCCAAAATATCGAGATTATCAAACTATTGATCTATAAAATTTGAAGGAATGCATGAAATCATTCCTTTCTCAAATTATTGTTCAACCGTCAATCCATTAGAAGATAAAAGAGATGTAGAAGAAATATGCAGAGTTTCAAAAGAAGGTAATAAATGTTCATGGTTACAGATATGAATTTTTTGGAATGACAGTGTTTAGGAAACATGTATGTGTTCTATCCATAATAAATTTGATGAAGGATATTTTGGATGAGGATTATTGTAATCAATTCTCTATTAATCCTAGGTGTATGAAGATGTATTGATTTTTGAAGAAGTATTTCTATAGGGATGGCTTGATGAGAGATAATGTAGAGTGTGTATCTCGGTTCTTGGTATTTATAATGTTATGGTTTTGAGATATAAATCTATGGGGATGATAAAACCAATACCTATACTAGAATGAAAATTGGAAAATATCCCTATGGATTTTTTTCCTCAGACTCCTGAAAACATCTTGATTCGTTTATGTAATTTTCATTATAGTTAGTGATCATATGATTCCATTACACTATATTATAGTTAGAAAAATTTTATTGGGTGATCATATTTATATAATCAACATTGAAAAAGTGGTTAGGATGTATGAATTACCATAACTTCTTGTATATAATCAGTGCTTGAAATTTTCATTAATGATTTAAAAATGTCTTCAACAGGTTATCGATATAATGATGATTTTTTTCAATTCATGTCATACTCAAAAAATAAATATTTAGTATTAGTCAACCATGAAATGAATGGAGTATATGTTGAGATCATGTTCCTTTGATTTGAAAGGTGTTTATGATCAACACCATCATAAAGTTGTGTTTGCAAAAAATAATAGCTTTCACTCAAGTATTCTGATAGATCCATATAAATCACTATATTAAAAGAAGTGTAGAACATAAATGTTTTATAATTTAGTGAGATAATTCTATTAGAACATTATATATCTTTGAAAAAGGTATATAATGTCAGAGGTATTCAAAAAAGCATCAAGGCATCTCATATTTGGTATAAAAATTATGATTACAATCATCAGTGAAATATGGAATTTACTATTGAGGAAAATGTATTTCTATGATTTTATCCATATAAAATATTATGTTATTTAGGAATAAAGTAAATTTAATCAATATATATAGGCCCCTTATAAATTCATGAACATGAATTGATGATATCTTATGGCTTTTCATGTCTACAGATTCACTCCCACGTTTGTGATGTGTTACATGTGTTTCTCTTTTAGATGTACATACCTGATATTTAACATGTAATGAAATCATATTTTTTAGCACTGGAGAATTATATTTCATACGAGGAACAAATATTTGAAATATTATACCATAAATATTAACTTCATTGAATCAAGACTAATCATCTGTGATAAAGTTATCTAGAGGAATACTAACTTTCATGAATATAAATGGAACCCCAAGGATTTGATAAAATATTGATAACCACATTTTTTTACTTCTGAGTGATAGAATTGTGAGGCTTAAATTAAATTTAAGGCAGTTGAATGTCACATCATAAGATTTTATGATATAGATCTATAAATTTTTTTATTTTTTTATTGCTTGAGATACACAAAATACCAAGTATAAATGAACCATAATAGAGTATAGTGGTTTAAAAACCCATTAAATTGTATAGTATGAATATCAATAACTATGTTATTAAAATATTGTGTTTTATCAGTTTTTAGAATAATTTCATTGGTTTTCAGTTAATTAAAATAATAATAAAATCTTTTAAATTAAAAGATATGGTGTTTTTAAAACATATTTTTATGTGTGCAATATGTGTTTAAATTAGTAAATTATATTAATCCCTATTGAATAATTAATTCAATGAAATTGTGATATTATTTATTCACCGAAATATTTTAAATTTTATCTAATATTTTTTTTCTTGGAATAGGGAAAAAATTCAATTTTTTTCTTATAATATATTTTTTTAAAAGATGGTTTCCTCACATTTTGTGCACATATATTAAAACCAATTTCATCAGATTGTAGATATTTAATCATCTAAATGGATTCAATATTTAGAATTAAAATGATGAAATTAGTAAATTTGGTCCCTTGTATTTTTTAGTCAACGTGAATAGCAACTATAATAATTTTTTTACCTTGGTAAGTGTTAAAATGGTAAAATAAGATAAAACCATTGTGATAAGGATTTTAAATTTCCAAAATACTTTCTTTTATCTAGTTGGGTGAGATATATTTAATTACATCCATACATGTCTATAATATATACATACTTGGTGTCATATTTCATTGTTTATGACCTTTATATTATCATATTAAAAGTATAAATTCCAAATGTCACTCTCTTATATTTAATTTCATTAAATATTTTATATAAGGATAAATCAATTATAAGTTCATTTATAATTGTTTTTTTAAAATATAACTGATTTTTTATCATAGTAAAATTTCCACATTTAGTGATTTAAAAATTATATTAAATGCTTCATAGAAACCAAGACAATATTTATTTAAATAATTGAAAAAAAATATTATAAAAATATTTATTGAAATAAAATTTTAATTAATTAGTGTGTCCCATGAATTTTGTGGATAAATATAACATATAAATTTTTTGAAGGATCAATTTTTAATTACATAATTTTTTTGTGTCTTTAAAGTCAAATTAATTTAATAGTTCCAATATTGTATTTAATAATATTTTTAAAAAAAATAATATTATATTAAATGATATAAAATTCAAAAAAATATTATCTTCAGTGAAGTAAATGTAATATGGTATAAAATTTCATCCATTATCCATTAATGTTTCACTTTTCCATTAATGTTATCATTCATTAATAGTTTATATTGAAATATTTTTTTCTATGTGAATGTTAAAAATTGTTAAGGAAGGGGTTTATAAAAAAGATAAGGTTTAATATGAAACAAAACCTATTTAGATTTCGTTTGTTGATGATAATTCAGATATAGTCTATTTTTTCAATTCTATATCCATTTTTGTGCATTTTTCTTTAGAAATTATTAATTGTATTTTAATCGTTTTTGTAAATCTATGAGTTCCACTACACTCACTTATAAAATGGTGAATATTATCCAATCATAGTCACTCATTTTATTCCTTCATTATTTGAAAATAATAGCCATAGTAACTTTCTAGCTTCTTTAACAATATAGTATATCTTCTAGTGTTTCTAGAAGTTCATCTCATTAAGGATTAAGGTGTTATCCGATAGTAGGTTCTCAAAAAATATTTGAAACTCTTAATTGAATGTTTTTATTTTTATTTCTTCTTCCATCACTTCTAAATCCAGGGTTTCCATTATAAATTAATGAATTTATTGTCTTCAATATACATAATTTCTATTATGATTATTTAATAACCATTATCCACACAATTTCCATCCTATAAAAAGCAAAAACATCGCTCATACATATATATGACTTATGCAGCCGTATAATTCTCTATTCCTCGCCACTTTACATAGATGCGTATAATGATTAATTTAATAAATATGTATCTAATTTTTTTTATTTTGATTATGTAATGATGAATTATTATTTACCTTTTTAATGTTCCTCCCACTGAAAAATGGAAACAAAATTCATGTTTATGTACGGCCTACAGTCACTATAAATAGTGTAAATCATTTTTTATCTCTAAAATATATGGAGGACCCAAATATATATAAAAATAATATATGTGATATTTTTATACTTTGTATTAATTTTTAATGATTTTCCTATGATTTAAATATAAGTACTGAGACTGCCAAAGAGACACCTTCTTAAAAAACATAGCAGTTTTCACTATGAAATGTGATTTTAATAAACAAAATTATTAATAAGCTGGAGATAATATGTCAAATTTAATTCATAAATGGTATGACATATATTATTATTCTTATTGAATATATTTATTGTATATATATATTTATTGAAAAAGAGTTTTGAATGAATAAAAATAAATATGGTCCTTGAGGTAAGTGTTTTAGGATACAAGTTCATTATTTTTTTGATATTGATTATGATTAAGATTCTGATGAATAAATTTCATTATATAACTCTGAAAATAAATTATAGTATTTTCCAAGGATTATTTCATGATATTTATTTTTTACATTAATTTTCCTCACTTTATGTACCCATTATATAGAAATAATATTTTTTGGACAACTGGCTTTATTTCTCTCTTCGATTAAATAATATTTCACTTCTATATCCATGTTCACTAAAAAAAAGATTTCAATAATGTTTTTAATCTTCACCTATTATTTTTTAAATTAATTTTCCCTTTTATTTACTTTTCAAAATATGTATTGAATGAAATCGTCTTGTTATTTTATAAATGACTATTTTTTTGATTTTCTTTTTCAAATGTGTGAAACAAATGTTTTTATTTATTTATGTGGAATTAATATAATATCCCACATTACTGACCACTCATTGATTTAAACCTTCCATTTTCAATTTTAACGGGTATTTTCAAATTATTTTTTTCTATAATATTTTGTTATTTTTTGTTTTTAAATATTTTATTTAAAATTTAAAATTCTATTTTCCTCAAGATATGTCTGATGTGATATTTTAATCGAATTTTTCATATATGATGTAATACTTTGATGTTAGCTATACCAATTATTGGGATATTACCCAATGATTCCATTGTTATAATGATTATATATATTTTATTATTATTATGATAAGAGGTTTATTAAACCAGTATCTTTTTCACAGATTTTTCTATGATTAAATAAAATGACACCTGTTTCATTTCCAGGGTTATGCTATGCTGAATGGTTTTTTAAATCCATTTATTTTTCATTGGTTATGATAAGATTAATTTTTTAATATATTTCAGATCAATAATTTATGATGTTAGGTGTGTTATGTTTAGGCCCATATTTATATATCCCTCTAATTATTTGGGTAAATAAGGTAATCTCATGAGATAAAAAATACTAGAATATGGAGTGAACAATGTTCTTTATGGGTACTTTTCCACTATGATAATCATCAGAGGGTGCCTTCACTATTATAACAGAATGGGGATTGAAACCACTCAACTATTATAGTCCATCTAGTTATTCCTGGTTACTAACAAAAAAATATCTATGATTATTTCAATTAAATTTTTGTTTTGTTTTAAGACAATGTTATACTCTCATGTATTATGGTCTTTTATTCATTAATGATTAATTTATTATGAATTTATAATTTGTTCCATGAATACTGATTAAAATAGATTATATATAGGGTACGGTTTTCAAATATTAATATCGTAATCACATACCCTTATTTTAATTTCAAACATAATTGATCATTAATATCTCCCTTGTTTTCCATTAATGAGCATCTCATCATTCAATTTCATAATTTTCCATTACCCCATGTTATAATTAAATATTTTTTCATATGCTATGTTTATTACATCTGATCATAATAATGAACATAGTGTGATATTATGTATACCTAATATGTACAAGTATGTTATGTATTGAATCGTCATGATGCACTTAATTAATATGATTCGTGTGTGGATCATAATGTTATGTAATGATTATTAATCTAATAAGATGTAATATCTATGTATGATAACTATTGGTAGACATATATAAAATGAATTTATGAATATTATACTCACATATTGAATTGAAAAATATTATTTAAGAATATTAATATGAAAATATGAAGTATTTATCACATGATACTGGTAAAAAAAATTAAATGAAATAAGTGGTTGTATTTTTAAAAATAGTATATGTTTTATATTCAATTATTTAAGAAATATAATAATTTAAAAGATTTTCTTCATAAAATGTGATTATAAATTATTATTAATATTCATTTTTATGATAATATATTTTTATGAGACTATATATAATTTTCTGAACTGTCATGAAATAGATCACAACAATAAAAAAATTGAAATAATTTAATTAAATTCATATTTAATTAAAAAATTAATATTATCATAGCTGGAAAAAATTTCATAAAATGGTTTTCATTTTTAAAATAAAATTGTCCAAAAAAATTTAAGATGATTTTTTTGCATTTATCTAAAATTGTTGAATTTTTAGTGGCTTTTGAAATAATATAAAATACAGAATTTTACATTATAGGCTAAATAAATGATGTTTTGATTCATTAATTACATAAGAACGTGTTTTTTAAAATTCAAATACACCATTTATAGTATATGGACACGTGAATAATTAATATTTGTATCATTTATCAAAAATAATATACTAATTATTATAATACTCAAAACACCCCACTCCTCCACAAATGGACCAAAGGCCTTCAATTTTATTGATTTTTGATAATCCACCTTTCAACGGGTGTGGTGGAACAGTTACAATGCCCTTAGGCGTATGTATTAATTGGACCGTAGGCCATAGAGGAATTAATTGCCCATAGACTTCAATCATTACATACAACCCAGACTAACTACATGGAACTACTCCTCCCCAGCATCTTCATAATGAAATTATCTCTTCACCTTTGAATGGTTGTTCGATAATGCTTTCCCATGCATGCATAGGCTTTTCTCGATGGCAGGTTCTATAACTTCTCATTCTTGCAATCCATTTAGGTTCTACTATGGTGAATTCTCCTTTCACCTCCTCCTTCTGATGTTTATTCCTAGTTGGTTGCTTGGTTCACATCTGCACTTGAGGTGGCCCAAAGGCATTAAGGCGGCCCGATGTCCTTACTGACCCGAAGACTTGGGTGGCCCGAAGGCCTTAAAAGACTCATGGAGCAAATCAGTGGCCCGAATTCCCAAACGAGGGAATATTCACAGCTGATACAGTGCCAAACAGTGCCTACTATAGTTCCCTCTATAGTAGCAGATACAGTTCCACACATTCCCTACTATAGTACATTCTAGAATACTGCTATAGTGCTACTACAATACCTAGAATTTATCCTCCTCCTAGATTTGATCCTGGGTCTCGTGGATGCACTAATGGACTCCTCACCAACAGGGATAAAGCTCATGTGCAAAACACCCCTCTCTTCCATTTATAAATATCACCCCTCAATACACCTTCTCCTAGAATCTTCTATGATGTGGATATTGTAAAATGTATTCCCAAAAAATTTATATTCCACTCCCACATTTCATAGTGATGCTAACCTCATCCAAATACCATTTCAATGATCCTTATTGGGTAATCAAAGAGGAGTCAACCAAAAGAAGTGGTAAAATTCTCAACTAACCTCTTTCAATTATATTAATCTTCTAAAACCCCCATATGTTCTTTATCCTCCACAAAATAGATATATCAGGATACTATATATAATTATATGTTATTATTATGGTGTAATATCAATCATTCAAAATTACCTAAATTTTTTCTTTAAAGAAAGCATTATTGAAAATATGGTTATTATTCCGCCTCCATGAAGAACACACCATGTTTTTCTCCACCGCCTTCAAGGATGGTTATGAATAGAATATTATGGTTAAATTTTATTATGATTAGTATATTAGAACTTATTTCACATTTTTTTAATGTGTTCATAGTCATTTGATTAAATGAAATGATTTTTGTTTGTGACGGTCGATATAACGGCCTAAATAAGATAACCATAAAATGTTTTCATTTTTACTAAGTGGAATTTCCCTTTGCCTGGACACATATGTTAAATAGATACCATTAAATTTATGGAATTTCACTATTACCATTTCATTTCCCTTCCATATTTTTATTCCCATTTTAAAATAACATCAACAATTATTCACAATTGATTTTATGAATTCCCTATAAGTAAGGAAATTAATCATTATATATATTAAAATGTAATGTCCCAGACACACCTAGCCCATTACATTGGAAAAAAACGTCTCTACCTAAACGGTGGCACCAATAACTGAAACGATGGCACCATTCACGGTGTCACAGTGATGGTGGCACCGGTCACAATGTCACTGTGATGGTGTCACCGGTCACAGTGTCACTGTGATGGTGGCACCATTTCCTCGAGCGGTCTTCATTCTTTTATTCCAATTTCCTGATTTTTTCGATCCCGAAACATATCTTTTAACGTAAAGATGATTTAATGCCCCCCTTCAAAGACACTAACAGCCCATAAATAAAATTTAAAATCCCCAATGGCCGAGAAACCCTTAACTTACCAAAACGTGTTGTTATTTTCCTCGGTGTCACGCCCTTCCCTGTACCTTCTAGATCTTCTCCTGTTACGTGTTTCCTTATGGATAAAGAAAACTATTTAATGCATATCCTTTATGACCACCTCTCTGAGGGGAATTGTTAAATGACAATTAATTCCATTGTTAGTAACAACCCAACAACATGGTGAATCCACAATCCGACATTAATTCCAGTCAAATTTCCATATCCAATAATAACGGGATCTCATCATTATATCGCACGGGAATTACTTCTTCTTCTTCTTCCTCTTGGATATTAATCTTTTCTTCATTGTGCATTTGTATTTTCCCATCCTGAGGCAAGTTGTGCACCTATGCCGGAGCCTTTCTTATCACCCTTGGAGTCCCCGACGTTCCTCCCCTTGAAGTCGTGCATCCCCAGTTCATGGTGCGTGGAGAATAACTTCGATCGTTGATCAACCAAGTAGGGATTTTCCTTCATCTCTCTTTAATAAGTATCATGATGTGTGGGTATGCTACTGTTTCTGTGGGAATGGATGAATCCAATCCTTAACAAAGATAATAAAAAGACTGTTAAGAATGATGGGGTGCATTTGACAATTCTGTTGTACTCTTTTATATTTTCTATATGTTGTGAACTATATGGGATTATGCTCACTGAAAATGACGGTTTTTATGGTATTTCAGTGCGAACTAATGAACCCTTGTCTTCTGTGATGATTAAATAATTATTACATGGATATTGGTTAATCATCTAAACCGAGTTGGATAAATAGATACCAAGTGAACATCTATCCTTGTGTGGTCACCTCGGTTAACCAAAAGAAAGAAGATACTAATGAAAGATGTACGTGAACCTGTGTGTTTCCCGAATCTATTGTGGATCAGTTGTTGGTTGTGAATATGAAGCTATGTGGGGCTATATCTCGAGGTTTTGTTTGGTTCCAGTACTTTGAGGGATATCAATGATCTCTTTGTTGTTCTGATTTCACAAGAGACCTAGGTTTGAATGCTTAAATTGATGTTTGGTTGTTTCTCATTCTATGGCTTGTTGGTATGTCAGTTAGATTCCTAGTAGTGCAAAATTCACTTAAATGGGATCATTAGAACATGAAAACAAGAAATGGTTAATTGGGGAATTGGATAAGGGTATGATTTGTGACTTGACCGTGAGTGTTGTTCCATTCTTTTAGGATTGAGTAGTAATGTGGGTGTTTATGTTTAGGTGTTCTTTTGAAACCCTAGGTTGGGTTGTTATCTCTTTACCTATACAAATATTAGTAGTTTTTATGTTCCTTATTCGCACCCCACCTATGTTGAGAACTTTGTTCCGAACACCCCCATTTCATGGGAGAGGGTGCTTTCCAAACACTCCCATGTGTGGCTGGTTATTATCTCCTTTTAATCTCCCTTCCCCGAATAGCCCAAGACTCCTCAGTTAGGCTATGACAGCCTGAGTTCCATTATAGCCCATGACTCTTCGATCATGGTAGTTGTGGTGGTTGGACTAGGTGTGTGCGGGTAGGTTGTTTCCCATGAGTCTTCAGGATGTGGCCCGGGTGTCTTCGAGCATAGTAGTAGTTGTTCAATCACTGGTTTTTGTGGGTGTGGTTATAGGTGGTTGTTGTGGCCCAGGTTGTTGCGGGATGGTTGTGTGGTAGTGATGGCCCAGGTGTGTGCGGGTGGGGAGTGGCAGTGGAACTGCAGTGAGAATGGCGGGAGAGGTTCGATGCGTAGGATGTCTACAATAACCAGTGGAAAAGTGGCACTGTATACCCAAATATAGACATGCTATAACTATACATTATTTGACTTGACTTATTTGGGGTGGTGAGGATTGGGTGGATAGTTTTCCAGGCAAGGTGCTTTGGTTATCTATTTTCTCACTGGGCTTTTGGATTCCACTCCACTTGTGCATGAGAGTCTATGGTTACCCTTCTGAGTATACTCGTATGCTCACCCTATGTATATAAAACTTCTTTCAGGTCTCTTGTAGGCCTTCAGGGATCATGTGGGACCATACTAGCTTGGACGTTGGGACAATTTCAGTTGCTGTTTTTCATTCTTTGGTACAATACCTTTTTATTCTCCTACTACATTGTGGCATTTACTTTTGTAACATGCATATGGGAATGATTTTCATTGACTTTAATTTTACCCACATAGTTTTGGTATTGTTGGGGTTTACTATCTTATCTCCAGATAATATTAAAAAAAGGGTAATGCCTTCCATCTTGTGTGAGATTTTATACCATCGTTGCTATTCGACACTCTAGTGCCTATTGAAGGAGGGTCACAGGGGTCATTATCTCACCTTCAACTAGAAGAAGAAAGGGTTTAGCAATCTATTGTCCCTTCTCTCATCTTGTTGCAGCTAGGTCGTGATAGAATGGTATCAGAGGAAGGTTGAGAGATAGGACTGAGTCTAGAGTTAGGCATAATGAGGATTTTATGGGATGGTAGGGAAACAGTCTTGGGTGCTCTTGGTGCATGAAATCATCCAGGGAAGAAAGGTTGGGAGATGGGATATTTGGGTCCACGTGATCCGATATAAAGACTCTAGGAATACCGAACAACCAAGTGAGGCTATGCTGATTGTAGGGTAGATACCCAAGGGAAGGTACATAAATCATAATGACATGTGTTATTATGTCTCATGGTTGTTTAGGGGATTTGAAATGAATTATAATGCTAATAAAATTTAAAAGGAATCTTCTACACTACTCGGGCTTAGATATTCCTTGTTTACCGTGCAGCTACGGCACACAGACGGAGACCAAGGGCAGTACGGGTGATCGAAGACCAGGAGATAGACTTGGCTGATCGATAGAGGGAAGACCGAGAGGAGGAATATGATCAGTGGAAGAAGAATATTTTTACCTTTCAAAGGCAGACCCTCGGGAATTATGAGGGTAGCATCTCCGACGTTGAGACAAAGAGCTGGCTAGAGGAGTTGGTGATAGATTTCAGATTGATCTGGGATCCGACAGAGTACTAGGTTCCTCTGGCTATATGATAGATGCGTGGAGAAGTGCATCTGTGGTGCACGCTTTATCATGGGGAGAAGATGGAGGTTGAGGTGACACAGACTGACTTCGAGAAGGAATTCCGGGCGCAACTCCTCACTTCCACGATGAAGGCTGAGAACAGTCAAAAACTACTCTCCCCCCAGAAGGGGAGCATGTCTGTGAGAGAGTTGGGGATCATGTTCAACGATATCCTCTGCTTTTCTCTAGATCTCTTTCTAGTTGAGGAGTTTCAGGAGAGACATTTGGAGGAAGCACATCGACCTTCTCTTCAGTATGATGTCACTCCCTTCACCATAACAACATACATGGAGGTCCAGAATAATGCTGAAGTGATGGAAAGGATGCACACACTAGGAGGTGTATCATGAGAGGGAATCCAGATGGGCTCGTCAGACGGTAAGGCCGTCAGTAGTAGGCCTCCAACATCAGGGCCCTCTAGATTTCGACTAGTAGAAGCATGACTCAGCATTTCCCTTCCTATATCTCAGTCCTTGCCAATTAATTTTGGGCCTAGGACTGAGATGCTTCTTCTATGGAATCCATGAAAACCTTTGGAATCAGTGCCTGGACAGAGTGCAGTACAGAGGCGGTGGGCAGGTTCAACGTCATCCTCAATAGCAGCAGTTTCCGACTGGGCCCTTTTAGGAGCAGCACCAGGGAAAGAAAGCTCTCGCTCCTCTGAGTGAAGTCATCACAGAAGGAGGCAGACTTCAGGGCACTACTCAGGGACCTTGACCACAGCGTGGTCGAGGAGGCATCCAATAGCCGACGGGCAGGGGAACTGGGCGTGGACAGTTACAGGTCGTGGAGCCAGTGGTTCTAGAAGGGTCGGAAGTCGTCTGAGGTACGATCAGCTGGTTCAGTACTCTTGAATATTCCATGTTCGATTCAAGAGCATTGCACTCCTTTGTTACACCCAGTCTAGCCCATTCTTGGGGTTTATACGCTGAGAGACTTCTCGTTCCCCATGTGCTGAGCATGCCAGTTAGGGGTCAGACCGAATTGGTTTATGTTTTCCAAGGGTGTAGACTGATGATATGGCCACATCAGTCTATCAGGGATCTTATACTATTGTAGATATAGCCATATGATGTAATCGTTGGAATTGACTAGTTGTTCCCTATATGTGACATCATTTACTTTTTCTGAGGAAGGGTCATGTTTTCTGATTTGGGTGGCCGACGTGTAACATTCATCGGCAAGCAGGGTTGCCAGAAAAGTAGCAAGTTAGAGAAACCCCTCCTTTCCTTGATAGCTTATCATTAAGTGGAGTCAGTGGATGCACAAATGGTGGATTCCCCAGGGGTCGTTAGTGAGATTATGGACGTCTTCCCTGAATAGGTGGTGACTCTACCCCCTCAATGTGATGTTGAGTTCAGGACAGATTTGCAACATGGCGCCCATCCGATTTTGATGGATCCCTATCGGTTGGAACATTCCGAGTTGTGGGAGTTGCAGATTTAGATTTATGATCTGATGAAAAGGGTTTTGTTCAACCAAGTTAGTCACCATGGGGTGCTCCAGTCTTGTTCGCAAAGAAGGAAGATGGTGGTCTGAGGCTTTGCATTGACTACAAGAGACTAAACTAGGTGATTATCAAGAACTGTTACACCCTCTAGATGATATACGATATCTTTGACCAGCTGAGGGGTGCAAGTTTGTTCTCTATGATCGATCTGTGATCTGGCTATCACTAGTTGAGGGTGAAGGAGGTATACATCTCAAATAATTCTTTCAGATGTAATAATATTCACTTTTAGATTATAGTCTTGTTGTTCGGCATCACGAATGCAGCAGCTATGTTTCTGGGACTCATGAACTCTGTCTTATATGAATACCTATATCGGTTTGTAGTCATGTTTGTTGACGACATCCTAATCTACTGAAGATCAGAGGAGGATCACGTTGAGTAACTAATTATAGTTTTATATATCCTCAAACATCACCAACTCTATTGGAAGTTGTCCAATTTCATGTTCTAGACTCGAGAAGTGCATTTCATTGGGTACTTGGTGTTTGAGTTGGGGATAGTAGCGGATCCATCGATGGTCGAGTGGTTGTTTCTTGGGAAGCTCCCAATAACATGGTAGATGTTCATTGTTTCCTTGGACTATCATTCTACTATTGGAGGTTCGTGCCCAACATCTCCTGAGGTGAGACACCTTTGATATCCATGACAAAGAAGTACCAGGAATTCATGTTGAATGGGTAGTGTGAGGTAGCCTTCAGCTATAGAAAGGAGAAGTTTGTAAGTTCCCCAGTGGTGAGGTTGACATAAGAAGGGGCGACGTATGAGGTGTTAGGTGATGCATAAGTAAAAGATCTCATGTGTGTGCTTATGTGATGACAAGGGGTGATATTTCATGGGTATAGGAAATTAAGCCTTCATGAGAATAATTATGCCACCCACGATCCGGATCTTCTGTTGGTCGTGTTCGCACTAATGTTGTGGTGGCATTACCTCATCATGGAGCGCTTCATGGTATCCACGGATCACAAAACCTTGAAGTATATTATCTACTAGCGGGACCTGAACTTAAAATAGTGAAGGTGGATGGAGTTAAATTAGGAATACGACGTCGAGATTTCCTATACCTTAGGAAAAGGGAATGTGGTGGCCAATGCCATGAGCAGGAAGTCACAGAAGGATGCTGTTCAAGAGTTGGAAGATGCTTGGGAGGCGATGGAGGATTTTAATACCATGCTCCAGGATGTAAGGATGGGTGGTGTTAGAGGTTTCCAGTGATGTCTTATCTGTTGCAGTTGGTAGAGGAGTCTCAATGGGGAGACTCAGATTGTGAAGTGATTCATGACTGTGTAAACCAAGGCGGTGCTCCGTATGGATGGACGGAAGATGGTTAGAATCAGATAATTTTCTGAAAAATCATGTTTTTCCCAAAGACGATGCACAAGATAGTTCATTGTGACTTCCAAAACTCACCCCTAGAATAGCACCCAAGAGTTTCCAAGATGTACCAGTGTTTGAGGTGTTAGTTTTGGTAGCCTGGGGTAAAGCGAGTAGCGGCAGAGTTTGTGGCCAGGTGCCTAGTGTGTCAGCAGGTGAAAGCTGAACAACGTGTTAGAGGAGGTCTGTTACAATATTTAGATGTTACCAAATGGCAGTGGGACAACATCTCTATGGATTTCGTCATGGAACTACTAAAATATCAAGGAGGTTGTGATTCTATCTGTGTAGGGGTGGACCGATTGACGAAGTCATCTCACATTCTGGAAATCAAGTCACTGGGTGTAGTGGATGCCTTAGCACGGAGGTCGGTGGATGAGTTGGTGTAGTTTCATAGAGTTTGGAGGTCCATAGACTAGGATAGGGATGTAATTTTTACCTCATGAGTCTGGAGAGGATTGCAGCTTGCTTTTGGCACCCAGCTACATCTTAGAACTACTTTCCATCCCCAGACAGATGAATAGACAGGGAGCACCATCTAGTTAGTTTAGGATATGCTACGAGCATGTATTCTTGAAATTGGGGCATCGTGGGTGTGACACTTGACTCTAGTAGAGTTTTCCTACAATAATAGATATCACTCTACCATTGGCTTGGCTCCATTCGAAGCTTTATACACAATACCATGTTGGTCACCAGTGTGTTGGACCGAGGATGGGAAAGTTGGAGTTCTTGGCACGGATGTGGTGCAGAGCACAACTGAAAAGGTTTAGCTTATATGGGAGAGGATGAAGGCGGCTTGTGACCTACATAAATCATATGACTGTAATAGTAGGAGACCCTTGGAGTTCGAGTTTGGAGACCACATGTTCTTGAAGGTCTCCCCTCAATGCGGACAACGGAGGTTCAGTAGGGGGATTATGATTTCGCTGAGATTCGTCGACTATTCAAAGTACTGCAATGGGTTGAAGAAGTGTCTTATCAGGTAGATCTGCCACCGCCGCTACTAAGAATTCATTAAGTCTTCCATGTGTCCCAACTCTGACGGTATCTACATAAAGATCGACATGTCCATAAAATGGTAATGTAGGATATTGAGGCCGATGTGACGTTTGTGGAAATACCATTGAATATCAAGGATTGTAGGGAGAAGGTGCTCTTTGGACGGACCATTACTTTGGTTCATATGTTGTGGAGGCATGGCAGGCTTTAGGATAGTACCCTGGAATGGGAGACACAGATGTGCGCATAGTACCTAGAGCTGTTTTGAGTTTTGTTCTATTTTTTTGTACTTATTGTGATGTAACACTTTACCTTATTAACTGTTGAATGTGCGGTTTTATTTATTCTCTGGATGGGTGTGAAGGGTCCTGGCAATGAGGAGGGGTTGACCTGATCCCTAATCAATGCACATTAAGCTGGATGCAATTAAACCCATGCGAGTGAGTCAGTTCCACCCATAGAAGACATTATCATGACATGGGGGAATAAATTCCATAACCCATAAGACTGGAGAGTTTGACCCTAGAATGATTCCTGGATACATGAGGGAGATGTGTTCCTAGATGTTGATGAGGTTCACTCCTATGATGTATCATTCAATGTGGTTTTTCAGAACCCCCTCTTTTATTCAGGACTAGTTTTGATTCTTGAGGGCGAGAATAGTTTGAGAGTTATCTAATGTAATGGTTTGGACCCAACTGGTCTATTACTTTGCCAAAACAATGTTCCAAGGAAACGGTGAAATGAGTATTGGGGGAACCAGTAATGGTGGCATTGTAACAGTCTCATACCAGTCACGGGGGAACCGTGATGGTGGCATCTGTCACAGTGGCGCTGTGATGGTGGCACTGTATGTGTGGCTCTTTGAAAATGACATTGTGACGGTGGCATCGTGTCCTTGAGCGGTCTTCATTATTTTTTCCTTATTTCAGACATTTTCCTCTCCCGAACATATCTTTTAACGTAAAGATGATTTATTTCCATCTTTCAAAGCCACATTAATCCCATAAATAATATCTAAAACCCCCAAAGAGTCTGGAAACCCTTAACATAAAAAAACATGTTGTTTTTTTCCTCGGTTTCACACCCTTACCCGTACCTACCCGATCTGCCCCTGTTACACATTTTCTTAGGGTTAAAGAAAACTATTTAACACATAGCTGTTATAACCACCTCTTTGAGGAGAATTTTTAAATGACAATTAGTTCCATCGTGTGTAACCTCCCAACCCCATGGTGAAACCATGATCTAACTTTAATGCCATTCAAATTCCTGTATCCCGTAACAACGGGATCTCATCCTTATATCACACCAGAATTCCTTCTTCTTCTTCCCCATGGTTGGTCTCCTTTTCTTCCTGGTGCGTTTAGAGTTTCCCTTCCCGAGGCATGTGGGGAACCTCTGCCGAAGCCTTTCTACTCACCCTTGGAGTCCTCGACATTCCCCCACGGCAAGTTGCGCATCCCCTGTACTTGGTGTGTGGAAAATAACTTCGATCCTTGATCAACTAGGTCGGGATTTTCCTTCATCTCTCTTTATTGTGTATCATGCGAGGTGGGAATGATACTGTTTCTATGGGAATGGATGAATCCAAACCATAATAATGATAATAAAAAAAATGTTAAGAATTATGTGGTTCATTTGAAAATTCAAATGTACTCTTTTATATTTGCTATATGTTGGGAATTGTATGGGCTTATGCTCAGTGAAAATCATGGCTATTGGTGGTCTTTCCTTGCACACTAATGAACCCTTATCTTCAATGATGATTAAATAAATGTTACATGGAAATTGGTTAGACACCTAAACCTGGTTGGTTAAATGGATACCTAGTGAACATCAATCCTTGTTTGGTCACCCCAGTTAACCAACAGAAATAAGAATCTAATGAATGATGTGCTTGAAACTTGATGATTCTCTAATCTATTTTGGTAGTATGTGTGTTATATTGTTTGATGATTATGGGTTACTGGGGAAGTGGATGGGATACTCTTTTGTGGAATGGTTGTTGGTTGGGAATTTGAAGCTTTGTGGGGCTGTATCTCGAGGCTTGGTTTGGTTCCAGTACATTGAGGGATCTCACGGATCCCTTTGTTGTTGTGATTTCACAATAGAACCGGGTGTGAATGCATAATTTTTTTTTCTGGATGATTCTATTTCTCTGGCATGTATTTATGTCGTTATGTTTCCCAGTAGTGACAAATTCACATAAAAGGGATCATTTAAAGTTGAATTCATGAATTGTTTAAATAGGTAATTGGTTTTGGGTATGAGTTGTGACTTCACTGTGAGTGTTGTGCCTTTCTTTAATGAATGAGTAGTAACGAGGATGTTTGTGTTTAGGTAGGATTTGGAAAACCTACGTTGGGATTAGTGATTATTAACAATAGATATATTTGTAGTTTTTAGGTTTCTTATTCTTGCCCCACCCATGTTGAGAACATAGTGTGGAACACCCCCATTTCATGTGGGACATCGTTTTTCCCCACACTCATATGAGTGGATTGATATTAACTCATTTTCTAATCCCTTTACCGAATATCCCAAGAGTCATCGAGAAGGCTGTGATGGCCTGAAGTGCATTATATTTCATGTCTCATTGGGCAGGGTAGCTTTGGTGGTTGGCCTAGGTGTGTGCGGGTAGTTTGTTTTCCAAGAGTCTTCGGGATGAGGCCCAACTGTCTTCCGGCATAGAAGTAGTTGTTCTAGACTAGGTGTTTGTGGGCGTGGTTATAGGTGGTTGGTGTGGCCCAGGTGTTTGTGGGCGGGATGTGTATTAGTGATGGCCCAGGTGTGTGCGGGCGGGGAGTGGAAGTTGGATTAGAGTGAGAATGGCTGGAGAAGTTCGATGTGTCAGATGTCTTCAGTAAACAGTGGGAAAGTGGCATGGGGTACCCAAATATCGATGTTTTATTACTATAAATTACTTGAATTTCATTATTTTGGAAGAGTTCCTTAGTGAGGATTGGATGGATAGTTTTCCTTCCTAGGTCCTCTGGTTATCTCTTTTCTCACAGGGCATTAGGATCCCTCCCCACTTGTGCGCGAGAGTCTTTGGTTTCCCTACTTTGTATACTTGTATGCTCACCCTACATATATAAAACTACTTTCAGGTCTCCAGGAGGACTTCAGGGATCATGCAGGACTGTACTAGCTCAGACATTGGGATAGTTGTGGTTGTTGTTTTTCATTCTTTAGTACTTTACCATTGTAGTCTTCTTATACTTTGTTGCATTTACATTTGTAACTTGAATAGGGGAATGGTTTTCTTTGGATTTACTTTTACCACCATGTTTTGGTATAGTTTGGATTTACTATATATCTCCCGATCCTATTAAAGAAAAAGGGTAGTGCATTCCATCTTGTGTGTGATTCTATACCCTCGGTGATAGTCGCCACTCATGGACCTATAGAAGGCGGGTCTCAGCGGTCATTATCTCTCCTTCAACATAAAGAAGGATGGGTCTGGAAATCTACTGTCCCTTCTCTCATCTTGGTGAAGGTGGGTCGTGACATAAAAATTTCCATAAATGAACATAATATAATTTTATTAAATAAAATAAATATGGAAAATGTTTTGAATTATTTAATTAATTAATCTAATTTAATAATTTAGGATTTTATGTAAAAGTGTATAATGAATCTAGAATATAATATATGGGATCTCTCGAAAATACCATTTTTATTTGGGTAATGTTCATCCTCTCTCTAACACACATTATCTATATAATTGATTGTATTGAATTTTTTTAAATATTGTATATATTTATATTAAAATTATAATTATCTTGTTCTCTGTTTCATTGATTGGCTAATACATGTTGTAATTTCATTTCTCAAATTATTTATTTAAAAAAATACCTGATTAAGGTAAACTTTTCTATCCCAAATTCAAATTATGATACACTAATTTATATATTTATTCACATTAATAATTTCATTTAATAATGTAATATTTTTTGTAAAAATATTCTGGTTCATCTCCCATCTTTAAATAAAAGTCCATACTAATTCTTTCTTCTGATGTTTTCAATAGACTCCATAAAACATTGTTTTGAATGTACACTTATCTACCCAATTATCTACAATTTTTTTTCAATTTTGTTAAATGAAAAACTTATAATTATTTACTCAAATTTGAAAATATAAAATATTTTATTCTTTATGCACTTTTTAATCATTATGAAAACTAATTTAATTATGATATGAAGAATAATTAAGAAAGGTATTTCATTATGTGGGAAATTCTTATGTGGGTGTCTTTTGATTGGTTGCATTTTTATGACACACATAATCATATAGATGTTATGATGGGTAGACTAAATATAACTCTAATGAATGGGAAATTATTTTTTTAACTTCAGATATTACGTATTTGATTAGGGTGTAATTCAAATTCCAAATGGAACTTTTTCCACAATGTGATGTTGTCTTGAAATATATCCTTTATTTAGGCTTATGTAATATTTTATGATTTGTCCCCATTCCATTGATTGCACTATATTATTATTCCACGATATTTATTTTATTCTAACATATTATTATTAATGATCCTTGTATTTCATGATATAATGTTATGCATTTGAATTCATTTTTTATGCTACATTATCTTTTTTATTCTTTTGTGAGGCATTATAGCTCACCCCGTTTTTCTGTATTCAAAAGGTTAACCTATATAGTTTTAGGAGAAAAATTATATTTATGATAAAATTATAGAGATTAAAATAATTATAATTTCTAGTCTCATGTTGATGTTTTATGTACATACACTTCTAAAGAAACTAGGCCTTTCGATCTTGTTTTGTATTTATTGGATATTTATATTAAAAATAAAATCATAATAAAGCATTAGCCCACTATATAAATATATATTTTTATTTATTTGTTTATCATTATGAAATCTATTTTATTTATTTATTTAATAATATTTTTTTGTTAATTTATTATTTATTATTTATTACTTATTTGTAATATATTAATATTTCTTATTTATTATTTAATTATGAATTTTTTAAAATTATTTATTACATTAATATGATTATTTAAATGTATAATTAAGATTTAAATAATATTTATTTATTATTTATTATGTATCAATTATTAATTATTTAATTAATTATTTATTTATTTACTATATGTTTTTTATTAATTATTATATGTAACATATTTGTTATCGATTATTTATTTATAAATTACATATTTCATTTTATTTACGTATATTAATGTCATTATGGTCACCATATGGAGAGTTTTTTAGAGTGGTAAAGACTTGGTGAAACAATTATATGATCGGAGATTTAAATCCATACATACACATATTTATATGATTAATATTTAAACGGTGTAAAATTTTAAATATATATTATTTAAATAAATGACAAATAAAAATATAAATAAATAATAATTCATATATAAATAAATTAAAAATATGTTTATGAATAATATATAATATGTAAATAAATATTAAAATCACCAGCACATAGCATTCAGAGGTGGTTTAAACCATAACAAAATGATCTACATTGGTTTTAAAAATTTCCAAAAAAACATTGACGACAAGGTAAATGTTGAAGATTTGAGGAACTATTGCTCAAAATTTAGAGGAGAATTAACTTATTTTCAAATTCAATGAAAACACCACTAAATGGGATTTATTCTCTAGTAATCAAAAAAGAAAATTTCACATCATTTTCATCAATTTTAATGACGTTGTTCGTTACATGTCTTGGATTGATTTATCAATCAACTTTATCTTTATTCCCCTAAAAGTGATGTTCATGAATTTTTTTCAAAGGTCGATTATATGGCTTCTTCTACTATATTAGAATCATATTTCATTATATGGCATGATATCTTGTACAATGATTTTTATAAACTTCTCGAGAGTACTATTTTAAATTATATTTTTCTTTAGATTAAATATGAAGGAAGACTTATCTTATTTTCTTCATTACATTTGAATAAATTTTGGTGTCTTCTTCTTATCAACATATTCATAGTTCTGGTTTGTAATAGACTATAAATCATCAAAATAATTACCACATCAATTACACTAATAACAGAAGTCATCAAGACCTTGAACTTTTATCGTTAAAGATAGATTCTTCTTGTTCAATGTATTATACCTTAGTTCTGTAGGATTTCTCTTCATATGATATCTTCACCCACTTATTTATATCCATATGTTATAATAATATATTGAAGATTTGTGAAAATAATCATGGGGTTGATAACGAAAATTCAAATATCTCTATAAATATCACAAAAATATTGATTTCTACTTTGTTGAATAATTCTTTCTATATTTATCACATTTTTATTTATAGATGATATTTTTGTTAATTTTATATTTCTAATTGGAAAAATAATTTTTCAATTATTGAAACATACTTTGATGATATGGTGTCTTTTGTGTCAATATTCTTCACCCATTTGTGTCTACTATATAATTTATAACCAACAATGAAAATGAATTTCAATTACTACAAACAATTTTTTTTCATAAAAATGGGGTACCTTATTTAATATACCCAAAAATATATTTTTCATATGATAATATCAATTTTTCCACTAGGATGATTATTTTAAAAGGATAGTCTTTTATCAGAGATATTTAGGGAATCACTACTCATATCATCTTCTATTGAAGTCTCAACTTCTGTACCTTTTTAAATTTTTATTTTTCGCTCCTTTTTTAATGAAAGTTATGATGAGATAATTATTATCATATTTAATTGTTTAAGGTATTTTTTACAAATAACTCTTTAACAATAAAATATGATTATCATGTATCTTTTTAATTTTTTTAAATCATTTTCATGTTTACTCTTTCATTCCTTGATTTCCAATTAAGAATTCATGACATTCATTAAATATTTATGAAATTCATAAAGTGAATGGACCATCTATTTTTGATATTGTTTAGTCACTACATTATCACAAATATTTCTTTTCCAATATTGTTCAACATTGGATGTATTTTCATTGAAATGTGAAAGAATTTCTTTTATAGAATCACAATGTTGGGTGAGAAGTTATTATATTTTGAATTTCAAGGACAATGATTTATCTTTAAAATAATTTTCCTTTTAAAAATATTATTTATCATTATTTTATATTAATGTAAACATGTAATTCAAATCCTAAATATGGGGTTTAATCATATAAACCATTACATTGCAATAAAAATTATTTAGTGATTCATTAAACACATATTTATCCCAAATTGAACTGAAATATTCAAAAGGATAACTTTCAATTGATATGGAAGATACCATTTATAAACTAAAATATTATATGAATCGAGTTTTTTATATCCTATTAATTCAATTAATTCATTCTCATATTACTTTACTATTCTTTTTATGTTATTTATGGTTTTTTAGAAACATTCTTATTAACTCTAACAGTGATATGAACTGAATTTTGGTTATATAGAAACTCAAAAATTTCATTAAATTATTATAATTTAATTTAAATATTCCTTATAAAAACAATTGGGGTAGTAATGTATATTTAAATAGGGGTGGAACATTTTATATCAAACCAACTGGTATTCATAGTTGATCATTCATGTATACTTAGAGTTGGGGGTGAGTTACTGTACACTAGATTTACCAAATTATTTCCTTTTATCATAATACTTATTTTTAAATCTCAACCTCTAAAATAGTTAGAATTAATAGATATTCCTTATTAATAAAAAATATTAAACCACAAGTAAAATAACAAGAAAATGACCTATAGAACAAGGTAGTTTTACTAGTTTCCCCGTAATTTGGGAGTTTACATCCTTATTGTTTTCAAGATGATACGAGACACATATTATTCACAAATAATATATCAATCAATTCGAATGGGTTATTAAGGTATCATCATATAACCATGATGTGTAGGAATCAACTATAGAGAAAATTTATACTAAAAACATATTTACAAAAAGTTAAATCTAAATCTGGAAAAGTATATCAAACAATCCCTTGAAATTATAGGTCCTATGTTATTCATTGGTAATCTCAATATTGTTCTTTATATTAGATACCACATGTTATATCTATCTCTTGAATAGATTATGCTTCAGTATCTTGAATAGTTTTTTTACAGAATCCCACAAAGTCAGAAATATAACATCAACACAATGGGAAATATTACACAAACCCAAAGTTTTCATTGTAGCAAAAAATTAATCTTCCTCTTTGAGCCATTGTTATATGTTGATAATGAACCTTCTCTATTTCAAAGTAATTCACCAATTTTTATTTAATTTAAACAACAAAACTATATGTAATTCATATCTATATACATTTAAATAATAACAATATATCACTTCAATTTCAGATCACTCTAATATCCAAATGATTATTTCAACGATTTTCAAAAATCTACGAGATTCCTTCATTCCCAATTTTTACACAGATTTCATGCATACAATATCATCATGCATCATATTCATGTAATTGTATTTATTTCCTCGATAATAATTATTTACTACACTATATCAATGTAAATGTTCAATTTTCAGAATTTTTATATGTCAATCATGGAAATGCATCATTAAATTTTCTTCTTCTTTATTGAAAAGCATCATGAAATGATTTCGATTTGTTCTATGCTTCCAATATTTAACAATTCAATAATTTATAGTTATAGATTCACAAGATTAAGAGTGTCTGGTATCTTGATCTTTATTTTATAAAGATAATTCATGGCACACACTTTTCATCATTTAATAAAGTGTATGTGGACCTCTTTATTATTCATTTAGTGTTTACAGTTATGTATAAGAAGAACATCATTCATGATAATTTCTAATAATGGTTATCCTCTATTTCACACCACAGTGACAATATAAGAGATAGTATTGATTTATATAACTCTATTCACCGGAAAATAGAGTTATCAACTTAACTTATTTTAATTATTAACCTTGTCATCTCACTTATTTCCTAGAATATAAATAATATATGATGAATTTGTTTAAAATATTCCACCAATATCACTTTCTCAAAAAAAATGGTGACCATTAGCTCATTTTACTTCATCTTTATCAACTATTTATTTGATATGCACTTTTATACATTAAACAATGGACCATCAAACTTCAGATAAGAGAACAACTCAATTGATCCATCTACATCTCCGTAGAATGAGATGTCATGTGTTTTACAATGAAATATAATCTTTGTAGAATGAATGCACATGATTATTCCTTAAAAAACTCCTTATTCTCACATATAAACATTATTCAATAGTTTCAAGCATTTTAATGCATGCATGTGTACTATAACATCGTTCTAATGTTTTTCTACAATGTAAATTAAATTCAAGTAAATAATTTCAGCATTAATAGACACCTCATGTTACCAAATATTTTATTTAATTATTTTTAACTTATAAACATTATCATAATAATCATGAAAAGATTCGTTAACTCATTCTAGAACCACAATTTTTGAAGGATGAATACAATTTAATATTTGCACAATGTTATTTAGTAAACTTCCTTCTTCATTTACAACATAGAGAAGTCAACCACATTTATATATTTGTTCCCAAAATATGTAGATAAACATTATAGGTAGTTGAAATCCCACATAAAATCTAATCTTTATATTGGGATTCTTAATATATTATTAGGTGGTCTACAATCCTCTGATAGATAAACTATAGTGATGATTCTTACTAATATACTTATATGAATACTCACACATGAGTGGCTAAGAACCACTGTTCTTCACACATGACAACCTTTATGTATTATGATAAAATTTTGTGTTATGTGTGAGACATTATATACTGATATAATTTGTTCAGACCATATATTGTGAAACCTAGATAGTCATTTTAGGATGACAATCAAATTTTTAATAGAATCCACAATATATTGGTATAAAATTTACTAAATTCATATATATACTAATTAATATCAAATATAATTCTAATTAAACAATTAATTCCAGTATTTATTTTGTTTGGAATTAGAAAATTTCTATAAAATAGATATCAAGGATTTTTTCATAATTTGAGTAATAAAAAATACATTTTCTTCATTTTGCAAACATTGTTTTATCACTAATGTTTATTAGCACATGTCATAGATTTTATTAAACATCTCTGAAGTTATTCCATGTAAATTTTTCTTTACATAATTCTATAATTATTCAAATAAGATCATGTTTTCGAATGAATAAACAATTCAAAATTCTTATAATGGTATTAAATATTATTATAAATCTCACCCTTTTTGGGATTATTTCATCATCCATGGGAATATTTATTGTTATTCATTCATTGGACTCATCCAAATAACTAAACACAAATTGAAATCCTTGTTGAATAAAATTTTAGATAAATTAATAAACAGGGTTCAGTAGAAGTTAGAATAAACATATATAAATTGTAAATAAAATTTATTTTCATTTTTTAGTGGATTTTGGATTTGATATTAATAGATTTTAGGGCATAAATTGTTTTTAGAAATACTCATGTTGATGTGATAAAAATTCATGATTCTCATGTTATAATGGAATTACTACACAATATTTTCCTTGAAGGATTGATGAAATAAAATAAAATATGGATGTGTTTATTAAGATAACATATGTTTTGGAGATATTTTTGTGTAAAAATTATAATATTATACATGGTGTATTCTACAATAAGATATTCCTACAATATTCTATAAATTTAAGAAAAAAAATTAACTATAAATATCTTATTAAATAGAGTGATAAATGTTATATTTTATTTTTTAATATATATTTAGAGTTAATTCAAATTAATGAGGGATAAAACCATATGTTAAATGTATGATAAAATTGAATATGTTTTGTAAAAATAAATTAGTTTAATGGTTAATTTAATAGTAATTTATATAGAATGAAATTTTTAAAAATATATATTATTTTTAAAAATATAAATAACCTTCAAAACATAATTGGATGGGTCATAATTAGATAAATGTTAGTGATGTAGTATTGAATCAATTTTATTTCATTAATATCCATGATAATAGTTTTCATTATGATCATGAGTAATGGACAATAAATGATGAAAAACATAGAGATCAATGATATGATATTATCAATTGCACAAAAATTAAATATTTGTTTGTAGTAAATGACACTTTTCCAAATATTTTTAAAATATGTGTGAAAAGTAAATTTATATTAATTGTTTTTAATTATATAATGATATTATCAATAAAATCATATAAATTACGTTAGTTTCATTTGAATAACATTAATAATTAAAATTTTCCACCTTTTTTTTAAATACTGAGAAATTTAATTGTTTATCGCCGAACATATAAATATTTTTTTTATCTATTATTATATATATTTTATTTCTATATTTTTACATGGAAATATAATTTAAAATAGATTATGTGCACTATGAAACTCTATAATGAAATTGGGAAAAAAATTGTAATGTGTATGTGGTTAAGTGATTTAAATTTCATATATATAGATATATGGTGAATAATAAATAAATGAATACTAGTGATTGTATAAAAAATTCCATTAGAAAGAAATTGATATTGGATTTTATGGAATTATGGATGAAATAAGTGAGTTATTTTTATCTAGGAAAATTTTATATAACAATTTTTAATTATCATAGGTTTGATACTAATCAAAGGATGTAAATACAATGATGGAGTTTTTTTATTAGCATTAAATATCAAAGTATTATTATTTTAAATAAACCATTTTTGCGTGAATAAAAATAACATCATGTTTAATATAAAAATATTTATTCCACGTTTATAGATGAACAGACTAGTGGGTTGCAATAATAAATAAATATCATGATAATTTGGACATCTAAAACGAAATTTGTTAGGTGGAAGTGTAAAATATTGTTTTTTCATAAAAAATACTTAATTTATCTATTACATGATGATATATAATTGTTGATGTTGATAACCAACATTTAAGGGTCAATGATGTAGGTAATTTTCATAATGTAATCAGTGAATTTAAAATTATTATTGATTATTAAATTGAATCTCATATATAAAATAATAATGTTATAGAAGAATAAAAATTAATATATGCCAATGAATGGGAATACTTTGATGAAGAATGTTTATTAAGATATATTTGTAGATATAATCTAGTTTTTCTGTATCAAAAACTATGTATTTGTTTTTTATTATTTATATACGTATTAAAAACATTTACATGTGACAAAAATCATGTGTTTCAAGTGGATAAAGAGTATTTTAATGAGATTTATTATATCCGTACCAATGATTCGCTACCCAGTGATGAGCCTTATGATCCATCATTCAAGTCGTAGGATTCTATAACAACCCATAATTTTCATTCATTAGTATTATGTCTTTTAAGATGAATATTCATTACATTAAACAAACACAAGCCCATGGATCATAATAGTTTTGTTCATTTCGAAATGTTGAACACATTCTTCTAATTGGGTCAATGATCTTAAACATCTCCAATAAAGATCTTATTATTTTCACTTCTACTTAAAACCATTATTTAAAACCTGTGGAAAATTTAACATAAGAAAGGGTGATCTCAGATGATCAGTAAGGGTAAACGAGAGTTATATGTATGAATAACATAATCATTGTGGTGCGAGAACATAATATCAAAATATTATTATAATACCATCCATAGAAAAGAACTTATAAATGAGTCATTCTATAAATTTTGGTATCCTATATGACATGAATCATAATGGAATGAAAGGAATAATCCAATAAAGAATAACATTGGTATAAGACATTGAAATTTAACAGACACATAAACAAGTAATATCAATCCATATAAGTCAACCCTCATTTCAAAAACATATCAGGTCACATCATGTGGACTACACCAACAGGGTGGGAAACACTAATATCAATAATAATAATCCTTCTCTTGTAAGGTTTTAGGATTCCCTATCTCCCATAGAAGATCAAGCATGATGACTTATTTCAAGATATTATCTCATAAAATATATATCATTACCCAAAGCATTGTAGAGAGATATATGCCCCATCTATATTTAAAGAAAACCAATAAATTTATGTTCCCTGAGAACCTATATAATTATTTATATAATTCCCCCTAGAATAAAATGGGTTTCATAATCATACTCAAATCATAACATGACCCTGGGAAAAAAATGGGTTTCATAAATATCATTTCATCATCAACAAAAACCAACTACTGAAATAATAAGCATAATATCCAAGAAAAATATTTCCATTAGAAAATATGTAACATCAAATTAAGATATCATAGATGGTGGATAATTTTGAGATATCAGTGGAAAATAATTACTGAGGATATTAATATATCATATTTAAAAATATTTTTTTAAAATACCATGAAATTTTGAAAGAAACAATTTTCATTAAAAATGAAATTGTATGATTGTAAATTAATATTAAATTCATTAAGGTTTTATGATGAGGTAAAATTACATTCATGAACTATAAGTTAACAAAAAATTTCTTCTATATATATTTCAATGTAAATTCAAAGAGAGCCTTATTTATAAAATGGAAAAAAATATTAGTTTCAAAACATTTCGTAAAAAGTAAAATATGTGAAAAAATAACTATAAATATTCAATGTATAATAGTTTAAGAAATATTTTTTTATAAAATATGGACACGGAATATAAATATTCCTCTTTTGTGTTTTAAAATGAAATAAATTTTATTATTCATGAGATTTAAACAATCACTTATCACTTTATGGGTATTATATAAACCACATAAAATAAACAAGTAGTGTATAAGGCATGCGTCCCTTAGAAATAAAAATGAGAGAAAAATCCAATACTGCTGAAGTAATATTTGTATTGTGAGCACCATGAAAGAGTAACCTCAACTAAAAATTTTAATAGCATGAGGTAAATAAAATTCATGACAAACAATGTAATAATTCATTATATTAACCACACAACAAGAATATGTTTAAAATATTGCATATATCTCACAAAAATAAAATGGAGATGATAAAACCCTAATTGTAAGTCCTGAATCACTTTGTACTCTTCCAAAACAACTATATAATAAATACATGTTTATTATAAATATATTCATAACATTATTAATTTTTAAAATATCATATAATTTTCACTTAGACCTTATATTATGATCATATTAATAATTCTATGTTAATGTTGTATTTTAGGTAATAACTTCCATTTTCATAAACGTATTCACTTGTTTTCACTAATCCTCTTACAAAGATCATGATTTAATTACCTCTAGAATGATATAAACGATAAAAATATCATAGATATATTTTAATTATATATTAATTCATAGATATTCATCAAATTTAGGGGTATAAAATTAAATATATAATTTATAGAGATGGTAGGTCAAACTTACGCATGAACGTTGTTTTCATTTTCTTTTCATATTAAACGAAATATAATTATATGATGTATTATCATTAAAGAATCTTTTTAATGTCACATTATCATATATATTCATATAATTTACCCTTATTACCATCTATGTTAAATATAGATAATAACAAATCACATTGCATCGTGAAGATGGTAAATAATACGTATGCATGTGTGATATTACCATTTCCCAAAATATTAGTTGGTAAAAATTTGAATATGATATTATAATTATATAAGTATAATTATTTCATAAATATAAAATATAAAAATTTAACCATCATAATTCTGATTCATAAAATATGTCTTATGGAAAATCAATTTTAGCTCTAAATTGAGATGGTAAAACATATATAACTTGAGCGTTACATTCACTTATTCTTTGATGGGAAATGGACTGTATAATGACGTGTTAATAATCATAATGACAATTAAGAATATTTATAATGATGAATTTAGTATTTTTTTACATATATTATTGATTTATATGAGCTATAGAAGTGTATAAAAACAGAATGATCAGTTAGATCAATTACCTCTATTTCGAAACATCTCCTTCAGATCTCCTATAATAGACTCTAAAGATGGTCATTTGGGAATACAAGAACCTATAGAATTTGAGTATGGAATTTAAGAAGAGTTTTTTTTTCAGAATTTGGTTGATATATAAGACTATAGATTGTGAATTGAGATGAGGGAGGATCCATCCTTTTATAATGAAGGTTAGTGGAGTTTTTTGTATTTTATAAATTAATAATTAATAATAAATTAAATATCATTTAAAATAAGGTTTTAATTGAATAATAAATGATCAATTTATGATATTTAAACCATATTTTTTCAAATTTTTCCTTATTTATATATTCATTTGATTTTTAACTAATTTAATAATTTTTTTAATAAAATATATTTAATGTCAATTTTGACACTATTCATTACATTTACATTAAGAAAACATATAAATTTATATAACTTATAAAAAAACTCATTAAATACACCCATATAAAATATTACTCACCTTTAAATTTTCTTTATCACCTAATGTAATTTAATTTATATTTTTTCTAATATGTAAAATATCATTTAATTATTTTTTTCATTAATTCAATAATTATGGAATAATTATTTTATACCTATTTATGATAATTATTCCTAAATTGAAATTTAAATTTAATTTACATGATGTAGATAATAATATTATATTTCATTATAAAATATATAGTAATTCATATATTCTATTTAAACACATATTAAAAATACTAAACTTTTTAAAACTATAATTATGATATTTGGTCACACTCTTTGATTTTAAAAAAATCCAAGACACTGTCAAGGAAAAGTGTCCATAAAATTATTTAATTTTTTATAGTATATTTTAAGTGTTTATTTAAACTCATCCAATAACATTTGGTAAAATGTTTTGGCAAATTTCTAATATTTATAATATTTTTACCCTTAGTTAAAAAATTTAATCTTAAGTGTTGAAATAAAATTTACAAACATTATTATTAATATTCTAAATAAATAAAAAGAGAATATTTAAAAATTTATACCTTTTATTAGAAATATTTAATATATTTTTAAATACTCAAAACATATAATTGGAATAAATTAATTTAAAACTAATCTTGTTTGCGGATTGAGAAAACGAGCTTCTAAAGTGAAAACATTCAAAAGATTGAAATGATTTAATAGAAAACATTAATTACAATTTGATTACCATGGCCAATATTTGGATTAAATGATATAATATTAATGTAATTATATGTTTAAACCAATTTATAATATAATTTAAAACTATAAATATTTTAGTTGAAATGGATGTTATAAAATACAGTCCATGATTTTTTATTATTCATCAAAACATGAAACACATCAAAAAAATTTCGAAAGTAAGTCTTTACAACCTTAATTCAATTATAAGTTTATATTTTCATATATATATTATTGACGTTTCAGAAATTAGATTTCAAATGTGTTCATCATTTAACGGCGGTAATATTACCCTTTCAAAAAAAACATCATTTCATTCATAAAAATGTATTTTTTTTCTTATATAATGACTTACTAATATATCAGACAAGTGTCAGAAAGAATTATTGAATATGTAATTTATATTTTATAAAAATATTATATAATAGAGTATTTCATTTTTTATTGATATAAAAATGAGTTTCAACATAGTAAAATAGTTTCATTTAAATAGGTAATTATTTATTTTAAATTATTATTTAATTATATTTCTAGTTACTTGATTAAAATGGATTAATTATATATATATGTTTAATTTTTTAGTAATTTAGTTAAAGTTTTTTTTTAATTTATATTCCTATGGCTTGGTGGTCCCTATAAAAATATTTTAATTAGAATATTAATAATATATTGTTGATCCGTAAAAATCGGTGTTGTATGTTACAAATGCTATTGAAAGAACAAGTAATTGTTTGTAACACAACACAAACATAGTTTTCTATGCACTACAAGCTAATCTATGTATTTTTTGGTAGTGAAACAGTTAGTTGGTGGTGTGTATATCGCTAGCCAAACATAGTTCTTTTGTATAACAAAATAAATATTTAGTGTTGTGTGAAATAAAAAATATCAACAGTAAAAAATTAATAAGAAAAATAAATATTTCCCAAAATATTATGGTGTTATATTCAACCCCCATTAAAATTAATTTCAGCGATGAAATTTATCTAGGTGATCAATGGTTTAATACTTAATAGTTCATTTTTTAGAAACCCACATAATATCAAAGAATAATAAAATTATATTTAAAAATGAGATTTTGTAAACATAATGGTTATCTAAACTAACTCATCATTAGGTTTCTACATAAGAGAACATAAGTGAAAAGTGAAAACATGGTCATTAAAGAGAAATATAACTATCATTGTTCTGATTTATTGGGAATGAGAATATAGTTTGGAAAAAATTAACTATTATTAATTTATAAACCAATGATTCTTGAAAATATTCACTGGTATCATCAAAAATCAAGATAACATGACCCCATTTTATTTAATGAACCATTTCCAAAATTATAAGATTTTAATTGAGAATATCTACTTACATAATTTCATAAAAATGTCATTTTTTATTGTTCCTTGATCATTTTCCACAAAATCACTTATTCCATGATATGAAGGTGAATTTTTTATTATTGAAGCATTAGCAGATCTATAGATCCTTAAATACAATGATAGGTCATTCCATATTCCCTTATCAAAAAAAATTATTTTCAAAAAATACACAATATTCATAAATCCTCATATGGAAAGAAAATACATTAATCTCTAAAACCACATTCTAAGTTTAACAAAATCCATTTCATCATTTCAGAAATTTTTAACCATTTAAAAATAAGATTGTCTAGAAATTTTGAAATAAAATCACCAAATTTATCAAAATCATATAAAAATTGATCGCCATATACCATCACCTAGGTTGTTCTCCCGAAGGGTGGATTGCTCTCGAAATTTAATGATCGTTATGAAGGACTATCATAGATTTTGGTGTTTGATGATTGGAAGATGATTTCAATGGGTCCTGGTTACTATCATGTTCTTTTATCTTCTAAGGAATCGAAAGGAATGACATGGAGCTTTGGATCTATTTTGTTGAAGCCTGGTGTTCTTGGAATTCAAAAATGGGTCAGAAACATTGATCCAGAGAATGCCAGGATACACACGCCCAGGTTTGGATTCGTATTCGCAAACTGAATTGCCAAAATTTGCATCCTAGGATCATATGGGATCTTTCCTCGTTAGTTGGCATCCCAATTCAGATGGATAAGAATATAGATTATCATATATTTGGCCATTTCGTGAGAGTTATTTTGGAAGTGGATATGGACTCGATGCTGGTGGAGGAGGTTGTTCTAACGACCAGGGATGACCGCTTCAACCTAGAGATTTAGTGTGAAAGGCGATTGAGGATCTCTCTCGATTACCATTTCATTGGTCACATGAATTTTAAATGCAACAGAAACAAATTTTGTAGTCTGTGAAAGATGAATGGTCACAATGATTATCACTGTTGGAAGGACAAGGCCAATAGAAAGGTGCAGGATCCGAGAATGAATGTTATCCCTCTCGTAAAACAATGTTCTCAGGGATCTATGCTGGTTATTGTGGAACCTGATGCTCAGGTGGCAGTGTAGGGTAATGTTATGGTTTCTTATATAGCTCAATTCGATGTCCCTCATGATTCATTACAGAATTCTGGTCCTGTAATTGACTCCTTACTGATGCAGAGTGAATCTATTGAGGTGGCCCAGGGCTCTGTTCTGGCGTCTGAAAATATGAATGCTTCGGTCATTGAAGATGCTGCTTAGTCTGGAGAGCAGGCTCAGACTGTGTTCTGTCAACCATTGAATTCCAATAGGGACAATTCACAAGACAATGAATATACCTCTCAGGTAGTGCATTGTCAATCAATGAATCATGCAGTGAATAAATTCAATGAGCCTTCCGTTGGATCTGCATTACATGGGTGAGTGCTAGTGGGTGTTGGGTTTGTGACATCAACTGATACAGCTTTGGTAAGATATATGGGTTTGGAGTCTGATAGATTTTTTGGACAGAAAAATGGGGTGAATCTTCGTGCTGAACTTATATAGCAGTAAGAACAAGTCTAACCTATTCTGAAGGTATTGGATCCTCATTCTGTTTAGAATGTTATGAGTGGTGACAAAAATGATGATGGGTCCTCCCCTAAGGTACCTTTTTCTAAGGCTATAAGGAATTCTACTTTTCATATTAGTCAAAGAATGTTGTTTCATTGATTATGTTTACACCGTTGACTATTTTTTTTTGGTCTGATGATAAAGGGGATGTTATCATTCAAGAAAAATCTCGATATTTGGAAGGTTCATCCCCCACTATTGGTTCACTTGTTGATCTAGATATTGCTTCCTCAGAATGTAAGAAGAAGGATGAAAATCTGGAAAAATTAGTGCAATTTCAATGTTATGATGGGCCTATAACCAGCTCCAAATCCTCTCTATCATGAAACTTTTCTTCTGGAATATCCAAGGGTTAGTAAATTCTCCCACAGTCACAACCGTTAGGCATTTTATGGTGACTAATAATCCTCTCCTTATAATAATTGTTCAGCCTTAGATGCCCTTTTGTAAATGGAAAGCTTTCAAATGGTCAAACCTTCTGTACTAATTGGTTTCCAATAATGCTGATAAGAGTTCTTCAGAGTCTCATTGGGTTTTGAATCATGATAGTGTTTCTTTAATATATTCCTTTTATGATCAACAGTCGATCACTATTTCTGTTGAGATAAGTTGTTATGGAATTCCTTTTACTTTTTTCTTTGCTTTAAATCAGTATATTGGGAGACGCACTCTTTTGGAATCTTAGGAAAGCATTGCTATGGAAATGCACCAAAATTAAGTCATTATTGGTGATTTTAATTTGGTGCTCCCACCTGAGGATATGACCTGAAATTTCTTTAACAGGAGGGTTGCTTATGAATTCTCTACCTGCATTTATGCTTGTAATCTGATTGAGGTTCCAATCATGGGGGTTTATATTACCTGGTGTAGATACACTTTAAAGGGGTTACATGCCAGTAAGCTTGATAGGTGCTTATGTATTGTTGATGGGGGATCATGGTACTTTTCTATGTCTTGTATTTCTCTTCCAAGGGACAATTCTTGCCACATTCCTTTTTAATGGATTTGAATATCCATAGCATGAGATCTTCTACCTTACCGTTCAAGTTCAATAATTCTTGGAAATCTATTCAATGTTGTAGGAATACTGTCATTGAGCCTTGGGAAACCACTATAATTGGAAGTCCCTTTCATATAATGGTTATGATGTTGAAGGCGGTGAAAGAAAATCTCTAAGAGTGGAGTAAGAAATGTTTTTCATGCCTTGATCGTTATATCAAAAATTCCGAGGATAATCTTTTTCACTTTCAAAGACTTAATAAGAGTCATGATGTAATGTATTGGGAATTCTTTCTAGCTCTTTCTAAATTTAATGAGTTATTTGAGTTAAAGGTAAGTCTTTTTCAGGCTCAATATAATGTCAGGTGGTTGAAAGAAGGGTATAGAAATAAAAGTCTTTTTCATTTCTTACGCAGGGAGAAACAGGTGAAGTGTGGCATGAATGTCCTCATGGTCTATGGTGTTCTTTTCATCTCTGAAAAAGTTATTTCTAATGCTTTTTATAGCTATTTTGATAATCTTTACTTAGACTCGGGGAATGATAATACACATATAATGTTCAACAATATCTCTCTGTTAGTTAAGGCCTCCCAAAATGAGCTGCTCACTAATATACCTGCAGAGGAGGAAGTCAAGAAGGTGGTTTTTTCTATGAATCCTAATAGTGTGGCAGGTCCAAATGATAGTGTGGAAGGTCCCAATGGTAGGTCCAGATGGTTTCACTAATAGATTCTGGAATTTAGGCCTGTGGTCATATACAACAATATTCCAAAGGTTATCATCAATATCCGGGATAATATATAGGGACGTATTGCTAGAGAGTTTATTTCTAAAAATCAATTTGGGTTTATACAAAGAAGGATCATTTAAAACTACTTGTTTATGGGGTCTGAATGTGTTAATGTTGTGATTAAAAAGGCAAAGTATGGGAATATGGATCTGAAAGTTGACATTTTGAAGGCTTTTGAAATGATTATATAGAGTTTTATTTTTGCGCAATTATGAATTGATGGATTTTTCAATGGATTCATTAATTTTATTAGAATCATTATTCAATATTTTATATTATCTGTTTATATGAACGGTTCCCCCAGAGGTTTTTTTAAATGTTCTAGGTGAGTGTGACAAGGAAACCCCTTAACTGGTCTCCTTTTTTCTATTGCAGTGGATTATTTGAGTACATGACTTTCATATCTTGTGCATGTTGGATGCTACCTGCAAATGACTATTGGAAGAGGTTTCTATGCTCGTTTACATCTTGTTTATGCTGATGATACTCTGCTGTTTGGTAAGGCTGATGGATGTACTATTTGATATATTAAGGTAGCTTTTAAGCATTATGATGTTGTTTCTGGCCAGGTTATCAGTTTAGAGAAATCTTCTTTGTTTTTTTTGGGAAAGGGTCGCCCTATAAAAGAAAAACATAGTTTCTTGGAAGAAATTGGTTAAAAAAAGGTCTATACCTTTTAACTATCTGGGGTTTCCCTTTTCTAGGGTGCTGTTAAATGGTGTCATTTGGAAAATATCTATCCTAATATTCTCAATCAATTGGCTACCTTGAAAGATAAATCTATGTCTTAGGGAGGGCGGGTCTGCCAAGTTAACCCTGTTATCACCTCTATGTCTGTCTAGGTTTTTTTCTAATACAGATGGCCTAGAACTCTTCTAAAGGATTTACAAAGGTTGATTCAGAATAGTTTTTGGACTAGTTCAATTCATGATTGGAAGCTTGGTACATTTTCATGGAGTGATTTCTTTGGACATATTGACATGTGTGGTATGGGGATTAAGGACCTTAAACGCTTTAATGAATCTATCATTAAAAAGTTTACTTGGTCACTGTTGACTTCCAGTGGTTTTTCATTATTGATTCTGTGAAATCGATTTGGATACAAGATGATCAATGGGAAATATCTTTATTCCTTTATTTGAAATGGTCATCAATTAAGTATGTTTATCTCAGCCTTGCACAATCCTCTAAATGGGATTTTTGTCAGAATTCTTCTTTGAACCGTTGAAAGAATGTTCGGTTGTCTTGTACCATTGATGAGCATACTGAAATTATTTCTTATTTGATGAATCACTAAATTGCAGAATTTCATAATAAAATCTTGACTTAGGGGTTGAATTATAATTCTTTAAAAATAGAGTTGAGATGTTATCAGTATTATTCGATGGATAATTCAATTGGGTTGCCAAGTCATATGGAATCCTTCAGCACTAAGGAGGATTATAGACTCATGTGTAGTGAGCCTTTGGTTGTTCATTCTTGGATGCTTAGGATTCATGGTTCTTATATCTTTCTGGCTCAGTATTTTCTTATGTGGAGGATTTGGAATTATTGATTACCTAAACAATGGATGATACAGTGTGCTAGATTTTCACTTGCACCAGTTTGTTTTCGTTGTCTCACTGCAGATGAGACTCTTGATCATTTATTTATATCTTGTTTCTATACATATGGATTATGGGATTATTTGTATGGTGTTTATGGATGTCATCTGAACAAGGAGAGTTTTGGATGGCTTATGGATTATGTTTATCAAGCTTATTGTAGTTCTATGGTTAAACCACTCCTCCGCTCTGCTGTCTTAGTGGTTTTTTGTTTTATCTGGAGAGCCCGAAATACTCTTGTATTTGAAAACAAAATTATACCTATTTTTGTTAGTATTCAACAAGAGATCGAAATGGAGTCATGCAGAATGATATTTATGATCTGGTTATCTTGTGAACTTTGGGTGTTTCTGGCAGATATAAGAAGCCAATTACGATGAAACATATCTGATGGATTCCTCCGATCTCTCGGTGTCTTAAAGTTAATGTGGATGAAGCAGTTTTAGGTGCACCAAGGCCTTCAAGATTTGGTGGTGGTTTTCGCACTAATTGGGGTTTTGTTAAAAGCTGTTTTTACAACATTTTAGGAAATGGATTTTCTAATGAGGCAGAGTTCTGTACCATGAACAAGGCTATTAGGAATTCTTCTTTTCATGGTTGGATGACCTTATGGATGGATTCTGACTCAACTCTAGTAGTTGATTTTCTTAGAATGATTTTATGAAATGTCCCTTAGAAGATTCAATCTGCGTGGGTTGACTGTCTGAAGCTTGTGAGGCCGATTTTTTTGGCTGTCACTCATGTTTACAGAGAGACAAATAAGGTTGATGATGATCTGTCCATGTGTGTGATTGAGTAGTTTTTATATTAATGGTCAATTTTTACTCCAACCTTCAATTATTTTTTAGTTTATGTTGATGCTCTTGGTTCTATGTACACAAGTCTTTGCTGACCCCATGTTTCTCCACTTTTGATCTATTTACTCTTTTATATATAAATAATTTCTTGGAGGAGGCTTTCCTGCTCCTAATACTTCTGATTATATTATCCCAACATATTGAAAATATTAAGGGTTGTCCTTCATTTAATCATGTGTTTTTAAAAAATATCTCCTTAACACATCCATCACATTTCACGGTTACCATTACCATTCACCATATTCCCTTAAATATTTATGGAAAAACTACAGTGGACAAATCCATGGATTATTTATTATTCTATATCACAATAAAAGTACATTTATAACATTATTTTTCAATTCTAATACATAAAAACTCAATCATTGCACAACATTGTTATTATACTTCACATTATAAATAGTGAACTCATGAGGTTTCCCTTTGTCCTTGGCCTCAAGAGGTCAATGAAATCAATCATCATTTTAACCCCTCAGATTTTGGCATTGGTTGTCATAATGCCAATTTTATTTACATAATCACTGATATTTTAGAGTTCATTATTTGGAGCCTTCTCTTTATTCATGCCCTTAGATGGATTCTTCCCATTATATAGGCACTACTTCAATATATTTCATTCCTTTCCACACATTAAACTTTTACACATACCATTTATAAAATCTCCACAATGCTTCTGTTGCACTTTTAACAAAAGAACTCATCTTCCATTCTCCTAGGTTTTTATATTTTCCGTTAAACTCTATCTCAATTTTCATATCAAAACCATGATATTGATGCATAACACAAACATCCATTTCCACCATGATGGAATATCATATGATTTATCCATAGCTACTATGTCTATTATGAATAATTTTATATTGAAACTTGTATTTAATCCACTAAATAATTGGCCAACCTTACATTTAGATTGGACGATTGTATCATAAGTATACCATTAAAGTATTGTAAAATTATCCAAATTGGTACAAAAATATCATCTTCCTTTTCCTTAATCTCGACTGAATCCTTATCTTTATTCATAAAAATAATATGAGGAAACTACTTTTTGAAAAACAAGTTCTTTAACATGTCCCATTCCATGGAGTCAATTTAATCCCATTAACCAATATTCTAGAAAATATTTCAAAAATGATCTATTTCACCATCCAAATGATATATAACTGAAATATATTTTCCATGATGTATTCATTGGAGAATTGAACATGTCTTCTTAGTAGTATTATTCTAACAATTAGGCCCTAGTGGATCAAAAGCCTAACTAATAGAGGGTTAAAGCTACCTCATGACAGACTCAATATATTTTTGTTCATTCCTTTAATCATTTGTGAGACAAAAATGATTCATATATTGAGAATTTTGTGATAGAATAACAACATGAATATGTATTCCTACCCCTAAACATTTGGTTTTTTAGGAGGAGAGTCATTTCAATGCCCATCACACTTAGCACTAATATGGTTCTTTTAGGTTCTAGCCATTGTAGACAAACAAATGTATAGTGTGAGTAATACTAATCCTATTTTAAAGAAATAGAACAATAAATATCACTAATATGATGTCCAAATTATAAAACAATTTTTAATCAATAACGCCTTATACATAGTGATATCCATACAAATATTTCTAGGGATATCCCCAAACATTTCTCTTCCTGATTTCAAAAGGATGACTAAAACTTTTCTCTAATACCAACTATAACGGCCCATGATTTTCTAACATGGATATTAAATCATTTTAGATGAATACTCATTACATTAAAAAATACATTCTCGAGGACATAATAGTTCATTGATTTTGGAAACATGAAACACATTCGTTAAATTTCATTAAAGATCATCAACATCAACAATAAAGGATATCCCCTTAGTAATCCTAATTAAAATATTTATAAATTGTATAATGGAAAACATTAAAAATGGTGATATCATATTCTCAACAAAGGAAAATAATGGAGATATATAAGTATAACATTAACATAAGGGCATAATTACATAATAAATAATTTTTAAGATCATGCACTACATAGAAAAGATCAAATACATTTGTCATGGCATAAATATAATTAGTAAATAAGACAAGAATAATAAGGGAAAAAATAATATAATCTATTAAATAATAACATCATAATAGGTAATGGAATGATAAAGTAATCAAAAACATGTATTACCATTCCCAATAAGTCAACGTAAATTTAAAAAACTTATTAGGTCACATCATTAGGACTACATCTACTGGGTGGGAGACACTAACATCCATAGTCACATTCCATTCATTATAAGGGATTTGGTTTCCCCAACTTCCAATAGTGAATCGAGTTTCCTAATCTTCCCATAGTTGATCAATGACAATGAATTATTTCACACCATTATTGATAGAGTTAATATATTCAATATTATAAATATGATTTAAATGATATAATCCCTCTCAATTATTCAATTTGATTGTATTTGCATCAGTTATGTGTTTTTGGTATATTTTGGGATTAAATGTGAAAGTGAGTTAATTTTGTAAAATTGACAGTTTTATATAGATTATGTTTATCGAGCATAAAATTTATTATATTGGTTCAATATAAGTGAATCCCTTTTGATAGTATTCATATGCTCATGGGATTCAATTTTTCCTTCTGTACCAAGACCCAATTCGAAACCCAATGGTACAGAAAAATCCATCAAGTAGAGAACTCAGTCATGCTGGAAGAATGGACCCCATTGCATTCATTAAACACTATCTCATGCATCCGACCTTAGAATTCAGTTATTCCAGTAGGTGTTGATAGAGGACATGAAAAGGATGGTTCAGAATAAATTTTATAAAATATGAAGCTCATTAATGCATCTTTTTGGCTCATCCAAGTGGAGTGGGTGAAATAGTTTTTTGGCAGCAAGAAAAGTAATGGTCATTGATTTTACCATATCATTCTTTACACCTGTCAAATAACTCTAACTTTTTGAGGGAAAATATCGAAGTACATTCCCAAAATTCTATAAGAAGGGACTTTAGTCTGTGGTAGCTAGCTGTTGGGCACAATAGAGGTAGTCTTCAAGAGGACAGATTATGGAGCATCAAATTTTCTATTCTTTGTTATCTTTCATTTGTTCTTCTTAGCTTTGTAATGAATTATTCATTCCCCTTAAACTCAGTTACCCATTACATTATGGGATAGATCTTTTCAGTTATTAGGTAAGGGTAGACTTCCCCTTTTGTAATTCTTGAGTTCTTGGACATAATGTTTTAATATCCTATTTTTAGTTCTGCGAATCTATTTCAATTTTTTATAATAGTTTTTATTATCAGGTATGATTGAATAAGATTTTAGATTCTGTTTATTTATATTTGGTCGATGATCAATATATCCCTCTACTAGGTTCTGGTTTATAAACAATGGAATATACAGGGATTTAGTGGTGTAGTACTCAGTGATCACCAGTACGTGTGTGAGGAGTAGTGAATGTTCTTGATTGCTGGGGATAAACAAGACCTGATTGGGAATTGATTAAGATAATTGGGGGTATTTTCTACAACTCTATTTCACATAGAATGTAAAGTAGAACAATCTGAGGTTTTATTAAGGTTTATTCTCACATTTTAATTTCACCAAGGGAGTGAGAAGTAACGATTCTGGATTCTCACTCTTAAAAATTTAGTATAAGTGAATTGGGTAATGTGAACTGTGATAGAATAACAATTGGAAAAATGACCCTAACCTGATCACCATTTATTATCATTGATTTAAATCACATTATTTTTCATTTTTTTACACTATCACATAATTTCAATACTTTATTTAGTATCTTTCTTGTATTTTCAAAATCAAACAATCTCAAAAACTATATCATTTCTTTGTCTTATTTTATGTGACAAACACTATTGTTGATAACTCCTATCTGGAGATAATCTAGGTATCCCACTTTTACACATTTTAACGTAGGTTATATTTGTTTTTGCGACATCCCACAATATGTACGTGTCAAAACATGGTGCCGTTGAAGGGGAGGTAGCACCAATATTTCATTTATTTTCTTTTATTTTCTTTTTTTTCATCTATTCTCTTCAAAATTTCATTACTCGGTCCTCAAAAACTGAACCTTTAACCATAGATTCTGAAATTGAAATAAACTTGTAAAATAGACATAGAAACATTAATTTTCAATATGAATTTGATGAAATTCCCCTTGCGGACTAAATGAATCTTCTAGTGTTCTCTCTGAGCATGTCATCATGGCTTAAAATCAAAACCAAACACTTAGTGACCTTTTTCACCACAATTCCTTAATAAAAACAATCAACATGCCATGCTAGTGTTACAAAATGATTTTGAAATAAAACCTAACACATTTCCTTTGCTTCCAATGTTTCATGGTTTGGCAGTTGATGATCCAAACAAACACTTTAAAGACTTATCACATTTTTTTCTCCTCTTTCAGAACCCGAGGAATTTCTGAGGAGTAGGTTAAATGGATGGAATTTACCTTTTCATTGGATGGAGGTGCTAATGAATGGTTTTATGGCCTATAACCAGGAGATGTACATGACTGGAATGACCTGGTAAGATGTTTCATGCAATGATTCTCTCCCACCTATCGAAGCATAGCCATTTGGAAAGAAATCTATGCCATACGAGAATCATCTAGAGAAACCCTTTACGAGTACTAGGAGAGATTTAATAAGCTGAGTGCCAGCTGCCTACATAAATCCATTGAGGAACACCACTTTCTAGTCTTCTTCTAGCATGTACTGCTGGACAATGACAGAAACCTTCTTGATGCATCATCTAGAGGTTCACTAATTTACTAGTCACCAGAAGCCGAGGGATTGATTGAGAATATTTCCCAAAAATTACAGCAATTTGGAACAAGAGGTATTAGAACAAGAGGTATTCATGTGGTACACATTTCACATCCATCACCCTTATTAAAAACTATGATTGAAGAGCAAACTAGTATGGTAGGATAGATGGCCTTGAAACAAGTTAGTGACTAACAAGCACTAGCTAAGTTATGTGGTTTATGATCATCACATGATCATTTAACTGACCAATGTTCTAAAATACGGGGAATGGAAACAAGTGAAGCAACCTTTTAGCCAAGAAAATTTCAACAAAATCAAGGATGGTGAGATCCTATCAATGTCCAATGTGTGTTTTCAAACCAGCAGAATCAAGGTAGACCCTCATACAAAAACCAGTTTCAAAACCAACCACCATTTCATCAAAAGATGTCTTATATCTATCCTTCATACCAAAAACCACCCACTTTCCAAAGTCCCTATGAGAATCCATCAACCAGTGCACAACCTCCAATTCAAAACCAACATAAATCTAAATTTGAAGGACTAAAAGACACCGTTAATGATTTTTACAACAATTCTGAACATCTCATGTTTTTTTGACCAAAAATCCAATTAAACATTCTTTCCAAACAATTCCAAACTGAGAAGAAAATATTAGTATTTTAACTACAAGAAGAAGAAAAGAACTTCAACCACCATCCACCATTGAACCTGAAACAAGAAAACTTGATCTAGGCGAGAATGAAGTTATAAATGATTAGAATTATATGAAAAAGAATCAGGAAGAATATAAGAAAGGGGAGGATGATAAAGATAGAACATGGAAGTAGAAACTAGATACACCATTTAAAAGGAAACAAAGGGATAAGAATAATATACCACCACCATTTCTAATAAGGATGATTGAACCAAAAAGGTTTCATGGAGAAACACTGCAAAATTAAATTCTGGACACCTTCTACAAAGTGGAAATCAACATAACTCTGCTTTAAGCACTCAAAAAAATTCCAAAGTATGCTAAATTTTATAGAGATCATTTCACTAATAAGAGGAGACTTCAAGGTAATGAGAGGATCAATTTTGGAAGAACTGTCTCATCCCTTATTAAACAGCAATTTCCAACCAAATTTTAAGATACAGAGACGTTTTCTATTCTATGCTCCATTGGTTCATTAAATATCTATAATGATTTGTGCGATTTAGGAGCATCAATTAATGTATTGCCTCACTCGGTATATTCTTCTTTGCAGATGGGAGTCTTGAAGCCCACAAGAGTGGTGGTCCAGCTAGCATATAGATCCATAGTTTTCCCTGCAGGAGTTCTAGAGGATATCCTGGTTAATGTCAAAGATCTTTTATTCCTTGCTAACTTTTTTGTGTTGAATATAGAAGATGATAGGATCCCATCACACTGACCCATCATTTTGGGGGTGACCATTCATTAAGACGGACAGAACCATCCTCAATGTCCATGAAGGGACAATTACCATGGAGTTTGGTGATATTACTGTCCACTTCAGTATTTTTGAATCCATGGGGCACCCATGAGATGATCATTCACTCTTCACACTCTCCCAATATGATGACATAGAACCAATTGAAGAATCAGGTCTGTTACCTGAATTACTATCATTAGTAGATAATTATTCCATTAAAGATATCACTAAATATATGGATTCCAAAACACTTGGAGGTTCTAATTTCCTATTGGAAGAAGAAGTAAAATATGATTTCTTTGATAATTTATTAAATGATGATAAAGATGATATGATTTCTTGTGTGTGGGATGTCAAAACATTGGAAGTGGAGAAGCTAAATTTACATTCATCCCTTGACCATCCTTGTTTTCTAGAATTAAAATCACTCCACATTGATTTAAAATATGTTTACCTTATGGAGGGAGAGAAATTACCAATAATAATTGCTAATAATCCATCTGAAACTCAAGAAAAATCATTGATTGAGCTTTTGAGAGAGAATGTCCAAGAAATAAGATGGATCATAGGTGATATCCTAGGAATAAACATAAAAATCTGCTCACATCGAATTTTTATAGAGGGAGATTCCAAACCTGTCAGTATAACAACATATACTTTACAAACATGGTTATTACTTCAAAATTTAAGCATACATATTACAACATATAATAGAACCATGGTAGGACTGTATAGGTATAATGTCTTTAGAAATGAGGAAACATAAACAACTGGTTCATAAATCTTCTACGGTGTCTCCCATTTATTTCATCATATCTAGAGTTCCTTTTATAATATGATACTTAATATCCTTCTTCTTGACCTGGGGAAAGAAAACATATAAAAGGGTGATCTCAAATGCTTTGTAAGGGTAAATTAATGCAATATCAATCATATAATAACATTTTGAAAATCATAACCTGCAAAAGAGATCATAATAACTTAACATGGATTAAATCATTGTAGTGAAAATTAAATCCCAATAATCATAGATAAAACATGAATCTTTGTGGAATGCACACATAATCATAGAGAATCATTTATTAGTAGTCAAGACTAATTTCCAAGACTATCTTAGTGGACAATGTCCATTTCTGAACCGAGTTCACTCCTCGTTTCAGTCCTGTATTACTAAACTGAATTAACCTTCTTTTCCAGCCTTGTCTATCTCATGAGATATAAATCATCACCCAATGCATTGGAGGGAGATATAGGTCCCACCCATCTCATAATTAATTCTTTCCTATGTGTTCCACAAAATCATGAAATCATACATCATCACATAACACATGTAATAAAAATTGGATTCTTAAAACATCATGACATCATAAAACAATTCATATAAGGAAAAAGACTTCATAAAAATAATTCCAACACAACCTAATCTAATCAATGTAATAATAGGGATAGAAACAGAACCCTATATTTTCTTAGATAGAAAATAATTTTGATAAAACATTTGAACTCCATTCATGAGGAAAGTATCCTTTCTACTTCAAAACCATTTTACTTTCTTAGCATGTAATATAATTTTAAACTAAAAGAAGTTAATTAAAAATAATCATGAAAACTTGTAAATGAAGCTTCATTGAAATAATGTTCTATGAATCCATTCATGCAGTAAAAGTTAAAAAAACATTCTTCTCGTACATTGGTCGGAAAAGTCAAAAAGTATCTTGTACGAAAAACAACAAAAGAATCCTTTCAAATCGTTTACTAAAAACATACCGAAGGGTAAAATTTTTATTTAAACAATTGTAGGAGGATATTATTAGTATTACATATTGAGGAAACATGTATTTGGATGACAAATACACCCAAGTAAATATCAAAGTACAAGCAATCTCGGATAAAAATGAGATTGTGAGATTTTCCCTTAGCTTAGGTTCGATTTTCTTTGTACATGTCCGAACCACTTGTATGATGATTTAAATAATGTTATTGACTTATTCCAGAATCATAAACATTTATATGATATCATATATGGTCATATTCTTATATTCTTATTAGTAATTTTTCATTGTTACTTTTTATTCGGGTATTTATTGCTTTTTGTTCTTATGCATGTTTTGCCGAATAAATTATTAATCTTCTTTTTAGGTTATAGATACCTCATATCCAACATTGTATTATTGTAATACATATCATATTTATTCATTAAATTCATTTATATAATTACTATGTAATGAAGATCCTGTAGAACGAGTCGCATCACATCGTGGAGATGGTCGGCCGTACGTACGCACGAGCGATGATATCGTTCCCATTATCTTGTAATTGTATTGAAGTGTATTTATACTATTTCAGTATCAATTCACTTTACAATAATCATATATAGTTACTCATTACACCATTATACCCATCCATGTAAGGTGGTAGTGGAAAAAAAGATAACATCACGGCGTGGAGACGGTATTCCGTACCTACGCACGCGCGGTGATTTCATTTTTCCGTAGGATGGATAGAAGGTGAAATAGGGTTGTTTCATATTTATAATAACATATCAGTATATAATTAATACTTATGTTATTAATTTATCATGAAACTACTAAATAAGAATAATTTTAAGAAGAAAGAAATTGGAATGGATCGGTAATTGATATTACCTCTTCTTTGAAATGCCTCTTCTTAAATTCCTCCTAGGGAAATAAAAATTGTCTTTGAACAAGACCAGGACCTCTAGAATGATTTTAGGGAAGTGGTGAAGAGATTTTTTCAGGGTTTGGACGAGCATGAATGCTCAATGTTTTGTAAAGAGAAGAGGGAGGAGGTTCCCTTTTATAAGGGAGGAGAAGGGTACCTTAGGAAAACTAAAAATATTATTTTATAATAAAGTCACATTCAGTTTTTAATAGCTCCAAATTGATTTATTTAAAATCTAAGATAGGGATGGGTCGAAATACTATCATCAAATAGGTTTTTGACAAGTTTAGGTAACTATTTTATCCTTATCATTTAGATTTAACTCTATGTTAAATAATATAACTTTTACTGTGTCTTTTTGTTTTATTACACTATATGGTTAATAAACATACTATAACAAGACAAACAAACCCCAAGTGGATTATTATTAATATATATATCCTTATCTAAGACATTTGGCCGAGAATTAGATTTTTAGTAATAATATAACAATTAATAATATAATATTTTTTTAAACAACTATTTTATGTCAATTTTGACACTATTTAGTACATGATTTCTGTGAAAATCATAACAGAATGATAAGTTCAAAAAAAGTTAATTAATTAAAAAATAACATGTCATATTAACCTATAAAATTATTTGAATTCATAAAATGTCTAAAATAATGTTTATTTTGGCATTTATAACATCAATTATGTTAATATTTTCTTAATAAGGTAATTACTTCTTCATTGTTGTGTCATAAATGAATTAAATTATTTAAAGTCTAAAAATTATAAATAATTTATCATTATGTACGCAATATTTTTACCTTTATAATGAATATTTATTATTGGATTTATCTTATGTATAACCCTATATTAAAAATGTTTTAGTTATTAAACTTTTATTTTAACTATTTTAACTCTTCTTTAAATAAAATAATATTAAATGTCCTAATCTGAACCAAGTGGACCTAAATAGTCATATTATATTTATAAGGATGTTTTTGGTCGAATTAAACTTATCCAGTAGAATTAGTACAAGTGTTAGGATAATAGTAACATCATTGTTTCCCTTAATTACCCTATTTAATATTAACCACGGTAAATAAAAGTAAAAAGCTACTATTCACCAAAAATTATTTTCATCTCATTGAACAACATTTTACTTACTATTATCAACCTTGTGTCTTGGATTTTTTCAATTTCATTCACAGAAGCGGTAAAGTTATGTTTTATGCAAAATTCAGTTTTTTAACTACCACTTAGTGGTTTCACAATTCATCAAAAATTGAATGTTTTAAAAAAAATACCAAAATATCACCCTGTGCTAGTTTCGATATTATGTTTCCAAAAATAAAGTCCATTTTTAAAGATAATGTTTATTAAATTTCAATAAGTGGTTATTACTATTCATAATGGCTATTTGATATAGCATATCTTTGTTTAATGATATTCTGTGTTGCGTACAATAGAAGTTATCGAGGAAAGTTGTGATTGCGTGTAAATCAAGCCAAGCTAGTGTTGTGTGTAGTGAAATATTCCTTTGATGATGTATATAACATTAAAAGAAAATATTTCTCATAAAAATCTCGGGTGTTACATTCTACCCCCCTTAAAATGAATTTCGCCCTCGAAATTTGTCACTTTGTAACAAATAGATGAAGATACCTCTCCCTCATCATATCCTCAAGCTCCGATGTAGCTTCTTTTAATTGGGGGTTCCTCCATTAATCTTTCACCAAGCGAGTGGTCGTGTTTCGTAGAACTTTTTCGCTACGATCCAGAATCTCTATCGGCTATTCTTCATAAGAAAGATCTTGCTCCAGTAGTACAACATCTGAGCTGAGTACATGTGAAGGATCAGGTATGTACATTCTCAAAAGTGATACATGAAACACATCATGAACATGAGAGAGATTCGGTGGAAGCTCCAATCGGTATGATACCTTCCCAACATGATCCAATATTTCAAAAGGACGGATATACCTTGGGCGCAGCTTTCCCTTCATTCCAAATCTCATTACTCTCTTTCATGGAGATATTCGTAAGAACACTTTATCTCCCACTTCAAACACTAGTTTTTTCATCAGTTATCAGCGTAACTTTTTTGTCAACTATGAGATGCTCTTATGTGTTTTTGAATAGATCGGACCTTTTCTGCCATCTCATCAACAAGATCAAGTCCTAATAGCTTTCTTTCCCCAACATCATCCCAACAAGTTGGAGTTCTTCATTTCTTTCCATATGGAGCTTCATAAGGATCCATCTGAATACTGGAGTGAAATCTATTATTATAAAAAAATTCCACCAAAGGTAGGTGTTGATCCCAACCTGAAGGTTCCAGGCGTAGCGGAAGCACATGGGTGGATGTTCCCACTTGTATTTTTGTCATTAACAATGATCGATCTGGGATGAATACGACGATAAACGCCAGTCTCCACGGATCGAATCACAGAAAAGGACCAAGAAAGGGAAACTCCCGGAACCAATATGTAGTATCGTTACAAGTTGATTATAATTAATTTAATTAATTGATGAAAGAAATACCTTGCTTGGTGTTCTTTCTTCGTTGATGTCTTTGATCACGTTCCGATGTGATCCGTCGTTGCGTCGCAGAAGCCAAGGGTTGACTTCCTCTAGCGGTGATCCACACGTGTACCTTGTATCTCGGGACGTCGCCAAAGGAGTCTCCGGGTGCTAGCGTGGAGAAACCTATGCTTGTGATGTCCGCCTTGTATCGTCTTGATCCGATGGAAGTGGATATCTCTCGGTCTTGAGAGCGTTCTTGGAGGAAGAAGTTCTTTCAGCCTTGAAATAATTCTCCAGAGATGTTGTGCACAACGATTCTCTTGGATTGGGAAAAGAGTTGGGGTTGTGAGGATATTTATAATCGAGCTTTAGGTTGTGGAGTTATGACAATAAATAAACGCGTTACACGTTTTATTTATTTCATTAACTCCCACAATAAACCCTATGTCAAGTCATAAATTCCTTGACACGCGCCCACACTAATTATAAATAAATATCATTTAAAAAAAATATTTCCTCAAAATCCCGACTGGAAATACTACACGGTGTGTATTAATAAATACACGGCCTGTAATTGCCTTTCATTGAAAACTACATGGTATGTACATTTAATGTACACGGCGTGTATATCTTGTTTTCATTTATCCATTTCCCTTCCAAAAGAAAACCACACGGCATGTACTCTTAAAAATACACGATGTGTAATAAAACTACACGCCGTGTACTTTTGATACATGGCGTGTACTTGTTTTATTTTATTCTTCCTCTATAAACGATTTAAGATTCCTTGAATAATTATTAAACCACATACGGGAATAATCATTATTCTACTTCAGATACTTGAATACATTTAGTGTGTGACCCTCTAGGCCCCTTTCTCGTTGGCATTAGGCAGGCTTGCCTAAAGTCCAAGATTACTGTCTAGCAACAGGTCAAGGTACCCAAGAGAAAGAAGATGACGCAGCATTGACGTATCACCTCATACGAACGCTCACTGTGTAATTTAATCCCTTTGTCTCGATATCTCATCAAGCAGGTTTCATGGCAGTGTCATAAACCTATATGCTTGATCCGTCGTTCTTTGACTACCTGAAATAAACTCGTCGTTTACACCATGTCCATGGAATTTAATGCGACAGTTCTATTCCAATAAAAGGGCCGAGATATCTACTTCCCTAAATGGAAGGGAAAAATCCTTCCTCGACTTATCCATTAACAACATGCCACTCGTGACGCACCCAACGTACCCTACTTCCCACCAACTGTCTGCGTGACGGTTTTCGTGACTAAATCTAAGTGCGCGAGTCATGACACGAGTTAATGATAATCTTCCAGTCTAAGGACCATTACACAAGCTCGCAGATAGTAATGTCCGATGACACCAAGACATGCGGAATTACTACTGGCAGGTCTGTTCTCATAATCTCCCATCTTGGAGATTACCAAGTGCGAACTCCATGAGAGAGAGTCTAGTCTTCTTACGAGTACTCGCACATGACGGTCTGTATACTATGTGTCCTATCATAGTATGTCATCCAACCGTAGAACTTTATTTAAGAATATTATTATAGCATTTCAAGGTTCTCATCATAGCGGGGATCTGCCATGACCTTATCAATGCAAAAAAAATTCCAGGATATTATTATATTATAGTCATGCAGAACAATGAACAATATATAATAAGTAAACATTCATGTAATCAAAGTACAAAATAGTAGGTTCTTAGAACACCAACACTTACAAACTCCCACTTGGACTAGAGCCAACTGCCTACGACTTTTAGTCCTCTATACCTCCCATGATGGTCATGTTTCTGCTGAGTCAAGGCTTTAGTCAAGGGGTCCGCCACGTTGTCTTCCATGGAAATACTTCTCAATGAAACTTCACCTCTCTGAGAGAAAATCCCTCATGAGATGATACTTCCGAAGTATGTGGTTTGTCCGCTGATGTGACCTTGGATCTTTTTCAAGTGCCACCGCTGCAATATTATCACAATATAGTGTGATGGGATCTTTACTGCTAGGTACAACATCCATCTCTTGGACGAAGCTTCGCATCCAAACTGATTCTTTAGCTGCCTCAGAAGCTACGATATACTCGGACTCCACTGTAGAATATGCCACCACACTTTGCTTTGAGCTCTTCCAGCTCACTGAACCTCCATTCAAACTGAAGATGTATCCAGTCTACGACTTCATGTCATCTTGATCAGTCTACAAACTAGCATCTACATGTCCTCTGATGACTAGTTCCTCATCTCCTCCATAAACCAGGAACATATCCTTAGTATGCCTCAGATACTTAAGGATTGTCTTGACTGCCATCCAATGGCGGTCTCCTGGATCATCTTGATATCTGCCTACCACACTTAATGCTTAAGAAACATCTAGCCTCGTACATATCATAGCATACATGACTGACCCAATCGCAGATGCGTATGGGATCCTTGCCATTCTCTTTCATTCTTCATGTGTCTGAGGTCACATTTTCTTGGAAAGATGAATGCCATGTGACGCTGGCAAAAATCCCCTCTTGGACTATTCCATACTGAATCTCTTCAGTATTTTGTCAATGTATGTACTTTGACTCAGGCCCAGCATTCTCTTGGATCTATCACGATGGATCTTGATCCCTAGAATATATGCTACCTCGACTAAGTCTTTCATGGAGAAGCATTTATGCAACCATGCCTTAACTGACTGTAAGACAGGTACATAGTTTCCAATTAGTAATATGTCATCAACATATACTATTAGAAAAATGATTGCACTTCCACTAAAACTTTTGTAGACACAAGGCTCACATTCGTTCTTAACAAAGCCAAATTCTGTTACGGCTTCATCAAAACGAATGTTCCATGACCGTGATGCTTGCTTTAATCCATAAATGGATTTCTGCAACTTGTATACCTTGTTGGCATCCTTTGGAGTCACAAACCATTCAGGTTGTGTCATGTAGACATCTTCCTGGAGGTTCCCAGTAAGGAAATCTATTTTGACATCCATTTGCCAAATTTCATAGTCATGGTAAGCGGCAATAGCCAATTGGATTCTGATGGATTTTAGCAGCGCAACTGGTGAAAAGGTTTCATCATAGTCAATTCCTTGACGTTGTCTAAAACCTTTTGCAACCAGTCGTTCCTTGTAGGTGCTGACTTGCCCTTCCATGTCTAGTTTCTTCTTGAATACCCATTTATTACCAATAGGCTTTACATAAACTAGAGGATCTACCAAAATCCAGACTTGGTTTTGGTACATGGAATCCATTTCAGAATTCATGGCTTCCTGCCACTTGGCAATGTCTGTTCCTTCAACTGCTTCCTTGTAGGTAAGAGGATCATCATTGTCAACTAATAATGAGTCACCATCCTCGGTGACAAGAAAACCATATCGTTCTGGTTCTCTCACCTCTCTCGTGCTCTTACGTAGTTCTTGTGTCTCTGGAACATATTGTTCTTCCACGGGGCTTTGTGGAATCTGTTCTTGTACCAACTCTTGTGTATCTTGAGCTTCGACTTCATCGATGTCTATCTCGCTCCCACTGTCTCTTTTGGAGATGTGCTCCCTCTCAAGGAATATGGCGTGTCTTGCCACTATAACCTTTTTGTATGAGGGGTTGTATAAGTAATATCCCCCTGTTTCCTTGGGATATCCTATAAAGATACACTTTGTGCCTCGGGGTGCAAGCTTGTTACCTGAAGAGGCCTTAACAAATGCTTCGCTACCCCACAAATGTAAGTTTGATAACATTGCTTTGTGTCCACTCAATAACTCGTATGGAATACCATTTATCGATTTAGATGGTACTTGGTTTAGTATGTGTGCTGCTGTTTGTAATGGATATCCCCAAAAGGATAATGGATGACTCGCATGACTCATCATTGATCTCACCATGTCCAACAAGGTGTGGTTCCTCCTTTCACTTAGACCATTACACTGTGGCGTGTAAGGAGGAGTGAGTTGAGATAGAATCCCAAACTCCCGTAAGAAATCAATGGAGTCCTGATTAAGATATTCTCCTCCTCTGTCTGAGCGGAGTTTCATAATCTTCTTACCAAGATGGTTCTCAACTTCATTCTTGTATTCTTTTAACCGATAAAACGAATCTGACTTATACCTCATTAAGTAGATATATCCAAATATACTAAAATCATCAGTAAAAGTTATGAAGAACGAGAACACACCCCTTGCTTCAACTGGAAATGGTCCACACTCATCTGTGTGAACTAATTCTAGAAGCTCTTTAGCACTTTCACCTTTCCCAATAAATGGGGCTTTGGTCATTTTGCCTTGTATACACGCATGACATACACCAAGTGGTTTTAGTCAAAATAATATAAATATCCATCGTGATATAATTTTGTCAAACGTCTCTCATTGACATGACCTAGCTGGTGATGCCAAAGTTGGGTGTGGTATGAGTCATGTGAATTAACTTTGTCATCGATTGCCATTACTTGGTTTGTGTAGTCTAACACATAAAGGCCGTTATATAAATGTGCCCAACCAAAACAAATGCTATCATTATAAAAGTAGCAACATTCATTTCCAAATTTTAATATGAATCCATCAATATCTAATCTGGAAACTGAAATAATGTTTTTAGTAACAGAAGGCACATAATAACAACCCTTCAAAACCAAGATCATTCTGGTTGGTAATGTGAGATGGTAGTCTCCGACAGCTACAGCAGCGAGTCTGGCTCTGTTAGCTGCCTGTAGATCCACCTCACCTCTGTCAATCTTCCTGAATCTACTTGGTTCCTGTATTTGGATATAGATGTGAACACCACAAGCAGTATCTAATACCCAATTAGTAGAAACAGATAGATTACATTCGATGACAACCGCACCTGAAGCTTCCCCTTGCTTCTTTGGCTAGGTGCAGTTTTTCTTCAAGTGGCCCTTCTTGCCACATGCGAAACAAACATCATCCTGTTCCCTTGCCTCCCCTTTGATCTTCCTTTTATTGGAAGGCCTTGAAGAATATTTGGGTTTAAAGCTCTTCGCCTTCCCTTTCCTTTTATTCACCATAAGGACAGAAGGTTTTTCACGCTTCATGTCATTATCCACTTGGCGAATAAGGATAAGAAGATCAGATAGAGACTTCTCAATGTTGTTCATATTGAAGTTTACAACAAAATTTGAGAAGCTCTGGGGGAGTGATGCAAGAATGAGATCGGTACCCAGTTCTTCGGGGAGTTTAAACCCTAGAACCTCCAAGCACTCAATGTAGCCAATGAGCTTGACTACATGAGGCCCGGCTGGGGCACCCTCTCCAATCATGCTCTGAAATAGAGACTTGGAGATCTCAAACATTTCCTGTCTTTCTCTCTCCTGGTATAAACCACGGAGGTGCTCGAGCATGGTGAAGGAATCCATGTCTTCATGAGACTTCATGAGCTCACTAGACATTGATGACAGCATCAAACATTGAACATCAAGAGCGTCGCTCAAATGTTGATCATAGATCAGGAAAGCTTCATCACTCGCCCCTTGGGGAGGCGGATCAGGAATTGAGGACTCCAGCACGTAGAACTTTCGTTCATGGCGTAGGATAACCCGAAGGCGCCTAAACAATTTTTGAAAGTCACTGCCGGTGAGGATGTTATCTTTATCCAGAATTGATCGCAGAGAAAATGTGGATGACGAGTTTGAAATTTTGATTCTACTAATTAAAGAGAATATTTATTAGTACTTTCTTTTATTACATTTTATGAGAAATAATAATAAATTTTATTAAGTCTCCCACTATTTTATAAAGTCCCAATGGCCCTCACCATTGAACTCAGAATGTCCAGTTTCTTTGACATTCTAGTGGCAAGGATCCATATTCCCCTTCGCATAACCCCAACAAGGGTTGGTCAAGCTATTTGAAAGTATTTAGGTAGGCAGGTCGTTGCCAACTGTGGGCTTACAGTTCCTTGTTCTGTTGAGTGGACTCCCCAATCCTGAAATCTTGACTTGGATTTCCTCAACTCTTTCCTCCAATATTACACCATGTCTAGCAAGGGCTACTTCTCTTGATGTAATATGGTAATGTCAACCCGAAACCTTTCATAAGGGCTTCCTTTATAAAAGTAAGTGTCCCAACAAGGGTTGGTCAAACACATAGTTTTATTGACTCTTGCCCTTAATCAGGTAACAGAAGGCTTGGTCTGACTTAATATGGTATTGAGGGATTTTAGTCTTTTATGCGTAGTTTCGAATTATCACATGCTTGTTAATATTAATTGATGCTTGCTTAAGTGATTAACCATATTATGATAATGTTTACGCATAATACGGTTTTATTTTATTCCATCTTTGCATGCTTGTTTATTTCATTAATTATGTGATCGCGAAAACACATACATAATAAATAAACCATACAATCAGACAGAAATAAAATAAAATGGAATGATCATGAGCTTCTATTGGTTAGCATATATAAAGGTTTGATAAGCTAACCCTGACCTAGGGAAAACACCTTGAACCTGATGGTTCGTGTTTTTGCAGCTCCCACATGTCCACCTTTGTATCTACTTGCGTCGGTTTTGCCTCGGCTTCATGATTTGAACCGTCTCCTCTGGCTTGGGAGATCCTCCATTACATGGGTTTACATTAAAGAAACCATGGGCACGCATTCCCTACATTTTATTGGAAGAAGGCTCACAGGCCAACAAATTTTAATTAAATAAATTTAAATGAAACCATACACATACAAAGGGTCTTTGGTCAAGCTCATGATCATCCATAGCATGCAACGACATTTACGCACATTTAGAATTCAAATTCTTTTAATCGTTCTTTCATTTAAGATAAGTCACGCTCGAATTCAATTAATTATTATCTTATAATTAATCAATTCTTTATCTTAAATTCCTTTCTGAATTTCCATGAGTTTCTTCCCATCCATATTCCTTATATGGGTCTTTGTACAATTGAGGAAACTTAGTGAATTTCTATTTTTGGAAAGCACACGGCATGTAGTTTTTAATTACACGGCGTGTATTTTCTTTTCACTTTTTATCCAAAGTACACGCCGGGGCTTTGGCGTGTTTCTGTACTTTAGAAATTTTGGAGTACACGGCGTGTAGATGAATCATACACGGCGTGTACTTCCTTATTACGCGGTATCTGGCTTGGCGATCCCGTGTACGCGACACACGACTTATCCTTGTACACGGTTTCACCTGGGCCAGAACAGACTACACGGCGTGTTGTTCCAACATACACGCCGTGTATTCCGGTTCCCACGCGCCATTCATTTCTGGTCAACACGGCGTGATTAATACTTAGTCATATTCAACTCACACGGAGTGGTTTGGCGGACCAGTGCCGGTTCGTTGAACCTAAGTACACGACATGTAGTTTTAAGTACACGTCGTGTAATACCGTGTTGTACGGATAGAAAGAGAGGCTCCTCCGGATGAGATCCTCGTTTTTATTTTAATCAAAATTAAAATTAAAATTCATTTCTGTGATATGAATCGAGAAACGAAGAAGGAAGAACAGATCTCATTCATTCATATTTACAGAATGATTTATTTCGAATTGAATCAAATGTAAATGTGTAAATTATCAACGAAAATTAAATAATTATAATCAACATTGTAACCTCGCTCTGATACCATTTGAAGGTTCTGGGCGCAGCGGAATCGCGTGGGTGGATGTTCCCACTTGGCTTTTTGTCATTAACAATGATCGATCTCGGATCAATATGACGATAAAGGACAGTCTCCACGGATCGAATCATAGAAAAGGACCAAGAAAGGGAAACTCCTGGAACCAATATGTAGGATCATTACAAGTTGATTATAATTAATTTAATTAATTGATTAAAGAAATACCTTGCTTGGTGTTCTTTCTTCATTGATGTCTTTGATCACGTTCTGATTTGATCCGTCGTTGCGTCGCAGAAGCCAAGGGTATACTTCCTCTAGCTGTGATCCACACATGTACCTTGTATCTCGGGACGTCGCCAAAGGAGTCTCCGGGTGCTAGTGTGGAGAAACCTCTGCTTGTGATGTCCGCCTTGGATCGTCTTGATCCGATGGAAGTGGATCTCTCTCAGTCTTGAGAGCGTTCTTGGAGGAAGAAGTTCTTTCATCCTTGAAAGAATTCTCCAGAGATGTTATGCACAACGATTCTCTTGGATTGGGAAAAGAGTTGGGGTTGTGAGGATATTTATATTAGAGCTTTAGGTTGTGTAGTTATGATAATAAATAATCACGTTACACATTTTATTTATTTCATTAACTCCCATAAGAAACCCCATTTCAAGTCATAAATTCCTTGACACGCGCCCACACTGATTAAAAATAAATATCATTTAAAAACAATATTTCCTAAAAATCCCGACTGGAAAAACTACACGGCGTGTATTAATAAATACACGGCATGTACTTGCATTTCATTGAAAACTACACTGCGTGTACATTTAATGTACACAACATGTATATGTTGTTTTCATTTATCCATTTCCCTTCCAAAAGAAAACCACACGGGGTGTACTCTTAATAATACATGACGTGTAATAAAACTACACGACGTGTACTTTTGATACACGGCCTGTACTTGTTTTATTTTATTCTTCCTCTTTAAACAATTTAAGCTTCCTTGAATAATTATTAAACCACATACGGGAATAATCTTTATTCTTTTTGAGATACTTTAATACACTTAGTGTGTGACCCTGTAGGCCCCTTTCTCATTGGCATTAGGCGGGCTTGCCTAAAGTCCAAGATTACTGTCTAGAAACGGGTCAAGGCACCCAAGAGAAAGAATTTGACGCCGCATTGACGTATCACCTCATACGAACTCTCACTGTGTAATTTAATCCCTTTGTCTCGATATCTCATCAAGCAGGTTTCATGACAGTTTCATAAACATATATTCTTGATCCGTCATTCTTTGACTACCTGAAATATACTCGTCGTTTACACCATGGCCATGGAATTTAATGCGACGGTTCTTTTTCAATAAAAGGGCCGAGATATCTACTTCCATAAATGGAAGGGAAAAATCCTTCCTTGACTTATCCATTAACAACATGTCACTCGTGACGCACCCAATGTACCCTACTTCCCGCCCACTGTCTGCGTGACGGTTTTCGTCAGAAAATCTAAGTGCGCGAGTCATGACACGAGTTAATGATAATCTTCTAGTCTAAGGACCATTACACACGCTCGCAGATAGTAATGTCCGATGACACCAAGACATGCAGAATTACTACTGGTGGGTCTGTTCTCATAATCTCCCATCTTGGAGATTTCCAAGTGTGAACTCCATGAGAGAGAGTCTAGTCTTCTTACGAGTACTCTCACATGACGGTCTGTATACTATGTGTCCTATCATAGTATGTCATCCAACCATAGAACATTATTTAACTATATTGTTATAGCATTTCAAGGTTCTTATCATAGTGGGGATCTGCCATGACCTTATCAATGCAAAAAATATTCCAGGACATTATTATATTATAGTCATGCAGAACAATGAACAATATATAATAAGTAAACATTCATGTAATCAAAGTACAAAACAGTTGGTTCTCATGACACCAACCCTTACACTACCACCTTTGAAATCCATAGAGCAAGCTCTCAACATATCTTTTAGAGTTTGAATATTCCTCTCAGACTGAGCGTATGTATGAGGATTATAAGTAGTGCTGATACTCAACTCGGTATCTAGAGTATGGTGAAGACTTCGCCAAAACATCAAGGTAAACCTCGAATCCTGATCAGATATAATGGAAAGTGGTACTCCATGCAATCTTACCACTTCTTTCACATATATCCTGGCAAGCTGATCAAGAGAGATATCCTCTCTTATAGAAATGAAGTGTGCCAACTTTGTAAGATGATAAACTATTACCCAGATAGCATTATTTCCTTTAGATGTTTTAGAAAGTCTGGTGACAAAGTCCATAGTGATGTTTTACCATTTCCATTCGGGTATGGGTAATGGTTGTAACATCCCCTTAGACTTTTGTCTCTTAGCTTTAACTTGCTGACAAACCAAGCATCTATAGACATATTCAGCAACATCTCTCTTCATGCCATCCCACCAGAAGTACTCTTTCAGGTCCCTATACATCTTTGTGCTTCAAGGATGAGTAGAGAATGAAGAACTATGAGTCTCATCCAGAATGTCCTTCATTAATTCTTGTTTGGGAGGAACACTTAACCGATTCCTAAACCTTATTTTTCCATCACAATAAAGGATGAATTCATGAACATTTCTCACCTTCTTTTTTAACTCTACATCTCCTTTTCTATGCATATTTAATCTTCACATGAATAGATGGTTGAACATTCATTTTATAAAGGTAATATTTTTTCCCTTTGATTATGATTCTAATATCCATCCTTTGTAAATCCATAAATATTGAATCTTTTGGGATCCTCATCATGGATAACCTAGCATGGTCTTGTCGACTTAGTGCATAGGCCACCTTGTTTTCTTTCCCTGGGTGGTAATGAATTGAGCAGTCGTAATCCATAATCAGCTCCAACCATCTTCTTTGTCGCATATTCATCTCCTTTTGTGTGAAAATATTCTTCAAACTTTTATGATCGGTATAAATATCACACCTTTCACCATAAAAATAATTCCTTCAAAAATTTAATGCAAATATTGCCGCATCTAACTCCAAATAATGAGTTGGGTAATTTTTCTCATGAGTTTTCAACTATCGTGAGGAATAAAAAATCACCATATCGTTTTGCATAAGAACACACCCCAGGCCCTTCTTGGATGCATCACTATAGATCACAAACCTTTCTCCACTATAAGGTAGTGTGAGCACAGGTGCACTGGATTGCCTTCTTTTTAACTCCTTGAAATTCTCTTCACACTCCTCTGTCCACACGAACTTAACTACTTTTCTAGTCAACCTGGTGAGTGGATTAGATAATCATGAAATATCTTTCACAAAACATCGATAATATCCAGCCAGACCAAGAAAACATCGGATCTCAGTTATTGTTGTTTGTCTTGACCATCTATCGATAACTTATGTTTTTGCTGGATCCATATATATCCCCTCTTTTGAGATTATGCGACCCAGAAATGGAACTTTTTTCAGACAAAAATCACACTTGGTAAATTTATCATAAAGCTTCTCCTTTCTCAGGGTCATCAATACAATTCTCAAGTGATATTAATGTTCGTCCTTTCTCTTTGAAAAGGCAAGAATATGGTCTATAAAGACTACCACAAAATGATCAAGATAGTCTCTAAAGACTCTATTCATTAGATCCATGAAGATAGCAGGGGCATTAGTAAGACCAAATGGCATCACTATAAATTCATAGTGTCCATAACTTGTATCAAAAGTCATCTTTGGTATATCCTCCCTTTTGAAACATAAATAATGATAACCTGAATAAAGATCAATCTTGGAGACATATTGAGCTACGCGTAGTTGATCAAATAAGTCATCAATGCATGGGAGAGTATATTTGTTCTTGATAGTGATCTTGTTATGTTCTTGACAATCAATGCAGAGTCGCATAGATCCATCTTTCATCTTAACAAACAGGATAGGTGCTCCCCAAGGTGACACATTAGTGCGTATGAATTCCTTATTAATATTCTTTTGGTGTTGCTTCTTCAATTCATGCAACTCAATTGGGGAAATTCTATAAGGTGTCCTTAAAATAGGAATAGCACCCGGTATGAGCTATATTGAAAACTCAACTTCACGATTTGGTGGAAAACCTTGAAATTCCTCTGGAAAGACATCATCAAACATTCGTACAATGGGAATATTCTTAATCACGAGTTTCCCTCCAACCATTTGATATTAATAACCTTCATTTAGTAAAATCAAGACCCATAAGATGGATGAAATTTCCACTGGAAGGTTATGTTCATCATTGCAATGATAGATTATCATAGATTGATCTGGAATATGAAATTTGACATCCCTTCATTGGAAATCGATATGAGATCCGAATAAAGAAATCCAATCCATGCAAGGAATCACATTGAATTCTACTATATGAAGGATCACAAGATTTGCAGGAAGAACATTCCAACAAACGTCAATTGGAGAAGAATTATAAACTTTTGATGCAACAGTTGTTCTATTAGGAGTTGTCACAGCTAACTCAACATCTAATTGTTGAGGTAATATGGAGATACCTTTAGAAAATTCTTCAGAAATAAAAGAGTGAGTGGATCCAGAATCAAAGAAAACAATTGCTACTTTAGAGTGAATGGTAAGTGTACCTTTCAACACATCTTTATTGTACTCCATATCTCTAATAAAAATTGCATGTGACATTCCTTTGTCTCTGGCCTTAAGATTTTTTTGACTTCGATAATCATCAACGACTCTTGGATTAGGGAATTTATTAGCATTATGCCCCATTTCCATGCACTTGAAACATTGAAGAGTAAGAGGTGCATTCTGTGTAGCCTTTTCTTTGTTCGCATCGCTAGACATCTTCTTCCCATCATTATGTAATTAAAATGCCCGATGACCTTCTTTTCCACAATTGAAGCATTTACATGTCCCTTTAAGACTATTCCCTCCAAGCTTCTTTCCACACTTTGAGCATAAGGGAAAACTCATCTTCTTTTTAGTGTGGTCTTTAGATTTCCCTTTGAATTCCATTTTTCTCTTCTTATCAAATCCATATGACTGATGGGTTACTCCAATCTCCATCTCAACCTTGAGATAACATCGAACAATTTCCTCATATATATTAAAGTCCCTTATGGATAACGCCCTTCGAATACATTGTTTTAAGCCACTAAAGAATCGATCAATCTTACTCTCAGGTTGGATTACAATTCCATAAGAGTACCTTGCAAGTCTTGTAAATTTTACTTCATAGGTACCAACAGATTCATCATCCTTTTTCTTTGGTTCATGAAACTCTTTCTTCATCTTTGTTTGAAGAATTCGAGGGATGTACTTATTGAAAAACATGTTTTTGAACTCTTCACATTACATGGAATCAATTTCATCTCTTGGACTCATATTCTATATAAGGTTCCACCATTGATCAGCTTCTCCTTCCAAATGATATACTGATAAGATGAATTTATCATGTTCATAATATTGAAGAACTAAAAATATCTTTTCAGTGGTACTAATCCATTGTTCAGCCACTAATGGATTAGTTGAACCACTGAATGAGGGTGGATGCTGCCTCATGAAGGATTCAACAGAATGTTGTTACTTCCTTTTCTCATTTGGAAGTCCTGCATGATTCATAGCTTGAGAAAGTTGTGTAGGCATGGATACAAGATTTTTCATTCCAGTTCCCATATCGTTTGGTTTCTCAGGGAGACAATCATTGCATTGCCCATCGCATTCCGCATTAACACGGTTCCTTCGTGTTCTACCCATTGACAAAAACCAATAAGAATAGTGTGAGCAACACTAATTATAATAGGAAAAACATATAATCAAGAATACAATTTTACGCTTAAGGTCATATCATAGGTTCTTCATGGCCATCTCTAAAACACCAAGATTGTTCTAGGCTTAGATATATCCATAGGGTTAAGGCTTTCACATCGTAGTTTCCAATGGATGACTATACCTTTCCGCTAATACAAACTATAACGACCCATACTTCCCATAAATGGTTATTACATAAAAATTTACGCATACTTATTACAACATATAATAGAACCATGGTGGGACCGTATTGGTATAGTGTCTTTAGAAATGAGGAAACATAAACAACTGGTTCATAAATCTTCTACGGTGTCTCCCATTTCTTTCATCATATCTAGAGTCCCTTTTAGCATATCCTACTTAATATCCTTCTTCCTGGTCTAGGGAAATAAAACATACAAAAGGGTGAGCTCAAATGCTCAATAAGGATAACTAAAGCTAATATCAATCATATCATAAGATTTCGAAAATCTTACCCTGAAAAGAGATCATAATATATTAACATGGATTAAATCATAGAAGTGAAAAAGAAATCCCAATAATCATAACATAAAACATGAAACTTTTTGTAATGCACACATAATCATAGAGAATCATTTCTTAGTAGTCAAGACTCATTTCCAAGACTATCTAAGCAGACAAAGTCCATTTCTGAACCGAGTTCACTCCTCGTTTCAGTTATGTATAACTGAACTGGATTAAACTGCCATTCCAGCCATGTCTATCTCATGAGATATAAATCTTTTTCCAATTAATTGGAGAAAGATATAGGTCCCACCCATCTCATAATAAATCGTTTCTTATGTGTTCCACAAAATCATGAAATCATACATCATCGCATAACACATGTAATAAAAATGGAATTCTTAAAACATCATGACATCATAAAACATTTCATATAAGGTAAAGGACTTCATAAAAATAATTCCAACACATCCTAATCAAATAAATGTAATACTAGGGATAGAAACAGAACCATATATTGTCTTATATGGAAAATAATTTTGATAAAACATTTTAACTCCATTCTTGAAGAAAATATCCTTTCTACTTCAAAAACATTTTACTTTCTTAACATGTCATATAATTTTAAACTAAAAGAATTTAATTAAAAATAAAATTGAAAACTTTTAAGGGATGCTTCATTAAAATAATGTTCTATGAATCCATTCATACCATATATGTTAAAAAAACATTTTTCTCGTACTTTGGCCAGAAAATTCAAAAAGTACCTCGTATGAAAAATGACAAAAGATTCCTTTAATATCGTTTAATAAAATCATGCTGAAGGGTATAATTTGTATTTAAAAAATTTTAGGAGGATATTATTAGTATTACATATTGAGGAAACATGGATGTGGATGATAAATACACCCCAGTAAATAGAAAAGTATAAACAATCTCGGATAAAAATGAGATTGTGAAATTTTCCCTTACCATAGGTTCGATTTGCTTTGTACATGTCTGAACCTCCTTTATGATAATTTAAATAATGTTATTGACTTATTATAGAATCATAATAATTTATATGATATCATATATGGTCATATTTTTAGCATCTTATTAGTAATTATTCATTGTTACTTGTTATTCGGATATTTATTGCTTTTTGTTCTTATGCGTGTTTTGCCGAGTAAATTCTTATGCTTAATTTTTATGTTATAGAAACCTCATATCCAGAATTTTATTAATTTAATACATATCATATTTATTCATTAATTTCAATTATATAATTACTATGTAATGACAATCATGTAGAACGAGTCGCATCACATCGTGGAGATGGTAGGCCGTACGTATGCACGAGTGATGATATCGTTCCCATGATCGTGGAACTTTATTGAAGTGTATTTATACTATTTCAGAATCAATATCACTTTACAATAATCATAAATAGTTAGTCATTACACCATTATACCCATCCAAGTAAGGTGGTGGTGGAAAATAGATTACACCACTGTGTGGAGATGTTATTCCGTAAGTACGCACACGCAGTGATTTCATTTTCCCGTAGGATGGATAGAAGGTGAAATAGTATTTTTTTCATATTTATACTAACATATCAGTATATCAGTAATAATTATTTTATTACTTTATCATGAAAAAACTAAATAAAAATATGTTAATGATGAACGAAATTGGAAATGATCAGTAATGGATATTACTTCTTCTTTGAAACGCCTCTTCTTAACATCCTCTTAGGGAACTAAAAGTGGTATTTGAAGAAAACCAAGACCACTAAGATAATTCTAAGGAAGTGGAGAAGAGATTTTGGGAGGTTTTGGCCAAGATTTAATGCTCAATGTTGTGTAAAGGGAAGAGGGAGGAGGTTCCCTTTTATAAGGGAGTAGAAGGGCACCTTAGGAAAACTAAAAATATTATTTTTAAATAAAGTCACATTCTGTTTTTAATTGCTCCAAATTGATTAATTTTGAATCTAAGGTGGGGATGGGTCGAAATACGATCAATAAATAGGTTTTAGACAAGTTGAGGTTAATATTTTATTCTTATTATTGAGATTTAACTCTGTGTTAAATAATTTAACTTTTACCGTGTGTTTTTGTTTTCTTACACTATATTGTTAATAAACTTACTATAAAAAGACAAAAGAACCCCAAGTGGTTTATTATTAATATATATATATATATCCTTATCTAAGTTATTTGGCCGAACCATAGATTTTTAGAAATAAAATAACAATTAATAATATAATATTTGTTTTAAAAAATATTTTATTTCAATTTCAACACTATTTGGTACATGATTTTTGTGAAAATTATAACAGAATGATAAGTTCGAAACAAGTTAATTAATTCAACAGTAACCCATCATATTAACCACGAAAATTACTAGAATTTATAAAAAGTCTCAAATTACATTTATTTGGGCATTTATAAAATCAATTATGTTTATATTTTCTTAATAATATAATTACTGCATCATCGTTTTGTCATAAATAAATTAAATTATTTAATGTTTAAAAATTATAAATAAAATATCATTATTTAGGAAATATTTTTAGATTTCTAATGAATATTTATAATTGGATTTACTTTATGTATAACCATATATTAATTTTTTTTTAGTTTTTTAACATTGATTTTTACTATTTTAACTCTTCATTAAATAAAATAATATTAAATCTCTTAATCTATTCAAGTTGGACCTAAATCGTCATATTATATTCATAAGGTTGTTTTTGGTTGAATTAAACTTATCTAATAGAATTAGGACATTTGTTAAGGTAATAGTAATATCATTTATACCCTTAATTACCCTATTTACTATTAACCGCGGTAAATAAAAGTAAAAAGTTACTATTAACCAAAAATTGTTTCCATCTCATTAAACCACATTTTATTAACTGTTATCAACCGTGTCTCTCGGATTTTTGAAATTCCATTCACAGAAGTGGTAAAATTATGTTTTACTCTAAATTCAGTTTTTTAACTACCACTTAGTCGTTTCACTATTCATTAGAAATTAAATGTTTTCAGAAAAATTACAAAATTTCACCCTAGGCTAATTTCGATATTCTGATTCCAAAAATGAAGTCCATTTTAAAATATAAGGTTTATAAAATTTCAAAAAAAATTTATTGCTATTTATAACGGCTATCTTATATAGCATATCATTGTTTAATGAAATTCAGTTTTGCGTACAATGCAAGCTATCGAGGAAAGTCGCGATTGCATGTAAAGATAGAAAAGCTAGTGTTGTTTGTAGTGAAAGATTTCTTTGACGATGTATATAACATAAAAACAAAATATTTCTCATAAAAATCATGGGTGTTACAGTCAGAAAACCTCAAAGGAGGCTGAACCCTACCCTGATATAGGTTGTGAAAAAAGAGATCGGGAAGTTCTTATAAGCTGGGTTAATCTTTCCAAAATCTGATTCCAATGGGTTTGCATCATCCATATAGTCCCAAAGAAAACTAGCCTAACCATTGTGAGGAATGGAAAGAATAAATTAATCCCTATGAGAATTTAAAATAGTTGGAGAGTATGCATTGATTTTAGGAGGTTGAATTACGCCACTCAAAAAGAGCATTTCTCTATCCCTTTCATTGACCAGATGTTATAGAGGATGGAAGGTAGAACTCATTATTGCTTTTTAGATGGATTTTCAGGTTATTTTTTAGGTACCCATTTCTCCCGATGATCAAGAAAAGACTACCATTACTTGTCCATTCAGCACTTTTGCATATAATAGAATGCCATTTGGATTGTGTAATGCCCCATGTACATTTCATATGTGTATGGTAAGTATATTTTATGATAACATTGAATATTTTTTTGAGGTTTTCTTTGATGAATTCATAGTTTTTGGAAATTCTTTTGAACATTGTTTTAAAAATATCGATTTTTTTTGAAAAAATGCATTAAAAACATTGATTTGAATTTTGAAAAGATTCATTTTACGGCTGAGAGGGGAATTGTCCTTGGGAATGTCATTTCTCAGAAATCCATTGAAGTTGATAAATCAAAAATTGAAGGGATAAATTATTTTCCTTCCCAAATTGTGTGAAACATGGTAGATTATTTTTAGGACATGCAGGAATCTACAGGAGGATTATCAAATATTTCAGTATGTTTTTTCTCCCTCTCTGTAGATTACATTTGAAAGATGCTGATTTTGACTTAAATGGTTCATGTACAGAAGCCTTTGATGAGTTGAAAATGAAGTTGATTACACCACCAGTAATGTAGCCACCCAATTGGGAAAAACCATTCCAGTTATATGGTGATGCTTCATACCAAGTAGTTGGAGCAGTACTTTCTCAGAGAATTGAGGGCAGGCCACCAGTCATTGCATATGCCTTGAAAACCATGGATGCGGCCCAATTCAGCTACACAAAAACATTAAAAGGGTGTTTATCATTTTCTTTTTCTTTAGAAATATTTAGATCGTATCTTCTTGTAACCTAAGTCATTGTGTTTTTAGATCATGCAACTCTTAGGTACTTGATGAAGAAGGATGAAGCAAAACGGAGGCTAGTGAGATGGATGCTACTACTACAAGAGTTCAACATAGAAATCAAAGATAAGAAGGGATCTGATAACCCAGTGGCGGATCACTTATGTAGACTACCCAACAACACTGAAGTTGAAATTCAAGACACTAAACCTCTAAATGACTGCCTTCTAGGAGAGAAATTGTACATGATTGAAGGAGATATGCCTTGGTATGCTAATATGGTAAATTATCTGGTAACATATCATGTCCCATCGCATTCAAATTCTCACCAAATTCTCAAATTGAAAGATAAATCTAGATATTACATCTTTGATGATCCATTTCTTTGGAAGATTTGCAATGACCACATGATAAGAAGATGTTTTCCTAAAAATGAAAATTATTCTGTCTTTATGTTTTGTCATACATTTTCTTATGGAGGCCACTTTGTACATCAAATGACATCAAGGATGGTTTTAGAATCTGAAATTTTTTTCCAAAACTTTTCAAAGATTCTCATGAATTTTGTAAATGATGTGAAAAATGTCAATTTACAAGAAATATTTCAAAGAGACAGAAAAGTCCCCAAAAGACACATAATTTTTTTGAGATATTTGAATTTTGGGGGATAGATTATATGGGCCCTTTATCAATTTCGTTTAAAAATTCTAATGTTCTACTTTCTGTTGATTATGTTTCCAAATGGGTGGAAGAAAAAGCCACGAGGAATTATGGTGCTAATGTTGTTTTTGATTTTGGAATGGCTGACATATTTTGTTGGTTTTGAGTTCCTAAATCCACCATTAGTGATCAAGGGACTCACTATTGTAATAAGAGAATGGAGGCATTGATAAAAAGGTATGGGGTGAATCATAAAACATCAACACCATATCATCCACAAACTAATGGGCAAGATGAAGTGTCTAAAAGGGAAATAAATGAAATTTTGGAAAAACTGTTAATCCAAATTGGAATGATTTTAGCAAAAGTATGAAAGACACATTATGGGCTTACAGGATAGCCCACAAAACCCCAATTGGAATGAGTCCCCATAGGTTTATTTATGGGAAAAGATGTCACCTACCTGTAGAATTGGAACACAAGGCATTCATGGATATGAGGAAGATGAATCTGGATTTTAAAAGTACTGGAAAAGGGAGAATATTGTAGTTACATGAGCTGGAAGAAATTAGATGGGAAACATTAGAAAATTCTAGGATTTAAAAATAGAGAACAAGAGTGTCTCATGACAAACCCATCAATCCAAAAGACATTCATCCTTGAGAAAAAGTTTTGTTATTCAATTCAAGATTCAAGATGATGCCATGTAAACATCGTTCCAGGTGGGATGGTCCATTTATAGTTACTCATGTATATCCTTTTGGTTTTGTGCATATTGTGAATGATGGAGCGAAGGATCCATTAACTGTTAATGGGAACAGGTTGAAGAAATTACTTGGGACCATGCCATCAAATCAAATGGAGGAGATCACACTCCTCCAAACTGTTTATCAATAAACACAATCAGGTTGTACCTATCCTTTATATTTTCTTGATTGTTGTGATTCAATTTCAAATATTATTTTGTGTTAAACCCATTTTAATGAATTTTGGATACAACATCATTTAATTGTGGGTGAGGTAACCTTTGTAGTTTAGGAATATTATGTGTTGTTTGTTTTCTTATTTGTTTTAAAAACCTGTATGTGTTTCAAACTTTGTGTGTATATTTTTCAATTTTTGGGTATTTTTTAAACTTTTTTTCTGAAATTATCATCTTTGACAATTTTGAAACCACTGTTCTTGGGAGAAATAATTTATTCCATGAAACTGAGCTTAAATGAATGTCGAAAATGTCATTTTTTCAGGTTTAATTCTTTGGAAATTTCCTGAAACATACTTTGTTTTTTTTTGAGTCCCATGCCACATATCACTTTCTTTATATTTGAAATCACATTTTCATGAGGCTTCTGAACCTATTATATTAATATTCATTACATTCACCTCCATTCTTGAGAGAACCAAACCATGCTTGTTTTAACTGGAATTTGATTTATTCCTATCAAAACATGAGGGTTTGGGGTACATGTGTTATAAATGATTGAGGCATTTATTTGGTTTGTAAACCCCCTTTTGAAGTTATTATCTTTCATTCTGGCCTACCTTTTAAATTTAATCCCCGTAGCCTACAGAAGCCACGAACATCCTTTTAGGTTAGCCACATTACAAGCAAATTTTTGCTATCCAACCTACTCTTGATGTGAAATTGCATGATCTGGTTGAACATAAGTGTGTGGGAAGAAATATTGTATGGAGCTAGATCATTTTATGAATACGTGGGTGGAAAATAAAATGTTGAAGAGATGTTATTTCAATGAAAACAATTAATTTTGCTAAAAACTATTCTTTTTTTGGAGCTTTCACAATGAGAGAAGTTGTGCCTTTCTGGAGCTTCTAATGATGAAAGAAAGTTGTTACTTTTTTGAGAATTCATGAAATATAATATTTGAGAAGATTGAAATATATTCTTCTGGAATTATGAACATTGTTAATATTCCTTGATATTATTTCAATAAGGAGCTTATTTTCTGTTAAGGGAAGTGAAGAGTTGACCATACGTGTGTGAAAATTAGAGTAATGCAATTTTTCATCAAAAATAGCCAAGGCCTCTTCAATCAACATCAAAATTGTTACATCTAAATCCTAACAACATAAATCCACAAAATAACCTTGAAAATTACTCATGATAAACATATGTCTTTGAATCACATCGGGTGGATATTTATGAGTTTTTGAAGCCTATGGTGACCCTTGTATGAGTTTGGATGAGAAAGACATTGCTAAAAAATTGAAACTTTTTATGACGAGAGATAATGAAAGTTAGGTAAGTGTTTTGTGTGGATGGGATTAAAAATGAAGAGTAAATATATTGAAATATCATAAATTAAGTACATGAAATAAAAGAGTTTGAGAAGGAATGATATATTTTGTTTCTTTTTTTTCAAATTGGTGGATCTCATGGATATGTGTTTTGAATTTACTTTGATTTTATTTTGATTCTGACTTGTCCTGGTGTCCAAGTGATAAATGAGGGGGAATTTATAGAGTTAATATTTTCAATATTATTAATATGTTGTCAATGATTTAATCCCTCTCAATTATTCAATTTGAGTGTATTTGCATCATTTATGTTTTTTGGTATATTTTGGGCATAAATGTGAAAATGGTGTAATTCTTTAAAATTGACAGTTTTATAAAGATTCTATTTTTCGATCATAAATTTTATAATATTGGTCCAATTGATTTGAATCCTTTATTAGGATTCATATGCTCATTGGATTCAATGTTTCCTTCTTGGACTAAGACCCAATTTGAAACCCAATGGTACAGAAAAATCCCTCAAGTAGAGAACTTTGTCTGGCTGGAAGAATGTACCCCAACACATTAAATAAACAATATCTCATACAGAAGACCTTAGAATTCGGTTCTTTTAACTGGTGTCGACAGAGAACATGAAAATGACAGTTCACAATAAATTTTATAAATTATGAAGCTCATTAATGAATCTTTTTGTCTCGTCCAAGTGGAGTGGGTGAAACAGTTTTTTGGTGTCCTGAAAAGTAATGGTCATTGAATCAGACATATCTTTCTATACACCAGTCCAATTACTCTCAAATTTTGAGGGACGATATCTAACTACATTACCAACATTCAATAAGTAGGGACCTCAGTTAGATTCAGTAAGCTATTGGGCAGAACAGAGGCAATCTACTGGAGGGCAGATTTTGGAGCATCAAATTTTTTGTTATTTGTTTTCTTTCTTTTGTTCTTATTATCATTGTAATGACTTCTTCTTCCCACTTCAACTCAGTTACCCTACCATGGTGGGGTTTTCATTTGAGTGATTGGGGAAGGGTAGGTTTAGACTTTTTGAATTCATGAGTTCTTGCATGTAATGTTCTAATTTCTTCTTTTGTCTTCTGCGAATCTATTTCATTTTCTTATAACAGTTTTTATTATCATGCACGATTGTATATGATTTTAGATTATGTTGTTTCTTTATATTTTTTCAATGATCAATATCTCCCTCCACTAGGTTCTGGTTTATTAATGATGGAATAAACCAGGATTTAGTGGGTGTAGTACTCAGTGATCACTGGTATGTGTGTGATGAGTAGTGAATGTTCATGATTGCTTGGGATAAACAAGACCCGATTGTGAATTGCCTATAATAATTGGGGGTATTTGATACAAATATACTACACATTTGAAGGATAGTAGACCAATATGAGGTTTTATTAAGTTATATTCTCACATTTTTATTTCACCAAGTGAGTGAGAAGAAACAATTGTGGATTCTCACTCTTAACCCTTTAGCATATGAGAATTCTGTAAAGTGAACTGTGATAGAATTACAATTGGATAACCGACCCTAACATGATTAACAATTCATATCACTTATTTAAATCACACCATTTGTCAAATTGTTTTTCAACATTCACTTAATTGCTTTACATTATTTAGTTTCATTCTTGTATTTTCCAAATCAAACAATCTCAAAAACAACATCACTTATTTGTCTTATTTTAAGTGACAAAAACTATTGTTGAGCACTCCTCTCTAAAGACAACCTAGGTAACCTAATATAATACATTTTAACTTATGTTATGTTTGTTTTTGCCTCACCCAATGAAAAGAATGTGTCAATTATCTTAAGAGATAAAAATATTCACGAAATGCATTTGTGGGAGATATTGGTCCCACTAATAACATAACAAAAACAATACATATGTGTTCCACATTAACATAAATTAATCATAAAATCAAAACCCATTGAATGAAATAGGTTTTATAAAAATACATCAATCATAACATAACCCCTTGAAAATAAATGGGTTTCATAAATATCATTCCACCTAATCATAATACAACCATATGACTAATAAGGATATAATCCTAAAAAAATCCCAAAAAAATATAAAGAACATCGATGATTTTTATCATTCATGGAAAATAATTTTGAGATATTAAATGAAGATAATTCTTTAGTAAAATATCATTTCTTCTTTGAAAATATTTTATTTTCTTAAAATGACATGAAATTTTAAAAGAAAACATTTTATTTGAAAATAACCTGGTACGATTTTATAGAAAGATTCAAATAATTATGTTCTCATTTTGGAAAAAAGATTCCATTCAAGACATATAAGTTAAAGATGACATTCTTTTTACATATTTTTGTCGATAAATGCATAAAGAGACTTGTTTAGAAGATGAATAAAATTTAATTCACAACACATTTCATAAAAAGTAAAACATGTGTAAAAAATTGAAAATATTTAATGTAGAATAGATTTAATATTATTTGGAATATTTTCAAGAAAACATTGGTGTAGAAGATAAATATTCCATAATAGTGATATAATATGAAATAAACTAAAATACTGATGAGACTGTGAAATAACCAATTATCAATTTATAATCAGTAGAATCATATGCTTCCTTAAATAAATATATTATTTGGATATTAAAATATCATAATATTCATAAAAATAATCTTAGGATATATTCATTGTAATTATATACTCCACTTAAAAGAAACAAGTAGTGTATAAGCCATGTGTCCCAATGAAAAACAAAAGAGACAAAAATCCCTTACTATAAAAGTAACCATATATTATTAGCACCGTGAGTCAGAAACATAAATTGAATCCTTGAATATAATTAAATAAATTAAATTAATGATATAACTTGTGATATGTCAGTATATGATCCATTAAACAATAATAAGTGATGAATATATCATAAATATTATATAAATTAATGTTAGATAAGAAATCTGTTATAATAATATCTCAGTTTTTTCTATATATTATTTAGAATTATTATTTGGATTAAATTGGAGACTAGAATATAATATTACATGAGATTCTAAGGCCCAATGTTTCCAAAATAAATGATTGAATAATATTAAAATATTAAATATCTTCTGCACACATTTTTTCTGAAAAAGTAAAATAACATCTAAATGGGTGCTAAGATCAGAAATATTTGGAAACCATTGAATTTAGAGTAGCATATTTACTTTAGGCATGACCTAACATAAGCTGGTGCAGGTTGTTTGTGAAATGTTGTTTTGAGCATTTTAATGAAGTAAACAAATTGAAGATTTATTTTTTATTTTCTCTAATTCATCGACACAGAAACACGACAACACTTATTTTTTTAAATGTGCCTTTAGGTATTGGTCCAGGGTAAGGCTCATAACCCTAGAAATTCACTAGAGGCTCTATGGGAAACCATGAAGAATCCTCTCAAGAGAATGGTAAAAGAATCATAGAACGATGACCGAGGAATTTCATTTTTCACAAATCTCACCAACGACAGTGTCACGACGACCAATCTTCATCAGCAAGAGATCCAAATAAAAGGTATGATGCATTATTTTGTATTTATTTCTCTGTTCCTAAATTAAATGGTGAACATGGACCAACCCCAGAACAGGTCGATCTATGGTTTGAACAATCCTTGTGGGATGGGTTATCCTATGTGCTATTTTATTGGGTTTTTATCATTTTAGATATTATTTTTGCTGATCGTTCTTGTGGGAACAGATTGAGACTAGAACAAACATCGGTCAAGATTCATTACTCATATTTTATCCTTATATTGTATCTCTTGAATTTCAATGTGTGTTATTCATTAATCATAATGTTGATAAATGATTGATCTATGTGACTTTTTTTGTTATCGTAATGATCCAAAATTGATATTACAACCTAGGTATGAATTATCCTAGGTTCAATGGTGATAGAGACAGACAAATTAGAGGGAATAATAAAAAATAATTCTTTAAAAGGTTTGCATCAGAATTTATATAAACATTTTTTTGGATATTGAAGGTCCAAAAAACATCAAATTAGTGTTAATGTGATGAAATGAACTTAGATCTTGAGTTTTGTGGTGAATGGATCACTCAAACGAGATCCAGATCGTCTGCTAAGGCACACAAGGGGAAAAAATTGGTTTCTAGAAAAACCCAATGGACATGGTGTGTATCCCAAGTTTACATGAAATTTTTTAACCACTGAGAAGTGGATATGGTTTTGGGAGATAGTTCAATGTCACATGGAGTGTGGCCCCCATCTCACGACATGTTGGACATTCTATAAGACTCAATGTGTATCTCGGGTGATACATGGAAACAGGGTGGAGTAAATTGGTTTCCTATATCGCATATCCACCCCACATGACTGGTCCTAGACCATCTAAATGAACTACCCTGTGTACTGGTATAAGGGAAGAGACACACCTGTTGACACAATATATTGGATCATGGTTGGAGTACATGGGTGGACACCATATGGAAGTACATCCCATGTTTCTTATTTTAAATGTTGTATACCCATCTGCTACACAACACAGTTTGGAATGACATGGGCAATTTGTTGACTCTACCTTCCATCACAGAGTCTAACAATTGAAAAAAGGGAATACCTTAGCATAAAGAGATTCATCCTTTGAAGAAACATCAAAAATTGACAAAGGAATGAAGAAGGTTTTGGTTATGAATGGGCCATGCAGGTTTCATCATGGTCATGATGGTATACCAATGCGCCACATATTGGGGGCACAGGTGACCTGCACGCCCAATCTAATTTTGGCCCAAGGTCTTTAGTAGCCTATAAATTCCCCTTTTTGGCCGCCCAATTGGGGTCAGAAAAATTCCATAAGTTATATTTAAGATCAAGCCTCCCTAGTCTATTATAAAATTCTTCCGAACACTTCAAATGTAATTTCATACCTAGAATGGAAGATCTAAACAGGGGAAACAAGACCTAAGGGTAGAAATTCATCAACACCTACACGTCTAAGTGTCTAAACCTTATGAGAAATAAAGACACTTGTACGCCACCTTATCATTTCAATAGAACATGCACGCCGCTCTTTTGGAAGGCTCTAGGGATAATTCTAAGGGATTGAGCCATGTCTCTCCCAAGTATTATCATATGGGTTAACTATTATGAAGGTACACCTATGTCAGGCTGGTATAACTACGCATACAGTACATGTGTGCACCAAACAGACCTGCACGCCTACATCTTTTTCGGTTCCTCTCTTACTAATTCACCTTTTTCCTTCAAATCCACCTCTCCTCTTCAAGAATTAGCCTTCAAAGTCCTCTTCAAAGCCATTTTTGGCATGATTCCATGGTGGGATTTCTTATCTGAATAGAATTATATAGAGAATATCTCAAAAACTAGTGATTTACATACATTCATGTCACTAAGGTAAGAGATTTCATTCATTCAAACTCATTATTTTATGATGAGAAGATCCTTAAATTTTGGCATCCTTCTTAGAATTAGGCCTCATGTTCCCTATTCTTGGGACTTCTTTTCAGGAGTAAGCCCCAGTCCAAGATCTCATAACCTATGCCATCTTTTCATGAGTAATCCCCATGTAGATCTTAACCTGGGAATCCTCATTAAGAGTAATCCCCAAATCCCCTAACATGGGACTCCTTTTCAAGTGTATTCCCCATTCTTCAAATTCCCTTAACCTAGGACTCCTCTTTATAAATAAGCCCCAGTCATAATTTACTTTTGATTTGGGCATCCTTTCATTAGTAAAACACAATCATAAGTCCCTTCTAATTTAGGCATCCTTCTCATAAGAAAACCCAAAATTAAGTATCCAAATCTCCATAAAAAACATATTCCTTTATGGACCTTGGTCCCGGGTTTCTTCCCTGATGTAAATCCTAATCCTCATCTATCTGGGTAGTCATACATACATAAGCCCCACATTATTTCTTATAATTTCTTCTTTCGTGGCACAATTGTTAGGTTTTACCAATACCTCATGTTTCTCACACAAAGCATGACTGACGTGAGCTTTGAGCATAAAAGTAATTATGAAATCTTTCCATGGGACATTATTCATGCATAAATATCATACATCTTCACGCAGACTACATGGGTTCTAATTCATTTTCTAAATAAGGATATGTAGTTAGCCCATCTGTAGGTACGATCCCAACTCTGAAATAATCCATGTCTTTCTGAATGAAAATAAACATCAAGTGCCCCGCTGAGTGGCTTTAAAACTAATATCGTTATTATAATGACCTATATATTTCTATATAATTTTTAGAATAATACTGTTGACTAAGAATATCTAACAAATAGAGATTATTATCTATCTATGAAGAACCTCAAATACATATTAAATATTCTCTAATATCTCATACATATCAATCATTTATTGTCAGATCTAAAGGAAATATCATTTTTATACTTTGTAATTTAATAAGGATTTATGAACATAACTCAAATTTATAAAGAGTCCCATTGTAGAAAATAATTCCCCTGAAAAAGGTTTGATGAGTCTGACCTCCCATCCTCTCGACCAATGAAAATTTTAAAGCCGCATCATCTCATAACTAATGAGCACCTTCCATTGGAATGTATGTTCAAATGGATATAGAATCATTTGATGTTTCTGGTTCTACGAAAAAACCCCTTAGAAACCGATTGGAATGATTGATCTTTAAACCAAGGAGGTCATCGCCAATTCCCGAGGAAACAAAAAATGGACTGCCCAACATGAATCCTTAACCACGTTAAAATGATGTTTTACTTATTTGTTAGGCCCTATTTAAACTCAATAAGAGGGAAAACAAAACAATCAATAACATATGTGCTCATCCAAAAGATGTGGTGGCTGAACTAATCTTGATTATGTCTATTATATTAAACAAGCACTTTTGTCCAAGATCTTCTATGTTACAAAAATGGATTCTCTAATGTTCACACCTGTGAATACCTCTTCTGTGAATACCTCTGCTGCTACTCCTTCTGGATCTTCGTCTGCTTAGGGGATGACATAACTTACACAGTGTTTCCAATTCTAGGTATCAAATGCACTGGTTATGGAATACCATCAAAACAGTACTATTCTGACTATGGAGGCTGCTCGACATGCCCTCCAAGTCAATAATTCACCTTAGTCGTCTGGACAACGACGACCAGTGATTAAGACGCTGGTAGATCCAACCACCATTTCTAACCATTTTGGGTCATTATCCTCGGAACCCAATCACCTGTCCCACCCATATTCTTGGGAGTTGAATGAGAAGGTCATTGATAGCCATAATTCAAGGAGATGAGATTTCTTCCCTAGGGATCCCATCGACAATCGCCGCCAGAATCGTGTGGCAGTGCACCCTCAACATGATGAGGGTGTCGTCTCCATGCATTCGACTCAGGTTCCTCGAACCCGAGCAGGAAAGAAAAACCCCCAGAGGTGACGACTGGTCAACAATGAGCAGGTTCTTATCTCTTCCATTTCCGGAGATGTCCACCAACCTTACTTTGTGGAATGCAATGAGCTGGTACACACACCTGTATGTTTTAATTCCTCTATCCAGCAAACTCATCTGGCAGCAACAAGCCATTCCCTCCATGAAATTATGGCGGAGTACTTTAGATAGGAAAATACACCTGTTTATAAATAATCATCTAGTCAACAGGCTTGTCTGACTACATGCGATGAATCAAGCCAACCCAATGTGTTGACAACTGGTAAACAGGTAGATACACCTGTTTACTCTCAACAAATCTATCAGCATCCCCATCTGCTAGTATTGAAGGAAGTTCATCAACCACGTTCGGTGTAGTGATATTAGTAGGCACAAAAACCTGCTAGTATTGATCAAGCATAACAACAGTTTCGTTTTGTAGCACCCAGAGAAGTCTCTTGGAAATCCCCAATGACAAACAATAGGAAAACTCAACTCTCTGCCCCCACACATGAGTACTGTCAGAATTCGCTGATAGGAAAATGAGGACATGAGCAGGAATACACACGTACTCTAATCATGGAATGGATGTATATCCCCATTCTGGAAGCTGAAGTCACCAATCACATTTTGACAATGGTTAATAAGTAGCAGAAAATCCATGCATATAATCTGGATGCCTGTTAGAATATTATAACAGCTTCAGAAACATCATGGTGAAAGAAATGAAAATATGACCCTTCTAGTGGAGTGACACATCAACATGTCACTCTAGAACAAACACAGAACTCTATTCCAGTGCAATAGGGTTGTGGGGGAATACTCACCCATATCATATAGATAACCAAGTTAGCCACATACACCTGATTTGAGTGGAGATAATCAGGCTAACCTAACAATTTCTCCTGAGCAGGCACATACACCAACCCATAATAACCACTTTTTTCAACAAGTGGTTTCTAACGTGTGAAAAAAGGAGTCTAAGAAGAATTCCTATCCATCAAAATTAAGAAATCAAGGTCTAATCTGTAATAAGGCCTTGCTCGATGTTGGTGTACTTGAAGCCCTCAGACAATTATCTTTTAGAATTCAAGATTTAACTCTCACATTTCCCAATAGTGGGAATATTAATTCCAAATGTCTTCATCAAAAACTTCCTCAAAAAGTCTTACTTCATGAAAATTCAGTCTATCTCGAAGTATCAACATCAGATGAGTGCCACAAGAACCCTCCGTGTGGCCAGATGACCAAGGACAAAAATGTTTCATCATCTGTTGTAACCCACCATGGTGGTCCTCCCCATGATGATGAATTTAGATATGAATGTCCCCTTAGTGGTAGTAATTCAAACTACTTGTAAAATTCATCAAAGTACTATTTAGTGATGAAAAATCTCTATTATCGTGAGGCACATGAATGTCTGAACCCAGTCATGTATGATGCTTTACCGCTAGCAGGTGAAATACATTCTCAATAAGAAGATATCCTCGGATGTAAGTCATTCTCTAATCCACCTCTGGGTCATTGATCTTCTAGTTTGAAAAATGAATTCTCTACCAATATTGTTCAATCTAATGATGCAACACGGATGAACCAGCTCTAGTCTAATCAGGTAGAAGAATCAACATTGAATGATAAAGAGGTAGTGCTGAATATGTGAAAACAACTGGCGAAAGGTGTAGTGCACGTTATTTTTTGGACTCTAGCTGACTCTCATTATGACATTCTCGAAATGTTGATGGAAGATTGTATTCACGATATTCGACTCAACAAGTGGAAAACCCTTTGTCAATTGAAAAAAATATTATCTTATGATGAATACAAAAATCAAGATAATAGAAGGGTTACAATGCCAAATTGACTTGGAATCTCCCTCAGTTTCTCAATATCTGATGGCTGAAAAGTAGCAGAGATCCCTTCAGCATTCATGCCTTGGCCCACTAAAACTTTTGATCCAGTTAATTGCCAATGCCTCATATGGTATTCATATCAGGGAATGGTGTGTTAATGGAGCACTACATTACACTGTGATCTCTATTCAACAAAGCCTGTCGAAAATTCTTTCATGGAATGTCATTTCCCATGGACGGCCAAAGCCAATTGGCTTTATTTTTAATCTATGGCTTGCTCAGGAACATGCCTCAACTAGTTCTCCCCAAAGTTAGGCATACAAAGAACATGTTTTCAAATTACTCTTGCATCATGCAAATGAGAATATCAAATAGGATTCCCATTTAGAGCAAGCACATCATCATGTGACAGAAGTGTCAGAAATTATTCAGCGTTTATTTGAGCTAGTTGATTTGAGTGGATGTAGGTTGATGCATCAAGCCAATTTTCAGACTAAAGTCTCCATGATCAGAAGAGCATTAAAGAAGGTCTCATGTGTAGAAGCTCAAGAAACACCCCAACTTTCCAGACTGGGGACTCTTTTAACCCAACCCTCGGAATCAACAAATAGGATTCGAAGAGTTGAAAAGGAACAACAGGAACGGGCCCAGTCCACCAGACTTGGGACTATTCCAAATCCTTAATCTTTTCCTTAGAGAAATTCAGTCTTCTCTCAATTAGGGAAGAAGCCACAATAGGAAAAAAGATCCAAATTATCTGGGGATTCCCTCAAAATTACGGTTCATCAAGAAGTTCATGAGGAATCAAATAAAAAAAGGAAATGTCTCATTAAGGAAATAGAAAATGAAAATATTGGAGAAATGCTGATAGAAGGGATGTAATTCATTCTGCATCAATTAATGTCATTAATTTTGTTTTTGATGATCTCCCGGATGAGGCTCATTCAGGGGGATCATATGATGAAGTTCCTGCTCAAGAATCTATGTACATAGAGGCAAATGAAGATGGTTTGCGTACACGAAATCAATGGCTTACCCAGAATCTTGGTATTATTTCAATAAACCATCTTCCCCATATCTAAAATGCGTCCAACAAGGGGAAAGGAATGTATTAGGTTTCATTCCACCCTTCCTCTAGAGAAGGCCGGTCACTCTCACTAGAGCAATTACTCGCACAACAAGAGAATGAAATGAAGGAATTGAGGAAGTTGAAGATAGAACTACTTCAAGGTAGTCTTCCTCTTAAGCCTGTTGGAGTCAGTCAGCCATGGGAATTTTTTTACAGCTACTGAGATGGATCAAGAATATCCTCCTCTACCAGAACAACATCACAGGTATAATCTTATCGGTCGGGTGAAACAACAACGAGTGGTGTTATCATCAGTTTCAATACCAGCCACTACATCTGTCCAAGCTCCAATTATTGCACTTTCTCAGGTCCAAGATCAAATAGATGTTTCTAAAAAGTTAATAACTACAATTGAGTCTTTAAAAGCTCGGTTGGAATCTATGGAGGGAAAACGTGCTCAAATTTAACCAGAAAAGAGAGTTTACCCTGAATGGGATGATGAAATTCCTCCCCCATCAAATTTTTCAATTCCCACATTCCCAATCAATAATGGTTCGAGAGACCCAGAGCAGCACTTAATCTATTTTGTTTCTCATTGTGATCCTATGATGGGAGCCCCTCAGCAATAGGAAGCAGTTAAGCTCAGTTGTTTTGTACAGTCATTACAAGGGCCTTCTTTTGTTTTTTACACAATATTACAATCTCAGTCGATTATCAGATGGAAAGATATTCGTCAACAATTCATTCATCAGTTCAGCTCAACTTTTCCAAATACAATAGTTTTTGATATTACAAATTGTATGAAAAGGGAGAATGAAAGGGTTTCAGATTTCATTGCTCACTGGATGGGATAAACATACTCCCTATGTTTAGCACTCCCTCAAGAGGAATTCTTGCCAATTATTTGTGGAAAATTTGCATGATGAATTACACAAACCGTTGATCCCTATCAAATACGTAGGAGGGTTTCGAGGCCCTACTTCGATCGCTCATCAGATTGAAGACTCTCTTACGAAGACAAAGGATAAAATTATTGTAATTCCATATGCTTCGGGAAGGAGAATGTGTAGTGTATAGACTACTACAGTTATGTTTAAAAAATCACTAGTACCTACTTTTACATAAAATCCGTCATCTTTCTGAAGGGATCCTCCTAATGAGTGTCAACAACAGATGTTGTTTTGTCAAGATTATCGAAGAGATCAAAGACGGAAACAATTTGAGGAGTTGAAAAGAAATGTTTAATTTTTCAGAAATGAACAGGATCCTGGTTACTTCATTTTAGCATTGGAAAATAGTTTGGTTCAATTTCCAAGGCCCAAGTGGCCAAAAAAGGAAGGAGATGAAGATCGTCCCAATTATTTCCCATTTAATCAGATGTTGGGGCATCCTATTCAGGAGATGTTTTGTCTTCAAAAATCTCCTTCAAAAAATGGTGGACTCAGGACATGTCAAATTAAGAGGTTCTTCAGCTCAGGTATCAAGTGTTACTGCTATAGAGCCATAGGAAGAAGGTGAGTGGCAAGAAGTCAATAGAAAAAAATGCACAGAAATATGATGACTGGATGGTCAGAAAGACGATCATCTTAACTCATGCCATTTTACAAACACAATTGAAGAAATCAATTGTGTCTTCTACTATGAATGCCATAGAAAAACCCACTTCATCATAGGGAAATTCTTGAATGAAATGGAATCATTCAATGAAAGAAGAGCAATCAGAAGAACATGAAATCAATGTCAAATCTGTAGTTTTCTTTCACTCTGGTTTATATTATGCCATCTACTCGAAATCATGGGCACCACACCATCAAACGGAACAACCCACATTGGCTAATCAGGTAGTGTCTTCATTAGATAAAGAGTTTATTTTCAGTTCTGTTAAGATGATTCACTTGACAGATCATTATGACAGTCACAGTTTTGATTGTAATGAACCCGAGTTCCCTTTATCGAATAGAGGAACTATAGGGAGTTCTAGAGGTCTGGGATACAGAGTAAGACATCGATATCCTATAAGCCACTATTTCAATTCTACCCATACTAGAACTATGTATGTCTCAGAAACTCATTGAAGATCGCTTTAGCGGGATTAACAAGAACAAGAATGTTCTTCCATGGAATGAAAAGTCAGTCTTAGCACAATTATTCTGGAGTATCAGCTAGAGGTTACACCTTTTTCCTCATAGTAGGTAAATAGTCCTAGTTGGTCCAATCATCCAAATCCAAGAGTATTTCCAACTCCTATCCTGATAAAAGATGCATCTACATCCATAGAATCAACTTCAAAGGCACCTGCTAAACCACATGTTCTTGTTGGGGAACAAAGACCATTGGATCAAAATTATGATGTCTTGAAACATTTGTCCCATGTACCTGCCAAGTTATCAATTTATTGGATTACTGGAATCTATCAAATTATCTTCAGGAAGAACTCATTGAGGCTTTGTCAAGTCCTCAGGAATTGGAAACTGAAATTGTGGTGGCTGAAGTCTATCATGTAGAGAATGATCCTGTAGAATGCCATGTAGTGATATCTTTCACAGATGAAGATGAAGAGGATGTTGTTCACTAACATATTAGACAATTGTGTTTATCTGGAAAGGTCAATGATGTATAAATCTGTAGAACTTTCATTGATAATGGTTCAGGATTCAACCTCATCCACATTAGTACACTTTGTTGATTGGGCCTCACCGAATCTTATTTATCTCTATCTACTTTGATGTTGCAAGGATATGATAAAAATGAACAAGAACCTCTGGGTGAGATTACACATAGAACTCAGTTTGGAAATCTTGTACCCAATTCCAATTTCATGGTTGTTCGTCGTGACATAGCTTTTAACATGTTTCTTAGAACACCTTGTTTACATAAACATGTTGCAATTCCTTCAGCATAACATCAATGTCTTAAATATTGTTTCAATGGCCAAATTGGGACATTGTATGGTGATAAAGAGCATTTCAAAAGACGTAAATCTCAATACATTGAGGGGAAATTCTATCACATGGAGGGAAAGGAGAAATCCATAGAAAGAGAGGATACCAATGTTAATGATCCATATGATTTGAAATAGTTTTCATTAAACCCATTCTTAAATGTGAGTATAGATTATGTGTTGCCTATTAGTCAAATTGAATACATAGACCCAAATCCAAATACTCTTATGGAAACTTCAATGATTTCAATTATACAAATCAAGCCAGAAAACATGGGAGAAATTAGTAATTCACCAAGAAATGATGAAAGCCCAAATGGAGATTTCTTCATTTCATCTACTGAAATCCTAAAAATATATACACCGCCAACAAGGCCAGAAGAAGTTATAGAAATGTATGATGAGAACAACGATGTTCATTCTCAACACATCTTCTCCTCTTTATTACCTAAGGAAGACCCTTCATCATCAATAGGGTCAGAAATGGAAGCCTCTTCTTCAAGATGTTCAAATTCTAACATCTCTTCTGATCTTGGAAATTCTGCTTCATCATCTACTATGCAAGTAGAAACAGAGGAAATAACACATGTTGAAGAAGAAGATCAAGATCGCAGGGATGCTCCTCCGACATTTGAATAGGGAATCTCTACCACTATGGATGAACTCAGAGAAATAAATTTGGGTACAAAAGATGATCCACGTCCCACTTTAATTAGTCCGTCCATGACTCTTGATGAGAAGGAAATGTATATTTCATTTTTTAAGAAAAATTGAGATATTTTTTAGTTGAACTATACAACGATTCTAGTCCTTGATCCTGATGTTTCTACTCATCATTTGGGTTTTCCAGAAGAACATCTAGTATTCATGAAAGCTGCAAGAAGAACACACCAAACCTATGCTTCCAAAATTGAAGCTGAAGGGGATATGCTTATGAATGCTAACTTTTTCAAATAAGATAAATATCCAAAATTATTGGCTAATATTGTCCCTGTGAAAATGAAGAATGGAAAAAAATTGGGTTTTCATTGATTTCAGAGATCTTAATCGGCATTTTCCCAAGGATGATTTTCCCGTTCCAATTACAGAACTCTTAATTGATGCAACAGCTGGCTATGAAGAACTTTCCATTATGGATGGATATGCTTGTTATAATCAAATCCTAATGGCTCTATAAGATGAATAATCTATAGCTTTCAGAGCTCCTCAGGGTGTGTTTCAATATCGGGTAATGCCCTTTTTCCTCAAGAATGTGTGCTCAACATATCATTGTGCATTGCATCATATCATCAATCCCTTTTTAGGGAAGTTTGTTTAATTTTATATAGGTGATTTTGTGGTTAAATCTAAACAATGTTTTAATCACTTGGATGATTTAGATATCCTATTACATAAAATTCGACAACATAATTTGAAGACGAACTCCTTAAAATGTTGTTTTGGGGATACCCCAGGAAAATTTCTCAGCTTTTTTGTACGCCATCATGGTATTGATGTCGATCCTGAGAAGGCAAAGTCAATACTTACTATGTCACCTCCTCGAAATTTGAAATAATTGAGATGACTTCAAGGGCACGTGGCCTATATTCGGAATTTCATCGCTAATCCGGCATGAAAAAGATTACCCTTCACCAAATTTATGAAGAAGGGAGTCACGTAAGAGTGGACTAAGGAATGTCAAAAAGCATTCAATGTTATTAATAAATATCTCATGAGTCCACCAGTATTAATGCTACCGATTGAAGGAAGACAACATATCTTCTATGTGACATCTTTACAACAATCAGTGGGTGCCCTCTATTCCCATAAGAATGATGTTGGGAATGAAAACAGCCATTACTATCTCCGTCAGACAATGATTGAAGCAGAAACATGATATTCAAGTATTGAGAAGTGATGCCTAGCATTAATCTATGTAGTTCAGAAATTGAGACACTACTTGAAACATCATGAGGTCCAATTGGTATCTCTTAATAACCTTCTAAAATTCATCCTGAGTCATCTGATGCTTACAGGACATCTGCCAAGGTGGGAAGTTATTTTTCCACAATTTGATATATAGTATGTATCTCAAAAGGTGATAAAGGGACAATCTCTGGCTGATTTCCTTGCTGAACATCCTTTAGTAGAAGATACATCTTTATATATTAATTTTCCTTATAAAGAAGTCTTTTCTATTCTAGATAATCTTCAATCATGGGAAATGTACTTTGAAAGTGCTTCAAGAAGTCCAACAGGGAAAAAAATGGAAGATCCTAAATTCAACAAAGTTGGGATAAGAATTGTGCTCATTTCCCTAGAAAAGGATGTGCTACCTAATTCCTACTTATTGTGGGAAGGTGGTACCAATAATGAAGCAAAATATCATGCTCTCAACGTTGGATTAGAGTTGGTGTTTCAAGAACAAGTGAATCACTTAATGGTGAAAGGTGAGTCAGATCTGGTTATAAAATAAGTCAATGGGGATTATGCCATCAGAAAAGAATATTTAATCTGTTTGTATGATTACGTCAGAGAATTAATGGAGTAAGTTCCTTGTGAACCGACATTTTGTTATGTCCAGTGATCACAAAATGCCCATGTTGATGCACTAGCCAATATAGCTACAGCTATAGCAGATCCAAATCAGGACGAGACATTCATCAGTATTGCCCACCGTCATACAATTTCACCTTAACTTCAAACAATAACATAGGAAATCAATGAAATTAGTCCCATTTTTGAACCATACGGTCATACCATAGGATGGATGACATCTATTAGGTAATACCTTCAAAATGGAACACTCCCTTATTAGAGAACAGAGAAAGAACAAATCAGGCCATGTGTGGTCAATTTTACTCATTATGATATCCTAGATCACCTTGAGAAAATTCTCTATAGGTGTAGTTTTGATGGAATCCTCTTCTGATGCATTGATGGGGAAGAGACAATGGCTGTCATGAAAGAAGTACATGCAGGAGTCTGTCATGCCCTCCAATCTGGACATAGACTGTCTGATCAAATTTGAAGGCTTGGATAATTTTGGCCTTCAATGATACATGATAGTATTGATTTCACTAAGAAGTTTCATTCATTCCATGTATCTTCCAACTTCATTCATCAACCTCTATATTTTCTTCATACAACTAAATACTAGAGGCAATTTTACACATGTGGAATGGATGTAGTTGGACCTCATTCATCAGCTACAACCAAGAAGTTTATGTATATTCTTACTGCTGCTGACTTCATTTCCAAATGGGCAGAGGCAATACCTCTCAATGAATTTTTTTCTAAATGAATTGTTATATTCATCAAGTCTATCATCATTACCAGACTAGGTGTCCCTCATATTATATTGACGGACAATGGCACCAAATTTTGTTCATCTGAGCTAAAGAGGTTGTATCAAGAATAAAAAATAAAATCCAACCATTCATCTTAGTATCATGCAGCGGCCAATGGCTAGATAGAAGCATTCAACAAGACTCTTTCAAACATACTACAAAAAATGTTGGATAAATATAAGAAATCATGCCCTGACAAACTCTTTCATTCTTTATGGGCTTATCGGACCACCACTCGCACTGCAACACGGTCGACTCCATATTGATTGGTATATGGAATTGAAGCAGTCTTTCCCATTGAAGTTAAATTACCTTCACTCAGAGTAGCCATTTTTGATCAGTCATCTATAGATGAACAACATCAAAAGTGATTGGATGAATTGGAACATTTATATAAAAAATGATTATGCACCCCACATCACTTGGAAATCTATCATAATTGAATAGAAAGGGCTTTCAACGAAATAGTTTGTCTTCATTCATTCATTCAAGAAGAATTGGTATTAGTTCTTTTAACTCCTGTGATACCAAGAAAGAAACCTCCCAATCTTGAACCAAAATGTTAAGGACATTTCTCAATACAGAGGGTCTACTCCAATGGAGCTTATTCTTTAATCTCAATGGATGGAGAACTCATCACGACTCCAACCAATGCCATATTTCTGAAGAAGTATTTTATATAAACACAAATACATCAGCATCGGTCTATTCATATAACCTTAAACTATTCGCACCATCATCCAACATGACGTTAAACCGTGTCATCACCCAAAATGACGTTAAACTATATTGTTGCCTTTTATGTCCAAGATACATGATGCTAAACTATACAACACCCCAATGTACAACATGACGTTAAACCGTGTCATCACCCAAAATGACGTTAAACTATATTGTTGCCTTTTATGTCCAAGATACATGATGCTAAACTATACAACACCCCAATGTCCAACATGACGTTAAACTATGAAAATGTCCCTAATACGTCCAACATGACATTAAACAATGTCCCCATTGTCCTCACTACAAGACATTAAACTCTATAGCCATACGTCCAAGCTATATGATGCTAAATTTTACAACACATGTCCTTGTTATATGACATTAAACTATACAACCCCACTTTTTTCCATACTAAATGACATTAAACTGCATATTCCCTATTGTCCATAATGACGTTAAACTATACTCAGTACCTTATATGTCCAACGTGACATTAAACTATGCATCGTTAGGGTTGTTTCTACCTCTGATTTCTCACACCGAGTATGACTCACGTGAGCTTAGAGTAAACTTCAACCATAACATCCTCTTTGCACCGCTAACCATGAGTAAGTCCCAACACCATTTTTAGGTTTTTGTTTTCAAAAAAAAAACATGATCACCAATTCATTCTTCAATTGAACTACGCAATCTTTGATCCTTGCCTTATACACTAGGTACGTGGGAAACCTCATGAGGTTCAAGCCCAAAACTAATCTCTTCACATCAGTCCACCTCTATTTCATATGATGTTAATTCGTGAAGCCGCCCCCAAAATTAATATTTTCACATTGGTTCACCATTGTCTATGCTAAATGACAATGAACTGTACAACACTTTTGTCCTATATGACAATAAACTACCACATTCTTTGACTCCCACACCTGAGAGGGAATCATTATTTACATTGATCTCCAATCATGTTATATTCTAAAAAATATGTGCATACATGGCAACACCCGAACCTTTTATTTTGGGTCAAACCATAATTTCACTAATGTCCCCTTTCCCCATTCACTTGTACAAACCATATTTGTACCGAGTGTATTTCAAGAACTACGTACGGCTTGATTCCCATCCATATGGGATATGTAGGAACGTTTGAGCGTCTCTCTAATCTAGGCCCAAGACTTTAGGCTTAACTCCAAATTGCACTTTCAGTCCCTCGGCTGAAATGTCTTCCTATGAAAACATGAATGTGGTATTAAAACCATGGTCTTCATTCACATCAGGTTTTAAAAACAAAAACTTTGTATTCATTATTATTGTTTGAGCTCAATGACCACAAACTAAGATCTCACATACTGTCACCCCACATGACGTTAAACTGTATTTCACGAACTACATCTACCTTGATTCTCATTCTAATGAGATATGTAGTGATGTCCAACATCTCAATACAGAACCCATCCACAACATGATTATGGTTAGCATTGGTCTTTTTATCTCTTTAATGCATTGGACGATACCCATTTTCATGTGTCGTACCCCAAACCGTATATACTTCTAGATCTCCAAAACCCTTTTCTTGACTTCTGATCACAAAATGTAAATTTCTGAGAGTTCTTTTTCTATACTATAAAGCACATGCCCTTAGGCTTCCTTGCATATGTAGTATACATAATGGACCTGTCAGCCAAAATATGTTATTATTTCACTATGAATCGAATTCCCTTAGGTGTCCCTTTATAATTCAACCCCCTAACGAGTTTTTCAAATAATGGTGAATTCATTCTTGGGAAGAAATCCTCTTTTTTCCTTAGTTGTCTTAATGACAATATGTAGGGATCCGCAAAAATAGCCATCCATAACATATTTGTCCCATACTCTTTTTCATTATATGAAAGTATTCAAGTCTATGGTTTATATTTCCCATCCCAACATTTGGGTCAGACCTTTGAAGGAGTGACATTCATCCAATTCTTAAAAAATCTTGAATGGAAATATCCTCCCCCTATTCAAGTACCTCTCTCCATACAACAAACTCTATGATTTTGAAAATATGAATCTCCATAAACATTCACTGTCTTTTTAGCAGTAGAAAATTAAATTTATGAGAGTTCATTTTCCTAACTATGTAACATGTTCCCTTAGGCGGACTTGCATAAGTAGTCTACATAACGGACCTGTCAGCCATAAGATGCTATTATTTGACTATGCAGCCAATTCCCTTAAGTGTAACTCCATAATGCAACCCCCTAACAGGGTTTTTTTAAATAGTGGTAACTTCATTCATGGAAAATACTTATTCTAATGCCTTTTATCCCTTTTCCATATCATTCCTCAGACTCAAAATTTCTTAAGTCATTGTTTATGTCACGACCCCCTCCCACCAAAGATGCCCCTCCTGAGCTGGCAATGGTGAAAGGGAGATAATGACCCCTGAGTCCCGCCTCCAGTAGGCCCCGGGTTGGCGACTAGCACCAAGGGTATGAGTTTTCACAAATATGGGAGGCATTACCCTTTTTATTATTTTGGATCGGGAAATAGGACAAGTCAACCAGCAAAAAGGGAAAAGAACAAGTGTATATAAATAAACCCAAACCAATCCCACATGCATGTTTAAACAATTTTTATAACAATGTACAAGTACAAGGAAGCTCAAAAGTACAATGCCAAAGAAAACAAGAGAACAACAACTGCAACAACTCCAACTGCCCGACTAGTAGGGTCCCGCACGGCCCTGGTAGTCCTCCTGGAAACCTGAAAGTAAACCTAGGGTGATCATACAAGTATACTCAGTAGGGAAACATAAAGCTCTCGTGCACAAGTGGGGAGACACCCTAAGGTCCCGTGAGAAAACAGAAGAACCAGAAACTAACAAGGAAAAACTATCCACCCAGCCTCACTGGTCACACTCACCAAGTAACACAAACAAGTTTAGTATATATATAGAACAAAAGTATTGGGTACCCCGCACCATTTCCCACTTAATTAGAGGCTGCTCTTCCTAACGGCAAACGTCCTGACGCTACCACACTCTTCCCTCCCGCACACACCTGGGCCAAACCACGCATCCCGCCCGCACACACCTGGGCCTCACAACCACGCATCTCGCCCGCACACACCTGGGCCACCACCACTAACCCGCCCGCAGACACCTAGGCCTCATCCCGAAGGTTCTTGGGAACGGTAAGCCTGCCCGAAGAGTCTTGGGCTAAAGGTCACCTCAAGCCATCACAGCCTCCAAGACCTACCCGAAGAGTCTTGGGTGTAAGGTCACCTCAATCCATCATAGCCTATGGAAGAAGGAGTAGTAAGGAGCTAGTAACTAAGGGGGAACACCCTCTCCCATAAAATGGGAGTGTTCGGCACTAGGTGCTTGACATGGGTGTGGTGCGACAAAACACAAAGATACAATTATATATATACATATACCAAACACACAGCCCAACCTATAGCTTCTTAAAAAGAGAAACTAAACATGTGCCTCGGCACTGCTACCATGAAGAATGCATCAACAACCAAACAATCATCCCCCAACCCCATTTAGGTTTTCATGTTTCATGCAATGGTTTAACAAATTATTACTACTGGGAAACTATCATCCAGACAAAACCTTTCACATACATATCCCTGCCATCCACAACCAAGGTTAGGTAAAACGCAAGCAACCACATGCCATTTCATTTACAAAAGATTATCACACCCATACAACATTCCATCATTCATTTATTTCAAAGTTCCACACATAAAACCCTTTCCACACACAAAACATTTCCTCCTTTTAAAACACCTTTTTTACTTCAAAATACTTTTCATAATCAAAACACTTTTCATAAATAAAGGCATTTTCCACAACCAACCACTTCCCATTTCAACCCCATCGTTTACAAAACATTTCACACCTCCACGTTTCCATCATCAACAATTCCAATAAGATCACCACCCAAACGTCGCAGCCCCGCTGCTCACCCAAACCACAACAGCCCACAAAACACCCCCAACACATGCCACGTAACCAAGACAACACCCACATTTTCATTATTCCATTTTGGTTCAACCGGGGTGATCACACAAGGGTTCTAGATTTTCATTTAAAAAAGTCAACTTTACGTGATTAACCAATTTTCACATTTCATGAAGTTTCCATCCATAAGAAAATACAGAAGGAGAGGGCAACATTTAATTGCGTAAGAAAAGGCCCCCAACGACTGTGATATTCAGTAGGTAGAAGCTCATTCAATTCACAAATATAATATCACAGGATATAAAAAGTAAGGTAACAATAATCACTAACTTCCCAACCCCATTCTTTAACCAGTTATTATCTTTATTTAAAGGTTCAACCATTTCTCATGAAAACAAAAGGATACCCGCCACACATGATACACAAATTAGAGAGACAAAGGTGAGATCCCTACCTCAAAAGGTCCCGATCACGTCGCTTCCGACGACGTCCTTCGGTGTCCTCCGCCTTTGCCAAACCCGACAAATGCCTCCTAGGATGGAAGCTGGAGAAGGGAGGCCGGACGGAAAGGTGACAAGTCCAGGCTTAGAAGCTTCGTCTCGTCGCTACGATCCTGTGGCCGCTGACGGATTGACGATCGGAGTTCGGACAAAGAAGTTAGAGGAGGAAGACTTCTTGATCATCCAAGAGTGTCGTCGTGCGAAGAAGAAGTGATTGGTCTGGAAATAATCCGCGCCCCTTTCTTATATAGCCAACGAATAGGTAAAACAGTATGAAGCGTGTATTGATGAATACACGGTGTGACTGTACACCCGTTACGTGTTTTGACTGGTCAACACACGACACGTCACGCGGTTTCCACACGTTTTAAAAAAAGACGTTAATTTTATTAATATGTGTGTTTCGTTGACCCGAGACATAACTCATAAAAAGGTATCCATCACTGGTCTTAAAATGACCGTCTTAATTACAGGATTACACTTCCGCTGACGGTTCGTCATTCCGACACCATATGAAGAAGTTATAGGCTTTTTAAGTTTTGATCACCCAAAATAAAAATATTATTATTTTATTATTATTATAATTACTTATTTATTTATTTTTATAACTCCAAATCAATCGTGATTTGGTCTCTTTCACGTTGGAAACAAACACTCCCTCCTTTTACATTTATTTCTCTTTTAATTTCATTCCCATTAATACCTTATAATCATTATTATAATATATAATAATAATGACTTAAAAAAACTCCTCAATCCCATGCCACCACCAAAAGTGGCGCCTCCTTCCATGATTGATTTCTTTATTTTTATTTTATTTTTCAAAACTCATCTCTCTCCAATTTATTTCATATCATTATTAATATATTGTTAATATTCTCTCTCCAATCTCATTGCATTTAATTCAAAACATAATTCTCATTAAATTAGTTTACCATGGTTATTCTCATATTAAATTTAAACCATTCCATTTAATTAAAACCATATCCACGACAAAACAAAATTAATATAACCAAATATTCAACCCCTTTTTAATACCTTTAATTTCATTAACCTCTCGCATATAGTTTTACGCCATCATTGTCATTTATTGTTTTTCAAAAATAAAAACAATTCATCAACTTATTTTATTAACTCATCACCATCATTATTTTTAATAATGATAATATTTATGCTCATCGCATTGACCACGTTAAACAACCCCGTTGGATATCTGAATCTGACCATGCCACGTAGATGTCACATAACGTCCATTAATTTAATTATTTATTTCTATTTATTTCTATTTCACACTGATTAAATTGAACCACTTTTATTAAATTAAAACCATTCATTTTAATAAACCCAACATATTTTTACACCACCATTATTATTATTATTTAACATAATAATAATAACGAACTCACCTTTAATTTTATTAACGCACCACCATGCTTCCATTGTGCATCTTCATTTATTTGTTTGCAATAAATATCATAACTCATTTTATTAATTTCTCATTAATATTATGAATAATATTTATAACACAACACCCATTATTATTATTCAAATTTAATTTCAACAATTACTCAATTAGTAATCAACCGCATGTTTCATTTATCAACCTATAATGGGTCACACACCTTCCCACTTCACATCATTAATAATAATAACACCCATTAAATCATTTTATCATGATTATTCTCTTTTTAGTTTAATTAATCACACAATTTATGTCATCATCATTATTATTTAACATATTTTTATGTTATCATCAGTATTAAAAAAATTATCATTATAACGCACGTCATGTTGACCACATCGATTTCAACAAGGAATGGACCGGAGGGGTCCGGGCCATTACATCAGATACCTCTCAGAACATTCTCATCCTCGAGAATTAAAAACCAACCCAGAAAAAGAATGGATCCGAACAACCACCCTGCACGATACCTCTCAGGGCTCTTGTCATAACAGGAAACAACCGAAAACCCTAATTATATGAGTTAGGAATTCCTTCTCCCATACCGAGATATTATCCGCTTTAGGCGGCACTGACTCGCCTTCATGGGTTTAATCGCATCCACATTAATGCGTCTCGATTAGGAATTAGGTCTTCCGACTTCCATATATTAGGATTTTACAAACTTACAATACCCCCAACACCATACACAACAACAATAAATTGCCCGAACACATGGCTTGAGGAATTCATTCTCCCATGTCGAGATATTATCCGCTTTATGCGGCACTGACTCTCCTGCACGGGTTTAATCGCATCCACATTAATGCGTCTCGATTAGGGATCAGGTCCTCCCCTCCCCACATGTAAGGACTCTTCACACACATTTAAAGGAAAGAGGGAAATAACATAGCATTATAGACTCATGGAAAACAAGGTCCAGGCCCAAAGCATGGGCGAGAATGAGTTTCAACGATTGAGTGTGATGCTCCTGGATTTAAACAAAACCTGAACGAGAGAATTTAAGTAAAACATGAAACATCTCTCTAGATCTTTCGCCTTGCTGGGGTTTCCACTTCTGTTGCGTGAAATTGTCCGCGTCCCACTCCTCTGCATTTCTATTAACGTCCAAGTGCCATAGATGTACGGTAAACAATGATCGCCTAAGCCCAAGTAGTAATGAAAAACTCAAAGTTTTAATTATCATTTTATTTCAATTTCTTTCCCAGAACACCCAAATCAAGTAAAACACAAACATGATGATGCATGTACCTTCCCTAGGGTCTCTACCCTGCAATAAATATAGTCTCACTTGGTCGTTCGGTAGGCTCAGAGTCCTTGCATCGGATCACGGGGGGCCCTAAAATCCCATGTCCTAGCCGGTCTTCCCTGTCCTATGTCACGCACCAAGATTAACGAACACTGTTGCCCTACCATCCCATGCAATCCTCACTGTTCCTAACTCCAGACTCCATCCTATCTCTCAACCATCAGCCTCTGATACCATTATGTCACGACCCCCTCCCACCAAAGATGCCCCTCCTGAGCTGGCAATGGTGAAAGGGAGATAATGACCCCCGATTCCCGCCTCCAGTAGGCCCCGTGTTGGCGACTAGCACCAAGGGTATGAGTTTTCACAAATATGGGAGGCATTACCCTTTTTATTATTTTGGATCTAGAAATAGGACAAGTCAACCACCAAAAAGGGAAAAGAACAAGTGTATATAAATAAACCCAAACCAAGCCCACATGCATGTTTAAACAATTTTTATAACAAGGTACAAGTACAAGGAAGCTCAAAAGTACAATGATAAAGAAAACAAGAGAACAACAACTGCAACAACTCCAACTGCCCGACTAGTAGGGTCCCGCACGACCCTGGTAGTCCTCCTGGAAACCTGAAAGTAAACGTAGGGTGAGCATACAAGTATACTCATTAGGGAAACCTAAATCTCTCGTGAACAAGTGGGGAGACACCCTAAGGTCCCGTGAGAAAACAGAAGAACCAGAAACTAACAAGGAAAAACTATCCACCCAGCCTCACTAGTCACACTCACCAAGTAACACAAACAAGTTTTGTATATATATAGAACAAAAGTATTGGGTGCCCCGCACCATTTCCCACTTAATTAGAGGCTGCTCTTCCTAACGGCAAACGTCCTGACGCTACCACACTCTGCCCGCCCGCACACACCTGGGCCAAAACACGCATCCCGCCCGCACACACCTGGGCCTCACAACCACGCATCTCGCCCACACACACCTGGGCCACCACCACTAACCCGCCCGCAGACACCTGGGCCTCATCCCGAAGGTTCTTGGGAACGGTAAGCCTGCCCGAAGAGTCTTGGGATAAAGGTCACCTCATGCCATCACAACCTCCGAGACCTACCCGAAGAGTCTTGGGTGTAAGGTCACCTCAAGCCATCATAGCCTATGGAAGAAGGAGCAGGAAGGAGCTAGTAACTAAGGGGGAACACCCTCTCCCATAAAATGGGAGTGTTCGGCACTAGGTGCTTGACATGGGTGTGGTGCGACAAAACACAAAGATACAATTATATATATACATATACCAAACACACAGCCCAACCTATGGCTTCTTAAAAAGAGAAACTGAGCATGTGCCTCGGCACTGCTACCACGAAGCATGCATCAACAACCAAACAATCATCCCCCAACCCCATTTAGGTTTTCATGTTTCATGCAATGGTTTAACAAATTATTACTACTGGGAAACTATCATCCAGACAAAACCTTTCACAAACATATCCCTTCCATCCACAACCAAGGTTAGGTAAAACGCAAGAAACCACATGCCATTTCATTTACAAAAGATTATCACAACCATACAACATTCCATCATTCATTTATTTCAATGTTCCACACATAAAACCCTTTCCACACACAAAACATTTCTGCCTTTGAAAACACCTTTTTACTTCAAAATACTTTTCATAATAAAAACACTTTTCATAAATAAAGGCATTTTCAACAACCAACCACTTCCCATTTCAACCCCATCATTTAAAAAACATTTCACACCTCCACGTTTCCACCATCAACCATTCCAATAAGATCACCACACAAACGTCACAGCCCCGCTGCTCACCCAAACCACAACAGCCCACAAAACACCCCCAACACATGCCACGTAACCAAGCCAACACCCACATGTTCATTATTCCATTTTGGTTCAACCGGGGTGATCACACAAGGGTTCTAGATTTTCATTTAAAAAAGTCAACTTTACATGATTAACCAATTTCCACATTTCATGAAGTTTCCATCCATAAGAAAATACAGAAGGAGAGGGAGACATTTAATTGCGTAATCAAAGGCCCCCAACGACTGTGATTTTCAGTATGTAGAAGCTCATTCAATTCACAAATATAATATCACAGGATATAAAAAGTAAGGTAACAACAATCACTAACTTCCCAACCCCATTCTTTAACCAGTTATTATCTTTATTTAAAGGTTGAACCATTTCTCATGAAAACAAAAGGATACCCTCCACACATGATACACAAATTAGAGAGACAAAGGTGAGATCCCTACCTCAAAAGGTCCCGATCACGTCGCTTCCGACGACGTCCTTCGGTGTCCTCCGCCTTCGCCAAACCCGACAAACGCCTCCTAGGATGGAAGCTGAAGAAGGAAGGCTGGAAGGAAAGGTGACAAGTCCAGGCTTAGAAGCTTCATCTCGTCGCTACGATCCTGTGGCCGCTAACGGATCGACGATCGGAGTTCAGACAAAGAAGTTAGAGGAGGACAACTTCTTGATCATCCAAGAGTGTCATCGTGCGAAAAAGAAGCGATTGGTATGGAAATAATTTGTTCCCCTTTCTTATATAGCCAACGAATAGGTAAAACGGTATGCAGCGTGTATTGATGAATACACGGTGTGATTGTACACCTGTTACGTGTTTTGACTGGTCAACACACGACACATCACGAGGTTTCCACACGTTTTAAAAAAAGACGTTAATTTTATTAATATGTGTGTTTCGTTGACCCGAGACATAACTCATAAAAAGGTATCCATCACTGGTCTTAAAATGACCGTCTTAATTACAGGTTTACACTGCCGCTGACGGTTCGTCATTCCGACACCATATGAAGAAGTTATAGACTTTTTAAGTTTTGATCACCCAAAATAACAATATTATTATTTTATTATTATTATAATTACTTTTTTTTTTATTTTTATAACTCCAAATCAATCGTGATTTGGTCTCTTTCACGTTGGAAACAAACAATCCCTCCTTTTACATTTATTTCTCTTTTAATTTCATTCCCATTAATACCTTATAATCATTATTATAATATATAATAATAATGACTTAAAAAAAAACTCCTCAATCCCATGCCACCACCAAAAGTGGTGCCTCCTTCCATGATTGATTTCTTTATTTTTATTTTATTTTTCAAAACTCATCTCTCTCCAATTTATTTCATATCATTATTAATATATTGTTAATATTCTTTCTCCAATCTCATTGCATTTAATTCAAAACATAATTCTCATTAAATTAGTTTACCATGGTTATTCTCATATTAAATTAAAACCATTCCATTTAATTAAAACCATATCCACGACAAAACAAAATTAATATAACCAAATATTCAACCCCTTTTTAATACCTTTAATTTCATTAACCTCTTGCACATAGTTTTGCGCCATCATTTTCATTTATTGTTTTTCAAAAATAAAAACAATTCATCAACTTATTTTATTAACTCATCACCATCATTATTTTTAATAATGATAATATTTATGCTCATCGCATTGACCACGTTAAACAACCCCGTTGGATATCTGAATCTGACCATGCCACGTAGATGTCGCATAACGTCCATTAATTTAATTATTTAATTCTATTTATTTCTATTTCACACTGATTAAATTGAACCACTTTTATTAAATTAAAACCATTCATTTTAATAAACCCAACATAATTTTACACCACCATTATTATTATTATTTAACATAATAATAATAACGAACTCACCTTTAATTTTATTAACGCACCACCATGCTTCCATTGTGCATCTTCATTTATTTGTTTGCAATAAATATCATAACTCATTTTATTAATTTCTCATTAATATTATGAATAATATTAATAACACAACACCCATTATTATTATTCAAATTTAATTTCAACAATTACTCAATTAGTAATCAACCGCATGTTTCATTTATCAAACTATAATGGGTCACACACCTTCCCACTTCACATCATTAATAATAATAACACCCATTAAATCATTTTATCATGATTATTCTCTTTTTAGTTTAATTAATCACAGAATTTATGTCATCATCATTATTATTTAACATATTTTTACGTTATCATCAGTATTAAAAAAAATTATCATTATAATGCACGTCGTGTTGACCACATCGATTTCAACAAGGAATGGACCGGAGGGGTACGGGCCATTAAAGTTTACATTTTTTCTCTAATACAAGAAGATGGTAATATGTTTTTAGATAAATTATCAAGGAATTGAGTCAATTTTGATCCACTTAGTCAATGATATTTCGAACTTAAACATTAGTTTTTTTATGTCCGATGTGCAAGACTTTAAACTGCCTACAAAATACAAGGTAACTCTAAATAAAAGTCAAGACCCAGCTCACTAAACATACATTTTGTATGATTTGCGTAATATTGAGAAAATAAAAGATTCAATGTTTGTAGGTTTTTTTATAATCCTAGAAAAAATCAAACTATTCCTAGAAGGCCCATTGGCATAGGTAACATTTAAAGCAGGTAGTAAACATATACATGCAAAAATTATTGAAGATGAATGTGTTTTTCATTTGATCCCAAGAGTTAGAGGGAAATCCACATATTCGAGTCTCTTCTCTTTTCCAAGGACTACAAAAATCTATCAACATAAATAATCCTTTGATTTATGGAATCTCAGGCTTCATCAGAAGCCACATGAACCTCATGCACTCGATCATCTTCACTCTTTTTAGTTTGATTGAGTGCTTTCTTGGCATCTGCAATGGATTTCATACCATTCGTTTCAACTCCTTCTAGTGAATTATTAATTTCGTCAAGTTCCCTAGTAACAACATCTAACTATTGTTGAAGGTGCATCTATTGGAAAACATTCTCCTTGATCTTATGTTTCATCTTCTTCAACATGGCAGCATGATCAACCTCAGCTCGGGACACTACAACCTCAAATTTGTGGACATTGGCCAATATCCTTGCATTGGTTAGTTCTTGACGGTATCACTACTCTTACTCCCTCCTTAAGATGACTTGTTTCAACATGGAATGGATCAATTGATATCCAAAACCTCCAAGTCCCAATTTGACGAACAACGATGACAACCATGGGATCTTCAAAGATAACTCTTCTAGAGGCACTTTAGATATTATCTTCCATATGTTCTGCCTTGCCTTGCGATGAGAAAACTGGAATGCCTTTTGTACTTTAGAGTCTGATTCGACATTACTATCTCTGGGTGGAATAAAATCTAGGATTAATGCACATAGGGAAGTGCAATGTTCTTCTCCTTCACCCTAACCTGTGTTACTTCAGATTCTATTCCCGTTGGGGCAGAGGCTGATGCTTCACCTCCAGATCTAGACAATAAAATTGATGGAACTGCATAATTAATTGAAAGTTTTTGATAGATTCAAAGGATAAAAAAAGATGATTGGATGTCTTGAAAATTAAGTACAGCCACAAATATTTATATCCCTTACCCAATAGTAGATCAACAACATGAGAAGGCTACTCCCCATATTTCCTAGATTCAATAGGATTTTTAAGATGAATTTCAGGAAGCTATTCCGGGTTCCGATCCACTTGAGCTAATGTCTCAAAAAATTATGGTTGTCCATACCCCCTTCAGGAATCCATAGTTCAGTATCTTGCTCAGATGATACTACATAGTTGATCCAGTCATGTTCAGAGATGTAAAAATAAGTTATTTTAACAGGTTGTGGGACAACACTCACGTACAAAATCTTCTAAATTACATGGTAATTTAACATGATCTAAAAAATCACCAAATGATGCACCAAGTTCCATCATTTCATCCAATGTTATCTCAGAGTCCTGGTTAACCTCACTAGTGGGAGCATTTGATACATCTTCATGGATACCCTCATTCTGCGGCCTTTGACCTAGAACAACATTGTCAGATAAAATCGTGGCATCTGTTGCAGTGGCTATCAAAAGCTCTAGTGTAGGGGGTGAACATAAAGTATCAATGAATAGAAGTCCGTTGATGTTTCATTCAACATTTTATAAAGCATTGTTAATTTAACAGAAGCAGGTTCTTCTCTTCTTTGAGTAGGAGTAGGAGTTGTATTGGGAAAAGATGTTGGTTCCCCTTCAGGAGCAGCCAAGCCAGCAAGAACTTGGGATGGTTTACCAACACCCTCCTTTGTTCTTAGAGTATTTTCAGTCCACACCATAAAAGAGGAGATTAAATAATCCCCTTCAATTCCAAGAAGTCTGATCAACCATTTCATGGGTTAGGAATCATCACAATCTGACGGAATTACCACTACTGATGAAACATTTTGTTGTGAACTTCCTCCTTCGATGCTTTTGATTCTTTAGATTTTTTGGGAGTGTTGACATTCTCCTCTCCAAATACAAGTATTGGAGAGTAAAAATACCTTTCTAATTTTTCATCCAATGATTCTGGCAAGGAGATGCCTCGCTCGGATCATGAGGAGATTCATTAGCCCTGATGGTAGTACCACCAGGGCTATATTGTGGTGAAGGAACCTCAACAGCTCCTTTCTATGCAAGCCGCAGGATAAAGTAAATAATATCCTTGAGTAACAATGATTTGACTGAAATCAAGTTGCAATGAAAAAAGGTAAGAGACTTAAATCTTTAGGAGCCACGTAATCATGCCACTCCTCATCTCCTGAACCACCAGTTCCCTCAGTGGTTCCACGGTCTATCATTTCCATCACCCACTTGGTGACATGAATGGAATCGTCGATGGCATATTTGAGCTTCTCCAGCTCTCAGATGTATTCCCGCACTTCATAGGGATTATCCTCAAAATAGATATCAATAGAAGTTCACCGTTTCCCTATTCCAGGGATGTGTAGCCCTTCCAATAAATCTAGCCAGGCAATTTCTAGTAATGTAATGTAATATCCTCCATGTATGGACAACATCTTGTCATAAATATTCATCATGTGTACCAGAAGGTTTTGATGAGGGTCCTATAATCTTAGACTTCAACATTTTCCCAACTCCTAAAACTACAGATAGAGAATATGAAAAGATGACATGTTACTCTATAAAGTAATGATGATTAAATTTCCCCAATGAAGTAACTCACATGGAGTAGATGGAGTTGGTCTCTTGATTCTGACATGAGGATTATATCTTGCATGAGGTCGCTTTGCCGCATGTTGTGCCTCATCATCCCCATATTGGGAATCCGGTGAGTCACCGATAGATTAGGAACCTGGTGAATCAGCTGTAGTTCGGGAAGCGTCACCTTCTTGAAGAAGGGTTTCTTTCTCTATAGTTCTTTTCTTTTTCCACACCAGAGAAACCGGATGATTCAACACACCTACAGGGTATAATGCTATCTTGTTCTTGGAATACCATGTAGTCAAGTTACTCAGTGCATTATCATCTGGTCGATCAAACACTACCCCGGCCTTCTCCATAAATGTCAGCAACCATAGTTATTGGGAAACCATCTGATTTGGCTCTGACCTGACATGCACAATGGGGATACAATAGTATGCTGCAGACACATGGATTGGTGTGGAAATCTATAGGGAGAATCGGCCTCACATATAATCTCTCTATCAATCATGGTGGCCAGTACACCATCTTTGCAAGCCAGCATGTACGCCCTCAATTGAAAATCAGTGGTTCCATCATCAAAAAACTGCCCATTTGGTGGGTTTCTATAAGGAAAGAAATAAAATTCCTTGAACATTCTCAACCTCACCTTCATATCATAGATGATGAGAGCTAACTGAGCAATTCCAGGGTAAACTACACCAACATCCTAAAAGAACATCTAAGAATCTGTACTCCTTTCTGTACATTATATGTCCTGAAATGAGTGGCTATCCATCCCCACAAAATTTGGAATGGTCCCACTATTCTCAAAGGAGACGTACCCTTAAAGACATGGAGTAAGATCCTGTAAATCTTCTCCAAAATGGGGGCGGCCAACCCAAACTTTTTATATCAGCCAACTTGGATGCCACAATGAAGGTCCATGTCCTAATGCCTCCCTTTGAATCCATGACTGATAGAAGATAAACACTGATCCACAAGGATAAGAATCCCACCAGACGGGTCTTTTTTGGAATTCTCTGATCCACTTCGTACCACCACTTCTCAAATTCTCTAGCTTCTAGAGATGGCCAGAATGTTTCATGTGCACCCAACTTCTCTATTTTGGAGAAAATAGTAGGACGAGTACAGCTGGGTCACACCCCCTCCTTCCTAGTAAGAAACATATCCATCCACTCCTATTGATGAATATCCTTTCTGGAATGAGTTTTTGAGGTCATGGAATTCCTGATCTTGTAAATGATTTTCAATAATTCCAAATCCAAAGACAGAGTCTTCATGGAATTATTCCAAGTCTCCATGGGGGGATGAATTCATCATTTATATCGCCCAAAATTGGAGCTCCCTAGATCATGTAGACATCCAACAAACTGATGCCTACTTATTCATAATTCAGATGGAATGAATTGGTTTCTGGGCTCCAGCGGCTTATTAGCTCCAACACAAACTCGTCATTCCTATAGACATATGTCTGCCCAGCCAAGAAGGCTTCATATTTCGCATCTCTATTCAAATCCTCGACAAACTCTGCATAGGTTTATTTCACCCATTATTCCCACATCCATGTTGTCTTCACACCTCCCCCAGGACGAATGTCCCAACTCTTCCTCTAGTCTTTGGATTGAACTATTTGAGAATTCGGAAGATTGAAGGATAACAATGTGGTTGCAGCTCAGGCTTGTGAGGTTTCATATCTGGCGCACAAGTGCTATGATGCATCATATATGTCTTTTCCACTGTTCTAGTATTTACAAATGCTCCTCCACTTATGATATTTGAAGAAGAAATATTGGGGTAATTTTGAAACCAATAATGTAGGAGATAATTCATTTCCTCTAGAATGTTGACGTCTAGCAGATGCCCATGCCCATATAGAGTCAAGTAGATGCTCTATGGAATGTTAAGATGATACTTCTTCAAGTATATAGCCAAATCTGGGAGAGTGCTTTTGCAGACAATATATTAATCATGGCCAACCACATTTATCAGGTCATCAATTCACTTGCTATCCAGTTCCTCAGCTATTCCGATTCTTCTAGGATCCATTGAATCTACACAAAGGTCGAAATAATTAACTATTATGTGAGTTGCTTTTTCATAAAAATTGTGATGAAAAGTGAAAAATGGATAAAGAATTTAGGCGCTCAAGTCCAATTTTGGTGCTCATGTGTAACTGTGCCGTGCAGGTATTGGCGCGCAGGTATCACCACACACGTCAAAATACCTCTACAACAGCGCGACATGAATAGAAGCAATGAACCGCGGAAAATCAGCAAACTGCTCGACCAGAGCATCCTGCACAGCGAGAGCTTGAACTATTCAAATCTGGGTGCTTTGCATGATAATGGCAACATATTTATAGGCCAGAACACATACATGCACACCAAAGCATGCGTTCCTTTCACCTGCACGCCGATATTTGCACGCTCCAATCTTGCACACCGTTCTTCCTTGGTTTTCATCTTTACCTCAGAGTCACATCTTCATTCCATTTGGATCCTACTCTGAGGGGGGGGGGGGCTTTTTTTACACTTCATTCTTCCACGGAGTCTAACGATTGAGAAAATTCAATACCTTAGCATTATGACATTCATCCTTTGAGGAAATATCAAAAATTGATAAAGGCATGAAGAATGATTTGGTTAAAAATGGGGCTCGCAGGTTTCATCATGGTGACGCAGGTATACCTGTGCACCACATATTGGGAGTTCAGGTGACATGCGTGCCCTATCTGATTTTCTCCCAAGTCCTTCAACAGCCTATAAATACCCCATGTGGGCCCCCACATTTGGTGATGGAAAAATTCCAAATGTCAGATTTATTCTCCCAGCGCTCTAGTCTCTTCTGGAAGTCTTCCGAACACTTCTAAGGTAAATTATTACCTAGAATGGAACATCTAAATAGGGGAAACAAGGCCTATGTGTGGAAATTCATCAACACCTATGTGCCTAAGTGTTTGATCCTTTCTAAAAATGATGAAACTTGCGCGCCACCATATCCCATCAACAAAACCTGTGTGCCACTCTTTTGGAAGCCTCTAGAGATAATACTAATGGCTTGAGCCATGTCTGTCCTATGTTTTAACCTATGGGTTAACCATCGCACAGGTATAACTTTTTCGCACAGTTATACATGCACACCCAGTACCTACGTGCCCCAATAGGACATGCGCCCCTACTTCTTTTTGGGTGCCCCTCCTGCTTATTCACCTCTTTCCTTCAAATCCACCTCTCATCTTCAAGGCATAGGCTCCAGAACCCTATTCAATGCCATGTTTGGAATCATTACATTGTTGGATTCCATATATGAATGGAAGTCTGTTGAAAATCTCTCAAAAACCTAGTGATTTAAATATCTTAATGTCACTATGGTAAGAGATTTCATTCATTCAACCTCATCATTTTAAGATGAAAATGTCCTTAATTTTGGGCATCCTCAATAGGAGTAAGCCCTAAGTTCCCTATTCATGTGCCTTCTTTTCAAGAGTAATCCCAATTCCATGTTCTCTTAACCTGGGCCTTCATTTCTAGAGTAAGACCCTAGTAGATCTTAACCTAGGAATCCTCCTTATGAGTAATCCCAAAGTCCTCTAACATAGGGCTCCTTTTCAAATGTAATCCCCAGTCTTCAAATTCCCTTATCATGTGACTCCTCGTTAGGAGTAAGCCCCAATCGTAATTTACTTTTGATTTTTGCTTCCTTCTCAGGAGAAAACCCCAATAATAAGTCCCCTCTAATATAGGAATCCTTCATAGGAGTAAACACTATGATAAGTATCCACATCACCATAAAGCACAGATACCTTTATAGGCCTTGGTCCTAGGCCTCTTCGCTAAATTAAATCCTAATCCTTGTATATTTGTATAGTCATACATATATAATCCCCACATTATTTCTTATAATTTCATATTTCATGGATCAATTTTCATGTTTTACCAATACCTCTTGTTCCTCACACCGAGCATGACTCACGTGATATTAGAGTATAAAAGTAATTATGACATCTTTCTTTGGGCTATCAATCATGCATAAAACTCATAGTTCTTCACTCGAACTACGGGGGTTCGGATTCCTTCTATAAATAAGGATACGTAGGTATCCCATTTGTGGGTATGATCCCAACTCTGAAATAATCCATGTCCTTATGAATGACAATAAACTTCAAGTTCCCCAATGAGTGGATTTAAAACCAGTATGGTTATCATAATGACTAAGAGATTTTTATATAATGTGTAGAAGGATACCATTGTCTATGAATCTCTAACAAATACAGATGATTCTCTATCGATGATGAACCTAAAATACATATAGAAGTTTCAATAAAATCTCATAGATATCAATCATTGATTGTTAGATCTAAAAGAAAACTCATTTTCATAATTGGTAATTTAATAAGGATTCTCGAACATAACAAAAATCGATAAATAGCGTCCAACAGTATACAATAATTCCCCTAAAAAAGGTGTGATGATTCTGACCTCCCGTCTTCTCGACCAATGCAAAATCTAAAGCCTCATCGGTCCATAACTAATGAGAACCTACCTTTGAAATATTGGTCCATACGGATATAGAATTATTGGATTTTTCTGGTTCTATGAACAAACCGATTTGAAACCGATTGAAATGTTTGATCCTTAAACCAACAAGGTCATCCCTAATTACAGCGGAAACACCGTTGTACACAATCAGTACCTGAGGTCAAGGGACATGTCATGTAACCCTACTACATATCATGTGTACCTTTCTATGGGGTTTTATTCTCTTGACCTCTATATCTTGGAAACATTTTGTTTGGGTTTGTTTTCTTATCGCTTCCATGAAGGTATTTGGAATTCATATCCTTCTCATGGGACTAGGATCCCTTTAAAAAGACTTCCTAGATGGAGATGATTGAATCCCCCAAGAGGCCCATAAAAGGTTTCTCTATTCATTCTTCTTTCCATTGGTAGATTCCTTGTTCTTATCATGACCAACTTCATTAAGAATTGATCCTCTACATAGAAAGTTAATCTCGATTGAGATGATGGTATCAATCCATGGACCATGTTGTGATCCTCATATATGGTATTATAATCACTTTAGATATACCAGAGTATCTATTTCATGATAGTTCCTAATGAACATTACATTTTGGATAGACGTCATCAGTTCTATCAGAATCAAGAGTCTGTTCTTTTGGATGAGTGATTTGTGGAATCTTCAAAGATAAGGCCTAGTGTTAGTATATAATGGTTCAGACATACTAGTAGACAATGTGTCTTGGATTGAGTATATCTAGATATTTTTGTTATATGTGCAGTAATCATATAATGAGTTTGGTTTACTGTACCTATTTTTTGTATATTTATTTTTGGTTTTGGGGTCTCCTAATGAGTATTATTATTCTCACCCATGGATGGTCTTTACCACAATGTTTCATGTCTTGTGTAGTTGAGTGACCTTTTCATGAAGTCGTAAGAAAACCAAGACTAGACGAATCATTGTGAGATTAGAAAATCGATGTGTTCCCACAACTATAGATAACAGTACCAGTACACTTATAATATACATTGGAATTTGTTGATTATATACTTACTTTTTAGGGGGTTGTATTCTAGCCCTGTTTAATTCTCTACGCATTACATTCCTATCATACTCTAGTTAGGATATATTGGTTTTTATGCATTTAGATAATAGTGGTTTTTACATTTCACCATTTTGTGGGTGTGGAGATGTGTCCATGCATATATTTATATATGAAAATCCCCTTATATTAGTGATATGATTACACAATGATAGTCAATAACCTCTATCCAATTGGAGGAAGGCTTGGGGAGTCACAGTTCAGGCCCGACTAGGAAGGGACATGGTAGAGTTGTAAAAAAACAACGAATCATCCATAGGACCGAGAGTTTGTAATATTGGTTTAGCGCAACAATGTTAAGAGTTTTGTGTTCAGAATTTTGGCCAGGGACACTAGTGTTAGTGTGGTGGCCGTCATATCCATATACTAGGACTTTGATAACCATAATTTTAATTTGGTACATGAGAACATTGGTTGCATGAAACATTATGGCACATGCAACACATTGGAATGCATTGTGGTTCCATGTCCTTATTGAGATACCTCTACAGATATACTCATTGACAATGGAACATCTTATTTTCTAACTAGATTCCCCCGATATGTTTTCTACATTAGATTTAGCTTCTCAATCATGACGATTAACCCCTTAGTAATGAGGCTTTAATATAGGGACCAGTTCCCCATGTGTTACCTCCACGTGGTGCACTAGCCATACCACCACCTATGGAGCAACACATGGTACTCATAGAACCAGCAGATGAAAAGAACATGTGGAGTGCACTTCCTAAGTTATATATACATAAAACATTATGTTCCGAGGTGAGACCAAACCTTAGGTAAATGAGGAATCTATTGACGTGGGGACCTGAGTTTTCGTCATGTCACGAAACCAACGAATCATATGGTGGTCCGAGCGGTGAGCTTTCAACTGGGTTCAGTTGGGAGAGGGTGTAGATTTTCGATCCAGACTCACAATGAGGTGACTCTATCTTGGATAGAGTTCAAGTGTCTCATTAGAGAAGATTTCCCACCAATTTCACTGAGATCTGTACATATACAAGAGCATCTTCCGCTCTAGTAGGGTAGCATGACAATGGTTGATTATTCATAGAGGTTCACTAACCTTTCTAAGTACTTATAAATATCAATAGAGATAATTACATTAGGACTCATACCATTGAGCAAGGTCTTCCTAGATATATCCAATCCAACTTTATCCCTTTGTGATTTAAAATATATGATGGGGTTTTTGAGCAAGATTTGTTGGTCAGAAGATTCTTGGAAATGTAGAAATAGCCGATAATTGTCATCATGGGACGAGAAATTACATATACACTGGGAGCGGGGGCCCATCATTAGTCTTAGGGAACCGGATGTGGGATACATTTTTCGTAGGAGGTCCTAGTAAAGAGGATCTATGGTACAGGTCTCACAGTGTGATTCCATTCAACCTAGGGATATGTTGTGTAATTCATTGGATAGTAGGGGACATCTCAGTTGATATAGTCTAGCCCGTCATAAAATTGATAGGTAGACTATGGATGGACCACTGAGGTAGAGACAACAATAGGAGGAGGTAGATCTATTGGGGAGGATGATATTGTAGAGGAGATAGGATACTAGTAACAGGTCATGGATGTTTTGACTTGTTACCATCACCACCCCCAGGATGTCCATGTCAATATTAGGGAGCTAAATGATAGTGGTGGGGATAACTGCATGTCGTCGAGTCATATGACCCAGGTGGCCCAATAATGATTCAAGGTATGACCCGTGGCTTATCTACTTCAGCTACAATAATGATATATATTGGTTATTTTTATTCATTTCTTGTCACATAACTTGTTCGATTCCTAGAGATTTTGGATGAACCATTTATGTGACCCTTAATCTTGGTGACACCTACTAGATAATACTTATTTTTCACACATCTATGCTGATAGTGTGACATGACATTTAGAGGTGAGTGTATCTGTTAAAACCACTTGGTTGTAGTGTTGAGGCCTTATAATGTCATTATTTCTATGGATCAGTTATCTGTAGACAATTTTCCAAATTGACGGTTTTTGGTGAATGATGTGATGTGTCCACAATGATGAAATGAGGTTTTATTTTATTGGTGAAAAGGAAATATAGTCATCAAATGATGGACTCATGCATAGAAGTGTGCATCCAATTACTCATTAGTTTGATAGCTTGAACCTTGCTGCATTGGATGTTATAATTTACCAGTTTTCTATAGTGCTATAGGAGTACGATGATGTATTCCCTAAATATGTTTTTGGTTTTACTCCCCACTAGGAGATAGACGTCTATATTGATTTACACAACAAGATGGAACCGATATCTACACAATCAAATTAGATGTCTCTCTTTGTGCTTCACAAGATGATGGTGTAGTTAGAGGACTTTCAAAAGGACTTTATGAGACCTAGTGTTTTACCCTGGGAAGCCCCAATTTTTTTTTCCAAAAAGGAATATCTGGTCCTGAGGTTGTGTGTGGACTACTAGTGCATGAACTTGGTAATTATGAAAAACATTTTTCCACTACTCATAATTGATGTCCTCTTATGTCTGTTGAGAGGGGCATGATGGCTCTAGAAGGTTGACCTCTAATTAGGCTATCACCATCTACGTGTACAAGATGTTGTTGTTCCAAAGAATACATTCAGATATTTTTGTTGTTGCTATGAGTACTTAGTGATGCCCTTTGGCATGATGAATGGACCAGAAGTGTTCTTGGGAATCATTAAGTGGGTCATTAATCCATACTTATACCGGTTCATGGTAATCTTCATCAATGATATCCTTGTGTACTCGACATTAGAGCAGGAAAACATGAGACAATAATGGATGGTATTGGATGTACACTGAGAGAACAAGCTATATAGGAAACTCTCGAAGTTCCAGTTCTTCATTTAAGAGGTCCACTTTTTAAGACATATCATCATAGTGGTTGGAGTGGTGGTGGACCTGAACAAGGTAGTGGTAGTTTTATCATGGGAGACACCTAAGAGCGTGACAGAGTATTGTAGATTCCTTGGAATATAAATCTATTATCAGATATTCATACTAGATTTATACAAGGTATCATCTCCGATTATATATTTGAATAAAAGGGCCATCCATTGACGAGGATAGAGAAGTGCCATCAGGTTTTTTAGTAGTTGGGGAATGGATTGATGAGCGCTCTGTTAATGAGATTTCCGGAGGAGGGTGTCGATTACATTGTTTTCGATGATGGATTAAGATCTAGGATTGGTTGTGTCCTGATGGAGAGGAATGGAATGATTTCTTATTTTTCACATGAACTGAGACTAGATGTGAAAAACCATGTGACCCATGATATAGAGTTAGTAGAGTTAGTTTTTGCAATGAATATATGGTGACACTAGATGATGGGAGTGCAGTTTATCTTCTAATCTTGTTTGAAGATCCTAAAGTATATATTCTCTTAGATGGATCTAAAGATGATAGAAAGAGGTTATAAATAAATATCCTTTAGGATTATGACATTTAGATTGTCTATACTCCTAGGAAGTGGAACATGATGGATTATTATTTCATCAAGAGATCTAGTTCACATTTGATGAATGAGGATTCAATGAAGTTTTCCTTATTACAATTATCCTTAGTGGATAAGGATGGAGAAGAATTCATCCATTCAATGGTTGATACCACTACACACTTACACCGAGTATAGAAGGCACATCTTGGGGATACCAATTACGAGACCCTACTTGAACAGATGTCTATAGGACACGCTCCTCATGGATATTCAAATGGAGGAGAGAATGTCAGCCTTTTTAGAGGATATCCAGTAGTACTAGTGGTGTTGTGGTATTAGGTTCTGAGAGAGTTTCATACGTCCTCTTTGAAAGTATATATTGGTTTTTCAATGATGTACCGGCACCTACAATGTTTGTTTTGGTAGCCAGGGATGAAGAAGGAAGTCACAGATTTTGTTTATTAGTGCCTTTCTTGTTAGTAAGTGATGGTTGAGCACTAGGTTCTAGTGGAGTTAGCTCAACCCCTTGAAATGTCATAATGGAAGTGATATACAATATATATGGAATTCGTGACAGTTTTAACACATAAGACTAGTGGAAACAATGCCATATGAGTGATCGTTTACTGACTCACCATGTCGGCCCACTTCATAGATATCTGATAGAAGAGTTTAGTAGATATCATGGGATGCCTATACATTCTAGATATAGTTCGACTCCATGGTGTTACATTAACTATTGTTTCAGATCATGCTTATTTTTTCACATATTGGTTGTGGAAGAGATTTTATGAGGACTTCAGGACCTAGATACTCTTGAGAACAACATGTCACCCATAGATGGATGACCAGATATAATAGACCATTCAAGTTTTAGAGGAAATGTAATTGGCGTGCATGTTGGACTTCGGACATAGGTGGAATGATCAACAACCACTAGTGGAGCTCACATACATGAATATTTAACATTCCACCATTAGTATAGAACCATTCGAGTCCTTTTAGAAGAGTACTTTCTGATCACCCGTTTTCTAGAATAAACCAGGTGATTCAACACTCATGGTCCCAAAGATGATGCAAGATAATATAGAGAAGGTGAAGATCATCCAGAAGCTGATTAATACTACCTAGAGCTATCTGAAGTCTTATGCTAACATGTGATAGAATCCTTTGGAGTTTGAGAAGGGAGATCATGTATTCCTCTGGGTTTCACCTCGATAGGGATTATAGATATTTGGTTGTGCATGAAAGTAAAATATGAGGTTTATTGGTTTTAGATACTTTTTTGAGATTGTGAGGTGGAATATCACTTAGCTCTACCCTCATAGTTAGATTGTGTACATGATTTCTCCAATGTGACTGAATTGAGCTGGAATGTGAACGACCCGTCACACATCATTATATATGGCATGATAGACATAAAAAATGGTGATACGTTTGCTAACTACCCAGTGGAGATCAAGGATCAGCATGAGAGGATCCTTCATGGAAGAGATATTCCATTATTGTGTGTCTTATGGAAGTACAATAATATCAATGAGTGTACATGAGAACTGGATGCTTAGATGCATTCTTATTATCCTCCTTTTTTGAGTAGCCATTATTTTGGATCTTTTAGGAGGTAAAACCCCATGGTGGGGAGAATATAAGGTCACATATTGTTACATGTATTTTTATTATTATGTGGATTAATTTCAAGACCAGGTGCTAAGACGGAATGCGATTTAGAGGAAAAATGTTCATAGAATAAATGTTTAATTATATTAAAATATTAAATAACACGGGATTGTAATTTTTCTAAAAAAGATAAATAACTTCTAAATGGTTGATCAGATAATAAATCTGAGGTCACTGTTGAATTTTGAGTAGTGTCATTACCTTATTCACAACCTAACATCGGCCGACATGGGTCGACTGTAAAAATTATTTTCGAGGATTTTTAATGAATATATTAAATTGATGATTTAATTTACTTTCTATGTAACATAGAAACAAAAACAGAATTTTTTTAAATGGAGATTTATTTAGAGATCTAGGGTCAGACTCATAACACTATAAATTCTTTTCATTCTCTAGATAGAACCCTAAAGATATTTCTTAGGAAAATAGTGATGGAATCATAGATTGACGATCAATAAACACCGTTCATGATAGATATCACCAACGATGGTGACACACTGATTGATATTTATTATGGATAGATCCAAATCAAAGGTAGTATCTATTATTTTGGATTTATTTACCCACTCTTAAATTCAATAATGAACATAGAACAACCAAAAAATAGGTTGATCCGTGGATCGATCATTCCTTGTGGGATGGGTTATTCTCTGGAGGATTTTATCAGGATTTGGTCATTTGAGAATTTATTTGATTATCAGATCATTTTAATGGGAATGGATTAATGTTGGAACAAAATGGTCAATGTTCATTCCTAAAATTTCTTATAAGTGTTTTGTATCCCATATTTTATATCCATATTATTCACTCTTAAACTCATTGATGAATGATTGATTGTTACACATTTGTTTATTTCTTAAATGATCCAAAATTTATGATCCTACCTCAGAATGACCTAAGGAAGTTATGGTGGAGAGAAAAAAAGATTAATAACAGTGAATCAAAAGAAATTGTTCTTCAAGAAGACTGCGTTGGAATTGATTTACACATTTTCTATGAGCCGATTGATGTCCTGAAATAGATCGATTCAGGGTTACAATAATGAAATGACCTTAGATCTAGGGTTTTGAGTTGAACAGGTCACCAAAATTAGATTTGGATTGTTGGATAATGTGCATGGAGGAAGAAAATTAGTTTTTGGATAATCCTGATGAACAAGACATATAACCCTAGGGTGCATGGCATATGGCCTCTACTACACTCTATATAAACGTTTCTACATGGTTTGATTCTCTTGTCCCCAATATCATGGAAATGTTTCATTAGGGTTTGTTCCGTTATCATTACCCTAATGACATCTACAGATCATTTCCTACTCATAAGACTATGATCCCTTTGGTAGGACATCCCAGAGAGATTTGTTTGAATCCCCCAAGAGGCCTAGATTCGGATACGATTTTCTTTCATTGTGCCCGAGGTAGAGTCATTGGTATTGAAATTACCAACTTCACCAGGTGTTAACTCTCAACATAGCAGGTTAATCTAGAATAGGTTGTTTGTATCACCCCATGCCCCTGTCTATGATCCTCATTTGTAGTATCATATTCTCTTCAGATCTATCATTATATCTCTCTCATGATGGTTCCAAAATAACAATACATCTCATATGAACATAATCAGTTCTATTATACTAACGAGTGTGTTGTACCTAATGAGTGCATCATGCAATAATTGTAATAAACTACCAGTGCAGGTATACAATGGTTCTGACTTACCTCTAGAAGGTTTTTTTATAATGAGTATATTTGGATATTCCTGTTATATTTGTTGTAGATATATAATATGTAGAGATTATTATACCTCATTCTTTGTGTATTTATTTCTATTTTTGGGGCATCCTACAGAGTATTATTACACTCACCACTGCACGGACTTTGATCAAATGTTATAATTATTGTGCAGATGAACAACCATTTGACGACGTCCTAGGTAGAACAAGATCAGACATAACATTGTGAGATCAGACAGCTGATGTGTACCCATAAATATATAATGTAGTCACAATACTATTTTATTAAATGTTGGAATTTTTATTTTATAGAATTCTTTTTGGTGAACATTTATTATATTCCAGTTTACTTTACTTCATTTACATTCTTGCTGTAATATAGTTGGGATATAGTGGTACGCAAGCATTTGGTTCTTATTAGTTTTTACATTTCATAATTTTTTGGACATAGGGATGTGAGTGTGCATATAGTTTTATAGGAAATTCCTGACCTTTTTAGTGACATTCCTACTCTGTTGCAATCACCATCCCATGGTTTTTTGAAGGTGGGAATGAGAAGTTGCGGCATGGGCCCCACTAGGATAAGTCATAACGATTACCTTATATCATAACTCACATAATACTATTTAAAACATCAATTAAAATAAATATAAGATTATTATAATTATATTTATGAACCTTATTCAATTATACCATACCATATTTTGATAACATATGATGTTATATTACTCTCTTATTAATAATTACATGTTAAATTTTATGTTTTGAGTAATAATTGCTTTGTTTTTTGTTCATGTTTTTACTTGATATCCTTGGTCATATTTCATATATCATGATATCATTATATCTGTAATGATAATAATGATATAAATATAATATATTTATTCAGTATATATTTATTCAAGGTGACTCATAATAGTTTGTGGTGGAAACTAAAATACACCATTTATGGAAAGAGTTGGTCATACATACGTAAGAACAATATTTTCATTTTCTTTTAATATTAAAAGATTAAAATTATATGACATACTATTGTTATATAAACAACTTAAAGAATAATATATCATATATATTCAAATAATTTAACCTTATTACCATCCATCTTAAATTAATGTGAAAAATTAACATCATCGCTTCATGGTTATGTTTTGTCATATATACGCACGAGCGACATTATCATTTCCCAAAAGATTAGATAGTAAAAATATATATATGATATTATCATTAAATGTGTAAAATTATGTCATAAAAAGTATATAAATATAATAATCATCATAATTTTAACTCATAAAAAAAGGTGATGGAATGTCAATTGTTTCGCTACATGGAGATGGTATGTCGTACGTATGCACAAGTGATACATTCACTACTTATTCGATGGAAAATGGATTGTATAATGGTATGTTAAAAATCAAAATAAAATTTCTGATTTTTTTTATTAATATGTTACCATATGATATATTTTTTATATTTATAAGGGATATATATGATTAGAAAAATAGAATGAGTAGTTAAAATGTTTGCCTATTCGTCAAAATAGCTCCCTTATATCTCATCTAAAGGACTCTAGAGTTGGTCCTTTGTGAAGAAAGAAAACCCTATAATGGTTCTAGGGAATGTTTTAATATAATTAAGTAAATTTTGGACAAGATAAAAGTCTTATATTGGTAATAAAATCAACCTATTTATATTAGACATTTTTTTTGAAATTTTAAATTATATAATTTTGATTAACACTTAGTTAACCGTTTTTAATATTAAAAATGGTGAAAACATTTTCAACATTAAAATGTTGTTATTTTTACCAATATGGATTAAATTTAACCATTATTGGGAATTTTATGTTATTATAGACCATAAATTTTCTAATTTTTCCATTATTTAGTTGTTTAATAAAAATTATGTTGTTTATAAAATATTATATATATTAAAAAACATTAGTGTCAATTTAGACACTATTCGTTACATTTATTTTATTAAACTAAATACAAAAAAATAACATTGAAAAAATTCATATAATACACAAATAAAATTTCATATTCACCAATAAAATTATAATATCACTATAAATAATTCATAGTAAAATTATTTTAGTGATTATAATACAATATAATTGAGTTTTTCAATAGCTTTATAATTACTTCCTCATTATTTCATAATAATTTATGTTTACTATTTCTTTACTACAAAATAAATATAAATTTCAATGGAGTAAAAAATATTTTATATTTTATAAGAATATACATATTTATGAATATCTCCCATTTATCAAAACATTAAAAATATTATACTTATTAAAATTATGACTATGATACTTTTTCACTGTCATTGATTTTAATAATATCCAAGCCACTTTGATAGAAAAAATGTTCTTTAAATTATATAATTTTAAAGATTATGTGATAAAGATAATAGTAAATTCATATAATAATTTTTTTTATTGTGTTGAGGTAGTTTTATAATATTTGTAATATTATATTTACCCTCAATTACAAGATTTACATTCTACTATGGTAATAAGAATTACTAAAGTTATAATTATTATTTTACAAATATAAGTGGGACCTACTAAATAAATTTATACCTGATGATTTGAAATATGGGATCAATTTTGAAATATTCAAAACATAAATTGTATGAAATTAATTTAAAACTAATCTCATTGACAGAACAATAAAATGTGTTTTTAAACTACAAACATTCGAAAGATAAAAATGCATTTATATTTAAATTAAATGTGATATTGATTCTAATGACATAATTTATTTTAACTATTAAATAATTGATCTAATTATACATCAAAAAAATAAAAAATATAAATAAACACTATAAATGATTTAGATGAAAAATCTGTTTTGAAGAAAAATTCATTATCTTTTAATATTGATTAAAATAAGAAACTTATCAAAAAATTCCCGAAATTCAACCGAAATAAATTTTTAAATCAATTTATAAAAGATAAGTTTTATTTCTTCATATATATATTATAAATATTTCAAAAATTATATTTAATATTGGTTCTCTATTAAAAGGTGGTAAAATTGCGCTTTTGAAAAATACAACCTTTTATGCTTAAAAAAGGATTTATTCTTATTTCATTCTTGTAAAATCTATTTTATGAATGTCAATGAAAATCAATGTATATTTGAAACATAAATTTTATTAAAAAAAATCCATTAATAGTGTTTCTATTATTTTATTGACATGAAGGGTTTTGTGTACATAGAAAAATAAATTTTGCAGAAAATAAATTTCTTTATTATCAAATTGTTCATTATTTAAATTTTGGATAATTGATTACCAAATGATTCATTTTATTTACATGTTAAAATCATATTTTAATAATTTTATTAATATTTTATGTAATTTAGAATCCAATGGACAGGTGGTGACTATAATAATATTTTAATTACAATATTAATATTATATTGTAGTTCGGTAAACCATGGGTTTGAGTGTAACACAAGATATAAAAAAACACAGTATTATGAGAATCATAAGACAAAAAATTGTGTTACATGTATCAAAATCTAAACTATATATTTCATTTAGAGTAATATTTACTCAACGTGCTTATAATGTAAGCCAAACATAGTGATTTTGTGTAAAAAATATATATATTTGGTATTGTGTGGATTAAAGAAAATTGAAAATATTAAATTAATTTGATTTTTTTTCAAAATTTCATGGTGTGTTAAAGCTAATACCAATTCAACATTGATTACAAAGATTCACTATATATATATATTTATGACTATCTATGTTATTACAAATAAGCATACATATATTATTATTAATACATTCTTAATTATGTGAGTTGGACTGTATATTTTATTTAATTATTTATATATTAATTGTCTGACTATATATTCTTATTCTAATGTAATTTCTATAAATAGGTACTCCGTATGTATGTATTAATGTGAATAATTATTTTTATAGGATATGGGTGTTATATGACAATTTTCCCACCAATGTTAGACATCACATGAATTATTATTGTAACACATATAGATAACTACTATATTTTATATGAAATACACTTGTTTATTAACAGGTTATTATTAATTAATTGAAGTTTTTATCCTCTCTAGTTGATGATATAGTTGGAGCCTTCATTTAAGAAGTATGATAAAAACAATTATTTTAAATGTTCATAGATTATAACACAATGTTGGAGTTAGATCCATGGGAGACCATCTACTATAGTTTTTATGACTATTACATGTGTTACTGGCATAGATAAATATTTTTCTTTTAATTATATGGGATATTCTTATACTTATTATAAATACATTCTAGAAGAGTTGATCATGTTGTTGATTGAATTAAGGCAGTTTGGGCTCATAAATAGAGTTCCGAGTCGTACATTTGCTGTAACACCCCAAGAATTCATAATGTGTTATTTCTTCAAAATAATTCAATAACTTTCACTACACGCAACACCGAGTTCAATTGCACCATGACTTACCAAAAAGCCATTCAAAAGAGGTTATTAATAGTATTAACTAAATTTTAAACTTTATATAATCCTTATAATTTTTCCATATTATGAGTTGTTTAGACATAATGCAAGAACAAATTCATTTTCAGTATTGCACTTTTATCAACTTTTAATAGTGAACCCTTTTTAAATGAAATATTTTAAACTTTTGACTAAATGGGGACATTAAAAATTTAAAATGAAACATCCCAAGCTTCCACGGTACGCTTTCTTTGAATAGTACAGTAGCGTGTGTTGTACGCAACCTTGAGTTTTAACACACACCACAACCAATCAAACTAGCCGTTATGAATAGTAATACCTAATTTTTGAAATTATATATATTTTATATTTCAAAATGGACTTCATTTTTGGATTCGGAATATCTAATTTAGCCTAAGGTGGAATTTTGGTACTTTTCGGATAACTTTCATATTTTGATGAATAGTGAAAATTACTAAATTTTAATTAAAAACAACTTTTTTAATCAAAATAATTAATAGTGATAAATTATGAATTTTAGTATTTTTAAAGTATATTTAGAATATATTTTTACCATTTAATATCATGTTGGTCATTGGAAATAATTTTACAATTAAACCGAACATAAACAAGTGTCAATCTTTTGATAGTTATTATCTCTTAAAAACACGCTTTTGTTTTGATAACGGGAATTAATTTTAAATTAATTTCTGCCACTTCTGTGTTTTGAATTTAGGAAAATGGATTCCATATTTGGAATCAGGATGTTCAAATTGTGTAAATAGTTAACTTTTATTTTTAGACATTTTGAATAATTACTGCGGTAAATATTTTATTTACCATGGTTAGGAGTAAATCCGGTAAATAAGGGTTAAAAATAATATTATAATAATACTAAATTACCCTAAAACGTGTCTTAACCCTATTGGTTGATACATGGTCGACCATGGACATCTTTGAGTCGATTTGGGGACCCCATGGATCCACTTGTAAGTGATAATGACACTTTATTTTAATTAAGTTAAAATGAATACAAAAATGACACAAGCATATATCTTTTAGAAAAACAATTGTTACATAGGGTTATATATGTTTTATTTTAGATTATAAATATTCATTAGAAAGATAAAAAGATTTCCTACATAATGATATTTTATTTATAATTTTTAGACATTAAATAACTTATTTTACTTATGACACAATGATGATGCAGTAATTACTATAATAGTGAAAAATTAAAATAATTGATATTATAAATACCCAAATAAATATAATATGAAACTTTTAATGCATTAAACGAATTTTCTAGGATAATATGATATATTAGGATTGATTTAATTAACTTTTTTCGAAGTAATCAATCTGTTATGAGTTTCACAAAAATCAACTATTGAATAGTGTCAAAATTGACATAAAAGAGTTCTTAAAACAAAGATTATATTATTAATTGATATTAAACTCCTAAAAATCTATGGTTCGGCCAAGAGACTTATATCATGATAGGTTCATCATTAATGGACCACTTGGGGGGTCGCTTGGATGTATATAGTAAGTATATTAACCATATTATATAAAAATACAAAGAGACATTGTAAAAGTGAAACTAATTAACTTAGAGTTAATACTTAAAGATAAGGTTAATATAAGTACCCAAACCTGTCTAAATTATTTTGGTTGAGTTGTTTTCGACCCCTCCCCACCTTAACCTTTGAATAGTCAACTTTGGAGACATTGGAAACCGATTATGAATTTATTATAAATTAATATTTCTAGCTTTTCCAAAGGTGCCCCTCACCCATCTTATAAAAGGAAACTCCTCCTTCTCATTTCTTCACACCATCAAAGCCTTTTTGTTCGGCCAAACTCTTCCCAAATACACTCCCAACTTCTCTCACTACAACCTAGAGGCCTTAGTTTGATCAGAAAGCCAACCTAAGGATCCCTTTTGATCAAATCAAAAGGAAGAACCCGAAGAAGAGGTAATGTTTTCACCACCCCCTTTTCAAGTTCCTTTCTTCTTCCACTTCTTCTTCCTTTGTTGTTACCATTCTAAAATAATAAATCCAGTATCATATATATACTGTGATTTTATTATAAATATGGTACAACCATATTCAGTATTCTATCCACCCTTTGAATAACATGTCACCATACGTGCGTACGTACGGCTTACCGTCTCCATGTCGTGGTGTAATTGTTATTCAATATAATATTATTTTGATGGGTATAATAATGATGTTTAACTCATGTAAATAATAAATATAACATGTTAAGGATTCTGTATATATGATATACCATCCATTTATATATTATTTTAATATCAAAAGAATGATATTGTCGCTCGTGCGTACGTACGGACTACCGTCTCCATGAACGCGATGAGATTCATTCTCCATCGTATCCATTCAAGTATAATTATCATTTGATGATTTAAAAAAATGATGTTTAAGGACTTGATATCATTCTGGATATGAATAATATAAAACCTATCCTTTACAAACATGTCTTACGTAACAAAACATATAAAAGAAAACAAGTAAGTTAACACCCGAAACAACGATAATACTAAGACATTATTATCAAATCAATATTAAAAGATCATATATGATATCATATTAATGTATATGATTATTGTATAATTTAATAACAATTATTTCACCATTATACAGGAGGTTAACCTACCCCATCCAAGGAAAAGTACAAGGTAAGGGGTTTTCATCTCACTCCTTATTCCCGTGAGATTCATGCCATATTGCCACCATCACCTTTTGTGTGGTGTATGTACTGCACATAATTATATTCTTTGTGTAATACACTCTAATTTATGTGTATTTACATATTCATTGTATGATACCTCTTTCATGGGTTGTATGTTTCATAAGATGCCAAATTGGTAAGGGTTATTTCACAATCTCTTCATTATCCGAGGTTGTTTATACGTAATAATCTACTGGGATCTCTTTATCATCCACATCCATGTTTCTTAAAAATGTATTTCAAAACATTTTTACTATTTACTAGAATATGAGATAAAGTCATTTATACCCTTTTTGACTTTTATATGTGGTTTATAAAGGAATCTTTCGGTCTTTTTCAAAACAAGGTCCTTTTTAACCTTTTCGACAGAATTAAGGTAAGAATGTTTTTTTTAACTTATACGGCGGGTGCGGCTATTTTCTGCCATTATAAAATCTTCAAAGCTTCCCTTACAAGCTTATAAGAATATTTTCAAAGAAAATGTTTTATTTTATATGGATCTTAAATGATTTCAAAATAAAAGGAGATATTTCTTTAAAAAGAATATTGATTTCATCTATGTCAACATCCTTTGATGGATTTTAAGATTATTTGTAGTTGATTTTTTATGATACAAAACTTCTATATTGTATTGAAGGTTTTGTGATATGTTTGACTGTGGATGTTCTATTTTTATACCATTCATAGTTTATGGTGAAATTATTTACATTTCGTATGCTAGTTTTAATACGAATGTTTATGTTATGTTTAAACCTTTTCATATGGGAATGCATTGGACTTAGTAAGTGACGGGTGGAGCCCGCTATAGCTCCTCGATGCATCAGTAGGTCTCATGAGACAAACTAGTGTCTTGGCACAAGGCCTTGACAAAATCTTATTTGTAGTCTTGGCATGAGGCCTTGACTATGGGGTTATGATAGTCTGGCATTATGCATTCCAACGTTATGAAAGTGGTTATTGATTTTTGCATGTGATTATTCGATTAGTAGAATATCCATGTGAATAAGTAAATGGCAGTATTTCATTTTATTTATGCCGAACCATGTTGAAATTTCATGTTTGGAAGGCTTTTGTTTTATTTATACATTTCCTTAAATGTTTATTCTTATTTATGAAAGTTTATGCTATATTGTTATCCTTACTGGGCATTTGAGCTCACCCCTTTTCTATGTTTTATTTTTCCCAGGAAGTGAAGAAGTAAATTATGAATGACCTGTAGGGATATTATGTGGGGATATGAGTGTGGATTATAGAGACATTATGTTGTTGTAGTAGTTTTTCATTTTATGATGTAATGTAAAACTTATGAATATATCTAGTGTTTCCAAGGCTACTAAACCAATCGGTCTTTCGAGATTTGATCTTTCTTGTGATCATGCCAATGTAATGTAATAATGCACCGACTCTGGGTAACTATGGTCAGGGTGTTAAAGTTGGTATCAGAGGAGGTTTAGTACAAACCTTGGAAACTAGATTTAGATAAACTCTGATTAGAGCATGTAGACCTAATATGAACTTTGAGGATTAGTGTAGAAGAACTTCCTAGAATTTTGGTATTGTAGAGATTTTTTGAGTTTTCCAAGCAATACATCCCTGTCTGGATACGAGCAGGTAGAGGTGGCTCTGGCACAGATGTACCTAGAGGTAAAACCTGAAAACACCGCTTTGAGCTAGACTCGAACGGGAACTGGTGCACGACAACGGGCCTTGCTGCACTCTTGGTTACGACACTCCCGGGGGATATGATTAGGATAATTCTCATTTTCTTTACAAACCATTATGAAGGGTTTATGAGTATATACATCCTCAAAGGAGACATTTTTATGATTATAGATTATATCCATAAATAGTTCAATTTATGTTAAGTGTTTTATAAGTATGGGATTATGTATTTTGATTCATAAACTGATCTAGTGTATGACATTGTTTAGAAATGGCGCCCAGTAGAAGGAATGAGAACTCCAGAAATGCACATGATCCAAAGAGAAGGAAGGATCATATCTTTCATGGTCTTAAGCTAGAATTTATAAGAGAAATAGTCTCCCATGTATTATCATCATATGAAGAAATAATATCATGTGTTGATAAGATAAGTAAAGAGTTTACTGAGTCCTATGGCTTTGAAGGGAAGCAAGAGAAGAAATGGATGGAAGAGAGAAAGATGGATAAAGGGAAGAGGGAAATGAAGAATTTTCCCATATGTGGTAACTGTGGAAAGAAACACCCTGGAACTTGCCTGAAAGGAATGGGAGTTTGTTATAAGTGTGGAGGAAAAGGGAACAAAGTACGTGACTGCAAGGGTAAGAAAATGGTTTCAAATGTACAATGCTTCATTTGCAAGGAGTTTGGAGACTACGCGAACCTATGTCCCAGTCATCAGACTATGCCGCAAATGATGCTATTGGATAATAATCAAGTTATGATACTACCACAGATGAAGAGGAATGATTAGAGTTCTTATGTTGATTATGTCAATTGAGTGTTGTATCAACAATGTACTTGTTATAATAATTATGGAGTATATAAGGATTGTACTGTAGTACTATTTCACTAAGGACTTGAGATTGTGTGGAACAAAGAAAAGTGACTCAATAGCAGGATAAATTTTTGGAAAATATATGTTTGAGAGAATGATAAACCATAATATAGTTCTGATACCGATGTAGTGATTTTCGAATAATACATGATTATTTTGGAAAAATTATATTGGATATTCTTGACTACCTTGGAACTGATTAATGATTTGTATATTCCATCATTGTTGGGGTTTAAAACATTTTTGGATTAATGAAGTATATCCAGCATTCTATATGGAATAAGGGAGCATGAATGTAATCAATAAGGAATATGATAATACATGATGAAGGTATTCATATGCTATTACGGGGTAAAAAGGATCTATATTATGTTTACCTTCCTTATAAATGTTGGACTGTAAGTTTGGACAGAAGTATTTTGGATAGTTCTAGTTTGGATTATTTTGGATTGCCATAAAAGGACAACCCGGAGGTCGGGAGGCAACTCGTCGCGTCCGGCAAGGCTGCGAGACTTGAACCCGCAACCGAAGGGCGACAAGGGTGTATCACCTACCACTGGCCCACGAGATGTCCTGGATTAAATAATGTAGTTTTTTTTAAAAGATCTGGTAGATGAATTATAAATTCATTTATTTTGGAACCCTGTACGAATAGTATAAATAGAAAAAAAAATTACATTCTATTATCTTTTAGAGTTAAAGATGAGTTTGTGGTAGAAATTTATTAATGGATAAAACTCTAATTATAAAGTAAGTATATCTCCTTCTGATCTTAGCCAATCTCATAAATAAATTCCTCAACATTAAGAAAAGAAACTTAGAACAAAAATGTTTTCCTAGATGGTAACTTAAATCATCACTAATTTATGGCTTTGGGATTGTTGGCCTTTTCATAGCCATGTTCTCTACCACTCTCCATCAGATAATTGATGGTTATATTTTTCTTCCATATCCATATTTTCCTACATGGAACCCTAGTATATGTTATTTTCGGTAATATTCATACTTTCCACTCTTTATTTTAAATAGAGGCCTCATTAATTCATTTTTCGATGTGGGATTTCAACTAAGATACTTTGGAACGTCAAAAATGTGTTATCCTAATACCCTATGTTTTGTTGAACCGATGGTATTTCAAATCATCATAGATTGATGAATTTAAGGACCTTAATTTTACACTTGTTTGTGATTGATGACCTCAATCACTACCTATAAATATTTACGTTTTCCCTCCAATTATATGTCTCTAATTTCCACCAATGTTCTCCTAATCGAGATCATAATTTGGTGGTGACCCTTTGATTTCTATTTTCCTCATATTAAGACTAAATTTTACTAACCCAATTTCCGATGTGGGTTTTCCCACAAATATATTTTCTACTTTCAACCTTTTATTTTCGAAGAAAAATTTCAAATTGCGAGGACGCAATTTATTGAAGGAGGGGAGAATGTAACACCCCAAGAATTCATAATGTGTTATTTCTTCAAAATAATTCAATAACTTGCACTACACGTAACACCGAGTTCAATTGAACCATGACTTACCAAAAATCCATTCAAAAGAGGTTATGAATATTATTAACTAAATTTTAAACTTTATATAATCCTTATAATTTTTCCATATTATGAGTTGCTTAGACATAATGCAAGAACAAATTCATTTTCAGTATTGCACTTTTATCAACTTTTAATAGTGGACCCTTTTTAAATGAAATATTTTAAACTTTTGACTAAATGGGGACATTAAAAATTTAAAATGAAACATCCCAAGCTTCCACGGTACGCTTTCTTTGAATAATACAGTAGCGTGTGTTGTACGCAACCTTGAGTTTTAACACACACCACAACCAATCAAACTAGCCGTTATGAATAGTAATACCTAATTTTTTAAATTATATATATTATATATTTCAAAATGGACTTCATTTTTGGATTCGGAATATCTAATTTAGCCTAAGGTGAAATTTTGGTACTTTTCGGATAACTTTCATATTTTGATGAATAGTGAAAATTACTAAATTTTAATTAAAAACAACTTTTTTAATCATAATAATTAATAGTGATAAATTATGAATTTTAGTAGTTTTAAAGTATATTTATAATATATTTTTACCATTTAATATAATGTTGTTAATTGGACATAATTTTACAATTAAACCGAACATAAACAAGTGTCAATCTTTTGATAGTTATTATCTCTTAAAAACACGCTTTTGTTTTGACAGCGGGAATTAATTTTAAATTAATTTCTGCCACTTCTGTGTTTTGAATTTAGGAAAATGGATTCCATATTTAGAATCAGGATGTTCAAATTGTGTAAATAGGTAACTTTTATTTTTAGACATTTTGAATAATTACTGCGGTAAATATTTTATTTACCATGGTTAAGGGTAAATCCGGTAAATAAGGGTTAAAAAATAATATTATAATAATAATAAATTATCCTAAAACGTGTCTTAACCCTATTTTTTGATACATGGTCTACCATGGACATCTTTGGGTCGATTTTGGGACCCCATGGATCCACTTGTAAGTGATAATGACACTTTATTTTAATTAAGTGAAAATGAATACAAAAATGACACAAGCATATATCTTTTTGAAAAACAATTGTTACATAGGGTTATATATGTTGGATTTTAGATTATAAATATTTATTAGAAAGATAATAATATTTCCTACATAATTATATTTTATTTATAATTTTTATACATTAAATAATTTATTTTATTTATGACACAATGATGATGCAGTAATTACTATAATAGTGAAAAATTAAAATAATTGATATTATAAATACCCAAATAAATATAATATGAAACTTTTAATGAATTAAACTAATTTTCTAGGATAATATGATATATTAGGATTTATTTAATTGACTTTTTTAGAAGTAATCAATCTTTTATGAGTTTCACAAAAATCAACTATTGAATAGTGTCAAAATTGACATAAAAGAGTTCTTAAAACAAATATTATATTATTAATTGATATTAAATTCCTAAAAATCTAAGGTTCGGCCAAGAGACATATATCATGATAGGTTCATCATTAATGGACCACTTGGGGGTCTCTTGGATGTATATAGTAAGTTTATTAACCATATTATATAAAAATACAAAGATACATTGTAAAAGTGAAACTAATTAACTTAGAGTAAATACTTAAAGATAAGGTTAATATAAGTACCCAAACCTGTCTAAATTCTATTGGTTGAGTTGTTTTAGACCCATCCCCACCTTAACCTTTTAATAGTAAACTTTGGAGCCATTGGAAACCGATTATGAATTTATTATAAATTAATATTTCTAGCTTTTCCAAAGGTGCCCCTCACACCTCTTATAAAAGGGCACTCCTCCTTCTCATTTCTTCACACCTTCAAAGCCTTTTGGTTCGGACAAACTCTGCCCAAATACTCTCCCAACTTCTCTCACTAAAACCTAGAGGCTTTAGGTTGATCAGAAAGCCAACCTAGGGAGCCCTTTTGATCATATCAAAAGGAAGAACCCGAAGAAGAGGTAATGTTTTCACCACCCCCTTTTCAAGTTCCTTTCTTTTTCCACTTCTTCTTCCTTTGTTGTTACCATTCTAAAATAATAAATCCAGTATCATATATATACTGTGATGTTATTATAAATATGGTACAACCATATTCAGTATTCTATCCACCCTTTGAATAACATTTCACCATACGTGCGTACGTACGGCTTACCGTCTCCACGTCGTGGTGTAATTGTTATTCAATATAATATTATTTGGATGGGTATAATAATGATGTGTAACTCATTTAAATAATAAATATAACATGTTAAGGATTCTCTATATATGATATACCATCCATTTATATATTATTTTAATATCAAAAGAATGATATTGTCGCTCGTGCGTACGTACGGACTACCGTCTCCATGAAAACGATGAGATTCATTCTCCATCGTATCCATTCAAGTATAATTATCATTTGATGATTTAAAAAATGATGTTTAAGGACATGATATAATTATGGAAATGGATAATATAAAACCTATCCTTTACAAATGTGTCTTACGTAACAAAACATATAAAAGAAAACAAGTAAGTTAACACCCGAAACAATGATAATACTAAGATATTATTATCAAATCAATATTAAAAGATCATATATGATATCATATTAATGTATATGATTATTGTATAATTTAATAACAATTATTTCACCATTATACAGGAGGTTAACCTACCCAAACCAAGGAAAAGTACAAGGTAAGGGGTTTTCATCTCACTCCTTATTCCCGTGAGATTCATGCCATATTGCCACCATCACCTTTTGTGTGGTGTATGTACTGCACATAATTATATTCTTTGTGTAACACACAGTAATTTATGTGTATTTACATATTCATTGTATGATACCTCTTTCATGGGTTGTATGTTTCATAAGTTACCAAATTGGTAAGGGTTATTTCACAATCTCTTCATTATCCGAGGTTGTTTATACGTAATAATCTACTGGGATCTCTTTATCATCCACATCCATGTTTCTTAAAAATGTATTTCAAAACATTTTTACTATTTACTAGAAAATGAGTTAAATTCATTTATACCCTTTTTGACTTTTATAAGTGGTTTATAAAGGAATCTTTCGGTTGTTTTCAAAACAAGGTCCTTTTTAACCTTTTCGACAGAATTAAGGTAAGAATGTTTTTTTTAACTTATACGGCGGGTGCGGCTATTTTCCGCCGTTATAAAATCTTCAAAGCTTCCCTTACAAGCTTATAAGAATATTTTCAAAGAAAATGTTTTATTTTATATGGATCTTAAATTATTTCAAAATAAAAGGAGATATTTCTTTAAAAAGAATATTGATTTCATCTATGTCAACATCCTTTGATGGATTTTAAGATTATTTGTAGTTGATTTATTATGATACAAAACTTCTATATTGTATTGAAGGTTTTGTGATATTTTTGACTGTGGATGTGCTATTTTTATACCATTCATATTTTATGGTGAAATTATTTACATTTCGTATGATAGTTTTAATACGAATGTTTATGTTATGTTTAAACCTTTTCATATGGGAATGTATTAGACTTAGTAAGTGACGTGTGGAGCCCGCTATAGCTCCTCGATGCATCGGTAGGTCTCATGAGACAAACTAGTGTCTTGGCACAAGGCCTTGACAAAATCGTATTTGTAGTCTTGGCACGAGACCTTGACTATGTGGTTATGATAGTTTGGCATTATGCATTCCAACATTATGAAAGTGGTTAATGATTTTTTCATGTGATTATTCGATTAGAAGAATATCCATGTGAATAAGTAAATGGCATTATTTCATTTTATTTATGCCGAACCATGTTGAAAGTTCATGTTTGGAAGGCTTTTGTTTTAGTTATACATTGCCTTAAATGTTTATTCTTATTTATGAAATTTTCCTCTATATTTTTATCCTTACTGGGCATTTGAGCTCACCCCTTTTCTATGTTTTATTTTTCCCTAGAAGTGAAGAAGTAAATTATGAATGACCTGTAGGGATATTATGTGGGGATATGAGTGTGGATTATGGAGACATTATGTTGTTGTAGTAGTTTTTCATTTTATGATGTAATGTAAAACTTATGAATATATCTAGTGTTTCCAAGGCTACTAAACAAATCGGTCTTTCGAGATTTGATCTTTCTTGTGATCATGCCAATGTTATGTAATAATGCACCGACTCTGGGTAACTAGGGTCGAGGCGTTACATTTTTTATATATCGATGATATATGGTAAGTAATATTGATTAATTATTCTTATATACTATTTAAGAAACTTATGTGTTATTTCTTTTCTAGAATGATATTGATCCTAATTTTGTAGAGTTTCATGTCTATAAGATGATTTATAAGATTGTATTATGATAGAGTTTTTATGAGATACTCTATTGGATATTAGTTAATATTTTCAATCTAGTTCTTAAAATTATCCTAAAATATTTTTTTCTTTTTATATTTCTAATTAAACATTATGGATATATAATATTTCATGCCTACTCATATGATAGAGATCCGAGTTAATTGTGAGGGAGACGGCTCATGTGATTCAGGTTTTTATGAGGATGTTTGGATATAGGATATCATCAATTATAATGACAATGGTTGGGTGATCAGCAATGGTTCTTGATTGAAATCATCTATTTATAAGGTAACTACAACATTATTATCAGTAAGCATCAAGGGACCTCATTTATTGGATCGTGAATAATATATTTTTTAAATATTTCATGACACATAGTTTATTTTCCTTTGGATAATTTTGATATTACTTTCTTTATATATCCTAAAATAAATAATATAAACCCTATACAACATATTAATGTATAGACAGTATTTCTATAATAAAAATACACGATATCATATACCTATCATTGTATGTATTAATTTGTATCAAATATTTTCATCTCCTTCAGAAAAGGTTTTATTAATTTATCATTGAGAGATTATATTCTATATGATTTTTAATCTATTAAATACATCCTTGTCTCTTTGGATACTGATGTATCAATCCTCAACCATGATTTGTATAGAATATTTGGTATTTGTGTTTCTTAACTCTCATTGGGTTTTCATGATGTATAATCAAATTCATTCTTTGTATTTTTTTTATTTAAATTATGACATCTAAATATTTTAACCAAAACAATAAAAATAAATAGTAGAAGTAAATTTTATTTTCGTCATCAAATAAAAATTTTCTTTTATCTTTATTATAATCATTGATTATATTATCATGTTTATAATATTATTCTTTAAAAGATACTATAAAAATTTAATGTTATATATCCATTTGTCATTGATATTTATCATTTAATTCTAAATTGAAATTCTTGATTTCAAGCCCCATTATTATGTTATCATTTTTTATTTCATGAATCCACTATATTCTTTATTCCTTCTAGCAATTTTTTCCAAGAAACCTACCCCTTGAAGAACATTCTCAAAGAGATCCATTGAGAAATATTGTTTTAAAATCATCAAATTATCTAAATAGAAGATCTAGATATTTTATCATTTTCTAGAGATCATCCTAATTTCCCATCATTCAATCATTGGACATTTTTTCTTCATTTTTATCCTCAAAAAATTTATGTTACTCAAAATTGTTTGTAAAGTCTCAGATATTTTTTATTTCAAATAAATCATATTCTAATGGATACTTGAAGGTAAATCTTAATGTTTAGAGTAGATGGAAATATGGGGGTTTCAATAACCCTATGAAATGATTAATGAAACAGTAAATGGGAATTTAAAATTTAATTATATTTGAAAGGGAAAAGAAGTTAAATTTATATAATCAATTGAGAGATAATTTTTAATAATGATAAGTATTTATAAATTGAGTACCAATAGGAAAAACATTCATATTGAGTTTCTTCAATTACATGTTTCAGTGACTAATAATGCATTATTATAAATTAATGATAGAAAAAACACAATTGAGAATGTGTTTAGAAATATATAAATGTGAGTAACTATGTCTCACCCAATAACATGAGTGGAAAATTTTATTTATCCCTTGATCATGTATGGTATTAAGAAACACATCCCTCAAAAAATTGAGAGAACCCTCTTGGGAATTGCTGGTTTCTATAGAACACATCTCTTAAATTTTTTAATGAGAACCTATAGAACAATGTAATGAGACATATAACATTTTATTGGTGATAAACCATTAAAAAATTAATCATATATCTCTTGTATATATGATTAAATATTTTTATGAGATAATTGAGAGAAATGGTTGAAAAACATTGAGGTATTGAGAAATGGAAATTGACTCTTATAGGCGATTCTTATAATTCCATGTATTTTTTTGTTAAAATCAGCTAGTGTGCATTTTTAAATTAAATATCCCACTCCAAGATAATATGATGTAATATTATTGGCTCTAAGAGGTCCAAAAACCATATATAAATTTTTGGATCATTAAAGGTGATTAATACCACCATATTTGTTTTATACCATATTAAAAACTACTTTGGAGATCCTATGTTGACGCCTCTGGATAAACATTTTTTTGGGACTTGGTTTTGGGAAGACTATCTCGAGCTAAGATCTATTAGACATCCTCCACTCTTTGGTCAGTTCACCTCCACTAGTTAGTGAGTAAATTTATTTATAACTACATTTCAAGAGATAAGAATAAATTTTAGAAAGATATTTTGAAGATATTTCTTTTAACATCTACAAACCCCTTAAAAGAAGATAGAAGATGGGAATAGGAAAATAATTATTGAAGAGAGATGTAAAAAAAAAAGGAATTATGAAAAAATGGAAAATATAAGAGACAAGATAAAATAAATTTGTTATATACAATTTCTAAAATTTTAAATTCTGTGAAATATGGTTTTACACCAATTTATATATTGATTCATAGATTTATCATTGAAGTAAGTCCATTGGAAGTGTATTAATATATGAAAGAGTTCTCTAACTTGTTTTTTTTAAATAAATCTTATATACATTGGTTGGAGAGACAAGTATTTATAAAATATTTTCAGTCATCAATAACCATTTATTAAAAGATATAAAAAATTTCCTACTCAAAAATTAAATATAAAAATAATATCATAGACTAAATATACATATACATGTATTTAATAAAATTAAATTTAAAATGGTTATTAATATTTTTAAATGTACATATTTTAAATAATATATTTACATTGTAATTTTAAAAAGTGAAAACATTTAAAATTAAATTTTAAATTAAAATTTCTCAATTATTTAAAATTTAAAAATTAATGTTAAGAGGCCTCCAACAAATGATAACACTAATGAAATAAAGGGATCATATCTAGTATAATATAAAAATATAAAAAAACAAGATCTTAATTTTTTAAAATTGTTTAGAAATGTTTTTTAAAAATAGAACTCAAGATATCTTTTGTTTAAATGAATAGTGTCACAAACGAACAATCCTAATCCATATTTAATTAATTGGAATCAATCAAATAGTAGGGTTTTTGTTAAAATATCATTGTATTGATATCTAGTCATAAAATTTTCAAATCAGATATAACCTTTTTGTAAACTATGTCTTTATAAATTGTTCAAAAGGCTAATGTGTTTTGTTTGAGATTGTTGGGTATTATTTTTAGAAATTTTGATGGAACTAGTTTTATCACAATTTATAATGATATGGTCAAATTTATGACATGATTTAAAGATAAAATATTGTATCCATATTATTTTAGAAAAATAAATAAATGTATCTTTGATTTAAACGTTTTTATAGAATGAGAAACTGTGTTATTCTACTTATTACTCGGTGAGATGAGGCATTTCAATGTAGGTGGAAAGACCCACGTATAATATTCCTATCTTGTAGGAATCAACTAAAATAAACACCATTAGAAATATGTTTATTTGAAAGTATTAGTTTTTTTAAATGAATAGATATTTTTCATTCATTTTAAATAATAAAATTTCCTTTTAACTTATTTAAAATAAGATTAAAATAGATTTTATTAAAAAACAGGATAGAAAAAAGCAGTGAACATGATAACTTGTCATGTCATAGTAATGAACAGTTGGCTAGAAATTATACTTATTTAATGATTTTTTCTAGTCGATTAATGGATTCATCCATTATAAGAGTACATGTTATCCCAATGAGATTGATTATTTTTTTTGCATGATCCACAATAAATCATTTTATGATTGTGTTGGCATATTTTAATTATTTTTGAAAACATTACATCAATTTATTGATAAATTTTTAAACATAGAAAGGATTTTTGTTAGCCCATGCATTTGAACTAGAATTAACTTTTCAATAAGTCGTATAATGAAAAATAAATGGATTCATTTTCAAATCCTAAAATCATATCATCAACATAATTTTAAATGTGTAATAATTCATTTGATATGTGATTTAGAAAATTAGTTAAATGATGTGTTACCATTTAAAAAAATTTCATAAAAGAAAATGTGACATCTATACTAATTCTGACGTGCTTATTTTGAACTATAATAAAATTTAGATAATAATAAAATAGAATTTGGAAAAATGGGTCTTCATAAAAAGATAGATTTTCATAAAAATTTATTAGTAATTTCATTCAAGATGGATCTTTTCATATACATTTTTAAAGCGTAATATGTTAATATGATATCTTAATGATAATAATATTCTAATTTATTCTAGCCAAGATGCAGATACAAAGGATTTCACATTAGTGATAATTCAACTTTGTTATAACATTTTCCTTCTTGACGATATCTATTTCTTTTGATATTACTAGAATCATATAACATATTCCTAAAAACCCAATTTATATCCAATAATAAGATGGTTATTAGGACATTCTATTATATTCGATACATTATTCCATGGGAATTTATTTACTTCATGTTGAATAGAATGACACCAATTTTCATCCTTATGGGATTCATTGAGGTTTTGGGGTTCCACGTGTGAGTAAAAGGAAAAGTGGTATGACTCATTTAGATGTTGTATTTTAATATGATTTCCAATGAAAAATAAATAATAATATTTTCATGGGAATCAACATTAGATTTTTTTTAAAAATCATTAGATAACAATTCTAAAGGATACTCAATGTCTTCTACAACTTCTTTTGTTTTAAAAGATTTATATGTAACATCAATTTAAAAAACATTACAATGAGACATTAGAAAATTTCTATTGAATAAAATATGGATTGATTTCTCTAATATTGTATTCCTTTTTGAATGACTTCGTAGTCCTTTGTTGATTTTAATTTCTAGATAATTATATGTTCCTCATATTAAGTATTTAATTGTCTATGATTTTATTTGGGGTTTAATATAATGTTTTTATAACCATAATTATTAAAATGTATATTGTAGGTTTTTTAGTTTTCCAAATTTCATATGTGTTATTTTTATATAATGTATAATGATAACATGATTAATGATAAAGAAATAAATATTCACGTGATTCACATTTTTTACTTAAATAAAGTCATTTAATAGATTTCATGTGACATCTTGTATAGTTCAATTTTACCACTCTACTAACCCATATCATTGATGGGTTCAAGAGGTAGAAAAAAAATAAATGTGATCAATAGAATATAAAACATTAGATTACTTATTATCAAATTCTCTACCATGATCACATCCAATTAAAAATAAATGAAACTCATTTTATCTTCAACCATTTTAAAAAACGTGTTGGAGGAATGGCCTGCTATAATATTATGATATATAAAGTATACCCTGGTGAATATTATGACTCAATTAAGTAAAAAAATAGAATAATACTCTCCTCATATAAATTTAATTTCAATGGTTCTGAATAACTCAGGTATAATTAATTCAATTTATTATAAATAATAAATAACATTTTTTATTTGATCAAATATTTTTTTTATAACATATTATAATTATTTTCAAACCATGCCATATTTTAAAATATTTTTTCTATATCTCATATAAGTTGATAATGGTTGATTTTGATTATAGATTTTGTTCGACATTCACAAATGAATCTATGCCAAACCCATAACTAACTAACTTTTTCAATCAACATATTGAAATTTTTTACAGAAATATATTTTAAACTTATTTTATAATAATTTATAAATAATCATGTGGTCCAATACTGATTTCAAATTTTGCTAAATAAAAATTCAAAATTCAAATTCAAAATTTATTTTTCAACCGCAATCACATAACTGACTAATTCTTAAAAAATTGTTTTTATAAATTATATTATAAAATATTTTTTTTAATATTTTTTATTGAAAACCTAATTCTTCCTTGCAAAATTATTTTATACATTTATTTATCTTTTATGGTGATGAAATATCCTTCTTGTTTATTGAATTTATTGAATTTATTAATGACTTTTAATGTACCATACTAATTCTTATTTATTCCATAAGCATTTTAATAAAATTAAATGACTAAATGTTAAAGAACCTAGATAAACTATGGTTTTCTTACATTCGAAAATAGTAATTTAAAAATGAATATTTTAATATGATTAGCTATTAATTTAGAAAAAAATATATGAAAAATGAATAAGGTTTTGTCTTCTATATCATGAGTTTTTGTGATCACATTCATAAATAAAATTTGAAATTCATTTACAATAATAGAAAATATTATGTTTCAAGAAAATATTAATAATAGTATTTTTAATGGAATTCATTATTCTCATGAATTATTAGGAAATCCCGGACCAACATTTTATTTCCCATTTATTTTAGTTCTTAATTTTTATTTGTGTTTATTAACCTTGATTGAATTTTTAAAGATTACTAATGAGATAATTATTGGTGGATTCGGATTTATCATCAATTAATTGATTTATAACATTCATTGATAAATATTAATATTATATTAGAGAAGAGATTTATCCTTTTTAATATTATCTTTCTCTTAAAAATTTTTTTATATTTCCTATGAATATCATTATATAATGATTCAATTTGATGAAAACTATTTTTGAGATCATCTTGAGAAAATTTAGGTCTCTATAGTTGTGTGAATAGAAGATCAAGAATAATAAGAGGTGAGAGACAAATAACTGGAATATTATGAATACGATGAAATTGGAAAAGGCTTACTAATGCAAATATCTTTATCATTTTGTTCCATAATTAACATGGTTCTTCGTTATTTGAATAAGTTTAGTGTAATTAATATATAAATTCTTTTATTGCACTATATGACGTGAATTTTTAATCATTATTACATTGTTTCTTTTATTTAATCTTTATATTTTATATTAGGAGTTCTGTCTTGATTTTACCTTTCTTTTTACATTCATATAATGTCACTTATGGTTCCTCCTTTAGATTTAACTTCTTATATTCGTTACAAAATCTCTTCATCTTGATTAAACTGTTCATGTTCATAGTGAGTTGATTAATTTCTTTATCTTCACATCTATATATATCATAATTTTAGATTTTAAATTTATTTTTTATTTATGTCCATGAATTCATTGGCCTCTTTCCCATCATGTCATTTCATTGTTATTTTTTATGTTATTTGGGATGTAATGGATTCTTCATCCTCAATTTTAATCAAAACATTTCCTTTATGAATGGTAGTGACATTAATTTCTTAGTTTCATGGATGGTCATTATGTGTCATTTTTTTAATGATTGTGTAGAAACATAATCCCTGATATTCTTTTTACCATTGAAAATATAAGTGAATCACGTAAATATTATTTTAACTGATTATTTCTGATGTATAAATAAGATTTAAATCTAATATAGATATATATCTAATATTATTTCATTAAACATATTTGGTTTTTATGGGTATCTTAAAATTTAATTCATTTATCAATATATGTATTTGAATATGAGAAATGATTAAAATCATTATGATCAAGACCACAATGTAAGGGAATAATAATAGTATATTAAGTTCAAAATTAAAAACATCAATAGGAGTCCATTTTTCTTCAAATTCATTAATTGGAACTTATTCATGCATTAATAATTTCTACATTAGGTAACTTATACTACCAATAATGGATTAAATTATTTTTTTCTTATAGTAATAATTGGTTACATGAAAATATGACCATAAAAATAGTTATATTCTATAATAAAAGTATCTAAAATTAAAATATATTATAATTTAAAATAAAAAACTAAATAAATTGAATATAAAAAGATTTTTTACAAAAACCAAATGAGGTCATTTGATACCAATTACTGGTCATTGTAGATGGTAAGATGGATTGAATTTCCCATTAAAAACATTAACAGAAATCTAATTGCTAAATTAAAATTTATAATAGTTGAAATGGAAAAGATATTAAAAATAGTAAATATATTAGACCATAACTGATAAATATAATAATTACTATGTAATAATAAATTATATGATCCAAACAAGTTTATGAAATTATTTTTTTGAATGACTAATGAGGCCATGAGGTAAATTAATGAGACAAAAAGAACAATTGATGAGTGTTTTGGAAATTGATCAATGTGATCCCCTATGACATTATCTTCAACATGAGTTATTTAGATTATTAAAAACATGATTTCAGATGATATAAAAAAATACATCCCTCTAAATAATTCTTTTTTAGAACCCACATGATCTTCATTAGTAAATTAGGAACTCATTGTTAATTTTTTTGAGTGGGAATCCATTGAAGAATGTAATGAGAATCTGGTGGTATTATTATAACAACGCCACTAAAACAATTCTCACAAATCTATTTTACAGATGATTTAAATTTTATAAAATACATTTGAATGAAAAGGATGAGATAATTAAATATATTTGAAAATAAAAAATAAAATATTTTAATGTTTTTTGATAATTCTAGACATTTGGGTTTGAATCAATCAAATAGTGTTGTTGGAATTCAATTTTCCACTCTATGTTTCCAAGGTCCATCTTTTATATGATCCATGTAGGCCAAGAACCATATAAAATACATTGGGTTCATTGAAGATGTGGAATAACTACAATATGAATTTTTTCGCACAGTAAATATTCCCAGAGAGAAGATATAATGATGCCACAGGATACCAAGTATCCTCCACCGAGTAGCTAGTTGACTACCTAGACTTGATAGCTGTTGGAAAACCCCCACCGTATGGTTTTTGGATCTTAATTTAGTAGTTTGTTCATTGTTTTTAGGTTTTCCTACTATTACATATCCACTTGATACCTAGTGGGTCTCAACTTACTGGAATATTTGTATTTTAGTCACTCTTAGATATGCCATCATGGCCCTGGGTAGTCGATGTTGTACACCAACTATATGGTGTAGCATGTGATTTCGAATATTCATGAGGATCATATTATGGTTACTTTTAAGTACATAAATAGTTTTTCTAACATGATTCATGATCATAAAACACAAAATAAGATATGGTGAAGAATTAAACAATACATCCAAATATATTCCTGATTTCATTGATTCTCATTACTTGGTATATAAATTAAACATTGAAATTCACTCAAATTAAATTATTATAAAATAAAATCATAGTTTTTGATCAGGAAGAACACATGAGGTAGGGAGAGATGAAATTTAATATTATTGGTTGAAAAATATACCTCGATTGATTCGATAATATCATTTAATTCTTCAATAGTAGTACATAGACATATAATCACATTTCCTAATTCTTTAATTAGAAATTCAATTCTACTTCATTAGAAATTTCATTTACATATCAAACCACATTAACAATCATTGATTAATTCACCTATATTTTTTCACTATACTCAAGGTAATATTTAATCCAATTCTATAAAAAGACTATGTTCACACCCCTGTAGCCATTTTTGGGGCTGATCATGTTAATAGGGAGCCCATCACCATGTTCAGTTAATTGATATTGGTTATAGGTCACCCTATAGACATGGTCAACACTGAACATAAAAATATGGATTCCCAAAAAATATATTTACCATAGTAATAGAATGGTATGGGTGTATGAAGCTCCTACAGTCATGGTCAAACACATACCATGCCTATAAGGGGTCACAGAGCCATGCTTGGGGCCCAATCATGGCTATATGGTGAATGGAAAGTTACAATATCCATAATTTAAACCTGAATGTAGCTATATGGACAAGAGAAAATACATTATCACCATGGGTAGGGTCTGACATTGTGTATATTATTCATGAAAACAAATTCTAGCCATCAGAAGCCCTACTAATGGATATTGGTTGGAATCAGGTTAATATTATTTTTAATTATTAATTTCATAATAACAATGACATATATTTATTGATTCATTGATATATATATATATATATTAATAGGCTATTTGTGGGAGTAATGGTAGCATATATTGTCTCCACAAAAGTGAAATGAGTGTTTAAACTAAATGGAGAACATTTTTTATAGCCTTCTCCCATGGACATGTACTAGGGGAAATAGATTATCTATATGGAACATATGTACCCATGAGCTAATTCCCATGGGAATATCTTTTCAATGTGCCCCCGAATATATGGGATTATATCAATTTGTTATTTTAATAGTTAAGGACTAGAGAAATAGCATCATATGATATGTTATAGAAATTTTAACAATGACTATTGTAACAATGGATGTAACCCACTTACATGGTAATGTGGTCTATTTCTATGGTCATACAACATGTAAATAACCCATTTTTCACTAGTTAATTTTTTTCGAATATTATATTTTCACTTTATTTGAAAATTAAATTATTTACAATGCAATAAATATTATACATAGAGGTCTGCAACTTGATCTATTTCATTTTTTCGTAGATATTTTCTCAGGCCATTTTTTCTTGATCTATTATCATTGCCTTTTGAGATAAACTATCCATTAAAAAATATGTCATTTCTTCAAAATTTCAGGACACAAAAATGGACTAGTTTGTGCACTATTTATGATCATATTTCCATTGAAAATTCTAATTCTAAATCAATACACCAAGAATAGAGGGTGTGAATCTAGGTGTATCAAAAGTAAATAAATTAATATTATTCATTTAGGATCTTGTTCATATGATAGTAGTAATCACATTTAACCAGTAACTCATTATTTTTCAATCATAAAAATTAAAATTATATAGTAATGTAATGTATGCAGAGAACATAAATATTTTATTTGGTTCACCACAAATTGATATGTTCCAGAATAACACAAAGATTATGTATCAATGTTCCAATATCAACTATGTTCCACTATCTCTATGGATATAATGTTTCACCCTTGACTACACTATTTTAGGTGCACTAACATTATAAAATATATCTTCTTATCAATCCTCTCCCAAGGGACACCCCCTCCCTTTAATCTTCTTGTTACTTTTATAAATGATAATGTCAATTTAAATACATGATATTTTCTTCATGTTCAACATGGTAAGAATTATAATGAACCAACCTAGGTCACCTTAAAATGTCCCCTATATTAGAATACCACAGGTCCCATAGTGTGTTTAAAATTTTCATGGTCTAGTAATGACCGACCTGGTATCAATGAAACAACAACATGGAATTATTCCACTATAAAAGATAACATAATATGTCTCATGTATAACAGTAGATGGAAAAACAATCAGAGTACAAAATGTTAGAAGGAACTCAAAACCTAAAGACTTAAAAACTAGACAAAATGATAAACTGTAATGATATTAAAACAAAACAAAACACTCCCTGTGACCATATATCAGCACCAATACAACCCAATATGAAAGAGATTTTAACCATGATAATCTTCCATTCAACATGTCACAATTCCCTTTACGAGTATCCTTCAAAAACATGACTAAAAAATAAAAAATAAAAAATTACGATGTCAGCACTAAATCTCAATATCATACAAATAAATAATCTATGAAATTTAATTCTCCATGTTACCATTATTCTTAAGTGTAAAAAAATCTAGTTTCAATATGAAAAATATATATGAAATCAAATTTTCAAAAAAAATCACTTTGATTATTTAAAAAAATAAATATTTCAACCCTTAAAATGTATGAGTAAATTTTTTTGATTAAATAAATAGAAATATATAATATAATAAATTCATGTAAAAATTATTGTGCAAGTAATGCACAAGAATCCAAGTAATGTCTATTAATAGTATGAAAATGGACTGAAAGATGGGTTTAGCCACACAAAGACATCCTTGTTCATATTGTATCTTGCATAGTAAATTCTAGGTCCATACTTAACCACCTATCTCAAGGCCTTCTCCATGTCATAATGTTTATTATTACATTAAATAGAATCCAATCCCAACATTTTCAAATTATCGTTGTGAAATTTAATATCGTACTTAATGTTCATAAATATACTTGTAATAAAATCATTTTTTTTAAAATATTTCTCATTAACACACAAGATCATGTAATAAAATGGTTTCTAATTTATCCCTTAGTAAAAAAATGTTGTAATTTTACTTTTCCAAAACTAAAGGATTTCATAATAACAATTATTTTTCCATGATAAAAAATGTAATTTATATAGACACCTACCACACCAATATAAGAAAAATCGATTCCTTCAAATTTTTTGATTGGAATAAAATAGATATGGTCCTCAAATGTCAAAATCTATAGAAAAAATCGTGAAATCCCATAAAACCTTCAATATTTTAAAATTACAGCACAATTGGGTTCCAATTGACCAATGGTAAAAGGGATCGAGGTTATATATTAGGAAAATATGTGAAATAAATATGAAATACAACCATTACTAGAAAGGATATACCCAAACCAATAATCAATTACAAATGAACCAATCATAGATTCTTATATAGTGATGCCTAGGGGCTAGATCATTTTAATAATGGATTAGGAGGATATTGGAGTTATAAGGGTCCAAGGGAATCCGGGTAATTGTCCACATTATGATGTTCAGATAATGTGAAATAGTTATGTCACAAATATTGAAATAATGTGTTCTAAGCATCTGATATCCATTTTTTAGATACCTAAGTCTATATGATACCCAAGGATACTCTATTCAATTGAAAATCCTTGTTAAATCCCAGAAATAGCCAATAAAATTAAATTCACCTGCATGGTTTTCCTAGTGAATCACATGGCCTAGAAAACTATTCTCAACATATGAAAGTTTACTAGGGACCTATAGATCAATATCAAATGGGTACCACAATATTGCTTCTAATCTGGTTCCTAAACTATCTACCTATAATGTATTCCCCAAAACAACAACTTCTCAACCCTCATCTCATGAAATCCTAAATAAACTCAAAAGAGATAAACTATTCTCAAAATTAATCATACCTTTTTTCTAGAGGGTGTCACAATTCACCCCTTCATTAAACATGTTTTCCTTAAAAAATTGCTCAATTATTCTGACACATGTATAGATAATGCCAATATTTATTCATAAATATCTCTCTGTAACTTCTCATGGATATCCCATTTGTTCTTCTATATAACATTACTAAAAGTGATTGTCTTATCACACAACACCTAATCCTGAATACACACAATCACAACTTGTTGTTTAACCACTAATGCATTGGGATCATGATTAACATCCTACCATCCAAACACATGGGAAGGCTCTAGTAGACACTTCATCAATTGGGAAATAAGATACATATAGTGAATTAACATCATGGGGGATAGAAAATACAACAGATAAGATACCTATTCATATCATTAGATTATATTATGATGATAAAGAAGCCTCAGTCCCAAAATTATTTTCATACAAAAATGTTCATTTTTTAAAATGGGATGAATCCCAAATAAGTACTTAATAACCAACCTATAAATCCAATTGAAAATGGTGGTAGCTACATAATAGTTTTAGTTCATCGGAACTATTAACAACCTTTCTAATGGTATCCACATCATCTTTACCACCTCTAGACAATAATCTTCCAAAACATAGATAGCTCCCCTACGCTTTCTTAACATCTAGGACATCCACTAAGATTCTCATATCAAACATCTATGTGTTTCTCCTTAATCAAATAAAAATATATTTTCATTGTAAAAAATCTATTATAGAAGATTTTTAAGGGAAAAAATAATAATATAAATAACCCACAACTAGAGAATATACTAAATAATTTAATTATTCATATAATATGAAAATCCATTTGATAATTGAAATTCATTCAAGAGTTTGACTGAGAGCCCATTGTATTAAGCAATATCTTTAATAATAAAAAGAAATGTAATTTTATCTACCCAAAAAAATTAATATAGGATGAAATTGGAGTTCAAAAATCACCTTAAATATAATAATGGCCATGTTCTCTAATTATTATAATATCCTTGTCCATAAAAATTTGAGTTGATTTCATAAATTAGGCAATGATCTCCAAAATCATAATTTCATCGCAATAGAAGCCTATAGTAGTAAAATTAAAATGTCTATGAATCCTTCATTAAACCCCCATAATTGAATGGATATGGATTATCGAACTCATATGCCTATGGTGTTATGCTTCACATTTCATATTGGAAAATAATTGTGATATTTAACATGTAATTAACCAAATCGTTCTTGGACACTAGCATAGATGTATAAATCATGAAAAATCTTTGGTAACCCCAGAGTGCACACCCCAACTATTACAATGATCATTATCCATAAATCCAATAGAGCCCCTTTCATAAAATACATATACATTACAACATATTATTTGATTACATAATGCATTACACAAATAGATACCCACATACTATATTAGTTTTTTGCCTTTGGAAGCATAGAAACATAATAACTGGTACATAAGTGAGCTACATTATCTCTCCCTTGGTTATTCTTGATTATAACCCTTCATAGACACATCATAAATAATAAATATCTTCATGACCTGGGAAAAGGAAACATATGAAAACATGATATGATATGCTCATTAAGGATAAACCAATGAGATATGTAAGAATAATCATGAGAATAAGTATTTGAGAACATGATCCTAACACTGAAAGATCATACTCTACATATCAAATGTCACGACCCGTCCAAATGGGGTCCGAGCCGCAACTCCCCAAGCCCGCCTCCAATTGGCCGGGGGCTGGTGACTAGCACCGAGTAGGCATGCTACTAACATGGGAGGCATTACCTATTAACCTGTACAAATTCACACACATCTCCAAGCCCAAAAGCTGAAAAGTAAAAACCACTGAAAGGAAAAGATGCATGCATACACTAAAACCCAACCAATTGAGTATGACAGGAGAGTAAAGTACAGAAAGGTAAACCTTGGGCCAAAAATACAATCCCACCAAAAGAATTTCTATAAACAAAGTCCAACCTGCAAGGAATGGTTCTGGGATTGTAGTCTGAAGTCATAGGAACACACCTCGTCCCATCCAATCTCACTGAGTGCCATCTGGTCTTGGTCTGCCTAGAATCTTGTCAAAGGCTCGCTCGTCTGCACAAGACATGACACGTGTGGGCAAAGAACGTGCAGTGGTGAGTATAACAATACCTAGTAGGACACCCCAAAACCACAATGGAGAAATACAACAAAGAGTAAAATACTACAATAGAAAGGTACATTCAGCTCTACACAGTATATGTCTACAGAACATAAAACAAGAAAATCCAGATATACTCATACACAAGCAAACATCGTGGAAACCACCACTAGGATCCAGCTCGAAGATTACACTAAGCGTACAACCGGGAGAACACACTCCTAGTTCTGAAAAGAGGGATATGAAGTACTCGTTTTAGGAGAACACTATCCACAAGAACCTCGAGAATATGGCGCTCAGATGAGGATCACAGCCAAGTCACGGGGTGATTCCAACAACTCAGTCTGATCTAATCCGCTAAGAAGAGGATCGGAAACCAGGTAAGGTTGGTCATGTCGATACCACGAACTATACCTAGGGTTCCAGGAATGAATAGAGGATCTGGCTCTAAGTCTCGCAGAGGGGATACCAACAACTCTATTCAGGAAGTCCTGCTGAAGGGATCATACTCTTGTGTAAAGGAAATGATTCCAAAAACCTTCAGGGGAAAGACCAAGGGTACGAATCCTAAATAACTAGTCCAAGTCACAGGAGATAAAATGCAAGAACCATGAAGAAAAATGGTACATGGTGTGTAGTATGGTTAAACGCCATGTCCCATAACCCCGGGTACTGCCTGTGTAAACGGCCCGTGTCATTCGTTCACGCCTTATAAAACTCAACTACATGGCGTGTAGAAGAAGTACAAACTATATTCCTTGACTCCGGGTACTGCCCGTGTAAACGGCCCGTGTCATTCGGCTTGTCAGGTAGAAGGCAACTACATGTAGTGTAGAAGAATCACAAGCATTGTCTGAGCATGTTGGCTCGCTCCGTGTATGCTGGCCATGTGCCCGTACACGGTCTTCGTCTGAGTCCGTGTCACCTGCCCGGGTACCAGTACACGGGGTACCCCATGTACATGGTCGGGTCTGGCTGGGGAGGGGTGTACACGGCATGTCCTTCGCCGTGTACCCTGCCCGTGTCCGGGTAATCCCGGAGTACACGCCGGGTGATCCCACTGACGAACACACGCCGTGTATCCCATACTACACTATGTGTAGTCGGGATTTCTCCAGAACACCGTCATCTTCCTCGCACCTCGGCTGAATCTCCGGATCTCGATTTTCTGGTCCGTTCACCGCGAAACTCCAGGAGAAGGTTCACCTCGACGTCTTGATGTTGAATCCATATGATTCGGGACTTCAATCGGCTCCAAAATCCGTTTCGCGCCATCCACGCGGAAATCGTTCAACGAATGATTTCTTCCGATCCGGTATGATCCATCCATCGCGACCGCCGCCGCACCTCCATAGGGTTATGCCGATGCCTGATCTTCAATTTGGGATCATTGCGTCATAGTACGAATGCGCAGCGATCCTTCGTTCATCGCCCCGCGAAGAACTCGAAGAAAGGGGAGAAATCCAAAAAAATGAATTTGAGGAACGAACCTCCGCCGTCTTTCGTCACGACGTTGATCTGATCCCGTTAATAGGATTAAACGTAGCAGGAAAACAACAACAACAACAACAATGGATTCAATCTCCCAAAATCCCTGCAAAAATCCCATCTCGCAAGAACGATCGATCCGCGGACTAATCTGTTCGTGGAATAGACTGCGTTCGTCGTAGAGATCAAGAACAGGGAAATAACAATCACAAACAGACATCCTACCTGGATCTGCGGCATTTGTTGGTGATGATCCGGTCACCGCGTCATTGTCGCCGGTGAGAATCATCAAGAACGTCGCCGCTGCGTCGAGAGGTCTCCTCCAGAGCTCTCCTGGCCACCAAGGGTTTCAGGGTTCTGAGGTTTGTAACCCTGGACCCTGCGTAGGCCTTTATTTAAAAAGAGGAAATCTGCTGCAATGGATTTAGTAAAATCCCGCTATAGAAATAAAATATTTTTTTAATATTTTATTACCATTACGTCCAAAAACCATATTCTACCACCGACCTGCGCCGGCCGATGTTAGGCCCCGCCTAAGGTAAAGTCGTTTGTTCTGAACACAACGGTGCCCTAGGATTTTTGATCTGAGCACCCGTTCGGGAGTAATTCCACTTTTTCAGAAAAACCGCACACACGCATAATTTAATTATTAAATTAAATTTAAACATTTGTTCTGGGCTCACCGGTCCTCGGAACTTCGCGTCATCACAGAGCCTGGTCTCGAATTTATTCCTATATAATATTAAAATAATACATGGAAAGAAAAAAACCAGGAAATTACATCAAATATCATTATCAAGAGTCATGGAATAAATATTGGTAGTTAATAAGACATAAATCATAAGGGAATCAATAGAATAAGTCGTGAATTTATAATTTAAGAATAGTACATGGAATTGTGCAAGATACATAAGTATACAAAATTAATTCCATGTTATCCAAGGCATCATTTCCATGTCCATGATTTCTAATGCCATATTAATAGAATGTGTTCACTCCCTAAACCATATTAGTAATCATTGTTCAATCAGAAGACCATATTTTCAACCATAGTCCTTTACAAAACTGGGTTCCCTATCCATTCCAACCACATCCATCTCATGAGATATATATTTTTACCCATGTTATTAGAGGGAGATATAGGTCCTACCAATCCCATTATGAAATCATAAATTAATGTGACACTATTTCATAAAAATTCATCATATCATTACCCCTGAAATAAAATGAGTATCATAAACATGTTACCATATCATATCCTATGGATAACATATTGGTCTAATAATATTTGAATCATAGTATAACATGAAAAAATAGTATTTTTCATAACAATCTAACTTATAAAATAGAAACAAGTTTCACAAACATCATGTCATCAATACATAAACTATTCATTAAAAATAATAAGCATAAATATATGGATTGTTTCCCTATAAATGCATTATTAACACCAATGGATGTCATCTTATATAGAAAATATATTGTAAAGATATATTCAAAAAACAATTGTTGAATGATATATACATTCTTCTTTGAAAAACTCTTTTTAACATATAACATTAGTTAACTACTTTTTCATTGAAATGGATTTGAAAAAAATATAAATGCTTCGTTAAAAAAATTGAAATCATTTTTACATGAAATATATCTTAAATTGTCATATATAAAAATATAATTCTGTAAAACATTTTTTAAAACATAATTTTATTTATGAAAGAAATTTCCAACCAAAAAGTGAAAAAAGGTAATATTATCATAAGAATATTTTCTTCATTACATTATGAACCAAATAGAATGTAGATGGTATTAATACTTTTAAATATCATTAATATCAATATGTTTAGAAAATTAAAGAGTTTTATTTTGTAATGGGTCATAAGAATTCATCAATGGAAGCATTATCATAAATAATCCTGATAAAATATGAGATTTTTTCAATAAACTTTTACCACTTTTGGAAAAATTGAATCAAACTCTCTATGTAAAAGAAAAAAATACATAAAGCATTAAATATAATGAAAAGGATTGGATTTGTGATATTAACTTAAAAATGTTAGTCAATATACCTCATAAAATAATATAGGTGCATAACAAAACATATGTCTCAAAAAAGACAAGTAGAGACCAAACTGCCTTACGAATTTTGTAACTTTTGAACTGTAAAACCCAATGAAATAAAGATCATAAAATGGGATTATAAATAAACATAAATTTAAGGATAATAATAATATTGTACATTCATATATATTGTATAATCCACACATAATTAAGTATAGGTGGATATTTTTTAAGTATCATATAATTAAAATTGGGACTATAAATCCCCTTAACTTATGTCTTCACTCTCATCGTAGTCATTCAATTTACTTGTTGAATAAATTTAAAAATAGTATTAATCTTATATAGAACCATATTAAATTATATATTACTATATACAAGTTAATTATGGCCTCATATTACTCATTTATTAACAATTTCAAGTTAATGTTTTGTTTTGAGTAATAACTGCTTTGTTATTCCCATTTGTTTTGATATTTTATATTTTTGGTCCTCAAACTTTGTATAATAACCTCTAAAATATAAAACATGGCATGATTTTCATATATATTGAATATATATTTATTTACAATAATGTATATAATATACATAAATATTAAATTAAATACACCATTCCTGGATACATTGGGTCGAATCTATGCGTGAACATTGATTTAATTTTTATGTCATATTGAAAGATATAATGTAAATGAAATATGTGTATATATATTTATATATATATTTATGTATATATATATATATTATATCATTATATTATCGTCATTATTTCATGAATATCATATACATTCCTTAAACCCATCTTTAATACATTTTGTGTAATGTTTGAAAGAATTGGATCACAATGATGAGATGGTAGCCCACATGTCTAAAAAAGAAGTTATTGTATTTTTACAAAATGAAAATCATGGAGATATGATTTATATAATAATAAAATAATACTAAATAAAACATATATAATATATATATATATATCATATAAAAACATAAATTCCATCATTATTTCCATCCTTCAAAGGAGGCCACAGAAGAAAAAACGACATCCTTTCACGACGCTGTTGTCTGTAGTCCACACAAATTATGATTGTGTGTCCCATTTGATTGAGGTATGTATGAGTATGGGTAATAACATTTACATAAGAAAATATCTTTATATTATTGATTATATGGTTATTATATAATAATTGTATATGAAAATTATTGGGGGTGGAGAATGAAATAAAATAAAAGATCATATTGAAGTATTTCGCCTCTTCTTGTGGTAACACCTCTTAGTTTACACCAAAGGAATTACTCGAATAGATTTATTCTCAAATAGAGGCTTATATAATTAAGGTAGGGAATTTTGGAGGATATTTTTGTATGGTTTGGTATATCCAAAGGGCTTGAATGGTGTGCATAAATGAGGTGGTGAGTACCCTTTTTATAATGGATTAGGAGTGGAATTCATGTAAATATAAATTGGTAAACATTATTGAGTGGTCTCCCTTATATCAAGAACCTCCAATAATTGACCATTTTTTTACCCAAGAGGTTATTTGGTTGAAATATGTCTTGATAATATATTTTGTAAATTTTTCTTGGATATTTGGGAGAATAAAATAATGTTTCACCACTATGTAATATTGTTTTTACCATAAACATTGTAATTAATTTTATTAACATTCACTAGTTTTACAAAGAACTATGTTGAATTTATTAGATATTATTTATTATTATGGTTAAGAAAATTGAATCTACATTTCCATATTCTAATTACATAAATAAAATCAATTAATTTAAAATTAATCTCATAAACGTGTCATTAAAGAAGGTTTTTTAAATAAAAAAAAGTTCAAATTATTAAATTGTCATTATATACAATTTCAATGTGATGTCAGTTCAAATTCCCAACATTGGATTACTTAATATAATATATATCTTATTATATATTAAAACCTAATTATTATATAATTTTATAATATAAATAAATTATATGAAAAGAATATTTACAATTAAAATTCTGTATTTTTCATTATTCATAAAAAATGATGTTTTTGTCATAAAAATGGAAAATTAACACAAGCATGGTTTTAAAATTAAGAATTAAAAATAATGTATATTTTATAATATTAATTTGAAAAAAAATTCTAAATTTAATTTTTTTTAGTCTGCACATAAGGATGTAAAAAAGTATTCCTTTAAAGGAAGTGGTATTTCTTCCAATACATATATCCTTTACAAAAAATTAATTCTTTCATTACGGATTTGTATTATTTATATGAAACTATGAATAATAATAATTAAAAAGTAGTATTTTTTATTCTAATGACTATATTTAATGGAAATGTTATAATTATCTTATTTAAATAATTATCATAATAATTTTTTTCTGTCTTTTATTCTTCTATGTGGAAACCTAGCTAATAGTTACATTAGGAAACCTTTATGTTTCCAACTTTCCATTTTCAAGGGATGCTTCTTTATTCGATTGTATGAAATGGGATTATATGAATAAATTTTTAAATGGTATATCATTGATGGATGAGATGAATTTTTAGGGATAAATTCATTTTAAGGTGGTTAGAATGTAACTCCCGAGATTTTTTGAAATTATTAACTTTCAAATAAATATCACATTTTATATATTTTATGTGTAATAAAACATTGATTTTTTCCTAAATTATAAGTAACTCGGATTTTATTTTTTGTTATACACAACACTATGTTTGTCTTGTGTTATCCACAATATATGGTTAGCATAAATTACTCGTAACACCGAGTTTAATAAGGTTTATACATAATCAATTGAGATAAATGATACAAATTATTCAATCAATTAAAAATTTATTGAATATAAAAATGATATCGCACCTCACCGACAAGTTCAATTAATTCATAAGGGCCTATTTATCAAGGATATAACTAGCCTTTTATACCAAAATGATGATATCCAATTCTTGGAGAGATTATCAAGAAAACATGATCACCTATCACAAATAAAAATATCCTTAAAAATGATTTGATTACTATTTAGGTTGAATCTAAATTGTCTGTGTTCTTTTTATGATGTACTAAGTTTTATTTTTTTCCTTCACATGACTTGGTCAAACTAGTGAAGTCTCACTTATTTTCACTCGACAATGTGGAGAATGAAAAGGATTAAGATACAATGCATCAAAAGCATACATATGTATCGAGGGATGATAGGCGATGTTATAAAATAACTCCACTTATGATATGTTCTCCTCCCATGAGCTAAAAAATCTATTACACAATACCTATTGATTTCCCCTAATTTTTGAATCATCGTTTCAAATTTTCCAACCGTTTGAGGATGGTACATCTTGCCCATAGTCAGCTCAGTCCCAAGTGATTGATGTAAAAACGTACAAAAAGGATATATGAATCTCAAAGCTTAGTATTCTAGGATTGAAAATGGTACTCCATACCTTTTAAAAACATCTAAGGTATATATTTTCGACAAGTCATCTACCATATTAGTTTCAGGATTGGGGATGAAATGGAAGGTCATTTTGAGTAGATCAACTATCAAACAAATGTAATAGAGTTTCTAAATCATCCACTATAGACATGATATGAAATCTGTATCAATATACTGTTATATCCACTCATAAATGAACAAATACTAAAAAAGAACCACTGCACGCAATGCCTATGCATTAACCTGCCGATAGGATAGGTATGTTAAAAAAATTCAGCCACTTTTTTAGGCCATCCCAATAATGTATTGTATTTAGTTTTTTATACATATTTTTATGATATAATCAACAACCCATGTGTAATTTTGGTAATAATTAAGAGTTAATTTTCAATAAGAGAAAATTACAACAATCCAATATTGGAATCAAAACACTTTTCCTCTATCATGATTGCATCCCTCAATGGCATCCCCACCGTTTTGTTTTAACCTCATGTCAATATAGTGATAATTATATGTATGTCCCCTTTAACCTCTCATCCAAATCCTAAATAAAAGAAAATGGAATGAAATCAACAAAACTAGATCGATCATCATGATCCAAGTGAATATTGGTTATCAATTCCATTAGCTTACATTGATCTAAATCCTCATTCACCATCTAACAGTATGACTTCCAACTTAATGCATCCTCAACTGAGTTAATATTAAACATTGTATACATTAAATCAAATTAAAAAAAATTCTTGATTATCCATATATCATCTTTTCCACACAAAAAGTAATTACTCGAAAATTCATTATAATGCTTGTAATTATTAGGGATTATTAAGAGTGAGTGAAGATTGACGACGCTTGATTTCGAGGCCCAAAATTCATAGAATAGATTTGTCAACATTATTTAAAGTACATTCAGTAAACGTGTGGGAAATGGTTTTTAACTTTTGAAAAGATGGTTGGAATTTAAATATGAAGGCACTATTGAATCCATATCACCAAGATTCACATTTGGGAGGCTTCACATAGACCACAATTGGTCTGGTAAAAAATTTATATTTTGAATCTTTTAAAGAAATAATAAAATTACAAAAAAAATTTTATAATCTAGAATCTTGTAGAGTGGCGGCGGTGGGACCGATTAGTTTTCAAGCCATTTAATGGTTGGAATCTTCGGTTGTCTAACCAAAAAATTGGGAATTAATAGGTTCATTAATTAAAAACTCAATAGTGATTCTCCTTTCATATTTTCCCTATTTATGAAAAATAATCCCCTTTTTCATTCCTTGTAGATAAGACACCCACTCATCACTATAATAGTAGTTAGTATTGTCTAAAACATTGAACAAAGTCAATGATATTAAAATCAAATTTCTCCATCTTTTTTAGGGAAGGAACATGCATCCAAAAAAATTAAAACAAAAATATACATATATAGAAATTGAAAAAAAACATATGCTAAATTGTGTTTTAATAATATAATAAATTTATAGTGTTGTGTGTTATTTTTGTTCATTTTTTTCATTTGATATTTTATGAACACCTGATACTATATAGATGATATTGAAATTTTAATTCGAAAATTTAATTTCAACTAACAATAAATACAAAATTTAAATAGATAATCCATAAAATCTTATAAATTAAACTCATGAATGTTTAATTGAAAAATGCAACTAGAACTATTTTTTCCCTTTGTCCCGATCCATGGGAGACCAATGCTTATGGAATTTTGGTTTCCAAATATTTCATGTGTTCTATATTTTATATTATTATACCATAGGTCTATAAATTATGAAATCAAATAGTACTATGTTTTTATGCAACCCTCTTTCACTTGTTTCCCCACTCAAGATTTACATGAATTCATTTGAGCCTTCTACTTCTTTATTCAACAGTTTCATGTATGGTGTTTGACATAATATTATTATAGGTTGGTTTTTTTATTTGTCTCATGGGTATTACTCTTCCATGGTTCCATAGCCTATATGAAGATATATTTGATATATGTGATAATTTTTCAGTGAATGTTCTGCAAACACTAACCTAGAAACACTAAAATTGATGTTGGAAATAAAGTTATTGGGTTTTTATAAGATGAGGGTGTTTTATTTAATGATTCATGTGACATGGTTAAAAAAATAAAATATATTCCCAACCATCTTTTGGCACCACATCTACTCGTGGATACTTTTTAAAATTCCCTTACACATTATAACAAAAATTTTCTTGGAAAATCATTTGGAAGATAATTCTCATATTTGACTAATATCGAGCTTAAGAAATTAATTTTTAAATTTACCAAAACTAACAACATAAGTGAATTAGGAAAACGGTTATTAAAATTATTAAAATAAAAAACATGGCCTCTGTATTCATTAATTGATCCCTTATGAAGAATATTATAAAGGAATTTAATTCTTTTTTGAATCACAAAAATGATAATTTAAACTTTTCATATACAGATTAATATCAAAACAAACAAATTTTTTATACCCTATCCAAGATTTATCGATGGATCATGTGAACATTTGTTATAAATGAGTACATAAAAACATATAAATTAAATAGGAACATGGTTTTATAAAATTAAAATTAGAAACACATTTCACTTGTGGTCGGTGACCATCACTCAAAGGAACTAAATGAAAAAACCTCTTGATCATCCACACAAGTACCAAAATATTGATTGATAATTGAAATATTAAATCTAGGTTCTATCATGGATAATCAAATTCACATAAAATTTATCATTTTCATGGGAAAAAAATTAACAATCTTAGAACCTTGGATAAACAACCATTGATACTCCATTAGCTTTCTATTCTTAAGACTTCAGGAAGAGGTGGAGAGGATATAGAATTCATGAAACCACTTTATTCTTCATATTTTATCTTAAAATTTCAAATATATTTAAGTTATAACTTCTATAAATTTAATTTATATCCTTATGAATGCTAAACCTTTAAATATAGTAAAAAATAACAATAAAAGACACTTAAAGAATACACCAATGTCATGGATATTTTATAACACATTTGAAATAACAAATCCTTTTTATGTGATAATATAGAAGTCATTAAATCGATTTAGGTTTTCCATAAATATTGAATATAATTTTAATATTAATTATTTAACATTCATTTATAAAATATATTTTTCATTATATTCATTTCATAACTTGTTAGTATGAGTGGTAAATAAATTAAATGGTTATTATTCAATAATTTAATAGAGTTGAATTTAAATATTTCCATTATGATCGTATAATCATGGATATTTCCCATAAATATCTAATGGGAAAACCATGTCATAAAATCCAATTCATTGGAATTATCCATGATTTTCCACATTCTTTATTTGTGATACCATATACCCTTATCTCAATTGTAGTGAGTCAATCATCATGTTTGGGAATGGAGTTAAGCATCCCATCAAGTCCCCTAAATAGATGATTTTTTGTTACAGAATAACAAAAAATCTTATGAACACATTATATGTAATATAATCTCATTTTATTATGATATATGTACACCTTCTGACATCATCATTCATTTCATACATTTTTCTTGACTATAGTAGGTATGAATTCCATTAATCAACATGGACATGGATTTAATAAAGGTACTATAATCCTGTTGAATGGTGATCATGACATATAATCCTTTGAGAAGTGGAAAAAACATACTTAAACATTCAAACCATGCCATATCAATAATTATTCGCCCAACACGATCTAACTTTCCACGTCCAAAATTCCAAGAATTTTTTCTTATAAATATCATAATCAAATGATACACATTTATAATGATCTCATATCAACAGAACAAAACACTTATTCATGGATATTAACTATTGATGAAACCCAGAACATGTGGGGTTCTTATTGGAAGGCCAATATTCCTGAACTCTTATACTACAAATCACCAAATGAGAACTTCATGAGGAGTTGTCACAATGCTTATGTTCCCCCATCACCTGATAGTCAAACATCAAATGTGTCCAGCCAATTTGACGTATCTAGACCATATGATATATGTTTAAGATTATCATAATAGTATATTGAGGTTCTCATAATATTGGGGTGCTTCTTTATAATTTTAATATGAAAAATAATATAAGGACTTCACTATCTGAATAGTGGTAACAAAAGTGTCCAAAAATTTATGGTGTGTATTAATCATGCATAAATATATATATACATGATTCGATAATCATAATTTAATTTTTAAGTTTTTTATAAGGAAAAATATTTTATAAAACTCTTGATTTCACAATAGAGAACATTCTAATGATCACCTACTTGTATGGCACATGATTTTATCATTAATTTGTCGAGTTATGGATTTAGTCATTGGGTATTCCATGGCTTCTTACATGGATACTCATCCATCTGTTGCTTCACCTAATTTTGTAAATCGTACCAAGATATTATATCCTTGAGTAAAACCTATTATCTTATATCATAATAATGACATCATAGTAAATATCTTTAGTACAATTTGATTAATTTGGAAAATTTAATTTCAAAATTTATTATTTGTTGCTACATCTATAGACGAAACATACTCATTATTTGTAAATATTGATACCACCAGGATGGATGATATTTTAATTATCATTTACTTAGCCTAATTGTGATATTATATGATATTTGTCTATATGAATACTACTCTGTTTCCCCATATAACTAGTTTCTATTCCTTTCTCTTTACCAAGTAAATATCCCCTATTCTTTCCGATGTACAATTGGGTAGTTTGGACCAATTATCTTAAATTTATCCAATATATAACTAATATTTTCCAACAATAAATTCTATTTTCGAAATATATTTCAAATAATGTGTCATATATGATTGATCCATATTTTAAAATTTTATAATTTGACTCACTATATTAATCTCATTATATATTTAATTCATTCCTTCTTAGATAAATTTATTCCATGTGAGATTTACAACAATTTTCACATGAATTTTTCTAACATGTTTTTTTTAATAGTATAGGTACATTTACATTGTAAAATTAAACCCTAAATATACATCATAATATATGTTTCATTATAACATGAGACTCCACATTTTGTTAGTATTTAGAGAGTTGAATTCATTATAAGGTTAACTACCTGTAAAACAAATTATACTTTTCTATATGTTATCAATCTGTTAAACAAATAATATTGTGGCCCATACACTAACATATTGTAGACACCTAACATAATTTTATTCAAAAGAAATATTATAGGATCACAATTATTGCATTTATCCATAAATATAACTGTACATCTTATAGTTATTATTGAAATTCAATGGTATTTCCAAGCCTTTCTAGGTACGTCATATATACACCTTCTAATAAATGTGTTATTGAAATAAAATTCCAAATATAAGGATTATAAAAACATTCTATGATAGGTAAATTTAAAATATATTTATTTTTTATTGTTTGGTATAACTAATTAATCCTTATTGGTACTATGCTTATACCACCAATGCATATATTATCTTCAATTACCATCAATGAATTTACATCGAGGGGAGAAACAACAAAAATAAATAATTGAATTTGGAATATAGAATCCATTTCTGAATTTAATTGAACATTCCAATCATTGAAAATTTCAATTTACTTATTTCTTATAGGATCTATCATTATTATCAAATAATATGTTACTCAACATGGTGATAATAAAACCACCACTATTGTTTTAATCTTCTAATGTATTGTGGGTCTTAGGAACATTCAATTTAATCTAGAATATATGGATCACATTAATTTTTTAACTACTTGTACATATCCATTCGTGAATTAACACAAGTCAAAATTTCTCTCACTATCTCAAATAGATATTTTCAACGTGGTTATAGAAAAATATTCTATCACTTGACAATAACTTTCCTATATAATGGATTTATGTTATATCTACAACAACTATGAGTTTAATTGTCTTTTATACACATTGTTTTTTCATTGAATAATGATTTGTTATTAACATATCCTTTATATAATCATTTCATCTAGAAATTTATTCTTATGAAAAAGAATATTTATAACATAATATAACACATATGAAATCGATTTTTCATTATACATTCCATATGGTTAAGACATGTTTTTGTGAAGAACTTATCAAATGAAAATGTCATAATTTTCTTCAGTTATTAGTGTCATCATTGATGTTCCTTTTACTCACATCATGGACCTAATGTGTATAATGAAATGTTTCTTTAGGAAAAAATACACTCTACATTTTTTGTGATCAATTTATGCATGTAAGAATCAAAATTTATCCACCTTTTAATAATATCATTGCATTGATGTGTATAGGGAAATGTGTTTTTAAGAACTAATCAAATCTATATTTTCATGAATTATGAATTTCACCTAAAAATATACATTTTCTCATAGGCCCCAATAAGATCATACTATCATACAATGTATATTTATTACACAACCTTTACATTCTATAAAAAACATCCCACGAAGTATATAACTTTACATCTGGTTTCTCCTTGGAATGGTTCACGCACTCTTACGGAAATAATTCTGAAAACATTATGGATTTCCATTATTTCTAATAGATTTTTTTAAAAAAACATGATAAGTAATTTAGTTGATAATACAAATAATTTTTATCTTAAAATAGTCTAAAGACCATATTTGGTGTATCTTTGATAAATAATATTGGTTTGACTAGATTAAGAATCATATTTCTATAACATAGTATATAAGTAATCCACATTATATTAACAAAATATTTATGATGATTCAATTATTTCAAAAAAAATAGTTGTATATGACGCCCCACAAAAAATATCATTCGAAAAGTAGAATTTTTTCTGCTTTTAAATAATAGACACATACGATTTTTTTTGTAATCATTAATAAAATTCCATTTTGAATCAATAATTTTAATAATAAGTTTTTCAGTAATTCTCACTATTGACATGGGAATCACACTTTCAAAGCATCTAAAATAAGTCATCATATTTTTTTAAATTTTTTTGTACATCCATGGTTAAAATATTTTGAAATAATTGATTGACACACATTTAGTATTTATTTAAAAAAGGTAAAATAAAAACATTGCAATGTTGAATATATAAAAATATAATGCCACTTCTATATTCTATATCAATCAATATATTTAATCTTCTATATACTTATCTCAACACATTTGAAACCAATATCATCTAGTATGATGTTTTTAATCTTTTACCTTTAGGATATTATAACGGTTTCTTCAGTGTCAAATTTTATATTGGATTTTCTACCTTGTATTTCATATTTTTCACCATTAGAACTAAGTATTAGTCTTTCTTTATGTTTTATATGTTCTTGTAGAACCTTAAAAAATTTAATGACGTATATTCTCCATAATGTTAATTTTATATTCCAAAATTAAACATATTTAATTGGTTGATAAAGTTATAATTTTGGGTTTTACTAATAAAATTTGATACATCATTCCATTTAAATATATTCAGTGTAATATTCATCAAATTCATTTCTTACATCGCATTATCCTAAATTATTTCATAGATATGGGACAATATGTGTCTCCATTAATATTCCTTTTCAACCTATCTTCCTAAGGTTGGATAACATGATTTGTGGACTTTGGAATATATAATTTCATTCATATCATATGACTTTGTGTAGATACCTATATTAAACATGGAAATTAATTCTCACTATGACATGTTCCTTTTCTATAATTAATAATATTGAACTTGTGGTTTTATTTTTTATTTTCATATACAATTAAAAATAAGGATATTCATTCTTTTATGTTGATTACTAGTTTTAGTCCATTTATATTTTTTTATATTAAATATCACTAATATTTTTTTTAATTCAATAAGTCTCCAACTACTAGATTTTTAATACTCAATCACATAAGTAGTTTTGTGGAAATGATCTTTTAATAAATTCCTCATACTATAATCTATGACATTGCCTCTACAAAAAAAATATCAATCTTGGATTCAAGATGTCTAACAATATTATATCATGGATCTTTGAAATATTTAGTGGAGTCTAATCTTCTATACTTGATAAACATGTGTTACTCAACACAATCCCTCTAGATCTACAACAATCTAGCTATGGATATTAATTACTACCAATATAAGTTAGTATGACCCACATCTATAATAATATCCAACAAATAGTTTGAGGCTACCTTAATTAGGGATGAAAAGCACCATGTAGAATAAATTTTGTTTAAAATTTGTCGATGAAAGTATTGACTACATAATGATTCTCCGTTGTTTTTTTATTCTCAGATAATGGTATACATTTCTATGTACACATTCTTGATCTATGTGACTACACTCACATCATAAATATTTTATAAATAGATAAAATATTTACTTCATAAGTTCATTTTATCAACACATTCTCACATATTATTTTATGTGATTAGGTGTAAATACAATAAATATAAAAATAAGAAAACAAGAATAAATAAAAATTAATGACAATATCATATTCCAAAATTAATGGATGATCCATTTTGTGAATGAAGGATCTACAAAGATAGTATGGGTAACTCCTTGAGTTTGTATATATGTGACTTGAGTTTTAGTTCACACTTATCCAATGCAGCAATGATTTATCTAGTGTTTCTCCATGACTCGACATGAACATCATCACTTTTCATCATCAATAATATAAAAAATACTATCACATAAGTGATGGGATGTTTAGATTGTAGAATATAGATAAAAATGTTTATCTTTTCATATAAGACCTTATATATATAACGACACAAAAGGAGATACAAAGATCATATTTTATTACATAATTAAAAAAACATGAATTATAATAAATAAATAACTAAAATTGAAATAAATGGTTGGTCTATGGATATTGAACTGTTAGTGAGTATTAAATTTATTTAAATAAATTAAATTAATAATGAATTCCCCTTTATAGTATTTTTCAAAAATAAAAATAAATTTAATTCATAAATCAATTATTGTACTACCCAAACTAGTTTAAAAAAATTAAAAATTATTATTTTATTTATTTCATAATTTTTCTATATTTACTTGGGATATCATGAATTTTTAAACCATCTCGGTGGGGTTTAAGATCAAATAGAATACACTAGAAAACTTGTATGGGATATATGAAACTTATCCATGCCTTCCCATGGTCATGATAGCCTAGTAGGGAGTTGATTTTGTGAAGTGAACATACCCTCATGGATTGTTCTTGGGAAAGAGATAATACACTACTCTTGGGATGCCACAAATTATATATATTTTTTAATTTGTCATGCCTTAGATGTTGGAACCCCCCCCCCCACCCAATGGGGGGTATCATTATGCAAGGATGGTGGTGAGACTCCCCCCCCACCCACACAGATATATATATATACATACATAACACATAGTAGGTTATACTCCCCCACCTTTAAAAATTGATTACTTCTTTTCTACACATTAGGGGATTGAGCCAACCCCAAAAGAATAAAACATTTTTTTTGGTTTTCAAATCCTATGGCATAAAATTGATTTTTTTTAAACAAATTATCCAGCTCATTGACTCACTCAATGCCCCAAATTCTCTTTCAGTAGTCCAAATAGATATATATATATATACGATATAATTCATATATTATATATATATAATATAAACATGTTATATATAGTTTTATTCATATAAATAAATTTATTTTTATATATGCATGTATATATGTGTGTGTGTGTGTGTGTATTTGTGGGTTTGTGTGTGTATCTACGTTACAATGGGTTTTTAAATATGTGTGTATTGACTAAGTATTCACCAAGGATATTTCTCATCCATAATGATCACACATATGTTAGATTATTTCCATCACTTCCAACCCAAATAGTTTAATCACAGGTGCAATAATGGTGCACCGATGAAATATATTTTCATTCTTATTTTTTAGCTCAAATTATAACTATTTATGTCTTCAGATAACCATAACATAATCATATAATCTTTGATCGATGTATTTTTAATGTGTCTATACGATTTTGATTATGTCATATTCTCTAATAAATGAAAATTTAATTTTTAATTCATGTTATTTTCATTAATACTCACTCGTATACGATAGAAGGAACTTTAGTCATTCCAGATGCGTGAAAATTGATATTTTAAATTTTTGGGTTCAGCTTGATTTAGAAATACTAATTCTTATAAACCACTAAATTGGTTAATTCATGAATAATTTTAAAGACAATTAACAATTTATAAATAAAAATGTAAAAATTAAATTGAAATTGATCTTTATATAATTTCGATTGGAAACACATTTTTCTCATCGAAGGGGATTTTCACTTGTATAATTCAAAATAGGAACCCTCTAGGGAATCCACAAGCATTCATTATTATTGACTGATTATAAAACAGTGAAATATACGTTCTATAATGGATAATCAAATCATCTTTCATTTCATCATGGTCACATTAAATTAAACTAATGATCTGGGATCTTGGATCAAGCAATCATTGATCATCCATTTTATTTCGTTCTCTATGACTATAGAGAGAGCTGAGAATGAGATAATATTCATCCATGTACATTCCTCTATCATATTGGGATTTATTATTTCTTCAATATATAGGTTATATCTATCATAAATTTCAAATAGTTCTTTTTATTCCATGTTTTAATGATCACAAAATCATGATTCTAAAGATTTTAAATAGATTCATGTTTTCTGTATGTATTTTATAATCGGAAACAGGTGATGAAATTTATAATGAATGAGTCACTATTGAAGTAGAGACACCACTAATGATGATTAACCATCAATTCTATCTCACTATCAAGCTAACAAACCTCCATGCATATCTCACCATCATCATGAAAATTGAGAATGTCCTAAAATGACTCACTGCCACACGAGTCATCGCCAAGAAGAAATTTTGACAATTTCTAAGTCACCAACAATGTGAAAAATCCGAAAAATGTAGAATGACTCACTGTAAATGATATGATGCTCCCATAAAAAATAGGAAATATTTGAGACACCACTAGATTGGCCTTCCATCAGAGGAGTCACCACTAGAAGGTTGACATATTGCGAGCTGAGACATCACCAATGATGTAAAATTATGTCTTCGTATAAGACACCAGTAAAATATGAGACACCAATATACCACAAGTGACTTCTACATTATCTAAAATATAATATTTCATTTAAATTATTATAATAGTAATATTATTGAATATAATTCAAAAGATGTATATAATTATTGTCTAATAAATGATTTAGAGAATTAATTGAAAAAGGTGTAACACATGTTTTATGAGGAAGAAGGATATCCAGATACACAGAGATATTATACCTGCTACCTTTTTTAAATAATGGAAGTATACTCCTTCATTCACAGTTATGTGAAGTATAATGATAGAAATCATAGAGCTTGTGATTACTAAACACACTCATAGAGATGAACCTAATTACAAGAACACGAAGAGGATACAAATGACAAGAATGCAGAACTACATCATTACATCCATATATTTTATGTAGTCAAGAATAATTCTCTACAACTATACATTCTATTTATGTTTTGATGATAACCCAACTCCAAATACATTTCAAAATACTTTCAGGGGGTCATGAGTAGCACTACATACAGTCTGATCACATCTATTACATTACACTAATTATTTATGTATTAAGTTCATATTATTTAATAGTTCAAGCAGTGCCTATGCATAATCTATTATATCACACACACACAAACACACTCACAAATGTCTTTTTATTCAAAATGGAAGATACTTTATATATTCTCAAATAACTTTTATCTATTTTACCATTTAACATATTGTAGAGTTCCTTGTGTGACTTGTATCTTTTATAATCACATATATAACAATGGAAGCGGTTGTGTGTGACATGGAAATTTATAAATTATTGTTAAACCCAATATATAATGTAGATAAATCTATTTTTTATATGAACTTCGTTGTGTAATGTGATCTATAAGTGGAGAGGAATATGTCTCGTCTTGATACTGAACCAATTGTATTCAAAATTCTATTTTTTGTTTTCTTTTTGTTTTACTTTTAATGTATTCTATGAAATAGAAAATTATATAAATCAGTAAGTAAAATATATTCTTTTATATTCAACCTAAATTTGATTTTTTATAATTTTTTAACTATGTAAATTCATTTTAAAGGTTTGAGTAATATTATTATTTTCATCACTAAAGACCATTAAAATCCTCAATGAAATTTTTTGAATGATTGAAACTTATAAAAATATTCTATTTTGGTTAACTGGGTCATTTATAAATTAATTTTTTTAATCTATTTAAATAATTTTTATTATAAATTTTAATTTTTTAATCAATTCACCCCCATTCCCTCTTGAGATGGTTACTCTGACCAGCATTTGGTATCAAAGGTTTGTTTTCATGGGTATTGAAATTTTCAAAATTAATTCCACTGTTATTTTAGTAAATATTTAAAGATATTACGTATATGTTGTATATAAATGCATTTCAATAAATTGATTCTATATAAGAAGGTTATACAACTATGATATGACCATTTTTTATTATATCAATTTTTCTCAATGAAAAATTAGGATGAAAATTCACATTTATTGTATGGGATTTGAAATCTAGGCAACAATAGAAGAAATATAAGAACTGCCTAAGGGATCTAAAAGTATATGGAATGATTTTTATTTATTATATAACAATATTAATTGAATATTTATGAATTCTAGTTACTATATGTTATAAGATTAATAATTCAAATGAATATCTACTTCCAAAACAACACATAAAATATGGGATACATTGTCTAATTCACATGAGAGAACTGTTAATGATATGTTGATGCAACATTAAAATATATTATTAAATATGATAATTTCAAAATGAGGCCAAATGAACCAACTTATGATATGTACCTCATCTTTGTTAAAATTTTCAACACAATGTGCTCTCATAGAAATCTTGTACCAGACAAAGACAAAATCACGTGATCGCTTAGATGTATTCTAAAATGATGGAGAGGAACATCGTTGTTAATCAGATAATCACGTGACATAAGAAAGGCTACCTATCATGGAACTGATTGGTAAGATCATTATGTATAAGGAAGTGATAAATGTAATCAATGAAGATGATGGAGAGTTTAAGAGAATGTTAGTATCATTTAAGACTATTGTTTCTAAAAAATTGACTTAAAAAGAAATAGAAAATTTCCATGTAGTATGCTCAAGTGATAGTAAATTTCTATTATGTAGTAATGAGGATATGGGTCACGTATCTATAATATTCATTAAATTTTAATGGAAAAAGAATATTTATAAAAATCTCTATTATAAAGGGAAATATGATAATAAGGTAATTGAAAAAAAATTAAGATAGATGATGATTCTAAAGAGATCACCTATTATAAGTTTAAGCGGAAAGGAAAATGTCAAAGATAACAATCCAAAGATAAAGTAATAATATAAATTTGATTACAAGGATAAAATGTATAATAAATCAATGAAAAATACATGGAGTGATTCTAAATATAACTCATGTGATTTAGAAGCATCATGTGATGATAAATCAGAAAGAGAAAACACATTCTTTAGGACCAATATTTACAAGGTACATGTTGTCTCTATTGTAAATATTATCTCTACATAATAACCTATGAATAATATTGACATTCCTGATAATTCCAAAAATTAATATAATGAAGTTGATTTTCTCCATGATGAAATTTTTGGGTATTATAAAATTCAAGAAGACACCATTTATGAAATAATACACAAATATATAAATATGAAAATTCAGGATGCTCTATCGTCAAACATTAAATATGATTTTTTTAATAAAAATGAAGAAAATTATTAACTACAAAAAATAAAATACATAAAATAAACTGCAAAATGAGTAGTAAAATAAAGACCTAATTTTTTTAAAAAATTGTAGAGAAAATATTGAACTGATTTTAGGTAATCAAGTTGCACCTATGTAAGTAACATGAATTGGATATAAACATAGATAGAGGAGAGTAACAAAGAATAATTTTTTACCTAAGTAAAAACTAAGAATATCTTCTACATTTTATTTTTTATTAAATACACAACAATGTTTTTATTCCAAAAATCCTTAAATCTAGTTATCAGAAACCCATCATGAAATTGTGGGTTCTTAAATCATTGATTAATATAATTTTTTACCCAAACACATATGTGTATGAAAGTCATTTCTTGGATAAATTTTGTATTATAACATCATTTTTGAAGACCTCATGTAAGATTCTATCGTTCTTGGATAGTGGATGTTTAATACACATGATATGATATTGTTCACGCTTCAATATCATTATTAAGGTTGATGGTGGTCATGTAATCTATGGTGACAACACAAAAGATAAAATCTTCTACCTTGGGAAATTTGGTAATAAAATAGTTCTAATTTCTAATGTATTATTTGTAAATGGATCCAAATATAATCTACATAGAATCTTACATTTTTGAAATGATGGATTTCATTTTAAATTTAAAACGGATGCATGAAAATTTAATAATTATAAAAATTAAAAAACATTTTCTTATTTCGGAAGTGAAAATATTTATGATATTGAATTAAACTAATTAGTTTCTCAAAATGTATCTTGTTTAACATTATTTCACAATGAATTTTGTATTTTCCATATGATACTAGTACATTGCAACATCCACTCATATAGGAATCTTATAAGAAATGGGTTAATTTTTTATCTACATAATCTTGAGTTCCAAAATGATAATGTTTGTAACTCATATCAAAATAATGGAAAAAGTAAAAAAGTTACTTTTAAATTAATGAAATATGTGTAAACATATTAATGACTCATGTTAGATCATATGTATTTATTTGGAACATCTATAGATTCAATATTAAATGTGAATCACTTTTTTTGTTCTAATAGATGATTTATCTATGTATACTTTGGTATTATTTCTAGCTCACAAATGTAAAGCTATTTCATATTTCACCATGTCTGAAAATTTTGTGGAGAATATAAAAGTCATTGAATTTAGACCATATGAATTGACCTTGGACATGAGTCTGAATATCAAGACATTGAATCTTTTTTCTCACAAAATGGCTACACTCATATCTTATTTACTCTTTTGACCCCTTATCATAATGGATTTTTAGAGAGAAGATGTAGAACTATAAAAGAGATAACCCAGACAATGTTAAATGAGTAAAACCTACCATATTATTTTTAAGAAGCGGTTGTGAATAAAATCAACCATATCATAATTAGAGATTTATTTATAATGATTTTAAGGAAGAACCCTTATAAACATTGGAACAATAGATATTCTAAGGATATTTACTTTAAGGATTTTGTTAAAAAAGTACTTATTATTAACTCTAAGGATAATATTGATAAATTTTATTCCAAAAGTGATGAAGGAATGTCACATGGATTTTCATTTTCCAGTAAATTATATCACGTTTTTAATAAGAGTAATAAAATAATAGAAGAATATATTGATGTAATATTTGATTGAACTGATCCAAAAGATCCTTAGACTAACGAAGAAAATATTGATCATGATTTATCTACTATAAATATAAATTCTAAACCATATAATTCATATTTAAAAAAATTAAAAAAAAATCATGGAGTTCTAAAGAATTTCTAAAACTAGATCCTGAAGCTTATAAAATAATGAAGTAATCCATCTTAATTTTTATAGAGCAATTAGAACAGTTAATTACCATCCTTTAAATGTTGTTTTAGGTGATCTAGATAGAGGTCCACAAATGACAACTTATCTAAGAAATTACATTTAACATAAAGCATTATCATCTCTTCTAGAACCATTGAACATCAATGAAGCTGCAAATGATGAATTTTAGGTAATGGAAATGCAATATGAATTGAATTATTTTGAATGAAAAAACTGTGTAAACCTATAAATAGACCAAAGTATACCCTAACTATAAGTACCAAATTGCTGTTTCGAAAAAAGTTAGATGTGTTAGAAATGATAGTTAGAAATGTTGAGGTAAGGGGGTGTTTGTTAAGACAATAAGGTTTTCCTTATGGACTTTTCCATTCTTACTTATCTTAAGAATAACCTGATTTTGAAAATCACAAACATGGTTTTGAAAATTAATTACCTTATCCTTAAGAAAATTTAGATTTCTTACCCTAAGGAAAATTTCCCTTATGAAATTTACCCCAACCATATTTTTTCCTATACATATTATAAATCTGCCAAAGTATAAAAACCAGATTCATAACCAACATTTCAGAACTGTATAATACCTTGATATTAATTGTTCTGTTAAGAATCTGAATTCCGAATACGAACTGTTACAAAGCTCAAATCCGAATTCTGTTTACGAACTGCAACTAAGTTCAAATCCGAATTTTGGTTACGAACTATTAAAAAGTTCCAATCCGAATTCTGGATATGAACTATTACAATGTTCTAATTCGAATTCTAGTTACGAACTGTAACAAAGTTCTGATCCGAATTCTGGATACGAACTTTAACAAAGATCCATTACGATTTCATGATTCTGAACTTCATTATAATTCAATTCCGAACTTCTACAGAATTCAGGTTACGAATTCTGACCAAAATTGAATACAGATATCATCTTATTATACATTCTGAATTCCAGTTTGGTTAGGTTACCAACTATTATTTTGTTAGGTTACGAACTATTATTTTCTTACATTACAAACTCTAGATTTTCATACACGCGGTTCTTTAAAACGATGTCGTACATTCTATTATAATTGTTTCATTACAAAATGATGTCGTGCTTTCTATTACAAAACTAACCGTCGTTTAAGTTACACGTGTACAGGTCCCTCCGAAATTGAAGGAAAATATGACCGTTGGAGGAGGACGCTGCACCACCTATAAATAAGAGCTAATTTGAAAAGCTCCATATCAATTGACGATCTTACCACAACAACTTCGCTGAAATGATGTTGAAGTGATTCTAGAGTGAGAGGATCGTATAAACTGTAAAGCCTTCATGCGATTCCAAACGTTTACGTTTTAGGGCTTCCGGGGATATGAAGACAGAGGTTGCCAACTACCTTGAAGTTGAGGGCTTGCGGGGATAGCAAGACAGATCTGATCTTTGTATCGAGGGCTTACCCGGGTGTGGGTAAGACAGTCTTTCTTGGAAGTATAAACCAAGGGATACCATTATCCAAGGTTGTTGGATACCCTTCTCTTTGGGATAAAATATTTATTGTTGGTTACTTGTATGTGTAACAACTTTATTTTCTACGGCATTGTTATTGTAAGGAAAATATAATCCTTTTATATTTCTTTACACATACTATAATTCTTTTGATTCTATATTCTTTAATGTAGAATCATATCTTTGTAAACCTTACATTTAGTTAAGAGGTATTGTGAATTTACTTAGTTTAACATTTTTAAACTTAGAACTTTCCTTGCTCAAGGAAATTTTTAAAGTGTACAATTCACCCCCCTCTTGTATTGTGAGCATCTTCCTTATATTTAGATCCTACAATTGGTATCAGAGAAGGTTAAACCTCTCATAACCCCTACCAATTATATAAATGGTTTATCAATTTCACAATTGATTCGAGGTCTCTGATTTTCTCAATTTCTTTTCATTACATTTATTTTCCTTGCTCAGGAACAATGTTACACTAAGAACGTAGTGATTCCAGAAATTCACATTCCGAATTTTTGTTTTCAGAATTTCTCAATTCGGAATTGTTATATTCTGAATTGTATTGTTCTGATTTTGACGTTACAAATTTTTCATTACGAACATGTGGTTCTGAATTGATTACTATTAACAAGTTTAGTTTCCAAGTATTTTTTAAGATGACAGGAATGAATATTGGTTCAATAGACATCCTTAACCCTACCAGACCACCTATATTTGATGGAAATGACTACGAATATTGGAGAGACTAAATGAAGACCTTTATTATCAATACCGGTGTAAATAATTTTGTTATGCTGACTAGAGGATACAAAATCCCAGATAAGGAAGTTTGTACCTTTAAAAATCCTGAAAAGAATGAATACCAACTAAACTACAAGGTACACAACACTTTATTATGTGATACAACTAGAAACATATATAGCCAAATATCATCGTGTGAAACAACTAATTTTATAAGGAAGAAACTAGAGGTTACGCATTTTGGAACATCAAAAGTGACAGAAACCCTTAGAGCTATATTTAGAGCAGAGTATCATGGTTTAAGTTTTCCCTATGGAGAGCCAATCACAAAAGTGCAACAACAATTTATGATGATTGTTAACAATCTAAAATCTATGGGTGAGAAAGGTCTTGATGATGAAGTGTTAGTAGACATGATCATAGACATCATGCCAAATGAATGGGAATCTAAGAGGACAATTATAGATGAGAATCGTAAGGATACTCAGATCTCATTGGATGAGCTCTTTGGAACTCTTCTTCCACATGAGACACGCATGAAAAGATATGCTGATAACAATAAGAACAAGAATGGTAACAGAACTGTTTCTTTTACAACTACAACAAACCATACGAAAGCAAAGACTGCAGAAAGAGTTTCAAGATCGAAGTATAAGAACGTGGTTGTTCATTCTGATTTAAGTAAAAGTGAAATTTCAGAAAATGAACTCGCTAATATTGCTCGGAGAATGAATAATATTGTTGGTCAAAGAAACTTTCAGTTCAAGTACATGTATATGAAAGATAGAAATGATAAGAATGATTCTGAGGTAATGTGTTATGAGTGTACGAAAGCTGGTCACATCTAACCAGATTACCAAATTCATAAAAGAATGTAATGGAATGAAAGGCATTCTGAAAAGAACAGGAAATGATACTTTAAAGAAAAGGATAAGAAAAGTCTCAAATATAATACTACATTGAGTTCAATCTGTGGAGATTCTTCAGATACTAATTCATCAGAATATGAATCTTCAGCTCAGAAAAATATGGGATTCTATGCCAATGCATCATTTCCTCATACTTGTCTTATGGCCAAGGTACACTCTGCCGAGGCTTTAACAAATGTATCTCTTGATAAAAATTACTACTCTGCTAATAAAATATAAAATGAAGATACTTCATCTTTTAAAAATGAAGAACCTTCATATGATGAATTTGCTAGATTTTCTAAACTTCTTGAAGTTAAAAATTCTATGATCTCTAAGGAATTAGATAAGGCAAATGCTCGAGAAAAAATTCTTATTAAAGAGATTTCAAATTTATCTGAAGATCTTAGGAGTAAAGATGTTCTTATAGAAAAACTTTCTAAAGATCTTGAGGAAGTCAAATCCGAAAAAGAAGATCTTTCTAGAGATCCTAAGGATGCTGTTTTGAAAGTAAAAGTTTTTGAAGAAAAACCTAACCCTAAGGAAATCTTTCCTAAGGATAGGAATTTAGTTGTAAAACTAAAATCCAAAATTTTCTCCTTGAAGAAGTGTCTGTCAAACTTTACCCATGGTAAGGAAAATTTTGATAAAATGTACTCACAGATACGCCCTTTAAGAAACAAGTCCAGATTTGGTTATACTAATGCCAAACTTTGTTTTAGAAACAACTATATTGTTCTTCAAAGTGTCCCATTCTACACTATGTGTCAGTGTAGTGGTCGTTGGGAAAAATATTGTTCTTTAAATAAAACCCAATCACTAGATTTTCATAAATCCTATTTTGCAAAAAAAAAATGTGGGTTCCGAAAATTTTGTTATCTGATAATCATGGATCCAAACAAGTTTGGATTCCAAAAATCTAATCATGTTTTCTTTTTCAGGACGATAAGGAACGTACCAACAGCAATATCTGGTACATGGATACTGGTTGTTCCCGTCACATGACTGGTAACAAAAGATTTTTCAAATTGATTATTAAAATGAGAGGAGGAAAAGTTACCTTCAGAGATAATGCTCATGGAGAAATCATTGGTTTAGGTAACATTGTTCTTCTTGGTAAAACTTTAATTTCAAATGTTTTATTTTTTAAAGGTCTTAAGAAAAACATTATTAGCATAAGCCAATTATGTGATGAAGGTTACCTTGTGAATTTTAGGAATGATAAATGCTTAGTACACAATTCCAAGTAAGTGTTTATTCTCTCAGCTCAAAGGCAAGAGAATGTATACACCCTAGACTTAGAAGAACTTAGGAGCCAAGACTTACCTTGCCTTAGTGCAATGGAAGATCACTCTTGATTATGGCATAGAAGGTTAGGACACTGTAACATTAAGAACCTAAGCAAACCTTCTTAGAAAGGTTTAGTTAAGGATCTACCGGAGCTTAGGTTTGATTATTCAAAACTTTGTGATCCTTGTTAATATGGCAAGCAACATAAATCTAATTTTAAATCAATCGGCGAAGTTTCAACAACTGATGCATTACATTTAGTTCACATAGATCTTTTTGGTCCAACACAAACTGGAAGTATTGGAGGAAAATACTTTGTATTTGTTCTAGTTGATGATTACACTAGATTTACATGGGTCTATTTTCAAACAATGAAATCTGAAGTTTTTTCCTTTTTCAACTGTTTTAGAGCCCATGTTTAAAATGAGAAAAACCTTCCTTTGAAAACTATTCATAGTGATCGTGGAGGAGAATTTCAAAATTCTGATTTTGAAACTTTTTGTAGTAGACAAGGTATTACTCACAACTTTTCAGCACCTAGAACACCTCAAAAAAATGGAGTTATTGAAAGAAGAAATAGAATTCATCAAGAGATAACTAGAACCATGATGAGTGAGTATTCTTTACCTAAACACTTCTGGGCTGAAGCTGTAAGTACTACTTGTTATACTATAAATCGAGTTTTAATTAGACCCTATATTAATAAAACTTCTTATGAGTTATGGAATGGTAGAAAACCTAGACTTTCTTAATTCATGGTTTTTGGTTGCAAATTATTCATTCTGAATACTAATGATAATCTACACAAATTCGCATCAAAATCTGATGAAGAAATCTTCTTAGGCTACTCCACAACTTCTACGACTTATAGAGTCTTTACTAAAAACACTTGTAATGTTGAGGAAACAATACATGTTAAATTTGATGAAACAGATCCCTTTATTTTTAAACAACCCCAACCAACATCCTCGGATGTGTTTACAAAAATTGATTATTAACCTTTGATAGAAAATTCTTCTGATAAGGAAAATGTTCAAGAATATTCTTCTGAAACATTTACCCCTGAAGATTTCCTACCCTATGTTGATGAACAGGATTTACAAAACCCAAGTCAACAGTTTCTTAAGAATCATCCCAGTGATAGTATCACTGGAGATGTTAATTAACCGGTAAGGAATAGAAGTTCCTTAAGGAATGAAGTAGAAAATCTAGCATTTCTTTCCCAATTGAATCCAAAAAGAACTAAAGAATCTTTAGGTGATGATGATTGGATCAAATCCATGCAAGATGAACTAAATGAATTCTAGATGAAAAATGACTGGACCTTGGTTGAGATACCTAAGGAAACATCTGTTATTAGATTAAAATGGGTCTTCAGAAACAAATGTGATGAAAATGGAGTCATAGTAAGAAATAAAGAAAGACTTGTTGCTAAAGGATACAATCAACAAGAGGGAATAGACTATGAAGAAACCTATGCTATGGTAGCTAGACTCGAAACAATTAATATCTTACTTGCCTTTACAGCATTCTTCAACTTTAAAATTTTTCAAATGAATGTAAAATGGGCTTTTCATAACGTTTATGTTCAAGAGGAAGTATTTGTTGAGAAACCTTCGGGATTTGAAGATACAAAACATCCTGACTATGTATTTAGACTTACCAAAGCTTTGTACGGCCTTAAACAAGCCCCACGAGCTTGGTATGATAGACTAACAGGATTTTTTCCTCAACATAACTATGTTAAGGGAAATACATATCCAACACTTTTAAAAAGAAGGATAAGAAAAACGTTTTGATTGTCCAAATTTATGTTGATGAAATCATATTTGGTTCAACTCCACAATCATTAATAGAATCTTTTGCAAGTCTAATGAAGTATGAGTTTGAAATGAGTATGATGGGTGAGTTAACTTTTTTTCTTGGTTTTCAAATTTCTCAAAAATTAGAAGGAACATACATATCCCAACATAAGTATATTTAAGTTCTTCTTAATAAGTATGGGTATGAAAATACTAAGAGTATAATCACTCTCATCGGTACCTCAAACACCTTTGATCTTGATGAAGCTAGGAAATGAGTAGATAAAACATCTTATAGAGGTATGATATGAAGTTTATTATACTTAACTTCTAGTCGAACCGACTTAATTTTTTCAGTATGCTTATGTGCAAGATATCAATCCAATCCAAAGGAATCTCATTTAAAGGCAGTAAAAAGGATTTTTCGCTACATAAAAGGAACCATGGATCTAGGATTATATTATATTTCTAGAAATGATTTTATCTTAAAGAGTTTTTCGGATGCTGATTTTGGTGGATGTAGAATGGATAGAAAGAGTACATCCTAAACTTGTCATTTCTTAGGAGATTCATTAGTTTCCTGGTCATGCAAGAAACAACATTCTGTAGCACTTTCCACTACTGAAGCTGAATATGTAGCAGCTGGAAGTTGTTGCGGTCAAGTGTTGTGGATGCAACACACACTCACAGATTATGGCTTGAGTTTCACTAAAACTCAAATTTTGTGTGATAACACAAGTTCCATTTCTCTAATTAAAAACCATGCACATCACTCTCATGCAAAACACATAGATATTAGACATCACTTTCTTAGGGATCACGCACTTAAAGGAGATATCATTCTACAATTTATCAGAATGCAAGATCAACTTGCTGATATTTTTACAAAATCATTACCTTCTGATAGATTTGAATACATTAAACAAAAGTTAGGAATGATATCCTTAAGGTAATCTTCCTTCATTAACATTTTGTTAAACAAATCTCTTTACATTAATAAACTCCTTTTTATAGGGGGAGTACATTTGGTTGTTAGTTTAACAAAATCTTTTCAAAATTTGTTTTCTTAATCTTTTTTCAAATTTGTTTTCGTAATCTCGTTTTCAAATCTGTTTTCGTAATATGTTTTTCAAAAAAAAAATCGTAATCTTTTTTTCAAATTTTTTTTCGTAATCTATTTTTCAAAATGTCTTCATAAGCTGTTTTTCAAAAAATTTACAATAAATTTTTCAAAGTTCAAAATTTTATTACTGGAAATTTCCGTAATGGAAAATCTTGGAACTTAATATTCGTAATGAAGTATATGGATCTGCAATTTTCATAATAAAAATCTTCAGAATTGAACCTCTGTAATAAAAACATTAGTACTCGACTTTTTTGTAATGAAGAAATCGGAACTGATATTTTTGTAATTGAAATTCTCGGAATCAAGGTGTTCATAACAAAAAGCCTCGTATCGAGAAGTTTCATAACGAAAATTTCCAAAATCATATCATTCGTACTCATACCTTAGTACTGGATTTTCATACTAGAATTTCTGTAATGAATATTTCCTACTGACTATTTAGCACTGATATTTTCATATCCAGTCATTCGTAATCAGTTTTTCGTAGTCAATATTTTTTTTAAATGTTTTCAATTTTTTTATACAAGAAATAATACTACCATTACGAATGATACTCTTGGCAAATCCGAAAGGTTTAACTTTCTTACTCAAGTTTTCGTAATCAAGTTTTTATTGCTGGTAGTTTCTTACACTTTATTTCTTACTCTATTTTTCTTAGTATTGAGAATTTTTATTAAAACCTCAAAAGATCGTATCCATATTATTCTCAGGGTTAATATCAAATGTTAGATCAAAACCAAGGTTTTTCAACCGTTAGATGGGATATGGAAGTTGAAGGGTCAGAATATTTGCCTATATAAAGGGCTATCCCACATCAAACAACCAAATATTTGGCGTCCCGAACCCCTGCTTCTCTACACAAAGACTGTTACGATCCTCAGAAAGCAGTTATGTTCCGAACATCTGGTCCATCAGATTCGAATGACTCTTGAAGCATCACAAGAAATGTCTTCTGCAAAGCCGATTTCTCAATGGTTGATTTTCAGGGAAAGGATAGTTGATCCGAAATTCTTAATGCTAGATTCAATTATATCGAAGAATATTAAGCTGAATGGATGGGTAGATTTTTTCGTTTCCAAGCCAGAAGAGCAGGATCTGGTTTACACTGATCTCATAATTTATTTTTATGAGACTATTTCTTTTCAAAAGAAATTAGAAGATGGAAGATAAATTTTTTCATTTAAGTCTTATGGAAAGACTTACAAGCTTTCATTTTCCAAGGCTGCAAGCATTGTTGGATTACGATATGAGGGAGAAGTTGAGTTCTGCTCTCATATTCTTCCAGACCAGAAGGGAAGTTTTTATAAGGAGAATGCATTGAAGTGCCTAGGATTGGATGATTCCACAACACCAAAGTTTGCACAAATGTCTCCGAACCACAAAATTCTTCAATTATGGGTGCAAGGATTCCTTGTTCTGAGAAGGGGAGACAACGATAATCTCAAGAAAAGTGACATTTATGGCTTATATTTTTTAGTAAATCTAAGAAAGATTAACTGATGAGGCATGTGTTGGTCATGCTGAAGAATCTGAAGGAAGGGAATCTGAGATCACAGATTGTTATGTTTCCGGCTCTGTTATCTATGTTCATTGTAAAGATTTTTGAATCGTTCAATGTGACATGTAAGTCAAAGATTCAAAATTTTAAGTTGATGCTTATCAGTGATGAAACTTTGAAAAAGATGAAGATGATTTTTTCTGCTGAATCAGGAGAATTTGTTCTCTTAACTGCTGAAGAGGCTGCGGTGGTTCAAGAAGCTATGGAGAAACCAGAACCGTAAAAGAAAGAAGTGAAGAGGAAACCTAAGAATGTTATTATGAGGAAACTAAATCTGCTCCACCGAAGACAAAGAAGCAAAATTCGTATACGGATGAGGTAGTATCCAGGTGGAGGGAAATGAAAGAAACCAGAAAAGAAGGGGATGCCCAATTCAGATTGGATCCGGCTGAAGCAAAAGCTTTGAAAGAAAAGACTGCTGAAGTGTTAGAAAGGGAAGTGAAATAGAAGAAGTTGAGAAAGAAGCTGTCTGAGGAAAAATTTATTCAATCGTTACTGAAGACTGCAGAGATAGCTTCAGAAAAGCTTCCAGTTCCTGAAACCTTCCATTCAGAACCTCTCCCCAAGACCACGGGTAAAGGATATTTCACTTCGAAAAAATCTCAAGAGAAAGAAGATGTTGTGGAACAAGTTGAAGAAGTGGAAGATCACGATGCTGAGAAAATAGTTCAGGAAGAAGAAGAAGAGGAGGAAAAATGTGAGTATCTTGATGATTTGATAATTCAAATAGAGCATTATCATGAAAAAGCTGAATCAGTAAATCCTACTCCGAGATTTGAAGTAGAGAAAGAAGATCAAATTGATGAAGAGGATCATGAAAAATATTTTGTTGATGAAGGAACTCTGCTTGTGAACGTTGATGAAGATCAGATAGTGAAAGTATCAGAATTTGAAGAGGGAACACCTGATGAAGGGTCGGTTCCGAAAACTTATAAGGGAAAGAAAGTGCTGATGGAAACCCCAATTAAAGATAAAATCATGAAGAGAGAGGCTGGTGGAACTTCAGAAAGGAAGTTATTTCTTAGAGATCAAGATCAATCGCCCAGCAAGATTTCAGATTCGGAATCATCGTCGGAGAATAATGATTTCATAGTTCAGTCTCTGAAGAAGTTAGTGGATGTAATTCCAATCTTTCCTTAGATAGATTCTCGGTGCAAAATGCTTCAACATTCCCAGAATCAGAAATCTGAGAAAGTAAATATGCTGATGGAGAATGTTGTGAAGGTTGAAGATGATTTCAAAAATTTTCTTATCGATTACGATATTCATAGAAGATCTTTCAGTAAAGTAACAAAGTATACGAAGAAAGTTGAGGATGAACTAAGGCAGTTCGAAAATTTTCAAAATGAAGTGCAAGAAACTTTTGAAAATGTGGATGCTAATAAAAAGATTATTCATGAAGAACTAGTGGTTGAGCAAAGCTCTCGTAATAGAGAAGAGAGGGATCTGAATGGAAAATTAAATTCCCTGGCTCATCTTGGAAAAATAGACAGAGATATCGGGATGCAGCTTGAAGATGAAGTGGTTCAGCAAAAAGAAACCAAAAAAGATCAGGATGTAATGATGATTGCACAAGAGGAATGAATAGGATCTTTTGAGAGGCAAGCTGAAGAAGATCAGAAAGACATGAAGAAATTGAAGACCCTGTTGAAGAAGTTAATTCCAAAAGAGAAAGAAGAGAAATAGAACTGATTACGATCTTTTGTTGTATTTCCTTTCATTGTACAAATTTTTTCTAACTCTAATGAAAATTTGTTTGTTGTTCAATGTTTTTTTCCCTTACTAATCTTTCAGTTACTTTTATTACTTTTCCATTATAGAAATATTTTTTTTGAAAATCTCAAAGGCAGAGAATATGGAAAATGAATTAGTCCGAAGAAAGAAAATGAAATATGTTAAAGCCAGGGGGTTTTTGGTTACGAATTTTCATTTTATTCAGTAATGAAAATCCATTCCAGAAATCAGGAATAAAATCCTTAGAGATTCAATGCCTAAGGGGGAGATATGTTTAAATTTTCAATATGTAATAAAAATTTTTCTTTCAAAACCTTTATTCTTTTTCAAGAGGTTTGTGCTTTCCAAAAAGGGGGAGATTGTTGAGGTAAGGAGGAGTTTGTTAAGCCAATAAGGTTTTCCTTATGGACTTTTCCATTCTTACTTATCTTACGAATAACCTGATTTTGAAAATCACAAACACGGTTTTGAAAATTACTTAACTTATCCTTAAGAAAATTTAGTTTTCTTAACCTAAGGAAAATTTCCCTTAAGAAATTTACCCCAACCATATTTTTTAATATAAATATTGTAAATCTACCCATGTATAAAAACCAGATTCATAACCAACATTTCTGAAGAGTATAATACCTTGATATTAAGCGTTCTATTAAGAATCTGAATTCTGGATACGAACTGTTACAAAGCTCTAATCCAAATTCTGGTTACGAACTGTAACTAAGTTAAAATCTGAATTCTGGTTACGAACTATTACAATGTTCCAATCTGAATTCTGGATAGAAATAGTTACAATGTTCTAATTAGAATTCTAGTTACGAACTGTAACAATGTTCTGATACGAAATCTGGATACGAACTATAACAAAGTTCCATTCCGAATTCCTGATTCTGAACTTCATTATAATTCAATTCCAATCTTATACAGAATTCAGGTTACGAATTTTGACCAAATCAGAATACGAATATCATCTTATTATACATTCTAAATTCCAGTTTGGTTAGGTCACGAACTATTATTTTTTTAGGTTACGAACTATTATTTTCCTACATTACGAACTCTAGATTTGTTTACATGCGGTTCATTAAAACGATGTCGTACATTCTGTTATAATTGTTTCATTACAAAACGATGTCATGCTTTCTGTTACAAAACTAACCATTGTTTAAGTTACACGTGTACAGGTCCCTCTGAAATTCAGGGAAAATATGACCGTTGGAGGAGGATGCTGCACCACCTATAAATAATAACTCATTTGAAAAGCTCCATATCGATTGATGATCTCACTAGAACAACTTCGCTGAAGTTCTATTGAAGTGATTCTAGAGTGACAGGATCGTATAAACTCTCAAGGATTCATGCGATTCTGAACGTTTATGTTTGAGGGCTTCCAGGGATAGGAAGACAGAGGTGGCCGACTAACATAAAGATTGAGGGCTTCCGGGGATAGGAAGACAGAGGTTTCCAACTACCTTGAAGTTGTGGGCTTGCGGGGATAGCAAGACAGATCCGATCTTCGTATCGAGGGCTTACTTGGGTGTGGATAAGACAAACTTTCTTGGAAGTATAAACCAAGGGTTACCTTTATCCAAGGATGTTGAATACCCATTTCTTTGGGTGAAAAGATTTATTGTTGGTTGCTTGTATTTGTAAAAACTTTATTTTCCGCTGCATTGTTATTGTAAGGAAAATATAATCCTTTTATATTTCCTTACACATACTCTGATTCTTTTGATTCTATACGCTTTAAGGTAGAATCATATCATTGTAAACCTTACATTTAGTTAAGAGGTATTGTGAATTTACTTAGTTTAACCATGTTAAACTTAGAACATCCCTTGTTCAAGGAAATTTTTAAAGTGTACAATTCACCCCACTCTTGTATTGTGTGAATCGTCATGATATTTCGATCCTACAAGGAACAATGAAAAACTTATTGTTGAAGGTTATAGTCATGAGAAAGGAATAGAATTTGACGACTACTTTTCACAAGTTGAAAGACGTGAAGCAATTAAAATTTATCTTGAATATCCAACACATCCTGATTTTATTCATTATCAAATTGATGTCAATATTGCGTTCTAAATGGTTTTATAGTTAAGATTTTTTTTATAACAACACATTTAAATTTAATGATTTGTCTAATGTATGTCAAGAGTTAATTTTTGAATGGTTTTATTTCTGAGGATATTTTTTTGAACAAACCCATAGTTTTCAAAAACCCAATTTTCCAAATAAAGTATTCAATTTGACTAAACATAAATATAGTATAAAAAAGCTCATAGATCTTCATAAGATAGAGTATACAATTTTTTTATATTAAAATAATGTATAAGAGGTATAGTTGATCCTACCCTTTTAATGAATGGAATTTCAAATGATGTTTTCATATTACTAATCTATGTTGGAGATATTAGTTTTGGATCATTAAGAAATTATTTATGTACATATTCTTCAAAAATGATGATAAATGAGTTTGGAATGAGATTAATGGGTGAACCTAAATTATTTATTGGATTTCATATTTTTCATAATAAAGAATAATTTTATTTAATCAATGATAATACACAAAAGACCTTCTAAAACATTTTAATATGGATGGCACTAAGAGTTGTGATACTACTTTGAGTACCACATGTAATATAGATTTTATGGAAACTGGGAAACCAATTGATAAAAAAATTATAGAGTTATTATTGGATGTTTTCTATATCTCACTACTATCTGATTTGATACAATGTTTAGTGTGTGTATTTTTTCTCACATTCAAGGTAATAAAAGAGTTTCAATTTTATATAATATCAAATTAATTTATAAATACTTCATTTACAAAACCAATTTATGATTGTTTTACATCATAGGACAAGAATTTGAACTAGTTAGTCATTTTGATTATGATTTTGGTGGATGTAATTTAGATTGAAAAACATCATTTGGAATGTGTCACTATTTATACTAGTCTCTAGTTTTATGGTCTAATTAGATGAATAATTTTAGTTCACTTTCAACAACTAATGGTTAGAAGATTACTTATTGTAGAATCTATCAACAAATATTTTGGCTAAAAAACATGTTAATAGACTATGGGTATCAATTTCATCAAACCCCCATAATTATTGACAACATAATTGAAATAAATATTTCAAACCATTCAATTTATCATTATAGAACAAATCACAATTATAAAAGACAACACTTTTTGATAGATTATTTTTAAAAGGGTGTTATCACTCTAAAAATTTTTTATAAACAAAGTTAGTTAGATGATGTTTTTACTAATCCCTTAAATTCTAAGAGAGTTAAATATTTGAAAATGAATTATGAATGATCAAAATAGAAAAAATAATTGTTGGGTGATTGAACATTGGGAATAAAATACCGTTTAGAATGACACACCATTGGTTATTAAAAACTGTTGGCTGTGAATCATCGTGGGTTAGTACACACCATTGTGGTTGTCTCTATATTTTGATTAATGCAACATTACAAACCATAATCCATTGATCTATCTCACTTTTAGTTTCTTGCATTTGTGAATATTTCTTCTTTATTAGGTTATTTGAACCGTTGTCTTTTTTATGTTTACGGTTTATTTCTACAACTCATTTTGATTAATTTCCCTAACAAATAATTTTTATTTTTAGAATCATTTTTATGTTTAATTTTTGAAATACCAAAATACAAAATGAAACTATATTGACAATTGAAATATACAAACATACCTATATTCTTTTTCATTCCTTTCTCTCAATTCTAGTAAAACCCTTCATCTTTCAACCATCAAACCACCAACCATCTGACCTTCACCTTCAACTATGATTACCAAACCAATTTCCTTGTCATGAATAAATCTAGCTTCAAATTCTTCACAAAAATGTTTTTACCATCTTTGAAAAGAAGGTGAACTGAGTGTTCATGCTCTGGTTTCTCCAGTTTAACCATAACATTAAAGGAGGATCCTTGTACCCCAGAAGGAAGTGGTATTAATGTAGATATTATCAAGTAAGACTCTAGTGATGAATGTAATATAGAAAAATGTTGGTGACACTAGTTGTAGTCAAATGAAATACCGTTATACCCTAGGTTTGTGAATCCAATTTTTCAGAATGTTGGGTTTGGTTTGACGATGCAAAATAGTAGTAGATATGATCCTTAACCAATGGTCACAAGATAGAATTTTATTCAAATTTGTGGGAAATATGTTTGTGTTTTCCCTATGATGGAGTTTATGTCGTTTGTCAATGATATATCCTTGATTACATTGATTGTTTTGTATGAATATTATCTTATATATATAACTGGAGATAGAAAAAACCAGAAGACCAATTGCATATGATTTGGATGGAGAGTGCATATTGTTATTCAAGATTATTCAAAATATGTTGTGTTCAAGGAATGATGACATTTACAACCGAAGATATCAATATGCATATCTTATTTATCTTATGAAATCAGAACATAGGTAAAATTTAAATAGATATTTCATGGTTGATATCTATGATATGATAAAACAACCCTTCAGATATAATTTTTTGATCTAACCAAAATGAATTTCAGTAATGTTAATTGATAAAGCCATGTTATTTATCAGGAGGAAATATTTGTCCATTTTAATGGTTCATGCATCTCAATAGTTAATTTTTAAGGGATGAAGATCCACTACATCTCCAAGAAGAATCATTGGGTAAGTGATAATGAAAAATTGTATATCGATTTTACCTAAGTATATCATACCACAAGACCTAGGTACGTAGTTTCCCTTGTATTGGTTCCAGATGAGGATTCTGATTACTCAAATGATGTAGAATAATCTATTGTAGAAGAAGAAGTGGGAAATAAACTTTATATTGATATAGGTAGTTGTAAAGACCCGTAAATTTCAAGGGAATTTTTTTATTAATTTTCTTTGGAATTTTACAAGAGCGCAGTTTCTGACAGCACCTGATTCCGAGGCCCGGTGTGCCCGGAATCATTTTCCGAAGTTTGGCTCGGGTACGTTCAGTGAACGGACGAGCGGGTTTTTCTAACTTTTGAACCGGTGCCCGGAATCGAATTCTGAGGGCACCGATGAAATCGCAGCGCCGACGACTTAAAAACCAACCGGGCGCCTGGGACGAAAAAGCCAATAACTCTCAGACCGGACCCATAACTCTCAGACCGGACCCATAACTCCCATATACGGTCGGATCCTGTGTGGGTCACTGCAGATATTAGTTACCTATCGATCCTTCGTGGGTCCGACGACTTATATGGATCAGAGATCATCTTTTCGTCATCCGAAGAAGTATACCTGTGTGAGCTGAATCTTTTGTTTCTCTCCTTAGTGGATTGTGTTGAGCTATCCTGTGTGGGTTTACTGTTTACTCTCCTTTGTGGTTTGTGTTGAGTTATCCTGTGTGGGTATACGTTTTTCTTTCCTGTGTGGACTGGGTTGTGCATGGGCTCGGGCGTTGGAGCCGAACGGGAATTGATGACTTAGGTATATGTATGGGCATATACCTAAGCCGTGTCAGATATTACTTCGTGATTGTATCTTTCCTTTGTGGATTATCCTTTGTGGATTTCGGGAGACCTTCGGGGGTCTCGAGGTCCCTACTGAGTAGCTTATACTCACCCCTGCACGGGCTTTGCCCGCACTACGTTGTGTTGGTTGCAGACGACGGACAGCGCTGACCGTGGTGGAGGCGTGCGGAGCAGGACAGTACCTGGAGGTGGACCACTGGGCGGGATGTACTCGGAGCGGTCAGGTAGACCTGAGGAGCAGTGGAGGCTATCTGTACCCACCCTTCAGGTGGGACTTCCAGAGGACGGCTCGACGCTGCAGTTTTCCCTTTTCAGTTGCTGTTTTTCCTTTCAGTTGTACTTTACAGTTGGGCTTGTATTTCCGGCCCCTTTTACTTTCAGCACAGCTTGTACAGTTTTTACTTAGTGTTTACTTTTCCGCTTGCTTACTCTGTGGTGCTTGTTTACTTTCCAAAGGCAATGCCTTCCCTTTTTGTTGGGATTTACGCCTTGGTGCTAGTCGCCAGCCCCTGGCCTATGGAAGGCGGGCTTGGGGTAGTCACGACACGGGCCCCGAGGATGGGTCGTGACAAATTGGTATCAGAGGTGGTCGGTTCTACCGCAGACTCTGATCTTTCTTCTATGTGAAGAAATAGTGTTTAGCGTATTGAGTGTGGTTATCAGTCCAGGGAGTCCAGTGTTGGTGTCGCGGCCAACGTATCCATACACCAGGACCCTGACTTCTGATTTCCAACTTAATGCACGAAAACATTGATTGCATGTGTGTTTCAAGTTTTATTCATGATTACTTGTGTCAGCTCCCCAGGTATACTGTTCTGATCATGGTGCACTTGTTTCCTTTTCAGGATGGCACGACGACAGCAGCCAGCTAGGGTTCCTAGAGTAGTGTGCGACGACAGCCTGCCGAGCGACGAGGCCTCGGTACAGGGCCCGTTGACAGCAGAGGCACCGACGGTACCTTTACCCGCCGAGCCCCTAATGCTTCCAGCACTGGCAGCTGACGACGCACGACGCCTTGGAGCTCTGCACGAGTTCCAGCGCCAGCGACCACCCAGGTTCCGTGGGGAGTCGGACCCCCAGGCAGCCGAGGACTAGCTGGAGGAAGTCGTTCGAGTTTTCAGGCTAGTGAGGACACCAGCAGACCTCATAGTGATCCTCGCGGCGAGCCTACTGCACGCAGCAGCAGGACGATGGTGGAGCCTGATGCTCTAGGTACACGATGAGGCCACCCTCATCTAGATGGACTTCGAGGGTCTGTTCCGCTCAGAGTTCGTCCCGGCCACCCTCCGTGCGGTGCGCATTCAGGAGCTTCTTCAGCTGCGGCATGGCAGCTTGACGGTCTCCCAGTACGCGGTGAGGTTCACCGACCTATCTCGCTACTCGATAGACATGGTACGTGACCCCTTCTTCTGGGCCCGGACCTTCGAGCAGGGATTGAGACACGAGATCAGGGCATCGCAGATCTCCCTCAGCATCCCGAACCAGGCAGGAGTGCTAGAGCGAGCCCTTCTGATCGAGAGCTTCTTGGCTGAGTCCACAGTGAGACCTACCGCAGGGCGGCAGAAAGAAGAGTCTTCGGCAGCTGGTAGCCGGCGGAAGACTCAGGGTCCAGGTGGACCAGACCTTCCGGTAGGCGACCTCGGGACACTGGCTCAGCAGTGCAGGGCACCCAGCCCGGAGCCAGTCTTCCGAGAGGCAGGCAGTGCTACGAGTGCGGTGGGCGGGGCCACATGGCTCGTGACTGCCCGACCCGTCGTACTGAGGGACAACAGACGGTGGAGGGACCACCCAGGAAGAGGCAGAGGGTCGACCGTGGAGGTCCGCAGGGAGGAGGCGGACGAGGCAGAGGAGCTGGCCGAGCAGCAGGTGGTGGGAGACGCTTTGAGGCTCTGCCACCACCACCACCAGGAGGCCTGCCCCGACCACAGGGAGCTGGCGGGCAGAGACAGGCTCAGCTCCAGGCAGCAGAGGCCTACGACCACGGTGCGCCAGAGATGATTCGAGGTACGATCTGTGTCTATTCCACCCTTGCTGCAGTTCTGATAGACATAGGAGCGATTCACTCTTTCATAGCCATTGCCCTTGTTCGGAGCTCGGAGATTCCGACAGAGCCGTTGGCTCGATCCTTACGGCTAGAGACTCCTACGGGAGCAGACTCGATGATTACGCACTGGTGCTGGCAGTGTGAGCTTACTCTAGGAGGCGAGAGCTTCGGCTGGGATCTTCTTGTAGCGGCGTCGAGGCCTTACGACGTCATCTTGGGCATGGATTGGTTATCTACTGTCCATGCTCAGATTGACTGCATTAGGCGCAAGGTGCGATGTGTGCGCACCGACGGGAGCAGGTTCACCTTCACCGGCGAGAAGGGAGCCTTAGTAGCACAGGATGGACTCACACAGAGGAGAGGTCAGCCCATCACTCATCAGTTGGATAGCCTCATCCTGGGAGCAGTTGACGTGCGGAGTCCCAGTTTTCCTGCAGTGGTGGATCAGTACGCGGACGTCTTTCCCGACGATGTTCTAGGACTACCTCCTCGCAGAGAGGTAGACTTTTATATTGACCTGTACCCCGGGACAACCCCGATATCCACCCCAGCATATCGGATGGCCCCCGCTGAGCTTCGAGAGCTGCGGGTACAGTTGGAGGACTTGCAGGGCAAGGGGTTCATCCGACCAAGTGTTTCACCCTGGGCTTCCCCGATTTTGTTCGCCAAGAAGGCGGACGGGAGCTTGCGACTGTGTGTCGATTATCGTCGCCTGAACCAGGTGACAGTGAAGAACAAGTATCCGCTACCCAGGATTGATGACCTCTTCGACCAGCTCAAGGGAGCACGGTGGTTCTCGAAGATAGACCTGAGGTCAGGCTATCATCAGCTCAGAGTTCGAGATGAGGATGTGCAGAAGACAACCTTCAGGTGTCGATATGGCCACTATGAGTTCTTGGTTATGCCTTTCGGCATGACCAACGCTCCAGCAGTGTTCATGAGCCTCATGAATAGGATCTTCCAGCCATACCTCGATCGATTTGTCGTAGTCTTCATCGACGACATTTTGGTGTACTCGACGACGGAGGAGGATCACGCCTACCACCTGCGTGTTGTACTAGACACACTCCGAGAGCACCAGCTTTATGGCAAGCTCTCGAAGTTTCAGTTTTGGTTACGTGAGGTCCACTTCTTGGGGCACGTCATTTCTGAGGCGGGAGTTGCAGTGGATCCCGCGAAGATCGAGGAAGTGCTAGCTTGGGAGCCACCCAAGAGCGTGACAGAGGTGCGGAGTTTCTTGGGCCTAGCCGGATACTATCGGAGATTTTCTTCGGACTTCTCCAGAGTTGCGGCCCCACTCTCAGCATTGACGAAGCAGGGGAAACCCTTCGTGTGGTTAGACAGATGTCAGCAGAGCTTCTAGGAGCTGAGGCAGAGGTTGACCAGCGCACCTATCTTGAGGTTGCCTGATGAGGGCGTTTAATACGTGGTCTACTGCGATGCATCAGGGACCGGACTCGGGTGTGTACTGATACAGGAGCGGGCCGTGATTGTCTACGGATCACGTCAGTTGAGGCCTCATGAGCAGAACTACGCTACCCATGACTTGGAGTTGGCAGCAGTGGTCTTCTCCCTGAAGACATGGCGGCACTATCTGATGGGCGAGCGCTTTACAGTCTTTTCTGACCACCAGAGTCTCAGGTACATCTTCTCTCAGAAGGACCTGAACCTGAGACAGCGGCTATGGCTCGAGTTCCTCCAGGACTATGACTTTGAGATAGTCTATACTCCTAGGAAGGGGAACGTGGTGGCTGATGCCCTCAGCAGGAGGACAGGCATCCAGCTACTTGAGGAGGCGACAGAGCAGCTAGCCGCTTTGCAGATATCCTTCGTGGATAGAGACGGAGCAGCCTTCCTTCAGTCTCTCACAGTCTCTCCTCCACTTTTTTAGCGGGTCAGAGAGGCACAGCGTGGGGACGCTGACTGTGAGACATGGTGTGCACATATGTCCTCAGGACAGGCACCTGATGGTTTCTCCCTTGGAGCAGAGCACAATGTCCTTTTCAGAGGTCGTACCTTGGTACCAGTCGCTTTACGAGAGGAGGTGCTGAGAGAGTTTCACACTTCTCCTTTGGCGGTACATCCTGGAGTGGCGAAGATGTACCAGGATCTCAGGCGACGCACTGGTGGCCGGGCATGAAGAAGGCTGTGGCAGAGTTTGTTTCACGGTGCCTCACCTGCCAGCAGGTGAAGGCAGAGAATCAGGTACCAGCAGGTTTGGTACAACCCTTGGAGGTCCCGGAGAGGAAGTGGGATGGGATATCTATGGACTTCGTGACTGGACTTCCACGTACTTCCAGAGGTCACGACTCCATTTGGGTGATTGTTGACCGACTCACCATGTCGGCACACTTCTTACCCATCCGAGAGCAGGGCTCAGTGGAGAGCTTGGGGCGTCTCTACGTTCAGGAGATTGTACGACTTCACGGTGTGCCATCGACTATCGTCTATGATCGGGATGCTCGTTTTACTTCCCGGATTTGGAAGGGGTTGCAGGAGGCGTTCGGGACGCGGCTACGTCTGAGCACCGCCTTTCACCCTTAGACGGATGGTCAGACGGAGAGGACCATTCAGACTCTCGAGGACATGCTCCGCGCATGTGTCCTCGACATTGGTCGCAGCTGGGAGGACCACCTACCCTTGGTGGAGTTCGCGTACACCAACAGATACCACTCCACCATCGGGATGGCACCCTACGAGGCGTTGTACAACAGGCCTTGTAGATCTCCTTTGTGCTGGAAAGACCCTAGAGAGTCCGCACTTGTGGAACCAGAGATGGTCCGGGCCATGACAGAGAAGGTCCAGGTCATCCAGGAGCAGATGAGGACAGCACAGAGCCGGCAGAAGTCATATACTGACAGGAGGCGGAGGCCACTAGAGTTCGAGGATGGCGACCACGTCTTCTTGCGTGTCTCACCTCGACGTGGTTTGCGGAGATTTGGCCGAGGCGGCAAGTTGTCTCCACGCTTCATCGGGCCTTTCCAGGTCCTCAGCAGGATTGGCGAGGTGGCTTATCGCCTGGCTCTGCCACCTCAGTTGCACCGGGTGCACGACGTCTTCCACGTATCCCAGCTGAGGAGATACGTGCACGACCCGACACACATCATTGATTATGGGGAGCTAGACGTGGATGATGGGGCAACATTTGTGGAGGTCCCAGTGGAGATAGAGGATCGACAGGAGCAGGTCCTACGTGGGCGATCGATCCCTCTTGTGCGCATCAGCTGGCAGCACGGGAACCTCCAGGAGAGCACTTGGGAGCGGGAGGCTCAGATGCGTGCTCAGTACCCACATTTGTTTCCCTAGTTTATGATGTATCTTTACGGGGACGTAAAGTCCTGAGGTGGGAGTAATGTAAAGACCCGTAAATTTCAAGGAAATTTTTTTCTTAATTTTATTGGAATTTTACAAGAGCGCAGTTTCTGACGGCACCTGATTCCGAGGCCCGGTGTGCCCGGAATCATTTTCCGAAGTTTGGCTCGGGTACGTTCAGTGAACGGACGAGCGGGTTTTTCTAACTTTTGAACCGGTGCCCGAAATCGAATTCTGAGGGCACCGATGAAATCACAGCGCCGGTATTCGCTTAGAAACGCCTCTCCCGGAGTTGCGTTTGCTTGGGTGTGGTTTTTAATTTTCGGGCTTAAAGTTAAGAAATAAAATAATTTTGCGACAACTTTATTTTATTTCACTTAAGCCACTTGGAATCCACTTATTGACGACTTGAACTGAGTTGAACCGGATAGGATGCTATCCAGAAATATCCTACCCCTTGGTAGGATATTTGTGAGGTGGGGCCCGCACGAGCCCCGCCGTTTCTTTCCGCTAAGAAACGCACCCGCGAAAACCCGTCTTAATGAAAGTCAACTGACGCGTTTCTTAAAATCTTAACAGACCATTTAATTGGGCGGTTTATTTCGTGAATTAAATGGGCTGTTTCTTTCGTTGAATTAATTCAACAAATTAATTCAATCGTTTCTTAACCTGTTTTCGTGTGTTGGCATATTAATAAAATAAGACCAACCAAAACCTTTTGGGGGATTACTTGTTGAGACAGAATCCGTGTTCCTTCTTCCTCCTTCGCGAAGAACGCGAAGAACGCGAAGAACGCGAAGAACGTGAAGAACGCGAAGAACGCGAACAACGCGAAGAACGCGAAGAACGCGAAGAACGCCGAACCCGGAAATCGACGACGCGACGCCGTGATCCGCATCGCCGACAACGTTCTTCTGCGACGTCTCTTCCTCCGCGACGGATCTTCGATCGGCTGCTTGAGGTAAGAGTCTCGGACCTTCCTTTTTATCTCCTTCGTGGTTCTTAACCAAAAACACGGATTTAATTAATTATATTAAATCTGTTGTTTCATGGTGCGTTGCGTTCGCCGACTCAACACCGGATTCCGCAACGACGCGACGCCTCCCCGCGACGACGCGACGATCCCTCTCTTCCGCGACGAGCTTTTCCGCGAAGAACGCCTGCGGGCGACCATCGACGAGGTAGGGATTTATTATGGAAATTACCCCCCTTTTTAATTATTCCCGTAAGTGATTCTTTAAAATGTTAAAGAACCGGTTTGAAACGAACAATTTTATTTATTTAAAATTGTCGGTTCATGTGTGGAACAAAATTCTCCCGTTTGTTTATATCTAACGCTGAGGGTGTGGGCCAAACGAACGCGACCCGATGACCCTCCGCCGTTCTTCGTTTTGTGCGGATTTGACGGGCGACGACGGAACGTGCCGCAACGGATGTTTGACGATTCCGCAGGGAAGGACGAGTCCCGGGAGGAGCAGCGGCGTAGGCGAGAACAAAATCGAACCACCGGAGCGATCCCGGTGGCCCACGGAACTCGCCGGCGGCACGGCGGCGCCTGCAGCCGGGAGCGGCGGCGCCCCGGTGCGCCGCCGGACAGGCCGCCGCGACTCAGCGCGGCGGAGGCGGCACCCGCGGACCCGCGGCCGCGCGGGTCCGTTGCCCTCGGACGCGGCTGAAGCCGCGTCCCGACTTAGCGCGGCCTCACGCGGGGGGGGGGGGGGGGGGGGGGGGGGGGGTCCGCGGCACCACCAGGCCGTGGGGGCAGCGCCAGGCCGTTCGGCCGCTCGGCCGAACCGGACCAGGCCGGTCCGACCGACCGGGCCGCGCCCTGGCCGGACCGGACCGGGTCGGACCGGGTCGGGTCGACCCGGTTCGGCCGACCTCCCGACCCCTGTCTTCGGATGGTTTTCGTTCAAACGCCCGTAACTTGAGCTACGGGCCTCTGAACGACGCGCCGTCAGCGGCAACACGATCCTTGGATCGAGACGGTCGTTTCGGTATACTATACTCAAGGTGCACCTTCCTTTTCGGGAGCCTACGTTGTTAAAACTCTGTAGTTAAGCATGCTTGGCCTAGAGCAGTGATCAGGATGGGTGACCTCCTGGGAAGTTTTCCAGGGTGGGTGTGAGACGGAAATGCCAATAACTAACAGACCGGGCGTCCGATTGACGTGTCGTCAGCTTTGTTGAGTTCCTCTAAGTGAGACGGATCTTTTGGCTTACTCCGCCCGAGGTTTGGACGTAGGTGGAGTACGGTCGGGTTGGTTTTGCCTTAAAAACCAACCGGGCCCCTAGGACGAAAAAGCCAATAACTCTCAGACCGGGCGTCTGATTGACGCGCCGTCTGCGACGTTGAGTTCCTATTGACGATACGGAACTTTTGGATACATCAGCTTCAGACTTTGTGTCAGTTGATGTATCAGCCTCTCGGCTCGTGAAGCGGACCCTCCCGTACGAGCTTGCTGTGTGCGGGAACCCTAGTGCTGGCTGCGACTGCTTCCTCGACGGTGACGACTGTGCAGAGATCCTCCGTGGACTCCGATGACGACCGTGCAGAGATCCTCAGTGGACTACGGCAACGACTGTGCAGAGATCCTCAGCGGACTGCGACGACTACTGCACTCAGCGATCCTACGTGGATCAGTGCTACAGGTCCTGCGTGGGCCCAGTCCTGTGTGAGCCCGATCCTGTACGGATCCGATCCTGTGTGGGTCAACACTCAGCGGTTCTGTGTGAGCCAACTCCTACAGGTCCTGCGTGGGCCCGATCCTGTGTGGGTCCGATCCTGTGTGGGTCACTGCAGAGATTAGTTACCTATCGATCCTTCGTGGGTCCGACGACTTATATGGATCAGAGATCATCTTTTCGTCATCCGAAAAAGTATACCCGTGTGAGCTGAATCTTGTGTTTCTCTCCTTAGTGGATTGTGTTGAGCTATCCTGTGTGGGATTACTGTTTACTCTCTTTTGTGGTTTGTGTTGAGTTATCCTGTGTGGGTATACGTTTTTCTTTCCTATGTGGACTGGGTTGTGCTTGGGCTCGGGCGTTGGAGCCGAACGGGAATTGATGACTTAGGTATATGTATGGGCATATACCTAAGCCGTGTCAGATATTACTTCGTGATTGTATCTTTCCTTTGTGGATTATCCTTTGTGGATTTTGGGAGACCTTCGGGGGTCTCGGGGTCCCTACTGAGTAGCTTATACTCACCCCTGCACGGGCTTTGCCCGCACTACGTTGTGTTGGTTGCAGACGACGGACAGCGCTGACCGTGGTGGAGGCGTGCGGAGCAGGACAGTACCTGGAGGTGGACCACTGGGCGGGACGTACTCGGAGCGGTCAGGTGGACCCGAGGAGTAGTGGAGGCTATCTGTACCCACCCTTCAGGTGGGACTTCCAGAGGACGGCTCGACGCTGTAGTTTTCCCTTTTCAGTTGCTGTTTTTCCTTTCAGTTGTACTTTATAGTTGAGCTTGTATTTCCGGGCCCTTTTACTTTCAGCACAGCTTGTACATTTTTTACTTAGTGTTTACTTTTCCGCTTGCTTACTCTGTGGTGCTTGTTTACTTTCCAAAGGCAATGCCTTCCCTTTTTATTGGGATTTACGCCTTGGTGCTAGTCGCCAGCCCCTGGCCTATGGAAGGCAGGCTTGGGGTAGTCACGGCACGGGCCCCAAGGATGGGTTGTGACAGTAGTGAACCATATTTTTCACCAAAATCAACATCAATTGCATACAGAGGTCTTATCCCACCTAGGAAGCTTACAAAAAGAGAAAAAAATTATGACGTGTGGTGAAGAAGAAATATAGGTTTATGGGGAAGAATAGTTTAAATGAATCTCATTGACTGATGCTGAAGTGGATGATGATGAAGATGAGGAACAAGAATATGTAAATGGAAATTGATATGAATGTGATGCGGATAATGATTATTTTTAACATATTGGTTCACATGAAAAAATCAAAAGGAAAGAAGTGGAGACACCTGTAAAACCTCTTACTTCACTTGGTGAATCTATAGAGAAACTAGATTTTTTTAAAGAAGTGGGACCAAATATTAACGAGAGGGATTCACTAATTGAGGTGGAGAAATCCACATCATTGGAAATTTTTCTTGGAATTACATATGTTGATGGAGTTGATGAATGTTCTATTTGTGACGATCTAACATTTTATGACTCGATGATGTTTGAATAGATGTCTATGAATTATATTCTTAGGTATCATGTAGCTTAATGTATGAAAAATTATGTTGATGAAGAAGAAGATTTCAATGAACAGTTTGGTGATATACCTTTTTATGGTCTTCTTTTTTTTGGGAATGTGGAATGTGAATCAACTATTTATGTTCAAAAATGATATTTTTCAGATGACAAATCACCTTCTATTAGTAAATAAGTAGAAGCTGAGCCTGCTAGTGTCGGACACACAATGGATACATAGACTATTGGAAGATAGAAATGTGATGAGATGTCTGGTGTACCTACTATTGTGTTAACTCCACCTACAACAAAAATTTTTTATTAGTTTTCATATCAATGGGTTGGTCATATAATAACTGAATAGACTAAATTTCATGGAAGTATTCTAAATGATGCTGGATTTGAGATTCTAATAGAATGGATACTGAAGGATCACTAGTTGCTTAAGTTTATGTTGCAGGACTATTGTAAAAGAATGTTTCAGTAAGAGAACCTGAACCTGCACCTTCTTATCTTGTTACTACTGTGCTGGTTGAATAGTCAAAAGGACTGAGTTAGATAACTTTTGTAATAAGTTTTTGTAATATTTTGATAAGTTGTTGAATTTTCAACAGCCACTACCGACAATGCATAGGGAAAATGATGCCTGATATTTGTTTGAGTTGGTGATCCAACATATCCATCCAAATTTGATTCATCAAATCCAAGTGGTTGAGATTGATCATAAATGTATTATTAGTGAATATTAATATTTAAAGTCTATGCATGAAGATATGAAATCATAATTTAAGACATCCTTTTATTAAATTATGAAAATCATTGTGAATGGGTCCTCATGTACTTATACCTCCACTAATACACCTTCATTTGATGTTGATCAGTTTATAGATGTGGTAAGAGAAGAGGTTGATGATGCTTCATGTACACCTTGTATTGGAGAACCTATGATAACATTGAATATTCTGAGAATGTTTGATCAAGGTATTTAGAATTATCATATTATAATTAGAAAGTATGATAATGATATGAATTCAGATAGAGATACTATAATAAAAAGATTAAACTTTTATATACTGAGGATTTAAACCAAACATTCTATGGGTTCACATTTCAAATTATTGGATAAATGATTGAGGTTACATCATATAACTAAAGCCTTTATGGAGCAATTTATATAGTTAAACAAAACGACACCAATTTTGAATCAATTTATGAAATAAAAGGGGATCTATTTGGGGACATGGAAAGAGGAGGAAATATGATAATTTACTTCTTCAATATCATGATTCCATTTATTCATCTATAAGGAACTTTAGTTGTTGAAAAAGAAGAATTTATTATTACCCACATACATCTGTAGGACTAGAAGTTAAATGGGATCCAGTTACTTATCTCCATACCAAATTCCAACCTTTTACTCTTCCTCATACTCAATATATGAGACAGCTCAGGATGACTATTATTATAGATACATGACCTTTTCAAGCTATAACTATAATATCCACTAATATTCCATCTACTTTTCTTATTGATCATTTAGATCCTTTTCTTTCTGATCAAGAGAGAGACAAAGAGAAGGTAAAATCACAAATAAACCCTTCTAATGAACCATGATAATGATGAAGTAAACATTATGTTCTTATGGGGAAAAATTTTTTGTAATAAATTTTTCATTGAAACATCCGAGAGGTCCTTTTACTATCCTTATTCATGCTTTATTCTTAGGATCTTTATATTTATTTCTCTATAATTTAAATTATTTATTTTTATAATGACTTCTTTTTTTGATAATCCAGATATGGGAAACTTCTTAAGGCCTATTATGGCATAACTATTTTAGAGAACATACTATCATTATTTCGTACTGATGAAATCTAGATGATTTTTCTTATTTGTTATAATTTTACTATTTATATAAAAATTTATGCTACCTTTGATACCATGATTTTCTTTTTTATATAACCTTATATTCCATGATTTATATCTAAAATAGTTGGATATTGTAACATGCCAAGATTTTACGAGAATTATTCCTTTTTTTTCTTTGATATCTTTTGTTGTATGCCAGACCAAGATTATATTGCGCTATATGCAACACCATATTATCTTGTAGTATACGCAACGTAATTCTTGTCTTGCATTAAACACAAGAGCAACCTTCCTCGATAGCTTGCGTTGTATGAGTTTCACTAAACAATGATAAGTTATTCAAATATTATATAATCTAGCCATTATGAATAGTAATACACACTTTCCTAAATTTTATAAATTATATCGTTCAAAATTTTCCTCATTTTTGGATTTGAAATAACGAATTTAGCTTAGGGTGAATTTTTTGTATTTTTCTGTAAACATTCAATTTTTGATGAATAGTTAAAACACTGAGTTATTGGTTAAAAATTGCCTTTTTGTTTAAATAATAATATATTTTATTTAAATTTTTTTTATGTGTAATTAGATACATAATACTTAAATATGTTTAATTTAATTCATTGAAGTCATTTTATAATAATTTTAGATATATAAAAATTTTATTGATCTTTTTACTGTCTTTTACCCACCTATTAGGTGCATTTGCAAATAAATATAAAACATAATTTTACCACTTTTGTGAGTTGAATTTTATAAATCCGAGAGACTCAATTAATATCAAGGTGTAAAAATATGGTTCAATAATATAAAAATGTTTTTTGGTGAATAGTAAATTTTTTCTTCTATTTACCACGGTCAAAAATAAATATAGTAATTAAGAGTAAAAATGATATTATTATTACCCTAATACATGTCATAATTTTATTGGATAAGTATAATTCTCCCAAAAACAACCTTAGGAATAAATATGATCCTCTTTGGTCCAATTGGATTAGATGAGAACACTTATTGTTATTTTATTTAAAGAATATTTTAAGTGTTAAAATCAATGTCTAATAACAAAAACATTTTTTAATATAGGGTTATACATAAGATAAATTCGACTATAAATATTCATAAGAAATATAAGAATAATTCCTACATAATGGGAGTTTATTTATATTTTTTAGAAATTATATAATTTAATTTATTTATGACACAATGGTGATGCAGTAAATAACTTATTAATGAAATATTAACATAATTTATATTTTAAATACCAAAATAAATGTAACTTGAGACTTTCTATGAATTACACTAATTTTATAGGTTAATATAAAATATTAGCGTTGGTTTGATGAATTTTTTTTGAAGAAATAATGCTATTATGAATTTAGAAAAAAAAACAAAAAACAAAATACTGTCAAAATTGACATAAAAGTGTTTTTAAAAAATACTAAATTATTAATTAATATAATTGTCATAAAATTTGACGGTTCTTCCAAACGAGTTATATAATAATATATATGACATTAATGAACCAATTGGGGTTCAATTGGCAGTTTATAGTTTGTTTATTGACTATATAGTGTATGAAAACAAGAAGACACAATAAAAGATAAATTATTTATCTAATAGTTAAAACTAAAAAAAAGTTTAAAATAGTACCCTAAACATGTCTAAAACCTATTGGATGAGCTGATATTAAACCATACCCACCCTAGTCTCTAAATAAGACACATTGGAGCAATTATAAACTGAATATAAATTTATTTTAAAATAATATTTTATGTTTTTACTAAGGTGCCCCTTAACCCTCTTATAAAAGGGCACTCAGCCTTCTCTCTAATTCACACCTCCAATGCACTTTGGCTCCAACAACCCCTTCCCACAAACCCTCTTAACTTTTCTCCAGTCATCCTAGAGTCCATATTTTCTTCATAAATCCAAACTATAGAGCCCTTTTGATAAAATCAAAAGGATGAACCCGAAGAAGAGGTAAATATCTCACCACCTATTTCATGTTCCTTTCTTCGTCCACATCATCCTTATTTTATGTTTCCCTTATAAAATTATTACTCTAGTATCTTCTATATATTGTGATGTTATTATAAAAAGTTTACAACCATATTAGATATTTTATCAATCATACGAATGAAAAAGTCACCACACGTGCGTACATACTGCTTACCATCTCCACGTGATGGTGTAGTTTGTTATTCAAACATTTCTTAATTTGGATGGATATAATAATGAGTATAAATGATATAAATAATAAATATAACATTATTATTACTCTGTATATATGATATAACATCCAATTATATACTATTTTAATATCAAATGAATGATATCATCGCTCGTGCGTACGTATGGACTATCGTCTCTATGAACGTGATGAGATTCATTTTCCATGATTAACAATTAATGTATTATTATAAAGTATATATAATAAATAATCATGCAAAAATTTAAATAATAATTATAATGTATTTATTTACATATATGTTTCATTTACTTAATTCCATTCAATTCAATAAGGAAATGAAAACTGCGTTCATGCGTACGTAAGACCTACCATCTTCATGAACAGTGTATTTCATTTTGTCTATCGATCTATTATATATATTTATATGATGAATATATATTATATATAAATTAAATTTTAAATTCTATAATGAATTAAATCAGGATTTAAGTAAGAACACGAAGTCGATACACATATGATAAATGAAACGATTTTACCCAAAACTCTGCTTTAACTTCGAATTTACAAAAGAACAGGTAATATAATGTCATAAGTGAATAATATATTATATCATTAATATTATTATAGTTATGTTAAAAGTTAATAATATGTTTAAACCCACTATAAGGGAGTCTCTGACACGTATGGATTAAATTAGACATAAGTTAAGAGATAATTTTCCAATCTCATTTTTATCTGAGATTGCATATATGTAAGAATTTACTAGGGTTATATTTTTCATACATGTCCATAAAAATGTTTTCATAAAGTGTTTAATAATAATACATGTATGTTTAAATTCATGTTTACCACTTTTGAATTTTAATTTTTGTTATGGAAGGAATCATTCTTTTCATTACCATACATGGTACTTTTTGACCTTTTCGGTAAAAGTACAAGGATAATGTTTTTCAACTTATACGACATGAGTGGACTTTTACAGTTAAATAATTCCTTTTCATCATGATGTTAACTATATAATATTTAATTTTTATTTTAAATAAAATCATTTTCATATAATATTGTGTGAAAGTTTGTGAAATGAAAATGATTTATAAGAAGAAATGATATTTTCCTTAGGAATTCGATTCAAGTGTTTTATCAAAACTATTTTACATCTAAGATGACATTATTTATCATGATTATGTTTCAATTATAATGTATCTATTATTTACATGGTTTTATTATAATTATGATGAAATGATATCTGTTTGTTTTATATGCATTATGTTATGATGGGATGATGTTTTTGAAACCCATTTTATTCTTTGGGTTATGATAAATGATTTATGTTTATTTTGATTCACAATTAAAAATGAATTCATTATGAGATGGGTGGGAACTATATCTACATCCAATGATTGGGTAATGATTTATATCTCATGACATAGACATAGATGTTACGGAAAGTAAATCCATCACAGTAATAAACGATTGGAACTGTAGGTAAACCCGATTCAGTAATAGACTTTGTCCACTATGATGGTCTTGGAATCAATTCCTTGGCTACAATGGATTTCATAACACATACTTAATGGTCTCCATAATTCCATGTTTTATTCCCATGATTTTTTATTAGGATTAATTTTTCTTTATGATCAATGATTCATGTACCTCAAAAAATTATGTTATTACTCCTAATTTTGATGTTTTATGTTCTTGTTTTTTCATTCAAATGATTATGGATTGTTTTATGTTCTTAATGTTTACACTTACTGGGAATTTGAGCTCAAAAATTTTTATTTTTTCTTTTCCCCATGATATAAAAATGGTTTTATGTAAGAAAAAAAGGAAAAGATCTTTATGGGAGATATGTAAGATCTTTCAACATGAGTAGAAGTCTATATTCCATGTTTCCAAAGACACTAAACTGTTACGGTACTTGGGTGTCTATTTTTTTATGTATTAACTATTCTGCAAAAGTAGTGTAATGTCCATGTACGTCATGATTGGGTCTCTATAGTTGGTATCAGAGGAAAGGTTTAGTAAAACTTTGGAAACTAGGATGCGAAAACATTAGTGAGATCCCAGGAGATATTTCTATGGTATGTCTAGAGATTCCCCAAAGGTTAATTATAAGTATAAGTTATAGTACTAGAATTATGGTAACGATATTATAATAAAACCTATGATGTTATATATTGAAGGTACTCCCCTTTTATTCTGTGGTTTTCCTAGAATGATTTTTTTCCATTTACACTATTCTTTTTGGGTTTTATATGATGGATGGAACCCGAAGGAACCATGTTGATCAATGTATTGGGAAATGAAATGATTGTCCTCCTCATCAAACCAATGTTATGGGAGAGGTAGTGAAAAATCTTATTGCTATACTTTCACAAGCTATGAATCATTCGGGACCTTTGAATGAGCTGGGAATTGAACAATATACTATTGAGTCCTTCATAAGGCAACGTCCACCTTCTTTCAGTGGGTCATATAATCCACTTGTTGTTGAATAATGGATCAGTACCATTGAAAAGATATTTTCCATACATTTATGTTCAAAACATGGAAAATTCATTCTGGTTATTTACCATTTAGAAGGTGAAGTAGACCAGTGGTAGACTCTAATTAAGAATACAAGTCCCCAATGTGAAATTGAATCCATGGAATGGGAGGAGTTCAAGAATATATTTTTCAATAAGTACATGCCACAGATTCTTAAAACAATGATGGAAAAGGAGTTCCTTGAGATTAAGTAATTGGATGATGAATCTATTGGTATATACGAATAGAATTTTACAATTCATGAAAGGTATGCATCTGGATTTATCATCCATCCTGAAAGTAAAGTAGATTGATTCTTTAGTGGATTAAAACCAAGCCTTCAATGGGAATTAGCTGTAGGACACTTCAGTAGCTATGAGAAAATAATGTGTTGTGCTATCAAGGATGAACTGGAAGTTGGTTTTATATATCTATCTCACGGTATTGACAAGAAATTAAAGATGTAGTTCAAGGAAAAATCTCAAAACTATGGTGAAAAGAAGACGAATTCTTCTTTATACTCAATGTGTGGAATGAAGCATGGTGGAGATAGTCTTAAAGGGACTAGAAAAAGGTTTAGGTGTGGAAAGGAAGGTCATAGAGCAGCAGAGTGTCGAAGTAATGAAACAAGGGTAGCTAATGATGTGAATAGAGAATAGACTATAGATAACACACCACCAACACCTCAATGCTACAAGTTCAGGGAATTGTGTCATTATGCTAATCCATGCCCTAATCCAAGGGTTCATGATGATAAACATCAACAAACTCTTAAGGAAAAGGACGATGGGAAGTCACATGTGATCACTATATAGGATGTTGAATATGAAAATGATGTGGTGATGTGATTAATTGTTTATGTACTGGGATTCAAAAATAATTTTGTATATAGTATTGTGGAATATTGGAATATTTATGTATTAGTCTATTGTGGTTTTCAATAATGTTATGGTACCAGTAACCATGAAAAGTGATTGAAATATTTTTGGAAAGCAGATGATATGTGCATAATGAAGGGATAAGGAGAAAATGTAATGTTTGATAGTATTCATGAGCTGATGACTGATATAAGGACAAAGTGATACAAAGGTTTGAGTATATAGAAATTTAGGTAATTTGGTATGTGGAAGGAGATAACTTTTGATCGCATTCATGTTTTCACTAAGGTTATATAGTAAGTCATGTTTCAAAAGAATACATGATTAAGGTATTCACATATTTGGAATGTGACCAAGAAAATATATCTAATGATATATGGGGGAAAATGATGGTATTCACGTGCTTGTTATGTAACCTTTCATGTAATAATTTTCATTATACTATGAGCTCAGAACGAAGTATTTCATATAAGAATAATGATGGGAATGAATTACTTTTTACAAAATATTGTATTGTTTAACGCTTGAAATATTTTCAATATTATTGTAGGAATGTTATAATAATGTAGTTTTAGAAAAATGGATAACCTGCCGGATGAGGAACTACCCTTCACGTCAGACAAGGGTGCTGGAATCGAACCAGCAACCAAAGTGCAACATACCTTTAATGCCTACCACTAGCCTAAAGGAAGTCCCTGGTTAGTAGAAACTAGTTTTATTTTATTACGAGAGATGATAGATGAAGTATAAGTCCATTTATGGAACCATATATGATTAATCTCACCATAGATGGACTTTTGTATATAAATTTTACTAACATTATGTTTGAGACAAATGGAATGACCTATCTTTATATCACATGATCTGCTAAAACATCAAAAAATACAAGTTCAACTACATTTCATTAAGAGATGATGTAGAAATTTTTCAAGGCATGAGAAATGGTAAGATTGTACCAAAATCAAGTAAGTATTACTTTTAATTCAAAACTTCTTCAGCATTTGGGAAATGATCTTGAAGACCAATAATGGTGTCCTAGTACTCTCATATCTGATGAATCAGATGGTACCTTAGATCATAACAAAATTATGGATTTGTGATTGTTGGCATTTTCAGAGCCATGTTTTCTACCACTCTCCATCAGAACCTGAGGATAATATTTTTCCTCCATATCCATACTTTCAACTATGTTCTCTTATGTGGAAACCTAGTGATGAGTTAATTTGGGTATCTTTTATGTTTCTAAAGTTTCTTTTTTAAAAGATTGTTTTGTATTTATTTTTACGTGGTGGGTTTCTATGAGATAAACTTTCATGTTGAAAACCATTTATAACCCCAATTAATTTCAAGTGAGAAATTCATTTTTAGGGGGGTAGAATGTAACACCATGAGATTTTATGAGAATTAATCTTTTTAATTTCATTAATGTCTTTTTTTTCATTCTACAACAAGATTATCTTGCGCTATATGCAACATCGTATTAGCTTGTCGAATACGAAACAGAGTTCTTGGCTTGCGTTACATGCATGATCAACCTACCTCGATAGCTTGCACTGTACGAGTTTCACAAAACAATGATATGTTATTGAAATATTATATAAACTAGCCGTTATGAATATTAATACCAAGTTTTTGAAATTTTATAAATTATATATTTCAAAATGGAATTCATTTTTGGATTCGGAATAGTGAAATTAGCTTATGGTGAATTTTTGGTTTTTTGCGTAAAACTTTAAATTTTTTATGAATAGTGAAAACACTAAGTTATTGGTTAAAAACTGAATTTTTATTTCAATAATAAATTGTATAATTTAAATCTATTTTATGTCACCATAGATACATAATACCTGTATATGTTCAATTTAATTCATTTGATGAATTTTTTAATAATTTTAGATATATAAAAATTTTATTGAACTTTTTACCGTCTCTTACCCACCTCTTGGGAACATTTGAAAATTTACATAAAACTTAATTTTACCGCTTCTATGAGTATAATTTCAAAAATCCGAGAGACACAATTAATATCAAGGAGTAAAATGTTTTTTAACAAGATAAAAATATTTTTTGGCGAATATTAACATTTTACTTTTATTTACCATGGTTAAAATTAAATAGATTAATTAAGTGTAAAAATGAAATTATTATTACCATAACACATGTCTTAATTCTGCTGGATAAGTATAATTCGACCGATAACAACATTAGGAATATATATGAACCTTATTTGTACACATGGATTCGATTAGGACACTTATTATTATTTAATTTAAAGAAGAGATAAAAGAGTTTAAATCAAAGTTTAATAACTAAAACATTTTTAATATAGTGTTATACATAAGATTAATTTGACAAAAATATTCATCAGAAAGCCAAAAAAAATCTACATAATTGTAGTTTATTTTTTATTTTTTAGAAATTAAATAATTTAATTTATTTATGACACAATGATGATGCAGTAATTACCTTATTAATGAAATATTAACATAATTAATTTTATAAATACCAAAATAATTGTACTGTAAGACAATTTATGAATTAAACGAACTTTATAGGTTAATATAACATATTAGGTTTGGTTAGATAAATTTCTTTCGAAATAATATTGCTGTTATGAATTTAGTAAAAAACAAAATACCAAATAGAGTCAAAATTGACATAAAAGAGTTTTTAAAAAAATTATATTATTAATTGATATAATGGTCCTAGAAATCTTAGGTTCTTTAAAAATACTTATATAATAATATATATGACATTAATTAACCTATTGGGGTTTGATTGATAGTTTATAGAACGTTTATTTACCATATAGTGTAAGAATACAAGAAGACCTTGTAAGAGTTAAATTATTTAACTCAGAGTTAAATCTAAATGATAAGGTTAAAATGGTATCCTAAACATGTATAAAACCTATTGGTTGAGATGATTTCAACCTATATCCACCCTATCCTCTAAATGAGACACATTAGATCCATTATAAATAGAATATCATTTTATTATAAAATAATATTTTTTGATTTTCCTAAGGTGCCCCTCACCCCTCTTATAAAAGGGCACTCCCCCTTCTCTCTAATTCACACCTCTATTGCCATTTTTCTCGGCCATACCCTGTAAAAATGCAATATCAACTGTCCTCCTTTAATCCTAGAGGTATTCCATTAGCCAGATTTCATCCTAATGAGTCATTTTGATCGAATCAATAGGAAGAACCCGAAGAAGTGGTAAATATATCACCATGTATTTCAAGTTCCTTTCTTCTTCCACTTCCTCCTTATTTTTTGTTTCCATTCTAAAATAATAAATCCAGTATCTTCTATTTAATGTGATGTTATTATAAAAATTCTACAAACATATAAGTTAGTTTATCCATCCTATGAATTAAAAAGTCACCATACTTGTGTACGTACGGCCTACCGTCTCCACGCCGTGGTGTAGTTTGTTATTCAAAAATTTAATCATTTGGATGGGTATAATAATGAGTATAGATGATTTAAATAATAAATATAACATTATTATTATTCTTTATATATGATATATCATCCAATTATATATGACTTTAATATCAAAATAATGATATAATTGCTCATGCATACGTACGGACTACCGTCTCCACGAACGCCATGAGATTCATTTTTCATAATGAACCATTCAAGTATGATTATAATGTATATATAATAAATAATCATGAAATATGTTACATAATAATGATACTTGATTTATGTACATTTATGTTTCATTTAATTAATTCCATTCAATTCAATAAGGAAACAAAAATAGAATTCATGCATATGTACGACCTAAAGTCTCCAGGAACGGTGTATTTCATTCCATTTAACATTCTATAATATATATTTAAATTCTGAATATATATTATATATAAATTATTTTTTACACTATGGAATTATGTGAATAAGGATATAAGTAATAACCTATCAAAACATGTACAAAAAATGAAATGATTTTACCAAAAATGCTGATTTAACATGGAATTTTAAAACGAAAGGGTAATATAGAGTCATAAGTGAATCATAAATGATATAATAAATATTATTATGGTTATGTTAAAAGTTAATAATAATTTTAAACACACTATTCAAGAGTCTTGGACACATATAGAAGAAATTGGACATAATGTAAGGGCTAATTTAGAAATCTCATTTTTATCTGAGATTGCTTATACGTAAGTATTTACTAGGGTTATGTTTTTCACCCATGTCCATAAAAATGTTTTCATAAAGTGTATAATAATAATACATGTATGTTTAAAGTCATGTTTACCCCTTTATGACTTTAACTTTGTGTTATGGAAGAAATATTTCTTTTCTTTACCATTCATGGTACTTTTTGACCTTTTCAGTAAAAGTATGAGGATAATGATTTTTTATGTTATAATGCATGAATTGACATTTAAATTTTCATAATGCCTTTTATTCATCAAGTTTACTGTATAATAATTCGTTGTTATTTTCAGTAAAATACTTTTCATTAAAAATTGTGTGGAATTTGGTGAAAAGAAATTGATTTCTAAGAAGAAAGGATATTTTCCTCAATAATTTGTTTCAAGTGTTTTATCAAAACTATTCTCCATCTACAATGACATTATTTAGCATGTTTATGTTTCAAGTATAATTCCTCTGTAATTTACATGTTTTGATTCTTCATATGATGAAATGATATCCATTTGTTTTATATAGATTTTGTAATGATGGTATGATAGTTATGAAACCTATATTATTATTTAGGTTATGATGAATGATTAAAGTTTATTTTGTGGCACAAGTAAGAATGATTTCATTATGAGATGGGTGGGACTTATATTTCCATACAATGCATTGGGTAAATCTTATATCTCATGAGATATACATGGGTTTAATGACAATTAAATCTAGTATAGTAATATAGGGCAGGAATGGCAGGTAAACATGATTCAGTAACGGACTTTGTCCACTATGATGGTCTTGGCAGCAAATGCCTTGGCTACTATGGAAATCATAACACGTGCTTAATGGTTTTCACAATTCCATGTTTTATTCCCATGCTATTTTATCATGATTAATGTTACTTTATGATCTATTATTTATCTACAGCAAATAATTAGGTCATTACTAATAATTTTTATGTTTTATGTTTACGTTTTTTATGTTCAAATGTTTAAGGACTATTTTATGCTTTCCATGTTTACCCTTACTGAGCATTTTAGCACACTTCTTTTTTTTTCTTTTCCCCAGGATATAATTAAAGGTATTAGGTAAGAAAACGAAAAGGGAAGATCTTTATGAGAGATGTGGAAAATAATTCAATATGATTAAAAGTCTATGTTCTATGTTTCCAAATACACTAAACTATTGAGGCCCTTGGGTTTCTGTTTTTGTTATGTATATTATATTCCACAAAAATAATATAATTTCCATGTACTTGAAGCTTGGGTATCTACATATATATTTGTTATTCATGTTTTAATGTTCACAAAATCATGAATCTAATGGTGTTAATGTGTTTAATGTTTTCTATAAGTGTTCTACAGTATGAGATAGGTGATTGAATTTCCTAAGTATGATTAACAATTAATTTAGAGATGCTGCTGAGAATGAGTCACCAGAAATACTAAATCACCAACAAGATGTCACACCACTATAAAAATCTCACTATAATCATAAAAATTGAAAATCTCCTCAAATGAAACACCATCACATGAGTCATTTCCAAGAATTTGTTTTGACAAGGTTTATGACACCGCCAATTTTTAGAATATGTAAAGTGTGGAATGAATCGCCATTAATAATTTCATGACACAAAATTAAAAAATTGGAAAAGTAAGATACACCACCGGACTATTATACATTAGATAATCCACAACCAAACGTTTTACATACCACCATTTGAGACACGCATGCGAAGTAAAATTTTGGTTAAGAATAAGACACCGCCAGACTCTAAGACTCCGCTAGACCATGAGTCACCACAATTTTCAGTAAAATTTTATTTTTAATTTAAAATATTATAATAGATATATTATAGAATATAATTCCAAACATATTATTAATGATTATATCATAAATTTTTAACATAAATCTTTAAAGGAGGATTTATAAATGCATTATGAGGAAACATTTTATCTGGAATATCATGGATATTATTCCAGTTGATGTTGTTATGAAAGGGAGTAGACTACATCATGTGCAGTGATACGATGTAGAATAACAGTTTGTTATGAGATCATTATTACTAAACATATTGGTAGAGTTGAACCCGATTGAAAGAACATGAAGGGTATACACTTTCTATGAAGTGTAACTACATTATTACAAAAAGATTCTTCCTGTAGTCAATTACAAGAGTCTACGACACTCTGTTATACTGATGTTTTAATGAGAACCCAAATCTAGTGACATTTCAAAATAATTTTAAGGAGTCATGAGATTCACTACATAAAGATAAAAAACATCTATTCCTTTACACATATAGTTTCTCTATTTTATTTACATATTTTTATATTTTGATTAGTGTGTGTGCATACTTTTTTCTATCACACGCACATTGTATCCTACTGCAAACTAAAAGATATTTGGTATCTCCTAAAACACTTTTCATTTGTTTTCTATCAAAAAATGTTGTAGAGGTCCCTATGGGAACATTTTCTTTTATACTCTGGTGCATAACTGTGCAAACGTTCATGCATGATATGGAAAATTTAAAATATTATAAAACCCAGTCTTGGTTTTGAATCAAGTTATTTATTATATATAAACATCTTCGTTTATTATGATCACCTAGTGGATATGAAAAGGTTTAGACTTAAGAATGAACCTATTGTATTCATAATTTTTCTATGTGTTTTATTTGATTTTACATTTAAATTATTATTTAAATATGAAAATTATTTTTATTGGTATAAAGAATAAGTAGTTTTTAAAGTTACTATTAATTAGATTTTTATATGTTTTTAATTAAGTAAATTGATTTCAATGGTTTGAGTATTATTTTATATTATTTACCAGAGATATATTCAATAATCTAAGAAATAATTTAAATTATTGAAACATAAAACAATCTGCTATTTTGGTTAACTGGGGCACTATTAAATTGGTTTGGGTGATATTTTTAAATCTTTTTTGAACATAATATTTTTTTGGGAACCCCATAGAAAACCGTCTTGAGATACTCACTCTAAGAGAAAATGTCCTTATGGATGCATACACTTTATGCATACCCAAAAATATCATAAAACACACTTAAAATATTCTAAATATGTCACTAATATTTTATCAAATAAATACCACACCTAATCCTTTTTACATGATAAAATACAACTCATTAACATTTATCAACAGTCCCATTAATATTTAATAATCCATAAATAATAAATATTTAATATTTATTTGAAAAATACATTGATTATATTCACTGAATAACATGTGAATATAATTCGATAATAAATTCAATGGATATTATTATAAACATTAACCGTATTGAATTTATTTATTTATATTATTGATTTTATAAGCCATGTCATTACCTGACCATGGATGTGGGGCCCTAAATGACATAAAATCCAATTCACTAGAATTGACTATGAATTTTGAATATTCCTTGTCTGTGACCCTATATAAACTTTTTCTCTTCATATGTCATAAAGTTGGATTCATACTTCATGTCATCCACATTTCATTATTTGTTTATTCATCTACTCACTTGATAGACACAGCATTAATCACCATGTCCAAGGTTTTAATAATGGTACCACTATTTAAGTCAACTTGGCTCGATACATCTAATCCATTCAGAAGTGACAAAAATAATCTGGAAAATTCAATAAATTTTATACCATTAATGACACTCCCAATTCAATCTTCCTCAACAAAGAAAAAATTCAATGGTTTTCATCTTGTTTCAAGATAAATAATAAATTGATAAACCTTGATAGTGATCTAAATTCAAGATACCAATACACCAGTTCATAGATAGGAATGAAAACTAAAACCCAAAACATTTACCATTCCTATTGGTGGGCTAGTCTTAATGATCTCCTCCACTAAATATCACTATGTATGAACATAATTTGAAGAAGTATAAATTCATAAGAACTCCCAACACTTATTAGTCATACATTATCTTTTTATATTACGTATGATATATCTGGACAATTGAATATAGGTTTAAGAATCAAGTCATTGTAACATGAGGTTATCATTATATATATAATAAACTACAACTTAATGTTAGGATAAATAATCAGAATGAATTTCCCGAAACATAGTTGGTATATATTTTTCAACACTATTATGATAATTATTCATCATTCGTACCTCTTTATAGAAATTATTAAAAAAAAATACAGTTACTTTTCAAGTTGGCCCTCGATCATCCACTTTTAAAAAGTGTATTTATTTTTGGATGTTTGATCAATGTCAAAATTGCTATCAAAATATTGATGCTTCATTGAAGTTGATAATAGTGTCTTGTTTTTATTATAGGGTTGGGTATCAAGGGGTTAATGATCCTTTCTCAAATCACTAAAATGATCGATAAAAAAGCACCCAAATTTATCAGGAACAGAATAAGATGTTATGAAACACCATGGTACCCCTACGTTCCCTTCATGAACTAATCCATAGATTCACCATCAATATTAGGTTAAGACATCTACATCAAAAAATAATCATATAGAAATGATACATCAAGTGATTAAAATATTGGTTTCTCAAGAGGTTTGTTAAAAATCATCAGTTGAATCTCTATGGTTAGACAAAAAGATAAAATGGAATCATAATAATATATCTTAAACAGTAAACTAGTGCACATGGGTCAGCTAGACAGAGACATAAGATGGATAGATATTGTTATCTCTCCCAAGAAAACTAATTCTACCCAGAGGGAATATGTGATGGTTGTAAAAAAATTATAAGGATTAAAAACTCAAGAACCTATTATGGAACATCGTATTAAATAAGAAATAAATCATTATTCCGAAAATAGAATTTAAAATTGTGAATTTTCAAAATAGGAAAATCATGATAGGTTTCATAAATCAATTCAAATGAAAAATATTTGCATGAAAAGGATATAGAATAGAAAAAAATGAAATGGTATTTTTTTATAGATAGGGGGATTAAGGTGAATATTGAGGAGAATGAGAGTGAATACCCAGATTCCATGAATTATACCCCTACTCCACTGTTTATAAAAATACATAAAAAAATAAATTCAACCAGATTAACTAGAATTACTTTAATCATTTTTGATATTTAATGTCCATATTACATTTCTATAGTCTTTAAATAAAACAATTTCTCATTTAAAATATAATAAAATAATGGAGGAAATAAATAGATTTGGGTGTGAGTTCAATAATAAATTTCAATGATGACTGTAGTGAAAATTTCCAAAATAATATTCCTCCAAACATGAATAATTATTAATCTTTATGTCTTTTGGAGTAGAATGAAGTTATTATATTTGGAGATTTTATGGTTTATTTGCTAAAATCAACTTTTCCCTCCACCTTGTTCAAACATTTGGGTCGTAGGGATCTCAATAATATTTATATGTTAATATAATTATCTTATATGTATTGTTCTTACACATATAAGAGTGTATATTACTTGTAATATAATATAGGCAAACTTTCTTTTCCTATAAACTGACTAATTATTTATACATAGTTTGATAGTTAAGCCTCAATAATTTTAATAATACAATTTTTTATCTACTATTTTCGGTGTCATAGATGTTTGAATTGTTAATCTAACACTTCAAGTGAGTGATAATCTGAGAGAATTTCCATTTTTCAAATAATTTACACTGTTTTGAGTTTTACATTTATAGATGTTACTATTGTGTTTTTAGAGATGATTCTAAGAGGAGAACCATTATCAATTCGATGACATGATAAATGAATCTATTTATAGAAATTTTAATTGTTGTTCTATAGAATATGATTCTAAACTAGAATAAGAGTGAATTGATATACTTGATAGATAGATTAGAAAACGTATTTCTTCAAATAATTACATGATCCATCCTAAAACAAGATATCTAGTAAATAGTATCAATTAGGATTGTAGTACACATGTATCACCATGATTATATGTTACACCATCATTTAATTTTTTTCACTTTTTAGTGTTGATGTTTTTGTTTTATATGTGTGAAAAATGATAAAAAACTGGATTTAGATGCTATAAATAATTATAGGGACATTTTACACTATAAATTGTGGTTTTGTGACCAAAATAATTCAAGGAAGATGTTCACTATGAAAAATCCATTTATACTATAATATGGGATTATTCTACAAGATGTTAGTTCCCAAAAATATAAAATAGGTGACTTGTATTACGGTGTAAGTGACCCTTGAAGAATTTACGACATAAATTTTCAATTTACTCTATAAATATTTAGGTCATAGAAATATTTATTACTTCTATAAATTATAATTTTTTCATATGCTACTATATTATTCCTTTTAACTACTATGATTGACTTTAGAGATTTATGATGACCGTAAATGTCTAGACTCTGATAACATCGAATCATAGTACATATGTTTTTGGAATCGAAGCTTATGACCTCCTTCCACATTTATGGATTGGATCTCTATGGGATTTCACATGTTAAATTATATAAATGTGTTTAATTATAGAACTATGAGTTTCATTTTTTTAATGAGATCTCCTTTTTATATTTTTAGAGGAACTGAATGGAGGGGATGAGTCACGAAATCATTTATGATCATCATTTCAATCATAGTTGATGTTTGTGTATTCTATCCTACACAAAACAATTTTGGAAAATTTTTCATTGATCATTTTATAATTATATTTCTTTCATTTTGTAAAATATCAGGTGGTATTAATTTGGAAAACCCAATTTGATGTAATTTTAAAAAGGGTTAATTTTAAAGGATATGATTTTTAGAAATAATTATTTTGTGAAAAAATGGAATAAAAGTATTTGCATGAGTTCATATTCATCTGGGATAGGTAAAGAATAGAAGTGACATCATGAACTGATGATAAGCATAAGATATGTAATGGTTGGAAGCACAATATTAATATAATAAAAATATGGTATAGATCATTTTTATATGTAACATAGTAAAATTTGGTCACCATATGATGTCTTAGTGATAGAATAACTCCCAAACCATTAGTATAGGGTATTTCAGCAATGATAAAATCATGTGGGATCATGTCTATAAAATTGAAATGAATATTCCAAATACTATTAATATTTTTCGAAATCAGTATTATTTTACATGGAAAATTTTAATGGGATTGATATAAATTTTTTATCTTATTGTCATAAACATTATATAAAATGTTCTAACATGTTTCTGTACTAGAGGAATATGATGGGAAATCATTAGGTAAATCATATTGAGTATTATACACCCGACCTACTCAGGAAATTTTGTGCATTTGAATTTTCCATCAACTAAGATATGGGGAAGGATCATGTTTCATACTACTATAGTGGTAATCTATAATGTCATAGTTTTATTACTGGAGAAGGATATGGGAATTATCTACATCATGGTATGGGATGATTCCAATTTGGTGAAATTATTATTTTTCTCAATCTGAGAATTTATCTCTTACTTATTTTTTCATTTCAGCCTTATCATTTTTTTATTTTATTTCATTGAATTATATGTTTTTTTATAAATGATATATGTAGTTGAGATTTATTTTATTCTTTCGTCTCAAAAAGTATCATTTTCTAAATGGGAAATTAACTTCCAATGGTTTACCGATCTAATGAAATCTATTTCAATCCCTTGGTGTCTTCGGTATTTCAATTATGATTATTCTCATTTTTATTCTTAGAAAGATTTTACACAGGGGATGTGTGTTACACCACCCATTTTGTCACCGATTTGTGATGAAATATATTTTTGTTATCTGGATCTATAGTCAGTTTAATAATATTTTTTTCCTGAATATTTTGGGCCTATTTAAGAGTCATTATCATCTATAGTTTAATGTTTAATGATCATTGATTATGGTGATAGATCATTTTTATGTCCTACCGAAATGAAATATTTTTTTATATATGAAAAAAATTACTTCCATTAAAATAGTTTACATACCATTCAATATGACGAGTTTAACGAATTAAAAAAAATTAATGGTTCTATTCATTTGAGTCATACATGGAATATGTAAATTTTAATTTTAATATGGAATATGATTATTTAAAATGGTATTCATTAGTTATTTATTATTTATAAGTACTTCTAAAAATATTACCTTGAAATACAGAGAAGCTTACAACTAGTTTTACTCATATTTATGATTTTTTGTAACCTATATGTGTGGGGGAATTAGGAAGATATTTTTTGATCAATTAAGTAATTTATAGGGTATTTATTATTCTTTTTGAGATCTAAGAGATATTTTAACATGGGTAATGATGAGTTCGTAAATATGGTATGTTATACTATTTTGGGATATTTCAGGATACTCTTCTTTGTTTCTACAGTGGGATACTTCTTTAAGATCCATGTTGATACATTCATAGAAAAAAAGTATTGAAAATCAAAAATAATACAAAATCAAAAATTGATCATGGAAATTTTTTAAGAGATTATGTTTGGCATAAGACATAAATTATAGAACTGAATGGGAGAAAATCCATGATTTTCCATTTCCCCCTTTATATTTTTTTAAATAAATTCTCCATGATCTTTTGTGAATTTCCCTGAATTAGACATCTAATAATACTAAATTATTTTATAGATATTCCTTATCATGATTATATAATTTATTTTTTTGATGTGATGGTTTGTCCTTAATATGAGGTAAATAAGTGGGGTTTTAGTATGTGGAGTTACTGTGGTAGTTAGTCTTGTAACAAGATTAGTGATCTCAATAAAAGGACATAGTAATATACAATAACTCTTAGTTTATCCTTAGAGAACTCCTCATAAAACTCGTAAAGCATCATTATTGGATATCCCTTCACTCAATGAAGTCATCCTTAATCCTCCTCCCCCCAGATGCTCCCAAAAATCCATGGATTACTACTAGTATCTGTACATTACAATATGTTGAGTGTTCTCTGATGATTTTTCCCCAAATAAAATTTTGATGCAGCTATAGACTCCTATAGTTGGACCCTTGTGGCCTATTTTTGTAGGGATATAACATATCATTTGCAGATTTAGAACTTTTCATGTGGATTCTCTTCTCTAGTGAGGGTATCAGTAATAAACTGATTCATCATGGTGCTCTCTTATATAAAGATTTTCTACATCTTGTTCCTCTCCCTCTCTATAGATAAGAATAGTGGTTGATAAAAAATATCCTATTATCGATTGTGTTTCACATATTCAAAAACTCCTCTCAGGAAGTAGTGTGGATCTATCTACTACGGATCCCACTACTATTTCAGAATCTATCAATCCCTTGAAGAATTATCGATTCTTTGGGTTATTTTCTCTATGATTATGATTGAACAATTTTCCCCTATATTCTTCAACTACTGGGTTTTTTGTTGAAATGTATCTTTCAAAGCCACGTCCCTCGTAATTCATCATACTTGTTGATGATGTCGTATCATTGTAGAATTTAATTTTATTACTGATCACATGTTCATTATTTCTTAGTGTTCAGTCATCAAGAACATTTTCTATCATCTTGCATGAGGATTTTCTAGGTGACCAAGGCTACCAAAGTCACCCACGATGACCTATACATCTTCATTCTCTATGATGATGAATAATTTTCTTTTGTTCTAATCATATAAATAAGATGATATTGTATTGATTTTTAGTGATATAGTGGCACATAAATCCTTTCCTCTTGCTAATCCAATGCCTAGTTCTCCATGGATAGCCTCAATGAAGATGATTATTAACTTGGAGCTAGTGATTTTTAGGTATCTTCCTAATTCAGATATCTCAGTCAATAACCCTAAAAGCCTCACACCCCTCCCATCAAGTATCCTCATTGTGGTAAGTAATTTTTTATTATCCTTTATCATCCTTCTATCAATCGGATTAAATAATCTCTATATCCCCTGCCATTAAACTCTTGAATGGTTTCACTGTGATCTCTTTAATTGAACCTTCGACTTCAGAACTTGATGTCACATTTAAATTTATTTCATTTAGTGATTTTTTTATAAGGTCTAACTCCATGATAAGATCCTCTATTATTACTTCTTAGCATATATACCATCCAACACCGAACATCCAGGCAAGGATGATTCCAATATAATGTTATCTTTTATAATCTGGAAGACCCATGATCAAGGAGCCTAAATGAAATTGAGTTTATTTTTAGTTTAATTCTCAATAAAAAATTTTCCTAGTGGTGGTTCTCGATCCAATGAAATGACCTTTAACAATCAATAATCTATAAGAAGGAATCAATTACGAGATTTCATGCACGGTGAACCCTCCATCAAGAATTAATAGATTTTGTGAAGAATAACATTAAATTGGATGAATTTTTATAATCTAACAGACACATCACTACAAATGTTTTTTTCCTTTTCTATATATTACATTTTCTTCCTTCAAACAAAATGAGATTATGTTTCAAGAGACACTCTAGGGAATGATCTCAGAACCTATGATTTGGGAGACACCACATGGCTTATTTGAGGTGACAACATCAACATTGTATATTCTTTAGGGAATATAGGTGGAGGGTTTTATCTATTGAAAGAGTGGCTCTAAATTACTGATTTCACCTCCAATAGTGGGCTTACAAGTATAGGGTACTCAAGTGAAATATTCACCAGTTAAAATAACCAAAATGGATAAATATAATACATGGTGATAACTCGGCCACAAAGGTCAATCATCTCGTTAGTGTTATCTCAGAAAATGTTCTCCTCTTGATCATCCTTTCACCATGAATAGTTTACAGTAGGTGCTAATTATTCTCAATACAGTGTAATTCATATCCTAATTACCATCAAATAAGGAATGAATCATGTAATAAACCTTGTAATGATTCCTTATGTGTTGGCCATCATAAAAAAACTCATATGTATTAAAAGAGATATTCAATCCTGGATCTCCAACCTCCTATCATGCATCCATGAACTTACCAATATTAAAAATGAGATTGATTGTGATGAAAATATCATGGAAGAAGTTTAGGAATAAAAATCTGTTAGTTTGCTTGTCTACAATAAAAAATCGTGATGAGAGGTTACTTAGATCGTGAGGGGATTTTTAAGGAATTATTAAACGTCTCACTTTTCAAGGAGGGTAATCTAAATATCAAATATTCATATAAATACATTAGGGAATGAAGGAATAGAATATTACCCAACATTTAAACATAATGTATATCATGTATAAGTGATCCATGGGTGGTGGGGGGGGGGGGGTTGGATAAGAATAATTTCAAATATGTACTTTCTTAATCTAACCCACCAATATGGAAATACATTACAATATAATTTTCAGACATTTGGATGCACATTAATGGTGTTGTCTCAAAAAAAAAATATGTTCTCATGGAGGATATTCCATTTAACTGAAAAATTTGTTAATCCTATATGTTTTTAAATATTGGCTTCACGCTCAACTCTGATATCATTCCATGATCATTCTGTGTACCATTTTGGATGTTGTTAAAATATTAAAATTTTGGTGTTATTTAATAATAGTAATAAAAGGTTGTTATCCCTCTAGTGGAATGTGAAACTATGATGATTCTTACCCCCAAAGTTAAGGATTATTTTCTATACAACAACATAACCACATTAGTATGTGAAAAACAACATATAAATTCTAGTAAGTGTTTATAATAGGTGAAATATTTAGGTATATTGACAATTGGGTGTCTGAGGAACATCTTGTGATCATCAGTTCCTTATTTTCTCAATGTTGTGTTAGTATTTCTCTGGAGATGATTGTGAACATCAATAGAAAATTGTGTGGATAATAAAATTTCATTAATGTTGACATGGAAAAAGTCTATGGTAGGATGGAATATGGATTCATTCTCATGGTATTGTCATGAATGGGATTATCATGATCGGTGATGGGACAACTATTTATGTTTTTTAGATCCCCATAGTTCCCCATATCATTCATGGGCTATAAATGTGGTTTCATCAAGTCAACCTGAGGTTGATGAAAGAGAGACTTTATCTCTCCCACTATTTTCATCATGGTTCTATTTTCCCTCTCTAGATGTGTTGAAAAAAAATTAACAATGAGAATATTACCCCATTTTGATGCAGAATTCACATTAACTACATATTTCACCATCTATTCACTAATGAAATGATCATTTTTCTCAATATAGACGTAAAATACTTCTATGTATTTAATTGGGAAATTAATTATTTCTGAAAATGGAAATTATAGATTATAAATCCTGAAAAGACATGAATAAACATTTCCAAGACCTGTTCGACTAATTGTGTTAGGATGATAGAGCCCATTCTTAGAGTTCAATAGAAAAAGATTCCCTAATAACTATCCCAGATCACACATATATTTTGTAAAATTTTTAATTAATCATTTGAAAAAATTGGTTGATAAGATAAATAATTTCATTATCAATTGAATGAAATAGTTCATCTTTTTCGGGGGAATAATCACATGACTAGACTGTATCCTAAAATAGATCCTGATGAATTTTTTACATTCATGAATGTTCCAAAGACAGGCTTTTAGAAAATCAAAAACAACATAAAAACCTTTATCTTTTATGTACATGCTGAAGGGAGGGATTGCTAGGTATCATGGGTATGTCTGTAAAGACCGTTGGTTGATTTTGGAGTGAATATGTGACCATATCTATCTCCATTAATTGTATTGAGGTTAGGCATGCCTGGGATGTCTCGGAAGGTATCCTCTCTATGGAACATTTATCACAAAAACTATGGGAATGATTTGAACTAACCAATTGTAAAATTTATAGTCTATGGAAGTTCCTTTGTAATCATATTGAAGACAATTCGGACTACTCGTGCTTGATTATTGGAATATGTAATAATAACTTCTATTATTGTAATAGGGAAATAACTCCCCTCAGTTTACCTAGATGACCAACCCCTGTTATTTATTTTTCTTTAATGGTAAATAATTTGATCTTAATTTATGTCACTGTAGACTATAATTAATAAACTATTTTCAATAATGTTAGAATATCATAAGAGTAGCATATATGTATTATCATGAAAGTGAAATAAGTGAACTTTTTAGTAAATATCTATCATCATTTACCATGGGTCATCCCAATGAACCAAAATGAATGGGGTGGGGTTTTATAGTTCAAATAAATCCCCTCAAAATATAATTTTCTCCCTTGGGTCTTGAGGAACCACATAGTCCCATCAAACAAAGGCATATAACGAATGAGAATCTTTGTGACTTCAATGTTTTAATACTTCCAAAACCATAGGAATGAGACCATGATCCACTTATTATTTGAATGTGAGCTAGCTGATTTTTATAGAGAAAATATGGTTGTTACCATAGTCTTCCCATAAAATATCCTCCCAACTTTTATTTTTTGAATGCATGTTTTCAATAAGAATGAATAGATAATTATGAGAATAAGGGAATATCATTACTTTTATATGTAATTTGATGGTACATTAGAATTGAATAAATAAATATACGAGTGAGTTTATAAATATACTGAATATTACGATGGTTTCAAAAGATATGTGTCTGTCAGTGGAGTTTATCTATCTATTGAAGCTTTTTTACTCAACTCCATCACTGAGGAATTTAATTATGGGTAGGAACATTTCTTAGTCTATTAAAATCACTATTTCATGGGGACTATGGGTGTAAAATAATCCTCACAATCACATATTAAAAATCAAAGTGGATGGTCAAGCATTCAATGTCAAATTTTGGAGCTAGATCATGCATGATCTTAGGGGATCCTTCATTTTCATTCCCTAACTCTTATGGGTAGGGTGAATCTCTTATTGTGGACAAAAAATTCCATGTTGAGCAGGCTTGACCTGTGCCATTATTATTGAGTTAGGATAACCATAATTGAAACTTACTCATCTTCCATTCCCAATTCCCTTCATGATCTCACTTCATGTATATGAACTATTCTTTATCTCTTACACGAACACAAATGCTCATTAAATAATCGAGATTAATTATTCATATATAGAAAAAGGGGAGAAAGGTGGATGAATTTCATACATCAGGGTACTCACAAAACTCTCATATTACCCTCTTCACTACGATTGTATCCCTTCCCCATGAGTTTTTTGAGTTTTTAAGGGTGAATTATTTCCTGTTACATTATTTTAGGCCCCCGAACTCTCTTTATCTCTTGGTATTCTCATTAATAAAAAAGATTTTTTTTAGTTTTGAATTCATAAAATTAATTTATTGGTGTTATATTATTCATTTTGTATTTCTTGAATTTCTTATCAGTAAATTATAGTACATAATCAACTTATGAATTGTAATGTTTCAAATCCCATCATTGTTTTCTACTCATTTTAGAATCTTTCTTGACCTAACATGTCTCATGAAAACAATTACAAATTATTTTGTTATTAATTAATTGTTTGGTAGTGTCCATAATAGACTATTATTCATAATTTTAAATGTTTCGTTATTTTTTTATTATTGATAATATTTAAATGATCATTCATGTTTCCCCTTCTAAATATCATTCTTAAGGATTTAATTTCAAAATTATTTAAAACATAAAATGTTAAAATTGTTTATTCTGCTTTAGGGTTCAACAATAGGGACACAATTAAAATATATTTGTGGGGATGGGGTCTAAATTGTGTTAATAATAAATTTTTTGAGAACCAATCAAAACACAATAAAATTTAACAAAATTTTGGTCTTCAATGATTCATTTAGATATTTTTATTGGTGGAAATTTTTTCTCAAATTTGTTGTATGTGATGAACCCTTGTGTAGATTAATCTTTATTATCTTGTGGAATTAATTTGGTAAATTATTTTTCTTTCCATCATGGAAAAATGTATTTTGGATAATTTTTTTTGAAAATGTTATATAATAATTATTGATTTTGATATTTTTAATTGTTTTTCATACTACTATATAAAATTATTCTAATAGCTGTACATAAATCCATTATCATTACTTAATAAGAGTTTTCTATTTAATCAATTATAAATGTGTGGTACTTTTGTAAATGATAGAAAATACATTATTAACGTGGTCCTTTATTAATGCTAACAAAAGTGCTAATAAAGGTGATCCTTTTTCTGTACTAATCTAGCTATGATAAATAGCCACATTTATCCTGGTTTTATTATCATGGATTAGGGACTTGTTATTCAGTACTATAGGTAGTGTTGATAAAGGGTGACCTATTTCAGTGTAGTCTTACTTTTAAAGAACATTGCAATAGAAATTATAACTATATATGGAAAATTAATAATTAAATTAAAATTAAAATTAAATCGTAAATATATGAAAAAAACTCTATATTATAAACATGTGAACCATTAATTTTTACAGTTACAATAGATTTTATTATCACAAATAATTGAAAACATCAATGAATTCATTGCTTATGGAACCCAACCCCCTCTAAAGAAATCCTGATCTCAGTATCAGTTGACAATCAAAAAACCCAAATTGAGAAAAATAATTTCCCTATATAAGAAAAAATTCATAAGATATCAATACAATAAATTAATAAACTAAACATAAAAATGAAAAAATATTGTGATTAAATGTAAATTTTAAATAAAAGGACACACATGGAGTCACAGAAGTCACATATTGCATCATATTGACATGTGTCTGATTTCTACATGTTATAAATGACATGAGGATCTTTTTAAAAAATTATCAAAACAATGAAAATGTGTTTTATCTGTTTTGAGTATGTCCTGTGTCTTTCGTACAAAAATGCCATTTTAAAAATGAAAATATGTACATTGAGTCATACTAGTCACATTATGTTTTCGATTTACATGAGATTGATTCGTACACATTATAAATGACTTATTAAATATTTTCCAAAACTATCAATATAATCTAAGCATTTTTGAATGATTCTCAGTGATTGATGCACATTTTTTATTTAATATTTCAATTTTAAGAAGATAGTAGACATATTATGTCCTATTGGTAAAACCATATATCGAATTGAAGTGATTATAATTAATACACATAAAAAATGATGGATTGATCATTTTCATAAATAATAATAACAATCAAGATTGTTGAGTCCTATTCGTACACATTATCATTTTGTTATAAACTAAAATGATAATTTTTTATAAAAGGACAATCTTCATGGTATATTAGTTTCACCATGTGTCAAATTATATTTTTGTTGATTCATAAATGTAAAAATGAAATAAATATCATTTTCCTAGAGTATAAATTGAATATAAATGAGTTTTCTTTGTTTTGGGTATGTCATATGTTTTTTTTACTAAAATACAAGTTTAAACTGATAAAATTCACTTTCAGTCATACTGATAACATCATGTGTCAGTTTGACATGTGAATAATTTTGACATCTCATAAATTACTTGTGGGTACTTTATAAAATGTATCAAGAAAATACAAATATGTTTTCATGGTCTTCAGTGTATGAAACAAGTTTTAAACTAAATTATCAATTTTAAACTGAGACCAAACATTATGAGTTCAACTAGTCACACCTTTTATTGTATTGAGGTATGATTGATTCTTATAATTCAAAAAAGACTAATGTTTTAATATTATATAGTATCAAATAAATAAGAATGGTTTGTCTTGGTTTTGAGTATGTGAAATTTTTTTAGATAAAATATCAATTTTATTAAAAATTAAAACACATAGAGTCATAAAGTTTACATCATGAAACAAATGGCATATGAATCATTTTCATAATGTTTCAATACAATTTGAGTTTCTTTCATGGTTTTCGTTGAGTTTTATTTGTCACAAACTAAAATGTCAATTTTAATCTTATCTCCACAAACATTGATTCATACCAAGCACACCATGTATCAGATTTAGGTTTTTTTGATTCATATATGTGAAAAATGAATAATGGATATTTTTCATATAGTGTCAAAGATGATTCAAATGTGTTTCATTAGTTTTTAGTAAGTGACATGTGTTTTCAAATAAAGTGTACATATTAAATAAAAGGACACACTCAGAGTCATACCAATCACATCATGTGTCTGATTGATATTTGAAGAATTTATATTAACAAAAAATTACTTTTGTGTAATTTTACTAAAGTGTCAAGACATTATGAATGTGTTTTATCCATTAAGAGTATTTCATAAGTTATTTTTAATTAATTTAAAAAGAAAACACACACATTGAGTCACACTTATAAAATCATATGTTAGTTTGATTTGATAATGATTAATACATATAAAAATGACTTAATAATCATTTTACTAAAATATGAATACATTCTGTATTAATTTCATTATATTTCAGTGAATGAAATATATTTCAAACTGAATTTTCAATTTAAAATTGATAGTAGAATCTTTGAATAATTGTTTGAAAAAAATTATTAGACTGAGGTGCATAAGTTTACTTCACGTCACCAATTAAATATGAACCATTTTCTTGATGTATCAAAAAAATAATAAGTCATATTCTTGGTTTTATGTATGTAATGTTTGATTTGAAGTAAAATTTAAATTTTGAATAAAAGTACACACTTGGATTCATACTAGTAACATTATGCATTAGTTTGATGTATAGTTGATCCTTACTGGTCATAAGTTACTTAATAATCATTTTACTAAATTATCACAACGATATAAATATATTTTATTGGTTTTTATTATCTCACATTTATTATTTACTAAATAGTGAATTTAAACTAAAAACATGAACTTTGTGTCATACTGGTAACATCGTGATTTAGTTAGATGTTTGACTGATTCATACAAATCAAAAATTATTTATGATTAATTTTTCTAATGTTTCAAGATAATACAAGCATGTTTTCTTGGGTTTTAGTGAGTGAAACTAGTTTTGAACTATGTTGTCAATTTTAAACTAGTAACGACACATTTGAGTCATACCATAGACACTGTGTATCAGAATGAGGTGTGGATAATTCCTACATATCAAAAATTATTTACATATCATTGATCTAATTTAACAACACAATCCACGTTTTTTATCAATTTATAGAATATGACATTTTTGTTGTACTATAAAGTAAATTTTAAACTGAAAATTATTAATTTGATTCATATGGAACATGGTGTGTATCAAATTGGGTTATAGTTTATTTTTATATGTCACAATAGGCTTATAGATAATTTTCCCAAATCATCAAGATAATATGAATATTTTTCATCTATTTTGAGAGTGTTATGAGTTTTTTGACTAAAAATAAAAAAATTATAAACTAAAAAAATACACTTCGAATCATGATGAAATACTATGCATTTAATTGATAAGTGAATGAATGAGGTTTGGTTGATTACGACATGGGCACATGAATCTTCGAACAAGTTTCTAGATCTATAATAATGAGGAAACCAAGAGTTGGAATGAGTTTTGAATAATTACTATAGGTCACAAAAGACTTATGAATCATTTTTAGAATTTTTGAAAACATTCTGATTGTGTTTACACAATTTTGTATATTTAATCTATGATTTCATGTAAATTGAAATCATTAAACTTATCACATGAACATTGATTCATAAAAGGCATGTTGTTTATCGGATTAAGTTGTGGTAAATTTCTATTTATCACACTTTGTCATTTTATTGTTTTATGCATTCAACATTTTGGGTTTTCTAACAATATATTTGTTTCAAAACACAGAATGTTGAATTCACTGAATACTAAAAATTTAATTGCATCATAACTAGTGAATAATCCTCATTGAATTAATAATCATTGTACATTACTATATCATCATTATTCATGATATATATAACTATTTAAAAAAATAAGAATCATGTAAAATTAATAGAAAATTAACAAAAAATTATGTTGAATGATGTCATAATCAGTAAATATGTAGTACGAAGTAACCTCTTCTTGATGTCAGTAAACAATATAATTACATGTATTCTTACCATTCATTTCTATGAAAATCTAATTTTTTATTCTGAATATTAGGATTGTAGAAATCCCTTGTAGTACTATAATAATAGGGATAAACAAATGATTAGTAAATATTTCAAATGAAATGTTAATCATCATTAAAAATACATCTTTCAAGATTCTAGTTCATTGATGTATTTTGATATCATTCATGAATTTTTGAACAAAACAACCATTGTATATTCCATTAGATTGTTTTATGAACTTTAGAATCATTGATAAATTATGTAATTTGTTTTGATATATATTTTGACAGTGGAATTTTATTATACATAACCTCATTCTTTTCAATTTTTAATGTTCATAGGATTTTTTTTTTCACATTAACTGTCTTCATGAATTTATATTAAGGATAATTATACATTTCCGAATAAAAATATATTTTTTATTAAATCATAATATAATTTGTATATCTTGATGTTTCTTTGTAAAATGTTCCTTTATGTGTATGAGAAATTAATAAAAGTCATCACTTGGGGACGGTTTGATAGGTATTTATGCATTAAATCCTAAAAGTAAATTATTGGATTACCTAAATTAGCTGCATTGAGTAACCAATAATGAGAAAAAAAAATTAATAAGTAATTACATGAATAAAAATTTATTTAATATAATTAAATTGAATATTTTTACCCCAACTTAATGGGTATTATAATGAATATTTTATCTCTTTTTTATATTAAAAAATTATGGACACTTTTTCAACTATTCCTTCATATTTATTTGGTTCCAATAAAAATTATTATATATAATAGATTTGATGACTAAGGATTCAAAATTTCAATTAATATCATTTTCCATTACTATAGTACTGATATATATTCCATTTATTATTTTAATTGTATTCAATCATAATTAACATATAAGATCAGCTATTGGATAAAAAATTCATGAAAACACACATCCTGTATACATTTACATCTGAGAATTTACATTGTCGTGAGAAATATAGTTGGTAATAACCTCTTCATAAAACATTTCATAACAATAAATTATGTTCTTATAACTACCTACTATAATTTTATCTGCAGGAGCCTTTAATGTTTATAAATATATAAGTTAAACAGATGGGGTAATATTACATTGTCATTATTTTTTATATTGGTTTGTTGATACTTTGTAATTTTTTTATTCAACCTTCAATTTCACTAACTTCTCTTTGCTCATCTATAATAACATTCATCGGTTCATAACATTTTTCAATTATTTCTCATGGTTTTTGATGAAAAATAAAATCGGAATGAATACATCATTGTCAAAAATTATTTTTTTCAAGATCTAACAGTCATCCTATTAATATTCCAATAGATTTATCAACCATATGAATATCCACACCATTACGTGGAACATGTAGTTCTATGAATAGATATTTCACTACGTGAATCTCCACTCTCACATGATCTATTGGAACTTTTTTCTTATATAGAGTATGCCTTTACATATTTCACATGCTACCCCTCAAAAAAGGTGATGTGTGGGTGTTGATAGATATAATTAACAATCATTTTCACCTTGATGAATATCAAAACATGAAAGTTATCGATGTCTATTTGACAAAAATTTAAAAAAATCCAATATTGATTACTACTTATAAGATATTTATTTGATGGTAATGGATCACCTCAATGATGGTATGGTGAAGAGATATTCATGTAATGGTAGTTCTGTGTTGTTTCTTCTCATTTAATACTTCATATAACATTTTTTAACTACTATAAATTCGAATTTAGTTTTTCATCTAGGCGATATGTTCTTCACTAAAACTCTTCCATTATCACATATTTATCCCATGTTCATTATTTTATTTAAACAAGATCATTGTGGGACACTAAATCCTATACCTATGATGTTCCTATACTACTTTGGCATCATTAAGGTCACAGATAGAAGTTGTTCTTCAGGGACAACTGATGACGATTATTATTTTTGAAGATGAATATGAAATATAGTAAAATAAGTAATTATTTTAATGTAATATAAACTTAAATGAAAAGAAATTGTTATTAATTCATACATACACTTTCTTCCTAGTATTTGTTTTTGTTTTCATCTATTAGTATCCCTTATTTATTTACATGTTCCTATTATATCACGTGATGTGAGATGAAAGTGGATTTTTTTTATGATCCATATATTTAAATATATATAAGGGAACATAATTATGTTTTTGTTTCCAGTAACATAATATAATTATGTTATATTTTAAATACACGCCTTTTTTAATCATGTGTAGAATTCCTCATACTTGATTTAGTGTAGGTTTACGTTTTTTTTCTTCTCATTGGTTAATTTCAGCACTCCTTTTTTCATAAATAAATAGTTACTAATTAAAATTATTAATATATATATATTGTTAATAAATTTAGAACTAATAAAAATGTTCCTAAAAATATGAATCCTCATGAAGACTAATAAATTCATCCCAAAGTTGTTGGGTTATTTGGTGTGCATAAATCTATGGTGGGTACAGTTTTATTTTCCCTTCAGAATCATTGAGATGCTAATTAGTATGAATTTTAAAAAATAATTTATAAGCCATTATAATGAGCATTAAAACAAATTTCATTTCATATTTATCTACTATAAGTTTACTCATTAATGTATAATGAAGATTAGTTCAAACAAATTATTTGGTTTTTTAGTAACATAATGAACGCATATCCTAATTTTACCACAATATTTCCAGAAATAATTGTCTTAATATTGATAAATTCATTGTGTGATGAATCCATATCAACCATAAGATGATTTATATTGGTGATACTTATGTAAATAACAAACATTTACTAGGTGGGGTTGACATGATGACCATACGCATTCCATCCAACCCCATATTTGATGCATTTACTTCTCAACGTACTAATTTTTTCTAAATATATCATGCACCTATGATTTTGTTTTTTCTAGGACATAGTTTTTTCAAGGTCTACAATTTCATTGGGGTCAACATATTCAATATTTTGTTCATATGTATTGCTATCATAGACATGTATTGAAGGATGTTGTTCCTCTACATTGGGAGAACTAACATGTTGGGAAATATACTATTCCACAAGATTGGGAGAATCAACATGTGCTAAATACATTATCTACAAAAGTGTCTGAACATTTAATTTATACTACATGAATATAGCTATGAAAATATATAATATATGGTAATGAAATAGATTTTACAAAAAAAACATTATAAAACACTATTCTTTAAAAGATTGAATGGATTTTACCCATCTTCCATGTATCCAAATCTCATTATTGTGGTCTCCTAATACAAACACAACCTCATCTACATTTGGACCATTATTAATTGAGTATAATATCCCAATAAAAGGGTCATACTCAATTGAATTAAAATCTAACCCTTCAGTGGTTTTGGTTGATAACAGAACATTTGAAAAAATTTATATTAAAGGATATATAATAGTAGAATATTTGTACTACTTATGATGCAATTACAAACAATTCGTATTTTTACCCTTCCTTAATAAAATCCACTTTCTCAAATCCTAATTCCTTTATTTTAAATGCACTCATATTATTTACCCACATTCCGTGAGTGATTTAATCTTATAATGTTGTATTACATTACTCCCATACATAATTGATGATGCCAATTTATGTCATATTAAAAAAATTTAGATTTCTTTCTTTAGTACATGATACAGTCATCACTTCTGCCAGAAGTGTAACTCCTCTATTTTTTATGGTATTGTGTTCCTTATGATCATTTGTATAGAAAAAATAACCTTTAATAAAACAACCATTATAATACAATACATTCACTCTTAGTCCTCTGGCTATCCATCGAAGTAATTATAAAGTAAAATTTATATTTTTATTTGACTCCTAAAAAATATGGTTTCAAAACCGTAATATAAATTTTTGATTATGTTTATTTAATTTCATGATTTCATCCCTTTATGGACTAAAATTCTTTATATTATGGGTTTCAACTTAAGTAGAAACCCCCAAAATGTTATGAAAAATTTATAGGTGCTCCAACTACTTAACTATAATAGTAATTGTGACAATATCAATTCTGAAAACTATTTTATAAACAAGAATCCTAGTGTGATGATATTTTATTTGAACAATTCATTCCACATAAGATAATTAGTTGGTATAGAATTCAAGGAATTCCTCAAAAACATACCACACTATAATACAACCTTCTAAACAACAATGATTTTTGACCTACCCTTTCAAAATACTCATTTACCATTCAATTGGGTGCATCCATATATAATGTAAAGGACCACACATTTGAATCTCTCTTACAATGTGAACCAACAATGAAACCATCGTATGAAAAAACATCAGATGGAGGAACATCTCCAACTCATATAATATGTCATAAATTTACTTTTCCAATGTTAGAAATTTATTTTTTTCTATTTCTCTGCTTTTTATATATTTGAAAAATAAATATATCTTTAATAATTTATGATATACATTCTTGGAATAGATGCATTGTAAATCTACATGCATTATATCTTACTTCAAAATTTGATAGTCATGTGATTTCAGAATAATTAAATTTAAATAAATGATTGACATTATATTCTTAATAATTGATGAATTACATTTGAAAACATTAGATCATTACAGATGTTTCAAACCTGATATATCTCATTCCTAAAATGTTTGTATGAAGCTTGATAAGAAAATTTTATTATTACTCTTCAGAAGAACTAACTCTTCTCATATTCCAATGTAAATCTTGTCAAATATAGCGTTAAATCCGTCATTTTTTGGGTACATTTATTAATTATACGGTGACACACTAATAAACATTTTCTCATTAAATATAACACCAATAGAGTTACGAACATAAAACCAATTCTAGTATATAAATTAAAAAAAACTATTTTCCAACTATTTCTTGTATGGAAAATCAAAAATGTTTTAGAGAAAAAAATTTCTATATCTTGAATATCTATAAATGCGATGACTTATTAGTGGATAATGTGATTTTAATTCTTCTAATAACCCATATAATGTTGTCATCCAACATTGGGGCATATGTCTCTAGGGTAAAAATTAGTGATGTATTAGAAATACATTAACACTGCATGTTTATTAGAACCTTTTATGTTGTTGAATAAATTACTTTTCTTTTATATTTTTTTATGGTAAACTAATCAAAACATTATTTATATGAAAAAATAGGATAATCTTGTGATACACACAACACCATCTTGGCATGCGTTACATGAAACAACGAGTTTCTATGAAACATCATTTTATTGTTTTAATTATTTAAATGAAATAGTTATAACCTAGATGTTAAACATAGTAATATGGAAAGTAATAAATTTTTTAAATATTTTTTAAAATTATTATATATAAATAAATCATATTGATAATATTAAATTCCATTTTCAGTAAAGTCTTTAAATGTTTGAAAAACTATTTTCATAAAAGAAATTTTTTTGTGTCCTTTTGTTCGGAATAGTGAAATTAATTTCCAATGTTTTTGGCAATTTAATTTAATAAAATAAAAATATTTTTTTAATTCATAATGTAAAAATTATATTAGGGTGAAATTTTATTATTTTTCTAAGAAACATCATTTTTAGATGAATAATGAAAAATACAGAATTCTAATTCAAAACTACTTTTTCATATATATTATATTTATAGTTAAAGGATATTTTTTAGTTTATAAATTAATAATAGATCAATTATAAATATATAAATACTATTTTTGTCATTTAAATCATTTTTTTGTTGAATCAAGATATAAAATCTTAAAAAAATTGAAAATTCTCACTACAAAAACTCTCTTTATTGGCATGTCTTTGGGATTAACATTAAAATTAATTTCTCTAATTTTGGGAAATGAATTTTAGAAAAATGGACATACCTGTTTTTAATTATTATGATATTTATTTTCTAATAATTTCAACTTAATTTTTTCCAAAAGTATTTATGAAAGTGATAAATATAAATTACAACGACTAAGGTTTAATTATGCATAAAAATGGTATAAACCATAAAATTAAGAGCCCAAATGACATAAACACTTGTAAAAAACCCATTATATGTTAATATTTGGGCTATTAACCTTCCATTATTGTGTTTAGTTAGATTTTGATAATTTTTTAAGAAACAAGCTTCGTACACCTTACATATTTTGAAAAATATGCCAAGTGTGTCCCCTCCATCACTTATAAAATGCCGCCACTTATTAGCCTCATTCACAAAACCCAAACCAATTTGGTTCAGCCAAGATCTACATAATAAACATCAAAAAATCCTTACCTTCCACCTTGAATCCTTTTTGGGAAATAAATCAAATATGGGAATCGCTTGGGTGAAAACCAGAAGAAGTTACCCAAAAAAGAGTTAATATCCTCCTTGAGCTCATTTGTTTTCATTCTCAACAACATATATTATTATTATAAAGTTAAAATATAATTTCATAAGTATAATAAAAATAATTATAATTTTTAAGTTAATGTTTTGACCTATACTTACACACAGTTCCGTCTAACGGGTAATGAACTTACTGTTCTTGTGTACGATGAGTTGTCGCCTCCTAAAATGATTTTGTTCATTTTAACATAAAAACCACTTATGGGTGGGAATAAAGATGATAAATATATTTTTATATGAAATAAAAGATATTTATGAATTATTTTTACTTATTTAGTTTTCATATAAAATTTACATTCATACTTCCATTTTTTGTAAATATGATACTTCATTTGGGGATGTGTGGACTTCCTCCTCCTCAATGTGATGTGATTCATTCATACATCACATGGAATGTATTAAGGATGGTTTTAATAAAATTATATAATATATATGACATAATAATTATATTTTAATTATATTATATTACTATATACATATATTTCATTTACTTTCTTTTTTTTAATACGCCATTAAAATTGAAGTAATTTTCCTTCGTTTATACGACCAACCGTCACCATGAATGGTGTATTCGATTTCAAATATCTATATTCTATAGATTATTATTAATGTTTAAATACTGAATATATATTATATATGTGTATTTTATTAAATTATTGAAATATTTAAATAATTTTTTTATGAAATAGGTTCTAGAATGAAAAGTCAAAAAATGTATGATAAACAAAACGATTGTTACCCAAAATGTTACTTTAACATAGAATTTTTAATAAATGGTTAATATATTGTCATAAAAAATATTATATGATATTATATATATTATCATGGTTTTATTATAAATTTTCAATAATCTTATATTTAGTATATGGGGTTCTTGTTCATGTACGACCGAAGTCCAGATGCATTGTATGTGAATTTCATGCCACTTTTTATTTCCATGTGATACAAGACTTATATTCCACTCATTTAATTTGTGTCATATATATACTACCCATGAATGTATTCTATTTTACTTATACATATATTTATGGGTATTTAAATATCCATTTTATTATCTTTCTTTCATGGATTTTATGGATCAAAATACTCCCAATCAGTTAAGTAATTTTGTCTCAATTTTCTTTCTTTATGAATCCAGTTTTTTTATCCAGCATTTTCCTTTTTCTGTGTTCATATGCTTCAAATTGATATTTAATTTCATTATTATCTCTATTTTTAATGTTATATTTGCTTCCATGTAATTCTATTTTTATACATGTTTAGTATGACTCAATGTTTATAAGTGGTAAGAGTTTATTTAAACATCTTAATCATTTATATAGATTTTTTTTAATATGATTTTATTGATGAACTTTTATGATACAGATCTGAAGAACACCCATGAATTTTTTTCTCTACTATTTATTAATGATCTATAAATTTAATAGTACAATATTCTCTACTCTTGGGTATTTAATGAAATTAAAAAAATATGTTTTAGAAAATTCGATCTCATTTCTCTCTTTGGTTGTAAATCTATTTAATTTCAAAGGCCGTGTTTAAAAAAAGTTTTCAATTTATCTATCGAGATTATTTTTATTGAAAAACGATTTCAAAAATGTTTTATTTTTTTCACTTATTATTTTATAATTTCCAAAGCTATTTTAAAATAAAAATCATTTCAAAAATGTTTTATGTTTTACAAATAATTTTTCAAAGAAGAAATAATATTTTCTTCCTGAAATAGTTTTATAGGATGTTTAAAACAACTTCTATATAATATGAAATCCATTTATGTTAGTCCTTACATTCTATGAAATTATCCATAGTTTCTATTATTATTCATTATCTTAATGGTTTACATATTATGGAATAATGTTTATTTAGTATTTTCTAGTCGATGCATTCTAATCATATGAAATATATTTCTATTTCACATGTTATCTGTTTATGAATGCTGATTATTTTAATGGGCTATACATTGATAAAATTAATATAAAACCTATAATTTTTAAAAAGATAATATATGATTACATGTTTATGAAACTCATTTTCCTGTGCATTATGATAGGATTTTTTGTGATCATGTGGAGCATGTATGTATGATTTCATTATGGCATGGGGGGCCTATATACAACTAAAATTCATTAGGTAAAGATTTTTATCTAATGAGATAGTCTATAACGACCCATAATTTTTTAATAAATCTCTTTTCTTACTTTTATGTGTTATTTTATTTTATACTCAACCAAGAAGATTTTTTGTTCGACTGTTATATGACCATTGGTCAATATGACCGTTGGAAACTAAATGTAGTGATTATTGTCTCTAGATACAAGTGATCTTGGTTAATTAATATAGAAAAAAGATTTGATGGCCTCATCCAGTAGTCTTGGGCCAATCTAAGCCTATCTAACGGAATATGAAAATGAGGTAGGACCACTGGGCTTTGTTCAGGACGGAACCCAACCCGAACATCATGGTGTGAAGCTAGAACAGAATCACCTTCGCGAGAAGATCAAACTGATAGAAATCACTACTCATGCAATGTTGGCAGAGCCGCCCCAAGATTCTATCACCCTAGCACACCTTACTCATAGGTCCAATGATGGTGTTATATGTGGCTATGTAATTAGACTGTAAGAACCTTCTGTAATCCATTGATTTAAATAAAAATTGTGATTTCTTCTTATGATGAATTTTGTGAATTTTTAAATGTCTAGATAAATATAATATTCATATTTTTGATGAATTCTAGAAAAAGTATATATGAAAATATTTATGTGAACCTTAGATAATTAATTATGTGTATTGATTTTTAAAAAATTGTCTTCTACAATTATGATCAGTACGAAATTTATAGACTAATAAGATCTACATAATTTTTGATGAATAGTAAATTATGAATAGTGATTTGATGCTTAGGGTTTGTAATGTGACCAAATGGATTAGTAATCTAACATAAAGAAATTATTAATATAATCTCGGCACCTTTTTTAAGTAATGTGATTCAATTAAATAGTTAAATAAAAGTTTTAGAAATTATTCGTCAAGTATTAGTTTTTTCGAGTGAATTGTGTTTTTTAATTAAAAATATTTAGAAAATTGTTTTTATAAAATGGATTTCATTTTTGAACTAAGTGCATCGATATTATGTTAAGCTCATTTTTGAGTATTTTTTTGAAACAAATGATTTTTTGGTGAATAGATTATTTATTTAAAAAGGATTTTAAACATATTTAGAAAATTAATTCTAGAAAATGGTGTTCATTTTTGATATTAGAGCATCGATATTTGGTTAAGTTGAAATTTTGGGATTTTTCTGAGAAATTTGATTTTTTGATGAATAGTGAAAATACTGTTTTTATGTTACGGGTGTTTAATGACATCATTAAATGATGTATTAAGTATGAAATTTTCATGAACTATCCTCATGTCCTATAATGTGAGTACCCCAAGCCTGCCTTCCTTAGGCCAGGTGCTGGCGACTAGCACCTAAGGCGTAAATCCCATTAAGTGGGAAGGCATTGCCTTTATAAATCATAAACACATCCAAACAGAGTACAAGCTGAAGTAATACTCTAAGTACAAAAGAAAGTGCTGAAAGATAAAAGGGCCAGAATACAAACCCAACTGATAAAGTACAGCTACACTTAACTATAGTACAACAGAATAGACAATCAGCTGGAAGATAGAAATAGCTCCTAGGTCGTCCACCTCAGATCCTACCTGAATGGTAGGTACATACAACCTCCTCAATGCTCTCACCAGCCAAACTCATCCCAGTACAGTCTCATCGTGATGTCCATATCCAGGTACTAAATCATCATGGGGTCCACCTCTAGGTACCTTCCTGTCCTCGCACACTCAGTCTCTGTTAGCGCTGTCTGTCGTCTGCATCTAACACAACGAGGTGCGGGAACAACCTGTGCAGTTGTAAGTATAACGATACTCAGTACGGACCCAGAGACCCTCAAGGTCTCACTAATCAAAAAAAGATCACCACAAAGCGATATCTCAACAGATAAACCTTACTTTGGTAAAAGCCCATTCTTATACCTAAGTTATCATGTAACCCATCTCAATCATGAGGTATCACACAGATATTAAATCATCGGATAACTACTATATAATTATATGCCCCCACATACACCTATGTTATCATGTAACCCATCTCAATCATGAGGTAAACACAAAATTCATTGACTCAGCTCAAACCAAGATTTTCATTAATGATGAAGAAAACACGGCTGCTGGAGAACTCCTCCTCTGTCGAGCACAGTAGTCCTGTCACGACTCAGAGGTCCCACTAACTAACCCTAGTCCGCTGAGGTACTCCTCCTGTCGAGTACCGTGGGTCTGCCACCTCACAAAGTAGTGCACACCGCCATGGGTCTGCCACCTATCATAGTAGTGCTCCCCATCATATCATACAGAGGTACTCCTCCTGTCGATTACAGTGGGTCTACAACCTCACAATTTATTGCTTCTCTGCCATGGGTCTGCCACCACACACAGTAGTGCTCCCCACTGGGCTATACCAATCACTCCGAATAGAATCGGACAAGAAGTCATCAAGTCTCAGCTAGCTACAAGGTTATCGTACTCCGTATGCTTTACTGCAAGAGGATTTTCTCCACTAGCTACATGTCGACACTCAAAGTGTCATGAAGTCCCATGAAGAAGTATCATAAAGGGAAACCTCGTCACAGAGGTCTCAACACAATAGACAACGCGTCAATTGAACACTCACTCTGTGAGTTATTATCTTTTTCATCCCGGGGGCCCGATTGGTTTCGTGTACGAACCAACCCAACCGAATCTCAACTGTACCCCAAACTCTCATAGGGTATACTGAAAGGGACTGTTTCACAACCAGATTACCAATGCCGCTGAAAATTCATCAATCGATCGTCTGGTCTGATAGTTATTAGCTTTTCTATTCTAGGGGCCCAGTTTGATTTTTGGTACAATCCAACATGGTCATACTCCAACTGCATCCAAACCTTGGGTGAAGTATGCCAAAAGATCTATCTCATCAAAAGTAATCAAATAAAGCCGACAACCTATCAATCAGACATCCGAAGCTCAAGTTATAACTGTTTCCACTCTGAGTGCCGAGTTGGTTTTGGGTTGGAACCAACCCGTTCATACCACAACATTGAGAAATGTTTGAGTATAATATATTGACACGAACGACTCGATCCAAGGATCCCAACGCAACTGATAGTGTGTCGATCGGAGGTCCGTAGCCCATGTAATGGGCGTTTGAATGAACCTTGTCCGAAAATAGGTGGTTCGGGCCAGGTCTGACACGGACCAATACCCCCCTGGGTTGTCCCGAACTGGGGTCAACCCGACCCAAATCTAGACTAGTTGGGTGCGGACCGGCCTGGTTAGGCATGGCCCGGCCCAGTTGGGCGTGGCCCGGCCCAGTTGGGCGTGGCCCGGCCCAGCTGGCGCGGCCCGGCCTGGCCGGTTGTTGCTCAGCCAGAATGGACGAGCGGACGCCGCGTAGCAGGGGCACCATTACCCCTATTAAATGAACCAGCGCCACATTAAATCCGCGCCTTCCAAATCTGGAATAGATTTTACCTTCCAGTTTGGCTCTCGCGGCCACGGCTCAGCCGCGACGGTCTTCTCCGATGGCACGCCGCTGCCGCCTGTCGTCGTCATCGCCGCCGCCGCCTTCTGCAGACCACGGGACGCACTCCAGTGGAATGTTTTGCTCACCGTCTTCTCCAGCAGTTCTCCTGGGACCTTCTCTTTACTACGATGGATTTCAAATGTTTTTTCGGTCCCGTTTCATCATCACAGTCAACCCTCACATCAACAAAAAAACTGGGGAGGGTTGTCGGGCCGTGTTTGTTCAGCCCGCGCCCTCCGTGTTTGGCGTTATAAAAAGGTAAAACAACAATGATGTGCAACAACAAACAAGGAACAATTTGAATAAAAAAATTGAACTTATTTCCTTTGATCCCTCGCAAATAAATATTCTCAACCCCAAAATAGAAACATTCTTGGATCAACTTGATAATGAGTTGTTCCGCATTCTTTGTTTTAGAAGGGAACATTCAAAGGAACACTAACATTCTCAAATTAAACCCCTCCCTCAATTCAAGAAGGTTGATCACTGGACGAAAGATAAAGATGCTATCGTTGTTCCATTGACATTGCCGCGAGATGACGGCGTCGCTTCGTCAACGTCAAGAAGAAAGAAACCAAGGTTGGCACCGACGTTCTTCGCGTTCTTTGATGAGGGAATGAAGTTCGTCAAAATTCACCAAGGATCATCCCCATAATATTTTCCTAGCCCAAATATTAGAAATGATATTTCCCCCCATCTTAACAAACTTCCATCTAAATTTAATTTAACTAAACTTATCAATTAATTGAAAAGTTGGCAAATTAAATGAGAGGAATAGGATGTTGAGAGGCTTTACTCCAGTAAATGAGTGGAGTTGTCAAAATATTAAATGCAAGGGAAGTTATTAGGAGGTCAAGGGGGTTATGGGGAAGGTGAGGAGTTAGGGTCTCATGTGGGCCCCACCACACTAAACTCTCCCTTGGGAGAAAATAACCACAATCCTTGAATAAAATTTGTACACAACAAATTTTATTTAATTCAAACTAATCCCAAAAAAATAAAACTCAACCCGCTCAAATCAAAACTACAGCAGAGGTCCCTTTAAGAAATTAATGGTGCTGCAAGTTCATCGGTACACTCTGTTTTTAGTTCCGAGCACTGGTTCAAAATATTGAAAACCCCTCTCTTACGTTCACTCAACCTACACGAGATAATCTTTAGAAAAAGATTACGAGCACACCGGGGCTCAGAATCTGGTACCGTCGGAAACTAAAGACACGTAAAATTCCAATGAAATTAAGAAAAAAATTTCCCAGAAATTTCCATGTATTTACATTACTCCCACCTCAAGGATTTACGTCCCTATAAAGCTACATAACAAACTAGAGAACTTATAGGAGGTACTGAGCATGCATTTGAGCCTCCTACTCCCATGTGCTCTCCTTAAGGTTCCCGTGATTCCATAAAAATTGCACAAGTGGAATAGACCGTCCTTGAAGAACCCGCTCATGTCGATCCTCAACGTCTACTTGAACCCCGTGTAAGTCGCCTCATCATCGATATCTAGCTCTCTATGGTCGACGATAACGAAAAAGGTCATGCACACATTTCCTCAGTTGAGATTTGTGAATAACAGCGTGCACCCGGTGCATCTGAGGTGGAAAGGGTAGGTAGTAAGCCACATTTCTTACTCTATCAGGTACCCAGAAAGGTCCAATGAACCTCGGAGAATACTTGCCGCCTCGGCAACATCTCCATAGACATTGTCAAGGTGAGGCCCACATAAAGACATGGTCGCCACCTTCGAACTCCAGTGGTCTAGTCTTCCATCAGCATAAGACATTAGTCTACTCTATGCAGTCTTCATCCGCTCCTAGATGATCTGCACCTTCTCAATCGTAACCTGAACCATGTCACATTCTGTGACAACTGGGCCCCGGTGACAGCACAACCACCCCGCCCTTAACATGGCAGTCGGGTCCTGGCCCACCAGGTACCACCAGTTTCCCCGCAGATATGTGGGGCCCACCCCAGGTTCCACCCACATGCCTGAACGGGTCATCTGACTAATGAAAGTCCCCACAGGCCAACACTTGTCCTTTCTAGTGTGTTTTGTCCTCACTCAAACACACCCTGAGAAACGTTCTAGGAGGTCACCCATCCTGATCACTACTCCATGCCAAGCACGCTTAAATGTGGAGTTCAAATCAGGTAGGCTCCCAAAAAGGAAGGTTCACCTTTTTGACATGAGTCATATCATGTAGTCATTTAACCCTTTATCATTTGGGGATGATACAATCACCCCCCCTTTAGAGCACAACGCCCTCGTTGTGGGCCCTACATCTCAACACAGGCAGTGCACCGCGCACTTAAGGCTGGGTACCACCTCTGATACCAAATGTGACAACCGGACCCCGGTGACAGCACATCCACCCCACCCTTAACATGGCAGTCGGGTCCTGGCCCACCAGGTACCACCAGTTTCCCCGCAGACATGTGGGGCCCACCCTAGGGTCCACTCACATGCCTGAATGGGTCATCTGACTAAGGACAGTCCCCATAGGCCAACACTTGTCCTTTCCAGTGTGTTTTGTCCTCACTCACACACACCCTCGGAAACTTCCCTGTAGGTCACCCATCCTGATCACTACTCCATGCCAAGCATGCTTAACTGTGGAGTTCTAATCAGGTAGGCTCTCGAAAAGGAAGGTGCACCTACTTGACATGAGTCATATCATTTAGTCATTTAACCCTTTATCGTTTGGGGATGTTACACATTCTACACATGCTGACTCCCCAGGGTCTGTCCAGCACAGAGGTGATTTTCATGGTTGGTCATACAATGCCTCGAATGGTGCCATACTGATGGTGGAGTGGTAGTTATTGTTGTATGAAAACTCCACCATGGGCAGGTGATCCTTCCAGCTGCAACCAAAGTCAAGGACACATGCACGATGCATGTCCTCGAGTGTCCAAATTTCCCTCTCTATCTAGCCATCTGTTTTGGTTAGTGAGGAATCATGAAACAAACATTGCAACAACCTTCTTCATACACGGCCATCAGTGTTGTTGTCTGAGATCCTAGTACATCATCGCTACTCCTAGATGTACTACCAATGGGGAAGTGTGAATATCTTTCAGCACCTCCTCTAGTAATGTGACCGGTATCATGGTACGTCCTCTGAAAAGGATGAAGTTCCCTCCTTCTACAGAAAATCCATCAGGTGCATATCCTGTGAATATTTGTGCACGTCACATCTCACAGTCAACGTCTCCACGCTGTGGATCTCTGGCCTGCTGATGAAGTGGAGGAGTGACTGTAGGAAGGCTGCCCCATCTCTATCGACGAAGGATATCTACAATGCGGATAGTTGCTCTATCGCCTCTCCACGTAGCTGAATGCCTGATCTATTGCATCAGGACACACCTGAGACTATTATGTCTAGAGAGAACGTAAAATGTTTTGTCAATGAACAATGAGTGAGAGTAACCATGTAATAACTCATCTACACCTTTCATTATTTACGTTCTTCAAGAGTTGTCGAGATTTATCCTATGCCGAAAAGAGAAATCTGTTTTCATTCCCGGAATGAACCACAATCATCGCCTAATACAGTCAATCCTGACATGAACTATACAATTTTGTGCCATGGACGAAGTCGTAAGGCCTCGATGCTACTACCAAAAGATCCAACCATTACTCTCACCTCCATGGGTCGAGTCACACTGTCGGCTGCAGTGTGTAGTCACTAGGTCTCCTACAATTGGTATCTCAAATGTGAGGGTCAAGTCAACGGTTTTAAACCAAATCCTCTTAGTATCAACCATACAGAGTGGATAGAAAAGTAATCGTCACAAAGAAAGGTGTATTTTATTACTGCAGCTCAATGTACAAAGACACACACTACTACAACAGCGACAACATAGAAACTAAAAAAACACCAATAACAAGGGCCTCCATGCCTAGACCAGCTCTTTTCTACCTACTTTCGGAGCTCCATAGTCATATGCTTCAACTGCCTGAAAATGAGCTCTCCCATATTCACATGTTTCCTATGGTCGGTGTGGTCCTCTGCCTCTGCTTGGGAGGTCCTTCATCTATATGCTGATCATCTTCACGGCAAGTCGGATAGTCACATGCCACGTAACCAAGCCCGCCACAGGAGAAACATTGTCTGTTTCTGGCATGCCTAGATATTACTCCACACTAGGTTCTCCACACTACTAATCCTGAGTCTCGCGGCCGATCACCTATAGGTCCGGTCCTACTGAACCCCTGCATCATCCATCTACTTCATAAAGATGACTCGTCTTCTGATGGTAAACCTTGCGGCAAGGGTGACAGCTCTTGTGCATGCTTTGAGTATAGAGTCTCCGGTATAAACTCCACTTTGAAGAAGGTCTCGAAGACATCCCAGGTGAAGGTCATCTCGTTGCAAAACTAGAGCATCCACCTCCACCACCTTTCAGCTGCTCCCTGTAAGAGGCTAACAGCTAGGTACACCATCAACTCAGCGGGTGTCCCAGCTGTGTGGAATGCTCGTGCAACAATCTTTATCCATTGTCTAGCCATCGGAAAACATGACTCGCCTCGAAACGTCGGAGTCCCCTGCCGCTGAAACTCGTGCATCACACTCAAGCGGAAAGCACTCTTTTCTGTTCTCTCAATTGGTGGAGGGCCCTGTACTGAGGCCTCGCTGCTCGGTTGGCTATCATCGTGCTCCCCACTCGGTACCCATGCTATCTGACTAGGTGAAGACATCCTGAAAGAAACAGATGTGACATGGTCAAACAATCAAACATGGTGATCTGACCTGGTTTGAGATGATTCAAAAGACACATTTGAAGACACACACACAATCAATGATTTCGTGCACTGAGTCAGAAATCAGGAGACAGATTCCTGGTGTATGGATACGTCGGCCGCCCGAACCAACACTGGACTCCATGAACTAAAGACCACACTTAGTACCCTTATAACAATTAAATAAAAAAAAATCAGAGTCCTATGTTATGCGGTATAACCTACTCCTATGATTCTAATTTGTCATGATCTGTCCTCAGGACCTGTTCCGTGACTACTCCAAGCCCACATTCCATAGGCTTGGGGCTGGAGACTATCACCTAAGGCATAAATCTCATTAACTAGGAAGGAATTTCATTTATAAATCATAAACACATTAAACCAGAGTGTATGTGGATGTAATACAATAAGTACAAAAGAAAGTGATGAAAGGTAAAAGGGCCATAATACAAACCCAACTGAAAAAGTACAGAAATAACTTAACGAAAGTACAGTAGAATAGACAAACAACTGAAAGATATAAACAACTCATGGGTCGTCCACCTCGGATCCTACCTAAATGTCAGGTACAAACAGCCTCCTCAATGCTCTTGCCTTCCAACCTCCTCCGAGTACCATCTCGTCATGATGTCCATATCTGTGTATTAACTCATCGTGTGGTCCACCTCCTGGTACCATCCAGTCCTCACACACTCAGTCTCTGTCAGAGCTGTCCGTCGTCTACATCCAAAACAACTAGGTGCGAGCATATCCCGTGTAGGGGTGAGTATAACGAAACTCAGTAGGGACCCAGTGACCCTCAAGGTATCACTAAACCAACATGGATCACCACAAAGAGGGATCTCAACAGATAACCCTTACTTATGTTTAAGCCCATTTTTATACCTAAGTTATCATATAACCCTTCTCAATCATGTGGTATCACATATATATGAAATAAAAGGATAACTACTATGTAGGTATATTCCCATACATACACCTATGTTATCACGTAACCCATATCAATCATGAGGTAAACACAAAGGTCATTAACTCAACTCAAACCAGGATTTTCATTAATGATGATGAAAACACTGCTACTAGAGAACTTCTCCTCTGTCAAGCACAATAGTCCTGTCAAGACTCCTAGGTGCCACTCACTAAACCTAGACTACTAACGTACTCCTCCTATCGAGTATCACGGGTCTGCCACCTCACAATGTACTGCTCCCCGCCATGGGTCTTCCACCTCACACAGTAGTGCTCCCCCTCATAGTCTATAGAGGTAATCCCCCTGTCAAGTACCACGGGTCTGTCACCTCACAAATTAGTGCTCCTCTGCCATGGGTCTTCCACCTCACATGTAGTGCTCCCCATTGGGCTATACCAGTCACTCTGAATCGAATCAGACATGCAAACATCAGGTCTCAGCTAGTTTCAAGGTCACCGTATTCCGTATGCTCGTCTTCAGAAGGATCCGATCCACAGGCTACTAGTCGACACTTCAAGTGTCACGAATTCCCATGAAGAAGTATCAGAAAGGACCGCCTCGTCATAGGGGTCTCAACGAAATAGATGGCGCGTCAATCAGACGCTCTGTCTGCGAGTTATTAGATTTTTTGTCCTGGGGCCCCGGTTGGTTTCGTGTACAAACCAACCCGACCGTATCTCAACTTTACCCTGATATCTCATAGGGTATATTCAAAGGAACCATTTTTCAATGAGATTACCAATTTCGCTGACGATTTGTATATCAGTCGTCCGGTCTGAAAGTTATCAGCTTTTCTGTTCTAGGGGCCCGGTTGGATTCCAGGTACAATCCAACCCAGCCATACTCCAACTGCATCCAAACCTTGGGTTGAGTATGCCAAAAGATCTATCTCATCAAAAGGAATCTGACAAAGTTGACGGCATGGCAATCGGACGTCCGAAGATCAAGTTATAATTTTTTCTGCTCTGATGGCCTAGTTGGTTTCGGGTTCGAACCAACCCATATATAAAAAACCATTGCCAAAATATTGACTATAATATACTGAAATGAATGTCTTGATCCAAGGATCCCAACGCAACTGACAATGCATTGAATGGAGGTATGTAGCCCATGTTATGTTCATTTGAATGAACCTGGTCCGAAAATAGGAGGTTCAGGCCTGGACAGACCCGACCCAATACCCCCAATGTCGGCACGAACTAGGTCGACACGACCCAGTTGGGCGCGGCCCGGCCTAGCTGGCGCGGCGTGGCCCGGTTGGCGCAGCTCATTTCGGCCAGTTAGGGCTCAGCCAGCATGGCTGAGCGGACGCTGCGGAGCGGGGGGCGTCGTTCCCCCTGTTAAATGAACCAGCACGACATTAAAGCCACACATTCCAAATCTGGAATGACTTTGATGTCCTGGTTCGGCTCCCGCCATTGAGGCTCAGCCGCGACAGTCTTCTCCAATGGTGCACCACCACCACCGCTTTCTCCAGACCACCAGACGCGCTCTGGTGGTCCGTTTCACCTGATGTCATCTCCAGTGGTCATTTCGGGACCTTCTCTTCACTACGATGGAGTTCAAACGCTGTTTCGGTCCTGGTTTACCATCATCGTCAACCCAAACATCAACAAAAAACTGTGGAGGGTTGTCGGGCCATGTTTTTTCAGCACGCGTCCTCCACGTCCGAAGTTATAAAAATGTCGAACAATAATGTTTCTCAAAAACTAACAAGGCAGAATTTTAATCAAAAAAAATTGAACTTAATTCCATTGAACCCCCAAAAATAAATATTCTCAACCCGCAAGTAAAAACATCAGCGTATCAACATGAAAATGACTTGATCTGCGTTTATTTTTTTAGTAGGGAACAATCAATGGAGCATTAAAATTCTCAAAATAATAACCTACCTCAATTAAAGGAGGTTGATCACTTAACGAAGGATGGAGATTCATTCATTATTCTGTTGACGTTTTCATGGGATGACGACGTCGCATCATCAACGTCGAGAAGAAAAAACCCGAGGTTTGCGCTGGTGTTCTTCGCGTTCTTCGATGACAGAAAGATGTTCATCAAAATTCACCAAGGATCCTCCCAATAATATTTTCCCAGCCCAAATATTAGAAATGAAAATTTCCCCCCATCTTAACAAACATCCGTCTCAATTCAATTTAATTCAACTTCTCAATTAATTGAATAGTTGGAAAATTAAACGAGAGGGATATGAAGATGAGTGGATTCACTGAAATAAATGAGTGGAGTTGTCAAAATATTAAATGCAAGGGATGTTATGGGGAGGTCAAGGGGGTTATAGGGAAGGTGATGAGTTAGGGTCTTATGTGGGCCCCACCACACTAAACACTCCCTTGTTTGAATATATCTTCCTTCCTTGAATAAAATTTGTACACAACAAATTTTATTTAATTCAAATGAATCCCCAATAATTAAACCTCAACTCGCTCAAAACTAAAATACAGCAAAGGTCCGCTTAAGTAATTACTGGCGCTGTGAGTTAATCGGTGCCCTCGGTTTTCAATTCTGAGAAATGGTTCAAAAGATATAAAAACCCACACGTTTGTTCACTGAGAATTCCCTACCTAAACTTCAGAAAAGGATTACGGGCACACCGGGCCTCGGAATCAGGTGCTGTCAGAAACTGCGGACTCATAAAATTCCAAAAAAATTAAGAAAAAAAAATTCTTGAAATTTTTGGGTCTTTACATTAATCAATATGGTATACTTATGAATACTAAGATAAGGTATGAGGTGTCCAAGTGGTCAATAACATGGGCAATTATACTGGGAAATCCCATGGTTTTGCCAATACAACCAATGAGGTGTTCCTTTGCCATTAATGCCTTGTCACCCCACTTTCCCTATAAATACCCACCCTTTACACCTTTAGTATTCACTCCAAACTCTCCCCCAAAGAATATATGGTCTCATTACCTCCCAAGGAGTCATTTCAAGAATCCCCAATTCCCTCAAGGTCCCGAACTTAAAGTTTTAAGAGATACGTTTTAAGGTAAGGGATCCTACCTCTCTCTTTCATTCCAATGCTTTATTTTATTTCATTTCATTTAATCCCCATGTTCTTATGTTGGGGATGTTATTTTATATTAATACTACTGTATTTTTCATGTTCATATGATGAAATACCCCCTCATTCTCTCATATATTAAATTTATGAATGTTTAAGTGGAGTCGTTAGGCTACCGAATTTTTAAGAGATACTTTCACCCTTCTCGTTTTCAAGATCTATTTTCATGTCAAGTTTTCATTTAACTTTTTATTATGTTGGGGTATGATCTCTATATCTATCATAATGATATTTTATGTTCATATGATTAGAGATCCTATTCGATATCATCAATTAATTTTTATGAATTTTTAGGTGACGCCATTAGGCATGCGAATGTTTATAAGAGAATTCATATTTTTGTCATCCTTCCATGTTTTTCATTTCATATGGAATGTATTTCAAATTTCATTACCATGTTCTTAAATCCATTATATTCTCTCCCCCTACTATTTTATGGGTCATTTATGAGTGGTTGACTCATGTCCCCTATCTTCTCAAAATTTTCTAAAACCCTGTAATAGAGTCGTTATGCTGTACATTTTTCATCTCAAAATGCCACTCTCTTTTTCTCAAATTATTTTATTTTATTAATTGAATACTAAAAGCTCATTATTCTACTAGTTTATTCACATATATATCAAAATGTTCTATTTTAGAATTTGGGATTTATATTCATGAAACCTGCTTTCCATTTCCATGGGCTTAAAGTGACATAAAGATCGTGTCTTTAATGTAATTTATAAAACATTATGATTATGAAATGAAACCATTTTCTTTTATGATATATGGGTTATTTATGAAATTTTTGATGATGATATATGTGGATCACATGATAATAAAGAAAAATTTATGGGTCTACCTTGATAGCGCTTCAGTGCATTTGGTAAAGACTTAATCTCAAGAGATGACCATTTTTAACGACGCCTTTGTGTATAACCTCGGTAATTTTTAACGACACCTTGGAGATGGACCTTGGTGAAATGGAAATGATTTTCTATGTTAAATGTTGTAGCCACAACATCATGTTATGAAACACGTTATTTTTATTATGATATGCCTCATAATCTCTTTCTCATTCATCAATGTTCTTTTTTCATGACTTTATTGATGTATCTCAAGTTCACATGTTAAATGTTTCCCCTTGTTTCCCTTACTGGGCCTTCTGATCATCCTTTCATTTGATGTATTTCCCCAGGTTATGTGATGCAGTAATGAACCTAGGATGAACATAAAGAGAAGCCATTGATGTGTTTAAGAAGAATGTTATTTGTTTTTATGTTTTTTGTTCTTTGTTTCCATGACACAAAACCTTAAAGATCTTTGGTTTTGTATAATGTAATGAATGTTTATGTGATAAAAAGTTAGGATTCTATAGTTGGTATAAAAGGATGGTTTAGTTATTTATAGAAATTAGAATATGAAAACATTTGGAAGACCCCTATTGAAAAGTTTAAATATAAGAAATCATCCTTGTATTTTGGTGAGTATTGAGTAAGGGGTTTCAAAGAAAATACATCCCTCTTTGGATATGATCAGGTAGAGGTTGCTCTAGCCCAGATGTACATAGGGGTAAAACAAAAAAACACCACTTTTATATAGACTTGAATGGGAACTGGTACATGACAATGGGACTTGTTGAACTCTTGGTTACGACACTCCTGGGGGAAATATTTTGGTAAATTCATAAGCTTAGTATGAATCATTATTATAGAAACAAAGATAAATTAAAATAAATATTCACATAAGAATATATGATCCTTGATAACCTAGATTGGAACCTAGGGGATCACTATATAGGGTATACATTCCTTCTAAATGATTATCCTTCTAGGCTTATAATTTTGTTTCTAATGATTATTGACTAAGTATTTAAGCCCCAAATTACACTTTCTTTTCAAAGTTAATGGAGGGAAATAGAATAACAAGTCCCAAAAACCATTGTGATAATAAATGTGATGATTTCCATATTAATGTGATAGAGATGACAGGAGATCAATTTGAACATATCATGATTATTCCAAACCAGCTATCAAAAATCACAATTAATAATTGGTACCTAGTTGAAAGCCCAAATTTATCAAGGAAGAAGAAGACGAAGTCTCAAGGATGTTCTTCTGATAAGGTTGATAAGGGAAAGAAGACCCAATCTCTTTTGTGCAAAAAGTGTGGAAAAAGTCACCAATGAGAATGTCAAAAAGGAACTGGGAGTTGTTTTATGTGTGGGAAGATAGGGCATAAATTAGCCATTTTCATTAAAAAAATGGATAATGTGATGAATAGAGATAGGGTTCTATCTAATGTATCTTATACTTTTAAATACTGTAAATTTGGAGAAGTTGGAAGTTATACAAGGCAATGCTCTCTTGTATGGGATAAGAAGCATGATGAGCATCTACAATCTTTAGGGACAAGGGAACAACACAAGTCATATGCTATGATTGATCATGATGACTAAAGTACATTTAAATTCTTCGAAATAATTGTCTATATCATGTTGTATTTTAGTTCGTTCTCTATGAGCATATCTTTTATGTTTTCTAAGATCACTAATTCACTACCTATAATGATTTTATATCAATAAGGAAAACATCTATTGTTACATACCACATGTTAATGTAGGGAAGTTGTTCTTCATTTAATAAAGGTGATCAGGGGATTAAAAGAAGATTATTATTATGGGAGATGTTCACTTTTTTGGGAAATCTATATGATCGAGGTAAATAGATTACTACTGTATTTTTTTGAGGAGTAATGGTTGACTTATATTTTGAATAATTTATGAATTTAAGGTGAACATATAGTAATTTATGTTACTTATGGAAATTATTAACTTATCTTGTGTAAAATATGTTTAAGTTAGTTACTTTAGTTAAAGATGTTATGATTGGTTGATGTTGTTTGGAGATAAACAATAATGTTTATCTAGAAAAACTATGTTATCAAATCCTTCTAATATTTAGGTTTCAATCTTAGTTTGGTTTATTTTCAGGAATATTAAGGACATTTATTTATGGAATGGTCTATGATAAACATTGGGTAGTACCGTAGAACATTGAAGATTTAAAGTAGTTTCCCTTCCTATGGGGTTCTTTCATTTTGAAGAGTTGATATATCTTACCTTTTCTGTTTTTGGGATAAATGTTTAAAGAGAGATAGTTATTGTTTTGTGGATTACATGATTTTCTAGAAGATGATTCTTGTGATTTATGAGACCATGTTGTTTTGAATTCTCTTTGTTTGGAGAAAAGAGTAGTCTTGGTGGAAACTTATTAAGGGATGAAACTCTACTCGAAGGTATATATATTTCCTTGTGTTTTTATTCTATATAGTAAATGAATTCCTCAAAATTAATAAAAGGAACATAAAAGAATAACTTTATTGGTTTTAGTTTTAAACTGGGTAATCAAATACGGTTTACACACATCATATGTTTATGATATTCTTGTCGTTAACTTTCCTCTAATCATGTTTTCTATCACTCTCCCCCAGAACTTGATCCTTTGTTTTCACTTCCATGTCCATGTTTTCCAACATGGATTCCTAGTTTGAGATTTACTCAGGTGACCATTGTACTTCCCTTTTGTTCTTTTGAAGTTATAATTTTGTGGAATATTTTTCCGATGTAGGAATTTCAATGATGTTTCGAATCCCAATTTTTTCAAATTGCAATGACACTATTTATTAAGTGGGGAAGAATTTAAGGACCATAAATTTTTTAATAAATCTTGTTTACTAATTTTGTGTGTTTTTTTATTTTATACTCAACAAAACTATTTCATTAGATAACATGAGTATAATTAAAATGATATCGTTGGGTTTATCGACTATAATATGACCATTGGTCAATATGACCATTGAAAACTAAATGTTATAATTATTCTCTCTATATATAAGTGATCTTGGTTAATTAATATAGAAAGAATATTTTATGGCCTCATCCAGTAGTTTTGGGCCAATCTAATCCCAACTAACGAAACTTGGGAAGGAGGTAGCACCACTAGGCTTTACTCTGGACCAAACCCAAGATGAACATCATCGTTTGAAGCTAGAACTGAATCACCTTCGTGAGAAGTTCAAACTGATAGAAATTACTACTCATGCAATGTTGGCTGGGTTGCCCCATGATTCTATCACCCTAGAACACCTTACTCTTAGGTATTACAGTGGGGTTATAAGGGGCTATGTAACGAGACCGTAACAGCCTTGTGTAGTCCTTTGATTTAAATAAAAATTTGGATTTTTTCTAATGATGAAGTTTGTGAATTTTTAAATGTCCAGATAAATATAGTATGCATATTTTTGATGAATTTTTAAAAAATAATATTTGAAATTACATATGTAAATGTTAAATAATTAATTATGTGTAATTCTTGTTAAAAAATTGTATTCTATAATTATGTTCAATACGAAATTTAGATTCTAATAAGATCAAAATAATATTTGATGAATAGTAAATTATGAATAGTGATTTTATGCTTAGGATTAGTAATGTGACCAAATGGATTAGTAATCTCAATTAAATAAAGTATTAATATAATCTAGGCACTTTGATTAAGTAATGTGAATCTGTAAAGTAGTTAAATAACTGTTTCAGAAATTATTAGTCAAGTATAAATTTTTTCGGGTGATAGTGTTTTTTAATTAGAAATTATATTAAAAATATTAGGAAAATTATTTTTATAAAATGAATTTCATTTTTGAACTCATACCATCAATATTATGTAAATGTATTTTTTTGGGGATTATTCTGAAAAAAATGAATTTTTAGTGAATATAGTATTTATTTAAAAATTAAATTAAAAAATTTAGAATTTTTTTTATAAAATGGTGTTCATTTTTGAAATCAGTGAATCGATAATTTGTTAGGGTTAAATTTTGGGATTTTTCTGAGAAAGTTGAATTTTTTATGAATAGTAAAAATACAGTTTTTAAGTTACAGATGTTTAATGATATCATTAAATGATGTATTAAGTATGAAATAAATATGGTAGACTCATGAATAGTAAAAAAAGGTGTGAGGTGTCCCAAGTGGCCAATACCATGGGCAAGTACCATGGGAAAGCACATGGGTTTTCCAATACCACCAATGAGGTGTCCCATGACCATTAATGCCCTATCCCCTCACATTCTCTATAAATACCCACCCTTTAATCCTTTAGTTTTCACTCCCAACTCTCTCCCAATAAATCTCCGGTCTCATTACCTCCCAAGGAGTCCTCCCATGGTTCCCCCACGCCCTCAAGGTCCCGACCTTCGAGTTTTAAGAGATACGTTTTAAGGATAAGGATCCATCCTCTCTCTTTCTTTCCAAGAACTCTATTTTATGTAATTTCTTTTAAGACCCATGTTATTATGTGGGGGATATTTTCTTAAATTCATCATACTGTCTTTTTCATGTTCATATGATGAATGATACCCCTCTTTCACTCATCAATTCATTTTAATAATGTTTATGTGGCGCTGTTAGGCTGGAGAATTTTTAAGGGATTCTTTCACCCTTCTCGTTTTGAAGATCTATTTTCATCTCAAGTCATTCATGTTCCTTTTTATATTGTTGTGGTATGATCTATATATATATATATCATATTGATCGTTTATGATCATATTATTAAAGAACCAAATCGATCTCATCAATTATTTTTTTTGAGTTTTTAATTGACGTTGTTAGGCTGGCGAATTTTCGTAAGAGAAATCTTATTTTTGTCTTCCTTCCATGTTTTTCATTTCATATAGCATGTATTTCATATTTCATTACCATGTTATTAATTACTTTATATTATGTCCCCCTACTGTTTTATGGGCCATTTATGAGTGGGTGACCCATGTCCCATTCTTTTCAATATTTTCTAAAACCCTGTAACATAGCCATTATGCTGTAGAATTTTCGTCTCAAAATGCCTCTCTCTTTTTCTAAAATTTAATTATTTTATTAAGTTAATACTCAAAGATCTTTCTTCTATAGTGGTATTCACATATATATAAAAATGTTCTAATTTACATTCTGGTATTTACATACATTAATGCAACTTTCCTTTTCTGTGGGATTAAAGTGACATAAAGATCTTGTCTTTAAAGCAGTTTTGAAAACGTTATGATTATGAAATGAAACCCAATTCTTTTATGCTATATGGCTTATTTATGAAATTAATTATGATGATATATGTGGATCACATGATAATTAAGGAATATTTAAGGGTGCACCCTAATAGCGCTCCAATGCATTGTGTAAAGACTTAATCTCTAGAGATGACCATTTTTAACGACGCCTTGGTGGATATCCTTGGTAATTTTTAATGACGCCTTGGGGATAGACCATGTTGAAATGAAAATTATTGCCTATGTTAAATGTTGTATCCACATATTCAGGTTATAAAACACACTATTTTTATTATTATATGCCTCATGATCTCTTTCTCATTCTTTAATGTTCTTTTTTCATGACTTTATTGATGTATCTCAAGTTCACATGTTAAATGTTTCCCCTTGTTTCCCTTACTGGGACTTCTGCTCACCCATTCTTTTGATGTATTTCCCCAAGTTATGAGATGCAGTATTAAACCTTGGATGAAAATAAAGATAAGACTTTCAAGAGATTAAGAATAATGTTTTATGTTTTCATGGTTTATGTTCTTGGTTTCCAAGGAACGCAACCTTAATGATCCTCGGTTTTGTATAGTGTAATGAAAGTTTATGTGATAAAAAGGTTGTATGGTATATAGTCTAACCTGGTTTTTGGAGTGAATATAGACTACCTAGATGTTAATGGGAGTGAAACATGATTACCAAGATGTTATGGGGTGTGAACACATACTATAAAGATATCCATGGAAGTGAACCATGACTACCATAATAGTATGGTTAGTGAAACCATACTATTAAAATTTATATGTAATAAATTCCTTGACTACTATAGAAATAATTTTACATTCATATGTTTCTTCCATTATTTCATGTATTCCTATGTTATTCTTTCATTATGTATATTCATTATTTTTTATGATTAATTTCTTCTAAATTTATATACATTATTACATTAATCATTTTAATGATCTTCTGATATGTTGGGTATGATATTATAATGTAATGATCATGTTATCATACCCCTACACTCATGTTTATGCTTACAGGTCTCACTTATCAACACATACTGAGCGTATGAGCTCACCCCTTTTCATATTTATTTTCCCAGTATATAAACACATGTTTTATGTATTATGTTTATTATAAGGGTTCTAGTCATGATGAACGTAATGGGAGGTAATGTAGATCAATCATGTAAGATCATTTTTGTTTCCATGTTTCCAATAAAACAACACTAATATAGTATTTGGACATCTATTTATGTCTTTTGTTAATTATTCTGAAAAGGTGTTGTCATGTAAATATATAAAATGTGGGGGTTATTATAGGTGGAATCATAGAAAAATTTTAGTTAAACATTCTGAAATATGATGAAAAAAACAAAGTGGGAACCATAATGAATTTTCTATGGATAAGTCTAAGGATAAATAAATGCTTATGAAAATGTACTAGAATATTGTAAAAGAATATATTGAGTGGTTTCCTAGTAATACATACCTATATTGAATTTCCAAGTGTATTTCGATCTAGAATGAATGTACTTAGGAGTAAGAATTCTGATAAGTTGTGTTGATCCAGACTCAGCATAACCTGGTACATGACAACATGCCCTACTGCACACCTGGTTTGACACTCCTGGGGAATACCCTTTGTAAATTCATTAAATAACCATAAACCATCATTAAGTATTTATAAATATGTTGGATATGAATAACCTAGTTAAAACTATTGTGTTTATGTTTAAGGAAGGTATAATAATTTAGATAACATGTTAGTTGTTTTTTAAATTATTTGGTTCCTCTCAATTAAAACTATTTTTTAATCTATGGTTTTAAATTTTATTCAATATCTAGAACCTGATGGAACCACATTAATGGTGTTTATTACAGGAAATAAAATTATTTCATCCTTTGAAAATGAATGTTATTAGAGCTAAAATGAAAAATTGTTTTGATATTCTTTCACAACTTTTTAATTTATAAATCGTGGTGGAATTCCAAATTAGGAAATGATGGAAGAACAATCTATTGATTATTTCATGAGGAATAATGAACCTTATTTCAGTGGGTCTTTGGATCCACCGGTTGGTAAAAAATAGAACTGTTCTATTGAAATGAAATTATTCCTTCACCAGTGTTCAATGAATAAGAAATTTATTCTAGTTTTTTGTTAGTTAGAAGGCGAAGATGGGTAGTAGTGGACTCTAATTAATAATATTAGGAAATAAGATAAAATTGAATCCATGGATTGGGAAATGTTTATGATCATATTTCTCAATAATTGAATTACATGTATTCTTTGTACCGATATTGATAGATAATTCATGAGTTAAAGAAAATGGATGATGAATCTCTTGGTACCTATTTGGTTAATTTCATGAGACTTGTGTGGAATGCTATAGGAATTATCATCCAACACAAAATTAATGTTGATAGGTTGTTCATTGGCATAAATCCAAGTCTTGGAAGGATATTTTCCATTAGAGACATTATTTTCAATTAAGAGATTTTATGTTGTGATATAATGGTATAAAATAAAGTTAGATTCACATAAAACTTTCATGGTTTTGACAATAAAATGAAGAATTAGATTAATGTAAAATCTAAAAACCATGAAGATAATAAGATGATCTTTAATTTTTTTCTCTATGTGAGGGAATAAGCATCGAGGAAATTTCTGTAAATGGTATAATAAATGTATAAATTTTGGAATGGAATTTTATTTGTATTATTATTGGTGAAGTGATGGGAATAAGTTTCCAAATGGTGTGAATGGTGATAATGTCTCACAGAATGAACCTCCCACACATCATTGCTAATAGTGTAAAAAGAATAAGAATTATGCTAACTAGTTCCCATACCCAAGGACATGGGATGATGATAGAAACCAACAACCTCTAAAGCCCACAGAAAATATAAAGTCTCATGCAATCTCTATTTTTGAAGAGCGGTTGAATAAATAGGTTGTGAAAGGTACACATTCAATAATCATTGGATTGTCTAATGTATTATAGGAATCAGGATCATTCCACACTTTCATATCTAAATAAATTTATAAGGGTGTTAAGAATCCTCCAAAACGATAAGATGTGTAATTAATTGAAAATCCCTTGATGGTATGATGATTACATTCCAAGACTAATATTCAACTCTAGTTGATGTTTGTGACAATGTACTTACTGGAAATCTTGTCAATCATCCATTGGTTTAATTTGGGGTCCTATTAAGAATTTATTTTCTTTATCTACATAAATTCCATATAAATTTTCATGGATGGTATGTTATATTTCTATCTCAATCCCACCTATGGTCATCAATCATTTTGACGATAAGTATGAAATTCCAATGTAGATTACATCATATTTATGCGTAATAATTCCCATTATAAAGGGTTTTTTTATCTCTAATCATTGGGGAGAAAAATAACATCGATGATAAGCCTATTTTTCAGGAATTTGTGGATGTATTTCAATAGTAAATTTCTATACTTCCTCCAAAACATGATGTTGAGTTCTAAATAGGACTCATACCTGGTTCCACAACAATTTCAATGCATCCTTTTAAAATGTCACCAATTGAGTTACAATAATTAAATAAGAAACTCCAATTAAACATTTATAAGTTATTCATTCATCCATGTGTACCACCTTGGGGTGAAACTGTTCTTTTTGTGTAAAATAAAAATTGATCATTTCGATTCTAATTATCAGGAGTTGAAAAAGATCACGATAAGAACACGTATCCTCTTACACATGATGATGACTCACATGATCAACTATGTGAAGCTCAATATATTTCCTATATTGACCTTTGTTTTAGATATCATCAATTTGGGTTCAATAAGGATGATGAACCCAAGACAGAATTCCATAAAAGTTATGAACAATATAAATATATAGTAATTCTTATTGGTCTTACTAATGACCATAATATCTTCATAAATTTATTGAACATATAATTTAAATATTATCTTCATCAGTTTGGGGTTTTATTTCTAGATTATATTATTATCACTCAAAATAGTTAGGAAGATAATAAAAAACCACATGATAATGGTACTAATGACCCCATGTAAGGCGATACAACATTTAAAATTTAACGAACTGTGAATTTTTCATGAGAAATGTTTCATTATGGGTCATCAAATATCATAAGAGGGTATTGTAGTAGATTTATCAAAGACTAAGGATATTGAATACAAGTATAAATGAACAACGATGATTGAGATCTGTAAAATTCTTGGTATAACACTATATTATTGATGAAATTTGGATAATATCCCATGAATACCTAATCCTATGGAAAATAAAACTTAGTAGGGTCCCACGTTTTATTAGATAGACGAATGTGAGTAAAATTTTAAAGAAATGAAGAGAAGGTTAGGCAATGCACTTTTTCAAACATTACCCTATAAGGGAGAGTGATTTGTAATCTATAATGATTCATCAAATAAGGGATTGTGATGTTTTATTATAAATAATGACATTTTTGTCTCTTTTACCACATGATAGTGGAATATTCACAAAAAAATCAGCGAACTCATTATTTGGATTTAGTAGTGGTAATTTTTTTCATAATTCTATAGAGGCATTATATTTATATTGAAATTTGTTATATATATTCCGATTGTAAATGTATGATATATATATTGACATAAGATGAGATGAAAATGTTATAAAGAAGATGGTTAGATATGATAATGAATTATGATTAATCAATACATTACCACCCAAAGAATGAAAACAAGGTGTCCAATGCATTGAGTTGAAAGGATCATTATGTCATATACAATACAATGATTGAAAATGATACATTATGTTTGGATTTGAAAATTATGGATATGTTAATATGATTGGAAGGGGTAAATTATTATCTTTCTTAATTGAATATTCATCCCTCTGTCTAGGTAATGATTAATGTGGAAAATAAGGAAGGTGTAGTTCTATAAAAGGAATTAAGAAATGTTCTAGAGTTTAACATTTATTGGGATGGAATCATAGGGATCAAGAACTTTGTATGTGTTATTTTCATACTATATTTGATGCGGGAGATATTAGAGGAATCTCATATATCATCATTATCTATTAATCATGGATCTATGAGGATGTATATAGATTTTAATGAATACTTCAAGTGGTAAGAAATGAAGAATGATATAACATAGTTTGTATCTCAGTACTTGGTATGACATCAAGTTAAGGTAGAAAGAAAAATTTATTAAGATATCTCACATCCTTTACCCAGACTAGAATTGAAATGAAAGAACATCAATATAGACTTTTACATTAGACTACAGGTAACCTCTAAAGGATTTAATCTTATATTGGTGGTATTTAATAACCTTACAAAGTCAGTACACTTCATCATTTTCATACATGACATATCTCTAGTTCATCTGTCCATGATATACATTAAGGATGTCGTATGGTTTCATGGAGTACCACATTCCATTGAATTGGATTGGGATCCAAGGTTTACCTCAAAAAATTTGTGAAGTATTCAGTAATAAAGTTTATTGGAATTTTGTTTTATCACTTCTTATCATCCTTATATAGATAGATTGTAGAAAACAACAATTCAAACCCTATAGGAGATGTTGAGATCCTGTTTGTTGGAATTTAAATGTCGTTGGGATCAACAACTTACTCACTCTTACAACAATTTATTTTCATTCAACCATTCATATGTATCCTTATGAATCCCTCTATGGGAATAACGGTAGAGCTACAACATACATGGATTATGTTTGTAAAATAATGCTATTGGGACCTGAGAACGCTGAATTAATGGTAGATAAGTTTACAAACATTCCACATCAATTCAATGAAGCTCAAAGTTAGTAGAAAATTTATGATTATAACCATTGGAATGATCTAGAATATAAAGTTTGTGAGAAGGTTTATCTACATATATATCTCTGGAATTTGTTTTTGAGGTTTGGGAAGAAAGGAAAACTATGACCTAGGTATATCAACCACTTTTAGATTCTTGATTGTATCAGAACAGTACCATATCACTTGGAACATCCTCCAAATTTCCCCCAAGTATATGATGTGTTCTATATATCTCTCTTCAGTAAGAACATACCTATCCCTTCACATGTATTGAACATAGAGGTCATTCCGCTATAGTAGGATCTTTCTTATAAGGAAAATTAAATTGAAATTTGGGATTATAAAGAGACAATTATAAAAAAACCACTCATTCGGCCAATGTTTTTTGGATAAACCACCACTTGGAAGAAAATACAAGTGATATTGAGGATATAAGGAGCTATAAATATTTGTATTTTTTTTCAAAATGTTGAATTATAATGGACAAATTAATTTTAAGGGGAGTAGAATGTAACTCCTTCTGTTTTGGTGAATCATTTTTGAGTAATTAAATTTAATATTATGTTTTTTATTGAACGCTACGCTAAGTAAATATTTATTTATACACAATACATGGATATGATTTGGATAAAATTGATACTGACTAGGCTTTTGTTACATGGAACATGAAGTTTATAAGAAACATAATCTTATTATAATATTTATTAAAATGAAATAGTTATAACCAAGCCATTAAAAATAGTAATATTAGTAGTAAAAACATATTTTAAAATATTATTTATGATTTTGTGTATAAATACAACATAATAATAATATTACATAAATGATTTTTTCGAGTAGCTTAGTTACAGGAAAGCCTCTGATCAATTATTAATGAAAAGAAAAGTCCAACAAGCATGTACAAAAATTTGAAATGATAATTACATATCATAGTAGTTAGACCTGTCACCGTACCCACGATAGATTGCTTCCTTTGTAGTTGTCGTTTCATACTCTGAACAATTGTGGTACCTCAAAATATTGGCATACTTATTTTTAAGATTCGACTTCTCTAAAAAGATAAATTCCATAGAAGACTGTGTATCCCAGCTTTCCCTCCTGATGGATGACCTGGTGGTCATTGGCTTTGGAAGATAAGAATATCAACTCTTAGGCCTTCATCATGGTGGTGAAGTCATCTCTTCTGAATTCCCAGACACCATCTTTTTCCCACCTGAGACAACATCATTGTAGGAAGATCTGACCATGACACATTCATTTTCCTTGTCACGATGGAGACAATCACCCTGTTATCCAGTAATGCGCACTACACGTTAACCCTCCTCCACACCCCGTTCCTGATGAGATTAGAAGATAGTGTCAAGCATGGAATGACACTGTATGTGACACCCAATGTGGTGGCCATCATGTGTCTCCTTCATTACAATAGCATCTCCTACTACAACCTCGAGATTTGCATTTCCAACTTTATTGTCTGAAATATCCTCCTAAACATTATAGACCATTCCATTCCTCAATTATTGTGAACAGTTACCAGTGGAGCCAATAGTAAGAACATCTTCATTACCATCTTCATGTCCTTGAAATGGTACATAAAGAACACGTAGATCTGCAGCGCCTTGCATCTCAGAAGATTTTTCATCCAAAGACAGAACTCCATCTTAGTCCAAATCCATGTCATCCATAACCAATCTATCAAAATGATTACCAAGCTCAATGTCAACCACTTACATCACAGACCATGGCTATAGCCTAGCTGAACACTTCACCTGCACACAACTCCCATCAAAACCATGCTTCAGAGAACCAGAACCAAAAGAGGATGCTTTCTCTAAAATCCCTTTCTACAACACCTGCATTTCTTATGACTACATCGTGCAAAACAACACCCTCCATCACCATTGGTATGTCCTCATGAACCAGATTTTCAGAATTATTTCATCTCAAATTTCCACCTTCACTATTAAGAATCTTATTTATAGCATCCTGATCACCCTATGTAATAGCCAAATGCACCTTAGAGAGAACCGGATGCAGATGATATGCACTACCCTCCACCGCAATCCGAGACTCAACTCCATGATCACCATAATCTATAATATACTATCATCACTGATCTGTTAAAAGGTGCTTACACCATCTTCAAACCACATGATAGGCCCAAAAAATTAACAAGAAGAAACTTCCTCATCTCTCTCGCTACATTTCCATCAGGTTTTACTTCATCCAAATCACCTACAGTTCAAGAAGAGTCTACCCGATCTCCCTGCTGAGATGAACCTCCATGTCTGATAGACACAATGAATCCCACATGGGTACTCGTAACCCCATCCACCAAACCATCATTCACAGCTGCCTAATCTGGCCTCACATCACGACACACCAACCAAATATCCCCACTTTTCTATTCCATTACTTTCATGTTAACACTAAGCACTCCACTACAAGAAATAGTCTCCAAATTCCCATACCGTATACACATCACACAGAACTCCATCCACGACTCAATACAACCTATTTCATTAAGAGAAACTATTTCTCATATGTAATCCAAACACAACGCACATGAGGTCTGACAATGTCGACCTAAACACATATATGTTGACAAATCAGAGGAGACAAAGACCTGTTCTGTTGTATAGAAAAAATATATCATCCAATCATATTCCCAATTGTATAATGAATTGAAGGATTTTTAAAAGAAAGAGGAAGAATAGGGAGACTTACCCATGTTTCAATAGACAAAGGGTCACGCGACATATGAAATATGATGCTCCATCATAAAAAATAAAAGGAATATTTACCACACCTTCTAGGAGCCCAAGAACATGTGATAATCATATCCTCCTCTGATCCTAACTGAATCATAGTATATCTCCGATCATCTAACCCAACGACAACAAGTTCATGATGTTCCCAAGTCATTGTGAAGACCTGAGAAAAATCTTCCACCAACATATGATGAGGTCGAGAATGAGAAACAAGGGTATACATGCACAGATCTGCAGCACTGTTTAGCTCTCTCAGGAGCATAGATAACTGGGGAACCTCTTGGAAGAGAACTAGAACATTCTAGGAGATGGATATTTTAGGAAAGGGTGGTGATGAACCATATTATGAAAAAGGATCTTCCCTCCCATATGGAAATGAACACAAAACTATCCCTCCAATAGGGAGGGGGAGACGATCCAGGCGGCATGGATCAAGCTTATTGGGAGAGGGAAGAAGATTTCGGTGGCCTCAACCACATAAAAGATTTAGTAAAGAATTTATATGATTGAAAATAATATTTTCTTAAATAAAATTATTTTATATACTTCTAGGTAAAATAAATAAGTTAAAATTAGACAATTTTATAAATTTAATTTGGTAAAATAAAGATCATTATTTTAATTTAGAATTTCATTATTTTCATAGGGTGATTTTTGTTTTGTTTTTTGTGATAAAATTAATTTTTAGATTAATAGTAAATAATAAAAAAATTTAATTTATAGCTTATTTTTCATCTAATTAATGGTTACAATTAAAATATATTTTATGTTTTCTAAAGTAATAATTGATCAATTCTTCATCAATTAATCAAATTTAGATCAGCAGACTCATTTTTTTATTTAATTTATATTTAAAAGCTTAATGAACATTTGACCAAGGTCACATTAGAAACCTGTTTTTTTACATTTATAGGATTAGCATTTAGCATAAATTTACATCCTTTGATAGAGGAATTTTGAAAAACAAAAATACATCATTGTAATAATTATGATATTTAGAGGCAAATGAGATCAATATAATTATTTATTAAAATTATAAGTGAATTAGATTAAGATTAATAACATCGACCTAGGTAAAATTTAACGAAATAAGAAAATACACCTTAAACTTAAGGGCCCAAATGACCTATAAAAATTTTAAAAACCAATTTGATGGTCATATTATTCCATAAACTTTTCATTATTTAGTTTTTTTCCCATAAAATTATTTTGTTAAAATGTGGTTATGCCAAACATGTTTTCAAAAATTCCAACTGTGTCCCCTCCCTCCCTAATAAAAGGCCACCATCTCCCCCCTCATCTTCACACATTTAAAACCATATAGGTTAGGCCAAACTATGAAATAGACACTTCCAAAAATCCATATCTTAAACCTGGAATCCTATTTTTTGAAATAAATCTGATCATGGAATCCCATTGGTGAAAACCAATGGGAGTTTCTCAAAGAAGAGGTAATATCACTCATTAAGTTCATTTCATTTATTTTCATTCTCCACTACCTCCATTAATCATATTATATAAAGGTATAATATCCTAATTTTACTAAATAGGCTTATAAATGTTTTATTTTGAATTGTTATACCAACACATATACACTGATTTTTCTAATGGGTAATGAATTTACCGTTCTTGAGTATGACGAACAACCACCTCACAAAACAATGTTTTTTGATTTAACTTGACCACATCTTATGGTTGGGAATTATAATTATAAATATATATTTATATGATATATATGATATTTAGGATATATTTAATCTTCTATTATTATTATATAAATTCTTTCATCATTCTTTCAATTTAATCAAATTATGATAACTCCATTTCTGGAAGTACGGACTACCGTCTCCTCAATGTGATGTGATTCCTTCACAAATTACATGAACTGTATTAATAATGAGTTTAGTAAAATTATATGATATATATGAAATAATAAAAAAACTTTAATTATATTATATTCATATATAAATATATTTCATTTACATTCTTTATTTTTATACGCCATGAAAATGGATACAATTATCATGCATACATACAACCTACTGTCTCCATGAACGACGTATTCCATTTCATATATATATAATTTTTAGATATTATTAAAAATGTATATAAAATGAATTTGTATGATATATTTATCTATTTTTACATTATGGAAATAATTATGTCTTGCATTACGTTAGAGGATCACGAATGGAATGTAAAAAACATGTATGATAAATAAAGCAGTTATTACCTGAAACGTTAATTTAACATAGAAATGTAAACAAATGTGTAATAGAAAGTAAAAAAGTATTTTATTATATTAAATATATAAATATGGTTCTGTGATAAATTCATTATAAAATTATACTTATTATAAGGGAGTATTGTACGTATATGATGAAAGTCAAGACACAATGTAAGGGAGTTTCATCTCAATTTTAATTTCTATGAGATACATGCCTTATTCACGACTATTTATTTTGTCTAATGTATACAATAACCATGAATGTATTATATGGTAATTATACATAAATTTATGGGTATTTATATATCCATTTGATGATATTTCATTCATGGGGTTTATAGTTCAAAATTTTCCTCAATTGCAAAATAAATTTTGTCTAAATTTACCTTCGTTAATACACATGTTTTATTCTGAACTTATGTTCTATTATGAGCTATACATGATTCCAATTAAAATATTATATCATAGATAACTTTATTTTTTATTATATATTATTCTCCATGTAATTTCTTTTTCGTTCATGGTAAGTATGATTAAAATTGACTAAGTGGTACCAATTTGTTGAAACATTATTATCTTTTATAGAGACATTTTTTCATTAATGAAATATTATTATCCATTTATAATTAATACTCAAGAAATTAATTATATTTTGGTTATTAATTATGTCTTCACATATTAGTAACATTGATTCCATTCATTTTTAGTTATTGTAATTAATAAAATGTTTTCAGCAAATTTCGATCACATTTCTCTCTTCAGTTGGAAATCTATTTTTTTTTCAAAAACACTGTTTTCGAAAGAAAAAAAAATCAAAGAATATTTGAAGATATTTTTAATTGAAAAAAAATTCAAAAATGTATTATGGATTAAAAATATTCTTTTATAAGTTTTCAAATCTATTTTCTAAAGGAAAATACTTTCCAAAATATTTTTTATAGAAAATTCTGTTAATAAAGGATATATTCCACAAGGAATGTTTTTGTAGGATCATTAAAAATTATTTTCCCTAAATGAATAAGAAGGTTGATGTTACTCATGAAATTTTGGGAAATGATCCTAAGGATCCATTCATATTCTTTTTCTGAATTGTTTACACATTATGAAATTTTGTTTATGAAATATTTTCTCTTGTATGAGTTATATGATTAGAAGATCTATTTCCATTTCATGGGTTATATGTTTATGAAACCCAATTATATTTTTTGGTTATTCTTTGATAAAATTATTATGAAACATGTATTGTACAATATATTATGATATTATCACATTTCTATGGGTCCCATTTTATTTCATGACTTATGATATGATTATTTATGATCTTGTGGAACATGTAATTTTTAATAAATATTGATATGGGTGGGATGAATATATCCCTCCAATTCATTAGGTAAATGTTTATATCTGAATATATAAAATAATATGGTCTTGGTGGTGAACCTTTAATATTATGATTTCCATGGGAGTGAAAAATCACTACCAATATGTTTTTGGGAGTGAACTCATACTACTAAGATGACCATCAGAGTGGACTATGACTACCATGATGGTATTGGTAGTGAACCCATACAACGAATATAGCCTTGGAAGCAATTCCATGATTACTAAGAAAATCATTATATATGATTATTTGTCTACCACAATTTCATTTATTATTCCCATGTAATTATTTCATGTCTTATATTCTTTATTTCACTATTGTTCATGTCTTCTGAATTTTTAATATTTATTACATGATTCATGTTTATGATATTATGATTTGTATTGTATGATCTCTTAATGTTTTGATCACATTCTCATACCGATATTCTCATTTTTATGATTAAATGTCTGTTTTGTTTACCTTTAATGAGCATTTGAGCTCACCCTTTTCATATTTACTTTCCTTTAATTTGAATCTATGTTTTAATTATGATGTGGCATAGAAAGGTTTTAGTCCTAAAGATGTTAGTGGGAGATAATATATCTCTCTCTTGTATAATCATTTATTCTTCCTTGATTGTAATGGCACTATACTAAGATAGTCTTTGGGATTTTGTTAGATAATATATCTGGCTCTTGTATCATTATCCAATTGTTTTGGTCCAGATATAAGTGGAGACAACATAATGATTTTTTGTTTCACTTATAACCACAGTGGTAAGATAATATTTAGAAACCTAACAGTCCATTTACTATGAGTGATACATTGAAAATAAAAATCATTCAATTCATCTATGTATAGTGTGAGATAAAGTATTCTCAATTAATTTCCAAATTCAGGATAATAATGATCAATTCTATTCCACTAATGATAGTCTATAGGGTTATGAAGTTTCTCATATTTCTCTATTGTATATATATGACATTTGAATTATCTTACAATCTCGTCACTTCTATATCAGTGGATAAAACATCATTAAAATTATACCTTGTGTAGTTGTTTTTCTATTGATATATTGAAATTTAATTCAATAATTTTTCCTTTATTTCATAAGGATTCTGAGAACACATTTATAGAGAATACCATTCTTCCAAATAACTAGCAGTTCTTAGATACCTTTTTATGAGTCTTTTATTCCATATTTTACTTGAATCATACTTTGTTGTGGTTTGTATTATTTTTATACCCCTTTAATTTCAAAACATACAATAAACCATATAATATATCAAAAAATAGTTTTTGTACAACCAATCATTCAGTAATAAAAATCATATTTTGATATTCCTATCATTTAAGGATCATATATTATTTTTTTAATTTATTTTTATCATTCTATAAATTGGATCAAATAATATAGAATTTAAATTTTAAATTACTGTGTCCAAATTATCTAATAAGGTACACGTTATTTTTAGGAACACGAATTATGTTATCATAGGTAAAAACTAGTTATCACGGTATAATAAAAAATGGTAAAACTGAAAATCAAACTGTAAAATAACTAAAACATGTATAAAATACATGAGAGAATGTGTGGTTGATGGACATTATATTAAATTTATCTTCTCCACTCTATCCAATTTGTGTCAAAATTCCTTTTGAGTTAATTCCATTTATAGAATTTTTTGGGTATTTAAGAAAATTCAACTCCATTCCACTTATAGAAGGGGCTCTTCTCTCCACACATCCCCTCCCAAAAACTACAATTTTCAGACTAAAAAAACCAAATACAACGATAAAAATTCAGTGATAGATTATATATTTTATTAATTAACAAAATACTATAATTAAAAAGGTTAAATCCATTTACAAAGATAATATATTAAGTAGCAAGGAACATATTTCGTACAATTTCTTCATTTTCACCTGATATGAATTTATTCTATATAAATTTTATTTTTATCATCTAAAATGATAACATTAATATTTTAATATACTATAAAATTATAATAATTATCATACAAGTGTAACCACCATCTCCTTTTCCATTAAATAAATAGAATCATGGATCCTTTGTTTTGAGGATTACTACCGTCACGACGCAACATGTTTCATTTTTCCTTCACAACTATAAAAGGGTTGTCCTAATTGGGAAATAAGTATATAATTAGGATTTTTATATTATAATTTTTGTTTTTAATATTTAATAAATATTAATTAGTTTTCTCATTATACATGAAATGAAATCATCGATCATGCATATATTTGGTTTACCGCTTCCCTCGAACAATCAATTTTCATTTTACATTTCCTCACAGACTAGCATGGATGGTCATGTGGATGGGTTTGAAGGATACATATAATTTTTATGATATTAATATGTTTCTTGGAAAAAAATTTTTTAACCAATTAATTATATTATGAATAAATTATTTCATAAAAATTAATTGTATTTGACAACATAACTAAGAGAGAGAAAATAATTTATTAATAATTTATGATATTTTAATATCTATTAATTCTTATTATAATTAATTATGATTTGGATATGTACCGATAATAAAAACTATATGATATCATTGGGAAACTACTCAGTTGATGTTTCATATAAATCACTTTATAATCTTCCATTAACCATGGTTAGTTCAAGTGTATGTCAGTTTGACAACCTACTTGAAAAATGCTATGAAATTTTAGCATGGATGATAATTAAAAAATAATTAATGAAATAATTTTATATAATATTAAAATAATTTTTTTAGTTTTATAAATGATACATAAATATTATGTAGATTAATTAAGGAAAAGAACATCATAGTTTTTAAATCATTGGAAAATGTTGATTATCGATTTCACCATATATGATAACGAATAACGAACTCAAAAAATAAAACATATACTTTTTAAATTGTGATTATAATTCAGTAAAAATAATTAAATTAACTTGTAATTATTATCCTTTTATGAAGAATGAATAATATCCCTGTTATTATGAAACTAGTTCCAAATGAACAATATTACCCACACCTGACATCAAAAATGGGTAATAAATATATAATATAAATGAAAAGAATAATTATAAATAATGTTTATAAAAGGCTACTGATATGAAAAAATTTATTGAAAGTAGTTATTGAGATAATTGTTTTTTATAGAGGTTCTTAGATTTCATTCATCTAATCATGGAAACAAGGTATGTCGTTATTTTTCTGAAATTTAACTTCATGAGACGTATTTATTAAGGTAAACTTTTTCTACATTTAATATTGTGTGAATATTTTTTAAGGGATATATTTTACCATATTTAAGTGTATTCAATATTCATTTCAAGTACTATTTTTTAATTTATATTGATTCAAAATACATTAAACGTGAATGTTTTTCAATCAAAATGATATATATACTATAAGGGAATAACATACAATCTTATTTTCAAATACATATGGTTATTGAATGATATTATATTTAGTGAATTTTTATTATTTATATTGAATATATTTATTTCATATTATAATCATGGGATGTTATTAATTCCCTCTATATTTCATTTCCCCTAGGATTATATTTTAACTAAGTCGTTCTTGAAACTGACATCATCTTTTCTTTTTGGTATGACACCTCCCTTTTTCCCTAATCCATATCAATAATATAACATTTAATTTTCCCTTATCTACTATCAATTAATTTATTAAGGATATTTATTCTACTTGGTATTCATATAGATTATTTATATAGATGTTAACATTTTCCATATGGTGTTTTTTCATTAAAATGTTAAAAGATTATCATTTTAATATTTACTTATGAAACTGCCATTACACAACCAATGTGATTTTATATAAATATTTCTTCCTCTGATTTAAAGGTATATGAATATATTATTATATCCTGGTTTTATAAAATATATTTTTAGTATTATTTTAATTTATCATGGATAATTTTATTTATTATGTGAATTTTCCAAAAAATGCATAAAAATTATTTTTCAACTAAGTCATTGTAATTTTACAAATGAAATTTATGATAGAGGATACCCATAAAATGTAACCACAAACCTTATTTCCATCGATGTTTAATGTAATATCCTTATCATTTGATGGAATGATCCACCATAACATTTTTCTTTTCGAGTCTTCTTTGATGTATAACAATTGATTTTCATCCAATGCCATTAAATAATGAATACCATATTTTAATTCATTTGATTAGTCTATTTTCACCATGATACCATGAATCAATTAATTTTGGGATATTAATGAATTAACCACATTCCATTAATCTATTTGGTGTGTATTCAATCTACAATATTATCTTTATTGAATTGTATTTTCCTAGAAAGTGGCTAGATTTAATTATTAACCAATTTACTTTACATGGGTTATCATGTCACGATTATTGATGAAAATAATAATGATTTCCATATCTAAATATATATGGGCCCAATTTTTATTTGAATTGGTTAATTATGATGTGTTGAATGAAACCCAATTTCAGTCCATGGATTTTTTATACTATAGTGAATTATTGTTATTTTGAATGTTTTATAAATCCTATTTTATTTCCATTGTTTCTTTGTGATGTGAAAAATGATTGATTGCACGTAGAATATCTATGTATGAATGATGAATGTTTGGGTCCTATATCTCACTCCAACACATTGGGAAAAGCGTTAATATCTCATGAGATAGGTTTTCCTGAGTATATATTTAGTTCTAGTAATCATGGATTTTGATTTAATGGATCGTGATTGTTAAATTTCCTATACTAATGTGTGTTTTATATTTGAAATATTCAGCACTAGTTTATAAATGTTCTCTTGACTATGTTATTCTATCATGGATCTTGTGTATTGAATCACTCTTTTATATCATGTCATATTTTTTGTTAAGATTCATGTAATGATCTTTGACATAATAATTATTGGCGATAGTTTTTTATGTATCATGATTATACCTATATACTGATTTTGAAATTATTAATGATATTTAATTTTCAACAGTTATGCTTACACTAACTAATATTCAATGCTCACCCTATCCAAATGTTTTCATTTCCACAGAATATAATGAAATGTAATATGTATGAGGTGTCAATAAAGTTATATTTTCATACTTAATTTTTGGGCGTGTTGAATACTATTTATGGATTAAGATATTTTTTTCAAATTGGAATGAAAATTTACTATTATTTGAGAAATTTCTATGTGTTTTATTTATTTTTTTCCTAATTTCCTTAATCTATAAACATAAAATTTCAGTCGAGTTTTTTTAAATGAACTATTTTATTTATGTCATGTTATTAGTGGATAATTTGGTATATTTCCCCATAGTTGGTATCATAGAATTGTTTTTCTAACATTGGAGATATGGATGTTATTTATAAGGTATATTTTGTGACATTGAATTGTCTTAAAATATTTATAAATTAAGATTTATCTTAATTTCATAGATGATGATAAAAGATAAGGTGAGTTGAATTAATATTTCATATTTTGATATTTAGGATAAGATATATTTATCAAGAACACTCTAGGGAATAGTCTGAGGGTAATAACAATGAAAACAATAACATCCTAATTTTTTTGAATATATTATGATCTATGGTTTTTGATGAAAACTTATCCATGTACGAATACTAGAAAGTTGTTACCTGCCCAAGAAAAGTCGTACCTAGGGTAAATAACCCCAAATAGGGCATGTTGGTATTAATTCAATCATGAACTATTACAAAATAAAATCTTCTAACTACATTCCTCTCTGGATGTCCCAGGGGTTATGCTTTAGTCAATCACATTTTAGTGATGAACTATTATGAATGATTAGTTTCCTAAATATATTATTAAATTGAGTTAATAATTATGATAGGACATGGCATATTGTATCCTAAGAACAAACAAGAGAGTTAAATGATTAAGAAAATATCAGATAGTTGAAATGAAAGTATCATGGTATCAAATTAAGTTGTCATTATAGAAAAAATATTTAAATATAACATTCATATTCATTTAATTTTAATAGTTTTGATATTATCATATCCATTTTGGTTTTAGTATTTATTCGAAACTGGATTATAGGTATGAAGTTGAAAAATGTATATATCAATAAATTATTATGTAATATAAATGAGTAATGATACAAACTAAAAAGATTGATAATATTAGTAAAATATTTAAAAAAAATTTATATAATAAAATATGTTTTTTAAATTTGAAAATTTAATTTTAAAAAATTTATTTTAAATTTATAAACCAATATCTGAAATTTTATAATTTAAAGTTATGTTTTATACAAAATTATTTTTCATAAATTTTACATTTAGTATTTTAATTTTTTTATTATAAACTATATAAATGGACTCAATATAATTGGAAATAAAATTTAGAATTTGTCGGTCAAAATTAATAAATATTTCCTAATTTATTTCTATGAATATTTATATATTTACCTTTGGTAACAAATAGTTACCATGGTAAAAGTGAAAATGGTAAATGTAAAATATATAACTATAAAAGTCATGAAAATTCATAAACATGTGTGGGAATTCATGGTTGAAAAATTTATCAACCTGATAACTTCTCAATTATATTATTTATCAATTTTTTATCCACGTTCCATGGAATCAACTTCCCATTGTTTTTTATGTTTTTTGGTATTTACAAAAACACCACTCCTTTTTACTTATAATCGACGATCTTCTCTGTTCACATCCCATAAAATACAAAAACATTATATTCAGTATAATAAATAGAAGAATACATTATAATAAAATCAATACACATTAATTATGTTCTATCCATCCAAAAAACATTCCAAAAAAGTTTAACCCACTTCACAAAGGTAAGAACTCATGTAATGTGGTATGGATTTCTAATTGTTTCTTTATTTTGTTTCATTTTTTATATGTGAATTTCCTCGACATAGAAATTATTTCTTCCATATAAAATTATTTTTTTATAATCATTGTTATAATTTTATGTTATTATAAATTTTTTATATGAATCAACTATCCTCCCCTTTTCCATTATGAAAAATTAAAACGGGAATCTTTCTATATATGAACTAATTCCTCCACGAGATAACCTATTTCATTTTCATCCACCACAATACAAGGTGATTTATAATAAGTTATTTCATATATAATTATTATACTTATACAATTATTATAATTATTTAATTATAAAATATATTATTCATTTATCATATTCACTGAAAAAAATTGCTAACTATGTATACTTGTGGCCTATCTCCTCCCTAGAATGATCAATTATCATTTTCTATTTCGTCAATATAATATGTGGATCTTAACGATAATTTTTTATAAAAGATAAATATTATAGTTTTTATAAGACAAATTAAATCTACTTTTAATTGTATATATAATAATAATCATTTCAAAACTAACCATCTTAAAAATAAGCTTTAAGAGGGAAATAACAATTTCATCAAATTATGTTATATTATTATATCATTTAATTATATATATAATAAATTTTAATTATTATATATCCCTATAAAAATAATATTTTAAATTATTAAGATACTCTTATAAGGTTTTTTCAACTAAATCACTTCATAAACATCCATTAATCAATATCGGTTCATGTGTGTGTATGTTTGACAACCTACATAAACAATGCTTTGAAATTAGAATGTGATTGATTTTGAAAGTATAATTACTAGTATAATATGATATAAGTTTCTAAATAAGTATGTTATTTTGGTTATGGAAATAATACATCAACATTTAACTCATTAATAAAGAAAACTCCAATTATAGGTTAAAAATCACTAGAAAATGTTCATTGTCAATTTCACCTTCTAGGAGAAAATCATAAATACTCATGAAATGAATCATAAAACTAATAAATCATTATATTTAAAAACATATATTAACATTCATGAACATGGAATGATGAACTTCAGGATAAGAATGGATAAGAACACTTCTTTTATAAAACTACATCAATATGATCAAGAATACACATATCCAACATCCAAGATAGATAAAAATAATTAATAAAAAATATAAATTAAGAGAATAATTATAAATTATTTTCATAAATGGTTATGTATATTAAAATTCTCTAAAATAAGTAATTTATATATTTTGTATTTTTATATAGGATACTGGAGTGCATTTGATTAAGCGTGTAAATAAGCTAATGGATGCATTGTGTGAAATTTAATTTATTGAGACACACTACTAAATATGCATTGAGATACCTTTAATATGGGGCTATTAATTCCTAATGAATGAATTTTAACATATTCATGGGGTTTTAAGGGCTGAATCATGTAATTTTTATTAAAATTTTCATTGATTCGAAAGATAACATATTTGAAAGTGGTTTTGATCAAAAATGTTATTTAGAATATAAATGATTCATTTATAATATTATTTTCAAATAATTTTTTTAGTATAATACATCAAGGATTTTTTATATTTTAAAAAATAACTCTTAATTTCATTGTATAATCATGGGGTTTCATATATTCCCATTATATTTCACTTCCCCTTGCCTCATATTTTAACCCAAGTATTTCTTGAAAACAACAATGTCATTTCATTTCGGCTAGAAACACCCCATTTACCACACACACACATATATAAACATATATATTCAAAATATTATTTTATAAGAGTATTGATCTTTTCTATAATAATTTATTAATTCCATTTTAATCAATTGGAAATAAAATTAACACTTTCCATATTTTCTCTTTTTATCTGAATGTGAAATGATTCTCTTTTAAACGTTTACATGTGGACATTTCCTTCCACCGCCTCTTTAATTTCATATTATGAATTATCACTAAATTTTTATGGTTTCTAATAAAATTTTTATTCTACATGTTAATAAAAATACTCCCATTAAATTTATTTCAAATAATTAGAGTTATTTTTTATATCTGATGATATTTTTTCAAAAACTCATAAAAATTATATTTTTCCTGAGTCATGTCCTTTGAAGAGTCTTATTCTGGATTGAGGATATTCATGAAATATAAGCATCCTATATACTTCCCAAGTGGAAATATGTAATATTCTTTTATTTTTGAAGAATTACCCATAACTTCCTTCGTTTTGGCCAATTTTCTTCATTATATAACATTGATTTGTAATCCAATTCATGTCATTTATCAATACACAATTTGTAGAAACTTTATTGAGGGGTGTAGACCTAGATTCAATGAATTTAATTATTTGGTGAAATTATTTTCATAAAAATATACCCTTTATCTATATTTTGAATACAACATATGATTTATTATTTTAATTGAATGGTATTTACTACGAAATGTACTTGATGTTATTTGATACCCATTTATTTTTCCTAGGTTTATCATGTTTGGATTATTTAAATTATTACTAATAATTTCCTTGTGTTAATATATATGGAAACCATTAGTCTTTCCATTGATTATTTATATTGTTTTTAGTGAAATACATTTTCTATTTATAAGTTATTTGGGATATAATAATGACTGATTTTCATTTTTATTGTTTTATCAAATTAATATTTTTTCATTGTGTTCTTTATGATGTTATTAATTATTTCTTTCAAGAATCACTCATATGTATTAATGATGATGGGTAAGTTACAATTTCTTCCATAAAATCATTAGTTTGAGAGTTTATATCTCATGAGACCATTATTCAAAAGTATTCATTATTTTATCATAATCATGGGCACTAAAGGTGAATCTGATGGAAGTTATGTTACCTATATAAAGTTTCTCACATATTTGAATGATACCTCATAGTTTTATGAATATTTTCATGACTATATTATAATGTATTATCCCTTATTTTTAACACACTGTTTTGATTCATGCCTTATTTTATTTAAATATTTATGTAATTATTTATATCCTTATATTTTTGGGGAATGATTTTATTATGTATCATGATGTTACCCATAGTCTCATTTATTCTCATTTATGATATTTATTTTCTATAGATTATTTTTACGCTTATTAAGAATATTATCTCACCACATTATTATGTATATATTTACATAGGATGTGAGGAAAATTGTAATGTAAGATTCCACTAGAAGGTTATCTTATGAGGATATTTTTTGAGACATGTAGAAGAATTTTTATGAATTAAGAGGTTGATATCATAGTAGGAATATGAAATTACATATTTTGAAAAAGACATGAGTTTTTTATTTAATTTTTATTTTCACAATTATCTAATTCTATAAAGTTAAAATTCATTTGGAATTTATTGTAATGAGATATTTTCTCTAAGACTTGTATTTAATGAACGACTACTTCGTGGTAACTATACGCCATATATTATTCAATTTTAAAACTAATACTATGAAGTATAAAGTTATTATATAGATTTACGAGTCACTTCATGATTATCAAGGAAAACATTGGATAATTTCATTTCTATATCCATAATGATTCACTGTTATCTTTGATTAGAAACCCACATGTTTATTTAATCAATATGAACTAAACACCTCATTCTCCCCATTGTGGAATTATTATATCAAAAGAAAATAAAACAAAAGGATCTTTTCATAATATAGAAATAGACATGCCTATGTGTTCTATTAATTTCTGTAATTTTTTCCTTCTCGTGCATCCAATAGGTATTGTGGCATCAGATTGAAACAAATTCATGTAACCTCATGGTAAATGTTATCTTCAACAATTTTATTATTCTTGAAATTTAATTTTAATGTCAAAACTCAATATTCTCAAACATTGGAAGATATTATGATGATCTCTTTTATTGGATTACGTCATAGTCATGGTCTTCACATGAACACAACAGACTCAATGAAACACTTAATTGATTGAAAAATCCATAAGCTACTTAGGTAGGATATAATTTCCACAATGTCTTTTTGGTTAGTTATTTTCAATTTCTAGTTTTTTACAGATGAATAGAATGAATGTTAATGTGATCGCCACATCAAATATGTCTTTTAGAGGGAATTTCACTATAATAGCTCAAAACCCACTAAGTCAGAGTGCAAACCCATTAGGGAAAACCTACTCACATTTTCCACCCATTCCCTATATCATTGTGGTTATGGCCATATCTGTGAACCTCCCCATTAAACCATGCCTCAATTTTTTGTTATTATGCAATCTCAGGTTAAGTGGAACTCAAGATCAGTATTCGTTTTTCTTCCATACATGGCTGGTTTATAATTTTTAACACTTACAATACACATTGACAGAATATGAACATGTTATGTATAGTTAATTACTATATGTAATAAATTCATTAAGTAATTTAATAAGTCTCATTGTATATTGTAAGAAATCCATCATATGAACTTTAAGATTGTATAATTTTTTTATTAATTTTTAATGTTACATTTTTTATTATTGTTAATGATATTAAAGTAAATAGTATCTATGTCACCTAATTCCAACAATAAATCGCACCATATACTGAAACAAATCCACTATATATACTACCATTTAAAAAAATTGTAATAAATTTTTATATTATCTTTATTATTATTAATAATTTTTTTAATATAAATAATATATATATATATATATATATCATATTCAGTATAAATTCTTAACAATATTATAGAGGAACATTTTATATGGTTTTTATAATAATAAATTTATAATAATAATAATAGTAATATTAATAATAAAGATATATTTACTTACATATACGAGATTGAATTTTTTTAATGCTTTATTTACCATTACATTATAAATTCAAACATTACTATAAGTGTTCTTTTTTACTCAATGTCTTAAAATTATGAATTTTTCATCCCATTGACTAATAATAGATTAAGATATAGATAAAATAATAATTTTGTTATGTAGTTCGGTGTAATGAATGGGATTGAGCATGTTGAAGATCACTTATAAAAATAATGATGGAGTTGACATCGATTGTAGCCAGAAGAATTCCTGGAGTTAGGAATGTCTCTAAAGAATTAAGAATTTGAATGATTTCACTAATGATTGAAAATCAATTATAGTATTGATGTGAAGAATCAGTAAACATTTATTTTTGTCTAGATGACTAATTGAATATAAATATGGTTATTGGAATGATAATAGATTTATCCTAGGACCGTTTGAATAGGGTATCATCATTAGCCAAATACCATGTTGAGGAATTGTGATGAATAATGAAAATGGGGGAAATAGGAGAATGTGGGAGTAACACATGAACATAAATATTGGTTTTTGGTATATATAGAATATTAAAAATATAAAATACATATTATATATATAATTTTCTTTATTATATAAATTATATAATTATGTTGATTGATTATATCATTACATTAGAATTTATATAAAAATATTAATTATATTTGTATTTATAATTATTATGTTAATATAGTAAAAATATATTTTATTTTTATGCATAAATTAATCAATATACATATATAAATAGTTTAAATTTAATTATAGTTAATTTAAATATAATTATATAGTAAATTTAGTTATTTTATAGATATGAATCTATTTATAGATATAGATATATTTATATTTTATTGGAGGCTTGCATGAGTGGATATGTCACTGAATAATTATGTATATGATTAGAGTTGAGAAAGTACAAGTATACCTTTTCCTGGGATTTATAGTTTTTTATTATCGATTGAACATTAAAAGACACAGAAAAATGTGAAAAAGTTGGTACATAATTATACTGGTTGTGTCACATATGAAAGAAAGTCTCCCTTTATGCTTTGTTATAGAACTTTAATGACACAAGGTAATTGAGCTATAAAATTTCAATGTACCAACTGTGGTGTGGGTCATCCCATAAAGGGGGATGTAGTTTCTACTTCTTGGCTGAAGTGGTGTTTGCATTGTTTCCAATATTCATAGCCTCCATTACCATAATAAATATTAATATATATATATATATATACATATATATATTTTAAAAATTATTTTTATATTTATAATATATTATATTTATATTATATTATGTTAAAAATAAAAAATAAAAAAACATTATTATATATTTGATAGTTATAATCTTTTTTTAAAAAAATTATATATTAATTATAATCATTAATTATATGAACATATTTATATGTAATTGAATATAAATATATTTTATATTGTATAGTTTTTTGGATAATTTATCAAATTAAAAATATTTCTTTTTCAATATTTAGTTCAGTGTATTGAATATTAAATTAAATGAAAATATTTAAAATAAATAAAGAAAAATTCAATTATAGTGTATTTTATTTATTAGAATGGAATAAATAATTTTGTATGAAACGATGATGTTAGATAATATGCAATCCTTTGATGAGTATTTTTAAAAATATCATTAAAAACACCACATAAATCATATAGGCACTATCCTACCTCTTTGACTCCATTTCTATATTCAATAGTGAAGTCGTTCTAATACATTAATGGAGTGCCTAGGATAGTGGGAACAACTAGTTCGATCAGATTAGATGATCATGATCTCAATTTGTAGATATTTTCATAAGAATGATATTATTTCTATAGAGTCCCATTAATTAAAATTTGATAATTCATCTCAATCAATGATTCATCATTGGAATGAAAGGATTATAGTAGAAATGTTATAATAATTGAGTGGTTATTCATTTGATATTATGTTAAGGGGTCTCCAATCCACTAATCGCACCACCAAACATCCCACCTCCAAAAGGTTATGAGGTTTTCATAGGTTCCACCTCATGACTCCAGGCACCCTTTATGACCTCTATTATCCCAACCTCACTCTCAGATCATACCCACATCCACATAGACCAATAGGTTCCTAAACAACACATTAGTGCCCTAAATCTTCCTTAATTTCTCTTCGAATTCACTGTTTCATAGACTCTTTATGGTTTCTCCATGGTTTCTATATTTGGAAGTACGTGAATTTCAATAAATACCTTTGAAAAAATCATCAAAATCTCTTAGGTATTAATAGATAGTGTGATATTTGGAAATATGGACCCACTAAATTTCCTCATTCTCTTTATAGAATCAAATAGATTTTCCTCTCCATGGTCTAAATTACTTTGTTAAGTTGATGGTGTCTGATTTTCGTTATTTAGTTTGGACAATGATTTACACATGAAGCATGATCTTCCTTTAATGGTGACAAGGGTTAGTTTTCTATTCATGCCCTTCTCTTTAAAAACCCACAATTCTAAAAAATCAATGTAATATTTTATTGATGTCTCTTGATTATGAAGATTTTTTCTCGTATCTTTTTTACCCTATGTCTTCACATATATTTTTGGAGGTATATATATCTAAGACCTCAGTATATTCAATTTGGATTGAGGTTGGAGAAGAATATAGAATTCATCTGGTAGTGGATTTTGATTCCTTGTTTTAATATTGTTCATCATGCTTTAGATTAGGTCACCTTCAAAAGTACAAACCACAACCAATGGAGAGGGTTTTTATTAGAAATGAATCACTCCATGAACATGTTGGTAATGGTAATGGAACTGGTATATATTCTCTGAATAAAAAATTTTAGTTCAAGAGTAGATAGCCCGAGATAGACTTCTACTATGGTACTTATACTCAAACTGCGAGGCTATCAGCCCTTGGATCTAAAAATCATGGCTTAGATTTTAAAATTTAAACCCTATTGAATGTAAGTATAGTATTTAGAAACCCATGGAAGACGTGATGAGTCCATTTCTAGACTCCAATAGATTGAGGGTCTTAAATGCTAAAATAAATGAAACTTTAATCAAGAGTGAAGATCCTAAAGCAGTAGTTTCCTATAATACAATAAGGGATGTGGTGTGGCCTAACATGGGTCCTTGTTGTCTATGGATTAGTGAAGAAATTGATTCTCATTCTTTTGGGAATAAAGATGAACATGGAAATCTAATAAACCCCAATGTAGATAGGAAGAAGAATCATGGATATATTTAAAGATCATACCTAGTTCAAAAAATAAATAATTTAGAAGGAAGGGAAATAATGTTCATAAAGAATAGGCCACATATGGAATAGGCTCATACAAGAATTATAATGAATAGGCGCATATGGAATATAATATCTATTCATAATTATTAATGAAAAAATATAATATTGAATTTAGAATTTACCTAGTTAACTCATAATGTAATAATTAGCAGCACAATGATTAGAAAAATCATCCAAAACCATTGAGTAATCATTAAAAAAGAAAACCTTATGGGATAAATAAAAATAAGAAATATATAGTGTGAGCTCTGGAAGAAAGGAGTCCTATAAAAAGTCCAAGGAGATAGATGGTGATCTCACACCATTAGACCAATAATGTAATAAGAGTAATAGAATATGAAGTAGAAGGTAATTAGCCATGTGGGGTGAATGTAGGGAGCAAGAGAAGGCTTGTATGGAAGGATTGGTGAAATCATAAATAAGAAAATATTAGATGTTCATTCTCCACTATAAGGAAGAAATGATAGAATAGTATTTCCAGATTAATTATTCACAGTAGAATTTTAACAACATTTATGAGATAATGGTTTGAGTTGATATTATTGAGGATCAAAGGGTCATGAAAAATAAAAAACATCCCATTTTGGAATGAGACATAAATGAAATGATGATAAATTTTGTGGAATAAATCTATAGTGGGGACAAGATTTCCAATTATTTTGAGGACCAAATCAATGATGATCCATACACTAATGTAAACACTTTTCATTAGAGGTTATAAAGAGAAATTGTTTTAAATAGTTTTTGTCTCATATTTAATTATTTGTAATTTCTTTCTATGTTCATTTTACCATTCCTTTAAAAAAAATTTATCCACATTATATTCAAAAGAAATTTTGTAAAAGAAAAATTAATTTTTATTTAGTCAATTAACTAATAAAAATTATACGAAATCATTCCTATATGGAGGACCGAGTCCTGCTACTAGGAGAGTGAAAATAAGTAAATATGAGAGGGTATTTCATATTTTTTTATACAGTGAATTCATGTAATTTATAAATAAGTAAGAAATATTTTCCCTTCTATATTCTATGCATTAAATAATTAATTTTTAGATAAATTTTTGAGAAACATTATTAAATGTTCCGAATAAAAGGGTTTCACAACTCCATTACAAAGAAAATGAAAGAGAAAACAGAGGTGAAAATTTACTTGATACTGCTGAAGAAGATGTGTAATGAAATATATATTTGATTATTAATGTTTATTGATGTTTTAGAGAAATTCAATAAAAATTTAATTTGGTAAAAAAAATGACACTCTAATGGATATTTCCAATTCTAAGAGTATATAATGTTATTTGTAGGGTGTAATTCTTAAACTCAACCTCATGGTGAATTAATTATAATTATAGAGAGTGGTAGATAATATAAAATAAATGAGGAGTTTTTGGGTATAGGATCAAAACTAGAATAGTTTCAAAATGATGAATCTATAATGAATGACTAAATTGGACGTCAAATCAGTGAGTTATGATGTGATGTATTAGAAAACACCAGTGAGAGCTTGAGTTTTCATGACTTTAAATGGATTTGGTGCCTGACCAGCCACATAAAAATTAAGGTTTGGGGTTAATTGTTGGGGTGTATTCTCAAACAATGTTATCATGTGGTGGTGGTTTTATATAAACTGTATTTTGGTAATCAGATACATTCATCTTTGGTAGGTTCTTTTTTTACAATTATGTTTTTTTTATATTTTTCATAATCTTGAGGGGTACCCTGTAGACAACTAAAAATGAGGATTATTTTGACATAAAAAATTTTATTTTGAGGATGAAAGGGATTCCACTAATAGTAGTAGTGGAGTTTTTTAATTTTTAGAAAAAATTAAATAGAAATAAGTTGGTTAAATCCTACATAGATTACTCCCTCTCACCATTCTATTACTCTTGATATTCATGTTTCAGCTGAACCACAAAATAATAGCATTCTGCATACTGAAACAGGTACCTTGATGCTCTCTCTTACTTCAAATTTTAATTCCCACTGTGTGAAATCTATTATTATATGTAGTGTTGTTTATGTGGAACTTGTTACTCAATCTATTCTTCTTTATTGAAAACATAATATTTTTTTAAACAATACAATTTTGATCTTGATTTATCTTCTCACATGTATATTAATCACCAATCACCTTTAAAAATGGATACGGTGGACACAAAAACTCCTTCAATACTGAATTCACCTATTACTATATAAAAGACAGATATGGAGGCTATTTTTGATTCGGTTTCAGAACAAAATTATGAAATGTCACCTCTATAGAACATAAACACTACCCACACTACCCCTAGGTAGATTTCAACTACTGCAAGGAACGAGACTTCTTCTCCTGTTTTGGAGATTAAACTTATTGATAAGAAACAAAAACCAATCCCCTCTCAAAAATTTAGAAGATCAAAGAGGATGAAATGTTCGGGAAAAGGAAAAAATGTCTCTAACCTAAAACACAAGTCCAAATGAATATTATCTTTTGGAATTGTCAGGGTAACGCTAATGCCGACACTCTATTTCTTCTTAATAGGATCTTAACCACTCATAAACCCATGTTTTTTAAAATCTCGGAACCTAAAATATACTTCACTTCATACTTCATGAACATCTTCTCTATTAACTATGTTTTTCTAGTATCATGCAAAGATGGCTCCTCTATAGAAACTCTATGAAAATTCTATAATAATTGCCTACAAAACGTGAATATTGATTTATGTTTAGAGAAAAATATTACTTGTGACTTTCTTTTGGGAAGGGAAACACTTTTTATGTACAATGATTTATGCCAAAAATATATATCAAAAAAGAAGTATCCTTTGGCATTATCTATCTATGTTGAAAAACAATATTGATGTCCCTTTGATTATTATGGGTGACATCAATGTAATTCTTTTTTCCAATGAGAAAATTTTCCACACTAATCTTCCAATATCTTCAAATGAGTTTAGAGATTCTATTTATGATAATATCCTTGTGGAAATCAACCAGACTGGTGGTATGTATACTTGGTATAAGAGGAATTATAATAATGTTTTTTCTAGTAAACCAGATAGATCTATTGTTTATATGGACACTCCAGATAAATGGGATAATGTCTTGAGTATCATTTTACCGAGGTTTAATTCGGATCCCCACCCTATTCTGGCCAATATTCACACTAAAAAATGTAAGCCTATTCTCCCTTTCAAATTTAACAATTCATAGTCTACAGATCACGATTGTGTGTCTTTCATCAAAAAAGTTTTGGATACTATGAGTCATCATTAGTATGCTTTTTCCTTCATTTTAAAACATAAAAAAATTTAAAACATTCAATAATTAGTTGGTGTAGGGATAAAACTATGCAAATTGACGTTGATATATCCTCACTTGAAAAAGAGTTGGATCAATTGCAAAATCATAATACCAATATAGATTTTAACCTCGATCCACAAACTGAAATAATCATATCATTAAAACTCAATTCCCTAGTCACTTTAAAAGAAAATATGCACAAACAAATTTTCCAAACCAAACGGTTAACCGATGGTGATAGAAACAATAAATTCAATAATTCATTTCAATGACTTATAAAGGCCAGTAGACCTGTTACTAAACTTTTACGTAATGATGTGATTATTCATTCAGTGGAAGTTATCTCCAACTATGTTGTTTCATATTTTCAAAATATTTTTAATGGTCTAGAATTAATATAAATTTTTGACCTGATATCATCCAATGGATGGTAGATGAAAATGAAAATTCATATCTCCTTTGAATCCCTTTGTACCATGAAATTATAGACACTATTTTTAGGTTAAAATCGAACAATGCTCCTGGTCCAGATGGCTTTAATGACATATTTATTCAACAACATTGGGATGTTATTTATCTTGATGTCTATAAACATGTGAAGTATTTCTTCTGCAATGGTTTGATTCCTCATGGTATTAATTCTCAATTTATTACATTAATCCCCATGTTGGAAAATGCGTCCGAGATCCAACAATTTAGGCCTATTGGACTGATAATCAATCTTTTCAAAATTATTTAAATAATTCTATCTAATAGGATTTCCCCTATATGCATAAAAAATGTTTTTGGAATCAATTTGGCTTCAATAGGGGACAGTATATACAAGAATTTATTTTCCTTGCATCAAAATGAACCAAAAATTTAAATAAATTTTCCAGAGGAAGAAATGTTTCTATCAAACATGACATTAGGAAGGCCTTTGATACTATTTATTTGAACATTATTTTTAATGTTCTAAAACGATTTGGAATTAATTATACTTTTATAAAGATGATAAAAACATTGTTCAACTCTGCATCTATATCCATCTTGGTCAATAGAACTCCCAGGGGAATCTTTAAATGCCCAAAAGGGGTCAGACAATGTGACCCGCTCTCAGATATTTTATTTGTAATTGCCGAAGATTATCTCAGAAGGATCCATTCTTAATTGGTAAATCAAAACGAAATAAAACCTATACATGCAGCCATAAATCGTAGAGTCCCCACTCATATCTTATATGTTGATGACATCATCTTGTTTCTTCAAGGTGTCCAAAAGAATATTGAAATTCTTTAACATTCCATTACTCACTATGAGAATGTCTCGGGTTTAGCCATTTCATTACATATATTGCAAATTTTTTTGGTTAAAAATATCCACAAATAGAGAAAAACACTATTACCAATGATCTTGGTATTAAAGAAGGTTTCTTCGACTTCACTTATTTGGGAGTACCTATATTTTTAGAAACACCTAAAACTATTTAATTTCCTAACTAAGTGGATCAAGTTATTAATCAACTCTCTAATTGGAAAGGTATGTCCCCCTCATGGGCTGGTAGAATCTGTTTGATCAAATTGACCATAGTCTCCGATATAGTCTACACCCTTATGATTTATAAATGGCATGCTGGTACATTCAAAATAATTAACACCTATATTAAGAACTTCATCTGGAGAAGAAGTATTTTTCAAAAAATATTTTCACCATTCCATGGGTTACATGTTACAAACCTTTTAAAAAAGTGGTATTGCTATTAAAAAAATAATTTTGTTTAATTATGTTCTTAATGCAAGACATACATGGAGATTAGTAAATACTCACTCAAATTCAATTGACATCCATAAACACAGATTCCTATCAAAACATAGGAATGGGAACATTAATTATATCTCTTCCTCAATCTGGCCTTCCATTAGGTACACTTATCATAAAATCATAGAAAACTCTAGATTGATAATGAGCATTGACTCTAACATAAATGTTTTTCTCGACAATTGGACTGGTGTTCCGCTGGCCTTGATGCTCTCCCATGATTCTACTCTAGTGGACACCCGTCACACTATTAAATCCGATCTCCATTACCATCAGTATAATATCCCTGAAAATGTTGCTCAGATCATTGATAACTATCCTTTTATTAACTGTGAGGATTTTCTAATCTGGGAACCCTCACAGAATGGTATTCTTGACTCAAAAATTCTTATGTGAACAACATTCATGGATCTGAATCTATCTTTAATTGGATAAATTTTTTCAACAAGACGTGGATTAAGCCTACTAGAAACACTCTAATTTTGAGAATTTCACATAACAAATTTCCCACTGAGTTTTTCCTTCAATATTTTGGAATCCATCAATGCTTTCAATGTCTCCGATGTAATCCACATAGGGATGACACTAATAATCTATTTTTATCTTGTGCCACAACCTCTGTTCTTTGGAAATATATTTTTTACATTTTTGATTGCATATGGAATTCCCCTGACTCAATATTCTCTCCTCATATATGTTGTGAGTAGCACCAATCCTCTCATCAAATTATGAACATTTTGTAGATGCTATTTCTGAGCTCTTGTATTTTATCTGGTATGAGAGAAATGATATTATACGCAATAAATTCTTATTAAATATTATGGAAAAAATACACGGATCCTCATTGCGAATCTAGAAAATACCTCGATTCAAAAATCTCACTTCAACAACTCGTTTGTTGACTGGGAGAGTTTGCATAGGATTCAGGTTGATGGCATATATCATCAACCTCTTAACACCATTGGTGTTTTCTCACAAATTCCAATGTTAGTATGGATCAATGTCAATATTGATTGTTCCTTAAAGGGAAATCCTGGACCTTCCCGTAGCAGAGCCATTTTCAGAGATTCTTCTGGCATGTTTCATGGGTGTTTCATTTGAAAATGTGGCATATATTCATCATTGGAGGCCGAAATGATTGGAGTAATTCATGCTGTCATGTTTTCCATTCAAAAAGGCTAGGAGAAACTATTTATTGAAAGTTATTCTACCCCCAATTTCCAAGCAATCTAGAATGGTCTATCTCACCTTTCCTGGCCTTTGATCAGTCATTGGATTCAGTGCTTGGACTCTCTACATGGTATAGACTACATTGCCACACATACTTTTAGAGAGGCTAACGTTGTTTCTGATTCACTTGCCAACAAGGGTGTTCATCAGACCATGACATGGATGGAAACTGTCCCTCCAGATTTACTTCACCTATTTGCTAAATATTGTAAAATAATCATTTCATTTCATCTCTTTTACTCTTTTAAACTATTTTATTCAATAAAAAAGTTCTTTGGTCTTTGACCAAGGCACCACCTTCTCAAAAAAATTGAAACCTATATCACTATTGAATTTGTAAAATGAATATCAATTTGGTAAATAGTTGAATAAAATGACATTGATTAATCCAAAAAATATCTTTATAATATCTATATAATAAAATTAAACATAACATGAAATATTAAAATTTCAAACGATTATATAAGTGAATGATTAATTATCTATGTGTTATTATAGAGTCAAAAAAAACATGTATATAGGGTAGTTAATTACATATAAAATGAACAAATAAATAAAAAAAAATAAAACCATGTCAACCTCATAAGTATCAATGTGAAACATTATCAACAATGATTCTATTAGGAACATAAATTCAAAGCATCTAATTTAAGTAATCACGTTTTCAATTAGGGGGAGTGAGACCCATAGATTGGTAGAGTTTTTGGTCGATTGTTTCTACATGAAAATACTTAGAGATAATATGGACTACACCAACATGGTTTTTATGGATTCTTGAAACACCACTATGTGTAACACTTTTATTCGGTACATATCTAGTAGAATGGTATTTATATTCACTACCATCAATGTTATGGTATTTTTTATTAGAGTTTTCAATAAATGTTTATGAAACCATTAGGTAACTGAAACAAGTATATATATTTATATATTATATCTTCTCACTAGTTTTGGTTGGGTGTGGTATGATTCATATATGTATTACAAATATGGGGTTTTTTTTGTAATTTTGTGTGTATAAATTAATTTCATAACATAATTTAATATTTAACATTGCTAAAATATCAAAAATAATAATTAATTGTATTTTTTCAATTAATTTTTACCAATTATTAAAAATTACTAAATGTTTTTATTCTTATAAAATTATCATAAATTAATTTAGAGATTCAACTTTTCACAGTTTAATCATCACATTTTATTTTGAGATAGATGTTTTCATGAATTCATCATCACATTGGCTGGCTTTAATTTTTTTACATTTTTATTTATTTTTTATGATATTTATTTATAAAATTATATATATATATATATAATTAAAATTAAATAATTGTTAAATCCTAATGAATAATTTTAAGTATTATTATTAATACTAGTTATAGTTATAATTTATTCGTTATAATATGAAACTATGTGATATGTAAATAATATGTTTTAGAATGTTTAAAAATTGATCCTAATTTTATTATTATTATTACTATTATTTTAAATAATATTTCCATTTTATATGCAAAATATGATTTTCTTTATTTCATAAATTTTAAAATTAGTGATTCTAATATATGAGATTATGAAAAATTTATATATGTTAATTATATTCTTTATATTTTCTGATAAATAATATTATACATTTTATATATTCTAATTATAGTTGTTAAAAATGAATAAATAGATTACTAGTCATCAATATTTATAATTTTCATATTATGAAGTGTTTATGATTTTAATATTTAAGAGTAAATTAAATTATATAAATTATTTTTATATCCAAGAGTTTTATATTTTTTTTTTATTGATAATACATGTTGATATTAATTAGAGGAATTCTATGATTGATTACTATTTAAAATGCTTTCACAGGGGTGCACACATTCGTCTATAAAGACGCGCTGATTATTGCACTGCATTCCTAGTTTCCAATGGCGGGTAGTATTTGTCACTTATTCAGGGATGATTTCTCCTTGATTAAAACAGAATGATATGATGTTGGTCTATGCGTCTATGGATTCCTCCTCGATTTTCCTTACCTAGTCTGTGTCTCCCTCATAGATTAAGATGTCGTTCATGGAACTCATCCCAGATCCATATCTCTATGGACTCCAGTTAATTACACTATGTGAAGATGATTGGGACAAGTTGGATTAGGCATGAACACCATGGAGATCTCCTATATAATTTTCCATGGAAAGGATCAAAGTCCTAATGGTTCAGAATGGGGCTATTGGGACATACACTCTAGGCATCCCATAGAGGATTTCATGGTCGATGATTACACTAAGCCCACATGAGTCATGATAGGTGTGAGAAACAAGATACAGTAGAGACATGACAATCACATCGTGAAAGGTGAATCCATGGGAATTGGAATGTGGCTTAAATGAGGTTAGCGGCCCAATGAAGAAAAATTGGCATAGATTTGGTTAGCGGCCCAGGGAGATGGAGATTGGGACATACTCCAGGATGGAGGACCAAACAGGAAAATCCTAAAGGAAGAGTTATGAGATTTGGAGGATCTTTGCATCCCTCTCCCCTCTTATTATTAGGCATGAATTAACTGTGGAAAAGAAAATATTTTTCTTCCTTCAAGAAAGGATAGGGGCTTACACCAAGGTTGATGCCATTCCCCGCAGATAGGCACCACTCCATAAAACATGATCTCATTGCATCTGAGGAATATTTCACTCATGTGGAGATGAGAGGTCGTAAACAATGTCTTAGTTGGGGTACCCCGCATAGAGTGCATGGGGTGGGCCATAATTTATTGTCATGTGATGTGGATGATGGTTCTTGGCAGTTTAATGTCTTATGGCTCAGACGAGTTGGGTTCCCTCCGCACCACTATGACTTAAATAATTGGCACCCTTTAACCCTTGGTAAAGGGAAGGCACTGGAAAATCCATGTCTAGGTGTTGTCGTGCAGTGGTCCATGTTAGAATGGCTATGTGAAGAATTAATAGTCATTAGTGTTCCAACAAGAATAAGCATGAGGTGAGGCAACGCAATGGGAAGCACTACCCAAGGGAAATTTAATTCACTTCATTAAAACCTAGATGGTATCTTTGGAAAAGGAGTTGCAGAGCTAAGGGTTTCATAGGTAGAATCCTCGTGAAGCTCTAGTGCATCATGTGGTAGAGGGGATTCAGGAAGAGGTTTTCTTCACAAAGTGAAGATGCCTAGCCTAAGAATATGGAATATGATCATATAGGAAGTGATTCACAAATTTTAAAGAACTTCGCAGAGAAGTAATTCACAAAGCAAGTTTGCTTTGTGAACCATAACATTGCACAGAAATGTGCTTCATAGAGCACAATGGTCATTCCTAATCATTTGGGTATCATGTGCGTGGAAGGTACATAATGAATCATAAGTTCCCCACAATATCCCGAGCCCCATTGAAGATCCCCTTATTTCACAAGGGCCCATGGACTTTGCAAAGGACATCTCTCTTTGAAGAGGGATTGAATTCCAGAAAAAGGGAAGGCACTTTCACGATGCATAATTTCCATGAATATTTCATGGTTTTCACAGCAGAAATTGCATCGTGATTTGAGAGCTAAGATGGCTAAAGGTCCGATGATCCATGCGTTGGGATACAAGGGAACCCACTATTTATACGGAAGAGGTGCCACGAATCATAGCTATCTTGGCATGAGGACACAAGGAATTTTGTGTAACCATGGAGCCACCCGCCAACTTGCTCCACTACCGCTTCACAAATGTCAAACTGGTTCACAAATCCTCCTGTCTTTTTGCTCTATTGAGGCTTGAAAAATGTCAAACTAGTTCATCGAGCCTCCCACCTTCTTTCTTTGCGGCTTCTTCACTTACGTCTAACTTGTTCGTGGAACCTCCCACCTCCTTGCTCTGCGGTGGCTTCACAAATGTCAAACTAGTTCATGGAGCCTCCCTCATCCTTGCTTCGTTGTGTCTTCACAAATGTCAATCTTGTTCATAGAGCCTCACACCTATTTCATTAGTGGCTATATCCCAACGGGGAGAAGCTTCATGCCCGCCACTGTGATGGTGCTCCATGAACAAGCTTCGTAAGGAAGCCTCCAAAGAATTCCGTTCGATTATGATCATCCTTGATTTTTTCTCCAATAATTACATAGAGATATTAAGGAGACCTAAAATGATTTGCAAATGTATTTGGTATACAAGAAGAATTTTTTTTGAATGTGATGGATGTTGTTGGAAATTTTGAAATGTCATAATTGTTATAACTATCAAATAATTAGTTATAGTCGGTTGTTTAATTGAACATACCACCCATGATGGGGTGTTGCTAAACTTAATAGCTACTTCACACAATGGATATAGGTTTATGATAGAGCCAGTACAGGACAAAATTGTATATGGAGTCTTGAGCCAACACCTAGAGATATGTTTGGTTGGGAGAGATCCCATGAGAATTTACTGAGAGGGGATGGCACATAATGCAAAACAACCCAAATGTAATATAATAGAAGAATATAAAGTGGTAATGTGTTTAAATATCATTATTCACAATTAATATCCATGAATAATATCCGAATGAATTTATTTCATATTAGTATCATTTTATTTATTCTTGATATGGGGTCTTCATGCATCATGTTAATGAGTTTAAAGTAATTCCCTTCTTAGTTCTTGTTTCTCCCATGAGAGTCCTATGATTCTATTTTTGAGAGTATTTAACTATAAAAAATAAATCATGTTAAGATCATAATTTATAACTAACCATGGTTTTTTTTCACTGGGTTCACCCTGCAAATATAATAAATAAAGTGACCAGATCATGATATCCTCAACACAACATGGAGAAGTGGTGATTATAATGAACCAAGAGATGTGTGAGGAAAATGGTTTGAGCTAACTCTTGTTATGATCAGGTCTATATTGAAGGGAATTGAGGTTTTATTAAATCATTTAACAATATTAATTAATATTTATGAAGTCAGCACAATGTGTAGAAGAGTGAATATACATATTCTGTTGTGGGTACTTCATGTTTTATAAGTCATTTGGGAAATGTTGTAACTTTTAGTGTCGCAAAAATTTAACGAGGATTTGTGATGTTTATGGTTCTAGGATATTGAATGAGATGTTATAATGTATATCGGGGGAACTAGTTGGTTGTCTATTATTTTTTGATGTACTCTTGTATAGATAAAAATCAATAAATACTTTTGAACAAATTATTTGGAGTATTCATATATGGTAACTCCAAAGATATCAAGACTGAGGATTATAATATTGAATGTGAAATAGATCTTCATCAGTTTCTTCAAAAGCATCATGTGCTAAAAGAAGCATGAAGGCCATGAAACCACAGATTCATTATTTTATGATCTATGTATGACTATACATCTTCATGAGATTTATTTTTATGGGTTTTAATTTTTTTTTTAATTTTATCATTTTTAAAAATAATAATTTGTGAGTGTGTCACAAGAGAATTGAGTATCTCTTTGGATTAGATGAAAACCATGAGGTAGTTTTACTCATTATGGTATTAGTTGTTTAAAAAATTTTAAAATTCCAACACAGATTTTGTAATAAAGTTAATTTTTATTATATTGATTTTATTTTTATTATATATATATACCTTGATAAATAGTAAGTTATAAAAAAATATTAATAATTATATACAAATAAATAATGATAAGTAATAAATTCTCAATATTGAATATTTAAACTCTACTGATAATTTATAATAAGAAATAATACGTTGTAATAAATAATTAGAATTCTTAATAAATAACAATAATAAGGGTTACTAATGTTTAATAAAAAAAATTGATACTAAATAATAATTTCAATTTAATGTTATATTTATGTTAAAATTATAATGTAAATAAAATTTATAAAAGTAAATATAGTATTCATTGATATATATATATAATATAAATGTATTTGAAAATAGGATAAATATTACACACATATATATTGTTATCAATAGTTTTTTCCTTTGGAGTTTTAAAAAATCAAATGGGTTTAGAATTTAACTATTACCTATTACTTGTTCGATTGATAGCTTCAACACATTTTGTTATGATGAAAAGCTATATGTGTTCGATCATTTAACACTTAAGAAAGAACCAATCATAATTATAAATATTGTAATTATAAAAAACATTAATGATTATTTAATAATATTTGAAATATTGTTTCTAAATAAATCTTTTTTTTAAAATCATTATTAATGAAATTATATAGAAAATTTTTAATATGAATTGTAACACCCGATATTTTTATGAGCAATATGTTTTTTATTATATACATCATCAATTGAATCTTTCACTTCACACAACTTGAGCTTGGCTTGCATTACATGCAATCATGACTTTCCTTGATAGCTTGTGTTGTACGCAATACCAAGTTTCACTAAACAACGATATACTATATAAATTAGCCATTATGAATAGCAATAACCACTTTTTGAAATTTTATAAACTTCATATTTAAAAATGGAGATCATTTTTTGAATCAGAATATCAAAATTATCATAGTGTCAAATTTTGATATTTTTATGAAAACATTCAATTTATGATGAATAGTGAAACCAATAAGTGGTAGTTAAAAAAACTGAATTTTTCATAAAACTCAATTTTACCTATTATTTGAATGGAATTTTATAAATCCGAGAGACACAATTGATATTTGTAAGTAAAATGTGGTTCAATGAGATGTAATTAACTTTTGGTGAATAGTAACGTTTTTACTTTTATTTACTGCGGTTAATAGTAAGTAGGGTAATTAAGGGTAAAAATGATGTTACTATTATCATAAAACATGTCCTAATTCTATTGGATAAGTTCAATTCGACCAAAAACAACCTTATGAATATAATATGACCATTTAGGGCCACTTGGATTAGATTAGGAGAATTAATATTATTTTATTTAAAGAAGAGTTATAGATAAAATCAAAGTTTAATAAATAAAAAAAATTAATATATGGTTATACATAAGAAAAATTCAATTATAATTATTAATTAGAAAGATAAAAATAATTTCTAAATAATGATATTTTATTTATAATTTTTAGACTTTAAATAATTTAATTTATTTATTAAACAACGATGATGCAGTAATTACCTTATTAAGAAAATATTAACATAATTTATTTATATATTCCCAAATAAATGTAACTTGAGACTTTTTAATAATTACACTAATTTTCTAGGTTAATATGACATGTTAGTTTTGATTTAATTAACTTGGTTCAAACTTACCATTCTATTATGATTTTCACAAAAATCATGTACCAAATAGTGTCAAAATTGTCATAAAATAGTTTTTAAAACAAATATTATATTAGTAATTGTTATTTTATTCATAAAAATCTATGGTTCGGCCAAATTACTTAGATAAATATATATATACTAATAATAAATCACTTGGGTTCGTTTGGCTTGTTATAGTATGATTATTAACCATATAGTGTAAGAAAACAAAAAGACACGGTAAAAATTAAATTATTTAACATAGAGTTAAATAAAAATTATAAGGATAAAATAGTAACCTAAACTTGTCTTAAACCTATTGGATGATAGGATTTCGACCCATCTCCACCCTATCTTAGAAATAAATCTATTTGGAGCTATTAAAAACCAAATGTGACTTTAATATAAAATAATATTTTTAGTTTTCCTATGGTTCCCTTCTCCTCCCTTATAAAAGGGAACCTCCTCCCTCTTCACTTTACACAACATTGAGCATTCAAGCTAGGGAAACCTCTGCCAAAATCTCTTCTCCACTTTCCATGAATCATCCTAGAGGTCCTGGGCTTCTTCAAAGACCATTTTTAGTTCCCTATGTGGAGGTTAAGAAGAGACATTTCAAAGAAGATATAATATCCATTACCGATCCTTTCCAATTTCATTCTTCTTAAAATTATTCTTATTTAGCTGTTTCATGATAAAGTAATAACATCAGTATTACTTATATACTGATATGTTAGTATAAATATGAAACAACCCTATTTCACCTTCTATCCATCCTACGGAAAAATGAAATCACCGCGCGTGCGTACGTACGGAATATCGTCTCCACGCAGTGGTGTAATTATTTTCCACCACCACATTACTTGGATGGGAATAATGGTGTAATTATTAACTATATATGATTATTGTAAAGTGATATTGATTATAAAAATACACTTCAATACAATTCCACGATCATGGGAACGATATCATCACTCGTGCGTACGTACGGCCTACCGTCTCCACGATGTGATGCGACTCCTTCTACATGATCTTCATTACATAGTAATTATTTAAATGAAATGAATGAATGAATATGATATATATTACACTAATACCATTCTGTATATGAGGTATCTATAACCTTAAAAAAGAATAAGAATTTATTTGGCAAAACACGCATAAGAACAAAAAGTAATAAAGATACGAATAACAAGTAACAATGAAAGATTACTAATAAGAAGCTATGAATTTGACCATATATGATATCATATCAATGATTATGATTTTTTAAGAAGTCAATAACATTATTTAAATAATCATACAGGAGGTTCGGACACGTACGAAGCAAATCGTACCTAAGGTAAGGGAAAATCTCACAATCTCATTTTTATCCGAGATAGTTTATACTTTGGTATTTACTGGCGTGTATTTATCATCCACATCCATGTTTCCTCAATATGTAATACTAATCATATCCTCCTACTTTTTTTAAATACAATTTTACCCTTTGGTAAGTTTTTAGTAAATTATATTAAAGGAATATTTTGTCGTTTTTCGTACGAGGTACTTTTTGACTTTTCCGGCCAATGTAAAAGAAGAATGTTTTTTTAACTTATACAACATGAATGGATTCATAGAACATTATTTCAATGAATCTTCCTTTACATGTTTTCATGTTTATTTTTAGTCAACTTTTTTTAGTTTAAAATTATATGACATTTTAAGAAGGAAATATGGTTTTGAAGTATAAAGTATATTTTCCTCATGAATGGAGTTCACATGTTTTAGCAAAATTATTTTCCATCTAAGACAATATAGGGTTATGTTTCTATCCCCGTTATTATATTGATTTGATTATTTTATGATGGAATTATTTTTATGATGTCCTTTATCTTATATGAATCTTTTTATGATGTCATGATGTTTAAGATTTCCAATTTTATTACATGGGTTATGCGATGATGTATGATTTATGATTTTGTGGGACACATAAGAAAGGATTAATTATGAAAAGGGTGGGACCAATATCTTCCTCCAATGAATTGGGTAAAGATTTATATCTCATGAGATAGACATGGCTGGAATGGAAGGTTAATCCAGTTCAGTAATACAGGACTGAAACTAGGAGTGAACTCCGTTCGGAAATGGAATTTTTCCGCTAATATATTCTTGGAAATGAGTCGTAACTACTATGAAATGATTCTCTATGATTATGTGTGCATGCCACAACGTTTCATGTTTTATGTTATGATTATTGGGATTTAATTTTAACTTCTATTATTTAATCCATGTTAAAATATTATGATCACTTTTGCAGGTTAAGAATTTCAAAATTTTATGATATGATTGGTATTACCTTTGTTTACCCTTACTAAGAATTGGATCTCACCCTTTTTTATGTTTTCTTTCCCCAGGTCAGGAAGAAAAATATTAAGTAGAATGTACTAAAAGGGACTCTAGATATGATGAAATAAATGGGAGACACCATAGACGATTTATGAACCAGTTGTTTATGATTCATTATTTCTAAAGACATTATACCTATAGGGTCCTACCATGGTTCTATTATATGTTGTAATAAGTATGCTTACGGTTTGAAGTAATAACCATGTATGTAAAGTATGGGTCGTCATATCTGGTATCAGAGGAAAGGTATAGTGAACCTTTGGAAACTAGGATGTGAAAGCCGTAACCCTAAGGATATATCTAAGACTAGACCAATATTAGTGTTTTAGAAATAGACATGAAGAACCCATGATAAAGCCATAAGAGTAAAATTTTATTCTAGATTATGTTGTTTTCTTATTATAATTAGGGTTGATCACACTATTATTCTTCGTTTTAGTCAATGGATAGAACCTGAAGGAACCATGTTAATGAGGAATTCGACGAGCAATGCAATGATTGTACCCCTGAGAAGCCAAACGATATGGGAACTGGAATGCAAAATCTTGTTGTCATGCTCACACAACTTTCTCAAGATATGAATCATGCAGGACTTCCAAACGAGCAAAGGAAGAATCAAAATTTTCTTGAATCCTTCATGAGGCAGTGTCCACCCTCATTCAACGGTTCAACTGATCCATTAGTGGCTGAACAATGGATTAGTACCACTGAAAAGATATTTTTAGTTCATCAATGTTCTGAACATGATATAGTAATCTTAGCGGTATATCGTTTGGAAGGAAAAGCTGATCAATGGTGGAACCTTATCAAGAATACGAGACCAACAGATGAAATTGAGTCCATGGAATGGGACGAGTTCAAAAACTTATTTTTCAATAAGTGCTTCCCTCGTATTCTCCAAACAAAGATGGAGAATGAGTTTCTTGAACTCAAGAAAAAGGATGATGAATCAGTTGGTACCTACGAAACAAATTTTACAAGACGTGCAAGGTATGATTCTAGAATTGTTATCGAACTTGAGAGTAAGATAGATAGATTCTTTAGTGGCTTAAAACAAAGTATTCAAAGGGAGTTAGCCATAAGGGCCTTCAATAGCTATGAGGAAATTGTTTGACTTGCTATCATGGTTGATATGAATATTGGAGTAACCCATCAGTCATATGGGTTTGATAAGAAGAGGAAAATGGAATTCAAAGGGAAATATAAAGACCACACTGAAAAGAAAATGAGTTTTCCCTTATGCTCAAAGTGTGGAAAGAAGCATGGAAGGAATATTCATAAAGGGACATGTAAATGTTTCAAATGTGGAATAGAAGGTCATCCGGCATTTGAATTCCGCAATGATGGGAAGAAGATGTCTAGTTATGCGAACAAAGAAAAGGCTACAAAGAATGCACCTCCTACTCTTCAATGTTTCAAGTGTATGGAAATGGGGCATTATGCTAATCAATGCCCTAATCCAAGGGTCATTGATGATGATCGACGTCAAAAAATTCTTAAGGCCAATGAAAAAGGAAAGTCACATGCAATTTCTTTTGGCGATGTGGAGTACGATAACGATGTGGTGAAAGGTACACATACCATCCACTCTAAAGTAGCAAATGTTTTATTTGATTCTGGATCCACCCACGCTTTTATTTCTGAAAAATTTTCTAAGGGTATCTCCATATTTTCTCAACAATTAGATGTTGAGTTAGCTGTGACATCTTCTAATGGGAAAACTGTTGCATCAAAAGTTTAGAATTTTATCCAATTGACATATGTGAGAAAGTTATTCCTACAAATCTTGTGATCCTTCCTATAGTGGAATTTGATGTGATTCTTGGCATGGATTGGCTTTCTTTATACGGAGCTCATATCGATTTCCAAAGAAGGGAAGTCACATTTCATATTCTAGATCAATCAATGATCATCTTTTAATGTAAGGATGAACATAACCTTCAAGTGGAAATTTCTTCCATCTTATGGGTCTTGATTCTACTAAATGAAGGTTATTTATCTCAAATGGTTGGAGAGAAACTCTCGATTAAGAATATTCCCATTGTATGGGAGTTTTATGATGACTTTCCAGAGGAATTTTTAGGACGTCTACCAAATCATGAAGTTTACTTTTCAATAGAGCTCATACCAGGTGCTATGCCTATTTCAAGGCCACATTATATAATGGCCCCAATTGAGTTGAAGGAATTGAAGAAGCAACTCCAAGAGAATCTTGATAAGGGATTCATATGCCCTAGTGCATCACCTTGTGAAGAACCTGTCCTGTTAGTTAAAAATAAAGATGGATCAATGCGACTCTGCATTGATTATCGAGAAAATAACAAGATCACTATCAAGAACAAATATCCTCTCCCGTGCATTGATGACTTATTTGATCAACTATGCAGAGCTCAATACTTTTCCAAGATTGATCTTCATTCAGGTTATCATCAATTAAGGGTCAAAAGATAGGATATACCAAAGACAACTTCCCATACAAGGTATTGACTCTATGAATTTATAGTGATGACATTTGGTCTTATTAATGTCCCTGCTATCTTCATGGATCTAATGAATAGAGTCTTTAGAGAATATCTTGATTAGTTTGTGGTAGTCTTTATAGATGATCTTCTTGTCTATTCAAATAGAAAAGAAGAACATGAATATCACTTGAGAATTGTATTGAAGACCCTGATAAAGGAGAAGCTTTATGCCAAATTAACCAAGTGTGAATTTTGGCTTCAAAAAGTTTCATTTATGGGTCACATAATATCCAAAGAGGGGATATCTATGGATCCAGCAAAAACAGAGGTTATCTAAAGATGGTCGAGACCAACAGAATTAACTGAGATCCGATGTTTTCTTGGTCTGGCTAGATATTATCAACGTTTTGTGAATAATTTTTCACGATTATCTTATCCACTCGCCAGGTTGACTCGAAAAGGAGTTAAGTTCGTGTGGATAGAGGAGTGTGAAGAGAATTTCAAGGTGTTAAAAAGAATGTTATCCAGTGCACCTGTGCTCGCACTGCCTTGTAGTGGAGAAAGGATTGTGATCTATAGTGATGCATCCAAGAAGGGGTTTGGGTGTGTTCTTATGAAAAACAATATGGTGATTGATTATGCCTCATGAAAGATGAAAACTCATGAGGAAAATTAAGCAACTCATTATTTGGAGTTAACTGTGGTAATATTTTCATTAAAGATTTAGAGGCATTATCATTATGGTGAAAGGTGTGATATTTATACTGATCATAAATGTTTGAAGTATATTTTCACACAGAAGGAGATGAATATGCACCATAGAAGATGGTTGGAGCTGATTAAGGATTACGACTGCTCAAGTAATTACTACCCTGGGAAAGAAAACAAGGTGGAAGATGCACTAAGTCGACAAGAACATGATAGCTTATCCATGATGAGGATCTCAAATGATCCAATATTTATGCATTTACAAAGGAAGGATCTTGGAATCATAATGGAGGGGGGAAATATTATCTTTTTCCAATGAATGCTCAACCATCTATTCATGTGAAGATTAAAGAGGCATAGAAAAAAGATGTCGAGTTACAAAAGAAGATGAGAAATGTTCCAGAATTCAACCATGATTGTGATGGGATAATAAGGTTCTGGAATCTGGTATGTGTTCCTCCCATACCCAAATTAGATAGGGTGTTGCTGGATGAGGCTCATAGTTCTTCATTATTTATTCATCCTGGAAGCACGAAGATGTATAGGGACCTGAAAGAGTACTTCTGGTGGGATGACATGAAAAGAGATGTTGTTAAATATGTCTCTCGATGCTTGGTTTGTCATCAAGTTGTAGTTGAGAGACAAAACCCTAAGGGGATGTTACAACCATTACCCATACCCTAATGGAAATGGGAAAACATCACTATGGACTTTGTCACCAAACTTCCTAAAACACCCAAAGCCAATAATGCTATCTGGGTTATAGAAGATCATCTTACGAAGTCGGCACACATCATTGATATAAGAGAGGATTTCAATGTTGATCAGCTTGATAGGATATATTTAAAGGAAGTGGTAAGATTGCATAGAGTACCACATCCCATTATATTTGAATGGGATCCAAGGTTTACCTCAATGTTTTGGAAAAGTCTTTAGCATACTCTAGATACAGAGTTGAGTTTCACCACTGCATATCATCCTCATACAGAAAGTCAGTCTGAGAGGAAAATTCAAACTGTAGAAGATATGTTGAGAGCTTGCTCTAAGGATTTCAAAGGTGGTTGTGATCAACACCATCCTTTGGTGGAATTTTCATATAATAATAGCTTTCACTCCAGTATTCAGATGGCTCCATATGAAGCTCTCTATGGAATGAAATGCAGAACTCCAACTTCATGGGATGAAGTTGGGGAAAAAGCTATTAGGACCTGATCTTGTTAATGAGATGGTAGAAAAGGTCCGATCTATTAAACAACACATAAGTGCATCTCAGAGTCGACAAAAAAGTTACTCAGATAACCGAAGAAAAGACCTAGAGTTAGAAATTGGTGATAATGTGTTCTTAAGAATATCTAAATGGAAGAGAGTAATGAGATTTGGAAAAAAGGGAAAGATGATCCCTAGGTATATCGGTCCTTTAGAAATACTGGATCGTGTTGGGTAGGTAGCATACCGATTGGAACTTCCACTGGATCTCTCTAAATTTCGTGATTTCTTCCATGTATCACTCCTGAGAAAGTATATACCCGATCCTTTACATGTACTCAGCTCAGAAGCTGTACCGCTGGAGCAAGATCATTCTTATGAAGAACAACCGATAGTGATTCTGGATCGTAGCGAAAAATTTCTACGAAACAAGACCACTCGCTTGGTGAATGTTTCTGTAGGAATCACCAATTAAAAGAAGCTACATGGGAGCATGAGGATATGATGAGGGAGAGGTATCCTCATCTGTTTGTTGCAAAGTGATGAATTTCGAGGGAGAAATTCATTTTAAGGGGGGTAGAATGTAACACCCGAGATTTTTAGGAGAATTTTTTTTATATACATCATCAAAGGAATCTTTCACTACACACAACACTAGCCTGGCTTGCTTTACATGTAATCGTGACTTTCCTCAATAGCTTGGGTTGTACGCAATACCGAGTTTCACTAAACAATGATATGCTATATAAAATAGCCGTTATGAATAGTAATAACCACTTTTTGAAATTTTATAATCTTCATATTTAAAAAAAGACTTCATTTTTGAATTCAGAATATCGAAATTAGCCTAGGGTGAAAATTTGGTATTTTTCTGAAAACTTTCAATTTTTTATGAAGAGTGAAACCACTAAGTGGTAGTAAAAAAAACTGAATTTTTCATAAACATAATTTTACTGCTTCTGTTAATAAAATTTTTAAAATCCGAGAGACATGATTGATATTAGTAAGTAAAATGTGGTTCAATGAGATGAAAATAATTTTTTGTGAATAATAACTTTTTACTTTTATTTACCGCGGTTAATAGTAAATAGTGTAATTAAGGGTAAAAATGATGTTACTATTACACTAACACATATCTTAATTATATTTTATAAGTTTAATTTGACCGAAAATAACCTTATGAAAATAATATGGGCATTTAGGGCAACGTGGATAAGATTAGAATAATTAATATTATTTTATTTAAAGAAAAGTTAAAATAGTTAAAATCAAAGTTTAATAACTAAAAAAATTTCAATATAGGGTTATACATAAGATAGATTAGATTATAAATATTCATTATAAAGATAAAAAGATTTCTTACATAATGATATTTTACTTATTATTTTTAGACTTTAAAAAATTTAATTTATTTATTATCCAACGATGATGCAGTAATTACCTTATTAAGAAAATATTAACATAATTGATGTTATAAATGCCCAAATAAAAGTAATTTGAGACTTTTTATGAATTCCAAAAATTTTCTTGGTTAATATTACATGTTAGTGTTGATTTAATTAAATTTGTTCTAACTTATCATTCTGTTATGATTTTCTTAAAAATCATGTACCAAATAGTGTCAAAATTAACATAAAATAGTTTTTTTAAAAATATTATATAATTAATTGATATTTTATTCCTAAAATTATAAGGTTAGGCCAAATGACTTATATAACGATCTATATATTAATAATAAACTACTTGGGTTCGTTTGGCTTGTTATTGTATGTTTATTAACCATATAGTGTAAGAAAATAAAAAGACATGGTAAAAACTAAATTATTTAACAAAGAGTTAAATATAAATGATAAGGATAAAATAGTAACCTAAACTTGTCAAAAACCTATTGGATTATAGGATTTAGACCCAGCCACATTTTATCTTTGAAATAAATTAATTTTGAGCTATTAAAAACCGAATGTGACTTTATTATAAAATAATATTTTTAGTTTTCCTAAGGTGCCCTTCTCCTCCCATTTAAAAGGGAACCTCCTCCCCCTTCACTTTACACAACATTGAGCATTCAAGCTCGGACAACCCCGGCCAATATCTCTTCTACACTTTCATATAATCATCCTAGAGGTCCTGGTCTTCTTCAATGTCCATTTTTTGTTCCCTAAGATGAGGTTAAGGGAGGCGTTTCAAAGAAGAGGTAATATCCATTACCGATGCTTTCCAATTTCTTTCTTCTACAACTTCTTCTTATTTAGATGTTTCATGATAAACTAATAACATAAGTATTAATTATATAGTTATATGATATTATAAATATGAAAATACCCTATTTCACCTTCTATCCATCCTATGAAAAAATGAAATCAATTCGCGTGCGTACGTACGGAACACCGTCTCCACGCCGTGGTGTAATCTATTTTCCACCACCACCTTACATGGATGGGTATAATGGTGTAATGAGTAACTATATATGATTATTGTAAAGTCATATTGATTCTGAAAACACACTTTAATAAAATTCCACGATCAATGGAATGATATCATCGCTCGTGCGTACGTACAGCCTATCGTCTCCACGATGTGATGCGAATCGTTCTACATGATCTTCACTACATAGTAATTATATAAATGAATTGAATGAATTAATATGATATCTATTACACTAATAAAATACTGGATATGAGGTATCTATAACCTAAAAAGAAGAATAAGAATTTATTCGGCAAAACATGCATAACAACAAAAAGCAAAAAAGACCCAAATAACAAGTAACAATGAAAAATTACTAATAAGAAGCTATGAATATGACCATATATGATATCATATAAATGAGTATGATTCATGAATAATTAAATTACATTATTTAAATAAAAATACAGTAGGTTCAGACATGTACTATGCAAATCGAACCTAAGGTAATGAAAAATATCACAATCTCATTTTTATACGAGATTGTTTATACTTTGGTATTTACTGGGGTGTATTTATCATCCACATCCATGTTTCCTCAATAAGTAATACTAATAATATCCTCCTACAGTTGTTTAAATACAATTTTACCCTTTGTTATGTTTATAGAAAACGATATTAAAGGAATATTGTTTAGTTTTTTGTACGAGGTACTTTTTGTCTTTTCTGGCCAGAGTACGAGAAGAATGTTTTTCTAAATTATATGGAATGAATGGATTTATATCAACATTATTTCAATGAAGCTTCATTTACATGTTTTCAAGTCTATTTTTAATCAAAATCATTTAGTTTAAAATTATATGACATTTTAAGAATGAAAAATGTTTTTGAAGTAGAAATAATATTTTCCTCAAGAATGGAGTTCAAATGTTTTATCAAAATTATTTTCCATCTAAGACAATGTAAGGTTCTGTTTATATCCCTATTGTTACATTTATTTGACTATTTTATTATGGAATTATTTTTATGAAATCATTTATCTTATATGAACATTTTTATGATGTCATGATGTTTATGATTTCCAATTTTATTACATGTGTTATGAAATGATGTATGATTTATGATTTTGTGGCACACATAAGAAAGGATTCATTATGAGATGGGTGGGACAAATATCTCCCTCAAATGCATTGAGTAAAGATTTATATCTCATGAGATAGACATGGATGGAATGGAAGGTTAATCTGGATCAGTGATAAAGGACTGAAACAAGTAGTGAACTCAGGTCAGAAATGGACTTTGTCCGCTAAGATATTCTTGGCAATTAGTCTTGACTACAAAGAAATGATTATATATGATTATGTGTGCATGCCACAAAGTTTCATGTTTTATGTTATGATTATTGGGATTTCATTTTTACTTTTATGATTTAATCCATGTTAGTATATTATGATCTATTTTGTAGGTTATGACTTTCAAAATGCTATGATATGATTTATATTACCTTTATTTACCCTTACTAAGCATTTGAGCTCACCCTTTTGTATGTTTTCTTTCCCCATGTCAGGAAGAAGGATATTAAGTAGGATGTACTAAAAGGGACTCTAGATATGATGAAATAAATGGGAGACACCATAGAAAATTTATGAACCAGTTTTTTATGATTCATCGTTTCTAAAGACACTATACTTATACGGCCCTACAATGGTTCTATTATATGTTTTAATAAGTATGCTTAAGATTTGAAGTAATAACCATGTATATAATGTATGGGTTGTTATATGAATAATTATAATTTCAATATTCTTTGGATTCTGTTTTAGATGAAATTTATTGTTAAAATTTATATTTTTGAATAATTTGTGTATAAAAATCTGACCATTATACTTAATATAGAGGAGTCAATGAAATATCAGTTAATTTATTTCATCGAATGATTATAAATTATTAACTAAAAATAATTTTCATTTTTGACACTTCTGGGGGATTAAATCATAGACTATATTTTAAATGGGATGCCTATATCAAAATCTAGACTTCCATGATTGGTGAAGTATGCTAAAATGGACGGGTACTATCAACATTTATAAGAAACTCGACTGTCTGTTTCTCCTGGATTTATGATTTACTATAAAAGGTTCCACTGTCACATATCGGATGTCGAGATATGGTAATGGGGGTACTTGATCCTTCTCTAACTATGTAGGTGGAATAACATAACATCATATATGGAATTCAAAATTTAATTTATGGCTTGGTAAAAAATATAAATGAAATCGGACTTGACTTCTGATATGAGCTTATAACCACTACACTAGACGAATATTGTTACATCATAAATAAAAATGTGGATCTCATGCATAATAGTATACATCAACAAGTGGGTAAGGATCATTTTTTGGATTTGATTCCTCTTCTGTTAGAATAACATAGACCACATGGGTAAATCTACAATATCATGGCTCTTCAATATAAATATATACTATAAGATATTTATAAACTGGACCATTACCTCCCTCACATTGAAGATAAGATATTTTCTCATGTATATTACCAATCTAAGGTAACATGTCAAGTGCTAAATTGTGGTTCACTACCCAAATAAATACCACACCATCCTATAGATTGGAAATCTAAAATGGGTTGATGTATACAACATGTTTCCAACCCATTAGTCAACAAAAAAACAAATAAAATATATTTCTAAAATTATTTTTTAAAAAATCCAATATAACGAACTCTACCATGATTCAAATTAAACATTATTTTCACAAACTACTTACCAAATATAATTTTTAACACCATTGTTTTTTTAATAAATGTTTTCTCTTCTAATTAATATACATTAAAGATATTACACTATGTGAGTCTGTTTTAGTAAAATTATACACCACTCTATCCATAGTTATAGAATAGAACTGAGGTGCACATATAAGATGTCTAGATTGATGACCTGCTTCCCAGATCAGTCACACAAGATAATTTTTGATAAATAATTATTTAAATACATTGGTGATAATACTACATTAATTACTAAATAATTAAATTAATACAAAATTTAATTATTCTTTATAACTAGTCATCATTATAAGTAGCCATTATTATTAATATTATTCGGCAATTAATTGTAATCTAATTAAATATAATACAAAATTATAATATTATTAGTTACCAACCATTATAAATTATTAACCATTATTATTACTAATAATAAGTAAATTATTAATTCCTTATTTAAAAATTATTATTATTTAGTTATTTAATATTATTTAATTAATTAAAAAAATAAGTAAATACAAAATATTTATAATAATCATTAAAAATACCTTTATATGAATCATCAATTTTTTTATTTTTCATTTTATTAAAAATTTAACTCGTAAAAATAACAACATCAAATTATTTTTGGCAGATTGAGTCTGTTAGTGTAAACTCCAATCAAATTTCCCAACATCATTAGGTAAAACCTCTCATGTGGATGTAGGAGAGGTATAAAGAGATTTCTGACAACCCATAGTTATCATACTAACTAAATATATGGAAATTTTATTTCAAAGGATAGTTGATATTATTACATAGTTATTAGTTTATTAAATAAATACACAATTAAATTTATAACATTTATAATAATTTATAAGAATTATAATTTATATTACGAGACATGTAATTACTAGCTATTTGAAATAATTTTAAATTATGTTATTATTAATTACAAACTATTATAAATTTTTAATAAACACACTTAATAATATTACACATAATATTAATAACTAAATTACCATTTCTATAGATATTTAATATATTATTACCTAATAAAAAAATGATTCTATTACTAATTATTATATCACATAAAATTAATAAATTAATTAAATCAATAAAAAATAAATTTTATCATGAAAAATTACTTTAAATGAGGCTTCATGATTTTTCACCCTTAGAAATATATCAATAGAGTGCCACCACCCATTAGAATTTAATAATATAGATAATGAGAAGAAAAAATTTGTGATAAATGGGAGAGGTCAATTTTTATAACGAAAACCTTAAAGGCAGTATCCCCCTAAACACCATTATTGTTTTACATAAAAAATTAATTAGTCGTCGAAATTTATGCAGTTGGTGTGGTAGATGAGTGATTAACATGTCCTGAAATCCTGCATGGAATCCAGGATTAATTTGAGGTGGTGGAGTATTTATGTAGTCGTAATTTTTTTACTATATAAGAATTGTAGTGGGTATTTTAAAGGTACTATAGTAGTGAAACTATTCACCTAAAATGTGATTTTGGTCAATATACTAGTCTTTCAAGGAAATGAGAATTTGGTCCATCAATGCATGATTGATGGGTTTATATGGTAGGGGCTCCAAGAAGTATATTGGGCCTTTATCTGCCGAAATAGTGGACCATAACTTCTTTCTATATATGTTATTGGATTTTAGAGAAGCATAATGGGAATGGAAGGACATGATGATCAATTAGACATAGAGGTTCTATCATGGAGAATCCAGTGCACACCAATTAAAGAACAATGACAGGGGGGGAAGTGATAACTAAAATAGGAAATGATTTTTGGTTTACAAGTTGGAGTGATATATATTCATGATAATGAAAAGGTCTACTTCACTGTTGAGTCATTATCTTGGTCTTTCAGTTCATGTAAAATACTTGTGATACTATGCTTATGGGCTATGTAATGGCCTTGTTCCACTATTATTTCAGGCCATGTAATGGTTCATTCTCATCCAAGATAAGAAATTGGAATATCTAGAAAAAAAAATCTATCTATCCTTACAATTAGATACTTATACAAATACATTCACCATTAAGAATGTAAAATTATTTTCCCACTTCAACACCTTTTGCGTGTTACATTTCCTTATAAAGTGTGTAAATTACCTCAATTACTTTTAAAAAATCTGAATCATGTTCTGAGAATAAATACTTTTAGATCATATTTATTAAAATAAAAAAACCAAATCTTCTTTAAATTATTATTTTCATATAAACCAATAAAAATATCTTCACATGACATATCTTTCATGTAAAAATGAATATTTTCTTTAAGTGTGATGATAATTGTTTGGTATGTTGAAAATTATTCAATTTTCAACCATTATATTATGACTTCATGAATAGAGTTAATGAATCATATGAAATATAATATGTACAGAATTATTTATTACCACATAATAAATTAAAAATTAAGACCATGAAAACAAACAATATTGTATATATAATTGTATGAAATTAAAAAGTTGTGTGGATAATAATATTATTGGATAAAAAATCATAAATAAGTGTCTATAATATTTTTTTAGATGTTGTAGTAGTGGTTTGTAGATTTTTAAATTTCATTTTCATGAAGATAGTTCAATGGTCAAACAAAATATAGTTTTTTATTAATAGGCTGTGAATTATTTAGTTGGAATTATTTTAAATTATAAAATTGAAGATACCGTGTTGGTTCATTGGAAGATATCAAGAATATAAAATACAATGATTCATACATAAATAAATTTATAATAATTTTGTTAGTGAAGAAATATTATTTAATTAAGCGAAGAAAAAAATTATTCATTTTTTATCTATGTAAATAGAAAAATAGTTGGATGTTCAAGTGATAAAATATAGATATTTTGAATTTATATGGATTAAGAGAATGTGTCTTTTAATTTTTTTATTTGAATATTAAATGAAAAACTAATAGAAAATAAATTTAATATCATGGAAATATCTTCATTTGGTAGAAAGTATTTTTGTTTTTTAAGGGATGAAAAACTACTCAAATCCCATTCATAATGTTACGATTTCATTTTATTTAAATAATTAAGTTAGAATCATATTTAATATACAGTGCATCTATGTGGAGATGGATTTTCAACATGTTCATTCTTATCATGATAAACATTATGAAACCCTAATGTTTATATCCTAATATTATACTTCATCAGTATAGTGTGTGGATTTGAAGTAGTGTGAGTGTCCATGGAGAAGGGATTGACTATTCCCAAAAGATTATAAACGAATTGTTCCTAGAATAAAGTGACCATGGTTGATACATTATATTCATGTTTTACTAATTCTAAGTTAATTTTATCACATTGACTCATTATTCGGTTATTATATGTGTATTTATAAATTCTAGGTGAAATAATTACAATATTTATAAATGTTTTCTGTTTTATTTCCATGTATATTTGTGTTTGATTCAATGATTGGAACATAAATATGTATATGATGATAATTATTTTTACTAACATGGAAAGAAATACAAAAACAAGTAAAACAAATTAATTTAGTTTATACCTTTATTCACCCCTTTCTGGGTGTCTTGGGATATAACAAGTGGTATCCAAGTCCAACTAATTATACACGGTCTCTAACAAGTCCTTTATATTTTATGTATTCATAATTACATGATTCTGTTTTTATGGCTCATTCATCTTGAAAGGGAATAGGGAAAGATCCTGGGAAAGATAGGCATATGAAAAATAAAGAGAATAATAAATTGATATCCCAACTAGGATAAATTCTCTAATTGGGGGTTGATCAAGGTATGATAGATTAATACAACTTCCACTTCAGATCTTTCATTGTTGTTAAACAAAACACTCTTCTCTTTATTCCTCGTATTAATGTATGAAAAAAATGATATCCTGCACAAGATAAAACAATTATAAATTGGTTCAGCCTCCTAGCACTACATCCAAAGAGAATATAATGTAAATTTACCAATGTTCAAAATATACTAAAAGAGAACTATAGCTATAATGTTTAGAGCTTACTCACTATCCATCATTGTTTAAAACCAATCAAATATTGAAAACTAACTACTCTCTGAACGGATGTGTGATCATTGAATCTATAGAATAACCTCCATTTATTACAAGAATAAATATGTTTAAAACATCATTTAGTATAAAATTATGTTCCACTTTCATCCCCCAGATAAATACTGATTTACCTCAAATTTACATGGAAAGCACATCTAGTTCACATCTTATCTTTAGAGCAACCTAATTTTTTTGCATGCATCTCTATCACTGTGTTCACAACAGTAAACCTTGTCATAGAAAACCCACTTGTACACAACATATATTATTTATGTGCAACTCTCTTTACACACAACTCCCTTTTCATTCACCTCTTATGGGATTCAGAGCACTAATTTTCTCTACAGAATGAGTTACTGAAGTGAGGGGGTTTCCATCATTTTTTATAACAACTCGAACCTTGAGTCCAAATTTCTTACACGTCAACCCCTACATTTATAAAATTTTACTGAGAATATAATAACTCATTTTGATGTATCATTGGGTGCATAACTCTCTTCTATGCCTTTAGCTTTTTGCATACAAAACATTTTTTCATGAAATCCATATTTCATAAAAAATGAATCTTTCACATGATTCATTCCTTTTATATAAATTATTAATAGATTAATAAAAGTTATATTTCACACAACATTCATATTATCCATCAAAATTTCTCGCATATTCTTTTTCCAAAAACACCTTTATCTATTCTCTAAATTTTGGACCCCAAAAATTTGGAATACACTACAAAATGGCACCACCATGACTACAATCTTTTTATAAGACCCCTAGAGATTACATTATTTTGAATTGGTTATTTTTCAACATTTATTTTTAAAATTCACTTTGGAAATCCAAAAAAAACTATGGAAACCTATTTTTTCAACAATCGGAATCATCCAAAAAATACAACAATGGTACCTTGAGAGATATTTTCCCAACAATATCCCCCTATGGGTTTGTGGTCATCTCTTGTCATTTTGATACATCATTAATGTTTATTCTGTCTTCAACCCACATTAATTTTTTATGATTAATATACAGATCAAATATTTACACAACACTCAATTGAATCCCATAGCATCCATACTCGGCGTGAGAGAAAAAAGTATCGTGAAAATATCTTCAATGAAACAATTTTTTTTATTGAAACAAGTCAATTATTTCATCTCAAATTCCATATTTCATGATATATTTCCTTGGATCAATCATCTCTAGCATCGTAAGAATTAAAACCCACTAATTCACTACTAGTGTTCTCATACTTTGGATGGTTAAAATATTTCCAAGCTAAGATATAATAGCTAATAATTGAATTCAAATAACACATAATTCTTATTATTCCATAGAATCATTGCATGGGTTTTTAAAAACCATGGTTAGATATATCGATAATAAGCACTAATAACCTTGCATTATTTCTATATAACACTTAATTATCATCATGTTAAAAAATCATTGCAGGGTTTGTCAAAAACCTACAACCTTCTCAATACTCCACTATCAACTTCTCCCCTATCTTGATTAGGGATTTTTATAATTTTTTAGAGGAACAACTTATCCCCCATTGTCAATGAACATGGAGGTCCCACCTTTGTTGTTATACGTAGGGTAATGAACACATATAATGGAATTAGATAAATCACACCATACCTTGGGGATAAGGGGTCCCACAATAAATCGTTTTCATGTGTTTGTAGAAAATTGAACTCCATGTGAATATTGATGTCATTCAAATTCTTTTTTGGGTAAGTACTTTGTTATAATATCTTCCACCTATTGTTTTATAGTAAATACTCCATCATCATAAGCCATTTCTCCACCTTCTTCTTCATAAAATTATATTTGATTTCTATATGATTTTTCCTCAAGTGATAGACTCAACATTTTTCTATGATTTGAAGAAATATAATTATCAAAATTGATTTTTACTAGAGTATTCACTTCAACACTCATATCATCAAGATACTAAAACATCCACAATAACGTAATGCATCCTTGAGTAGTCACTATATATTCATATTCTACAAGACAATATGAAATGAAATATTCTTCCATATGTAGCCATGAAAGAGACTATCCACCAAGTTATAATGTACAACATGACATTTTTTTTCTATCATCTGCTGATTTGGAAAAATATTCATCTTCATAGCCCAATAAATCTTATCGAGATTCTTCATTGTATATTAAACCAAAATCCTCTTTTCCCTTGATATGCCAAAGTAATCATTTCACTATATTCATGTGGCATTTCTTTGGATATATTTTATACTGTTATATATGGAATGTCGAGAAAACAATATTAGAAATTATCACTATCAATTGAAATATACATCCAATGATTATCATGTATTCTATTATATTAACATTATTTCCCTCATCATCCCATGATACACTCTCCATTGTATCTGCTGGAGTCACCATCTCTTTTGAATTATCCATTCAAAATCTTCTCAAAACCTACTTGGAATATTTATGTTCATAAATTAATGTGATATTATTTCATTTATTTACATGTAATAAAAAACACCACTTAAATAATCAATTACATTTTGATTTCATTTTTTATAAATTCTTCGAACATTCTACACCATGCCTCATATGATCCACCAAATATTATGTCATGGAAATATACTCGAACCATCATCATTTTATTAATATAATTTTTACATAATGATTGTAATAAAATCCACCATAATGAAAATAAAACTTCATCAAAAAATAATCAAGCCTTGAATACCCCTATGTCTGTGCTTACATCAACCCATATTGGGAATTTCTCAACAAAAAAACGAATTTCTCATATTCATCATTGAGAAAACCATATGAATATTATTTATACGGTTCTTATTGAACCATAGCCATAAATTATATCATGACATACATTTATAAAAACAAAACATTCTTATCAATATTATGTATAAGACTAATTTGATTTTACCTAAACACGAAATATTTTTAAAATATATCATCATCGTATAAGAACTATATCTGAGAGTACCGTTTTCATCCATGTAACAATTTGTTTTGAATAACTACACCATATTAATTTGTTTATTGTGAAAGACACATTTATTAATGATCATATTCTTTTTAGTTGTTCACCAAAAAATCTCCCACATCCAATTCATCTCAATTTGGTCTATCTCTTAATTAATAACCTGAAAAATAAATTCATCAATAGATTCTACCTCAAAATTTTTTGGCCCTACCTAGGATAAGAAAAATTACAGTTGTAAAGAATTCATTCTCTTTGTTTGATTTGGTGCAGCCAGATCACCAATTATATTTTTCTTGTAAATTTTAGCTCATCTCATTGTCATCTACAGAAACAAAAATTTTAATTCCTCCTCTTTATCAGTATCTTCTTCTGATTCATAATATTCTATTTCTACTCCCCCGGTGGTTCTTAACTCCTCATAGCATTAATTTGGGAAATATTAACAATGTTGTTTATGATTGTGTTATTTTTCAAATATTGTGATACCATTGATTTCAACAACTATTCCAAGCCTCTTATTGAAGAATTTATATTTTTTTATTTTCCCTAAGTAGACAAAGAATATCCCCTTATATCCATGTCAATAAAATTTCCTATGTTTCTATTTATTGATAATGGAATCATTACATAAAAACATTCGAATGTATTAAAATGTTGGATTCTTTATATACCAAATCTCAAATTGGATATTTTCTTACTTCTGACACAATAATGACTTGTTAGATATGTATACTAATTTTATGTCCAATTCCATAAAAAATATATCAAGTAGGTATTTTTATATAACCATTATTTTTGATGTTTTGGCGATGTTATGATTTGTCATCTCAAAAAATTTATTTTGTTGAGGAGTTCTGACAATGTTAACATGATTCTTTATGAAATGTTTCTAGAAATAATAATCCACCAGTATGATTATAAATTCTACATCATTATTAGTTCAAGATATCATAATTTTTAATCAATATATCCTTTCTGATTCTTTCAAATATTGTATTATGAAACTGAACACATCTGATTTATGGGAAATGACAAATACACATGACATCCTTGTGAAATAATCATTGAAAATAGCATACTACCTCTTCCCATAATTGAAAATTGGTAAAATATTTCAATATACATCTTCTTGAAGAAACTAAATCACACTAGATGAATTTTTTTTTTCTATATATGTTCATATAACGTTTTTCCCTTGTTTAAAAGCATTGCACATATGACTATAATAACATGATAACATAGGGAGGTCTTGAGCAGTATCACATTTGACTATATCTTTCGAGGAGTGTTGTCATAAATGGACGAGAACATTCTGTCACAACCTATTTTACTCCTATCTAGATAAAATCATATATCTACTTCTCCACATTCAATTTTGATATTCCACATTGTTATTTTTCATAGTAGAAAAACTGAACCATCTCTTCCATTAATGATAATCATATTCTTATTGAATCATATTGAATGCCTTAAGTCATATATTTGACTAACACTAAGGATGTTGTAACATAGACATTCAATGAATAAGTTATCAGCACGTCCAATTTCATTACCCCCAAACGTCCCATGAAATTTATTCTTAGCCTCTAATTATTTAAAAATTTTACAACACCGTCCTTGTAATATTTTATTTATGTAACAAGATCCTTATTTTCTATCATATGGGATATTCATTCACTATCAAGTATAGATACACCATATCGACCTGATTCTTTGAGGGAAATTTCTTTAACCATTACCTTCTAAGATATTTTATTTTTGATTATTGTTTTTGATATCGTACACAGCATAGATTGAGAATATTGATCATTCTTGTATTGAGATGGACCGTCTTAATTTTTTAAATCTACAAAACAATTTTTCATTTTTAGACAAGTTGATGATTCATTGAGTCACTTCTTATGACCAATTTAATTTTTCTTAAGCACATTCCCCTACCTGGTTGTTGTATAATATCTGTCAGTATGCCCTAATATTCAACACAAAAAACATTTACCCTTGAAATATATAATAGATTATTGATATTTGTTTGTGTTTAATTATTTTTCTTCTGCCCTTTGGTATCGCTTGCCTATGAAACACACATTTTGTGAGTATCCCATCTTTCAAAAATAATAACATTTGATGCGGGGTGAATTCCAGTATTTCTCTTTTACACCACTGGTTATACCTTGGGTTCTTTGAGTATTCTAGTTCTACATCATACCCAAATCAATTATCAATATTTGACTGGATGTCTGCCAGATGATATCAATTATCATAGATAATCTTTTTTAGTCAGGATCCAGATTGACTATATCATTTGAACTATAATATTGTTCTTTTATATTGGACCTCTCTGCTCCACTAATGTGTTTTATATCACCTGAATTATATTCTTCAATGATAAAATATAGGGAGTTGGAGTTTTTTTCATCATTATATTTTGATCACAGGTCGAAAAATACTACTTTCTAGTTCTTCAATTCTATTGATTTTTTATATCTCTCTATTATTCAAACCAATGATCACCATATTATGTTTATCATCTATGAGTTTGATTCCACTAATAGTTTTTGAGTCCTTTAAAAATGAATACGTGTGAATCTCAATTTCTTCCATCAACTAAGACTTATCTTTTTTCAACTGCCACATATTGGGATTTTTATCACAAACCACTTCATTGAATAACTTTTTTTTGGATCTCCAAACATATATCTCTTCACTATTGGATTCCAATTCATCCTTCATATCCAATATTACATAAAAATATTCTTCATCAATTTATTTTTCATCCTTTTTCTCAGTGTTACCTACAACTGGCACCATAGTATTCTCTCTACAATATTTGTAATACTCTACCATTTTGGCCATATATTCAGCTGAACTATCATGTTCTTGTGAAATAATAGTCTCTTTTCATTGAAAAAAACATATTTTAAATGTTTTCTTAACATTCACATTGGATAAAAACTTATTCATGGTAATTTCATCTTCAACCTCATCATCATCTCGAAACATGTTGGGGAACCTTAAATCTTGATTTCCAACATTTCTACATTGATAGAATGTAAGTGGGAGTTTCCCTATGAATATTCTTATTCCTATTTGAATATTTGTGGAACAGAATGAAATTAACTCATATTTATCTTTTTATTAATATCCATATTTTGAGCGGATCAACTTTATAGACATGAATTACACTTCTTTGGAATTAAAGTTTCCATATATTCAATATCTTAATTTCTCATCAAATATGCAACATGTGTATTATGTAATTTATCCAGTCCTAGATCCATTGGATCTTTATCTTACAAAATAGAAACATTTAGATAAAACTATGGAGGAATTATTCTTATGATGAACTTAATAATAATTACATTTTAATAATTTTTACAAGACCATTCATGTCTTTCACAACAACATTTACCCAAACAAATAATGCATCAAAAAACTCATTGGGGTTTATTATCAGATCATAATATTTCTTCCATAGAACCTATACTTTTTTTTCTCTAAATTTTAAAATAACATCATAGATATTTAATAGCTTTTCCAAAATGGGATGAGTTATCTTAAATGCACTAACTTTAATATATATTGAATTGGATATGTATCCCATAATGCATTGATTCCTATGGTGTCAGCATCCAATTCATTTATGTGAACTTATGATAAATCACCAGTATCTATGCTTGATAAAATACCTTATTTTTCTACATTAAATATATCTATAGATACGGATCATAAATATTACATCATCAGATTCTTCCATAATTGAAAAGTTTTACCATATAAGATTGGAATACCTTTATAATTAACAAAATCCATGATAGAAACATAGAAATTAACCTTATTCTTTGTCACCAATTGTTATCCCGGTTAGGATAAATACCCTTAGAGGGGGTTGGGTTAATCCAGTTATGACATATTAATACAACCACCACTTCAGATACTCTTTCATTTTAATAAAACTATACTCTATCATTCTCATAGAAATGTATAAATAGAAATGAATTCATGAATGAAACACATAAAAATTTACATGGTTAACCCTCAATAGGATATGTCAAATATGTATACAATGAAAATGTTCTGATGTACCCAATCCAATCAAAGACACTTCTACTACAGTTGTAAATGTAGAATCATTTTCCCTCATAGTTTAAAACAAACCATAAATTGAAATCTTACTCTCACTCAATAGATGTTTTCTCACTACTTGTTTAGAAGATTCCCATGTTATAACATGAAAAAGTATCTTTTACATCTCATTTAGTGGATCATTAGGTTCCACTTTCACCCACAAGATGAATACCACTTTACAACATATTTTCTTGTAAATAACTTCGGGTTCACACTTTGTCATTCAAACAACATTTAGATTACTTGTTCACATATCAATGAATTTTCATTCAATAATTAACCATTTCACATATAACCAACCTCCAAACAACTTCTATTCCATGTGTGAAACACTATTTACATGATACCAAAATTTCCCACACCTCTTATACTATTCATAGCTCTAAATTTCTCTAAGGGTTGAGTTGATGAAGCTATGGGGTAGTTGTCAATTTATATACATGGATGAACCTTACTCAATAAATCCTTATGCTTCCAAATCTACTCATATATGATTTTCCTGATTGCAAAAGATGTTGTTTTAACAATGCACTAGGAGTCTAACTATCTTTCACTCATTCTAGTTTTATACTTAGAAAATCTTATTGGGAAAAAATTTAAATGTAACTTGTCAAAAATCTATAGGGATCTCCACAATTGAATATAGAAACCATATTTTTCAACAAACACCATCATCCCAAAAACACTACAACGTTACCTTGTGGGATTTTTCCCAGTTAAATAGATATGTAGTAGTTTGCCTTGAAATATAACTTGATGAGGCTCTTTAAGAATTTAATATTTAACGTATGAGAAATAAAAATCCAAAATTATTTTTAATGTATTATAATGAATATTGTGATAGACACAAGGATGAACATTTCCATCAAATACCTATAGTTGAAATTTATATTGTTATTCACAAAGGACATAACTGAATAAAAAATGAAAAAATATTCCTAGGTTTTCAATTGTAAATGTGCTTATATTGAATAAATATATTATAAGATAGAGTATCTTGAGGAGGAATTTATTACTTTTAAGAAAAGAAATTCAGAAGGACCCTTAGTAGTTAAATTATTTGAATGAATATGTTATCAATGTTATATGAATGAATTATAATGACTTGAATATATCATTTTAACTAATTAAGAACAATTATACAAGGATCAAATTAAGGGTCATTTTTAAGAGCTTTACTGAAGGATTGACAATATGGAGAATCCATTGAGTGATTTTAATTATTCTATAAGAAGTCCCTCAAGGTATATCATTTAGAAAAAAGTTCATGGGGAATTTTTCAAGGAACCAAAAATTGTTGAGATGAATATATATATACATAATTGAATGCTCCATCGATATTCCGGAATAAAATGTGATGGTAATAGAAGGATAATTGAATTCAGACATGGTAATCAAGAATTACAAAATTTATTTTGGAAACATATTAAAATAATATCTTCTTTAGTATTATTTTTATAATATAAACAAGAAAAAAATGTGAAGCTTCAGAAAAGGGTGTCTGGAGACAAAATAAAATATTTAATAGAATAATGGAATTGGATTAAATCGAAGGCGTTTGGGTTTGAGGTTGTTCTCAGAAATTTGGATTTTATAGTTGGATAAAATAAGAAGATTTATTGTTTTTTATTGTCATTATGAAATGAGAATAAGGGTCATAAAACCCAAGGCCCATCTATTATGGTACAATCATGTTTTGGGAATGATATGTAATCATTTAAAGGCCCAAGAAATCTTAAAGTAAATTAAAAGAATGAGATAATTGGATTAAAAAAAAGATAAATAAAGGAAATCAAGTTAGAAGAAGAATAATTTTTATAAATCAATTAGGTGTATACATCGAGAGGAACATAATGGCATGTGTTTATATTATTGAGTGATTAATAATATATTATGATTTTATAGAGACACTATTTAGTTTACTTTGGTTATGAAGGAAAATGTTTATCAATTTTATCCAAACTACAATAAAGGTTGTTTCACTCAAATTCTTTAAGAAAATACTCAAAAATAATGGTATCAATAATGTGAAATTTACATGGATGAAAGGAATAATCCATATATGTGTGTCAAAAAATATTGAGTGCTCAATGGTAGAAGAAAGAATTAGTTATAAATATCTTAATAAAGAAATGAATACATTCAGTATCATTTTAATATGATTGGTTTTATTTGTTCTAAGAATGATTTTATGGCCATGAAATATAGATGTAATGAAACTGAAAATTTCATTAGGAATTCATCTATTCCTATAAAATATAAAATGATTTTTCTTTAATGAAAAATATATCATAGTATAGAATATAATTATTTATTTTGATGATAAAATTCTATTTTAATTAAAAGTGGATTGTGGACTAATAATGGTTCACATAGAACATCCCCCATAGATAATGAATAAAAATCATGAACAATGATAATTATGTTATACAGTTTATGATGGTGAAAGATGAACAAGTTAAGAAAGTATCACCATGGAAAAATAAGATTAATGTGAATATAAGTATAATATAATTATATAGTCATATGTGATTATATACAAGATTCATTAACAATACCATAAGGATAAAGATTAAGTATAGTGGAAGATTCCTTCTATCAAATAAGAGTCTGGATGGAGGATTAATGAATAATGAATATTTAGAGAAAACATGAACTGTTGGATTATTAGCTCTACCATGATGAATCCCATTCTAATGAATACATTGACCAATTAATCTATAATTTTTTATTAAATCTATATAAAGTTTAATTTCATGAATTTCCACTAGTATGACTTGATATAATTAGAGAAGATCTGGATTGGTCAACCAAGACCAACCTCAATCCGTAGCCTAAGGAAGGTGGAGGTACACCTCACACTATGTATTTATAAGTTTATAATAACAACTAAATCTGGGGATGGTTTAAGTGGAATATATGATCCATTGGGTGGTATGTGTTGAAAATACAATACACATGATGAAATAAATGAAGGATTACATGTTTTGAAGATCATGATCTAATGTAACAGTGGTTTCAAAGTTTACATGATAGATATAAGGGTATCAAATTACTTCTAATATCAAAAAGTAATATCAAACCATTTCTATTTTGGTACCTGACGATTAAAATATAGAGATGGGGTTATGTGAATAAATAATTTATAATATATGGATCCCCCTAAAAAAAATATCTAAAAATATGGTTTTAAGAGTTGAAGGCACTATAGGAAAGAATGTTATTAGAACTCAAATGATTCTATGAATCGTCAAAAAATTATGCCTCCTTGAAAGGTAAAAAGATCATGAATATCAAGTTGTATCATTTGATACAAAATGTGGTATAAATCACCCACATTATACTTTATTGATTCTACGTTGAGGTTTTAATGTAATTATCATAGATATCTCATGATGTACTGATAAATGTGAAATGTCAAGATTCTTTCATTAATTTATTCTATTGAGTGACATCGATAACATGATTTTTTTGACTTAAAATATTGTATCCTACATGAATAATTGGCTCAGTAGGCAGAGATGATTTTTCAGAGATTCAATGGATGTTGGAAAATTTAGCTTTAGAATATTATTTATTGAAATGATGATATGAATGAGAAAGTACAATGAATATTAAAAGAAAATAATCTGATAATATTTTCTCAAAATTGATAAATAAAAAAAATTAAAAACTAATGTCGACATAGAAGACAGATCACGCTATTTTATTAAAAAAATCATCAACTTATTGACTTATACAAGTATATTTGATGTCAACTGATGAATTTGACTTTATAGGAAGGGAATGTAAAACATAGGTATATGATAATTTTATTTAATCTTGATTTCCAAAATTATAGGAGAACAGAGTCCCTCTTCATGAGTTTCAAACTCATTAAAAATCAAGGGTAATGAAATTACACAAAAAGGTTGAGCAAATGAAAGACTATATAATCCTTATGATGAAAGAATAATTTTGGATAAAATCAGGACGCAAAGGACACTTTTCGATTTAAAGGCCATGGGGAGAAAATATAATTGAACATAAAATGCACATTTATTGTTTTATGGTTAAATAAAAAGGAGACAATTGATTTTATGATGTATTTTTAGTAAAACCTGAAAGGGAGAGATTCTTTCATCCATTAGTTTTAAATATTGAATATATTTAAAATATATGTTGAGATAAATTGAATGAATTGTTGTATTGAATAAATTTAGTTATTATAAAAAAATATGTTCATAATATGTATTTTCAATGCATTAATAATTAATTTAATGTATTAGAGGGTGTTGGTATTTTGAAAAATAAAGAGATGTTTTAGGTGTAAAAAAAATAGATCCAACATTGGCTCGTATGATGAAACAATTATTTACCGTTGAAGTGAAGTGGCCGATCAAAATCTAAAATTTATATTTTATGTTATAGGATTTGAGTCATATAGGGATGAAATATGTTTTAATGTTTCTTCTAAAAAATCCATTAGGGTAGGTTATCATAACCATGTGTTTTATAAATTTTATTATTTGAAAAATATACATTGAAATTTATTAGAGGAATTATTAGATTGACCGCATTGAGTAATTAATGTTATGTATCAGGTTTGTATGATTTATTTTCATATGAATATAAATTTCCTTTAAATTTTTGGAGGATTTTAGGATTTTAAAAAATTTACAGATGTTATTATTGTTAAAACATTAGAACCTATAATGGTTAGTAGGATAAAGAATTCAACCACACTTGATGGGATGTGATGAGGCTTGAAAAGTTCTTAACATGTAGTGGAATAGTAGATGAAGAGCTCACGAGAATATAAAAAATATGTATATATGATGGGTATCACCTCGAGAGCCATCAAGTAGTAAAATGGGATATAGGAATTTACCATGTGGTGATGTATCATGATACGAGCTATGAGATGTTGAATGGACATTTCCCTAGATAAAATCATTCAATAGTATTATGAAAATTATTCATAGAGCATGTGAAGGGTTTATGTGAGAATAAAATGTTGTATATTTGATATTGATTAATTGTTGAGTCATCTGTGATCATGTGTAAATGTGATTTTTATGCTAAAAATGAATAAGGAGGTATTATGATGTTAATGGATCGAGAAGAGTGAATGATACAATATGAATTAAGATGATAGAAACATATGTCTCTCTTAGATTTTTAGGAAAACTAAGGTGGCATAAAATGACTATAAAAAGATAGAAATAAATCATTCACAATAAAAATAGTTCAGATGTTGAGAGAGATTTTGATAAAGGTTGAGAGGAGGGAAATCAAAACATATCTCTTTTTGTCTTTTTCATACGATCAATGTGTTGAAATAATCAAAAATACCATTCAATGCATGATGAAATATTTGACTATCCATGAATGATTTTATGTTTGAATGTGGAAGGATACATGTTCAGGGTATATCATTGAAAAAGAGTGGATTTTTTTCCAAGAAGAACGTTAGATGTAGTTGATTTGGTAGATTAATACTTCATGAACATAATTAAAGAAACATATGAAATACATTATGCCTAAATGTTATGTATATCAAAAAAATACAGTACACAAATAGACCAAAAATTAAAATTTTTTAAAGGGTATTCATAAGTACTCGTATAATAGCATGAAGAAAACATAAATGTGATAATATCATATTCTAAAGTTGTGAACTATTATTTGGAAGCTATAGTATCCGGGTGAGGATTATGTAGTTTCATTTACATAATGTTAATGAATTTACAATAAAATAATCAGTTGTTTTGTAAGATATAGTTAAATGGTTAAAATCTAGTTTTCAAAGTGAAATAGTGAAGGTATAGTTTTGTGGACTTGGAGGATATTGAGTCAATAACATGTAATATCACATTCCAAAAAACATTTTTGTATAATTTAGTTGATGAATAATGTTTATTGAAGTTTTTATTATATTTTTTGTAGTTTTGGGATATATATAAATAAAATAAGTATTATAAAATTACCATGATTAATTATTAGATATTTTAATGTGAAAAGTCTTGAGAGAATTATACTTATCATCTTTTTATATGAAATTTAGAAGAATGGGTACATAATATGATAATTTAAATACTTGAATTATCATCATCTAGGAGAAATACTTTTTTCATTTTTAGGGAATACACAAACTCAACTCTCATTCATAAGGGGATGAGTTAATTAAATTTGAAGAAGGAAGAGGGTAATATAGTGGATATATGAGTGTGTTTATACAGAGATATGGGTGAAACTAGTTCAAGATTACCAAGATGAATCTGAATATTTTGAGTTCAAATAATACATTTAACACATTATAACATTACATTTGAAAATCACAATTCACATCCATAAACACTTATACTTTTATATAATTTATAATCCCGGATTTATTTTAATTTTTTTGTATGATAGTTCTTTGTTTTTCATGATAAAAAATATTACTATTACTAGACTATTTTTTTATCAGTCAGCTGTGTATTATGTACATTGAAAAAATGGATACTATGTTCCCAATACAGAATTTTTTTTAATTCTTTTAAACAATGTATAATTAAGTAAAATGGATTATTATTTTTTCAAATATACATGATTAACAATATAAAATGGATATTGACATTTCTACAGAACAAATATCTTCAAAAATAACTGGAGAAAGAGCTTCATATATTCTAATGAACAATGAATCATGAATATATCATTTAGAACCTACATACAATATTGATGTGTGAGAAATATTTAATTTCATAATTAATGGTGGTATCAAACAATTATTTTGAAAAAAAAATCATTTGATGCAATTGTTACCACATCTATAAAATAAATAATATGATTTCTAGAAGTGTTTCCATAAATAGAGATGTATTCGATGAAGATGATCCTTTTGATGATGCACATCGTTTTGGAATCCTGTTGCGCTGATGTAACAGTGATGTTTTTGTATTTACTTGTGACTTTATTTCACATCATTGTAACACATGGATAGATTTCATAGGGGATACATTTGTAAGATTTTTTGTAATTAAATATTTCATTATATTTACAATTTATTTGTTAGATCTTCTTGATTGAGGGATCTCTTGGTATAGAGTTACATAGGTTTATTTTGATCATATTCACTATGGGATCTAAATGTTAAGTGAAAATGGGTTATGTATGATATTCTGATCGAGGTGTATTGAGGTCTATGAAGATATAAAATATAACAAGTAAATGTAATGGATACCTTATGTCTAGATAAGGACTTCCTTAATAGTGAAGAATAATTTGTGGATATCTTCTGAAGAATTTTTTCTAAAATTTTTTCATACAAACTTTATAAAAAATGGGATACTTTTTTCCATTAATAACTACATTTTTTACATTTTTGATGATGTGCTTGTTTAAGAAATTTTAATATACTATTTTTTATTTTTTAACAATATATATAAATTATCATAATGAATCTTTATCTAATAACATTATTATAAGAGTTTGGAAAAAATTTAAAGTTTAATTATTACAAACAACAATTCATTACCCAATCTTGTAGACTACCATATTCTATTTTGATACTATATAAGTGATAATAAAGAATATCAACTACCATTATCCTACATCAGGGAGGTGCATGAAGGTGAAAAATAGTGTGTATCCCATAATTGAGGAGTGTATGAACCATACAGTCTCAAAACCTATTATGTCTGACATATAGTGGTTGTGGGAATGATATTATTTTTATAGAACTAGTGATGTTTGGTATGTTTTGGAAAATTGAAACAACATTAATGTGTTCTTATGAGATTATACACATTGTGGTGAATTAGTTAAAATACTTTCGTTCTTTGAATTCTTTAAATTACTAAAAATCTGTTAGTTTTTGTGATTAAAAAATCAAGAGTTACAATTTAAAAGATGATCTTCCAGAGATGAAAAAATAGCACAATGCAAGTAAAATAACAAAATAATTTGGGTTACACGCTCATTAATCACCCTCTAAGGGTGTCTTGGGTTACAACATATATAATTTATATTGGTATTATATATTTCTCAACATATTACAAAGTAATATTAATTTTTTTATAATGACTAACCCTATAAAATTATATTTCAATAAATATAAATATACCATATTTTAATATATTTTTTTAAGAAAAAAATATTGAATCAGTGATTATTAATTTTATTAATATATTTTTATTCTTAATTTAATATTAAATGTTTATAATATTTTTAGCCAAACTAATTAAATTATATAAAAAAATTATTAACAATAATTTTCAATTCAAAAATAAATTAACAACATATACAACAATGAAGTCATATGAAATTACAAAGAACATAATGATGAACTCTACAATGGTATCTTGGTGAACATATCAGCTCTATAAATATACTTTCCAATGAACAATGACCAACTACTGAGGATCAATATCTTGGTTATATACTCAAGTGCTAGTTCATGTATTGGTGGATGTTGTTCTAAATCCACCATCTAGGTTTACATGCATCCATAAATCACATATATATAGTAGAGTGATGACTATGTGCAAATAAAATAAAAACACCAAATGACTCTTTGATAGGTTGTCCAAAACAAAAAAGTTGTATAACTATTTTTAGTTTGTCCAACATAATCATATGTAGGTCAATAATTAGAACAACTGGAATATAGTTCGCAGAACCATTAGTGTAGTAAGTAGAAAAGGACGTAACAATATTTCCCATATAATTTTTCAAAAATATCTATAAAATAAATAATAATTTTTAAAATTTGATAAGAATTAAAGTGATTTATTTAATTTACACTATAAGAAAATTAATATTATAAAATATGTTATTTATGTTATTATGATTATTAAATACATGTTCATGAGTGTTGTTGAAGTTCATGTAGTTAAAAGTTCATAGTGTTAAATTTCAGTTGTTGATATTGAATAATTTATATGATGATCATTCATGAACATTTAGTTATTGAAATATATTTTTGTGATGTCAATTTTTTTAAATAATGTAATACATAATGGAATGTTGAGTTTTTTTATATTTAATATACATCCTCGGAATGGACTTGTTAAATTAAAATGCATCACACTAATAGAAGATTATTATCTCAAAATTATTCACAATTATATTTCATTATTACTTTTTTAAGTATATTTATATTTGTTAATTTTTTTGTAATACATAGAGTTTAATTCTAATGTTTTTTATGTTTTCATTATAATTCAATGAAATCAATTTTAATGTTACCAAAAATTAGTTATTTTCTTTACATAGTAATGGATTTTATGATTTTCTTTTCCTAATAAGAATTAACTCGAATCTACCATGCCGAAATTGAACTCTTTTAAATTTTACATTTTCATAGATATAAATTTTACTCATACTCAGAACGTGTGTACATTAGTTTAACAAAAAATGCTCTTATTCATATAATTTCAACCAGTACCAGAAATGATTACTTTCACTACCAAAAAAATAGGTTTTCACAATGCCACCCTTTAACAGTGCTAAAAAATAACTGAAAATGGATGAACCGTTATCAGTTATTTTTTTAGAGCATTCAAAGGGACCCCCTTTATCAATTCATTTTTTAGTAGCGCTGATAAAGGCAGGGTCTTCATCAATGATTTTTTAATAGCACTAAAAAAGGGAATATTAAATAAATACAATTCATTAAAAATAATTTACATATATATAAATATGTATATATATAATTTATTATTTTTAAATATGATTTAGATTAGTATAAATTGTCATTTACAATTAATATAAAATATTTATAGTGAAAATGGATATAAAATTTTTAAAAAATATATTATTAATTAATAATTTAAAATATCATTGAGAAATAATATTTTAATAATTATTATTAGACACAAAAAATAGAAAAAACAATAAAATATATAAAATAAATAATTAAAAATATTTACACATAAAGTATATTATTCAATATACAAGCCTTATAGTATCCTTTTTTTAAATAAACACATATTAATATTTATATACCTATATATTGTGTTTGTGTGTGTGTCTTAGTGTGTGTATATACTAAAAAACAAATATATATTATTTATATATTCTAACAAAAAAATATACATACGAATATATAAAATATGTGTTTATATATAAATATGTATAATTATACGTAAAAATACACATAATATATATATATATATGTATGTATATATGTATGTATATATGTATGTTGTGTATATATATGTATTTAATTATTTATCTATATACACACACACATAAAATATTTTATAAATGAATTTTAAACTAATCATTTTAATATAAAAATAAATATATGTATAAAATATTTAACTAAATATATATATAAATAAATATATTTAAATATATATTACTATACGAATGAATGAATAAATATATATATATATATATTAATAAAACTACATATATTAATATAAATCCATATTAATATTTGAATAAATACAACTATATATAAAAATAAATAGATATATCATTAAATGGAGATCAAAACCTGATGAGCGAGTGGTAGAGGTGTAGGAGCTCAAGGGGGGAGGTCTGTAGAATGATTACTATTATATGTAGTGGTGTTCATGCAGGTTTTGTTGAGGGATAACACTATTAAAGGGTGTGTGAGAACACACAGTTAAAGGGGTTGGGGGATAAAACTGTAAAGGGGTGGGTGGGTGCGCACTGTAAAAGTGGGTGGCATGGTGTGGATAGAGTATAGGATGGGCTTCCTGGGGTGGTGTGTATCAATCACTGTTAAAAGTGTGGTATCCTATTAATGTTTTTAATTTTTAATTTTCGACTTTTTCCCGTGTTTAAAAAAAATGACAAAAGTGATCTTTTATCACCCCAAATAAAGATATGATAAAAGTGTCTTTAATTAGGGTTTATTTATCCCTAATAGAATTTCACTTTTAATAGCCATTTTTTAAGTGCGATTAAAGGGGTCTTTACTAGTGTTTTTATTGCGGATAAAAGGGTCCTCCTTTTAGTTGTGCCTCAATTATCAGGTTTTTTTATTGCTGATAATGGCCTTTTTTCAGTGATGATAAAACCCTATTCTATTGTTATGTTATTGAGCTATGATTTTTTCAATAGTACCTTTATGAATCTTGAAAACTATAAAATTTCCATTACCCAATTTATTATATATTTCCTTCCTATATAATAATTATCATTATGTAGCTTGAAAAGAAGGAAAGTTACCTTAGTTTTTTCAAGTGTGTTTTTGATTTTTTTGAAATGTGTCCATGTTAAAAATATTTTTAAAAATATGCATAAAATGTGGAATCCTTGCTTCCACCTTTCTGCCAAAATTTAAAAGAAATTATTTTTACAATTTTTTATATTTTTAATTTTTATATTTATTTTGTTTTTTGTCAATATATATATCCAAATTTTCCATCAGAATTTATCTAATATTTAATATCTAGTAGTACTACCATATAAGTAGTTTTTATTCTAACAAAAACCCTCACCTATGGAACCATTTTATAAAAGAGCATTCTAGGGAAATTATTCTACATTTCTGATGTGGGATTCACGTTCTCCCTTTCAAGCGCAGAACATTCTTCTTTTACGATATGAGATTCCTATATGTTTCATGTAAGTTGTTTTGAAAGTCTATAAAATATAATTTATAAGACAAATATTAATGAAACATAAAACATGGATTAAAAAAATTATAAATATTTGAAAATAAAAAAATTCATAAATTTTTTTTATGAAAAATAATTTATAATCATTAAAAGCCACCTATTGAAACATTAAAATGTTTCAATTGTGCAACATTAAAAGATAATAAAATATAAACTATAATACCAAAATAACTTAAAATTAAAAATGGATTAAACATATAATAAATAATCTAAAATAAAAATAATTTCGTAAATGTTGTGGATGAAAAATAATTTATAATCTTTCAAAACCACCAACATGAATCTTAACAATGTTTAAAGTGTGTGACATTGAAAACCAATAAAATTTAAAATATATGACCAATATAAATGAAAATTAAAAAAATATATTAATAATATAATTTTTAGTTGAAAATAAAAATGAATTTCATAAAAAAATTTCCATAAAAAAATTTATATTCTTTAAAAACAACCTACTTGAAATATAAAATTGGTTCGAGTCTGTGGCCTTAAAAAGACTATAAAATATAAACTACAAGACCAATATAAATGTAACGTAAAACATGAATTAAACATAAAATAAATATTTAATAATTAAATAGTTAATTATTAATATAATTATTAATTATAAAATAAATTATTAGTTAATTAATAATTTAATAACTAACAATTAATTATTAAATATAAAATTAATTACATAATTAATAATGCCATTATTAATTATATAATATTTAATTAGTAATATAATTTTTAAATAGTAAATTAGTAATATAATTATTATTAAGTATGTCACAAGATACAGCTTCCAGTTTCTATTTCCTTGGATAGTGTTGATATGGTTGATTGTGTGAGATTTCCAGATCCATTTTTTGTGATGGATGACTATGTTTTTCGTGATTCTAGATCCAAGTGGTACACTAGGGATAGCCTTTTTCTATATCTAGATATAGATTTGTGTAATTTGACTTCGATTAGGTATGAGCTATAGTTTGCGTCGAAGAGGGTGTTTGACGAAGAGTTTTTCCTTTGCATCCATGATTCTTAATGCTCAAATGAAGAATTTGAAAGATGCCTAGAATGTCCCAAATAACACTACAATGGACCTGAGTGGAATTATAGAATGTCCTGCATTGGCACCCCTAGCTTCATCACTCATTGACTCCCACTCAAGATGGATTCTCCGAAATGGATTAACTGCTCATGTCGATGTTAATACTGATATGATTATATAGAGTATTGTAATTGAAATGAATTCTCTAATAGCGCATATTGTTTTAGTGATAGTTTGGATGTCCTGGATGATTAGTGATATTGTTAGACAGATCTCATTTTTGTGGTTTTAATTTGATTGGAGGTGTGTTTCTCTTGGAAAAGGATTCTTTCATTACATTTTAAAATACTTTTGTAATACTTGCATGGAGAATTGGGTCTCTTCCTTCGAAACCTAGTTGGATTCACCTTCATGAATGGTCCCATGATTTAAATGCCTGATGTGCAATGAATTAATTTTCTCAGGTCAGGGTCCATTTTTATGGGATTAATTTGTTTCTTTGGTATCCAAATATTATGCATGACATTTGCATGGAAATTTGGTCCCCTTTTCACTATGAAAAAGAAACTGAGGTTGTTTGGTTCAGAATTTCATCCAAAATGATGGTGGAGGTGGATTTGTGCTCCACAATGATCAATAATGTAATAATCTCAACACACATTGATAACATAAATATTGATTTTGATTATTATAGGAATCCAATTTTCTGTACCGAATGAATAGATGTTGGGAACTCTTTAGAGTTATGTCAGTGGAAGATCTCTTGTGAGAGATATATGATGAAGTGTCATCCAACCACTCTCTATAGAAGGAACCCCAAGAGGAAGATTGTGGATTTTTCAATGTCTCTTAATCATGATAGAGATGTTATCAAAAAACCATCTTCCCAGAAGGCTGAGATGTTGGTTTTTGGTAAATTTCTCTCACATGTTCATAATTAGAATGGAAAGGGACTAATGGTGGATATGTCTCCAATGAGTGGTCCCTCTACTCCTTGAGTAGATTTTACAAGGATATTACTTCTAAGGATAGTTTTTCTATTACTCACATGAGATTAGTTGAGTTTGAGGAAACTTCTAGCCTCTCTATTGTTGGATATCCTATATGTACTGACCCTCCAAATCTAAGAATCAATGATTTTCATGGTGCATTCTTTCTATTTCAATAGACTGTTGAGTTGGTTCCAAACACTTGATCTCATCATCATGTTGATTAACATCATGAAAACTAGAATTTTTTTTACAACTCTAGGGTATATGAGAAGTGGGGTGAAATATTTGAGGCGAAATAAAGAGTAGCGGGTTGGAGAGGTCCTATCACATTCAAAGATTCACTCATTTCGTGGAAAGGGATGGTTGATGATTGTTTTGACTTCACTCTTGCTTCCATGAAAAGAATTTCGTGGAAGGAATATTTTAACACACCTCGCACTATTTCTACCTGATCTTCTAAGAAATCGTACTTGTTAAATGCTGACATTCATAAGATCTTAAATCAAGGTAACTCCAAATATGAATGGGAAACTACTGATGACTCTGATTATATGAATGACATGTCATATTATGATTAGTAACATTGTGTTTGGAGAATGAGGGAATGTCCCTTTGTTTGACCCAACCTACCTCCACTATACCTTTTTCTTTTACCTAATAAATAGTTTGAAGTAAAGCTTATGGGTGGACATACTATGTAATAATTATATTACTAATAATTAGTAATATTATTAATAATTATTTAACATTAGATAAGTAATCAATAATTATATTTCAAATTAATAATTATATTACAAATTAAAATATATATTAATAATTAATAATCATATTTTTGATTAATACTTTAATCACTAATTAATATTTATATTACTAATTAATAATTATATTACTAATTAATAAAAATTTGTATAATTAAAAATTATTTTACTAAATAATAATTAAATTCTATTAATTAGTAATACAATTATTCAAAATATAATAATAAATTATTTAACAAGTAAAATAATTATTAATCATATAATAAATAATTTGTTAATTAGTTATATAATTATAAATTATATAATAGCTAATTAGTTATTTTATTAAAATAATTATATATTATAACAATTCATTATAATTGTTATTTATTATGTATTAATTATTAATTATATACTAATTAATTAATTTGTAACTAAATTATTAATTATATAATAATTTGTTAGTTAATTATAAATATAATTATTATTTATATTATTTTTAATTTTTAATATAATGATTATTTATAAAATTTTTAATTATATAATAATGAGTAAGTTGATTTGTAATATAATTAATAATAATATAATAATTATTTATATAATTATTAATTATATTAATAATTAAAAATTATATTACAATTTAACCGATTAATTATTATATAATAAATTATTATATAATTAATAAATATATTTCTAATTAAATATTATATAATTAATAATGATATTGCTAATTAACTAATTATTTATATAAATAATAATTAATAATTGGTATTTATATTACTAACTAACTAATTAACTATTATATAATTAATAATTATATAATGAAAAATTATATTAAAAATCAACTAATTATTTATTAACTATTTTTTATATGTTTAATCCATGTTTTATGTTTCATGTATATTCATTTTGTAGTTTATATTTTATAGTCTTTCTAAGCCACAAGCATGAAACATTTTTTAAGTTTTAAGTTGCATGTTTTAATAGCATATAAATTATTTTACATTGAGAATTTTTTAAGAAAATATTTTTATTATCAATAATATTTTATATTTTTAATCCATGATTTAATTTTAATTTATATTTTTATTATATTTTATAATTTATAGGTCTTCAAATTCGAAAACATAAATCAGTTTTATATTTCATGTTGGTGTATTTGAAAACTAATAAATTATTTTTCAGAACATTTATTTAGGAAATTATTTTATTTCAGACAATTTATTATATGTATAATCCATTTTATAATCTTCATTTATATTACTTTTATAGTTTATATTTAACCTCCATCAAAAGTCACATAATTATGTCATTTTTATATTTCAAGTAGTTGGCTTATAATGCTTATAAATTATTTTGCATCAACATTTTTTACAAAATTATTTTTATTTTTCACTATATCTTATATGTTTAACATATGATTCAGTTATCATTTTTATTAGTCTTCTAATTGGTATTTTATAGTATTTCAAACCAACAAACTTGAAAAATTTTAGAACCCCACATCAGAAATGTAGAATGTATTGCGCATGAAGGGAGATCCTGAATCCCAAATCAGAAATATAGATTGATTTATAGAGAATGATCTATTGTAAAAGGGATCCTAGGGTGAGGGTTTCTATCAGAGTCCATAATACTGTAATTGCAGTACTACTAGATAATAAATAGTAGATAAATTATTCTATAAATATATATATATATATATATAATGAAAATAAAAAAAATTATAATTATAATTATACAATGATACTATTTTTTACATTCTAGGTGATCAAAATTAATAGAGATGATTAATTTCACAAAAAATCTAAAAAATATTTGTAACCTTGACAAATTTTTAAAAATAATAATTAAAAACCACATTAAAAACTCAATGATACACTTACAAAAACCCGATTGTCCTTTTTTAGTGTTATAAAATGACATTTAAGTTCAAATATAAATTTTTTAGTCTCAACTTACAATTTATGGTTATGATGAATGAACCAATTACAATATATGAAATTTCCTAAAAAATACCAATATACTACATAAAATCAATATTCAATTTTGAATGTGATATGTGAATTGGAAAATCATGATCATATACTTTCACTCCATTAATAGAAATGAAGTTCGGATGGTGTGGTCCCTTGATGTAAATCAATCATACTATCCATTCATTCTAAAAACGGTGGTACTCGATATGAATTATATTAAATCAAAATGTTGTAAGTGAGTCATAGTGTTTCAGCTCGTGATTTAAATAATTAATCTATGTTGATTTTTTTAAATTGTAACTTCCATATCCATGTCTTATCTATCTTCTCAATGTCGTATTCTGTGAAAAAAAAAACAGGAAATGTTTTTTCCCTATGTTGTGGGTGATGCAGTTTTATCCATACGATATTTATGTCAAGTATCCACTCTATTTAACATAAATTTTATTATTTTGAATTACTCTATTTATAATTTATTTATATTATCCATTTTTTCTATTTTATAAATACATATAAACATTTAACAGATTGTTAAAAGTGTTTTCTATGTTGGTTCATGTAGGGATATAAGAGGGAGAGGATTATTTAAATTATCAAGAAATGAGCTTTCTGTACATTTATTTTATTGTAGATTTATTCTATGAGTGGTATAGGGAGAGGGATAGAGAGGGATATGAAGAGGGAAAATGAGAGGGAGGATAAGGGTGAGGGAGGGGGAGGGAGGGATAGGGAGAGGAATAAGGACAATGAGAGGGAGAGGGAGGGAGGAAGGGAGGGAGAGAAAGATAGATAGTGAGAGGGAGATATAATTCTTATTGAGAAGTTCATCAAATAGTCTTCTATTGAGCTAGTCATAGATTCATACTGTTTTCATCAATGTATCTTCATTATATTTTAAGTTTGTTCTAGAGGAGTAAGTTTATGCTTACCATTCCAAAAATACGAGTGGTGTAGTTATGCATCCTAACCAAAATATAGATCTTTGGGTTTTGACTTCAGATCAAATGATTGGTTTGTATTGTGTTTTGTTCCATAGAATGACATGTAAAATAGTAAAAGTTAAGAATATTGGTGGGAATAAGGTGGTGTCTTTATTTGAGTAGACACTCATAGATAAAACTGAATTTTATTAGCGAGTATCATTATTTTCTCTATGAAGAGATTATGGATGACTAGATATTGAATCATGGTTATTCAAGCAACAATAAAAGTCATGTGTTTTTTTTATTTTCTATATCATTACCAATTATCCTTACATTACTAGTTCATAATGTGTTTCATTAACTATATTCATATTTTTTGGCTATGCACTGCATAACATGTTCCACATTTTTCAAGAGCATAGTTTAATGTTTCACCTAATCTTGATCCTTAATGCACTAATAATATTTAATCTAAAAAAAAATTCCTTTATCTTTTTTACCTGAAACATTAATCCCCAATTTATTAACTCATTTAAGAATTTTCATTAAATTTTTAAGTGTTGATTCAGCCCTCCCCCATCTATACAAGTCATGAAATCTCACATTGGCTAGTAGTTGGTATCAGTTGTTGACCTTGGAAGGAAATCATCCATTTCAAATTGATTTATTTATTTTTATTATATGAATTTAGGTATGTTTTATCTTAATCCATAAAATTATCATGGAATAGATTCTTTATTATGGATAGATATAAAAAAAAATATCAAGAAGAGGAAACTAAACTGTGGGACATAATCATTTGAATAAAAGAGATATTCTGGTAATATGTGTGATATTATTGAATCTCTTGATGTAAATAATTATAACTCTTCTTATGTTTTTGAGGATGATAAAATAGGATCTAAAATAACATATCATATTCGTTCCCATTATAATTGTCTTATAGAGAAAATAAATAATTTATATATAAATATGGATTCATGATTTGAAATTGTTCTAAATGTTAAATATATTACTAATTTTGAACTATCAAAATTAGAAATAAAAATAAGAATAATATTGATGAAAATAATTGGCCCAAAAAGTTTTATATAATAAATATTTAAGACCAATAAATGATATTTCATTTACTTTTGGATTAAATTATGAATAATAAAAAAGAATGTTGGAAACATAATGAGTAAAATGATTGATTTTGAATCACATGAAATGAATCTTGAATTTCATGACCATTACATTATTAGTGATTGTGAATTTTCATTTCTAGAATAATGATTTTATAGAATTAAATTCTGAAATAGAAATATTAGATTTATTGTTTTAGAGGATATTTTTTTGGATGTGAAATTAATCTCGTATGGTGTTAGGAATTATTGGGAGAATGTTTCTTGGTTTTTCGGATGACCATGCTTCCCACCATCTATTTAGTGAGTGGGAAATATCCAATCACCTCTTCTGGAGCCACCGACTATTTGGTGAGGGTAACCACCATTTTGGTTGGGCTCCTCGGTGTTTTTTAATAATGGACCAAGTGGCAAATTTACTTGGGGTCCAATTTTGGACCTCCATTAGTCACCCCATGGTTTTTGTTGCTGCAATTAAGGGAAAGATCCCCACATGGCGCACCCGCTCATTCAATCAAGGTGGTTCAGGGTAGTACCATCCCATGATTTGAAGGTAAAATATTTTCTATTCTTCCCCCTTTTACTATTATTCTTTCTATTAAATTTTTTTTCCTATAGGGTTCAAGAAAGGATTATTTTTATGAGGCATGGTGAACTCATCATACATGAACTGTATTTCTTGTGTGGCTCATATACAAAATCTCATGAGGACACAAAAAATATGTTGTTCATTTTTTGATGCAAGATATGTTATTATACATATTTATTTTGGCTTTTTTGTGATTATGGGTTTATATTGACATTTAATCAGTGATGTAATTTGGGGATATAGCTTTTCATTACTTTGAGGGAGTGTTTGGAGTGAATTACACCTCTTTCTCATGATTTGGGCCTCATTGTGTTAACCATGGAATTTTGAATTAGATATTCCATATGAATCTTTTGGTTTTAATTGTTAAATAAATAAATTTTATTTCATATACTGATAAAATATGTGATCAGGATTTTTTGGGATTATTGGAGGGTTTCAAAAAATGGATGATTGGACGTGCTAAAAGGGAAAATGAATCATTTCAGTAAGGGGTACTGGTTTTATGGTTTATTATGTTCTCCTCTTGTTTTTTCGAATGTTAATTTACATTATCTTCTATAATGTGTATGAGTTGTTTTATTTTATATAAAGTTGGGATTATCTCATGTCACATAATAGTCAACATGGATGCACAACATGACATGTGGTTTTATGCTGGTACCATAGTCAAACGAATGTCACTAGTGCTCTTCACGTTTTTTATATTAGTGCATTTGTTTTAAAAAAATGATTTTCTGAATTAATATATAACATTAATAGTGGCTTGAATATATGTGTTATATTATTGCAAAAGTTATTGGATTTGAAATTTATTTTGAAATTGCATTTCAAAATCATTGTGGGGTTTAAAAATACGTTATTGAGGGAAGCGTGTCATACTTTGTTTTGAAAATCGTTAGTTCGATTTTAGCTTCTGTTGGTGATTCTTTATTTTCAAAATATTGGATGGTGATGACATGGGGAATATGATGTTGTATGATTATATATGTATGTGTGTAGCCCATGAGAAATTATTTTACTTTATTTTATGTGTTATATGTGTTGTCCAAGATAATTCTTCTAGTATCATAGTGAATGGATTGTATGGATAGATCCTTAGTGGTTTGATATGGGTCCAATGAACCATCGATCATGATTACTCATTATTTACTTGTTGGAATTGGGGATGACCTCATAAATTTGAGATTCAAACATTCTAATTGGTATGTAACGGGTTTGTTCATAGAACCGGAATCATCCAATGATTCTATATCCAGTTGGACCTACTTTCCAAAGCTAGGTTCTCATTAGTTGTGGGCTGATGATGCTTAGGAATTTGCATTGGTCGAGAGGATGGGCGGTCGGACTCATCACATATTTTTTAGGGTAATTATCGTCTACTCCGAGACTCTCTTTTTATATTTATGTTATGTTCGTGAATCCTTATTAATGTACCAAGTATAAGAATTAGTTTTTCCTTAGGACGTGCGATCAATGATTGATGTGTGGGAAATTATATAATCTTTTTATATGTATTTGAGATTCTTCATCGATATAGAATCATTTGTATTTTGACAGAGATCCTTAGACAATGGTATCATATGAAACATTATATAGATGTCTTTTGGTCATGATGGTGACCATACTGTTTTTAAGACACTCAGTGGGGCACTTGAAGTTTATTGTCATTCAGGGGGACATTGACTGTTTCATACATGGGATCGTACCCACAAAAAGGCTACCTACGTATACTTGTTTAGAAAATGAATCAAAAGCCACGTAGTTCGAGAAAGTGTATGAAATTATGCATGATTGATGGCCCAATGTAAGATGACATAATTACTTTTACACTCTAAGCCCACAAGAATCATGCTCGGTGTGAAAACAAGAGGTATTGGTAAAACTAGACATTTTTTCCAAGAAAGATGCAATCATGAGAAATATGGTGGGGATTATGTATGTGTGATTGCCCAGATATTTGAAGAGTAATGCTCTAACATAGGGCTTATTCCTATGGTGGTCGCCCAAATTAAAAGATGACTTATGATTGGGTTTTACTCCTGAAAAGGAGACCCAGATCAAAAGGAATAAGACTGGTTAAGTAGAATTATGACTAGGGATTACTCTTGAAAATGTTTCCCAGGTTAAAGAGGGACTTAGGGCATAATCCTAATGAGGATACCCAAATTTGGAAACTTTGGAAAAATGGGATTTACTCCTGAAAAGGAGACCCAGGTTAAGGGAATTATTGTTTGGGCTTACTCCTGAAAAGGAAGCCTAAATTAGGTGACATAGGGCTTACTCGTGAAAGGAAAGCCTAAATTAGGTGAATTTGAAACTTCTAGGACTTAATCCTGAAAAGGAGGCTTAAGTTGAAGGAATATCTCATCTTTAAAGGATGAGGTTGAATGAATGAATGTTTAGACAGGGACTTACTCCTGAAAAGGAGGCCTAATTAGGGGACTGGGGCTTACTCCTGAAAAGGAGGCCCAGAATAAATGAACTTATGAATAGGGCTTACTCCTGAGTAGGAAGCCTAAATTATAGATTCTCTCATCATAAGGGATGAGGTTGAATGAAATATTCCACAAAATTCTTTTCAGATAAGGACGTCAATCAAGAAAACATGTCGTAAATGGCATTGAAGAGTGTCTTGAAGACTGGATCATGAATAGGAGGGGTGAAATGATATAAGAGATGTGAAATAAGCAAGAAATGCACCCAAAAGGCAGGGGCACACAATTCCTGGAGGCCACGCAGGTACTGCGTGGGCGCACAAGTTTTGGTCGCACACGTGTACTTGCATGACACAAAGGTACTTTTGTGTCTTTTAAGCCTTATGGTAGAACTTGGGCATGCTTTGGCTCAATCCATTTGTTCAATCCCGAGAGTCTTCCAGATGGGTGGCGCGCAAGTGTTGGGGAAAAAATAAGGAGGCGCGCAAGTGTTGTGTATTCCCCTTAAGGGTACAACACTTAGGCACGCAAGTGTTAGTGAAATTCAACACTTAGGCCTTATTTCCCTTGTTTAGACCTTCCATTCTTGGTAAATAATTACCTAAGAAGTACTTGGAAGACATAAGGGGGAGACCTGGGTTTCGAGAGCTCAATTCTGGATTTTTGAAATTTTTCTGTCCTGAATGGGGGGCCCACTTGGGGTATTTATAGGCTGGAGGAGGCCCTGTGCAAATTTCATGTCGGGCGCGCCAGTGACTTGCGCGACCATGATGCGTCGCGCATGTACTTGCACGATCTCTCTGTGTCGCGCAAGTATACTTGCGCGACCTGACTAGAACTTGCGTAGTGCATCATTCTTGGACTCCTTGGATATTTCTTTGTTGATTCTGCATGTTTCCTTCAAAGGATGATTAAATTCTTCAATGTTAATTCCATTTCCCTTCTTTTGAACCATGTGATGAAAAAGGAGCGTCAAGAAAAGTCCCCCCTCAGAGTTGGATCCGAAGAAAATAACGGTTTGACTCTGAGGAGAAGAATAAAATCAAAGTGAATGGGGCGCAAAAGCGTTGGGTGCACAGAGCTCATCGCGCAGGTGCGGCCGCACATGCTAGAGCGCACAAGATGAAGCGTTCTAGTTTGGGGCCCGGTCTATAAATAACCGCTCATTCGCTGCGCAAAGAAACACGAAACTGGATTCTCTACTCTCGCCACGCAAGTACCTGCTGCCGCGCAAGTATCCTGATTTTCGCTGATTTTCATCTGTCACCCAGCTGTCAAGTTATATTGACCTGCGCGGTGATACTTGCGCGGTCAGAACTTGCGCGACACAAATTGAATTGCGTGACATAATGACTTTGAATTTTTTTCAGAATTCTTTCACAAAATTTATGAAAAATAAACCCTTTTAAGAGTAAATTCATTCAATTTCTGTGCAGATAATGGATCCTCCTAATAGAATTGAAACACCTGATGAACTTGCATGCAAGAGACTTGAAGACATGATGGAGATCATTGGCCACGACAATTACACTGTCTGCGATACCACTCTTCCATAATTGGATATGTTCCTGAAGAAGTATCATTTTGACATTCCATAGAGCATTTATCTTCTATTGTATGGTTATGGACATCTGCGGGAAGTGACCATTCCAGAAGCGAAGAATTATCTGCCACATTCCTGGTTCCAGAATTATAAAAACTTTTCTTCGGCAAATGTCTCAAGTGGGGGAGGATTCATCAATGTTGGAATAGTAGAGAAGGCCTATATTATGCATCATAGCCCGTGTGCACCAGATTTAAAGCCGCATAATCCTGAGCTGCAACCTCACTGTCATCCCTCAATTTTCCGAAATTCTCAGATGGATCAATCCAAAGGATGGAAGAAAAGCTGGGACATCCGCCCTGGGGGAGGTGTGAGGCCAATGTGGATGTGGTCCAACTTGGTACGACAGACAGGTTCAGAGTCCGTCGAAGACTTGAAAGCAGTGGCTATCAACAAAGCTGTCTGGGTTGGCCAAACGTACATTTAGAGACATGATCGTTTCGTGCCAGAGATTCTCAGTCATTGGATCCCAGAAACTAATTCATTCCATTTGAATAATGGAGAAGTCAACATCAGTTTGTGGCACGTCCACAAAATATTTGGGTATCCAATCTTGGGAGATATGTATGAAGAATTTATTCCCCCAAAGGCCACTTGGAATGACCCAGAGAAAACTCCAGCTATAGCTCGAGAATTATTCAAGATCTTTCACAAGCTCAAGAGTTAAGAGACTTCTTTGACCCATTCTAGGAAGGATATTCATCTAGAGGAGTGGATGAAAATGGTCCTGGTTGAGAAATAAGAGAGGGAACCAAAGGATAAGGGTTCCATGAAAACGAAATCCAATGACAAGCGGCCCACTCTTCCTACCACTTGTCCAAAAACGGAGAAGAGGGTTTCTCCTGGCACATTTTGGCCAACATTGGAGGTAGGCGAATTTGACAAGTAGGGATATGAGGTGAATCAGTAGATCTCAAGGAAGACTCATTTGGCAGGCTTCTTGGCTATGTGGATTAGCATTTATCTTCTTCCAGTTAAGGATTCAAAGGTACGCATCAGGCCAGGGACCGTCGTTGTCGCAGCGAAGTTGGCTGAAGGATGAATGGTTGGGTTGGCTACCCCCATTCTTGGAAAAATCCACAGGAGTATACTTCATGTTTTCAAGGGAAACTATCCTCTGAGAATATCGGGACCTTTCCAAGTTTTATGGGGATGGATCGCCACTCATTTCAGGACTTATAATGTACAAAACGACATACATATCCCCGGGAGTTCCTTCAGACCATCTGTGCATTCATTTTCGGGAATTGCTCCACTAGATTTTAATGCTTACGACATGGAGGTGAGGCTGAGCATGTAAAAATAATTTAACTTCTTTCCATATGGAAACCCACCAACTGGGCGGTTTTTTGATGATGGAACTTCCAGTTTAGATTTGAGGGCATACATGCTGAATTGCAGAGATGGGGTATTGGTCTCAAGGATTGATGGGGAAATCATATGCGAGGCCTATGCTCCATATTGATTTGCGCACCAATTCAAGTTCCTGCAACAAATTTCTGTATCTCCCCAGTTCATGTCAGACTAGAACAACATCCAATGGTTTCTTGGAAACTATGGCTGATTACATCAAGAGAAAAAACTGGGGCCGTATTTGATCTACCAGTTGACAAGGCAGCACATAATTTGACTAACTCGTATGCTGAACACTGGATAGAATCATACGCCAAAGGGGTGCTGAACAACCATGTTTTTCAGGTGGAGAACTGGTAGAGGACTGTAGTGAAAGAGACCCTCCCTCATGAAGGTGGTGCTTCCTCACCTAAGTCTGACTCGTCTGATTCTTCTTCACCAGATTCCCATGATGGGGACGATGAGGCACAACAAATTGCAAAGTGGCCTCGTGCCCGATACAATCCTCTAGCTAGAATCAAGAGGGCTACTCCATCAACTCCAGGTGAGCTATCTCATTGTGGCAATCACTTAATAGAATAAATAATCCCAATTTTCATATTTTTTTCTATTTTTAATTTCAAGAGATGGAAAGAAGTTAAAGTCGAAAATTGTAGTGCCTCCTCATTATTCCAAATATGTACAACCAGAGGCTGTCCAGACCTAGCAGAGCTTATATTGTGATATCAAAATGGCCTGGATGGACCTGTGCAAGGGAGTACCTCTTCCTGGAATAGGTAACCTCTTGGCCTCAACTGACATAACTTTTGAGAACAACCCCAATGAAGTGCAAGCTTACGTCATGTTCATTTATGCCACCGACGAATCCATTCCTGTCACCAAGCGGGTGAAGGAAATGATCGACTGGGGCACCACTGAGGGGATTACAGGCTCTGGAGATGAGGAGTTGCATGATTTTGTGGCTCCAGAATATGTAAGTTTATTTCCTTATTTACTTTGAAACTTATTTTGGTCAAAGCTTCATTTACTTAAGGACATTACATTCTTCATTCTGCGGCTTACTACAAGAGGAACTACTGAGGTCCCTTCACCTCAGTACAACCCTGGTGGTATGGCCATCGGGGCTGCTGCTGAAACTCCCCATGAATCGGGTGAGATATCTCTAGGCTGGCAGGCAATGGAAGAGGAGTTTGAAATAGTGTTCCATTCTCGGATCCAGGTTCCAATAAGGGAGGTTGATGACACTCCCGTTAAACAACATAAGAAATGGCATCGAATGAAGAAGTCCATAGCTAAACACTTTGTTAGCAGTGGTAAGTCCTTTGTAGTTATGAGTCTTTAATCGTAAAGAGATTTCTCATTTTCCTTTAGAACAACATGGGCTTCTTCAATTTCTCCCCAAAGAGAGAGGGTTGAGCATCCGTCTAGGATGACGGAGGGGGCTGTTGAACAATCTCAAATCCATGTCAACCTGGCTGCTTCTGGAGAAGAGCCAGGATCTTCCCCTAGTATCCCTCCTACAACTACTACAAGAACCGAGGAACCTTCTTCTGGTACGATTGACAATGCTTCATAAAATTTGAATGAGACATCAAATAACTTCCATTCTGTGATTTTTTAGGTTCAATTCCTGCACTGGATCTTCTGGCAGTGGTTGCAACTGATGCTGCTATTTCAACTGATCAAGAAATCTAGAGTCAGGAACCAGAAGCTGAAGGTCATCAGGAAGATACATCTCATGCTCCCACTGGTGATATTAACTAGGATTCTGAAGTAACATTGGATGACATGATGAATACTGGAATGTCTTTTGAAGATTTTTATGACCATGCCATGTTATCATTTGAATTAGAGGATTTTGGGCGTGAGTGTTACCCTTCGTCTAGTAATGTTCTTCATAATTTACACATCTTATCTTGACTGAACATGATGTGCAGTTTCATCTAATGAAATTTCTGAGTTTCCAATGCCTGAAGAGGGTGTGGACACTGATGTCGACCATATTAATGCAGCAAAAATAGCTCAAGTGGAGCTAAACCCAGAAAACCCTCCTGAGACCCATCATGAAGAACCTGTTGAAACTAGGAAAGATGGGGAGGAGTCTTCACAAGTTGCGGATGTACAGTTGGGTAAGTGATATCATTTCTTTGCAACTATATATTAATTTATAAGACAGCCAAAATTGACTTTTGTCATCCTTTGAAACTAACCAATGTTTTCAATTGATTATGCAGGGCCATCAATTTCAGTGGTTAGACCTGGAGGCGAAGCTTCAGCCTCTGCCCCAACGGAAATCGAGGGTGAAGAAGCACGGGTCAGGGGGGATGGAGCAGAACATGGTACTTCTCTAAGTGAATTAATCCGAGAGTATACTCCCCCCTGTCAAAGTGATGTTGAATCTGACCCAGAGGTGCTCAAAGCGCTCAGCTTCTCAAGGCACAAGGCATGGAACAATATCTAGAAGATCATATCTGAAGTGCCTTTGGATGAGCTGCCAAGGAAGATTCCTCGGCTATCATCCTTGTTTGTAATTCTAGGACATGGCAGTTTTGGATATCAGGATATCCATACCATAATAAAACAAGTCATTTTGAGAAGGGAGAAAGATCAGAAATACCATGATGATTTGAACAGGGTGAAGCTGTCAATCAACATTAGTAACTTTGAGGCTGTAGTGTCCCAAGCTGAGGCTGACTATGCTGCAAAGATGAAGGAGCAGAAGCACAAGATTAAGGAAAAGGTAGTCCATCAGATATATCTCCAACAACAGTTAGATTCTATTACTGGGTAACTCAACCAGCTCAATAATTCTCTGGAGGGAGCTCAAATGAACGGCATGAAGGCCATTGTAGATTCTAAGAAAGCACTCCGTCAAGCTGAAATGATAGAGGTTGGTCGGGTGAAAGAGCTTCAAGTTGTTGCGGATGAAGCTCTGGATGATTTATGCCAAGTGAAAACTTATGTTGATAGTCTTCTGTAATTCCCTTGAAAAAGAGAAGAGAATCCAATCTGTGGATATCCTTCTAATCCATGTGCATTAATGAAAAATAAAATTTTATCCTCAATCTTTATGCATGCCTGCTTTTAATTACTTGATTTAAAATTTTACCTTAACCAGTGGGCCTAGTAAGAATGGATTGATTTTTAGTAGGATTATTATTAATAACCCTACAAACTTTGAATCTCTTAATTTCACAATATTACCTAAATCATACAAAATTCATGTTTAGTGAGTTGGGACCTGACTTTTATCCAAATCTCCCTTGTCTTTTGTGGGCAGTTTAAAGTCATGCACACAGACATTAAGAAGTGCTAATGTTTAAGGTCGAAATAGCTTTGACCAAATGAATAAATAAGAACTCAATTCTATGGTAATTTTTCTAAAAACATATTTCCATATTGAAGTATGAAGGGAAATGTGTAAACTATGACTTAAGATATTTTGAATCTGAGGAATGATATGAAAAGGGGATAAAAGGCATTGGAAGAAGTAGTTTAAAATAATGAAGTTACTATGATTTAGCAAACCCGTTAGGGGGTTGAATTATGCAGGGTCACCTAAGTGCATTAACTGCATAGTTAAATAAATAGTATCTTTTGGCTGATAGGTCTGTTAAGTAGACAACTTTTTGCAAGGCCACATATGGGCACGTGCTGCATAGTCAGGAAAAAGAACTGTTAGAAATTTACTTTTCTAGTGCTAAAAAGATAGTGAATGTTTATGGAGATTCAAATTTTCCAATGTATAGAGCTTGCTATATGGAAAGAAGTACATAAATATTCAAAAGATATTTACAAAGAAAATTATTTAGGAACTGGATGAATGTCGCTCCTATGAAGGTCTGACCCAAGCATAGGGAATGAAATTATAAACCATGGACTTGAACACTTTCAGTTCATGAAAAGGAAATATGGGACAGATATGTTAAGGATAGCTATTTTTGCGGATCCCTACATATTGTCATTGAGACAAATAAGAACAAAAGAAGTTTTCCTCCCAAGAATGAAGTTACCACCATTTAACAAACCCAGTAGGGGGTTGAATTATGGAGGACCACCTAAGGGATTTGGCTGCATAGTTAAAAAAATAGTATCATTTGGCTGACAGGTCTTTTATGTAGACAACTTTATGCAAGACCCCCTATGGGAACGTACTGCATAGTCAGGAAAAATAACTCTTAGGTATTAAAATTTTTGTGACCAGAAGTCATGAAAAAGGTTTATGATGATCTGAAGATATTTAAGGTTAGGGTTATGATACATAATAATGGGTATTGTCCAACGTATGTAAACATCACAGACAAATACTAACCAAAATCATGTTATGGATGGGTCCTGAATTAAACTGTTGGACTTCACTATGTATCCCATAAGGATAAAAATCATGCCATACGTAGTTCTTGCACTACAGTTTAACGTCATGTGGGACAAAAATGTAGATCTTAGTTTATGGTCGTAGAGCTCGGACCATGATAAAGAATACACATTGTGTATTTTATAGGGACTTTTCAGCAAGGTACTAAAAGGTGGAATTTGGGGTTAGGCCCAAAGACTTGGGGCTGGATTCGAGGGATGCTCGAATGTTCCTACGTATCCCATAAGGATGGTAATCAAGCCCACATAGTTCTAGAAATACCCTCTGTACATATTTGGTTCGTACATGTGAAGGGTGATAAGGGGATTTTTGTGCAATGATGATTTAACCCAAGATAAAAAGGATTGAGCATTACCATGTATGCATGTAGTCTTTAGAATAAGATTAAGAATCAATGGAAATAATGATTCCCTCTCAGGTGAGGGTATCAAAGAATGTCGTAGTTTATTTTCATACAGGACAAAAGTGCTGTATAGTTTAACGTCATATAGCAGGGAAAAAAGTGAACAAATATGATGATATTATTTCTAAAGCAGTTTCACAAGTCAAAATGAGATAGAAGTGAACCGATGTGAAAATATATGTTTTGGGATTGAACCTGAGGAGGTTGCCTACGTACCCAGCCTAAAAGGTAAGGATCAAAGTCTGCGTAGTTCAATTAAAGAATGATGTGTTATGGTTGATGTTTTTCTCTAAGCTCACGTGAGTTATACTTGATGTGAGAAACAAGAGGTAGCAACAACCCTAATGATGTACAGTTTAATGTCATGTAGGACACAAAAAGGGACTATGGAGTTTAAAGTCTTATAGTGAGGACTATTGGTGCTGCATAGTTTAATGTCATGTTGCAGGGACAAAATACAGTTTAATGTCATGCTGAACATAAGGATCATCTGTACAGTTTAGCATCATGTAGATAGGACGATGGGGGACTGTGCAGTTTAATGTCATACAGTAAGGACAAAATGACACAGTTTATCGTCTTGTTGGATGAATAAAACATGTGAGTAGTTTAAGGTCATATTCATGGACCGCATAGTTTAACGTCATCTTGGACGAATTAGAGACTTTGTTCATAGTTTAACGTCGTATATGACGATAAGGGTGCCCTACAGTTTAACTTCATGTTTCTAGGACAAAATACAGTTTAGTGTCATGATGGACATTAGGGATTTTTTTTACAGTTTAACGTCATGTAGTTAGGACGATGCAAATATTTTATGGTGATATGCATGGACCGCACAATTTAACGTCATGTTTCTAGGACGATGAAGACCTCCATAGTTTAATGTCATTTCGGAAAAAAGAGGTACTTTTATAGTTTAACGTCATGTCAGACGAAAGATGAACCAATGTGGAAATATTGGTTCTAAGGACTTCTATACAGTTTAACGTCATGTAGTTAGGACGTAATAAGGGGAACTTTTCTACAGTATAACGTCATGTTGGATGATAGAGAGGATTTTACAGTTTAACGTCATGTTAGACGAAAGATGAAAAAATATGAGGATATTGGTTCTGGGGACAATATTTTGTGTTTATACAAAAAATTTATTCAGAAATATGGCATTGGTTGGAGTCGTGATGAGTTCTTCATCCATTGAGATTAATGAATAAGCTCTATTAGAGTAGACCTTATGTATTAGAAAAGGCCCTTCCCATTTTGGTTCAAGCTTGGGAGGTTTCTTTCCCAGTATCATTCGTGTCTTGAGAACCAATACCAATTCTCCCTGAGTGAACGAACAAAGACGAACATTTTTGTTGAATGCTCGTGCAATTCGATTTTGATAGACCTCCAAGTGGTGAAAGGTGCATAATTGTTTCTCGTCCAATCGTTCCAACTCATCCAACCACTTCTGAGATTGTTCATCTGTGGATGACTGATCACAAATAGCAACTCTGAGTGAAGGTAACTGAACCTCAATGGGCCAAACAGCTTCTATCCCATATATCAGTGAATATGGAGTTGACCGCATTGCAGTGCGAGTGGTTTTTTGATAAGACCATAATGCATGAAAGAGATTCTCAGGCCATAATTTCTTACCTTTATCCACCATCTTTTGAAGTATGTTCGATAGAGTCTTGTTGAAGGATTCTATCTGTCTGTCAGCCGCAGCATGATACCGAGATGAATGATTGGATTTGATGTTGTAATCCTGATACAATTTCTTCATCTCGGATGAACAGAAGTTGGTGCCGTTTTCCGTCAATATGGTATGAGGGACACCAAATCTGGTAATGATGTTAGACTTGATGAAGCTAACAATGAATTTATAACTAACTTCATTGAGAGGTATTGCCTCTTCCCATTTGGAAAAGAAGTCAGTAGCAGTAAGGATATACTTAAACTGATTGGTAGTAATGGAAGGGTAAGGTCCCACCACATCCATTCCCCATGTAGCAAATGGACATGAGTACCTAGCTGTATGAAGCAACTCTAGGGGCTGATGAATGAAGTTGGCATGTACTTGGAATGAATGACACTTCTTTGTAAAATCAACACGATCTTGTATCACTGTAGGCCAAAAGTACCAATCCATCGAATCTGATCAGACATTCTATGTCCACACCGGTGGGCACCACATACTCCTGCATGAACTTCTTTCATGACAACCACTGTCTCTTCACCATCAATGCATCTGAAGAGAACTCCGTCAAAACCACATTTGTAGAGAACTTTCTCTAGGTGATCTGGGCTATCATAAAGTGTAATGATGACCACAGGTCACCAGATTTTCTCTTTCCTAGCCCTATCAAGTTGAAGTGTTCCATTTTGAAGGTACTCCCTGATAAGTGTCATCCATCCTGTAGTATGACCATATGGTTCAGGAATGGGACTAATTTCATTTATTTCCTCTGTTCTGGTTCGAACATAAGGTGAAATTGTACGACGGTGGGCAATGCTGATGCTCGTCTCATCTCGATCTGGATCTGCTAGAGCTGTGGCTATGTTAACCAATGCACCAGCCTAAGCATTTTGTGATCGAGAAACATAAGAAAATGTCGGTTCCGTAAGGAATTCCTCCATTAACTCTCTGACATAACCATACAAGGAGATCCGTTCTTTTTTTCTGATTGCATAATCCCCATTGATTTGTTTGATTACCAGATCTAAATCACCTTTCACTTTCAGGTGATTCACTTTTACCTGAAGCGCTAATTCCAAGCCTATAATGATAGCTTGGTATTCTGCTTCATTGTTGGTTCCACCTTACTGTAGTAAACATGAGTAAGGTAACACTTCATTTTCTGGTAAAATGAGAACCACTCTCAATACAACTTTGTTGAATTTATGGTCTTCTATTTTCATTCCTGTTGGACTCCTGGAAGCACCATCAGAGTACATTTCCTAGACCTGAGGTCTATCCTGAATAGAGAAAACATCTTCATCAGGGAGATCAATGTCTGCAGATGTATCTTCCACTGAAGGGTGTTCTGGAATGAAATCAGCCAGAGCTTGGCCTTTTATTGCCTTTTGAGACACGTACTCAATGTCAAACTACTGCAGAATAACCACCCACCTTGCCAGGCCTCCTGTAAGAATTGGACGACTGAGGATAAATTTATGAGGGTTATTGCGAGATACCAATTGGAACTCATGATGCTGCAGATAGTGTCTCAACTTCTGAACTGCAAAGATTAATGCGATGCAGCACTTCTCAATACTTGAATATCGGGTTTCTGCTTCATGCATAGTCCGACTGAGGTAGTAGAGGCAGTTTTCATTCCCATCATCATTCTTCTGAGCAAGAAAGGCTCCCAATGATCGCTCTAAGGCTGTCACATAGAGGATGAGTGGTATTCCATCAACAGGTGGCATATGTACCAGTGGACTCAGAAGGTATTTCTTGAGAATGTCAAATGCTTCCTGAAAATATTCAGTCCACTTGTAAGCGACTCCCTTCTTCATCAATTTGGTGAAGGGTAGACTTTTGTCTGACAAATTTGCGATGAAACACCGAATATAGGCTATGTGTCCCTGAAGTCCACTTAATTCATTAAAAATTAGAGGAGGGGACATACCAAGGTTTGAATTGGTCTTCTCAGGATCGACTTCAATACCAAGATGGCATACAACAAATTCGAGGACTTTTACTGAGGTAACCCGAAAAACAAATTTGAAGGGGTTCATCTTCAAATTATGTTTTGGAAGCTTGCATAATATGACCTCCAAATCATCCATGTGATTGGATCCTTGCTTTAATTTGACTACCAAGTCAACCACATAGCATTCAACGATATTCCCTAAGATAGATTTAAAGATGCGATGCATGGAAAGCTGATATGTTGCGCCAGCATTCTTAAGGCCAAAGGGCATCACCCGATAGCAAAACACACCCTAAGGGGCTCTGAAGAATGTATATTCTTCATCTTTTGAAGCCATTCAGATTTGATTATATCCGGAATATCCATCCATGATAGAAAGTTCTTCATAGCTAGCGGTTGCATCAATCAGAAGTTCTGTAATCGGGACCGGGAAATAATCCTTTAGACAATGCCAATTAAGATCTTTGAAATCAATGCAAATTCTAATTTGCACGTTCTTCTTCTTCACAGGGACAATATTAGCCAATCATTTGGGATATTTAACTTCTCTGATGAAGTTATCTTTGATAATATTATCCACTTCAGATTCAATTTTGGAATCATAGGTTGGGTGTGTTCTTCTCGCGGCTTGCTTAAACCCTCGATGTTCTTCTGGAAAACCCAAATGATGGGTAGAAACATCAGGATCAAGCCATGGCATCTCTGTATAATTCCAAGCAAATATATCTCAATATTGCTTTAGAATGGAAATATACATCTCTTGTTCTTCAAGAGTCATGGCCGCACTAATTAAAGTGGGGCGTGGATTTTCTTTAGTGCCCAAATTTACTTCTCTGAGTGTATGCGCTGTAGTAGAGATGCCTTCTTCAAATGCTGGGGGAGCATCCCGGAGATCTTATTCTTCTTATTCAATATGTTCTATCTCTTCTATTTCCAATTGCATTGTAGATGATGAAGCAGAATTTACATTATCAGAGGAGATGTTGAAATTTTAACATCTTGAAAAAGAACCTTCCATTTCCGACCCAATTGCTGATGAAGGGACTTCCTTGGGAAATAAAGAGGATATGATGGATTGAGAATCGACATCATTGATCACCTTTGAGGTTTCGATGACTTCTTCTAGCATGATTGGTGAAGCATAGACTTGTTGAATTTCATTAGATGAAATGAAAACATCCCCATTTGGGCTTTCATCACTGATTGGTGGGTCATCAATTTATCCCATGTTTCCTGCCTCGATTGTCATAATAGACGTTATGGATCATTCCATAAGAGTATTTTGAAATGGGAATATCCTCTCAATTTGACTGATAGGCAGCACATAATCCGAACTCACATGTGCAAATGGATTTACTAGAAGCTTTTCCAAACCAAAAGGAGCATTAATCTTGGAAACCTCATTTGTTGATGATTTATTTTCTCTCTTCATATGATTGAATTTCGCCTCAATGTACTGAGATTCACATTTCTTGAATGGAGATTTATCACCGTACAATGTCCCAATCTGACCATTTAAACAATATTTAAGACATTGATGGTATGATGAAGTGATAACTGCATGCTTATGTAGCCATAGTCTTCCAAGAAAAACATTGAAAGATGTGTCATGATCATCCACCATGAAATCTGAATTGGACACAAGGTCACCAAACTGGGTTCTGAGTGTAATCTTGACCACTGGTTATTGTTCATTTTTATAATACCCTTGCAACAATAATGTAGAGGGAGGTAAATCAGATTCAGTGAGCCCCAATCGACGGAGTGTATGAATGGGGATGAGGTTGACTCCGGAACCATTATCAATAAAATCTCTTCGGATATCCACACCATTGACTTTTCCAGATAAGTACAATGGTCTGATATGCCCATTCACAACATCATCTTCATCTTTATCTATGAATGATATCACTCCATGGCATTCCGCATGACTATTCTCCACATGATATACTTTAGCTACAGCTATTTCTATTTCAAACTCTTGAGGACTTGAAAAAGCCTCAATGAGTGCCTCCCGAAGAACCTTTGACAAATTCAATGCCTCCAGAATTGATAACATGGCCGGTACATGGGCCAGGTGTTTCAATGCATCATTCATTTGAGCCAAAGGTCTGCGTTTCCCAACATGAACATGTGTTTTAGCAGGTTCCTTGGATGTTGATGCTTCTTGTAACGGGATAGGAGTTGGCGATACTCCTGGCTTCAGAAGATTAGATCGATTAGATCCATTTTCTTGTTGAGAGGATGAAGGTGGAACCTCCAACCGATCTTCCAAAAGGACTATACCAGGACTGAATATGTTACTGGTGGAAAAACTTTCATGTTCTTGTTGTGATATCTGAATGTCTTTTCCATGAGTTTCCGCTACGTACACAGTTCTGGAAGTGGTAGAATTGGAATAGTGGCTTCTGGGATGTCCACGTATTCCTCTATATCCTTGACCCCTGGAACTTCCTCCAATTCCACTATTTGATAAAGGGAATTCAGGCTCATTGAAATCAAAACCACAACTGGCATAAGGATCTATTAAGCTAATCATATTAACAGAACCGAAGATTAGCTCTTCATCCGATGAAGACTCTGCCTGACTAGCCAACTGAACTTGTGCTGTTTGGTGGGGCAGTTCCTGTCGCTTCAAAGTAGATGGAATGGAATCTACCAGAGTCAAAGACATCATGGGCCTTGATAGATACCCATCTTCTTCTGATTCCTCTTCCTTCATTGAATTATGCTGCCCTTCTGAAGATTTTTGTTTAGCTGGAGGTTTCACTACAGCATTAGTAAAAGACACAATTGGATACTTCAATTGTGTTCGCAAAATGTCATGAGTCTGATTGATTGTCTTTCTAACCATCCAATCATCATATTTTTGCACACTTTTTCTTTTGACTTCCTGCCACTTACCTCCTTCCTCAGGATTTCTAGCAGTAACACATGCTACTTGAGCTGAAAAACCATTCAATTTGACTTGCCCTGAGTCAACCTTCTTTTGTAGGTGGTCCTTGAAAACAAAACACCCATGGATGGGATAGACCAACATCTGATGAATTGGGCAATAATTGGGATGGTCTTCATCTCCTTCCTTGTTTGGCCTTTTAGGCCTTGGCAGCTGAACCAATTTATTTTCCAGAGCTGAAATGAAATAGCCAGGAACATGTTCATTTCTGAAAGACTAAACTTTGCTTTTAATTTCATCAAACTGTTTCTGTCTCTGATCTCTTTGGTTGTCTTGACAAAACGTTCTCTGTTGCTGATGCTTGGGAGGTGGGGCCCTTCGTGAAGATGAAGGCTTTGAGGTAGAAGCAGGAAAAGGTGCCTGCTTAAGCATAACTGTAGTAGTCTCTGCACTACCCATTCTCCTTCCTAGAGCTGATGGAATTACACGAGATTTTTCCTTAGTCATTATAAGATAATCTTCAATCTGTTGAGCGATTGATGTAAGGTCTCGAAACCCTCCTGTGTATTTCACAGGGATCAATGGCGTGCGTAACTCATCACGCAATTTTTCCACACAAATTGGCAACAGTTCCTAATGAGGGATTGTCAGATTTATAGAATATGTCAATCCCTTCCAGCGAGCAATGAAGTTTGAGATACTTTCATTATCCCTTTTCTTTCAGTTTGTAAGATGAAACACTGTTGTCTTTGGCAAAGTTGAGCTGAACTGAAGAAGAATCTTTTGACGAAGATCGTCCCATCTGATAATTTACTGGGAATGCAAGCTTGTGTACCATATGAAAGAAGGCCCTTATATTGATTGTACAAAGCACCGGAGCTTAACTGACTCCTATTGTTGAAGAGTTCCCATCATAGGATCACAACGGGAAACACAATGTGTTATGTGCTTCTCTAGATGTCCCGAACCGTTAAAGGTTGGGAATGTGGCACATACAAAATTTGATGGGGGAGGAATATCAACAACCCATTCAGGGTAAGCTCTCATCTCTGGTTGAATTTGAGCTCGTTTTCCCTCTATAGCTTCCAACCGAGTTGTTAATGATTTAATAGTAGTTATCAACTTTTGAGAGACATCCGGTTGATCCTAGATCGGAACAGGTATAGTGGCTGGTACTGCAACTGATGGTAGCACCACCGATTGTTGTGCATGACCCATAGGATTAGACCTGTTAGGGTGTACTGGAAGAGGGGGATTATCTTGATCCATCTCTGCAGCCATGAAAAATTCCCTTGTCTTACTAGTTCCAGTTTGTTTAGGAGGAAGACTACCTTGGAGTAATTCAGCATTCATCCTCTTTAGTTCTTTCATTTCTTCCACTTTCTTCGAAAACCTTTGCTCTAATGAGAGTGACTGGCCTTCTCCAAAGGAAGGGTGAGAAGTAACCTGATTCATTCCTTTCCCCATGTTGGATCCCTTTCGGAGAGGGAGAATTGGGTTACATGATGAAATACCCAGATTTTGGGTAAGCCTTTGATTTTGTGTGCGCACACGTTCTTCATTTAGGTCTTTATGTGCAACTTACTGAGAAGGAACCTCTTAATCTGATCCTTCTGAATGAATTTCATCTAGTGGATCAGCAACAACAGCATTGATGACATTAATGGATGCATAATGCATGGAATCCCTTCTATCATCATTTCTGTGATATTGTCTATTTCTATGCCCTTGACGAGACATGGACTTCTATTGACTCAATCCTTCTGGAACTTCTTGACGAACTGTCACTCAGAGAGAATCTCCCGATAGCTTGTCTCTTCGTTCCTCCCGGGGTTTCTTCCCTAATCGGGAGAAGACCGACTTTCTTTTAGGGAGGGATTGAGGATTTGAAAAAGTCCCCAGTCTGGTGGACTGGGGCTGTTTCTGTTGTTCCTGTTCAACTCCTCGAACTACATTTGATGATTCTGAGGGTTGGGTTGATGGATTCCCCAGTCTAGCAAGCTGGGGTGGTTTCTGAAATGAAATGTCTGAGACTTTCTTAAACGTTCTCCTGATCTTGCGGATCTTGGTCCGAAAGATAGAAGGATGCATCAATCGATATCCTCTTTTTTCACCATGTTCATTAGACTGTTGGATAATTTCAGAAACTTCCGTGACTTGATGATGCACTAGATCCATACGAGATGCCTGTTCAATATTATTGGTTTCTTGGTGCAGGAGAAATTCAACAACATCTTTTTTGTACACTTTATTTTGAGAAGAACTATTTGAGGCATGTTCTCTTGCAGGCTTCTGATTGCTGGCAAAGCCAATTGACTGTGGCCGACCATGGGCAATGACTTTGCATGAGACCATTTTCGGCGGGCTTTGCTAATCGGAGAGCACGGTGAAGTGCATTACTCCATGAACACCCCATCCTCTGAAATGAACACCAGATGGGGCATCGGCAATTAACTGATGCAATCTTCTCATTGCGCCAAGGCATGAACGCAGAAAGGATCTCTATTGGTTTTCAGCCATTGGATATCGAGAGGCTGATAGAGATGCCAAATCAATCTGGCGTTGTAACACTTCTATTATCTTAATATGATTTTCATATTCATCATAAGATAATACTTTCTTCTTCAGTTGACAAAGAGTCTTCCATATGTTGAGACGTATATCATGAATTCCATCTTCCGTCAATATCTCTGGAATGTCGTACTAAAAATCAGCCAATGGCCAGAACATAACTGGCACATCACATTTCGCCAGTAGTTTTCTCATGTTCAGCACTTCCTCTTTATCATTCACTGAGGATTCTTCTACCTTCTTGGACCAAAGTTTGTGCTTCCTTTTTTCTTTATTAGATTCAACAATATTTGTAGAGAGTATGCTATTCATGATGGAAGATGAATGACCCAAGGATGGTTTGGAGAATAACCTAAACCCCAAGCTATCTTCTGATGGAGAACGTGTTTTACCTGACGATGGTAAAGCATCATACATGACTGGCTTCACATTTGCAAGTTCCTCGAGATAAGAGGGCTTTCTCATCACTACATTGTCTTCTGAGGAAATTCCCAATCAATGCGAATTACTACTACGGAGAGGAATTTTGCAGTGAAATTCTTCACCATGATGAGGACCATCATGTTGGGTTATAGAAAAAGATGGAATCTCTTGATCTTTGATCTTCTGAACACATAGACGGTTGTTGTGGCTCTCATCTAAAGATGAATCATCACGATCGATCGAACTGTCATGAAGCAAGACTTCATGAGGAAGAGTCTCGTGTAGACCTTCGGAATTAATGCTCCCACTATTGGGAACTGAGAGAGTAGAATCTTGATCCCCAACAGATAATTGTCTAAGGGCTTCAAGAACTCCAGCATCGAGTAAGGCCTGATCACAGATGGGCCCTTTGTTTCTTGACTCTGATGGGCGGGTCTTCTTCTTAGACGCCTTCTTACTCAGATTGGCAGGTGTATGTGCCTGCACAGGAGGAATGGTCAGGATAGGCTGATTACCTCCACTCAAACCAGGTGTATGTGCCTGGCTTGGAAGTCCGTATGATATGAGGGAGTATGCCCCATAACCCTCTTAGACTGGAACAGATGTGTGTGTCTGTTCTGGAGTGAGATGTTGAAGTGTCACTCCACTGGTAGGGATAGATTTATGTGTCTGTCCCTGAGATGATGTTGAGGATGTTATGATATCCTGACAGGAATCTAGGATATGAGCAAGGATTTGCTTCTGATCTTTCACCATTTACAAAATGTGCTTGTTGACTTCAGCCGCTGGAATGGGGATATACGTCCATTCCGAGCTTGGAGTAGGTGTGTGTTCTTGCTCCTGTCTTCCTTTTCCTGTCAGTGAATCCTGACTGTACTCAAGTGTGGGGGCATAGAGTTGAGTTTGCCGCCTTCTTGTCACCAGGGATTTTCGACTGACTTCTCCGGTTGCAACCAAACGAGACTATTGGTAGGCATGATCAAAATGAGCAGGTTAATGTGCCTGCTAATTACCCTTCGCCGAACGTGGTTGGCGAGCTCCATCATAAGTAGTCAGACGAGCCTGCTGACTAGCTGATGGCATATAAGTAGGTGTATGTTCCTACCTATAGTACTCCACTAGAATTGCCGGGCGGGATTGGCGTGGTGCTGCCAGACGAGTGTACTGGACAGCGGGGTTAAAACGGATAGGTGTATGTGCCCTCTTGTTTCACTCCAACAACTTAAATGACAAAAATGAGAACCTAATCGTTGTTAACTGGATTCCGCCTCTGACGGTTTGTCTTGCCTACCCGGGTTCATAGAACCTGGGCCGAACGCCTGAAGACGGTGCCCTCATCATGTTGAGGAAGCACTACCACACAAGTCTAGTGGCGATTGTTGGTTGGAGCCCTCATAAAGGACTCATGCCTTCTGGAATTAAGGCCCTGTGGGACCTTCTCATTCACCTACCCATAATACGGTAGTGAATCGTGATTGCGTTCCGGGGATAATGACCTGAAACGGTTGAACATGGTGGTTGGAACCACCTGCTTCTTGATCGCTGGTCGCCATTGTCCGGATTCCCAGGTAGAATTGTTAACTGGGAGGGCTTGAAGAGCGGCCTCCAAAGTCGGGATAGTACCATTCTGACGGTACTCCTTTACCAGTGCATTATATACCCATCATTGAAGATGCTGAGTAGGTGATGTTGTCCTCAGAGTGGAGGATGATCCGGCAAGAGTAGCAGCATTGGTTTTCACAGCAGCAGACCTCACAGTAGAGGTGTTCACGGCATCATTATTCACAGGGGTGAATTTCTTGAAAGTCATTTTAAAAATGCAGGAGATCTTGAAAGGAAGAGTGCATGTTTCATATAACAGACATAATCAAGATGAATCCAGCCGCTACAGATTTTGTATGAGCACATATGTCAATGATTGCATTGTTGGCCCTCTCATTGATATATAATAGGGGCCTGAAAAATAAGAAAAAATCATTTTAACTTGGTTAAGGATTCACGTCGGGTTCACCATTTTTTTGTTTCCTCGCTGGAATTGGGGATGACCTCATTGATTTGAGATTCAAACATTCCAATTAGTATCTAAAGGGTTTTTTCATAAAATCGGAAACATCCAATGATTCCATATCCAGTTGGACCTACATTCCAAAGGTAGGCACTCATTAGTTGTGGGATAATGAGTCTTAGGAATTTGCATTGGTCGAGAGGATGGGAGGTAGGACTCATCACACATTTTATAGGGTAATTATTGTCTACTCTAGGACTCTCTTTGTAGATTTATGTTATGTTTGTGATTCCTTAATAATGTACCAAGTATAAGAATTAGTTTTTCCTTAGGACATGCAATCAATGATTGATGTGTGGGTAATTATAGAATCTTTTTATATGTCTTCGAGGTTCTTCATCGATAGAGAATCATCTGTATTTTGATAGAGATCCTTTGACAATGGTATCCTCTAAAACATTATATAGAAGTCTCTTGGTCATGATGATGACCATAGTAGTTTTAAGCCCCTCAGTGGGGCACTTGAAATTTATTGTCATTTAGGAGAACATTGATTGTTTCATACTTGGGATCATACCCGCAAAGGGGCTACCTACATATCCATATTTATAAAACGAATCCGAACCCACGTAGTTTGAGAAAGTGTATGAAATTATGCATGATTTATAGCCCAATAGAAGATGTCATAATTAATTTTACACTCTAATCTCATCTGAGTCATGCTCGGTGTGAGAAACAAGAGGTATTGGTAAAACTAGACAATTGTGCCAAGAAAAATGCGATCATGAGAAATATGGCGGGGCTTATGTTTTTGTGACTGCCCAGATATTTGAAGAGTAATGTTCTAACATAGGGCTTATTCTTAAGGAGGATTCCCAAATTAGGAGATGACTTATGATTGGGTTTTACTCCTGAATAGAAGACCCAGATGAAAAGGAATAAGACTGGTTATGTGGAATTACGACTGAGGCTTACTCCTGAAAAGGAAGCCCAAGTTAAAGAGGGACTTGGGGCTTACTCCTAAGGAGGATGCCCAAATTTGGGAACTATTGATGACTGGGATTTACTCCTGAAAGGGAGACCGAGGTTAAAGGAATTATTGTTGGGGTTTACTCCTGAAAAGGAATCCTAAATTAGGTGACCTAGGGCTTACTTCTGAATATGAAGCCTAGATTATGTGACTTTGAAACTTCTAGGACATAATCCTGAAAAGGAGGCTTAAGTTGAAGGAATCTCTCATCCTTAAAGGATGAGGTTGAATGAATGAATGTTTAGACAGGGACTTACTCCTGAAAAGGAGGCCCAATTAGGGGAATGGGGCTTACTCATGAAAAGGAGGCCTAGATTAAATGAACATTGGATTAGGGATTACTCCTGAGTAGGAAGCCTAATTATGAATTCTCTCATCTTATGGGATGAGTTTGAATGAAATCTTCCACAGATGTCCCTTTAGATAAGGATTTCAATCAAGAAAACATGTCGCAAATGGCTTTGAAGAGTGTCTTGAAGACAGGATCATGAATAGGAGGGGTGAAATGATATAAGAGAAGTGAAATAAGCATGAAAGGTACCCAAAAAGGCAGGGGCGCACAAGTCCTGGAGGCCGCACATGTACTGTGTGGGCGCACATGTTTTGGTCGCGCAAGTGTACTTGAGTGACACAAAGGGACTCGCGTGACTTTTATGCCTTAGGGTAGAACTTGGGCGAGCATTGGCTCAAGCCCTTTGATCAATCCCTAGAGTCTTCCAGATGTGTGGCACACAAGTGTTGGTGGACAAATAAGGGGGCGCGCAACTGTTGTGTATTCCCCTTAAGGGTACAACACTTAGGCTCACAAGAATTAGTGAAATTCAACACTTAGGACTTATATCCCTTGTTTAGACCTTCCATTCTAGGTAAAGAATTACCTTAAAAGTAGTTGGAAGACTTAAAGAGGAGACTTGGGCGCTGGGAGCTCAATTCAGGATTTTGGAAAAATTTCTGTATTGAATGGGGGGCCCACCCGGGTTATTTATAGGCTGGAAGAGGCCCTGAGCGAATTTCATGTTTGGCATGCAAGTGACTTGCTCGACCATGATGCGGCGTGCAATTACTTGCGCGACATCTCTGTGTCGCGCAAGTATACTTGCGCGACCTGACTGGAACTTGCGCGGTGCTTCATTCTTGGACTCCCTGGATATGTCTTTATTGATTCTTCATGTTTCATTCCAAGGATGAATAAATTCTTCAATGTTAATTCCCCTTCCCTTCCTTTGAACCATGTGATGAAAAAGGAGCGTCAACACTCATATATGACTTTATCTCATGTGGCTAGAGCTTGGTGATGAGTTGGTGAGTTATGATGTGATACATGCCCAATTTTTTATCTCATGTGTGTACAACTTATTGTCAGACCGATTGATGACTAAGAGTTCTGTTTTTGATTTTTATTACAGACAGACCTAGAAGATGGGTGGTTTATTGAGGCATTTAACCTCCTTTTATTGTGATGGGATGGGTCTGTGAAAAATTGTTTACATCCTTCGAGCAAGAATGGGAAATATACTTGTAACATGTGATAAACTAGAATGGAGAGGGAGAATTCATGATTGGATACCTCTCATGAGTAGGGTTGGGTTGTACACATGAAATGTGGGATGGACCTAGAGGATGAGATGGATCATGTTGTTGATCATCTCAATAGAGAAAGGAGAGATTAGCATGCATGACGAGGGCATGACTTTGAAGATGAAAATATATTGTCTCTGTGATTCTGATGAGAGGATCTATAATATATTCCATCTAAAATGTTTCTGATGAATGTAGGATGTATTTTTATTGTGTCTTGGTATGCTCACAATAAAAAAAACCTATATTATATATGGGAAGTATGGATTCCTAATGGTTCGTCATACTCACCCCTACCCACGTACATGAAATGGGTTTCACTGTAAACTCTTACATTTATTATTTTATCTAAACATATTATTACTTCATGCAAACAGACATGTAGTATAGGTTTGAAGGGTTTTGAAGTTATTGGTTTCGATAGAGATTGTATGCCAGTAGTATGGGAATACTATTCTATTTTTTTACATGATTCTTTTCAATTCTATCATGCATATTTTTTTACAGCATCATAAATATTTTAGTCTCACTATACTATACTTTAGGGGATCTCTAAAATCCTTGTTTAATATAAATAGTTTTTATGGTGTGCTTTATAAGACAAATAATGATGAATATTTTTTTGAATATTAACTTGACCCCCGTTATTTATTTATAAGACATATTTTCTCTATAACAATGTTATAATGTCACATCTATTCAGTAGCCTCTAGCATATGAGGAGACATTCCTACTGTGTTATAGAATCTCCACATAGGTTTCATTAAGGTGGAATGGGATGGGGAAATAACAATTCCTATCAAAAAGTTTGTTTTTGATGGAATAGTATGAGTTAGAGTTGTATTGATCTTTTTTGTACATGGGAAGCAGGCATGTATCATGCCTAGGAACCATGATATCTGTTAAACCCCAAGATACCTAGGGATTCAAATTATGGGATTAGGTACTGATAGATGATTTAGGTGTTAGTTCAGACCATGAATACTATGATGGGTATATGATACATGATATGAGTTATAGGGATCATTTGAGAGTAGGTTAGTTACTCATTTATCATGATAGCAGATACAAGGGGGCATGAAACAATGTCTTATTGGAGGTGTTACCTAAGTTGATGCATTATTAGAATCCATTATTAACTAAAGTAACATATAATATAACTGAAATTTTATTGATTTAATTATAAGGGGTTCTTATATTTATATGGACCTGGGTAGAAAAATTAATGGATATTTATTGTGATGTGTTTATTTTAACTTCATAGAGAATTTTTTTTGGAATGTGTAATTTTTTAGGTGAAACACTATATTGAAATAGAAAATTGTGTGGTGGAATTTGGTGTCTGTAAAATTGATTCAAAATATTTTTGAAATTAATCCTTACACTTTAGTTTGGAATTTTTTTTGGTTTTTATGTTTATAAGAAAAATATGTCGAAATTTTTTTGAAAATGGATTGTAAATGTAATTTGGAAGGTGTTGAGGATTTAAAGAAAAAAGTACTAGATATGTTGTAGAATTCAAATTATTTAGGGTGAATATCATAGGATTACATGGGGTGTTTTAAAAGACATGTGTGAAGATACATTTAAAATTCTATAATGTAACAGGCTTTTACCCATGTATACTGGTATATTTGGGTATTTTTTCAGCTGTAATTGAGCTGGATGTTTGATATCATTGTTTCAATTATGAGTTCGACATGTGTCACATTTTTATTTAAGAATATATATGTTAGGATTGAGGTTGGATGTTTTTTTTCATTGTGTAGTGTGTAATAAAATGTGACCAGTTCTTACATAGATTGGGAATTATTGGGTTTTAGTTTATGATCTATGGGACCCAGGTGTTGGATTTCATGTTCGGTTGGTGTATCATTCTTGTTCATAGAGATCAAAGCATAGTTGGATCATGGGATGGATGTTAACATTGTTTTTAGTATCCATATATGGGTTTAATTTTGGAAACAGGGTTATGATCAGATATCTCGGGTTCTGATATGTGCTTTTTATAGTGGGAATCTCCATTTGTATGAATCATCCATTGTGAGTGGGGTCTTATGTGGTGTATCAACATAATAATTATGAATATCCAGGTGTTCATGTTTTTGTTTTAAATAAGTGGATATGGATGACCACAAAATTTGAATTTTGGATATCAGATTTCCATTTTGTTTGTTGGGAGTTAGTTAAGTGGTCACTTTACATTATTATGTGTAGTAAAATATGGAACATAGGATAGAGATATCAGCTAGATGTGGTTGGTTGGGTGACAATAAACTATACCCATATGGTGTGGGTAATATTATCTATTTAAGTTGTGTAATCCTTTCATCTAGAGGTTAATGGAATAGTGAATCCAGATGGTGGCTAGTTAAGTCCACAATGGAATACTGGTCAGTGGATAAAAATTATTTTAGACATTTATATGGATTACTATATGGATTCCTTGTGTAGTAAATGGATCAATATTGTGGAAAAACATAAGGATGGGTGGGGATGAGGGTGTATTGGTATGTGTGTGTAGAGTATAGTGGTTGAATGGGTTGGGCAAGGATCTAACCGTGGAATTACATAAGGAGTAAATGTAGGAACATTGATTGAGTGCTTGGTTGATGAGGTTAGACATATATAGGTCATGACATTGTGGTGGTGGTTGCATGATGGTATGTTGATAGTTGGGGACTTGATTTGAATATTTTTATCCAATAGAGTGTTTGTCTGGTGTTCGGACATATATTTTCAACTAGTGTCTTGGAAACCGCATCAAGAGAGTTCTTTAAATATGGTTCGCAGGTTAATGAATCACTAGAAGAAAATTTATCATAGGTAGTTACAATGGAGGGGAGCACCATAGCTCAGAATTGACTATTTCTAGTATATTTTTATGTTACTGACAAATATTATACTTTTTTTGAAATGGTGGTTAGTGAAATTTTGTTTAAGAGGAATGGATATAAGAGAGTATATTCTCAGTTATGACTATATTTATGAAAATATGGATAATCTTTAAGTACAGAGTGTTCTATTGTGGTTAGAGAGGCGTTGTGGATGTGAATCATTGGTTGTTAATATGAAGTGATATGGGGGTGTTGATGAATATGGAATGTAAAAAAATGAGTTTAATGGGTTACCATAACTTATGAAATATGAGAATCATTTCACAAAATGGGGTTAAAGACCAGTGAAATTCAAAGACATTAATTTCGATGTGATTTGAAATTTGTATTTCGAAAATTGGGGTTAGTTTTGAACATGGTTTTAAAATATAATGTTAATAATTTTAAGTCTATAGAATAATTTTTTAAATGAGGAAAGATGCACAAAGAGTTTCATAAGCTCATAGAATATGAATGGATGGGTGGTTTGGATTCTTTGGGTTCCCAGTTGGTCACCATCTAGCTAGTGGTTTTTGTAGTAGCTTAACACCTCTTCTCCAGCCGCCGGTATGTTAGTGGACTTTCATAGGATTAATGATGGTTCCATCAGCTTGTCAATGAGTGTAAATATCTAGTCATTGGGGATCATGAGTGTTTTTTAATTACAAGATCTTTTATAATCTCATAGTTGTCCTATTTTAGAACCCCCTCGGGCTCCCCACTATTTTTGCAGCTAGAATGTCACGGGGGAGCCCCTATTGGCCCTCACTTATACACATAATAAACCCTATAATCATGTTTTTAGGGGGTTTTAGTCATGTTATTTTGGGGTTAAATGACCTCATTTTTTACCCATGTTCGTTCACATTTATTTTCTCAAAATTTTAGGTTCATCCAATACGGTTCTGTAGTGGACATTTTAGATGGAGCATGGTGAAATAATCTCACCTTATAAGGAATTAATTTGATGATCATAGAGTACATACCAATCATCAAAAAACAATATTTCGATAATTGGTTTACCTGATGTATTCTTTCTCATTGAATCCTTTTGTTTCTCTAGAGATTTTAGGTTTAATTGGACCTTAAGATAGAATTGTAATTTTTTAGTTTACATGGAAAATCTTATGGTGTGAATTAAGAGGGTACCGTTCCTAGTTTTTTGTGATCACAATTTGTTTTTTACCAAGTGAGTTTGGAATTATTCATTTCTTTTATGATTTTTTAGTTTTAATTTTTAAATAAATTTTTATAAATATTTTTAGTGATTCAATTAGTGCTCGAGAGTTGAGGTGAATCTTGTATGGGCCCATTCACTAACTAGTGGGCCAAGCTAAAAGGAAAAGTGGATTTATTGAGTTTAAGGTCCATGTAATTATTAATACTCTTGGTCATTTGGTAATTTTATATTGACAAGATACATTATATTATTTGTGATCATGTATATCGATTATGTGAGTTTTCATAAGGATAGAAGAGGATAACATCATCCAAATAGTCAACATGGATGTATATCTTTCTAAATATTCTTATTGTGGTTCCCTAATCTAATAGGTGTTGGCGGACCTCTTTATTAATTGTTTGGAGGTTTGAATTTTATTATAGATAGATATATTATTCCATTTTAAAATTAGGTTTTAAAATATGTATGACTATATGTGGATTTGGTTGAAAGAGTTAATGATTTGGATATTAACTGTGAAATCGTTATGAGAACAGAAAATCAAATTTTATTGGATGAATGCGGGGATTGGTTTGAAAAATGGGTTTGGAATATTTTTTCTTATTTGGGAGATGCATTAATATCTATAGTTTGTATAGTTTTTGTTCTTCATGGACATAATTCATTTGTTTTTACGTTTTTGTATGATGATATGTGTGTGTTTATCCCCAAAGAAGTTGTTTTCCTTGACTATGTTTTTTATGTGTGTTTACATTAATGTTTTCATCTCATTTCAAATTGACCAAGTAGTATGGGTGGTTGCAGTTGAACTCTTAATGGGTTGAAAAGGGTCTAGAAGACCCTAGAGTTTTATTCTTCAAGTTGGAATGGTTAATGAGTGACCATTTATTGGGGATGAGATGGTTATAAATGATTGTTTACATTCCATGTTGTTTCACTTATGTGCGATATTTATATTATACTTGATTAATGACAAATTCATGTGCATGTTATTGTGTTCTGTGAGTGAATCAGATTGGGAGTGGGATCCGAAGGACAAAGAACACCCATCAGTGAGAAGGTAAGTGTTGATGAGTAATTGATAACCTCTATAGATTAAGGATAGGTTGTGTACATGTGATGTGGGATGGACATGTAGGGGAGGGGGATCCCAAGACATATTAATTATTCTTAGTGGGTATGGGTCATACGCTTGCGATGTATGATTGACCAAGATTGGTATTGAGATATCAAATACGATATCCTCTAATATATATACGAGGAATTTAATTGGATTATTGGACTATGACATGAACAATCTGTGTGGAAAATGTTTTTATTTTTAATATATTTTTTTATAAATATTCATTATAGCATAACATCTGTGTAGTTGGGGTTATGTTCCATTATGTCTTAGTTATCAAATGATGATCTGAATTGTGCTCTTACTACACCACAACATGTTATGTTTATATTATGTTGTGCTTCAAGGAAAAAAACTATTTCATCTTTATGTACTTCATGAACATCCACTTGATCATATAATTACTCAATATTTCTGGGCATTGGGGCTTCTTACATGGACATTGGACTAACAACATATAGGGCATGTGTTTCATTATACATTTAATATCATCATGTTTCATCTCAGGATTCTGATACTACATAGATCTAAATTTGTGGTACAAGTCTATATATGTTTTATGTTGAGGTATCAGTTTAGCAGGTGTGGGGGTTGTACTGGACTACAATGTATTTTATTTTTATTATTTTTTTCTAATGATACATTGTTTCTATTTCTATCATCATAAATACTAAATTATCATTGTATGATAATGTTGGCTCTCTGTTTTATACAACTTCATTTTCTATAGTTCATTGGGATATGTTTTATATAAACTCTTTAGGTTGAATTTTTAATAAAATTTGGTCATGATTGCCAGGATTCATTAAGAGAAAATTTCTCACCCTATGACATCATAAGGCCCCCCTTTCTATTTGGTAGCCTCTGTCATATTGGTTTGTGTGACTGACCAATCATGGAATCCCTATATGAGTGTCCATCAGGTGACCCAAGAAAGAGATTTAAAATAGAAAATCATTTTTTAATGACAAATGTTATGATTAATAATAATCTTTTAAAAAAGAAAATTTAAATCTAAAACTGAATTTGTTAGACATGAAGAATTAAAATATTTTATATGAAATCCAATAGCTAATAATGTTTTTTCAAACATTAACTATGATCATCCAATTTAATTTAAGAAACATGATAGTAAATATATGAATAATGTTTATTTCTCGTCCATTATTTACATCAAATTTGGGATATATGGGCATTATATTTTTTAATGTTTCTATACCATTAGACAATCACTTGGGTAAAAACAATATATTTAATTCTATATCTTACTATTTTTATATTCCTAAATTTTATTCAATTTGGGTTTCCCCATTGCAGTTTTATGAAATAATTTGAATCTAAACCACTCTACTTTCCCAAGGAAGAAATATAATTAGTTAACGTTCATATTCATTATTTATTTGGGTTGTCATTTCCTAATTTTTAAGTAGTGAGACCTATATTCATGATGTTATCATAGTGTTAATTTGTAATTTATATTTATTTTTGTGAATAATTCTTCTTAGATGTTATATATATTTAACATAGAGGGAGAATATATTTTTATTCATTTTTTTAAATCTTCATGAAAAATTTTATATTATTTTTAGTGAATATTATGTTTTAAATATTTTATAAAAAACACAGTCTTGTATTTACGAATCATTTTGATGATCTGAATTTTGATATACAGAATTTGTTCTTGTAATGATAATGTAGTATTGTTAATTTTATGAACTATTAATTATCTATATTTTTTTAATGGTTATATCTAACCACACGTAAAGAATCATTATTTAAGAAATTGTTATTTCATTGTTTAAAAAAATAATGGCAATTTAATGATATCATATTAAATATATAAGATGAAATACATTTCAATTTTATTTTATATTCTAAACATTATGATTCATGTCTTAAGGGTAATCTATTATAATAATGTTAAAAAAAATTATAATAATTTTACTAGAATCTCATATTTCTATCTTTAGTGATTATATAATTTTTAATTCCCTTAGTTGGATAGTCTCTATTGGTGTTATTAATTTTGAGGATATTCATCTAAGGTGAAATTTATTAAATATTATTTTAATTTTCAAAAACTAGTGGTAGATGACTTGCCAATATGTTGTTAAATGTTCATTTTATATTATATTTTAAAGCGTGTGTAGTTTTTTTAATGTCTCTTATTATTAAAGGGGGAGTATTACACGTTTTTAAATCTCCATTCAATGTTAAGATGTATAATTTTTAAAACAATCAATGTTCCAATTTAATATGACTTTTTTGAAAATGTATGAGTTATAATATATTCTTTTTATGTATGTTAAATATAATAAAAATTATTTTTATGTTTCTATTTGAATGTTTTATATTTTAATTTTTTTTCTATTCTGATAAATAATTTTTAATAAGTAAAATTTTAAAATATAAATGTTCTTTTTTTAAATTTTTTTTTGAAAAATTTCTAAACGGTGGAAAACATTTTGACTTATTTTTTTGATAAAATTTATAAAAAAAGAATTATTTTTATTAACAAATTGATTTTGATGGTATTAATTATACCATTTCACTGGTTTTGATTAATTAAACCGCCTCACTTAATATTAAAATATTTTCAAAAATGTTTTAATATTTTTTTTACCATTATTTATTCATTATGGTTAATTATATCTTCTGAATGTTTATAATATATCAGGTATAATTATAATTCTTATAATGATTTATTTTAAATTCTATGAATTATATTTTACACTTATGTAAACTTAATTATTACCCTTATGTTACCATGGGGATTATTTTTTACTTTATATAACATTAATTAACTCAAATCATGCTTTACGCATCTAAACTATTAGTGGATTTACCTTTTTGAACAAATATATCCTTATGAATTTTTTATAAATGGATTTCTTTTATCATATAACCCTATCAATTTTCAATCTACCATTACAAGAACAAGAAACTACATATTCATTTCTATGTGGTTTTTGGTGTCACCATTACACAACAAGAAAAACTATAAAATTACCTCTACAGAATTCAGTATATGATACCTTTATATAGAGGCATTGACATTACATGAATTGATGAATATGGTAGTTTACTGCATATTAAATCTATTTACCCTAACTAGTGTTATAAAATTACATTTTCATGTAATATATTTTATTAAATATGGTCCAATGATTTTCATTGATATTTCATGAACCTAATATAATATGTGATTCACTAAAAATTCATGATATATTGTATGATGTTATGTGGAACACCATAAATCAATTTTATTGTTCATATAAACTCAATATTAATGAATTTAATGTGATTCATGACTTTTTGATGCTTGATCACATATCCGTCTGTTCATTCTACACATTTATGTTTTGATAGAGTGGTCACATATAGTAAATCAATTATATAATATTTTCTCTCTAAACATATAAAACCATATATGTATTTTAAGAAAAAAAATATGCAATTCATCTGCTAATGTTTTTTACTTGGGTTATACTGAATTAATTTTCATGACATGTATCTTGTATAATAAGATGATGAATATGGAAAATTGAAACACCCATTACCAATTTGTACGAATCATATCCATTCCACATTCTTTGAAAGAAGAGGTAATGATTTTTCTCTATGTCAAAGTAAAACAACATTATATATATATATTGTTCATGTCAATGTATGTGACCCATTTTTCATAAATTATATGATTTTTCATTACATATTTCTTATATGATTAGTTTTATTTGTTTTATATATTTTGTAAATACTCATAAGTGTTAATATACTTTAAAATGTATTTTAAGTGGATTCATATTTGAATGAATTAAGAAAAAAATATTTTGGAATGAGCATGTTATTTCCAATTTCATTTAACATGTTTAATTATGCATTTATTTAGTATATCCATGGCATGATAAAATTTTTCATAAGAAAGGTACATAGGGTCAAAATATCTCAATGTTAATTACAAGGGATATCATCGAGTGGTTCGATCAGGAGAATTGGTCTTGATGAATTGAGAGAGATCATTCATTAAAAACTATGAACCCTTGAGAATATTTCATACCAATTATTAAAGAGATAATGTTAATTATAGAGAAGTTAATCTGAGAGATAATTTAGAAGATTGTTCATTCACAAAACCAATTTTTTTCCTCAACAACTACTATTTCACTATAGTGATCACGTAGAGGATAAATTATTTATCTTTTGATGAAGATATCATTGAAGCTACATGTGTTGTAATCATCATAAACATTATTTTTTCTTATGGTAATCATTTTATACATACTATAATAATTCTATCATCTATAATTTTTCTTTTTTTAATAATATGGTTTTTTTGCTCTTACTATTATTGTTGAAAATATGTTATCAATTATACATCAAAACCAAATGGTAGGCCCTTGGGCTATGACTCCTGAAAAGGCTAGTTTCTGGTTATAAAATGTCCAATAAATAGGTAGTTTTATATTGAATGTTATTACACCAAGTTACTTCATGATGTGTCATTACTAGTTTTTTCAATGATTATCAAAAGTTAGTTTTATTTCTTATGATCTCTCCCCATAAGGGTACTCCTCCCAGGCTATAAATAATGGAAGCGTGATGACTATTACTGAATCCCTATTAAAAAAGGCCCAATGATTAAAACTTCCACTGATTGGATATAATAAACACAAATAAGAAGCATTACCATCTTATATGAATTTGAATAATGACATATAATATGACACCGCAAAAAAAATTCACATAATAAATAAGTTATCCTAATAAATTATAGTAATTTTGTATAGAAAAACAGTAGAATGAAAAATACATGTATTAAAAGGAATTCCCAATAGTGACCTATAAGAATAAGAGTCTCCTGAAAAACATCATAGGATGTGAATATCTAGAATGATCACCAATAATCACTTAAAACCCACGAAAAGAATTATATAGATAGGGGTGATCATAATAGGAATACTCAATAGTCTCCCCTATAAAACAATTCATGAAAATGTGAAGAAAGTATACAAAATCCTACGGATTAACTATTTAAACTATCTCCTAACCTATTTGTGTATAATTCGTTCACAACCTCACCATAGCCATCACAATAAATACTTCATATAAGTAATAATATATATCCAAAATAATTATAAAGTAGAAATTACCCCCTCCAATTCCTCACTGGTTTATCTCCACCACCCTGACATCAAATGTTTTAATCTGTCTATCCAAAAAAACACACATAAATCAATGGAAACATTATAATATTAATCACATCATGTGTTAAATAATCTCATCATTATCACTAATGCTCGATAACTAGAGATATTTTTCTCAAAATCCATCACAACCCATACTACATGTGTTACAACTCATACCATCACAACCCATACAATGTATTCCTAAAACAACCCTAAGGATACTATATCTTAAGATACATGTACATGAAATAACCAATTGAAATTAAATACCACTATGCATATATATTGAAAGATAACATTTATGCATACCAACAAATAATACTACTCCCAGTGAAGACCATAAGAGAGAGGTGGGTAATCATCCAACCCATTCTAACAAAGATATAGGGGATAACACACCCCCAATGTCAAATATGTTTCAATTTACCTATTGAAATGGGTAGGGTGTATTATAAAATCATATGAAATAATTAATATATAAAATATATCTCACAAACCACACTAATTAAAACTAACAATCTTTAGGCACAACTAGTTCTATCATCTCTCAAAAACCCGACTCCTAGTACTAAGGATTGGATAATCTCTAAATCAAAAATAAAATCATTTCACACTATGTATTGATAATTTCATATTATATAATTATCAACTAATTATCCTTTGTAAACAAGTTAACCCCCGCCCCATTGGTTGAATCATTTAATATTCATTACAATTATATAGTTACAGATACAATAGGGATTATCCTAAGATAGTATTAAATATGTATATACCAAGAAAAACTGTTTATGTAATGAATTGTCAAAGTGAATTCAGATGTAAATGAATCCATCCACTCTACCATTAATGAAATAAAATCATTAAAAAATTATAATATACATCAACCAACTCCATTAGTATAGGAGTTGTCCCCGACACTACTATGCATATCACTATCCATCACACCATTACCCACTACAAGTATGGCCAAAACTGCAAACAACCATGCCCATATCCCACAAGTCCACCAAACATAAAAGTCAAACATTATGATAAAATGAAATCCAAAAAAAGTAGTGAAATATCATACGGGATTAAATAGACTAGAAACAACTAAAATTTAACCTAGTCCCTAGAACCAAGTTATCCATTATTCCTAAAGAAACATTCTCACATAGCCCAAAACAATTCTATTTATCAAGAATCCAATTCATAAACATCAATAATTAACTAATTCATTTAACAATGGTTACAATCAATTTTAACCTATTGAATCATACCTCAATAGCTAAAAATTGTTAAAACTTGATTCAAGTGTAACTTCAATTTCAATTAGTTATAAGGAATAATATCAAAAATTTAACATTATTCTTTATTTAGATCAATAGGTATTACATCATTTATATTTTTAACCAATTTTCATGGATAACATACATTATAGACTATAAAACCAATATGATATATAGTACTGTCTAGAAAATCAAGAGGCAAACCATACATACAACAAAAATACATGTGATATTTTTAATCCATTATCCAACATATTTAATTTATTCTGGTGTTAAACTCATTAATATTAATTCAATCTCTACCCAATTAAATTATGTAAGATAACATAAAACATTAACATAATAAAACTAACACAATAAATTTCCTCCTCATGAAATTTATAATTCATTAAACCAGAATGGAAGAAATATTATACATCTATGATAACTTGTCCCATAATGAATCTATATTATTGAACATTATATGATCTTATCATGATCTTACAAGATGGTCCATATCATACTAATGGGATTTGTATGAAAAATATTCTATATATATAACTCCAATGTGCTTACTAAAACCTAGGTGTCTAAGGATGGAAAAGATCTTCGTGACATGATTTCTATATAGCATATCATGTTTCCATATTTTAAAATGGATTAAAAATGATCTTATTGAAGTGACCCCCCACATCAGATATATTATTGGTGGAGTTCATTTTATTCGAAATTAAAATAGTTTAACTAATTTTAGTGTAATATTAAGAGGGGTATGGATAGATGTTTGATTTTATATAAAAAGGTGTTCGATTGGAAATATATATTGAAATGATATTTTGAAATGGTCATGGAGTTCAAGATTGGATTTTCATGGAAAGATGGACAAAAATGGTTTTTAAAAATGGGTTTTGATAGTTTGAGTTCCTGTGGGTGATTCCTAATTTTAAAAAATAGTGTGTTTTTGAATTGGTGTGTAAGATGTTTCATGATGTTGAGTGTATGAGTATACCCATTCAGATCATGTTTTTCATTACAATGTGTTCAATGTGGGTTTTCATGTATGATGCTTCAAGTATTAGAGTGCTTTTTTTTGTATGGGTAGATCCTTAGAGTGTTGATATGGGTCTAATGGGCCATGGTGAATAATTCTATATCTAGGACTTGGTCAAAAGTTGTTATTTCTAGGTGATGATTTGGTGAGTAATTATAGGATGTGTTCCTTATTTTTTTATTTTATGTGTGTATTTCTAATTTTAAGATTAATTGATGACAAAAACTTGTGTTTGTGATTATGATGACATACAAACCTAGAGGGGAAGTGGTTTCCTGAGGATTGTGACCTCCCTTGAGCGTGAAGGGTTGGGTGGATGGGGAATTGATGAACTCCCTCGAGTAGAGATGCATCATGTAATTTTAACGTGGGAGGAACTAGAAGGGGATATTGGTACTTCGTGATTGGTGATCTGTCACAAGTAGTGATGGGTTGAATACATGAAATGTGGGATAGACCTAGAGGATGTTTTGGATCCATAGGATATGGACCTATTTGGAGATGTGACCGATTGGCATGAACAATGAGGCCATAATGTAGATGATGAGAATAATCCATGTGTATGATTTTGACTAGAGGTTTTAGAATATATTTCCTATATAATGATTCCAAAGTGGGTAGACGGAGGTGCCACTATGGCCTTTCAAGTACACACTAACCCGACTTGTGTTCTTGCATGCAAGTTTCATGTTATATTTTTTGGTGGATGTGTAACACATATATGATTTAACTGATTTATCTATATTTCCTGAGCATCCACTTGATCAAAAAAAACACATAGTATATATATATATGGTAATTGGAGATTCCTATAGGGTTATCATACTCACCCGTACTCACAAACACGACATGGATTTAGTTGTATATGGTATGATATTTCTATTTATCCTAAAGATACCATTATTATTAACGATGTAGATGCAGTACTGGTCTGATGGGTTGGGGAGACCTTGGATTCAGTAGATCTTGTATGTCTGTTTTATGGAACAACTATTCCATTTTATCTTAGGATACTTAATTTTTTATGTGTAATTATTGTTATTCATTCCAGTTTCATATATATTTTCTTCTATATATACTAGACTATGGGGGATGTGATGGCTTATTTTTTAATATCTAATGGTTTTTGGGGTGTATTTTTTTTATAAAAATCATAATGAAATTATACTAGAATTTGATTGGGACCATCCAGCATTATTTATAGTTTATAGTCTCCCCATAACTATATTAGACCCTTAATTTTATTCTACATCATTTGACACATGGGGAGATATGCATATGGTGTTATGTTATTCCTACATGGGTCCCATTTAGGTGGCCCAGGGCGGGGCATTAAAAGTTATTATAACAAATATTTCATTATGGAATAGTATTAGTTAGAGGTGGAAACATCTATTTGGGACATGAAAGGTAGGCATGTAGCATGCCTAACCATTTTGACATCATTTGAAACCCAAGATCCTTGTGGAATCCATTTTTGGGATTAGGTACTCAACGACGAGTGAGGTATTGGTTTATATCGAAAACCCTAAGTTGGATGTTTGAGACATGAGATGATTTTTAGGGCTTGTTTGAGAGATGGTGAGTTATTAATGAATCATGATAGTGGAATTATTGGGGCATGAAACACTTTTCTATGAGTTGTGTTACATGAGATGATGCCTCATAAGAATCCATTATTATTTGAAGTAAATTATTATATAATTTATATTTTCTTGATTACATTATAAGTGGTGAATATATATATATATGTGTAAATGAGGGTAAAAAATAAAGGATTGTGATTTTGATGTGATTTTTTCCATCATATAAAAATTGATTATCAGATGTCTAAATTATTTATTGAAAACTCTAATTCGAAATTGAATGTTCTGCGATGGAACATGGTGTTTGTAAAATGGAATCAAAATTGTTTTTATAGTAATTAATCATGATTATTTTATTTTCAATTATTTGTGTTTTTTTGATAAATATGAGGAAATTATGTTTAAAATGGATTTGAAGTATATTATTGAAATGTATGAGGATTTTCTAAAAAAGCATAGTGTGGGTTAGTGATTTTGTAATTTTTTCTTAAAATCCATTGGATATCAAAGGGGTTTTTAATGCTTGTGTTGATAATGGAATGATTGTAGATACATTTAATTTTTTATTTTTTGGGATCAGTACCTGTCAATACCATTATGTTTAGGTGTTTTTTGGTTGGAAGGGACCTGAATGTGTGATTTCAATGCTTCAAATGAGTGTTCAACTAGTGTGTCATTTTTTCAAGAATTTCTATGTGAAATTATATAGTGTTTTTTATTTTTCAATTGTGTATTTAGAAAGGTAATGTGACCATTGCCTATGTAGATAGTGAAATATTTGAATCTATTTGTTCATCAGTGAGTCCCATTTGTGGAATTTCAGGTTTAGTTGAGTACCATGGTTTTTTTGAGATAGACAATTGTGGTGGGATCATGCAATGGATGTTAAAATTTGGTTTCTGAATACATGTAATGGTTTAATTTTAGATACATCATTCGAACCAGTTATCTTATGTTTTTTAGACTCTTTTTGTTATTAGAAGTGCCATTAGAAGGAATCTTCAACTATGAGTGGGGTCTTATGGGGTGGATCACCATAATTATTGTGATGAGTTAGGGGCTTATGTCTTGCCATTTTAAAAAATGAGTGTGGATGACAAACAAATTATGATATGGGATATTAGAGATTTTATTGGTTGATTGGGAGTCAATTAAATGGTCACTTTTATTTTTCATGTTCTGTAAATGATGAAATATGGGATTGAGTGAATAGATAGATGTGGTTGGTGAGTTAAAAGTAATGCATACCAATATGTTGTGTAGAATCTTAACAGTTGCATGTGTATGATCCATCAATCAAGATGGTTAGTGTAATGTGAATATAGTTGATGTATAATCGAGGTCATAATGAAATTATGGCAACTGGATAAAAATTATCAAAGATATTCAACTATATTTTTGGATGGAGTCAATGTGTTGGAAGTTCTCTTAGGATAGTGGAGAATCTAGAGGGCGATTTGGGTTGATGGTGTGTTGTAATGTGCGAGTAAAGCATAGTGGAATAATGATCTGTTCTAGGATCCTACCATTGAGTTATATCAGTATTTAGTATAGGACCATATATTTAGTTTATTGGTGATGCGGCTATGCCTATATAGGTCAAGGAATTATCGTTGTGGTGACATGGTAGTATGCTGATAGGTGTGGAAATGATTTTCAAAAAGGTCATCCAATTGAGGATATGACTACTTTTAGGACCTAGAGTTTTATGCTTTGAGGTGGAAATATCAGGGGCATTGTTGGAATATTTTTTCCATGTTAATGGTTCACTAGAATATCATTTATCGTAGTAATTTCAAAATATGTGGAGTACTATAGCTCATAATATACCATTTATAGTGGATTATTATGTTAAGGAGAAGCATATTAATTGTTTTGAACTAGTGGTTAGTGAATTTTTGTTTATGAGGGATTGTTGTTAGGGATAATATTATGAGGGATGGAACTATTTATGATAAGATAACTCATATTTCTATAGATAATGCTCCTTGGTTGTTAGAGATATGTAGTGTAAGTGAGTTATTGTTTGGGATTAGTAAATGAAAAATTATTGGGTGGGAGGTTTCATGAACATGGATGGTTTGTAAATGTAGTTCATCAGTTACCAAACCATTTAATGAATGGAAATCATTATGTATTATATTTTTTAAATATCAGTTAATTTCACAGTAATTAATTTCTAGGGTGCATTAAATTTTATATGTAAAACATAGGTAAATTTTGAAAAAGGATTTAGAATAGAAATTTTATATTTTTATAATCTTGAGTAGAACTTTTCATGGGATTAACGAGGATCATAGAGTTTTATAAATACTCAAAAGAAGGTTGGTGGGGTGGTTAGGGTGGCTTGGTTTCCTATGAGGATACCATCTATCCATTGATATCAGATGTAAACCAACGTCTCTTATTGATCCACCCAATATGTAAGTCGTCAATCATAGTATTAAAAATGACATCATCAGCTATTCAGCGAGGGTAATCATCTAGTCAGTGTGGCATATGGGAGTTTTTTTAATTAGTGGTGCTTGTGTAATTTTATAGTGGTTACTATTTTGGAAACACCTCAGGATCCACATTATATTGGTAGCTAGAATAAAGGGGGAGAGCTCCTATTGGACCTACTATATGCACCATAATATCCCATATGATCATGATTTTTCATGGATGTTTTTTATGGATTTTTGTGGTAAAATATCTTTCTTTATTCCTCTTTGTCCTATTCCTTTTCCATTCAATTATTGGTTAATCCTATCAGGTTCTGTAGTAAAATGTTTAGCCAAATCATTGAAAAATAATCATGATTGATAAGGATTTAATTTATATACAATATAATACATCCCAATAATCAAAAAACAATATTTTAATAAAATTTTTACATGATGTATGTTTTTCATATATTCTTTTTGGTTTTTAGAGATTTTTTTGTTAAATTGGACATTGAAACATGATTCTAATTTTTGGATTCATACATTGAATATATTAGGTAGTGCATGAGGAGTGTATAGTACACCATTTCACGTGATCCCATATTTTTTGTGTCACCTAGTAAAGTTGTAATTAGTTATTTTATTTTTTATTTTTTTACTTTAAATGATATATAAAATATTTTCATGTGGTTTACCGGTGATATTAGTGGACTTAGTTGAGGTAATGCTTGGAAGGGCCTATTTAGTGGACGATGGGAGATAATAAAAATGAAAATGTCCTGATTGAGTTAGGGGGCCTTGGATTTATAAATCCTCATGATATTTTGGTGACTTTATGTTGACATGTTACATTATATTATTATTTTTCTTATGTGTAACTTATTTTATTAGTAATAATATTGGAATGGGGTCCAACCATTCAAATTGTAATTGTGGACTTATATATTTATAAATGCTCAAATAATGGTTCCCTAGTGCAACGGGTGTTGGAGGACCTATTTTTTTCTTTTTGGGAGGTTTTAAATTTTTAAAAAGTAAACTAGTTTTCCTTGGTAAAATGTTTTTTAAAAGGTGAATGATAATATATGGGATTTTTTAGAAAAATTCAATGTTTTGGATATTAATTTTGAAATTATTATGAGTATTCATAATGGATTTTTAATGGTAGATTGTGGGGATATATTTTAAAAATGAGTTTTGTCTATTTGGACTCATACAAGAGATTCCATGTTTTCCATATTGTGTGTGGTTTTTTTCCTCTATGGACATAATTAATTAGTCTATATGATGATTTATAATGATCTATGTGAGTTTACAACATTAGATATTTTTTACTTGATGATATGTGTTTCGTGTGTTTACATGGATGTTTTCTTCCTGTATCACAGTAAAGAGTCTGTATGGATAGTTGTAAAACACCCTTAGAGAGTTAACATGGGTCTAATGGACCTTTGAGAGAGATTCGAAAGGTGTGACTAGATATTTTGTGACCATTTCTAGGAACTAATATGTTGAGTTATGATGGTATACCTTCTGTCTATTTTCACATGTGTGTGTAACTTATTGTCTTATTGATAAATAACTAACTATTTTTCATGTTCTTTTTTTTTGTGGGAGGAAATCAGTGGGGGTGTGGGATTCTAATGCTCGAGAACTCCATCTAGTGAGAAGGTATGGGTTAGTGGGTAATTGATGTCCTTCCCATAGTATATAATAGTTGTGTAATTATAATATTGGATGAAATTTAATGGGGTGGGTGATCCCTAGACTTGAGAAATCATGTGAGTATGTATCATTTATATGCTTTTATGTTAGATGGACTAAGAGGGGGATCGAGATCTCAAATAGGATGACATCACTATATAAGTGACAAGTCAATGTAGATTTCTGGGGCACGAATTGAACAATGAGTGTGGTAAATGTGTTTAATTTTTACTAGAGGATTTAAAATATATTACTTCTATCATAGCATCAGAGTAGGTTGGTTTAGGTGCCATGGTGTCCTGGTCAGTATATGGTGACCTAACTAGAGCTCTTACCTCCCCATTAAATGTTATGATTCTTGGTGGGTGTCTCTCATGGAAAACAATTAAATTATTTATATGTATTTTATGAAAATACACTAGATCATAGAATTATTCAATATGTCATGTAATTTGGGATTCCAACTCATATGTTGGAATCCCCCCATACAAAACATTTTTTTTTGTTTGTGTGTAGATCTTCATGTTTTATCTCAGCATAAAAATACTTCACAGGGAGGGATATGTTATACATGTATATAGATTGTGGAGGATGTTGTTTAATTATATCATGTGTGATAGTTGTAATGGCATCGATTCACTTTTTTTCTTGTTTTAATTATTTTCTGTCAATGAATACATTTTTTTTATTTGGGGCTCTATTGTCCCCACATTATTATAGGTTACTGGGTCATTGGTATATTTTCTATATATACTATTCAATTTGATTTTTGATATAATCTAGGCAAGTCCGCAATGAGTTTTTATAGTAAATAGTCCCTCATGAGACCAATTATGTATCTCATTCCTAGTTGGTAGCCTCTACATATAGGAAGGCACAGATAAGGTGCCATTGAATACCTATCTGAGTTTTATGCAAGTGAAACAAGATATATATTTACAATAGAAATTCATGTTTTAATGATAATTTTTATGATGAAATATAATATATTAAAATGAAAATATAAAGATAATGATTGATTTGGCTAAAATTATGGAAACAAAATATTTTAAATGAAATCAAATAGTTGATAATTATTTATCAAAGATTAAATATGATCATCCAATTTACATAAAGAAATTTGATAATGAAGACAAGAAAAAGAATTATTACTCTTCCATTAGTTTTATTAAATATGGTCTATATGTGCATTATTATTTGGATTGATATTGAATTTTTAGACACACACTTGGGTATAAAAATATATATTTTATTCTACATCATATATTATATTATTTTTCATAACGTTCTCTCATTTGGTGTTTCCCAATAGTTGTGTGATGAAACAAGTGGAACATAAACCATTTTACTTTCCCAAGTAATAACTTTTCATTACATTGAAAATATAATCATTCATGTCATTTTTTATTTTGTTTTGTCACTATTTTATTAAAGGGGAGTTATAACTTTATCCATGATGTTCATGGGGTTTAAAATTCAAATGTATAACAATTTTCATGAAATAATGTTATTAGATATTTATATGATTATCTTATTGTAAGATTATATATTTTTTGTTTTGTAAACCCTTATAGAATAATATTAATTTATTTTTTATAATATGTGCTTTTATATCTTATATCAAATAATTTTAAATAAGCTCATATATTTACCAAAATATTTGATGATATGAAATTTTATAAAATAAATTTTTAACATGGAATGATAAATCATCAATCCTAATTTAATGATCAGTTAATTATCTATATTTTATTAAATCATATATCTAGAATCATGTATATAATCATTATTGATGAAAAGTTTTCTTTATTGTTTTATTAAAATTTAAAGGAAATTCATTGGTCTCCCTTTAAACATGTAAGAAGTAATAAATTTAAAAAGATTTATATTCAAAATATTGTGATGCATGATTTAAGTGGAAAGAATATTAATCATGATGAGATTTAAATTATAATAATTTCTTATGAATCTCATATTTATTTCAGTACTAGTTATGAATATTTTAATTCCCTTATTTAGATACTCTATATTGGTGTGATTATTTTGTAGGGTATTTATTTAAGGTGGATGTTATTTAGTAAGGATTTAATGTCCAAAACATGGTACCAAATGTGTTAAAACATTCATGTTAAATGTGAATTTTCTAATATATTTAAAGGGAGTGTTTATATTATTAATGTTTCAGGTTCATAAAGGGTGGGATATTTCATTATTTAAAATTTTCATGCAATATTAATTTGTAAACCTTTTTTAAAAAATATTAGTTTTAATCTGATTATTTTTAATATAAATTGTTTTAATATAATTTATTTATATCAATTAAATATGATGAAAAAGAATTTTATCTTTGTATTATATATGTTTATGTTTTAAAATTTTATTTCAATTTAGATATATAATTTATTTTAGGAAAAATTTTAATATAAAAATTTTCATGATTTAAAAAAAATGTTATTTTTAGTAAAATTTTCAAATGGTCGAGAAAATTTTGAGTAAATTTATTTATTTTAAAACTTATAGAAAACTATATGTTTTTAGTGAAAATTGGATTTTTTTAAAAGTAGGTTCTTGTATCATTTTTTTATAAATTATAAATCATACAATATTAAAACAATACTTTCTCATATATTATCATATTGATTTTGTCATTATTTATTATTTATAATTAATTATATTTTCATTTGTTTATAATACATCAAGTGTAATTATGATGGAAAACTATAATTATTAAATGAAATATAGGTCAGTGACCAATAAGAATAAGGAGATCTTGAATTACTCTATACGATATAAATTTCTAGCATGTTCACCAAAAATCTATTTCTTACATGAAAAGTAATTTATAAAGATAATTTTGATTATAATATGAATTATCATAGGATCCACCTAGAAACATCTCGTAAAAATGTTACGAAGGAATAATAAATCCTAGTAAATAATTAATAAAACTAATAAATCACCTGACCATGTATGGTATTTTCCATGAATCACCATGGATCTCTCATTTAGTATTGGATATATGTAATAATATAATAACAAAATAATTTTTAAAGTGAATGTACCAACAACTAATTCCTCACTAGGTTATATTCCCCTCCCCAAAATTAAATGTCCTGTGAAATATTTCAGTAATAATCCAAATAAATCCAAGAAAAATTACAGTAATCATCACATAATGTGTCATATACTTTCATCATCATCACCACCCCGAGAAAATTGTTATGTAGTTTCGTGAAATCCATAAAAACTCGTTCACCCTTCACTACACCTCAATCAATCACAACCCAAACATTATATACCTATAATAACTGTTAGGATAAAATAACATAAGATTAATGTGCTTGAAATTAACACATGACATTAAGAACCTCTATAAACATATATTGTATTGTAACTACCCTTCACACCAACACATAATACTACTCCTAAAGAAGAGAATAAGGGAGTGGTGGATAATTGGAAAATCCTCACTAACGTAGATAGTGAAGACAACAACACCAAGAGTCTGCTTGGTGTGGTTTTACCTACTAGAATGCGTGGGGAATAGTATAAAATACTATAAGATATAGAATACATTGATATATCTCACAAACCACACTAATGGAAACTATCTCTCATTAGGCTCAACTATATCAATCTTCTATTAGATACCCAACATCCACTACCAAGGATTAGATAACCTATAAATTAAAAAGTAGATCAATTTAATCATTCCATTGACCACTTAATATTATATACATATCAAATAATTTACCCAAAACAACCATCTAAACAACAAACCCATGGGTTGAGCAATTTTATATTCATTTCCATTCCATAGTTAGAGGTTCTGTAGAATGTTTTCTAAGATTCCATAAAATTTTCATATTCCTGGCACAACCATATGTGTTATGATGTGATTTAAGGAGTTACAAAACAAATGAATCATTATATTCATTGACCAATGTAAGAAAATCATTAAAAAAAATAATAACAACATTTAACCTATACCAAAAGACTTGGTATCATCCCTGACACCATAATGCATATCACTATCCATCCCACCGTTACACAACAAAACCATGACCACAATCCCAAACACCCCTTACATTTACATTTTAGTACACCATAAATAAATGTCTCCCATTATTCCACAAATAAAGTCTCAAAAGCTAGAAAAATCACATATTGAAATAAACAATCAACAAAAAATAAACATGGAAAATATGACATAAAACCAATGAATCCAACATTCACAAAAAAATGATCTTTTTTTATCCCTGAATAATTATCTTCCAGAAGAAATCAATTCATTAAAATCTTTAAATAAAATATTACAATAACATAGGTTACAAAAAAACTCAACATATTAAATCATATATAAACAATTATACATTATTAAAACATGCTTCATGTATAACATCAATTTCCATCACCTATAAGGATGAATGCCAACAATTTTACATGCCACTTTAATTAGATATTTATGAATTTACATATTTATATATTTAAACAATTTACATGAATATAAATCAGGATAAAAAACAACATCAATAATAAAAAATACACTATCTAGAAAATTAAGAGGCTAACCAACAACCCAAAAAAAAAACATGTGTTATCTCAATAACCCAAAACCACAACTAATTTTTTATTATGGGGTAAAATTCATTTATATTAATTACACTAATACCAAACAAGATTATGTAAGATTATTTAAAACATTCATATAATGTTTTTTAAATAAAAAATCTTCTCCATCAAAACATTATGTGTTATTCAAATAATAACAGAACAACAATCATAGATCATTGATCAACTCTCCGAAAAAGAATCTAATTCCCTTTAAGCACAACATTCCATGAACACACCAAAATATGTCAAATTAAATCTTGGAGAAAATAATGATATAGATCACCATAACATGTTAAGATAGATAGGGATATAAATATAAGTAGATATGGAAAAAAGGGATAGAGGGAATGAATAAATTGGATCACCAAATATCGAATTAAATTGAATGGTAATAAAAACACTATGAATGATGAAATTGGGACACATAGGGAAATGAATAAAATGGATGATTTATAGAGAGTATGAGGGTGAATTTTTGTTATAGGAATTCTACAAGAATCACATTCATGTCAATAATGGCTTGAGTCTATGACTCAATAAAAAAATTAACGACATATATCATACAATAGCGGGATCAATATATGTCATGAATTACATATTCTCAAAATGGATTCCACATAAAAAAGAATTAAGAACACAAAACCATCCATCATATTACAGGAAGTCAAAAATAACCTTATAGTTTGGAAACACACAATGAAATGAGATAGATGTTTCCAATCCATTAAATCATATACCTTTAAAAAAATTATTACCCATAATAATTAAATCCAAACATCTAGAAGGGAAGGAGAATGGGTCCACATAAAAACCATCAAATCTGATATTTTAATATTTCTATCATAGAATTACTATAAGACTCTAATATTTAAAATGAATAAAATTATTTTTAATTTTTTAGTAATCAATCATTGAATTTCAAGTAAATTTATTTTATTCTTCAAAACTATATTTTCATTAAAAATCAATTTTATTTATTCACATGGAAAATTGTTATAAAAAAATATTATAACTTTTATAAATTTTATATGATAAAATTCACATCAATTTTGACATTGACATATAAAAAAATTAATTTTGGTAAAATTTTCGGTTTTTTCAACAAATATTGATGTTTAGGGGAATAGTAAAAAATTTATACTTTAGTAAAAAGTATTTTATTTTCAATAAATTATGAAATATAAAAGAAGCAATAATTTTTTATTATGATTTAATATAAACTAAATTATATTTAATCCACTTAATTAGTTTTAATTATCTTTATATTTTCTTTTAATATAATTTTTATTAAAAAAGGGATTCTCTAAAAGCTTTATTAAAATACATAATGTTTAACTATTTTAATTAATTAATATAATCCCCAATGATTTTGGGATAATGGAATCCAAATTTTTTTATTATAATAATTTATAATGTCTAAAAAGCAAAACATAATTATTTACCAACATAAATAGTTCATGTAGTATTAATTAACTAATGTTGTTGAGGTAAAAATAGAATTACAAGTGGTGTGGGGAGAAGGTAAAACTAGAATAATATGAGTGAAAATGACAAAAAATGTAACAAAACATCCATCCAGTCACATTCCATGACTAACCCTAGCCCACCACCCCTAGGCCAGTGGATGTCGAATATCACATGGTAAGCATATCAAATAATTGGGTGGTATTTGCCCATGTACGTGTACACATGCACTCGACTCCAGGAAATTGCGTTGAAACAGATAACACTTAGTAGACATGCATGTATTCTACAAGGAAAACCTTCACAGAGTAAATGGTACAAAATGAATGTAAAGGGGGATAGTATATATGCCCTCCAAAAGAAATGTGCAAGCTTCTAAAATCAATCTGCTGAAAACCCTACATGAATGTTATGAACATAAGCTTTTGGAAGTCACTGAAGTGCGACTCTACTTTTGGGCCACCCTCTAAGTAACACCTATGTTCAGACCATCAAGTATATCATCAAATTTTTTCTATAATCAACACAAGACACAACACGAGTGGGAAAAGCACATGAAGGGGTGAGTGAAACAATACATTTTAGGGACCCCAAACCCCAAAGGTATACCAAAAAGTAATATAGAATAAAGACTACAAAAAAAGGTACACAAAGTGTAGACTCTAATAATTATAGTCAAGAGAGTCATTGGAGTTAGATCAAACTATAATATGTATATTAATGACATAGGAATAAAGTCCATGCAAATTCAAATCCAATGATACACACTCTCCATTGTCATAGGATACACACTCCGTAGGAGACACGCTCTTTGTAGGAATATAAAAAACACTCCATATGAGACACATTCTGTGTGGGCATAGGAGACACACTCTATAGAGACACTCTTTGTGGGAGACACAATCGATGGTATACACACTCAGTTAGAGACACACTCTGTGGGAGACATACCGTGTAGGTCACCTGCATCCATTAAATTTCGATCCTAGAAAGATCGTTTTGGGGGAACCTACTCCTCAAAGAAAATGGTTATATGAAAACACCCACAAAACATTCATTGATTATTGTAGAAGGAATGCCTTGTTGTGAGTTTCCCAATGCCACAAACGGATGATTAAGCGAACATACGGTTTGAATGTTATAGGCATTCTAGTAAAAAGAGACCAAGGGGTCCAGGTCTGGTCCAACCTAGTCAGACCTACCCAACCAAACCTGAGGCCGACCAAACTGACCCACCAAGTCTAAACTAACTCATCGCTCCCAACCCAACCTTTTAGTCCCACCCGGCCTGCCGCTGGCCAGACCCGCTTCTGACTAAGCCCGCGTACTCCAGCACGGCCCAATCAAGTGGGAATGTTCCGTCTACCCAAATGTGGCCACTACATCATACCAAACTAGTCAATGAAGCTTCCCACCTCATGTCCTACTATGGTACCATTTGATCATGGATTCTAGACTTGTGATGTAGCCACCCATTTTCTCTACCCCAAAGTCCACCTTGTATCCTCTGATACACTATTTTTTGAAACGAGGTCACCGTTGTGATCTTTGGGTCACCGTATTCACTATCATGGGACACAAAAATTCTTCCCATATCTCTAGTCTTTGAACATATTCAGATCCTCCTAGAAAACCCCAATGCAACCACATGGTTCTAATGGTGAAGAACATAAGAAGAAGTTAGGAGAAAACACCTATAACACCCGAAGAATGAACATCATCCTTTTTCATTTCAACCTTGTTCATTTCAAACTGTGTTCGTCCCATCAGAAAAGGGGGATCATACATTAAGGATAGTAACTAATTTTTAATCTCTTTAATTCCCACATTCTATCCATCCCAAAATAAATATCTAACTTCTTATAAACTTGCGCATGGGTTGGTCCTCATTGGTCATTGAAAAAAAATGAGGATAGTTTTCAAAATACAACCCCTACCTCGAGTTGGTATTGATCTATGAAGAACATTCATCATCGCTGAAAATCTGTCTAGGAGAGATCTCACTCTATTGACTCATCGTTGTTCATCATTTTCAAATGAGAGGTTTCACCAATTCTTTTCTTCTCTAGAGCATCTAGGAAATATCTCTAGGATTGTGAATCTAATCTCAAATACATAACATGTTGTTAAATGAATAAAATGTATTTCATCATCTCCACACTATTTCAATTATCAATGTAAATGGGATGCCTCATTATGGTGGGTCAGCCTCGCAGCATTGCTGCAAAACGATAAAAAAATTAAAAAAATTAATGTTTATTTAATTCTCCATTAAATTGTTCATTAATTTTCTCTCGCAGTCGACCAAGTTTGATCGATGTTAGGCCCTAGCTATGTAATGTGTCACATTACACGATTAACGGTGGTCGTATATTTCTAATCTATGTCACCATTCATGTGTTTTCATGATTTTAAAATAAATTACTTTGATTTAATTATTTTATTTAAGGTAACGTCCTTTTTGGGTTTTCGAAATGAAAACCTGAGCTGACTACTTTTATGTCATCCCTAGCATAAACCCGCCCTTCAGAATTAAATAATGTCCTAAGATTTATTATTCAGGATCCTTTTATGAAGTTATTCCAATTTTTAGGAATAAAACAAAAACATGCTATTAAAGATTTAACATTATTTTATCGAATAATTTTGGGAACACCAGCCCCAAAATTATATGCAGTCTTAGCGCTTGGTCTATGAATTTTCCAAAAAAACAAATTAAAAAAAACCAAAGAAAATATGAGACATTACGTTCTCCTATCTTACATATTTAAGTCCTTGAAATCCAAAAAAATGGCTAAAAAAATTGTTAGGGTACTATGAACAAATCATATCCTCCTACTCCCAAGTGCTCTCAAGAAGATTCTCCTGCTTCCACCAAATATGAACTAGAGGAATTGAAAATCCATGAAGGATCCTCTCTTGTAAATCCTCGATCTTCAATGGGTACTCTGCAAAACTCACCACATTATATATCACTATATATCCCTAGACAATTATTTGTGATGAGTCGTGAACATATCTCCTCATATGTGATACATGGAAGATATTGTGCACCCTATCTAACAATAGAGGTAGAACCATTAAGTAGACAACATCACAAAATCTACTCTGGATCTGAATAAGACCGATGTACCATAGAGATAACATGCTACCACTAACAAATATCTACAATCTACACATAGGTGATAATTGAAGGAAAACATGGTCTCCCTCCTCAATGTTAAAGTGCCTCCATCTCCTTTCCTCGTATGATTTATGTTGGCTCTATGCAGTCCTCATCCACTCTTAGATGATTTTCACCTTCATAGAGGTATCTTGCACCAACTCTTGGCCCAAGAGTGATAACTCTCATATGTCTGTCCAGTATAGAGGTGACCTACATGTTCATCCAAATAGGGCCTCAAATGGTGCCATACAAATGGTGGAGTGGTAGATTTTGTTGTACGAAAACTCCACTAATGGTAGGTGATCCTTCAAAGAGTGGCTAGTGTCCATGATGCAAGGATGTCAGATTTCATTTAGAAACGAGTTGATCATCTCTATCTGGTGGTCTATCTTTTTTATGTAACATCATGATCAAATAAAACTGAGTTTCGAACACCTCCTACAGTTACTTCTACAACTGACATGTAAATATTTCTTCCCGATCTGTAATTATTCTCAAGGGCACCCCATGGAGCTGAACTATATCTTGCATATAATGGTGTCCTAGTCTCCTACTAAACCCTGATCCGAGATAGGTAGGAAGTGGGATGACTTATTGAGTCGGTCAATAATAACCCAGATGGTATCGTTTCCCCAAAACGTTCATGGTATACCCATCATGAAATTTATAAATATACCATCATACATCCACTCCATGAACCTCTAGTGGCTAATTCAAGACTTCTAGAACCAAATACTCTTCATTTGCTAGCTAACTAATGAGGTACTGGGAAATAAACTCTACCACCACCATTTTCATCCCCAGCCATATGAAATCATATTAGAGGTTATGGTACATCGTTTCCCCCCCGATATGTACCAAAAAAGTAATGTGTTGAACTCCCTCAGAACCTCCTTTGATAACAACACTGGTACAAAAGTTCACCCTCTGAAAAGGACTACGTGTTACTCACCCATAAAATATCTATTAGGAGCCTGTCTTGTGAAAAACATAGAACATTGAGCCTCATAGATCATGTCCCCATGATGTTCCTCATTGTCCCCTGTAACAGTGGAGGGGTGAAAACCATCGACTAAAGACAAGATGTTGTTTCATCATCCAAAAAGAATATATACTGTGCAACCAACTACTCTGATGCCTCGCTTAGAAACTGCAAGTTAGATATTCTATTGAGTTCATCTTCCACCACATTCCCCTTCCCCTAGTTATAGATTATCTCGAAGTAATAATCATAGTGGAACTCCAGCCATCGTGGTTTCCTCATGTTTAGATCCTTCAAGGAGAATATATACTTGAATATTTTGAGGTCTAAGAAGAAAAAAACTCCCTCCCCCATCAAGTAATGTCTTCACATCTTCAACAAAAAGACATCAACTGCTAGATCGTGGTCATGGGAACCTAGTTGTACTCATGTTTCCTCCGCTGTCATGAGCCATAGGAAATCAAAACGTTCTCCTTCATTAAGACACAACCCATCCTAGTCTAGGATGCATCATAGAAAAATATATACCTAACACCCTCCTCCAAAAATATCAAGATGGTAGCTCTCTTTAACCGCTTCCTGAACTACTGGAATCACTGCTGATACTTCTCCATCCACATAAAGGGCTTCCCCTTCCTCTCAAAGCCATCAAATGCAATGATACCCTAGAAAAAGAGGGAATAAAACTCCAATAGTACCCAAACAAACACAAGAAACTCATCACCTAGGTCATGATTTTGGGTGGATCCCAAGCAATCACCACCTATCTCTTTCCCAGATCGACTACTACTCCAGCCTCTGAAATGATGTATCTGAGAATATAGACCTCCTGAATCTTGAACTGACACTTTGAGAGATTATGTAGGGCTATTTCTCTGATAGTGTGTCCAAGACCATTTTCAAGTTTATCACATGCTCGTACATAGATGCTGATTACAATAGGATGTCATCAATGATGACCACGATGAACCGGTATTGGTAAGGCTTGATGATCATTCTAATGAGTCACAAGAAAAATTTTGTGGAATTGGTTATGCTGAATGGAATCAACATGTAAACATAGTGGCCATACCAATATCTAAATGATGTCTTTGACATGTCCTCATCCCATACTCGAAGATGATGATATCCAGATCTGAGGTATATCATTAAAAACCACCTCACTCACTCCAGCTAATTAAATAGGTCAAAAATTATCAGCAATGGATAATTTATCTTCACATTCACTTGATTATGGCACCAAAAGTCCACACATAGCTTTAAGATCTAGTATTCCTTCTTGGAAAAGAAAAATATGGCCGCCAAGTGTGAATTGATGGGCCTCATAAAGCCCTTCCTCAGTGAATCCTCCAGCTTTACCCTCATCCCATGAAGTTCTGTGGGACTCATAAAATATATTTGTGTGGATATCTGTTCCATAATTGTGTATAGATAACTGCAGATGTATACCTCTCTACAGGTAGGTAATCTGAAGAGATCCTCATGAAAGACATCCTTACACTCCTCCACCACTTTGACACACCAAACTTATTTTATATTAAAAAACTCAAAGAAAACAATTCTTTAGGTAGGTACACAACCATGTAAGGTGGTTTAAAATAGTGGATACCCAGTTGCTCTCCCCTAATCAACCCCAATCCTTCTGGTTCAATCTGGAGAATACTATGAAAACAAACAGCATAATTACCTTGATCCGCCGCCATCGAGGATGCAAAGTAGTCCACAATTTTATTACCATCACACCATGTATGATAATTATGATTTTTTTTTCAATCTACCTCTTTCATTTTCTAATAAGATACGATATCAGCAATGGAGTAGAAATATTACCATCCATCTAGCGGAGAATAATCATTGAATCATTTTCAATTTAAGAAATAGAAATTTTTCTTTGATCACAAAGCATAATCCCCGTATTCATAACCTTAGCCTCAGTGTGAATGGAATTCACACTCCCATAAAACACAGAAAAAGCATGCAAGATGCTGCCAATCCCATCACGTACTACACCACCTCCCCGAATATAGCCGTCAATGCATGAACCATCAAAGTTAATATTGGGTCCCATGGTAGGTGGACACCAACTCACCCAGTTTCCTTTCCACATAAGATCTGGACAATGCAATACTCGACAGATATAACTCAAGGAAGGAGCATCGTTTGAAATTCCAGAATACCGAACCAAGTCAAGCAGAAGAATTATAGTTTTGATTAAATTCATTCTTTTTGAATAATGGATATCCTCAAAACGATCTTTATTCCTTGCTACCCAAATGCACCAACACCCTTCACTCAATATCACAAATATGGTTGCTTTCTTGTACCTCCAATATTCAGATTATGAAACCACCATTCCAGAAAAGAGTTTATAGCAGGTAAAGATTCTTAAAATTTAGTAAATACACCAAATAAATTCCATAAAACCATGTCCCAATCACTCTCAAAAAACAAATAATTTGAATGATCTACCAAATGAGTATTGCAACAATGACATTTAGACACCATGAAAATTCCCCTCTTTTTCAAATTCTCATCTGTTGAAATAGCCTAATTTCTAATTCTCCATATAAAGAAAATTGAATTTAGTAGGAATTCTCTTACACCATACCATATCATTCCATGAATCATGTAGAGCCTAGTAAATAGAAATATTTTGATACTCATTAGAAGAAAAAATACCAGACATTGAAGTAGTAAAAACACATCTATCCATATCCATGTTCATCTCAGTAAGATCAAAAGTATTCCTTTTTTCATTATCAAGAACAACATTAATAATCATGGGATAACTACAAGATTCTCTGAAAGAAATCATTGGACCAGGACAACATGGAAAAACAATAACAGATCCAGCCCAATTACACTTACAGAAAGATAAATCTCCCCTTCATATAATCCAACGTGAGTGTGGGCGAATAATAGGCAAAAAATTCTTATTAAAGCCCAGAAAGGAGAAGCACTTCTACTATCCTTCCAGTAGATATCATCTTGTAAGGCCATAATTCTACCCCAACAAGTGCAGCTCCCAACAACTTCTCATGCCTGCTTCACATGAATACAATGAATGGTATCCCCAGGACTTCTGATGTTAGCACCACCTTCTTGATAAGGACGGGCCACTTTTACCCATGATTCCCAATATAATTTCCCTTCAAGACGAGAATCTCAAATAAAATAAGCCAGGACCTTATCAAAAGACAAAATAACACCCTTCGGCACATTGCACGCTGAAAGATCGTGGATCAGAATATCTGTTAACACGTTTTTTGGTTAAGGAAATCCTTCCACCAAAAGATAAAAATCAGTCTTCCAGTAAAGAACACGCATGAATATTTTATTAACAATATTACCAAAATAACTAAAATGAATACGTCCAGAAGACAATGGGGAACCATGATATTTCAGAGGGAAAAAACATTTCTTAATATTCAAATGTCTAGAAATAGAAAGAGCCTAATTGTAACCACAATTTTTTTGGAAATGTAAATACTTCTCTTCTTCCTATTAATCAATTGTCCACTCTATAAAAAGTACTCATCCAGAACATTAAAAAAGACACAAATTGATCTAACATTAATATTAATGAAAAAATGAGAATCATCCACAAACATCAAATGAGATATCAGTGTCTCTCCCATTATTCTTTGAAATGGTAAAATATTACCCATAGAAATCTTTTTTTTTCCAAGACGACTCCGAGAATCCTGCATGAGAATAAAAAGGGTCGGTGAAATAGAGTCCCCTTGTCTAAGACCATGAGCTATCTGGAAGAAATAATGAGTGTTTTCCATATATGAAAGAGACATCCAAGCTTAACTAAAACAACGAAATAGAATGTCAACAACCCCTTATGATAAACTCATACATCTAAGAATTATGATGATAAACCCCCACTCCATCATGACATATGCTTTATTCATATCTATCTTCAAAGACATATTTTACCCATGACATTTAAAGATAATTTCACGGATCATCTCATGAGACAACACAACCGCACCCTGAATCAAACGACCCTGAACAAAACCATGCTTCTCAAGAGATATACAACGAGAAACATGACCAGACAGTCGAAAGTTAATGATGCTGGACCGAACATTGTATGGAAAATTAAACATACTCCATGACCTATAATCACTAATAAATGAATGGTTTCTAACATTGGGAATCATAACCAGGGTAGTAGCATTATCATCCCTTGGAATAGGACCACCTCGAAAGAAATCCTGAATGGTGAAAATCAAATCATCTTTGACCAAAACCCACACCCCACTATAGAATGCCCCTGGAAAACCATCAGCACCCGGAGCCCTCTCCGGGTTATGCTTAATAATTGCTTTATAAATCACATTCTCATCGGGTATAGCTTTGAGAATATCATTATCCAATCCAGAGATCATATTCGGAAACTCATCATACAGTTCTGCATTCCGATGAGGATAACCATCAACCATGGATGAATTAGGTTTAACAAGAAGATTCTTAAAGAAGGAAACTTCCATGGAACCAATCACATCCCTATCACTTGAAAAAGTCCTATCCTCCAAAAGAATGTTCGGATTAACCCACAACTTTTTTCCCTTAATAAAAACATGGAAATGGGTATTATTTTTATCACCTTAACAATTCCATATAACTCTCGCTATTTCGCGGGCAATACTCTCCTATTTAAGAATAACCACTTTCAAGACATTTTTCTTACCCAAAATGTCCTCATAAACCTCATCACTCAAGCTGTCATCCAAGGATTTCTCCATATTATCAACCCCCTGTTTTATAAAAACCAAATCCTGGTCCATAAAAGCTAATTTTTTCACCCAGGCATGAAGCTTATGCTTAAGCCGTCTCAATTTATTATGAAAGGAAACCCAGGAAAAACCCTGAACTGCTTCCTTCCAGCAATCATTAACAAGTTGGTGATAATCAGGCCTCTCCTCCTAATGTTAACAGAACATAAAACGTTCCCCATAACATTGTATTGATTATAAAGACACATAGAGAGGGGAGTGATCTGATTTCCCATGGACAAGATGCTCAACTTTTTTATTTGGAAAATTGGAAACAACCTTCAAATTTTTCAATCACCTATCAAGACGACTCCAGGAACACGCATTCCATTTTTGATTATTACACAAAGTAAAACAGTCCCCAAAGAAACCCATATCGCTAAGACCTCTCCTAGAAATAAATTGAAAAAAATTCTACTAGTTGTACGAGGAAAAACACCTCGACCCTTCTTCTCACCAGGTTCAGAAATAATATTACAATCTCCACCAACAATCGAAGGAATCCCCTCTGAAACAAAACAATCCAAACTTTTCCATAAAACTTCCCTCCACTGAGAATCAAAACTCCAATAATCAATGGACACAAAAAACACATCAATACCATTATTAATCTTCAATGTAAGAACTAAGAAAACATCCACAATATTGTTCTAGAAGACCCAAATATGTTTGTTATCTGGCTCTGCATGTATCCCAGAATGCATAGTTATTCTATGAGTAAAATCACCAATTATATCTGAATTCTACATGCGTTCAAGAATAGAAATAATACAGAACTTATGTTTCATAACTTCAATTACTAAAAAATCTGATTTTACTCGTGCACCCATGCCATGAGCATTTTATATGATTATAGGAATCATTAAATAAATTTATGCCTGGTTTTGGCTCCATGCATCTTGGTCGAACTAGAATGGGATTCCAAAAACTACATAATATGACGAAGTTTCTCCCTAGTAACCCCTCCTGTATCTGGATACATATTATCCTCAATAGGAAAATCCAAACACAGAACAACCCAAACACAATCCCCACTTCCATTATACTATATTTGTTTACTCCCATTCCTTGGAAAATCAATCCCTTTCCATACAGACAAGTCCCCTTGAGATGAAGTCTCATATCTGTCCCCTTTTACTAAAATAAATGTGTTTATAAGAACATCATTGGACTTTCCAAAATCCCTATCGTCCTTACCCAAAACCTCAATCAAAGAAGATTTTAACAAAAGAGCCTGACTTAAACAACTCAACAGACCAGTAAATAGAGAACACTGTTTGACTGAACCCTTGAAATACATACTAATTATTTGTATGCTCGGAACCTTATCAATACTCATCATAGAAATATTCAGTTTAGAAGAAACCCCATTTAGTAAAGAATCAATAGTAAACACCAAAATAGATATAAGGGAATCATAATAGCTATCCAAATTTCATATATCCATATTACAATCTAATGAATCAGCATTATATTGGAATACCTGTCCCGAATCAATACTAGAAACATCAAACAAAACACCCTTATCATTTATAACATCATCTAAACCCTCACCATTTTGACAAAATTCTGAAAATGCAACCCATCACACTTAGATATCTCACAATTCTATAGTGAATTCCCTTGAATACTACAATGAAAAAAATACCTAGGGAAGACCAGATAGACGATGATCTGATTCCATGAAAATGACCCCCTCAACTTCAAGGAGACCACTTCCAAAATAGGCATGGATGGATCTAATTCAACACAGATCCGCACATTAGATACATCCCCGTTCCCCTAGGACTGTTATCAATGCACATAAATTTCTCAAGGAAATCTACAATAGATTTTAGAAAAGAAATATTATTCATGGGTAAAGGAAGTCCTGGTAAAGAAATCCACACCACTACAAAAGAATCATCTTTCCCACTTGAGCATCATGAGACCACCACGACAAATTGAATGTCCAACGACCCATGATACGGGACGAGTTACACCATGAATTCAGAAAATCCTTTTCAGAAACAATGGATAGACAAAAATAATAGCGATGAAGAGGCAAAGCCTGGACCGGGGACGAAAGACCCCAAGATTCAACAAATTTCAAGAATATCACAATTGGTGGTTTTGCTGCCCCAAACTGCACAAAGAGAGCCCATCGTAGATCCTCTACAGCTTCATCATAAACTGCCAGGGGAAATTCTACATTCAGTCCAACATCATTTCTAAAAATAGATGATGAAAATGAATGTCTCCTCTGGAAAATGTGCAACCCCGAATCCAGATATGAATCACAATGAGCCTCTTTGAACGATTTAGAAAAACCTAAAGTAGGGGCACACCTCCACCACTATCAGAAATAATGGAATCTCACTATATATATAAATGAGGGTGAGGCTAGACAATTTATGGGTAATCCGCTGCACCATCCTCTAAGAAATTCTATCCTATGATGTGTTCATTTCCACTTTTCTTATAAATGAAAACCTAGTCCCATCTCTATAGACACACCATTGTCTAATCATAAAACATTAAATCTGAGAATGAAATGTGGATAACCCGGCCATTCCCTGATTGACGTCATAAGGCCATGAAACCAATACGATTAGATCCCATCTAATCATTTAAACACATCATGTACGAGTCTCAAAATATAAGGATTGATCCAATGGCTCTATTGGAGTCCCTGATATAGGATCAATGTCCATTTAAAGGAAGGAGTTACTAGAACCTATGTATATAAGAACTACATATAGGGTGTAGAAGACATAGATTGTACCTGAAATCATCTTTAGATCACCATGGTTTTAAGACTCAATAACATGGGGCTAGACTCGCCCCCTCCACTAGCTCCCTACACTCATGTTGGATCATCTAGGGGTGGTGGTGGTAGTACCTAGATCCTCCACCCACCACCTACTTTTCATCCTACTCCCCTACCATGTCCACTACCTAGAGCAACTCCCTATTCTATCCTCTTCCACTACCATAGTGGTTACTCAACCATATGGTGACTGATTATATGGTTGGTCGAACAATCTCTAGCCAAATGTCCCTAACCGCCACACGAGTAGCACAACATCTCGTTAGAATGACCTATTATACCCTAGAATCCCCATATTTTTTATCATGAATCCTAGGGACATTCTCTATTATATTTCGTTCTCTTGGACCATTTCATTAGTTTTTGGTTACCTGCTACCAAGGACTTAGCTACATTATTCCTAGGGGTATCTACCACCACTGGTCCTTGCTCCACCAGAAATATCTCCACAAGAATAGATCACTCTAACACCACAACATGTGCCAGAATACTAAGGGATATCATGGATTCCATAATCTCCCATCATAGACACTATATGAAGTCTCATTACATGATGAATGATTACCACATAATGTCTACAAAGTAGCTATAAGGATCAATGAATCTCACTGAGTACTCCTATATTGTGTGACTACCAAATTGTAGGCATAGTAACTCTTGTATATATATAGAGCATAACATCACTAGAAACATTTCATCCATGAGGAGGTGGTCAATGTTAGTCAAAGAGAGGATCGTGTCCTCATTCTTCTGTATGCTCATGCTCCAACATCTTCTCACCGAGCCTTAAAGAAGGCTCATGGCTAGGACGACCATTTGGAAAGAGGAATTTTCACAAGTTGGAATGTTCAGGTAACTGGCTCCTGTTATTCCCCATATATATGAGGATCTATCTCAACTCATGATATGGGGGTTTATTTCTCTGAAACGTATGTAATGCCCTGAGCCTGCATGCATCCTATACCGGTAACACCGGTAAGAAATACTGGTATATGTGTGTTGGTATGATTGGTACACCACAAGGGGGAGCTAACTCCTACAACAGTCCCTGTAGTGATGCCTCATTTCTTAGAAGACCATCCTCATGGTCCCACTCTAGAATCATAGCATACTTCCATTGTGGAAGCATCATAAAACAGAACCAGATCACAATAGTCAATAGAGTACAGCTAGTGAGTTGACTCAAACATAAGAAGGGCATGACAACAAAATCAATTACTATTCGATGCATGAAACCTGTGATTTCATTCAGTGAGACAGAAAGAATAAGTCTCAGTCCTGGTGTTTGGATACGTTGGCTGCCACACCGAAATTAGTGTCCCTAGTCTGAAATATGAACTCGAAACACATAACACTATTTCCCCAAAATAAAACCACAGACTATTGGTCCTTATGATATAACAAACCTACCCTTTGATTCCACTCTTTCTTGGCCCATCCACTAGGTCACATTCCATGACTACACCAAACCCACATCCCATATGCCAAACACTATTGACTAGTTGTTAGCATGTATATTTCTTAAGTGGGAGTAATTTTCCAGGTATCTGTACACATGGACCTGCTTACAAGAAAAAGTGATGAAACTGAAAACAATAATTTGTCATGCAGGTATATTACTATGAATATATACAAAGAGTAAACAATAAAAAATAAATTTAAAGGGGGATACAATACGGGTCCAACAAATGAATGCCACACACTCGTGGAATCTATCCACAAGAAACCCTACCTGAAGGGTAGGTACAAAAGCTCTCAATAGTGGCTGAAGTTCATCTCATTTGTTGGGCCTCCCTATAAGTACCACCTAGTTCCTACCCACCAAAGCACCCATCAAAGATATCATTCATTTGCACAAGACACGACATATGAGGGAGATGCCCGAGCATCAGTGAGTAAAAAAATATTTAGTAGGGACCCCAAAAAGAATAGGAATACCATAAAGAAATACACAAAGTAGACTATTAATATGGAAAATAAAGTATAGAATCTAATAAATATTGTCCAACGAGTCATTATAGTTATCTAACAATAGTATATGTATTTGATAAATATATACAAAGAAATACCAGGAATATTAAAATCCACGGAAACACACTCCAAGTCTTCATTGCAGTCACACTTTACATAGGTGTATGAGACAGACTCTATAGGAGAAAAAATCCATGTAGGCACAGAAGACACATATAGTAGGAGACGCAATCTATGTTGGTATAAGAGACACACTTCATATAATAAAAACTCCATGGGAGATAGACTCCGTGGGAGAGAAACTTAGTGTAGTTCACAACCAACCATTAGATTCAGATCATAGAGCACCCGTTCCTGGATCTCCTACCCTCGAGCCAAAAATTTTTTATGCTAAACTGACAAAACACTACATTGGGGTTTCACAAAAGGACTGTATCAACATGAGGGACCCAACTTCACAAATGTCTGATGAAATAAACATACTGTTTGAAAGTGTACAACCTTTTAGTAAAAAAGGGCCTTGTTCGGAGTTGGGAGATCTGGGAAGACCGACCTGACCCGAACCTTGGCCCACCAACCCAACTGGTAGGGTCAAAACGGTAATCTAGGCCTGACCCACCCCATCTGGTCTTGGCCTATTATATCACCTCTTCCCACCCCTAGCCCAGTCTATTGTTATCCCGACCCACTTGAGCGGGTTGGTTCAGCCCCCCTGGACGTGGCTGCTGCCATGTCTCTTCCTAGTCAATGTGGCTAGCCACCATGTTCAATGTGGATTGATTCTAGGAAAACTTCTTCCATGGAGATTTATGAATGGTTTCACAAGACCAGGACTTTCATCATCATGATGCGGCCTCCCACCACAATTTGATTGAGGCCACCCCTAGACTCCATTATAATGGCACTGGTCAATGCCTCTGATCGTGCGATGTAAGCACCTTTCGCTGGCACAATACCTCTGGATCGTGAGCATCTCTACCACCCAAACGGTGAGCCACACCATTATCGATGTTAGCTTCTAGTACTATAAATTTCAATGAATTCCATGTCTCTTTCTGTACATCGTTTTTCAAAATGCGGACATCCTTACAATCCTTAGCTCGCTGTATTCACTAGTGAGGGCTCTAAATCATCATGTCGTCACTCTATGGGTCTGAACATGATTGGAACCACTCAGAAAGGCCTAATACAACATCATGGGTCTGTGGGCGAGGAACACAATAATGGGGTATGAAAACACACCAAGAACAACTAATTAATGAACATTATCCTTGTTTATTTCAATAAAAAAATTTCCCCTTATAAAAGGGGGATAAAACAATATGGATTGTAACTAAGTTTTAATCCCTTTTGATTCTATAGTATACCTTTCACACAAGATCAATCAAAACCCATATCAATATGTTCGTGTGATGGTCCACATTCATCATTGAAAACAATAACTAGGGAAGAATTCAAAAGACAACATCTACCTAGAGTTTGGATTGATCTATGAATAACATTCTTCATCATCGACAATATGTCCACGTGTGATCTCAAACTGTTGTCTGGTCATCATTACTCATATACCAATGAGTGATTTCTCCAATGATTTTTATCTCTAGAGAATCCAGGTAATTTATCATGGGTTTCGAATCTAATATTTTATCCCTACTAAACTGTTAAATGAATCAAACAAGGTTTAATAGCATTGGGCTATTTCAATTATCAAAAAAGGAATCTCTATCATTGAATCATAACATCACAACGTTGCTGGGTTACCATGAAATTTCGAATAGAAAAAAATTAATTTTATTTGATTATTTTATACTCCTTTAAAATGTCCAAAAATTACTCTTCATAGTAGACCCGCTCCAGCCAATGTTAGGCCCTACCTATAGATAATTCCACATTATGAACTCAATGATGGTGTCAGATTTCCAATTCAAGTCACAGTTCGTGAGTTATTATGATTTTAAAATAAAATAATTTTTCTAAATATTTTATTTATTGTGACGTCATTTTTGGGTTTTCTCATTAAAGACTCTTGCTCACTAATGTTACGTCACGCCTATGTTAATCCCACCATTCCAAATGCAACATGGATTTTAGATTTCTGATCTGACCACCCAATTATATGTTATTCCCCTTTTTCATGAAAACCACTTATGGACGACATAAAAAACATAACAGTTTTTATCGAATCTTTTTATGAAACCTCGGGCATCAAAATAGTACATCGTCTTTGTGCCTACTATTAGAAATTTTAAAATTAATTTAATAAAATAAAACAAGAGAAAATCAAATTCATAAATATTTTTTTTATTTTTAATAAATGAAATTATTTAGGCATTTTTCAAGAAATTATCTAAAATATGGAAATTATTTTCCACTTTTGTTCGAATACGTTCCATTAAATAAGTTATGTAAATAAAAAAAAATAAAATATACTTTTCTTCCTTTTAATTTCTATGATGTATTGGGATTGGGAAGAACCTAAAATAAGTTTGGTTATAGACATTTTTTTAATGATAAATTAATTATTTATCGTTATAATTTACCTCTAATTTTTAGAAATGAAAAATTACAAATAATGATTTATAATTGTCAACGCATTAATTATTTATTCAGTGATTAAATAAAATAAATGATACTAATGTATTAAAACTAAAGTAAATTGAGTAAATTATTTTCTTAAATTAAATTTATAGATGAATATCACATTTTTAGATTGATTAAATCATTATAAACTCGAGTTACATCATAATCATGATATTTTAAAAATCAAATTAAATAATTAATGTTAAAATAGAAATTAATGTTATTTTATAATAAATTATAATTTTTAAAAAGATTGAAAATTACAGGAAATCATATATTCTTCCATGTTATTTTTAAATGATAATAAATATTAACTATGCCCCATTAATTGAAAAGTTATTTTTTTATGAATAGATTGACTATAAATTGGAAGAAACAATTGTTACTACAATTAAGGATAATGTAGTGTTTTTGCACATTACAAGTACTTGGGTTTAAACTAATTTATAATTGACATATGATTTAAAATTTATATATTGGATTTCATATATATAATTGGTGATTATAATATGCATAATATGAATCACATTAATTTATAAAAAATGGATAAATTATCTAGGTACAAAAATATTTAACTTAATGAACATCTAAAATGGTAAAAAAAATATAAAATTAGAGGTTAATTGAAAAAATGTTTACAAAATATGTACATTATGGTTTTGGAGGTGTGTATTGAAAATTTTGTTTCTAAAACCCTATAATTATAATTATTGGATAATCTATATGTAATATTTACCTCCTCATAGTGAAAATTTTTGAGTTATTATAAGGATATTGCTCTTCCTTAACTATAAATGGGCACTCAGTCCCCTCAATTATTCACATATGTGCACCAATTTTGATTATAATAAACATGATAAAAACCACTTCACAACAATATAAAATTTTATTATAATCATATGTTTTAGAATAAATAAAAATGTTCAAGAATTTAGTAAAAACCTAAGGAGTGTACCTGATGAAGAGGTAATGTTCTTCAATGAGCGTCCTTATTTTACATCATCTACAAAATACATAAGTTATTATTACAAAAATATAATATAATAGGGTCAATATTTTCCATAATATTATATTTTGTTATGTTAATGGTATATTCTATAACCCCAAAAAATTCTATAAAATGGTTTACACAATCGTCATTCATGTGTAAAATTGACTACCGCCTTTTGAAACTTTGTTAATCATTTTTCTAATAAAATATCTCAAACATGGGTATAATGAATTATATAATGTTTATATATGATATTTAAAAAATAATATAAAATTGGAGTCATTATATTATACACACCATTTTTAGGTCTAGTATCTTAAGGGAAACGATTATGTTTCGTGTGTGTACGACAGACTGCCACCAGACAAAGTGATTTTATTTTTTACAAAAACCTGTTACATGAATGATAATAAGAGTAAAAATATTAAATATATGAGATATAATTTAAATATTAATGATATAAATGACAAATTTATCATAATTTAATTATAATTTTTTTTACCATTTCACTAATTGAAAAAAATAAGATCATTTACAGACTTGTGGAATACCATCTCTTAAAAGTGATGTGCTGCATTTTCTCAACACAAAATCAAAATAATGGTATATATAAGAATATAAACATAAAAAATACAGTATTTATTACATTAATATCATTATTTAATGATAAATTGAACTGTAATTATTTCTATAATGATCATTGAGAAATGGAAATGTTACTTATTCATATATACATCCTACCATCTCCATGATCTAAACATTACGTTATCATTCTAACTATATTTCAGGATTAGTTATAATAGTGTTATTAACATCTAAATACTATACACATGTCATTAAAATCAATTTTTATACATTTAAATAATAACATCATTGACCATAGTCAACCAACCAAAGTCTATTTTGACAAATAAGCCAAATATAGTTAAAACACCCAACATAATCCAAACTGATTAAGTAATTGTTCAAAACATTATATTAAGTGAAGTAAAAATAATAATAAATATGAAAAAAAATTTAAATCAATAAAATAATTAACATAATTTCGTCATTCAAGGATATAATGAGAATGCACTATGAATCAAACACAAGGCTGGGGACCTTGTCTAAATTCCAGTTTAGTAAGGCCTATTTTGATGTTTTTACCTTGATTATTTTATAAGGGGAATATAAATCCCCTATTACATTTTATATCATTAATTTACCTATTATAATCTTATTTAATGTTTTGTATAATTTTATTTTCTCATGGGGATATTTTTCAATTGTTTCCTAACTGATAAATGAATTTTCCTTAAAAAACACCTTTTGATGTTTTTACTTCCCATGAACATGATTTCTAATGATATTATTAATGCTCCTATATGGACACAAAACATTAAAAACGTACATTTTAGGTATCTTATTTAATTTACTATCATTTGTTTTCAAATTTAATCTGTATACATGAATTATATAGAATTATTTGAAAAAAGACAAAAGGAATAATTCATTCTTAATGTGCACAATGAGTGCATATTTTAACCACCATGAAAATTATATAATTTTTATATTCATTTGAAATATTTCATGTTTTATCAAAAAATAATTTTCAATTTTATGAATTTTTAATTGAACAATCACTTTAAAATTAAATTTGTATTTTTAATTGAAAGTGTTATTCATATGAGATTAAAATAGTTTTTTCATAGGATTTTATAATTAATGTGTTTATTTCATGATTTGGTACTTGAGAATTATATAAAACAAGTGAGGCCAATTAAAATTGTAAAAAGGTTTGAGCATAATTATTGATCACATGTGAGAATGAAAAAACTAATACAATGGGTTGAGCCTCATTATTTTTCAAGAAACAAGGTTGATCCTGATATTGCCTATATGAAGGGTGATACTAATTATAGATTTCAATTGTTTTGGGTTAATATTATATTGGATTCCAGCCATATGGTTACTCCAATTTTTTTGAAATGTTATTTTTTAATATGATTATATAAATCACCAAAAATGATTTTTAATTTCAAATTATCAGGTTTAAAAAATATTTTAAGAGAAAAACATGTGTTTTTTTCTTGTGAAAAGGTAATGTTTCTTCCACTCAATGAACATTGATGTGATGGTAAATATTTCATGGGTTTAGGTACATTAATTAAACAAAAATTTTAATTTTTTTATACCCCCTACTAGGATATTTTACTCATCCATTGTTTCAAAAAAGGATTTTACTAGGGTTTACATATTGGTAATTAATGTGAAAAAATCAATGTTTAATGTAATGGATATTTTACCCGAAAATAAATCACAACATTATTTAAAAAAATTTTATTAAAAGAAAAATGGACAGTAATAGGATGTATTGACATTGTGTTTTATGGTATTTATAGCTATGAGTAATGTTATTGTTCACTAGAAATCTATAATTGAAAAGATTTTTAAATTCCATGGAATTTATTCTTATATTAGCACACAAACGTTTTGTAATTTTTATTGCCCGGACATTATATTTTGTATCAATGTATTTCTTAAAAATAATTAACGGTTAGGATAGAGTTAAAATAAATCTTTTTGAAGATTTTAATTTATAGTTAATTTGAAATGATATAGCATTTTATGATTACCATGTTGATTCATATAAAGTATGTCTATTTATAATTATTTTCATAGAGAAAATAGGAAAGATGTAGTGGGGAGGCACCCAGAAGAATATATGATTTCAAATTAGTCTCCCATGATGGTTGGATTGGAAAAACTAGTTTTTTAGTGATGGATTTGTTGAAAAAAAACTTATTAGTGGTTGTGGTATCTATAAAATAGTGGAAGTCAATCTACCATGAAGGAACGTGTCTATAGTGGATTATTTAATTAGGTAACATCACCCCTTATTCAGTGGATCCCCCGAACCAATTGTAGCTGAAGGATGGATCAATGTCTTGGGGAATCTATTTTACATCATGAGATTTTTAGAAAATCAAAAGGTAACTCTCTAAATTTATCATTTTGAAGGGTGAAATTATTGATTAAGGGATTTGGATAATAATTAAAGAGAAAAATATGATCTTGATGTTATTGAATGAGACACACATAAGAATATTTTCCATGAGAAATATTTCCCTAATGTTGTTCATCTGAGCAAAAGAAAACAATTCTTGAAATTGTGGAATAAAGATAAATATTTGGTATTTATATACTAAGAATATTTTACAAGGTTGGCTAGGTATGTTTTGGATTTTCCTTAGGTTATTGAACGAAAAGTAATAAATATTACTCATTATTATGGAAAAAATATTAAGTGAATTGGCTATATGATAAATCAAAAGTAATGAGAGTGTGATACATCAAAATCATAAAATTTATATCGTGTTTTCCAATATTTATGTGACATGATGAAAAAAGAGTAAGAAATGGTCAAAGTGATAGAAAATATTGAAGAAACTAACTAAAAATCCTGGATGAAATCCTATATCTTGTTAAATTTATGATGAAATACATTTTGTGGAATTTATGTCAGGATTTTCAATGGTCTTCTTATGTAGTAAATTTGATCACAAATGTATAGACTAGAAATAAAAGAGTCATGAACAATCCATGAGTGAGATAATAGATACATAGTTAGTATTAAGATGATTAAGCTAAAATGAGATGGAACATTATGTTAATGTGTATCCAAATTTATTTACTCATGGTGAAGATCATAATGATAAAGATTTAAATGGGTGGAAAAATCATTTGTTACTTCTAAACGTGATGTTGTTCTATCAAGTGAAGTAGTGACATCTTTAAGGATCTTCATATTTTACAATGTTTGATCATATTTCAATGACTTAGTCATCAATATTTTTTTTATTCAATGGAACTACATTTTGAGATATTTTTTTGAGTTATTGTAGATTTGTAAAGTAAATGTTTTAGTAGAAAATTTATTTTTGGAATAATTCCTTTATATGTTATAGAAATAAATTTAAAGTTATTGATAAACATTAGGATTAATTTGATCATTAATAAAATATTCCTTACTCAAAAGATTTGAAAAAATTCATCAATGATGAACAAGTGTTGTTGATTTTATGGTTTAGAGATTATTTTATTATAAATTCTGATAATCATTTTGGTTTTGGAAAATAGTTTTAGATAGATGGAATAATTTTTAACTATATTTTAAATTTTGTCATATTTTAAATATAAATTATTTTTCCCCAGAAATAAAAATTTTATTTTTAGATGTTCATTTCTTAGAGTATGAGATGGATTGGAAATTGATTGAAGAACAACCAAAGAACGAATGCATGCTCAAAAAAATAAACATATCAAGTAATTATATAAACTTATATTTTTATATTATATAATTTTTATATAATACAATAAAAGGATATTACAAAAATATTATACTATCACATTAATATTAGATAAATTTGATGGTTGTTTAGGTCATCACAGTTTTGTGGTTTTGAGGCCCATAACATTAATTAATCATTAACATTCATATGATCAATAACCTCAATCTCTATATATGATTATTTATAAATTTATTCTATCATAAAATATTCACTTCTCAAATATATTATCATATTTGGAAGCCTACTTATTCATAATTCCATATGACCTTGATAATATTATTTTTCTCTTATAAAGAGGATGTCTTGTTGACGCTTTTTACGTTGTGGTTTTACAACAAAATTATTTTCAAATGTACATCCATTTATTACCAATATAAATGTATAATTTAGTTTAAAAAATTTATTATTGATGGGGGTGGGTTATTTAAAAACGAAATATTTTCAAAGAGGAAAATTAATCAGCAATTTTTAGTAAAGTGATTTTTTCATTAAAAATGTGTTTTTATAAAAAATGAACATCAATTAGTTTCAAGAAAAATATTATAATTAATTTTTATGAACATCTAGAATATGAATCTAATAAAATATTCCTCTAGTTTGTAATTGAAAATAAATATATATTTTTTGTGATATTTTGTCTTTTTTTTGGAAATGTTGATTTTTTGGTGAATTGTGAAAAATATTGATATTATTAAAAAGAATTTTTTTTTTCAATAAATTAAGAAATATTAAATTCCAAAAATATTTTTAAAATTTATTAGATTAATATAATTTATATTTATTAAACATAATTTGTTTTAACCAATTTTATATAAGTTTTTATTATAAGTTTGTTTTTTTGTTTTAATGATGGTATTTTTTTTCTAAAAAAATGTTTCAAAAGGCATAAAGTTTTTATCATTTTAATTAATTAATATAATGATTAATGGGTGATATATAAAAGTTAAATTATATATTATTTATCCTTATATATTAATTTATTTTAATACAATGATTATTATTAATCAAAGTTAAAATCAAATCATCTATATCTAAAAAACATTGATCTTAAAAACCTGATGTCTCACTGTGTAAAAATGATTATGGTTAAATTAAAATTTTCTTTATTATATGTATTGAATTTAAAAAATTGTATTAAATATTTTATTGTAAAAAAACTAAAATTATAATAAGTTCATATAACTTTTTGACCAAAATAATATGTTAATGCAGTAATAATTAATGAATGTGTTAAGGTAAAAATTGATTTACCAGGGGGGTAGACTAGAATGATAATAGTGAAAATGAAAAAAATAATATCATAATTTAATTGATTGAATTTATTTCTAATTTATAAATAAAAATATCTTAAATATTGAAATTATTCACCAAATTCCATTGAATATTCTCTATATCACAAGTTACCTAATGAAAAAAATAACTTTTCACCGATTTTATTTCTATAATTTTTTGGCATTTTGAAAAACAACACATGTTCTATTATAGTTAGTATTTTAAATGTTAAATTTTTTTTTTGTACCGTAATAATTTATCTTTAATTTTTAGTTATGACATAATTAATTAAAATTCTTAAGAAATGTCAATGCAGTAATCAATTTGTTTGTGAATAAATGGAATAAACGATAAAAAATAATAAATGCGATGTAAATAGAGTGAAATATTGTGAAAATTTAATTTTATTGATTAATATATCATGTTACATAGGTTTTAGAATAATATATTGTATGTACATAATTAGCATAGTATTTTTGAATTCGAATTAAATTATTAATTGAAAATTGGAGATTTATGATATATTATAATAAATTATAATTTACTAAATAATTTATAATTAATAAAAATAATATATTTGGGAAATTGGTTCCTAAATTTTAATAAATATCAAATATATCCAATTAATTGACAAATTTTTCATTAATAATGAATATACTGAACCCTAATTTGTAAAAACATTTGTTTGTGTGATTATGGTTAAAAAGGTTTTTTTCATGTTTCATGTTCTTATGTGAAGAGTAATTTTCATAACTCAATATAATTTCTTTTTGTAAATTTTATTTAATATTTAAAAATATTTTTAGAAATTTTCTAATAATTTTCACTTTAATCTAGTTTTAAATGATATAATTCCTTTGCTTGAACGATATATACCATAATAAAAACTGAAAATGGTAAAAATAAAAAACCATAGATGTTAAGGGAAAATATGTTTAAAAAAATATTTTAAAATTTTTGGTGGTGATTTTTAAATGCCATATAATATATAAAGATATTTAAATGTAATTGTTTATCAAATTTGAGACGTATTAACATCCCAATTGTGAATAATTATGATTATTTACAATAATTCCACTTGTCCACAACAGTAAGAGGTCACTCACTCTCCTGAAATTATCACATTTTTAAATCAAATTTCATCTAACAAAACATCCCAAATATTTTCCAATCATCATACTCTCATTAATGAATCCTTAAATTTGTTATAAATCCATCCTTTCAAGGATTTTTTGAAAACATCAAGTGGATAACCGAGGAAATGGCAATGACCTTCAACAATCATTGTAATTTTTATTTTTCTCAAACTCTTTCAATTATTCTAATGACATGACAATATAATAACCATTGTATAATCTACATAATTGAAAAAATTTATTTTAAGGGTATTACATATAACCACACACACACTAACCAATTGCGTTATGAAATCATCACTAATGTATATGGAAAACTACCGCCCAACAAAATGATGTCATTCATTTATCTATTACCACATCTCATGATTGGGTATGGTGTCAAATCAAAATTTTATATTTTATATTTATAACATAATTAAAACTATTGAATCATTATATCATATATACACATTTATAATCTATTTTATAAGGTATATGATAATATCACTCATGTGTAAAACAGACTACCGCCTAACGAAGCGTTGTAATTCTGTTTTCACTAATGTGTTGCAAAGAATATAATAACGGTAAATATAATAAAAATATATGAAATATATCAAATATATATCGTATTTATGAAATAATTATCACAATTTAAGCATAACATATTTTTTTTATTAACCTTTCACTCGTTAAAAAAATGATAATATCATTCAAGGATGTTTGGACAACCACATCTTTAATGCGATGTAATACCATTTTCCAATACTAGATCACAATAATGATATAAATATGTATATAAAGTAAAAATTTATTGTAATTGTTATATTATTATCATTATTTCTAGACAAATTTTTCTTACCTTCTTTCCTTAATGATCATTAAAAAATTGAAACGTTAGTGATGTGTTTTTACGACATTCCATCTCCATGATTGAAATGTTTTATTATTTTTTAAAACACACTTTCATGATTTGTTTAAAAAGTATTATTCAAGTATAAATTTGATAATTATTTTTTTATTTATATTTTCAATTAATTAAATATTTTACCATAGTCATCCCACTAATGTCAATTTTGATATATAAGACAAATATGCTAAAAAAATTTACATGAACTAATTTATTGTTTAATTGTATAAAAATTTGGATGAAGTGAAATAAAAGTAATAAATTACTTGTAAAGGTTTCTCAATAATTTACATAATTATCATATGATTATTATTCTACAATACTAAGAAAAATCACGTAGAATCAAACTCAATTTTAGAGACATTCTCTATGTTTCCATTTGTTGTAAAATATTTTGATGTTTTTCACCATTATTACTTTATAAGGGGTATATGCAGACAATATAACATGTTATATCATAAATAAACCTAATATAAATATATTTAATATTTTTAAATTTTATTAATTCATGGGTCTTATGATTCATGTTTTTTCCAAGGGATATATTAATTTTATTTATAAAAAAAATATTTTAATGAATTTCATTCCAACTATTAATCTTCAATTTACAAGATTACCAATTATTTTTTGAATGTTATTCCATGAAAAAATAAATATATACTAGTTTAATTTATATTTTTACTTTATTTTCAATGGTTATAAAATTAAAAATTTCATGTGTTCTATACGATTTATTTTAAAAATTGATTGGAGTGTTCTATTCAACTGTAAATAGTGATAGTAATTTTTCTAATATTGGGAACATAATTTTGTTTCATTATTCAATTTCTAGATTTTATGTTTTCTTCAAGTCAAACCCTTTTCAATTTTATTTATTTATTATTTGGAAATGGATTTTCAAAATAAAATGTATTTTTATCCAAATGTGTTTTGGATATGAGTTTAAATGTGTTTTAAAGAGGGGTTTATAATGAACGTGTTTAATTCATGACATGTTAAATGAGAATTTTATGAAATTGGTGATCTTAATAAATCTTATATAAAGGTTTTATCCCAATTTTTTCTCACATGTGATCTTGATATAACTTATATGAAGGGTTGTGCCCTATTAAAACTAATGAGAAATGTGTGAGCTCGATATAGCAATAATGAATGATCGGGCCCATTATAGATTCCCAATGTGTTGGGAAATTTTATAATTTAAATTTAAAATAGGTTTATTCTGATTAAAATGGTTTTTAAAAGCCTTTATGAATATGATTCTCTAAGTCATATAAAATGTGTTTTAATTTCTTCCTATGTTTTATAAAGGATTTGTTTGAGAAAAAAGATTCTATTCTTTCTAGTGATAATGTTTTATTTAATTCTCACAAATAAGATTGATGTAAAGGTAAATATTTTATGGGGTGTCATGTTATTACTAGAATAACATTTTACTTTATTTTTTATTTCTCTCACTGATCTTTTGTGCTAACCCCATTTTTTAAAAAATTAATTTCATAGCGTTTATGCATGCGTAAGGGAAATTAAAAAGTCAAGATAAAATCATGGTTGTTTTCCATGAAAATATATCATTCTGTATTTTAAATGTTTTCTATTATAGAACCAATTGATACTAATTAGGTGTATCCACATTGAATTTAATACATTTTTTGTAGGAGAAATAACATAGTTCAACAAAACTCTAATACTAAATAGATCATAAAATGTAAGATAAAGAATTATTGACATAAAAATAAATATTATCAACTATTTAAGGCTAGTTCCATATAATCACAACCATCATAGTTGTAGTTAATATTATAAATACTATTGAACAGTCTCTTTGGAAAGATATAACCCAAATAATAGCAATAACATAAATAAGGCATCAAATAAGGGAGAACACTATATTATGTAAAATAGTGGTCAAAATAACTAAATAATTATTATTAATGTGGAATAATGTAAAAAAATTCTAGTAACTGAATTTTAATTTATGAATCACATTTCCACGTTCTCTACTCCATGAAAATGTGTTTCTATAGGAAAATTCTAAGGTAATATAATGCTCACAAAACACCTTCTTCTAGCGTTCCTTGATCACCATGGGTCATAACTCTAACGTCACATTCTCATAAATTTAAATATTTCCTCAATTGATTATTTGATAATCCTCAAGAATATTAAGGTGAATTTGAGGCCCTTGAATGAAATCATAAATCAATCTCATCTCTAGGAGAAGTGTTAACTGATACATGAAATCTCATATATGTCCCAACATTGTGAATGTCCTAAAAAACACTGGAGTAAATGTACTTCCAAGGAAAATCATTGACTTCTAGCAATAGAGAGAAACCTTCTAGAATACATGATCTCTTTCACCAAACTATAAATTCCTCCTCCTTGGGTTAATATAAGACTTATCCTAATCTTTCACACTCTTTATTAATTCACGAATCACTTTTACCATTTCAATCATGCTTTGAACTCATTTTGACTCAAAAATTTCTAACTCAACATTCCCAGACCATCACAATAGTGAATTAAAATGTCTTCTACATAGTGATTCATATAATTTTATAACAATGGTTGCGTGAAAACTATTTTTGTATTAATAAATGACAAAAGGTATGTTTCCAACCCATGAACCTCCATAATCATTGACACATGAGTGAAATATATCTACAAGAGTTTGGATAGTCCACTAATTCTAATTATTATTCTTGAGATTAAAATTAATGGTGACTCAAAATATAGTGTCCAAAGAGTTTTCAATATATCTCTAACCATAGAGTTTAAATAGGGACCAAAATCAATCATGATATTCCCCAGTTTTTAAAAATACTCACCAGATTCTCTAGATACTACCTTGTAAAAACCAACTCTTTGCATGAATCCTTAATAAAAAAAGTGTTGATTTTTTAAAATAGTTCACAAGAACCCATATAACATCTTAAACTATATGATATTGTGGTTTAACAGTGAAAAATTCCCTCAAAATATCCTCTCATTTCCATTTACGAACATCTAAGGGCTAGAGAAAACCATCGAGAACACGTTTTTTATCCTTAACCACTTAACTAACTAATCATCAGGAACCAAACTATTCAATTAAATACATCAACAAAGGACACCAAAACTGACCTCTCAAAGCATGATACATCTTGGTGTATTTTGGATATATTGGTAATTTGTGATGTGTAACTCATGTTGAACCACATCAAGCATCATAAAAGGAACAAAAATTATTCCCTAAAATATCACCCAGTAATGATCATCCCTAGACCATCCATCCAAAGAATCACTAAATAAAACACAATATTATAAGACATACACCACAAAATACCCTATTTGGTACTCCCCTACCTAATACACTAAAGATGAATTAATTATCATATGATAATGGAATATTTTTCTTCCAACCTCTCATATATCAACAAAAATCATAGTGTGAATTTTCATCACACTCCAATAATCTCAAAAAACTTGAACTACAACACTATAAGACTATCAATTTTGTGTATCAGATGTACCATCACCCTTTTCTAGTTTAGAATAAATTATTAAATAAAAATCCGATAACAATAATAATTTACATCACTTACAAAGGTTCAATTCATACACAAAGAATAAATACATTAGGATTTCATGATATTTCAATATAAAAAAGAAGTCATTGATAAGATAGGGTCACCACAACATGAATGAAAACTCTACCAATGATAACTCAATATTTTGGAATGAATAATTAACTCATTTTCTCATTATATCAATGTATTGAAATAAAAAACATCCCTCTACTACAACAAATATCTACCCCAAACAAGACGTAAAGTGTCCCAGAAAACATCGATGTAAAATACATCTTTTGGATAATGATGAACTGGTGCACAAACTAACTTATTATTTAGATACTAAAATATTTTCATACATCGGTATCTTTGTAATATCTTACAAGATTAAGGAATCTCAGACGCTCTGAAATAGTATTCAGAGATTTATAAGAAATGACCACCTTAATGTTCACTGGTTTCATGGATGCATCATTCTAGGACATTTAATGCACTAATAAATGAAGTTCATGAGAATATAAATCATACATCGACAACCATAAAAATAGTTATTGATGATGATGAGAACCGAATATGGCTTGGAGATTCTTAACAGGCTTCACCTTAGATGTGACACATATAATGATGTCTTCAATAGATGCATCCATGAACAAAGAAATGAATTATCAAGATGATTTATCAATTAATCCAATAAATATGAAATTAGTGTTATGAAAATCATATGACGTAGAAATTAGACAATAATTCCCATAATATAATCATAATAAAGTCTTTAGAATGTCCTCATCCTTCACCCAATTAAATTATATATCGATATTAGTTTAATCATTGAGAGATAACTATGAAATTTAGTTAATAAAAAACACAATTTTCTCAAAATTAAGGATTTTATTCTTTACTGTCACCTAATTAAAGAGAAAATATTCGATACATATACACATATTACCATCAACCTTCTATGTGAACAAAATTGGATCACCCCGATGTAACACATCGATTCAAATAAAACCTCAATGTAAGAGATCATATATATGTGTTTATAGGTACCATAATATATAAGCCATATTTTAATGAAAAAATAATATTTTTAAAATGTCTCGTTTTTAGTATTATACCAATGTCACTCTTCCCTCAAGTTGGTAGCTCTATATCCTCTTCAAAATAGATATCAACGAATTCTTCTGTAACTCCGAGATATGAAACCACCTGATCCTTTCATGAACTCAGTATAAACTCATCCACCATTTTAGACAAGGACATGGCATGGATTCAACATATATAAGTCTATTTCTCACAGATAGTCATAGAATAATCTCTATCATCATTATAGAACAATATTCCCTTCCAGAAGTGATCCATGAATGTGTTAATGAAATTAATATATACCATGATGATGATGATTTAATATGGATGTATCTCTTTTCATATGTAGTCTCCTTAATATTAGCTCAACTCTAGAACTAGTTCAAAATATCTAAAAAATAAAAATGAATTGGATCAACCTCAAAATGACATAGTCAATGCTAATAGAACTAGATGTCTCCCTACGTCAAGTCTCAAGGAATAGATGAGGGTGGGTGAATTGGGAGAACTCACATATCCAGAATCAAAAATTAATAAACAAATTTATAAAAAAGAACACAATATCCCAAACTACATAGTGATCACCTAGTTTGGGTATCTATATAGTATATATTTTTTCAAAACTAACTCCATGTCTTCACAGACCCTAATGATGAGTGACTCCATAAATTCTCTCTACTCATTAAGGATGATGATAATCATGGGGATATCCAATTACTAACCCATTTACCCTATTCTTATAAAAGTATTTAATTCCATGATACTATTTCCTTTGAATATAATACTACAAAGGATGAACTTATTGTGGACCCCCAACTGTGTGTTGTATGCTCAATAATTTTGTCCACTATAACCATGGTTGACTGGTACCTGCATAAGGAAAATAATTTTTAATCCATTTCAAGGGATCTAAGATCCACAAACCATTTTTCAATGAGAAAAAGAGGGTAGGATCCTACCCAATATTCCCGAAAACCCTTTCTTATATGAAAATAAAAACCATGGACCGCAACTTTAGTACACTGAGAGTCTTGATGAATCCTTGTTCATAAATATATCATTCTATCTGTGATCCTATAAATTTTTATCTAAAATCAATAAATTATGAAATTTCATTAGTATAAATGACGTTACAATGTTTTGGGTATTTAGATGTAAATAATCCTTCAAATGCTTCATCTTGGACTCTTCTTCTTGAAGTAGCTCGAAATAATATCAAATAATGTTTGTAAAACATATATTTAACACTCACACACTATAATATCCTTATAAAAGGGCTATAATATCCTAAATGTAGAAATCCATTGTGGATGAAAAATGAAAATTAGCTTAGAAATTTTTTTACTACTTCTTTAAAGAAATAGTCAACTCCTCATTATCCCCAACTAACAAGAACCACCACTACATGGACTCCACACACAAAATATTCACTAAAACAGAGTACATCGCTCTTTTAAAGAGTGTTTTAGAATTATAAATATCTCAACCTCCAAAAAGTGTTGTTGTCCTACAACTATACCTTGTGAAAATCCATTAGAACATCATTCTAAACATCATCAACATTAAATAGTTGGCGAAACTAACTATAGGAATTACTGTTAAAGAAAAATACTATTGGAATATTAAACCTAGAGTATAGAATAAATAAGATGAATTTATTATGGTTTAACCCATACTCAATGTCTACCAAAAGGTCCGTAAATACACTTGTCTTAACTTGAGTCCTTTTTAACATTGTTTACGAATATCAGAAGACATTACTTCCTTTCTAACCCGTGTAGTCACTAGTAGTACCTACCTCTAAACCACATTATATCCCTCAAAATGCATTTGATAAAAACTGGTGATGACCCCATCCCCCAAAAGCGATGCACTTCAGGCCGAAGATCGGGCTATCGCAACAGTTTGTGGAAGTGTGTGTGCAAGGATTTGGTGGTGTCTTCGGTGGAAACCAAATCCTTGGTGCTGTTCAACGCACTACAAAACAGAGGCAGGATTCCATGGAGCATAATCTATACAATCAAGCAATGTCAGGTTGTAATAGGGGCGGGCATGGAGATCTCTCATACCTAGAGGGTGGGTAACAAGGTGGCAGACTTTATGGCGTCGACGACAACATCAAGAAGTACTTTTTCTTCATTCTCAGCTTTGCGGTCTTTTCCTTCTAAAGGTTTGAAGTTTCTAATAAATGATGATTTGGGGTTGCATTAATTTAGACCCTTGTGACTTTTTTCCTTGTATTGGGATTATTGGTTTAATAAAAATATTAACTTTCATGTCAAGACCCCATCCCCCAAATGGTACCCCTCTATAGATAATTTTAATATTAAAAGGATGATGACACTCGATGTGTTCCTTTATTAGGCCATATGAAGGAGACTCGAATTGAGGGAATATCATACAGAAAAATGGAATGAATTTCCATCTTTGAAGGAAATTTGTAATGATAGATATAATGAGACTTCCAAATAATTCATTATCACAATGAATAAATTTTTCCAATACATTCTTGTAATTTTATTATAATTTAATCTAATTAATAATAAAATCTACATTTTTGAAAATTAATCCATAGTAGTGACCTTGAAGCCTATGCAACTCATGAAAATATCTATAAGAAAGTAATACCATATTCAACCACCAATCTATTTTAGTGAAGATTAAAAATAGTTTATATAGATATGGGTGACAATAATAGGTACACTATGTAGGATCATCTCTAAAACCTCTCCTTAAAATGTAATGAATGTAAACTGAAGCAGAGTGGATGTACAATAAAACTAACTCATCACATAATCAGGTACGCAGTGTTCATACCCCCACCATGGTTCTCTCAACAATTTTCAACTGTTATTATTAATATTATATTCAACATAACTATAAATTCTAAGCCACCTAACTATTACTTCCTGACTATTAAGAAAATCCCTTCACAATGTTTCACATTCATAGCAATATCTCTCCAACAAGACACATGAATCAATGAAAACTATATAATAATCCAAACCCCATGAATCACATACTCTCATCATCATCAACACATCCAAATAGTAACCAAGTAGCTTCTCAGAATCCACTACATCCCATAGAACATTTACTACATCTTTGGTCACTATAATTAATACACAATATACACATAATAACCCAAATGATAATATAACCAGAAATACATGTGAGTGATGTTACCAAAACACATTGTATCTTGTATAGATATATACAAGATGTGAAAATTAGCGCATGTCATCATGTAATACTACTCTTAGATAATATTTTAGGGGACATGTCTACCCTCGCTAACATAGATATTATGGAAAACAAACCCCAAGAGTCTTCTAGGTTTCAATTTCCTTACCCAATTATGTTTGGTAGCATATTTAACCATATAAAATTTTATATATATTAATATATATCACAGAAAACACACAATGGGAAACTACCTAGACATAGGTTTACCTGTATCCATCATCTCTCAGACACCCAAAATCCACCACTAAGGACTAGATTACTAATAATAGCATAATAAATTAATAAAATCTTTTAAGAAGGATTCATTTTACATAATTACATACCAGTTATCCCATGTAAACCATCAAACAACCAACCCCATGCATTAAATCATTTAATATTCACTACTATTTCATATTTTTAGGGACTCTAAGTCTTTTCCATTGGTACTATAAATAATCCATAAAAAAAAATAACAATGTTAATTAATGAGAAAGGAGTAAATAAATAAATAAATCAATAAATTTAAAATTTGATCCCTAAAATTAATTGATATGAAATAAAACAATCTTTCAACCAACTCCATCAATCCTGATTTTATCCCAAATAAAACCATGCATTTCATCACCCATATCTCTATTACATGGGACAACATAATCCACAACTCAAAGAACACCACATATTTCGTACTAGTACATGATCCATACTAGGATCATATGATGCCACAATGCTAGGATCTATGTCCAAATAAATCACACATGGCATCATAAAAACAAAAAATAGTAAACATACATTTTAAAAACTAGAACCAAGGAATTTATCCTTCATAAATAATCGGGCTCACTCAGCCCCAAATAATTATATTAAACAAGGTTATAATTATTTAATGTCTGGAATTTAATAATTAATTTGAAATGATTTATAACCACATGAAACCTAATGCATCGACTATAAAAAACTATAAATTATAAAAAAAATCTTCATATATAACATATTTTACCATTAATTATATGTAAAATGGAAACAATTAAACATTCCTCAATATTTTTTAATAAATATTTACCTTATTTAGGTTCTTATACTAATTTCTAAGATTCAAGAACAATGTAAACCACAACATCAACAATAAATTGCACACTATGATGAAAATAAAGAAGAAAAATTCCAATATGATGTAAACACAAGTGATCTCTATAACCAAAACCATAATTTCATTATCTAAATCTATTTTAATATTAATTATGATAATTCTAAAATTATCCAATGATATTAACCATTCTATATTAAATCATTCACATAATTTAAGAGAATAAATTGTTCACCTAACTCAATACATTCAATGTTTTTCAATCAATAATGGATCTAAAACAACATATATCTTATCAACATTCCTGTAATGAATCCATAAGCCTTTAAGGATGGCATGCAACTAACATTCCAAGAAGAATAAGAATAAATTAATGATAAATAAAGAAGACAAAAATACATATAATGGAAATATAGAAGAATAAAAAAACTATTCAGAGAGTAAAAAAAGATAAAGATGGTAGAATCACATCAAATCAACATAGATCGATATGAAGAAGCCAATAATCAATAATAATCTAATGGTCTTCATATCATATTAGAAATATTTCTTATTATACCCAGGGTTTATTTAAAAATGGATTCTTTTAAGATTGTATGATGATGAAGGTAATATATAGTAATTCTTCAATATCAGTACTCATGGATTTAGTGGGAAATTAACATATTCAATGGATCAAGTATAAATATTTCATAAAATTAATTTCCATGTTCTTATAATATTGTGATTAATTATTTCCATGTACTCAAAGTTCACATCAATAAATTTTCATTTGATATATTCACTAAATATGAACCTTTATCCATTCTTGATGTGAAATAATGGTTCAAACTATAAATATCATGTTGTAAACTTCTTTATTGGACATGAATTACACATCATCTAATAAGATACATAATTAGTCCATGATGATAAATTTATACGATGGATTTCTCATACAACTACATCACATCTCCCAAAAATATACCAGACCCGCATCATGTATCCTCCAATAACCACTCTCATTGTAAACTCATGAAATGAAAATTTTAGAAGGTTCCAACCATTTAAATAAATTCCTACAATTATTCTCTATGAGTAGTGATGGGTGATGAGTAGATAATTGATTATTATAATTCAATATACAATAAAAATCATGTTTACATTATTTTTATTTCCACCACTTTATCTATTATCCTTAATTTAAATTCTCGTAATCAAATTCATTATTTATATTCATATCACAAGATTATCAAATGAATATTCTATTTCATGAATTAAAAATTCATTATTTACTGTTTTACATAATATTTAAAAATTCATGTTGGAATAATATATTGTATAAAACACTAAAATTATGTAACCATTTTAAATTCAATAATATTCAATTATTGAATCTTTCATTAATAATTTGTTTTAAAATTATTAATTTATTATTCACCACCGATTGAACATTCTTTCTATAGTTACTATTACTATTCAAACATAGAAATTAATTATTCTTAGATGATAATTCATTACATAAAATAACGAGCCATTCTAGAAATTTATATTTGAAGTGGATTTTTAAACATTGATGCATAAACGACTTGTTCATTTAATGAATACTTATTATTATACTGTGTTTTTGATTACTATAAACCTTATTATAAAGATCATACAAAATATTTTTCCTAATAACGTATGGAAAATGAAATATAATAAAGGGTGAGTTCAAATTCTGAGTAAGGGTTTACAAAGGATATATCAATGATCACTTAAGAATTAAATGTGCATTAGTGTATGAGAATAATATCTTAAAATTCAAAACTCATAACCTGTTTATCCAAGATCATAATCTACCATGATGTAATAAACCATAGAAGATAATTATACATATATCATAATGTTATAAAAGAACATAATCCATGAGATCATAACACTGGAATTTAGAAAATATTTTTGTAATACAGAAAGCATTGAAAATAATTTCCCATGAACTCAAGGCCTACGTCTCGGACTATAATAGTGGAATGGGATAACATCCCATGCCTTCATAGTAGTCATGAATCACTACTAAGATTATCATAGTGGATATATTCAATTACAATTCTATATTCACTCTCTATTCTATTAATTTTTATATCATGAGATACAAATCATTACCCAATGCATATGGGGGCTGTATAATTCTAGGCATATAAAGGCTTGGGTTTTTCAGTAAAACACACACACATATATTAAATCTTAATATAATAATATTTAATATATTTTAATAATACATGCTAAAAGTCTATGAGGGTTTAGAGAATTTGAATAATAGATAAACAGTATTATTATTTTAGAAATATCTTCAACATATCCCTAAAATATTTTCCACATAGTACACTTTTTTTAGAAACACTAAATAAAAAATTTAATCATATCTCCAAAAATAATAGATCATAATGCCGTGTCATGGAATAAATATTCTCAATTAAAATGACATGAATAAAAAATTAATAAAATAAAATGATCCATTAGGCTATAACATAGGCATATGAATGCTGAAAAAAATAATCTTATAACATTATTATTATGTATAAGTATAAACCACATAACTAATTATGTTATGGACATGAAATATAGACCATGAATAAACTAAGGAACATGAAACTAGGTCCATGAATAATCAAATTAAAATAAAATATATTCCAATATAAAAAATTATGGACATGAAACCCAAGTCCACTAATAATCTTACGGGCATGAAATCAGGTCCATGCATAAATATATAGACTTGAAACTAGAATCAATGCATAATCATATTGGAATAATAACTTGTTCCATGTATAAAATTATGAACATAAAATCTATTTATCACATAAGATATAAATCTATTTATTTATTCATATTTACCCATTAAATTTAAGGGCTACAATACACAAATTGGTTAAACTAGATTTAAAGGCTCTCTACCCTCCTCTAAGGTGGTAGGTATCCTTAAATATTTTTTAAAGAACCATGTAATAATATTTTAAATATTGAAAAACCTCTAATTCATGTACAAATTTTTTTGATGAATATTTTGTAGGCATCAGTCCAGCTTGATGGCACCATGTGGTGTAATGAAGAGAAAGTAAGGGTGGCCTTTTATAATTAGAGAGTAGGGAACTATTAGAGCTTTGTAAATTTTAATTTATAATGAATAGAATATCATGATAAAATAATTTAAAATGGATCAATATCCAATGAAAATAAATTATGCAGTTGAAATCCCATAATCTAGTAATATATGGACAACACTACGTGGTGTTTTAAAACAAATTATTTTATTTAACCCCTTAGTTAAATTATTTCAACATTACACTTTGTAATTTCTATTTCACACATAATAGGTTATAATTTAACTTATATATTTAAAAATTTCTCATAAATTATTATTGGATGTTAATCTCAATGATTTATCATTAATATTATAATCTTTGAAGGTTTTGTGATGTTTAATTAAATTAATAAATTATTATTTTCATAAAATTATAATAACCACAATTTAAATACTAAACAAACAATTTGAATTTAAAAAAAACAAGAACAAATTAGAATTTTAATAAAATGATGTCACAAGTCACTAATATTTTATATTAATCTAAATTAGTTTTATAACATAACAATTAATCCAAATTGTATAACTTTTTTAATTTTTAAATCATTATTTTGTTCTATTTGTTGATGATATAATACATCAACGTTATGTAATAATTTATTGTAGTTATTACATAAAGAAATATACAATTATAATGAAAATTATCTTTTCAGTAAAATTAACATTTATAACTGAAAATATCCCCTTTTTACCCATATAATGATTTATTATGGTTATAAAAGTCAAGAGTCTGACCTGTTGACATTATCTTTAACTTAATTTAATATAATGGTCATAATAAATGCTATATGGGACCATGTTGTAATATATTTTTGATATATATGGAAAAGGATGAACACCAACCATTATATAGTATAAAAGATCATTTTATATTAACTTTAATGCATTATACTATAATGTATACCCAAATTTACATGTTTTACCCTTACAAGGGTAACAGAAATCTAATATTTTTTTGATTAAAACAGAAATCATTAATGACAAAAATCAGTAGAAGAACAAGTACAAATCCAAGATGGGAAATTGTCCAACCAGAACTGGATAGAGTCGAAAGGTCCTGATGCTGCCAGCTGATGGGTCATGTTGTTTCCTTCCCTTTTTGTATAGGAGAATGAGAAAGAGAAGCACATGCCAAGTGAGAGAATTATCCTTATGATGATGCCAAAATGTTGGTTCCCACCAACTATGTGGTTTATAGCATTAATAAAGGTAAGGCATTCAGACTCAACAATAATATCGCTCCATCAACATTCCAATGTGAGCAATAAACAAGCATGGATGGCCATGGCCTCAGCGACCACCAGTTCTAAGAAAGCCTGATGTGGTTCATATTTTGCAGTAAGGATTTTTCCTAGATGATTAACGTCTAGAAGGCCAAGGGAAACAAGCCCTTCCTTTTGATGAAACACATCCACATTAATTTTAATAATACCTTCCATTGGGGGATTCCAATGAGTAGGGATGAGGGTAGATCTTGGAATAAAATGGTATTTGTGGTCTATATATCCCTAAATCCAAGAATATGCCTTTTCAATAATGAATTCCGAAGGTTTGGGAGTTTGATGAAAAATGAAATCGTTGTACTAGATCCAAATATTACAGGGGAAAGTGCAAAGAGAAATTGAGAGAGCCGAAGAAAGAGAGGGGAACCAATGTGTAAGAAGATGAGGAAGGTCAGAGGCCAAAGCCAATGAACCAGTAGATTCCAGGCCCCATTTACTCAAAAAATGCTTAGCTACTGAGAATTGAATGATGGTGAGAAAAGGAGTTTCAAAATGGCTCGGTCAGAAAGGGAACAAAGAACTTACAATATTCCCATATGTGAGAAGTTTTATGGTTGGGAGAGTACCCATGAAAACCTGCGACCAAAAATGTGTAATTTTAGGGGTAACATTGAGTGTCTAGATCAGTTTCCATGATCCCTCATCCCGGCCGATTGGGTGGTTTCCAAGGGCCAGTATATAGCCATACCTCACTATGTATTTTCTCGTGATGTCATTGGTCCAGAAAAGATGGTCGGGGCCGGAATTAGGGATCCAGGGGATGCCAAGGATGGTTTTTTGGTCCCTTTCATTAGAACAATCAATGATATTTTCCAAACACCACCCTTTTTCCTGGTCGGAAAGGAGGAAACTAACAGTGGCATCTTCATGACCTGGTTGGATGGGGGATGAAGCACGCATACCATCTTTATCAATAAGCCAAGGATCAATCCAAATATTGACCGATGAGCCAGAACCAATCCTACAGTCTGGTCCTTTATCCAGGAGATTTTTTCCCCCCAAATGCTTTTCTAGAGGAAACTAGGGCGGGGACCGAGAGAGGAAGCATTGAAGTCCATGTGTAGAATGTACTTTGCTATGAAAATCCATGCACAGAGAGAAGATAGATGGTTAATTAGGATCCATCCTTTCTTGGACCATAGTGCATCATTGAAGAGAAGAGGATTCCAGAAACCTATCCCTCCAATTGATTTGGGATTGCATAGTTTCTCAAAGGCCATCCAGTATGGTCGATTCCCTCCATCATTCCCACCCCACCAAAAATTGGAAATGCGTGTGAAGATCTGGGTGATGATGAATGATGTGAACTTAAATAGAGATATAAAATAGTTGGGGATGGAATGGATGATATATTTGATGATGGTCTCTTTTCCAGATTTAGAAATTCCTTTAGGGGACTAGCCAAAAAAAATTGCACGATCATGTCAATTAGAGATCCAAATATTTCTATTTTGGATCAGCTGATCAACGTTGTTAGCCTAAGATACATCTGAAGCTTCACAACCATATGAAATCTAGATGACGCACAAATCTCATCCCTCTTAGAAAGAGGCACCCTTGCATTGAAAGACATTTCAGATTATCCATGATTCAATGATGGACCGGATGCCCTCTCATACGGTGGATTGCCTGGAAGATCACCTGACATTCATTAATTGGGGCTTTGGAAAAAAAGGAGGCAGTCGTCAGAGAAGAAATTATGTGAAACTGGTTGGCTAGCATGACTGGCCATTACCCCATGAATATAATTAGAGGATGCAACCCTAGAAATTAGATTAGAAAACACTACAGCCACTAGAATGAAGAGAAAAGTGGAGAGAGGATCTCCTTGGCATAGGCCTCGGGATGGGGCAAATCCTCTTATGAGCTCCCCAATGACCTTGTAATAATATATTAATGATACAAAAACATCTAATTCATGAACACATTTTTTTGAAGAGTCTTTTGTATGCATCGGTCTAACTTGATGGCACCAAGTGGTTTAATGAAGAGAATGTAAGGGTGTCGTTTTTTAATATGATCAAAATTTAATTATTCATAATATAATAGATGTAATTTTACATTGACGGAATTTTAAAACAAAATACAACTTGTGAAATTCCAAGTATAATGATACAATTTCGATTAAAAATAAGTATTTTTAACTATTCATTGTAAAATAAATCCTTTCATAATATTATATAATATGAAGCATAATATAATTCTTATATTTTTATTCCAATAATTATTTAATTTTCATCAAATAAATTCTCTAAATGTTTAAAAAAAGTAAATACAATATATTCACAAAAATATATTTTTTTTTGAAGGAATAATATATTTAATTCATAATATGACTCTACTAAAAAAATAAATGCTTATTCCCTAATAATTAACAAATAAATAATTATTGACTTGGAAGTTTTTATATATTTCATAATGAGGTTATTAATATTCATAGCCTCTAATTCAATGGTTAATTTATAATGATCATATTCAAATAATATATTTTTTGGATAGTTTAATCATGATGTGATATTTCATTTTTGATATCAAAGATAATGTTCTTATTTTAAAATCTTTGAAGTGTTAAATTATCACCCCAAAAACAATATTAATTATCACGGTATAAACTTGTGTTCATTTTTTAAGAGTTGTACATTTGAAAATTTAATTATTGAACAACCACATTTTTAAAATGCCTAATAAAACTACCAATTAAATAATGGTAAGGGGAAACCCTAAGGACATTTGAAATAAAAATAACTATTTTTCAAAATACTATTACATTATTGGGAACATATGATAAAAACATAGAGTAAAAAACTAATTTCTATGGAAAAATAGAGAGAGATAGAGAACATGATTCAGAGAACATTAATGAACACAAATCCATAAATATGTGTCGGGTGAAGGACCACATATTAATAATAAATGAATGTAAAAGTACAATATTTTACATCAAAATAATTTTCTAAATGTTATGAGATAATTTTACTATCAATACAGAAAATAGAGTAAACATAATAAATTTATTTTTTTCGATATCATAAAAATAATTTTTATCCATTGGGTTTTATTCAACCAATTTTCACTTCTTTTTATATTCAATGAAATTAATATTAAAGACAATTTTTTCCTGATTATAAGATTAAATATTAACTTTTAATGGCCTATTATATCTTTAAAATAATCCTAATTTACTCATTTTATTAATAAATATTTATAATAATAAAAAATATCTAGCAGAACTTACCTTATATGGATATTTATATTATACATATACCAAAAAATCTAATCAATAAAACCACAATTTGAACATAATTAGTTCCATAAATTGTTAAAAAATAGGCTTCTCTATGACATTTCTGGTTAATATTTATACCTAAAGATTAGAAGCGTTTTATCCCATATACTTCCATGGCCAACATAAAAATTATCTTGAATTAATTTTTATCACTCATAAAGTCTAATAAAAAATAAATCTACCTTGATCACAAGTTTTCAAAAATATACTAATAATTTCCTGTAACACCTCAAGCTTCCACAGTACGTTTCCTTTCTAATAATGCAATAGCGTGTGTCGTACGAAACCTCGAGTTCTAACACACACCACAACTAAATAAACTAGCCGTTGTGAATAGTAATACCTACTTTTTAAAATTTTATAAATCTTATCTTTTAAAATGGACTTCATTTTTGGATTCAGAATATCGAAATTATCATGAGGTGATGTTTTGGTATTTTTCGGATAACTTTTATATTTTGATGAATAGTGAAAATTACTAAATTTTAATTAAAACCAACTTTTTTTAATCAAATAATTAAAAGTGATATATTATGAAAGTAAGTGGGTTTGAAGTATATTTAGAATATATTTTTACCATTTAATACCATGTTTTTCATTGGACATAATTTCACAATTAAACCGAACATAAACAAGTGTCCATCTTTTGATAGTTATTATATCTTAAAAACACGCTTTTTGTTTTGACAGCGGGAATTAATTTTAAATTAATTTCTTCCACTTATGTGTTTTGAATTATGAAAAATTTATTCCATATTTTGAATCAGGATGTCCAAATTATGTAAATAGGTAACTTTTATGTTTACACATTTTGAATAATTACTTCAGTTAATATTTTATTTACTGTGGTTAAAGGGTAAATCCGGTAAATAAGGGTAAGAAAATAATATTATAATAACAATGAATTACCCTAAAACGTGTCCTAACCTTATTGGTAGACACATACCCGACCATGGACTTCCTTGGGTCGATTTTGGGACCCCATGGAGCAACTTGTAATTGGTAGGGACACATTATATTAATAAAGTTAAAATAAATATAAAAATGACATAAGCTTACATCTTTTAGAAGAACAATTTTTTACATAGGGTCATACATGTTGGATTTTCGATTATAAATATTCCTTAGAAATCTAAAAAGATTTCCTATATAATGATATTTTATTTATAATTTTTAGACATAAAATACTTTAAATTATTAATGACACAATAATGATGTAATGTTTACCTCATTAATGAATCATTTAAATAAATAAGATTATAATGATTAAAATATTATCTAAAACATGTCCAATTCCTATTGGTTGATTATATTTCGAATATGAGTTATCTTATATTCTACCTAAATGATTTTTGGACCATTATAAACCAAATATCATTATATAATAAAATAATATTTTCACTCTTTCCTAAAGATCCCCTCCTCTCCCTTATAAAAGAAGACCACTTCTACCCATTTCTTCACACCTCTCAAGCCACTTGGCTCGTCCAAACTCTTCCCAACTAAGCTCCATACATCCCTCTCCTACTCCGTGAAGCTTCCCCTTAGGAAAAAAGCATTTCAAGAAGTCCTTTGGTTCAAACCAAAGTGAGTTAGCCAAATTAAAGGTAACAGTTTCTCTTAAATTATTTTCCTTTATTTTGCTTCTCCAACCCCTAAAATATTTTTATTTTCTTTCTTTTGTAAAACAAAAACAGTATCTTCAATATAATAGGATGTTGTTATAATAAGGGTTCAAACTACACTTACACAAACCTCCATATAATGGATGAAGAACATAATGTTTCTGTGGACGGCAAACTAACGCCCCACGAAATGATGATTGTTCAATTACATCTTACCGCCTCTCAAGGTGGAAATTATGATGGAACTGTAATTAAATATGATATTAATGATATATATTTTATATATAAGCTTCTGTAATTCCATTTTATATCATACCATTATTCGTTTCATTTTGTATATACATAAGATAATTTCATTTGAGGAAGTGCGGACTACCTCCCCCTTAAAATGATATGACTCGTTCATACTACACATGGAACGTATAAAGGATGGTGTTAATGAACATAAGTAACATATATAAAATATTATATTATACTGGATTAATAATATACCAATCTATCATTTGGATTCGATTCTTTTAAAATGAAAAATGAAATGGAAGTAGTGTTCGTGCGTACGTACGGACTTTCATTTCCCCAAACGCGATGAGATCCATTCTCCATCGTATCCATTCAGGTATTATTCTCATTTGAGGGTTAAAAAAATGTTAATATCATTTTAATTATGAATAAGATACAATATATCCATTACAACATTTCTCACGTTTCCAAACATATAAGAAGAACGAATCGGTTATCACCCGAAACGACGATAATACTAAGATATTATTAATAAAGCAATGTTAAAAGATCATATATGATATCATATTGAGGTATATGATTATTTTATAATCTAATAACAATGTTTTAACTATTATACATGAGGTTAACATACCATCGACTAAGGAAAAGTTACAGGTAAGGGTTTACTTCACAATCACTTTCTTATCCGAGGTTGTTTATACATATTTACCTACTAGGACCTCGTTATCATTCACATCCATGTTTCTTAAAAATTTATTTCAAAACATTTTTACTATTAAATAGAAAATGGGTTAAAGTCATTTATACCCTTATACGTTTTTGAAAGGAATATTTCTGTCGTTTTCCAAACAATGTATTATTTGATCTTTTTTGACAAATTTAAGGTAAAAATGTTTTTTTAACTTATACGGTGAGTGCAGCTATTTTCCGCCGTTATAACTTCGTCGAAGCTTCCCTTACAAGCTTATTTTCAAAGTAATTGTATTATTTTATAATTATGTGACTTTTAAATGATTTCAAAAGAGATATTTCTCTCAAATAGTTTTTATTTCCTCTATTTCAACATCCTTTGATGGGTTTTAAGTTTAATTGAAGTTGATTTATGATACAAAACATCCATTGAAGGTTTAGTGATATATTTGACTTTGGATGTGTTATTTTTATACCCTTCATGGTTTATGGAGAAATTTTTTACATTTCGTATGATAGTTTTAATACGAATGATTATGTTATGTTTAAACCTATTCATATGAGGAATGTATTGGACATAATAAGTGAAGTGTGGAGCCCGCTATAGCTCATCGATGCATCGGTAAGACTCATGAGACAACTAGACGTGGAATTGGATGAGGCCCTTTTCCAATTTGATTTATGGTTTTGGCCGAGGCCTTAATCATTTTAGACGTCTTGGCCGAGGCCTTGACAAAATGTTTCAGAATGTCCGACATTATACATTCCCTCATTATGAAAGTGGTTATTGATATTTCATGTGATTATTAGACTAGTAGAATATCCATGTGAGTAAGTAAATGGCATTATTTGATTTTACTATTTCTATATTATGTTGAATTTCATGTTTAATAAGGATTTTGTTTTAGTTATACATTTTCTTAAATGCTTATATTTTTTTATGAAAGATTCTGCTATATTGTTATCCTTACAGAGCATTTGAGCTCACCCCTTTCAATGTTTTATTTTTCCCAGGATGTGAAGAACTGTATTATGATTGACTTGCAGGAATATTCAGTGGGGATATGAGTGTGTACTATGGAGACTATGTTGTTGTAGTTTTCATTTTAATGATGTGATGTAAAACTTATGAATATATATATAGTGTTTCCAAGGCTACTAAACCAATAAGTATTTCAAGGCCTGATATTTCTTGTGATCATGCCAATGTAATGTAATAAACCACCGACTCTGGGTAACTGGGGTCAGGGCGTTACAGTTGGTATCAGAGAAAGTTTAGTACAAACCATGGAAGCTAGATTTAGATAAACCCTGATTATAGCACAAAGACATAAGATAGTCTATGAGGATTAGTGTAGAAGAACATCCTATAATTTTGGTAAAGTAAAGATTTTATGAGTTTTCCGAGCAATACATCCCTCTCTGGATACGATAAGGTAGAGGCAGCTCTGGCACAGATGTACCTAGGGGTAAAACCCGAAAACACTGCTTTGAGCTAGACTCGAACGGGAACTGGTGCATGACAACGGGCCTTGCTGCAGTCTTGGTTAAAACACTCCCGGGGGATATGCTTAGGATTATTATCATTTTCTTTAAAAACCATTATGAAAGGATTATAAGTATATACTTCCTCAAAGAAAACATTTATATGATTATGGATTATATCCATACACTGTACAATTTATGTTAAGTGTTTTATGATCATGAAATTATGTATTTCAATTCATAAACTAATTATGTTTATGACATTGTATAGAAATGGAGCCTAGTGGATGAAATGGAAACTGTATCAATGCACAGACTCCATGTAGGGATTTCCCTCCTGCTCAAGATAATTATGGTAGAGCTAGTGATACAACTGGTGCTGATCAGATTCTCACCGTGTTGGGACAACACACGCAGGTTATGAATAATAACCTTACTCGTATGGAGCACCCTGATCCACCGCGTGGAGGATCAATGCTAGACCGTTCCATGAGGCAACAACCACCAACATTCAATGGGAGTACAAATCCCATAGTTTCTTAGCAATGGATAAATTCCTTAGAGAAAATATTCCATGCCATGGGGAGTAGTGAAAGGGAGAAAGTTATCATGGCAGTTTACCACCTCACTGGAGATGTCGATCAATGGTGGTCACTAATTCAAAACACAAAAGAAGATGATGAAGTATCAAATATGGAATGGCAGGAGTTCAAAGAGATATTCTTAGAAAAATACTTTCCTCGAGACCATCGAGCGGATATAGAAAGGCAATTTCTGAGTCTAAGGCAGAAGGAGTATGATAATGTTGCAAAGTATGAGGATAACATTACAAGGTTAGCAAGGTATGCTGCAGATCACACATGTAACCCAAGAAGTAAGATTGATCGTTTCTTTGATTGGTTAAAACCATTCCTCCGTTGAGTATCAGTCTCAAAAACCTTCTCGTCGTACGAAGAAATTGTCTCATGTGCTATCAAGATGGAAAATGAATTCTCTAAGTCTTATGACTTTAAATCAAATCATGATAAGAAGAGATCCGCTGAAAACTCTGGGAATGGAAATAAAGATATAGGGAAGAAGGGTAGAAATGAATTTCCACCCTGTGATAATTGTGGTAGGAAGCACCCAGGTGCCTATCTAAAAAGAAAAGGAGTATGTTACAAGTGTGGTGAAAAAGGCCACAATGTTCATGAATGCAAGGGAAAGAAAGTTGTTGTCAATGTGGAATGCTATAATTGTAGAGAGAAGGGACATTATGCAAATGAATTTCTAAAACGTCAGGGGAACTTACCTCAGAAGAGGTCAAGGGATCAAGTCCAGGCTTATGCTATCACTACTGCTGAGGTGGATGCTCCGAAAGAAGTTGTGGCAGGTAATTTAATGGTTTCCTCATGTTTAGAAAAATCATTATTTGATTCTGGATCATCGAATTGTTTCATATCATCCCAGTTTGCTAAGAAAATTAGATATTTTCAATTTGATTTAACAAGGGAGTTGTCGGTCAAAACCCCTAAGAGAAGTATTATTGCAACAAATTTTTATCGATTAATTCCCATTAGAGCACCTACATGTTCTTTACCTGCTGATATCATCGTCATACCCATGATTGAATTTGATATAATCCTCTGTATGGATTGGCTTTCAGACCATGATGCAAAAATTTATTGTAAGAGTAAAGAGGTTATGATTCTTGATGATGATGATAAGGAACACCTTATCTTAGAGCAGAATCGTCACCACAAAATTCTTATCTAGATCCACCCCTAGTAGCTCAAATAAATTCAATTATCGGGGAAGAGGAGAATGAAATACCTATGTGTGAGGAAAAGAACATTCAAATGGAGTATGTACCAATTGTGAGAAAATATGTTGATGTGTTTCTGAAAGATTTACCTGGACACCCTCCAGAACCAGAAGTTGAGTTTTCCAATGATTTAATTTCTGAATCAAGGCCTATATCGAAGACCCCTTATAGAATGGCCACTGTGGAATTAGTTGAACTGAAGAAACAACTATAGTAACTGAGTAACAATGGATTTATTCGCCGTAGTGTTTCTCCATGGGGAGCCCCTATCCTTTTTGTTAAGAAGAAATATGGATCTATGAGGTTATGCATTGACTACAGGGAGATCAATGCTATAATAATAAAGAACATGTATCCCCTACCTCTCATTAATGATTTGTTTGACCAACTACATGGAGCTCAATACTTTTCCAAGATTGACCTTCTATCTGGATACCATCAATTGTGTGTAAAGAAGGAAGACATTCCGATGACAGCATTTCGAACAAGGTACGGGCATTAGGAGTTTACAGTAATGCCTTTTGGATTCACTAATGCACCATCTGTTTTCATGGATCTAATGAACAGAGTTTTCAATGAATATCTTGATGACTTTGTAGTAGTATTTATTGATGATATTTTGGTATACTCCGAAAGTTACAAAGATCATGAAAATCACATGCGCATTATCCTAAAGACTCTTAGAAGACATGAATTATATGGAAAGTTTAGCAAGTGTGAATTCTGGATTCAAGAGATTTCTTTTCTTTGCCATATTGTCTCCAAAGACGGAATCTTTATTGATCCTTCTAAGACCAAGTAAATGCAAGAATGGCCAGTACTGACGAGTATAACAGAGGTATGCAGTTTTATTGGTTTAGCAGGTTATTATCAGCCTTTCGTCCAGATTTTTGCCTGGTTGGCTAACCCATTAACGAAGCTCACACGTAAAGGGGTTAAATTTGTTTGGACAAAAGAGTGTGAAGAATTTTTTAAATAACTGAAGAGAAGATTAGTCAATGCTTCTATATTGACTCTTCCATCGGGGAATCATGGGTTCGTTATTTATAGTGATGCATCGAAGAAAGGACTTGGTTGTGTCCTTATGCAGAATGATAGGGTTATTGTCTATGCATCACGACAGATAGAAATTCATGAGCAAAATTATCCTACTCATGATCTCGAGTTAGCAACTGTGATCTTTACTTTGAAGATATGTAGACACTACCTCTATGTTGAAAAATGTGAGATTTATACCGATCACAAGATTTCGAAGTATATCTTCTTACAAAAAGAAATCAACATGAGGCAAAGGAGATGTCATGAACTACTCAAGGATTATGATTGCACGATACACTACCACCCGGGGAAGGCAAATAAGGTGGAAGATGCTTTGAGTAGAAAAGGTCATAGAGTTTTGAACATGATGAGAGTGGAAAGGGATCCTATTTTCATGGATCTAGTAAAGATGGATATGGGAATCACCATGGAAGGTGAAACATCAAAACATTTTCAAATGGTTGCCAACCCATCTTTATTAGAAAGGATAAAGAGTTCTCAGGCCAATGATGAAGAGTTTGCAAATGAAGATTAAAGCTGTGAATGATGGGAGATTGAGTGAATTTGTGTATGAAGATGGAATTTTGAAATTTGGGAAGAGACTTTGTTTTCCTGATATGCCTGATTTAAAGAGGGAATTGTTGGATGATGCTCGTAGTTCCAATTTCTCTATATGCCCTGAGAGCACCAAAATGTATATAGATTTAAAGGAACATTTTTTGTGGGACAACATGAAGAGGGAGATTTCTGATTTTGTATCATGATGTATGGTTTGTCAACAATAGAAAGCTAGAAGGCAACAACCTGGTGGAGTATTGCGACCTCTTCCCATACCTGAGTGGAAATGGGATAATATTACGATGGACATTGTCATGGGACTACCAAAGACTCCTAGAAGGAATGATGAAATATGGGTCACTGTTGATCGTCTTACTATGTCATCACATTTTCATGATATACGGGAGGATCTACCACTTGAACGTCTAGCAAGACTATATATTAATGAAGTTGTAAGACTTCATGGAGTAACCCTATCGATTGTTTCTGATCGTGATCCCTGTTTTACTTCAAGATTCTTGAAAAGTCTTCAAAAGGCCTTGGATACTGAACTTCGTTTGAGCAATGCCTAACACCCTCAAACAGATGGACAATCAGAATAGACTATTCAAACCTTAGAAGACATGTTGAGATCATGTTCTCTTGACTTTCAGGGTATGTGGGATCAATATTTACCACATGTGGAATTTTCCTATAACAATAGCATCCATTCAATCATTCAGATGGCACCTTATGAAGCGTTATACGAAAAGTGATGTCATACACCAACCTGTTGGGATGATGTTGGTGAAAGAAAACTTGTTGGCCCAGAACTGGTGGAAGAAACGATGGAGAAGGTGAAGGTAATCCAAAACCACATCAAAGCAGCTCAAAGTAGGCAGAAGAGCTATGCCGATAACCGAAGGAAGGAATTGGAATTTCAGGTGGGAGATCATGCTTTCCTAAAGTTATCTCCATGGAAGGGAGATATTTCTTTCGGTAAGAAAGGTAAATTGACTCCCAGGTACATCGGGCCTTATGAAATTCTAGATCTTATTGGGGCTGTAGCTTACGGTTTGGCGATGTCGCCATATCTCTCCAAAGTTCACGATGTGTTCCACGTATCACTATTGAGAAAATACATGCCTGAACCAACACATGTACTTACCTATGAGGAATTAGAACTGGAACCCAATCTATCTTATTGTGAAGAGCCTGTCAGGATTCTAGATATGAGAGAACAGGTGCTGAGAAACCGGACGACTCGTCTGGAAAAAGATCTATGGAGAAATCATAAAATGGAAGAGGCAATGTGGGAACCCGAGGAACATATAATGAAGAAACACCCTAGTATTTTTATGTAGTAATACCCTATAAATTGTGAGGACGCAATTATTTGATGGAGGTTAGAATGTAACACCCCAAGCTTCCATGGTACGTTTCCCTTCGAATAATGCAATAGCGTGTGTTGTACAAAACCTCGAGTTCTAACACACACCACAACTAATTAAACTAGCCGTTGTAAATAGTAATACCTACTTTTTAAAATTTTATAAATGTTATCTTTCAAAATGGACTTCATTTTTGGATTAGAAATTTCAAAATTTTCCTAGGGTGATGTTTTCGTATTTTTCGGATAACTTTTATATTTTGATGAATAGTGAAAATTACTAAATTTTAATTAAAAACAACTTTTCTTAATAAAATAATTAAAAGTGATATATTATGAAATAAAGTGGGTTTGAAGTATATTTAGAATATATTTTTACCATTTAATACAATGTTTTTAATTGGACATAATTTCACAATTAAACGGAACATAAACTAGTGCCCATCATTTGATAGTTACTATATCTTAAAAACACGCTTTTTGTTTTGACAGCAGGAATTAATTTTAAAATAATTTCTGCCACTTCTGTGTTTGGAATTAGGAAAAATGGATTCCATATTTGGAATCAGGATTTCCAAATTATGTAAATAGGTATTTTTTATTTTTACAAATTATGAATAATTACTTCAGTAAATATTTTATTTACCGTGGTTAAAGGGTAAATCTGGTAAATAAAGGTAAAAAAATAATATTATAATAATAATAAATTACCCTAAAACGTGTTATAACCTTATAAGTGGACACATACCTGACCATGGGCATCCATTGGTCGATTTTGGGACCCCATGGAGCCACTTGTAATATGTAGGGACACATTATATTAATAAAGTCAAAATAAATATAAAAATGACATAAGCTTACATATTTTAGAAGAACAATTTTTAAATAGAGTTATACATGTTGGATTTTCGATTATAAATATTAATTAGAAAGATAAAAAGATTTAATATATAATTATTTTTTATTTATAATTTTTAGACATCAAATAATTTAAAATATTAATGACACAATAATGATGCAATGTTTACCTCATTAATGAATCATTTAAATAAATAAGATTATAATGATTAAAATATAATCTAAAACCTGTCCAATTCCTATTGGTTGATTATATTTTGAATATGAGTAATCTTATCTTCGACCTCAATGATTTTTGGACTATTATAAACCGAATATCATTATATTATAAAATAATATTTTCACTCTTTCCTAAAGAGCCCCTCCTCTCCCTTATAAAAAGAGACCACTTATACCCACTTCCTCACACCTCTAAAGCCAATTGGCTCGTCCAAACTCTACCCAACTATGCTCCCCACATCCCTCTCCTCCTCCTTGAAGCTTCCCCTTATGCAGAAAGCATTTCCATAAGTCCTTTGGTTCAAACCAAAGTGAGTTATCCAAATTTAAGGTAACGGTTTCTCTTAAATTATTTTCATTTATTCTGCTTCTCCAACCCCTAAAATCTTTTTATTTCCTTTATTTTGTAACAACACCCGTATCATCAATATATTAGGATGTTGTTATAAGAAGGGTTCGAACTACACTTACACACACCTCCATCTAATGGATGAAGAAGATAATGTTTCTGTGGATGGCAAACTAACGCCTCACTAAACGATGATTGTTCAATTACATCTTACCACCTCTCAAGGTGGACATTATGATGGAACTATAATTAAATATGATATTAATGGTATATATTTTATATATAAGCTTCGATAATTCCATTTTATATCATACCATTATTGGTTTCATGTTGTATATACATACTATAATTTCATTTGAGGAAGTGCGCCTACCGCCCCCTTAAAATGATATGACTCGTTCATACCCCACATGGAACGTATAAAGGATGGTGTTAATGAAAATAAATAACATATATAAAATATTATATTATAATGAAATAATAATATACCCATGTATCATTTGTATTCGATTCTTTTAAAATGAAAAATGAAATGGAAGTAGCGTTCGTGCGTACGTACGGACTTTTGTTTCCACGAACGTGATGAGATCCATTCTCCATCGTATCCATTCATGTATTATTCTCATTTGAGGGTTAAAAATAATGTTAATATCATTTTAATTATGAATAAGATACAATCTATCCATTACAACATATCTCACGTAACCAAACATTTAATAAGAAAGAATCTGTTATCACCCGAAACAATGATAATACTATGATTTTGTTAATAAAGAAATGTTAAAAGATCATATATGATATCATATTGATTTATATGATTATTGTGTAATTTAATATCAATTTTTTAACTATTATAAAGGAGCTTAACATACCATCGACTAAGGAAATGTTCAAGGTACGGGTTTACGTCACAATCTATTTCTTATCCGAGGTTGTTTATACATAATTACCTACTAGGACCTCGTTATCATCCACAACCTTGTTTCTTAAAAATTTCATTCAAAAATTTTTTACTATTAAATAGAAAATGGGTTAATGTAATTTATACCATTATACATTTTTGAATGTTATCTTTCCGTCGTTTTCCAATCAATGTACTTTTTGAGCTTTTTGAAAAATTTAAGGTAAAGATGTTTTTTTAACTTATACGGCGGGTGCGGCTATTTTCCGCCGGTATAACGTCGTCGAAGCTTCCCTTACAAGCTTATTTTTAAAGTAATTGTATTATTTTATAATTATGTGACTTTTAAATGATTTCAAAAGGGATATTTCTCTCAAATAGTTTTTATTTAATCTATGTCAACATCCTTTGATGGGTTTTAAGTTTAATTGAAGTTGATTTATGATACAAAACTTCCATTGAACGTTTTTGTGATATATTTGACTTTTTAAGTGTAATTTTTATACCATTCATGGTTTATGGAGGAATTGTTGACATTTCGTATGCTAGTTTTAATTCCAATGTTTATGTTATGTTTAAACCTATTCATAGGAAGAATGTATTGGACTTAATAAGTGACGGGCGGAGCCCGCTATAGCTCCTCGATGCATCAGTAGGTCTCATGAGACAACTAGACGTGGAATTGGTCGAGGCCCTTTCCCAATTTGATTTATGGTTTTGGCCGAGGCCTTAATCATTTTAGACGTCTTGGCCGAGGCCTTGAATTTTTTTTTAGAATGTCCGGCATTATACATTCCCTCATTATGAAAGTGGTTATTGATATTTCATGTGATTCTTAGACTAGTAGAATATCCATGTGAGTAAGTAAATGGAATTATTTGATTTTACTATTTCCATATTATGCTGAAGTTCAAGTTTAATAAGGCTTTTTTTAGTTATACATTGCCTTAAATGCTTACGTTTTCTTATGAAAGTTTCCGCTATATTGTTATCCTTACAGAGTATTTGAGCTCACCCCTTTCAATGTTTTATTTTTCCTAGGATGTGAAGAAGTGTATTATGAGTGAATTGTAGGAATAGTTAGTGGGGATATGAGTGTGGACTATGGAGACTATGTTGTTGTAGATTTCATTTTAATGATGTGATGTAAAACTTATGAATATATATATCTAGTGTTTCTAAGGCTACTAAACCAATCGGAATTTTGATGCCTGATCTTTCTTGTGATCATGCCAATGTAATGTAATAATGCACCGACTCTGGGTAACTGGGGTCGGGGCATTAAATTTCCAATAATAAATTCACTATAAAATCACACATGATCCCAAAATATAATGCACCCTTTATTTCATAAATATGCACATATCATAGTGGAAAATGTTTCTATCATATGTTTGGCTTCATCCCTGTTTTTATTGAATATCCTAAGATGATTCAAACTATAAAATATTATATCCCTATTTTGAAAATTTATATATAAAATATATAATGATAGATAATCAATGTTTAGGATCACATAACATTTTACTAATGGATAAACAATAATAATTTCATAGGTATCATTCATAAAAACTCTTGTATGGAATCCCTAACGCATGAGTAGAGGATAAGTGTGACCTAATTATCAAGGTTCAGATATGTTATTATGATAGTATAAGATTTTCATTTTTCCTTAGAATTCATAGGTTTTCGTGGCCTATTATCCACATTATCACTTATATTAGGGAATATATTTTCATAATTCCTAAAATTGATACATCGATAGCATTTATGTGTGAGTGTTTTAATATATTGAGTTCTCCCTACATTTATTCTATTTACTAAATTATCCTCATTACATTGAAATAATTTTACTCAATGGCCATACATCACACACTTTAAACATCTTCTTGTTACTTTTAAGAGTTCACCAGAGTACTCAAACCTAACAATTTTGCGATTTAGGAGGTCAAAGATTTTTATTCCAGCAGTGTGACATACCACTACATATTTCATGAAACTCTATCTCTTTTTTCTTATCTCCAAAACCATGATACATTCTTTAATGAATTTATAGTTTTATTGCACATAAAAAATATTTTTCATTGCTTTCACAGCCAATTATGGTTAATTCATTCTAGTGACATAGTTTGAAACAACTAAAGAGCCAATAAATTCTTCATTCAGGTAAGATGACTAATGATAAATAATACCTTACAATTCGTGAAAAATTTCTCTTGTATATACCGATGGATTCATCATTATTTTTCATAATAACTAGTTTTATTTATTTTGTACATATAATATGTTAAAAATACATAGTAAAAATATTCTATAACATATCTCATTCATTGGATTTATTTTCATACACTTTCCTTATATTCATATTAAGATTCCACTATTTATTGCATCACATTCCCTATGATAAAGGGAAAGGAGAAATTTTTCATCGTCTGATCTATAAAGAACAAAAATTTTATTTTCCATTACAAATGATCTATTTCTAAAAAATCATTGGAATTGATGAATTATAGAAGAAGGTTGTCTTTTATTTATTAAATGATTTAATGACTAGTCTATAACTCCTTGGTGTAATTAGATGTTCATCATGTTCGATTGTACCTATCATACTTTCAGTGAAATTAGTGATAATAGTCCCAAAATATTTCATCCCAGCTTCTATTACATTTTACTTCTCATGAGGATGGTTATTGAAATGGATGAATCAATTATTGTTCATGTGATTTCTTTAGTTTTCATATATTGACTAAAAAAATATTGTCTGAGCAACAATATTCATGGTGATAAATCATAAATGTATGAAAACTCATTCACAAGATGTCTTTGTTAAAACACATTCATTTGAATCTATGGAACCGTAGGTTTAAACAATGACATATTTTTTGATCATATATTCAAATAATTCTTAAGGGTTCAAATGTAAAATGTGATTTAACCCAGTCTTATCCCTCACAAGTATCAAACTAGGTTCACAATAAGGGTATACTCCCTGTATATCGAATGACAGATGAGATATACTCGACCAAATATTTCCATGATTATTACCCCTAAATTATTCTATAACAAAACTAATTCCACATTTAGTATCCAAACATATATTTATTTCTATGAAAACCACAAAATCTATTCCTTACAAATGCTTTAGAATATTATCCCATACCTAGAATTAACCCTAAAATTTTCACAAAAGTTATCTAATTTTAAATTGTAACACCCTACCTCTAGTAGCCCAATTACAAAGGTTGATTTAATATATTGGAATGAGATTTTGGGATCCCATCCCAAAGTATCATATATATTAATAGTCATAGTATACTTATTATATACATTATTCTCACATCACAAAAGAAAAAATGAAATTCATTGTAACAATCCTTTTTTGAAATATAATATTTATTCTATAATTTATATGATCTCATTCATAGATCTTTTCATTGCATCCTAAGTAATAGATAACATTAATGTTTTTTTGAAAGGAGGCTTTGTATCAAGAGGATTTTGATTACATTATTAGAGTTTGATTTAAATCATGCAACATAAGCTGACATAATGGAAGGAATCCCATGGTCAATTATTACAACATCATTAATATATTGATTTTAAATGTTCTAAAAAGGTAAATTTTCAATTATAGCAAAAAAATGTGAATATTATTCATGGTGATAATCAATATATAATATTACATCATTCATTATATGATGATTTTTTTATCTAGTGGAAAAGTCAATAATAATTTCATCCCATTCCCATATAGAAATATGTAGAGGTGCTGAGAAACCTCTCGGATTTTCCCTCTCGTCCTTCACTTATTGAAAAAAAACATAATAATACATAATAAAAAATCTCATACTTTTTACTTTCCCATTAAAAAAATTTCCCTCAAAGCCCTATAAATGTTATTTCTATCTTGGTGTGTAACGAAATTTAAGTTATGTGTATCATCCAAAATCCCATTTTCATATCAGGTATGTCATGATGAAATATTCACATTACGATTCTCATAATTCATTCTTCAAAAAATGAATACATAAATTATTACATCATTAATGACATTAATTTCATTTTAAAGTTATCTACATCTAGTAGAGAACATTTTATATTTTCTATTAAATATTGTTTGAAAATTATTGGAAAAGGAGTAAAGTGCATTCCTCTTTAATAATTTTCATGTTTATTTTTTCAATATCATTGAACATAATATTCACTCAAATACTCATTTTGGCCACTACTCCATCATAACTCATTATCAATACATATTCCACACTATTTTCCATCCCCAGATGGTAGTGTATTGAAAAAATATTAGTAATTAATAGGTTAAGTCACATTGATTGCCTCATGTTGATATCCTTCTTTAAAAATATGTATTTTAGACAATTATTATCTAACTATATTTGAAATCTCAATTAATATATTAAAACCACTAAAATATGATCATTTTTTGTATAGTTCAATCCCTTAGTCATTAACATCATTTATTCATTAAAAATAAAAGTATTATTCTTCATAAGGACACTAACATGTCCGATATGTGATGTGTAAGTAATGAAAATTACATTATATCTTAATGGTATAGTCAAAATTAGTTCATTGAAACCTATGCTCTTCAATTCTTCAACATATTTTTTCACATGACTTTTTCCATATAAACTCCACCACTTTATTAGTCATCATGGAATATAGGTTTTTAAATCCAGAATAAGTTTTAACAAATTACCAATTCTATCCTTCTGAACTAATTAAACTACATATATTTTCTATGTTCATTGGTTTTGTCTGTTTTTGGATAGGTTTTGTCTTGATATAATCAACTAAGATACAATCCATAGAAAGAATATTGAAATAGAAGGATGTATTCTGATCCCAAAATTCACACTTGAAGAATAATCTATAAAACTAAATTTTTCTAAGAGTTTAATAATGGTCATTGAGTGATTTTTATTGTCCTCATAGATCATACAGTAAACCAAGATATCATCAATAAATAACACAATAAATCATTATATCCATATAAATAAGGAGTGAATTATTCAATCCAAATGGAATTACTATACATTTATAATTTTCATACGTCTCCAAAAATGCTTTCTTTGGAATACCTTAATAATTTAGTCATAAATAGTGATACCAATAATGAAGGATAGTCTTTGAAAATTATTTATCTATATGAATTTAATTATAGAAGTAATAAATATGTGGTAGATGATACTTTCTCTATGTTGTAATAGTATTAATTTCCCTATAATAAAAAAATCCTAATAAATTCATCTTTCATCATAACAAAATGACCAAGGGCTCTCCAAGGTGAAACATTTGGACATATAAATCCCTTAAGAAACCATTCTTCTAGTTTCCTCTTCAATTTCACTAATTTTATATTATATATTATATTGTGATTCTTTTATATTGTTCTAATATCATAGATGAATGAAATGAAAAAAATCAAATTCATAATTTGTTTAGGGTATATATTATTCTATAAAAATACATAAATTTATTAATGTACCATAAGAACACACTCAAAATGAATTTTACCTTTCCCATTTATAGGTTACATATTCTCTTATTTCCTGATAATCTCATTCAAGAGATATTTGTGGTTGATCTAGAATGAACTGAGATGATGATGTACACCAAATAATGAAAATAAATTTTATATAATCATCACAAATTGTAATTTCCTTGTCAATGAAATAAATTTTTGCATCATTTTTTGAAATCCAATCAATACAAAGGATTATATCAAAATCAAACAATATGTATAATAATATGATTTGGAAATAGATAATGTTTTTGTGTCGTAATGGTAATTTAATTCCACATATTTTTGTTTTGACACATCCACTATGATTTTTGAATAAAAATATCAATCTTATGGGGCAATAAAATATCAAATTTTCATAGAAAACATGGATGATATAAAGGGTGAAATGTCCCCCGATCCGGCACTGCCTCACGTGGAAGAAATGGGTTGGTTATTAGAACTCAAGAATTCATCCCCATATTACAAAGGCTTCCAACTACCAGAGGAGATGTAGTAACATAATTCAAAGACTATACCCCATCCTAAAAAGATGTGATGACAGTGGAATAAAACATCATAAGAATAGAAATAACAGAAAATTTATAATAAGAGTTGATAAACCAAGAGGTAAATACAATTGATCAATAAAAATTATATAAGAATAATGTAATGATATGATTAAATGTTACTAACATTAATATAGATAGAAGAAAAATATGACATTGAATACACTAGTTTTGAACCCCACATCAGTCCCATTTCCATGCACCAACACATCCAAAAAACAACATCAAAATGGTCCTTTGTCCTTTCACAAATCATCACCCTTATAATGTGATTGGGTATCAATTTGAATACATAATATGGCTTGAGTAAAAATAATTATTTTAAAACCACCGTGTATAAGAGAAACTATCCAAAAAAATTAGTTTATGAAATAATTTGATAAATAAGAGTGGTAATTTGGCAATCAATATAATATAATAAGTAATCTTATTAGGAACAAAATTGGAATATCATAGAACATGTAACCTTATAATTCCAACCATAACCACAAAACCATAACATAATCACATAATAATATATCATAAATATTCATAATCCTCATAAGCATCTATAGACGAATAGGCCAATCCCAATAAGCATTACAACAAGAACATTCCAAACCAAATTTATGAAACAAAAAAATTTTATACGGTAAGGATCCATTTCTTTTTTAGTTTCATTCTTGGATTTTATCAAATATGAATGATTAAATAGGTCACAATGATTTTTATGTAGTCATAGGCATGTTAAGAGTCCATAACCCCATCTAATGGAAGAAACAATTATGCCACATGGTTAGTATAAACCATTAATCTCATTCCACATGGTTAGAGTAAACCAAGCATGATATTCCAGTTATTATATGTTGGTTACATGATTTTCCATTAATGTACAACCCATGCCAGACAAAGATGAATTTGTTGAATATATTATAGTTGATATTTTTTTCAATGTGATGTGTATGGTAATTAGAACCGATTATCTAGGCCATGTAAGTGGGGTTTTAGGATACTGTTCAATGGATTATCGAATCCTGGTTTCTCCAACAAATCTCTCAAACCATGCGACCTAGTTTTAAAGTGGTGAAATGTCTATTTTCCAAAAAAATCCTAATAAAATCAACCATATTTATTTCCACTTCTAATAGACCATTGGCCTTATTATTATCTTTTGAAGACCTCTCAATCCCATTCAAACTAGGTTTGATGATAATTTCCCTATCCGATATTCGAATCAATATCATATCATCTTTTGAGATCCCTCTTGGTAAAATCATTACTCCTTAGGCTCATTTCATCATAAGTCTTCCTATTAACTAATTTATTTTAATGATTGGTCATTAGCCATATTTTTTAGGTTGTTCCTACATTATTATGTTATATTTCAATCCATGTAAAACAAAGGGAGATACTAGATGATAAAAATACTAAATTCATAAGGTTGGTTGTCTAAGACTCATCACATAATGTTTCACCATCTACAAACTATTTCTATTGTGTACATGTTGTTCCCACCTGGCGTTTCCCTATAAATTCATATAATTAAATTTAAAGTCACCTCATTGAATTATATCTCCCTAAACAACAATTATTGATATCATTTGATGTTGAGACATCATTTTTATCCAACCAAAGTTGGTTGTGATCTTAGTTATTCCCTTGGTAACACATGATTGGTTTATCTATGACACCGTTTAGGTGCATCCGACTTGACATTTTATAAGGTAAGTGCTTCTTCATAATAAATAAACATCAAAATTATCATATAATTAGTTACTATTATATATCATACCCTATCATTAATAATTAAACATAATAGAATGGACTTGAAAAATTATAATGTAATTGTAGTGATAAATGGTTAGATGTCCTTAATTTACCTTTTTATGTTTAATAAAAGTTAATGAAATGAAGATATTAAATGATTAAATGACCTAAAAATTACATTTAATCTGATTATATATGATTATTAATGATATATTAATATGTTTACTATTACATTTGGACCTTGTCATCTTTATAGGAGTGGTCAAACATTAGACTTACTTGGATTCCCTAGGGAATTCTATGAACACTCATTAGACTCCATTAAGAATTATTGACTTGATTACCATTTGAGATATCCAAAAAAATCTATACTTTTTATTATTATAATAATTATTCAATATTTTACTAATGATTCAATTTATAATTTTTTAGATTGCAGAATTCCTTCGATACACAACTTGAATTTAGATAGATGTATCTGAACATGCATTTCCATGGATTTACCTAATTTGGCCCAATATTCCATATCAATAAATTAATTTGGATGGACCCATAGACATATTCAGACTCATTTTCAGTGGAATACATTGGGTGAAACACCTGTATTACACTCAAACCCCTTATATCCAAAATGTAGGAGATAATATTATGAATTATCTGGACCCCTAATTCAATGATTCCTTCGTTACACCATGTATCATATATTATTATTATTATTATTATTTCAAATTATTTAGGATATATAACATAGAATATATCATTATTATAAACATATATATAATATGTTTAATAATTAAATGATCACTTGTTCCAAGACATTACCAGATGAGGATGAAAAAGGTTTGGGTTATTCATTTAGAATTGTTTTTTCTATTGTACCTTCATGGTATTTCAATTTTTTTCATAGTCTATATTTATATAGACATCGTTGGTAGTTCTTAATAGATAATTATCTTCCAAACTATCTATAATACAATTTTTTTTTTTGACTAGAATACATTATCATGGGTGTGGAGAAGGGGAAGCATCCCACTTTGGTCACTTTACTTGCTTTCATAGGATGGGATCTTAGCAACAGATGACTGGATTGGTGCTCAATAATTTTGGATAGTTTTATCCTTTTGTATTATTTCTGATATCATGTATTGTAATGACTTATTACTTCTATGAATTAATTCTCTCTCTTTTATAGACACATGACATGAAATTTTCTTCTGTATAAGATTTAGAATGAATTTTGAGATGATTATTATTGTTGAAATATAATATTCATTTTCACAACTAATATTATTTAATATTGTAAATTAGTTATTAATCAATGTTTTTAATATCTTCTCTCCACTCTAAATAGTGTGAATTATGTCCCCATAGACAAGCCCTAGGCCCTTAATGCAAGTTGAGAGCCTCTAGTGTATATGGAGGTTCACTTGAGGCCATGTGGCCAACCATGTTTTGTTACTCATGAGTGAACCATGTATGGTATTATATAGTGTAATATCAAAGCCTTATTTCCTTGACTTATTAATTTGTTAGGGTAGAAATTAGATTATAATTATTTTTGAAAATAGTTATAATCCATGACTTGAAGTATAAAAAATTTGTTTGGGGTAAACAACAAGTTTCATTGGAATGAGAATTTGTTATGTTATATTTCCTCTTATTATACTTTATATATTTTCACTGTTGGGTGACACACAAGGATTGGGGTATCAGTGATAATTATGGGTCTTCTACCTTGGACTTTTATGGTAAAGACATTTTTTACATGCCTCTTTAGAGACACCTATGGATCACATGCCATGCGCATTGCATTGCGTATAGGTGAATTTTACTGATTGAATTTCCTATGCTTGTTGTTATTGTTGACTAATCCATGGTTTATATATAACCCTCTACAACTAACATCTTCTACACGGAATGAAAATCGGATGTTTAAAATGGAAACATCAACCTAAATAGAGTTTTCCAATGTATATTGATGATGTTACCATAAATGAACAATTTTGACCAATATAAGATTTGTACTCATAGTTATCTGAGCTGTTATTTGAATATAAACACATGAAATAGAAATTAAATTTATTTTTTGTGTTGGTCATTATTTATTGGAAAATGTAGTTCATTGAAATCAAGCCATCATATTTTACCCATAACATTCTGAGTCTAAATGTAAGGGGGATGGTTTCAATTAAATTGGTGTTAATTAAAATCAATAAAGTGTATGGGTGTTTATAAAATTTGAATTAAAATCTATATAATTGTACTTTTTTCTATATATGAACTCATTTTTGATCATATAATATATAAATTAAAGCTTATATATGAACTTTCGTCCAGTAATGAAGAGTCCAAGTGAAAATTAAAGACTCTTTCCCTCCTTAAATAGTAGTTTTATCTCTATATAATTGAAATCCAATAAATAAAACTCAAACACTTACCAATACCCCGGCCTTTGATGTGGGTATTTGGGATAATAATTTTCTTATTGGACAATTTTTTTTAGTTTCACTTTTTTAATAGATTCTATCTTCATTGATTTTTTTGTTCATTGGTGTGTTCTTGTAACTTATAGGGCTTTGTCAACATGATTTTCTCAGGTCATGCTCTAGAAGTGCAGTAAATACCATGATTCAGATAAGATGGTCCTTGGGAGACTAATTATACCTCCATGAGTGTCACATGAAGTACTTCCTACTACTTTTGAATATATATATAATGTTCAACTTAATGAGAGTTTCCTATGAATGATGTAGTTTATGCTGGGGGATCCAGAACATACTCCTACTATGTTTGATCTAACTTGTGAGTTCAAAAAACAATATGAAACTTTATTTTTTGGGCATTAGAAGTTCATTGGTTGTTGATTCATGGATATAATCCATGTTTTATAACTTCAATAATCTTGAGACACTTCCAGAAAAGAGGGTAAAGCACACCACCTATATGATGTGTGATTATTCCAAGCACTGGTGGGATGTAATTACACAAGATAGATGTCATAAAATCATGGTATGAGTAGACTTATAGATATGAATATTTGATTACTTTTTAAATATATGTGATTAGATGACTAAGACGGTGTGTTGATGCACCTAGAGTAGGTAGCTATGTTTTCTATAAACTATTCATTGCATTTTACTAAGATTCAACATTTCACACCACTTCATTTAAATTATGAGTTATAATAAGCTAGATGCTTTGAAGAGGAGATCATGTATACAATACACTCACATGTTAATGTATTTCAAATATATACCTATTCTTAGATTATGAACCAAGCATTTATCAATGAGTGAATCCTTTGAAAAGATGATAATATTGTTAATGGAGGTTAAATTCTAATATAAAGCATTAGTTTTTCTTGTAATAGGTATCTTATCATCGAAAATTATCATTAGAGTATAGTTGATCATACTACATACAATGGGATTTATAGTATATGTGATCATTGTAGATGACAGGTGCATGTGAAGCCATAGTGTGATAGAGACATGCCTGAGTTCCATTCATGCACACAGATGGGTCATCATCAGAGGTTTTTCAAAACCATTCCACATTTTCTAAGGGTAGAAGGCTCACAATAAATCAACCTTTGGGTGATGGATCTATCACTCTAATTTATGTAGAAATATAAATTATTTTAATCCATACATTTAGATGAGGAGGTCATAGCTCCAGTAGCTAGACTATTATTTATCTATACCAGCAGAGAAAACCTGCTCAGGGTAGTCAAGCTATAGATCAGGGTCATGGATCAGGCCAGTTACATGAGATATAGTTTATACATAATGATCATTGATGTTTACTATATAATCTATGAGTTAATATTAATGTATCCTCTACTATCATATCTTCTTTATTAAATATAAGTTTTTTACACTTTATTATCTCTTTTTTCATAATGGAATATATCAGGATAGAAAATCAAAACATTTTTGGGTTAATGAACATAAACACACCATTGGGTGTGCGGTAAGAGAATATATGGAGATGAAATGGAATTCCAATTGAGTTATGAAGTTGTAATTTATTTTTTGACCTCATTATTCCCATGATTAATGGCGGTAGTGTGAAATTTTTGGATCCCTATCATGATTATGTAGACTTAAATCAATATGGGGTACCATTTACATCACCATGAGGTGATATTTTTCACACAGGGGCGAGGGGAATGTATAGGAAATATGAGATGTTCTAGAGAATTATGGGGTTGGTGGAGTGAAAGTATATTTTACTTTCTATTATATTGATTAGTAGGGAATACAACTATCATATTTTCATCTATTTGTGTTTATTTTAGGGATGTATTCCTAGAAAACTAATCTTGACTACCTATCGAGTAATATGTAATGTTTATGATCGATATATTTCTAATAGAAGTACGAATATTTTTTCCACAATACATGAGAGAACCTATTAGGATATAGGATCTCAAGAGATAGTCGGTGGATGTAACACCCCAAGCTTCCATGGTACATTTCCCTTTTATTATTGCAATAACTTGCATTGTACTCAACTTCGAGATTCTAACACATAGCGACCAATCTAAGTAGTTATTATGAATATTAATAACAAAATTTTAAATTTTTATCAATTTTATCTTTAAAAGTGGACTTCATTTTTGTATTCATAATATCCAAATTTTCTTAGGGTGAATTTTTTGTATTTTTCTTAAAACATTCAATTTTTTATTAATAGTGAAAAAAACATTGAGTTATAATTTAAAACCTATTTTTTATTTAAATAAATATTGTTTTATTTAAATTTATTTTAGGTCAAAATAGATACATAATACCTATATATATTCAATGTTATACATTGAAGTCAGTTTATAATAATTTTAGATATATAAAAATTTTATTGAACTTTTCACGGCCTTTTAGCCACCTCCTAGGAGAATTTGCAAATTCACATAAAACATAATTTTACCGCTAATGTCAGTTGAATTTTAAATATCTGAGAGACATGGTTTCTATCAATGAGTAAAATGTTGTTTAATAAGATACAAAAAAATATTGGTGAATAGTAACTTTTTACTTTTATTTACCATAGTTAAATGAAAATTAGGTAATTAAGGATAAATATGATATTATTAATACCCTAAAACATGTCCTAATTCTATTGGATAAGTATATTTCGAAAAAAAACAACCTTAGGAATAAAATATGAACCCCTTTGGACCACTTTTATTAGATTATAACATTTATTGTTATTTTATTTAAAGAAGAGTTAAAAGAGTTAAAATCAATGTTGAATAACTAAAACATTTTTAATATTGTTCTAAACATATGAAAAATTCGACTATAAATATTCATTATAAAGATTAAAATATTTCATACATTATGTTATTTTATTTAAATTTTTTTAGAAATTAAATAATTTAATTTATTTATGACACAATGATGATGCAGTAATTACCTAATTAAGGAAATATTTTAAAAATTTATATTATAAATATCCATATAAATTAAATTTATGAATTTTTATGAATTCAAATAATTTTATAGGTTAATATGACATATAATGGTTGTTAATATGAGTTTTTTTAACGTAATAATGCTGTTATGAAATTTTCAAAAACAAAATACCAAATAGTGTCAAAATTTACATAAATAAGTATTAAAACAATTATTATATTTTTAATTGATATTATATTGCTAAAATTCTATTGTTCTACGAAAGGGCTTATATAATGATAGGTTTATTATTAATGAACCACTTGGGGTTTGAATGGATGTATATTGTAATTTTATTACCCATATAATATAAAAATACAAAGAGACATGGTAAATGTCAATCTATTCAAAAAAGTGTTAATCTAAAAGTTAAATTTAATATAGTGACAAAAACCCTTCTAAAACCTATTTTTGGAGTGGTTTTCAACCCATCCCCTCCTTATCCATTAAAAATCCATTTTGGAGCCATTAGAACCCGAAAATGTTTTATTATTAAATAATATTTCATGCTTTTCCTAAGGTGACCCTCACCCCTCTTATAAAATGGAACTCCACCTTATCTCTAATTGAAACCTTCAAAGCCATTTGGATCGGCCAAATTCTGCCCAAATACCCTATAAACTATCATCCCTTAATCCTAGAGGCCTTCATTTAGTCATAAATCCAATCTATGGATCCCTTTTGGTCAAATGAAAATGAAGAACCTGAAGAAGAGGTAAATAACTCACCACCACTTTCAAGTTCCATTCCTCATCCACTTATTTTTTATTTGTTGATTCCATTCTAAAACAATAACTCCAATATCTAAAATATATGTTGATTTTATTATACATATGGTACAACCAAATTCATTATTCTATCCATCCTTTGAATTAAATGTCACCATACGTGCGTACGTACGGCTTACCGTCTCTACATCGTGGTGTATTTTCTATTAAATGAATTATTATTTGGATGGGTAATATAATGATGTGTAAATTATTTGAATAATAAATATAACATGGTAATGATTTTTTATAAATGAAATAATATCCAATTATATATTATTTCAATATCAAAATAATGATATTGTCGCTCTTGTGTACGTATGGATTACAGTCCCAACATACCGATGAGATTCATTCTCCATCGTATCCATTCAAAAACAATTTTCATTTGATAATAAAAAATATTGTTTAAATACTTTATTTCATTATGTATATGAATAATATACATCCCATCCATAACAAATATGACTCTCATAACAAATAATATAAAGGAAAATGAATATGGTAACACCCGAAAAGACAATAATACTAAGATAATATTAACAAAGAAATGTTAAAAGATCAAATAAGATATCATATTAATATATACGATCCTTATATAATTGAAAGAATATTATTTGACCATTATATAATAGGTTAACCTACTCTTGAATAAGGAATCTTTCAAGGTAAGTGTTAATTTTACAATCTCTTCATTATATGAGGTTTTTCATAAGTTATTATCTATTGGGACCACTTTATCATCCACATCCATGTTTCTTAAAAATGTATTCCAAAACATTCTTACTATTTACTAAACTATGGGTTAAAGTCATTTATTACCTTTTTTTAATTTCAATATAACGGATTTAATGGAATCTTTCCATTGTTTTCTAAAAAAGGTACATTTATCCTTTTCGACAAAATTAAGGTTACGATGTTTTTTTAAATGTATATGGTGGGTGCGGCTATTTTCCACCATTATAAAATCGTCAAAGATTCCCTTGCAAGATTATACAAATATATTCAAAGTAAATGTTTTATTTTATAATAATGTGACTTTAAAATGATTTGAAAAAATAGATATTTCCCTCAAATAGTTTTGATATCATCTATGTCAACATCCGTTGATGGATTTTAAGTTTATTTGAAGTTGATTTATTATGATACAAAAAATAAATATTGTATTGAAGGTTTTGTGATATGTTTTACTATGGATGTGTTATTTTTATACCATTCAAGGTTTATTGATAAGTATTTATATTTCGTATTCCAGTTTCAATAAAAATGTTTATTTTATGTTTAAACGAGTTCATATGGGGAATGCGTTGGACTTAGTAAGTGATGGGTGGAGCCCACTATAGCTCTTTGATTGATCGGTAGGTCTCATGGGACAAACTAGTGTTTTTTCACATGGCATGGACAAATTTTTTTTTGTAGTTTAGGCACAAGGCCTTGACTATGTGGTTTTGAAAGTATGCCAATATGCATTCCATCATTATGAAAGTTGTTATTGTTATTGGATTTTATTATTTGACTAGTAGAATAGAAATGTGAATAAGTAAATGGAATTATTCTATTTTATTTTTTCCATATTACTCTCAAGTTCATGTTTAAAATTATTTTGTTTGAGTTATACATTTCCTTAAATGTTTTTGCTAATTTAAGAATGTTTTCTCTATATTTTTATCATTACTGAGCATCTAAGCTCACCCATTTCTATGTTTTATTTTTCCGAGGATGTAAAGAAGTGATTTATGACGGACCTGCATGGATATAATGAGGGGATATGGGTGTGGACTATATAGAATATGTTGTTGTAGTTTTTCAGTTTATAATGTAATGTAAGACTTATTAATGTATCTAGTGTTTCCCAGGAAACTAAACTAATCGATCTTTCCAGACAAGATCATTTGTGAGCATCCCAATGTTATGTAATAATGCACCGACTCTGGGAATCTGGTGTTGGCACAGTTTGTATCAAAGGATGTTTAGTAAAAACCTTTGAAGATATATTTAGATAATCTCTAATTAGAGTACATTTCCCTAAGTTAGACATTGAGGATTAGTATAGAAGATCTTCCTAGAATTTTGATATTGTAGAAATTTTGTGAGTTTTTCAAGAAATACATCCATGTCTCGATACGAGCAGGTAGAGGTGGCTCTAGAATATATGTAACTAGGTTTAAAATCCGAAAACAATGCTTTGAGCTAGACTCGAATGTGAACTGGTGCACGACAATGGGCCTTGATGCACTTTTTGTTATGACACTCCCAGAGGATATTCTTAGAATAATTCTCATTTTCTTTTCAAACCATTATGAAGGGATTATAAATATATACTTCCTCAATGAAAACATTTTTTTTATGATTGTGGATTATATCAATAAATTTTTCAATTTATGTTTAGTGTTTTAGAAGTGTGGAATTATGTATTTGGATTCATAAACTAATCTAGTTTATGCCGTTGTTTAGAAATTGAGCCTAATGGAAGGAATGAAAACCATATCAATGCAAAAACTCTATGTAGGGATTTCCCACCTGCTCAAAATAATTATAGTGGAGCTGGTGATACAACTGGGGTTGATCAGCTTATCACCATACTGGGAAAACTCACTTAGGTTATGAATAATAACCATACTTGTATGGAGCACCGTGATCCACAACGTGGGAGATAAAATCTTGATCACTTAATGAGGAAACAAACATCAACATTGCATTGGAGTACAAATCCATTAGTCGCTCAGAAATGGATAAATTAATTAGAGAAAATATTCCATGCCTTGGGGGTAATGAAAGGGAAAAAGTTATCCTGGCAGTTTACCACCTCACTAGAGATGCTGATCAAAGGTGGTCATTGATTCGAAATACAATGGATGATTATGAAGTATAAAATATGGAATGGATGTAGTTTAAAGATGTTTTCTTATAAAAATAATTTTTTCATGACCATCGAGAGGATATGGAAAGAAAATTTCTGAGTCTGAGTAAAAAGGAGGATGAGAATGTTGCAAAGTATCACTACTAGAAATATGATCTTTCCCAACACTTCTATACCAACGGTTTGTAAAAACAATTGGTATAGGTACCCTTTCCCAACTGTTTGGCCAAACCGTTGGGAAAGCCATGGATTTCCCCACCATTCCCAATGGTTTGGCCAAACCGTTGGGAAAGACGCACCCTTTTCTAATGGTTTGGCCATACCTTTGGGAAAGGGTGTGTTTTGAGGCCGCATTACCAACAGTTTGTGAAATCCGTTGGGAAAAGTCCACTATTTCCCAACGGTTTGGCCAAACCGTTGGAAAAGGGTGTGTTTTGAGCCTCTTTTCAAACGGTTTGGCCAAACCGTTGGGAAAGAGTGGATCTTTCCCAATGGTTCACCCAAACCGTTGGGAAAGGTCACCCAGAAACCTACATTTGGCAAAAAACAAAATGACATGACCCAACGGTTCTCAAAACCGTTGGGATAGCTTCTTTGATTATTTTCTAGATCTACTGCCTGAGAACATTATATAAATCAAAATTTTAAATAATTATGATAATACATATATATATTTATGAAATTATGTTTTCAAAAGTCATGTTATATTAGTGGTCAAGTCGTTCAATTATAAACGGGGGGTTTTGAGATCAAAACCCACCGAATGTTTTTTTTGAAATACATATACCAATGGTTTTATAACTGTTGTTATAGATTTTCTTATTACTTATACCAACGGTTTTCAAAACCATTGGGATAGGTCTATACCAATGGTTTTCCCTAAACCATTGGTATAAACCTATCCTAACGGCTTACTTCGCAACGGTTCTCCAAACCGTTGGTATAGGCTATACCAATGGTTTGGAGGCATATTCCAACGGTTCCAAACTGTTGGTATAGGGTAGTTTTCCAGTAGTGTATATTGTTATCTTTACATGGTTAGCGAGGTATGCTGATGATTATATACAAAACCCATGAAGTAAGATTGATAGTTTCCTTAATGGGTTAAAACCATTTCTCCATCGAGGATTAGTCTCACAATCCTTGTCATTGTATGAAGATATTATCTCATGTGCTATCAATAAAAAAAAGTAATTCACTATGTTTTGTGACATTAAATCAAATCAAGATAAGGGGATATATGATGATCACTCTAGAAATGGAAATTTGGGTAAGAAGGGAAAATTTGAATATCCATCCTATAGTAAATGTGGGAAGAAACACCATTGTACATGCTTGAAGGGAATGGGAGTCTATTACAAGTAGGGGTGAAAAAGGCCACTAAGCTCGTGATTGCAAGGGGAATAAAGAATCTAACAATGTTCAATTATTCAATTGAAGGGAGATAGGACATTGTGAAAATGAATATCCTAAGAATCGAGGGAACTTACCTCAGAAAAGGACAAGGGATCAAGGCCAAGCTTATGTTATCACAACTGCTATGGTAGAAGCTCTAAAAGACATGGTGGGAGGTAATTTAATGGTTACCTCAGGTTTAGAAAATGATTTATTTGATTCTGGATCATCGCATTGTTTCATATCTTCCCATTTTTCTATGAAAATTAGATATTTTCAACTTCATTTAATAAGGGAGTTGTCAGTTAGAACCCGTAAGGGAAGTATAATTGCAACAATGTTTTGTGAATCTATTCTGATTAGAGAAAGTAAATGTTATTTATCTATAGATATCATCATCATACCCGTGATTGAATTTTATATAATCCTAGGTATTGATTGGCTTTCAGACCATGATGCGACGATTTATTGTAAGAAGAAAGCAGTTATGATTTTTGATGATGATGATATAATACACCTTTTCTTTAGAGCAGAATCGTCACGACCTGATTCTCATCTAGATCTACTCCCAGTAGCTCAAATACTTTCAATTTTTGGGGAGGAAGAAAATGAAATAAGTGTTGCTGAGTAAAGGAATGATCAAGTAGTGGATATAAGTATTGTGAAAGAATATGTTGATGTATTTCTAGAAGATTTTCCTGAACATCCATTAGAACGAGAAATTGAGTTTTCCATTGACATATTTTCGAGTTCAAGTCCCGTATCAGAGACCCCTTATATAATGAAAACTCTTGAATTAGTGGAACAAATGAAACAACTAGAGGAATTGATTAATAAAGGATTTATTCTCCCAAGTGTTTCTCCATGGGGAGCCTCTATCCTTTTTGTTATGAAGAAAGATGGATCTATGAGGATATGTATCAACTACAGGGAGATCAATGCTACAACAATAAAGAACATGTATCCCATACCTCACATTGATGATTTATTTGACCAACTTCATGGAGATAAATATGTTTCAAAGATTGACCTTCGATCTGGATACCATTAGTTGTGTGTGAAGAAGGAAGACAATCCAAAGATAGTATTTCAAACCAGGTATGGGCATTAGGAGTTTACAGTTAGGCCTTTTGGATTGAAAAATGCAACCTATGTTTTCATGGATCTAATGAATAGATTTTTCAAGGAATATCTTGATGACATTGTAGTGGTATTTATTGATGATATCATGGTATAATCCAAAAGCTACGAAGATCATGAATCTCAACTGTGCATTATCCTAAAGACTCTTAGAAGACATGGATTATATGTGAGGTTTTGCATGTGTGAATTCTGGCATCAGATGATTTCTTTTCAAGGCCATATTATCTATAATGATGGAATTTATATTGATCATTCAATGATCAAGGCAATCCATGAGTGGTCAGCTATGACAAGTATAACTACGGTACAATGTTTTATTGTTTTATAAGGTTATTATCGATGTTTCATCCAGAATTTTTCCTGGTTGGATAACCCATTAACAAAGATCACATGAAAAGGGGATATATTTTTTTGGAAAAAAGAGTGTGAGGAATGTTATGATGAACTGAAGAGAATATTAGTCAATGCTCTTATATTGTCTCTAGCATCTGAGAATGATGGATTCATTATTTATAGTGATGCATTGAAGAAATGACATGGTTGTGTCCTTATGCAGAATGATAATGTTATTTCCTATGCATCATGATAGCTAAAAATTCATGATAAAAACAATCCTACTAATGATCTCGAGTTAGCGGATGTAATCTTTTCTTTGAATATTTGGAGACACTATCTCTATGATGAAAAATGTGAGATTTATACTGATCACAAGAGTTTGAAGTATATTTTCTCACAGAAAGTACTCATCATGATGCAAAGTAGATACCTTGAACTACTCAAGGATTATGATTTCATGATACAATACAAGCTGGGGAAGGAAAATAAGGTGGAAGATGCTTTGTTTAGAAAGAATCATGGAGTTTTCAACAAGATGAGAGTTTAATGGGATCATATTTTCATGGATCTAGTATATTTGGATATGGGAATCACGCTTGAATTTGAATCATCAATACTTTTTCAAATGGTTTCCAAACCATATTTACTAGGAAGTATAAAGAGTTCTCTGAACGATGATGAAGAGTTTCAAAAGAAGATTAATGTTGTGAATAATGGGAGATTGAGTGACTTTGTGTATGAAGATTGAATTTTAAAATTTGGGAAGAGACTTTGTGATCCCAATATACCTGATCTAAAAAGATAATATTTGGATGATTCTCATAGTTCCAAATTCAATATAAACTATGGTAGCACAAAAATGTATAGATATTTGAGGGAATATTATTGGTGGGAAAACATGAAGAGGGAGATTGATGATATGGTGTCAAGATGTATGGTTTGTCAACAAGTGAAAGCTAAAATGAAATAGCCTGGAGAAGTCTTGAAACTTCTTCCCATACTGGGGTGGAAATGTGATAATATTATGATAGACTTTGTCATGGGACTAACAAAGACTCTTTGAAGGAACGATGCAATATGCTTCATTATAGATCGTCATGCCAAGTCAATACATTTTCATGCTATAAGGGAAATTTACCACTTCAACATTTAGAACGACTATATATTAATGACGTTGAATGACTTCATGGAGTACTATTATCGATTGTGTATGATTGTGAAACACATTTTACATCAAGATTCTAGAATGTCTTCAGAATGCCCTGGATACTGAGCTTCGTTTGGGCACTGCCTACCACCCCAAAACTGATAAACAATCAGAACAGACTATTCAATCCTTAGAAGACATGTTGAGATCATTCTCACATGTCTTTAATTTTATGTTGGATCAATTTTTACCTTTGTTTGAATTTTAGTATAATAATAGCATCCTTTAATGTATTCAGATTGAACTATATTAAATGTTATATGGAAAAAGATGTCCTGCACCAACTTCATGGGACGATGCTGGTGAAAAAAAACTTGTAGGCCTAGAACTCATGGAAGAAATGATGGAAAAGGTGAAGGTAATCTAAACCCACTTCAAAGAAGATCAATGTTTGTAGAAGAGCTATGCTAATAATCAATGTAAGGATTTGGAATTTTAGGTAGGAGATCATTTAAGATATCTCCTTGGAAGGGTGTTATATGTTTTAGTATGAAGTGTAAATATAGTTCCATGTACATCTGACCAATTTAAATTATAGAACGAATTGGGGTTGTAGCTTACCAGTTGGTAATGCCGCCAAGTATCTCTAAAGTCCAGGATGTGTACCACATATCATTGTTGAGAAAATACATGTCTGACCCAACGCATGTACTCACCTATGATGAATTAGAACTGGAAATTGATCTGTCGTATTGCGAAGAGCCTGTCAAGGTTCTTGACATAAGTTCACAAGTGCTGAAAAACTAGACGACTCATCTTGTTAAATTTCTATAGAGAAACCATAAGATGGAAGAGGCATGGTGGGAACCCGAGGAACTTATGATGAAGAACCACTCGAGTCATTTCATGCGATAGTATTTTATAAATTTTGAGGACAAAATTATTTGAAGAAACGGAGAATGTAACAACCCAGGCATCCACAATATGTTTCCCTTTGAATAATGTAGTAGCTTTCATTGTACGAAACATTGAGATTCAAACTCACCGCGACCAATCAAAGTAGCCGTTACGAACAATAATACCGACCTTTTAAAAATTTATAATTTTTTTCACTATGGACTTCATTTTTCGATTCGGAATATCGATATTAATAGAGGGTTAATTTTTGGTATTTTTTTGAAAACATTCAATTTTTTATGATTTGTTAAAAATAACAATGAGTTATAGCATAAAACCAAATTTTTGTTTAAATAATTATTTTTTTTATATAAATTTATTTTAGGTAAATATAAATACATAATATCTATATATGTTCAATGTAATTCAATTGAGTCAGTTTATAATAATTTTAGATATTAAAAAATTGTATTGAACATTTCACCGTATTTTACTCACCTCTTAGGAGAATTTTCAAATTCACATAAAAAATATTTTTACAACATCTATGAGTAGAATTTCTAATATCCGAGAGACACGGTTAATATCAATGAGTAAAATGGGGTTCAATAAGATAAAAATAATTTTGTTGAATAGTATCTTTTTTACTTTTATTTACCATGGTTAATAGTAAATAAGGTAATTAAGGGTAAAAATTATTTTATTATTACCCTAATACATGTCATAATTCAATTGGATAAGTATAATTAGACCAAAAAAATCTGAAGGAATAAAATATCATCCTTTTTGGTCCACATAGAATAGATTAGGACATTTATTATTATTTTATTTAAAGAAGAGTTAGAATAGTTAAAATCAATGATTCATAATTGAAACATTTTTTATATAGGTATAATGATAATATAAATTAGAATATAAATATTTATTAGAATTATAAAAATATTTCATATATAATAGTATTTTATTTATATTTTTTAGACATTAAATAATTTAATTTTTATATAACACAATGATAACGCAGTAATTACCTAATTAATAAAATATTAAAATAATGGATATAATAAATATCCAAATAAATTTAATTGGATACTTTTTATGAATTAAAATAATTTTATAGGTTATTATGACATATTATGGTTGGATATATGAAATTTATCAATGTAATAATGTTGTTAGGAAATTAGAAAAAACAGAATACCCAACAGTGTCAAAATTGACATAAAAGAGTATTTAAAACAAATATTATATTATTATTTGATATTCTATTCCTAAAAATCTAATGTTCAGCCAAAGTAAATATATAATGATTGGTTTATCATTAATGAACCACTTGGGGTTATATTGGTTTTATATAGTATGTTTATTAACCATATAATATAAAAATACAAAGAGACATGGTAAATGACAAACTATTTAACTAAGAGTTAAATCTAAAAGATAAAGTTTATATAGTGAACCAAACTAGTCTAAAACTGATTAGTTACATGGTTTTCAACCCAATCCCACCATACCATATAAATAATCCATTTTTACCTATTATTAACATGAAATGATTTTATTATAAAATAATATTTCTAACTTTTCCTAAGGTGCCCCTCACCCCTCTTATAAAAGGGCCCCCCCCCTTATCTCTTATTCACACCTTAAAAGCCATTTAGATCAGCAAAACTTTATCAAAATACCCTCTAATCTGTCTTCCATTCATTCTAGATGCCTTCCATTACTCAGAAAGCCAACTTAAGGGTCCCTTTTTATCAAATCAAAAGGAATAACTCGAAATATAGGTAAATATTCGACATTCTGTCTCCACGTCATGGTGTAATTGTTATTCAATGCATTTTTATTTTTATGTGTATAATAATGATTTATAATTGATGTAAATAATAAATATAACATTATATAAAATCCCATTATATATTATTTTGATATTAAAAGAATGATATTGTCACTCGTGCGTACGTACGGATTACCGTCTCCACATAACGATGAGATTCATTCTCCATCATATCCTTTCAAGAATAATTTTTATTTGATGAATAAAAATAATTTTTAAAGACTTCATATCTTTTTGGATATGAATATGATACTTCCAATCCATAAAAAATATGACTCACATAACAAATAATATAATGTAAAATGAATCTGTTATCTCTCAAGAAGACGATAATACTAAGATATTATTAACAAAGCAATGTTAAAACATAGTATATGATATCATATTAAATTATATTATTCATGTATAATTTAATAACAATTATTTTACAATTATACTAGAGGTTAACCAACCCTCGATGATGGAAAAATCCATGGTAAGGTTTAATTTCACAATCTCGTCAATATCTGAGATTGTTTATGCGTAATTATCTACTAGGATGTCATTATCATCCACATCAATGTTTGTTAAAAATGTATTCCAAAGTTTTTTTTCTATTTAATAGACTATGTGTTAATGTCATTGATACCTTTGTTTTACTTTTTTATAAATTTTTTTAAATGGAATCATTCCGTCATTTTCCAAATGAGGTACTTTTAATATTTTCTACAAAATTTAGGTAAGTATGATTTTTAACATATAGGGAAGCTACTGCTATTTTAGGCCATTATAATATCGTCGAAGCATCCCTTATAATCTTATAAAAATATTTTCAAATTAAATGTTTATATTACAATTATGTGACTTTTAATTGTTTTAAAAAAAGATATATTTCTCTCAAATAGTATTGATTTCTTCTATGTCAACATCCTTTGATGGATTTTATGCTTATTTGAAGTGTATTTATTATGATTCCAAACTTCCTTATTGTATTGATGGTTTTGTGATATGTTGACTTTGGATATGTTATTTTTATACCATTCAGGGATTATAGATAAATTATTGACATTTCATATTAAACTTTTAATATGAATGTTTATGTAATGTTGAAACCTGTTCATATGAGGAATGCATTGGACATAGTAAATGACGGGTGGAGCCCGCTATAGCTTCCCGATGCATTGGAAGGTCTCATGAGACAAACTACTGTCTTGCCACAAGTCCTTGACAAAATCTTATTTGTTGTCTTGGCCCCGAGCCTTGACTATCTGGTTATGAAAGTCTGGCGTTATGCACTCCATCATTATGAAGGTGGTCATTGATATTGCATGTGATTATTAGACTAGAACAATTCCATGTGAATAAGTAAATGGCATTATTTATTTTTATTTTTGTCTTTATTATGATGGAGTTTAAGTTTAAATGGATTTTGATTATTAATAAATTGCCTTAAATGTTTATTTTTATTTATGATTTTTTCTGCAGCATTGTTATCCTTATTGAGCATCTGAGCACACCCCTTTTTATGTTTTATTTTTCCCAAGATGTGAAGAAGTATTTTATGACTGACCAGAAGGGATACTCTAAGGGGATATGAGTGTGGACCATGGAGACTATTTTGTTGTAGTTTTTCACTTTATCACATAATGTATGACTTATGAATGTATCTTGTGTTTCCAAGTCTACTAAACTAATCGGTCTTTCAAGAATTGATCTATTGTGATCAGGAAAATGTTATGTAATAATCCACCATCTCTGGGTAACTGGGGTCGGGGTGTTACATGGGATTTCAAATATAAGGCATTTTTTGATCCAACACTTCTATTTGGTTTTCACCTGTGATTTGTTTCAAGAAGGAAAATTTGACCCTTAGTATACACATAGATTAATGATGGTTGAACAAACTTATGGTTAAGAATTTTTATGCATTTCCTTCAATAGATAATCTCTTTGACCAGCTCCATGGAGCTGGAGTTTTGTTAAATATAAAACTGACATCATGTTATCATCAAGTGTGAGTCATGACAAAAAATATTCCATTTAAAACTTTTTGATGTTTCTATAGTCAATATATGTATCTGGTTATGTCATTCAGTATTATTAATGAACACACCAATTTTATGGCCTTGATGAATAGGGTTACTCATTACCTATAATCATTTGTATAGGTTTTTTTAGATGGCATCATGGTATATTTTCATACTATAAGAGACGATGAATAAAATAATGTGTTAATTTTGAATACATTGAGTGATGATTATATAGATTCCCGAACATTACGTACATGGATATTCTAAGAACCTAGTTTTTATCTTTGATGTATGGGCTTATCTTTTCTCTTTTCCTTATTTGTTTTTGAAAAAATAAGTAAAATGGGGAAAATCCTACATTTTGGAAAATACACGCCCTGTACGTTTTCCACACACCATGTACTTTTGGCCGTGTGGGATGAGTACACAGGGCGTGTCACCATGCCAGTGATGAAGGGTGTAGGAACCGACTACACTCCGTGTAGTGGTCCTATACACGCCATGTAGTCAGTCGGCATGCCAAAGCAGTAATGTGGTGGAATAGCCGCCAGCTGGGCGATAGTACATGCCATGTACGTAGGAGTACATGCCATGTACCCATGTCGACAGATGAAGAGTGTGGCGGTGCCGCCAGAGGAATAGTTAAATGAAAGGAGTACACGCCATGTACACTATTTTTTCACATAAATGGGAAGTAGACTCCCCTGTTCACAGGGAAGGCTTAAAACTGGATTGGAGGAGTTGGAGAGTCGGCCGATCCTTCAAAGAACCACCGGGAGCACGTCTGTAATTCGTTTCTGCCTCAGAAGATCTTTTTGGAACCGCACGGGTAAGCCCTTTGCTCTCTTTAAGTTGTTCTTACCAATTATTCTCCTAACAGATGTAATTTGTTTTAAGAGGGTTTTTCTCTTTGTTAGATCTACATCGTTCTTGGACGTTTCAGGAATCAGTGTTCTTGTATTACGATCGTTGACGTATAATGTAGGTGGCTTGATGTTTACTTTCCAATGGTCGTGTGTTGTCTGTGTTTTTGTGCCACGAATCCATGTCGGGGTGTCGTGTTGCTGAGGTCGTGGTTATTTTAACTACCTAGAGTTGTATAGGTAATTAAATAAAATTGTAAAATTGTTGTGTGAGATCGTTGCTTGGATCCAGGATCACCCCTGGGGTGTGTCCTACTTTTTATCCCTTTTTCCAGGATACCTGAGGGTATGCCATTGAATTAATACTTGTAGAATTTCTTTGAGAGGAATTGTTTGTGCGTTATTTACTTACGTGTTGGGCATAGACTGTTTACCAGTTTTAGCCTGTGGGCATTTTTGTGTTAGGCCCGTGGGCGCTGTTCTACTTAGCCTGTGGGAATCACTTCCATGCATGTGGGAAGCTGACTCTGTGCCTATGGGAGACCCTACATACGCCTGTGGGAAAATATACGTGTGCCTGTGGGCAGATTCTTTTTTAGATACTCTTTACCTGAGGGTAGGGGTTTACATGATCGGGGACATTATTTGTTTTCATATAATATTCACTATGGTGATATTTAAAATTAAAATGATTAAATGGATATTAAATTTAAATAGAACTGGTAGTTAGTTACTTTTTAGTGCTTCATAACTTGTTGCATTTTACTACTGCACACTATTATTGTATATTTTACACACAGTTGAGCACGGGCCTTTGGTGGGTGCCTACTGAGATATATTTCTCATACCATGTTTGGGTCATGCTTTTCGGCCCAAATAGATTATGTTGCTGCAGGTGTAGATAGGGGCACGAGTCCCTATAGAGGTACTTGATTGCTGCTGAGGAGTAGGGGAGCATGTGACCGAGCTTAGGATCGCGATGCTGCCAGTTGTCTTGATGTTTTACTATACTCTACATTTTGTTGTACTGTATTGATGTATAACATGTTTTGTCTATACTCATAGAACTTGAGACATGGAGCATCATTACTATATATTGGTTGTTATATACACTACAGTTGTTTATTTCAGTGTGTCTGTTTTACTACTTCCACTATTGTTATATGTATAATTTTATATTCCTCTGCGCTACACTTTGACAAATGAGGGCATAGTTTCTCCACTACCAGACCTGGGCCCTCACTACTAGTCTGTAGCCTCTAGCTTTTGGGGAAATGCGCTTGGGGTCATGTTTCGAACCGGGTTCGGGGAACCAATTGAGTGGAACCCGGATCTGGGACTTTACAAAGTGGTATCAATGGGGTTCTTTTCTTTGACATACTATTTGGATCCTTAGTAACGTATAAGACAAAAACAGTAGTTGGTAATAAGTTGTGCTTGGGCGTAGCTAACCCGTGTATAGGGAAAAGCCAGTCTACCTCGTATTGCAATTTTTATTGATTTTGCAATTTACTGTTGATATGATTTTCACCATTTGGTGATGCTCTTCTATTGTGTTCTTTATATTATCTCTGGGTTCTATTTAGTTGCAACACGATGAGATGAGGGTATTCCATCTCATGCATCATATTGGAACATGCTAGGATTCACATGTCGTGCATAGTTTCCATGCCATGTCGGTGCATTAGGAATTGCATGCTGTTGTGATAGTTGTTGTTCTAGAAAAGCATGTTGTTGTGACAGCTTGTTTGATAAAATACATGCAGTATAATAGGGTAACTTTTGTGTGATCTTGTTTATAGAATGGATTCCAAACTTTGGGTTTTAGGGAGTATGGGCCCCCATTGACCAAAATTTGGTAGATCGTTGACTTTTTACTTTTTTTATAACACAGATAAGATGTCAAACATTGATTCGTGGGGAGTATGGGCCCTCACGGGTCAGAATTTGACACTTAGGTGATGGTTTTCAGTATTTTATAGGTTCCGGAGAAGATTCTGAGGCATACTGTCTAGAAACCCAGTATAAATGCCATGTAGAACCTTATACATGCCGTGTTTGTTCTTCTGTTCGAGAAGAAAAAAATAAATTTTATAAGTAAACACCGTGTACTCCGAATACACGTCGTGAAATAGCATCCCGTGTCAAAAACCTTGTGGGCAGCGACATGGGGAAGGAAAGAGCATGGGTAAAACCCACCATGTACCTGATATACACGCCATGTGGTGTTGACCCAGAGTTCAGCCATGTAACTAACAACATGGGTTGGTGAACTCTTTTCTAGAACAAGTCGTGTCAATGTAGAACACGCCGTGTAGTGTGACCTGGGGGACTCGGCCGTGTCACTAAAAACATGGGTCGGTGTCACCGTTCACCGAACACGCCGTGTACCTATGGGACACGTTGTGTTGTCTTGACCGAGGAAAGGTCGTGTGAACCTGACCATGTCACTAGGAAGACGGGGTGATGTACACACCGTGTTCGCGTGTCACACGCCATGTAGCTCTAGCCGAGAAGTCGAATGTGTCACAAACGACACATGCAGTTGAAAATAACACCATACATGCCGTGTAATGGATATACATGCCGTGTAGTTATGTCTAATGAGAGCCTTGTGGCTCAGCCATGTAGAAGGACCCGGGCAAGGGAAGGGAAGTCAAGTGCACGCCGTGTAGTAAATATTCACATCGTGTAGTCTTGTTTTTCAAATTTTAATATCCCTTCTTCCTCTTGTTCCCTTCTGGTTCCTTCACTTTCAGCCTTAATAATCTTGTTCTAAGGGTGTGCGTTTGACCTTGTAGTGTCATGCTGCCTAGATGACCGTGCGTTGTTCGTAAGGAGAGAGGCAATGAGTATACTCCAGAGATGGCGGGCCATGGGATACTAGTTGATCCTCAAACAGAGCCAGATGCGGCACCAGCTGCTATAATAGACACAAGCATGGAGGTGCAGTTCTATGAAGGCTTTAAGTGGTTCATGCATACCTTTCAGGGAGCACAACAGGCTGCTACATCTATGGCTGAGCTGACTCGTATCATTCAACAGCATCATCGGCCCACATTTTTAGGGGATTGCAGACCACAGGCTGCAATATCTTAGCTAGGATCAAGGCAGGCAATTTTCGAGTATCTGGAGATGCCTCTAGGGTGGAGGGTCAAGATCGTGACTTACATGGGGCACGATTCCACCAAGAGGTGGTGGGATGTTACCACCTGCTCAGAGCATCACAGGGACATGGCGTGGAATGATTTTCAAGAACTCTTCTATGTATTTTTTTTTCAGAGACGCTGAGGGGAGATAGAGATCGAGAGTTCATGAATCTGTAGCGGGGTTCTATGTTAGTGATGGACTATTCTGCTCATTTCACTGAGCATCAGCGCTTTGCAACCATGCTGGTGGGTGAGGAGATGCTGTGAGCCAGACGTTTTTATGATGGTCTTCAGTACGTCATCTGAGCATTGGTGAATGTTTTCAGGTTGCCTACGGTACATGCTATTGTGAACCAGGCGCTGATTACAGAGAGGAACCTGTTGGAATATAGTGTTGTGGGAAAGGGTGGTTCAACACCAGTTACTTGTACTATTTCTTCTGGAAAGAGGAAGAGACAGATGGACTTCTCTCAAGGTAGCCGTACTAGTAAGAGGAATGCTCCAGGTGTCCAGGTCATGTGCTACCAGTGTGGTAGAGAGGGGTATAAAAAGCCGCAGTGTCCACGATGCCTAGTGGAGTGCTGAGCTTGCGGTAGGATGGGTCATCTGCAATGATTTTGCTGGGCGTTTCCACCAATGGCTAGTGAGAGCGGTTCTGTACAGAAACCGGATGTAGGATCAGGACCGGCGGCTTCTTACCAGTCATGGAACTGGAATATGTCAGGGCGTGCAGGTAGAGATGGTGGTCTTGGTCGTGGTAGCCAGACACCAGGATCTTAGAGGTAGCAGGGCGAGACAGCTTAGGGTAGTCATGCTATGTCGCAGGGCTGCGACACTTGGCAGGAATATGTTGTGCAACAGACCCAGTAGGAACAAGATCCCGGACCTTCTACAGTCAGAGGTACTATTCTAGTATCTTATGTCTTATCTTCAGTACTTTTCAATATGGGTGCTACACATAGTTTCATAATTGTACCCGTTGTGGAGAGCCTTGGGCTCTGTGTTTCTCCTTCTTCTGATGTTATGATTTTAGACACTCCGTTGGGGGCTAGAATGGGTGGTGTGCGTCAGTGCAAGGAGTGCCCCCTTGAGATTGGTGGGTGTCACTTCATTTGGGACCTCTATGTCCTAGAGATGACAGCTTATGACGTCATTCTCGGGATGGACTGGTTTGTTCCCATTCGAGCCTTTGTATACTGCTATCGTCGCAAGGTGCGTTTCACGTCACCGGAGGGTGGGGAGTTACTATACAAGGGAGAATGGGATGTTGAGGTGAGTCGAGCGGGACCAGAGAATCATGGGCAAGGTGGAGTCACATCCCAGATTGTGAGTTTATATCTAGATGATGAGGGGACTTGTCAGACAGATTTCCCTCCAGTGGTTGATCGTTTTAGGGACGTCTTCCCGGATGATTTTTTAGGTCTACCTCCAAAGAGTGAAGTGGTTTTTTCTATTGATCTTGTGTCAGGAGCAGCACCGGTGTCCATTCCTCCTTATAGGATGGCTACGCCTGAGTTGTAGGTGTTCAAGAGGCAGTTAGAGGAGTTACAAGCAAATGGTTTTTATCAAACCTAGTACTTCTCCTTAGGGTTCTATGGTCCTTTTCGTGAAGAAGGCAGAGGGTGCCCTCAGACTTTGTGTGGATTATTGGAAGTGGAACTAGTTGACAGTTATGAACTGATATCCCTTGCCGAGGATAGACGATCTTTTTGATCAACATCATGGAGCACGAGTGTTCTTGAAGATTTAATTGAGATCAAGATATAATTAGCTGCGCGTGAAATCATCGGATATACCACTTACATCCTTTCAGAGAAGATATGGTTTTAATGAGTACTTGTTTATTCCGTTCGGACTCACGAACATGCCAACATTTTTCATGGCTCTGATGAATCGTGTGTTCCATCCTTATATTGATTCTCTTTTGGTAGTATTCTTGGATGACACCTTGGTGTACTCTCACACTCGACAAAACCATGCCTCCCATCTTGAGATCGTATTGAGTACACTGAGAGAGCATCATATATATGCTAAGATCTCAAAGTGACACTTCTGGATAGACCAGATACACATCCTAGGTCATATCATCTCAAAGGAATGAGTTACAGTAGACCCAGAGAAGGTGAGAGTAGTAGTTTTTTGGGAGTTTCCTAAGAATTTGTTCGAGATACAGAGTTTCAAAGGGTTGGCTAGTTACTATAGATGCTTTATACATGACTTCTCCCACTTAGCAGCACCGTTGATGGGTTTGAGTAAGAAGGGTGTGATGTTTTTTGGTCGAAAGCTTGTGAGACATCTTTTTAGGACCTGAAAGGAATGTTGACAGCAACACCAGTCCTGATACTCCCAGACTAGGGGAAGAGCTATACAGATTACTATGATGCATTAGGTATTGGCTTGGGTGAAGTGTTGATGCAGGGTGATCGAGTTGTTGCATACGGGTCTCGGCAGTTGAGGCCACATGATAGGAATTACTCAACCCATGATCTCCAGTTGGCTGCAGTTGTTCATGCGTTGTCCTGTTGGAGACATTACCTCTTTGGAGAGAGTTTTGTGCTTTTCATCAACCACAAATTCCTCATGTATATATTTACTCAGCCTGACTTGAATCTGAGGTAGGGAAGGTGGGTCGAGTAACTACAGTCCTTTGATTTTGAGCTTGCATATACACCTGGTAAAGGTAATGCGGTAGCTGATGCACTGAGCAGGAGGACTTAGATATAGGTGGTGCAGGAGGGCAGTGGTGAGTGGCAGCTTATATCCTTGTTCTCTGAGATGAATTTGGAGGTGCACGACAGTTAGGGGAAGACCTATCTTTCAACTTTAGCTATGACTTATACCCTCTTGGATAGAGTGGGGATGAGACAACTATCTGATTCAGAAGGCCTAGTTCTACGAGAGTCGGTGACAAGTGATGATCCTCCTCCTAGTTAGACGATAGGCGATGATCTGGTTTTATGTTTCCATGGACGAATATGGGTTCCAGGGGATATACGTGAGGAGATTATGTAGGATTTTCATGCCTTAACTTGGGCAGTTCATCCTGGGGTTACCAAGATGTATCATGACTTGAGACGTCAGTATTGGTGGTCAGGTATGAAGAGGGAGATAGCTGGTTTTGTTAAGAGGTGTTCCACCAATCAGCAGGTGAAGCCAGAGCATCAGAGACATGATGTACTGTTACAGTAGTTACCTATCCCGGAGTGGAAATTGGATGATGTCGCAATGGACTTCGTGATGGGGTTACTGTGGTCACCTACAGGAAATGATGTCATGTTAGTTGTTGTGGAAAGACTCACAATGGTAGCTCACTTTTCTCAGATCTAGGAGACCTTAGGAGTTGACGAGCTCGAGAAGCTGTATATCCGAGAGATCGTATGTCATCATGGGGTTCCTAGTTCTATCATTTCAGATTGGGACGCCTATTTTACGTCTCGTTTCTGGTAGAGTTCTCAGCGGGCGTTGGGTATACATGTGCTTCTGAGCACGGATTTCCACCCTCAGACCGATGGCCAATCGGAGCGTACTATACAGGTGCTTGAGGACATGCTTTTTGCATGCATCCTAGACTATTGGGGCTCTTGGGAGAGGCATATACCCTTGGTCGAGTTTTCCTATAACAACAGTTTTCAGGAGACTATTGAGATGGCACCATACGAGGCTTTATATGGTAGGTGATGCTGATCAACTTTGTGCTGGTTAGAGGCAGGTGAGGTAGCTTTATTGGGACCACAACTCATGCTGGAGACTTCTGAGTAGGTCCGGTTGAATCAGAAAATGATGGCTACCACATAGTCTCGTCAGAAATCTCATGCTGATCACTGAAGACGACCCTTGGAGTTCGTGGTCGGGGATAATGTTTTCTTGCGTGTTTCGCCAAGGCTGGGACACAAGTGGATTAGGAGATAGGGTAAACATTCACCGAGGTATGTGGGGCCATTTGAGATTCTGGAAAGAGTCAGGCGGGTTGCCTACTGATTACAGTTACCGCGGTGGCATTGAGCTGTGCACGGCGTCTTCTATGTGTCTCAGTTGTGTCACTATCATTCAGACCTGTCTCACGTCTTTCAGCCTAAAGAGGTTGAGCTAGAAGAAGATGAATCCTTCGAGGAGCATCCAATTCGTATCGTTGGCAGGAGCACGAAGGTTCTCTGAGGCCGATTAGTTCCTCTCGTATAGGTGTTATGGAAGCATGGCCGAGTACAGAATGAAACCTGGGAGTGGGAGACCGATGTACATGCTCAGTGGCTGGAGTTGTTCACAACTATGTCTTCATCACCATTGGAAGGGAAATTCAGGGATGAATTTCTTTAAGGGGGGAAGTTTGTAAGAACACGGTTCTTATCTTTGAGGTACGGGATTCTCATTTCTCTTTTCCTTAAGTGTTTTGGAGAAAATAAAAACAATGGGGAAAATTACTACATTTTGAAAACTACACGTCGTGTAATATTTTCACACACTGTGTACTTTTGGTCGTGTGGGATGAGAACAAAGGGCATGTCTCCATGCCGGCGCTGAAGGGTGTAAGAACCGACTACTTGCCGAGTAGTGGTCCAATACACACCGTGTAGACAGTCGGCAGGCCAAAACAGTAAGGCGGTGGAACAGCCGCCAGCTCGGCGACAGTACACGCCGTGTACTCAAGAGTACATGTCGTATACCCATGTCGATGGATGAACAAGGTGGCGGTGCCGCCAGAGGAACATACAAATTAAGGGAGTACACACCGTGTACTTGGAAGTACATGTCGTGTACTTTTTTTCACTTAAATGGGCAGTAGCCTCCCTTGTTCACAGAGAAGGCTTAGAACGAGGCGGGAGGAGTGGGAGAGTCGGCCGAACCTTCAGAGATCCACCGGGCACATGTCTGGAATCCGTTTCCGCCTCGGAAGATCTCGTCAGAACCGCAAGGGTAAGCCCTTCGCTCTTCTTAAGCCATTCTTACTGATTCTACTCCTAACAGAAGTTATTTTGGTTTAAGTAGGTTTTATTCTTTTTCAGATCTATGTCATTCTTGGACATTTCGGGAATCACTATTCGTGTATAACGAACGTTGACATATAATGTAGGTGGATTGTTGTTTACTTTCCAACTGTCGTGTGTTTTTTGCGTTTTTTTGCCACAAACCCAGGTTGGGGTGTCGTGTGGCTGAGGCCGTGGTTATTTTAACTACCTAGAGATGCATATGTAATTAAATAAAATTTTAAAACTATTGTGTGGGATCGTTTCTTGGATCCAGGATCACCCCGGCGGTATGTCCTACTGTTTAGCCATTTAGCTAGGATACCTGAGGGTATGACTTTAATGTAATAATTGTAGAATTTCCTTGAGAGTAAATGTTTGTGCGTTATTTACATACTTGTTGGGAATGGCCCGTTTACCAGTTTTAGCCAACAGGTAGTGTTGTGCTTAGCCTACGGGCGTTGTACTACTAAGACTGTAGGAAATCTCTTTCGTGCCTGTGGGAATCTAACTCTGTGCCTATGGGCGACACTACATATGCTTGTGGTCAAATAGACATGTGCCTGTGAAAAGATTTTTGTGTTGGATACTCTTTACCTGAGGGTAAGGGTTTACATGTCCGAGGACATTAGTTGTTGGCTTAGAATATTCATTGTGGTGATATTTAAAATTAAAATGATTAAATGGATATTAAATAGTGATAGAACTGGTAGTTAGTTACTTTTTAGTACTTATTACCTTGTTGAATATTACTACTGCGCAATATTTTTTCATATTTTACACACAGTTGAGCACGTGCCTTTGGTGGGTGCCTACTGAGATATATTTCTCACACCCTATTTGGGTCACACTTTTCGGCACAAACAGATTACATTGGTGAAGATGTAGATATGGGAAAGATTCCTTATTCAGGTACTTTATTGATACTGAGGAATATGGGTGCATGGAAACGGGCTTAGGCTCGTGATGCTTCCAGTTGCCTTGCTTTGTTTTTCTGTACTCTGCATTTTTCTGCACTGTATTGATGTATAACTTGTTTTGGCTGTTTTTTTAGAACATGAGACATGTAGCTTTATTACTATATACTAGTTTTTATATCCACTTCAATCATTTATTTCAGTGTGTATGTTTTACTGCTTTTCTTTTGTTATATGATTTATTTAATATTTTGTTGCTCTACACATTGTCAAATGACAACATAGTTTCCCTACTATCATACCAGGGCCCTCGCTACTAGTCGGCAGCCTCTGGAATTTGGGGAAATGTGATTGATGTCATGTGGCGAACCGGGTTTGGGGAACCCGTTTAGTGGAACCTGGATCCGGGACACTATAGATATTACATTACTTTTGTAGAATACATAATACATAACAAAAACTGACATCCAAAGATAGTAATAGTTTAATGTCTTTGGAAACATGGAACATAAACATCTAATCATGTTGAAAGATCATCAACATCTCCTATAAAGATCTTCCCATTTTGTTTTGATCTCTAAAACCTTTCATTATATCCCGGGGAATAGAAAACATAAAAAGGGTGAGCTCAAATGCTAAGTAAGGTTAAGCATTGAGAACATATAAATAATCCATATAAATTTGAACGTAAAAACATAAACATATACATCAAAATATTGACCAATGACATAAATCTTTGCATTACATAAGGAATAAATCATAATAAAACATAAATAATGAAAAAATAGAATGGGAATAAATCATGTTATTGTGGAAAACCAAAAATCATTGATATTATTTTCATGTAGTGAAATAATTACTACCAAGACCATCATAGTTGACAAAGACCATTACTGAATCGGGTTAACTTTCCATTCCATCCTTATATTACTGAACCAAATTTTACTTATCGATCCAGACATGAATATCTCATGAGATATAAATCTTTTCCCAATGCATTGGATAGAGATATAGGTCCCAACCATCTCATAATTAAATCATTCTTACTTGTGCCACAAAATAAACATAAATCATTCATCATAACCCAAAGAATAAAATGGGTTTTGATAAACATCATCAAATCATAACGTAATCTATATAAAACAAATAGATATAATTTTTTCATAATATTAATGAAACCATGTAATTAATCGATACATTATACTTGAAACATATACATACTAAATAATTTCATCTTCGATGGAAAATAGTTTTGACAAAACACTTGAAATGAATTCCTGAGGAAAATATCCTTTCTTCTTAAAAATCATTTACTTTTCCAAAAATGACATACAATTTTAAAAGAGATGAATTTTTCTTGAAATTAATAATGAAATTTTTCATAGGAAGCTTCATGGAAATAAGGCGTTATGAAACTATAAAAATCTGTTTAGGCCTTATAAGTTAGAAAAACATTCTCATAATACTTTTGTAGCAAAAGTCAAAAAGTTCCTCCTATGGTACACAAAATAATTATTAAATCTATAACACAATGAAAAACTCGAAGAGTGGTAAACATATCTTTAAACATACCTGGAATAATTTTAAACAATTTATTAAAAAACATTTTTATGGAAATGGATGAAAAATATAACCCGAGTAAAAACATACATATAAGAGATCTCAGATAAAAATGAGATTGCAAAATTATCCCTTAACTTATGTCTAATTTCTAACATATGTGTCTGAGACTCATTTATTGTGGTGTTAAAAATATTATAATCTTATAAAAGAATCATAATAATATTTATGATATCATATATTATTCACTTATGACATTATATTAACCGTTCATTTGTCAATTCCATGTTAAAGAGATGTTTTGTGTAAAATCGTTTCATTTATCGTATGTGTTTGGACTTGGTGTTCTTGATATTTTTAATACATATATCATGATTTACTTACATAAAGAATATGAATCATGATTTATATATCATATATATTTATTTATATATATATTTATAATAGATAGATAAATGAAATGAAATACACCATTTTTGGAGACGGTAAGTCGTACGTATGCTTGAACGCTATCTTCCATTCCTTATTGACATTAATGGAAGTAAGTAGATTATATATATATATAAATAAATAAAGTAGCTTTATTAGGTCATATATTTCATTATTATTCATTATATATACTTTATAATCATTCTTGAATGGTTAATAAGGAGAATGAATCTCATCGCGTCATGTAGACAGTAATTTGTGCGTACACACGAGTGATGATATCATTCCAATAATTATTGAATGGAATTGGAGTGGATGATATAATATCTCAGAATTATAATCATGTTATAATAATAATATATAGTCATTATTTACACCATTAAACCCATCCATGTAATGTGGCGGTAGAAAACCATATTACACCACAGCGTTGAGATGGTATTCCGTACGTACGCACTCACAGTGATTTCATTTTTCATAGAATAGATATATAGTGAAATAAATATTTTTAATGTTTAAAATAACATATCAGTATGTATCTAATACTGATGTTATTACATTATAATGAAACATTTAAATAATAGGAAGTAGAAGAAAGGTGAAACTTGAACGAATCAGTAGAAGAGATTACCTCTTCTTCAACGTGCAACTTTTAAACTTTCTCTTAGGGAAATGGAATTGGACTTTTGAGAAGACCATAAAATCTATGATAAAACTAGAGAGGTTGAGAATAGAAATTGGTAGGGTTTGGCCGATCTTGAAGGATCAAAATTGTGTAATGAGGAGAGGGAGGATGTGGCCTTTTATAAGAGGGGTGACGTGCACCTTAAGAAAAACATAAAATATTATTTAATAATAAATACATATTCAGTTTATAATGGCTCAAAAGTGAATTATTTCATGTATAGGGTGTGTATGGGTATAAATTATATCATCAAATAGGTTTTAGACAATTTTTGGTTACAATATTTACCTTATCATTTAGATTTATCTCCAAGTTAAACAATTTATCTTTTACTGTGTCTTCTTGTATTCTTAAACTATATGGTTAATAAACATACTATAAACTGCAAATAGAATCCCAATTGGTTCATTAATGTCATATATATTATTATATATTTCTTTTTATCGATACCTATATTTTTAATACCATTATATTAATTAATAATATAATTTTTATTTTAAAAACTCTAGTTTAAATTTTGACACTATTTGGTATTATGTTTTTTTCTAAATTTATAATAGAAATATTACTTCAAAAAAATTTATCTAACCAACCCTAACACGTTATATTAACCTATTATATTATTTTAATTCATAAATTGTCTCAAATTTCATTTATTTGGGTATTGATAATATCAATTATGTTAATATTTCATTAATAATGTAATAACTGCATCATCATTGTGTCATAAATAAATTAAATTATTTAAGGTCTAAAAAATATAAATAAACTACCATTTTATAGGAAATCATCTTATTTTTCTGATGAATATTTATTGTCGATTTTATTTTATGTATAAACCTATATTAAAAATGTTTTAGTCAATAAACTAGGATTTTAACTCTTTTAACTCTTCTTTAAATAAAATAATAATAAGTGTCCTAATCTAATCCATGTGGAACAAAGAGATTCATATTTAATCCTAAGGTTGTTTTTTTCAAATTATACATATCCAATAGAATTATGACTTCTGTTAGGGAAATAATAATATCATTTTTACCGATAATTATTCTATTTAATTTTATTCTAGGTAAATATATGTAAAAAGTAACTATTCACCAAAAATTATTTTTATCTTATTGAACCACATTTTACTCAATGATATTAACCGTGACTATCATATTTTCAAAATTCAACCCACAGATGATGTAAAATTAATTTTTATGTAAATTTGCAAATGCTAGTAGGAGGTGGGTAAAAGACGGTGAAAAGTTCAATAAAATTTTTATATATTTAAAATTATTATAAAATGAATCCAATGAATTATATTGAAATTATATAAGTATTATGTATCTATTGTGAACAAAATAAAATTTAAATAAAATAAATAATTATTAAAAAAAATTCGGTTTTAAACTATAACTCAGTGTTTTTCAATATTCATCAAAAATTGAAAGTTTTCAAAAAATACCAAAAATTCACCCTAGGCTAATTTTGATATTATGAATCAAAAAATGAATTCCATATTGAAAGATATAATTTATATAATTTCAAAATGTGGCTATTACTATTCATAATGGATAGGTTATATAATATTTCAATAACATATCATTGTTTAGTGAAACTCTGTATTGCGTACAACGCAAGCTATCATGGAAGGTTTCTCTTGCATGTAACGCAAGCCAAGAATAGTGTTCCATATACAAAAATCTAATATGGTGTAGCGTATAGCGCATGAAAATCGCGGAGTAGCGTACAACACAATACATCAAAGAAATGAAAAATAATATTTCTCATATATTCTAATGGTGTTACATTCTACCCCTCTTAAAATGAATTTCTCTCTCGAAATTCATGGGGGTAATAAATGGTTTACTACTTGAATGTTTCATTCATAGAAACTCACATTGTAAAAAGTAATATTAAAACTTAATATCTAAAAAGAGACGTAATACTTACCCAAATTAAATCATCATTTGGTTTCCACATAGAAAAACATAGGAGAAAATATGGATATTGAAGATACATCTAACCATCATGTTCTGATAGAGAGTGGTCGAGAACATGGCTATGAAAAAGCCAACAATCAGAAAGCCATAAATTTGTGATGATCTAAGGTAATAGTAGATTCATCGGATATGAGAGTACTAGGGATTTTTTTTGGTTTTCATGATCATTTCCCAAATGTTGATGGGTTTTTGAATAAAAAGAAATACATAATTGATTTTAGTTCAATCTTACCATTGCTTGTGCCTTGAACAATATCAGCTTCATCTCATAATGAAATGAAGTTGAATTTTTATTTTGAGAAGTGTTAGCAGATCATGCGATATAATGATAGGTCATTTGATCTGTCTCAATCAAAAGGTTATCAAATGTTATATACACAAGTCCATCTATGGTGACATTAATCGTATATGGTTCCAATAATGGACTTATACATCATATATCATCCAGATTAATAAATTAAAATTATTTTCTTCTAACCATTTACATCATGTAGGCCAGTGGTAGGTGATGAAGTTATGTCACACATTGGTTGTGGGTTCAATTCCCACACCCTTTTACGACGCTATGGGTTGTCGCACGTCCTGCATGTTGTCCTTTTTCTAAAACTACACTATTATAACATTCTAGAAATATTATCGAAAAATGGTTCTATCCTTAACCAATATTAACTTTTTTCCAACATAATCCATTTCAAATATTTAGTCTTATACAAAATATTTCTATCCAAGCTCATAGTTTAAAGATAATGATGACTAGAAATTCCATCATCCAAGCAAGTGAATAACATCATTTATCTCCCACATATCATAATATATATCTTGTTGGTCACATTCCAAATATGTGAATACCTTAATGATTTATTCACTTGAAAAATAAATACCCATTGAACCATTGTGAAAACATGGATGCTATAAAAAGTTATCTATTTCCACAAACCAAAATCCCAAAATTTCGTTATACTCAAACCTTGATGTCCTTTTTTCCTTATATCAGTCATGAGATCAATAATAAAATAAAACATATTTTTTTCTCCTTATTGCTTCATTATGTACATATCATATGCTTTCTAAAAGTATTTCAATCACTTTTCGAGGTTACCAGTACCATTCAACATATACTTTCAAATACTCAAGGAAATAAAATAGTGTAACTCCATAGATTTTTCTTTATTCTATAGTAACATACATTATTCTTGATATACCTGAAATCATTCCACAACTATCTTAATCCATTGACTGAGGTTCATCATTTTATTCCCCAACTCATCTTTCATCTCATATATAATTTGTATCCTCTTCATTATCATCATCATAAATACTATCCATACGGCCATGCTGATTCTCTACATGAGATTTTCCTTCAAGGAATTAGTTTTCATAATGCTCGTACATTCCACATTTAAAACATTTAACCTATGTAGATGTCTTAGTAATACCATAATCCTTGTACATTGTGTTAACTAAACCTTTTCCTTTGCAATTACTGGCATTGTGTCTATCTTTTCCACACCCAAAGCATCTCCAGGTTCCTTTGAATCATTATCCATGATGCCTCTTCCAACATAATTTACATGAGGAAAATTGAACTTTCTTTCCTCAATGATCATCATGAAACTCCATCTTTTTCTTATTATCCAAGTAAGAAAACTTATAAAAATTGATATTATTGATCATATAATGAGATTGTTGATTCGGAATAATAATGATGTTTGGGCATACAAATCCAATTTCATTTGGTTGCTCATGAAAAATATTATTCCATTGTCCATCATATTCTCCATTTACATGAATCCTTCTATTTCCATCTATTTCATAAAACTAAAAAAGAATAGTATAAGGGGAAATCCTATTGTAGAAAAACCTCATAATAATGGGTCAGTACATTCAATCTCTATCATCATATGTTTCATTATATGGTCGTTACCGTAATTCTAGGACTATAACCTATTCTTAAACTTAACCTTAGGGAAATCCCTATACATACTATAGAAATATCTATAGAAATCTCACTACAGTTTTCGCATCCTAGATTCCAAAGTATAACAAAAACTTTCCTCTAAAACCAATTGTAGAGACTCAAAATTGATGTACATGGGAATTACATTACTTTTTCAGAATAGTTAATAAATAACAAAAACTGACATCCAAGGACTGTTATAGTTTAATGTCTTTGGAAACATGGAACATAAACTTCTAATCATTTTGAAAGATCTTTATCATGTCCAATAATGATCTTCCAATTTTTTTTTCTTACCTAAAACCTTTATTTAAATCCTAGAGAAAGGAAAACATAAAAAGATTGAGATCAAATGCATAGTATGGTTAATCATTGAGAACATATAAACAAAAAAAACATTTGAACGTAAAAACATGAACATAATACATCAAAATCTTGAGCAATGACATGAATCTTGGTAGTTCATATAGAATAGATCGTAATGGAACATAAATAATGGCAAAATAGCATTGGAATAAAACATATAATTGTGGAAAACCATCATTCACATGATATGATTTACATAGTATTTGAATAATTGCTACGAAGACCATAATAGTGGACAACGTCCATTACTGAATCGGGTTTACATGTCGTTCCAGTCCGGTATTATTGACCCGTATTTTAATTTCCATTCCTACCATGTCTATCTAATGGTGATATAAATCCTTACCCAATGCATTGGAGGGAGATATAGGTCTCACCCAACTCATAATGAAATCATTCATACTTGGGCAACAAAATAAACACAAATCATTCATCATAACCCAAAGAATAAAATGGGTTTCATAAACATCATACCATCATATCATTTTCCATATAAAAAATGAATATCATTTCATCATAAAAAGAGTAAAACCATGTAAATAATAGGGACATTATACTTGAAACATAATCATTCAAAATAATTTCATCTTATATGGAAAATAGTTTTGGCAAAACACTTGAAATGAATTCTTAAGGAGAATATCCTTTCTTCTTCAAAATCATTTTCTTTTCTCAAAATGACATACATTTTTAAAATAGTTGACTTTTTGTGCAAATATAATAATGAAATATTACATTGAAAGATTCATGGAAATAAGTTGTTATGAAACTGTAAAAATCCATTCATGCTGTATATGTTAAAAAAACATTCTCCTCGTACTTTTGAATGAAAAGTCAAAAGGTTCCTCCTATTGTAAACAAGAGAATGATTCCTACCATAACAAAATGTAAAAGCCAAATATTGGTAAAAATGACTTTAAAATTACATGGAATAAAATTAAATGCTTTATAAAAAACATTTTTATGGACATGGATGAAAATTAAAACCCCAGTAAATACTTATGTTTATGAAATCTCAGATAAAAATGAGATTGCAAAATTATCCCTTACCCTATATCCATTTTCATCTGTATGTGTCTGAGAATCCTGTATCGTGGATTTAAACATATTATTATCTTGCACCAGAATCCTAATAATATTTATGATATCATATATGATTCACTTATGACTTTATATAAACTGTTCTTTTGACAATTCATGTTAAAGAAGTGTTTTTGGTAAAATCGTTTCATTTATAGTACATTTTTGGACATGTTGTTCTTGATATTATTATTACTTATATAATGATTTAATTACTTCCATAATTTAAATCTTGATTTATATATCATATAAATTCAGTATAAATATATATATAATAGATAGATAAATGAAATAAAATACATCGTTCATGGAGACGGTAGGCCATACGTACGCATGAACGTTGTTTTCTTTTTCATATTAACGTAAATGAAAGTAAGTAAATGATATATATATATATAATTATCTTTATTATGTCATATATTTCATTATTATTGATTATATATACATTATAATCATTCTTGAATGGTTAACAAGTATAAATAATCTCATCGCGTCTTAGAGACGGTGATCCATGCGTACGCACAAGCGATGATATCAATCCAATAATTATTTAATTGAATTGGATTAGATGATATAATATCTCATAATTAGTATCATGTTATAATAATCATATATAGTTATTCATTACACAATTATACCCATCCATGTAAGGTTGTGGTAGAAAAACATATTACACCACAACATGGAGAAAATATTCCGTACGTACGCATGCGCTGTGATTTAATTTTTCATAGAATGGATAAAAGGTGAAATAGGGTTGTTTCATATTTCTAATAAAACAGTAGTATATATGTGATACTTATGTTTTTACTTTATAATGGAACAACTAATGAAGAGGATGTAGATGAAGAGTGAAACATGAATGGATTGGTAGAAGAGATTACCTCTTCTTCGACGTGCCTCTATTAACCATACACTTAGTGAACTAGAGTTGGTCATTTGAGAAGACCAGAACCACTATGATATAAAAATAGAGGTTGAAAAGAGAGATTTTCAGTGTTTGGATTAGCTTGAAGGCTCAAAATTGTGTAAATAGGAGAGGGTTGAGGTCCCTTTAATAAATGGGTGAGGAGTACCTTAGGGAAAACATAAAATATTATTGTATAAAAAAATCATATTCGGTTTATAATGGCTCCGAAGTGTCTTATTTCAAGGATTGGGTGTTGATGGGTCAAAATCCTCTCTGCCAGTATGTTTTAGACAAGTGTAGGTTACAATTTTATTTTTATCATTTAGATTTAACTCTAAGATAAATAATTTAACTTTTACCATGTCATCTTGTATTATTACACTATATGGTTAATAAACACTCTATAAACTACCAATATAACACTTTTTTGGTTCATTAATGTCATATATGTTATTATATAAGTCTTTTGGAATATCCGTAGATTTTTAGTACCATTATATGAATTAATAATATAATATTTCATTTATAAACTCTTTTATGTCAATTTTGACACTATTTGGTATTTTTTTTTCTAAATTCATAACAGAATTATTACTTTGAAAAAAATTAATCTAACCTACCCTAATATGTTATATTAACTTATAAAATTAGTGGAAATAATAAAAGGCCTAAAATTACATTTAATTGGATATTTATAATATGAATTATGTTAATATTTAATTAATAAGGTAATTACTTCATCACCATAGTTTCATAAATAAATTAAATTATTTAATGTATAAATAAACTAATATTATGTAGGAAATATTTTTAGATTTTTATGAATATTTATAGTCGAACTTATCTTATAAATAACATTATATTAAAAATGTTTTAGTTATTAAACTTTGATTTTAACTCTTTTAACTTTTTTTTGAATAAAATAATAATAAGTGTCCTAATCTAATCCAAGTGAACCAAAGATGTTAATATTTATTCCTATATTTTTTTGTCAAATTATCATTTTCTATTAGAATTGGGACATGTGTTAGGTTAATAATAATATCATTTTTATCTTTAACTACTCAATTAAATTTTAACCGTGGTAAATAAAAATAAAAAGTTACCATTCACCAAAAATTATTTTTATCTTATTGAACCACATTTTACTCCTTGATACAAACCATTCCACTGTGATTTTTGAAATTTTAACTCACAAAAGAGGTAAAAATATGTTTTATATAAATTTTCAAATGCTACTAGGAGATTATTAAAAGAAGGTAAAAAGTTCAATAAAATTTTTATATGTATATAAATATTATAAAATGAATGCAATGAATTACATAGAACATATATAAGAATTATGTATATATTTTTACCTCAAATAAATTTAAATAAAATAAATATTAATTTATATAAAAATTCGTTTTTAAACAATAAATCAGTGTTTTTCACTATTCAACAAAAATTGTATTTTTTCAGAAAAATAAAAAAAATTAACCCTAAGCTAATTTTGATATTCTAAATCCAAAAAGGAAGTCCATTTTGATAGATATAATTTATAAAATTTTAGTAATTGGGTATTACTATTCAAAATGGCTAGTTTATATAATATATCAATAACATGTCATTGTTTAGTGAAACTCGGTATTGTGTACAATGCAAGCGATCGAGGAAGGATACTCTTGCATGTAACACAAGACAAGAATAAGGTTGCATATACTTCAAGATAATACGTTGTTTCATATATTGAAATAAAATCTTGGTGTAACATACAACAAAAGACCTCAAAAAAATTAAAAATAAGATTTCTCATAAAATCTCGGGGTGTTACATTCTACCCCGATTAAAATGAATTTTGCCCTCGAAATTCGTCGGGGTTATAAATAGTTTAAAATTTAAAAGTTTCATTCATAGAATCCCCCATCATAAAAAGGAATAATAAAAATTAATTTCAATAAAGAAATGTAACAATTAACCAAATTGACTCATCATTGGGTTTCCGCATAGAAGAACATAGGTGAAAATATGGATATGGAAGTGAAATATAACCATATTCTTATGATGGAGAGTGGTATAGAACATGCCTATGAAAAAGCCAATAATCAAATAGCCGTGAATATGTGATGATCTAAGGTACCATCTGATTCATCAGATGTGAGAGTACTAGGACAACATTTTTGGTTTTCATGATCATTTCCAAAATGTTGAAGAATTTTTTAATTAAAAGGAATTATTACTTGATTTTCGTAGAATCCAACCATTGCTCGTTCCATGAACAATTTTCACTTCATCTCATAATGAAATGAAGTCGAATTTGAATTTTGTGATGTGTTAGAAGATCATGCGATAGAATGACGGGTCATTCCATATGTCTCAAACATATGGTTAGAAAATGTTATATACATATGTCCATCTATGGTGAAAATAATCATATATGGTTCCAAATATGGACATAGACATCATCTATCATCCTGCTTAATAAAATAAATCATGTTTCTACTAACCAGGGACTCCATGTAGGCCAGTGGTAGGAGATAAAGGCATGTCACACTTCGGTTGTGGGTTTGATTCCCGCACCCTTTTCCGACGCGATGGGTTGTCGCCAGTCTTGCATGTTGTCATTTTATTCTAAAACTATACTATTATAACATTCCAGAAAAAATATCGAAAAAATGATATATCCTTAAAAAATTATTATCTTATGTCCAATATAATCCATTTCAAATATTTAGACTTTTCCAAAATACTTCTATCCAAGCTTAGAGTATAAAGACCATGATTACTATAAATGTCATCAACCATGCATTTGAATACAATCATTTGTCTCCCATATATAATAAGATATATCTTCTTGGTCACATTCAAAATTTGAGAATACCTTAATCATGTATACTATTGAAAATTGAATACACAGTGAAAATTAGTGAAAACATGAATGATTTGAAAAGTTATCTCTTTCCACATACCAAAATCTCAAAAATTATTTATACTCAATCCAAGATATCAATTTGTCAATATATCATTCATGCGATCAGTAATTATATCAAACATATTATTTTTTCCTTATCTCTTCATTATGCGCATATAATCTTCTTTCCAAAATTATTTCGATCACTTTTCAAGGTTACCAGTACCATTCCACATATACATTCAAATACTCAACGAAATACAATAGAGTAACAATCCATAGATTTTCCATTATTCCATAGTACCATATATTATTCTTGATAAACATGAAATCATTCCACTACATTCTTAAAACATTGACTGAGCTTTGTCATTTTATTCCTCAACACATAATTTATCTCATATATCATTTGTAGTATCACCATAATCATCTACATAAATACTACCCATACGAAAATGCTAATTCACTCCATGAGATTTTACATTAAGAAATTGGGTTTCATAATGCTCGTACATTCCACTTGTGAAACTTTTTACCTTTGTTGATGTCATAGTAATACCATTATCCTTGTCCATTGTGTTAACTAAACCTTTTCATTTGCAAATACTGTATTTTTGTCCTTATTTTCCACACTCAAAGCATCTCCCAGTTCCATTCAATCAATCTCCTTGATTCCTCTTCCCACATAATTTGAATGAGGTAAAATAAAAGTTCTTTCCACTATGATCATCATGAAACTCCATCTTCCTCTTTTTAGCCGAGTCAGGAAACATACCATAATTGATATTATTGATCATATTATGATATTTTTGGTTAGGAATAATGATGATGTTTGGGAATCCAAATCCCATTTCATTTGGTAGCTCATGAAGAATATCATTCCATTGTCCATCATATTCAACATTAACATGAATCCCCCTGTTTCCTGTCATTTTTTAATACCCAAAAAGAATAGTATGATCGGAAAAACTCGTACTAGAAAAAAAATAAGACAAAGAGGGAGTAATTTAAATCTCTAACATCTTAGGTTTATTTTTTTGATTGTTAACGTAATTTTAGGAATATGATTTATACTTATACTTAACCTTTGGGACATCCCATTACATAACTCAGAAATATCTTTAGGGATATCACTAAAGTTTTTGCATCTTAGATTCCAAAGGATAACTAAAACTTTCATCCGATACTAATTGTAGAGACCCAAACATGACATACATGAACATTACATTATTTTTATGGAATACTTAATACATAAAAAATTACTGACATCCAAGGATCGTAACTGTTTAGTGTCTTCTCAAACATGGACATAAACTTCTAATAATGTTGAATGATCTTCAACATCTCCCCTAAAGATCTTCACCTTTTGTTTTCTTACCTAAAACCATTATTTATTTCTTGGTGAAGGGAAAAAATATAAACGGTGAACTTAAATGCTCATTAATGGTAAACATTATGAACATATAAACAATTGATAAACATTTCAATGTAAAAACGTGAACAAAATTCATCAAAATAATGAGCAAGGACATGAATGTTGGTAGTACAAACAACATAGATCACAATGGAACATCAATAATGGTAAAATATCATTGGAATAAAACATGTAATAGTGTAAAACCATCATGCACTTGATATTATTTCCATATTAGTTGATGAATTTCTACCGAGACCAACATTGTGGACCAAGTCCATTACTGAATCGGGATTACATGTCGTTCCAGCCCTGTATTACTGATCCGAATTTTACATGTCATTCCAGCCATGTCTATCTCTTGAGGTATAAATCTTTACGTAATGAATTAGAGGGAGATATAGGTCCCACCCTTCTCATAATGTAATAAGTTTTACTTTTTCCACAAAATAAACATAAATCATTCATCATAACCGAAAGAATAAAATGGGATTCATAAACATCATCCCATCATAACATAATCCATATAAAACAAATGGATATCATTTCATCATAAAGAAGAATAAATCCATATAAATAATAGAGACATTATACTTTTAACATAAACATTATAAATAATATCATCTTAGATGGAAAATAGTTTTGAAAAAACACATAAAATGAATTCTTGAAGAAAATATCCTTTCTTCTTCAAAATAATTATAATTTTTCGAAATGTCATAAAGAATTAAAAGGTATGAATTTTTTTTGAAAATAATAATGAAATTTGGCTTAGAAATATTCCTAGAAATAATACGGTATGAAACCCTAAAAATCTGTTAATACTGTATAAGTAATAAAAACATTATCCTCGCACCTTTTCTAGAAAAGTCAAAAAGTTCCTCAAATGGTAAACAAAAGAAATATTCCATCCATAACACAATGAAAAAGTAAATGATAGGTAAACATGAATTTAAATATACATGGAAAAATATTAACCACTTTATGAAAAAACATTTTTATGGACATGGATAAAAAATAAAACCCCAGTAAATAATTACATATAAGCAATCTCTGATAAAAATGAGATTGCAAAATTACCCCTTACCTTATGTCCAATTTCTTTTGTATGTGTCCGAGACTCCTATATAGTGGGATTGGACATATTATAATATTGTAACACAATCATAATAAAATTTCTTATATCATATATGATTCAATAATGACTTTATATTAATTGTTCATTTGTCAATTCCATGTTAAAGAAGTGTTTTGGGTAACATCATTTTTTTTATTGTACGGGTTTGTACATGTTGTTCATGATATTATTATTACTTATATCATGATTTAAATACTTCCAGAATGTATTTCATGATTTATATATCATATATATTCAGTATATATATATTTATATAAAAGATTGATAAATGAAATTAAATATACAGTTCATGGAGACTGTAGGTTGTACGTACGAATGAACGTTGTTTTCCATTCCTTATTGACTTGAATAGAAGTATTTAGATGACATATATATATATACATAATTTAGTAGCTTTATTATTTAAAATATTTCATTATTATTTTTTATATATTCTTTATAATCATTCTTGAATGGTTAACAAGAATAATGAATTTAATCGCGTCGTGGAGACGGTAATCCATGCGTATACACGAGCGATGATATCATTCCCATAATTATTGAATGGAATTGGAGTGGATAATATAATATATCAGAATTCGTATCATGTTATAGTAATCATATATAGTTATTCTTTACACCATTATATCCCTTCATGTATGGTGGTGTTAGAAAAACATATTACACCACAGCGTGGAGACGATATTTCGTACGCACGCACGCGCGGCGATTCTGTATTTCTTAGAATGGAGAGATGGTGAATAGGGTTGTTTCATATTTGTAATAATATATCTGTTTATATTTGATACTTATGTTATTACTATATAATGAGTCAACTAAAGAAGAGGAAGTAAAAGTAGAAAGAAACTTGAAAGAATCCGTAGAAGAGATTACCTCTTTTTCGACTAGCCTCTTTTAAACATCTTCTTAGGGAACTAGAGTTGGTATTTTGAGTATACCATAACCTCTGTGATATAAAAAGAGTGGTTGAGAAGGGAAATCGGTATGGGTTGGCCGAGCTAGAAGGCTAAGAATTTTGTAAAGAGGGGAGGGAGGAGGTTCCCTTTTAAATGAGGTGTGAGGGGTACCTTAGGAAAATCATAAAATATTATTTTATAATAAATTAATATTCAATTTATAATGTCTATAAAGTGACTTATATAGATGACAAGGGGGATGGGTCGAAATCCTCTCAACCAATAGGTTTTAGACAAGTTTACGTTACAAATTTAACCTTATCATTTATATTTATCTCTATGTTAAATATTTCAATTTTTACCATGTCTCCTTGTATTTTTACACTATATGGTTAAAAAAACAAACTATAAACTGCCAATAAAACACCAATTTGTTCTTTAATGTCATATATATTATTATATATTCCTTTTTGAATATCCATATATTTTTAGAAACATTATATCATTTAATAAAATTATACTTGTTTGAAAAACTCTTTTATGTAAATTTTGACACTATTTTGTATTTTGTCTTTTTCTAAATTTATAATATCATTATTACTTCGAAATAAATTTATCTGACCAACAATAATATTTTATATTAACCTATAAAATAAGAGGAATTTATAAAATGTATCTAATTACATTTATTTGGGTATTTATAATATCAATCATATTAATATTTCATTAATAAGGTAATTACTGGATCATCATTTTTTCATAAATAAATAAAATTATTTAATATATAATAAATGTAAATAAACTACCATTGTGTAATAAATCATTTCAGATTTTTGATGAATATTTATAGTCGAATTTCTCTAATGTATAAACCTATATTAAAAATATATTAGTTATTAAACATAGATTTTATCTCTTTTAACTCTTCTTTAAATAAAATAATAATAATTGTCCTAATCTAATCCAAGTGGACCAAAAATGTTCATATTTATTCCTAAGGATTTTTTGGTCTTATTATACTTAACTTATATAATTAGAACATTTGTTAGGGTAATAAAAATATCATTTTTACCCTTAATTAATCTATAAAATTTTAACCGTGGTAAATAAAAGTAAAATGTTATTGTTCCCCAAAAAATTATTTTTATCATATTGAACACAATTTTACTCTTTGATATTAACCATGTCTCTCAAATTTTATAAATTCAACTCATAGAAGCATTAAAATAATGTTTTATGTAAATTTGCAAATGCTTCTTGGAAATGGGTAAAAGACGGTAATAAGTTCAATAAATTTTTTTTTACATCTAAAATTATTATAAAATGACTCCATTGAATTATATTGAACGTATATATGTATTATTTATCTATTTTTACATAAAATAAAATTAAATAAAACAAGTAATTATTTAAATAAAATTTCAGTTTCAAACTATAACTCGGTGTTTTTGAATATTCATCAAAAATTGAATGTTTTTTGAAAAATAAAAATAATTCACCCTAAGCTAATTTCTATATTCAAGATCCAAAAATGATGTCCATTTTTAATGGTATATTTTATAAAATTTTAAATAGTGGGTATTACTATTCATAACGGCTAGTTTATATTGTATTTCAATAACATATTGTAGTTTAGTGAAACTCGATATTACGTACAATGCAAGCGATCGATGAAGGTTTATCTTGTGTGTAACACAAGCCAAGAATCGTTTTGCATATACTAAAAGCTAATATGGTGTTCCGTATAGCACAAGATAATCTTGGTGTAGCGTACAACACAGACATGAAAAAAATTATAAATAAAATTTCTTATAAAATTTAGGGGTGTTAAATTCTACCCCCCTTAAAATGAAATTCTCCCTCGAAATTTGTCGGGGATTTAAATTGTTTAATACTAGAAAGATTCATTCACAGAAACCCACATATTAAAAGGGAATTCAGTAACCTAATTTAAAAAAAATGCAACGTTTACCAAAATTAACTCATCACTGGGTTTCCACATAGAAGAACATATGTGAAAATATGGATATGGATAAGAAATCAAACCATCATGTTCTGATAGAGAGTGGTAGAGAACATGGATCTGAAAAATCCAACAATAAAAAAGCAATAAAATTGTGATGATCTATGGTACCATCTGATTCATAGAATATGAGAGTACTAGGACAAAATTTTTTGTTTTCAAGATCATTTCGCAAATGCTGAAGAATTTTTGAATGAAAAGAAATACATACCAGATTTTGGTACAATCTTACCATTGCTCGTGCCTTGAACAATTTCCACTTCACCTCTTAATGAAATGATGTTGAATTTGTATTTTGTGAACTGTTTGCATTTAATGCGATAGAATGATATGTCATTCTATCTGTCTCAAACATAAGGTTACCAAAAGTTATATACATAAGTCCATCTACGTTGAGATTAATCATATATGGTTCCAAAAATGGACTTATACTTCATCTATCATCCTGCTTAATAAAATGAAACATGTTTCTACTAACCAGGGACTTCCTGTATGCAAGTTGTTGGCGATAAATGCCTATCACACATCGGTTGTGGGTTTGATTTCCACACCCTTTTCCGATGCAACAGGTTGTCACCCATCCTGCAAGTTGTCCATTATCTAAAAATACACTATTAAAACATTCCAGAAATAATATCGAAAAATGGTTTTATATATAATCAATATTATCATATGTCCAACATAATCCATTTCAAATAATTAGTCTTAACCAAAATACTTCTATCCAAGCTCATAGTATAATGGCATCGATTACTAGGAATGTCATCAACGAATCATGTGAATACAATCATTTATCTCCCATATATCCTAAGATATATCTTGTTGGTCACATTCAAAATATGTTAATAGCTTAATCTTGTATTCTCTTGGAAAATTAATTCCCATTAAACTTTAAATAAAAAATGAATATTTTCAAAATTTAACTCTTTGAACATAAAAAATCCCAAAAAGAATTATACTCAAACCATGATGTCTCTTTGTCCATATATCAGTCATGAGATCATTAATAATATCAAACATATTATTTTATCCTTGTCTCATCATTATGTTCATATCATATACTTTCCAAAAATATTTCTCTCACCTTTCATGGTTACCAGTACCATTCAAAATATACATTCATATACTCAAGAAAATACAATAGTGTAACAATCCTTAGACTTTTCATTATTCCATAGTACCATACATTATTCTTGATAAATATGCAATCATTCCACTACCTTATTAAAAAATTGACCGAGATTCATCATCTTATTCCTCAACACTTTGTTCATCTCATATATCATTTGTTGTCTCTCCATCCTCATCAACATAAATACTACCCATACAGCCATGTTGATTCTCATCATGAGATTTTCCCATTAGTCATTTGTTTTCATAATGCCCTTACATTCCACATTTAAAACATTTAACCTTTTTTGATGTTTTAGAAATACTATTATCCTTGACCATTGTGTTAATAGAAACATTTCCTTTGCAAATACTGGCTTTGTGTCCCTCTTTTCCACACACAATGCCTCTCCCAGTTCTTTTGAAACATTCTCCTTGATACCACTTCTGACATAATTTACATGAGGTAAATTCAACTTTCATTCCTCTATGATCATCATGAAACTCCATCATTCTCTTATTAGATGAGTCAGGAAACATAAAAAAATTTATATTACTGATTAGATTATGAGATTACTGATTAAGAATGATAATGATATTTTGGGATCCAAAACCCATTTTATTTGGTTTCACATGAAGAATATGATTCCATTGTCCATCATATTCTCCATTAACATGAATCCTCATGTTTCCTTCCATTTCTTAAATCACAAAAAGAATAGTTTGATGGGAAAAACTAGTAATAGAAAAAAAACATAATCAAGGGGGAGTACATTCAATATATAACATCTTAGTATTAATTTTATGAATGTTTTTGTAATTATAGGACTTTAACCTATACTTATACATAACCTTAGGTACATCCCTAGACATAGATTAGAAATATATCTAGGAATCTCACTGAAGATTTGGCAAACTAGTATCCAAAGGATAACTAAACCATTCCTCTTATACCAATTGTAGAGACCCAAAATTGTCATACAAGGACATTACATTACATTTTTAGAATACATAATACATAGCAGAAACTGACATTCAAGGACTGTTATAGTTTAGTGTCTTTGGAAATCATGGAACATGAACTTCTAATCACGTTGAATGATCTTTAACATATATAATAAATATATTACCCTTTTTTCTTACCTAAATACTTTCTTTATATCCTGGGGAAAAGAAAACATTAAAAATATGAGCTCAAATTCTTAGTAAGGGTAAAAATTGAGAACATATAAACAATCCATAAACATTTGAAAGTAAATACATGAACATAATACATCAAAATCTACAGCAATGACATGAATATTGGCAGTAGATAAGGGATAGATAATAATGGAACATCAATAATGATAAAATAGCATGGGAATTAAACATGTAATTTTGGAAAACCATTATAAACGTGATACAATTTCCATAGTAGTCAAACTATTTCTACCAAGACCATCATAGCGGTCAATGTCCATTACTTAATCAGGTTTTCTGGCTGTTCCAGCCCTGTATTACTGAACCAGATATTACTTGTTGTTCTAGCTTTTCATATCTCATGAGATATAAATCATTAACCAATTAATTGGAAGGAGATATAGGTCCCACACTTCTCATAAATAAATCATTCGTACTCTTTCCAAAAAATAATCATAAATCATTCATCCTAACCCAATAAATAAAATAGGTTTCATAAACATCATCCCAACATAAAATAATCCATATAAAACAAATATATATCATTTAATCACAAGAAGAATCAATCCATTTGAATAATAGAGACATTATACTTGAAACATAATCATAATAAATAATGTCCTCATAGATGGAAAATAGTTTTGGCAAAACACTTGAATGTAATTCTTGATGAAAATAACCTTTTTTCTTCAAAATCATTTTTTTTTATGAAAATGAAATAAAATTTTAAAAGAGATGAATTTTTGTTGAAAATAATAATGTAATATTGTATAGGATTCTTCATGTAAATAAGGTGCTATGAAAACATAAAAATTTGTTCTTTCCATATAAGTTAAAAAATCATTCTCCTTGTACTTTTTTCGGAAAAGTAAAAGAGTTACTCTTATGGTAAAAAAAGAATGATTCCTTCCATAACACAATGTAAAAGTCAAAGAGGGGTAAACATGACATCAAACAAACATTTAATAATATTAAAAACATTATAAAAAATCATATTTATGGTCATGGATGATAAATATAACCCTAGTAAATACTTATGTATAATCAATCTCAGAATGAAATGAGATTTCAAAATTATTTTTTTCCTAATTTACAATTTATTTTGTATGTGTCTGATACTCCTGTATAGTGTGTTTGAACATATTATTATCTTGTAATTGAATCATAATAATATTTATTATATCATATATTATTCACTTATGACTTTATATTAACCGTTCATTTGACAATTCAATGTTAAAGAAGTGTTTTGGGTAAAACCGTTTCATTTATCGTAAGTGTTTGGAATTGTTGTTCTTGATATTATTATTACATTTTTCATGATTTACTTACATAAAAAATGTATATAATAATTTATATATAATATATCTTCAGTATATAAAAATATATAATAGATAGATAAATGAAATGAAATACACCGTTCCAGGAGATGATAGGTCGTACGTACGCATGAACATTGTTTTCCTATCCTTATTAACTTGAATAGAAGTAAGTAGATGAATATATATATATATATACATAAATCCAGTAGCTTTATTATGTCATATATTTATTATTATTCATTATATATACATTATAATCATTTTTGAATGGTTAGCAATGAGAATGAATCCCATCGCGTCGTGGAGATGGTAATCCATGCGTACGCACGAGCAATGATATCGTTCCCATAATTATTTGATGGAATTGGAGAGGATTATATAATATCTCCGAAATAGTATCATGTTATAATAATCATATATAGTTATTCTTTACACCATTATACCCATCCATGTGAGTTGGTGGTATAAAAACATATTACACCACGGCGTGGATATGGTATTCCATACATACACACGCGCGGTGATTTCTTTTTTCATAGGATGGAAAGAAGGTTAAATATGATTGTTTCATAATTATAATAGCATATAATTTTATATTTAATACATTTTTTATTTGTTTATAATGAAACATCTAAATAAGAGGAAGTAGAAGAAGAAAGAAACTGGAAAAATCTGTAGAATAGATTATGTCTTCTTCAACGTGCCTCTTCAACACTTCTTCTTAGGGAACTAGAGTTGGTATTTTGAAAAGACCATAACCTCTATTATATTACTAGATAAGTTTTAATGTGAAATTTTTAGGGGTTGTACGAGTATGAAGGCTCAAAATTGGGTAAAGAGGAGAGGGAGGAGGTTCCCTTTTATAAGAGGGGTGTGGGGCATCATTGAAAAAACATAAAATATTATTTTATAATAAATTCATATTCTGTTTATAATGGATAAAATGTGACTTATTCCAAGGATAGGGAGGGTATGGGTAGAAATACTTTCATCCAATATGTTTTAGACAAGTTAAGGTTACATTTTAACCATATCATTTAGATTTAACCCAATGTAAAATATTTTAACTTTTACTATGTCTTCTTAAATTCTTACACTATATGGTTAATAAACATACTATAAACTTCCAATAGAACCCCAATTAATTCATTAACGTAATATATATTATTATATAAGCCCTTTGGAAGATCCCTATATATTTAGGACCCTTATATCAATTAATAAAATAATATTTTTTTAAAAAACTTTTTTATATCAATTTTGACACCTTTTGGTATTTTGTTTTTATTATATATTCATAATAGCATTATTACAACAAACAAAATACATATAACCAACCCAAATATGTTATATTTTCCAATAAAATTATTTTAATTAATAAAATGTTTCCATTTACATTGATTTGGGTATTAATAATATCAATTATGTTAATATTTCATTAATAAGGTAATTACTGCATCACATTGTGTCATAAATAAATTAAATTAATTAATGTCTAAAAATATTAATAAAATATCATTATGTAGGAAATATTTTTCGATTTCATATTGACTTATATAGTAGAATTTATCTTATATATATCCCATTATTAAAAATATTTTAGTTATGAAACATTGATTTTAACTCTTTTAAGTCTTCTTTAAATAAAATAATAATAAGTGTCCTAATATAATACAAGTAGACCAAAGAGGTTCATATTTATTCCTAATGTTGTTTTTGTTGGAATTATATTTATCCAACAGAATTATCAATTGTTTCAGGGTAATAATAATATCATTTTTACCCTTAATTACAGTATTTACTCTTAATCGTGGTAAATAAAAGTAAAAATTTTCTATTCACCAAAAATTATTTTTATCTTATTGAACCACATTTTACCCTTTGATATTAACCATTTCTCTTGGATTTTATAAATTTAACTCACATAAGTGGTAAAATATTGTTTTATGTAAATATGAAAATGCTCCTAGGAGGTGGGTAAAAGACGGAAAAATGTTCAACAAAATTTTTATATATCTAAAATTATTATAAAATGAATCCAATGAATTATTGAACTCATATAGGTTTTATTTAACAATTTTTATCCTATATAAAATTAAAATAAATTAATAATTACTTAAATAAAAATACGGTTTTAAACAATAACTTAGTTTTTTCAATATCTATCATAAATTGAAAGTCTTCAGAAAAATACTAAAAATTCACCATAAGCTAATTTTGATATTCCGAATCAAAAAATGAATTACATTTTTAATGATATAATTTATAAAAGTTTAAAAAGTGGGTATTACTACTCATAACGACTAGTTTATTTAATATTTCAATAACATATCGTCATTTAGTGAAACTCGGTATTGTGTACAATGCAAGTTATCGAGGAAGGTTGCTCCTCTATGTAACACAAACCTAGAATAGTGTTGCATATACTAAAAGCTAATACAAAGTTTCTTATAGTGCAAGATAATCATGGTGTATCATAAAACACAAGACATAAAAGAAAATAAACATAATATTTCTCATAAAATCTCCGGGTGTTATAGATTACTAATATTATTCAATTAAATAGTGTCTCTTCTGGATTGATAAAGTTCACTTTTTTGGGTCATATTATCTAACGCTCAATTTTATCATCAACCCTTAAAGGGTGAGTGCTATGATTTCATTGGAGTATCCTATGAATGTGTTTGATATATGGTTGTTCATTGGGCTGACTTGATATAAATTGTGTTTTATAAAAGTATTACCAAACATTTTGAAATCCCCTAACTATCTAACCAAGATTGGTGGAATGTTATCATCATCTACATAATAATATAAGGCCTTTAAGAAGTTGAAAGGATGACATAATTAGGTTCCGAACCTGGTACTTCTATATCCTAAAAAAGGATATACACTGTTCTGTGATGCATCAAGAATCAGGTTGGGTGTGGTATTAATGATGGACGATTGAGTGTTTGTGTACATGTCTCACTAGTTTTGACCTCAAGAGAATAATTCCTCAAAAAAGGACCTTAATCTTATAATTTTCACTCATACCATCCGATACTATAGAAAATATGTAATGGGAGGGTTCTTTGTTATGTTCATGATTGATAATATCCTAAAATATATCTTTATAGTGTGTCAATTGAATTTCAGATTGTGAAGATGAGTTGAATACCTTTAGTACATTGAATTTTAGATTGACTATATGTCTAAAAAGGTTAATGCGGTATTTCATACGCTGAGTCAGAAAAGTAATACTCATGTCATTTAGGAAGCCGGTGATGAATAGATTTTGATAAACCTTCATTGTGATTTGATTTTGATGTTTCATAAGATTCCTGAAAATTATTTTCATACAACATAAATAGTTACCTCTTCAATCCTATACAGGTCAAATAGAATGTAGTTTTTATATCCTAATGGTTTGGTCCCATGGGAAATAATTTCCAGTGAGGATGTACGTCAGTATTTGTCAATGGATGGAGATGGAATCCAACATGTAAATGGGCATATTTGGGTGCATACAAACACGAAAGAGGTACTTATATTAGAACCTCATGTTTCATAAAGGGAAGTGTATCCAGGTTTCTCTAGAATTTATCAGGTTATGTGTCGTCAATATTATTGTCCAATATTAACTATCTTATACTGGGTTTTATCACTAGGTTTCTGACCTATCCCTAAGTGAAGATGATGTACCAGTGGCCTGCTAGCTCATTACAGTCTATTGTCATCAAATAATAGAAATGAAAAGTTTTCATGATGGATTTTGTTGTGGTATTATATAGGTATCATTAGTTTAGTGAATTGTTTAGGTGTTAATGGATCGAATGAAGAATGTAGATCAATTCCATCTTATTTGGGAGTTATTCTCAGTTGATGATACATGAATACTATTTTTTCATGAGATTATATGCCTATACTGGTTCCATTATACTACTATTTCGCACAGGGATTCTCATTTTAGATCAATTATCTAGAAGGGTGATAGGAGACTTGTGGTATATAGGTGCTTTTAAGCATTGTTTTTAACAATCACACTGGTATACAACCATAAAGGACCATATGAGTGTTGGAGGCAATCTTTCGACCAAGCATCTTTGATTTTGTAATTTTGTAGTAGAGGCATATCTATCTTGTTTGTTTTGATAATAATAATTTTTTAAGAAAAAATTATGATGGATAAATATGATGCATTATACGATAGTCCATTTTATTTGATACCATGCCATCTAGCGGTAGGAGATTTAGTGCAACGAGGTCCTCATCACCTACTGGATAATTCAGAGAAGGTGTAGTTAATCAGAAATGTGATTTCTACTGCTGAGTATATACAAAAATCATTTTTCGACTACCATTGATGACCTCTAGCGAATGAAGACAGGGAATTGTTTCTTGTAGATATCTCAATGATGTATGAATATATAGATACAAAGGCGAGGTAAGTTGACTCCTAATTAATTTGAGAATTTTTAGATTTTAGAAAGAGTCGGGATGGTAGCCTATTAGTTGTCATTACCTCATAGGTACCATTTCATTCAAATGGTCTTAATCATTTCATAGATTCATCATTACAATTCCACCTTGTATGAATATATAAATCTTGATGATGTTGAATTGGGTATCATTGCATATTTTGAGGAGCATCTCAATTTAATAATTAATCATTGAATGATGGATCTCCATGGAAACTCTATCACTTTATTATGGGTGTTATGAAGGAACATTCATGTATTGAATGTGACATGGGAGTGGGAGGCCCACATACATGCTCAGTCCCGAAACTATTGTCAGTAGAGGTTTCACTTCCCCTAAAAGTGTAAATCATCGATGAGTTCATTTGGGGGGGATGACTATAGGATCCTATTTTTTTATGAGGTATGGATCCTTTTAATCTGAATGTAATTACTTGTGTTTTAACTAATATATGTATCATGAAGTTACATTGGTTTTGACGGTGTCTGTTGCTTGTTTGGATCCAAGAACCCCAATCGATTGAAGAAATAGTAGTGGAACATTGTTAGAAGAAATAGTGCATTCTAGTCCATAACATTTGAGTATACCATACAAAGAGTTTTAATGAGCATAAGTGTGATAGATATGTTTCTCTAACCCTGATATATAGTCTCCACAACCGTGAAAGTTATTTTTGTCTTGTTATAATGAATTTTTTCATTGGCTGCACATGGTTGGTCTAACCATAAGCTAATCCAATGCGAGGGGGTCTTTGTAACACCCCGTGATTTTACAAGAAATATTATTTTTAATTTCATTGATGTATTGTGTTGTATGCTACACAAATATTATCTTGCACTATACGCAACACCATATTTCATTGTAGTATAGACAACACTGTTCATGGCTTGCGTTACACACAAGATCAACCTTCCTCGATAGCTTGCGTTGTAGGAAATGCTGAGTTTTACTAAACAACGATATGTTATTAAAATATTATAAAAACTAGCCATTATGAATAGTAATATCCACATCATAAAATTTTATAAATTTTATTATTCAAAATGGACTTCAATTTTGGATTCGGAATATTGAAATTAGATTATGGTTAATTTTTGGTAATTTTCTGAACACATTCAATTCTTGATGAATAGTGAAAAACACTAAGTTATAGTATTAAAACGAAAATTTATTTAAATAATTATTTATATTATTTAAATTTATTTCACATAATAATATACACATAATACCTATATAATATCAATGAAAATAATTGGATTCAATTTATAATAATTTTAAATATATAAAAAGATTATAAAACTTTTCAACATTTTTTACCCACCTCCTAGGAAAATTTGAAAATTCATATAAAACCTAATTTTACCTCTTTTGTGAGTGGAGTTTCAAAAATATAATAGACTTGGTAAATATCAAGGATTAAAATGTTGTTCTGTAAAGAAAAAATAATTTTTTTTGATTAGCAACTATTTACTTTTATTTACCACGGTTAAAAGTAAACAGGGTAATTAACGGTAAAAATGATATTATTATTACCATAACAGATGTCCAATTTCTATTGGATATATAAAATTAGACAAAAAACCACCTTCGGAATAAAATATGAACCACTTTGGTCCAATAGGATTAGATTAGGACATTTATTATTATTTTATTTAACGAAATGTTAAAAGAGTTAAAATCAATGTTTAATAACAAAAAAAATTAATATAGGGTTATACGTCAAATAAATTCAACTATAAATATTCATTATAAATCCAATAATATTTTTAACATCTTGGTATTTTAATTATATTATTTAGACCTTATATAATTAAATTTATTTATGACGTAATGATGATACATTAATTACCGTATTGATGATGTATTAACATAATTGATATTATAAATACCCGAATAAATGTAATTTGAGACTTTTAATGAATTAAAATAATTTTATATGTTAATATAACATATTAGGGTTTCTTATATATTTTTTTTTCTTGTTATAACGATGTTATGAATTTAGAAAAAAGAAAATACCAAATAGTGTCAAAATTGACATAAAAGAGTTTTTAAATCAAATATTATATTATTAATTGATATAATGATCCTAAATATCTAAGGATCATAAGGAGGGATTATATTATTATATATAAGACATTAATGAACCAATTGGCATTCTATTGGCAGTTTATAGTCTGTTTATTAACCATATAGTGTATGAATACACGAAGATACGGTAAAAGTTAAATTATCTATCTTAGAGATAAATCTAAATGATAAGATCATAAATGGTACCCTAAACTTGTATTAAACATAATGGATGAAAGGGTATCTACCAATACCCGCCCTAGACCTTAAATAATCCAATTTAAAGCCATTATAAACCCAATATTAATTTATTATAAAATAATATTTTATGTTTTTCCTAAGGTTCCCCTCACCCCTCTTATAAAAGGTCACTCCCCGTTCTCTCTAATTCACACTTCCAAAGCCATTTTACTCAAAAAAAACCATGCACAAATACCCTTTAAATAGTCCTTCCTTCATCCTAGAGGCCTTAAATTAGTCATAAATCCATCCTATGAAGTTTTTTGATCAAATCAAAAGGAACAACCCAAAGAAGAGGTAAATATCTCACCACCTATTTCAAGTTTTTTACTTCTTCCACTTACTTCTTTATTGTTGTTTCCATTATAAAATAATAACGCCAGTATCATCAATATAATGTGATGTTATTATAAAAATTTTAAAACCATTAATGTTATTTTATCTATCATATGAATGAAAAAGTCACTACACGTGCGTACGTACGACTTACTTTCTCCACGTCGTGGTGTAGTTTGTTATTCAAACATTTCATCTTTTGAATGTGTATAATAATTGGAATAAATGATATAAATAATAAGTATAACATTATGATGATTCTTTATATATGATATACTATCCAATTATATACTATTTTAATATCAAAATAGTGATATAGTCATTCGTGCGTACGTACGGACTACCGTCTCCACGAACGCGATAAGATTTATTTTCCATGATTAACCATTCAAGTATGATTATAACGTATAAATAATTAATAATAATGAATGATATTAAATTATAATTATACTGGATTTATGTACATATATGTTTCATTTATTAATTCTATTCAATTCAATAAAGAAACGAAAACTGCGTTCATGAGTACGTACGACCTACCGTCTCCATGAACATTGTATTTCATTCCATTTATCGATCTATCATATATATTAATATTCTCAATATATATTATATAAAAATCAGGTTTTAAATTATAGAATTAATTAAATAAAGATATAAGTAATAATATCAGGAACAACAAGTTGAAACACATACGATAAATGAAATGATTTTTCCCCAAAACGTTTCCTTAACATGGTATTTACAAATGAATGGGTAATATAAAGTCATAAGTGAATCATTTAGGATATCATAAATATCATTATGGTTATGTTACAAGATAATAATATGTTTAAGCCCACTATACAAGAGTATCAGATACATACAGAATAAATTGGACATAAGGTAAGAGATAATTTTGCAAATCTCATTTTTATCCGAGATTTCTTATAAGTAAGAATTTACTAGGGTTATATATTTCATCCATGTCCATAAAAATGTTTTTAATAAATTGTTTAATATTTTTTCTTGTATTTGTATTGTCATGTTTACCCATCTTTGATTTTACTTTGTGTTTTGGAAGGAATCGTTCTATGGTTTACTAGATGATGAACATATTGACTGTTCCGTCAAAAGTACGATGATAATTTTTTTTTATATTATATGGCATGAACGGATTTTTACGGTTTCATGAAGGAAATTTTTCATGAGGATTACTCTATAATATTTCATGATTATTTTTAAAAAAAAAATCTTTTGAAATTTAATTTCATTTTTTGAAAATAAAATGTTTTTGAAGAAGAAAGGATGTTTTCCTCAAGAATTTATTTCAAGTGTTTTGTCAAAACTATTTTCCATATAAAATGACATTATTTAGCATGATTATGTTTCATTTATAATGCCTCTATTATTTACATGGTTTTATTATTCTTTTGATGAAGTGATATCCATATGTTTTATATGGTTAATGTTATGAGGTGATGACATTTATTGAAACAATTTTATTTGTTGGGTTATGATGAATGATTTATGTTTATTTTGTGGGACACGAAAGAATAATTTTATTATGAGATGGGTGGGACCAATATCTCCATCTAATGAATTTGATAAATATTTATATCTCATGAGATAGACATGGCTGGAATGACAAGTGAATCCAGTTTAGTAATACAGGGCCAGAACAGCAAGTAAACCCAGTTATGTAATGGACTTTGTCCACTATGATGGTCTTGGCAGCGATTCTTTTGCTACTATGGAAATCATAACATGTGTTTAATGGTTTCCAAAATTATATGTTTTATTACAATGATATTTTATCATGATTAATGTTCCTTTATTATATATTCCTTACGTACAACCAAGGTTTATTTCACAACTCAAGATCATGATGTTTAAACATTATGTACAATTTTTTATGTTCAAATATATATGGTTAGTTTTATTTTCTCCATTCTTACATATACTGAGCAATTGAGCTAACCATTTATATATTTTTTCCATTGGAAATAATGAAATGTTTTAGGTATTAATAAAGGGAAGATCTTTATGGGAGATGTTGAAGATCTTTCACCATGAATAGAATATTATGTTCTGAGTTTCCAAAGACACAAAACTATTATGGTCCATGGATGTCAGGTTTTGTTATGTATTAAGTATTTGTCAAAAGTAATGTAATATCCATGTACATAAAACTTGGGTCTCTATAATTGGTATCAATGGAAAGGTTTAGTTAACCTTTGGAAACTAGGAAACAAAATCTTTTGAGAGATCCCTAGATATATTTCTATGGTATGTTTAGGGATGTCCCTAAGTATTAGTATAACTATATGATATAGTCCTAGAATTATGTTGATGATCATGAATATCCTAGTGTGAACCTAAGGTGAAATGGATTAAATAAATTGTGATATGTTAAACATCCCATTAGTGACTTTTAATGATTATGTGGTTCTCTTTATTTTAACTGTTTCTTACACTATGTTATCTGGGTTTAGTCAATGGATGATATGAGAAGGAATTCAATTAACATTGATTCTGATGAAAAAATTGGTTACTATGATCAAAAAAATTGTGTAATGCCTAGAGAGAATGAAACTGTTATTATGCCGAATCAGTCATCATGATTTATGATTATCATGGTGAACATTGGTGGTATTACTAAGTCATCAAATAAGGGGAAGATGAAATTTTATTCATGTTCTCATGGAGAGGAACATAGTGGATAGAAGATGAAGCTTTCTACATATCAAGAAGATGGGAAGAAGAACCTTGAAGAATACCTCAAATAGAGGGGAATATGTTATTTGTGGGGAGAAAAGGGTCATAGAGTGATAGACTATTATGTTTTTCAATGTATTATCTGTGGAGAACATGGGCATTACACAACTCAATGCCCAGACCTAAGCAGAAACTCTTAAATAAAGTAAAGAAATATTCCATACCTATCATCAAAGAGGATGGATTGAAGGGATTATGTATTGGAATTCATGAATAATTTTTTTTGAGGTACATTTATGGTATATGGAAATATCTGTGTATTGATCCATTTTGGTTTTTCATAAGAATACGGTATTGGTAACCATGAAAAGTGATTGAAATATTTTTGAAAAGAAGATGATATCCGCATAATGAAGGGATAAATAGAAAATAAAATTTTTGATAGAATTAATGAGCTCATTAATGATATAAAGACAATGTGATATCATGGTTTGAGTATATAGAATTTGTGGAATTTTTAGTATTTGGAAAGACATAACTTTTGATAGCATTCTTGTTTTCACTAATGTAAAATGGGTATTCGTTTTTCAAGGGAATACTTGATTAAGGAATTCGCATGTTTGGAATGTGACAAAGAATAAGATATATTTTATGATATATGTGGGACAAATGTAGGAATTCACATACTCGGTAGATGACATTTCTAGTAATCGGATAGAAGTATTTTTGATAATCCTAAATTTTGGAATGGATTAATTTAGACATCATATAATATTTTACAAGGCTATAACTTTTTTATTTTATTTTTGAAATTATATAATTGTATAATTTTAGAAATAGGAAAACCCGTAGGATGAGCGACAACCCACCGTGTCGGACAAGGATGCAGGAATCATACCCACATCCGAATTGTGATAGGCCTTTATCGCCTACCACGAGCCAATAAGAAGTCCCTGGTTAGTATGATATTTGATGTATAAGTAAATTTTTGGAACCATATATGATTAATCTCATCATAGATGGAATTATTTATATTTAATAACTTTTCCTAACATTTTTTTGAGACAGATGGAATGACCTTTCATTCTATTCCATGATATGCTAACACTTCACGAATGAAAAATTCAGCATCATTTCATTAAGAGATGGAGTGGAAATTGTTCATGGAATGACCAACGGTGAGATTGTACCAAAATCAATTAATTATTTCTTCTAATTTTAATTTTTTCCACTTTATGGAAATGTTTTAAAAACCGAAAATGTTTTTTAAGATGGTACCTTAGATCATTACAAATTTATGGTTTTGTGATTGTTGTCTTTTTCATAGCCATTTCTCTACCACTCCCCCTCAGAACAAGATGGTTAGATTTCACTTCCATTTCCATATTTTCACCTATGTTTTTCTATATAGAATCCCAGTGATGAGTTACCTTGGGTAACCATTTCATTTCTTTTTTAAAATTATGTTTTAGTATTCGTTTTTATGATGTGGGTTTCTATGAATAAAAATTTCTAGTATTAAACCATTTAAAACCCTGACGAATTTCGAGTGCGAAATTCATTTTAAGGGGGGGTAAAGTGTAACACCATGAGATTTTATGAGAAATATTAATTTTAATTTATTTGATATCTTGTGTTGTACACTACACCACGATTTTCTTGTGATTTACGCAACACCGTATTAGCTTTAAGTACGCAGAACACTATTCTTGGCTTGTATTACACGTAAGAGAAAGCTTCCTAGATTGCTTTCATTGTACGAAATACCGAGTTTCACTAAACAATGATATGTTATTAAAATATTATATAAACTAGCCATTATGAATAGTAATACCTACTATTTGATATATTATAAATTTTATCATTCAAAATGGACTTTATTTTTTGGATTAGGAATACCGAAATTAGCTTAGGGTGATTTTTTGGTATTTTTTCTGAAAACATTCAATTTTTGATGAATGGTGAAAAACAATGAATTATTGTTTTAAACTGAATTTTTATTTAAATAATTTTTCATTTTATTTAAATTTATTTAAGTTCAAAATATACACATAATAACTACATAAGTTTAATGTAATTAATTGGAGTCTATTGATATTAATTATAGATATATAAAAATTTTATATAAATTTTCACCGTCTTTTATCCACCTCCTAGGAGAATTTGTAAATTCAAATAAAACCAAATTTTACAGCATATGTGAGTGGATTTTTAAAAATCTGAGAGACACAGTTAATATCAAGGAGTAAAATTTGATTCAATAAGATAAAATTTTTGGTGAATAGTAACTTTTTACATTTATTTACTGTAGTTAAAAGTTAATTGGGTAATTAAGGGTAAAATGATATTATTATTACCCTAAAACATGTCCTAATTGTATTGGATACTTATAATTCAACCAAAAAGAACCTTATGGATAAAATATTAACCTATTTGGTCAGCTTTGATTAGATTAGGACATTTATTATTATTTTATTTCAAGAAGTGTTAAATGAGTTAAAATCAATGTTTACTAACTATACCATTTTTAATATTGGGTCATACATAAGATAAATTAGAATATAAATATTCATTAAAAAGCTATGAATATTTTCTGCATAATATTAATTTATTTATATTTTATATTCATTAATTAGTTTAATTTATTTATGACACAATGATGATGAAGTAATTACCTTATTGATGAAATATTAACATAACTAATATTATTAATACTCAAATAAATTTAATTTTTGACTTTTTATGAATTACACTAATTTTATAGGTTAATATAACATATTAGGGTTGGTTAAATTAATGTTTTGGAAGTAATATTGTTGTTATGAATTTACAAATAACAAAATACCAAATAGTGTCAAAATTGTCATCAAATAGTTTTTCAAGAAAATATTATATTATTAAAATATATAATGGTGATTAAAAATATATTTTGCAAAAACAAGACTTCTATAATAGTATATGTGACATTAATTAACCAATTTGTATTTTATTGGCAGTTTATAGTAAGTTTATAACCATATAGTGTAAGAATACAAGACGACACGGTAAATTTTAAATTATTTAATTTAGAGTTAAATATAAATGATAAGGTTTAAATGGTGACCTAAACTTATATAAAACATATTGGTTGAGATTATTTCGACCCATCTCTACCCTAGCCTCTAAATAAGTCACTTTGGAGCCATTATAAACCGAATGTGAATTTATTATAAAATAATATTTTATATTTTTCTTAAGATGCCTCTCACCCCTCTTAAAATAGGGCACTCCACATTTTCTGTAATTCACATTTAGAAAACCTTTTTTCTCAGGCTAACTTCACCCAAATACCCTATAAATTGACCTAAATTTATGATTGAGGCCTTACATTAGTCACAAAAACATCTTATGGAACCCTTTTGATCAAATCAAAAGGAAGAACCCGAAGAAGAGGTAAATATCTCACCACCTATTTCAAGTTCCTTTCTTCTTCAACTTCCTTCTTCTTTGTTGAATCCGTTATAAAATAATAAAACCAATATCTTCTATATACTTTGATTTATTATAAAAAAATTTCAACCATATTAGTTATTTTATCCATCCTATGAATGAAAGAGTCCTGACACGTGCGTATGTGTGACTAATCATCTCCACATCGTGGTGATGTTTGTTATTCAATCATTTCATCATTTGTATGGGTATAATAAAGAGTATAAATGATATAAATTATAAAATAACATTATGAGGATTCATTATATATTATATATCATCAAATTAAATATGATTTTAATATCAAAAAAATGATATTGTCTCTCGTGCGTTCTTATGGACTGTCGTCTCCACGAATGCGATGAGATTCATTTTACATGATTAACCATTCAAGTATGATTATAAAGTATGAATAATAAATAATAATTAAATATATTACTTAATAATGATATTATATTTATGTACATATATGTTTCATTTACTTAATTCCATTCAATTTAATAAGGAAATGAAAATAGCGTTCATGCGTATGTACGACCTACCGTCTCCATGAACGGTGTATCACATTCCGTCTACCGATCTATCATATATATTTATATTATGAATATATATTATATATAAATCATGTTTTACAATCTGAAATTAAGTAAATCAAGATATAGGTAATAATATCAAGAACAACTAGTGGAAACACATACAATAAATGAAAAGATTTTACCCAAAATGCTTCTTTAACATTGAATTTAGAAAAGAACGGATAATATAAAGTCATAAGTGAATCATATATGATATCATAAATATTATTATGGTTTTGTTACAAGTAAATAATATCTTTAAACACACTATACCTGAGTCTCAGACACATACATATGAAATTGGACATAAGGTAATGGATAATTTTGCAAATCTCATTTTTTTTCGAGATTGCTTTTACGTAAGTATTTACTGGGGTTATATTTTTCATCCATGTCCATAAAAATGTTTTCAATAAAGTGTTTAATATTCATAGATGTATGCTGAAAGTCATTTTTACACCACTTTGACTTTTACATAGTGTTAGGGATGGAATCATTTATTTTTTAGCATACGATGACCTTTATGAATTTTCCGGCAAAAGTACGAGGAGAATGCTTTTTTAACTTATACAACATGAACGGATTTTTGCGGTTTCATAACGTCTAATTTTCATGAATCTTCTTATACATTATTTAATTATTAATTTCAACAAAATAATTTTCATTTAAATTTATAAGTAATTTTGTGAAAAGGAAATTATTTTGAAGAATAAAGGATATTCCTATCAAGAATTCATTTCTAGTGTTTTGTCATATCAAATTTCCATCTAAGATGACATTATTTAGTATGGTTATGTTTCAAGTATAATGTACCTATTATTTAATCGGTTTGATTCTTCTTATTATGAATTGATATCCATTTGTTTTATATGGATTATGTTTTGATGGGATGATGCATATGAAACCCATTTTATTTGTTGGGTTATGATGAATGATTTCTATTTATTTATTAGAATACGAATGAATGATTTAATTTAGAGATGGGTGGGACCTATATCTCTCACTAATGCATTTGGTAATGATTTATATCTCATGAGATAGAAGTGGATGGAATAGAAAGTGAATCTCGTTTAGTAATACAGGGCTCGAACGTTATGTAAACTCGCTTCTGTAATGGACTGTGTCCACTATGATGGTCTTGGCAGTAATGACTTGGCTACTATGGAAATAATAACATGTGCTTAATGGTTTCCAGAATTACATTTTTTATTCTAATGCTATTTTATCATGATTAATATTCCTTTATGATTTATGTGTTACGTACTACCAAGGTTTATTTCACAACTCAAGATCTTGATGTTTAAACTTTATGTTACAATTTTTATGTTCAAATGATTGTGGTTTGTTTTATTTTTTCCATTCATACCCTTACTGAGTATTTAATCTCACCCTTTTTTATATTTTCCCCAATATATAAAGAAATGTTTTACGTAATAAAAAATGGATGATCTATATTGGAGATGTTAAATCTATTTCACCATGATTAGAATATTATGTTCTGAGTTTCCAAAGACACTAAACTATTACTGTCCTTGGATGTTAGTTTTTGTTATATTTTATGTATTCTGAAAAAGTAATGTAATGTCCATGTACGTCATGTTTTTGTATCTATACTCTTGGGACTGATTATGGGGAATGATCGGTGAAAACTAATTCCATTAATGTGTTCAAATTGGGTGAAATAATTTTAAAGGGTTGTAATGTCTATTTTTACCCACGTTGTTATAATTTTATCCCTCTTTTTTATTTCAACTCATTGTGGACATGAGGCCATCTTATTCTCCCCTTTAGTGTTCTCAAGCCCCCAACACCTAGTATCATTAATAACTTCACTATATGTCTTAAAAATAATGATATGATTATATCATTGGATTCTTCAAGGTATGTTCATCCCTCTTTAAGCACCATTCATTGTTTGTATTCATATTGACGATGTAATATTGATGTGATTTATTGTGCCCAATTTTTTCACGGTGTTCATTAGTTCTTCTATTTCCATCCAATCATGGATAAAATAAGGATTGATACTAGATGAGGAATATATTATAGACATTATGTATGCGGTCTAAGACTCATACCTTAAAGTCTCACAACATAAAAATTGTTCCATTAATTCACAAAAATGCATCACAAAGAATTTCTCAAATTCATCATCTTTAATTTAAATCACCATAATTGTATTGTAGATCATTAATTTCAATTGATTGAATTTTTTGATGTTTATACCCCAAATCAGAATATCCTAAGTAGGCTTTATTCTTTAGTATTCCATTGTAAACCCATGTTAGGTTTACCTAAGACATTCTTCGAGTGTGTCTGCATTGAAATTTGATATGGTAAGTGAATTCATAAATTAATACACCTAAACAGGGACTTATAATTTATTTCATGTACATAACATACCATATTATTCTTAATTAAATGTAATGAAATTATCCAAATAAAATATTATATAATTTGAAAAGGTAAATGGTTTCATGTATCTATTTCACCTTGTAATGTTTAATAGAATGTAACTGAATGAACATGTTAAATGATTGAATGCAATGAGTATTACATGGAATATGATTACATATGTATATATGTTAAGTTAGTATAAGGTGCATATTTTTTGGATATTTTTACCTTTTAGGGTTTTTCAGAGTTTAGAACACGTTAAATTCCCTTGGTAATTATTTTAGCACTTTGAGGACTCCATTACTTATCATTGAGCCGATTACCATGGGAGGTACCAACCTAGAAGAATGTTATTTTTTTATTATGTGAATGGATTCGAATTGTTCCAATGATTCAATTGAAAAATTTATCGATATTAGACTGTCTTGGATACACTGCTCCAATTTATCTTGATGTCTCCATATAGGAGGCACCATGGACACACTCTCTTAGGACAACTCTTTCATAACTAGAATTACTAGGGAAAAGCTTAAAAGAATCTGTCAATCTCTTTTATAGTTTAATTTATTGTGTGTACCAATTAGATTACACTCAGGCCCCATATAGCATGAATGCATGTGAATCTATTATGAATTGACTCAACCCATGTGGTTAAGAATTCCATCGGTATGCCACTGATCCTTTATTTTTATTATCCTTTTTCAGTAATTACAATAGCTTAAATTTTAATTCCCTTTTTTGAAAACTAAAGTTCAATAAATTGAATAATTAATTGATCACATGTTCAGTGACATTACTAGATGATGTTGAAGCACTTATGTGATGTTATTTTATCATTTCATTAATTTTATATACTTTTTCATTGTTTTAGTGTATATACATTGAATTAAATTTTATATAAACAATTTTTGGTGGATTACTAAAATTTATCCCACACCTTACATGGAACATTTTTAACACAACAAGCTTCCACGGTACGCTTCTGTTTGAATAAAAAAATAGCTTGCGATGTACGAAACTTCAAGTTCTAATACAGAACAACAAATCAAACTATATTTTATGTATAGTAATACCCACTTATTGAAAAGTTATAAATATTATCCTACAATATGGACTTCAATTTTGGATTTGGAATATCACAATTAGCTGAGGTTGAATTTTCATTATTTTTCTGGAAACACTCAATTGTTGATGCATAGTTAAAAACACTACGTTATTGATTAAAATGTATTTTTATTTAAATAATTATTTATTTTATTGAAATTTATATAAGATAAAAATTGATACATAATACCTATTTATGTTCAATGTAATTTCTTGGAGTCATTTTATAATAAGTTTTGATATATAATATTGTATTGAACATTTTACCGTCTTTTACCCACCTTCTTGGAGAATTTCAAAATCTGAGTGAAACATAATTTCAGTACATTTCTGAGTTGAAATTAAAAAATATGATAGACACAGATGAAATCAACAGGTTAAATGTGGTTCAATTAGATGAATTTAATTTTTTTGTGAATTGTAACATTTTATTTTTATTTACAACAATTTAAAGTAAATAGTTTAATTTAAAGTTAATTTGATATAATAATTTCACTAAAACCATTCCCAATTCTGTTGGATAAGTGTAGTTTGACCAAAAACAACATTATGAAATAAATATTATCCTTTTGGTCCACTTTATATTGATTAGCGCAGTTATTATTATTTCATTTAAATAAGAGTTAAAAGTTTTAAATTCAAGTTCACATAACTAAAACATTTGTAATATAGGGTTATACAAAAGATAAATTCGACTATAAATATTAATTAGAAAGATAGATATATTTCAAACTTAATGGTATTTTAACTATAAGTTTTATTCATTAAATAATTAAATTTGATTATGAAATAATGATGGTTCAGTAATTATAATATTAATGACCAATTAAAATAATTGATATTCTAACTTTGAAAATAAATATAATTTGAGATTTTTGATGAATTAAACAAATTTATTTGGTTTATATGACATATTATTGTTGATTAGATGATTTTTTTCGATGTTATCATTATTTTATGACTTTATCAAAGACAAAATACCAAATAATGTCAAAATTGACATAAAAGAGTTTTTATAACAAATACATGATTATTAAATGATATATTATTACTAAAAATATGCGGTTCACAAAAATTAATTAAATAATTATATATATTTCATTATTTAACCACTTGGGGATCTCTTGGTATTTTATTTTATGTTTATTAACTATATAATATAAAAATAAAAGGAGACATGGAAAATGATAAACTATTTAACCAAGAGTTAAATATAAAAGATAACGTTGATATGGTATCCTAAACTTGTATAAAAACTATTAGTTGAGAATAATTCAATCAAAAAATACCTAATTCTAGAAATAAATTCATTTTTAGCAATTAAGAGCTAAATATGATTCTATAATAAATTAATATTTTAATATTTCTCTAAGGTGCCCCTCACCTCTATTATTAAAGGGAACTTCCCCTTCTCTAAAAAATCAAATCCAAAGCCATTAGGATCATCCAACCCATACCCAAATATCCTCCAAAAATACCTAACATCAACCTAGATGCCTTATGTTGATCATAAATTTAACCTATAGATCCATTTTTATCCACTCAAAAGGAAGCACCTAAAGAAGAGGTAATAAATTCACCACCCTTTTTCTAAGTTCTTCATTTCATCCACATAATCTTTATTTGTTATTACCATACCAAAATAATAACTCAAGTATGTTATACAAACTATGATGTTATTATAAATATGGTACTATCATATTCAGTATTTTATCCATCCTATAAATGACTGGTCACCATATGTGCGTACGTATGGCTTACCTTCTCCACGTCCTGGTGTAGTTTGTTATTCAAACACTTCGTTATTTGGATGGGTATCACAATGATTATAAGGGATTTAAATAATAAATATAATATGTTAATGATTATGTATATATGATATTCCATCCTATTACATACGATTACACCATCAGTATAATGATATTGTCACTCTTGTGTACGTACGGATTACAGTCTCCACGAACGCAATGACATTCAACCACTTTGTTATCGGCCATTGTTGATCATCTTACTAATTCAAAAAAATTTCTCCTTATAATAGAAGATTTAACACATTAATTTTTAGAAAGGCTATATATTAATGATGTTGTAAGACTTCATGAATTAGCCCTATCGATTTTTCTAGATCGTGATACAGGTTTTACATCACGATTTTTGAAAAGTATTTTGAAGGCCTTGGATACTTATCTTCATTTGAGCACTACCTACCACCCTCAAAATGATGGAAAATCATAATGAACTGTTCAAACCATAGAATATATGTAGTGATCTTTCTCACATGACTTCCAAGGTATGTGGGATTAGTATTTACCTCTGGTGTAATTTTTCTAACACAATAGCTTCCATTCAAGTTTTCAGATGGAACCATATGAAGCATTATATTGAAAGAGATGTCAAACACCGACTTGTTGAGATGTTTTGTGGTGAAATAAGAATTGCAGGCCTAGAAAATGTTGAATAAACAATTTAAATGGTAAAGATTATCAAAACCCACATCAATGCAGCTCAAATGTAGGCAAAAGAGCTATGCCGACAACCGAAGGAAGGATTTGGAATTTCTGATATGAGAAAATGTTTTTTGGAAGGATTCTCCATGGAAGAGAGTTATACATTTTAGTAAGAAGGGTAAATTATGCCCAAGGAACACCTGACCTTTTGAAATTATAGAATGAATTGGGGCTTTAGTTTACCATTTGGAAACACCACCAAGTCTCTCCAATGTTCATTATATGTTCCATGCTTCACTATTGAGAAAATACATCCTAGAACCAATGCATGTAGTGACCTATGAAGAAATAGAAATGTAACCCGATCTCTCTTATTTTGAAGAACATCTCACAATTCTGGATACCTGATAACAAGTATTGAGAAAGAGGACGACCTGTCTGGTAAAGGTTTTACGGAGAAACCATAAGATGGAAGAGGTGATGTGGGAACTCGAGGAACTTATGATGAAGAACATACAAAGTCTTTTGATGTAGTAATATTTTAGAAATTTTAAGGATGCAATTATTTGAATGAGGGAAGAATTTAACTTCCCATACTTCCATGGTAATATTCTCTTTGAATAATACAATAGATTTAGTTGTACGCAAATTCTTGTTCAAAAACACAACGACCAATCAAACAAGCCGTTTTGAATCGTAATACAAACTGTTTGAAAATCAATAAAATTTATCCTTCAAAATGGACTTCATTTTTGGATTATGAATATCAAAAAAATCTTATGGTGAATTTTTTTTATTTTTCTAAAAATATTAAATTTTTGAGGAAAAGTCAAATACTCTGTGTTATTGTTGAAAAACCAATTTTTATTTAAAGAACTATTTATTTTATTTAAATTTATTTTTTGAAAAAATATATAAATAATACCTATATAAGAAAAATATAATTCATTGGAGTCATTTTATAATAGGTTTATATATATAATATTTTATTGAACTTTTTATCTTCTTTTACCCAACATCTATGAGAATTTGAAAATTTGCATGAAACATAATTTAAACACTTCCGTGAGTTGAATTTAAAAATTCCGAGAGACACAGTTGACATTATTATGTAATATTTGGTTCAATAAAATAAAAATAATTTTTGGTGAAGTATAAATTTTGACATTTATTTACCACGGGTAAAAGTAAATATGGTAACTAAGGTAAAAAATGATATTATAATATCCATACACATGACCTATTTCTATTTGATAATTGTAATTTGACCAAATACATCTTTATGAATAAAATATGATCTTTTGGTCTACTAGGATTATATTAGGACACATATAATTTTTTTTATTTATGAAGTGTTAAAAGTGTTAAATTCCTGTTTTCATAACTAATATTTTTTAATATTCTTTTATGCATATAATAAATAAGACTATAAATATAAATTAGAAAGAAAAAAAGTTTTCCTACATATTGGTATTTTATTTATAATTTTTATACATTATATAATTGAATTTATTTTATGACAGAATGATTATACATTAATTAACTTATTATTGAAAATTTCAAATAATTGATATAATTAATATCCAAATAATTGTAATTTGAGATTTTTGATGAATTAAACAAAATTTTCTAGGATAATATGACATTTTAGGATTAATTTAATGAATTTGAATCGAATTAATCATTCTGTTATGACATAAAAAAACAAAATACCAAATAGTGTCAAAATTGACATAAAAGATTTTTTAATACAAATACTAAATTAATAGAGTATAAATTTTTTAAAAATATAATGTTCTTCCAATGATCTTATACAATGATATATATGTCATTAATGAACAACTTGCGGTTCTCTTTTCATATAATAATAGGTTTATTAACCATATAATATAAAAATTCAAGGATACATGGTAAATGTTAAACTATTTAACCAAGAGTTATATCTAAAAGATAAGGTTAATATGGTGACCTAAACTTAATTAAAAACTATTGTTTGAGATTAATTCTAAATATAAACACATATGGGCCAAAATAAAATCATTTTTAAAAATTAGAAAGTGAATATGATTGTATAATAAATTAATATTTCAATCATTCTCTAAGGTTCCCCTCACCTCATTTATAAAAGGAATCTTCCCAATCTCTCAAAATCTCACCTGCAATCAAATTTTCTCGGCAAAATACTACCCAAATATCTTTCCAACTTCCCAAAATTCATCTTAGATGACTTACATTGATCATAATGTCAACGTAAGGATCTATTTTGATCAACTCAAAAAGAATCACCTGAAGAAGATGTAATAATTTCACCACCCATTTTCAATGTTATTTTCTTCTTTCACATCTATTTATTTGTTATTCCCTTACCAAAATAACAAATCCAGTACCTTATGCATATGGTGATTTTATTATAAATATTATACAATAATATTCATTATTCTATCCATCCTACGAAAGACATGTTACCATACATGCATACATACGGCTTACTGTCGCTACTGGAAAAACGACCTATACCCACGGTTCAAAACCTTGGGTATAGCCCCCAAAACCGTGGGTATAGCCTATACCCACGGTTTTGGGAACCGTGGGTATAGCCTATACCCACGGTTTTGGGAACCGTGGGCTGGAATGGCGTCGGTATAGGGGTCTCAGCCTATACCCACGGTTTGGAGAACCGTGGGTATAGGGGAGTCCAATTTGGCACAACGCTGTTCCAGCGTGGCACATAGCAGACCCCACGGTTTTTCAAACCGTGGGTAATTTTTTTTTCAAAAAAATTGGGTTTAGGGGGTTTTGAACCCGTGCAGCGCATCAAGCATTGCGGCCGTCCCACACTAATAGACCATCCCAGCAACTATTTTTATTTGTTTAATATACATATATCTTTGTATATATATTTATATAAAGTATTTAAATTAAAAAAAACGATCCCGGCGGGTTTTGAAACCGCGTCGCGGGCAAGACCTCGCGTCCGCGGAAACCGATAGACCAACTCTGCTGGAATTTTTCTTCGATAAATGTATATATATTTGCCTATATATATTAATATGTGGAATTTAAATTCAAAAAAAGGCACCCAGCGGGTTTCGAACCCAGGCTGCGCGCTGAGACACCGGACCGCTCTACACAACCGGACCAACTCAGCTATACATCTTTTGATTATTTAGATTTATATTGATATAAATATATTCATCTAAACCGTGAAAAAATGTATCCCCGCCAAATTTTTCCCGTGTCCCGCCTAATTTTATTTACCCGCCATAACGCGGGAATGCTATACCCACGGTTCTCTAGAACCGTGGGTATAGGTCTTTAAAAAAAACCCGCAATACCTACGATTTTCAAGAACCGTCGGTGTACAACTTCGTAAAATACCCTATACCCACGGTTTTCTCGGAAACCGTGGGTATAGGTCTTAAAAAAAATTATACCCACGGTTTTTGGCACAACCGTGGGTATAGGTGGCCTATACCAACGGTTTTTGAAAACCGTGGGTATAGGTTCACATGTTATCCCTATACCCACGGTTGTGAAAAACCGTGGGTATAGACCTATTTTCCAGTAGTGTGTCTCTATGTCGTGGGGTAGTTTGTTATTCAAACACTTAGTTTTTTGAATGGGTATAATAATGAGTATATATGATTTAAATAATAATAAAAATATTTTAATGACTATTTATATATGATATAAAATCCAATTACATACAATTTTTCCATCAATATAATGATATTGTCACTCGTGAGTTCGGATTACAGTCTCCATGAACACGATGTCATTCATTCCCCATCGTAATCATTTAAGAATAATTTTCATCTTGTGATTAAAAATAATGTTTAAGGACATAATAAAATTATGGATGTTACTCAAATATATCCTATCAATAACAAACATGTCTTACATATCGAAGCATATAAATGAAATCAAATTAGTTAACACATGAAAATAATGATAGAACTGAAATATTATTAACAAACCAATATTAGACGATAAAATATGATATCATATTTGTGTATATCATTAACTTATAATTTAATAACAATGTTCTAGCTATTATATAACAGGATAACATTCCATTGACTAAGAAAAATTACTAGGTAAGGGTCAATTACACAATCTCATTATTATCCGGGGATATTTTGACGTAAGTATCTACTTTGACCATTTTATCATACACAAACATGTTTCTTTAAAATGTATTTGAAAACATTTTTACTAATTCATACACTATAGGATAATGTCATTTTTACCCTTTTTTAATTTTTATAAAATTTTTATAATGGAATCTTTCATTTATTTTCTAAACAAGGTACTTTATGACTCTTTTTGTCTGAATTAAGGAATGACTGTTTTTAACATATATGAAGGGTGTAGTTATTTTACTCCATTTTTATACCTTTTAAGAATCCCTTACAAGTTGATAAGAATATTTCAAAAATAAATATTTTATTTTATAATTTCATTACTTTTAAATGATTTCCAAATAGAATGATATATTTCCCTCAAACTGTTTTGATTTCATGTATGTCAACATCCATTGGTGGATTTTACACTTGATTGATGTTATGATACTATCATACATATTGTATTGAATGTTTTGAGACAGGTCTGAATATAGACGATTCGTTTTTATACCATTCATGGTTTAGGGTTAATGTATTAACATTTCATATGATATTTTTAATACAAATTTTTTTGTTATGCTTAAAAATTTTCATATGAGAAATGCATTGGGCTTAGTATTTGATGGATGGAGCTCGCTAAAGCTCCGAGATACATCAGTAGGTCTCATGAGACAAAGTAGTGTCTTGGAACGGGGCTTGAAAAAATAATAATTTTATTCATGGCACGAGGCCTTGACTATGTCGTTTTGATGTACGACATTATGAATTCCATCTTAATGAATTTGGATACTGATATTGCATGTGATTATTAGACTAGTAGAATATCCATGTGAATAAGTAATTATCATTATTTTGATTTATATTTTCCATATTATGATTATTTTTATTTTTATAGGATTTATTTAGTCTTATAAATTTCCTAAAATGTTTATGCTTATTTATTAATGTTTCCACTATTTTGTTATCCTTATTTGGAATCTGAGCTCACCTATTTCATTTTTTTATTTTTCCTAGGATTTGAAGTAGTATGTTATGACTGACCAGCAGAGATTTTCTAAGGTATATGGGTGTCGTCAATGGATACAATGTTTTTGTGTTTTCCATTTTATAATGTACTGTAAAACTTATCAATATATCTAGTACTTCCAAGGCTACAAAAGTAACCATCCTTTCGAGACTTGATCTTTTGTGATCATGGAAATAATAAGTAATAATTCAATGAATCTAGGTATATATAGTCAGGGAATTACAAATTTTTTAGTGAACATAAATATTACATGATTTCAAGTGTGGAAAAGGTAATGTGTCCCTCATTAGACACCTAAAAAACTTTCTATGTAGCAGATTCGTAGCAGAATATTGGGAAATTTGTCAAGATTCTTGGATAGTTTTTGGCCTTTTTGAATCCCTTGTATAGAATCTATTTTATTATCTTCCTCATACCATCTATACATGTTTTTTATTTTTTAGAGTCCTGACATGACATCATCTTTTTTATATGATTTATATTTCTGTTGGATTTGATTAATGATGTTTGATTTTTATATATATTTTCACTTCAAATATTATTCATTACTTTGATTCCACTATTTAATTTTCTATTTAACAATTGTGGTCCACTTTTACATGAGGATATATTCCCCCATTTGACACACCCTTAGCAATCACTACTAGTCAGCATCATTTAGTGTTTCGGGAAGTTCACATGAGCTTATATGGCCAAAAGGGTTTAGTTTCCCAAGAGTGAACCGTGTCCAGGACATCGCACTCTACAAGAATTACTTCACAATCAGAACAAGACCTATAATTATTAAAAACATAATTTTTGTCAATCCCTATATTCAACAAAAAATAACCAGGTCATGCCATATAATTATTATGGAAAAGCCAAGACATGAACTATAAGAATTACATCATAATTAGGACATTCCTTATAATAATTACATTATAACCACAACACGAGTCACATAGGCCTAAAAAAATGACAGAACATCCTATTACACAATGGTAAATTAATTAAATCTCTAATTATATTTCAACAATTTTTCATTCAGGAAAATATGTCTTATGACATTATAATTACAGTAGGTCGAACCGAAAATCCATTAATTTAACTACTTTAAGAGTTGATTCAATCATAAGAAAACACCTAAACATTCCATGTAATGAAAATTAAAATTGATATCAAATTAAAAAAAAGTTAATCCCCATAAGATATTCTCAATTTTCACATTACATTATCGTTTGAGGGTATGTTCAAAAAACGGGTAGCTGCAATCCATGTATCAACATCATTATATCGAAATGGAGAAAATGAGTTGTATAAACACATGTTTACCAACACCTTTTATTTATATAATGAATGAGGATAGAGTGTCATCACAATTTATTAGTATTTAGCTTACTTATAAAATGAATGGACTATAGGTTTTTATTCTAGACCACCTACCTTTATTCAATGATCAAGAAAACACTCTCAATAGGGAATACCAATGAAGAATGAAGGGGTAAGGGATCAAAAATGAAAACCATGATTACCCAACCTTCTACATAAAACCAATATTTAAATGATGGAAATAAATTACACCACCATGATAAAGGATTGATGATGAAAATGGGAAAACCAAAGAAAAGTAACTCATTGTGCATCAGATGCTAGATGGGGATATTCAGAATAAGAAGAATCATCCCAAAATCACCAAGTGTCACCCAAAGTTTTGAGAGATAAAGATTAATAGTGAAATAAAAATAATATATACGCACAATGTGGTTGAAACCCATATGTCCCAAGACCTTCATGAAATGAACATCTTTCAAAAGATCAATTTATCAATTAATATAATATTTAAAAAATGTGTTACTTTAGGATAAAACAAACATGATCATCCTTTTCATAATGTGAATTAGTTTAAAAATGTGTAAAGTTATCATGATTGGAACTAGTTCATCACATCTTTCTAGAAACATGTTCACATCATGTAACCTGTTCACGATGTGAAAGTGCCCCATATATAGATCACATTTAAAAATTTGGATGATGTACCTAAACCATATATAAATATCACAAAAACCATGAATAACCAAAAAAATTCAGTGAAAAATTAATTTCCAAACTTCACTTTGTAAAAAAAGAATATATCCTTGGTCACAAATTAATTTTCCCCAGAAATAGATCCTGATCCTCAAAAGAAAAGTCAAACCCAATGACATATTAAGAGAAGAAAAACGTAACTGAAATAATGGTTTATCCAAAACTCAAGGAGGGAAAGAAGTGAAAAAATATAGGATCATAAATACTCCCCACTATATAAAATTTCATCCTCAATCATCATCAAGCATCACTATGGGGTCTCGATGAACAACTATGGACAGTTTACTCACAAATATTATTTCATCAACCATATCTCCTCTTGAACAATCCCAGGATACCACAATACTCGTACTCAATGTATAATATTTCATCAGATATACTTCTCATAATAGTCATTACAACATATTAGATTCCCATTAAAAGACACATCTACACCAAGCTCTATATCATCAGCATTTATCTTGTGGGAAGGCCCATAATGATATATATGATGTTATGATACATGAAACACATAATGAATGAAACTACAATATTATGGAAGGTCCAATATATATGCCATTATAGTAACCCTCATCTCAATCTCAAATTTCCAAATAACCATTGGAACTAGCTTTCCATATTTCCTTATACAAGATTTCACCAACATAAGGGAATCCCAAAGGAAAAAATGATGACACACCTCAAACACTAGTCGATTCCTCTATTGATAAACATTAGATCTATTCCTTCATTGTGGGGTCACCCAAAACTTCCTAATTAATTTAATTGACACACATATCTCCAGATTGAGACTAGGTCCAATCATCATTAACTCACAGACCTAAAACCACAAAAGTGGTCAACGACATGACTATCCATACAGTGCCTCGTATGGTTCAATCCAGAATGATGCATGTAAGATGTATTTATATAAAGTATCTACATGTTCCTTATAATTAATTCACAATCTAGGTAAATACTGTGCACTTGATTTTAACATATCCTCCAGAATTAGAATAGTCCATTTGGATTGAACACAAGTATGTGGATGATATGTTGTACATAGAAGAACTTACAATTCCAAATCATTATTATGAAACTTCCATTACTGAAAATTGAAATGATGATAACTATTTGAAATAAATATCAAGGGAATATTATGCAACCAAACAGTCTCATGCAGATAAATTCTACCCAAATCATCTACATTAAAGGCCTCCCACATTGGCCAAAAGTGATATACCATTGTCAGTTGATCCAAGATCACCCAAAACACGTCATTATTTTGAATAGTATTTGGTAATACTATAAAAAAATATAGTCATGTCATATGATTTCCATTCATGGATGGGAAAGAGCTTCAACATCTTATAGTGTTTGTAATTATTAGCCTTTTCCAACGTATAGGAAAACAATCATTCAAATAAATCCCACTATCATTTTTTCATCCCTACACACTAGTACTATAATGGATATCACAATACATCCTTGTAATCCCAATATTTACAAACAATTTAGAAGAAGGAAACCCACACCACATCACCTCACATATTCCCATAAAAACCATACTTTTCATCAGAAAAGAAGAGAGTCACCATTATAAAATGTACATCCTGGTGGACGATTCACATCATATATATTGTCCCTCAGTGATACATCCAATAAATAAGTTAACATATCAATATTTATCTTTTCCAAAAGAAAATTTAGAATAAGAGTTGATGTTATTGCCCCAATTCTTTGGGATTTTCATAAATCCAAATGCATATATATAAATAGTTTAATCACCGTATACTCATTCTAATACTCTCGTACTACCTCTATCTTTGTTTTCTAATTCAAGGAATTGACAATAATGTTTCATTTACCTAGTGTATAATACAAATAAAAGTCAATATACTACATATACTATACTGACCTTCTTCTTCTAAAGGATATGGTTCCACATACATTATTCATACGATACAATTATTGTCCATGTACACCACAAAACTCTTAATGAAAAGACATTGTCTACAGAGCCTTTTGGTGACTACCACCATAGCTAAATCTAGATCATGAGTAGGATAATTCCACTCAAGAGGTATTTGTTTCCTATGGTCATAAGAAACAACTTAGTCCTCCTTCATTATAATATATCCATTTTCAATTATGGAAGCAACATATTACACGATATATGACTCTCTTGATAATGATTCATTGAGGATCAGTGAAAAAGTTCAACATTATATTTAGATATTGAAAATATCCCTCACAAGAATCTGACCAGCAAACATCAAACCCATCTTATACATCAAGGAAATTGGTTCCATCATACACGTGATGTAAAGTTTGAAATGATGATAATACCCTACTATACCAAGAATTCATTAAATCTAAAAGGCATAATTTTTTTATACCAAGATAATATAGAATGAACCTTCTCTGTGTCCACTTACACTCTGAACTCTAAGATAACAAGACCCTATAAGTTCACTCTATCAATCTCATAACTGCATTTAGAAAGTTTGACGTAACAATGATATTCTCTCAAAATAATAATGATTCTATCACTATGCTAGACATGATGATATATAGACTACGATTACACTATGATTTCATCGAAAAAATCAACTGATTTTAATCCTAGAATGTATAGAAATCCTTGTTCCTTAAGGCCATGAATATCATCAATGCATTCATCAGACTGAATTACATTACCATAACTTTATACAATCTATACATACCACCAAAAATTGTATAAGGTTTGTACGATGCTCTCACCCTTATATTATGATAGAATGATCTAAATTAAATAATAGAGAAAATTTGGAAACCTATTAGGTGATCAAAGAAATTATCAATGTGTGAGAGTGGGTATTGGTTATATACCTTCAATTAGATCAATCATCGAAAGTCCAAAAATAAGAACAATAAAACATCAACCTTCTGGTTGAAAATAACTGGAGAACCTAACAGAGATATACTAGACACTATGAATCCATTCTCTTCTAGATCATCCAATTAAACATGTAATTTTTGAATCTACATTAGTTTCATCCTATATTTTGAGATAGAAAATGACTCCTCATTCGGGAACAACTCGAACATGGACTCGATCTCATGCTTAGGTGGTAGGACATAGAACTCTTCTAAAAATCATCAAAAAATGTATCTACCACAATATGAAATGTCTCCTATAGAATTACAACAACATATAGTGAATTAATTGATATTTATATTGTAAGACAATAAAATATACATTGTATTGTTCATAAATGACCACCAAGAACATCCAACTCACTTTGGTGAAAATAACAATGTAATTTTGGAGATAAAAAGGTTGTTATAATATTGTAAAAGAATATATGATCCTTTTATAGACTAAAAAAATAAATTCTATTAAAAAAATTATATCCATTCATTTACATCACAATCAAATCCAAAATGAAATAGTAACCAACAATCATAAGATAACATGCCTTGGGATGTTTGATATTCTCTGACTGCACAAAAAAAATTGTGGCGACGTTCAAATCACTACAAAATATTTCAAAAACCGAGCCAAATAATTTTTAAAAAGTTAATATATATGAAATTATATTATTCTTTGATTAAAAATATTATTATAGAGAATATGATAAATGAATTTTTCCTCTGTCTATGGAAGTCCAACATCCAAACTCATCGATGAAAAATGTATAACATACATTGTGTTATCCCCTCTACCCCGAGAATCTGTCAGGATACCCAATTCTTTTTATTTTGTGTGTTTTTTCCACAATTAAACAAGGGTACCATGTTCTTTTGCCACATCTTGATCATCCAATGAAACTCTAACAATTAGTCTGCTGAGGGGTATCAGATTTCATCCCAAACATAAGAACTATCATAACCCCCAACAACGTTTTACTGATAAAATTCCCTATAGAGCCTCAATATGTGCACCAAAATTAAATAACCATTGTAATCAAATATAGGGTACAAAAACATAGGCCTCTTGTGTCCTAAATTTCTGCACTAATATCACTATAAAGGATCATAGTCCTGAGATAGATTCACAAAACCCAGACTACTCTACCAACTCAATTTTAGTAATAACTATAATATCCATTCATCTATCTACATAATGAACAGATCTTAGTTCACCATACAGGATCATCTTGGATGTTGCTCTGGGCCTCACTAAGATTCCCTTCTATGATGATATACTTATTCACCAGGTCCAAAAAGCTACTGATGTGAAATTTGTTCACCTGCAATGAGATGTCATTGTGAAGTACATCGTGGAAATTTCCCACTATTACAATGTAATCATCTACTAAAGTTAAAAAAGTGCTTGAAGTCAATAGGACATTCAACATAGTCTATCACAAAAAATGATCTCTTATTTCAGATGCATTAAATCACGATCCTTCTCATCCACCAAATTATATATTTAGAAGTGTCTCAAAAAATTCACCTAGAACTCCTTCTAGGATAAATCCTCTTAGAAGACATATTTCCCTATCATTTTCCACCAATGCTGGGATGGTCCACGAAGAGAGTATACAACAAGATTATCCCTCTTATTAGCCAGTGTCTCGTGTTTATTCAATATAATATAGACTATCTCAATCCATAACTTAGATCCCTATGATCCCCACTCACATGAGAACATTAGAGGATGATGTAGCCGAAAATATCTCATTTGTTTTGACAGAAAAGGTATATTTTATGCAATATCTCTTTTTATGGATCAGATGACCTTATAAATATTTCATGAAGATGAACATAATTCTTATTATTGGGAAATATAATAAAATCTAGTTGAGCTACAATTGGAGAATGTTAATTTCCATTCTGTCAATGGTGAGTTCAACGATGATGAGGAGGAATTTTCACTCTAAGAAAAATATTATCCTTAGTGAACTAGAAAAACTTCATGTTCAACTACAATAGGTGTAAACAATAAAAAACCAATTTCCTTGGAATAACATGTGAATTATCATGATGTAAAAGATCATATCATTCCATTTTATTTATAGAAAACATGTATCTCACTTTATATTTCATTCATTCAAATACATCAAATGAAATAAATATATACATATATTGAACAGAGCTTTCCAACATATATCTCTATGTTAATATGATGATTCATTTATACTAATATAGTGCTATACCAGGCCACAACTAAAAATATGAAAAAATAATAACATCACACAACAAGATAATCACACAACGTTATATAAAATTATTTGTAACAAGTGAAAGAAATGAAAAATAATCCCATACATAGGAACTCAAATTTTACCCCATACATGTGTTAGATTAACCCATTACCAAGATCATTACTATGTACAAACCTGATCTTAATATATTTTCAACCATTCCAAATATATTAAAGCAACATAGTAAAAAACATGATCCTATGATACCACATTGTTATGTCCCCCAATCAAACACTCACTCACTTTTCCAAACTGTGTTGATTAATAGACCTAAATCATTCTTCTTCATTGGCTAGTGACTAAGAATTATTTTAGATTATATAATAAACAATGTTGTTAGAAAATAACCCATGATATAGAGATGTATTAATAGATTAAAAAAATATCAATGAAACATTAGTAGAAGAAACTATATAATAATAACAGATACACCTAATAGTGAAGTCAAATAATTAATCCAAAAAATATGAGAATAATGTAATGAGAATTTGTAATGTAACTATAATTAATTTATAAAATAATACCACTTTTAAAAAAATAAGGTCAATAGATTTTGGTCCTGGAATCTACATTATATCCATATCCAAGATCCAACCCATCAAACAAATAAAAATCAACAACAAGTTTTTTTTTCTATTTCTAGACATGCATCCATGTAATCTGCTTTTCTACCAAACAACAACCTGAATAAGTTGTAAGTAAAACATAGTAGGTCAACACGAATTTTTTTTACCAAACCCATTCGAAATAAAAATTTCATGAAATTAGAAAATATACAATATTAATAATTATTCAATTAATACAATATAAAAACAACTTGCTTCATTACCATGCCGAAACATCTCTGGAAATATTTCATAACTATTACAACAACAACCAGAAACCAATGTTATAATCATATAATAGTATATAATAATTGTGGATAAGAATGATAATATTATCTATACAACCAATCAAATCCCTATAATCATTAAAGCATGAATGCGTCAAACACTATATGCATTATTACAAAATTGGTTCATGCCCAATAAATTGTACAACATTATCTGGGTCAATCTCTATAAGAATTACTACATAACTGGAACATTCCCCACAATTATTATGGAATAATCAATCCAATATCTATAAGAATTATATTATAACTAGGACAGGTCCTATAGTCATTAAAAAATAACCACAAAACCAGTTAACAAATTCTGAATAAATAAATAGAACCTCATATTCCACAATTATTATATTAATCTATCTGTAATTTTCATTCCATTTATTTTCATTCGTTAATTTATGACATGGTAGATAATCATAACATCATGTGGAATAAAAAATAAATTAATTTAACTATTTTCCCATGTTATTCATTCACGGTAAATAACGTTAATTTTTCATGTTATTCAAATTTATATGTTTTTAGTTAATTTGTAATAATAAAATTTAATTCAAACCAGATGTTCTCAATTTGTCAATTCCATTAGCAAAAGAGTGTAGTCTCACCATATGGGTAGCTACAAGATAGGACTCAATGCCATTATATCCTAAGGGGTCTATAGTGAGTTCCAATCACATGAAAATCTATGACTTTTATTTTATTTATTAATGGTCATGGTGTGATATGGTAATCACAAAATATTTCAAATTCATAAAAAATGGAATAAAACAAAGGGTTTTGTTCATGACCACCAACATTTATATTTTGATGAATGAATCAATCTAAATAAGAAACACTAATTAATATTGAAGGTTTCATATTTCAACAAGGAAAACATGGATCACCCAACATCTAGATCAAACCCTGATTAAATTGGTTGTAAGGATTTCACACTACATTATTGGAGGATAGTAGAATAAAAGTGGAAAACCAAATTTACGATACTCGTCTAACAACAATCATTAGAATCTAATGTATGTAAGGGTATTATATTCCTAGAGTCAACTAGAGTAACCATAGGAATTAAGAGAGGTGGTTTCAAAATAAAATGAAAATAATTCATAAATACAGCTTGGTTAAAAACTAATAGTCCCAAGATATTAATGAAATGAACCCCTTTCATGATGTGAATTTCATTTTGAAAATTTCATGTATTATATGATATACTAAAAAACAAATCATCTCATGTTAAAATAACCCTGATTGACCTTTTCATGATGTGAACCAATTTCATGACATGTAAAAATTTCACTATCTAAACCAATCATGAACATCAAATAGGAAATAAGTTCACATCACTAAACATGATAACAATATTAATGTGTCTACAAATAGATCACAATACATATTTTTCAAAAACAACATGAACCACCTCCTAAAAATCATAAACCCATAGAGAACCCTTGAAATCCTTGGAATCATTTGTAAATGGAAACAACTAATTCAAACAATAATACATACTTGGAGATAATTGTTTTCCCTTGTAATAGATCTTAGTAACCAAAATAAAATACTCGAACACCATTGATTAAGAGAATAGAAAACTTAATATAATAATGGTTCATCCATAACTCAAGGAGAGACAGGCATAAAAAAATATTGGATATTACCAAGGATAAAATGATCTCATATAAAATAAATAATTATCTAAATTGTTGGATATGATTAATGTACCTTCCACTATAGCTTTTGAAAATTCAGGATCAGATGTTGTAATTTCATAAGATTAATAATTTTCCAATGCCATTTTCTTTGGATAAATCCTTTAATTCATGGAACAATAATTTTCATTTTAAACCATCATCTTACATTTAAATCATTGAATATTTTAAGTTTCATTAATCAAAATGAAATCACTTGATCGGTCATATTTCTCTCCCAACATGAAGAAACCTCCCAATACTAACAATAGTGTTCTATAATGCTTCAAAACAACATTATCCCATGTGAAAATCCTAAACACTCTATATTCCTTTTTTAGGTATTTAATTTTCTATAGTTCAGAACCACCATTTTATGATCATTATTTCTCTCAATCGAAAATTACTGGGAGAATTATTTCTCCTTCATGGTATCACATTATAAAATTTCATTGTATCATAAAAAGGTATTGGAGAATAATATCCTTCAAAGTATTTTATTTATCCCTTCAAAGATATAGCCAATATTTATCTTTGAATTATTTGTGTAGTCTGAAATATGCCTTGCTTTACTTATATAGTTAGCTCCACACATTGTAATATCTTCATCTTTCTTTTGAATTTTTTTACTAAATAATTTTCTCTATATATGTGATCAATTATCATGAAAAAAATAATTTTTAAATAAAGGTACCCTAAAATCATTCCACCCTATGATTTCTATTTCTTCATCATTCTTAGTTTTTTAAACTAATTACCATAATTTATCTATGTCACATATTAGATGATAAACCTCTATTACATTCATTTTGATTTCAATACATTCTGATGTAAGAAATTTCATTAATGGGGGAACTTATCCATCACTTAGACATGTATGGATTTGTAGTACCATAAAATGACTGAGGTTTTTGACACATGAAATGGTCCATTATTATTTATCCACGTTCTATTTCAATATGATTATATATACTGGAAAGGTTATTGGTCATAACATGAGTCACCTACCCTAATATAGTTATTATATATTTATCTTCAGTTCCATATCCAACTTCAACATAATTATATTTCGAATGATATTAATACTTACATGAATTACATGCCTTTATATAGATCATATTCTTTTTTCTACGCACCAATTCAAAACAATGGAATAAATTAGATTAAATTATAACATTACGAAACAAAATGTATAATTTCAAATCCTTTGAAACTCATGATATAATTAGAAAATTTATTCAATGCTAATATTGTATTCATAATCATAGTTTCATTATAAATATTATCAATATTTTTAATCATTTCACAATGGATTATATATAAAATGTTAATTAACCAATGTTTATCCCTTGGGAGTATCAAACCAGATCTGCAGTAAGGGCACACTCACCACACACTTGAGTGATGGACACTATATACTTGACCAACTCATTTTCTGGTTATGACCCCTAGATGCATCTATTTAAAAACTAAATCCACTTATATTATTCATATGTTGGTGTATTTCAAGGAAAATAATACAATAACAACCATACCAATTATATTATAATATTATTATAATTATAGATATATATAGAGTTTGTATTTTTTTATTGTATATTTTTCTAAATGTATTTCCAAAGGATTCTACTAAACATCTTATTATACCAACTACAACACCAAAACTCCAGTACCTCAGGTACAGTGGGTATTTTACAACATTTTCATAAGAATAGGGATCATTACAAGAATGACTAAATAGTTTAATATTCATGGGAGATACTATATATACATGAATCTGATATTACAAAAGAAAACATGAAATATAATACAAAATTTTTAGTGGGAACATTGATATTTATTCTAGTAAATTTAATATTTTATTTATAAATTATTGTTTCATATCCTAAGGAAGGTGAAACATTGTAAGGGGTTAGTTTGTATTCCTACTTAGTGAAAACATAAAAAACAATCTATCACAATGAAAATAAAACATGAATAATATTACTGAGAAAAATAATAATCAAATATTCTATAAAAACAATTCCATAAAAGGGTGTAAATATATTTTGATAACAAAACAACAGAATAAATCACATCTATAATAATAACTATTTTCATTATGATTTAATGAATAATTCATGAAAACATTATCATACCCCCAATGCTTTATTCAATGAAAACATACATTAATAGTTGAGGAATACACAAAATAAATAATCTAGTTTTCATCATGAGACCTATTTATTCAGTTAGGGGATATAGAAGGAGACATCCTACACTTACTAAATTCAAATCATTCATTATATCGAAGAGGGTACACATAATAAATATAAACTTCCATATGAGAAAAGTAGTAGAAGAAATGATAATAAATTTCCAATTAATAAATATAATTACAATACACCGAATGTAATATAAATAATTGAATGATATGATTACATCACAAATATATCATAATATTAACCAAAAATAATTATCAATTATATGAATGCACATTAAAAAGATCACAGTAATATTTATTAGGAGAAGTACCCATTTCATTTTTAAACAACTTTTTTAAAATTTTATAATTTCAAAAATATAAAGGAAATAATTTTATTTTAGTGGAATCTTATACAAAATTATTTTAAGATTCAATGAAATGAGTTTTCATGATAGTGAAAATTTTCATTTGTGTTGTATATATTAAAAAATTCCATTCATAATTTTGTAAAATGGTTAAAAGTGCCTCGTTTGAAAAAAAAGTCAAGAAGATTCCATTGAAAATATTTTGTTCAAACTAAAACATGTATAAAAATTTAATTCATAAATCATTGGATAATATTAAAAATAATAATTTCAAAATTAAATGGAAAATATTAGAATTTTAAGGAAATGATTCCCAATAGAGAATAAAAACAAGGTATGTTATCTTTGAACAAATTATTTTGGTATCTTGAGTACATAAGAGAGGTAAATGAAAGTAAAACATATAATTTATAGAAATAATGAAACAATAAAAAATTATTCATTATTAATATACATGTATCAATTGATTCTACCAATTGAAACATACACATAAACTATCCATAATAATGAAATTATTTTCAGTCAAACCCTAACCTCATGTCTCACATGAGTTGTATGTTCTTTTAGAAACATTTATTATAAAAATTAATTTATTATAATTATATTGAAGAATAATATACTTAATAATATCATATATGATCCAATTATTATAAATAACTCATCCCTAGTAGCCCAAATATTGTGGTTTCATTATTGCATTAGAATTGGATACACATAACCACATTCTGAAGTACTGTATAGTATATTTATCTTAGTAAACTAGGCATATACATGGATTTCATAATATAATTGAAACAAAAAATAAAACATAGTAATTGATTTTATAACAACATCATCTACTTTTAATATCTCTCAATATCAATAACAAAAAAAACTCTATATCATCATGGGAATGGAAACATAAGAAATGTATGGACTCAAATAACTAATGAAAGTTTGTGTATAATAAATGATATCAAGAATAAATAATTCATAATCATTATTAGAAGGTAAATATCTGAAAACACGTGAAATTTAATTAATAAATTGAGAATAATATTTTAGAAATAAATTATAATAAAAAAATTTTGTATACATAATCACGTGATCTTGAAATACATCCATATATATGATAAATAATAAAATATTAACATAAAGATCATTAACTAATCACGGAATGTATAATTTCATACACCATTAGAATATCAACAAGGAATCATTTCAATAAATCTTATATAAAATTTTATGTTCTGAGAAAAATATATATAATATTTGGTCTCATGTGACCTACAATGCATTAAGAGGATATAGTTGGTCATTGCAATCAAAAAGTTATCCGAATGTATTCCTCAAATAAAAGGGATGAAATGTAATAAAAATAAATATTCTTATTCAAGAAATTGCATAAAAAATTTAAATAAATACACAAATCAATAAAGATAATTATACACCATTCAGTGTAGTATGGTGAACTGTATCAAAATTGTAATTCCATAATAAAACAGATCATCAACCATCCAAAAATATAAGAAGGATGGTATCAGTACAACATATCCCCATTTCATTATATGATGAACATATTTTTTTACATTTATTAATATAATTTCCAATAACAGATTATTAAAATATGATCATAGAAGATATGATTTCATCTTTAGATATCTATTTTTTTTCAAAAAAATTCCCAATATATATTGAAAACCAATTTATAAGAAAGCATAATTGAATAAATATAGTAGAATATATTAAATATTTAGTGGTTCTGATGGTGTAAAATTAATTTAACCCCGATTATGTTAAAGCAAGGATTTGTTTTAAATTATTTGTAAATAATAAAAAATTGCCTAATTTCAAAAAACATATAAATATTCATTTTATCCTATTTGTTGAAATCCATAATGGGTAAATATTTTATTAGTAAATAATTTAGTGAATGTTAAAAAAAATTTGGAAAATTTTTTTAGAAAACAATTACATGAATTAAAATTGATTTTCTGTAGAAGTGAGAAATAATGTCATCTATATTGAAAACATTTTTTATTAAATATAAGTAATGATGGAGGAAAAAATTGTAAATTCGCATTAAATGTTCATTAAATATAGCATGAGAAGAAAATAAATTGGTTTTAATATATAATATTTAAAAAAATACCTCTAAGGGAGACAAAATCAGTAACAATCCTAAATAATGATGATATTTTGAAATTAACCCTTGACACTTTTTTAACCGTTAAATTGTAATCCCAACAAAAATAAATGATTCAAGATAAAATTGAATTACCATGATGATAAAAATATTCATAAAATAACATATTATCGGGAAAATATATAAACAACACAAAATAAATTAGTATTTAATATGGTATATGTCCCATGGAAATAAAAGTAACATTTAAACCCTTAACTCAACCATATAAATAGAGTTAGGATCAATCAATGATGAAATTAAGATTGGGAAATATAAATCCACAAAATAAAATTTTTTTATACAAAATATTTAAATCATTGTTAATTTCAACCATATACATTGAATAAGATAATCAAGGATGTTAATTTTTAACCTAATGAAATAAAATTGAATTGAGAAAATCCTTACATCCTGTCAAATTTCTTTTTAATCTTTCTAATCCTATATTATAGTTATTTTGATAATGTTATTAACCTATAACTGAACCATATTAATATTTATAATTTCATATATGCCTAGTTTTGATAATGTAATTAACCTATAACTGAACCATATTAATATTTTGATAATAAAGTATGTTAATGTTTTCCATTGGATTTATTTTTAGAAATAATTTTTAAATTTTATCATGGATAATGAAACAGAATGCTTCATTGAGATGCTAGGTCGTACGTACGTAAGAATAAAACTATAATTTTCTAAATGTTTGAATAGATAAAGAAATATATTTTATATTAAATTTATATAATAAATATAATTTCATTTATATCACATATACTGGTTAAATTCATCATTTGTTTCCTTTAATGTAAATAGTTAATTAAAATGAATGACATCGCTTTATGAGTTAGTAGTCCAATATACACATGAGCGATGTTATCAGGTATACATAAAAAAAATTAAGATGGTATATGTGATATTATAATGAAATAAGTATAATAATTTCATAAATATCTTATTTATTTATTAAATCATTCATCCCATTCATCCATTATAGTTGTTTATGGAAAACAATTTATATGGGTTTGTGAGGAGGTAATCATCTATAAACATGATTGACAGTTTCATTCCCATTTGGTGAAATTGGTGATGTATTTAGGATATGAAAATAAAATATTAAAATATAATAATTTTTTTGAAAATATGTTATTATTCAAGAATAGTTAAATAGGATTTTATGTACATTGAATAAGAAATAAAAAAACACTTGTTTATGAATGTCGCAAATTCTTCATATGACCTCATTATGTTTTCACCAAAATCATTCCTATAATGTATTTAGTAGAAGAGTGGATATTGGATATATTTACGTATTCACGGAAGATATTTTCATAGGTATTGTAACAAAAATTTTATTTTATCTGTTAATACGAGATGAGAGGTAGAGGCCTTTTATATGTGGGGAAGAGTACACCGTTGGAATTTTTGAATTTAATACATTAAACCCACATTTATCAATTTATATAATGATTAAAAATGGATTATTCCCAAAAAAATATTTATACGGTATATATACTGGTATAAAATAAGAATTTAATAAGTTTTAAGTCATTTTAACCCTTTTCATGTTAGTTTAACCACCCGGTAAACCTGTTATCACCATAACCGAGGTAATTATTTTTTATTCTTTTCACAATTAATTATTTTCCAAACTATTTTAAAATTTTAAAATAATGATAATAATTATGAATCCCAATATTTCATAAATTTATATATATTTAATTCGAATAAATTTTGGAAATTAATTTGAAATAAAACCCTTCTGTGGGACTAAAATATGATTTTCTAAGAATAATTTTAAAAAGAATACAATGTTTTTTTAATTTATGATAATATAATTGATTTAAATGACCTAAATTAGATTAATAATAATATATTTTAAATCATATTTCTTTTATAACAACTTTAATGAAAAATGTGAGTTTTAAATTATATAAATTAACACCATTATTCTAATAAAAACCACCATTATTAATTATTCATCAAAAAACTAATAACTTTATAAAATTAAAAAAATTAATCCTACTTTAGTTTTACATTATTATTTAAAATCATATTAAAAGAATCTTACGCAGTGTAATGAACCCGTTTTTTTGGTAAATTAGTTTTTATGGAAGGAATTTATTTATCATTCAAAATATTTTTTTATTTATAATCATTTAAAAACTGATGAGCATGTTTAAATGATATTTTTTTTAGTTTAGTAAGTTCTTTTCATACCCTCGAATTTAATGTAAATGTTATAATACTCGCATATAAATAACAATATTTTAATAGAGTATCACATTTCATTTGGACATAGAGTTGCATGTATCACAAATTATCATATAGATTAAATATAAAAAAGTATATTATGTGGTCCATTTAAGCACTATGTTTCATGTATCACAAAATATAAAACACAATTTTATTATTTTTGAATCTCATGGTGTTTGATTCTAACCCCATAAATAAATTACTTCGTCACAATTTCATCTTGATCATCAGAGGTTCAACATTTGTTGAAAACCCACATCATATATCGGGATAACAAAACATCCCTAAAAACATGAACGTGTGAACCATATTTGATAATTTATATAATCGATAATCACATTCCTATTTATGGAGAAGATATCAGGTATTTAATGTATTGGTATGGAAGAGAAAACTAACTTCTAAGGACTAATTGAGAGTGATAGAGAACATGGTCATGAAGATGTAAATTACCACAAATAAATAATTTTTTTAATAGTGAAAATACCATCGGTTAATCAGAAATTAATGTGATGTGAAAATTTTATACATTACGATCAGTTTTCAAAAGATTTTTAGTATTATTTTACAATAAATATAGGGACCCAAGTGAAATGTATTTACATTACTTCTTTGTACTTCATAAGATTTTAATAATCATTTGGTTTTTCTTCATTAAATATTCATTTCATATCTTACTCAAAGAATTGAATATGAAATATTTAGGTCTAAATCACGATAATGAACTTATAATGAATCATATAATAAATGGTTCATTCCTTATGACACAAGATATTTAAGAAGACAAAGATTGATAGAATAAAAAATCCATAAACATGAAAAGTTAAACATAATCTATTCCATAATTATTTATCCCTAAAAATGATTAAGTAAAAAAAATTATATTAACCATAACATCATATAGGAAAAAGGGAGCTAATGCAAACTTATAACCCTTTAGTTATGGGTTGAATCCCAAGGACCTAGCCGAATGTGTCAAATTTTCACCTCAAACAAGGGTTTTCTGTTCTACAAAACTCTATTAGTATAATATATTTAACATTCCCAAATTTTGATAACCCCTATTTACATCAATTTCAATGATAAGATAAACCCCATGGTTGTAAATATCTTTAAGCTTTGTTCCAAAAAATGTATATTCATTATTAAACAAATAAATTATTCACTATAACATATACTAAAAAATAGGTTCTATTTTTATAAATTTCTCAAAAAATAATATTAATCTTCATAAAATATATACACATAAATTCTATAAAAGGGGTTTTTATACATTGAACATAAGATCATTCATAAAATCATAAACCCGTGATTATATCCATAAATCTTAATTTAATCTTACATGAAGGCATATATTATTACAAACTTAAAAAAATGAAATGATGTCTCTTGATTCATATAACAAGAATAGCATTGATAAAATGATTCTATAATATAATTCATGAATCCAAATACACAAGCACCTTAATCTATAAACATCAATTATATTAATAATGAAATATTTACATTGATCAATTAGCTTCTTATGAGATATATTCCGTTTATTCATAGGGTATTAATTTTTATAATCCCCTAACACTGTTCAGTTAAAAAACAAAACAATAGAGTTTCATTCATTATCATGAATTCACACAATAAATGTACTTTCTATACACACATAATGAAAATTCACATTCCATTAAATAAAGTACAACCATATTTCATTCCACAATTCTCACATGTGGGAAAATAATTAATTATACTCTATACCTTATCCATTTTTATCTATTACCCTTTTATTTTCATTCTCCCACTCAAACCCAAAAGACATAGAGAATTACTTTTCTATCATGATAATACATGATATTATTTTTTATTATGATGAGAATTTTTGGGATATTAGTTCATTTTAAAGTATTTTATTAATCCAATCAAATAAATAGTCAATTTTGATTATTGGATTATTTTTGTATTTTATATCATTTATTTATAACAATAAAAAGACGGCTTGATACTTGGAATCATTTTCATCTTCATTTCGTATCAAACTAATTATTTTCTCATCATAATCACTCATTTCATATGAGAAAAATAATTTTCCAAGAAAATAACCAAAAATACTTCTTGTCTATGAATTCCATATACCAATCATACTTTTTTTTTCGAATGAATTACAACCATATATCTACATCTCCATACAGACCAACAAATTAACATTAAAACATTCTCTCTTTCACAACTTCCCAATGTAAGAAATACATTTTATATGTAACATATCTATTTCTAATCTACAAATATATTTGTAGTCACATTGAATTATAGATGTTACTGATGCCTAAAGAGGTCTAAAATTATTACACCTTATGGAGTATCAGTAGGTTTCACTATATTGAAATTGATATTTCTCATAACCTGGGTAATTTTCCCAAATACAGTAGTAATGTTTTCAATTCTTTCTCCATCTCCAACTCTAACATCATTATTTTTCCAACGAGTGAAATCACCACATGTGGTATTTTTTGTTATACAATATACGTTCATTAAAAAATTCCTAATTTTTATTAAATGGAATACCAATGATTAGAATATAAAAATATGAATCATAATTTATATTGCAAAAACTATTTAAAAAACTATCATAAATTAATTTTTTTTGAATTGATAATCTCCAAAAATCTCAAACATGGTTTATTTGGTATTTTTTTCAAATGTGTTTAAAGAATTCAAAAGGGTTTTTAAGGAAAATTTGAACTAAAAAAATCACATCCCCTAAGAGTGTCACATTAGGTGCAATGTATGTCCCATTGTTGTGTACTTGGTAATTCCTGAGTTTAGACCAGTGTTCCTTTCCTGATGTTATTACCCCTATGTACATCTATGCCCAAACAACACCCACGTGTTGGACCCCAATAGAAATTTTTTTTATAAGAAAGAAAAATGATATATACCTTTCTAAAACTATATGATTTTATCCCACAATGTTATATTCAAAGTCCATCAAAGGATTATTTTCTATAACCTATTTTTTCCTAAAACTAGTTTCCAGGCTTTTTAATAAACATCCTCTAATAAAAACTTTAATGAAACACACCCTAGTATCCCAGAGTCAGTGGTTACACTATTTCCTTGGAAGTATATAAAAGGAAACACATCCAAAAGCACAATATGTTTCAGCAGTCCTGGTAAACATGATATATACAAGTATCTAATATTACAAATGAATGTTAATATAAAACATTGTAATACCTTTATGAAACCATTATCCTATTTTCATATCCCCATATATAAATCATAAATCCCATCATAGGAACATTTGAATGGAAATATAAGAATGGGGTGTGACCAAGTGCTATATACGGCTCTTAATCCATTGAAATATACCATGCATAAAAATTTATAATCAATATGGAAAGGTTAATATCATAAAAAACACGATATCAATAATCAACTTGATCATAATATATTAGTAATAAATGATGATAAAATAATAAAATATAAATAATCACATGAGATTGAAACATATCACTGCATATTATAAGTAATCTAATAAACAGATAGACTTGTATAACTAAGATCATAATGACACATTGAATAATGTTGGATTTCATAGATATATTGTCAAGGGTTTTTTATATGTCATCTTTCATAAATTGATAAGGCCTCAACCATATACCCAAAATAGTTTATATCATCAGACATACCAATGCATCAAGGTTATATAGAGGACCTCACTCATAACATAAAACATTATATTCATTCCCTATTTAAAAGTGGTGAAAAACAATCACCATAAGAATTAATATTGAGAAACTATAATAAAAAACTTTAATAACATCGTAAATCAATATACATAATCACATTTTTGGGTTATGTGTTGAATAGTATCAAAATAGTAAATCACCATAAATAAGATCGCAAAACATCCATATAAAAAATAAGGATAACATTTTTACATCATTTTCAAAGTGGAATGTCAATAAAATAATGGTTTTTAACAATAATGAGTATAAATTCACTAAATGGATGATTAAAACAGTATTGATAAAAATAACTTTTCCACTTTGAAAATCAACTTTTAAAAAATAAAAATTCTAAAATAATTTCAAAAACCATTTTCATTGAAAAGAAATATGAAAAATTATGCATGTTTATTCAAAACAATGAGTGGTCATGATGTTGGAAAATTCTATTAATTCTGAGTCATTTATATAAAATATTTTTTTCAAATTTCAGGTAAAAGGACTAAAAGTAACTATTTTGGATAATTATTGGAAGATTAAATGTGAAATATTCATAAAAAGTAAAACATGGATAAAAATATATTTTATAAATCATTTTTAGAATGTGGAAATAAATTTTGAAAATAGTTTTAGAAAACATTGCTATGAAATAAAAATAATTCAACAGAGGAGAGGAATAAAGTAATATTTATTAAAAATATATCACTATAATTTTAAGTTAATATGAAATGGAAAATGGTAATATAAATTGAAAAGATCATGAATAACACTATTAATAAAAAATATATTGGGTCTAATATATAAATATCAATCAATTTCCAAAAAGGGTACATAATAATTAATAATACAATATAATTTTTATATTGTGATATAAAACCTTACCACATTGGTAACTATTTGAATCGCATGCCCCACTAATGTAATAGTGAGATGAGAATCCATTAAAAAGATCATATCATTGGATTTACCATAAATAAATAATGTAATTATGTTTCAAATTATGTGAATCCACAATATAACATTGGGAATAAAAATTAGTATAACAATAATAATAAATTAAATTCATTTTAAATTTGTAACAAAATCTATGAAGTTAACGATTAACTTAATGAATGAAAATTTAATAATGAAGCCATTAACTCGTGTACTATATCCTTATTACATTTATGAACAATTAGTATAGATGATTAAAATACTTTCTTATCTTAAATATTACCTATATTAATATTTATAATATCATATATGATTTTTTTCTAATATTGTTTTACCATTTTCTTAACACTCTTTCATTATCACTATGGTTTAGGGTTTTATTATCCTTGTTCTCTAATACATGTTTCATTATAAGATGATTTATTTCTTGAACATAAGATAATGTGTAATCATATAAATAATTATATTAATGTTATATATATAATTTGTTGAATTAGATAAAAAATTTAAACCATTTGTTATACATGAAGATCAGTAAATAAGCACATCCCTTCATGGAGATGGTAGTTTGTATATACACATGAATAGAGTTTTCATTTACTTAAAGGGTGAATTGGTAAATAATTGTTGGTTATATTAATTTTCATGAATCAATTAAATTTCAAATTCTAAAAAGTATTCATTATATTTATCATTTATTACAATCCACATAATGTGTTAGTGAAAATGTACCACATCGCTTCACGAGGGAGTAGTCTGCCATACACACGAGCGATGTAATAGTATCTAAATGAAATTAAAAGTAAGATTTTATATGAGATATTATAATTAATTATGTATAATAATTTGAAATTTTAATATTTATATATTAAATCTATAATTCTAACCTATTGTGGGATGTTTTGATGGAGAACATGTAATATTTGTTTGTTAAGTGGGAGTCTATCACATAGACGATCGAGTGTTTTGTTTCCAAGTATATAGAAGATGAAATCATTGTAGGTCTTGAAATTAAAATCAAAATATCCATGTATATGTTATATAGAAGGTTATTATATTATCATGGTTATTTAATATTTTAAATATTTTTAAAAAGATATAATATAACAATACACATTTAAAAATGTTACATCTTCTTTATATGGACACTTTAATTTTGCACCAAAATCATTTCATGTATACATTTATGATCAAAAAAGGGGACCTAAGTAATGTGGAGTAATTTATGGAAGTTATATGTGTAGGTATTTTCCAAATTAAATTTCATTGAATGATTAAATATAAGAGGATATGGGTGTCCATTTATATTTGGGGGAGACAACACACATAGAAATTTTTAAATAAAAATAATTACCCCATGTTTTTCACATTCTAGAAGTCTAAAAATTTAATATTTATAAAATATAAGAATATATAAGGTAAAAATATATAATTAAAATAGTAATTAGACCAGATTTAATCCATTTTAACACTTGCATTCAATGATTAAGCTCATATAATATTGTTTTCACCTTAACTATGATAGTTAAGTTTTACTATTATTATTTTTAAATATGGTAACATATTTTGGTTAAATAATAATATAATATTAAATATGATGATCCAAAATATGAAATCAAATTTTATAAAAAATATTCCAAAAATTGGAAGGAATTAATATATTATATAACATGCATGTGCGACAAAAATTTGGTTTTCCAAATAAGTAGTCTTTAACAATATAAAATTATTTTTAAATAATTTTACCATATAATTGATTAAAATTAAAAAAAATAGATATATTATAATAAAATTTAACTAATATTTGTTTTAAAACAATATTATAATAAAATGTGACTAGTAAATTTTATAAATTAAATGGCATTTTATAATAAAAATCTTCATTTTTCACTATTTATTGAGAAATTAATATTTTTAGAAAATTAGAAAAATATTTACATTATAATAACTATAATATATTTATATTAAAAATTATATTTATTTTATAAAATAATATTTCAAAATTTTTTTAAAAAAAAATTTAATATAAGTGTGTACAACATTGTGAAACATGTTTATAGAAAAAATGCATTTTTTAGAATTTTTTTTCATTAACATGTTTTTTATCTGTGAAAAATTAATAACAAAAAAATAATATGCAAAATAAATTTTTAATAATTAACATATCTAAATTCAAAACCTCAAAATTAAGCGATATGTTATAACAATTAAATGTAAATAAAATTATTTTAATAACATATTGTGTATCATTTCAACTTGGTGTAGCATATAAATCAATCTATCAATGTGATAAATATAAATAAATATTATTAGGGGCCATTTAATGTTAGTGATGTATTTATCATATTATATAAAAATTATATTCTTTTTAAAATCTCAGAGTGTTAAAATAATAACATTTCTATACCATTAATCAAAAATTATTTATTGAATATTTCAATTTCATGTGTTAATTATTTCATCTATAATGTATGTTTTTGTTTAGTAGTTTCCATCAATGATATTTATTCATGGTAATATAATATTAATAAAAATAATAAATATATAATTATCATATTTATTAATTATACATATGTATAGTTTTATAGTTATCTTTAAATTGTAGAGGTAGGAAAATGAATTAAACTATTCTTGGAGACTAAAGGGTGTACATAGCCATTAATGTTATTTTCAGTATTAAATAAATAGAACAAAACTAATGTAAATATTAGTTCACCTTTATATAATCATTATTATAAAATAAATATTATATATATATTCATTGAATATGTCCTTATAACAATCCATGTCAAAATAAATGATTACAATAATCACATCTCTTCATAGAGGTGGTAGTGCACACATACGTAAAAACAACATTAAAATTATAAAAAATATTGTAATTTAAAAAAGATATATATGATGTTATATTTCTAAATTATAATTACTCCATACATTATATATATATATATATAATAAATCCAAATGTATATCTATTCTGTAGAGGTGGTGATGGAAAATAAATTACATCGGTTCATGAGTTAGTAGTCGATTTTACACAGGATCGATAGTTTCATTTCACAATGGAGGGAAAAAGGAGATGGATATATTTTTTAAAATTAAAATCATTAAATCATCATATATGGGAGATATTTTTTTATTAATATTTATACATTTATTATATAACTGTAGCTATTAAAATGATATGTATAGAATGATTTGGGTGAAGATGACAAACATATCCTTGAAAATCCTCTATTGAATTTATTAATAATAACCATGGGGTTGGTATTTTTTGAATAATATCAAATGTAGAATGTTGAATTTTTTTTTGATATATTTCTAATGGGGTTGGTTCAGAAAAATGGATCATGTTGTGTGAATAACTGATGGGATGTAGATCCTTTTTTAAATGATATGAGTGACACACTGGTAAATTTTAAAAGTTTTCTAAAAATTTAAATCTAATTTATTTGATAATTATCTCTAAAATTCCAAATATGAAAAATGTGATAAGGGTATGGTGGAAATACAACCAACCAATGTGGCCTCTAAATGATATTTAGTACATTTTAACCCTTATGATTTTAGGTTTACCCCCATTAAACACGCTTTAATATTAAACTATTTATTATATTTTTACTATTTTTAGAATTCATTTTCAAAAAGAAATTATACTCAAATTTTTACCTATTAATAAATAAGATGACTCAAAATTTTGGATATATTTCATAAAAAATAATTCATTGATGTATAAGAATTTAATTTAAAAATGAACAGGGGAAATGTGTCAAAATTATGATTTTCATGAAATGGTTTTTTATTAATAAGAAGATCATAAAATAATTATATAACTAGTAATAATCCATATATGGATTTACCTTAATATATTTATATCATGAAAATCTAAATTACATTTAAATCCCATATCATTAAATATCATTTTACTAAATTAAAATGGAATTTCATTATAAATTAAAAACAATTTTATGAAAACTAATAACTTTTGAATCTAAAAAATATATTTATTTATTTATAACAAATTTATTATAAATATATGGTTAATTATACATATTATAAAATATTATTAAAATAAAAAAATGTATAATTAAACATTAATCCTTTAATTGTTCATAAATTCTTATGTTGTAGGGAAATATTCATCATATCCTTCATGGTGTATTTTGACCAAGTATGTTTAATATTGACATTCAACCAATCAAATTATAACATTTATGATATTAAATATTAAATTGTCTGTAGTATAATATATTAAATAAAATATAATTTTCACATACAATAATTGAATCCTAGGTGTCACCTAAACCATAAATAGTGGCTAAAACTAACTATGATTCCATCTATTAAAATCCATAATTTTTATACATAATTAATACATCGTAATCGTTGAACACCCAATATATAATCTACAAAAAAATTGACTGATAGAGGATTTTTTTGCTGTTGTTTAAACTTCCACCATATTTCTCTTCAATGGTTCTTAAAAAAAACCTCTAAATATGTCATCATCATTGTAATCTTGTTGGTTCCATAAATGTACTGGTAGGTTTTGTAAAAAAGTACAGAATTTCTGTTTATAGGTGTTTTTTAGTTTAAGCCTCGTTTTTACCTTGCAAAAAACATTAAGTAAATAACAGTAGGTTAAATAGTCTCTATCCAATTTCCATTTTTTTTAACCACCAAAAAAACCAACAAAATTCCAATAAATTTTTTTTAACCTTATATAACCACAATTTAAACCATATCTAAATAATAATATGGCATATATTGAGGCAGTTGAAACCTCAACATTATATATAAATATATAAAAAACACAACTAGAGAATCTATAGACAAAGAACAACTAAATAAAAAATTTAAATATGTGAAAATATACAAAAATCATAATCCGACATGAAATATTATAGAATAAATTCAAAGAGGGGGACCACTATTATCCTAGGGAAGTGACGGAAATTACCCAAACCATAGGAATATACTACCATGCATATAATCATAATATATTTATTTATGTAATAATATTAAATCGACATCAATAATTAACAGATATATCATACAAAGGAATTAAATAATGACACCATATATGAATGAAACATGAGTAACATATCAATCTCTTATTTATAATTAAAATTATTTTATGTTAGCTATTTTAGATCCCCCTATATCAATCAGTGAAAAAAATCGTTGTAAAATCTATATTCCACTACACAACTACTATATAAATATAATATCATGAATTGGAATATCCTCAAACATGACATTGTCTATCCACCATTCCATGCCATATTTCAATATACCTATATGGAAATAATCCACAAATCATGAATATAATTGTTCACCACCACTAATATAGGATTTTGGTTAATTGTGTTTATCTCCTGAACACATCAAATAAATCTATCATCTTACACATAAATATTTGAACTTCATCTCCTGAATGAACATTGATTTATAAGATAACATACTAATAAGGTAAACCCAACATTAATAATTTAAAAAGTATTATTAAATTACATCATAATCAAATGAATACATTATTCAACATAAAATTATATTTAAATTATTTTAATGAAAAATCCAATCACTACTATGTATTTTTCCACTGGTCTTATATATAAAATGAATAATTTCTATATGTACACTCTTTTTCAACCAAGTATAACCTCACATCAATAGAAACTATGAGTGAAATATGGATAGCATTTGTACAACTATTTGGTGGATATGATCAATGAATATGTTCCATTATTAACTCAAAAATTTTTAAAATAATGAAGGAATCATAAATCCCACTGAATTATAACTTTTTGTCGGCCTGTGCCCCGAATGGCCCGAACACCTACATATTTTTTGATTTTTGATAACCCACTTTCAAGGGATCTGGGGGAAGCCTTTCAAGGCCTGTAGGCTCTCATATTACATGGCCCGTTGGATTAGGATATTAAATGACCCGAATGTCAAAGGGAATTCAACAAGACTATCTATAAAGAACTTCCCCTCCCCAGCATCTGCATCGTGAAAGTATCTCTCTACCTTTGAATAGCTATCTGGCTAGGATTCTTGTGCTTGACCAGGCTTGTCCCGATGGCATAACCATACCCTCTCATTAAAAAAAATCAATTTTTCTCTACTACAGTGAGTGCACATGCTCTGAATATTCTCCTGGGTCTGCTTCTTTTTTATAGAGTCTGTTTGGTCAACTGCATGTGTCTTGAAGGCTATGAGGTGGCGCGAAGGCCATAAAGGTGGCCCGAAAGCCCTACTGACTTGAAGGCCTATATGGATCGAAATCCATAAGGTCTACATGACCAAACTGGTGGCCCAAGTTGAATATTTCCAGCCACTAAAGTACCCGCACAATGTACAGTGCCTACTAGAGTACCACACTGTGTACATTTCCGCTACAGTACCAGAAATAGTAACCCCAGAAATATGCCTCTACTGTGTTTTGAACGTTGGTCTCATGGATGCACTTATAGATACCTCACTAATTGGGCTGAGGCTCATATGCTATTTTTTGGTATGTGTAGTGAGGAAATGGATTATACAACGAACAACACCAGGTGATATATTATGTTTTTGAGAAAAATAACAACTCCAAATGTATTGTTGTGTTGTATATGGAGCTCAATTTAAGAATCCTCACACAATCTAGTGGTTTACAAACAACATATATTGTGGGAGTAATATAATCCGACCAATCCTTTGTTACATATAATATACTATATCCTTATAATCTAGGAAGTAAATTCTATTATATTCTTGTGGCCCACTCTTCCAATAAGTGGTCTAATCCATGATATTATATACAATCAAAAAACACCTTCAAATTATAACCAATAGATTCTAAATGTATCCATAAAATTGGTTTTACCACAAAAATCATCCCTTGGACTCAACCACTATGATAAAATTTTGAAACGACCCAACCCACACTGGACACATATATAATAGTAGTAATAAGTGTGTGCCACCCCAAGATAGACACTAATCAGCTAGGGGTTTTTGACTAGCACCATGATCAGATACCATTTATCGGAGGATTTATACTATTGAAAACTGCAATAAGAAATTATATATAATAATGAAATATATAAATATATATTAGTAGTGTATATGTATAAACAAATATTCCATATATAATATTTGAGGGAGAAATCATCTAGTATATACAATGTCTTATATGAAACTACAAAGGTATTATACATATATATAACACAACATTACATGATAATACCTAAAAATATCATTACTTGAAACCACAACATGGATTTCAAAAAACTATATTAGTGTTATACTATCAAAAATATAGTTACCCATTATATTTGAATCAAAATATCACACTAAGCACAACCTTATTAACATTGATCAAAATCCTCCCAACACAAACTTCACTCCCTGCTACCGAAACCCTCGTGACAATTATATTAAAAATTAAACAGTGTTCTATAATTAAATTAAATTATAAAACAATAATTTTTTTAAAAATGATTTTTTGGGGTGGGATTTACAATCTCAATACCATAAATTGAGGAAATTTGACAACAGATATATCCATTTATCTTGTTATATGATTTAATAAGCATACCATGTAGACCAATGAACTTTTCATCTTGAATATTTCATGTTCCTAAATTGTTATTTGAATTGAAAAAAACACTCTCTGATCATATTATAGTAGGGAGTAAGTATAACTAGGGGTATATGCTACTCTAATCCCAAATGGAATGCTAAAGAACCCCAATCATAATGGTATCAAATCCATCCCATACAACCAACCATGATTCTCCTTCATAATGACTTGACTTTCAGGATCATCCTGGGAGACTGACAAGGACTTTATGAGATTGAAATCCCATAGTTCTTTTAGTTTTACCTATAATAAAATATAGTTAATTTTATGTAATACATATTAACATAGTGAAAATTTACGATAAGTTTTTACAATGAAAAAGTAATTCATACCCTATCTTCTTTCTAGTTCTCATTAACATAACTCACATCATACTCTTTATGAGCATCCAACCAATGTTCTATTCAAAGTACTTGATGCTCAAAATTCTATGATTGCAATAAACAAAGTTAAATCAACAATATAATATTTGAAATAGATAATATTACATAATTAAGATATAAACTAATGAAAATATTACTTGAGTCATTCTGTTTTTAGAAAAAAAATTTGTCCCAGATGTGGCAGAAATGATTTTTATATTTACATGGTTATTTTTTATTTAAAACATCCTGAAATAAATGAAATGTAATTCAATAGTAATATATGAAATGAAATCTCCATTTCTAATACATGTATATATGTAAAATTAGATTAATATATATATAGATATACACACACACCACATTCATACCATGATGATGGCTATAAAAAATAAACCATTGCACTCAAGGTAACCCTGCGGTTACCTTATCATATAGCTGACGAGTGGTTAACATATCATTGTAGATTTTATTAAAAAAATATCTATAAAAAATCCTTCTATTTCAGAACCAAAATTTTCAATGACCCCATTCATATAATAAGATATTCAGTTGTAAAGTGGAATAAAATATCTATAAAGATATTAATTATTTAAATATTATTATTTAATAAAATAATTGAATTAAATTTTTCCCCAGTGTATTAAAATAATCATTTTATTGGAATCATAGACATAATTTTACCAAGATTGAGGCACAATCCTCCAATCAACAACGAATGTGGGAAGGGTTTCCACCTTCGCTTCTTGAGGGCCTAGAATCTGGCCAAATAATAATGTGGAATCACTATAGGGGACCCCATAACAATAAAACTAGACAACTCTTTTCATTCTATAATATTATAGATATCTAAACCTCTCATATTCCTCTAGGTAGTAACATTGTGTGAATATTTTATAAAAATAGATAGTATTATAAAAAAGTGAAAGATATTTATTCACATCAAAATTTATAAATACAACTATCACCCTTCAATATCCTCCTTATGATTTACAAATGACAACCTGTTTTCCATATGCCCAACCTACTGAATGGGGTGGAACTATATCATATGCTTATTGGATTGAGAAAGAGGGTTTATCCGATACTAGCAGAATGGAGGGTGTGAGAGATGCTGAATTGGGGTAGATGGAGGGTGTCTTTGATGATATTGGGAGAGAGGCCGCTAGACTATTATCTGTCCATGTGGTTAATGGAATTTAAACTTTTAGTTGATTGGGATCAATTAAATTATGATTCCTCGGTATTATTATCATTTAATCAAATAAAATTAACTTCATTATATATATTTAAAAAAATTCGTGAATTGTTTTTAGAAATGAGAACATATTGAAAGTATTTAAAAAATGTATATAGCTATGTTACTTAATTGAAAAAATATTACATAATTGGTTGATAGATTAATATATGACTACATATACAATCGTTTTTCTTTTAATAGTATCATTTTCCTAATCAATTATTACATCATATAATTAATCCACACATTCAAAACTAATATTTTAAAGGTCCTTATGAAAAAATATGTTCATTTATATTTGATGATGCGATTCAATTTCTGATGAAAAATATTCAACATCATCACCCATATCGTACAGGTCTCTTTGTTTTAAGTGAGCAACTACATTGCACCCTTTATCTATATCTTCTTACAAATAATATACCATTTTATATTACGATGAAAAGATATATGGATCATGTTATTCATGGTCACTGACATCAATCAATAAAAGAGTGGTTTAAATAAATTAATTGCAAGGAATATGTTTCAATACCCCAATTAATTTCAACCCACATTCATTTGAATAAAACAACTGAAATAATACAATAGTAACTTAATTCAATAATATCTTTAAATTTCTCATAGTTTCCCAATTAAATATATATATATATATATATACTGATATTCTATGTTTTGAAACCCTCTTCACTAGACAAAATATAATGAAATTTACATTGTAGGCATCAAATTATCAAGATTGTTTTACAGAACCTCAAGCAAGACAATTCAAATCTTTTGAGAACCCTTTTATATTATAAGTATTCATGTTGTACAAGAAAATATACATTATTAGATTTTAAAAAATTATGTCAACTAAATATCTATATTGATTGTTTATTATTGAACTTACATGACATGAAAAAAAATTTATAAGCTCTTTATTAACATACTTTGTTGTATATTCCCCATTTCTTATTCATTATATTATAAGTCTCTTTGTTTTTATAAAGAGATATTCAATAAATGTATCTAAAATTTTACAATTTAGAAGCACATATCTATGTTCCTATAATAATTCCATGTTTTTCTGTGTACTAATTGAGATCCTCCGTACCGATCATCCAATTGTCAAAAAGATCATTTATTTATCGGGTAGTTTAAATTGAGATGATGTGTAATGAACACATCCAAATTAATTAAATATTTCTATATATCATACTAGTATCTATAAAAAAACATTAATACACTCATATACTAATTATCCAGCAGAAATAGTACCTTCATGTTGAGATTTTTCATCACATATAATTTTAAATGGACATGATTTGTGTGAAATAAAATAAATAAATAATAATTTCGTATTTAATGAAGTGCCAATAATTTTTTTATATAAGATGAAAAACATAAAAATGTATCACTAAATAGGATACATACATCAATAATTTATGAGGCCTCCAAATTTTGTTTCTGAAAATAATGGAAAAGTTAAATAAATCATTACTTTAAATAATGATGGACTAAAAAAATTCCCTATTAAAAAATGTGTTATACAAATCAATCATGAATGTTTTCAATCTTATTAGGCTGTAATATTTTTTCACATAGATTTATGAAGAATGTATAAAATTGGAGTAGAACTAAAATAATCTTTTTTGGTAATAATCTATTCAATTCTAGTGGAAGTAACTATTATAAAATTATGTGAATCATGAATTTTTAATCCATGTAAAATATGATTCATTATTTCTACAGACAATGAGATTTAACTTCAATACCCATTAGATACCTTGAAATGTTTTAAAACTCAAATGAATGAATCAAATCAATAATTTTCATTACAAATTTTTTTTGAGGATACTATCCATTATCATCTATCAATAGATAATGATTTATGTCCATTATTTGAAAGTTCGTATGAGAATTGATATGGTCCTTATATTTTACATCCCCATTATGCAATGTGAAGTTTAAATTTTCACAATACATCTTCTAAATATGTATAAAATCAAGTTTATAACACAAAAAATTAAATTACCAATACATAAGTTTACTGATTAACATATTTTTCTTCCATTGTTGTGTTCCAATTCAGTTATGAATGAAATTAAAACTCATTTCTTGTTATCATTATAATGAAGCACCATACCAAATTCTGTTTCAACATTTACAAGTAGGGAAATTATTTAAAAACCTATAAAAAATATAGGAGGTGGTCTATGATCAGTATAACCAATCAATTCTTACTTATTCAACCAAAATCTATGAAGTGAATCATGAAGTCATTGATGACAGAAGAAGAATAATTTTTTAATTTCAAGGTATTCATTCATGCTCAAAATCAACATTACAAATATTACAAGCCAAACCAATGTAATTGTTCCAACAATATATGTTTTCATGTCCAGGGACGTCACTAATTGTCCACCTTTGTATAGTTGTCCTTTTAAACATTTTTCTAGAAGATACAACGAATGTCACAACACAATTTCTCCATAACTCCAATTATTATTCAATTAGATCCTATATGTACACATAAATATCATTATGAGGGATTTAATTTCCAAGAATAATCATCAAAATGAGAAATGTTGTTTGTTCCATACACATCCACGAAGGTATATTGTATGGGATTAAAAATAACTAGCCAAATGTTATAAATTGTGGTCAAAGTTCCAAATGGGTTCAATCCATCATCATCTAATTCCAATATTGCATTCCCTGGATTATATTAGAAATATGGATGTAATGAATAAAATTTATTCCATGATTGTGAATTTATTGGATGTTATATTAAACTATAATTTTTATTGTAAATAGAATGCCACATCATTTGCTTCATGGTTTTCATTAAAAGGAATAATATTTTAAATCAAGGATTCAAAAAGATGTTACTCAAAACCTTTGTAAGTGTGTTTTTATATTTATTATAGTAGCATGTTGATTCTGACTCCCAACATTACCCATTTACTTCCATCAAGAAAACGGACATTTTTTTCACTCATGCCTGCTTAAATCCTCTCCCCAATAAAGGATACAATCATTAGGACATAGATGACTATAATTCTGACCAATCTTGATAAAAAAAATAAACAACAAAAATGACACAAGGATATTAGCTTTAGGATGTGAATCATGAAATAACTACAGTATAATTTATATCTCTTTATTTGTAATTCCACATAGACATTTTATATGATACAACATCAAAAAAATTATTTTTCTTAATATTTGTAACATCGAAAATACAAAACCTGATTTACACTTCCAACTAAATCATGAGAGACATTTTTCTACTCAATGATGTTATCTGTTACATTAGTATCCATTGAATAAATAGGATGTTTCAATGAAGTGTTACAATTTTGATCTAGTTGTTCTATAGTCTCAAAAACATCTCGTGTCATTTAAACATTTGTAGCCCCATTAACTGGTTTTTCTAATATGTTTTTATGTTGATGTTGTTGTCTTTCAATAATAAATGCATCGTTTATAAGGTTTTTCATTTCATCATCAATTTTTAATGAATTTGGGTGCTCATTAGGTTGATTGTAATCAATATTCAACGTTTTTTAAATGTTTTATTCTCTATTAATTGTCCAACACACATATTTACTAGGGAATTACTTCAATATATAGTTTTCATAATCCTCGTGTCTCTTAAATCATCTTCTAAACATAAATATAGGACATATACATCTTATTTATCATGGTAGATGCCATGAAATGAATTCCTTTCACTTTTTCGTTGAGTGGAGATATGACTCACACATTGATAAAAATGTCAAAGCATGTAAAATATTTTTTCCCCTTGAAGGAAGAAGATTCATGCTTGATTTCTATGTGCCAAACTACTACTCCATACCCAATAGATAAGTGGAATGATTTCCCAATCCAAGAGTCGGTAGTTGTTTTCCAAGATCAATTATGAAAATATTTCGACACATGAAATTCAATTTCCTTGTTTCTTCCAAGAAGACATGGTGTATTCATCATCTCATGATGTCTAGATCACTTCGAGAGCATTAATTTTACTAGTAACGGAGCCTAAAAAACTTATGGATCAAAAGTTATGGCACTAAGAAGATGGGTAAAATTTGCAAAGGGACCTACGTGGTGGACCTATTCTGGGGACCAACACATTGGACCTACGCGGGAGACATACATAGAGTACCTGCACTAAAAAAAAACCCTTTGACTAGGACCATCTGTGCTTATAAATAGACCCCTTAGGATCCCCATTTTTGGATATAAAATTGTGGAAGAATTCCCAAAGCTCTTGTTGTGTATCTGTTTCTCCCAAATACCCAAAATTTTCTCAGGTAGCTCTCTAAATCATGATATAATTGATAATTGAAGGGGTAAAACTTTTCAAAGTCCCACTAGGGCCTATAAAACACGAATTTGTGTGAATAAACTATGGAGTTCACCTACGCAGAGCATCTATGTGGAGCACCTGTGAGGCCCATTTGCACGAAAATCCTACGTGACACACCTGGAAGACGTACATGTGTGGAGAAACTACGTAGTTAACCTACGCACCCCACCAAAGAGAACCAACTAGTCTATACAATGAGGGTTATGGTCTCGCAACCCAGCTTGGGATCACTGCTGGGCTGCGGTCCCAACCCTTCGGGCCCGTCCCTTCACTTCCATCACTAACCCACATGCATAATGGAGAGTCAGACCACAAAATTTTCTAGTTCGGGCGATGAAATTTTTCTTTGCGCCCTTTATACATCCCTACTTCCAAACATGGAATACCATGATTTGAGATGATCCTCCACACTCACTGAAATGCCTTGACCCAACTTACTCCTCATGGTTCCTTTCACATCTTACGAGTTTGGACTCTCATTATGGATTCTATGAGTACCATTAGTCGATTAATTTATCAATAAACTACTCAATCCTCATCACCTGACTCATATTCCAGTTAAAATTTCAAATGGGCATACTTCATAGATGTATACCCCCAATAAATTTCAAACGGGTATCTTCCTTAGGAGTAAGCCCCAACTAATCTCAAATGGGAATCCTCCATTGGTGTAATCCCCAACCAATATCATATGGGTATCCTCTTTAGGAGTAAGCTCCATCCAATCTCAATTGGTCATCCTCCGTAGGAGTAAGCATCAACTAATATCAAATGGGCATCCTTTTTATGAGTAAACCCCAACCGTTCTCAAATGTGCATCCTCCTTAGGAGTAAGCCCCAACCAATATCAAATGGGAATCATCCTTTGGAGTAAGCCCCAAACAATCTCAAATGGGAATCCTCCATATGAGTAAGCCCCAACTAAGGTCAAAAGGGAAGCATCCTTAGGAATAGTCCCCTAACCTTCATCCCTTCTTCTTATAATGGACCCTTGTCTAATGTAAATAGAATAGAGGGACGACTCATTGCCTCTGCCTCTTCCATAGTCACCTAAACCTCATCCACCCTCACCACCATAGGTGCGCCCTCTTCCAGTAGTATAGGAGGAAAAAAAATTAAAAGTTCATTTGTTGAATATTTGAAATCCTCTTGTTTCTCACACTAATCATGACTCACGTGGGCTTGGAGATTTATCATGATTAAAACATTTTTAAGATTGAATTAATAACGAGTACTGTTATTCCAGTTCAAACCAGGAAGCATGGTATGAATTTTTAGGTCTCGAGCTCACCAGATATCTTTTTCAAGAGTCCAATCATAATTTACCTAATCTAGAAATACTTGTTAGAAAGAAGCCCCAAATTAAACCCCCAAATTATCATGGAATCCATTTCAGGATGTAAGCCAAAATTGATTTCACTCAAGGTATAATATTGTCCGATAAGACTTATCAAACTACATGGGATTCGATTCTCATCCACATGGGATACGTAGGAAGCCTCTTTATGGTTTAAACCCAACACAATAAATCATCTATGTCCTCTTTGGGACATTTTCTCAATGTGGTCTAATCATACATGGAAACCCATATCGTTTCCATGTTATTTGGGCTTCTTCAACACAATTCCCACACCAAACATTGACTATGTATCTTCTGCTTAGATGTCCCTACCACATGAAATTAAAATGTAAAGCCAGGTCCTTATCACATGACCTTAGAAGCTATGATTTGTCATATTCAGTTGAACCAAACTACAATGGTTCTGATTCCTTCCATAAGGATACGTAGCTACCACATTTTACGGGCACGATCCAAATATCCTAACAATCATTCGTCTCCCTAGATGATAATAAATTCAAAAGTGCCCCTCTAAGTTTCATAAAAACCAGTATCATCATAATGATGATTAAAATAATCTCGATGTATTAAATGATTGGATACAATTGATGGAGAACCTGAAATACATACAGATTATTTTAGACTTTTCACATGCTAAATAATTTATTGAAAATTTCAAGGGATTCTATTGATACACATGGTGAATTAATAATAATTCATGAAAATATCATAAATTTACAAAATAGAGTCCCAGATTAGACAATAATTCCTCCCAAAAGGGTGTGGTGAGTATGACTAGAAATCCTCTCAATCAATTCATGTTCTTATGTATCATTATGTTCAAAGATAACAAACAACTGTCCTTGGAAAGCAAGTCCCGTTTGGAAAAAGATCTATTGAAAGTTTCTGTTTCCATAAATAAATCCAATAAAAACCACTTGGAATAAGTGATACACTATACTAGAATACATGTTTCATGTAACTACGAAACACATATAAATGGATCAATTGGAAATAGAAAAATAGAAAAAAACCTCAAAACTTTTATCAAACATAGTTGTGTTCCTTCAAAATGTGATCCATCTTTTGTTAATATATATTACATTGTTCCTACACTTCATCTAAAAATATTAAAATAAATATGTATTACAATGTACGAAAGAGATAAATGGAATGTGAAAACACACAACCAAAGATGTTATAAGAGAGTCATATAATTAATAAAATAGTAAAAGTAAAAGTAAAATAAAATCAATCATTGATGGTATTATATAAAATAGATGAAATATAAAAATCATAAAATCATTAAGAAAATATCATTTCAAATGCTCTTTAATAATAATTTATCAAGAAACTCATTAAAAGAAATTAGAAATAAAAATATTTCCATAAAATCAATTTTTAAGGAATGAAACCCCTCTTTAATGGATGTTTACTAGTGTTAAGTTCACGTTTTTTAATGATCTGATAAACCATATATTATAGTTTGAAAACAAATAAGAAAATACATTAAAAATATTTACACTGATTAGTGAAAATAAAAATACATTTACAATTTATATTAAAAATAATTATTATTTTTACAATGTGAAAAAAATCAATCAATGAATAAAAAATTAACCATTAATCATTAGTGGATAACCCTCATTATCTTAACGAGAAAATATATTAATTTACTCAAACATAAACATCTCGCAATGGTAAGATTCTAATTGTTAATTATCATTATGTATATAATAATTAATATTATATATTATGGTTCAAATTATGATGTAATAAAATATATTTTTTCTTTACATCATCCATGAAAATAATAATGAGATTTTTTAAAGAATAAATTATACATATAATATATGGAAAAAAATCTTGACCATATACTAATTAGTCAAATAGAAAATTGAAAATCATCTATAACTCAATACAGATAGTTTAAAGAAGTGTCATTTCTAGAAGAATAAAAATTAAAATATCGATGAATTAATAGTTTGGTAAAAAAAATCTACAAAAATTGATTCACCTACCCAATACCATTTTAAATTGTGTAATTACATTATGTAAAATTATTTAAATAAAAGAGGGATATTCGTAAAACAAAAAACAAAAAAACAATACAATTATATATTAGAATAGATATTATTCAAATCAAATTAAAAATATCAATCATATAACTTTTGTTGTGGATGGAATGTGTGATAAGACCTATATGTGGAGAAGGAAAGGCATATGTCAAGGGGGTCTTAGAGAGACCATATATCTAGGTGAGTCTTAGGGAAAATGGGGTTCGAGCGCTTGTGAGGGTGATGGTGAGGGGGGTTCATGGGAAAATAATTCACATATGAGAACATATGATGGATTGGGGGGGATCTGGGGAAACAATATAACTAGTGAGGGGGGAAATGATTAGATCACCAATGAGGGGGGAAATTCCATGGTGGTGATATCTTAGGTAGGGGGTTCTTGGTGGAGAGTGGTGGGCGCTCTCATGAGATAAGTGTTTGTGTGGGGGTGGGATTGGTGGGGAAAAATATTTTTTTATTTAATGGAGAAAAATTAGCAAGTATTTTTTAAAAACTGACATTAAAATATCACAATATTTGTAGGGGTGGTTTTATGAAACTGCCACTAGACAATAAATTTGTTTTAGTGATATTAAAACATCACATTCAAAGACTGTAATGGTTTACTATTTTTTGACAGTAGATAAAAAATATTCTAATTTCATGAATGATTTTAAAAAACCCAAAAAAAAATATTTCCACATAATACTATTATTATTAAAAACATAATTGAAAAATTTCAACCTAAACCTTCATATCATAGATCATTATCATGTGTCCTAGAATTATTTATGGTAGTTCATAATTCGTGAAACATAAATGAATTCAAAAACATGGAACATGATAGTTTACTATATATATAGGAGTATAGAAAAATTAAATTCCTATACTGTTGTGATCATTTATGGATAGATATAAGCACACTCATTATGTTATGGACACAAAATATGGCCCTAATATAAACTAATGGACATGAATATAGGTCCACATAAAATCTAAAAGGCATGAAATAGAGGTACACAAATAAAGATATGAACATGAATGTAATATCCACCCATAATCTAATGGAATTAGAAACTAGAAAATCAAATAAATGTATGCACAAGAAACCTTGTTCCACACATAATCTTATGAACATAAATTCCTAGTGCACAAATAAAATTTTGAACAAGAATTCAGTTCCACACATTACTTATTTATCTCATGAGTCATCCATATTTACCTGGTGTAGTATATGTCTATAAAACATCCAAATGTTATATAATCTTCATCCATTCATATATACAATACAATATCATGGAATATTTTAACATTTCATCATAAAATAACACTTGAGGAATAAAATAGGTTCTATAAGAATCTCATCATCTTAACAATATGCCATCCCTAGAAATAATAAGTATAAGATCATATAATCATACCCAAATGAGTAATAAATAATTAAAAATGGATGTAATGGATGGAAATTCCTTTAAAAGATCGCATGGATAATTTCATAGGTAAAATACCATTTTTATTGTGAAACCAATTATTTAAAATACATATATTTATGAACTATTATAGAATGAATTTTCATTTAAAATAAAAATTGAAACTTATAAAATAAGCTTTAAATAATTATTTGGTCATGATAATTTGGATTTCAATTAATTATATATACTTTAAAACAAATATTCCTCTCGAATTTTCAGTAACAATTCAGAAGTACGTAATTAGAAAAATGTGAAAATGATTCCATTTAAAATATATATTTCAATAAAAGTAATACAAGGGTAAAAATGACATTAAACAAAAATATAAGAATATTAGGAATATTATGGAAACATTATTAGAAAATATGGACATGAAATAAAAAATATGTTCAACTGAATAGATAAATGAAGTCAGGTTTCCGAAATAATGTAATTTTTATCTTTTTAGTACATAATGTGATGAAAATGAAAAGAAAAAATATATACTCATGAAATAATCAAAGAGGAATAAATATAATTATATTATTGTGATATATATCAGGATATTTTATTACCTAGAACTTATATAAAATACATCAAAATAATAAATGATATTGAAAAATAAACCCATTACCAATTAGGAATCTTTTGAATAAAAACCTAAAAAATAGGGAACATTAATCCTATATAAATTTTATAAAATTATCATGAGTATAATCCAAAAATAAATTCATGTGTAATATATACTCAACAAAAAATATACTAATGTTGAATTTGTAACGTGTCTCATAAAAAAATAAAAGTGATGTGAAAAACCCTTACAACTTTGTTCACTTTTGAATTGCAAGAACCATGTAATAATAAATTCAACTGAAACATTAAATGGAATAAAAATAAGGATAGTGATGATATAAAATTTAAAAATGTCTATATAAACACCTTATAAAATTTTAATATGTCCATATCATAATATATTCCCCATTAAAATTACTTGATATGATAATCCTTTAACCCATGTTTGACATGAAGTTAAGGATCTCAAACCTACTCATTATCAAAAGACCTCATTTACATTCCTTATTAATGATCCATGTAATGGTTTTTTATGAATAAAAAATCCACAAATTAATTTCTATTTATGTTGAAAATATAATTTATAATGTTTTTTTGAGCTATATGGGATGGTGTGGTCTAATAAATAGAAAAGAGTGGTGACATTTTAAAAATATTAAGAGGGGAACTCTTGGAGTTTCATTAATTATTAAAAAAAATAAAAAATTAATTATGAAAAAACATTATTTCAAATGTACTAATATTTGATGATAAGGTAGTATTTCTATGAAATCCCATAAAACAATAAAAATTAAGTTTGTTTAGGTGGAGTTTTGTACTTTCTTTTGATTTAATGCCTTGTTTAACCAATTTTTACCTTAATCAATGAAACACAATTTTCACTCTTAAATGGATATGATTTATCTAATAAAAAATAAATATCTCATTAAATGATATTGGATAATAATTTTAATTGTTTTTATTTTACATTCCCTCTATTATGATTTTTGTATTTTTATATAAAATAATAAAATGTTATTTTTCATAAAATATTATTAATGCCATTTTTATGATATTTATATAATTTGAAATTGAACACAACATCACATAGATGTAATTAGAATGATAAACTAAAAAAAATATTATATGTTATATTTATCTAAAAAATAATGTCACAAAATAATTTATACAAATTGTATTAGTTTTAATAATTTTAAAACAATTTATTTTACTTTTCTATTATTTGAATAAACATTGTGTCAAAATTACATAATAATTTAGGGAAATTATAGAATCAATGCAGAAAAAATTAATATGATAAATTATATTAATTTATATTTCAAATAAACATTAACATTTTAATATATCCTCATTTCAACCTAATGGTATGATATTAGTTATATTAAAAAAAGTGTGTGACATTTTTGACATTCTGTTTTACTTAAATTAATATATAGGCCATAATCAATAAAATATGACCCCATGTGGACATATATTTTTGAACTGGATCAAAATTATTGAAATAAACCTATAAAATAGAATAATTGTTTTTGTTATAGAAATTTTAAATCCTTTTCCAAATGATTATACCCTATTTTTTGGGTTTACTATTAAAGATATGACAAAACTATACTATGATTACAACTCATGTTGTACAAAACTAAATAGGTATTATTTTCCAATTTCTTATCTTCTAATTATCAATATAAAATCTATTTTTCATGATTCATTTTCTATAAGTGAGTGAAATTAAATTAATAGTATAATGTAAAACAGAAAGAAAAGAAGTTTTAATAAATACATTTTTTTTCTTTAAAGTATTTTTATGTGATTTAAACCACAAAATGGGTTTCTATAAATTGATTTTATTATTAAAAACATAATATAAATAAATTAACATTCAAACAAATTTATAAAAATATTACTTTTTAAATTCCAAAATAAAATATAGTCCTCCATAAAACTCTGTATTGTTTACTATTCATAGATTAACAAATAATTTCTAACAATTCATTAAAATTCACTATATGATATGTTTTACATTGTGAATACAAAAACATTATTTTATGTTTTCAAATATATTTTCTAAAAGTGTAAAAAAGTATGTCTAATATTTTCTAAAAATAGAAATTAAAATACTATTTTAAGGAAACATATTTGTCAAGCATAAATAACATTGGAAAAAATAAATGAATTATTTTTTCCAAATAATTAATTAAAACATTTGTACTGAGTTAGAACGTTATATATATTTCATAATATGGTTATTCTTATATAATCCTTCCAATTCAACATATTGGTTGTAATGGTAATATTCAATTTAGAATATTCATTGTTTGTTGGATATTGGGGTCTCTTATATATATGCTATCAATTTTTTTTATTTAAAATAAAATGGTGTTATTGGGCACACCCAAAACATATTAAAATATATATATATGTTTTTTAAAAGCTCATAAAAAATTATTCATATTATAACCTGTGAAATTTAAATGGGTTTTAAAAAGACTTCCTCATTTCAGGACCCATTAAAATGTAATGGACTTTATAACCATTTCATCATAGCATCGCCTTATAAAAAATGGGGTTCATTAACATTACATTATTTCATCATAGAAAAACCCATTGAAAAGATATTTGATTCATAAACATCATATCAACATAATGAACAACCACCCAAATAATTAATAGTAATGGTATCATTATCTCATATTCCTTCTAATGAATAATTTATATCAAAGCATGTCATCAACGATCAGTAAATAAATTTAACAAATCACTCATAAAATTTCTTGGGTAAAATACCATTTAAATGTTGAAAGGAGTTATAAAAAATATAAATTTTTCCAAATATTATAAAAAACATTTTATTTTAAAAGGACAATAGAAACGGATAAAAGAATATTCAAAACATCAAGTGGTCATAATAGTGGGAAATTATCCTCATGTTGTATAAGATAAAATAAACAATTCCTTTAAAACATTAAATAAATAAAAACGAACATATTTTGGAACATGAAAAAAATTATTCTTTTTAAAACATTTTTAAAAATAAAATAATGTTGAAATATGAAAATGGAAAATAATTGTATTGTTAATAAAATAATAAAAACATTTTTAGAAAATCTAAATGTTGATGAAATTTTTTTGACCAAAAATTAAAAAAATGTAACATTTCAATAACATGATTATTTAGATTTATTGGATAATAAAAGTGTATTAAAATATATAAAAAAGTGAAATATAATTAAATAAATAAAATAGAATAAATTAGAGTAGTTTCTCTATTGGTAGATCATGAATTTTCATTAATATAAACTTAATATTAAATAACTCTAATAATTATTGAGATAGTAACATAAAACCCTTATATCAAGTTTCATATTTAATAAGATGGATTTAAAAATAATTTATAATAAATATAAATTTATTATTAATGAATTATAGATAAAATATAATATCTATCATACCATTAATTATTTTCTTATGAAGTCATATCACACTTTAATTAACAAATTATTTCTAAAAATTGTTATTCTTAGTGATAACTGCATTGCTATTTATACATGTTCTTATTTGAAAGTCCTTGTCCAGGTACATAAATAATGGTTCATCATATATATTACACTAATAATTTTATAAACAATACTTATATTCATTATATATATATATAGATTAAACCAAAAAATGAATAGGTAGAAAAATGAATTATATTATTCTTGGAGATGACCCTCCATAAATATGAATGAACATTTTTTAATTTTTTCAGCTATTGGAATGAAAGAAATTTAATTAGTAAATAAAATTTAATTAATAATAATAATATAAATTATAAAATATATATATATTAAATCCATCAATGTAACCATACAAATAAATTTGGTGATGAAAAACAAAATAGACTTCTAGTTATAGACAGTATTTTGTATGTATGCATGAGAGAATTTTTCCCTTTATTTTGGATTTAATGTTGGTGGATAATGGTCTCTAAATAAAAATGATAAATATTGGGTGTATTTAAGACACATAAATAATTATTTTATATTTATTCCATGGATTTATATGTCTTTTTAATGAAATAAATTGAATATTCTAATATAATAGTACAATATGTTTGATGAAAACCGCCTTTTGGACTACACCTTATGCCCTTAAGGGCTGATCTTTTAGTAATTCTATAACTTATATGATGGGATTATGGAAGGTATGATGGTATTGTTACATGTCTTGGATAATCTATAAAGAATCAATGTTTGAGTAATAGGGGATCAGTGGTCATATTTTATAATGGAGAAGAGTAACACTGTTTGAGCGACGAAAAATATAAAGAAATAATTAAACTATTTTCAACAAAAAATATTCAAAATAAATATATATTAAATTTATAATATTATAAGGTTTAAATATAATCAAATAATGAAATTTACATAGGTTTTGGTACCACTTTAAACCTTGTCATTCTTATATAACTCGTCGATAATGTATTTTTGGACAATAATTACTATAACAAATATTTCAATATAAATGGGCTAGGGATGATACCATAAATGGAAAAAGTATTAATAAATAGACAATGGATTATTTATTCAACCATATTCCATTTACATGGATGAAGAGATTATTAATTTTAATTTTAAATAATTTAATTGAATATTATTTTTTATTAAATATAATTATTTTCAATTTTAGAACTATTAATTTTATTTCGATTTAAAGACACAATGAAAAATATGGAATTAGAATATAATATTTTTGGACATATAAATAATTCTATATTAGTATGAAATACATGTAAAAAATAAATAACCTTACTTTAAATAATTTTAACATCATTTAGTTCATTTTTTAATTGAATAAATATTGTGTCGATGTTACATAAGAGTTAATGGTGATTTTTCAATCACTAAAAATTTTAAATTAATAAAATTGATAAACAAATTTATATTTTAATTAAACATTAAAATAGATCATATCCACTTTTTATCATTATGTAAAAATTTGAGAGATATTATAGTCATGATAGTTATGTTTTGTAATTTTTAAAATTAATATAAATGTCATAATCAATTAATATTGGAATAGATGATCATATATATTATATTTTGATGTAAATAAGATAAATTCAATCAAAAAACTATATAAATGAATTTTTTTCATAATTTTTAAACCCTTACACCAATGTTTTAGCCACATTTTACCCATTTTAGCCTTATCATGGAGACATAAATTTACTATGGCTATTATTCTTATTGATCAAAATTAAATTGGATGTATTTATGAATATTTATATAATGATTAAAAATATGGAATCCATTTATAAGGAATAAATTTATATAAGTGGAGGAAATTAATTTTAATTCATGTGTGCAAAACATGATGAATAACAATTTAGAGAAAAAAATACAGTTTAAAATAATATAAATGATTTATTCTTATCCCATGACTAAAAAATAATAGATGAAAGTAAATAAATTTTATTGAATATATAATACATATATTGAATTAAAATCATCCACCACCAATGATTAATTTATTTTATTGGAAACATATATATACTTTTCAAAAATAAAAATAGCTTTACAGAAAAAAATAATGTTACATTGAAATGATTTAATTGTATTTTTTATTAATTGATAACCAATTATATTATTTTACACATATGTAAACAAATAATTTTTCATATTTTATTTTTTACTATTAATACCTACCAATTAAATGGAATGGTTATAATGTTATGTTAAATTATTGTTCATTTAGAGTCGGGGTAACATCTATCACATGCTACACAAAAATTCAAATTTCTTTATAGAACTATATCACAAATTCATAGAGTGTCACATTATACCCTATCAAAATTAATTTAACCATAAAATTTATAAGAGTCTGATAAAAGAATGATGATACAACTGGTTTATCACATCCTCTGGTTCACTTGTAGCTTCATCAGAATTTTGATTTCATCGAATAACTTTTTTTAACTGAGTAGTCTTATTCAATTGAAATTTATCTCTATGATCGATGATTTATAATCTTTATTACAAACAATAATGTTAATTATCCAATGATACATCCTATATGATATATATATATATATGATTAATTAAGAATCTACTTCCTTGGGATAGATATATTTAACAAGTCACGAACTTGATAGAGGTTCAGTGTAAGAGAGAAATGGTAATCTACCGTCTTTAGTCAATCAATAATATAATAGTGGATAAGGTAACAAGGTCACAAATTTACAAAAAAAATTAATATGAAAACCTTATTTATAAAATATTTTTATATAAATATATTTTCACTAACATCAAATTATATATTTTCCAAATGATTGTCTTCATAACATTTCTATCGATTCCAATATTCCTTTATGTGCTATTGATTAGCACTAATTTACTAATCCATTTAATCAGCTACAACTAGTCCCAATTGATTTTATTCTCCATCATCATAAAATCATGTTTTATTTTTACACTTATTTAAATAGAGGGATTCATAATGAGCCTTTTGAATGCTCTATTGAATGATATTATTGTATGAAAACTCAAGTAGAGGAATGTATTGATTCCAACTACCATTGAATTTCAAATAACAATATCTCTGTAAAACATATAGGGAATGAATGGTTGTATTAGATTGAACATATATATGATTATAATAATTAGTACTGAAGGTAAGATATATATCCAGACCTTGCTCTTAAATTGTCTAATGAATCAAGGAAAATCATTGATCCAAATTAGATATAATATAATGTGGTCCTACATGGGAACTTAATACTTCTAAAATGTATATTCTGTTAAGATAATTAAGGTAGAAGTTTTGTTTGATAGTATTGAATGGTGTTGACATTCTATGGTGATAGAATACAACCCAAACAACATTATTGGATTTAGACATTTTTATGAGCCTGATAAAAAAAATCCTTGGTGGTGTTTCCCTATTTACATTCAGGTATATGTAATGGATGTAAAATCCATTTAGATTTACATCACTCAAACTTAACAAGCTTATATTCCAAGCACCACGACACAAACTATGAAAAATATCTCTTATTTTTTCCCACATAAAATACCATTTCATAAATATATAAATTATCATTCATTCATGTTTAATTGATAATGATAAACCCTAAGTCACATTTAGCATCTCAATCAAATTTGGCAGGGAAAGAACATAAACCCATTCCTTAAACTTTATAATTATATTAATATCAAAGTTTAACTCAGGAATGTCATTTACCTTCTTTCTGTTATACATATTCCTGAGGTGCTTCTTTAGTCTTCACATTGATATAAAATTGAACACATATTTTGAAAGGTAATGTTTCTCACCATACATTATGATTCCTAGATCAATCCATTTTAATTCACGGAATATTTGATCTTTTGTTATCCTCATCATAGATAAGAAAAAATGTTCATTTCAAGTCAGAGTTTCTTCTACATTTTTTTTCATTCCCTAGGTAGTAATGTATTGAGAAGTCATAATCTTTAATACACTATAATCAACTTCATTGTAATATATTAAACTCATTATATGTGAATATATTTTTTAAAATTTTTTTGATCATTATATTTATCACACCATTATTCATTAACATATTGACTCTATATCATTAATTTTAAAATTACCATATCTAAAAGAAAATCATGAGATGGGTAATTTTTATTATAAAATGTCAATTAGAAAGGGGAATAAAATATTGGTATATAATTATTCAATATTATACATCCCATTAAGTTATTTTATGCATCACTGTAGATTAGAAATACTTATCCATTGAATATTATTATTAGAACATGTGTGCTGACTATGATTTTTTTCAATTCCATGAATTTTTTTGTCAAATTCTTTTTTTCAAAGGATATTTTCTCACACCTTAGTTAAATTAGTTATTAGATTTGATAGTTGTGAAAAATTCTCCACAAATAATCAATAATATATATCCAGTCAAAAAAACTATTTATATCAATCACTGTTTTTTATTTGTTCTATCCTTCAATAACACTTGTCTTTAATGGATCCCCTAACATACCCTTGTTGAAGATTGAAATACATAAAAATAGAACTTATATATGAAAAATTTAAAATTTTTATCATTTTAAAACCAAATTCTCATTCCATAGGTTTCATAGTACAATTCTCTAATAATCATCATGCTTTACATTTCTCTTGGAATTTATGAAAATATCACTTATAATGTATACTATGAAATGATTATGGTAATATATAAGGTCTATATTCATTAAATTGATGAATGAATTTGGGGAATTTTTATAATTAAATAGAATCACTATAAAATCATAGTGTTTATAACATATAATGATTGAATTTTTCAAAATATCCTTCTTATTAATCCTTAATTAATTATAATAGTATTTAAGATGAATCTTATAAAAGCATTTACTCTCCACATCGTCGATTAGATTGTAAAGACCCGTAAATTTCAAGAAAATGTTTTTCTTAATTTTTTTTGGAATTTTTCAAGAGCGCAGCTTCCGACGGCACCTGATTCTGAGGCCCGGTGTGCCCTGAATCATTTTCTGAAGGTTGGTTCAGGTACGTTCAGTGAACGGAGGAGCGGGTTTGTCTACGTTTTGAACAGGTGTCCAGAATCAAATTCTGAGGGCACCGATGGAATCGCAACACCAATATTTGCTTAGAAACGCCTCTTCCGGAGTTGCGTTTCCTTAGGTGTGGTTTTTAATTTTTGGGCTTAAATTTAAGAAATAAAAATAATTGTTGTGACAACTTTATTTTCGTTTCACTTGAAGCCACTTGAAAGACACTTAAACTGAGTTGATGCGGATAGGGTGTTATCCAAAAATATCCTACCCTCTTGGTAGGATATTTGTGAGGTGGGGCCCGCACGAGCCCCACCGTTTCTTTTCCGCTACGTGACGCACCTGGAAAACCCGTCATTATGAAAGTCAACTGACGCGATTTCTTAGATTCTTAACGCACCAATTAATTGGAAAGTTTTATTTGTCCAATTAATTGGGAAGTTTCCTTCATTGAATTAATTCGTTGAATTAATTCAATCATTTCTGAACCGGTTTTCCTTCGTTGGTGTATTAATAAAATAAGACCAACGCTCAGCCTCTGGTGTTTTGCTGGTTGAGAGAATTTGAAGACTTGTGCCATTCGTTCTTCCTCGCGAAGAACGCGAAGAACACGAAAAACGTCGGCCTCCGACGAAGAACGTCGAACCCTCGGATTTGACGACGCTTCATCCGAGACGTTCTTCCCCGCCCAGATCTTTGATCACCAACTGCTTGAGGTAAGAGTTTTCTGGTTTATTTTTAAATCTTCTTTGTGGTTTTTAACAACGCACAAATTTAATTATTTATAATTAAATCTGTTGTTTCTTGGTCCTCGGAGTTCGTTGACGCAATGCCGGATTACCGCGACGATCCTTTCCTTCCGCAACGATCAGATCCGCGAAGAACGCACGTGTGATGACTTCGAGGTAGGGTTTTTCTGGATGTCTTTCCTTCCCAGGTTTGTTCTTTTAAAATAAAGGACCCGTATTTTAGAACAATTTTAATTTATTAAATTTGTTTCGGTAAGGTTTCAATGTGTTGCATGATCCTCCCAACTGTTATCACCTAACGCGAAGGGTGCGGGCCAAACGAACACGGACCGACAACCCTCCGCCGTGCTTCATTGTTGTGCGGATTTGGAGGGCGACGACGAATTGTGTGGCAGGGACGATCCGTTGATTTCGCAGTGAAGAACGAATCCCAGGAGGAGCAATGACGCAGACGGGAAGAAGAACAGGCCACAGCAGCGACTCCGCCGGCGCGGCGGCGCCGGCGGCCGGAGGCGGCGTCGCCCCGGCGCGCTGCCAGAAGGGACCTCCGCGGCTTCAACCGCGGCGGTGGTGCCCGCGGACCCGCGACCGCGCGGGATGCGGCTCTGCCGCGTCTGTTTGTCCAAGGCGGCACTCCGCGGGTGCTGCGAGTTGTCACGTGGGGGTGGCGGCTCCCCCCCCCCCCCCCCGCGTCGCTCGGCCGAGCCGAGCCAGGCCGGTCCAACCAGTCGGGCCACGCCCTGGCCGGACCGGACCGGGTCCAGCTAGACCGGGCCGAGTCCAGCCGGTTCGGCCGACCCAAGGGGGGGTGTCGGGCCAGGTCAGCCCGGGCCCAGATCCCCCGTCTTCGGACAGTTTCCAGTCTTTTGCCCGTACCTTGAGCTACGGGCCTCCAAACGACACGCCATTAGCGGCAGCGCGATCCTTGGATCGAGACGGTCATTTCAGTATACTACACTCAATGATTCAAAATACCTTGGGTTCGGCCGGGTTGGTTCGTACACGAAACCAACCGGGCCCTCGGAGCGGAAACGCTCATATGTTGAGCTCCGGACGTCCGATTGACGTACCGTCAGCTTTGGTGGATTCCAATAAGTGATACAGATATTTTGGAATACTCCACCCGAGGTTTGGACGCAGGTGGAGTGCAGTCGGGTTGGTTTTTCCTTAAAAACCAACCGGGCCCCTCGGACGAAAATGCCAATAACTCTCAGACCGGGCGTCCGATTGACGCGCTGTCTGTGACGTTGAGTTCCTGTTATCGATACGGAACTTTTGGATACATCAACTTCGGACTAAATGTCAGTTGATGTATCATATTTTCGGCTATTGGAGCGAACCCTCCGAACGAGCTTGCTGTGTGTGGGAACCCTAGTGCTGGCTGTGACTACGACGACTGTGCAGAGATCCTCAGTGGACTGCTACGACGACAGTACAAAGATCCTCAGTGGACTGCGACGACGGCTGTGTAGAGATCCTCAGTGGACTGCGACGACTACTGCACTAAGCGATCCTACGTGGATCAGTGCTACAGATCTAGTGTGGATCCGATCCTGTGTGGGTCAACGCTCAGCGGTTCTGTGTGAGAAAGTGCCTACTGGTTCTGTGTTAGCCCGATCCTGTGTGGGTCATTGCGGGGGTTAGTACCTATTGATCCTTTGTGGGTTTGACGACTTAGATGGGGCAGTGATCATCTTATCGTCATCTGAAGAAGTATACATGTGTGAGCTGAATATTGTGTTACTCTCCTTTGTGGATCGTGTTGAACATTCCTGTGTGGATTTACTGTTTACTCTCCTTTGTGGATTGCGTTTTTCTATCCTATGTGGATTTGCATTTTGATTTCCTATGTGGTTTGGGTTTTTCTTGGGCTCGGGTGTTAGAGCCGAACGGGAATTGGTGACTTAGGTATATGTATGGGCATATACCTAAGCAGAGTCGGATGTTATTTCATGATTGTACCTTTCTTTGTGGTTTATCCTTTGTGGATTTCGAGAGACCTTCCGGGGTATCAGGGTCCTTACTGAGTAGCTTATACTCACCCCTGCATGGGCTATGACCACACTTCGTTGTGTTGGTTGCAGACGACGGACAACATTGATCGTGGACGAGGTTGGTAGAGCAGGACGGTACCTGGATGTGGACCACTGGGCGGGACGTACCCGGAGCAGACGGTTGGACCCGAGGAGCTGTGGAGGCTATCTGTACCCACCCATCTAGTGGGAATTCCAGTGGACGACTCGAGGCTGCAGTTTTACTTTTCAGTTTCTGTTCTTTACTTTCCAGTTTCACTTTACAATTGGGCTTGTATTTACGGCCCCTTTTACTTTTCTGCACATAGTGTTTACTTTTCCGCTTGATTACTCTGTGGTGGTTGTTTACATACAAAGGCAATTCCTTCCCTGTTTACCGGGTTTTACGCCTTGGCGCTAGTCACCAACCCCTGGCCTATGGAAGGTGGGCTTGGGGTAGTCACGACACGGGCCCCGAGGAAGGGTCGTGACAAATTGGTATCAGAGGCGGTTTGTTCTACCGCAGACTCTGATCTTTATTCTATGTGAAGTAATAGTTTTTAGTGTATTGAGTGTGGTTATCAGTCCAGGTAGCCCAGTGTTGGTGCTGCGGCCGACGTATCCGTACACCAGGACCCTGACTTCTGATCTTCAACTTAATGCACGAAAACATTGATTGCGTGTGTGTTTCAAGTTTTCATTGTGATTACTCGTGTCAGCTCACCAGGTATACTGTTCTGATTGCGTGTGTGTTTCAAGTTTTATTTGTGATTACTTGTGTCTGCTCACTAGGTATACTGTTCTGACCATGGTGCACTTTTTCTCCTTTTCAGGATGGCCCGGCGATGATAGCTCTCTAGGGTTCCGAGAGTAGGGCGTGACGACAGCCCACTGAGTGACGAGGCCTCGGTACAGGGCCCCTTGACAGCAGAGGCACCGACGGTACCTATACCCGCCGAGCCACAGATGCTTCCCCCCATAGTAGCTGACGACGCACGTCGCCTTGGAGCTCTACACGAGTTCCAGCGCCAGCAACCACCCAGGTTTCGTGGGGAGGCGGACCCCCAGGAAGCCGAGGACTGGCTGGAGGCGGTTGTCCGAGTTTTCCGGCTAGTGAGGACACCAGCAGACCTCATGGTGATCCTTGCGGCGAGCCTTCTCTACGCGGCAGCAGGCCGATGGTGGAGCATGATTCTCCAGGTGCACGACGAGGCATCTCTTCTCTGGACGGACATCGAGAGCCTCTTCCTCTCAAGGTTCGTCCCGGCCACCCTTCGTGCGGTGCACATCCAGGAGTTTCTCCAGCTGCGGCAGGGCATCTTGACGGTCACCCAATACGCAGCGAGGTTCACCGATCTTTCTCGCTACTCGACAGACATGGTACGAGAACCATCCTTCTGGGCCCGGACCTTCGAGCAGGGATTGAGGCAGGAGATTAGGGCGTCGCTGATCTCCCTCAGCATTCCGACTCAGGCAGGAGTGTTGGAGCGAGCCCTTCTGATCGAGAGCTTTCTTGCTGAGTCCACAGCGAGACCTACCGCAGGGCGGCAGTTAGCGGAGTCTTCGGCAGCAGGTAGCCGACGGATGACTCATGGGTCTAGGCAGACCAGACCCTCAGGCAGGCGACCTCAGGACACTGGCTCACCAGTGCGGGGCACTCAACGTGGAGCCAGTCATTCGAGAGGTAGACAGTGCTACGCTTGCAGCGGGAAGGGTCACATGGCTCGCGACTGCCCGACCCGCCGAGTTGAGGAGCAGCAGAAGGTGGAGGGGCCACCCAGGCAGAGGCAGAGGGTTGACCGTGGCGGTCTGTAGGGAGGAGGCGGACGAGGCAGAGGAGCTGGCCGAGCAGCGGGTGGTGGGCGACGCTTTGAGGCTCTACCCCCACCACCACTAGGAGGGCCACCCCGACCACAGGGAGCTGGCGGGCATAGACAGGCTCAGCTCCAGGCAGTGGAGTCCTATGACCCCGACATGCCCGAGATGATTCGAGGTACGATCTGCGTCTATTCCACCCTTGCTGCAGTTCTTATAGACACAGGAGCGAGTCACTCTTTTATAGCCACTACCCTTGTTCGGAGCTCGGAGATTCCGACGGAGCCGTTGGCTCGATCTTTACGGCTAGAGACTCCTACTGGAGAAGACTCTACGATTACGCACTGGTGACAGCAGTGTGAGCTTACTCTAAGAGGCGAGAGCTTCGGCTGGGATCTTCTTGTAGCGACGTCGAGGCCTTACGACGTCATCTTGGGCATGGATTGGTTATCTACGGTTCATGCTCAGATCGACTGTTTTAGGTGCAAGGTGCGATGTGTTCGCGCCGACGGGAGCAGGTTCACCTTCACCGGCGAGAAGGGGGCCTTTGCATCATAGGATGGACTTCCTTAGAAGAGAGGACAGCCCATCACACATTAGTTGGCTAGTCTCATCCTAAGAGCAGTGGACGTGCGGAGTCCTAGTTTTCCTGCAGTGGTGGATCAGTACGCGGAAGTTTTTCCCGACGACGTTCCAGGGCTACCTTCTCACAGAGAGGTAGACTTTTACATTGATCTATACCCCGGGACAGCCCCAATTTCGACTCCAGCATATCGGATGGCCCCCGCTGAGCTTCGAGAGCTATGGGTACAGTTGGAGGACTTGCAGGGCAAGGGACTCATCCGACCCAGTGTTTCACCCTGGGCTTCCCCGATATTGTTCGCCAAGAAAGAGGACGGGAGCTTGCGACTATGTGTCTACTATCGTCGCCTGAACCAGGTGACAGTGAAGAACATGTATCCACTACCAAGGATTGGTGACCTCTTCGATCAGCTCAAGGGAGCACGGTGGTTCTCGAAGATAGACCTCCAGTATGGCTACCATCAGCTCTAGAGTTCGAGACGAGGACGTGCAGAAGATGGATTTCAGGTATCGGTATGGCCACTATGAGTTCTTGGTTATGCCATTCGGCGTAACCAATGCTCCAGCAGTTTTCATGAGCCTAATGAACAAGATCTTCCAGCAATACCTCAACCGATTTGTCGTGGTCTTCATTGACGACATTTTGGTATACTCGACGACTGAGGAGGAGCACGCCTACCACTTGCGGGTTGTGCTAGACACACTCCAAGAGCACCATCTTTATGGAAAGCTCTGGAAGTGCTAGTTCTGGTTGCGTGAGGTCCACTTCTTGGGGCACGCCATTTCTGAGGCGGGAGTTGCAGTGGATCCCGCGAAGATCGAGGCAGTGCTAGCTTGGGAGCCACCCAGGAGTGTGATAGAGGTGCAGAGTTTCTTGGGTCTAGCCGGATACTACCAGAGATATGTGTCGGACTTCTCTAGAGTTGCGGCGCCACTCTCCGCTTTGAAGAAGAAGGGGAAACCCTTTGTGTGGTCAGACAGATGTCAGCAGCGCTTCCAGGAGCTGAGACAGAGATTGACCTGCGCACCTATCTTGAGGTTGCCCGAGGAGGGGGTTGGATACGTAGTCTACTGCGACGCATCAGGGACCGGACTCGGGTGCGTCCTCATGCAGGAGCAGGCCGTGAATGACTACGGATCACGTCAGTTTATGCCACATTTTCAGAACTACGCCACCCATGACCTGGAGTTAGCAGCAGTGGTCTTCGCTCTAAAGACATGGCGGCACTATCTGATGGGTGAGCGCTTTACAGTCTTTTCTGACCACCAGAGTCTCAGGTACATCTTCTCCCAGAAGGACCTGAACCTGAGACAGCAGCTATGGCTTCAGTTCCTCCAGGATTATGACTTTGAGATAGTCTATACTCCTGGGAAGGGGGACGTGGTAGCCGATGCCCTCAGCAGGAGGACGGGCATTCAGCTACTTGATGAGGCGACAGAGCAGCTAGCATCTTTGCAGATATCCTTCGTGGATAGAGATGGAGCAGCCTTTCTTCAGTCTCTCATAGTAACTCCTCCTCTACTGCAGTGAGTTAGAGAGGCACATCATGGGGATGCCGACTGTGAGATGCGGCATGCGCAGATATCCTCAGGTCAGGAACCTGATGGTTTCTCCCTTGGAGTAGAGCATGAAATCCTTTTCAGAGGACGTACCTTGGTACCAGTTTCTTTATGGGAGGGGGTGCTGAGAGAGTTTCACACTTCTCCCTTGGCGGTACATGCCGGAGTGGCGAAGATGTACCAGGATCTCAGGCGACAGCACTGGTGGCCGGGCATGAAGAAAGCTGTGGCGGAGTTCATTTCACGATTCCTCACCTACCAGCAGGTGAAGGCAGAGCAGCAGGTACTAGCAAGCTTGGTACATCCCTTAGATGTCCCGGAGTGGAAGTGGGACGAGATATCTGTGGACTTCATGACTGGACTTCCACGCACTTCCAGAGGTCACGCCTCCATTTGGGTGATTGTCAACCGACTCACCAAGTCGGCACACTTCTTACCCATCAGAGAGCAGGGCTCAGTGGAGATCATGGGATGCCTTTACATCTAGGAGATCGTACGGCTTCACGGTGTTCCATCAACTATCGTCTCCGATCGAGATGCTCGTTTTACTTCCCGGCTCTGGAAGGGGTTGTAGGAGGCGTTCAGAACGCAGCTTCGTCTGAGCACCGCCTTTCACCATCAGAAGGATGGTCAGACAGAGAGGACCATTCAGACACTCGAGGAAATGCTACGTGCATGTTTCCTCGACTTTGGTCGTAGCTGGGAGGACCACCTACCCTTGGTGGAGTTCGCGTACAACAACAGCCACCACTCCACCATCGGGATGGCACCATACGAGGCGTTGTACGGCAGACCTTGCAGATCTTTTATGTGATGGACAGACCCTGCGGAGTCAGCACTTGTGGGGCCAGAGATGGTCTGAGCCACGACAGAGAAGGTCCAAGTCATCCAGGAGAGGATGAGGACAGCGCAGAGACGGCAGAAGTCATATGCTGACACGAGGCGAAGGACACTAGAGTTTGAGGATGGCGACCACGTTTTCTTGCATGTCTCACCTCGACGTGGATCACGGAGATTTGGATGAGGCGGCAAGTTGTCTCCATACTTCATTGGGCCCTTCCAGGTCCTCAGCAGGATAGGAGAGGTGGCTTATCACCTGGCTCTACCACTTCAGTTGCACCGAGTGCATGACGTCTTCCACGTATCTCAGCTGAAGAGATACGTGCACGGCCCGACGCATATCATTGACTATGGGGAGCTGGACGTGGATGATGGGGTGACTTTTGCAGAGGTCCCAGTGGAGATCGAGGATCGACAAGAGCGGGTCGTACATGGATGGTCGATTCCTCTGGTGCGCATCAGATGGCAGCACGGGAACCTCCAGGAGAGCACTTGGGAGCGAGAGGCTCAGATGCATGCTTAGTACCCCCATTTTTTTCCCTAGTTTATGATGTATCATTACGGGGACGTAAATCCCTGAGGTGGGAGTGATGTAAAGACCCGTAAATTTAAAGGAAATTTTTTTTTTAATTTTCTTTGGAATTTTTCAAGAGCGCAGCTTCTGACGGCACCTGATTCCGAGGCCCGGTGTGCCCGGAATCATTTTCTGAAGTTTGGCTCTGGTACGTTCAGTGAACGGACGAGCAGGTTTTTCTAACTTTTGAACTGGTGCCCGGAATCGAATTCTGAGGGCACCGATGGAATAGAAGTGCTGGTATTTGCTTATAAACGCCTCTTCCGGAGTTGCGTTTGCTCAGGTGTGGTTGTTAATTTTTGGGCTTAAAGTTATGAAATAAAAATAATTGTTGCGACAACCTTATTTTCATTTCACTTGAAGCCGCTTGAAATCCACATAAACTGAGTTAATGCGGATAGTGTACTATCCAAAAATATCCAACCCTCTTGGTAGGATATTTTTGAGGTGGGGCCCACACGAGCCCCACCGTTTCTTTTCCGCAAAGTAACGCACCCGCGAAAACCCATCATTATGAAAGTCAACTGACGCAGTTTCTTAGATTCTTAACGCACAAATTAATTGGGCAGTTTTATTCGTCCAATTAATTGGGCAGTTTCCATCGTTGAATTAATTCGTTGAATTAATTCAATCATTTCTTAACCAGTTTTCATTCGTTGGCATATTAATAAAATAAGACCAACGCTCAGCCTCTGGTGTTTTGCTGGTTGAGAGGATTTGAAGACTTGTGCCATTCATTCTTCCTCGCGAAGAACACAAAGAACGCGAAGAACGTCGGCCTCCGACGAAGAACTTCGAACCCTCGGATTTGACGATGCTTCATCTGAGATGTTCTTCCCCGCCCAGATCTTCGATCACCAACTGCTTGAGGTAAGAGTTTTCGGGTTTCTTTTTAAATATTCTTTGTGTTTTTTAACAACGCAGAGATTTAATTATTCATAATTAAATCTGTTGTTTCTTGGTCCTCGGAGTTCGTCGACGCAATGCCGGATTACCGCGACGACGCGACGATCCTTTCCTTCCGCGACGATCAGATCCGCGAAGAACGTGTGTGCGACGACTTCGAGGTAGGGTTATTGATTGGATGTCTTGCCTTCCCATGTTTGTTCTTTTAAAATAAAGGACCCGGATTTTAGAACAACTTTAATTTATTAAAATTGTTTCGGTAAGGTTTCACTGTGTTGCATGATCCTCCCAACTGTTATCGCCTGACGCGGAGGGTGCGGGCCAAACGAACACGGCCCGGCAACCCTCCGTCGTTCTTCGTTGTTGTGCGGATTTGGCGGGCGATGAAGAATTGTGCGGCAGGGATGATCCGTTGATTTCGTAGTGATGAACAAATCCCGGGAGGAGCAACGGCGCAGACGGGAAGAAGAACGGGCCACCGGAGCGACTCAGGCGGCACGAGTCGCCGGCGGCTGGAGGTGGTTGCGCCCCGGCGCGCCGTCGGAAGGGACCACCACGGCTTCAGCCGTGGCGGCGGTGCCCACGGACCCGCGGCCGCGCAGGTCCTGCCCGCGTGGGACGCACAGGACGTGGCTCTGCCGCGTCCGTTTGTCCAAGGCGGCACCCCGCGGGTGCCGCGGGTTGTCACGCGGTGGTGGCGGATCCCCCCCCTGCGTCGCTCAGCCGCTCGGCCGAGCCGAGCCAGGCCGGTCCGACCGAGTCTAGCCAGACCGGGCCGGGTCCAACCGGTTCGGCCGCCCTAAGGGGGGGTCGGGCCGGGTCGGCCCGGGCCCAGATCCCCTGTCTTCGGACCGTTTCCGGTCTTTTGCCAATAACATGAGCTACAAGCCTCCAAACGACACGAAGTCAGTGGCAACGCGATCCTTGGATCGAGACGGTCATTTTGGTATACTAAACTCAAGGTTTTGAAATATGTTGGGTTCGGCCGGGTTGGTTCGTACACGAAACCAACCGGGCCCTCGGAGCAGAAACGCTCATATCTTGATCTTCGGACGTCCGATTTACGTACCGTCAGCTTTGGTGGATTCCTCTAAGTGAGACCGATCTTTTGGCATACTCCGCCCGAGGATTGGATGCAGGTGGAGTGTGGTCGGGTTGGTTTTGCCTTAAAAACCAATCGGGCCCCTGGGACGAAAATGCCAATAACTCTCAGACCGGGCGTCCGATTGACAAGTCGTCTGCGACATTGAGTTCCTGTTGTCGATACGGAACTTTTGGATACATCAACTTTGGACTACGTGTCAGTTGATGTATCAGCCTTTCAGCTCGTGGAGTGGACCCTCCGAACGAGCTTGCTGTGTGCGGGAACCTTAGTGCTGGCTGTGACTACGACGACTGTGCAGAGATCCTCAGTGGACTGCTACGACGACAGTACAAAGATCCTCAGTGGACTGTGACGACGGCTGTGTAGAGATCCTCAGTGGACTGCGATGACTACTGCACTGAGCGATCCTATGTGGATCAGTGCTACATATCCTGTGTGGATCCGATCATGTGTGGGTCAACGCTCAGCGGTTCTGTGTAAGCCAGTGCCTACTGGTTCTGTGTGATCCCGATCCTGTGTGGGTCATTGCGGGGGTTAGTACCTATTGATCCTTTGTTGGTCCGATGACTTAGATGGAGCAGTGATAACCTTATCGTCATCTGAATAAGTATACCTGTGTGAGCTGAATCTTGTGTTACTCTCCTTTGTGGATCGTGTTGAACTTTCCTGTGTGGATTTACTGTTTACTCTCCTTTGTGGATTGCGTTGTTCTATCCTGTTTGGATTTACGTTTTTCTTTCTTGTGTGGTTTGGGTTGTGCTTGGGCTCAGATGTTATATCCAAACGGGAATTGGTGACTTTGGTATATGTATGGGAATATACCTAAGTAGAGTCGGATGTTACTTCTTGATTATACCTTTCTTTGTGGTTTATCCTTTGTGGATTTCGGGAGACCTTCGGGGGTCTCGGGGTCCTTACTGAGTAGCTTATACTCACCCCTGCACGGGCTATGCCCGCACTTCGTTGTGTTGGTTGCAGACGACGGGCAGCACTGATCGTGGTCGAGGTTGGTAGAGCAGGATGGTACCTGGAGGTGGACCACTGGGCGGGACGTACCCGGAGTGGACGGTTGGACCTGAGGAGCTGTGGAGGCTATCTTTACCCACCCTTCAGGTGGGAATTCCAGTGGACGACTCGAGGCTGCAGTTTTACTTTTCAGTTGCTGTTCTTTACTTTCCAGTTGCACTTTACAGTTGGGCTTGTATTTCCGGCCCCTTTTACTTTTCTGCACTTAGTGTTTACTTTTCTTCTTGCTTACTCTGTGGTGGTTGTGTACATATAAAGGCAATGCCTTCCCTGTTTACCAGGTTTTACGCCTTGGCGCTAGTCGCCAGCCCTTGGCCTATGGAAGGCGGGCTTGGGGTAGTCACGACACGGGCCCCGAGGATGGGTCGTGACATAGATAATTCATCAATACGGGGAAGAGGAGAATGGTTCATGACTGTGACCCTGTTATGTTCTCAATAATCAATAAAGAGTCTCAGTAATAAATATTTCTTTTAAAAAACGAATTGGTGCACACAAAGGTGAAACTCATGGAAAAATAAATACCTTTTCAAGAATGTCATTGTGAATCGTCATTAATAAAAAACCTAATTAGGGATTTTATATATGGAGTATTTTAAATTGGTTTATAACCATTTATGAGTTCATTTGAAAAATCAACTTCAATATTCAGTGGAATAATAGGAAACTCTTTTAGAAATACATCAATGAACTCCCAAAAAATAAGAATATAATTGATGGTCACTTTCCCTCCAACCATATGAGATAAAGACCCTATTCGAATATAAATCAAGAGTAATAAATTGGATGAAATTTTAATTGGATGTTAATATTTTTCATCTTTTGATATATAATCATTTCCTATTCATAATATCAATCATGACATCGCATTATCATAAATTTATGTGGTGTTATTTTTAAATAAATCTAATACACACCCAAAATAACATCGAATTCTTCTTGAGGGATAATAATATGTTCTGTATAAAAACTTTCCCTCAGACATAAATTGGTGGATAATCAATGAATTGAGATGCCATAATCATACTATTAGGGGGCTTCAATTTTAATTAAATATATAATCATTGAGGTGTTATTATTATACACTTAAAAAATTTATTATAAATTAAAGTGTGTATATATCCAAAATTGAATAAGACATTAGATGTTCTAGAGTGGATGGTATGTATACCTTTCCCCATGTAATTTATATACTCCACATCAGTATTAATGATCACATGATATTTCCCTTTTATTAAAGCATTATAATGTTTTTGAAATAAATCATTTTCATTAACATTTGAGTTTTATAATTGGTTAACATAATGCATGTAATCCATTAATTTGGAAGACTCGAGTGTGGGTGGTGCATTATTGGATGAATTGTGTCCTTTATTAAATAAATTAATAATCCCATCACATACAATTATGATTTCCCAATGATCATCCTATCAACAATTTTATAATTTAACTGTCCCATTATTATAATTTCCACCATTATTCCTTTTATAGTTAGATCATAATGTGTAGCAAATCATGTTCTCTCCATGGGATTTAAAATTCAAATTGAATTTCATATTTCTTTTCTTATCGAAACCATGGTATTGATAGGTAACTACAATTTCCAGATCTACCTTAATAAAACATTAAACGATTTCATCAAAAATATCATTGTATTGTTGTAAAATCGCACTTTTTAAATCCAATAATGATACAAATAACCTTAATTTATTTTTGGATGATAATACCAAAAGTGTGTCTCACAAGTCATTTAACTTTTGGCCTCATAGGTACTAATATATTAATAATAATTTATATTCAGATCATATAATTATATCTTTATTTTCATATGAATAATATGTGTAATGAACCTATCAAAATATAATCTCTTGAACTCATCCCACCCCTTAGAGTCATTTTAATGTTGTTTCCACATGTTATTGATAATATTTAACCATTAATATCGTTGTATTACCTAAATAGCCAAAATAAAATTTTCATGTTCTAATATTTGCAGAATAGATTATAAATTCTCTATGGTATTGATCCATTTCACCGTAAAAGTTGATCAATAGACAAACTAAATTAATCTTGATGTTCTCTCACGAAGGACCCAACAGAATATTTTTCCCTCTATTACTTGTTTTGAAGCTCATTATGACCCCTAGCTTGAGAATTTTACATAATAATAATTATAATATTTTTTTGTTCCACCTCCAAAAACATTTGGTTTCTCAATAGTAAAATAATTTCATTTTCCTTCACATACAATATTAACATGGTTTGTTAATGGTCTGAGCCATTGAATAAAACCAAAAATCATAGTGTGACAAACAATGATCCTAATGGGGAACCACATTATCAAGGAAAAAAATTATAGGATTTTTAAATCATGATAAATGCTATTAAATATATGACACTTCATGTTTAGCTAGGGTCATCAATGATCATTATCAAAACATTAGGATATTATAAACACCAATAACAATCCCTATGTTTCATATTAAAGATTTAACAACCTATTTTATAAAGGGAAATAATAATTCAGTACTAGAAAAATGATAAATATATATATATAGACCTATATCCAAAGTTTTATATAAAAATATCAATTCCATGATTTATAGCCATAATATAATAAAAAATGAGACTATTTTCTATTTAATTCGATGGAATACTCTACCCATGGGAGTAGGGGTCCATTTTTTTCAACCCCACACAACTCTACTCTCTTACACATGAGACACTTTTCCTACTCCATCACATCCTTTATCACTCCTAATCATTTCAAAAAAGAAACCAATCACCACTGACTTCTCCCATTGTCATGTCATTACCTCACATGATCCCACTAATCCAAACCATCATTTGTTTCTCCACTATTCATTATGTCATCCTAGTGATCTCATGTTTCTCTTCCATTCACTTTCTTATCCTCGTTACACTTGTTTCTCTCCCATTAGGTGTGTTTGTCTTATCATCTCACATTGCTTATCCATTTTGTGCATCTACCGGAAACCCAATTCCTTTTAAAAGTGGATTGTGTATGAGTGTTTTTTATCCATTTTACACTCCATTAGGTGAATCAACATATTCCATATTCTTCATTGAGTGGGTCTCACCGAACTATTTCTCCAATTTATTTCCCATAGTTGAACATATGTGAGCTAACCCCAAACTATTCTGTGAACCATACTCAACTTCTTCAGTGCAGTGATTCCACATCCTTTATCCAAATGATTTTGTTTATGTTTCCTCAATTTTTATCACTATTTAACATTAATTTTAAGTAATAATTTATTATGATGTTTTCATTATGATCTTAATAAAATCCAATGATTCGGGATTCCTTTTTTTAGATGATGTTGGAAAATAAGTATTTTGATATCCTTGATTAAAAAATATATTCAATTGTACAAGTAGTGTAATTTTTTTTGACTATTTATTATATCATGGAATTGTATTCAAATAAATATTTTAAAGTGTGGGTCACCCACCAAATTTTTTAGATAATTTTATATTTTTTAGTCGATATATGTTTTCTACACAAATAATTATATGTCAAGAATTATAGAATGGTGATTAATAATATTTAACGGGACTCATAGAGGAGACACAATTTTATTAGTGTAATTTGAAATTTATTATTATTTATATATATTAATATATAAAATAGTTAGAATATTATGTTTAGATATCTTTAGTCTAGATTTTATAGATTTCTCCTCATGTACTCTATTTGATATAATACATCTGGTTTCAAACAATTTTGAGTTTTTTGTAGTCTTTTTATTTATTAAATTAGCTCTTATTGGTAAATTTTAATCAATACCCCACTAGATATTGAATATATTAGAATAGTATAACTCTCCAGAAATACCTCTTTGAACATGCCTATGAAACTGTTTCCTTTAATCAAATGATGAATTTAACTTGATATTTACTTCAATAACCATTTCTAGTACACGTAAAATGATTCTCAAAAGTATTTCGTTATACTATAAATCTATTTTCCCTTTGTATTTGTTTCATTATTGGAATAGATAATTTGAGGTTGTTTCATTGGATCTCATCATAGAGTTTTGGTTCCATAGTCATTATTTTTTATTTTTCCTATCTGGAAGGCCTTTTGGAGATAAGAGAAATCCCATCCACAAAACATGATTTTCATATATCGATTTATTTTTATGTTTTATATTATAATTTAAAATAATGTGAGATGTTATTTTATAACATATCATGAAATATTATGAATATTTCATAATAGATAGATAATTTCAATTTTTAACTCTTTTTCAATATTTAATATAGGAAAAAATATAAGTATTTTTTACTTATAAAGGTGAATTACACATATATAATTAAGTATTTTATATAGTTAGTAATAAAATATCAATATCAAAAACATGAAATGAAATTTAATAGTTTCCCTTCATTATGATGATATAATGTTTTCATGAACACTGAATTGAGTTTGTATGACCCTTTTATATTTTTAGATGGCCATGTTCTCTAAAACATAGGATAAATAATGATCATTCTATACCTACATTATCTATTTAACAATTATTTTAGTTCATAATGATTATACTGAATGAAACACCACCTACCCTGAAATAATGATAAATTTTTGTAAGAATACGTTATAGTACTGATTTCATATAAAATAAATATATTCTCAATAAATTAATATTGTAACATACGTATTACTCCAAGTATCTTAGTATATTAATTTCATAATTATTATTATACATTATATAAATGTACGTAATGATCTATCAAAATTTCCCCCATATTCGTGCTTAACACTATTCATTATGTAAATACTTACATTAATGGAATCTTTAAAAAATAAGTGTTTTAATCATTATATGGTTTATTTTTCTAATAAATTATATAAAATTATATAGTACTGCTACATTTTGATGATTATAATGAATTAAAAACACTCTATGGCATCTTACATGAGTGATATGGAAGATGGAATTTAGGGAGAAAATTTCAATACACAATTAAATATAAAGTTGAAATTTTTATAGCTATCATGCCTAAGAGAAATGTTATTTTTAAGTTATTATGACCTAAATTAGTGGAACATAATCGTAAAAAATACATGAAGTAAATGAAATAAAATAATATTATTTCAACCATATGTCTACTTATCTTCATATTATTTTAATATAAAATAATGAAATTTATATACGACTGGAAGAATCTTATGTAAATTTTCACAATAATTAATGTGATGTCATAAAAAATACATTCTTTATGAGAGAGGTTAAATTAGTAAATTAAATTAATTTTTATTCTCTCTAAATAAACCTTCATCATATGTAATAATTATAACAATCATAATGAATTCATACCTTTCATATTATACATTGAATTATATTTTTTAATTCAATTAATACAGTGAAGTATCTGATTAGCCCCATCAACACAACCATGATAAAAAATGTTCTTAACTCAGATCATTATTAAAATTGGATGGGTATATCATTATCATGTTATAGTGTCATTTTTTTGTAATAAAATAAATAGATACCATTCAATTCTCTTTACATGAATAGATTATTTTTGAAATCATATAAATATATATTTTTTTCAATAATAATGATCAACATCCACATAATATATTATAACATGTCAATATAGTAGAAAAAAAATATTTTTCAACCTCAAATAAAATTAATATAATTTTCTCTACTAATTATTTCCTATTATACTTCTCTTTAATAAATTAAAAACCTAATCCAATAAAAAAACTCATATAGATCAAAAAAATATTCGTTTTTTTCTATTAATATATCTTGTTTTGAATATTTGACATTGATCCCTAAATATGTTGAAGAAATATAGTGCAACACTTTATCAAAAATTATAACATCTTAACATCATGTATGTGTTCAACATTCACATTTTAATTATAAATATTGTATAAGTCATTTTGAAGGAAAATAAAATAAAATATTTTCAAATTCTTGGGTGTTTTCAGTATATTAAGTTCTAAATTATTCTCCACATTCAATTAAATATTCATTTAGTAATTACATAGATATATCTTCCATAATATATTTCCCATAAATTTTAATTTCAAATCAAAAAGAAACACCATCATAAAAAATATATTTACTTTTATAATTCACATCTTTAAAAACAATTGAAACATTCCCACTAACTATTATGTTTTCAATATTTGATACATATCAAATTTCTATATTATTAGTGGAATAAACCAATCCAAGTCATTAAAACCACCTTAATATTTAAATATAAGTATATCCTTTTATAATGGAATGTATTATGTCCATATCATTATTAATAGAAAATTATTTTGGTAGAAGAGAATTAATTTTTATTTTTACTCCCATGAATATGTACATTGAAATGTTATATTTTATTACTATTTGAAACCGTTCATAAAATTTTAAATCTAAGATAATAAAATGACTAAGAATTAATAGATTATAAAATTTATACTAATAAAAGAATTACTACTAAAATCATGTATGTAATTGATGGGATAATAATTAAAATTTTTTATGGTGGGATTAAATTCATTAATAAAAAAATCATTAAATTTGGAATATTACATTTTAATGAACTACAAAATATAATGAGGTGCAATGCATGGAATGTGGCAGGGTGAGGTGCACATAGAGTGCCTCTTCTCTACGGAGCCACCAAGACCACAATGAATCTCACCATAGGTGTGTACATTGTACACCATCATAAGATAAACTAAGGTTCCATAAAGTAGTGCCCCTTAAAAAAATTAAGGGGTCATATATAAAAACCATTGGAGACAAAGGTTTAAATCTATATTGATAGGGGTGGAAATCAAGGTAACATGTGTGGGAATAGGGGAAAAATATTGAAAAAGGGGTGAGTTTGTGAAGAAAAATTAAATTTATCATTTAATGAATTAAATATATAAAGGTGGATATAAAAAATAAATAACTAAACCACAAAAATAAACAAGATATCTCTAAAAAAATTTAATAATCAATTTTTACAAATATTGGAGATTAATTTAAATTAATAAAATTGTAGAAAAATATGAATATTTAATTATGTAATGTGACACTAATTATTTTAAAAAGTCCCCTACCTTGAAATTCCCCTCCTTCCATATCCCCAAGAAACCATTACCCCATATAGTGTTACATGAGATTGATAACACCACACATAATACATGAACCATAACTATTTCATTCAAAAAACATAAAAATTATGTAATTCATATGAAAAATACATTGAACTCTACAAAATATGATTTATACAAGGATGTTTTACATATATGGGTGAGTATAAAAACCAATTACTATCATAAAACAATATGTGATTATAGTGAGTACATTAACACAACAATATTTTTGTAAAATATTTTTTCAAAATTTTTATTGATAAATATAAAATACAAAATATTTGAAATAAATAAATAAATAAATAATGTCGAGTGTGAAAAGTAAACTGACTATAAATTAAAATTTTACAAAATAAAATATATTATTTTATATTCCACTAGAGATATTTTCTATTATTTTTTATAAAAATGTCATTGATGATTAGTTTTGACATTACAAAACAATACATATTACATGAATTGATTCTCAAGATTAATAATTTAATATATGTTTATATTCCTCAAATGGATACATTTTTGATGATAAATGTTTATCAAATCACTGATGAAGTTCAAAAGGAGTTATAAATTTTTTTTATTTTCATTTAATTAGGTTTGATGTGCACTATGTTACATTTATTGTCAATTAGGTATGTTGTTGTCAATGAGGTGTCATGGATTGACTGGATGACAAAGAGTGTCAATATGTGAATGAAAAAGGATGTGATGGTGATGGTGATGATTGGAGAATGACCATTGGTAATAAGAATCATGTCACTTAGAAGAATCACTAAGTGACATAGGAGATAATGGTTGACACATTCTCCATACTGAATCAGACGATTGTAGAGCTGATCTTAAATTCACAGAATCTTTACCAAGAGGATACAATGTCACAACATTGTTTGAAGTCCATGCATTGTCTTCACAATGAATGGGGAGAGAAAATATGATCTACCCATAGCAACTAAGTTTATGGAATGGTTTAATGAAGATCATGCACTATCTCTTAGTGCATGAGGATTTGAAGAAGATCCAACCTCACCTCTGATTGGATCAACGAAGAACATTGAATAATTATTTGATTCATGACCACATGTTGAAGAAGATAGATGGAAGTATTATGTGAAGATATATTCCATGCATCATTCATAAGTGAAGATATATTCCATGAATCATGAATGATAGGATTGAAAGAAGGAATTGAAGATCTTGCAGTTGATATTTCAAAAAGAAAGGAAAAAAAGGAACAATGTTTCAAGATGGAGAAGAATATAGGGGAATATGTTATTAATGAATAATTTTGTCTTGGCATTTCGTATGTGGTCACTTTGTTTTTAATCTAAGTGCCCCACTATTTACATAGCAAAAATATGCCAACCAAGGAGGCAAGCTGAGGTCCTCAACTCAAGCACATGCAGGACCCGAGGGTCAACCGCGCTCATGGGAAGTCCTGATGGCAGGGCATCCTCGAGGCATGCGGGCCGTGTTTATGCCCGAGCCACGTGGGGATTAATCCCACACAACATGGGCGCCAGGGGTGCACCCGAGGAAGCATATTTGGCACTAAATGCGTCCGAAGGAGGCATAGTGGGCACAAGAGCGCGCCCGCGGGTGAACACGGTGTGGGGCGGCACCGAAGGGGGGAAGGAGATTTCTGAGAAGATTGCTGTAGAGGACCTTTGTTAAAGTGCAGAAAAACGATGCCCCATTTCAATGTGGGCCGACAATTTTGAGGCGGATCTAATCTCGGTCGTCTGTCTGATCCCGCGCCTGATCTCATCCGCTCATCTCATCCACCTTTCCACGATCTAATCGTGGCCGGCCGCGATCATTAATCACAGATCCAACGGCCTGGATGTCGTCTTATACCTCCCGCAGGTCGAACACTCCACGCGACGCCCCCCGCGATCCAGGGGCCATCCGAACGAATGATTTGGTGCTCCCGGCCACCTCAGATAAAGCTGAAGCCACCACTGTGTTCGTCTCTCTGTAACGAACACAAGCATGTGTTAAAAGACGCATGCATGCATCGAATGGAGAAATTTGGATGTGGCTGAAGCAATCGAAGGTCCGAGGCCAGATCATGTTGCTCAAACACTCAAAGCAGAAGGTGTTCATGCGTTCATAAATGCATGCACATGAAGATCATGCTCCATGGAGGAACCCGCATTGAATAGGGAGAAAAATGAGATTTCTGGCCGAATATTGATCCATGTTTTGAAGATTTTGAATCCCTGGATCTCAAAAATTAAAAGATATGATTTTCTTGGATCCTTATCACCATCCTATGCCTTTAAAAATAGAAGTCCGTGCATGAGGAGAAGCTACTGAAAAACCAAAGTCTCGCATAGATCCTTTTCCTCGCGATGTTTGAAGTCCCGCACATCCCTTGCGCAGCAGAAAAGCCCGGAGCCACTCGAGGCTCCGAGATATCTCTGCGTGCTCCCTTTGAGAGATAGGAAGGAGGTGGAGGCCACCTTGTGCACTCCTCTATGTAAAGGAAAGAGGTCAAGCCACATACTTGCACGCTCCTCTCTGCTCTCAAACTTATGCGGCAGGAGGGAGCCACCGCACACCCTATGCGGTAGAAAGGGTCTTGCACCCTGCGCGACCCGAGGCTGCCGCACCTGCGCGGCAGTAGGACTTGTCGTGCCTCCCGCACAATAGGAGCTACTCCAAGACACTGAGCAGCAGAAGAGAGGAAAGGGGCCGCACCTTGTGCATCCTCTTTGAGTTTGGGTTTCGGTGAAGTAAGGTTTCACCCAATTGTTTGGGTGATGAAAGTGCATGCAAAGGAGAACCCGAGGCTTTGTTGTGTGTGTGAAAGTGATGTGAAGGATTTGTTGTTTGTGTGCAAAGTGTGGAAGAAGGCCACACTATCCTTTAGTTGTGTGTTCTAATCTAGTCAAAGAGGGCGCAACATTGGTGTTTGCACAAGTGAAGTTTGCACACTTTGAAAAAGAAGGCACCCACATCAAAGTAAAACACATGTTTGGTGTGTGTATGCAAAAGAGATATGTGTGTGAAGAGAGAAGCAGAAGACCATCACACTAAAGAACAACACACCTTTTGGTGTGTGTAATAAAGAATAAAAGAGTGTGACTTCAATAAGAAGGTGTGTGTGAAAAACAAGTTTACACCCTTTGAGGGTTTATCCCATCTAGAAGAAAAAGGGAGTGCATGCTTGAATGCATGCACATGCACACGTAAACGAAGTTTAAATCAGTGTTTGTGCATTTGAGAAGACCGAGAAAAAATGTTCTTGAAGTTGTTTGAGAAGCCAAGCAATCGGTTCATGAATATTCAGAGATGCCATCCACTCAGTGCATGAAGTTGATTTGAACATAGACTAAGGCCAGACAGAAGTTAATGAAATCATTTGCCTGTGTGTTCAGTTATTGAGAATACAAGAAGAAAGGTAGTGCTGACATTGTGTAAAATTATTCTCTTGAAGAGTTGTGTGCACCTTTGGAACACATCTACATGAGTCTAGGTCTTCATCAGAAGAAGAAAGAATTGCCTGAGCTTCATTGAGAAGAGCACTGATCAACTGAATTGATCAGAGTTGTTGAGAAAGGCCCACAGATCTTATCAAAGACTGTTTAAGATTCATGAAGAGATTCACTGGCAAGTGGGATTCAGAAAGCCTATGTGAAGAGATCAGATGCTCATCTACACTGAATCAAAGAAGAGCTTCAAGAAGGAAGCTGCTCGTGTGACTCGAGAGCTACAAGAACCCTGTGAGATTCAGGGAGGATAAGAAGACTTCAATGAGACTCTGGAGAATGACAGTGAGGTCGTCCGTGATCATTAATCGCGGATCCAATGGCCTGGAGGTCATCTTCTACGTCCCACTAGCTGAAGGCTCCATGTAACGCCTCCTGCGAACTAGGGGCCATCCGAACGAAGGATTTGGAGCTCCTAGCCACCTCTGACGAAGCTGAAGCCACCACTATGTTCGTCTCTTCGTAACGAACACATTCATGTGTTAAAATTCTCATTCATGCATAGAATGGAGAAATTCGGACGTGGCCGAAGCAACCGAAGGTGCGAGGCGACATCATGTTGCTGGAACCCACAAAGCAGAAGGATTGCATGCATTCATAAATTCATGCACGTGAAGAACACGCACCATGGAGGAACCCGCGTTGAATAGGGAGAAAAATGAGATTTGCGGCTGAATGTTGATCCATGTTTTGATGATTTTGAATATGTTGATCTAAGGAATTAAATGTTATGATTTTCATGGATACTGATCGCCATCTTTTGCCTTTAAAAAGAGAAGTCCGTGCATGAGGAGAAGATTCTGAAAAACCAACGTCCCGCGTATCTCCTTTGCCTCACGAATTTTGAAGTCCCGCGGATCCCTTGCACGACAGAATATCCAAAAGCCACTTGAGGCTCCAAGAGTACCCTGCGTGATCCCTTTGAGCTGTTGGAAGGAGGTGGAGGCCACCTTGCACACTCCCATATGTAAAGGGAAGAGGCCAAGACACATACTTGCGTGCTCCTCTCTGCTCGCATACTTACACGACAGGAGGGAGCTATCGTGCACCCTGTGCGGTAGAAGGGTCTTGCACCATGTGCGACCCGAGGCTACCGCACCTGCGCGGTAGTAGGACATGTCATGCCTCCCACACAGTAAGAGCTACTCCAAGACCCTGCGAGGCATAAGAGAGGATAAGGGCCACACCTTGGACGTCCTCATTGAGTTTGGGTTTGGGTGAAGTAAGGTTTCACCCAATTGTTTGGGTGGTGAAAGTGCTTGCAAAGGAGAACCTGAGGCTTGGTTGTCTGTGTGAAAGTGAAGTGAAGGATTGGTCATGTGTGTGCAAAGTGTGGAGGAAGGCCACACTATCCTTTGGATGTTTGTGCTTAACAAGTCAAATAGGTCATAGCCTTGGTGTGTGCACAAGTGAAGTGTGCACACTTTGAAAAATAAGACACCCACGCTAAAGTAAAACACATGTTTGGTGTGTGTAATCAAAAGAAATAAGTGTGTGAAGAGAGAATAAGAAGACCCTCGCACTAAAGAACAACACACATTTTGGTGTGTGTATGAATGAATAAAAGTGTGTGACATCAAGATGAAGGTGTGTGTGCAAAAAGAGTTTACACCATTAGAGGGATTATCACATCAAGAAGAAAATGGGAGTGCATGCTTGCATGCATGCAAATGCACACGTAAATGAAGTTTAAATCAGTGTGTGTGAATTTGAGAAGACTGAGTACAAAGGTTCTTGAATATGTTTGAGAAGCCACGCAATCAGTGCATGGAGATTCATATATTCCATGCACTCAGTGCATGAAGTTTATTTGAACAGAGACTGAATCCAGACTGAAGTTGAAGGCATCATTTTCTTGTTTGTTTAGTTATTAAGAATCAAAGAAGAAAGAAAGTTCTAGCATTGTTCATGTTTATTCACTTGAAGAGTTGTGTATAACATTGGCACACATCTAAGTGAGTCGAGGTCTTCATCATAATAAGGAAGATTTGTCTGAGCTTTGTTGAGCAGAGCACTGATCAACTGAAGTGATCGGAGATGTTGAGCAAGGCCAATAGATCTTATCAAAGAATGTTGAAGATTTTTGAAAAGATTCACAGGAATGTGGGATTTAGTAAGCATGTGTGAATAGATAAGAAGATCATCTGCTCTTAATCAAATAAGAGCTAAAAGAATGAAGTTGCACATGTGAATCGAGAGCTACAAGAAACCTGTGAGATTCAGGGATGAGAAGAAGACTTCAGTGAGACTCTAGAGCAGGCCAGTGAGACTCCGGTAACACTATGTGAAGTAGTATAAAGAACCTCTTTTGGGACTCAGAAGAGATATAGTGTGACTCTGTATTGACCATTGTAATTGTGAAAGATTATAGTGTAGAATCCATGTTGGGGCGCTTAACCAACATGGAAAAGACGCAGGGCTTTGGTGATGAACCTTGTAAATCATTGTGTCTTATGCCTTTACATTTACTGCATCATTAGAGGAATGGTTGAGAGACATAAGAATAGTGGATCAAGGCTTTAACCAACTTTAGAGGATTAATTGAAAAGAATCAATTTGAAAAAAGATTTAAAAGGTATCACTGATTCACCCCTCCCCCTCTCAGTGATTCACACTGATCTGGGAACTTCAAGGATTCATATGGATGATTTTTTAATGCATGTGTTTTTATTGCAATTAAAGATATTGGTAAACTAATTAGAATGTGAGAAAACATATTAAAAAATATGGTTTAAAAACCCATCATGTCTTCTTTTACAATGTAGAAAATATCAAATGGATAATGGGGATGATTTTGATGAGAGTAGTGGTTCAATTTTATTATTTCTAATAGGCTTCCATTAGTTTATGATGCCAGCTCCTTAGTTTAAATCAAATTACCAGAATGATGACATTGAGAGTGGTAAAAAGCTTATCTTATATAAAAATACACCATTATTTTATGAATGTGAAAAAATGAACAAAAAATTGTTTTTAATGTGACTATATCATGGGAATGATATGTCGAGATTTTTGAAGTCTCTAGATAAATATAAAAATAAATGTTTTCAAATATTTACCACCTCGAGATGTATGTATACTGGAAAATTATTAAATGGAATAAATTTTATTTGAATCAGTTGGATTTTCATATAATATGATCCATTATTTACTCAATTATTTTTGTTTTTTCTAGAATGAAAATGTATATTTGACTCAGTGGAAAATGTGTGGTACATCAAGATAGAATACTTATACATATGAAACAAAATTACAAATACTAGAGTTATTATTGTAGAACATACCTATAATTATTATTCTTCAATAGAATTTTGTGTTAGAAAAGATGGATATAAATATAGGGTGGAATGTATATCAAATAAATATATATAATGATGAAATAATGCATCCTATTGATGGATTATCTTACAAGAAATTTAATATTTTTTCATCCTAATTATTCAGTTGAACCTTGATGAGTTTTATTGGGATTATCATGTGATGGTTTCAATCCATTTACCCAAATTCATAATATACGTAGTACTTGGCCAGTTTTATTTCACATCTATACCATTCCATCATGGATGTGTTTGAATAATGTGTTTATTGTCATCATTATATTGGTATATGCACCTGGTGATCCTAGAAATAATATTTATATATACTTACATCCATTAATAGATGTGTTATGGAAGCTATATATAATTTGTGCAGAATCATATAAAGTATTTAAGAAGGATTACATTATGTTTATTTCAGTTATACTATGGATGAATAATGATTTCCATTCTTACAGAATGATTTTTGGTTAGAGTAAAAAATGAATTTACCATTCCAAATTTCTATAAAAGGCACACAGTCCTATAGTTTAAAAATCATCTAACATTTAGCTTCATAAGAAATCATCTATTTCTATTAATGTATTATATATACTGTTAAAATCAAACCCAACATGATAATTTCATTAAGAATGAGTAAAAACCTCAATGAATGTTGGGGAATGATATTGTTAAATTACTCAATGGTTTGATTTATATTATTTAAAAAACACAATCGAATATTATTAAGAGAAATAATGTTATTTAAAATTAAAATATAAATTGGAAAACAAAATTTATATTCATTGAGTTTCTGTATTCATCCTTACATTTATTGCATCATTTTTAGATGAAATACATAACGAGAAAAACATTTGTAAGATGTTACTCACTATTATTTTAAATATCAGGTAAAAAAATAGTTGATTTGTAGTCATGTCATTATTTTATGGACTGGGGAATAAGAGAATGATTTAATCCTATTTCAATTGGAAAAATATATGGAAAATATCATTTCTTTTTTATTCGATGAAAAATATAGAGAAAAAAATTATTCAGGTAATGGAAATTTTGAATTTTCAAGATTGTAATTCATGTAATATTTCAAAATGGTGGAATATATAAGAAATGAAAATAAAATATCATAAAACCTATGACGACCATGTATTGATACATTATTTTACTTACATTACCATTTCACATTTACTTTCTCATTATGTAAGAGTTTTTTAGAATAATTTATGTCATTTTTACGGACACCATTCTGCTACGATTGAGTAAATGTTTTTTTAGACAATGTAGATAGAAAAATATATTAATATTTTATAGATGGAGAAACATTTCCCAACATCAGTTTTCTAATGTGTGATATATATGACTATAAATATTTTAAAAATATATATTCCTTGTGGTCCTATTTTAGGTTTATGGATATATCCAACAAAACTAATGATGTGTGTAGTTAATTATTATATTAGAAATAAATATCACACTAAATTCAATATTTGAAAGTCTATTTAGCATCATAATTCATGGGTTTCTATTCATTATACTTGATTATCATCACTACAGGGTCTTATTGAGCAGAGAGAACTAACGATGTGAAATACAAATCAAGTGGTGAAATCATTGAAAACCAAGTGTTGAACTCTTCTACTATTGGTGTATGTGGGAGGATTTTTCTATCAAATCATGTGATACTTCACGTTGTGAAATTTGATGTTGTAAGGTGAATGGATTGGATATAAATATATAGAACATATATAAACTACATGGAAGAGAAAATATCTTTTCATTTTCTAAACCTTACCATGATCCTAAACAAATCTATGGAAGATCGTGAATCTCCTCTGTAAAATACTTTGATAGTGTGGGTGTTGATTCTCTATAACGAAGAATTCCATTATGAAATGGTTGAGTCAAAGGATGGTATCAACCTAGGGGATGTTCCCATTATGATGGAATATAGTGATTTATTTCTTAAAGAGTAACCAAGACTCCCCCTAGGAATTTAATGTATATTTTTCAATTGAACTTATACGTGATGCTACTCTTAAATCAATGTTTTCTTTTACGATGGCTCATTATGATGAAGAGGATATAAAAAAGAGTGTGTATGAGAATTTGAAAAAGGGTTCATTTGTGTATCGATTATCATGAACTCATCAAGATAACTATAAAGAACAAGTATTGTTTTCCAAGGATTCACTTCATCTCTGATCAGTTACGAAGAGGTCAGTACTTCTTAAAGGGAGATCATTATTATAGATATCATTAGATAAATGTGATGAAAGAAGATATTGAGAAGAATTTATTTCATACAAGGTACGGAAATATGAGTTTTTGGTGATTTCTTTTAGACATATTAACACACCTTTAATATTTATGTATTCTATGAATATAGTCATTAGACAACACCTTGAAATATTTGTAGTAGTTTTTATTGATTATATTCTCATATAATCTATGAATAAAGAGAAACATGAAGAACATACAAGGATTATGTTGGATACATTATGTAAGATGAATTTGTTCACCATGTTCATCATGTGTGACTTTTCATTTTAGAAAGTCAAATTCATGGGGCATCGGATCAAAAAGGAGGGAAATTTAGTGGGCCCTTTAATAATGGTGGAAATTGAGGAATTGACCAGGCACAATAGTGACATAAAAATATGCAGTTTTTATATATTAACTGGGTATGAATAGAATTTTCTAAAAAATGTCTCATGATTTTCGAGACTGCTAACTAAGATTACAAGGAAAGGAGTAAAGTATGTTCAGATAAAAGAATGTGAGGGTATATTCATGGAGCTACTGAATAGGCTGATCACTACACATATACTCACATTACCAAAAAGTGGATCATGTTTTGTGATATATGGTGATTCTTAAAATAATGTCTTGGTTTGATTTCTTATGAAAAATGATAATGTGATAGCCTACACCTCATGATAGTTGAAGATCCATGTGAAAAACTACCTGACACATTATCTAGTGCTAGTAGTTGTGATTTTTGCCAAAAAGAAATTTGTGGCACTACCTATATAGTGAAAAGTGGTACATATATTCCGATAAAAATATCCTAAAGTATAAATTCACATAAAATAATCTCAACAAGCAGCAATGGATAATGATAGATCTATTGAAAAACAAAATCATTTCAATTCACGATCATCATCGAAAGGGAAACAAGGTAACTAATTCTCTAAACAAATAAACACGATACAATATCCATGTTTTAAATTAAGAATGACCCTTTTTTAATGGAAGCTCAAAGAATATATTAGTAAATCATAATAGAAGGGAATAAATTATATATTCCCAAATTATATCCCAAACATCTCTCTATGAGAAGATTCATGAGGATCTAAGGGATATTCCCTAGTTCCAAAAGAAGGGGAATATAGTAATTGAAGGGAACCTATAAGAGTTATATTTTGATGATGATGGCAAGGTTAAGTTTGGAAAAATAATATATGTGCCTTCATCACCTGTGATAAATAATCATATATTGGACAATGCACATTTCTCAACATTCTATGTCCGTACTAGGAGTACAATGATCTATTGTGATCATGAAGAACACTTCTGGCCAGATTACATGAAGAAGAATATTGTTGTTTATATATTAAGGTTCTTAATATATCATCAAGTTAATAATAAGGGACAAATGTATACAGGTATTATGAAACCATTTCGTATAACCATAGGTGATTTGGAGAATGAAACTATGGACTTTGTCACAGGTATATTGTAGACACCCAAAGTAAATAATGTGATATGTGTTGTGGTGGACCGACTCACCACGACTGCCTACATTATTACTATTTGAGAAGATATCACACATGAAAAATATTCCATGTAATATGTGAAGGAATTGGTGATAGTTCATGGGGTTCAACTCTCGATTGTCTCTTATGATGATCTCAAGTTTGCAACAAAATTATGGATGAGTATTCAAAATGATATGAGTATTGAAATTAAATTTCAGCACGAATTATCACACACAAAGTATTGTACAATCATAAGGGACTATTCTGACAGTAATATATATGAAAAATAATACTATTTTGAATTCAAGGGTGGATATGATCAACATATCCCATTAATTCAGTTCTCATTCAATAATATATTCCACTCGAGTATTCAGATGGCTACATATAAAGCTCTATATGGAAAGTGATGTAGAACTCCAACCTATTGGGCTGGAGATGCCGAAATAATGCTACTTGGACATGATATTGTGAAATAGATGAAAATGAAGGTTCAATACATCCATAAACATTTCAATGATTCTATGAGATGGATAATGAACATTGATGAAAACCATGGAAGGGAATAGGAGATCAACATTGGATATAGAGTCATTCTTTATAATATCACCATGGAAGAGAGTCATGCGATGTAAAAATAACTAGTATATATAACCAAGATACATTGGACACTTTTAGATCCATAGTCACATATTATTTTTTTCCTATCAACATTCCATTCAAACAAATATGGATCATGTTGGTGATGAGTTCCGCATATCACTCTTGAGGATGTATATACTAGATCCCTCTAACGTACGAAACTTAGAGGAGGTACAACATGAAGATGATATCTCTTATGAGGAGCAGAAAATAAAGATTTTTGACTAGAAAGATAAGGCTCTATACGACATAAAACCCCACCTTGTAAATGTTTTAAGGGGGAAACATAATAATGAAGAAGCAACTTGGTAAATAGAGGAGGCGATGAAGGAGAAGTGTGCTCCCATGCTTTTGTAAAATGAAATTTCATTGGTTTAGTTTTAAAATGGGGAATAATGTAACGACCAAAACATTAATAAATGGAATTTATCCATTTATATAGTAATATCATGTATTATAAATTTCCTAAAATAATTTGTAGACTATAATAAAAACATTATAAATGAATAATTAATTAAATCATAAGAATTAATATTTGTTAAAGAACCAATACAGATGCAAGAGTAACGTGACCTTAGGAATAGTAATACGACTCTTATGAATTATAAACAATACATATGAATATTAACAGCCCCTATAAAATTATAAATATAATTTAAGAATCTTATAAATTATATCATGTTATAATTATATCATATTCTCTGTAAATAAATGTTTTAAAAATTGTTAATTAAGTGTTTGAATTTTTTGAGTCATTTATAATTAATTACAATATTTTAAATAATTAAATAATATAATAGTGAATTTTTTTTATAAAATGTATTCATAAATTAATATTTTTATTTCTTATTATTTATAGATACTTTTATGAGACCTTAAGTAAATTTGTAAACTGTTATAAGACTTGTTTTAAATTTAAAACATGTATTAGCCATGTAAATGATGATTATAATTAAATTATAAATTAATCATATTAAAAAATTAAATCAATATAATAGAGGTAATTTTCTAATTAAAAACTTCTCAAAAGTGTTAGATTTATTTTTTTAGGATTTTTATAAAACACGGTAATTTTTTATGGACAATAAAATAAGATAATTTACAATAAAAACTAAAAACACAAATATGGAGTCATAGATTATGTAAGGGTTATTTGAGGACTAAATCATGAACCATGATTCATTATTTTAATATATTCTGAGATAATTTACAAACTATCCATATTATTGAGCCAAAATAATAATCTAAAGAATATAATAATGAGAGAAAAAACCTCTCCGTAGATGGGGTTTGGCTTAGTGGTAAGCACCCCGTAATACTACATGAAAAATGGGGGTTCAAAACCCATGGGGCGCATTTTACTGTAGCAGTACTGTAGTGGCGGCGGCGTACTGTAGCAGCGACGGGTACTATAGCTGCCGGGTTACTATTCACAGATTGGGCATTAGGCCAAAATTTTGGGCCTACGGGCTATGTAATGAGATACATGACCACTGGGCCTTTGAGCAATGTAATGGGTTTACCACTACCCAATTAAAAGAGGTATTTTCTTTGCTTTAATAATAAAAAATGAGGCTTCGACCCCAACCTTTAAAAAAATAGAGAACAACCCTCTCCTCTACTAAAAATACAACCCCTCACTCCCTCTTCTCCTCAAACCACAAATGATTTGATTGTTGCCCAAATTATTCCCAATAATAATCTGTATACCAATTCTCAAATCCAAGAGCTCCTGGTCTCAAAAAATACCAAAACCTTTTCCCTTAGGAGGTTCTCATGACGGAGAAATTCAAGAGGTAAATTCCTAAGTTTTTTATTTATTTTCAATATATTTTCATTTAATTATATATTCAACCACCCTAATCCAAATGGAATGATAATAAAGTTAAAATTATACTATAATTATATGATTTTAGTGGAATATATATCATTAAACGCTTCCATATCTCTCATTTTTATTCAAAAAATTAAATTGTCGCCCATGATGTGTCTGTTTACCGGCATCATGGCTGAAAAACATTCATTTTCATTTAATGACTTCAAGGATGTTAATAAATCCACTACAATGGTGGAATAATTTTTTAAAATATATATTACAACACTATTTAGGATCTCTATCTATCAGGTATACATAATTCTTAATGATAAGTCAACACGAGCTGGTTGTGATGAAAAAACTGTCAAAATTAACCTAAAACTGTCATAATAAAATATTTTCTAATGATTCATCCTAATAACATAAATTTTTTTATAATATTATTTAATCTTATTTAATATCAATAAAAATATATAATAATAATCCTAGATATTTTTCATCAATTTAAATGAACTTCCATTCATATATACTAGCAAACGAATAATGAAATCCTTGAAAATGAATTCTCCTGGATTAAAAAATTAAACACTCTAACTCATCAAAAACCCTATAAATGAAAATAATAATAACATAATGATGAAAATTAATCTATAAAAGGTTATTTATTTGTTAATTAATTAATCAACTGTGGTTATATAGTATATTAAAGTGATTGAATCATTCAAACATAGGTTAAGGGGAATTCTCAAACCAAAACATATTTCATTGGGTCTTCCCACTTTCACTCCATTTTTAGTATGGAAATTACATTGTTTTTCCTTATATATCATTTCTAAAAAATTATTTTTTAGTTTTATGGGATATATATTTCAGCAATATGTTTTTATAAAGATGATTTTTTTAGAAGAACTCTTCTTAAAAAATATATATCTTTCTCTTCAAAACTGATTGTTTCTTCTTAAATACATATTGATAAAATGAATAATATTCCCTTTTAATATTTAGAAATATAATGGTTATGAATTATGCTTTATTAAATTTTACCCATTCCCTTTCATGGGTAATTTTATGTCCACAGTCGATATAAGTTCTATGTGGAATGCATGATAATGATAATGTTATGATGTAACCGGTGCACAAGGAATAATATACAACAACGTAATTTTTTGATGTGATAGGAGAAACCAGAATTATATATCACATCATTGAATTGGTTAATGTGATGTATCTCATGTGGAAATTTAAATATGTGTGAACATGATGTTATATTTTATCACAACTATATGTGTAAGTTGACCACAATGACATGTTGTTTCATTTTTATGAATTGACACATTCAATGACATTATCTAATTCTCCCTCTCATGAATCTGATGATGATGTTATGATGTTGTGAAGGCTCGCACCATTTTATATTGTTTCAATTTCTTATATATCCTATGACATGTATTTTAGATCACCACTTTTTCTGAGGTATATCCTATAGTGACAAATTCTACCAATGATAATTCAAATGCCAATAGAAAGCTAGAGAAGATGAAATTAAATAAATGTTAATATTATATGTAAAGTATTCTCTCAAAAATAATCTTTAATTTATAATGATTTTTATTGTCACAAATGCCCTTTTATATTTTCTAAATAAGTTGTGTTATGTTTTTTAGGAATATATATATTGTTTGTCTATATATATGTTTTAGGTGAAAACTTATCAGATGGGTTAAGGATACAATGATCAAACTATATGTTCAGAAACAGAGTGTATAGTTCATCACCCCTATACTACACTAAAAAATATTCATAATGAACAAAAAAACAAAAAATAATGTTTAAGAATATTGATCGAGAAACCTATTTTCTAGAATAAATGAATGTAAGTAACATGAACCCTATATTTGTGTTTGAAAATAATATTCATTTCTAATGTTTGGGTAAATTAAATGTATGGTTTACAAATTTTATGTTTAGATTCTAATACAAAAAATGTTTAACATATAGATCATTATCCCTATGTTACTTTTGATAGCTACATTACATGTTAATGAATCTATGCTTAAGGAACCATACATTGGTAGTAATCATACGCTATTGAGACGAACTCTATGCTATCAAAAGTAACCATACACTAAACAAAGGAACCCTACACTAGAAAATGGAACCCTATTCTATCCAGCTCAATCATACGTTCTCTTCTCAGCAATGGATTTTTAAATTCAAAATTTTATCAGAGATCCATGCAACAGTTCTGACTAATTTAATGGCTAATTAAGAGATTTTTTACAGAAGATCCAATTATTTTATTAATTAATTTATAGAACCGTATTCTTTAGAGAAAACCACTCTTATCCTTAAAGGAAATATTGACTCTCCTGGTTAATTTTTTTGAATTTATATGATCGATCAGGTGAATTTTTTGGATCTATTGAACATGAGATAAGTTATTTATGTGATGCAATGCTTTTTGAATATGTATCTACATGATACAAGTTACACAACTGTTTTGTGAATTTTTTGGAACTTATAATATGAACGATCATCCTTGAATAATAGACATCACTTTTTTGACATTCATGTTATATCCTTTTCTACTCCAAGATTTATATAGAAATTTGTTGCTACATTTAATCGATGATCTTTTTGAAACCGAGATAACCTCAAAATCATTCATTCCAGAGAAATTTCATTTCTAAATAATAAAAAAAATCTACTACCAATTTTTCCTACTTCAATTGTGATGTTAAAAATATTTCAATAAATCAAACTTTTTTGATTTATTGAGAATATCAACTGCTTGTACTCAGATTTGATGAAGGTAATATTTTTTGTTATAAATTGTGGATATTTTGTTGTATATTAAATAATTAGAAGCATATATTGTTATAATTATTGTAAATGTGTCAGTTTTATACACACAGTTTTGGATTCATGGTATTGTAACAATAAGACCATTATAGTGAAATTTTCCAAACTCGTATAGATAGTGATTAGTCGAGTGGACTAGGGGATCTTTGTGACCAAAACCACTTCAAAAAGATTCATTGTTTATTTTGGTTTATATACTATGTATAATCATTATAGAAGTAAAAACTCCATATATATATTAATTAAACAGGGTCTCAAAATTCATAAATTTAGGATATTTCAGAAAAGAAAAAATTCACCCACTCATTTGTTACATTGTATAATTCTGACCAAAAAATTGGTATCAGGGGAGATATTTTAGGATAAAGCTATAAAAATATAAAAAGTAAAAGATCTATATATTTATGGAAATGGATGGTCCTAGGGAATGATTCTAAATTGTTCTATTCATTGGATTCATGTTTTTCAGAAATGGGTCAAACGTATTACTCCTCTGATTCCATTTTTAAAAGTAATCAAATAAAAAATTGGCTACCAAATTCACAATGCTAAAATAATATTATAATCGAATACACAAGAAAAAAATAATTGAAATAATGAAATTTTATGGGAAAGCAACACTCTACTGAAACTACATAATGAATAAGTGGATAAATTTATCTCATATAAAGGAGAAAATACTTTAAATAAAATAATTGAAAATAATTTTATTTAAAGAGAATGATTTGGACTATGAATAAAGGGTAAAAAATAAGAAATATATAAAACCTATTTTGTACCCAATTCGAAAAATTCTACCAACTATTATTGCAAAACAAAAGGTAATTACACAAATAACTATTTTTTTAAAAATATTCATTTTACTCTATAACAATTTAATTTATTTCTGAATGTTTATTTAAAGAAAGTGATTCAAAATATCAAGAAACAAATAAAAAGTGCATTCCCATATCATTTCTTGGTAACATTGCAGGACCCATGAATATATGGGTACGAAAACAAAATCGTGCTTAACATCTTTTACAAGAAAAAATTAAAAGGAATAGAAACGTCATATGGTATTTGAACTGTGTTTGTTCAATGAATATAAGAGTAGAATCAAAAAAAATTCATAAGTTGACACAAATGGATGGAGGGGTAGTCACTTTAAGTGACAATACTAGAGGAAAAAATTGTTGGGTTTAGAACTATTGGAGAACTAAAATATATCTCAATCAATAAAGTACTATATGTGAAAGGGATAAAGTACAATCTCAAATGTTATTCTAAACATTTTTATGTTGGTTATTATGTTGTCTTTCTTAACAATTCATGCATTTTCATTACAGATAAGTTGCATAAATTTTGATCTCGATGAACTGATAATGTTTATAACTTGGATTTAAATTACCTATATAAATATAAAGTGAATTGTTTAAATGATAAGTCAAATGAGTCACATAATTAAAATAGAAGACATGAATACTATAATATTTCTAATTTATATAAATTATCTAAGATATATATAGTTTTTGAATTTCCTAGTCCTAAAATTGACAATGATTGAATCTGTGATGCTTTCCAAATTGGTAAACAACAAAAATTTTATTTAAAATATATTAAAAAATTTATAAATTTAATACATTACAACTTATCCATATAGATTATTTGTAAACATCCTATGTAACATGTTTTGATGGTAAATTACATGTTTATTTTATTCAATAATAATGATATATTTACATTTGAATATTTTCAAAAAAATAAAAAGTGAGGATTTCACTATTTTATTAAGTTTTATTAATATTGTTAAATATGAAAAATATTTTATATTAATTTCATTAACAATTTATCGTTTTGAAGAATGTGATAATAAATATATTAATTCAATTTTCTCAAATATGGGTATTAAAAACAACTTATCTTCCCTAAGAACACCTCAAAATAGAATTATTGAAAGGAGAAATATAAATATTAAAAAATGTAATGGAATATGATAAATGAATACAATATTCCAACATGTTTTTGGGTAGAAGAAGTAAACTTATCTTGCTATATCATGAAATGAAGAATAATAAGGCATATTTCAAAAAGACTCCATATAAAATTTGGAATAAAATAAAACAAAAAAGTGAAGTACATTTAATTTATTGATGTGAGGATTATATATTGAAAAATTATGGAAAACCTATTAATTTTGATCCAAAATATGATAATAGATTATTTTTGGTATATTTTGATACCTCTAAATATTGTAGATTGTTTAATAAAAATGTAAGAATCGTTGAATAATTATTGTATGTGAATTTTGATGAAATTGACACTTTTATTTCAGAGACAGATCAAATAGATGATGTTACTGAATAAATTGACAACATGAGACTTAAAATACCTAGCAATAATTTTGAAAATGATATTAATAAAATTTAGTCCATATATGATGTACATTAATCTAAAGAACCTGAATGTGTCTTTATTAAATAGTATATAACCCTAAAAAACAATGATTTAGAAACTATTGTAGGAGACCTAGTCAAAAGAATTAAACTAGAAGAATTGTTGGAATAATATGTGAGTTCTATTAATTTTTAACTCATCTATATTTAGGAATATATAGAATATTTGATTTGGATGGTAATTGTGCATGAACAATTAAACTAGTTCAACAGGAATGATGTTTGGAACTTGTAGAAAGACCAACCAATTATCATGTTATATGAAATCAGTGGGTATTTAAAAATAAATTTGGATGATCTAGGGTTTATAACCTGAAAAAAATCAACATTATATGTTAAGGATAAAATCTAAAAAATGGTTTAAGTTATGATTAAACATATTCTCCTATATGCAGATTATAAGCCATTAAAATTCTGTTTGCCCTTGCATATTATATTAATTTTAAACTATTTCAGATGGATGTTAAATATGTATTTTTAAATGGATATTCAAGGGAGGAGTTCTATATTGAAAATACTCATAGTTTGGTAATTCCTCAAATTCAATACTCATTTTTAAAACATAGTAATGCTCTCTACGACCTTAAAGATGCACCTAGATCTTTGTATGGAAGATTATATTCTTTTCTATTGAAATGCATATTTAATATTGTATTGTTATACCCTATAAATTTTAAGAAAACAGTTTGTTATAATATTTTTTATTAGAAATTGATGATGACGATGTTTTAAATTCTTGACTGAATAAAAATATTTATTATGATTTTTTTTTTCAAAAAATAAAAGAATAATTTTAAATGAGTATGACGAGAAAACTGAAATTATTTTTAGGACTTCTAATTTATCAATGAGATGATGGTAATCTTATAAATCAATGTAAATATATTATTTATTTATTGAATATTTTGTATATGAAAATAGTTAGACATATATAAATTCTATGAGTACTAATATAATACATGATTTGGATGAAGATGGAAAACCAGTTGACACCACGATATTTAGAGGTATGATTTGCAGTTTTTTATATATTTTAGTGGACTAGGAATTATGTTTTATTTATTATTATGTATAAATTTCAATAAAACCCTAAATAATCTCATCATACTACTCTTAAAATATTTTTTATATATTTAAAAGGAACTAATTTTAAAAATCGTCTTTTCCACAAAACATTGATTTAAATTAAATTTCATTTTTATATGCTGGTTTTGGAGTTTGTTGATTAGATATAAAAAGAACCATAAGAATTAATCATGTTTTATGAAAATATTTATTTTCATGGTCAAGTGAGGAACAACACTTTTTTTTCAACAGTCGAGGATGAATATTTGTTTACTTATATTGGATGATAACAAGTATTGTGGATGAAAAAAACTGATCAGATTTGGAATTAATATAAATTGTATACCCATTTTTTAATAATACTAATGCTATAAATATTTCAAAAATTTGTATAATCCATTCTATGACTAAGAATATATATATAAAGAATCATTTTTAGATATATAATGTTCTTAATAAAGAGATATCTTTATAATTTGATAATAACAAATATCAATTTGCAGATATTTTCACTAAACCAAATCCCAGTGCATGTTTTTTTATTAAAGGGGATTTAAAATTTATTAATTTTAATTAATATTTCCAAATTTATTTTAATCACTTTATTTTTATGTTTTGTAAACATTTTATGATATAATTATTTATTTGTTTTCATTATTATTGGTTATAAGATGATTTTATTTTAATTTAAAGAATTTAATTTTCATTTTTATTTTCATTTTATTCTTCATCTCAAAATTAAAATGAAATGAGTGCATCTTCAATTAGTGGGATAAAACCATCGACCTTCACTCTCTCTCCACCCACTTCATCATGTCCATTCGGTTTATAGAAAATCTCCCATTACATTATATTGAAACCATAAAACCATTAAACCCTCAATCAAAAAAACAATTAGAAATGGAATCTTTATAAATAGTTGAAGTTGTTGGCCCAAGTGAACTCAATCGTCAGTTGATATAATAAAATTTTTATTAGGGAAAGGTAATTTATTTTGATTCTCTAATGAAATAAAATATCTCATTGATGATTTCTATGAGATTCCAAGTATTATAATTCATTTTCTATGATAGTAATAATCCTTTTGTTTTTAGTATATTATTAGAATAATTCTTCTATAATGCTTCTTTTAGTTTCAGATCTTATGATGACATTGTTTTGTTTTATGATTCATCATGATGAGTTTTCTCCCTCTATTATTCAGATTTCTAAAATCATGGATTTTCCCGATGATGGGGAATTTCATTTTCAAGGAATATTGGTGATGCGAAGTACTGATCAAAGGATATGATGTAATATCTTTTTAGAAGAAATATTCTGAATATAAAGATAAAGGATATGAACTTTGATCAATCAGATATGATGAAGTTTACTTAGTTAGGAATAATTCCACAAGAGACAAAGAATGAGAAATTAATTTATCTAGATATATATATTATGTTTTCCATCTTGAAAAATATTATGATTAAATTTTGTAGATATATTCTGAGGCATCTAACTCATTGTTTTCAACAAGATACCAAGATATGTTTTTACCCTTATGGCAGAATTGTGTCCATATTTTTGTTGAGGGTGTAAAAGATTGGATATATTTATTTTTTTAATAGATTTTATCATGCTAACATTTAAAGTTCTAGAATTGTTAAGAAATTGTTATTTTTATGGATTAGTTAATGAAACTATATTTTTACACTTGGTATATAATATTATGAAATGTTGATGTTTGGTACTCATGATGAGAAAATTTAATTACCTACCATTTATTCTTTGAGTCTATGACAATATTAAAAGGCAAAATCAATAATTGATGACGAAACTCTTAGATATAGGAGTGGAATTTCAATCAATATTTCTGAATTGATCGATGTTCAAAAAGCAATAAAAGAACATGTTACTAATAAATAGGCTCATTTAAATCAAAATGATGGAGAATTTTCCCTAGAAACTAATCAGTCTAGAAAAATCGATCTTCCCACTAATCAGGCTACATGTGTGAATCAATTTGTAATTGTTGATAATTCAGTTGATGTAGGGGGTATCTTCAATTAAATAAGTAGACACAGTTAGTTTTTAGTTGTTTAGCATTGGTCATGATAGGGCTAGTATACTAAGTCATTTCACTGATTGGAAATATGCACTGAAGAGTTGGTTAAGAGTTTCAATAACGTGAATGCTCAAAATTTGACATTGAGGAAAGAATTGGAGTCAGAAAAGAAGAATATTGTGTATCAAAGGAATTCAACTATTTCACAGAATAAGTTTGAATCTATTCAAACTCAAAATAGAGATGTTAAAAGAAATTATGTTTCTATTTGGGATTTGGAATAATTTCTAACTTATTTTATCATATATTTAAATTTTTTTAATGAAGATTATATGAAAACGTATTTTTTGATGATTTGAAACTTATATCAAGTAGAGAACGTTATTCTATCAAGTATAGTAACAAAGATTCATCCTCAACAACTCAACCTACATTTATTGAACTAATAAAAAGTTTCAAAGTAATCATTGCTATCATACATGAGCTCAACAATATGTCATACACTCTAAAGTGTGATAGTGCTCCTATGAATTCACTTTTGGAAAAAAAATATTTTATTAGTCATTTGAATTCTAATGAATCATTGTTGGAACAAGTTATTAACTAATACCGATATAGTTTCCATTATTTATTAACTCTGGGGGAACTATAAATTAGTTATTTAACGTGAATATGGTTTATAGCACAAAATTTTGTCATGAATCAAGGAATATATTGTAGCAATGGATATAACAGTTTAAAAATAATTTTTTATGTTTGCTGGAGATGTTTATTGTTAGTTAAAGTTTTTTCCGGAATCTGGATATAGTGACTCATACTCATGTTGATTCTGATCAAGGAACCCAATAAGATCCAAGCCGTTATTTTTGAAGATGTATTATGTTAATTTTGGGATGAACTCAATAATTTTTCAAACATTCAACATACATTGAAATTTAATTTCTTTTACATTTATATTTTGGGATTTTTTAATTGCCTTATTTTTTTGTTATGTTGTTTTTGTTTATATTTTTACTACCAAATCACATATCTTTTTTCTAACTGTATACTACTAAATTTATTTTAATGTTTGGTGAAATATTAAAATGGTGGTCTATGTTATTTGGTTTTTTTAATCCCAAATGTAAGAGAATATTTACATTTCATATTTTGGGGGAGAATATCTTTTATTGTGAAGATATCTATATCTTTTTATATAAAAATAGTTCTATGAAATGGAAAAAAATTATTAATTATTACAACTAATATATGTTCTGTTAATTATTTTTTGGGTTTTGTGATCCTGAAAAAGAGGATAATGTTGTTCAGGTATCTCATGAACAACAATCTATAATTTATATTTATTTTTATGATCACAAATACTATTTTTTTATAATGAAGTAGTGTAAAGTGTCTTTTAGGAATATATATTATGTTTTTCTATATATTTTTGTGTATGTTAATATCTATCGGATGTGTTATGGAAAACTGTTCAAACCATACTTTCAGTGATGTAATGTATAGTTCATTATACCTATACTATGCTGAATAGTTTGCATATGGAACAAAACCCCTACACTGTATATTAAGTGTATGGATCGGAAACCCCATTTTCTAGAATGAAATATCATATTGAATATCAACAATATGTTGACGTCTGTAAATAATATTCATACTCTACATTAAGGAAAGTAAATGTATGGTTTATATATATTATGTTTGGAATCTTATACTGAAAAATATTATTTTATGGGTAATTTTCCCGATGTTAATTGTTTTCCCTATGTTACGTGATGATTAAAGAATGGTTTGGGAACCCTACAATATTCAAAAGAACCCCAGGCTTTGTAATGTATCTATATTCTACACAAAGGAACCCTACGCTACAATGTTTAACCCTAGGTTGTCTACTCAACAACAGTGTTTTGAATTTGAAATTTTATCTGAGATCCATGAAATGGTATTGACTAATTTTTCATGTTGACTAAGGGATTATTTACAAATGATTGAATGATTTTTTTGATTAATTCAAAGAACTGTAATTTTTGAATGAAGTCAATTTTATCCTTAAATTATGTAACGACGCTCCTGGTTATATAAACTTTAATTTTTGGGATCTATCAGACATCATTCATGGATTTATTCAACCAGTTAAAATCTATATATATGATCAATATATTATTGAATTAATGTGTACGTGGTATGGGTAACACATGTTTTTAGTAATATTTTTTTCTACTTCTATGAATGATCAACCATGCAAAAGATACTACGCTATAATGACATAAATGTTCTATTTTATTCTACAATAATATTTTAATTGTTGTATGTTTCTGCATCTAATAGAATATCTTTTTGAAATTTGGATCTCTTTAGAATCATTCATCCATGAACACATTCATTTCTAAAGAAGAAGATCAATCTACCCTCAATTTATAATTCTACAAATCTAATGTTCAACCTATCTCAAAAAATCAAACTCATTTGATTTATTGAAGGTATAAATTATTCATACTCAAGTATGGTGATGTTCCAGCCTATCGTTCTAAACTATTGATATTCAGTTCTCTATTTAACAACCATAATCATTTTTTATTATACATTTTTTAAATGTGTCTAATGGCTTAACTCAGTTGAGGATTTTTAGTGTTTTGAAATGATGAACATTCCTGTTAAATTTATCATACTCACATAGGGAGTGATTGTTAGAGTATAATTAGCGATCTTTGTACCCTAAACCACTATAAAAAGCTATGTTATTATCTTCTGTTTATTTTTTACTTATACACATTGTAAAAGTAAACATCGCATATCTATATGAATAAAAAGCGTTTAATAATCATGAATTGTAGAAGAATTTTGAAAAGGCACAATTCACCACCTCTTAAGATACATTTTATTATACCGACCTAACCTATATTTGAATTTTTAAATGCTATTTATAGTCCTAATTTTTCCCAGACAATAATCTTTTGGATCCTGGTAATGTAATTCTTTTTTCTTTTATATCATAAAAATGATATAATAGTATTGTAAGTAAAATAAGGTTCGCTATAACTTATCTGTGTTTATTCAATATTGAATTTTATGATATAGACTATATAATAGATAAACATATTAGGAACCAAAAAATTTCATAGATCACATATTGTTTTTTCAAATTTGTAATTATTTATGTTTTATTATCGAAATATTTTTTCTATTTTTCAAAAATTCATATATGATATAAAATAATCTATAATTTTCTACCTTATTCAGTTTCGAATGATATTATATTTTTTAAAATTATATGTTGATCATTAATTCAAAATATCATAGAATAGTCAATATGAAATAATTTTTCATTAATTACTTACTTAATGTACAATAAAATTTTAGTGGTAAAAGGATGGAGTGGTAACTCTTATGATGTTGATTTAGAATGAGAAGTAATATTTTTTAAATAGTATGTGAAGTAGGGGAAGGATTAATATCTTTTTTTAGGATAATGACAATAAATTAAAGATGCAGACTGACTTTATTATGAGCATAAATAATATCTATAATTAAATTATTACATAATTCTAATTGATTTACATTATGAGGATATAATATGGGAAAATATTATTAAGATAGTATCTAGATCATTATTCCAACATATTATGTGGTATTATAGAATGTATTCCATCAATAAAATTTATATGGTTACCTAACATAAAATATTATCATAATGTAGTTTAGATGAGTAATACAATAATCACGAGCATTGTATAATTACAACAAAAAAGATACAATTAAACAAACCATGTGCTATAAATTTTGATAATGAAAAATATTAATAACATTGAATGTTCATGTTAGTAAAAGAAAATCAAATAATATCAAAATCAATTGGTATTTTACATTTATAATGTAATGAAATAGTTTAAATACCTGAACCTATACTGGAAGGGAGTGAATTTTGATACACATTTATAATTATAACACTAAAAGGAAAAGTTAATGTATAATATTACAATTCTAAAATGTGTTTTTTGTTTTCTATGATTTGAACGTCATTATTTAAAATGAATAATTCAATATAGGTGTTTTTCATAAGGTTAATGATGATTCCCATTGTTGTAATTAGTAATTTCCAAATACATAAAAACACATTTTTTAAAATATAACATGTTGTCCTTGAGGTAATTTAAACACATCATCCTTCTTTATTGATAAAAATATTCAATTTAGTAATTAAAAATATAATGTAAGATATTTTCAGTAAACTACCCTAAAAATATTACTTAAATCCCATTATCTCAGATTTAAATGGAATTATTGTTATACAAATTTATTTACATCTTTGTTGAAAAAAACTACTAAAATTTCTATATTGAAATCCATTAGCCGTAGTAACACAAGGGACTCGCATTATAATTTTAATAATTTTTTTAAATTAATTGAATAAATCCTAGATATAAACATATATTCATTGAACCACCCATACTATTCTTATAATAGAACATCATCTTATCTAAGAAATTATAAATTAAATTAGTATTGTGATCACAATTTAATCAGTGATAACACAATAATTTTTGTCCTATTATAGAAGTAGAAAAATGAATAAGTGTAATAACCTATAAGCAATCAATTATATATGGTAATGTATTTTTATTATAGGAGAAATTAAAATGGTTTCTACAATTGGAGTTTGATACAAAACATGATGTATTATTAATTTTTATTAACATTACTGGTTTGTGTAACACTGTAAAATTTTAATGTAGAAACATAGTATTTGATAACATGTATGAAATCCAACACCATGCACATAAGAGAATATAATATCCCAATAATTTATAATATATTTAATATTTTAAATTATTTCTAAATATTGTATCGCTTAAAAATCACCTGACACTGAGTTAGAGTACAATCCATGCAACAACAAGTTTCGTCAATGGATTGTGTTACATGCAAGGATGAGTTTTACTAATAAATAATATATTATTAAAATTTTGTTATTTAATATAATAAGATATTACCTAGTGATTGAATTAGTGATTTTTAATAGAATTAACTAACATATAAAAATATATAATTTTGAAAAATATTAAATGAATTCCTTAGATACTAATTAATTGGAAATGAATATTGGAACCAATTCAATATAAAGGGATTGTTTTTTATAGAAAACTATTTTTATGATCATAATGTTGGATTATCCAAATATATTAAAATTTTATTATCACTCTAATACATTGGAATAAATTCAACCCAAATGTGTTTAACTTCAATTATAAAATAATCATAATATAATAACATAAAACCCATCCTCTTCAATTATGACTACTACTCTTCACCACCCCATTTAAAAAAAACAAATAAAAAGACATAATTATCTACCAAAACTGCCCCTCCAAACTTTTCCATGTCCAAGTAATTTTGTTCTAAGTAATAATCATATTCCAAAATAATTATGGGTCCATTAAGGTGGTGATATTCAAGAGATAACTTTCTTAAACCACCTCTCGTAATTTATTTTTATTATACAACCATATCCTAACATCTATTCATACAACATGGAATAATAAAATTGGTATCATTTATATAATATATTTTTTTATATCTAATGTAATATCTTATATCAGTCCCTTTAATTATCATCAAATTTTCAATGAAATGACACCATTGAAAAAATATTGTGGCAAACTATCTCCTTGGATAATGAGTTTCCGTTATTGCATTCTTTCCTCCATGATTCGACATAAAACATCTATTTAAGTTAATGAATAATTTATTTCATGTTTTATAGACATAATATTTATTGAAATTTGATCTAGTTAGTAATGGTCATAAACACCATCAAAATAAACCAAAAATATTTATTTATCATTTCCACCAAATGAATCATCATTATACAAGAAATAAAAATGATATGTGGGACAATTTATAATTATTTATGTACATTAATATCATTTTATAACACTTATGGAGTTATATTTACATTTTAATGGAATATACATAATTAAAATTAAGTGAATCGGCCATAATAACATGAAACGAACAATCCTGAAATGATAAAATTGATCATTATAACTCTTCAGGAAGGCCATAAGTGAACATAATATAACTATAATAAATCAAATTATAATTTCAAAGGTTCATAATTATGTAACAAATTAATCTTATTTTATTATCCATAATATTAAGAGAATGTGTAGAAAATTCAGACATAATGTATGGGATTTATTTTCCAAATTTCTATTGTTTGGTTTATCCTTATACTTTATTGAATCTATTATGATATGATTATATGTGAAATGAATTTTTCTATCTTATTATATATTTAAATTTATTTCATTTGGATTTAACATGGATAAAATATTCTAATCATTGATTAACACTCATTTCAATGATATAATATTTGTAAGGGACTCTTTAACTAAAAACCCTCATTTTAAATATTTTGTTGATTTATTAACCAAATATTTCTATTCCTTGTACATTTATTAAAATTCTTTTTATGAATTTATTTATATTTAATATAATGTTTCAAATTTTTTATTTTAAAAGATCCCTCAAATATTTTCAAAAACATATTTTGAAGGTTTTATGTTAGGGTTCCTCTCCACACTTTTACATCATTCTTCTATATTCAGTATTCAACAATTATTTATTTTGTGTAGTTTATATACAATGATATTTTATATAATATCACGAATCATTGTATCATCATGGTATTCACGATTAAACATTATAATTATTACTTAAAATGTGGAGTATGATTATACTGATTACAATGTTGTGAGGTAATTATAAACCAAATTTCAATTGTTTGGGTAACAAATGTACATCATAGCTATGTCATGATAATATTATGTACGAAAATGGTTATTAGTATCATATATTTAATTTACACTTGTTTTAAATGGATTTATAGTATATAGACATAATAAATTCATTTGATTATTAGTCACATCACTAATAAGATATTTGAAGGGGACATTTATTTAAAACATATCTTCTTATGTTATTGAATAATAAAAATTAATTTTTTTTAAATATATGGATTGAATTTAATTTTATTCTTTCATTTCACCAAAAAAAATTATTCTTAATTCATATTTTTATATTGTTACATTAACATGATTTTTTTCTATTTTTCATTTTAAGTATTTCAAAATGATTGAATTTAGAATTTGAAAGTTTATTTTATTCAAATGATGTTTTAGGATGAAATCATTTGTGATTTGTGTTAATGTTATGGTTCATGGACATTGTTTTAAGATTAGGGGTGGATTATATATAAAAAAATTATGTGTGGTTCCAGGATAACCCATAGACATGTGGTTATGATTTGACGTAATGATAGATTCTCCCATGATTATCCAATGACGGGTGGTTACATTATGACATATAATTAATTGGGTACTTCAGAGCAAGATGTTGGTTATAATGGTCACTCTAATTGTATGATTGATAGAGAAAATCATGTCACAATTTTCATACATATATGTTATATGATTTATAACAAGTTTTCATGGAAATCAATTGACTTTAAAAAGGTAAGGTAATGATCATTTTGAAAACATGATTCACTTTTCCTGGTGAAAAGGTATGTTTATATGAAAATATTTTAAAAGGTTTTTTCAGTACTAAATACGTCATTTATTGATATCCCTTACTGGGGTTCTTGTGATCATACAATGGTTTTCAAAATAATTTGTGGAGCATGTATCATTATTAGAAAGTATGAGATCATGGTGAAAATTATGATGATTGTTTTTATGAAAAAACCCATATTTTAATTTAATGAATTTAGATTTATTGATATAGTTTATATTTATTAAATTTACTGTATGGGTTTTCCAAGTAAGATTTAGTATTAATTCACCAAAAAATCTAAACCAAAATTTCATCAAGAATGTAATAATATGAATTTTAGTTTAAATTTACTATAATATGTAACATTTATAGATTGTTCCTTACAACATATACCTATTCTACCGATTTCTCAAATTCATCAATAGAATCTCTACGAATGAATCTTAGTATATACAACAACTCAAATTATAGTAATGAAACATCCAAAGTGATTTAAATATAGGCCTTATTGAATGTTTGGATTATATCGGGAGAGAGATAATTCATGGTGTACATGGGATTCATAGAATAATTATTTCATGATTGTTTTTAGATTAGAGAATATATTGATAAGATGATAGATTATTTGGCAGATGAAAAATAGATTAATGATGCATAAGTAGGAAACACAACTCTTAGTCTAGGGACATTTTTATTTCATTAGGTTATCAAATGGGGGCTCATTAGACTACCACAAAAAAAGAAAAATGATAATCAAATAGAATTTTTTGAGCAACCAAATTTTATTATAATGGGATACAATGAATATATTTGTAAAAGGTGACATCTGTTTTAATATGGAATGTTTTAACTTTTCATTCTCCATCATTTTAACCAGTAAAAGGGATCTTTCAATTATTATTTATGTATTTCCGATAGTGAATATATGAAACATCAAGAAGCAATTAAACAAGAATTAAATTATCTCAATGAGTCCCACCACCCAGTGACATCCACAACACCATTGTGGACAATCTGATGAATCACGTTTTCACCAACATCATTATGACTATATCCCTATGAAAAAAATTATTATTACTCAAGTGTTAATTTCTTAATTTTTAGAGTATGTTTCACTAGTTATTTTTTGTTCCTAATAGTTAGATCAGGATTTCATAATATATAATATTTAAAATATAATTTTAATTTTATATATATTCCTTAAATATTTATTTAATGTAATTCAAAAAAATTTTGGATAACAAAATGAAATATATAATTCATTGAAGTGGTTGGACATACATACGTATGAAAATTATACCCATTTTCTTATCAAATTTCACGAAAGATAACTAAATAATATATATATTTATTTAAATTATATTTTAATTTTAATTTTTTTTAATATTTTTCAAATTTTTATATAAAAAATCCATAATAAATTTCTCTTAAAGAGTTAAAGAATAACTTCATTTCGCGAGGTGGTAGTCTGTCGTACAAACGATCGACATTGTAATATTCCCAAAAAATGTAATGAATTATGGTATGTGTGATATAATAATTCCAATAGACATATAAAGTCTTATATATCATGTATATATTATATAAACTATATAAAAATCATTATTCCAATCCTTGAAATGTGATAATAGAAGAAAAAATGACATTGGTTCGCAAGACATTAGTCCTCCATATAACCAAATAATGATTTCGTAACACATTTTATAGAAGTGTGTGATGTAGAAGTTTTTTCCAATAATAACAAAACAAATCATTATAATGAATAAAAATTTTCTATAATATGATTGTTGAATAATAAAAATTGGATTACAGGATGATTGAAATAAAAAAAATTCTTTTAGAAGAACAATACCTCTTCTTTGGGTTTCCAACATAAGATTTCACTCTGACCATGAATGTTTTTATTTATACAAAAAACATGGATTTTAATATTATGAGGGTTCTTTTTTGTGTGATTTGGGAATATATTTTTTGAGCCAAATTTATTGTGAGGTGAGAAAATGTGGGGGGGAGTTAGTGCCTTTTATAGTTGAGGATGTGGGGTCTTCAGGTAAATTCTCAAAATATTCACTATTGAGAGGTCAATATTACCTCAACTAGATTTAATATTGTAAATAAATGATGTAAAACTATTATTTAGTCAATAATAACAACAACTGTGTTGTATAAACTAATTTCATATCATTTTTTATCTTAACAAGTATGTTTTCTTATTTTATCATTTTGGTTGTTCATTATGGTAACTAGTTTTATAACATATGTATTTTATCAATTAAAAAAAATAAAATTATACATGCAATATAATTTGGTTCAAATTATTTTTAATATTATAAATAATATATATAAAAGTAAACAATTGAGTGTTGGATATTAATTTTAACACCCATGCATGTAATATAAAAAAACACTATTTAAACAATAAATTTGTTAACAAAGTTTTATATTATTTAAAAGTTAATATATTTATATTAATATAACAATTGGTAAATAAATATATGATATTTTAAATATATTTATATTTATAATTTAACTAATAAAATATATAATTTTTATTAATTTAAATCAATTAAAAAATAAAATTTATTAAAAAATAAAATTAATGTAAATTTTGAAATTACTGAAAAATTTAAATTAAAATATATCAAGTATATGATTTAATTAAAATATGAAAATTTAAAATATGTGTCACATGATATATTAATTTAAAATAATAATATAACATGATAATTCAATCAATTTAGTTAAATTTTATTACTTTAAGTTTCATTTATATGATTTCATTGCTAACTAAATAATTTCTTTTTAGCATAACATATGAATTTCAAGTAACTAATTCATATATAAAAACTAATGATAAATTATAAGGATGGAGAAAACATATTTATATCTCAAAAAAATTTGTATAACCAAACCTTCTTATTTTCTCTCCCTTTCTCAAATATTTATATAAATAAATTGTGAGAAAAGAATCATTTTTTATCTTGTTCATTACTCATCTTATTATATAGGCCAGTTTTCGATAAATGTGTCAATAAAACTCATAAAATTTCAAAAAAAAAATGTAATCAGTTTTGAAATATGGTCAGAAAATCGTTTTTGTTAATGTTTCGATGACATTTGTCCGTTTAAGTTTAATGTTTTATCCCTTAGTAAACTTTTTTTCTATTAATCACTATGATTAATTTCAACTGTTTCCACTTTTCAATTCTATCAAAAAATAATTTTACAGTATTTGAAATTATAAATTATTCTGATTCCAAATATGGAATCAATTTTTACAAACTCAATTAACATGTGTTTTAAATATTAATTGAAATGTAATCTCCGCAAACATGATGAGAAAATAGACTTTTAATGTTGAAATGTTCAAATTATAATAGGTTTTTATATACAAATAAAAGAGGAAAATTTATATAATTACTATCATTGGATTAATATAATTATAATCAAACTATATTGACATTAAATCCAATAAAAATATTAATTATCATCTAAATTTATTTAGATGAAAAATATGTTATCAATTAGAAAACATAAATTCTCATTATTCATAAAAAATTAATCTTCTTTAAAGAATACCATAGATTCACACAAAGAAAATTTTGAAATTCCAATTTAAAAAATGTAGTTTATTATTTTAAATAAATTTTATAATACATCGAAATGTTTTTACAGAAATTTCACTTATAAATGCGGAAATAGTTCCTTTCAATGAATACAAGTTTTTATGCATAAAATTAGATTTATTCATATCATATTCATCTCAATTATATTATCTGAAATTAAAAACATTTGACTGAATATGTAAATCACATTATTATTAATAAATAATGTTATATTGTTTAATCTATTAGGATAAAATTCTTTTCACAAATAAAAATTGTTTTTTATAATTATTTTTATATTCAATTAATTTTTATCGACATTTATAATTAATTGACAACTAATGAATTAATTTTTTATTTATGAAAAACATATATTTTCTTAAATAATTTAATAACATTCATAACTACAAATTTATTTTTTATGAGATAATTTTTTTAAAAAATAGTATTAATATAATTCTTTAAAACTCGGTCTTGCGTATAATACAGACAATCAAATAAATTCATTATTGCATTTAATGAAATCTAAAAACAATGTTACATTAAATGATAGATATATAATTTGATGAATTTATTTGTAAATACATCGTAAATTATTTAGTTTTTATATTATATTATACACTTTGTTTTACATGTCATTTATGTTATTGAATTAAATTATATTCTTTTATAATTTTAGGGGGTCACATTACCAACTATTTTATATTACATGTAACAATGATTTTCTAGCCTATAACCCTAATTATAAACAATAGATATAGCATAGTTTTCTATTATTCATTGAATTGATCCCAAATAAAGTGAACTATACTTTTTATACAAATATTATATCTTATTATATAAATATTCCATACATAACAAATGCCCCATAGTAAAGTCATACAATTATATTGCCTTTGGAAACATATATGCATAAAAACCATTTTCATATGATGTATAATGATTCTACCACTATTTTGATCATAATTAGAACAATTCTAGGAAATATCATAATGAAAACCATTCATAATAACCTATAGAAATGGAAACATAATAGTGGGTCAGCCATGATTCACAATATGGATAAATAGGTTATATAATGATGATAACTTAAGCAGAATGAGAACATAAAGGTATAAAAACATCATATTAACATTTGAGACATAGATCTTGCATATCATAGATGATAATATTGAGTCAAATAATAAAAAATAGTAGTTTATAAGTCATGAATCATAAAGGAATAAAATAACATAAGAAATGGGATCATAAGATTAGAATAAAACATTAATTTGTGTAATAAACAAAAAAATAGAAAAAATATCATTATTAGTAGAGGTTCACTTCTAATACCATCATATAAAACAATATTCACTCCCAATTCAATCATATATATCATAGTCACTCCAAATAATATAATAATGGAAATATACTATACTAGGATTACTTCCCTCTTCATTCCACTTTATCTCATGGGATATCCTTTTTTTACTAAAAGTATTGGGAGGTTATAAAACTCTGGTCCCATCCATCACATAAGGATAACCATTAATATGTATTCCATAACATTATAAAACATTAATCTGTTAATAACCCATGAATAAAATAAGTTTCGAAAAGATTTCATCATAAATTACTCTATATAAGAAATATGGTTAATAAACATTTCATCATAGAATAACATGTGGATGGGAAAATGGTTTCACATACATTTCATCATTTCATCACAACATTATCCATTGAAATGAATTAGGTATCCTAAAAATATTATTATAATAATTATACAACATATATAGAAAAATTAATCACTTCGCCCTTAGATCATATCCGTTGTATACAATAATTAACATTAATAACATCTCTATCGATACAAATCTCATTAAACTGATATCATAGAACATTTTTGAAGGAAAATAACCATTTATAGTTGAAATAACTTCATTAAAATTTAAAATTTTCGCATTATTAAATATAAAATATAATTTAAAAATAAAAAAGGTATTTAATAATGAAATATTCAATGTATTGATCAGTCATGATGGAAGGAAATTCCGTTCTTAACATATATGACAATAGAAAACATTCATTCTCACACATATTATAAAAAAGTCTTAAACTACTGATTATATAAAATAGAGAAATGTCTCCTTTTAAGCCAAATTGTAAATATTATACAATTGATCAAAATTACAATGAAAATTTATAAGATATATTCAAAAATAATATTGAAAACTTGTTTAGAAAATACGGATATGGAAGAAAAATGTATTTTATTAAAGGGAGAAATACTGTTGGTTTTTCATAAAAAAAATTATTTATTTCTTTTGTGTAATTAGAGAGTGGAAAAAAATGTAAAATAAATTAAAAACTAGAAAAAAATTTAAGAATATTAAATTTATAGTTTTCTTGCGTTACAGATTAAGAAATCGCATATTTTTGAGACATAATCATAAACAATCCCAATAATTAATAAGATTTAAAAAAACCATACCTCAAGTCTATCCATTCTATATAAATGATTTATAATCATTTATATAAATTATAAATTTTATAGTAAATATATTTCAAAATAATTCAAATATCTTTAATACTATTTATTATTTACCTATAACATCTTATCACCCATTTATTAACAGTTTTTTATTAAAATCACTATTCTAGGTGATTGTGGCTTCAATTTTGATGCATGCTTTGTTTCAGAAGTCCTAGTACATGTAATGATCATGGTGATATCATTTATTGAAATATAATAATGATATAAAAATATTATATATTTATTATATATATAAATATATATTTTGATTCATATATAAATGTGAGATATAAAAAAATGAATTAAACCATTCAAAGAGAAGTTAGGCCATATGTATTCTTAAATGATGTCCATTTTTCAGAGGGTGGAGTGAAATAAAAATAATTAATAATTAATTTTTTTTAATATCATAAATAATATTTAATTATTAAATTAATTATTATTACCATCCATGTAATGTGGATAAGAAAAAATTAATTACACCAATGTGTGGAGATGGTAAGTCACAGTCACCCATAGGAGATGTTATCAATTTCTGTAGGAATTAAAGATGGTTAATAATAGTATCTATATCACTATATCAAAAAATTATTATATTCATGAAACTAGATTCATTATTTTATTATATATAACATGTATTTTGAATAGGATTAATAAAAAATAAATTTTAAAACACCTGGTTATGAGTGTACAACTATTGAGAAACCTCATTTGTGTTACGACTTAAAAATTGTTGTGATGAACTTTTTTAAATAAAAAATGCCCTATGATGTGTTGAATCAATACAATAAGGTATTATGGTATCCATTTTTTGAGATATAAGGATCATAAGGTGTGAGTAAAAGTGGAGGACATGTTCCCTTTAATATGGGTAGGGAGGAACACTCTTGGAATTAAAAAAAATATCAAAATAGAATTGAGTCATATTAATGAAAAATGATTCCAAATTGAAATTTTTTCAATTAATGAAATTATAATGTAGAAATATAATCATCCTACGAAACATAAATATGTTTTTGTTTTTTTTAATATTTTCGACTAACCCCTTTGATCATCATTTTGGCCTCAACTATAGTAACAACTATTTTAATCTAAAAGGGTCAATAATTGTTAATTAAATATAAATAGTAACAAATAAATGGATCATAGTTTATATGTTAAACCATATTCCATTCAATTGAATGAAGATATTTTTTTTATAAATTTTAAATATTTTAAAAAATATTATTTATTATAAAACATCAATAATGTCAATTTAGGAACTATTCATTTAATATGGAATTAAGGACATAAATTCAATGATAGAATTCAAATATTATACTTTTAAAATTCAATAATATATTATATTTACATACTAAATGATGGGAAAAAATAAATTTTTTTAAATTGAATTTCTTTTAATAAGTTTAAAATCATTAATTTTACTTTTAAATTATTTGAATAAATACAGTGTTTGTGTTGCATAGGAATTTAATGTAATTATTAATAAAAAACATACAAATAAATTACTATGATTAAAGTAGTTATATCTAAAATAAAATTTTATTAATTAATAAATCCAATTTTTTACCCTATGTAAATACTTTAGAGATATTAAAATCAAGATAATGACATTTCATATTTATTCATTTCTTAAATTAATATAATGTTCATAATTAAAGAAATATAGTTAAAAATAACCCTATAATAGAGATATTGATAGATATTTCCAATTTTAAATCATTAAATATGTTAAAATAAAGATTTTGAGAAATTTTTATACTTTATACCAATTCATAATCTATATTTTGGTTGTTTTATCCTTAGTAGAGTGGTGAAAATTTAGTATAGTTATTATTCATATTGAAAAATTTAAAAGGGTCATATTTACCAAATTAGATCATTCAGATTAAAAATATAGAATCCAATTCTCATGATTAAATTTATTTGATTTTATAAAAATTAATTTTGAAATAATTAAGAATAAGATTATGAAAATGTCTTTAAAAAATACATTTAAAACATAATACGATATTTATGCATATAAAATGTCTAGAAAAAAATATTAGATGATAGTTAAAACATTTTATTGAATATATAATATATAAAATTCGTTAAAATAAATCACTAGTGGTGATTAATTTAATCTAAAATGATACGATCACATTACACACATAAAAATATATTTTTAAAAAAATATCACATTTCCTTTAAAATAATTTTATTTTTATTTCTATTTAATTTTTTTCCAATAAATATATTGTATATATTTGAATAACTCTAATGTTTCATATTTTTTAATCATATTCATACCTTCAAATTTATATGATATGTTATAATAGTCTACTATATTACAATTAATGTAGCCTCGGAGTTGTCTATAACGTAAGACAATAAGAAAATAAAATTTAGTTATAGAAATATATCATAAAATATAATATACTTACAATTTTCATCTCACTCTAACTCACAAATTGAAACACTAAAAAATTTAATATACATATTTCTACGTTTTAAAATATAAAATATGTAATAATATAAAAAATTAGAATATATTTTTCATTTATAATATATAATAAATTCATATGCTTTTCATGTTAATTTTCCTTTTTTTATAGCACCATAGGTTAAAAATATTTTTTCCCATAGATCAAATGTTATGTATCATTTTAATTGGTGTTTTAAGATAATATATAAATTCCCAAATGGTGTCTCTCAACATTTTTATACAATCATTACCATTTGTATTGATAATTCATTCTAATATTTCATTATTCTCTATTGTGGAATGTTTATATTATCCATTCGTATGTGGATGGTATGGTTTTCATGCATTGTGGGTGACTCCATAAATACTCATTAATGAATCAATTCACCTGTTAAAAAATTCGATTCTTGGAATCCAATTATATATCAATGGATTCCAAAAAAAGTAAACTATTTCTCTTCAAAAATGAACGAAAAAATTTTGAATTTAATATTTTCAGGTATTTTTCATCCACGCATTCTGAAACAAATCATAACACTAATAATATTGAATAATAAAAAAATTAAATGAAAAAAGAGACCCGTTAAATCTATTCCCTTTTCAATGAAATTTAAAAAATAATTATTTGTTGATTGAGGAATATTTTGTCTCATTAAAATGTTTTTATTGAAATTATATTGATCACATTTCTTTCAACTTTTTTGGAAATATTTAAAGAGTGATGGAATATAATTTATATATTTCTATACATTCATAGTATTTTTTTATTTTTAATGTTCTTTCCATAATATAAATTATAGTAGAATTAAAGTATATATCATACATCACATTTAATAAATCATCTTCTAATGATTATATCATTGAAAATTTTCCAATGGAGTGAATCACCTGAAACATAATACAAGTAATTCACATTTTGAGTTTTACAAATTTATATTATCTCAAATATGTTGTTACTTTATAATTTAATAAAAAACATACCATTTGAGAACTGAATGAATGTTCTCCTCATATAAAATAAATCTATTTACCTAGAAATTAATCATTAAATGATTTAAAATATATAATTTCAAAAAACAATTACACATTTTCCAGATCAAGACATAATTCACTTGATTTATATCCCTTATTTTCCTTTTTTTTCAAATCATTCCAATGTAGTATAACCACCCATCTCATGATAATTTGATTTGTTTCTTTCTATATAAGAAGATATTTATTGGTTTTTTTGGTCTCTAAAAGTTTCCACCGTAGTACCAGAAATATTTGATTATAATATATCTAGGGAAAAATGTTAGATAATATAACCTCTTAGTTTTATATTTTTTATTTTAATCAAATGATTTGGAAATATATTAAATAACATTTTGTCTTGCATCAATTTTCCATGATAACAATATTTTAAATTAATAGTTAAATTAATATCCCATTTACTCAAATGGTTTTTCCAAATTATGATGTTACATGACTAATGGATTTGTTATAATAAAATTATAAATATAAAATGAATACTTTCAATTATTATCGAACATAAAAATATAATATGTTAGGGGTATTTTGTATTGTGGAAAATAGAAATTTATAATATACTTTGTGAATATATTATAAAATAAACTATATCCTAAAATGATATAACAAGTTCCACAAAATTTCGGTAAGTTAATACATTAATAAATTCAATTTCATAGATCTCAAGAACAATTATATTTTACTAAAATACATGACCATGATAAACTTCACATTCATGAAAAGAAACCTTTTACAATTTCCAGAAAATATTATTTTTTATAATCATTTGCATGAAATTTACAAAATTTTCCATAAAATTATCAAATGAGTTTCCAAATAAAGGAAATTATCCAGATGATATTCAATGAATTCCTTAATAAAATTAGATAATAATAATTTTATACCTCACATGAAATGGAAACCATATAGTATATTGAAAATCCATGTCAAACCCAATATTGGGTTTTCAATGACAAGCTTCCTCTCATTTGGTTTCATATAGGAACTAACTCATTTTATTCATTTTACATTATGAAGATAAAATGTTTCTTTAGAATTTAATTAATTTTGATAAATTTTTGATATTTATAAATTCTGTAAATGATTGTTAATTTAATTCACTTAATTTTATTTCTAATAATTACCATAATTGTATTAATTTCTATAATTAATGTAATCATAAGTGTTTTTGAATAATTTTCTATTTGAATTCTATAGATATATATTTTAAAACATATTCTTGTAATTTCAAATAAATTAAGTATATGTCTTCCACATTTTCTACCAAAATATTTGTCATCTTATATTTTTTTGTTTGAAGTTAATTTTATAATAATAATTACTGTATCTTATATCCCTCTATGAAAATTACATACATTATATTAGATATAAATGGATTTAATTCTTGATTTTGGGGATTCACTAAAGATGATAATATATTTTATTTACCTACATCTAGAGACTATACCACCAACATAAATGGTCAAATATCATATCCTTCATTATTAATTAATTATTCAATGTCATTATTGAAATAAAAATATTTCTTATCGTTATATTGTCACACATAATGTTCATCTTCATACCAATTGTTTTGAATAGAATTTAACAATATTAATTAGTTAAAAAACAGAAAATATATTGGGTCTAGTTTATATACAGGTATCAAATTCATCAGAATATGAACGTGTAAAAATTGAGTTCTCTTATAGAAAAATTTCCTTAAATAAAACATATTTTTGTGGATATTTTTCTAAATAAACCTTATTGTTAGAGTTCCATCATGAACTATTATGAATTTAATTTATTTTTTGGATGGGAATTTTTAATGAGAATGCTCACAAAGATGATGTCCTATATTCCTTAATGTTCTACACATAAAAATTTTAAGGGAAGATCAAATTATATACTCTATATAAATAAACATCTTATAATCCTACCATGAATGTAAAGAGTTAATTTTAAAATTTTATAACCACTCATATTTGTTACATATAACCCATTTAATATGAAAAAAAGTGACTATGGAAAAAATTTATATCATCACAAAGATCACATAATTCATTTGTAAAAGAAATTAATCAAATGATTTAAGGAATTGAAAATTTCCCCATATGATTTAATTTGTCTGGAATAAGAGGTGTGGAGAAGGATAAAAAAGACATCGTAAATTTATGATCCCATTTCCTTAAATTATTCCATTTTATATGCAACATAGACTAGAGAAATCAGTATATTTTAGAATCTATAAATGTGATTAAATGATAAGTATGATTATTTAAGCCTTTTTAATGGATTTGAATATTTTTATATTAATTTATTCTTAATGAATCTTCATTGATTAGATAACTATTTAGAAAATGTTTGTTTATATTTTTTTCTATGTGATATTTTTATGGTGTTTTTTATTTGTTCTTATAATTCCCAATGTTTTCTTCCTCTTCCACAATAATATCTTTGGGATGTTTTAGACCTAGATTGGCGTGATAATTTATATTATTACAATAATGGTTTGTTACGATACTTCCATTTCCCATTGGATTTTAATGGATTATTATGCATGTTTTAAATGATTTTTTGAAACTACAAGATATTTTCAAACATAAATATCATAATTTTCAGATGTGTATTCAATATATGTAAAAAAACAATCAATTTAAGAGTATAATGGTTCAGTTTCCTTGGCGACTACATAAAGAGAATTATTTTTCAGTGAAATGTATTCAATATATCCCTAAATTATCTTCCCATTTTTTTCTATACATATGAAAAACCTACTTAAAACACTTCGTTCTAACTTGGGGAGTGGAAACATAAGGAAGGGTGTGATCATATTATCAAATGGCCGTTTATATTTATAAAATATTAAAAAACCTTTAATCATTTTTTTAGAAAATAAAATATTTCATTTATGGAGTCATCATTGAATTATAAATAATAATCTAATACACTAATCGAATATCATATCACGTGACTCCATGATTTAGAATAATCAAGATATATATTCCATGTATTTAGATTTATTCCTCCTTTTATAAAGGAATATTTTTTCTACATCAAGAGGGAATAATCCTAAAAAATCTAATATTATCCAAATATATATTCTTTATCATTTTGGTTACTATAAATACATTTATCAATGTTTTAAATATAAAAAATAGTCTAAAATGAATTGTTTTGGAATTTACCCTTATATTTACAGATTTCATGATGTTCTTTGACTCATTTTTATATAATGTGTTATTGTCTCCATTCCTTATACTATAACTATAATAGTATTGGTTAATTTTCACAATCCCATGACAAATGTACAAAAATATAAATTATCGTTATGTCTACCTTGGAATATTAAATTTTATTGAACTTTATGAATGTCTATAATTATTATATACATATATTAATTTTGTTGTTTTTTAATTTCTGTAATAACATTCATAAAATATCAATAGGTTCATTTTCATCATTTTATAGCTTCAAAAAATATGATATAAAAATAATCTATTAGAAATAGTTGTTTTAGAATATATGTTAAATAAACAACCATAGTCTAATATCCATGAAAACATGGGGAATTAAACATTGAGATCAATGATTAGTTTTTATTGAATTATAATAATGTTTAATGATTCACTAACCCTTTTAGATTTTTTTATACTCCTTGCAGACATGTAACTTCCTTACTCAACATAGAAACATGCTACCCTCTACTTTAGTGTCGTTCTTTCATAGTCTTATTTAATTTGACCAATCCATATAGTATTTCTTAATCAATTTTCTCACATCACCTTCACCACTCATTTATTAAAAATATAAATTTTTTAATTATTTTTTAAACATATTCACAAGGATAAAATCAAAAACCCCACTCAATACTGATTAATATTATCCATAAGAAATAATAACCACTATTATTGTGAAATAATATCTCTCAAGAAATGAGGATAAGAGACACGATGTGTTAATTTCATATATGAATTAAATCTATACCAAAACCAATTGAATTTTAATTTTATTAAAATCATTAGTATGGTTTTTGATAGATATTAAATAATATATCTTAAACATTAATTATATATGCATCCAAAACACCTTTCTTTATATTGAGTGATTTTCATAAATGTTATGGAAAACATTATCAATCATATATTATCTGTATCAACATTAGGATTGAATAAAAAATTAATAACCAATATTAGGTATATAATTTTTATATCATGTTAATTAATTATATCTGAACCCACATTTGAAAATGTTTTTGAATCCCCCCATCTAGTGGAAGCTACATCTTCTTCCAATACAGTTCGTCTTTAATTATACTATAATAGTAGCTAAAGTCATTTACTTAAAGGTATTAACTATTAAACATTACTATATTTATTACCATTTCATATGAATAAATTACTATCTTTGAACATAAACAAGGCTCTAATATGACTTAGTATGATATTGAATGAATAAAACAATAAATTAGTAATGAAAGTAATTATGATGAAAAATAATTTCCTCCATTTAGGAAGAACAACCTATATCCATTTTTGAGAGAAATATTTCTAAATTTATAAATAGAGTTAAATGTACACTATAGGGAACTGGTGATCAATTTATATCTATAAAGACATTAAATAAATACATAAGGGAATCTAAAATAGTATATATGTAATATGTTAAAAAATAAATTCATGATGAACACTTCCAATAATTGTTCAACTCCATGGTTTATATGTTTACAATAATTTATGATACTATAAAATCATAACTATAAGATGATATAAATTTACCATAATGTAAATTCCTTGAGAATATTGAATTTATTAAATTTAAAATATCATCATTTTACATAAATAACCTTCACATTATCTAGAAGTGGGCACAACATCTAATTAGGATCCTTATATCACGAAAATTAAATACCTATCTATTTAGTTAACGAAATTCTCTCCCCATTAAAAGTGCTTATTCCTGAATCATTATATGAAGTGAGTTATACTATAAAAAATGTCTCCCACACATTTATCACCTAATCATTGGCCCAGCTATCCATGATATATTGAATGCATGTAGAAATGGGGTAGCAGAGCAGACAAATGAGTCATGTCAGGAACTATTTTCTATTGATACTCAAATACAGGTTAGAAAAAGATTAAACTAGTAAGTCATTAACCGTAGAAGACTATTTCATCAAGATAGTTTTTACTTGTATAATATAATGGAATACGTGGAGAAACAATAAGGGATATCCTAGTAGAAAACATTTGAGAAAAAAACCTAAAATATAGAACTCCTATTATATTTCCTGTATTATAGTGAAATGTAATGTGTTTTTATGATGTTAATTTTTTACATTAATCAATTTAATATCTCAGGATTCCATATGATGAATTGAAAAATACATAAATTTGGAAACTCTACTAATACCATTGGTATCATAGAAAACATTTATAGATGTAATAATAAAAAAATTATAAAAAATAATTGGGTTTATCCTCATATTTCAAATCATTTATATGTTATTGCCTAAGATCATTCAAAGATATTTTTTAAACCCCAATTTCATTCTCATCACTAATAGCATCATTATTACTTTTTCACTCTAAATAATTTCATGTGATTTCTTAATATCCCATTTTCATCTATTTTTTATGTTACAATGCATTAATAATTTTTTATTAATCATTAATATCATAAAATTTAACATTCCCAAGGAACCTTTATTTCTAATCTCTATCACCCATCACTAAAACACTTATTTATTTATTTATTCACTAATGTTATAATATCTTCTCCATATTTTTTTAATTTGACATATTCATTATTAAAATATTATAATGTTCTTCCATTCCTACCACAATCTCCAATAAATATTTTAAAATAAAAGCTCTGAGATATATTTTTTATCATTCAAAAGCGACAATTTCATGTTTTATATAACATTTTTTTGTTTTTTTCATTATATAATTGTAAAAATCTATTTCAATTTTTTTAGGAATAAGAATCTAAACAACCTAGTAATGGAGATTATTTCGAAATATAATTATTCATGAATATAACCAATATATGAAATTAAATTTTATATTATTGATTTTATAAAGTATAATCTTCACATTTCATAATAGGATAGATTTTATATAAAATATATTTTTCATAAAATAAATCTATATCTTGGTTTTTATCTAAACCTACTTTTTTTAATTTCCATAAAAATAGTTGTGGAATAGTTCATTCTTTTATTGATCATTGATAAAGGCCACCTTTATATGAACTGAATTCAGGCTAATATAAGTTGTCCCAATTAAATTCATATTTTATAATTTAAAAAAATAACATATTTATAATAAAAATATTTAGTTTTGATGTGTTAATCTAATACGATAAAAAATTATTATCTTTATGAATAATATACATTCAAATATATATATATAAATATATATATATAATAAATTGTATAAAATTCAAAATATTAATTATAAATATATATTTTATATGTATTTATTTTAATATTGATTGAGTCATTCTATAAAGCCTACTGTATATATGAAATTTATTTTCATGATCCACAATTATGAATATTGAAATATCATATGACATGAAATATATTTTTGAAAGACTTATTATATTCTAGGGAAAAGAATCTTGAGATGCACAACATGGGATATTTCACCAATACCTTTAGCCATGTCCTATTATATGATATTTTTAGATTATATTTTTATAATATATGTAAATCATATCCAATAATTCATTTTTCAGGATAAATTTTGAATTTCATTTTTCATTGATTATCCATTATAGAATATACTAATTATTATAAATTTAAATGGCAAAATATATCAATAATAAAATATATTTATGTGATAAATACATGATTGGACAATAGGTTACAAATTTATAACCATTATAATTTCATCACTATTTCAAAATTATTTAGTAAATATTTTAATGGATATAAAGGTTCCCATGGGGCCTATATCAAGTGTAGAAAGGGAATGAAAATTGAATTCATCCTTGGGTTCTCATCTAGAACATTATCTAAACTATAGCACTCTTCCCCTTCTTCATGTTTCACTAAGAGGTACTAGTATACTATGGATGTAATAAAAATACCATTAAATCCTTGGGTTCTATATAAAGTAATTTCTATTTAACTATTTTGATATGATATGAATATTTTCTATCTTTGGTATTGGGTTCACATGTTCAATATTTAGGTTTATAAAATATCTCAATAATAATTAATATAGATATTAGTTTTGGGATTCTTTTTTATATACAGTGTATGAATAAGATTTATTAGATCCTAATAAATCCAATATTAGAATCCAATCCATAAAATGATATTTAGCCCTTGAAATCATGATTTAAAATGAATAAAAATGATAATATTCTTGATTTCATTTGAAGAATCATTAAAAACTAGATGGTATTATCATTGTGGAATGTGTTAAAAAATAATATGTGGAACGTGAAAGTCATAATTTGTGTTTGAATGAACATTTAGTGTTTACATTTCATAAAAAAGATCCTAGGTTTGTTACGATGATATTGGGTATATTGAAAAATATTGTATTTAGCTATGGAAGATGATATTGCAAGCCGCCAGACACCAATAATGGAGCTTGATATCATTTTTAAATGTATCCCTAATTATGACGTTGAATATATCATAAAATATAATTGATAGCCTCGATTATGTATAGTTGGTAGTGAAAAAAATATTATGGAATGTTATATTGGTTTTATATTGAAACATATTTTATGATGTATTCTATGTACTAGACGATAATAGATAAGGAAAAAATTATATTTATAATTATTCAACATATATTTCATTAAATAAGGTATAAATTAGGGTTAAATGATAGAATGTGATTTTTTGTATATAATTTTAATTTAATTTTTTTAAATATAATTAACTATAATGTGTTACTTATTAATTATTTTTTATTTATCAAATAGTTAGTAAATGAATATACTTAGTTTTTTTAATCTCAAAATACATCTAATATTGGTGTCATGACCTATGATTTACTTTTAAAATTTTTATTTATAGATTACTTTTATTTATTAAACTTATTATAAAGTTTCAAATAAAATAAAATATAAAAGAATTTATTTTATATTATGAAGTGTTCATAGTATTTTAATTGAAACCTTCCAAATAAAGAGCATTATTTGAGAAAATGATGGAAACATATCAAAATTAGTTTACGTATATTTATATGTTAATGGATTTAATAATATTAATTATAAAAAATCATTATTATATACAATGATTACATTAAAGATATAAAACATGAATTTCTTATAATACAAATATTATATAGTGAACTAATTGAAATATATAGGATAATATTAAAATGGTAATATTCGAATTTAATATAATGTATATATACTTATTTTTAATTTATTTCCCAGAATATATGGTAAAATTATATTATATTATTTATTTATTTATAAATTGGTCAAAAATTAAATAAATATACCTTTATCCTTTTTTTACCAGTTTTATTCCTTGATTTAAATTTTATATTCTGAATGGTTGTATGTTTTATTTAAATATTTCAAATAGATTTTATTATTTATCCTCCATTTATATAATGAGATACATTATTAATATGAAAACTAATGAAATTTTTCCATCATGATTTAGTCCTATAATAAGGTTAGGAACATAAATTTAATGTTTAATGGAATTGAGGTATACCTTGAGTAAAAAACCATGGGTTTTGGGTCTTTAGGATAGACTAATCACAATATTAGGAGCTTAATCCATTCCTAGTAATGTTGGATTTTTCCACATATGCAACCATGTATATTCATGTGTCGATTATTGATTACATATGTTTCAAAGATGTTACAAAATATTGTATCATATTCCAAATCAGATGTTTATTTTTTATAAATAAATTTAATTATTCCTCAAACATATGTGAGGTTCTTCAAATCTCATACGGAAATCCCCACACCAGTTTTGAGGGATTTAGTATACACCTATAGGTACAAAACAATATTTCATTAATCTCTATTAGCATCCCAATCACCTTGGGTTCCATCTCAATTTAAGAAATTGTTAACAGTTTTCTATAAATATTATACAATATCAAGTCATAGTTCGTCAGTGGGTTGCATGAAAAAAAACATGACCTGGGGGTATGAAACATTCTTAATTACAAAAAAATGAATGTTGAATTTGGTAGTGGGATGGTTTTATATAACACTAATGTCAATACATGATGAAAGGTGCTCATATAGAACTTAAGGATATTCTTTTATGCCCATATGGGTGTAATTCCGCTTGGCTATTGGTCCATTTGAATAAATAACATATTAAAACAATATAAATATAACACCAAAATATATGTGAGGAAAACACAACTAAATGTTACCACTCAAGTTAATGTATAACACTTTTCTATTTGAGATCCAAATTGATTAGAACTCAATAATTAGTAAATCCTAAGCCTAGAGAAGTTTCATTTTGGGTATCCTCGTAGGAATCTTCTCAGAGTGTGCATGGGTGGGAAAACCCACATAGAAAGAACATGTGTTAGATTTTAGAGAAATCATTCATCTAATAAGATAATATAATTTAATAACATTTAGTGTTCTTGTATATAAAAAATGGTATTACCAGAGACCCGTGGTGTATGATGGCCAGATTCATCTACACAATAGAAAAGGCCATGAAAATTCGTATTATTTCTAATACCTTTCTTGACCTGTAGTGACTCTTCATGAGACTGTTTTATATGTTTAAAAACAATGAATGTTTTTGTATTAATGGTGGAGGTGGGAGTTTAACAATTGTAGAATAGTGGTACTAATAACTGTTATGTGTTATTACCCATGAAAACAAGGCAGAACATTTTTTTTTCAGATTCCTACTTGATTTAAAATCTAAAGATGAGTGATTTTTGGCCTAGTGTACTGTGACGATGGGTGACCTCGTGGGATGTTTGCCATGGTGACTTTGAGTGAAGATAGATATCACTCAAGGAACATGTGTTGGCTTATGGGATTAATAGTTAGAATGATTTTTGACCCCAATGAATAATTTCATATCATATGGTGGTAAGGAGACCAAGGTAATACTAGATATCCATGGGGATAGGTGATTATATTCTCATCCCTGGTAGGATAGGTCCAAATAAAATATAATTAAATAGTTATGTTGGGTGTTTCTTAATCCTATATGGGTGGGATGTGGTTTAACCCCCTCAGTTTCCTAGGCTCATTCATTTTATAGTTTCCCCCATTAATTAAGAAGAATAATAAGAATAATAATAATAATAATAACTATTATTATTATAACATGCTAGGGGTTTGGGTGTGGTGGGTGTAGGGTGAACGTCATAGTTTCTTTATGGTTTTTCATGTAAAAGAATGTGTGTGAATTTATTTGATAATATTATTTAATATTTACTATTTATATAAATTTATAATAGTAAACACTTATATATTACAATTGATTTTTTAATAATTAATATATATATAATATTTTATCATTGTAATAAATAGATTATAATTTTATTTTGTGATACATGTTTTCAAAATGTCATTGTCTTGGGAATTTATTTTAAAAAATGATTTTTATTATTTATTTTAATTTTTATATTTTTTTTAAGTAACATTTATAAAAATTAATTAATATTAAATGATGATTAAAAACAAATAATTAATTATCCATGCTATTATCTGTAGTGGTTGTTATCATATATATTGTTTAACTGAAAAATTTTAATATATAGAAGATAATTGTTATAAGTGTAATAATTGAAAATAAATTTATTATAATTTATATTGTTATTAGAATCAGTATATTTATTATTATAACAAAATTTATACATTTATTTCATGTTATAATTTAATATTTCTGAACACTAATAATTAAAATTATGATATGATTACATATTCAAATTATATTATTTTCTTTTTCTTATATATAATAAAATAATTTAAATATTATATCAGTAATAATTATTAATAAATAATATATAAATATTTTTCAATAATTACTATATTAATACTGTTAATAATTACTCATCATAATATTTTAAAATAAGAACAATAATATTATAATATTTTTTATGGAATTATATATTTATCGAGTTATTAAAAATAAATATTAATAATTTTTTTAATATTTAACAATTTTATATTGGCATTGAATTAATATTTTTTACCATATCTTAAAAATAATTGTTCTTTCAATAATAAAAAATAAAAATAGTGGTGTTTTTTTATTTGAAATGTGTAATTTTTAATTTAATATCAAATGTTTAGAATAATATTAATTTAATTAATAAAGGTCTATAGAAAAGTAATTAATGTCATAAGAGACTTAGTAACAACATATAGGTATATATAATAACATAGTCATAAAAATCACATATAACCTTATATTGAACACTTCAGTGGTGTCTGGGTAAGAATATAGGTTCTATAATAAGACATGAGGATCCATTATTCTTAACTAGTTGGGGAGGAGTTATATATTTTGTCTATACTCAAGTAGACATATATGCATCAACCGAATTTATGGTTAATACATTGTATGAATCTTCTAAAATTTAAAATCATCTTCCATACAAGGACGATTAATATTAAGAAATACATTAAAACCTAAAGAGCACATTGATATGATGTATTTAAAAAAAATTGCACACACCTATATAATTTTTCCCACGTAATTATATAGAATTGAATGAGTGATACAACTACAATGATATCAATTCTACCATTTGTGCTTTCAAAAGATAATGATACAATGATCATAAAAGTATAAATCAGTCTCAATAGGTGTAACATCAATATTTAAAATTTTATAATATATGATTATTAATATAGTGATTTATATCTTTTAGATATTATAAAAATTAATTTTTTTACAAAATATTTATCTTAAGATTATGTGTATAATTGAAAATATGCAGATTAATGTTATTTAGACTCATGTGGTTTATTGTTTATAGCATCCAATAACATGTATTTATGTTTTCCAATTTAAATGAATATCATTATTACTTATTTAGTTCTTGATAAATGATAAATGTAGTCAATCTTTATTCATAATCAATAAATAAAACAATACCAATCTAAAAAATATAATGATGACATTATTTTTTGTTAAAAAAATAAAAGTGAAACATATAATAACATTGAAAAATAAAATATTTTTGGAACCTATATAAATTTTCATGTTTCATCCCAACCACTTCCATCCAAAGTTCTAAACGCAAAATAATTATTTTAAACTTCTATGACTTTAATCGATTATAATATAATTAATGTTTATACATTTTATTAAAAATATACAATAAATCCAATGTCATGGAATATAAAATATAAGGATATATATTACATATAAAATTTGAATTGTTTTAGATGTTATTTTTTCATTCAGAAAAAATAGAACACATTATTTTGTGGTACTATGGGTTTAATTTTCTAAAAAATGATAAATTCATATTTCTACCTTTGGAAATGTTTTGGTTAGTTATGAATAATCATATACAGACAATCATATAACTCCTTATCAAATAAAATATTAGTGTAAACACAAAAATATAAATAAATCATTCATTTAATAGTCTCATTTGGTGCCACATCCAAGGATAGTATCGATATTAGAATTTACATCAATATACACATATTTAATACAAAATTATTAATGATGTTATCCACTTAGATATAGATATGGAACAAAAAAAATTTATATATCAACAAAATCCATTATAATTATAAAATTAGTTTTTATAGGAATATTATTGGTGAATAAAAACATAATGAATATTATTATTTCAATTTACCTTTGTTGGTTAATCTTTGGATGGATAAACTAGAACAAAAGGGATGGATAAGATGTCGGAATCCATTTTTTTCCATCATTAAAAGAATAGGATGATTGATAAGGTGTTTCATAAATGAATTAAATCATATTAAGAATATAAAATCTCTTATAGAGAATGTAAATTCTTTCATTTATGGAGATATTGCGATATAAATTCTTGATATCACTATAAATAAAGTTAATCATGTTGATAAACCATGGAAACTCATGAAAGGTTAAAAAATATGGGTTACATCCCAAATAGTTATTGAAATAGTAAAAGTAATGATTGAATAAATAAATACTATTTCTATTAAAATATTTTTTTGACACAATAATATAAATTATAAAAATATTAAGAAAATTATAAATTAAAATGGATGTAATGATTGATACCATATATGACACACACCATCGAGACTATGAGAACTACAAATTAATATTATTTTAAATACGATCATCATAAAATAATAGGTATATTAGAGTATTTGAATAGTATTTATTACATTATAAAAATATATAAATTTTAAACTCAATATAAATTTATTAAAAAACTATTTTAAAATAAATACAGTGTTTTTTCAAAATGACATTTTATTCATCGAAAAAATGTTTTACGCTAAAATTATTTTTATTTCTGTCAGTCAAAATATTATATTTACTATTTAAAAATTTTATAATAATAAATTGATATAATGAACATAATTTTTGAAATTATATCATTAAAAATATCTTCGGGTTATATGTTGATATTATCATAAAACTTATTATATTGTTAATAGCAAAAAATGTAGATGTTTTTAAAACTATAATTTCATTTCAATATATTATGTAATTTTAGTGTTAATTTATAATTTCAATTTGATTTCAAGAAACATAACTATTATTTAGTTATTGTTAATCTAAATATCTATTATTGAGTAATTTCTAAATATATTTTAATATATGGAAATTTTTGGGTTTAAATATGGGGATTTCTGAAAACCTTTTTGAGGTTCTTAAATTTTACCTATTTTAGTTAATTCAAACAATACCTAATGAAGAATTTTTTAAATATATATTTATATTATATATAAATTAATATTATTTTATATGTGTTAAATATTTATTATTAGTCCCAAATCTAATGTAAATACATATTTGTCTTGAAAATTACAATTCTTCAAACCAGCATTTTTTCATGTATGGTTGTTTTGATTTAATTAAAAGAATTCCACATCTTGAAATTGATTTTGGTAAAATGGATTTTATATTTTCACTACGAAGAATTCATATTATATAATATTTTAAAAATAATTTTTTACTATAATAAATTGGGAAATCATTAAATATTAGTTGCAGTGGTTAAGGTGAAAAGGGGTTGACTGAGGGATAAACTAAAAATAGAAGAGTTAAAATGTTGTAGTAACTTGTACATATTCTAATTTATGGAAATATTTTCTCTCTATCATACATATAGTTCAAGAATATTTAATTTAAGAGTGTTGGGGATGTAACACCATGTCTTTATAAAGAGGTACAATCTCTTATGTTTCATTTAAAATCCCCTTGTATTATGATTAAAATTTCATTTTAATGATATATAGTGGTTTCGTATAGTCCATGGATAATGTAGAACTTGTTTATTTATAATTTTATGTGGTAGAATGTGCATCATGATTAGCACACAGTTACTATTAACTGTGTTCCTTAATCAAGAGAGTCACCCAGTGCCCAGGGGAGGCTGCACAGATTGTTTGCAACCATGTAATATAAGCAGCATGCCCATGATGGATTGAAGATATCATTTAAAAGTGGATTATTTCAGGTATTAGACATATATAGTAAAATTTTGAACCTAAATCATGTGATAGGTTCTCCTAGTTTGTGATGGGATCATGGTTGATGCATGATTTTTCCCATTTTTTATCCAAATCGTGTAGCCCCCAATTTTAAATGGGAATTTACATTTATCCCATGGTTATATTTGAAAACGCTAATTATTTATTCTGACTTTTTTCTTTTGTATCTGGCACCCAAATTCCTCCCCTCTCTCCAACGTAGGGATTTTGATAACTCCCACAAATATTATTTGTTTACTTGACCACCTTGAATGTCAGATTCTTCTCAGTAATCGATATAAACCTCTTCCATATTATCGTAGTTTCAATAAATATATCAGCACTATTTTTGGGGGAACCTATTTTCCTTATTTTTAGATAATTTAAAAAGTCTTCTCATTTCACCAGTTCTTGAACAATTTGTGGAATAAAACTACACGAGGAAAGAAAAATGAACCTATAATAAGTTCTAAAGCATATTTCCACCATATTTTATTGTATTTTTATCATTCATTTTTAGTTTTTTTATTGGGACTTCTGGATTCTGGACCAAAATTTTAAATTAATTAATTCAAAGGTTGTTACTATGAATTATTGGACCCTACCTACTCTTGATTCATAGTAATTGTAATATTCAATAACCACGAACCAGTCAATTGTTCTCCAAGAATTGTTGTTCACATAGTCTGAAGAACATCTCCTAAAAATCTGGAGGCATCCAACTACCAGTGAGGGCCTAGGTGTGTCATTAGATAGAATATTCTTTCCTTAGTATATGATAACACACTGGAATTCTATAACATAAAACTGGTATATTTATGTGATCACGAATCCAATATATACTTTGAGAGAATATATAAAAATATCAATGGTGGCACATATGGAATGACTCAGATGATACATGTTTCTAAAAATTTTCAAAATAGGTACATGGAAATACAATACATTAGAAGTTTACAAAAGATAAAAAGACCAAAAATTGTCCCATAATCTGATAATTGATCTTGATCCCATGCTCCCCTACTCAAAAGAAAAAATCAACAAGCTGTGTTTGGGTGCTTTATGATAATATCATGAGCAACCATATAATATGTTTGGGTCCCCATGGTGTCCCAATAAAGATGTGAGATAATATCCCATTAGTTTACAACTTATAAGACTATAATTTTATATGTAGAATAAAATAATATGCTAAACAATTGTATGTGAGGAATAATGGAAGTGTGAATTCCCATGGAATATAACTACTGTAAAAAAGTACTTCAAAAAAAACTCAAGGATCCCTCAAATATGTGTCATCTCTTAATAAATAATCTATATGAAATATAAAAAACAACATGCCCTCATCATACTATTTTACATATCAATTCACTACAAATTTATTTTATATTCTGATTGAATAACATTTCCATGACCATTCTATATCAAGTAATGTATCAGACAACATAATGGCCAATTCCAAGGTGTCAAGAACCAAGTCATCATCATTGAGTCCTAGTGTAATCTCGATGGAAAAATGAATTGGAATTGGTTCGAGTAATAGGTTCATATATACCAATACGTCCTTCATGAGCCTAAGATAGTCGGACCTAATGGTTCATTGAGTCAGGCTTCCCATAGGATCACAACACAATGGGAATACTCTAACCAATGTATCTACTACCGCGTTATAGATCCATTGATAAATGTCCATAGAATATATAAAAACATTCATTCAGTCTACCATTAAACAATTCAATTCCATATTAGTCTATCTACTAATATTATCACATTCATTTAGTTCTGTATAATGAGTACACCCACTAATTTTATACCATCCATACCAAATATATCCCATGAGGATACCCCCACATGTATACCCTTTCTATTTAATCATGTCACATGGGAATACCCATCCCTTTATCATTAATTTCAATTAGAAATGTCTCATTTGTATCCCCAAGAATTTTTTACATTTCATACCAAAACCTCACATTTGTATACCCTCTCATGTATTCTTTTAATGTTTAATCAAAACACATAGGTACACCGACACTTTTTTCATCCATTTGAAATGAACAAATCACAATGGTATACCTACCCATTTATCACCATTCTCAATTAAAAATATTCAAATGGTATACCCACCCATTAAATTAAATCCATTTATTCAATTTAACACATCACATTTAACATATCTTATTCAATCAATTCAAAAAGTAACCAATTCAATATCAATATAAAAAATTTAAAAAAGGTGGAAAACCTCTTTCTAATCAACCTACTCATTCCACTATACTTATATTTTTATTCATACCATAATGCACGCCCAAACAAACCTTTAGGTGGTTTAACATGGAATGAAACTTGAGTTTTCATAAGTTTCACCACATGGGTGACCTTGAATTGGGAAGTGATTTTTAAAACATCTCAATATATTATATTTCCTTGTTTAGTAGGTCATATTACATGTATTATGAGTAACCAATCAAAAATTAGGGCTTCCCTGCAATGTATGGCAGATGACGTATAGCCCAATAACTCTAAAAATCACCAAAAGCTGAAAAAATAGTATAAAAACCAACATTATCGTGGTAGTAGAGTGGTCTTCTAGTCTTTAGTATTGATATTTCCTTATTTAGGAGAAATATTTATAATGGATAAATAATGGGAATATAGGGAATAAGGCATTAAATCCAAATATAAAAATCAATAATAAGAATGATCGATAAAGGATAAATAAGAATTTAGATCATACTGTTGTGGATCTGATGAGAAAACCCATGATTGAATCGAATACTGGATGGAGGACCTAGATCGAATCCTATTTCATCCAACTAGGGAGACATCTCATGTGTCTTTTCTATTATAAATGAATGTGAAAACATAAATTACGTTTCACAAAATTATTAATTTTAAAAATGATTTAAAAACAAAACAAAATAAAGGGCTTGTATGGTTCTCCCATGTGATTTTTCATTCCTTGAGGAATCTTTGAATTGTTTCATATTGGCTAATAATCACTCACACTCTTTCCTTGAACGAGATCTCTAAATGTGAGAAATCTATACAAGAAGCATTTGTCAAATTCTGCAAGAAATTCATTCCATGGCAACACAAACGTGTGGCCCATTAAGCACTGTTATGGGGCCCATTATGTAAGGTCTCAAAAATAAATGTAGAATATACCACCACTCATTATATCCTCACATGTTTTATTCAAACAATGTGTCCTACCCCCACAAGGTTTTTCTCCAACCCTTCAACAGGCCATTTTCATTCCAAAATTACGTTTTTGGGTCTGAACAAGCCCCATACACCTCCAAAACCCCAGTGAACTAGTTGGGTAATCACACATGGCCATATATAAACATTGAAATTTAAAAATAATGAATCCTTAAATGATTTATAAACACGGGTTCCATCAATATTATAACATTATCGAAATACATTAGTAAATTTCTCTTTGTAGTGTGTCCAAGATTCATCCGAGTATAAATCTAGATATTGAGCAGATACATTGGTATACCACTCCCTTTCCTAGTCCATTAAAGAGAAATTCAACCATAGAACCCATACTAGTGTAACTGAATGGCCTTAGAGAAGGTTAGTGCTCATGTCAATAATACGAATTTGATGATTCCAAAATGATGCATCAACCAGAATCACATCCTCATCGAGATAAAAGGGGGAGCTTAATCCAAATGATAACAATTTAGCTAAGACATATGGAAGACATTTCATATAGATTGATGCTTTTAAGGAAACTATAACTGAAAGGCTACTGACCTAAAAATCTACAAAATCTTGGATGGCCAGAAATATCATGGTGAAATCTTTTCATGCTTCACAATTCTCCTATTTCCATGTCTTAGTGAAACATATATGATAAATGAATCCATTACCATTAAATCTAGAGTTCATCCATGATGATCAAAATTTGAATTTTTTCAAGACTGTGTAGTAGCACACCTATTCTGAATCAACTATACATTCCCAGAAGTCTCTTGTATGAGACATCGTCCCAGTAAAGCTACTCACCTGCCTTTAACCATCATAGTGGCCATCGACAAGGAATATCATATAAACCTCATAAGATTCCATCTGTATATTCATCTAATAACAATTATTACAGTAGAAATCAAATAGGGGAATGTGTCTATCCCAAGAGACCATAAAATCTAGGATTAATCCTTGTGACATGTCCTTCGGTACATGTATCATACTACATAACTAGCCATCTCTTTGAGGGTGGTATGTTGTGCTCTGATGAAACTTTTTACTCAAAAACCACTAATTTGTTTTCTAGAAATGAGATGTAAAGTGGGAATACATATCTTAATTGATACTGCATGATACCCATTAAATTCATAATGTCTCACGAAAAAAAACATTACCATATCATAAACATTGATGGTATCCATGATTGGTAACAAATGAGTATCATTCATGATACCATAAAAAATCACACGCAAAAAAAAATTTAACTCGATGTAACGTTGGTAATATGATACTAAATTCCATAGAAACATCATCCCATTTCAAATCCTGAATATTAATCTTTTGTAAAATCATTGTTGGTCACTGATGTTCTTCAATCAACTTCTAATATTTAGAATACATTGTAACAAAACTTACTACCTCACAGTTTATACCCGACCACTAATTCTGATGGTTCAAGTTTTGATACATCATGGTGACTCAGGGGTGCATATTCCTAGATGATTCTTGAAATTTCTACATCATTCTCTCACATATATCTACATGAACCCAAATGCATCTGTGGATACACAAGATCTCATCATCACTAATAGTCCAACCAGGAGTTGGATCCACACCATCCGCACTCTCCGTTAGGATTCTTCCATCTGAATATGATATATCCCTTTTCCTTACTATATCGTGTAGGGTAGATGACACAACTAAATATTATATACATGTCTACCCAAGACTTTCGTGAATCACCTTGTGAATCTTATAGAGAAAATCTATAAGATACTGCTCACTACAGGAATTCATCACTTCCTATATCAGAGTAATCATGGTCAATGCATCATCCACTGCATTTCCATTACAATTCATATCGGAATGTTCTCTTTCATAATACTGTAGTTATTTGACCCACCTTCACTCCCTCAGGTTCATATCTCACTATGAAATTATATAATTTAAGACCATATGGATTGTATAAACCCCAAAATGATATCCTGATGTGAAATGTCTATAATAATGTAAACCATGAAAAAATGTAGGAAAGTCGTGATCATGTGTTAGGTAGTTCTTCAAGTGTGGTCTCAGCTGTCGAGACATGTATGCCACGATTCTATCTTTGTGCATCGTCAATGCTCCTAGACCAATATATAATGCCTCACAATAAATAATGTATATATTTCTCTAATCTGGTATTATCCAGACTGTTGATTATTCCATTATTACTTTCATCTCCGGAAAGGCTATCTCATAAGAATCTAACCATAGAAACATCACAACCTTCTTAGTCAAGCCTATTAACAGTACTGATAAACATGATAATTACTATATAAAATGTTTATAGTAACCAGCTAGCCCCCCAAAAATACAAATTTCAAAAAAAAATCCTAGGTTTTTTCAAGGAAACTATAGCTTCATCCTTCTCTGGATCCCCTAACACTCTTGTATGTGAGATGATGTTAAATAAGAAATGAATATGATCCATTCAAAACTGGTACTTTTTTAGCGTAGCATATAAATGATTCTCTCTCAGTGTATCCAAAATGATCTCATGATGGTTAGCATTGTCTAGTCAATTTTTATAATACAATAATATATCTCACATGAAAACTACCTGAAAATATTTCATGTAAGGATCAACCACTCAGTTCATCATGGTAGTGAACACTCATGGCACATTTGTGAGACCAAACAACATAACAAGATACTTGTATAGACCATACCTTCTACGAATGTCTATACAATGTATGTTTATTGGTTGAACATATACCTAATGGTATCAAGACCTAAAATCAATTTTTGAGAACACTAGGTCTCCTAAAAATTGATCAAGAAGGTCATCTATCCATGGAAAGGGATATCGATTTTTAACTGTCATCTGGTTCATCATCCAATAATCTACAGACAGCCTAAGAAAACAATATTTTTTGGAACAACATATAGAAAAGCCCCACATAGAAGTATTGGGATGAATAAAACCCTTCGCCTTTAAATTAACTAATGGAATCTTGGGATCTTCAAATTCCTTCATAACCATCATATTAGTGGAATGAATACCAGAGGAGATTCTAGAACTTGCTTGATGAAGTACTCCAACTCAATCATAAGATGTAAACTAGAGAATTACTCATGTAATATTTCGTTGAATCACTCATCCAATTGAGGGAACTCCATGTGGCACACTTCATGATCATCCAGATACAACTACCTATCCAAACTATCATTCCACCCAGCCCATGATGCGCATTTCTAGCACAGATCTCCTAGACATCACATTGATGCTTATGAGTATACAATGAACCATCTAGTTATATAAATGTTACTCAATGGTGATGTAAGTCAACATAAGCTTGATAATATACTAGCCTAGCCATCCTGATAATGAATTCATGCCACGCCATCTAGAAGACATACAAACTCAAGACAATGTGACACCGACCAACTACAAGGGGGAACTTCTTAAACAAGTTCACATAATCCATTATGTTACTGATTTCATTTCTAGAATCATAACACTATCATATAGAAAAAAACAAGACCAATGATTATTACCACTTGATCAGATATCAAACTTTGTGATCCACCTATATCAAAAAGTGAATATGAAATAGTAGAGGCGAGTGGGATCACAGCTCTGAACATAGGTGGTTCAAAACCCTGCTACTCAGGGGTAGGATGTATACTAAAGAACTGGCCTACCCTACAACATTGTTAAACAAACTCATAGCCCAGAGTTGGTCCACTCTAATATCTCGGTGTTAATTGTGTATAGATAACTCTACTAGGACCACCATTGCTTTGACCTGATTTTCTATCACCATGCCAAATCCCTTGCTGATGTGAATATGGGGAACCTGCCTCTGAACCTGATGACATAGCTAACCCCTACCACTCAAATCTATATTGAAGGTCCAATAAAAATGACTCACATGCCCCATATTTCAATAAGATAGTCACTCGACTAAGTTATGGTCATACTAATTATTTTTTTGGCCTTCCCTACCATAATGATAGAGGAAATATAAGATACCAATACTCATTGCCTATCTGCACCTCATCTCATGGGATGCCACAATGTGTTTCTTCTATATCAATGATATAGAAACACTAGGTAGAGAAAAGAATTTCCCTACTATAGAACCCCATATTCCATTAGCTTCTACTATGTAATCAATGCTTTATTAACAATCTCAGTGGTAGTGGTCAATCAAAACATGTTGAAGTAGGATTTGATAGAATGTAAGAGGTCTCCCTTGATGCATCATTATAGAGATATCAAATCTGTAAGATACATCGGCAAAGAATTTTGAATCTTTGTAAAGAGTGTTGAGTATTCCATAGATGGCATGACACCCTACTCCGGATTCATGAAATTTCTGTCCCATGCTTTCCACAGTGAATCGGGGTAAAAGTAGCCATGGAATCATGTTTAGAAATTCGGCCAACCAGTATATCATAGCCTTTCATCCATGATCATTACATCCCAAAAAATCTTTTCTTATACATAAAAAATATATTTATTGAGACTTACCCTTTTCTCGAACAACATATCAAGATTCTGGAATTTCATCAACATCATATCTAGCCTTTAATGGCTTCATGTGGACCACTATCCAACAAAAACATGGGAGGATACTACTACTAGAACACCTGCATATGTTCAGTGATAGACACGGTGGGCTACAGTGTTCCCGAGAAATTCAAAATATAGTGAATCAATCCCTCGTAGAATTTCTCGCAACACCTATGTCTGTAACAATAAATTTTTCCATAACTAGCACTGAAGGAGGATTCACCAATATCCCACCACCTTCAATGTGTGGTTTCTACCTCTATCCTAGAATACCACATGAGGTCGTGATGGTGGCATGCCTCTATAATGCTAAACAGAAGCCTCTGAAATGAAAATGTGAAAAGATCATTGCTCAAAAGAATAGGATAGGTCAAAAACCTCCTAAAAAAGACAAACTCCACATCCTTCTCCTTGTCCAGGACAATAAAAATTAACAACCACAACACATCTAAAAACGCTTCCACTTTCTCACTCAAATTTCATATCCATGTCAAGTCTATATTAATAAATTAATGTTTCAAGTTCATTTTCACATTAATTCACATTCATTTTTCATCTCATTTTCATAATGTAATTTTTAATGGTTTTAAACAGTGGTTTTAAATTTCTAAATCAATTTTCCCGATAACACATCAAGAACCCAAAACAAGGATCCCATTCAATCCAATCATATCAATTCACATAATAATTTGAGTTTAATCGAAGCGTCATTTCCCATTCCAAAAGGGTACATACATATTTATAATTGAATTATGGAGTCACTCCTCTATCAACTTCAAAAAATCTATCACTTCAGTAGATATAGCTATCACATCACTAATCACAACAACATTAAATAGGTAATGTATCATAAATGGCATGCCATAATGCATGGATTGATATTTAGAACAAGTTCCGATGTGATTCATGAGATGGAATACTCTCATATAATCGGGTTTATAAATAAATTGAACACTCAATTTCATCAATAGTAATAGATTAAATCAAGTGTTTCACCAAACAGTAAAATCAAAACAACTGGAATAGTAAAAATCCCTAAGATAACAATTCCATTCTATGAAATTCATATTTTTCATGTAGTCATGTTATCTACAATCGAGAATATCTTATTACCAAATTCCATTTCTTGATAACCTTTTCTGTTGTGACAAAATATAATTCAAACCAGAAAATAAATCCTTTGATACCAAATTTTAATGTCATGGACCCAGATGCCACTCAATAATTCTCCATGCCCTATGGGATTCATGGCCTCAAACATATCTCCCCAAACGTCAGAGGGTTTTGACTAATTGTGAAGGGATACGTGTGTTAGTGGGGGGACTATTCACAAATTATCATAGTGTATCACAATATAATTCAATAACATTAGATTGAAGATGCAATAGAACAATAATATAATATATACATAGAAATAGTGGATAATAATATCAAAATAAGACTCATATATAATGAAGCATATGATACATGAATCTTGAAAACAACCATAATAGTTTCATGTAAATAAAGTAGAATACATGTCTAAAATTTTAAAAAAGGGAAAAAATTTCTTGCATTTGAATCCTCACCTTAGTCCTATTCTACCTTGCTCCAACGGAATAGTAAAAAATAATTGGTAGGGAACATACCCCTAATATCACCCGCAACCATAGAATTTGTTTGGATCCCCAAGGAGGCCATAATATGGTGTGAGATAAAATCATTGTAGGTAACCACCAAAATTTCAATACAGTTCTTATAAGAAAAAATGGAATATTCTAAACCAATGTATGTAAGTTGTGATGTTAGTGTGAATGCCCGATGCATATAACTAATGAAAATAAGTAATACCAAACAACCTATCAAGTATCTATCCAACATGTTTCATCTCCTAATAAGTCACTAATAAGAAATATAAATAAAAAACATGGCATCACCATACTCCCATACATATCATGTCTCCACCGACTTTCGTTATACTCATTGTGAATCAACTTTTCATGGCCTTTTCATATCAACTAATGTGTCAAACCACAAAATGGATAGATCAAAGGTGTCTATAGACATGGAATCATTATCGAGTTCTATGAGAATGTTGATGGAATCTCAATTTAAGAACTGATTAGTTTCAAAGGAACATTTATACAAACATGTCCTATGCGAGACCTATTATGCCAAATCCAACGGTTAGCAAAGCCTGAGGCATCCCAGTGAATCAAGACACAAGGGGAATACTATTCTTAATGTTTCCACTACTGCATTATAGATCCATGGAGAGAAATCTATAGTATCTCAATAAAAGATACCTTTACTCATAACATCCAACAAATCAATTCAATATGAGTCTACCCACTCATATATATAAATTATTTTAATTATATATAATGAGTATACACACTCATTTAATAAAATCCCCAAAAAATCACATTATTATACCCACTCAAGTAGTCAATTTCTATTTAATAATGTCACATGGGTAACCCACCCATTTATCATCAATTCCAATTATACTTGCCACAAGGGTATACCCACCACATTATTACATTTCATACCAAAACCATACATGAGTATACCCTCTAATGTAATCCATTTTCGTATAATCAAAACCCTTGGGTATTCCCATCCATTTATCATCCATTTCAATTGAAAACAACAGATAAGTATAATAACCCATTTATCACAATTCTCAATTCAAAATATTCCATGGTTATACCCCATAATTCAGTTGAATCCATTTATTCCATTTAAAACAACATATTTAACATAGCTCAATTGATCAACTAAAAAAACTACCAATTCATGTTAAAAATAATAATTATAAAAAAAGTGGTAAACAATCTCCAAATAATCCCACTCAACCCATTGCACTAAAAATTGGATTCCAATAATTGGGAAAAACAAAACACACAACTTTGGTGGTATAACATGGCATAAACATGGAAATTTTATAAGGTTCACCCAATATATGACCTTGGTTTTGGAAATGGGTATAAATGCCTCACAACAAATCCTATAGACATCCTCAATTGGTCTTAGTACATCTGTTGCAAGTAACCCTTTCAAAATCATGTATGTATAGTAAAGTCTGATGATAGGTGTATATTCCAATAGATCTAAAATTCATAGAAATATTAATGAAAAGTATATAACACCAATCTTATCTCATTAGTGGAGTTCTCTTATAGTATCCTATCTTTATTTCCTAGTATATGATGAATATTCAAAGAATATGAAATTAGGGCTTGTGATCTTAAATTCCAAGAGAATATTCGATATCTTGAAATGAGAAAGCCTAAAAAGTCATTTAGATCTTATTGTTACAGATCTGATGAGACAAATGAAGCTCGATTCAGAGATTAGGCAGAGATCGAAGATCAAATCCTAGTTTATAAACCTAAAGAGAGCTCTCCTGATTTTCCTCTACTGTGGTTGGAAGTGAAATGTTAAATTATTTTTTATAAAAGAATAAATTTTAAAACTAAGATCATAAAAAAACAAAAATAATTTGGCAACATTATTAACCCTAAAGATTTTTGAAACCATAAAGAAACCATGCTTGGTTTTTTTGTAAGAAAAAGGGAACCCACTCGGTTTCCCCGCATGGTTTCAATAATTGTGAGAAGATCATACGCTAATCCTCTTTTGATGTCTGTAAAAACATCAAACATGGATGTACATTCGTACTGCCCATTCTACACAGTTTATCCTAACTTAGTGTCTTATACCACCCCTCTATCCATCTTCACATGATTTAGTAAAACTGTTTGGCCTACCCCATATTTTCTTCACTAATCATTTTCAGGGCCTTTTTCATCCCATAAACTAATTCAACGCACCAAAAAAGTCCCAAAAACGTCCAAAACACCTAAGAACAAGTTGGATACACACACAAGTACAAATTTAAACATTTAAAATAAAAAACAAAGGATATATTGGAGATATGAATACCCATGTTCTAACAACTGTTACAAATATTCCTTAAATACCTGATATAAATACATGTGTTTTTACAACAATTAATTGTCTCCCATAAAACAATCCACCCCTATAGGTACATCATACCTTAAAATACTAATTTTATTATGTCTTGACTTATTTATCCTCAGTGTTGATAGTTCATTCCCCTATAATAAATGATTCTGAAATAATAAATTTAAATAACATAATTTGATACACTTGAGTTCATACCATGATCTTATTTCCTTATGATTTATGCCTTATTTCATATTCCTTATTAAAATACACTGAATCAATTGTATTGGACATCATTCTCAAAAATTATAAATATTATGATTTTAAATAGGTGTGTAATGTGATTGATAAATAATTCCATCACTATGTGCTGGAATCTATACAAGGGCCTTGACTTGGGGACTTCATAGAAGCGCTTATTATGATTTTTATTTGAGATTATTTGATGTGTTAGAGGTGATACTCAGTATTCCTTGGATGGGAATCCCAATAGATTAATTACACCCATGAGGGTGATTGGATCCACCGTGTGGACACCATGGATTGGCTGAGGGAAAAGATTCTTCTACCATGTCTTAAGTGATACGTGTTCCCCTTGTTAAGATACATGGGATAGTATTTCAGAGTCATTCTTAAACCAGTATGAGAGTGATACCTGTGATGACGTTATGAATCACCATATATGTACTCTCATGACCATGGTTATCAGTGGTTCTTATTGGGTGATACACTGGTTCCATTACATGGTTCACCTTGGATTATCCTAGGATTCTATTTACTAAAATTCTATAAATACCTTGAACAAAATTATTATTATAAAAATCTTATAAATTAACGGATTCGTCCACCAGGAAAAGTAACATGCTTAGGATCATTAAAATTTGATGCATTATTTACGATACCCATGTATAACCCTAATCATACTTGTGTAGGTTACCTTGGTTCAGAGACATCTGACACATCAAAAATTAATTAGATTCTATCAGGGATCCCAGGAGAAACATGATAAGATATATATACATATAGTAATTTATTTATTACCTAAAATTTATTATCTTTGACACACTACTCATGTTATATGCCTGAACTAGATTGATCTATACACTATTTGTTTTGGCCTACTATGTATATATTTCACAATACTTGGGCCTCCCATGGTGCATAATAAGGCATTATGATAGCAGGTATAGTTAAATGGAAGCATCAGGCCGGTAATGCCTGATTTATAGTTCTAGGATTGTGTATGGGAGTCAGTATCCGAAAATATATATTTGAATCTAGTATAGAAGATTAAATTTATTTATTTTTATATATCATGTATTATTTTCTTGTTTCCCTTGTGTCCTCCATAGTCATTTTTTATAACATTAGGAAATGATCATCATCATTTTTATCGATTTATTATTTCTCTTCTTCCTGTATATTTATCTTGGATGTTATTTATGCATTATTCCTCTTCATATCATTATTTTATACCACTTTGTTCCACTCATTATTATTGAGTACGTAGCATCCCCATATCCCACCTTAGGCCATCAATTGTATTCATCAAACTATCGTATATGGGGAGGATCCTTGAGGTCATGTGGCTAACCGTCTTGGGACACCACATAGTTTATTCTATGGTGGGACACTACAATGTGGTTTCAAAGATTTTTTTTTCTATTTTATTATATATATTTATATACTAGGTTTTTTGTTGGTAAAATTACTTTTAAACACACACACACATCCCAATCTAAGGCCAAAAAAGAATTCCATAGCCCCCCAAAGGGATATCCAACCCATGAAGCCTTATTTATTTAGTACATGGAATGTTGCCCAAGTGGGCATAAAATCCCATTAATGAAATGTTCTAATGTATCATTTAGGGATAAAATAATTGGATAAATCAATGTAAATAATTCAAATAAATGTTTTTATTCACATATATTTATGTTGAAACCCTAATTAACTAATTATACCAATAGTGATCCGTGAACCATTATTTAAATTGTATAAAATATTAGATATTTTGATTGATGAGAGCCAATATAAATTTATAAAGTGACTAATTCTATAAGTTGGTAAATATAGTTCAAATAGTAAAATTATTATACAAGACCTTATACACCCTGATACAAGAAGTAAAGGTCATATCACAGTTACCTGATGTTAAAATTTAAATTTTATAACTGCAAGTGTCTTTTTAAATTATAAATAGTGACTCATTTAATTTGATTGAAATCTATATATCACTATATATAATAACTAACAACAATAGAAACATGTTTCAAGCTGATATGGTTTCTGATAAATGGGGATTCCAATTTCAATGTAAATGGTTTTTTCCACTACATCGTACAATTAACAATCCATATACTAGAACCTTTAATGTGTTGGATGAGACCTTCACCCATACCCAACCTATTAGTGGGAAGTAATTTTTGTATCTTACTATCTTCCATGTTCTATTTTATTACCTGGACCATGATTCCAAATGGAAGAGAGGTGTGACTATTAACAAATAGGCTATAGGCCAATACTTTCGTACATTCCCTATTTTATTACCCCTATAAATTTTATCTATGTAATTTGAGTAAAAATTATAGAGTTTTTCCATCACCACATCATCGATTTATACTCCGAAAAAGAGGTGAAAACCATAATCTAAAGGTTGTGGTACCTTGTCAAAAAGTATTAACTCATGTAGTACCACCATAGTAATATCCTACCAATCTTCCAGAAGTCATTGATGATTGGTTCTACTCTAGCTACTCCCAATTTATGTAGTTAGTACAGGGGAATCTGTCAAATTCCCGTTTTTTAATATTTGATGTTGGTATTCTAGTTGCACTATTCTTTACCTTTTTCCAGCGATATCAATAATTTAGATGTATAATCTTACTAGGAGGCCATGTTTATAATCTTGGAACATATAGATATTCCTTCATAGTGGAGTTTCAAGCTCTCCACTCAAATTTTATGTGTGTCTGCCTAGTGTTTTGGGGTTGTTCCAATTTGGCTAGTCTACATCAATGTATTTGATGGGTAAAATTTCTCATATCATTATATGTATACATTTTTTAGTAGATTCTTAGAGAATACCACTTCATTGAGTTTATGCTTCTTTAGTTGGGTACTAGGTAAATTATGGAGTTCATAGATAATTTTTATATGCTTCAAATATTCTCATTTACACTTATGAGTGATGATTTGATGACTAAAAATTATTCAAGGATGGGATTTTTACACCATTATATCATAGGTGAATGTATTTTGATTGAACATTGTTTCATAAAAAGTGAACAATTACCTCATCACATAGTAGAACATTAAGGAATCTGAAAATTTGAGATTGGGAGGTTCAACTTCGAGATAAGGATATGGTTTTTCTAATAGAATGAATTGTGGTTTCATGGACGCACTTGGTGGAAACTCCATCCCAATAACATGTACCGATAGCTATGTGGTCTGTAACTAATGTGGTGGGATATTCTATAGGAAGGCCTATTGTTTTAGGAAATCAATTGAGTGTTGATATTGTGATAGTATGGGTCACCTATAGTATTAATGCCAAATAAAATTACTCTTATATCTAGTGTAAAAAGATATGCACCACCACCAAATTTGAGTAAAGGATGTGTTGCTTAGATTCTAGTTAGGTGTTGTTTTACTACCAACAAATATTGATAGGAATGTGTTACTGGTTGAGGTTGTCAAGCATTGTAGGCTCAGATTTAGTAGAGAAGAGCTGAATAGGATAGTCATGTTTAAACATAGTGATGTGGGTCTAGCCATATCTATGTAGTGAAATATACACATGAGGAGTATAGTCAATTTCCTTCAATATTACAGGGTTCTATTATGGAATTATCTGCATTAGTATCAATAGAATTTTATATAGGTCCATTAAACATGATTAAATAAAATACTATTATGGATTAATGGGATTAAATATGGAGAACTTCTGTGCTGCTAAGAGTCTCAACACACCATTTGGGGTCCAAATATTGATCTCACACATGTGTAATGAGTATCCCCTTGTTGTTGGTGGGTAATAAATATTTTGTATTTTTTTGTTGATATTTCATTTTTCGATGTCATTCTCGGTATGAACTGGAAAGTGCCTTATTGAGACCATGTTGATTTCTAAAATCATATTGGAGCATTTAAATAACACGTGGGATTCACATACATATATATCAATATGAGAGATTTGAATATCCATGGATTTCTAGCTATTCACAATAATAATGAGCTAGGTAGAGTGACTTCTTATAAGGCTAGTCTATTTATATGTTATTAGGAAATGCAGTTTGTAGAATTTCCTCCATTGGTGGATTATTTTTGGTACATATTACCAATTTAATTATCCAGTTTAACTCTTGTAATAGTTATTTATGTCACTATTAAACTAGTTATAGTAGTGACACCAGTGTTTATCACTCCCTATCTGATAGAACCTACTAACCTTCATGAAATCAATAATAAATTGGAATACTTAGAGGAAAAGGATTTTATTGACCCATATCTTATCCAATGGTTTCACATTTCTTTTATTCCAATGTAGGAAAATTGTACCCTTTTATTCTGCATGGATTATAAATATTTTATAAAGATTATGGTAAAGAACTTATATCCACTACCTCATACATATGATATATTCAACTATCTCTATGGAGAGACAACGTACTCTAAGATTGATTTGATGTTGGGATACCATCATGTTTGTGTGAGACCATCATATATATTGCATATTGTGTCTCAAAGCATGTACAACATATACAAGTATCTGGTTATGAATTTTTGTCTTACTAAGATGACCAATGTTTTCATGTATTTCATGAATTGGGGTTTCCACCAAAATATGAATTCTTTTGAGGTAGTCAATCTAGATGGTATCTTGGTGTATTATCACTCTAGACATGATAATTGAAATCATCATGAGATCATTAAAAATACACTATGTATGAATCATGAATTTTATATGATTAGAATATTCTACTTTTAGATCGATAAGGTTCAGATATTAGGAAATTTATTTTCAGACAAAGTTTATCTATTGTCTTACAGAAGGTGAGTGCCATAGTTTCCATGGAGTAGCCCAAGAATATCATTGACATATATAGTTTCTTGTGGATGGATATATATTATTGGCCATTCATTAATGATTTATCATGCCTAGAAGTACGTATGAATGAGTTGACTAATATGGGAATGTATTTTTTTGTAAAAACTTGTGTGATATCCTTTTAGAAGGTCAGAGGGAGGAAGACATTAGCATTGATACTGATTTTTCCGAATCTAGAAAAAAGCTATATAGTTTATTATGATGCATCATTAATTGAGATAGGATATTTTGAATATATGTTCATCGAGATTTAGAATATTTGTCCTACTATTTGATATATCAAGACCATAATTACCCTACAAATAAACTTCAGCAAGAAAACATGATTCATACATTATATTGTTGAAGAAATTTTTAATAGAGTCGCTGGTTTTTTGTTTACATAGATAAAAAATTATGAAATGCATACCCACATAGAATGAATTGAATATGTGGAAGCACATGTTCTTATAATACATAAAATAATTCTATTTTGATATTCCTTATACAACCAAAAAGTGTAATTATCTAATTTATTCCTTGAGATGGTGGACTCCAAAACATGCCATCTCTGAGGCCCGGAATGAGTGGTAATTGATGGATCAATTTATTAGGTTGCATATAGATGTTCAATAATATCCATGGAATCCTATTTTAATATAATTTTTAGTGACATCCTAATTTTTTGAAAGGTTATGGATGAGATAGATTTCAAATCCTCCACACATTTTCTAGTGGGAAATTTTCATTGCTAGGAACCCACCTCATAGTTGGGTTTTTTTTTCTTAAAATGTGACCATTATTTTCTACAAGAGTATATTGGCACCTACTATTATATGATAAGATAAGATATGGGATTATAATAACTACGTTGGTGAAATTATTTTCGGGTTTACTAAGATGTAACAAGATGTACTTCAACAATATTTTTGGCCAGATATGAGGAGGCATCTTGTAAGTTTTTTCCTGTGGTTTCCCCACATGCTGCAACTAAAGGTATAGAAGTAGCAACTTATTGGACTTCAATTCCCTATGTCCACACCACATTTGTTAATGGAATGACATCAACATGGATTTTGTGATGGTCCTACTGATATCAAGTCATGGTACTTATACAATATGACAAATCCTCAAAATGTTAACCAGTCTATCACACATGCTACCTATTTGACAGACTTACTTCGTTTATGAGAATGGATGGATTTATATATAATATATTTTGAAACTTTATGTTATTCCCCATTCCCTAATAACAAACCATGATTCCCTATTTTCATCATGGTTCTAGGGGGTCTATAGAAGGCACTAGGACAACTAGGGCACTAGATTACATCGTATCTCCCTGATACTGATGGTAAGTCGAAACAAATGATATTCGTCTAAGTGGGAATTATACAGGATTGTGTCTCTAATTTTGCATGTTCATGAAAAAAACATATACCTTTCATTGAGTTCTTATATAACAACAATTATTAGGGGACAATTTTGAATGATTCGTTTCAGGCCCATTATAGCAGGTAATACATTTCACCACTATGATTGTTAGAGGTAGGTGTGGTAGTGCTACTAGTACCTTGTTTAATATTGGAGACGGTTGAGAAATTACATCTGTTTTAGATCCTTATGGATATAACTTATTCTAAAAAGAAATATTATACTGATCATCATCACTATCCTCTAGAGTTTGATGTAGGACATTGGGTTTTTATATGAATGTCACCCATACTGGGTCATAGATAGATTCAAATATATGGAATGATATTTTCAATTTATGTCAGGACTTTAGAGATTATGTAGAGAGTTTGTATAGTATCTTGTCAATTGTTGTTACCTATGAATTACCATTCCACGCATAACATATTCCACCTACCATAGTGTTGCTGGTATCATGCTGACCAATCTGATTCATTTCACCCAAATGTTTTTATGCTGGAAATTGATGCATCCTTTGAGGAACATCTGATTCAAATCATTGGATGGAGTAAATATTCTCCCAAAGAAAGGTCAGTTCTACTAGTCCTAGTTCCATGGAATTATGACCATGTACATGAAGAGATATGGGATTTGGGGGCTGATGTACTTACTCAATAGATGAAACTTTTATTCTATGATGTCTTACTGACCTCATACTGGAAACATGTTGAGGACTTATTTTAAGGCTGGGAGATCATAAAATATTATATTTTTAGATAGGTATGGAATATTATGTTACTGTTAATGACCATTTATTTTACGCTATTAATGTGATGTAAGGGATATGAAGTGGTTCCAGAGAGGTTTGGTCTTACTTGAAGCCCAATGTTCTGGTATTTTTGGATGTTGAATGAACCAAATGGTTAGATCAAGATTAGTGATAATTATTCATGTCAAACTCAAATGTCACCTAGTGCACATGGGAGGCCGGACAGTTTGTCTGCAAATATGTGCACCAGGACGCATGACAGTGAAAGATTATAGTCATCCATGACCATTAATTATTCATGTGATGCACATGGATAGTCAAACCATTTGCCCAACCATTTGAAGGGGTTACACTACATAGTGAAATATGTGTGGTTGGAACACTGTTTTACAAAACATTTATCAAAACCATGAGACCCAAAATTCAAAAAGGGATATTAAAATTTTCCCTTATATTGTTTTGAATCTGTAAATATGTATTGGTACTTCATTTTCATTAGTATATGGAACCAAACATCTCTCCATTCTCCTCAAAGTGGGTATTTTGAAAACAAACATGTACAATATATTCTAAATTTACTATTTGGTGTGTCAGATTACTCTCAATAAGCTATACACTATAAATAATTCTTTTCTTAGTTTTTCTTCTTATCTCTTACACCATTTTGGGGAAACATCATTTGCCATGTTATTAGAGAATTTAATAATTCTTCTTATTTCTCTCATTCATGCTCAATTCAAGGGATGAAACTAGATGAGGAGAGTTCAATGAACCTAATTTTGTTGGTATAACTTCATTCAATTTAGTTTCATTTCATTTATATCATGCATTGTAGTGCAGCGTGCTGGACCTTCATTCATGACCTACTTAATGTCAGATTAATTAATCTAAAGGTTGTTAACCTAGATAATATAAATCCTTCTACAAAATATTCATAGCCATTAAGAAAATTATTTGACACGAGCCACCCCTATGGGTGTAATGTATCTTAAAATAAATACTTTCATTTACCTTTTGTTATTTGTTCACCCATATGAGGGTATTAACCATGTAATAAATGATTCTATAATAATAAATTGAATTAAGTGAATTGTATAGCCTTGAGTTAATACCTTGAACATAATACATTATTATTTATTAACTATGGCCTATTACATAGTTAAATTACTTGATTTAATTAAATCGAATAACTTCCTTAAATGTTATAAATAAAATTCTTGTAAATTTGTGTGTAACTTTATTTTTAAATCATTATTTCATGAAGAAACTATAATAAAAACGGCCATGGATTAATGGTGCCTTGGATGAGATCATTATATATTGTATATCAAATTGTTGGTGGCGCTGATAGAGATACATTGTATATCCTGGACGAGATTATATCGATTATTAATTTTACCCTTCACTGACAACATTTCTCTAGGTGATACACCATGAACAAGATTAGTGGTTAAGATGGTCACACTATGCCTAGAGTGATACTCAGTCGCCTATGTGAGATACATGGTGGATGATTTTAGTGTTAAGATTACACCATGTTTGGGTTATAAATGTGATTCATTAATGGATCTCATTTGTTGGACACTTTCAAAATTGGGGTTTTATGGCGATCCTTGTGCAATACTAGGGTTCCATCATATTGTTCACCACTTACAGGCCCATGATGCCACTTACATAAATTATTGTGAAATTTTTTAATAAAATAAATATTATGAAAAAAAACTAAATTAATGGACACATACGGTAGGCCTAGTCAAATGCCTGGTCTCAATCTGAATTTTATGATTTATTTTTTATAACAATGTACACTCCTTATCATACATGTATAATTTACCTTTGATTTGAGAAATCTTGCTTATAATGAATCATGTTGAGTCTTATAGGGATACCACAAGGAACCCAATCCATTATATTTATATATATATATTTCTATGAATATATTAATATAGATACATTTATCATTTTATATGAATGGATGAGATTGATTAAGACACCTTTGGTGGTGGCATGCCTAGTATATCTCACACCTTGGTCAGGGCGCCTAGGGCACCTGATAAGATTTCATGGTTATATATATATAATGTGATGCATATAATGTTTGATTCCAGATGTAAAATTACATAATCGAGAATAGGTGTAGGGCCTGATAATATGTTTGTGATGCTAGTGGTGTTGCATTTTATTTTTCCTAGTGTTTTTGAATTGCATGTGGTATTTTCCTATTTCCCTTATACCTTGTGAACTAATTTATGTATCACTATAGGAAATGATCATCATCACATTGTATTTATTTATTATTCATATTTATCTTATTTATTCAACATAGAATTTATTAACTTATTATTCCACTTTTTATCATTGTTATATAACATTGTGTTAGACTCTGATCAATAAGGGAATAGTCTCCCCACCTACACTCCCATGGACCTCGTTTCTAGTCCGTGGTATTTGGTGTATTGGGATTTATACTTGAGATAATGTTTCCAAACATCTTAGAGAACTTATTAGTGAATTTTGTAGTGTCATGATACAGTGGAATGTGAAAAACATGGTAGTCATTTTTTATATAAAGAAATATCAGTCTTCCACTCATTTCACATATAAATGGCCACCTCTACACTCTCATATTGAAAACATTAAATCTGTTTCAATAAGCCAATACATGCTCCACTACCTTCTTGGGATCTCTACCCATGAATTGGATCCCTTATTTTGATCATAAATTCCTTCTATTATGATCATTGGTTATTATTTAATGAGTTTTTCTAAACAATATGTATCATTATTTACTTTGTGTTTTTATTTATTTATTCACAATCATAAATAAAATATTGTTGAATTTTGATTATATAATAACACCAATATCTCTCATATACTATGATTATATTATTATAATTTCAAAACAAAAATAAATATATTCTTCAATCAAATTTGATATGAAATCATCCTTCATATGTACAGATGACCACTGCATCACGAACTGATGTCATTCTTATGCCACCATTACATCTAAATTATTTTTATTATAAATGATTTTATGTACATATATGTTATTTTTAAAATAATTATAGTTATATAAATATTATATTACATATAATGTTTTTCCTTTCTATTATGTGGGGTATACGATTACATCGCTTGTGCGTACAATGGACTACCGCCTCAAAAAATGATGTGACTTGTTTTCCACTATCTCATCACATGGAATGTAAAAATGATAATGTTAAAGAATATATGAGACTAAAATGAAATTATATTCATATTTATGGCATATTTAAATTTTAAAAAGATTAAATCTCATTTTTTTCATACTTTTACACTCATTGAATGATTTTAATATTGATTGGGCTACGTGTGGACTACCACCTTCAACGAAGTGATGTGATTATTTTTTTCATCTCCACATCACATGAATAATTTGTATATAAATATATATTTATTAAAAAATTATGTTATTTTTTACATAATTATCATTCTGAATTGATTTGATAATATTTTCATTACTTCCATAAAAGTTGTAGAAAAAAAATGTTACTAATGCATACATGCGACCTTTACTCTCTTTCATTGTAACATAGTCCATTTTTCTAAAAAAATTATTATTAATTTTGAAAATATAATTGATATATTATTTTTATTATTATATCCTGATTATAATTTTTTATATTATGACATAATTACAACTTTATACATCTTCAATCTAGCAATGTTATTAATGATTTATGAACAAAACGTCGTTAAAATGAATGAGGTTAAAAACTGATAATGTAATTGTATATAACATGGTAATATATATAAAAAATGGAATAATAAAATTTATTAAATTTATTATTAATTTAAACAAGTAACAGTGTTTTTTATTCATGAATATAAATAACGCAAATGACAATTTGGAGTCTATGTAAGGGACTTTATCTCAATTTTCTTTCATTGAGGAATATTATCATATTAGGCATAAAAATTCTTTTATGAGGTGTATATATAGAACACTTAACATGTAATATAATTATTTCCTATATTATAATTATAATTAATGTTTTTTGAAATGTTTTTATTTCAACGGTATTACTATTCATATGTTACCAAAGTGGTCAAGGATCTTTTTTAAAAAGACTTATTTGAAATATTTTTATTATTTAGTTAAACATTTCCCAACATGTACATATTTTTTAATTTCTTTTATAGGATTATTTCTATTTATATAAAATAAATATAATCTAAATTTTATGAGTCCTTTTAATTTCATTGAATTTTCATGAAATAGAATATTTTAACAATTTATGTATAGTTGTTTATGAATTTTTTTACAAAATACTAATGGGGTGTTTTATTTTAACATATACGGTGAAAAAAGAATTTGTAACTATAATTAAAATGATTTGATATTTGAATTCCAATAAAGTATTTCATGTTGTCTTCATATTAAAACCAATAATATATTTTCCCTTATATATTGTTATTGAAAATAGGCATTCTAAAATATTTGATATTTCAATATTAGAAAATGATTTATTATGGGTGATAAAATATTTTATTAGTGTAATGTTGATGAATTCAAGATTCTATGTGTTAGGATTATTTCATGTTTCTTAATAATTATTTATGATGATGGGTGGTCCCCTGAAAATCCAATTATGAGTGGATCTGTTATGAACCAATGACGGGTTCTTATTACATGAACCAATTAAGTGTGGTTGTGTTATGAACCAAGGACATTTGGTTATGTTATTAACTATTGACGAGTGGTTACATTATAAACCAAGGATGGATGTGTTTATGATATCCCTCCATTGCATTATGTGTAAAATATTACCATATTTTTATTCGATTTGTATGTGTAATATGGTATATGATTTCAAAAGATATCTATATGTTTAATAAATTCATACTAAATGGTTTTTACAAAAATTATATGATTTCCAAAAATGTATGTAATGATCTAGTTTTTAAAAGAATGAATTTAATAGCTATGAATGGATAAATTTATAACTTTTTGAAAAGGTTTTCATGAGGTTATCATGTTCTCTAGGAAACTATTGTTAGTATTATTGTATCTATTGGTTTTCTAATGATTTTTTAAGAACATAAATGGGATGAAAAGGTGATTTCATGGGTAATAATATTTTTTATTTATCCCATACATTTAAAATTATTTTTATATAATTTTTCATGGACTAACATGTTTCTTTATATTTTTTCCCATAATTATATTTATGTGATAATCCCACTATTTAAAAATGTTTTTTGTAGGGTTTAATTATTATTAATGGAAAATAATATGTGAACTTGAATGTTGTGATGATTTTCAATGAAACAATGTTTTATTTTAAATGTTTTATATTATGGGAAAAAGATAATATTCATAGGTGTCCACATTATTGTATATGGTTCATTATGTATTATTGATGCCTAAAGTCTCTAAAACATTAATCCTAAAATTATCATCACATGTAAGAGAACTAGTTCTTAACTTAAAAATAATGATTACGTAATGTTTAATCATGGGTCCTTATAGTTATGATTCATTTTACTTATACATGATGCAAATAACCGTATAAATATTTCAACAAATAATACTGATTTAAATATGTTCTTAGGTAACATGCGTGGAGTAACATTTTATATCATGATGTTGTCTATTTTGATGTGAACCGCAACATAGGTAAGGTCACTATGTCGTGGTATTGTGTCTGGAAGTTTATAGTATTTGTAAGATTACGAGAATCATCCATTTTCTCCTACTAAATATATCATTAATATTTATATTCTTTTGGTGATGATGATTTAATGACATTGAGATATAAAAATAACATTTTAAATGTAAAAAATATATATGGGATATACTCCATGATTGGGTATACCATAGATAAGAAGAAGTGGATGAATCAGTGGTGCTTATGATTATACAATTACATCAACAATTAAATAAAATTATACTATCATTTAAATAATTGTTAACTCAAATATTAATCCCATCATTACCTAAATGAGGAAATAAATCAAATATACTAAATAATAATAATTGTTACATTATTTTATAAAGCTATAGGTGAATATTTCCTTGGTGTGATTGATATCAGTCGATTCAAATATTTTGCACTAGACATTTATTATCAAATAAATTTGTGTATGTTTAGGTAACATCCAATAATATAGTAATTCATGACACATACACAACATCCCCTATAATTAACTTAGTCACAATAGATTCGATGACCTCTAATGATGAAATGATGATCTCAAAATATTATTATAAATCAAATGAAGAAAAATCATATTATGAATTTTTTTTGATTACTGAATGATTGTGCTGTCATATTTTGATCTCTTTATAAATACAAAAAATTAGACTATTATTTTATATTTTTGTTATTTATATAATATTAGATACTATTATTTCCCTTGTCTTTTCTCCCATTTAATTGGAGAGACACAATATTTTAAAAATAAATAAATTGTAGAAATCAATTATGACACATCTTATTTAAACCAATAACATTATTTGTGTAATTAAATTCATCAATGAATTTAGTAAATTGTTTATCCATAAGGGTATATGATTAATATAACAAAATATTCAATTCAATATTTATGTGTTTTAAATAGAGATATTACTAAACCATGGAACTCATATTTGTTTTGATATTTATGCAGAACATGTCACCAGTAAACAATTCACCACTATTTTCATTTTTAAAATATATATTTGTTCTATAGTGATATATTTTTGACCAAGTCGCTACATAAATTTGATTCAAAATCATTAATTTAATCATTGTGTGTAGATTCTAATCACTATTTAGCACAACATAAAACTGTCCTTGTATTAGAAATTTTATCACCAAAATGTTATTTATTGAATTTATGACTAGTAATGAATAAATAAACATGATATCTAGAAATGGATTCTAGTAATTAATTTTTTTAAAGTGTTTCATGAGTCACATTTTGGAATGTGATTCTAAATTTAGTAAAGAACATCCAATGTATCACTGAATATATTTTACAATATTATGTGAATATATCACAATTTACGATTACAATTGTTTATAATTAGTTTTAACCTATTTTAAAATTTATAAGTCATTATGAAGTAATCATTCCAATGATGATGTATATTGGGATTTTTTAAACCCAATTAAATTTTGAATGTTATTGTTGTCTCATTGGTCAACTATATAGTTTTCTACGGAACAATACAAAGTCTATCATATGGTTCAGTAAATTTCCAAAATCACTAAACCTGGTTTCACATCATCGTTATGGTGGTTTTCTTTTCCAAAAAAACAAATATTTTTCAACCATATATACGTCAACAACATTATGAAAATAGAGGAACCTAATGATATCCCCGAAATAATAGTTTAAATCAACATTATGATGTTGGTTTTCTAAATAGTGTTGAACCATAAATTTTTAATAATTTTTTAAAGATTATATTGTTAATTCATTCAAAACATAGCAATAGTAAAATGATTTTAACTTATCAAATAATCACAGATCATCCTAAATCACTCTAAATATTCTTGAAAGTGTTATCAAAATGTTAAAATAAATCTTATAAGATTCCAGTTATTATTTTTCAAAATAGAAAAAATCCATGAAAAACTACATTAATCATATTTATATATTCCAATGAGTTTTTAAATCTCCCTAACGGTAACATAAATTCCCCCATTATGAATTTTTATCAACATTATTTTATTCAGATTCACTCAATTTTTTTAAAAATAAAAAAACATTTCAAAATAACATATTCCCCACCTTTTTAAATTTAGATTATTTTTAACACCATATTAAAAAAGAGGGTAATGTTTTTAATATAATTACTTATTTAACGATAATATTCATCCATGTGAATTAGATATTTATATTGTCAATGAATATTATTATATCTCTCCGCTTTATACTAATAACCATAGATTTATGTTAACTGAATAAAAAATTATACCTCACCCTTTAATATGGATTTGTTGGAAATTGAAAATCCAAAATTGATTATTATTTACAATTTTTAATTTATTCAACACTATTACACCCAAACATAATCTAAATTATAGTAGGTATGTTCTTTAAACATCATCATGTGATGGGGGGATAATGAAAATGAAGTATTAATTTATTATTTTTTAAATATATAATAATATTTTATATCATCGTTAAGACACTCTTTCCTTGATAAAATGGTGTGTTATTTCAATGAACATTGATGTAATGTTTAATTATATTTACTGATATAATAATAGAACATTGATGGTTATAATGAATTAATATTGGTATTGGAAATTTTCTTTCAAATATATATGTTTCACATATGTACAAAAAATCTATGTACACTAAAATTTTATAATAATAAACTCATCTATAACTCTGATAAAGGGAAATATGTGTCGATTCGTATAATTCATGCTCACACAACTCTCATTAAGAATGAATTATCTAAAAAATGTGGTTTTACTATATGTGTAGTCTCTAACATACTCTACATAGATGTATCCCAACATGTTGAATATATTTTAATTAATGTATAAAAAATAATTTTTAGTGTACCTTTGATCTATATTGAAATTCACTTACCTAACCCAGTATGAGACAATGTTATAAAGCTATCAAATCTAAAAAAATAGTCACTGCAGATGATATATTTTGGCATGATGCTAATTGATAAATAATATTTCCCGTAATTTTTATAAAGACATTATGATTAACATATTTTCTAACTTCATTTATATTAATTTTTTGAACTATAATGATAGCAGATACTTGTTTAGAATTCCCAAAACCATAGTATTTCAATAATTACCTAGAATAAATCATTTAAAATTGATTAATTTAATAATATTTTTGAATAATCTAAATGAATATAATAAAGTCCATATCTCCAAATAGAGTTGTCACAAATTACTTCTTCATTTGATTAAAAAAATTCTGTATAGGCATATTATTTTTCCAATAAATATAATACAGTCTCTATATAAATAATTAAAAATATGTACATGTTGAAATTTATTTTTCATATATGTTTTCATCAATGTTTCCCTTGAAAAATTTCATCACTCATGTAGCCATATAATAATCAATTTTAGTCCCTAGGAAACTATTTCAACACATACAAATACTTTTTCTATATATAAACTATTCAATCATATTTATCTATAAGGATATCCTCATCTTTATTAATATATTCATCATACACTATCTCTCTATTCAATTATATTGAATCTATATAAAAATACTAGGCTTTTTAATTTCTATTATCCTCTACTATATGTAATTATTTTATAGATTTATTCCTTGAAAATGTGGTAACATGATTTCAAATTCAATCCCTTCTTATTAATAACATTCTTTTGAAACTATACTTGGTTTATTTATAATCACCCAATATTTCACGATTACATTGTTTCTAAAAACCAACTAGGTGGGAATTAAGTATTTATTTTTAATACAAAGCGAAACACCTCATGTGTAGTTAATCTCAATTTAATTTGGATCTACATTAATTTTTTTAACATATTCATTATGCTCAACTAGTTCATCCGCTGATTACTCATGAACATAAGAAAAGAGAATAATGTTTTTGTCTTAATAATAGTTCTTATATAGAGACGTTTTTCTGATTTAACAATGATATTTCTAAAATATATATATCTATTTAGTCTTTGGGACTTCGTGATTTATCAATTAGAAGAATCGAAATAATCACCATACAATTGTAAATTAACATCAGTATAACTTTTCTTATTTCTAGCTTCATCATCGATATCTATTTATAAATTTTTCAAATGGCGTACATCAATAATTTCATAAACTACTTCATCCGACAGACCATATATTTCATGATTATTAATCACTTTAATATAAAATTGATTAAATATTATATACATTCATTTTTACTATACAAATAATCTCTACCATTGGATGGGTTTACCATGATTATTACTTCATTATATTTTTCTTCAAAAAACCCAAGATTATTTTTATTGGTAGTCATGTCGAATGATATACCAAACACATTGATGGGTTTCATTGTGTTTTTTATGACACCACACTTCATAAGGTATATTATTTGTACCATTTCTTATATGAAGATTAATTTTTATTTTGAAAAATAGTACAAATATTTTTCATCCATAGAAAATCATAGATGATATTCTCAATAAAAATAGTTCATCCCATTCCTATCGTACATATACATTTATTTCAACACTCTAATTCTATTAGTGTGTGTATAGGGAACTGTAGTGATTCTTGATTCAATGATTTGTATGTTAATTTTCCAAATCATTCTAAGAATATTCACATCAATTATATTCTCAGAAATGTTTTATAAAACTTCCAACCAATTTTAAAAAATCATTTTGTAGATTTTGATCATATAAAATGCATATGATTTGTGATTTATAAAATTATATTTATCAACTAGGTAGAATTATGATTGAAGCTAATAAAACAAAAATAACTACTAATATGTTATCATAGTGAGTATAAATTAATAGTTGATTCCTTATAGGATAAATATATACACATTTACATGTATCTTGAATAATTTTACTAATTTTATGAAATTCAAAAACATCTTATCTTTCTCCATTTATCTATGAAATTTATTTTTCAAATTCATGTTTGGATATTCTGATTCTATTCTGTTTTCAAAAATATCCAAGAATTATATTCCATAATTCAACATTATCATTGAAAAATTTTTTTAATATATTCTACATATCCACATTTTCTAAAATATTCCCCTATATCCTACAATATTTTATAATTATTCTTGATACTTTTTAATATTTTTTTATTCATGGATTTTTCATGAAAATGATTTTATTCTCATCATTACATAATAAAATTACACTTAATATAACTTGAATAATCCCATCCATATAATGAATACCATTTAAATTTTTATTCTATGCATCTATCTCTATAGAACCCACACATTAGATTCTTATAAAACCATCATTTTCCAAATATTACTCGCACAACATGATGTTATTTCACATTACTCAATAATTTTATGTCAATTATCATGTTGGAGGAATAAAAACAATCAATAATACAGTGGATCTAACTTATATTTAAATTAAAATAAACTTCTAAAATTATTTCCTTTTCATCCTTCCAAAAATTATAAAATTTACTGTTATTTCTCTATCTAATATTAGATTCTTTTTACGAATATTTTTGGTCACTCATATGAAATATTTCATTCAAACACTCAAATATGTATTTTTGGATATATTTAATTCTTTCCTTCTAACACTTTTATTTAAATATGAATCTTTCATTATATACGTTTAATTAATCACTATTTCCTCTTTCATTATATCTATAAGATACATGTTATACAAATATGAATAAGATTTATGAAAAGAAATACCAAAAAACTAGTAATTCACCTATAAAATGAATATTTATAATGGAAACTTTTATATCTATATTTTTTCTATTTGATACACATGTGTTATTCATTTATATTCTTTGGGAAGAATATAATTGTCTACATTTTAAACTTGAACTTACGCTATCAGTGAAAATAGGATTATTGTTTTATATAGTAGATTGTGTTTAAAAATTTTCTTTTAAGATATCTGTTTTGACAGCTTTTGTTGGATAAAAATAATCTCAATATCCTTGTGTAATTTTTTATATTCATTAATTCATTCTCAAATGTATGAAATTTTCAATTTTAATTTCAAATATATTGTTCTTTAATTTTTTTCATCAAAATAATTCATAATTTTCTATTTCTTTATCAACATTATTTTTCATTTCTTGATTTCATTAAATATTTATATTTAATACTTTTTTATAATCTTTTATCCCATTATTTTTCATTCCAACTTCATTACTAATAATTTTTATTTCATTATTGATCATTTTTTCCTAATACATGCTTCAATATAGTCGCTAAATATATACTCCTTGAATGACCATTCACCCCATTATTCTATATTTCCTCACAAATATTCATCATTCTAAACATGATAAATGATGTTAATAAAATATTCTGGATATTAATAATTTTATGTTCCAATAGATATATAGCATTATTAATCTTATTTAATTCGTATTTATCTTCAATTTCATCTTGGAAATATCATTATATAGTCCAAAGATTTATTCAGATATTAATAATTATAAATCCATGATATGTATTTAGGTGTTTAAAATTGATAATATACTTCATGATTACCAATAATTGTATTACAATTATTTATAATAATGTGTCCAATTACACCAGAAGAAAGCATTTGATTGGGATATTTTTTTATATCATACATATAATTTTATAATGTTAATGGGTATTAGTGCCACAAATATTCAATATTTATCATCTTTATCATATTCTTAATCATAATATATAGATTCCATAACTTATCAATATTGAATTATGAGATTCAAATAGACCAGAAAAAATATATATTCTTTTTTATTTTTCTTGTATCGTGTTAATTTTATCATTTCATAATCAAAAAGGTTGTGATGTAGTTCATCCAAAATCTTATCCTCTATATCAAATGTTATATAGATCATATAATCAAATCAATCATTAATGATCATAATTATCATCTCTATTGTTGAATAATACTCTATATTTTTAAAATATACTATAATATTACTAACTAGTTAATTTATTGTTATAAAATATTCATCAATGATTTTATCATTGAAAACATTATTATATGTAATTATACTTCTCGAAAATAAATATTTTTCAAATTTTATATTGTTACACACTTTATATCATGTTTTTAACTTATCCATGATAGTATTAGTATTGTGAAATCTCGTCGCCTTTATGTTTTCTTATTTTTATAATGTTATCAGATTGATTTTTTTTATTTTCCATTAGTATCTATATAATTCATTAGGAAAATAAAAAATATATACAATATCATAATTTGTTTTTAACAATGTTAGTTATTTCAATAAAATATGTGAATGAAACTACATTTTATATAACTAATAATACATGGTCACATAAGAAATTATGATATCATAATGGGAACCGAGATGATTTCATACCAATTGATGTTCCACAAGAATAATTCAAGAAATTAGAGGAAGGGGTTGAATTAGTGGTTCATAATCATTCATAATCACATAAAATTTCATATAAACCTATAAAAATAGTTAATGAAAAGTCTAATAAATTATTAATCTCTAAGAAACCTGAATGAAATAAAAATAAAATGTTTAACGATCACCAATTGTTATATTGATTACACCCTATGAGGGTGGATAAGTCCTTTCTAAAATTAATATCATATAGTTGAAAAATATTCATTGGAATATTATTGTATATTAATATATTTTTGTTTAGGAATCAACATACAACACAGTTCTTACATAGACAAACATGACATCATACTATAAGTAATTGACTCATTCTAGTTTCGGATATAATTGAATTAGAAAATAGATATCACCATAGGGTTATAATTGGTTCTTAGTGTATTTATAATATTCCTCATTGAGCATTACATATACTTTAGTTACAATACATGATCATATTCAGAATATTAAACCTCTAGTAAATAAATTACAGACATAGTTTAGTTTGGTTTCTCATATCATGAAGTATTTGTAAATGATATAATTCTAGATTACTAAAATATTTGGATGTCAAATTTCGATCATTGTAAAATATCAAATCTTCAGCATTTATTATTATCTTTAAAATATTTTTATATGCTTATTTTCTCTATGTTTCTAAGAAATTATATCCATGATATCATGAATGAAAAGTATTTAATAATTAATGAAGTTGAAGAAATCAATTACATTGCGCCCAATATAAACCCATTTCATAAATTATATAATGAAAACACTATATTAATTTCCTCAATATTCTATCCATATCGGTATACTCCCACAATCCCCCTATATTCACTTATTTATTTAAACACTACTTGTAGTTCAATTATTATAATAAATTTTATCATTTAATTAACTTATTTTTATTGAAATTCAAATAAGAAAATAATTTTAAAATAAAATTCATTCTAAATTAAAAATATATTAATTCAATAATATCATCTTGACATTTGTAGAAGAACATCATTATTGGAACATCATTAATCATATTAAAATTTGGAGTATCTATTTATATTGAAACACAAATGAAAACTCAACAGGTATTACTACATTATTAACCGTTATGAGAATTTAAGAATTTTATATCAATAATGAAAATAATGAAGTCCTTTACCAAAATAATGTGATGGATACCATTTTCATATAATATATCTTGAATCATAATGTGGTTTTTGTGTTTCAATTTACTTTAGAAAAAACCATTCATCAGTAGTTTTATTTTTATTTATAATTTAAACATATTTTATTCATATTTTGTATAATTAATAAAACAATAATGTCAATATGTAATAAACCCTATGAGGTCATTAATTATACAATGTTTCACCATTCATAGAATTTAACCTTACAATTTTTCATAACATTATAATTTACAATAACTCAATGCTAGGGATTTCCATTAAATGTCATGAAGCCCATAATTAGATTTATAATTTACTAGGTTCAGTAAACTAAGGTATAAATTAACCATAAAATAACCAATTTACCATAAATATCAATTTTAGTAAAACAAATTAAGGTTAGTAAACATATAAAAATCAATGAACCTCGTGAATGTTCCTATAATGAACATTATAAACGTTTTATTCATCCTTATGAATTATGTTTTTTCAAAAATCATTTAACCATAAAATGGCCATGAATATTATTTAGGTATTATTGTTCATCATTATGAACTTCAGAAATATCAAAAATATTTTCTTTTTATATTTTTCATATATAGTCAAAATATATAAATATTTTACTTTATTATGATTTATTATTTATAAATTTTTTGAGTTCTACAAAGAGAAAACAAAATATATCATATGAAAAAACCATTCAAAATCCTTAAAATATCAATATGTCACTAATGTCATTAAATGCTAGAAATGATTTGAAGATTATTATATGTTCTAAAAAATTCTTCAACCACTCCTACAATAATATAAATCATTTTAAAAAGATATAATATATATATATATATATATATTCCAATTTTTCATTATAAATTTTGAGAACAAAGACAACCTCCATAAAGCATTTTCATCATTTCCAATCAATTAATAATTATTCCTAATGTTCCATTTAATGATCCTATTCTAATATTGATAACTATAACATGATTCATTTATGAAAAGTTTAATTTAATATTATTATATATATATTCTAAGGAGGGTATATGGATGACATATATAAATAGTATATCTCTTTTTTATTGTGTTGATACATTTCTCCAAAATTGAGGAAAATATAATATTTATATAATTACATCTCTCAATTACATTAATCATTTAATCAAGATCATAATGGCCCATGGAATAACGGAACCCCTTACCATGCATTTTGATATTAATATTGCACGTGGATATTATTTGAGGAAGGTTTTTGTGAGATGCTTCATGGTGATATTTATCAGAATTATGTAGATAATCCTAGAAATTCCATATCATCAAATAAAAAATACACATAATTATTCTTTTATTTATTCAGTCCTATAATAATTTAAATATAATGTGTTTTATATCTGTTAAGGTGTATGTTTTCAATTATTTTGGATAAGTTTAAACATCTCTAAAACACATTAATGGTGTCAGTGCCATACCCATTTTCTTAAGATTAATATATTTGATTGAATGAAAAAACTAAAAAACGGTTATTTATAAAATAATGATGTTTCTCTTAAAAATGACCATGTTAATACATGATATTTATAGACCATTCCATTTATATCTATAAAATAAGAATTTTTCTGTAATATTTATAGAAAAAACCCATAATTCATGTTTAATGATTATGTTTTGTTACAAGAAAAATAGAGCTTCATCATTCATCCTCACTATATTGTAGTATTCTGATGACCATGTCCAGGTGGGTCTCCACAGTGAGTTTAGACAACAATGTAGAAAAAGTGACTCATTGTATCCAAAAATGACATCTTAAAATAATCATGACCTAAAAATACTTGGATCTAGAATTGCTTTGTATGATATATCACTCAATAATACCATCATGATCTAGAAAAATCAACCACACTATATCAGAGTACACAAACAACTTGATAACTCATATAAAATTCAAAAAAGTTCATGGTGTTTTGTATGATAAAATTATAGTGATGTAAGAATAGTACTGGTAGTCCTATATAAGGAATCTACGTTGTGGGGGAGATAAATCCAAGTATGTAGTATTAATAATACATAATGTTGTGATCTCATTCCCCTATTATTAAAAAATATATTCCCTTCACCAAAAACATATTTTGTTATAAACTATGTATAATATATTTATGAAACATTATGTGGACCAACTAAACAATACTATATACCATGAGCATAAAACAATGATGTGAAAATGTACCAAAATGCACCAAGAGAACATATTATTCTTTAAATTTTACAGTTTTATCACTAAAACACTTGGTTTTTGACATAAATTAAAATACTAATTCCTTGATATCTTCTTGATAAATGACTCACCGCTTACCGAAATGGATTAATTTTTATCTAAAACAACATTAAATGAATCTTACACCAAAGGTGATGTTGAAATTTGATCCTTTATCAAAATTATAATGAATATTATCCAATTATTTTTTTACATAGGTATGTAATTAATCTCTTTTATAAATTAATTTTACACCCTATATCTAACTCAAACTTCTTAATCATTTTAATGAGAAATAAATATCTCTTGGTCATGGAGGAATATATAAATTTTCTTTTGATTAAATTTTATCAAACCCCATAAAATTTTATCATTTAATATTCTGTAAATGATTAAAAAATCGATAACTAGGAATGGTCTCTTACTCAAAAATTTCATAACGCTACATCCAACATTTGTGCATGACATTCTATATATTAACATATATATCGATGATAAATACTTCAATGTGTCTTTTACTCATTTATAATATAGAGGATGTATATATCGACACACCAAGAATTTTATCTAATAATATTATAAATATTATCATATCTAGAATCCAAACAAAAATGGATTAAAATATTAAATTGTGATTATATTATAATATTATAACTTGATAAAACATCATATTCCAAATCCAACATATTTAGAAAATTACCTAGTAATAGGTATATAACTATATTTAAAGATATTTTTCTTCATGGTAAAAGAACAAAGTTCTTGGAATAGCCTATGTATATGTGAGGTAGCCTTTACATAATATTTTCAATTTTTAAATATTTAAAATTTTCATATATTTTCATCTTCATTTTCCATTGATCATGATTCACAGTTCCTAAAAACTTCAGTCTTACCTATATATAATGTGTAATATTTTTTTCTGGGGTTCAAGCTTGAAATAAATATTTTTTAAACACTACCATAATATATTAGATAGTGTACTCCGGGATTCAATTAAACATATAATCGAAGTTCACATAAGACAAGACATATATAAGATACAATGGTTTAAAAAATGTTATCTATTGAATACACAGATTATCATCATGCTTTTCATGCAATACCACATGGTAACCATACCCACTCATAGATTAATAAATTTTCTTAATAGAATAGTATAGCAACTAACAAAAAAATATAGAAGATATCCTCCTTGATACTGTGTTATGATAATTTATTGTCTTTTGAATGAAAATATTCATTCAAAAAAACCCCCAAAAATATGACACTTACATTTTCCCTCTTAAAAGCTTATCAGATATTTTTTCTCTTTTATTGTAAATGAAAAAATATATTCCTCTCACCCATATCATTAGGCATTCACAAATAATCCCTTATAGAGTTCCAACTGATTGGTTTTTAGAGGAGTATTCGGTATAATATTAGTTTTTATCCAATTATACATGTGTAAACTAGTATGGGAATGAGGTTTTAACTAAATTACCATCCCCTTATTAAAAATACAATGCATTCATGCCTACCCTTATAAGGAAATATACTTACACCATCCATATTTAACAATTATTTCTCATCAACAACACATATAGATTTAACCCCTTTTATCTATAATACTTTTTACATAAGATCCACCATAGACCCATATGATTCATGAAACCCATCGTTATAATTTTCAATAAGTTTTAGTGATATTCCTCTAACATCAAACATGTCCTACTCTATTACTTTTAGAAAACGTTTCATTAGCCTTTCCAATAACCTATATATTCTATACCCAAAATAATGATTATTAAATTGTCGGCGAATTTTTTTAGGGGGATTATCCTATACAATATGATATGTTATCCAATACTCTTTCAGGAAAAAAGTTCAAAAATTTATTGTGGGGTTGGGTTTTAACCCAAAAGTAATCATGCTAAAAATAACCATAAGGAACCATAGGAAGAAATGACATTGAGAATTGATACCCATTGAGATAATTTACTATATCTCTAAACATTAAAATACACCAAAATAGAACATCGTAAATGGTTAAAAATATTTTATTAACATATATAGAAAAACCTAGGAGTGAAAACAAACCATTACATGGATGAATAAAGTAAAGACATAGTGTGTCTAAAAAAAATAAATTCCCAACATGAAACTACATGAAAATAATGTATTGGTTAGGGGGAGGTCCCATATAAAAAATATAAAATTAGATGATCTTGATTAAACTCCAAGAGAAAAATAATTCCTCTAAAACACTTTTCTTTACGTTTCTTTTTCATGATATAAAAAAATTTAATTTCTATTTGTACATACTATTGTAAAAAAGAAAAATTCCTAAAAATTCCACAATAAAATGTAATATGTGATATAATAATGATTTATCATTTAATGATGGACTAAATATTTTCCATGATTTGTATAACATAATAAATCACTATGGATATAAATTTTTGATTTAATATCAAATTTAATATCCAAATGTATTTTTTATCTACTATACATGTGTACATTCCTGAGTATCCTATAATATAATGTAATTAAATTGAAAACCTACCAAATATAATTGACCACCTTTAATCATTTCAACCCATTAAAATCAATTATAAATTATACATAGTACCTATTTCTATCTATGGATATTTGTGATATCAGTGAAAAATATAAACATACACAATCTCTATAAACCACATCAAATTTTTTTCGTTCATATCATATATTTTATAAATAATGTTTCACTTTTAACAAAAATTTATGTGTGATCATGATCACATGAAAATATGTGGAAATCACAAGATCCATTATTATTCAAAATAAATACAATTTATTTTTAGCTTAAATAGTTATGATATTTATAAAATTACATATTTTCATTTTTTACAGATATAAATTAAAAATATTATTCCACACTAATGAGAAACATATTATTCTTTGTGTGATTAATTTATAATATAATTTTCATAATCTTTTCCATAGACCAGGAAATAATTTATGGAAATTATTATATAATGAAAACAATCACATAGTTAAATAACACAATATCAGTTTTTGATGGCCCTACACAATAAAGACACCTGATCAAATCATTTTAGTCTTTCTAATTATATATCTCTAGGAACAATGAAATTTTATACCTATGTTATTTCTATATATTATGACACCATCCCTTTCCCAGTAAATACCATTTATGGGATCATTGATTTTCATCCTATATAATTAATATCTATAATCAAGTATCCATAATTCATCTCAATCAATCATTTTAAAATTATTTATAATTATTTTAGACTTATCATCTATTTTCATCCTAATCCATATTTTTTAATCACCTCCAATGGTGATAGATTTGTTTATTCATTCTCCCGATGCATTGGATCAGTTGTTTCTAATTATGGAATAAACTCAATTTCTTTTCAACCCACATAATGGTTCCATAGATCATTGTCTTATATAATAATGACTATCCATACAAATATTTTTCATATATATTTTTAGAAATTTATTTCTTTTTTCTATATTGTTAATACATGAGACTTTACTATAGACGGTATACACCATATCAGGAACTTTCATACTCAAAAGATCCATTAGACATGATTATATTTTTAAGATAAATTTATAAATGTTTTTCTCAAATAATATTAATTTTTTAATTCATCATAATGACATTAACATATGAGAGAATTTTGGTTTTTTTAAAAATTGTTTATATTTATATGAATAGTGAGAATACAATTTCAATTAAACTTTCACTCTTATTACATCACTAGGAAGTAATTATTAAATAAAACGTAAAAATTTTATTATTAAAATCAATATATATCTATGTAATATAATTAATAAATTAAAAATATTAAAATCTTGATTATCATATACATAAATTTAATACGTAAATATGCTATATTTTTAGAAACTGGTTTTACACTATTAAGTATATATATTTTTGAATTAATTTTTCACACCATTATTAGTTTTATAATATAAAATTATTTTGAAAAATAGTTAATTAGAATGTTCAAATGTTTTAACCGGTGAATCATTAATTTTTTAATTATTGTGAATTACTAAATTTAGAAATTAGTAACATTATTAAAAGAAATATTGTAAAAATTAATAATATAAATTATTAATCCGAAAAAAGTAAAATATGTATAAAAAGAAGTGGTTGTGGTGAGTCTAACCAGAATCAATTTCCCCAAAATTGTATTATATATTTTATATAATTTCAAGATTGTTTAGATTGAATTATTGAAATTTTATGGGTTACACCCAAAACAACACTTCCCTGATAACACTTCTTCTATTTTAATACTAATCTCTCCTAGAAATTGATTCATCAAATTCTTCCTCATTTCTCCACCAATAAATCTATCCCACATCCCCAATATTCTTATCACCACTACTTAGGATTAGTACTTCTTTTACCAGTGGAGTTACAATGAAAATTTCAAGTCCCCGACATGAGTATTATCAACTACATTTCATTTCTTCTAAATTATATTCATTAAAATTTATTCTAGATATAATAATATTATGATATTATAATCATTAATATAATATAATTTTAATATATAAATTTTATTTCATTAGCTATTCATCTATCACATTTGTTAATAAAAATGAAATTTTAGTTCTTGTGTTTGTAAAAACTACTGCAACCACAATCAACAAAAATAATTTTCAAATAATGAACAACCACTTGTGTTTATATATATTTATTAAATGTTGGAATATTAGTTTTATGATATCATTAAATTATTTTTAAAAATATTATATAATTTATTAATTATATGATAAATAAATGTTTATCATTAATTTTATCATTTAGAATAAGCATTATAAGTGGAAAATCATTTATTTAAATTGTGTAATAATTTGATAAACATTATTTCTTATTTTAAATCATTTATCATTTTGATAAATCCCAAAAATAATAACTAAATTATATCATTATATAAATTTATTAGTTATATTAAATAACAAACCTCATATTCATTCATTAAATTAAGATATGTTCATGTTTGGGTAAGTTTAACCTCCCAATTGATCATTAATGTACATTTTTATCATGAATGACTATCGGAAAATAATTAATATTATTTTAAAATATAAATATAGAAATAATTATTTTTATATTCTAGAGATATAATATCAAAATTAAATTTATTATATTCGAAAACACCATTATATTAAAAATATCGTTAAAACACGGTTATTATCAATTTAATCTACATGTATAAAGACAAAGAATATTCTGAAGGTAATTTTAAAAATTATTAATTTTTATAAATCATATCTAATAATAAATTTAATGATTTATTAATTATCAAAATTTTCATGAATATTGAATACATAAACCACTATTATGGAACTATTATAAATGACCATAAGCATGAACAATCTATGTGGTAAATCTGTAGAATTTAATGATATAGTGAATATTTAAGAAGTTTAAAAATGAAAACATATATGATAAATGTTATAAATTATGTGATGAGGATATATATGATTATGATGTAGGTGGTTAATGTATGTTAAAGGATGTTATTGAATAATATATTTGTTTCTATATCAAATTAAACTTATTATGACATGTTTGGTATTATGCACCAAAACTAAATTACCTGGGGAATATATGTCCTATATGAGATGATAAATTATGAAATTAAATTATCTATTAAATTTAGTGAACAATATAAATCTCTCTCTTTTAGAAGGTTTTGATTTATTTTTTACCCTATCAATAAGTGTGATTTCCACATCCTTATTCTTATCATGTTGGACTTATGTTATGTTCATAACAGATTTCTTTTTTGGTTAATATTATTCCATAGATTATACATTAAATATTAAAAATCTAATTTATGGGACTTAATAGCCAATACTGTTTCCCCCTGCTTATTAATTTGATTGAATCGTTGCCAAAATTGTTATGAACCCCAAGATTTTCCTTCGTAGTAAAACCATATTTTGTTTTGGAAATGTAAACCCTGTATAGTTTCTATGAAAATACATTCAATTCTAGATTCCTGTATGTGGATTTAGATATGTTGTAGAATCCCCTCGAGGTAATCATTCAAACAAGAATTGGATGAGCATTGAAAATATCATCACCCTGATTCATGATTGGTGGGCCAATAATTTAACACATATTTTGAAACTCCCTTGGGTTATGCATTAGAATATTTACACGCTCATAAAGAACCATAATAAATGAATGTTAACACTATTTTTTTTATACTACTAATGAAAAACATTGAACCCAATTATTATCTTTCACTGATAACCCAAGACATTTTAATTACCCTAAAAACTATATATCGTTTTTAAGGGCACTTTTTGGTAAATTGACTTATAACCCCCAAACATAAAATATGATTTAGGTATGTTATGATAGAACGAATAATTTTTCCCTTGAATAGTGAAATTTATTTTTGTCGTCATTATCGCTATATTAATAGCCAAAATTTTCTTTATCTTGATAATACTTAAGTAATTGTATAAAATGTATTTCAGACTCTTATGGGAAATTTAGTGGACTTAATTAGTTGATGGGTATATCCTGGAATTATATAACCCCTTGATGAAAAAATAAATCATTAGAGACAAAACAATATATATGGATTTAGTGTATAATACTCCCATTATTATCATAATGTATTAGAACAATTCCTTGAAAACACATTTTAATGTCTAATATTATAAATTCAATTTTTGAGAGTCTAATTTAAATAATTTTACATGTTTTCATTTATTTTTTGTGGATATATTTAGACATTATATTTATATGATTATAGCTTCATATCTTTTATTTATTCATTTGAAATAAATTATTTATTTTTTATGTTATTATAACTTCTACTGAATGATACACTTTACTCAAATTATAAGAATACAATATATATTTCTCATTTTCCCAAGAAATCTACATGATAACTACATGTAATTTTCAACGATATGATATAAGGGATTATTATGTTCTATCAATGTGTTCATGTGGTATATTATGTTCTAAAATGTAATTTTTGTATGTATATATTATTCCGACAATAATAAGATATTTAATCCTATAGAAACTCTTTTATTATTTTACAATAATTCAATACAACTATTATGTTTTTGTTGGGGGAGTCAGATATGTTACAGTTGGTTTTGATCAATCTTTTTATGACCCGTTGGGACTATATTTATAGTAAACTAAATTTATATAATATGGTTGAGGAAAACCCCTCATTATATCCGGGTAACACATGAGAAAAAATAATAAGAATTGTACTTTATAATTAAATTCCATGAGATGATTACGTGTATGCCATTATAGAATGATGGTGAATAATATGCGCAATGAGTATTTTATCAACATCCATAGTCATCATAGGGATGTTTCCCTATAATAATATAATGAAGATGTTGTTAAGGGTAACTATATCATAGCCATATTATAGATGTTGACCGAGATTAAGGAAAATAATTATCCATTTAAATAGCCTGGATGATCCACAATAGGGTGTCACTATGATGGACTACATCATATAAAAATAGCCTCCAAAATTTAGTGGAAATATAGATCCATTAGTAGATGAATAATTGGTCATGTATTTAGATAATATCATTACATATTAGGGATAATGGAGTGATGAATCATTATAGTTTAAAATTTAAATGTAGATATGTAGTAGTTGTGTAATGTTATTCAAAACGACCAAGAAAGTTAATATATTGTTTATAGAATGAGGAATATTCAATGCATTATTCTATAAGATATAATGTTCTAATAAGAAATGATAAAAAATAAACAAGGTAGTTCTGAAATCATAATAAAATGGAGGAAAATGTTACTGTGCACAAGGATATCATTACAATGCCATATACTTAAGACTATGTTCACTAAATAGAATATAATATTGATAAGTTTGTTATTGGATTAAATTCATTCCTTCAAAAGGAATTGGTATCTTATAACTTTTCATTCTATAAAGATATAGTTTAAGGCACTATTAAGGAAAAAATGGGATCTATAATACATATGTATTCATTGGAAATTTGTTAGACAAAAAACTGATTGAGAATAATGGCAATAATATAATGGAAAATTACATTAAAGGAAAGGTGGGATTTCCAACACATGTTTTTTTGATGAAAAAATCTTGGTCTGGATGAAATTAAATAATATATGATTACAATTTTAGAGACAAAGTTTATCATTTTCATGAATTTAAATTAAAGGTTGAAGTTTTCAATATTAAATACATTATCTATAATGAGAAGATATAATATGTGAAAAGATTCCCAAAATTTTTATGGACTTTAATTTATTTAATTTTTAGTCAGTATGGTTTTTATTATTCAAGATTAACCACTAAATTCAATGTTTTTAATGAAATTATGGTAGATACATTCATTGTTACTTTAGTATTAGGTGTTATTTTGTGATTATATATCATCAAACTCTTCTATATCATGTACGATTTCCAAAAGAATTATTTAGAACCCTTTAAACATTTTAATTTAGTTATTAATGAAGAAAATAATTAGAAATCTTGTCCCATTAAGGATATGTCAATAAATTACAATCATTATTCATAGAGACATCCTATTTGAAAACATGGTTTTATACTAATTTTTGAATTTTCATTAATCCTTTATTTGATTAACACTCAATGTGTAATGAAAGAGTTTATTTCCAAGGAATGAGGATTAGTATTCATAAAGGCCATGTGGAATGTAATATCTTTATAGGGGAAGTATCATTATACATATCATGTATATATCCACCCCAAATAGATAAACTTAATGAAATTTTGGGGATTATTGGTTTAACAAGGATAATCTATTGATATGAAATATTTCATAAGAGCACTATATATTTTAATGATAAAAAAATTCAATGATGTTTTACATTATTAATTACATAGTCATCTACCAGAGCATAATGTGGAGTTCTTTATTGAACTCATTCCTATGGAAAGTCCTTTATTTTAATGTTCCTATATAATAGCACCATTGAAATTTCTAGAGTTGAAGAAATATCTAATGTGGTATTGTGATAAAATATTTATATTCCCCAAAGGTTGACCATCGGTTTCACCTATTTTATTTTTTAAAAATATGGATTGGACATTGAGATTATTAAATGATTATATGGATATAAATACCACTATTATATAGAATACGTATCCTTCCAATGAATTTATGTCTTTTAGATAATCTTCAAAGAGCCTATTATATTTCAATGATCAATATTCACTTTGGTTTTCACTAAATAATTATTGTGTATGATTATATAATTAAAATAAAATTTTAAAAAATTTCTGGACATTATGATTTTATAGTAGTTCATTTCTTATTAACTAATACACATTCTATATTTACGGATTTGATGAAATTTGTATTCATGGAGTATCCTGAATTTTTTTTTTATTATTATTCAATGATATCATGATATACTTTATTCTCTATTAAGATAATTACATTTTCACAATAACTAATATTTGAATCTCATAGAAAAAATAATTTTAAAGGAAGTATATTGTCTGGGAATGTTTTCATAATAGATTTTAATTTATTTTCAATATTTTTTCTATTTTTGGAATATATTTTTTCCCTTAAAATAAAAAGGTATCCAATGAATTTCATATATAGACAATCATAAACAATATCAAATGATTCATGTGTTAAAATGGGTTTTATAGATAGTTTAGGTGTAATTTATTTCACTTTGTAGTCAAATAATCCCAGTTACCATGGAAGGAGGATAAATTCAATTTTTGAAATGAATGTGAGGAATTTTTTGAAGAGTTATATATTAAATTATTTTATAAACTACTATAAAAATTACAATTTAGTATATATGTATTGTTTAAATATATTGATTTAAAAAATAATTGACATTTTGATTTCTGTATGAATAAATATGTGGCTATTACTTATGCATCATAGAAATTTGAAATTCCTAGGAAAAATAATAAATAATTGGATATTGCGATATAAATATTTATAATAACAATCCAAATATTGAGGCACTACATCATAGCATAAGAGGTGACATATATATTCACTTCATGATATTGATGTATATATTCTATCATAAGGAGATCAAACGAGACTTTGAAGATGGTTGAATCCATTAATGGAATTTGATTTCATGATCAACTACCATACTAGGAATGAAAAAAAGGTGTAATATATATGGATTAGATGGGAATATAGAGTTCTTAACAATTTTATGATTAATCAGGATCCCATTCATATAGATATAGTAATGATGAATATAGTGATTTTAATGTTGGGGATCCATCATTCCATTTTTATGAAATTTATAAATAATCCTCTATAAAAATTATAGAGAATTACCATTAATGAAGATGAACCATAAAGGAAGATAAAAACAATTAAATGACTATAAATTGATAGACATCATCTATAGAGATATAGTGTAAATGATTTGGAAGAGGTTATATGTTCTATTCATACAAGAGATGAAGAGGAAATAACTTGATAAATAACATAGTTCAATTTTTACTATACACCCTAGTATTATAAATATGACTTGGGATTTGAGAGATAATTTCTGATTGGATTATATGAAGTGTGAAATGGTGGACTATATATCAATATTCATAGTATTATTTCTAGTAATGGAAAAATTAAAACATCTTAAGGGAGTCCTGAAACATATTGATATACATATATGTCAGTCATAAAATAGTATAATGGACATTGTTACTAGAATACCAAAGACTCAATTGATGGAAAATTCTTTATGATACATCCCTAATCATAATACTACGTCTACTAATTTCTTAGACATTTAAGAAGATATACTACTTAGGAGACAAACCCATCTCTATATTAATAAAATCATATAACTTAATGGGATTCCACTATTAATTATATCTTATTAAGTATCTCAGTTCATATAAATTTTTTTTGAAGATTATTCAAAGGGGAATAAAAATTGATATAAATTTATGTACCACCTTTCATCTCCAAAATGATGGGTAGTCTAAATGGACTATTGGCTGACATTATTAGATTATGTTATATAAACTTATAAGGTATTCATGACTAATATAAATATTTAGTGGAAATATCACAGAACAACTGATTCTATTATAACATCCATATGACACCATAAAAATCATTAAATGGATTCAAGATTCATACTAAATCCTATTTTGAAGAAGTTGGAGATGAAAAACTAGTTTTCCAAGAGATTCTATATGACATTACTTTTAACGTATATACTATTTGTGATAATATTATTTTATACAAAATATTAAAATAAACCTCTATTATTATAATTAATTAAAATACATGGAATTAAAATTTTCAGATCATGTATTCCATAATGATTCATAATGGAAGTAATTTTTATATTTTGGTAAAAACAAGTTCATATATATTTATATTGGTCCTGTTTAAATACTATAAAGAATTGGAGTTGTGAAATAATGGTTGGTAATGAAAACTAAACTCTATAAAGTATGCAAAAAATTAAATGGTTTTGGACACCATTATGTTTAAAAATACCCTCATTCCTAGGGATAGTTCCATGTAAAATGTGTGTCCCTGATGTGTGTGTTATCAACTTCTTACCTTTTGTTATTAAATATATATTATTAACATATTATATAAAAAATAATATAAATATGTTTTTATCATTTATATTTATTATTTCTAACATTTTAAGCTTATTATTGTTGTCGATTCGAATATCATATATATTAAATAAAATTATGTTTTGAATTGTGCATGATTGCTGACTACCACCACGATCGATTATGAAATTTTTTTCCCTCACAACAAATCATTTATTTATCCAAGAATAGATTTAATGATGGAATATAATTTTTATGATATCATTATCTTTCTAGTATTAATAACTGGACAATGTTTTAATGATATATTCAACAAACAACCATAATTAAAAAAATAGTTTAAAATAATCATGCTAAGAGGAAATTAAATTTTTAAAATTTTGAAATATTTTCGTATAAAATAAATTATCTTCTAATTAAATTATAATTCTAATATATCACACTAATAAACACTATATGAGATCATTACGATTTAGGTACAATTATATTACAATAAAACCCCCTCATAATCAATTATTATATCGTGATATACTTTGGTTTAGATTAGTTTGACAACCTACATTAACATATTGTGAATTTTATCCTGAATGAAATTTTGAACATAATTACTAGTATAATATGATATAAATTTTTATATAATGATACTTTTTTTATTTTTTATAAGTTATTTCAAAACTAAAATTATCAATTAAGAAAAAACTATTTGACTGAGAGGAATCCCAAAAAAAGTATGGTTATCGGTTTTATCATTAGGGATAAAGACTATAAAATCATGAACCAAATTGGAAACACCATAAAAAAATTACAAATCACCCCTAATTGTGACCAAATAGTCTTTGTTATAGTAATATTTGAATGAATAATGAATATAAAAAACACTATTATGAAACTACTATAAACAACAAAAACTATAAACACCAAATGTGGAAAATCGGTAGATTTTATATTGAGAATGAGTATTTATCAACAAAATATTTTAGATTGTATATGAGTATGTTTTGGAGTAATGGTATTAATATATAAATTTTTTTGATGCAAGAGGTTAATGTACTTTCATTGATGTCAGAAAATGATATAATAGTTTTCGATCTCATGTTAATCTAATTGGGACATGTTTTGTATTATGCACCAAATTTCATTTATGAGGTGTATATACAGCATATTTTAGAATTTATGTTCATGAAATTATGTTATTCATTGTATTTAATATAAATTATAATACATATTTAGCAAATGGTTTTAATTGGATTGACCCCGAAGCCATATATGGGGTTTCGCCATCTCAATTTCCATTCTTGGGAAATCATATAATATTCAAAACATATTTTTTATTAGGATGTACATAAATTTATAAAGAATATTTTCTACCAAGTTAATCATGAAATTTAGTATATTTATATGTTTAGATTGTTTCCCCTTCCACGCATAATTTTTATTCTAGAGTTTCCAAAACAATTGTAAAACTAGATATTTTCTTGGTTGAAAAACCATCATATATTTTGGAAATGTAAAAGTGTGTGTATTTTAATGGAAAATACATCTTTGTAAGGGTAGTAGAATGTGGATATGGTTGTTCCACAAGTGAATCTAGGGATAATCAACACAAAAAAAGTTTCTTTTCATACTAAAACAATCATCACAATAATGCCCAAAATTATTTTTCTAATGATAGTACACCTAGCTAGTCACTCCCATTGGATATGAATCGATATTATATCATGCTATTAATGAATCGTAATGATATTTTTTCTACCATTTCCAAGGTATCTATGAAATGGAATAATTTGAAAAAATTATTGACATCAACAGATAAACTCGTAAATTTAATGTAACCTCTCCACTATATTTTATTAATAAGGGTACTTTTTATTATATTTCAAAATACCCTCACAACTTCTATGTTGATTCGGGTATGTTCCCATATACATCAAAAAAATCCATTGAATTGGGATTTATTGGTTTCTTGATGTTTTCATTATAAAGATAGCCATGTTATTATTTTAATGATTGGATCCATTTTTAATGGTATGAAGTGTATTCATGAGTATTATGATGAATACATTGGGCTTAACCAGGTGGAATTGGGGGCCTAGAATTATATATCTCTACTATAAATCAATATGTATAATGAGAGAAAAAAACATGGTTTTTTATATCGCTCTCCATATCATAATTCTTTCATGGCATATGGCCTTGAGAAAATTGTTTTCATTTCAATAATTTTTCATTTCACATGTATGAGATTAATATTAATTTCTATATTTGTTTTTATTTATTATAGAAGGGATTATAGTGTTCTCAAAATGGTTTCAAGTTGTATGTTCTATCATCATATGTAATGTTTGTATGTATATAGTATTCTAATTTTACAATGTTGTTAGATCATATAAAAATTATTGAATTAATTACAAATAATTTAATATAAATATATTTTTTGGGATTCTAGAATATATTACTCTATAATTTCCTTCACCAAAAAAATAGTTTCCATTGAAGAAATATTAATGTTGCTTCATTATTCATTTTCATTATGAGTTAATTAAAATTTATTTCTTAGGAAATAACATATTGGGTACTTACCTTATATTTATAATAGTAACAACAATTTTTAAGGCATTGTAATATTTCATCACTACTTCTTCATTAGAGAAATTAGTTCTCAACCAAATCTATCATTATTTAATTGTGGGTGACTATAGATTTATCCTAACAAATATTTTTTTTATCAAGCACCATGGTAAATGTTTTTATTAAAGTATATTTTTCTACGATGTAAAACATAACAATATGTTTTTAGGCCATTTTTATTTTCATTATCCTTTTCCATTGATTACGTATTCTTATTTATCAATGACCTATTGGGATTCAACAGTTTCCATTGATCTTCAATGAGGAATAATTTATCAATGACATCTCTTTTGATCTGTTTGAGTCTATTATCTTGAACCATCACTATACTGGCCAATCTGTGAATGATCACTTCATCCTTTATAAATATAATCTCAATAAAAATCACCTTCTCTAAATATTATATATTTTCGTATTTATTTTTCTTATACTAATATTAAACTCTTATTAAGCATATTGTTACGAATATATATATATTGTAGGGCCATGAACCAACCCTATGCATTTTTTCATGTCATCCCAACAAACATAGTTCTCCTTCTATGAAACATATAACTTCAATTTGGGGTTTACTATTTCTTAAAATTCACCATCCTTGACATTGGATAGGTCTATAATTTTTTTTATGGTAATAATAACATCATCTTTGATTTAATTTTTGTTTATATTTTATTATGTTTTCTTTAATTAAATAAAAAAACATATTATGAATCATAGTATTTTAACTTAATGAAACGTTTATTATTAAACTGCATCCCATTCAAAACCATAAAGGATTTATTAATGGGAATAAATTCTTTTTTATCCTCTTGAAATTTCATTAAACACGTTTTAATAATGTTCCAAAATATTACACATTGAAAATAAAAATGATAAATTTCCCCTTGCATATTTGTTTTAATTTATTTATTTTTTTAGTAATAGAATAGAAACAAGATATCAACCTCACTACTTTGGGTGACATATTTAATATATATATATATATATATATGCATATGTGTGTGTGTGTGTGATACATTTTTTTAGAAAATAACGGTCAATCACCGACCAAAAATATCTACAGAACGTCTAACTAGGATCCATATATCTTAACAGTCCCCAACATAGTGATTGATTCCACAGACAATCTTATTCTCTACATGTTTCTTCCAATTTTTTTTCTCCACTTGATAATTCATCATCATTAAACACCAATTTTTTAACAACAATTCATAATGTTTTTTGTTAACATCATCATGGTCATTTGGTTTTATAGATTACAGATTTTATGAATCTTACTCTAGTAAAATGATCTATTATATAATAAACAACAAATATAATGTAATTTTAACAGAATTCACTTGGTTATATAATGAAAAATAGATATTTTACAGCATATATTATAAATTGAGTATTATAAAATAATAAAGATGCCCTTGATCATTGAAAAATTCATTTAGGGGAATCTTCATCTAAATAATATCATTTGTTTATTATATAAAAAAATATATTTTAATTACATTATATATAGTGGAAATTAATTTTTTAAATTTTTATCCCAACTCATATTTATACATCCATTGGTAACAATAATATATATTTCAGTTCATCATCTATATATATAACTATTGAACTCAATATAATAATATCAATATAATGCAATACATTCTTTGGGGAACATATACATGCCCTTGTTTTAATTTAGATATCTAATAACCCACATAACTACCTCTAAATATTTATTTACTAGATTTATATGTTGTTTTTTACAACCAACACTTAATGTTTTGTGTTTAGTTGATTGTATACAATGATACATATCAAAATAAAAATGGTTGTTTCTTTATTTATTTTATATGATTAATCTAATCTGGATTTACCTCTGACATGATGAAAATGATTTAGACATTATCTAAATATTCCATTTTTGATATCATAATGTTTTGAGTAAAATTACCTCCTATGATCCTCATCCCATGAATAATTATTTTCCTATACAATCTTTTAAAAAAATTAGTGTATTAATACTTATTCTATATATTAATCCTTCATTCTCTTGACACTCAATGAGAGTATCACCCATATACAAAAAAATTATGATGTAATAGTTTCTAAATGATTAAGAATAAAAACATTTATACATGTCACATGTATTCTAATATTTCATTCCTATGAATGAATTAAATATTTTAATCCATTGATTTAACAGCTTCTTCATTCTATATAATCTAATCTTTTATTTAAATAATGAAATTATTTGAATATATTAATGAATCCATCTTATTAAAAAATATGGAATTCTGCCTCAATGTATTCATGATTGATGATAGTTATAATATCTATATATAGAAAATATTAACCTTCTCTATCTATAATGATTAATGAAACTCTAATTTTGGAATATATTATAATATGTAAAAACATTCTATGTAACACACACCCTCATTCTATTGATATATCCTTTACAAATTGTTTTTTTCCTACCATTTTTACAATTATTATGTTCTAACATGAACTAATATACTTATTTTTTATGCAATAATTTATTTTATGTTATTAAATATGTCATTTACAAAGTATTATTTGTATAAATAGCGAAATTTCATAGTTTATTTAAAACACTCTCTTTATTTCATCATTCGAAAGAATTACCTCTTTATAGAATTTGGGTTCACCGCCACTATAAATAAATAATGGAATTATCCTTCATGTAATTGATTCAATCAGCATTCCATAGTAGATAACCATAGTTACATATGATTTTGTAGATAAATTTTTTGATAAATAACAATTTCCTCTAATATTTTTCCCCATTAAACAATTGAAGAACAATATCCTCAATTAAATTCCACTGTATCTCCACCATATTATGAGAAATTGAATATTTTATTCCGCCATTTTAGATGAAAACTTTTCCATCTATATAAAAACCAAATTACTGAATAAAAATCTTTATAATGATTTTATTATTTTCATTATCCCAATTTTAATAAAAAAATTCTTAATCACATAAACCACCCATTTATCTAAAATTTAGTTTCTATGTAATCTATAGAATTCATGTTCTTCGTAAAATAATAAAACAAACAATTAATATTAAATACGATTTAGTATCTAACTGATCCCTCCACATGTATAGTTGGTGTAGGTGAAGAACAAAATTATAATATATTTTTGAAAACTAAGATGGATATAATATACAATCCACTATTTTTTTTATTTTAAACTAATTCATTATATTAAATGGATTATACATTCAATTCCTAGTTCTATTTGTGATTCAACATGTATAAAACATTGTTACATTATCTCCACATGAAATTTTAATATTTCCCACCATGTTCACATTCCCTATACATTTCCACATAGAATTCAATCCTCCCATATTCAGTTAAATATTAGAATATGGTCCTTGTTATCTCTCAATTATAAAAATATATCAAATATGAAAATATTATATTTATAACCCTACTATACATTAACTATATGATTGGTTTAGATGATGCCAATGATAAAATTTACTCATGATTGTTTTTGAAATATTAAACATTATATAAGATTTTATTCTCAAATTTTTATTTTATTTTTCTAGATTTAAACCATGTGTTTGTGTTATGAGGACTATAAGAAAATAATATTATACATTATCCTTAAAATAAAAATCAGGAAAATGTATTTGATAATGTATAGAACCTTATATAATTTTCAAAAATTCATATTTACCATGTCACGACCCCCTTTCATCAACGATGCCCCTCCCGAGCTAGAAATGGTGAAAGGGAGATAATGACCCCTGAGTCCCCCCTCCAGTATGCCCCGGGGTGGCGACTAGCACCAAGGGTATGAGTTTTCAAAAATATTGGAGGAATTACCCTTTTTATTGTTTAGGATCAGGAAATAGTACAAGTCAACCACCAAAAAAGAAAAGAACGAGAGTAAAGAAAATAAACCCAAACCAGTCCCACATGCATGTTCAAATAAAACTTGAAACAAGTACATGTACAAGTACGCTCAATGGTACAACACCAAAAGAAAAACAAGAGTACAACAACTGCAATAACTCGAACTATCCGACTAGTAGGGTCCGGCACGGCCTTGGTAGTCCTCCTGAAAACCCGAAAGTAAATGTAGGGTGAGCATACAAGTATACTCAGTAGGGAAAACCTAAATCTCAAGTGCACAAGTGGGGAGACATCCTAATGACCCGTGAGAAAACAGAAGAACCAAAACCTAGCAAGGAAACTATCCACCCAACCTCACCAGTCACACTCACCAAGTAACACAAGTATGTAGAATATATATATATATAAGAACAAGATTATTTGGGTACCCCGCACCATTTCCCACTGGTTATAAAAGACATCCTATGCATCAAACCTATCCCGCCATTCTCATCGCAGTCCCATTGCCACACCCCGCCCGCAGACACCTGGGCCTCAACCACTATCCCACCCGCACTCACCTGGGCCTCACAACCACACATCCCACCCGCACACACCTTGTCCTCACAACCGCACATCCCTCCCGCACACACCTGGGCCACATCCCTAAGCTTCTTCGGAAAACAAACCTGCCCAAAGAGTCTTCAGCTAATGTCACACCAATCGAAACCTATCCGAAGAGACTTGGGTGTAAGGTCGCCTCAAACCATCACAGCCTATCGAAACCTAACCGAAGGGTCTTGGGTATAAGGTCACCTCAATCCATCACAACCTATGCCCAAAGAGTCTTGGGCTATCTGGGAAAGGGAGCAGAAAAGAGCTAATAACCAGCAACTAATGAAAGTGTTGGGAAAGACAACCTCCCCCATTGAATGGGGGTGTTCGGCACTAAGTGATCAACATGGGTGTGGTGCGACAAAACACAATGATACAGTTTTATATATATATATATATACCAAACACACAGCCCAACCTATGGCTTCTAAACCGAGAAACTGAGCATGTGCCTTGGCACTGCTACTATGAAGTATGCATACAACAAACAACCCCAACCCCATTTAGGTTTTCATGTTTCAACAGATTTAATTATCAGTTTCTTAACTACTGGGCAACTAACAACAACTAAACTGGATCAAATCATTCACAAGTCATATCCCTGCCAACCACAACAAAAGTTAGGTAAAAACACAAGCCATCACAAAACCACTTCCTTAACAAAAGATTATCATTTCCATCATTAATTAAATTCCACATTAAATTCATTTTCCACATTCAATATTCCACATTCCATCTCCCCCGTATATCACTTTAATAAAGTTCACCACTCAACATCGCAGCCCCGCTGCCAAAAATCACGTCACACAACAACTAGAAATTCCACTTCCCACATCCTTAACAACCAACCCAAACCAACATGTTCATTATTCCATTTTGTTCAACCAGGGTGATCACACAAGGGTTCCATTTTCATTTAATCAACAAACATTACATGATTATCAAAAGTTACACATTTCAACAAGTTTCCATTCCCAAAACAGTTTAGAAACTAATTGTGCAAGAAAAGGCCACCAACGGCCGTGATTTTCAGTAGGCAGAAGCCTTTCAATTCACAACATAAACAAGGGATAAGACTTGATAGGATATCAACAAAAAACTCACAATTCCCCAAACCCGTTCTTTAACTGGTTATTATATTTATTTAATGGTTCAACCGAAACTGATGATAATAAAAGAATACCCACCCTGCATGTTGCACGAATTAGAGATTAAGGTAAGATCCCTACTTGGTCAGGTTTTGATGTCCCTTCGCGAGAACAACCACCACGAGGACTTGATCACCTCTCTTGATGACTATGCCTCTTCATTGTTGTTGTGGCACAACAGTACTAAAAACCAAGGGAGATTTCAATTTTTTAAGGTTCTATTGTTCATAGCATGGCAAGAAAGAACAGAAATAAGAGATCGAGGGAAAAGAAAGGGGTAGAACGTACCATTTAGATGACGTTCGTCGAAGAGCGTTGCTCCTGTCAAACCCGGCAAAAGCCTCATCAGGCGGAAACTAGAAAGGGAAGGATGAAAGGAAAACCACAGGTCCAGGATCGGAAGTTTCGCCTCGTCATTATGATCACGTCGCCGCTGATGGATCGTAAATCGGAGCAAGGATGAAGATGTTATGGAAGAAAGAGACGAGAGTCTCTCGAGAGGGCTCCGTTTGAAGGAAAAAGGGGAGGAGAGGGAGTGGTCTTAAGGAGGAGCGGACCCCTCCTTTTATAGGCATGAAAAGAAAAAGTACATGGCATGTACTTTATAGTACAAGGCGTGTACTTAGCCATTCCACATGGTCGCCACACGTCTTCCAACAAGGTACGACGTAGCACGCGGTCGTTGACTGGTCAACACACCCTTTGAGGGTAACGCGTACGCGGGGATGAGCTACACGGCGTGTAAAACTGGATACATGGAATGTAATCATTTATTTAATGTGGTAAGGACACGGCACCCAGTCATTGACTGGTCAACACACCTGTTAAGTGGGTAATGCGTACGCAGGGAGGGACTACACGGCGTGTATTATAGGACACACGACGTGTACACACTTATTTCACACAAAAAGGACACGACCTCATCACTGGGTATACCCAGAAAGGAAATAAACGACGTGTACTCAAACTACATGGCATGTAATTTCAAAATTATGAAAAGTGTGGAAAAGTCCATTCTACCATCCAGAATCCTTCATGAGCTTCTTTTCGACAAAGGAATGGGACGGAATGGTCCGGGAAACTACATCAGATAACTCTTAAAACATTTTCGTCCCCGAGAATTCAAAATCCAACCCCGAAGAACCCAACAAGATACCTCTTAGGGCTCCCGTTATAACAATAAAACAAACAACAACCCTATTTACATAAGTTAGGAATTCCTTCTCCTATGTCAAGATATTGTCCGCTTTAGGTAGCACTGACTCACCTGCAAGGGTTTAATCGCATCCTCATTAATGCGTCTTGATTAAGGATCAGGTTTTTCCCTTCCCCATACATCCGGACATGCTACACACTTCCGAGAACAAGTAATCAAAAGTCTCACAACCAACAAGCCAAGCATTTCATAAACCAAAGGTACATAGTATAACATCAAAACAACAAACGAAAACACAAGCCAAAACAACTTCGAGTACTGAGCGTGCATCTGGGTCTCCCGCTCCCAAGTGCTCTCCTCAAGGCCACCATGCCTCCACATCATACGAACCAAGCTGATGGTTCATCCACGGAGCACCTTCTCATTGCGATCCTCGATCCTGACTGGTTGTTCCTCGAAGGTCGCGTCATCCCCCATATCTAACTCTCCCCAGTCGATAATTTGATAGTCGTCGTGTAAGTACCGACGAAGCTGGGAGACATGGAAGACGTCATGGGCCTTCTCCAACTGAGGGGGCATGGCTAGCTGATATTCCACCTCGCTGACTTGTCTCAGCACCTCGAAAGGTCGGATGAACCTAGGGGAGAGCTTACTCCCCTTCCCAAACCTCTGCTGCCCCCGTCGAGGGGAAACCTTCAAGAACACATGATCTCCCACCTCGAACTCCAAGGGCCTCCTCCACTGATCAGCATAAGACTTATGTCGGTCCTGAGCTACTTTCATCCTCTCTCACACAATCTGGACTTTCTCTGTGGTGCTCTGCACTATTTCCGGCCCAAGGGTACCTATATGACCAAACTATACCCAACAAATGGGTGAACAACATGGTCTTCCATACAAAGCCTCAAACGGCGCCATGAAAATAGTATAGTAGAAGCTGTTGTTGTAGGAAAACTCCACTAAAGACAAGTGTCGTACCCATGATCCTCTGAAATCCAGAACACATGCTCGCAACATGTCCTCCAATGTCTGGACAGTCCGCTCTGTCTTCCCATCAGTATGAGGGTGGAAAGCGGTGCTAAGGCATAGCTGGGTGCCAAAAGCATGTTTGTAACCCCTTCCAGACTCGTGAGGTGAACCGAGTATCCTGATGGGAGATGATAGTCTTCGGAACTCCATGCAAACACACCTCCTCGTCTATGTACCTTTGTGATAAGGTACTCACCGGGTCCGACTCCGTGATTGCTAAGAAGTGAGCCGATTTCGTCAGTCGATCCACCACTACCCAGATAGCATCGTACCCACCCTGATCTCTGGGTATTCCTATGACAAAGTCCATCTAGATGTCATCCCACTTCCACTCAGGAACATCTAAAGGATGCAACAAACCACCAAGAACACGGTGTTCTGCCTTCACCTGTTGACATACCAGGAATTTAGCCACGAACTCCGCCACTGCCCGTTTCACCCCTGGCCACCAAAACTGTCCCCTCAGGCCTCGGTACATTTTTGAGACTCCTGGATGTACTTATAAGGCTGAGCTATGGAACTCATTGAGGACTTCCTCACGCATCGCCTCTGGAACAAAAAACCTTCCATGAAAGAGCATCTGATGTCAGCTGTCCTCTGACCATCCTTCTGGAGCATTCCCCTGATCGACACGATCCTGTATCACTTCCGCCTCGGAGTCTCCCCACTGAGACTCTTCCACCTGCTGCAACAAGGAGGATTGCACCATCATCTAAAACAAACAGCCTCTAACACCTTCTATCCTTGCATCCAAGTGCAAGGAAGCCAACTCTTCCATCACCTTCCAAGCATCATAGGATTCTCGATCCACTTCCTCAGGCGACTTCCTTATCAGGGCATCAACCACCACGTTGCCCTCACCTTCAATGTAAGAGATCTCAAATTCATAGTCTTAGAGAAACTCGACCCATCTCCTCTTCCGTAAGTACAAGTCACGCTGGGAGAAGATATAGCGTAAGCTCTTGTGATCTGAGAAGACCACAAAGCGCTCCCCAAGGAGGTAATGTCTCCACAACTTCAGTGCGAACACCACTGATACAAGCTCTAGGTCATGGGTGTCATAGTTACGCTCATGAGGGTGCATCTGCCTAGACCAATAGCAGATCACACCCTTCTTCTGCATCAGTATGCACCCTAATCCAAGGCCAGAAGCATCAAAAAACACCTCATACAATGTTCCATCCTCTAGAAACCTGAGTACGGGAGCACTGACCAACTTCTCCTTCAGATAGCCGAAAGCTTTTTGGCACTGCTCTCTCCATAAGAAGACCTGGTTCTTCCTAGTCAACGCTGTCAATGGAGAAGCAACTCGAGAGAAGTCCGAAATGAACCTCCGATAATAGGCAGCCAACCCTAGAAAGCTACGAACGCCTGCCACGCTCTTGGGTGCAGCCCAAGAAAAAACTGCTTATACCTTTGACGGGTCCACTAACACTCCATGCTGGGCCACCATGTGCCCCAGGAAGTGTACTTATTGCGTCAAAAACATACACTTTGACAACTTCCCATAAAGCTGGTGGTGCCGAAGGACTTCCAGGACTGCCCTGAGATGCTCAATGTGCTCCTCCTTTGATCTTGTGTAGATTAGGATGTCATCAATGAACACAATGATGAACCGGTCCAGGAACTCTTGGAAGACAAAGTTCATAAGTCCCATGAACACAACTGGTGCATTTGAAACCCCAAACGGCATCACTACAAACTCGAAGTGCCCATATCTGCACCTGAAAGATTTCATTGAGTTCTCACTGTCCTTTACTCTCAACTGATGATACACGGAACACAGATCAATCTTTGAAAACCAACCTGCTCCCCTCAGTTGGTCGAAGAGATCATATATCCTTGGAAGGGGGTAACAGTTATTGATTGTTACCTGATTTAACCTCCGGTAGTCTATGCATAGCCTGAGACCACCATCTGCATTCTTCACGAAAAAAACTGGAGCACCCCAGGGCGACACGCTGGGTCGAACAAAACCCTTCTCCATCAGATCATCAATCTGAATTCGTAAATACGCAACTCCGAAGGTGCCATCTGATAAGGGGCCATCGAAATTGGACGTGCACCCGACTGTAAGTCTATGCCAAACTCAACATCACGTCAGGGGGGGGGGGTAGAGTCACAACCTCCTCGGGGAAGACATCGAGGAACTCCCCAACAACCTCTGGGACATCCATCATCTCCATATCAGCTGGAATCACTGATGATCCACCCTACATGGAAAAGAGGGGCTTCGCATGCCAGCTTCTCACCTGATAGCTCCTCTCGCCGACAAAAGCTACACGCTGCCCGTCCATGTCGGAGAACACGACTCTTCTTCAGAAGAAGTCGATAACAGAACTAACAGAGAACAACCAGTCGATGCCTAAGATAACATCGTATGGCTGCATTTGTAGAAAAAAGGATATCTCCAACAGACCGATGTGGCCCCAACGTCGGCTCACAGCCTCAGCAAACACAAGATAAGCGGGTCTGACCTCCAACAGGTGTACTCAGTACCAAGTGTATGGAAAGTATCTCCACATCTAGACCCAAAGCATGGGCTAGACTGGGTGCAACGAAAGAGTGTGAAGCTCCTGAATCGAACAAAGTAGAGACAAGAGTGCTAAAAAAACAAATCGTACCTTCCACCACCTCTGGTCCTGCCGGAGTTTCCAACTCTGCTGCGTACAACTGCCCACGCCCAGCTCCTCTGCCACTCTGATGTCGACCACTTCCCCGACCACGTCCTGGTCGAGGTCCCTAAGGAGCACCCTGAGTTCGGCCTCCTCCTGCAAGATCTTCCCTCAGAGGAGCAGGACCCTGCTACTGCTGGACGGGCCTCACCGGAAACTGGTGCTGCTGAGGCGGGTGCTGATCCTGCCCACCTCCACCGTACTGAGATCGGGTCGGGCACTGAATCTGAAGGTGCCCGAAACCTCCACTAGTGAAACACTTAGGTCCTGGGCTCGAGAAAGAGGGACGAGGACCCAGAGATATGAACTGGAACTGCTGGGGCCTGCTCCCCACTGGACTGAACCTGGATGGTCCAGTCGCAGGAGGCTTGCTGCTAACAGCATTCCCCTTCGACGGACCCAGCTGGATCCCCTCTCATGGTGCACCTCCCTACAAGTGCATCCTCATTAACACCTCTGCTTTCTTCTGTACGTCCAAGTACTTCGGAAGGGTGAAGGGAGTGACAACATACTGGAGCAAAGGATGAAGCGCCTCCTCCAAACGTCTTGCCCGAGACTCCTCATCCGGGAAGAGTTCCGGAGCAAAGAGTAGGATATTCTTGAACTTGAACCCCAACATTCAGATGGACATACTTCTGTACTAAAGGTAGAGTAACTCAATCCGCTTCTCCGCCTTGATCATGGAAGAAAGGAATTCCACTCGGAACTCCTTCTCAAATTCAGCCCATGGAATCTCTATCTCTGTCCTATCTCTGAGATAGAGCTTCCACAATTGGCGCACCACACCTCTCAGCTGACTGACTGCTAGGGGAACCCAGTATTCTCTTCGAGCACAGATCAAGGTAAAAGCGATCCCTAGCTCCTCAAGCCACCCCTCTGTCTCCATATCCGAAGAACTACCCTCTTACTTCTTGAGGGTTTGCCGCTGGAAAGAACGGAGAGTCTTCTTCTACTGGCTATCATCCTCCTCTCGATCAATCTTCAATTTATCGACTGCCTGAATCTGCTGGGCCTCGGCTATCTGAGCTACCCAGGGATGTCGTCTAGGTTCCATATCTATATGGTAAACAAGAAAAGCCTAAGCCCGAGTAGCAAGGAGATTTCTTAGGGTTTTATTTTATCACTTTATTTTATTCCCAGAACACCCAAATTAAGTAAAACATAGTCATAATGATGCACGTACCTTCCCTAGGGTATCTACCTTGCAATCAATGTAGTATCACCTGGTTGTTCGGTAGGATCAGAGTCCTTGCATCGGATCATGGGGGGCCCTAAAATCTCATGTACTTGCCGGTCTTCCCTGGCCTACGTCACACACCAAGATTAACCAACATTGTTTCCCTACCATCCCATGCAATCCTCACTGTGCCTCACTCCAGACTCCATCTTATCTCTCAACCATAAGCTCTGATTCCATTCTGTCATGACCCCCTTCCATCAAAGATGACCCTCCAGAGCTGGAAATGGTGAAAGGGAGATGATGACCCTCGAGTCCTGCCTCCAGTAGGCCCCGGGGTGGCGACTAGAAACAAGGGTATGAGTTTTCAAAAATATGGTAGGCATTACCCTTTTTATTGTTTAGGATCGAGAAATAGGACAAGTCAACCCCCAAAAAAGAAAAGAACGAGAGTAATGAAAATAAACCAAAACCAGTCCCACATGCATGTTCAAATAAAACTTGAAACAAGTACAAGTACAAGTAATCTCAAAGGTACAATACCAAAAGAGAAACAAAAGTACAGCAACTGCAACAACTCTATCTGTCCGGCTTGTAGGGTCCCACACGACCCTGGTAGTCCTCCTGAAAACCTGAAAGTAAACGTAGGGTGAGAATACAAGTATACTCAGTAGGGAAAACCTAAAGCTAAAGTGCACAAGTGGGGAGACATCCTAATGTCCCGTGAGAAAACAGAAGAACCAAAACCTAGTAAGGAAACAATCCACCCAACCTCACCAGTCACACTCACCAAGTAACACAAGCAAGTAGAGTATATATATATAAGAACAAGAGTATTTGGGTACCCCGCACCATTTCCCACTGGTTATTAAAGACATACTACACATCGAACCAATCCCGCCACTCTCACCGCAGTCCGACTACCACACCCCGCCCGCAGACACCTGGGCCTCGACCACTATCTTGCCCGCAAACACCTAGGCCTCACATCCACACATCTAGCCCGCACACACCTGGTCCTCGCAACCACACATCCCACCCGCACACACCTGGGCCTCATCCCAAAGATTCTTGGGAAAACAAACCTTCCCGATGTGTCTTGGGCTAAAGACACACCAATCGAAACCTACCCGAAGGGTCTTGGGTGTAATGTCTCCTCAAGCCATCACAGCATATCGAAACCTACCCGAAGGGTCTTGGGTGTAAGGTCACCTAAAGCCATCACATCCTATGCCCGAAGAGTCCTGGGCTATCCGGGAAAGGGAGCAGAAAGGAGCTAATAACCAGCTACTAATGAAGTTGTTGGGAAAGACACCCTCCCCCATGGAATGGGGGTGTTCGGCACTAAGTGCTCAACATGGGCGTGGTGCAACAAAAAACAAAGATACAGTTATATATATATATACCAAACACACAGACCAACATATGGATACTAAACTGAGAAACTGAGCACGTGCCTTGGCACTGCTACTACGAAGCATGCATACAACAAACAACCACAACCCTATTTATGTTTTCATGTTTCAACAGATTTAATTATCAGTTTCTTAACTACTGGGAAAATAACAATAACTAAACTGGATCAAATCGTTCACAAGTCATATCCCTGCCAACCACAAAAAAAGTTATGTAAAAACAAAAGCCATCACAAAACCACTTCCTTAACAAAATATTATCATTTCCATCTTTAATTAAATTCCACATTAAATAAATTTTCCACATTCCACATTCCACATTCCATCTCCCCCGTATATCACTTTAATAAATTTCACCACTCAACATCGCAGCCCCACTGCCAAACATCACGTCACACAACAACCAGAAATTCCACTTCCCACATCCATAACAACCAACCCAAACCAACATGTTCATTATTCCTTTTTGTTCAACCGGGGTGATCACACAAGGGTTCCATTTTCTTTTAATCAACCAACTTTACATGATTATCAAAAGTTCCAAATTTCAACAAGTTTCTATTCCCAAAACAGTTTAGAAACTAATTGCGCAAGCAAAGGCCCCAAACGGTAGTGATTTTCAGTAGGCGGATGCTTTTCAATTCACAACATAAATAGAGGATAAGACATGATAGGAAATCAACAAAAACCGCACAATTTCCCAACCCCGTTCTTTAGCCAGTTATTATCTTTATTTAATGGTTCAACCGCAACTCATGAGAATAATAGAATACCCACCCTGCATGTTGCACGAATTAGAGACAAAGGTAAGATCCCGACTTGGTCAGGTTTTGATGTCCCTTCGCGAGAACAACCACCACGAGGACTTGATCACCTCTCCCGGTGACTACGCCTCTTCGTGGTTTCTGTGTCACAACAGCACTAAAAACCAAGGGAGATTTCATTTAGGTTTAAGGTGCTACTTGTCATTGCATGGAACGGAAGAACGGAAATAGGAGATCAAGGGAAAAGAAAGGGGTAGAACGTACCATTTAGATGACGTTCATCGAAGAGCGTCGCTCCTGTCAAACCCGGAAAAAGCCTCCTCAGGCGGAAAATGGAAAGGGAAGGCTGAAAGGAAAACTACATGTCCAAGATCATAAGTTTCTCCTCGTCGTTACGATCTCGTGGCCACTGACAGATTGTAAATCAGAGCTAGGATGAAGAAGTTATGGAAGAAAAAGCCGGGAGTATCTCGGGAGGGCTCCGCTTGAAGGAAAAAGGGGAGGAGTGGGAGTGGTCCGAAAGAGGAGCGGACCCCTCCTTTTATAGGCATGAAAAGAAAAATTATATGGTGTGTAAATCTTAGTACATGGCATGTACTTAGTTATTCCACACGGTCGCCACACGACTTCCAACAAGGTACGACGTGGCATGCGGCCATTGACTGGTCAACACAAGCTTCGAGGGTAACGTGTAGGCGGGGAAGAGCTACAGGGCGTGTAAAACAGGAAACATGGCGTGTACTCATTTATTTCACATGGAAAGGACACGACCTCGACATGGCACCCGGTCATTGGCTGGTCAACACACAGGTTAAGGTGGTAACGCGTACGCGGGGAGGGACTACACGGCGTGTATTATGGGACACAGGGCGTGTACACACTTATTTCACACGGAAAGGACATGACCTCAACACGGGGTATACCTGGAAAGGAAATACACGGCGTTTACTCAAACTGCACGGCGAGTAGTTTCAAAATTATTAAAAGTGTGGGAAAAGTCCATTCTACCCTCTAGAATTATTCTTGACCTCCTTTTCGACAAAGGAATGGGCCGGAGAGGTCCAGGCCATTACATACCAACCTTAAGGATCTGATAAAATTATGTATCAAAATATAAATTATATTTAAAATACATATGTATATAGAAACACATACAAATGTGTAAAAACCATAAATATATCAATTAAAATTATATATCATTTAGTGTTAAAAGGAAATTACTTTTTTAAAATATCAATCATGATGAGTTTCTTACATATAAACAAACTTGACCCATAACCAATGCTCAAATTCTTGAATTTCATTTGTGTCATATAGTGACAAATACATTATCCTAAAACATTGAAGGAAAATATATCACTTATTTTTAAAATTTGTAACTTCCCTATAATTTTTTATTTTATATAAAATTCATTTAGTTGTTATTAATAATATATATGATTTTGTCATCAATATAAAAAATGTTATTCCTCATCCTTTAGGAACATTACTAATCTTTATCTTTATAAATCATCAAAGAGATTATTCATTTTCATTTGTGTTTAAGAGAAATATATATATCAAGATAATTAAATGATCCTTTGGAGTCTGATTTTTTTTTATTAGTTAAACTTCAAGAAAAACCATGATCAACCACAATATTCATGACCTTCAAATAGAAAATTTAGTGGATTATTATTAGATGGATATTAATTATACAGTACATATAAATAAATTAATTAAATCATTATTTTTTCTATATAATGGTATATTTAGAAAATCAAATATAATGATCTCTTAATTCAAAAACCATAATTAACTCAATCATTTAATAAATTTGTGGTAAAAAAATTATTTTAAACTAAATAAGTTGAATTTATCACCTCTTTAAACAATTCCAAATTTCAAAAGTGTATAGAGAAAAATGATTTAAAATATAAATATTAGATATTTTTAAATAAATAATCAATAAATTTCGCAAATACATTGATGAGGACTGTAGAGGATTATTGTCTTTGGATACTAGATACATAATCATATTACTAAATGGAATATATTCATATCTATGATAAATATTTTACATTATGAATATTTTCTTAGACAAAACCTACTAAAAACCATTCATTATGACATTAGAAAATGATAAAAGAGAAAGGGTGAGATCAGATTCAATGTAATTATAAACTAAAAAGATACAACTAATCAATTTAGAAAATTTTATAATAAAATGGGCTTAGTATTTTTTAAAAACATTCCTGTCATATATAAGATTACAACTATGAGTCAAGACATAAACCTTGATAGTTCATAAAACACGAATTCTATAGAAAAAAATTAACATAAGACATGAGATAATTTGTTTTTAATAATGATGATTAAAAATAGTCATATATATTTGTGAACTTGTATAAATTGAAATGTGTAACTCAATATGTTTAGGGTATGAGGTCATAATATTTTGTATGGTTATGGAAATGAAATATGGTTGATACAAAATCTTATGTTCTTTAAATCTAGTTCCGCGTATAATCATATGGACAAGAAACTCAGATCCACAAATAAATATATCAAAATAATAACCATGTCCACATAGAATCTTAGGGACATGAAAGATAGGTCAACATAAAATTGTTACCATGAAATTTTTTTCACACATAGCATAATTAACACATGAGTAATTAATCATTACCCAATGCATTGGAGGGATATATAATTCTATAACTCCATCAAATACTGAAAATCATACATTATTATGACACACTATCAATAAAAATAATTTATATCATACACCATATAAAACAAATAGGTTTATTTCACATTTCATCCTAGCATTACTCATAGAAAAGAAATGGGGTTCAGAAACATTTTTGAATAATAAACATAAACTATTCATAGAAATAATAAGGAAAATAGAATTTGATCATATACCTTGTAAATATGAGTAAATATAAAATATTTTTAACTGTGATGAAATTTCATTTAAAATACCACATGGTACATTTTATGTCTAACTTTCCACTTTAACATTGAAATTGACTTTTTGAAATCTAAACTATTTTTCTAATATTAATGATTTTTTTTGAAATTAAACTCATAAAATTATATAATAAAAATTATCTTAAAATTTATTGGATTAGATTATAAACAACCATTTTAGGATGCAAAAATATTAATGGACATTCAATTAAAACATTTTTTTAGAAAAATAAAAAGTTACCTCTTTTAGAAAATGATCAATAGATTATTTTTAATATTTTATTAAATTTAATAATGGGTAAAAATTTATTTAATAGGTCATTATAGAATATTAAAAATATTAATTGAGATATTTTATTGAATATATAGATGTTTATGAAAATGATTCCCAACTGAGTAGTAAAACAGAGGCAGTTTTCCATTGAAAAAATCTTTTTAACTATTGATAACATAAAGAGACGAAAATGAAAAAAACAATCATTCTATAGAAATAAATTGATTCGAATAAAAATAATGGTATATGTTAATAAAGGATCCTATAATTTTCTTCAATGGAATATCAAGCATAAATAATCCAAATTCATATATTACTAAAACATATATCCTTTAACACTCAGATAACATTTTAATCATATTCCACATGAAATAATATATTCAAATGAAAATTTAGTGATTTAGGATATGAAATCACAATGATTTGGTATATACACAACATATAATAATATATGTGCATAATATAAAATACTTACCAAAGAATAAAATTTCATACGATTAACTCTCACCTCTATTCTCATGTATCATCTTACATATTTGATCCATCTATAAACTAAATATATAAGTAGGGGAGGATTATTTGAATTTGTTGAATGATTAAAGGATAAAAAATAATTCTATAGAAAAATTATTCTATATTGTTTTAAATGTGAATCTATGATCGTATTTGGTTGTAATATCATCAAACTATAAAATTAGGATAGGTTTTAGTGGTGTCCTAAACATTATGATTTGATTTAACCCCTTAATGAAACTATTTTAACCTTACTCATGGTAAAAAATTCACTCTTAAAGTGTTATTATTTTATATATAAGGTGAATATTAGCACCTAAATTTCCTAGGAAGGACATATTAGACCATAAATTATCACCTTATAAAAATTAATTTTTTATTATTTATAAATATTTTCCATAAAATATAATTAATGTCATTTTGACACTATTCGTTTAATTTTAATTTAAAGACAAAAATAAAGTTATGGAGATAGAATATAATAGTTTCATAAAATCATAATATGTAATATATATCAACAAAATTCATGTGACAAAATAATTTATCCAAAAATTATTATAGTATATATTTTTAGAATCGTTTATCTTATGATTTTTTTTTGAAGAAATAATATGTTATAACTATGTACATATTCATGAAACTAATTAAATAACTACAAACTATGATATTATTACAATGTAAATGATAATTAAATATTATTTAATATTAATACATATCTCTGAATAAGAAATATTTTTAAACATATGATGAAATATTATATATATTTTTTCAAGAGAATGACATTTTGAAAGTTTCCTTAGATAAAAAAACAAAAATTACATTATCCTGAGAAAATTAATCCAAAATTCCATATATTAGAATATATGATGACTAGGGTCGAATTTATTCCACACAATAATATAACAGAATGTGTTTGTTTGATTTTGAAAACATATAACATTAATTATAGCCATAATTAACCTATTTTACCTTTATTGTGGTAACAAAAATTTATATTGGTTACTATTGTTGAGTCAATAATTTATCCTTATGACTGTTCCATTCCACTATGTTTTGAAAATCAAAAACCACTTCATTTTAAGGAAAATCAAATTTTCCATAATGATTATTTTCATAAGGATAATTTTCCTTCTCTAAGAGATTTTTTTATCCATAGACAAATTTTCAATGTCCATATATAGTCTCTCTAAATCTATCAAATTTTACTCCTAACACTAAAATTCGGATTCACATCTAAAATGTCAGAATCCTATAAATATTTGGTTTTAGATTTTTTTGTTTTCAAGATCCTAATTCTCTAAAGTTTTAAGACCAAATTTTCTTGAATATGGAATCTGATTTCTCGAGAATTCAGAAGCCAAATTCTCTAAAATTCATACAATTAATTATCTAAAATTAAGACTCTGAATTCTCCAAATTTCGTACTTTAAATTATTTGAAATTCAGACACCAAATTATCTAAAATTAAAACAAAAAATTCTATGAAATTCATACTCAGAATTATCTGAAATCCAAACTCTGAATTCACTGAAATTTATACTCTGATTTCTCTAAAATTTAGAATCTGAATTCTCAAAAATCGAGACTCCAAATTATCTAAAATTCAGACTCTGAATTCTCTGAAATTTAGACTCTAAATTAACATATATTTAGACTCCAATGTCACTACCCGCCCCCCCGGGGCCTGTGCCGTAACTACCCTAAGCCCGCCTTCTATAGGCCAGGGTCTGGCGACTAGCACCAAAGGCTTAAATCCCTATAACCGGGAAGGAATTCCCTCGTTAAAACGTAAACAGACACATCCAGAGTATAATCAGAAGTAAACACTAAGTAAACTGAAAGTACAAGCAAGTGAGGAAACATAAATGGGCCAGTATACAAACCCAAACTGAGAGTACAAGGAAAATACAAACAGCAGGAAAGTGACAAGCTGCTCCTGGATCGTCCTCCGGAGTTCCTACCTGAAGGGTACATACAAGTGTCTACCTCAGCTCTTTACGCCCATCTGTCACCGCCGAGCAATGTCCCGTCGTGATGTCCTCCTATGGGTACCATCTCGTCGTGCGATCCACCTCCATGTACAAACTTGTCGTAAGATCCACCTCCGGGTACCGACTCGTCTTCAGATCATCTCAAGGTACCGTCCAGCTCTACAAGCCTCAACCTCGAGCAGTGATGTCCGTCGTCTCCAACCAACACAACGTATTGTGGGGAAAGCCCGTGCAGGGATGAGAATACGCTACTCAGTAGGGACCCCGAGACCCCCAAAGGTCACCCAGAATCCACAAAGGATAACCAAAAGAAAAGATAACGTTCGTGTCGTAACATCCAACACTACTTAGGTATATGCCCATACATATACCTAAGTCATCAATTCTATCTCCACTCACGAGCTCAAGTACAACCCAGTCCACATAGAAAAGTAATTCCGGTCTTCATAAGAAACTACTACCAGTCCGCATAGGAAACCACTACCACTCCACATAGGAAACCACTACCAGTCCACATGGGTATCCACTACCAGTGCTCACAAGAAACCACTACCAGTCCACACATGAAAAATTATACTAGTCCACATAGGGAACACAACTAGTCCACATAGGAAAACAATACAATTCCACATAGGGAAACACTATTAGTCCACACAAGAAGACACTACTAGTCCATACAGGAAAATGCTACTGGTCCACCCAGGAAAATACTACCTGTTCATACAGGAATAACACTACTAGTCCACATAAGAAAACATAACGGGTCCACATAAAAAAAACTCTACTAGTCCACACCGGAAAATAGTATAGGTCCACACAGGTCCACACTGGAAAGATCTACTAGTCCACATAGGGAAATAGTATAGGTCCACACAGGTCCACACAAGAAAGCTCTAATATTTCACATAGGAAAACAGTGCAGGTCCACACAGGATAACACTACTGGTCCACACATGGAAAATAGTACAGGTCCACACAGGATATCACTACTGGTCCACATCGGAAAACAGTACAGGTCCACACAGGATATCATCACTGGTCCACATAGGGAAAAAGTACATGTCCACACAGGATATCACCACTGGTCCACACACAAAAATAGTACAGGTGCACATAGGATAATTATCCACACATGAATTCAACCACCTAGGAAAACATCCACACATGATACTTAGTCAATCATATCAATAATAATGATTGATAGTCAAGACTCAGCTCACACAGGTATGCCACAATAGAGGAAGTGATTAGATGATTAGTTGTAGCCACTAGATCATCTAAGTTGTTGGACCCACAAAGGATCAATAGGTACTAACCCCCGTAATGACCCACACAGAGTCGGAATGCGCTGACCCATACGGGATCGTAGAGTGCTGGTCCACACAAAACCTGTATGCGCTGACCCACACAGAGTCGCTGAGCGCTGGTCCACACATAACCGATATGCGCTGACCCACATGGGATCGCTGAGTGATGGTCCCCATAGAACTAGTATGCGCTGACCCACACAAGATCACTGAGCGCTGGTCCACCTAGAAATGGTATGCACTGACCCACACGGGATCACTGGGCACTGGTCAACACAGAACTGGTATGCGCTAACCCACACGGGATCACTTAGCGCTGGTCCACACAGAATCGGTATGTGCTGACCCATACCGGATCGCTAAGAACTGGTCCACACAGAACCTGACCCACACCATGTAGGCCGTTGTCGTCGTCGTCGAACTCATTGAGGATTCTAGTACAGAAGTCGATGCAGTCGCAACCAGCTCTAGGGTTCCCGCACACAGCACGTTTGTCCCAGGAGGGTCCACTCCATGAGCCAAGGGGTCGATAAGTCAACTTTCACGTAGATCATAGTGAATGTACCTCAATGTTCCGCCAAGACAATAGGAACACAACGCGACAGACGGCGCGTCAATCAGACGCCCGATCTGAGAGTTATTGGCTTTTTTGTTCCTGGGGCCCGGTTGGTTTTTATGTCAAAACCAACCTGATCATACTCCAACTGCGTCCAAACCTTGAGCGGAGTAATCCAAATGGTCTTTCTCACTATGAAAAATCCAACAAAGACAACGACATGTCAATCAGACGTCTAGAGCTCAAGATATAAGTGTTTCCGCTCCGAGGGCCTGGTTGGTTTCGTGTTCGAACCAACCCAGCCTAACCCAAAGTTCTCGGAAACCTTGAGTATAGTACATAGAAATGACTGTCTCGTTCAGAGTATCACATTGCAACTGACTGTTCATCAATCGGAGTTATGTATCCCAAGTTAGGGCATTTGAAAGGAATTGTCCGAAATGGGGGGTATTGGCTCGGTCCGGCCCAGCCAAGTACCCCCTAAGCCGGCCCGAACTGAGTCGACCCAGCTCGGGTCCGGGTCTGGCCTACAAGGGTGTGGCCCGTTCCGGCGGGCGCGGCCTGGCTTGGCGTGGAGCGGCCCGTCCCAGTGCGGTCGGACCGTGAGTCGCGGTAACAGCTCGGACGAATGGCCGAGCGGGAAAATTGATACGGGGGGGGGGGGGGGGCTGATTTTAGTTTTGGAGGCCCCATGTGGGGGCCTGCCTGTACTGTCACCACTGGGGGTTTTAACCCCAGGTTCCTCTGGATCTCGATCGATCGTTTGCTTCCTTGTGATATCGTGGGGTCCCGCGCCACAGGGTGCACCGACGGTCCTCGGTTCCTGCCGCCACCACAACACAGCTGCAGACCCTAGTGGTCACGGACCCACCCGACCGGCACGGCACAATGGCGCCGCGCCTCTCCACTGCAGCCCGCCCTGGCCGCGGCCTGTTCGTTTTCCGGCATGGCGTGATGGCGTCGAGCTCCTCTGCTGCGACCCGTTCTTGGCCGCGGCCTCCTCTTGCTTCAATGACGTGGCGCGTTGGTGCCTCATTTCTTCAGCGCGGCCGCACCGGCGGTGGTTAACTATATTCCCATGATGTGCGATGGCACCGCGTCACCTCCAATACAAACTGCGATAATCACAAACACGATGGGAGGAGAGTCGTCCATATTCGTACGTTCCGACCTCCTCTCGTTAGTTCAATATCATACGATTTTAGTAATTAACGAAGAACGCCAAAAAAAGGTATTCAAGAACACAAAATAAAACACCTACCATGCTTTTTGACGATCGTTGACGAAGTCGCTGATTAAACCGGTGTCGGTTCGTTGATGTCGGGATGCGTCTAGGGAAAGAGGCCAAGGAAGAAGCGTCGTTCGCGTTCTTTGTCGTCGGCTCCTTCTCCTTAGATTCAGTCGAAGATCGAGAAAGGTTTTCGTCGTTATTCATTGGTGATGAAGAGGCATTCTTCAAGTTCTTCAGTGGTGAGCTCTTCTAATAATTCTCCCAAATCTCCACCAAAATGAATGTTTCCAACCAAAAATAAAAGAATAACTATTATTTTAAATTGGTTTGCACGAATTCAAAAGGATTCAATTAATTCATTAAGTGAATTGGCATATTAATTTTGGGAAGGTGAAGAGTTGACATCCCACATTAATGGGGGGTTTATAGGTGTTAAAAGGGGGTTATAACCCGTGTGTCTCCCACGTTAATTATATCTTCCGATGGGAGGTTATGCTCGGGTGGCCCCCACCCCCAACCACTACATGGAGGATTAAACCGCCACAAATAAAATAAAAAATATGTAACACATTTTTTTGTTAATTTTATTTAGAAACACTCAAAATTAACTTCTGCTCTTGTTAGAATGAAACTGCAGTGAAGGTCTCCTTAAGTGAATACCATCACGGCAAGTTTAACGGTGCCCACATATTTCAATTCCAAGCACCGGTTCAAAAGATATAAAATCCAACTCGTACGTTTACTGAACGTACCCGAACAAAACTTCTAAAATTGATTCTGGGCACACCGGGCCTCAGAATTAAGCGCCGTCAAAAACTACGGACTCATAAAATTCCAAAGAAAATTAAGAAAAATATTTCCTTGAAATTTACGAGTCTTTACATTACTCCCACCTCAGGGCTTTACATCTCTGTAAAGCTTCAACTCAGCCTATGGGAAACAAAGAGGTACCAAGCACGCATCTGAGTCTTCCACTCCCATGTGCTCTCCTAGAGGTTCCTGTGCTACTAGTGAAATCACAAAAGAGGTATCGTCCGTCCATGTAGGACTCACTCCTGTCGACCCTCGATCTCCACCAAAACCGCTGATAATGTCACCCTTTCATCGACGTCTAACTACCACTGGTCGATGACGTGGGAAGAATCGAGCACGTGTCTGCTCAGCTGAGATACATGGATGGCATAATGCACCCAGTGATACTGAGGTGGTACGGTCATACGGTAAACCAGCTCGCCTACCGTTCCGAGAATCTAAAATGGGTCCGTTGAAGTGTGGAGATAGCTTGCTACCCTGGGCAAATCTCCATAAACCTCGTCGTGGTGAGACCGGTATAAGGACAAGGTCGCTATCCTCGAACTCTAGAGGCCTTCACTTCCTGTTTAGAACTGAAACTCAAAACTCCTACTTCCACGAGGGTAAGGTTGACCGAATAAAGGGTGGTCGGTTGCACCCTCTTGTGCATGAGTTTATCCTGTGCTTCCCGAGGTTTCCTTTACGCCGACCATGGAAAACTCATCCCAACATTATAGATAAACCACAACTTTTTTTCCTAATACAGTCAACCTGGGTATGAACTGTGAATCCAATCCATACCCAGACCAACGTTGTAATGCCTCGACACTACCACCAAGAGATTCCAACCAAAACTCTCGACTCTAGTTCAAGACACACCATCAGCGTATGTGTCATTATCAAGTATCCTCCCAAAGGTATCTCCAGACTTGAGGGTCAAGTCAACGGCTTACCCGAAACCTCTAGGTCTGGGACAAGATTTGTGGAAGGATGGAATGATTGGTACCTATTTCTATTGTTATGGAAGCTCGTAGAAGACATAGACCACACCTCGAATCATTCTTAGTGCCCCTGGGTCACACTCCTTGACCGTATGCAGCTACTCTCTTTCCCTGCACTCCGGCTCCCTAAGCCTGGCGGGGACTACAAAGGCGGGTGGTTGTAATATGCCGAAATGAACACCACCACATGCTGATCTCCAAGCTCCGCCTCCACGTCTGCTTCTCTAAAGATTCATCTGTCCTTATCACTTCTTCTTCCTGAAACATTTTACGTGCCCAAGTCTCCGAGACTGGTGCCAGTTTCTTGCCTTCTCACTACTAACATTAACTGTCTATAACCGATCAGCCAACGAATTCAAAACAAAAAAGGTTCTCTCTAGCACCCTATCATAATTAAGAATGCATAAGGGAAAATTGATGGGTCAGATGTCCTTTAGACACACTTAGTTAAGAAGTTCGAGTCTAAAGCATTGATCATATCGTATCCAATGATTACCAGAAATGATTGGTACGCCTCTTTGAGTTCTCAACTTCCGACATGTCATACTACCGAAGTTGTATAAGTTCCAAAAAACATGCAGCCACCTCCTCAAGCCAGTTCTCAGCCAACTATGATTTAGGCTCACCTCGGAACTTGAGGGACAACTGGTGCTGAAACATATGTATGGCACTAATCCTACGAGAGTCCTCTACCGGTACAACTGATAGTGTCTGCGGACCAACATGTAGTGACATAGCTGGGGCACAACCCGAAGGTACTATCTCAAGAATCAGTTCACATACCAAAGCCTCATTACTACATGGACCAACCCCATGGTCCCTCACTAGAAGACACTAGTAGCTAAGATCTCCATCCGCTCTACTATTGTCTAAGCTAGGCGTAGAACTCTCGCAATCACCTCCATTCAATCCACTACTACCTGGGAAAAACTGTCTCACCTCATTACCTCGAAGGCCTCTTCTGCTAGAACCCATGAAACACGCTCTTTCAGCGTGCAGCATCAACTAGTACGGCTGGTGGAATTCGCTGCCTAACGGGTGGTGGTGCTACTGGTAAACCTCCCGAAGGTTCCAAAATAAGAAGAGGGCCATGCACCAGAGTATCGTCGCTCGGTGGTCCATCATCATATACTCTCTTTTTGGAACCCTAGCTGGCTGTCTTCGCAGCGGCATCCTGATAAGGATCAGGTGCCCCACGTTCAAACGATTATAACTGGTGAGATGACTCAAAGAGACCAAAAAAGAAACTCTTAAAACACACATGCAATCAATGTTTTCATGTACTGAGTAGGAAAGCAGAAGTCAAGGTCCTGGTGTATGGATACCTCAGCCGCCGCACCAACACTGGACTCTCTGGACTGATAACCACACTCAACACCCTCAACACTATTTCTTCACAAAGAAGAAAGATCAGAGTCCTGAGTTTTGTAGCATAACCGAACTCCTCTCATACCAATTTTTCACGACCCATCCCCCGGGGCCCATGTCGTAACTACCCCAAGCCCGCCTTCCATAGGCCAGAAGCTGGTGACTAGAACCAAAGGCGTAAATCCCTATAACCGGGATGGAATTGCCTCTATAAAATGTAAGCACACTCATCCAGAGTACAAGAGGAAGTAAACACTAAGTAAAATGAAAGTACAAGCAAGTGAGAAAAAGTAAATGGGCCAGCATACAAACCCAAACTGAGAGTACAAGGAAATGACAAATAGCATGAATGTGTCAAGCTGCTCCTGGATCGTCCTCTGGATTTCCAACCTGAAGGGTAGGTACAGATGGCCACCTCATCTCTTTACATCCATCTGTCACCGTAGTGTACTGTCCCTTCGTGATGTCCTCCTACGGGTACCGTCTCATCATGTGATCCACCTCCGGGTACCGAATTGTCGTAAGATCCTCCTCCAGGTACCGACATGTCGTCAGATCCACCTCCGGGTACTGTCCAACTCTACAGGACTCAAACTCGACCGGTGTTATCCGTCGTCTACAACCAAAACAACGTAGTGCGGGAAAATCCCGTGCAAGGGTGAGTATACGCTACTCAGTAGGGACCCTGAGACCCCCGAAGGTCTCCCAGAATCCAGAAAGGATAACCTCAAGAAAAGATAACATTCATGAAGTAACATCCAACACTACTTAGGTATATGCCCATAAATATACCTAAGTCACTCACACGCTCAAGTACACCCAGTCTACACAAAACAGTAATTCCAGTCTCTACAAGAAACCACTACTAGTCCACACAAGAAACCAATACCAGTCCACACAGGAAACCACAACTAGTCCACACTAGTATCCACTACCAGTCCACACAAGAAACCACTACTAGTCCACACAAGAAAAATGATCCTAGTCCACACAGGGAAACACAACTAGTCCACATAAGAAAATATTACATGTCCACACAGGGAAACACTACTAGTCCACACATGAAGACACTACTGGTCCATTCAGGAAAACGCTACTGGACCACACAAGAATATTACTACCTGTTCACATAAGAAGATAGTACTGGTCCACACAGGTCCACACAGGAAGATAGTACTGGTCCACACAGGTCCACACAGGAAATATCTACTAGTCCGCACTGGGAAATAGTACAGGTCCACACATGTCCACAAAAGAATGCTATACTAGTCCACACAGTAAAACAGTACAGGTCCACATAGGATAACACAACTGGTCCACATAGGAAAACAGTACAGGTCCACACATGATATCACTACTGGTCCACATAGGAAAATAGTACAAGTCCACACAGGATATCTCTACTGGTCTAAACAGGGAAACAGTACAGGTCCACACAGGATATCACCACTGGTCCACACAGAAAAATAGTACAGGTCCACACAAGATAATTATCTACACAATTATTCAACCACCCAGGAAAAAATCCACACCGGATACTTAGTCAATCATATCGATGATAATGATTGATAGTCAAGACATTGCTCAAACAGGTATGCCACAATAGAGGAAGTGATTAGATGATCAGTTGTAGCCACTGGATCATGTAAGCTGTTGGACCCACAAAGGATCAATAGGTACTAATCCCCGCAATGACCCACACAGAGTCGGTATGCGGTTACCCATATAGGATCGCTGAGCGCCGGTCTACAGAGAACCTGTATACGCTGACCCACACAGAATCACTGAGCACTGGTCTACACAGAACCAGTTTACGCAGACCAACACGGGATCGAAGAGCGCTGGTCCACACAGAACTGGTATGCGCTGACCCACACATGATCGCTGAGCACTGGTACACATAGAATCGGGATAAACTGGCCCACAAGGGATCGCTGAGCGCTGGTCCACACAGAATCGGTATGCGCTGACCCACATGGGATCGCTGAGCGCCGGTCCACATAGAACTAGTATGCGCTGACCCATACGAGATCACTGAGTGCTGTTCTACACAGAAACTCACCCACACAGAGTCGGTAGTCGTCGTCGTTGTCTAACTCACGGAGGATTCCAGTACAGAAGTCGATGCAGTCGCAGCCAGCTCTAGGGTTCACGCACACAGCACGCTCGTCCCAGAAGGGTCCACTCCCTGAGCCAAGGGGGCGATACTTCAACTGTCACTTACATCAGAGTTGATGTATCTCAATGTTTCATCATGACAAAAATAACTCAACGCGATAGACGGCGCATCAATCAGACGCCCGATCTAAGAGTTATTGGTGTTTTCGTTCCAGGGGCCCGGTTGGTTTTTAAGTCAAAACAAAGCCGACCGTACTCCAACTATGTCCAAACCTCGTGTGGAGTAATCCAAAAGGTCCTTCTCACTAAGAGGAATCCAAAAAAGTCAACATAATGTCAATCGGACATCCGGAGCACAAGATATAATCGTTTCTGCTCCGAGGGCCCAGTTGGATTGGTGTTCGAACCAACCCAGCCGAACCCAATGTTCTCCAAAACCTTGATTATAGTACACCGAAACGACCATCTTGATCAAAGGATCACATCTCAACTGACGGATCGTTAATCAGAGTTTCGTAGACTATGTTATGGCATTTGAACAGAATTGTCCTAAACGGGGGGTCTCGGCCAAGTCCGGCCTGGCCCAGTACCCCCTGGGCCGGCCCGAAACGGGCGACCCAGCCCGGGTCCGGGTCTGGCCCACAAGGACGCGGCCAGGACATGCAGGCGTGGCCCAGCCCGAGGCGGGGAGGCCCGGCCCGGCACGGGGCATCCCGGCCCGGCTCGGGGCGGCCAGGCCCGGCGCGGCCGGTCCACGGGTCGCAACACCTGCGCGGCTGGTCCGCGGGTCGCGGTAACAGCTCAGCCGAACGGGCGAGCAGGAAAAATGATACGAGGGGGTGCCTGATTTTATTTTTGGCGGCCCCACATGGCGGCCCGCCTATACTGTCACCACCCGGGGGTTTTAACCCCAGGTTACTTCGGATCTCGGCCGCCCTAATGCCGGTCATTTGCTTCCTCGCGAGACCGCGGGGTCCCACGCCCCAGGGTGCACCGGCGGTCGGATGTTCCAGCTGCCACCACAGCACAAACGCGGCCCCTAGTGGTCACAGCCCCACCGGGCCGGCGCCGCGCGACGGCGCCGCACCTCTCCGCCGAGGCCCGCCCCGGCCGCGGCCTGTTGGTTCTCCAGCACAGCGCGACGGTGCCACGCTCCTCTTCCACTGCCTGTTCTTGGTCGGAGCCTCCTCTTGCTTCAATGATGCGACGTGTTGGTGCCGTGTTTCTTTGTCGAGTCCACACCGGCAGCGGATCGCTGCATTCCCGCACGGTGCGACGACACCGCGTCACCTCCACTCCAAACTGCAATAATAACAAACACGATAGGAGGAGAGTCGACCATGTTCGTGTGGTCCGGCCTCCTCCTGTTAGTTCGATATCAAGCAATTTTAGTAATTAACGAAGAACGCCAAAAAATGGTATTCAAGAACACAAATGAAAACCCATACCTCGCTTGTTGATGATCGTTGACGAAGTCGTGGATTAAAGAGGCGTCGGTTCGTTGACGTCAGGAAGAGTCTGGGGAAAGAGGCCGAGGATGAAGCGTCATTGGTTTTCTTGGTCGTCGGCTCCTTCTACTCAAATTCAGTCGAATATTGACAAAGGTTTTCGTCGTTATTTGTTGTCGATGAAGAGGCGTTCTTCACGTTCTTCTGTGGTTAGCTCTTCTTCTAATTCTCCCAAAGCTCCCCCAAAATGAATGATTCCAACCAAAAATAATAGACTCTCTATTATTTTAAATTGGTTGGAAATAATTCAAAAGGATTAAATTAATTCATTAAGTGAATATGCATATTAATGTGGGGAAGGTGGAGAGTTGACATCCCACATTAATGGGGGGTTAGAGGGGTTAAAAGGGGGGGTTAGAACCCGCGTGGGTCCAACCTTAATTATATCCTCCCAAGGGAGGTTATGCTCGGGTGGCCCTCGCCCCCAAACACCCCTTGGAGGATTAAACCTCCACAAATAAAATAAATAATATGTAACACATATTTTTATTCAACTTATTTAGAAACCCTCAAAATTAACTTCCACTCTTGTTAGAACGCAACTGTGGTGAAGGTCTCCATAAGCGAATATCAGCGCTGCAAGTTCAACGGTGCCCTCAGATTTCAATTCCGAGAACCGGTTCAAAAGATATAAAATCCCACTTGTACGTTTACTGAACGTACCCAAACAAAACTTCTAAAATTGATTCTGGGCACACTGGGCATCGGAATCAAGCGCCATCAAAAACTGTGGACTCGTAAAATTCCAACGAAAATTAAGAAAAAAAATTCCTTGAAATTTACAGTTCTTTAACCAAATTCTCTAATATTGAGACTCTTAATTCCTTATATTTCTGAATCCAAAATCATTAGAATTCAAATACAAAATTCATTGTAAAGAGAATCTTAATATCCATGTCTTATAGAATATGAATATTAATTTTGTTATATTCCATATTCTATTTTTCTTTAGACTCTGAAAATTAGATTAGTTTAAGAATATAATTTTTTCTTATATATTCTATAAAATGATTGCATACAATCTATTTCAAAATAACCATTGGTTCAGTGAAACATGTACAGGTCCCTCATAAATTCAAAGGAAAATATGATTGTTGGAAGAGGGGGCTGACCGTTGAAATTTTCCTATAAATAGAAGCTTATTTAAATGAGCTCAATAAACGATACCATGAATATAGGGACCTCATGCTATTGATGTGATTTCTAGAGAGAGTGATTATCATGCATTTTGCAAATATAACATCTTGTTAATATTTATTTGTGAGACTTCGATTGTTGTTGAGTAAAATCGATGGCTCTGAGAAAAGAAAGATAGAGGTACCAACTACCTTAATGTTTGAGGAATTTTGGGGATAGAAAGATAGAGGTTCTGAGAACAATAATGTTTGATGGATTATAGGGATGGAAATAATTATTTTGATATTCCAATTGGGGGCCTACCATGTTGTGGGTAAGGATGTCATTCCTCAATGTATAAATCAAGGGAACTTTATCCAAGTGTGTTGGATACCAGACACTTTTTGTTAAATGATCTCATACATGTCAATTGTGTTTTTCAAGTTCATTCCTACAATATTTATTTATAGAGTAAAGTAAAAATATATTATTCTTTCTTGTAAATTTGTATACTCTGATTAGTAAGAATATATATGCATTAATATATAATTTTTCCTTTTAAAAATTGCTTATGTTTAATTTGGTGAACCATATTTCCTGAACCGAGCAAGTTTGTTTAGTAGATGTAAAATAGGTCTTTTGAATTTACCTTGTTTAACATTGTTAATCATAGTTATCCTTAAGGTTAAAAACATAATTTTTTTAACATAACACTCACCTCCCCCCTATTGTATTTGAGAATCTTCATCACTATTTCAATCCTACACTTGGTATTAGAGGGATGTTTCTGAAATAATTATATTCTCATATATGTTTTTTACTCAAGTTTTACTTGTTCTATATTTTCATTATTAAATTTTATTTTTTATGTTTTTCTTATATATTCTCATCATAGTTTTCAAAACATTTTTCTATTAACAAGTTTTTTGTGGAAATATATTTTCTTATAGAATGGAAGGAATAAATGTTGGTTCGATTAATAATCTAAATCCTACTAGACCCCATATTTTTTATGGTAATGATTAAGAGTACTGGAGATATCGTATGAAGACTCTTGTTATTAATACTAGAGTAGAAAACATTGTAATGCATATTTGAGATTACATGATTCCTATCAAGGAATGAAAAACATTTACTAACTATGAAAAGAATGAATATCTAGTAAATTACAGGGTACACAATACTTTATTGTGTTTTATGATCAGGAACATATATAGTATGGTTTATTCTTATGAAGATCCAAACTACATCTAGATGAAATTGTATGTTACACATTTTTGAACATCCAAAGTCATAGAAACTAGAAGAGCTATGCATAGAGTATATTATCGTAGATTAATATTTCCTTAAAGAGAACTAGTACGCTAGGTACACCAATGATTTATGACAATTGTTAACAGCTTAAAATCAGTGGGTGATAAGGTCTAGATTATAAATATATTGTGGAAAACGTTGTATATATCATGCCTAACGAGTGGGGATCCAAAATAACAACTATTTATTAGAATATAAAAGAATTTCATATCACTCTTGATGAGATTTATGAAACTCATCTTCAACATGAGACCTGAATGAGATGAGATGATGATATGAATATGAAGAATAAGGGTAATGGAGGTGTCGTCTTTACAACAACTAAATTAAAGTATATTTAAATGGTTACAGGTTCCATCTCTATTAAAGTCACCATTTCATTTTAATCTAGTGAATGTGAACATTATGAGAATTATCTAACTAATTTTTCTTGAAGGAAGAACAAGATAGTTGGAAATAAATACATACTGTATAGATTTAATTTGAAAGGTAAAAATGACAAGAAATACTTGGAAGTCACTTACTATGAATGCAAAAGAGCAGGGCATATAAGGCGAGATTGTTCTATGATTTAGATAAAGGATATAAAGGAAAATCATTCTAAGAAGAATAGAAATTGGAACAACAAGGCTAATGAAATGAATGTTTAGAAATCTAATGACACATAATGTTCTAGTGGTGGTGAATTATCTAATGAATCCTCGCAGTTTGAATCTTATGGTTAGAAGAATCTTGGTATTCTACCCAAACTACCATTTAAAAATCATTGTCTAATGGAATGGTACACAATGCAGAATCTATAACTAATATATCTTGTAATGAAAATTATAATAATGATAAATATTATGATTCTTTGTATAATGAGTCCTCCTCAATAAAAGAAAATAATTTACCCTCTTAAGAAAGAAGTTTCATGGTTTACTAGACATCATTATAATGAAAATTATAAACTCAAGAAAAATCACAATAAGAAAAATTATTTAATTTTTGTTTTAACTAATGTAGTATCAGATAATTATAAAGATCATGATTACAAAATTTTTTATTTCAAAAGTATTTCGAAATTCATTAATGAATTTAATTTTGAGAAGGATAAACTTTTGAAGGATATTAAAATTTTTATTTCAAAGAAAAAAAATGTAGACGCAAAATCTAGTCCTAAAAAAATGTTTTTTACGATAAAAATTTGGTAATAAAACTAAAGTCTAAAATATTTTCTTTGAAGATTTGTTTTTCAAACATAACATATGGAAAAAAAAATTTGACAGGATGTATTCCCAAATTCTTCCTATAAGGAATTGCTCTGGATTTGGTTATACCCATTCTAAACCAGTTTTTTGTAATAACTTTTTTTCCTCAATGTGATCCATTCTACACTGACTGTCAGTGTAGTGGACATTGGTTGAGAAATTATTCTTTAAAAAAGTTCAATCATTAGGTTTTTTTAAATTATATTTTTCTAAGAAAATGTTCATACTTAAAAGTTTTCTTTATAAAATTTTCAGATCCAAGAAATTTTAGATTCCAAAAGTATGACTCTTTTATTTTTTGAAATATAATGAAAGTACCAACTACAATACATGTTATATGTATAGAGGATATTCTCGTTATATGACTCGTAACATAAACATATTTTAAAATATAATCAAGACAAAAGGAGATATCATTCTTCAATTTATCTGAACACAAGATCCACTTGATGATATTTTCAAAAATAATTTATATCTGATAGATGTGAAAATATTAAATAGATGTTTGGAATGATAACAGTAATGTAATATTTGATATTAACTTTTTTGAAACAAATCTCCTTACATTATGAAAATCTTTTTAATATGGGGGTTCATTTTCTTATCAATAAATTGTTTTTATAATCAATTTTTTCCAAAATTTTTTTTACGTAATCGAAATTTTTCATATATTTTTTTTAACAAATTTTTTTTATCATTATTTACATTATAATTTTCCTGAATGTAAAAGTTCATCAACAAGAATTTTCCTCATTACTGATAATTTTCCTAGCAAACATGAATGTATGTTTCCTTAGATAAATTTTCTTAATAAAATTATACTTGTGGGTATTTTATTTTTGTTTTAAATAATTCGGATTCGCATTCCCATCATCTGAATATTTTACCTTAAAACCCTCAAATGATCAGAACCTACCAAATTTATTCTTTGTTTGTCATCTCATATGTCAGATCTGATCAATTGTTTTTCCACTATTGAATCTTTTCGGGATGATGAACTATCACCTCAAATGCATATATAATGGCCCCTAATGGCTTCTACACATCTTTTATCAAGATTTTGCATGCTGAATCCCCGCTGCTCTATATAAGTCACATTCCAAGTCTTCTGGTCATCCTCAAATCCCAATGTATTTAGAATAATTTCCTTAGAGCCAAATCTCATCAGTAGTGGTAAAAATTTAATGGATGATATATATATTTAAAGGTTGGTAGATCAGAAATTCATTTCTTTGTATGATTGTATTATCTCGAAAAATATCATGTTGAATGGCTGGGAGATCTTGTGTGTATCAAAACTGAAGTCCCAAGAACAGGATTATCCAGAGTTACTGGTAGAATTCTATGAATTCATAAGTTTCTTTAGGAAATAAGGGAGATACATGTTTTCATTTATGATTTATGGAAAACAATATATTATTTCTTACGTAAAGGCTACAAATTTAATTGAAATTTCTTTTAATGGTGAATTTTAATTCAATACCCATTAGCTACAGGATATATACGGTTAGTTTGATAAGGAGAATGCTATAATGTGACTAGGTTATAAAGATGTGAATACTCCAATGATTTTTAATATTTATAAAATTTTACAGATTTGTTAGTTTTGGGTTCAGGGATTTCTCATTCTGAGAAAAAGTGATAATGATACCCTAAAGAAGAGTGATATTTACACTATGTAATTTCTAGTGAATCTCAGAAATATGAATCTACTGACGTATGACTTACATACAATCATGGATATAAAGAACTGAACTCTAGAATAGAAAATAATAGATTATTTTTTATTCCTTCTTAGATCATAGGTCTTTTTCTAGTGTCATTCAAAATCCCTTATAGTTCTATTCCAAGGAATTTCAAGGTTATGTTTTTGAGTGATGATGCACTAAGAAGAATGAAGGTTTGTGTTTCTAGTGAATCTGGATAATTATTTGATTTTTCTGAATCATATATAGGTGTATTATCAAAGAAACCAGAAGTGGCTTAGACTTCAATATAATGTGTAATGAATAGAAAGTCGAAGGAACCATACATTAAAGACAATATCCTTTTGTTCAGGAAGCTCAATCAGCACCACCTTAGCCAAAGAGGAAAAATACTTATATGGATGAATTAGTTTCAATGTGGATAGAAGAAAAGATGGATGAGAATGAATGGAATAATAGTTTTATCTTGGACCATTTTAAAGCTAATTCTTTAATGCTTAAGCCTACTGAAGAATTTGAGAAGTATGAAAAATTAAATAAGCCAAAGAATAAAATGTCTGAAGCTGAGATTGTTCAATATTTTCTGAAGGATACTATGAAATACACTTACAATCATCATGTAATAGAATCTTTTCATAAGGAACCAGTAACCATAGAGACTATGAGAAATAAGATTGTGATTCTGGAATATAACCAAGAAGAAAAAATTGTGGAATAAGAGGATGTGGAAGAACAATAATAGTAAGGAAGTGATGATACATGTGATTTTATTAGATAAGTAGAAGAATATTAAGAGAAGGAGAGAACTTATGAAAAAAAATTCATTCCAAACTTCTCAGGATGAATCAACAAAAATTATTTCACAAGGAAAATAGGATGAAGAGAAGGCAAAACTTAATAAACCATCTGGTGATAAAACCTACAAACAATACTTTGTTCAACAAGAAGATCTCATGGCAGATGCTAACAAAGAAAAAGTTGACGATGATAAGATAGTTCATATATTAGATATTGAAAATGAATCACCAAAATTAGTAGAGATCATTCTGAAATCATATTAGAGAAAACACAAATTGGTTGATACCATTCCTTTATTTTTAATTATAGACTCAATGTTCCAGATGCTTCATGACTGTTTAATCAAAAATAGGATTCTGTTTCTTTGCTAATTGAGATGTTTTTCAGGCATGAAGATGATTTCAATTCATTTTTACATCAGGTGTGATTCTCATAAGAGGTCTTGTAAGAAAATAAAAAAGAGATCTATGAAGAAAATTGAAGAGCTGAGAGTATTTAAATAATTTTAAGATAATGTGAAAGATGAATTTGATATAGATGATGAAAATATTAAAGCCCTTACTGCAATTTTCAATGAGAAGTTCAATCTTGAGAAAACGGTTTCATTTTAAGATGTGAAAGACCTAAATGGGAAGCTTAATTTAGTTTCAATGAATATTATGTTGGAAAGGCGGATCAAAATAGAGTTTGATGAATATCTTACAAAAAATGAAGATCATTAGAAGTCTCAAGTAGACCTTCTTATTCCCCAAGAAGAAAAATTCAAAGCCTTAAAGAAGAAAAATTACAATCCAGAACATTTTCTCAAGCACTTTGATGAATATCACATGGGTTTTAAGAATCTAAAAAATATCATGATGAAGTTAATGTTAAAGGATAAAGAACGATGATTTATCCCAATAATATATTTTTTTGTGCTTCCTTACACATTTTTTTTCAATCATAATGATCTTTTTGGTTGTTCATAATGTGTATTGTGGGATAGTACTAATATTTCAGGTACCATATTTTCTTCATTTCATTTATTACTTTTTAAAAACCACAATGGGAGAGAAAGGAATTATAGAAATAATACTATGCAATGAAGATAATATCCAACGTAATGGGGAGTTTATCATAGGTGAAGATTTATATAAGAATATTTATTTAGGAAAGAAAATTCAGATTTTATTTATGTATTTCAAGAATACGATACATAGGTATTCCAAAACCTAAGGGGGGGTTAGTCATATTCACCATGATTCATAAGTAAAGGGAGATTTTTTTTAATGTTTATAATGAAAAATTCTATGTCCAAATATTAATTTTCGGAAGGATGTTTGTGCTTTCCAAAAAAAGAAGAGATTATTGAGTCAATAAGTTTTCCTTATGACATTTCCATTCCTCTTTGTTTTGAAAGTTATAATCACATTAGCATAACGAAAATCATATTTTCTATAAGGATTATATTCATAATTAAAATTCTCCATCTCAAAATTTCTTTTATCCTTACCCATATTTTCATTGTTCATTAAACTATCTCCTTAAAGCTAACACATTTTATTCCTATGTCTAAAATTTGGGTTCTCATATAAAACCATGGAATCCTATAAATCTTTTATTATAGAGTATCCTATTTCTAGGTTCTTAATTTTCTAAAATTTAGTCTCTAATATTTCTGAAATTTAGACTCCATATTCCCTAAATTCCAGACTCTGATTTATCTGAAATTCAAACTCCGAATTCTCAAACATTCAGACTCTGACATCTTTGATATTCAGAATCTGAATTCTTTGAAATTCCGACTCTAGATTCTCTGAAATTCATCCTCTGAATTCTATGAAATTCAGACTCTGAATTCTCCGATATTTAGACATTGATTTCTATGAAATTAGACTCCAAATTCTATTCAATCCAGAATCCTAATTCACAAAAATTCATACTCCAGTCTCATTGAAATTCAGACTACAAATTCTTTGATATTTAGACTCTTAATTATCTAATATTTTGACTCTAAAATCTATGAAATTTAGACTCCATGTTTTCTAAAAATTAGAAAACTAATTCCACAAAATTCAGAGAACAAAATATATTAAATTCAAATTCCATACTCTTTGTAAAAAATAATCCGAATATCCATGTCTTATAGAATCAAAATATTTATTTGGTTAGATTCTGAATTCTATTTTTTCTGAGACACTGAAAATTATATTTGATAAGTACTTTATTTTTCCTTAAATATTCTATAAAAAATGTTGTAAAATCTGTTTCAAACTAACCATTTGTTGAGTGAAATATATACATTTTCCTCCTAAATTCTTTGAAACATATGACCATTGGAGGATGGAGCTAACAGTTGGAAAAGTGCTTTAAATAATAGCTCATTTGAATAAGCTCAATAACCCTATCGATGAATCTAGAGACCACATGTTGTTAATGTTATTTCTAGAGAGAGAGACTCTCATGCCTTGTGTGTACTAAACATCTAGTTCTGCTTGTTTCGTGCGACTCCAATTGTTGTTGAGTATAATCGAGGGATTTCAGGGATAGGAAGATAGAGGTGCAGACTACCTTAATGATCAAGGACATCTAGGGATATAATGACAGAGGATCCAAATAAAATAATTTTTAAGGGAGTTTGAGGATAATAAGAGAAATTCCGATATTTTTATTGAGGCCATACCCTGGTGTAGGTAAGACAAACCTTCCTAAATGAATAAATCAATGGACCATTATCCATGTTTGTTGGATACCCTACTCATTGGGTTAAAAGATATCATAATTGTAACTTGTTTTGTATCATGTTTACTTAAGCAGTAAAATTATAAAAGAAGAAATTATAACTTTATTATAATTTCTTGTACTTTTTTATACTCTGATTAGTATGATTATATACTCTTTAAGATAGAATTTCTTCCAGGATAACATTCCTTAGGAATCATTTCAAAAACCATATTTCGATAACCTAAAAAAATTGTATAGTATATCAAAAAGATTTTTGTTAAATTTAAGTTTGTTGTCTTTATTAAACACTGTTTTCCTTAAAATTACAAAGATGAGTTTTTAATCTTAAAACTCACACCCCTCTTGTATTTGAGCATCTACATCACTATTTCGATCCTAAAACTATTCATGTTGAACATAAATAAAAGAGGCCTATATTAAAAATTCTATCCTCCGGATTATGTTTTTTATCCACTTGTAAAAATTCTATATATATAAGTGGCATAAATTAGATTAAGATAATAAAAAACTCAATGAAAAACATTTTTCAAAGAATTTTTCTTAAATACAACAATAATTTTATGCCAAATTCAACAATAAAATTAATTAAAAAACAATAATTTATTATTCATAATATAATAGAAATAATTTAACTTTGATATCATTTTCTAAAAAAAATTGAAAATTTTTAATTTGTGAATCATCAATAATATTATAAATAAAAATTAATATTTTTTATTATTCACTCAAAAATAAATATTTCTAAAAAATCATATAAATTAATCAAAATATAATTCTTATATTTTGATATTAAAAATGTACTTATTGAATGAAATAAATATTGAAAAAAATTTGTATTATATTTTCTCACGAGAATAAATAAAAAAAACTAATGGAATTGTATTTTTTAAGCAGAATATAACATTACTAAAAAGTAATGAATATCTGTTAAGAATAAATCAATAAGTTCATATTTCATTTTTATATTATATATATATATATATCATAATATTGTTATTCTAGTTCACGCCGTTCATTTTAAGAGATAGATTATAAGTATAACATTTGAAAAACATACATCATGGTTCATTTAATATAGTGTTGCATGTTTATATATGTAGTAGAACATAGTGTCATTTTAAAATCATTGAGATTTACAAAATACATTACTTTACAAAATTATATCCATATAATTTTCTTTTTTTATGGAAATTAGAGGATTTATTTTTTAATACCCCCTTTTAAAAAATCACATCATAAAATAATTTTTAAAACATTCTCTCAAAAAGAGTAAATGGAAAATAGATAAGTATTCTGAAATAACACAGAAATATGTTTATATATTAGAGAACAATAGTGGAAAGGTAAAATATTGAAATGGAGTAGAAAAATAATTCTAAATTATTAATATAGAGTGATAGAAAATATTATTATTAAAAGGGTATTCATAGTAAAATCATAAATCAATGATGAGTGAGAGGGTCCTCGATTCATCAAAAATATAGTTAAAAATATTAACATTTATTTTAATAGCGTTTTCCAAAAGTGGATGGATTCTTTTTACTATAATAATTACCATCATGGGAAAAAATTATTTATTAATTTTCATACCATAGTAAAAAAATTTATTCTTTGGATATTCTAGATTAATTTTTAAATAATCTCATACTACAATAAATAAATATTTAAGACAATTTTTTATTACCTGAATCACTAATAAATACTCTTAAAAAATAATATGATCCAAACCTAACTATATTTGTTTCTCCTTTATCCTAATATTTTCCAAAAAAATATTTTTCACATGATATCCATTATGGATATGTCACATATTAATCTCAAAATACAAGTATTCAAATTAATATATACTAAATATGGTCAACCTTAAAACACTTACATAGAAAATGAGTTTCCAAAATCAATAAACATAATTTAAAAAGAATCTCACTAAATTTTAAAAATCCTATAAACATTAATCACCCAATCAACATAATGTTTTTCTAAATATCACATAGCCAATCTGTGAATACCATGATCATATATTCTCATTAAAGATGGTAATTCCTATAATTAACATCCAAACTCTATGAAAATATAATTTGACTCAAAAAATAATAATTTTCTTCCACTATAATATATTCAATAAATATGAAAATTATTTCAACTCCATCAAATATAACATAAAATACATAGACATTAATCAACTATTTTGTTTCCAAAGCCTTCAATATCGTCTATTTTACATTATCAATACCAATCATCTCTTTTATCCCAACTAAAGATTATTTTCCCAAAATGAAGAATAAATTAAATGTCCTATATCTATCAATAATGTGATTTCCCTAAAAGACTATATAAAAATTAAATTACATTTCTAGTTTACTGTTACAATTCAACATATACTGGAAAATACATAAAAAATTACTACTAAAAAATTCATATATTTTTAATGATTCGTATAACAAGATTAATTTTGATAAAAAAATGTAAATCATAATTCCAAAATTTTAATACATAAACACTTCAGTAACACCTTCTTTATTAGGGAAATAATAAGTTTTCTTCATCTTATTCCACAAAACTTTTATTACACCATAGGTCATTTATAGTCTTTTCTATAAAAAACCAATACGTGTAAAAACTATTCGATCATCTTCTTCATCTTCAACCATAAGAAATTAGTTTTCATAACTCCAATACTTTTTGAAATTTAAAAAAATAAACCATATATTATACCATAGATAAACCATTATTATGATTCTTTTAATTTATAAAATTCATTTTCCCCTAATAAATATTTTATCTTTGTCCTTATTTTACACCCCCAAAACATCATCCCATTCTTCTGAGAAATCTCCTTAGGTTATTCTCACCACATACATGAAATATTGGGAATTAATTATTCATTACTAAATGGTCTTCATGAAACTATTTTTTTCTCTTATTTGAAATTTTCAGAATCAAAATTAACTTGAGGTTTTTAATTAAATAATGAGAGATATGATTATGTGTAATTAAATGGTCACTCTTTCCAAATCTTATTTATATTTGTTTTGGATACAGAATACAATTCCCTTGAAAATGAAATTAATTGTTATGTAATTTATCTAGCTTATCCAATTTTTTAACAACAAATTATATCATGAAAAATAATAATTTCAGTTGGAAACCATATGAACATGACTAAACATTTATAAGCTTTCTAAATCGTGACACATTATTTTCAATATATGATAACATTAGATACACATAGTTGATACAAGGATAATTTCTTATTGAAATTTATCATAATAGTCCTTAAATATATTTTTATTTAACCAATGAATATCCCACAATAGTGTTAGACCAGGTGCACAGTAAGGGCACACTCACTAAGCACCAGAGCGATGGATGATATATACTCATCCAAATAATTTTAGTGGTACATTCCCCAGATTTATATATCACAAAATCAAGTCCACATATAATATCCACATTGGTATGTATTTCCAGGAGAGATACATAATATCATCCATACAAAGAATTTATTATGTTTTCATATATTTCAACTTATCCCTATGGTTTCCACCTAATATTCTATCCAAAATTTTTATGTCATTACTTCAAAATTCCAAAATAGTGATTATTGTGACCATGTATTTTTTATATAAATATTTTATCAATTTAGATTGGTATTGAATATATTTAAAAAATATGTTCTTTAGGACCATAAATGTTTAGTGTCTCTAGATACTAGATACACAATGTTTTTATTTAATTTAAAATATTCCATATCTCTCATAATTATCTTCCCACATTGAAATCTTCTTAGACATACCTAACTTAAACCCATAATCATGACCTTGGGAAATGAAACATAAGAAAGTGTGAGACTATATTCTCATTAAGGGTAAAAAATATAGATATCGACAATCACATTAGAATAACATGCTTATAAGGGTACGCGAACATGAAAATAACATTTAAAAAAACTTATAAAATATATTCAATATTATAACCATTAGTATATAACTAAATCATAAATATTGAAAATCCATGAATAATAATGAAATCAATGACCATGGACCATTTTATAACAAAATAAACATATTAATATTTAAAATATATAATCATAGAATATTTTAATCTTTTATAAGTAGAAATAGGTTCAGTTAATAAGTGAAATATATAAATTTCAGGCACACATAAGTTTACAAGCATGAAAATAGGTCTCTATATAATCTTAGAGAAATAAAACCTATGTACACATATAAAAATATTTATATTAATGTCTTGTCCACATATAGTATTATTGATATACAATCCAAGTCTAAAAATAATCATATTTACATGAAATTTAGTTACAATCATAAAATTAGAAACATGAAGATGTGTTCATTCATATCATAATTAAATAGAGAGTTATGAATATTTACCCAATTAAGTATAAAGATATATAATTACAAGCCCACCTATCATATAATAAAAATCAGGTATATATGTTTTTCAATATCATAAATCATTCATCTTATTAAAACATGTGAATAATAAATAGGGTTGTAAACATTTCATAAGGGAATAACCTATCAAAAAAATGAGTTTCATAATCATTTTCCTATTATATTGATTAAACATATTGATCATTAATATGTATGGTAACATTTTGTCATATATAAAATAAATATATGGTAACATAAAGTGATTTCATCTTAGGTGTAAAATAATTATAAATATAATAGGGGATATTTTTTGAAAAAAATTGTGTTCTTCTTTGAAACCATTTATTTCAAATATCAAAAATTTCCAAAATATTTAAAAAAATTCTTCAAAATAATAAATGGAAATTTTTAAATAATATTCAAAATATTGAGTCTTTATTATGATGAGAAACTATTTTTATTCATTATAAGTAAAAAATAACATTCCTTTTAAAACATTTGTATGAAAAGTAATAAAGTACAATGTTCATAAATGTGTTAGTATATCCCTTTTAAAAAATGAGTAAAATTGAAATAACTTGAAATCTCATTAATAAAAAATATTGTAATACTAAAAATATTCAATATAAATTTTATGGAAAATATTAATTTGGATGAAAAATATTCCCATTCAAGTTGTAAAAATAGATAGTTTTCCTCAAAATAATTACATGAATATCTTGAATATATAATACAAGGAAGAATAAATAATCAATATTAATTATGTATAAATAAGTAGACGTGACTAATATTATATGGATTTATAATATAATGATTATAAAATTTCATTACTAAAAATTCAATCATAAAAATCCTGATTAAAAAAGGATTGAAACATAGTTCCTTTACCGCCTTGGTAATATTCGAATCATAGTCCCGGTGAGATAATATTGTCAAATGAATATTAAGATATCATGGACATAGGTATATTAATTATATAACCTAACTAAGGGTATTTATATACACATAATAAATTTATATAGGTGCATATAATAAAAAATGTTCTATAGAAGAAAAATTGAGATGGAAAATCCTTACCACAAGTCTCATATTTCTTTATAAACATTATAACATTATTTGTAATAAATATATATTAATTATAAATTTATTCATTAACAATAAATATATATATCATTCAATTTAGGATTTACTTGTAACATATCATAACTTGTTTTAAATTTTTACTAAAATCATTGTTTTCAGTGGTAACTACTTTATATTTATGGATATTTCCATTCGGGCATCTTAGTCCTTGTACATTGATAATGGTTCAGTAATATCAATAAATTTATTAAGTATATAAACTTAAGATATAATAATTATAAATTAATTTAGTAAAATAAAAAAAATTATATATTGAAAATTGGATGATGTCGTTAATGGAGCTGTTTGATCATATGTACACAATAATGTTGTTTCAATTTATTAACAGGTTGAATGAAATATGAGAAAATAACAGTTAAACCTTATAGTATAATTATTAATTAATATATATAATAAATTTGTTTTTTATATCTTCATTACCATCAAATTTAAACTTCAATGAAGAAAAAATCGCATCACTTTATGGAGGTGGTATTCTATATGTACCCACGATCAACGTTATCGTTTTCCATGAGATTGGAACATAAGAAGGTAGATATGATATAATAACACATAAAGTAAAAAAGTTTAAAAAATATAATATATAAATATTGTCCCCATCATAATAAAAATCAATAAATTTTTGTGTTGGGAAATGAATTATTTATCTACGTGGACATGATAATCTGTATGTCCAAGTTAGAAATAAATTCACATTCTGTTTGATGGAAAGAGATGGTCAATAAATTTTGTTTCATAATCATATTATCATTTCAGTATATTTAGTATTCTATAATTATTATTTATTGAAAAATTATAGATATTATACGAACTAAAATAAGAAACAAATTAAATGAATTTAAGTAAGTGGATTACCTCTTCTTCAGTAGGCCTCACATAGTTCAACTCTAATGGACCATATGAATTGTCTTATAAGAAGACCAGAATCACTAATTCATTTATAAATAATTTAATAATAGAATTTACCATGTTTTAGTATAGATAAAAGGATTAATGAGGTGTAAATAAGATGGGGGAGTTGTTTAGATTTATATGTGAGAAGAGGGATAGTCATGAAATATCATAAATGGTTAAAAAATAAAAAACAATACACTATCAAGAAAAATGATTCAAATTTTAAAAATAATTTAATGATAGTAATATATTTGGATTATATACCATCAAGAAATACATTTTTACTAGTTTAATTGGATTCTTGAACCCTATTGTTTGATTTAACCCCATAGTTAATCTATTTTAACCATAACCATGATAACATCATATTCACTATTAAAGTGTTATAATTTTTCCTATAAGGTTAAAATTTGATCATAAATGTCCAACATATGATATTTTATTCCATATAGTTCCCACATTATGCTATAAGTTTATTTTTATTATTATATAATAATTTAATAAAATATTATTTTCATCAAATATTATTAAAGTCATTTTGACACTATTGGTGTAATTTGACTCTGAATACACTAAGAAAAGGGTTACATTTGAATATTATACATTCACACATCCCTAATATGTCATATATTTGAATAAAAAATATTTCAATATAGTAAAAGTTCCAAATTTTATTAATTTTTATATTTTGAGTATCAGTTATTGTACTTTCAAATTAATTGTTGAAAAATAGTGTCAACATTGTATGAGTATTTTATTGATATTATTCAATCACTATAAAATTAAAATAAATTATTATAATTAATTATATTACTCTATATTTAAATAAATATTTTTAACAAAACATCACTTATTTAAATATTTTTGATAGTGTATTGGAGATATTAATGTCAAGAGAATGACATTTTGGAATTCTCATTATATTAAATAATCTGTATGTAATTATCATGGGGAACTAGCTCAACAATTTAATATATTAAAATTTTAAATTAATAAGGTCTAATAAATAACATCAAATGAAATAAATTTATCTACTCGGTTTCTTTTATACCCCGTCACAATACATTTAGCCCCAATTAAGACAATTTTCTTTTTTGGAAAAAAATTTATCTTGGTTACTATTCATATTGAAATGATGTAATTATTTTAAATATTTATCCTCACTATTCCTAATATTGTAACCATTTATAATTTTTAAATCACTATAAGTGTTATATATTTATTTAAGATAAAAATACAAAACTCTTGAATTTATTGATTATAAATATTCCATTTTTATATATAAACATATTTTTAATTAAAATTGATCCATAATATTTATTAAAATGGTGTTAATTATATTATTGATGATATATTAGTACTAATTTTACAATAAAACCATTTTTAAAAAAAATTAAATGATTTTTACCCTACTGAAACAAAAATATAATTTTTTATAATAATTTGTATTTTTCACAATTAATTAAAAGTCAATAATTGGAGAAAAATAGTGTAAATATTCCCAATGACAAATCTGACATGATAAATTTAAAAATGGAATACATTTAATGAAATACATATTGAAAAAAAAAAATTATTTATTTCATTAAAATAAATAAAATCATTTTTGAAAGAAATGTAGTTTTTTGAATAATATAACATTACTAACTATTAAATACTTATTGCATATTAATTAAGGAATTAGTTTTTATTATGTATTTCCATTATATGTATTTTATTTTTTTAATCCTACTCATTCCCTCAAATTTAAAGGATATGTTATAACTATAATATTTAAAAATTATATTATTTAATTGTTCATTTTACATGGTGGTGCATGTTGTATACATTATCAAACATAGTGTTCCATTAAAAACTCTGTGAGATACACATAGACTATTTTATAAGTAACCATTTATAATATTTCTAATGTAAAATTTAAAGCACCAATAAATATTAGTTTTTATTTCAACAACCACATTATCCAAGCATATCATACCTCCTATATTCTCAATACATCATTTCTTCTGTCAATAATTTCATTTTAATCTATATCCATGATTCATAAAAAATAAATTCCGAAATATTTTAAATATTATTTAATGATGGATTAAATATATTTTTTCCCTTGATATTCTCTGAAGATATTTTTTTAAAATAATATTCTTTTTGTTTATCGAATGTGGTTTTTTTTTGAATTTTTATAAAAGTGTTAAAGGACTAATATCTATTAACTTGAATTCCATTAACTTATTTTTCAGCCATCATTATTAATAAATTATTTAATGATTGATTTTTAAACATAGAAGATATTGTATAATGAAAATGATTTCCATAATATATTTCAATTTTTTTGACTACAAAATTTAATATAAAAGTAGAAATAGAGTTTTACAGTATATTGGTTTTAATGATATTTAAATGGTATTTCATTTCATTAATATCCAAAATATCTGATTTTACATATAATCTATGGTAATAAAATACATATATATAATACTAATTCTTTCCCTTGATGGATTATTATTAGGATACTAAGATTTTTATTAAAACCATTTTGGCTAGGTTATTTTGTGATGAAATGTTTTAGCATTTATTATAAACATTTTTTTTCTATGGGTTACAAAATGATGAATGATTCACTATATTTTGGTAGAAATATGAATGATTTTTATTTATTTTTTAGAGGAATATAAATATATATATCTCCACATAATTTGATAAATTTCTATGACCCATGAGGTAATTTTTTTATTAGTGAACTTGGTTTTATTTTCAATATATTATTCGTGGACCAGGTGTCATGTTCATCAGTTTAGGAATTTACCTAGTTTTGTGTCCTAAATAAATTTTTGGATATGACTTTCTTGTCCATAATATTGCTAATGGATTTGGTTTCTAGTCTATAATTTTATTTGAGGGCCTCAATTTCTTATCCATCATTTAAATATTGAACAGGTTTCAAATTATACATGTTTGTAGAATTGTAATTTTGTTTTTTCACAATCCTATGTGTATATTATTCTATGAAGGATAAATTTCATTGATTCCGTTAAACATAACTCCTTATAAACATCCATTCATTAATCAATGACTTGGGGTTATGATCTATATTATATAGTCTGTGGATTTTAATTATCAAGCTCTTGTTCTCATTCCCTTATGATCATATTATGATTAACTGACGATTAATATAACCATGTTTTACCTTTTATGAGCATCTAATCTCACCATTTATTTTGTAACCTTTCTATATTTTATGAATAAATTTGTCATACAGGTCATATCTATGAATAATAACTTATATGATGATTTTTCTTTTGATATATTGAATATATTTCACAAAATATGAAGATTGTTTATTGTGTCTCCAATGTCACTGAAACAACATTGTCCAAGGGTGTATATTTTTGTAATATATTGGATATTCATATATTAATATGTGTTATATATGTTAAAAATATTGGATATCTATGTATATCTTAGTGGCAAGGTTTAATCAATATTGGGATATTAGGATTAGAAAATGTATTGAACACCCTTGTGGAAAATCCAAATTATAAGGGGGTATTTTAAATTCTTATTAAGATGTAGTGTGTGGTGTGTGGTGTTTGAAGATATACATCTCTAACTAGAAACTATAAGTAGGAATTGTTTTAACATAACACAAAAACTATTGTAAGGGTGTAACCTAGCCATCATTTTGGTGCATGTTCAGTGTCCATTATTGTGAACATGGTTTGACACTCTCGAATGATATGCTTAGTTTAACTCTTATTTAACTCATTATATATTATCAAGGATTTTAATAAATTATAACCAATGATGTATAAGGTTATCCATATATTTTTATAAATGGAAAATAAGGTTTCATGATTTAGACATCATAAGAATTAATTTTCATTAACATATGAATTATCACTATGATTAATTTTTATCAGACTACTATTTTTGGTTTTATTAAATTGATATAAATTTAATGAAAGGTTAGACATACAATTTAAAAGCTAATGTAATGACCTTCTTCATGAATAACCAAATGTCTTTGGAGATGGTATGAAATTTTTTTTACTATACACAGATAACACTCTCAATATATAAGTGGTTCCAGTGGTTATGTTATTGAATGTACCAAGGAGGAAAAAACACGGCTTTGAATATCTTATGAATCAACATCCAACCTCTTTTTATTGGGAATTTTATCCACTCATTTATATTAATGGATCATGTGATGGAATATATATATCCATTTATCTATTCTCAAACCATGAAAATGTCAACTTGATAGTTTATCATTTGGAAGGTGAAGTAGATTAATTTTCAATGGTTATTAATAATATGATTTAAGATTATAAAATTGACTCTAGGGAATGTAATTTTTTAATATGATATTATTTAGTAAAAACGACGATCATAATTTACATAAAAAATCGAGGTGGAATTCTATTAGCTTAAAAAGAAGGATGATGAATACATTAGTGCATATCTTGAAAACATTACCTGAATTTTAAGGAATGATTTTTCTAATCATCATCCCTAAAATAACAATTTATCAATTATTTATTGTTTTGAAACAGTATATATTTTATAAATAAAATATAAGTGACATTGGAAGATATAATGAAATCATTCTTTGTGAACTCCAGAACCTCATGGATTGAGTTATCAGAATATGAAGATGGAGTTTAATTGAAGCTCTATGATGATATCACATGGAGGGAAGAAAAATTTTCAAACTCTTACTTTCCAATAATGTGGGATTGAGAACATAAGTGAATTCTTGAAAGGAAAAAGTATATGATTAATTTTTTGAATCGAAGACATTGAGAAAAATAATTTTTCAGTTTCTAGAAGAATAAATTAAATAAAATGAATATAGAGACCGTTCAATAGATTTAAACACCCAAAATTCATTTCTCTAGATGCATGTAGTTTTCGAAGTGTGGGAATCAATGCATTATTCTAAAGGGATAATGAGGATAATACACCACAAAAACCTATAAAGACAATGGAAAATGATAAATTGTAATCAATCACAACAACTAGTTTGAATCATGATAAATATAGAACACATATTATACACTCAAATGATTGTAATTTCATGTTGATTTTTGCATTATTTACCATTATATAAATATTATTATTATTTATTTAGTAAAAATTGAATTAATTTTTTGTAGTGATTAGCTCTATCTAAATAGATTCATGAATAAAGAAATCTTATTTGATAATATGAATTGACCTATAATCATCAATCAGTGAAATGATGAACCAGAATACACAATGTAATTTTTTTGGCTATTGTAATAACATATTTAATTAATAATGCGTGAAATATATATTATGAATCATAAAAATTTAATTTTGTCATTATTTTGGGAAATCACTCATGTATATACATTTATCTGTGTGGATTAATAATTGACTAAAATTATTTCAAAATAATTTTAACATTACTCATGAAAGGATATGATATAAAATCAATTCTGTCATTGAAATTCAATTTTTAAAAGACATAATTTGATGATCTGTAATGTTTGTTATTTATGGAATTGATTAATTTTTAATTTTGGGTTTATTATTCATGTTTTATAAATTAATATATTATATATATTAATATTGGATAAAATTTGATGTCAGTTTTTTTCTTGAAATATATTTTTAACAATTAGTAATGAATTTTGGATCTTATGATTGGCTAAAAATTAATTCTAGTTTATCAAGCATGAAAAAATTCATCTTCAGTATCCATATTTTGTGGTAAGAGATGAGATATAATAAGATTTCATCGAAGAAAAAAAAGTGGATTGAATTGGTCATTCAATATTTATTGATATAAAAAATGTATATTTACCTGAATATTCTATCTTGATTTCCAATGATACGTGCAAAATTATGGAATGCAATATGAAAAAAACATCTATATTTATTTTTTTGATGAATTATTGGATTTTTCACCCATCATGTATTTATTGTTTAGTTCTCATAACCATGTTATCTATCAATGTATATTAATCATTAATCATTGTTTTTAATCACCTTCAATATTCTTATTTCCTAACATGGTTTTATTGTTTTGAAACAAAATAACGCTTTATTCTGGGTGTCTATTAGTTTTCAATTTCCCACTTTTCAAATGGATGTTTTATTATATTTCTTTGTGTGTTTTTTCCATATAGTTGATATTAAATATCCAATACTTGATTACTAATATTAATATCATATTCAAAGGTTATAATTTATTTAATTGGGATATAAAAAAAAATTTAAATAATTTAAAATAATAATATATTTAATAGTTTATAAAACATTAAACACTAATCTTAAATGAATCATAGAATATTTTAATAGTTGTTACATAATAGAGAAATTGGTGGGTATAAATTTAATTAGAAATATTATTATAAATCCATATATAATATTATTACTTTGTAAAAATATTCAAATGAGTTATTATGAAATAATAACTCAATTTACAAAAAACTAATTTTACTCATCAAAAAATTGTTTTTGTTTAAAAATGATTTTTATTAATTTTTGGGACAGAATATTATAATAAATTTTTTGAACATTAAAAAAAATATAATTTATATAAATAACATAATTTTTTAAATCATAAATGAAATTTATATTAGTGATAATTTTTGGGATTTTTATAGCAATATTGATTTTCATATGAGTAGTGAAAAATAACTTTATTTATTGAAAACTGTATTTCTCTTTAAAAATTTAATCACATACTATTTTATTTGAAAATTCCTTCCAATAAGAATTAATTCTATTATATATTTATTGATCCATTTATTTTCTTGTAGATTAATATTATGGTTAATTATTTTATAATAAAAAATTACTTAGAAATAATTTTTCTAAAAAGAAATTATTTTTGTTGTTTTTTGTGTTTTAATCATAATTAATTTTCATCTAATAACAATTTTATAATATTTAAAAAAGTATCCCATATTTTTAAAAATATAATTGAAATTTTGTAAAAAGGTATGTTTTATTTTTTATTATGATGAGAAACTCTTCAAATTGTTTTCTACTTATTTAACATAAACTTTGTAATTATGAAAAAAATTACATGAAAAGTAAAAGAAATGACTATGAAACATTACCTTATCCTACTTTATAAGTATATTTATACCATGTACAACAATTTATAGAAATTGGGTCCCCTTATTTTTATATTAATTGGATTACAACCATCATATTAATTTATAAATACAATAAATACAAAATGTTATTCTCTTGACTTTAATTTCTATAACCATTTTAAATAATTATAAAAGGATGACATGTTTGATTATAAATTTTCCGTCGAATTATCAATTAATTTTTACCTTATTAACTTAATTTTGATTTCTTATTTGAAAAATTGCATTTAATTCTTATGAAAATGTTGACATAATATTTATTTAATTAATATAAAAATAATCATTTGATAATAAAAAATGTAAAATTTAATACCATTTAGGTGAATAATAATTTTATATTTTTGTATATAAATATTAATTATCAGGGATGAGTTAAAATTTTTTATTCAACTTAAGTATTTATATATGAGTCTTTAGAAGGAAATTAATAGAATATTATAAAAAATGACCTTAATAATATTTTATAAAATACTATTTTCTAATGTTTTTTAACTGTCATTAACATCCTTAAATAGGAAGTGGTGGATATTATATATTATAAAATTTCATATATTTTTCATTTATAAATAAATATTCACCTTATTATTGTGGCATTAAACCTTTGATACTGTAATGGCCCGGACCTCTCCGGTCCATTTCTTTGTAAAAAATTTAGATGTGGTCAAACACGACACGTGTTGTAATAATAATTTTTTATAATAATAATTGATAATGGTGGCGTGAAAATATTTGGTGTTAATTAGATAAAATGGTTTTAATTTAATCATTGTAAAATATAAGAAATAAAATCAAATATATTTAATAAAATGATGGGAGGCGCATGGAATAAGTTATAAAGGAATAAATTACAATAAATGAGGATCATGTAATAAATTATAAAGGAATGAAATGCATGGGGTGCATGGGTGTGACCTTGTACAGGAGGCGTTGTGCGGTTCTCCACAATTAAAGTTGGAATTGTGTTAATAACATTAAAAGGGTATTATTATATAATAATTTGTTATAATAATAATAACATGAAGAGGCACGTGAATGGGGTTCCCAACCATGCGTGAATATAATGTTATGGGATATATGGAGTAATTATATGGAAATAATGGGCGTCAATAATAATAATAATTATTAATGTTAATGATGGGGACCCGTTGATGAAATTGAAAGAGGATTTATTACTATTTAATTAAATAATAATGATAAAGGTGATAGAAATATGTGTGTGATTGGTAAATTAAATTAAATGGGTTTAAATTTTTGGTTAGTAAATTAAATTATTTGAATTTAATTAAATGGAATGGTTTTAACTTAATAACCATGGTAAACTAATTTAATGGGATTAAATTAGTACTTTAATTATGGGTGTTATTATTATTAATTTTATTAAATAATAAAGTTGAAGTGAGAATGGAGTTTGGGGCGTTCCACATGGAGTAAAAAAAATGGGAGGCGCCACTTTTGGTGGTGGGAGAGAATCATGAAAGAAAAAAAAATAGATTGGAGAGAGAAACAAAAAAATAATAATAAGAGAAATAAAATTAAAAGACAAATAAATGAAAAAGGAGGAATTGGTGCTTAATTATAGCACCCATGAAGACTCCAAAACGTGATTTCTTTTGGAGTTATGAAAAATAAATAAATAATTGATTAATAATAATAATAAAATATTGTTATTATTAATTTTGTTGATAGAACACCTTTTTGTCCGTAATTTCTTCGTGCGACCTCGGTTTCACGAACCGTCAGTGGCAGTGCGACCCTAACTACGAGACAAAAATTATGAGTCCAATATTGGATGTCTTTTTCGGGTTTTCGGATTGGGTACCCGAAACGCTCATGAATTAATAGATTTAATATTGTTATTATTACGGGATCTTGTATCCAACTTATCTCCCTCATACGGTATCAGATTGACGATCCGTCAGCGACAGCGTAACCCTGAAATTAAGATGGTCATTTTAAGACCAGTGATGGATACCTTTTTATGAGTTATGTCTCGGGTCAACGAAACACACATATAAATAAAATTGACGTTATTATTAAAACGCGTGGAAACAGCGTGACGTGTTGTGTGTTAACCAATCAAAACATGTAACGTATGTACAGTCACATCGTGTATTCATTAATGCACGCTGAATACGGATTTATCTATTTGTTGCCTATATAAGAACGAGGTCATGTTTTATCTTCCATATCGATCGCTTCTTTGTCGCACGACGACGCTCTTGGAAAATCGAGAAGTATTCCTCCTCTAACTTCATTGTCTGAGCTCCGAATTACGATCCGTCAGCGGCCACATGATCGTAGCGACGAGACAAAGCTTCTAAGCCCGGACTTGTCACCTTTCCTTCCGACCTTCCTTCTCCAGCTTCCATCCTAGGAGGCGTTTGTCGGGTTTGGCGAAGGCGGAGGACACCGAAGGACGTCATCGGAAGCGACATGATTGGGACATTTTGAGGTAGGGGTTTACCTTCGTCTCTCTTTTTGGTGAAACATGCGGGGTGGGATATTTTTCTTTTGTTCCATGAGAAGTAGTTGAACTTTAAATAAAGATAATAACCAGATAAAGAAGGGTTTGGGGTTTTGTGATGTTTCTTTTGCCTTCCAGTTTCTTTATCTTCTGATTGTGATTTTGGATTGAAAGGCCTTTGCCTACTGAAAATCAAGGCCGTTGGTGGCCTTTGTGTGTACAATTGATATCTGAATTTTTTGTGGTTGGTTTTGTTAAAACATGGAAAATGGATAAGCACATAAAGACTGGCTGATTAAATGAGAATGAAAACCTTGTGTGATCACCCCGATTGAACAAAGTTGGAATAATGAACATGTTGGTGGTTTGGTTGTTTTGTGGAAAATGCCTTTATTTATGAAAAGTGTTTTGATTATGAAAATTGTTTTGAAGTAAAAGGTGTTTTCAAATGCGGAAATGTTTTGTGTGTGGAAAGGGTTTTATGTGTGGAACTTTGAAATAAATGAATGATGGAATATTTTATGGTTGTGATAATCTCTTGTAAATGAAATGGAATGTGGTTGCTTGCGTTTTACCTAACCTTGGTTGTGGATGGAAGGGATATGTTTGTGAAAGGTTTTGTATGGATGTTAGTTGCCCAGTAGTAATATTTTTGTTAAACCATTGCATGAAACATGAAAACCTAAATGGGGTTGGGGGATGATTGTTTGGTTGTTGATGCATGCTTCGTGGTAGCAGTGCCGAGGAACATGCTCAGTTTATCTTTTTAATAAGCCATAGGTTGGGCTGTGTGTTTGGTATATGTATATATATAATTGTATCTTTGTGTTTTGTCGCACCACACCCATGTCAAGCACCTAGTGCCAAACACTCCCATTTTATGGGAGAGGGTGTTCCCCCATAGTTACTATTTCCTTCCTGCTCCTTCTTCCATAGGCTATGATGGCTTGAGGTGACCATACACCCAAGACTCTTCGGGTAGGTCTCGGAGGCTATGATGGCTTGAGGCGACCTTTAGCCCAAGACTCTTTGGGCAGGCTTACCGTTCCCAAGAACCTTTGGGATGAGGCCCAGGTGTCTGCGGGCGGGTTAGTGGTTGTGGCCCAGGTGTGTGCGGGCGAGATGCGTGGTTGTGAGGCCCAGGTGTGTGAGGGCGAGATGCCTGGTTGTGAGGCCCAGGTGTGTGCGGGCGGGATGCGTGTTTTGGCCCAGGTGTGTGCAGGCGGGAAGAGTGTGGTAGCGTCAGGAAGTTTGCCGTTAGGAAGAGCAGCATCTAATTAAGTGGGAAATGGTGCGGGGTACCCAATACTTTTGTTCTATATATATACTAAACTTGTTTGTGTTACTTGGTGAGTGTGACCAGTGAGGCTGGGTGGATAGTTTTTCCTTGTTCGTTTCTGGTTCTTCTGTTTTCTCACAGGACCTTAGGGTGTCTCCCCACTTGTGCACGAGAGCTTTAGGATCTCTACTGAGTATACTTGTATGCTCGCCCTACGTTGTTGCAGGTTTTCAGGAGGACTAACAGGGCTGTGCGGGACCCTACTAGTCAGGCAGTGGGAGCTGTGCAGTTGTTGTTTTCTTGTTTTTCTTTTGGTACTGTACTCACTTGTAATTTCAGTTTATTTGTACTTGTACCTGTTTCAGTTTATTTATACATGCATATGGGACTGGTTTGGGTTTCTTTTCAGCACCTTGTTCTTTTCTATTTTTGGTGGTTGACTTGTCCTATTTCCCGATCCAAAATAATAAAAAGGGTAATGCCTCCTGTATTTGTGTAAACTCATACCCTTGGTGCTAGTCGCCACCCTGGGGCCTACTGGAGGCGGGACTCGGGGGTCATTATCTCCCTTTCACCATTGCCAGCTCAGGAGGGGCATCTTTGATGGAAGGGGGTCATGACAGAATGGTATCAGAGGCTGATAGTTGAGAGATAGGATGGAGTCTGGAGTTAGGCACAGTGAGGATTGCATGGGATGGTAGGGCAACAGTGTTCGTTAATCTTGGTGCATGACATAGGCCAGGGAAGATCGGTTAGGACATGGGATTTTAGGGCCCCCCGTGATCCGATGCAAGGACTATGAGCCTACCGAACGACCAAGTGAGACTATATTGATTGCAGGGTAGAGACCCTAGGGAAGGTACATGCATCATCATGTTTGTGTTTTACTTGATTTGGGTGTTCTGGGAAAGAAATTGAAATAAAATGATAATTAAAACTTTGAGTTTTTCCTTACTACTTGGGCTTAGGCGATCCTTGTTTACCGTACAACTATAGCACCTGGACGTCAACAGAACGGCAGAGGAGTGGGACACAGACAGTTTCATGCAATAGAAGTGGAAACCCTAGCAAGGCCAGAGATCAAGAGAGATGTTTCCTGTTTTACTTAAATTCTCTCATTTATGTTTTGTTTAAATTCAAGATCATCACACTCCTTTGTTGAAACTCATTCTCGCCCATGCTTTTGGCCTGGAACTTTTTTTGATGAATTTATAATGCTAAGTTGTTTCCCTCTTTCCTTTAAATGTGTGTGAAGAGTCATAACATGTGGGGGGAGGAGGACCTAATCCCTAATCAAGACGCATTAATGTGGATGCGATTAAACCCGTGCAGGAGAGTCAGTGCCGCCTAAAGCGGATAATATCTCGACATCGGAGAAGGAATTCCTCAAGACATGTGTTCAGGAAATTTATTGATGTTTTGTATGGTGTTGGGGGGGGGGGCAATGTAAGTTGGAAAATCCTAATATATGGAAGTGGGAAGGCTCAGTCCTTAATCGAGAGGCATTAATGCGGATGCGATTAAACCCGTGCAGGCGAGTCAGTGCCGCCTAAAGCGGATAATATCTCGACATAGAGAGGTAATTCCTAACTCACATAATTAGGGTTGTCGGTTGTTTCTTGTTATGACAAGAGGCCTGAGAGGTATCTTGAGGGGTGGTTGTTCGGACCTTTCCCCCTATTATGGGTTGGTTTTAATTCTCGAGGATGAGAATGTTTTGAGAGGTATCTGGTGTAATGGCCCAGACCTCTCCGGTCCATTTCTTTGTAAAAAATTTTGATGTGGTCAAACACGACACGTGTTGTAATAATAATTTTTTATAATAATAATTGATAATGGTGGCGTGAAAATATTTGGTGTTAATTAGATAAAATGGTTTTAATTTAATCATTGTAAAATATAAGAAATAAAATCAAATATATTTATTAAAATGATGGGAGGCGCATGGAATAAGTTATAAAGGAATAAATTATAATAAATGAGGCTCATGTAATAAATTATAAAGGAATGAAATGCATGGGGTGCATGGGTGTGACCTTGTACAGGAGGCGTTGTGAGGTTCTCCACAATTAAAGTTGGAATTGTGTTAATAACATTAAAAGGGTATTATTATATAATAATTTGTTATAATAATAATAACATGAAGAGGCACGTGAATGGGGTTCCCAACCATGCGTGAATATAATGTTATGGGATATATGGAGTAATTATATGAAAATAATGGGCGTCAATAATAATAATAATTATTAATGTTAATGATGGGGGCCCGTTGATGAAATTGAAAGAGTATTTATTACTATTGAATTAAATAATAATGATAAAGGTGACAGAAATATGTGTGTGATTGGTAAATTAAATTAAATGGGTTTAATTTTTTGGTTAGTAAATTAAATTATTTGAATTTAATTAAATGGAATGGTTTTAACTTAATAACCATGGTAAACTAATTTAATGGGATTAAATTAGTACTTTAATTATGGGTGTTATTATTATTAATTTTATTAAATAATAAAGTTGAAGTGAGAATGGAGTTTGGGGAGTTCCACATGGAGTAAAAGAAATGGGAGGCGCCACTTTTGATGGTGGGAGAGAATCATGAAAGAAAAAAATTAGATTGGAGAGAGAAACAAAAAATAATAATAAGAGAAATAAAATTAAAAGACAAATAAATGAAAAAGGAGGAATTGGTGCTTAATTATAGCACCCATGAAGACACCAAAACGTGATTTCTTTTGGAGTTATGAAAAATAAATAAATAATTGATTAATAATAATAATAAAATATTGTTATTATTAATTTTGTTGATAAAACACCTGTTTGTCCGTAACTTCTTCGTGCGACCTCGGTTTCATGAACCGTCAGTGGCAGTGCGACCCTGACTACGAGACGAAAATTATGAGTCCAATATTGGATTTCTTTTTCGGGTTTTCGGATTGGGTACCCGAAATGCTCATGAATTAATAGATTTAATATTGTTATTATTACGGGATCTTGTATCCAACATATCTCCCTCATACGGTATCAGATTGACGATCCGTCAGCGACAGCGTAAACCTGAAATTAAGACGGTCATTTTAAGACCAGTGATGGATACCTTTTTATGAGTTATGTCTCGGGTCAACGAAACACACATATTAATAAAATTGACGTTATTATTAAAACGCGTGGAAACAGCGTGACGTGTTGTGTGTTAACCAATCAAAACATGTAACGTATGTATGGTCACATAGTGTATTCATTAATTCACGCTGAATACGGATTTACCTATTTGTTGCCTATATAAGAACGAGGTCATGTTTTATCTTCCATATCGATCGCTTCTTTGTCGCACGACGACGCTCTTGGACAATCGAGAAGTATTCCTCCTCTAACTTCTTTGTCCGATCTCCGAATTAGGATCCGTCAGCAGCCACAGGATCATAGCGACAAGATGAAGCTTCTAAGCCCGGACTTGTCACCTTTCCTTCCGTCCTTCCTTCTCCAGCTTCTATCCTAGGAGGCGTTTGTCGGGTTTGGCGAAGGCGGAGGACACCGAAGGACGTCGTCGGAAGCGACGTGATTTGGACCTTTTGAGGTAGGGGTTTACCTTCGTCTCTCATTTTGGTGCAACATGCGGGGTGGGATATTTTTCTTTTGTTCCATGGGAAGCAGTTGAACTTTAAATAAAGATAATAACCGGATAAAGAAGGGTTTGGGGTTTTGTGCTGTTTCTTTTGCCTTCCAGTTTCTTTATCTTCTGATTGTGATTTTGGATTGAAAGGCCTTTGCCTACTGAAAATCAAGGCCGTTGGTGGCCTTTGCGTGCGCAATTGATATCTGAATTTTTTGTGGTTGGTTTTGTTAAAACATGGAAAATGGATAAGCACGTAAAGACTGGCTGATTAAATGAGAATGAAAACCTTGTATGATCACCCCGATTGAACAAAGTTGGAATAATGAACATGTTGGTGGTATGGTTGTTTTGTGGAAAATGCCTTTATTTATGAAAAGTGTTTTGATTATGAAAAGTGTTTTGAAGTAAAAGGTGTTTTCAAATGCGGAAATGTTTTGTGTGTGGAAAGGGTTTTATGTGTGGAACTTTGAAATAAATGAATGATGGAATGTTGTATGGTTGTGCTAATCTCTTGTAAATGAAATGGCATGTGGTTGCTTGCATGTTACCTAACCTTGGATGTGGATGGCAGGGATATGTTTGTGAAAGGTTTTGTCTGGATGTTAGTTGCCCAGTAGTAATATTTTTGTTAAACCATTGCATGAAACATGAAAACCTAAATGGGGTTTGGGGATGATTGTTTGGTTGTTGATGCATGCTTTGTGGTAGCAGTGCCGAGGCACATGCTCAGCTTCTCTTTTTAAGAAGCCATAGGTTGGGCAGTGTGTTTGGTACATGTATATATATAATTGTATCTTTGTGTTTTTTCGCACCACACCCATGTCAGGCACCTAGTGCCGAACACTCCCATTTTATGGGAGAGGGTGTTCCCCCTTAGTTACTAGCTCCTTCCTACTCCTTCTTCCATAGGCTATGATGGCTTGAGGTGACCTTACACCCAAGACTCTTCGGGTAGGTCTCGGAGGCTGTGATGGCTTGAGGCGACCTTTATCCCAAGACTCTTCGGGAAGGCTTACCGTTCCCAAGAACCTTCGGGATGAGGCCCAGGTGTCTGCGGGAGGGTTAGTGGTTGTGGCCCAGGTGTGTGTGGGCGAGATGCGTGGTTGTGAGGCCCAGGTGTGTGCGGGCGGGATGCGTGGTTTGGCCCAGGTTTTTGCGGGCGGGAAGAGTGTGGTAGCGTCAGGATGTTTGCCGTTAGGAAGAGAAGCATCTAATTAAGTGGGAAATGGTGCGGGGTACCCAATACTTTTGTTCTATATATATACTAAACTTGTTTGTGTTACTTGGTGAGTGTGACCAGTGAGGCTGGGTGGATAGTTTTTCCTTGTTAGTTTCTGGTTCTTCTGTTTTCTCACGGGACCTTAGGGTGTCTCCCCACTTGTGAACGAGATCTTTAGGTTCTCTAATGAGTATACTTGTATGCTCACCCTTTGTTGTTTCAGGTTTTCAGGAGGACTACCAGGGCTGTGCGGGACCCTACTAGTCAGGCAGTGGGAGCTGTGCTGTTGCTGTTTTCTTGTTTTTCTTTTGGTACTGTACTCACTTGTACTTTCAGCTTATTTGTACTTGTACCAGTTTCAGTTTATTTATACATGCATATGGGATTGGTTTGGGTTTCTTTTCAGCACCTTGTTCTTTTCTCTTTTTGGTGGTTGACTTGTCCTATTTCCCGATCCAAAATAATAAAAATGGTAATGCCTCCCATATTTGTGGAAACTGATACCCTTGGTGCTAGTCGCCACCCCGGGGCCTACTGGAGGTGGGACTCGGGGGTCATTATCTCCCTTTCACCATTGCCAGCTCAGGAGGGGCATCTTTGATGGAAGGGGGTCGTGACAGATACAGAAAATGAAAATACCATAATTAGGGTTTAAATTAGTTAATAAAAGGGTTAATAAAAAAGATAAAGTTAAACATTAACCAAAACCCTATATAAATATAATTTGTTGTAAATATATAGAAAATATGCAAATTTTAAAATAAAATTTTGAAATTTGGAATCATTTTTATATTAGATGAAAAAATTATTTTTTTATTGTTAATTCCATGACTCTGCCTCCCCACTCTTATAAAAGGGGACCTCTTATCCACTATTACTCACACATTTTTATACACATATCTTATAAAATACCTAGTATAATACATTAATATATTACATTACTACATAATAAATTGTATGATGATTCCAAAACAACATCCTTTCAGAAATTGAGAGAAAAAAGTCAGTTCTCAGCAAAGAGGTATAACTCTTAACTGGGCATTTTTAATTTTATTTGTTCTTAAAACACATCTAAATTCCAGAAATAGAGTATAAAAATTTAATCCAGAATATTAAATATATTAATTTTTATTTTTATTATTGAACAACCATTCTCATACTTTTTTTCATCTTATGTATAGAGGTAACATCGTTCGTGCATAGGTATAAGTTATCGTCTCAATGTTGCGGTATAATTATTTTTTCATATCCAAATTACATGGATGGTTAAAATGATATATTTTAAAAATATATTTTATATTTATGATCTTATATCAATTCATTACATTTTATTTATTATTTAACATTTTTTCATTACAACTATCAAAAAATGGAAACAATTTCCATGCATACGAACAACCTACCAACTCTATAAGCACTGCAATTTTTTTTCCTTCACTACCTTTTTGGATGAATATTAATATAAATATGTGTATATATGTATAATTTATATTATATATATAATTATTATTTTATAATTTTTGATGATCAAATCATTATCCAATAATAATGATCAGCACCACCCATTATAAAAATTGCATGAAACTAGAATGTTTTGTCACCCAGTACAATTATGATAACAAAAATTTTTAAATAAACATGTGATAAGATATCATGTGTAAATAAGATATGGTATGATAGATAGATATATTTTTTCATAATAAATATATAATAAATATTAATTTTTATCACATGAGGTTCTAACATTTATAAATAAATAGAATACTTGAGGTAAGGGATTTTGAGTCTCGCTTATATTTCCAGGAAACATATTTGATAATTACGAATCATTTATTATGTGTGGTTTCTATATTTAACCTTTTAATTTTATGTCATTAAAGTACTTATATGAATTATATTTAATTTTTCATTTTATGTTATTCTTTCATGGGTCTTACAATTCAAGTGTTATCAAATCAGTAATGTTTTATGTAACAATTTAACTATTAATCATGAATGTTTGTGAATATGTTTTTGATGAACAATTATTATGATGTACATATAAAAAGAACATTAATTTTATTATATAATATTAATTTAGGGAAATTATATGTCAATATTTAAATTTTCTATCTTTATGTACTCAATAGGTAAAAACTATATTTTTTAAGATATCCAATATTATATATCTCATCGATCCAAAATTCCTTTTTTCCATATACATGATTTCTAAAACAAATTCAATATATTTTCATATATTATTATATAATTGTTTAAAGTATGTTTTACCCATTTTTTGAGTTTATAAAAAATGTTTTAAAGGAATCTCCTTATCATTTTTATAAAATTTATTTTTTGACATTCAATAAAAGTGTCATAATAATGATTTCTTTTATCTTATAATGGAAGGATAGAATTCTTAAAAATCGAGATCAATGAATTATATTAATATTGTTTTATATAATTCCAAGGTGATTTCATGACACACGTTTTTTCAAAATATTTTTCAGAATTTTTATTTTAAAATTTTTATTTTTATATTCTAAAACATATTTCCCTATAAATTATTTTTAATTATATTTTAAATGAATTAATATTCTTGAAATAAAATAATAATATATTTTTATTATTCTATAATGAGGATATGATCCATGGATACCAATATTATTTATTATATATACAGTTAATGATTATGATGATAAGATTTCTATGAATAAGTTTATATCCAATGGGTTATTCTATAATGAAATGTTTAAATGATTATGAACCACGTTATCTTTTAAAGATTTATGAAATGATAAATTTTTATAATATTGTGGAACATATATGTTTTCATTTAATTATTTGTTGGGTGGGCCTAGAATTATTTATCCCAATAATGCATCTGTTAACGAGGGATAACTTTCTATATAAATATGTTATCTGTTAACATTTTTTCGTTTTCAAAATATAATTTTTAGGCCTAGTTTCTTGTCCATATGTTAACACATGGAGTGGGATTTCATGTCCATGAGATTATTCATGAACATATATTCATATTGATAAGATTATGTTTAATACTAGATTTCATTCAATGAATGTTATTCATGGCCATGTTTCTTGTCCATAAGAATTTCTAAGTGTCATATTTCATGTTTTTTACTTAATGAGTGACCACATTTCTATTTTTAAATCTTCAAAAATATATAATACTCAGTTTTTAAAGAATTATTATAGATATATATTTCACTAATGGATAATTTAATTTGGTTCCTTTATGAATTATTTCTTACAATCTTTAATGATTTATTCCAGGAATCATAATTATGATATATGATATATATGGTATCTTTTTAATGTTTTATGATCATCTTCTAATTCCATTACTCGTAGTATATACTTATGTGATCATATATAGCATCTTTTTTTGACATTACTAATTATTTATGACACCCAATGTTATATTTTCTTTCCATATTATATAAAGAAAGGTTTAATGTTTAGTGTGTCTAATAAGAGTACATTGTGACATGATCTTTATGAGAGATGTTAAATATATTTACGGAAAAAAGTAATAGTTTTATCTAATCTCTAAAGAAACTAATCCATTGTGGATCTAAGGAGTAAATATGTAATTTATATTATATATTGATATAATATGTTGAAATATATATTAATAAAAATAATGGGATAAATTTTTTTTCAAATAACCCAACCAATTCCATTATATATGGGAAAAATAAAGAGAAGGGTGAAAATTAGTAGAAACCTAAATTAGAAAATTGTGCATAAAAATATAAATTAAATAATAATGCATTAATTTGAATATGTTAACCCAACAACTAATATAAAATCCCAATTATAGAATTTATTATTTACATTTAGACTCAAGTAGAAAGATGTTTTTACATCCCCACTATCTAAATAACCAAAATGGTTTTTCCCCTCATTTAGTAGGTTTATATTATAGGAGGAAAAATGATTTGGACACATAATGATAGTTGGGGACTGAAAATTATACAACCCACCAATGAATCAATAGTCTCATGAGAATTTGTTTTTGAAAATCCTTTAATGTTTGTTATCAAGAAAAATATATGGGTTTCTACCCACATACCTAATCTTTCTTGAGAATATATCTTGACGGTATAGTGGATCATGTTCTACATACATGAAAGTCAATTATTTAAAGATTACCTTCATTTTTAGGCATTATTATGCCTTGAATTTTCCCTATTTAAATTTTTATGAATACATTTCTTCTATTTTTATTTATAAAATGACATATGTTTCAATTTTATACCATTCTATATTGATTATGAACATACTTATTAGTTTGTTGGTTACATGTTATATGTGTTTGTTTATATATCTTTGCATAATTATAATTCATAAAGATCCATTATTTCTTCAACTATAATTTATCCATGCATAGAATATGTTCACAAAGTTATTTATTTTTCATTCCATAGGATTCCCTGAAGTTTACTGAGAATGTTATGTAAGGATTTTCTAGGTGAAATTATATTATCCATGAAAAAAATTATTTTATAATTAGTGTGACAGTTTTTAATATAGAACAAATTTACATAAGTAGATTACAAGTAATAATAAAATTTTATGGTTCTCTGTGACATTATTTACTTTTATCTTATGCTGATGTAGTAGTAGCATGACACTAACTCCCTGCTTTTTGGGGTCTGGTCACATATATTAAAAAGTGTTAAATAAGCATCTAATAAAAAAATAATATTTAAAAATTTAATAGAAAAATTATAATATTTCACAAGATTATAATATTTATAATTCATCTTAATTTTCATAAAAAATATCTTACCATTTGTAAGCATTTGGATTTGAAATGACTAAATTATATTTAATTTTTTTTGTAATTCCATGATTACCGATCAACTAACTTTTCAAAGGGAACCACTTATCCTCTTTTCCTCACCCACCTTTTGAGTTTACTATATCCACCCATATATATATAATAATACCATTCATGATTTCTTAACCATATCCTAGATATTCTAGTATTACCAAAATACCATCCATTCAATTATTATATGATAATCCAAAAGAGGGTTCTCAATATTGATGTACAACTCATAAATTAGTGCCTTCAAATTTATTTATTCGTCGAGTTATTATACATAAATGGTATCAATAAAAAAATAATGAATTTTGTATCTTATATATACTAGGTTTTTATTATAATTATCCAACAACCAATATCCACAATATTTTCATTATATAGAAAGTGAAAGCATCACTTGTGCATACATGAGACTTATTGTCTTCATGTAGTATGTAATTAATATCCCATATTCACATTATTTATATTGTTATAACTATTGAATTGATAAGTATACATGTTATATATGATATTATTTTTATTCACTGATGTTTAATTATTATTTACCATTCTTTATTATATATTTTAAAAAAGGAAAATAAATTTCATGCATATGTACATACTACTAAATCTATTAATAGATCAATTTTTGATATAAATAGACCATTTCTAGGTGAATATAATAATAAACACAATTAATGAATATGATATTTATATCATGGCTAAAATTTTTGAGATGAAGGTACCATGATCAAAAAACATGGACTAGGACATTCAAACCGAAATATGCTTTAAAAATGAAGCAGTTATAACCCAGAACATTGTTCATATTTATAAATTGATCATAAGGTATTGATAAGTTATAATAAAAAATAATACAAGGTATGGTATAAATAATTATGCTTCTGAATTTCAATTCCAATAAACAAATACATTATGTTCAAACATGTATGAAATAATGCGAGATATGAGGTATGATTTTTCTTATTTCACTTTTTTTCTAGGAGACATATGCAATAATAAGTTCTTTTTTATTATGTGTGTTGTATTTTATTCCACATTTAAATGTTAGATATTGAATATCCACATTTAAATTATATTACTTGATAAATTTTATTTTATTATTTCATAAGTCTTATGATAAAAATGTTACTTATGAGGAATTTGTTTTATGTTACACTCTCAATGTTAATCAGGACTACTTATGATTATGTTTTTGATAAGGAAGTGTTATTACCTGCCACTCAAGAAAATAATTGGTTTTTTATATATTTTAATTTCATCAAAATAATTTTTTAACTTTATTTTACACTCTTTATGTACATGAATATTACAACGAATATATTTTTTGGAAAACCGACATTTTTTCTCTCTTCTATCTATAATTCCATTTTAATCTATATCCATGATTCATAAAAAATGAATTCCGGAATATTTTTAATATTATTTAATGATGGTTTAAATATATATTTTCCCTTGATATTATCTAAAGATATGTTTTTAAAATAATATTCTTTCAGTTTATCGAATAAGTGGCTTTTTGAATTTTAATAAAAGTGTGAAAGGACTGATATCTATTAACTTGAATTACATTAACATATTTTTAAGCCATCATTATTAGTAAATTATTTAAAGATTCATTTTTAAACATAGAAGATATTTTTTAAAGAAAATGATTTCCCTAATATTATTTTATTTTCTTGTCTACAAAATTGAATATAAAAGTAGAAATAGATATTTACAGTAAATTGGTTTTAATGATATTTTAATGGTATTTCATTTCATTAACAACCACAATATCTGATTTTACATATAATCTATTGTAATAAAATACAGATATATAATACTTAATCTTTCCCTTGATAGATTATTATTATGATAAAAAGATTTTTAGTAAAACCATTTTGGCTAGGTTATTTTGTGATAAAATGTTTTTTGCATTTATAAAAAACATATTTTCTATGGGTTACAAAATGATGAATGATTCGCGATATTGTGGCACGAATATGAATGAATTTTATTTATTTTTTGGAGGAATATAATTATATATATATCCACTTCATTTGATAATTTTTGATGACCCAAGAGGTAAATTATTTATTAGTGAACAAGGTTTTATTTTCAAGATATTATTCATGGACCAGGTGTCATGTTCATCAGGTTAGGGATTTACCTAGTTTTGTGTCCTAAAATAATTTTTGGATATGACTTTCATGCCCATAATATTACTAATGGATTTCGTATCTAGTGTATAATTTTATGTGAGGGCCTCAATTTATTATACATCAATTAAATATTGAACAGGTTTCTATTTATACATGTTTGTAGAATTGTAATTTTGTTTTTTCACATTCCTATGTGTATATTATTCTATAAAGGATAAATTTCATTGATTCCGTTAAACATAACTCCTTATAAACATCCATTCATTAATCCATGACTTGGGGTTATGATCTATATTATATAGTCTGTGGATTTTAATTATCAAGTGCTTGTTCTCATTCCCTTATGATCATATTATGATTAATTTATCATTAATATAACCATATTTTAGTTTTTATGAGAATCGAATCTCACCATTTATTTTTTAACCTTTCCATATTTTATGAACAAATTTGTTATATAGGTCATATCTATGAATAATAATTTATATGATGATTTTTCTTTTAAAAAGTTGAATATATTTCGCAAAATATGAAGATTGATTATTGTGTCTCCAATGTCACTGAACCAACATGGTCCAAGGGAGTATATTTTTGTATTATATTGGATATTCATATATTAATATGTGTTATATATGATAAAAATCATGGATATCTATATATATCTTAGTGGAAAGGTTTATTCAATATTGGGATATTAGAATTAGAAAATGTATTGAAAACCCTTGTGGAAAATTTATATTATAAGTGGGTATTTTAAATTCTTATTAAGATGTAGTGTCTGGTGTTTGAAGATATACATCTCTAACTAGAAACTATAACTAGGAATTGTTTTAACATAACACAAAAATTATTGGAAGGGTGTAACTCAACCATCATTTTGGTGCATGTTCAGTATCCATTATTGTGAACATGGTTTGACATTGTCGAGGGATATGCTTGGTTTAACTCCTATTTAACTCATTATATGTTATCAAGGATTTTAATAAATTATAACCAATGATGGATAATTTTAGACATATATTTTTATAAATGGAAAATAAGGTGTCATGATTTAGACATCATAAGAATTAATTTTAGTTAACATATTAATTATCACTATGATTATTTTTATCACACAACTATTTTTGGATTTATTAAATTGATAGAAATCTAATGAAAGGTTAGACATAGAATTTAAAAGCTAATGTAATGACCTTCCTCATGAATAACCAAATGTCTTCGGAGATGGTATGTAATTGTTTTTACTATACACAGATAACACTATCAATATATAAGTGGTTCCAGTGGTTATGTTATTGAATGTACCAAGGATGGAAAAACATGGAATTGAATATCTTATGAAACAACATCCAACCTCTTTTTATGGGGAATTTTATCCACCCATTTATATGAATGGATCATGTGATGGAATAAATATATCCATTTATCTATTCACAACCCATGAAAATGTCAACTTGATAGTTTATCATTTGGAAGGTGAAGTAGATCAATTTTCAATGGTTATTAATAATATTGTTTAAGATTATAAAATTGACTCTATGGAATGTAATTTTTTAATATGATATTATTCATTAAAAACGTCGATCATACATTACATCAAAAAATGAGGTGGAATTCTATGAGCTTAAGAAGAAGGATGATGAATCCATTAGTGCATATACTGAAAACATTACCTGAATTTTAAGGAATGATTTTTCTAATCATCATCCCTAAAATAATAATTTATCAATTATTTATTGTTTTGAGAAATTATATATTTTATAAATAAAATACAAGTGACATTGGAAGCTATAATAATATCATTATTTGTGAACTCCATGATAAAATCAGTGGTTGAGAACCTCATGGATTTAGTTATAAGAATATGAAGATGGAGTTTAATTGAAGCTCTATTATGATATCACATGGAGGGACGAAAAATTTTCAAACTAATACTTTCCAATAATGTGGGATTGAGAACATACGTGAATTCTTGAAAGGAACAAGTATATGATTCAATTTTTGAATCTAAGACATTGAGAAAAATAATTTCTCAGTGACAAGAAGAATAAATTAAATAAAATGAATATAGAGACAGTTCAATAGAATTAAACATCCAAAATTCAATGCTCTAGATTCATGGAGTTTTCAAAGTGTGGGAATCAATACACTATTCTAAACAGATAATGAGGATAATACACCACAAAAACCTATAAAGACAGTGGAAAATGATAAATCGTAATCAATCACAACAACTAGTGTGAATCATGATAATTATAGAAAACTTATTATACACTGAAATGATTGTAATTTCATGTTGAATTATGCATTACTTACCCTTATATAAATATTATAATTATTTATTTAGTAAAAATTGAATTAATTTTTTGTAGTGATTAACTCTATCTAAATAGATTCATCAATAAAGAAATCTTATTTGATAATATGAATTGACCAATAATCGTCAATCAGTGAAATGATGAACCAGAATACACAATGTAATTTTTTTGGCTATTGTAATAACATATTTAATTAATAATTTTTGAAATATATATTTTGAATCATAAAAATTTTAATTTTGACATTATTTTGGGAAATCACTCAGGTATATACATTTATCTGTGTGGATTAATAAGTGGATAAAATTATTTCAAAATAATTTTAACATTAATCATGAAAGGATATGATATAAAATCAATTCTATCATTGAAATTCAATTTTTAAAAGACATAATTTGATGATCCTTAAGGTTAGTTATTTATGGAATTGATTAATTTTTAATTTGGGTTTTCTTATTCATGTTTTATAAATTAATATATTATATCTATTAATATTGGATAAAATTTGATGTCAATTTTTTTCTTGAATATATTTTTAGGCATTAGGAATGAATTTTGGATCTTATGATTGGGTAAAAATTAATTATAGTTCATCAAGCATGAAAAAATTCATCTTCAGTATCCATATTTTATGGTAAGAGATGAGATATAATAAGATTTGATCGAATCAAAAAAGTGGATTGAATTGTTCTTTCAATATTTATTGATATAAACTATGTATATTCTCTTGAATATACTATCTTGATTTCCAATGATACTCGCAAAATTATGGAATGCAATAGGAAAAAAACATCTATATTTATTTTTTTGATGAATTATTGGTTTTTTCACCCATCATGTATTTATTGTTTAGTTCTCATAACCATGTTATATGTCACTATATATTAATAATTAATCACTGTTTTTAATCCCTTTCAATATTTTTATTTCCTAACATGGTTTTATTGTTTTGAAACAAAATAAAGCATTATTCTGGGTGTCCATTAGTTTTCAATTTCCCTCTTTTCAAATGGATATTTTATTATATTTCTTTGTGTGTTTTTTCCATATAATTGATATTAAATATCCAAAACTTGATTTCAAATATAATGATCATAATCGTAGGTTATAATTTATTTAAGCGGGATATAATAAAAAATCTAAATAATTTAAAATATTACTATATTTGATAGTTTATACAACATTAAACACTAATCTTAATTGAATCATGGAATATTTTAATAGTAGTTACATACTATTTAAATTGGTGGGTATAAATAGAATTAGAAATATTATTATAAATCAATATATAATATTATTACTTAGTAAAAATATTCAAATGAGTTATTAAGAAATAATAACTCAATTTACAGAAAACTAATTTTACTCATCAAAAAATTATTCTTGTTTAAAAATGTTTTTTATTAATTTTTGGGACACAATATTATAATAAATTGTTTGAAAATTAAAAAAATATAATTTATATAAATAACATAATTTTTTAAATCAAAAATGAAATTTATATTAGTGATAATTTTTTGGATTTTTATAGCAATATTGATTTTTTTATGAGTATTGAAAAATATCGCTATTTATTGAAAACTGTATTTCTCTTTAAAAATTTAACCATGTACTATTTTATTTGAAAATTGTTTCCAATAAAAATTAATTATATTATATATTTTTTGATCCAATTATTTTCATGTATATTAATATTATGGTTAATTATTTTATAACAAAAAATTACTTAGAAATAATTTTTCTAAAAAGAAACAATTTTTTTTTTGTTTTTTTTGTTTTAATCATAATTAATTTTTATCCAATAACAATTTTATAATATTTAAAAAATTATCCCATATTTTTAAAAATAAAATTGAAATTTTGTAAATAGGTATGTTTTATTTTTTTTATTATGATGAGAAACTATTCAAATTGTTTTCTCCTTATTTAGCGTAAATTTTGTAATTATGAAAAAAAATACATGAAAAGTAAATGAAATGACTATGAAACATAACCTTATCCAACATTATAAGTATATTTATACCATGTACTGCAATTTATAGAAATTGGGTTCCCTTATTTTCATATTAATTGGATTACAACCATCATATTAATTTATAAGTACCATAAATACAAAATGTTACTCTCTTGACTTTAATTTCTATAACAATTTTAAATAATTATAAAAGGATGACATGTTTGATTATAAAATTTTCGTCTAATTATCAATTAATTTTTACCTTATTAACTTCATTTTGATTTCATATTTGAATAGTTTCCTTTAATTCTTATGAATGTGTCGACATAATATTTATTCAATTAATATAAAAATAATCAATTGATAATAAACAAATGTAAAATTTAATACCATTTAAGTGAATAATAATGTTATATTTTTTATATAAATATTAATTATCAGGGATGAGTTAAAAAAATTTACTCAACATAAGTATTTATATGAGTCTTTAGAAGTAAATTAAAAGAATATTGTCAAAAAATGACCTTAATAATATTTTATGAAATATTATTTTCTAATGTTTTTTAAATGTAATTAACATCATTAAATAAGAAGTAGTGGATAATATATATTATAAAATTTCATATATTTCTCATTTATAAATAAATATTCACCATATTACTGTGGCTTTAAACCTCTGATATAGAAAATGAAAATACCACAGTTATGGTTTAAATTATTTAATAAAATGGTTAATAAAAAAGATAAAGTTCAAAATTACCCAAAACTCTATATAAATATAATTGGTTATAAATATATAGAAAATATGCAAATTTTAAAATAAAATTTTGAAATTTGGAATCATTTTTATATTGGATGAAAAAATTATTATTTTTTATTATTTTTAATTCCTTGACACTACCTCCACACTCTTATAAAAGGGGACCTCTTATCCACTATTCCTCACACATTTTTTCCCACATATCTTATAAAATACCTAGTATAATACATTAATATATTACATTACTACATTATAGAGTCTATGATGATTCTAAAACAATATTTTTTCAACAATTGAGAGAAAAAATTCGGTTCTCAACAAAGAGGTATAACTCTTAACTGGGCATTTTCAATTTTATTTGTTCTTAAAACACATCTACATTCAAGAAATAGTGTATAAAATTTTAATCCAGAATATTAAATATATTTAATTTTTATTTTTATTATGGAACAACGATTATAAAACTTTTTTTCATCTTATGTATAGACGAAACATCGTTCGTGCTTAGGTATAAGTTATCGTCTCTATGTTGCTGTATAATTATTTTTTCATATCCAAATTACATGAATGGTTAAAATTATATATATTAAAAATATATTTTTTATTTATGATCTTATATCAATTCATTACATTATATTTACTATTTAACGTTTTTTCATTACAACTATCAAAAAATGGAAACAATTTCCATGCATACAAACAACCTACCAACTCCATAAGCACTTCATTTTTTTTACTTCACTACCTTTTTTGGATGAATATTAATATAAATATGTGTATATATGTATAATTTATATTATATATAGTTATTATTTTACCTATGTTGATGATCAAACCATTATCCAATAATAAAGATCAGCACCACCCATACTAAAAAAATGCATGAAAACAAAATTGGTTGTCACCCAGAACAATGATGATAATCAGTATTTTTAAATAAACATGTGATAAGATATCATGAGTAAATAAGATATGTATGATAGATAAATATATTTTTCCATAATAAATATATAATGAATATTACTTTTTAACACATGAGGTTCTAACATTTATAAATAAATTGAATACTTGAGGTAAGGGATTTTGAGTCTCGCTTATATTTCCAATAAACATATTTGATAATTACGAATCATTTATTATGTGTGGTTTTTATATTTACCCTTTGAATTTTATATCATTAATGTTCTTATATGAATTATATTTAATTTTTCATTTTAAGTTATTCTTTCATGGGTCTTACAATTCAAGTGTTATCAAATCAGTAATGTTTTATGTAACAATTTAACTATTAATCATGAATGTTTGTGAATATGTTTTTGATGAAACATTATTATGATGTACATATAAAAAAGAACATTAATTTTATTATATAATATTAATTTAGAGAAATTTCATGTCTTCATTTCAATTTTCTCTCTTTATGTACTCAATAGGTAGAAATAATATTTTTTGATATATCCAGTATTATTTATCTCGTCGATAAAAAATTCCTTTATTCCATATACAAGATTTCTAAAACAAATTCAATATATTTTATTATATTATTATATAATTGTTTAAATTATGTTTTACTCATTTTTTAGTTTATAAAAAATGTTTTAATGGAATCTCCTTATCATTTTTATAAAAAAAAATTAACATTTAATAAAAGTGTCATAATAATGATTTGTTTTATCTTATAATGGAAGGATAGAAATTTTCAAAATCAAGATCAATGAATTATATTAATATTGTTTTGTATAGTTCCAAGGTGATTTCATGACAAAAGTTTTTTGAAAATATTTTTCTGAATTTTTATTTTATAATTTTTATTTTTATATTGGAAAACGTATTTCCCTCTAAAATATTTTTAATGATATTTTAATTGAATTAGTATTCTTAAAAGACAATAAGAATATATTTTAATTATTCTATAATGAGGATATGATCCATGGATACCAAAATTATTTATTATATGTATGGTTAATGATTATGATGATAAGATGTATATGAATCAGTTTATTTCCAATGGGTTATTCTATAATAAAATGTTGAAATGATTATGAACCACGTTATCATTTAAAGATTTATGAAATGATAAATTTTTATAATATTGTGGAACACATTTTATTGCATTTAATTATGTGTTGGGTGGGACTAGAATTATTTATACCAATAATGCATCAGTTAACGGGGGATAACTCGCTCTATAAATATGTTATCTGTGAACATTATTTCGTTTTCAAAATATTATTTTTAGGCCTGGTTTCTTGTCCATATGTTAACACATGGAGTAGGATTTCATGTCTATAAGATTATTCATGAACATATATTAATATTTATAATATTATGTTTAATACTATATTTCATTCAAAGAATGTTATTCGTGGCCATGTTTCTTGTCCATAAGAATTTCTAAGTGTCATATTTCATGTTTTTTACTTAATGAGTGACCACGTTTCTATTTTCACATCTTAAAAAATTTATAATACTCAGTTTTTAATACATTTTTATAGATATATATTTCACTAACGGATAATTTAATTTTGTTCCATTATGAATTATTTCTTATAATCTTTAATGATTTATTCAACGAATCATAATTAAGATATATGATATATATGGTATCTTTTTAAAGTTTTATGATCATCTTCTCATACCATTAATCATAGTATATGCTTATGTGATCATATATATCAGCATTTTTAACATTACTAATCATTGAGGACACCCAATGTTATATTTTCTTTCCATATTTTATAAATAAAGGTTTAATGTATAGTGTGTTTAATAAGAGTACATAGTGACATGATCTTTTTGAGAGATGTTAAATATATTTCCTGAAAAAAGTAATAGTTTTATCTTATCTCTAAAGAAACCAATCCATTGTGGATATCAGGAGTTAATTTGTAATTAATATTAGATATTGATATAATATGTTGTGGTATATATTAATAAATATAAAGGGATGATTTTTTTTCAAAAAACCCTACCTATTCCATTATATATGGGAAAAATAAAGAGAAGGGTGAAATGTAGTAAAAACCTAAATTAGAAAATATTGCATAAAAATATAAATTAAATAATATTGCATTAATTTGAATATGTTAACCCAACAACTAATATTAAATCCCAATGATAGAATTTATTATTGACATTTAGACTGAAGAAGAAATATGTTTTTACATCACCACTATCTAAATAACCAAAATGGTATTTTTCCTCATTTAGTAATTTTATATTATAGAATGAATAATGATATATTAGAAATTTGAAAAAAAACACACTCTAAAACTCACACACCTCCTCTATAAATTCATCACATCCACTTATTCTTTCTAATTCTTTTTTCCCTTTGATCTAGTGATGATTGTGTATGGAAAACTTTTTAAGATCACATTCATGTTTTTTTTAATATTTCCCTTAAGATCTTCATAACTTTTATTTTCACACCATTAATGTTATATTTCAAATGATATATAAAAAGAATACTATGCTCCTTAATAAATCATGATTTTTAAATTTATTAACATATGAAAAAATTATCTTAGATTATAATGAATACATGAACTCTAGAAAACTTTGAGATTGTTATAATGAAACAATTTACCTCTCAATGATTAAAAAATATAAAACCTTACATAACATTTAATTATTGGCAAAATAGAATATTAAAAAATACCAGATGTATATTTTTTTAAGTACATAGAAATTTTTTTTACACACTACCATTAATATATTACAATGGTGCATGAATTTATTCAATTATAAAACCTTATGTTAGATCCAAAAAATATTACATTTTCTTAATGAAACAAAAAAACCATATTTTTTTATAATATATAATATTTCTAGAAACTAATATAAGTAGAAAATTTATGCATGTATAATACATTTAATATCATTGGGAAACAAAGTTATCCTTAAAAGGAAATGAATATTTATATAAATTCCCATTTAACTAAAAATAGTTTATTACAAATAAAAAATTTATTAGACAATAATCGTGAAGGATTATAGAATTTATTACATATCAAATAGAAAGAAAGAAATTATCAAAATGTCATGGGTGAAAATATCATATGTATCAGGATAAATTGTCATATGAATTTACTTTTACTAATTATTTAGAATAATTTTTTGTATCTATTATTACAGCATGTAGTTTCATCAATAGTCCTCTAAAGGTTTATCACCCAACATTTAGAAATTTCATTATATTCATATACAATAATTATTTAGAAGTTCATCTTTTTTAATAAAAAATACAACATTGGTAATATCCATCATTAAATGGAAGACTATAACATTAAATTAGTCAAACATATATATATATATATATATATAAATATTTTATATACATGATATATTAATTTTTAAAATATATAAAATATATTCTAGACTATAAGGATTCCAAATCCTCTCAACACCTAAAAAAACATTCATCAGCCAAAATCTTACCAAAAATATTAGGATTTGATTGATATAGGTTCTAAAAAACTATTTTAAAAAGGATATTGAAAAATAAAACAGTTAAAGGGGAACATTACAAATACTATTATTCTCAATAGCATATATATCTTCATTAAAAATTAGAACACAATAATTATGAATCATGAAGGACCACATCATGGTCATCTCTATGATTGCCTTCTTTGATAGGGAATGCACTATTTGATTTGTATCTCTATATTCATGTGAAATAATCAACACAAATTGAGATATATTTCTATGGAATTAAATCCATTGAGGATGCATTTTCCATGTAACATTTCATGTTCTTGTTTCAAAAGTCATGATAGAAACTTTTGATTCATAATCAATCCATAAATATATACAATTATATTGAATGAAATACCATATTCAAAATAAAATAACCCATAACTCTGCATCATAGGCCACTAGAATTCAATTTTAATAGTGGAAACACCCCTTGACGAAATAATGTTTTGTTTGAAACACACCCCCACATCCAAAGGGTCCTATAATTCCAAATATGTGATGTTAACATTGACCTTGATCCATGAATTGATATATGGGAACCATAGTATGTATTTAAATTCTCTGGATTTCCTCGGCCTGCATGTCACACCTTATAACCGAAGAGTATTCAGATAATCATAACAATTTTACATACGTATTTTTGGCCCCATCAATGAACTCTATGCCTCATTCTACAGTGTTATCATGCCCAAATCATTGGATGTATCTTGATTATAATATTTATTGTTATTCTATGTATTCTAGAAAGCCTAGATGATCGATACCACTATTTATAATAGGATGATCTCACCTGTTCACTATGGGAATATATGGTAATCTTCTCAAATATGTAGGGAATGACATGTGAACATAAAAATCCACGACAAACAAGTAATCAATGTATGACCATAATTTCTCGAACAAATAACTAGTCATAAAAAGGTTTTGGAAATCCTCTTGACATTTCAGACAAATATTTCATGTTCAAAACCTATGTTGTCTTATTTTTTAATCTGATCATACATAGGAAGATGATTTTTCTTGATTCTCTATAGAATCATTATTATAGAGGGTTAAATTAATGGTTCTCTAAGGCACATAATCTATATTGGTGTTCTATTGGAGCACCAACATTCCATCATATAATATTACATTGTATTCAATTTTCCAATTCTATTGTGTTTCTTTTTTATTGTATCATTGTACATAAATTCCTAATTCCTAATTTCTAGACTAGTTTGTATAGGCTCTAGATTGCGATGAATTTGATGTTGAGTAGTTAGATAAAATATAGTCATATGTAATAATTCTGGATATATATTTGTGGTGCTCTATAGGGTGAAGGCCAGCCAGTAAGTGGTCCAGAAATTTATATTGGATTATTTTCATACCACCCACTAAGTATCATGAATGATTCCATGACATTATTTTTTAGAACTGACAAATGAAATGAATATTGATGGAATTAATATCTTGTAATAAGTACTTGATTGAATCTATGGGTTAAAAAATCATTAGGAACATCATTATAGATTAGTATATACATTTCCCAATAAGTCTATCATTAAAAATCTTGAGATCTTTGATCCTGAGACCTCCTATATTATTTGGTTTAATAGACTTTTTCCATTAAAAAGTGATTAATTTCATTTCATTTGTCGACATACTTCATACGGTGTTTATGATCACTTCCTTAAGATCTATGAAAAAACCTCAAGGCCATAAATAAATTGATATTTAGTATATTTTTTTAAAAATTCTAATGAAATTTTCCTTTAAAACAAAAAAATTAAAAAAATATAATTTGTTATTATATATAATAAATTTAAATGAAATGAATAATAATAAAATATATTTAATTCATTACTTTTTTAGCCGTAATTTCCACTATTTATATATCTCCAATTCATCTACTCTATTACAATTTCATTCACTTTAAGAATATTTCATTTATAAAAAATGTAGACCAATTTTTGATTAAAATCTATAGATTTCTTGTGACATTCATAAATGAATTTCATATAAAAAATTAACCTCTATGTGAATGTCATATCATTGGTCCCCAGACATTTGAATGTATAATCTCCATTTTTCATACCTTTTGTGTTATGTCTCCATTTAAAAAGGAAACACTCTTCATTTTATCAATTAAAATACATAGATGATCTAATATAATATAATTTCTTATATTTTAGTTACCCAATAAATATTAAATCCTTAATTTCCATTTCAACTATTTGAATAAATATACAATTCTATTTTTTGGATGATACATCTATATTTACATTATCAAAATGTTCATAAAATCAATTTTCATGTAATGTATTTGGTTATTCACGCCTAATACTATAAAAACACCAATAGTTTATTTTTTAGGTTCTCACACAAATGTGAATCAATATCCAATACCATTAATCTATACAATATATCAAAATTTTCAATGATGACTAGGAATATATCCAATATTATTTATCATCTAATAATTCATATATTGGGATTATATTTTTTTAATACATTTTCCAATAATATTAATAGTTAATTCATATGTATGTTTTTCTATCTCATGTTTAGCCATAACTGTTGTATATACATTATGTTTTTATTGTAAAATGAAAGGAAGAACCAGAGTACAATGTCCATGACTCCATGAGATTATTGATATAGATAACTAATGTATATTTATATCTATCTAAAGTAGTTTCCTATTATTTAAAACTTGAATCTATTTGGATTTCATAGATTTATTTTTTGAAAAGTCCCATCATCCAAGAACTCCTACTTGTGGGGAATTTTATTTTGCTTTCTTATTGATCCATCATAGTGACATTGACCAACCTATCAAGTCCCTTGGATTCAAAAATTTCCTCTAAATTAATATTTATAACATCAAGATAATTTTCACACAAAATTATATAGAATACCTTCATATTGTAATAGATTTTGATCCACATTAATTATTCAATTAGACATTTTATAAGAACAACTCTCCATTTTTATTTTCATATATAATCTCACATAAAATGATGAAATGTGAAGTATTTAGTTTATATAATCATAGAAATATTTCTACCCCAAAATAAAAATTAATTTAATTATATTAAATTAAATAATTTTGTTAGTGATTATATTACCTTCATTAATCATGACGATTATTAGTGTATGCATTAGAATAGCTTGTTTTGTTTAGATTAAATTTTATACATGCTTAATAAACATTTATTATTTCTAATATTTTCTCATCCAACTATTGTTAAATAATATATTTATCACTAATATCATGATTATAATTCATAGTAATTTTTATAAAAAAAATTCCAAATCTATATAAAACAATTTTTAGGGTTTCCCCATGTGAATTGTAGAGTATCATCTTCTGATATTGTTAGGATTCTTTCGAAGTCATCTAGATATCAAAGTAACATCAATTAAAGAAAAAATAATAATATTTCTATTATCCATTTCAATTTTTATCACTAATCTTAAACCATAGATATTAAACTCATATCCAATACCACTTTTTATTTTAATGAGGGAATTAAAAAAATAAATAGTAAAAAAGCAATAAATGATTTATCACAACAATTTACATGGTTTCGGATGAATACACTACATCTAAAAAAGGGTGAAATAATTCAATATTTATGAATTCAATTACCTATAATATGAAAGGGAACACATATTTATCTTTATATTGTCCAATTTAAAAAATAAATAAATTTAAAAATATAAAATATTACATTTGAAATACCTAATAAAATATATTCACTATGTTCATATCCTGTCAATATTAAATGGTAAATGATATACATTCATCATCATTTAAAAAACCAAATAATCTCAAACCTCACATATAATAAATTCAATATCATGTACAATCTATGACAATATTGACTTTATAAAGGTTCTTACATCACCATGTGAAATAAATATCATTAAAAACATTATAATTTCTGGATACAATCTAAACAAGATCCAAATAACTAAAAATGGTAAGACATTACCCCCAAGGTAATAACTATATCTCCCCTATATAAGAAAATATTTCTGCATTATTAGGACTAGTGGGTTATTAAACACATATATTCCTCATATATAATTAACACATTGTCATTGGTCCAGCTATCACTACTATACAAGGAGGATATTTAATTTGGGTATTAGTGTTTTATCGGGTCTCATGTTTGGAACTATTTATTTTTAATACCCAAATAAATTTTGGGAAGGTATTATACTAGGTTTCCCATGACCACATGATACCTAATTTCTATGAGTTATATTTCATGGAGAAAACATTAACATTTTTGTATAAAAAATGTTGTTATCAAAATAATTCACATTTTAGAAAAAAAATCCTAAAAAATTACTCACAAGGAATCTTTTCGTTATTCAAAATAATAATAATGTGGTTTTCTGATTTCTAATTATTACATTTATCCATTTAGACTCTATATTAATCATTATGAATCATGAATACTTCAAATAATAAATTTTCTCTAATCTTATTGGGATCATATACTCTGTTTCTAGATGAAATAGGTTCAATATATAACAATTACTCATCAATTTTCTCCAAGAAAATAAAATCATAAAAAAATTTATATATAATTTCAGTATAAATATTTCATATTCAACACAAAGATATATTTCAAATTATCATCCCTCTTAAATTATTCTTATTGTTTCTGAAGATGATATTTTTTATGATGTCTTCCCTTAGGGAGCCTCAACAAATAACTCTACTAAACATCACTAAAATAACAGTAATATGTTGATATTCACCAAAAATATATTTTCATATATTCTCTATTTATATGATCTAGAATATTAGTTACAAACACATTATTAAATTATTATTTACCACCCATCATCTCACACAACTAGTTTACAATAATGGGCCCCCAACAACATCTTTATCATTTGAAATCATACTTTTTAGTATTTTTATATCCTAATATACTAAATTCTTATCACATAATTCTATAAGTTCATATTAATTATATTTATCATTGTAACATATTTTATCCTTATAGGATATGATATTTCCAAATTAGATTATTACAAAACAAAAAATTAGAGATTTTATTTAAAATTCATGATTTTATAAAGAATTATTAATTATTTACTTAATAAACATGAGTATATTAATATTTTAAAAATAAAATTTAATTTTTTTTATATACCCATACACTATTATAAATATGAAAATAAATATTGTCGGCCGTATAGGGTTATATTAAAAAATTATGATCAATATATTCTTTATTAGAACTTAAATACTCACTGATAAAACTTATCAATTATCAAGGATTATTTAATAATTGAAAATATTACATATTTATATAAATTAATTGTATCATCATTTACTTTACAAAATAAATGAAAATTTATGGAATATTTAAAAATAAGAAAAAAAATAGACACAAACATATATATATACATGTGTGTGTGTGTGTATTAAATTCTATAAAATTGAAATTTTGCATTTTAAATTTTATATTTATTTGTGTGTTTATAAATATTAATTTTTATTATGTTATGTCCTATATAATATCTTATATATGTTATATGTTTTTATATTCCTTAATTTACAATATAGGTATATTTAATGGTGTGAAATTTTTATTTTCATAGCATATCTTATGGAATGAGATAAGATATCGCACAACTACCAGGATGCATAAATTAATGAATGCTCTTTTTATATCATAATTGATAGGATATATAAAAATATTGTCCTATAAATTAATATTCATGTAGTATATTAAATGTTAAAAACCATCATCATCAATAGTAGGATAAAAATATTATTAATGTTTCATATGATTAATCATATATAGAATAAAATACATATATTTGATAAACAAGTGATTAATCAGTGGGTAACAAATATTGTTAACTGATTAATTACATGACTAGTACATACTATTTGAGATCATGTATAGTAGTCTTTGAGAGTTCCATTAAGGACTATAAATGTGGATAACAGATTTTAAAATGGAATCCAAACCACAGTTCTCCTCTAGTAAATTATCTCAGCAAAATCTATCTCCCATTTCATCCTTTGAAAGGGAGTTATATTGTTATAGTGTGGATGTTAGTATAATTCATCCAATCATTGAGTTATATTATAAACTGATCATCATTAAAATATTGAATTTTGGTAGGAATTCTTTTTTTCAAAAGTGTATGGTGTAACATACCTAGCCTAATATTCAATCACGTGACCAAGTTGGGTTGGTTCCATAAAATTTAATGTACCTCCCCATATGTTGTAGGCTCCTGAATATTAATTATATTATATGTAATATTTTGGGGAGACTATAAACTATTGAATATACTTTCATTAAGAGAATAAAAAATAATATAGAAGAATATAATGAAGAAAAAAATTAATTACCAGAGAGAGAACTGAAAAAGAAATAAAGGATGAATCAAACAAACAAAATATTAATAAATCATCATAAAACAACATGCTGAAATGTAACTAAATGGTAAAATGTATGACATGTAACAAAATTAAATTTCCAAATAGGTAAATGAATTGTGAATCCCCAATCATGAAGACCATTTCAGTTTCATCTCTAAAATCCAACACATAATGTAAGAAACTAAACAACCGTAGTGTCCCTTCACCTTGTCAATTCCTGAAACAATAATATTGACCTGATAACCCAATGATGTCTTGTACATGGTTTGAGTAAATCATAGAATGATAACACCATCATATAGAAATAATATTCCATTAAAATATATATTGTGAAATAAATCAATAAATATGGTAACTAATTTAATAAATTAATTTAGTAAATGAAATAATGTTACTAACCCTCAGTCTCCCTTGTGATGTCTTAGATTAGCAAAAGATTCATTGGATTAATGTTGAAACATCTCAATAAATTAGTGGATCCTCTTGTTTCCAGAAAGATCACACAATCTAGTTGTTGATGCTCATATGTAAAAAAAATATCCAGTGTCATGTCTCAGGTAACCCACTAGGCTCTCTGTGAATTCCAATTCTAGAGTCTCTTATGTCATCCTGAAGTACACATATATAAGTAATGAATCAGATCTCATATCATATTGGGATCATTTTTAATTACATAATGAAGTCTCTTATGTATTCCTAGGTGAATGTCACAATGGGATGATATCATCTTATATAATGTTGTAAAATGTCCAACATCATGATGAATCCATGATATCATGAATCACAATGATTAAACCAATACCATAACATCATGTTAGTAGTATTAGGTGAATAATATAGACAAATGATTTAATATAATTCAAATATTATTCCTAGTTGGGAAATTCATCAAGTTTATATATATATTTTTCATTTATTATTTATTTATTGACCCTTATATGTTAGGAAAAACAACGACTATCCAACAAGTACATGTTACCATTCACCTTAATTTACATGTTATTAGACAATTAATTAAATAATAATTTACTCAAGTATTAGGATTCGCACATGATGTTCCAACATGGCTTTTTTATTTTTAAATACAATATGAATAACCATGTATTTAGGGATATTTTATTTAGACCCTACGTAAAAATGGATAACATGAAGTCTAATATTTCACATTTTTGCTACATCCTAGTTATTTTTCCCTTTCTTTGCCACTAAGAACATCTAGTAAAGAAAAAATGTGATATAGATTTTGTTGTACTATCTAGGTCCCACATAGAGTGGCTCAAAATAAACAAACAAAGATATTATATAATTTGAAATTAATATATATCACATAATGAAATTGCATCCCATAGGATTCTAAAAGTATAGTGTCTTTATAAACATGGAACACAATAGTCTATCATAGTGTACTATATTTAATGTTTCCAACAATGTTATTCACATTCCGTACACCTACTGAGAACAATTCTTCATAACCTATAGAATGGAAATATAAGAAAGGGATAACATAGATGATGAGTAAGGGAAAATAAAAGAGATATATAAGAATAAAATAATAATAATGGTACGAGAACATGATCATAACATTGTAATCTCACACCCTAAATATGAATGTATATAAACATGAATCATGGAATAATTATTTTATGTTTATAATTCATGAATCATAAGTTAATCATGATTATAATCTATTAAATCATAACCTAGTAACAAGACATATAATTTATTAAATACACATAATCATATAAAATTATTCTATATAAGTCAAGGATCATTACTAAAACCTATCAGGGAACATCATGGGGAATAAATATTTTTGTGGACACAGACAGCCATCACCATTTTCAAACCATTATTTATTGTAGAATGTGTTAAATCCCTAATCCATTATAGTAGTTAGAGATCAATCCAAATTGAATATTAGTAGTTTTGGATCACTCGTAATAACATCTATGTAGTCAAGGATTTGTCGGAAGACTTTCTTAGCAAACAATGTCCTTTACTGAATATAGTTAACTCATTGTTATATCCATGTCTATTTCATGAGATATAAATCATTATCCAATGCATCTGGGGATTATATAATTCCTACCATTAACATAAAAAATCCTAAATTTGTATTCTATAATATAATAAGACATTCATCGTATCATGACACGTAAAAAGAGACAGGTTTGTTAAACGTCATATCATATCACATGAAATAAAATGGTTATCAAAATCAATTTTTCATATCATAAAAAATAGAAGATAAACAGGTTCCATAATAATTTCATCTCCAAATAACTAGAAAAATTAATCAAGTATTATCATAATTTTATCATAATTTACCCATGGAAGGGAAACAAGTTTCATAAAAAAATGTCATCATAATCATTTATCATTCAAATAAATAATTATAATTATATCATTAGATCATATCCATTGTACGTTATATAATATATCAAATTATATCATCTTAAATGGTTAATGACATTGAAATTTCACTTGGATAATTTATTAATATAAATATCCCATCACTGAGAATCAATTTTAAAAACATAATAAAATTTCAAATTTATTTTATTTGAAAAATATATTGAAAAATTTCGATTTAATATTTAAAACTAATTTAAAACATTTCATGAGGAAAATAACATTTTCCCATTTGAAAATGATATTAATAATATTAAAATTTTGAATACCGATTTTCTTTGGAAATATTTTTGATATATTATAAAATAATCTCTAAAATTATTGAAATCATTTTCTAAAAAAATAATCTTTTTAAATCATCTAAATAAGGATTGGAAAATAATTTTAACAACTTTTCCATAAAAAAATTATTTTTGAAAGCCATTTTTATTAAATGATTCTTTATAATCACAAAAAATAATCATTAAAATCATTAAAATATTTTTTTCAATATAAATTTTTTAGAAAATTTAAATGAAGATTTTCAAATAAGTTATATAATTTTTAATCTTTAAATGTTTTGGAAAACATTTTTCATTGATAATATCATCGAAAAAAATCTAATGTATTCCTTAAAAAATTATTTTAAACACTATTTAATATAAATAAATTTAAAAACATTTTTTATTGAAAAAAAGTTTAAAAATATTCAATTTCCATAACATTATGAAAGAAATTCATGAAAAAAAATAATATTGTAAACATAAAAAATTAATCTTAAAATAAATTATTGTCATTATGGTTGATAAATTCATACAATTCTAAAATTATATTTTTTATCATAAATTTTTTAGAAAAGTTCCTTGATCGAAAAAAGAAGAAAAATATTCGTATTAAATACATTTTTTTAAAAATTAAAAAATCCGAAAATATGTATTTTAAAAATCACAGGGTAATATTCGATAAATTTTTTAAATATTTTAATAATACACCTTTTTTAAAGTACATAGAATTTCGACCGAAAAAATAATTAAATTCCGATTTTCATAATAATATTCTATTAAATTTGTTAAGTGACAAAGAGTATAAAAATCGTACCATTAATTGAATATATCATGAATTTCCATAGGATACGATAATTTCTAGATAATTATTCAGATACAGATCATCATATTTCTTCAACGAAAGCATGATATAAAAAAATCTTGATAAATGATGAGATTATAGTAATAAACTCTTACCACATTGGTATCATTATATCCTAATCCCACTAAAAGATTAAATTTACATAAATATTTCCAGATAATGAAAACAAGGATATATGTGATAGATAGTTTAAAATGGAATTATATACACTTCATAAAATAATATAGGTCAATAACATAACATGTGTCTTGAAGAAAGAAAATTGAGACAAAATTTACCTTACAGACTTGGTAACTTTTCAACCATAAACCCCACAGAAGAAATATACTCAAATGTATATTTAAATACCCAAAAATATATGCATAAAAATAATAGAATATATTTATGAGTAGTTTATAAAAACCAAAAAAAATCTAGTGTTGAATATGACATATGTTTTTTACTAATAAAGCAGAGACAAGAAACCCCTTACTATTTGAGTAAATTTTAAATAATGAGATTCATGAAATAATTACATCTCTTGAATGATTGAATATAATTTTATAATTTAAATTCATTATATAACATGTTATAGGGTAGCATATACACCACTAAACATGAATAATTTTTGAATATTGAATATATTTAAAAGAAAGAAAAGTGAGATGAGAAAACCATGACATTAAGTCTTGAAATAATTCCTATACATTCAAACCTCCTGAATAAATGTATATTTTTAATATTGATATACCAGATAAACATATAATTATATTTCATATCATATATTATTTTATATGAAATTTATATTATACACGTTTTAACAATCTCAAGTTTATGTAAAATATCGGGTAATAACCACTTTTTTTCTAGAATTTGATTCAACATGACGTTCATCATCCTCTTAGGTAGATCATGATTTACGTATTTCAAGAATTTAAAATATTATTTAAATATCATATATTTTCAGTAAATAAATATTTAATGTAATATATTGAATATTGAAATATGAAATGGGATACACTTTTCATGGAGACGACAGACCATCCATACTCCTGAACGTTGTTTTCATTCTCTTGTTGTATTTAAACAATGGAGTTAAATGAAATATATAATTAAATATATTATCATTAATATAGAATTATTATTTCATAATTATATTATATGTTAACTAAAACTATCCTTAATACATTAGATGTAAATTGTAAAGTAATCACATCACTTTTAGGGGGCGGTATTCCACATGTCAACAATGTTATCTTATTCCCAATAAATAATGAATTATTGTATGTGATATGTAATAAATCAAGTAGAACAAATATATAATAAATAATATATATATATATATTAAAAAATAGTAACCTCATCGTGATTCCCAACATTAAAATGTTGAAATGTATGAATGTACAACATAGGATAACAAGATAGTAGTCCATCATACCTTCTAATTATGTCAACATATCCCATTTTATTGAATGTTTTGAGTGTATGTTGCATAATTAACATAAAAAATATAACAATACTGTGGAAACCGAGTTTAAAACCTACATTTTCATGTAAGAAACCCTTTATTTATGAATTTTATGTATATAAATTGTTTTGGTGATGTTTGGTAGTGTTTAGAAGACTTTTAGAATGTATTTGGGTATATTTCTTACAGCTTCATGGTTTGAAAATGGTTCTTGAAACCATTAGAAACTTATCAGAAATAGTTCACAATAAGACATGGGAAAAATGGAAAGGAGAACATGCATGCACATAGTTTTTCCCAACAATGTGGCCCCTATTAGAAAACATGAAAAGGGAGTCTATGGATTTTTTCACAAATGGAACACTGTTTGTCTAACTATATGGGACAAATGTGAAAGGACCTATTGGAGACTGAGGAAGGCCCACAAGTTTCTTGACCATGTAAATAAGCATGCATAGTTTAGAGATTATATCCTTAGAAAAGTGTTTCTAACACATTTTCACATATAAATACTTTTTTTTCACCAAATAGAACATAAATCATGATTTATCACTCCAGAATACTAAGGAATATTTACCAATAAATATGGAGCTGATCTTGAGGCATTTCGTTCTCTATTGATGCTTGATTTGTATGGTAATTGATCATCTATGGTATTTTTTGAAGGTTTTCATGGATCCAATTTCTCTCTCTCTCTCTCCATTCCTCCATCTAAAATTATAAGATCTATTCTAATGTGGATAAATCTAATGTTTTGTGATCTATTCATGGTTATATATTGAATTATTTATGATAATGGAAGATATCTAAGGCATATTTTTGATATCCAATATACATTCATTAGGATTTTCATGTTGTTCATCATCTACATTATGAATCCCTATGTATGTGGATTCACTATTGAATCATATTTCTATAAATAGAAGGTTTGATTTTAAAGTGAGTTTATTTCATAAATGTAATGGTGCAATTTTTTTGAAATAATTTTTAGAAACTATAATGGGTTATTATTTTTTGAATTTTATGAATTGTGTATTTTTTGTGAAAGGTGAAAATAGTAACTGAATATTAAATAATGATATTATAATGGTTACTATGTTTTTGTGCATGGGAAAGGGTTTTAAAAATTAATTTTGTTTTTGTTTAATGGTTTTGAAAAAATTATTTTGGAATATGGTTGGCTTAATTTGTTAACAAATTGTAAAATGGGACGAGTATTGGTTGTGAAGTAGCAACATCAAAGGGATATGTTATGGACGTAAAGATCCCCAATCAAAGGTAACATCAATCCTGGGTGGTTGTGTTGTTGAATGTGTTCATTTATGGTTATGTGAAATAGAATGGGTTATAACAGCATGGAAGGGTGAGAATGTGGTTAAATGAATTCTTTGGTTTTTCTCTTTAGAACATGGTATTTTTTAATAAGCATCATTATTATGGGAATGTTTTATAAATTATTTTAAACTGTTTTATGTTAAATATTTTATATAAATGCGATAAACTGTTATATCCTATTGGAATTATTATAGGAGTCATTTTGGAAATATTTTTGAGTTTGATTAATCACCCATTCTTTTTCACTTTGGTCATTTTATAGAAGATATTTTTAAGACATGGGAATGGTTAAATTATCAAACATACCTTGTAGTGATTCACAATACATTGGTTTCATTGTGGAGTTCAATAATAGAACATGTTTGTAGCTGTGTAGATTTTTTAGAGTCTTTGAGTCTTTTTCTCCACTATGTAATTTGATATTCTTGTCTTCTACTATTATACAGTCAATATTTGGTTTTGATATCAATGTTATTTCCATGTGTTGTTTATATTTTTATCATGCATAATTTAGTTCTTGTTTGGTTATTGTCTGTTTGGTTGTGTTGTTAAATTTTCAATGGGAAAATCTACCCCACATATATTAAAGCCATGTGAAAAATCCATTTCTTTTTTCCCATGGGGATGTCTCTTAGGGACATGTAATTTCAGTCAGACATATCTAGAAAATAATGCGGGGAAGGATGTCACAATTGTTTTTTGTCATGGTCCTTCTAATTAACTTTTTGGAAGAAGTGCTCTTTAGTTTTGTTAGTCCTGGAGTGAAATAAAAAATGGAATATTCCCAGACATGGGATGGTAGAAATGAGTATGAATGCTCCGACAAGAAATATAGAGAATATATTGATGTTTCCAAATTCATTATGTTGAACTTCATGTTTCCATTGAGTTGGGCACATAACTGTTTATTAGACACTTGTATTCTCAAGAATCGAATTGTCATGAGTTTAATGAGTGAGATGTGTATGAAATGAAATTTGAGATTAATTCCAACTAGGATTATATATTTCATAATGTGTAATTATTGGGATTTGGTGAAAACATGTTAATTTTTAAAAAATGACAATTATGATTCCATATGTGTTATTTTTAAAAAGAGAATGATTATTGTATTTTTAATTTTTTTTATATTCAAATGTATGGTGAATGTTTTCATAAAGTATTTAAATGGAATGTTTTATATATTTGAAATAATGGTTCTGGGAATATGATGTGGTAGAATTTAAAATTGTTAAGTGTTTAATTGTAAAAGATTGAGACCCAAATTGTTTTCGGTGTTTCTGGAAAATGAAACATGGTGGGTGTTAATATAACCAAATAGAGGATGCTGAAATTAATATGGTTACACCCAATACATAGGTGATCCAACAACTGGTTTAGAGTATAGTCTATGAATTTCAAGATGTGGATACAGGGAAAACATGATTTAACTATTGAAATCGGATCACTCAGTCCAGGTCAAGATGCCTAATCCACCCATCTTTTAGGGTGACTCAAAACTAAGTAAGGATGATGTGTGGATGAATATGATTAATCATATAATAGATTTATTTGGAAAACTAGTATATCTGAAATACATTCTAGTAAAATATATTTAAGAGAATCATTCATGCCAATTGTTAGATTTAGTAGTTCTGGATATTTTTGACCAAGGAATTTCATGGGATTATTTTTAGGATTTATTCTATTGTAAAATTAAATTTTCATATATTCATAATTATATGAATTAGAAACTACTTCACCTTGATCAGGAGAGCCTCATAGTGATAGATAATGTGTCTAAATTCTAGAATTTATTCCACATTTCACCTGACGTTCTAGATTGTGTTACATTAAAGGAATGTATTTTTATATCAGTGGTGGGGAAATAAATTTTATCAATGATTTTCGTACACATTATAAAACATTATATATAGATGGTTAATAGATATAGAGTGGTATAAAGGGACATCGCAAGATTTATTGGTGGAAGAAATATGTTGATATGTCTGAGAAATGGTATAATCTCTATATCTAGGAGAAAGTGGACGAGGGATACCTATTTACATAGTATTAGGATGGCTCAGAATCCAATAGGTGGATCAAAAAATATAACAATAATACTAAATAGAAATCCATTATGTTTCTAATGTGGATATTTTGACCACATAATTTAAAACACTATGACATAAATAATGGAATACAACCACTAATGTCAAATTAGTCATCTTCAGTGCTATTAACATAGAAATCTGTGGTCAGGTGTTAAAGACACATATCAAGTGTTTCAAGTATAATATAATTCATCGGGATGAGGGTAAAAGAATCAATATTATCAATAGAATAAATATATGCATTCTTTTCATTGAATACAATTACGCTTCTTCATGGGATAATTCAAAACATAAATTCTGAAAACAAAAATTGGAGAGAAAGAACTAATATAGAGTTAAGCAGGTGACTCTTGATGATCATTTTGTATCATCTATTGTGTGAGGTATAATTATCTATAATTATAATATTTGGAAAGGTTTTTTTATTATGAGTGCATACGATTACATTATTTTATCTAATTCAAGTGTTTTTTAGACTTTCAAAGTTGATATGATTCATTCAATGATGAAACTTCAGATTCTTCCTGTTGAAAGTGATTGTTGAGCCATTATGTGCAGATATTGCTCTATTACTACTGATGGAGCCAATCTGATATTGGATTTTAGATGATTGAGCTGGATTTCTATGATATAATCATACATATGGACTGGCTGACCATGTTTAAGGCTTCCATCGGCTGTTTCATCAGAAATTCCAGCATTACAACTGGAGACGATGTTTTGCATCTCTTTAAAGGAAAATAGAATGTAAAAGAATGTAAAAAGGGATTGTTGGCACCAATTATTGGACATATTCCATTCTATTTGGTATCTTTAACTCTTCCATGGACATAAGATTTTTTGGAACTAATAATTTATTTGTTTATAGATTTTTTTCCTGAATATTTATTAGGGTTTCCATCTCTATGAAAAATAGAGTTTATTGTTTATCACCTCTCAAGTCTTATATTATTTTCACTCCATATTACTAGATATTATAGAACAAAATTAAGTTTATTTATAGTGTAGTTATATGATATTGAAATCAATGGTTTCTTTCATCCTTGCAAGTACATGTGGGCATCACTATACTTGATTGTCAAAATGAATATGGAACACTTTGGGTGCGTGTTGATTTTTGTACACATAACAAATTTATAATAAAAAACATTTATCCACATCGTTTCATTGATGATATGTTTGAACATTTAATGGATGATCAATGGTTTTTCAAAATTGACTTGTGATCAGGATATCCCCAAATACATGTTTAGAAAGGGGATATTCCAAAGACACCATTCATGAGTAGATATGACCATTAAGAGTATGTAGAAATACCATAAGGTCTTACTAATGCTCAATCAGTATTTATATAATGGAATAATTTGATATTTCATGAATATCTAGATTTATTTGGGGAGGTGTTTATGGATGACATAGTGGTGTATACAAGAACATGAGCTGAGAATGGTCAATGCTTGGATATAGTGTTAGGAATATTAATAGATGTTCTTCAGTATTAAAAAGTAGCCAAGTGTGATTTTCTAATAGAATAGATAATTTTTGGTGTCCATTTAATTTCTAAAAGAGATGCTCATATGGATCAATAAATGATATATGATCTTAACTCGTTGATACAACCAAATAATGTCTTAGATATATAGATCTCCCTTGGGTTGAATGGTTATTAATGATGTTTTATTAATTATTTACCACAAAAATATTTTCTATGATAGATTTTACATGAAAAACTAATCATTCTAATGTAATGATGAATTTCATAAGACAATTCAAGGGATTATGGATAGCCATACATCAATAACTATTCTGATCTTTCAAGAATATGTATAAGGGTATGTGGTTTATTGTGATTCTTCAATATTAGGGTTGTGATTTGATCTCATTCAAGAAGATCATGTTTTTTCTTATAGGTTAATACATTTAAAGTTTCATGAGATTAAATAAAAAACACATAGTTTGAAGATAGCTATAATAATACATGCTTTTATGGATTGGCATCATTACTTCTTTGGTGAGAAAATTAAATTGTTTATGGATCATAAGAACATGAAACATATTTTTAAACAATATGTCCATAATCTAAGACAAATAATATTGATTGAGTATCTTGAAATGTTTTTTCATCAATTGATTTACACAAAATTTAATGGAAATATGGTGGTTGATGAATTAAAAAGAATTTAATGTGCTTATATTGAAAAATAAGCTTTAGATGAGTGGATGTTTATATCTATCCAAGCCTACATGCACTTATAATGTTTATAAAAAGGTGATGTTCAAAATTTATTTCCATATTGGTTTCTCCCTAATTTGTAATAATGGTTAATTTGGCCCAAACATCTGATGTAGAATGTATGGATATGAGTTCAGAAAACATTGGTGAGGAAACCACTGAAGGATGGGTGTTGAATGAGATTTCATTTTTATAGTTAATAACTCCAATGGTTGAACCTTTTACATTATAAGATAAACCCATCCATTATTACAACCATTAAATATGGTCTATTCATCCCGAAGTATAGAAGATATATAAGGCCTTGAAAGAACAATAATTCTGGGTTGATATGAAAAGAATGGTTTATTATTAGAAATGAGTAACATTTTATTAGGTTATGGTAGTGACTCAGCAACCTGTATGAATGTTTTAGTCGTCAAATATTTTTGATTGGAAATTGGAGTACATAGAAATAGATTTTATAAGAGGTATCTCATGACAGGATTAAAAACTTGATTACCAATGGGTGATAGTGGATCAACTCACAAATTATGCTCATTTCATCGCTGTATGTGAGTATCATATAGTGGAGTACATGTCATAAATATATATCTGATATGTGGTAAAGAGATATGGCATCCCAGTTTCAATAGTTTCTGATATATATATGGGTTTATATCTTGTTTCAAGAAATCCTTACAATAATCTGTTGGGACCTAGTTGACAATGAGTTTAGTGTATAATTATTAGAATAACAAACAATCATAACAAATGATAAAATCTTTGGAAGAATTTTTGTGGGCCTATGTAACACATTTTGGTATCTTATCAGATGGAAATTTACATTAGTATCGTTGTAATTTAAAAATATTCCTCAAGACTCGATATATCTAGATATTTTTGAATAATTGTGTGACTATAATTTTAATTCTCTACATTGAGGTGTAGAAATAGTTGAAACCTCATTTATTAGTATGATACTTATCCATGAGACAATTGAGATGGTTCATTTGACCAGGAAATATATGGATATGGATAATAGTTTTCATAATTCATATGTGGATCACAACCAATGTAAATTGTTATTCAAGGTGAGTGATCATGTGTTTTAGGGTCTCTCCTAGGCTTGGACGTCATCATCATAGAAAGAAAGAAAAAATCTCTCTTAGATACATATGAAATTTTGAGGAATATTAATTAGTTTGAATGGTGGTATATCTATTGAAATTACCACTATGTTCCAATGATTTGAATAACATGTTTGATGTATCCCTATTTAAAATGAATCAACCTAAATATGATTATGTGATTTGATGGGATCATATTTTCTTAGATCCAAATGCTTAGTTGGTGCATATAACAGAATAGATGGTCGGTAAAAAAGTGAAATTTGAAAGAAAAAAACATCAATCTAGTGCGAGTTTTGTTAAAGTATGTTATGAATCACATTGATACCTTGGAATGTGAGAATGAAACGGTCTTTTAATATCCTAAACACTTTTAGGTTAGTAGTAATTTTCTACATTGTGAGATAAAAAAGGTTAATGTTAGAGAGAATGTTGTACCCCAGTTTCAAGAAATGTATCTTTCATTTATGATTTCTATGTATATAATGTGTTTTGTTGATGTTGGGGAGGGTTTGAGAACAGTTTAGAATTTTTTGGAGCTTTTTTTCTAGTTAAATATTTGAGCATGGTTTTTTGAAATTGTGAAACACTTTTAGGAAACCATTAACAATGAAATGTGGGCTAAATAGAATGTTGCATTGACTTGCACACATTTTTTATAGATCGACCAACCACCTAGTAGAAACCATGATAAGAGTGGTAGTGGTATTTTGTGTGGTTGAAACATTGTTTATCTAGACATGTGGTTCAATAATTTGAAGTTCCACTTTAAGATAGAGGCTAACACACTGTTACCACACAATGTTCATAATAGTGCGACTAACCATGAAGTATTTGAAGATTTGAATCTTTAAAACAGATCTAAAACGTTTTTTCCTCAAAATCTATATTTTATTCTCTAAAAAGACCATAAATCAAGATTTATCCCTACTAAAGGATGATTAATCTTTACCCATCAATCCCAAGACGATCCAAAGTAATTTCATGGTGTCTGGAAGCATGATTCTCATGACAAGACATCATTTATGGTAGTTTCCATGGTTTTTCATGGATCTAATTCACTCACTCTTGGATTCATATATCTTGTATGTTGTAGATATATATAAGGATCTTTAAGCTATTCATGATAGGATTTGAATTTTTTATGATAAGGGATGATATCTAAGGCTAGTTTTAGGAGTTACAACTTGGTTTTATATGAAATTTCATGATATTCATCATGTTTTTCATATTCCCTGATGTAAGAGGATTACCTCTTGAATCCTATTTCACGAATTAGAAGGATTTATTTAAAGTTGATTCTAACCTTTTTGTGAAAAAAATGTCGGAATAATTATTTGTTGATTATTTTTCGAATGGAGAAAATTGGGTGTTTTATGAAAAGTTAATAAGGTATATTGGTTTAAAATGATGATTTTAAAATGGTTACTTTATATTTATGAATAGAAAATGGCTTTCAATAAAAATATAGTTTTATTGAAATGGTTTGGTGAACAAGATTTTAGAATATAACTGGAAAAACTGATTAAGAATGTGTGGAATGTGAAGGATGTTGGTCATGAAGTTGCACCATCAAAGGGTTGGGTTATGGATATGAAGACCCACCATAAAATATAACTCTAAGATAATGTCATTGTGATGTAGAAAGAGTGTATGAATTGTTATGTGAAATGGAATGGGTTATGCCGACCTATAAAATTGAGAATATGGTAAAATTACTTGTTTGGTTCCCTCCTTGGATCATGGAATTATTTTGAGAAAACTGTTTTACTATGGAAATGTTTTATAAACTATTTTTAGTTGTTTTATATTAATTTTTTTATATAAATGTGATAACACGCTCTATCCTTATGGAATGAGTAGGGAGGTTATTTAGGGAAATCCTACTAAGTATCATTACTCAAACCTTATTTGGAAATTTATTGCTTTTATAGATGTTATTTACTTAGAAATGGGTGATATTAATGTATCAAACATATCTTTTGGAGATTCATGATACATCCTCTATTTGTTGTAGTAAGATAATGGAGCATTATTGTAGTTTTGTAGTTTTTTCATTTGAGTCATTGAGTTTTTCTTCTACTATAAACTTTTATATTGTTGTCTTTCATTATGTCATTTTTTTATGTTATTTTTGATATTAATGGTATATCATTGAGTTTTTACACTATTTTAATTCTTTATTTAGTAGATGTTATTTTAATGTGAAATTTTTTTGGATTTTAAATTTTAAAAGGGAAAATTATACCCCATTTGTGTTGAATCCCTTGGAATTTATTTATAGCCTTTAATTTGTTAAGGATGTAGCTTAAGGCCATGTAATGTCCTTACACCATCTCAAGTCAATGATGCAGGGAAGCATGATGTACTAAGAATAATATATGAGCATATAATAAGAATAATTTAAGGGGTAGAGAAACAAGTAAAACAAAAGTGCTTGTTGAATGATGTTACCTCTTTTTTGGGTATCTCCTTTTCATTTCCACCAACAGGATTCCTTGGATGGATTTTTGACTAAAGTTTAGTCTCTATGATTAAGGGATGGAAGTTGGTATTTCAATTATATAGAGATTGGATGAGCCAAAGGGCATGAGAGAGGTGAATAATTGAGGTGGGAGAGTATTCATTTTTTAGTGTATATGCAGAGGAATTGTGATAAATATAAATTTGTAATCACTCATGAGTGGTCTATCATACATCATGTTCACACAATATTGTTCTATTTCTGATGCAATGGAGGATATGAAGAAATATTGACATGAAATATGTTTTGAAAATTTTTCTACGTTATTTGTCCCTATAAATAATGATTAAATACTATGTAAACTCATTTTACATAAATCAATATATTTTATTTATTTTATTTTCATTATTAATTTTGGAAAAAAATTATGTTGACATTATTTTAATTTATTATTTATTTTGAATCCAAATATAGAATCAATTTTTTGAAATTCCATTAACAAATGTGTGAAAATTAATTTTAAAAAATAATCAAAAAAATGAGATGAAACAACAAGTCGTAAAGTATATATGTTCATATGTGTCAAATTTTTTTATATCTAATTCAATGTGAAATTAAATAAAATGACCTATATTGTATTAATATATATAATTTATCTAATAGAAATTTTAATCCAAATTAAAATATAATTTAACTACATAAATAAATTATTTAAAAAAGAAGTATTTAATTTTAATTCAGTGGTTTTCACTATTCTTAAAATTGAAACATATCAAAATATACAAAAAATTAAGGATAATTAATATTAGATATTCGAATTTAAATAAAGGAAGTTTAATTTTTTAAAGAGAAATAAAAAAATGGCTATAATTATTAAAAAAATAGACGCATCATTAAAAGATAGTAAAATTAACCTTTAGAAAAATACATCATTTTACTTGTAAAATTTGATTTATTCTTATCGTATACCTATATTATTAGTTGGATGAGTGTAAATTTTATTCTGAATTCATATAATATATATATATATATATATATATATATATTATAAAACTATACATCAAAATTGTTTTTATAAATTTATTTAGATAAAATTGTTATTTAACATGAAAAGTTTTTTTCTTAAAAAGGAATTTATTTAATTTTAAATAGTTATTAATTACATTTATAAATAATTAATAACCAAATGATTGATTTTATATTTTTGTGTAATGAATATTTTCACTATTTATTTAGACTTATTCTTAACATCAATTCTAGTAGCCCGGTAGTAACTATAATAATATTATTACAACAATATCAATAATATAATTTAGTTAGGTAAAACTCGGTCATGCGTGTGTTGAAATCAATCAATGGAACTCAAAATTTTGCATAAAATAGATCAACTATTGTTTTACATGTACCATATGGTAATCATTGAGTTTATTATGAAAAATATCAATATGGTGTTATTTTAAAGTAAATAATAACATGCTACTTTTGTATAACAGAATCTATATTCTGGGTTGGGTGAAATGAAGAATATTTCAATTAATAATTGAATTAGAAAAAATTATTTCTCAAAATCTCAGATTATTGAATTATACCCCCTTAAATATAATTTCCTCTTCAAAATTCATCATGTTTTCCAAAGTTTTAGTACTTAAAAGGTCCTTTCATAGAAACCCACCTCATAAAAATGAATTTTAAAACTACCATAAAAAATGGAAAGTTGAAAAAATAATGGTTAAAAAATGAAACACACAACCAGGTTTATACATAATAGAAATAGGTAGAAATTGAAACATGGACCTGGAATAGAATAATTTCATTCGATTTCTGATGGGGAGTGATAAAGATCATAGTATGGAGAATTCTAATGATAACAAATTCAAAAACCAATTTGTATTTAAAAATGAATTTAACATACTAAAAAATGTTGATAACTAGTCAAAATTTTATTCTATGACCCTTTTTTCTAATGTAAAATAGTTTTCATAATGAGATATACTTACTTGATTCCATACCCTTTCTTATGAAAAATCTCAAACTTTGGGTGTGAATTGATATATTTTAACATCATCTCTTATTCCATAAAATTAAGTTAAATTTTTCATTCATGAAGATTTAGAAGATCATGAGAACCATAAGTAGAATATTATGTCATTCCAAATGTCATTGTCAAAAAAAATATGTTAGTAAAAGTTATTCAATATGGATAAACCCTCATATGTAAAAATTATTTTTTAACCTCTAAAACCAAATCCTATGTTTAAAATAAACCATTCCAAAAATGGTCAACCTTATAAACCGATTAAATTAAAAAAAATATAGAAGATGGTTTGCTAAATTTCTCAAAATAAACATAAAATTGATCCTCCATATATCATAAAGTTTCTATCATTTGTCACATACCAATCATGTGAACACCTTGAACATGTATTATCTTAAAACAAGGTAATAACATGAATAATGATTGATCCTCATTGAAAACTTGCTTGTTTCATGAGTTCAATGATTATTGGCTATATTCCTTAAATACAAAAAAAATTAAACAACTTCCATGATCGCATAAAATACTGTGTCAAAATATCATTCACCAATTTCAAGGTTATCAGTACCATCCAATTTACATATTCATATCCTTCATATCAAAGTCAAAACAACATTATCTGAAAATTTTGAAACGTATTAAGTGTTGTATTTTTCTAAATCATGTCTTTCCTAGTTAATATAACCTTTCAATAAGATTTCATTTCTATTCCACCTTATCCATTCTATTTATTTTTGTAAATCCTTAGAAAAAATCACTGTAACAGCCCATGATTTCATAATGTGTTATTGCATCAAAATAATTCAATAAATTGCACTACATGCAACACCGAGTTCAAGCGCATCACGACTTACCAATCTAACCGTTCGAAAGCATTTATGAATAGTATTTACTAAATTTTGAACTTTATATAATCCTTATAATTTTAGAATCTATATTATGAGTTTCTTAGAGATAATTTAAGATCAAATTCATTTCTTTCAGATAAAAGATGTATTTTTTTTTTCAAAAATTCACTTTTACTAACTTTTAATGGTGAACCCTTTTTTCTAATATTTTAAACTTATATATATTTAATTTTAATAAATAAATTTATTCTTTATAATGGGGACATCAAAATTAACATTGTGTAAAATTTTGGATTTTTTCTGATAAAGATCATTTTTTTAATGAATAGTGAAAAATATTGTATTATAATTCAAAAGTGCCTTTTAATATAATTTCTTTATATGGTTATATTATCTTTTTAATTTGTTTTAAAGTATAATTATAATATATTTTTACCCTTTAATCCAATGTTCTTTAGTTGAAATAATTTCACTTTAAAATTGGACATAAACAAGAACTAATCTTTTGATAATTATTGTTTCTTAAAAACACGCTAGGTTTTAACAAAGGGAATTAATTAATGAAACTTGTATGTTTTAATTTGGTAAAATAGACTCCTTATATGAATTCTCAATATCAAAATTAGTTTAGAATGTATTTATTATATTTTTCTGAAAACATTCAATTTATGATGAATAGTGAAAAACACTGAGTTATTATTTAAAACTGACATTTTATTTAAATAATTATTTATTTTATTTAAATTTATTTTATGTCAAAATAGTAAATAATATATATATATGTTCAATGATATTTATTGTATTCATTTTGTAATAATATTAAATATACAAAATAATATTGAACTTTTCACTGTCTATTACCCACCTCCTAGGAGAATTTTCAAATTCACATAAAACATAATTTTACCGCATCTGTGAGTGGAATTTCAAAAATCTGAGAGACTTGGTTGACATCAGTATGTAAAATGTGGTTCAATGAGAGGAAATTTTTTTTTCGTGAATTGTAACTTTTTTTATTTTATTTACCATGGTTAAAAGTAAATAAAGTAATTATGGGTAAAAATGATATTAATATTACCCTAACACATGTCTTAATTATATTGGACAAGTGTATCTCTACAAAAAACATCCCTAGGAATAAAATATTAACATTTATATCCACTTGGATTAGATTTGTACATTTAATATTATTTTATTTAAAGAAGAGTTAAAATAGATAAAATCAATGTTTAATAATTAAAACATTTTTAATATAGGGTTATACATAAGATAAATAAGAATACAAATGTTCATTAGAAAGATAAATATATTTCATACATATTTTTATTTTAATTATAATTTTTAGACGTTAAATAATTTAATTTATTTATGACACGGCGATGATGCAGTAAGTACCTTATAAAGGAAATATTAACATAATTGATGTTATAAATGCCCAAATAAATGTAATTTTAGACTTTTTATGAATTAAACTAATTTTCTAGGTTATTATGACATGTTATTATTTAATTAATTTACTTTTATTCGAACTAATCATGTTGTTATAATTTTCACAAAAATCATTTACCAAATAGTGTCAATATTGACATAAAATAGTTTTTAAAACAAATATTATATTATTAATTGTTATTTTATTCTTAAAAATATAATTTATGGAAAAATGACTTTGCTAAGGATATATATATATTAATAATGAACCACTTTGGATTCTTTTGGCTTGTCATAGTATGTTTATTAACCATATAGTGTACGAAAACAAGAAGACACGGTAAAGGTTAAATTATTTAACTTACAGTTAAATCTAAATTATAAGGTTAATATAATAACCTAAACATGTCTAAAACCTATTGGTTAAGAGGCTTTCGAACCATCCCCGCCATAGCTTAGAAATAAATCAATTTTTAGCTATTAAAAACCGAATATGACTTTATTATAAAATAATATTTTAAGTTTTCCTAAGGTGCCCCTATCCTCCCTTATAAAAGGGCACCTCCTCTGTCTTCTCTTTACATAATATTGAGCATTCAAGCTCTGCAAACCCCTGAAAATTTATCTTCTCCACTTCCCTAGAAACATCCTAGATGTCCTGGTCTTCTTCAAATACTATCTTTAGTTCCCTATGATGAGTTTAAGAAGAGGCGCATCAAAGAAGAGTTAATATCCATTACCAATCCTTTCCAATTTCATTCTTTTTCAACGTCTTCTTCTTTAGTTGTTTTAGGAAAAAGTAATAACATTAGTATTAATTATATAATGATAAGTTATTATAAATATGAAACAACCCCAATTCACCTTCTATCCATCCTACGGAAAATGAAATCACCGCGTGTGCGTACGTACGGAATACCGTCTCCGCACTGTGGTGTAATTTGTTTTCCACCACAACCTTACAAGGATGGGTATAATGGGATAAAGAATAACTGTATATGATTATTTTAAATTGATATTGATTCTGAAATATTATAAATAAACTTCAATACAATTCCACGATCATGGTAATTATATCATCGCTCGTGCGTACATACAGCATACCGTCTCCACGATGTGATGCGACTCGTTCTACATGATATTCATTGCATAATGATTATATAAATGAATTTAATGAATAAATATGATATATATTTCACTAATTTCATTCTATAAATGAGGTATCTATAACCTAAAAATAATAATAATAATTTATTTGGAAAAACAAGCATAAGAACAAAAAAATCAATAAACTCCCGAATAACAATTAATAATGAAATATTACTAATAAGAAGCTGTGAATATGACCATATATGATATCATATCAATGAGTACAATTCTGGAATAAGTCAACAACATTATTTAAATCATTATACAGGAGGTTTGGACACGTATAAAGCTTATCAGACCTAAGGTAAGGGGTTTTCATCTCACTCATTAATCCCGTGAGATTAATGCCATATTGCCACAATTACCTTTTGTGTGGTGTATGTACTGCCCATAATGTTATTCTTTGTGTAATACAATTGAATTTAGATGTATTTACATATTCATTATATAATACCTCTTTCTTAGGTTGTATGTTTCGTATGTTACCAAATTTGTAAGGGTTTATTTCACAATCTCTTCATTATTAGAGGTTGTTTATACGTAATTATCTATTGGGACCTCTTTATCATCAACATCCAAGTTTCTAAAAAAAATTCAAAACATTTTTACTATTTACTAGACAACATGTTAAATTAATATATACCCTCTTGTGTTTTGAAAGGAATCTTTCTGTCGTTTTCCAAACAATGTACTTTTAATCCTTTTCGACAAAATTAAGGTAAGAATATTTTTTTAACTTATACTATGGGTGTGACTATTTTCCACCATTATAAAATCGTCAAAGATTACCTTAAAATCTTATATATATATTTTCAAGGTAAATTTTTCATTTTATAATTATTTTTCATTTAAATTTTTTTCAGAAAAAATAGATATTTCTCTCAAATATTTTCGATTTCATCTATGTCAACATTCTATGATGGAATTTATGTTTATTTGAATTTTCTTTATTATGATTCAAAACTTCCATATTGTAATGATGTTTTTGTGATATGTTTGACTGTGGATGTGCTATTTTTATACCATTCATGGTCTATAGTTAAATTATTGACATTTCATTTGCTAGTTTTAATACGAATGTTTATGATATATTTAAACCTTTTCATATGAGGAATGTATTAGACATAGTAAGTGACGGGTGGAGCCCGTTATAGCTCCATGATGCATCATTAAGCCTCATGAGACAACTAGACATGGAATTGGTCGAGGCCCTTTCCCAATTTGATTTATGGTTCTGGACGAGGCCTTAATTAGTTTTAGATGTCTTGGCTGAGGCCTGGACAAAATGTATTATAATGTCTAGCATTATACATTGCCTCATTATGAAAATAATATAGATGGTACATGTGGTCATTCGACTAATTGAATGATCATGATTATGTTTTGTTAAGGAATTATTTACTCGTCTAATATTCCTTCCATAAAAAGTAGTCATGTTTATTTTTTGTAAAGGCATGTGGTTTCAATTATTCACCATGCTTAATATTTATGTTATCTTCCTTCGTTTTTCTTACCCTTAATGAGCATTTGAGCTCACCTCTTTCTATGTTTTATTTTTCTCAGGATTACAAGAAGTGTATTGTAATTGATAAGAAGGGTTAAGCTAGGGGAATAATGGCGTTCTCAAAGCACTATCTATGTTGTGTTTAATGATTGAAATTTTAATGTAAAGTTCATGTATGTAATATATTTTCTAATGCTAATGAACTAATCGGTCTTTCGAGACATGATTTCCTTGTAATCATGCTAATGTTATGTAATAATTCACTGACTCTAGATAACTGGGGTCAGGGAATTACAGTTGCTATCAGAGGAAGTTTAGAAACAACCTTGGAAATTAGATTTAGATAAACTCTGATTAGAGCACATTACCCTAAGATAGACTTTGATGATTAGTATAGAAGAAATTTCTATAATTTTGGTAATGTAGAGATTTGGTGAGTTTTCCAAGAAAATAAATTCATGTCTGGATATGAGTAGGTAGAGATGGCTCTAGCATAGATGTACCTAGAGGCAAAACCCAAAAACACCACATTAGGATAGACTTGAAAGGGAACTGGTGCACGACAATGGGCCCTGCTACACTCTTGGTTACAACACTCCCAGGGGATATGCTTAGGATAATTATCATTTTCATTTCAAACCACTATGAAGGGTTTATGTGTATTTATCTTCTAAAGAAAACATTTTTGCAATTATGGATTATATCCCTAAATTGTTCAATTTACGTTAGGTATTTTACATGTTCGGAATTATGAATTACGATTCATAAAATGACCTAGTGTATGCCATTGAATTGAAATGGTGCCCAGTAGAAGGAATGATAACTCCAGTAATGCATATGATCCAAAGAGTAAAAAGGGTCATATCATTGATGCTATTAAGACAACATTTAGAAATGAAATATTCTCCCACATATCGACATCATATGAATAAATAGTATCATGTGTTAATAAGATCAGTAACGAATTCTCTGAATCCTATTGCTTTGAAAGGAATCCAGTGAAGAAAAAGATGGTAGAAAGATTGATGGATAAAGGGAATAAGGGAAAGAAGGATTTTCTAATATGTGATAAATGTGTAATGAATCACCTTGGTAAATGATTGAAGGGAATGGGAGTTAGTTATAAAAGGACACCAAGTATGTGATTGCAAGGGTAAGAAAAAATTTTCAAATGTAAAATGCTTCATCTGCAAGGATATGAGACACTACGTGAATAAATACCATATTCATTAGAGTATACAATAAATGATGTTACTAGATAATAATCATGTTATGATACTACCTCAGATGAAGAAGAAAGATTAGTGTTCATAAGCTGTTATTATGGAATTATTTTATTTGAGTGTCGTATCAACAGTATACTGGTTACTTGAATTAAGGAAACAAATAAGGATTGTACTGCAGTACTATTTTATTGAAGATTTGATATTATATGGTTCTAAGAAAAGTGACTTAATAGTAAGCTACATTTTTTTAAAATACATGGTTGAAGGAAAGGTAATCCTTAATATGGTACTGATAATGAGGTAGTGTTTTTGGAATATGAGATGGTCGATTTTGGTAATTCATGATGTTACAGTGTTGTAAAAGAATACATGATGAAGGCATTCACAAGTTATTACATGGCAAAAAGGATATTCATTGTGTTTAACTTCCTTATAAATTCTGGACTGTGAGTTTAGAAATAAGTATTTTGGATAATTCTAGTTTGGGATTATTTTTTGGATTTCTATAAAAGGACAACTCGGAGGTCGGGCGACAACCCTTCGCATCCGCCAAGGCCGGGAGACCTGAACACACAACCAATGGGTGACAAAGGTGTATCACCTACCACTGACCCACGTGATGTCCTGGATTGAATAATGTAGTTTTTATGGTTCCGCTAGATGAATTATAAATTCATTTTTCTTGAACACTATTCGAATAGGATAAATAGAATATTATTTTTATGATCTATTATCTTTTAGAGTGAAAGATGTGTTTGTGGTAGAACATAGTTAAAGGATATGACTCTACTTGTCAAGTATATATTTTTCTTCTTCTCTTATTCAATGAAGAAATCAATTCTTATACTTTATTGAAGGGATCTTAAAACAAAAAATGTCTTATCCTAAAACCAGATGTTTTTTGGACCGATGGTATTTTAAATCATCATAGATTGATGAATTTAAGGCCCTCAATTTTACACTTGTTTTTGATTGATGATCTCAATCAATACCTATAAATATTTACGTTTTTCCTCCTATTATATATCTCTAATTTCCACAAATGTTCTCCTAATTGAGATCATAATATGGTGGTGACCCTTTAATTTCACTATTCCTCTTATGAAGACCAAATTTTTTTAAACCAATTTCCAATGTGGGTTTTCTCACAAAGATATTTTCTATTTTCAACCTTTTATTTTTGATGAACTATTTCAAATTGTGGTTATGTAATTTATTTAAAGAGGGGAGAATATAACACCCCAAGATTTCATTGTGCGTTATTTCTTCAAAATAATTCAATAACTTGAACTACATGCAACACCGAGTTCAAGCGCAACACAACTTACCACACTAGTCGTTCGAAAGCGTTTATGAATAGTATTAACTGAATTATGAACTTTATATAAATCCTTATAATTTTATAATCCATATTATGAGTTTCTTAGACATAATTTAAGAACAAATTTATTTTTTCAGATAATAGATGTAATTTTTTATTCAAAAATGCACTTCTACCAACTTTTAATGGTGAACTTTGTTTTACAATATTTGAAACTTATATATATTCAATTTGACTAAATAAATTTATTCTTTATAATGGGGACATCAAAATTTACATTGTGTACATTTTTGGAATTTTTCTGATAATGTCCATTTTTTTAATGAATAGTGAAAAATATTGTATTTTAAATCAAAAGTGCCTTTTAATCTAATTTATTTATATGGTTATATTAACATTTTAATTGGTTTTAAAGTGTAATTATAATATATTTTTACCATTAAATCCAATGTTTTTTATTGGAATTAATTTCACTTTAAAATTGGACAAAAACAAGAATCAATCTTTTGATAGTTATTGTTTCTTAAAAACACTCTATTTGTTTTTACAATGGGAAATAATTAATGCAACTTCTATATTTTTTATTTTGTAAAATAGACTTTATTTTTGAATTTTAAATATCAAAATTAGGGTAGGATGAATTTTTGGTATTTTTCTGAAAACATTCAATTTTTTATGAATAGTGAAAAACACTGAGTTATTATTTAAAACATGCATTTAATTTAAATAATTATTTATTTTATTTAAATTTATTTTAGGTAAAAATAGACAAATAATATATATATATATATATGTTTAATGAAATTCATTGGAGTCATTTTTGTAATAATATTAGATATACAAAATTTTATTGAACTTTTCACCGTCTTTAACCCACCTCCTAGAAGAATTTAGAAATTCACATAAAACATAATTTTACCGCTTCTGTGAGAGGAATTTCAAAATTCTAAGTCACAAGTTTGATATCAGTAAGTAAAATTTGGTTCAATGAGATGAAAATAATTTTTGGTGAATAGTAACATTTACATTTATTTTCCACGGTTAAAAGTAAATAGGGTAATTAAGGGTAAAAATGATATTAATATTGCCCTCACAAATGTCCTAATTCTATTGGACAAGTGTAGCTCGACCAAAAACAACCATAGGAATAAAATATTATTATTTAGATCCACATAGATTAGATTAGGACATTTAATATTATTTTATTTACAGAAGAGTTAAAATAGTTAAAATCAATGTTTAATAACTAAAATATTTTTAATATAGGGTTATACATAAGATGAATTAGACTATAAATATTCATTAGAAATGTAAAAATATTTCCTACATAATGGTATTTTATTTATTATTTTTAGACTTTAAATAATTTAATTTATTTATGACACAGTGATGATTCTATAATTACCTTATTAAGGAAATATTAACATAATTGATGTTATACATGCCCAAATAAATGTAATTTTAGACTCTATAAATTTCACTAATTTTCATAGGTTTATATGAAATGTTATTATTGATTTAATTTATAGTTTTTGAACTAATCATGCTTTTATGATTTTCACAAAAATCATGACCCAAATAGTGTCAAAATCGACAGAAAATAGTTTTTAAAACAAATATTATACTATTAATTGTTAATTTATTCTTAATAATCTAAGGATCGGCAAAATGACTTAGATTATGATATATATATTAATAATGAACCACTAGTGATTTTTTTGTCTTATTATAGTATGTTTATTAACCATATAGTGTAAGAAAACAAGAAGACACGGTAAAGGATAAATTATTTTACTTAGAGTTAAATCTAAATCATAAGGTTAAAATAAAAATTTAAACTTGTCTAAAACCTGTTGGTTAAGAGGATTTCGACCCATCCCCACCTTATCTTCAAAATAAATCAATTGGGAGTTATTAAGAACCGAATATGACTTTATTATAAAATAATATTTTAAGTTCTTCTAAGGTGACCCTTTCCTCCCTTATAAAACGGCACCTCCTCCATCTTCTATTTACACAAATTTAAGCATTCGAGCTCAGTCAACCCCTGAAAATTTCAATTCTACACTTCCATAGAAACATCCTAGAGGTCCTGGTCTTCTTCAAAGACCATATTTAGTGCCCTAAGATGAGTTTAAGGAGATGCGCGTCAAAGAAGAGTTAATATCCATTACCAATCCTTCCCAATTTCATTCTTCTTCAACATCTTCTTATTTAGTTGTTTCATGAAAAAGTAACAACATAAATATTACTTATATACTGATATGTTATTATAAATATTAAAGAATCCTAATTCAACTTATATTCATCCTACGGAAAATGAAATCACCACGCGTGCGTAATTACAGAATACTGTCTCCACGCCGTGGTGTAATCTTTTTTCTGCCACCACCATACTTGGATGGGTATAATGGTGTAAATAATAACTAAATATGATTATTGTAAAGTGATATTGATTCTGAAATATTATACATACACTTCAATACAATTCCACCATCATGGTAACGATATCATCGCTCGTGCGTACGTACGGCCTGCTGTCTCCACGATGTTATGTGACTCGTTCTACAAGATCATCATTGAATAATGATTATATAAATGAATTGAATGAATAAATATGATATATATAACACTAATACTATTCTGGAAATTAATTATCTATAACCTAAAAATAAGAATAATAATTTTGGAAAAACACGCATAAGAACAAAAAAAATAAACACCCGAATAACAAGTAATAATGAAATATTACTAATAAGAAGCTACGAATATGACCATATATGATATCATATAAATGAGTAACATTATAGAATAAATCAATATCATTATGTATATCATTATACAAGAGGTTCAGACACGTACAAATCTTATCATACCTAAGGTAAGGGGTTTTCATCTCACTCTTTATTCTCGTGAGATTCATGTTGTATTGCCACTATTACCTTTTGTGTGGTTTATGTACTTCTCATAATTGTATTCTTTGTGTACTAGACATTAATTTATGTGTATTTACATATTCATTGTATAATAACTCTTTCTTAGGTTGTATGTTTTATAAGATACCAAATTATTTAAGGGTTTTTTTAACAATCTCTTCATTATCCGGAGATATTTATATGTAATTATCTACTTGGTCCTCTTTATCATCCACCTCAATGTTTCTTAAAACTATATTTCAAAACATTTTTACTATTTACTATACAATGGGTTAATGTCATTTATACCATTTTTTGTTTATAATGAAAAATATTTATCGTTTTCCAAATAATGAACTTTTTAACCTTTTCGACAAAAATAGGGTAAGAATGTTTTTTTAACTTATACGGCGGGTGAGGCTATTTTCTACCGTTATAAAATCATCAAAGCATCCCTTACAAGATTATATTAATATTTTCAAAGTAAATGTTTCATTTTATAATTACATGACCTTTAAATGATTTCAATAAAAAAGAGATATTTCACTCAAATAGTTTCGATTTCATCTATGTCAACATCCTTTGATGGATTTTATGTTTATTTGAATTTGATATATTATGATACAAAACTTCCATATTGTTATGATGTTTCTATGATATGTTTGATTGTGGATGTGCTATTTTTATACCATTCATGGTCTATAGTTAAAGTGTTGACATTTCATATGCTAGTTTTAATACGAATGTTTATGATATGTTTAAACCTTTCATATAAGGAATGTATTGGACTAAATAAGTGACAGGTGGAGCCACCTATAGCTCCTCAATGCATCAGTAGGTCTCATGAGACAACTAGATGTGGAATTGGCCAAGTCCATTTTCCAATTAGATTTATGGTTTTGGCCGAGGCCTTAATCAGTTTCAGAGGTCTTGGCCAAGGCCTTGACAAAATTTTTTAGAATGTCTGGCATTACACATTTTCTAATTATGAAAATAATATTGATGGTGCATGTGGTCATTAGACTAGTAGAATTCCCATGATTATGTTTTGTTATGGAATTATATACTCATCTCATATTCCTTCCATAAAAGTAATCATGATTATTTTTTGGACAGGCATGTGGTTTCAATTATTAACCAGGCTTAATATTTTTTTTATCTTCCATTGTATTCCTTACCCTTGCTGAGCGTTTGAGCTCAAATATTTCTTTGTTTATTTTCCCATTATTCCAAGAAGTGTATTTTAATTGATAAGAATGGTTATGCTATGGGAATAATGGTTTTTTCAAAGCACTATCAATGTTTTGTTGTATGATTGAAATTGTAATGTAATGTTCAAGTATGTAATATATTTTCCAAGGCTATGAAACTAATCAGTCTTTTGAGACATGATTTCCTTGTGATCGTGCCAATGTTATGTAATAATGCACCAAATCTGGGTAACTGGGGTTGGGGAGTTACAATCACTATCAAAACAATCTTTATATGTTTTATAATCAATGATTCTTGAAACCAAATACATAAAATTTTGATTATTCCACTTATCCTTAAACCATTATCAATACTGCTTCATCCTATTACATAATACCAATTTCCCTTCATATTTCACTTATTGCATCATCAGAGACAATATAATCATTACCGATACCATCTTATTTATTCTCATTGGCATCATTATACATATGACATTGATTTTCAAAATGACCATTAATACCTAACATATAACATTCAACTGCCCATAATACTATAGAGAGTCCATATTTCCACTAATATCATTAAATGAAATATTTCATTTCCTATTTGAAGTTACATTATTTTTTCTTTCTTTTCCATATTAAATACATCTTCATGTCTATATAAGACACAAACATTGATTTTTCATCCCACTTTATCAACGTATATAAAACTGAACCATATTTCCTCTATGGTATCCATTACCAAAATACTCAGAAAAATATTTCCATATCTTCTTTGGAGAGTATGATATTTGACTAAGATACACATTGTTAATCATGTTCAGTGAAAACTAATCAGTAAGGACCACAATATCAGTCAAAAAAGATATCATACCAATTGACAACTCATGAGTAAACTTTCGAACAAATTCAATATTCATCTAGTTTCATTAGCTTCTCTCCACTAACTAAAATTATAATGCATTGTGTGAGAAACACTTTCCATTTTAGAAAACCATATAATAATGGAAAATCACTTATATAAGTCTACCAAATAAAATCATAATTAATATATGATGAATTAGTTTAATACTAGTTCATTTATATTTATCATCTCTTAAAATCATTCATGATGTTACATAAAGAGTTTGTCAATATCTAATGAATATCCCCGAGGATTGTAAAATCTGGGATGTGGTAAGGCTTATTTTCATGCACCATTTCCCAATCGAGTCTAGATCAATATGGTGTATTCATGGTTGTTACCCCTATGTAAATATATTCTTGATTCACATCATCTAATATTATCCATGATTGAATGGTTTTACAGAAACCCTATCATTTTACAAAATTCCATGATATATTCTTATACATTGACTCATCCAAAAACTTATCCTTGGTGATATCTCAAGACATATCTTTATAATATCCCTAAAGGTTTCATTAAATCATTCTCATCATAGTTTCCAATGGACGGCTATTCCTTTCCTCTAATACTAACTAAGGTGACCCAGGATTAATATATAAGTATATTAAATTATTATAGGTGAATATTCAACAGAATAAAATAAGTATGTCTATAAATATTTAAATTTAAATTTATAAAATTCATGATATTTTTTGATTTAAAATGTAACTATTTTAATATTGTTAGTAAGATATTTATATATTTCAAGATAATATTTTTTAAAAACTAATTAATATTAATATTTAAAAATAATAATAATTTTTAATTTTATTAATATATATAACTACGAATATATAGTTAATTTAAAATAAAATTATATATAATAAATATTATATTTATAGTTATATAAGAAAATTTCATTATACATTAGATGATTATATTTACGTGATTTTTGATATTTTTTGCGGATGTGTGTTGGTAGATTTTTCCTAAACCTTAATGTGGGTAGAAATTCTCTCAACTCTATTTAGAAAGAAATATAATGATTAATTTCAAATCAGTTAGTTTTTCCTGAAATATATTATGAATTTGATCTACACAGATTGATGGAATTTCATTTGGTGATGATTTTTGGATTTTTGATTAAATGGGTTATTTTTGTGAAATGTGCTTCATGGTTCTATATTAAAATTGATGGCTTATGTGATTTGTGGAAAATGGATTGTGGGAAATAGTTTTCAATAAAATTATTATTTTATTGAAATGGTGCATAATATGGATGTCGGTTAAGAGGGATTTCATTTAATGTTTATTTTATTGAAATGTTTTAGATTATTTGGTTAAATTTTAGTTTGGCCTAAAAAGGATTGTATATTTTGAAATTATTGTATTGGAAAGTTTCATGGAAATTGATGATATAATAAATAAAAAATTGTTAATTTTAAAATTGTTGTGATTTAAAAAAAATTAGGTCATAGTTGTTTGATTATGGGGTAAATCATGGATAGGTATGGATTGATCGTGGGTGTGAATAACCACAATCAAATTGAAGTGGGTGTGATGTACCTCTATAAAAAGTTGAGGGGTTCATGTGTAAAGATCAAATATTAATTCTAAAACAAAGATTATGAGTAAAATTGTGTGAATGGTTTTGGTGGGTGTGCAGACACCAATAATTAATTTTTTTATTCCCATATTAAATGAGTAATGACATGTGTAGTGGCTTTCCTTGGAATATATATTTTCATGGGTGAGTTGTTTTTTAATGTAATGTTTCGGTTGTTGGAGTTATTTTCATTATCTAATTTCTTTATATAATTTGTTTAAGTTAATGTGATAACATTTTTTTCCAAGTGGCATGTGTAGGGATGTAACTTGTGTACAAACGACTTAGTATTAATACCATCCCGTTATATTTATAATTTAGTTATTTTGAAGTTGTCATATTTTGACACATAGGTAACGGTATGTCATCTCTTTCCTTTTATGGTACCTCTTAATGTTGGACTGTGTTGTGGGTTTGGAGCATCGAGCAAGGTTTTTAGATTTTGATTCATTGTGTTCTTTTCTATATTCATCCTCTTTTTTAATCTAATTTTATATTTTTATGGGTTTGGTGGGTTTGTATAGTTGTCACATGGGAATGTGGTTAATTGGATTAAATTGTACAAATAAATCATGTAGTTGTGGTTGTTTTTCTTTCAATGTGAAAATCATCCCCCACAATTCTTGATTCCCTATGAATTTATTTCTATAATTTGGATCCTTGGGGATGTCTTCTCATCCCATGTATAATTCTATTCCCATTTGAAGATAAGGAGAATGTTTAGAACATTACATGTGGAATCAGTTTGTTTAGTACATGACTTTTAACAGAAAAAAGACTTATTCCGGTCATGGTATTGGTGATCAGTCATGTATTTTTCACTTTTAATTAGATATTATTCACGTTGGGATTGTATTAAGAAATTGAACTATCAAAACATGAAAATTATAACATAAAAGGTAATAGATAACAATTTTATGATGAACTCCAAGTGACCATGGAGTTGGGGATGTAATTGTTTTGGAGACACTAATATGATGTTGATCTCATTTTAGTTGGTGCAGGAAAAGAGACGAATATGGAATGCATGATATAAATGAATTCCCACTTGGATTTCATATTTCATTTTAACTAATGATTTATGTTTGGTTATTAATTTGTTAATTTTTGAAGAATCAAGAAATAGTTTTCAAATGCGCAGATTAGAAAAAGGAATGGTCATGGAATTTTCATAATGGTTCAATTTTCATAACATAGTAGATTTTTAAAATAAAAGTTGGACATAGATAAATGAATTTATTGAAATCATGGATGTTATATCTGAAATAAGATATAATTTGAATTGTTAAGCCTTTAATTAGTAAACAGTGTTACATTTTGTTATTCTAGTGTTTACAGAAATATCATGGGGTAGGCTTCCTAGAGACCAAGCGGAGGATGATTTTAAATATGTGGTTACACATGAGTGAATGGAAAACCAAAATCTACTACAGAGCATAGTTATAACATTACATACTATGGAATTCAGTTATATATGTGATTTTATGAGGCATGTGGATCACTCTGTTTAAAATCAAAATTAGAATAAATCCATTTTAAAGGAAAACAGGAACCAAAAATGGAATAATCATGGCTAAAAATGATGAATAAAATATTTTATTCCCTAGGCATGTTGGTGGAGTTAAATGTGATGTTATTGACACACATGAGGTAAGATCTTGAATGTTAGTGGGGGGAGTTTTCGGTCCTTGGAAGTGAGAATCTTGTTATGACATGAGAGGGTTTATATGAATTGTTTAACAAACAATTCTATATTCACACGTTCAAGTATTAGTGAATGGAATATTTCATCACTTTGATGTTGGATAACCTCCCAATGATAGAATATTTAGCTACTTTCTTGAAATTAGTCTCCATAGTGCTCTAGGTTGCAGAAAGTGAATCCTTGAATGCATGGATCATTAAATCAAGTTTGAGGAAATAAATTGTTTCCAAAATTAGGTTTATCTATATAAGATATTATACAAAAATATTAAATAGAAAAATTATTGTTAAAATGGATTTCATTGGTGCTACAGGTGGGGGAAGCATGATTGAACCCAAGGGAAATGGTGGGAACTCTAACATGAGGATCAAGTAGAAGAAGGACATTTATTTATTAGGTCAGATTTTCGATATGAATCAAATTGTAGGATCAATGAATCTTCTTTCAAATCCCTAGACTAATACAGGATGTTTTTAGTGTTGTTCAATTGGATACATGAAGTGGTATTTAATGGAATTGCCTCAATAATGTCATAACTATATTAATATGGATCATCATCAGCATTATTGTCACAATTCTCTCAGATTGGGTGATTGTAACCCTCCATAGGGGTCTTAGTCATCCTAAGACATTATATGGTGAGGAACACATTACACAACATATCAGTAGTGCCGATTTAGTCCTAATTATTCTATTAATACCATTACATCTAGGCAAGGTAAATTACATCATGGTAATAAGAAGCAGAGTGTGGAAATAAATGAGTGTGTGGAGCTGAGTAGGATCTGGGCGATGATCATTCTGTAACATCCATGATGCGAGGTAAGATTATTTTTAATTCTATCTATATGAATGTTTATTTATACAGGATCATGAAATTATTTCATTTCTTCATTTTTTTTGTAGATTTTATTTGTTTTAATTGTGTAAATGATGCCTTCAATTTTGAAACATCAAACTCTTCTAGGTTAAATAGAGTGGCAATCCTTTCTATGTAGTGAATTTTGTATAGAAGTTGATGGGGTTGAGTTGATAAGAGACATCTTAATTCTTGTGATATATGTTTATGATCCTAGTTATAGATTTTATGATGAGGTTTATTTCCCACATCCAAAGTTATTCCAGATAGATTAGTTTTTCTTTTGAGGATGGTGACGAGCATCTCTTTAAAGGATAGAATAATGTGAAGGTGGGTGAAAAAGAATTGTTGGCACTATAATTTGGGATGATATCATATCAATTGGAGTATTTATTATCGAAATTGATGGAATATGTCACTAAGAGTTGTTTTTAGTGGTTTTTGAATTGTTTATTAATGTCTTTCTAGTGCAATTAATAGTGTTTCCACCAGTAATAAAAGTGTAATTTATGATTGATATCCTCCCAAAGATTATTTTTATTCGATAATTTTCTTACCAAATGGAACCAGTATAACTAAGTTATTGGAATTGTAGTTGGAGGAGCTAGAAAAAAATTGTTCATCTAGCCTAGTGTGTCTTAGTGGGTAGTACGAGTGCTTTATGTTATAATGGTGAAAGGAAAATTAATGTTGTGTGTTGATTATCCTAATAATAACCAATTTATGATAATGAACTGATATGAACTCTAATGCAATGATGAACTATTCGATCATTTTGAGAGTGATAAGTGGTTCTCCAAAATTTATTTGTGTTTAGGATACCCTCACTTATGGGTGAAAAAAGATGATATTCTAAAAATGACTTTTATAAGAAGATATGTCTATTATTAATACATAGTTATACTATTTTCACTAGAATATTCACCATCATACATTATAGAATTGATGAATCAAATATTTTATCGATATATGGATTCATTCATTGTGGTGTTCTTTGGTGATATATTGTTGTATTTCAATATAAGGGATGGTCATGAGAAACACTGAATGACAGTGTTGTAGATCTAGACATTTCATCAGTTCTATTCCAAACTAACAAAATGTGATTTTTGGATACAATTGTTTTGTTTTATTATCCAGGTTATTTCATAGAAAGGTGTTTCAGTGGATCTAGAGAAGATAGAGGTTGTTTCCCCTTGGAAACCATCAAATAATGTTTTTGTGATACAAATATTCCTTGGACTAGCTATTTATTGTCAATGTTTTTTTCAGGACATCTAGTGATTTTCTTCACTGATGATATCTTTGAAAATTAATAATGATCCATTTCAATGGAGTGAGTAATGTAAAATGTATTTTGAAGAGCATAAGGGTCACCTTACATAAGCACCAATCTTGGTTTTCCCAAAAACATGGATATGGTACATTGGGTATTATGAAACATTTAGAACTGGTTTGGGTTGTGTTATCGAGAAATTGGATCATGTGGTTTTATTTGGATCATGACAGATGAGGGATAAGAAAAATTACTACAAAACACATGATTTGGAGTTAGTGGATGTAGTGAATGCATTGAATACAAGGTTTCACTATATCTTCCATGATAAATACATGTTGTTTAATTAAAATAAGATCTTGAGAAATATTTTATCGTAGAGATATTTGAATTTGAGGAAAATTAGATTAATGTAATATCTCCAGATGTTTTACTTGGACTTGATGTACACATTGGGAGAAGAAAATTTTGTGGCAGATAGATTAAGTTGAAATTCATATGCTCAAGTAGAAAAAGTAGCATTGGAATAGAGGATGTTGATGTCTTTAATTCTTAACATATAGTAGGATTTTGATTACTGATGTGATGTCACGGTTTCCTTTCTAGTTTTGTTGGTTCTTAACATGGTTGGATTTTTCAAGAGGCATAGATGTTTAATTCAGAGGTTGTGGCTATGTGGGAGAAACTCAATGGAGGGGATACCATTGAGGGGTAGTAAATACATTGGAATAGAGTGTTGTGATTTTGGAATCAGATGGTTGTATTGTTTCATTATTATGAAACAATACTCGGTTCATACCATCATTCATGATTGGAGGTTCATCCTAGAATTCAGAAAATGTAAAAGAGTTTGAAAGTGCATTTTTGTTGGATGTTTAAGAAAAGGATTGTGATTGTGTATTTATTAAATTTATTGACTTGTTAACAATTCAAAGAAGAGCATTAGTGACCTGTAAGAATGATGTAGTCATTTCCTATCCTTACGTGGAAATGAGAGTAGATAAATATGGATTTTGATACAGGACTGCCAAGAATGGTTCAAAAGGACGATTTCATATGGGTGATTATGGATCATCTCACAATTTCATCCCATATCATCCTGATTTTTGATTCTTATTTGGTAGAGGATATGTCCAAAATCTATATATATGATGTGGTGAAGAGGAATGTTGGACTAGTTTTTATTTTTTCAGATAGAGAACTAAGGTTCACATGACATTTTTATAAATCCTTAAAACAACCTCTTGGGACTTTGTTATAAATGAGCACAAAATATCATCCTCAAACGGATGAGAAATATGGGAGAACAATTCAAATGTTGGATAACATGTTGTAATATTTTTTCAAGGATTTTTGTGGCTCTTTTTTGGTCCCCTTATCATTGGTGTAGTTTACATATTTTAATAATAACCAAGACATCAGACATAGGGATCATTCTGGAGCATTGTGTGGGCGTCCATGTCATTATCCACTATGTTGGGTGGAAATTGGTAAGACCTCTATGGTTTGAACATGATTCATCTAAGAGACTATAGAGAATTTTACTTTGATTAGGAAGATTTTAAATATGGCTTAGTGTCATCATAAATCGTATGTGAATCATCATCGAAGACCATTTCTATTTGACGTGGGTAATCATGTGTTCATGTGAATATAACCTAGTATTTGAAATCACCATTTTGGAAAAAAGGTTAAGTTATCTAGGAGGAATATTTTATATTTTCAGATAAATGAGTGGGTTAAAAATGTGGCATATTGGTTGAGATATCAGTCGCTGTTTAGTACTGTGCACAATGTGTTTCGTGATTCACAATTGAAGAAGTAACAACCAAATCCTCACCATGTGATTCAATTGGATCATGTTAAGCTATAGTCGGATTCTTCTTGGTGTACATATTGATGAAGATTATGGATGGGAAAGAGAATATATTGTGGGGTAAAATCATTGTTCTAGTCTGGTTTTTATGGAAACATGGTTAGATTCATGAGGAGTCATGGGAAAGAAAGAAAGATATGGTCTAGCAATGGCCTGAGATATTTTACAAAAGTGATGGTTCTCTACTTTATGAGGATGGAAATTACAATGGAAGAGAGAACATAGAACCATTGTTTTGTGGTTTATAACCAAATTTTAAAAACATTTATGTGTATAAACTCGTATTGTAATTTTTTTGAGAGATTTGAAGGGTTTTGGTAATGTTTTGGGGAATTTTTAAGTTTTCATAGTTCCATAATGGTTAGTCAAAACCATGAAGAATCTACAAGAAACCATGAATTTTGAAGAATATGTCTATAGGATTATACACAATTAAGGATCATTATTTAAAAACAGTTCAGCCACCCTAGGTAATGCATGAAGCTCAACGTAGTGGGATATTAACAGTCGACAAATAGTTTTTCAAACCATACATGCAATCCATACGGGGTGAACATTTGGGATAGTAATATTTACATTATATTACATATTTTATCTATCTATGTGGCTAAATAATGATCATTTTGAAAAATGTTGTTTTTAAAAGTGTTTTTATGGGGATTTTACATAGAAAACCCATTTATTCACCCACTACAACCCAACCCAAGATTTATTCTTCTAAGGGGTTAAGGAGGCTCTCATACTCATTTTGGGAGAAAATCCAATGGTTTTATTGGTCGTTTGAAGGTGGTTCATCCTTTATAATTCTCTATCCCTGGTTATTTTTTTTTCTCTAGATCTAGTTCTTCCACTCTCTCAGTTTTTCGGATATAATTTTGTTTCATGTAGATATTGGGTTTTTGATGCCTATAATGGTAATATTTGTGCTTGTGGGTGTCAGGGAAATTGATATATGAACTTTTTTTGTAGTTTTCTGCCAATGTTTTGGTGTGGTTGTGAATTAATTGTTTTTAATGAAATCCTATTCTAGGTGTCTTCACTATCAACTCGTTTATTATAGAACTAGAATGTTTAATATCAAATTAATTTGTATTTTTTTGAATTTTTTTATGATTGTGATGTGAGAAGCATGATGGAAATTAAATTTGTGTTGATTTGTCAATTTTGTGTAAAATGCATTATTTATGGGAAATGTGGTTCATGGATTGAAATTAAAATGATAATTTTAAATTTGATGTCTTTGGTAAATTAAGGAAAATAGAATTTAGAAAATGGTTTTCAAAAGATTGTGTTGTTTTATTTAATTGGTATTAGACATGGAAGATTGTTAAGGGGGTTTTAATGTAATATTTATTTTTTTTAAATGGTTTGGCATATTTTAGAAATTGTAGTATGTATTTTAAATGATATTTTGGTTAGTAATGGTTTGCTTGGCATGTTTCATGGAAAATGCTGATACGATTTTCGAAATTATTAAATGGATCTTTTTTGTGAATTAATTAATGTTTTCAGCATTGTTGTCTTTGTACGAGGTTAATCATGGAATGGGAATGATGGATAGTTGGCATGAAGAAAACTCATCCAAGGAAAGTGAGCATGAGATACAAGTAAAAAAAGTAGAAGGGTTTAGATGTGAAGTTCCACCATCAATGATAACACCATAATCATGTAAAAATTAGGTGTACAATTGTGGTGGCCTTGAAAAAACATAGAAAAAATTTGGTATGCCAATATGAAGTGATTAATGACATGTGTTGTTACTTTCCGTGGAATAGTTTTATCTTGGGTGAGCTTTTATTGAAGTAAATTTTTGACTTATTGGAGTTCATTTCATAAAATAATGTATTTAAATATTATTTCATGTACATTTAATGACTTTTTTTAACCTAGTGTCATTTTTAGTGAAGTCATTTGGGGATAGCCTAATCAGTATTATTACTCACCCCCATCTTTTTTCTCTTTAGTGATTTTTTAGATGTTGTATTCTAAGACACATTTAAAGGTAAAGAATCTTATTCCTTTTGTGGCTCCTCATAATGCTTGGGATGTATTGTGGTGTTGGAGTTGGAGTCTGGTATTGAGATTTAGAATCACTGAGTTTTGTTCATTATTCCTTTTCTTTGGTACTCTAATTTATAATTTTTATGAGTTTTGTTTGATTTTATAGTTGTCACATGGATATGTGTTGAATTGGATTCCATTGTTGACACCTATCATTTGTAGTTATTGTTTTTACATCAAATGGAAAATCATCCCCCACCATTATTGAATCCCTCATAATTTGTTACTATCTTTTCACACCTTAGGAATGTCTCCAAATTAAAATTATCATTCCATTACGTTCTCAAGACAATGATAAAACACATAACATTTTAAGTTGTATTAGATTGTTTGGTCCTTTACATTAAAGTGAAACTTGTCGGTCAAGAATTTGATAAATTTTCTTGATGGTGATGAGCCCATAAGGGGCATTGTGAGAGAGATCTTTTCATGGTAACATAGGGTTCCGCTACCTAGGGTTTGTTTCACCTTTATCCCATCCACTAATAACTTTATCTGAGACGAGATCGAGTCAGTCTCCCTACATAGACACCGCCTCTAGTTCCCGCCACAGACGACGATCCACAACCTCCTCGTGCAGAACTATTCAGTGCACCTCCCCAAGCTGCACTGATAACGATGACCTCCCACTTGGATCCAACTACCAGGAGGTCACTTGTAAGAACCCGGATCTTCTTTCTAGGTATGTTTTTCCTTTTTCTGGAGTTTTGAAGAAAAATGGAGTTTCTGGAAATTTTGAAAGTACACGCCATGTACATTCTGAGTACATGTCGTGTACTCCTTTCCCGCCAGAGCCCGTGTGCTGGCCGTGTCCGGGCCACACACACGGTGTGTAGGGGTGACGTGGAGCCGTTTTTAGCAGAGTACAGAAAGAAACTTAGTACACACCGTGTACACTGGAAGTACACGCCATGTACTTTTCTTTTTTTTATTAAACGGACCGGGGTCGCGTCTAACCTCGTAAACCCTCTTCTTCTCCAAATTTTGGTAGTCCGAAGCGGACCGTACGGCCAAACCTTTGGCAAGCTCTCGCCCCGCCATCTGTGATCCGATTCGATCTTGGTCAGTTGCATTGGAACCGCCTCGGTAAGATCTTCCTTCTGCGTGAGTTTCGTTTCCTAATTCTCCCTTTTGTGTGAGATATCCACGGTTGAGCGTTTTTGACGTTTTTACAGATCTACTCCATTCTAGGATGATTCACGGGCCGAGGCTCACGTATATCGATCACCTGAGATCAAGGTAGGTGGTTTGTGCCTTGCTTCTAGGAGTCATTGAGTTTTTATGTGCAATTTATACTGATACTGGTGAACGGGGTATCAGCTATTTACCGTAATTCCTCTATTGTTCTCCTACCTTGTTGTTATGCTTGAGTAGGTAAACTGACGATAATTGAATATACTTGTTGTTCTTGGAGTTGTTCTGCTGGTTCTTGTTTTGTGTACTGCCTTCGGGTTCCGTTTGCCCTTTGGCAGTTTTGCTCGATTGCTTACCTGGTGTTTACTGGTTGAAGTGTTATCCTTGTATTGCATATTGCCTTGTAGACTGATAGCTAAGTATCCCTATAGGTGTACCTTGGTTACACAAGTAACTCTATAGGTGTACTTTGGCCTTATAGTATTATTATTCTCTAACTAGCACGGGGCTGAGGGAACCCGGTGTTTTAGACTGTACGGGGTGGACCGAGTCAGCTTCCCGAGAGTCTTAGATATTATAGACTGCAGGGATGATGGAGTGAGCCTCCCAGGGTCTTGGATTATTGTAGACTGTAGGAGGGTAGACCGTGTGAGCTTCCTCCGAGTGTCTTGCTTTGTTTGAATCTCTTTAAAGAACCTTCCCAGGCTATAGGAGGAATTGACCGAGTGAGCTTCCTCAGAGAGTCTGTGGAATACTTGAGGCTATAGGAGGAATTGACCGAATGTGCTTCCTCAAAAAGTCTCTAGACCTTGTGGCTGAGGGGGTTAGACCATGTGATCTTCCTCGAGAGAGTTCCTGACCACCCTAGACTATGAGGGGAATTGACTGAGCGTGCTTCCCCAGAGAGTCTGATACTTTATATGACCAACCAGAGGGGTTACGCTGAGTGCACTGCCCAGAGGGTTGTGGTACATCTTGGATAGAACCAGAGGGTTTGGCTGCGAGTACATCCCTTAGAGTTCCTGTTGTTTAGCTTGTGACTACTGTTGTATTTTTACTGCTTACTGCTTACTATTGCTACTACTGCTTGTTGGTTGCTGTTGTTGTGACTTCTTATTGTATATTTAGACAGCCATATGCTCACTGACTGTTAGGCACAGATCTTTGGGTGATTTCCTACTTGGATTTGTATCTCACGCCCTATTCGGTCCATGCTTGTGGGCTCGGGAAGACTTTGTTGCTACAGGTATAGATAAGGGAAAGCGCCGTCCTATTTCAGGTGTTTGAGCTGCTGTGGAGTTGGGGAGCATGGGACCGGGCTTTGGCTCGCGATGCTGATTGGAGTTGTTGTTTACTTTAGTTGTCTGTTTCAGTTGTATTCGGCATGCTGACTTGTTTACTGCTTTCCATAGATACCTGTACTGCATTGCATCATTATTTATATCAGTCTTGTTCATGCTTTTGGTTCAGTTGTGTATGTTGTTTACTGCTTCTACTATTTACTTGTTATCTTCTTCTGCTGTGTACTCTGCCGATGAGGGCATAGTTTCCCCACTGATTCACCAAGGCCCTTTCTTCTAGTCGGCAGCCTCTGGAGTTTGGGTAAATGCGCTTGAGGTTATGTGGTGAATCGGGTATGAGGCACCAGTGGAGGGGATACAAATCCGGGTCGTTACAAAGTGGTATCAGAGGAGTTCTTTTCTCTTGCCTTACTGTTTGGTGACTTTAGCCAGGGATAGGAAGGCTTCGGTACTTGGTATTAAGCTGTGCTCGGGAGTAGCTAACCCGTGTACAGGGAAAAGCCACACTACCTCGTCAATTGCAGTTTTGGGTTTTGAGATTTTATGGTTTATCTGATTTCACCTAGAGTGATTCTCTTTCCTTAAGCTGTTACTATTTGGTTATTGTGGTTCTATTTCTGTCGCAACCCGATGAGATGAGGGTGTGCCATCTCAAGCATCATATAGGCACTTATAGAATTCACATTCCATGCATTTCACCATGCCATCTAGGGTGCATTAGCTATTGCATGCTGTTGTGATAGACATGGTGTATATTTTGCCTGATGTTGTGATAGATGTTTGATAGAATCTCTACTGCTATGTTAGAAACTATTTGTTTCATTCTTGATTAAAATGAACGCCAAAATTTGACTCTTGAGGTGTTATGGGACCTCATTAGTCTGAATTTGGTGGATCATGGCGTTGTTATCTGTTTTATATGACTGTAGGAGATGCCAAACTTTGATTCGCGGGGAGTATGGGCCCTCACGTATCGGAATTTGGCACCTTTTTGGCCTGTTTTTGGTGTTTCTGGGTGTTCTGTGCAGTTTCAGAGCTACTACCAGAAAAACCCAGAATACACGGCGTGTACATTTGGGCACACACGATGTAGTCTTCATACCATGTCACTGACCGTGTGAGCAGAGCACAGTGCCTTGAAAGAAACTTAGGAACACACCGTGTTTGTTTAGAACATGCCATGTAGTTCAGAACCGTGTACCCTGCCATGTATCTAACAACACAGGTCACGGAAGCTCGAGTAGAACATGCCGTGTTTGTTTGGAACACGTCATGTAGTCTTACCCAGGTACCCGGCCGTGTCACAAACAACACGGGCCGGTGTGACCGTCTCTTAGACACGCCGTGTGTCCTTAAGAACACGCTGTGTAGTTTTTCCTAGGTACACGGCCGTGTCACGAACAACACGGGATGGTGTCACCTTTACCTATACACGCCATGTTCATTCAGTACACGCCGTGTAAGGGTCATCCGTGTAAGTCAGCCGTGTAACTAACAACACGGGCCGCCAAGCTAGTGTCTAGTACATGTTGTGTCCCTCGGAACACGCCGTGTATTCTGAAGATAGTTTGGGCCGTGTTGGTTAACCGTGAAGGGAGACTCAGGCAGGGGGTTAAGGATCAAGTACACGCTGTGTGTTGGGATAATAGGCCATGTAGTATTGTGTTTTAGATGACCTGTCATGCTGGAATGCACGCCATGTAATGGCTTAAGAAGCACACACCGTGTAGTGGTTATACACGCCGTGTAGTCATGTTTTGTAAGCTTTTGTGGATTTCTTTCCATTGATCCAATTTTGTTCTCCTGTGTTTTCTATCCTTGATTTCCTAATCTAAGGCGTGCTTTTGATCTTTCAGAGCTATGCCTCCGAGACTTCCTCCGGTCGTACGTCTGTCTTCAAGCAGCGAGCAGACACCGGATATGGCTGATCAGGATCTTCCTGCAGATCCTCCTGCTGTGCCAGTCTTGGCACCAGTAGTTATACCCATCACAGGCACCGATGCGCAGTTCAAGGAGGACTTCCTAAGGATGATGCAGACTTTTCAGGGAGTGTCGCCTCCTGCCCCGTCGATGGCTGAGTTGACGCGGGTCTTTCAGCAGCAGAATCCTCTTACCCTTTCAGGGGATGGTGGACCTCAGGCCTCTGAGTATTGGATAGAGGCCACACTGACTATCTTTTAGCACCTGGAGATCCCTCAGGAGAAAAGGGTAAAGATGGCTACGTATATGCTCCGGGACACCGTCAAGAGGTGGTGGGAGGTGATCTCGCAGTCAGGGCGAAAGTAGGACATGTCTTGGGATGAGTTCTATCGCACCTTCTACGGCTACTTTTATCCCGAGACCTTGAGGGCCGATCGAGCCCGAGAGATTATGAGTCTACAGTAGGGTACTCTTTCTGTTATGGAGTAATCGTCTCGCTTTACAGAGCTGCAGTGTTTCACACGGATCCCAGCGGGTGATGAGTTGTTTTTGGCTAGGAAGTTCGAGGACGGTCTCAGGCAGGAGATCAGTTCCCAGGTGAATATCTTCCGGTTGACCTCTATCTCCTCTATCGTCAACCAGGCGCTGATCACTGGGTGCAATCTGAGAGATTCTGAAGGAGTGAGCCAGGGCGGTTCGGTATCCAGGGCGAGTATTCCTCCTACGAATAGTAGGAAGCGCCGCAGAGAGTCTTCTCGAGGAGATCGGGGTGCACGAGGTGCATCTTCTGGCAGTCAGGTTGTGTGCTACCAGTGCGATAGGAGTGGGCATACTAGGCCCCATTTCCAGAGGGATCCGATGGAGTGCAGGTCTTGCGGCAAGATGGGTCATCTTTAGCGTTTCTGTCAGATCTTTTCGCCTTCAGCTGCTGGTAGGGGTTCTCCCATGACCCCGTGTTCTGGAGATGCTTCACCAGTGTCTCATCAGTCTAGGAACTAGAGTTCGTCTGGTCGTTCAAGTCGAGGTGGAGGTCTCGGTCGCGGTGGTCAGTCTCCAGGTCAGCAGCGACATCAGGGTGGATCGGCTCAGAGCGGTCAGCCAGGGGCATAGGGCCGCAGTGCAGGCCAGTCCTTCGCCGTGGAGTAGACCCTTCAGGAGCAGGATCCCGACCCTTCTACAGTTCGAGGTACGATCTTAGTAGCCTCAGTTTTATCTTCATCTCTTTTCGAAACTGGTGCTACGCATAGCTTTATCTCTGTTACTATTGTGGAGAGCCTTGGGCACTGCCTCTTTTCTTCTGCCGACTCGTTGGCACTGGACACACCGTTGGGGACAAGGACAACTACTGTACGCCAGTGTAGAGAGTGCCCTCTTGAGGTTGCAGGGTATCGTTTCTTATGGGATCTCTATGTACTAGAGATGACAGGTTATGATGTCATCTTCGGTATGGACTGGTTAGACCCCTTCCAGGCAGTTGTCGACTGTTATCATCATAGAGTGAGTTTCATTTCACCTGAGGGTGAATCATTTCTTCATAGAGGCGAGTGGGATGTTCACGCGAGTCGGGCAGGACTCGAGCATCATGGGCTAGGGGCAGTTACAGCCCAGATTGCTAGTCATTATCTGGATGACCAGGGGATGCCACAATTAGACTTTCCCCCAGTGCTGGATCGTTTCAGGGACTTCTTTCCAGAGGACTTTTCTAGTTTTCCTCTGGAGCGTGAGGTAGACTTCTCTATTGAGCTCGTGCCAGCAGCGGCACCGGTGTCTATTCCTCTTTATAGGATGGCCACGCCTGAGTTACAGGAGCTCATGAAGTAGCTGGAGGAGTTGCAGGCAAAGGGTTTCATTCAGCCCAACACTTCTCCTTGGGGTTCGCCTTTCCTGTTTTCAAAAAATGTAGACGGTACCCCCTTGGCTTTGTGTGGATTATCGGAAGCTGATCCAGTTAACGGTCAAGAACCGATATCCCTTTCCGAGGATCGATGACCTCATTGACCAGCTTTGAGGAGCCCGGGTGTTATAGAATATCGACTTGAGGTCCGGTTATCATCAGTTGCGCGTTAGACCATCAGATATACCTTTGACGGCCTTCAAGAGCAGGTATGGTCTATACGAGTATACGGTTATGTCGTTCAGTCTCACGAACGCACCTGCAGTTTTCATGGCACTGATGAACTGTGTGTTCCATCCTTACTTGGATTCCTTCTTCATGGTCTTCGTGGATGATATCTTGGTGTACTCACACACTCGACACGACCATGCCACCAATGTTGAGATTGTTCTGTGTACACTGAGGGAGCATCGGCTGTATGCCAAACTCTCGAAGTGCCACTTCTGGATGGATCCAACTCACTTCTTGGGTCACATCATCTTAGAGGCAAGAGTATGAGTCGACCCAGAGAAAGTGAGAGCTGTAGTTTCCTAGGAGCATCCGAAAACATTTTCGAGGTACGGAGTTTCCTAGGGCTGGCTGGTTACTACAGACGTTTCATTCATGAATTTTCTCGTCTAGCAGCACCCTTGACAGGTCTGACCAACAAAGGAGTGAAGTTCTTATGGTCAGATTCTTGTGAGTCCACCTTTCATGAACTGAAGGGGAGGTTGATGTCAGCGCCGATACTATTCTTGCCAGAGCCAGGAAAGAGCTACACAGTCTACTGTGATGCTTCAGGTATCGGGCTAGGAGCTGTGCTTACACAGGGAGATGGAGTCGTTGCGTATGGGTCTCGGCAGTTGAGGCCACATGAGAGGAACTGCCCTACGCATGATCTGGAGTTGGCAGCTGTTGTTCATGCCTTACGATGTTGGAGGAATTAACTTCTGGGAGATCATTTTGTGGTTTTCACTAACCACAAAAGTCTCAAGTATATCTTCACTCAGCGTTATCTGAATTTGAGGCAGCGTAGGTGGGTCACGTATCTTCAGTCCTTCGACTTTTGAACTCGCCTATACACCGGGCAAGGGCAACGCAGTGGCAGATGCGTTGAGCAGGAGAACTCAGGTTTAGGCAGTTCAGGAGGCCAGCAGTGAGTGGCAGCTTATGGCTCTGTTCTTTGAGTTGCTTCTAGAGGTGCACGACAGGCAAGGACAGACTTTCCATTCATATGTAGCGGTTACCTCTACTCTACTTGATCGGGTGTGAATGAGGCAGCTATCAGACTCAGAGGCCTTAGTCCTACGGGAGAGTGTGTCAGGAGAAGACCCTCTTCCTGGGTGGACAGTGGGCGAGGATGAGATCTTGCATTTTCAGGGACGCGTATGGGCACCAGCAGACATACGCGGGGAGCTAATACGGGGTTTTCATTCCTGTGTTTGGGCGGTTCATCCTGGTGTCACCAAGATGTATAGGGATCTTCATCGTCAGTATTGGTGGCCAGGTATGAAGAAGGATGTCGCTGGTTTTGTCATGAGATGTTCTACTTGTCAGTAGGTGAAAGCAGAGCATCAGCGACCAACAGGGCTTTTACAGCAGTTACCCATTCCAGAGTGGAAGTGGAACGACGTCGTGATGGAGTTCGTGACCGAGTTGCTGAGGTCACCTCGAGGGTACGATGCTGTTTGGGTCGTCGTCAACAGACTTACGAAGGTTGCTCACTTCTTGTCGATCAAGGAGACCTTCATTGTTGATGATCTGGGACTACTTTACATCAGAAAGATCGTTCGTCTGCATGGAGTTCCACACTCCATTTTTCAAACAAAGATGCATGCTTTACATCTCGGTTCTGGAAGGGACTCCAGAAGGCCTTGGGCACACAGGTACATCTGAGTACAGCATACCATCCCCAGACCGATGGCCAGTCTGAGCGCATGATCTAGGTGCTTGAGGAAATTCTCCGAGCCTGCATTCTAGAATTTTGCGGTTCTTGAGAGAATCATATTCCTCTGTTGGAGTTCGCATACAATAATAGTTTCCAGGCGACCATTCAGATGGCACCATTCGAGGCTTTGTACGGTAGGCCATGCCGGTCACCCTTATGCTGGCTGGAGGCAGGAGAGGCAGCTTTGCTGGGACCTCATCTGTTCAGGAGACTTCAGAGCAGATAGAGTTGATTCGGAAGAGGATGACTACAATGCAGTCTCGACAGAAGTCTTATGTTGATCAGCGGAGACGACCTCTGGAGTTCGAGGTCGGAGATCAGGTTTTCCTACATGTCACACCGAGGTTAGGAAACAAGAGGATTCAGAGACAGGGTAATCTTTCACCGCGGTACGTCGGGCCGTTTGAGGTGTTGGAGAGAGTTGGGCCGGTTGCCTATCGGTTGCAGTTACCTCAGAGGTACTGGGCTCTGCACAACTCCTTCCACGTCTCTCAGCTCCGACGTTACTTTTCAGACCCGTCTCATGTCTTTCATCCCGAGGAGGTTGAGCTTGAAGCGGATGCGTCGTTTGAGGAGCATCTTATCCGGATAGTCGATCGCAGTACGAATGTTCTCCGAGGCCGGTTTGTTCCTCTAGTACAGGTGCTTTGGCATCACGGGCGAGTACAGGACGAGACCTGGGAGAGGGAGGCTGATGTATGATCACAGTGGCTGGAGCTGTTCGAAGTTTCTTCTTCTCCGCCTCGTTAAGGAAAATCAGGGACAAATTTCTTTAAGTGGAGAAGTTTGTAAGAACCCAGATCTTCTTTCCAGGTATGTTTTTCCTTTTTCTGGAGTTTTAATGAAAAATGGAGTTTCTGGAAGTTTTGAAAGTACACGCCGTGTACTTTCTGAGTACACGTCGTGTACTCCTTTCCCGCCAGAGCCCGTGTGATGGCCGTGTCTGGGCCACACACACGGTGTGTAGGGATGACGTGGAGCCGTTTTTAGTGGAGTACAGAAAAAAACCTAGTACACGCTGTGTACTCTGGATGTACATGTTGTGTACTTTTATTTTCTTTTTCATTAAATGGACCGGGGTCGCGTCTAGCCCCGTAAACCCTCTTCTTCTCCAAATTTTGGCAGTCCGAAGCGGACCGTACGGTCGAACCATCGGCAAGCTCCTTCCCCACCTTTTGTGATCTGATTCGAGCTTGGTCGGTTGCGTTGTAACCGCCTCGGTAAGCTCTTCCTTCTGCGTGAGTTTCATTTCCTGATTCTCCCTTTTGTGTGAGATATCCGCGGTTGAGCGTTTTTGACGTTTTTGCAGATATACTCCGTTCAAGGCCGATTCACGGGACGAGGCTCACGTATATCGATCACCTGAGATCAAGGTAGGTGGTTTGTGCCTTCTTTCTAGGAGTCGTTGAGTTTTTATGTGCAATTTATATAGATACCCGTGAACGGGGTATCGGCTATTTACCGTTATGCCCCTGTTGTTCTCCTGCCTTGCTGTTATGCTTGAGTAGAGGTAAATTGATGATAATTGCGTATAATTGTTGTGCTTGGAGTTGTTCTACTGCTGCTTGTTCTGTGTACTATAACACCCCGACCCTAGTTACCCAGAGTCGGTGCATTATTACATAACATTGGCATGATCACAAGAAAGATCAAATCTCGAAAGATCGATTGGTTTAGTAGCCTTGGAAACACTAGATATATTCATAAGTCTTACATTACATCATAAAATGAAAAACTACTACAACAACATATTGTATCCATAATCCACACTCATATCCCCACATAATATCCCTGCAGGTCATTCATAATTTACTTCTTCACTTCCTGGGAGAAATAAAACATAGAAAAGGGGTGAGCTCAAATGCCCAGTAAGGATAACAATACAACGGAAACTTTCATAAATAAGAATAAACATTTAAGGCAATGTATAACTAAAACAAAAGCCTTTCAAACTTTAACTTTCAACATGGTATGGCATAAATAAAATGAAATAATTCCATTTACTTATTCACATAGATATTCTACTAATCGAATAATCACATGCAAAATCAATAACCACTTTCATAATGTTGGAATGCATAATGCCGGACTATCATAACCACATAGCCAAGGCCTCGTGCCAAGACTACAAATAAGATTTTGTCAAGGCCTTGTTCCAAGACACTAGTTTGTCTCATGAGACCTACCGATGCATCGAGGAGTTATAGCGGGCTCCACCCGTCACATATTAAGTCCAATGCATTCCCATATGAAAAGGTTTAAACATAACATAAACATTCATATTAAAACTAGCATACGAAATGTCAATAATTTCACCATAAACTATGAATGGTATAAAAATAGCACATCCATAGTCAAACATATCACAAAACGTTCAATATAATATAGAAGTTTTGTATCATAACAAATCAACTTTAAATAAGCGTAAAATCCATCAAAGGATGTTGACATAGATGAAATCAAAATTCTTTTTAAAGAATTATCTCTTTTTATTTTGAAATCATTTAAGATCCATATAAAATAAAACATTTTCTTTGAAAATATTCTTATAAGCTTGTAAGGGAATCTTTGAATATTTTATAACGGCGGAAAATAGCCGCACCCACCGTATCAGTTAAAAAAACATTCTTACCATAATTCTGTCAAAAAGGTTAAAAAGGACCTTGTTTTGAAAATGACGGAAAGATTCCTCTATAAACCACTTATAAAAGTCAAAAAGGGTATAAATGACTTTAACTCATATTCTAGTAAATGTTTTGAAATACATTTTTAAGAAACATGGATGTGGATGATAAAGAGATCCCAGTAGATTATTACGTATAAACAACCTCGGATAATGAAGAGATTGTGAAATAACCCTTACCTTGTACTTTTCCTTAGTTGGGGTAGGTTAACCTCCTGTATAATGGTGAAATAATTGTTATTAAATTATACAATAATCATATACATTAATATGATATCATATATGATCTTTTAATATTGATTTGATAATAATATATTAGTATTATCGTTGTTTCGGGTGTTAACTTACTTGTTTTCTTTTATATGTTTTGTTACGTAAGACATGTTTGTAAAGGATAGGTTTTATATTATTAATATCCAGAATGATATCAAGTCCTTAAACATCATTTTTTAAATCATCAAATCATAATTATACTTGAATGGATACGATGGAGAATGAATCTCATCGCGTTCGTGGAGACGGTAGTCCGTACGTACGCACGAGCGACAATATCATTCTTTTGATATTAAAATAATATATAAATGGATGGTATATCATATATACATAATCCTTAACATGTTATATTTATTATTTACATGAGTTACACATCATTATTATACCCATCCAAATAATATTATATTGAATAACAATTACACCACGACGTGGAGACGGTAAGCCGTACGTACGCACGTATGGTGACATGTTATTCAAAGGGTGGATAGAATACTGAATATGGTTGTACCATATTTATAATAACATCACAGTATATATATGATACTGGATTTATTATTTTATAATGGTAACAACAAAGGAAGAAGAAGTGGAAGAAGAAAGGAACTTGAAAAGGGGGTGGTGAAAACATTACCTCTTCTTCGGGTTCTTCCTTTTGATTTGATCAAAAGGGCTCCTTAGTTTGGCTTTCTGATCAAACTAAGGCCTCTAGGTTGTAGTGAGAGACGTTGGGAGAGTATTTGGGCAGAGTTTGGCCGAACCAAAAGGCTTTGAAGGTGTGAAGAAATGAGAAGGAGGAGTTCCCTTTTATAAGAGGGGTGAGGGGCACCTTTGGAAAAGCTAGAAATATTAATTTATAATAAATTCATATTCGGTTTATAATGGCTCCAAAGTTTATTATTCAAAGTTCAAGGTGGGGATAGGTCGAAAACCACTCAACCAATGGAATTTAGACAGGTTTGGGTACTTATATTAACCTTATCTTTAAGTATTAACTCTAATTTAATTAGTTTCACTTTTACAATGTCTCTTTGTATATTTATATAATATGGTTAATAAACATACTACATACATCCAAGCGACCCCCAAGTGGTCCATTAATGATGAGCCTATCATGATATAAGTCTCTTGGCCGAACCTTAGATTTTTAGGAATTTAATATCAATTAATAATATAATATTTGTTTTAAGAACTATTTTATGTCAATTTTGACACTATTCAATAGTTGATTTTTGTGAAACTCATAAAAGATTGATTACTTAGAAAAAGGTCAATTAAATCAATTCTAATATATCATATTATCCTATAAAATTAGTTTAATTCATTAAAAGTTTCATATTATATTTATTTGGGGATTTATAATATGAATTATTTTAATTTTTCACTATTATAGTAATTACTGCATCATCATTGTGTCATAAACAAAATAAATTATTAAATGTATAAAATTTATAAATAAAATATCCTTATGTAGGAAATCCTTTTATCTTTCTAATGAATATTTATAATCTAAAATCCAACATATATAACCCTATGTAACAATTGTTTTTCTAAAAGATATATGCTTGTGTCATTTTTGTATTCATTTTAACTTAATTAAAATAAAGTGTCCCTATCACCTACAAGTGGCACCATGGGGTCCCCAAATCGACCCAAGATGCCTATGGTCGAACATGTATCAACCAATAAGTCTATGAAACATTTTAGGGTAATTTAGTATTATTATAATATTATTTTTTAACCCTTATTTACCATATTTACCCTTAACCATGGTAAATAAAATATTTACCACAGTAATTATTCAAAATGTCTAAAAATAAAAGTTACCTATTTACACAATTTGGACATCCTGATTCCAAATATGGAATCCATTTTTCTAAATTCAAAACACAGAATTGGCAGAAATTAATTTAAAATTAATTCCCGCTGTCAAAACAAAAAGCGTGTTTTTAAGAGATAATAACTATCAAAAGATTGACACTTGTTTATGTTCGGTTTAATTGTAAAATTATGTCCAATGACCAAAATTATATTAAATGGTAAAAATATATTCTAAATATACTTTAAAACCACTCAAATTCATAATTTATCACTATTAATTATTTTTATTAAAAAAGTTGTTTTTAATTAAAATTTAGTAATTTTCACTATTCATCAAAATATTAAAGTTATCCGAAAAGTACCAAAATTTCACCTTAGGCTAAATTCGATATTCCGAATCCAGAAATGAAGTCCATTTTAAAATATAAAATATATATAATTTCAAAAAGTAGGTATTACTATTCATAACGGCTAGTTTGATTGGTTATGGTGTGTTAGAACTCGGTGTTGCGTACAACACACGCTATCATAATATTCAAAGAGAAGCGTACCGTAGAAGCTTGGGGTGTTACATTCTCCCCTCCTTCAAATAATTTCGTCCTAGAAATTTCTAGAATACTACCGCATGAAAAGACTCGGGTGGTTCTTCATCATAAGTTCCTCGGGTTCCCACATTGCCTCTTCCATCTTATGGTTTCTCCACAAAACTTTTACCAGACGCGTCGTCCGGTTTCTCAGTACTTGTTCTCTTGTATCAAGAATCCTGACAGGCTCTTCACAATAAGACAGATCGGGTTCCAGTTCTAATTCTTCATAGGTGAGTACATGCATTGTGTCAGGCATGTATTTCCTCAATAGAGATACGTGTAACACATCGTGAACTTTGGAGAGACTTGGAGGAATTGCCAATCGATAAGCTACAACCCCAATTCGTTCAAGAATTTCGAAAGGTCCGATGTACCTGGGACTCAATTTACCTTTCTTACCAAAACGTATGACTCCCTTCCATGGAGATACCTTTAGGAAAACATGATCACCGACTTGAAATTCCAAATCCTTCCTTCGATTATCGGCATAGCTCTTCTGCCTACTTTGAGCTGCTTTGATGTGATTTTGGATTACTTTCACCTTTTCCACCGTTTCCTCCACCAGTTCTGGGCCTACAAGTTTTCTTTCACCAACGTCATCCCAACAGGTTGGTGTACGAAATCTCTTTCCGTATAACGCTTCATATGGTGCCATCTGTATACTCAAATGGAAGCTATTGTTATAGGAAAATTCTACCAGTGGTAAATATTGATCCCACGTACCCTGAAAGTCAAGTGAGCAAGATCTCAACATGTCTTCTAAGGTCTGAATAGTCCGTTCTGATTGTCCATCTGTCTGAGGGTGGTAAGCAGTGCTCAAATGAAGTTCAGTATCCAGGGATTTCTGAAGACTTTTCCAAAATCTTGAAGTAAAATGGGGATCACGATCAGAAACAATTGATAAGGGTACTCTATGAAGTCTCACAACTTCATTAATATATAGTCTTGCTAGACGTTCCAGGGGTAGATCTTCTCTTATAGCAAGAAAATGTGCTGACTTGGTAAGGCGATCAAAAATAACCCATATTGCATCATTCCTTCTAGGAGTCTTTGGTAGCCCCATGACAAAGTCCATCGTAATATTGTCCCATTTCCACTCCGGTATGGGAAGAGGTTGCATGACTCCTCCAGGCTGTTGCCTTCCAGCTTTCAATTGTTGACAAACCATACATCTTGACACAAAATCAGCAATCTCCCTCTTCATGTTGTCCCACCAAAAATGTTCCTTCAAATCTCTATACATTTTTGTGCTCCCAGGGTGTATAGAGAAATTGGAACTATGAGCATCATCCAGCAATTACCTTTTTAGATCAGGTAAATCAGGAACACAAAGTCTCTTCCCGAATTTCAAAATTCCATCTTCATACACAAAGTCTCTCAATCTCCCATCATTCACAGCTTTAATCTTCTTTTGGAATTCTTCATCATCGGTCTGAGAACTCTTAATCCTTTCTAGTAAAGTTGGTTTGGCAACCATTTGAAAAAGCATTGATGTTTCACCTTCCCTGGTTATTCCCATGTCCATCTTCACTAGATCCATGAAAATTGGATCCCTTTCAATTCTCATATTGTTCAAAACTCCATGGTCTTTTCTACTCAAAGCATCTGCCACCTTGTTTGCCTTCCCCAGGTGGTAGTGTACCGTATAATCATAATCCTTGAGTAATTCAAGCCATCTCCTTTGCCTCATGTTGAGTTCTTTTTGTGAGAAAATATAATTCAAACTCTTGTGATCAGTATAAATCTCACATTTTTCACCATAGAGGTAGTTCCTCCATATCTTCAAAGCAAAGATCACAGCTGCTAACTCGAGATCATGAGTAGGATAGTTTTGTTCATGAATTTTCAACTGTCGTTATGCATAGGCAATAACTCTATCATTCTGCATAAGGACACAACCAAGTCCTTTCTTTGATGCATCACTATAAATAACGAACCCATCATTCCCCGATGGTAGAGTCAATATAGGAGAATTGACTAATCTTTTCTTCAGTTCTTCAAAACATTCTTCACACTCTTTTGTCCAAACAAATTTAACCCCTTTACGTGTGAGCTTCGTTAACGGGTTAGCCAATCGGGCAAAATTCTGGACGAAACATCGATAATAACCTTCCAAACCGATAAAACTGTGTACCTCAGTTATACTCGTAGGTGCTGGAAATTCTTGGATTGCCTTGGAATTAGAAGGATCAATAGAGATTTCATCTTTAGAGAAAATATGGCCAAGAAAAGAAATCTCATGAAGCCATAATTCACACTTGCTAAACTTCCCATATAATTCATGCCTCCTCAAAGTCTTCAAGATAATGCGCAAGTGATTTTCATGATCTTCATAGGTTTTGGAGTATACCAAGATATCATCAATAAATACCACCACAAATTCATCGAGATAATCCTTGAAAACTCTATTCATTAGATCCATGAATACAGAGGGTGAATTAGTCAATCCAAACGGCATTATAGTAAACTCGTAATGCTCGTACCTGGTTCGAAATGCTGTCTTCGGAATGTCTTCCTTCTTCACACACAACTGATGGTATCCAGATCGAAGGTCAATCTTTGAAAAGTATTGAGCTCCATGCAGTTGGTCAAATAAATCATCAATATGAGGTAGGGGATACTTGTTCTTTATCGTTATAGCATTGATCTCCCTGTAGTCGATACATAACCTCATAGATCCATCTTTCTTTTTAACAAAAAGAACAGGGGCTCTCCATGGAGAAACACTAGGGCGAATAAATCCCTTATTACTCAATTCCTCTAGTTGTTTCTTTAGTTCGACTAACTCTACAGTGGCCATTCTATAAGGGGTCTTCGATATAGGCCTTGATCCAGGAATCAAATCAATGGAAAACTCAACTTCTCGTTCTGGAGGATGTCCAGGTAAATCTTCCGGAAATACATCTACAAATTCTTTCACAACAGGTACATCCTCTATTTGAACATTCCTTTCCTCACCGATAGTTATTTCATTCTCTTCCTCCCCAATAATTGAATTAAGTTGAGCTACTGGGGGTAGATCTAAATAAGAATTAGGTGGTGACGATTCTGCTCTAAAGATAAGGTGTTCCTTATCATTATCATCAAGAATCATAACCTCTTTCTTCTTACAATAAATCTTCGCATCATAGTCCGAAAGCCAGTCCATACTGAGGATTATATCAAACTCAATCATAGGTATGACGATGAGATCATCAGATAAAGAAAATTTATGTGCTCTAATGGGGACTGATTCACAAAACTTTGTTGCAATGATACTTCCCTTAGGAGTTTTAACTGACAACTCCCTTATTAAATAAAATTGGAAATATCTAATTTTCTTAGAAAACTGGGAAGATATGAAACAATGCGATGATCCATAATCAAATAATGCATTTTCTAAACTTGAGGAAACCATTAAATTACCTTCCACCACGTCTTTCGGAGCTTCTACCTCAGCAGTAGTGATAGCATAAGCCTGGCCTTGATCCCTTGTCCTTTTCTGAGGTAAGTTCTCCTGACGCTTAGGACATGAATTTGCATAATGCCCCATCTCCCTGCAATTGTTGCACTGAATTTTGGTAGCTTCCTTCTTCCCCTTGCAATCACGAGCTTGGTGGCCTTTTTCACCACACTTGTAACAGACTCCCATTCCCTTCAAGCAAGTACCAGGATGTTTCTTCCCGCATTTACCACAAGATGGATATTCAACCTTTCCCTTCTTCCCCTTATTTCCATTCCCAGATTGATCAGCAGGTCTCTTCTTCTCTTGCTTTGCATTAAAGTCATAAGACTTAGAGAATTCCTTTTCAGTCTTGATAGCACATGAGACAATGTCTTCATACGATGAAAAGGATTGTGAGACTAACGCTCGACGGAGAAATGGTTTTAACCCATCAAAGAAACGATCAATCTTACTTCTTGGGTTGTGAATATACTCTCCAACATACCTTTCTAACCTTGTAAAGTTAGCCTCATACTTTGTGACATTCTCATCCTCCTTTTGTATCAGACTCAGAAATTGCATTTCCATATCTGCTCGATGGTCTCAAGGAAAGTATTTTTCTAAAAACAGATCTTTGAACTCCCTCCATTCAATATTTTATACTTCATCATCTTCCTTCATGTTTTGAATCAATGACCACCATTGATCAGCATCTCCAGTGAGGCGGTAAACTACCATGATAACTTTTTCCCTTTCACTGCTCCCCAAAGCCTGAAATATTTTCTCTAGGGAATTTATCTATTGCTCAGCTACTAAGGGATTTTTAATCCCATTGAACGTTGGTGGTTGTTGCCTCATGAATCGATCTAACATTGATCCTCCACGCTGTGGATCAGGGTGCTCCATACGGGTAAGGTTATTATTCATAACCTGAGTGAGTTGTCCCAGTATGGTGATTAGCTGATCGGCACCAGTTGCATCACCAGCTCTACTATAATTATCTTGAGCAGGACGGAAATCCCTACATGGAGTGCGTGCATTGATACGGTTTCCATTTCTTCCACTAGGCGCCATTTCTAAACAATGGCATAAACTAGATCAGTTAATGAATAAAAATACATAATCCATACTTATACAACACTTAACATAAATTGAACTATTTATGGATATAATCCATAATCATAAAAATGTTTTCTTTGAGGAAGTATATACTCATAAACCCTTCATAATGATTTGTAAAGAAAATGAGAGTTATCCTAAGCATATCCCCCGGGAGTGTCGTAACCAAGAGTGCAGCAAGGCCCGTTTTCGTGCACCAGTTCCCGTTCGAGTCTAGCCCAAAGCGGTGTTTTCAGGTTTTACCCCTAGGTACATCTGTTCCAGAGCCGCCTCTACCTGATCGTATCCAGACAGGGATGTATTGCTCGAAAAACTCACAAAATCTCTACAATACCAAAATTCTAGGAAGTTCTTCTACACTAATCCTCAAAGTTCATCTTAGGTCTACGTGCTCTAATCAGAGTTTATCTAAATCTAGCTTCCAAGGTTTGTACTAAACTTCCTCTAATACCAACTGTAACGCCCCGACCCTAGTTACCCAGATTCGGTGCATTATTACATAACATTGGCATGATCACAAGAAAGATCAAATCTCGAAAGATTGATTGGTTTAGTAGCCTTGGAAACACTAGATATATTCATAAGTCTTACATTACATCATAAAATGAAAAACTACTACAACAACATATTGTCTCCATAATCCACACTCATATCCCCACATAATATCCCTGCAGGTCATTCATAATTTACTTCTTCACTTCCTGGGAGAAATAAAACATAGAAAAGGGGTGAGCTCAAATTCCCAGTAAGGATAACAATATAGCGGAAACTTTCATAAATAAGAATAAACATTTAAGGCAATGTATAACTAAAACAAAAGCCTTTCAAACTTGAACATTCAACATGGTATGGAATAAATAAAATGAAATAATTCCATTTACTTATTCACATGGATATTCTACTAATCGATTAATCACATGCAAAATCAATAACCACTTTCATAATGTTGGAATGCATAATTCCAGACTATCATAACCACATATCCAAGGCCTCGTGCCAAGACGACAAATAAGATTTTGTCAAGGCCTTGTGCCAATACACTAGTTTGTCTCATGAGACCTACCGATGCATCGAGGAGCTATAAAGGGCTCCACCCGTCACATATTAAGTCCAATGCATTCCCATATGAAAAGGTTTAAACATAACATAAACATTCGTATTAAAACTAGCATACGAAATGTCAATAATTTCACCATAAACTATGAATGGTATAAAAATAGCACATCCCTAGTCAAACATATCACAAAACCTTCAATATAATATAGAAGTTTTGTATCATAACAAATTAACATTAAATAAGCGTAAAATCCATCAAAGGATGTTGACATAGATGAAATCAAAATTATTTTTAAATAAATATCTCTTTTTATTTTGAAATCATTTAAGATCCATATAAAATAAAACATTTTCTTTGAAAATATTCTTATAAGCTTGTAAGGGAAGCTTTGAAGATTTTTATAACGGCGGAAAATAGCCGCACCCACCGTATCAGTTAAAAAAACATTCTTACCTTAATTCTGTCAAAAAGGTTAAAAAGGACCTTGTTTTGAAAATGACGGAAAGATTCCTTTATAAACCACTTATAAAAGTAAAAAAGGGTATAAATGACTTTAACCCATATTCTAGTAAATGTTTTGAAATACATTTTTAAGAAACATGGATGTGGATGATAAAGAGATCCCAGTAGATTATTACGTATAAACAACCTCGGATAATGAAGAGATTGTGAAATAACATTTACCTTGTACTTTTCCTTGGTTGGGGTAGGTTAACCTTCTGTATAATGGTGAAATAATTGTTATTAAATTATACAATAATCATATACATTAATATGATATCATATATGATCTTTTAATATTGATTTGATAATAATATCTTAGTATTATCGTTGTTTCGGGTGTTAACTTACTTGTTTTGTTTTATATGTTTTGTTACGTAAGACATGTTTGTAAAGGATAGGATTTATATTATTCATATCCAGAATGATATCATGTCCTTAAACATCATTTTTTAAATCATAAAATGATAATTATACTTGAATGGATATGATGAAGAATGAATCTCATCGCGTTCGTGGAGACGGTAGTCCGTACGTACGCACGAGCGACAATATCATTCTTTTGATATTAAAATAATATATAAATGGATGGTATATCATATATACAGAATCCTTAACAATTTATATTTATTATTTACATGAGTTACACATCATTATTATACCCATCCAAATAATATTATATTGAATAACAATTACACCACGACGTGGAGACGGTAAGCCGTACGTACGCACGTATGGTGACATGTTATTCAAAGGGTGGATAGAATACGGAATATGTTTGTACCATATTTATAATAACATCACAGTATATATATGATACTGGATTTATTATTTTAGAATGGTAACAACAAAGGAAGAAGAAGTGGAAGAAGAAAGGAACTTGAAAAGGGGGTGGTGAAAACATTATCTCTTCTTTGGGTTCTTCCTTTTGATTTGATCAAAAGGGATCCTTAGGTTGGCTTTCTGATCAAACTAAGGCCTCTAGGTTGTATTGAGAGACGTTGGGAGAGTATTTGGGCAGAGTTTGGCCGAACCAAAAGGCTTTGAAGGTGTGAAGAAATGAGAAGAAGGAGTGCCCTTTTATAAGAGGGGTGAGGGGAACCTTTGGAAAAGCTAGAAATATTAATTTATAATAAATTCATATTCGGTTTCTAATGGATAAAAAGTTGATTATTCAAAGTTTAAGGTGGGGATAGGTCTAAAACCACCCAACCAATAGAATTTATACAGGTTTGGGTACTTATATTAACCTTATCTTTATGTATTAACTCTAAGTTAATTAGTTTCACTTTTACAATGTCTCTTTGTATTTTTATATAATATGGTTAATAAACATACTACATACATCCAAGAGACCCCCAAGTGGTCCATTAATTATTAACCTATCATGATATAAGTCTCTTGGCCGATCCTTAGATTTTTATGAATTTAATATCAATTAATAATATAATATTTGTTTTAAGAACTCTTTTATGTCAATTTTGACACTATTCAATAGTTGATTTTTGTGAAACTCATAACAGATTGATTACTTCGAACAAATTCAATTAAATAAATCCTAATATATCATATTATCCTATAAAATTAGTTTAATTCATTAAAAGTTTCATATTATATTTATTTTGGTATTTATAATATCAATTATTTTAATTTTTCACTATTATAGTAATTTATGCATCATCATTGTGTCATAAAAAAAATAAATTATTAAATGTCTAAAATTTATAAATAAAATATCATTATGTGGGAAATCTTTTTCCCTCTCTAATGAATATTTATAATCTAAAATCCAACATATATAACCCTATGTAACAATTGTTTTGCTAAAAGATATATGCTTGTGTCATTTTTGTATTCATTTTAACTTAATTAAAATAAAGTGTCCCTATCACCTACATGTGGCACCATGGGGTCCCCAAATAGACCCAAAGAAGCCTATGGTCGAACATGTATCAACAAATAAGTCTAAAACACGTTTTAGGGTAATTTAGTATTATTATAATATTATTTTTTAACCCTTATTTACCAGATTTACCCTGAACCATGGTAAATAAAATATTTACCACAGTAATTATTCAAAATGTCTAAAAATAAAAGTTACCTATTTACACAATTTGGACATCCTGATTCCAAATATGGAATCCATTTTTCTAAATTCAAAACACAGAATTGGAAGAAATTAATTTAAAATTAATTCCCGCTGTCAAAACAAAAAGCGTGTTTTTAAGAGATAATAGCTATCAAAAGATTGACACTTGTTTATGTTCGGTTTAATTGTAAAATTATGTCCAATGACCAAAATTATATTAAATGGTAAAAATATATTCTAAATATACTTTAAATCCACTCAAATGCATAATTTATCACTATAAATTATTTCGAATAAAAAAGTTTTTTTTAATTAAAATTTAGTAATTTTCACTATTCATCAAAATATTAAAGTTATCCGAAAAGTACCAAAATTTCACCTTAGGATAAATTCGATATTCCGAATCCTGAAATGAAGTCCATTTTAAAATATAAAATATATATAATTTCGAAAAGTAGGTATTACTATTCATAACGGCTAGTTTGATTGGTTATGGCGTGTTAGAACTCGATGTTGCGTACAACACACGCTATCACATTATTCAAAGAGAAGCGTACCGTAGATGCTTGGGGTGTTACATGTACGGCCTTCTAGTTCTGTTTGGCCATTGGCAGTTTTGCCTGATTGCTTACCTGGTGTTTACTAGTTGAAGTGTTATCCTTGTATTGCTTGTTGTCTTGTAGACTGATAGCTAAGTAGCCCTATAGTTGTACCTTGGTTAGCCAAGTAGCACTATAGGTGTGCTTTGTACTTATAGTATTATTATGCTCTGACTAGCACAGGGCTGAGGGAACCCTGTTTTTTAGACTGTACGGGGTAGACCGAGTGAGCTTCCCTAGAGTCTTAAATATTATAGACTGCAGGGATGACCGAGTGAGCCTCCCAGGGTCATGGATTTTTGTAGACTGCAGGAGGGTAGACCGAGTGACCTTCCTCTGAGTGTCCTGCTTTGTTTGAACCTCTTTATAGAACCTTCCCAGCCTATAGGAGGAATTGACTGAGTGAGCTTTCTCAGAGAGTCTGTGGTATACCTGAGGCTATATGAGAAATTGACCGAGTGTGCTTCCTCAGAGAGTCTCTAGACCTTGGGGCTGGGGGGGTTAGACCACTTGATCTTCCCCGAGAGAGTTCCTGACCACCCTTGACTATGAGGGGAATTGACTGAGCGTTCTTCCCCAGAGAGTCTGATACTTTATATGACCAACCAGAGGGGTTAGGCTGAGTGCACTTCCCAGAGGGTTGTGGTACTTCTTCGATAGAACCAGAGGGTTTGGCTGCGAGTACATCCCTTAGAGTTCATGTTGTTTAGCTTGTGACTGTTGTTGTATTTTTACTGCTTACTGCTTACTATTGCTACTACTGCTTGTTGCTTGCTATTGTTGTGACTGCTTATTGCATATTTAGACTGCCATATGCTCACTAACTGTTAGGCAGATATCTTTGGGTGATTTCCTTCCGGGATTTGTATCTCACGCCCTGTTCGGGCCATGCTTGTGGTCCTGGGCAGACTTTGTTGCTACATGTATAGATATGGGAAAGCGCCCGTCTACTTCAGGTGTTTGAGCTGCTGTGGAGCTGGGGAGCATGGGACCGGGCTTTGGCTCGCGATGCTGATTGGAGCTGCTGTTCACTTTAGTTGTCTATTTCAGTTGTATTCGGCACACTGACTTGTTTACTGCTTTCCATTAATACATGTACTGCATTGCATCATTATTTATATCAGTCTTGTTCCTGCTTTTGGTTCAGTTGTGTATGCTTTTTACTGCTTCCTCTATTCACTTTTTATCTTCTTCCACTGTTCACTCTTCTGATGAGGGCATAGTTTCCCCACTGATTCACCAAGTCCCTCACTTCTAGTCAGCATCCTCTGGCATTTGGGGAAATGCGCTTGAGGTTATGTGGTGAATCGGGTACGGGGCACCAGTGGAGGGGCTCTGAATCCGGGTCGTTACATCACTACCATCGACCACATCCTCTGACCTCCTGATCTCATGTATGGTGGCATGCGTAGTCGTAGGGGGAGATTGTTCACGCACCTAGGTCCACCACCGCTTGGCCCTGACTTTTCTCTTTTTCCCTGCATTAGCTTCTCACCCCACCCAGGACCATTCTCCCACACGCTCGTAGCCGATTTTATGACTCTCCATCCTCTCGAATCTCACTAATATGAGTCTACAACTATCAATAGCTTTCTCAATGTAATAGAAGGAGATTTCCTTGTAGCCTCTCACTCCCATGTCGGGGAGTCTGCAACTAGTTTTGGATTCTTTTATTTTCCTATAACATTTTGGATGTAGGTTTCACTCATCCTCCTGGTTAAGTGATCCTCTGGTTCCATATTAGGAGCACAGTCGACAAAGCCTCTACCGTTGTCCACCATCATTTTTTGGTTCTACATATAGTAATCGATGTTCGGGATTGCTTGTGGTCCTATTCTAGTAATGATTTCCCCATGTTTCTTGCTAATTTTTATACAGATATAATGTTCATTAGCCCTCCACTACCCTTATTTCATTGTTCCTCCACATATGACCCCACACTAGATAGGCTCAAAGGATCCGTTTCATATTGGGATGGTGATTGTTGGTTCTAGAGATGGTTGTCCGGTCTTTGGGTTTGCATCTCATTTTGCTTGTTTGCTTCACACTTAGCCATAAAATGATGGCCATGTGTTTTTTGGTGTTTTCTAGATGGGATTGGTCATGGAAAGGGATCTTTTCCAAGCCCATCTATAGCTCATTTTTATGGATTTCTATTTCGTACTTATCCAAAAATCGATTTTGTACATGTAAGTTCTCACTTACCCAAAAAATTGTTTTTCAAAATTAAAAAAACTGATTTTTAGTTCATTTGAAAGCAGTCTATTTCTTGTCTTGGAATTGGTGGATAGTCATTTTTTTGACATTTGTTATTGGTTATTCCTTGAGATGGGATTTTATTAATGACTAAGATTTTTGGAAAATTAAATTAATAGGTGAAAAGGATGTAGATAACACTTTTACGATGAAATTCATGCTACAAGGTAATTGGGTACAGAAGTGTTTTTCTAAAACTTATAGAAGTGTGATATATTTTAACGATGAAGTATCCAATGATGCGAGAATAGAATGCATGGTATAAATATCATCCCACTTTTATTTCCTATTTTATTTGGGAAACTTTTCTAGGTTGTGTTATAAATGTGTCGATGTATAAAAAATATGGAATATTTTTTCCAAATGTGTTGATTTGAAATGATTATGGTTATAGAATTTTGAAAATGGGTTGATTGTCAAACCATACTGGATTTTTTAAATAATGGTTGAACATGTATAAATGGATTTTTTTTAAAAATGGTTTTGATTATTTAAATGTGATAGAATTTTAAATTATTATCCTACAATTGATAGGGTGTGAGACTTATCATGATTATTTTGTTGATAAAAATGGAACCTAGTACGTCTGAGTGTGTCTATCTAGAAAAATTTGCTAAAATTGTGTTTGCACCTATACCCCATATTAACCAGTAGCTACTATAGAGAATAATTCTAGAATTCCAAACTATGTAAACTGGAAATAAAAGTAAATTTTCGAGGCAAGCGGATCGCTCGGTATAGTCTCGAATGAAAAATCAGTCCTTTTTGGGTGAATACGAACCATAAATCCTATAAGCATGGATAAAAATGATGAATAAAATCTTATATTCCCAACGCATTTAGGTAGAGTTAAAAGTGAATTTGGTGACATGCATGTTTGATGATATTGTATTCCAGGGGTGGGAGTTAGCAATCTATGATGGAGAAAAACAAGGTGTGAGGTGAGAGAGTTTTTATGAATATTTGAACAAAATATTCTACCCTCACACATTCATGATTCAGAGAATTATATATCTATTCAATGTGTATAAGGATAACTTCTTGGTGATGGAATATACAGCTATATTCATGAACATAAGCTTGTTTTCTCCAGAGGTTGCGACAAGTACCTTTTTGAAGGTTTGGATCATTGAATCGGGTTTGTTGTTAGATACTCATTCCTAAATTGAGGTGATCTATATAAAATATTATAAAATGAGGGTAAATAGAGAAAAATTGGTATAAATTCATATCATAGGATCTACTGGAGGGGGATTCATGTTTGTACCCAGGAGAAATGGTGGGAACTCTAACACCGGGATCATGTGGATGAGGGACACATATTTATAGGGTGGGATTATGGATCAAGAATCCAATGAGAGGATTGTTTAGTCTTCCTTAGAAGCCCCATACTAGGAAATGATATTTCTTGGGTGATTATATATGCCATATGAAGAGGGATTTTACGGCACACCCTCGATTATGTCATAATATCAAGAAGATGGGTTATCTTCTACGTTATTATTGCAATTCATTGAGGTTGTGTTTTTGTGACACACCTTATGGGTATTAGGAAACCAAGGCCTAGACTGGGATAGAAAAGCCACATAAACCTCATTAATAGAGAATAGTTAGTCATGAGGATTTAATAAATATCCCATTTTCTCCATAGGGGATGTTTCAATAGGGTAATAGTGAGTAGAGTGTGTTAAGTTTGGAGCTGTTTGGAGCTAATCATATGGTGGTGGATGTTTAGTTAATACCATTTGTGGCACGAAGTATGATTGTTTTGAATTATAGTTTTATTAATGTTTTCATTTATACATTCATATCTCATTATTTCATTTCTTATTATGTTGTTTATTTTTTGGGTTTAAATGTGGAAATAATGCCTTTAGTTTTGAAACATCAAACACCAACAGGTTAAATAGATAATCAAGCCATTATATGTAGAGTATGTTGTATAGTAATTGGTGGGGTAGAATTTTTGTGGGACTTCTTAGTACATGAGATGGATGTTTATTATATTATCCTAGGTATGGAATGACTGATTATGTTTAAGGAACACATTTACTTTTATAAAAGATTGTTTTGATTTACTATTAAGGATTGCATTGAAAATAACATTAGAGGAGATAAAATTGTGTAGGTAGGCGCAATAGGATTTTTTTGTACCAGAATTTGGGATGATATCATATTTTTTTGTGGATTTTTCATTAGAATCGATGGTGGAAATCAAGAAGATCAGTTTTCTGGAAAATTTTGATCAGTTTCCGGATGTCTTTCTTGAATAATTCATAGGATTTACACCCGTAATACATGTGAAGTTTAAAATTGATCTCCTCATGTAGACTATTTATATCTTAAATTTTTACTATTTAATAGAACCAACATAATTGAGGGAATGGAATGTCTAGTTGGGGTAGGTAGAAAACTAATTATTCATCTAGCCTAGTACGTCTCTATGGGTTGCACCCATGTTTCTTGTTATAACATCAGATGAAACAATGTGGTTGTGCTTTGATTTTTGTATGTGTAACCATCCTATGATAAAGGAAAAATATTCACTCTCATTCATTAATGAATTGTCTAATACTTTTAGGGGAGCTCAGAGGTAAACCAAAATTGAATTTTGATCAAAATATCATCATTTGCAGGTATAGAAGGAGAATATTATGAAAAAAATCATAAGTAGATATTTCAATTATTAATTGATGGTGATACCTTGTTGAATAAAATATTAACCAGAATTATTTTATAGAATTGATGAATCATATATTTTAGAGATATCTTGATTGTTTCATGGTGGTGTTAACAGATAACATATTGGTGTATTCTAGGAAAAAGGTTTGAGCATGACAAACACATAATGACAATGTTGAGGTTATTTACAGAGGATCAGTTGTATTCTAAACTAAAAAAATGCAACTTTTGGATATAAGAGGTTCATTTTCATATCCATGTTATTTCATAGAAATACGTTTCAATGTGTTTAGAGAGGATAGAGACTATTAACTCGTGGAAACATCCAAATAATGTCTTTGAGATACATATATTCAATGATATATATTGGAATTATCGATACATTATTCATTACATATCATGACCATTATCACTGATCATATCATTGAAAATTAACAATGTTCAATTTCAATGGTGTTAGTTGTCATAAAGTTATTTCAAAAAGATTAAAGATTGGCTTACATTAACACCAATCATGGTTTTTCTAGAACCATGCAAAGGGTATTTTGTGTATTGTAACACATAAAGATAATGTTTGGGGAGTGTTATCATGAAGGATGAAAATGTCGTTTTGTATGGATCAAGACAATTTAGGTTTAATGAAAATATCTACCCAAAAATGATTAAGAGTTATCGGCTATAGTGAATGCATTGAAAACATGGTGCCACTATCCCATTTTATAGAAATTCATGGTCTTTATTAACCATAATATATTGAGGCATATTTTCTACCAGAGAGATTTGAATTTGAGGCCAAGGAGATGGATTGAGTATCTGTAGATGTTACACTTTAAATTGATGTACTCATATATTAAATACATTTTGGTGGTGAATGTATTATGTTGAATGTGAAATGCTCAAGCAGCAAAAGAAGAATCACATTAATGCTTTCAAACACAAAAAACTATTGGAATGTGATGATAGAGGTGATGTAACTGTTTTCTATCAACATTTTTTGGTTCCTGGCATGGTTGGATTGGTTAACATGGTGTAAATGTCTAATTTAGATTGTGTTTCTCTAAGGTAGGAACTCATTGGTAATGATAGAATTTTGGAATAAAAACATGATGGGAACATCATGTTGTGATTTCATAATCAGATGTGTGTATTTTTGTCTTGATAGGAAAAGAATTATCAATTCTTACCATCATTTGTGATTGGTGGTTCATCCAAGAATTCAAAAAATGTATATGGTGTTTAAAAATATGTTTTGGTTGATGGGTATTAAAAGAAATGTGACTGAGTTTATATCAAACTTCTTGACTTGTTAGCAATTCAAGGTAGGGTATCAACAACCAGTATGTCTGTTGCAGTCTTTACCTATACCTATATAGAAATTAGAGAATATATCTATAGATTATGTTATAAGACAACCAATAATGGTTTTTAAGGATAATTCCATATTGGTGATAGTATATTGGATCACAAAGTCAACCCATTTCATATTGATTTTTGAATCTCATATGGTGGAAGATCTGTTCAAAATCAATATCCTAGAACTATTAAAGAGGCGTGATGCCTATGTTTTTATTGTATTTGATAGATATATAAGGGAAAAATCACAATTCTACAAATCCTTTAAAAAATCCCTTGGGACCTAGTTGATATCGAACATGGAAAATCATCTTTAATTGGATGGGAAATTAGAGGGGACAATACAAATGTGGGAAAAATAGGTGTGGGATTTTTTCATGAATGTTATTGGCTCATAAGAGGACCACTTATTATAGGGTGAGTACTCGTAAAATAATATTTATCCGGAGTCCATACATTTGACTCTGTTTGGAGAATTTTTTGTGTATCAGTTTCGTACTCCACTATGATGGGTGGGAACCAGTGAGACATTTATGGTTGGGAAAAGTATAATAAAATAGACTATGGAGAATACTATGTTGATCTGGAAAAAACTGTATATGGATCTCTGTCATCCTAAATCGTATGTGGATCATCGTCGATGAAATTTCTTATTTGAGTTTGGTAATCATGTTTTCTTCAGAATCACTCTAAGGTGTGGAAATAGATATTTTCTAAATTCGGGTAAGCTATCCTTGAGAAATATTTGGTCATTTGAGATACATGAGTGGGATGGGGATCGAGAATATCAGTTTTCCTTTCCATCATAGTTGGGTATAGGGGACAATTTGTTTAATGTTTCTTAGTTTAAAAGAAATATTCCATATCTCTATCATGTGATTCTATGGGGTTATCTTTATCTATAATTGGTTTGTTCCTTAGGGCATGTACAATTGAGAAATATTTATGGGAAATCGACATATTTCACAGAAAATCATTGTTCAAGTCATGTTTCTTTGGAAACATGATCGTATTTAGGTGGAGAGTTGTGAACAAGAGAAAGACATGGTTGAGAAATATCCTAAGATCTTTTGGTAAATTGATGTATCTTAACATTCCAATGAAATAAATTCTAATGGTGGGGAGAATGTTACACCCCTAGTTTGTAGTATGTAACCTTGGTTAATGATATTTTTTGTGTATAATATGGTTGGTCATCTTTTTCCAGAGTTAGGAAGGGATCTAGGAATGATTTGGGAATTTTATAAGGGATCGTGATTTGAGAATGTAATGTGATAAGCATTTAGAATACCCAGGAAACCATAGATGTTGTGTAATATGACTAGGGGATGATTCATGATTTAGGTTCATCATTTACAAACCATGCAACCAACATAGATAACTAATAAAACTTGAGATAGTAGGTTTTTGCACGGTCGTCACACGGTTTGTTTAGCCATGTAGGCCAACCGAGAGGGGTACCCATTTAGAACGATATGAGTCACATTATTAGTTCATGGTTTTTATAATCATGTGGATAATCCATACTCATTAAGACCTTTTTTTAAATGTAGTTTCATGGGATTTTCTAAAGAATGCCCATTTATTCCCCCACTCGATCCGAACATTAAATTTCATCTTTACAAGGGTATGGGATGATCTCCCTCTCATTTTGAGAGAGAATCTAATAATTTATATAGTGGGTTTAAGACATTTATTCCTTGTCAAGTCTTTATCATTGGTTATTTATTTTTTGTTTTCTTTAGATTTATTTCTCCCTTTCTATCACATTTATCTAGATCTACTTTTTTCGCATGAAGATATAGGTTTGTTGTTTCCTATAATTGAAATATTTATGCTCCTTAATGTTAATGAAAAAGATCTATGGTGGTTTTTAAAAAATTTCAACCAAATGTTGTGTATGGTTTTGTGTTGGTTGATTTTTTGGAAACCCTACTACAGGTGGATTCACTCTTAACTCCATTTTTCTAGAACTAGAAACTTTAATTTTAAATTAATTTTTTTTCCATAAAATTTATTATGAATGTGATGTGTGATGCTATATGGAAATGCATTTTGTGATGATGGGTGGATTTTGGCTAAAATGGGTTATTGAGGTGAAATGTGTGTCGTGGTTCGATATTAAAATCATTATTTTAATATTGATTTCTTGTGTGATTTATCAAAAATGCATTATAGAAAATAGTTTTCAATAAAAATGACATTTTATTGAAATGGTGTTTGACATTGAGGTTGGATAAGGTTGTTTTCATTTAAGGTTTATTTTTAAATGTTTTGGTATATTTGTGAAATTGTGTCTTGTATTAAAATGGATTGTTTGGTTCAAAATAGTTTATTTGGCATGTTGCACGGAAAATATTTTTATGGATTTTGAAATTATCATTTGGAAATTGTTTGTGCTTTAACTAGTTTTTTTTTGGAATTATTGTTTCATTACATGGTTAATCCTAGTCTAGGAATGATGGATAGTGGTTGCAAACAACCACTATAAAAGGGATGTGTTATTTAAGTGCCACTATAAAAAGTGGGTGGGTGTGGACATAATGTTCCACCATAAATGTTAACTATTAGCTCACATGGAAAATTTGGTTTATGGTTGTGTTATTCATGCAGACATAAAAAATTAATTTTGTTGTGCCAACACTAAATGTCTAATTACATGTGTGTTAGTTTCCTTGGTATAGTGTCTTCTTGGGAGTGTTTTTAGTTAAAGACATGTTTTACTTATTGAAGTTTGTTCTATGGTCTAATTGATTAATATAATTATTTATATAAATGTGATAACGTTTTTTTATCATATTGGTGTTTTTTTGGAAGTCATTTGTGAAAAAACCACTATATATTATTACACACCACATTCATTGGAACTTTGGTTCTTTTGTAGAGTTTTTTTTCTTGAGTCACTGGTAAAGGTAAAGCATCTCCTTCCTTTTTTAGTACCTCGTCATTCCTAGGAAGTAGAGCGGTGTTGGAGCATAGTTCATGGTGTGGGGCTTTATAGTCCATGAGTATGGTTGTTTAGTCTTTCACTTTCATACTCTAATTTAGTATTATTATGGGTTTTTATGGGTTGTATGGGTGTCACTAACACATATTTTAATTGGTTTACATTGTTTACATGCATCATATTGTTGTGATTGTTTTTATTTTAAATGTAAAATAATACCATACCATTATTGAAGCCCTGGATAATTATTCTGATCCTTTGGAACCATGTGTATTTCACCTAAGGCCATGTTTCCTTCCATCACCTTCTCAACCAAATGAGAAGGGGAAAAATATTACGTTAATGATTTAGGAAGGTGAATTATGAGAAAACCATTTTATGAAAAGTGTATTGTTGCTTCAGTAAAATATTTAAAGTGTTGGTGACATGTAGTGAAGATATGTTTTTTATTATTTAATTACAAAATAACACTTCATATATTTCATGATTATTAAAAATATAATATTACAATGATAACATATTTATTTCATTGAAAATATTATTGATATTTTTCAGGGAATTTTCTCTAGGAAGTATTAATTCATTATCATACCTTTGGTGGATAATTTATTACTTTAATTAAGATGATATTTTGTGGTAATAACTGATGGTATAATAGAAATAGATTATGGATATTTAATTAAATTAAAATTTGATTTTAATATAGGAATTTTATTTTATAATTGTTAAATGATATTATTTTTTTAAATTATTTTTGAAATAGATTGTTTTTTAGAGAAATGAATTAATATATTATGGAATGGGAAACTATTATATTAGATTAAGTAGATAATGGAATGGAGTGGAGGAGAAAGAATGTATTGTTGAACTTCCTGGATAACCCTAATTTCAATATAAGTTTGTTTCAATAAAATTGTAGGAGATATGTTTTTAATTTATAAATTTAATTCTTGTTATTTTTGAAAGCCATCTCATTTTTATACTCCCATTTTTTCAGTATATTCATCCCTACCAAAAAATAATTCTATGGTGAAGGTGTGATGAATTCACATTGAGTTGGTGGATTAATAAATATTTTGAAATATTTAGTTATTTAATATGAATAGATTTATATATTTTTTAAAATTTAATTAAAAATATTGGTTATGTATCAGTTTCATTAAAACTAAAATTTAGACATCCCTATATTTTAGAATATAAGAAGAGATTTACGACATCCTCATGTACAATGATACACAAGATTGGGGATGAGGCAAATCAAGAGATACTTGTCTTTATAACATAAAAACATTTATTTTTTAAACGAATAGGGTTATTTAGGGTTTTATAAATTTGTATTGGGGTTGTGCTATTATTCAATGGAAATTAACATTCATTTAGAATGTCACATGGGAACTATATAGAATATTATGATCTGTACCACAATAGAACAATAACCATGAAAAATATACATGGGCTTTTTAGAGTTTCTTCTATAGGACATTTAATTTATTTTTTTATATAATTAATTAAAATTATTTTTTAGAATATATTATTTCATTAACGCCTAGGTATCATCAAACTGAGGGTTAATGAAATTTCCATGGAAATCACACCTTGGTAATAAGATTTAAAATATTTCTAAAATAGTCATACATTTTCATGAATTGTCAATTGAATTTAAAATAATAATTATTTAAATGTTTTTTTGTGATATATAAATATATTTTGGTTTTGGAATATTTTTAAAACTATTAATTCTTGATAAATTAGAACTTTTCATATCGATATTCTTAAATTTTTTATTATGTGTTTTTGAAAATGATTGATTAGATGATATTTTAATTATCTCTTTAAAAAAGGATATTCAAAGGTGTGTTGTGATGGGTATTTAACTAGATATAGTTTTTTTAAATATTTCATCACTAATAATAATTTTTTATGTGTCATTATTGAATTTTACAAAACGAAAATGGGTATAAACCCTTTTATCAAAATGATTAAATATATATTCATTTTAATGATTAAATATTATTTTTAATCTTGGGGAACAATTATTTTGGAATTGAGAAAGTAACTTATTACCGAGTCCATAGTGTCATACTAAGTTTTTTCCCACTTGGAAGAACCTAGAGGTAAGTGTATTGTTATGAAATGAAACTCTATAAAAAATAACTATGTGGGTGATGGTTTATTTTAATTAGGTTATAAAAACTAGCTTTGGTGATTTTTCTTTTTAATTTTTCTTATTAATCCATTCTTGAAAGCAGGGACGACTACATTTGTAGACCAACAAATTATATAGCTTTGGGGAATTCTTCAATCAGGTATCATTTCATTGATTGTATAATAATTTTTTTGTAATATAACGTTGAAAACATATAGATTTTATAAGGATGTTAATATGAATACTTGGTGTTTATTCATACGGGGGATTCATTAGATTGACTAAGGATTTTGAATTTTAATATTATTCCCTATTGGATTATTATCTTATTAATAATATTACTGTTATAGTTAATTTAACACTAAAATAAGTATTTCCTTATGCCTTGATTATATAATATGATTCTTTATTTCAAATGGTTAGTATTATCTATTTATGTATATATTTTATAAAATGTATCATTATTAATTATTTTTTTGATTACTTGTCATTGGGTTTATTTAAAAGTATTGGAAGATTACAAATGAGTTTATACTCACCCTATACTTCTACTTTTTAGAGGTATTGTATATTTAATTGGATGTGATGCATCAAAATGTAATACATTGTTCTTTGAGAGGGAAGAGTTATATATCATTAATAATTATATATAATGAGGCTTTTATTCACATAGATATAGGGTTACATTATTATATTTATGTTTTTATGATTTCATCTTTTATTGTTAAATTTTAATGTTTAGATCGCATCAACAAAATTTAATATTAAATTATCGTTTTTATAATAATTTTTAGATTATATGAATTATTTCATAGTATTATTCAACTTAAAATCAATTTTAAATGGTTTATATATGTTACTCAATACCTATTTTCTCCCTATGGTGTTTTGTTTGTGAACTTATGGTGTGGTGGCTAACTTATTCAGATACCATATATGGGTAGGTATAATATGGTATCAAATCTAGATTAATTCATGATAATTCTATTAGGCATATAAAGTGGTATTTTCAGAACTCAAAATATACTCATAAATAAATATAAATATCATATTTATAATGACCATTAAGTTACAATATATTTTAGAGTGAATAATGATTTGTAAAAACCTTATTTATGTTAATTCCATGAATCTTACCATGGTGGGATAAAACTTGAATGTGTTCATTGATCATTCTATATATAATATTTTTGTTTCACATGAAAATTATTTTTAGGATTTATTTGAAAATATTCACAAAATGAGTCCATTATTATTAATTTGAAGATTAGTTTAATTAAGAAGTATAAAACATAATTTGATTGAATATTTGGTTTGTTTAAATATAAATGAAATATAGAGACTCACATATATTTATTTTGGAATAAATTTTATTGTAATTTTGACTGAGTATATTCAGTGAAACTTATAGATTAATTTTTATAAGAATAATTATAACATTGAGTTGATGTATAGTAGCATGAATAGATCATTCATCCACATATTATAAATATGATTGTGTCTAAAATCTATGAAATAAATAAAGAAACTAAGGATGTGAGATTAATTAAAAATGATTTCGGATCAATTATTAGATGGAAAAATCCAAAATAATTTAAATGTAATGTTTTACAGTATCATTCTAAATAATGGTTAGATAAAATAAATTTTATATTTTAATTAATGTAGAAACTAAAGCCTCTGAAGGATTATTTTATCAATTGTTTTCTATATAGGATAGTTTAGATGTGGTGGAAGATTATAATAAATATATAACAATACAAGGATATTTAATGGTATGGTTTCTAGAACTAAATCATGTATAATATTTACTAAACTAAATAAATTTTTTAAATACAAGATAATTTATAGAGTCTTATCATTTCAATTTAATGTAACAAACTAACCCGAGTCAAGAAACTAGTCACCCAAACAGACATCACTGGGTGGGGTAAAACAATGATAAAAAAATAGTTTCATTTTTAAGAAAAAAAATTAGATGACTACAGTATAATGTGGAATAAATGGGAGACATTACTTTCCAGAATAAGCTAATCTAGAAAGAATGATACATCTAGAAAATAGGTATCCATGTGGCCAATCATCACCTCTAAACTATCTTGAATTGAAGGAAAAAAGAAAAATAGAAGCCTGCATGCTATAGAATGTTATTTTAATTACATGATTCCTTCAATACAAGGTCTAAAAAACCCACATGTTGAAATAGGGTGCAAGAAATGGATCCCAGTTTGATACCACTAAAAAATATATAAAATTTTCAATAAGAAGAATTCACATGTCCATGATTTTAAAAAATACCTTTACATTAATTTTTTTTAAATTAATTTGAAATCCATTTTTAAAAAGTTATGGATTTTTCCAAAAATCCATGCCAATTTTTCTAAATATATAAACAAACAAATTAGAGATAATAAACATAAATATACATGGGATCCAACATAAAAAATATATATTATCATATAATAACTAACAAGAAAAAATAATGGACATATCATCTAGTCCTTAGCCTATCAGACAACCAAAAATGGACACTAAAATGTCTGAAAATTCATAAGGATGGATACAACTAACATAAAGGTATATCATAGACCATCAACTTTCAATAGGTCACAACCTAGTGGTGTCACACAACCTATGGATACTTGTGTCACTTTCTCAACATACCCATGTTTCTTGTTGTACAATGATTGCCAATTTTGTTTTTCAAAATCAAGTTAATGTTCTTATAAAACAATTTGATTGATAATCCAATTCACATCATGGTTTGATATTCCATTTTCCATTTTAAATGAAGGATATTATGTATTCAAGGATAAAGGACATATTAAACCCAAACAAATTCCCCTTTTCAATTCTAACACAAGTCATCCCATTTTATATTGCATGGAATCAGTAAGAAATATTATAAATTCAATAAATTAATATAATTGAATTGATTCACCTACCTCAAGAGCATTGAAAACCAATATAATTTTCAAAAAAGTTAATCAAAACAATAAGACCTTCCATCAGAAGAAAAAGGCATGCCAGAAAACTAGAAATGATTGACAGAAAACACAATCAAATGAATAATACCAACAATGAAAGGTTCAATAACCAACAAAGAGAGAGAAATTGATAGGAAATATTACTAAAGGAGATGAATCTTTTATCCCTCCTAATAAATCACTAAATGAATCAACTCAGATAGAAGAAATACACCCTAAATTACCTAGGGTAGGATCTCTGGATGAGGGGAGTATACTATCAAATGAAATAATTCCTCAAACACCCACAGAAAACTCTAAAATAGAAACACAGTGAATTACATGATGTTTAATCTTTTAAACGTCATAAATCTAATTTATTTAAAGTTACAACAAAATTGTGCGACATTTGTATTTAAAAAAAACATTTTCCACATTACAAGATGTGTATCCCGTACATGAGGAAAAAAGTATCACAATGTAAAAAAACTCATTGGCCATGTTCATCTAGCAATACACATCCTGAATCATCATTACAAGTCGTGTATCCACCAATTTAATAACAAAAAATTTGTGGTAAAATATGAGGTACAATAATTTTTTGAGATCACAATTTCTTGTATCCTACCAATTCAAAGCTAAAAATACTCACCCAATAATAATGTGAAACCTAAAATCACTAATCAGAACATAAAAGATATAAAAGTAATGGGGTTTGATAATATACCCACAATAAAAGCATTTCCCAAGATCTTGGATCCATAAAAACATTTGGTTAATGTCTCTTATTTAATGGCTACTTCTCCAATGGCTCATGCTGATCACGTCTCTACTGATATATTGCCCAGAATATGGTGACCATTTTAAAGGGTAGCAGCATATACTAGAGATCTATAATATGAACTTGTTTTTCAAAAAAATAGTTATAAAGAATCAAAAAATATCTTCTTATATAATAACATGCGAAGGATCTAGTACATAACTCCTCAATTGGGAATCAAGAAACGTTCCATGTATAGAAATCGAGCCAGATTGTAAAAGAAACTGATTTGGAACCCTCTCGATTCGCTCAAGGATCTTAAAGGGTCAAATAATATTATGTTTCCACATACCCTACATACTTATATAATGATGTACCAGGTGAGGTGAAACTACAAAAAAGACATAGTCAATAACCTCATACTCTAGAGGCTAATGATGATAGTCTTTATGAGATTTATAAAAACTCTTTTTTATGACCAAACACCTCTATATCAACTTAACCTTTTGTAATATTATAAATACACTCATAATATCCATGTATAACTCTTTATTATTCTCCCGATATAATGGATATCGGCATTCCATCCCATAAAAATCCTCAAAATGGCTCCATTCTAGTCAAATCCTGATAGATATTGTTAAATGAAAACAAGATTATTAGAAATTTTTGGTCCCAAGATCCAATGACTTCGAGAACACAATTCCATAAAATATACTAATGAACTGGGATAGTCTTGTCTGAATGTCCCTTCATTTGTGGATGGTATGTTGTGGTCAATTTGATTTGGGATCCCAATTCCTCCTGTAACCCTTTCCTAAATCATGATGTTATACTCCATTTCCTATAGGAGTGTATCGCACTATAAACCCCATGAAGATTAAAAATATCCCAGTCATAAAAGTCCCCATGTTTGTCCACTTTCTTCAATTCATTTATTGGAATGAAATACATTGATTTAGAGAGTTTGTTAACAACAACCAAAATAGAATACTTCCCACTAGGGTTCCCTAGTAAAACATGGAAAAAAATCCACGTAAATCTTATCCACTTACACACCATAACGGAAAAGGGCTAAAACAAACATGCATGCCTCTATTGTTCCACTATAACTCATTATCAATTTGGACACAAGAATATAAAATCTAAAACTGACCACCACATTCGAACACCTTAAAAAAGACGTCTAAATTCATAGTATATCATTAAATCCCTATGGAGAACAGACCATCATGACTGTTGACGACCATCTAGAAAATCATGTCTCAAAGAAAATTGGATAACCAACATACTATGGAAGCACAAAGATCCACATGGATATTGAGACAACTCAAATGAGGTCTCCTATCAATTTATGATTTCTCTTAAGCGTTTTATTTTGGTTTTTCTCATTGGATCAATTTGAATTCACTCAAAAAAAAATAATTCATCATTTTTCATGTCTAAGTACTCCAATACACCAACCTCCACCACAACCAAGATCATCTCAACCATGAAACTCATTAGAGACAAGTCCTCAATTGATTCTTTCAATACTTGTATTGGTAATTTTCTACTCATTCCTTTTAGAAACACATTACCTTTCCATGGGGTATATACTTTTTAAAAATTAATTTTCTAATTATACACAACCCATCATCTCTATTTCATGAACAAATCCCTCTGATTAAAAATATACTTCATGATTTTTTTATCATAATATACATTAAAATATTATCCAATGAGACAGTGATTCCATGTTTTAAGAAAAAGCATCACAAATTATTTCTCAATATCATATGTAGGGTAGTTATTCTTATGAGAGTGTAGCTAGATAGATATATAATCCAAAAACATCCTCCACCATCAATAATCAACAGAATCCATACAAGAATTGTTTCCGAAAATTTCAACCTTGAACCTGATTTTAGAAGTGTTGAATTTCTTTCCTAAAGTCTCCCTCTTCATCATCCCCTCAAATAATCTCTTTTAGTTGTTTTCCAATTCAAACATAACACCAGTGTGGGTTACAGATTCCATTGACGAAGCGATCATGCAGTAGTCCTGAGAAACCATCAATAGTAAACTATCAAACGAAAGAATCATTTATTATCAAACATGTTTATTGGATGTTCCCAACATATTAATGAATCTACATAATCCGGACCAATAGAGACACTCCTCTCTAATACCACATTCTCCCAGAACATCTTTTCATTGATCCAAAAATAAAACAGGGAATTCTTACCACACCTAAGATGTTCCCTAATGTTTCAAAAAATTGTATTCAAATTGTATATATGATCCTCATATATCATGTATTAAATCATGATACCATCTAAGAACTCAATAATGAATGAGTCAATGAAAAGATGAATGTTTTGGTTCATCAAATCGATGGAATATGATGGGGAATTAGTGATCAAAAATTGAATAAAAACATGAAATTCACATATCAAAACCAAAATTATCTATTGGAAATACCCTCCTCTCATATACTCAACCAGTAGTGTGTAGACATTAGTTCAATATTAGAAAACTATCAATCCCCTCTTAGTTGATCAAATAGATCATGTATTATTTGTAAAGGATATTTTTCCTTAAAAGCCACAAATATCAACTTTCGATACTCAATAAATTGTGTAAGAATTATGTATTCCGTATTGGAAAAGAGTTTAGGTGAATCCCATGGAGAAATTCTAGGATGAAGAAAACCATTTTACATTAATTGGGACTTAGCATGTGCCAATAAATTGGATAACAAACTGATGGGCCTCATTACAGGTAATAGGTCTATAGTAAATTCAACAGATCTATGAAGCAGAAAACTAGAAAAATAATTCCGTAATATCTCTAGGTATGTACACACAACTGTAGGTTGATGACCAACCAAGCGTGGGTCAATTCAATCGACAGACATTTCTAACTATTGGAATGATATTAAACAAGTGTAATGAATAATAGGCCCTACCATTTCTGATTTATAGTCCAATGTAAAATGGAAAACATGAGTGACCCCATCTGTAGATCTTGGATATACCCAATGGTTATAAAATTCCTCATAATCCTTTATTCTAATCATCCAATCCTTGCTAATAATATGGTCAGTGATGTCATCATCTAGTAATGAGATGTCACAATCCACCTCAAAGTCATTTATCACCACTTGAGATGTGAAACATTTGAAATTATCATTAGATAACATTCCCAAATGCATGGAAAGATCCAAGTGTCACAACATGAGATCTAAAGGAAAACCAAATATATAATGCAACATTGAATATGTAAAAGAATGAGTTTCACCTATATCAGGTGAATATGGATTCATAAAAGAAAAAATAAACATTGTACCACTAATAGTAGCTATCTTCACTTCAGATTCTTCTAGAACACATTCTACTACATAAATCCATCTAGACATATCCATATGGACACCACCAATAGCATGAGAGTATGACACAACACCCATAAAAGGTTCAACAAGTACATGTGATGCCTTGATAAAATTTGATGCCACCTTACTTCCTTGGGACATATTATCACAAAAATGTTTCAAATGGAAATATCACCCAAAATGATTACATGTTTAGGAGCCTACCTACACGGAGGCCTGGTATGACCAAACCACCCCCACGTGTGGAAAATAACATGTTTATTCCCTATATAATCCCCTGAAATATGTCCCATAGAAAACTGACCACTATTTTGCTTTCATTTCTCACTTAAAGATGCATCTAGACTAACTGATGAACCCACTAAAGCACCACCAAATCCAATCCTTATAGCTATGTCTGTGTTTGCCGAAATTACATTATCCTCAACCTCTACAATGTTTTGATGAAACAAAATAACTAGAATTGACCAATCATTTTTCCCTTGACCCATTTCAATTAACAAAGCCTTTAGGTAATCATATGTGGCAATCTCCAGCTCTAGGTGAAATGAAGGAGTAAGGAGAGTGGATTACTCCAATATACTATATTCCCCTAACTCCAATTTTAGAACCACCATGGTCTCTAAAACAAGTAACATACTTGGATAAATCTTCTGATCAAAGATCTTGTTATAGGAATCAATGGTAAAACATTCATGCAACATAGGTATCACTATTGAATCCCACTATCATCATATAGGTCCCTAGGTCATATACGTGGAAAACACCAAATGAGAATCCGAATGTGTCTTCAAAATTATGAAGATCGTTTTATTCCATTCAAGAAACTCCTATATCTCTTGTGGTCATTTTTCATCATGGATGACATGTGGATTATGCTTGGAAAATTCTTCTCCACAATCCACAGTTGCTTCCAGGTTCACTAAACCCAGTAACTTTGACGTTTTAATGGTATTTATTACCACATGAACCAATGAAGTGTCCACCAAATTATCTATCTGTGAAACCTACCTCACAGATTCCACTATACTATTTGGAAGAGGTCTTCTGTGTGGAATTGATTATTAAATATAAGAAAATAACCAATCATATATTAGAAAATTCCAAAAATATTGAACCAACAACAAGAATTCAAAATGGTGATTTAAAATAGTAATAATTTAAAGTAGTTAGGAATCCTATCACAAAAAGTAAATCCATTTTTATAGAAATAGGTTCATTAAAATAAACACCCCACTTAGTTTATTTAAATGTACATACACAAAACAAGTCCTTAGATGTTATAGACACACTAGTTTTAATAATATTCCCATAAAATTTATTCTAATAAACTAGAACACTAGGTCTTTGATTCTGTATATATTTTTTGACCACCCATGAAAACTCAGATTAATTAATAGGAGTGAGCAGGTCAGACCCCCTTTTTAAACCTAAAATCCAAATTTTGACGATCATACACATATTTACCTATGAAAAAGAAACAACCTAGGTTGTGATGACACACTTCATGTTGATCATGCATGAATACCAAATTGTTACAGAACATCCTGTGTCAACCAGTCTAGTCACCCTAGTATTCCCATCACACGGTGTGGTAAATTAAATATAAAAAACAAGTATCTTATATATGAAAACATAATGAACAACTAGGGTGAAAATTGAAAGAAATAAGAGACAAAACTATACATAATATGATAAATCAAAAAGAATGAAATCATACATAAAAAAACTCCATTTGACCAATTTTCACCTCCTAACTATCCCACAATGGAAATACAATGTAATGAGAAACTTGCATTATATATAATGCTCTTATCATTACTAAAATCCTAAAAAAACAATATATAGGGACACAAATAAGAAGATGTAGGGTGTGATAAATAGAGCACAATAGTATACCAGAAATTAATCTATAAATGTTCTAATAATAAGAATTCACAGGTGGATGATTTAAAACAAAATATTTATATATGCAATTTTTATAAGTAAATTTATTTGAACTCATTTACTGAACAATCATTTAATTCTCACAAATATGATTCTATATTTTTCAAATACAATAAAAAATATGGTATAGAAACTAATAATAAAAATACATCGAGTTAACATCCAAGAAATAAGTAATAATTTAATATATAACTTGAATCAAAAATTTACTTACCAATCAGGCTCTAGATGATGGGACAGTACTCAGTAGACACTAACATGCCTAATAGAAGAATAATGTTGGATTAAACGAACATATATGAATTAAATTGACCATAGACATAAAATAGGATACATCCCGGTAGTATAATAAACAATAAGGAAACCTATATCACTTTCCTGATGTACCCAAGGTTCCAATTAGGCATGTTTTTTTAATTTATATTTCAAAATTCACTCTCAAAATTTAATAAAACATTTTCAACGACAAGACAATAATATTTAGGGTTAGAAAATATATTTTTTTATTTTCAATCAATGAAATTATATTTTCATGGATAAAATCCCAATTTAAACATGAACCCATGCCATTTTTAAATTCCAACACATGCCATCCCGTTTAGGATATTAATTGATCAATAAGAACTAATGTAATTAGAAAAGGTACAACAGCTGAACAAAACCACATACCTCAAGAGAGTTGAAAAGCTAACAACCTTTGATATTGGAGATTGGAAACCACAATATCTTCCTACAAATTAAAAGGAATGAGAAAACACTGAAAATGATATATATAAAAAATATCCAATTTCTAATCCCCACAATGAAAGTTGGACAAACAACCAAAAATATAGAAACTAAGAGGAAAACATAGCATGTTAGATAAATTACATATACGTGTTGATCAATCACAGAATTAATCAATATTAATAGAAAGAAGACACCCAAAATTGCATAGGGTAAGTGCTCTAGCCAAGAGTTGGAGGCTTCTAAAAATAAATGAATCCTCAGACACCCAAACAATAGTCTAAAAGTTGGAACTCAGGTAATTACACAAACTGTAATATTTTACATATTTTCAATACCTTTTATTGAATGTTACACAGAAAAAAAGAAAAAACTTATTCATTAGAAAATTGATTTCACATTACACCTGATGTAAACAATACATGATTTGTAAATTGTCAAAATACGAAACCAGCTCACATGATGAGTTTAGAAGACATTACACATTGTGAAACATCATTAATGATCATGTATCTTCTAATAAAACATCACAGAATTCAATGATGGATTGAAAATACAAAATATATATGACATCCTCATTATATAAATCCTCTTAATAGATTGCAGGATATAATATCACAATGAAAAATGGAAACCTAAAACTAGACACAATAACATATCTGACAGAATGTTAAAGGGGGTTAAATTTGACAATGATAAAATTTGGATTTATCTTCAATTATGTATTTAATTATGATTTTATTTTAATATGAAATGGGATTCTCAAGATTAATGTTCATAAAAAATATAATAATAGAAATTTTATCAATGTTAATTTTAATAAAAATTTATATTTATAAAGAGCTTATTAGTATGCATGATGTGGAAGAAGATGTCATGAAATATGTGTGTAATTATAGAACACTCCTTCTATATCCTAATGAAGGGAAAGATTAATTTATATCAAAAATATGTTACAGAATTATATCTAGAATAAATCTTCTAATATTTATCCAGGTTCTTCTCTTGGAGAGATGTCACTCATTTTCTATCATTGTAGGTAGAGGGATCACATAAAGATTCATTACGTTATTAAATAATTCCATTACTATCAATATATAAGGATATATTATCAGATGAACTTTTCATTTCTTTTAAGTAAAATTCAATTTCAAGGAGTTTCCAACATGGTGAAGTATTCTCATACGTTTATTGATATGATTATTTTTAATGAGTACAAAACTAATGTAAAGATAGACAATATTCAAATAGAACAGGATTGACTATTTTCATATAACCCCATTGTAGAGATATTTTACCCTGAGGGAGGAAAATATAATATCCAGTTTACAATATTGATTTACTCTATATTCATTACATAGTTATTTGATACTAGAAAATAACATTCATTTTTATCAATGGTACTTTATGGTATATTGATATTTCTTATCATGATAATTCGTTATACTATATATATTTATACGCCATTGGGTGAATGAAATGGGAAAGGGTTCAAGTGTATATCCTTATATATTATGTTTTGTGATGTGGATGTATTGTTATTAAGGTGAAAATATATTATTGTATCAATGAGATAGAATAGTTTATAAAAATAAAAGTAAAAATTCAAATTTGTAGTTTGATAGTTTGTTTCATTTCAACTAATGGTTTTTTTCCTTAATTATCAAGAGTGTTGTAAATAAATTCAATCCAACATTGTTTTATTTTGTAATATCTTGTGTCCAGATATTATAAATTTCTACAAATATTTCTTCAATACAATATTATATTTAACCATCAAAATATAATTTCTTTTTATAAGTACAATGTTTTTTTAAATGGATTCTAAATAATTCCATTGAAAAGTGATGTAAAGCGTTATATTAATATATTTCTTAGAATAAACCCATATTTTATACCTTTAAAAATTGATATAGATATATTTTTAAAAATTTAATGTTTCTAATGTAAGAATTCGGAAAAAGGGATTCATTTTTATGAGGGTTTTGGATTCTATAAGATTTTATTTCTGATGATGGTCGATCATAGTTTTTTATAAGTTTTTGACTTTGAACAACTGATGTATCCAATAATATATGATAAATTTAATTTCAAAATATAAAATAAATTTTGAACGACTTAATGGTTTTAGGTGCATTCATCTAATTTATCCTTACTATGGATATTTTAAATTGAGTGTATAATAAGGTTAAATACAAAACATGAAATTTTAATATATTTGGACACATATGAGTTCGTGATCACAAATTTTGGGGAGAATACTTTACATATATATTTATATTCTTTAAGAGTTGAATCCACCATTAGTATTTTTTTAATATGGTTTAAATCCTATATAGATTAAGGAAGATGAATAATTTATATCATTTCCATCATCAAATTTAGAATTTTTTTGAAATGGAGAAAATATATTTCCTTGTTTGAAATTTAATGTTATGAGATTTTAATTTTTTGATATAGTTTTACTATATATTTTGTATTATTTATTGTTTTTATAATGATTAAATATTTTTGTATCTATGTGGTAAAAATATCATTAAACAATACATATAATTAGTAATATTTCCATCATTCCAAAATTTAGTACATGGAATTGCTAGCTCTTCTATTTAAAAATTAATAACTCAGATTGATATTCCAATTAATAAATAAAAACCATCTCAAATTTTTAATTTGTTGAAATCAAATGAAGATGCCTTATATTTGAGATTCCAGATAAGTATACATGAAGATAGTAAAAATATTTACGGCTGTTAAATTGTATTTTTAAATGCCAAATAATTATTTCGATAAACTATTCTCATTTGTTAAAATGTTGTGTCCCAATAGAAATACATTACATTATAGTAAATATAAATGTTAATGTTTAGTCTATAATTTGTCTATTAGTTATCATAATATCCATGAATATTCAAATGATTTTATATTATATCACGTGTATAATTAATAATTTTATTATTTATGTCATATAGGGAATCGATGTATAATGATGTAAAACATGGAAAATTTATTTTTCCTATAAAAAAATTGATGTATTTTCTATTTATACCCCTTTTATCGTCTCAATTAATGTCTCCCAATACAGCTACTTTGATGAAATATCATTAATAAAATATTTCCATTAGTAAAAGATTAAATAATTCATGTGATTGGATTCATGGAAACAGTTTAATCAATTGCATCGTCATTTTACTTTAAAACCGCATGAAAATAGTAGAGTAGTTATATTAAGGGGTTTTTTTAATTTTTTTCTTACTATTTCTAAAATAATTTTTTGTCTATTTTTTTAAATCTTTAAAACATACTTCCTTGGAAAATAATAAATGAACCATATATTTTTTTCACTATTAATTTCTAGATAACTAAAGAATATCATCAATGGTTTTTGAAACCCAAAGATGATGAGTTATTTTAAATATTATTAAAATGTGTAACTATACAAGATATAGTTATAGTTCATGATTCTACACTATTATTTTTATAAATGAAAAGAAACTGGGTATTTTTCTTATATGGCATGTTATCTAAATAGTGGATTAATGGCATAAAATAATGTCTTTTATGACTAAGATTAAAGAATTTATTATTTTATTTGTATGAATAACTAGTAATTCCGACTATTAAGGAATACTTATTTTTTCAGATCATCATTTTTGAATGAATAGAATTTTTTCTATAAAGGGAAGTATTGAATGAGATGAACCCCAAAGAGTGTACTGAGGTATTTCGAAAAAATAAATTTCCTCGTCATTACCTCATGTTACTTTTTGATGAACTATAAATGATGAAAATATGTGGATATATGAGACATCATAGTTGGTAAAGTCATATTATTTTCTTGGAAATGTTATATTGTTGAAAATTTTTGATATATTACATGTTTCATGTATTATAAATTGAGAGTATTTTTTGAAAACCTATTTTATAACATGTTTTAAAAAACATGTAAAACCAAAGATAATATAAAAGAACTATTACATCTTTACCAGATTTATATGAATCCAAAAATAAATTCATTTAAGATTAATAATCACCCAATATAATTAAAAATCAATCATCTTATACAATCTCTAAATAATGTTATTTATTAGTATATGGATAGATTATATATTTTATATTACCATATGGTTATGCTTATATGTTTTTCTGTTCCATCTAAAATTGACTTATTACCAGGTTATAATGTCATGAATGTCATATCATAATGGAATGAATAGTTTATATTAGTATTATAGTAATGATTAATTCTACAATACAGGATGCATTTAAAAACTAATCATATTTATTCCAATATATTTGTGTGATAAAATATGAATATTAGTCATTGAGTATGTTTTAACAAGATGATGTATTAATTTTTTTGTAAATTGTTTAAAATACTCTCTCTGTCCTTATTTGACTCAATTTAACATTTTATATTTATTTTCCAAAAATAGATAAATGTTGACCGACAATACAATTCCAATAGATACAATCATTTTTAGTATTCATTGAATAATTTAAGAATAAATAATCTAATAAATAATATATTAAATGGTCAATTAAGGAAGAATTTATTCTAGTCAATATTTTAAATTTATTCTCTAATTATTTTCAATATAAATATCTTTAAAAACATTATTTCATTGATCACATTAAGTAAACTTTTTCCAAAATAATAGTTTATCTGTTATTAATTTTTATTCATCATGAGAATGGTTTTGGTGGTTATCATAATTATTTTTTATAAATGGAGAACTTAATATATCTTATAAGTAGGTTCTACTAAATTGTATGAAAATGACAAAAATATTGTAGTATGTACTACTTGTTATTAATTTTTCAAAATTATATAATAGATAAATTTAAATACATAATTTGTTTTCTAGACTATATTATGATCATATAAAAAATTTATTTTAAATAATTAATCCTTCTTTCTCCTGAAGAATGTCAAAAACATAATTTTTTATATTGGCTTCATTGATTGGTATGCATTTATTTTTAATGATGGAACACTAAAAAAAATTATATACATATCCACTATTAATAAATTTTTTTAATATGAAGTGAAATTTAAAATTAAAATTAATAGTGAATTTTTTCTCATAAACATTCCATTGAAATTTTTAATGAATTATAATGGGTATGTGGAAAGAGGGTTTCAATTTCATACTTATATATAAGGATAATCAATGAAATCATTGAATGCATATTATTATTTGAAAGTATCACATCACAATGACTGTGATTCTAGATTTTATAGTATACTAGATGAAATATTTGAGATATATTATCTAGAAGTAATTTTTGTAACATTGTTTAAAGTTAATTTTTTTTATACTAATCAAGGATTGTGAGTTAACCCAAAACATGGAGTATTTTAAATTAAATATAAAAATCTTCATATCTTAAATAAACTATTTATGCGTGTATATAATGATCATAACAAATATATTGAAAATTATTCTTTTATTTTGAGTTATTTAAATTTTATATGGAATATAATAAAAATGAAGATCTATGATAATTGGTTTCGTGACAATGATAATTTTTCAGTAGAGAAGTAACATGTTGAAAATTCTCAAAACAAATCCCCAATTATTTATTTTACTCAATGTGATATAAATATAGATGTTGGACCCATTGAGTAAGGGCTACTGATATTGATAATGATGATGATGCAATAAGCGATGATGAGACAGAAAGTTGTATAGATCTTAACAATTCTGAATAATAAGATAATACATTTTCATCTTTGAATATAAGTATGAACCTGATGAATGATTTTTTATATTAATATTTTAATTATTTTTTATATGTTATATCTTTATTAAAAATTATATTCATGTAAGATTGTGTTTTCAAATATATTGGGATATACTCGAAGATCTATTTTCTTCCCACAAAGATGTTAGTATTTAATAGATTTATACATTTGATATATGTAGTAACAAATATTAACAGGTAGAAACACTACATTATTTATACTATTTAAGATTATTTTTACATTTTATATCCACAATAAAATTATTTATATATAATATTATTATATTAAAATATTTATTGTTATGTAATTATTATATTTTTTTATTTATTATTTTTTTTATGATATCATTATTCACGCGAATTTTTATATAAAATGATTATAATTGATTATTAATTAGTTTTTAATATTTTATATTTCGTTAATATTTTTTAATGTTATGAATATTTATTTCAGATATTCAGAGATTCTCATAATGAACTATAACATTCTCTTTTTAAAGAGAGAATTCCAATTAATGAGCCCAATTAATCTGATATGAAATATACTACCATAACAATTCCAATTATGATGGGGTGTGACCATTCAATATTGATTATTCTATACCCTATTCCAGAAATATATCCATATATATTTTGATCCACATTTATAAAGGTATTTTCAATTAATAAATGTATTTATTTCATATTATATTATTTATTCGGTTTTTTAAAATTTTCAAAAAAATCTATTCTTTGACCTATTTTTCACATTTAACATTTGGTAAACGAATGAAATTATATGAAATAATTTTTGGTTCCCTGGGGGTCCTAGTATCATGTTCCCATTGTTGTTCATCATTAGTTATTCTTCCTCCGGGTTCAACACTATAATATAATGATTTCTATTTAAATTTAATATATTTATAAAAATATTATTTTTTACTATCTTTTATAATATATGGTATCTTATTGATGATATATAAAGAACTCTTATCCAAGATGCAATGGATATTTTTATTCACAGACATTTTCATCTCTTTTTACAAACCCTGGGAATGTGAGCCACTAATAGAGCTTTTGTAAATATTTTTGACTCTTCTTCCATGTCCCATCAATCAAACTATATCCTGTATAAGGTATGATATGGATCTATCTCCTACATGACATGATGAAATTTTATGAAGATGTTATCTTCTAGATGTCAGAACTGGAGAAGAAGGAGGTCACACATAGGATAGAGAGTTGTAAATATTTTATACATCAATAAAATATAGTATATAAAATTTATTATTCATATATATAATTTAAATGTAATATGATTGTTATATTAAATAGGCCACTACTACCCCCCCCCCAAATAAAGAGTAAAATGATTAAAATATTAGGAACACTGATCCCCATAAAGGATAGCTTTTCGGTGGTAGAGAACAACAGATTGTGGTTAGTATTTTTTTTATTTTAATTTTACTATAATTTTGATTTAAATTTATATTTGAATGAAATGTATGACACTTTAAATTCATATTCATGAGATATTATAGATGTGACTTATGTACATTCCACTTGTGAGTCATGTTTTATTGAGGGGGTTTGGATAGATGTGACTTTTTATATTGTCAAGAAAGGTTTGGTGACCGATATTGGTTCATGATTGAAACATATTAGTTATTATGGTACGTCTATGATGTCATGTTTTTAGTTAAAATGTATCTCATTTTGATTCATCATTATTATCCACTGCATTATATGAATAGAGGTTGTGAGCTCAGAATGAGATAATACAATATATGTACAGAGTTCAGGACAATGAGTGTGAGTAAAAATATGAATGTGATGAGATGATTTTAGATTATATGTGATGAATTTCCCATGGAGATGGTATAGAGTCCCCTGGGAACCATCAGGTGATACTATTCTCCTTGATTACAGTTGATCTAGAATAGTTTTTATAACTGTTATGAATTGTGATTTGATAAAATTATTATGTGTGAAATTATTTAATAATGTTATGATTATTTATATTGTATTTAATTTTTATCATATTTTTTTGTTTTTGATTATTTAATAAATTTTAAATGTTTTTATATTTTAAAAAATTTATGCATTTGTGATGGATGTTATTATCTATTTTAATTGTTATTTAAAATTACTTAGCACACTTCATTTCCATGGGTCCATAACCCATCAAAAATAACTATTATTTGAGGTCATCCATAATAATTGGTTTACAAAAAAATAATAATATTATTTTTTTAGAATATATTATATGTAACAAATGATATTATTTTTTATAAGAATTTGAAAAGATCATATCTATGATATGGTTTTCTATGACAACAATTACTATGGTATTCCCATCGCTAATTCCCCTTTGAAGAAGATTAACAATCAAGTACTAAACTATCATATGTATGTTTTATTCTTATATATGTTATTTTACACCCTGAATAGCAAGAGAAATAATAGATTTCTTGAAATATTCTTTATTTATTATGATTATAATAATTTGATTTATATCTTCTCACAAAATGATATTAAATTAAAACAATAGAGGCTATTAGACTATATTTAGACCTATGATTTTCAACATTCATATAGACATAAAATATGTAATAATTTATTTGATACATTGAGTAGGATGAAACAATTTCATGATATTAGGGAAGATAAAGGGATGTTGTATACAACTATTCAATTATCATATTTTTAGTTAGAGATATACCAAAAATATATGGGTAATTATTTAATACATGATTATGACTTATTCATTGTTATAAGAACTCATATATTGAATTTTATTTATTCCTTTATGTTTGGGTATGTGATAATCCTTTTAAATTTTGGATAAATATAAAGCATGGATTTTAATATCAAAACCTATTCTTTCCTTCATAGAAAATATGGTTTTTATGTTTCTTTTAGGAATAATATTCTATGTAATTTTTATTAAAACATGTTTTGTTCAATGACTCTAATTATGAGGGGTTGGGGTGAAAAATTGTTAAATTATTTCTCTTATAAAGACCCACATGTCAATTGAATCATGATATCATATCAACAGGAACACTTTTAATCTATCAATTTCACATTTTTCATGTTCACATTCTATGATAAAATAAAATAAAAAACAAATCGCATAAGCACATTTAGTTTATAGGGTTCACCACTGAGGTATTATCTAAGGATCATATACATATTGAGTTACTGATATAGAAAACTCATCTATACTCATATTTATTAGGTACATGTTTTTATATAAATGTCTCTTCACACAAAATAAAATAATCACAATAATATTTTTCAAGGTATCATCTATGATCTATGGGCCACATCATATTGTTCTACTCCATTCACAACTTTTGTGAATCTTGGTAGTATATAGAAATGTTGTTCTCTATCATAGTGTATGAACACAATAGCCAATCCATCCTAAATATATGATTTTTTTATTCATTAATCATGTATTCATAATTATTTTAACATTAATTTTTAATTATATCCTTTTTCAAATCATCATGTAATAAAACAATATATTAGATGGTTAAGAAATTATGCTCAACACTATCCCAATAGTAGTAATTATTTAGTGTATTTTGATGATTCAAAAACTAGAATTAAATTTTTTTCACTATACATCTTCAATATCATGTTATATCATTGATACTCATAAATATATTTCCCTCTAGAAGTCACTATAAATTTTCAAGATATATGAATAGAAACATAATATAAAACTACTTCATCATCTCAAAATATACATATCTTTTATATTTTTGGGGACTCCATCTTCTTATTCTACTTCTGCTTTCGATATTTATTTCCAATATAATATATATTTAAAAATTTGATACATGTAGTTTATAAAATATCTAATTCATATAACACCTTTAATACAAGGGTTGGGATCAAATCCATTTCCCGTAATATTTTTATATCTTTCCATGAGATAAAAATATTTAATTTTTTATTATATTCAAATTAAACTGATGTAATTCAATAAATCTCCATAAAACATCCTCCTTTTAATTTGACATAATAAATTATACATAATTAAGAAACTAATTGATGATTTTGTAACTCAGTCTATCTTAGAATTTCATACCTCCACTTCATATTGTTCATGTTATGATAAAATTCACTATTACGTGGTGAACATTCAATTAAAAGATCTACAAAATCATGGCATCAATAAATTGGATTCTTCTAAATATCACTATTTGAAACATATAATGACTTCTCTATTTAAAAACCTATCAATTTGTGAGATTATAATTCGTCATAGAGTGTTTAATTTAGAACCAAAATTGATCCAGTCAAAATATCCATGTCCCTATAGCATTTTAAGATACCAATATTGTGGAATGCCATGTTTAGTCAAAGAGTGATCGTTCATCCTATATGGTGATGTTTTTCAAAAATTCACGCACTTATAAAACCATTACGAGTTAGAATTACCCCATTTCATGGAACTGTATCTATTTATAGAAAAAAGAGAATAAAATAAAGAATCATTTATAATTTATCAGTTCATTATATAGTGTTGATAACACTTCTACTCAAAATCCACTAAGTATAAAACCATTAATTTCACTAAAATACTAGGGAATGTTTTATAAAAAAAAGTTACAGACCAAATAAAATCATAAAACTATTAGAAAATTTCAATATATTCAGTTCCAAATATATTAAACATCGTTCAACCATTTATTACATAAATAGTTTAAATCTATACATTTTCTTCATTTTTACAGCTTCACTATAAAAAACCTTATGAAAATCCAAATATCTTACATATTATTAAGAACATGTTCTTAATTTTACATATTATAATGATTTAAAATATCTATTAACTTGTAAAATATTTAATAAAAAATCAATTATATTAATAGTTATTCTATAAAGTCCCAAAAATATATATTTTTATTGACTCTAAAAACCTCAAATACCAATCATTGTCTAATTTTCTAATTTTTTTATAAAATGTGAGATCATATCCAATAGAATGATGTTTTGTTCCTTGAAATATATACCAACGATCACCAATGAACATCATGTAAACTCTAACATATTCCACAAAATTATGAATATATAATAAGCAGAATATGAACATATAAAATACAATAATATCTTGGCTCATTAATTCAAAACTATTTCCTTAATATACGTTAATGTTAAGCTATCTTCCTCCACCATCATGAATTTCATAATACCATATGTAATATATCAAGATAATTAATAAAAAATTCTCATTATATAATTTTCAATATAAAAATATTTTATATTTATAGTTATTTGAAAAAAAATACTTCTCTATACCTACCTTCGGTTTTAAAAATCTATCATTTTTTATCAAAACTATAATAAATCCATCCTCCATTATATTGATCCAAGGTAATATATTATTCTCCAGCTTGTTTCCTCCCCCTTTGATATCAAAATGAAATGTCTTCTCTTATCCATATAGTACATTTCATTATCTCACGATAATATAAATCCATTGGGGAGACTCCTTAGTTTTAATTTTCTTTCAACCACTAAATAATTAATATATTAATTGAATGATCTTCATGAAGTTATTTTTAGCAAGAAAACATCTCCCCACCTTCTACAAAACTATATTATGGTACATTATTCTCCCAAGCTTTCATGTAATCAAATAATATCCCATTTGAAAATGTGATCCTCCAATCACAACCAAAAATTACATCACATATAATGAAACTTTGGAATACGTATTAGATTACATAAGTAATAGGATCAATCAACCATTTGAAACAAAACATAAAAGGTGTTGTGTTTTTTTCAAACCTTATTTGACCATTAATTAATTCTTGATATATTGAATTCCTTTAAAATATTCATACATTTATAAAAATGAAACACCATTTCTCTAATAAATCAGTGTTGGTATTTATTCTACTATATTATAACATGATTCAAGAGGAAGAGTCCCAAAGGATAAAATAGTTTAGTAGTCATGGAAGATTACATTCTGAAATGACTCTAAAATTAAATTTTAGATCATGATGTAATAATTATAATTTTAGTTCTAATTTTCTTAATTCTGATTATATACTAAGGAAATTATATATATATCCATTATTGGTACCTCTGTTATAGAAAAACAAAATAACGGGAAACTCATATGCCCAGTACAAGACATATTATAAGATAAATTGTCAAATATTTAGTGAACCATGAATAAAATGGAGGAGAAAAACAATAATCCAACATAGAATATTAATATTTTTAATAGTGTAGTATATTCATGTATGAAATAACATCATAAATAATCACATGTATAAGATTAACTAATTTGAAAATGAAAGAATTAATATATTTGAGATCATAATCATACCATGAATGCTTCAATTCAAGATACCAAATATAAATATGTATAGAATACTGCAAATACTAAATATTTTTTCCACATGATAGATATTGATGCATCTAGTGTCTCTAATAGGCCCCATCCAACACATAATAAGTCTAATTAATTAAAAATTTAAATGAAATGAATAATAATTTATTACAGAATCCACATAAAGATTAATAAAAAATAATATATTATATTAATATTTTACCTTCTCAATAAAAGTTACTACTTGATCATATGTCACAGGTTAAAATAATGGGGATGTTATCATGAGAGTATATCCTACATAAATCATATTAATCATCAATGGACGTTGAAATATACGCAAATTAATTTAAAATAACATTCAAAAAATATATTGAAATCATATTAAAAATATCAGTTTCTTTTGATATAATTTTTAATAAACATTTAATAAAATTGAGAAAATTAATTTCATTGATAATAATCATTGAAATGCATAATGAAAACATATAATCAATGAATTCTCAAGATGTTTCTAAAATAATTTCATGTCATATTTGTTAAAATAGATCATATTTTCATAATTATTTAAAAGGTAAAAAGTGATTCATATGAGAAAATTAAAAAATATTCCATTTATTAATTTTTAAATGATGTTAAAAACATTAATAGGATCATTAGAAATATTAGAAACATAAAAAATAGAATTTTATATACATTTTATAAATTTAGAAACGTAATATATGTTCATATACCAATGAGGAAATATGGTAAAATGTTCATTAATAAAATATATGAGCATTATTAAGTAACAAAGCGAGTTAAGTTTATGTAAAACATATCAAATACATAGATAAATAGAGTATAAGAGTGTAGATAGAGTTATGATAGAAATATCATATAACTCACCGAACTTAAAGATAAAAATTGACAATCCAGAATGAGAATGAGATTGTCAAATTAGCCCTTGTGGATTTGGTAACTATTGATTCAGAATCACGATAAATTAAATAAAATTAAATGAATAAATAAATATCATGAACATAAAGAGATTAATGACATACAATATAAATTATGAAGCATACAGAATACATGAAATAATTATGTAGAAAATATGTAATATATATCAGGGAAAAGGGTGAGATGAAAAACCCATACAAAGGTTATAACATTCATGAAATAATTAATCAATGAAATAATAATGTGTAAAAATGTAAATCAATATAAATAAATTGAAAATAAAAATTAAAAAATTATGAATAATTTATACAGATAACCCTCTAATGATATAATCAATAAACATAAAATATCACCCATTGATTATAAATTGAGTTTTAAAAACCATTTCCTCAAGTACTTCATGTTTTTTAAATAATTTATACCTCTTATATAATAAAATGGAATTTTTTAAATTTATAAATTAGAACCATATTAAAATATATAATATATATTTTGGTTCACTAATAATATCTTCTCATTCATTTATCATCAATTATTTATTATAATCATTGTTCCAGGTCATCATAGTTACATTGCTAATTTGTTTTTCGATTCAGTAGTTCTGAAATGTCCACATTATTAATGGTTACATCATATACATAATTTTAAGAATTTCATGTATATCATATTATCATATAATACCACCTATATTTAAAATTATTTATTCAAATAAATCATTAAATTATTGCACATCCTATATAACTAGTAAAACCATCCTAAATAATAGGTTTTTGTAATGCCTGAATGGGTATAAACATGATAATGATTCATATTAATAAAAAATTTTAATAAGATTATTCATGTCATAAAAGTTATTTATATTAATTTAATATAATTTTATAATCATCTATAAACTAAAAAAATTCAAAATGAAATGTATATCTATCATCGTAATGGAATTTCATATGTATACATGAATGATACTTCGATTTTATAAGGTGAGAATATGAACGAAAGAATGTTACACCTCAAAAATTCAAAAAGATTAACATTTTATTTGACATCGTCTATGAAATGCAACACCACACATAGAAAATAGTATAACCTTTTGATAATTTATTATATATTTATTATTTTGGAAAAATTCAATATATTCTATAAAATTCAACGCACACAATATTTAGTTTACTTTCATTACACACAACAACGAATTTCTTTTGAAGCTTTCATTATAGGAAAAACTATGTTTTAGTGAAGAAAATTATTTTATTAAAATATTATTATTTAATACAATAATATATAACCTAGGAATTAAATAGTAATTTATGAATAGGTTGAATATACCTATAAAAATATATGGTTGAAATCACTTGTTACAAATAAATATTAAATAAAAATAAAAACAAATTCAATATAATGTAAACATTTCTATAAATAACATTTTTTTACAAAAAGAAAATTATATTAATAAATTAAATTAACTAGTATTACTAAAATAATTTAATTAAAATTTATAAAATACATATTCAATAATTTTTTTTAAACTCAACAAATTCATTTTATAGTATTAAGTTAAGAAAAAAAAATATAATGAATAAATGAAATATTTCGTTAGAGGTTTTTTTCTAAATATTATAGGGAAACAGATTTTAAATAATTTTTTGACACTTTTTGTAAATTTTATATGATAAAAATAAACATAATTATTTAAATATTAATGTAAAAAATAATTTATGTTGATTTTTTATTTTTTGTCTAAATAATGTCTTTTTAAAAATGAGTAGTGGAAAATAATGATATTTAATTAAAAACTAAATATTCATCTAACTACATTATAATGTGAAATTATGTTTTATTTTTTAAAAATTTATATTATATCAATTATAATTTCATTAATCTGATATAGGTAACTTGAATCAATTTTAAATTGAATTTTTATATAAAATAATTTCAATAATTCGATCATCTTCACTTAAAAAACATATTTTCTCATAGCGTCTCCATGATTAATTTTAAATTAAAATATGGAAAATATTTTAAATGATATTAGAAAGTTGGTTTCATTATTTTTAATAGTCATAAATTATTACATGTAATATGTTAAATTTATTTTTGTTCGAATAGAATTATTAAGTCAACAAATATTAATTACATTTATTAATTAAAAAATGTGGTTACTTATTGGTTAATCATTGACACTAATGGGGATAATAAACAAGAATATTGTACAAAACCCATTTATTTTTCATATTCTAAACATACACCCTCTATTACAGAAAATGTTTCATTATTAGAGGATCATGTTTTGAGGGATACCTTCTAGAAGTGTTTAGTTTTTTGTTTTTAAATGTATGATGCTCCTCCTCCAATATAAAAAGGCACTAATTCCCTCACTTCAAAACACCTTTAAATCCTTTCGACATTTCAAAACCCTAATAAATAAATCCATAAATTCAATATACTAATTCTAGAAGAATAACTATTGGATTAAGTAAAAATACTAAAATTCTTTAGTGAACCCAAAAGATGTTACCTAAAGAAGAGGTAATTTTCTTCAATAACATGACTTGTTTTATTCATTATCCAGAACATCAATTATTATAATATAATTATTATATAATAAAAAAGTATGTCAAATATACTTTTATTTTTTATTTTAATGTATCCACAAAAAATTCAATCACTTTCATCACATGGGATACACAATCATCAAACTTATGTACGAAGGAAAGCTACAGGTCGAACTGATGTCCATCATTCTTCCATTAAACATTTCATGGTTTCAAATAACGATGGATTTATAGTTTATATATGATATATATGAAATTAATAATATCATTATGATTCTTTAATTATTAATAAACACATATTTTTGTTGTTTTCATTTGGTAGGAATATGATAACGTCATTTATGGGTGTGGCGGACTACAGCCAAATGAAGGGATTTGATTTGTTCACACATTATATAGAATGTTTTAATGACTATTTTAATAAACATATTTAATATATATAAAATAATAGTGATATTGGTGTTATAATATTTATAAATATTATTTAATTTTCTAGCTTTTATATGAAAATAAAATGGAAGTAACATTCAATTATATGTACGCCCTACCTACTTTATGAATGGTGCATTAAATTTACCATCTCTAAAACTAATATATTTAATTAAATAAATATATTTTAAATATAAATGATATTTAAATTATATTTTAAATTTTTGATATTATAAAACATTGATCATTTTAAGATGAAAATAATAATTAAAAGTTAAAATAAACTCAAAACAATAATGAAATCAACACACAAAACAGTGAAAACATTGAATGATTATTAAGAAAAAACTGATAATATATTTTGAAAGGATAAAATATTTTATCATATATATTAATAATTTTCTATATTAAATTATAAAAATTTCTAAACCATTATGTATGATGTTATATGGCATTCCTCAAAAATGGGGAGTAAGTTAAGGTATTTCATCTTAGTTTCATTTCATTAAGGCATATTATAATATAATTCACATAATTACATTTATATGAACTATATATTATCCATTGAAATTTAATATGATAAATAATTTATTATTCATATAATTATAATATAAAATTTGAATTATTTCATCTAAGGGGTCTTGAATCAAAAGTTACCAAGTTGTTAAAAGTTTCATAATTCAATTCATTTTTATTGAAGTATATTAATTTCTCATCATCATTAATATAATATGATTACGAATATTATGAATTTTTACAATCTATTTTTTTATTTCCCTTTGTTTCATGTGGATTTATACTTGATACACACAATAGATTCATTGATTACTGATCACTTCATTATTATAATCATTTTAATGGATTATTTCACAATCTCATTCTAATAACGATTTCTTATTCAAGAATTTAAATTAATGGAAATTATATTATAAATTATTAATAAACCCTTTAATATATTTAAGAAATGGTTGTTCATGATATTTTTGAAGTGATATATATAGAAATTTTCCCTCTTTGGTTGAGAATATTTATAATAAAAAGAGATATTATTTCTCTCTGTGGTCAGAAAACCATATAAAAACAAAACCATGTTTCATAAAAATATTTTCAATTTTGTATTATTTAAAATTTTAAAAATTATTTATTAAAATACATTTTAACACATTTTTTCTTTTTCAAAAATGTAATCAAAAGAAAATTTCATTTCTATGATCCGAACAAGGCACTTTTCTATCCATTTTACAATGAAATTATAATGTTCTTTTTACCCTATAAAAAATATGTGAAATTACCCCCCATAATCACATTGAAAAATCCTATACAATTGTGAGAAAATGTTTTTAAGGAATATGTTTTTAAAAGGGGTTTTCAGTGAAATGGGTTTCAATTTTTTTTATAAATATTTTAATGATATTTTCATTAAGAATTTTTTTAATTATCTTCATATTTTTTAAAAAAAATTAACATTAATAAGAAAATGGATATAAATTTTATTGATACCTTAATTATTTCTCCTCAAGATATATTATGATTATTTTGTCTAATGTTTTTATTGGAATTCGGTTTATTGATTCATTTTTTAGTCATTAAAATCCCATTAAGTTATTCAATTTCCAGGGACCATGGAATATTATATTTTTCCTAAATATCAAGATTATTTATCATGGATATTTTATTTAGTAAGAAAATTACCATTCAATTTATATGTTGTTTTCTTTAATTGGTAATTTATTATATACGGAAATATTGATAAATTTGTATTCTTCAATAAATACTAAAATACGATAATGATAATTTTTTATACTATAAATCGACTATTTCATATATGAGGATTTATTTGTAGATATATCACACATGAAGGGACCAATTATAAATATAAACATGATTTATAGGTTGTCCCACGAGATGAAATTGGTCGGATAAACCCTATAATTTTGTAACCTGTATCTTTTAAACTATCATGAAAAATCTCTCGTGAGTAGGGACATGGTTGGACCATAAATTTGGTTTATACCCAGTAAGTTTTAAATAGTCCGGTTAAAGGTATTTGCAGTAATGGTATCATTTACCAATGAAAAATGGCGTCCAATAATGAATAATTTACTTCATTCAAATTTCATTATTATTATCCATGATACTTTCATGATGAAAAAATATATGGATTCATTTCCTTATCAATTTATTGTTTATATTTTATGTGTTTCTTGTTATATACTTATCTATACTGATTATTCTATATCTAGTTCTATTAATGGAATGAATGTTTGTTTATTTATATATCTGCATTTTTTATTCATTATCAATTCATGATAGATTTTCATTTACATAACCATTACTAAACATTTGAGCTCACAGATATTTTATTTCCTTTTACCATTATTTCATGAAGATTACTATGGATGATATGATGGGATATTCTTGATAGAATAATGTTTTTTTAAAATAGATTATGTTGTAATTTTTTATTCCCAATAAAATGTAATAATCATATATGTATCTTGTTTACCAAGACTAGTAAACTGACTCTTCCTTCGATATGTGATTAATTGTATTTTAATATAATGTAATGGTAATAGACACAGACTCTAGACATAATGGGGTTAGGTCACTATAGTTGGAATCAATAAAATAATAGTCACAACAATATAAACTATCTTTAAGAAAATATATTTTAGAAATAAAAAATATATGATCAAATATGGGGATGAGTATTGGATAACATATTAATGTTTTTTTATGTTCAAGATATGATGGACTTCCATAGTAATACATCCCCATCTGGGCAATATCCTAGGTTTATGATTATAATATTAATATTAATTTTAAATTTTTAAACACCCTTTTTTATGTTTTATGTAATGGAAGCCTTCTATGATTAAGGAAATTCTTGGATAAATTTAGTGAAACTATATATTTTATAAGTAGAATTATTTGAGGAATAATTCATTTTCAATTTAAAGACAAATTTTTAAAGGAGTTGATTAACAATAGTGTTGATATAGAAATAATATTATTCGACTTTGTAAAACAAATAAATTGTACTAAAACCATAGTTAAAAAGTTATTTCATGATTAATTTCATTTCATGGATTTCCATAACAGTTTCTTAAATGTTATTGGAATAATGTTAAATTACATCAGAAAATGAAAAAATTTCTCGTTTGGTGAAAACCATTTGCTTACGGTGAGTCAACGTGAATTGATCCAATGTCCAATAGATGAGAAGGGTTTTCTACCTACCACTGGCCAACATGATTTCCATGTTAATATGTCATTGTATTTAGTTAAATAATTTTATAAATAAATATTTATCATGGACTAGTGGTACTAGTCCTTTCATATAGATATTAATCTTTTGAACACATTTTTTTTTAAATACTTAGATAAAAATATAAATATTTGTTTTATGGATATTATGATATATTAAATGTAAATATTAGTGCTATAGGAATTAAGGAGTTCATATTTTGGTAATCATTTCAAGGATTATTGATATAAATTAGAGATTGGCCACTGCACAATCAATGGAATAAATTTTGTTAATGAAATATAAATGTGTCATGTAATAATATTTACATATATACATAGGATGAAAACAATGTAATCAACCTTAATAAAATGAAATAGAAAATTTTATCCTAATAAAATATTTTTTATTTAATTGATGATATTTTAGATCATCACAGATTTATGGTGTTAATCCCATCAACATTCCATTGTTCATTCTATCATTAGTGATCAATGACCTCAATATCTATATATATTTATTTATGATATTACATTAATACCATACTTCTACATTCTACTAATTTACTCAAAAATGGAAACCAAGATGTGTATTTTTCTATTCGACCTATGTACTTCTCATTCTCCCATGTGAAGAGGACTTTTCACAAACCTATAATGAAAAAATTTATTAATAGAATTTAAAATATTATTACTTTTTTCTCTTGTATAATAAAAATTCATAGTATTGAAATAAAAATAAAAACATGATTCTCACAAATTAAGATTGAAATAAATTATATTCAAAGTAATTAAAGAACTCTATTGATGGAATTGTAACCTGACCCTTGTAATATTAACGTGACCACTAGATATAGTAACATGAAAAATACAATCCAAATCACCGATAAATTTATAAATAGAATTTGGGTGTCTTATAAATGATAATATGATATAATTATATCATTGTATCAGTAAATTAATTATCTAAAATTGATACATTAAGTGTTTTTAAGATAACTGTTTATTTTAAATTTTATTAATTATATAATGATTTAAAATAAAATTTATTTTCATAAAAATTTTCATAATTTAAAAATTTTTATCATAAGATTATAATATTTTATTATGAGACCTTAATTAATTTGGTACTGTGTTAAAAAATCATTTAGAATTTTTAAATTTATATTTCTCAAATCAATGAATATTAAAATTAAAAATTAAATTTCACATATGTAAAAAATTATTTTCATAAATAGGAGTCCATTTTTGAATTATAAATGTCAAAAAACTATTATGGTGAATTTGTTTTGTATTTTTCTAAAACAGTTGAAGATTTGGTGAATAGTGAAACAATGTAATTTACAATATATAACAATATAAACCGAATTCATTGTTTATTGAGTCATAGATGATGTAAGTATAATAATCACAAACTATAATTCTACATTTACTTTATTTAGTCATGGGAATCATAAATATTCATATTTATGACTTAAAATAATAAACTAATGAATAAAATAGTCAAAACCACCCCTCTCCCCCTACAAATACCACTCTTAATCACCTCATTGCCTCACAGCATAAAAGCATTGAATATTATCCAAATTATACTGAATACCCCCCCAATCCTCTACCCAACATCTAATAGCATATTCTATAAATAAAATATCATACCAAATTTCCTTATGAATGTTCTCAAGGAGAATAATTTAAGAGGTAGAATCATTTTTAATTTTCATTTAATTCCATTTCAATTTCATTTCATTTCATATTATATCCTCAACACCCATTATCCATGAGGAATCATTACTCCAATATCTTATATTATTGGATTTTTTTTAAATTAAGTAATCATTCATATATCATCTCTTCCACTCCATTTTATACTTAAAATGAAAACATCATATGTGTGCTGTTAATTTATCACCTTTTGAGGATGAATGTTTTTTTCCATAACACTATAATGTCATGCCATAAAACTATTATAATGGTTTAAATAGATTTTAAAATGTATGTTATAACATTTTATATATCTAGAACTAAATTATATACATAATATAAATTAATTAATCATTACTTGTTCGTGATGATCTAAAAACAACCAAATTAATCAAAATGAGTATGAATATTGTTTTATAAAATTAATCATCCGCATTTATAGAAAAATAATAATATATCATATAATATAAACTTATGAAATTTTATTAATAACATATTATTTAAATTATGGAATATTATTTTTATGATCATCCATATATATGTGTGTGTGTGAACTGTTCATGGAATCCAACAAAACGAACACTCCAGAGTGTCGAAATTAAACATTATGACTCTTGATAATGTCCATAAATGAATATAATAAATCATATTAATGTATAAGTGCTTATATATTTATTAATTAATGAATCAAATTTAGTTATCAAGTATATTAATGGGAATAATTCAATTGGACATAAGTTATTGGGTTTCTCAAACCCAGCTCCCTTTATTTGGGTTATCTGTTTTTATTAATTACAAAATGGATAATTTATTCAATATTTCAAAATAATATTTTCATTGTCCTTGACTATTATTTTATGGATATAAATTATTAAAATATAATTTTATCATAAATCAAATTATTTTTCAAAAATATATCTTCCTTCTAAAAATTTATCTTATACTTAGTTGAGATTGTTTCCTCTACACTCAAGATTGATGGAATTTATACCATGTATTTTATTCAATTTTCAGTATGTAAACCATAATTTTTTGTAATAAATGAATGCTCATGAAATCTTTTTCCTTCCCATGGGATATTATTTTACTAATATTGTTATACATTCTATGTGGCATGCACTGTTATAGAAATGTTATGATGTGATAGATGCACCCGAAATTTTATAGTGATCCAATGCTTTGGGTAATGTGTTGTGTCTCATGAGTTAATGTGAAATAAGAGTGAAAATTATACTAAATTATTCAAAATGATTATGCTATTATTATGAACATAATTTATTCGCTAAGATGATGTTGTCATTTTTAAGAACTATTTTTGGTATTTGACCACTAAGATATCATGTTTCATTTTTAGGCATTTCCACATTCCATGACATTATTAATTCATTCCCTCCTTATTATAATGTTGATCCCATTCTTATTTAATGAGAATGAAAATTATTCCCACCATTTTTATATTGATTCATGTTCTTATCTATCATCTTACAAATCTTTTAACTCACTCCTTTATTTTAATCATAACCTAATGTGATTACTTATTCAAAGAATATCCTGAGGGCCACTAAGAATATAGAGAAAATTAAATTAAATATTTTTTATGTTTAATTATGTAAATATTATATATGGTTTTAATATTATAAATACAGTGAACCATTGGATCATGGTTTTTAATGACATCATTTTTTCCCTTAAAAATATGTAATATTTATGTAAGAAACATCAAGGTCACTATTTTTGGTATCAAATAGCGGGTTAGTTGTTTTTCAAATCAGGATATGATAAAATTACTATAAATAATTAGCATGATACTATGTATATGTAAAAACACAAGAAGCTCTATTTTAGAAAAAATTTCTAAAGATATCGACCCCACAAGATAATCCTTTAGAGATAATTTCACAAATGAAAAATTATTTATTCATGAAATATATAATTTCATTTTATTAAAACTATTTCTATTTTATAAAATGGAGAGAACTAGGAGAAACCATGTCTATAGTCCATCTGAGGGATAATGCATTGATTTATTGAAGGACATCCCAAATTTCTTGGGATGTGGAGTTCATATTTTCATGGCGATGCTTACCCATTTGTCTGAGACTATGAAAAAATGTATGCCTTCCCATAATAGGGATAACTGAGATATCGTTTATTTTTTTAGGCTATGACAATAGAAATTTATTGGATCTTATGATCCAATAGTTAGGGAATTCTGGGTCAACTCACTGGAGTAGATATTTTTTATGATTCTTTTTCCTGAGTAAGTGAAGGAAACTCTATCCATCAATCATTTAGATAGGATGTCAGATCAATAACGGAAAATGATTATGAAATCCAAGATGAAGTATTCAATTAATGATATGGATTGGGAAGACATTAAAAAATATTTCTTAATATGCTCTTTCCCTGAACACATCATTAAATGATTGATAGATAATTATATTAGTTGAAACAAAAGGAATTTGATTCTTTCATGTCTTGTGATAAAAATTTAAATTGTATTTCAAGGTAATAATATAGTTTTGTTATCAATATTGATATGAAAATAAATAGATTTTATAATTGTTTAAAACTACTCCTTTGAATGTCTATAGAAATTTGAGACTATGATAGATAGGAAGAGTCTGTTCTATACACTCTCAATGTCGCTATGGAGTTTGGATAACATTCCCATGGTTATGGAGATAAGAAAAAAACTATAGAGTTTCAAGATGGAGGATCTAATAAAAAAGATGGAATGAAATCTCAAACACTCACATGTAAAATATGTGGGATGAAACATAATGGGAATATCCTCAATGGTATAGGGTTATGCTTAAAGTGTGGGAGATAAGGACACCATAATCATGAATTTTTGAGAGACATGATGACATTGGCCAAAATGATGGAGGAAAGGAGAGCACCACCCAAGGTTCAATAATCAACTGTAGAGATAAAGGGAAATATTAAAGAAAGAGCAATAAACCTCGAGTCCTTGAGTATAATTAGAGTCATCAGAAACCAATTCAAAAGAAGAAATATAAATATTATTATGTCTCTAATGTGGGAGTTGTCTATGAAAACAAACACTCCTATAAAACTGGTCTTTAATAGTGTTGTTATTTATCATGAGTAAAAAAACATTGGTAAATTAAATATTTTTCTACACTAAAAAATCACTTATAAATTAAACCTTTTATAGTGATTTTATTTCTTAACTAGTAAAATAATTCATTATCATCACTTGATTTTTAGCACTGATAAAGGGTATCATTTATCTTCGGTTTTTTTCACTAATAAGTGTATCATTTATCAGCGATTAATTTTTAGAGATAATTAAGGTTATGTTTTATCATCCCTTTAGGTTTATAGTTGATAAATATTTCTCTCATCAATTAATTTTTAGCACATATAGTTAAATAAATTAAAAATATATAATTTTTTATTAAATTGTTTTTACTAATTTTAAAATTTAATTAATTATTGATAAAAATGAAACTATTGATTACAAATTATTGAATATTGAACATACAATTATTTAGATAATAATGGTAACTAATATTATTAATTTTTATAGATTTAATCTATAAATATATTTTAATGTAAATAAATTTTAGTATATATATCAAAATATTTATGCGATTTACATTAAATTTTCATATATTAATTGAATAATGGTATAAAATTAATAATTAATATTAATTAAAAATATTTACTAAATGCATAGTACTCGACATATAATTGAAAGTTATTGGATTTCTCAATTTAATATGTATATAATTCAAGTTATATTGTTTTCACATATTTGTATAATTATTGAATTTTTATATTCAATATGCACACACACAAAACATATCCTTTTTTCAAGATCTTTAATGTGTGAATATAGTCTAAATTTATTCCCTTGCACTCATTTTCTACATATAGTCTTGAACTAAAAATTATATATTCAATAATAATGCTATATATATATATAATATTTATAAATAAATATATATATAAATGTACATTCACTATATTTATTCAATTATATATTTATAATTATAAATAATTAAATATTTATTAAAATAATTTATACAATTATAAATAAATAATTAAGTATATTTAAATAATTATTAAATTTATAATAAATTTACAAAAAAAATTAATATATTTACGATATATATATATTAAATATATATATGTATAGTTATATAAATATATACAATGATATAACCATTAATTTTTTAGCATAATTTCTAATTATAAGTATATTATTATAAAATTATAAAAAATACATTTAAAAAGGAATATATTTACCCTACTTTTATTTATATGTATTAATTTTCTATTTATATATACATAAAAAAATTAGTTATAATTATAACTATAAATCATTTAATAGTGCTTAAAAAATAAGTATTAGTAAAATAACCTTTATTAGTTCTATAAACTTAGCACTGATAAATATTGGTCTTATTATTGATTTTTAGTTATGTTAAATACACTTTTTATCATCTCTTATTATAAATAGATTTATAAAATACCTCTTTATCAGTTCTTATTTTTATGCACTGATAAAAGTATCCCAATCACTTTTAAAAACATCAACCATTTTTGAATATTTCATGATATAAACAATGTTTGTGGAAGCCACCTATTTATGGCAGTACTCCTTGGTGAATTTACCATTGATTCACACCACTAAACATCCTCAAAACATCTCGTCTGACATCCAAAGAGGGTCTCCAATTTTCTTCAACCTAACGAGGTAGGAATTATGATTTTATTTGTGTATTTCTGGTTTTGTTTTTGATTTCATTGACTATGATTTGTTTATGATCCATTGTTTATGATCTATTTTTTGGGTCATTTTTGATCCGCTATTTTTTGAATGATATGTGGTCATTTTTAATGATTTGTTTGTGAGACATTGGTTATGGACTAGTTTGTGGTCTATTGATTGTATTGATTTCTGACGTTTGATCTGCTGCTTATATCAAACATTGAAACTTCGATTCATTCATATTTGTTTTACCTCTATGGCTTATATATTCTTATGAAAATATTTTTTCATATATTTATATAATTTTGAAAAAAAATATTTTGTATTATTATTTATTATCTAATGATTTGATTTACATTGGTTGTTCCCGAAAGATTATATACATGCGAACACCATTCAAGGACATCTTAGTGGACATGCAGCATCAGATACAATTTTTCAGTAACTAAGTTAGTGGGTTTATGTGTGTTCCTATATTCGTTATATATATCATATTATCTAGTTTTACTTAGAATTGAATTTGGTCTGTAGTTTTACTGCGGAGAAGATTCAAAGGGGCCAACCCCAGATAAACACATGAGGTTTTATCCCATCATGCTGTTAATTTTTGAATCATTATTGTGCCTTTAGTTCATGTTATGTTTTCATAAAAGGTTTTTATCTGTTTGATATTACATATAGACAATTATTGACAAATTTTTTATACTTGAGTGACTTGTATGTCTTTCTTTATAGTGATTTAATCATTTATTTCGAAAGTTTTTGGCTAATTGTTATTCTTATATTGGGTAATCAGGATTTTGGGTCTCCATGTCCGTTGACCTTATCGTTCATGCTATGATTTGGTTTGAACTCCTATAATAATTAATTCTATTGGGAGAGACCACCCATTTATGTTTTTTTACAGTAAATGATTAAACATAACTTTAGTTACTTTGAGGCGTGTTAGAGGATCTATGATGATCTGACTGGTGTATTTTGGGTAATTTAGGCTAGGGCCATTACAAAATTTATCTTTCAGTTTACACCTATAAAGAATAGTGAAAATAACATTTATTATCTGCCAATATTACCCTCTTTTTTTCATATTCTAAAAGCCATTTTTATTTTATTATGAATATCTAGGATCTAACATATTCTTCATTAAATGATTGATATTTACCTAATAAGAATTGCTTATAAGTTTCACTTTTGATCATGAATATCCTATCTACATTTATTTATATATTGTATAAAATGAATATTCATTGAACCCAATATGAACGATATGAACCAATAATGGATAGAAACTAATCATATAGAAAATTAATATGAATATGGTGTAAAATAAGTCATCTTGTTTTGAAGAGATCATGAAAAAGACCCTTCTAAAATCCTTTCTCCAAGTGTCATTCCTTTTTATGAAAAGAACCATCATTGTCTCCGCTCAATTACAGAGGTAATATTAATGGTTGAATAGTAAAATCATTCTCCATAGAATTAATGTATTGATTCAAATGTATTTTTAATTTATTTATTTTAAGTATTAATCAGATAATAATTGGATTCTTATATAGGTTCATTCTTTTCATCGAGTTGGGGGATCTATCAAACATTCATTCTCCATATCGATTAAATGTTTTTCACCACAACGATGATGCATTTATCACTATCTTTGATGTTACCTTCACTACCATTCCTGAAAGAGGAACAAATCTTCTTATACTCAATTAATGTGGTAATATTGATGTGTGCATAGTAAAATCATATTCAATAGAATTAATGTATTTTTTCTTATGTATGTATAATTTATTTCTTTTTAATATTACCCACATAATAATTATTTTCGTATACAGGTGTATTATATTGTTTGAGTTGGGGTTTCACTATCCAACTATCATTCTCCTTATTCCTTAAATAATTTTCACCACTACAGTGGTGCATTTTTCATTTCCTCTGAGTTAATGTCCAATTCCTTTGTAGGAAGAGAGATGACACTACCTCTGCTCAATTACAGAGATAAGCATGATCTTTTAATTGAAAAATAATTATCAATTGAATTAATGTATTAATTCATAAGTATGTTTAATTTATTTCCAATTTGTTTTACATACATATTAATAGTTTTCTTATACAGTTCTATTCTTCTGTTCGAGTTGGGGGTTCATTGTCCAACATTAATGTTCCTTATGCATTAAAACAATTTTACCAATGCAGTGGTGTATTGATCACTTTATTTCAATTTACCTCATCTACCATTGTAGGAAGAGTAACGACACTGCCTCTGTATTTTTACAGAGGTAATATCTATGTTTTCACAGTAAATTCATAATCTATTGAAATAATAATTTTTTATATGTTTTTAATACATTTATTTTTAGTATTACACACATAATAATTGTTTTCTTATACAGGTGGTTATTTTGTTTGAGTTGTGGGTTCTCTTTATAATAGTCATCTTTTTTAGTATGAATACATTAATTGTCTTCTTCACTCACTAAACCTTTCACTCATGTTGTATTGAGATTTATCAAATTATTTCATGTTCCCTCCACTACTCAATCATAGAGGCAATCTGGATAATTTCATAGTAAAATCATTGTCCATAGAATTAATGCATTATTTAATATTTTTGTTTAATTTATTTCTTTTTAAGATTAATCATAGTAATTATTTTCTTATATAGGTGGATTCATTTTTTTTTTGTTGAGGTGGATTTTTTGAATATACTCATGCAATGTTGGCAGTTCGACAATGAACGTCAATGGAAGTCATGGTAACATTGACAGTTATGATTTTTTTTGAATATATGCAATAATTTTTATTGTGAAATTTTATAATCTAGTGTTTCAAATTTCTCTAATATAATTTTTTTCCTTGTATTTGTGAAGTATGATTAATTTAATTTAAATACTGAATTGGGATTTGTTTTTCTTGATATCTGATTTATTTTTAATGAGTTTCTTGTTCTCAAGTGTGTAATAATATCATACTATAGTATGGAAAATTATCATCACTTTTAAAAGTTCTTATAAATAGTATCTTTTTCATTATTGATAAAAATTACATTTATCAGAACATCTAAAAACATAGGTAAAAGTTCTTTATCAGTTCCTTTATAAGCAATAAAAATGGTTCATTTATCAGTGCTAAATTATGGTACTGGTAAAGATCCTATGTATGAATGATGTTTTAGCATTGCTAAAGGTCAACCTTATAAAATCCTTTTTGCGCTAATTAATATCTTGTCCTTTTAACAGCTCTCACATTGTCATCACATTTCTAATGCTGATAAATTTCATTTCTTGCGTTGTTAAATTACAGTTTTGTTAAAGTGGTAGTCATATAATGTACACTATATATTCACCTAGGAATATAAAAATTCATATTATATTTTAGTTATAAGGAATAAAATATATCCTTCATGATTTCTAGAACTGTTAACTCATGGTCGTGATAACGTGTATTAAAGATATCAATAAAAACATATAGTGGTGATATAATTTCAATCCATGTGATAGAGTATTTTCTTATAGGTGTATGTGGGATGATTCTTCAATTTAGTCATTTGATAATTCCCATAGTAGAATTTTCTTCTAATCTAGGTATGGATTTGGTCTTCTTATTTAGAGAAAACATCATCTTTTAGGATAATGATATATATTTCTAAATTTTAAACAATCCCTAGCTTCTATAAAATTGTAATTATGATCAGGAATATCATTTTGAAAATACACTAATGGTGGGGGTGATGAATGTTTAAGAAGTGTACCTTGCTAAAATGGTTGAGTCAAAGGAAGGTATCGACTGAGAGTATGTTAACAATTCAAATGAATATAGTGATATATTTTCAAAAGAGTTACCAGGGATTCCCCCAGATCATGACATATATTACTCAATATAACTCATACCCATAGGCACCCCTATCTCAAAATTCCCCAACAAGATAGAACAAATCAAATTGTAATCGTTAAAAAAGAATCTGAATGTGAACATAGAAAAAGGGTCCATACTCCCAAGTACTTCACTTTGGGGGGCGCCAATTCTATTTGTCAATAAAAAAGATTTATCAATGTGGATGTGTACAGATTATCAGGAACACCAAAAGATTACTATAAATATCATGTATACTTCTCCAAGGATTGATAACTATTTTGATCAGCTAAGTAGAGCTCAATACGTCTCAAATTTGGATTTTCAATCTTGATAACATCAACTAAAGGTGAATAATGAATATATTTAAATGTATTCCATTTGTACAAGGAATGGAAACAATGAGTTTCTAGTGACTCATTTAGGACATAATAATTTTCCTAAAATCAACTAGAATTTTATGAATATAGTATTTAGACAATACATCAATAAAACTTTATAGTGATTATTGAGGATATTATCATATAATCTAAGAGAAAGAAGGAACATTAAGAACATCTTTGGATTCTGTTGGTGGCATTAAGGATAGAAAAATTGTATTCCATGTTCTTCAAGTGTGACATTTGGTTATTGTAAGAAAAATTATTGGGAAAATTTATAAAAATTTATAGAATTTCTATGGACCCATAAAAATTAAAATTGAGGAATGGACGACATCAAGTACTGTAATATAAATATAATTTATTCTAGGATCAGTAGAGTGCTACAGACATTCTATCAAAAATTTCTCATGATTTTCTAACCCACTATATATGTGAACAATGAAACGTGTAATGTTTTTTTGGATGGATGAATGGGAGGATAGGTTTTAGGATACAACGAAGAGGAAGATCAAGAAAAATATACCAAAATTACCAAAAGGTGGTGAAGTTTTGTGATGTATAGTTATTATTTAAAGAAATTATTGAATTGTGTACTTGAGAATAATGATAAATTCATAGACTTGTCCTCACAATATTTTAAGATCCATGAGTAGAACTACCCGATGCATGATATGGAGTTAGAATCAATGATCATTGCTCAAATGTTTTGGTGAAACTATGTCTAGGATGATAAGGGTTATATATATATATATATATCGATCAAAAAGACTAAACTATATATTTATAATTAAGGACCTCAACATGAATCCAAGGTGATAGGGAGAGTTAATCAATAACTGTAGTTTCTCTATTCATTATCATCTTGGGAATGAAAAAAGAAGATGATGCTCTTAGTAGAAAACAACATTCTACTCTATCTATGATGATAATTGAGAAAGACCCAATAATCATGGATATTAAAAGGATGTATTAGGAAATCATAAGGGTAAGGATTACATCCTACATTTTCCAAGGAATTTTCCAACCATCTATCCAATGTATGATTAATGAGGTATAAAGTGATGATCTGGAGATTCAAAAGTAGCTGAAAGTATTAAATTAAGTGAAGCTATAAGATTTCTATATCATTGATAATGGTTTGACTATATTTGGAATAAGAATTTGTGTTCCTTCCTCACCTATGATAAAGAATTATCAATTGGATAATTCCCCGATGATGTCGTTATCCATCCATCCTAGAATTCGCAAGATAAACTGTGATCTCTAAGAACACATCTGGCTGGATAACATAAAGAAATTGATTTCAAAATATATCTCTTGTTGTTCTGTATATCATTATGTAAAGTAAGTGTTACAGAACTCCAATGGGATGATACAACCATTACCTATTCCCATGTGGAAGAGGGATAATGTGACTATGGACTTCGTCACTGGTCTCCTAAAGACTTACAATGGATACAATGTGATATGGGTTTTGTATGATCAACTAAACAAGACATACCACATTATAGCTATTATAGAAGGTTTATCCCTTTGAAAAAAGAAGAGATATATGTGAATGAAGCAGAAAGGATTTAAAGAGTTCCAATTTTGATAGTCTTTAGTCATGATATATGATTAAACTTTAAATTTTAGATAATCCTTCAATATTATTTATGTAATGAATTGAATTTCTGTATTACATATCACCATCAAAATTAAGGCCAGTATGGAAGGACTATTTAGGTACTTAAAAAAATTCTTATGTCTTGGTTAATTGAATTTAATGGTGTTTGTTATTAGAATATTAATTTGGTGAATTTCACATATATCAATACATTACAGTCGAGTATTAAGATGTCTCCATGTGATTCTAAGTATGAAAAGTAGTTTAGAACTCTTCCAAACCACTATGATAATGTTCTCGAATGAAATCTACTTGGACCAGATCTTGTGAAAGAGATTATAGAATAGGTTAGGACCATTAAATAACACCAAAAATATTTTTAGTGTAAAAAATAGCTACAGTGAATGTTGTTGAATGTCACCATGGAAGAGAGTCATGTGGTTTGGAAAGACAGGGAAGCTAAACCCATGGTACATTGGTCCTGTTGTGATCCCTAATCAAATAAGAGCGGGGGCCTATTGGATTTCACTTCCACACATCTTCTATCAAATATCACTATGGAAGTGAGCCGTGTGGTTTTGAAATAAAGGGAACTTCACGCCAAGGTACATTGGCCCCTTTGATATCCTTAATATCATATGAGAAATGACCTATCATCTTGAACTTACAACAAGAAATGATCAAATTCGTGATGTGTTCCATGTATCTCTCCGGAGGATGTACATACGAGAACCCTCACCTGTACTTAGCTCATAGGTGGTAAAATTTGAAGATGATCTCTCTTATAAAGAACAGTATGTAATGATTCATGACTAGAGAGATATGGTTCAATACAAAAAGACAACCCAGTGTGTCAATGTTTTGTATATGAACCATATGTATGAATAAGCAGCTTAGGAAATTGAGGATGAAATGAAGAAGTACTAACCATACAAAATTATGTAGAAAAAAATTTCAAAGGCCAAATTTCAAATGAGGTGTGAATGAAATGAGACCAAATTTTATCAGTATAATGTTTCTTCATATATTAATGTTATATATTACACAAAATCTCCCAAGTGTATAATTCAAAACAACAAAATTACTCTCAAAAATGAATAATGAAATAAATTATTTTCATTGAATTTAGGGAACCTCTATCTATTGAAAAATAATAATACCCTTGGAATAGTCTCTTGATCATTAAAAATAGGAAATTTGGGAATAAAATAGTATACTCACCTATAAAAGAATAAAATAAATTTTTTTTCATCTTATAAATTTTAAAATAATATAACTATATAATTTTATCAGTAAAATAATTTTTCAAAAATGTTAAATTAAGTGTTGGTATTTTTTATCATAACTTTTAATATAAACTTTTGATATTAATAAAATTATTTACAAAAATTACATTAAAAAATAAATTCATATTTTCATATTTTGAATGAATTTTATTATTATATTTCTTTAAGACATTAAATAATTTTTTAATTTGTCGTAAAATAAGTTATAATTTTAAAATAGGTCTTTTTCAAATAAATAATGATTTCATTTAATATTAAAATTTCATAACCTAGAAAAAATATTTTCATAAAATATAGAGTATATTTTAATTATATTTTTTTAAAAATTCTTAAGGTGATTTTTTGGTATTATTCTAAAACAGTTTAGTTATTGGTTAATAGTAAAATAATATAATTTACGGTATGTAACATTATATGTTGAAAAAACTATTTATTGAGTCATGGATGATGTGGGAACCATGATCTCTAAATACATTTATTTATTTACTATATTTATTCATGAAAATAAAATCTATTCATATTATTGATCCAAAATAACAATCTAATGAATAAACTAATCATAAATCACCCATATTCTCTCATATAAACCCCCCCATCACCTATTCTCCTCACACCTCCAATTATTTGAATCATGTCCAAATTATTTCGAGTAAACATTAAAATATTGTCCCGGACATCTAGTATCATTTCGTAACAATAAAATTCCAAACCAAACTTCATAATAGATGTTGTCTTGGAGAGGAATTGAAGATTTAAAATCACCATTTATTTTAATTTAATTTTTCATTAAACTTCATTTATTTTATTATTATATCTACAGCTCACCTCATCTAAGTAGAATGAGAACTCCATTATCTTACATATAATATTATTTTAATATTTTAATTTAATAATATATCATCAAACCTCTTCTACCTTAATTTTATTCAAAAAATTACAACATTGTCAGTAATATTTTAATTTCTCACCTCGGAGGATAAAAAGTTTTCATTTTCCATTACCACATTCAGGGATGGTCATAAAACCTTTATAATGGTTGATAGATATTTTTAAATGTATGAAATTACTTTTTCATTGTTCTGTAAATAACATATATACATACAATTAAATTAGAAAATGAAACTATTTCGTGATGAATGAAAAACAACAGAATTTTATAAATTACTATCATTAACATTTTATCAAATGAATCATTCTCATATCTAGAAAAAATAACATGTAATTTTTTTAATCATTTTTATGTTCAATATTAACCTATAATTTTAACTGTGGGTAATTATTTTCATTATCTTCCAAACATATATACAAGTTAACTGATCATGAAAACCAAAATCATACACCCCAAAAGGATGATATTTAACAATATAACTCATCATTATTTATATAAAATAATTAAAAAATATTATAAGAATTTTTGTGTTTAGTAATTAATGAATATAATTTGTTTTTTGTTGATATTAAATTTTTTAAATGATTCAATCATAATGTAAGGGGATTCCCAAATCCAACTTTCATTGTTTTGGTTATTAATCATTCATTCCAAATTTCTGTGTGGATATTTCCTGTAATTAAAATTATTTATTATTTCATTTTAATTGCCTTTAATTCTTGGATACATATTTTTCAAATATTATTTTATGATAAATGAAATGATTTTTCAAAGAGATCCATTCTTCAAATAACACATCATTTACTTATGTTGAGATTTCTTATTCTTTACTCAAGACTGATGAATCGTATACCATGTATGGTATTCATTCTTTATATTGGGAACCCAAAATTTAATTCATGAATAAAGGACCCTGAATCCCACTTCCTTCCAATTTCTATTTTATTAATTCTATTTTTGTACGTTCTATGTGGAATAGAAAATTAGGTAAATATTATTATATGACGTATGTACACTGAATTATATTGTGCTCTAATGCATTTGGTAATGTTATGTATCTCATTATATAATGTGAAATATTCATAAAAATCGTCTATATTTAATCCCAAATATTATGTTATGATTAAAAAATATTTTATTCATTAATATTTTTTATGTTTTATTCAAATCTATGTGTTGTATTCAACAACTAAGATGTGAGGTTTCATTTTTATGAATTTGTACATTCCAAGAAAATATAAAATTCTTCCTCCAATGATTACAATTACGAACCAATTTTTATGTTATGATGATTATTATTATTCTCACCCACGTAATATTGATTCATGTTCTTTCTCTTACTTGACTTGTAGCTCACCCATTAATTTGATGTGTATTCTCAGGTGATTATTCATACTAAAAAGTACATGAGGTACAATAAGATGTTGTAGAATATAGAATAAAATTATTTTTTATTTTTTAATATTAAATTTTTTTGTGTGGTGTTATGTTTTTAAAGAAACAAATCCTTTGGATCATTGTTTGCAGTTTTGGTATTTTTTTTATACTAAAAATGATGTAATAGTCAAGTAAGAAACATATGTTTCTATAAACGCTTCAAATAATGCTTTATTTCAACAAATTAATTTTCAATATCAATCAATTAATCACTATGATCATGTTTAAATCTCTAGGACGTGATTTATTTAGGTTGGGGAGAATGTAAAACCCCGAAAATTGCAAATGAATAAAATTTTATTCAATAATGTGTATGACGTGAAACACCAAACATAAAAAATTATTTAACATCTCACCAAATTTGTTATAAATTCACTATTTTAAATAAGTTAAATCTATTATATTTAATGAATATCATGTAATTTGGATTCAACATGTATGGCACACAAGAATAATTTTTTTTCAAAAACATTCCTTACATATAAACGAGAGTTTTAAATTACATTAATATATTACACTATTTTTACATATAATATAATTATATATAAACATTACATTAAATTGGATGTTACAAATAGGATTATCTAAATTATAATATGTATATTGTTGAATTCATTTTTTACCGAATAAATTTAAATGAAAATAAAATGTAATTGAATATAAAATAATATGATTTTATTAATAAATATTTTTATGAGGCAAAAGGAAATTTATCATAATAAATTTAATTTATTAAGATTAATTAAAGATATTAATTAATTTTATAAATTATATATTAAATATAATTCTTTTACTTTCATCAAATATATTTTATTGGAATAATACAACAAAAGACCATATTTTATGCACAAAAAGAATTATTTTTCTATTAGAGGTTTTCCCAAAATTTAATGGCACACTAGTTTTAAATACAAATATTGAAACATTCATTAATTTTATATGAAAATTATGATAATATTTTTTGAAATAGTTATCTCAAAATTATATTATGGTTATTTTTTGGTATTTTTCACCAAGGTTTTATTTTTTTGATGAATGTTGGAAAATGATGACTTTTAATTGAAACGTGAATTTTACTCTAAATAATATACAATAAAAAAAATAATGTTTTAAATTTTTGATAAAATTTATATTTGAAAAACTCTAAATCAATTAATCCATTATATGTAATTGAAATATATTTAATGAAGAATTTTTAAATAAAACATTTTAATCTTTTGAACATTTTATCTTTAAAACCCATGTTTCTCATAATGTATGAATGATTAGATTTAAATGAAATTATAAAACTGTAGTGATATGAATTAGTAAAACTGGATTCTAAATTTTTAATCATCATAATTCACAAATTATAGCTAGGTAAATTTTATTTACCAAAACTAATATTGAATGAAATTAAAATTAATTATAACGGTTATGGAAAAAATGAGTTTACTTAGTGACAAGACTTTAATATTAAGTCATCCAATAGCCTGGAAACTTTTCAAACAAACATTTTATGTAAATATATCTACCATAAACAAAATTTATATAAACTATTCCATTACTGGAGTCACATGATGTAATTTTGAGCTCACAATATTGTTTAAATTTTGGTTTTTATAAGAATTATACTCCTACAATATAAAAAGACACTCACCCTTTAAATTCATCACAAATAAGATATCATTTATATCATAAAAACCCTAAACGAATCAACCCCAAACACCCTTCATGTAATGTTATAATAACACATTTGTCTGAATGCATTCAACGATATTACTTTGGTGCAATCAAAAATGAGTTTCCCAAAGAAGGGGAAATGTTATTCTAAAAGAAAATCACTTTTATTTATTTCTCCACATTTTTAATTATTCTTATAACTTTATTATGTAATAAAATTAAAAAAATTTATATATTTATAATTTAAATGATTATTTTACTTCCTAAAACTTCAAACACTTCACCAAAAAGGGATACATAATCATCATTCATATGGAGGACAATTACCACATCGAGGATGTCGTTCCTTTTTCAATTTCCACATTTAAATGTAGAGAATAATGATGTATTTTTTGTTAAAATATGATATATATATTTATATATATTGAATTTATTCATATTTAAATATTATATAACACATTACATCATGCATTCTATTGTGTGGGAATAAGAAAATGTCGTTCTTGTTTAAGGTAGACTACCAAATTTTGAAGTGATGTGATTCATTCAATCCTTACATTAAAATTATTAAAATAATGTTTTAATGAAAAAAATTTATATATATAACATAATAATGATACTAAAATTATAATATATATCAATTATTTTATTTTCATTATTTCAATATGATATGAAAATGTAAGCACCCTTCATGCATAAATATAACCTACCATCTCCATGAACATCTCATTTCATATCCAATCATTAAATTTTATATTTTACACTAACAAATATATTAAATATATATATATGATATTTAAATATTTATTTATCAAATTGATATGATAAAATCATGATTTATGTGATTGGATCAAAAAAATAACATGTCAAAACATACAAAAAAACAAGGAAATCAACACGCAAAATAGTGAAAATAATGAAATTTCATTAACAAACGAGTGATAAGAAGGCATAAAAACATCTTATGTGATCTCACAAATATTAATAGTTTTATTTAATAATTTATTACAATATCTTAAAATGTTATATGGTTGGTTAATTGTTGTTCAAAAAAATGATAGTGTAATTTATGGTATTTGATGCCAATTTCATTTTATGGATTCATATTGTAATTTAATGAACCTAATTATTATATATGGTGTATATAAATACTCTTGAAATCTAATATAACAAATAATTAATTATTAATTGTATTCCAATATTCAATTTTATTTATTTTATCTTAGGGGACTTTAGTAAAAATTTTCCACGTGGATAAGAATTCTGTAACTCAATTAATTTTCATTGGATAATATTACTTCCTAATTTTAGATAATATTCTATGATTATGAGTATAATTCTTTTTAACTATATATTTATATATTATATTTTTTTATAGTTTATTCACATAATCTATTCAATGATTAATGATAACTTCATTGTTTTTAACACATTAAATGATTATTTCAAAATCTCATTCTAATAGACCTTAATTATTATAGAATTCTCCATTAACGAAAATTATATTTTAATTTTTTAATAATATATTTAATTGTTTCTTACAATGGTAAATCATTATCTTTTTCATCTAATCGTTATATTTCCCACTATTTAGTAAATAAAATTATTGAGAAAATGTTTTCATAAAATCTGAAATCATTTCATACTTTTGTTGGAAATTTTATTTCATAAAAAAAAGATGATGTATAATACTATTTTCATTAATTTTTTTAATTATCATTATAAAAATTATTTATTAAAAAAATTTCCCAATTTTTCTTCTAACCAAATGTTTTCAATGTAATTTTTTTTCGTGTGAGGAACAATGAATTTTCAATCCATTTTATAATGAAATAAAAATGTTTTTTATATTAAATTAAATGTATAGAAATACCCAAATTAATTTCATTGAATATTAAATTGAATTATTATGAAGATATTTTTATTTTAAAAAATTAAATGTGATTTTCGAAGAAAATATAATTTTAAAAAAAGTTAACGTCCACCAAAATGTTTTTAGTGATATTTTAATTTCATCAATAGAAAAACCCCACATTATCATTCAATTGGGTATAAATCATATTGATATCATCCTTTTTATTCATCTTTATAGATTATTATTAAATTGGCAAAGGATAATATTGACTTTCAATTCCTTGAATCATTTTTTTAGTCATTAACTTCCCCTTGAGTTTTTCCCTTTCAAGTGACCATTGATCATTAAATTTACACTAAATATCTACATTATTTATCATCAATATTATTATTTTTTAATTCATATTTAATTTTTATATATGGTGAATAATTTTATGTTTATTTCATTATCTGAGGAAGTATTGATAAATATGTATTCTTTACACAATATGGATATTTACTAAGGAACATAGTTTATAGATTATGTTGATTATTCAATATATGAAGAATTATTTACACATGTGTGACAAGGGTGGGGCCCAGTTATAGATAACACATTTATGCATCCATTTTCTCCTTAGATGAACTTATTTGTTAAAAAACATAGGTGTTTGTTTCAAGTATGTTTTGAACTATCTTGTGAAATGTATTAAAAGTAGACATAATTTTGGACAAACAAAACTATTTGGTTCCCAATATTTTCTTTAACATCTTATGAAAGATCTTCATGGTAATGGTATCATATAACCAGGAAACATTGTGTATAATATGGAATAATTTATTATATTCATTTTTAATTGTGTTTATCCATTACATTTTCACTATATAAAAATATTCATTTGCATTTATTTCACAGTTTAGTAATTAAATGGAATGTGTATTCAGTTATTTACCATATCATATTGATTATTACTTATTAGTTTATTTAAATGGAATGTGTTTTTATTTATATATATTTATGTATTGAATATTTAATATGGATTCATGATATCATTTTTTGTACTTAACCTGTACAAATAATTTTAGCTCACCCTTCGTATTTTTCATTTCCCAATGATTCCATGAATCTTATTATGACATATACATAAGGATATTCCACAATGAATAAATATATTTAAAAAAATTATGATGTATTTTTTATTCAAAATATAATTAAATAATCTTATAATTATCTTGTTTACGTAGACTACTAAATTGATCAATCCTTTAGGATGGGTTTCCTTGTTTATTCTTCCAATGTAATTATAGTAGAAATCAGTGATAGGGTTACTCATGTGGGTCGCTACAATGAAGATGCAATTTTATATTTATAAAAATCATTATTAACTCAACAAAATTAATGGATAATCATAACCATCCATTATATTCAGTTATAGAAAATGAAATATGTCACTATATTGTAGATGTAGTCAACACACACACACAATCTTATATACCATTGTATAGAAAAGTGGTGGAAATTAGTTTTCCATAATCATTATAACATAAAACTATATGCATGATATTCAAGTGATTATTTTAGGATAGATACAAAGGATTTAGATTTAGTATAATTAAAATTAAAATTTTAAATATTTGGTAAATATTATTACCTCTTTTAGTGGACACCACCAGATTACCAATGAAACCATATTTGGAAAGTAATTGGAAATGTCTATAAGCTAAAGAATCAATTAAATGAATATATTATGGTATTAGGTTAGTTATTAAATGAACTAGATATCTCAACCATTATTATTAAATTAGTTGGGGAGGTTATCTCTTATGAGTGTTGTAAATGGCACACATGGAATTATAGAAAGGAAATAAATATAATATTAAACAAAATAATAAAATGTAAAAAAACGTAGATGTACTTTCAAAGCTATAATATGATAAATTGTAAATAAAGTCACCCAACTAAATTTACATATGTTTACTATTGAATTTTAAAACTTATATATTAGTTTAACTACCCCCTTCAAACTTTTTAACCTTTAGAGTGGTATGATAGCTATTATCCTTTTTAGGGTCGTATATCTACCTCAACGTTAACAAGACACTAATAAATTATCAATGGATAAAACTTTTAATAGATACCCATTCCATTCTTCCTCTCTCAATATCTTCTTTCATTTTTGAATCATTTGATAAAAGATTATTTGTCATAATACATCATTAAAGTCATTTTTTCTTCTATTTATTTTTTTGACATCAAATACATCAATATAGAAATATATTTTGAACATAATAACATAGAAAACATATTGATCTAGACTTGATCAGGAACTTTTGTACGATAATGGTTCATGTTTCACACCTAGTTTGAAACTCTGAAGAGATATTGATAGAATTTTTCCAATATCTTCACAAACCATATTAAAAGATATAAATTGTTAATGAATATCAATAATATAGGATGAACCTAAGGATTCACAGACTAAAATGGATGTGTCAGGATTTAGAGATCATATGAGTGATTTTATAATTATTTTTTTCTCCAACATGGATAGAATTTCCCATAATTTTCTTTTTGGTTTAATTCAATAGATGTAACTAGAAGTAATTGTGTTAAAATATAATTTGAATAATTATTTACTAATGAGTATCAAGCTGGGATGATGACTAGAGAAAAAGATTTTGATATTATTGCTAATCCATTTTCTTGAATCATTATTAAAAACATCTACCATAACAAATCATAAAACCCACCAAAGATGATATTGAAAGAGTTATATAAGAAATATTGTGTTGGTATTCATGGTGGAGTGAATATTCGGTTTCCTCTATGTTAAAAATGATGGAAAAATAAGTAGGGGATTATCTCTATAAATGATAAGATGCCCTTTATGAGGTGAATAAGGACAAAGAGTAAGTATGTTTTGATGAAAAAAGGACGAGTTTAGTTATTTAAATCTATGGGAATATTGGTCTTTATATGGAATCATCAGTAGTTGAATGTTTTATTTGTGGATGTATGTGAATTATGAAAAACAATGTCATAGGGGGATATCTCATGAAGGAAATCAAAAAAGACATATGAGTAATATTTTTTAATGATGATGAAGAGACTATAAATGAAATTCAATGTGAAAGAGTTATTAAAGAATAAGATGAGGAATCATTAGTTATGGATTTAGGATGATGTGGAGTAATTGATATTTTGGGCACTGGAATTTTAATATTTTGTTACATGATTTTTGATATAAGGATTATTTTTAAATGCTTGACAATATTTATTTTCAAGAATATGTTAAATAGTATACATGGAAAAAAAATAGTGTTTTAATGGAAAGGTGATATTTTGAGTATTAGAATATAAACCTTGATATGTTCAAGGTATTCAGTTAATATTATAGGTATAAAGGTATGTTGGATATGAATAATTAATGTGGGTGATTAAGATTATTTGGGAACTGATTATTGATTTTTTTACAATGTGGTCTATGCTATAATTCATGGGGTTTATATATTTTTTATATATAATGAATATATCCAGTAATATTGGTAAATATTGAGGGAGCATACATGTTTTCCATAAGGATTAATGGTTATTTAGGTTATTAACATATTTTATGTGAATACATTATGATGTTATTCACTTGTTTGGTATGTTACAACCAAAATCCACATTATGATATATGGGGGATCAATGATTAACTAATTTTAAAATCTTTTGATATATTATTTCATGGGTTTTGAATTTCATATTTTATAATGGTCATATGGTTAACTACTTATATAAAATGTGGAACATCAAATGTTTTTTTAATATTAATGTGGTATTTCTCTATAGAATGGTTTATCAATATTGTATAACTTGTGATAACCACTTTATATCGATTATTATTGAAGATAGATATAATGAATTCTCATTATTTATATATTTAATTATTCATTAGTGTTTTAGGCATAACAAATTCACCTTCATTTTTTGAGTAAGAGATGATGTAGAAAAAATTCAAGAATCAAATAAAGGGTAATATTGTACTCATGAAATGGAATGAAGTAATTTCAGTATATATCTTAATGAATATTATTCAACTATAGGATTATGATATTTAAATATAATCATGTCATATTATTGTCATTTTTAAGGATATTCGTGACTTATTCATGCCAAATAATGTTATTGTTTTATGGTCACCAACCTTACCTAGTTCACCCACATTCTCATGACTAGTGATCTTTATCATTATCTATAATGTTTTAAACTATTATTCCATGTTTAAATCACTACCTATGTTCACCAATGTGGAATACAAGTTATGAGTAACTTTGTGTAACAAATATGTTTATATCATTTCTTTCTTAATTGAAGATTTAGTTCTTACTTTTACAGTATGTGTCTATATGAAATGAACATTAATATATTAAACCATTATTTACCTAGAACAATTTCAAAGGTGAAATTAACATTAATAGGGAATGATTTAATACCCATTGTTTTATGAATAATTTTTTTTAATAAAATAAGTTTCTTTGATGTCTTATATTTCATTATACACAATGTCACTCTATATTTATAAAAAATACCATGTAATTATTGTACTACACACAACACATAGATTTTATTTTGGTAAATACAACACTATTTTTTGTCTTGGGTTACACAAAATGTTGAGTTCCTTCTATAGATTACATTACTTGTAATACAGAGCCATACCAAAATAGAATATAATATTATTGTTATCATTAAAATATTATAATAGTTATCAATAATCCATTACAATGGGGTGTAATAAATGATTAACTAAATTATGAAGAAAAAAATTATTCATGTATATAAAATAAATTATTTGTAAACTAGTTAATTATAAATTAATGTAACAAATATTTCAACATAAAGAAATTCCTTTTATTAGAAACTATTTATTATATATAAAAACATGTTTTATCTCAATAAATTTAAAAATCCAATTTTTATTAATGTTGTTAATGAGTTATATATATAATATATTCAGTAAAATGTTTTCAAATTAATGAAATATGATTTATAAGAACACATTAACAATTAATCCATTTTTATGAATAAAAAGATATATCTTTCTCAAAGGAATTTTACTCCAATTTAACGGAATGATTATTTTAATTTTAATTTTTTTCCTTTTTATATTTTCTATTTGAAATAATAAAATTCATTTTTTAAATAATTACACAAAATTAGTCTTATTTGAATTTTGATAATTTTCTATAAAGATTAGTTTTTTGATTAATAGTGAAAAATAGAAAATTTTAATTGAAATTAGATTTTTAATCAATGTAATTTATTGTAATAAATTATTTATTCAATTATTTTTAAAGGTTAATTAGATTCTTTATAAATTTACTAATCTATTTTCAGTATTTTGTAATCAATTTCCATTAAAATTGGATAAAACCATTTAATCATTTTCAACATTTTCTTTTTAAAAAAATGTTATCATGGACCAAAGTAGGTTTGATTTTAAATTATTTTTTACAACCCCTATGATTGCAATATGGAAAAATAGATTCCTTATTTAGAATCAAAATACCTTATATTTTCTAGTATGGCCAGATTATATTTTTACAAAAAATAATAATTGGAAATAGATAAAATTATTTACAATGATTAAGACAAAAATGAGTTTACTGAGGTTCTAAATATTAAAAATAAGGGAAACAATGACCAAGACACTTGTCCAAAATCCATTTTATTTCAATATTTCGATCATAACACATATTTAATAAAAATGGATCTTTATTAGAGTCACATGATATTTGTTAGATCATCAAAAAGTGTTTACCTTTCGGTATTTACAATAATTACACTCTTCTTACATTATAAAAAAGAATTTACTTTCCCCCTTATTTGGACCTATCAATCCATTTCGCTTGAACAAGACCTATCCAGGTCTTTTACCAAATTTCCTAATCTCAAATTATAAGCTTCACTTTATACATAACAATGAATAACTTTAGTGAAAAGGATTTCCTTTGGTGAAAATTTTTTTTCCTGATAATACGATATTTGAATGAGTATAAAGGAATTCAAGAGTTTTGGTAAATGTATTTCTAGTATCACTTTTACTTCAATTAATCATATACCATATACACCACTTCATTATTTTATGTGGTGTATATAGTGACATATTTTGTGTTATATCATTAATTTAATTTATTAAATGATATGAAAATAGTTAATTGATGGTATCATTCCACGGTTCTCATGATTGAAAACATAATGATGTAGTAAAGTATTTCCATCATTCTTTTTATTTTTTTTGAGAAATATGTTATATTCACCACCTCTTTATTTTATGTGTTTTATATACTACCCTAGTATGTAAATAATAATTCTTATACTACAAATTTCTTATATATATATTTGAGGATATCTCATTCATGTCGTTTACAGTTTAAAAGTTACCAAATCAGAAAGTATTTTTGTCTCCATTAGTCGTTATTGAAATACAAGTTATGTTATGCACCTATATTATTTCATGATAAAGATATGAAACCCATGTTATAAGTAATATCATGAATCTATTCATAATTATGAAAATTTATTATTAATTATATTTCTAATTCCATCATATGGACTAGGATTTGAATTTTCTTGAGTAGTAAAAGTCTTATCTTACAATCACAATGATTATTAAGATTATATATGATCAACTATCCAATTACAAAACCTAGTGATCAACCTCTCAATAATTTTCATGATTTTTATCCTATAGTTATTAATGATACATACATTCAATTGTACCATTTTTTCATTGTATGGTACATTAGATAATAAATAAAATGTATTTATTGATATCTGACTTTATTTGTCTCTTTGGTCAGCAATCTTTTTTCAATCAATTTTTTTAAAATTATCTATTAACATAATTTTCATAAAAATTGATTTTAAATTGTTATATAGTTTAGAAATTGTTTTCAATATTCATTAATATTTAATTTATATGTTTTCATGGTAATTTTCATTGAATTCAATTTTCAAAATTGAAATATTTTTTAAAAAATGATTTTCTTAAAAAAATGTTCTCATTAAGAAATGTCCCAATTAGTATTTGAAAATTATTTTCATCTAAGATAACAACCATTGAAATATTGTATGCATTAATGGGGATATGATCTAAGGACACCATAATTATTATTTCTTTAATGGTCTATGTTTATGACGAAAAGTCATTAATGAAAGTGATTTCCCATTCATGGGTTATAAAATGATTAAATGATTATGGAACCTGCATCCTTTCCTCGGTTTTTATGTTTTGAAATGATTACAATCCTATCTATTTTCCATAGGTTGTGAGAATTTGAAATTATTACGATACCTATTTCATTTCACAAGTTATGATATGATAAATGTTTTTTATTTGCAGGAACTTGAATGTATAATTTCATTTTGTTACAGGTGGGACATATATCTCCCATTAGTGAACTAGGTTATTATTTATAAAACTCATGAGTAATGCATTGATGTGATGGTGAGTGAACACTGTATGAAAGAAAGGGATGCCACTGGGAATGGAGGTAAATCCCAACCAGGGGGAGTATCCCCCAATTCATGAACCTGATTACATGTTCATAGTGTTATGCATGGACATTATTACATTTTGACATGGTAATGAATAAACCTAATTACATGTTCACAATGTTATAAGTGAACCTGTTTTTATTCTCATTTTTATATTTATGCACCTGCTTACATGATCACAATGGTATGGGTGAACATGATTACAAGTTCACAATGTTATGTAGGAACCTGATTACATGGTCACGATGTGTTGTGAGAACCTGATTACATATTGAAATTTTCATTTATAAACCATATTACATGTTCTTAATGTTATGTGTGGACCCAGTTGAATGATTATATGTTTATTTGAGAGCCTTATTTCACGTCTTTAACAAAATTAGTGAACTTTTTTCTATTTATACATATAGAAAATTTTATAAGATGATGTATATTCTACAATTCTATGTCTTGTGATATTGTTATTCTCTCATGATTCATTCTTTTTTTCTCTTTTGACTCACGTCTTATGATCTTCAAACATGTATGCCATGAATCATGATAATTATTTATCATATATATGGTATGATCTTCAAATGTAATTCTCATGTTATCATACACATTTGCATATATTATGCTTACAAATATTCCGTGATTACCCTTACAATGAATTTGGGATTACAAAATCTTTTGTTTTATATCCCCATATTATGAAGCAATGTTTTATGCAGGGTTTTATTGTGATGATTACAAAATTAAAAGATAATTTTTGCAGTTTCTAAAGATCATTCACCATGTTATAAGATTGGGATTCCATGATACCGAAGGAACTAAACTTATACATTCATATAGATGTGTTTTTGTAATAATATTTATATTCATCTAAAAAGATGCAATATCCACTTATTTTTATCGTTGTTCACAACATGGAAACCAGCTGTTGAGGTTTAAGTTCATGTGTTCCCACTACCTTTACCAATTTTTGGCATCTATTATACTAGGATTATCTCGACCACAAATGATAAATCATGCACTCTCGAATTGGTAAGATTGAAAATGGATATCAATCATGACATGAAATATAATAATTATCCATACATGATGGTTTCATCTGGATAGAAAACATCTCAAACCATATCGTGAGAATTTCATGAGAGGTGAGTGAACCTCATTGAGTGCACATTCATCATCATACTATCATGATAAATCTACAAAGGCTCTTATATATGCACTATTATTAATGTGTATTGATAGAAGTCATCCATGAAGAGGAGAACAAATTCGGACCAAGAGAGATTCATCTCAGTGTGTGTCTGATTTACAAGACTCAACCATCTCCCCACAAATCATTGAATATTACTCAACAATAAGACTACCATTTGATTTTTATGGTTCATAAAAAGGAGAAATACTATGGTTGTATCCTCAAGTCTATCCTTATCTACCTTGGGGTATTGATCAACCCAAAACAAGGGAGTCCACTACCTCAAAAATCCCTAAAGATAAAAAAAAACATATTCACAGACATAGTTGGTACCCCCAACCCAACCAAGAACTCAATAAGGGTTAATAAATGGAAAAACTCCCAGAGGTACCACATCCTATAAAAGACCATGTATGGATAATGAATTACTAGAGAGATAATCATCATAATTGTAATGTGGAATCTTACTTGGAAGTCATCATGGAGGTATCCTGAAATGCGTAATCCACACCATTATAAAATTTTATATATTTCGAAATAAATAAAGAAAGACATGAAAAATAAACCCATTATTATATAAAACAAGTACCAATTATTTCCCAAAAACCAATACCTACAAATACAAAGTCAAAATGTAGGATTTTATTGTCCATGTGGATAGATATGTTGGATGATGCATTAACAATAGAGTCGTTAACTAGAGTGATGAAATTTAAAACAATTTAACACTATTTCTCTAGTTCCCAAAAAAAACACACGGTTAGATAATATCCATTATTTATTGCAATGTTGACAACATATGATACGTCTCTGTAATGTCCTGACCAGTTAGGCCTCACGTAGCCAATAGTAAGCTTTGGGTGACACTCATTCACCCCTTCTAATAGGTCAGTGACTGGAGACTGGAACAGAGTGATGTCATCACATACCTGGATGCCTTATTCAAAGGCTCGTACTCTCTCTCACACACACATATAAATATATACCAATGGAATGTAGAATGGAATGACACATCTAATACCATAATTAATTTATAATTTCTATTCCATGTCGGATTATATAAACATTTCATGTAAATCAAATTGAAACAAAAAGTGAAAAAGAATCCAACCAACTCAGAAGGAGGGAACTACCATCAATTGTGACACCTGATATAAACCCCGTAAGTTCTATCCCAAAGTATTTAATTCATACTCTAAGTCCTCTGACTACACTGAAAGGTGTATCATCTATATAAGGAATTAAACAAGTTGGAAGACCCTATAAAGGGGTTAATATAACAATACCAAGAAGGAAACCTTCATAACACCAATCATAAAGAATAAAACGAATCAACTCATCAATACATTGGTATCTCAATAAATATATGATATAGAACAATAACATCACCTATATATTATCATAATAGTTATCAGGACTCCAAGAGGTTCCAACCATTTAAAATACATTATAATTCCAGAGGCATGTAGGTAACACTCATCCAAGAGAACCTGATCAATAATTTATATAATAGTGATGGTTTCCATCCTAGAATTTGGTCACAATATGAATTTCCATAAATAACTAACAACTAGATAAAAAAGTGTATTGATACATTCATTTGGTATCCCATCGATGTTCATAGAGGAATCTATATAACTCAAATGAATTTACATGTTTTAAGGGATTGTACAACGATATATATTAGGGACAATGAATCCTAAAACCCTTTAGAGGGAAGAAAAATAAACATTAGAGGATCCAACCCATGTACCATGATCATATTACAAAAAAACTTCCATGACAAAACATATAGTGGGGTTAAAATCATATGATTTAGACACAATTCTACACTGTATCTTTATAGGTATCGATAAAGGGATTATTATAATGTGGAACCAATTAACAATAAAGATAATGAAGGACTCAACATTTATATTAAAAAATAAATGGTTTTTACAATTAGTACATAAATTTATCAACTAGCCTATGTATTCTGGTGCACAACTTAACTTATCAATGTACCTCTAGTTGTTAATGTGTACCTAGTCAAATCCTTATACCTGATCATATACATGTACATTGTCATGACCCGTCTTTGGGGCCCGTTTCGTGACTACCCCAAACCCGCATTCCATAGGCCAGGGGTTGGGAATAGCACCAAAGTCGTAAATCCCTAAGCAGGTAAGGAATTGACTTTATAAAAGTAAACAAACACAATAGAGAATGCAGCATGAATTAAACACTAAGTAAAACTAAATACAAAAGAGTGTGCTAGAATTTAAATGGGCCAGTATACAAACCCAACTGAAAAACAAGTACAAGTAAAGGGACAAACAACTGAATGTAAAGAGCAGCTCCAGGATCATCCTCTGGGGATTCCTACATGAAGGGTAGGTATAGATGGCCACCTCAGCACCCACATCCATCAATCTTCACCATGTGATGACTCATCTCAATGTCCACCTCTGCGTACCGTCCAGTAATGGAACTCTTGGCCTCCGTCAGCATTGTCTGTCATCTGCATCCAACACAACGAGGTGTGCGCATATCCTGTGCAGGGGTGAGTATAATGATACTCAGTCGGGACCCGGAGACCCACGAGGTCTTACAATATCAACTAAGGATAATAAAAAGAAGAAAGATAAAACCAAAAAGTATCAACGAATGCTACTTAGGTATATTACCATACATATACCTATGTTTCCAGTCATAGTCTGGCTCCAACTCACGAGCCCAAGAACAACATAGTCCACACAAGAAGTAATCTAAAACACCATGATGATAATTACTAAAAGACATGACTCATATAAAACATGTATTCCAAAATTGTAGAGAGATATAGATGATCATATGTAGCCACTAGATCATCTAAGCTGTCAGACCGACACAGGATACAGTCCCGCTAAGCTGTCAGACCCACATAGGATACAGTCTAGCTATCTTGTCTAAGCTATCAGACCCACAAATGATACAGTCTAGCTATCTCGTTTATTCTTTTAGACCCACATAGGATACAATCCAGCTATTCTAGAGTAATAGAGATGATTAGATGTAGTTACTTATTTATCTATATTGTCTGACCCACATCGGATATAGTCCAACCACTCTGTCAGAACTGTCAAACCCACACAAAATTCTGGTACAGTTTTCATCGTCGTCGAACCCACGGAGGATTCCAGTCTGGTAGTCATCGCTGTCGAACCCACACAGGATTCCTTTATAGAAGTCAATGCAGTCGCAACCTACTCTATGGTTCTCGCACAGAGCACGCTCGATTCCGGGAGGGTCCACTACTTGTGCAAAAGGGTCAATACATCAACTATCAGGAAGTCGTGAGTTGATGTATCACAAATTTTTTCCTCATCAAAATAAACCCAACATAGTAGATGGCGCATCAATCGGACGCAAAATCTAAATGTTATTCAGGTTTAAGGGAAACAGCCCCGGCCCATCAAGCCCAATGGGCGGGCAGGTCGGCCCTACCTGGTTCGGCGGGTCTGACCTGGCTGGGGGTCGGCCCAGCCTGGTGGAGTGCGGCCCACCCAGGGACCCGGCCCGGCGGGTCTGACCAGGATTGTGGGTCAGCCCGGCCTGGTGGGGCGCGACCTCCAGGCAGACCCGGCCCGGGTAGCAGGCATGTTCGGCTCACTCGATGGTGCCGAGTAGCACAAACCCTCCTTTTTGTCCGTCCGGCCAAAGCCGACCGGTTTGTCTTGCGTGACGGTCCCGCAAAGCGGGCCGCTGTCCTCCCATGCAGTGCCAAACAATGCCATAGTTTCTTCCGCTCGGCCAGCAGGCGACTGACCGGTTCACTAGCTGAGAGGCCCGCAGAAGGGGGCCGCAGTTCCTCTGTATCATGGCACCACGAAGAGTCGTGGTCTTCTGCCCGGATGGCTATAGCTGACCGGTTCATCCAACAAGAGTCATGCAGTCTCCCCTCCGTGAAACACCCGATGACACGGTCTTCCAGTGGTTCGACCTGTTGGTTGTCCGGTTCTTCAGCCCAAGAGGCCCATGGTTGCGGTCCATGGTTTACCTTCACGCGGCTAGTGCGCGACAACTTCCTCCGGTCTCAGCCGCCTCTAGTCATCGCTGACAAAATAATTTAAAACCAAGGGAGGGTCTTTGGGTCATGTTTATTCGGCCCGCGCCGTCCACGTTAGGCGATAACAAATGGCCGAAGAAAATCCAATGAATTCATCAAGAACGAGATATAATTTTTTCATCTAAAATTGTACAAAACCCCCTACTTCGATTCATGGTTTATTGGTTGTAGTAGCTGAAAATGGTTTCCTGAAAGACGATGTCGTTCCATCAATGTTAGAGGGAGATTTGTTGTTGTTGGCAACATTCTTCACGTTATATGTCTTCTTCCTTGACATGGGGGAAGAATAATGTTGAAGACGTTTGGGGGCCTTGTGTTCTTCGTTGAGAGAGTACGTAGTTCTTCATGAGAAGAAGTCCTTCTCTATTCTCCTAAATCTCCACAAACAAAAAATGTGCCAACCCAAAAGTTATAGCATTGCTATTATTTTTATTTTTGATATAAATTTCAAAATAATTCAAAATTTAGAGGATCCAATTAAATAATTATTCATTAATTGGGAGCATGTTGGCATCTTAATTATAGAAAGTGGAATGTAGAGTGTTTAAAATTAAAGAGGATATGTGGAGTGTTTAGGACATAAAGGGGGGGTTTCAAGGGCAGTTAAAGAGTCTAAACTCGTATGGGACCCACCATTAGTTATTTCCTCCCATGGGAGGTTAGGGTGTGGGGGGACCCACCCCTAACCTCCACCTAGAGTCTTTAACCACCTAACAATTAAAAATATCTTTCACACAAATTTTTATTTAGGATTTATTTAAAAAAAGTAACCCAAAATTATAACTTCCATCCTATATAAAACACAACTGTGATAAATATCCCCTTAAGATAATATCAACGTTGCGAGTTCATCAGTGTCCTCAGATTTCAATTCCGATTATCAGTTAAAAAGATAGAAAAACTGGCAAGTATATTTACTAAACGTACATGAACAAAAAAATAGAAATTTATTTTCGGCACACCAGGCCTCGGAATCAAGCGCCTTCAAAAATTGTGGACTCGTATAATTACCATGTATTTAAGAAATAACATTCCACGAAATTTCCGGGTCGTTAAATTCTCCCCACCTCGTGGATTTACATCTCAATAAGCTACATCATATAATAAGGGATCAAATGGAGGGTACTGAGCACGCATTTGAGCCTCCCGCTCACATGTGCTCTACGGGAGGTTCTCGTAATGCTAGCGAACGCGCACTAGAGGAATCAACCGTCCACACAGAACCCACTCCCATCGATCCTCAATATCCACTAAAACATCTATTAATGTCACCCAGAAAATGATGTCTAGCTCTCCATGGTCGATGATGTGGGATGGGTCATTCCCGTATCTCCTCAACTGAGATACATGGAAGACGTTGTGCACCTGGTGCAACTTGGTGGAAGAGCCAGGTGGTAAGCCACCTCGCCTACTCTACGGAGGACCTGGAGCGGTCCGAGGAATCATGTTGATAACTTGTTACCTCGGCCAAATCTCTGCAGACCTCTTCATGGTGAGACACATAGGATGGCGTGGTTTCCATCCTCAAACTGCAATGATCTCTGTCTCATATCAGCATAGGAATTCTGCATGTTCTATGAAGTCTTCATCTTCTCATGGATGATTAGTACCATCTCCGTCGTAGACTTCACCATCTCTGGTCTTACAAGTGCAGACTCCCCTGGGTTAGTCCAGCACATAGGTGATCTGCAAGGTCGGTCGTACAATGCCTCGTAAGGTGTCATCCCGATGGTAGAGTGGTAGCTGTTGTTATCTGAAAACTCTAACAACGTCAAGTGGTCCTCCCAACTATGACCAAAGATGAGGATTTTTGCATATAGCATGTCCTAGAGAGTCCGAATAGTCCTCTCAGTCTGACCATCCATCTATGGGTGGAAGGCAGTGCTCAAGCAAAGCTGCGTCCCGAAAGCCTCCTACAACCCCTTCCATAGCTAGGAAGTGAAACGGGCATCCTGATTGGAGACAATCGCCGATGGAACACTGTGAAGCCATATGACCTCCTATACATAGAGGTGTCACATGCTATCTACTGATCCTTGGTCTCTAATCGATATGAAGTGGGACAACATGGTGAGTCGGTCGACAATCACCTAGATAGAATCATGTTCTCTGGATTTATGTGGAAGTCCCGTCAAGAAATCCATTGATATCCCATCCCACATCTACTATGGGACCTCAAAGGGCTGAACCAAGCCTGCTGGAACCTGGTGCTCCGCCTTCACTTGCTAACAAGTGAGGCATCGTGAGACATTATATAACGACCCATACTTTATATACATGGTTATTACTTCAAAATTTAATCATACTTATTACAACATATAATAGAACCATGGTAGGACCGTATAGGTATAGTGTCTTCATAAACGAGAAAACATATACAACTGGTTTATAAATCTTCTATGGTGTCTCCCATTTATTTCGTCATATCAAGAGTCCCATTTAGCATATCATAATTAATATATTTATTCCTAACCTAGGGAAAGATAACATACAAAAAGGGGAGCTCAAATGCTCAGTAAGGGTAAATAAAGGTAATATTAATCATATCATAACATTTTGAAAATCATAACCTGCAAAAGAGATCATAATATCTTAACATGGATTAAATCATAGAAGTGAAAATCAAATCCCAATAATAATAACATAAGACATGAAACTTTGTGGCATGCACACATAATCATAGAGAATCATTTCTTAGTAGTCAAGACTCATTTCCAAGACTATCATAGCGGACAAAGTCCATTTCTGAACCGAGATCACTCCTCGTTTCAGTCCTGTATTACTGAACTGGATTAACCTGTCGTTTGAGCCATGTCTATATCATGAGATATAAATCTTTACCCAATGAATTATAGGGAGATATAGGTCTCAACCATCTCATAATGAATCCTTTCTTATGTGTTCCACAAAATCATGAAATCATACATTATTGCATAACACATGAAATAAAAATGGGATTCTTAAAACATCATGACATCATAAAACAATTCATATAAGGTAAAGGACTTAATTAAAATAATTCCATCAAAACATAATCAAATCAATGTAATAATAGGGATTCAAATAGAACCCTATATCGTCTTATATGGAAATTAATTTTGATAATACATTTGAACTCCTTTCTTGAGGAAAATATCCTTTCTACTTCAAAAACATTTTACATTCATAACATGTCATATAATTTTAAAATAAAATAAGTTAATTAAAAATAAAAATGAAAACTTGTAAGGGAATCTTCATTTAAATAATGTTCTACAAATCCATTCAAGCCGTATAAGTTAAAAAAACATTCTTCTCGTACTTTGGCTGGAAAAGTCAAAAAGTACCTCGTACGAAAAACAACAAAAGATTCCTTTCATATTGTTTGCTAAAAGAATACCGAATGGTAAAATATGTATTTAAAAAATTGTAGGAGGATATAATTAGTATTACATATTGAGGAAACATGGATGTGGATGATAAATACACCCCAGTAAATACCAAAGTATAAACAATCTCGGATAAAAATGAAATTGTGTGATTTTCCCTTACCTTTGGTTAGATTTTCTTCATACATGTTCGAACCACATGTATGATGATTTAAATAATGTTATTGACTTTTTCCAGAATCATACTCATTGATATGATATCATATATAGTCATATTCTTAGCTTCTTATTAGTAATTTTTCATTGTTACTTGTTATTCGGGTATTTTTTTTTGTTCTTATGCGTGTTTTGTCGAATAAATTATTATTCTTCTTATTAGTTTATAGATACCTCATATCAATAAATGTATTAATGTAATATATATCATATTTATTCATTCAATTAATTTATATAATTACTATGTAATGAAAATCATGTAGAACGAGTCGCATCACATCGTGGAGACGGTAGGTTGTACGTACGCACGAGCGATGATATCGTTCCCATGATCGTGGAATTGTATTGAAGTGTATTTATACTATTTAAGAATAAATATCACTTTACAATAATCATATATAGTTACTCATTACACCATTATACCCATCCAGGTAAGGTGGTGGTTGAAAATAGATTACACCACGGCATGGAGACGTTATCCCGTACGTACGCATGCGCGGTTATTTCATTTTTATGTATGATGGATAGAAGATGGAATAGGGTTTTTTCATATTTATAATAACATATCAGTATATAATTAATACTGATGTTATTTATTTATCATGAAACAACTAAATAAGAAGAATTTGAAGAAGAATGAAATTGGAAAGGATCGGTAATGGATATTACCTCTTCTTTGAAACGCCTCTTCTTAACATCCTCTTAGAGAACTTAAAATGGTCTTTGAAGAAGACCAGGACCTCTAGGATGATTCTAGGGAAGTGGAGAAGTGATTTTGGAAGGGTTTGGCCATGCTTGAATGATCAACATTGTGTAAAGAGAAGAGGGAGGAGGTGTCCTTTTATAAGGGAGTAGAAGGGCACCTTAGGAAAACTAAAAATATTATTTTATAATAAAGTTACATTCGGTTTTTAATAGCTCTAAATTTATTTATATCGAAGCTAAGGTGGGGATGGGTCTAAATCCTATCAACCAATAGATTTTAGACAAGTTTAGGTTACTACTTTATCCTTATCATTTATATTTATCTCTATGTTAAATAATTTAACTTTTACTATGTCTTTTTGTTTTCTTACAGTATATGGTTAATAAACTTAATATAACAAGACAAAAAAACCCCAAGTGGTTTATTATTAGTATATATATCTTTATATAAGTCATTTTTCCAAACCTTAGATTATTAGAAATAAAATAACAATTAGTAATATAATGTTTTTTTAAAAACTATTTTATGTTAATTTTGACACTTTTTGGTACATGATTTTTGTGAAAATCATAACAGAATGATATTTTCTAACCAAGTTAATTAATTCAACACTAAAAAGTCATATGAACCTATAAAATTAGTGTAATTTATAAAAAGTCTAAAATTACATTTATTTGGGCATTTATAACATCAATTATATTAATATTCTTTTAATAAGGTAATTACTGCATCTTCGTTGTGTCATAAATAAATTAAATTATTTAAAGTCTAAAAATTATAAATAAAATATCATTATGTAGGAAATATTTTTATCTTTCTAATTAATATTTATAATTGGATTTATCATATGTATAACCCTATATTAAAAATGATTCAGTTATTAAACTTTGGTTTTATCTATTTTAACTCTTCTTTAGATAAAATAATATTAAATGTCCTAATCTAACCCAAGTGGACCTAAATGGTCATATTATATTAATAATGTTGTTTTTTGTCTAATTAAACTTATCCAATAGAATTAGGACATGTGTTAGTATAATAGTAACATCATTTTTACCCTTAATTACCCAATTTACTATTTACCGCGATAAATAAAAGTAAATAGTTAATATTCATCAAAAAATATATTCATCCCATTGAACCACATTTTACTTACTGATATCAACCGGGTCTCTCAGATTTTTGAAATTTCATTCATAGAAGCGATAAAATAATTTTTTATGCAAAATTCAGTTTTTTTAACTACCACTTAGTGGTTTCAATATTCATCAAAAATTGAATGTTTTCAGAAAATTACCAAATTTTACCCGAGGAAAATTTCGATATTCTGATTCCAAAATTGAAGTCCATTTTTTAAAGATAATTTTTATAAATTTTAAAAAAGTGGTTATTAATATTTATAACGGCAATTTTATATAGCATATAGTTGTTTAGTGAAATTCATTATTGCGTACAACGTAAGCTATCGAGGAAAGTCGTGATTGCGTGTAAAGCAAGACAAGCTAGTCTTGTGTGTAGTGAATTATTCCATTGATGATGTATATAACATAAAAAAAATATTTCTCATAAAAATCTCGGGTGTAACATTCTACCCCCCTTAAAATGAATTTCTCCCTCGAAATTCGTCACTTTGTAACAAACAGATGAGGATACCTCTCCCTCATCATATCCTCAAGCTTCAATGTAGCTTCTTCTAATTGGTGGTTCCTCAATAAAACTTTCACCAAGTGAGTGGTCTTGTTTCGTAGAACTTTTTCACTACGATCCAGAATCTCTATCGGCTATTCTTCATAAGAAAGATCTTGCTCCAACGGTAAAACTTATGAGCTGAGTACTTGTGAAGGATCGGGTATGTACTTTCTCAGGAGTGATATATGGAACACATCATGAACTTGAGAGATATTCAGTGGAAGCCCCAATCGGTAAGCTACCTTCCCAACACGATCCAGTATTTTGAAAGGACCGATATAACTAGGGCTCAACTTTCCCTTCTTTCCAAATCTCATTAATCTCTTCCAGGGAGATAGTCGTAAGAACACTTTATCTCCCACTTCAAAATCTAGGTCTTTTCTTTGGATATCGGTGTAAATTTTTTTTCGACTCTACACTGCTCTTATGTGTTGTTGAATAGATCGGACATTTTTTCCATCTCATAAACAAGATTAGGTCCTAATATCTTTCTTTCCCCAACTTTATCCCAGCAAGTTAGAGTTCTGCATTTATTTCCCTAGAGGGCTTCATAAGGAGCCATCTGAATATAGAAGTTAAAGCTATTATTATAAGAAAATCCCACCAATGGTAGGTGTTGATCCCAACCACCTTTGAGATCCATAGAGAAATCTCTCAACATATCTTCTAGAGTTTGAATTGTCCTCTCAGACTGACCTTCTGTGTGAGGATGAAAAGTAGTGCTGAAACTCAACTCTGTATCTAGAGTATGCTGAAGACTTCGCCAAAACTTCGAGGTAAACCTCAGAACTAGATCAGATATAATGGAAAGTGGTACTCCATGCAATATTTCCACTTCCTTTACATATATCCTGGCAAGCTGATCAAGAGAGAAATCCTCTATTATTGAAATGAAGTGTTTTGACATCGTAAGACGATCAACTATAACCCAGATAGCATTATTTCCATTGGATGTTTTAGGATGTTCGGTGACAAAGTCCATAGTGATGTTTTCCCATTTCCATTCGGGTATGGGTAATGGTTGTATCATCCCCTTATACTTTTGTCTCTCAGCTTTAACTTGCTGACAAACCAAGCATCGAGATACATATTCAGCAACATCTCTCTTCATGACATCCCACCAGAAGTACTCTTTCAGGTCCCTATACATCATTGTGCTTCCAGGATGAATAGAGAATGAAGAACTTTGAGCCTCATCCAGCAGCTCCTTCTTTAATTCTGGTATGGGAGGAACACAAACCCGATTCTTGAACCTTATTATACCATCACAATCAAGGTTGAATTCAGGAACATTTCTTTCTTTTTTTTTGTAACTCTACATCTTCTTTCTGTGCCTCTTTAATCTTCACATGAATAGATGGTTGAACATTCATTTGAAAAAGATATGATTTTCCCCCATCCATTATGATTCCAAGATCCATCCTTTGTAAATCCATAAATATTGGATGTTTTGAGATCCTCATCATGGATAAGCTAGCATGGTCTTGTCGACTTAGTGCATCTGCCACCTTGTATGCTTTCCCAGGGTGGTAATGAATTGAGAAATTGTAATCCTTAATCAGCTCCGTACATCTTCTTTGGCACATATTCTGCTCATTTTGTGTGAAAATATATTTCAAACTTTTATGATCAGTATAAATATCCCACATTTCACCATAAAGATAATGCCTCCAAATTTTTAATGCGATGATTACCGTAGCTAACTCCAAATCATGAGTTGGGTAATTTTTCTCATGATTTTTCAACTGTCGTGAGGCATAAGCAATCACCATATCATTTTTCATAAGAACACACCCCATCCCCTTCTTGGATGCATCATTGTAGATCACAATCCTTTCTCCACTACAAGGCAGTGTGAGAAGAGGTGCACTGGATAGCCATCTTTTTAACTACTTGAAATTCTCTTCACACTCCTCTGTCCACATGAACTTAACTCCTTTTATAGTCAACCTGGTGAGTGGATTAGATAATAGTGAAAAATCATTCACAAAACGTCGATAATATCCAGCCAGACAAAGAAAACATCGGATCTCATTTACTGTTGTTGGTCTCGACCATCTTTTGATAACCACTATTTTTGCTAGATCCACAGATATCTCCTCTTTGGAGATTATGTGACCTATAAATGAAGCTTTTTGAAGCCAAAATTCACACTTAGTAAATTTGGCATAAAGATTCTCCTTTCTCATGGTCGTCAATACAATTCTCAAATGATCTTCATGTTCATCCTTGCTCTTTGAATAGACAAGAATATCATCTATAAATACTACCACAAACTGATCAAGATAGTCTCTAAAGACTCTATTCATTAGATCCATGAATATAGAAGGGGAATTAGTAAGACCAAATGGCATCACAATAAATTCATAGTGTCCATACCTTTTACGGAAAGCCGTCTTTGATATATCCTCCCTTTTGATCCTTAATTGATGATAACCTGAACGAAGATCAATCTTGGAAAATTATTGAGCTCCGCGTAGTTGATCAAATAAGTCATCAATGCGCATGAGAGGATATTTGTTCTTGATAGTGATATTGTTAAGTTCTCGATAATCAATGCAGAGTCGCATTGATCCATCATTATTCTTAACAAACATGGTAGGTTCTCTCCAAGGTGACACACTAGGGTGTATGAATCTATTATCAAGATTCTCTTAGAGTTGATTCTTGAATTCCTGCAACTCAATTGGGGCCATTCTATAAGGTGTCCTTGAAATAGGCATAACACCCGGTATGAGCTCTATTAAATACTCAACATCACGTTTTGGTGGAAGACCTAGAAATTCCTCCGGAAAGACATCATCAATCTCCCGTACAATGGGCATATTCTTAATCGCGAGTTTCTCTCCAACCATTTGAGATAAATAACCTTCATTTAGTGGAATGAAGAGCCATAAGATGAAAGAAATTTACACCGGATGGTTATGTTCATCCTTGTATTGATAGATGATCATAGATTGATCTGGAATATGAAATGTGACTTCCCTTATTTGGCAATCGATATGAGCTCCGTATAATGAAATCCAATCCATGCCAAGAATCACATCGAAATCTACTATAGGAAGGATCACAAGATTTGCAGGAAGAACATTCCCACAAATGTCAATTGGAGAAGAATTATAAACTTTTGATGCAACCGTTGTTCCATTAGGAGTTGTCACAGCTAACTCAACATCTAATTGTTGAGGTAATATGGAGATACCCTTAGAAAATGCTTCAGAAATAAAAGATTGGGTGGATCCAGAATAAAAAAAACATTTTCTACTTTAGAGTGGATGGTAAGTGTACCTTTCACCACATCGTTATTGTACTCCACATCGCTAATAGAAATTGCATGGGACTTTCTTTTGTCTCTGGCCTTAAGAATTTTTTGACGTCGATCATCATCAATGAACCTTGGATTAGGGAATTGATTAGCATAATGCCCTATTTCCATGCACTTGAAACATTGAAGAGTAGGAGGTGCATTCTGTGTAGCCTTTTCTTTGTTCGCATCACTAGACAACTTCTTCCCATCATTGCGGCATTCAAATGCCTGATGACCTTATTTTCCACATTTGAAACATTTACTTATCTCTTTAAGGCAATTCCCTCCTTGCTTCTTTCCACACATTGAGAATAAAGGAAAACTCATCTTCTTTTCAGTGTGGTCTTTGGATTTCACTTCGAATTCCATTTTCCTCTTCTTATCAAACCCATATGACTGATGGGTTACTCCAATCTCTATCTCAACCTTGATATCACATCGAACAATTCCCTCGTAGCTATTGAAGTCTCTAATGGCTAACGCCCTTCGAAGACTTGGTTTTAACCCACTAAATAATCGATCAATCTTACTCTCAGGTTGGATAACAATTCCAAAATCGTACCTTGTAAGTCTTGTAAAATTTTCTTCGTAGGTACCAACAGATTCATCATCCTTTTGCATCAGTTCAAGAAACACCTTCTCCATCTTTTTTTGAAGAATATGAGAGATGTACTTATTGTAAAACATGTTTTTGAACTCGTCTCATTCCATGGACTCTATTTCATCTCTTGGCCTTGTATTCTTGATATGGTTGTACCATTGATCAGCTTCTCTTTCTAAACGATATACTGCTAAGATGACTTTATCATGTTCAGAACATTGAAGAACTGAAAATACCATTTCAGTGGTACTAATCCATTGTTCAGCCACTAATGGATCAATTGAACCGCTGAATGAGGGTGGACGCTACCTCATGAAGGATTCAATAGAATGTTGTTCATTCCTTTGCTCGTTTGGAAGTCCTGTATGATTCATAGCTTGAGAATTTTGTGTTAGCATGGCTAAAAGATTTTTCATTCCATTTCCCATATCGTTTGGTTTCTCAGGAGGACAATCATTGCATTACCTGTCGCATTCTGCATTACCACGGTTCCTTCGGGTTCCATCCATTGACTAAAACCAAGAAAAATATTGTTAGCAACACTAATTATAATAGGAAAACCACATAATCAAGAATAAAATTTTACACTTGAGGTCTTATCATAGGTTCTTCGTGGCCATTTCTAAAACACTATGATTGTTCTAGGCTTAGATATCTCCTTAGGGCTAAGGATTTCACATCCTAGTTTCCAAATGATGACTATACCATTCCTCTGATACCAACTATAATGACCCATACTTTACATACATGGTTATTACTTCAAAATTTAATCATACTTATTACAACATATAATGGAACCCTGGTAAGACTGTATAGGTATAGTGTCATTAGAAACGAGGAAACATAAACAAATGGTTCATAAATCTTCTACGGTGTCTCCCATTTATTTCATCATATCTAGAGGCCCTTTTAGCATATGCTACTTGATATTCTTCTTCCGGACCTGGGGAAAGAAAACATACAAAAGGGTGAGCTCAAATGCTCAGTAAGGGTAAATAAAGGTAATATCAATCATATTATAACATTTTGAAAATCTTAACCTACAAATGAGATCATAATATCATAACATGGATTAAATCATAGAAGTGAAAATGAAATCCCAATAATCATAACATAAAACATGAAACTTTGTTCCATGCACACATAATCATAGAGAATCATTTCTTAGTTGTCAAGACTCATTTCCATGACTATCTTAACGGACAAAGTCCATTTCTGAACCGAGTTCAATCCTCGTTTCAGTCCTGTATTACTGAACCAGATTAACCTTCCATTCCATCCATGTCTATCTCATGAGATATAAATCGTTACCCAATGAATTGGATGGTGATATATGTCCCACCCATATCATAATTAATCCTTTCTTATGTGTTCCACAAAATCATGAAATCATACATCATCGCATAACACATGTAATAAAAATTTTATTCTTAAAACATCATGACATCATAAAACAATTCATATAAGGTAAAGGACTTCATAAAAATAATTCCATAAAAAATAATCAAATCAATGTAATAATAGGGATAGAAACAAAACCCTATATTGTCTTAGATTGAAAATAATTTTGATAAATCATTTTAACTCCATTCTTGAGGAAAATATCCTTTCTACTTCAATAAAATTTAACTTTTTTAACATGTCATATAATTATAAACTAAAAAAAGTTAATTAAAAACAAACATGAAAAATTGTAAAGGAAGCTTCATTGAAATAATGTTCTATGAATCCATTCATGCCGTATAAGTTAAAAAAACATTATTCTCCTACTTTGCCTGGAAAAGTCAAAAAGTACCTCGTACGAAAAATGACAAAAGATTCCTTTCATATTGTTTACAAAAAACATACAGAATGGTAAAATTTGTATTTAAAAAATTGAAGGAGGATATTATTAGTATTACATATTCATTAAACATGGATGTGGATGATAAATACACACCAGTAAATACCAAAGTATATACAATCTCAGATAAAAATTAGATTGTGAGATTTTCCCTTACCTTAGGTTCGATTTTCTTCGTACGTGTCCGAACCTCCTATATTATGATTTAAATAATGTTATTGACTTATTGCAGTATCATACTCATTGATATGATATCATATATGGTCATATTTTTAACTTCTTATTAGTAATTTTTCATTGTTACTTGTTATTCGGGTATTTATTGCTTTTTGTTCTGATACGTGTTTTGCCGAATAAATTCTTATTCTTTTTTTTAGGTTATAGATACCTCATATCCAGAATTTTATTAGTGTAATATATATCATATTTATTCATTCAATTCATTTATATAATTACTATGTAATGAAGATCATGTAGAACACGTTGCGTCACATTGTGGAGACGGTAGGCCGTACATACACACGAGCGATGATATCATTCCCATGATCGTTGAATTGGATTGAAGTGTATTTATACAATTTCAGAATCAATATCACTTTAAAAAAAATTATATATAGTAACTCATTACCCCATTATACCCATCTAAGTACGGTGGTGGTGGAAAATAGATTACACCACGGCGTGGAGACGGTATTCCGTACGTACGCACGCACGGTGATTTCATTTTTCCGTAGGATGGATAGAATGTGAAATAGGGTTGTTTCATATTTAAAAAAACATATCAGTATATAATTAATACTGATGTTATTATTTTATCATGAAACAACTAAATAATATGAATTTTAAGAAGAAAGAAATTGGAATGGATCGGTAGTTGATATTACATCTTCTTTGAAACGCCTCTTCTTAACTTCCTCTTAGGGAACTAAAAATGGTATTTGGAGAAGACCAGGTCCTCTAGGATGATTCTAGGGAAGTGGATAAGAAATTTTGGCTGGGTTTTGCTGAGCTTGAATGCTCAAAGTTGTGTAAAGAGAAGAGGGAGGAGGTTCCCTTTTATATGGGTGGAGAAGGGCACCTTAGAAAAACTAAAAATATTGTTCTATAATAAACATACATTCAGTTTTTAGTATCTCCAAATTGATTTATTTAGAAGCTAAGGTGGGGATGGGTCAAAATCCGATCAACCAATAGGTTTTAGAAATGTTTAGGTTACAATTTTATCCTTATCATTTAGATTTAACTCTATGTTAAATAATTTAACTTTTACCGTGTCTTTTTTTTCTTACACTATATGGTTAATAAACATACTATAACAAGACAAACGAACCCCAAGTGGTTTATTATTAATATATATATCCTTATCTAAGTCATTTGGCCGAACCTTAGATTTTTAGGAATAAAATAACAATTAATAATCTAATATTTGTTTTAAAAACTATTTAATGTCAATTTTGACACTATTTGGTACATTATATTTTGTGAGAATCATTATAGAATGATATGTTCGAACCAAGTTAATTAATTCAAAACTAACATTTCATATAAACCTATAAAATTAGTGGAATTCATAAAAAGTCTAAAATTACCTTTATTTGGGCATTTAAAACATCAATTATGTTAATATTTTTTTAATAAGGTAATTATTGCATCATCGCTGTGTCTTAAATAAATTAAATTATTTAAAGTCTAAAGATTATAAGTAAAATATAATTATCTAGGAAATAGTTTTATCTTTTTAATGAATATTTATAATTGGATTTATCATATTAATAACACTATATTAAAAAAAATTAGTCATTAAACATTGATTTTAACTATTTTAACTCTTCTTTTAATAAATTAATATTAAATGTCCTAATCTAATCCAAGTGGGCCTAAATGGTCATATTATATTCATAATGTTGTTTTTGGTCAAATTAAAATTATCCAATAGAATTAGGACATGTGTTAGGGTAATATTAATATCATTTTTATCCTTAATTACCCTATTTACTATTAACCGTGGTAAATAAAAGTAAAAAGTTACTATTCACCAAGAAATATTTTCATCTCAATGAACCACATTTTACTTACTGATATCAACCGTGTCTCTCTGATTTTTGAAATTCCATTCATAGAATCGGTAAAATTATGTTTTATGCAAAATTCAGTTTTTTAATTAACACTTAGTGATTTCACTATTCATCAAAATTTGAATGTTTTCAAAAAAATACCAAAATTTCACCCTTGGGAAATTTTGATATTTTGATTTCAAAAATGAAGTCCATTTTAAAGATAATGTTTATAAAATTTCAAAAAGTGGTTATTACTATTTATAATGGGCTATTTTATATAGCATATCGTTGTGTAGTAAAATTCATTATTAGGTAGAACCCAAGATGTCAAGGAAAGTCGCGATTGCGTTTAAAGAAAGCCCAGCTAGTGTTGTGTGTAGTGAAAGATTCCTTTTGTAATTCCCCGACCCCAGTTACCCAGATTCGGTGCATTATTTTAATACATTGGCATGATCACAAGAAATATCAAGTCTCGAAAGACCGATTAGTTTAGTAGCCTTGGAAACAAGATTCATACATATGTTCAAAATTACAACTTGAAGTGAAATACAACAAAATTTATTCCATTAGAAGCATCCAAGCCTCATAGATTATGCCTGCAGGTCATTCATAACTAACTTCTTCATATCCTGGGAAAAATAAAACATTGAAAGGGGTGAGCTCAGATGCTCAGTAAGGATAACAAAAGAGAGGAAACATTTATAAGTAAACATAAACATTTAAGGCATTTTATAACTAAAACAAAAGCCTTATTAAACATGAACTTCAGCATAATATGGAAAAAGTAAAATCAAATAATGCCATTTACCTTCTCACATGGATATTATACTAGTCGAATAATCACATGAAATATCGATAACCACTTTCATAATGAGGGAATGTATAATGCCGGACATTCTGAAACATTTTGTCAAGGCCTCGGCCAAGACGTCTAAAATGATTTAGGCCTCGGCCAAAACCATAAATCAAATCGGGAAAGGGCCTCGGCCAATTCCACGTCTAGTTGTCTCGTGAGACCTACCGATGCATCGAGTAGCAATAGCGGGCACCACCCATCACATATTAAGTCCAATACATTCCTCATATGAATAGGTTTAAACATAACATAAACATTCATATTAAAACTAGAATACGAATTGTCAATACTTTCTCCATAAACCATGAATGGTATAAAAATAACTCATCCATAGTCAAACATACCACAAAACCTTCAACACAATATGGATGATTTGTATCATGATAAATCAACTTCAAAACAAGTTTTAAATCATTTAAAGGATTTCGAAATAGATGAAAATGATTTGTAAAACTCTTTGAGAGAAATACACCTTTTTCATGAAAACATTTAAAAGTCACACAATTTAGAAAAGAAGTCATTTAAAGACATTTTTGACTCAAAGTGTCCCATACCACATTGAATCTTTTGAAAGGAATTAACTTTTTGAAAACATTCATTTCCATATAAATAAATAATTAAAAACCATTTAGAAAATATGGACATTTGTTAAAAGATTTATAAATAAAAATCTTTAAAACATTTGAAATTCTGATCTTGATAAAGAGTACCTTTCAAAATCCTTAAAATCTTCATTTCGAAATCATTTTTATGAGAAATGGTCATGGATGGTAAAAATATCCAAGCAAATACTTACTCATAAACAATCTCGGGTAATAATGAGATTGAGGAATAAACCCTTACCCACTTGGTAACTTATGAAACATACAACCCATGAAATAGGTATCATACAATTAATATGTAAAAACACATAAGGTAAAGTGTATTACACAAAGAATACAATTATGGGTAGTACATACACCACACAAAAGGTAATAGTGGCAATATGGCATGAATCGCACGGAAATAAAGAGTGAGATGAAAACCCCTTACCTCGTGTCCAACTTTACCCGTTCCTTCATTAATATAATGAATAATAAACTAAAGTTAATTTCTAATTGCTTAAGAACCTATTTCAAGTTTATTATTCCTTTTATATCAATTATTACCATGTTATAAACATTATGTAAACATTTAAGTTAATAACATTTATTTTTTCGATATTTGGTACTTGAGTCAAAATAGACTTTTTTATAATTACATGTTGTCCATGTGGTCAATAGTTCATCATATACATAATGGTATTTATGATTTAGATATCATGTATATCATATATATCTAGTATATATATGTATTTATAATAGTATATAACATTTAGAGGTAAGAAATGAAATGCACCGTTCATGGAGACGGTAAGCCGTACGTATGCATGAACGCTACTTTCATTTCTATTTCTTAATTTAATGGAATTAAATAAAAATGATACATAGTTATATTATAATTCCATTATAATATCATATATACATACAGTTCCATCATAATGGCCACCATGAGAGGCGGTAAGTTGTAATTGAACAATCATCGTTTCCTGAGGCGTTAGTTTTCCATCCACAGAAACATTATGTTCTTCATCCATTAGATGCAGGTGTGTGTAAGTGTAGTTCAAATACTTCTTATAACAACATCCTAGTATATTTAGGATACTGGTGTTGTTACAAAATAAAGGAAATAAAAAGAATTTAGGGGTTGGAGAAACAAAATAAAAGATAACAACTTAAGAGAAACCATTAGCTTTAATTTTGGTAACTTCCTTTGGTTTGAACCAAAGGACTTATTGAAGTGTTATATGCCTAAGGTAAGGCTTCTAGGGGGAGTAGAGGGATGTAGGGAGCTTATTTGGGCAGAGTTTGGACGAGCCAAGTGGCTTGAGAGGTGTGAGAAATTTGGTATAAGTGGTCTCTTTTTATAAGGGAGAGGAGGGGATCTTTAGGAAAGAGTGAATGTATTAGTTTATAATATAATTATATTCGGTTTATAATGGTCCAAATATCATTGAGGTCAATGATACGATGAATCATATTCGAAATAAAATCAACCAATAGGAATTGGACAGTTTTTAGATAATATTTTAATCATTATAATCTTATTTATTTAAATGATTCATTAATGAGGTAAACATTGCATCATTATTGTGTCATTAATAATTTAAATTATATGGTGTATAAAAATTATAAATAAAATATAATTATGTTGTAAATCGTTTATTCTTTCTAATGACTATTTATAATAAAAAATCCTACATGTATAGCTCTATGTAAAAATTGTTCTTCTAAAAGATATAAGCTTTTGTCATTTTTGTATTTATTTTAACTTTATTAATATAATGTGTCCCGGCCAATTACAAGTGGCTCCATGGGCTCCCAAAATCGACCCAAGGATTCCCATGGTCGGGTATGTGTCCACCAATAAGGTTAGGACACGTTTTAGGGTAAATTAACATTATTATAATATTATTTTGTTACACTTATTTACCGGATTTACCCTTTAACCATGGTAAATAAAATTTTTTCCGAAGTAATTATTCAAAATGTGTAAAAATAAAAGTTACCTATTTACATAATTTGGACATCCTGATTCCAAATATGGAATCCATGTTTTCAAATTCAAATCACGGAGGTGGCAGAAATTAATTTAATATTAATTCCCACTTTCAAAACAAAAAGTGTGTTTTTAAGTTATAATAACTATCAAAAGATTGACACTTGTTTATGTCTGGTTTAATTGTTAAATTATGTTAAATGACCAAAATTGTATTTAATGGTAAAAATATATTCTAAATATTCTTTATAACCCCACAAATTTATAATTTATCACCATTAATTATTTTGATTAAAAAAGATGTTTTTAATTAAAATTTATTAATTTTTCACTATTCATCAAAAGATTAAAGTTATCCGAAAAGTACCAAATTTTCACCCTAGGCTAAATTCGATATTCCGAATCCAAAAATGAAGTCCATTTTGATAAATTAAATTTATAAAATTTCAAAAAGTAGATATTAATATTCATAACGGCTAGTTTGATTAGTTGTGGTGTGTTAGGACTTGAGGTTGCGTAAAACACACGCTATTGCATTATTCCAAGGGAAACATACTGTGGAAGCTTGGGGTGTTATATTGTAAATTTTTGATGTCCCTATTATTTTATTTAGTCAAATTGAATATATAAGAGATTAAAATATTATATTTAAAAAGGGGTCACCATTAAAAGTCGGTAAAAGGGCTTTTTTTGAAAAAGTACTTCTTTTATCTGAAAAAAAATGAATTTGTTCTTACATTATGTCTAAGGAACTCATAATATGGATTCTAAGGTTTATATAAAGTTAAAAATTCAGTTAATACTATTCATAACCTCTTTTGAATGGATTGTTTGGTAAGTCATGGTGCGATTGAACTTGGTGGTGCGTGTAGTGAAGGTTATTGATTTATTTTGAAGAATTAAAACACTATGAAATCATGGGGTGTTACATTCGTCCCTCATTTAATAAATTGCGTTCTCGTAATTTGATATTTTTCTTTGAAAATAAATGTTGAAATTAGAAAATATCTTTGTGAGAAAACCAACATCGGAAATTGGATTAATAAAATTTAGTCTTAATAAGAGGAAAAGAGAAATGAAAGGGTCGCCACCAAATCATGATCTCGATTAGGAGAACATTGGTGGAAATTAGAGACATATAATTAGAGGAAAAACGTAAATATTTATAGGAAGTGATTGAGTTCGTTGATCACAAACAAGTGTAAAATTGAGGTCCTTAAATTCATCAATCTATGATGATTTAAAATACCATCAGTTCAACAGAACATAAGGTATTATGATAACACATTTTTGCTTTTAAGATCCCTTTAATAAAGTAAAAAAATTAAAGAAAAATATATACTTGACAAGTAGAGTTCCATCCTTTAACTAATCTTTACCACAAACTCAACTTTCACTCTAAAAGATAATAGAACGTAAAAGATATTCTATTTATCCTAATCGTATACGGTCCAAAATATAATGAATTTATAATTCACATATCAGACCCTAAAAAAATCAACATTATACTATCCAGGGACTTCATGTAGTCCAGTGGAAGGCGGTAAATCCCAATCACACTATGGTTGTGGATTCGATTCCCGCAGCCTTGTCCGACGTGACGGGATGTCACACGGTCTCTCTGTTGTCCTTTTTATAAATATCCAAAAATAATCTCAAACTAGAATTATCCAAAATACTTCTATCCAAGTCCCAGACTTATAAAGAAGATAAACACAATGAAGATCCTTTTTTCAGCTTAATAACATTTGAACACTTTCATCATGTATTCTTTTACCATAAAACCATATTGACTAGGTTCATGCTCCCTTATTCTTTAAAGAATACTGGATATACTCCTTCTATCCAAAAATGTTGTAAACTCCAAAAAGGTAGTCATGAATATACAATATAATTAATTCAAATCAACCATCTCTTATTCCAAAATCACTACCTCAGTATCAAGACCATATTAAAGAATACCTTTCCTTCAAAAATGTATTTTCAAAGAAAAGTGTATCTTACTATTAAGTCACTTTTAATAGAACTATAAAATCTGAAATGCTCAATAAAATAGTACTGCAGTACAATCCTTATTTATCTCCATAATTCATGTAACCAGTATACTGTTGATACAACACTCAATTAAAAAACATAAGAAATCTTATCATTCCTCTTCATTTTTGGTAGTATCATAACGTGATTATTATCCAATAGCATCATTTATGGTATACTCCGATGAATAGGACATTGATTTCGTAGTGTCCCAACTCTTTGCAGATGAAGCATTGCACATTTGAAACCTTTTCCTTATCCTTGCAGTCACATACATTGTGTCCTTTTTCTCCACGCTTATAACAAACTCCCATTCTCTTCAGGCATTTACCAAGGTTATTCTTTCCACAATTATCACATATGTGAAAATCCTTCTTTCCCTTCTTCCCTTTATCCATCTTTCTCTTTTCCATCTTTTTCATCTCTTTCTTCCCTTCAAATCCATAGGACTTAGAGAATTATTTACTTATCTTCTTAACACATGACATTATTTCTTCATATGATGAGAGTACGTGGGAGAATATTTCCCTTCTTAATTATGGCATAAGACCACGAAAGATATGATCCTTCTTACATGTTGGATCATAGGTATTGCTGGAGTTCTCAATCCTTCTACTGGGCGCCGTTTCTATACAATGGCATACACTAGGTCAATTTATGAATCACAATTCATAATTCCAAACAGGTAACATGACTAATGTAAATTGGACACATTATGGATTATATTCCATAAGAAAAAAAAATGTTTTCTTTGAGTAAGTATATACTCGTGAGCCCTTCATAATGGTTTGTAAATAAAACGAGAATTATCCTTTGAAAATCCCCACGAGAGTGTCATAACCAAGAGTGCAGCAAGGCCCGTTGTCATGCACCAGTTCCCGTTCGAGTCTAGCTCAAAGAGGTGTTTTCGGGTTTTACCCCTAGGTACATCTGTGCCAGAGCCACCTCTACCTGCTCGTATCCAGACAGGGATGTCTTGCTCGGAAAACTCACAAAATCTCTAAAATACCAAAATTCTAGGAAGTTTTATATATACTAATCCTAAATGTCTAACTTAGGGCTATGTGCTCTAATCAGAGATTATCTAAATCTAGCTTCCAAGGTTTGTACTAAACTTCCTCTGATACCAACTATAATGCCCCGACCCCTGTTACCCAGAGTCGGTGCATTATTTTAATACATTGGCATCATCACAAGAAAGATCAAGTCTCGAATGACCAATTAGTTTAGTAGCCTTGGAAATAATATTCATACATATGTTCAACATTACAACTTGAAGTGAAATACAACAAAATATATTTCATTAGAAGCATCCAAGCCTCATAGATTATGACTATAGGTCATTCATTACTAACTTCTTCATATCCTCGGAAAAATAAAATATTGAAGGGGGTGAGCTCAGATGCTCAATAAGGATAACAATATAGCGGAAACATTCATAATTAAACATAAACATTTAAGGCAATGTATAACTAAAACAAAAGCCTTATTAAATTTGAACTTCAGCATAATATGGAAAAAGTAAAATCAAATAATGACATTTACTTTCTCACATGGATATTCTACTAGTCAAAAAATCGCATGAAATATCGATAACCACTTTCATAATGAGGGAATGTATAATGTCGGACATTCTGAAACATTTTGTCAAGGCCTCGTCCAAGACGTCTAAAATGATTAAGGCCTCAGCCAAAACCATAAATCAAATTGGGAAAGGGACTCGGCCAATTCCACGTCTAGTTGTCTCATGAGACCTACCGATGCATCGAGGAGATATAGCGGGCACCACTCGTCAGTTATTAAGTCCAATACATTCCTCATATGAATAGGTTTAAACATAACATAAACATTCATATTAAAACTAGGATATGAATTGTCAATACTTTCTCCATAAACCATGAATGGTATAAAAATAACACGTCCATAGTCAAACATACCACAAAACCTTCAACACAATATGGATGATTTGTATCATGATAAATCAACATCAAAACAAGTTTTAAATCCATTAAAGGATTTTTACATAGATGAAAATGATTTGTAAAACTCTTTGAGAGAAATACCCCTTTTTCATGAAAACATTTAAAAGTCACACAATTTAGAAAAGAGGTCATTTAACGTATTTTTTGAATCAAAGTGTCCCATACCACTTTGAATCTTTTGAAAGGAATTAACATTTTGAAAACATTCATGTCCATATAAATAAATCACTAAAAATAATTTTGAAAATATGGACATTTGTTAAATGATTTCGAAAGAAAAATCTTAAAAACATTTGAAATTCTGATCTTGATAAAGAGTACCTTTCAAAATTCTTAAAATCTTCATTTTGAAATCATTTTTATGAGAAATGTTCTTGGATGGTAACAATATCCCAGTAAATACTTACACATAAACAATCTCGGATAATAATGCGATTGAGGAATTAACCCTTACCAATTTGGTAACATACGAAATATACAACCCATGAAAGAGGTATCATACAATGAATATGTAAATATACATATGGTAAAGTGTATTACACAAAGAATACAATTATGGGCAGTACATACAACACACAAAAGGTAATAGTTGCAATATGGCATGAATCTCACGAAAATAAAGAGTGAGATGAAAACCCCTTACCTCATGTCCAACATGACCCGTTCCTTCTTTAATATCCTAAATAATAAACTAAAGTTAATTTATACTTGATTAAAAACCTTTTCAAGTTTATTATTCCTTTTATATCAATTATTACAATGTTATAAACATTATGTAAACATTTAAGTTAATAACGTTTATTTTGTCGATATTTGGTACTTGAGTCAAAATGGACTTTTTATAATTACATGTTGTCCACGTGGTCAATAGTTCATCATATCCAGAATGGTATTTATGATTTAGATATCATGTATATCATATATATCCAGTATATACATGTATTTATAATAGTATATAACATTTAGATGTAAGAAATGAAATGCACCGTTCATGGAGACGGTAACACGTACGTACGCATGAACGCTACATTCAAGTCTATTTCTTAATTTAATGAAATTAAAACAAAATGATACATAGGTATATTATAATTACAGTATAATATCATATATAAATACAGTTCCATCATAATGGCCACCATGGGAGGCGGTAAGATGTAATTGAATAATCATCGTTTCGTGAGGCGTTAGTTTTCCATCCACAGAAACATTATGTTCTTCATCCATTAGATGGAGGTGTGTCTAAGTGTAGTTCTAATACTTATTAGAACAACATCCTAGTATATTTAGGATACTGGTGTTGTTACAAAAGAAAGTAAATAAAAAGAGTTTAGGGGTTGGAGATACAAAATAAAAGACAACAACTTAAGAGAAACCATTAACTTTAATTTGGGTAACTTAATTTGGTTTGAATCAAACGAATTCTTGAAGTGTCTTCTGCCTAAGGTAAGGCTTCTAGGTGGAGGAGAGGGATGTAGGAAGATTAGTTGGGCAGAGTTTGGATGAGAAATGTTGCTTGAGATTTGTGAGGAATTGGGTAGAAGTGGTCTCTTTTTATAAGGGAGGGGAGGGGCTCTTTAGGAAAGAGTGAATGTATTACTTTATAATATAAATATATTCGGTTTATAATGGTCCAAAAATCATTGAGGTCGAAGATAATATGACTCGTATTCTAAATAAAATCAACCAATAAGAATTGGAAAGGTTTTAGATAATATTTTAATCATTATAATCTTATTTATTTAAATATTCATTAATGAGGTAAACATTGCATCATTATTTTGTCATTAATAATTTAAATTATTTGGTGTCTAAAAATTATAAATAAAATATAATTATGTAGGAAGTATTTTTATATTTCTAATGACTATTTATAAAAAAAAATACAACATTTATATCTCTACGTAAAAAATTTTTTTCTAAAAGAAATAACCTTTTGTCATTTTTGTATTTATTTTAACATTATTAATATAAAGTGTCCCTACCAATTACAAGTGGCTCCATGGGGTCCCAAAATCGACCCAAGGATGACCATGGTCTGGTATGTGTCCACCAATAAGGTTAGGACACGTTTTAGGGAAAATTAATATTATTATAATATTATTTTGATACCCTTATTTACCGGATTTACCCTTTAACCATGGTAAATAAAATTTTTACCGAAGTAATTATTCAAAATGTGTAAAAATAAAAGTTACCTATTTACATAATATGGACATCCTGATTCCAAATATGGAATCCATTTTTCCAAATTCAAAACACAGAAGTGGCAGAAATTAATTTAAAATTAATTCCCGCTTTCAAAACAAATAGCGTGTTTTTATGTTATAATAACTATCAAAAGATTGACACTTGTTTATGTCTGGTTTAATTGTGAAATTATGTTCAATGAACAAAATTGTATTTAATGGTAAAAATATATTCTAAATATTTTTTATAACCACTCAAATTTATAATTTATCACCATGAATTATTTTGATTAAAAAATTTGTTTTTAATTAAAATTTAGTAATTTTTCACTATTCATCACAATATTAAAGTTATCCGAAATGTACCAAATTTTCACCATAGGCTAAATTCGATATTCCAAATCCAAAAATGAAGTCCATTTTGATAAATGAAATTTATAAAATTTCAAAAAGTAGGTATTACTATTCATAACGGCTTGTTTGATTAGTTGTGGTGTGTTAGGACTCGAGGTTACGTACAACACACGCTATTGCATTATTCTAAGGGAAACGTACCATGGAAGCTTGGGGTGTTATATTGTAATGTTTTTATGTCACTATTATTTTATTTAGTCAAATTTAATATATAAAAGATTAAAATATTTTATTTAAAAAGGGCTCACCATTAAAAGTCGGTAAAAGTGCATTTTTTGAAAAAATACTTCTTTTATCTGAAAAAAATGAATTTGTTCTTATATTATGTCTAAGGAACTCATAATATGGATTCTAAGGATTATATAAAGTTCAAAATTCAGTTAATACTATTCATAACCTCTTTTGAACGCATTGATTGGTAAGTCATGGTGCGCTTGAACTCGGTGGTGCGTGTAGTGAAGGTTATTGATTTATTTTGAAGAAGTAACACACTATGAAATATTGTGGTCTTACACCTTTGATGATGTATATAACATAAAAAAAATATTTCTCATAAAAATCTAGGGTGTTACAAATTCTCTACTACTGCCTTCTTCATACTCGTCCACCGGTGCTTTCATCTGAGGTCCTAATACATCTTCACCACTCTTGGATGTACCGCTAGAGTGGAAGTGTGAAAATACCTCAACAACGCCTCATGTAGTGAAACTGGTACCATGGTACATCTTCTGAAACGTTTGACGTGTTCCCCAACTTTAAAAAACCCTTTAGGTGCCTGCCTTGAGGTTATCTAAGCACATCACGCCTAACAGTCAACGTCCCCATGTTGCGCCTCTCTGACTCGCTGAATAGGTGGAGAAGTGATTGTGGGGGACTAAAGAAAAGTTGTTCCATCTCTCTCCACAAAGGATATCTGCAATGCGGCTAGTTTCTATGTCACCTCTCCTAGAATCTAAATGTCTGATCTCTTATTGAGAGCGTATTTTACAACGTTCCCCATCCCAGTAATGTAGACTATCTCGAAGTCATAGTCCTGGAAGAACTCGAGCCATCATCCCTATCTCAGGTTCAGGTCCTTCTCTAAGAAGATGTACCTGAGACTCTAGTGGTCAGAGTAGATTATAAAATTCTTTCCCATTAGATTGTGTCACTACATCTTCAAGGCAATGATCATTGCTGTTAACTCTACGTCTTGGGAAGCATAGTTCTTCTCGTGTTTTCCCAACTTCCATGAACCATACGTGATCACTGCTCGCTCCTGCATCAGGACACACCTGAGTTCGGTCCCTGATGTGTTGCTATAAACTACATGCCCTATTCACTCCTTCAGTAGCCTCAATATGGGTGCACTGGTCAATCTCTACCTCTGCTCCTGAAAGCTCTTCTGGCATCTCTCTGACCACACGAAAGGTTTCCCCTTCTTCGTCAAAGCTTAATGTGGTGCTGCAACTCTGGAAACGTATTGCACAAATTGCTAATAGTACCCAGCTAGTCCCAAGAATCACCGCACCTTTGTCACACTCTTGGGTGGCTCCCAAGCATGTACTGACTAGATCTTCACTGGATCCACCGCAACTCCAGCCTCTGAGTTGATGTGTCCCATGAAGTGAACCTCTTTAATCTAGAACAGGCACTTTGAGAGCATACCATAAAGCTGGTTCTCTCAGAGTGTATCCAGTACCACCATCAAATGGTAGGTTAGATCCACCCTAATAGTCGAGTAAATCAATATGTAGTTGATGAAGACTATGAAAAAATGATAGGGGTTAGGATGGAAGATCATTTTCATGAGACTCATGAACACTTCTGGAGCATTGGTTATGTTGAAGGGCATAACCAAGAACTTGTAATGGCCATATCAACACCTGAAGGTGATCTTCTCCACATCCTTTTCATTAACTCTGAGTTTGTTATAGCCTGACCTGAGGTCTGTCTTCGAGAACCATCATGCACCCTTATGGCGATCAAAGAGGTCGTCAATCCTTAGATGTGGTTACTTGTTCTTCATGGTCACCTGATTCTGATGACGATAGTTGACACACAGTCGCAAGCTCCCATCCGCCTTCTTGGCGAACAAAATCGGTGATGCCCAGGGTGAAACACTGGGTCAGATAAATCCCTTACCCTGCAAGTCCACCAGCTATACACGCAACTCAATATTATCATCGGGAGCCATTCGATATGCTGGAGTAGATATCGTTGTGTCCCGGGGTACAGGTCATTGTATAAGTATACCTCTCTTTGAGGAGGTAGTCTTGGAACATCATCTGTAAAAACATCTTCGTACTGATCCACCACATCTGGAGAACATGGAATCCACACATCAACCTCTCGGAGGATGAGACTAGCCAACTGATGTGTGATTTGCTACCCCCTCCTCTGAGTGCATCCATCCTATGCTGCATAGGCTCCCTTCTCGCTGATGAAGATGAACCTGGTCTCATCTGTGCGGACACACAACACTTTTCTCCTAATACAGTCGATCTAAGCATAGAATGTAGATAACTAGTCTATACCCAAGATAATGTCATAAGGCCTCGACGCCGCTACAGGAAGATCCTAGATGAATCCCTCGCCTCCTATATTAATCTCACATTAGCGGCACCATTTTGTAATCATCAAGTCTACTCCTGTAGAAGTCTCTATCCGTAAGGATCGATCCAACAGCTCTGTCGGAATCTCCAAGATCCAAACAAGGGTAGTAGGAATAATAGAATGACTCGCACCAAGGTCTCTAAGTACTGTAGGAAGGATATAGTAGAAAGAGATAGTACCTCAAATCATCTCAAGTGAGTCGTGGTCGTATGTCTCGACTTCCTAGAGCTGAGCCTGCCTCATTCTGCCAGCTCCCTGTGGTCGGAGTAGACATCCTACTGGCGGTGGTGGTAGAGCCTGAAAATGTCATCCACCACCCGCTACTCGGCCAACTCCTCTTCCAAATCCACCTGCTCTCTACGGACCACCACAGTTGAACCTCAACCTCTACCTAGGAGGTCCCTCTATTGTTTTCTTCTCATCTCCATGGCGGGTCAGGGAGTCATGAGCCATTTGGCCCTGCCCGGTGCATGCATTGCACTGCCTGCACCATGTATAGGTGACTCTGTCTCGTGCGCCCAACACAACCAAAACTATATCCTAGGTTCACCCACCTGATGGCCTGGTTTTCTTGGAGCTCTAAATCATCTATCTATAGTCGGCTACAGAAGACTTTTCTACATGTCACCATGTGGTGGCTCTCGCCGCTGGTGACTGCTCAGCGAGAAAACATTCAACTAGAAGGGCTCGCTCCAGCACCCCGACCTGCATTGGGATGCTGAGGTGAATCGTCCAAGCCCTAATCTCATGCCTGAGCTCCAAAATGAAGGTTAGGTCCATGAAGAATAGGTCCCACACTATATCCGTGGAGTAGTGTTAGAGGTCGGTGATCCTCGCTGAGTACTAAGCTACTATCATGATTCTCTACTAAAGATGTAGTAACTATTGAATCTGTACCGCCCAAAGGGTGACTGGAACAAACTCCACCCGGAATAGGCTCTCAAAGTTTTCCTAGAGTAATGATGCCTTGTCATGCACCGGGAGCATCAGGCTCCACCATCTACCTGCTGCTGGGTGGAGGTGACTCACGGAAAGGTTCACCATAAGTTCGGCTGGTGTCCCTACCAATCTAAAAACACAAACGACAGCCTCTAACCAATCCTCATCTGCCTTTGGGTCCGTCTCACTGTGGAACCTGGGTGACCTCTGTCACTAGAACTCGGGCAACGCACTCTGGTGGAGTGCACTCAATGCAGCAGCGGCTGGAGGTATCAGTGGTCCAGTGGTTAGTGGTACCGTTGGTGCCTTTGCTGTGATGGGGCCATGCACCGAGGCCTCGTCGCTTGGTGGGCTACCATCATGTACATGACTCAGAACCCTAGATGGATGCCTTCATGGGGCCATCCTAAAAATTAAACTGGTGTGCCACAGTTAAAAAAGTACATCTTGTGATCTAACACAAATTAATCACAATGAAAACTCTTGGAACACACATGTAATCAGTGTTTTCATGCACAGAGTCGGAAATCAGAGGTCATGGTCCTGGTCTATGGATACGTCGGTCGCCACACCAACAAGAACTCCCTAGACTAAAAACCACACTCAATACTCTTAATACTATTTCTTCATAGAAAATAATGTTCAGAGTCCTATGTTCTATGGTAGAACTACCTACTCTGATAAAAATTTGTAACAACTCGTCCTTAGGGCCCATTCCATGACTACCCCATGCCCTTCTTCCATAGGCCAGGGGCTGGCGACTAGCACCAAAGGCGTAAATCCCTAAGCTGGGAAGGAAATGCCTTTATAAAAGTAAACACACACAACAATGTACGCAACAGGAAGTAAACACTATGTAAAACTTAATACAAAAGAGTGTGCTGGAATGTAAATGGGCTAGTAATAAAACTCAACTGAACAATAAGTAAAAGTAAAGTGACAAAAAGCAGAAAGTAAAGAGCATCTCATAGATCATCCTCTGAGGATTCCTACTTGAAGGTTAGGTAATGATGGCCACATCAGCACCCACGTCCATTAGTCTCTACCATGTGACGACACGTTGCAAGATCCACCTCTGGGTACCGTCTAGTCATGGTGCTCTGGGCCTCCGTCAGTGTTTTCTGTCATCTGCATCCAACACAATGATGTGTGGGCGTAGCCCATGCAGGGTAAGTATAAAGTTACTCAGTGAGGACCCCGAGACCCACGAGGCCTCATAATATCCACTAAGGATAAGAAAATGAATAAAGATACAACCACGAAGTATCAACCAACCCTACTTAGGTATATGCCCATACATATACCTAAGATACCAGTCATAGTCCATCTCCAACTCACAAGCCCAATCACAACTCCGTCCACACAGGATGTAATGTCAAAGTCCATGATGATAATGGTTGAAAGACATTACTCAGCTCACACATGTATGCCACAATTGCAAAGAGATATAGATGATCAAATGTAGCCACTGGATCATCTAAGTTGTCATACCCACACAAGATACAGTCCATCTAAGCTGTCGGACCCACACAGGATATAGTCCAGCTATCTCGTCTAAGCTGTCGGGCCCACATAGTATATAGTCAAACTCTCTCTTCTGAGCTATTAGACCCACACAGAATACAGTCAATCTATCTCTTCTAAGCTGTTGGACCCACTCATGATACATTCCAGCTATTCTAGAGTAATATATATGATCAGATGTAGTTACTCAATCATCTAAGCTGTCAGACCCATATAGGATATAGTCTAGCTTCTCTGTCAGAACTGTCAAACCCACACAAGATTCTGGTACTGTTGTCGTCATCGTTAAACACCACATAGGATTCCAGTATGATATTCTTCGCTTTCAAACCCACACAGGATTCCAATAAAAAAGTCAATGCAGTCACAGCAAGCTATAGGGTTCCCGAACATAGCATGTTCGATTCTGGGACGGTCCACTCCTCGAGAAAAGGGGTCAATACATCAACTATCAAGAAGTCCTGAGTTGATGTATCCCGAAGTTCTGTCTTGTTAAAATAAACCCAACACGACAAATGGCGCGTAAATAAGACACCTGGTCTGAGAGTTATTGGCTTTTCTGTTCCAGGGGCCCGGTTGGATTTACGCTCCTTAAAAACCCGGAAATTTTCCAAAAATTTCTAAAACACACATAGATTATCGAAAAAGTACAACCTCGTCGCGAGGATCCCAGTGTCGTAGACGGCATGTCGATCGGAAGAGTGGTCTAAATGTTATTCACGTTTAAGTGAAACGGGCTCGTCCCATCAAGCCTAGTGGGCAGGTGGGTCAGTCCGACCCGGTTCGGTGGGTTCGACATGGATGGTGGTCAGCCTGGCCCGGTGGAGCACGGCCCACCCAGGGACCTGGCCTGGCGGGTCTGACCCAGTTAGGGGGTCGGCCTGGCCCGGTGGAACACGACCCACCCGCGGACCTGGCCTGGGTCGCTGGCCGGTTCGGCTCGCCCGGCGGCACCGAGCGGTGCCGCCCCTCCTTGCTGCCTGCCGGCCAAAGCCAACTGGTTTGTCTGGCATGAGCAGCCTGCACAGCAAGCTACTTTCCTCCCACACAGCACCAAACACTGTTGCAGTTTCATCTGCCTGGCCTGCAAGTGGGGGGTTGGTTCACCCGTCGATCGGCCAACGGAAGCGGGTTGCGGTTACTCCGAAGCACGGTGCCAAGAGGGGTTGCGGTCTTTTGCATAGTCGGTTGTAACCGGACAGGTTTTCAGCAATCAGCCCACGCTTTGCGGGCTGCAGTCTACCATCCGTGTGGCACCCAGTGGAATAGTCCTCCAACAAACTGGCTAGTTGGCCGGCCAGTTCATCTGCCCAAGCGGCCCGTGGTATTGGGCCGCAATATTCCTCAATGAGGCTAGTGTGCAGCCACTTCCTCGAGTCACCACCTCCTCTAGTCACCGCAGCAAAAATAATAATGAACCAATGAAGGGTCATCCTGCCATGTTCATTCAGCCCACGCCCTCCACGTTAGGCAATAACAAATGGACGAAGACAATCCAAAGCATTCATCAACAATGAGATATAATTTTATTCATTTAAAATTATACAAAAACCCCTACCTCGATTCAAGGTTCATTCGTCGTAGACGCGGAAAAAGGCGTCATGAAAGACAGTGTCGTGAAAGATGGAGTTGGAGCATGTTGGCATCTTAATGAGTGAGGGAGGAATGTGGAGATTTTAAAATTAAAAGGGAGAGGTGGGTGTATAGGCGTTAAAGGGTGGGGGATCATGGGGAGTTGAAGAGTCTAAACTCGTGTGGGCCCCACCCTTAGTTATATCCTCCCAATGGAGGTTAGGTTGTGGTTGGCCCCACCTATAACCTTCACCTAGAGACTTTAACCACCTATCAATTAAAAATGTGTTGCACACACATTTTTATTTACATTTTAATTTTAAAAAGTAACCCCAAATTATAACTTCTATCCTATATAAAATTCGACTGTGGTAAAGGCCCCCTTAATCGAATAACGATGTTGCGAGTTCATCCCTGTCCTCAGATTTCAATTTCGAGTACTGGTTCAAAAGATAGAGAACCTTCAAGTACATTTACTGAGCGTACACAAACAAAACATCAAAAATTGATTACGGGCACAACGGGCCTTAGAATCAGGTACCATCAGAAACTACGGACTCAAAATATTCCAATTTATTTAAGAAAAAAATTTCTACATAATTTCATGTTCATTAAAAACATGGTGGTCTCTATGTACCTGGCCATGTCTATGCCTATGTACCTCAAGGGTACACACAATGTTTCCAGCCTCAGGTCACATAGTGTGTGACACATGTCACACGATGTGTGATACTTTTCTCTTCACATAAACCCTACCACCACTTGAGAGGACCACACAATTTGTGTTATCCTGAAGTACAATTCATGTTCTAAGTATTTTCTCAAAAAAATAAGGATAGTGTATGTGTCTATCTATGCTACCTATTCTACAAATTCAATTCTAATAATTCCAAAAAAAATAATGGAATTTGGTTTACAGAATCACTCCATTACTAATAGTTCGATTTTTTATACCAAATATTTTTAGGATTCAACATTCGATGAACCACTTCAACTCCTAATTCCATTCTAAAAATATAAATCTCTAAATTAGGTCCTAATCAATCTCTGATAACCCTCTTTCATCATCACACATGGGTATATTTATTTATCTCAAACCTAAACTGATAGTATTGATATATTATGCCAAATAATAGTTGTTCATTGAATGAATAACATGTATTTTTCAATCCATAGCCAAAGATAATCTTCCCAAACCTCCTGTATAAATTTAATAAGCATCATATATATAATTTCATTCAATCCTCATTTAATGGTTTCGAAAATCATATATATATTTCCATTAATCTAATTAAACATCACTAAACTTCTATATAAGGGTCAGAGGCAATATTTCACACTTACATAAAGGTCATAAACTGCTATATATGGTTCAAAACCTTGAAACATGGTTTGTGTAAGGGTCCACATATACTTCATATAAGGGTAAAAAACTCCAAAATTAGATTAAAGGGACCTCTTATAATGGTAAATGCCACATGAAAAGAACATTGACATTATAGAAAACACATTGTTATTAAATTATTGTTAATATAAAAAACATTTAATTCCAAAAGAATAGTAAGTGTTTATCTTCATTTAGTAATTAATGAATATCAATAGAATATAATATACTTTTATAAGGAACTAAAAAAAGTGGTGATTTTCTTGAAGCAAATGTTATTAACATGAAACCATATATATATATACAAAAATTATTATACATAGAAAATGGTAAATAAATTGTAAAGATATCATTTTTATTATAATTATTATAAATGAAATTAAAATAAATATATAATAAAATGAATTATAAAATTATATTCTTAGATACACCATATTATACCACGTTCATAGAGAGATATGTGTTTGATTATGAGTAATAATAAAATGTAATAATAGAAATGCAAATGCAGATATTAGTAATCAATCCTATAAATTAAATTTTTCTTTTATATACTCTATAAATTCAATGTATCCATAAATAATTGTTTGGAGATCAAAACCAACTTGAATAATAATTTTCAAAGGTACATTCCCCCAAAATTTTGTGAATAAATAATACATAGTGTCTTAATTGAGTCATTGTTTGTAGAAAATTTATAATCAACATATCTAATCACTGGGTCTCCAAAATCTAAATTCCCCCCATGACAAATTGGAATAGATAAATTATAGGAAGGTAAAAAAATAACAATTAAATAGAATGAAAATATTCATTACATAAATTACCCATTATCTGACTATGTTCATAAATAGGTAAGGATGCATCAAACCTTGTATAAATCGTGGAATATAAAATTTCTTCCACATGTATTATATGGAATTATACTCAAACGTTCAGTTTTAGTAGTAGTGGTTGGGTTCTTTGATGATGAAAATTTAAAATGTTGTTCAAAAATATTAATAGTAGGAATTAATTCATCTAATAGGTAACTATTAAGAACATTAATGATATAAATATTCTGATATAATTAAGGATACCATCTCTTTATATCCCTAATGATATCCATAAACAATTAATTTTTCTCATACACCAAAAAATTTATTTCAAAAGTCAAATTCAATTTCTTTTCATCATTTGTGATTAATTTTATACTATTATATATAATCAACATGTCATAAAAATATAAATTTAGATAAATTAAGATATTTGTAATGGATTTTAATTAAAAAAATATGCCATTCTTACTAATTTAAAAAAAAATTAAATAGGGATGAATAATATTTATTTTTCCATTTTCCAAGGGATTGATTTAATTTATAAATAGATTCATTTTGAAAATGAACTTGGTTGGTTTTAAATTCATTTAAAAAACTATCATGACTCTCATTGTGTAATTTTTATTAGTATAACCTCTTAATAAATATTTCTCCCATTAATTTATTATTTATATCATGAAAATTAATAAGGAACATAAAATTATGATGAAAGAATGGCTTATTGTCTCATGAAATATTTATAAATGGAGAAATACATCTCATTGAAGGAATATTTTTTCAACTGAGATAGATATGTATTTTATTTTATTCCATATAGTATCATTTTCCATTCTTCTATTTATCAATTCAAATCCTATTACCACAGATTAAGTTGTTTTTTGCTGATGTATTCCTGGCATGGTGCATGGAAATGTAATATTTAAATTACTTACATACAGTATACTTGTTAACTCCATGCAGTCTTATAAAGAAGAGTGCACATTGAACACGGTTGTCTATTATTATTGGGCTTCTTAAATAAATTTAATTTCATTAATTTTAATAATTTGTGACTAATAATAAGATTTATGAACTGTATTCTTTTAAAATATTTAGATAGATGGTGATAAGAGAATGTTTTTGTAGACCTGGTGTCATCCTATCATGGTTTCCATAATTTACCCTTTATTCCTCTATTGACATAAAAGAGATTGATTCATTTACTGAGTCCCCTCACCTATTGGACAAATGTTTATGATGATAATACTCATATCTAAAAGTGTAGGTATGTTCATCATCCTTCCAATGTGTATAACAATATAGCAGTTTTCTTGATTAATTTGGTAAATCATTAACATTAGTTGTTGTTCCATAATAAACAAATTTTCCAACATAAAATATTAAATATATTTGGATAACAATATAAAAATAACATTCCATTCCTAATCTACTCAATAATATATGGAAATTAATTAGATGGAGGGAGAAATGTTCATCGACCAGAGTAATTCAAATTAATAGACCCAAAACCCAACAGAACCAGATTCTAAATTTTTTTAAAAAATGAATTGAAACCGAAAGTAGAATGAATAAATGATCGTATTAAATTGAATATAAAACACACAAAAATAAAATTTGTCTTGCTTCCCCCATTTTTGATAACTCAATGTGACTACGCTTCTACGGATAGGAAAGTAGAGTGGACGCGGGATATGGGAGACATCACAAAGGAAAGAAAATAAAAGTAGAAGGATGAAATGAAATATATATATATGAGTACATTAACTAGATCATCCCTCATAAATAAATTCTCTTCAATAAACACATATCCTTTTCATCAGAGTCTTTGAAGAGGCTTATGTGTGCCACAATAGACCATTAATGTGTTTCAGGATATAATGGGTCATTAATGACTGAAAATATGGAACCAAAATTTTTAATAACATGTTTCTTTATGGTGTCCTTTCATTTTTATTTAATAATCAAATAATAAATTTCACATGGTTATTTTAATGAAAATAATTTATTAATAAAATAATTTCATTCCCAACTACCTCATATAGTGACTATTATAAAAAATTTATTCTAAACATTTATTATGGCCAGGATAAACCTATGAAATTATGAAGTCTTATTTGACATGCATTTATGGACTTGAATTATATATAATAAAGTGGTTTAATTGTTTTTATGGTTTTTTATATGTATTTTTATTTATAATGGTATAATTTTTGCTCATTTGGACATTCCATTTATATGATATTGGTCCATCATCAAATGTATCTTGATATGTGTATTGATTTTGGGGTTGACTTGTGTGCCTCTTTTGTGCCTCCAAGTGTTGGATTGATTTCATGGTATATTAGAGTGAAATTAATCCCAATATATATTTTTTACTAAAATATTTATTTCATTAATTAAATTAGTTTATAATTTTTTCGGATTAATTACGTAAATAATTTAAAAGCTTTAAATTTTGAAATTTGGAATTTTTTCTATTTAAGTTGATAATGCATCCAAAATCATAAAATGTTACAATTAACATAATAAAAAAATTGTAGTGTTTAATACAATGAAATGTGATTAATAATATTCATGATTATATGGTGTGTCAAGAACTCCGCACACAAACCATGCTTGTTTTCAATCATAAAATCTCAACATTAAAAATTAAAGGGCGCCAATGGTATAATTATTCAAAATGAAAGGAAATAAAATTAAAAAATCATCAATGTAAAATAAAATTATCAAATCTTACAAAAATATGAAATCATTTTTTCCATTTAAAATTAAATAAGAAGTTATTTTATTTTTTTCCCCTTTAAAAAATGATTTCCATTCTCCTTTCATTCATTCAATCTTCCCAATTCATTATTTTTAAATATATCAATCATGACCTACATAACTTTTTAATCATTTATATCAACACATAGGATACAATTATTTTAGAGTCATGCTCATATCAAAATAACATGCTTTTTATCCATAGGATTGAAAGGGAACTTCTTTCTACGCCTTGTAATGAAAAATGTCACAAAATATTATGTGTAATTTTATTAAAGGATCAAATTGCTCTGACGAATATGGTTGGTAAGATTTGATTATTAAAAAATAAATCTCCTATTGGTATTTTATCAATTATATACATTTCATGATATCAATGATAAATGTGTAATTATATTCTCTCCATCAATTTTTAAACTCTCATTTCACCAAAATATCAACATAATGGTTATGATTAAATAAATAATATCAAATTATTTTTACACCCACGTTAATATTTTTTAATACATTTTTATTTTTCAAAGAACATTTAAATATTCTTATCATTCAACAAATTATGATCAGAATAAACCTCATATAAAACAGCCAACCACATCTGAAAAGATTATAGGTCCTGTAGTGGTGATTTTTTATTTTCTAAATGACAACCCATTTTTTTCATTTTTATTGAGTTATGACATTTTAATGTTATTCATTCATGCGGGGAAAAAAATAATGTACCATGAATTAATCAACAATATTTATTTATTCCCACAATAAGAACCCCCCCCCCCCCACACTATTTTTCCTTACTAGTGATTTTGTCCCTTCTACTCTGACACCCTACACCCCAACACTAATGTTATAAAATATAATGAAAATGATAAGAGGATGGATGGAATGAATGAAAATGTATTAAAACATGGATATTTCCTATATTGATCAACTATTGTATCAATGGTATAAATTATTTTTTATATAAAGTTGGTATTTTAATTATATGTTGTTTTTTAAAAGATGACACTATCATTTTAAATGATTTTTTTCATAGTTATAGATTTTATAAGTTCAAATGTGTGTTTTGGTTAGTGAAATGTCCCATGATCATTAATGAAATATGATAATTATAAAACAGTAATTAAATGGCCTATAAAACCTATCATTAATGAGATATATGATATTTGTAATTCACTCAAGGAATGACTAATAATTACAAATATGTTCACATAATGATTGGGAAATTTTATTTTCATGAATTAGCTAATTTCCTAGAATAACGAGTCCTCATTTCAGAATCCATATTTCATTTTAATGATATAATTCTCCATATTACTCAATAAATCTCATTATTTTCTAAATTATAAAACATGTAATCACATGATTCATATAAAATTGACGCCTCTGAGATAATTCATAAAAAGCCTAAATTCATGTGTGGGAATGAAATTTCCTTTGAAATTTCATGAAAGGATCTTTAAAATTATATATCGAGACAATTAAAAATATATTTAATATAAAATAAAAATCCATAAAAATAATTATTTAGTCAGGTGGTGTATGTCATGTTCCTTTAGTTCGGTTCTATTTCACATTCATGACATGTGTTCTGTTCAGTTTCTCTATTTTTCGACCTTAAATCATCTTCATTAATGGATCTGAAAAATTTAGAACAAAATGAAATGATAGTGAAGGTCTATTAAATCATTCTATAATATGATCAAGGGGAAGAGTGTACTAAGGAAAAAATTCTAGAATATTTTAGAAAAAAGATTTTTTTAATGTCGTTGGCATGAATAAAAAATTGAAATGTTTTGAAAAAATAATAATTTATGGAGTGCAATATTACCACCCCCACACATAATTGATGCAATTTAATCGGTGAATATAAATTATTATTATTATTTAAGTCTATTAAAATTGAATTACTAAATTTAATTATATGTAATGTAAATATGCAACCCGGTATATATTCATTGGTAATCGGGTTAAAGGAATGTGATGTCTTCTATATGTTCTTGAGATTTGGACCCAAGAATCATCTTTCGCCTAAGCCCATTTTCAAGGAATGAGTTTTCACCACATTTATATTTCATTATCATAGAAACAATGGTTTATAAATGAATAAAAGTAATAAAACCTAGCCATATAGAATGAATCTTACCTAGATTTATTTTGTGTCTAAATTTGTATAACAACACTTGATATCAAGGATTGAAGGTTATTGGCTGAATTAACATTAATGGGACATAATTATTCTCTTTTTATATATCATTTAATTTTTTAATGATTCACTTATGATTTCCTCTAGCTTCTGTAACTACAATATCTTCTCTTCACTTGCTTTATCAAGGTTGAGATTCCTCACTCGTATAGCCTAGTATTCATTGAGTTAAAATTCCATAAGAAGGTGGTAGATCTTTCCAGAAATCAATATACAGGGGCTCATCAATATCGTTGTTTTTGAGGATATTATATAAGCCCATAATGTATCACATATCCTTTTTATCTATTTTATTATCTAGGGGTTAATATTTTTTTTGTATCATTCCATTCATTTATCTATTGGAGTCCTTCTCTTCGTCATTTGTTTTTGGATGGTATTGTGTTGATTTTTGATTATGTACCCCTGAATTTTTCATAAAATTTTCCATTTTACTAATATAGAAAATAGTTCCAACAAAGATAATTATTTTTTATGGCTCTCCAAACCTACAAAATTTTTTATGCAATGAAAAATTATAAAAGACATTTTTATCAGAATCCATTGTGGCTTTTTCTTCAGCCTATATTGAATCAAGATCTATAAAAAATCATATATATGAACTTTAAAATTACATTTGGAATGGTCTCGTGAATTCTATTCCTCATACTTCTATAATGTAAAAAATTGTAACTAGTTTTTTAGGAATTTCCTTTCATTTTGATATGTTACAACAAAAATGTAATTTTTACCATTTTCAAAAAATCATATTCGTCTTTTAATAAGGTGGGACACTAAATTATTGATTCTAATATTTTTCAGGTTTCCCTCTAAGGTAATAAGTTTTATCCATAGGATAATTTCTGATAGAAGTCAAACATTGATTCCATTTATCTTATCTTTATCATCTTCTTAAGATTTTATAATTAAAAAATTTACACAAAATTTGGTCTTCCCAATATAAAATATCGATTCAGATTTAATATTATGTTTTTTTATAAGAGTCTAGACGATATGGTAACTAATATGTAACCAAACAATTTAAATATTAGGGGTATAATAGTTCATAACTAATGATGATATAGAGTTTTTCTCTATAAATCTCATCATTAAAGGGATTTTGATTTGGTATTTATACATTATTGATGGGAGGTAGTTAATATATATGATTATCAATAATATTTAATGTTCTATATTATTATTTAATTTACTAATAAGACTCTTATGAGAGTAGAATACATATCACTATCATGGGCCTAGAATCGTATATTTCATCAAATAATTTAGTGTTGTATGAATAGAAAAAATTAAAACAATGGTGCTTAAAAGATATCATCAGAACTTATATAGTGTGAGGAGGACTTCAAGGAACTCGTTATTAGTGGTTGTGTAATTTTTTTGTGTGTCACACAATGTCCTTGATTCATAGGATACGATGTGAGGATGGATTTTAATTCTTTATGAAAGAGTAAACCCCAATGCTTGGTTGAATACATCACAAACAAACTCCAAACAGTACTCTTACTTGTTTAGTCAAATTATTGTATGTGTGATCAAACATTTTTTTAGTTATTAAAATTAATTTATTAATGAATAGTCAATATTAATGTTGTATTCCATTTTCCATAATGTATAAGGAGGGAGAGAAATATTACTAAAATCCATGATGAATATTTGGTAAAATCCTACATGTCATAATAAGGAATTGACATGTAATGAAAATATTAGATATGGATGTTATTTTATTACTTAATATTTTGATTTATCAACCGCAATCCCTTTTTATGTAGTTATATATCGAAACACTGTTCTAATTTCTACCATGTAATGAAATATTTTTAAATTTATGATTGGATTAATTTCAATGCATGTTCTCAACTATTTTTTCTATATATCCAAATGAATGATACAATGAATTTCTGAGAAGTATGAAATCATCGAGAAATACCTCTACGATGTCCTTAATATGATCTAAGAAAATACTAACCGTACACCATTTAATTTTACATACGGAATTTCATAGCCTTAAATGAATCATTATTTATGTGAGTGTGATAAAACGACATTTGAAGGTCATCTTCTCTTGGTATTTTAGTGAAACTGTTAATGGAAGTATTATAAAATTCAATCTAGAAAATATTAATGAGTATTTATAAAAAAACTATTCCAGCATCTGATCGATTAAAATAATCGGAATGTTTTCTTTTTGGGTAACATGATTTAGCTTCCTCTAATCTATACACACTCACTATCTATTTTTTTACTATCATAATGATCATTTCATTTCATTAATATTTGAATTTGGTCAATGCATTTTTCCTTGGGAAAATATGAATTGGTCGAGCCCACAAAGAATCATAGATTGGGTAAATGATTTCATCTACTAATAATATATCTATCTTTTTATTAATAACCTCCAGGATAGTTTGATTGTCTCTTATCTATGGTTTTTTAACTATTTGGGAATCACTTTAGAAAAACATTCTATAAGAGCATACATTGGGATTGACTCTATTCACATCACATAAACCCTATACAACAACATGGAAATTTCGATTGAGATGTTCAATTAATGATTGTTCTTGTGAATGGTAATGGTTATTGGAAATGATTACTGTAAATTTTCCTCCATGATTTATGTGATATTAATTTCTATCACATGGAAATATCTTCATTTTCATACATGGGGGTTGTTCAAGGGATGATATTGAATTTAGGTTTCCTTATTCTAAGGCTATAATCCCTGGTATCATATCATTATATTTTAATAAATCGTAAAAAACATGAATTCACCTTTGCTTCTAAAATTAGATCAGAATTTTTAAGTTTCTGGGATTCAGAAAAGAAAAATGAAAACTATTCTCTTAATGAAAATATGACATCAAGAATAAATGAATCTAAAATTGGATCTATACCTTCTTCATGGGATATCAAATTGTGTGAGTTGTTAATATATCGTTGTTTCATCACATTATGAATGTTGATGTGTATTGTACTATCTCCATGTTCTGTGGTGTTTGTTCCATCATGGACATTGATAATAGTTCGTGCTATTTTTTTGAAGGGTCTCCCCCAGTTGATGGTAGAGTGGCCTAATTTGTGGCCTCCATACATTGTACGGACATTAAATTATATTTGTAGGAACAATTCCTTTTACCCTTACAAGTACATCATCTATAACTTCATTTTAGAAATATTGGGGATCTGTTTTCTAATTGTACCACCACATGAGTCATTTTATGTTCATTGATCTACATGGTAGACAATTCCAATTGAGGCATAATATTTATTGAAGAACCTAGATCACATATTGCATCTGTAAAATTTAATGTCCCATTAGTTACAGGAATATATAATATCCCTAGATTATGAAATTTTTCTCCTATTTGTGGTGTGATCTATTATAAGACTGCACTTCCTGAGAAGATAATCTCATTTCCATCTATATGACTTTTTTTCATTCCCTAATACTTTATAATTTTTTAATACATTGGTATTTGTTATATTTACTCTAGTCGTGGGATTTTGATCTAAATATTATGTAAGGTTTCTTGAATTTACCAATTAAATTTCTCTTCTTCAACCTTATTCCACTCAAATAATGAATATGGGAATGGTTCGTGGGCATCGTTTTTCTCCCATTTTTTAATGTTTTTTATTACATTTCTTTTGAGAACCAATTTCATTCTCCTTCTTAGTTCTCATACCTATATTTTTATTGAATAAAATGAGCATCATATTTATTTTTAATATCATTATCTTCAATTTGTTCAGGTGTAATGACCTTTATTCCAAATTATTTGGTAATGTTTCTCACACTTTCCATGGGGTTTAGAATAATTTTTTGAGTGTTTTATTTGAATCTTGGTTAGAATGTCTATGAGGCTTTAAAATTTATTATATAAATTTTTATCTGAATTCTTTATGTATTCAATATAAATTTACTAGTGGTTATTTGGAGATCTTTTCTAGGGTTTTCCATATTTTTTTGGGGGTATGGATTACTATAGTGTTTTTTTAGTGGTGTGTGGTTTTGTTATTGCAAATGGTGGAATGGAGGTTAGTTTTGGTATTAACTCAAAAAATGTAGCCTATGTTGGTTTTTTAATCCCTGTCCTATTTTGGTATGGGGTTGACATGGCTTATTTCAATGGAATTTTATTTTATAATAATTAGTAGCAAAACTCTCGATCCCCTACACATCAAGAAGTTGATCAAAATGAAAATATGTTGAAGAGAGTAAGCCACATACATTAGTGTGTACTTTTTGTTCGTTCAATTTTTCATAGCAAGTTGTCTCATCAAAATAGTCATTTCATAATGTGTTGCTTCAAGTAAGGTTGAGGATAATCATTATTATTTACCTCATAGATATATATTCAGATCATAACTCTTGTATCAAATTATTCTGAGTTTTGTGAAATTATTTCAATCAGATATCTGGGATCTAGTAGTGAATTATTAATCAAGGCTCTTTCAGATGAGGAATCTATATTGTTTTGAAATTTTTTATTCATCCATTGATATAAGAAATCTTCTAAATTATGTTTCTCTATAGTCTGATGTAGGAAGTAGGTGCATATATTCTTGAATCAATCCATATATATAAAATGTGTATCTCTGGATGATTCGTGAATATGATATATCACATTTTAGAGAGTTGTGATCCTAGATGCGGGGAGAAACCTTTGAATGATGCATCTTTGTAGATCTTTCCAATCATGGACCTATTCTAGTCAGAGACTGCACAAGCATTCCATCTCTGCTCACTCAATTGAGAAGTGAAATTAACTCTAATATACATATAATTTTGTAACTCTTCAGGGATTACAACTAGATCACATAATTTTTAATTTCATAATATGTGTTTTTGGGTCTTATACCACAAGGCCATGGAAGTTACATATAATTTTAATCATATTAATGCACAATTAAAAATATTTCTCTATGGCCGAGACAACTAGTTGATTTTTTGTTAGTGAATTATTGTGTGAAGAGATCATAAAAACTTGGGTTGGGATATCTAGCCATTATTTTAGGTTCAAAATGTTCACTGATAGTGTCACTTAAATATGTGAGCTGTATTTCATCAATCCGAGTTAGGAAAAAAAAAATTCAATTGGGTTATTGTTCATTAAATTTATTGATTAGATTCAATTAAATTTTTATCTTAACTATGGGTCAATGAAAAGAATTTTTTATATTTATAGATATTTTGTGGTACTACATCCCCAACAATAGTGCCACGTAGGATTTACACCTATATTGGGGTATTAAAGAAAATTACATTACCCATGTATAATATAGTAGTTTACTCTAGGTAGTCTATTTATTATGACTTAAAAGAAACAATAGTTTTCAAAATTAAACACTTTTTAGAAAGAATTTTTTAAAATTAATTATATGAAAGTTATAATGCGATATTTATTGATAAATGGGATTTTTTTAAAAAAAATTGAGAAACATTGTGATCAATGTAGGTTTTTCTGGGACTCTTAATTTTATATCCCGGTTTCCATTATTTTCTACTTATTCTTATGAATACTAGTAAGAGAGTGATTCATATATCAATTCCACTATCTATTTTTTATATATTATTATGATGATAATATTTTTATATGAAACCTTAGGTTGATCTTCCTAACATCCCATGTGTATAGCATTGCAGTATGTTTTTTTCATTAAGTTGGGAAATATTAAACCAAGAATTATTATTCCCTAATAAACAAGGAATCCAATAAACAGTATTAAAAATGTGATAATGGCCATAGAGTACTCTCCACCAAACCCAAATCTGTTTAAACATATATTGAAAATAATTGGATAGAGGGAGACATGGATCATCATACAAATAAATTGAAATTAATAGAATCATAACCTCAAACAACCACATTCATAAATTAAAAATAAATTAAAAATAGAACCCTTGTGTAGAAACAATAAACCATGTTATTAAATTGATTCAAAAAACTCATGAAAAGAACATAGATCCCGCCTCCCACATTTATTATCACTCAATGAAAGTACCCCTCCATGGATGGTGAAGTTGAGGTGACGTGGGAGAGGGGAGACTTTGCAGAGTAATGAAAATTAAAGAAGAAGAATGAATGGAAATAAATCTACAACACTCTTTCATATATATCTTCCCTTACTAATTCATTCTCTTCAATCCACCCATATTCTCTTACTCAAATGCATGGAAGATGATTCAAGGTGTCATAATGGTCTATTAATGGGTTTCAGTACATAATGGGTCATTGATGGTTGAAAATTTATATCTATAAATTTCAATCAAATGCATGAGTGTGGTATCCCATCATTTTTAATGTTTCAATGAATATGGTATTATATTTAGTTGTTTCAAAATATATTGAGCATTTGACCACAAAATATTTCTCTATTCCCCACATGAAGATTATGTAATGTAAAATTTACATGAAAAATTTATTCTTTCTCAGATGAATATCTGAATTTCATAAATCATATTTCACACACATTTATGGGAATTATTTTTGTAGTATCAAGTGGGGACATAGTAATGGAATATGTTAATCTATATTTTTTAATACTATATTTCAAAATTTATCTCTTTTGTGCCATTAATTTATGAGATATGGTCTCATATTCAATACAATCCTTATCTACATAAATATTTTGAGGTTTGATATGTGAGTATAATTTGGACTTCCAAATCAGGCATTCATCTATTGGTCCATAAGAATGAAATTATTAACAATATGAATTGAAGCCTAAAAACTGGAAATCTCATAAATTATATCATTTAAAAAAAATTAACACTTATAAACAGAAATATATTAAAATATATATATTCAAAAATTATTGTGTTCCTCCAATTAAGATCATAATGCTTCTAAAATTATAAAATGTGACCATTGACCTTAAAATATCACATTATGGGATTAAAATTATAACTCCCCAACCATTGAGGCCCCATGATGGTGCATTAGTTTAACACATTAGAATGATTACAAGGAATCATGTCTCGAACAGCCGATCAGTTTAGCATTCTATTAAAATAGATAACATACATGGATGTTACATTACACATTCAGAGAAAAAATAAATCAATAATTTTAAAATTCTATTATTCTTGTAGCTCAAACCTGCAAATAAATCATATTACACTTCTTGGAATCCTGGGAAAATAAAAAATAAGAAAGGTGTAAGCTCAAATTCTCAGAAAAGGTAAATAATTTAGCGGAAGCTATAAAAATTTAAAGAAAAATGTTTAATTAAAACATAAGTCTTCTAAAACATAGTCTTAAACATAATATGGGAAAAATAAATCTTAAATTTCTTTATAAACATACACATAGATATTCTACTAGTCGAATAGTCACATGTTTAAAATAATTTCAAAATGTGTGAATACATAATGCAAGACATCATAACCATATGGGCAAGTCCTCTTGCCAAAACTATAAAAAAATTGTCAAGGCCTTGTGCCAATACACTAATTTCTTTCATGATACCTACCGATGCATCAAACTGTTATAGCGGGTTCCAACCAGTACTTACTAAGTCTAATGGATTCATCATACGAAAATGTTGAAACAAAACATAAACATTTGTATTAAAACTAGAATACGAAATGTCAATACTTTAACCATAAATCATGAATGGTATAAAAATATCACATTCACATTCAAACATTTCATAATGCTTTCAATAAAATATTGAATATTTTATTTATTATAAATCAACCTAAATATATAAAAATATCCAAAAATGATGTTGGTATATTTGAAAATGATTAGTAAAACTCTTTGAGAGAAATATTATTTTTCATGAAAACATTTAAAAGTCATACAATTTATAAAGGAGGAAATTTAAAAGAAATTTTTGAATTACAGTTTCCAATTAAACTTTCAAACATTTAAAAGGAATTATCATTTCAAAACAATCATGTCCATATAAATTAATCCTTAAAAAACATTTTGAAAACATGGACATTAATGAGAATGATTTAGAATAATAAATATTTAAACAATTTAATATTATGTTTTAATTAAAGTGTCCCTTAATATTATTCTTTTTAAAAATCATTTATGATAAATCTACATGGATAATAAATATTTCCTAGTAAATACTTACACATAAACAATCTCGGATTATAATCATACTGAGGAATAAAAACTTTCCCTGTGCATTTCTTCAGTCAATGGTACATTTAACCTACTAAATAATGATCATTGTATGTAATTATATTATACCAGATCCATATTAATATATATTATATAATATATTATTCATTTATGAAATTATATCACCACTTAATAATAATTTTATGTTAATGTAACATTTCTAGTAACAATCAGATTTTTTATCGTAGGTGTTTCTAACATTTTATTCTCTATAGTATCACATAGAGAATGATTTACATACATATATAATATAAAAATGATTTAAATATATCATATATATTCATAATTTAAATATGTATAATTGATAGATATATGAAATGGAAAAACAGTTCATGAAATGGTAGTCTGTACGTACACATGAACGTTGCTTCTGTACTCTTATCGTATAGTATAGATTTTTTTAAATGAAATATATTTATCTATAAAAATATATATTATTCTAGTATAAATATAATTTTATATATCACATACTTAATAAATAAATATTTTTATAAAAATTATTGAATGGTGATCGTTGAGGACGAATCTCATCGCGTCTTTGAGAATATAAGTTGTACATATGCACAAGCGAAAATATCATTATATAGATGATAAAATAATATTTAATTGGATTGTATATTATACATATAAAATAATTAATGATTTATATTTATTATTTAAATCAATTATACTAATTATTATACGCATCCAAATAATGAAGTGTTGAATAACAAACGTCACCACGACGGGGAGACAGTAAGCTGTACGTACGCACTTATGGTGACTTTGTCATTAATAGGATGGATAAAATAACAAATATGGTTGTAACATATTTATAGCTACATAAAATTATTTATAAAGTACTAGAGTTATTATTTTTTTATGAAAAAAACAAATTAAGAGGAACTGGATGAAGAAATTCACTTGAAAGGGGTGATAAAATAGTTACCTTTTCTTCGGGTTCATGCTTTTGATTTGAACAAAAGATCTCCCTAGGTTGATGTTATGATCAATATAAAGACTCTTGGTTGAATTTAGGGTATGGGGGATGATATTTTACTAGTTTTTGGGGGAGCTAAAAGTCTTTGGAGGTGTGAAATTAAGAAAAGGAGTAGTACCCTTTTATAACATATGTGAGGGTCACTTTAGGAAAATCATGAAATATTATTATATTAATAAATCATATTCGGTTTCTAATGGATCCAAATGAATTTATTTTGTGCCTAACGTGGTTATGGGTATAAATACTCTCAACCAATAGGTTTTATACCATTTTAGTTTACCATATTAACTATATCATTTAGATTTAACACTTGGTGAAATAGCGTAACATTTACCATGACTCCTTCTATTATTATAATATATGGTTAATACACTTATTATAAAATTAAAAGTGAAACCCAAGTGGTTAATTAATGAAATATATAACCTTTTATAAGTCTTATGGCTGAATATTAGATTTTTAGTAGTATTATATAATCTAATAAAATAGTAATTGTTTTAAAAACTCATTTATGTCAATTTTGACACTATTTAATATTTGGTTTTTGTGAAAGTCATAACAACTTCATTACTTCGAAAAAAATAAATTGAATCAACTATATAATTTCATATTCACCTATAAATTTCTTGGATGATATCAAAACATTCAAATTATTTTTATTTTAATATTAACAATATCATTTATTTGATTCATTCATTAATAAAGAAAATATAGCATCATTATTGCATCACAAATAAATATATTTATTTTATGTCAAAAAATGATAAGAAAATTATCATGATGTAGGAAATATTTTTAGATTTATAATGAATACTTATAGTTTAAGTGATCGATTATATATCCACATATAAAATTTTTTTTACTAAAAGATAAATGTTTATGTTACACTTTTTTTATCATTAAATTAATTTTTATAAAGTAATTTTTTAAATTACATGTGGCTACCTAGGGTCCAATAATCGGCCCATGGATTTGAATGGTTTTAAATATATTTGGAAATTGTTTTATGACAGGTTTTAGGATAATTTAATATTATTATAATATTATTAGTTTACCTTTATTTAACAAATTTATCATTTAACCATAGTAAATAAAATATTTACTGAAGTTAACATTCATAAGGTCTAAAAATAAAAGTTACCTATTTATATATTTTGGACTTTATGATTCCAAATATTGAGTCTATTTTTCCAATTTCAAAACACATATTTTTCAGAAATTAATTTTAAAATTAATTCCTGTTTTGAAAACCAAAAGGACGGTTTTTATTAAGTAAATATTATCAAGAGATTGACATGTGTTTATGTAAAATTTGAATGTGAAATTACATCAAATGAAATAAATTACATTAAATGATAAAAATATAATCTATTAGTACATTAAACCCACTAATATTCATAACATAACACTATAAATTATTTCTATTAAAAATGTTTTTTTAATTAAAATTTAATATTTCTCACTATTATTCAAAATATGAATCTTATCATAAATTTGTGAAAAATTTACCCTAAGATAATTTTGATATTACATATTCATAAAAGATATCTATTTTAACATATTAATAAATATATGTTTCATAATTTAATTTAAAATTATGTCTTGTTATTAAAACTAGAAAATATATTTCTGATATGTAAAAACTAGCAACATGTTGATATGTATTTATGTCACATTTAAATGTTAAATTACTTCTGATTACAAAAATTGGATTAAATGATAAAAATATAATCTAATTATACTTAAAAACCATTCACATGAATATTTTAACACTATATATTATTTTGATTAAAATGATGTTTTCAATTAAAAGTTAGTATTTTTAACTATTTATCATAATTTGAATGTTATCATAAAAACACCAAAAATTTATCCAATATATATTTTTATGTACTTTTTCCAAATAATAATTATATATTGTAATATTGAATATATTAAACTGTCAAATATTTGATTTAAGAACGGTTCTCTATTAAAAGGTGGTAACTTTGCATTTTTTTAGAAATATATCTTCTATCTAAAAAATTTAATTTGTTCTTATATTATGTCTAAGAAACATGTAATATGGATGTTCCAATTACATTGATTAATAAAATTCAAAATTTAGTTAATACTATTCATAACTTCTTTTTGAAGGGCTTGGTTGGTAAGTTGTGGTGTACTCGAACTCTTTGTTCCATGTGGCACTAGATGTTGAATTACATTTAGAGATAACATAATATGAAATCCTATGTTGTTCAATTCTCCATCATTCAATAAATTTCATCCTCACAATTTGATATTTTTCTTCCAAAATAAAAGGATAAAAATAGGAAATAACTTTGTGGAAAACCCACATCAGAAATAAGGTTTCTAAAAATTTGACTTATTAAGAGGGAAAGTAATATGAAAAAGTCACTACCCTATTATGATCTATAATATGAGAACATTGGTGTAAATTGGAGACTCATAATTGTAAGAAAAACAGAAATACTTATAGGGGAGATTGAGGTCATCATTCACAAAAAGTCAAAAATTGAGGGCCTTAAATCAATCAATCTTGGTTGATTTAAAATGTCATCGGTTCAACAAAACGTAATTTATTTGGAAAAAACATTTTTGTTTTTAAAATCCCATTCCGAAATATTAAGAATAAATTTCATCATAAAATAATAATAAAAATTACACTTGAAAAGTGGAGTTCAATCCTTCAACTAATTTCTACCACAAACTCATCTTTCACGTCATAAGATAATAGAATTAAAATAATATTCTATTTATCCTAATAATTTAGGTTTCCAAAAATATAGAATTTATAATTCATTTGTCAGAATATTTATATAAAATTACATTATACAAACCAGTACTTCAGGTAAGCCAGTGTTAGGTGATTCACCCTTACCACCCTTTAGTTGCGGGTTCAATTCTCCCAGCCTTACCGGATGTGACGGGTTGTCACCCGACCTCTATATTGTCCTTTTTATAAAAATCCAGGCATAATCTTAATAATTTTTTAACCTTAAGTAATAGTATCCAATGTCCAACTTAATTCATTACAAACTTTGAACTTATCCAAAAAAGTTCTATTCATACTCATTGTCCAAAATATATAACGGAAGGTAAACATAATGAAGATATCTATTTTTCACATAAGAACATTTGAATACTTTCATTATATATTCTCTTAAAACATATTATCTCTCATAATTACCATAAAACCTTATTGATTACATTCATGATCACTTGTTCCTTAGAGTATACTAGATATACTCCGTATATAAATTTTTTAAAACTCCGTAAATGATGGAATAAATAAATGATTTATTAATTTTATTATAGTTAATAATATCCAATATAATTTATCCCAATAAATAATATCTTAATCTGAAATAATTATCTCAGATTTAGAAACATATTAAGTTTTATATTTCCCCCAACTACATATTTTCCAAAATTCGTAACCTGAAACTATTTCACATTACTTGGTACCATATAATCTCAAATCCTTAATGAAATAGTACTGCAATACAATCCTTATATAATCTAAAATTCTAATAACATGTACCACATTAATAAAATACTCAAATGAAACAATTCATTAAAAAAAATATAAGATCACTTATCATTACTTTTCATCAATGGTAGTATCATAACTAGATTGATATCCAATAGCATCATTTGTGGTATACTCTGATGATTTGGAAATTGATTCTAGTTCTGTCCCAACTCGATGATGAAAAAGCATTAAATATTTGAAACCATTTTATAACCCTTGAATTCATAGATTTTCTGGCCATTTTGTCCACACAGATAACATACTGACATTCCATTCATGAATTTACCACTGTTTTTGTTTCCACAGTTATCACATAAGGGAAAATCATTATTTCCCTTCTTCCATTTATCAATCATTCTCTCTACCATCCTTTTAATATCTGGCATGAATTTAAAGCCATATAAATTAGAGAATTATTTAGTTATCTTATTAAAACATATGATGATAATACATGGGAGACTATTTCCCTTCAAAATGTTGGCTTAAGACTATGAATGATATGATCCTTCTTAATTTTTGGATCATGCGTATTGCTAGAGATATCATTCATTATATAGGGTTACATTTCTAAATGATTACATACACTAGGTTAGATCATATCGTAATGTAGAATTCAAAAATAGAAGAAAAATATTCTCAATATTAATTGATTATTTTTACGCAAAAGGTCGCATGGTCATAAAAATTGTTACTCATATGTCATATTTACCAATAAATTTTTCATAATGGTTTGTAAGAAAATTATAATAATTTTAAGAATATTCCCTTGGAGTTTTGTATCAAAGATTCAAACAAGACCCGTTTTGGTGTTCTCGGATACCCCAAGTCAAGACGGAAACCCCTTGTAGGATTTTTCACTCCTAGGTTCATCTATCCCGGAGGAGCCTCTACCCGCTCGTATCCAGACGAGGATGTATTGTTTGGAAAAGTCAAAAAAATTATACATTATTGAAATTCATGGATGTTCTTCTATACTAATCCTTAAAATCTATCCTAGGGTAATGTTATATAATCAGTGTTTTTCTAAATGTAGTTTCCATGGTTTGTACTAAACATCCTCTGAATCAAACTATAATGCGCTGACCCCAGAAGCCCGAAGCCAGTGCATTATTTTAAAACATTGGCATAATTACAAGGAATTATGTCACGAAGGACCAATCAGTTTAGATGTTTTAGAAAATAGATTCCATACATGAATATTACATTACACATTCACACACAAAATAAAAATATCCTTTGAGAATTTAATTATTCATCTAGCTAAAACCTGCATATAAATCAAATGATACTCCTTGTCATCCTAGGAAAATTAAACATAAGAGAGGGATGAGCACAAACTCTCAGTAATGGTAAATAATTTAGCGGAAGCTATAATCATTTAATGAAAGATATAAAATAACAACTAAATCCTATTTAAAAATAATTTTGAACATAATATGGAAAAAATAAATGAAACATTACAATATAAACATGCCAATGATTATTTTACTATTCTAATAATCACATTTTATAATTAATTTCATAATTAGGGAATGCATAAGGCCAAACATTATGACCACATAGTCACAGCCTCGTGCCAATACTACAAATATAAATTTTGTCAAGGCCTTGTGCCAGTACACTAATTTGTCTCATGAGACCTACTGATGCATCAAGGATCTATAGTGAGCTGCCCCATCACATACTATGTCAAATGCATTACTCATATGAAAATGTTGAAACATAACATAATAATTTGTATTAAAACTAGCATACGAAATGTCAATAATTTAACCGCAAAACATGAATGGTATAATAATGGCACATTTATTTTCAAACATATCATAACTCATTCCATTCAATATTGAAGATTTTATACATAAAAAAACAACCTTAATCAAGAATAATATCCCAAAAGGATGTTGACCTATTTGAAAATGATTATTAAAATACTTTGAGAGAGGTATCCTTTTTTCATTAAAACATATAAAAGTTATACAATTTATTAAGGAAGACATTTCAATGATATTTTTGGAATCAAAGTGTCATGTACCACATTGAATAAATTGAAAGGAATTAACATTTTAAAACATTCATGTCAATATAAATTAATCCTTAAAAACATTTTGAAAACATGGAAATTAATGAGAATTATTTAGAAGAATAAATACTTCAACCATTTAAAAGTATGATTTAGTTAATGATTCCATTAAAAGAATACTTTTGAAAATTATTTTATGAAAAATAAAGATGGATAATAAATATTTCCCAACAAATACTTATACATAAACAATCTTGGATAATAGTGAGAATGAGGAATTAACCCTTACTTTGTTCATTTCTTTAGTCGAGGGTACATTTACCCTACTGTATAATGACAATTTTATGTTATTAAATTATACCATAACTATATTAATATTTATGATTTCATATATTATTAATTAATGAATTTAAATACCTATTTAAGAATCATTTCCATGTTAAAGTTACATTTTGGGCAATCATCGCTTTCTTTATGATTTGTTTTTAACTTGTTATTCTTGATCGTATTTCATAGAGAATGATTTACATACATCCAGAATATAAAACATAATTTATATATCATATAAATTATAAATATAAATATTTTTTATAGATAGATATATGAAATTTAATCACCGTTCATGGTGGCAGTATTCCATATGTATGCATGAACATTGTTTCTGTTCTGTTATTGTATATTCTGGAAGTAAGTAAATGACATATATTTAACTAATATATATATATATATATATTATTCAAGTAGAAATACTTTTTTTATATATCTCATACTAAAGAAATATATTTTTTTTAAAAAAAATTAATGGTGATTGTTGAAGATTAATATCATCGTGTCATGGGGACGGTAAGACATACATACACACAAGGGAAAATACCACTATATTGATGGTGAAATAATATGTAATTAGATTCTATATTATATATACATAATAATTAACATATTATACTTATTATTTCCATCAATAATATTCATTATTATACCCATCTAAATAATGACGTGTTGAATAACAAACATCACCACGACGTGGGGACAATAAGTCGTATGCATGCACGTATGGTGACTTTTTCATTTATAGGATTGATAGAATAATGAATATAGTAGTAAAATATTTTTAATGACATCACAGAATGTAGAAGATTATGGAGTTATTATTTTCGTATGGAAACTACAAATAAAGTCGAAGTGGAAGAAAAAAATAACATGAAGGAGTTGATGAAATAATTACCTCTCTATCAGGTTATTCCTATTTATGTGAAAAAAATGTCTCATTACATTGGGTTTCTTATAAAAGTAAAGCCTCAAGGGTGAGTAGTCATCATCCCACTCCGTGTGAATTAGAATGATGATTTACTAATTTATCTAACAACCAATTTCGATATGATTACCCCTAGGTGGATATATTTCATAGAATCATATTATTTCTCATATCCAAATTTAGATTAAATTTTTAGGAATCAATTTACACTTTTATTTTACAAAATCCTTGGATAGTTTTCTAACCATTAAAAATAATACGTTTTAATATGGTTTTGTAAACTCTTGAATCTAATGAATATGAAGTATGGTCAACAATATAATCATTAAAATCACTTATATTTCGTAGTTATTATTTTAAAAAGTATTCTCGAGAAATTTATTAACTACCAAAATTGATTTTGGATTATGTACAACATGATTTTTAATGACTAAAAAATGGGATAACCCCCCCCCCCCCCACTTATTACATGGGTCAAAATTCAATAAAAGCACCTGAAACTGAGGTAAAATAATTGATCTATAAATACCTATAATAAATTAATTTTATCTTATAACATCTTAAATAGGAATTATATACACGGCATAATTGAAATTAAGTTCACAATAACTTACATGTACCAAGGAGTGGATTTGGATATGTAATACCCACACATCATCACCTAAATTCCATGAATGTATGTCAAATTATTATTTCATTTATAAATATATATTAAACAGTCAATTCATAACATTAATAATTTTCTTTTACGTTTATACTATTATAAAATATTCATTCTCAATATTATTCCATAGATCTTCCTCATTTGGTGTTTATAGTAGTTATCGTTTATACTGGTTTCATAATAGTTGTGTTCATAGTCATTTTCACTACAATTATATTCACTTAAAATTTATTAAACATAATTTTATAAGTTATTTCAAATTCTATGTGATGTTTTAAATTCCTTTTATGAGTTATTTACTATGTATCCTTATTATTGAAATCAATATTAAGCATGTTTTTGTGATTATTATCGATCAAATGGTATTTTTTAATTGATGCAATAATTGTTGATATAAAATCTCAAAAATAATTAAATAATTAATTATGATTATTTATTATATTATACTATTAATTATGTCCCCTTAATGATTATTCATAACAATTCATAGTGTTGTTTGTGTAGGTGGTTAAACAACCCAAAATAATAACATGAACTAGATAAAAGATATTTCTCTTAGTAGCCTTTTTTGAAATGATTGAATTAACAATAATTTTATATTGATCATATCCTTTATAGTTTATAAAATTTAACATAGAAGAAAATTAATTATTTAATAAAAAAATTCATAATTATATATATCATGGAATCATAAATTATGGGTGGTGATGAAAATGGATTTTTCTTGCTTATATCGTAATACTATGATCGTACACATGAACATCAATTCTAATTTTCACAATGGAATGGAAATATGAAGAGAAAGTGATAATACTCATAATATAGTAATATTTATGTACATAAATTGAACTGATACAAATATATTTTAGTGTTTCGAAGAACTGGGAATTAATATAATTGTGATGAAAAGTTATGTAATTGAAAATACACATGTTAAAGTGATGAATTTTCCTTCAAATGTTATTTGAAAATAAACAACTTATGTTAACTAGTGATGAAAAAATGATTCTAAATATGAAACAATTTTTTTGGGATAAAATTGAAATAATATTAAGAATATATTCAATAAATAGGTGAGTATTGAAATGGTGAAACTGCTACCCTTTTATAAGTCAGTGGGTTTTTCAGTTTGAGAGTAACTTCTAATGTTTCAATAATTTAAATATACTATTTATGTTTAAATGGATCAATATGAATCATTGAAGAGGATAAAGAGTGTTTTGTTTGAAACATAAATCAACCAATTCTTTTTCATAATTTATTTAAGTATTTATATTATAATTATTTAACTTTGAGAATAATTTTTATAACTATTTAATAATGTTTTTAATTTTTTAATAAATTATAATGAAAATTTATATATTGATCCATTTATTTTCATTTATGATTATGATTTTATATTTTAAAATTACTTTTATCGGAAATAAAATTATAATGATGTAAATTGAAAATACAATAATGAACACACTGAATCACAAGAAAATAATTTTTCGAAAAAATAATTTTTTTGTTTAAAATTTATATATATGAAATAAAATATATTGGATACAAATTTTAGAAGAATAAATTTATTTATTATGAAATAAATATTATATATGAGGATTCTAAATAAATAATGAACTAAACCACAACATTAAAATACTTCATTCACTGAAAAGTTCAAGAACAATTTTTTTATTAATGTAACATTATAATTGCTACAAAAAATGATGGCTATTAGATTTATATGTTTAATGAATATTGTAAAATTCTTAACATTTCTTCAGAGATTCCTATTATGTTAAGTAATTTTTTTGTGATTTATATTTTATTCATACATGATAGTGATGTTATAAAATTAATAATTTAAAAAAAAATTATTTCCACTATTTATTGAAAAAATCCATATTTTTGTGAAAAAATAATTATTTTCATCTTGAGAAATGATCATTATGATGAATTACAAATTGATTTTAATTATGTTAAAATATATTTCTATCATTTATAAATCAAATTGTTAATATAATCATGAATATATTATCTTTCTAGCTTGATAGTATAGGATATGATGTTTCCCTCCTACAGTAGGGCCTCGAGTATTATACTCATGGTCTTAAGTCTTCTCTTCCTTAGGAACTCGTATAAAATCTCAAAACAGTTTTCTATGTATATATTTGTATTACTATTTATGATATAGATTATAGAAAAACGGAATATGTAATAGATTTTTATAGACATTAGATTATTGATTCATGAAAACATTTTAGTGGGGATGTACATGTAACTAGGGTTACATGATTTGTGTTTTGTGATTCTCACCATTATAGTTGAAATGATATTTTTTTAACAAATCATTTTTTTATTTATATATTTTAAATATTCTAAATAATAATTTAGAGTTCACATATTCAGTCTGTACGTGAATACATGACCTCAAGAGGGTCAATAATAATATACTAAAAATATTAAATATATTATATTAGGGTATATATCATTATCGAAATATTTAAATAACTTCAATATGGTTTACAAAAACAAAAAAATTGAACCTTCCATTTACTATGTAATGTAGTTTTATCCAAAGGGAGATATCTTATTTCTATGTATTAAGAGATTCATTGAATTTTAGTCAAGGGTGCTAATAAGAAATAAATTTTATTGTTTCATTGTATTCTATTATAATTTTTTGAACTAATCATATCATTAGAAAATACTTGTTGTGGATATAACCTAAGATAGTCCACATAACTGTAGTTTTTGGTAGATGATCCATGTTAGTATCAATCATGGAGGATTATCAAATGATCAATGAGGGATTGATGTGATCGGTATGAATTAATGTTCATGTTTTCAACTTAATATTGTAATTTTAGTTTAAAATGCTTGTCATAAATTCAAAACCAAGAATATGGGTTTGTGTTTTTTTTCAAAATTTATGAAAATGGTTCATAATTATTTTATGGCATGTAGGAACTTAACACATATCAATATAGAATATGATGCGACCGTTATGCCTAATGTTTATTTATTTTAATAAAAGATGTCTCATTTTAGTTTAAAACACATGTCACCTATAAAATACATCAAACTAAATCAAATTAAACTTACAGTCTAGGATAATGATCCATAATTTATTTTTTGTATGTAATAACTTATCATATATCAATATGACATATGATGTGGTCAATAAGACTTTAAGTGTCTATGTTCAATATATAAGTGTCATTTTAGAATAAAAAAAGCATCACTAGCAACCACAAATAGAAATTTATTGGATTGTTTTCAAAATTTGGTAAAACAATGCATAATTAATTTTTTATGTGTATGAATTTAACATACATAAATATAACACACAATGTGGTTGGTATGAGTTGAAATTCATGTTTTCAATATACAAGTTATATTTTAGATTAAACTGAAAATCACATACAAAAAATGGAGATAACATGATTGGCTTACTCTCAAAATATAGTAGAATGATCAATAATTTATTTTTTTCTGTAGGAATCATGTGCACATAAATACAACACACAACATGGATGATATGAATCAAAGAGTGTTTTTATAAAGAATGCCCATTTATATTTAAAACACACATGATATAGATAGAAATGGGAAACTGAGATTTAATTGTATCCAATAATTATGAATTTGATCCTTAATTGATTTGTGATGAATAGTAAATGATCTTACATTAATCTACCTCGTTTTGTCTTATGTAATAATTGATCATGTTTCAATTCAACACTTGATTTGGTTGCTAATATTAAAAGTTGTTGTTTTCATTATAAAAGTGTAAATTTTTTAAAATGTGTGTCATATAGCTAATGGGAAGAAAACAAGATTAGATTGTTTTCAAAAATGAATAAAATGTTTTATAAAACATTTGCCTCTAATAAGAATCAACCTCATGTCTGTCCAATACCAAATGTGTTCGTTGTGACTCAATGGGTGTGTTCTCAAAATAAATTTTCATTTTATTTTGAAACATGCATCAAAATCCAATTCTAAAAAATATACCAGGTTGTTTTTAAACATTAGTAAACCATCCACAATTTACTTTTAATGTTTTTGAATAAACAATGCATTAATTTGACACACAATTTGGTTGGTATAACTTGAAGTGAATGTGTTCAATTTAAAATTATCATTTTAGTTTAAAAAGCACATTAGATAGAAAAAACTGAGAGAAGAATCATAGATTACATTCAATAATTATGAAAACAGTATGTATTTTTTTGAGTTATAGTAATTGAACACACATCGATCAAACAAATGTTGTGTTTAGTATGACTTGAAGTGCGTGTTTTCAATATAAAATTGTAATTTTAGTTTAAAACACAAATTACATTTGTAAAACTAATGAAAAAGATTTAATAGTATTTAATTGTTAATAAATTGATCCAAAATTCATATTTGATTCTTTTTAATAAACCTCATGTCAATTTAATGCATTGTATGGATTGTATGACTCAAGGTCCAAGATTTTAATATAAAAGATTGATTTTTATTTAAAATCCATATTCAATAGATAAAATTGATTTAAAAAAAATATTGGTTCTAAACTTATTAAAATAGTCTATAAATTATATGTGACTTTATATAATTTATTGGATGATAATAAAACACACCAAATGGTCATTATGATTCAATGTTCATGTTTTCAATAAAAATTGTCTTTTAATTTAAAACATGCACCATGTAGACAAAAACAATAATACAAGTTCATAATATTTTCAAAATTTATGAAAATGTATCATAATACATTTTTTATATATAGGAAATAACCGTACTACAATATAAAACCCTATATGGTAAGTAAAAATTAATCTGTGTGTTCTCTATATGAAAGTTCTAGTTTAGTTTAAAATCTGCAATGCATATAAAAATCCTTGAAAATGAGATCATATTTCCTTTAGACTTTTGTAAAATGATCCATAATTTATTTGTGATGTTTTAAAATTAAATGAACATCAATCGAAGACATGATGTGGTTGGTATGACTTGAGGTGATTGCTTTTAATATAAAAGATCCATTTTAGTTTTATAGAAGCATCAAATAGCCGAAATGAAAAATACAAACTTGTATTGTTTTTAAACTATAGAAAACGGATCCATTTTCCATTTTATACATGTAGTAATTCAGCACACATAAATCAAACACACTATGTGGTTAGAATGACTCAATGTGCATGTTTTCATTATCAAAATTAATTTTTATTTAAAAAGTTCATCATCTATCCAAATTTGAGAAAACATTTTTGTAATGATTTTAAACCTCAAAAAAATGATCCAAAATTTATTTTTGGCATATTGGAATTGACTACATGTCAATCAGATGAATGTTGTGGCCAATATGACTCAACGTATTTATTTTCATTATAAAAGTTCCATTTTAGTTTAAAATTATAATCACAAAGATAAAACTAAGAAAATGATATCAAATTTTTTTTTAAAATTTACTAAAATGATACATAAGTCAGTTTATGGTATATATGAATTCACAGTACATAAATTTGACCCATGATTAATTAATCATATCATTAATATATATAGTAATTAAAAATATAATTTATCATATTAGGATTATGTAACATAAAAATTATATTTTTTTAATTACTATTACTCAAAATTGGTTTTATTAAAGGGACATACTTTTGTTTTAATTTTCATATTTGGATAAATATATCTACAAAAGTTATGATTGTGTATACTTGTTGTAATTATTTTGGATATATTGATAATATTACATCAATGTAAATACTTTTTCACGTAAAATTTTAATTAAAATAACATTGATATGTTATATTTGTATTACAATAAAAAAACTATTGGAATTTCAATCTGTTTTTTATGATTGGGTTTGATATTATTGGGCCACTTCGGGCTATTGTTGTCTTGAAGTAGCTTCATGGTCATTATCAATGCTACCAAAAGCACTAAGAAAGGTCCCCTTAATCATCACTAAGAAAATCACTATTAATGGTTCGTTTATTTGTATTGTTCATAATAGTCCTATTGGGGAACTTTATCAATTATATTAAAAGAGCCAATAATGTGTTCCTTTATTAGTGCTTTATTTTAGTGTGTGGGGAATATACCATAATGGAACATTAACCATGATAAAATTGCATTGTCATAAAATGTGGGATTTATGAAAATAAATAAGCACATAATATGAATTCCATAGTAGCCAAGGCATTGCTCCCAAGACTATCATTATGTACAATGCCTATTATTAAGCTAGGTTTACTTGTCGTTCCAGCCTTGTATTACTGAATCATATATAGTTTTCATTCGAGTCATATCTATCTCATGAGATATAAATCCTCATCCAATGCATTTCAGGGATATATAGGTCCAACCCATCTCATGAGATATAAATCTGCATCCAATCCATAAAAGTAAAAAACTAATCTCCATGTACTTTTTTCAGAAATGTCAATAAGTACATCCTATGGTGAATAAAAGAAATATTTATTCTGTACCACGTTGTAAATGTAAAAAATGGATAATAATGAATTTTAACATATATAGAAGAATAGTAAAAATTTTATGAAATCATTTTTAGAAAATATAGATGAGCATTATAAAGATAAACCTAGTAAATACATACGTATTAACATTCTCAGATAAAAAATTTGATTTCGAAATTATCCCTTTAATATTTATAATCAGTACGATTGTATGCCTGATAAAATAATGTAAATTATGTGCATATATATATAATATCCATCATAAAAAGAATAATAAAAACAATCATGGGAAATATAAACATCACAAAAAATAATTATATAGTGTATAACGCATATTTCCCAAATAAATAAAAGTGAGACTAAATAATCACTTACCTTGTACTTTTTGTAAGTCAAGGGTGTGGTCACCTAGTCTCCTTCCTTGGACTTCCTTCAGATATCTTCTTATGAACACTATGTGTATACATTTTGGAAAAATATGTCCTCCATAATTTGACTAAAAATGTTTATAAGATAATTAGGTAAGGTTTGGTCGAGCTAGAAGGCTCAAGGTGGTGTGAAGAAATGTGGGAGGAGATTCTTTTTTATAAGAGACAAAGACGGGCACTTTACGAAGCTATTGAAATATTATATTATAATAAAATTATTATTAGTTTAAAACGGTCCAAAACAAATTTAATTAGAATATAAGATCATTATTGTTCTAAATAATCTCTACCAATAGGTTATAGATAAGTTGAGGTATCAAATTTAACATTCTCTTTTAGATTTAACCATTAGTTAACTAATTTAACTCTTACAATGTCTTCGTGTATATTAATACTATATAGTTAATATAGTTACTATAAAATATCAATAGAACATCAAGTGTCTATCTAATTACATTTCCGAATTATCTAATTAATTTTTCGGAATCATATATTTTTAGGATTATTATATCATTTAATAAAATATTATTTTTTAAAACTACTTTATAACAATTTTTATACTATTCACATCATGCCTTTTAAAAAAATAATAAAAACATGATTATTTAGAAAAAATCATTAATTAATAGATAAAAAGTCATACTCATACATAAAAATCTTGGATGGCTTATTTAGTTTCAAAATAACTTCATTTTAATATTTATAATCTCATTTTTTTTAAATCATTCATTAATATGGTAATCACTACATCATCATTGTGTCATTAATAAAGTTATTTACATGGTGTCTAACAATTATAAATAAAATACCATGATGTAGGAAATATTTTTATCCATACAATGACTATTTATTTTTGAATTTATCTTATGAATAACACAATATTAAAATTGTCTTCTTATGAAGATACTTGTTAATAACATATTTTCTTTACATTAAATTAATTCATATAAAATGTAATTTTCACATCATAGTTGATACATTAGGTCCAAAAAATATACCCATGGATGTCCATGAATGTAAATATCGCATCCAATAGGATTAGGACAAGTTTAATGTTATTTTAATATTATTATAATAAGATGTTACCCTTATTTACCATATTTACCCTTTTACCATGGTAAAATAAATAATTTCTGATGTTACTATTCGTAATGGCCAAAAATAAAAGGTACCTATATAAACAATTTGAACCTTATGATTTGAAATATGGAACCCATTTTTTAAATTCAATACGTAGAAGTTACAGAAATTAATCTATAAAATAATTACCATTGTCAAAACCAAAAAATGGGTTTTTAAGAAATAATAACTATCAAAAGACTAACATGTGGTTATATGCAATTTTACTGGGAAATTAAATCAAATGTCTAACATTGGATTAAATGATAAAACTATAATCCAATTATAATTTAAAAAAAAATTAAAATATTATATATATATATATATATAAATAAATTAGGTGAAATATCAGTTCTGACCTAAAATGTAGTATTTTTCACTATTAATTAAAATTTGAATTTTATCAAAAAAAATTCAACAAAAGTAAATTTTTATGTTCATATTCCAAATAAGAAGTTTATTTTGTAAAATTAAACTCATAAATGTTTCAAAAACTAGATTTAATATGGGTGTGTCATCAAAAGGCGGTAAAATAATATTTATTTAAAAAAACTTCTTTTATCCTAAAAATTGAATTTGTTCACATATCATGTTCTATAGAATGTGTAATACGAAATCTAATGTTATATAAAAATTATTAATGGGGTTAATATTATTCATAATTACTAGTTTATATCTCCTTAAATAATTATATTATAAAAATATATCATTGTTTTGGGATGGATGGTACCACGTACAATGAATGCCATCAATGTTGGTTGCTCTTGTATGTAACGCAAGACAATTCAGTCATGTGTGCAGTGAAATCTTCCTTTGGTGTTGCGTAAAACATTCCATAATTAGTTCATTTATACATTGAACAAAATATATACTCATTGTTTCATGAATTAAATTAAATCAAAAGAACATTAAATTTTGTGCTACACAAGCCAAGATTATTATTGCATATACTATAAGCTAATATGGTGTTGCATATAGCAATATATATTCTTGGAGTAGCATATAACACTTGACATCATAGAAATTTAAATAATCAATATCATGAAATCACGAGGTATAATATTCTACTGTCATTAAAATGAATTTCTCCCTTGAAAATCATCAGCGATGTAAATGGTTTTCTGTTCTAAATTTTCTTACATGGAACCCACATCATAAAAAGGGATAATAAAACAACATTTTAAAATAGAATGTTAGATATATAATGGATAACCAATATAACTCATCACTGGGTTTCCACATATGAGATCAAAGGTGGCAAGTGAAAGAATAGATGTGGAAGAGAAATCTAAGAATCCATTTCTGATAAATAATAATAGAGAATAAGGTTTATCGAAATTTAACTACTAGAAATCCATAAATCTGTGATGATTTAAGGAACCATATGATTCATTAGATAAGAGTGTACTAGGATAAAATTTTTGATTTCACGATCATTTTTTTAAATTTGATCATTTTTTGCATGGGGATAAACACTTCATGATTTTAGTGAAATATCACCATTGTTCTTTCCCTAAACAATTTCTACTCCATCTCTTAATTAAATGAAGTTGAATTTTTAATTCGTGAAATGTTAGTAGATCATGCAATAGAATTATAGGTTATTCCATCTATCACCACAAAAAGGATAGAACATGTTACCAAACATGCATATGACTACCTATGGAGATATTAATCATATATGGTTCCAAAAATGAACTAATACATAATCTATAATACATCATAAATAAAATAAAACAATTTAATTCTAACCAGGGACTTCATATAGGCCAGTTGTAGGCGGTAAAGCCATGTCTCACTTCGGTTGTGGGATCTATTCCCACAGCCTTGTCCAATGCGATGGGTTGTCACCAACACTATGGATTGTTGTTTTTTTAAAATAATATATTATAACATTCCAAAATAAATATAATAACTATTACTTAAACAATACTATTTTATGTACAACATAATTCATTCCAACCATTAATCTTATCCAAAATACATCTGTCCAAACTCACATTTCCAAAAAAACAATGTCAAAATGGTCAAATAACAAGCATGTGAATATCGTCATTTATCCACCATAAATCATAAGATATATCTTGTTGTCCACATTCGAAATTTATTTTTTACTTTATCTTTCATTCTCTTGATTCATTGTAATAGACTAAATTACCATATAACCATATTGAAAACATGCATGTTTCCTTATTGCAAAAATTATGGGTTATATTCCATATGTCCCAAAAAGCAGTATACTCCATCCATGATAGAATAACCCACTTGTCAATAACTACATAATTAGTTCCCAAGAAACCAGAATCATCCAATTTACTTATTCAAATACAAAATATCTTATCCAAACATCATTATCAGAATATAAGAGATGTATTAAAAGTTATCTTCCCATTAATCACATTTTCTCTAAATATATCCCCTTTCCATTAAATCTATTTCTTTCTCCATTAAATTATTCATCATATCCTTTCCAATACTTAATTAGAAACATATACTGAAAACAGTAATATATTTCATAATTTATATAACATAATCTTTTAACTCAGAAACATATAAACCTCATCCATACAACCTTATTCTTTAACCATTACTCATGATCTGTCAACATATTAATTCCTAAAATATGAAACATGTATTAAGGTTTCTCAAACTCATGATTCATAGGATTAATGTAAACAATACCGAAAGACAATCTCATACCTTTCGTATGTCATTTATAATCTCTTTATCCTCAGATGTATGACCAATACACATAGAATCATCATGATTCGCTTCATGATGTTTCCACATAGGAAATCAATCTTTATAATTCACATACATTCCACATCTGAAACATTAAATTGTTAACTATGTTCTATGTAGTTCAGGTTATTGACTAAGACCAGAAAGAAATTCAGAGATATATGAATTAGTGATTAGAAACACATAAGTACAAAAAAGTAATAATAATATTTCAATATGTGACATATTCAGTTTAACCCTGTGCTATTCATGATTGTAACAAAAACAAACTAGGCTTGTAACATATACTTTACTTATCCTTGGTAAATAGGTAAACATATCCTTAAAAATAACACTATAGATCTCACTATTGTTTTCTCATTTTAGTTTCCAAATGTTATATAAACCTTCTCACTAATACCTACTCTAATGACCCAAGCTTGACATATATGTACATTACATTTTAATTGTAGAATACATAATATAAGACCCAAAATGAACCCCAAGACCATATTAGTTTAGTGTCTTTCGAAACATAGAACATAGTTTTCTAACTTTGTGAAATATATTCAACATCTCCCATAAATATCATCCCCTTTTGTTTTCGTACCTAAAACCATTCTTTATATCATGGGGGAAAACAATCAAAAGGGGTGAGATAAATTTGTCAATAATGGTAATCATGAATAACATCAAACAAAACATAAACATAATAATGTGAAAACACAAACCTAGATTTTGAATATCAAAATCGTGAGTTATGAAATAAATCATGGCAGTTCATAAGGAATGGACCATAAAAGAACACTAACCATGATTAAATAGAATTGTAATAAAACATGGGATTATTGAAAATAAATAAGCACATTTCCTGATTTCCATAGTATCCAAGGAATTCCTACCCAGACCATCATACTGCAAAATTTCCATTATTGAATTGGGATCATTTATCATTGCAGCCATGTATTATAGAACCAGATTTACTTGTTGTTCTAGACATGTCAATATCATGAGATATAAATATTTACCCAATTCTTTTAAGGGATATATATGTCCCACCCATCTCATAATTAAATCATTTTTACATGTTCCACAAAACATAAATCATTTATCATAGCATAACCCATGAAATAAAATTGGTTTATTAAACATTAAAGAATCATATCATTAACGAAATCAAATCAGAGTAATAATAGGGTTAGATACATAACCCAATTTAAGAGCATAATCGTAGTTGGAAAATGTTGTTTATAATACAGTTAAACATTATTTGTAAGTAAAATTTCATTCCTTCATCAAAAGTGTTTTCTTTTCATAAAATGTCATTCAATTTTAAAATAAAAGAATATAGTTGAAAATATACATGAAGTAGTTTAGAGGAAGAATCATTGAAATAAGGTATCAAGAAACCAATCAAATACATTTATTCCATATAAGATAAATAAACATTCTCCTCGTAATTTTATCAGAAATTTTAAAAAGTACATTGTATAGTAATCAATAGAAAGATTCCTTCAATTACATGTATTAAAAGTCATAATGGGTGAAAATGACTTTAAATATACATATAAGAATAGTATACATTATATAAATAAATTTTTAGAAAATGTGGACATGGATGATAAATATATTCCCAGTAAATACTTACGTGTAATAAAACCTGGATAAAATGAGATTTTTAAATTATCCATTACAAATTTATAATCTGTACCATTTTATACCCCATAAAGTAATGAAAATTGTGTGAATATGTAATAATAATAAAGAATGTAATGGGAAACATAAATATTTCACAAAATAATTATATGTTGTATAAGACATATGTCCCAAATAAATAATAGTGACACAAGATAATCCCTTACCTTGTAAATTTCGCCAGTCAAGGGTGTGGTCACCTTCTCTTCTTCATTTGAAATCCATTGGATATATTATTAGACACACTAAGGATAGAATTTTTTGAAAATCAGTACCTCCCAAAGTAAGATAATAAGGTTTATAGGATAACTATATAGGGTTTACTTGATCTAGATAGCTCAAGGTGGTGTGAGGAAATGAGGGAGGATATGCCTTTTTATAAGAGAGGATAAGGGTCACTTTATAAAGGTATTGAAATATTTTTTTATAATAAAATTATTGTCTAAATAAAAAGGTTCAAAACACATTTATATCTAATATAAGATGAGTATTTTTCAAAATCATCTCAGATAATAGATTTTCAACAAGTTTAAGTCTCAAATTTAACATTATCTTTTATCTTTAACCCTCATTTAACTTATTTAACTCTTACCACATCTTCTTGTATATTCATACTCTATGGTTAATATATTTGATATAAAATACAAATAGAACCTCAAGTGGTTAATTAATTACATGGTAAAAATTATCTAAATCGTTTGGCCAAATCATATATTTTTTGGACTATTATTTCATTGAATAAAATAATATATGTTTTAATAACACACTTAAGTCAATTTTTTATACAATCCATATCATGACTTTATAAAAATTCATAACAAAATGATTATTTTTTTAAAAAATCATTAATTAATAGAAAAAAAGTTATATTCATCCATTAAATTCATGTATGGCATAAAAGGTATCAAAAATAAATATATTTTAATATTTATAATCTCATTTATATAAATCATTCTTTAATAATGTAATCACTACAACATCATTATATCATAAATAATTGTATTTATTTGGTGTATAAAATTTATAAATAAAATAACTTGATGTATGAAATCTTTTTCTTTTAACAATGACTATTAATTGTCGAAATTATCATTTTTTTGTCATGATATTAAATAAATTATAAAGAAAATACAAGTTTATGTCATATATCTCTTTACATTAATTAATTTTTATAAAATGTCATTTTTACATCCAAGTGCTTCCATGGGGTCTAAAAATAGACCCAATGATTCCAATGGTCAGAAATATATAATCCAATAGGATTACTACATGTGTTAGAGTAGTTTAATTTTATTATAATATCATTTTTTACACTTATTTAACTGATTTACCCTTTAATCATGGAGAATAAAATAATTACTGAAGCTATTATTCATAATGTCCAAAATTAAAAGTTACCTATTTACATAATTTAAAAAATATGAAATTAAATATTTAATACATTTTTCCAAATTCAAAACACATAATTTTCATTAATTAATTTAAAATTAATTCACATTGTCAGACCTAAAAAGCGGGTTTTTAAGACGTAATAACCGTCAAAAGATGGACATGTGTTTATGTGAACATTCAATGGTAAATTACATACAATAACAAAAATTATATTTAATTATAAAACATTAATCCAATTACACTTTAAAACCAATTAAAAATATAATCTATCTATATAAATAAATTAGATGTGAATGCAGTTTTTGAATTAAATTACAGTATTTTTCACTATTCATTTAAATATCAATTTTATCAGAAATATACAAAAAATTATAACAAAATTAAATTTTTATGTATCCAATATAATTAATTATTTTATTTTTACAAATTTAACTTATAAATGTATCAAAAACTATATTAAAAATGGGTTTCTCATCAAAAGATGAAAAAAACTCAATTTTTTAAAAATACTTCTTTTATCAAAAAAAATTGGTTTTGTTCTCATATCGTGTTCAATTAAATGTGTAATGTGAATGATAATATAATAAAAAATTAAAAATGTTGTTAATACTATTCAAAACGACTAGTTTATATCCTAGTAAAGAATAATATTTTTATAATATATCATTGTTTAGTGAAACTCGGAATCACTCACAATGCTAGATATCGAGGAAGCATTATCTTACATGTAACACAAGCCATGTAAGTGGTGCATGTAGTGAAAGATTCCTTTGGTCTAATATAGCTTTACAAACATAGTTCATTTGTACATTGAACAAAATCTATACCTAGTGTTGTGTAAAATAAATTCTATGAAAACAACTTGAAATGTTGAGCAAAAAAATCCAACAATGCAGTTGCATATACTACTAGCTAACACAGTGTTCCATTTAGCACAAAATAATCTTGTTGTAGAATATAACACAAGAGATCAAATAAAATAAGAAAATATTTCTCATAAAATATTGGGGTGTTACAACTATCTTAAAACCTATCTATTTTCATCTCCTATGATTGTTTATTGAAATTATATGTTCTCTTCCCATTCTTACCACTTTAATAACTCAATATAAATAAAATTTGTTTTCATGGATGAACCCTAATAAAAAATAGATACTTTACATTTCATTATGTGGGATTACGTATGTTTATACAATCATTCTCATGGGGAATATCTTTTTTTGTTTCACATGGAAACTCTGATGGATTTTACAATTTTATTTTATTTATTCAATTCATTCCTTCCACCCAAAATTAATAAATCATCAAGAGTTTTCGAGTGAAGTCATAGAAAATTATTTAGGTGAGAGGATTGGAAGGCAGGCTCATCACACCCTTTTGAATGTGATTATTTCCAACTCCAAGACTCTTTTATAAATTTAATAAATATTTTTGAATTCTTCTAAAATCTATTGTACAACTATTTTATCAGGACCATGTGTTTGATGTCAAACTATAAAAATGTTATAGATTCCCCATTTTTCTCTTATTGATTTTTAATGACATAATTTAATGCTTACTAGCTAGGAACTCTATAGTGTATCACCATCTAGGGTGGTGGTTGGTCTTTTTGAGTTGGGATTGAACCTTGAAGAGGTGTCCTACATATCTAATGAAAACAAGAATCAAACCCCACATATTTCAATGGAATAGATTAGTGTGGGAAATAAATTGCATTAAAACCTCAAATGGGAATCCTTTGTCTCCTATTAACAATTTGAATCATATCTCATATAGATTGGTAGAATAACAGGGGAATTATCATGAACATATTTCACCAAGATGAGGGAAGGGACAATAGACTGGAATACCATTCCTTCATAATGTGGTATGAGAGATAATGACCCATGAGTCCCACATAAAATAGTCCATGTAGTGGAAACTAGCACCATGTTTAAATAATCTCACGTAATATCGATGTAATTACACTTTTGTCAACCAATATTGCTGGATAAGATGAAAAATCCCAAACCACTCCAAATACTAAATGTAAAAGTAAAACCAAAAACATTCTTCCCAAATGCATGTTCAAAATAATGTGATAGAATATACAACTAAACATTAATGGAAAGTTCCACAATAATGAAAAGAAGAAATGAAAATTGTCCCGAGACCGAGCTAGTAAGGTCTGGCACAGTCCTCAATGTCCTCCTAGATACCTGAATGAAATTTTATGTATATAGGATGAGTAAATACGTATACTAAGTAGGGAAACCAAAATCTCGTGTGCACAAAAAGGGAGAAATTTTAATTCGTTGTGTGAAAAATAGATGTAAACAAAACACCTAGAAATGAAAACAATACACCCAGCCTCAAAAAGGCACGCCCATCAAATAACACAAGTCATGTAAAATAATAGGAATAAAAAATAGTTATTTTGGTACCCTTCACCACTTTCCCTATGTTTATTTAAGAAATCCTCCGAAACAGGCCTCCCCCAAAGATCCCAATACATTCCCACTACCTCCTCCAACAACAACCATTTGGGCCACCCCAACTGCACGTTTATCCACCCCAGTGACACTGGGGCCACCACAACTACACATAACCATGCCCAATGACACATGGGCGACAATAACCATGAGCACGCCCAAAGACAACAAGTCCAGAACAATCATTGCCTCACTTGAAGACACATGTACCTCATCCCGAAGGCACTTGGGAATGATACTTAACAACACATAGCTAGGGCAACCACCACAATATACCATTCCCTAAGATTCTTGGTACATACTGATCTTTAGGCCATCACAGACTGGCTGAAGGGTCCTGGGATACCTGGGAGAGGGAGAATAATGTAGTTAATAACTATCCATTCATTGGAATGTTGGTAAAGATACCCTCCCCATGAAATGGGTGTGTTCAACATGATTTTATAAACATTGGTGGGGTGCATATAAGAAACACAAGAACTAAATTTTATACATATAGGTAAAAAACATTCATCCTGACCTAAGGGTCTAAAATCCAACAACCATCCCTAACACTGTAGGGACCCGAAGCTTAACATACATGGACATTACTTTAATTTTGAGGAATACTTAGTACATAACAAGAACCAACACTCAAGGACCGTAATAGTTTAATGTCTTTGGAAACTCTGAACATGATATTCTAATCATAGTGAAAGATCTTCAACATCTCCCATAAAGATCATACCCTTTGGTTTTCTTACCTAAAACCTTTCTTTCAATCATGGGGAAAAGAAAACATATAATGGGTGACCTCAAATTCATAGTAAGGGTAAGAATATAGAACATAAAACAATCCATAAATATTTGAGTGCAAAAACTTGTACATAAAATCTAAATATCAAAATCTTGAGCAAAGACATAATTCATGGAAGTATATAAGGCATAGATCATAATGAAACATTAATCCTGATAAAATAACATGGGAATAAAACATTTAATTGTGGAATCCATTAAGCACTTGTTATGACTTTCATAGTAGCCAAGGAATTGCTGCCAAGACAATCTTGGTAGACAAAGTCCCTTTCTGAATCGAGTTCACTCCTCATTCTAGTCCTGTACTGAACCAAATTAACATACCATTTCAGCCATGTCTATCTCATGAGATATAAATCTTTACCTAATTCTTTGGAGGGAGATATAGGTCCCACCCATCTCAGAATGAAATCATTCTTACTTGTGCCACAAAATGAACATACATCATTCATAATAACCCAACAAAAAAATGGATTTAATAAACATAATCTCATCATCACATAATCCATATAAAATAAATGGATATCATTTTATAATAATAAAAGTTAAACAATGTAAATCATAGAGACATTATACTTGAAACATACACATATGAAATAATTTCATCTTAGATGGAAAATGGTTTTGATAAAACACTTGAAATAAATTATTGAGGAAAATATCTTTTCATCATAAAAATCATTTTATTTTCACAAAATGTAAATAAATTTTAAAAGAAAAGGAATTTTTTGAAATTATTCATGAAATAATTTTGAATAAGCTTAATTAAAATAAGGCTTTATAAAACTGTAAAAAAATTCATGCCGTATAAGTTAAAAAAACATTCTCCTCATACTTTTGTCAGAAAATTCAAAAAGTAACTCGTAAAAGAATGATTCCTTACATACCATGTAGTAAAATTAAAAAATGGGTATGAAGTACTTTAAACCTACATGAAGTAATTTTTAGAAAATAGGTACATGGATGATAAATATAACCCCTGTATATACTTACGAATAAACAATCTCGGATAAAAACGAGAATGGAAAAGTTATCTCTTACCTTATGTCTGATATGCTTCGTATGTATCCAAACCTCCTGTATAAGGATTTAAATAATGTAATTGACTTATTACAGAATCATATTCATTGTTATGATATCATATATGGTTCACTTATGACTTTATATTATCCGTTCTTGTTTAAATTCAATGTTAAAGTAGCATTTTTGGTAAAATCGTTTCATTTATCACATGCATTTAGACTTTTTGTTCATGATATTATTATCACATATATCATGATTTACATACTTCCAGAATGTCAAACATGATTTATATATCATATATATTCAATATATATATAATATATAGATAAATGATATGAAACACACTGTTCATGGAGACGGTAGGTCGTACCTATGCATGAATGTTGTTTTCCTTTCCTTATTGACTTGAATGGAAGTAAGTAGATGACATATATATATATACATAATTCCAGTATAATTATTATGTTATATATACCATTATTATTAATTATACATACATTATAATCATTCTTGAATGGTTATCATGGAGAATGAATCACATCGTGTCGTGGAGACGGTAGTCCGTACGTATGTACGAGCGATGATATCATTCCCATAATTATTGAATTCAATTGGAGTGGATAATATAATATCTCAGAATCAGTATGATGTTATAATAACTATATATATTTATACTTTACACCATTATACCCATCCATGTAAGGTGGTGTTGGAAAAACAGATTACACCACGGCGTGGAGACGGTATTCCGTATGTACACAGGCGCGGTGATATCATTTTCCGTAGGAAGGATAGAAGGTGAAATAGGGTTGTTTAATATTTATAATAACATATCAGTTTATGGGTGATATAGATGTTATTATTTTATAATGAAACAACTAATGAAGAAGAAGTTGAAGAAGAAAGAAACTTGAAAGAATCGGTAGCAGATATTAGCTCTTCTTTGACACGCCTCTTTGAAACCTCCTCTTAGGGCACTAAAATTGGACTTTGAAGAAGACCAAAACCTCTAGTGTGTTTCTAGGGAAGTTTATAAGGGAAATGGGAAGGTATTGGCTGAGAATAAAGGCTCAAAAGGATGTTAGGAGGAGAGGGAGGATGTGCCATTTTATAAGAGGGGTGAGGGGAACCTTTGGAAAAACTCAAAATATTATTTTATAATAAAGTCACATTCAGTTTTTAATAGCTCCAAATTGATTTATTTCCAAGATAAGGTTGGAAGGGGTAAAATTCCTCTCATCCAGTAGTATTTAGACAATTATAGGTTACTGTTTTAACATTATCATTTAAATTAAACTCTAAGTTAAACAATTTAACTTTTACCGTGTCTTTTTGTTTTCTTACCCTATATGGTTAATAAACATACAATATCATGCCAAACGAACACCAAGTGGTTCATTATTAATATATATATTCTTATCTAAGTCATTTGGCCGAACCTTATATTTTTATGAATAAAATAACAATTAATAATATAATATTTGTTTTAAAAACTATTTTATGTCATTTTTGAAACTATTTGGTAATTGATATTTGTGAAAATCATAACAGAATCATAAGTTCTAAAAAAGTTAATTAAATCAATAATAACATTTCATATTAACCTATAAAATTATTGTAACTCATAAAAAGTCTTAAATTACATTTTTTTTGGGCATTTATAACATCTATTATGTTAAAATTTTCATAATAAGGTAATTACTGCATCATCACTGAGTCATAAATAAATTAAATTATTTAAAGTCTAAAAATTATAAATAAATAAAAATATTTAGGAATGATTTTTATCTTTCTAATGAATATTTATAGTCGACTTTATTTTATGTATAACCCTATATTACAAAAGTTTTAGTTATTAAACACTGATTTTAACTCTTTTAACTCTTCTTTAAATAAAATAATATTAAATGTCCAAATCTAATCAAAGTGGACATAAATGATAATATAATATTCCTAAGGTTTTTTTGGTCAAATTACACTTATCCAATAAAATTAGGACATGTGTTAGGGTAATAGTAATATCATTTTTACCCTTAATTACCCTATTTACTATTAACCGCGGTAAATAAAAGTAAAAAAATTATTATTCATAAAAAGTTATTTTTATCTCATTGAACAACATTTTACTTACTGACATCAACCGTGTCTCTCGAATTTTTGAATTTCCACTCACAGAAGTGGAAAAATTATGTTTTATGTAAATTTGGAAAATCTCCTAGGAGGTGGGTAAAAGACGGTGAAAAGTTCGATATATTTTCTATACCTCTAAAATTATTATAAACTGACTCCAATAAATTACACTGATCTTTTATGGGTATTTTGTATCTATTTTGACTAAAAATAAATTTAATTAAAATAAATAATTATTATAAACTAATTTCTACTAAAAATTACATTGAACTTTAATTATAAACTAATTTTTACTAACAAGGGACTTCTTGTAGGCCAGTGGTAGGTGATAAAGGCATGTCGCACATCGGTTGTGGGTTCGATTCCTGCAACCATGTCCGACACGATGGGTTGTCACACGTCCTATGGGTTGTCCCTTTTTCTAAAACTACACTATTATAAGATTCCTGAAATAGTATCAAAAAATGTTCAATACTTAAACAATTCTATCTGATGTCCAACATAATCAATTTTAACCTTTAGGATTATCGAAACTACTTCTATCCAATCTTATAATGAAAATGATTACTAGATATGTCCTCATCCAAGCATGTGAATACCCTCATTTATTCCCCATATATCATACAATATATCTTGTTGATCACATTCCAAACATGTGAATACCTTAATCATGTATTCTCTTGAAAAATGAATACCCAATGAACCATAATGAAAACATGAATACTATAAAAAGTTAACTCTTCCCACATACCAAAATCCCAAAATTCTGTATACTCAAACCATGATATCACTTTGTCCTTATATCAGTCATGAGCTCGTGAATACTATGAAACATCTCATTATCTCCTTATCCTTTCAATATGCACATATCATCTACCTTCCAAAAATATTTGAATAACCATTCATGGTTACCATTACTATTCATCATATACATACAAAGCTCAAGCAAAGGCAACCGTGTAACAATCCACAGATTTTTCTTTATTCCATAGTACCATACATTATTCATGATAAACATACAATCATTACACTACCTTCATAAACCACTGACTGAGATTCGTCATTTTATTCCTCAACACTTATTTCATTTCATATATCATTTGTTGTATCTTCATCATCATCCACATAAATACTACCCATACAACCATGTTGATTCTCTTCATGTGATCTTCCCATAGGGCATTGGTTTTCATAATGCCCGTACATTCCACATTTAAAACATTTAAAAATTGTTGATATCCTAGAAATACCATTATCCTCATCCATGGTGTTAACTGAAACTTTTCTTCGGCACTTACTGGCTTTATGTCCTTATTTTCCACACCTAAAGCATCTTTCAGTTCCTTTCAAAACATTCTCCCTGATGCCTCTTACCACAAGATTTACAAGAATGAAATTGAACTTATTTTTTCTATGATCATCATGAAACACCATCTTTATCTTATTATCTATGTTGGGAAACTTACCAAAGTTGAGATTATTGATCATATTATGACATTTCTGATTATGCATAATAATGATGTTTCTCCTTCCAAGTCCCATTTCATTTTCTTGATCATGAAGAATAACATTCCATTGTCCATCATATTCTCCATTATCATGAATCTTCTTGTTTCTAGCCATTTTAAAAAACCCATAAAGAATAGTGTGAGAGACAAAAATCATAATCAATGGGAAGTACCTTCAATATATAACATCTTAGGTTAAATTCAAATATCATTACCATAATTCTAGGACTATAACATATACTTATATGTATCCTTAGCGACATTACTAAACCTTAGGGACATCCCTAGACATACCATAGAAATATCTCTAGGTATCTCACTAAAGTTCTCGCATCATAGTTTCCAAAGTTTGACTAAACCTTTCCTCTGATACCAAATGTAGAGACCCGAATCATGACATACATAGACATTACATTAATTTTTTGGAATACTTAATACATAACAAGAACCAACAAACAAGGACCGTAATAGTTTAGTTTCTTTGGAAACTCTGACCATGATCTTCTAATCATTGTGAAAGATCTTCAACATCTCCCATCAAGATCTTACCCTTTAGTTTTTTTACCTAAAACCCTTCTATAAATCCTGGGTAAAAGAAAACATATAAAGACTGAGCTGAAATGCCTAGTAGGGGTAAGCATATAGAATATAAAACAATCCATAACTATTTGAGTGCAAAAACTTGTACATAAAATCTGAACATCAAAATCTTGAGCAAAGACATAAATCATGGACGTATATAAGGCATAGATCATAATGAAACATTAATCCTGCTAAAATAACATGGGAATAAAACATGTAATTGTGGCATCCATTAAGCACTTGTTATGATTTTCATAGTAGCCAAGGCATTGCTGCCAAGACCATTTTGGTGGAAAAAGTCCCTTTCTGAATCGAGTTCACTCCTCGTTCTAGAACTGTTCTGAACTGGATTTACATAACCTTTCAGCCATGTCTATCTCATGAGATAAAAATATTTACCCAATGCATTGGAGGGATATATAAGTCCCACCCATCTCATAATAAAATTATTCATACTTGTGCCACAAAATAAACATACATCATTCATAATAACCCAACAAAAAAATGGGTTTAATAAACATCATCCCATCATCACATAATCCATATAAAAGAAATGGATATCATTTCATAATAATAAAAGTGAAAACATGCAAATCATAGAGACATTATACTAGAAACATACACATATCAAATAATGTCATCTTAGATGGAAAATTGTTTTGATAAAACACTTGAAATGAATTATTGAGGAAAATATCCTTTCATCTTCAAAATCATTATCTTTTCACAAAATTTCATGCAATTTTAAAAGAAAAAGAATTTTGTTGAAAATATTCATGAAATCATTTTGAGGAAGCTTTATGAAAATATGTCTTTATAAAACCGTAAAAAAAAATTCATGCCGTATAAGTTAAAAAAACATTCTCCTCATACTTTTGTCAGAAAACTCAAAGCTAACTCGTAAAAGAATGATTCCTTAAATACCACGTAGTAAAAGTCAAAATGGGTAAAAAGTACATTAAACATACATGAAATAATTTTTTGAAAATAGGGACATGGATGATAAATATAGACCCTGTAAATACTTACGAATAAACAATCTTGGATAAAAATGATATTGGAAAAGTTATCCCTTACCTTATGTCTGATATGCTTCGTATGTATCCAAACCTCCTGTATAAGGATTTAAATAATTTCATTGACTAATTATAGAATCATATTCATTGTTATGATATCATATATGGTTCAATTATGACTTTATATTACCTGTTCTTTTGTAAATTCTATGTTAAAGTTGCGTTTTGGGTAAAATCGTTTCATTTATCGCATGCATTTATACTTGTTGTTTTTGATATTATTATTACTTATATCATGATTTACATACTTCTAGAATGTAAAACATGATTTATATATCATATATAATAAATATATATATATATAATAGATAGATAAATGAAATGAAACACACCGTTCATGGAGATGGTAGGTCGTACCTACGCATGAACGTTGTTTTCCTTTCCTTATTTACTTGAATGGAAGTAAGTAGATGACATATATATATATATATAGTTATAAATAAGTACAGTAGCATTATTATGTTATATATACCAATGTTATTCATTATACATACATTATAATCATTCTTTAATGGTTATCACTGAGAATGAATCACATCACGTCGTGGAGACGGTAGTCCGTACGTACGCACGAGCGATAATATCATTCCCATAATTATTGAATTGAATTGGAGTGGATAATATAATATCTCAAAATCAGTATTATGTTATAATAACTATATATAGATATTCTTTACAACATTATACCCATCCATGTAAGGTGGTGTTGGAAAAACAGATTACACCACGGCGTGGAGACGATATTCGGTACATATGCACGCGCGATGATTTCTTTTTCCATAGGATGGATAGAAGGTAAAATAGGGTTGTTTCATATTTATAATAACATATCAGTATATGGTTGATACTAATGTTATTACTGTATAATTAAAAAACTAAATAAGAAGATGTTGAAGAAGAAATAAACTTGAATGAATCGATAACGGATATTACCTCTTCTTTGACACGCCTCTTTGAAACCTCTTCTTTAGGCACTAAAATTGGTCTATGAAGAAGACCAGAACCTCTAGTATGTTTCTAGGGAAGTTGATAAGGTAAATGGGTAGGGATTGGCAGAGCATCAAGGCTCTAAAGGATGTGAGGAGGAGAAGGAGGAGGTTCCCTTTAAAAGAGGGGTGAGGGGCACCTTAGAAAAAACTCAAAATATTATTTTATAATAAAGTCAAATTCGGTTTTTAATAGCTCAAAATTTATTTATTTCTAATATAAGGTGGGAATGGGACGAAATCCTCTGAACTAATAGTATTTAGACAAATTTATGTTACTATTTATACATTATCATTAAGATTTAACTCTAAGATAAACAATTTAACTTTTACTGTGTCTCCTTTTTTTCTTACACTATATGGTTAATAAACATACTATAACAAGCAAAAATAACCCAAAGTGCTCCATTATTAATATATATAACCTAATCTAAGTCATTTGGTCGATCCTTAGATTTTTAGGATTAAAATAACAATTAATAATATAATATTTGTTTTAAAAACTATTTTATGTCAATTTTGACACTATTTGCTAATTGATTTTTGTGAAAATCATAACAAAATGATAAGTTCAAAATAAGTTAATTAAATAAATAATAACATGTCATATTAACCTATAAAATTAGTGTAATTCATAAAAACTCTTAAATTACATTTATTTTGGCATTTATAACATCAATTATGTTAATATTTTCTTAATAATGTAATTACTGCATCATCGTTGTGTCATAAATAAATTAAATTATTTAAAGTCTTAAAATTATAAATAAAATACCATTATGTAGGAAATCTTTTTATATTTATAATGAATATTTATTGTCGAATTTATCTTATGTATAACCTTATATTAAAAATTTTTTAGTTATAAAACATTGATTTTAACTCTTTTAACTCTTCTTTAAATAAAATAATATTAAATGTCCTAATCTAAACCAAGTGGATCGAAATGATAATATTATATTACAAAGGTTTTTTTGGTGAATTAAACTTATCTTATAAAATTAGGATATGTGATAGGGTAATATTAATATCATTTTTATCCTTAATTACACTATTTACTATTAACCGCGGTAAAAAAAGTAAAACGTTACTATTCACCAAAATTATTTTTATCTCATTGAACCACATTTTACTTACTCAAATCAACCGTGTCTCTCAGATTTTTGAAATTCCACTCAGAGAAGTGGTAAAATTAAGTTTTATGTAAATTTGGAAAATCTTCTAGGAGGTGGGTAAAAGGCGGTGTAAAGTTCAATATAATTTTTATACCTCTAAAATTATTGTAAACTGACTCCAATGAATTAAATTGACCTTATATAGGTATTTTGTATCTATTTTGACTTAAAATAAATGTAATTAAAATAGATAATTATTTAAATAAAATGTCAAATTTTAAATAGTAACTGAGTGTTTTCACTATTCATCAAAATTGAATGTTTTCAGAAAAATACAAAAAATTCACCCTAAGCTAATTTCGATATTCCAAATCCAAAAATGAAGTCTATTTTGAAAGATAAAATTTATAAAATTTCAAAAAGTAGTTATTACTATTCATAACTACTAGTTTATATATTATTTTAATAATATATCATTGTTTAGTGATACCTGGTATTGCGTACAACACCCACTATTGAGGAAGGCCGCGATTGCGTGTAATGAAAGACAAGTCAGGGTTGCGTGTAGTGAAAGACTCCTTTGTTGTTGCGTATAACTAAATCCAAATATATTTCATTTATACATTGAATATATATATATATACACTCAATGTTGCATTAAATAACTACTATCAAACAAACATGAAATTGTGTTTAACACGATCCAAGATTAGTGTTGTGTATACTGCAAGCTAATACGATGTTGCGTATAGCGCAAGATAATTTTGGAGTAGCGTACAACACAAGACATCAATAAAATTAAAAAGAATAATTCTTATAAAATCTCGGGTTGTTACATACACAATCACCCTTGTTGTTATCTCTGTATACAGAAGTACATAACAGCCACAACCAAAGGATAACCCACTTCTAAAAAAATAGTTCCCCATGATATCTCTTCTCATTATCATGTTCAAGTGATCCCATTTGAATATTCCTTCACTACCGGGAAACTAATTGGCATCACCATAAGACAAAACATCAACTCGAAGGAAAACAACCAAGAAATTGATTATGTATTCACTCCTGGTTTGCTCATATGTTACAACATCAAAAGGGATCTGTGAGATCCCATGACGTAGTGGATGAAACCCAATCCCCAACATACTAGGTCCATAACATTTTCCACCGTCTCTACACAACCTCAGATTCACAACTGTTTACCTCACATGTTTTGATAATCACAATTATGTCTTCACATACAATGATAATCTCAATTAATGTTTATTTATATATTAATTCATTCAAATCTATGATCAAGATGATATTAATTTTAAAATAGTCTCTGAAATATGTTAGTCCTTTATTATCCATATTTATATACATCCGGAAGTAATTCTAAACCAATTGGATGTATTTTTCATAAAACAAGTGAAGTATAAGTGTCATTGATCTGCAGATAGGTACTGATAAAGAGATGTCGGTAATTAGTCTATCGATAGACAGAGTCACCGATACACTAGTCACCAATTTGTATGGAGCTACTGATGTGCATGTCTGCCAGTGGTTACCGAAAAAGCAGAGCTACCGATATACAGACCAGAACCACCGATAGATAGCTACCGACAGAACCAGTTCTCTGATAGCTACCGATACAGTGAGTCCACCGATACAGATGCAATGATCTACTGGTGCAAAGAGTTACCGATGCAAGGATCTACAGATAGACAAGGTCTACCGATACAATTAAAGTTACCGATACATCGAGCGACCGATAGCCTGACAGATACCGATGGAGCCAGAGCAACCGATTGAACTAATTCACTGGTATATAGAGCTACCGGTGTAAGTTCAAAGAGCTACCGATGGAATATCCTGCTACATGAAGTCAACCGTACACTTCTACCAACAAAAGGCTACATTGACAGTCTAGTCAAACTTTATACTCTCAACACGACTTTTTTATTAAGCTAACAGACATTATACTCTTAACACTATTTGTTTATTAAGATAATGGTTACATTTCATGTTTTTAATGCAGTTAATGTTATTTAATCATTTATGTTGCCATTTCTGGAAACCATACCTAGTACCAATGAAAAGTGTAATCATTCCTTTTTCCAGAGTTGAAAGCTATAAAGACAACAACAATAGAAGAACAAAGGAAAGGATACACGAAAAGATATACACAACATAAGAGTGGTTCTTATAGAAGAACAATGATATACATAAAAAGGTATTGATATAAACGTGATCAAGCTCTAATACAAGGAGAACAACTGAAGAGTGGTGCATAAAGAATACTACATCCAGACTCCAAGAACACTGAACATACATAGAGCAATATTTGTTAAGGAAGAACTACAACAAACACTTCATCCCTTGTCCTGATAAGTTGGGCTAAACGTTAAAATACTGAAGATAACGATACTCTATTTTTCAGAACAAATACCAGAAAAGGACTTAGAAGCTTTTCTGTCTAATCAAACGAGTCTAGAGCTGCATCACCAATCACTAAAGATCTTCTAAACTCCTTCAAACTTTATTTAGTGATTCATTCATTTACATTTCGACCAGTGTGTGTAGCCTTCTTATTTTACACACAAACTGTCTCCTGTGCTAAGTTGAAGGATTTTCAAATCCTTATTCAAACTCCGTAACCTTTTTATTTCCCACGGTAGATAGTGGTAGAGGTCGTGTAATACCTAGACAGTTCGGAGCTGTTTTTTATTTTCCCACGTATAACTGTGGTAGAGGTCTTTTGACTTGGACATTGTGATCACTGTTTTTTACCCTGATCCAGGGTGTGGATCAATTTATATAAATTGTAGAGAGCACTAATTCTCGACATGAGACTGAACCTCTTGGTTATGTCCTTTGTTTTTATGTCTATAAGTATACTATATATTTATTTCATATTTTGCTGCTATTACTTTGAAATATAATATAATTTTAAACCTACTTTGATATTTAAACAAGAATGTTTTTATATTTATTGTAAACCAGTATGTTAGGTTCAAAAGTTAATTTAATCTTGAGATTAAGCTAACTGAGAACTAATCAATCTTAGAGAAACTAATTCAACCTTTATAATCTGTATAAATTCATTACATTTTAACTTTGTTTTAAATTGGGGGATTTAAAGAGAAATATTTTTTAACAGAAATTTTAATTGTAACTCAATTCACCCACCCTCTTGAGTTCCACTCCAACCAACATTTGGTATCAGAGGAGTTGATGTTGTTTATATAATGTTTTTAAAACCCTCTGTTAAATTGTGACATTAGTTTTATTCTCAAATATCTTAAATATATGTTATTTATAAATTTTATCTCTTTAAAATAATTCCTAAAATTTAGTTATGGACAATATACTAGATGGTGTTACTACTAATTGGCCACCTTTCTTTAATTGTGTAAATTATGCTCAATGGAAAATTAAAATGAAGATTCATCTGGAATTTAATGGTTTTGATATTTGGTCTGTTATAGAATGAGAATATGAGAACCCCAAAACTGCTATATCTACCTAGGATGATGCTACAAAGTCTGAATATAACAATACCTGTAAAGCTATGAATGCTCTTTACTGCTCTTTAGGAGATGAGGAATTTAACCGAATTTCTGCATGTAAAACAGCCCATGAAATCTTGGACACCTTGGCTGTTTGTCATGAAGGAACAACCAATGTGAAGGAAATGAGATTAAATACTTATAATATTAAATATGATAATTTTAAAATGAGACCCAATGAACCCATTTCTGACATGTAAAATAGGTTTAATGAGATTGTCAATTCCATGAGTTCACTGGGAAAAGTTGTACCAGAGATGAAGCAGATTATGAGATTATTGAGATGTTTGCCAGACAGATGGAGAGGCACTTCTGTGTCTATCCGAGAGTCATGTGACATCAGAAAGCTACTTGTTAAGGAGTTAATTGGAAAAATAATGACGTATGAAGAATAACTATATGTGAACAAATAAGAAGATGATGAACCCATGAGAAAATTTGTGGCATTCAAGTTTACTGCATCGAAGAGAAATGAAAAAGAAAACATTCATGTACCTGCTGAAAGCTCAACTAGTGAAAATAAATATTTAGACAGTGATGAAGAAATGCCTCAAATATCCAAGAGATTTAAGAAGTTTTATAGGAAGAAGAAGTTTTACAGAATACCAAACTACAAGGGCAAGTATGTTCAACAAGGTAAGTTGAATAAGGATTAGAAGAAATCTGACAAGGAAGATGATATAGTCTGGTATGAATGCAAGAGGATAGGACACATCAAGGATGACTGCCCCAAGTTAAAATTCAAGAAGAAATATGATTATAAGGACAAGAAGTACAAGAAAGTCATGAAGGAAACCTGAAGTGCGTCACAATACATCATAAGTAAATCAGAAGCTACTGAATCTGAAAAGAATCATACCAACATGTGCTTCATGACCAACATGTTTGAGGTACCTATTTCCCCTATTCTAAATGATTATTATTCTGAAAATAACCATGACTCAGATAATGAGGAAAATATGTCTAATGTTGAACTGTTTGAATATTGCAATATGCTGGAAGATACCTGCAACGAACTAAAGGATAAGTATAAATCTTCGAAGAAACAGCATGACTTGACTAATAATATTAAAACCGATTTAAGTGTATAAAAAGAGAAGTATGATCAACTATTGAAAGAGAACACTAAACTTAAATTATTAAATGAGAAATTAAGAAAGGATAATGAGAAGTTCACTGCTAGTAGGGATACCTTGACATAGCTTCTAGGAAAACATATTACTCCTAAATTCACAATTGGTCTAGGATATCATCCTGGACAGAGACAAATGAGAAAAACCAAATTTGTTCCAAAATCCGGATAGTTTACTGCTAGTTCTAGTTTAGGACCATCTTATGAGAAACAATTTTCTAATGGACCAAAAAAAGTATTTTTGTCTCAAAATATGTTTTTCGATTTTAGAAAACCTATAAAGCAAGTAATGGGTTCCCAATGTTTTATTAGCTAACCTTTCTGGACCCAAGAAGATCTGGGTACCAAAATTATCGCATGTTTAATCTGTTTTGCAGGGAAATTGGTTGAAGAGTTCTTGTAACACACTATGGCACTTGGACCGTGGGTGTTCAAGACATATGACAGGAGTCTATTCTTTCTTCAGGAGTTTAATTAAAGTTGATGGTGGGCATGTCTCCTTTGGTGACAATGCAAAAGGAAAAATCATCGGCTTAGGCCAGATTGGTAACCCTGATACAATATTAATTTCTAATGTACTTTTTGTTGATGGATTAAAGTATAACATTCTTAGTATGTCACAGTTATGTGATGATGGCTTTAATGTTAAATTTGAAAATTATTCATGCAATGTTTTTAATTCAAAAATGGCTTAGTTTTCACTGCATCTAGAAATGAGAATGTACATGCTGTTGATTTAAATTCATTAGCCAACCAAAATGTTTCCTGCTTAAATTCCTTTTACAAAGAGTCTTGGTTGTGGAATAGGAGATTAGGACACTGTAATGTTCACTCACATAGGAAGCTATCTAAGAAATGCTTAGTTAGAGACATACCTAAATTAGAATTCCCAAATGATAATGTGTGTAATCCCAGTCAAAAGGGAAAACAACACAATGTTCCTTTTAAACCAAAGAAAGAAGTTTCAACTTCTCAACCACTTGAGTTGGTTCACATGGATTTGTTTGGACCATCAAGAGTTTCAAGTTTAAATGGGAAGCACAATGTTTATGTTCTTGTAGATGACTTTTCTAGATATACTTGGGTATACTTTCTAGCTCACAAGAGTGAAGCTTGTTCCTATTTTGTTAAATACTCCAAGTCTGTAGAAAATCTTAGTGGACTTAAAATTAAGTCCCTGAGAAGTGATCATGGTCGTGAGTTTTAGAATAATGAATTTGAATCTTACTGCTCACACAGTGGTTATAATCACAACTTTTCTTCCACTAGGACACCTCAACAGAATGGTTTAGTATAATGAAGAAATAGAACCCTTCCAGAAATTGCAAGGGCTATGCTAAATGAGTATGATTTACCAGTTTATTTTTGGGCTTAAGCTATAAATACAACTTGTTATTTCATCAATAGAGTTTTATTTAGATCTATTCTAAAAAGGACTCCTTATGAACTTTGGAATAATAGGATGCGTAAGGTTAATTACTTTAGAGTTTTTGGTTGCAAAGTCTTTCTTCTTAATACTAAAGATAATCTTGATAACTTTTCCCCCAAAAGTGATGATGTAATTCTCCTGGGTTACTCTATTTCAAGTAAAGCCTATAGAGTATTCAATAAGAAAACCAAATGTGTGGAAGAATCAGTTCATGTAAAATTATATGAGACTGATCCACATGAGCCTAAAACCTTCATTGAAAATCTTGAGGAAGATTTGTCAAATCTGAACCATAATGATAAGAATAGTGAATCCCCTGTGAAAGTATCCAGCTCTGGAAATTTTCCAGAATCTGCTTCTGTTGAATGCGAACCTATAGATGAACCCGAAATTTCTAGTCCTACCTTTACTAGATCAACTAGTATTTAAAGAATAATACATTAGATGTTGTTGTTGGTAATCTTGATAGAGGAACACAAACAAGAGCTTCTCTAAGAAATCAGGTTGAACATCAAGCTTTTCTTTCATAGCTAGAACCCAAAGATATTATTGATGTTATCAATGATGAATTCTGGGTAATGGCTATGCAAGAAGAACTAAATCAGTTTGAATGAAACAAAGTTTGGGAATCAGTGGAATGACCTAAGGACACTTTGACAATAGGCACTAAATGGGATTTTAAAAATAATGTTGATGAATCTGGAAACATAGTAAGAAACAAATATAGACTAGTTGCACAAGGATATAGTCAAGAGGAAGGTATAAACTATGAGGAAACCTTTTCCCCTGTAGCTAGGCTAGAATCCATTAGGATCTTACTTGCATGTGCTGTTCAACTGAATTTCAAGTTATACCAAGTGGATTTAAAATGTGCATTTCAAAATGGTTTTATAATTGAAGATGTTTTTTTTGAACAAACTCTTGTATTTACTAATCCCCACTTTCCTAATCATGTTTTTAATCTTTCTAAATCTTTATATGGTTGAAAATAGGCTTCAAGAGCTTGGTATGATAGACATAGCAACTTTCTTATTTCAAAAGGTGATACTAAAGGAATTGAAGATCCAACACTTTTCTTTAGAAGAATTTATAAGGATGTTTTTGTTGTACAAATCTATGTTGATGATATTATTTTTGGATCTTCTAAACACTCTTTATATACTGATTTTTCAAAAAGTATGCAAAATGAATTTGAAATGAGTTTAATGGGAGAACGTAAATACTTTCTTGGATTTCAAGTGTTTCAAAATGAAAATGGTAGTATTTTGAATAAATTTAAATATACAAAGGATCTTTTAAAACGTTTTTGTTTGGATAGTATTATGGAAAGTGAAACTCCTATGAGTACAGTATGTAAATTGGATGCAGATGAAACTAGGAAAACAGTGGATCAAACCAATTACAGAGGTATGATTGGTAGTTTACTTTACCTTACTGCATGTCGACCATATATTATGTTTAGTGTATGTATGTGTGCAAGATTTCAAGCGAACCCGAAAGAATCTCATTTGATTGTTTTTAAAAGAATTTTCAAGTATCTCAAACACACTGTTAACTTAGGTTTGTTTTACCCAAAAGGACAATCCTTTGAGTTAATGAGTTATTCAGATGCTAAGTTTGCTGGTTGAAAGTTGGATAGAAAAAGCACATCAGGAACATGTCATTTATTGGGAAAATCCTTAGTATCTTCGTGTAGTAAAAAGCAGAATTATGTAGCTCTATCCACTGCCGAAGCAGAGTATATAGCAGCTGGAAGTTGCTATGAACACATTTTGTGGATGAAACACGCTCTTTTAGAGTATGGATTTAAATTTAAGCATGTTTCAATTAATTGTGATAACACAAGTGCAATAAATATTTCGAGGAACCCTGTATCTCACTCTAGAACCATACGCATTGATGTAAGGAACCATTTCTGGAGATATCGTTATCAAAAGGGTGATATTTATCTTGAATTCATTGGTACTGAACATCAATTAGTTGATATTTTCACTAAACCTTTATGTTCGGATAGGTTAAGTTACATTAGGTATGAGTTAGGAATGTTTAACCTCAACCGGTAGAAATTCTCACCAATGTAGAAATTCTCACTGATGTAGAAATTCTCACCGATGTAGTAATTCTCACCGATGTAGAAATTCTCACCGATGTAGAAATCCTCACCGATGGACCTCACTGATAAAAATCCACACTGACAAACTCTACTGATGAGTGCGCTGTTTTGAAAACTTTTGTCTTCCGCCAAGAATCTGAATCATTTATTTATTCATTTATTTTATGAATCCTAAATGATAAAAAACAAAGTCCGAGCTACTTATCACTCCACCAAGACTCAAACCACTTACCTTCAAACCTTATCTCCCGAATCGTTTGTGAACCCTAAATATCTCTAACCTATGATTGCAAAAACCAAACATCCTACCGTCAGAGATGACAGTGTTGAGCCTAAAGCAAAGAAGTAGAAGTCAGAGCAAGAAGGAAGTGGTAGTGCTATTAGAACTAGGTCAGGAAAGCGACCGGTGAACCCTCATCTGTAGAATAGAGCTATTGTGATTGAAAAAGAGTTGTGCGTAGATTGGTTGCAACGTAGAAATTATTTAGTACTTGTAGTGTTGGAAGATCAAAGATGGGTAGACTGTTTTTCGAATAACAATGGTCTCTACTACCCAATGTTAGTGAAACAGTTTTAAGAATTTGTGAGCTTTGAGAAATCTGAGAATGAAAACTGAGTGACTTCTTTTGTAAATTGAAAAGAAATGTCATTTCCATTAGTAGAGTGGGCTGAATTCTTAAAGGTTCCACATAAAGGTGTATCAGGATATGTCTCAAGAGCCATGCCACCTACTAGTGACATTTTTGACTATGAGACTGCATTGAAAGAGATGACTTGTGATGGAAGTCAATGGTAAGTGGTATCTACAGAAATGGATGGAGAGAACATGTTGCTGTTCAAATTTGGTCAACATGTTTTGATACCAAGGATAGGAGACTATGATAAATTGAGAAATCAAGATATCTATCTTATATATCATTTAGTACATGGTGTCAATGTTAATCTGTGCAAATTACTGATGTTCCAAATGGAAGATATGACATGGATGAAATCAAAGACAAATGCCCTATTTTTTCTAAGTTGATCTCTGTGATGATCAAAGTAAAAGGGATAGCTAAGTCTCAAGATGAGATAGTAGGGGTTAAGAATAACTTTTGTATCACTAAAACTGTCTGCAAATACATGACGATCAATTGGAACCCATGGAGAGGAGAATGGGGCAATGATGACAAAAAGGTATATGAAAAATTTAATCCTGTGAATCTTCCTTCAAGACCTAAGGATAAGAGAGATCCAGGTCTAGGACCTGATGAAGAGGAACTTGAATATAGTGATGAAACTGAAGAAGAAGAGTAAGAGACTCATATGGATGATGGGGAGATCCGAACATGCGTCTGTGTCCTGATGCTGAAACAGTATCTTCAGATAAAGATGCTTCAGCAGAGGAAGAGACACCTACTAATGAAAAAATTGAGCCAGTCCTTGAGTATGAAGAAGAAAGAGGGAATGTCTCTGAATCATATGATTATAAAAGGTTGACTCTGAGTCCATTAATTGGAAGCTCAGTTGTGCCTACTGTGAATGTAGTTGGAGAAAGAGAAGAAGTTGCACCTAACCTAGAGGACCATCTTACTGCTACAGAGATGGAAGTGATTGTGGAAGATTCTTCTGATGAAGAAAGACCAGCTGAGAATGTTGTTGTTGTACATGGGAATGCACCCATTGAGGGGGATCATTAAAAAGAACATGGAAGTGTTACAGTGGCTGTTGAATTTGAAGATTGGGAAGAAGTCCCAGGTTTTGTAGTCTGTGGTTTAGACTATCCTGATTCAGATAATGATTCCTCTTTAAACCGACCAAAAATCAGTTATGATATTGAGTCTAAGTTGTTTCCTGAAGATGTAGTCAAAGTACATGATCTAAATAAGTTGAAAGAAAATCCCAAGAACAGTTTTTTAGAAGAAGTAAAGATGATGGAAGCTTCTCTGGTATCTTCAATTCAATCAGTTATGACTGACTCTGTGGTCAGTTTAGCTTCTAAAAGTGTATCTACTACAGTTGTACCAGCTGATTTAATTACAAAGTCTGATCTTGAATCCCTAAAAGATGAGCTGAAAGAATCATTCAGTGCCTCAGTTGCTGAGATGAAGCACAGTTTTATTGATGAAATGAAAACGTTAAAAAAATCTTTTGAGCTTTCTCTTGCTTGTAATTTATCATCTTTTATGGGTGAGTTAATGGAAGAAGTCAAAGACTGCCAGACCCATGCTTCTAGGCTAGAAGCAGATCTTGAATCTCTAAAGAAATTTTTTGTTTCTTTAAACTCTTAAATGAGCTCAAATTACTAGGTAGACAAGGACATAGTCTATATCAAGTCTGTTGTAAGCCATATGGTCTCAGTGTTTGAAAGTTTCAAAACAACTATGAAAGATCATGTTAAAAACTAGGACTCCCAGGTTCAAAATCTGATTAGTGGATTGACCAAAAGCTTCAAAGAGACTATATCATTCTCAATTGGTTCTCTAGACTCTAAACCCTTAGTAGACTTGAATCAAATTCTGGCTATGATGATGGAGGTGTTTGGTTCTACTACAACCAGTGGCTCTGTAGACTCATCAGACCTGAGCCGAGTTGTGCTTTCTACCAGGGATTCAGCTAGAGAAACAGTGATGATAGTCCAAGACTACATGAGAGAAGCATCTGCCTCTCAGAAAGAAGTGAAGGACAAGGTGGACTACTATATCCAATGGATTTCACCAAACATCAAATCAACCATCACTTCATGGTTTTGTTAGAGAACCTGAAATTACCTCCTGTCACTCAAGCCTTCTGAGAACAAGTTATAAAGCTAAGGAAAATGACTCCTGCCTTGGAAAAATTCATGGAGAAAAAAGATGACATAATATATGATATGGATAGAGGAGGAGGAATCATTATGGAAGTCATAAATCTGTTGCTACCTTTCCTGCATGTTGATGCCAAACATGTAATTTTACCTCCTGATTTACCTGTTTTTGCCTCTACTGCTTCTCTAGTCCAGATGACTCATGCACAAGCTATTCGAAGCCTCAAACTTATGATCTCTTAAAGAAATTCTCAATACAGGCCCATCAAAATGTCAGTTGCTCAGCCTCCAGTGATTATTTCCAGAATTCCTAAGCCTTCACCAACATCCTCAACACTTGAATCCTCTTCTGATCTAAAAGGAAAATCTCACATTGAAGATGTGTATTGATCAAGTTGCAAAGATATTTTATAGGAATCATTTCTCATTTTTATTCTATCTATATAACTTTTGTCTAATTTAATACAACTGAATTTCTTCTAAATATCTCATTTTATTCATTTTCTTTATATTATTTCCCACTGTTTGATTATCACAAAGGGGGAGAAATATTATCTAAGGAAAAAGAACAATCATTATGGGGAGAAATATTTTCTAAGGACAAATTATCCTGTTTTGTCTCTTTGTTACCCTTGTATTTCCTTGATTTCCTTGATTTTACTTTTATCTCTGCTTCTATCACATTTAAAATCTACCTCTGATAAACTGTGGTTTATGTCATTTTTTTTCTGAGAAACTTGCAGTTGATGATATATACTCTGCTATAATTTCTTACTATTTTACATCGACCATATCATAAGTTGTGATTATCAAAAATGGGGAGATTGTTGACCTCACCTGTTTTGATAATCCCAATTATGTATTCATATATAATGATAATCTCAATTAGTGTTTATATATATATTAATTCATTCAAATCTATGATCAAGATGATAATTATTTTAAAATAGTCTCTAAAATATGTTAATCCTTGATTATCAATATTTATATACCTCTGTAAGTAATTCGAAACCAATTGGATGTATTTTTCATTAAACAGATGAAGTGTAAGTGTCACTGATCTGCATATAGCTACTAATAAAGTGCTACCGGTACATAGTCTACCGATAGATAGAGTCACTGATACATTATTCACCAATTTGTATAGAGATATTGATGTGCATGTCTGCCCGTGGTTACTGATAAAGCAGAGCTACCGACAGACAGACCAGAACCACCGATAGATAGCTACAGATAGAACCAGTTCTTTGATTGCTACTGATACAGTGAGTCCACCGATACAGATGCAAAGAGCTACCGATGCAAAGAGTTACCGATGCAAGGAGCTACCGATTGACAAGGTCTACCGATACAATTACAGTCACTAATACATCGAGCTACCGATTGCCTGACAGCTACCGATGGATCCAGAGAAACCGATGGATCTAAGTCACTCGTGTATAGAGCTACCGGTGTATGTTCAAAGAGCTACCGATGGAAGGTCCTACTACACAATGTCAACCGTACACTTCTACCAACAAAAGGATACATTGACAGTCTATTCAAACTTTATACTCTCAACACTATTTGTTTATTAAGCTAACAGTTACATTTGATGTTTTTAATGCAGTTAATGTTATTTAATCATTTCGGTTGCAATTTCATGAAATCGTACCTAGTACCAATGAGAAGTGTAATAATTTCTTTTTCTAGAGATGAAAGCTATAAATACAACAATAATATAAGAAAAAAGGAGAGGATACACAAAAAGATATACACAACTGAAGAGTGTCACTTACAGAAGAACAATGATATACACAAAAAGGTATTGATACAAATGTGATCAAACTCTAATGCGAGGAGAACAACTGAATAGTGGCGCTTACAGAATACTACATCTAGACTCCAAGAACACTGAAAATACATAGAGCAATCATTTCTAAGGAAGAACTACAACAAACACTTCATCCCTTGGCCTGATAAGCTGAGCTAAACATGGAAATACTGAAGAGAACGATACTCTGTTTTTCAGAACAAATACCAGAAAAGGACTAAGAAGCTTTTCTGTCTAATCAAACGAGTCCAGAGCTGCATCGTCAATCACTAAATCTCTTCTAAACTCCTTCAAGCTTTATTTAGTGATTCATTCATTTACATTTCGAGCAGTGTGTGTAGCCTGCATATTTTACACACACACTATCTCCTGTACTAAGCTGAAGGATTTTCAAATCCTTATTCAGACTCTATAACCTTTTTATATCTCATTGTGGATAGTGGTAGAGGTCGAGTAAGACCTAGACCATTGTGAGCTGTTGTTTTTTTTCACGTAGAACTGTGGTAGAGGTCTTTTGACCTGGACAGTGTGATCGCTATTGTTTACCTTGATCCAAGGTGTGGATCAATTTATATAAATTGTAGAGAGGACTAAGTCTCAGCTTGAGACTGAAACTCTTAGTTATATCCTTTGTTTTTAAGTCTATAAGTATACTGTATATTTATATCATATTCTGCTGCTATTACATTGAAATATAATATAATTTCAAACCAACTTTTATAGTTAAACTAGAAAGTGTTTATATTTATTGTAAACTAGTAAGTTAGTTTCAAAAGTCAATTTAATCTTGAGATTTAGTTAACTAAGAACTAATCAATCTTATAGAAACTAATTGAACATTTATAAGCTGTATAAATTCAATATATTTTTACATTGTTTTAAATTGGGGAATTTTAAGAGAAATAATTTTTAACAGAAATTTTAATTGGAACTAAATTCACCCCCCCCCCCTCTTGAGTGTCGACTCTGACCAACTACCACCCAATGAGAGATTCCCAACCACGTCACCCCTCAAACATTAAACAGACCAACCAAGAATATCACCAGAACAAACAAGGATGTCACTATATTTAGCTAACACCACACCTTTAATTCATTTCTGTTGGATAATGGGGGTGACCACACAATGGTTATTATCAATCAGGATTCAATTTAATCAACCATGATTACATGATTAACATGTTTCATTGTTATATCCATTCTATAACAAGATTATTCAAAAACAATATCTTAATTAGTGTGTAATAACTGACCTCTAATAACCACAATTTTTAGTGGACATCAGCCAATACAACTAATAGCATAAAAACAAAGGTGAAATACACTATCAACATCATCATATTCACCCCATAGTTCTAAAAATGTCAATTTATTATCCTTGTTAATTTTGGTATCATTAACATCCTAAGGGAACATCGTCACACCCACCCTGCATGATGCAAAATTTATGGAGACGAATGAAAAATCCTACCTAGATGATCAAGGATCAATTTTTTCTCGTTTCCCCAAGAACCGAGGAAGCTCAACTCATATGAAGAAATCCAAGCCCAAGATGAAAATATTCAACACAAGAGCAAGATTCTTCTCAGGAGGATGTCTCAGGACACAGATAGAGATAACAAAAATAAATAATGAAGAGAGGATCTTAGCGTAAGAAGAGGAATGATCCTAAAATCAAGTAGACTATTTTGAGGAACATAAAATTTGGATCATTTCACGACCATACGGCTCAGTAGTTTCACAAGTTGGGATTGATTGACATTTAATAATTCTCCATGGAGATGGTGGAGAAAGACCAGAGGGAGTCTATGAGTTGATAGATTTCCATTAAAAAGAGAAAACCAAATAACATGGATGAAACTAGAAAACATAAGAGGATAGAAATCACAGAAAAGAAAGTAACATCAATAAAAGGGCCATATGTTTTGGTAAAATAGTGGTTTCCAGACTATTAGGGGATTTAAAACATCTTTTATAGGCCATAAATAACATTAAAAGGAGTATTATGGAAGTTTTACATTAAAAGAAGATTTTTGGGATGATATAGAAAATTCTGGGAGAAGTTGGAAATGACTCACTAATGGGTGAGTCACTGAAACCCTAGAACCATCGCCATAGCACTATTTCCCATAAGTGCTACCATTGGTTCAATATGAAATTTGAAAAATTACCCAATGTTTCATTGATGGTCTTTAAGTTTCCTTCAATATTAGGATTTAGAAATTTAATGGACTAGGAGGTTCCATGCGATTATTTCAAATACCTCTCAGGGAAAAACCACCCTTGAGTTGTTAAAATTCAAGAATAAATCCTTGAAATATAGGGAAATTTCTCTCACATGTATCACTTGAACATCTATGGAAACACTACCAATCCTCTTCCCTATGTAACCACAGAAATAGGAAAAAAATAGCCACACCATCGAGATACATGGGTTAGGGATCTCCTCCCTCATTTTAAAGTCATTATCCTCTTTGGGTGGCAATAACTATCCATCACAGGATTAATTGCATCAAAATTTATGTTCTTTGATAATGGATTAGGATATTCTCTCTCTATATTAGTAAATTTCACACAAAATATGGAATAAGGGAAATATATCATCATATATTAATCAAGATTACTAGTTCTTAATAATAATGGTACAAATAAAACACACTATCAAAAAACAAAACATCTTTAGGTACTAGGAATTTATTTGTGCCTCATGTTCCCATGTACTCTCCTCTAGGCCACTATTCATCCACCACACAAGAACCAAGGTGATGGTCCATTTACAATGCTCTTTATCCTTATGATCCTTGATTCTCACCGGTCACTCCAAGAACATCGCAACGTCCCCGATATTCAACTCCCCCCCCAATTGAGGACATGGGGGTCATCATGTATATACCGACAGAGCTGAGATACATGGGAGAATTTTTGGATCCTTCTAGTTATTGTGTTAATTTCAGATGATATTCCATCTTGCTAAATCATCTCAACACCTGAAGGGGTCTAATGAACCTGGGAGAAAGCATACTCCTACTATAAAACCTTCACTTCCCACACTGAGGGGATACCTTTACGAACATGTGGTCTCCATCCCAGAATACCAAGGGTCTCCTATTATAGTAGGCATATTAATTTTTTTGGTCATGAGCCGCCTTCATCCTCTCACAAAAAATATGAACCTTATCCATCATGTTTTTCACTAATTACTGACCAAGAACACCTGCCTCCCCAACCACTATCTAGCACACGGATGAACAACACAGCCTCCCGTTCAGGACATCAAATGGCTATATTAAAATGGTAGAGTAGTAGCTGTTATTGTAGGAAAACACTACCATAGGAAAGTGTCATACCCATGATCCTCTGATGTCCAGAACAAATGCATGCATCATATCCTCCAACATCTAGATGGTCCACTCTTTCTACCCATCTGTATGTGGGTGGAAAGTAGTGAAAAGGTATTACTGTGTTACAAAAGCACATTGTAATCCCTTATTGATGTGTGATGCAAATCATGTATCCAGATCCAAAACGATGGTTCTGGGGACTCCATCCACCTGCAGAACATCACCCATGTACATATGTGATAAGACAACCTCCATGATCGAATCCATTGCCATTAATAACTGAGTCAATTTCATCAATTGGTCCACCACTACCCAGATGGCATCATATCCACTCCCAGATCTAGGTTTTACTATGACTAAATCCATCTAGATATCATCCCATTTTCACTCAAGAATTCTTAAGGGATACAACATACCACCAGGAACACGCTCTTCAGCCTTCACCTGCTGACATAAAAGCCACATTTCCACAAACTATGCCACATCATGCTTCACTTAAGACCACAAAAACTGACCACACAAGACTAGGCACATTCTAGAGACTCCTAGATGTACCGACAGGGTCGATTTATGGAACTCACTAATAACTCCATCACGCATCATATCTAGGACAAATAACTTCCTGTAGAAAAGAATCTTATTTTGACCATCCTCTAACCATATTTCTAGAGCATCATGCAAGATAACACGATCTCACATCACTTCAGCCTCTGAGACTCCCAACTGAGACTCCTCCACCTTTCATATCAAGGTATACTACATTGCCTTATGAAATAGATACCCAATACCATCCTCCTCTCTCATACCCAAATGTATAGAATCGAACTCCTCCATTTTTTTCCAAGAATATACTGACTCCCAGTCCATATCCTCCTATGAAGTCTTGCACAAGGAATCATCCCATATTATCCCCTTTCCTGATGTGTTGGAGATAATGAAGTCACAGTCTTGATTAAACTCTATAAAACTCTAATGCCCCGTGTACAGGTCTCACTGAGAGAATATAAACCTCAGGATCTTGTTATATGGGGAGAATACAAATTCTTCCCGGATGAGATAATTCCGCCATAGCTTCAGGGCGAACACAACCACTACATGTTCAATATTATGGGTGGAATTGTTATTTTCATGAGGGAATAATTTCTTAGACCAATAAAAGATCACACCTGGATGCTTCACCACCACACACCCCAAGCCTAGTCTAGAAGTATCTGAGAAAACATAAATCATTACCCCTTCTTTTAGAAACCTCAGAATAAGGGCACTAACCAGCTTCCATTTCAGAAAACTAAAAGCATCTTGAAACTACTCACTCTATACCAAAACATGCCGATTCTTAGTTAAGGCCATGAAGGGTTATGCAACTCTAGAGAAGTTGGTTACAAGCCTTCGGTAGTAACCTAACAGTCCTAAGAAACTACGAACCTCTACCACGTTCTTGGTGCTACCCCAGAAACAACCACCTTGACCTATGACAAGACAATTTTAATACCATTGTAGGACACCACATGTCAAAGGAAGTACAAATCTCGTGTCTATAACTTTCACTTGAACATATTCCCATAGATATGTTAGTGTCGAATGACCTCCAAAATTGTCCTTAGATGATTGTAGTGATCCTCCTTTGACCATTAGTAGATCAAGATGTTTTCGATGAAAACGACTATGAATCGGTCTAGATATTCACAGAAAATAGAGTTCATGAGCCCCAAGAACACAGATTGTGCGTTAATAACAGTGAAAACATTACCATAAACATAAGGTGCCTATATATACACCATAAATTAGTCTTAGAGGTATCACCCCTCTACCACCCTAAACTGGTGATATCCAGACCATGGGTCGATCTTAGATATCTATCCTTCTCCCTTCAACTGGTGAAAAGATTCATTGATCCCCAGAAGAGGGTGAAGGTTCTTGACTGTCACCTGATTCAGTCTTCGGTAGTCTATTAATACCCTGATACCATCTTCAAACTTCTTTGAGAACAAGACTAGAGCACCCCATGGCGATGCACTTGGTCTGATAAAACCCTTATTCATCAGGTCATCAACCTGAATCCACAACTACCTCAACTCATTAGTCTTTATCTAAATTAAAGGCATCAAAATCATATGGGAACCAGGTTGTAGGTATATCAAAATATAAACATCACATTGATCGGGTAGATTCAAAACCTCTTTGGGAAAGACATCAAGGAACTAAATAATGACACCCCAAACATCCATCATCTCTGAGTTTGAGGATTCCACTGGAATCTCGGCTAACAAAGAAAGAAGAGTCTCTATATGAGAACTGCTATACGAGAAACCCCGCTCGCCCACGAATGATACACACTAGCCAACCATATCTGAGAACATGATCTTCTCTAGAAGTATTAAATAAAATCATTCATGGAAACAAGCCAATTGATGACCAGAATGACATCATATGGATAAATTTGCCACAGAAAGAGGTCCCCACTAGACTGATGTGGCCCCAACATCAGTCTACATCATCGACAAACATCAAACAGGTTGGTCTGAACTCCAACTGGCATACTCAACACCATGGGAATTGAAATAATCTCTCCCTCTAAACCCAAGGCCTGGGCTAGAATAGGTGAGACAAAGGAGTGAAATGCTCTTGAATCAAACAAGGAACATGCAAGAGTACTAAATAGATTGAACTTACATTGAACGACATCTGGTACTCATGGAACTAGTTCCTCAACTACATGAAACTGCCCACACCCAACTCATTTTCCCCTCGACTGTCTGCCGCCTCCCCGACCATGCCCAGATCAATGTCCCTGAGGAGCGCACTAAGGTCGGCCTCATCTAGAACTGTCTACCCTCAGTGAAGTGGGTGCTCACATCCTCTAATTCTACTTCTGAAATGGTCTAATTAGAAATTTCTAACCATGAACGACGTACTGAGTCTCTATGTGCCCAAAACCACAACATGAAATGAACCTATTTCCCTAGACCATGGTGAAAGGGCGAGGACTGGGAGATCGAAACTGGAACTGCTAATGCCAGCTCCCCACAAGACGAAACCTAGAAGGCCCTAATGATAGAGGTCTTCTTCTGACAACCTTCCCCTTTAACAAGACAAAATGCTTTCCCTCTTTTGGAACACCTCTTAGCATGTTCATGTTCTCCACTAAATCATGCTTCATCTGAACCTCCACGTACGTTGGTATAGTGAAAGGGGTAACATCATACTGAAGAGAAGGTCAGAATCCCTCCTCTAACTGCCTAGCCTAAGACTTCTCATCTGGAATGAGGTCGCGAGAAATGTGTAGGCTATCCTTGAACATGATCCCAAAATCCCTCACAAACATACTCCCTTTCATGAGGGAGTGAAACTTCTACCTATTCTCATCCTTCATCGTAGAAGAAAATAATTCCACCCATAATTCCTACTCAATGTTAGCCCATGAAACCTCAGTCTCCATCTTCTCCCTGAGGTAGAGAGTCCACCACTGATAGTGATACTTCCCTCATCTGACTAACTGCTAATAGAACCCTGTACTCCCTCAGAGCACTGATTATTGTAATAGTGATCGTCTTCTTCTCAAGCCAACCCTCTGTGTCCAAGTAAGTAACACTTCCCTCGTACTTCTTGAGGGTATACTAGTGGAAGGAATGTAGAGTCATTTTCCACTTTTCATCCTCTTCCTATCATTCATTCCTCAACTAATTGACCAGATCAATCTACTAGGCCTCGACTACCGGTACTACATATAGATTTCATCCGGGTGCCATAGATTAAAGGAGAACAATGAATTTCTAAATGTGAGTAGTGTAGAAGATCCCTTTTAATTTTTTAAAAAAAAATCGTTATTTTTATTTTCAAAAACACCCAAGACACACAAGAACACATGTAATTATGATGCATGCACCTTTAATATTTTATCTACCCTATAATAAGTGTATCTTCGCCTGGGGGTTTTGTGGGTTGAATTTCTTGCATCGGATCACGGGGGGCCCTATAATCCTGTGTCCTTGTCAGTCATCCCTAACCTATTTCACACACCATGATTTGCTAACTCTGTTTCCCTATCATCCCAAGAAATCCTCACTATGCATAACCATGAACTCCAGACTATCTTTCAACCATAAAATCTGGTAACATTATCTCATTAGCCGCCTCAACAAGATGATGAAAGGGGTATCAAACTGCCGGACCCTTCATTTTTCAAATTGAAGGAATGATAATTACCCCCGAGACCCACCATCAATAGGCCCCTGAGTAGCGACTATAACCAAGGGTATAGAATATCACATAATATGGAAGGAATTACCCTTTTATTGAACATGATTAAGAGATAAAATGAAAAATTCCAAACTAACCCAAATACCAAACGTAAATGTAAATCCAAAAACATTTTTCACACATGTATGTACAAAATAATGTCATACAAAGTACAAGAAAACTATTAAGTAATGTACCAAAATAAGGAAAGTCAGCAACAAAAACTATCACGACATTGAGCCAGTAAGGTATTTCATGGTCCTAATAGTCCTCTTGAAAATATAAATGTAGTTTTATGCATGTAGGTTGAGTATAAAAGTATACATTGTAGGGAATCTAAAAGATCTCATATACAAGTGAGGATGCATTCTGATTCTCCATGAGAAAAATAAATATAACCAAAACACCTAGAAAGAAGAACTATCCACCAATCCTCACCAATGAACACTCCCCAAATAACGCAAGTAAACTAAAATAATAGAAATAACACCTCGATATTTGGGTACCGTGCACCACTTTCCCGTTGTTTATTTAGGAAAACCTACACATCATACCTCCACCGAAATTCCCACTACAGTCCCACTACATCCCCCAACAGCAACTATATAGGCCATCCTAACCGCACATTTATCTCACTTGGAGAGACCTAGGCCATCAAAACCACTCTCGCAAAAAAATAGACTAAATCAACCACCGCTATGATTTAGATACCTAGGCCAGAACAACCACTACCTCACACGAAGACACTTGGGCCTCAACCTAATGTTATTTGAGAAAGAAACATGCCATCACACACTAGGGACAACCACCATAACACACCATTCCTAAAGAGTCTTGATCTATAATGAACCCCATTACATCAAATCATGCCTGAATGGTCTTGGGATACTTGGGAGATGGAGAAAAAAGGAGATAATAACCAGCCACTCATATGAATTTTGGGGAAAACACCCTCTCCAATAAAATGGTGGTGTTCGGCATGAAGTTCTCAACACTGGTGGGGTGCATATAAGAAACACAAGAAATAAGTTTTATAAATATATGTAAACAAGAATTCATTCCAACCTAAGGGTCCTGAAATGAACAACCATCCCATACAAAATCACTCTCACTACTATCCCTATATGAATAAGTACACGACATCCATAACCAAAGCACAACCCACTTCTGAAATGAAATAGCTCACCATCATATCCATTCTCATTATCATGTTTATGTGATCACAATTAAATATTCCTTCACTACCAGGCACCTAACATGCATAACAGTAAGACAAAAAACAAATGGAAGGAAAACAGCCAAGAACATGTTTAAGTATTCACTCTAGATTCACTCGTAAGTAACAACATCAAAAGGGATATGTGAGATCCCTCAATGTACTAGAACCAAACCAAGACCAAACTTATCGGGTCTAGATTATTTACCATCGTCACCACACAGCCTCATATCCACAACCAATAACCACTCAATCAGAGATTCCCATACACTTCAACCCTCAATCATTAAAAAAACAACCAAGAATATCACAAGTACAAGTAAGGATGTTTCCGAATTTAACCAACACTATTCCTTAAATTCTTTATTGTTGGATTACTTGGGTGATCACAGAAGGGTTCTTATCGATTGGTCACCCATTAAATCAACATTTTTTATGTGATTAACCATTTTCCATGTCACAGTCATTCAATCACAAGATTATCTAGTAAAAAGAGCTTCATTAGTGCACCAGAAAGGACCAACAAAAACATTTATTTTCAGTGAACATTATCCCATACAATTCAAAACATAAAAAAATAAGGTAAACTATAGCATCTGCATCATCATTTCCACCCCTGCATTGTTTAAAAGTTCATTTACTATCTTTATTAATGTATGTTTCATCTAAGTATTGAGGAAATTTTATCATACCCACGGCTCATGATTCATAGTAAAGGGAGACCAAGGAAAAAGCCTTACATAGATGATCATGGGTATATGTTTTCTCATTATTCCTAGAACTGGGGAAGCGCAACCCAAAGGATGATCTCAAAGGATGAGCAGAAAAGATCCATCTTGAGCGCCCAATTTTTATCAGGAGGATGTCTTCAGGTGAACGTAGAGAAAATGAAAAGGAAGAAGGAAGAAAGGATCTCTACATAATAAGAGGACATATCCTAAAATCTGGGAGACCATTTCAATGTACATAAAAGTCAGATTTTGGATAGATCACATGGCTCTGTTCTTTCACATGTTGGGATTAAATGAGATTAAATAATTCTCCTCAGAGATGGTGGAGATAGACTAGTCGACAAATTTTAGATTATAGATTTCCTTTAAATGGAGAAAAATATGTAACATGAGATAAAATGAAAAATAGGGGAGGCTGGAAAAAGCAGAAAGGGGTGTGACAATAATAGAAGGACCACACATTTTGGTAAAACAATGATTGACTGACACTTGGTGGATTGGAAACATCTTTTAATGTTATTATATCACTTTCAAAGGGGTATTAAAACCCATTTAAGTTAAATGAATTGTTACTAGGGTGAAAAACTAACATATGGGATAACACGGAAATGACTCATCTATGGGTGATCCAATGACATCTTTGCACTATCACCCTGACACAAATGACCATCGGTGCCATTGATGGCTAATCAGTGCCACTAATGCCCATTGGTGAAACCGACATCCCATCAATTCCACGAATGGCCGATCGGTGCCCATAACATCCTATTAGTGCCACTGTTGGATCAACCTAAATTTTGGAAAATTCATGAATGAGTCACCGATGGTCCATAGGATTTCTCCAACATCAGGATTTGGAAATGTAATGGACCTGTAGGGTCTGGTCTATTATAGGATTATAACATAATAGGTGTCCTATAATAGAGGTACATTCACCATACTGATGGGATGGTAATTGCTAATCTATATGACACTGTGAGTAATGGTCTGTGTGAGAAATATGAGAGATCATAATATCACCCTCAATATGTGAGAGAAACCCATTAGATTGTAATAGTGGCTTATACACTAATGATATGTTGAGATGATTATTGTTTTTTAAAAGGGTTAGTAATATGAAATAAGATGAGTTTTCCTACTATACATTAAATAATAGGTGGGTTAGTATAGCGTTTATATTTAGGATTATACAAAAGAGGAGGCCCATATTTTGGAACCTAGAGAAGTATCAAAACTCAATGTGAATAACAATAACCATGAGGAGTGTCTCAACTAAATGGTAAATAAATATTTTATTGGGGCTTAAACATAGGCGGATTCCCATATTTTGGAACTAAGAGGTGTATCTTGATTCAAGTTGAATTTTTATAACCATGAGGTGTCTTCATATTTCATTATTAGTGGAGGTCTGCATAGGATCTCCAAATAGCATTGGTCACATAGGGTTTTTCCAAGGTTTGTATGCCTTTGGAATTTATATAGGGATTCATGAAGGGGTGTCTACATATATACTCCACATATCATTGTCTTTATAAGGTTTTTCAATGGGTTCCCACTTATTTCCTTCAAATAGGGTCATCTTCTAAGCGTTTTACCAAGGCGAAAATGTAGATGATCATTGAAAATGGTTATCCTCGTAGGGCTTTGTGATGGGGAATCCAAATATGTGCATTGGAAAGGGACATCCACATAGTGCATCATAAAAGGGCATCAATATATAATTTTTTTCATAGGGTAATCTACATAGGGCCTTTTGAGTAGAGGTTTTGAGGAGGACAGTATGTGTAGTTTTTTTTCATTGAGGTTTTACTAATACAATTTCTTATAGTGACACCAGCATAACATTTCAAAATTTTTCCATTGAAGGGGACTAATTAGTGCAGGTATTTCTTTATGAAGGGCCTTTGTGGGATTATATTTCAAAATCCCTATATAATTTTGAAATTATGAATTTAACTTTTTGGATTTTGGGAATGTATGTATAGACCTAAAATTTGAGAACATCTTATATGTCTATTCCACTATCCCTCAAAGATTCGACCCCCCATATTACTAAACTGGGTGCTGTTATCTATATGAAAAGCTAAACAATTATTTTCCCAAAAATATTCACCTATATAGAAAAATGATCATGCGTTGCAGTTCACAAATGATGGATGTCTCATACATTCTTCACATGGGAATTGCACAATGGGATTTCCACAATGATATGTCAATAATGGTTCTTTACAAACTAAATACATTGCTATATAGGTTTTCATAAATGATGTCTCAAACTATAAAAGACCTAAGATTGTGGGAGGCAAGAATTTTTTGCATTAGATTATGAATGAATTCATTTTACAAGAGGAGTGTTGTGTGGACCTTTAAAGGTTCCATATAGTTCAGGAAAATTGTTATGTAGTAGAGAGGACCACCCACTCCATGATAAAAATGAAAGTGGATCAACAAAATGATTATAATGATTTATGGTCAGATAAATGTCTTACGCGGTCAATGAGAAGTGTTATACATGATATTATACACTGTCAATTTTCATGTAGGTTAAAATAAATCCCAACTTATAATAACCTTAACATTTGATTCGTAAGTCTGTTTGGGCTCTGTGAGAGGTAAAATAAATGCATTTAAAAACAAATATGATCATGGAAAAGGTTTATACACCCTATAAAAATGTTTTATGATTTAAAAAATTCATATAATTCCCTAGAAATGGGTTTTACCCTATCTTCACCTATTATTAGCAATTTATGAAATCTAAAGTTCTCTCTTGGAAGGGGATTTACACCATCAGATTGGGAACAAATTTTAGGGAATCTCTATCCCTCGATTTATGAGGATCTATGTGGAACATTCAACATTAATCAACTAATTATTCCATCATGAAGACACATCGTTACACAAAATCGGCATGTGTTTTCCATGTGAGGATAATATCATGGGCCATGCATAAAAGTTCAAGAAATGAGATTTTCCATTACAATAATGGAAAATCATCTTTTTTTCTCTCTTCGGTTAGAAATACTTTTTCTTATATATCCATGTCTTCTAAAATTAATTTTATATTTTATTTTACATTATCAAAATGATTTATTGAAGATATGTTTACCCATGATTGAATTTTTAAAAAATCGATGAATGGAATTTTCTTATCATTTTCCAAATGTGGAACTGTTTAACAATTTTAAAAATTTGTTAAAGTAATTCTTTTTATATTATATGGAATTTAAAAAATTACCTGATGGAATTTATATTAATATTCATTTATATGTGTACAATTTAATTTCAAAGAATTTTTTATCCATAATATCTGGAAAATATTTTTATTTTATATAATAGTAATAAAAATATATAATTTATTTTCATAAAAATATTAATTATATTATTATGCAATTTCTTTTCATTAACTACATCAAACATATTAAAAATTTTCTCTATTATGTATATGTTATAATTATATTATCCTTATTATTTCTCTATATGGATTATAATCAGTTTCATATACTTTTTCGATATAATTGTCCAAATTACATTGAATTATCTATGATTATGTTTTTGGGTTGGGGAAATTTTTAACATTTTATATGCTAGATTTCAATATCAATGTTTTTGGTGATTATGTTTCTCGCCTGTAATTTTAGGAATGAATTGGACATATTATGCGATGGGTGGGTCCTAAAATTACATATCTCTTAGATTTATCTGTAGGTTTCATGAGACAAATTAGATTGGGTATTTAGGTGAGGACTCACTCAATTATATATATTTATTGGAATGCGGGTTTGATGGAATTTTTATATGTATTAGCACCATAACTCAACAGTAAGTATCATATGTTGTAATTATTCATTCCATTATTATGATATCAGTTATTGGTTGGTACGTGAAGGTTTGATTTGAAATTATATCCATGGATTATTGTAATTATCATGTGATTAGTTATATGAAATTATTTGATCATTATTTATTTTTTATATTTTATGATTAATTTATTGATTAAATAGAATGTGTTTTCTAATATTTACTTTTCCATATTTATTATTCACTATATATTCAGGATAACATCAATTGTATGCATACCCTTACTAATAATCCAATCTCAATCCTTTATTATGATTCCTTTCCCCAAGATTCTAGGAAGTGTATTATGATTTATATACTAGGATATAATATAGAAAATGATCCAGATACCATTGATAATATTATTTTTCATATTTATGTTTTCAATGTAATTAAGATTTATGTATGTATCTAGTTTACCAAGAATGAGAAACTATTTTGTTCTTTGGGAAGTGGTCACTATTCTCTAGATCCAATGTAATAATTTAATCATCGGATCTAGACTACATGGGTTAGGGTATTTGTAGTTGGAATCTAATTAAATTTTAGTAGTGACCTTGGGGACTAGATTTAGAAAAACCTAGAAGTAGTAATATAACCCTAAGACCAAATTCAAGGATAATTCATTATATAGGATAACATCCATAATTTTTTGGCAAGAAATAGATTATGTGGTTTTCCTATAAATACATCCCTTTCTGGATACTACAAGTAGATGTGGTTCTATAATAGATGTACCTTGAGGTAATAACTATTAAAATGAAATATCAGTCATGAAATTATAATAATATGGTACATTTAATTAGGACATATTGTGCACTAGGTTTGACACTCCAGGAAGATATACATTGGATAACAAAAAAATCTATATGAACCATAATGAAGTATTTGAAAATATTTTTTTGATTTAAAAAATTCCGAAAGGAACTAATTTTCTGATTATGAGAATATACATATAAGAAATTATTAATTTATGTTATTTTATCACATTTTTTTAGGTTTATAGATTCAAATTCATAATGTTATGATGTAATATAGTGTATTAAATTGTATTGAAATGGCACCTAAATGAATGAATCAATAAAATGATAATGTATGTAACTCATGTCGGGATTTTCAACTTGTGAATGATAATGTACCTGAAGTTGGTACTAAACAAATTATAAACATTTTGGGGTAGCTGACACCAGTTGTCAATAATAACCATTCCTATTTGAAGTGGCATGTTGATACCCTATGTGGTGCGAAAATGATATATTTTCATGCATTATAAACTATTATCATTCAATGGGGATTAGAATATATTTATATTTGAACAATGGATAATTTCATTAGAGAAAATATATCTATCTCTCAGAAGTAATAAAAGGGAGAAGGATTACATGGAAGTTTATCATCTCTCATGAAATACATATTTATGGTGGTCATTGATATAAAGTATGTAGGATGATAAATAAATAGAAAATATGGACTGGAATGATTTTAGGGAGCCCTTCTTGGAGAAATATTTTCTTCATGGGTAACGAGAAGATATGAAGATGTAATTATTTATTCTAAGACAAAAGTAGGATGAAATTTTTCTATGTATGAAGAAAAAATTATATTATTGTAAAGGTATATTTTAGACTATGTATTTAATCTAATAATTAATATTTAAAATTTCATTAATGAGATAAATAAAATCCATTGAATGGAATTATTATCCCAAACATTCTTACCAAATCCGAATATAGTACCATGTGTATCAAAATAGATAAATAATTCCCTAGGTTATGTGGATTTTAAGGAATGAATGATAATAAGAGTACAAAATATTAATAAATTGGTAATAGGGGTAAGGGGAAGAAGGATTTTCCCAGATCTAATGAATGCTAAAAGAAACACCCTGGTAATTTCTTAAATAGAATGGGAGTTTTTTATAAGTGTGGAGAGAAAGGACACCATGATCATTATTGAAAGGGAAAGAAGGATGTTATCCATGTTGAATGATTTAACTGTAAGGAGATGGAGATCTATATAAAATAAATATCCCATGATTCAACGGAATACACCTTGTAATAATCTAAGGGAACAAGAACATTCCTAAGCTGTTAATACAGATGGTGTGGAATGATTGAAGTTATTTAGTTTTTTGAATTAAGAATCTTGTTGCAGAATTATTTTATCAATAATGCTACGGTTATAAGAATCATGACGTATTTAAATATTTTAGTACAATGGGTTTCTTAATTAATTTGAAATTATATGTTGAATGGTAATGAAAAATAAGAAAATTGATTTAATGGCAAGGTGATAATTTTTAAGAACTCGTTATTAAGGGAAAGATAATAATTAGTATGTTAATGATATTGTTATAATTGTGAGATTATGTAAAGTTTATTTTATATAAAGTAAACTGGATAGTATTTATATCCTTTCAAGATTATACTATAATTGATTTTAAAATAACTTTTTGTTATTATAATTTGAGAATGTTATATAAGTTATACTGATGATGGTTTGGATGAAGGAAAACCCATATATCGAGTGATAAACTACCACATCTAGTAAGGTCGCGAGGCTTGAAACCACAATAAAAGGGCAACAAGGGTGTGGAATCTACAACTGGTGATTGTGATTTCATGGATAATATAAAATAATTTTTACATAAATTATTTTATGGATAAAAACATATAGAATGGATTAAAATGAAATATGGTTGTCACTACTGAGGGTTTAGATATTAATGTATTATAATAGATTAATTGTTTAATGATTTTGGAATTTGTAATTATTTAGAGGCAAACAGAAAGAAATTTCATTTGTTTATGGAAATTATGATCTTTTTAATGTAAATTTTAGTGCTTTATAAAATAATCATTTTGGATATTCATTTCATGGAGTAATATATGAAGTTGAAAGTGATCAAATCATAAAAAAAAGTTAGATGTTATGCTAATGAAATGGAATGATATAAAGTATGTATATTTCATTATGTTCTTAAATAGTGAGATAAATCATCAAAATTAGGAAAAGGATCTAGTGAAAAAAATTATCAAATTACATTCATTTTTTATGAACTGGGGGTCTTTCCTCCCATCATAGATTTATGGTTTTTTGTCATTTACTTTATCTTGACCATGATTTCAATCACTCCCTTTTGGTAATTGGGATTCAGTTTTATCCTCCATTTCAATATATTTATTTCCCACAGATTTTCTCAATATATAGAAACCTAATTATTCATTACTTTAGGAAACTTTTATGTTTTCAAAATTCCTTATATAAGGGATGTTTTGTTATTCTATTTTATAATGTGGGATTCAGGAAAATAATTTAGAAATATTAAACCATTGATGATAGAGAAAAGTTGACATGAATGAATTTATTTACGTGGTGTAGAATTTGATAAGAAAATATTTTATAATATATTTCACTTTAAATAATTTTTCTTTTTTGATACTTTTCTATACATGAAATATCGATTTTTAATGAGTCTAAATATACTTTTAAAAATTTATAATTCAATATTATAGTTTTCTCCTTATCATTGGAATAATTTTTATGAATTAGATAAACTAGATAGTGATAATTAATATATTAAAAAAATTATAAATTGATATATATGCTTATCAATTAATTATAAATGACATGAAAAACTAATTGAAGATAAAGAAACTTTTTTCTGAAAAAAAAATATTCCTCAAATCAGTGCTTTCGACACATTTTACACACTTATTATAAAAAAAATTTACCCCCATCATAAAATTTATTTTTAAGATTAATATTTAATTTATTAATTAGTGTATCAAAATATTATTAGGGTTATTTTTTGGGATTTTTCTGAAAAAAAATCATTTTTTGTTAAATAATGAAATACAATAATTTGTATTAAAATTTATCGTTTCAATTATGGAATTTATAAAGTTACTTTTTTAAATGGTTTTGAAATTAAAATTAGTCAAATTATATTTTTTTTAATCAAATTTAGATTATTATATTTTTTATATATTTAATTGTAATGTTAAAACCTTTTAAACATATGAGAACATTTCCTTTAGACACCATTTTTTCGTTACGTATATGAGTTTAAAATTAAATTAAATTATTCAACTTGTGTGAATTGAATTATGAAAAATAGACAAATTTTTTTTATTAATAATATTTAATATTATATAATAATATCAATTTAAATTTTTACTATATCAAAATTTTAAAATAGTAAAAAATCAATTTATGTGGTTAAGATTGTAATGTTTTTACTAGGGGATAAACTGAAAAGACATGCGTATTATTTATATCGAAACATACCTAAAACTTATTGGATAGTAATTATAAAATATTATTTTATATAAATTTATAATATATGGTCTTTTTAAATAATTCTTTTGGGGAATTAATCAATCATTTTGGATTCTTTTGGGAAATTTTAATTTGGTTTCCATGTGGTTCTCTTTCTCCTTGTACAAAGGACCTCCCTTATCCTATTATTTACAAACTAAAATATCCTTTAGTTTTAGAAAATATTTAAATAAATATATTTCTTAAATTCCTCAACATGGATTTAATACATTTTTCTTATTTTAAATCCATCATATGAAGGATTTTTTTTTGAACATAAAGTATTTGTCCGGTGAAGAGGAAATATTCCTAAACAGGTGCATTTATTTCATTTCTTCCTCCAACGCATTAAATTTTCATTAAAACATTATGAAATAATATTATCAGTATAATAAATATTATGATATTTTTTATGTTATTATCAGGACTTGTATCCATCTTTTCTTCCCAAAAATGTGAAAGGAAATTGTTAATCATGTCTACACAAAACTACCACATCGCGAACCAACGTAGTTCATTTTCCATCACAGCCTCTCATGACATGATATAAAGATTGATATATAAATTATACATACAATTTTATTTATATTAATATACTTATATAAATAAGACATAACACTTAACTTCTTATTTTTCATTCTATAGGGAATACGATTGCATTACTCGTGCATTCAATGGACTAATATCTCACGAAGCGATGAATTTTTTTTTAACATACACATTTTGTTGAATTTAATAAGGAATTATTTGATGTATATATGTCATATATATAACATTATAATGTCTCTATAGAGATTAATTAACTTTTTCCATTATATCATTCCATCCATCGAATAGATATGAAAACTGATTTCAGTTATATGTATGGTTTACCATCTAAAAGATCGTGCATTTAATCATTCCATATCTAACTATTATAGTGAATCTAAATATTAACATATATAAATAATATATATGATATTAAAATAATGGTTAAAATTATTTAAATGATTTAACAATGATTAACATACAATTACCGAATCTACTAAACCAAAACACACATGAGAAATAAAGTAGTTACTACTAAGAACAATGATTTTGAAAATGAATTGTTAATAAATTCGTAATAATTTTCAAAATGTAATCAATATATAGTATGATATATTTTATTATGTATCTTTAATAGATTTATAATAAGTATATTTTTATTATAAATGAGTTTAATACACATATCTAAGAAATTACGAATGAGTTTGGGGTTTTCTCTTCTCATTATTACTTTGATGATATATACACCATATTCACCATCTATTTATTTTGTGTGATGTATATATAATTCCTTTTTCTATGTTATATGATGAATCCAGTTTTCTCTATTGTATTTTTGTTTCATTTTATGTTATTTATATATTGGTTATTATGATTAAGATATTAATAAAGTGGTAATTATAAGGCATCATTCTTAAATACAACATAATCATGAGATAACTCAAGAATTCACTTTGAGGAACTTTTAAAGTTTAGTGTTTTAAAGAATTAGTCCATAACAATTACATTAAAGCTAAAATATTAAAAATTAAACCCCTCTACTCTTACCAATTTTTTTGACAATTATAAAATAACTAAATAAAATAATAATTCTTTTCTTTATAAAAATCTGCATGAGTTCCTCCTTTCTCTAACCCTTCTTAATACCCCATAAAAAACTTTTATAAAACATGGGATAAACATAAAAAATTAGTAAGGGATATAAATTAAGGAAAGAAACCATTAGTCAATTAGTACACACAAATCAATGAAATCATGCTTTTTACTCATAAAAAAGCTTATTAACATTCCTCATGAAATCATAAGATTTAGGAATAAATCATAAAGGTAAATTGTGGAATCCTTAACATACTAACATTGCGGCTTTCTATGCTACTTTAAGAGTAACCTTCATGCTTACCTTAAAAATACCCTTCACTGTATATTCCCTAAATCTATTAAGAGAGTCATTATCATTTCCCAAAATCAAATTAACCAACACATTGGAGAGAAATCTCGGGCTCCCATGACCTTGGTTCATTACAGAATGACCAATATACGTAAAAAATACAAAAGAACCATAACATTATCATAACACATAAAACAAGCATAATGGAATGATAACATTTCCACATTTTAATCACATATCATTTAAAGATAATGAAAATATAAGTGATTTATCAAAAAAATTTCCAATACCAAAATATGTAAAAAGGTTATAAGGTATTTAGTTTGCTTATAAAAACATTACGGCTTGTTATGGAATCCAAATATCAAAAAATGATCGTGGTGGAGGAAAGGTCATTGTTGTCGCATATGATAAAAAGAATAATTCCTTTTATTATTTACTAAAATTTGTTGTACAAAAAATATCCTATTTGAATTAAATTGAAACTAAAAGAGGTTTATACGCCATATAAAATAAGGTGGTGTATAACATCAAAATATTCTGAAATGAAAGGAGATTGAAACGAAGTCCCTTACATTGAATATGACATGTCTCGTTTGTTCTTTAATTTTCTAAATAATAAACAATGTTTAATTTAAAAATTATTCAGAACAATTTAAATTTTTATTATTCAATTTATTTCACTTATTACAATATTATAGCAATTAGTTAATTATTTGAGTTTATATCAAATGTTTTTCGATGATCAATATTTTATTAAAAAATGAACATGTTATAATTAAAAATTGACCACGTGGTAAAAATTCTATTATATTCATAATATTATTCATGATTTAAATATCATATATATCTAGTATATATATTTGTTTATAATAGTCTATGACATTCTGAGATAAGAAATGAAATACAACATTCATGTAGATGCTAGGACGTACTTACACATGAACACTACTTTAATTGCTTTGTCATATTGAAGGAATAAAAACTCAATGATACAGAGGTGTATTATAATTCTAGTATAATACATATTTTATATATGTTACATAATTTAATATATTCCATCCTTTATGTGTTCCATGTATGGGATGAATGAGTCATATCACATTGAAGGGGTTGTAGTCCACACTTCCTCAAAAGAAATTATCTTATTTACACATTAGAGAAAGCATAATGATATATTCTAAAAAAAATTAACGAATACATGATTCAATATAATTAAAATATATATAATATATAAATATAGTTTTATTATAATGGCTACTATTAGAGTTGGTATGAGAAAATTGAAAAATTGTTGTTTCGTGAGGCAGTAGTTCACCGTACTCAAAACAATATGTTTGTATCCATTATATACAAGTCTGTGGAAGTGTAGATCAAATAATACAAATAAAAATACTATCATATTGGATATTATATTATTGATATTTAATAATAGAATAATAAGAGCATAGGGGTGGAGAATGAAAATAAAAGAAAAGATTTTGAGAGAAGACGTTAACATAAAATCGAGTAACTTCTTTTGATTTATGCCAAAAGGCTTTCTTTAATTTCATTCTACCCAAGGTAAGGATTCTATTAGGATTGGGGTAATATGGGAGATTTTTTAGAATATTTTTTATGATCTAAGGGGCTTCATTGTTGTGAGTAATTGAGAAGAGGTGATGGACTTTTATAAGAGGGAGCATGAGTGCTTTAGGAAAGTCATTAAATATTAATTTATTATAAATTCAATTTCAATTAAAAATGTTCCCATACTCAATTAATTAGAATATAAAATGATTTTGTTTCGAATAACCATAATCCAAAAAAAATTAGACATGTTTGGAATATATTTTATAACATTAACTTTTTCGTTTAACCCTTATTTTACCATTTTAATCTTATAGTGATATCATATTTTTTACACAATGTTAGTTAATGTAATTTTAATACCTTGTCAACATATGAAAATAACCATTTATGATATATTTGGACTTATATTAACCATTTTAACAAATATGTGATATTTAGGAATTTAATATTATTTAATTAACTAATTTATATTTTATGTTATGAATTATGTTAATTTTGGACACAATTCATTCTTGGATTTTATACAAATAAATAACAAAATTATTCCATTTAAAAACATTGAATATATCCTATCATTTCATATTCACCTAGAGAATTCTCGGATGGCATTAATTATGTCAAAATATATTTAATTTAATATTTATAATATCATTTATTTGAATCATTTATTAGTTAAGCAATCATTGCATCATTATTGTGTCCGAAATAAATCATTTATCTAATGTCTAAAAAATAAAATAAAATATAATGATGTAGGAAATATTATTATATTTATAATTAATATTATAGTCCAAGATATAATTTATAGAGCATTGTATTAAAATTGTTTTTGTAAAAGATATGTTTTTATGTTATATTTCTCTTTACATAAAATTAATTATTATAATTTGTCATTATCCCAACCAAGTTACTCCATGGGGTCCCAAAATTGACACAAGGATTCCCATGGTTGGAAATATCAAATTCAATAGTATTATATCATGTGTTAGTGTATTTTAATAATATTATCCTATAATTATAATATAATTTGTTTACCCTTATTTACCAGATTTACCCTTTAACCATAGTAAAAATAATAATTATTGATGTTATTATTAATAATGTTTAAAAATAGACGATACCTTTTAAAAAAATTTAAACATAATGATTATAAGTATGGAATTAATTTTTTCTAATTCAAAACTCTTAATTGGTATAAAATAATTTAAATTTAATTCTCGTTGTCAGAACCCGAGAGCAGGTTTTTTAGGAAATAATAACTATCAAAAGATTGACATGTTTTTATGTCCAATTTCAATGAAAAAATACTTAATATGAAGAAAATTGGATTAAATGATAATAAAATAATCCATTTAATTTTTAAAACCAGTTATCAGAACAATCGAACTATGTATGTAAATTTTATTACAAGGCATATTTGATTTAAAATGAAGTATTTTTCCCCATTCATTAAATAATGAATTTCATCAAAAAAATACCAAAATTTAAACCAAAGTAAATTTTGATATTAAACTTCTAAAAAAAATGTTTATTATGTCAATCAATAAATATTAAATTGACAAAAACTATATTTAAAATGGGTTCTCCATCAGAAGTGGTAAATCGACCTTTTAAAACTATTAGACTATTTTATACGTAAAATTATATTCATTTTCATTTTATGCATCTAAATTTATTAGATAAACGTAAACCCAATTAAAAAACATGTATAATCATATTATAGTTAGTTCAATTCATTCATGCCAATATATCAGCTATGTGTTAACTACCATTTAGAATAAAAATATTATTATATTATTTTTCGGTATAACTCATAGTTTTGTGAAATGTAAGATTTAAAAAAACACATTGTTGTGTGTTGAGTATGCTATCAGACGAAGTGCCCTTGTTAATATAAAAGGATAATATATTATTCATAAAATTAATAGAAATTATAATGTACTATTCTATAAATACCCAGGATCATATATTAATGTTTTATATCAAAATCTCATAATTATTAGGAATGGTTTCTGTTTAAGTCTATGTTGGGGGAGTTTTTTTATAATGATACCTTAAAAAATATATATTAATTATCTGCTAGTAATTTCTGTAAATTTATTATTTTTCTTCCATTTTTTCACATTTTATGAACTCAATCAATCAGAATTATATTTTTATAGAAAATCAACTATATTTCTCTAATCGATCAAAAATTATTTTTCCTTCATATCTATATTTTTTAAAAATGTTTATACAGTTCTATAAATGATTTCTTAAATAAATTTTTACCATGGTATGAATTTTTAAAAAATTGATGAATGAAATAACATTTTTGTTTTCCAAATGAGGTACTTTTTATCATTTTTATAATCGTGTGATATGAATAAAATTAACTTATAATCCATGTATAAAATTACCTATAATCATGAATTTAAATCTCCCCTTTCATGTTTGAATGTTATTTTCAATAAAAAAATCTCCAAAATATTTTTTAAATATTTTTATTTTATTAAAGGGTTTTGAAAATGGAATTCTTATTTTTATCAAGAATGTTATAATGATATTTTTATTCTATTTTTAATCATAAATGATGGAAACCCTTATTCGACATATGAACTATTAGGGATATGTTATAATTATACTATAATTATTATTTCCTCATATGGTTTATTATCCATCTGATGTACTATTTTGATACCTTTATACATTTTACACAGAATATTCTTGAATTATTTTTATTGATTGGGAAATTATTAATATATCATATGTTAGTTATCAATATTATTTCTCACCATTCATATAAGGAATTGATTTTATTTATCATGTGATCGGTCAAACCTAGAATTATATAGAACATAGAATCATCATTATATCCGATGGGAATATTTAGTTTATGTATTTTCATAATGAAATACTCATTTATATAAATCTGTTAGAATTATGCATTGATAGTATTTTCACATGTCATGGAAAAGGCATCAACTGTATGTTTCAGATATACAAAATTATGCATTCCATCATTATGAAATCAGTTATTAATTTCGATGTGATTATTTGATATGTTATGATATCTGTGGATTAGATTAAATATCATGTAATTATTCATATTTAATTATTTCGTAATTATTTAATACTTCCATATTATGCTCATGTTATTGGTTAAATAGAATGTGTTTTCAAATATTTACCTTTATATATTTTTATGCCTTATTTATTCAGAATATTTTTTTGTATACATACCCAAACTAAGAATTTGAGCTACCCTCATTCTTATGTTTCCATTCCCCATGATTCTAAGAAGTTTATTATGATTGATATGAAGGGATATGCTAATGGAAATAATGTTGATCCGAAAGAAAATGTCAAGGTTTATTTCTATATTTTCAATTATATTTAGGAATTTTGTATGTAACTAATTTAGAAACACTAATAAACTATTAATTCATTTGGGATTTGATCTCTTGTATCTATTGAAAATTTATTAATGTAACCACTGAATCTATGATACTAGGATCGTGGAATTTACTCTCTTAGTGGTTTCCTTGGTAGAAATTGGGAATGAAGAAACACCTATTTTAGATATTTTTCTGAGTCTAAATCATATATAAGAGAGTTATGTGTCAAAGTCTCTTAGGGGAGTCGTGGTGGTTATGGCTTAGTTGGGGTGGTTATGACATGGTTATTTTAAGATGTTCATGAGTTCATAGTCAAAAATCCCATCATCAAAAGGTTATATATGATAGAGGTGTATGGACCGTTTTTAAAAAGTGGAATTTTGTCGTGAGATATGGGGGTGTTGATATTTTAAAATCGTTAAAATACATATCTCATTTTTAAATTGAAAATTATTTTTTTGGGGGGGATTCACAATGAAAAAATGGCATCATAAATGATTTCTGTAATAAATTATCTTCTATATTCTTTTGGTTTGATTTATTTTTTATTTTTCCAACCCAATCAATCTGTTTACACCGCATTAGTTCCAATTGGCCATGCTTATAGGGATTTAAACCACTTATTCCATTAGATCCATTTACCTATAATTTAAATAACCCTCTGTTTTCATTCACCCTCATTATTCAAATTCTTTACCTTCTTAAAAGTTATGAAATATAATTTTTATGGTTTTGGTTTGTATTAGGTCAAGGTGTCAATGGAGGTTTTACGTGTTTTGGTCTTCTTCGAAAAACTGTTAAATTTTGTAATGCATAATTATTAGATTCTTAATGTTATTTCCTTTCATAAATTAATTAATCAACTATGGAATTTGATTAAAAAAATATCCTTTCTTTTATTATATTTTTTTGGATCAATATTTATTTTTCAATAGATATATCATTTAAATTAAATGTTCAATATAATTAATTATATATAAATAAATTGATGTTTGTGGCATAATTATAAATTTATTAATAGATTATATTTATGTTATTATCATTTTTTGAAATTATTATGTCTTTTAAGAAGATCAAATGGTAGTTTATTTCTATTACTGAGATACCTTAAATTGTTGGAGATATTTTGATCATTTTTATAATTGATAAATAATCTAAATAAGGAAGTTTTATAGGATAATAAAAGGATATCAAATCCTTCATGACTAAGTATAAAGAACACATTAAATATTTTATTAAGAAATTATATTTAAAGCGGTGACCATTTTTTATATTATTATTTTATTTTTGTAATGATTCTTAAGGATGATTACTATTTTCTTATTATTTAATGTCTTATTCTACTTATATAATTACTTAATTATGTGGTTTTTTTAGAGATATGAGTGATTTTGTCTTATAATTAATTGTGTGAGTGTTGACCAGAACAATATTAGGTAAATTGTTGCTTGTTTCTGAAATATTGATTGTGCTTCTCAAACAGTAATTTGATTTTAGGATGTGGTGGTTTTTTTCCATGAACTATTATTTTCATATTTTCCATGCTCATTTGAGTTTCCACAAAATTTCAGTAGGAATTAAAATGTGTATGAGTGAAATAAATATATGATACTATTTTGACTAGGTTATTATATTTCTATTATATAATCCATATTATTTGGGTTTGGTCATAATGCTTCTAAAATGGGTTTTGGGTACGAGTATCTTCGTTTTTTTTAGATGTGATACCCATTTACATACCCATATAAAAGTGTTTTGTTTTGAAATAAGGATTTTATTTAGCGTATGTATGAGTTCCCACTAACCCTTAAACTTGATTTCATAAAAAATTAAATTAAATTAGAAAAAATGGTTAAATTAAATATTTTTACTTCAAATAATCATGGATCCCACTGTAACCAAATGGATGAAACTTTACTGAACTATAAAATAAAAATAATTTTTTAAAACTAGAAACTAATCTATAAAATATATAAATAATAACATTAAATAAAACATTTGATAAAATAATTTAGAATATACACATATAAATTAATATTTTTTCCAGTATTAGACATTTTTTACTAAACCATTTGAAATAAAAACACAGTTTTCATTAAGGAGAGTGAGTCTAGGTAATCATCTAGGTTGTTACATGTTATTGTTGTGAGGCATTACTCAAAGAATCCAAGGACTCTACAACCATTTTTTTGATTTATATAGGTTGAACATATCTATTTCCAATATTTGACATCTTATAATTGGGTGTGTATTAATTTATATAAAAATATATTTTAATATTGAATAATGAAAATTAATTATTATTATTATTTATTATCAATTGTAATTAATTTTTGACCAATTATAAAAAATAATATATTTAATATTTGTTACAAATTGATGATATGTATTTAGACTTATACAAGGGACTTAGATTGACATTACACTAAGAGGGGGTGAATCAGGGTATGCAATGTTTGTAAATATTTGTACTGTCATTCCTTTTATGTATCGAATTCTCAATAAAATCTCAACCTATAACCATGAGAGCCACATTTATATTATCATTAATTGGATATTCTTATGTTTTATTGATATAATTTTCTATTAATGTAGTATGTAATTATTGAAAATATTATTTACTCATTTAGTTATCATCGGGACACGTTCAAAGAGAATTCATCAGCAATGTATTGTGAAAAAAAATCACTATGATTCTCACTACAGACAAATGTTTGAGTTATGTCACTCTTATGCCCAGGCTGTCTACCTTATAGGGTTTAGGTTCATATCACCACATCTTAAGTTTTTCCTCATCAAACATTCTTTTGTTGGATTATTAACGGTGGAAAGGAACAACATCAATGTTTATAAATATGTAGGTCAATTCTCCAACATAATTTATGTGGAATCCATCTCTCTATAAATATGGATTCTTTTTTAATGCCCTATTGGGAATATTCATCCCCTACTATGAAACTACCTTTATGAAATAACTTCTTATTTAAAAAACATCTATGGAAAAACACCTTTTTTGCATATTAAAAAACTTTTTATACTTTGGAAACATCGTCAATGGTTTATAATTAGTAAATAATTCAAGCCTTTTATTCGAAAAAACTCTCTTTACACTATTAGAATCAAATATAGATATAATTTCTCTATATAGAGAATTATAATTATTTCAGATCTCTCAACGAAAATATCATCTCATTGTTCCCTCTATAGAGATATAACACATGTGATATAGATATTCATAACTTATACAACAATTATCATTTCTGATATAACTTCAATTTTAAGACTCATAAATTACTCATAAAGTTTACATGTGTTTATGGTTGTAAATACATGGATATATCCGAAATATATAACTACCTAAGGAAATTAAATTGTTCCAATAAGTATTTATATGTCTATAAATACGAAACTGCAAATTTGCACCCATGAATATCATGTACATTATTTTTTAACTATTCATAACCCACAATCATAAACCCTTCATCAAATGTAGTTTACCATCCAATTAAGAATAACTACACACATTCACTATAGTTTTGGATAGATAAGAGTCTGTTGAAATATTATAACATATTCAAACATGAATTTTAATGGGTTATATTCTCTTCAATGTGGCAGTGAACTCCATGTATTTAGAAACCCTCACTGTAATGTTGTAGGTTCTTCACTATTTTGTGGTTTCTTATTAAATGGTATAATTATGATATAAAATACAGACTCGCCTTTTCATCATATTCATAATATCCATTTATATAGATGTTGTAGAATTATTCCTTGATAGTATTTTCACATGTCATGGAAAAGGCCTCAACTGTATGTTTCGGATATACAAAATCATGAATTCCATCAATATGAATTCTGTTATTAATTTTGATGTTATTATTTGATATGTTATGATATCTAGGGATTATTTTCAAGATCATGTGATTATTTATATTGAATTATTTGGTAATTATTTAATACTTCCATATTATGTTCATGTTATTGCTTAAATAGCATGTGTTTTCAAATATTTTTCTATTATATATTGTTTATGCGTTATTAATTAATAATATTTTTTGTTGTATGTATACCCTTACTAAGTATTTGAGCTCCCCCCATTGTTATGTTTCCTTTCCCCATGATTCCAATAAGTTTATTATGATTGATATTAAGGGATTTTCTAATAAAAATTATGATGATCCCAATGAAAATATCATGGTTTATTTTTATGTTTTCAATTTTATTTAGGATTTTTGTTTGTAACTAATTTAGCAACACTAATGAAGGATTAATTCATTAAGGATGTGATCTCTTGTATCTAGTGAAAATTTATTAATGTAACCACTGACTCTATGATACTAGGTTCGAGGCCTTTACACTCTAAGTGGTTTCCTTGGTAGAAATTGGGAAAGAAGAAACACCTATTATAGATGTTTTTCAGAGTCTATATCATATTTAAGAGAGTTATGTGTCATAGTATCTTAGGGGAGTCATGGTGGATATGGCTTGGTTGGGGTGGTTATGACATGGTAGTTTTTAGATAATCCCGAGTTCATAGTCAAAAAACTCTTCATCAAAAGGTTATATATCATTGAGGTGTGTGACCCATTTTTAAAAAGGAGAATTTTGTCCTAAGATATGGTGGTGTGGATATTTTAGTCTCTTTGAAATACATATCTCGTTTTTAAATTTGAAATTATTATTTTTTGGGGGATTCACCATGAAAAAATGGTATCATATATGTTTTTTTAATAAATTTTCTCTCATATTCTTTAGTTTGATTTATTTTTTTGTTTTTCCAACCCAATCAATCCTTTTACACCTCATTGGTTCCAATTTACCTTGTTTATAGGGATTTAAACCACTTATTCTATTAGATCCATTTACCTATAATTAAAATAACCTTATATTTTCTTTCACTATCATTATTCAAATTCATTAGCTTCTTAAAAGTTATGAAAAATAATTTTCTTGGTTTTGGTTGGTTTTAGGTAAAGGTGTCTATGGAGGTTTTACTTGTTTTGGTCATCCATGAAAACCTGTTAAATTTTGTAATGCATAATTATTAGATTTTATTTTTTATTTCATTTCATAATTTAATTAATCAACTATGGAATTAAATTAAAAAAATATCATTTCTTTTGTTATATTTTTTTCGATCAATATTTATTTTTCAATGGATGTATCATTTAAATTAAAATTTCAATATAATAAATAATATATAAATATATTGATGTTTGTGGAGAAATTGTAAATTTATTAATTGATTATATTTTTGTTATTATCATTTTTGATATTATTATGTCTTTTAGGAAGATTAAATTGTTGTTTATTTATATTACTAACATACCTTAAAATATTGGAGATATTTTGATCTTTATTATAATTGATAAATAATGTAAATATGGATGTTTTATAGGCTAATGAAAGGATCTGAAATCCTCCATGACTAAGTATAAAGAACATATAAAATATTTAATTAAAAAATTATATTTAAAGCGGTGACCATTTTTTATATTATTATTTTATTTTTGTAATGATTCTGAAAGACGATTACTATTTTCTTATTATTTAATGTATTAGTCTATTTATATAATTCATTGATTAGGTGTATTTTTTGGAGATATGAGTGATGTTGTCATATAACTAATTCTGTGAGTATTGACCATAACAATATTAGCTAAATTGTGGCTTGTTTCTAAAATATTGATAATTCTTCTCAAACAATAATTTGATTTTAGTATATGGTGGCTTTTTTCCATGAAATATTATTTTCATATTATCCATGCTCATGTGAGTTTCCAAAAAATTTGAGTAGGAATGAAAATGTGTATAAGTGAAACGAATATATGATACTACTTTGAATAGGTTACTATTTGGCTATTATATAATCTATATTAATTGGGTTTGGTCATAATGTTTCTAAATTGGTTTTTGGATATGAGTGTCTTCATTTTTGTAGATGTGATACCCATTTACATCCTTATATAAAAGTGTTTTATTTTGAAATAATGATTTTATTTAGAGTATGTATGATTTCTCACTAACTGTTAATCTTGTTTTCATAAAAAAAATTAAATTAGAAAAGAATTGTTAAATTAACTATTTTTACTTTAAATAATCATGGATCCCTCCATCACCAAATTGATGAAACATTATTGATCTATAAAATAAAATGAAATTTTTAAAACTAGAAACTAATCTATAAAATATATAAATGTTAAAATTAAATAATACATTAAATATAATAATTTAAAATATGTACATATAAATTATTATTTTTCCAGTATTAGACATATTTTTACTAAACCATTTGAAATAAAATCACAATTTTCATTAAGGAGAGTGAGTCTATTTAATCATCTAGGTTGTTACATGTTATTGTTTTGAGGAATTCCTCAAAGCGTCCCTAGACTTTTCCACCTTATTTTTGAGTGAGATAGGGTGAACATATCTATTTAAAATATTTGACTTCTTGTAATTGGGTGGGTATTAATTTATATAATAATATAATTTAATATTTAATATTTAAAATTAATAATTATTATTATTTATTATATATTGTAATTAATTCTTGACTACTTATAAAAAATAATATATGTATTTTTTTTTCAAATTTATGATATGTATTTAGACTTATACAAAGGACTTAGAGTGACATTACACTAAGAGGAGGTGAATCAGGGTATGAAATGTCTGTAAATATTTGTACTCTCATTCCTTTTATGTATCGATTTCCAAATAGGATCTCAACCTCTAACCTTGAGGGAAACATTCTTATTATCATTAATTTTATATTCTTATGTTTTATTGATATACTTTTCTATTAATGTACAATGTAATTATTAAAAAAATTATTTACTAGTTTAGTTATCATTGGGATACGTTCAAAGAGAATGCATCAACAATGTATTGTGCAAAAAAATCACTATGATTATCACTACATACAAAGGTTTGATCTATGTCATTCCTATGCCCAGGATCACTACCTTATATGGTTGAGGTTCATATCACCACATCCTAAGGTTTACTTCATCAAACATTCTGTTTTTAGATTATTAATGGTGGAAATGAACAGCTTCAATGTTTATAGATATGTAGGTTAATTATCCAACATCATTTATGTGGAATCCATCTCTTAGTATAGATGGATTCTTTATTGATGTTCTATTGGGAATATTCTTCACCTAATGTGAAATTACCATTATGCAAGAACTTCTTATTTACAAAACATCTATGGAAAACAACTTTTTTGTATGAATAGTAAAAAACTTTTTCTACTTTGGAAACATCTTCAATGGTTTATAATTTTTAAATAATTCAAGCCCCTCATTGGAAAACAACTCACTTTACACTATGAGAATCAGATATAGAAAAAATTTCTCTATATAGAGATCTATCATTATTTCAGATCTCTCAATGAAAACAGCATCTCATGGTTCTGTATATAGAAAGATAGCACATGTGATATAGATATGCATATCTTATACCACAATAATTATTTCTGATATAACATCTATTTTAAGATTCATAAATTACTCATAAAATCTACATGTGTTTGAGGTTGTAAATACATAGATATATCAGAAATATATAACTACCTAAGACAATTAAATTGTTCAAATAAGTATTTATATTTATATAAATATGAAACTCCAAATGTGCACCTATGAATATGATGTTCATTATTTTTTAACTATTCATAACCCACAATCATAAACCCTTCGTGAAATGTAGTTTACCATCCATTTAAGAATAACTACACACATTTACTACATTTTTGGATAGATAAGATTCTGTTAAAAATTATAACATATTCAAACATGAATTATAATGGGTAACATTCTCCTTAATGTGGCAGTGAACTCCATGTATTTAAAAAACCTCAATTTTATGTTGTAGGTTCTTCACTATTTTGTGGTTTCTTATTAAATGGTATAATTATGATATAAAATAAAGACTCACCTTATCATTGTAGTTATAATTTTCACAGTGCATAAAAACATTATTATTCATCATTTTATTGAATTATGGGGCATCTATCACTATAAAATCATTACAAACATCTCCTTTGATGAAAGCCTTTATTCTACAGCATGTGAAGACTCTCATAATCATGAATTCACAAAGGTTGAATGCTGATATTTTCTTATGTATTTTGTCCATTTATTTGCACCCTTACATGAAACATGAGAACTCATCTCATGGGTTACGCTTACATAGGTCACTCAGATAATTGTACATTGTGTGGGATACCCTTATATAGGTCATGTTACCCTTTTGTCGGTCACCTTACCCTTATATAGGCAATAATAAGCTACATGATGTCACACATATACACTTATGAGAAATTTCATTTGTAGTTGTACCCTTAAACATCCTTCAAGACTACCATTATGTAGTGGGCATACTAACCTTATGAAACAATTATGTATTCATTCCCTACCCTTAGAAAGTGTAAGTAAATAATCACCTCTCATTGCCTTGAGAATATATAATTCCACAATTCCATGAATGACACTTCTATCATGTCTCAAGACATCTCCATCTATATCTCCACTTCTCTAATCATCACTTCAATAAATATTAACAATCTTTATGTAATTAATGATTTTATAATAATACTCTAATAATCATACCCTTGGTCCTCGCTTTGGAAACTAAAAATCTCCCAAGAATCACTTAACCAATTTGCCCTTCTGGAGCATTGTGTCAGTATGTTTTTAAAACAATTTTATGGTAATAAAATCTAACTCTCATTGATATTTCCTTACAAATATTAGAGATAATCTGTATTCATCTTGTTATTCAACATTGAATGTTCTCATTATCAACAACCATTAAAAACATTATTATCAATGACATTTACCAAACCTTATTATCAGTAAGTAAATCATCAATATTTTGTGATTGCTAATAATCTTCCCAATTAGATTTTTTTAAAAACACACTACTTTTTCTCCCCCTTAGTTAATACACTCTTTAAATTAATTTATCCCCCATAATGATATCTTCTCCCTCTCAAGATATCTTCTACATCCCATTAATGACAAGGAACTACCAAGGGTGTCTTTAATTATAAGAGTCATTCCCAAATTTCTTCAACAAATATTGGGATGCAATTTTCTATATTTTCCCCTATATTAGAGGGAACATAATCTTAAAATCATGTATCTCTTTTGGGATATCATATTCACATTATGATATTTTCTCTTCTATTTCAATAAAATTATTCTTTTTCATCAACTAGATATTTATTAGACAAATCATTTAAAACAACATATTACATAAAAAGTTCTTAATTCCTACTATATTTTCACAAGAAATTCATAGAGCTGATCTGCAACATGGTTTATTGGGTGTCAATAAATATGATTATCTTAATAATATATATATCAGTATAGCAAATGATTGTTTTTATACACAATAACAAGAATTTCCATATCTACCATGAATACAAAGGAATGCACATAATAGCTATATATTTACCAAATTCAAAACAAAACATGTGATATCCTTCATGTATCACAAAACCAAAATTTTATAAAATATAATTAATTGTTTTGACACACATAAAACAAGATAAATTAATTCATACAACTTGAAAAACATTTGGAACCACATTTTAAACATATTTTCAATTTAATCAAATTATATCACTTGAAATCAAAACACTTTATGTCATTACAGGCTTCAAAATCACATAGCACGACTCAAAATAATTTGATGATCAATAAAAATCCTGCTAAGAATATGTATCATAAAACCAATTATTATTTCAATTGTTGGTGAACAAAATGGGGGAACAATTTATACTTGTCCATATTTTTATTAGGCTCCATCTTCTTATGCTTTTATAGCACAATCATTTATTTTATTTTTAAGAACAATCACCCCTGGATCATATCTCCCCTTTAACATTACACCGCATTATATAAAGTAATACTTGATAAAGAATATGTGAATAGGTGTGTCCTAAAGTTTCTCATGTTTTGGAATATGGTTAGTAAAGATGAACCAACCCATCCCCTTCCATATTTCCCATTGCCATTTTCATATTTCCAGAAAGGAATACAATCAACTCTTAATGATATTCATTGTCAATTTCAGATGGAAACAACAAACTCTTTCCAATGGATATAATTTTTTGATAGCTATTACACACTTATTTACATGAGTTTTTACATTTTGATCCCACTTTGACTTTGGATATTCCATATTTTTGGAAGAAATCACACATGAAGAAGAATATTCATGGGCTACATAAATACTGGGTCTCTCCTCCATTTTTCATACCTTTTTTATCTAAATAATTTTTTTAATTATTGGTTAGGTTTTAAATTTTTTGGAAATCCATATCTTTGATAGAAAAAATTTCTATGTTTGAATACTTCTTTTTTGGTGGAATCAACTTTACATTCTCCTCAGCATTCATTGGAGGTATGACAACCTCTTATTTTTTGTTCTGTATTACTCTTCTTTTCATAAATAGTGTTATTGTGAGTTCCAATATTTTTATTCATGATACATCATTTGTTACAGCTTAGTTTCATCCTCTTAAACATTATACCCATAATCCATCTTAATAGACCTTTTTTAGGATAATGAATCTCCTTGTAAGCCATAAGATTTGATTGTCTCGACATGGATTCATTACAATTACAATAATTTTTTCAATAAAAATACCATTATATATTATTGAGGTTAGAAAAAATAAAGCATCAACCATAATAACCATACCTCATTTCATATCTCCTTGATTGATAATTTTTCACTATCAGAGTTCTTCAATCATAATTTGGATTGTTTGAATTAAATCATCTACTAAAGATATACTCATAACTTCCTCAATAAAATCAATTTGGTTATCCATTCATATATTGAACCACACATCAATATTATTCATATAACAAATCATTTCTTCCATATTTCATATTTGAAACATTTATTTCTTATATGGTAACTTTTGGGTGTATTTTTATATTATCCTTATGTTTTTTGATTTTTTTATCTTTATCATTCAAATAAGTGGACATTACATTTATATATTATGTATAATCTATACCTAATTATCTCCTTTCATAAAATTTGGTCTTCAATGGTATGATGTTATCCATATAATCTTTGTCCATTTTTTTCATTATAATCACTCGGGAGATCTCTTCATTCATATCACATTTATGTTAACACTTCATTCCAATTTTATACATGTTGAAATTAACGGGAAGATAATCTTTACTCAATATGTTATTTTCTATGAAAACACATTTTATCATCAAACAACATACATCTTGTGTGTCACTTCATAAATCATGATAATCAATTCTTGAGAATTCCTTGTAATATCAAATTGATTTTGTTTTCATTTCATCACCAGAATCACATCTCTTTTTCATCACAATTTATATTCAGAGATTTCAAATCATTTCTTCACGTGAATGTAAAAATAATAATTATAATTTAGTTAACATTTTTCTTTGGCTGGTGAACACAACTTCAGTTATGATTTTATCTTATTATTATTCTTATTTCAACATTATCTCGGGAATATCTCACATGGGTTTTTTTATATTTTAAATAATTATTATAATTTAATCCACATGTATTTAGATAAATTGGAATGATTCTCATTTTTTCAAGTATCTATAGATATACCCCTTTAATGATTTATTTATTAAAGCATCAATTTTAATTTTTATTATATTTGTCTCAAAGATGAATCTATTTTGGATTTAAAACTCAATTATTCCTTCTAATAATTATTTCAAATATACAAGAGAATCCTCCAATAATTGTATGTATTTAATTTCACATGAATTAAAATTATTTTAATCAATGAAATGATCCTTAATTTTGGATAACATCTTAAAAACAAATTTAGATAAATTTAGAGTAATATCAAATCCAAAATTGATCATGTCCCTTTAATACCATTTGTTGGAATTATATAATGAACTTATTGGGAGAAATCCTTGAGAGGGGGAATTAGGTTTTGAAAATTCATTGGTAATTAAAACTCTTAATACTTTTAATTGTCATTTTCAAAATAGTAAATGTATCTGTCGACCTTAAGTGTCGCTGTTTTATACCCTTTAACCAGATATTCATGAGGTTAATTGATCTGTTTTGTTGTTTATAATTTAATTAAATATGGATACAATTAAATACCTAGTTTACACTCACTAGGATATGTCAATGTATCATGCATAATATTTTTCTCGTACACCAAAATAACAATTTGTATTTTAACTTGTAATTGATTGGGCAAAGTCACTCCAATTCCTAGGCTCACTACCTTACTAAGTTTATGGATGTCTCACTGTTTCCCATGGGTCACTCCGATGAATGATTATTTTAAATCTCACTACTAGTGGAAAGGATCACTATCACCGTTTATGGATATGGTGGTCCCTTCTCCAACATCACTATCAGAAAATGCATACATCAATATAGATTTTATATTCATGTACATATCAGATGCATCTTCTTCTATTGTGAAATCACATGGATAAAACAACATCTATGTTCCATAATATCTCTGGAAGAACACTTTATTTTTTATAGGCCTAAAAACACCATCTTATACTTTTTAAATATCTTCAATAGATACTAATTTTAAGGAATTGTATCCCCTCACTGGAACAAAATCTCATTGCTATATATGAATTAGATATGGAAATTTGATTTCCATGAAGAGATCTATCTATCTTTTAAATTCCTCAATGAAAATATCTCTTCATGTTATCTTATATTGAGAGATATCACATGTTACACAAATATTAAACTCTTATACAATCACTATCACATGTGATGTGACAATAATTTTAATTTTCATAAATGAATCATAAATTTTGTATGTGTTTGAGGATGAAACTGAACAGATAAATTTAAAATATATAATTATAAGAGACTATATGATTATTCTTGAAAATATTTTCATATATATAAATATGGGATTAAATTCACAACTAGGATGATCATGGTAATTATCTTTTAACACTCCATAGACCACAATCATAATCCTTTATGAAATTTGACTGAATCTATATTTGTGTTTAATCAAAAATATTAACTCTATTTGTGGATTGATAATAGTCTCCCAAAATCCACTCTAGTATTCATGCAAGGCTACGATTGTGTATCATTTTCCTATATGGTTTAGGGATCTCCTTGTATTTATAAACTTTAATTTCTAGAGTGAAACTTCTTCTCCACAAAATTAATACTTCTTTAAGTAAAGAGTAACTATATAAAAGACACAATCACTTTTACATCATAGACATAATTAACATGGTATAAAACCCTTTCTCTTGTGATGTGGTTGTTTATTTATAGTAATTCCATCACTATAAAATTATTTCAAAACTATTCCATGTAGTTATTCGTTCCTTTATTTCATGTGAAGTCTCTCAATATATATAATTCTCAGATATTTCATCATGATATGTTATATTCTTTTGAAGCCATTTATTCTTACCCTTACGTGATTCATGAAAACTCAACTCGTGAGATACCATTACACATGTGGGTCATATACACTTACACATCATATGTTACCCTTATAAATGTTTTTATACCCTTAAATATGCAACATTGATACCATATGAAAATGTTTGAAACACAAACATAGGTATATTTACCCTTACCCTGGTCTCTTTAACCTTAATTAGGTTTCCTGTGCCTATACATAGTGGAACATATACCCTTACATGAACATATATATTTGACATGTACCCTTACGCAACCTTTAGAACATACTTTATTTTGTGGTTGTGCTACCATTATTTGAAAGATTCCATATTCTTTTACTACCCTTATGTAATGCATAGAAGACATCACATCTCATAACCTTAAGCATATATAATTTTATAATTCAACAAATGTCACTTCTAGAATGTCTCAGGACATCAACACTTGGATAATTTTAACTTTGGCCTACTTTAGCAATCATTATAGAATTAATGAGTCCATAAATATTATACAAGAATATTCATCTTAGTCCTTAATTATGAACCTACAAAAATACCATGCACCATTAACCATTCTATTAATCATGAACATGCATTATAGATGTGTTTTCAACAATTTTATTTTCACAAAATCCAACCTTCTTCATTATGATTTCAAAAAACATTTTGGTGTTCATATTTATCCATCTTGTTCTTTAACCATGACCATGCTCATTGTAAAAACCCTTGACTAACATTATTTTCAACAACCTTGACCAACCTTATTGTCAATAAATCAAACATTAATCTGTTGGGATTGCTAAAATATGTTTATTTTGAGATAGTTGTTTTCACAATTTCAACATCCCATGTTATTTTGATATACATATTTCCAAACAAATTTCCATCACATATTACACTTTATGAAGTGTTTTCTTTTTTATTTGTTTTCAATACTAGTTATTATTATTAATATTGATAATAATAATATATTTGTGTGTAATTATTACATGATATAATTGATATAAATATATCATAATTTTAATAATATTATTACTATTACTATAATTAGTATTTGTGTTTTTGTTAGAAAAATTATGACATTATTTCATAATATAATATAATATTACATTATAGTGTAAAAAATATTATGATATAGTAATATATATAAATTAAGATATATTTATTTTTTAATCATTTATATTATGCATTATATATATTCTAATAATTTACCATGAGTATCCTGAATTTGGAAATGAGCTAAAAAACTTTCGTCTTCTGCAATCTAAAGATGGAGTGAGTCCTTTTGGAAATTGTAAAAGATCTCAGATTACATGGTTGGTTATATTTGTAATTTAAAAATTCTCACCTTGTTTATGATGGAAATAAAAATACCTTATGATATCTCTTCTTATATCATGACCAAAAAAACAATGTAATGATTTTTATATTTATTTGGATCTATTGATTGATGATTTTAAATTATTGTGTTGTTTAGGTATTACATTGTATGATACATATATAAATGGAAATATCACATTGATAACCACATTGTATTGGATGATAAATTACTTTTCTACATGTTGACATTTTTAGGAAATAGCATTAAATAAACTCAAGGGCATCTCATTTGTCACCAAGGTACACACTAAATTGGGTTGAAACATTCATTGAAGACCATGTTTCAAGGACATCATATATTTATACACTAGAATAATATATACCAATCATGGTTAACATCATTCAATGTGAGTAAAAAAATAAGATAAAACATTGTATCTGCTAAATAAGTGATTAGCTATTTGATAAATAAAAATATTTGGGCACTGCTTTCGGTAAACCTTCTTTAAAAAACCTTATGAACCTCATTATAAAAAAGTGATCAGTTTTTTAATTACAATACTAAAATTTTATTAACTTAGATATTTTCATGATGTCATGCATTGGTAGAATAATATATGTGACAGTCTTATTAACATGTTACTAAATTCACTAGAAAAACTAAAGATGCAATTAAGGCATGGTTGGACATGATTGACATGAGGATACAAGAAGAGGTAGTTCCAGTGAAGGGTGTAATATGATCTATTATCCCCCCCATACACTTAAACTCTTCCAAGGTAATAGATATATCATTTTTGAGACTACTTGAATGATATAATGTTTCCATAGGGGTATTCATTAAATATCAAAATATCATTTCAATGATTGATTTAAACATGATGGTCCTAAAATCACATGATTGTCATGTTTTAATGTCAGGTCTAATTCTAATATTTTTACATTTATTTTTTCCATTGAATATAATTCATAAATAAGACATGTTCTATTTATTTTTGAAAGATATATGCACTGAAATTGTTGACCTATTGGAATTAACCACTATGGAAAAAGAAATTTTTGACATATTATGTGAAATGATGATTTTCTTCTAACCATAGTTCATTAATATGATAGTTCACTTGATGGTCCACTTCCATAGAGATATTTTCCTATGTGGTCTCATACAATATTCGTGGATGTACCCCATTGAATGATATATGATTGTTTTGAAAGGGTGTTTAGAATATCCATTTCATCTACATAACTATCTTAGAGGGTACAAAGTTTATGAGAAAGCAATTTAATTATATAACGAAAAGCTATCTAATGGTGAAATCATTAGTCTACCAAAATCAATTCACAGTAGGTGAACTATTAGTGAATGAATTTCAATAATAGATTTATTCGAATATTTCTATTATATAGAAGGATATGGCTCGAATTTATATTATTTTTATAATAGATTAGAGTTTACACTATATTTTTTACCCCAAAAATTAATTCTTAGGAATTTAAATCTATCAATGTTATAAAAATGGATATCAATTATGAATTAGAAATAGTTTATAGGAATGTTTTGAGACCATATTTTGAAGGTGTCAACTGCAAATAAAGATTCAATTTCATAATTACTTTTATAGATATATAGAAGACCATGTTTTGTTGGATTATATTCTGGTGGTTATATTATTAATGGTTATAATTTCATTAAAAATGAAAATTATGAACACAATGTTATGAAGAATAGTTGATTTACACTTGTGTTTGAAGTGATTCTTCTTTATGTTACCAAGAAAATAAATCATATCTATGTGTGTTTTTCATACTTTGGAATCATCAAAAAAATATTAGAGTTGGATTATATAGCATTCCATGTTCCACATTTTCAACTCATGTGGGTTGATAACTGGAGTGTAGTTAAAGTATATGAATTGGGATTTGTGAATGTGAATATTAATAAGAAAGGGTAAATATAAAAACTATTTATAATGGAATCATAAGAATAACATGTCTTTTATATTCTAGATACTCTAAATATAAAGTGTCCAATTATTTTGTTATCGACCTATAGCACTGATGGGTAAAATGTTAATTCAACTAAGGATGGACCTTTCATTGGGATGTCACAATAATTTAACAGTGGTCCCAATGAAGACATAGCCACGTATGTTAGATGATACTATAATTATGGTATTTGGATACGCTATAGAGGTGTCAAATACCATCAGGCATTAAAAAAACAAATTGAGTTTGAAAATAAGGTCAATTTTTTTAGTCATATACATTATATTACCTCATATATTTGTTTCACTATTGTATTCATTTAACCTAAATTAAATGTTTACACACTTATACATATAATTATTTAGCAACATCTTTATTCTCCCAATATTGAGTAGCAAGAGGTTTCACAACATGTTGAAACACCCAATGTAGAGGAACAATAAGTTTATACACATATTGAGGCAACCAATCTAGATAAACAACATATTGATAAAGTTGAAATAGAAGAAATTGTAGGTTGTGGACATCCAATGTCCCAAAAAAACAGGAGCATCATAATTTTATTGTACTAATAAAAATTATTAAGGTGAGAAGTAGAGGCATCAAAATCATGTTTGGATGGAATTCACATAGACGGCCTATTAACCCAATGTAGTAAATGTTCATTAGTTAAATTGGGATTTCCACTCGAATACAGAATTTTATTGATGTAGATACATGGGAAAATGTTGTTATCTTACTTCAATAACTAATTTATAAAGATATAATGATAACATTATGATATAATTTTTTTATTTTACTAAAAATTAAAATAATAAAAAATTGATTTACTCTTCATTATCCCATGTTGTTTGAATATATACTATATGACTCCATAATAGAATATGTATTAATACTTAATGGAAAAGGATCATACAGGATTTTGAAAATTATTATGAAGTATCATCTCAATGATATTGAAGGGAAAATATACCCACACCTACCATAGATGTATCTACACCTGATAAACCAACAAATATGGAATTTTTTTATTATTCATCAGGAGGAAAAAAAATTTAGTTACATTGTGATTGGTAATACATTTCTTGAAATTATTTGTATTAATCAATTTGATTAAGAATTGTTAATTTACGAAATATATAATGAGTGCAGAAAATAAACAGCATATATACAAACCAAATTAAACCTACCATAAAGATAGTATGGGGTATTCATTACAAATAAAAATGTTATGGATTTTATTTATATAGAGAGAATTTTATGTGACATGAAAAAAAAACATAATTATGTTCCTTTGTTTATATGATGATTGATGAATCAAATTATACATCCACTTCCAACACCAATCACGTTATCTAGAAGGAGGCTTATGTAAATAATAATAGAATACTAATAGAGTAAAAAAACAAATAAATTATTAGAATCAAATTTAAATATAAGAAAATAAACATATTTTATAATTTAAATCAATATTACAGACCAATAATAGCTTATTTTCTTATCTTTTTTATCTTACTTAAATACAAGAATCACTTCTAGTTGTACATAATGGATGACTACTATTAGTGACCTTAAATAGGATAGAATAATATGGTCACATCAGATTTGTGAGTTTTTTGTGGCACCCCATATTAAATTTGAGAATGTAAATGAACAAGGGATTGAGATAAGAAAATTGTTGAGATGTTGGCATGGTTATATTATCACGAATAAATACATAATCAGTTTTTTGGGTTGTTTTAAAATGTTATGGATATTAATCAAAGAGAATAAAAAACAAAACAACAACAAATACAAAAAGATCAACCCACACCCCCGCCAGCTTTGAGGTGATTCATTCCCCTCAAAGGTCTTCTTTACAATTGGTAAAACATTTTTTCACAACTGTTTCTAAGAAATTGGAATTAAAAAGACATGGATGAGTTTATTTATATTTTTGATATTAAATCGGGTGAAATGATTATGATTTATATATATCAACACCCTCCCATCATCGTTTTTTGTGGGTTACAATGTATAATATCCAAGGATATATTATTTACAATAAAAGATTTTAATGATTTATGTGAGAGTAGAGATTCATGTATCTTAGGAGTCGAACATCGAGATAAATTTTCAACTTGATAATTTGGATGTTCATACGGTCGACCTTCCTATTATAAATTTCATAGAATTTTCATTTTATTATGTAAAAATACATTTAGAAATGGTGATATTTCATTAAAATTTAATTTTTTTTTGGAAAAAACATTAATAATTAAAGAAAAAAACAAAATTGATGAATTTTATTATCTAAGGAGATTGGGAAGTGGTGAAATTGAAATATTAAAAAATTAATATTAGATAAACAATTCAAACAAAAATATCTTCATATAGAACATTTACCTCTTTAATTTAACAATCTCATTTACTATCATTATATGTTCATGTGCATAAAACATTAAAAATTTGGTGTTAGACAAATATTAATGTGGATGAAATAATTTATAGATAGAAAATTATAAACTATCTAAGTCCTGATTATTTAGTTGAAATCCAAAATAATGATTGGATATGAGTCTCAGTTGTAAATTTATACATGATATGTGTTTTCATAATTTTTTGTTTGAATAGATTATATACAATGTTAAGTATGACTAAGTACTTTTTATAATTTTTAATGGTGTAAAACTTATTAAAATTTGAAGGGAAGAACATGTGAAAAAAAATTTAGACTAATTAGTCCTCACATCACCTCAACACAAAAATTCTCATTGGAACCAATGTAATAGGAATAAAGAGTGACAAACAGGCTGTAATGTTTTAAATTAAACATACAGATGGAAGACACTTCTTAATACCCATGATACATGGGAAAACACTAAAATTAAATCATATCAAATATATTTTCATTACATTAATTACTTATTCATTTATTTGTAAAAATTATATAATCAATGAAATAAATTTTCCCACATCAATAATTTATTTAAAGATTCAATCATTGATAACAATCAAATTGACCACATGTGAAGAAGTTTATCAAATCATAGTACACTACATGAAATTTTTACAAATAAACATCAATTTATTCATTTTATATTATATTTTAACGAATGTTATGTTATGATAGGGAGGTGTTTAAATATCATCAAAATCACAACATGATGATAGCCTATGCACATAAGAATGTTATGACCTCTATAACTAGATATGTATTAGGTTATATGTAATAGTATTTCATTTTGAAAACATATATAAAAAATTTAGTTATTTTTATCAATGTTGTTTTAATTCTTGAAAAAACATCATTATAGAGAGTACGGTTATTACATTGATAAATTAATGAAATATATCTCATTCCATCAACAAACCAGCATACACGAAGTGATATTTAGGATGATAATCATTTTTCCATTTAAAATATTAATTAATGATTGGTTTATTTATAATTATTTAGTACTGGATAGACTATTGATAGTCCACATATTCAAAAGGTGAAACATTTTTTTTATAAATTAATGGGTAGAATACAAGGAATCATAATTTTTATAGACATCATGAAGAGTTGGGTTCTTACTACATATATAGTTAATTTTCTCATTATTTCCTTTAATATTTTTTAGTTAATTTCCCTATCATTCTTATCTAATACTTATTTATGATAATTTCATTATCAAAGTCCATGTCATATTTTCAAACTCAAGAAAACATATGTTGATTATTTTAACATATTTTTTTATGATCTATACATCATTTGTGGAATGTAGGAATAACCTCACATCAATCTGATGCACAATGTTACTTGTATTACTCCAAGAGTGTGTTTTGATTTAAAATTTACCTTTATGTTCAAAAAACACATCACATATTCAAATTTTATCAATATAATTTGAATTTATTTTATATTTTATGAAAATGATGCATAGTTAATTTTTTTTGTATGAATTAGTCTCATCTCAATCTAATAAATGATATGCCTCCTGTGACGTAATGTGCGTGTTATGAGTTTAAAATTGAAATTTTGGTTCAAAACATGTGTCTCTCAATAAAAATCAATAAAAAGTTATAATATTTTCTTGATACATTTGTAAAATGATTCTTAAGTAATTTATGAAATTTATTAACTATTTACACATAAAATCAACACATGATGTGACTAGTATAATTCATTGTACGTGCTTTCAGTTTCAATTGATATTTTTATAAAAAATAAACATAACATACTCAGAATCAATAAAACACATTTTTATTGTTTAAATACATTTTAAAAATGATCAATACCACACTTTTGATGTGTAGGAATCATATGAGTGTCAATATAACACATGGTGTGAACAGTATGAATCCAACTGTTTATTAAAATTTATATTTTAGTACAAAACACACATGACGTATTATAAAACAAGAAAATGATTTTTTTTAAACTTTTAGAAAATGATACATATGTAATTTATGATGTGAATGAATTATATGTACATAAATCTGATACAGAGTGTACCAAGTATGACTTATAGTGTGTGTTATCAGTTTAAAATCCATATTTTAGTTCAAAACATGTGTCCCTCACTAAAAAATTAAGAAAAAACAATTGGATTGTGTTGATAAATTTTTATACAGAATCTTTTTTATTTTATAGGTGTAAGAATTAGTTTCAAATCAAACTAATACAATATGTGAACATTTAGAATCAATTTATGTGTTTGCAGTTTTAATTGGAAGCTTAGTAAAAAAACATGAAATACATAAAAACTAAGAAAACTCATTGGATTATTTTGATAAATTATTTTAATGATCTATAATTTATTTTTAATTTTATGTAGTCAAACATGCATAAATATTATGTTTTTTGTAACTGTAATGAACCCATGATTGTGTTTTTATTTAAAATTGACATTTTAGTTCCAAACACATGTCTCATACCCAAAAATGAAAAAACAAATTGGGATTGTTTTGAGACATTATAAAAATTATTTATAAGTGGTATTCTATGTCTAGTAAATAAACAATCCTTAATATGATACACAGTGTTCCTATTATGACTCAATTAGTACGTTATCATTTTAAAATTGAAAATTTAATTAAAAACAGGTTTTACTCCTTGAAAATTTAGAAACTATTCTTGTATTGTCTTCATATTTTAGGAATAAAATTAATATTTCATTTGTTATATATATGAATCAATGTCATGTCAAAATGATACTCGATGTTATAGGTATAAATGAATGTGCATTTTTTAGTTTTATTTAACATTTTATTAAAAAATAAATCATGACACACTCAAAATTGATCAAAAACTTTCATATTATTTTGATACATTATAAAAATTATTATTATGTCACTTATGTTGTATAGGAATCAACCACACATAATTATTAAACAAGGTGTGACCGATATGAATCCATGTGTGTGATTTTATTTTAATAAAACATTATAGAATAGAACACATGTTTCATAGTCAAAACTGAGTAAATGTATTCAAATTGGTTTGATAATTATTAAAAATGACCAAAATGATATTTGAAGCATTTTTTATCCAGTCACACCCCCATCTGATACAAGGTGTTCCTAATATTACTCTAAGTGTATGTAATTAGATCAAAATTGTCATTTAATTTCAAAACATGTTTTACTCACAAAAAATAAATTAAACAAACTCTGATAGTCTTAATACATTGAAAAACAATTATTATGTCAATTTTTATATGTAGAAATTAGTCACATGAAAACCAACATTTGATGTGGCTGGTATGACTCAATGTGTGTGTTTTAAGATCAAATAAAATATTTTGTAAAAACATATCACACACAAAAAATAGATGAAAAAATTAATATTGTTTTGATAATATAGGAATAAAATTCTTAGGTCATTTGTGATGTGTAGGAATCAACTGCATGCAAGTCCAATGCATGGTGTGACCGATATAACTCAAAGTGCGAGTTTTTTTTGAAATTGACATTTTAGTTCAAATAAAATATAATATTCTCAAATTCCAAGAAAACATATTATTATTGTATTGATACATTAAGACGATTATCCAGAAGTCATATGTGATGTGTAGGAATTAACAAAAAAATCAATCTGATACATAGTGTGCATGGTATGACTCAAACCATATATTATCAATTTGAATTTGGAAATTTATTTCAATGAACATGTAACATATTTAAAATGAAAAAAAACCATTTAGAATGTTTGAATACATTATTTTAATGATCCATAAGTCATTTTTATGTGTATGATCCATCCAAACATTATCCTGATACACAGTGTGACCAACATGACTCAAAATGTGTGATTTTAGTTTAAAAATGACATTTTGTGAATGAATTGTTTTATATTTATGTTTTATTTATTTATTTATAATATTAACAATATAATAAATTATTTTATATTGGTTTTCACTTTTTCTCTATATGGAGTGGTTTTTTTGATAATAGGTAGCATGATCGAGCTCTTTTGATTGGGGTTAGCGGCAAAAGATAATGGAATATTAATGATTTTTAATATTTACGATAAATTGTAATTATAAATGTAATTGCACAACCCAATATGTAATAAATACATATAATATGGGTTTTTTCTTATATTTTTTATATAAATTTAATTTCATATAAATTATATATATGTTTCTACATTGTAGTGTAATTTTAGATTAACATTATGACATCATGTATTTTATTAGCACTAGTATATTAATGATAATGGGTTTCCTTTATTATCACTAAACTAACACTGATAAAGGGTTATTTTATCAACAATATAATTAGTGTTGAAATTTTTTTTAATTCATTTATGGTTGATTATGATAACAGGGGTATTATTCACTAATAAAATCCTTTTTTCACATTGTTCAAGGGTGAATATAAAGTACTAACATTATGCAATGAAGTGTGCCTCACATGATAAACATGCATAAAGAGTGTGAATTCCTTTTACAAGTATTTGATGATTTGTTTTCTTATATAAAATAAATGCTATAATATTATGCCGAAGTGAAATAGTGAATCAAAAGGTCAGGGTTTCATGAAGCATTGCATTATATAGGGGCTTCGAAGGAATTGTTCTACAAATATAGTCATGAAGAGGTAAATGATGAATTTTCTATTCACAATAAATAATTCATTCATTATATGGGAATATAGATAAATATTTTTGTGTGCAAGAATTTTTGATAACCAAATGAAATATACATGCAATGAATAGTGTGTAGTTTTCCTAATACTGATGTTGGGAGGGAATTTTGATCCATTTTTCGAAAATAATTCATATAAGAGTTTTCATTGATAAAGGTCAAACAGTTTCACATCAGTTTTAAATGTTCTTAAAAAAGAGAGGCTAGGACTTTATAAGTAGGAAGGATATTTACCTGATCATGGATTTAGGTTGGAAACTGATCATATATATATTATTATCATTATTGAAAAATAATAACATTCTTGATCAGTGGTTATTGAAGGTACATGAAGTTTTACAATAGTAAATTAGATCTTGTATGCTTGTGGAGGATCATTATTCTAAATATAAAAGATTACTTTCTATTACATGATCAATAAGAAGAATGAGATGTTTTTCATTTGGGGGTTTATCCAAGTGAGGAATAACCTTGAGAGACTTGGGGGTCTAACCAGCGAAAAGTTTATGGGTCTAACCAACCAAAGAATAATATTTGGATTGATGGGATTATAACCCAGATCAACTGTATCATTGACTAGTGGTCTTATTAACCATTTTCTAACAAAACCATAGTAATTGATAATAATATATTGTGGAGAATTTATAATCGGTGGTATAACTGGTTATTATAAGGAGTAGGAATTACTATCGAAACTCGTAAAATTATTGTGTTGTGTGTTTCATTCACTTTTTACATTGAATAAAAGATCTACTCATCCTGACAAGTGACAAGGGATTGATTCATAAGAGGGTAAATGAAATGGAAAAGAATTCAGTATAACAAGTCACACCAGATTCACCACCACCCGACTCTCAATGTGACTACATGATCCATTGTGAACCTACAATAAAAATATATATATATATATATATAATAATTTCATTGGTGAATCTCACCATATATTTTAATAATTAAAAAATATAAATTCCTTATTTAAAAAATTATTATAATATATTTTTAATGTTACGGTAATTATTATTATTCACTTCTATAAAACCCATGACAAACAGTAGTAGCCATTATCAGTGATATATATAAGGGCTGATAAAGGGTGACCATTATCATCACTATATTAAAATTCTAATAATGTTTTACTTTTATCGGTGCTTTTATCTAGCAGTGATAAGTGTTTTATTTCATTAAAAATTTATTATTAGAAATTAAATATTAATATTAAAATATATTTATATTGAAAAAATATATAATATTTTACTAAAAACGATTTATATATGACTAAATATACTTTATTTAATTGATTTATAATATATTTAGTTAAAATTAATATATATAATTAAAATTATATATATATATATATATATTTAATTTTCTTAAATATTAGTTATATAATACTTGTATTATGAATCGTATAAATTTATAAGTCATATATTTAGTGAAAATGGTTTAATAATTTAATTAAAAATATTGAATATTATTTAAAAAAATTACATATTAACACATTTTGTTTTATCAATGTCATTTTTTTCAATTTGACATATTTATCAAATAATAAATATTTAATTATAAATTAAACAAGTTGACTAAATATGTTATACATAATATGTCATATAAAAATTTCACACACAAATACAAACATACATATATATAATTAATAAAATTTTATAGTGGAAAACAAGAACAAATAATAAAAAATATTATTTTATCAATTTATTTTATTATTTATTAATATTTATTATTTAATATAATATACATTTAATGGTTAATTATATTCATTTTTTAAAATAATATTAAATATGTACTATTTGTTACTATTTAATATGTATATATATATATATATTATTTAATGGTTTTTATTAATAATTATTTCATTTAAAAAAATATAGTATTTTTATAATTTATTAATTTTATATTTTTACTTGTTCAATATATTTAATTTTAATTCATTTGTAATTTTTATTTATATGTATTTATTAAAATTTAATATAGCTATAATTTACATAATAAATGTATATTCATTTTAATTTAAACATATATTAGTTTTTATTGTTTAAAAAATATATAATTAAATTGTTAATCATATTTTTTATATATTTTTCAATTTGATGATATTTTAACTGAATTTCATCCATTATAAACATGAATTAATTTAATATTATTTATTGATTAATAATTTTACGTGTTTTTTAGCTTTTTATAATTTATTGATTTTAAATATTTTTTTTGTTTCAACTTTTTTTTAATTTAACATTTTTCATTGTTTTAAAACTAATTTTCCTTTAATATATTTCATATTTTTAATATAGTAGTATATTCATATATATATATATATATATATATTTAAATATACATAATATTTCCTTAAATATGATTCATATAATGAAAAATATGTATACATAGGTTAAATAAGCCATACATTTAGTCAAAAAGGGTTATAATTAAAAATTATTATTAATTAAAAATAATGACCAATTGTGTTGAGAAATAGATGTTTTGTAAAATGTCATTTTTCTTTTCAATTTAACATATATGAAACTTTTTTCAAATTAATTTCTCACATACATATACGTAATTATTAAAATATAATATAAAACAAAAATACACATAATATTTCTATAAAATATTAATTTTTTCATATTATTTTAATATTTTTATTTATTACCATAATATATCAAATATTTATTATTAATTTCATTAAAAAATTTAATCATTTTCTATATTCTTATTCAATGTATAATACTTATTAATTTATTATATTTTCTCAAATTTATTCTTTTCTAATATTATTTATTCATTAATAATATTATTTCTTATTTAGTTTTCTTGAAATACATTCATTTTTAATTTTTCATTCGTTATTATTTTTTAAAATTTTATCGATTTTTAATATTTATCAATACGTGTTTATTTATTTAAATTTAATGTTTTTAATAAGGTTGTAATTTATATAGTTAATTTTTATTCAATTTCATTTTTACATATATCCATTTTTACTATTTTTAATATTTTATATAATTATTAACACTTATTCAATTTTGTAATATTTTTTCCAATCTATTATTTGTTTTCATCATTAAATTTCACTATCGGTTAACATCCATACATTTAATAATGTTTTCTATTATTAATTAAATAATAATTTTTCTTCCTCCAAATGCCATTTTCAATTTTTTAATATACCACTTTTTTGTTTTTTACGAACCTCACAAATTATTGGATACAAATTCAAACACCCAAATTATAAGGCCCCAGCCTTAAACCTTACTCAATCTTGAATTAAATTTAATAATTCACATTGAGAATCTTTTCAGGTATAAGGTTATAGAGAATTTGGACATAACTATTACATCTCAAAAGATTACAAAGTAGACACATCTACCCAGTATCCATTTTTCCACAGGATAAAAACACTTTATCAAAAGAGTCATGTCTAGTTCCATGTTTAGATAGCATGACATTTCCTTGATCTCATCCTTGACCCTATTCCAATTCATGTCCTGTGAAAAACATTTAAAAAACATGGGATGAGCATAAAAAGATCAGTAAGGGATATAAAAGTACAAATTGAAATCATTAGTCCATGTATGAAAACATACTTACTCATAAAACACAATAATTTTAACATACCCCATGAAATCATAAGTTTTATGAATAACTCATAGAAAATCATAAGACATAAAGGTAACTTGGGGCATTCATAACATTCTTGCATAGGGAGTAACCCTCTTGGTTACTTTTGGAATACCCATCACAGTATATTACCTTAAATCTCTTTGGAGAAACCTTAACGTTTAACTCCTTCACATTACCCAATGCATTGGAGAGCTATATCGGGCTCACCCGCCCTTAGTTTATCACGGAACCACCCGTCTTCATAAAAAATTCCCATGAACCATAATATAATCGTATCACATAAAACGTGAATAAAGGAAACCTTACATTTCCATATTACAATCACAAGATATCAAAACACGTTGATATAATCAAAACATTAGAAAAACCATTTCCAATACCAAAATATAAGAAAAGTAAAACTTGGTATTTATTTTTCATTTAAAAATAAGTTATGGCTTATAGAGGAAGCCAAAACTCAAATAATGGTCACAGCGGCGGAGAAGTCGTTGTCGCCGCATACGTACGATAAAAACATTCCTTTTGTCGTTTGGTAAAACACTTCGCATAAAAAGTTTCCTTTTGAATAAATGTAAAAGTCAAAGAGGGTTTATACACCGTATTAAAGAAAGTTGTGTATAAATCAATTTATTCCTCAATGAAAGGAGATTGAGATGAAGTCCCACGCAAAGTCGGTATCCTTAGATTAAGGATAAATAAATTACATGATTATGTGTGACAAATATAAATACTGTTGGGGAGAATCCCGAATCCGGGCCGAAAATTGCTTGCCAAAAATATCGTGAGAAACCCATCGAAATATGGAAGCGATATGAGTAGAATAAATAAATCAACACGCAGGTTTTTTTAACGTGGAAAAACCCTCCCATGCGGATGATTAAAAACCACGGGGCAATTCCCAAAAATATTCATTATGAATCAGAGAATACAATAATCCAAGCAACGCCCGAACTTGAATTACAAATGAGAGAGCGTAGAAAACCTGTGTGAAAACCACACCCTGATACGCCTCTTCCATCTCTCTGATAAACATCCCGCTGACGCCATGTATCGGAAGATCAATCTGTGACAAAATGCCACCCTTCTGTCGACGAAGCATCACTACCTCGGAGATCTTCACCCGAACATGTGTTAGCCTCGCATCAGCTTGCGACACCCGAAATATCTCGCCATCATGATGTACCGCCGATCTCCAATCGGGACACGCCACCTGATCACCGCTATCAGGCAGACTTTCGATACGTGGCCCCGATCATCAATTCCATAGCCGCTGCTCTGCACCTGTCAAACGCCGACGCGTCATCGTCGTCGTGCCACACGGGCCACCGCAAACGCGGCAACCCCTTCTCGGGTCTCCCTTGTCGGCTACATCTTGCTGGCACACCCTTTTTCTCTAAAATATGTTTCTGCATCCTCCTTATATAGACACCAAGTCCATAATAATCAATTAATGCAGTCAACATCCATTATTCCATCCATTAATATTGAGAATTAAATATCCATTAATGTTGGGAGAAAATCTTCAATTAATGGTGATATAAATCTCCCCATTAATAATTTTCATCTCTCATCAATAAATCTGATGAATCCCTCCATTAATAATTTTCCCCTCTCATCAATAAATGTGATGAATCTCAACAATCTCCCCCTTCATCACATTAATGAATGGAACCATCCAAAAAACCCAACTGGAAAGAAAGTATGTCGGTATCACACCAACCATCATCGACTGCAAAAAAATATGACGACGTCCTTTTGCACTTCTGATAAAAAAATATCAGCTCCCCCTGCAAAAAGAAAATCAAACGCTGGAATCTTCGTCATATTTGTATCTGCACCATCCTGCTCATCTTGCTGAACAAGATAAGAACCAGAAACATCTGGCTCCCCCATAATCGTGATCGCCACATAATCTGGAGCACCTTCTGGAAAAACTTACTCCCCCTATGCTCAACATCCTATTAGCGGACATGTGTATCACCTCTCTCAACCTGCTTTAATTTCCAAACCTTATTCTGCTCCACGCACGCATCTGCGATCCTCTTCGAAACTTCCAAAATCCTCACGTTAAACTGCAAGCATAAACCAACCTCCTCTGATACCACTTGTGGGGGCGCGGAGCCCGGCGCCACAGCGGAAGTAGTCGTTGCAGAAACACACGAGAGGAGAAGAAGATTTCACCCGAAGGATTTTTATCACCTGAAGGAATTTTACACATCACACCTGATGGCCTTTTACACAACACAACACCGAAACCATGAGCATACCATTTTGTTGTACCGCCGATCATCGCAACCGGGACACGCCGCTTGATCTCCGCAACCAAGAGGACTTTCGATACATGGAACCGTCATCGTCGGCATCATCACCTCTCCTTCATTCGCACCATCTTCGCTTCGTACCGGTTACCGCAAACGCAGCAACCCATACGTGGCCCTGATCATCAATTCCATAGCCGCTTCTCTACACCTGTCAAACGCCGACGCGTCATCGTCGTCGTGCCACACGGGCCACCGCAAACGCGGCAACCCCTTCTCGGGTCTCCCTTGTCGGCTACATCTTGCTGGCACACCCTTCTTCTCTAAAATATGTTTCTGCATCCTCCTTATATAGACACCAAGTCCATAATAATCAATTAATGCAGTCAACATCCATTATTCCATCCATTAATATTGAGAATTAAATATCCATTAATGTTGGGAGAAAATCTTCAATTAATGGTGATATAAATCTCCCCATTAATAATTTTCATCTCTCATCAATAAATCTGATGAATCCCTCCATTAATAATTTTCCCCTCTCATCAATAAATGTGATGAATCTCAACAAATAATAATATAATAAAAATTTATCTTGGAATTAACTCTTCATTAATGTTGGGAGAAAATCCTCCATTAATGTTGAGAAAATCCAACCATTAATATTTTCTCTCTCCTCATTATTTAAATTTTAAATCAATAACTCCCAACAAATCTCCACCATGATTTAAAATTCAAATACTCCAAAGTTATTTCCACCATCTGGGCCAATTTGATCGCCAAATCCACCAAGGTCTAAATGTCACCCAATGAACAGAACACGCCGCATGACACCTGCGGCCAAGAAGACTTTCGATATTCCAGCAACACCGCTGATACCGCCGTCATTGTCTGATGACATCTGAGTCCTTGATAAGCTGCTCCACCAGATGCTTGCCACCATGTTCTGATGACAAAGATGTAGGTGATAAAAAGCCAGAAAAATGAGGAAGGGGTTGCTGCGTTTGCGGTAACCGGTACGAAGCGAAGATGGTGCGAATGAAGGAGAGGTGATGACGCCGACGATGACGGTTCCATGTATCGAAAGTCCTCTTGGTTGCGGAGATCAAGCGGCGTGTCCCGGTTGCGATGATCGATGGTACAAAAAAATGGTATGCTCATGGTGTCGGTGTTGTGTTGTGTAAAAGGCCATCAGGTGTTATGTGTAAAATTCCTTCGGGTGATAAAAAGCATTCTGGTGAAATCTTCTTCTCCTCTCGTGTGTTTCTGCAACGACTACTTCCGCTGCGGCGCCAGGCTCAACGTCCCACCAAATACACCCGATATAGAAGGATATTAAGTGTAAAACAATCAGAGTTCATCCACACATATTCATAGTATGACATAATCAAGAATTATAGGTTTAACCCAAAGAAAATGAAATTAGGTTAAGAAGTTCCCTTACAAAAAGTCGACAGCCTAACGGCGTCATCATGAAATTCATTAAATGAGACGATGAGAGATAAAAAGTGTATCTCATCACTTGGAAATATAATTTACATAAATAAGGATATATAAGAACATATCCCAACATAAGAATATGTTAATTAAAAGACATAACAAAAAGAATCCTTTTAAAAAGAGGAGGGTGAAAGAATCCCTTACTGATTTGGGAATCTTTCGAAACGTGCACCCCATGAAAGAAGGGTTATACAATGATTATGTAAATAACCATAAATCAGATAATATTATACAAAGAATACAATAATGGCCAGTAAATAAACCACACAAAAGGAAATAGTGTAAAATGTATCATGAATCCCGTAGGAATAAAAGTGGGATGAAAAATCCCTTTATGAAAATTCGGCAGCCTAACAGCACCACTTAAAACTCCCAAAAATGGATTGTTGAGATCAAATGGGGTATCTCATCATATGAAAATAATTGGACAGTATTATGGATATAGATATCATACCTCAACATAATAACAAGGAACCAAAAAGACTTGACATGAAAATAGAACTTTGAAAATGAGATGAGTGAATGAATCCTTTACAAAAATTCAGCAGCCTAACGGCGCCACTGAAACATTCTCAAAATTAATTGATGAGAGAATGAGAGGTTATCTCATCATATTAACATAAATTGGATAGTAGGATGAATATAAAAGGACATCCTCCAATATAATAACATGGATCATAAAAGAATGACATAAGAGAGAGTACTTGAAAAGAAAGAGATAGGTAGGATCCCTTACCTTCAGTCCAACTTGTCTTCTTCGTTTCATTATATTCTTGAATAATAAACTTTGTCAATTAAGAATTTCTTAAGGACCTCGTTTAATGTTTACTATTCAATTCATATCACATATTATAATGTTATAATAATTATATTATTATGTTAGTTCATAACAGACGTTTTTGTCGATGTTCGGTACATGAGTCAAAAATGAGCCTGTTTGAAAAGAATTGTCCATGAAGTAATAATTACATCATCTCCAGAATAGTATTAATGATTTTAATATCATATATATCAAGTATATATTCATTTTATACTATTCCATAACATTTGGAGATAAAAGGAAATGAAATGCACCGTTCATGGAGACGGTAGACCGTACGTACGCATGAACGCTACTTCCATCTCTTTGTCATATTAATGGAATTAAAAATAATTGAGATATATATAAATATATATATATATTATAATTCCAGAATGATATTCAACATTTATATATAATATATATAATATATATCCATTTCATAAATGTACTTATACTATTACATAACATTTGGAGATAAGAAATGAAAAGCACCGTTCATGGAGACGGTAATCCGTACGTAAGCATGAATGCTAATTTCATTTCCATTTCATACTTTAATGGAATGAAAACATATTGATACATAGGTATATTATTATTACAGTATAATATCAGATATAATATTATTAACTTTATCCTTTATACGTCCCACATATGGCTTTAACGAATCAATTCACTTTGAGTGGGCGGTAGTCCGCACTTCCTTAAATGAAGATATCGCGTTTACCCATAATGGAGACCATAAAGAAGTTACATAAATGAAAAAACAGAAGCTTAAGAAGACAATAAACATATTATATATCATATATAAAAATAGTTACATCATAATGGCCACCAATGAAGGTGTTAGATGAGTATTGAACAATCATCGTTTCGGAAGGCAGAATTTCACCATCCACGGAAACCGTATGTTCATTAACCATTAGATGTAGTTGTGTGAGTGTGTAGCTCGAATACGTCTTATAAAAACATCCCTGTATGTTGAGGATACTGGTGTTGTTACAAAATAAATAAATAAAAAGAGTTTAGTGGGGTTGGAGAAGCAAAATAAAACAAATGAACATGAGAGAATGAATTACCTTTAAAAGTGTAACTCCTATTGATTTGAGCCTAAAGGCATCCTTTGAAAGGATTATGCCCAAAGGGAATCCTCTAGGATGAGGATAGGGATGTGGAGAGAGTAAATGGGCAGGGGTTGGCCGAGACAAAGGCTTTAGGAGTGTGGGAAATGAGGTAGAGGTGGGGGCCATTTATAAGAGGAGAGGAGGGGCACTTTTGGAAATCATGAAACTATTATTTTATTTTCAAAAGTGTTTCGAATTTGTAAGGTCCCACATTGATATATTTCGAATATAAGATTATAAGGCTTCGAAATATACCCATCCAATAGTTTTTGGACAATTTTAGGTCTTAGATTTTATATTATCTTTTAATTTTATTTTAAATCGTTCATTAATGAGGTCATTGTTGCATCATCATGATTTCATAAATAAATTAAATTATTTAATGTCTAAAAATTATAACAAAAATATCATGATTTAGGAAATCGTTTTATCTTTCCAAATAGTATTTATATTCAAAAATCAGATTAGTATAACCCTTTCTAAAAATTGTTTTAGTAAAACAATTTATGTTAGTGTAATTTTTACCTTTATTTAAAAAAAGGCATTAAAGTCATTATCTCACCCAAGTGGCTCCATGTTGTCCCCTAAATCGACCCATGGGTTGTATTGGTCGTCCATGACTTACCCAATAGGGGTAGGAAAAGTGTCATGGTGTTTTCATATTTTTATAATATACTTTTTTCCTTAAATTACACTAATTACCACTAATCGTGATTAATGAAAAAAGTTACTATTCATCATAAAATTATTTTCAACCCATTGAACCACATTTTACATAATAATGACAACCATGTATGTCGGATTTTGGATATTCATTACACACTAGTGGTAAACTTTCATTTAACTGAAAAATAAGTTTGCTTGATTACCACTTAGTGGTTTCAGTATTCATCAAAAATTGAAGTTTTTTAAAAAATTACCAAAAATTCACCCTAAGATATATTTGATATTCCGAATTAAAAAATGATGTTTATTTTACCTAATTCAAAGAATATAAGTAAAATTAATTAATTTAATAATTAACTCCCACTTTCAAAACAAATAGCGTGTTTTTCAGAAACAATTTATATCAAAAGATTGTCATTTGTTTTTGTCTAATTCCAAGGCGAAATTAATTGAAAGGTCCACCATTGGTATTGATGGTAAAATTATATTATAATTTCACCTTAAAACCAATTCAAAAGATAATATAGTCATATAAATAAATTAGATTAAAAAGTGGTTTTGAAATAAAATACAACATTTTTCACATATTCATTAAAAATGAATTTTATCAGAAAAATAACAAAAACATACACAAAGTAAATTTTCATGTCCCAATTATAAAGAAGTATTTTATTTGGTCCAAAAGAATGTATAATAGTTACCAAAACTATTTTTAAATAGGTTTCTCCATCAAAAGTCAATAAATCGTCATTTTAGTGAATATTAAAGTATTTATGCTTAAAATTGAATTATTTTCTTATTTTAAGCCTTTATCTTTTATTGGATAAATGTAAAAACATGTAACAAACAAATATAATCATATTTTAGTTATCTCTATTCATTCCCACCAATACAACGGCTACGTGTGAAATACCATTTGAAATAATATTATTCCATTATTGGTGTGCATTGGAAGATTTCAACAAAAACTCGTTGTTGCGTATTGGGTATGCTATCGAACTTAGCATCCCTTTTAAAGTAATATTAATATTTTATTCAAAAATATAAATAAATAGAAAAGGTGATATTCGTTATTTACCTGGGATGTTACATCCTTCCCCCCTTTTGGGAATTGCATCCTCGCAATTTAAAAATTGGGCTCGGAAACTTCATTTGAAAGTCCTACATCGGAAAAGGTGTCAACGAAACTATCACTTAAAAAAAAAGATAAGTACAAGGGTCACCCAAGTTATCCCATACTAGGATTCCATGTAGGAAAACATGGATATGGATGATAAACCAAAGGGTCATGTTCTGAGGGAGAGTGATAGAAAACATGATTAGGAGAAAGTTAACTACGAGAAAATCTCAAACTTGTGATGGGTTAAATGGTATTGGATTTCCCAGTAGGAAAAACTAACCGACAACATTTTTGTTTTAAGTTACTTTTCATTGAGGAATTTATTTATGAGCTTAACTAAAACATGAGGAAACATATTTACATATCATGTTCACTTTCAACTCTTACTTGATTTCTTACACAAACTCATATTTTTTCCAAAGGATGAGTATTTAGGAAGCCTTGTTCATACTAAGACTACTATGATAAACTTCTTGAGAATCACCTAATCCCCAAAATAGAAAAATATACTTCCCATGTCCTTATACCTTAACCAAAACCAAAAAGGTTAGTACAAGATTAGATAATCCACAAAATGGATAATCCTTTATAAAAAGAAAATCTATTCTTAATCTCCAAAATTTCCTGACAAAACCCAAAGTACAACAAAGACCATTCGATAACAAAAGTCTATAAAATTCTTCAAAGTAAACCAAACTAATATTTAAACAAAAATCATTATAGGATTTAATCACATAGCCTTCCAAGATAAATCTTAACATTTATCTCCAAAATAACATCAGTTAATCTCAAAGACTCATGCTGAAAAGTAACTAACCTAATCACATATCCACCAAGATCATTTAATCATTTCCATTAATAACCCAAAAATAAACTTAATATTTATTCATAAAACCATCTAACTAAAAAGAATTAGTCAAACAAACTAGGGACTTCACGTAGTCCACTGGTAGGCGATAAATACCAGTTGCACTTTGGTTGTCGGTTCGATTCCCACAGCTTTGTCCGACGTGATGGGTTGTCACACGGTCTGCGTGTTGTCCCTTTTCCAAAACTACATAATTCTTAAAACATTCCCCAAAGTGAGATAAATCATCCAGAATAACCATAACATATTTTAACCTCAAGTTTATCTCATGCCTTTCATTTTTCACCACAATATATAGTAACCCATAATTACCTCAAAAGTAAGGATCATATAACCCCTAATGGTTACCTTTATAATTATTACCTGAGCTTCTACATCGAGTTGGTTCTCTAATACATGATGCATTAGAGAACTCACCATGGTTCCAGTGGTGAATCATGACTCCTTGATAGTTGGTTTAGAACAACCACGAGATTCCTCATTGGATCCCCACCACAGTTTCCTTCAAACCCATTGTCACTTTGGTGTCTGCTAGATCAATCCATTTACTAAAACCAAAAAGGTCAGTGTGAGTATATCAATAAAATAATCATGTATTAAAGAGGAAGATAAACACTATGTTATTCTTATCCAACTTATCTCAAACTCATTATAATAAAAAAGACTCTATCAAATATACTACCATTGTTATTATACACAACTTGTCACTTATGCTTAAACAACACCCTAACTTCTAAAGTTATCTAAACCGACCGTTGATACCAACTATAAGGCCCCAGCCTTAAACCTTAATTAATCTTGAATTAAATTGAATAATTCACATTGTGAATATTTTCAGGTTTAGAGTTATAGATAATTAGTACATAACTATTACATCGCAAAAGATTACAAAGCAGACACATCTACCCAGTATCCATTTTTTCACAAGATAAAAACACTTTAACAAAAGAGTCATGTCTAGTTCCATGTTTAGATAGCATGACATTTCCTTGATCTCATCCTTGTCCCTATTCCACTTCATGTCCTGTGAAAAACATTTCAAAAACTTGGGATGAGCATAAAAAGCTCAGTAAAGGATATAAAAAGTACAAATTGAAATCATTAGTCCATGTATGAAAACATACTTACTCATAAAACAAAATCATTTTAACATACCTCATGAAATCATAAGTTTTATGAATAACTCATGGAAAATCATAAGATATAAAGGTAACTTGGGGCATTCATAACATTCTTTCGTAGGGAGTAACCCTCTTAGTTACTTTTGGAATACCCATCACAGTATATTCCCTTCAATCTCTTCAGAGAAAGCTTAACATTTAACTCCTTCACATTACCCAATGCATTGGAGAGCTATATCGGGCTCACCCGCCCTTAGTTTATCACGGAACCACCCGTCTTCATAAACAATTCTCAAGAACCATAATATAATCGTATCACATAAAACATGCATAAAGGAAACATTAAATTTCCACATTACAATCACAAGATATCAAAACACGTTGATATAATCAAAACATTAGAAAAACCATATTCAATACCAAAATAAAAGAAAAGTAAAACTTGGTATTTATTTTTCATTTAAAAATATGTTATGGCTTGTAGAGGAAGCCGAAACTCAAATAATTGTCACGGCGGTGGAGAAGTCGTTGTCGTCGCATACGTACGATAAAAACATTCCTTTTGTCGTTTAGTAAAACACTTCGTATAAAGAGATTCCTTTTGAATAAATATAAAAGTCAAAGAGGGTTTATACACCGTATGAAAGAAAGTTGTGTATAAATCAATTTATGCCTCAATGAAAGGAGATTGAGACGAAGTCCCATGCAAAGTCGGTATCCTTAGATTAAGGATAAATCGATTACATGATTATGTGTGACAAATATAAATACACCTGATATAGAAGGATATTAAGTGTAAAAAAATCATAGTTCATACACACATATTCATAGTATGACATAATCAAGAATTATAGGTTTAACCCAAATAAAATGAAATCAGGTTAAGAAGTTCCCTTACAAAAAGTCGACAGCCTAACGGCGTCATCATGAAATTCATTAAATGAGACGACGAGAGATAAAAAGTGTATCTCCTCACTTGGAAATATAATTTATAGAAATAAGGACATATAAGAACATATCCCAACATAAGAATATGTAAATTAAAAGACATAACAAAAAGAAGTCTTTTAAAAAGAGGAGGGTGAAAGAATCCCTTAATGATTTGGGAATCTTTCGAAACGTGCACCCCATGAAAGAAGGGTCATACAATGATTATGTAAATAACCATAAATGAGATTATATTACACAAATAATACAATAATGGCCAGTACATAAACCACACAAAAGTAAATAGTGGCAAATGTATCACGAATCCCATAGGAATAAAAGTGAGATGAAAAATCTCATTATGAAAATTCGGCAGCCTAACACCGCCACCTAAAACTCCCAAAAATTGATTATTGAGATCAAATTGGGTATCTCATCATATGAACATAATTGGACAGTATGATGGATATAGATATAATAACTCAACATAAGAACAAGGAACCAAAGAGACTTGACATGAAAATAGAACTTTGAAAATGAGATAAGTGAATGAATCCTTTACAAAAATTCGGCAGCCTAACGACGTCACTCAAAACATTCTTAAAATGAATTGATGAGAGCATGACAGGTTATCTCATCATATTAACATAAATTGGACAGTAGGATGAATATAAAAGGACATCCTCCAACATAAGAACATGGATCATAAAAGAATGACATAATAGAGAGTACTTGAAAAGAAAGAGATAGGTAGGATCCCTTACCTTCAGTCCAACTTGTCTTGTTCGTTTCATTATATTCCTGAATAATAAACTTTCATCAATTAATAATTTCTTAAGGACCTCCTTTAATTTTTACTATTCAATTCATATTGCATATTATAATGTTATAATAATTATATTATTATGTTAGTTCATAACAGACATTTTTGTCGATGTTCGGTACATGAGTCAAAAATGAGCTTGTTTGAAAAGAATTGTCCATGAAGTAATAATTACATCATCTCTAGAATAGTATTAATGATTTTAATATAATATATATCAAGTATATATTCATTTTATACTATTAAATAACATTTGGAGATAAAAATAAATGAAAGGAACCGTTCATGGAGACGGTAGACCGTATGTACACATGAATGCTACTTCAATCTCTTTGTCATATTAATGGAATTAAAAATAATTGAGATATATATATATATATATATTATCATTCCAGAATGATATTAAACATTTATATATAATATATATAATATATATCCATTTCATAAATGTACTTATACTATTACATAACATTCGGAGATAAGAAATGAAAAGCACCGTTCATGGAGACGGTAATCCGTACGTACGCATGAACGCTACTTTCATTTCCATATCATACTTTAATGGAATGAAAACATATTGATACATAGGTATATTATAATTACAGTATAATATCATATATAATATTATTAACTTTATCCTTTATACGTCCCACATATGGCTTTAACGAATCAAATCACTTTGAGCGGGCGGTAGTCCGCACTTCCATAAATGAAGATATCGCGTTTACCCATAATGAAGACCATAAAGAAGTTACATAAATGAAAAAACATAAGCTTAAGGAAACAATAAACATATTATATATCATATATAAAAATATTGACATCATAATGGCCACCTATGAAGGTGTTAGATGAGTATTGAACAATCATCGTTTCGGGAGGCAGAATTTCGCCATCCACGGAAACTGTATGTTCTTTAACCATTAGATGTAGTTGTGTGAGAGTTTAGCTAGAATACATCTTATAACAACATCCCTATATATTTAGGATACTGTTTTTGTTACAAAAGAAATAAATAAAATGATTTTAGGGGGGTTTGAGAAGCAAAATAAAACAAATGAACATGAGAGATTGAATTACCTTTAAAAGTGTAACTCCTTTTGATTTGATCCTAAATGCTTCCTTTGAAAGGATTCCTCCCAAAGGGAATCCTCTAGGATGAGGAGAGGGATGTGGAGAGAGGAAATGGGTAGGGTTTGGACTAGACAAAGGCTTGAGGAGTGTGGGAAATGAGGTAGAGGTGGGGGCCTTTTATAAGAGGAGTGGAGGGGCACTTTTGGAAATCATGAAACTATTATTTTATTTTTAAAAGTGTTTCGAATTTTTAAGGTCCCACATTGAAATATTTAGAAGATAAGATTATAAGGCTTCGAAATATACCCATCCAATAGTTTTTGGAAAAGTGTAGGTCTTAGATTTTATATTATCTTTTCATTTTATTTTAAACCGTTCATTAATGAGGTCATCGTTGCATCATCATGATCTCATAAATAAATTAAATTATTTATTGTCTAAAATTATAACAAAAATATCATGATGTAGGAAATAGTTTTATATTTCCAAATAGTATTTATATTCAAAATTCGGATTAGTATAACCCCTTCTAAAAAATGTTTTAGTAAAACAATTTATGTTAGTGTAATTTTTACCATTATTTAAAAAAATGCATTAAAGTCATTATCTCACCCAAGTGGCTCCATGGTGTCCCCTAAATCGACACATGGGTTGTCTTGGTCGGCCATGACTTACCCAGTAGGGGTAGGACAAGTGTCATGGTGTTTTCATATTTTTATAATATAATTGTTTCCTTAAATTACACTAATTACCACTAATCGTGATTAATGAAAAAAATGTTACTATTCACCAAAAATTTATTTTCATCCCATTGAACCACATTTTAAATAATAATGACAACCATGTATGTTGGATTTTGGAAATTCAATACACACTAGTGTTAAACTTTCATTTAACTGAAAAATCAGTTTGCTTGATTACCACTTAGTGGTTTCACTATTCATCAAAAATTGAAGTTTTTCAGAAAATTACAAAAAATTCACCCTAAGATATATTCGATATTCTGAATTAAAAAATGATGTTTATTTTACCAAATTCAAATAATATAAGTAGAATTAATTAATTTAAAAATTAACACCCGCTGTCAAAATAAATAGCGTGTTTTTAGGAAACAATTTATATCAAAAGATTGTCATTTGTTTTTGTCTAATTCCAAGGCGAAATTAATTGCAAGGTCCACCATTGGTTTAGATGGTAAAAGTATATTATAATTTCACCTTAAAACCAATTCAAAAGATAATATAGTCATAGAAATAAATTAGATTAAAAAGTGGTTTTGAATTAAAATACAACATTTTTCACATATTCATTAAAAATGAATTTTATCGGAAAAATAACAAAAACATACACAAAGTAAATTTTGATGTCCCAATTATAAAGAAGGATTTTATTTGGTCCAAAATAATGTATAATAGTGACCAAAACTATTTTTAATGAGGGTTCACCATCAAAAGGTGATAAATAGACATTTTAGTGAATATTATAGTATTTATGCTTAAAATTGAATTCTTTTCTTATTTTAAGCCTTTATCTTTTATTGGATAAATGTAAAAACATTTAAAAAACATCTATAATCATATTTTAGTTATCTCTATTCATTCACACCAATACAACTTCTATGTGTGAACTACCATTTGAAATAATATTATTCCATTATTGGTGTGCATTGGAAGATTTCAACAAAAACTCATTGTTGCGTATTGGGTACGCTATCGAACATAGCATTCCTTTAAAAGTAATATTAATATTTTATTCAAAAATATTAATAAAGTGAAAAAGGTAATATTCATTATTTACCTGGGATGTTACATCCTTCCCCCCTTTTGGGAATTGCGTCCTCGCAATTTAAAAATTGGGCTCGGAAAGTTCATTTGAAAGTCCCACATCGGAAAATGTGTCAACGAAACTATAACTTTAAAAGAAAGAAAGAGATGTACAAGGGTCACCCGAGTTATCCCATACTAGGATTCCATGTAGGAAAACATGGATATGGATGATAAACCAAAGGGTGATGTTCTGAGGGATAGTGATAGAAAACATGATTAGGAGAAAGTTAACTACAAGAAAATATCAATCTTGTGATGGGTTAAATGGTATTGGATTTCCCAGTAGGAAAAGCTAACTGACACCATTTTTGTTTTAAGTTACTTTCCATTGAGTAATTTATTTATGATCTTAACTAAAACATGAGGAAACATATTTACTTAACATGTTGACTTTCAATTGTTAATTTATTTCTTACACAAACTCATATTTTTTCCAAAAGGACGAGTATTTAGGAAGACTTGTTCATACTAAGACTACTATGATCAACTTCATAAGAATCACCTAATCCCCAAAATAGAAAAATATACTTTCTATGTCTTTATACCTTAACCAAAACCACAAAGGTTAGTACAAGATTAGATAATCCACAAGATGGATAATCCTTTATAAAAAGAAAATCTATTCTTAATCTCCACAATTTCCTGACAAAACCCAAAGTACAACAAAGACCATTCGATAACAAAAGTCCATAAAATTATTCAAAGTAAACCAAACTAAGATTTAAACAAAAATCATTATAGGATTTAATCACACAGCCTTCCAAGATAAATCTTAACATTTATCTCCAAAATAACATCAGTTACTCTCAAAGACTCGTGCCGAAAAGTAACTAACCTAATAACATATCCTCCATGATCAGTTAATCATTTCCATTGATAACCCAAAAATAAACTTACTATTGATTCATAAAACCATATAACAAAAAAGAATTAGTCAAACTAACCAGGGACTTCACGTAGTCCAGTGGTAGGCGATAAATACCAGTTGCACTTTGGTTGTGTGTTCGATTCCCACAGCTTTGTCCGACGTGACGGGTTGTCACACGGTCTGCGTGTTGTCCCTTTTCCAAAACTACATAATTCTTAAAACATTCCCCAAAGAGAGATAAATCATCCAGAATAACCATAACATATTTTAACCTCAAGTTTATCTCATGCCTTTCATTTTTCATCACAATATATAGTAACCCATATTTACCTCAAAAGTAAGGATCATATAAACCCTAATGGTTACCTTTATAATTATTACCTGAGCTTATACATCGAGTTGGTTCTCTCATACATGATGTATTAGAGAACTCACCATGGTTCCAGTGGTGAATCATGACTCCTTGATAGTTGGTTTAGAACAACCACGAGATTCCTCATTGGATCCCCACCACAGTTTCCTTCAAACCCATTGTCACTTTGGTGTCTGCTAGATCAACCCATTTACTAAAACCAAAAAGGGCAGTGTGAGTATATCAATAAAATAATCATGTATTAAAGAGGAATATAAACACTATTTTATTCTTATCCAACTTATCTCAAACTCATTCTAATAACAAAGACTCTATCAAATATATTACCCATTGTTATTATAGACAAATTGTCACTTATGCTTAAACAACACACTAACCTCTAAAGTTATCTAAACCGACCGTTGATACCAACTATAAGGCCCCAGCCTTAAACCTTAATTAATCTTGAATTATATTGAATAATTCACATTGAGAATCTTTTCAGGTTTAGGGTTATAGAGAATTAGGACATAACTATTACATCTCAAAAGATTACAAAGTAGACACATCTACCCAGTATCCATTTTTTCACAAGATAAAAACACTTTACCAAAAGTGTCATGTCTAGTTCCATGTTTAGATAGAATTACATTTCCTTGATCTCATCCTTGACCCTATTCCACTTCATGTCCTGTGAAAAACATTTCAAAAACTTGGGATGAGCATAAAAAGCTCAGTAAAAGATATAAAAGTACAAATTGAAATCATTAGTCCATGTATGAAAACATACTTACTCATAAAACACAATCATTTTAACATACCTCATGAAATCATAAGTTTTATGAATAACTCATAGATAATCATAAGACATAAAGGTAACTTGGGGCATTAATAACATTCATGCATAGGGAGTAACCCTCTTGGTTACTTTTGGAATACCCATCACAGTATATTCCCTTAAATATCTTTGGAGAAACCTTAACGTTTAACTCCTTCACATTACCCAATGCATTGGAGAGATATATCGGGCTCACCGGCCCTTAGTTTATCACGGAACCACCCGTCTTTATAAACAATTCCCAAGAACCATAATATAATCGTATCACATAAAACATGTATAAATGAAACATTACATTTCCACATTACAATCACAAGGTATCAAAACACGTTGATGTAGTCAAAACATTAGAAAAACCATTTTCAATACCAAAATAAAATAAAAGTAAAACATGGTATTTATTTTTCATTTAAAAATATGTTATGGATTTTAGAGGAAGCCGAAACTCAAATAATGGTCACAGCGGCGGAGAAGTCGGTGTCGCCGCAAACGTACGATAAAACCATTTCTTTTGTCGTTTAGTAAAACACTTCGTATAAAAAGATTTCTTTTGAATAAATGTAAAAGTAAAAGAGGGTTTATGCACCGTATAAAAGAAAGTTGTGTATAAATCAATTTATGCCTCAATGAAAGGAGATTGATACGAAGTCCCATGCAAAGTCGGTATCCTTATATTAAGGATAAATCAATTACATGATTATGTGTGACAAATATAAATACACCCGATATAGAAGGATATTAAGTGTAAAACAATCAGAGTTAATCCACACATATTCATAGAATTAAATAATCAAGAAGTATAGGTTTAACCCAAAGAAAATGAAATTAGGTTAAGAAGTTCCCTTACAAAAAGTCGACAGCCTAACGGCGCCATCATGAAATTCATTAAATGAGACGATGAGAGATAAAAAGTGTATCTCGTCACATGGAAATATAATTTACAGAAATAAGTATATATAAGAACATATCCCAACATAAGAAGATTCAAATTAAAATACATAACAAAAAGAAGTCTTTTAAAAAGAGGAGGGTGAAAGAATCCCTTACTGATTTGGGAATCTTTAGAAACGTGCACCCCATGAAAGAAGGGTCATACAATGATTATGTAAATAACCATAAATGAGATTATATTACACAAATAATACAATAATGGCCAGTACATAAACCACACAAAAGGAAATAGTGTCAAATGTATCAGGAATCCCCTAGGAATAAAAGTGAGATGAAAAATCCCCTTATGAAAATTCGGCATCCTAACAGCGCCACTTAAAACTCCCAAAAATGGATTGTTGAGATAAAATGGGGTATCTCATCATATGAAAATAATTGGACAGTATTATTGATATAGATATTATACCTCAACATAAGAACAAGGAACCAAAAAGACTTGACATAAAAATAGAACTTTGAAAATGAGATGAGTGAATGAATCCTTTACAAAAATTCGGCAGCCTAACGGCGCCACTGAAACATTCTTAAAATGAATTGATGAGAGAATGAGAGTTTATCTCATCATATTAACATAAATTGGATAGTAGGATGAATATAAAATGACATCCCCAAACATAATAACATGGATCATAAAAGAATGACAAAAGAGAGAGTACTTGAAAAGAAAGAGATAGGTAGGATCCCTTACCTTCAGTCCAACTTGTCATGTTCGTTTCTTTATATTCCTGAATAATAAACTTTGGTCAATTAATAATTTCTTAAGGACCTCCTTTAATGTTTACTATTCAATTCATATCACATATTATAATGTTATAATAATTATTTTATTATGTTAGTTCATAACAGACCTCTTTGTTGATGTTCGGTACATGAGTCAAAAATGAGCTTGTTTGAAAAGAATTGTCCATGAAGTAATAATTACATCATCTCCAGAATAGTATTAATGATTTTAATATCATATATATCAAGTATATATTCCTTTTATACAATTCCATAATAGTTGGAGATAAAAATAAATGAACGGCACCGTTCATGGAGACGGTAGACCATACGTACGCATGAACGCTACTTCCATCTCTTTGTCATATTAGTGGAATTAAAAATAATTGAGATATATATATATATTATAATTCCAGAATAATATTAAACATTTATATATAATTTATATAATATATATCAATTTCATAAATGTACTTATACTATTACATAACATTTGGAGATAAGAAATTAAAATCATCGTTCATGGAGACGGTAATCCGTACGTACGCATGAACGCTACTTTCATTTCCCTTTAAAACTTTAATGGAATGAAAACATTTTGATACATAGGTATATTATAATTACAGTATAATATCATATATAATATTATTAACTTTATCCTTTATACGTCCCACATATGGCTTTAACGAATCAAATCACTTTGAGGGGGCGGTAGTCCGCACTTCCTTAAATGAAGATATCGCGTTTACCCATAATGGAGACCATAAAGGAGTTCCATAAATGAAAAAACAGAAGCTTAAAAAACAATAAACATATTATATATCATATATAAAAATAGTGACATCATAATGGCCACCTTTGAAGGTGTTAGATGAGTATTGAACAATCATTGTTTCTGGAGGCAGAATTTCGCCATCCACGGAAACCGTATGTTCTTCAACCATTAGATGTAGTTGAGTGAGAGTGTAGATCGAATACATCTTATAAAAACATCCTAGTATATTGAGGATACTGGTTTTGTTACAAAATAAATAAATAAAAATAGTTTAGGGGGGTTGGAGAAGCAAAATAAAACAAATGAACATGAGAGAATGAATTGCCTTTAAAAGTGTAACTCCTTTTGATTTGAGCCTAAAGGCCTTCTTTTGAAAGGATTCTGCCCAAAGGAAATCCTCTAGGATGAGAAGAGGGATGTTGAGAGAGGAAATGGTCAGGGGTTGGCCGAGACAAAGGCTTGAGGAGTGTGGGAAATGAGGTAGAGGTGGGGGCCTTTTATCAGAGGAGAGGAGGGGCACTTTTGGAAATCATGAAACTATTATTTTCTTTTCACAAGTTTTTAGAATTTTTAAGGTCCCACATTGATATATTTCGAAGATAAGATTATAAGGCTTCGAAATATACCCATCCAATTGTTTTTGGAGAAGTGTAGGTTTTAAATTTTATATTATCTTTTCATTTTATTTTAAACCGGTTATTAATGAGGTCATCGTTGCATCATCATGACGTCATAAATAAATTAATTTATTTAATGTCTAAAAATTATAACAAAAATATCATGATGTAGGAAATAGTTTTATCTTTCCAAATAGTATTTATATTCAAAAACCTGATTAGTATAACCCCTTCTAAAAATTGTTTTAGTAAAACAATTTATGTTACTGTCATTTTTACCTTTATTTAAAAAAAAGGCATTAAAGTCATTATCTCACCCAAGTGGCTCCATGGGGTCCCCTAAATCGACCCATGGGTTTTCTTGGTCTTCCAGGACTTATTCAATAGGGTTAGGGCAAGTTTCATGGTGTTTTCATATTTTTATAATATCATTGTTTCCTTAAATTACACTAATTACCACTAATCTCGAATAATGAAAAAAAAAGTTACTATTCACCAAAAAATTATTTTCATCCCATTGAAACACATTTTACATAATCATGACAACCATGTATGTAGGATTTTGGAAATTCAATACACACTAGTGGTAAACTTTCATTTAAATGAAAAATCATTTTGCTTGATTACCACTTAGTGGTTTCACTATTTATCAAAAAATGAAGTTTTTCAGAAAATTACCAAAAATTCACCCTATGATATATTAGATATTCCTAATTAAAAAATGATGTTTATTTTACCTAATTAAAATAATATAAGTAGAATTAATTATTTTAATAATTAACTCCCGCTGTCAAAATAAATAGTGTGTTTTTAGGAAACAATTTATATCAAAAGATTGTCATTTGTTTTTGTTTAATTCCAAGGCGAAATTAATTGCAAGGTCCACCATTGGTTTAGATGGTAAAAGTTTATTATAATTTCACATTAAAACCAATTCAAAAGATAATCTATTCATATAAATAAATTATATTAAAAAGGGGTTTTGAATTAAAATTCAACATTTTTCACATATTCATTAAAAATGAATTTTATCGGAAAAATAACAAAAACATACACAAAGTAAATTTTGATGTCCCAATTATAAATAAGGATTTTATTTGGTCCAAAAGAATGTATAATAGTGACCAAAACAACTTTTAAAGAGGGTTTGCCATCAAAAGGCGATAAATCGACATTTTAGTGAATATTAAAGTATTTATGCTTAAAATTGAATTCTTTTCTTATTTTAACCCTTTATCTTTTATTGGATAAATTTAAAAACATTTAACAAAAGTATATAATCATATTTTATTTATCTCTTTTCATTCCCACAAATACAACGGCTACGTGTGAACTACCATTTGAAATAATATTATTCCATTATTGGTGTGCATTGGAAGATTTCAACAAAAACTCGTTGTTGCGTATTGGGTACGCTATTGAACTTCGAATCCCTTTAAAAGTAATATTAATATTTTATTCAAAAATATTAATAAAGATAAAATGTAATATTCGTTATTTACCTGGGATGTTACACAAATTATCATGAGAACACAATAAATCACAAATCCACAACTCAAGAAATAACACCCAATCTACCAAATTGAAATTAAAAAAACATGACACATCATGACCATGGACAACAAGACACCTCAAGCTACACACGTTGAAAAACAAGTCAGCATCATCATCACCCACCCCTATTTCCAATGAGGGAACAACCCAAAATATTATGAATCACTTTATAGATTCAAAAGAATATATAAAATTTAATGGACAAAACGAAACACATCTTCTAGAAACAACCATCAACATCATGATGAAACAAAAAGAATCGTTGTTCCTATCCAAAAAGGATCACAACCATTGTGATAGACCATGAAAACTGGAAAAAACTACAACGTCATGGGAATACACTAAATCCAACTATCTAGGACCAAAAATAACATACACTTAAGGATTCGCCTCCTAGAACTCTGGCTAGCACTCATGCATCACAATCGCCAAACCTCGACAAGAACCATAGCACCAGAACGATGTGGCTTATGTCTAAAGAAAAGAAAGAAATAGTAGTATTTTAAGTTTTAAATACTACCAATGTCCCTCAACCTTTGACTAATCACCATCACTAAAAATGGAATGAAACATTGTCCAGGATGAAGAAACACTATGAAAGGAAACGTACAGTTAGTAATCAACGTTGATGAGGATGGAACACCACACCACAAAAAGCTAATTAGATTCAACCGGAAACTGATGTGATAGATAAAACCAACCTAAAAAACCCTCAACACCAAAAATATACCCTAAAACCTTCCAATTCCCCCATGAACACATTCATACCGACATATAAATATATATGTCCCGCTGCATGGGTAGTAGGAGAAGAGGGGGGAAAATTGTCCAATGAGAAAAAGCCTTCGGGAAAAGATTCCAATGAACACCAAACAACATGAGATCCTTTGTGAGAAACCAAGATGAGTTTTTATCACAAAAGTTCAAGAAATAAGTGAGGAGGAATTAGTAGTCAGGGGACACAAAATGGAATGGAATCTCTAACTAGAAGGGATCCAACAGATCCAAAATACGATGATGTTGTAAGAGACACCAGAGAGGAAAAAAGGTGCATTGCTCATTGATTGGAAGGAAATGTCTTTCATTGTGGAGAATATTCAAGAAGGATGCAGATTGTGAACAAGATTATGTTGATATAGAAGAAAATCTATATACCCTAGAACGAGAGATTCGACTTAGGAGGGCCCATTAATTTATAAGAAGATGGTCACCCTACAAATAATGTTTCGTGTTTCCAAATTTTCTTTTATAATTTATTAATTTATATTATTTATTATTTTAATTATTTTTTAATTTACTCATTTTTAATAATTATTCATTAATATTAATTCATTAAAACTAATTTTTTAAGAAGGATGTAATGTATATATTTAAATTGTAGTCATTGAATTTTAATATTTATTCATTCTTAATTTATTAAATAATTTATATAATTAATAAAACTTTTTTGTTTTTTAAATATGTTTGATTTATATTTAATTTTAACTATAAATTACATTTATTTATAAAATTCATGAATTTAATATTATATTTTCATTAATAATGATAATTAATTATCATAGTTTACTTATTTATTCATTTTTAATATATATTTCGTTAATGTTTTTTTAAATCATTCTATAAAGATTTTATGAAACTCGTTTCGAAAATATATTATAAATATAGGTTTTCTGAGTGCTAATTTAAAAATTACTAAAAACACTTGTCTTTATTAATGCTAAAATAAAAGTGTTGATAAAGAGTTATTTTGGAAGTGCTTACTATTTTAGCATTACTATAAAATATATTTATCATCCCTTTATAAAAAAGAAATGAAAAAACCATTCTTATCTTTTAAACAGAACCATATCAGTGGACCCCATTTCTCACATTGTTAAGGATCTCATGGAACTTGATATTTATCATATGTCACAATCAATCTTCTTAGAAGAATTTACACATTGAAAACCCTATGATATGTGAATTTTGATCAATTGTTCATGATCTTACATTTTATAAACATTTTTATTTGTTCTTTGTGTTTTTTAATTTCCCTAAACAATTTGAACAGTGTGGGTGGTCTTATTTTTCCAAAACCTACCTCCTGGATACTCCAACAAATCTCCCTCAACCCATGACAATATTTTTTCATCCCTCCCCACACTCGGACATTTATTTTTCCTTCATCAACATACACCTTCACTTCTTATTGGTTCTTATATTATCCCTCTTTTCTATGCAATCCCCTAAAACCTCAATCTCTAATCCACTACTTTGCATGACTCAAATTGACACTAAAATAGAATATTAATTTCAAAATATAGAAAATATTATTAGAGGTAGAGTAAAAATGTATAGATTCATTCTTGCATGTTTAATAAGTTACTATATACTTTAACAATTGTTATATTTAGATGAAATATTACAAAACCCAGTAATAATATATGTAATATTAATCATGTTTTTAAATACATCCATAAATTAAATTTATTTTATTAATTTAATTTATACTGGTTAAAATATTTATTTATTACTTCATAAAACATTGTATAAAATAGTTTTAAATTGGATTTTCTACAATTTATATAGAGTTCACCTTTAAATAAGAAGAAGATGATTTTTTTAATTCATGTTTATTAATTTCATAAGTATATACAGTATTTTTTTATAATGTAAATTATTTATTAAAAATACCCCATTCCTAAAAAAATTACAGATTTTATATTTTACTAATTTATCTCAAGTTCTCCCATATCTAAATTTTTATCCTAATGAAATTTTCATCGAAAAAATGAATCCTACCTCATGTATAACTCATATGGAACCACCATAACACACTAATTCTTACATTCCCTATAATTTTCTCATCAATTTGGGATATCTACTAGTTCACCACCAAACTCATGCTTCGGATTCGCTCACTTCTTCATGGAATCATTGTTTTTTATTGATTTCAATTTCATGTGACCAAAACATTTTAGTGTCTAAATTTCACCTATTTTTTCAATTTATCATTAATTTTTACGGATATTTTGTTAATATTTAATCATATAGGATATCTTCATATTAATCATATATGATATTGGCCCCAGAAAATTTTAACTCACCCAATCATTCCCACTCTTTCCACATTATGAGGTAATTTTGGAGCGAGGGATTAGATCAAACATCAAATGTGAGGAAGAAGAAGCCATGATCTAGGTATCCTTCCTACTCCCATGGATTAAAATCAATAATTCATCCCATTTTATTCTATTAATTGATATAATAACACCTATCCTTTTAACATTTTCATTTCCAAGAAATTATATGATAGGCGTCTTTCAACACAAACCACTAACCTCATGTTCAGTTTAAATGTATTCTTATAAGAATGATACAAAATGTGAGTGTAATTAATAAAATATTTTGGATCATTATTAAGTTGGTAAATTCACATAGTTTTTTATTTTATGTTCTCTAGTTATATAAATTTTTACTCATTGTACTTTCTTCACCCTGCTAGGCCCATTGAGTATTCATTACACTTTCATTAAAAAAACCCATACCTACATCTATATTGTTTAATCCATGATCTTAATTTTAACTATTTAATTATTATAGAGTGGATTATAATTAATTATTTCACTGAGGTTGCTTTCTTTTCATGTTATCTTAGGTTGTTGGCCTTATACTCCAATCCATAGTTTTATATGGGGTTTAGGATAATCCCACCAGGAAACTACTTCAATTATTCATGATGTTAATTATTACTTATAAACATAATATAAATTTTCATTTACATTATTTGAGGATTAATCCCATCCATGTGAATTTTTTAAATTTGAAGAATTCATGAAACCCTCATAAGAATTTTCATCGGTTTTCCCAGTAGTATGATATAAGGATTTTTGCTCTTGTTGATGATGATTTCAGGACAACAATAGATGATAGTATACAGTTGGATATCTAGAAAGAACAAAAAAAAATTCGGCCTCAATTGTAATTATATTGGACACATGAATTTTGAATTCAACATGAACCAAGTCTGTTCTTTTTTTATGATTAACAGACAATCTAATGGAAGATGAAGGAAAAAAAAATTGGTAGCAACAGGGCCTCGTGCTGCTACCACATCTAAGACTACTTTTATGCCTCATCAAGATCCTTCATCAACTAATACAAGATAATTTACTGATCGGGTTCCTAACTCATCACACCACGGTCTAGATCCTTGAAATTCCCCTTATAAACCCACTGATGATCGAACTATTGACATTGCTTTCATTTTTGGGAGTACTGCAGTTTTTGGTGATGGAATTCCAGAAGGACATCAACAAGTCCCACTTCCCTCTGGAACAAATGATTCTATTATCAAACACTGTCATGAGATGGATGATCATGTTAGTGTCATAGATGGAGATGAGGTTGTTGCTGATAATGTAGAATCCCTTGATGATGTTTCTCCCATTTTGAAAAATTATACAGATGTTGTAGACTCTCAGCTACACTCTGATGTCATTGATTGTGACTTTTTGCATCTTCCTATCTCAAAAATTACAAGGAAAACTCCCACACAGACCCCTCAGCAGCCGATCAAGAATAAAAATAAATGTACCCCTTTAAGTGGTTGTCTTTGGTTTGATGCCATGGATGAAGCATATCATGATGGGAAATCTCAGTTATTACCCACTCTTGACAATGTTCCTAGTTCTCTAATAGACATTTAGTTCCTTAATGATCTATATAGAGATGGAAAGTGGAAATGCAATAAATCTAGGCATAAGATCAAGAAATACATCAATAAGCAACATGATGGACTGAATACGGTTCCCAAATATCTTTTCCGATGAGGATTCTCTATTCAAATTTCCAAGGGCTTGGGAATTTTCTCACAGTCACAACCCTTAGGATTTTTTTCTACCTACAAACCTATGCTTGTTGGACTTTCTAACAATGAATACCTTTTTACATGATTAAATTCTTTAAATGGGATTCCCTTGTTTTCTATTTTGTCTCCCTAATGCCACTCGGATTCTCCCAAATTGAATTTGGTCTTGAATCATGACAACATCATTTTTCATTTTTTTTCATGATCAATAGTTAATCACTGTTTTAATTGAGTCAACTTGGAATGATTTTCCTTCACTTTTTATTATGCTATGAATCGGTATATTAGAATATTCGACCTATGGAAATCTATGGATGGTATTGTAGGTGATATGGGATGACCATCGGTGGTTATTGGTGACTTCAATTCAGAGATGCAGCTTGAGGAAATACCATGGACTATGTTTAATAGATTAGATTCTTCAGAGTTTTCCTCCTCTATGAAGAAGTACAATTTAATTGACGTTCCGATTATGGGGGTTGATTTCACATTTCATAAATACACTGTCAATGGGAAGAAATACCCCAATATAGATAGGTTCATTGTTCAAATGGATGATTAAAAAATAATTTTGTTGAGGTGTTTGGTATTACGATCCTAAGAATCATTTCTAATCATAATCCCATGTTAATGGAAATTTATACTAATAAATCAAAACCATCCCCACTTCTGTTTAGATTTAATAATTCATTAATTGTCATACCTGGATGCATGGAACTTGTTTCTGATGCATGGAGGAGCTCAATTATTGGAGGCACCTATTACATTTTGTCTATGCTATTGAATCCTGTTAATGTAAGGATTCAGGATTGGAGTAGAAAATCGTTCTATATCCTTGAATCTGATATTAAAAATGATGAAGATAATCTTCTTCACTATCAAAGGCATAATTCAAATCAAGTGGTGATCTCTCGTGATGAAATGAACGCACTTTCTATGTATGGTGAGTTATTGAATTTAAATAAACACCCTACCAGACATCAGTATGGCATAATATAGATGAAGGAAGGGGACAAGATCTAGATATTTTTTATTGTTTACATTGGGATAAGAGGGTCAAAAACGGTTCACTACCCTCAATATTAAGGGGGTTTTATTTAGTTCTTAAAATGTAATGGCTTCGGTGGTATTTAGCTACTTTGAAAATTTATATATGGACTCTGGTGTTTATAGAACTCAAAATATGTTCAATTATATTTACCCTACAATTTATGCCTCTCAAAAAGAAAGGTTTCTATAAGAACCTAGTGAAAAAGAAATTAGGGTTTCCCTTTTCACACTATAATATGATAGTGTTGTAGGGTCTTATGGTTTCTCAAATAAATTTATTACATTCTATTGGGATATTATTAATATAGAGATTGTTGATGTGGATAGTTCATTTTTCCCCCATGCCACTATAACCATTGGATTTAATTCTAACTTTTTTACTATCATTCTGAAAAAGAAGAATTCTCTTGACATAAGGGATTTAAAACCTATGTAAATTGGTAATACTATTACAAACATGATAAGTGAAATTCTGGATACCAAGATTGGGGGAATTATTGATGATTTTTTCACTCTTAAAAAATTTTGCATCGTTCCTTGAAGAAATCTTAAATGTTTTTTTTTCACGGCCTCTGGTTGTAAAAATAAAATTAGAAGGAAATTGAAGGATGGAAACATGGACCATAAGATTGATATCTATAAATCCATTGACAACATGAAATGGAGATTCCTATTTTCACTTACGAGCATGCATGGGTTCTCTAACAAGTTCATTAATCTTGTTTATTGTATTCTAGGGAATTCCATGTTATCTTCCCTTGTCAATGGGTCTCTAAGAGGATTCATTTGGTGCACTACAGGGGTGAGGTATGGGGACCCCTTATTAATCCTCATCATTGATATCACTGAAGATTAATTTAGAATATGTCTATGTGATCTTTTAAATGATGGGTTATACTAGAAAATAAAATCTAAAAGACCTATTTTTTCACCCTCACATTTCTTGTATGTGGAATATATCCTTTTGTTTGGAAAATAAAATAAAGTAACCATGTTATTTGTTAAATCCATTTTCCAGAACTTTGAGGAGGTTGTTGGTTAAGTAATTAGTAGCAAAAAAGACTCTATTAGTTTTGTGGAATGAGTTCACATTTCCAAGCAGAATCATGTGGAAAAGAAGCTTGGAGTCAAGAGAGAATGTATTCCATCCACTTATCTTCAAAAACCTCTCTTTTGGGGAAAACAATGAGGTGTAACCTGGAAAATATTTATCTCAATGTCATTGTTCAAATAGAAAATTGGAAGGGTAAATCCATGTAACATGATGGATGGGTCAATCTTTTTAATTTTTTGATCACCTCCAGGTATGTTTTTTCTTTCTATGTGTTTCAATGTCCTAGATCCATTCCTAATGAACATCAAGGACAGACTTGAAATTTTTTCTAGAATAGTTTAATTCATGAGAGGAAGATGACCATAATTTATTGGAATGATTTAATCAAAACTTTTTATATAACAAGAATGAGAGTCCAGGATTTTAGGCTTTTTAATAATACCCTCATTAAAAAATTCACCTAGAATCATCTGACATTCAATGTACTCTCTTTGGATTTTCTATTCAATAGAATTGGGACTAAATTTCATAATGGATATTGATTAAACAATAAATAATCAATTTTTCCTTCCATCAGATCATAATATGGTGACCTTTACATACCTTACAGTGGTTGGTATACAAGGAGTCTTATCTTAACTATCTGCAGACTCCTTGGTTATCACATGCTATAACTGATGATCTGGATATTCCCCAATCAATTTGACACATTTTAGTTGGTGAATTTCTATCTAATTCCATTTCTCATGGGTTTTCCCCAGACCAATTCATGTTGGAAGTGAATAGTTATCAGTATATTAAGGTGGATATTTTGGTTGAGAATCCTAGATTGAATACTACATTTAGTATAAGATAATTTTATTGATTCAGGTGTACTGAATCTATCGTGGTTCCTTCTTGGTTTCTTGATTAAAAATTGTCCTACATTTCATCTACTTATTTTCTACATTTTATGGAAACTTTTGAGGAAAATATTAACCTGACACTGGATATTTCAACGTGCAGGGATCACTCTAGCACCTGTTTGTTACCTCTGTCTTACTACAGATTAATCCTTTGATAATTTGTTTGTCTCATGTCGAATATCAAGTTTTTTTAACTATGTTCAGAGAAATTTCAGTTGTAGGATTTTGTCTGACTATATTTCCCATCTAATGGAATCTTTTCACTCCTCTGGATATAGTAAACATGTGCGGGCCCTTTTTTTGGGTGCTACAACTTCGGTCATTTCCTTTGTGTGGCGAGTACAAAATTCACCTGCCTTTGAGAACCAAATTTTCACCATACGTGATGGAATCAGGGAAATGATTCTTCAAATTATGGGTATGGAAAAAATTCAGACCAATACTATACAAAATAATATATCTAATTTATTTATTTTGAGGTCTCTTTGTATTTATAGAAGATGTCAAAAATCACTTGTTCCTAAGTTCATGTGATGGATACTGCCTATCCTTCAATGGCAGAAAATCAATGTAGATAGGGTGGATTCAGGTGCAATGGGACCCTTGGGTTGTGGTGGAATATTTTTCACTCATAGGTGATCCATTAATGTCTAATTTTACCACATTATTGGGACTGTAATTTCATTGAATTTGAACATTTCACCATGGTGATGGAAATAAAATTTTCAGTTCATAATGGCTAGAGAAATGTGTGGATGGAATCAGATTCATCCATGACTGTTGGAATTCTTCAGAGCCACTCAAGAAATATACCATTAAGGATCCTTCCAATACAGATTGACTGCCTTTTAATTGTGGATAATTAGTTTGTTTTTGTGACACATATCTATAGGGAAACTAATCGCACTACATATTCCCTTTCTATGAATTCTATTGCAGAGGCTAGTTCGATGTGGTATTTTGTAGGGCTAAAATATCATAGTGGTTTGATTATGGTGAATGCATGTGGTGATGTGTACACTAGCCTTTCTAAATCCCCTTTGGGACTTCTCTTTTTTTTCAATTTCTTTTATTTATAATAATCTTTTTTAGGAGCAGGTTTTCCTGCCTCCAGAACCTTCAGATTCATATAATTGATGTGTGGTAATATATACACCCACAAAAAATGGAACTGTGACCAGAAATAGTCTGAGATGAGGGATCCCAGAACCCTATTGAATGATCAACTCATAAAACCCTTCACCCATTAAATTAGTATAATTACTAACATTCTAAAAATCCATAAATTTTTCTAACTTGTCACTCCCATATTTACCATTGAATATTTTTTAAGACTTTATATAATTTTTGGTTCCACTGAGGTTGGGGGTTTTTAGGAGATCCGAAGTAGTTGTGTTAATACACTAATCATTATTTTTAGATGAGTCTTTCTACTGATCCCATTGAGACACTTCTTCATTTTTGTATGAGGATGATTGTTTAGGCATGTGATAAAAGATCATAAAAATTAACAATTAAAAACCCAATCATTGAAATATTACTTATCCCACCACATACCATGAGAACAAATTAATAAACATAAAATCCTCTGTCTTGTTGGACTCCCACCTAGAAAAAGATATAAAACCCATTCTATAATTTCCATATTTTTTCCAAAAAAATATCAAATCAAGAAAATGGACTAAGTGGAACATGTTTACCCTAGGTTGGTTATTTTTATACTACCATTGTATAATATGGTAACTTTTTAGGAATCATCATCCATAGCATTGAAATGATGGGTACCCCTTTTGGTAAGTATTTTTACCTTTTTTCATTGATTGTTAATAACTTATATTTATTTATTAATTTATTATAAAAATGAATATTTTATGAACCTAATAGGATGGATGTGAATAAAAAATGGATGGATTCTAATCATATGAAAAAATTGTATGAGGAAGGAATTAAAGAGATCAACAAGTTTTCAATAAAGTTGGCATTCAACCCTTATCAAATCCTTTGTCTTTGTTTACATTTTTTTTATTCTTGAAAACATCATCTATATTTTTTGGAAGAAAGTTTTAATTATTACAGAATAGATAAAATCTATAAATGTTGCAAAAAAACATGGGGAGAAACTGAATATACATAAAGACTGAGATGATATTAAAATTTATAGATAATTTGATATGAATACGAGTGTAAATGATAATAGAGATCGTATGGGAGAAATAAAAATGGAAATTTAAAATGAGATTTTTGGTTTTCCAATGTTATTATAAAAGTTAAACACCTATATTAAGTGACCATTATATATCGATTAATCTTATTATACAAAATTACCATCTTTATTGGTGTTATATAATTTGAAACCAAGTAGTGAATTGAGAGACACTGACATTACATAACTACATTGTCTCTTGAATGATATGATACAAGTGTAAAATGAGCTTCATTGTGGACCCTTTGATGCTAATTGAATACTATTCTCAATGAGAATGATCTATAAAATATAAATTTTTATCAAAATTTTTATATTTTATTTCAAAAGGACAATGAATCATTCATAAAATTCACTACGTGTGGTGAAAAACAATACATGAAAGATGAAACAATTCGTATGAAAGTTTTATGGTACATTCTTATTATTACAAATTTAATATTACTATATGGATTCTAGGAAACTTCTATACAATTTAAAGGACTTGAAAATTAAATAATTGAATACCAAAAACTATATCGCATGGTGAACTCTCCTTAGTGGAAGAAAATTGATAATGAGTATCATGAATTTGAAAATGAGCTGAGAAACCTATACATTGCATGATCAACAGATGGAATAAATCACATTTGTGTGTATAGTAGTACTTAGAGCACATGGATATTTTTGTTCATGAGTTTTAACTTTACACCATGGATATAGATGATGTGAAAATATATTATGTTGTCTCAGCTTATATTTAGACCAAAAAACTATGAAATGTTTTTATCTCTATTTGGATCAATTGATAAAATATATGAAATTAAAGTGGAATAAAATTGTTACATTTTACGATTCTCATATAAGTGAAGAATTAAAAATGAGATCCATCTTATATGGGATGATAAAAGAATTAGTTTCTATTAAAAAAAATTAGGCTATATAATTTATGAAATGGTGTGGTGTCCCATTTGTGAAGAATGCACAAACTCAGTTAAGTTAAAGTATTCCTCAAAGAATCAGTCTTTATTAAATAAAAAAATTACCTGATAAATATAAATACTAATTCTAGATGACATCTCTGAGTGGGAATATAGAACAAGGTAAAACACAGTTTCCACTAATCATTGATCAACTGTTTGATAATGTTAAATAGATGGACACTATTTTTTGGTAAATAGTTTTTGAAAAAAATGAAATTAGGTTAGAAAAATAAATTAATTTACTTTGAATTATTGTATTGGAATTATTATATTCCATACATTTTATTGATTTCATGCATCTATAAAAATAATATATTTTATTGTTTTATTAGCATGTTAGAAAATTTTCTTGAAAAAATAAAAAATTATATCAAGGCTATATTGGACAAGATTAACATGGGGATAAGTGAAGAGTTTTCATCGGTTAAGGGTGAAAGGATGATCTTTCTTATTTTGGTAGCTGACACTATATCCAAATATGAAAAATGAAAATTATTCAATTTTCATAATGGTATAAAAGTCCCATTGTGCTATTCATCAAATATCAAGAAAGTAATTTCAATGGGTAATATGAATTTACAAAGGTATAAAATCACAAAAAATTCATATTTCGATTTTGATTTATTGCTCGTCACATTACATTACATTGTAACTAAAATGTATGACATGAATTTACCAGAAAATACTTCTCCTTCAAATCCATATGCAGTGAATTTATATAAGTAGAGGATTTTCCAATCACGAATAAATAGATTGTAGAAATATTATATGAATTAGTTATTTTATTCCCACCATCCTTCTTTGATATAATGGTCCTCCAGATAGTTCACTTTCTTGGAGAGGTTCAACTATGTGGTCATATACATTATAGTTTTATTCACCACCATTGAAAAGAATGTACATGTTTTTAATGAGTTTTTCATGATTCAAAGTTGAAAATGAGGTTGTAATGGAGAAAACTATATTGCAGAATAAGATTTTGGATTGTATACTGATTACCTATAATATGTTGATATAATTGGTCACCCAAAATCTCATCATAGTGGAAACATTTTTGGTTAATGGATTTCAAAAATATATTTCATTACAATTACATCCATTGAGTGGGACCGATATCACCTATAAATTTAACATAATAAAATAGAGGCTTATCCATATGTTGAATACCACAATGTAATCCATAAAAATTTTAATCCATTCGGGTTTGACGGTGGATATCAAATACATATAATAAATTGTTTATAATATGGTTATGAGATCATATTTCTAAGGATTCATAAAAAAAGACAAAATCAATTATTCAAGGACATTGTTGGCTATCCATGAGACTAAATGTAATTTTTAAATTTTACTCTAGATTTTTAATTAATGGTTACACATTCAATATAATAGACCAAGATGAAATAATTACAATCCAAAATAGTGGATTTATTCTATTGGTTGAATTTATGCATGTATCTTGTCCCAAAGATAAATTAAAAATTTATGTGAATGTGTAATATTTTGGCATCATCAAATATATATAAATGTTATACTATATGACATTTCATGTGTTGGATTTCCATTGCAAATGGGTTGATAATTGGACTAAAGTTAAGGTCGATGAATTTGGATTTGTGAAGGTGAATTTTAGTGTAAAAGGGTATAAGGATGATCCATTCATAATTAAATCACAAAAATTTCCGGTAATTTTTGTCTCAAATTCAAAAAACAAGAATTAGTCAATTTTCACGTTTGAGACATGAAAAATTGAAGGTTACTATGAAAATTTAATTTATGATGACACATTATGTTGGACATCACAATAATTTCATGTTGGTTCCAATGCCTATAGTTTCATGTTCATTTGAGGGGACCACAAAGTGGTAATTTATATACTCGATAAGGGATACAAATACATTTATATATAAAAGAAAAAATTAAGTGTTCAATGAGAATGTTAATGTTTTTTTAAACACCATATTGTTTTCCATGTAATATTATGTGTTATATATTGCAGTTACATAATATAAATTAAATATTTGTCTAATTAGTTAGATAATGACTTCTAAAAATGATGATGTTACCAATCCTAAGGATGAACAGATGATTGATGCAGGAACTTTGTAATTATTGGGGATTCATCAACATGTAGATGGAAGAAAGAAGAATAATATATCATCACCATGTTAACTAATACTATTGATGAATGAAACAATGGTTAAATTATTTATGTTGGATGGAATCAATGTAGCCAACCCATTAACTCTAAAAAGTTAATGTGTATTTGTTATATTAGGCTCATAATTAGAAAACATGTTCCAATAGATATAGATATGTGGTGTTGTGTAATGATTTAATTGAAAGAAACATTTAATGAAGATATTAGTTAAATGTAATGATAAAAATTCATTATTTAAATGAAAATTTATATAATAAAACATTTATTTACATTTCATTATCTATTATAGTGTTCATTTATTTTAGAATTTTTTATTAATAAAGATGACTGAATAGTCCTCAAAAAATATCATAGAGGCTTCTAGACAATTCTTATAAAGAATCATCTCAGTGATGAAGAGGGAAATGTAAACCCACACCCACTGATTACATATAACCACATTGTAAACACGGAACCATGAAATGATTCCTTTATTCATCATGATGAGAATTACTTTCAGGTGCATTGTAGTTGATAACAATTTTATTTTAAATTGTTTATTTAATCCAATTTTATTCAAAATTGTTAACATCTATAATATAAATGGAGTGAAAAAATATATAACACATGTAAAAACCAATGTAGCCTTATTGTAAATTAAGGATGGGGTATGATTCACTTGAATTGAAAATGGTAAATATTTTAAATACATATTAAATATTTTATATGATCTAAAACAGTTGGTGTTGCTTTATTTATATACAAATTGATGAATCAAAATCTAAATCCTCTTTAATACCTCATCATGTGAGATAAATGGATGTACACATTAATAAAGATTGTAAACTATTTGATGAAAACACACAAGCAGTATGAGAATCATGTTTATGTATGACCTAATAGTATTTAATTAGGATTTATAATAGTATCACATAAAAATATCTATTTTTTCTTAAATGTATTCTATATGGTTTAGAAATAAGAATCGATATCTACTATACCCGATGAAAATCAACCTTATGTAGAATTGAAGTGGCTAGAAAAATATGGGTTCGTTAGAGGTGTAGGTTTCAGAGTTTCAACATGAAAACATTTTTAGAAGACACAATTTCATGGAGATACCTATGAGATGAAGAAAGGAATTCATGCACAAATAAATATTTTTAATCATATTATTTTTTGGTCTAGTTTGGAGAACCAATATATGAAAAATGATTAAAGCAAACTAGTATTAGAATGAAGATCAATACATGATGATCCAATTAACCAAAATATATTTGAGGCTATCCATTCTCATCAACCTACTGCCTTACCTAATGTAATCTATTTATTCATTAGACATTATCCAAAATATGAATCATAAAACTTTAGACAACATTATATTACTAAAATTATGGAGGTTGAGGTTTTATGTGATCTGTATATATCAACAACCGCACATATCCTTGTTACAAGGGGTATTGTGTACAATATCCCCTGGGATGTGATTCATAATAAGACTCCCAAAAGCTCACATGAGAGTGGATATTGAAGTATCTCATTAGACGAGCACTGAGTTTATTATTCATCTTGATGATATGGATGTTATCACAATTGATAATTTTAATTATACATTCATAGAATGGATATATTATCTTATAATGATATATGAGTTATGTATGTAAATAAATTTCAAATGAAATACCTTTAATATTTGATGAAAAATGTTCTAAAATGTGGTATGATATTGTATAAAAATATAATGAAATAGAAATAAAAGGATTGACCAAGACAATCCAGTGGATCAACAAAAAAATCAATAGGATCTTTCGAAAGTTCTTTTACCACACCAGTTACACCTCCTCATATATTAACATAAAAATATAATTTGTATATAAAAATTAAATTAACAAATATGTCCTACATTAAATATGAAGAAGAAATATTTAGATATGACAATATATATGTGATTTTTGCAAAGATTATAAATGATATTATCAAGTTAGAATGTATGGGAGGATCGATTTGGAATACATACATGAGTTATATTTTAATAATATATCTGTCCAAAAAAAGATCTATTAAATTCATTATAGTTAATAACTATCCATATATTCCAAAGGATTATGTATTACTAAAATATAATGGGAAAATATTTTGAATAATGATTTAGAATCATTAATCCTTATATAATTTCTATGAGAAACATTGGAATTTGTAAAATTGAAAAAAAGGACAATGATATTTTAAGAAAGGTATTTGAGAATAAAATAACCTAAGATTGACTCTTCGTGATTCCTAAAATTCAAAGGTTAAAACTTTGTTGTTTAATCATATAAAATATATTTTTTTTTCATTTCTGATTTATTTTTATTTTTCTAGGAATCATTAGATTCCAACTGTAATCAATTTGGGTACCAAAATATTTACTTTTTGGATCCAATACATGTAATACCATCGAAATTATAGCACATGATGTCTATTTTCAATTTATAATGAACTGAAATCAACATTATACACATTAAATTCTAATTATTTGTTTCAATTTTTGTTTTAATGAGATTTTTTATGATCAGGTGATCTATAAATATATTCCAAATCATGGTATAAGGTCAGTGATTAAACATAATAATCCTATTAATTTAGTCAAATTAAAAAACATAAGTTATATATAGAAATACATAAGTATCAAAAAATATTTTAAAACTGTTTACATATATTTGTTAATGTTTCTTTAGTGTACAAAGTGAAATAACAACAATTATGGATATTGCATTTGAAAAATTATTAAAGATATCCTATACCTTAAAAGACCTGAATCCACAAATATGATATTACTAAAGGTAATTTAAATTTTATTAATTTTTAAAATATTTTTTGTATATTTTATCAATACATTAAGGATTAACAAACATTCATTATACTAAATATAAGAATAAAATTTTTTAAGAGACGAGTGGGCAGAGTACATAGTGTCAGAATATTTGTTTTCCACAAGTTGAGGTGATTTCCTATTATGTTTGTGATCAAGTACATGCTATAACTTTAGAGATACATTTATAATGTTAATGAATAGTATCGTAATTATTATATATTATTTTTGAGATGTTTCTCAAGGGGAAGTATAATTGAGGGTAATGCTCTATGATTTTTCGAAAATCTAGTTACATGTACAATATTACTCCCCCTCATGTCAGACTGAACAATGAGGCTGCAACTGAGATATTAGAAACATGTAAATGGGTTGTGGATACTTCTTCCAACAAATATAAAGATATATTATCAACATATTGTCATGTTACTTCCATGCTCGTATCCTCATTACTGTCATTATTTGTATTCAATATAAAATTGTTATTTTTGTTTAAGATTCATGTTACATAACCAAAACTGAGAAAAAAATTATGAATTTTTTTCTAAATGATGTAAATTATCCATAATTCATTTTTGACATGTAGGAATCATCTACGCATCATTATGAAACACTATGTGTCTATTATGAATCTAAGTGCGTGTTTTCAATATAAAAGAGTTATTTAAGATTAAAAGGCGTGTCACTATCCAAAATCAAGACAACAATATTTAATTGTTTTACTAATTTATTAAAAAAAATAATTAATTTGTGACATGTCGGAACTAACCAAACATCAATCTGACACTTGATGTGATTAGTATGATTTTAAGTATGTGTTTTCAATATATAAGTTAATTTTTTGTTTAAAACACAGGTCATATAGAAAAAACCATGAAATCAAAAAACAATTTCGTTCAATATTGAGGATAACAATCTATAATTAAATTTTTAGGTGTAACAATACAATACATGTCAATCCAATACACTATATAGAACATATGATCCGAAGATTGTTTTTTCCATATAGAAGTTCCATTTTAGATTTAAATGTTCATCACATAGCCAAAACCAATAAAATTATCTCATATTATTTCCTATAATTATGAAAATGATCAATAATTTATTTTTATAATATATGAATTAACCTCATGATAATCAAACACATGATGTGGTTGGTATGACTCAAAGTAAGTATTTTCATTTTAAAAGTTCCATTTTTGATTAAAATTCATGTCCCTAGTAAAAATAAAGAAAAAAGATCTTATTATTTCACAACATTATGAAAAGGATCAATAATTAATTTTTTATTTATATGAATTGGTTGTGCATTATTATGATAGACTTTGTGGTCGGTATGACTCAAAGTGATTGATTTCAATACAAGGGTGTCATTTTAATTTAATATTCTCATCACACATCCAAAATTAATAAAATGAATTTATATTGACTTCAAACATAAGGATAATGTTCCATAATTTATTCTTCAAGTTTAGTAATTAATGACATGTCTATATTACATGGGATGTGGTTAGTAAGACGTGAAATGATTATTTTCCATATAAAAGGTCCTTTTTAATTTAAAATGAATTTTACATAGACTAAACATATCAAATGACCTTGTATTGTTTTTAAACAATAATAAAATGATCCAGAATTAATTTTTATCTTTTTGTAATCAATCAAACCTTAATATAAAACATTATTCATCCAGTATGACTCGAACTATGTATTTTCAATTTAAATGTGCCATTTTAGTTTAAAACACACATCACATCCCGAAACCATGAAAATAAGATCAGATTATTTTTAATTATTATGAAAATTATTCATAAATAAGTTTTGACATGTAGTAAGTTTCTTCACATCAATTTGACAAATGAAGTGGTCTGTAGGAGTAGATGTGAGTTTTTTTAATATATAAGTGGCATTTTAGTTTAAAACATGCATCACCAACCTACATAAAAAATATAGCAAATTATTTTAAATGTTTTGGAAAAAACATAACTCATTTGTGTAATTTAGGAATTTACTACACATCAACATGATACACAATGTGTCGATGTTACTCGAAGATCATGTTTTCAATTTAAAAGATCCGTTTAAGAAAAAACGTGCATCACATAGCCAAAACTAAGAAAATGAGATAGAATTATTTCTAAAATTTAGACAAATAATACTTAATTAATTTTTGAATTTTAAAAATTTACATAAGATCAATCTATCACATGATATAGTAGGTATGAATTGAAGTGTTTGATTTTAGTATAAAAGCATCATTTTAGTTTACAAGGCATATCGCAAAACGAAAACTGAGAAAATATGCTTAGACTCCTTTCAAACATATAATGATGATCCATAATTCATTGTTTTTTTATATATATTGAATATAAATCAATTGAACATATTATGTGGTAGGAATTATTCAATGTACGTTCTTTTCAGTATAGAAGTTCCTTTTTAGATTCAAACATACATCTGATAGTCAAAACTAGTCAAATTATATTTTATTGTATTCAAACATTAATGAAATTTATCATAATTAATTATTGATATGTAGTAATTGATGGCACATAAATCAAACAAACCATTCAGTCAGTATGACTCAAAGTTCGTGTTTTTGATATAAAAGTGTCATTTTTGTTAAAAACTCATGTCACATATCAAATACTGAGAAAACAACCTTGGATTGATTTTAAATTTTAGGACAGTAATACTAGAATAATTATTTACCTATAATAATTGACCATATGTAATCGCAATAGACAATGTGAATGGTATGACTCAAATTGTGTGGTTTCAATATAAAAGTTTCATTTTAGATTAATATTTATGTTATATTGAAAAACCCAAGAAAAAGTGATTAGGTTGTTTTTAAAATTTACGAGAATTATCAATAATTTATTTGGGACATGTATGAATCAAATAAACATCAATCATAAGCACAATGCATTTGGTACTAATCGATGATTATGTTTTCAACAAAAAAGTGTCATTTTAGTTTACAATGTGTTTAATGTAGCCGAAACCAAGAAAATGTTCTCGGATTATTTTAAAAAATTTGGAAAATGGAAAATAATATAATTTTGACTCATATGAATTACATACACATAAATTTTGAACAAAATGAGGTTGGTATGACTCAAAGAGCATGTTTTCAATATAGAAGTGTAATTTTAGTTTAAATTGCACGATACTAGCTAACATTATGAAAATGAGATTCGATTGTTTTAGAATGTTATAATTAAAATTCATAATTCATTTGTGACATGTAGGAATTGACATTAGGTCATTCCAAAAAAATTTGCTGCTGGTAAGACATGAATTGTGTGTTTTTAATATAAAAGTGTTATTTTTCTTTAAAACAAACATCATTATCCCAATCTAAGGAAATGAGCTCAAATTATTTTGAAAAATTTGGATGAAATTTATAATTTATTTTTTACCTATAGGGATCAACCACACATCAATCAAACACATAATGATATTGTTTTAACTCGAATTATATATTATTAATATAAAAGGGAAATTTTATTTTCTAACAAGCATGACATACCCATAACTAATTAGACAAGATCGAATTGTTCCAAAAATATTGGACACCCATACATAATTCATTTTTGATGTATAGGAATCAACTACATGTCAATATGATAAATTATGTGTTTGTTATGACATGAAACATTTGTTATCAATATAAAAATATCATTTATGTTTAAAATGAAAACTACAAAGCCAAAACTGAAAAAATCAGCTCATATTGTTTTCAAGGTTTAGGAAAATGATCCATAATTCATTTTATACATGTATAAATTGATTAAAAATCAATACAACACATAATGTGGTTGGTATGACTAGAAATGAATGTCTTAAATTTAAAAGTACCATTTTAATATTATAATTAATAGTATACCTGATAACTTCGTTAATATATATAGTAATAAACAATATGATTTATCAGAATTTGATTATATATCATTAAAAAAATTAAAAAATTAATTGTTGTTTTTAAAATAAAAATTAGTTTTATTGAAGGGATATGATTTTGTAGGGAGGTTGATCATTTGAAAAAAGTGTATTATACGAGTATTGTTTTATTATATGGGTTGTAATTATTTTATTAATTGTAAATAATTTTTATATAAATTTTGAACTGAAATAATGTTGCAATGTAATATTTGTAATCTAATATGGTTTTTTATATATTTCCATTGTTGTTTATGTATTCTATTTGGGTTTGTTGCTATATGGTTATTGTATGACTGCTACAGGGTTGTAGAGGTGCAGTAACAAATATGGGATTTATTATTGCTGAAAAATATTTTGATAAAGTCCATGTATAATAGTTCTAAAAAAATTCAAATAAAGTCATCCTCAATCCATGATTTTTCTAGTGTGGATAAAGGCTGTTATTTTTTTATGGCACTTAGATTGTCATTGATTGTTTTTGTGCCAATAAATCTCTATTCTAGCACTCTTAAATTACTCATCAATGGTAGTGATTATTATTATTTAAACTTTTTGTATAAATAATATATATACCTTATTTTTTTCTTTTATTACTATAATTATTTTATATAATTATTTTGTATACTATTATATTAATTATAATATAAATTATATAAATACTTTTATATAAGAGATGCAAATTTTTTTTACATTTAATTTTCCATTACAATGTAAATTCAAAATTAAAAAGTAATTCATCTATTTTTAATTTGAGTAAATTTATAATTAGACTTCCCCGTTAACACCAAAGTTCTTGACCTAAAGATTTACAAATAATTTCATGCAATGGCTTAGAAGAATGGATTAGAGTGGGGATATTGATGGTAACTAAGAAAAATAACATCGAAGGTTTCTTCAAAAGGAGAAGAAAAATATAATAGTTATTTGAGTGACTCCAAAGAATTGAGAATATGAGTACTTTTACTAGATAAGGAAAATCTATTAGAGTTTGGATGAGAATAATCATAAAATATTAATTGATAAAACAAGTATGATCAATGATTAATCTCATTAATAAAATTATTGTGGATGCATATGTGTAAGGAGAAACATCTTATGAGGTCTACATATTAAATTGAGGGTCAGTTAAATGGTGGGATGAACTTCTACTTTTTGGCATCAGATCTGTTTTTTTCTAGATTAAAATGATTATTAAAAAATAAAAACTTTCATTTAAAACAATTGGATGAGAATACCCAACCTTCCATCTTGTAAACCATTTTAGAATACAACTACAAAATGTCAAATAAAAACTATTATTATAAAATATTAATAGTAATGAAAAAAAATTATAATGTAAAAAAAATAAATATATAATTATTAGAAATAAAGAATATCTACACCAGAATTTTTTACTGGAAATTTACACAGGAAATATGAAAATTTTCAGTACATATTTACATTATTTATTTTTGTGTCAATATATCCACAATGGAAATATAAAACTTAATTATTATTTTTTTATTAATTTATTTCAAAGTGAAAATTTCAATTATAAATTCCAATGAAAAATGAAAAGTAATATCTATGTGTATTTATATGTTTAGATTTTTTTTGAAAAGAAATGTATTTAAATTAAATGATCAAATATTACGGATTACAAGGGTATAAATGCAATGTAAAAAATCATCCAACTTGTAATTCCACACCCCAAAAAGACAACATGTCACTACCAGGTGAGTGGTGCTATTACCCTCTCTATTGGTGAATGAAAATAAACATCTATAGAATTGGGATTAAAGAAAACAAATATTCATGATCATCAAACTAAACACCTGAAGACCACATGCTGGCATAGTGATATCATTGGTGATTGTATGGAAATTTAACACCAGGACAATAGATCTCCATCATCTTATATAAGAAAATTAAATGTTGGCTATAATAGCTTGGGCTTCGGTAATTGGTGGAGTTCAGGAAGCTGAGAATGAGGTTTTTTGAGCAATAATAAGTGGTCTATGAGAATCTAAAACACTCATGACAATGTTGGTAATGCCTCTATTAGGAAGGGAGGCATCCACATTAATATTCAAGGATCCTATTAGAGGAGTAATCTAAAGACCTAAACGAATCCACATGTAAGGGGAACTTGTGGAGATTGGTTTTGGTCCCAAACGGTTATCCAAGACAAATACCACTCAATCCAAAAGAAGTATGGTCTTTACAACTAGTTAAAAATGAAATCATTACATCTAACCTAGATAATCTACTCGACTAAGCATAAAATATTCACCATATCTTTTGGAAGGGAGGAATCCCACTTGTTCAAAATCATTACAAAGACATGTTCCAAATACAAAAAACTATCACTATTTGATTTATAGTACTTCCAAAAAACCCTTTCCCTTGGAGTGTTGAAAATGGAATGTGTAGATGATTCATAAGCAGCCATGTTGTACGGGTAATCATTTTCTTGAAATAACATAAGTAATTCCTTGGATGGGAAAGTTATGGTGCATTTTTTCCATAAAAAATGAACCATGGGTGGAATGGAAAACTTATAGAGAGTCACACATCTCACCATCCTCTATGATCAGCATTTCTAAAGAAATCGTATAACCTGATTTAACTAAGTTGGATAATGGGGATTTTGGACTACATTATAGATGATATGGTCCCATGTCCCTCACACTAGGGATGTTAAGGATATGGTTTCTATCTTTATAAGAAAACTAGTCATCTAATTTTTCATTTTACCAACTATCATGCACCTCATTTAATAGAGATAAAATCATTATGTCCTCTAAATCAGTGATCACATGGAATCTCTCATCAAAAAACTGCTTTCAACAAACCATGGGTCCTTCAAAAACCTTAATAGTTACCCAATATCTAATCCCCCACTAGATCAACATATTGTGAATCTTATATGAACCACACACGATTCTACACATAAAACTAGGGTGGTCCCTATGTATACTTGGGGGAAGGTCGAATGTGGAATGTATTTTCCATGGAGGATCCTACCACATAAAGAACTAGGGTAGTGAATAATTCATTATCTTTTATTAAAAATGAGAGAGTCATTGATGTCGTGAATATTTCAGAAACATATTTCCCAATAATCCATATGATTGAAGATATTATCCTAGTAAATCCAATGAATTTCTTCCCTCCCATTATTTATACCCCACATGATGTTACCTAGTTGAGGGTGAAGTTGGTCAATAAAAATATTAAGAGTTTAAAAAGAGACATTATTTATATTGTTATTGATTTGGAAAAATCATTTATATGAGTTTCCATACCCACTCTAAAAAACATTTTAAATGTATATACTTGAATCTTTTTTACCACTATAACAAAGATACCTAAAAACACTTTTTTGTGTAGTAACAAATGTTGGGGAGCCCAAAATATTTGTTTTTCATATCTACCACCCGAATACCCGATTCATGGAAAAGGATGTAATTTCTAATCAAGAAAAACTGAGCTAAAAGAGATTTCAGATTTGGGGTGATTAATTGACTACCTAGATTCCAATTCATAACTATTTATATTATTACAATTAAAAGCACTTACTTATAGAGTGTCCCTTGAAATTTTTTAAATATAATTGGAAAGGAAGAGGTGAGAAATATCTGTGTCCGACTGACACGCCTTCACACCCTGAATGATAATATCCTGGTCTTCCAAAAAAAATAGGATTATTGAAAACATCATCCACTAAAAAAATAGGAATGGGGAGAGAAGGTTCCCCTAGTGGAGACCCCTAATAGGAGAAAATCTCTCATTTAGGACACAATTGATTTTAATCTTTAATGAAATAGCAGTGACGCATTACATAATAACATCGATCTTTTTGGTATAGAACTCAACTTCCTCATCCCAAATTAGATAAAATACCATTCCATTCTATTATAGGATTTTTTATATCATGATTCCATTCCATAAAACCACTTTATGTATATTGTTAAATTAGTATACATATATATACCAATATTGGGGTTTGATAACAAATTTTCACTTATAATTATACTTTTTCATTCTAAATTTTAACATCAAATTTACATTTTAATAGATTGAGATTCCATTGAAATGTATGTTTAATTAAAAAAATTTATTGATAAATGAAAATTTCACAATCAATTTTCTATGAATATTTCAATATGAATTGTGTAATTTTCAATTAAAAATTTTACTATAAATTTTCATTGAAAATTTTGGTGAAAATCGTAATGCTTTTATGTATATATGTATTGAAAATTTTCGATGCTAATTTACATTAAATTTTTTTATGAAATACCATTTGAAAAATTTCAATGAGAATTTTCAATGACGATTTACGTGTGTGTATGTATACACTAACCATATCTAGCGTAAATTTATACTAGAAAATTATATATTAAATTTATATTTATCCGTAAAAATATATTTTTTAATTTAAAAATACACTAGAATCATTCACATAAAATTTTCAACATAAATTTTCACTGTAAAATTAATATATGTATGTACTAGAAATTTAAAATATAGTTTTTCACTAGAAATGTATAATTTGAAGTTATGATGTATATTGACATTATAATATTCACACATGTATAATTTTCAGTTAAAATTAATATGATTCATGTTTTATAGAAAATATAATATAAAACAAAAAAATTATCTATAGTATGATATAATTATTCCTAGGATTTGGATTTCCTTGGGTTTCCGTGGCAATATGGTGGTTTTCTAGTGAGGTAATGATCATTATATTGTTTTTAATCCCTTACCCATCAGGGTCTATATTCTATAGAGCGTGTATTTTTTTCACTTTGTACCCTTTGTGTTCTACATTGCATCATGGAAAACAATCGGATCTCAAAATGAAGGAATTTTTTTCTTTCATAAAATGAAAAATTGAGTATTTTCCCTAATATTGGTGATGATTACATCGTATTAAAAGAAATGGAATTCATTGTCTTGTGGAAACATCATTCACATAATAATTTTAACCAAAACTCATTGAAAACGTTCTTCAATCAGTATGGTGGATGGATAATAGAGTAAAAATTAGGGAAATCAAGGTGGGCTTATGATTTATTAATTTTTTTTAATGAGGCCGATAAATGAATGGTGATGTGGGGTAGACCATGGTTAATTATAACAGAACTAATCATAATTTATAATATTAAAAAAATATTTTGAAGATCCCCTTTGATAAATTTCCATTCTAGATTATCAGAAACGAATCCCTTTTAGTGTAGATTTGAACGTTTATTGAAGGATATTGGATGTTGGATTGGAAGATTTATTGAATGATATATTTATGTTCCCATCCCTTGGGTACTTAAATTTTCATGAGAGTGATGGTAGAGATAGTATATCTGATTATGAGAGGGATATTCCTTACTTTTGACAACACATATTCAGGGATAACCTTTGAGTATGAGAATCTTCCTAGATTTTTTTCATATATGGATACATAGACCATTTGGAGAAGGACTACACCATTATGTTAGATAATATATATAGTAATTTAATCATGAAATTTGTTCCATGGTTGATGGTAAAAAATATAGGGAAACCATTTGTGTCAAAGACTAGAAATAAAATGATATAGAGAGAAACTATCAAAAGTAATGTTCTATCATTCTGCAATTGTGAAAGATAAATTAATTATGTTAGTGATACCTACATTTCTCTTTTAAACTATGGGTTACATAAAAAATATGTAAATTGTTAACCCAAGTTTCTATGACCTTCCTTTGGGTCTATTTGTCACTATTATATTGATGGTAGATTGGATCTGAGTCTTCGCCATTGAATCTTGGTCCTCACCTCCAATGTCAATCAAGAAGTCTACCCATCCTCCCACATAAACATTGATTCCTATGAACCCTCTTAGATGGATTATTCCCCCATTTTTTATGGAAACATTCACAAATTATTAATTTCCACAATATTCTTATGAATCCATCCCTTTGGAATCTAAGGGTCGGTGACTATAGAAAAGGTTACATAGATTATATTCGAGTCAAATGCTCATTTTTTGGATTGATATGGGAATAAAAGATCATAATATTCCCTTACTATATATGATAAACATCTAAATAATTTCAATAGTTTAAGGGGTGGTCTATCCCATAACGATATAGAGTAAAGGCTAGCAAGATACAACCCTACCGACCCCAATGAAAATAATATACTAGAACTATAGTGGAATGGTAAATCTACTAAATGTATAGATTATATTATTTTTGAGTGGTTAACATTTCCCTAACATGGGATTCTTTTTCAAAACCATTCATGAAACAATAATATTTCAAGAATTTCTTCTACTGTGTACTTTCAGTTTTGTCTCTTAGTAGTAGTTATGACCATGCTGGCAGACTATGTCTCCCTTGGAAAGAGGGTGTCACTTTTAAAATTAATATTTTTTCTAAGAATCATTTAGTGTCCTTTATCATTCATAAGAGTTCTTCTAAAGGGTATTATTTTTCTATAATAGAACAAATATGAGGATAAATAATGATATTGGGAGCTTCTGAATTCGGTTCATGCATGTCTCCTAGGTCCCTCTTAATCTATGGAGACTATAATGAAACATTGTACCAAGATGAAAAAAAGAGGGGGTCTAAGTGGTCTATTCATTTGATGATGTGATTTAATGAGGCATAGAATGTGGTGGGTCCTAGTGTTCAAGGCTATTATGGAATCCATTTATTATAGTTCAGGGGTTGTCTAATTTCTATAATGTGGTAAAACAACATGAATAGTTTTGTGGGATCTAGTGAGCGGCTTAACATCTTCATCAGATTATAGACATCCAGTCTACCTCTAGCTACTTCAGATCATTGATTGATCTTTGTCAACTTATCTCCCAAGTCCCAGCATGTCCATCATGATATTTTGTTCTGATTTTAAAGCATGTGGATCAAGGATAATGAGTTTTAGAAGCTTATTGTTTCAAACTGGATGTTTAATGGGTCTGACAATAAATTCCAACATTTTTAATCTCATATTAATTATATTAAAAAAACTATGATGATTTTTTATGCCATCCCTTCTTCTATTCCCTTATTTTTTATGATTTTTATGCTTGAATATAACTTTGATTTCACCATCTAGATCATGGAGAACTTTGGGTTTATTCAATTTCATGAATCTCACATTAAAGATGGAGATTTCAGAACTCACTATCATATATTTTTTTTAATAATCAAATTCATCATCTTAAAACTCTTGAAGGTAGGGATATTAAAATGAGATAGATAATTATGATAATATACTGCATTGTTTAAACGATCATTATACAGTTGTAGAATCATATAATTCTTGTGATATTTTTTTCATCTTTCCATTCGGTTATCTTGGATCATTTGAATCACCGCCGTTATATGGACATCACGGATGATGACATCTTGGTATAGTTGAATAAAATCAACTCCATGATTTCTCTTTGTCCAAATGACATTCACTCTCTCTTATTAATTTTTTTTATCATATTTTAGGGTTTGATGAAAAAAGTATGATGAAAAATATGTGAAATAAAGATATTAACAAATGTGGTTTTTAATGATACATTGATCACCCATATACCCAAGGTAAATAACCCTTCATCAATATAAAATTTCTGACCCTTCATTTGATGCAAATTTTGTTATAATTTTTTCCAACATTGTGATTAAATATCTCAAAGGATGGCTCCCCTAAATCATTTTGAAAGACTAGTGAGATTTTCTTCAGATGTTGTAACTTTTTTATAATTCTATTGTTTCCCTCTATGTTTTTTACTCTATGAAAATTATATCAAATACCAAAAGTAGTATCATGGCTTGGAATCATGACATGACTATGACCTATACTCCAAAATCTCAGGACCTGGTAGGAAACTGGCCATAAGAAAATTTATTAAATAAAAGTAGAAAAGAGTCAGACAAACCGGGGATCATTACAAAACTGAGAGTGCACAACACCCATCATGTCTGCTTCAACCATTAGAATCATGACATGACTAAGACCTATAATTAGGTTGATTATTACTTTCTTCATTTTATTATGTATTAAATAGGTTTTTGTTCGATTTGGATTGATTTGATCATACAATTTGTTACTAATGTTTTATTTCATATCTAGATCAATTGTGGAATTTCCCATTGGTTTCCCCTAAGTGGCATCTTTGGTAAGGTACATACTATCTTCATTCATGTTTATTATTGTTTCTATTATTTTTTTAAATCTTATTCTAGCTATATCTTGAAATAATTCTATCCATGGGGCTAATTGTCTCTGCAGGGGACCCCATCTTTCATTTATTTTTTATAGATGATACCCTCTTATTTTCTAGGGAGACCATGGGAGGATTTGTAATTATTAAAAAACATTGTTTCTATTTTTCGATGGTCTCTATAAAATTAGTTAAATTTTCCAAAATGCAAATTTACTATATCCTGGGTGTCCCTTTGATAAAAATAAATGGTTTGTATAAGGCTTATGGTATTCGGGTTTTCGAGAATCATCCTAATTATCTGGGACTACCTACTATTATTGTTCAGTACAAGAAGGAATACTTTTTTTATATCCTTGATATGGTTGAAAGAAGTATCCAACTATGGTATTGTAAAAAAATTTAAGGGTTTCTAGGGGGTTCTGATTAAAGAGATGGACCAAGAAATTCTATCTTACTTTATGGCTTTTTTTATTCTCCCATGCATCATAATCGATGAGATTCACTCCATCCTTGAAAAAAAATAGTTTTGTCCTTTATAGGGGTAAGAATTATAAATTTTAGGTTCCATGGGAATGTATTTGTCTTACCAATGATTATGGGGGTTTGGTTTTGAGATCTTGGTCGCATCAATGATGCCTAACTTTCCAAGAAGGAATTGAGAATTCTGAATGATCTTGATTCCCCTTACACTCGAGGTCTTCATAAAAATATTTTTCCTCATTATTATTTTTATGAAGCATATCTAGGGCCTCATCCCTGATATTTGTGGATAATTATTTGGGGATCCCAAGATACCCTTAAGGATGGTTTTATTTGTATAATTGGAAAAGGAGGAAATCATAACATATAAAATGATGCATGGTAACTGAATAATGATGGATCTAATAATTCATCTCTTTTTGTTTTGGGGATTGAGATTTTGAAAGAGAGGGACATATTTAATGCATATGGGAAATTTTTCTTCATTAAGAATATTTCTTCTTGGTTCAATGAGATTTATATGGACTCAATTCAGTGTATCCATTTTAATGGTGAATCCCTTTCAAATCACTTTTTCTTGTCTGAAGTGTCTTCTGTGGATTATTCAATCAAATATGGTTATATTATACTATGAAACTTTTCATGTCCTGGAACATTTCATTGTTGGAGAAGTATTGAAAGCTCGTGGTCCCCCTAAATATCACTTCTTTTGGTGGTAGGTATGCATGGGTATTCTCCTCTATAAGGGCATCCTACTCTCCCACCACTGCATGGATGATCATACTTTTCCTCCTTTTTATGAATATGTGGAATCCACTATTCATGATATTATTGCTTATTCTGGGTTGAGAGGTTATTTCAATAAATTGAATAGTAATTTTTACAAATTTTTGGAATATAATCTTGACTTCTTAATTTTACTTGAAAATTTTATCTCATCTATCCCTATAAAAACAGTCTGTTGGCTCTATGTTTTGGATTTAAAAATATAGATTTAGAGAAAATAATGTGTTTTCAATCAGTTATGTAAACCTTATACCCTATGGATTGATTCCATGAATCTGTTCATAGGATCTAGGAAATTACAAGAGAATCATGGGGACCCCACTACTGGCTTTTGAAAGGTATGTTGTTGGGTTCCTCCCCCAACATAGCTCCTAAAAATAACATCAACACATCATTGAGGAATGTTTTGGGGGTGGGTTGCATCATGATTGCTCAGGAAGCCTATGAATGTGTTATTTCTATTGGTCATTAGTATTTCAATACCATTTGGATCACTATAGTTTCCTAAGCTCAAGCAATATTTTTTAGGCTTAATGTTTCCTTAGATATTGGGTGATACTCTATCATATTGGAGTCCAACTACCAGATCATGATCATCTCCTTATGAAAACCGAATATCATTTTACAATATTTTTTCCAGTTATTTGTGAAGATAAGATTCCTCCACCCACATTTTTCTTATTTACCTTTTATCTTTTACTTTATAGGAAGGTAAATGGGCTACCACCATTTGGTATCACGTGTTATCTCTTGGGGGTTTTCAGTTTTGTTTGTCGGTGTTAATAGACTATCTTATTTCCCATGTATTGGTGGATTCTCATTCTGCATTGTTTATTTCTCCTTGTTTCATATATATATATATAGAAACATACAATATCTATTATCACTCAAAATTTTCAGTATAAAATTAGTTAAAATTTCAATTGAAAATTTTAATTGAGAATTCTCAATGTAAATTTTCCTTCCAAATTTCCAATATAAATTTGTGAATGTATACTTATATTATTATATATGTATATACATACAATATATGAATGTCTATAAATATTCATGTATGTACACGCTAAAATTTTTCACAAGAAATACATTTTTTATATTTAGATACACAAACATATATATAGACACACACATATAGTGTGTAGAAAATATTATGAAAAAATTTCACTAAAAAATTAATTGAAAATCTATATGAAATGTTTACAGTCAAGGTTCATACTAAAAGTTCCTAGAATACAATATCATTACAAATTTATATGGAAATTTTAATTTTTCTAATTATTTATTAATATATGGTAATTTTAATTTTCGGTGAATATTTAAACTGTCATCATTCTGTTGAAATTTGGAGTTCAATTTTTAAATGAAAATTTGACTTGGAAACATAGGTAGAAATTTTAACTAAAATTTTTCATTGGAAATTTACACTAAAAGATTCTATTATAACCATTAAATGGAATTTATGCTGATGGAAATGGTAGTATCCCATGTGTGAGGGATACATTACTAGATCATAATTGTTTGATCTTTTATGGATCTAGTTCTCATTATATTAAGAATAGTTGTTAGGTGGTTGTTGTAGAATCAAGCATGGGGATTTATGATTTGGGGAAACCCCTTTAGGGCATCCTGATACCACCAATGGTAAAATATTTTTTTATGGAATGTGTTATTGGTAATATTTCATATAAAATACATTCTCATATTTCATTATGCAGAAGATGATTACTCTTTTTCAATGTATATGTCCACTAAAGTGTCCCGATTCAATGCTATTCATTCTTACCCCAGATAAAGGAATGTATTTCTTATGTAGAGCACGAATGAAAATTATTTCCTAGATCTAGAACCTATCCTTGTGATTATTATAAAGAAATGGTTTTGGACCATTACAACGGAGAATGTGATCTCTTTCAATATGCTGGTAAGAATTATTTGGGTTCGAGTAAATTAAAATATCATCAATCATTTCCCCAAACCATAGTTCATTTCCATTGAGAATACCACCATTTAGAAAGATACAAGGAGTTGGTATGATTGTAATTATGATATTCTAGGGATTTTATGTGCCCAGTGTGTCTGGATTCTGCCATCCCTTGGTTTCTTGAAGATTAACATGAATGTGGGTGTCCCTAGTAATGGTTGTTTTGGATTTAAATTCATCGCACGTGACTCATTTGGCTCTGTAATTACAGGTCCCAAAATTATATTTTCCAATAATTTGGAACCATAGTAGTAGAAGCCTAAGCCATCCTTATGGGTCTAAAATTTTTTTTCATAGAGGGTGGAACTCTTTTATTTTGGAAATAAATTTCTTTTCTTTTATTATTGTTACCACTTTTTCGGATGTTGGCTTCCATGCATTTGATCTGGTTGATATGAAGATTTGTGTGTGTAGCATATGCTTTCATGTTTGGTCTTTCTCCAACGTAAAATCCTAAGGAAATGTGGATGTACATTTTCTTGCAATGGATGATTGTATGATTTCCATTTGTTGGCATCTGATGCTTATATCACCTGATCATCGATTTACTAATTAATTTTATTTCTCGCTTAGATAAAATTAATAATTGTTGTATTAAAAATATATATAATTAATACTATATAAAATATATATCATAGTAATTATTATATATATTTTTTATAAATATTATAAATATATACGTGATAAATAGTAAATATATAATGTTTTTTCATGAATAACAAAAAATATATACTATTTCCTTAATAAAATTTTTTAAAATATTCATAAAACATTAAAATTTTATATTTATATTATTTTTTATATTTATATTATTAATAAAAATCCAAAAATAAAAATATATAATGTAAATTTAACATTTAATAAATATTATAGAAAATAAATGTTTATATATTATAAATACATAATGTAAATTTTACAAATTATATATATATATATATATATATGAATAAAAATAATGAGATGCTATACAAAAATGCACAGTGGGTGTATTTTCCCCCGATAGTCAATTTGACGTCGACAATATAAATCATGTTGAAAGATCATAAAAAAGGGATTCATCATTGATCGAATACTACTTGGTGGAATAAAGGTGGGAGTAATGGGGGAGAACATAAGGGTGACACATGTATATAAACATAAGCCTTAATATAATTATAGATTATTATAAATCTAACTTATTTATTTTATAAAAAATTTATTTATTATATTAATTATATAATTCTGCTGACTTCGTAATTATATAATTACATTTATAGAGATATAAATATATTTATTATGTAAATAAAAATTTCGCAATAAATAAATTTTTTTGATAAATAAATCAATATGTGATGTAAAAATGACTATTTTTGTTATATATAAAATTATTTTGCAAAAAAAAAATTCACAGAAAAATATATTTTATATTCATTTTATATGAAGATAAATACATTTATATATGTATATTTTTAATATAATTACATTTATTATATAGTAATCTTAATAAATATAAAAAAACAAATATATATATAATCAGGTACCTGGTAGATATAATTTTATATTTTAAAAATTTAAATAATTTATTAATTATAATAATATTTTTTTATTATATAAATATTCATATATTTATTAAATTATTATATATCAATGAATATATTAATTAAATGTGAATAATGGTGAGAGGGGATCCCACACGTATCATATCTCTAATTAGGCCCATGCGCTTCCTTCTCAAAATCTACAATCAACTCATTCTACACCCTTTAATGGAATGTCCATTGTTGGGGGACATAGGGTTTGATTACATGGGGCGGTCAACAACGTGGTGGTGAAGCACCTATTGGAATTCCAAGAGAATGGTATAAAAGGGGTTCATGAGTGGACATGTCATAAAAATCAAGGGTTGTCCATTTGATAACCCAAAAAGGGGTGTTGGATGAGGAGCAAAGAATCCATAGAGGCAGAGGGGTCTACAAAGGATATTATGTGAAAATGGTTACAATCCTTTTATAAGAAGTAAACCATAGCATGTTTATTAATATATAGGTTTTGAAATATGCATTATTGAAAATATTATTATTGATTTATCTCAATAGATCGCATTAGTACATCGTCTAGTGAAACAAGAAATAGAAATGAATCGAGGAAGTAAACGATAAACTATTGATGTAGAGGTTAGTATATTTATTTATTTATAAGTGTTGGTTAATGATCAAAAAATATATAAGTGATCAACATTTTTTATATTGAATGATCTTGAAGATATTTATACTAATGAGGGTTTTATTAGTATTCCAAATAATCAAAATAATTCATTGTATATTAACTGAATCAACTTCTAAAAAGGAGAGGGAAGCAACACATTGTTAGAGGGTCAAGCCCTTCTATATATATAGCTTCCAATATAAAAGTCTATGATGGTGTTTGTCTATTGATATATCTATATATTAATTTCTATAGTCAAATATATTTTTATATTAGTTCTAGATGATATATATTTTAATTTATTAGAAATTCAAGAAAAACTAAATGGTTTGTTAGAGACTCTTTAAGGATTAAATAAACAATTATGTGATTATATGGATGAGGCATTTAAAGAGTAAAATGGGTGAGTTAGAAAGAAAAATATCTTCTGGGAGGAAGAAAAAATACCATGATGGTTATAGTTGTTTCAGACCATTCCTCCAATGATGTTAGAGGTGGTTCTTGGTTAGTGTGAATTTGGTTATCTTATTCATGGTGTTCTAGTTACTGTTTTGTGTTTATTTTCTTATATCATTATTGGTTTTTGGTAGTGGGATGATATGAAGATGTCTCATGAGAGTTGGAATTTCACCAGCAATAACATACTTAATTTATTCCTCATGGTGGTGGTGTGGGATCTTTCTAGTGGGGGTTGCAGTAGCTATAGTGATTAGGAGTATGCATGGATTTAGTGGTTTTTTCTATTAGGTATTTAGTATTTTGAATTATGAAATATAGAAATTTGGTTTGAATGTGATTTTATTTTTCTTCAGTTTTTATATGTAAAATAAAATCTGTTGTGTGGGTTCCCACATTACCCTATGAAAAGTTGGTTCTCCTAAAATACAAAAAAAGAACAAAATAAAAAGATTTTATGGATGGTATAAAATTTTTAGATATTGATAAAAATTTATTATTATTATTATCACTACTATTATTATAATTTCCTTTTGTTTTTTAGTGAAAAATATTTTTAATTTATTCAATACTATAATTTGTATTGAAAATATTCAATGTAAATTTTCAATCTAAATTTCTGATACAAATTTGTGAATGTATATTTATATTATTATATATGTATATACATAAAATATATGCATGTGTATACATGTGCATCTATGTACACACGAAATGTTTTCACATAAAATACATATTATTTTTATATTTATAAACACACACACACATAAACACATTTATATATATATAGACAAATACACATAGTGTTTATAAAATATACATGAAAAGTTCCAGAAAAAATTATATAATTTTTTTTAAAAGGGTTAAAAGTGAAGTTATCACTAAAAGTTACTAGTTTAATATTTTAACAAAAATATATGGTGAAAATGAATTTCATTATATATTAATATAGTTTCATTTTTAATTTCAAGTTAAAATTTAAACATCAACCTTTTTATGGAAATATTCACCAAAATATTTCAATGGATATTTTCACTAAAAACATATGTTGAAATTTCATCTAAAAATTTTCATTGAAAATGTACAGTAAAATATTATATTAAAAACATTAGACTATATTTAAGGTGATGGGAGTATCCAATGTGTGAGGGATACGAAACCATATTTTCATTGTGGCTTCATTGATGGATTTGGTGCTTATTCTATAAAGACTCGGTGTAAGGAGGCTATTATAGCACTGAGCACGAGGATGGATGAATTATAAAAACCCATTTAGCATGTCTTGATTCCCCCTAGGGAAAATAATTTTTATGGAATGTTTGTTTAAGAATCCTTCCTACAATGAACATTCTCATATTCCATCATACACCATAGGATACCTCTTGAATGATAAGTCTATATTATATGTATTCCACATCGCATGTTATCCTTCATTGCACCATATCTAGGAAAACCTTACTTTATTGGAGTTTCGATGGAAATTATTTCCTAGATATAGAACCTATCCTTTTGATGCTCATCAGGAAATGGTTTTTGAACCTTACCGCGAAGAATATAAGATCCATGAGTAGGATGGATTGAATTATTTGGGTCCAAATTAATGATTATATCTTCTATTAGGTAGCCAAACCATGATTATTTTTTGTTTTGGGGACCACTCTTTTGATGGATATCGGGGATTGGTATGATTGGAATCATGATATTCCAGGGGTTCTATGCACCCTGGGTGTCAATATTCTGCTACCACGTGGTTACTTTAAAATTATCAAGATTGTGGATGTCTCTAGTAATGGTTTTTTTGGTTTCGGCATATTCACCCCGAACTCATTTGTCTTGGTCGTTGAAGTTCACAAAATGGAATTTTCCTACAATTGGGAACCACCATTGGTTGAAACCTACACCATCTTTATGTGCCTATATTTTTATTTTGACTGATGGTGGAACATTATTGTTTTTTAATATGATTTATTTAATATCATCAACTCTTTTAATTCTTCGGTTATTGGATTCCAACCATTTGGTCTAGTTGTCAAAAAGATCTTAGTACATAGCACTCTCTTTTTTGTGTTATCTTTCTCCATTGTAAAAGTGTACGGATATGGGGCTGCACATTTTCTTGCAAACCATGGCCTCTATGGCAGTTCGTTAATAAGGTTTAATGATTTATCACATTGTCTTCTAATGCTTATATCACCTAATCTTCAATTTATTGATTAATTTCATTTCTCCAATAAGAAAAAATCATTCTATGTTGTAATATAAATATTTATAATCAATATTATATTTAATAAATATCAGAGTAAATATTATATATATATCTGTGTGTTATAAATATTATTTATATATATATATATGTAGTAAATATTATATATATAATTTTTTCAATGAATAATAAACAGTATATTCTATTTTAAATATAATAAAATTTAAAATATATATTTTCATTTTTTTGTATATTTATATTATTAAGAAATATCATAAAATAAATATATATAATAAATAATCTAGAAAATATATTTTTATATATCAGAAATATATATAATAAATATTAAATATTATATATATATATATGTGTATAATAACAATGAGATGTAATATAATAAAAGAATACACAAACGGGGTATTTTTGACCAAAAGTCAGTTTGAGGGAGATGATATAAATCATGATGGGTGAGCATCAAATAAGGTTTCATCATTGATCGAATACAACATGGCAGACTAGAAAATGTGGAGAATGGGGGGGAGAATATGTGAGTGACTCCTATACATAAACATAATCCTTTATATAAGTATAGATTATTAAAAATGTAATATATTTATTATTTATATAATTATTTTTACTATATTAATTATATAATTATGATTTCAGTAATTATATAATTACATTTATATAGATATAAATATATTTATTATGTAAATATAAATACAACTATAATTAATTTTTTTTAAATGAATCAATATGTGTTGTAAAAATAATTATTTTTTATATAAATATAATTATATTGTAAATTTAATTATATTATACATAAAAAATTAAAATTTTATCTATATGATAAATACATTAATATAATTAAATTTATAATATAATTACATTTCTATTATAATAATTTATATAAATTAGAAAATAATATATATATATATATATATATATAATTGCGTCCCTCATAGATATAATTTTATATCATAAAACAATATTATTATTTATTAGTTGTGAATATGTTTTTATTATATAAATATTCTAATATTTATTAAATTATTATATAAAAATATATATATTAATTAAATGCGATTATGGATACGAGTTCATCCCACATGCATTGTATCACTAATGAGGCCCTCGCATTTCCAAATACATTTCTCAATCAAATCTTTCTACATCCATTAATGGAAATTCCATGGTGGGGAGACATAGGTTCAATCTAATGGAGTAGTCAACTCGACTGTTGTGAAGCACCAATTTCAAAATCTGGAGAATGGTAGAGAAGGGTGTCAGTAGTGAACATGATATAAGAATCAAGGTTTATTCATTTGATATCTCATCTAGGGGTCATTGACGAGGAGGATTGAATCCATTGATGTAGAGGGGACAACAAAGAGAGATTTTGTGGAAATGGTTACAATACTTTTATAATAAGTATACTATACTATATTTATTAATATATCAATTTTTAAATGGGTATTACTCAAATGTTTATTATTGATTTATCTCAATAGTTCACATCAACGGAACATCTAGTGAAATAATAAATTATTATGAATCTATGAAGTAATATTGAAACAATTTATGAAGAGTCTTGTATATTTATTTTTTTAACTAGTGTTGGTTGATTGTCAACAAAATACAATAACAGTTAATTTTTTTGAATATATCTAGATCTGGAATATTATTGCATTGTTGAGGGTCTTATTAGTTTTCATAAAAATCAAATAAATACCCTCTATAAAAAGTAAATCCATTATAACCAATGAGAGGGAAGAAACCCAGTGTTGTAGGATCATGCTCTTCTTCATAGCATCTAAAATCATAGTTGATGAAGGTGTGTGTCTATCTATCTATATATATATTACATGTGGTTGTTTGATAAATTTATAAATAGGTTCAAGATGATATATCATTCATAGGATTAGAAATATGAGAAATGCCACATGATATATGAGGGGTTGTATAAGGATTAAAGAAGCAATTTTGTGATGATATGGATTATCAATATAATCATAAAATGAGTGATTTAGAACTCAAAATCTCCAATGGGTGGAATAAATAATGAACACACTAGTTTGAGTTGATTGTAACTTTTCGGTCGTGGATGTTAGAGGTGGTTATTGGTTTCTGTGAATTTGGTCATCTTATTCATGGTGTTTTGATTTTGATTTTGGGTTTATTTTCCCATATCATTGTGGGTATGTTTTAGTGGTAAGACATGATCATGTCTCACGGGTGCTCGAATTTCCCTGGAAATGACGTACCAATTGTATTTCTTATGGTGATAGTGTAGGCTCTGTCTGACAAGGGATGCAACATCCATATGGATTGGGAGGATGGCCGTCCTCAGTGATTTTTGGTATTTTTTATTTAGTATTTTTAATTAGGAAATATAAAATTTATTTTGAATGTGGTTTTATATTGTTTTCAGTTTTTTCTGGTGAAATGATATATGTAGTGATGGTTCCCACTTCACCTGCATAAAATTGATTTTTTCATCAAATATTCAAAAAAAATAAAAAGAAAAAAAGAAAATATTATTGATGGTGTTTAAATTGATTGATATTAATCAAAATTTATTATTATTATCACTAGTATTATTATAATTAATATTATTTTTCCTGTGAAAATTATTATTAATTTATTTCATATTTTAATTTTCATTAAAAATTATCAATGTAAATTATCATTCCAAATTACCAATATGCATTGTTGAATGTATACTTCTAATTCTATACATATATATACATATAATAAATGCATGTTTATACATACAAATGTATGTACACAGTAAATTTTTTCACATAAAATACATTTTATTTTTTTATTTAGATTTACACATCACACATATATATAGTCACACATTCATAGTGGGTAGAAAATATACACGAAAATTTTCACTGAAAATTTAAATTAAAATCTTCGTGAAAAGTTTATAGTTAAGGTTCACACTATAGTTTCTTAGAATAATATTTCATTGAAAATTTATGGTGGAAAATTAATTTATTTCATCTATGTACAAATATACATTCTTTTTAATTTTAAATAAAAGTTTAAACTACAATCATTATGTGGAAAGTTTTACACGAAAATTTAAATGGAAGTTGGTACTTGAAAATTTAAATGGAAATATTCACTAAAAACGTAAGAGGAAGTTTTAAATAAAAATTTTCATTGAAAATTGTACACTAAAATTTTCTAGAATAAACATTTGATAGAATTTAAGGTGATGGATATGAGATTATCCCATGTGTGAGGCATATGGGACCAGATTGTCATTATTGTCTTTTTGATGGATCTATCACTTATTCTAATAAGAGTAGCTGTAATGCGGAAATTATAACACTGAGTATGGGGATGAATGGTTTTTGGAAGCACCTTCATCACATCTTTATTCCCCCCAAGGTGAATTATTTTATAGGTAATATGTGTTTGATAATCCTTTCATCAAATTACATTCTCATGTTCCATCATGCAGCGTAGGATGCCTCTTGTCTGGTTTTTTGTCTGTTATGGAGTCCACATCACATGTTATCTTATATTACCCCATATCTAAGATTTTTTTTGCATTAGTGGAGGGTCGATGCAAATTATTTCATAGATCAATCATATCTCCTTTTGATTCTTATGAGGAAATGATTTTTTACCATTACCGCGGAGAAGATGATCTCTATGGGTATGATGCCCAGAATTGTTTGGTTCTGAATAAATGATTATATCTTCAACTAGGACTCTAAACAATACTTCTTTTTGGTTGAGCGGACCACCCTTTGGATAGATACCAGAAACTAGTATGATTGGCATCATGATATTATATTGGTTATATGCACCCCACGTGTCTAGATTCTACCACCCCGAGATTCAATTAAATTAACAATGATGTGTGTTTATCGAGTAATGGTTCATTTCATTTCGGCACATCCCCCATGGTTCATTTTTCATGGTAGATGCACCTCTAAAAATAGTCTTTGCAAATAACTGGGAATGAAAAATGGTGGAAGCCTAAGCCATCCTTATGGGCCTATAATTTTATTTTGAGAGAGGGTGGAACTGTTTTTTTTTTTGGAATCTATTTTCTTTCCTATAATCATCATTTCACTTCTTTAGAATTTGGCATCCAACCGTCTGGTCTGGTTGTTAGGAATATTTGTGTACTTAGCATCCTCTTTCTTGGGGGTTCTTTCTCTATCGTGAAAGTAGATGGAAATAGGGTTACCTATATTCTTTCAACTAATGGCCTCTTTGGTAGTTCATTCACAAGGATGGATGATTTCCCATGTTGGCTTCTAATGTATATATCACATGATCTCCAATTTATTAATTAATTTCATCTCTTCCATAAAAAAAATATGTGTTTTATTATAAATATATATAATCAATATTATATATAATAAATATCATAAGAAATATTACATATATATATTTAAAAAAGATTATAAATATATATGAAGAAAATATCATATATATAATGTTTTTCAATGAATAATAAAATATATATACTAATTTTATTATTATAAAAATTAAAATATACATAATACTATAAAATTTTATATTTATATTCTTTTTTATACATATATTATTAATAAATATATATAATAAATTTAATATATAATAAGTATTATATAAAATACATGTTTATATTATATATATATATATATATATTAAATAGTAAATTTTATACCAGGTGCGTCCAAGATTCGAGTATGCTCGGTCCTAAAATTTAAAAACATAAATACAAGTACATACCGAAAACAAAAATACATGTGGTATTAATCATAAACCAAAGAAACTAGGGCCACTAAATGAAAAATAATCATCAAATCTATATTTTAGACCATCCAAAAAATGAATACACATTAATACTGACCAAACCCAGTCCACATTCTAGATAACACAACACGTACATCTAGTAATGAAAATATTAAGATGTTGTCCTCTGACCCTACCTGCTTCATGCATCTCCATGCACTACAGTCTGCCCCCCCCCCCCTAGTCGCCACCCATCAAGGTCATCGTTGGTCACCACCACATCCATCGGGATGGAATGCCAAATCAATGACCACTGCTGGGTCTGCTATCCGTAGCCATCCATGCCATCAATGTTGAATCCACCCTTCATAGCAAGTCAAGCCTTTTTAGAAACCTATCGAAAAAAACCAATCTCTTCTCTTGTTTGTACACCACATCTGTTAGGAAATGTCACACAACAGCCATCGGATTCTCATCACTACATATCGGAGACTCATGGCCCAATAGCCTAAATGCCACCGCCATCATGATGTGCATTGGGGACCATCCCGACCCCATTAGCTGAATGTCACTACCATCAGGACCTTGCATGTCGGATTCCATCCTGCCGATATCCTGAATGCCACCAGGGTCCCATAACTGCCAAATCCTAGATAACGATCATCATCATCACCATAACATTCCACTCAACACCGAGTGTGCCCCCCCCCCCCCCCCGTCGTTGGCCACCACCAACCAAAGATCATATCTGAACATCACCAAGTGTGTATCCCCTGATTTAGAGTTGGCCTCAACATCTCACACACCAAAGACTTCCCCATCACCCAAATTTTTCACTATAGATAGAGGGTTTCCTGTAATAGTGCCAACGATCCACCATGAAGCACTCTACTTGAAAGTCACCCTTCCTTCCAAATTTGTCCCCAGGCAATCACAATCACCATCTCACTCATAATTTGGTTTATCATCACTCTTATCAGAAATAATAATCAGCAATTATTCCCTATTATGTGGGAAGTAGGGGAGTAGGTTTTTTTTGGGTTTTTGAATTTTTTTTGCCTAAATGGGTTAGGGTTCAGAATATTTTTTAAAATGGTTCCATGATGCGTGGACCCCATTCATGCATCACTGATCCCGGGAAGATGCATGAATGGGGTTCACATTTCAAAAGCACCCTGAAAGATGCATGAACCCCATTCATGAATCCTTCAAGAAGTTGAAAAAGGATACATGAACGGGGTTCACGCATCCTTCAAAAACTTTTTTTAATTTTTTTTTTATTTTTTTTCTTTTGTTTTTTTATATATATATATATATAAACAAAAAAATATATTCAACAGAATTTATCTGCTTTTTAATATCCAGCAGTACTGCCATTACATCAGTCTAGATTCTAATAGAAACCCTCACCCAGGGTTCACTTTTATAAAAGGGCTTTCCCAGGAAATCATTCTGCATTTCCGATTGCGATTTAGGTTCTCTTTTTCCAGCACAGAACATTCTGCATTTCCGATGCGGGATTATGTTTCATGTACGTGACTTTGAAATACTGTAAAATACATACTATAAAACCAATATAAATGAAACTTAACACATGGATTAAACATATAAGAAATAGTTGAAAATAAAAAGAATTTCGTAAAAAGTGTTGATTAATAATAATTTATAAGTTTTCAAAACCACCAACAAAAAACTTAATAATGTTTCAAACATGTTTATTTGAATGACTATAAAATAAAAACTATAAGACCAATATGAATGAAACATAAAATGTTGAATAAACATAAATGGAATTGTTGAAAATAAAAATAATATCTTCAAAAATTGTTGATGAAAAATAATTTATAAGCATTCAAAAGAACCAACTAGAAACTTATAAATGTTAAAGTATGTGTCTTTGAAAACCAATAAATATAATAACAAATGAAAATTAAAAAAAGGATTAAACATATAAAAAATAGTTAATAATTAATTAGTTATTTAGTATTATAATAATTAATGAGTTAATAATTAGTCACCTGGTAATATCAATATTAATTATATAATAATTAATTAGTTAATTTTTAATATAATTATTAATTATATAATAATTAATTAGTTAATTAATAATATAATTATTAATTATATAATAATTAAGTATTTTGTTTATAATATAATTATTAATTATATAATAATTCATTAGTAAATTAGTAAATTAGTAATATAATAAATAATTATAAGTATTCATTATAATTATTAGTTATTAATGATTAATAAATAATTTTATAATAATTAATTACTTATTTAGTAATATAATTATTAATTATATAATAAATAATTAGTTAATTAGTAATATTATTTTTTTATAATTATAATTATTATTTATATAATTAATAATTATACTACTAATTAACAGATTAATTATTATATAATTAATAATTAATAATTATAATTAATAATTATATTGCTAATTAAATAATTAATAATTGTATAATTAATTTTTAATAATTATTAATTATATTGGTAATTAACAAATTAATTATTATGTAATTAATAATTACGAATTATAATTAATAATTATATTAATAATTTTCATTAATAATTATATTATTAATTAAAATTTAATAATTATAATTAATAATTATATTACTAATTAACTTATTAATTTTTAATAGTTAATAAATAAATTGTTAATTAGCTACTTAATTATTATATAATTAATAATTAATAATTAATAACTAATAATTATAATAAATAATTATAATAAATAATTATAATTACTAATTATATAACTAATTAATTAATATCTTATAATATAATTAATAACTATATAAAAAATTAACTAATTAATTATTCATTGATAAATAATATATAATAATAATTAATTAATATATTACTAATTAATAGATTAATTAATATATAATAAATAATATATAATTATATTTCTAATTAACTAATTAATTATTATATAATTAATAATTAATTATTAATTATTATATAATTAATAATTATAATTAATAATTTTATTACTAATTAACCATGTAATTATCAATTAATAATTATAATACTAATTAACTATTTATTTATTATTTTATTATTTTACTAATTAACTAATTAATTATTGTATATTAATAATTAAGAATTAAAAAATATATTAATTATTAACTATTTAATAATTATATTACTAATTAACTAATTAATTTCTAACTATATCATATATGTTTAAACCATATTTTAATTTTCATTTTTATTGGTTTAATAGTTTGTATTTTATAGGCTTTCAAAAGGCACGTAAACGTTTTTACGTTTCAAGTTGGTGGTGTTCAAAGCTTATAAATTATTTTTCATTAACATTTTTTACAAAATTATTTTTATTTTCAACTCTTTCTTATATGTTTAATCCGTATATTACATTTCATTCATATTGGTCTTATAGTTTTTATTTTATAATCTTTCAAAGACAAGTAATTGAAACATTTTTAAGTTTCAATTTGGGGGTTTTGAAAGTTTATAAATTATTATTCATCAACATTTTTGATTAAATTATTTATATATTCAACAATTTCTTGTATGTTTAATCCATGTTTTATGTTTCTTTCATATTGGTCATATAGTTTTTATTTTATAGACTTTCAAAGTCACGTACATGAAAAATGTTTAAGTTTCAAGTTGGTGGTTTTGAAAGTTTAAAAATTATTATTCATCAACCCTTTTTATGAATTTTTTTTTATTTTCAACTATTTTTTATATGTTTCATCCATGTTTTATGTTTCATTTATATTGGTCTTATAGTTTGTATTTCACAGTCTTTCAAAGTCATGTACTTGAAACAGAATCCCACATCGGAAATGTAGAATGTTCTGCGCAGGAAAAAGAGAACCTGAATCCCAACCAGAAATACAGAATGATTTCTGGGAAAAGGTCTTATAAAAGAGACCCATGGGTGAGAATTTATGTCAGAATCTAGACTGCTGTAATGGCAGTACTACTGGATTTTAAAGTGCAGATAAATTCTGCTTCATATTTTTGTTTTTCTTATATATATATACATAACAAAACAAAACAAAACCAATAAAAAAAATTTAAAAATTTAAATAAACTGTAAAAAAATGTTTCTGTATGATGCATGAGCCTCATTCACGTATCCTTCATCATCTTCGTAAAGTTTGCGTGAAGAGGGTTCACGCATCATTCACTGCTCTTATGATGCGTGAACCCCATTCACGCATCTTCCCGGGATCAGTGATGCGTAAATGTGGTTCATCCATCTTGGACCAATTTTTAATAATATTTTGAACCTAACCCATTTAGGCGAAAAAAATTAAAAAACCCACAAAAAAATTTTCCTAAAATAACCCATTATGATCTAAAACCAAAAACTTATCATCTTAGATCCTCAATCTCATGAGATCACTGGCGTTATCCCAATACAATGATAGAGAGAGAAACACTCCTCTTTAGAGAGAAACCATATCCTCCCAATTATCCATAGAAAATATTATATATATATATATATATATATGAATAATAACAATGAGATATAACTTTATAAAAAGAACGCACGATGGGTTTATTTTCTCCCGAATGACAATTTGAGGGAGATAATATAAATCATTTTCAGATAACTTAAAATATGGTTTCATCGTTGATATAATTGAGGTTGGGGCTGGGGATGGGGGAGAATGTGTGAGTGACAAATTTATATAAACATAAACCATTTAAGATTATATATTATTATAAATAAAATATGTTTATTATATATATATATATAATATTAATTATGTAATTATGATAATTAGGTAATTATATAATTACATTTATAAAGATATAACTATATGTATTATATCAATAACAATAATACTACAATTAATTTTTTGATAAATGAATCAATATGTGATGTAAAAATAAATATATTTGTAATAAATATAATTATATTGTAAATTTAATTATATTATACCTAAAAACATATTTTAAATTATATCTATTTGAATATAAATACATTTATATAAGTATATTTATAATATAGTTACATTTCTATTATAATAATCTTATTAAATGTAAAAATAACAAATATATATAATTAGGTACCAGGTAGATATGATTTTATACCTTTAAAAAAATAAAATTTTCATTGTAATCATATTTTTTATTATATAAATATATATATATATATATTAAATTATTATATATAAATGAATATATTAATGAAATGTGCATGATGATGAGAGTAGATCTCACACTCATCGTATCACTAATTAACCTCGTACGCTTCATTCTTATAATCTGTAATCAACTCATTCTGCTCCCTTTAATGGCATGTCCATAGCATGGCAACAACGGGTTTGATCATATGGGGAGGCTAACACAATGGTGGTGAAGCACCAATTGGAAACCCATATAACGGTAGAGAAGGGTGTTAGGTGTGAAAATGTTATAAGAATCAAGGTTCGTTCATTTGACAGCCCATTGATGGGTCTTCGATGAGGATGACAGAATCCATTGAGTTAAAAGGGACTACGAAGAGATATTTTGTGGAAACAGTTAAGATATTTTTATATAATGTCAACATGCGCTCTATTTTTTAATATATATATTTTTAAAAGTGTATTGTTGAAACTCCTATTGTTGATTTATCACAATAGTTCACATTAGTACATAAACTACTGAAACAAGAAATAGAAGTAAATCTAAGAAGTAAATCAGAAACTACTGATAAGTGGCGTGTATATTTATTTGTTTTAGAGTGTTGGTTTATTGTCAAAAAAAATAATACAATTATTAAATTTTCTGAATATAACATGATTTGTAAGATATTTTTGTTGTTGAGGGTTTATTTAGATTTCTAAAAAATGAAATTAATAACCTATTTATAAACTAATTAATCTATAACCAAGGAGAGGGAAACAACCCCTAGTTGCAGGATCATGCACTTTTCTATAGCTTCGATGATTAATGTCAATGAATGTATGTGTCTATCTATCTATATATATATATTATGATATTGCCTACTAATTTTTTAATATGGGTTCTAAATGATATATCATTTAGCGGATTAGAAATACCAAAAACACCACATGATTTGTTAGGAATTCTTAAATGATTAAAGAAAAAATTAAGTGACGATATGGATGAGCCATTTAAGGAGAAAATGGGTTAGTTAGAATGATAAATGTCTAGTGGGTGGAAGAAAAATAACCACATCGGTTTTAGTTGTTTTCAATCAATTGGATGACGATGTTAGAGGTGGTTATTGGTATGTGTAAATTTGGTCATCTTAATCATGGTGTTCTGGTTATAGTTTTGGGTTTATTTTCTTTTGTCATTATTGGTTTTTGGTAGTGGGTCTTACGACTATCCGAATATCACTAGAAATAGCGTTCCTGTTGTAATTATGATTTTGGTGGTGTCGGCTCTTCCAGCAGTGGTTGCAGCAAGCATAATGATCGGGAGGATAGTCAGCTTCAGTGGTTTTTGGTATTTTTTATTTATTATTTTTAAATATGAAATATAGAATATTCGATTGAATGTGGATGGGTATTGTTTTCTGTTTTTTACGGTTAAATGATATCTGTTTTGTGGGTTCCCACATCACCATTACAAAATTGATTTTTTAATACAAAAAATGAAACAAAATATGATTTTATGGAAGGTGTTAAATATTTTTTATATTGATTTTAATTTATTATTTTTATAATTACTATTATTATAATCGGTACTCTCATGTGTGTTCGCACAGTGCTATAAATCAATTATTATTTTCATTAATTTAATATTATTTATCAAGGTTAATAATAAATAGTACTATTGAATATATTTAGTAATTTGTTAAAATGATATAATTGAGGAAAAACGAAATTTTATTTAGTGAAATTGAATATGAAATAACAAACCTTGATAATGTGGAAAACATTATTACAAATTCAAGTAAATATTAAAAAAATTCCATATAAATAATGAAACATAATTTATGAAACAAATTCAAGTAATGATTAATACTTCTATTGAAACCTATTTTTTGTTGTTTCATAGTAGTTTCAAATGAATGTTATGCCTAATTGCAGCAAAAAAGTCCTGGGAAATCACAAATAAATAAATAGTATTAAAGTAAATTGTTATATTTAGAAAATAATGAGACGTACATTAGGGTATAATATATCATATAAAACATAAATAAATAATGATGAATGGAGTAGAAACGATATTATAGACGAACTGAATACATATAGTTTCTTGTTATTTAATTGTCATGGAATTTTACATAATCATAGGATGCACTACTATGATTATATTACATAAAATATATCTTGAAAATTAAAATAATATTTATACAATTCGTTTAACCAATTAATAATATGCCGACATCAATGAAATGTATATTATATCAAAATGAATGTCACTGGAAGAGTTGTGTGTTGAAAGGAATTGGTTACAGTTACTATGCAACATACATTGTTGCATTGAGAAAACCAATTTAGACCCTTCTAATAATGAAAGTTTGATAAATAATGGTCGAGTAGAATAAATAGGTGTAGTGGGAGTATTAGAATTGGATTTTTGAGAATAAATTTTTCATTAATTTTTATTAACCTAAAAAAAATCCAGAATGCACAAGAAGGGAGAATTATTCCATGGCATAAGGAAAACATACCTATTGTGGTGATCCTGATCTATAGGTTGACAGAAGAAGTTATCAGCAGTGGTAAAGGGGTTCGCGAGGAGTTTCTCAAGCGTTGAAAATGGAGGATTACACTAAAGCTGAAAATGGAACGGATTTCTGGAGGTGAATCGATGGAGAAGATTTGGGAACTCGTGAGTTGAAAGAGTATGAATTAGAGAGAATATGAAGGAGGAGTAATTGATCGATGATTTACCAGTAATCATAAGAGATGATGGATGAGTATTATTCCAGCAGTAAACCAAATGTTGAGGTAGATGGAGGAGGATAAGGAGGCCGACAAAGAAAGAATATTTGGAGGTGAGCACGAAGGAGTCGATGTTCACGGATAATGCGACATCATTTGTAGATAGATGAAAAGATGGAGTTCTAATAATTAGAAGACGTCCAAATCAATAATAAATCAATCGATTATAAAACTGAAACCCAATAGAAATTATAGAGTGAGGTGAAATATGGAGGCCAATGTGGCAATTTGAAGCATTGATGGATGAATCAAAATATACCAGAAACCCTATAATAGGAGATGGAAATATCGATGTTGAAGGAAATTTATTGGGTGGAGAGGGAATATTTAGAAGAATCATAGAGAAAATGACACTTGTTTTGGAAGCATGCCAACTTTACTATATATATAATACTATTTTTGTTTTTTGTTACAATTATTATGAATTAATTTCATACTATGATTTTCATGGAAAATTCTCAATTTAAATATTCATTCCAAATTTCCCATATAAAATTGTTGAATGTAAACTTATATTACTATTTATTTATATATATACAATAGTTGAATGTCTATACATACACATGTATGTACACACTAAATGTTTTCTCATAAAATAAAATTAATTTTAATATTTATATACAAACACAAAAATATATATAGACACACATTCAAAGAGTCTAGAAAATATACATGAAAATTTTCATTGGAAATTTAAATGAAAATCTGTGGGAAATGTTTAAAATTGATGCTCTCACTAAAGGTTCCTAGAAAAAAAATTCAATGATAAGTTTTGGTAAAAAATTAATTTTTTATTTATTAGTATATTTTATTTTTAATTTTAAGAGGAAATTTAAACTTCAGACATTTTGTAGAAATCTACACTAGAAATTTTCAATGGAAATTTTCACTGGAAACAAAGGTGAAAATTTTAAATAAATTTCTCATTGAAAATTTACAATAAAATATTCTCGTACAATCTTTTGAAAGAGTTTATGGTGAGGGATACGAGAGCATCCCATGTTTTAAAGATATGAGACTAGATTTTCATTGTTGGCACATTGATGGATCCATTTATTATTTTATCAAGACTAGGTGTAAGGAAACTATTGTAGCACTGATCATGAGGATGGAAGATTTTTGGAAATGTCTTTATTTATCGATTTCCACTATGGTAGAATTTTTTTTATGGCATATGTGTTTAGGAATCCTTCTTAAAAAGGACATTCTCATATTCCTTCATGCATAAGAGGATGCCTCCTGTCTAAAATGTATGTCTGCTGTGGAGTCCCCATTGCATGTAATCCTGCATTTCCCCTGATCTAGGAACGTCGTTCATTAATAGATCACATATGCAGGTTATTTCTTAGATCTAGCATTTATCCTTATGATGATTATGAGGAAATAGATTTTGACCATATCCCTGAAGAAGATGATATTCTTGATTATGAGGGACAAAACTATTTGGGTCCAAATAAATCGTTATGTATTCAATTAGATCACTCATCCATGCACCTTTTCGGTTGAGAAGACAACCCTTTGGATTGACAACGAGGACCAATATGATTGGAATCATGATATTTCAAGTGTTCTATATTCCCCATCTCTCTAAATTCCTCCACCCATAGTTTGATTTAAGATTAACATGGATTCAGGTGTCTCTAGTAATGGTTCATTTGTTTTCAACATCGTTGGTCATGACTCAATTGGATTGGTTGTCTTTGCTCAAAAAATGACCTTTTCCTAAAACTAGGAACCATCAGTGTTGCAAGCCTAAGACATCCTTATCGACCTGTAATTTTATTTTTAGAGAGGGTCAAAATATTTTATATTTGAATATGATTACTTTCCTATCATCAATGATATCACTTCTTCAGATGAAGGCGTCCAACCATTTGGTATGGCTGAAAGAATGATCTGGGTACATAGCATCTACTTTCCTATGTTCCCTTTCAACATCATTAAAGTTGAAGGAAACAGGGCTCCACATTTGCTTGCAACCCATGGCCACTCTGGCAGTTCTTTCACATGGTTGGATGATTTCCCTTGTTGGCTTCTAATGCTTATTTCATCTGATCTTCAATTTGTTTAATAATTTCATTTCTCCCTTCAAAAATAAATTAATGTGTGTTGCATTATAAATATATATAATCAATATTACGTATAATAAATAATATAGTAATTATTATATATATATATGTAATAAATTTTAATTATGTAATATTTTCCCATGAAAAATAAACAATATATATAAATTTCATTATAATAAAATCTAATATTTTCATATTATATTTGAAATTTATATTTATATTATTTTCTATATTTATATAAATACAAATATCAGAAAATAAATATATATAATACATTTAATATATAATAAATATTATAGAAAATATATGTTTATATATTATAAATATATGTATTAAATATTACATATTATAAATATATATGAATAATAACCATGAGATGTAATGTAAAAAAAAGAATGTACAGTGGGTGTATTTTCACCAAAAAGTTAATTTGAGGGAGATGACATAAATCTTGTTGGGAGAGCTTCAAATAGGGTTTCCTCATTCACTGAATACTACATGGTGGAATAGAGGTGGGGGAGAATAAGGGTGGAGGATAATGTTAGAGTGTCACGTGTACATGAATATAATCTTTTATAATTATATATTATTATAAATATAATACATTTATTATATATATAATTTTATTAATTATATTAATTATATTAAATATATAATTATTCTAATTATGAAATTATATAATTACACTTATAGGGATATAAATTCATTTATTATATAAATAAAAATACAACTATAGTTTATTTTTTTTATAAATGAATCAATATGTGATGTAAAAATAATTTCATCTATCATAAATATAATTATATTGTAATTTTATTTATATTATACATAAAAATATATTTTAAATTCTATATAAATTAATATAATTACATTTATATAATTATATTTTCAATATAATTACATTTCTTTTATTATAATCTAATAAAATATTGAAATAACAAATATATATAATTATGTACCTCGTAGATATAATTTTATATCATAGAAAAATTATTAATTATAATCATATTTTTTATTCGATAAATATACCTATATTTTTAGTACTATTATATATAAATTAATCTATTAATAAAATGTGCATAACGATTAGATTTGACCACACACACATCGTATCACTAATAAGGCCCATGCACTTCTTTTTCACAATTTGCAATCAACTCATTCTGTTACCTTTAATTGAAAGCCCACAATTGGGTGACAACAAGTTAGATCAATTGGGTCTGTCAACTCAATGGTGGTGCAACACTAATTATAAAACCCAAATAATGGTAGATAAAGGTTTTAGATGTGATTATGTTATAATAATCAAAGGTCGTTCATTAGATATTCCATTGAGGGGTCGTCGATGAAGAGCACATAATCTGTGGTGGTAGAGGGGACTACAAAGAGAGATTCTCTAGAAAGGGTTAAGATCCTATTATAGAAAGTAAACCCTACTCAGTTTGTTAATATATCGATTTTTAAATGTTCACTATTGAAACACATATTGTTGATTTATCTCAGTAGTTTGCATTATTACAACATCTATTGAAAAAAGAAATATAAATGAAACTCGGAAGTAAACTGGAAACTGTTGATAAAGAGGGGTGTATATTAATTTTTTTAATAGTTTTGGTTAATCATCAAAAGATATATCAATAATTAATTTTTCTAAATATATCTTGATATGGAAGATATTTTTGTTATTGTGGGGTTTATTAGTTTTCTAATAAATTAAATTAATACCCTCTATTTGAACTAAAGCAACTACGACCAAGGACAGATAAACAATCCTTAATTTTAGGATCAATATCATCTCAATAACTTCAAAGATCAAAGTCAATGAAGGTGTGTGCCTATCTATCTCTCTATATATTAAATGATATAGTATAATAGTTTTTTATACTTGTTCTAGATGATATATAATTCAGAAGATTAGAAACACTAGAAATGTCACATGATATGTCAATGATTATTGAAGGATTAAGGAAACAATTAAGGGATGATATAGACGAGGCATTTAAGGATAACATGGGTGAGTTATAATGAAAAATTATTGACTGGTGGAAGAAAAAATACAATATCGGTTCTAGTTGTTGATGACCCTTTGACCGACGACATTAGTGGTGGTTGTTGGTTTTTGAGAATTTGGTCATCTTATTCATGATATCCTGGTTAGGGTTTTCAGTTTATTTTCTTTATATCATTGATGGTTTTTGGTATTTGGATTATATGTTGATGTCTCACGGGTGTCTATATTTCACTAGCAATGGCGTACGAGATGTATTTCTGTTGGTGGTGATGTAGGCTTTTTTGAGTGGGGGTTGTAGTAGCCATATTGATTGGGAGGATAGAAGACTTAAATTGATGGGATTTGGTATTTTTTTAATTTGAATTAGGAAATATAGAAATTTTATTCTAATGTGGCTTGATATGGCTCCTATTTTTGTGGGTGAAATGATACTTATTGTGCAGTTTCAGACTTCACCCTCATAAAAGTTGTTTTTTCTGAAATAAATAAAACCATTGAAACAAAATCCTATTTTGTGGATTTTTTAAAAATTATAATACATTCATCATAATTTATTCTTACTTTCAATACTATTATTATAATTACACTTTTTTTTTGAGAAATATTATTAATTTCTTTCGTACAATAATTTTCATGGAAAATTATCATTGTAAATTTTCAGTCCAAATTTCCAATTTCAATTAGTGAATTTATACTTCTATTACTATATATATTAATATAATATATAAATGTTTATACATATGTATTTTTATACTCACTAGATTTTTTCAAATAAAATAAATTTTATATTTATATTTAGATACTCAAACAAACACACACAAACATAGACATATACACACACACACATAGTATGTAGAAAATATACTTGAAATTTTCCACTGAAAATTTAAATGGAAATCTATCTGAAACATTTACAGTTGAGGTTCACACTAAATTTTTCTAGTATAAAATTTCAATGAAATTTTACTATGAATAATTAATATTTTAATTTATGTAATAATATAGATTCAATTTAATTTTATGTGAAAATTTAATGTTTAATATATCTATGGATGTTAGACTAGAAATTTTCAAATGAAATTCTCCCTGGAAACATAGGTGGAAATTTTAACTAAATTTTTTCATTTATAATTTACACAAAAATTGTATAGTGAAAAATATCAATGGAATTTTTTGTGTGGAGTAAGCTAGTATCCCATGTGTGAGGGATATAGGACCATATTGTCATTAGTGGCTCTCTGATAAATAAGGAATATATTATATCATGACTAGGTGTAAGGAGGCTCTTGTAGAACTGAACATAGGGATGGATGATTTTTGGAAACCCCTTTCACACATCCTAATTCCTCCTAATGTGAATATTTTTTTATGGCATCTGTGTTTGAGAATCCTTCATACAAATGAATTTATCATCTTTCATGACACAGTAGACGATGCCTCTTATCCAATCTGTTTGTCTTCTATGGAGTACCCATTGTATGCTATCCTGCATTGCCCCATATCAATAAACATATTTCTTTATTTCATCATCAATGCATATTACTTCTTGAATCTAGAACATATCCTTGTGATGTTTCTATGGAAATGGTTTTTTACTATTACTACGGAGAATATGAGATCCTTGAGTATGATATCCATAATTATTTTATTCTGAAGGAATGATTATATCTTCAATCAGGTCAAAAACCCTTGTTTCTTTTCAGTAGGGTAGACCACTCTTTGGATAGAAATTATAAATCATTATAATTGGAATCACGATATTCCATGAATTCATGTGCCCCATGCGTTTAGATTCTACATCCCTCCATCTCCTTTAATATTAACATGGATGTAGGTGTCACTAATAATGGTTATTTTGGTTTTGGCATCATCTATCGTAAATCATTTTCCTTGGTAGTTGTAGCTTGCAAACACGCATTTTCCTAAAATTGGGAACTCCCAGTGGTGGATGCCTAAGTCCTCCTTATGGGATTGTAATATTATTTTGTGAGAGGGTGAAGAGATTTTTTTTAATCTAATTTCTTTCATATCATCAATGCTATCACATCATCAGATATTGGCGTCCAACCGTTTGGTCTGGTTGTCAAAACGATATGCGTACTTAGAATCCCCTTTCATGTGTGCTCTTTCTCCACCATAAAAGCAGAAAAAAATTGGCCACGACATTTGCAACCCATGGCTGCTCTATTAGTTCATTCAAATGGTTAAATGATTTCCCTTATTAGCTTCTAAATCATATATCACCCAATCATTAATTTATTGATTAATTTCATTTATCCATTCGAAAATAAATTAATAATTGTTTTATTGTTAATATATATAATCAAGATTATATATAATAAATATCATAGTAAATATTATATATACATGTAATAAATATTATATATATAATATTTTGCAATGAATAATAAACAATATATACTAATTTCAATATAATAAAATATAAAAAATAGATAATACTTCCATAATTTATATTTATATTATTTTGTATATTTATATTATTAATAAGTACTAGAAAATAAATTCATTTAATTCATTTAATATATAATAAATATTTTAGAAAATATATATTTATTTGTTATAAATATATTGTGTATATATTAAATATTATATATATATATATATATATAAATAATAACATTGAGATGCAATAAATAAAAATAGAATGCACAATTTGTGTATTTTCACCCGAAAGACAATTTTAGGGAGATGATATAAATCATATTGGGAGAGATACTAATAGTGTATCATTGTTGATGTAATTATACATGACATAATAGAGGTTGGGGAAAATGGGGGAGAATGTGGGAGTGACACGTGTGCATAAACATAAGCCTTTATATAAGTATAGATTACTATAAATATATTGTATTTATTATATATATAATTTTATTTATTATATAATCAAAATTATTATATTGATTAGTTAATTGTATATTAACATTTATAGAGATATAAATATTGTTCTTATGTATATAATAATATATCTTTAATTAATTTGTTTGATAAATTTATCAATTTGTAATGTCAAAACAACTATATTTCTTATAAATATATTTATATTGTAAAAATAATTATATTATACATAAAAAAATATTTTAAATTCTATATATATGAATATAAATACATTTATTTAAGTATATTTATAATATAATTACATTTATATTATAAAAATATTAATAAATATAAAAATAACAAAATTATATTCAATTAGGTTCCTCATAGATATAATTTTGTATCTTAAATGATTAAATAATTTTTTAATTATAATCATAATTTTTATTATATAAATATTCATATATTATTAATTTATTATATTTAAATTAATTTATTAGTTAAATATTTGTACTATTGAGAGACGATCCCACGTGCATCGTACCACAAATTAGGCCCATGCGCTTGCTTCTCACAATCTGCAATCAACTCATTCTGCTCCCTTTAATGGAAAGTCCACACCAGGGTGACAAATGGTTCAATCGCATGGGGAATTCAGCTCAACGGGGGTAAAGTACTGATTGGAAAACCTAGAGAAAGGTATAAAAGCATCTCAAGAGTGAACATGTAATAAGAATCAAGGATCATTTTCTTGATAGCTCATTGAGGGTTCTTCGATGTAGAGGATAGAATCCATGGAGGTAGAGGGGACTACAAAGAGAGATTTTGTGGAAAGGGTTAAGATCATTTTATAAGAAGTAAAACCTTCTCCATTTATTAATATATCTATTTTTAAATGTTCAATCTTTAAATTCGTTTTGTTGGATTATCTCAATAGTTCAAATTATTACAACATCTAGTGAAATACGAAATATAAATGAAAATAGGATGTAAACTTGAAAATATTGATGAAGAGGTTAGAATATTTATTTGTTTAATAGTGTTGGTTTATCTTAAAAAAATGTAACAGACTTTAATTTTTTAGAATATATCCTAATATGGAAGATATTTTTATTTGTTGAGGGTGTCTTTTGTTTTCTAAAAAATCAAATTAATACCATCTATATGAAATAAATAAACTACGACCGATGAGGGGGAAGAAACCCCTTGTTATAGGATCAAACACTTCTCCATATTATCAAAGATCGGCGCCGAGAAGGTTAATATATATCAATCATTATATATAATACTTCATATATTAAAATTATTTTTTTATATGGGTTCAAAATGATATAAAATTTAGTGAGTTAGAAATAAAAGAAGCATCACATTAGATGTCAGGGATTGTAGAAGGATTAAATAAACAATTAAGTGACAATATGGATGATGCATTTATAAATAAAATTGGTAAGTAAGAATGAAAAATGATTTGTGGGTGGAATAAAAATGTCTCTATCAGTTCTAGTTATTTGAAATCATTCGGCCGATGACGTTAGAGGTGGTTCCCGGTTTGAGTGAATTTGGTCATCATATTCATGGTGTTATGAATATGTTTTTGGGTTTATTTTTTTATTTCATTGATTATTTTTGGTAGTGGAATGATATAATGATGCCTCACGAGTGTCTGAATTTCTATGGAAACAACGCACCTAATGTATTTGGGATGCTTGCGGTGTAGAAACTTTTCGAAGGGAGTTTCAAAATCTATAGTAATTGGGAGGAGGGTCGGATTTAGTGTATTTTTGCATTTGGTATTTAGTATTTTGAATTATTGAATATTGAAATTTTCTATGAATGTGGATTGATATTGTTCTCACTTTTTTGGATGAAATGATATTTTTTGTGCGGGTACACACATCACCCTCATAAAATTGTTGTTTTTTTTCAAAAATAAAAATAACACAATGAAAAAATATAATATTTTATAGACGATGTTATAATAGTTGGATATTGATCATAATTTATTATTATTATCACAACTGTTGTTATAATTACTATATTTGTTTTTGTGAAAAATATTATGAATTTATGTCATACTAAATTTTGTATGGAAATTTATCGATGTAAATATTCCTTCTATTTTTCCATTATAAATTTTTTAATGTATACTTTTATTACTATATATATACACACACAATATTTTCATGTACGTATATACACATGTATGTACACGGTAGAATTTTTCACATTAAATACATTTTATTTTTATATTTACATGCACACACACACACAAATATATATACAGAGATGCAATGTGTGCAGAAAATATACATGAAAATATTCACTAGAAATATAAATAAAAATCTGCGTGAAAGATTTATATATGATGTTCACACTACATGTTCATAGTTTTAAATTTCAATGAAAATATGTGGTTGAAGATTAATTTCATTTTTAGGAATTAATATAGTTTTATTTTTTTATGGGAAAATTTAAACTGCAAAATTCCTGTGGAAGTTTTCACTAGAAATATTCAATCGAAATTTGAAATGTAAACTTAGGTGGAAATTTGATCCAAAATATTTCATTGTAAATTTACACTAAAATTTTTCATTGTAATTTTACTCTAAAATTTTCTAGTACAAACATTCTATGACATTTATGATGAGGGATATGGGAATATCCCATGTGTTAGGGAAATAGGACTAGATTTTCATTATTGTATCTATGATGGATACAACACTTATTCTCTAAAGACTTGTTGCGAGGAAATTGTTATAGCATTGATCACTGTGATGAATGATTTGTAGAAACCCCTTTGGTGCGTCATGATTCCCCACAATGTGAAATATTTTTTTTAGAATGTCTGTTTATGAATCCTTCTTACAAAGGGCATTCTCATCTCTTGTCATGAAGTAGAGGATGCAAATTTTCTGATTTCATTGTCTGCTACGGAGTCCCCATCACTGGCTATCGAGCATTTCCTGAGATCTAAGAATGTCTTCCATTAGCGGGGCATCGATACAAATTATTTCCAGGATCTTGCACATATCCTTTTGATGGTTATGGTGAAATGGTATTTGACCCTTACCGCAGAGAATATGAGCTCCATGAGTGTGATGAGAATAATTATTTTGGATTGAAGAAATGATTATATCATCAATCAGGTCTCAAAACAATGTTGTTTTTCGGTTGAGAAGGTCACCGTTTGGATGGATAATGAAAACCGGTATGACTGGAATCATGATATTCTAGGGGTTCTATGTGCCCCATATGTCTGTATTCCGCCACCCCCATGATCCTTTATTATTAACATGGATACAAGTGTCTCTGGTAATGGGTCTTTTTTCATCATCGTTGCATGTGGCTCATTTTTCTCGGTAGTTACAGTTAGCAATATAGTCATTTCCTACAACTCGGAACCATCCGGGGTGGAAGCATATTCCACCCATAAGGTCCTATAATTTTTATTTTATAGAGGTTGAAACTATTTTATTTTGGAATCCAATTTCTTTAAAATCATCAATGTTATCACTTCTTTGGATGTTAGCTTCTGACAGTTTGGTCTGGATGTTAAGAAGATCTGCATACTTAGCATGTTCTTTACTATGTGCTCTTTATCCATTATTAAAGTGGAAGGAAATAGGGATGCACATTTTCATGCAACACATGGCCTCTCAAGACATTCTTTCACATGGTTAGATGATTTACCCTATTGGATTCAAATTCTTATATCACCTAATCTTCAATTAATTGATAAATTTTATTTCTCCCGTAAAAAAATTAAGAAGAGTTGTATTATAAATAAATATAATCAATATCATATAGAATGAATATCATAGTAAATATTATATATATATATAATAAATAAAATATATATGTAATAAAAATTATATATATAATGTTTCTCCGTTAATAATAATCAATATATACTAATTGCGTTATAATAAAATTTATGATATACATAGCACTTTAAAAATTTATATTTATATTTTTTTGATTGTCCTCCTCCTGGAAGGAACATCAAAAAGGCTTATGTCACTCATGATGATGCTGATCAAATTGCTATTGAGGAACGATTCACTCTATGTCGCTTCTCGATCATCACTCGGGTTCTCCTTCTGAAGAGAGGATATCTTTGGAAATTTAAAGATCTTTCTCAATGCATCCCTCAGATTTGGGGGTTTGATGATTGGCGGATGATATGTATGGTACGTGGTTATTACCATGTTCTTTTTCCATTTGAGGAATCAAATTGCTGATCGTGGAGCTTCGGGTCTATTTTGTTGAAGCATGGTGTTCTTCGAATTCAAGAGTGGGATAAAAACGTTTACCCTGAGAATTTCAAGGATACACATGCCCATGTCTGTATTTGAATTCTAAAATTAAACATGATTTGATTGCATCCTAGAATTATATGGAATATTTCATCATCAGTTGTAAATACCATTCGGATGGACAAGCACACTGAGGATCCAAAATTTGGTCATTTTGTGAGGGTTCTGGTGGAAGGTGAAATTGCTTCAATGCTAGTGAGGAGGATATTCGTACAACCATGGATGATCATTTCAATTTGTAGATTTAGTATGAGATGCGGCTGAGGTTCTATCTCACTTGTCATTTCGTTGTTCACATGGACTTTGAGTGTAATAGGAATAAGGTTTCTGGTCTGTGCAAGTTGAAGGTTCATTCTGATGCCTTCTACAGTAAGGGCAAGGAAATGGTTAATTCCACTGATGTTGTTGGGACGAGTAACCCCATTTCAGAGGAGGTTTCTAGTGAGTTTTCTATTCCAATTAATAAAACATTGATTAAAGTCCTGGTGCGGGAGCCTACTGTGAATTCTCTCCCTCATGTTGATCCTACTTATCAGGGCTTTATAAAAGTGTATATTAAAATGAATAAGTTTGTTACTGGAAATGTTGTCTACGTTACAGTGCAGGCTCTCTCTGCACCCTATCTTTCTAGTAATTTTCATGCCTCTCAGGTTATCGCACAGGTAAATGATTCTAAACCTACTACTAATATTTCAGTGCAGGCTCAGGATGGACCCTTTTATCCAAGAAATATGGATGCCTCTTTGGTTGTTTCATAGGTAAGTGATGCTGAATCTGTTCGTCTGGTTTAAGTGATGGTCTAGCCGGTTGTCACTCAAGCAGTTCATTTGGATTCCACTCGAGACTATGTAAAGGGTACTGGTTCTGATTCTAATCAGGCTTCTTTGAAAGCACATAATGAGCCTTTTGTTGATACTTCATTGTAGGATTCAGTACTGGTTATTGTCGAATTTGTTGAAACACATGATGTGGCAATGTTGAAGAATCTCGGTATAGTGTCTGGTGGTAAATCTGGGAAAAATACTGAGGTTGTTCTTCCTACGGGATCCATTTGTTGAGATAATTTTCAGCCTTTTTCTATGTCTGATGTGTTAGAATTTGTGAAGGACTTGGTTCCTTAGTCCATTGAGGGTGATAAGAGTAGTGATAAAAACGCAGATGGGTCCTTCTCTCAGGTCCCATTGTCTAAGGTTGCAAGAAACCATTTGTTGCAGACCAGTAAGGAGCCAGTTATTTCCTTGAATAATTTTACCCTTGTGCGTGGTGTTTTTTGGTCTGCTGATAAGGAAGATACATCCAGTGATGAATAGTCTCAACCTTCAGAAGTCTCAGACCCCATTAATAGATCATTTGTAGTTCCAACTGTTTCTTCTTCAGAATTAAGTAAGGGGAAGAAGAAAAGGAGTGAGAAGAAGGTAAAGTCTATGCAATTGCATCGAGATAGAAATCCTATTACCATGTCCATATCCTCTTTCTCATGAAAATTTTCTTTTAGAATATCATGACGTTTGGGAATTCTCTCACGATCACAACCCTTGTGCATTTTATTGTGGACCATAAGCCTATCCTCATTGGAATTGCTGAGCCTCAGATGTCCTTATGTAAATGGAAATCCATTACGTGTTCAAACCTTGGGTACTCTTTTTTTTTCCATAATTATTGTCATAATACCTCATAGTCTCTTTGGGTTTTGAAAAATGATAGAGTTTCTTTGATATCTTCTTTTTTTGATTTGTAGTCGATTAATATCTCTGTTGTAATAAGTGGTTGTGGTATGTCCTTTACTTTTTTTAATGATTTAAATTAGTATATCGGGAGACGTGCTTTGTGGTCATCCTTGGAAATAATAACTATTTAAATGAGTAAAGTTAAGTTATTATTGGTGATTTTAATTAGGTGCTTCAACCTGAGGACAAGACATGCACTTGCTTTAATAGGTTGGCTGCTAGTGAGTTTTCTTCCCGCATTGATGCTTTTAATTTGATTGAGGTTCCAATCTTGGGGGATGATTTTACTTGGCGATGATACACTTTAAATGGATCACAAGCGAGAAATATTGATATGTGCTTTTCTCATGTCGATGGGGGAACTCATGAATTTTCTATATCTGGTATAACTCTTCAAAGGGATAATTATGGTCACAATCCACTTTTAATTGACTTCGGTCTCCACCACATGAGATCTTCACATTTACCATTCTGGTTTAATAATGTCTAGTTATCTATTCAAGGTTGTAGACAGATTGTCATGGAGTCTTGAGAGACCAATTTTATTGGAATTCCCTTTTACATAATAGTTATAATGTTATAGGCTGTGAAGGAAAAGCTAAAATAGTGTATTAGACAATCATTTTCATTCCTTGATCATGATATCCAAAGTGATGAGGATAATATACAATACTCTCAAAGTCTTATTGAGGGTCAGTATGTGCTATCAAGGGAAGATATGCTTGCTCTTTCAAAATTTAATGAGATACTGGATTTAAAGGAATGTCTTTCACGGACTCATTATAACGTTGTGTGGATGAATGATGGGGATAGAAATATAAGAATCTTTAATTTCTTGCACATGTAGAAGAAGGTTATTCGTGGAATGAATTCCCTCATGGTTTATGGAGTTCTTTTCAACTCTAAAAATGATATTTTTTATGCTTCCTATAGTTATTTTGAATAGCTTTACACTGACTCAGGGCATGATAATACTCTTAAAATGTTCAAGAATATTTCCCCTATGGTTGAGGATTCCTAGAATGATATGTTCACATGTATACCCTCATAGGATGATGTCAGGAAGGCGATGTTTTCTATGAATGCTGATAGTGTGGCAAACCCATATAGTTTTCCAATATGTTCTTTACATCTTATTAGGGTATTATTCACACAGAGTTTGCTAATGCGATTTGAGATTTCTTTTATCATTCCTATTTTCCGTTTGGTGCTAATGGTATCTTTATTAAATTGATTCCAAAGATGGAAAATACCATTGATATTCGAGATTTCAGGCCCGTGGATATAGGGGATTCAATTCCAAAAGATATCAGCAAAGTCCTGGCAAATAGATTGGGAAGTATTGCTAAGAATTTTATATCCTCATATGAATTTAGGTTTTTTCTTAGAAGGGACATTCAATATTATTTTTATACAGCATCTGAATGTGTTAAAGTTATGAAAAAAAGGTGAAGTCATGGAATATGGCTCTGAAAGTTGACATTTTGAAGTCTTTTGATATGATGAAATGGAGTTTCAATTTTGTAGTGTTAAGAATGCTCAGCTATTCCAATGGTTTCAGTTCTTTCATTTGCTTCATTTTTAAGATTTCTATGCTATTTGTTCTTGTTAATGGCTCTCCAAGAGGATTTTTTAAATGTTTTAGGGGTGTAAGGCAAGTAGATCCTTTATCTAGCCTTCTTTTTTCTATTACTGAGGAATATTTGAGTATTTTTCTACCAGATCATGTGATGGCTGGTTTGTATCAGCAAATGACTGTTGGAAGAGGTCTCTTTTCTCCTCCACATCTCTTTTATGCAGATGATATTCTCTTGTTTTGGAAGGCTGATGGAATCACTATCCAATATATTAAGGCTGATTCTAAGAATTATGAGGAATTTTTTTGTCAAGTTACCAGTTGAGAGAAATCCTTTGTGTTTTTTGGGGAAGGAGTTATTATTTCAATGTTAAACAGATTTTCCCAGAAGCTTGTGGTCAAAAGAGGGTCTCTGCCTTTTAATTGTCATGGGGTTCAGCTTTTTTGGGGTAATATTAAAAGGCGACATTTTGGAAAATCTCTATCTCAAAATGCTCAATCAAATGGCAACATGGAAGTGTAAATCTTTGTATCATGTAGTTTGTGTCTATCTTGTTAATTTCTTGATCACTTCCATGTGTGTCAATATTTTTTCCTTATATAGATGGCCTAGTATGCTTCACAAGAATTTACAAATGCAGAAGTAGAATTTTATTTGAACTGGTTCAATTCATGAAAGGAAGTTTGTTGCAGCTTCCTGGAGTGATTGCATTCGGCCTGTTGACATGGGTGGAATGAGGATTAAGGATTTTAAGCTCTTTAATGAATCTCTCATTAAAAATTTTACTTGGTCACATCTAACCTACAGTGATTTTTCTCTACATTTTTTGTGTTATAGAGTTGGATCCATGTTGTTAATTGGGTATTCTCTCTATATCCCTTCCTAGGTATGGATCTCAATTAAGCATCCTTATTTTAGCCTCCCACAATCCTCTCAATGGGTGGTTTGTTGAAATTCCTCTTTGAATTGATGGAAGACTGTTTAGTTATCATGTGTCATTGCTGATGATACTGTGATTACATCTACTTTAATGGATCTTTCTATTGCTGACTTTCACAATAATATCATGGCATAAGGGATTCCTTTTGATCCGTTAAAAATGGAGTTGGGACCTTATCAATATTCTGTGATGGATAATTTGATTTTGTTGCCCTGTCTAACAAGAATTTTCAGCGCTAAGGAGGATTATATATCACTGTGTAATTAGTCCTTGATGGTTCTTTCTTGGATTCTTATGTTTTATTTTGCTTTTATTCCACTGGCTAATTATTTTCTTATGTCGAGGATTTGGAAGTGTTGAATTCCATTGCAGCGGATGATACAACGAGCTGAATTTTCTCTTGCACCTGTTTGCCTTCATTGTCTTGCAGTAAATGAGACTGTAGATCATTTATTTTTATCATGTTGTTATACATTTGGTTTATGAGATTATTTGAAAGGTTCCTTTGAATGCCAACTGAATTTGGAGAGATTTGGACAACTTATGGATTCTACATACCGAGTTGATTGCAGCTCTCATGTGAAACCGATGTTACTCTCTCCAGTCTCTGTGTGGATTTATTTTATCTAGAGTGCATGTAATGCTCTTTTCATATAAAACCGATTTACATTGATTTTCTTTGGTATTCATGAGTTTCATATTGTTGTTCTTACTGTTGCGTGATCTCGAATTGGAGTCATACAGATTGATGTCACAGATCTGGTTGTTTTTCGATCTTTGGGTGTTTCTGGAAGATGTAAGAAACCGATTATAATGAAACATATCTGGTGGATCCTTCTGATCTCTCGGTGTCTGATAGTTAATTTGGATGGAGCGGCTTTAGGTGCATCGGTGCCTTTGGGTTGTGGTGGTGTTTTCTCACTTATAAGGGCTCTATAAAAAGTTGTTTCTACCACTTTTTAGGGAATGACATGGCGATTGAGGCGGAATTATGGGCTATGATTAAGGCTATCTGGTATGACTCTTTTATGGTTGGATAAACATATGGATGGAGTCTAATTCAATTTTGTTAGTTGATATTCATAGAAATTTCTCAAGGAATGTCCCTTGGTCGATGCTTTCTGCCTGAGATGATTTTCTTTAACTTGTGGAGCAGATTTGTTTAGATTTCATTCATGTTTGTAGAGAGGGAAATTGGGTTGTTGATGCTTTGTTCATGCATGCTTTTGAAGAGGCTATCTCTTTATGGTCATTTTAAGACCAACCTTCTATTGTGGTTTGGTTTATGTTGATCCGCGTGGTGATGTGTACAGGCATCTTTGTTGATCACATGATTCTTCTCTTTTGATGTCTTTATTTTTTATTAATAAAATTTTTCTTGGAGTAGGCTTTCATGCTCATGAGTCCTCTTCTAAATATTATAAAAAATATTTGTTTATATATTGTATTTGTTACATATTATATCTATATACATACAGATGAATAATAACAATGAGATGTTATGTAAAAAAATAATGCACAATGGGTGTGTTTTCACCTGATAGTTAATTTGTGGGATATGATATAAATCATCTTGGGAGATATTCCAATAGGGTTTCATCATTGAATAAGTACTACATGGTGGAATTGAGGCAGGGGAAAATGGGGGGGTGAATGGAGGAGTGACACATGAAAATAAACATAATCCCTTATAAAAGTATAAATTATTATTAATGCAATATAATTATAATATATAAAATTTTATTCATTATATTAATTATATAATTATGTTGATTAGGTAATTGTATAAAAATTTTTATAGAGATATAAATATATTTATAATGTAAATAAAAATATATCTATAAATAATTTTTTTGATAAATAAATCAATATGTGATGTTAAAAAAATTGTATTTGTTATAAATATAATTATATTAACAATTTAATTATATTATACATCAAAAATATTTTTCATTATATTTATATATATATATATATATATGAATATAAATTCATTTATATAAAATTTTTTATAATATAATTAAATTTATATTGTAATAATCTTAATAAATGTAAAAATAAAATATATATATATAATTAGCGACCTGGTTGATTTAAATTTTTATCTTAAAAATAAAACAATTTATTAATTATAATAATATTTTTTATTATATAAATATTCATATATATATTAATTGGTTATATATAAATGAATATATTAATAAAATTCATGTAATGATGAAAGTTGATTCCACATGTATCATATCAATAATGAGGCCCATGTCCTTCTCACAATCTAAAATCAACTCATTCGGCTCTATTTAATGGAATTCCCACAGTTGGGCGATGATGTGTTTGATTGCATCGGGTGGCCATCTCCATGACGATGAAGCACTGATTGGAAATCCTAGATAATGGTAGTGAGGGGAGTCACGGGTGAACCTATTATAAGAATGATGGGTTGTTCACTTAATAGCTCATTGACGGGTCTTCTATGAGGTCGAATGAATCTGTGGTGGTAGAGGGGACTACAAAGATTGATTTTGTGGAAAGGGTTCAGATAATTTTATAAGAAGTAAACCCTACTTTGTTAATTAATATATCAATTTTTAAATGTGAAATGTTGGAACACTTATTGTTGATATTTCTCAATATTTCACATTAATACAATATCTAGTGAAACAAGAAATTTAAATTAATCAAGGAAGTAAACTGAAAACTATTAAAAAATAAGTGAGTATATTTATTTGATAGAGGTTGTTATTTGTTTCTTTGAATTGTCCCATTTAATTATAGTGTTTGGGTAACCTTTTTCGGTTTATTTTTTATGTCATTGTTGGTTTTTGGTAGTGGGTTGATATGATGATGTCTTGTGGGTGTTCTAATTTCAACGGTAATTGCATACCTGATGTATTTTTAATGGTTATGGCATAGGTTATTTTTGGTAGGGGTTGCAGCATCCGTAGTGACTGGGAGGATGGTCGACATTAGTGGTTTTTTGGTATTTGGTATTTAGTATTTTTAATTATAAAATATATAAAATTGGTCTGAATGTGGTTTTATATTGTTCTCAGTTTTTGGGGGTGAAATGATATTTGTTGTGTTGGTTCCCAATTCACCCGCGTAAAAGTTATTTTTTCTCTAAAATACATTGAAAATAACATATAAAATTATATTTTATGGATGCGGTTAAACCTGTTAGATATTTATCATATTTTATTTTTATTATCAGTACTGTTATTATAATTTCTATTTGTGTTTTTATGAAAAATATTATGAATTTATTTCATACTATATTTTTCATGGAATATTTTCAATGAAAATTTTCATTCTAAATTTCCAAAATAAATTTGTGAATGTATAATTTAATTTCTATATATGTATATACATACAGCGTATAAATATTTACATATACACATCTATGTAAACACTAAAACATTTCACATCAAAAAAAATTATTTTTATATTTAGACACACACACACACATATATATAGACACACACGAATAATATGTAAAAAATATACGTGGATATTTATATGAAAATCGACATGAAAAGTTTAAATTCGAGGTTCAAAAAAAGATTCCTAGTAAAAAAATTAAATTAAAATTTATGGTGAATATTTAATATTAATTATTTATGTATTAATATAGTTTCATTAAAATTTTAAGGTAAAATTTATACTACAATATTTCTATGGAAATTTTCACTATAAATTTAAATAGAAATTTTCACTGGAAACGTAAGTGAAAATTTTAACTGAAATTTTTCTTAGGAAAATTACACTAAAATATTCTAGTATAAACATCTAATGGAATTTATGGTGATGGGTATGGGAGTATCCCATGTGTGATGGATATGAGACCAAATTGCCATTATTGTCACTTTGATGGATCTGGCACTTATTCTATTAAGAATAAGTGTATGGATGCAACTGTATCACTGAGAATGGGGATGTATGATTTTTGGAACCCCGTTTAGGGAATCCTAATTCCCCAAAGGTGAAATATTTTTTATGGATTGTGTGTTTGGGAATCCTTCCTACAAATTACTTTCTCATCATCTTTCATGCAGTGGAGGATGCCTCTTGTCCAATCTATATGTCAACTATGGAGTCCCCATCACATGCTATCTCACATTACCCAAGATCTAGGAACATCTTTCATTAGTGGAGCATTGATGTATATTAATTTCTGGATCTATCACATTTCTTTGTGATGCTTATGGGGGAATTGTTTTTTAACCTTACTACAAGAAAGATGATCTCCTTGAGGGAAATGGGAAAAATTATTTCAGTTCAGAGATATGATTATATATTCAATCAGTTCACCAAACAATGGTTCTTTTCAGTTGAAAGGACCACCTTTTGATGGATACTGGGAACCAATATGATTGGCATCATGACATTCTATGTGTTCTATGCACCCCATGTGTCTGGATTTCACCACCTCTAGGTTCCTTTATGATTAACATGGATGTGGGTGTCCCTGTTAATGGTTCTTTTGGTTTTGGCATCATCACCCCATGACTCATTTGGTTTGGTAGTTGCAACTCCCAAAATGGCCTTTGTTTACAACTGGTTACAACTGGTGGTTGAAGCTTAAACAATATTTATGGGTAAATAATTTTCTTTTGAGATGGTAGAACTCTTTTATTTTAGAATCTTATTTTGTTCCAATTATTATCACTATCACTTCTTTAGATATTGGATTCCATCCATTTGTTTTGTTTGTTAGGAAGATCTATGTACTTAGAATCTTCCTTCCTATGTTCTCTTTCTCCATCATGAAAGCTAAAGTAATTAGGGATATACATATTCTTTCAACCCATGGCCTCTCTCAAAGTTCATTCACATGGTTGGATGATTTCCCATATTGGATTCTGATTCTTATATCACATGATCTTCAATTTATTGTTAATTCAATTTCTCCTTTAAAAAAGAATTAATAAGTATTGTATTATAAATATATATAATCAATATTACATGTTTTAAATATCATAATAAATATTATATAAGTGTAATAAATATTATTTTTATAATGATTCCCATGAATAATAAAAAAATATACACTAATTGAATTATAAAAATTTTAAAATATCCATAATACTTTCAAATTTTACATTTAAATTATTTTTTATATTTATATTATTAATAAATATCAGAAAATAAAAATATATAATAAATTTAATATTTAATAAATATTGTAGAAAATATAATTTTATACATTATAAATATATACAGTAAAAATTTCATATTATGTATATATAGGGGTGTCCAGACCCGACCCAACCCGACCAACCCAACTCGACCCGATCGGGTCGGGTCGGGTTGGGTCGGCTTAAAAAATTTATACCACGGGTTGGGTCGGGTTGGGTTATATCATGGTCGGGTTGGGTCGTGTCACATGTTGGGATAAAATCGACCCAAACAGGCCAACCAACATGACTACTGTGAGTCGCCTCTTCAGACTTTGCCCTCTCCCCCTGCCTCTCGACCCAATTTCACCTCACCCTCGCCCCACACCATTCTATTTCTCCTTTCCCACACCATCCATTGAGTCCATGACATTTCCCAACATTACATGAATACTCTATTAATCACATATATGATTGAATCTTACATGAAATTTCTTAGACAAACATAGAATAATTTCAAAGGAATCGAGACATATGAAATCAGTGCAAAAAACAATGCTCGATCAACAAACAAAAATATGAAGATAACTGGATTTCATTTGATTTTGCTATGAAAACTAAAGAAAAAACAAAAAAACAAAGGAATATCGGACAATTTTTATGATTCAAAGATCTGGCGATAGAGGATCGACTAAGAAAACGATCATTGAACATCTCTCTCGCCCTCACCAGTCCAGTGTATCCACTGCGTCGCACCTGCATGTACCCCTTGCCTATACCACCACCTCCATATCCATCGCAACTATGTGTGGTGTTGAATATATCAGTGTCATGCACTACCCCATTCTCAACACCCTCTTGGCCTTACCTTGAACCTCCTAAAAACTTGATAACTACTTGCAGGCAAGCTAATCACATCACACCATCGAGTCACAGACTGACATTTTTTGGGGTCGATTTATTACAGGGTAAAGGATGTGGGCATTCCCTAGTGTGGCCAAGAAGTTGAAGTAGAGGAATATGTAACCCGATCAACCCACGACGTAATAGAAAAAAAAGAACAGAACAATTTTTTTTGTCGTAACATAGTCAACCTGTTTGTTGGGATCATAAAAAAATACCAAACTATTTTTTTTCCTTAACCCGATCAACTCGACCCGACCCAACCCGATTTGAGGCAGGTTGGGTTGGGTCGGGTCTGAATCCAAAAACATCTCTGACACAACCCAACCTGACCCGATCTATTTTTCTTGGGTCAGGTCCAAAATAGCCCTCAACCCGACCCAACCCGACCCATGGACACCCCTATGTATATATACTTGAATAATAATGATGAAATGCAATGTAAAAAATTAATTCACAATGGGTGTATTCTTTCATGAATGTCAATTTGAGGTAGTTGATATAAATCTTATTGGGAGAGCATCAAATAGGGTTTCATCATTGATCAAAATCTACATGGTGGAATAGAGGTGTGGTAGAATGGGGGGGAGTGTGGGAGTGACCCATGTACGTAAACATAAGGCTTCACATGATTATATATTATTATAAATATAATATTTTTCTTATATACATAATTTTTATTATTATATTAATTATATAATTATTATGATTAGGTAAATATATAATTACATTTATTGAGATATAAATATATTTATTATGTAAATAAAAATACAACTATAAATATATTTTTTTGATAAAAGAACCGATATGTGAGGTAAAAAAATTATATTTCATATAAATTTAAATTTATTGTAAATTTAGTTATATTATACATAAAAATATATTTTAAATCATATATATATGAATATAAATACATTTATATAATAATATTTAAAATATAATTAAAATTCAATATTAAAAATCTTAATAAATGTAAAAAATAACAAATATATATAATTAGGAACCTAGTAGATATAACATTATATCTTAATAAATAAAACAATTTATTAATTATAATCTTATTTTTTATTATATAAACATTCATTATTTATTTTATATAAATGAATCTATAAATTAAATGAATGTAATGATGAGAGTTGATCCCACACACATCGAATAACTATTTAGGCCCATACGCTTACTTCTCATAATCTGCAATCCACATATTCTACTCCCTCTAATGGTAAGTTCGTAACTGGGTGACAACGTGATCGATTGCATGAGGTGGTCAACTCCATGGTGGTGAACCACTGATTAGAATACCTAGAGAATGGTAGTGAAGGGTGTAAGGAGTGAACATGTTATACGAATCGTGGTTTTTCCATTTGATCTCCATTGAGGGTTCTTCGATGAGGAAGAAAGAAACCATGGAGTTAGAGAGGAATACAAATGGAGATTTTTTAGAAAGAGTTACGAACATTTTATAAAAAGTAATCCTTACTCGTTTTAATAATATATCAATTTTTAAATGTTCATTTTGAAACACTTATTATTGATCTATCTCAATAGTTCACATCAGTACAACATCTACTGAAATAAGAAATAGAAATAAAACTAGGAAGAACTATTGACAAATTGGTAAGTATATTTATATGTTTAGTTTTGTTGGTTGATCATAAAAATAAATAATAATCATTAATTTTTTTGAATATATTAATATCTGTAATATAATTATGTTGTTCAGGGTTTTATTACATTTTTAAAAAATCATATTAATACTCTCTATATGAACAAAATCAACTACGACCCAAGAGAGGGAAGTAATCCCTGGTTTCACAATCAATCTCTTCTCCACAGCATCAAAGATCAAATCTGATGATGGTGTGTGTCTATCTTTCTATATAAATATTACTTTATATAGTCTAAAAAATTATATAGGTTTTAGATGACATATCATTCAACGTATTAGAAATAATAGAATCACCACATGATCTGTTAGGTATTTTATAAGGATTAATGAAAAAATTAAGTGACAATATGGATGAGGCATTTATAGAGAAAATGGGTCAGTTAAAATGCAAAATTTCTAGTGGGTAGATGAAAAATGACCAAGCTGGTTCTTATTGTTTTTTACTATTCGTTCGATGATGTTAGTGTTGGTTATTGGTTTTTGTAAAATTGGATATATAACTTGTGGTGTTCTTGTTACGGTTTTCGGTTTATTTTCTAATATTATTGTTGGTGTTTTGTATTGGGATGATACAATGATGTCTCATGGGTGTTCTGTTTTCATCAACAATGGTGTACCAGATGTATTTCTAATTATGGTGGTGTAAGCTCTTTCCAACGGGGATTGTAGCTGCTATAATGATTGAGAAGATGGTTGAATTAATTGTTTTTTGGTATTTGGTATTTAGTATATTAAATTATGAAATATTGAAATTTGGTTGGAATGTGGTTTGATATTATTCTTAGTTTTTGAGTGAAATTATATCTGTTGTGCGGGTTCAAACTTCTCCATCATATATGTGGGTATTTTCGGGAATACAAATAAATAATGAATCCAAATCAGGTTTTATTGATTTTTTTAAAATTGTTTGATATAGATCGTAATTTATTATTATTCTCATAATAATTATTATAATTATAATTTTTGTGACCAATATTATGAATTTATTTCATAATATGATTTAATATTTAGTGAAAATAATAAAAAATATTAAGTAATAATTATATAAATTAATTAATTTCTCTTCTTTTTCTAAAAAAATATATTACATTTGGTTTTTAATATTTTTTAAAAAATAACTATTAAAAATAAAATTTTATATAATTAATCCATAATAATTTTAATATTCATACTATGAATAATTTCCCATTTTAGTATTTAAAAATACAATAATTTTAGATATCAGTGCAATCATGAGTTTATATATTGAATTTTTGGACAATGTATGTTGAGGAGGTAAATGGATTTATTGGATAGTGTTATTAAGAATAAATAAAATGTTTTAAAATTGATTTTAAGAGAATCATTGGATCAATTTTCATGTAATCAATTGTCCAATAGTCTTCCAGCTTTAATGTTTTCGATTTTTTTAAAACCTATATATTCAAGAATAAATATTGTTATGTAATTATAAAGATTGGTGGAGTGATTTAATGCTTATTGATTAAATAAATTAAGAGTTCTTGAGTACTGAGATAGTAAATTATGTTTCTTTATGTGATTATACACTCTCCATATATTCATTATATTACTATAATCACAACCAAATTCATTATGGTAGTAATTTATTGAAATTATTTATTTTTTTAACTATTTTATATTAATTTAATTAAGATTAATATCTAGAATTTAGATTTCATACAATTAAAATATGAAATTCAACATTCATTGAGATAATTAATTAGTTATCATTTTTATGGAGTACTAATTTCAATATCTAATTTATATTGAGTTAAATTATAATGTGCATGAGATATAAAATTTACATTAATGATTATATATATATATTCTCTTTGTTCTCAATTTTTCCAATAATATTCACTCTAAAAAGGATTAACATGAAAATACATGAGATTAAATAAAACCAATTTTTTATTGCATTATTGAATTGGAATTATTAATTAATGTAAATTATCAGTTGGGTATGCCCATTAAAAAAATTAATATAACATTTTCTTCTTTTTATTTAATTAATTCCCAGCCTAATGGAACACTATTATTTAATAAGGCAAGTATTTGTAATACCACAATTATTCTACACTCTTGAACATAAAATATTTAATTGTCCAAACATATAATTTTTATTTTTATTTTCATAGTGGAAATTTTCAATATAATATTTCATTAGAATATTTAAACTAAATAATGATGTCATTTAATTTAATGTTATATTGATACTAATATTTATAGAGAAAACATACGGGTGTGCTTGTATTCGGATCAATGAAACCATCAAACAATACATCTTTTTTCTTAAGAAAATTCTGTGTATTTTTTCCCTTATTCAACCATGTACTCCCAGTTTATTAATTTTTTATACTTTTTATTTTGTATTTTTATGAGTATTGTAATGTGCTTGATTATAATTTTTACAATTTTTCTTCACTTAAGATCTATGTTTCATCTATTAAAACCCTAACTGATAGAAAATTTAAAAAATTAAGAGAATACGTTCTTCTATTGGTGTTGTAGACCATGACTATGAATTGCATAATGATAAACATAACCCACTTACCACTCAATGTTTTCTTAGGGAAAAAGATAATTTAGATAAGTGGGAACGATCAAATAACTTGTCCCTTAATGGATCCATAACATCATACATTCAATGTGAATTTATAGATTTTGATATTGTTATAGATTATAAAATAGATAACGATGCTAAAAATACTATGACATTCCTCAATTTAGTTGAACAATAACTCCAATGTACTTTCAAAATGATTTCTACAATATTTATCACTAAAATGGTCACCATGAAATACAATGGGGTTAGTGGTGTTCATGGGAACATCTTAAGAATGAATAATATAGACACTCTACATAAGGATATAGACATATCGATTTCTGATGATTTTATTGTTCTTTTTATTATTACATCTCTTCTTTCTATGATCGGTCATTTTAAGATCAACTATTTTTCTCGATGTTAGAAATGGATAATGTGAGAGTTAATCAACATGTGTGATCATAAAGAAAAATGGTTAAAATTTTAATCTCCTAAATCTGATCATTTCACCATTCAGGGAAAGAATAAGATGAAATTTTCTTGTCAAGAAAAGTGTAATGATGTAAATAATAAGGGAGGTCCCTTTAGCACAAAAGTATTTAATTCTGAAACTAATCATCATTTATCACCTAAGTGTCACTTCTATCTGGATAAAAGAAATATTTAGGAGTACTCAAAATTAAAGGAATGACTAGAAATGAAATGTACCTAAATATGTTTGTTATGAATCCTTTATTTCAAATGTTCCATTAAATACATGGTGGGTTGATACTAGTGTATTTTTTCTTATAACATATTCAGTATGGGTATAATGTTTTTCAAGGGGAATTAAAAAAGAGATCAGATCATTTTACTAAGAAAAGGAAATAACGTTTCAATTGAAGCTATCGGAACTCTTCATATAGTCTTGAAGAGTGATTTCATTATAGATTTGGTATATACTATTTATATACTCTATAATACTATAATCCTTATTTAGTTTTTTGAACATGATTATTGTGGGTTTTTAATATGTTTGACAATAAAAGTTTCATTATTTCCTTAAACTCTATAATCATTGGCTCTAGTGTTCATGAGAGAAACCTATTTAAAATATATATTAATTATTATTTTACCATGTAATTGTAATCCATGTATGATATTAATACATTGTAAACATTTGTAAAAATAATAATGAAAACTCTTTGAGCTAATGGAATGAGCACTTGGGCCATATATATAAGTACAAAATAGAATGTCTCATTTAGGATGGAGTTATTCATCACTTTTATTTGTATAATAATGATAAATGTATTCACTGAATAAGAGAAAAAAATTTAAAATGGAAATAAACATGGGGACTTTACAAGTAAAGGACTATTAGAACTAAATCACAATGATTCTAGTGGTCCTTATAAACCTAGATTTCATTGGTGCATGTACTTTATTGCATTCATTAATGACCATTCAGGACATGGGGTAAATTTATCTTCTTTATTATATATACGAGTTTCAAGTGGTGTTCAATACCTATAAAGATGATGTTCAAAACTAGTTAGATCATAAAATTATTCTTGTGAGGTCTGATATAAGATAATATTATGGAATCATCATTGATTAAGGTTATAACCCTCAGTATTTTTCTTTGTTTCTTCAAGAATGTTGCATTTTAACTCAAGCATATATGTTGGTATCACTGCAATGGAATGGAATTTCATAGAGATTATATCACACCCTATTGGTCATGGTATAATTTATGACATTCAAAATCTTATTACCTATGTTTTTATGGTTTATGTGTCTTATGATTATTAATAATATACGTAATAGGGTTCCTTGTATATGTGTAAAAATCCATATCAAATACAGATATGTTTATGCATTGCTATATCCTTAAGAATCTTAATTTGATGACCATAATATTAGGAAATCATGATCCTGAGACCATAAGTTTCCAATTCATTGGCTATTCATAAATTTCAAAAGATTTTATTTTATTTCATTTCCCCTCTCATACGACTAGAATTATCAAGACTATATATGTTGTATTTTTAGAGGACATTGGCACATGATGTAGTTTCATTCCTTTTACTATTACCATTTAGGAGGAATGTTATCATCTATTTTCATCAATGATTCATGGACTACCTACATCTACCACTAATATGGGTGATTTGGATATGAATGAGGCATCACCAGATGTTTAAAATCTCAATAGTGATCCTTATCCCATTATTGTTCAAACACCACTACATAGACAGACAGAATGAGTGAGAAGACTAACTTTCTAGGATGATTATATATATATTGATGACAATTATTTTGTCATAGGGTGTGATCCTACATCCATTAAGTATTATACTATGAGAAACTAATCAACTCAGTGTATTATATCCCAGAAGGATGAGTTGAACTCAATGAATGAAAATGATGTATGAGAACCTATTGAATAACCAAAACGATCCATATTTGTTTGATATAAATGGGTTTATAGAACCAAATTGATACCTAATGGAATGTTCTAATGTTACAAAAATGGATGGTAAAGATTATATTGAGGCCTTCTCACTGGTGTTTAAGAAAAATTCATTACGAATTATCATGTACCTTATAAAAAAATTTTATTAAGAGATAATTTAAATGGATGTGGAAATTATATTTCTTAATTGTGACTTGCGTGAGGTGTCCACATGAGACAGCAGCAAGGATTTCTAATCATGGACATGGAAGATTTGGTATGTATACTTATGAAATAAATTTATGCCCTCAATCAAGCCTATCAATAGTGGTATTTAAAATTTTATGATGTTATTGGTGAATTTAGTTTTTAAGAATATGTGTTCGACTAGTACAAATTTATAAAAGTGTATAGGATAATGTTTGTGCTCTTAATAATTTATGATGATGAAATACTTCCTACAAGTAATGAACATTGTGTAATACATGAAATAAAAGATTTTCTATTTAAATAATATGATATGAACGATATTAGTGATGCCCCTTTATGTAAAAAGTATAGAGATTATTTGAGATAGATCTCAAAAATATTTTGTTTAGTCCAAAAATTAAAATATTGAAATTATAATTATGAGATTTAACATAAAATGTTGTTCCCCCTATTTTGCATAGATTTTCAGGGGTGAAAAGTTTAGATCGTACTAGTTTCCTAGGATCTATTTGGTTCTTGATTAGTTGAAGTGGATCCCCTATGCCTTGTTATATGGAAGCCTTTTGTATGTTCATGTTTTCAAATTCCTATATATATCATATATTATTGTATGGATTAGATGTTACCTAATTAATCTTGTAAGGGATTAATAGAAAAATGCCTCCAAATTCATGAGTTATTTGAAGGGCACAAAAAATTTCATGATTTTTTACTGGAAGTTATATTTTATTGAAGTAATTGGCTATATAATCTCTAGTTATTATGGATGTATTGATAACATTAAGCCTATTCCACGATATATTTTCAGGTTTTTAGAGAATCGGTGAGTAGAAAAGAACAAAACATTCTCTTATAGAAGATGAATTTTGTAGCATGTTTTGAAGATACATGTCATGCTAGATGGATTACAAACATCATTACCTGACTTTATATGATTGATACTATCTTTAAACCACTAAAGATATTTTTTAAAGTCATTATACTTTTTTCTTTTTTAATTATAAAAAATTAAAGTACTGTAACCAATAATATTGAAATTATGTATCGGGTAATGAAAGAAAAAATATAGAATCAATCATTATCAATAAAAAATATCAGAAGTAGTTCTATACTTGTAGATATGATATATAATGTTTCTCAACCCAAAATATTTCATGAGCATGTGCATATCTTGATATTATTTAAAAGATTTAATTTATAGAGAGCATGTTGTTTTGGATACTTGATATTGTGATCAACATATATCGGGATGCATAGATTCTAAATTTATTATGGTTTTTTGAAAATATTTATTTTATGTATTATGATTAAGAATTATGGAACAAATATTATATGGTACCACATAGATATATTTGATCTTATTCAATGTATTCAGTTATTATAACTAATGTTGTAGATGGTAATGTATTTCTGACCATGTATTGAGTCTATAAATGTTATTTTTATATTTTTATTTGATTTGATTCCATGATTCAGATAAAAATTATAATTACTAAGATATGTAAACCTACTGGAAGTGAACTAATATTATATTATTTGTGTCCTGTGTCCATGTGGGAGAATAATGGACTCAATAAGGCCCAATTCAAAATTTAACACGCGAAATTAAATTAGTAATAAATTGATACTTATAAATTAATCATTGAATTCACATCCAAATAAATTATGGACTTATATATAGGCAATGATGGACATTTCGGAAACAATATTTAATATGGGCCGATCTGAACTCTTTCCCTATTTTTTTATAATGTATGTTAGTTTTATCAAGGAAGTCTACAAATATATATTTTTACCATAAAATAGTCATATAACAAACCAACCACACATTTTCTCCTTTTCCACGGAATGAGAATCCAAAACTGTAATATAGATAAGGACTATGTCTCCTTTATAATGTTAATGAGTGAATACTATGATTAAATTCATGGAATCGATTAATACATGTTAGTTTTTTATGCATTTAATTTATGTATTTGACAAGATCTGCATATCTGTTATATTTTTTTAGGTATGGGACCAAAAAGACTCAACCAATCAAAATAATGATTCTAAAATTTAATTCATGATTCTTTAGTCATTTGAAATGAATTTATTTTTTTTGTCCTGAAATAATTAGGGGTATTTGTGAAGTTGATGGCTTGAGTAGAGTGAAAAAGATGTTGTAAAGTAAGTTGGTCAAAACAAATGCTTCTCCATGATTTTCAAAGTCACTTAGGTAATGGAAAACATTTATAAATACCCATGACTACATCTGTTATAGTAAATATAGATAAGAAATTGATAAATATCAAGACCAAGTTTAAGAAGAGAGAAAAGATAACAATGCTCTTATTGTTTTTACAGAATCTCCATGTCCTAAAAGAAACATAGAGATCATGAAATGCATGATTAAATATGAAAATATCCATGCATGACATTGAATTTTCATGAGTGTTATTTTTATGTCTTTTTATAATTTTATATTAAAATTAGATCTATGTTAAAATTATTTATAAAAATGGTTCCTAATTGTGTTTATGCCCTAAACTCCTTTGTATTTAGAAATATAATGTTGTAATTTTACTCATTATCATATAATTTTTTTAATAATGTGTGAATAACCCTCACACCTTCTTTATCAAAATTATGAATCTTATTACATTTTTAGTTATTAATATATTTATGTTTACAATGAAAAATAATATGTTCTAAAAATTATTAATAACAATTTAAAAACAAGTATTGATGATTAATACACTAAAAATTTAAATTATTTACTTGTTATTAATAAATCCTAATAATAAAAAGGAATTAGTAAAATTAACATTAATTAATAGTAAATTACAATTATAGTGGTTACTTAACAATAATGATGAACATCTAAAAATGAATAGTAATATCAAATTGATGCTATATTTATGCTAAAATTGTAATGAAAATTGCATTTATAAATATAAATAAAAAACATATTAATATAAAAAAATTTAAATATAATTTTATATAAAATAATTATAAAACAAATATATGATTTATAAAAGATATATATTAAATATATATGAGTTTTTTAAAGAGGGTTTGAAGAAAACATCATTGGGATTATATATAAATATATTCAGTTGTGTGGTGCATTTAAGACTTAAAGAGATTTATTTTGGAAGTATAGTAACATTTTTTAAACAAATCTATCTCTTTGGAAACACCTAACATAACAGTAATGACTACAATTATAAAAAATATATTTACATATATTAACTGTTTTCATTATAAATATATGTGATGAACCCATGTGAATGATTGATGAATGTTGATGATGTGTGTTGTATTTGTTGTAAATGTAATAGGAGAAATAAATTAAATGTATATGTTGTAAGATCCTGGGTTTTTTCATCAGGTACAAATATTTCCTTTCAGGTTAATGTGTTTAATTTCAATTTTGTCTTATAACCTAAGCTGAGTTGTGGGAAAATTGAGCTATTTTTGTGGATGAAGGGTAAAATAGGGTAAAATCTAGTTGTAGTCTAGGTTCATGATGTTTACATAGCCTACATGTCGTGAACTTCCAATACACACTGTGTACAAGGCCATCACGATGTATAGCCAGTCTAGCTAAAAAATGAAAGGGTAGTACATGACATGTACTTGACCATCACATCGTGTACTTGCCCAGAAAAGTTTTTATAAAAGAGGAAGTAGCCTCATATTTTTATGAAAATTGTTTCCTCTCTTTTTGGGAACCCAAAACACCTCTAAAATAGATTTTCATATATAGTAGTCATCCGAACTCGGATACAAGCACCATCTATCACGCTGGAATGATATCGGTAGGTAGTTAATTACTTTATAGTAATTTTTTGATTATTCGATACATCACATATGATATTTGGATTTAGGATCATATGTTCTAATATTCTATTCTTTGTCAGTTCTTCATATTTCTTCTAAACCAGGAAAAATCAAGACTTTATACTGAATGAGTTGTCTACAATTGTGGTGAGGTAGCTGGTCTATACATTGTTTTGTATTTTTTGGTGCTTTTCTATCATTTCATATTTTTTCTTCCTATCATACGTTCCGAAGAGGCCTCATTTTTTAGTGAGTTTCTTGTCATAGCTTTAGTCAGACCTAGTGGGGATGCATGTAGGTTTTGTTTAGGTGTGATGGCACACATTCTTCTTTTAATAGTCACCCAAGGTGGTGTGCTTTAAATAAATATTCTACTTATTTTTTTAAACTGCCAATGGTGTGTGTTCTTGTTCTTTCTTTATTAGAGGAATCCCTTAAATGTCTTGATAGCTTGAGTATCTTGTTTAGGAAATGCAGTTCCTTTTTGAATAATGAATATCATCTTAGGCCCTGTCTATTTTGATAGCTTGTCATGTTAAATTAATAATATGGGTGGGAATATCTATATTAAATGACTAATGGCATGTTAAATGTTTTATATGGGAGGTTATTCCCATATGCATGTTTTGATAAGTGTTTTTCATGATTGGGAAAAATGATTGATTGAGAAAGTTGATGTGAGTGGGTATACTCACTTGGAATGAATATTTAATTTGAAAACATGAATACTTGAATAAATGGTCTGATAGATTCCCTGGACTACTCCCCGTGGATATTGAATACTGTAGTTGACTCCTTGGGTTGACTCTACCCCATGGGTCTTGATTATGTGGGATTCCTCGTGCCTTACTACCCCATGGATTCTTCTTTCTTGGGTCCACATAGGGAATTCTATTTCTAGGCTCCTATGAACTCAACCAGTGACTAACCATGTTTCTACTTTGGATGCACATGTGGTTCGATGTGATTCCTTGGACAAGCTCCTCAGAGCTAGCCCTCTGTGGTCTCAAATTATTATATAGATGCATTGGTCTGATGACACCTTGGATCTGACCCTTGAGGTCTACTTTTCATTATAAAACATGATCGTGGGATATTTGACTTCACTATATGGTGTGGCCATTAGAAACATGATTTCTTCTATATAGTGAGGTTGTGAGTTACAAGGAACTGATGCTTGTACATCGTGGCAATGTAAATTTTTTTTAACATGATTTAAACTTTCTTGTTAGGATTTGACTCTATATTTCATGTATCCTTGAGAGTAGGTCGGTTTTACTTATTGTAGTAGACTTTTCTCATGGGCAGACACATTACTTATTGCTTGTTTACACTTTAAAGCACTTTTGTAGAATTATTGTTAGAGCAGTAGAGAACTGGGTGGTTTCCTACTAGGATGTTTATATCACACATTGTTTGGGTCAACGTAGAGACCAAAACAAATTATATGGTTGTATGTGATGATTGGGAAAGTTCCATGATATAGGTTGTTGACGGTGGCTTTGGGGAATGGGAGCATAGAACCAAGCTGAGGCAGGAGATGCAGGGAAACATTTTGGTGTTTTGTTCTTTTTGTGATAATTGTACTATATTTTATTTGCATGTACCTATTTTGATTTATTTCTAGATACCTTTATCATCTTCGTCATTTTTTATATGAGACACTTTTGGATATTAATATGTATTCATGCCTTTTCTTACCTCCAATCATCTGTTGTTTATTTTCCTTCCACTGTTTTTTGTATATTGACTGCTTCCATGATACTCTAGATTTGAGGTAATAGTCCCCCACTAACTCAACTAGGTCCTCGTTACTAGTTAGCAACCTCTGGCATTTGGGAGATGTTCTTGAGGCCTTGTGACCAACTGGTCTTTGGGCACCATTTCTAGTGGTATCTGGGTCCGGGATGTTTCAAAGTGGTATTAGAGGATTTTTAATTTTTTTTTGAATTACTAAATGGAGAAAATAGATAGGGATAATAAGTAAATGAAGTTTGGTATTATAAATTTCTCAGTATTATCTACCACACGTACAGGGGAAATCCAAATTTCCTCGAACTAAGTTCTAATATTCTTGATTTTGACAATTAAAGTTGACTCGATTTCACCGTTGGGTGATGTACCTGATTTATAATATTACTATTATTGCAATTGTGGGATTTATTTTAGATTAAACCTAATGAGATTAGTGTGTTCCCTCTCATGCATCATATAGACACTTTTTAGAATTGCATTCCTTGCATAATGTCGGGCCAATAGTATGAGTTAGATATTACTTGTTATTGTGATAGTTGATGTGATAGTTTTACATGTTGTTGTGTTGGTTGGGTTTAGTATATGTATTGTGGTGACATTATCATTCAACTCATAAGGAGTATGGGCCCTTATGAATTGGGAAATTCTGCTTCCCTGAAATGCTAATGGTTAAAGTAACTTGATATGTATGGTTTGAATGGGAACCACGTTTTGGGTTCATAATGTTTTATGTGCACTCAATGATTCAATAATTGGTATACCATTCATAGAATTTCGTGAATAATATAATGTGAAATGGATATGAAACATGTAATTATAAATATAATCTTGACCTAGACCCGAATTTTTAGTGGGAAAGAGGCATTATTTCTAGTGATTTGTTTGACGTTGTTTATATAGTCTTGTATTTATGAGTTGGTTGTGGGATTTACATGGTTTCTAGGAGGGTTTTGAAATGTCTTATTCTTTGATCTTTTTAATTTTTTATTGTCCTACCCGAGGCATGTGTGTGGAGTTGTAGAGACATGCCACCACAACAACCTCTTGTGGTATGCCACAATAGAGGCAATGACTATAATTTGGAGACAGTGGGCCACATGCTACTGTTTGATCCTCTTATAGTTCCATCTATTGAACCTGAGGCTATTCTAGACATAGGAGATGTGGAAGAGTTCCATGAGGGTTTCTTTCTCTGTATGAATACTTTACAGAGGGCACCACAGACATCGTTAACTAGGGATGGGTTGACACAGGTGTTCCAGCAACAACATCCTTCTACGTTTTCAGGGGATGGTGGACCATAGGATGAAGAACTATGGCTAGAGGCCATGTAAGAAATTTTTGATCATCAAGAGATGCCATTGGGGCGAAGGGTAAAGATCATGACTTATATACAATGTTGAGTGTCAATGTTCTGGTGGGACATTTTGATCCATGGTTATGGGCTGCAGAATATGTGATGGGATGAATTCCATACCTGCTTTTACGACTACTTTTACACTGTGACTCTGCAAGTAGAGTGGGATACTGAGTTTATGTTTCTCGAGAAGAGTGAGATGAAGGTTATGTAATACTCTACATGCTTCACAGAGTTGTAGAATGTTTCACCGCTGTATCTCACTGATGAGTTGTAGAGGGTGAGGCGCATTGAGGATGGCCTTATACATGCTATAAAATATATGGTTAATGTGTTTCGGTTAACTTAGATCATTGAGATTATGAATTAGGCACTGATTATAGAGCAGAACATATTGGAATCATGGGTTACAGAATAGAAATGTGTTGTTTATTTCCCAAGTGCATCTGAGTCTTTAGACAGGATCAATGTTTTGAGGCTTCCCACGGCATGACTACTTGTCATGTATTGGGTGCGGGCATCTTGGTATATTTCCATAAATGTGTTAGGAGGGTCCACATGAAAAATAATTTGCGAGGGTTAACCAGTTGAGCGTTAAGCTTGCAGTAGGATGGGGAACATGCCATGTTTTTGCAAGACCTTACCTCTAGATATGGGTGGTAGAGAGTCAACTATGGCGTTGGGTTCTTGAGTAGGTTCCTCTATTCTGCATTAGGTTAGGAGCTGGAGCAATGTAGACTGGTCAGGCCCGGGCAGTGGTGGTCCTGGTCATGGTTGCCAGACAACAGGTTCTCAGAGACAATAGGGTGGACCAACCCAGGGTAGCCAGGAATGGTCACATAGTCATGGTACTGGCCATACCTATGCGTTGCAACATACCCAATAGGAGTTGGATCTCAGACCATCTATGGTGAGTGGTATAATTTTAGTATTCTCTACTATTTCATCTTCTCTTTTCAATGCATGTGCCTCTTACAGTTTTATCTCTACACGAGTGGTAAAAATCCTTTGGATTTTGGTTTTGATTTATTGGGGTGTATTGATGATAGAAACATTGTTGGGGGTTTTAACGGGTGTTGTGAAGCAGTGTATAGAGTGTTTCCTAGAAATTGGTGGGTTTCACTTCATATGAGATCTTTATTTCTTCAAGATGATAGGGTTTGACGTCATTCTTAGAATGGAATGGCACATGGATTATCATGTATATGATAACTTGTATCACTAGAGGATGAATTTCACATCACCAAATTGTGTAGTGTTTATTCACAAGGGGGAATGGGATGTCCAGTTGATCATAGATGGACCCAAGCATAATGTTCTAGGTGAGATGACAACCCATATTTCTTTTTTGTTTCTAGAAAATCGGGGAGTGTGTCAGGTAGAGTGTCCAATATAGGTTGAGCGCTTCAATGACATCCTTCATGATAAATTTTCTAGTTTACCTCATTATACAGAGGTGGAGTTATCCATCATGCATGTGTCAGGACCTGCACTGGTATCCATTCCTTTTTATATAATTTCTACAATGGAGCTACTGGAGCACAAGAGGTAGCTAGAGGATTTGGAGGTGAATGGTTTTATCAGACCCAATACTTCTTCGTGTGGTTTTCCAGTACTTTTTGTGAAAAATAAAAATGAAACTCTTAGGATTTTCATTGATTATATAAAACTGAACTAGATGATGGTTAAGAACTGATATTCACTTCCATGGATAGATGACTAGTTTGATCAGCTTCGAGGAGCTCGAGTGTTCTCAAAGATCAATTTGAGGTCTTTATATCACCAAGTGCATATTCAAAATGCAGACACACATTTTACAACCTTTAGTAGTAGGTTTGGTTTATATGAGTATCTGATTATTCTGTTTGGTCTCAGGAATTCGCCAATGGTTTTCATGGCTTTAATGAACCAAGTGTTCCATCATTGGTTTATTTTGTGTTGGTTTTCATGGAAGATATCTTTTTGTATTCTCATAATAGACACGGCCTTTACAACTATATTTATATCATTGTAAATACCTTAAGAGAGCATCAGTTATATTATAATCTATAAAAGTTTCACTTTTGGATGAATCTGATTTACTTTCTAGGTCACATCATTTCAGAGACAGGAGTGACAGTGGTCCGAGAGAAGGTGAGAGTTTTTGTTTCTTGGAAACAACACATGAATATTTTAGACATATGAAGATTCATGGGGATAGCTGGATACTAAAAGTGTTTTATACCAGACTTCTCATACTTAGAAGCATCATTGATAGGATGGAATATGAAGGGTGTGATGTTTGTGTGGTTGAAATCTTGTGACATGGTCTTTCAGGAGCTGAAAGGGAGGTTGACATGATCACAAGTCCTGATACAACTCGGGTAGGGAAAGAGAATAGATTTGGTAAAGTACTGATTTAGGGGGATCGTGTCTTAGTGTATAGTTCTCAACATCTGAGTTCTCACGAGATGAACTACCCTAAATATGATTGCGAGTTAGTTTAGTTGTTCTTGTGTTGTGCTGTTGGAGATAATACTTATTGAAAGAGTGTATTGTGGTGTACGCGGAATAGAAAATTCTCATGAATTTATTTACATAGAGTGATTTGAATTTGAGGTAGCGAAGGTGGTTGTAGTACCGAAAATCCATTTACTTCATGCTTCCCTACACACCTGGTAAGGTAAATTCGGTAGCCGATGTACTGAGTAGGGGGACACATATACAGGCAGTGAAATAGACCAGTAGTGAGTAGAAACATATTGTGTTGTTCCCTAATATGCATTTGGAGGAGCCTGATAGACAATGATAAAATTTTCTATAATCCAAAGTTGTGACCAATACCTTACTGAAAAGAGTTAGGATGAGGTAATTATAAAATTTTAAAGGCCTAGTTCTACGAGATGTTGTGGTAACTGAGGACCATCCTCCTGGTTAGATGGTAGGTGATTATGAGATCCTGCATATCCATGGACATGTTTTCGGTTCTATTAGATATATGTGAGGAGTTGATATGGGGGTTTCATGATTCATCTTGGGAATTTCATCATGGGGTCACCAATATGTACCCTGACTTGCAACATCAGTACTGGTGGCCAGGAATGAAGAGAGAGGTAGCTAGTTTTGTTATATGGTGTTCCACCTATTTGTAGGTGATGGTGGGGCATCAACGACCAGATGGGATTTTACAGCAGTTACATATCCAAGAGTGGAAATGATATGATTTCATGATGTATTTCGTGATGGTCTTTCCGAGGGCTCCTTGAGATAATGATACTCCATGGGTTGTCATTGACAGGATTATGAAGGTCACACATTTCATTCCGATCAAGGATACCATCAATGTTTATGACTTTGGAACGTTTTACATCCTTGTTGTGGTATGACTATATGGTGTCCCTCATACTATCATTTCAGATAGGTACACCCACTTATAGTCTTGTTTATAGAATAGTTTTTAGAGGGTTCTAGCAACATCGGTGCTTCTGAGAACAACATTCCACCCTCAGACTAATGGTGAGTCAAAGAATACGATACAGGTTCTAGAGGACATGCTAAGAGCATGCGTACTAGATTTTGAGGGCTATTGGGAGAGGTAAATTCCTCTGGTTGAATTATTTTACAATAATATTTATGTTGTAACTATATATATAAAACCGTAGAAGATTTTACAAAGTTGGGCATGTCATTCTCCCTTGTGTTGGTTAAAGGAAGGAGAGACAACTTTACTGGGATAGTGTCTCATGTATAAGATATATGAGAAGGTCTAGTTGATTTAGAAGTTGATGGATATTGTATAGTCTCATCCGAAACCATAAGTTGATCGATGCAGATGACCACTAGAGTTTCAGGTCTATGATTGGGTTTTCTTGTGGGTTTCAATGAGTTTGGGACACGGGTGGGTTGGGATATAGGGTAAACATTCACCGAGATATTTTGAGTCGTTTGAGATTAGGGAGAGAGTTTGGTTGGTTCATATCTATTGTAGTTACCTTATAAGTACTGATTCATGCACGACGTCTTCCATGTATCTCATCTGCAATGCTATCATTCAGACCCATCACATGCTTTTCAGATCAAGGAGGATGGGATTCAGGATGACACATCCTTTGAGGAGCATCTGATTCACATAGTTGACATGAGCATGAAGGTTCACTGAGGCAGGTTAGTTATTCTAGTACTTGTGCTATGGTAACATGGCTATATAAGGGAAATGACTTGGGAGACGGAGGTCGATGTACGTGCTCAGTGGATAAAGTTGTTTTCAGATTAATCTAGACCACCCTTCAGAGAGTAATTTGGGTAAAAATTTCTATAAGGGGGGTAGATTGTAAGATACAAGGTTTTTCTTATGGTATAGATCATTGTTTTTGGGTTAATGTGTTTACATTCCTTTTATTCTTTATACCATAAGCTGGGATGTGGGCCGGTTCAAATTTTTTGGTAATGAAGGGTAAAAACAATCTTAAAGCTAGATGAAGGGTTGGTACACATTGTGTACTTGGAAGACACACTGTGAACTTCTAGTATACGCCATGTACTAGGCCATCACGACATGTAGCCAATATAGTGCAGAAAAAATTATACGGAAGTACATGTTGGGAACTAGGCTATCAAGCCATGTATATTCCCGATGGTTTTTCATAAAAAAAGAATTAGCCTCACATTTTGATGAACAATATTTTCCTCTCATTTCATGAACCCTAAACACTAATAAACTAATTTCTCATATATATAAGTTATCCGAACACTGACTCAAGTTCCTTCTATCTTGTTGGAACTATATCAGTAAGTACCCGATTCATTTTGAGTCATTCATAATTCATCAAAAAAATTACTGCTTTATTTGGATTTAGGCTTAGATACCCTAATGTTCCATTTTCCTCAGTTCATCATATTTATTCTAAACTAGGATAAATTAAGACATGATATTAGATGATATGTCTACTACTAAGATGAGGTAGGTGGACTATACATTCTTCCATCTTTTGGGTGATTTTCGGGTGTTCGACCTTTTTTCCTCCCGTCGTACTTTCCAGCGAGGCCTCGTTTTGTAGCGATTGGCTTGTCGTAGGTTTAGTTGGACGTAGTGAGGATTCTTGTAAGTTCCATTTAGGTGTGTTGGCACCCTTTTCTATTTTAATGGACACCCGAGGGGGTGATCGTAATGAAATATGCTTCTTATGCCTATTTAAACCACCCAAGGGGTGTGTTCGTGTGCTTGCCTTATTAGAGGAAGACCATGGATTCCTTGGTAGCTTGAGTAGCTTGTTTAGGATATATACTGCCTCATTGATTAATGAATTTCTTGTTATTCTTTGTCTATTTTGATATTTTGGCATGTTAAATGGATAATATTGCTGGGTATATCTATATGAAATGACTAATGGAATTATAAATGTTTTATATGGGAGGGTAGGCCCATATTCTTGTTTTGATATGTTCTTTGCTTGAGTGGGTAAAATCATGGCTTGGGAAGGTTGACGTGATTAGGTATACACACTTGGAATGAATGTTTATTTTGAATAATTGAATTATTTGATGAATGGTTTTATAGATCCCTTGGACTACTCTCCATGTACCTATAACACGATAGTGGACACCTTAGGTTGACTCTTCCCCTTGGTTCTTGATTTTATAGGATGCTTCAGGCCTTGATTCCCCTTGGATTCGGATTGATCCGGCTCACGTAAGACATGATATTATCATGGACCTTAGACCCCAACCAGTGCCTAACTGAGTCTTCACTATGGATAGCGATGGGAATCAATTTGATTCCTTGGACAAGCTCCTTGGATACAACCCTCTATTGTCTAGAGTTATTATATAGATGGATTGGTCTTATTAAACCATAGATCCAGCCCTTGAGGAATACATTTCACTATATGGTGTGGAAAAGGGATATTTGATTTCACTGTATGGTGTGGCCGTGGGACACTTGAATTCATTATACTGCATGGTTGTAAGTTTCAAGATACATATGGATGTACGAAGTAGCCATGTGACTAGTTTGGTTACATTTCTTTTAGCTTCCTTGTTAGGAACATACTCTCTTTTGAAGGCGCCCTTGAATGATTGTTGGTTTTACTAATTAGAGTAGACTTGTTCCATGTGCATACACACATTAAATAATAGTTATTTACTCTTACTGGAACGTTTGTAGAATTTTTTTTTACAACTGTACAGACCGAGGAGTTTACCTATTGGGATGTTTATCTCACACTCTGTTTGAGCCTCCTTGGAGACCCAAACAGATTCTACAGTTACAGGTGATGATAGGGTCAAGATCCCTAATACAGATTATTAATTGTGTCTTTGGAGTAGGAGAGCATAGGACCATGTTGGGGCTTGAGAAGTTGGGACACATTTTGGTCATTTGTTCTTTTTGGGATACATGAACTATATTGTATTTTCATACACCTGTTTTTTCTACTTTCTTGATACATGTATCATCTACATCATTTTGTATATGAAACACTTATGGTTTTTAATCTGTATTCTTGTCTTGTATTTCTTTCAGTCGTCAGTTGTTTATTTTTCTTCCTTTATTTATTGTATATTGACATCCACTATGATACATTGGTAATGAGGGCATAGTCTCCTCACTGACTCACCTAAGCCCTTGCTTCTAGTCAGAAGCCTCTGGCATTTGGGGTGTAACAACATAAACATTAATTAATGATAATTCCTCTTGATATGATGCAATATTAATATAAATGTGAACTTCATTGTTTTATGTTTTTGGATTTTAAAGTACCATTATGAATTGCAACCATTGCTAAAAAAATCGTTGAACTGTGATCACATCATTAGTGTAAATATATGGCTTTAACTAATCTAATTTACTCAAACAAAGGAAGTTATGACCTCATCTAGTAGACTTTCCTCATACGAAGCCCATTTGTCAGAGCTAGAAAAGGAGGTGACATCACTGGGATCCTCTCTTGACCAATCACAAGACGAGCTTGAATTCATTTAGCTCAAGCGGAACCACCTACGAGAGAAGTGGAAGTTGATATAGATTACCAATCTATTAATGCTATCTGAGCCACTTTAAGAGTATGTCACCATCGTGCACCATAGCCTTTGGTCTTATGAAGGTTTTATAAGGGGTTATGTAACACGACCATAGAAAAATTATTATGTGAATTTTTTTCCTATAAAATAATTAATATACATTTATTTTATTACTGTTACTTTGTAAATAGTTTTTAATGTACAAATTGTATTTTTAGTTATTATTAAACTAAGAAATATATTTTAATTAATTAATGGATTTTATTATTAAATAATATAATATAAATATTATTTAATTAATTTTTATTAAATATAAATGATCATATAATTTTTTTAATGAAATTGTAATTTTTATTATGGTTTGAAAGCCATTTTTGTCAAAACCAATGAATTTTTTATAAATGTATGTTTTTATTTTAAGTAAAAATTAACATATTTTGAAAATTATTTAGATAAAATGAATATTATTTTTTCAATCAGGGTGTGGAAATTATCCAATGGTGAATTTTTAATAATTTTATAAGACAATCGATTTTTTGGGCAAAAATTAAATACCGTTTAAATATATTATGTGTTTTATGAAATCATAATGACCGAATAGTGATGTAATAAAATACATTAAATGGTATTTTCGGCCAATATATATTTTATAATTAAAATAATGTGATTTTAGGTTTGTTTGATTTATTTTACAATACATTAGTGGTCCCTCTTAGAGTTTTAAAGCATTTTCACTTTTTAAATGAATTTCCTTAAGAGTGTGACTCACCTCCATATAAGCACCCACTATATTTTATGAAGTTATGATATTGGCCATATAAAATATTATTTTACACTCCCCATAGAAAAAGAACCATTGGTAAAAACCATGGGTTGGACTGTTGAATCGACTAATTTAATGTGTGGTGACCCAAACCTAAAAAATACATAATTCCCTCTCATTTCTTATATAAACCCACACATGATTCCACTTCCTCTTCACTCAATACATTTTGTGTTTATCAATCCTCTTCCCTATTCTCTTTATAATCCACCCATGGTTCCCCAAGAACCCATTAATCCTCTCTCAAGCCTCTTCCAAGCCTTTGGGATCACACATCCAATTAAGGAATTTCTTCCCTTCTCTTTTTTGTCTCAATTTCATTACGGTGTAATACACTTTTAATTTCAATTAAAAATGATGGTTAATGATTTAGAACCTCCAACATACTTCCCTATTTATGTTTTAAATTATTTGTGACCTCTTTATCTCTCATTAATGCCTTCCGTGTACACCTGTTACCATCCCAAAATTCAGTAAGGAAATTCTCTATTCTCATACACATTTAAGAAATTGTTTTGTATTATGAATCGAATTTCCATTAAATTTTTTGGGAAATGTATCCATATGAACCCCATAAATTACATTTCATGTAAATATAATGAGACACCCATTTTTGTCTCATGAACTAATTTATGAATTCTTATGTCAAGCTGTTACACTGCTGAAATTGCACCGTGATTTTCCAATCAAATGTCATTGTGTAGTGAATTGCATTCCCATTTCTCTATCAAGGGTGTTCAACATTAGGCACATTTACATATTGATTATAGATTTACATGTATGAATTTCACATTTACATTATTTTTTAGTAAATTAATAGGTTTAATGAATCTATGTTATATAATCCATTTTTTAGATTTTTGCCTGAAATGAAATGTTTAAGAAGGGTACGACCTAATAGCATTCCAATGCATTGGGTAAAGATTATTATCATGATAATTTAATTACAAAAAGTTTTTACTAATTCTAATTCATTTTAAATGAGGTTTTACACTTGATCGATGTGCAAAGAGCCTTGGGTAATGCACAAATCATGTTAAATGTTGTTGCCACAATTCCATGTTCTCATAATCACAGTTTATCACGCCTTTATGTTAATGTTTCTCTTTTACTCCATTGATATTACTATGGTCTAGAATTTATTGTATTCCTCATGTTATTCCATGGTTATTATCTTACTGGGCTTTATAATTCAACCTTTTTTATTCATGTCCTCAGGTTATCCCATGCAATGATAAGTACAAGGAAATGTAGTGGTCATGTAAAGGATGTTTTCAATAAAGATGGTGTATTTCATATTTTATGTTGTTATGTAATGATACTATTCCCCAATGAAACTTGACCTCTCGATCTTATATGTTTTATAAAGTGAATTTTATGTAATAAATCATGTTTAAGAGTGAAATAAAGATCAGTGTTGTCGTATTTGGTATCAGAGGCTATGTTTAGTTATTTTTGGGATTAGGATTAATAAACCGTATAAAAGCCTTATAGACATTACTAAGTATAATAAAAACATCCCTATGTTTTTTTGAGTATTAATTACGTGGTTTATAAATAAAATACATCCCTATTTAGATATGAAGAGGTAGAGGCGACTCTGACACAGATGTACTTAGGGGTGAGGACCCCAACAAGGAGTTTCAGGCTTGAACCATGGTATCCTGCTACACAACAACGGGCATCGATGCACACTTGGTTATGACACTTCTAGGGTATATTATTTTATAAAATCACAATTTTAGTATGAACCCTTATTAAAGAAATTTAAAAAATTCCCCTAAGTATATTTTTTAGAATGTTGATAATGAATAACATAGACTAAAGCCTATGGATTCATAAGTAATGGAAATAAAGGTAATGTATATTCCATTCATTTTGTCTTTGGATTACCCTTTATGTGTTGCCCCTAACATTCCTTTTATTCCATCCAATGGATGGTAATATTAGGAATAGGTCTAACAACCAATGTGAAGATCAAGGGGATGAATGTGCTAATGAGATGCCCAATCCGATGGGAGCGGGAATCACGAACTTTGTCAGACTTCTCTATTAGTTAACTTAATATTTGAATAGAAACTTGGGTCAATAGGAACATTCTACCCCCTCCCCACTAAGAAATAAATATTTTCTATTGAGAGCTTTAGGAGACAAATGACTCCTACTTTTATTACATCATATGATCCCTCAATCGCCGAAGAATTGTTCAATTACATTGAAAAGGTCTTCTTCATCCTTTAATGATCTAAAATAGAGAAGGTTCTCTTGGATTCTTATTGTATGGAGGGTGATGCTATTCAATGGTGGACATTGATAAAAAATATAAATCCTGATGAGGAGACCGAGGCATTGGAATGGAAGGATTTTTGAAAGATTCTTTTTGATAAATACTTTCCATGTGCCCTCTGACTTAAGATTGAAATGGACTCCATTGCCCTGAAGCAGAAAGATGATGAATATGTCAGAGTATACGAGGAAAACGTCATAATTCTTGCACGATATAAATCCGTCTTTGTTGTTACCCTTGAATGCATGGTTTACAGCTTCTTTGGTGGGATAAAACCTTCCCTTTGGAAAGCACTGGTGATCTGTGAATTCGACATCTATGAGAAAATTCACCGATGTGCCCTTATAGTCGAAATGGAGATCGAATAATCTCAGGGGTATCATGGGGATAAGGAACATAAGGTGGACTTCAATTCTGGTGGTCTTATGGAGAAATACAACGGTGCTATGAAAATCCAACACCCCACTTGAAAATGGCGTCGAAAGAAGAACACCAGAAATTTCCTGAAGGGGACAAGGAAATGCTTAGGTGTGGAAGATCCGGGCACCTGACTATTAACTGTCCGCACACAAAACCTACAGCTACAATAGATGAGAGGAATGCTCTGCATAACCCTAAAATCATTATTCATTGCTTCTTCAGCAAATAATCGGGGCACATTGCAAATAATTTCCCTAAAACAATGGTTTTAAGATGCAACATACTTCTCCCAAGGCAGCAAGGGTGAACATTTTCAATCACTACCACTGAAGTGAACAACGACAATGTTGTGGTGAAACTTATGCTTGTTATTCATTAAAGAATAGAGAACTTACTTTTTGATTCTAGTTCTATTCATTATTTTATATGTAAAAAGTTTAGTAGAACAATCCCAGCACCACCACAAGTAATCGATGTAAAGATGTCGATGAGTACGAAAAATAGGGATTCACTGCTATAAAATTGAGCTATAGGCACGCCTATAATGCCACAGATTAAATAATCCATGGCTACAACCCAAAAAATAGCCACTGTTCTGTGGCTGAATACTATGACCCATTAATTTCATCTTACTTTTTCTCAATCCATCCTCCATGAAACCCCTCAACATCCCGACGCCCACCCCGATGTCTCCTCTCCGTGACCCTCCTCATCCAGAGAAGTTGCCCCGAGCGGCCTCCAAACCTCATCTCTTCCTTCTTGACGCCTCCCTGATACCTCATCCCCGACACCTCCTCACCAATAGCTCTCAATACCCACAACGCCTCCTCATCACAACCCTCCTCCCCACGATCCTCCTCCTCCAGTTAAGATGCTCCGAGCGGCCTCCATAGCTCCTCCCTCCCATCCCAACGGCTCTCCCCCACAACCCTCAACACCCCTGACTCCATGGTCGACACCTCCCATGCCCTATCATCAATTTATTTTAAAATTTCTTTGATTACTTCTTTTCATTATTGAATCTGAATCTAATACTGGATGAGGAGTGAACTACGAAGTCATGGTAGATGGTCTTGTTCTTTTTCAATTAATGACTAGATAGTCCTAATTTTTTGTTAATGGATCTTTCCCATTTTGGGTTCATTCATTATTCAACACGTTTTTTGTGCAGTGGTAGATAATGATAAATGGAATTCAGAATAAATTTCAAACATTATCTTGTTGTGTGATGGGATTTAGGCTGATTTTATAGATGAAGTAACCATTTTAGATCCTTTTGATACTTATAGGTTCTCAGAATAATTTGGTCATTTAAAATATGTTACATATTTACCTCTAATCAATATTTAAAAATAATATAACCTATTTTTCCTTTATTAAATGTGGCCGATGATGATGAATGAGGATTCTGACATAGAAATTTCATTACATCTTGAGAATGGTCCAAATAAATTCTCATCGGGTTATTACATGTTGTTGTTTGAATTATATACCAATGGGGTATTGTGGAAACCTATATGATGGGTGTATAAAATATTAGTTTCTCAAAGATACTTTAATGTCATACTATCTTTATAATTAATTTGGGGAAATGAATTATGTCCCATTATTCTAATAAATTTGAGGGAGTTCATCCACATGTTTTTTTTTGTGATTGGTGAAGACTCCACATGTATGAATACTTGTGTTGGAAGACCTAATTACATTTTTCCTAGTGGAAAAATGTTAGGTATTCATCTTATCAATGCTAAAACAATCAATTTCAACCATTAAAAATAAATAAAAGGCAATGGTGGAGGACTTTCTTACAACTATGACACAATTTAAAGAAGATATCACCATGAAAAATAAAATTCTGGATTGTATACCAATAATTGAAGTTGAACAGAGACTGGGTCCCTATATTGTCATCCAGATTCAGGTTGAATGAATGTGGGATTAGTTCAAGGTTTAAACTATTTTCATATATAATCCTTTAGAGAAAATTTATGCTAAATATGACAACCTTCAACAATATTCCTTATCCTAGGTGTAGGTGTGTTTAATTATTGACAGTGGCACATCCTTGATCAGAATGTTTTCATTTATTGAGAGGATTTAGCCACCCATGAATATGATCTCATAATATTTATTTTTCCAACCACCATACATTATATTTAATGGATAAAAATAATTATTTAAATCTCTTAACTATAGTGGAAGTGAAACTTCATGATTTTATTTCTATATACACTATAGAGATGCATGAATATGTGGCTCACATAGACAGAATAAAGTCGCAACTATCATAAAAAAACATAGGTCTAGAATCCATAAAATTGAAAAGACAAGAGATAAACCCATTTTTGACACAAATTCTATACACTATCAAAAGATGGAGCTATTCATAGAACCAATCTCAAGTAGGCCCTTAACACCTTTTGTTTGGAATTAGTAGATCTATTGAATCAGGTCGGTAGAATTTCACAATATGCACATAATTTACATTTCATTTTCTAATTAGTTCAAGAGAGACTCTAATATGTGCATACTCCTCCATAGTTTTTTCAATGAAAAAAATATTTTATGCTCTCAATCATTTTTCCATTTGTTACAACATCCCCTTGAAATTTTAATAGGAATAATGGATTAGACGTATTTTCTTTTCAAAATGACTAAATTTTATCATGTTAAGATTATAATAATGGTTACATGAAAATGAATCTAAAATTTGAATGTTTAGGGATTTATAAGACCAAATTACACTAATGTTTTAGTCTGAATGGAGATTATTGATAGTTATTAGGTTAATTGCACCATCCATGGTTTTTTATTTCATGAATATGAGATTCCCTACATAGATATGACTCATGTGTAGGGAGATAGAAATTTTCTATTTCTATATTCTTATACTGTGTACAAAAATATAGGAACATATTTTAGAATATTATATAACAATCAAACACATATAAAAAATGTATACATGTGTAAGTGTAACGGGCTATATGATAGTATAAACATATATCTAAGGACCACCTTTTTCATATTTGTCCATGAAAATATGTACTCAGGTTCCAAATGTACTTATATATATGTAAAGTTTCATATGGGTGAAAGAAGAAAAAATGATGATTCGAGTTGTCGTCATCAAAAGCAACGCGCCTTGAGGTTGAGGTTGGTTCCCTCTACCTAAACCTTTATATTGGAATCTTTAATTACCTGATTGTTTTAAAAACATGTTTCCAAAATTGCATTATTGTTTAAAAAATTGTTTTCTAATAACCACTAGATTTTTCAAGGAAGAATATGAATATAGCCATTGATCATGTTCACATATAGGTTGTAGAGAACCTAAAAATAATTATTAGTAAATTTATTATACTTATATTAATGATTCATGGGATTGTACTGATAAATATTTGAGAACCAAGAAGCACTCCCCCTCATAATCAGATCCCTTCAAAATGAAAATATTTTAATTTTGAATAGAATATTGTTTGAGTAATAATATGGATTAATGAAGTGTGAGTACTGAGGTTTTATGAATATGAATCTTTAATTAAAAAATGGTAAATAATTCTCTTGAAGTCATGAGAATCCATTTTACTGGTGATGTGATCTTATACATATAGAGATGTCGGCACATACATTATTGAAATTTATAAGATTTATTATGTTATAAGAATTGGATGATTCAACGTTCCTAATGCATTATAATCCCATCCTTCCTCATGCGATTAGCATTGAATTCCTTGGGTGATGGACCTCGAGTTCATTAGGTGATGAGCCTAAAATACCTCTGGTGACTAGCCAATAGAGGATGAGTATCATTGGGAATAAACATCAGGGATTGGTGAACCCGTTAATAATTTGTATCCTTAAAAAATTATATAATGCATAACATAGGGCATATTAGTCATCATAATCATAACAAAATATTAAAATTTTGATTCAAGTAATCTTATGGAATTCCAAGAAATAGATTTGATAGGTGAGGTTCCCCAACCATTGCTAATCAGTGTAGTGGTAGAATAAGTTACCATGATTCTTCTAAAACCCATAATCACCCAAACATGGAAATTTCATACCTCTGTTATAATGAAATGACTGTTATCGCCCTCACCTTCTTTCCCATATAGGGATCATGCAGTGGAAGGTTATCAATACACTTTTCAACCACTATGAGTCGAAAGAAATCATACCCACTAAAAAATGTCTAGGGATGATCTAGAATCCATTGTTCCACAATAAAATAACCAATAGAAAAGATCCTACATTGGGGGACATTCAGGGGGAGGGGGTGTCCTGGATGGTCTGTAGGGAGGGAAAGTGGGTCAGCAGGGGGGTTGTGTAGGGGGGTGGGGCACGAAGGGCTATGTAGGATAAAACCTCATGTGGTTATTGGGGATCCTTCATCTTCTTCTTACAAATATGTTATACAACCTCCCTAGCATTAGAAAAATAGATGTTCACTATATAAGGGAGATCAGAGTCCCCTACTAGTGCCAAATCATCTCAACCCTCGACAAAAACATGCCTAATGAATTAATAGATTCACCTATGGTACACCCCTCCATCAATTTGTTTATGCTTTCTGAATTTCCAACTTGTATACAGTATAATTTTAGTCATTTTTTGCACATTTTCTTTTCATGTATTTTAGGATGCCTATATCTCACAATTAAACATCATAATACTTGATGACTTTGAGGGGTAATTAATATAAATTTCAATGCAATAATGCTTTTTTCCTTTTGTTAGATAACCAATGTGATGTTCTTTTTAGTATAGGCTTTTGGAGTACATTGCCATTGGATCTCGTTTTTCTAATATTATTTCTCAAACGCCAATAGCCTTTTTGTAACAGCTTCCTCCCCAGGCATTCTTCTAATCCCTTTTATTAGTATAACTCATTCTAAATATATATTTATGAGGTTTTATTTGTCTAAATTTATTCACAAGAACAATATTTCTTGTGTGTATTCTTTCACATGAGAGGTTGTCTTTGTGGATAAGGATGCATGCTATGTAGAGAACCAACAACAAAACATAGCCCATGCTTGTCCATGTGAAAATATATATAAGGATCATTTTGTGGTAGTTTATGCTTATATAGCTTGTTTTACATTATTGAATTTATGTTTTCCATTTTAATCATTACTCCTCTCATTTGAGACACCACAGGCATATCCAAATATTTTTTTGACTCACAGGGGGGTGTGAAGGCTTGGGGGCTGGTGCAGGCTGGGGGTGGTGCAGGATAGGGGCTGGTGCAGGCTTAGGGGTGGGGGTGTAGGGGGTGCAGGGGGATGTGCAGGCTAGGGGGTAGGGTGGAGGGCGAAATGTGGTAGGTGTAAGGGTGGAGGGGTGTAGGGGGTAGGGGGTATGATGAAGGGGACAGGGGGCAGAGGCAGGGGGAAGGGGAAGGGGGAGGTCTACAGAGCAGTGGGGTAGGGAGCATGGGGTTAGGGGTTAGTGCAGGGGGGCAGGGGGTAAGTGGTAAGGGGCATGGTGGAGGGGGGTAGGGGGCAGGGGGTAGGGTGGAGGGGGGAAGGGGGCATGGTGGAGGGGGCAGGGGCAAGGGCAGGGGGTAGGGGGAGGTCTACTGGGAAGGGGGAGGTCGACAGGGGAGGAGGGAGGGGTTGGGTGGAGGGGGTATGGTGGATGGGGGAGGTCTGTAGGGTAGGGGCAGGGTGTGGTCTACTGGGGGGTCTGTTGGGTAGGGGAAAGGGGTGGGTGTAGAGACCCAAACTTGATGTACATGGACATTACAATACTCTTGAGGAATACTTAATACATAACAAAAACATACACCAAAGGACCGTAATAGTTTACTATCTTTGGAAACTCAGAACATAATCTTCTATTCTTAGTTAAAGATCTTCAACATCTCCTATAAAGATTTCCTCCTTTTTTTCTTATATAAAACTTTTCTTTATATCTCGGGGAAAAGAAAACATATAAAGGGTGATCTCAAATGATCACTGAGGGTATGCATGGAGAAAATAAAACAAACCATATACATTTGATCTTCAAAACATTAACATAATTTTTACACATCAAAATATTGAGTTGTGAAATAAATCATGGTAGTATGTCAGGAATAGGTCATAAAGGAACATCAATCATGATAATATATCATGGGAATAAAAAAATTTATTATGTAAAACTATTAACCACCTGATATGACTTCCATTTTAGCCAAGGCATTGCTGCCAAGACCATATTAGTGGACAAAGTCCCTTTCTGAATAGAGTTCACTCCTCCTTCCAATCCTGTATCACTGAACCAGATTAACTTACCATTCCAGCCATGTCTATCTCATGAGATAATAAAATTTACCCAATGAAGTGGAGGGATATATTTTTCCCACCCATCTCTTAATGAAATCATTCTTACTTGTTCCAGAATATATACATAAATCATTCATCATAACCCAAAAAATAAAAATGGGTTTCATAAACATCATCCCATCATAACATAAACAATATAACGAAAATGGATGTAATTTCATCATAAGAAAATTTAAACCATGTAAATCATAGAGATATTATCCTTGAATCATACACATATGAAATAATGTAATCTTAGAAGGAAAATGGTTTTGATAAAACACTTGAAAAGAATTATTGAGGAAAATATCCTTTCTTTACAAAAATCATTTTTTCCCAATATGCCACACAATTTTAAAGGAAAAGTATTTTATTGAAAATAACACTGAAATATTGTAGAGTAATATTCATGAAAATAAGGTCTTAAGAAATCATAAAAATCTGTTCATTCTGTATAAGTTCAAAAACGCATTCTTCTCGTACTTATGCCGGAAAAGTCAATAAGTTCCTCATATGGTAAACAAAAGAAACATTCCTTCCATAACACAATTTAAAGGTAAAAGAGGGGTAAACATGACTTTAAACATAGATGGAATAATATTAAAAACATTAAGAAAAAAAATTTATGGACATGGATGAAAAATATACCCCAGTAAATACTTACAAATAAACAATCTGAGATAAAAACGATATTGGAATAGTTATCCCTTACCTTAGGTCTGATATGCTTCGTACATATCCAAACCTCTTGTATAATTATATAAATAATGTCATTGATTTATTATAGAATCATATTCATTGTTATGATATCATATATGGTTCGCTTCTGACTTTATATTACCCATTCTTTTGTAAATTCTGTGTTAAAGCAGCATTTTGGGTAAATTCATTTTATTTATCGTACGTTTTTGTACTTGTTGTTCTTTATATGATTATTAATAATATCATGATTTACTTATTTCCATAATGTAAATAATGATTTATATATCTTATATATTCAGTATATATATATAATAGATAGATAAATGAAATGAAATACACCATTCATGGAGACGGTAGGACGTACGTACGCATTAACGTTGTTTTCCTTTCCTTATTGACATGAATGGAAGTATGTAGATGACATATATATATTTATATAAAAAAATCCTGTATCTTTATCATGTGTTATGTTTCATTTTTATTCATTATATATACTTTATAATCATTCTTGAATGGTTAACATTGAGAATGAATCTCACCGCGTCATAGAGACGGTAATCTGTACGTACGCACGAGTGATGATATCGTTCCCATAATTATTGAATTGAATTAGAGTGGATAATATAATATCTTAGAATCCGTATGATGTTCTAATAACTATATATAGTTATTATTTACAACATTATACCCATCCATGTAAGGTGGTGGTGGAAAAATTGATTACACCACGTCGTGGAGACAATATTCCATACATACGCACGCACGGTGATTTCATTATCCGTAGGATGGATAGATGGTGAAATGTGGTTGTTGACTATTTATAATAACATATCAGTATATTATTGATACTAACGTTATTACTTTATAATGAAACAACTAAATAAGAATACATTTAAGAAGAAAGAAACTTGAAAGAATCGGTAGAAGAGATTACCTCTACTTCGACGCACCTCTTTTAAGATTCCTCTTAAGGCACTAGTGTTGGTCAATTGAGGAAAAAATTCTCTATAATGTTTCTATTAATGTTGAGAAGGGAAATTTTTAGGGGTTTTCCGAGCTTGAAAGCTAATAATTGTGTAATGAGAAGAGAGAGGGGGTGCCATTTTATAAGGTAGGAGAGGGGAACTTTAAGAAAAAACAAAAAATATTATTTTATAATAAAGTCATATTCGGTTTATAGTAGCTCCGAATTGATTTATTTTTAAACTAAAGAGGGGATGGGTCGAAATAATTTCAAAAATAAGGTTTTATACAAGTTTAGGTTACTATTTTAACCTTATCATTTAGATTTAACTCTAAGATAAAAAATTCAACTTTTACCGTGACTTCTTTTTTTCTTACACTATATGGTTTATAAATGTACTATAACAAGCCAAACGAACCCCGAGTGGTTCATTATTAATATATATAACGTTATCTATGTCATTTGGCTGAACCATAGATTTTTAGAAATATAATAACATTAAATAATATAATATATGTTTTAAAAAGTATTTTATTTCAATTTTGACACTATTCGGTACTTGATTTTTGTGAAATTCATAACAACATTATTAGTTCTAAAAAAATTAATTAAATCCATACTAACATGTCATATTAACCTATAAAATTATTGGAATTCATAAAAAGTCTAAAATTACATTTATTTGGGTATTTATAACATCAATTATGTTAATATTTCATTAATAAGATAATTACCGCATCATCTTTGTGTCATAAATAAATTTATTTATATAACGTCTAAAAATTATAAATAAAATACTATCATGTAAGAAATATTTCTACCTTTATAATGAATATTCACATTCTAATTTATCTTATTTATATCCCTATATTAAAAATGATTTAGTTATTAAACATTGATTTTAACTCTTTTAACTCTTCTTTAAATAAAATAATAATAGGTGTCCTTATCTAATCTAAATAAACATAAAGGGTAATATTTTATTCCTAAAGTTTTTTTTGGTCGAATTACACTTATACAGTAGAATTAAGACATTTTTTAGGGTAATAATAATATCATTTTTTACCCTTCATTACCCTATTAACATTAAACCGTGGTAAATAAAAGTAAAAAGTTACTATTCACCAAAATTATTTTTATCTTATTAAATCACATTATACTCCTTAATATTAACTGTGTATCTCTGATTTTCAAAATTCAACTCACAGAAGTGGTAAAATTATGTTTTATGTACAATTGCAAATGCTCCTAGGAGGTGGGTAAAAGATGGTGTAAAGTTCAATAAAAATTTTATATATCTAAAATTATTATAAAATGACTCCAATTAATTACAATGAAATTATATAAGTAATATGTATCTATTTTGACCTAAAATAAATTTAAATAAAATAAATTATTATTTAAATAAAAGGTCAGTTTTAACCAATTACTCAGTGTTTTCACTATTCATCAAAAATTGAATGTTTTTAAAAAATACATAAAATTCACCCTAGGATTATTTCGATATTCCGAATTTAAAAATGAAGACCATTTTGAAAGATAAAATTTATAAAATTTCATAAAGTGGGTATTACTATTCATAATGGCTATATAATATTTTAATATCATATCGTTGTTTAGTGAAACTCAGTATTGCGTACAACACACACTATCGTGGAAGAACGTGATTGCGTGTAAATCAAGACATGTCAGGGTTGCGTGTGGTGAAAGATTCCTTTTTTGTTGTGTATAATTGAATCCAACCACATTTCATTTATACATTCAATATATATATATACCAACACTAAATATTGCATAGAATAACTTCTATCAAACGAACTTGAAATTTTGTGTAACATGATCCAAGAATAGTGTTGCGTATAATACAAGCCAATACGGTGTTTTGTATAGCGCAAGATAATATTGGTGTAGCATACAACACAATACATCAAATAAATTATAAAGAATACTTCTCATAAAATCTTAGGTTATTACATTCTACCCCCCTTAAAATGAATTTCTTCTTCGAAATTCGTCGGGGTTATAAATGGGTTTCTACTTGAATGTTTATTTAATAGAAACCCACATCGTAAAAAGGAATAAAAACAGCTAACTTTAATAACTAATGTATGAAATGTAATGGTTAACCAAATTAACTAATAATTGGGTTTCCACATAGGAGAACATAGGTGAAAATATAGATATGGAAGAGAAATCTAACCATCATGTCCTGATGGAGAGTGGTAGAGATCATGGATATGAAAAATCCAACAATCACAATGCCAAAAAAATTGATGACATAAGGTACCATCTAATTCATCAGACATGAGGGAAATATGACAACATTTTTGGATTTCAAGATCATTTCCCTAATGTTGAATAATTATTTAATTAAAAGAAATAATTACTTGATTTATGTACAATCTCGTTGTTGTTCGTGCCTTGAACAATTTCCACTTCATCTCTTAAAGAAATAAAGTTGAATTTGTCTTCTGTGATGTGTTAGCGGATCTTGCGATCGAAAGATATGTCATTCCATCAGTCTCAAACATAAGGTTAGCAATATTTATATGCATAAGTCCATTTATAGTGAGATTAATCGCATATGGTTCCAAAAATGGACTTATACTTCATCTATCATACCACATAATAAAATAAAACTAATTTCTACAAACCAGGGACTTCCTATAGGCCAATGGTAGGCAATAAAGGCATGTCGCACTTTAGTTGTGGGTTCGATTCCCACAGCCTTGTTTGATGCGATGGGTTGTCACCCATCCTTCTGGTTGTCCCTTTTTCTAAAACTACATTATTATAAAATTCATGCAATAATATCGAAAAAATTTCTAGCCTTAAACAATATTATCTTATGTCTAACGTAATTCATTTCAATCTTTAGGCTTATACAAAATACTCTGGTCCATGGTCATAGTATAAAGAAATCGATTACTTTAAATGTCCAATAACTAGCACGGGAATACCATCATTTATCCCCCTTATATCATATGATATATCTTGTTGGTCACATTCCAAAATTGTGAATACCTAAATCATGTATTCTATTGTAAAATGAATACCCATTGAACCTTAGTGAAAACATCTATGTTGTCAAAAGTTATCTCTTTCCACATACCAAAATACCAAAATTTATATATACTCAAACCATGATATCAATTTGTCCTTATATCAGTCATGAGATCATGAATACTATCAAAATTTTCAATTTTCTCCTTATCCTTTCATTATGTGCATATCATCCACTTTCAAAAAATATTGTGATCATTTTCATGGTTACTGGTACCATATAATTATTGAAAACCAATACATAGATATTCCAAAATTCCACAACACCATAAATGAGATTCCATGATACTATTTTGAAATCCCATTACATAAAAACATAATCATTCCATAACATCATTATCATACTCAACATCAAAAATAGTGATCGTATGTGACTTCACATTATCCTTTTCCTTAAGAGGTTTCTCATTTCGATCATCATTAAACCTTGGATTAGGGCATTGATTAGCATAATGACCCATTTCCTTTAACTTGAAGCATTGAAGTGTTGGTGGAGCATTCTTTGTAGTCTTTTCTATATTCACATCATTAGAAAACCTTTTCACATTACATCGGAAATCAACTGCTCGATGACCTTCTTTTCCACATTTGAAATATTTTCTAGGATATTTTAGACAATCTCCACCATACTTCATTCCACACTTTCCGTATAAATAAATATTCACCTTCTTTTCCCCATTGTTCTATGATTTTTCCTTGAACTCCATCTTTTGTTTCTTCTCAAAACCATGAGTGGATATGTAACTCCAAATTCCAGTTCTACCTTGATAGAACAATGAAAATTTTCTTCATATGTTCTGATGTCTCTTATAGATAATTCCCTTCGAAGACTTCGTATTAAGAAACTGAAGAATCGATCAACATTACTTTCAGGTTGGATGATAAAGCCATATTCATACCTTGCAAGCCCTGTAAAATTATCTTCGTTTATTCCAACAGATTCATCATCGTTTTGGTTAATCTCAAGGAACTCCTTTTCCATATGTGTTTGAAGAATACGAGGGAAGTACTTATTGAAAAATATGTTCTTGAACTCATCCCATTTCAGGGATTCAGTTTCATCTTGGTGCCTTGTATTCTTAATAAAAGTCAACCACTAGTCTACTTCACCTTCTATCCAGTAAACAGCCAATATGAATTTTTCATGTTCTGAATAGAGAAGTATCGAAAATATCTTTTCAATGGTACTAATCCACTGTTCAGCAACAAGTGGATCAAAAGACCCACTGAATGAAGGTGGACGTTGCCTCATGAAGGACTCAATAGAATATTGTTCTTTTCTCTACTCATTTGGATGTCTAGAATGATTCAAAGCTTGTGTAGGTATAACAACATGATTTTTCACTCCATCTCTCATAACATTGTTTTGTTCAAAAAGAAAATCATTACATTGTCTATTTCATTGATCAACATGGTTCATTTGGGTTCCAAAAATTGTCTAAAACCCACAAAAAAGTGTGGGAGGCAAAAATATTCCCAGCAAAACATCATAGTAAAGCATGATTACATTCAATATATAACATCTTCTGTTTAATTCTATTATCGTTAACATAATTCTAGGACTATAACCTATATGTATAATTATCCTTAGGGACATCCCTAGACATACCTTAGAAATATCTCTAGGGATTTCACTAAAGATTTCTCATCCTAGTTTCCAAAGGATAACTAAACCCTTCATCTGATACCAACTGTAGAGACCCAAACTTGAAGTACATGGACATTACATTAATTTTTCAAAAAACTTAATACATAACAAAAACAAACACCAAAGAACCATAATACATTATTTTCTTTGGAAACTCGGAACATAATCTTCTATTCTTGGGGAACGATCTTCAACATCTCCCATAATGATCTTCCCTTTTTTTCTTACCTAAAACCATTCTTTATATCCTGGGGAAAATAAAACATATAAAGGGTGAGCTTAAATTCTATGTGAGGGTATTATTGGAGAAAATAAAACAAACCATATACATTTGAACTTCAAAACATGAACATAAATTTTATACATCAAAATCTTGAGTTGTGAAATAAATCTTGGCAGTACGTGAGGTATTGGTGATAAAGAAACATCAATCATGATAAAATATCATGTGAATAAAACATTTAATTATGGAAAACCATTAATCACATGATATGATTTTCATAGGAACCAAGACATTGCTGCCAAGACCATCTTAGTGGACAAAGTCCCTTTCTGAATCGAGTTTACTCCTCGTTCCAATCCAGTATCACCGAACAAGATTAACATACCATTCTGGCCATGTCTCTCTCATGAGATATAAATATTTACCCAATGCATTGGAGGGAGATATAGGTCCAACCCATCTCATAATTAAATCATTCTTACTTGTTCCACAAAATAATCATAAATTATTCATCATAACCGAAAAAATAAAAATGGGTTTCATAAACATCATCCCATCATAACATAATCCATATAAAACAAATGGATTTCATTTCATCATAAGAAAAGTGAAACCATGTAATTCATAGAGATAATATACTTGAAACATACACATATGAAATATTGTCATCTTAGATGGAAAATGGTTTTGATAAAACACTTGAAAATATTTCTTAAGGAAAATATCCTTTCTTCTTAAAAATCAATTTCTCTTTACAAAATGCCAAATAATATTAATAGAAAATAATTTTAAGGTAAATAATTATGAAATATTGTAGATTAAACTTCATGAAAATAATGTGTTATGAAACCATAAAAATATTTTCATGCCGTATAAGTTAAAAACATTATTCTCATACTTTTTCCTGAAAAGTCGAAAAAGTTCCTCATATGGAACACAGAAGAATGATTCCTTCAATAACACAATGTAAAAGTAAAATAGCGGGTAAACATGACATTAAACATAAATGGAAGAATATTAAAAACTTTAGGAAAAACATTTTTATGTACATGGATGAAAAATATACCCTAGTAAATACATACGAATAAACAATCTCATATAAGAACTTGATTGGAATAGTTATCCCTTACCTTAGGTCTGATATGCTTTGTACGTATTTGAACCTCCTGTATAACGATTTAAATAATTTCATTTACTTATTAAGAAAATAATATTAATTGTTATGATATAATATATGGTTCACTTATGAAATTATTTTACCCTTTCTTTTGTAAATTCAATGTTAAAGCCGCGTTTTGGGGAAAATCGTTTTATTTATCGTACGTGTTTGGACTTGTGGTTCATGATATTATTATTACTTATATCATTATTTACTTACTTAGATAATGTAAATTATGATTTATATATCATATATATTCAGTATATATATATAATATATAGAAAACTGAAATGGAATACACCGTTCATGGAGACGGTAGGCCGTACGTACGCATGAACATTGTTTTCCTTTCAATGTTGACTTGAATGTAAGTAAGTAGATGACATATATATATACATAAATTCAGTAGCTTTATCATGTAATCTATTTCATTATTATTTATTATATATACTTTATAATTATTCTTTAATGGTAAACATGGAGAATAAATCTCATCGCGTCGTGGAGACGGTAATCCGTACGTATGCATGGGTGATGATGTCATTCCCATAATTTTTGAATTGAATTAGAGAGGATGATATAATATCTCAGAATCAGTATGATTTTATAATAACTCTATATAGTTATTAATTACACTATTATACCGATCCAAGTTAGGTGGTGGTGGAAAAACAGATCACACCACGGCGTGGAGGCGGTATTCCGTACGTACGCATGCGCGGTGATTTCCTTTTTTATAGGACAGATATGAGGTAAAATGTGGTTGTTTAATATTTATAATAAAATATCAGTATATTATTGATACTGATTTTATTACTTTATAATGAAACAACTAAAGGAGAATAAGTTGAAAAAGAATGAAACTTGAAAGAGTCGGTAGAAGAGATTACCTCTTCTTCGACGCACCTCTTTTAAGCTTCCTCTTAAGGCACTAGTGTTGTTCTTTTGAGGAGACCAAAAGCTCTATAATGTTTTTAGTGACGTTGAAAAGAAAAATGGGAAGGGTTTTCCCGAGCATAAAAGTTAAAAATTTTGTAAATATAAGAGAGTGGAGGTTCCCTTTTATAAGGGGGGAGGGGGGAAACTTATTAAAAACTTAAAATATAATTTTATAATAAAGTCATATTTGGTTTATAATAGCTCCGAATTGATTTATTTCGAAGGTAAAGTGGTGATTGGTTGAAATCATTTCAAACATACAGTTTTATACAAGTTTAGGTTACTATTTTAACCTTATCATGTAGAAAAAACTCTAAGTTAAATAATTTAACTTTTACCGTGTCTTCTTTTTTTCTTACACTATATGGTTAATAAACATTCTATAACAAGACAAACGAGCCCCTAGAGGTTAATTATTAATATATATAACTTTATCTTTTTCATTTGATATATCCATATATTTTTTAGAATAGAATAATAATTATTAATATAATATTTTTTAAAAAACTATTGTATGTCAATTTTGACACTATTCGGTAATTGATTTTTGTAAAACTCATAACAGCATGATTAGTTAGAAAACATTTATTTAAATATATACTAACATGTCATATTAACCTATAAAATTAGTGTAATTCATAAAAAGTCTCAAATTACATTTATTTGAGTTTTTATAACATCAATTATGTTTATATTTCATTAATAAGATAATTACTCCACCATCATTGTGTCATAAATAAATAAAATTATTTATTTTCTAAAAATTATAAATAAAAATTAATTATGTAGGAAATTGTTTTAGACTTCTAATAAATATTTATAGTAAAATTTATCTTATGTATAACCCTATATTAAAAATTTTTCTGTTGTTAAACTTTTATTTTACCTCTTTTAACTATTATTTAAATAAAATAATAATAAGTGTCGTAATCTATTCCACGTAAACCTAATGGGTAATATTTTATTGATAAGGTTGTTTCTGGTCGAAATACACTTATTAAATAGAATTAAGATATGTGTTAGGGTAATAATAATATCATTTTTTACCCTTGATTAACTTTTTACATTTAAACGTGGTAAGTAAAAGTAAAAAAGTTACTATTCAGAAAAAATTATTTTTATCTTATTGAACCACATTTTACTCCTTGAAATTAATAATATCTCTTGGATTCATGAAATTCAACTCAAATAAGTGGTAAACTTAAGTTTTATCTACAATTGCAAATGCTCCTAGGAGGTGGGTAAAAGACGGTGAAAAGTCCAATAAAATTTTTATATGTCTAAAATTATGATAAAATGACTCCAATGAATTACATTGAACTTATATAAGTATTGTGTATCTATTTTGACTTAAAATTAATTAAATTAAATTAAATTATTATTTAAATATATAGTCAGATTTAACTAATAACTAAGTGTTTTCACTAATCATAAAAAATTAATAGTTTTCAGAAAAATACCAAAATTTCACCCTAGTCTAATTTCGATATTCTGAATTCAAAAATGAAGTCCATTTTGAAGGATAAAATTTATAAAATTTCAAAAGTGGTTATTACTATTCATAACAGCAATATAATATTTTAGTAACATATCGTTTTTTAGTGAAACTCGGTATTGTGTACAACACACGCAATCGTGGAAGGTCGTGATTGCATGTAAAAAAAGTCATGTCATGGTTGTGTGTAGTACAAGATTCCTTTTTTGTTTTGTATAATATAATCTAACCATATTTCATTTATACATTGAATATATATATATACACACTTAATGTTGCGTAGAATGACTTCTATCAAACAAACATGAAATTTTGTGTAACACGAACCAAGAATTGTGTTGCGTATACAACAAGCTAATTTGGTGTTGTGTATAGCGCATGAGACTCTTGGTGTATCATACAACAAAATACATCAAATAAATTAAAAATAATACTTCTCATAAAATCTCGGTTTGTTACAGTGGGGTAGTTGGGCAGTGGCGAAAGGGGGTGGGGCAGGGGGTGTAGTTAGTCTCTATAGGATTCCTTAATCTTAGATAAGGTTGAATAACCATTACAATCCATCTATTACTCTTCCGTTTTTCTTCATGATTAGGTCTCTCCAAATATGACCTCTTATTTAAAACAGATTTCTTTCGCCAAATCATGGCTTGATATTAGTTGCAACAAATCAGATTTTGTATGATTCTACTAGTTGTAATTGGTATGGCTTTAACACATTTTATTTTAAAAATCTAGGCCATTATGTCCCCTTATTTTAATTATAGCTTATAAAGATAGATTTGGATCCTGCAATTTGTACTCCTTTTTGTGGGTTGATTCCACTACCACATTGCATGAATTTACCTGTACATAGCTAGATTCAACATGTTATTTTAAATTACATTCACTGGTGGAAATTCCACTTATACCAACACCTACATACCAATGGTTTGAAAAAACCTTTGGATTAAGTTATTAGGTTTTTTTCTCAACAATGGAGAACTTTTCTTTGTAGCTAAAAAGTGTTTGATTTTCTTTTCACATTCTTATTTCTCACAATCTACACATTTATATTGAGGAAACATGGTTTTCTCTTCTTTAAAATGTTTATTATTGTTTGAAAATTTCATATTCACTTGAGCAATTAGAGAACTCTCAATTTTTTCATTTTTTGGTTTATCCTTTTATAACTCATAAGACTATATGATCAACCATTATTTCTTATCATGTTTATACTTATTCATAGGTGTAACATCCTAGATAAATAAGGAATAAGTCACTTTTCATATTTATTAATATTTTTGAATTAAATATTAATTTTACATTAATGGGGAGGCTATGTTCGATAGCATACCCGATACACAACAGTATGTTTCTTTGAAATTTTACGTTGCACACAAATAATATAATATTATTATTTTTAATTGTCATTAACTGTTGGTCGTTGTACTGGCAGGAATGAAAAAAACTAAATAAATTATTATTATTTATGTTTGTTAAATGTAATTACATTTATCCAACAAAAGTTAGTGGCTTAAAATGTTGACGAATCTAATTTTAAGTATAATTTACATTAAAAGGTTGATTTATCGCCTTTTAATGGTGAACCCTTTTAAAATCAAGTTTTGGTCACTTTAATATATTTTATATGACCAAATAAAATCCTTCTTTATAATGAGGAAATCAAAATTTACTTTGTGTAAATTTTTTATTTTTCCGAAAACGTTCAATTTTTAATGAATAATGAATAATATTGTATTTTAATTCAAAAGTGCCTTTTAATATAATTTATTTATATGGTTATATTATCTTTATAATTGGTTTTAAAGTTAAATTTAAATATATTTTTACTATTTAATCCAATGTTGGTCTTTGGAATTAATTTAACATTGAAATTGGACATAAGCATGTATCAATCTCATGATAGTTATTGTTTCTTATAAATACGATATTTGTTTTGATAACAGGAATTAATTTTAAAATTATTTAATTCCACTTATATGTTTTGAATTGGGAAAAAATACATCATATTTGAATTTGGAATATCAAATATCGCTTATTCTGAATGTATTGTATTTTTCTGAAGAACATCAATTTCTGATGAATACTGTAACGACTTAGTGGTATTTAAAAACTGACTTTTTCATTTAAAAGAAAATTTACCACTTCTATGAATGTAATTTCGAAAATCTGACATACATGGTTGTTATCAAGAAGTAAAATGTTTTTCAATATGATGAAAATAATTTTTGGTGAATAGTAACTTTTGACTTTTATTTACCGCATTTAAAGGTAAATAAGGTAATTCAACGTAAAAAGAATATTATAATATTTAAAAATTACCTTAACACTTATCCAAACCTTATTGGTTGAGTCATTTATGACCATGGGCATCTTCGGGTCTATTTTGGGACCCCATTGAGCTACTTGGGAGTGATAATGAAAATTTAGATTAATTAGTACATGCAAAAATGACAAAAGAAAATATCTTTTAGTAAATTAATTTATATATGTTGTTATAAAAGTCATATTTTTGACAATAAATATTATTTAGAAATATAAAAATATTTTCTACATGATAGTATTTTTTTTAAATTTTTAGACATCAAATAATTTAAATTATTTATAACACAATAATGAAGTAGTGTTTAACTCATTAATAAATAATTTAAATAAATAAGATTATAATGATTAAAAAACTATCCCAAAAATATTCAATTCATATTGGATGATTTTATTTCGATCATTAGTCATCTTATCTTCTTATATAATGATTTTTTCACTATTATAAACTGAATATCAATATATAATAAAATAATGTTTTCACACATTCCAAAAGAGCCCCTCCCCTCCCTTATAAAAGAAGACCACTTATAACCAATTACACACATATCTCAAGCTGTTTGGATAGTCCAAAATCATCCCAATTAGGCTCCCTACATCCCTCTACACCTCCTAGAAGCCTTACCTTATTCATAAGGGACTTCAAGATGTCCTTCGGTTCAAACCAATGGGAGTTACTCAAATTAAATGTAATAGTTTCTCTTATTTTGTTTTCATTTATTTTACTTCTCCTACCCCTAAACTTCTTTTATTCCATTATTTTGTAACAAAACCAGTATCCTCAATATACTATGATGTTTTTATAAGAATTATTAGACCTAAACTTACACACACCTCCATCTAATTGGTGATGAACATAATGTTTCTGTTGATGGAAAACTAATGTCTCACGAAACGATGATTGTTCAAATATATCCAACTGCCTCTCATGGTCGCCATTATGATGTAACTATATTTATATATGATATATATTATGTAAATTTTTTATGCTTCTTTATTTTCCATTTATAGCATTCCATTATAGTTTCCATAGTGGGTAAATACGATAATCTCATTTGAGGAAGTGCGGACTACCGCCCTCTCAAAGTGATGTCACTCGTTAATTCATTATGTGGGATATATAAAGGATACAGTTAATGATATTATATATGATATTATATATGATATTATAATGTAATTATAATATACCTATTTATAATTATGTTTTAATTCCATTAAAATATGAAATAGAAATGAAATAACCATTCATGCGTACGTACGACTTACCGTCTCCATGAACGGTGCATTTCATTTTTTAGCTCTAAATGTTATGTACTATTATAAATACATGTATATATAAGATATATATGATATATATGATATCTAAATAATGAATATAATTCTTGGATATAATGAACCTTTGACCACAAGAACAACATGTAATTATAAGAAGTCCATTTTGGACTCAAGTACCAAATATCGACAAAATGAACATTATTAACATAAATGATTACATAATGTTTATAACATGGTAAGAAATGATAAAAAATGAATAATAAACTTGAAAAAGGTACTTAATAATGTATAAATTAACTTTAGTATATTATTCAGGAGATTAAAGAACGATCGATTCAAGTCGAACACAAGGTAAAATATTTCTTATCTCACTTTTAATTCTGTGAGATTTCAATTGTTCGCCACTTATTTATTTCATTTGGTGTAATGTGTACTGCGATTGATATATATTATGATGATTATCTTTATATTAATTTTATTATGTGATTCATTTTTTGGTCATTAACTTCTGGTCATACAACTCGATTTGATTAAAATAAAGTATGAGTTTTTCATCTCACTTTTTATTCCTGGGAGATTCATGCTATATTTGCCACTATTTTCATTTGTTTGGTGTATGTACTACCCATGATTGTACTCTTTTTTTAATATAAGTTAATTTCGGAGTATTTACATATTCATTTTATGATCCTCCTTCATGTGGCGTATGTCTTGTACATTACCAAATTTGTAAGGGAACCTTTCACCCTCCTCTATTTAAACGATTTATTTTTATCATGTCTTTTAAATAACATCTTATTATGTTGGGATGTGTTATTTTATATCCCCATTGATATAAACATTATGTCTAAGTGATGAGATACAATTTTTATCTTATCAACTAATTTTATGAATTTTAATGTGACATTGTTAGGATGTCAAATGATTACTTGGGGACTTCTTAACCCAATTTCAATTCATTGGCTTCAACTTGTACTCCTTGAATATGTCATCCAATGAATATGTGTGAATGAACTCTAATTTTTTTACACTTAATATCCACTTATATTTGGTGTATTTAGATTTTTCACAAATAATTATGTGATTGATTTATCCTTAATTTAAGAATACCATCTTTATAATGGATTTCATCTCAATTTACATTTCCATTGCGACTTCATTGTTGTTGTGCACCAATTATCTCTTGTATGGTGTATATACTGCACTTTGACATATTATATAATGAATAACTTAATTCTCATGATATTATAATGTTCGGATGAAATTTCATTCCTCAATTGTTTTTATTAAAGTGTATCTCTTTTTGTTAAAGAACTCTTAACTAAAATATCTTTTTAAATGTTTTAAAGATTTATTCTTCTAAATAATTATCATTAATTTCCAGGTTTACTAAATGGGTTTTAGGATTTATTTATATGGACATTAATGTTTTCAAATGATAATTCATTTAAAAGTATCAAAGTGGTATGAGACACATTGATTCAAAAATCTATTTTTAAAAGGTTTTGAAAATGATTTCATAAAACATTGTTTATTTCAATATCTTGATATGATATATTGGAATGTGGAAATGTTATATTTCCTTTATACATGTGTTATATGTTTTGATTAAGTTATGGTTATTGGGAATTGTTTACGTATACGGGTGGTTCTGAGATAATCTTGGGGTGGGTGAGCTCGATATAGCTCTCCAATGCATTGGGTAATGTGACGGAGGTAAACATGATGTTTCTTATAAGAGATTTATGAAATATACTGTGATGGGTATTCCAAGCGTAACTCCCTACGTAGCTATGATAGCTACAATGTACGTTTTATATGGATGCCATAAGTAACCTTTATGATTTATGATTTATGATTTGAGTGTGTTATTCATAAATCAAATGATTTCGTAAGGTATGATAGGATTAAAAAGTATGGTTTCATTGATTTGTATTTATTGATGGGGTAATTTTTTCCATTCTTATTTTATAACCCTTACTGAGTTTTTTATGCTCATCCCAAGTTTTCGAAATGTTTTCCACAGGACTTAAAGATGAACAGGGTCAAGAATGGGATCATGGAAAAGTCATGTTGTCTAAAATATAGAACTAGATATATATTTTTATGAGTTTTTATTTTATGAACAAATGGATACTATGTAGTAGTGTCTACTTGTAATATTCAAGTTGTTATGTTATAGTTATGGCCTAATTCTCTAGAACTCTATACCTGAAAATATCCTCAATGTGAATTATTCATTTAATTCAATATTATGTAATGTTATATGGTCGGGTCCTTATAGTTGGTATCTAAGGTCAGTTTAGATAACATTGGAGGTTAAGGTACAATTTAAGCATAAGTGACATTACCATAATTGTTAGGATTTTAGAAAGAGTCGTAGTTATTTTTATAAATTTAATGAGTTAAAGATAACATGAATTATTATATCTTAGTGTTTAACCTCCTCATAAGATATTATATGATGATTTTACTGATATACTCACACTAACCTTTTTGGTTTTAGTAAATGGCTAGATCTAGCAGGCACCAAAGTAACAGTGGTGTGATGAAAACTATGAAGGTTTTCTAAACAAGAAACCGAATGATATGAAAGCTGCAATGAGAACTCTTTTGGTTATTCTCAACCAAATATCTTGAGTCATGATTGACCAGAACCTTATTGATTTTTATAAGACATCATATATGTGAGAAACAAGTCCCTATGGATGTTCAGGTAATAATCATAAAGGTAAGTATGTTTAAAAACTTATTTTCCAAATATGTGGAAAGAAAAACATAGGAAATTGATTCAAAGGGACATAAAGATTCTATGGATGTGGAAATGAAGGTTATAAAGCAAGAACCTTCCATGGAAAAAAGGAAACATCTAGTTGATTCTAGGAAAGGGAAAGAAGTGCTTTCTGAGGGATCAATTGAATTTTTTAAATGTGGTGTACATGGTCATTATGAAAACACATGTCCTACGAAGAAGTTTTAGGAATGAGATCACTAGGATCATACAAATATTCATTTACCAATACCTAATTCCATTATGATTGAGGATGAAGAAACTTACAATGACTAATGAAAGGTATGGATTATTTCATAACATATATTTTCCATTTATCTAAATATTAGGATAGGATTCATGATTTTGATTGTAGGTGTTTCCGACGCTTTCGCTGGGGCACACGCGTCCATCCTTGTGGAGGTCGTGCGGCTCTGTTGCCCCGCATTCCCGCTTTCCAAAGGTGGGCGGCATCCATTCCTTGTTCAGGGATGTCTGCTCCTTGATCGAAACGGGATGATGGGATGTTGGCTCTTCCTTTTGATAATCCCTTCTCAGAGATCGTCACCTAGTCTGTGTCTCCCTCATAGATTTAATACGTTGTTCATGAAACTCTTCCCAGCGCCATATTCATGGACGCCGATTAATTACGCTGCTTCTGTAAGGACATTCCAAGGGGTCCGGTCAGGGCGGCAACATTCGGTTGGGAGAGTAGTCACGTCGAGGCATCATTGACATGTCTAAGCACTGGGGATTGGCGTGTCTGTATTCAGTCCCTTATTATAGGGCTTCTCGAGGGCGCGAAAGCCCGAGGAATACCACATTGAACGTGGGGAATTCGCATGCCATGGGCATGTCTCTGAGGGTTTCCTTAGCTTCCCATGTCTAACACGGGGCATGCCGCAAGTTTAACGTCCAGCGGAGACAGATCGTCCTGATCAAAACCCTGACTGGAGTGGATCAGGTTGAGGATCCCCTTCGAGGGAATGCTGATGTCGGGGCCGACACGTGGGTGGCTTCCCGAGTATTGTGGAAGGGGAAAGGTTGGCATGATCTCACCGGGACATGGCGACCCAGGTGAAGATCGGGGTGGATGATGGTGGTGATGGGGTGAAGTGGGGGCCTACACTCTGAAGTGGCCCACGATAGATTTGGACGTCGAAAGGGCGACGCCAAAGCGAACCCAGGGGGGATCCGCAGAAGATGGGCTTGGACCTCATGGAGGCTTCCTACATACTGTGCCTTAGCACGGATCAAAGATCCTGTAGTTTTGATATATAGTTTAATGTCATGAGGGACAAGGGGAATAGTTTAACGTCATGAGGGACGAAGGTGAACAGTTTAACGTCATGAGGGACGAAGATGAACAGTTTAACGTCATGAGTTACGAGGGTGAACAGTTTAACATCATGAGGGACGAGGGTGAACAGTTTAACGTCATGAGGGACGGAGGTGTTCAACGTAAAGAAACAACCGAGTTGGTGGGACCAGGGGTCTAGGTGGGCTTGAACCTCATGGAGGTGTCCTACGTACCATGCATTGGCATGGATCAAAGGCCACGTAGTTCAGATGTACAGTTTAACATCTTGCTGGATGGGGGCATAAAGTTTAACGTCATGCTAGACGAAGATACTCGACGTGAAAGGACGACCGAGTGGTGGGCTTGAACCTCATGCAGGTGTCCTACGTACCATGCGTTGGCATGGATGAAAGTCCATGTAGTTTACTGGTATGGGGCTTATGCTCTGAGGCAGCCCAGGGTGATGGTGGCACAGCCGACGTGAATGCGATTGGGGCGACCAGAGGTTGGATTCATCGGTGAACCGATGTGAAGGTGAACCCGGGGGGTCCATTGGCGGTGGGCTTGAACCTCTTGGAGGTGTCCTACGTACCATGCCTTGACATGGATCAAAGTCCATGTAGTTTGGGTGTGGTTTCGTCGATGAACCGACGTGAAGGTGAACCCAGGGGGTCCACAAGTGGTGATGGAAGAACCGACATGAAGGTGGTCGGAATGACCAGATGATGGGCTTGAACCTCATGGAGGCGTCCTACGTACCATTCCTTGACATGGATCAAAGTCCACGTAGTTCGGGTGTGCGGTTTAACGTCATGCTGGACGAGGAGGTCGGTTTAACGTCTTGCCGGACGAGAACACTCGACGTGAAAGGACTTCCGAGTGGTGGGATTGAACCTCGTGGAGGTGTCCTACGTACCATGAATTGACATGGATCAAAGACCTCATAGTTCTGGTGTCGGGCATACGTGTCAAGCAGCCCAGGATGGGTGTCATGGTCAATGCGCGCTCTAAGCTCACGTGAGTCATGTTCGGTGTGAGAAACAAGAGGCAGCACGGACCGGACGATCACGTCACGAAGGGTGTGCCCATGAGAAACGAGGAGGGGCTTACGCGTTAGGCGGACTATGATGTTGGGACTTACTCCAGGGTGGAGGCCCGAGGTGCGAAAAAGCACAGTGGGAGAGGGACTTCACTGGCTCTGGCACCGGGGAAGTACGGAGTATGTGCAACCTTCCGCAGGAGGGGCTAAGGGACTCACACCGAGGCAGCTACCCTTCTTCCCAACGAACAAACGCCACTCCAAGAAGGAGGATCTCATCCCATGTGAGTCGACAGAGACGTGAAGAATGTCCACGGTGGGGGGTGCCTGGCGTGCATGGCACGGGGCAATGTCACAGTTTAACGTCATGTGTTGAGGACGGGGTGCTTGGCAGTTTAACGTCCTGCAGCTCGGACGAGGTGGGTTTACTCCGCACCCCTAGGACATACATAACAGGCACCCTCTACCCCTTATGGGATGGAAGGCGTCTGTAAGGCCATGTCGAAGGGGGGTCGCAGAGCGGACTATCGAGGGATCCACGTTAGCGTGGCTATGCGAAGAAGCATTAGCTATTAGCGTGCCTATGCGAAGGAGCATTAGGCAAAGCAACGCTATGGGAGGTGTCATCCAAGGGACTTTGAAATCACATCGTGCAATCCTGGAGGGCAGCACGGGAAGAGAAATTTCCAAACAGAAGGGTCCACAGGCGAAGGCCATGCAGAGCTCAGTTGCTTTGCGCAGGGGAGGGCACTTCAAACGAAGGTGCTTCGCGAAGTGGTGCACCTCTGCCTTAGCGTAGGGAAAAGGGGTGATTGAGGGGTGCTTCGTGAAGTGGAATGGTCTTCACGGAGCATCGCTTCGCGAAGCTTAGGTACTTCGCGAAGTGTGGTGTCGCTGAGCAAAGTGCTTCGCGAGGCACAGTGTCCCTGCCTTAGCAAGTGGATCACATGCACAGTGTGGGTGTTTCGCGAAGCATAAACGCTCCGCAGCTACCCGGGTCCCTTAGGGGATACCCCTTCCTTCGCGAATGACCTTAGGCTTTTCGAAGAGCATCCCTCTTGGAAGAGGGGCTCAGGACGAGAAAAGATGAAGCCATCTCGCGAAGTAAAGATACCTCACGGAGCTCATCCTTCCCAGAGCGGCGGGTGCTTCACGATTTGGGATTTGAAAAGCCGAAAGGTCAGATTGTCCGTCCCAAGATCTCAGGGGGAGCTTTGTATTTATTGGAAAGAGGCGCCGTGGTGCAGGGTTCACGCGGTGGGAAAGGGGGTGCGGTGCTTCGCGGCGGGCTCTCGAACGTCAGGGCGTTCGCGAAGGCTTCCGCCTCCGGGGTTTCGCGGCGGGCTCGTGAATGTCAGGGTGTTCGCGAAGGCTTCCACCTCCGGGGCTTCGCGGCAGGCTTGCGAACGTCATACCGTTCGCGAAGGCATCCGCCTTCGGGGCTTCACGGCTTGGCTTCGCGAGGCATCCTTCGGGTGGTTTTCTTCCTTCCTCCATATGCGTCCAATATTTTGGCGCCTACAAATGCCCCCCCTCAGACTTGGAGCCGCCAAGAAGTCAAGGGTCAGAGTCTGAGGGAAAACGCCAAAATTTATCGACGGTTCGCGATGCTGGCTCGCAAAGAGGGTGCACGGAGCGGCAAGGGGCCACGCTCCACAGATGCACCATGAAGCTCCATGTGGGCCGACGCGCCGTGATGCTCCGGGTCGCCGCCTATATATATGGGCGCTGACCTCTCTTTTGTCTCCATCCATCTTCGCGCCTTGACCTTTTCTCTCGATTCGCGAAGCTCCGCGTACTCCGCGTTTTCTCATCGTGAATCGTGCTTCGCGGAGAACGCGAGTCTCCGACTTCGCGACTGCGCCAAGACACTTCCTGCTTTCAAGCAAGGTCTGGTCTCCGTGTGTTGTCTTCACGAGAGAGCTTCGTGAGGGATCTTCGCGGAGAATCTTCACGTGGCACCCAAAATTTTCTAGCGTCTTGACTCTGCAATGGCCCGTCCAAGAGCTGCACGTGGGGTGATTGCTGATGCTGACCGGAGGGATGAACTGGCAGATAGGTTGGGCCTGGGAGAGCTGGTCCGAAGCAACTCAGATCATGGTTCCTTGAAGGAATTGCTGTCTGATGGCTAGAAAAACTACCCGCTGTGCAAGAGGCTGCCTCTGTATAGCTTCGGGCTGAGGGACGACGTCTTCATCCCGGAGGCGAGTAGGGACGAACCAGTCTGCTGGTTCAGGAGCACCCCATGCCAGCGCCAATGGTTCAGGGCCGCTGATGGTCATGCACGGGAGGACTTCACGCCTGTGACGGCGGACTTCTTGTTCAACCATCTGAACAATGTTGTCGGGAAGCCGCTGCAACCGGAGACGTCCCCACCCATATACTGCACCATCCTAAATATGGCCCTGGGAAATTCGAAGAAGGGGTGGTCCGATGAATGGGACCTGTGCCAGGGCAGAAATTTCACTGACGACTAGGCATGAGACTATTGGGTAGGCGCTTCATGCGAGGAATTTGGGGCCGAGATGAGGCGAGTCGGCCTGTATGAGGCAGCCTGGGCCTCCCAGTTCCACATTTATCAGCCGACACAGCTGATCCCAGAGTTTCTGAGCAGGTGGTCGTCTGGGACCAATACATTTCATCTGCACCACCGAGAGGTGGGCATCAGCCTGTGGGAAGTCCACCAGATCTCAGGGGTCCCGATCCTTGGGGTCATGTATGACGAATTCCTTCCTGCCATGGGTGCATGGGATGATCCGGAGCAGATGCCGCTTCTGGTGCGGGCATTGATGGATTTTGTCCCCGGGGAGGACAAGGAGGCGGTGAGGGATGTCCACTTCAGGAGGTGGTTCAAGTGCTTCCTCAATTTCCCAGAGGGCAGAGAGTTTCCTCTGAGGCCTCGGACTTGTCCCAAGGGGGCTCAACGAGGCAAGGAGCACTCACACTGGCGGCTTCTGGAGGACAGCCAGTGGAAGACCTGGGGCTTCAGCATCAGTACCGTACTGCAGCCGATAGTCAGGCTGGCGGATTTCATTGCGGCACTTATCTGTGGTTGGATTCTGCCGGTGAGGGACACCAACATGGGGGTGCGACCCATCACGTTCCTCATGGCGTCTTTGTTGGCCACGGGACAGCGGGTCAACCTGGGAATCCCCATGCTTTCCAAGCTGTACAGCATGCTGCGGCATGTGAGCGAGGGAAAGAAGTCGCCGAGGATATGCGGGCCTTTACACCTTCTGTACGGGTGGGTCGCAGTGCACATCAAGGAGGTGTATCAATACCCGAACCCTATCTCGCCACCGGGGTCGAATTTCTGACCTTCCATTTTGAATGCCGTCGGGAGCTTTCCAACCAACCTGACCGTACCGCTGGTGCTCAACCGGGTGTGGAAGGCAGATGAGTTCATCTTCCACCCATTCCCATTGCTGACAGGGGTGCTCACTAATGATGGTCAGGGGACGGAGGAGCACCGGGCGTATCTCCTAGCCTTTCGAGGCGGAGTCTTGGTGGCGCGGGTGGACCGCGAGCCGATCTGTGAGCCGTATACCCCGCATCGGTTCACGAGGCAGTTCCGGTGCTTGCAGCGGCTGACCCTGCAAGTCTACCGGGGGGTGCGTCATGAGGAGCACCCATGCGTGATGAGGCAGTTGTGGCTCATGTTCACGCGGGAGGACGGGAAGATGCGAATGGCTCTGCCTCCGCCCACCGCGGCCTTTGGCCTGGTAAAGGACTACGCCATCAGCTGGGAGGTGGCCTACCCAAGAGAGATAATGAAACAACCGACCGTACGGGCTGGAGACGGTGGGCCTCTCTCATCCCGAGGTCGGTGTCGGAGGGCGACGAGGGATTCTCGTGGTGGCGGAGACGTTGTGGCGGCGGAGGCCGCACCAGTCGAGGAGGGAGGAGCAGCGGTGGCAGATCCGGCGGTTCCGGGTGAACAGAGTCATCCTGAGGGGCGGCCACCAAGGGGTTTACGCCAGATATCCGTTCAGGGTCCGGGGAAGCGGTTTCGCCACATTGAATTGGCGGATAATGTCATCTTCCCAGAAGCTTAGGACATTTGGGACGTCAACCGGCAGTTCCTCAGCCCACCTGAGATGTGGGCGCACTTGAATCGCCTTGGGATGGAGTTGCTGGGAAGAGGCCATGTCCGGGCCAGATTCACAGTGTCTCTGGCGGAGGCGAAGTAGTATCTGAACGATCTGGAGGACTACATTCACTCTCGCGGCGTCCCGCGTCCACTGACAGACTGAGTGAGCATGCTGCTGGATCGTACGGTCCCTCCACAGCCGTCGGCCGCTGATCTGAGGGAGCGTTTCCCCTTATCGGAAGACTCGGAGGAATCCTCCTGGGGTAATGAGGCCGACAGAGGGAGTCCACTGGAGGAGGGTGAAGTCAGTACCCAAGTCTCGGACTTCGACGATCTTGCAGAGATCCTCGAGGTACAATCCTGAACTTCTTTCCCCACGGTCTGTTCTCCGGCCACCATGGATTTCTGACAGATGCATGAACTGTGCAGAAGGAACTTGTGTGCAAGCCGCGCTCTCGCTCGTCCGGTGATGACGTAGGGCCTTCGGGATCATATCCTGTGGCCACGTCCAGTCCGGTGTCTGGCGGGGCTGGGGCACCTGAGGTGGCTCTCCTAGAATCTTCAGATCTTCCGACCGTGTACGGGGGGCCACGCCTAGGGGACTCACCGTTATTGACTCGGGAGCAGTACCAAGGGTTCAAACTTTGTAATTCTTCTTCCCTGGGTTCATTTCCTCTGTACACAGGTCATGCATAACTAACGTCCATGTCCTTCCATGTCGCGTGCAGTTCTTCGAATGGCATGGGCTGCTGCGGCGAGGCTGGTCGGGATGTCAGGTGGTTTCCTTCCCAGGGGAATGCTGGTGATGGTGGAGATAACCACCTCACCCATCCATGTGGCGGCACTCCCTATTACCGGTGAGACCGTTGATAGGGTTTTCCCTGAGGTCATTGAGGTGGGATACGATAGTGAAGATCAACCAACAACCACAAGTCCTGCTGTGCCTGCTCCAGTGCCAGATGTCGCATCGGGTTCGATGCCAGACGCTGATCCTGCTGAGGAATTCTTGCGGGTGTACCCAGCATAGGAGCCCGCCAATCGGGCGGACTGGGACGAAACAGCCTCTGATGAAGAGGACAGCAAAATAGTCAGCGGCCGATCGTGGAAGATGATCAGGCGCTTCATCGAGAAAACCCCGCGAGAGCTATGGCTGGATGAGATGGGCAGACTCCGCCTGCGACTGCGCAAATTGTTCGCTGGGGGAGTTGATACCCAGCGTCCTCATACGCTCGTTCGGGATCTTATGGCTGAAAGATCTGGGAGTATGATCGCGGGCTCAGTGTGGGCTGGCAGCGGAGGAAGGCGACCAACTTCAAGAAGCTCCAGGAAGCTGAGAATGAGGTCCGGCAGTTGCAAATCCGCGAGGATGAGCACTCGGACACTCTCAAAGCGCATTCTGAGCTGATCTCGCGGTTGAAGGCCCAGCTGGCAGAGGCGGAGGAGGGCTTGAAGCGGGCTTCTGAGGAGATGGCCATCATCCAGGCTGGTGTGGAGCGGGCCCGAACTGAGACTGACGAATTGCACCTCGTCGCTGCCGAAGAGGGGCGGGAGCTGAGTCGGCGGCAGCAATTCATAGACGCCACGAGTCAAAGGGTGGAGGAGCTGCAACGCTCTTTCGATGATGTCAATCCATCCATGGGGGAGGTTGACCCTCGAGTACTATAACCATTTTTCAAACCTTTAGCGGTACTTTCGTGCTTCAATCTTTTTCTCTTGAATTTCGTAGCATGCACGATTTCCACTGTTTGCACCGGTTCCTTACATCCTTACATAGGAGCGTAGACCAGGCATCGAGCCTCTGGAGTTTGGGTAACCTGTCCAGATTTCCAGGGAGTATGAGGGACCTGACTGGAGAAAGTGGTTCTCAGAACATCTAAATTACCGATTCTAGCGTGCTCTTGCGCATGAACGGTGCAACGCCAGGGGCGCTGAAATCGGTCAGAACATATGGGGGTGGGAAGTGTGAATCACGATAGCCACGATTCGGAACATTGTGAGGGCAGCGTGACAGTGAAGAACAATCTTTAACCTTAGCGGAAGAAACAATGCTTTTACTGCGTTATCCTGAAACGGGGACAAAAAATGAGGGTCGACTGCTAACCGTGTTCAAAACACAGGACCATGTCACAAATGTCGTCGATAGTCTTCTGAGACGTTGGCCCAGGACGGTAGGTAAGCGTTGAGGCATCGTACTTAGACCGTCAGGGGATCCCTTCAAACGTGATTGGTCTTCCAGAACGTTGGCCCAGGGCAGCAGGCGGACCATAGGTTAGGCCTTGAAACTGTTAGGGGGTTCCTTCAGACATCAAAAAGGACGAGAGTCCGAATATCAGGGGCACGCAAAGCGTGGAATGTGGAGTGGGGGTTTGTTCAGACAGCGTCCAACACTCATTAAACTACCCCACCGTGGTGGGAGTATGCCAAATGGGCGCATTGGTTTGATCGTGGATCATTCCTTCTTTCAGACAGGGCCTCTCTGATGAGAGAGTCTGTTGCTTCCCAGTACTTGGGGCATCCTGAATTTATCCAGGGCGGAGTTGTGGTCGTTCGATTCCTTATGGGGGGTCCGGCCAAGGGGCCGGAGATGGGAAGAACAGATTTTACAACTCCTGGGGGGCTGGACCCTGGGTAAAGTATCGGGGTGTCCCTACGTATCCCATGAGGATAGGAATCAAGCTACACGTAGTTCTGAGGTTACAGTTTAACGTCATGTAGGAAGAAATGCCTGCTTGCGTCGGTACACGTTCCACCAAAACAACTATGCCCACGTGAGTCATACTCGGTGTGGGAAATAAGAAGTAATGAAGAACTTTCCCTGACACAAGAGGGGGTATGCCAGGGTGATGGGGCGCTCGGTGAATACCGGCCCAATGATGCTAGCACACCCATATGGCGCACTCAGATGCACGAAGAGACAAAGCCGAGCGTGTCATAATTCCACTTGAACATAAGGAAGTGGAAATGTGTGCATCATGACACTCGAGATTTGGATGGTAGTGGAGGTGGAGTAACGATATGGGAGTACTACTAACCGTTAGTGGAAAAGAAGTATCAACATCGCACTGACCTGGAATGGAGACAGACAGATGAGGGTCGACCATTGACCATGTTCGAAACACGGGACCTTATCACAAATGTTGTCTGAAGTCTTCCGGGGCGTTGGCCCAGGACAGCGGGTGGATCATAGATCAGGCCTTAAAACTGTTAGGGGGTCCCTTCAGACTTAGAAGTGGGCGACTATCCAAACGGCGCGCCCACGAAGCTTGGGAATGGAATGAGGGGATGTCCCCGTAGAGATTCCACACTCCGAGCTTCTGTCTAAATGCATAAGTATGCGCTGATGGTGGTACTAGACAGAGGGGGTCGAGTCCCTTCCCTGAGAGGGATCTTAGTGTAGGGTCGTAGAATTCGGACCATAGGAGATCTTAGTTTAGGGTCATAGAGCTCGGACCAGAATAGATCTTAGTTTAGGGTCATAGAATTCGGACCATGGGAGATCTTAGTTTAGGGTCATAGAGCTTGGACCAGGGCTGATCATTGTTTAAGGTCGTAGAGCTCGGACCATGGAAGGGGAAATTGGGGTGTGCACGGCGCGGTGAACAACCCGACGTGAATGAGGAAATAATCCCACACCGTACCGTATAATCCCCTTTGAGCTGGGCCGGAGCAAAGTGCAAAGGCGTTCCTACGTATCTCATAAGGATGAGAATCAAGCTGAACGTAGTTCTGAAGAAGATCTTAGTTTAAGGTCTTAGAGCTTGGACCATGGGTGATCTTAGATTAAGGTCGTAGAGCTCAGACCAGGGCTGATATTAGTTTAAGGTCGTAGAGCTCGGACCATGGAAGGGGAAATTGGGGTGTGCACGGCGCGGTAAACAACCCGACGTGAATGAGGACATAATCCCAGACCATACTGTATAATCCCCTTTGAGCTGGGCCTGAGCAAAGTGAAAAGGAGTTCCTACGTATCTCATAAGGATGAGAATCAAGCAGAACGTAGTTCTGAAGAAGATATTAGTTTAAGGTCTTAGAGCTTGGACCATGGGTGATCTTAGTTTAAGGTCGTAGAGCTCGGACCAGGGCTGATCTTAGTTTAAGGTCATAGAGCTCGGACCATGGAAGGGGAAATTGGGGTGTGCATGGCGCGGCGAACAACCCGACGTGAATGAGGACATAATCCCACACCGTACCGTATAATCCCCTTTGAGCTGGGCCTGAGCAAAGTGCAAAGGCGTTCCTACGTATCTCATAAGGATGAGAATCAAGCTGAAAGTAGTTCTGAAGAAGATATTAGTTTAAGGTCTTAGAGCTTGGACCATGGGTGATCTTAGTTTAAGGTCGTAGAGCTCGGACCAGGGCTGATCTTAGTTTAAGGTCGTAGAGCTCGGACCATGGAAGGGGAAATTGGGGTGTGCACGGCGTGGTGAACAACCCGACGTGAATGAGGACATAATCCCACACCGTACCGTATAATCCCCTTTGAGATGGGCCTGAACAAAGTGCAAAGGCGTTCCTGCGTATCTCATAAGGATGAGAATCAAGCTGAACGTAGTTCTGAAGAAGATCTTAGTTTAAGATCGTAGAGCTTGGACCATGGGTGATCTTAGTTTAAGGTCGTAGAGCTCGGACCAGGGCTGATCTTAGTTTAAGGTCGTAGAGCTCGGACCATGGAAGGGGAAATTGGGGTGTGCACGGCTTGGTGAACAACCCGACGTGAATGAGGACATAATCCCACACCGTACCATATAATCCCCTTTGAGATGGGCCTGAGCAAAGTGAAAAGGCGTTCCTACATATCTCATAAGGATGAGAATCACGCTGAACATAGTTCTGAAGATGATCTTAGTTTAAGGTCTTAGAGCTTGGACCATGGGTGATCTTAGTTTAAGGTCATAGAGCTTAGACCAGGGGAGAGAATGAGAGGCATATGATGGGGTAACTATAAGGCCTGACGCGAATGGGGGCTTACGTCCCTCTCACCACGTGTTCTCTGTTCTCTGTAAGGGTACTCGAGTCAAGGGACTGAACATGAGGATGAGGCTGGGCTCACGGGGAATACCCGGGCGTTCCTACTTTTCTCATCAAGATGGGAATCAAGCCGTACGTAGTTCTGGAGATGGCACGGTACAATGAGGTACCAGTGCCAAGGATGGAAGGAACGCAGGGTCTGGCCCTTGCGCCGAGAGAAGCGTTATTTGATATATCTTGTTTGTCCTTTGAGGTGAATGGTTTTTTTGTGTGAAACGACAGACCCAGGGTAGAAAGTCCTGGTGTCACCACAATAATCAAGCCATAGCAGGAGTTGACAAATGGTATGGAACACATCCAATACCCAGCGTGATGGCCTCCATGATGAGGTCAACACAATGCGGCGCCATTTTTCATCGGGCGGCCAGGATGATGATGTCATAGTTTAGGGTCATGTGATGGGACCTGTCATGCATTTTAACGTCATGCAGTGCAGATGTAGCAGAGACGATGCTTGACGAGGAATGTGTGTGGTGTTGCGGAACACAACCGACATGGATGTGGACATAATCCCGCATCGAACCGTGCATTGTTCGGAAAAGGGGGATCTCAGGCCGAGGGGCCAAAGAGGCGAATACCTGGGGTAGAAACCGTTTCCCCAAACTGGCTGGGCCCGAAGACGAGATGTTCGGGCGGTCCTATGTATCCCATAAGGACGGGGATCAAGTTGTACGTAGTTCTAATGGGTGCAGTTTACCGTCATGCGGGATGAAGAGAAAGGCTAATTCTTGGAGGGGCATGCGTGGCGGAGCTATTGCAAACCCGAAGTGCATGGGGATATGATCCCATATCACGCCATGTAGTCCCGGAGATAGGGTCCCGAAGGTAGGACCGCATAATCGAATTAGTCAACCTCGCGTTGGACCCTAAGATAGGAGGTCTGGGCATTCCTACGTATCCCATTAGGAGATGGGAATCAAGATGAACGTAGTTCTGGAGAAGATCTTAGTTTAGGGTCTTAGAGCTCGGACCAGAGGTGATCTTAGTTTAGGGTTGTAGAGCTCGGACCGCAGGTGATCTTAGTTTAAGGTCTTAGAGCTCGGACAGTAGGTGATCTTAGTTTAAGGTCTTAGAGCTCGGACTGTAGGTGATCTTAGTTTAAGGTCTTAGAGATCGGACCGGGGCTGAATGATATCTCTCGAAGAAAGCGTGGACCTCAACCCAATCCCTAAGCCCACGTGAGTTATACTCGGTGCAGGAAACAATGGGCGAAGATCATTGTCGCAATACTTGGGGAAGCCACCAGAGGGAAGTCGGTGAATGGTCATGAAGGACACCTTGACACGGCTTCGTTCCCCGACATGCGGATGCGCACTGAGGAATAGTACCAAGAGGGTTGAGACTCTACTTGAACATGATGGAGTGAAGGAGGGTGTGAATCGCACAACCAACACTTCGGGCTTAATGAGGTTTTGGGTGTAATGACACAGTAGGGCTGCTGACCATGTTCAAAACGCAGCACTGATGTCACACTGACCCATAGTGGAGACAGACAAATGAGGACCAACCGTTGACCATGTTAGAAACACGAGGCCCTTTCGCAAATGCCGTCCAAGACCCTGGGAAACATTATCCCAGGACAGCAGGCGGACCGTAGGTCAGGCCTTGAAACTGTTAGGGGGGTTCCTTGGAACATTGGCCCAGGACAACAGGCGGACCATAGGTCAGGCCTTGAAACTGTTAGGGGGGTTCCTTGGAACGTTGTCCCAGGACAGTAGGCAGACCATAGGTCAGTCCATGACTGTTAGGGTGTTCCCCCGGGTGTGGAATGTAGTGAAAGCCCTGATGAAGAGAAACGTGAAGCCTGAAAAGTAGAAGGAACATGTCCTGAGTAGTGTCCGACATTCCAGGTAATAACCAGAGTGCTTTTTGGCACATCGGTGAACCACCGAGAAGGTTCGGCGAGACGGCTCCGAGGGGAGAATAGGCCAGGGGGCCGAAACGGGATAGAGATTCCCGGGAGATGGGGCTCGACCTGAAGCTTAGGCATTCAAGCGATCATACGTATCTCATAAGGATGAGAATCAAGCCACACGTAGTTCTTGAAGTGCAGTTTAGCGTCATGCAGGATGGGGTGCAGTTTAATGTCATGCGGGACAAAATGTATTTTAACGTCGTGTGGGACAAATAAGGGGCATTCCCGAATGGGAGTCGTATGGTGCGGCAAGAAAACCGATGAGGATGTAATCCCATACAACACCATACGTCTCGCACAAAGGTGGATTTGGGCCAGGGGCCCGGAGCGGGATAGAGATTCCTGGAATATGGGGATGGACCTGAAGCTTAGGCATTCAGGTGATCCTACGTATCTCATAAAGATGAGAATCAAGCCATACGTAGTTCTTTGAAGTGTAGTTTAACGTCGTGCGGGACGGGGTGCAGTTTAACGTCGTGCAGGACGGAATGCAGTTTAACGTTGTGCGGGACGAAATGCAGTTTAACGTCGTGCGAGACAAAATGCAGTTTAACATCGTGAGGGATGAAATGCAGTTTAATGTCGTGCAGGACGAAGAAGGGGGTAGGACTCCCTAGAGGGGGCGCATGGTGCGGCATGAAAACTGACATGAATGGGGAAATGATCTCGTGCTCATGCCATATGTCCTTGGTACGATGTCAGACGAGGGCCCGAGAAGGCTGAAGAGCCTGAAAAGGCCAAGGGGCCTGAAAAGGCCAAGAGGCCTGATCGATTCGCATTTTAACGTCTAGCGGGGATGACGTGGACCATGGGCCCAAAAGGGGAGAGGGGCCTGAAAGGGCCCCGATCGGGAGATGTGTGTGTGGCATGGCCGGTTGCCGGACGTGAATGGGGAAATGACCCCACGCTTACGTCGCACACTTTCCCTTTTATAGAGGATCTGGGCCAGAGGCCCGAAAAGGCCAAGGGGCCTAAGGCTGAGTCTCGTTCAGGGAGACCCGATCAACTTTCAATTTAACGTCTTGCAGTAAAGACGGGGGCCAGGGGGCCAGAAAGGGCCGAGAGGCTTGAGGCTGAGCCTTAGTTAGTGGATGGGTACGGCGTAGCCAGTAACCCGACGTGAATGAAGAGATAATCGCAGGCTTACGTCGTTTACCTCCCCTTTCCCTAGAGGAGGACCAGAGTCAGGGCCCAACTGCTAACACCACCTGGAGGAAAGTTGTCACTCCAGGATGGGTAGGATGCGTCATTGGTCTCGAGGTGAACCCAATGATCTAGGGCACTGTTGACCATGTTCGAAAACACAACGTTCCTATGACGGCTGGTCGAGAGCTACTCAACGTGAGTTGGGGCAAGTGTGCACCCTGCCATATGTCTTGACCAGAAGGGAAGATTTTGGCTTTGGGGCTGGGCCGACAGATGAAATGTCCGGGCGTTCCTACGTATCCCATAAGGATGGGAATCAAGTCGTACGTAGTTCTTGAAGGCCATGCATTTTTACGTCATGCAGTAAAGATGTGGGGGAATAGAAGAACAAAGGTGGGCGCGCGATGCGACTGCCATAATCCTCGTATGAATGGGGCCAAGAAAGCCTATTCCATAACATGTGAGGATCCTCCAAGGGAACTATACCCAGAGGGGGATAGTCGAAAGGGAAGAGACCGGGGCTAGGCTCCAGACGGGGCGTCTGAGCGATCCTACGTATCCTATATGGATGGGAATCAAGCCACACGTAGTTCTAACGGTGCATTTTAACATCATGCAGGACGAGATGCAGTTTAACGTCGTGCAGGACAGGGGCCATGGGCCTAGAAAGGAGGCCAAGAGGCCCGGAACTGAACCTTGATCGCGGGGTGTGTACGGCATGGCCAGTAACCCAACGTGAACGAGGAGAAAAACTCATGCTTATGTGGCGCAATCCCATAGAGAACCTGGGCCAGGGGCCCAAAAGGGCCGAGGGGCCTTGGCCAGAAAATTCCGACCAGCTCTATAGTTTAACGTCTTGCAGCGCGGACGGGGGCCTGCAAGCCCGAAGAGGCCAGGAGGCATGAGACTGAGCCTAGATTGCGGGATCTATATGGCACATCCAGTAATCCGACGTGAATTGGGATATGATCTCGTGCTCACACCATACAGTCCCTACAGAGATCCTGGGCCAGGGGCCCGAAATGGCTAGGGGGCCTTGAAAAGCTGTGGGGCTTGAAGCGGGACTCCGATCGCAGAATCTATACAGCATGGCCATCAGTCCGACGTGAATGGGGACATGATCCCGTACCACACCGTACAATTCCCCTCATGGAGGTCCTGGGCTAGGGGCCCGAAGAGGCCGAGGGGCCTTGGCCAGAAAGGTCTTACCAGCTTGTAGTTTAACATCTTGTAGCAAGGATGAATGCGCAGTTTAGGGTCGTGCGGGACTGTGGAAGATCTTAGTTTTTGGTCTTAGAGCTCGGACCATAGGGCAGTTTAGGGTTGTACGAGACCATGTACAGTTTATGGTCATGTGGGACCAAGCGTAGTTTAACGTCGTACAGGAAGAGGTGCAGTTTAACGTCATGCAGGACGAGATACAGTTGAAGGTCGTGTGGGACTGAGGGTAGTTTAACGTCATATAGGATGAGATACGGTTTAAGGTCGTGTGGGACCGAGGGTAGTTTAACGTCATATAGGACGAGGTGCAGTTTAACGTCGTGCAGGATGTAGGGCAGTTAAGCAAAGTACCGCTTGAGGAACTTAGCGTTGGTGGGATGAGTTATACGCTCACCATCCGTGGTCACCAGGGTGTATGCTCCATTGGGGTAGACCTTGTGAATGACATAAGGTCCTTCCCATTTGGGCTCCAGCTTTGGCGGTTTCCTACCGGAAATCATTGGCGCTCGGAGGGCCAACACCAGGTCACCTTGCAGAAAAGAGAGAAGATGAACCTTCTTATTGAAGGTTCTGGCTATCTTGTTTTGATGCCTTTCAAGGCTGTGCAGGGCACGGAGCCTGTTCTCGTCCAATGCTTCCAACTCATCCAGACGGACCTGGGCTGCCTTATCGGGCGTTTTCTGGTCATAGACTGTCGTGCGCAAGGACGACAGCTGGATCTCGATGGGCAGGACGACCTCAGCACCATACACCAGAGAATATGGAGTCACCTGGGTGGAATTGCGAGTCGTCGTCCTGTAGGACCAGAGGGCGTTGGGGAGCTTGTCCGGCCAACTTTTCTTGTTCTGACCAACCATCTTTTTTATAATGTTAGAGAGGGTCTTGTTGAACTCCTCGATCTGTCCATTTGCCTGTGCATGATAGCGGGAGGTGTGGTTTGAACGGATGTTGTACTTAGCGTACAATTTCTTCAGCTCAGCTCCTCGGATGTTGGGGCCGTTATCGGTGAGGACAGCATGAGGGACTCCAAATCTGTGAATGATATTGGAGCTCACGAAGTCGATGATAAAGCGGGCCTTGACTTCTTTGAGCGGAACAGCTTCGACCCACTTGGAGAAGAAGTCCGTAGCGGTCAGGATGAATCTGCACTGACGAGCTGTCGCCGATGGGTATGGACCCACGACATCGATTCCCCATACAGCAAACGGCCAGGAGTACTTGGTGGAGTGAAGAGGCTCCGATGGTCGATGCAGGAAATTAGCTTGCAGTTGGCACACGTGGCATCTCTTGGAAAACACAATACAATCATAGATCATAGAGGGCCAGAAATATCCCAATCTCCATATTTGATGGGACAGCTTCGGCTTAGCCTGGTGGGCACCGCAGGAACCGGCATGAACCTCTTGCATAACCTGAGAAGTCTCGACTCAGTGAATGCAGTGGAGGAGAACACCATCGAAGCTCCGCTTCTAGAGAATCCCTTCAAGGTCGGGACCGCTCTGGAGGGTAAACTGTAGTGCGCGGCGTCGAATCCGCTCACGCCTGGCCCGATCATCTGGGAGGCAACCACTTTGGAGATACTCGACAAAGGGTGCCCTCCAGTCGGGGGTGGCCTCAGCTACTGCATCTGGAGACCCTGGGCTTCGGAGGTGGAGGGTCCGGCGGTAAGATGACTTACCCGCAGACCGTCGTCATCCCCTCGGGTGGCAGGAGCGATAACCCTCCGGTGCGCCACATGTATGATCAGGTCATCCTGCTCAGGTTCTTTGAGTGACGCAGCCAAGCTGGCCAAGGCATCTGCTCGACCATTCTGCGACTGAGGGACATGGGTAACCTCTGGTCGAGAAGGTAACTGGGCCATTAGGCGGAGGGTGCACTCCAACAACGGCACGAGCTCTGGATTCCTGACGACATAATCGTCGTTGACCTGCCTGATGACTAATTCGGAATCCCATTTCAAGTGTAAGTGGGGCACATAGATTTCAAGGGCCAGCTCGAGGCTGGTGATGAGAGCCTGATACTCTACCTCATTGTTGGTGCAGCCTTCTGAAAACAGGAACGAGTATGGCAGGATAGATTGTGCTGGGGTGATGAAGACGACACCTAGACCCACTCTGTTGAGCTTAGGGTCATTGAGCCTTCTACCGATGGGACTCCGGGAGGCACCATCGAAGTGCATCTGCCAACCTGACAAGGCATGGTCGACTGAGAGGATAGTCTCATCAGGAAAATCCAGGTCCAGGGATTGATCCGCAGGGGTCGGATGGGAAGCTAGAAAGTCTGCCAACGTCTGTCCCTTGATAGCCTTCTAAGGCACAAACCTGATGTCAAACTGCTGAAGGATCACTGCCCACTGCGCCAGTTGACCAGTCAACATGGGACGGTTCAGAATGTACTTTAGCAGGTCTACTCGAGAGACCAACTATACCTCATGGTGCTACAAGTAATGCCGCAATTTCTGGACGGAAAATACGAGTGCAAGGAAGCTCTTCTCAATGGGAGAGTATCTGGTCTCCGTATCGAGGAGCATGAGGCTGAGGTAATAGAGACTATTCTCCGTACCTTCGTTGTTCTTCTGGGCAAGAAGCGCACCTAGGGATCGTTCCAAAGCGGTCATGTAGAGGATCGGTGGCTTTTCGGGGATGGGTGGAATTAGAACTGGAGGTTGGAGCAGATACTGCTTGATTTCCTCGAAGGCGGTCTGGCACTCTTCATCCCACTCATAGGTGGATCCTTTCTTCATGCGCCTGGAAAAGGTCTTACACTTTCCAGCCAGATTCTCAATGAATTGGCGTATGTAGGCTAAGTGGCCTTGGAGTCCTCGTAGCTCCTGAATATTACTCGGGGGAGGCATCTGGATGATGGCCTTGATCTTCCTTGGGTCGATCTCGATGCCTCGGTATCTGACAACGATGCTGAGGAACTTTCCAGAGGTGACACCAAAGTCACACTTCAGCGGGTTCATCTTCAGGTGGTGGGAATGGAGGAAGTCGAAAACTTTTTCAAGGTCCTTGAGATGATTCTGGCGTTGACGGGATTTAACCACCAGGTCGTCTACGTAGCATTCCACTAGTGTCCCGAGAATCGTCTTGAATATGCGGTGCATGGCCCTCTGATAAGTGGCACCTGCATATTTCAGGCCGAAGGGCATGACTTTGTAAAAAACGTACCTTGGGGAGCCCTGAAAGCGGTGGACTTCTCATCCTCAGGGGACATTCAGATCTGGTTGTACCCGGAATACCCATCCATGAAGGAGAGATCCTAGAACCCGGCCGTGGCATCGATCAACAGTTCTATCACCGGAAGGGGAAAGTCATCCTTCGGGCAGTAACGGTTGAGATCACGGAAGTCGATGCAGACTCTAATCTGTCAGTTCTTCTTCCTGACTGGCACAATGTTCGCTAGACACATGGGGTACTGGACCTCCTTGACGAAGTTGGCTTTGATGAGCTTATCAAATTCGGCCTTGACCATGGAAACGTGAGAAGGGTGCATTCTTCTGGGAGGCGGCTTGAATCTGCGATGGTTCGTCGGAAGACCAAGGCGGTGGACGGCTACCTGAGGATCTAGTCCCGACATCTCGTCGTAACTCCAGGCAAACATGTCATGGTGCCGCTTAAAGAAGTCCACATACCGCTGCTGTTCCTCGAGGGTCATGACGGCACTGATCAATGTGGGCCTCAGTTCTGCCTCGCTACCGAGGTTCACCTGTACCAGTTCATCGACCATGGTAGCGACGCCCTCTTCAAAGGCGGGGGGGGAGCATCCTCCAAATCCTCTTCCGGGTCCGTGGTTGGATCTTCCGCAAGGGAAATCCCTTCTGAGCTACCAGAATCCGATGGAGGGGTGGTGCCAGCCTGAGCGGCAGTGGTTCTCACGTCAGCAGGCTCATGCACCGCTGAGACCATGGCGATGAATGCGGTTGACCCGATTCCATCCGGGATTCGGCCCAAGGGGCCACGATTGATGATATCAAAGCAGTGGTGGCGCGTCGGTTCAAACCGGTTGATTCCCGCCTGACAGAAGAGGCATGTATGATGTACTGCCGTCGCCATGAGCCTAACGTTCCAGTACTGCACAAGAGTGGGAGGTTCTGGAATCAACTGAGCCTGATCAGTGTAGGAGTACGAGGTGATTTCCCGACGTTACTTGGATCTGGGAACATGCCTCCCTTCAGTACCCGAAACAATGAAACACTGCCCCATGTCGGGGGTCGTGGCCTCCAACCGATGGATTGGGAAGACGTAAGCATCATCCATTCCCATCCAGGGACCTCTCGCGGCCGGGGAGGGTTCATCATTGACCACCAGGATCTACTTTTCCTTGCTCTTGTAATAGTCGTCGTCTAGATAGCGGTCTTCACAAGAGGCAAAGGGAGATGAGTCTCCTTGGAGCACGCCTACTCGACCGTTTAGGGAGTATTTGAGGCACTGGTGATATGATGAAGGGACCGCTGCATACAGATGGAGCTATGGTCTGCCCATCAATGCATTGTATGCGGTGTCCTGGGAGACAACCATGAATTCGGTGCTGGCAACTAGGCCACCGAACTGGGTCTTCAAGAGGATCTTACCGACCGGGGTCTGCTCGGTCCTGTCATACCCCTGGATTCTGAGATCGGAGGGAGTCAAGTCATCCTCTGACAAGCCCAGCTTCCGTAGTGTCCAAGTCGGGATTAGGTTGATCCCCGAACCTGTGTCAACGAGACAGCAGCGAACTTCCATGCCGTTGAACTGTCCAGTGATGTACAGTGGGTGAATGTGCCCCTATATGGGAGGGTCTTCATCTTCACCGGAGAACGAGATAACCGCCTGACATTTGGCATCCTCAATTTTCTGAGAGTGGAAAGTTTCTGCAGCCGCTACCTCTATCTCGTACTGGAGTGGGCTCGTTAGGGCCTCGGAAAGATCCTCACTCATTTCGGACGATATGCGGAGAGCCTTAAGAATAAAAAGTCTCGCTGGAATGCGGGAGAGATGCTTCAAGATATCATACTTTTGTGCCAGGTGTGGGCCCCTGCCTGTGGGCGACCGCTCTACAAGTGGAGGCGCGGCGGGCCCTACTGGATGGACCAGCGGCTGACTGGTACTCGGTGCATCCCGTTGTCCGCTAGTCAAGGCTTGATGGGCGTCTGCCGGAAGACCTGGCACCCGAGGTCAGCCTACGGTCGGGTGAGACTACTCTGCCAGATCTAATAGCACAAACGGTGGTGGAGGTAAATCTGAGGGCACTAGATGAGGTTGCGCGTGCTGAGCTCTGCGCTGAACCTGCTGTCTGGTTTCAGTAGCGTGCACGGTCTGGCTGACAGTGCCTCGGCGACCCACGCAGTTGCGATCCCGCCGACGTTGACATCGACTGGGGACGTTGGGGAGATCTGTGTAGCGTTCCCCATCATCAGGAGTCATGTAAGGGTTTACCAGCTCAACAGTGTTAACCGAAGCATACCCCTGACTGTCACTCGACGAGTCATCCACCACTGGGCGGATTCTGGGGGGAATCCCTATCTCAGGGGGCATAAAGTCGCCAAGAGTGTGGGATGAGGACGGTAGTGGCAGAGCATGCTCTTTCTTCATGCGCCGGTGCTGCTTACTCTTTCGAGAAGGGGCTGGCTGAGATGATGACGTGGAGGCATCAGCTGCTTCCTCCAAAGGATCTGGCTGATTCAGGCGTTCCCGAATGATGCCATGGGCACGGGCGACCATTTTACGAGCCATCCAGTCATCGTACTTCGGAGACCCATGACTGGAAACCTGTCGCCACTCACCTTCGTCGTCACTACCACCTTCTGGCCTCGCAGAGACACCTCCCACTTGTGCCGGATCTGGGCCGAGCCTGACTATGTTGTTATTGACCTGGTCTTGGAGTCAGTCTTTAAAAACAAAGCACTGCTTGCGGGGCTGCGGAGTTGGCGCTACTGGTAGCAACTCTAGCTGCCGGGGGGCCTCTACTTAGGCCACCGCAGTGGGTTCGGCTCTGGCTCTCCTTGTCGGGATTACAGAGGGCGGAAGACGCACCTGACTTGCCTGTTGCAGAGCTTCTTCGAGGCGCTAGGCCTTGTCGGAGAAGTCCCGAAATCCTCTAGGGTAGTTCTGTGTAATCAGGGAAGGAACTAGTTCCCCATCATCAGGAGTCATGTAGGGGTTTACCAGCTCAACGGTGTTAACCGAAGCATACCGTTGACTGTCACTCGACGAGTCATCCACCACTGGGCGGATTCTAGGGGGAATCCCTATCTCAGGGGGCATGAAGTCGCCAAGAGTGCGGGATGAGGACGGTAGTGGCGGAGCATTCTCTTTCTTCATGCGCCGGTGCTGCTTACTCTTTCGAGAAGGGGATGGCGGAGATGATGACGCAGAGGCATCAGCTGCTTCCTCCGAAGGATCTGGCTGATTCAGGCGTGCCCGAATGATGCCATGGGCACGGGCGACCGTTTTACGAGCCATCCAGTCATCGTACTTCTGAGACCCATGACTGGAAACCTGTCGCCACTCACCTTCGTCGTCACTACCACCTTCTGGCCTCGCAGAGACACCTCCCACTTGTGCCGGAGCCGGGCCGAGCCTGACTATGTTGTTATTGACCTGGTCTTGGAACCAGTCTTTAAAAACAAAGCACTGCTTGAGGGTATGCCCCAGGAACTGGTGGTAGGAGCATTAGTCAGGGCGATCGGTGAGGTGTGCCTCTGCTGGCCTTCTGCACTCAGGAAAACGTACGATACCCTGCTCGAGGGCACTTTGGAAGTAACCAGGGACCTGATCCTCATTGAACGAGTAAGTAAGGTGCCTTCTTTCCGGATATGGGGCTCTGGGAGCCTGGCCCTGACGAGGGACCTGAGGGGCCTGCCGAGGCGGCGGCGCATTGCGATGGGGAACCTGTTGGTTCTGAGGTGGTCTCTGCTGTGCAAGAAGCTGCGCCTGGGGCGGAGGATCCCTGCGGGGCTGCGGAGCTGGCGCTACTGGTAGCAACTCTAGCTACCGGGGGGCCTCTACTTAGGCCACCGCGGTGGGTTCGGCTCTGGATCTCCTTGTCGGGATTACAGAGGGCGGTAGACGCACCTGACTTGCCTGTTGCAGAGCTTCTTCGAGGCGCTGGGCCTTGTCGTAGAAGTCCCAAAATCCTCCAGGTTAGTTTTGTGTAATCAGGGAAGGAACTAGTTCAGTCTTGACGTTCCCTACACACATCGTCAATAATTGCTCCTGAGTCAGTGACATATCCAGGGAGTATGTTGTGACAACCGGGCCCCTATGACAGCACAGACACCCCGCCTTAACATGGCCGTCGGGTCCTGGCCCACCAGGTACCACCAATTGCCCCGCAGACACGTGGGGCCCACCCCAGGGTCCACCCACATGCCTGAACGGGTCATCTGACTAATGATAGTCCCCACAGGCCAACACAGGTCCTTTCCAGTGTGCTTTGTCCTCACTCACACACACTCTGAGAAACCTCCCAGGAGGTCACCCATCCTGATCACTACTCCAGGCCAAGCACGCTTAACTATGGAGTTCTAATCAGACAAGCTCCCGAAAAGGAAGGTGCACTTTGTTGACATGAGTCATATCATTTAGTCATTTAACCCTGTATCATTTGGGGATGTTACAATCACCCCCCCTTTAGGGAACAACGCCCTCGTTGTGGGCCCTACATCTCAACCCAGGTAGTGCACCGCGCACTTAAGGCTGGGTTCCTCCTCTGATACCCAATGTGACAACCGGGCCCCGATGACAGCACAGACACCCCCCCCCCCTTTAGGGCACAACGCCCTCGTTGTGGGCCCTACATCTCAACCCAGGTAGTGCACCGCGCACTTAAGGCTGGGTTCCTCCTCTGATACCAAATGTGACAACCGGGCCCCGATGACAGCACAGACACCCCTCCTTAACATGGTCGTCGGGTCCTGGCCCACCAGGTACCACCAATTTCCCCGCAGACACGTGGGGCCCACCCCAGGGTCCACCCACATGCCTGAACGGGTCATCTGACTAATGATAGTCCCCACAGGCCAACACAGGTCCTTTCCAGTGTGCTTTGTCCTCACTCACACACACCCTGATCACTACTCCAGGCCAAGCACGCTTAACTATGGAGTTCTAATCAGACAGGCTCCCGAAAAGGAAGGTGCACCTTGTTGACATGAGTCATATCATTTAGTAATTTAACCATTTATCATTTGGGGATGTTACAATCACCCCCCCTTTAGGGAACAACGCCCTCGTTGTGGGCCCTACATCTCAACCCAGGTAGTGCACCACGCACCTAAGGCTGGGTTCCTCCTCTGATACCAATGTGACAACCGGGCCCCGATGACAGCACAGACACCCCCCCTTTAGGCCACAACGTCCTCGTTGTGGGCCCTACATCTCAACCCAGGTAGTGCACCGCGCACTTAAGGCTGGGTTCCTCCTCTGATACCAAATGTGACAACCGGGCCCTGATGACAGCACAGACACCCCTCCTTAACATGGTCGTCGGGTCCTGGCCCACCAGGTACCACCAATTTCCCCGCAGACACGTGGGGCCCACCCCAGGGTCCACCCACATGCCTGAACGGGTCATCTGACTAATGATAGTCCCCACAGGCCAATACAGGTCCTTTCCAGTATGCTTTGTCCTCACTCACACACACCCTGAGAAACCTCCCAGGAGGTCACCCATCCTGATCACTACTCCAGGCCAAGCACGCTTAACTATGGAGTTCTAATCAGATAGGCTCCCGAAAAGGAAGGTGCACCTTGTTGACATGAGTCATATCATTTAGTCATTTAACCCTTTATCATTTTGGGATGTTACAATGTCATCCATTTCCACCGGGCGATGAAGTCCGCGACTCGCTCATCAGGCCTTTGTTTGCACTTGAAGAGGTCTGCGATACTGGTCTTTCACGTGGTGGAGCTGAACTGGTACAAGAACTGCCGGCGGAGATCCTCCCAAACGGTCACTGATCTGATGGGTAGCTGGTTATACCAGACTAATGTCGGGCCCTCCAATGTTTGTACGAAACATCGGAGCTTGGCGGCTTCTTGCTGCACCGGGGTTCCCAACATGGGGCCACACCTAGAAGTGAAGTGGGCCAGATGCTGAGGCGGATCCCCCGTCCCCTTGAAGGGTGAGAAAGTGGGGTTCCCAAACCCCGGAGGTGTAGGCATATCATCTACCCATGTGGGATACGGCTTTCCATCTGGTAGAACCGCCACATGCTGCGTCTCCAACGCCTCGAGACGGGCAATAAGTGCAGCTATAAGATCATCCAGATGAGGGTCCCTGTCCTGACGAGGATCTCTGAGCACAAGTGAATTTCTGGGCTCTTCGACACAATAGTCGTCTTCCGCGGCTCGTGGAGCGGCTAGTGGAAAGTCCCGTGGGGCTGCTGGCGGAACCCGGGCTGGATTCTTCAGATTTCCATGCCGTTCAAGAGGGTTTGGCGAGATATATCGCGCCCTCTTTCCGTAAGTTCCGGCTTCCGCCCTTTCTGTGAGAACAGCATGACTAGGGTTGCCTGGAGGCATCTCATTGGGGGGAAATTTTTCATGCCCCTGCTGCCCCGGCCTAGGGTCACCATAATCAGGTCGCCACTCTGCAGTGCACTCGGCCAGGAGTTCATCGACTAGCCTCTTCTGCTCAGCGAGCTGCTGGCGCAGCGTGACCTTCTCAGGGTCTTCGTCCTCCTTCTTCACCGAAGTGGATGGGTCGGAGCGCTTAGCAGCTCCGATGTGCTCCTTGCCTTTAACGGCATTTCGGATGAGCACCAACGATTCGGTCGGTACAGGGATTCCCAGCACATTTCTCTGATGACGGGTAACCCTCCCTGATGTATCCAGCAGTGGCGGTACACCTACAGAGGGGAAATCTTCATCGAGCAGATCCAGCTCATCTTCCTCATTTACCACGTCATCCATGTGGACCGCTACCCTTTTTGGGGGCATGTCCTCGATATCGCATAGCGAATCAGGTTGCTGAAGGATGGGATCAAAGAGGAGGGTAGCGTACCGTCCCCAGCCACGGACTTGCGCATGGGGGGAAGCCTCCCTGATAATTTTGCGGAGTACCTTGATACTCTGTACGCATTGTTGTTGCAGGGCGCTTTGGCGACCAGGTGACTCAGGGTGCTGGGCCACTGGGAGCACGGCTAAGTCAACCAAACGGCATTTCTCGCTGATTTCCTCATTGTGCTGGTGGCTCCTTGGGTACACCCCCGGTTCTTAGCGTATGCGGAAGTGGGTCACCCATAGGGTTTGGAGGAAACATCCTACCTCTTCTGGAGTGAGGGATTCCGGTGCGCGGAAATCCATCTTCGCCGTGGGCCAGAACTTCTCTGGGAAGTGATCCGCTGCGAGAATAGTCCGGAAGCTCCTGGGCTCGGATTCAGGGTCTGGCCCTGTGTTGCCCCACTCGTCGACCAGAGGCGGCTGAAGAACCGGTAGTGGCACTAAGGCGGACCGCTGGGACAGTATGCTGGGCGGTGGAGAATACGGCGTGCGAGCCGACTGTCCACCGAACTCTGGGCCATCATCCGAAGAGTGAGGTGACCTGATCACGATGTCCCGGTAGGACGGGCTGATGACCACAACTTCCGGAGCAGGGGTTGCGGCCACTGGCGGCGGGTTGCGCCGTTCCTCAACTGACACTGACCTCCAAAATAGCTCTACATGATCCCTGGTAAAGGTAGAAGGCATTTCTGGTGGCGACAGTGGTGACTGCACGGTCAAAACCTGCGGGTTTACCACAATTTATTCCTCCTGGATGTACCGACACAGGGAGGTGGGAATCCGATGGACCTCACTCTCAGGGAGGATGAGGCTGACGCGCCTTGTTCCTACCCCGATCCTGGATGTGGAGGAGCGGGGAGAAGATTCAATCGGTATGTCGCATTCTGGTTCGGAATCCAAGAAGCGGACTGGTTTTATCTCCACCCGGGCCTTCCCATGGTTCTTCCTTTGGCGGTGGCGACCTTCTCTCCTGCCCCGGGATGGTTCTTCAGGACAGGTCTGGTTACCGATTGGCGGTCTTGGGGTCGTGCTGGTGCTGGGGCGGAGAGGGCTCCCGCCCGAGATGGCCGGGGTGCGAGGGGTACCGGGGCAGATGTCAAAGGGTACATGGGGAGGACCTCCATGTACTGTACCTGTGCGGGCATGGCCCCTGTTAAAACCGGCAGGAGCATGGGGAGGACCTTCATGCTTGGTGCGGGTGGAGCGAGGCTGACCTTCACCCCTCTGGTTTCTAGGGCGGGGAGGACCTTCGCCTGTTGCATATAGGACGTAGGGAGGATACCCATGTCTGAGAGGGACCGGATGGATGGTGGCTTCACATCGATGGTCAGGGGCTGGAGGGATTCCATGCCCAGTTTGGTGGGCGCGGGAAAAGCTTCTGCGCATGGTGTCGCTGCCTCGGGGCAGGACATCATTAAGGATGGGGGTAGCGCGAGGCATACCTCCATGGCGAGCATCGGAGCGGGGAAGGCCCACACCCGGTGAAGTGGCAGTACGGGGAAGGTCTCCGTATGGGGTGACATCACCACGAATTGGTTCGCGGCGGTCACCAATCGGGCCTGCGACCCGGGGAGTCAACCCAGCCTGCCCGTGTGGCGGTTGGGGTCTCAATCCCGGTCGGGCATAGAAGCGTCCCGGCACAGCGCGTGCAGGGATCTCGTAGCCCTTGTCGATGGTGGTTGGGAACACGATAGCTGTTGATGTGGACGCCCCATGGCGTGCGTCCTTGGATCGGGCTCGGCGTTGACATCGGGTCAAGCGGGCTGGTGCAGGCGGTGCAGGGGCATATCCTGCCTGCTCCTCCGATAGGGCCTGGTGGCGGAATTGACGCGGCTGAGTGGGGCCCCTACCTGGAACCCTTGAACTGGATCCCTGATCGGGCGGCGACGGATATTACCCACCTCATCGGCGTGAGGCAGGGAATCGTCTGAGTGTTCCGGGGACAGACTCCCAAAATGGTTGGATGTCGGAACGGGGAGCAGGGGTTCCCTGCGCGGCCCTTGGGGGCGGCGTTGGCGATGGGGCCTGGACGCCTCCAGGTCCAGGCGGGCCATATCCCAAGTCGAGATGACCCCTTCCTCCTCGTACTTTCGTACAAGGCTGTTGATCACCAGTCGTTGGATGACCTCCGACGGGGAGAGGGGATGTGGGCGTCCCGCATGCGTGGATGTCATTGTCGTGATGGACGTGGTGGAGCCACTCGGTATGGCTACACCTGCATTGCCCCTGCCCCTGCGTGGTCGAGCAGGCGGCGATCTCGTCTTTGTAGCAGCAACCTGATTCCTGGGAAATAGGGAGATTGACTCATCAGTACTGTGAGAGGAGAGATCGAAAACCAGTGCCCCAGCGTTCCTCCATCTTCCGTGATTGGTAAGAGGGATCCATGCCGACGACATCACAGAACGGAATGCTCCACATTCTACTTTCCCAACTGTTGGTGAGTTTCACGCCAGGCCCGCTATTTGCTCAGCGGGACCCAGGACTAGATATCTGGATCTGGTAACATGTCAATCTACTAATGCCCCAAATGTTACTGATCTCCACATTGAGGAGAAGAATTTCATGTCGGGTTCACCATTTCTGTTTCCGACGCTTTCGCCGGGGCGCGCGCATCCGTCCGTGTGGAGGTCGTGCGGCTCTATTGCCCCGCATTCCCGCTTTCCAAAGGCGGGCGACATCCATTCCTTGTTTAGGGAAATCTGCTCCTTGATCGAAACGGAATGATGGGATGTCGGCTCTTCCTTCTGAGGATCCCTCCTCAGAGCTCGTCAACTAGTCCGGGTCTCCCTCATAGATTTAATACGTTGTTCGTGAAACTCTTCCCAACGCCATATTCATGGACGCCGGTTAATTACGCCGCTTCTGTCAGGACATTCCAAGGGGTCCGGTCAGGGCGGCAACCTTCGGTTGGGAGATTAGTCACGTCGAGGCATCATTGAGATGTCTGAGCACTGGGGATTGGTGTGTCTGTCTTCATTCCCTTATTATAGGGCTTATTGAGGGCGCGGAATCCCGAGGCATCCCACATTGAACGCGGGGAATTCACATTCCATGGGCATGTCTCTGAGGTTTTCCTCAGCTTCCCATGTCTAACACGGGGCATGCCGCAAGTTTAACGTCCAGTGGAGATGGATCAGCCTGATCAGAACACTGACTGGAGTGGATCAGGTTGAGGATCCCCTTCGAGGGAATGCCGATGTTGGGGCCGACACGTGGGTGGCTTCCCGAGTATTGTGGAAGGGGAAAGGGTGGCATGATCTCACCGGGACATGGCGACCCGGGTGAAGATCAGGGTGGATGATGGTGGTGATGTGGTGAAGTGGGGGCCTACACTCTGATGTGGCCCGCGATAGATTTGGACGTCGAAAGGGCGACGCCAAAGCGAACCCAGGGGGATCTGCAGAAGATGGGCTTGGACCTCATGGAGGCTTCCTACGTACCGCACCTTAGCACGGATCAAAGATCTCGTAGTTCTGGTATACAGTTTAATGTCATGAGGGACAAGGGGAATAGTTTAACGTCATGAGGGACGAAGGAGAACAGTTTAACGTCATGAGGGACGAAGGGGAACAGTTTAACGTCATGAGGGATGAGGGTGAACAGTTTAACGTCATGAGGGACGAGGGTGAACAGTTTAACGTCATGAGGGACGGAGGTGCTCGACGTGAAGAAACGACCGAGTTGGTGGGACCAGGGGTCCATGTGGGCATGAAACTCATGGAGGTGTCCTACGTACCATGCATTGGCATGGATCAAAGGCCATGTAGTTCAGATGTACGGTTTAACGTCTTGCTGGACGGGGGCATACAGTTTAACGTCATGCTAGATGAAGATACTCGACGTGAAAGGACAACCGAGTGGTGGTCTTGAACCTCGTGGAGGTATCCTACGTACCATGCGTTGGCATGGATCAAAGTCCACATAGTTCACTGGTATGGGGCTTACGCTCTGAGGCATCCTAGGGTGATGGTGGTACAGCCGACGTGAATGCGATCGGGGCGACCAGAGGGTGGATTCATCGGTGAACCGATGGGAAGGTGAACCCGGGGGGTCCACTGGCGGTGGGCTTGAACCTCTTGGAGGTGTCCTACGTACCATGCCTTGACATGGATCAAAGTCAACGTAGTTAGGGTGTGGTTTTGTCGATGAACCGACGTGAAGGTGAACCCAGGGGGTCCACAAGTGGTGATGGAAGAACCGACGTGAAGGTGGTCGGAACGACTAGATGATGGTCTTGAACCTCGTGGAGGCGTCCTACGTACCATGCCTTGACATGGATCAAAGTCCACGTAGTTCGGGTGTGTGGTTTAACGTCATGCTGGACAAGGTGGTCAGTTTAGCGTCTTGCCGGATGAGGACACTCGACGTGAAAGGATGACCGAGTGGTGGGCTTGAACCTCGTGGAGGTGTCCTACGTACCATGCATTGACATGGATCAAAGACCTCGTAGTTCTGGTGTGGGTCTTACGCCTCAAGTAGCCCAGGGTGGGTGTCATGGTCGATGCGCGCTCTAAGCTCACGTGAGTCATGCTCGGTGTGAGAAACAAGAGGCGGCACGGACCGGACGATCACGTCGCGAAGGCTGCGCCCATGAGAAATGAGGAGGGGCATACACGTTAGGCAACCAATGACGTTGGGACTTACTCCAGGGTGAGGCCCAGGGTGCGACAAAGCGCAGTGGGAGAGGAGATTCACTGGCTCTGGCATCGGGGAAGTACGGAGTAGGTGCATGGGTGCAACCTTCCGCAGGAGGGGCTAATGGACTCACACTGAGGCGGCTACCCTTCTTCCCAACGGACAAACTCCACTCCATGAAGGAGGATCTCATCCCATGTGAGTCGAGAGAGATGTGAAGAATGTCCATGGTGGGGGGTGCCTGGCGTGCATGGCACGGGGCAATGTCATAGTTTAACGTCGTGTGTTGAGGACGGGGTTCTTGGCAGTTTAACCTCTTGCAGCTCGGACGAGGTGGGTTTACTCCGCACCCCTAGGACATACATAATCGGCACCCTCTACCCCTTATGAGAGGGAAGGCATCGGTAAGTCCATGTCGAAGGGGGGTCGCAAAGTGGACCATCGAGGGATCCACGTTAGCGTGGCTATGCGAAGAAGCATTAGCCATTAGCGTGCCTATGTGAAGTAGCATTAGGCAAAGCAGCGCTATGGAAGGTGTCGTCCAAGGGACTTTGAAATCACATCGCGCAATCCTGGAGGGCAGCATGGGAAGAGAAATTGCCAAACAGAAGGGTCCACAGGTGAAGGCCATGCGGAGCTCAGTTGCTTTGCGCAGGGGAGGGCACTTCAAGTGAAGGTGCTTCGCAAAGTGGTGCACCTCGGCCTTAGCATAGGGCAAAGGGGTGATTGAGGGGTGCTTCTTAAAGTTTAATGGTCTTCGCGGAGCACCGCTTCGCGAATCCTAGGTACTTCACGAAGTGTAGTGTCGCTGAGAAAAGTGCTTCGTGAGGCACAATGTCCTTGCCTTAGCAAGTGGATCACATGCACAGTGTGGGTGTTTCGCGAAACATAAACGCTCCGCGGCTACCCGGGTCCCTTAGGGGATACCCCTTCCTTCGCGAATGCCCTTAGGCTTTGCGAAGAGCATCCCTCTCGGAAGAGGGGCTCAGGACGAGACAAGATGAAGCCATCTCGTGAAGTAAAGATACCTCACGGAGCTCATCCTTCCCAGAGCGGCGGGTGCTTCACGATTTGAGATTTGAGAATCCGAAACGTCGGATTGTCCATCCCGAGAGCTCAGGGGGAGCTTTGTATTTATATGCAAGAGGGGCCACAGAGCAAGGTTCACGCGGCGGGAAAGGGGGCGAGGTGCTTCGAGGCGGGCTCGCGAACGTCAGGGCGTTCGCGAAGGCTTCCGCCTCCGGGGCTTCGCGACGGGCTCGCGAACGTCAGGGCGTTCGCGAAGGCTTCCGCCTCCGGGGATTCGCGGCGGGCTCGTGAATGTCAGACCGTTCGCGAAGGCTTCCACCTTTGGGGCTTCGTGGATTGGCTTCACGAGGCAGCCTCCGGGTGGTTTTCTTCCTTCCTCCATATGCATCCAATATTTTGGCGCCTACAGTAGGAAAGAAGTATTTCAGAATAAGTTGGAAAGGAATTGAAAATGGATCATGAAGAATGTTGAATGAGTAGGAATTCTACATATAAAGTGTCCTGACCGCTCCCCACAAATTGTACCCCTCCTTGGACGACAATGTGAGAAGAGAGATAATGACCCCCGAGTCCCGCCTCCAGTAGGCCCTGGATTGGCGACTAGCACCGAGGGTATAGTAACACACAAATGGAAGGCATTACCCTCTAAGAGAACACATGCAGAAGAGAGAGATAAGATAGAAACCAACAAAATCCAACTCAGAATTGATTTATAAATGAAAACACAAGTGCACATATGTAATGTCCTGTAAAATCACTACAACTGAAAGGGAAGAAACTGCAAGTACCGAAAAGAAAGTAAAAACAGTAGTGACCACAAGCACGAATATATCCTATAACCACAAGCTAGTAGAAACTAGCTTGATCTCCAAACTCTTCAAAGTGGCCTGAAAAATAGTTTATATATACGTATGGTGACTATAACAGTATACTCAGTAGGATCCTTCATGAAGCCTCTCGTGCAAATGTAAGGAAAGCATGCTAAAGCCTAGTGAACAACAAGTGAAACCAACTAATAACCTAAACAAGAATACTATGTTCCTAACCTCTCCATGGATATTCTCACCAAGTAATGCATATAATAATATATCATATACTAACGAATATAAAGGGAACCCTGCTACTACATCCTCACTAGTTTGCCACTTTTCCCCAATGACATATGTCCTATGCATCTTTCTCCAAAGGCTTGCCTGCAGACACCTAGTCTATGCTCTACAATCTGTACTATGTGGACCACAAAGGCTTTCTCGCAGACACCAAGGCGAAGCACCACACCATCATCACAACCAAAAGTAACCAGGTAGTTTCTGGGAGCCACCACAGCTCACATAACATGTATCATACGTCTGGTATTATACCTCAATCCATTACAGCCTATACAATGAGTAAGGATCCTCAAGCCATCACAGCCTATACATGTTACACCTATAGTAGTCCATAGGATACTATATCTAGAATATATGTGTGGGAATAACCACAAGCCATTACATCCCTCTACACACATATATGGGGAAAAATAACCATTGTGCCTAATGGCACTAGTATCTACCAAGAGAAGAGAGCGGGGTCAAAGGGTTTAGTCGGCCATTCATCCTCCCACCGGAATATTGGGGAAAACACCCCAAGGGCTCAGAATCCCCATGGTGCTAGTTGCCCTTAATGACAGGGTGGAGTAGCTTATAGAAGCAAAAAAACTACAGAATATACTATTACTCACTACCACACTATGGACATAACCAATTCATAGAAACAACTTCAGATAACGTCTTTCGGACTCCGGGCTGCCACATCTAAGACTAGGTATCCTATAAGCACACAACCATTTAAGGGATTTATTAGATTACTTTATTCTCATTTTATCAATTCCACTATACGTTAATTAATTCTTCAAACTTTGATTAACTATGAACAATTCAACATTAAATTCCATTAAAACCACATCCAAAAAGTCCACCATCCTTACAAATTTTTTTAACCTCATCATTAAGTTTCAACAAACTCTAACCCCATGGGTTAACATCATTTATTCAAACATTCATTACAGAAATACTTTCCCATATTCCCAGGCATTCTAGAAAAGAATCCTATGCTACTAAATACAAGGGGGCTCAACACTGTGAGTAGATGTAATACATGTCGAGTCTTTGCCGCCTATAGAAAGAGAGTAGATCCATTCTCCCTAGAGAGGCTAAAAATGGAAAGCACGTGGCATACCCCACCTGTCTTCTCCTATTTCGGAAAAGGCTAAGCAAGACGAGCTTCCTTGAGCATTGTGGAAAACTAAAGCTGATAAAAAACCAAAGAATCCACATGCATCCAACAATCACATCCATACCATTCCACCATCCCTGGTGTCCACCCCAACACCCTCATGCATAAACCAATACATCTCACCAATCTAGTCGACATCCGCTGCCACAACCAAAAGGCCTCTATGCCTCCACATATCACAACACCCCTCCAGAGACACATCACAGTACAAGAAATAAGAAAGAAAACATCACCTCAATAGGGCTAATGCCCATTAACAAATGAGAGGGTAACTCAGAACCCTTCAAGGAATTATTTAACAATAAAATCATTAATCCAGCTTGAATTAACAGATTTATAATCCGTTGGTTGCAAAATTGGGAACCTAATCAGTAAGTTATTACAAATGATTATACATGCTAACTATGCCAATAAAATTACCCCAACAACAAAATTCATTTTCATGCCTCTTTATCTTTGGCCAAACAAATATCAATTAGTCCCGGTTTACGTTCATTACCAATTTCCATCAAGGACAATATCTAAGAAAAGTGATCATTGATATCACACGATCTAGAAAAAAAATAGGCAATAACATACGATCGATACAATTTCATTATCTGGTTCAATGTATTCAATATGTCAATTCTATTTTCATCCTGTCGGATTAAACATGTTAGGAATATAGTTTCATGTAAAGGAAAGAGAAGCAACAAATCCCCTACCACAATGGGTTTTTAAGAAAACCCCAACAACGAAGAACGCACAAGAAATCCGGGTTGATTCTCCTAGAATCCTCCTTAGATCTCTTCTTCTAACACATCCAAGACCAAAACTCATCGTATTTGGTATCCACAAACCTAGATCTACCCATAACAGGCGTAGATCTAAGAAACCAGGAGAAGAGGAGGAGTAGATCTAAGTGGATCTTAGAAACCAACCATGAACAAGGAAAAACAATCACATATCTCAAGAAACCCGATTCAATTCGTCATGACACTATAGGAAAACGGGCATTTCACCGCGGTTTTTTCACGGCGGTTTTTAAAACCGCCTCTAAATAGGTTTGGGGCCGGTTTTTCTCGGTGGTTTATTCATGGAGGTATTTAAACGGTGACAAATTTTGTTAATTTTTTTTTTTGAGGATTAGAGCTAGTTTTCGAAAAAACCGCCGTGAAATAGCGGCGATTTGGGTAAAACCGCTGCGAAATGAAAAGTAAAAAATAAAAAAACATGAGAAACCCCAAAATCACTAAAACGAACATAACTTTTGATCCAGGTATCCGTTGGAGTGCCACGACCAGTCAAATCAAAGCACATGAAGAGATCTAGAGGAATGTTTAATCAAAACTATTAGATGGTCGAAGGAGTGAAATATATGAGAGTTATAAGAAAGTTGAAAATAGTTCTCCAACTTCAAATGACCAAAACATTCACTCCGGGTGTCTGTTTGGCCTCTACCACATACAAATCGAAGCCAGCGAAGAGAGCTACACACCAGTTCGACACAAGCTTGCTTCTATTGTGCTTTAGACCCCAAAAACCTCTCTGAAGGCCGCCAAACCCCCATTTCCTTCACCGGTGTCCCATCGAACTTTTCTTTAAACAGACATAACTTTTGATCCAGATGTCAGTTCGAACTTTTCCACATGCCAGATCATAGTTCGTTCCAAGAGCTTCAGTTTGACGGGTCGCAGTGCCCACATGGACTTTTGGATCATATGTTATGGCCTATTTAGTGGGTATCGAGTTTGTTATATTTTTCAATGCCTCGTTTCTAGCACCCGTTCCCCGTCAGATTTTTTTAAATGGTCGTAACTTTTGATCCGCCAGTCCATTCAGTCACTTTCACCTATCAGGTCGAAGACTGTTTCAGAATCTTTGATTTGACTAGTCGCGGATCTTAAATGGACGATCGGATCATAAGTTATCTCTATTAATGTGAGTCCAATGTTTTTGTCACTTTACGACCATTTTGATGGGTTTCAACGGTTTCTCCATTTATTAATGTTTATTTGGGTTTTCATGTCTTCTTATCATTATTAATGGTTTTTTGTGGGTTATAATGATGATTTTGTTGAATTAATAAAGGGTTTTCCATAGTTTTCATGAGGTTTCATGCGTTCTCAATCTTTCTAATGATTCTGTCATCATGATTCTCCATCCTTTTTCATGTGTTTTCATGATTTTCATCCCTTATCACGTCGTTTCATACTTCTTCATGTGTTTCATTTATTATTTATTATTTATTATTTATAATATAGTTTAATTTATTTATTATCTATTATTTGTTACTGGTTATTTATTATTTATTATTTATATTAATTTATTAATTATTTTTTGTTATATATTATTTTTTATTATTACTATTAAAATATTTTTATTATTATTAATATTTGTTACTGGTTATTTATCATTTATTATTTATATTTATTTATTTATTTATTATTATTATTTATTATTTATTATTTATCATTTATTATTTATCATTTATAATTTATAATTTATTAATTATTATTATTATATATTATTTATTATTATTTATTATTATATATTATATATTTATTATTATATATTATTAATTGTGTTTTATGTTTTATTTATTATTTATTATTTATTATATAATATTTATATTTATTTATTATGTGTTGTTTATTATTTATTATTAAATATTTATTATTTAATATTGTTTTGTTTAGTATTTAGTATTTAATATTTAATATTTAATAATTATTATTATTTATTATTTATTAATATTAATTATTTGTTATTTATAATTATTTATTGTTTATTAATATTTATTATTTATTATTTATTAATTATTATTTATTATTTATTAATTATTATCTATTATTTATTATTTATTATCTATTTTCTATTATTTATTATTTATTATTTATTATTATTTATTATTTATTATTTATTATTTATTATTATTTATTGTTTATTATTTATTATTTATTATTTAATATTTAATATTTATTCTTTATTCTTTATTTATTTATTATTTATTATTATTTATTAATATTTATTAATATTTATTATTAGTTATTATTATTTATTATTTTTTTATTTTTTATTATTTCTTATTTATTATTATTTATTGTTTCTTATTTATTTTTATTCTTGATTATTTATTATTTATTATTTTTTTATTATAGTTTATTATTTCTTATATATTATTATTTATTATTTATTGTTTATTAGTTATTTTTTTATTATTTATTATTATTTATTATTATTGATTATTACTTATTATTATTTGTTATTTGTTATTTATTATTATTTATTGTTTCTTATTTATTATTTATTATTATTTCTTATTTCTTATTTATTATTTATTATATATTATTTATTATTTATTATTTGTTTATTATTATTTATTATTTATTATTTATTATTATTTATTTCTTATTGTTTTTTATTTGTTATTTATTATTATTTATTATTTATTATTTATTCTTTATTCTTTATTCTTTATTTTTTATAATTTGTTTATTATTATTTATTATTATTTACTATTATTTATTATTATTTCTTATTTCTTATTTATTATTATTTATTGTTTATTGTATATTATTTATTATTTATTATTTATTATTTATTATTTATTAGTATTTATTATTTATTTGTTTATTATTTATTTTTTATTAATTTATTATTTATTATTTATTATTATTTATTGTTTATTGTTTATTATTTATTATTTGTTATTTATTATTATTTATTATTTATTATTTATTATTTATTATTTATTATTTATTATTTATGCTTTATTATGGGTTTATTATTATTTTTTATTATTTTTTATTATTTATTATCTAAAATCTATTATTTATTATTTATTATTATTTATTATTTATTATTTATTATTATTTATTATTTATTATTTATTATTTATTATTATTTATAGTTTATTATATATTATTTAATATTTAATATTTATTCTTTATTCTTTATTCTTTATTTATTTATTATTTATTATTATTTATTATTATTTATTAATATTTATTATTAGGTATTATTATTTATTATTATTTTTATTTTTTTATTTTTTTATTATTTCTTATTTATTATTATTTATTGTTTCTTATTTGTTTTTATTATTTATTATTTATTATTTATTATTTATTATTTATTATTTATTATTTATTATTTGTTTATTATAGTTTATTATTTCTTATATATTATTATTTATTATTTATTGTTTATTAATTATTTTTTTTATTATTTATCATTATTTATTATTATTTATTATTATTTATTATTTGTTATTTATTATTATTTATTGTTTCTTATTTATTATTTATTATTATTTCTTATTTCTTATTTCTTATTTATTATTTATTATTTATTATTTATTATTTATTATTTATTTATTATTATTCATTATTTATTATTTATTATTATTTATTTCTTATTGTTTATTATTTATTATTTATTATTATTTATTCTTTATTATTTATTCTTTTTTCTTTTTTCTTTTTTCTTTTTTCTTTTTTCTTTATTCTTTATAATTTGTTTATTATTTTTTATTATTATTTATTATTATTTGTTATTTGTTATTTATTATTATTTATTATTTATTGTTTATTATTTATTATTTATTATTTATTATTTATTATTGATTATTTATTATTGATTATTGATTATTTTTTATTTTTTATTTATTTATTTTTTATTTATTTTTTATTTTTTATTTATTTTTTATTAATTTATTATTTATTATTTATTATTATTTATTATATATTATTTTTTATTTTTTATTATTTACTATTTATTATTTATTATTTATTATTTATTCTTTATTCTTTATTATGTGTTTGTTATTATTTATTATTATTTATTATTATTTGTTATTATTTGTTATTTATTATTTATTATTATTTATTATTTATTGTTTATTATTTATTATTATTTATTATTTATTATTTATTATTTAGTATTTATTATTTATAATTTATAATTTATTATTTATTATTTATTATTTATTATTTGTTTATTATTATTTTTTATTTTTTATTTTTTATTTTTTATTTTTTATATATTATTGTTTATTATTTATTATTTATTATTTATTATTGTTTATTGTTTGTTATTTCTTATTTATTTTTTATTTTTTAATATTTATTTATTATTTATTATTTATTATTTATTATTTATTAATTAATATTTATTCTTTATTATATATTATTTATTATTTGTTCTAATTTATTATTAGTTATGTATTATTTGTTTTTGCAATTAGTATATATATGTATAATAAATTTTGTTTATTAACCACACGACGAGCTTACTGGAGTGGTAAATTCATTGGAAAATATGCATGATGTTAGGGGTTCAAATCTCAACAAATGCAGTATTTATTTATTTTATATGTGCATGTGCATGTGCATGCATAATGTAAATAAAGTAATACACTTTAAAAAAATATATAAAAATATAAATAAATAAATAAATAAAATAAATAATATATAATTAATAAATAAAACAAATAAATAATATATAATATATAAATAAAATAAAAAATAATATATAATAAATACGAAATAAATAAAATAAATAAATAAAATAAATAATATATAATATATAAATAAATAATATATAATAATTACGAAATAAATAAAATAAATATAATAAATACGAAATAAAATAAATAAATAAAATAAATACGAAATAAATAAAATAAATAAAATAAAATAAATAAATAAAAAATTAAAAACAATAAAAATGTAATAAAAAATGAAATAAAAAAAATAAATAAAAGCAATAAAAACAATAAAAATAATAAAAAATTTAATTAAAAAATTAAATATTAACAAAATCTCTGCTAAAAAATTACCGTGATACGTTCCACGACCGATTTGAAAACTGCCGTGAATAGTTTCCTGACGCACAATTTAGTAGCAGTTTTTCAAAACTACCGCCAATCGATTTAGCAGTGGTTTAAACCGCCTCGAAACGAAAAAAAACGCCGCTAAATACGCATTTTTCCATAGTGAGAGAAGCCTTTGGATCACCTATAAATTGCTTGGGAGAGATTCTCCTACCTTCAGGGAAAGGTAATCCCGAGTTATGGTTGCTTAGGGGCTTAAACTAACCATTTAGAGGCAAAAACGAGTTAGATCCACAATTTTAGGAACTAATTTAAGTGTCTTCAAAGTTTTCTCGCTCAATTAGGAAAATCGTGCCCTAACCGTGCGATCGCTAATCCCTTGTCAACACTCCTTGCATGGCTATGCCGCACGTTTAGACAATCCATGCACTAACCTTGCGTTAGCCACTGCCTCCAACAACAACCTCGCACGGTTTGACCGCACAGTTTAGAAAACTGTTCGCCTCCTGTGTGAAAGATATAGTCCTTTAGTTTCCCTTAAAATTCCTCCCAATTGCACCCCCAAGTCACCTTGACCTCCCAGAACACCTCTAATGCCACATTTTCACAATGTAATGGACCGGAGAGGTCCGATTCATTACATCAGATACCTCTCAAAAAATTCTCGTCCTTGAGAATCAAAAACCCACCTAAAGAGAAAATGAAACAGGGTCTGAACAACCACCCATCAAGATACCTCTCAAAAGAGAGAAACCCACAAAAATAAAAAATGGAGCCATCTCATAAACATGAAGGTTTCATAACCACATCAGTTACATCGAAACATGAAAAGAGTTAAACATCAAACAACTATGGGTATTGAGCATGTATCTGTGACTCACGTTCCCTAGTACTCTCTTCCAAACCACCGTGTCACGACAAGACACGAACCAAGGGAATAGAACGCCTGTGCAACACCTTATCCATGCAGTCTTGGATCTCCAATGGTCGCTCCTCAAAGGTTTCATCATCATCAACATCGATCTCTCCCCAATCGATGATGTGAGAGTCGTCATGAAGTTAACGATGGAGCTGTGAAACAAGAAAAATATCATGTATCCGACTCTTCTGAGGGAGAAGTGCTACTGGATACGCCACAACTCCAACACGAGCTAACACCATGAAAGGCCCAAAAAACCGGGGAGAAAGCTTACTCCCACGACCAAACTTTCACTGCCCACGATAGGGAGTCACCTTCAAAAACACATGATACCCAACATTAAAATATAAGGTTCTTATTCTTTGATCGGCATTTGATTTCTAAAAATCTTGCGTTGTCTTCATCCTCTCACGAATCACCTGAACCATCCCTGTTGTATTCTGTACTAGTTTCGGTCCAAGAATTTCTGGCTCTCTAACCCCAATCTTTCACAACAGGGAACGACAAGGCAGACCATACAAGGGTTCAAAAGGTGCTATACTGATGGTGGATTGAAAATCGTTATTGTAAGAGAACTCCACCAAGGGTAAGTGCCTTATCCATGAGCCTCCAAAATCAAGAACACAAGATCATAACATGTCTTCAAGGTTCTAGATGGTTCACTTTGTCTGACCATCCATTTGAGGATGAAAAGAAGTGCTAAGGCATAGCTGAGAACCAAAGGCATGTTTGAGACCTCTCCACACCCGAGTGGGAAAATGAGGATATCGATTAGAAATGATCGTCCAACGGACTCATTGAAGTCTCACCACCTTCTCTAGATACTGCCTCGACAAAACTCCCACTAAGCTCGACTCCTTGATCGCAATGAAGTGGGATGATTTTGTAAAATGATATTCTAACTCCCAAATAGCATCATATCCTTTCGGAGCTCATGGTAAACATGTATCAAAGTCCATTAAGATGTCCTCCCACTTCCACTGAGGAATCTCTAATGGATGGAGAAGACCATTAGGAACATGGTGTTCGGCCTTCACCTTCTGGCAGACTAAACAATGAGACACAAACTCTGCAACCGTACGCTTCAGCCCAGGCCACCAAAAATGACTCCTCAAGGATCGGTACATCATTTTCACTCCCTGATGTACTGCTAAGGGTGAACTATGGAAATCTATGAGGACCGCATCATGCATCATAAAGGGATAAAAAATCCTTCCATGTTAAAACAGTTGGTGTTGTTCGTCCTCAGACCAACCATCAGGGGCATCACCACAAACAACTCGATCACTCCAAACCTCCACCTCTAGATCACCAAACTAGGACTCTTCCACCTTCTTCATTAGGGATGACTCCAATGTCATTTGGAAAAGTCAACCACTACCTCTGACATCTTCCATATCAAGATGTAAAGCTGGTAGTTCTTCGATTACTCTCCAGGAATCACCGGATTCATGCACAGCATCACTACGTGACTTTCGGCTTAGTGCATCAGCTACCTCATTCCCCTTTCCAGGTGTATACGATATTTCATAGTCGTTTTACTGCAAGAACTCCATCCACCAATGCTATCATAATTTTAAGTCACACTGGGAGAAAACATACCTCAAATTATTATGATCGGTGAAAACCACAAAGTGCTCACCAATGTGGTAATCTCTCCACCACTTTAGAGAAAACACCATGGCTACCATCTCAAGATCATGTGTGGAATAGTTGCATTCATGAGGACGTAACATGCTGAGACCCATAAGAAACAAGTAACCTCTGCTGCATGAGAACACAGCCTAACCCCAGATGTGAAGCATCACAGAAAGCATCAAATTGAACTCCCTCAGCTAGAAGACAAATTTCTGGAGAATTTACTAATTTCTTGTTTTAGATACTCGAAAGTTGTCTGACACTGATCAGTCCATATGAATGTCTGATCCTTCTAAGTCAAAGCTGTCAGAGGATTCACAACTCAAGAGAAATTGGCTATGGACCTCCTTTAGTAGCCTTCAAGACCAAGGAAACATCACACCTCTGACACTGTATTGGGGGTTACCCAATACACAACTGCTTCAATCGTCAATGGATCCATATATACTCCCTTTTGGGACACAATATGCCCCAAGAAATGGACATCTCGAGCCCCAAACTCACACTTCGACAACTTCACGAACAACTGATGTTGGCGAAGAACTCCCAAAACAGCTCGTAGATACTCTGCATTATCCACTTTAGATGTGAATTACACAAGGATGTCGTCGATGAAAACTACCATGAACGTGTCCATGACCTCACAGAACACAGCATTCATCAATACCATGATCACATCTGGAGAATATGTCACACCAAATGGCATTACAATGAACTCATAATTCCCATGACGACAACAAAAAGTAGTCTTTGGAATATCCTCATCCTTCACATGAATATGATGATATCCTGACCACATGCCGATCATTGAGAACCAACTTTCAAACTCTAGTGGATCGATTAAGTCATCAATCCACCGAAGAGGATATCTATTCTTTATTATCATTTTTTTTAAGCGTCGATAATCGAAACACAACCACAAATTTCCATCAGCTTTCTTTCCGAACAAAACTGGTGCACCCCATGGAGACACACTTGGTCGAAAAAATCCACACTAAAACAAACCATCAACCGGTATATGTAGCTCTTGTAACTCAGAAGGGGCCCCCATATATGGAGAGATAGAGATAAGAGATGCTTCTGGCTATTGTTCAATCCCATACATGATCTCTCGTCGAGGGGGTAATGCTACAACCACTTCTACAAAGACATCATGGTACTCCTCTTCGACCCTAGGAAATTCCAACTACCAAACCACTGAGGAAATCAGCATCATTTCAACCATCATGGATGATAATAATTAAATGCTCCTATGACCCATCTGAGGTTCTCACTCACCAAAAAATACCACTTTCTCTTCATCCACACCAAGGAAAATGACTTTCTTCCTGATGAAATCCACGTTAACCTGCACTGAATACAACCAATCCATGCTGATGATGACATCATATGGTTGTATTAATAAACAAATGAAATATCTCCAGGATCGGTGTTGCCCCAATATTAGCTCATAGTCTCTACATAATTCAAACAAGTCAGCTCGACCACCGCCTAGCATAGTCAGCACCAAGGGCACTGGAAGCCTCTCTAACTCATGTCCCATAGCATGGACAAGGGTAGGTGATATGAAGGAGTGTATCGATCCTGAATCAAACAAGGCATACCCCAAGGTAGAAAACAATCAAAGGTTACCTCGAATGACATCTGGCTCATCTAAAGTTGGCAACATGATAGCATGAAGCTGACCACAACCTCCTCAATGTCCTTTCAGACCCTGATGATGACCACCACCATGGATGTGCTCTACTCTCTAAAGATGGGGAGCATCATGGATCTGTCCTCTTCCTGCCCCATCTACCCTATGGTGATAAAAAACATGTGCAACCTGCTGTTACTGCTGCCTTGGCTGGAACTGCCTTAATGGAGGAACCTGGAGTGTAGCGCTTGGTGCACGATGACTACCCTGAAAGGTTGGGCACTCCCACTGCTGATTACCATGACCACCACAAAAAAACAAGCACCTGATCCCTTGGTATAGGCTTGAGAGTTGCTGCCTCTGGAAAAACGAGAGGTGAAGGGTTGGGGCCTACCCCCGGCTGAAAGAAAACCCTTCTGCCCTGAAAACCGGGAACCCCGACCCACAGCCCTGATTCATGAGGAATCATACTGATTCCCCTATCATGATTATCCGGTCATGGCCAAAGTCTTCTTGATAACATCTACCCTCGCCAACACCTCAAGATATGTCTTTAGCATAAATTGGGTGACTTGGTGTTGGATTTTTGGATGCAAAGCCTCCTCGTAATGCCTCACCCTAACCTCCTCATCATGTAATTGGTCCAAATCATATCACAAAAGGTTTCATAAATGGATTCCAAACACTCGAACACTAGAGCTCCCCTATCGAAGGGTAAAATAATCCTAGTGACTGGATGCCTTTGAAGTTGAGGAAAGGAACACAACTCTAAACTTGTCTAGGAACTCCTCCCATTAGATTTCTGACTCCTCAAAATCCCCAAGGAACAAGAACCACCACTGCCTCACTGCTCCACACCACATAGTCATAGTAAAGGACACCCAGTGCTTCTTCCGAGCATGGATCAAACTGAATCTTATCTCAACCTCCTCAAACCAGTCTTCCGTGACTACATATGTAATGGAACCCTCGTACATCTATAGACTCTAGTGTGGAAACTCTTGGAGTGTCTTCCTCTATGTGTCGTCATCGTCAACCTCTACCCATTCAACCACAGGCACAAAGAATAATGATGCATGATTCCTTCCTAGGTCTCTACCCTCCAACTAGTATCACCTTGTTTTGTAGCCATTTAAAACATAAAAGTCTGTGCATCAGATCATAGGGGTCCCTAAACGCCTATGTCTTAACCGGTATCCACTATTTACCTCACTTGATAAACATGAATGACACCATTTCCCTACTAACCCACACATCCTCACCTGTGCCTAACTCCAAAATCCATCATATTCCTCAACCTCCCTTTGATACCACTCTGTCACGACCCCCTCCCCTCAATGTGTACCCATCCTGGGCCGGCAATGTGAGAAGGGAGATAATGACCCCCCGAGTCCCGCCTCCAGTAGGCCACGGGATGGCGATTAGCACCGAGGGTATAGTAACACACAAATGGGAGGCACTACCCTCTAAGAGAACACATACAAAAGAGAGAGATAAAATAGACACCAACCAACTCTAACTCAGAACTAATGTATAGAAGAAAACCCAAGTGCATGTATTTAATGGAATGAAAAATCACTACAACTGAATGGGAATATACTGTAAGTACCCAAAATAAAGTTAAAATAGCAGTGACCAAAAGCTTGAATGGTTGCTGCAACCACAAGCTAGTAGAAACCAGCTTGATCTCCAACCTGCATAATGTGACCTGAAAAACAATTTATATATACGTAGGGTGAGTATAACAGTATACTCTGTAGAATCCTCCCAAATGCCTCTCATGAAAATGTATAGAAAGTATGCTAATGCCCAGTGAATAACAAGTGAAACCAACTCATCACCTAAACAGGTATACTAAGTTCCCAACCTCACCATGGATACTCTCACCAAGTAATGCATATAAGAATATATCATATAGTAAATAATATCAAGGGTAACCCGCTACTACTTACCCACTGGTTTTCCGCTTTTCCCCAAAAACAAACATCCAGTGCATCTCTCTCCAAGGGCTTGCCTGTAGACACCTGGGATAAGATCCACAATCAGCACCATGTGCAACACAAAGGCTTTCCCACAGACACCTGGACGAAGCACAACACCATCCTCACAACCAATAGTAACCAGATAGTTTCTGGGATCCACCACAGCTCACATAACGTTTATCATAGGTTGGGTATTATACCACAAGCCATTACAGTCTATACACTGAGTAAGGATCCTGAAGCCATCACAACCTATACATGATAAACCTATAGTAGTCCATAGGATACTATATCCAGAATATATGTGTGTGAATAACGACTATACATTACATCACTCTACACACATATATGGGGAAAACTAACCTATGTTCCTAATGGAACTAGTACTTACCAAGAGAAGAGAGCGGGGTCAAAGGGGGTAGTAATCCATTCATCCTCCCACCAGAATGTTTTGGAAAATACCCCCTAGGAATCAAAATCCCTGGGGTTCCAGTTGCCCTTAATGACGTGGTGGAAGAGTGTATAGAAACACTAAAAGTACATAATATACTATAACTCACATCCACACAATGTGAATAACATAGTCTTAGACACAACTGCAGCTAAGGTCTCTCGGACTCTGGGCTGCCACTTCTATGACTAGGTATCCTATAAGCACACAACCATTTAAGGGATTTATTAGATTTCATCATCCCCTTTTTATCAATTGCATTGTATGTTAATTAATTCTTCAATCCGTAATTATCCATGAACAATTCCACATTAAATTCGATTAACACCACAACCAAAAATTCCATTTTCCTTTCAAAAGTACTCAACCTCATCATTATGTTTCAACATACTCCAACCCCATGGGTTAACATCATTTATTAAAATATTCATTAATAAATTACTTTCCCAAATTCCAAGGAATTCTAGAAAAGCATCCTATGCTACAAAACACAAGGGGGATCAACACAGTGAGTAGATGTACTACCCGTCGAGTCTTTTCCACCTATATCAAGATCATAGACCTATTCTCCCTTGAGTGGCTAAAAACGGAAAGCACGTGGCATACCCAGCGTGGCTTCGCCTCTTTAGGAAGAACGGTAAGAAAGACTAGATGCCTTGAGCAGTAGGGAAAAGTAATACAGAAAAACAACCAAAGAATCAACATGCATCCAACAATCACATCCATCCCATTCCATCATCCCTAGTGTCCTCCCCGACACCCACATGCATAAACTAATGCATATCGCCACTCTCGGCGTCATTTTTTGCCACAACCAAAAGGCATCTATGCCTCCACATATCACAACACCCCTCCATGGCCACATCAAAACATAAGTAGAAGGAAAGAAAACATCACCTCAATTGGGCTATGGCCCTTTAACAATCGAGAGGGTAACTCAGAACCCTTCAAGGAATTATCAAACAATCAAATCGTTAAACCATCTTGAATTAAAAGATATATAATCCGTTGGTTCCAAAATCGGGAGCCTTACCAGTAAGCTATCACAAATGATTATACATTCTTACTATGAAAATCAATTTACCACAAGATAAAAATTCCTTTTCATGCCTCATTATCTTTGGCCAAACAAATATTAATTAGTCTCGTTTTACGTTCATTACCCATTTCCATCAAGGAAAACAACTAAGTTAAGAGAGCATAGATATCACCCCATCTAGAAAAATAAGAGTCAATAAAATATGATCGATACAATTTCTTTATCCGATTTGAATGTATTAATTATGTCAATTTCATTTTCATCCAATGGGATTAAACATGTTAACAATATAGTTTCACCTAATGAAAAGAGAATCATTGAATCCCCTACCACAATGGTTTTTGATGAAGACCCAAACAACGAAGAATGCACTAGAAATCTGGATTGATTCTCAATGAATCCTTCTTAGATCTCTTCTTTTAACACATCCAAGACCAAAACTCATCATATTTGGCATCCATATACCTAGATATACCCATAACGGGTGTAGATCTAAGAAACCGAGAGAAGAGAAGGAGTTGATATAAGTAGATCTATGAAACCAACCAAGAACGAGAAAGAAAGATCACATACCTCAAGAAACAGGTTTTGATTCATCAAGGGAAGCCTTCATATCACCTCCAAAATTCATGGGAGAGATTCTCTTACCTTCGAGGAAGGGTAATCCCGATTTTTGGCCACTTAGGGGCTTACACGAACCATTTAGAGAAAAAAATGAGTTAGATCCACAATTTTAGGATCAAATTTAAGTGCTCGCATGGTTAGACAAACCGTGCACTAACCTTGTTGTCTCTACTTCCTCATCAACACTCTTCGCACAGTTAGGCCCCAAAATTAAAAATATCGTGCGCTCACTGTGCATTATCCACTGCCTCCAACACCAACCTCGCACGGTTTGGCTGTACAGTTTAGACAAACCATGTGCCTCCCGTGCGAAAGCTATAGCCCTTTAGTTTCCCTTAAATGTCTTCCCAAACACACCCCAAGTCACCTTAACCTCCCAGAACACCTCTAACACCACATTTTCACAAATTAATGGATTGGGGAGGTCTAGGCCATTACATAAGGTATTCATGAGTTATGGTAGAATTTATGATGGTGAAATGCTTAAAAGTATTAAGGATCTTCTGATAATGGGATTACATTAGAAGACTTTTTATAGTTTGTGTAACCCTGGTGTTTGATATATAAAAATTTAATTCAAGGAATAATTATCTTCTCATTTGTGTATATAGTTATAAATAACCATTTAGGTTTATATGATCCTTGAATTAGAGGAAATTACCAGTTTATACATTTTGGGATGTAAAATGAATGTTATTAGATAACCTTTGTGGTTAAAATATGTTATGGTTATTTTTGATGAATTTATCTCTTTGTGAGAAAATTATAAAATTTTCTAGTTTATGAAAAGGGACAACACACAAACCGCGTGACAACCCGTCGCTTCAAACGAAGCAGCGGGAATCGAACCCACAACCAAATTGTGACTGGTATTTATCGCCTTCCACTGGACTACATGATGTCCCTGGTTAGTATGACTAATTCTTTTTAGTTATATGATCTTATGAATCAGGAATAAGTTGATTTTGAGTTTTCTATGGAAATGATTAACCTATCATAGAGGATATGTGATTAGGTTAATTACTTTTCAGAATGAGACTTTAAGAGTAACTGATGTTATTTGGAGATAAATGTTAAGATATTCCTTGGAAGACTATGTGATTAAATTTTTTAGATATATGGGTTTCAATCTTAGTCTGGATTACATTGAATAATTTTAAGGATAATTGTTTATTTTATAGTCATTCTTGAAACTTGGGTTATTTTTGATGAATTTTAGAGATTAAGAGTAGTATGTCTTTTTATTAAGGATTATCTTTTTGGTGATTATCTGAACTTGTACTAACAATTTTTGTTTTATTTGATGTCTACATACAAGGGAAATAGATAGTTATCCTTTTGTGGATTATGTGATTCTCTAGAAGATGATTCTTGTGATTTTTATGTGACCAAGTCTTTTTGAATACTCATCATTTAGAGAAATGATTTGTTTTGGTAGAAACATATTAAAAGATGAAACTCTACTTGAAGGTAGGTATATTTCCTTATGTTTTTATTCTATTATTAAGATGAATTCCTTAAAATTATGAAAAGGAATGTAAAACAAAAATTTTTTGGTTTATGTTTCCTACTGGGTAATCAAAGTCCGTTTACACACATCATAAGTTTGTTATTTTCTGGTGGTTAACTTTCTCCTAAACATGTTTTCTATCACTCTCCATCAGAACATGATGGTTTGTTTTCTCCTCCATATCCATGTTTTCATGGAATCCTAGTATCTGTTGTCTCGGGTAACCTTTTTTACTTCTCTTACTTTATTTTAAACTGATAGTTCTATTGACTCTTTTTCTGATGTGGGGCTTTTAATGAAGATTCCAAGACCAGTTTTAAAATTGTGAGGACGCAATTCCCAAAAGGGGGGAAGGATGTAACATCCCAGATAAATAAGGAATAATACACTTTTCATATTTATTATTATTTGTGAATTAAATATTAATTTTACATTATAGGGGATGCAATGTTCGATAGCATACCCGATACACAGCAACATGTTTCATTGAAATCATATGTTGTGCACTAATAATATAATATTATTACTTTAAATGTTCATTAACTCCTAGACGTTGTATTGAAGGGAATGAACAAAACTAAATACAATATGATTATACATGATTGTTAAATGTAATTACATTTATCCAATAAAAGTTAGAGGCATAAAATTTGAATGAATCTAATTTTAAGCATAATTTACATTAAAAGGTCTATTTATCACCTTTTAATAGAGAACCATTTTTAAATCTCATTTTGGTCACTTTAATACATTCAATATGACCAAATAAAATCTTTATTTAGAATGGGGACATCAAAATATGCTTTCTGTTAATATTTGTAATTTTTCTGATAAAGTTCATTTGTTATTGAATAGTGATAAATATTGTATTTTAATTCAAAAGTGCCTTTCAATGTTAATTATTTATATGGTTAGATTATATTTTTAATTGGTTCTGAAGTGAAATTTAAATATATTTTTACCATTTAATCAAATTTTGTTCATTGGAATTAATTTCACATTGAAATTAGATATAAATAAGTATCAATCTTTTTATAGTTATTGTTTCTTAAAAACATGCTATTTGTTTTGATAATGGCAATTAATTTTAAAATTAATTAATTTCACTTCTATGTATTGAATTTGAAAAAAAAGGCATAATTTTTTAATTCAGAATATCAAATATATCTTAGGCTGAAATTTGTTGTAATTTTTCTGAAAATCATAAATTTTTGATGAATAGTGAAACCACTTAGTGGTAGTTAAAAAAACTGACTTTTTCATTTAAATGAAAATTTACCACTTCTGTGAATTGAATTTCGAAAATCCGACATTCATGGTTGTTATCAGGAATTAAAATTTTGTTCAATATAATGAAAATAATTTTTGGTAAATAGTATGTTTTAACTTTTATTTATCGCGTTTAAAGGTAAATAAGGTAATTCAAGGTAAAAAGAATATTATAATAACTCAAAATTACCTTACCACTTGTCCAAACCTTATTGGTTGAGTCAATTATGACCATGGGCAGCTTTGTGTCGATTTTGGGACTCCATTTAGTCACTTGGTAGTGATAATGACAATTTAGATTAATTAACATAAAGTAGAGGCAAAAATGACAAAAGCAAATATCTTTTAGTAAATAAATTTATATATTGTGTTATATAAGTCATATTTTTGACTATAGATATTCTTTATAAATCTAAAATATTTATCTACATGATAGTTTTTTTTTAATTTTTAGAAATCAAATAATTTTAATTATTTATGACACAATAATGATGTAGTGTTTAACTCATTAATAAATCGTTTAAATAAATAATATTACAATGACTAAAATATTATCCAAAACCTATTCAATTTCTATTTGATGATTTTATTTAGACCTTTAGTCATCTTATCGTCGACAATAATGACTTTTGGACCATTAGAAACCGAATAACAATATATAATAAAATAATGTTTTTACACTTTCCTAAAGAGCCCCTCCTCTCTCTTACAAAATGAGACCACTTCTAACCAATTCCACACACCTATCAAAAATTTTGTCTCATAAAAACTCTTCCCAATTAATCTCCATACATCCCTATACTCCTCCTAGATGCCTTACCTTAGGCATAAGACACTTTAATAAGTCCTTTGGTCCAAACAAATGGGATTAACCAAAATTAAAGGCAACTGTTTCTCTTAATTTGTTTTCTTTTATATTACTTCTCTAAACCCTAAACTTTTTTTATTACTTTATTTTGTAACAAAACCAGTATCCTCAATATACTAGGATGTTTTTATAAGAATTATTCGAACTAGAATTACACAAACCTACATTTAATGGGTGAAGAACATAATGTTTCAGTGGATGGAAAACTAACACCTCACGAAATGATGATTGCTCAAATATCTCCAACTGCCTATCATGTTGGCCATTATGATGGCACTGTATTTATATATGATATATATTATGTTTATTTTTTCTTTATTCTTATATATTTTCCATTTATAGCACACCATTATGGTTTCCATTGTAGGTAAATACGATAATCTCATTTGAGGAAGCACGGACTACCACCCCCTCAAAGTGATGTGACTCTTTAATGTCTTATATGGGATGTATAAAAGATAGAGTCAATGATATTTTATATGATATTATACTGGAATTATAATATACCTATGTATCATTATGTTTAAATTCCGTTAAAATTAGAAATAAAAATGAAAGTAGCGTTCATGTGTACTTACGACTTACCATCTCCATGAACGGTGCATTTCATTTTTTACCTCTAAATGTTATGTACTATTATAAATACATGTATATAAGGGATATATATGATATATATTATATCTAGATCATGAATATAATTCTGGATATAATGAACCTTTGACCACATGAACAACATGTAATTATAAGAAGTCCATTTTTCACACAAGTACCAAATATCAACAAAACAAACATTATTAACTTAAATGATTACATAAGGATTATAACGTAGTAATAAGTGATATAAAAGGAATAATAAACTTAAAAAATATTCTTAATAAAGTATAAATTAACTTTAGTTTATTATTCAAGAGATTAAAGAACAATCGAGTCAAATCGGACATGAGGTAAGGGATTTCTTATCTCACTTTTAATTCTGTGAGATTTACATTGTTCGCCACTTATTTATTTCATGTGGTGTAACGTGTACTTCCATTTATACATATTATGATTATTATATTTATATTCTTGGTATTATGGGATTCATTTTTTGGTCATTAACTTTTGGTCATACGACTCGATTTGATTACAATGAAGTAAGAGTTTTTCGTCTCACTTTTTATTCTAGTGAGATTAATGCTATATTTGACACTATTTCCTTTTGTGTGGTGTATGTACTGCCAATGATTGTAAAATTTGTGTAATATACTTTTATTTATGAGTATTTACATCTTCATTGTATTATACTTCTTCATGTGGCATATGTTTTGTACGTTACCAAATTGGTAAGGGAACCTTTCACCCTCCTCTATTTAAAAGACTTCTTTTTTATTATGTATATTAATATACATATTATTATGTTGGGATATGTTCTTTAATATCCCCATTGATTTAAAATTTAATTCCAATTTATGAGATATCCTTTTTATCTTATGAACTCATTTTATTAATTTTAATGTGACGTCGTTAGGCTGTCAAATTTTTACAAGGGGACTTCTTAACCCAATTTCAATTCATTCGGTTCAACTTATACTCATTGAATATCTCATCCAGTGAATATGTGTAAATGACCTCTGATTGTTTTACACTTAATAAACACTTATATTGGGTGTCTTTATATTTTTCACACATAATTATGTGATTTATTTATCCTTAATTTAAGGATACCATCTTTATAAGGAATTTCATCTCAATTTACATTTCCATTGAGACTTCATTGTTTTTATGCACCAATTTACTCTAATTTGATGTATATACTATACTTTGACATATTATATCATGAATTCCTTTATTATCATGATATTATAAAGTTTTGATTAAATTTTATTCCTCAATTATTTGTATTCCAGTGTCTCTCTTTTTGTTAAAAAACTCATTAACTAAAATATCATTTTAAATGTTTTAAAGATTTATTCTTCTAAATATTTCTCATTAATATACATGATTTAAAATTGTGTTTTAGGATATATTTATATGGACATTAATGTTTTCAAATGATAATTCATTTAAAAGCTTCAAAGTGGTATGAGACACTTTGATTCAAACATCTCTATATTAAAGGTTTTGAAAATGATTTGATAAAATATTGATTATTTCAATATCATGATTTGATATATTGGAATGTGGAAATGTTGTCATTCCTTTATACATGTGTTATATGTTATGATTATGTTATGTTTATTTGGCATTGATTACATATACTGGTGGTTCTGTGATAAACCTATGGTGGGTGAGCCCGAGATAGCTCTCTAATGCATTGGGTAACGTGAAGGAGGTAAACGTGATGTTTCTATAAAAAGATTTAGGGAATATACTGTGATGGGTATTCCATGGGTAACTCCCTACGTAGCTGGGATAGCTACAATTTAGTTTTTATATGGATGCCATAAGTAACCTTAATGATTTATGATTTATGATTTGAGTGTGTTATTCATAAATCTTATCATTTCGAAAGGTATGTTATGATTGAAAAGTATGGTTTCATTGATTTGTATTTATTGATGGGATATTGTTTTCCTTTATTATTTTATAACCCTTACTGAGCTTTTTATGCTCACACCATTTTTTTGAAATGTTTTCCACAAGACTTAAAGATAAATAGGGTCACGTATGGGATCATGGAAATGTCATGTTGTCTAAAATATTGAACTAGATATGTTTCTTATTAAGAGTTTTTATTTTATGAAAAAAATGGATACTGAGATGTAGTGTCTACTTGTAATATTCAAGTTGTTATGTAATAGTTATGACCTAATTCTCTAAAACTCTAATCCTGAAAAGATCATCAATATGAATTATTCATATAATTCAATATTATGTAATGTTATAAGGTAGAGTCCTTATAATAGGTGTGGATCTAGATTTTATGATAGATTCTATTAGATACGAAATTGTGTCCTCTAGTAAACTTTTATTTTCGGGTGGGATAGACACTTATATCGAACAAAACCATATTAAGCTAAAACTTGAGCCAAACTAATTATATACCATTAAAAAGAATAATAATTTTTAATTAATAGGAATTAACAATTTGATCATATCATTTTGAAACATGGATCTACTTCTCTCTTGCTTGCAAGAACAAGATTTGACCCATGGGGCATTGTGGTTCTTATATGTTGGGCAGTGACTTGTATAGTCATAGGTGTCAAGTATATTTTAGTTTAGTTTGTATTTTATTTTCTTTATCGCATTGGCCACTTAGGTCTTTTACTTCCTTTTGTGGACAAAGGGTAATTATGTTTTGTGAAGGGGGAAATCGGGTTTAGATTGATTTAGCCCACCGACACTGATTTGAGGATAGATTTTATGGTTACTACTTGTCTCACACCTCATGTATTTGGGGATTTCAGTGTTGTTGATTACATGTTATCTTTTCAGTAGAGAGTTGGATCATTTCATGTTGGATGGAGTGGATATGGTTCTCCAAATCGAGGTAAGGCTTTAATGTCATTGGATGGTTTCTCACTGGTTATGTGACATCCTTTATGTGTTTTAATGTTCCAAATATCCATTGTGTAGTGTGTTGATCCCTACTCATTGGTTTCAAGTAGCCAAGTTAAGGGAGACTCACCTGTATGTGCGTAGGTAAGAAAGTATATGTATGTGGATTCCGCTGTTACGTGTATAGTCAACCATGGTAGTGATTATGAACGTATGGGGCTATGTGTGCCTAGGTATATATATAAACGCCTAAGCTGGGGAGTGAAGACTGATATATTCATATAAGTATATGTGCACGGATAACCTTACACATGCTCATGGCCATGCGTGTGTGTGCATAGGGGCTAGGTGTCATCGCAAGTGTTTGATGGTGCATATACCCAGTGGGGAAAAAAACTTTTATTTAGAAAGCTCAAAGAGCTGAAGTGGACGGTTTGGTTCTAAATTGAGGTAGGAGCCCTCTTATAGCCTCATTAATTAAAGAATGCTTTAAATTGAATTTATCTTCGTTTTAATTCTACTTAATTATATTTAATTCCATATCTTGAATAAGTGTTCATTAATACAATTGATTCATTTGATAAATAAATTCATGTTTTTATAATAAAACCCCTCCAACGAAGGTGCGCTGTTTACGAAAACTCACCGTTATAGTTATGTTGATATAGTTTCTTAAATTATGGAATTTTATTTGTGATGAATGAGTTGTTGAGTAAATTTTAAATATAATTAAATTAATTGTGTGATAAATCAATGCCATAATTTTATAATAAAACCCCTCCAATGGAGGTGAGCTGTATTCTAAACCAAAGAGTAGTGATAGTTATTTTTATGTTGTATAGATTTTGATTGAGTCTTTCATATGCCTCTTGTTGGTATTTGTTTTTTGGTTTGATAGTTTTTGCATGCTTTGAATAATATAAATTGGTGTATCATACCTATTTAACTCAAATGAAATTTCCTGAGTAGGCATATGACTTGACCATGAAACTTCCCTTTTCAAGATTTGAATATTATAATTAAAATTTCCATCTTTAGGCAATGTGAATGGATTTTTAAATGGTTTTTGTAGGGTGTATGATTATTTTCCATTTTTTTGTTTCCCTTTAGTTGCTACGTCATTGCGCCACTCGCTACAACCTTCTTTGGAGATCCATCGTTATTGCATATTAAATAGTGGATTTGTTCAATCATATGTCAGCGGTGCGACGATCATAATGTTGCCTTGCCTCCTCCCGCTCCATTCGCTCCTGGAGGAAGATGCTGCGCTGAAAATGACACTAGACAGGGCCATCACGCTGTGGTCATGCCGCGGCCACGCTGCGGTAATGCCTTGATTTGGACCTACTCAAAAATGAAACTCCACGAAAGTTCATAGTGACAATATTCCATGAGTATTGTGATCAATGTTGAGACTGACTAATCACAATTACTACCGGTGGGGAAATGACAAGAGTGTTTCCCCGCCTCCTCCCACTCCCCTCTCTCCTTGTAAGAAGATTATACCCAACGGATGTTGCTGGATCGGGCCAACATGCCACGGTCATGCCGAGGTCATGCCGCGGTCACACCGTAATTTGGCCTTTCTCCAAGATGACACCCCACGGTAGTTCGTAGTGATAGTGTTCCCTGATTCTTGTGTTCATTGTTGAGATTGAATAATCACAATTTCTCTCAGTGGGGAGAAGACCCGAATGTTTCCAGGCCTCCACCTTTTCCCTTCGCTCCTAGCTGGAAGATAGTGCCCCACGGATGTCGCTGGATTGGGAAAACACGTCGCGGTCACGCCGCGGTCACACTGCGGTCACACTGCGATAATTCCATAATTTGGCCATGCTCCAGGATGACACCCAATGATGGTTAGAAGTGATAATATTTTATGAGTCTTGTGATCAATGTTGAGACTGATTAATCACATTTTTTATCGGTGGGGAGATGACTGAAATGTTTCCCCAGCTCCTTCTCCTCCCTTTGCTCCTGGCCGGAAGATGATACCTCGAAGATGTTGCTGGACCAGGCCAACACGCTGTGTTCATTCCACGGTCATGCCACAGTCACATCATAGACTCTTCTGCGGTCTCACCGCGGACACGCCGCAGTCACGCCTCAGTCATGTCACGGTCACGGCGCGGTCACGCTGTAATCACGCCGCAGTCGCGCCGCGGTCACGCTGCGGTAATGCTGTGATTTATCACTACTTCAGCCACATCCATCCCACAATATCCCCTCTCCACCTTCATTTCAGCCCGCTGCCACCAACATTACAGCCTGAAATAGCCCCCTTCCACATTCGAATCAGCCCGCACCATGCCCCCAACACCTGCAACCTTGCCCCTTCCACCAGCATTCCATCACCCTTCCACCTGCATTCGAGCCGGCACCAGCCCCCAACCACTTGTAATCTAGCCCACACCAGCCTCCACACTAGCCACAACTCCAGCCTCGTGAAAAACACTCATTCCAGCCCTCTGACACCTGAAATACAGCCCCAAACACCAGTTATATCCCTCACCAGCACCCGACCTCTTACATCTCAGCCCGCTCCAGCCCCTGACACATTCCCAACATCCCACAGCCACCTCCAATCCATCCCACACCATCACCTTCCACCTATTCAATCCCACACCAGCCCCATGCCATCCCCATGCCTCCTGACGTCCCACCCTCAGTAGCCACTCCTGCCCGCACCGACCACTGTACCGGCCCCCAGCCTCATGCATTGCAGGATGCGCAAGAAAAACTCCATGCATATCACAAAAAGGAAAGGAGAATATAGATCCCCTTTCTTAAGAAATCTTTTACCGAAAAAATTATCCATATAAACTGCCATTAATGTTCACCGAGAACATTGGGGGAGAGATACATCTTATAACCCTAGATGAGAACCTAGCCGGAAAGCCGAGAAGATCCAAAGCATCCCATAAGAAGTCCCACCCGACTGAATCAAAAGCCCTGAATAAATAGATCATGAAGACACACCTAGGAACCACAGAATCAAGATGTTATCACCACAATAATTCATGGGTAACAAGATTCTTAGGATGAATTTGTTTTGGTAATGATGGTTGAGGATATTTTTATGCATATTTGGATTTATGAGTCTTTTAAGGTTATTTTTGAAACCATACAACTAGAGGGTCTGATTTATAAGAGGTGGAAGTCAATTATTTAGACTATGCCAGACAAAGACTATTCTTGGAAATGTTTCAATGCATTATTTATTTAGCATTATTTCATAATGATGTTAAGGTACTAATTGACATAGAATTTTCTAGTCGGGGTTCTTCAGGGGGTGTCCAAGGGCTATCCGGGGGGGTCTACAGGACATGTGGAGGGTGCAGGTGGGGTGTCTTGGAGGGACCGTCCAGGGGGTGTCTAATGGCTGTCCAGGGTGGTTGTAGTGTAGGGTGCAGGTGGAGAGTCCAAGGGCTGTCCGGGGGGGGGTCTATGCTGTAGGGGGGAGGGTGCAGGTGGGGGGTCTAAGAGGCGCTATCCAGGGGGTGTCCAAGGGATATTCGGGGGGGGGTCTGTAGGGAAGGGGGATGGGTGCAGGTGGGGTGTCTAGGGGTGCTGTGTCGGGGGGGGGGGGGGGGGGTCCAAGGGCTGTCTGGGGGGCTGATTTGAAGAGACAAGCCCATAAGAAATGGGACCTAACCTCATAGAAATAATTTTTATAATGATTTTTGTAAAGGTATAATCAATAGAAATATGTCTGATATCCTTTACATCCACAAAATTTTCCTTATTTTTGATTAGGGCAATAAAATTGGTGTTGATTAGATAGGGCATTGAGGCTTGGTTAACGAACTACCTCATAGAGTTAAAGAGCTCATCATGAAATATATCCCAGTAGAACATAAGGAATTAATTTTTGAACCAAACAAGACCAACCACACTCTCTTGATTTAGATAAAAAAGGGCACTCTTAACCTTCTTCTCATCAAGGGATGTAGTAAGGGAGATTGTTTTATTGGTGTATCACGATCCGGTTGGGCCGAATGCTTGTGGCCCACAACTGTCATGGGTCGAGCTCCACGGTGAGGTCGTTGGGGGTTGTTGGTAGTGACCCGTCCTTACTCCGGAGGTCTGGGGGTGGAAGGCCACCTGTCCAAATTTTTGGAAACTATAGCAATTATGACCACTTTAGTCATACAGACTTTAGATTCTAATTAACTGGTGCACTTTTGACTTCCAGACAACAACCACTAGAGTATTGGATACATATAGTAAAGGCTTCATATGATTGGAAAAGTCTATAATATTATTTCCTCATCTCTCAATTATACAAAAGAAATCTTCTCTTCCATGAATAGCTTGATTAGAGTTGTCATCACTTTCAACTGGTCAACATATTCCTTGAAAACCCATTCTACAGATTCTTCCTCAATTAATCCTAATGAGATGAATTCACATCACTTATAACATCATGGAGATATTATTTGACTATAGACTAGATCGAATCCGCATCAACTAACATCATGGGAAGGGGATAACTAGATGTAGATGCAACAATAGGAGGTTCCTGATAACTCAAAATTCCACTAAAATCTAAAATAAGTCTTTATCTAAAATATTATAAATATACTATGGATACAAATTTTGACGGAACTTGGGAAACAAGTATTTCAACACTAGTTAAATCATCTTCTACAGGTTATGATTAGGTAGGTACATGATTGTGAAAAGAAAGAAGCTCACCTGCTTGGTCAATCTTCTTAACTAAGGATCCCTTAGGATATGTGCAAGGTATGTGTAGGGGGGCTTCTATCCAAGGGGCTGGGGCTACTATCCAACGGGGTCTAGCAGGGGGTCATGGGGTGTGAATGGGGGGGTGCCAGGGGGTGTGTTCAAGGGGTGTGGTGTCCAGGTGGTGCAGGTGGTGGAGGGGGGTGTCCAGCAGGGGTGAAAGGGTTTGTGTGCAAGGGGTGAAAGGGATGTGTGTGTGTGGGGTGTCTAGTATGGGTGAAGGGGGGGGGTGTCTAGTATGGGTGGTGCAAGGGGGTCCTGTAGGGGTCAATGGGTGTACAATGGGGGGGGGGGGGGTAAAAGGGGGTGTCTGCAAGGGTTGAAAGGGATGTGGTGGGGGGTGGCTGCTGTCCAGGGGGTGCAGGTAGGGGGGATGTCCAGCAAAGGTGCAAGGTGGGGTTTCAAGTAGGGGTGAGGTAAGTGGGGTCTAGTAGAGGGGGATGCTGTCTTGGGGGGGTCTAGTAGGGGGGCTGATATCTAGGGGGTCCAGTAGGGGGGTTGTAGTCCAGGGGGTCTAGCAGGGGGGATACACTATCCTTGATATTTATTTATATTTTTTTTGAATATTCATTGATGTTTTGTTTTACAATAATTTTGTGAGATGAGGACTACAATGTTTTAACTTGTGTTGTATACACTTTTGAGCTTGTTCCACACTTCTTTGATAGTTTGTCTTATAGGGAGATTCATGTAAGTTCATTTATGTGTTTTTTATTTGAATTTGTTTAATTATTATTATGTGATTATATTTTATGTATAATTTAATTTGGAGTTGACTGGAAGGGGGGCATGGTGGAAACTGGTAGATGGTGCAAGTGGGGGCTGGTAGGGGGGGTGCAAGTGGGGGCTCCTGGGGGTGCAAGTGGGGGATGGTAGGGGGTGCATGTTGGGGATGGCAGGGGGAGGAGGGAGGGGAAACGGGAAGGGGGGGGGGGGTAGGACTGGGGGTGTCTAGGTTCTGGGGTGGGGGGTCCAGGGTCTGTCCTGGAGGGTGGGGTGGCTGTCTAGGGGAGTGGAGGTCTAGGCTATCTATGGGGATCTGTCCAGTGTTTTTGGGTTGTCTAGCCTCTGGGGGGTGTTATTTTTCTGGGGGGGGGGGGTTCCAGGGACTGTCCAGAAGGGTGGGAGTGGCAGTCCAGGGGAGTGGAGGTTTGGGATCGCCATGGGGATTTGTCTAGGGTCTGGGGGGTGTCTAAGGTCAGGGGAGGTGTCATAGGTCTATCTAGGGGGGTATAGGGTATGGGGATTTCCAGGGACTGTCCAGGGGTGGGGGTCTCCATGGTCTATCCGGGGGGTGTCCAGGGTCTGTCTGGGGGGGTTGTCCAGGGTCTGGGGGGAGGTTTCTAGGGTCTGTCTGGGGTGGGGTGTCCAAGGTCTGTCCAAGAGGGGGGATTTCCAGGGGTGGTTGTCCTATGGGGAGGGGGTTGTCTAGTGGGGGGGGGGGTGGTGTATATGTAGTGTGGGGGTATCCAGTGTCTAAGAGGGAGGGGTTTGCAGGGGTGGGCTACTACAGGGGGGTGGGGGCTATGTAGGGGGTGGGGGCTATTTTTAATGGTTTTTCACACCCTATATCTACAGTTTCTAATAGTGCCTATAGGTCTATTTCCATGGTTAAAAACCATGGCTACAGGTCTAATGCCACGATTTCCAACTATTGAAACTAATTATGTCCCTCCTCTATTATATAAATGGTTCTAAACTGTGGATATAGTGATATTACCATGGTTTGAACCGTGGCTGTATACCTAAAGCCACGATTCGAACCATGGCTCTAGACCTATAGCCACGGTTACAAACCATGGCTATATGTCTAGGCCTATAGCTACGCCAAACATATCCACTATTTCTCAAACCGTGTCTATTACCTATAACCACGGTTTGAGGGCCTATAACCATAGTTTTAAACCATGTCTATAGCCCGAATTTCATGTAGTGAATCATTACATCCAACGAATATAACACCTCTCCTATTATAATATGTGGAATGAAATTCCCAGAGACCCTTGTCATACTCCCTCTGGTGGAATTTGATGCAATTCTCAGCATGGATTTCCATTCCATGTATAAAGCTAACATAAATTTCTGTGAGAGGGATATCAATCTTCATAAGGAGAATCGACCTCTATTTCCATACAAGTTCAAGGAGGAAGATAAAACTTCATTAGATTCATCACCTCAAGCATGTATATCACTGCCCTATGAGCATGCATATCTGGATCAAATGATTGAGTACAGGGAAGAAACCATTCTTGAAGACATTCCTATTGAGAGGGAATTCACTAAAGTTTTTCCCGAGGAATTTCATAGTCTTTTACCAAGAAGAGATGTTTAATTCTCAATTGATTGTATACATGGGGAATTTCCAATATTAACAATTCTATATAGAAAGGTTGTTTTGGATATTATGGAGATGAAGAAACAACTACACGAGAATCTGGATAAAGGGTTTATGTGCCCAAGTGCTTTACCCTGGGGTGCACCAGTCCTCTTCGTCAAGAAGAAGGATGGGTCAATGCGCCCTTGCATTGATTATTATGAGATTAAAAAATCAAGATAAAGAACAAGCATCCTCACCCAAAAATTGATGACTTGTTATATATGCTACGTGGATCATAATTATCCTACAAGGTGGATTTTTAGTTGATAATTTTCATCTAAGGGTGAAGAAGGAAGATATCCCCAAGAAAACTTTTCGAATAAGATATGGGCACTAGGAATTTAAAGTAATGCCTTTAGGACTCACCAATGATTTAGAAATATTCATGTAATTGATGAAAAGTGTGTTTCGAGATTACCTCGAAAAATTTGTGGTAGTGTTTATAGATGATTATATAATATACTCCAAACCATGTAGGATCATGAAGAGCATATAAGAACTATACTATTGACCTTGTGGAAGGAGAAGCTCTATGAAAAATACAGCATGTGTGTGCTGTGGTTGAAGTAAGTTTAAATATTGGGCCACATCATCCAAGCAATGGGATATCTGTGGATCCCTCCAAGACAGCTACAATAGAGGAATGGCTGAGGCCAACATTGGTAATGAATATCCCTAGCGTTTTGAGATTAGCTGGATATTATTGATGATTTCTGAAAAAACTTTCATGATTTTCCAACCCTCTTACCTAGATACCTGGGAAGGGATTAATTTTTTCATAGGGTGATGAATGAGAATAATGTTTCAATGAGTTCAAAAGGATTCTTATCACTGTGCTCGTGATCAATTTACCCACAAGTGGAGATCTTTTTGAGTTATATAGTGACGATTCGAAGAAGGTCCTCAGATGTGTGTTGATGAAAATTGTCAAATTAATTGCCTATTATTCAAGAAAATTGATTGTTCATGAAGAGAATTATCCAACACATGATATAGAGTTGGTTGTTAGTGATCTTCACATTAAAAATTTTGCAGCATTATCTCTTTGGGGAGAAGTGTAAAATATATACGGACCACAAATTTCCCATGTATATATTCACATAGAAGGAGTTGAACATGCACCGACAATGATGGTTAGATCTTATCAAAGACTATGATTCCTCAATCCATTACTACCCTGGGGAAGCAAACAAGGTAGAGGACTCTTTAAGTAGAAAGGACCTCGTGATTCTATCATTTATGAGAATTGAGAAGGATCCAATATTCTTAGATTTGATGAAGATGGAAATGGGAATCATAAATAATGGAACATCATCAGTCTTTTCACAAATTATTTCTCAACCATCACTTTTGGAAAGGATAATTTATTCTCAAAGAAAGGATGTTGAAATTTTAAAAAGGGTGGAAGCTATAAGAAATGGGTAATCCGTAGAGTACATGGTTGACAAGGATGGAATTGTGAGATTTGGGTCACAATTATGTGTACCATTCAATCTAGAGATAAATAAGGAGCTTTTGGATGACTCACATAGCTCAACCTTCACTATTCATCTGGGAAGCACAAAGATGTATTGAGATCTCTGAGAGAAATTTTGGTGGGATAATATTAAAAGGGAGATTGCTACATATACATCAATGTGCCTGGTATGTCATAAAGTAAAGGATAAGAGGAAAAATTCTATGGGGATGATGCAACCACTGCCCATACCAACCTGGAAGTGGGACAACATAACCCTTGAATTTTTCATTGGACATCCTAGGTCATCCAAAGTAAATAATATTATATGGGTCACTGTGGATCCTATTACAAAGACAACTCACTTTATCACGAGCTGAGAGGACTTCTCAGTGGATCAACTAGCATAGATTTTCATCAAAGAAGTGTAATGTATGCATGGAGTATCACTATCTACTATTTCTGATTGTGATCTGAGATTCACCTCGATGTTCTGGAAAAGTCTCCAACATTCTCTAATAACTGAACAAAAAATCAATACGTCCTATCATCCTCAAACGGATCATCAATATGAGGTAACTATTAAGTCAAAAGAGGATATGTTAATATCATGTTCTATGGACTTCAAAGGAGGATGTGACGAACATATTCCCCTGGTTGAATTCACCTAAATAACAGTTTCCATTTGAGAATCCAAATGGAACGATATGAATCCCTTTATTGGAAAAGGTGAAGAACACCAACGTGTTGTGATGAAGTTGGTGATCGTAATCTTGTAGGACCCAAAATTGTTGAAGAAATGGAGGTGAAGGTGAAAACCATTCAGTAGCATATCAAGGTCGCCTAGAGTTGATAGAAGAATTATGCAGATAACCATCGATGAGACCTTGAGGTTAAAGTTGTAGACATGGTATTTCAACGCATATCTCTATGGAAGAAGGTCACGAGTTTTGGCTTGAAATGGATGTTAATTTCTTGGTACATTGTCCCCTTCGATATTCATGGTTCTGTCAGGGCTGTGGACTATCTAATAACACATCCACGTACCATAGCCAAATTACATGATTTCATTCATGTATCCCTCTTATGGAAGTACATACCAGACCCTTCAAGTGTACTCTCATCAGAGGTGGTATAATTAGAGGATGATCTTTCTTATGAGGAGAAACTAGAAAAAATATTATATCATAGAAAAAAATATTTAGGAAATAAGACACTTCCCCTCATCAAAGTGTTATAGAGAAATCACAAGTTATAATAAGAAATGTGGGAATCAGAGTAAATGATGAAGTAGAGTCACCCACTTCTATTTTAGTGTGGCTAAAAGAAATTTCAAAGGAGAAATGTCTTAAAGGGGAAGATTGTAATGACCTAAATATTTAGTAATGATAATTCCTATTATTCTGATTAAATGTTTATATAAATGTGAAATTATTTAGGTTTTATGTTTTTGGATTTTAAAATACCGTTATGAATGGTGACCATTTCAAATATAGCCATTAAACAGTGATCACATGATTAATATAAATATAGGGCTTTAACTAATCCAATTTACTCAGATAAAGGAAGTGATGGACTCATCTAGTAGACTTTCCCTATACGAGGCCCATTTTTCGGAGCTTGGAAAGGAGGTGTTTTCATTGGTCTTAGCTCTTGACCAAGCCCCAAATGAGCATGAATAATTTATGCTTGAGTAGAACTGCCTACGAAAGAAGTGGAAGTTGATTGAGATTACCACTTGAGCAATACTATCAGAGCCACCCCAAGAGTCTATCACCATTGCACACCTCAACCCTTCTGTCTTATGCAGGTGTTATAAGGGGTTATGTAACAAGACCATAGAAAAATGATTATGTGGATCATTTTTTTATATAATAATTAATATACATTTATTTTATTATTGTTACTTTGTAAATAGTTTTTAATGTAAAGATAGTATCAGTAGTTAATATTCAACTAAGCAATCTATATTGACGAATTAATGCATTTTGAAATAAATAATAAATTATTATTATTATTATTATTAAATTAATTTTTATTAAATATAAATGATTGTATAAAATTATGAATGAAATTTTAATTTTTATTAAGGTTTGAAAGCCGTTTTTCCAAAACCCATGAATTTTCTATAAATGTTGGTTTTTATTTTAAAGTAAAAATTCACATATTTAGAAATTTAATTAGAAAAAATGAATATATTTTTTTGAATCAGAACATTGAAATTATCAAACGGTTAATTTTTCAGAATTTTTTGGGACAGTCAAAATTTTGGGTAAAAATTAAATACCATTTAAATATATAATGTGTTATATGACATCATAATGACCCGATTGTGATGTAATATAATACTATAAATTATATATTTAGTAAATATATGTTTTATCAATAAAATATATTTTTTGGTTTTATTTATTTATTTTACAAAACATTAGTGGACCATCCAAGAGTTATAAAACATTTTCACTTTTTAAATGAATTTTCTTGAGAGTGTCACTCACCTCCACATAAGCACCCTAAATATTTTATGATTCTCAGATATTATCCTTATAAAATATTTTTTTACATTCCCCTTTATCAAAAACAATGGGCTGGTCTGTGGTATTGATTAGTTTAATGTGTGGTGACCCAAACCTAAATAATAATGAATTATCTCCCATTTCCAATATAAACCCACCCAAGCTCCCACATACTCTTCACTCAAATCCTTTGGAGTTCATTCAACATATGACTTAATATCTCTAGAATCCTCCAATGGTACCCCAAGCTCTCAGGAAGCCTCTCTCAATCCTCTTCCAAGCCTTTGGGATTTACACTTCCAAGTAAGGGATTTATTCCTTTTTTATTTATGTCTCAATATTATTATGTTTTTATACCGTTTTAATTTAAATTAAAAATGTTGTTGTATGATTTAAAACTTCCCCCATACTGACCTCCTTATGTTTTAAGTGATTAGAGACCTTTTTCTCTATCATTAAGGCCTTATGTGTACAATCGTTACCATGTGAAGATCCAGTAAAGAAATTCTTTCTTCTCATTCACATTCAAGCAATTGTTTTGTATTATGAATTTAATTTCCATTAATGTTTTTCGGACATGTATCTATATAACCCCCTTACTGTCTATTTCATGTAAATATGATGAGACACCAATTTCTGTCTCACCAACCATTTTATTAAATATTATCTCATGCTGTTACGCTAACGAAATTACACCGCGATTTTCCAAGCCGCTGTCATTGTGTAGAGAATACCATACCAATTTCACTATCATGGTTATTCACATTTATAAAAATTTACGTATTGATTATAGTGTTACATTTATGAACTCCAAATTTCTTTTATCGTGGAATAAATCATGAGGTTTAATGAATATATGTTATATGATCCATATGGCACATTTATGCATGATATGAAAAGATTAAGAAGGGTGCGCCCTGATAGCACTCCAATGAATTTAGTAAAGATTATTATTATGATACATCAAGTCCAATGATGGTTTTCTCATTATAATTTATGTGAAATGATGTTTTTATCATTTTCCATGTGCAATGATCCTTGGATCATGTTTAAATCAGGTTAAATGTTTTGGAAACATTTTCATGTTATCATTATCATGCTTTATCATTCTATTACGTTAATGTTTCTCTTGTGCTCCGTGGATATGACAATTGTCTAAAATGTACATTATTCCTTATGTTATTCCATGTTTATTCCCTTACTGCGCATTATATGTCACCATTTTCTTATGCATGTCCTTAGGTTATCCCATGCAATGCTATGTACGAGGGAATATAGTGGTCATGTAAAGTATGATTTCAATAAAGATGATATATTTCATGTTTTATGTTGTTATGTAATGATCCTATGCACCAAATACACTAGAACCCTTGATCATTTATGTTGTATCAAGTGAATTTTATGAATGAAATAATGATCAGGGTTGTCATATAAGGAGATGCACTTGAGGCCTTGTTACCAACCAGGCATAAGGCATAGTTTAATGTTCCATTTATGTTCTACATGTTACATAAGTAATGATAAATTTATCATTGATTATTAATTATAATTTAATGTGGTTTTGAAATGATAATGATAAAAAAATGAAAATTTGTGGCATTAAATAAAGAAATATTTTCTTTTGTTGATTGTAAATTAGTTCTTAATAAAGAAGGATTATTCTAGTATTGTTAGTGAATAACGAATCTTATGAAATATGAATAAAGAAGAGTATTGATGTGTATCTAATGAGAAATGGTGATACATATTTGATCAAAAGTTATCCATGTAATCGTGATACCATCCAATATAATTTGGATTGATGAATTATGATTTGTATAACGATTGGAGAATTTGCGATTGGTGAATTCCAAAAGAATAATTTTATATTGAGAATTTTATTTATAGACAATTTAAGGAGGTGGTAGTGGAATGATTATAAATTATTTGGTTAAAGAATTTTTTTCTTATTTTGTAAAAGTTAAATTTTTTCTAAGGATTATAATGAATATAAATTTGTTACTATAGATTGGGCTATATTCCACCCAACCAATTATCATTGCTGAAAAGGCACTGATTATGGGGTGACAGTATTAACACTACCATTTATTAGTTCTAAAAAAAGACTAATAATGGAGTTACATTATCAGTGAACTATAAAATGGATGAGAAAGAGCACAATTAGTAGTACAAAAAATGTATTGATAAAATTGAGCCTTTTTCAATGCCTTTTCTCACTAATAAAAGGTATATTTCCAATTAATATATCCTTAAAATCATATATTGATATATAAATATATGTATATTGATATAAATATAATATATTTTGTTAAATATGATATAGATAAAAATAAATATGCAATTACCCTTAATATACAATATATTTACTGAAAAGTTTATTATCCATTAATTAAAATTTAAAATTAATATATAATTTTCTAATTATTATAGAGTAATTGTTATTTAATTACATTTGGATAATAAATAATTTCAATAAATTAATGAATAATCTATGATTAGTTGAAAACATCACTAGAACATCAATTGAACATAACTTTTGAGCATTATGTCGATTTGAGTTTGACCATACATCAAGTCGAAGCTTGAAAAAATGTATATAATGAAATTATTTTAGGAAACCTTCAGTCAATGTTTTACTGAGGTCTAAATGCCTGATAAGTCCAACAAAAATGAGTTTTTATTTGGGTACCAAATTTTTTGAGCATTTGATGCAATTTCAGCATCATTTGAAGGGGTCTTCTTACTTTTTTTAGTGGAGACAAATTTATTTTTAGATATTACACTCATATAGATTTATAGTGTTTAAATTGTACTATTTTTCATATTTTAGTGTTATTTAAACTAAAATATATACATATTTAAATACATTTACATATAATAAATCATTTATAAATATATAATTAACCATATTTATATAAAAATATGTTTTTAACTATATAAACCATATCGAAATAAATATTTATTATTTGTTATAAAACAAATAAAGAATTCTCCATTTTATTTTCCTTATAAAAATGCATTAATATATATATACCCATAAAGTAATGTTTATATATAAATATTTATGTGTTAATAAACATATATATATATATATATATATATATATATTTTTATATATTCTAATATATGTAAATAAACAAATATATTTAAATATGAGTGTGTTTATATGTGAAATATAAATATTTATGAGTGTCTGTAAATATACAAAAGTATGTGTGTGTATTTTTGTGCCATTATTGTATAAATGCGTCATATAAACACATAATTTTATAGATATATCGTTATTATTAAATATAATATATTAATAAACAATGGTAGAAAATTAGAAGAAGGTGACATATAGTGGATTTAGATAGTGTTTATTCCTTTATTTTCATTGAGTATAAGGGACATAATATTTTAAGTGTGTTCTACCATCAAGAACATAGACCAATTTACTCTATCGAAAAAAGTTAATTAGTTCACAAGAAATTGATTTCAATCAATAGAATAAAAAATATGATAGACCAAATTTAATACATTAAATTAATACAAAATAATAAATGTTCAAGATATGGGTAGTGAATTTAAATTGTTATAACATTATAAAAAAATGTTTTGATGGTGGATGTTTATGGTTTATGTTCCCTTGTATCCGTTGAGTGCAGGGGGATTAATATTTCTAGCAGGTTCTGACATAATTACACCTCCCTATTTTACAATGTCAACAAAGAGTATTAATGCATCATAATTTGATTTCCATAAAATAATCTATAAATTTTATGGATTGAAGTTAATACATGAAATTCATATATAATTATACATGTCAAAGAGTTGTTCCCAGAATCCAAATTTTAAGAACATTATAAGAGGGTGATTAGATAATGTATGTAGATGGCGTATGTTATATTGTATTTGTTGACTATTGGGGGATTAATATTTACAATGAGTTCTACCAATAATAACCCACACCAATTTACCCCATAACTGACAAAGAGATAAATTTATTAGAGAATTCACATTGATTAAACATAAGAATAAAGTGATTATAAGTATTGATGAGTTAATATTTTGGATTTGGATTTTGAAGTGGATATGTAGTGAATTTTGTTAACTCTCTTTGATAGTTTAAAAAGGTATTACAGAAAATGAAATGAGTCAGCAACACATAGTCATTACATTAGGTGGGTAGTCTACATCTAGATCACATGGTCTCTCATATATTAGTGTGCATGTGGAAAGGGATATCGGTCCTCATGAGGGAAGTGTGACCCTATGAAATAGAATATTAATTATCCGGGTACTGAACCCAAGGATGAATAAGAATTTTTTTCAGCACACAAAATGTTGTCATGGAGAGCTCATCCAAGGTACCTACGTATGTGGGGGAAATTTATGTCAAACATTGTTCATCCTCATTTAAATCATATGTGAAGAAGTACCGCCATCTAATCAGGCTATTCTATACTGTTCGATTGAGCCAGCCTTCCTATTCTACCATGAGTATGTTGTGGGTTCTCCTCATCATCAATATCTTCATGCTGAACCACTCATGTTTGAAATGAGATCATTTCAGATGATACTAATGATCAAATATGATCTTATATATCTTGATAATTCTAGACGGTGTTTTATGAGGTGTTTCATGGGTGTTTTCCATGAATCCCAAACTACAAATGAATGATATGCGTTGCAGTGTCAGTGTTTCTCAATGTCAAGTAATATGATGCGGTGCACATATTGAACAACGCAGTGGAGTGGTGTTGGTGGTTTTGTCTATAAATACCCAAATAGGAACTCATTTTTTGTTTGTGATGATCAAGAATACTGAGATATCCATGAGTAAAACTTATCAAAAAAAATAATGCTCTTTATTTAGGTATGGTTTACATGAATTCTTATTAATTATTTATAGAAATTAAATTTCATATGATGACGATTCTAGTACCATGATACAGTATTAAAATCCACATTATTTCCAAAGGAATAAGAGAAATAGTTTCAAAATACACTGTTACATTAAGAATAAATAAGGTAAGATAGAGGCATCACCTATTCTGTTACACGAAGTGATTGGAAATTATACATGAAATATTTTCCATAAATGAAGGAAAATTCACATGTACGAGTTAGAAATAATCTTAAGTGTCACGTGGAATACTTTTCTGAAAGATGTTGAGTGTTTTCTATGAGTGTATCATGTTGTGTACTTAATTAATTAATGAAATACAATGGGAGTTTTTCCATTTTGTGAACAACAATTTTTAAGCTGAGATATATTGTTCGCATGAAATTGTGATAGATTCGAAAAATATAGAGATGATGATGTGTGTATTTTCAGGCACATGAGTCTTTTGGGGTTTTATTACCTATGAATATAAATTAAGGGGGTAGGGTTGGATGTATTTTAAAAAACAGGTCTGGGATGCTGTGAATGCAATTCATAGTTTTCAATTTTACAAAGAATCATGAATGGTGTTCACACATTCCAATTTGACAGGGAAGTGTGAATGAGGTTCAAGCTTCTATTTCGTCGACCAAGGATGATTGAACACATTTCATGCTTTCATGTAACACATCAAGAAATGTGAACCTTATTCACACTTCCTTCATAATTTTTACAAAGTTGGAAAGAATTTGGTTCACAGCTCCATCTCAAAAAAATTAATAAATTGGGGTGCCTCCCCACTCTATTTTCTGTAGTTATGGTCTGAATTAATCTATGAACATTTCTTGGATTTCTTTGTCAAGATATATATCTAGATTTTAAGAAGGTAAAAGTTTTATTTAAAATTTGAAATTTTCTAATTTTTTATGACTTATTTATTTAATATGTTTGGTTGTATAGATGTATGGATATATGAATGTATAAATTATTACTTATTGTATGATTTAATTTTAATATGAATTATTTTTTTAAGTTTTAATTAAATTAAATCATTTAGGAAATTTAAATATGGTGTTTCAAAAATTTAAATTTTAAGTATAAAAAAGTATTTATGTTTAGAGAATTATTATATTTTTAATTTAAATTTTGAATAAATATATTTGGATATATTTATATGTATACATTATTGTATATTATATTTAAATTAACATAGTTTTGAATTATTATATTCGATAGAAAAAGGTAAATAAATTGAATCTAGCTAGATATTTTATAAAAATTATATTATGAATAATTATTTATAAACAATTATAGTTATATTATGTAACTTATAAAAATTTATATAAATATATAATATATTACTCGATATATATATATATATTATGATAGTACTTTTGTTAATTAAATTTAACATTATATAATATTAATAATATTTTTAGCAGTTATGTATTGAATAATAACATTTTTATGTTGGAAACTATAATTGTTTATAAAATTAAAGACAATAATATTTTAAAATATTAATATATAAATTCGAATATATTTTAATTTGTATAGATTTGTTGTATTATTTGAATATATTAATTGAAAATGTTTATATATTTTAAATTTAAATTGTTTTATTTTAATATATATATATATTATAGAGTATCATAAATTTAAATTATAATATTCGATACACATAGTTAAGTAAATTTTATTAAATTAAATATATATTGATACAAATTAAAAATTATAAATATTGGAAATTTTAATTACTTAAAAAAATTGATATATATTTATCTAATTTTATTATATATAATGTATCATAAGTTTGTGATAATTTAATTGTTATTTAAGTGTACATTATATTACTTTTTTTAATTAAATTTAGCAAAATTTACTTTATTAATATTTTAAAAAGATATGTATACATTTATATATGTTATATTATACAAATATAATATTTAGAAATGTAGAATTTGAATTTTTTTAAAACACATCATTAAATAAATGCACGAATATATATATATATTGATATTTAAAAGAATGTAATATAAATATATGTATCTATATGTAGATATTTATTATTTATTTGATATAGTTATAGGTAATGTTATAATATATAGAACACAATAAGTATCCCAAAAAACATGTTATCTGTATTGTGGGATGAATTATCTTGAGATGACTAAATAATGTATACTTAATTTTGTTCATCATTTCATTCTATGCAGATATATAATTTTTTATAATTTTGTTTTCTTTTCCTCATTAATGACCTACATATCATCTATCTTTTAAATTATGAAAGGACCTATGTGTCCATGTAAATATGTTATGTATCACAAACCCTTATACCCCCTCACAATCATGTGAGAAACATTGTAATAAAAGTGTGTTCCGCAAGAGGCGTTGATGTTTGATGATGAGTTTTACATTATGATTCAAATGAGACTGATGGTTGCAAAAATCTGAGATAATTGAGGCTCCCAGTATTCCTCCTTGGTTTTTGATGGTTTATTAAATAATGATTAACCAATCCATAGAAATGGTATCGATATCGAGCCATGGTTATTTAATTATAACTAATTAAAACTTTTTAAATACTTAATGTTTTAGTATTAATATATATAATATTTTTTTAAATTTACATTCTATTTAATCATGTCAACATCAATAGTGAATTTATTTATATTGATCTGGGTTTTAACTATTTTTTTCTACCTTTAATAGTGAACAATATTCATGAATGTATGTAAATAAATAAATATATATATATATATTATTTGTTAGATATTGTTATAGGTAAATAAAAAAATATCTATATCATATTAACTATCACAAAAAAACATGTTATCAACCTTTTAAGATGTCTAGTCAAGAGATGATAGTCTAATGTTTGATTAAAATTTCATTTTATATATTTTTTTGTATCATTGACCAATATTGATATGACTCACCGACTAATGTCTGATTGAAATTGCATGTATTTATTGTATGTCATTATATAATTTGTAACAATTGCCTTTTCTTTTCTTTATTGATGACCTGAATGTCATTTTACACTCTATGTTGGTAAAGACATTCATTTCCTTGTAAAATATTTTTGTATTCCAAACCCATATCCCCCTCAAATTCATGTGAGTAACATTGTAAAAAAATGGTGTGTGACAAGAGGCGTTTCTATTTGAATCTGGTTTTTTACACAATAACTAAAAAGAGATTAAATGTTGCTCAAATTTGAGATAATAGAGGATTCAAGAGTTCCCCTTAATTATTGATTTGCTGTATAAAATAATGAAAAACTAGTCTAGTGAAAAAATTTCAAGATCAAGTCACAGTTTTTTAATTAGAACCAATTTAAATATGTTTAACATTTGGTGATGTAGTGTATAACTTATTTTTAATAATATTTTATTAGAAATTATGTCTGATTCAATATACCTAAATGGTGAGCTAATTTATACTGATCCGGTTTTTACCTATAGTTTTCCACCTGCAATAGTTTAATATCTTTTTGGATGTGACATTGGATGTTTTTTGTAGTTTAAAAGGTGTATCACAAATCCAAAACTGAGAAAACGAGATCGGATTATTTTCAAACATTAGTAAAATGATCCATAATTCATTTTTAATGTATAAGAATCTACCAAATATCATTCCAATATACGATGTGTCTGGTATTACTCCATGTACATTCTTTTCATTATAAATGTTTAATCCTAGTTTAAATCACACATCAAAAAACCATATCCAATCGAACGAGCTAATATCTGTGATTAAAAAAATTAGTAAAATGATTCATAATTAATTTGTTATATTTAGGAATGACTTCATATAAATCAAACACATGATTTGGTCAGCATGACTAAATATTAATGTTTTAAATATAAAATTTCCATTTTAGTTTAAAATTCATGTCACATAGCCAAAATTGATTAAAATTGCTTTGGATTTTTATATTCAAATATTAGAAAAACATCCCTAATTAAATTTTGAAATGAATAAATTGATGATATCTAAATCTGACACAGAATGTGGTAGATATGGATCAATATGTTTGGTTTCAATGTAGAAGTGTCGTTTTAGTTTAAAATGCAAGTTACATTGGCAAAACCAATAAAACAAGATCAATCTTTTCAAAATTTATGAGTTTGATCTGTATATTATTTTTGACATGTATGAATTGACCACATGCCAATCTAAACTATGATACGGTTGTTATGATATTAAGTACATATTTTCAATATAAAAGTTCCATATTATGTTACACTATTCATCACATAGAAAAACAAATAAAATGTGCTGTGATTTTTGTCCAAATTTTTGAAAATGATCCATAATTTATTTTTGAATTGTCATAATTTACTTCATATCAATCTGGTGCACAAGCCAATTGTTTTCACACTTTTTAAAATTGATCCATAATTAATTTTTAACATGTATGAATTGAACTCACATCAATTCAACACATGATGTTTATGGAATGACTCAAAGTTCATGTTTTTAAGATTCAAAGTGTTATTTTTTGTTTAAATGAAACATCACTAGACAAATCTAAGAAAACAATCTCATAGTGTTTTCAAATTTTAGGACCAAAATTCATAATTTATTTTTTACCTATAGTTTACAACCACAATGAAATCTGACTCATGATGTGGTTGGTATGACTCGAAGTATGTGTTTTCATTGTAAATGTTTAATTCAATTTGAAAACACGTGGTGGTCTGTATGAATCTAAATTTAGGGATGTTGTATGGCTGTAACTGTTAAATATATGATATGGCCATTATCAGTGAAAAAAAAGTACTGATAAAATCCATGTTTATTAATGCTAAAAAAATATATAAATTTAAAAATACTTCCTAAATCATCTCTTTTTAATGTAGTGATAATGGATATGATTTTTAATGGCACATAGAGTGCTATTGCTTTTTTTTTGTGCTATTAAAGCCCATTTATAGTGTTGTTAAAGCCCTCATCTATTGAAATGATTATTATTAATAAATAATATAATTATATATATAATATAATTATAAATAATGTTTTCATTGTATAATTATAATGTTTTTATATAATTAATTTTTTTATATTTATATTTTTATTATAATATAATTATATATATACAGTTATATATAAGATATAGTTAAACTTTTTATAAATTGTGTTTCTCATTACATTATAAATTAAAAAAACAAAATGAATTTTTTTCCTTTTAATGTGTATCAATTTCTAATAACCCATCCCATTAATAAAAAAGGACATGAACAGTAGATAGAATAATAATTACATGCATCAACATGGAGGAAATAATGAGAGTGGGGATCTTGACGGTAACTAAGGATAAAAACAATACAGACCCCTACGATAATATAAGATAAATAGCATAGGGATTTTAGTGGCTCAGATGAATTAGGAATATAATAGCTTCATTTGGATATAAAAAATCGATTTATTATTTCTATTGGAAGAATCATCGAACCTAGATTGATTACATGAATGATAATTGATGAATGGTGCTAATTGAATGATCTTGGAATCATGAAAAGAGGGATAAAAATCTTCTTATATCCATGTTTGAACATGCGGGTCAGATATATAGTGGAATAACCTTCCAATTTTTGTTAGTGGATCAGTGTTTATGGATTAAAATGTTTTTCAATAATCAAATTCTTTTATTTTAAATAGTTGGATGAAAATACACTCCCCTCAATCATGTAAACCATTTTAAAAAATAACTATATATTGTTAAATAAAAACAATTATTAATGATAACTAAAAATATAAAATAAGAGTACTAAATATATAAAAATAGTATATAAAGAAAATTAATATTATTAATTTATAGTATAAATTTACACAGTAATTAAGGAACTTTTCATTGAAAATTCACATTATTTATTTCTACGTCATTATATCCAAACTCCAAATTTAAAATTTCATTTATTTTATCTTTTTATTAATTAAATTTTTACTAAAATATTCCTATAAAATATTTCAATGAAAATTTAAAATTTATGTTTATATGGATACATATTTCTATATTTATTTGAAGAGAAAGTGAATTAATTTAAAAGATAAAATATTTAATATTACAAGTGTAGAAATATAAGGTGGGAAATTATCCAACTAGTCATGTCAAACACTAGAAAGGCCATGTGTCACCAAGAAGTGAATAGTTATTTTACCCTCCCTTTTGGTGAATGAAAAAACATGTTGTGAATATGTGCTAAAGAGAAAAAATATTCATGTACAGAAAACCGAATAGTTGAAGACCACTTTCTTGTGTAGATGTATCATTGATGATAGTAAGGATATCTAGATGCAAGATAAGAGACATCCATCCTCCATCACAAGAGAATTCCAAACCAACAATAAAAAAATCAGCTTCTGTAATTGTTCGAGTCTAGTAAGTAGAGAATAAGGATTGTTGAGCGGATATAAATGATCCTCGAGAATCATGAGAAATCAAACCAATATCATTAATTCCTCTATTAGAAATGGATGTGTCCACATAAATCTTCAAGGATCCTATTAAAGGATGATTCCAAATAGTTGAACCAAACCTAATGGAAGAGGAATCATGCTATGATTGTTTACAATTCCAAATGGACAACACATATGAATCCCACTCAACCCAAAATATGCATGATATTTCTAACTAGTTAAAAATGATATCATTAAATCCAACCCATAATATCAATGCCAATTTGCACAAAATAATCATCGTATCTAATTGTGGGGAGTAAATCCACCTGTTCAGAAGTACTGCAATGTCATATTCCAAATTCTGAAAAGCATCTGTATATAATTTCCATGATTTCCATATAGCCTTGATCCTAGGGATTTTAAAAATGACACTCATTGAAGATTTAGAAGTATTCATACAAATAGGGTAGTTTGGTTACTCTGTTTCATGATGAATTATATCAGAATAATGGGATGGTAGAATTTTAGTGCATTTTTTCCACAAAAAAACATTGCTAGGAATTAAATGCTTTTTGAAAGAAATCCATATCTCACCATCCTCTATGATCCACATTTCCAAATAAATCATATGACATGATTTAACCAAGATGGATCTTGGGGATTCTTGACTACAACAATGATGATCTAGTCCCAAGTCTCCTAAACAAGGGATAATGATGATAATGTTCTTATCTCTCTTAGTAAACCAGGTGTCCAGTTTTTCAGTCCACCATCCATTTCACAACTTCTTAAAAAGAGATACAACCATTGTATCCTTCAATCCATCGATCACTAGGGAGATCTCTTGAAAACCCCCTTTATCAACCAGCCATGGGTCCTTCCAAAACCCAAAAGTTACCCCATATCCAATCCTCTAGTATATCCAATTATTTACATTCTCATGAAAAACCCACGTGATTCACCAGAGAAAAGTGGGGCAGGCCCTATGTATGCTTTGTAGAAGATCGAATATGGAATGTATTTTCCATGGAGGATCCTAGTGCACAAAGATTCAGGGTACTAAATAAGATTCCAACATTTCTTTTCATGGATAGTGTCATTGAAATAGTTCATATCCCTAAAACCTATTACCTTGGAAGCATTTGGATGTTAGATATTATCGATGTGACTACAATGAATTTTGTTCCTCCCATTGTCCATACCCTACTTAAGTTATCCAAGAAAGAGTTATGATGGTCAATAAAAAATACAAGGAGTTTAAAATGGGATATAACATAAGTTGGGATTCATTAGATGACAAATTTTATACGAGTTTCCATACCCACATAACATATCCATTTTGAAGTATTTCCCTAAATAATTTTTCCACTCTATCCAGGATACTAGTAACCACCTCTTTTTTTGAGTTTCCAAAAATGTTGGGTATCCCGAGATATTTTTTATGTTTATTGACCACCAGTATTCTGAAATCAAGGAAAAATATGACCTTCCTACATGAATGAGAACATAAGATGAATGATATTTTAGACATTGAGGGATTAGTGGACTACCATGATTCCAATTCCATGTTATCTATAATATGATATATACAAACCAATATTTTACAATGTCTCTTGAGAAGATTAAACTATCTATAAAAAGTAGCTGATAAAGAGGTGGGACCCAAAAAAATAGTTATATGGATTATATAATCTAGGGATTCTACATAAATAATATTAGTGAAAACATCATCCACTTATATAAATGGGAAATGAGAGAGTAGGACATCCTAGCGGAGACCCCTACTAGGGGAAATGTTTTATATGAGGCCATCATTTATTTTAATATTTAATGAAATAGAGGGGAAAAATTTCATAACAACCTTAACCCATTCGGTATAAAATCCTAATATAAACATCAAAAATTGGGTAAAGGAGTATTGTTTTCTATCATATGATTAATTTATATCATGATTCCATTCCATAACACCACTTTATTCATATTTTTATATTAGTATACATGTTTATTCTTATATTGGATTTTGAGTATGAATTTTCACTTATTATTATACTTCTTAAATATAAATTTTATCTATAATGTTTTTTTAAATTCATATAAATTCCATTGAAAATTAAATTTCCCATGTAAATTTATATTGATAAATAAATTTTTTCATGATTAATTTTCATTTAAATTTTCAAAAAGAATTGTTATGTTTTCTATTAGAAATATTCACATTGAATTTTCATGGAAAATTTCAATACAAATTGTCATGTCTGTATATATAGATATATGGAAAAATTTTAATGAAAATTTCCACTAAAATTTTATTAGAAATTTCCTTTCGAATTTTTCATTGATAATATTCATTGAATTTTTACATGTATGTATTTATTCAGTGAAAATTTATAGTGTAAATTTATACTGGAAAAATTACATTTTAATTTATTTTTATACATCAGCCTACTTGTTTAATTATTTATCGAAATATAATTTAGAAAAAATCACTTGAAATACTTAGTGAAAATTTGAATTGTAAAATTCTAATATGTTTGTATAGGAAATTTACAATGTAAATTTTCACTAGAATTATAAACATTAATTTTATGATGTTTAGAAAAATTATAATATGGAAGCATGCATGAATTTAATTGAATATTACTATGGTTAATTTTGTGTATTAAATAAACAATAGAAAAAATATATTCTCTCAACTATGAGGAAGCGATTCCTAGGCCTCCCATGGATTTTTATTTACTACAATTTCATGGGTGTGGTGGTGATTTCCTAGAAAGAAAACAATAATTATGTTATCTGTGATCCCTTCCTCATCATGGTATGTCTACATGGGTTTGTGTCATTCATTCAATTCATTCCCTTTGTATTCCACCACACATCATTAAGAATGATATGATATCATGATGGAGGAACTTTTCAATATCAAAAAAGAAAAAATTGGGTAATGTCACTGATATGGATTATTATGCCATCTTATGAAAAATAATTGATCTAATTGGGGTGTGGAAACTACATTCACATCACCCTTTTAACAACAAAATAATAAAAACCACTCTGCAATCAGTATTAAGGTTGGATAACAGAGTAGAGATATAGAATATCGTGGCGAGGCTTCTAATTTTTAATTTTTAATGAGGCTGATAAATGATGGGTGTTGCGGGGTAGAACATGGTTTTTGACAACCAAATAATCCTATTGTAGAATCTTAAAAAAGAAAGGGATATTTCGAAGATCACCAATAATAATATTTTTTTTGATTCTTCCAAAATGGATCGCTTTCAGTGGAAAATCTGAACATATCATGACTAATACAGGAATCCAAATTGGAAATCTAATTGACCGGCATATTTATTATCTCATACATTAGGGACATTAAGTTTCTAACAGGTTTATGGTGGAGGTATCACGATAGATTATGAGAGTGATTTTCCTTAATATTGACAACTAAAACTCATGTATATCCTTTATGTATGAAAATATATCATCCTTTTGATTCATTAATGGAACACTGGGCTATTTGGAGAAGGATTATAGTATTAAGGGGGCTAATCGATATGGTAATATCATCATTCAATTTGGGACATGGTTGAAGGAAAAATATGGGGATAACTTTTAGGTCAGTGTCCGAGTAAGAAAAGGGTAGAGGGAAACTATCAAAATTTATGATCTATCATTTTTCATCTATGATGGGTAAAGTAATCATTTTAGGTCTACCCACATATGTGTCAGAAATTATAGGCTCATGGAAAATATGAAAAATCGGAAACCTAGTTTTGAAGTCCATTCTTTGATTCTGTAAATTTTCATTGGATTGGTAGAAGATCAGAACCGATTTCAAGACACTAACTCTTTGGCTTCTCCTCCTGTGGCTATTGTGATGCCCAACCCTCCTCCCACACCGATGTTGATTCAATCAGACACTTTTTTATAGGTTTTTCCTTGGTTTTGTGCCAACTTTTCCAGCCTAGACTTTATTATAAGAGTAATTTGAATCATTCCCTATGGGCCATATAATGAACCGAATATGGAGGGGGTCACATAGATTAGATCTTGGTCAATATGCTCATTTTTTGATTAATATGGGGACAAAATATCATTAGATTCTCTTTATGAGCATCAAAATAATACAAGTATTTCAAGACATTAGGGGGTAGTTTAGATCATAAAAATTTATAGGTGGATACTGGCATGACCTAACGCTTCTGACCCAAATGAAAATATTATATTGGAAATGTTGTGGGCTTAGAAATCTACCAATATTTCATTTGATTCTGTTTTGGAGTGATAAATGTTTCACTGATGTGGTTATCTTTTCCAAAACCATACTATAAAACAAGGGCATGAAGGAAATTCCTTTTAAGGTGTGATTTCATGATTTTATCCTATGTTATAAGTATTCCCATGGTAGAATCCTGTCTCTAATTTAGAAATAGTGAGTTGATGTTAAGGTTAAGAGTTTTTTTTAAAAACCATCTCGTGGCCAGTATCATCCAGAAGGGTTCTCTTGAATTTTTTATTTCTGCAACTAGTTTGCTCAATGAGACAACTGGGGATATTGAGAGAATTTTAATTAGGTCTATGTGGGTCTCATGGGTCCCCTTTTAATTGGAAGAAGATTTAATAAAAAATTTAACATATAAGATATGATTGGAGACTTTATGAGGTCCAATCATTTAATGATATAATTTCATGAGGCATTTCATGAAGAAAGTCTCAATGAATGAGGCTATTATAATAACCTTTTAATGTTGTTCAGGGGGATGTTTGATTTCTATCATGTGGTGGAATAACTTTATTGATTTGTGGGATCTAGTGAATAGATTATCATCTTTGAAAACTTCAAGATATCCAATCTACCTCCCAATTTTTTGATCAATATATATTCTTTCTCACCTTTTCCATAATACCTACGCCTGGATACCATGAGAATTTATTTATATTTCAAATCAAGTTGATGAAGCATAAGGAGTCTAAGAAGATGACTGCATCAATCTGGGTGGCTAATGGGTATGATGATAAGATCATTTTAATCTAGGTGGCATCTAAAATGATGTCATTTAGTTACACTAAATTAAAACCTTTTTATTCTCTTATTGAATATAATGAGATATATCTACATATTATTTATGTTATCTCTCTATCTATGCTCGTCTTTTATCAGATTTCTACACTTGAATTTGACCTGGATTTTACCCTCCAAAATAAGGATTGATTTGTTTGATTAATATAAATGAATCTCACATTTACGAAGGTGATTTTAAAACCCAATATTTTAATTATAAATCCTCATACAGGCATCAGAATAATCTTATTCATTATCTTAAAATGAATGAATTCATAGATATTTTTAATGAGATAGATATTCATGTTCATATCTTGTATTTTTTCAAAATTATTATATAGAGAGAGGATTGTATATTCCTTGTGATATTTATTATTTTTTATGATTGATTTTCATAGATCATATTAATCACCAACTTTATAATGAGATGGAAGATGAAGAAATCTTTGTAGCATTGACAAAAATATAATCCATAGTTTCTCCTAGACCGGATGCCTTTCACCCTCTATTAATTAAAAATACTTACCATATTATTGGTCATGATGTTAAACTAATGATGGGAAATGTTTTGAATGAAGACATTAATACTGTTAATTTCAATGATTCCATGATCAATCTTATACACAACATGAATAACCCTTCATAGGACTCAAATTTCATACCCATCAGTTTATACAATGTTACTAATAATTTTTTTTTCACATTTCTATCAATTATTTCAAAAAATGGATCCCTAAATTATTTCGGAAAATCAAAGTCCTTTTTTTCTGAAGGAACTATTTTGGGATATTTCTATTTCTTCCCATGATGTTTTTCACTCAATGAAAACAAGATTAGTTTCTAAAATAGGTATCATGGCTTGGAATCATGACATGACTAAGACATATGTTTGGGTTGATTGGTCATTCCCTTATTTAGTTATGCATAATACATCTTTTTATTATATGTGGATTCATGTGATCATGTGATGTGTTACTACTTTGCATTCTATATTCTGATCAACGGTGGGATTTCTCAACGTTTTCCCCCACCATGGGTTTTTGGTATAGGGACCCACTATCATAAATCTTGTTTATTATTGTTGCTAATGTTTTTAAAATCATATTGTCATTGTGCCTAGTAATAATTATATTCATAGCTGCAAAGTGTTTCAATGAGGGCCCACCATATCTCATTTAATTTTTTTGGGATGATAACTTCTTATTTTCATTGTCAACCCTAGAGTAATGAGGAATGATTAAATACCGTATTCATCGTTTTGATATTGACTAAGGACAATTAGACAATTTTTCCAAATCATAATCATCATTTATATCTGGTGTCCTGTTCAGAAAAAGACATGATTTGTATGAGGATTCTGGTATTCAGGTTAAGGATAAGCATCAAATGTATCTTGGACTACCCAACTATTATTGGTCTATTCAAGAAAGAGACCGTTTTAGATATTCTATATCGAGTATAAAATAGAATATAGGAATGGTATTGTAAAAAAATTCCAAGGGTCTCAAGGAGGATATGAATAAAGAAATTCTCTAATACATTCCATATCACATCATGTCTCTTTTTATGCTCCTAGGCCGCATTATCAATGAGATTTTTTTCCCACCATTTAAACAATTATTAGGCCCTTCATAGTGAATATAATTATAAATTTTGGGTTTCATGGGTAATTCTTTGTATTCCAAATGACTATGGGTGTAGGTTTTAGGATCTTGGATAGCTCAATTATTCCTTACTTTCCAAGAAGGTATATAAACATAAAATTGATCAGGGTTCCATTTGCACTTGAGTTCTTCATGATTGTATTTTTTCTTATTATTCATTTTCTGAATAATGATAATGTTATCATCCATGATTTTTTTGGAGAATTATTTGGGGTTCCCATGAGCAGCTAGAGAAGGTGTTGTTCTAGCGAATTATAAATAGATCATGCATTAACATTTGGAATGATACATGGATAACATATAATAATGGATATAAGGTTTCCACTCTATTCATTGCAGGTATAGATATTGTGATGTTAAGGAACTAATTTAATCAGTATGAGAATGGTTGGTTTATTAAAATTCTTTATTTCATGTCTAATGACAGAGATATGGACTCGATTAATTCTATCAATTGTGGTGGTGAATCCCATCCAGGTCACTTATGTTGGTATAAAGAATCATATAGGGATTATTCTTTCAAATATTATTATTTTATGGAATGCAACCTTTCATGTCATAGGACACCTCTGTGATGGTAGAAGATGTAGAATCTTGAAATACCCCTAAAAGATTCCTTCTTCTAGTGAAGGGTGGGCAAGATAATTCTTCCCACAAAGGAATTACTCCTCCCCTTCCCTTGAATTGATGATCATACATGTTTGATTTTATAGATATATTATGTGATTCCTTCTCATGCCATTATTTCACATTTCAGAGGAAGAGTCATAATGTAGACATAGAAATATAGTTTTTCTGACTTTTAGGATCATAAAATTGACCTCCCAATTTTACCAAAGAAATAGATGTCATATATCCCTATTGAAATGGTCTACTATATTTTTATTTTGGTTTGTAAAATTTGGTTTTCAAGAAACAATCGTGTTTTCAATCTATTGTATAAAATAGATACATCCTTTACTAATTCCATCATGTTTTGGAAGGAATCTTGGAAATCATATGATAACCATTAGACCCCCCACAAGATCTCTAAAGGTATGTTGTTGTGTTCCTACCTCATCAGAGATCTTAAAAATCATCATCGATGCATCTCATATGAATTTTATGGTGGTGGGTTTTATATTGATTGATGAGGAATCCTTTGGATATTTTATTGTTTCTAGTCATTAGTATTTAAATTCTATGTGGATCCCTCCAGTTTCTAGAGATCAATCAATTATGTTTGGGTTTAATGTTTAAATAGAGAAGGGGTGAAGCTCTATAATTTTGGTGTCTGAATTCTAGATCATGATAAAATATTTATGTACAACGAATATCAATTTTCAATATTGTGTCTTACTATTTGTGAATATTAGAACCATCCACCCTATAATTTAGGGTTTATTTTTTTTCCTTTACTCTATATGAAGGTAGTTGTGTTTCCCACCATTTTGCTTCCCGTTTTATCACTGGGGGTTTATAGTTTTGGTCATCAGTCTTCTTAGACTTGCTTAATTTCCTTTTATTGGCATATTCTCATTCAATTTACTAGATTTATCTTTGATTCAATCACACACACACACAAAATAGAAAGATTCACTCATAATTTTCTGTAAATATTTAGTTGAAATTTTCTTTTATTAGCATATTCCCATTTAATTTACTATATACATATATACAGGAAATGCATGTATGTCTATACATACGTATTTAAGCCCACAATAAAAAATATCACATTAAATATATTTTAAATTTATATTTTGACACACACACAAACAAACACAGACATACATACATACATATATATATAGACACACTTGAATAGTGTATAGAAAACACACAAGAAAACGTTCACTAAAAATTTAAGTGAAAATCTCTGTGAAATATCTTTACTTAATGTTCACAGTACAAGTTCCTAGTATATTTTTTCAATGAATATTTCAAGAGAAAGTAATATTTTTTATTTATGTATTTATATAGTTTCATTTTAATTTTTTGTGAGTATATAAAATGTAATTATTTTTGGGAAATTTACACTAGAAATTTTCAATGGTAATTTTCACTCAAAACAAAAATAGAAATATAAACTAAAAATTTTCATTTGAAATTGACACTAAAAGTTTATTGAATAAACTTTCAAATACATTTACGGTGATAGATATATGAGTATCCCATGTGTGAGGTATATGGGACTAGTTTATCTTTGTTTTCTATTTTTTGACCTTATCCATTCAAGACTGACTATGAGGTTGTTGTTTTAGCATAAAGCATGGGGATGAATTATTTTTGGAAGCCCATTTTGTACATCATGATTTTCACCAATATGATATATTTTTTATGGAATTCGTGTTTGAGAATACATCATAAAAAAATAAATTATAATATTTAATAATGTTGGGGAGAAGGACTCTTTTATGATCTATCTATCTTCTACACAGTCCTCATCACATGCTATCCTACATTTCCACATGGCTTGGAACATCTTAAAATAGTGGAGAACTGATGTAAATTATATCATATTACTAGCATGTATGCTTGTTATTTTTATCAGGAAATGTATTTTGATCCTTACTGTGGAGAATATATGATCCTTTATTACATTTTCATAGATTATTTGGGTCAGAAGAAAAAATTATATCTTCAATTAGGTCACCAAACCAGGCTCCTTTTTCATTGTGCATAACCCCCTTTGAATGGATACCTAGAGACTTTATGATTGGCATCGTGATATTATAGGAGTCATTTTCACCTCATGAGTATGGATTCATCCACCCCAAGGTTCCTTAAAGATTAATATGGATGTGTTTATCTTTTTAAAAGATTCCATCTGGTGTCATCTTCGTTTCATGTGACTCATTTTGCTTGGTAGTTGCATCTCAAAAAAATTGAATTTGAATCAAATTAGGAACCACTTATGCCTAAAGACCAATCCATCCTTATTGGTCTTGAATTTTTTTATTGAGGGAGAAGATAAATAATTTGGGAAATAGACGACCTTGAGATCATCATTACAATCACTTCGTTAGATGTTGACCTGCATCTGTTTGGTCTAGTCATCATGAAGATCTGAGAACTTAGCATCCACTTTAATACATTCTATTTCTCCTTCTAGAAAAGCACGTACAATAGGGAATCGCATTTTCTTAAAACCTATTTCCTATATGGTGGTTATTTCAAATGTTTGGATGACTTCCATTGTAGTCTTTGGATGCTTGTCTTATAAGATCTTCGATTTAATGATTAATTTCATCCTCTCTTCAAAAAATATAATTAATAAGTGTCATATTATAAATATATATAATCATTAATATATATAATAAATATCATAGTAAATATTATATATATATGTGTGTGTGTGTGCGTGTGTGCGTGTGTTTGTAACAAATATTATATATAAAATGATTTCCATGAATAATAAACAATATATACTAATTATATTAAAATTAAATTTAAAAAATATATAATTCATTAAATATTTATATTATTATGAAATTTCAAAAAATAAATTTATATATTATATTAAATATTTAATAAATATCATTTAAAATATATATTATTATACTGTAAATATATATAGTAAATTTTATATTACATATATATAAATAATAATGACGATTCACAACCTGAAAAAATGAAACAAGAATGCACAATGGTTGTATTTTCATCCAAAATCAATTTTAGGGAGATGATATAAATCCTCCTTGGAGAGCATAAAATAATTTTCCATATTTGAAAGATTACTATGTGGCAGAATAGAGGTGGTTGAGAAGAATGGGTGGGGGTGAGAATTTTGGAGTGACACATGTACATAAACACGTTTTTATATATGTGTATATTTTTATATCTAAAATGTATTTATTTTTTCTATAATTTTATTATTACAGTAATTATATAATTATGTTGATTAGGTAAATAGGTAATTACATTTATTGGGATATAAATATTTTTATTATTCATAACCATTCACGATTTTATTTGTCATGACTCTAAATGCACAAACATCTTAAAATAATCTAATATCAGTAATAATATTTCCATTATACTTGACATAAGAAAATATTTTGATACCATTTATGGGAGATTCATCTTTAAGGTTCTTCAAGGTTATTGTTTTAATAATCACTTTATCAGTAGAATTAAAACCATGATCAATTCAGATTTCATATCTATCCTCAGTAATAGATTTGTTATAGGTTATTTGAATTGCACCAAATGTTTCAGATAGGTTGAACCCCTATCTAGTATTATATTATCTATTAAAGATAATTAATTAAGTATATTTCTCACTCTTCTTGTGGAAAAGAACAAACATACACCTATTATTGCTTCTAGGAATATTTTGGTTCCTACTCACTTCTTTTATGTAGATGACATTATTCATTTCATTTGAGGTGGTAAAAGAAATATTCATCATATTAAGGGGGATCTAACTCACTATCCAGAGATCATAGGATAAGAAATTAGATAGAAAAAATCATTTATATTCTTTGGTAAATGGTTACCCCCTAATAGAAAAACCAACATAATTAATGCATTAGACCTAAAGGAAAGATCTTTCCCTTTCACCAAACATGGTGTCCCCATTTTTAGGGTAGACCTAAATGTGGTTAATTTTCAAAAAAATTGTCCAAATACAAACCCACCTCTCCTCTTGGAAGAGTATGTGATTTTCAATGGATAGTAGAGTCTACTTTATCATATTTGTTATTATCTCTAAAATTATGTACTCCATTATGGGTTACAAATGGCCTGTAAGCCACCATAAATGCCCCATCAAAAATTTGGTATGGAGTGGTAGCACACATGAAAGAAAATTAGTGATTGTCCCTTGGTATACCTATTGTAAACAATTAGAGAAGGGATTTTGTGGAATAAAGAACCTTATACAAATTAATGAATCTTTACAATCCAGAAATACTTGGAACCTCCATCACAATAACTCAATTACCATTACATTAAAAAAATATGTTTTAATACATGCTGAAGTATGGTATCCTAAATTAAATAGACTCTTATATCTGGACATCTATTAAGATACAAATTTTTGACATCATGTCTAATTCTAGAAGGATGGTTAGAATATATTATTCTAGGAATTTATGGATTGATAACTGGATTGGAGCTTGTTTTATTTATATGATTTCTTCCAACCAAATTCACAAGCACACTATTATTTCAATTAATGATGTTGTAATGTCTTGAAATTTTAATATACTTGATAATTTCTTCAATATTATAGAAAACCACCCATCTTACAAGTGTAATTATTTTTTAATTTGGGAACTTGATCACAATGGTATGATCAACACTAATGCTTTCTAAACCCTTATTTTTTGAAATTATAATGTTGATTTTGGTTGGATTAAATTTTTCTGATAAATTATGTTTAAAACCTTCAAGAAAAACTCTTGTTTGGCATATTTATCACAATAGGATACACACTGATTATTGTCATCAATATTTTAGGATTCAAGTTTTCTCTAAATTTCTTATTTTCAATAAACATAGAGAAGACATTACACATCTCTTTATTTCTTGTGATACTGCTATTTCTTGTTGGAATTATATTTTTGTTATTTTTTATTATAGATATTTTCTTCTTGAATCAATCAACTAACATCATCAGTGATGTTTAGTTATAGATGACTCTCAGTAGATCAAAAATATTTTCTTAGATTGTATTTATGATCTCCTCCTTGAGATTTGTTATGATAGAGATGTTTTTATTTATCAAAATAGGTCATTTATTTTAAATGCAGGGTGGGTGAGGATCCTTGTTTCTATTTGAGATGTTTCTTAGATCAATAAAAGACGCTGCAATAAATCGGTGACTAGATTCAGTATGCTGCAACTCCTTAGGGTTGATGGAGTTTACTATCATCCTAGATGATCTTTTGGGGTTTTCTAGAATGCACTATTTTTTGGATGGATTAAAGTTATTGTTGATAGAGAATCTAAAGGAAAACCGAGACCCTCAAGATGCAGAGTTATTTACAAGAATTTTATAGGGAACCTCCTCAGTTTCATATATTGAAATAATGGGTTCAACTCATCTTTGGAAGCTGAAATGTTGAGTGTTATCCATTCCATCACCATCGCAAGGAAATAAGGGTGGAACAATATTTGGAAAGAATGTGACTCAACCAACATCATGCAAGCTCTCTGAATAGCACGATCCCTCTTTTGCGTCCACTCACAACTCAATGGATGGATTGCCTTCAAATACTCCGAGACATCAACTACATCATCTCTCATTCCTATCATGAAGAAAACATGGTTGTAGATGGAATTTCAAAAAAGGGATTCAACCATGAAATCATATAGTTTGATGAAATTACTTGGTATTTTCTTCCACATTATGAAAATAATTGTAAAAAAATATCACCTTTTAGATATTTTTAACATTTTATTTTAATAAATAAATCTTCCTTGATCCATTGACCATGTAACCACCCATTTATAAAATATATAAATATAAAATATATATAACTACAAACCTAATAGATATAATTTTATATCTTAAAAAATAAAAGGATTGTTTTATTTATAATAATAATTTTTATTATAAAAAATATATATATTCTTATAATATATAAATTTATTTTTTGTTGTATATTTATGTTTTAAATTTATTAAATTAATACATTTTCATGAATAAATGAATTAATTGAATGTAATTATGAGAGTTGGATTCTATATGAAAAACATCATTAATAAGGCCCACATGCTTACATATCATAGTCTACATGGTGCTCATTATAGTACCTCCAATGGAAACTTCATGGTTGGAAAACAACTGGTTCAATCACGTAGGGTGGTCAACATGATTTTGGTGGTAGCAATGATTGGACAACCCGTAGAAGGGTAGATAAGGGCTTCAAGAGTGAACATGGAATAATAATCATCGGGAAAATCCTTTAATAACCCGTTGATGGGTGTTTGATGAGGAAGACCAAATCCAGGGAGACAGAGGGGACTACAGTGAGTGCTTTCTTGGGTAGGGTTTAGATTATTGAGAAATAAGTAAACCCTACTCTATTTATCAATATATGTATTTTTAAATATGTATTTCTAAATTTTTTTTTTGTTTATAGATCTCAATAGTTTACATCAGTACAACATCATGTGAAACATGAAATAAAAATGGAACCTAGAATAAAAAGGGAAACTATTAATGATTATGTGGTTATATTAATTTTATTAGTAGTGTTGGTAGATCATTAAAAAATACAACAATATTTAAATTTTTTGAATATAGGGTGATCTAGAAGATATTTGCATCAATGACAGTTTTTCTATTTTCCTAAAAAATCAAATTAGTACTCTCAATGGGAAACTAAATAAACTGCAACGAAAGAAAAGGAAGAGACCCTTGGTTGTAAGATCAACCTCTTCTCCACAGCTTCAAAGATCAAAGTCAATAGAGGCATCTATTTGTCAATATATATATATATATTACATTATATAGTCTAATAATTATATATATATATGTTACAAGTGATTTATCATTTAGTTTATTAAAAATACAAGAGAGGCCACATGATCATTTATGGATTGTATAATTATTAAAGAAACAATTAAGTGATGATGTCTGTAACACCCCAAGATTTTATAGTGTGTTATTTCTTCAAAATAATTCAATAACTTTCATTACACGCAACACCGATTTCAATTACACCATGACTTACCAAACAAGCCATTCAAAAGAGGTTATGAATAGTATTAGATAAATTTTAAAGTTTATGTAATCCTTATAATTTTAGAATCCATATTATGAGTTTCTTAGATATAATGCAAGAAAAAATTCATTTTCAGTATTGCACTTTTATCAAATTTTAATAGTGAACCATTTTTAAATACTATATTTTAAACTTTTTGACTAAATTGGGACATCAAAAATTTAAAATGAAACATCCCAAGCTTCTACGGTACGCTTCTCTTTGAATAATGTGATAGCGTGTGTTGTACGCAACACCGAGTTCTAACAACCAATTAAACTAGTCGTTATGAATAGTAATAACTACTTTTTGAAATTATATATATTTTATATTTTAAAATGGACTTCATTTTTGGATTCAGAATATCGAATTTATCCTAAGGTGAAATTTTGGTACTTTTCGGATAACTTTCATATTTTGATGAATAGTGAAAATTACTAAATTTTAATTAAAAACAACTTTTTTAATCAAAATAATTAATAGTGATAAATTATGAATTTGAGTGGTTTTAAAGTATATTTAGAATATATTTTTACCATTTAATATAATGTTGGTCATTGGACATAATTTTACAATTAAACCGAACATAAACAAGTGTCAATCTTTTGATAGTTATTATCTCTTAAAAACACGCTTTTTGTTTTAACAGCGGGAATTAATTTTAAATTAATTTCTGCCACTTCTGTGTTTTGAATTTAGAAAAATGGATTCCATATTTGGAATCAGGATTTCCAAATTTTGTAAATAGGTAACTTTTTTTTCTAGACATTTTGAATAACTACTGTGGTAAATATTTTATTTACCATGGTTAAGGGTAAATCTGGTAAATAAGGGTTAAAAACTAATATTATAATAATACAAAATTACCCTAAAACGTGTCCTAACCTTATTGGTGGACACATACCTGACCATGGGCATCCTTGGGTCGATTTGGGGACCCCTTGGAGCCACTTGTATGTGGTAGGGACACATTATATTAATAAAGTTAAAATAAAAATAAAAATGGCATAAGCTTACATCTTTTAGAAGAACAATTTTTACATAGGGTTATACATGTTGGATTTTCGATTATAAATATTCATTAGAAAGCTAAAGAGCTTTCCTACATAATGATATTTTATTTATAATTTTTAGACATAAAATAATTTAAATTATTAATTACACAATAATGATGCAATGTTTACCTCATTAATAAATCATTTAAATAAATAAGCTTATAATGATTAAAATATTATCTAAAACCTGCCCAATTCTTATTGGTTGATGTTATTTAAAAACTTAGTCATCTTATCTTCGACCTCAATGATTTTTGGACCATTATAAACCGAATATAATTATATTATAAAGTAATACTTTCACTCTTTCCTAAAGAGCCCCTCCTCTCCCTTATAAAAGGAGACCACTTATACTCATTTCTTAACACCTTCAAAGCCTTTTGGTTCGGCAAAACTCTGCCCAAATACTCTCCCAACTTCCCTCACTACAACCTAGAGGCCTTATTTTGATCAGAAAGCCAACCTAAGGAGCCCTTTTGATCAAATCAAAAGGAAGAACCCGAAGAAGAGGTAATGTTTTCACCACCCCTTTTCAAGTTCCATTCTTCTTCCACTTCTTCTTTCTTTGTTCTTACCATTCTAAAATAATAACTTCAGTATCTCACATATACTGTGATGTTATTATAAATATGGTACAACCACATTCATTATTCTATCCACCCTTTTAATAACATGTCACCATACGTGCATACGTACGGCTTACCGTCTCCACGTCGTGGTGTAATTGTTATTCAATATATTATTATTTAGATGGGTATAATAATGATGTGAAACTCATGTAAATAATAAATATAACATGTTAATTGTTCTGTATATATGATATAACATCCATTTATATATTATTTTAATATCAAAATAATGATATTGTCGCTCGTGCGTACGTACGGACTACCGTCTCCACAAACGCGATAAGATTCATTCTCCATCATATCCATTCAAGTATAATTATCATTTGATGATTTAAAAATGATGTTTAAGGACTTGATATCATTATGGATATGAATAATATACAACCTATCCTTTACAAACATGTATTACGTAACAAAACATATAAAAGAAAACAAGTAAGCTAACACCCGAAACAACGATAATACTAAGATATTATTATCAAATCAATATTAAAAGATCATATATGATATCGTATTAATATATATGATTCTTGTATAATTTGATAACAATTATTTAAATATTATACAATAGGTTAACCTACCCCAACCAAGTAAAAGTACAAGGTAAGGGATTTTCTTATCTCACATTCAATTCCGTGAGATTTCTATTATTCGCCACTAAATTATTGAAAGTGGTGTATTGTGTACTGGAATTTGATATATATTATCATGATTATCTTTATATTCATGTTATTCTGTAAATGATTTGGTGGTTATTAACTTTTGTCCATACAACTCAGTTGATTAACATGGTAAGGGGTTTTCATCTCACTCTTTATTTCCGTGAGATTCATGCCATATTTCCACTATTATCTTTTGTGTGGTGTATGTACTGCCCATAATTGTATTCTTTGTGTAATACACTTTACCTTATGTGTATTTACATTTTCATTGTATGATACCTCTTTCATGGGTTGTATGTTTCATAAGTTACCAAATTGATAAAGGTTTACTTCACAATCTCTTTAATATCCGAGGTTGTCTTTACATAAGTATCTACAGAGACATATTTACTATCCATGTCCATATTTCATAAAAGAGTTTTCAAAGGGATTATTTCTAAGGGAACTTTTACTAAAACATCATTTTAAATGTTTTAAATATTTATTCTTCTAAATCATCCTCATTTATGTCCATGTTTTCAAAATGGTTTGTAAGGATTTATTTATATGAAAATGAATGTTTTAAAAAGTGTTAATTCCATTCAAAAGTTTCAAAGTGGTATGGGACACTTTGATCCAAAAATGTATTTAAATGCCTTACTTTCTAAATTGTGTAACATTAAAATGTTTTCATGAAAAAGGGATATTTCTCTCAATAATTTTTAAAAAAAACATTTTCATCTATGTCAACATCCTTTGATGGATTTTAAGATTATTTGAATTTGATCTATTATGATATAAAACTTCCATATTGTAATGAATTTTTGTGATATGTTTGACTGTAGATGTGTCATTCATGGTTTATGAGTAAAGTATTGACATTTCATATGCTAGTTCCAATAAGAATTTTTATGTTATATTTCAACCTTTACTTCATATGAATGTGTTGGACAAGTATGTTCCAGGTTGGGGACTAGTTGAAGTAAGCCCTCCAGGTTGGGGACTAGTCGAAGTAAGCCCTCCATGTTGGGGACTGGTAAATGTAAGCCCTCTAGGTTGGGGACTGGTAAATGTAAGCCCTCCAGGTTAGGGACTGGTAAAAGTAAGCCCTACGGTTTGGTCTCCGGTTATTAGAGGCACTCCGGGTTGGTGTCCGGTTATTAGAGGCACTCCGGGTTGGTGTCCGGTTATTAGAGGCACTCCGGGTTGGGTTCCGGTTACAGTTAGCCCCAAGGTCTTGGGACGAGGCCTTGAAAAGAAATTAAAGTTTAGCATTATGCATTCCATCATTATGAAAGTGGTTATTGATTTTGCATGTGATTATTCGATTAGTAGAATATCCATGTGAATAAGTAAATGGCATTATTTCATTTTACTTTTGCCATACTATGTTGAAGTTCAAGTTTAAAAGGCTTTTGTTTTAGTAATGCATTGCCTTAAATGTTTATGCTTATTTTGAATGTTCCGCTATATTGTTATCCTTACTGGGAATTTGAGCTCACCCCTTTTCTGTGTTTATTTTCCCCAGGATGTGAAGAAGTAAGTTATGAATGACCTGCAGGGATATTATGAGGGGATAATAGTGTGGACTGTGGAGATATTATGTTGTTGTAGTAGTTTTTCAATTTATGATGTAATGTAAAACTTATGAATATATCTAGTGTTTCCAAGGCTACTAAACCAATCGGTCTTTCGAGATTTGATCTTTCTTGTGATCATTCCAATGTTATGTAATAATGCACCGACTCTAGGTAACTGGGGTCGGGGCATTACAGTTGGTATCAGAGGAAGTTTAGTACAAACCTTGGAAGCTAGATTTACATAAACTCTGATTAGAGCACGTAGACCTAAGATGAACTTTGAGGATTAGTATAGAAGAACTTCCTAGAATTTTGGTATTGTAGAGATTTTGTGAGTTTTCCGAGCAATACATCCCTGTCTGGATACGAGCAGGTAGAGGCGGCTCTGGCACAGATGTACCTAGGGGTAAAACCCGAAAACACCGCTTTGAGCTAGACTCGAACGGGAACTGGTGCACGACAACGGGCCTTGCTGCACTCTTGGTTATGACACTCCCGGGGGATATGCTTAGGATAATTCTCATTTTCTTTACAAACCATTATGAAGGGTTTATGATTATATACATCCTCAAAGGAGACATTTTTATATGGATTATATCCATAAATAGTTCAATTTATGTTAAGTGTTTTATAAGTATGGGATTATGTATTTTGATTCATAAACTGATCTAGTGTATTCCATTGTTTAGAAATGGCGCCCAGTAGAAGGAATGAGAACTCCAGAAATGCACATGATCCAAAGAGAAGGAAGGATCATATCTTTCATGGTCTTAAGCTAGAATTTATAAGAGAAATAGTCTCCCATGTATTATCATCATATGAAGAAATAATATCATGTGTTGATAAGATAAGTAAAGAGTTTACTGAGTCCTATGGCTTTGAAGGGAATCAAGAGAAGAAAAGGATGGAAGAGAGAAAGATGGATAAAGGGAAGAGGGAAAAGAAGAATTTTCCCATATGTGGTAACTGTGGAAAGAAACACTCTGGAACTTGCCTGAAAGGAATGGGAGTTTGTTATAAGTGTAGAGGAAAAGGGCACAAAGTACGTGACTGTAAGGGTAAGAAAATGGTTTCAAATGTACAATGCTTCATTTGCAAGGAGTTTGGACACTATGCGAACCTATGTCCCAGTCATCAGAATATGTTGCAAATGATGTTATCGGATAATAATCAAGTTATGATACTACCACAGATGAAGAGGAATGATTAGAGTTCTTATGTTGATAATGTCAATTGAGTGTTGTATCAACAATGTACTTGTTATAATAATTATGGAGTATATAAGGATTGTACTGCAGTACTATTTCATTAAGGACTTGAGATTCTGTGGAACAAAGAAAGGTGACTCAACAGCAGGATAAATTTTTGGAAAATATATGGTTGAGAGAATGATAAACCATAATATAGTTCTGATACCGAGTTAGTGATTTTGGAATAATACATGATTGTTTTGGATAAATTATATTGGATATTCTTGACTACCTTGGAACTGATTAATGATATGTATATTCCATTATTGTTGGGGTTTAAAACATTTTTTGGATTGATGAGGTATATCCAGCATTCTATATGGAATAAGGGAGCATGAATGTAATCAATAAGGAATATGGTAATTCAGGATGTTTCAGTGTATTAAAAGAATACATGATGAAGGTATTCATATGCTATTACATGGTAAAAAGGATCTACATTATGTTTACCTTCCTTATAAATGTTGGACTGTGAGTTTGGACATAAGTATTTTGGATAGTTCTAGTTTGGATTATTTTGGATTGCCATAAAAGGACAACCCGGAAGTCGGGCGGCAACCCGTCGCGTCCGGCAAGGCTGTGAGACTTGAACCCGCAACCGAAGGGCGACAAGGGTGTATCACCTACCACTGGCCCACCAGATGTCCTGGATTAAATAATGTAGTTTTTATTAAAAGATCTTGTATATGAATTATAAATTCGTTTATTTTGGAACCCTATACGAATAGTGTAAATAGAATTTTTTTTTACATTCTATTATCTTTTAGAGTGAAAGATGAGTTTGTGGTAGAAATTTATTAATGGATAAAACTCTAATTATAAAGTAAGTATATCTCCTTATGATCTTATCCAATCTCATAAATAAATTCCACAACATTAAGAAAAGGAACTTAGAACAAAAATGTTGTCCTAGATGGTACCTTAAATCATCACTAATTTATGGCTTTGGGATTGTTGGCCTTTTCATAGCCATGTTCTCTACCACTCTCCATCAGATAATTGATGGTTAGATTTCTCCTCCATATCCATATTTCCCTACATGGAACCCTAGTATGTTTTATTTTCGGTAATCTTCATACTTTCCACTCTTTATTTTAAATAGAGGCCTCATTAATTCATTTTTCGATGTGGGATTTCAACTAAGATATTTTGAAACGTCAAAAATGTGTTATCCCAATACCCTATATTTTGTTGAACCGATGGTACTTCAAATCATCATAGATTGATGAGTTTAAGGACCTCAATTTTATACTTTTTTGTGATTGATGACCTCAATCACTACCTATAAATATTTACATTTTTCCTCCAATTATATGTCTCTAATTGCCACCAATGTTCTCCTAATCGAGATCATAATTTGGTGGTGACCCTTTCATTTCTCTTTTCCTCATATTAAGACTAAATTTTAGTAACCCAATTTCCGATGTGGGTTTTCCCACAAAGATATTTTCTATTTTCAACCTTTTATTTTCGAATAACAATTTCAAATTGCGAGGACGTAATTTATTGAAGGAGGGGAGAATGTAACACCCCAAGATTTTATAGTGTGTTATTTCTTCAAAATAATTCAATAACTTTCATTACACGCAACACCGATTTCAATTACACCATGACTTACCAAACAAGCCATTCAAAAGAGGTTATGAATAGTATTAGATAAATTTTAAAGTTTATGTAATCCTTATAATTTTAGAATCCATATTATGAGTTTCTTAGATATAATGCAAGAACAAATTCATTTTCAGTATTGCACTTTTATCAACTTTTAATAGTGAACCATTTTTAAATACTATATTTTAAACTTTTTGACTAAATGGGGACATCAAAAATTTAAAATTAAACATCCCAAGCTTCTACGGTATGCTTCTCTTTGAATAATGTGATAGCGTGTGTTGTACGCAACACCGAGTTCTAACAACCAATTAAACTAGTCGTTATGAATAGTAATAACTACTTTTTGAAATTATATATATTTTATATTTTAAAATGGACTTCATTTTTGGATTTGGAATATCGAATTTATCCTAAGGTGAAATTTTGGTACTTTTCGGATAACTTTCATATTTTGATGAATAGTGAAAATTACTAAATTTTAATTAAAAACAACTATTTTAATCAAAATAATTAATAGTGATAAATTATGAATTTGAGTGGTTTTAAAGTATATTTAGAATATATTTTTACCATTTAATATAATTTTGGTCATTAGACATAATTTTACAATTAAACCGAACATAAACAAGTGTCAATCTTTTGATAGTTATTATCTCTTAAAAACACGCTTTTTGTTTTAACAGCGGGAATTAATTTTAAATTAATTTATGCCACTTCTGTGTTTTGAATTTAGAAAAATGGATTCCATATTTGGAATCCGGATGTCCAAATTGTGTAAATAGGTAACTTTTATTTTTAGATATTTTGAATAATTATTGTGGTAAATATTTTATTTACCATGGTTAAGGGTAAATCTGGTAAATAAGGGTTAAAAAATAATATTATAATAATACAAAATTAACCTAAAACGTGTCCTAACCTTATTGGTGGACACATACCCGACCATGGGCATCCTTGGGTCGATCTGGGGACCCCTTGGAGCCACTTTTATGTGGTAGGGACACATTATATTAATAAAGTTAAAATAAAAATAAAAATGGCATAAGCTTACATCTTTTAGAAGAACAATTTTTACATAGGGTTATACATGTTGGATTTTCGATTATAAATATTAATTAGAAAGATAAAAATATTTCCTACATAATGATATTTTATTTATAATTTTTAGACATCAAATAATTTAAATTATTAATGACACAATAATGATGCAATGTTTACCTCATTAATAAATCATTTAAATAAATAAGATTATAATGATTAAAATATTATCTAAAACCTGTCCAATTCTTATTTTTTGATGTTATTTAAAAAATTAGTCATCTTATCTTCGACCTCAATGATTTTTGGACCATTATAAACCAAATATAATTATATTATAAAGTAATACTTTCACTCTTTCCTAAAGAGCCCCTCCTCTCCCTTATAAAAGGATACCACTTCTACTCATTTCTTCACACCATCAAAGCCTTTTGGTTCGGCCAAACTCTGCCCAAATACTCTCCCAACTTCCCTCACTACAACCTAGAGGCCTTAGTTTGATCCGAAAGCCAACCTAAGGAGCCCTTTTGATCAAATCAATAGGAAGAACCCGAAGAAGAGGTAATGTTTTCACCACCCCTTTTCAAGTTCCTTTCTTCTTCCACTTCTTCTTTCTTTGTTCTTACCATTCTAAAATAATAACTCCATTATCTCACATATACTGTGATGTTATTATATATATGGTACAACCACATTCAGTATTCTATCCACCCTTTGAATAACATGTCACCATACGTGCGTACGTACGGCTTACCGTCTCCACGTCGTGGTGTAATTGTTATTCAATATATTATTATTTGGATGGGTATAATAATGATGTGAAACTCATGTAAATAATAAATATAACATGTTAATTGTTCTGTATATATTATATAACATCCATTTATATATTATTTTAATATCAAAAGAATGATGTTGTCGCTCGTGCGTACGTACGGACTACCGTCTCCACAAACGCGATAAGATTCATTCTCCATTGTATCCATTCAAGTATAATTATCATTTGATGATTTAAAAATGATTTTTAAGGACTTGATATCATTCTGGATATGAATAATATACAACCTATCCTTTACAAACATGTCTTACGTAACAAAACATATAAAAGAAAACAAGTAAGCTAACACCCGAAACAACGATAATACTAAGATATTATTATCAAATCAATATTAAAAGATCATATATGATATCATATTAATATATATGATTCTTGTATAATTTAATAACAATTATTTCAATATTATACAGGAGGTTAACCTACCCCAACCAAGTAAAAGTACAAGGTAAGGGATTTTCTTATCTCACATTCAATTCCGTGAGATTTCCATTATTCGCCACTAAATTATTGAAAGTGGTGTATTTTGTACTGGCATTTGATATATATTATCATGATTATCTTTATATTCATGTTATTATGTAAATAATTTGGTGGTTATTAACTTTTGGCCATACGACTCAGTTGATTAACATGGTAAGGGGTTTTCATCTCACACTTTATTTCCGTGAGATTCATGCCATATTTCCACTATTATCTTTTGTGTGGTGTATATACTTCCCATAATTGTATTCTTTGTGTAATAAACTTTACCTTATGTGTATTTAAATTTTCATTGTATGATACCTCTTTCATGGGTTGTATGTTTCATAAGTTACCAAATTGATAAGGGTTTACTTCACAATCTCTTTAATATCTGAGGTTGTCTTTACGTAAGTATCTACAGGGACATATTTACTATCCATGTCCATATTTCATAAAAGAGTTTTCAAAGGGATTATTTCTAAGGGAACTTTTACTAAAACATCATTTTAAATTATTTAAATATTTATTCTTCTAAATCATCCTCATTTATGTCCACGTTTTCAAAATGGTTTGTAAGGATTTATTTATATGAAAATGAATGTTTTAAAAAGTGTTAATTCCATTCAAAAGTTTCAAAGTGGTATCGGACACTTTGATCCAAAAATGTATTTAAATGCCTTACTTTCTAAATTGTGTAACATTAAAATGTTTTCATGAAAAAGGGATATTTCTCTCAATAATTTAAAAAAAACATTTTCATCTATGTCAACATCCTTGGATGGATTTTAAGATTATTTGAAGTTGATCTATTATGATATAAAACTTCCATATTGTAATGAATTTTTGTGATATGTTTGACTATAGATGTGTCATTCATGGTTTATGAGTAAAGTATTGACATTTCGTATGCTAGTTCCAATAAGAATGTTTATGTTATATTTCAACCTTTACTTCATATGAATGTGTTGGACAAGTATGTTCCAGGTTGGGGACTAGTTGAAGTAAGCCCTCCAGGTTGGGGACTAGTTAAAGTAATCCCTCGAGGTTGGGGACTGGTAAAAGTAAGCCCTCCAGGTTAGGGACTGGTAAAAGTAAGCCCTCCGGTTTGGTCTCCGGTTATTAGAGGCACTCCGGGTTGGTGTCCGGTTATTAGAGGCACTCCGGGTTGGTGTCCGGTTATTAGAGGCACTCCAGGTTGGGTTCCGGTTACAGTTAGCCCCAAGGTCTTGGGACGAGGCCTTGAAAAGAAATTAAAGTTTAGCATTATGCATTCCATCATTATGAAAGTGGTTATTGATTTTGCATGTGATTATTCGATTAGTAGAATATCCATGTGAATAAGTAAATGGCATTATTTCATTTTACTTTTGCCATACTATGTTGAAGTTCAAGTTTAAAAGGCTTTTGTTTTAGTAATGCATTGCCTTAAATGTTTATGCTTATTTTGAATGTTCCGCTATATTGTTATCCTTACTGGGCATTTGAGCTCACCCCTTTTCTATGTTTATTTTCCCCAGGATGTGAAGAAGTAAGTTATGAATGACCTGCAGGGATATTATGAGGGGATAATAGTGTGGACTGTGGAGATATTATGTTGTTGTAGTAGTTTTTCAATTTATGATGTAATGTAAAACTTATGAATATATCTAGTGTTTCCAAGGCTACTAAACCAATCGGTCTTTCGAGATTTGATCTTTCTTGTGATCATGCCAATGTTATGTAATAATGCACCGACTCTAGGTAACTGGGGTCGGGGCGTTACAATGTCGATGAGAAATTATATTATAAAATGGTTGAGTTTGAATGTAAAATGTCTTGTGGATGAAAAAAGAACGACCAACCATGTTTAATGGATGGTTGTAGTTTTTTTCCACCAATTTTATGATGGAATTATAGGTGGATTTTGGATTGTATAAAGTTCATTGCATGTTTCTCATCTTATTCATGGTGCTCTAATTACGGTTTTGCATTTAGTTTCATATTTCATTACTGGTTTTCAAGTATTGGTATATCCTATAGAGGATTAAATTCACAACCCATATATTATAAAACATGATCATAAGAACATAGGTTTACATTTCTTTGGAAATTTAGAATGTTCGAAATACAATGATTATTTTATTGTACATCTCATACCACTAGAATTATCAAGACTAGATTTGATGAATTTTTATAGGATGTTGAAAATGTGGTAGTTACATTCCTTTAATTTTTATCCATGTGGATGAGCGCGATCATTTACATGTTCTTATGAATCTAGGCTTACAAATATCTACCCCATGCATGGGATATGAGGGTATGAATGAGGCATCACCTAATTTTAAAACCCACAATAGTGTACAGTCTACTATTTGTGTTCATGGACCACTACTTAGGTACTCAGAATGAGTGAGAAGACTGACATTCCAGGATGACTGTATATATATTGATGAATATGATCCGATCTTAGTATGTGATCTTACATCAAATAAGGATGGTATTGTGAGAAACGAATCAACTCAATGTCTTAAATATATAAATGAAGAGTTGAACTCAATGAAAGAAAATGATGTTTGGTAACTTTTTTACTAACCAAAAGGATCCCAAATATTTGGATTCAAATGGACTTTTAGAACCAAATTGGATCCAAAAGAAAGGTAGAAGGATGAAATGATTAGTTAGTTGTAAAAGGGATCACTCAAAGGGAATGTATTGATTGTTGTGAGGAGTTCTATTCAATGTTATAAAATGATTCAATAAAAATAGTCATTGAACATATAGCTCATTTTTATATAGAGATATGTTAAATGGATTTCAAAACAAAATTCATTAATGTTGACTTGAATGAACTGTCCACATAAGAAAAATAGAATTATTTATTATTGAAGGAACGAAATATATGATATACAGAATTATGAAATTCATTTATGGCTTTAATCAACCATCCTAATAGTGGTATTTAAAATTTTATATTGTAATTTATGAATTTTTCCTTAATGAAAAATTCATTTAAAGGTGCTTATTTATCGAGGTATATTAGATAAATTTAATCTTCTATATAATTTAGGTAGATGGAATAAATTATAAAAGTAGTGCCCATTTCATATTAAATGATATGAAAGAATTTATGATTATTAAATTTGACATGAAAGATCATAGGGAATACTATAAGGCAGTAAAAATTGGGATTATTAAGATAAATCTCATGGAATGTTGGGTTTATCTAGAAGGCCATCATTGGAATTATATTCAAGAGAATTAACATGCTAGTTTGTTCATCCTCTATTGCAATGATTATCAAGGGTGAAATGTTTAGCTTGCCACAGTGTCCTAGGATATAATTGGCACATTATGAGATACATCAGATTCCAGATGCCCTATAATATGAAATAATTTGGTATGCTCAAGTTTGTACACAACTAGATGTATCAAATACAATGGTAATTCTTATATGTTACAAGACTAATCTTTGAATGGATCATTAGAATAATGTAACCAATGTCATGAGTTATTTACAGGTCACAAAGTATTTCATTGTTGTTTATGAGAATCAAGATTTTCTTGAAGTAATTGTATATATGAAATCAGATTATGCTATATATCATGGCCTTATATATATCCTACTTCAGTTTATATCTTTCAGATTTTTCTGCACCTCTTCATATAAATGCACAAAACATTCACTTATAGCTTCTTCCACTATGGAATATGAAATTTATAGCTTGATAGTAATTGAAATGTCATGCAATATGGATTAAAAACATCATCATGGGACTTCAGATGATGGATACTATCTTTAAACCGTTGAATATATTTTTTGAAAATAAATCTATAGTTCTCTTTTTCTAAGAACAATAATTCAAGTAGTGTATCCCTGAATATTTTCATTTTGTATTTAGTTATGAATAAAATAATAAAGAATCAATCAATATCTATATAAAACATCAGAACTAGTGTTATACTTGTGTATATGATAATTAAAGAATCTACAAGCAAAATATTTCATGGGAAGGTGCATCTCATGATATTTTTGGGTAACTTAAATTTTTAGAAAGCATGATGTTTCTGGATACTTGATATTATGTTAACTAAATATTAGGATACATGGATTCTTATTTTATTATGGTTTTTTTCTTATATTTAACATTTTTATTATGATTAAGAATTTTGGAACAAATATTATATGGGACCACAAGGATAAATTTCATCTTATTCATGATATTATGTTATTATGACTGATGTTGTTGTTGGAAATTTATTTTTTACCATTGAATGAGTCTATGAATGTTATTTTATAATGTTACCTAGATTTGATTTAGTGATTTATATGAACATAATTATTAAAAATAATGTAAACCAATTAGTATTGACTCATTATTATACTATTTATGTCTTTTTACCATGTGAGGGAATGATGGACTTTATTCGGTTTAATTCTTAATTCCTCTTGATAGATTTAACTAGCCATAAATTGATACATGTTAATTAATCATTTCATCCACAAAAAAAATAAATTAAGGTCAGATTTATAGCCATAAATGTACATTCTAGTAAGCATATTTAATATGGTCTAACCCTACCATTTTATCTATTTTTATGATATATGTTAGTGTTAACAAGGATGTCTATAAATTTATCTCATTCACATAAAAGAGACTTACAATAAATCCACCACACATTTTCTCTTCTTCTTCAAAAGATAAAACCCAATCACTAAAATACACAGAAATTATGTCTCTTATTATAAAAAAAAGTGGTGAAGACAATGAATAATTATATGGAAATGCTTATAACATGTTATTTTTTTATGTATATTGTTAATGTATTTGATAAGAACCTTGTATATGTCATAAGTTTTTATATTTTAGACCAAAAGGAAAAAACCTATCAAAATTATTATTATAACATATAATACATGATTGTTGATTCATTTGCAAAGAATTTATATTTTTGTTGTCACAAATTATTGAGGATTTGGGATGTTTAAGACTTGAAAATAGTGAACAAGATGTTGAGATGTAATTCAGTCAAAACAAATTCTACACCATGATTTTAAGAGGAACATAGATGGTAGAAAATAAATATAAATACACATGATTTCAACATGTACAATAAACACAAACATGAACATGAGAGAGTTCAAGTCCAAGGTTGATATGAGAGAAAGTAGAACATACGTCTCTTTTTTTCATAATATCAATGTGTTGAAAGAAACATAATTATCATGATACAAACAATGAGATATGTAAAGATCCATTTATGTCATTATATTTTAAGGATAGTTATTTTTTATGTGTTTTAGTAGTTTTTTATTAAAATTATTTATATGATAAATTTAATTTTAAAAGTGGTTTCTAATGGTGTTAAATCAATCTATGCCTTTTGATTCGGAAAAAACCTGGATGGAATTTCACTCATTCTAATATAATTTTTTAAATATAATGTGAAATCCCATCACAGATTCTATTTAAAAATGAAAAAATTAGTTCTTTTTTATTTTTTAATTTATATAAATAATGAAATATTAAAAGTTATAACAAAATTTATTAATAATTTACAAATAAGAAATGATAATTAATAATTTATTAATTTTAAATATTTAGTAGTCATAAATAATTCATAATATTAAATAATATTTAGTAAAATTAACAATAATTAGAGGTAAATAATACTAATAAAGGTTACTTAACAATAATGAAAAATAATTGACATCACATAATAATATCAAATTTATGTTATATTTTTTCCTAACATTGTAATGAAAATAGAATTTATAAATGTAAATATGAAACATATGAAAATAGATAAAACATATAATATAATGTTATATAAGATAAATATAAAATAAATATAAGATATTTATTCAATGATTAAGAGTTTTTTTCAAGAGGTTTTTTAAAAAATTTATTGGTTTTATATATTAAATATATTTTTTTGTGTGGTATTTTTAAGAATTCACCACATTTCATTTGGGGGAAAACCTATATTTCATAAAGAATCTATCAGTTTTAGCAAAACCAAACCTAAAAATAATTACTATGATTATATAAAATAATTTTAGTCACATTTATTCTAATTTTTCATTAAAAATAAATTTTAAGAACCCATGTGAAAGGTTGATGAATGTTGATGATGTGTGTTGTATTTTTTTATATATTTGTCAGAATATAGTCAATGCATAATTAATGATAAATTCTACTATGATTGTTAATAGGATGATAATTATTAATGATAAGAAGACGATTGGTTGTGTGTTAAAAAAAGAAATATTTTCATGAGTTGATTGTAGAGTTGTTCTTAATAAATAATGAATATGATAGTGTTGTTAGTGAATAGAAAATTGTTTTTGATATTAAGAAAGAGGAGTACCATTGTGCTAGCTAATGAAAAGATTTGATTTTTATTTGATCAGATGTTATCCAAGTCAAAGTATGGCCATCCTAGATGATTTGGAATAATGAATTATCATTTAGATAATGATTAGAGATGTTGTAATTGGTGAATTGAAAAAGGGTTATTTGACATTGCGAATTTTATTTATAGAGAATAAAAGGAGGTGGATGTTTAATCCTTATACAGTATTTGGTTATCTATTTTTTCATTATTTTTAAAAAGGTAATGTTTTTTCATGTGTTAGAAAAAATATGATTCGCTACGACAAAACGGTCTCTATCCAGTGCTACCATTTATCACTGTGAAAAAATGAACAAATAAACGAGAGAATTTTTTAGTTCTACAATTATTTTTGCTAAAAAATGGCCTAATAAAAATTTCAATTGTCAATTCTATCTGAAAGCCCTTATAAAGAAAAAATTTATCAATTCTAAAAAAACATTGATAAAATTTCACCTTTTTCAACGCTTTTTTGCTGATAAAATGTATATTTTATAATAAAATTATACAATATTAGAAATAATATATTAATATATAAATATATTTTTATTGATTTAAATTTTATATATTTTATTAAATATTACTTTTATAATACTAAATATTCATTTACAATAAAAATATAAAATATTTTGTGAAACATTTCTTATGAAATAATTACAAATTAGTTTTTATTGAAAAAGTTATAATTATTATAGATTAATAGTAATTTTATAGCATTTATATGATATAAAAATTCAATAAATTAATGAATGATCTATGAAATGATAATAACATGACATTAAATTTGAATGACCATATTTTTTGTTGCGAGAGTCTATTTAAAATTTACCATATTTAAATAAATGCTTGAGAAAATATATATATTTAAGTGAATTTTGAAAACCATTATTCATTGTTTTTTTAGGTCAAAAAATCCCTCGAAGACCAACAAAACTAATTTTTTGTTGGGGTATCATAATTTTTGAACATTTGATTCAATTTATGCCTCATTTGACATGGTTTTATAGTTTTTTCAGTGCTGGATAAATTTATTCATAGATCTTACACTCATATGGATTTTTATGTGTTTATATTTTACCATTTTTAAATTTTAGTTTTATTTATAATACAATATATACATATTTTCATACCACAAATCATTTCCAAAAAAAATATATTTAAATATATTTATTATAATTTTTTTAATATATAATCCATATAAAAATAAATGAATAATATTTATTTTATTTAAAATAAAAAATTATCTATTATATTTTACTTAAAAAATGAATTAATATATATATGTTGATATCCCTATTGAAGTAGTGTTTACATATAAATTTTCGTGTGTCAATAAAAACCTATATTCTTGTATATATTCTTTTATGTGTAAATAAATACAAATTTGTAAATATATATGTGTGTGTGTATGTGCGAAATAAAAATGTTTATGCGTGTGTACGTGCATGTCATAATTGTGTAAATGCATCACATATAGATTTTTTTTATTTCTATATATTTGTAATTAAATATAATATATAAATGTATTTATAATAAATATTTATAAAATAATTACATACAGTTTAAATTTATGTATAAAATTTTAATTAAATTTCATATATATATATATCTATTAATATAATGATTTCTATGTAAATATGTATAATATTGATATATAAATATGTTATATATAGAAATATATTATATACTCTATTTAAAAATAATTATATAAATTTATATAATTATATGAATAAATATATAAATAAAACTAATTATGAATATATATATATATATTTATATATATATATATTGTAAAATATTAATCAAATCATGATGTTGTAGTGCTGAAGGCGTTAGGCTTGAACATAGTTGTAATGGGGTTGAATCACGACATGAGGAAGAATGAATAGGGCGTATAAAGTGATGATAAAAGGGGTGAAATGAATTGATAAAAAGGGGGTCGGCTCGAGCATGAATTTTGGTGGGTTCAGGGGGTACATAATGTGGATAGGGGTGGTATCACAGACAAATGGAGTGGGTGGGATGAAATTACTAATTTTTTTAAATTTATCAGTACATTTTTTTAGCACTAATAAAGTCCACATGATTTTTAGGGTTCTTATCCTAACAATTCATTTTACTACTGGAAATTACAAATTTTACCACAAACTATATACAAATATTTAAAATACTATTCAAACCCAGTACTAGGTGTAGCTCTATTTAAGCCTACCATAGAGGATCACATAGGTGAGAAAATGCCTTCACGTAGGTGCTCCGTCATATATGGTGTGGGGGACAGTGCAAGAGTGGAGAGGTGGTGATTATCCTATAACATCTGGGTGGACATGAGAGGTTATAGAAGATCACTGACTCTATTTGGGATTGTTTTAGTGAATGTAAAACACATAGCGACTTAATAAGAAGTTTTCATCCCTCTAATTACTCAATGTGAGACTCATCATTTAAGCAACACTATACATCCCGCATTAAAACATACGAACATTTTAAAATTTTGATGTTCATGGTATATATGTGTCATCTTTAAAATCATTATGTAGGGATGTTTTTATGTCATGTGCTTACATTCCATGATGTACATGATGAATTCTATCATGAATTTATGAGATCATGAGAGAATGGTACTGATCGTTATGTTTCATTCATTATATGGTTTATATGCAATAAAAAGATTAAATATTAGGTCACTGCCATTTTTATAATCATGTGATGGTGAGAAAATAAGTTCATGCTGAGTACGATAAACTATTCTGATATATTAAGCTTTATGTGATATAAATTTTAATAAAAATAATTTTTTAATCATTTTAATTTCCTTAAAATAAAATTTATATATATTTACCACTTGTACCAAGATAAGATTCAAGGCATCTGACCATAGAGGAGAACATCAGAAGAAAAATGTATTCACATAGGTGCACACATATACAATGTTTGGGGGACATAGAAGGAGTGAAGAGGTGGTTCTTAGCCTATCATGGGTGGGTTGACAAGAGAGGTCACAGGAGAGAACTAACTCCTTTCAGGCTTGTTCTAGCTAAATAAACCATGTGGATGACTAATAATAATTTTTCATCCCTATTATTACTAGATGTGGTACTCATAATTTATGAAACATTCTTCATCCAACAATAAAACATAGAGACATTTGATGTTGTTGACATTTTACAGACACATATATCGTATTTATCCTCATATTGTAGGTTTTTTATGAGTCAGGTACATACATGTCATGATGTTCATGAGAAATTCATTCTTTAACTAATGTGATCATGAGATTATGGTGCTATAAGGAGACATTAATTCATTCTAGGGTTTATATGTGAGTACTAGTTCAAAGATGAGGCCACTTCTGAGTGTATGATCAAGTGAGGGAGAGTAAATGTGTTTATTCTAAGTATCAGATGCTAGTGATATGTAGAAAGTATTAAATATTTGAAATTTTATTTAAATTAATTCCATAATCATTTTAATTTCATTAAAACTATAGAAATATTTATATACATAAATATTCAAAACCAAATTTAAATCATTAAATTCATAGACAATAATTTATTTCATTAATAATTTTTGGAACATATTTTACAACCATCACAATTAATTAGAGGACAATTTATTACATTATCCCACTTGGTCTTGAAGAAGCCATGAGATCTATTGATATTGAATTTTTTGACAATATGTTGAGAGGATGAAAAGTTAATAAATTATAATTATGAACGTTTTTGTACAATTTTTAAGGATAAATACATGTGTAAGATACAGTAAGAGAATTCACATTATTATATTTTAAAACCTAGATAATTGCAAAATAAAAATACAAATTCCTTCTACACACTACTCATTTCATGTAGATGTTGTATTTTACTATATATCTACAATGTATATGGGTATTAATTTTTATAATGTGTTATACAATTAAAAATAAACCACAATTTACACTGTTTATAGAGGGTATTAATGCATGGTAAAATGATTTAAATCAAATAATAAACAAATATTATTGAAAAAATTTAACACAGAAGAAATAATTATTTACTTCTAGTCAATAAGGAATGATTGAAATTAAAAAATCAAAATATTAATTCCTTATTCACCCTACATGGGGGATGTATATGGTGTATGATCACTTGAAGCCATTGAATAACAAAGAATTAATATTTATATTCGGTTATACCATCCAAGATCGACTCCAATTTACTCCACCGATAAAGTGCATTTTTTCTTGATAAATTTATTGTAGTCAAATAGTCAATAAATATTATTGTTAGAATTCAATACATTGAAATCATAGACAATTAAAAATGTGAATGAGATGGTTAGAGAATGAAAATTATTAAAACATTAGATGATGGTGATTAGATGATGAATATAGAAAGTGTATGTTACCTTTTATTTGATGATTGTATAAAGATTAATTTGTATATTTTATTGTACCATCAAGAACCCACTCCAATTTTCCCTATCGAAAAAGAGTATTAATGAATGAGAATTTTATTACCATTAAATAATAATTAAATTACATATACCTAATTTAATAAATTAAATTCATATATATTAATACATGTAGAAGTGATTTTTAGTGAATTAAAATTTTCATAAAAATAAAATAATGTGAGTAGATGGTGGATATAGATGGTGTATGTTCCGTTGTATTAATTGAGTGTAGGGGGATTGATATTTATTATTGGTTATACCATCAAGAACCCACTCAATTTTTATTCATTAACATAGAGTATTAATGCATGGGGAATTATATTCCATCAAATAATCAATAAATATTATAGACTGAATTTAATACATTAAATTACTATATTATAATACAAGTGTAAGAGATGGATAGAGAATGCAAATGGTTAGAACATTAGAAAAAGGTGATTAGATGGTTGATAAATATAGTTCATCATCCCTTATTAACATTGGGTGTATGGGGATTAATATTTAAAATTGGATCTTCCATCAAGAACTCACTTCAATTTACTCCATCGAAAATGATTATTAATGCATTAGAAATTGATTTCCATCAAATAAATAATAAATATTATTGACTGAATATAATACATTAAATTCATTGACAATAATACATGTTCTAGATTTGGTCAGAGAATTAACACGGTTAGAACATTAGAAGATGGTGATTATACTATGAATGTATATGTTGTATGTTCGTATGTATCCATTGAGTGTAGGGGGATTAATATATATAATGGGTTCTACGAACAAGAATGCACTCTAATTTACATCGTTGATAAAGAGTATTAATTCACGAGAAATTTATTTCCATTAAATAATCAATATATATTATCTACCAAATTTAATACATTAAATTCATAGATAGTAATACATGTTCATGATATGGTTATAGATTGAAAATTTTTAGAACATTAGATGTAGGTGATTATATAGTGGGCATAGATTGTGCATGTTTTCTTGTATCTATTGAGTGATGGGTGAATAATATTTAAAAACGGTTTTTCCAGAAAGATCCCAACCAATTTATTCTATTATAGAAAAATATAGAAATTTATTAGAGAATGAATAGTGTTATAACATTAGAAGAAGGTTATTAGATGTTTTGATGTGTAGGTATTTTTGGATTTTTGGATTCTGAAGTGGATAGGGTGTATATTTTGTGATCATTCTATGATAGTTTAATAAATAGATTATAAAAACTAAACCAAGACATCAAAACCATATCCATTAATTCAAGTGTGTATTCTATATATATCTTTTAGTGGTGGTCATGTATGGGAACACAAGTGGAATTGTCTACTAGGATTGAAGAGAACATGGTAACCCTATGAAATAGAGTGTGAAGAGTATCCAGGTATTGAACCCATGCACAACTATTAAAAATTTCCATCTCATAGAATATTATAAAAGAGGAATATTTCAAGGTTCCTACCAATTCATAACACATTTAAATGGAACACTATTTATCCTCCTTTAAAGAATACATAATGTTGTAGCACATTCTGATCATGTTATTCTTTCCCATTTGATCGAGCCAACCTTAAAATTCTACCTTGACTTCATTGAGTGTTTTTTTTTTCATTGTGATCTATATGAGGAATATTTAATGTTTGAACTGATATTGAGTCACATGATGTTAATGATCACATATGATCATTAATAGTGAGAAAATTCTAGATGATATTTTTTGATGCATTTCATGATATTTTTCCATGAAGGATGAACTAAAAATGAAAGATATGTTTTATTGTGATGATCTTTTTTATAGTGACATATGATGAGGTAGTTTTTTAATTTATTGGGGTGGTGTAGTTATGTCAGTTTTGTTGTATATAAATACCCCAATGAGGGCTCATTCTCAGAATGTGATTAACAAGAAAATTGAGAGAGATATGAGTGAAATAGAGTAAACACGAATGATCAGTATTAACATATGGTTTCAATGCATTCATTGTGAGTCTTCCTAGACATTCATGATAATATGATGACTATTTTACTATCATATTCTTTTTTAAAATTCACCTTTTTTCATTAGGAATAAGAAAAATAGTTTCAACATACACAGTTATGAGAAGAATAAAGAAGTAATGGTTGAGGCATCACGTATTCTATAATGTGAATATCTTGAGAATTATACAAGAAATGTTATACACGCATGAAGGTAGGTTCATTTTAATGAGTGAGAAATAATCATAAGTGTCATGCCATATACATGTATTATAGTATATGGGTATCTATTATGTGATTTTCATGTTATGTAGTGCATGTATAAAAAAATTATATAGGTGTGTGTGGATTACCAAAGAGGATGTTCAAAGTTGAGATATATTGCTTACATGAAATTGAGAGTGTTTTGAAAACCTTAATGGATGTCGATGTGTGTATTTTATTTAAAATGAGTTTTTTGGGGTTTTATGATTTATAGAAATTAATTAAAGGGGTAGTATTTGATGTATTTTTAAAAACAGGCTTGGGATGAAGTCAACTGGTTTAAACATCTCAATTTCTCAGAGAAGCATGAAAGGGGTTCACACATCTCAATTCCACTGAGAAACGTGAATGGGGTTCTTGTTTCTCTTTCTACCACTAAGGAAGAGTGAGACCAGTTCATTTTTTCTTAGTGAACAACATGAAGCATGAAACCTGTTCACGATTCTTTCAATTTTATTAAATTGGAGGTGTGAACAGGGTTCAAGGATCGTACTAAGAAAAAATTATAAATATAGGTTTCCACCCCTCAATTTTTATTTATTATTGTCCAAATTTATCATTGTTGATTTACTAGATTTCTTTCTCAATATATATTTCTAGCTTTTATGAAGGAAAAATTTCTATATAAAAATTTTAATTATAAATTTTTTTATGTATTTTGTTTTTATGGTGTATTTATTTAATATGTATGGATGGATGAATGTAAATATGTATGAAAGTATAAATTATATTTCTTTCTATGGTTTAATTTCTGTAGGAATTATGGTTTTTTATTATTTAATTTAAATTTAAGGATTTAAGAAATTTAAATATGGTGTTTGCAAAACATATATTTTTTTTGAAATCAAATTTATATTTTCAGAAATATTATTATTACAAAAAATTTATATATTTGTAATTTAAATGGTGAATAAATATATTTGAATTTATTTATATGTATATATTAATGTATATTATATATAAAGTAACATAATTTTAATTTATTATGTTCCATTCTCATAGGTAAATAATTTTAATAAAGATAATTATGTAATAAAAATTATATTAATAATTATTATTTATAAAAAATAATTATTATATTATGTATCATATTTTAATTTAAATAAATATATAATATATAATATATTATTTCATATATATATATATCTGTTATTAATTGAATATAACAAAATATACTATTTAAAATATTTTTAGTAGCTATGTATAGATTAATAATATTTTAATTTAAAAAACTATATTTTTATTATGAAAATATATATAATAATTTTTTAAAATATTAATAAACATAGTCGAATATATTTTAATGTGTATATATATGTTGTATTATTTGAATGTAATATTCTCAAATGTATATAAATTTGCAATTTAAATTTTTAATAATATGATTTGAATATATTGTTATGTATATATTATCATATAATATAACTAATGTAAATTAATTTTGAGTTATAATATTCGATACACATTGGTAAATAAATTGAATCTACATTAATATATATTTATACAAATTAAAATTTTAAATTTTTTAAATTCTAATTAGGTCAAAAAAAATTTATATACATATCTAATTTTATTATATTAAAAGTAACATATGTTTATAATATTTTTATATCTATTTATGTATACATTATATTACTTTTGTAAAATAAATTTCACAAAATTTAAAATTTATAATATTTTAAGTAGTTATGTATATATTTATATATTATATTATTTTAATATAATATTTGAAAATGTATATTATGATTTTATTTAAAAGTCATCTCTGAATACAAAAAATACTTATATGTGTATGTTGATATTTTTAAAACTGTAATATAAATATATGGATATACATGTAGATATTTATTTTTTATTGGATACCAGTATAGGTAAATTTATAATATGAAGAAAATAATAGGTATCCCATAAAAATTCATAGATGTATTGGGTGATGACCGATCATGAGAAGAACAAACAATGTATGATTGATATAATATGTCTTTTTTATGTGGTTACATAATTTTTTTAAATTTCATTTTCTTTTCTGCATTGATGAACTACGATTCCTCAATTTTTCAAATTATATAATGTCATGTGTGTCCAATTGAAAATCTTTTATATCCCAAACCCATGTACCCCCTCATATAAATGCGAGTAACATTGTAATAAAAAGGGAGAAAAATAAGAGGAATTTCTTTTTGAAGATAGATTTTTACATCGTGACCAAAATTATACAGATGGTTGCTGAAATATAAGATAATTAAGCTCCAAGAGTCCCCCAGTTGGTTTTGGTTTGTTTATCAAATAATTATAAACCAATCGAAAGAAACAGTCTCAAGATCATGTCACAATTATTTAATTATAACTAACTAAAACATGTTAAAAATTGGATTATGTAGTATAAATATATTGTGTTTATTAAATTTACTTTCTAGGTAATCATGTAAACATCAATAGTGATGTTATTTATATTGATCGGGGTTCTAATATATTTTTCATGTTTTAATAGTGAATAATATTAATGAAAGTATGTATATAATTTTATGTATTAATATATATTATTTATTAGATAATGTTATTAATAATGTTACAATATGTAGAACATAATCAATATCCCAAAAAATCATGTTATCAGTCTTTTATGATGACTTATCTTGAGATGACTATTTAATGTTTGATTGAAATTTCATGTTTTTTTTGTATTTGGTAATCTAATTTTTAAAAATTGACCTGACTTTAGATGACCCACTAAATAATTTTTTTTTAAATTATGTGTTGTTTTATGTATGGAACTTTATAATTTTTAATAATTTTAGTTTATTTTCCTCATTGATGAACATCTTGTCATCCCTCTCTCTAGGATGGTAAGGACATGCATGTAAGTGTAAAAATATTATGCATCCCAAACTTCTTGTACACCTCACTTTCATGTGAGAAATATTATAATAAATTGGTGTTCAATAAGAGTGGTAACTGTTTGATATTATTTTTTTAAACCATAAATGAAATGAGACTAATTGTTACCGAAATTTGAGATACTACAGGCTCCAATTGTTTTTCCTAGGTTTTAGTTGGTTTATAAATTAATGAAAAACCAATCTCTAGAAAAATTTCTCAAGATGAAGTCACAATTATTTAACAATAAAAAATATAAATATTTTCAACATTTGATGATGTATTATATAACTAATTTATAATTCTTATTTATAAGTAATTATTTTTTATCCAATATATTGTAATGGTTTTTTAAATTTAATGATCAGGGTTTTACCTGTATTTGTCCACCTCAAATAGTTTTAAATCATCTTGGATGTGGGAAATTGGATAAAGATCATAGTTTAAAAGGCACATAAGAAATCTATCACAAAGAAAAAAAAATAGAATATTATTAGATATTAGTAATGTGATCAATAATTCTTTTTTATATACAACAACTGACCTTATATCAATCTGATATATGATGTTAAAGGTATGAATAAAAGTGATTTTTTTTGTATAGAAGTTCCATTTTATTTTTAAAATAATTTCACATATCTGAAACCAGTTAATGGATCTCATATGGTTTTTACAAACTAGTAAAATTAGTTATAATTATTTAGTGTTATATAAGAATTGACAACACATAAATTAGACACAAGTTGTAGTCGGTATGACTCAATATTTTGGTTTTTAATATAAGTTTCATTTGATGATAAAATAGGCATCACATACCAAAACTGATAAAAGGATCTTGGATTGTTTTCAATCACTATTGAAAATATCCCTAGTTAATTTGTGATTTAAACGAATATACTATATGTCAATCTGGGACAATATATGGCCAACATGACTCAAAGTGCGAGGTTTCCATATACAAGTGTCATTTTAGTTTAAAATGTGTGTTACATAGAAAACCCCAATACAATGAGATCATATTGTTTACCAAATTTAGGTTAATGATATATAATCTATTTGTGATGTGTATGAATCAACCGAACATCATTTAGAAACACTATATGATTGGTATAACTCAATGTAATTTTTTTCAATAAATATTTGTAATTATATTTGACAATGCAATTCACATATCCCAAACTAAGAAAATGTTCCCTAATATTTTTTTTTAAAATTATCCATAAATCATTTTTAATTTAATGAATTGACTGCGCATGAATACATTCACATGATGTGTGTCAAATTCATATTTTCAATTATAAAAGATTTATTTTATTTTGAAATGTGTGTCACTTTCCAAAATCGAGCTACAATTATATTATTATTTTTAAATTTTGGAAAATAATCTATAATTCATTTTTGACATGAAGGAATTCAACACACATCAATCCAACATTCGATGTGGCTAGTATTACTCAAAGTGTGCATTTTTTATATAAAATTGTTATTTTATTAAAATGTGCATCACAATCCAAAACCAAGAAAACAAATTTATATAGTTTGTTACCATAAGGACCAAAATTCATAATTTATTTTTTATAAATTGGAATCAACCATAGTCAATCTGACACATGATATAATCGGTATGACTCAATGTGTGTGTTTTTAATATAATGTTTAATTTTATTTCAAAACACAAACCAAAAATACATAAATTGGAAACTGCGATTAAATTATACATAAAATTTTGGACTCCAGTCCATAATTAATTTAATTTATTCATGAATTGACTTCATGTCAAATGACATATGATGTGTTTGGTATGACTCAAAATGCATTTTTTCATTATAGATGTGTCATTTATGTTTAAAAAGAACACTATGTAGCCAAAACAAAAAACCAGCCTAAATTTTTTTCAAACATTATGAAAATGATTCATAATTCATTTGTGGCATATATAAATTTATTTCACATCAATCTGACACATGATGTGGTTGTTATGACTTGAAATTCATGTTTTCAATATAAAGGTTTCATTTAAATAATATAATTAATATTATATCTAAAAATATAATTAATATATATAGTAATTAAAAATATATTTTATAATATGTGTATTATATAACATTAATTTTTTAGTTTTTTATTTACTTTTACTAAAATAAACATTAGTTTTATTGTAGGGACAATCTTTTGTATAGACGATGAATATTAGAAAAAATCTACTATATCAGTTTTTATTTTTTATATGGGATGCACATTTTAATTTATTATAAATATTTTGTATGTAAATTTTGAATTTAAATTATATTGAAATGTTATATTTTTATTCTATTCTAGTTTTCAATATATTTCCATTCATATTTATGTATTCTAATTAGGTTAGCTATTATAAGGAAGTTCTATGGTTTATGTAGGGCTAAAATTGTACATCATCAGAAATGTCTATTATCAGTGATAGAAAAAGTGTTGATAAAGTTCATGTTTATTAGAACTAAAAATAAATTACTTATAAAGGCTTCCACTATCAGCACTTTTTTAGTATTGATAAAGGCTTCACGTTTTTAACGACATGTAGATCATCGATGATTTTTGTGATGATAAATCCCTTTCCTAGAACTATTTAATACAACTTCTATAATATATACTATTATTGTTATCATTTTTTAAATAAATAATAAATATATATATATATAGAATTTTTTGATTGTATAATTATAATGTCTTTATATAATTATTATATATATCTATACAAGAGATGCTTAAATTTGAAATACATTTATTTTCCCATTACACTATAAATTCAAATTTAAAAATTAATTTACTTTTCTTTTTAATTTGTGCAAATTTATAATCACCGTTCCAATTAAAAACAATGGGATTTTCCAAGAGATAGACAAAAAATTGCATCCATTGGCATGAACAAAAGAATGAGGGTGGGGATGTTGAAGGAAACTAATAAAAATAATAATTTATATAACTTCAACATGAGTAGGATAATAACATATGGGTTTCATTAAATTTGATTAATTAGGAATATAATAGCTTCTTCCAAATATGGAAACTCAATTATATTTTTTTGAAGAATCATTGAACATTGATTTATGAGTACAATAATGATCAAAGATGAATAGTTTTAATGCAATGACTGTGGATGCATGCTTGGAGGGGAAATATCATCTTAGGTTCATGTGTAACACATAGGGTTTGGGACACTATGGGATTACCATCCACATGGTGGCATGAGATCAATTTTTTGGATTAAGAATATTTTTCTACAATCAAACCATCTCATTTTAAACAATTGATTGAGAATACCCTCGCCTCCACCATGTAAACCATTTCAAAAAAAACTATATAATTATATTAAAAAAGTTAATATAATAAATTAAAAAAAATGATATATTAAAACATAAAAAAAAATAATAAATATATAATAATTGTAAATAAAGAAAATCTAGAACAGAAATTTATAGTTGAGATATAAACTATAAATTAGAAAACATTCAGTATAGATTCAAATTGTTTATTTATGTGTCAAAATATCAACACTAAAAGATCAAACATTTAATTATTTTATATTTTCAATAACCAAAATTTCAGTGCAAATTTCAGGAATAAAATTCCAGTGTAAATTTAAAATTTATCACTATATGTATAAGTTTATTATTTTTTTTGAAGAAAAAGGGACTTAATTTAAATGATCAATGATTTGGGATTTCAAGGGAAGAAATAAAAGGTGAAAAAACATCCAATTGGTCATGTGACACACTAGAAATTCCACGTGTAACCAACATGTGGACAGTTCTATTACCATCCCTTTTGGAATAAGAAAATAAACATGTTTTGAATAGGTGTTATAGAGAAAATATATTCATAACCAACAAACTGAAGGGTTTGAAACCACTTTTGATGAAGTTATATCATTTATGATTGTAAAAAAATCAAACTCCAAGATAACATATATCCATCCTATTTCATAATATAAGTCCAATCCAAAAATAATTAATTGGGATTCTGTAATTGGTTGAGTCCATGAAGTGGATAATGAAACCTTTCGTGCAATAATTGATCTAAAAGAATCCCAAAAAAATAACACCAATTATAGTAATGACTCTATTATAAAGGGTCACATTCAAATAAATCATCACAGTTTCTATTGGAGAAGGATTTCAAAGATGAAAATCAAGCCACATTGAAGGAGTATCATGTTGTGATTGGTTTTCTTTCAAAATGTCCAACCAAAACAAACCCCGCATGACCCAAAAGAAGCATGGAATTTCCAACTAGTTTAAACTGAAATCATTATGTCTAATCAAGGTCATCCATACCACGATGAATAGATAATTCACCATCCCAACTGGAAGGGAGGAAACCCAATCGTTCACATGTACTATAAATTCATGTGAAGATCCAAAAACAGTTTCACAGTTTGATTTCCAAGAGTCCCATATGGCCATGGACCTAGGGTAGTAGAAAATATAATTCCTGAATGATTCAGAAGCATAAAAATAAGGAGGATATATTGGTTTATCAATTTTATGATGAAACATACGTAACTACTTAGATGGGAGAATCAAGTGCATCTTTTACAAAAAAAAACAAACCTTGGGTGGAATAAAAAGCTACAAAAGAGTCAACCACACCTCAAAAACCAACATAATTAGTGTTTCAAAAGTAATAGTATAACTTGATTTAACTGAGTAGGCTACTGAGGATTATTTACTATTTCACAGATGATGCGTACCTAAGTCCCTCGTAGAAGGGATGATGAAGATAATGTTCCAATCTCTCCCTGTAAACAAGGAGTGTAATTTTTTAATGCACCAACCATCACACATCTCACTAAATATAGATAAAACCGTTGAATTATCAAAACCGTCAATCAAATGGTATATCACTTTAAAAACCCTACTATCAACCATTCATGGGTCCTTATAAACCCTAATAGGTACCCCATATTCAATCCACCAATAGAACCATGTATTGCGATGATCATGAAAAACCCACATGATTCATCCTTGAAAACTGGGTATGGTCCAAAAAAATGAAAGGAATATGTCTTAATAACAAAGGTATTTTCTATGGAGAATCATAGTTCATAAAAAATTAGGGAGCTAAATAATCTAATAACCATACATGGAAAGGAGTGTCATTGAAGTGGTTCATATCCCAAAAACCTATTCCACACATGATTTAGGATTAAAGAGCTTATCCCATGGAATCTAAAGAAATGTTTCCTCCAATTTTTCATTATCTATCAAATGTTACATTGGAGGGAGTGATGTTCGAAAATAAGAAATACAAGGACCCTAAAAAGTGAAGTAACATAAGTTGGGATTGACTGGGCCACAAATTTTATTAGATATTATTTAACCACATCAGATATCCTTTTAAATGTCTAGCATTAAATATTGTTTTCCATCAATCCAATTACGTTCTAGAACAAATGTTTTGGAGAAACAAAAAATAGTGTTGAGCCCCAAATATTTTTTATTCTTATTTATCACCTGGATACCCCGAGCATTGAAACTAATATCCCTCTCACTCAATGGAACACTAGACATGAAAGAGATTTATGATTTTGAGATATTAACAGACTACCCATATTCCAATTCACAGATATGTATAATATGATATATACCAACACATTCTTCTAGATTTTCCCTTGGAAATATTAAACTATCATCGAAAAAATATGTTAGAAATATATGGGGACCTTTGAGACACATTCACATCATGAAAGAAATTATCATGTGCAACCACATAACGAATATTATAGAAAATGTTAGCTACTAATATAAAGATGAAAGAAGAGAGTAGGTCCCCTAATAAGAGACCCCTAATAGGGGAAAAGATCTTTGTGAGTCCACCATTGATTATAATCTTGAAAGAAACATATGTAACACATTTCATAATAATTATGATTCATTTTGTACAGAAGAATAATTTTATCATCACAAACTAGAGTAAGGACCACTTCATTCCATCATTTTATATTTTCATAACATGATTCCCATCCATAAGACCTATTTATACACATGTTTATATTATTATACATTTATATTTTAATATTATAATTTGAGTATGAATTTTCACTTATAATTATACATCTTCAATATAAATGTTAATTTTTAATTTTTATTTGAATTGTTAGAGTTTCCATTACATATTAAATTTTAGGTCTAAATTTATATTGATTACTGAAAATTTTTATGATGAATTTTGATTGAATGTTTAAACAATGATTGTGGTATTTTCCTTTAAAATTTTCTCTATGAATTTTATTTGAAAATTTTAATAAAAAATTTAATGTATGTTTTTATATATGTATTGGAAATTTTTAAAATCAAATTTATACTGACAATTAATAATAAATATCCATTGAAAATTTTCATTGAGATTTTTCTGTGGAAATTTACATGTATATAAATTTACACTAAAAAATTACATTGTAAATTTATATTGGAAAATTATTTTTAAATTTTAATTTATACATATATATACTTGTTTTTTATTCATTCAAATATATACTAGAAATAGTTAATTAAAATTTCATTAGTAAATTTTCACAATAATATTACATTTTGTATGTAATAGGAATTTACAATGTAAATTTTCACTAGAAATATAAAATTTATATTATGATGTATATTGACAATAGTATATGCAGGCATGTGTTATTTTAAATGAAAATTAATTTGCTTCATGATGTTTAGTAAATATACATTTCAACACAAAAACGTTACTCTGTAATGAGGGAATGTTTCATAGGCCTTCCTAGGGTTTTAATTTCATAGGGTTTCCTATGAATGGAGTTTCTTTCCACGTGAGGAAACAATCATTATGTCAACTATGATCCAATCCCCATCAGGGTATATCTTTTTTGGAGTGTTTATTTGTCATGGTTTATACACATTTTCTTCCACTATGCATCACTGAAAATTGTCTGAGCTCATGGTTGATTAAATTGAAAATATCATCAAAGAAAAAAATTGATTATTAGCTCTGATATGGGTGATAATTTAATCATATTAAAAATAATGGATCTCCTAGTGGAATAAAAATACCTTCACATCATCCTTATAACTTAAGAACATTACAATACACTCTCCATTTAGTGTGAATATTCGATAATTCAGTAGAAATATTAGAAACTGAGGTAAGAGTTCTAGTTTTGGAAATCTTTATTGTGTCTTATTAACGAAAGGTTTTATATGGTAGTCCATAGTTCTTTGGCAAATAGTTTATCTTATAAGAAAATAATAACAATGAAATGGATATTTTGAAGACCGTCTTTAATAAATCACCCTTCTAGATTTTTCTATAATGGATCTCTTTCTGTGGAAGATCTGAATGTATCTTGAAGAAAATAAGAAGATAGAATAAATATTTTATTAAATGGGATATTTATTATCACATCCATTAGGGCCATTATTTTTTTTAAAAAGTGATGGATGAATTAACACAATGACTTGTGCAGGTGATCTTTCTTACTATTAAAAACTCAAATGCATTGATATCCTTTTTGTATGAAAAGCTACCTACCCTTTTTCTTCTATGTATTCCTGTGTAATTTGGAGATGAATTTCACAATTAATGAGAATAAATGAGTTTCTAATTTCATCATGTAGTGTGTTCCATGGTTGAGGGAAGAAATATGAGTGAACATTTTGTTTTAGAGTTTGAGAATGAAAGGGATAGGAAAAAACTATCAAAATATATGATCTATCATTCTGCATATATGTATGATAAAGTGATCATTTTATGTCTAGAAATATTTTTCAAAGAAACAATGGGTGGTCTAGAGGAAACAAAAAATGTGAAACCTAGTTCTCATTCCCTTCCTTTAGTGTCGTTGATTATCATTGGATTTTTGGTGGATCATTACCAATTCATATTCACTCACTCTTTAGATTCTCCTCATGTGGCTATCAAAAAGTCTACCCCTCATCCCACACTGAAGTTGACGTTCTTGGACCCTCCTTTATATGTTTAATCTTTTTTTGTGCCCACATTATTTGACTAACCATTAATATAATATTCTTATGATTTCACCATGTTGGGACCTAAAAAGCAGTGACTATGGATGAGATTATATAGATCATATCCCAGTCCATATTCTCATTATTTGGATTACTATTGGAATAAATGATTTTCAAGGTCTGTTATTGAGTATGATCATCTTAATAATCATTTCAATCCTTCCAGGGGTGATTTATCCCTTAACGACGTAGAGGCATAGGCTGGAAAGAGCTGTCTCTAACAACCCCAATAAAAATTTTATGCTTGAACTATAATTGTATTAGTAATATACAAAGAGTTCAGATTCCCATCTTTCAGAGTTATAAAATTTTCCCCAATGTGCTTTCTTGTCCAAATCCATGCTATACAAAAAGGACATGTCTGGCAATGATTCTAAGGGAGGATTTTGGGGTTGTATCCCATGACTAGCCATGACCAAGCTAGTATCCAAGTCTCTTTTTAAAAGAGGGTGTCGATATAAAGATAAATATTATTTCTAAAACCATATTGTGGCATGTATCATCTAGAAGGGTGATCCTAAAGGGATTTTGTTGGTTTCTATGACTGGACCAATTAGGGAGAAAAATGGATATCTTGGTATCTCTTGAATTCTGTTTGTGAAGGTCTGTTGAAATCCCTCTTAATCGGTGGAGAATTTAATAAAACATTATAAAAAGATGAAATGGGAAGGTTTTCTATGAGTTCCATTAATTAAATGTCTTACATTTATTAGGAATTTCAAGTAGTGGTACTCAATGATATGGGATACTGTGGAAACCCGTTAACATGGTTTGGTAGGAATTTTTATTTCTCTCATGTGGTGAAAAAGATAAATAGATTTTTTGGATGTAGTGAATGTCTTCAAAAATTCAACAACATCTTGATACCACATGTTAATACAGATACGTTAGATCACTATTCAGTCATTCTCACCTCATATCACATGTATATGCATGACCTCAATCAAAAGATGTTTAGCTTTGAGTGTACGGGGATCAAGGGTATATCATGCGAGGAGATGGATGTTTCAAAATGAGAGGCTAATGGGTCAGATGTTTGGAATAAGTTAATCAAGGTGGAATATTAGTTTAAGTATTATAGTTATGCTATATTCCAAATAAATTATTCTTTAATTTATTTTATTGAGAAATGTTTGAATATTATTTATTCCATACCTCATTCTAAGCCCATCTTGCCTAATATTTCTTTGCTTGAATCTAACCAAGATTTTACCCTCCAAAACAAGAAGAGATACTACTTCATTTGATTCTGTGAAGCTCAAATTAAGATAAGGTAAACTGAAATCACACTATTTTCATTATGAAGTATAATATAGCACTAAGAAGAATATAATTCATCATATTATAATTCCTAAAGGCATAGATATTAGTAATGTGATAGATATTCATGATCATATGCTTCATTTTGCCCTAATCTTTTTAATATTGTATGTTCATATATTCATTGTGATATTTCTTATTTCTTATGTTTGGTTGTCTTAGATCATATGAATCACCACCTTTATAAGGGAATTGCAGGTTAGGAAATATTAGCATCATTGAAACATATCCACTCCACTGATACTCATGGTTGGATAGATTTCACTATTTGTTCAATAATTTTTTAGCATATTCATGGGTCAAATTTCAAAATCCTGATAAAACATATATAGAATAGAGAAATTAATATTATTACATGACTAAGACTTATGATAGTGTTGATTGGTCCTTCTAGAATGTGGTTAGGTGTAAGATAGGTTTCTTTATAAATTTGGTTAATGTGATCATTCAAATTGTTACTAATATTTTATTTCATATCTAGATTAATGGTGGAATTTTTCATAGTTTTCACCCATCATGAGTCTTTTGTAAGGGGACCCACTACCTCAATTTTTGTTTATTATTTTTGCTGATGTTTTTCTAAATCACATTACATCTATAGATAGAAATAATTATATCCATTTGGACCAAGTGTTTCAATACGGCCCCAATATATCGTTTATATTTTGGGTACAATTACCTATTATTTTATTGGGAGACCATGGAAGAATTTAGAATGATTAGACACCTAATTTACTAGTTTTTGACGAACTCATTAAATTAGATAATCTATCAAAATCATATATTTCCCCCAAGTTTGGTTTCCCTTTGATCAAATGACATGTTTTGTATGAGTCCTATTGTATTCAAGTTGTATAGAATCATCCAAACTATCTTAGCATAACAAATGTTATTGGTTAGTCCTACAAAGTAGTATTTTATAATTTCCTTAATAGGGTGGAATAGAGAATCTAGGGATTGTCTTGTAAAACCATTTAAATGGAAAGGTGTTTCTGATTAAAGTAGTGGAAAAAAACATTCAAGAATACTTCATGTGTATTTTTATGCTTCAAGACTACATTATTGATGAGATTCACTCCCACATTGCCAAAATTTTGTGGGTCCATCACAGTGGAATGAATTCTAGATACATGGTTTCATCGGAAAGACTTTTTATTCATAAGGATCATCAGGGTTGGTTTTTGGATCTTGTAAGACTCAATGATTCCATACATTCAAAGAAAGGATAATGACTTCTAAATGATATTGATTCCATTTTCTCTCGAGTTCTTCTTGTTAAATCGTTTTATCATTTTTCTTTTATTGAATCATGGTTGGGGCCTTGAAAATGATTTTTTTGGAGAATTATTTTGGGTTCCCATGACATCATGGAAATAGGATGTTTTGGAAAATTGGTAATGGTGACAACATTAACATATGGAATGATTCATAGCTACTGAATAAGGATGGATCTATGAATTCTTCTCCCACCTTTATATGGATGTAGAATGTGAAGTTTATGGACATATTTAATGTGGTTGGGAATGGTTGGTGCTTTAAGAATATTTCTTCCAAGATTAATGTGAGATATGTAAAATTAGTTTTTGGAGTATCCCATATAGTGGTGAATTCATTAAATATCCCCTTTTCTAGTATAAATAATATTTGTGGATTATTCTATAAAATTATGCAATGTTTTGGAATGTAAACTATCATGTCCTAGGACATCTCTTCTAGGGGAATAGTTTTGAATGATCCATACCCCCCAGAAGATCGCTTCTTTTGGTGGTAGGTATGCATGGGAATTCTTTCCTTTATAGACATCATCCTCCACCACCACTTCATGGATAATCTTACTCATCCTCTTTAGTAGGAATATATATAAACCCATTATTTTACTATTATTTCATGTTCCATAGTGAGTGGTGTATGGAATACCTAGAACAATAATTTTTCTTTATTTCTAATGAATAACGTGGACCACCCAATTTTACTTAACAAAATGGATTTTATCTCACCCTATTTAAATGGTCTGGTGTCACAATGTTTTGTGTAGTAAATTTTTTTGCAGAAATTCATGTGTTTTAAATTAAGAATGTAAACCTTATACATCCCAGATTGATTCCCACATGTTTTGTATATACTCTTAAGAATAATATAAGAAACATGGGGACCATTCCTTTGCCTCTTTAAAGGTATGTTTTAGGGTTCCTTCCCCAATTAAAGTCCTAAAAATAAATATCAACACGTATTTGTGGAATTATGGGGTGGTGGGTTGCGATATGGCTACTTAGGATGCATATATATTTGCTATTGCTACTGTTCATCAGTTTCACAATTCTAGGTGGAGCCCTTTGGTTTCTGAAGCTTAAGTGATTTTGTCTGGTGTTAATGTTTATTTGGAGAGGAGGTGGAGCTCTATCCTTTTGGAGTCTTAATATCGGATCATGATCAACCCATTATGCAAATAAGATATCGATTTACAATATTTTGGAATTCTATTTTGGAATGTTTGATTGTACTTACTCTTTTTTATGATTTATCTTTTTACTGTTTAATGATAACTATGTTTCCTACCATTTATCATCCTGTGATTTCTCTGTAGTTTTCAATCTTGGTCGTCAGCCTTCCCTAACTGGCTTATTTCTTATTTATTAGAGGATTCATATTATATTTAGTTGATATATCCTTGTTTCAAATACACACACACACATGAATCTACACATACACACTCTCTAAATTTACATTAAAAAAATTTAGTATAAATTTAGTTGAAATTTCCATTGAAAACATTAATGGAAAATTATCAATGTAAATTTTCAATCCAAATTTCCAATATAAATTTGTGAATGTATACTTCTAATACTATATTTGTAGATACATGCAATATATGGTGGTATATACATATGTATTTATGTTAAAGCTAAAAATTTTCTTACAAAATACATTGTAAATTTATATTCCAATAAAGAAACACACATATATAGACACAAATGCCTAATTTTTAGAAAACATACATGAAACATATCACTGGAAATTTATGTGAAAATCTGTAGGAATCGTTATTAGCTGAGGTCCACATAAAATGTTCATAGAATAAATATTAAATGCAAATTTAGGTGAAAAATAATTTTTTTATGTATTATTTTTTTTTTGAATTTAATTTTAAGTGAAAATTTAAACTGAAAAATTTTATGTGGAAATTTGTACTAGAAATTTCCTATAGAAATTTTCAGGGGAAAATTATGTGGAAATTTGATCTAAAATTATTAATTGTATTTTCTTAACATTATTTCCATTTTGGTTTTTAATTTTTCTATAAACCATGAAAAATAATAGATTATGAAAAATAATTATTAATAATTCAAAATAATAAACAATAGTCAGTAGAATAAACAACGATTAGTAGTAAATAACTAAAATCAGGGTCACTTAACAATAATGAACAATAGTTATCCTGAAAAACTAATATTAATTTAATGATATATCTATGTTGTCATTGTGATGAAAATTTCATTTATAATTATAATTATAAAACATTATAATATACAAATATAATAAATATAATGTTATATAAGATAAATATAAAATAAATATAAGCAATATATAATTTTTAAGAGTTATTTTCAAGGGGGATTTATAAAAACATTATTGGGTTTATATTTTAAATATATTCATTTATTTTCTCGATTAAATGCTTAAAAACTTTTATTTTAGATGAAAAGTTACTTTTTTTAAATCACTTATCATTTTTTAAAAAACCTAATATAAAAAATATTAATATAATTATAAATAAATAATTTTATATACAAATATAAAAAATGTTCTTTATAAATAATATTGAAGAAATCATGTGAATGTATGGTGAATATTTATCATGTGCGTTTTAAATTTTTTTCAATATATTATGTGGAATAATTTCAATGTATAATTAATGATAAATTCCCCCATTATTTTTAAATATCATATTAATAGTTTTAGAAATGTTAATGATAAGGATATGAATAGTTGTGGCTTTAAATAAATCAATATTTTCATTTGTTGATTGTAGATTTGTTCACAAAAAAGAAGAAATATGGCAGTGTTGTTAGTGAATATAATAGTGTTTTCAATATGAATAAAGAGGAGTATTGATGTTCTACATAATGAGAATAGGAGGTATTTATTTGATCAAAAATTATCCAAGTCAAAGTGAGACCATCCTTGATGATTTGGAATGAAGAATTATCATTTGGATAAAGAGTAGTGATTTTGACTTTTTTGAATTCCAAAATAATTATTTGATATTGTGAATTTTATTATTGGAGAATTAAAGGAGGTGAAATTGTAAAACATATACTTTATTTGGTTAAGGAATTTGGATTCTTATTTTGAGAAATAATTTTTTTTCTATGTATTATAAAAAACATAAATCACTACAATAGATCGGGATTTATTCAGCACTACCATTTATCAGTGCTAAGAAAATTCATTAGAAATGGTGTGACTTTATCAGAACTACCTTATATCTCTGCTAAAAAAATTAGTGTTAAAGGTGTGACTTTATTATATCCAACTAAAATCATTGATAAAGAGGACTTTTATTAGTTCTAAAAAATCACTGACTAAATTACACCTTTTCAATGTTTGTTTTCGCTCTTATAGAATACACATTTTAAAAAATTATATATCATTAAAAATAATATATAAATATATAAATATATTTATATTGATATAAATATATAAATATATTTATATTGATATAAATATAATATATTTTATAAAATATGATGTAGATAGGAATAAATATGTATTTAAATTTAATATATAGAAGATTCAGTAAACACATACATATAAAATAATTTCAAATTAATATTTGTTAATAATTTTGTAATTAATATAGAGTAATACTAATTTAATAGAATTTCAATGATATAAATTTTCAATAAATAAATGAATAGTTAATGATATGTTTAAATCATGACCTGAACATCAGATGACCTTAAAATTTGATCTCAGTGTTTGTTTGAGGTTTACTATAAATCAAATCAATACTTTCAAAAATATATACAATGAAATGATTTTAGGAAACCGTTAGTAAATGTTTTTTTAGTTCAAAATGGCTTGAAGGCCTCCAAAACTAAGTTGTTTTTTTTGGGAACCATAATTATTGAACATTGGATGGAATTTCTACATCATTTGAGAGGGTATTTTTTTTGGTAGAGACTAAATATATTCTTTGATCTTAAAGTCATATAGATATTATTGTGTTTAAATATTACCATTTTTCATATTTTATAATTATTTATAATAAAATATATACATATTTCCAAACATTTACATATAATACATCATTTATACAAAAAAAATATATTTAAAAATATTTATACAAAATTATATTAATCAAATATTGATGGTGCAGTGGTTAATGTGTTAGGCCTGAAGGAATAGGTATGGGGTTCTAATCGAAAAAATATTAAGTTGGAAGAGGTTATTTAGTGTTCTAAAAAAGTTTTGTAAAGAACTAATAAATATGGGGCGGGAACAAGAAAAATTGCGGGGTGGGTGTACGGGGAAAATAAAATTGATTGAGGTGAGATCATAGATAAAAGGAGTCGGTAGAATGAATTTTTAATTTTTTTTAAACTTTTATCATCATATCATTTTATCACGGATAAAGGCCATGATATTTTTCAGGAACATAGCCTATCAATGAATTTTAGTACATATAATGCCCATTTATACCATTTTCTGTGGCTGAATATGTAGTAGTGATTTCAACCAAATACTTAGTCGAGCTCGAAGGAAGCATTCCATGGTGTAGAACATCAGTGGGAAAATGCCTCTACATAAGAACACTTGTATAGAAGTTTTTGGGGGTAGTGCAAGAGTGATGACGTGGTTCTTAGACTCTCACATATGGGTCAAAATGAATGGTCTTAGGAATAAAATGACCTTATTAGGGTATGTTCTGGCTAGTTGAAACAACATAGTGACTTAATATGAAATTTTCATCCCTATGATTTCACAATCAGGAAATCAGTATTTATGATACATTAATCATCCCACATTAAAATATAGGGACATATTAAAATGTTGATGTTCAATGTAATTTTTTTCAGCATTAACCTCATAATATATGGACTCTATATGTCAAGTTTATACATGTCATGATATACATTATAAAGTGATTCTTGAATTAATGAGATCATGAGATGATAGAACAACAAGTTACCTTTCATTAATTATAGGGTTTATGTGTGAGCACCAGTTCAAAGATGAGGACACTACTAAGTGTATGATCGAACTTGTGATGGTGAGAAAATGAGTTCATACTAATGATGAGAAACTATTAATAGGTAGCATGCTATATATGTTATAAACTTTAATAAAAATAATTCAAAAATATTTTAATTTATATAATAAAAAATAAAAAATTATTTACCTCCCTTACCAAGACAAGTTCCATGGAATCCAAACATGTAAAAGAACATAAGTAGAAAATACCTTCACATCAGTATGCAAGTATAAAGGTGTCATATTCAAAGAAAGTGTGAAGAGGTGGTACATAACCACAAACATGTGGGTTGAAATTAGAGGTTTTAGGATTGTAACAACAAAATTTGTGCTTGTTCTAGATAGTAGAAACCAGGTGGAGGCATAATATGAAATTTGTGTCCATATTATTCTATGATTTGGGACTTATAATTTAATAAATATTCTTCTTACCTTATTAAAACCTATGGAAATTTGAATATGGTGAAAATATAGGTACACATACATCATCTTTAACACCAATACTTTTGGATTCTCTATGTTAGGTTCTTATATGGCATGATGTTCATGATCAATTCACGTTTGAATTGATGAGCTCAACAGATGATGATTCTATAATTTTCATGTCATGCAACAGAGGGTTTATATTTGAGAACCAATTCAAATATTAGGCCACTACCAATTGTATGATCCAGTGATGGAATGTAAATGAGTTCTCGTTGAATATTAAAAAATATCCATAGGTTATACGGTTGAGATACTAGAGATTTAAATAAAATTAATTCTAGAATCATTTTTATTACTTTAAAGCTAATAAATAAATTATATACTTTCTATATAATGGAATGAATTTAATACATTAAATTCTTAGAACAAATTTTATTATTTTTATCATATTGGGTAAAAAATTTACATTAAAAATTAATTGGATGACAATTTATAGATTATTTCACCTGGCCTTGAAAAACCCTAGTGTGTAATTGAAATTGAATTTGAAGTTAATAAGTTTAAGGGATGAAAATTCCTTGAATTTTAATAACGGAAATTTTTGGACTATTTATAATTATAAATAAATGTGCAATATATTTTTATATAATCTACATTGGTACGTTGAAAAAAATATAAAATTTAGAAATCTAAATCTAAATTCATTCCACATTTTACACGATTCATGTAAATGATGCTTGTTCCCCTCTATCCACTGAGTTCAAGAGAATTAATATTTTAGTGGGTATTAACATTAATAATCGACACCAATTTAATCCATTGATTAAAATTATTAACATATGGGAAAATTATTTACATTAAAGAAGCATTAAATTACACAAACAAAATTTAATAATAGATAATTTTTTTTACATCCATTCATTGAAAAATTTAGGAAATTTTGAAATAAAAATATAAATTCCCTCTACACTCTACAAGATAGATTTATATGGTGTATACTCACTTGTATCTATTATGTGTATATGGATTAATATTTATAGTTGATTCTACCATAAAACCTTCTTTAATTTTCACTTTCGAAAAAGATTATTAATGCATAATTAATTGATTACAATCAAATAGTAAAAAAAATATTCTCGATATAATTTGATAATTTAAATTCATAGAAAATAATAAACGTGTGAGAAATGTCTTGAAATGGTACATTGATGGATCAATAGAATAATGTGATTAGATGATGGATGTATATGGTGCATGTATCCTTGTTGTTACTATGTATAGGGTGATTAATATTTATGGCGAGTTTTATTATCAAGAACCCACTTCAATTCAATCTGTCAAAAAATATTATTAATTCCTGGGAAATTTATTTCCAATAAATAAAAAAAATTATTGATCAAATTTAATACATTAAATTTATATACAATAATTCATGTTCAATAGATGGTTAGAGAATTGACATTGTTATAACATTAGGGGAAGGTGATTTTATGGTATTTTTGGTAGGATCCCTTTAGCGTTTCTTTTTCACCACTATATTTTTCATGAGATTTAGCCCATATGATTCTATTATTCGGAGCCCTCTACCTCTAAAATCCCTTCTCTAACCTCAATTTCCACCACTCCTCTACTAGTCATATTTTGGGATATGGTAACAAAAAAAATTTGGGATGTGGGGTTTTTGTGGACAATAGTGTTCCTTGTGTGTTCGAAGCCTAATTTATAATTTATAGATGGTTCAAGATCACATTATCTTCAGAGATGGAGACTTTCAGTGATGCAAAAAACAATGAAACCGAGTTGATTTTTTGTGAATAAATTTTTTTCTGAGTTTATTCTCTAATGTTATATGTGAATAAATTTTGATTCTTTGGTTTTTGGTATTGTTTGTTCTTGGTTCTGGTGGATGTTTTAAGTGTTTCCACAATGACGTCGTGACTACTTGGAGACCAGTAATGGCAATGAAGGTGGCGTTATGATGTTTTCATGCTTGCGGTGGTGTTCATCGGTGATGTGGACTTCAATGATGAGTTGATGGGGATATAATTGTGATGACGAAGATGATGTGTGGACACTACGTGACTCACCTCAATGTAGAGATCCCAAGGCAGCTCAAGGGATTTTCAGTTAATTTGTTTATGTGATCTTCTAGAGGATTTCATTTTGAATTTGGGATGGATTTGGATTTTTTATTTTTTCATATAAACAATTTGTGATTTGATGATGTGAGGGTTCCCACTCTTGCCCCTAATGTGGTTTTACGAAAATTTGAGAAAGGATTTGTAGGTTTTTTCCCTTGTATTAGTTGAGTGTAGGGGTATTAATATTGATTTTAGGTTCTAATATAAAGAACCCACTAAATATTATGTTGTTAAAAATAGTATTAATACCTGATAAACTTATTTACATTAAATAATTAATACACATAATGGAACGAATTTAATACATTATATTCATTGATAATAATACAAGTGAATGAGATGGTTATAGAATTCACATTGTTAGAACATTAGATGAAGGTGATTAGATGGTGGATTTAGATGGTGTATATTCCTTTATTTACATTGAATGTAGGAGGGTTAATATTTATATTGGGTTCTACATTCAAATAACACAAATTTACTCTATTAAAAAATATTATTTATGCTTGAGAAATTGATTTCAAGAAAGTAATTAATTAATATTATTGAAATAATTGGATACATGAAATTAATATAAAATAATACATGGACAAGATATGGTATGAGAATCCACATTGTTAGAACATTAAAAAAGGTGATTTGATGGTTGATGTATATGGTGTATATTTCCTTGTATACATTAAGTTTAGGGGGTTTAATATTTATAGTGGGTTCTACCATCATGAACATGCTCTAGTTTACTATGTTGAGAAATATTATTAATGCATGAAAAAATTACTTCCATAAAACAATCAATAAATATTATGAGTCAAATTTAATACATTATATTAAAATATAATAATACATGTGAAAGATATCATTATAGAATGAAAATTGTATGAACATTAAAATAATGTGATTAGGTAGTGGATATAGATGGTGTATATTCTCTTATTTCCATTGAGTATTGGGAGATTAATATTTATAATGAGTGCTACCATCAAGAACCAAATCAAATTTACATCATCCCCGAGAAAAAGATAAATTGATTAGATAATGAAATTGTTAGAACATTCTAATAAAATTATTTGATGTATTGATGAGTTAGTATTTTTGATTTTGGATTTTGAAGAGGATAGTGAGTGAATTTTGTTAATAGATTATGATAGTTTAATATAGGGAGTAAAACTAATGAACTATGAAATCCAAACCATATATATTTCTTTATGAGGATATTTTACTTCTAGCTCATAGGGGTGGTCATCCATGACCACACATGTGGAATGGTCTACTGGGATGGGGGAGGGAAGTGTGCCCCTATGAAATAGAGAGTGTAGTGTATCTGGGTACCGAACACAGGGTAGACTAAGAAAGTTTTACATCACAAAGTATTTTATTTTGGAGATCTCATCCAAGGTTACTACCGATGCATGAAACATTTTAGTGGAATACTGTTCATCCACATTTAAAATATACATAAAGAATTAGTACTTTATAAACCTGATATTATACATTGTTCGATCAATATAGCCTTTATCTTTTACATTGAGTTTGTTGAGGGTTCTAATGTTTATCATGATCTATATGTTTAACCTCTCATGTTTTAATTTTGATCGGGTCAGTTGATTCGAATGATCAAATATGATTTTTTGTAGCTCAATAATTCTGTATTATCTTCTTTGTTTTGTTGTATGAGAGTTTTCCATGTATGTTTAACTAAAAATGTAAGATATGTTTTTAAGTGATGGTGTTTTTCATTTTTACATATTCTTAGATGGTGCATCTATCGATTGAGGAAGTCTTGTTGTGTCTGTGGGGTTATCTATAAATATTCCAACAAGCACTCACTTGTAGTACATGATAAATAATAATTTCTTATAGCTGAGATTGAACCTGAGGAAACATTAATTATCTGTATTGGTGTATGGTCTCCATGCATTCATGATGATTATTTGTAGAACTTTATATTTGTATTATGGCGGTTTAATCACTATTATCCAGTGTAAAATCGATTCAATTTCATGAGGAATAAGTAAAATAGTTATAGGATATATTGTTATGCGAGTAATAAATAAAGAAATACTATGGATTTGTGTGTTATGTTACACAAATATCTTGAGAATTATACATGAAATATTATCCATGCATGAAAGAATTTTCATGTTCTTGAGTTAGAAAGATGCATATGTTTCATCTGATATACTTCTGTGAAAGAAGGTGAGTATGTGCTATGTGAGTTTCATTCTACGTACTGCCTGGATAAAATAAATAAAGAGGGTGTGTGTGACATTCATGAAGAATAATTTTTATGTATTGATATATTATTCACAAGATATTTTGAGAGTTTTGGCAAAATTAAAAGAAGGCGATGTGTATATTTTCTTGAACATGAGTATTTTAAGGAGTTTTACAATTTATGAAAATAAATTAAATGGGTATGTTTGGAAATACTTTAAAAATATGTCCCTGGAGACCTGAATAGAGTTCACGCTTCTCAATTTCATAGAGAAGTGTGAATGAGGTTCACCCTATTAAATTTCATATAGAATCCTGAATGGGGTTCACATTTCCTATTATTCCACTATATAACAGTGATCCTAATTCAAACATTCTTGGAACAATGAAGGCAGCATGATTCTTTTTCATGCTTCCATCAAAATTTTTATAAAAGAGGAATGAATGAGGTTTATAGCACCTATTTAGAAAGAAAACTAAAAATATATGTTCTAACTCCTCCATTTTCAATTGTTCATGTTTGAATTTCTCAATGAATATTTACTAGATTTCATTCTCAATAAATATTTTCAGCTTTTATGAAGGTAAAATTTCTATTTATAATTTTTAAAAATCTAATAGTATTTATTTATTTAGTTTTTTTTATTGATTTATTAAAAATGTATGGATGTATCAATGATGGGTGTATGATTTTATAAATTATAGTTCCTTGAATGAATTAATTTTTGTGAGAATTATTATTTTTTGTATGATTTAATTTGAATTGAATGTAGTTGGTGTCTATATATAGTTGTTAAGGAAACATTTTAATTATTCATCAACCTAGGTTCATTCCTTGGTATCCTAAAATTTGGGGACTTATTTTTGTGGTGCGTGTTAGTGTGGTATGTTTTTAGTGGATGGGGCCGCATCAGGCTGTGGTGGAGTGGGGTGCAGCATGGTTATAAGGCCCCAACCTTAAACATTACTTAATCTTGAGATATTTCAAGAATACACATGGAGAATATTTTCAGGTTTAGAGTTTTAGAGAATTAGATCATAAATCATGCATTTCATCCCACTTTTAAGCAAGGTGGTTACATAAAAGATAGTTCTCATTTTGTTTTTCATCAGAGGAAACACATCAAAAAAAACATTTATTCATTCTTGACACTTCCTTGACAGTATCATCACATCACGTACCTTTCCCTTTACCTGTGAAAAACATTTCAAAAACTTGGGATTAGTATAAAAAGCTCAGTAAGGGAAATAAAAGTACAAAATGAAAATATTAGTCCTTGTACGAAATCATACTTTACTCATAAAACACAATCACATTAACATACCTCATGAAAACATAAGTTTTATAAATAACTCATAGAAAACATATGACATAAAGGTAACTTGGGGAATTCATAAGATTCTTGAATAGGGAGTAACCCTCTAGGTTACGTTTGGAATACCCATCACAGTATATTCCCTTAAATTTCTTCGGAGAAACGTTAACGTTTAACTCCTTCACATTACCTAATGCATTGGAGAGCTATAACGGGCTCATCCGCCCTTAGTTTATCACGGAACCACCTGTCTTCAAAAACAATACCCAAGAACCATAACATAATCGTATCACATAAAACATGAATAAAGGAAACATAACATTTCCACATTACAATCACAAGATATCAAAACACATTGATATAATCAAAACATTAAAAAAACAATTTTCAATACCAAAATAAAAGAAAAGTAAAACTTGGTATTTCTTTTTCATTTAAAAATATGTTATGGCTTGTAGAGGAAGCCGAAACTCAAATAATGATCACGGCGGCAGAGAAATCATTGTCGCCACATACGTACGATAAAAACATTCCCATTTGTCGTTTTTTAAAAAACATCATATAAAAAATATTCCTTTTTAATAAATGTAAAAGTCAAATAGGTTTATACAACGTATAAAAGAATGTTGTGTATAAAACAGATTATTCCTCAATGAAAGGAGATTGAGACGATGTCCCATACCTTATATCCGACATGACCCGACCATTATTTAATCTCCTGAATAATATACTTGAGTTAATCTCTACTTTATTAAGAACCTTTTTCAAGTTAATTATTCATTTTATACCAAGCTATGAACATCATGTAATCATTTAAGTTAATAATGTTCATTTTGTCGGTATTTGGTTCTTAAGTCAAAAATAGACTTCTTATACTTACATGTTGTTCATTTGGTCAAAGGTTCATTATATCCATAATAATATTCATGATTTTGATAACATATATATAATATATATTCATCATATACATGTTTTTATAATATTACATCACATTTAGAGGTGAGAAATGAAATACACCGTTCATGGAGACGGTAAGCCGTAGGTACGCATGAACGCTACTTCCATTTCTATTTCGTATTTTATAGAATGGAATAATAATGATATAAGGGTATATTATAATTCCAGTATAATAACATATATAATATCATTAACTTTATCCTCTACACATCCCACATATGGTATTGACGAATCAAATAACTTTCAGGGGGCGGTAGTCCGCACTTCCTAAAATGAAGATATCGTGTTTACCGATAATGGAAACAATAATGGTATTCCATAAATGAAAAATACAGAAGCTTAAAGTATGAATAAACATATTATATATCATATATAAAAATAGTGACATCATAATGGCCACCTTTGAAGGTGTTGAATGAGTATTCAACAATCATCGTTTCGGAAGGCAGAATTTCTCCATCCACAGAAACCGTATGTTCTTTAACCATTAGATGTAGTTCTGTGAGAGTGTAGCTCGAATAATTCTTATAACAACATCCTAGTATATTGAAGATACTGGTGTTGTTACAAAATAAATAAATTAAAAAAGTTTAGGGGGTTGGAGAAGCAAAATAAAACAAATGAACATGAGAGAATGAATTACCTTTAAAAGTGTAACTCCTTTTGATTTGAGCCTAAAGGCTTCCTTGGAAAGGATTCAGCCCAAAGTAAATACTCTAGGATGAGGATAGGGATGTGGAGAGAGTAAATGGGCAGAGTATGGCCGAGCCAAATTCTTGATGAGTGTGGGAAATGAGGTAGAGGTGGGGGCCTTTTATAAGAGGAGAGGAGGGGCACTTTTGGAAATCATGAAACTATTATTTTATTTTCAAAAGTGTTTCGAATTTTTAAGGCCCCACATTGATATATTTCTAGTATTATATGATAAAGCTTCGAAATATACCCATCAAATAGTTTTTGGACAAGTTTAGGTCTTATATTGTATATTATCTTTTCATTTTATTTAAACCGTTCATTAATGAGGTCATTGTTGCATCATCATGATGTCATAATTAAATTAATTTATATAATGTCTAAAAATTATAACATAAATTTCATGATGTAGGAAATCGTTTTAGCTTTCCAAATAGTATTTATAGTCAAAAATCTGACTAGTATAACCCCATCTAAAATTTTTTTTAGTAAAACAATTTATGTTAGTGTCATTTTCACTTTTATTTAAAAAAATGGCATTAAAGTCATTATCTCACCCAAGTGGCTCCATGGGGTCCCCTAAATCGACACATGGGTTGTCCTGGTCGTCCATGACTCATACAATAAGGGTAGGACAAGTTTCATGGTGTTTTCATATTTTTATAATATCATTTTTACCTTAAATTACAGTAATTACCTCTAATCGCGATTAATGAAAAAAAGTTACTATTCACCAAAAAATTATTTCCATCCCATTGAACCACATTTTACGTAATAATGACAACCATGGATGTCGGATTTTTGAAATTCAATACACATTAGTGGTAAACTATCATTTAACTGAAAAATCAGGTTTGCTTGATTACCACTTAGTGGTTTCACTATTCATCAAAAATTGATGTTTTTCAGAAAATTACCAAAAATTCACTCTAAGATATATTCGATATTCTGAATTAAAAAATGATGTTTATTTTACCTAATTCAAAGCATATAAGTAGAATTAATTAATTTAATAATTAACTCCCACTGTCAAAACAAATAGCGTGTTTTTAAGAAACAATATATATAAAAAGATTGACATTTGTTTATGTCCAATCTCAAAGTAAGATCAATTCCAAAGTCCACCATTGTACTAAATGGTAAAAATATTTAATGGTTCCACTTTAAAACCAATTCAAAAGATAACCTAATCATATAAACAAATTATATTAAAAGATATTTTGAATTAAAATACAACATTTTCCACTTATTCATAAAAAATGAGCTTTATCGGAAAAATAAAAAAATTTACACAAAGTAAACATTGATGTCCCAATTCTAAAGAAGGAATTTATTTGGTCCAAAAGAATGTATAATAGTGACCAAAAGTATATTTAAAGATGTTTCACCATCAAAAGGTGATAAATCGACCCTTTAGTGAATAATAGAGTATTTATACATAAAATTGAGTTCCTTTCTTATTTTAAGCCTTTATCTTTTATTGGATAAATGTAGAATCATTTAAAAACATATATATTCATATTTTAGTTATTTCTATTCATTCCAGCCAATACAACAACTATATGTTAACTACCATATGAAATAATATTATTATATTATTAGCGTGTAACGTAAGATTCAAAGAAGCTCATTGTTGTGTATCGGCCACGCTATCGAACATAGAAACCCCTTCAAAAATAAAATTAATATTTAATTCGAAAATATTAATAAATATGAATATGTCTTATTCTTTATTTACCTGGGATGTTACATCCTTCCCCCCTTTTGGGAATTGTGTTCTCGCAATTTTATTCACTTATCGAATAAGTGGGGGTATTTATCCCTCATAGCATTTTCAGCTTCCCATGTTGCCTCTTCAACCATGTGGTTTTTCCACAAAACCTTTACCTGATGAATCACCTTATTCCACAATACCTGCTCCCTATGGTCAAGAATCTGGACCGGTTGTTCCTCGTAAGATAGATTCTCTCCCAGCTGAAATACCTCTGGACTCAAAACATGAGATGGATCTGGCATGTACTTCATTAACATTGAAACATGAAAAACATTGTGTACCTAAGATAAACTCAGAGGTAAAGACACTCGGTATGCAACTGATCCAATTATCTCTAGAATTTCATATGGTCCAATGAACCATGGAATTAGCTTTCCTTTCTTACCAAATCGCATAACACTTTTCCATGGAGAAACTTTAAGAAAAACATGATCACCTACCTCAGAAGAGATATCCTTCCTCCTGTTGTCCGCATAACTTTTCTGCCTGCTCTGAGCTGTTCTCATGTGTCTCTGTATCAGCTGAACTTTTGCTGCTATAGCATCCCGCCTTTTTATCACATAAACATTCATTACATTTTACAAAACCGAGGATCTTTAAGGTTTAGTGTCTTGGAAACCAAGAACATAAAACATGAAAAGAACAAAAAAACTCTTCTTAAACACTTGAAAGGCTTCTCCTTAAGTTCATCCTAGGTTCATTACTGCATCTCATAACCTGGGGACATATATCAAAAGAAAGGATGAGCAAAAGGCCCAGCAAGGGAAACAAGTGAAACATTTTCCATATGAACTTGAGATACATCAATAAAGTCATGAAAAGGACTTTAAGGAATGAAAATGAATTCATGAGGCATATCATAATAAAAATAAAACTTTTTCATAACTTGAAGATGTGGCTGAAACATTTAATATTGACAATCGTTTCGTTTAACCAAGGTCCATCCCCAAGGTGTCGTTAAAAATTACCAAGGTTATTCACCAAGGCGTCGTTAAAATTGCCATCTCTAGAGATTAAGTCTTTACCCAATGCATTGGAGCGCTATCAGGGCGCACCCTTAAATTTGCCTTTATTATCATGTGAGCCACATATATCATCATCAAACATTTCATAAATAACCCATATATCATAAAATAAATGGGTTTCATTTCATAATCATAACGTTTTAAAAACTGCTTTAAAGACATGATCTTTACGTCACTTTAAAACCCACAGAAAAGGAAGGTGGGTCTCATGTATGTAAATCCCAGAATTTAAAATAGACATTTTGGTATATATGTGAATACCCCTTTAGAAGAAAGAGATTTGAGTATTCACTTAATAATATAAAAGAACTTTAGAAAAAGAGAGAGACATTTTGAGACGGAAATTCTGCAGCATAACGGCTATGTTACGACGTTTAGAAGACATTAAAAAGAGAGGGAAAATGGGTCAAACATTCATAAATGACCCATAAAACAGTAGATGGACAGAATAAGAATGATACATGATCATGGTAATGAAATTTCAAGGACATACCATTTTAAATGAAAAACATGGAAGGAAGACAAAAATTAGATTTCTCTTATGAAAGTGCGGCAGCCTAACGGCGTTACTTAAACTTCAACAAAAATGATTTGAAAAGATCAAATAGGATCTCTCATAATGTTAACATAAGAGTTCAGTATGATAGATATAGAGATAATGCCCCAAAATAATTAAAAAGGAACTTGAAAGACATGACATGAAATTAGAACTTTGAAAAGAATGAGAAGGGTGAAAGAATCCCCTAAAACAATTCGGCAGCCTAATGGCGCCACTTAAAACTTCAAAATACTGAATTGAAGAGATCAAATGGGGTCTCTCATAATATGAACATAAGAGTCCAGTATAATAGATATAGAGATCATTCCCCAACATAACAAAAAGGAACTTGAAAGAATTGACATGAAAGTAGAACTTCAAAACGAGAAGGGTGAAGAACCACTTAAAAATTCGGCAGCCTAACGGCGCCACTTAAACATCAAAGTACTGAATTGAAGAGATCAAATGGGGTCTCTCATAATATGAACATAAGAGTCCAGTATAATAGATATAGATATCATTCCCCAACATAACAAAAAGGAACTTGAAAGAATTGACATGAAAGTAGAACTTCAAAACGAGAAGGGTGAAGAACCACTTAAAAATTCGGCAGCCTAACGGCGCCACTTAAACATCAAAGTACTGAATTGAAGAGATCAAATGGGGTCTCTCATCATATGATCATAAAAGATCAGTATGATAAATTTAGAGATCATACCCCAACATAATACAAAGGAACTTGAAATACTTTACGTGAAAATAGATCTTGAAAAATGAGAAGGGAGAAAGAATCTGTTACAAAAATTTCGGCAGCCTAACGGCGCCACTTAAAACATCATAAAACGAAATAATGAGAGTAAAAAGGGGACTCTCATTATATGGACATGAAAAGTGCAGTAAGAGGAGTATAAAAGAACATCCTCTAACATAAGAACATGGAGCATAAAAGAAATGACATAAAAGAGATCACTTGAAAAGAAAGAGAAAGATCGGATCCCTTACCTTAAAATGTAACTCTTAAACCTCAAAGGTTGGGACCTTGAGGGCTTGGGGGCACCTTGGGAGGACTCCTTGGGAGGTAATGAGACCAGAAATTCGTTGGGAATGAGTGGGGAGTCGAATGGATGAGAGGAGGGCTTGGTATTTATAAGGAAAGTGAGGGGACAAGGCATTAATGGCCAAGGGACACCTCACATGTGCTTTTCTCAAACCCATGTGCTCTCCCTTGTCATTTATCATGGAGTTAGGCCACATGGGGCCCCCAAAACAATAATTCATCACCCTTGGCCGGCCAACCCTCAAAAGATCTCATGACATCATCATGACACCATTATGATGTCATTAAACATACCGAAACCCTAAAACTGTATTTTTACTATTCACTAAAAATTCAACTTTCTCAGAAAAATCCCAAAATTTCAAATTAACCAAATATCAATGCTCTGATTTCAAAAATGAAATCCATTTTATAAAAATAATTTTCTAAATATTTTTAATTTAATTTTTAAATAAAAACACTATTCATTGAAAATTCATTTTTTTCAGAAAAATCCCCAAAAATTACCTTAATATAATATCGATGCTCTGAGTTCAAAAATAAAGTCATTTTTATAAAAATAATTTTCTAATTATTTTTAATTAAATTTTTAATTAAAAAACACTATTCATCCGAAAAAACTAATACTTGAATAATAATTTATGAAACTGTTATTTAACCATTTTATTGAATCACATTACTTAATCAAAGTGCCTAGCTTATTTTAATACTTTCTTTAAGTGAGATTACTAATCCATTTGGACACATTATTAATCCTAATCATAAAATCACTATTCATAATTTACTATTCATCAAAAATCAAGTTGATCTTATTAAACTCTAAATTTAGTACTGAACATAATTGTAGAAGACCATTTTTTGAAAATCATTACACATTTTTAATTATTTAGGGTTTACATAAACATATTTAAAATATCCTTTTTCTAAAATTCATCAAAAATTTGCATACTATATTTATCCGGTCATTTGAAAATTCATAAAAGAAATCGAAATTTTATTTAAAACAAAGGATTACACAAGACAGTTACGGTCTCCTTACAAAGCCCCTTATCACACCAGCATAGGACCTAAGTGTAAGGTGTGCTAAAGTGAGAGAATCTGAGGGAGGCTCGGCCAACATCGCACGAGTAGTAATTTCTATCAGTTTGAACTTCTCGCGAAGGCGATCCCGTTCTAGCTTTATACGATGAAGTTCAGCTTGGGTTTGGTCCAGAGCAAAGCCCAGTGGTGCTACCTCCTTCCCAAGTTCTGTTAGATGGGCTTCGATCGGTCCAAGACTACTGGGTGAGGCCATCAAATCTTCTTTCTATATTAATTAACCAAGATTGCTTGTATTTAGAGACAATAGTCAAAATGTTTAGTTTCCAGCGGTCATATTGACCAATGGTCAAATAACAGTCAAAACTCAACAGTCTCATTTTAATTATACTCATGTTACCAAATGAAACATTTTTTTTGAGTATAACAATAACACATAAAATTAAGAAACAAAATTTATTTAAAAAATTTCGGGTCGTTACAATCTTCCCCCCTTAAGAAATTGCGTCCTCGCAATTTTAAAATTGGGTTTTGAAATTTCATTGAAAGTCCCACATCGGAAAAGGAGTCAGTAAAACTATTACTTTAAAATAAAGAAAGGGAAGTACAAAGGTCACCCGAGTTAACCCACACTAGGGTTCCATGTAGGAAAACATGGACATGGAGGAAAAAACAAAGGGTCAAGTTCTAAGGGAGAGTGATAGAGAACATGATTAGGAGAAAGTTAACCATGAGAAAATCCCAAACTTATGATGCGTGTAAACGGTCTTTGATTACCTAGTAGGAAACGTAAACCAACAACATTTTTGTTTTACGTTTCTTTTCATAATTTTGAGGATTTCATTTACTACATAGAACAAAAACATAAGAAAATATACCTACCTTCAAGTAGAGTTTCATCCTTTAACAAGTCCCTACCAACACTAATCTTTTCTCCAAATGATGAGAATTAAAAAACACTTGGTCTCATAAAAGCACAAGAATCATCTTCTATAGAATCACATAATCTACAAAAGATTAACTATCTATTTCTTCTATCTTTAAACATTATCCCAAAAACAGAAAGGTTAAGGTAAAACAACTCTTCAAAAAGAAAGAATCCCATAGGAATGGAAACTACTTTTAAATCTTCAAAGTTCCATGGTACTACCCAAAGTTCATCATAGTCCATTCCATAAATAACGGTCCTTAAAATTCCTCAAAATAAACCAAACTAAGATTGAAACCCAAATACAAGAAGGATTTGACAACATAGTCTTCCAAAATAAACTTCATTGTTCAACTCCAAACAACATCAACCACTCCTAACATCTTATAACAAAAGTATCTAATCTAAACATATTTAACCCAAGATAGGTTAATCATTCCCAAAAGTAACCTAAATTACTATAAATCCACCTTAAATTCATCGATTCTTCAAATATAAATCAACCTTACTCCTCAATGAAAATACCGTAGTAATCTATTTACCTCGATCAAATATGGTTCCCAAAATAATGAACGTCTTCCAAAATAATAATCATATTTTAATCCCCTAATCATCCCTGTCATATTAATATGAAAATCGTCGCATTTCCTATCACATTGGTTGTCGGAACATGTTCTTCCATTTTCCACCACTAACTAAGAAGAGAAAGCATAACTAGGGGCTTAAGTACTTAGCTAATAATCATGAAAAGGAACTGAAAGCATATAAGGATAACTTGTATATGAAAGGTATACCCTAACTTGTGATCTCCTAGGTTCCCATCTAGGTTATGAATGATCATATATTCTTATGTGAACCTTTATTTTAATTTATCTTCGTTCCTTTAACAATGGTTCATACCAAGCTTATGAATTTACCAAATCATATCCCCCGAGAGTGTCGTAACCAAGAGTGCAGCAAGGCCCGTTGTCGTGTACCAGTTCCCGTTCGAGTCTAGCTCAAAGCGATGTTTTCGGGTTTTACCCCTATGTACATCTGTTCCAGAGCCACCTCTACCTGCTCGTATCCAGATAGGGGTGTATTTGCTTGGCAACACCTTACTCAATACTCACCAAAATACCAGGAAGATTTCCTATATTAAACTTTTCTATAGGGTTCTTCCTAGAGTTTTCATATCCTAATTTCCACAAATAACTAAACCATCCAATGATACCAACTATAGCATCCCGCCTTTTTATCACATAAACATTCATTACATTTTACAAAACCGAGGATCTTTAAGGTTTAGTGTCTTGGAAACCAAGAACATAAAACATGAAAAGAACAAAAAAACTCTTCTTAAACACTTGAAAGGATTCTCCTTAAGTTCATCCTAGGTTCATTACTGCATCTCATAACCTGGGGACATACATCAAAAGAAAGGATGAGCAGAAGGCCCAGCAAGGGAAACAAGTGAAACATTTTACATATGAACTTGAGATACATCAATAAAGTCATGAAAAGGACTTTAAGGAATGAAAATGAATTCATGAGGCATATCATAATAAAAATAAAACTTTTTCATAACTTGAAGATGTGGCTGCAACATTTAATATTGACAATCGTTTCGTTTCACCAAGGTCCATCCCCAAGGTGTCGTTAAAAATTACCAAGGTTATTCACCAAGGCGTCGTTAAAATTGTCATCTCTAGAGATTAAGTCTTTACCCAATGCATTGGAGCGCTATCAGGGCGCACCCTTAAATTTGCCTTTATTATCATGTGAGCCACATATATAATCATCAAACATTTCATAAATAACCCATATATCATAAAATAAATGGGTTTCATTTCATAATCATAACGTTTTAAAAACTGCTTTAAAGACATGATCTTTACGTCACTTTAAAACCCACAGAAAAGGGAGGTGGGTCTCATGTATGTAAATCCCAGAATTTAAAATAGACATTTTGGTATAGATGTGAATACCCCTTTAGAAGAAAGAGATTTGAGTATTCACTTAATAATATAAAAGAACTTTAGAAAAAGAGAGAGACATTTTGAGACGGAAATTCTGCAGCATAACGGCTATGTTACGACGTTTAGAAGACATTAAAAAGAGAGGGAAAATGGGTCAAACATTCATAAATGACCCATAAAACAGTATATGGACAGAATAAGAATGATACATGATCATGGTAATGAAATTTCAAGGACATACCATTTTAAATGAAAAACATGGAAGGAAGACAAAAATTAGATTTCTCTTATGAAAGTGCGGCAGCCTAACGGCGTTACTTAAACTTCAACAAAAATGATTTGAAAAGATCAAATAGGATCTCTCATCATGTGAACATAAGAGTTCAGTATGATAGATATATAGATAATGCCCCAACATAATTAAAAAGGAACTTGAAAGACATGACATGAAATTAGAACTTTGAAAAGAATGAGAAGGGTGAAAGAATCCCCTAAAAAAATTCGGCAGCCTAACGGCGCCACTTAAAACTTCAAAATACTGAATTGAAGAGATCAAATGGGGTCTCTCATAATATGAACATAAGAGTCCAGTATAATAGATATAGAGATAATTCCCCAACATAACAAAAAGGAACTTGAAAGAATTGACATGAAAGTAGAACTTCAAAACGAGAAGGGTGAAGAACCACTTAAAAATTCGGCAGCCTAACGGCGCCACTTAAACATCAAAGTACTGAATTGAAGAGATCAAATGGGGTCTCTCATAATATGAACATAAGAGTCCAGTATAATAGATATAGAGATCATTCCCCAACATAACAAAAAGGAACTTGAAAGAATTGACATGAAAGTAGAACTTCAAAACGAGAAGGGTGAAGAACCACTTAAAAATTCGGCAGCCTAACGGCGCCACTTAAACATCAAAGTACTGAATTGAAGAGATCAAATGGGGTATATCATCATATGATCATAAAAGATCAGTATGATAAATTTAGAGATCATACCCCAACATAATAGAAAGGAACTTGAAATACTTTACGTGAAAATAGATCTTGAAAAATGAGAAGGGAGAAAGAATCTGTTACAAAAATTTCGGCAGCCTAACGGCGCCACTTAAAACATCATAAAACGAAATAATGAGAGTAAAAAGGGGACTCTCATTATATGAACATGAAAAGGGAAGTAATAGGAGTATAAAAGAACATCCTATAACATAAGAACATGGAGCATAAAAGAAATGACATAAAAGAGATCACTTGAAAAGAAAGTGAAAGATCGGATCCCTTACCTTAAAATGTAACTCTTAAACCTCAAAGGTTGGGACCTTGAGGGCTTGGGGGCACCTTGGGAGGACTCCTTGGGAGGTAATGAGACTAGAAATTCGTTGGGAATGAGTGGGGAGTCGAATGGATGAGAGGAGGGCTTGGTATTTATAGGGAAAGTGAGGGGACAAGGCATTAATGGCCAAGGGACACCTCACATGTGCTTTTCTCAAACCCATGTGCTCTCCCTTGTCATTTATCATGGAGTTAGGCCACATGGGGCCCCCAAAACAATAATCCATCACCCTTGTCCGGCCAACCCTCAAAATATCTCATGACATCATCATGACACCATTATGATGTCATTAAACATACCGAAACCCTAAAACTGTATTTTTACTATTCACTGAAAATTCAACTTTCTCAGAAAAATCCCAAAATTTCAAATTAACCAAATATCAATGCTCTGATTTCAAAAATGAAATCCATTTTATAAAAATAATTTTCTAAATATTTTTAATTTTATTTTTAAATAAAAACACTATTCATTGAAAATTCATTTTTTTCAGAAAAATCCCCAAAAATTACCTTAACATAATATCGATGCTCTGAGTTCAAAAATAAAGTCATTTTTATAAAAATAATTTTCTAATTATTTTTAATTAAATTTTTAATTAAAAAACACTATTCATCCGAAAAAACTAATACTTGAATAATAATTTATGAAACCGTTATTTAACCATTTTATTGAATCACATTACTTAATCAAAGTGCCTAGCTTATTTTAATACTTTCTTTAAGTGAGATTACTAATCCATTTGGACACATTATTAATCCTAATCATAAAATCACTATTCATAATTTACTATTCATCAAAAATCAAGTTGATCTTATTAGACTCTAAATTTAGTACTGAACATAATTGTAGAAGACCATTTTTTGAAAATCATTACACATTTTTAATTATTTAGGGTTTACATAAACATATTTAAAATATCCTTTTTCTAAAATTCATCAAAAATTTGCATACTATATTTATCCGGTCATTTGAAAATTCATAAAAGAAATCGAAATTTTATTTAAAACAAAGGATTACACAAGACAGTTACGGTCTCCTTACAAAGCCCCTTATCACACCAGCATAGGACCTAAGTGTAAGGTGTGCTAAAGTAAGAGAATCTGAGGGAGGCTCGGCCAACATCGCACGAGTAGTAATTTCTATCAGTTTGAACTTCTCGCGAATGCGATCCCGTTCTAGCTTTATACGATGAAGTTCAGCTTGGGTTTGGTCCAGAGCAAAGCCCAGTGGTGCTACCTCCTTCCCAAGTTCTGTTAGATGGGCTTCGATCGGTCCAAGACTACTGGGTGAGGCCATCAAATCTTCTTTCTATATTAATTAACCAAGATTGCTTGTATTTAGAGACAATAGTCAAAATGTTTAGTTTCCAGCGGTCATATTGACCAATGGTCAAATAACAGTCAAAACTCAACAGTCTCATTTTAATTATACTCATGTTACCAAATGAAACATTTTTTTTGAGTATAACAATAACACATAAAATTAAGAAACAAAATTTATTTAAAAAATTTCGGGTCGTTACAGCTGCCAACTCTACTACTAATTCTTGTCCCATCATCTTCCTTTCTCCCACTTCATCCCAAAAAGCTAGAGTTCGACACCATTTTCCATATAATTCCTCAAATGGTGTCATCTATATGCTGGAATGAAAACTGTTATTATAAAAAATCTCAACCAAAGAAAGATGTTGGTCCCAACTTTCCTGATAATCTATCAAAAAAGCACGTAGCATATCCTCCTATGTCTGAATTGTTCGTTCTGACTACCCCTCCGATTGAGGATGAAAAGCTGTACAAAAATTTAATTCAGTACCCAAAGACTTTTAAAGGACTTTCCAAAAGTTAAAAGTAAACCTTGGATCACGATCAGATACAATGGAGATGGGAACTCCATGTAACATGACTATATCTTTAAGATACAAACGAGAAAGTTGATCTAGGGAAAAAGTATCTCGTATAGCAAGAAAATGAGCAGACTTAGTCAAGCAATCAACAATAACCCAGATTGCATTATTACCTCTAGGTGTCTTCGGTAATCCAACAACGAAGTCCATGGATATATTCTCACATTTCCACTCTGGCACTGGTAAAGGCTGTAGCATCCCCTTCGGTAACTACCGATCTGCTTTAACATGTTGACAAGTCAGACACTTCACAGTATAACCAGCAATATCTCTTTTCATTCCGTCCCACCAGTAATACTCTCGAAGATCTCTGTACATCTTAGTACTGCCAGGATGAACTGAAAACAGAGAACTATGAGCTTCACATAACAACTCTTCCTTCAACTGTGAATCACAAGGTACACACAATCTCTTCCAAAATCTCAAAACACAATCATTATCAATGTTTAATTCAAGAAACATACCCTTCTGAACCAGCTCTACCTTTTTCTGCAACTCACTGTCTTCTTTCTGTGCTTCCTTTATTCTATCTGATAGAGATGATCCCACTGACACCTGAAACAAGACAGAAGAATACCCTGCACCAACAACTTATATGCCAAATTTCATCAAATCGTTAACAAAAGGATCACATTCCAAATGTAACATGGTTAATGAAGCATTACTTTTTCGACTCAGAGCATCAGCCACTTTATTTGCTTTTCCCGGATGGTAATGAATCGTGCAATCATAATCCTTGATTAATTCCAACCATATCCTCTGTCTCATGTTCAATTCTTTCTGAGTGAATATATACTTTAGACTTTTGTGATCAGTATATATTTCACACTTTACTCCATACAAATGATGCCTCCAAATTTTTAAAGCAAAAACAACAGCAGCTAATTCCAAATCATTTGTAGGAAAATTTACCTCATGAGTTTTCAACTAACGTGAAGCATAAGCAATTACCTGATCATTCTGCATTAAGACGCAACCAAGTCCCTTCAATGAAGCAACACTGTAGATAACAAACTCACCATTCCTGGAAGGTAGTGCCAAAACTGGAGCATTGACCAATCTTTTTTTAATTCCTAATACCACTTCATTTGATGGCCCAACATCTACTGAAGTAGTTGCAAAGGATTTCACCACCCCTTTCTGCTTGTAGTCTAACTGCTTCACATCACTCGAGCTCTTTGTCGAACACTCATTTTCATAGTGACCCATCTCATTGCACTTGAAACATTTCACTAACTGTAAATCAAATTTTGCCTTACCATCACCTTGATTCTTTTCAGTGCAGTCATGAGCCTTATGTCCCATCTTAGCACATCGGTAGCACTTTCCAGAATTCAAAAGACATTCCCCAGGATGTCTTTTACCACACTTATCACAAACTGGGAATGTAGTTTTATTACCATCAGACTTTTTTGAAGAGTTCTTCCCTTTCTCATGCCACCTCGGTCTCTTCTTCTGCTGGTTGTTATAAAACACTTGATCATTAGCAAACTCCATTTCCACCTTCTCAGCACATCGAAAAAGCTTTTCATAACTCTTGAACTCACGAGAAGCTAATGCCATTCGATATTTTGGCTTTAATCCTGAGTAAAAACGATTGATTTAACTATCAATGTCTCGGATAATGTTTGGAGCATACCTTGCCAAACGAGTGAACCTTTCTTCATAAGCATCCAATGAGTATTCCTCTTGCCTCAATTCCAAGAATTTTTTTTCCATCCTATGTCGAACAGCCTTAGGAAAATATTTCTCAAGAAACATACCTTTGAATTCACCCCAGTCGAGAGCATCAATCTCATCAGCGTCCCTGATATTTCAAACCATCGAACACCACTGATCTGCCTCACCCTCCAAACGGTAAATAGCAAGACTAACCTTTTGATTGTCTGAACAACCCATGACATCGAAAATCTTCTCCAGTGCTTAAATCCACCCTTCAGCTAGCACAGGGTCAGATGATCCTCTGAATGATGGAGGATGTTGCCTCATGAAATGTTCAACCACTGACATGTTCCTCTGTGGTTGATCTGGCTGATCTCGTGCATGGATACCACCACCATTTATCGCTTGAGTCAACTGCGCCATTACTACAACAAACTGTTCAGTTCCAATTCCAACTGTCTCAGGATGCTGATTCGGAAGGTTTTCCTCCACTTGATGTCATCCAAACATAGCTGCTATGTTTCCTCTGCGGAAAACCATTCTGAACAAGGAAATATCTTAGGTGAAGAAACATGGTAATCTATAAATGCTATATCATTTCGATCATACAATAGATTAATCTTGGAACATAACATTTATAACTCCTAAAGTTGTCTAAACTGACCTATGATACCAACTATAAGGCCCCAGCCTTAAACATGACTTAATCTTGAGATATTTCAAGAATACACAAGGAGAATCTTTTCAGGTTTAGAGTTTTAGAGAATTAGATCATAAATCATGCATTTCATCCCACTTTTAAGCAAGGTGGTTACATAAAAGATAGTACTCATTTTGTTTTTCATCAGTGGAAACACATCAAAAAAACATTTATTCATTCTTGACACTTCCTTGACACTATCATCACATCACTTACCTTTCCCATTACCTGTGAAAAACATTTAAAAAACTTGGGATGAGCATAAAAAGCTCAGTAAGGGATATAAAAGTACAAAATGAAAACATTAGTCCATGCACAAAAACATAATTTACTCATAAAACACAATCACTTTAACATACCTCATGAAAACATAAGTTTTATGAATAACTAATAGAAAACATACGACATAAAGGTAACTTGGGGCATTCATAACATTCCTGCATAGGGAGTAACCCTCTTGGTTACGTTTGGAATACCCATCACAGTATATTCCTTTAAATCTCATCGGAGAAACCTTAACGTTTAACTCCTTCACATTACCCAATGCATTGGAGAGCTATAACGGGCTCACCCGCCCTTACTTTATCACGGAACTACCCGTCTTCATAAACAATGCCCAAGAACCATAACATAATCGTATCACATAAAACATGCATAAAGGAAACATAACATTTTCACATTACATTCACAAGATATCAAAACACATTGATTTAATCAAAACATTAATAAAACCATTTTCAATACCAAAATAAAAGAAAAGTAAAACTTGGTATTTATTTTTCATTTAAAAATAAGTTATGGCTTGTAGAGGAAGCCAAAACTCAAATAATGATCACGGCGGCAGAGAAGTGATTGTCGCCACATACGTACGATAAAAACATTCCCGTTTTTCATTTTGTAAAACACATCGTATAAAAAAGATTCCTTTTTAATAAAAGTAAAAGTAAAAGTGGTTTATAAACCGTATAAAAGAAAGTTGTGTATAAAACAGATTATCCCTCAATGAAAGGAGATTGAGACGAAGTCCCATAACTTGTATCTGACTTGACCCGAACGTTATTTAATCTCCTGAATAATATACTTGAGTTAATCTCTACTTGATTAAGAACCTTTTTCAAGTTCATTATTCATTTTATACCATGCTATGAACATCATGTAATCATTTAAGTTAATAATGTTCATTTTGTTGGTATTTTGTTCTTAAGTCAAAAATAGACTTCTTACACTTACATGTTGTTCATTTGGTCAATGGTTCGTTATATCCATAATGATATTAATGATCTGGATAACATATATATTCAGCATATACATGTATTTATAATATTACTTCACATTTAGAGGTATGAAATGAAATGCATCGTTCATGGAGATGGTAAGCCGTACGTACGCATGAACGCTACTTCCATTTCTATTTCATATTTTATGGAATGGAATCATAATGATATAAGGGTATATTATAATTCCAGTATAATAACATATATAATATCATTAAATTTATCCTTTACACATCCCACATATGGTATTAATGAATCAAATCACTTTCAGGGGGCGGTAGTCCACACATCCAAAAATGAAGATATTGTGTTTACCCATAATGGAAACCATAATGGTATGCCATAAATAAAAAATAAAGAAGCTTAAAGTATTAATACACATATTATATATCATATATAAAAATAGTGACATCATAATGGCCACCTTTGAAGGTGTTGAATGAGTATTGAACAATCATCGTTTCGGGAGTCAGAATTTCGCCATCCACGGAAACCGTATGTTCTTTAACCATTAGATGTAGATATGTGAGAGTGTAGCTCAAATCCTTATTATAACAACATCCTAGTATATTTAAGATAATGGTGTTGTTACAAAAGAAATAAATAAAAAGAGTTTATGGTGTTGGAGAAGCAAAATAAAACAAATGAACATGAGAGAATGAATTACCTTTAAAAGTGTAACTCCTTTTGATTTGATCCTAAAGGCTTCCTTGGAAAGGATTCTTCCAAAAAAAATCCTCTAGAATGAGGAGAGGGATGTGGAGAGAGTAAATGGGTAGGGTATGGCTGAGCGAAATTCTTGAGGAGTGTGGGAAATGAGGTAGAGTTGGGGGCCTTTTATAAGAGGAGAAGAGGTGCACTTTTGGAAATCATGAAACTATTATTTTATTTTCAAAAGTGTATCGAATTTTTAAGGACCCACATTGATATATTTCGAGGATAAGATGATAAGGCTTCTAAATATACCCATCCTAAAGTTTTTGGACAAGTGTAGGTATTATATTTTATATTATATTTTCATTTTATTTAAATCGTTCATTAATGAGGTCATCGTTGCATCACCATGATGTCATAATTAAATTAATTTATTTAATGTCTAAAAAATATAACAAAAATATCATGATGTCGGAAATATATTTATATTTCAAAAAAAGTATTTATAGTCAAAAATATTACTAGTATAACCCCATCTAAAAATTTTTTTAGTAAAACAATTTATGTTAGTGTCATTTTGACTTTTATTTTAAAAAAAGGCATTAAAGTCATTATCTCACCCAAGTGGCTCCATGGGGTCCCCTAAATCGACCCATGGGTTTTCTTGGTCGTCCATGACTAATCCAATAGGGTTAGGACAAGTGTCATGGTGTTTTCATATTTTTATAATATCATTTTTAACTTAAATTACACTAATTACCTCTAATCGCGATTAATGAAAAAAAGTTACTATTCACCAAAAAATTATTTTCATCCCATTGAACCACATTTTACATACTAATGACAACCATGTATGTCGGATTTTTGAAATTCAATACACATTAGTGGTAAACTTTCTTTTAACTGAAAAATTAGGTTTGCTTGATTACCACTTAGTGGTTTCACTATTCATCAAAAATTGATGTTTTTTAGAAAATTACAAAGGATTCACTCTAAGCTATATTCGATATTCCGAATTCAAAATGATGTTTATTTTACCTAATTCAAAGCATATAAGTAGAATTAATTTATTTAATAATTAACTCCCGCTGTCAAAACAAATAGCGTGTTTTTAAGAAACAATATATATCAAAAGATTGACATTTGTTTATGTCCAATCTCAAAGTGAAATCAATTCCAAAGTCCACCATTGTATGAAATGGTAAAAATATTTTATGGTTCCACTTTAAAACCAATTCAAAAGATAATATAATTATATAAACAAATTATATTAAAAAATGTTTTGAATTAAAATACAACATTTTCCACTTATTCATAAAAAATGAGCTTTATCGGAAAAATAAAAAAAATTACACAAAGTAAACTTTGATGTCCCAATTCTAAAGAAAGGATTTATTTGGTCCAAAAGAATGTATAAGAGTGACCAAACTTATATTTAAAGATGTTTCACCATCAAAAGGCGATAAATCGACCCTTTAGTGAATAATAGAGTATTTATGCATAAAATTGAGTTCCTTTCTTATTTTAAGCCTTTATCTTTTATTGGATAAATGTAGAAACATTTAGAAAACATATATATTCATATTTTAGTTATTTATATTCATTCCTTCCAATACAACAGCTACATGTTAACTACCATATGAAATAATATTATTATATTATTAGCGTGTAACTTAAGATTCAAAGAAAGCTCGTTGTTGCATATCGGGCACGCTATCGAACATAGCAACCCCTTCTAAAATAAAATTTATATTTAATTCAAAAATAATAATAAATATGAATATGTCTTATTCTTTATTTACCTGGAATGTTACAGTGGTGGATCAATAACTCCAGTGATAGGCGGGCAGTCTATCTCTGTCATCAATAGGTTGGTGTTCTCGGTTGGATATGGGTGTCACTAATGGGGAAGATGGTCGTTATGGTACACATTCGGTAAAGAAAATTTATAACTACAATGATGGGTGGGTGGTCGATCTCAGCTAGCAATTGATGTCACTGCTAGAGATGACAACAGACTTCCCGACCTAGGCGACAATGATGTTGTCGATGTGAGGAGGTGATGGTAGTGGCAACTATGGTTGTAGGTAGACACGATGGGCCCCTTGGGTCACAATATATTTAGAATCATGCTCACCTGGCCTTCTTTCCAGCCATATAAAAAATAAACATGTCTTGAGGGGTGGTCTATCTAGTTGGGAGGGGGGATATGGTTTTCTTTTCTGGTATTTTCATGAGGTGTGTGTGTGTGTGATGTAATTGATCCCCCAAAGTAGTAAATATAATTTAATTTGAATGATTTATTAAATTTAAATACTATTTTTTTCAAAAAATTTACTTTATGTATAAAATGTAATAAATATTTAATGAAATATTTTTGTTTGATAAATTGTATATATTTGTAATTTAAATTGGGAATAATAATATTTAAATACACACACACACATATATATATATATATATATTATTATATAATATATTTAATGTATATTATTTTAAATTATCAAATTCTATACACATAAGAAAATAGAGGGAATCTTGGTAAATATTTTATAAAAATTATATTATGAATAATTATTTTTGGAAAAAAATGTTATATTATGAATCATATTTATATTTATTTAAATATATAATATATAATTTGATATATATATATATATGTGTGGGAGATTTTATTACTTTTGTTTACTAAATATATCAAACTTTACTAATAAATTTTCTTTAGTCATTATGTATAGAATAATGTTATTTTTTTTTAGGAAACTATATTTTTTTTATACAAATATATATATTCACATTTTAAATTATTCAAAAATAAAGTCAAATAAATTTTTGTTTGTATATATATGTTTTATTACATGAATATAATTTCATAAAATGTATATTAATTATTAATTTAATTTGAAAATAATTGGATTTTAATTTATTTATATGTATATATTAATATATATTACATCAAATATAAAATAAATTTAAATTATAATATTCGATAAACATCAGTAAATAAATTTAATCCACTTAAATATTTATTTTTACATTATGAACAGATTATATTTTGGAAAGTATAATTTCTTCATAAATTTTTTATATATTTATCTAATTTTACTATATTGAATGTAAAATACGTTTTCCATATTTTAATGGTTATTTAAGCGTACATTATATTAATTTTTTGTATTAAATTTTTCAAAAAAATTTGTTAACAATATTTTCAGTAGTTATGTATATATATGTTATATTATTTCAATATAATATTTGAAAATTTATATTAAGAATTTATTTAAAATAAATCATTAAATATTAAAAATACATACATATGTATATATATTGATATTTAAAAGAATGTATTAACTATATAAGGATATATATATATATATATATTATTTATTAGATACATTTATTTGACAATTTTTAATATTTATAAATTAACATGTATCCCAAAACACATGTTAGGAGTATTGTGTGATGAGTAATCTTGAGATGACTGATGAACCATTTTCCATGATCCAAGCGAGAATTCCATAATACATGACACCTGATCTGGCTCGAGACATGGCCTAAAGGGTGTTCCTTATCCCCAAGGGATGGAAACTAGTGCCCAGGTATTAACCACACATTTTTGGACTGGTTTTACTCGAGTAATCAACAATAAATAACTGAAACAATAATACATCATCACATAACTAATAATCATTACTAAAAGAGATACAAAAATTTTCATATTCAACATTTTACAACTTTATCCAAAACCAAATCACTATAAGAGAATGGGGACAATAAAATGATCACAAAAACCTACATAAAAAGGGTCACCACCCTCATGCCACCTCCTCAAACATCTAAAATAATTAGGAAAATATCATCCAGATCCACTATCACAAAAAACAATCATTGTGCTTTTACCTTGTTTATTCATACGAAATTCTATATACACTCAATTGTGTATGTAGTGTGTAAAGCATATCAATGTAGGATGCCACAAAAAATAAAGATATCATGAAATAAAATTAGAAGATAGACCATCAGTAACATTTTCAAACCATTATTTGAAATATTTATTATAATAAACAATAAGGAAACACAATTTTAAGGAATGAATTTTAATGAAATCATTTCTCAAAAAAAAATTCTTAAAATTAAAATGTTAACAAAGATAACCATACACTGACAGTTAGAACCACATCAAAAAAGCATTGTTTCACAATATATAACCATGATAAATCCCTATAGGCAACTAGTACACATGTAACCCTATGAAGATCATACATCGATGACCAAAATCTTCCAACCAAAACAAACACCATCCTCATGCATGAGCCACTAGAGGGGAACGTCTCCCAAGGACTAGTGGTCTCTATATCATAATCCAAAACCATCAATGTGACCATGCACAATACACTATTGGGGATCCAATCCAAAGGTCATGTGGTATATAATCATATCACCTGATTATTTAGTGTTTTAGAGTCAATCCTTCTAGTAGAACGTAGGCAAAAAACCCATAAAATCAACTAGGGTAGTAGTTATTGATTTCCGACATTGATACCCAAGATTCCGTTTGTTCTCAAATTACATTTCACATGTAACATAAATCATCTGATTCAAAAACACATTCTAGGTACCATAAACATGGAACGAAATCAGCATTTTCACAATCCACATTAGTACAACAATCAATGATCACATAGAAACAACAATTTCCATAAAAAAATCAAATTATTAGGTAGTACAAAAACATTTGGAAATACATTTATAACCAATTTAACAACCCATGAAACACATTTCGAAACCCAATAAGAATAGTACTTATTAAATCCAACCATTTCTATTGGAAAATCCCCTTTCAAATCCATACACTCACCAAATACATTTTTAAAATGAATTTCGCATCACTTGCACTACTGATACTCCCCATTCAAGCTGAAAGACAAAGAATCCCACATGAAAAAAATCAATTTCATTATGAAAACTAATCTTCAACTCATTATCACCTCATGTTCCTTTGAAAACATATTTTCTCCTTTTTCAAATGGCATACAACACAATCAGGAAGCATCACAATGAGGAACAAATGAAACATTACAAATATCTTTTAGAAAACCAACTTTCATTACATATTCATCTCAAAACCATTTAAAAACATGTTTTTAACATTTCAAATAATCCATATAACACTTTTATGAAACCACAAAATATTGAAAAAATCATATAATAATGTAAAATCATTGAACCACCTACCTCAATCTTGGAAAATTCTAGAATATAGCGGAGAACCACAACCACACCACAAAAAACCCCTTTAAAAGAAATATCTAACAAATACCATCAATATTTAACCCCAAAACACAAGATAGAACCCTTTTTAGGTCAATAACTAATGGAAAACAAGATCTTAAGAAGAAGGGAAGAAAATCCATAAAAAGAGGGAGAGACCAAGAGAGAAATTACTTACCTGATGATTCATTGATGATATAAGGAGAAAATCACCCATGGACTGATTTTAAATAAGCCCAAGAATGTAAAGATACATTTTATAAGGATAAAAATCCCTCAGGACTCATATTAGGGGTGGCTTTGAGTTAAATAGAAAGAGGGATATAGAGTAATTTTCTAGTTTTTAATGACATTGACAGATCACACAGATAGCCCACACAGGTTTCCAAACCATTTGATGACCATGAATCTAAGTATATCCAAGTGGAACAAGGACTCATGGTTTCCTATGGAATGTTGAATAGCTATGTGGAATGTTGTGTGTGCTAGAAAGTTCCACTGTCTAAGGCATATGGTCATCTCTTGGCGGGCGCACAGTTTCCCCTAACCATGCCCCAATTGTGTACTGCCTGTTGTTGGGACCAAAATACCCTTTTTTCACAAAAAACTCATAGGGAAACTAATAAACCATAATAAAAAATAGTAAATGGAATACCAAAAATATAAAATCACATATGTGAGAATTCTCTACACCATGAAAACAATCCACCCGTAGAAAGTCAAATTGATGTTTCAACCAAGAACAAAAATGTATATCCTCCTTAACCAACAATCTGCAATGGCTTCTCAAACATAGAAAATTAGGTTTTAACTCAAACTCATTCAATTAAGCTTGATGGATTGATCTAAATTATACTTTTTCAGGTAAGAGACATGAAAGATTTCATGAATTGATGTCAACTGGGAGGGAAAATAAAACTATTATACCACCATACACACTCTTTCAGTGAACTCAAAAGGCCTCAAAAACCTCAAAGTATTATTCCTTTTCTTACCCAAATTATAATGAACAAAATGAGGAATCAATTTTAGAAACAACCACTCATCCATATAAAACTCCAATGATCATCGCCTCGGATTGGTATAATACTTATAGAGACTCTTCAATATCAAATATATGTTCCAAATCAACATGAATATATTAAAAGTTTCCAACAAAAGGATCAGTACCAATAACATGGTCTCAGCCACCTCACACCAATATAAAGTAGACCCACACGGCTGGCGATAACGAAACACAAAAAGATCCTTTCAAATTAATTATTGGAGACTAATATTATTCTCAAACTCAACCAATCACAAGTTGATATCCCATAAGCCTCTGAATTTTTACACACATTCCCATATAATTTCTTCCAAATTCTGATTCCCCTACTACATCTATCCATCTTTTTGAGGGTGGTATGTCGTACTCTACATTAACTATGCCTTCCTTTCCTTATGAAGGACTTTCACAAACCTCAATGTAAAATGGGGGCCCCTATCCAAAAAAATTGCTAATGGAACACCATGAAGCCTCTATATTTATTGATCATACAATAACCCCAATTACTGCACCTTGGATGAATATCTAATCAGAATAAAATGGGATTATTTTATTAGAAGTTAAATTACCACCCAAATAGAATTTCATCACCATGTTGTACGGGGTAGGATGATAAAAAAAATCCATGGTGATCTCATCCAACATCAAGTTATGAATGGGTAATGGTAGAAGAAAACTAGAGGGTATTTGGTGATCTATGTTAACATGATGAAAAGTATAACACAACGACACAATGTCAGTTATATCCTGCCTCATTCCTAGACACTAGATCTAGATACACACATCATTGAACATCGTTGTCGAACTAGGTTAAACTTCCATCTGAGACTAGTGGATATCTTGTATCACCACCTTCTATAATGAAATAGACACCACAAATTGACCTTTAATGAAAAAAAATCCATCAACAGATAAAAACCATTTACAAGGAATCTCCCCACCATTTAGGAGCTTCATAGAACTCCAGAATATCCCATCACCCAAGTCCACATGCTGAATCATTTCTAGAAAAGAATGTACATTCTCAACACAAGCCAAGAATGCACCTACATTGTTTTCCTTAGTCTCTAGTTATATCTATGCAATGATAACCATTAAATTCCACTCATCACTATGCTATTTCAATTCTTGCACTGACACCCTCCTGATTAAGGAATTCAAAATCATATTTCCTTTGCTTGGGGTATACACACTACAAGAAAACCTCCGTTTTGTGGAGGTTTTTTTGCGCCAGTTTTAAAAACTGCCGCTAAACATTTTTTCGGCCGCCGTTTCGCGACACTTTTTTAGCGGCAGTTCAAAAACTACCGCGAAATGTGTTAATTTTTTTTCTTTATTTTTTTTTAATTTTTTCTAGGATTAGAGGCGGTTTATTAAAAAATCCACCGTGAAATGAAAGGAAAAAAATAAAAAAAAAAGTAAAATAATATATTGTTATACAAATATATTTATAATGATATAAATATAATATATATATTTAAAATATGTTTTAGATAAATATAAATAGACTACTACATTTAATATATAAGAAATTTAGTGAAAATGGCATCAAAATATTTAAAATAAATATTATTAATTAATAATTTTCTATTTATTATCGATTAAAAAACATTTAATAACAATTTGAAGAGTAAAAAATACAAAAAATTAAAAAAAGATCCAAAATATGTTGAAAACGTAACTCAAACTTCAAACAGCCATAACTTTTGATCCGGGTTTTCTTTTGAGCTCTACAACATATCAAATCGAATCCTGTGATGATCTCTACATCGTTATGACTGGGGGTACCTTGGTAAAGAGTTTTTCGAGGCCAAAATAGGCCCATAGGGCCTCCAAAACTGAGTTTTTAGTCGGGGCACCCCGATTTGTCAACATTCAAACTGGTGTAACTTCTGATCCGGATGTCCGTTAGGCCTGTACCACATATCATATTGAAGATTGTTTCATTTTCTTCGATTTGACTGGTTGGGGAATTGAAACGAGATTCTAGATTATAAGTTATGGTCGTTTTAACATTATATGGCCTTTCAAATACACATATATAAGTATTTATTCGTAAATATATATGTGTCTATGTGTGTCTGTGTGTGCATGTTGTATTTATGGATGTATTAATTTATTTATTTATAAACACACATAAAAAAATATTTTATAAATGTATTTAAAACTAATCTTATAAATATATAATAATGGTTGCTCTATTTATTACTATTTAATTGAGTTTTCATGACTTTTTATCTTTATAAATGGTTTTTTGGAATTATTATGATGATTATTTTGAATTCATAAGTGGTTTTCTAGAGTTTTCATGATTTATCATGATTTTTCATGCATTCTCATGCTTTCTAATACTTCTTCATGCTTCTCCATCTATTTTCATGCGTTTTCATGATTTTTCTTCCCTTAACACACCTTTTCATACTTTTTCATGTGTTTCATATACTATATACTATATATTATATATTATATATAATTATTTATTTTTTATTATTATTTATTTTTTATTATTTATTATTTATTATTTATTATTTATTATATAGTATATATTATTTATTATTTATTATTTATTATTTATTATTTATAATTCTTACTTATGTGTTATTAATAATAATAATTATTATTATTATTATTATTATTTATTATTATTATTATTTATTATTATTATTATTATTATTTATTATTTATTAGTTATTATTTATTAGTTATTATTTATTATTTATTATTTATTATTTCTTATTTCTTATTTCTTATTTCTTATTTCTTATTTCTTATTTCTTATTTCTTATTTCTTATTTATTATTTATTTTTTATTTTTTATTATATATTATTTATGATATATTATATATTATATATTATATATGATTTATTATTTATTATTTATTATTTATTATTTATTATTTATTATGTATTATGTATTATCTATTCGTTATTATATATTATATATTATATATTATTTATTATTTATTATATAGTATTTATTATTTATTATTTATTATTTATGTATTATTATCTATAATTATTTATTTTTTATTTTTTATTATTTATTTTTTATTATTTATTATTTATTATTTATTATTTATTATTTATTATTTATTATTTATTATTTATTATTAATTGTTGTTTATTATTTATTATTTATTATTTATTATCTACTATTAATTATTTATTATATATTATATATTATATATTATTTATTATTTATTTATTATTATCTATTATTAATTGTTGTTTATTATTTATTATTTATTATTTATTATTTATTATTTATTATTTATTATTTATTATCTATTATTTATTATTTATTATTTATTATTTAATATCTATTATTAATTATTTATTATCTATTATTTATTATCTATTATTTATTATTTATTTATTATTATCTATTATTAATTATTGTTTATTATTTATTAATTATTATTTATTATTTATTCTATTAATTTCGTAATTTTATTATTTTATTATTTTATTATTTTATTATATTATTTTCATAATTTTATAATTTATGTAAATATTTTTATATTTTATTTGTTATTTATTACAATAAACAGTATATAATAATAAATAACTCAATAAATAACTAATAAATCAAATAATTATAAATTATAAATTTTTATTTTTTAATTATTTATTAGTAATTGTTGGTTATTAATTAATGAACATTGATTATTGTTTAATTATTATTGTGTTTATATCAATTAGTTATGTATTATTTGTTTTTTCAATTAATATATATAAGTATATTAAATTCTGTTTATTAACCACATGATGAGCTTGCTGGAGTGGTAAAGTCTTTGGAAAATAGGTAAGAGAAAAAACAAATTCTAAAAAAAGTTATAATAAAATTTAAAAAAAATACAAAAAACCACTGCTAAATCCTTTTGCAGCGGTTTAAACCGCCACGATAAAACCATCGTGAAATGTTCTACGACGGTTTTGAAAACGACTGCGAATAGTTTCTCGACGCACCATTTTGCGGTGGTTTAAACCGCCGCTAAATGGTCATTTTAACGTAGTGACAAGATATCGAAATCAAACCCCTAAATTTACTTAACCTAATGATAGTGACTTAGATTCTACTATTTTAGTAAAATATATAGGCCAAAATCTTATTATCATAATAAACTAAAAAATCCTCCCAAAAAATATAACGATTCTGTGTATTTAAGTAATGTTTCTCCGCAGATAACTCTAATTCATGGGTTGGGAATTTCTTTTCAGGTGGTTAGAGTTGACACAAAAAATATTCCACAAAATTCTCTTCATATATCAATAATCATCCAAGACCCATACCTAAAGCATCACAATATACCATGTATCCCTTTCTAGAATATGGTAGGATAAAAAATGGGATAATGGTCACTCGTCTCTTAAGATTCTCAAAGGATGCTTGACACTCTTGATTTCATTCCAACACCACAACCTTCTGGGTGAGAAACTTAATAGGTGAAGCAAGCCAAGTGAAATATCTTTTGAACCACTTATAATACCGTATAAGATCCAAGAACTTCTAATGTCAAAAACACTCTTTAGATTATCCAATTTCATAACTGCACAGATCTTTTTGTGGTCCACGAAACCCCACTCTCTAAGATCAGGTGACCAAAACAAATTTACAGCCTAATATAGAAGGTGCACTTGGAAAATTACATATAGAGATGTTGATCCAAAAGAAATCCCAACACAATCCTCAAGTTCTACACATGCTCTTCCTTAGTCCCTGAGTAAACTAAGATGATATGCATGAATACCTTGAAAAAGGTTATGAGATTATGGTAGAACACCTTATTCAATAGTTTGATAAAGATTATTGCTGCGTGTTTCAACCTGTAAGGCATGACCAAGTACTCAAAATGTCTAACCAGCATTACAAGATTGTTTTTAGAACATATGCCACTCATAATATGAATTTTTGATACTCGAAACACAAATAAATATTAGAGGAAAACCATTCCCCGTATGATGATTGTAAATGTCATCAATATGGGGAAAGTTATATTTATTCAGAATCTTTTCCTTATTTAGATATTGGTAATAATTAAAAAAAATTAGAGAGGTCTATCGGCCTTTATAGAAAATAGTACTAGGGTGGACCATGAAGAGACTTTCAGGAAAATGAATCCTATGAATTACAAATAATCTGACCATATCATTAATTCCCTCTATATAGTGAAGGACAACTGATATAAGGGAAGAGATATCAGCTATGTTTCTAGTTCCCAATATAGGGTGGACTCATCATCTTTATTCTTGGGAAGACCTGAGAAATAATTTGGAAATAACTCAAGGATCTCATCCACCATGGGAGTTAATCCAAATTCTGAACTACTATCACCTACCTCTAACTTGAGGGATGCCATTTGAAAAATGATATTCCCTAAATTTGGAAGTTGTAGTACAACACATACTAATTGAGTATCCCACTAACCATGATAATCATGGGTAATTCTATCAGGTTCCATGAAACTCACCTTTCATTGATAACAATATATTTGTGCTTGAAAACACATCACACAATATATACCTAGAATCATGTCAAATATTTCAATCTTTAAAACCGATAAATCCCATTCAAGATCGACCCATGACATGATAAGTGCAGAAGAAAGGCACCTGAAACCCAACTCTCACTTCTTACCATGAAGAGTTACTAAATCAATCCCACAGATCATAGGCTCATTTGAAAACATTAACACACTAATTAGATGAGAAGAAAACAAATAAATAGTGGCACCAGTATCAAACATAAGAAAAAATAACAACGATGGATTAAAACTAGTACCTTGAACTATCGTAAGCCCTGCATTTGATTACACTAGTGCTCAATCCACAGTATATAAATGCCACATCTCTTCCTATCCCTTAGAATTACTTCTGACTTATGGAACTACCATAAAATGAATCTAGCTAGAAGAAAATCCATCCCTATAGCCAGAACAATCAAACTGATAACCCACTGTCTTGGATGGATCTGATTTGGATGATGTCCATATTTAAGATAAATATCTTGTACCTATCTGATATGAATGTTCCACAATGAAAAAACATTTCATGTGACCCATATATCCACATCGATTACAGGGTCTAGTGAGGATGAACACATAGATCACATGTTACATGCTCTTGCACAGTGATGGAACGTAGGTGACCCAACAACAGAAGAAAAAAAATGATGACAGTTCGAGAGAATGGATTGAACTACAACCAAACCCCTTCTCCTACTCATCTAACTTCCTCTTCGTATCAAATTAACTGCCACTTCATGCTACAAACACTACTCTAGAGAAACCATAATTCCCTCTACGATCAATTTTTTACAATCAAGCATGGGTCAACCACCTCAGAATGTATATTCAATTTGAACAAGAACACAATAGATCTGATTACCAGTCACAACACCATTTTATACTTTTTAGCCTTCAGCTATTCATTGGAGAAAACCACTTGTGCAAACCAAACCAACTCACATAAGAAGATAGAATAATCCATCACAGTCCCATATCAATGGAAATTATCCAAGATCTTATAGGACGTGGTGAATCCCAAAATAGCAGGACATTACTACTCATTGTATATGACCCTGAAATCCGTCCAATTCGTCTTCTCATGATTTCCATCTTGTAACACTGAGTCACCCCACTTTTGAGTAGGACCATATAACATGAACAAAGTATATTTAACCCTGAATAGCTCTGAAGTATCATAAAAATTAAACATCGCATCTATATTTTCAAGATAATCCTCTTCTTCTTGATGTTCTTCTCCAGCCCAAAAAGAAGGAGGAATTTTCATGGGACCCTCATGTGATTTATACATTTAGGGACCTCATTTTAATTCTCTATCAAAATCTAGGTTGTAACCTGATCCATGACATAAAGGTTGGATTTCCTAAACGATAGCTCTAAATATCCTATCATCAATTATTGAGGGATTACTCTCTCTGGACTCTTCCCCTTCGAAATGAATTCTACGGGGAGGCATCTTACTACAAAAAGAAACCACCACAAGGAAACATTGTCAATACAACCGTCAACACAACTCTATGAATCTTTTCAACAATAAAAACAGCTTCCAAATTCACCCATGGTTAAATAAAAACAAAATAAATCATTATAACAAGTAAACCAAACCAGTACACCCTCACCTGATATCCATATATTGATGTGTTTTGTACATATCGCATGTAAGAGAATCCAAACCAATTCAAAACATTCTATGCTGACATGATATCTTTCAGGAGGTGTGTTGGAAGGATTCCCCACTCACAACCAGAACTAAAATTCATGATAATCTTAGCTCCCTTCTATGAAGAATATTTCAAAATAACCTGAACAAAAAAGGGAAAAACCTCCTATGGTACCATTTTTTTATAAACCATAGTGGGACACCATTTAAACTAACATCCAACCCATTCTGAGACATGACCCAAAGGGTGTTCCTAATCCCCACATTCTAGAAATTTTTTATATGGTATTAACCACACATATTTATGAATCTTTTATCCTGAGTAATCAAAAATAAAAAATCGATAAAATAAGAAAACATGAAATCATTGATAATCATAACCAAATGAGGTAAATTAATTTTTATATTCAATGATTTACAAATTTATCCAAAACCAATGTACCAAATTGGAAATGGGATAATAAAACCCTTCCCAAAAATTACCATGAAACAAAAGGGTCACCAATGTCAGGCCACCCCCACCAACATCAGTAATTAGTGGAACACTAGAAACCAAATCAACAATTACCCCCACAACACATATTTCCTTTACCTAGGTCATACATAACATAGTATAAATACACCCAAAGGTGTATGTTGTGTGTTATCTAAATCCTAGTATGATATCATCCCAAAGAATGATTGAATTCTATAACATAAAAGAAAAATCAACATTCACATTTTCATAAGAACATTTGAAACATTTCTATGAAACACTTTATTGAAACACATATTTTGAAAAATTGTTTTATTGAAAACAATTCTAAAAATAAACATTCATGAAATTAAAATGTAAAAAAAAATCACAGTATATCGACGGTTAGCACCATATCACATAAGAATAGTTTCACAAGAGTTTACCATGGGAAATACCTATGAGTAATTAGCACATGTAGGACCATACAATCATCATACCTTAGTGATCAAAATCCTCCAACTAGAACCAACAACATCCATGTGCACAATAGATTAGAGGGGAACATCTCCCATGTTCTACTGGACTCCATATCATTAGACGAAACCAATAGTGTTCATGTTGGTGAGACACAAGATAGGATCCCATCTCATGGTGTACTTGTCTTAGATCATAGAACTTGTTTTTAAGTGTTGTAGATCAATCCTGCTAGAAGAAACCATGCCTCATCCTCACTAAATTAACTATCATACAAGTTATAGTTCACCCACTATGATAATAAAAATTTCCTTTTCACTCAAATTACATTTCACATGTCACAAAAACCATCACATTCACACACACATTCCATGCACAATGAACACACAAGGAAATCACCATTTCCACAATCAACATTGATCTAGTGAACATATATCACATGGAAACCAAAATTTCCCATAAACAAAACCACATTCAAATTCACATGCATAATGATACGATTTGGATATAAATTTCAGAACTATTGTGCAACCGATGAAACCCATTTGGAATATAAATAAGAAGAGTACACATGAAACCCAACCATTTCCATAGGAAAATCCCTTTTAAAATCCATACACACACCAAATAAATTTTAAAAATTTATTTTACATAACTTGGATATGTCAAAATCCACATTCATGTCGAACATAGAAGAAGAACACATGCAAAAAAAATTATTTCTTTTATAAAACCAATTTTCATTGAATTATCACCTCAAGTTCCATTGTGAAAACATTTTAATCCCTTGATATATGGAATAAAACACAATAAAGAAGAACCAAAATGAATAAAACATGAAATATCACCAATATATTTTAAAAAACTAACATTCATCACATATTCATCTCAAAACCTATTCATAAAATGTTTCAAAACCCAAAAATAATCCATAGAACAAATTACTAAATAAAGAAAGAAACAAAAAATCATTTAATAATGTAAAATCATGGAACCACCTACCAAAATCATGGAAACCTCAACAATCTAATGTAAAACCACAATAACACCCACAGAAGAACACTCTAATGGAAATATCAAATAATGAACATGAATATTTCACCCTACAACTAAAGATCGAACCCACATTAGGCTAAACAACCCGCTGGAAAACAAGAGCACAAGAGGGTTGGAAGAATAACTATATAATGTGGGAGAAACCAATGTATGCATGAATTAATTGATGATTCCTTGAATATGCAAGGCCAAAACAATCCATGTATTGATTCTCAATATGTCTATTAAGGTGAAGACAGAACCCCATGGCTGAAAATCCTACAAGACTAATATTATGGTTGATTTGGGGTTAAATATGATGTGGGGAAAAACAATTTTCTAGTTTTTAATGACCCGGATAAGTTACATGATTAACCTACATTGTTTTCCAAACCATGAAAAAATCATGTTTCCCACATTCTCTATGTGGAAAGAGGCTACGCGATTTCCTATGGAATAGAGCACGACTATGAATTAAGAAGTGTAGATTATACAGTAACACTATCCAAGGTGCACAATTTTCACTAGGATGGTTCACAGTTTCCCCAAACAATGCTTCACCTTCTGTTGAGTCAAATAATACCATTTTTGAACAAACACGCTTGAGGAAACTATGAATCCATGATATGATCCAAAATCATCAAAGGAATACCTCAAAAAAATCACTGATATTGAAAAAAATTACACATATAAGGAAAGACTCATAAAATATGTCCCCACGTGGCATGAAAAATATCCACATCACATCATACTTGATAGATTTTTTGTATTTTATCATGAATGTATATATCATAATCATAAGATGGATTTTTTAATGGATCCTTTTATTCATATCTTGTATTATTTTTTTCTTTTTTAATCTCGGGATTGTTTTAATTATTTTTTCAATGAGAATCAAATTTTTTATTTTTTAACAATTAATAAATTTAGAACAAAACAAAAATGAATAATAATATGTTTAACCGTTATATGAATTTTATCTAAATATGTCCCTGAAACCACATATTTTGTTGAATGTATCATTATTTTTCTTAAAATCTGTAAGATATTTATCATCATCGATATGTATTGGATTATTTAGAAATAAAATTAATATGATTGGATATCATCAGTGCATGAAATTTATTGACTAAGCCAAAAAAATGAAGTGCATCTATTTGTTTACGTCATTTTTCATCAAAATCCATAATTATGAATTCTAATCTTCTACTTCGTTTTTCATATTGTAGTTTAAAAAAATAGAATTCAAATTTTATTAAATTAGACATAAAAAAGTTATGATGATATCAAATGTAGAGATAATGGGGCCTCCATTAATCACATTCTAGGAAAGACATGTTTCACTACTGCCCATAGAGGGATGTATGGTTACTGCTTTTACTGTAATGATATCTCATCATTCCCATCATGTTGAACCACCTCTTACAACCATCCCTCAACATTATAATGTTGGTTTCTAAAATGCAGTGATGTGTAACTTCACATTCATCCATCATCACCTAATTGTTTTTCTCATATAATTACAGAGTATAGAGATACCAACATTTAATTTTCCAGAGGTATAGGCGACTATTATGCTCAAGGAATTTTCCATTATGTTGGGCCTCCCCATCGAGACAGTGACTATGATTAGTCGAGTATGTAAAAATTAGTTCAATCATGTTTAAATACTACTCGACATTGAGGATTGTGATAATTTCATGTTCTTTTTTAGGATCTTGTAATGCACTTCATGGATAGATGCATACTTCACCCATCTAGCTGATGATGATTATGAGATCAAAGTGCAGATAATTTCTTGAGCATATATTTTGATACATATTGGAGTCATAATATTCATCGAACATTCGACTAAATTTTTCCAATTTATGTACATATTTTTAATAGAGGACTCGGAGTAGATATGAAGATATAGATATGGGTATTCATATATATATATATATATATATATATATCCCTATGATGCACATGTTTCATCGATAAAACATAGATTAAATGATGCATTATTAATTTTTATATTTGGATATGGGAGTGCATCCCCCCACTTTATTCCACTTTCCTAATCACCACTACAAGCTGATATTTTACAGGAGTCCATACATGGATGATGGTATGTTTTTACTTCTTTATTTGGTTAAAATCAAATGAATAAGTTTAAATATTGATATTTAACTATAAAAATGTTATATATAGGTGGAGACAAAAAATTTGATATTAAAATAATGATAGACATAATGTCCACACTTATAGACATATGTAGGATAGTATTTGTCCAAATGATGTTTTTGATTGTTAATTATAGAGTTAAATTATTATTTTGTACAATATTTTTCTTCATTTATAATGTCATTATTAATTTTTTTTGATATTTTAGTTTTCCTGGATACAGTTTCTTGATGATATCATCCATACTCATCCACCTTACTATACGGTGAAGTTTGATGTCATCTCTTGTGTTGTTCTTATGATTCAATTTCATATTATTGAGTGGAATCAAAATGATAAAGAAATGTGTGATTTTTTCTTCTTATTAGATCATTATTACACCCCATAGTCAGTTACCTTCACTATAATCCTTCGATATTTTATAGAAGTGAGACATTAACTAGAGGTGATAGTGTGAACACTATAATGAGGTATTGGATAGATGACATGATTCATGATTACATGGGTTAGACACAAAACATATGCATTTATCAAATAAGATGGATTATGGTTCCTAGTACCACACGTCCCCAATGAGATATCTATCATGAGACAGATGAGGCTATCATGTGTTGGTAATGATTCTTCCATAACCAATTCAATAGTTTTTTGATGATCTTCAGTTAACTGTAAAATTTGTTTTTACAGGATGCTCGTATCGCTATGGTCATTCATATCCCTAGTCCCAAAAATAGAGATGCTCTTACAAAGGCCATTTTAATGGGGTAGTGACAGAGCTACATCTTCATCATGGAAATATTTGTCATGGAATTTTTATTAGTGTTCTTGGTGATACTGAGGGTGTTGAGCCTAATATTGATGTTCCATGGGTGATGATATCCTATAATGGATGCATATTTTGCAGAAGAGAAAGGTTTTCACAATGATTATCTAGATGCTTCTCTATTTCCTATTGCATATGATCCATAATCACATCAATTGGAATAGGATTGAACATAGTCTGTTAACATGTCAGATTTTGTTGTAGGGATAGAGTTTTATTAACCCAAATTTATCATTCACTGATCTCCATATATATGTTGCACAACCACCACCTTCTTCACATGTTGGGGAGAATTCCAGTGTGCAAGCACTATCCTTGGAGCTAATACAAGGTATATGTGATGAGATTGTAGATACACCACCTTTCACATGGGATCATATAGAGGTAGGTGCAAGATATTACATACAAGAGTTTTTCACTCCAGAGCATAGACATTGACAGTCATGACGCATACACATTATATATACACCAAACTATGGCACCGAGAGGCACCTCTGACACCGACATAGAATATATTGATATATTTTATATGGTTTTGAAATAATTACTTGTACATTATTTAATGAAATACAAAGATATTATAATTTTTTCATAATACAATCATATAATTAGTTATTCTTTAAAATTTATTTCAACAATTAAGAAACATTATTATTAATAACTAGATTGTTCATAATAATTATTAATATTTGTTATCAATATTAATACTTCTTGGAATTATTACCAATATTAGTTATAAGAAATAGTCATCTTAAATTTACTATTAAATATTATTATTATTTTTTAATTTGATAAAACATTAAATATTAATAATAAATATTATTTTATTTATTATATAAGTAGTTATTACAACATAATAAATTAATATTAATATCAATAGTAACTATTAAATAGTTTTTCCAATCCATATTAATTTTTTATGTTATTATAAAATATATATTTGCTATAATACTATTAATTATATTTATAATGTAATAATATATTATTAATTAACAATAAATAATAATTTTGATAATTAATTTAATCTTTATTAAATGACTACTAGTTATATCAACACAAGTTTGAAAAAAATTTATAATTAAAAGTTTATAATTACTAATTGTTTAATTTTAATTATTTATTAACATAATATTTTAATATTAATTCATAATAAATAATATAGTTGATAAATAATAAATATATTTTTTATTAATAAATTATTAATATTTTATATAAAAAAAATTCAGTAATATTAATAATTAATAATTCTATAAATGTTATTAATATAAATAATAAATATAAAATTATTAATTATATAAATAAATAAATAAATAAATAAATAAATAATAGACTATAATATATTAAAAACTACATAATTATTAACTAGGAAATATTTTTTCTCAATAAAACATTTTTATGTATATTATTAATCAACAAATAATAGTTATAGTGCTATTAATTAATTACTAACACAATAATATCCAAAAGGTACTAGAGTTGGGGAACTTGCTTCTACATGTGATTATTGAAAAATGAAAATATGAAAATGAAAAGAGAATGAATAGGGTAAAATATAGAGAAATCCCTCATCCAAAATAAAAATCTACAAATAAGCATAATCATGATAGCCCAAGAAACATGGTCAGAAATATCTTCAGCAGTTTTTCATTCTAACTGCGAATTATTTTAGTTGAATTGTACAACGTACATTTCCCTATGTTTAACTTGCTCCAAAATAAGATCACTACACCGGCCACACCCACGTGTAGCAAACCAATCATCTCTACCATGCCCTCTGCCATGGGATTTTGGGTGGTGACCATACTTCCATATCTATGTTTGTTGTCAAGACCCTTCCAGTTCATCCCTCTTCGAGGGAGAAATGTACTCCATGGGATGATACACCATAGAATCATCCAAATGAGGATATTCGTTATGTGAAACTAGGGGGAAATAATTCCCCATCTTTCTCTTTCCTTTTCTGGATAAATAACATTATGGTTTTTTATCCAATTCTTTCAGTAAAACCCTTTCAACATCAATTTTCCAATTTTAAAACACTAGTTCTTTATCAACATCCTCAACCCATGATTTTATGTTTCACGTAGCCTTCCTCTCATTATCATCACTGACATGTTGCTCTCCAATGGGATTTAGTTCATAGGTACTCTTCCCATTATCTTGATGTGCGTTATCAACTATCAGAGTGCTAGAACTAGGTACATTAACTAAAGAAGATCCCTCAAACAAGGTGGTGGGGTGATGTAATATTCCCTTCTCATCATTTTCAGGAACATGGAATGGCTCCTACCACCCACACTTCTCTTATAGATACCCCTTCTAAGAGTATGTTGATCAAATAGATTCCCTCTAACAGTTTTCAATAGTGTGTTATAAAATCTTCAATTTTAGCAAAAATGGCCCACATATTTGTAAATAATTTTCAGATTAAAATAATCTTATTTTGTTGAAAGGAAAACTTTTCCAATCATAGTTTTTGCCAAGTCAATTTAAACTAAGAACCTAGAATTATGGAGAAATTTCTCCTAAACTGTTTCCTTTTCATGCTAAATGGGGACAATGATTTCTGAGTTAATGTCAACTATAATGGTGGGGTGCCAAAGAATCAAACTTAATCCCCATACATGAACCCATACTATGTTCCTACTATTCAGGATTTCATATAAATTAAACATTTAGTCCCATTATTGAATTCAAAACCTTCCTGGCTTCAACGATATTGAACCAACCCCCATTATTTCTTCTTAATATCATCAAAAAGAAATATCACAAGGATGAATCCTCTTCCCATCAAAATAAAATTGAATTTATGGAAACCCAAGCATGATAAATACAATAAAATTCACCAAAAAATCCATCATCAACAGCTTCGAACCTGATAAAAAACAAGATGTGTGATTATATAAAACATAATGATTCTAAATATCTCGTTTATCACATATTTATTAACACAATGTGAGATGTATTACAAATTTTATGGATACAGACATGAGAACTCAATTTCATGAAGGATGAGCATCACCCTTCAGCTCTGCAACATCCCCCTTCAGGGCTGCATCTACCGACATGTGACTTCCACCATCATATGAAATCATCTCTATATCAGCCTTCAGGATATCACTTTATTTATCTAATGTTGATGAACAAACTGCCTTCCTTGATGACTGTGCATCCCAGCTTTTTCCCTGTATATCTGATCTACACAAGTCAAAAATCAAAATCAATTCAATTGTTGATTCCTTATGTGAGTCAAAGTGATCGGGGATGAGGACGACATAATTCCTGGTAACAAGAAATAGAAACACCACCAATGATAAACCCTAATCACACTCATGTGATTGGGAGATAACCCCAGACCATAAATTCAGCCTTCTTTAACTAACACAATAATATAAAATTAATTAAAATAATAATAAAATTGATTATTAATGAAAATACTACTATTAATAAATTAAAAATAATCATATTAAAATATCATAATTATATTTTGCATTTTTATATAGATTTAGCTAATTAAATAAGGTTAAATAAATAAATATATATGTATAAATTGGTTTGAATGGTGTTGGTTCCACTTTGGCCATGGACAAGAAGCTTGGACCACGTTCATGCTTCTTTTCAAAATAGAGAAGTGTGAACGGGGTTTACAGCTCCCCAAAACCATTTTTTAACATACCATAAACCTGTCATTTTTTTCATAAATTTTAATACCCCTTAACAAACTCGATTAAAATACATAGTGAGACATCCATGCACTTCTATTCATGCATGATGTTCAGTGGGAAATAAATTGAAGATTATACATTTTTAATATCTAACAAAATATGTTCATTGAATAAGATGATGTATTTTTTTTTACTTTCATGAAATTTTATGAAATAATATATCATAATAATGTGTTGTGATATTTGAGACAAAATTAGAAAACTATTTTAGAAGACATATATTTGCATAGTAAATGAATTCAGAAGGTCTAGGTCATTTGAATATCCCTAGATAGTGAGAATGAATAGGAAATTTCTTCTCATTTTCTAATGTCATTGAATGTTGTACACTAGAAAATTAGGTGATATGGGTTGTTTTTGGAGGAATATTTCATCTATAGTATAAGGCCCTGGCCTTATTACATACATAATCTGGAATTAAATGGATAATTCACATTGGGGATTTTTTCAAGTTTAGGGTTTTAGAGAATTTCGAGATAACTATTACATTACATCTAAAAAATTACAAAGTATACACTTTTACTACGTTTCCAATTTTTTCATTAAATAAAAACTCTTGAAAGAAAAGATTCATCTCTAGTTCCATGTTTAAGACATCATGACATTTCCATGATCCCATCGTTGACCCGATTCATATTTAAGTCTTGTAAAAAATCCTTTCAAAACATGGGATTCGTATAAAAAGATCAGTAAGGGGAATAAATTAAGGTAATAAAACATTAACCCAAAAATAAATACAAATCAATGAAACATAAATTTTAATAATAACAAACCTTATGAAATCATAATATTTTTGAACAACACATAGTAATCATAAATCATAAAGGTATCTCGAGGAATACATATCATACTTAATTTATAGCTTTCATAACTACAGAGGGAGTCCCATTTGGTATACCTATCATGATATATTCCCTAAATCTCTTAGGATAATCATTAACGTTTACCTACGTCATGTTACCCAATGCATTAGAGAGCTATCTCAGGCTCACCTGCCCATGGTTTATCACAGAACCACCCATATATATAAAAAATTCCATTAAACATAACATATTCATAACAAATAAAATAAGAATAAGGGAATTATAGAATTTACACATTGCAATCACAATATATCACTTCAAGATATTGGAATAATCAATGCTTTATCAAACCATTCAAAAAAACATTTAAACCATTTAATAAATAGATTTTTGAATAAAGTAAACCATACAACATTGAATCTTTTGAAGGAATTAAAATTTTAAACCATATATATCCATATAAATAAATATTTAAAACCATTTATAAAACATGGACATTAATGAGAAATATTTAGAATAATAAATATTTAAAACATATAAAACAATGTTTTAGTTAATGAGTTTCATAACAAATGTGAGATTATTGAATAAAAATAATTGATAAAAAAGGTTCAACAAGGATTATAATATCATGAGAATAAAGAGATTCATGATATAATAAAACAAAGGGAAGTATATACACCATATAAAAGTGTATTGGTGTATAAAAACAAATACGTATCAATGGAATGTAAATTGAAATAAAGTCCCATGTAATTATCATATCCTAAGATTAAGGAGAAATAAATAACTAAATAATGGGTGAAAAATAAATATATACTCAATATAATTGGATATTAAATGTAACTTTCCGGTTTCGGGTGCCACTCAACGGGTGCCCCGAACCCGGTTCGCCACATGACCCCAAGCGCATTTCCCCAAATGCCAAAGGTTTCTGACTACCATATTATATATATATATATATATATATATATATATATATATGAAAATGCAACATGTCACTATTCTATAAAATAGCTAGAACATGTTACACTGCAATAAAATACATTACAACTGAAGTAGAAGTACAGAAATGAAAAACGGAATAGCCAGCGGCATTGAGAGCCAAGGCTCGGTTCCATGCCCTCCTACTCCTCAACATCAATCAAGTACCAGTATAAGGAATATTTTCCCTATCCACACCTGCATAAATAAAATCTGTTTGGGCAGAAAAGAATGACCCAAACAGGGTGTGTGAAATAAATCCCAATAGACACCCATCAAAGGCCCATGCCCTACTTTTTGAAAGCATGCAACAACAGTATGTAGTAATATAAATGCAATAATCTAAGAAGTAATCAAAAGAAACAACATTACCAGTTATATTGCCATTTTATTATTCATTTAATCATTTATTATAATGAAACCACTACAGTGAATTTCTAAATAAATAGTTAGTGTCCTCAGACACGCAAACCCATACCATAAGGTAATCATAATCCAACCCGCAGGTAATTTCCCTCATGCGTAACAGATATTTCCCTCAGGTGTACGAAGTGTTTCCCTCAGGGAAAAAGTCTATTTCCCACAGGCATGGAAGAAGTTGCCCACAGGCTAAATAGTGCAGTGCCCACAGGCTAATCAAAACACTGCCCTTAGGCTAAATAGGTAATCAGGCCATGCCCAACATGTAAACAAGCTGTACACAAACAATTATACTCAAGGCAATTCTACAATCATTACATTAAAGGTATACCCTCTGGTATCCTAGCCAAATAGCTAAACAGAGGAACGCATCCCCGGGGTGGTCCTGGATCCAAGCAATGATCCCAAACTGCAGTTTATTTATCACAATTAATTACCTATTCAATTATAGTAATTTAAAATATCAATGGCCTCAGCCACACGACACCCCTACATGGGATAGTGGCACAACAGTATACAAAATGCACAACAGTTGGAATATAAACACCAAGCCACCTACCTTAAACATTAACAAACGATATACGCGAATGACGCCATCTGAAATGTCCAAGAACACCGTAGATCTAAGGTAATAGAAAAACTCATTCAAAACCAAATAACTCTCCTACAGGAAATAATTGGAATCAACTGCGCTAGGATGAGGAAGAAATCACCCGTACAGTTTCAGAGAGATCAATGGTGCAGAAAATAGATTCTTAACGTGCACTTGGAGGATCTCCAAAGCTCCGGCCTTCCTCTCTCGAGCCCTCTTCCCATTCTAAGCCTTCCCTGTGAACAGGGGAGGCAACATCCAATTTTACGTAAAAAAATAGAGTACACAGTGTGTATTTCCAAGTACACAACATGTACTTCCCATTTTTTAACTGTTCCTTTAGCATCTCCCCACCAGCGTGGCACTGTTCACCTGCTGACATGACTACACAACATGTCTTCATGAGTACACGGTGTGTGCTGTCGCACATCTGGCCACCACCTTACTATTCACCTGTCGACTGACTACACGGCGTGTAAAAGGGCCGCTACATGGCGTGTAGTCAGTTTTTACACCCTTCATTGCCGACATGGCCACATGCCCTTTGTACCCATCCCACATGGCCAAAAGTACTCGGCGTGTGGAAAAGTATATAGCGTGTAGTTCCAAAATTTAGAATTTTTTTCTCATTTTCCTTATTTTCTCAAAAACACTTAAGGAAATGAGAAAAGAAGAAACTCTTACCTCAAAAATAAGATTCGGGTTCTTACAAACTTCCCCCCTTAATGTAATTATTCCATGAATTGCCCATCCAATGGTAGCGAAGATAAATCCATAAATAACTTCGGCCACTGAGCATGCACGTCGGTCTCCTACTCCCAGGTTTCGTTCTGCACTCGGTCATGCTTCCTTAGAACCCGTACGACAGGAACTGACCGGCCTCAGAGAACCTTCGTGCACCTGTCAAAGATACGAATCAGATGCTCTTCAAGTGATGCATCTAAATCAAGCCCATTATCCTCATGCTGAAAGACGTAAGATGGGTCTGAATGATAGTGGAACAACTAAGATACATTGAAGACATCACGCATGGCCCGGTACCTCTGTGGTAACTGCAACCGATAGGTAACCAGCTCGATTCTCTCTAGAATCTCGAATGGCCCCACATACCTTAGTGAATATTTACCCTATCTCATGATCTGACTGTGCCCCAGCCTCGGTGAAACACGCAAGAAAACCTGATCCCCAACCACGAACTCCAAGGGTTGTCTGTAGAGATCAACATAAGATTTCTGACGAGACTGTGTGGTAGCCATCCGCTTCTGAATCAACTGGACCTGCTCAGAAGTCTCCTGTACGAGACGTTGTCCCAGTAAAGCTTCCTCACCGGCCACCAACCAACATAAGGGTTATCGACATGGCCTACCATATAAAGCCTCGTAAGGTTCCATCTAAATAGTTACCTGAAAACTATTGTTATAGTCAAACTCGACTTGGGGTATATGCTTCACCCAAGAGCCCCCAAAGTCTAGGACGCATGCACGCAGCATGTCCTCAGCACCTGTACTGTACGCTATGACTGGCCATCGGTCTGAGGGTGGTAAGCTGTGCTCAGAAGCACCTGTGTACCCAGTTTCGTCTGAAAACTCTACCAGAAAAGAGACGTAAAGCGGGAATCCCTATCTGAATCGTTAGAACAAGGAACCATATGAAGTTGTATGGTCTCTCGGATATAAAAACTTGTGAGATCGTCAACATCTAAGGTCTCCTTGATCGGAAAAAAGTGATCCACCTTCGTGAGTATATCCACAACAACCCACATGGCATCATTTCCTCGAGCAGACCTCGACAACCCAGTCACAAAGTCCCTCGCGACATCATCCCATTTCCACTCTAAGATGGGTACCTGCTGTAACAGCCCAGCTGGTCTCTAATGCTCTGCCTTCACTTGCTGCTAGGAGGAACACCTCAAAAAAAACCAGATATCTCTGTCTTCATACCCGGGCACCAGTACTGATGTCTCAAGTCACAGTACATCTTGGTAACCCTGGGATGAACAGTCCAAGCTGAATCATGAAACTCCTATAGAAACTCCTCGCATATATCCCCTAGAACCCATATTCATCCATGGAAACGCAGAACCTCATCATTGCCTATCATCCAACCTAGAGTAGGGTTCTCACGTGCCACAGACTCCCATAGAACTAAGCCTTTTGAATTAGATAGTTGTCTGATCCTCACTCTATCCCGGAGGGTAGAAATCACAGACAAGATGAAAGATTAGTCTGCCCCTGACTGTCATGCACCTCCAAATGCATATCAGCGAACAAATCCATGAGCTACCACTCATAACTGGCCTCCTGCACAGCCTGGATCTGAGTCGTCCTGCTCAGTGCATCAACTACTTCATTGCCTTTTCCAGGCGTATAGGTAACACCATCGAAGGATTGAAGGTATTCGGCCCACCTTCTCTGCCTCAGATTCAACTGATGCTGGGTAAAGATATAATTGAGAATTTTGTGGTTGGTAAAACCCAAAAAATGATCTCCCAAGAGATAATGTCTCCAATAGTGCAACACAGGCACAATTGCAGCCAACTCAAGATCGTGCATCGGGTAATTCCTCTCATGTGGCCTCAACTGTCGAGACTCGTACACAACAACTCAATTGTCCTACATCAATAATGCTCCCAGTCCAATATCTAATGCATCACAGTAAACTGTATAGCTCTTCCCCTGCTCTGGGAGTATCAGGACTATTGCTGATGTCATCAATCCCTTCAAGTCCTGAAAGGATGTCTCGCAAGCTTCCGACCAAACGAACTTTACACACTTCTTAGTCAGACCCGTCAACGACGCTGCTAAGCGAGAGAATACCTGTATAAAGTGCCTTTAGTAACCATCTAGACCTAAGAAACTGTGTTTCTCAAACACATTCATAGGATTCTCCCAGGAAACTACTACTCTCACCATCTCTAGGCCTACAACAACTCCGGCTTCTGAGAAGATATGACCTAGGAAGTTAATCTGGACCATCCAAAAGTGGCACTTTGAGAGCAAAGCATATAACCGATGCTCTCTCAGTGTACTCAATACGGTCCCAATATGGGTGGACATGGTCGTGTCGAGTGTGAGAGTACACCAAGATATTATCCACAAATACTACCATAAACAAATCGAGATAAGAATGGAACACATGATTCATCAGATCCAGGAAAATTGCTGGAGCATTCGTGAGTCCGAACGGCAAAACTGTATACTCATATATACAATACCGACTCTTGAAAGATATGAGAGGTATATCAGATGGTCTGATGCTTAGCTGATGATATATTGATCTCAATTCGATCTTTGATAACACTCATTCTCCACGAATCTGTTAAAAAAGATCAGCAATCCTTGGAAAAGGATATCAGTTCTTAATCGTCAATTGGTTCAGCTTCTGATAATCCACACAGAGTCTGAGAGTACCATCCGCCATCTTCGTAAATAGGGTGGGCGAACCCTATGGAGAAGTACTGGGTCAGATAAATCCCTTTTCCTATAACTCCTCCAACTACCTCTTGAGCTCCTGCAACTCATGAGTATCCATCCTATAAGGAGGAATGGACACTGGTGCTACCCCGGGCTCAAGCTCAATAGAGAAATATACCTCTCACTACAGAGGTAGACCTAAAATGTCATCTGGGAAGATATCCCTGAAATGATCAAAAACTTGAGGAAAATCCTTCTGACAAGTCCCCTGATCAACCAGATATAAACTCGAAATCTGGGCTATGACTCCACCTCTCCCATGATGTTGTGGTCCAGCTCGACTCACCTGAACATCCCATTCTCCCTTGTATAGAAACTCTCAACCCTCTGGTGACGTGAGACGCACCGTGCGACGATAGCAGTCTACAAAGGATTGAAAGGGAAGAAACCGGTCCATCCCAAGAATGATATCATAATTTGTCATCTCTAAGACATAGAGGACCCAAAGAAAGTAACACCCACAAATATCCAGGGGCACTCCCTGCACTGATTCACACATGTCGTTCTAGTACCCAACGGAGTGTCTAGCCTCATAATATCAGAAAAAGAAGAAACACTGACCCAAGGCTCTCCACAACGGGCACAAATATGAAACTATGCATAGGAACCATATCAAAAAGTACTGATGATAAGACAGATGCTACTAGAATAGTACCTCTGACTGTAGAAGGCCCGATATCCTACTTTAGTTGGGCCTGTTGCACTGCATATGCCTGCCCAATGTCACGGCCCTACGACATAGCCTGGCTACCCTGAGCTGTCCTGCCCTACTGACTCTAAGATCCTGGTGTCTGGCTACCACGGCCACGACCAACATCTCTACCTGCACACCCTGACGTATTCCAGTTCCCCGACTGGTAAGAAGCCACTGGTCCTGCTCCCGTATGCAGAGTCTGCACAGAACACATCTCACTAGCCACTGGTAGAAACGCCGTAGAAAAGCATTGAAAATAACCCATGTTGCCGCAAGATCGGCACTCCACTGGGTCTTGTGGACATTGTCACCTCTTGTGACCATCCTTACCACACTGGTAGCACATAACCTGGCCACCTTAAGCATTCTTCTGGCTGGTACTACTACCCTGAGATAAGTCCATCTATCTCATCCAATTACCAGTAGAAATAGTACCAGAATCTAGTTCTGAACCACCTAGGCCCACACCACTATCTTCCTGTAGGTTCCTCTCTATAATCAGTGCTCGATTCACAATAGCATGTACTGAATGCAACCTGAAAACATTCACCAGTTCTCGGATGTCATATCGAAGACCATCCTCAAATCTTCTGGCCCTCAACGTCTCATCACCCACTAGAACAGGTGAAAAATGATGAAGCTCAGTAAAGCAAGCAGAATAATCCATAACCAACATAGCGCCCTACTGCAGATTCATGAACTCTCAAGCTCGATCTGCCCTTAGCGTCTCTTGGAAGAATAAGTCATTAAAGTCTATATATAAATCTTCCCACGCCATTTATTTGTGATTCTCTAGCTGTGTGGTAACATCCCACCACCTCTTAGTAGAATCGCGCAGCATGTAAGTCATGAGCTTGACCCTCCACCCCGGAGGCATCTTATGATGCTAAAAAATAGTCTGCATCGATCGTAGACAAGACTTCGTAGCCTGTGGTCCGACATCCCATGAAAACGTAGGCTGATCCTGCTGTAGGAAGATAAGAGTCAGCACAACCATAGATGTGGCAGCCAGCGGTACTCCCTGAAAGGTCTGCATGAACTGCATAAAGCCTTCACAGAACTGCACCTCTGTGCCTGTGTCCGGTATAACGGTTGGCACTGCATCTGGCTCTGTTGGAGGATCAACTGGTAGCCCATGTACCACCATTTCTAGAGTATAAACGTTTCTGCTCTCCAAGTGAACAATGAGCGGTCATCTAGGCAGCATGACACTACAAGGTCAAACGCACACCTTAGAATAAAATAATCAAGACTGAAAGTGAAGGAACCACAAAGGTAACAAGAGGAAGAAGACATTTCAAGATTTAAAAAACAAGACTACATGTCATGTATAATGACTACAAGGCATGTACTTGACTTCTCTTCCCCGGCCCGGGTCCACCTACATGTCTTAGTCACACGGCTTCTGTTGAACAAAAACAACATGGCGTGTATATCAATGACACGACGTGTATGGTTAAAATTCCAACTGCTCGTGTCATTTGTGACACGGCCGATGACTCGACTAAAACTACACAGCGTGTGACACCCACACACGACGTTCACATCACCCCGTCTCCCAGCCACATAGTCAGGTCCACATGGTCAGGGCCACACGGTCTCTCCTTAGGCAGGACTACACGGCGTGTCCCAAAGGTACACGGCGTGTTCAAAGAGAGGTGACACCAACCCGTGTTGTTAGTTACACGACCGAGTCCCCAGGTCACACTACACGATGTTTTCCATACTATACATAGCGTGAATGTCTTATGGTCTCCCCCGTCTGTGTTTTTAGTCACACGGGCGGACTCCGAGCCAACACTACACGGTGTGTACATCCGGTACACGACGTGTTTTACCTATGTATTTCATACCCCGTGTCGCTGACCACACAGTTTGTGACATGGGAAGAGACTACCCGGCGTGTACTCTGGGTACACGGCGTGTACTCAAAATGTTTATTTTTCTTCTAGAACATAAGGCCATACATGGTGTGTTTAATGTACTACATAGCGTGTATACTGGGTGTCCGAATAGCATGCCTCAGAAACTTCTCCAGAACCCAGAAAATATTGATAACTAACACCTAAGTGTCAAATTCCTACCCGTGAGGGCCCATACTCCCCACTAATCAATGTTTGACATTTTAACTATTTTATAACAAAAGTAAACAGTCAATGATCCACCAAATTCTAGTCAATGGGTGCCCAAAATCCCCAAAAACCAAAGTTTGGTGTCCATTCTATAAACCGCCTCACACAAATGTTACCATACCACATAGCATGTATTTATCAAAGAAGCTATCACAACAGCATGCTTTTCTAGCACAACAACTATCACAACAACATGTAATTTCTAATGCACCTAAATGGCATGGAACTATGCATGATATGTGATTTCTAGAATGTACCTAAATGATGCATGAGACGACATACCTTCATCTCATCGGGTTGCAACTAAATAGATCCCAGAGATAAAATATTAACAGCACAATCACAAGTGCATCACCCAATGGTGAAAGTCATTTCAACTGTAAAATTTTCCAAATCAGATAAATTGCATAAATTCGAGGTAGACAGGCTTTTCCCTGTACACAGGTAAGCTACGTTTAGGGAAAACATATTACTAACTAACGTTCTCATCCTATCCCTGACTAAGGCTTCAAATAGTAAGTCAAAGAAAAGAACCCCTTTGATACCACTTTGAAACATCCTGGTTCTAGGTGCCACTCAACGGGTGCCTCGAATACAGTTCTCCAAATGACCTCATGTGCATTTCCACAAATGCCAGAGGCTGCTGACTAACAGCGAGGGCCTAGATCTGATAGTGGGGAAACTATGCCCTCATTTGTCAATGTGTAGCACATTGGAATATAATACAAACTTACAACAACAGTTGAAGCAGTAACATCATATATAACTGAAATGGATAACTGATAAAAAGGAAACCAGCTTTCATATATATATATATATATGAAGATGAAACATGTCAATATTCTATTAAACAGCCAGATCATGTTACACTGCAATACAATACATTACAACTGAAGTACAATTACAGAAAAGAAAAATGGAACAGCCAGCGGCATTGCGAGCCAAGGCTCGGTCCCATGCCCTCATACTCAGCATCAATCAAGTACTAGTATAGGGACTCTTTCCCCTATCCACACCTGAATCTATATAATATGTTTGGGCAGAAAAGCATGACCCAAACATGGTGTGAGAAATAAATCCCAGTAGGCACCCATCAAAGGCCCATGCCCTACTATGTGAAAGCTTGCAACAACATTGTTCAGTAATAAAAATGAAGTTAACTAAGCAGTACTCAAAAGTAACAACGTTTCCAGTTATATGGCCATTTTATTATTCATTTAATAGTTTATTATAAGGAAACCACCACAGTGAATTTCTAAATAAACAGTCAGTGTCCTCAGACACACAAACCCATAACCTCATATAATCAGAATCCAACCCTTATGTAATTTCCCTTAGGTGTAACATATATTTCCCTCAGGCATAAGAAGTGTCACCCTCAGGCACCGAGTCTATTTCCCATAGGTACAGAAGAAGTTTCTCACAGGATAAATAGTGCAGTGCCCACAGGCTAATCACAAAACTTCCCTCAGGCTAAATAGGTAACTGGGCCATGCCCAACATGTAAACAAGCAGTACACAAATAATTCCTCTCAAGGCAATTCTACAATAATTAATTTAAAGTCATACCCACGTATATCCATGCCAAATGGCTAAATAGAGGAACACACCCCTGGGTTGGTCCTGGATCCCAGCAATGATCCCAAACAGCAGTTCATTTATCACAATTAATTACCTATTCAATTCTAGGAATTTAAAATAGCAATGGCCTAAGCCACATGAAACCCTAACATGGGACTGGGGCACAACGGAACACAAAACGCACAACAGTTGGAATATAAACACCAAGCCACCTACATTAAACAACAAAAAACAATATATGCGAACAACGCCATCTGAAACGTCCATGAACGATGTAGATATGAGGTAAATGAAAACCTCGTTCAAACCCAAAGAACTCTCCTACAAGAATTAATTGGTAATAACTACACCAGGAGGAGGAAGAACTCACCTGTGCGGTTCAAGGGAGAACGACAGTGTAGAAAACAGATTCCCGACATGCTCTTGGAGGATCTCCAAAGCTCCGACCTTCCTCTCTTGAGCCCTCTTTCAATTCTTAGCCTTCCCTGTGAACAGGGGAGCCTACTGCCCATTTAATGTGAAAAAAACAAAGTGCACGACATGTATTTAAAATTAAACGGCATGTTGTTCCCATTTTTTAATTGTTCCTCTGGCGGCTTCCCACCAGTGAGGCACTGTTCACCCACCGACATGACTACACGGCAGGTCTTCAGGAGTACACGGCGTGTGCTGTCGCACAGCTGGCCATTGCCTTACTATTCGCCTGCCGACTGACTATACTGTTTGTAAAAGGCCTACTACACGCCATGTAGTTGGTTTTTACACCCTTCATCGCTGACATGGCCACACATCCTATGTACCCATCCCACATGGCCAAAAGTACATGGCGTATAGAAAAGTACATGACATGTAGTTCCAAAATTTCGGTTTTTTTCCCATTTTCCTAATTTTCTCAAAAACACTTAAGGAAATGAGAAATGAAGAAACACGTACCAAATAAATAAGAACTGGGTTCATACATTAAATGTAAAACAATTAGTGATAATTCCTACATATTCATAACATGACATAATCAAGGAGTATATGTTTAACCCAATGAATGGAAATTGGGTGAAAACATTTCCTTAGATTGATTGACGCATGCCTGTCGTAGGGCGTGGTAAAACAATTTTTATATTTCCTTAGTGTAGTCTAGTGATTAACCATAGGAAGTCTTCCAAAGAGGAGTTCACAAAAATTATGTTTGTCACATGAAATTAAGAAAGAAGAAAAGGTTGTTTTTGAAATTGTTTAGGTTGAAAAATAAAGAAAGAAATAACAAGAAAATTCGAACACTAATGGATGAAGAGAGTGATGGGGTCAGCATAGGATTCACTTATTCAATGTCATTATAGTAATGAAGATCCTCTTCTCTCACTTCCTTTCGAATAAAAAATGAATAAATCCTCGATTGAGTTATTAATCACCCTTGGTTTAAGAAACAATTGAGACTCACTTCTATGTGAGTGAAAGTTCATAAAAAATCCCTAAACAACTTAGGAACGTCCCGATCGAGAATTTTTTTTCTCTTTATAACTCTAGAAAAAGTTTAATAGTTTCACACATGTGCTAAAAATCGTAATACACTCACTACCTAACACAATCTACTCGATCGAGACAAATTGCACAAGGCGGATGGAGATTAAAAGCCTTTAACCAAAGATATTAAAAATGAGTACACCAAACTCAAAACACTATCGCATTAAGATAATTGGAAAATAGTGATAATAGAAGTCATTCAAAAGAAGAAGAGGATTTTAAATTTAAGCACAAAACTCTGACATTACAAAAGTGATACTCCCCCTTTCCCGATAACTCAAAGATTTTACCCCTCCATGTGAAGGGTAATAGAGTTGAAGGGGGAAGAAGAAGACATTACAATACAATGAAAATGAAAATAAATAAAAGAGTAATCTAAAAATTTTGGTGTCCCGAAGGGAATGGGGTGGAGAATGGGATGATTTGAGAGGGTAGAGCTCTCCTCCATTTATAGAAAAAATTTGTCCCCCGAATATTGACGCGTTTTAGCCCCATTAAATGACATCTTCACGCATTTATCCCCTATTTAATGTTGTCCATAATTACCTTGGCCGTGTCACCTCAAAATCTAAGCGTATTTGGAAATGTATATCGAGAGTTATGGCTGTTTTACTCTGAGCATTTATTCTATCCAGTCAGACTCACCAAATCACATTCCTCCGGATTAGGGGGATTTAATGACCCCTTAAATGGCCAATTCACATGGCCATTCCTACATTAAAGATTCTACAAAACTCCTTGAGCGTCCACCAACCGAATATCACAACCTTTGGCCCCACCATGGATGATTTATGGATCCCACACCAAAACTAGGCCGAACTGCAAATAGTTTTTTTTCTCCCACTTGTGAGCTTTTTCTGAGCTTCCATATGGCCGATTCAGCTTTTAGTCCAAAAATAGTAAATAAATCCATGGAAGTTTAGAATCTAGAAAAGAAATAATTTTTCCATTTCGATAAGTGTAGATAATGTTATGGACAAACTAAAGAAATAATTTAAAACTGTTAAAAATCCAAAATGGCCAATTTTTACTATTCAGCTCAAAATAACACCAATATCATAAAAATGAAACAATTAATCTTAGAAGAAAATTTTTGTGGGTTTAAAACAATGATATTCAATATAAATTAATTGAAAATATTTTCTCTATTATTGATCATATCATTAAATTAAAAAAATGATATAATTATGTGTTAAAAATATAAATACACCCAATATAATTGGATTTTATGTGAAAAACAATAATAAGATATTTAAACATATTTATAGTATTACATAATCAAGTAGTAGAATTTTAACACAATGAATGGAAATTGGGCGATGTACCCTTTCCTCAAGTCAAAATTTTATTATATGTTCCTTTTTATTCCTGAATAATAAACTTAAGTAAATTTATACTTTATTATGAACCTTTTTAATGTTTATTATTAATTTTATATCACTTATTACCTTTTACTAATAGTTATTTTATTATTTGATTTCATATCGGACATTTTTTTGATATTCAGAATTTGAGTTAAAAATGAACTACTTATAATTACAATTTTTCCATGTTATAAAAATTACATTATCTCTATAATGATATTAATGATTTAAATATCATATATATAATATATATCCAGTATATATAAGTAATTATAATAGTACATAACATTTTGTTATAAGAAATGAAATGCACCATTCATGGTGACGGTAAGCCGTACATACACATGAACAGTACTTTCTTTTCTATTTAGTATTTTAATTTAATTAAAACATAATTATACATAGATATATTATAATTAAATAATAATATATTATATAATATAATTAAATCCATCTTTTATATGTCCCACATATGTTATTAAAGAGTCATATCACTTTGAGGGGGTAGTAGTCTGCACTTCCTCAAATGAAATTATCGTGTTTACCAATTATGGAAATTATAATGTTTGCTCTAAATTAAAAATACATAAGCATAGAGAAAACCATACATACTATATATCACATATAAATACATTTCCATCATAATTTCCTCAATGAGAGGTGGTTGGAGATATTTTAACAATCATTGCTTCATGAAGCATTAGTTTTCCATCCACAGAAATAGTATGTTCTTCACCTATTATATGATGGTTTCTGTAATAGTGGTTCGAATACTTCTCATAAAAATATACCAATATATTTAGGATACTAGTGTTGTTATAAAATAAATCTACAAAAAGAGTTTAGGGGTTGTATATGTTAAATAAAATAAAAGAATTTAAGAGAAACTATTACCTTTAAATCGGGTAACTCCCTTTTATTTAAACCAAAAGGATTACTTGAAGTGCCTTATGCCTATGGTGAGGCTTCTAAGAGTAAGATATGGAAGAAGGGAGCTTAATTGGGAAGATTTTGGATGAGAAAATGGTTCTTGATAAGTATGAGGAATTGGTTAGAAGTGGGGTCCTTTTATTAGGGAGAGGAGGGGATCTATAGGATTGTTTGAAAATGTTGTTTTATTATATACATATATTTGGTCTCAAAAGTTCCAAATCTCCTTAAATTATAAGATTATATGATGAATGTTCAAGATAATATCCTCCAATAAGAATTGTACTAGTTTCGAATATTTTTTTAAATATTTATAATCTCATTTATTTAATTCATCCAATAATGAGGTTAAAAGTACATCATTATTGTGTCATTAATAATTATATTTATTTGATGTCTAAATTTTTTTTAAAAAAAATCCATGATGTAGGAAATATTATTATATTTTAAATGAATATTTATAGACTAAACGATAACTTCAGTGACCCCATTTAATAATTGATTTATTAAAATAAATATGTTTATGCCATTTTTGTCAGTACTTTAAATAAAGTAATATAATGTGTCATTATCACTCATTAGTGGCTCCTCGATGTCCAAAAATCGACCCATGGATGCCCATGGTTGGACTTGTATCATCCAATAGGATTAGGACACATGTTAGTGTAATTTAATGTTATTATAATATTATTTTTTACACTTATTTACAATATTTATCTTTTAACCATGGAAAACAAAATATGTACTGAGGCAAATATTTAAAATATCTAAAAATAAAAGTTACCTATTTACCCAATTTGGACCTACTATATACTAATATGGATTCCATTTTTCTAAATTAAAACACTAAATTTGTAGAAATTAATTTAAAATTAATTCACATTGTTAAAACAAAAAATGTGTTTTTATGTAATAATAACTATTAAAATATTGACACATGTTTATGTCCAATTTCATTGTGAGATTACTTACAATGTCCAACATTGGATTAAATATTAAAAAAAATAATTTCATTACACATTAAAACCAATTAAAAAGGTAATCTAAATATATAAATAAATTATATTAAATGGTAGCTTTGAATTAAAATACCACATTTTTTCATATTCATTAAAAAATGAACATTATCAGAAAAATACCAAAATTTCATCCAAAGAAAAACAATTTGTGCATATTATTAAGAAGAGTATTATTTTTTCAAATATAACTTATAAAAGTGACCAAAACTAGATTTAATGAGGTTTTTCCATCAATGGTGGTAAATCGACCTTTTAAAGAATAATAGACTATTTGTGCATAAAATTGGATTCATTCATATTTGAAGCCTCTAACTTTTAATGGATAAATGTAAAAATAGTTAACAAACATGAATAATCATATTATAGTTAGTTTTGTTCATTCCCGCAAATACAATGGCTAGGCGTTAACTACCATTTAAAATAAAAATATTATATTATTAGTGTGCAACGTAAGATTTCAAAGAAACCCATTATTCTGTATCATGTACGTCATTGAGAATAGAATCACCTTTAAATTAAAATTAATTTTTAATTCAAAAATAATAATAAATGGGAAAATGTCTTATTCTTTATTTACCTGGGATATTTACTCCTTCCCCCCTTTTGAAATTGTGTTCTCGCAATTTTAAAGTTAGGCTAGGAATCATCATTTAATGTCCCACATTAGAAAAAGAGTCAATAAAACTGTCAATTTAAACGAATGAAATAGAAACAAAAATGTTACATGAGATAACCTATACTAGTATTCCATGTATAAAAACAAGGATATAGAAGGGAAAATAAACGATAATGTTCTGATGGAGATTGATAAAAACATGATTATGAGAATGTTAACCACAAGAAAATCACAAACTTCTGATGTATTAAACGGTTATTGAATTCCCAGTAGGAGACGTGAACTGACAACATTTTTTTTGAAGTTTCTTTTCATTATTTTCAGGAATTGATTTGCTTCAGAGAATAAGAACATAAAGAAATATAGTTACCTTATATTAGAGTTTCATCCTTTAATAAGTATCTACAAAAAACTAATCTTTTCTCCAAACAATGTGTATTCAAAAAGTATTGGTCACATAAAAAGTGAAATAATCAACTTTACAGAATCACATAATCCACCAAAGAAGAGATATATATTTTTCCTGTATTTAAAAATTAACAAAAATCAAAACTTGTAAGTATGATATCATATAATCCCTAAAAAGGTTAATCCATTATGGAAATAAATACTACTCTTAATGTCCAAAATTTAACAAAAATGACCCAAATTTCAAGAAAGACCATTCAATACACAATTGTCCATAAAATTCATCTAATTAATCCAAACTAATATTGAAACCCAAAACTCAGAAAGATTTAATCACATAGTCTTCAAAATTATATAAAAACATTTAACTCCAAAAACATAGACTACTCTTAAAGGCTCATACTGAAGAATAATTAACTAAATAAAAGATTTTTTATGGTTGGATAATCATTTCCTTAAATAAACCAAATCACAATATGTCTACATTAAAAACATATATTCTTGAAAAATAAAATATCAACCATTACTACACAAATGAAATCCCATAGTATTATATTTTTCATAAGCATATAGTGTTCCCAAAAGAGAGAACGTTTTCCAAAATCACTTTTATCACATAATCACCAAATCATTTTCTTATACTAAGGTTATCCCTCTGATAAAACATAATATCCCAATTCAACTTATTATTGATAAATAAAATCATTTAACTAAAAATAATAATTCATACAAACTAGGTAGTTCAAGTAGTCTAGTGGTCAGAGATAAATCCCAATCTCACATTGGTTGTGGGTTTGATTCTCGCACCATTGTTTGACGCGACAGGTTGTCACACGGTCTGCGTGTTGTCCTTTTTATAAAACTAAAAAATAACCCTAACATGTTTTAATTTCAATGTGTTTCTTATAACTCACATTTTCATCCCAAATCTTTATGACCTCAACATTTATATTTATTAATTATTTTATATATTGTGGTTTTTTTTATTTCACCACCAAATAATAAAATAAAATGATCCCCAAAATAATGAACAACCTACGTTGATCATGGTGTCAACTTGGTTTTATCATCATCTTGTTCATGTAGGTATAAGTTCTATGAATTGAAAAAATGATTTAGATATCTTTAAAAATACTTGAAAATCCTTTACTTCCTTCTTCTAAATACACCTTCTACAACATGGGTCATATGGGTGTTCACTGAAAAATTGTTTTGGAAAATAATCACGTATGACAAATAATTTTAAAACATCTGATGAAACCAAATTTTTATAAAATAGTCCGAACGAGTTTGAGTTGAAACATTTAATCTAATTTCCTTTTAAAATACCATAAGTATGTGCTGCAAGATAATATTTTAAAACATAATATACAAAGGTTGCGCAATGGTCTCCTTCTTCAGCACATTTTTCAAAATAATAATATGCTTCAAAATCTTTGGATAAGGTAAAATATTTTGAAATTCCATGAAAATATTTACCTTTATTTAAAATATTAGAATATTGTGTATATAGTATTTGATTAAATATAACCCATGATCCACGATGATATAGGGTTATAGATGAGGTGTTTGATATCTCAAACAGTTTCTTGCAAGTGAGTTGTATGTTATAAAAATATTCAAAATCACCTGAACACTACTTTGCAATAAGTATTGCAAGCAAGTCGTCAAGAATAGTTTGGAGTGTCATTTGAGATCATCATACATATATTTATTTATGAAATTCCTTGATCTGAAAATGTTATTTAACAAGGATTTTAATTAAATAATAGACATGGGGACTAAACATGTTTTTAACAAAAACATGTAATCCCTAATGTTGTCTAAACCACCCTTTGATTATAACTATAAGGCCCCAGCCTTATTACATACATAATCTAGAATTAAATGGATAATTAACATATATGATATTTTAAGGTTTAGTGTTTTATAGAATTTGGAAATAACTATTACATTACATCTCAAAAATTACAAATAAGACACTTCTACTCAGTTTCCATTTTTTTCATCAAATAAAAACTCTAGAAAAAAAGAGTCATGTGTAGTTCCATGTTTAAGACAACATGACTTTTCATTGATCCCATCCTTGACCATATTCATATTGATGTCCACTGAAACACATTTAAAAACATGGTATGAGAAGAGTATGTTCATAAAGGGTTATAAATTAAGAAAATTAATCATTAACCCATAAAAAAAATATAAATCAATGAAACCATAGTTTTCAATCATAACATTACTTCTGAAATAATTTTGTTTATGAATAACACATAGTAATTAGAAATCATAAAGGTAACTTGAGGCATCCATTTCATACATACATTGTAGCTTTCATTTCTACAGAGGGAGACACTTTTGGAATATCCATCACCGTATATTCCTTAAATCTATTAGGAGAATCATTAACATTTGCCTCCGTTATGTTACCCAATGCATTGAAAAGCTATCTCGGGCTCACCCTTCCTAGGTTTATCATAGAACCAAACGTATATGTAAACAATTAATATTAACCATATCATATTCCTAACACATAAAACAAGAATAAGGAAAAGATAACATTTCTACATTGTAATCACAATATTTCAATTGAATATATTGTCATAATCAATGATTTATCAAATCATTTTTAAAACCATTTAAAACATTCAATAAAGTGATTTTTGAATCAATGTGTCCCATACCAGTTTTAATATTCTAAAGTAATTAACATTTTAAACCTTTAATATCCATAAAAAATATTTAAAATAATTTTTAAAACATGGACATTAAAGAAAAATATTTTTAAGAATAAAAAACATTTAAAAAACTTTTATACTTAAAGAGTTCCAAACCAAATTAGAGATGATTGAATACAAATAATTGAGAAATAACTTTAATTAAATAATATAATATCATGATACTATGGATATTTATGACATAATATGTATGAGGTAAATATATACACCATATAAAAGTGAATTGGAGTATATCAACATATAAGTCTCAATGAAATGAAAATTGAATCAATGTCCATTATAATGATCATATCCTTAAATTAAAGACAAATAAATGACATAATTATGTGTTAAAAATAATAATGTACCCAACATAAGTGGATATTAAGTGTAAAAAAATAATATATGATTCACACATAATAATAGAATGAAATAATCAAGAAGTATAAGTTTAACCCAAAAATTGTAAATTGGGTGAAGAAGTTCCCTAAAAAAATCATATCATTAAAATTAGGATAAATAAATGATATAATTATGTGTGAAAAAAAATAATAGACCCATTATAAGTGTATATTAATTGTAAAACAATCATAGGACATTCACACATATTTATAGCTGGACATAATCAAGAAGTAGAAGTTCAACCCAATGAATAGAAATTGGGTGAAAAAGTTCTCTTACCTCAAGCCCATCTATTCTTGTATGTTCCTCGTTATTATTTAATAATATAATTATGATAATTTCTATTTGATTAAGAAGCTTTTAAATTTTTAATATATCTTTTATATCACTTATTCCGTTTCTATAATAGTTAGAAATTATTTGAGTTCATACCGGACATTTTATTGATGTTTAGAATTTCAGTTAAAAATGAATTTTCTATAATTACAATTTTTCCATGTCATCAAAATTACATTATCTCCAGAATGATATTCATGATTTATATATCATATATATTTTATATTTTCTGTATATATATGTATTTATAACATTACATACCATTTAGAGACAGGAAATGAAATGCACCGTTCATGGAGACGGTATGTCGTACATATGCATGAACACTACATTCATTTGTATTTCATATTTTAATGGAATTAAAGAATAATAATAAATAGTTATATTATAATTCTAGTATAATATAATATATAATATCATTAACTCCATTTTCTATATGTCCCACATAAGATATTAATGAATCATATCACTTTGGGGGTGCGGTAGTCCGCACATTCTCAAATTAAATTATCTCGTTAACCAGATATGAAAGCCATAAAGGTATGCTATAAATGAAAAATACAAAAGTATATAAGAAAGGTGAACATAATATATATCATATATATATATATACATTTCTATAATATTTTCCACCGTGAGAGGTTTTTGGAGATATTTGAACAATCATCATTTTGTGAGGCGTTTGTTTTCCATCCACAAAAACAGTATATTTTTCACCTATTAGATAGAGGTGTGTTTAATTGTTGTTCTAATAATTCTAATTAAAAAAAATATTATTATACTAAGGATACTGGTGTTGTAAAAAATAATGGAATAAAATTTTTTTGGGGTTGGAGAAGTAAAATTAAAAATGTATTTAAGAGAAACTGTTACCTTTAAATAGTGTAAATCCCTTTGGTTTGAAGCAAACGATTTACCTGAAGTGCTTTTTGCATAAGGTAAGGCTTACAGAAAAAAATAGGGATGTAGGAAGATTAATTGGGAATAGTTTGGATGATACAAGGGGATTTAAAAGTTTGATTAATGGGTTAGAAGTGGTGTCCTTTTATAAGGGGGAGGAGGGGCTCTTTAGGAATGTTTAAAAATGATATTTTATTATAAACATATGATCAGTTTAAAAGAGTAAAAACTAATTAAATTAAAATATATGATGACTTATCTTATAAATTATATATTACCATAATAATTGGATAAGTTTTAGATATTTTTTTATTATTTATAATCTTATTTATTTAATTCATTCATTAATGAGGTAAACACTACATCATTACTGTCTCATAAATAATGTTATTTATTTGATGTCTAAAAATTATAAAAAAAATACAATGATGTATGGGATTTTTTTTTCTTTCCAATGAATATTTAATATTCTGAAATATAACTTATATAACACCATGTATGAATTGACTTACTAAACAATATATTTTTATGTCATTTTTTTCATTACATTGAATTAATTAATATAATGTGTCTTTATCAATGTTAAGTGGCTCCTTGGGGTCCCAAAATAGACCCAAGGATTCCCTTGGTCGGTAATTAATATATAAATATTTTTAAGAATCATTTTAGAGAAATTTAATATTATTATCATATTATTTTGTTTCCTTATTTACCATTTTTACACTTTAACCATGGTAAATAAAATATTTTCTGAGGTAAATATATAAAATGACTAAAAACAAAAGTTAAATACTTACACAAGTTGGACTTATAGAATCTAAATATACAATCCATATTTCTAAATTCAAAACATATAAATGGTAGAATTTAATTTTAAATTAATTTTTGATCTTAAAACAAAAAAACAAGTTTTTATGAAATAATAACTATCATAATATTGAGACTTGTATATGTCCAATTTCAAAGTGAAATTACTTATAATTACTAAAAATGGATTAAATGTTAAAAATATAAATTAATTATACATTAGAACAAATTTAAATGATAATATAACCATATATCCAAATTATATTAAATGGTGGTTTTTTAATAAAATACAGTATTTTTCACTATTCATTAAAAAATGAACATTATCAGAAAAATACAAAAATTTCATCCAAAGTAAATTTTGATGTCCCGATTATAAATAAGAGTATTATTTTTTCATATAGGACATGTAAATGTGTCAAATAATAGATTTAATTATGGTTCTCCTTCAAAAGGTGGTAAATTAACATTTCATATAATATTTTTAGTATTTTTGCTTAAAATTGGATTCATTCACATTTTGAGACTGTACATTTAATTTGATAAATGTAAAAACATTTAAAAAACATATATAATCATAGTGTGGTTAGTTATTTTAATTCCCACCAATACAACATCTAGGCGTTAACTACCATTTAAAATAATAATATTATATTATTATTGTACAATGTAAGATTTCAAAGAAACCCATTTTTGAGTATCCGGTATGCAATCGAACATAGAATCCGCTTTAAAGTAAAATTAATATTTAATTCACATATATTAATAAATATTAAAATGTTTTATTCTTTATTTACCTGGGATGATACATTTAGGTACTGCTACAACAGTCAAAATCTGATATAGAACGTTCTATATGGGGATTATATCTTTTGTGACTCAAGATTGTGGATGAATTCAATTTGACTTTTAAGAAGAATAATTATATATTGGGGCTCTATTATAAGTTGGTGATAATCTAGTAATACTATGGTATGCAGTATAAAGATCCTCTTATTAGAGAGAAGAGTCACTTGTGTTGGTGGTAACTTGAGAACTCTATCATGACTCTAGATTGGAACATTGTGCGACTAATTATTGATAGGAATGGGAAATTCCTTTATTTTAATCAACTATATATAGTGATTAATCTATAACCGAGGGGGTGGGAAGTGGGTATATCCAATTTCAATAAAATGTAGGACTTAGTATGAAATCTTGTAAAAATAATGTGTGTTCATTTATTTTTTGCATTGTTTATAGGATCCATTCATCCTAACATGTGACAGCGGATTAAAGGGATAAAAATAAAAAAATAAAATTTTGGAAAGCAAGTCAAACAAGATTCACCCCCTCTTAGCATGACTGAAATATCCATTTATTACATCAGGTTCAAACTAATTAATGAGTTTTAATTCAATCACTCCCTTTTGAAAAAAACTTAATACATGAATCATAATTGTATTTCTCCTATATAAAATGTTCATTCATCCATGTATAAAAATGTATCATTTATCTTTAATAAACATAAGAATAAAACATTACCAGATTATTTATTATCTGCATTAATAAACCTTTAGAACCTCATTTATTATATAGCACCAAAATATTTCTCAAGTACCGAATGTGTACATAGAAACTGAAGAGGGAATTATTCAAATATATGGACTTATAAATAAATTTTATTTATTCAAAAAATTTACAATGTAGATTATAATCCCACACATATTACATGAGATTTGAATTTAAATTAAGTAATTACATTAGTAAAATAATCTATAATAATTAATTTAGTTATAAAATGCAGAGTAACCAATTGTTTTATCTTTAACATGTTCCCTTATGGAGAAGTACTAATGGATGATGTGTTTACATTCACTCCCACATTTTTTTATTCCTAACCATGAAGACCCATGTTGAATACTCAAAACCCATAATAAATAACCTAGAAATAAAATACCAAACATTATTCCTCAAAAAAAAATTTAAACATACACCATTATATGTGTCTCAAAAAAGAACTTAACATCCATATTAGAAGTCATTTTAATGCCTATTTGATACTTCTCCATGACACAACTCCACTACACATCTTAAAGATGTACTTGGAAGTTGATTTTCTCGAATCATCACACCCATAAAAGAATATATATACGTATCAAATGATATCAAAATTATGAGTCCATTTATATATAATTATATAGTCTTTAGTTCCCTTAAGGTAACTTATTACGTTTTTCATAGCCTTCAAATGTTCTATACTGGGATTTCTCTAAAATCGTTAGAAAATTCCTTCTAAAAATTCAATATTAGGAAATATGTAGACCTGGAAATATTTTAAACATATATTAGAGAAAGAATACATGAATAATAAATTTTTTATTATTAAAAATCATTTTTATGTTTTTTCATGATGAATTTATCACCATTAATGATGGGTAATATACTTAGTGCATAGTCTTTCATACAAAATATCTCTAAGACTATATTAATGTAATGTTCTTGATAAATTCCAATATTGAATCCCCAAATATTCATATGTATTTTTAATCAAATGATATATGATGGATCATTGACATATTTCATGTTAAATATTTTTATGGAAAATGTATAACCTCATATATATAATCCTTATCATTTGTGACAAGTAAATTCTATCAATGTATATTAGATAAAAACATTTTTTTTACTCCCACTAATGATACAGATTATATATTGATCCATTATTTTTTATTCAAAACCAAATAGAGTAATTAAACTCTGAACTTTTAAATTCCACTGTCAAGATACATATTTTGAACTATTGATAGACATTTGGATGTTTCACAAGAAATGATCACCATTATTAGTGAGGGATCCTTCAGGTTGTTTCATGTAAAACTTTTCATCTAGATTACCATTAAGATATTAACTTTTCAACTGCATTTTTTTAATTAAAATTAAAAATGAGATGATAATGCTAATATAATGTGTAAGGAATCCTTTTTGGATATTAGTGAAAATATATCAGTTTAATCAATCCCTTCCTCTTGATTGAACCATTTATCAACTAGTCCGTACTTGTATCTCTCAATGTTACCCAATGTTTTTAAAACCTTTTTACATCCAATAGGATTTTAACCATTTTTAACCACAAAATGGTCCCAAACATCATTATCATTCTGGAAATTCATCTCCTTAGGCAAGTCATCATACCATATATTTGACTCTTTAAAACTTATGTCTTGTGAGAATATTTTGGGGTCATTTTCAAATCTAATATTTTAGTTATATTCTGGTAGATACACTATATTGTCACTAGAAAAATACAAATTTATAATCCTTGTGGATATTATCAATTATATTATATCATTTTCATGAAAAAATTGTGTTTGAAATGGTAGTTCAATTGTTTTTTATTTTTGAATCATTTGATTTAAGGGATGATAATAAACCATTTTTAGAACGATATTTGACCAAAAATACTTTAGTAAATTAAGATTTTCTATAAAAAATTATCAATATATCACTTGAAATAAATGGCTGAGCTTCCTAATTTTCTCCATAAGATTTTTTTTGATGAGATCAACCGCTCTAATCTTGCTTTTTCATGAAATTTTACATTATTTATTCCATAATATTATTGCACAATGATTGAGGATAAAAAATATATAATTTATAAATTTATGAATATCCAATTAAGTGGCCCATTATTTTCATGGAATCCAACTTATTTTCCTATCGATTATAAACACACAGTTCTGATCGACATCGTCAAATGCAAATGTGTCGAATGCTTGGTTTCCAACCCATTAAAAATTCCAAGAGTTTTTTTAAAATAGGTATGGGTGGAACATGATTCAAAATTTACAATGTTATTTTTTTTATTTATTTCACAATAATTAATGTAACTTAGAGGCACATTGAATAATTCACACAACTTCCATTAATGCTTTGTTTCTTCTTCTAGTCACACCATTTTGTTTAAATGAACCAGTCATAGTGAATTGTGGGGATATTATATTTTCATAAAGACACCTTGTAAATAGACCATGTAATTTTTCTTCATCAGTGTATCTGCCATAATATTATCCACCTCAACCTGACATCACAATCATAATATTTTTTAATAAATTAATTCTCTACTTTATCGTCAAAAACATTAAAGTTGTTAATTGATTCATTTTTATTTTGATGATAATAGATATATATTAGTAATAATAATAAATAATGGAAATAAATAATTTATGGGTATGTAAATACATGTCCTAGCTCTGCATATATTTATCTATAATTTTTAATATGGATGAATTTCTCATATCACCTTTATTTGATTTTTTTGTTTAATTTATATTAATAAAATCCATTATAGTTTCTGAACCAATGAATTTAAGATAACTAATTTCCCCATCCTAAAATGATATTTGAATTATATATTTTGAGATATTCCCTAATATTGGGTGTTATGACATAGAATATCTTTTAATTTTAACAATTATTTAATACCAATATTAATATTCATATTAAAATTTTCTATTTTACATTTCAAATTAGTTAATAAAATATAATCCTTCCATGTACCATATCCAACAATGTAATATCCTTATATGTAGTAAAAATTAGTTTTACAAAAACTGAATGTAAAACCTAATGGTACATGTTTGGAAGTATATATACAGTTATTGGAGATGCTTGGAAAATAAAATTTCTTTTCAATAAACAAACTAAACCCAATTCATAGCCCTATAATTAATCTACCCATGGATTAAACATGTGATCACATAATATTTATTGAATATATTCTTTGATCACTTCCCAAAGGTTTCATAAGGTTTTTCATAACCTACATGGTATTTCAAATATGAATTATAGAACCATAACCAATCGACCATTTGTTATAAATTAGATAAAATATATTTGTTTCATAACCAAACAATTATATTGAAAAACATTTCCTTTCAATACATCTTAAAAATTTTATAAAACATTTCCTTCAATGTTATTTTCCATTATAGAACAAATTAATGAGTTTTTATAGCATACCGGTAAGGACACCATCAAAATTGGTTCCAGAGCTAATCTTCCTTTGGCTTAGGTGGATTGGGGTTTCCGCTTGTGTTAGTGGTGGGTTATCGTGGAACCTGTGACACCAAATGAACCTTTTATATGTGGGTATTTATTTTATGTATTTCCAATAAGATTGAGGTGTTTTTGCTTGAAAAATGAATAAATTTGGGAATTTTTCTAGGTCACAAAGTTTTCACATATTTTTTAAAACCATACATTCTAATGGTAAAATTTTATTCCCATTTTAATAGTCAAAATTTTATTGGTTACTACATGGTTTGGTAAATAATTAATGTAAATAATTTGACCCACTAAGAAATTGGAATTTTTTTAGTTTTTCCCCTTTTAATTGGGTTTTTCTCCATTTGGGTCCCTAATTCAAACCCACCAACCAAAACACATATCCCAATATTATCTATCATTATACAAGAAATCCATGATGCTTTTGTTATGGTTTCATGGTGATTATTCACCAAGATTTAAATATTAGGGTTCCATTCTCATTATTATTGGGTTTTCTACCATTTTTTTCTTGATCTCTAACCATTGTTTCCTTGGTTGGATGATTTCAATTCCCAATGTTATTCTAATATTTTGGTCTTCCATTCTAGGGGATGAAATCTATATCTTGAAACCTAATTTAGTGGTATTCATCAAAGGATGTATAATTCCACCATATGATATATGTGTTTCCATTCTTATTGTATTAAGTATTTTCATTGAGGCTTGTATTTAAAAATTCATTTTTGATCTAGATACTTATAATGTAGTTAATCTAGGTATGTTTTACCAAGGATTCCAATAACTTATCTTAGTATTGATTTGTAATATTAGGTGGAATTTTATATCTAAATGGATCTTTAATGTAAATTGGTATTGTTTTCAATCCATATACCTAATAAAATTAATAATAAATTTTTATTTAATAAATGTGATTTATTATTATTTTTTAATGAAAGACATTTTATAACGTGGGTTTATAATTTTGGATTTAAATGTATTGTATGATTTTAAAATAGGTGTGTCATTTTTAAGCAAATTTATCAGTGGTTTCATTTGATTTTTAACTATTCTTTAATTTTTATTTTAAATATCTCTTGGAAAATTAATTCTCTTCAAAATATTTATTTAAAGGTATTTTCAATTGGATATTTTATAAATGATAAATGAAAGGCCTAGTTGGAACTTTGTGATGTGATATTTGTTTAATTATTTGGTTGTATCATTGTTGATTCCCATTGCACTAGTTAGTGATGTTTATGAATATCCATGAGATTGATGTTTGAATTGGGATTCATGAAATGATTATGGGTTTGGGTTGCTTGATAATGGAAAAATGGGAGGGGTAATGATATTGTTGTGATCTTATCCTTGGGATTTATTATTTGTCATGAGACAATGTTTTTATTGAAAGTGGCCCACCTCCTTTAGTAATTCCATGAGGGACCCTGGTCTTCTATGTGGGTAGTCAAGGGATGTTGGATATACTATTTTAGATTTTTCACTAGCCACTAGCCTCTTGTAAAATGTATACTTGGATAGGTGGTTTTCATCAATGCGACTAGTTAAGAGTATTTTAGTTTACAGGATGTGTGAACATTAACCAACTGACAGTTGTTCCAACTTTTTGTATAAAGTAATTTCCTCATTAGACCAGGTCGTGTTTCTTAATAATATGTATCCTATTTTTTGAATTTTTATTATTTATTGGTAGGTTTGTTTCTTATTTATTTGATGGACATTTCATTAATGTATTGAATTTTTTTTTTCTTGATATTGATTAATTTCCATCCATACATTTACTACAATGTTTTATGACAATCTATGAATTTGTTTTCATTATAGTTTTTTCTTTTTCATATCATAGATTTGTGTTAGGTATGATAAATTATTTAATGTAAAATGGGTATATAGTTTTTTAAGTTCTAGTATTTATTAGAAAATCCATTGAAATTCTCTAAACTATTTGTGAGTCTGTTATCAAATGTACTATTTTAAATATAATGGAATGATTTAAACTTCTTATTTAATAGTGTGATGTTTTAAATTTAGATGATTGTTTTTTGAATTACAATTGTTTTTGAAAAATATCTTTATACCTTGTTTTATAAATGGAATTATTTGAGAAATTACACATTGTATTTTTTATCAATATACCATGAATATGAAATGAAAAACAATTTGTTCATATTATTTTAAAACTATTAGTTTGGGTTTATATTAAAAATGGAATTAAATGTACTCATTTTGACATCATAACTCATAGAATCGGTTGGATCATATTGTGTTTCAACAACCTTGTCCTTTTAATATTTTTTGGTTTTTGAATTAGTATATTAAATAATGTAAAAGTTTATTAATTATACAATTTTTGGTTGTCTATAATTATTCTTTATATTCATTTACTCTGAAAGTTCTTCCAACACATGAATTACATACACCGGGGTTTTGGATTGGACTCGTCGTGTATATGTTAATTCATGAGGATAAAACCATCCCGAATGGTTATTTATAACACCCTTAATGATTTTTATTACCCTAAAGGTATCATAGAATCCACTAAGGTTTAGTTTAGGGTCAGCTCAGCTGTCAATTTGGATGGATTCCCAGGATGATATGTTACAAATAATACTAAAGCCTAGGTTTCTTGAAAGGGGAATATTTTTTTAGATTCCCCATATTATTATTTGGGGGTTAGTGGTAGAAAGAAGTTAATAACACAAGGGTATGTGATGTAGGTATGAGGAAGTTATTAGACAACACTTAAATTTGTTGAGTCTCGAGTTTCCATGGGTCGTAGGGTGTTTTATATTGAGTATGGGTTTTATATTTTTTTTGTTTTTGTGACATTATTATGTGGTTTTATGAAACTATAAAATGTAGGTATATTTTAGGAGATGTCACCTGAAATTAATCATTTTAAAGTTAATTTGGAAGGAATTAATAGGGTAAATGATTATGTTTCACAATCTTTTCGACAGTTATCAGGTCGAATGAACTATTATAGAGAATATCTAATATAGCATTCATGTTTTGTACACAATCTGAAAAATGATGCTGCTAACCATGCATAATGGATAATGTTTGGAAACAAATTCACTTCATTAATGTTTTTTGATTATTAAATCTTGGAAGGTGGTTTTATTAGTTATTGAGCATAATTTATTGGATTTTGATGTTTTTATAATAATGTATTACAAAATGCTTTGTGATTTAGTAATTGATATTGTTTGAAACATTATTTATTGGGTGAATTGAGGGGTTCTTATAAAATTTCATGAAAATTATTACATGATATTTTAGTAAATTCAATTTAGGGTTTTATTATCTCTAACATACATTGAGTGTGTTGAATGATATTTTTTCTAATATATTGTGTAAATTTATGAATCGGGGTTTTGTGTCATTGATTTCTTTTCATTAATATTTTATTCCCATATATTGAATTTTGAGGTGGTATGTAAATTTTATTGGTTTTTATTGTGTTTTTAATCTTTCTGTTTGAATTAAAAGCGATTTATTTTTTGATAATTTAGAATGTGACCCCCAATAATGAGATAACATGTCAATAAGGGAATTATATAGGTAGATTATAACGTGATCCTTGTGTATTATTTCTTGTCCCAGACTCTATCCACACTCATGATGGAGTTAAAGTGCCATGTTCTTCTTAGATCAAAGATCATTCATGGGAGTTCTTGAATAATAATCTCTAATTATTCTACGGTTATCAATTATCTCATGGGGAAATTGAATGGCTATCTTTGTTTGATAATATTTTGGACTCAGTATAATATTCTGAAGCCTCGAGGGGGAGGTGGACTATTCCCTTTTTTGAACAATTGGTTTTGGAGTGGAAAAAGTTTTATATTCATTACCAAACATTTTTTGGTGTTGTATTGGTGTTATTTTATGGTTACCTTCATTCAATGAATTTAATATTAATATGTGATAGTTTAGAAGGTGATGAGTTTTTATGTATCTTATACTGTGATCTGTCAGTAAAGTTGATGTGGGATATTTTGTTTTCATAGTGACTTTTTCTCAATAGTTGGATACTAATTATTTGAATAAATCATGGATTTTTAAAAGTTGTCATTGTTAAGATATTAATTCATCCACATTTTAATATTCCCTAACTACATATTTGGAAGTTGTTTATAATAACATCGTTATAGGGGAAATTTTGGTAGTTTAACATGAAATATGTAGTGAATTGACTCAATATATAATTATTAAGGACGATTAGACTAATGAGAAGGTGAAGCATGGAAGCGATGATGGTGTAAATCCGTCATCTTAATTCACTACTCAGGTTTTGGTAAAGAAGAGGACATTAGTTTGTTTTTATTGTGATATGTCTAGGCATGTTAATGCCTTGTATCCACCATCATCGAATACCATTCAATTGTGTGGAAGTCCTAATCACATAAATCTAGATAGCAGTATATGTTTTTATTTTCATGGGAGAGTTGAAAGTTGAGTGTTGTTTTGGGAGCATCAACTTTTGTAATTTATATTTGTTTCATAAGGCTTATCCCATGTATTTTTTATAATATTACATTTTATATATAATGTATTCATGAGATTTTTTGGATTATTTCCATATATTTTGCTATTATCATGTCTATATACAATTGATTCATGTTGTTTTATATGCATTGTGTGGACCATGAGTTGGGTTTGTTTAATGACACACATGGGGATGCCTTTTGTGTGGGATAGAGTATTCGGTGAATGGTGTTGGATTATAATGAGACAATGAGAGATAAATATTGTAGATTTTATTTAGGATCTCAATGATTAAATGATATGTGAGGTTTTATTCTGTTACCCATCATGTAGATCCACACCTGGAGCTTAGATCCATCCCATTTCATGTTGATCTATGGTCATGTCTGAGATGTCTCTCTTATTTCATGGAGTGTGTTTTCTTGGTGACCATGTATAGTGAACTTATAGTTTTTCTTGAGGATGTATTCTCTTGTGGTGTTTTGAGCTAGTGGGTTTTAGGTATGGGAACTCTATACCTTGGGAGATGATCACCTTTTTGGATGTTATTATCTAATGTTTCACAAATGTAGAAATATTTTAAATTATCATGATACTTGTGCATGGTCTATTTGTGTTTTTTCCATTATAATGAAGTGATACTTCAAGATTACTTTGGTTTGGATGTGATACCATTTGACACTAGTGACCTCAATTGTTCAAGATGTGGTGTTTTTTATTTGACCTTTGATATGATTTGGGAATGGGGGGCTCTTAATTGTAGTGGATTTTTATCTTAGGATAATAGGTTGTGTTTATGTTTTTTCCTATAATATCTTGGATTATAATTAGATCATAAGAACGTAAATTCCAATTTCATTTTTATTTATCTTTACTTATATAAAGTGAAGAGTTTATTTATTATGATTCCTAGTTCGTTATTGATTTTATAATTCAAATCATTATTGATTTTTTATCCAAATGAATGGGTTGTTGATGTCCCATGTTCTTGTTTTCAGATGAAAAAGTGTTTTTATTGATTGATCCCTCGTTATTAGGAAGTGAATATTTTCATTAGTAATTATCCTAAGATTCGAAGCACTTTATAGTGGATGAAAGTTTCATGTTAGGGAGAATTATGAAAAACGATTTTCACTTTTATGTGTGTTTATATTGAGTTAGATATGTTTTAGGGTAAAAATTAGAAAAAGATGGTCTTTTTAGGCCTTACAGTTTATACATGGTTTTGAAAATAGTATAGCCTAAATGTGTAACCTTATATAATTTTAAACATTATAAATTTTCATAGTTACCACATGGTTTTGTAAAACAAGTCGGTAAACCATGTGACCCACTCAAAATAGGTATTTTTTATTTTATCCCTTTTAATTATAATTACCTCTCTTTGATTACCCACTTTTAACTAGCCAACCAAAACTACTCTCCTATCCTCCTCCCTTCTTCTCTAATCCCCCCGTAATGAATTTTTGATGGATTCTTGGTGATTATTCACCTGAATTTAAAGGTTAGTGTCTCATTATCCTTCTTTATGTGTTTTATACCATTCTTTTATTTTTATATAACACTAGTATCCATGGTTATATAAATATAATACATAGGGTTTTTCTATAATTGATTTTTTTCTTTCTATGGGTTGTATTCTCTATCATGATACCAAATTGGGCTGTTTTCATCGAAGGTGATATGATTCCACCACATGAGGTATGCTTTTTAATTATATTGTTTTTTATTTAATAGTTACATGGATTATTGACTTTATAAATCATTTTTATCATGATAAATATAATGTAGTTTATATAATTTCTCTTAGATTTCATTTTTCATATTGGGTGGTGTTTTATAACTAATAGAACATTGATATAAATTAAAATTTTATTCATTATAATTGATTTATAAAATTTTAACATTTTTTTTATTTTTGAAAATTATTTATAATGGTGTTTTTAATGAAATATGTTTTAATAATTGGGATTTCCATTATGGTTTTAAAGGTTTATTATTATTTGGAAAGGGGTTTGTATTTGTTTCAAAATTTGGTTTGTGGTTTCCTTTTTAATTGATGATTCATTGATATTTATTGTTAATTTCCTATTTATTATTTGTTAGCTTAAATTTATTTTTGAAAATGTTTTCCTAATGTATATTTTATAATTGATATGTGAGAGGCCATATTGGAACACTGTGATGTGTTGTTTGTTTTATTGGATAGAAGCGTCCTTATTGTGCCCCATTATACTTACTAGTGATGTTTATTTATATCCATGTTATTGACTGTTGAATTATGATTCATGATATTATTAGGGGTTTGGAGGATTTTGATATGGACAATATGGGAGGTGGAATAGATATTTTTTTGATGTTATCTTTGTTTTTTTCATGATATGATGTTTGTTTTGAACGTGTCCACATATATTATTTACATTAAGAGGGACCCTAGGATACCATGTGGTAAGTCAATATATTTTTTATGATAGTTTATATGACAAAATTTATATTAACCCTAGTTGAATGTAATAACATGATTGGGGTTTTCATTGATTAGACAAGTTGAGAGTGATTCAGTTAATGGGATGTGTGACCATATTCCAACGTATATTTGGTTCATCCTTGTGTATCTAGTACATTATCCATTATTCATGATGTTGTTTCCTGATTATACATGACTTATGTTATGCATTTTTATTATTTATTATAATGTGTTTTGCTTATTGATTTGATATAATTTTCCGTGATGTACTGATCTTCTTGTGGTATAGGCTTGATATTTACTTTTTTTATCCAATGTTTTACTATAATTAATTAATAATTACTAAGGATATATTTTAAATATAGTATTTCATTATTACTTTTTAAATTTTAGTTAACTTTGTTAATAATTTTCATAATAAGAAGGTTGAATTTGTTTTCATAGTGCTAGACTCTATTATAATGTCTTGGAAATACTTTAAACCATGTGAGAGATTTTTTTCAAAAGTATTGTTTTAAAAAGAAAATAATTGTTTAACATACTTCTTGAAATTTTATAATGATAGATTATAGTATTTTTAATTGTAATTTCTTTGAAAATAAATCTTTATTCACTATTTTATAAATATGGTACATTGAAAAATTGAAGGTTGTATACTTTTTTAATTCCAATATCTGGTAAATAAAATGAAAACCTATTTTTTATATTATTTTAAATAAATAAATATTACTTTATTTTATAAAATTATTTAAATAAACTCATGGTGGTATCTTAATTGCCTTTGGATAACATACTAGATACCCATGTTGGTGGGTATTTATTACTCATGTTTATTATATGTTTATTTATGTATTATTTTTTGTGTATTTTTTGGTGAAAATTTCCATTGGATGAATATTGATGTTAGGATCATGGTGGTCACCTTAGAGTCACGTAGAGATATTGTTTGGTACCTTGATTTCCTAGAACAAGTTGGCCCATGTTGGGTTTTTTTTCAGTTTGGCATCCTTCTTATTTTTAGTTCAAGTTTTAGTGTTTTAAATCATCTATTAAATGATTATTTATCAAAAAACATTATTTATTAAATGTTCGGATGCATATATTGATGGTTTATACTTATTTATTTCGCCAAGCCTTAAACCACCTAGATACCTCATGTAGTGTTTCTAGATGGGATCTGATGATTATTTTTTTGATTATTGATGGTTAAACCATCTACAATAGTTATGTTTGATACTCCTGATACTTTTCATGAACCCAAGGGGATCCGGGATGCTCATTGGGCTAGTGGTGTGTCAAATTGGGAACTGATTTGGATGGAGACATGAATAGGCACATTATAGATCCCTCTTAATATTAGGCTGGGATAGAAATTTCATTTTCCCCTACGAATTATCTTGTAATTTACGATCTATTTATTTTGATTAATTTTCAGTAGATTGGTTTTACTCATTTATATCAACAATATTTTCTTCGCTGTGAATACACATGGTCATTAATTAATTAATTGACCATTTATCTTTATGTGTGTTATAAGAGATTTTAAATTTCCCATATTGATGTGGAATTTTTTTGATAATATAATACACAATTAACAACTTGAGTATATTATTATTGATATTATTAAGCTGAGACACAATGTTCCACACCTGTGTTATTTTATCATGAACATCATCTTTGTTGGTGAGTCTCATATGTGATAACCCGAAATTTTATCAATGTAAATTACTTTATTAAAAATATTTCATATATTATAATAATATAAAATTACATTATTATGACAACAAAAATAATATAAATGAATAACGAATAAAAATATAGGTAATTATAGAAGTAAATGAAAATTTATTGGTGGAAACGTAACATGTCATTTGCAATAGAAATGCGACACTTATGAATAGTAAATCATCCAATGGAATTGTAACCACACCTATAAAAGTAATAAAATAAAATTTTGGCCTCCTATAAATGAATGTATGATACATATTATATCAAAATACAAGTAAATAATTTTATTGAAAATTATTAATTATGTTTTGGTATTTTTGTACGTTATACATATTTAATTAAAATTTTAAAATTAATATAACGATTTAAAAGAAATATTTTTTTATCAAATTTATTAATAAATTAGTATTGTTTCTCTTATGATTATAACATGATTTTATGAGACCTTATTTAACTTTTCAGAGTGTTATAAAATCTGTTACAATTTTAGAATATGTAATTTTGAGTAAATGAGTATTTTAATTAAAAATTAAATTTTGCATATTTATAAAATTATTTTCATAAAATGGAGTTAAATTTATAAATTTACATGTTGAAAAATAATTAGGGTTTTTATTTTGGATTTTTAAAAAATACATAAATTTTTTTTGGATGATAAAATACAATTATTTTTTATAAATGAAAAATATATGAATTTATTAGACATTATTGATGTAAGGATGAAATAGTAACTGTTAGTTATAAAAAATTACTTATTAAATTTAATAAACACTATTTCTTATCTTGATATATAATAATAAACTAATGATTAAAAAAATTAGGAAACACCATTCTCCTCTAGTAAAAACACCACCCCTCACCACCTCTTCACCTCAAATCATCCAGGCTTTGATCATTGTAAAAATTCAGTTCTATAGTCTTCCAAAGCCCCTCCCCAACGCCAATGATCTATTTTTCTCATCAAAATACCAAAAATATTTCTCTAATGTTGTTTTCATGTAAAAGAAATTGAAGGGGAAAATTCCACTTTCCTTTTATTTTACATTATTATCCTTTTCTTTTCTTATTGTCTCATAATCTCCCTTCATCAAAATGGTATGACAAATCCAGTACCTTACATATATTGTAATTTTATATTTATAATATAATAAACCATCATTATTACTATATCCCTAACATTTTATTCTAAAAATGAATACATCATCTATGAGGCATTAATTTATCACTTTCAAGGACGACAAATTTTACTTTTCCATTAATACCATAATTTTTAGTGATAAAACCATTTTTGTTGTTAATTAAAATTAAAATTTATATATTAAATCCTATATAATGTTTTGTAATCATTATACACACATTATTATTAAAAAATAAAACAAAATTAGTTTGTCGTGAGTGAAAATCACCCAAAATAATCCAAAGGATTATCGCTATCATATTATCTAATGATTCATAGTCACACAAAATAATCAAATGAATTATATAAAAAATTTACCATATAGATGTTAATAAATAAATTATGAATACAATTCTTGGTTTTAAATTACATATTACAAAATCTTTGATAATCTTATAAAAGAAAACTAATCATGAAAATATGAAAATGAGCACCCCCAAATAATGAAATTGAACTCTACAACTCATAGAAAAGACCACAAATGAACATAATAAAATCATAATAAATCAATTACATGTAGAGAGTGTTTTTAATTAATTAATTAATGTATTCAATTTTTATATCCAGAACATTAAGATCATGTGCAGAACTATTTCATACATAAGATAAGGGATTCTACATAAACCTCTATTTATTACATTCGAGTTACACTTTATCCATATTTACCCGAATGTAATGATTCATTATTTTTATTTAATTCCTAAAAATTCTGTTTATATGTTACAAAAATTAAATATATAGATCATATCATCCCTCTTTAATTGGTTGATATGTGTTTTAAAAAGTTTCTTTTTTCGATTCTTCCCGATAAGTAAGTCAAATGCAAGGAAACATCCTAATTTCATACCCACTTCCAAGTGCACTCCATAATATTTTTTAATCCACCATTAATTATATAAAATCACTAGTTTTATCATGAAAACTATCCTAGATCTTTATTTTTCTTTATGAAAACAAATCGGCCTTTTCTTCTTTGAGTTCTCTTTAATATAGTCTTTAAACCACACAAAAATGCTTCATTTCAATAGATTCTTAAACACTCGATTTACAAGTTTCCACTTAAACTAGAAATATATTATATTGATCTATTCCTATTTCCCCTTATCACAATCCATGTATGTTTTGAATCCATTATTTCTTGGAAATATTTATGATATGCTATTTTTTATGCCTTGTGACATGATTATGATACACATTTCATTCCACGGGTAACCCTCATATTTATTTTTCTTGTGGAACAAATTTACATAAACATGTAATGAGGGGTGGACCCATATTGTTCTCTAAATAATTGGGTATTATTTAGTCTTGTTACACTTCATGTTGGGACATGGAGTGAACCTTATTCATTTATTGGACTTTGTCCACCATGTTATATAGTCTTGGAAGTTATACATGACTCATGTTTATGTAATTTTATATGTGATTTCCACATTCCTATTATTCATGATTATATTTTCCCATTTTATACATGTAATTATTAATTACTTTTATTCACTATCTGTGCCTTTAATTTCATCATGTTATTCCTTCTAACCCATGTGTTATATTTTATTCCAATTATAACTCCTTTATTTGAATTTTTATCTCATCCATTTTTTTCATGTATTCTACATATTAATCTTTCTAATCCATGTGTTATATTTTATTCCAATTATAACTCATACAATTATGGGTTAAATCAGTGGATAAGATAATATATATCCTCTTGTGTTTAGAAGAAGAGAAATTTATGATGGATGTTTGACATTTTAATGGGGAAGCTTATTAGTAGTGGACATTCATCAAGAACACAAAGTCTAGGGAGGAAATTGATTACATGGAATGGAAGGATTTCATGAAAGTATTTTTCAATAAATATTTTCCCCAAACCCTCTATCTTAAAATAAGAGGGGAGTTCCTTAGAATAAATAATATTGATGGTGATTCAATCATGTCTTTTGAAGAAAACATTACAGGGATTGTAAGATACACCTATAAATTTGTCGTGAACACTTGAACAAATATGGAAAAAATTAATTATATTAATTTAGATTCTATTAAATGCATTGGTGGTATGATACATTGACATCTATGAGGAGATTTTCTGGTGTGACCTCAATGTCGAAATGAAGATCAGAGACTCTTAGTGGTCTCATCGTCCAGGGGATAAAAATGGGTAAATTGAGCTTTATATGGGTGGATCTAAATATAAATCACATGATGTAATGAAAAATAAACATCCAACATGTAAACATTCTTGGAGGAATCGACGTAGAATCTTCTTAAAGGGATCCAAGAGATGATTCAAATGTGAAAGAGAAGGGCATATAAAAAATAACTATTGAAGCGATATGAAGAATCCAACTAATTTGGATGAGTAAAATAAGCTTCAGATCAACAGTCACCCTATAGTGAAATTTTTCAAATACAAGGAACATGGGAATTATGCTAGTCGTTTCCCTATTCAAATGGTTGTTGGATTAAATAAAAAAACAACCTCCATGGTAGTAGGGAATAGATTATGCTATAACTACTGCTCAGGTAGATCATAAAAATGATGTTGTAAAAGGTATGTTGGTTATACCTTCAATAATATTGAAAATACTATTTGATTTTGTTTCTACACATTATTTATTATCATGCTAATTTAGAGAATTACTCAATCACCACCTAAAATATGGAGGTTAAGTTATCTATAATAACAAAAAATTGGGAAATTGTTGAATCCAAAGTATTTTACTCCTCCACAGATATGTTTTGGGGAATAATCCTACCAAAAAATGTTATAATACCACCACTGGTAGAGTTTGATGATATTGTAGGTATGGATTGGAAATCCTTATATAAATCCACTATCAATGGTAGGGAATAGAAGATCAATCTTCACATCCTGATGAATCCCCCCAATTTGTACAAGTTTAAGGAAGAGGATGAATCTTATTCATAATAAACAAATCAAATGTGGATATTTATTCCTTAAGATCATGCTTATCTAGATCAAATTATTGAGACAAAGGAGAGATTCATGATCGAAGACATGCCCCTTATGAGGGACTACACTGATGTGTTCCCAAAGAGTTCAATGTCTTCTTCATGATCAAGAAGTTGAGTTCTAAATTGATATTACTAATGGATCCTTGGATATATCAAATAAAACATATATAATTACCATCTTGGAGCTAGAAGAACTAAATAAGTCATTACAGGAGAATACATATAATTGTTTTATAAGAATGGTTACTTCACTATTGGGTGCACTAGTATTATTTGTCAAGAATGAGGATCGGTCAATGAATTTCTGCATTGATTTGTTTGAGCTCAAAATAATAATAATAAAGAACAAATATCCCCTATCATGGATAAATGGAATTTTACATCATCAATATGGGTCCAACTATTTCTCTATGGCGTACCTTTTGTTGGGATATCGACAATTAAGGGTGAGGAAGGAAGATATTACCAAGACTACCATTCAAATTAGCTACGAATACTATAAGTTAATAATGATTCCCTTAAAACTTAATAATACTTCAGAAATTTTCAGGTATTTAATGATTTGAGTCTTTAGAGATTACCTCTGAAAATTTAAGTTAGTCTCTATCGATTATATTTTGATATATTATAATAGAAAGAAGGAAAATGAGGATAATTTTAACACTGTTCTCAAGAGTTTGTGAAGGGAAAATCAATATGAAATGTATAATAAATAAGAGTTATATATGGAGGAAGTATCATTATTGGGGTATGTAATCACCAGAAAAGGGATATATGTGGAATATTTTAAGACAAAGGCAATCAGAGAGTGGCCCGACACACATTTGTAATGGAGATCCATATTCTCCATAGTCTAGCTGGGTATTACTGAAGGTTAGTTATGAAATTCTCACAATTTTTAGACCAACTGTCCAAGCTAAATTAAAAGGGAGAAACGTTTGTAATGACTTGTGAATGTGAAAGATGATTTAAAGACTTGAAAAAGGCTCATCACTACACCAGTGATCACACTATGAATAAGTGGGTAACATTGTGTTGTGTACAAAAATGTTTTAACTAATGTAATATGACATATACTGATGAAAAATGGTAAATTGATATCCTAAACCTTAGGGTAGTTGAAATTTAATGAGCAAAACTATCACACACATGACAGGGAGTTGGAAAATATGATTATTGTATTTAAATTATGGAAGAATTATCTATATGTGTATAATTTTGAAATATATATTTATCATAAGATTATCAAATATATATTCACATAGAAAAATCATAATATAGACTACTAAAGATGGTCTAAGATCATAAATGATTATGAATTCCAAATCCACTACCATCCTAGTATGGAAAATAATGTTGTTGATACTCTACGTATAAAGGACCCCATTTTTTATCAATGATGAGAATTTAGAAGGATAAAATATTCATAGAACTATAAAGGATGAACATCAGAATTGTTAAAGAATGATACTTAACAATCCTTTCTCAAATAATTTCTCAACCACCCCTTATAGGGAAAATATAGGATTCTTAATGAATTGATGTTGAAATTCAGAAAAGAGTGGATACTATTCAAAAGGGGAAATCCTATGAGTTCATGATTGATGGGGATGGAGTTGTAAGATTTGGGATATGACTATGTGTACCATCCAATCAATATATAAAGAATGTTATCTTAAATAACACACATAGCTAAACCTTCTCTATTCAACCATGGAGAAAAAATATGTTTTGATATTTCTGAGAGATCTATGGGTGGGACATTATGAAGAATGAAATAACTAAATATATTTAAAAGTGTCTGGTATGTCAGCAAGTGATGGATGATATACAAAAGTCTTAAGGGTTAATGATACCACTACCAATTCCATTATGGAAGTGGGAGAACATTACCATGAAAATATTCAGTCAAATTTTATGGACATCATGTGGAAACAATTATATATAGGTTACGTTGGATTCTTTTACTATGACAACACACTTTATCACAATTCTAGAGGACTTTTGAAAAGTTCTAATTGCTTGGGTATACATCAATGAAGTGGTAAGTCTGGATGGAGTACCAGTATCGATTGTATTTGATTGAGATTCCATATTCACCTAAAAGTTCTGTAAAATATTACATCATGATCTAAGCACTGAGATGAACATCAGTATGGCCTATCATCCTCAAACAGTTTTCCAATCTAAGAAGACAATTCATAAATAGGAAGACATGTTGAGAAAATGTACTATGAAATTCAAATGAGGATGGGACCAACAACTTCCTCTAGTATAGTAATTTTATAACAAAATTTTATAATAGTGAATCCAAGAGGATCCATTTGATTCCATATATGGGAAAATATGTATAATGCCATCATGTTGGGATGATGTATATGAACGTAAGTTTCTAAGACCAGAAATTTTAGAAGAAATCGGGGAAAGGTAAAAATCATTAAGTAGCACATCAAGAGATCCCAAAGTTGAGAAATGATCTATGCAGACAATCTTCAATGGTTAATTAAGTGTAATTATGGAGACATGGTATTCCTCTGAATATCTCAATGTAATAGGATCATGATATTTGGGAATAATTGAAAGAAAAGTACTAGGTACCACGACCCCTTCTAGATCATTTATCTTGTTAGAGCCATGAAATATTGATTAAAACATCCACCAACCACGTCTCATGTACCTGATGTATTCCATATAACACTCTTGGTGAAGTACATATGGGATCCTTATCATGTACATAATTTAGAGGTGTTAAAATTTGATAATGATCTCTCTTACGGGTAGCAACCAGTGAAGATATTGGACCGTAGAGATAATGTTCTATGAAACATGAATACTCACCTGGTCAATGTAATATAGAATATCCATATATACAAATAAGAAACATAGGAACAAAAGGAACTTATAAAGTATAAGTATCCACACTTTTTTCCCCAGAATATGTAAAATAATGTTTCGAGATCAAAATTTCATAAGGGGGAAGAATGTAACGACCTAAATAATTTTCAATGGAAATTCTATTCTTATAATTATTTCATATAGTATAATAACATAAAAAAAATTATGAACACAATGAAAATGTTATAAATGAAGAATAAATAAAATAATATGTATTTCTAGAAGTTAAGTATCATTTACCAGTGTAATAGTAACTTGAGTGTTGGAATAGTAATGTAACCCTTATGGATATTAAACCATCCAATAGAATTGTAACCTCACTGAGGAATGTGTAAATAAAATTTAGGCATTCATTAATTGAATGTATGATAATAATTATAACATAGTATAAGAAAATAAATGTTTTAAAAATTATTAAGTATGTTTTGGTATATTTGTATGTTATAAAGATATAAGTACAATTTTAAAATTAATATAGTTATATAAAAGAAATTTTACTAACAGAAAATGAATTAATAATTTAAATTATATTTTTTTTTTGATTTAAAATAATGTTATGAGGCATTATTTAATTTTTAAAAGTGTTTTAAAATTCATTATAATTTTAAAATATGTATTTTTCGAGTAAATGGTGATTTTATTTAAAAATAAAATTTATCATCTTTAGAAAATTATTTTCATAAAATTGAATTTATTTTTTAATTATACACATGAAAAAATGATGATGGTGAATTTTTGGGGCTTTTTTAGAAAAATAAATTTTTACGAGAATAGTAAAATATTATAATTTTACTTAAATGATAAATAACATAAACTTTTGAGTCATTGTTGATGTATGTATGAGGTAAGAACCATTACATTAGACTCGCATACACTAGTTACTATATTAACCATCACAAAACAACATTATTTCCTATCTTGGGGAATAATAATAATCTAATGATAAAAATAATGAGAAAACATCACTCTCATTCACTTTAAAAATCACCCCTCAACACCTCTTCACCTCACAAATTCCAAGATTCTATCCTCTTAAAAATTCTTCCAAATACTTTTCCCACTCCCCTCTCCCATTTCTATTAGATCTTTTTCTCATCAAAAGAACAAAATATATTCCCTAAGGAGGTTTTCAAGAAGCAGAAATAAATGAGGTAAATTCCCCTTTCATTTTTATTTTAATTTTTTTCATGTTCTTTTATTATTATATCATCACCTTCCCCCATCCAAATGGTATGAAAAATACATTACATCATATATATATGAATTGTTTTATGATTATCAAAAAATCCATCATTAATCCCATATTCTCTCCCTTTTATTATAAAATTGTAACCACCTTCTATGAGGTGTTAATTTATCACCTTCATGAATGACAAATTTTCCTTTTCCATTAATGCATCCAAGGTAGGTCATAAAACCATTTTTATGGTAAAAAAATTATAATATATGTATTAAATATTATTTAATGTATTGTAATCCTTATTTACAAATGATTTTAAATAAATAAATAAAACAAGTTCATTATGAACGAAAACCTCCCAAAATAAACCAAATGACTATCAATGAAATCTTATATAATGATTCATCATCACTAAAAATAACCAAATGAATTATATATCCATTAAAAAATATGGGTGTTCATTAAAAACTTATAACATCAATTATGGTTTCCACTTTCATTTTACATATACATCCATACTCTTATACAAGAGAACCGGTCATGTAAACTAATTAAACGATCACTCCCAAAAGATGAAATTGAACACTTAACTAATAAAATATTCCATAAATGATATTAATAAAATTATACTAAATAAATTAAATTTAGAGACTATTATTAATTAATTAATTAATCCATCTAATTTGACTATACATGACATTAATATCTACTACAGAAATGGAACATATGAAGGATTTTACAACAAAAATAGATTGAATTCCTAACAATAAATGAAATTTAAATGACATAAATAATATTCATTTATCACTAGAGAGTAGATATACCAAGACATTAATGAATTTATCGATATGAAATATTCCTAAAAATCAGTTAATTTAGCATGATTAAAAATTCTCTCTATGAATTGGAAGGATTCTCGGTGCTGATATACACACACATCATATCTGACATGGATGACCTGGTAAAATCATACATGGAAATTATGTAGTCTTTTATGTGTAATGTTTGTTAGGTAAGTTTCATATTTGTGTATCCCACCTTTTTATATTACCTTGTTTTTTATTTTTTTTGATGTGTTCACTATTTGATTCCCAATTATGTTGAGTCTTATAGTGGATGTAGAGTGATCTTCTTTAGAAGGATGAGACCAAATGATAATAAAAGGGACTGCAATCTCTCTTTTTAGAGAGATGAATTTGGAATATAAATTAATAATATTTCCTACATTACCTCTTTAATTTTTATTCTAATTCTTGTTCTTCTTACAATGTGATTCAGAGTTTGATCCTATGATTCAATGATAGGTAGTCCCCTTAGTGCTGATAAAGTTCATATTTATAAATGAATTTTACTATAATTGATAAATGCTCATCCCATATTTAAAAATAACCCTAATATAATTTCACCTTTCCAGCACCATTTAATCTTTAAAATAATGTAATATATTCTACTGTCTCCTTCGAATATTTCAGAAAAATAAACCCACAAAAACAATGATATGTTTTTTATACATCTTTTAATCCATATTTCAAAAAAATTATTATTTTTCTAGTTCTTATTCTCATTTTAATGATGTTTTATTGAATTTTATAGGTTCTTTTTTGTCTTTTTTGTCTACTAAATGTTTTGGAACATCAATTATATGTTTCTGAATATTCCTCAAAATTTCTTGAAAATGAACTATAAATGTATTTTTATAACCCCAAAAATAAAAGTTACATATTAGGAACAAATGGGTTTTGGTTAAATTAATAAAAAAATGTTTTATGATAAGTGACTTACTATGTTTTTTGTGATAAAAATACATGGATAGAATGTTGATTCAAAATTTATACCTGTGTATTTTAATTTCTTTAGTTTTGTAAATCAAAAACCCCCTTAGAGGGAACCAAGAAAAGATTCAAATGTAGAAGAGAAGGGCCAATGACTAATAACAGTCGAAGGGGTATGAAGAATCCAACAAATTTGGATGAATAAAATAAGGTTCAGATAAACACTCACCATATATTGTAATATTTAAAATATATGGAACATGGGAATTATGTATATCGTTTCCCTATTCCAAGGGTTCTTGAAGTAAATCAATAAAAACAACCTACAAGGTAGTAGGGAATTAATTATTCTATAACTACTACTGAAGTGGATAATAAAAATGATCTGATGAAAGGTATGTTGATTATACATTCAATAATAGTGGACCAAATATTTGATTTTGTTTCTACACATTCTTTCATATCATGAATCTTTAGTAGAACTACTCAATAACCACCTCAAATATGGAGGTTGAGTTATCTATGAGAACATAAAATGGGGAAATTGTTGAATCCAAAGTATTTTACTCCTCCATGAATAATATTTGTGGAATAAACCTACAAAAAATTATTTTAATACATCTTTTGGTATAGTCTGATGATATTTGTGGCATAGATTATAAATCCTTATATAAATCCAATATCAATTATTGGGAAAAGGAGATCAATTGTCACATCCAAAAGAATCCTCCCATTTCTTACATGTGTAAGGAGGAGGTTGAATCTTATTAATAATAAAAATATCAAATGTGGATATTTTCTCTTTATGATCATTCATGTATCGATCAAATGATTGAGACAAAGGGGATATTCATGATCGAAGACATGCCCCTTGTCAGGGACTACACTGATGTGTTCCCCCAAGAGTTTCATGTCATCTTCTTGGTCAAGAGGATAAGTTATCAATTGATATTTTTCATGGTTCTTTGACTATATGAAATAGACCGTATGGAATGACCACCTTTGATATGGATGAAATAAATAAGTAGTTATAAGATAATAAATATAAGGGTTTTTTAAGACTTAATTTTTCACAATATGGTGCACTAGTCCTATTTTTCAAGAATAATGATAGATCAATAAACCTCTGCATTTATTAGTTTGAGCTAAAAAAATAATGATAAAGAAAACGTATCACCTGTAATGGATAAATGACTTGTTTGATCAGCTATATGGGTCCAATTATTTCTCTATGGCATACCTTCGGTTGGGATATCGAAAATTAAAGGCAAGGATGGGAGATATTCCCATGACTTCCATTAAAATGAGGTACGGACACTATGAATTTGTAATGATTATCTTTCAGACTCACTAATGCACCAGAAATTTTCACGAATTTAATGATTTTATGGTTTAGAGATTACCTCAAAAAATTTGAGTTTGTCTTCATCGATTATATTATGATATACACAAAGTGCAAGGAGGAACATGAGGATAATTTTAATATTATTCTAAAGAGTTTTTCAAGGAAATAAAAATATGAGAATTATTATAAATAAGAGTTCTATATGGAGGAAGTATCGTTATTGGCATATTTAATCACTAGAAAAGGAATATATGTGGAATATTTCAAGAAAAAGGCAATGAAAGTGTGGCACTGGCCATCATCTATAATGGAGACCAATATTTTCCTTGGTCTAGCTGGGTACTACTGACGATTAGTGAAGAAATTATCTCAATTTTCAGACCCACTATCCTAGCTGAATTAGAAGGGAGAAGCGTTTTTATATACCAGTGAATTTGGAGATTGCTTTAAAGAGTTGAAGATGGCTCATCACTACACCAATGATCACACTACCAACAAGTGGGTAACTTTTTGTGGTTTACAAAAATGATTCAAGGAAGAGAATATGATATCTACTGATTAAAAATGATAATTTGATAGCTGAATCTGCAGGGTAGTTGAAATTTTATGAGAAAAACTATCCTAGAAATGATTGATTCATGGAAGATATGCTCATTGTATTGAAAATATGGAAGAATTATCTCTATTTTTATAATTGTAGAATATATACTGATCATAAGAGTCTCAAATATATATTAACATAGAAAAATATTAATATGAACTAGTGAAGATGGCCAGAGGTCATAAATGATTATGAATGTCCAATCCACTACCATCCGGGTAAGTAAAATAATATTGTAGATTCTCTAAGTATAAAAGACACCAATTTTTTATCAATGATGCGAATTTAGAAGGATCTAGTATTCTTAGAACTATAAAGTATTAACATGAGAATTGTTAAGGAAGGATACTCAACAATCCTTTCTCAAATGATTTCTCAACCATTCCATGTGGGGAAAATAAAGGATTCTCAAATAATTGATGCGGAAATTCAAAAAATCGTAGATTCTATCAGAAATGTGAAATCCTAGGATTTCTTGATTGATGATGGTGGTGGTGTAATATTTTGGATGTGTTAATGTATACCATCGAATCTAGATATAAGGAAATCTATTATAAATAACACACATATCTAAACCTTCTATATTCAACCAGGGAGAAAAAATATTTCTCTATATCTTTGAGAGAACTTTTGATGGGACAATTTGAGGATTGAAATAACTAAATATAGGTCAATGTTTCTATTATTCCTGCAAGTGAAGGATGATAGACAAAAGTCTAAGGTGTTTATGATACCATTACCAATGACATAATAAAAGTGGGAGAATAATACCATGGACTTTGTCACCCAAATTACAAGGACATCTAGAGAAAACAATTCTATATAGGTTACATTGGATTATTTTAAAAAGACAACTCCATTTATAACAATTCAAGAGGACTTATGACTAGATCAACTTTCATGGATATACATCAATGAAGTGGTATGGATGGATGGATTACCACTATCGATTGTATCTGATTGAGATCCAAGATTCACCTAAATGTTTTATAATTGATTACAATATGATCTAAGCACTGAGATGAACAAAAATAAATCCTATAAACCTAAAACTAATGGCCAATCTGAGAAGACTATTCAGACACAGGAAGATATTTTGAGAGTATGTTCTTTGAACTACAAAGGAGGATGATACCAACATCTACCTCAAATAGATTTCTTATACAAAAAAACAATCATATCGAGCATCCAAATTGCTTCATATGAATCCTTATATGGGAAAATATGTAGAACACCATAATTATGGGATGATGTTTGTGAACATAAGCTACTAAGACCAAAATTTTTTAAAAAATGGCAGAAAAGGTGAATACCATTCACTAGAACATCATGAAAGCCCAAAGTAGACAAAATATCGATGCATACAGTCATTGAGGGCTAATTAAGTGTATTTATGGAGACACAATATTCCTTTAAATATCTCCAGGTAAGATCATCATGATATTTAAGAATAATGGAAAGTAAAGTACTAGGTACATCGACCTCTTCGAGATCATTGATCATGTCAGAGCCCTAACCTATTGAATAGAACATCCACCTACCATGTCTCAAGAACACTATGTATCCCAAATACCCTTCTTCGGTATGTACATATGATATCCTTAACATTCAGATAATTTAGAGGTGGTAAAATTTGATAATGATATCTCTTTTGTGGAGAAACTAGTGAAGATATTGGACAATATATATTATGTTCTACAAAAAATGACTACTCACCTAGTCCAAGTACTATGGAATAACCATAAGTACGAATAGAAAACACTGGAAGACGGATAAGTGATAAAAGATAAGCAACCACACTTGTTTTCCCAATAATATGTAAAACAAAATTTCGAGGTCAAAATTTCATAAGGGGGAATAATGTAATGACCTAAAAGATTTTCAATGGAAATTATATTCTTATAAATATTTCATATAGTACAATAACATAAAATCAAATTATGAAAAAAAAAATATTACAAATGAAGAAGAATAAAATAATATGTATTTCTAGATGTTACTGAACATTTACCGGTGGAATAGAAACTTCAGCATTGTAATAGTAATGTTACCCTTATGAATAGTAAACTGACCGATAGAATAGTAACCTCACCAATGAAAGAATAAATAAAATTTAGGAATCCATGAAATGAAATTAAGATATTAATTATATCATATTATAAGACAATATATTTTTTAAAAATTAATAATTATGTGTTGTTATTTTTGTATGTTATAAAAATATAATTACAATTTTAAAATTAATATAATTATTTAAAATAAATTTTACGAATAGAAAATTAATCAATAAATTAATATTTTTTGTCTTATGATTTTAGGGTAATGTTATGAGGGCTTAATTAATTTTTAAAAGTGTTATAAAATCCTTTATAATTTTAAAAAATGTATTTTCCGACAAAATTGTGATTTTAATTAAAAATTAAATTTATCATAATTAGAAAAAATTTATCATAAAATTGTTTATACTTTTGAATTATAAACATTGAAAAATGTTGAGGTTAAATTTTTGAGTCTTTTCTAAAAAATTAGATGTTTTGGTGAAAAGTAAAATATGGAAATTTTCGATAATTGCTAAATACATGAATTTTTGAGTTATTATTGATGTATTTATGATGTAAGAACAATTATTTTAGAGTCACATGTGATAGGTACTATATTTATCCACAATAATCAACAATATTTCTTATCTTGAGGTAAAATTATAAACTAATGATAAAAATAATGAGAAAACACCACTCTCATTCACTATAAATATCACCCCTCAACACCTCAACACCTCACAACTTCCATGATTTTTTCCTTTTAAGAATTCTTTCAAATACTTTTCCCACACCCCAATCCCATTTCTATTATACAATTTTATCATCAAAAGGAAAAAACATTCACTAAGAAGGTTTTCAAGGAGCCGAAATTAAAGAGGTAAATTCCTCTTTTATTATATTTTTATTTTTTTTTCATGTTCTTTTCCTATTCTATCTGCACCTACCCTCATCGAATTGGAATGAAAAGTCCATTACATGACATATACTAGAATTTTTTTGTTATTATTTAATAATAAATTATTAAACCCATATCCTTTACCTGTTATTTTAAAAATGAAAACATCTTTTGTGAGGTGTTAATTTATCACCTTCAAGGATGCAAAAAAAATCTTTTTCATTAACACATCCATGGTTGGTCATAAATACGTTTTTATAGTAAAAAAATTATAATATATGTAGTAAAACTTATTTAATGTACTAGAAGACTTCTTTACACAAGATTTTAAATAATAAAACAAAATAAGATCATTATGAGCGAAAACCAACACAAATAAACCAAACGATTATCAATGAAATCTTTTCTATTCATTCATCATCACCCAAAATAACCAAATAAATTATATATAAATTTAGAAATATTGATGTTCATTAATAACTTATAGATTCAATTATGTTTTTTACTTCCATTTTACAAAATCTTCCATACTCTTATACAAGAGAACAAATCATGAAAACTAAGAAAACGAGCACTTCTAAATGAAGAAATTGAACTATAACTCATAAAAAATGCCATAAATGATCTTAATAAAATTATAGTAAATGATTTAAATAAATAAAATATTATAGATTAATTAATTATTCCATTTAATTTTACTATATAGGATATTAATATAAAGTACAGAAATGGAATATCTGATAGATTTTACAATGTAAACAGATTGGATTCTTAATAAACTAATGAAATAAAAATGACATAAATAAGATGCCTTTATCACTAGAGAGGAGATATACTAAACCATTAATGAATTTATGGATATGAATTTTTTTTAAAAAAATAGGTTTATTAAGCAAGGTTATCAATTCTCAATATGTATATGAAGGATTCTCAGTGCTAATTTATACACACTTCATATCCCATACGGATGATCTGGTAAATTCTTACAAGTAAATTATGTAGTTATTTATGTGTAATGTTTGTCCTGTGTGTTTCATAGTTGTGTATTCCACCTTTATATTTTTACATTGATTTTTCTTTTTCCTAAGTGTTCACTATACGATTCCCCATTATGTCGAGTATTACGATGGATGTGGAGTCATCTTCTTGAGATAGATGAGACCAAAGGCTTATAAAAGGGGCGCTAATCTCACTTTCTAGAGAGATGAATTTGGAATATAAATCAATAATATTCCTTATATTACCTCTTTAATTTTCATTCTAAATCTTTTTTTTATTGAAATGAAATTCAGAGTGTGATCCTATGATTCGAATATAGGTAGTCTCTTTAGTGATGATAAAGTTCATATTTATAAATGAATTTTTCTCAATTTGATAAAACCCCATACCATCTTTAAAAAGAACCCAAAATGAATTTCACCTTGCCTACACTATTAAATCCCTAAAATAATCTAATGTATGTAACTTTATTCTGTGAATATTTTATAAAACTAACCCCAAACAACCAACAACATGCTTTTTTATAAAACTTTTAATCCATATTTCACATTTTATATTGTTTCTATAGTTATTATTCTTATATTAATGATGTTTTATTGCATTTATCTGTGGATTTTTTGACCTTTTTTGTCTACTAAATGTTTTTTTACATAAATTAGATGATTTTTGTGATTTCTTAGAGATTTCATGCAGATAAACTATAACAAAATTTTTATAACCCCAAAAATAATATTTATATATTTAGAACAAATGGGTTTTTGGTAAATATGTCAAAACACGATTGATGAGAAGTGACACCCTATTATTTTTTTCATAAAACTACAAGGAAATAATGTTGAGTCAAAATTTATACTTATGGATTTTTAATTCTTGTAGTTAGGTAAATCCAAAACCCCATCTTAAAGGGAAACAAGAGTTTATTCAAATATAGAAGAGAAGGGCATATGACTAATAACTGTCGAAGGGATATGAAGTATCCAACTAATTTGGATGAATAAAATAATGTTTAGATCAACACTCACCCTATAGTGAAATGTTTCAAATACAAGGAATCTAAGAATTAAGCTAGTTGTTCCTCTATTCCAAGGATTGTTGGAGTAAATCAACAAAAACAACCTTCATGTTAGTAGGGAATGGATTATGATATAACTACTAATAAGGTGTATCCTATAAATTATGTTGTGAATGTTATGTTTTTTATACCTTCAATAATAGTAAACATACTATTTTATATTGTTTTTACACATTTTTTAATATCATTCAAATTTAGTAGAAGTACTCAATCACCACCACAAATATGCAGTTTGAGTTCTCTATGGGAACTTAAAATGGAAAAAAAATATTAATCCTCCCTCAATATGTTTTGTGGAATAGACCTACCAAAAAATCTCATAATACCATATTTGGTATAGTTTGATGATATTTTGGGCATGGATTGGAAATACTTATATACATCCAATACAAATTGTAGGGAAAAGGAGTTCAATCCTCGCATCCTGAAGATTCCACACATATTGTATAAGTGTAAGGAGGAGGATGAATCTTATTCATAATAAAATTATCCAATGTGGATATTTTTTTCCTTATGATAATGTTTATCTATGTGAAATGATTCGGACAAATAATAGATTCATGATCGAAGACATGTCTTATGGGAGGGACGAAACTAATGTGTTCTTACAATAGTATAATGTATTCTTCTTGATCAAGAGATTCAGTTATCAATTGGTATTATTCATGGATCCTTGCCTATATCAAATACACCTTATATAATGACTAGATTTGAGCATGAAGAACCCGATTAGTAGTTACAAGAGAATACATATAAGGGTTTTATATGACTGAATGCTTCTATATAGGGTGTAGTAGTCTTATTTGTCAAGAATTCGGATTAATCAACGAACCTCTGTATTAATTAGTTTGATTTCAAAAAACAATGATAAAGAACATGTATACCCTATTAGGGATAAATAACTAGTTTCCATAGCTATATGGGTCCATATATTTCTTTAAGGCATTGCTTCAGTTGGGATATCGATAATTAAATGTGAAGAAGTATGATATTCCCATGATTTCCATTCAAACGAGGTATAGAAAATATTATTTCATAATGATTCAGTTATGACTCACTAGTTATCCGAAAATTTTCACGGATTTAATGATTTATGTCTTTCAAGATTACATCAACATATTTGAGTTAGTCTTTATCAATTATATTATGATATACTCTAAAAGCAAGGATGAATATGAGGATAATTTAAATAATATTCTCAAGAGTCTGTGAAGGAAAAAACATTATGAAATATATAATAAATAAGATTTCTATGTATAGGAAGTATCATTCTTGGGGTATGTAATCACAAAAAAGGGATATATGTGTAAAATTATATGACAAAGGAAATTAAAGGGTGGTTGTGGCCAACAACTATAACAAAGATTCATATTTTACATGGGCTAGCTGGGTATTACTGATGAATTGTGAAGAAATTTTCACAATATTCAGACCCACTATCAAAGCTGAATTAGAAGGTAGAAACGTTTATATAGACCAGTGAATGTGAAGAATACTATAAAGAGTTGAAGAAGAATCATCACTACACCAGTGATCACACTACCAACAAGTGGGTAACATTGTGTGGTGTACAAAAATGATTCAAGGCAGGTAATATGACATCTACTGATGAAAAATGATAACTTGATAGCCTAAACCTCAGTGTAGATGTACTATCATGAGAAAAACTATCCCACACATGATCAAGAGTTAGAAGAAATGATAATTATATTGAAAATATTGCATAATTATCTCTATGTTTTTAATTATGAAATATATATTGATCATAATAGTATCAAATATATATCCACATAGAAAAATATTAATATGAACTATAAACGATTGTACAAGATCAAAAATGATTATGAATGCGCATTCCACTCCTATCATGGTAAAAAAAATAATGTAGTGTCTGCTCTATGTATAAAGGACCCCAATTTTTTTATTAATGAGGAGAATTGAGAAGGATATAGTATTCTTAGAACTATAAAGTATGAAATGACAATTTTCAAAGATGGACACTCAATAATCTAGTCTCAAATGATTTCATAAGCATCCCTTATAGGGAAAATAAAGGATTCTAAAATAATTGATGCAGAAATTCAAAAAAGGGTGGATGTTCTTAGTAATGAGAAATCCTATGATTTCATGATTGATGAGGTTGGAGTTGTAAGATTTGGGACATGACTATGTGTACCATCCAATCCAGAGATAAAGAAAATTAATCTAAACTACACACATAGCTAATCCTTTTCTATTCTACCAGGGAGAAAAAACATGTATCGATATCTCTTAGAGAACTATTGGTCGGACAATATAAGGAATAAAATAACTAAATATATGTCATTGTGTCTGGTATGTCAACAAGTGAAGGATTATAGACAAAACTCTTAATGGATGACGATACCACTACCAATGCCATCATGGATGTGGGAGAAAAATACCATGGATATTATCACTCGAATTACAAGGACATCTAGAGGAAACAATTATATATAGGTTATGTTGGATTTTTTTAGCAAGACAACACACTTTATCATAATTTAAGAGGACTTATGACTAGATCAACTTTCATTGATATACATCAAAGAAGTGGTAAGGCTGGATGGAGTACCACTATCGATTGTAAATGATTAATATTCAAGATTCACCTAAATGTTATAGAAAGGATTACAACATGATCTAAGCACTGATATGAAATTTATTATGGCCTATCATCCTCAAACCGATGGCCAATCTGAGAAGACTATTCAGACACTGGAAGACATGTTGACAGAAAGTTCTGTGAACTTCAGAAGAGGATATGACCAACATCTACATCTAATAGAGATATTTTTTAAAAAAAGTTTTCTAATGGATAATATAAATGGATCCATATGAATAAATATATGGGAAAATATGTATAATTCAATCATGATGGGTTGATTTTGGTGATCATAAGTTGCTAGGACCATATATTTTAGAAAAAATGGCTGAAAAGGTGAAAGCCATTCATTAATGCCTTAAGGAATCCCAATGTTGACAAAATATCTATGTAAAAAAAACTTTTATGATTCATTAAGTATATGTTTGGAGACATGGTATTCCAATAAATATCCCTATGTAAATAGATCATGATATTTTGGATGAATGGAAAGCTATGTACTAGGTACATTGGCCCCATCGAGATCCCTAATCATGTCAGATCCATGACCAATTGAATAGAACATCCACATACCATGTCCCAAGTATACGATGTATTCCACATATCCTTATAGGGGAAGAACATATGGGATCCTTAACATTTACATAATTTTGGGGCAGTACAATTTTATAATGATATCTCTTACTAGGAGCAACTATCGACGATATTAGACGATAGAGATAATGATCTACATAACATGACTACTCACCTGGTCAATGTACTATGGCATAACCATAAGTACGAATAGGAATCATGGGAACAAGAGGAAGTGATAAATGTGAAGTCACAACACTCATTGTCCCCATAATATGTTGAACAAAATTTCAAGGTCAAAAATTCATAAGGGTGGATAATTTAATGACCTAAAATTTTTTCAATGGAAATTATATTCATTTAAACATTTCATATAGTATAGTAACATAAAATCCAATCAGGAACACAATTAATTTTATAAATGAAGAAATATTAAAATAATATTTATTTCTATATTTAAAGGAACATTTACCGGTGGAATAGTAGCTTGAGTGTTGGAATAGTAATGTGACCCTTATAAATTGTAAACTGACCAATAGAATATTAACCTCGCCATTGAAAGTAAAAATATAATTTAGGCATCAAACAAAAAAATATATGATATGAATTATACTATAGTATGAGACAATAAATGTTTAAAAAATTATTAATTAAGTGTTGGTATTTTTGTATGTTATAAATATCAAATTACAACTTTAAAATTAATACAATTATTTAAAAGAAATATTAATTACATAAAATGAATTAATAAATTAATATTTTTCTGTCTTATGATATTAGAATAATGTTATGAGGCCTTATTTAATTTTTAAAAGTGTTATAATATCCATTATAATTTTAAAATATGTATTTTTCAATTAAATGCTGATTTTAATTAAAATATAAATTTATCATCTTTAGAAATTTTTTATCATAAAGTTGTGTTTATTTTTTAATTATACACATTAAAAAATGGAGAGGGTAAATTTTTGAGTCATTTCTAAAAAATTATATTTTTTGGTGAATATTAAAATATGCTGAATTTTGATAAATTCTAAATACCTGAATTTTAGAGTAATTAATGCCGTATGTATGATGTATGAACCATTATTCTATAATCACATGAACTGGTTACTAATTTTATCTATAAGAATCAACACTATTTCTTATCTTTAGGAAAAATAATAAACTAATGATTAAAATAATGAGAAAACACTACTCTCATTTACTATAAATATCACCCCTCACCACCACTTCACCTTACATTTTCGAATATTTTATCCTTTTAAAAAATTTCCAAATTCGTTTTCTACACCACTATCCAATTTCTATTAGATCATTTTTTCATCAAAAGTCCAAAAACATTCCCCTAAAAAAGTTATCAAGGAGTAGAAATTTAAGAGGTAAATTCCTCTTTCATTTTTTTTTAATTTCTCTTCATGTTATTTTCTTATTCTATCATCACCTATGCTAATTCAAATGGTATGAAAACTACAGTACATCACATAAAATATATTTTTTTTATGATTATCGAATAATCCATTATTAAACACATCTTCCCTGCCTTTTATTCTAAAAATGAAAACATCTTTTGTGTGGTTTTAATTTATCATCTTCAAGAAAGATTTTTTTCCATTAACACATCCAAGGTAGGTCATAAAAAAATTTATGGTAAAATAAATAATAATATAAGTATTAAATCTTATTTAATATAGCAGAATCACTATTTACACATGATTTTAAATAATAAAATAAAACAAGTTAATTATGAACAAAAACCACCCAAAATAATCCAAACAATTATCAATGAAATCGCATCTAATGATTCATCATCACCAAAAATAACCAAATTACCTATAAATCCATTTAATTATATGGATGTTCATTAATAACTTATAACATAAATTATGTTTTCTACTTCCATTTTAAGCAAACTTCCATTCTCTTATGAAAGAGAAATGATCATGAAAACTAAGAAAACGAGAACTCCCAAATGATGAAAATGAACACTCTAACTCATTAAAAATTTCCATAAATGATCTTAATAAAATTATAATAATTCAATTAAATTTATAAAATATTATTAATAAATTAATTATTTAATTTAATTTGACTATACATGACACTAATATCATGTATAGAAATAGAACATTAGACTCATTTTACACATGAAACGGATTGAATTCTTAATAAAAAAATTAAATGAAAACATCATAAATAAGATGCCTTTATCACTAGAAAGTATATATACAGAACCATTAATGAATTTAGGGATATGAAATATTAAAAAAATAGGTTTATTTACTAAGATGATCAAGTCTCTATACAAATTTGAGGGATTCTAGGTGCTAATTTATACACAAATCGTATCTGACATGGATGACCAGGTAAAATCATACATAGAAATTATGTAGTTTATTTATGTGTATTGTTTTTATGTATGTTTCATATTTTTGTATTCCACCTTTCTATTTTTACCTTGATTTATCTTTTTTTGAATGGTTCACTATAAAATTCTCCATTATGTCCAGTCTTACGGTGGATGTGGAGTCATCTTCTTGAGAAAGATGAGTCCAAAGTCTTATAAAAGGTACTCCAATCACACTTTATAGATAAATGAATTTGGAATATAAATCAGTAATATTTTCTATATTACCTATTTATTTTCATTCTAATCATTTTTTATGCAATGTAATTTAGAGATTGATCCTAGGATTTCAATATAGGTAGTCCCTTTAGTGCTGATAATGTTCATATATATAAATGAATTTAACTAGAATTGATAAAACACTATGCCATCTTTAAAAAGAACCCTAATTGAGATTTCACATTGTTTGCACCATTCAATATCTAAAATAATCTAATGTATGATATTTTCTCCTTTGAATATTTTAAGAAATAAACTCACAAAAAAATGATATGTTATTTTATACAACTTTTATTCCATATTTCCAATTTTTATTGTTTTTTGGGCACTTATTTTTCTTTTAATGATTTTTTTTGGCATTTTTCAACGTATTTTTTTTCTTTTTTGACTACTAAATGTTTTGTCACATCAATCCGATGACTTTTGGTTATTCCTCTAGATTTCATGTAGATAAACAATAACTCAAGTTTTATAACCCCAAAAATAAATTTTATATATTAGGAACAAATGGGTTTTGGGTAAATTAATCAAAAAATGATTGATGAGAAGTGACTTATTATGTTTTTTTGTGGTAAAACTATATATAAAGAATATTGATTTAAAAATTATACTGATGGATTTTTAATTCCATTAGTTCGTTACATAAAAAACCCCATCTTAAACTCCTCATTACTAACTTTTCATGTCAAAAGTGTACTATAATTTTTTTTTAAAACAATATCTTTCACCATATTTAGAAAAATTTATAATTAATTATGAAAATAAATTTATATTTTCTAATTATTATTGTTATAATGAGTGTGGATATGATAAATAATGGATTCACCAATTTTATACAAGATAGAAGACATTCTTTCTTGTATTTTGTACTAAAAAATTAGTAATCATATTAACACCAAAATATATGAAAATAGGAATGATACTATGAAGGTATATCATGATAACATTTTTAATGATTATTATTATATTAGGAATTCTTCTTTCTAATACATTGACAAAAATTACATTGTAATGGTGTAAATAAATATATCATCTGAAAATTAGTTAAAAAACATCCATTGATGTTCCAGGTGTAAAAATAATTAAAACAAACTCAGAGAAATATGACCACTGGTAAATAAATATGAAATTTGGTGAAATTCACATAAACACCTAATCATTCGATGAGTTTGTAGTTGTTCTATTTCATTTTTAAATTTCTCATTGTGCAAGATGTATGGATATTATAAAACATAAACGTTGTGATGAGAGTATTTTTAATTTTTGTTGGAGTTGGTTCCCTAGAATCCAACATCATTGTACTTTATGAAAAACATATATTCATTGGATAAATATTTACAAACATCTTACCACATCATGATTGTTCTTCCATGTTAAATAAAATGTGATATTTTATTATGAATTTTTGTCGCAATAAAAGTTCACAAGAGATCCTCTCTAAGATGAGAACGTCAAAAGGACATGTCACTATTCTCGAATATACATTATAGTCATAAGATATGATTTGAAGGGACACAAATGATACAGACTTTTTTGGGTGGGAAATCATGAAAACTGGTGGCAAATTCTCATGGTGTGTGCTGTTGGTAATATCTAATAGGTTATTATGGGAACAAGACCCTCCAGTAGGTAATTCATATTCATAAATGTCATTGGTTTTTCCTATCTATATATGTGTGTATTGTTGCTTAGACATTAATTTTTTTATTAATTGGTATTATGACTCCTGCACTTAGATGTAATGACAAAAACGAAGACAACAGATGTTTGAGGAGAGGTAGGTTATGTTGGTTTCATCATTAGTAGTACTACATTATTGAATAATGAACGAAAGAATTTGTCACTACTATGGATTTAGATATCTCATTAACTCTAATAGAAATTATATATCCTAACTAAATTAATGGCTATGGTGTTCTCTAGGAATGTTCAATTCTGGAATGTTAAAGAATGAGGAATAAATAACATGGGTTGAATGCACTTGCATGCGACCCACTTGATTAGAGATATTGAGATAGAGAAATTATATTACTTGGTAAGATTTCAGTTGAGGTGACATTTTATTATGACATAAACATATTTCTCTTGGGTTCCTTGACCCATTTCTAGAATGTAATCATGGACTATAGGGAAGATCGCCTAATGCCAACAACAAAGAGGCCTGGAGGGACACACATTATGTGTACCCAATATCTCAGTTAAATAATTTATTTAATTAATTAGTTGAATAAAAATTATTCCCAGCTGTTTTTTAATAAATTTTCAAGTATGACTAATCGCATTTATTCTGTCATTGGTTATTTGAGATAACATATTGTGGTCAAAATATTTATTTATCAAATAATAATGCAGTTTTATTTATTTAATAAATAAATAGTCATTATTCAAGGTTTGGGAAATTTTTAGGAAGATTAGTGGACCATGATATGTGTTTGGTGAGAAATATTATTAAATATTACTTGGTTAAATAATATTTAAATATAACATTCAAGTTAAGAACAAGTCATAAAAATAAAATCATTTCAATTATTATTTATCATGGGGTTTTCACATGGAATAATAAATTGAGTAACATCACATGTTCTAATTATTTATTATTACCTGGTAAATTAAATTCCTTAAGAACACATCATGTAAATAATATAATTTCTATTATTATTTGACATGGGGATTTTATATGGAATAATAAAATTAGTAATGGAACCTGTGATAATTATTAATTATTACCCATTTAATTAAATTCCCTAATATTATATTATTCTTTATCTATGCCAAGGGGTCATTAAAAAATCTAACCAATCACTTTGTGAAAAACATCCTTGAAAAAATAATATCGCTCCTAGATAACTCTTCCATCTCCATATACTCTCTCACGAATGAAAAAGATCCTCCTCCACCATATCATTGAGAACGCTTTGGTTTTTATTCTAAAGGCATCGAAGGTAGACATCACAAGCACAAGGATCTTCTACGCATGAACACAGAGACTCTTTTGGGGACCTCTAGAGATATGTGGAGAATGTGTCGATTGCCACTATATATTTCCTATCATTGGTTTCCTCATCATTAATAAGGTTCACATTGTACCCGTGGTTTGATTCATCAACCAAGAAAGAATCACCTTAGTGGTAATATTATAATTTAATTAAATTAATTATAATAATTATATGTTGATCTTCTCTTCTCAGTTCTAGGTTCCATATTTTGTCTTGTATCTTAGATTAAATTCCATGGATACTAGAAATCATTGTCGTATTGATCCTGGATTTATCATCGATTATGGAAATTTATAAAAGTTGGGTACACCCCCATCATGTGCTTTTGTTATGCCCACAACCTACAAGTGGTATCCTAGGGGTTATATTTTCATTTAAAATTATTTAAATAATTCATTGATGATTTATTATTGATTAATTTATTTGGTCAATTCATGTTTAATTATTCTTGTAATCTGAATTTTGATATATGTTCCTCTTTAATCGTTTCACACTGTTTTAATAGAAATGAATAATTTTACGATTACATTTAAATTGAAGATCTCATCATGAAGCACTAATGGTTCTACCTAGATAACAAAAAAATACACACTTGGTAGTCGTTTCTACACGTCGTGTATTTGTGTTCAATTCATGAAGAGTAATTTAAAAATTACTCAATCCGTGTTCATTAATGGCATGCAGTTTAATTAATTCGTACATTACATGTTGACCATGATGGACTGGGACGTGGTAACCTAGACTACACACCATGTGGTCCACTGGATACGACATGTAGTCCCTTCAGTTCTGGGTCATGTCGTATATCCTATACAGGGATTTCCTTGTTGGAGACAATTTAATGTGAAGTCTATATAGAGTGTGGATCTTTGGACATGCCATGTACTCCAGATATTTCAGAAGTACACCTCACACGCCATTTCTCTTGGCGTGTACTAGTAATGGATGATGATGAGGTAAAATGTTGTGTAGTCAGATATACATGTCATGTACTATTTCCAGATAAGGAAGATTTAATAGTTTATTATTATATTATGCAATACATGAGACATGGACCTTCGTGTGAGAGTAAATATGGGACACACCATGAGATAGGTGTTTGATATATATATATGTGTGTGTGTTTGTGTTTGTGTGTGTGTGTGTTTAATTAACATCTACATAATGTTCAAATATCTACACATCATGTATGAGTATTATTATATTTATTATTCTATGTGCATACTACATGTCACAAAGAATAATATGTATAAATACATGTTGGGTTGTTATGGACTGGTATTCACCAGGTTTCTTTCAAGGTACAAGTTATGTATGAGGTGATGGATGATAATCTCAATGAAATTAAGAAAAGGATTAAAATAAAAAAGGATCGATGAATTAATGATATTTATTTATTGATTTGATCATAATTTATCATAATATAAATGATTAATGTATTGAATTTTAGTTTTATTAATTGCGTAATTTGTTGCATGCATGTGGATGATCGTGAGCTAGAATAAGACTTTTTATGTGATTGGTTCTATTTTAATTTATTTATTAAATTAAAATTGATGTTTGGCATTCCATCTTCTAATTAATATGTAGGGCCTACATTCCCATGGTTTCTTTTATTTAAACCCCCTTTTACCATTCACTTTCATGTGAGTTAAAAGTATTTCTAATGGATGGATCACCCAAGCTAGTGGAGGTGGTTCATGTTTGGAGATGAGGTGAAACTAATCCAAGGAGATGAAAATGTGGACATGTCGAAAGATGTAATCACAAAACATAAATGGTTCAAGGTATTTCTCTTCTAGGATAGAGTTAGTTTATCAACCTTTAGATAAACTAATCAATATTAAATCTCATGATCATACCCCATTATTTTATTTTTGTTAGATTTATGGTTATTTATTATGGAATCTTGACATGATCACATAATTATTAAACTAACAAGAATACAATATAGAACTAAAATAAAAAGGGATTATATGTAAATTTTATCTATACATGGTTAATCACTTATGTATATCCCACATGACATTAACAATCATGTGAAAAGATAATATGTTGAAATTTATTTATAAATGATAAGATCCAATATTTAAATATTATGTCAGTATAGACATCCATTACTTTAGTCTGAATTGAAACATTGTTCCAAGTTCTTGACCCACCCTAGTTATAGTGATTTTAATTAATGGGTAATTCTAATTTTAGTTTTTGGGTTCACTTAACTTATTTTACATCAAGGCTTGACTATCCTATAATGACATAGTGTAACAGAGAATAAAAGGTAGAGGAAATCCAAAACTATAGATTTTAGGATTGAGGAGTCCACTCAATAGATCAAGGAGATGTGAGTTAATGCAGTTGGAATTTGGAATGCCTACCTAAAACATTTCATGTTTTTTGACCAACCTTATTTGGGTTAATGCGAAGGGAAATATGAATCCTTGCTGCTAGAACATTCTAGAAATAGGATATTCCAATGCCAATGGTGAGGGCTATTGGGTTTTGAAAATATAATGGTAGAATAATAGATATTAAATAATTTATTTTTTTATATTGATCAAGATACTGTATTACAACTCTGTTTATATTAATTTTTAGAAAATAAAATCTAAATTACATCAAACATATCATTGCGATCCAAACTCATGAAGGAAAACTTTCTCAAAGTAAATAATTTCTAGGAGTGGAAAAGGCGCCTTTATTTTATCATTCAACATGATAAAAAACATTAAATACTGGATGTGAATTTATGAGATGCACCTTGAAATGAGGCATGTGATGGGGAGATCTCTATGTACGAGAAACATCTGAATCATGGTACAAGTGTTCAGTGCCTCCTATTTTCATCTATGACCAATGCGATCTTAATGAAACATGTGGAAATTGAATCTTAAAGAATGAATTTTGACCTTCTGGATCTTAATCAAGACAAAGAGAGATATGAGACATATGATATGTACAACGCATTGTTCACTACTTTTCATTGAGAGTCTACGACAGCTATACCATATATATTCAAGCTTATTGAATATATTGAGTGTCGGGACATCTTAGGGATTAAAATCCTAGTTGAGTTGTGTATATATCTTATACTTCGTACCTTCCTAAGACCTTTTTTATTTTTATTGTGAATTATAATATGAGAAACGATGAGAAGTTCCTTTTAGATATTCTTACCCGGATTCTCTATGTGGATAAGTATATGTGGAATAAAAGAACCTATAGTCCCTATGGTGAATATGAAGAGGAAGGTAAAGCCAAATAGGCCTTATATTTATATACAATCTAAACCCTCTGAGCGCTGACTGACCAAGATGAAGATTATGTAGAGGTAGGCAAAGGAAAAGGAAGCAGTATTCTTTTCATGTTGAACGTTAGGCCATTAGAAGAGGAACTGCACCTAGTGAAATGAGGAAGACATATGTGAACTTGTTATCAAGTGAAATATTTACATTTTTAAAAATTGTGTATTAGATAAGTATTTTGTGTCTCACATCTCTATTCAGATACACGAACCAAGTAAATTATAGAATTTTTTTTGAGGAGTGGTGGATCAATGAGAATCCAATAATGGGAGGATGGATTCTCGATCCATTTGCGAATACCACCACACATTGACAATGTGAAGGATTTTTGTTTTACATGGATATTGTTTTGTAGGTATGGTTACATAGAACATACATTATGTATTGAGTTTAGATATAGATGAATTTATTTTCAAGATCGAAAATAAATGTTGTTACTTTTATATGGAAAACATATTTTATAGTGTGGGGAATTTAAATAATTGTATGATTGTATTAAATTACAAGAACCAAGTCCTTGAAATTGATAATTAACCATGTTCGCATGACTCATAAAACACCTATTTGTGGCATCACCAAATTTTTCATGTAAATGAAAAGTACATGAAAAATATTTATCATGATGGTTATTTAGACTCTTTCGAGAAAAAACCACCTGATAGATGTCACACTTGTTTACAAGGAAAAATCACCAAACCTCAATTGGGTGGACAGGGTTTACGGGGAAAAATGCTTCTAGGATGGGTAGACAATGATGTTTGTGGACCATTTCTACTAGAAGATAGAGGTGGATACACATACTTCATTAATTTTACTAATGACAAGTGTACATATGGATACGTATACTTAATGAGGTATAAGCCAAATTCCTTTTGAAAAGATACATTTATGGAATAATGAAATCACCTTGTTCTTGGAACATTTGATTTGATGCAGCCATAAGGGAATTTGGTTTCATTAATAATGAAGGTTAGCCTTTTGTTTAAAAGAGGTTTAATGGGAATGTGTTCATCATCCTAGTAGGGGATATTGACGACATATTTCTTATTAGAAACAACATACTTGTCTTGCAGTCATTCAAGGACTAGATGAACAAGGTAATCTCTATAAAAGACATAGGTTAAGCAACCTACATTTTATGGATGAAGATAATTTGTGATAGATCCAAGAGGCTTCATGGACTATGTCAAAGTAAACACATTGACCATATATTAAAGACATTTAGTATGGAACAATCCCATAGGGGATTGGATCCAGTGTCACATGGTAAATATCTTTCCATGAAAATGTGTCCCCATACCAATCCTAAGGAAGATAGGATTAGTAATATTCCATATGCTTCAGTGATAGGATCTATAATATATGCCTTGATATGTATGAGACATTATGTTTCTTATGCACTAAACATAGTAGGAAGCTATCAAGAAGATCCCAGAGAATAGCATTGGACAGTCGTCAAGTCTATCATTAAGTATCCAAGAAGAAAAATGGATATGATCCTAGGGTTCAGAGGAGACAAGGAGCTTATAATTAGAGGGTATGATAATTCTAGTTTCTAGATAGATCCGAAAGATCTGAAGTCATAATAATGATATGTTTTCTGTCTCAAAGGCGGAGCTGTGAGCTGGAAGATTTCAAAGTAGCCAGATGTCTCTAATTCTATAGTGGAGTCTGAATATAATTTAGATTTTGATGTATCCATAGAATCTGTATAGATTTGGAACATTGTCTATGATTTTGATGTGGTTACTACTAGTAAAGATCCCATTACATTGTATTCAAATAATACTGTAGCAGGGTCTCATGCAAATGATACATGGATAAATCAAAGGACAAAGCATGTACTATATAAGTATAACATCTTGAGGGATTTATATCAATGTTGTGGATATACAGTGAGTAGAGAGTCCATATAAGAGAATGTGGTAGACCCATTGACTAATGTTTTATCTCAATAGAAGCCTGAATATCATGTGAGAGCTAGAGGACAAAAGTTTGTTATTAGTTGGCTCTAGTTCAAGTGGGAGTCTGTTGGAGTTGGTTCCCTATAAAATAAATTCAACTTACATTATAATAAACTTGTATTAATTGGATAAATATTTATAAACTCTTCATCACATCATAATTATTCTTTAGTGTGACATAGAATGTTTCAATGTTCTAAGAATAACAGGCACACTAAAAAATCGTTGCAGATCATTACAATGATGTGAACTCGGAAGAGACGTGACACTATTCTTCAATATATGTTCTATGTCCGGATGATATCATTTGAAGGGACACAAATGATATAGACTATCAGGGGTGGGGACTCATGAAACATTGATGATCCTTTTTATGGTGTGTTCTCTTGGTAATATATAGTGGATACTATGGGAACAAGACCCGCCAGTAGGAAATCCACATTCATGAGTGTCATTGGATGTCCCTATCGGTGGATTTGTTTATTGGTACATTGATATTAATATTATTATTAATAGTTATTATGACTCACACACATAGATTTATTGACAAAAATTGTGATGAAATATGTTTGCAGTGAGGCAGGATATGTTGGGTATATCACAAGTAATACTACATTAATAAATAAAGTGAGATATGATTTTCTATTTCAAGAGAAGTAGATATCTCAGGACCTTTGATGGAAATGATATAGCCCAACTCAATTAATGTCCATGGTGATCACTAGGTAGGTTTAATTTTAGGAATTCATAGATTGAGAAATTGAACACATGGTATGATGGAACATGCCTGAAACTCGCTTGATTGAAGATTTTGGGACCAAGTGATTATATTACAATGTATGCGTCTGTATGAGCTGACATATCTTTGTGACATAAAATTACTTCTCTTGGGTTCCTTGACCCATTACTATAAAGTAATCTTGGACATTAGGAAATCCTACCTAATAAAAATGAGAAAGAGGCCTAGAGGGTAACACAATAAGTGTTTCCAGTTACTCTGTTGAAAAATTTATTTATTTAACAAGTTGAATAAATATTATTCTAAATTGTGGTTTACAAAGTATTCATGTTTTCCTGATAAAATTTATTGCATCCCTGGTTATTTGAGAGAATATATTACAAACAGAATATTTATTTATCGACGAATAATTCTGTTATATTTATGTAATAAATAAATATTCATTATTCAAGGCCCGATAAATATTGAGGAGGATTGGTAGACAATGTTATGGGTTCGGTGATAAATAATATTAAATATTATTTGGTTAAATAATATTTAAATATATCATTCAAGTTAATCACATGTCATGAAAATAATATAATTGCTTTTATAATTTGGAATGGGGTTTCACATGGAATAATAAATTAAGTAATAACACCTATGGTAATTATTTATTGTTAAAAGGTGAATTAAATTTGATAAGAACGTGTCATGGAAATAATATTATTTCTATTATTATTTTAAAATGGGGTTTTACATGAAATAATAAATTATGTAACGACACTTATGCTATATATATTTTATTACCTAGTTAATTATATCCCCCATTATGTTATTATTCTCTATATAAGAAAAGGGGTCCTTCTATCGGCTAACCAATAATTGTGTGAAAAAAATCCTTGGATAAATTATCTTGATCCTAGAGAACTCCTCTATATCCTTGAATGATCTCATGAATGAGATAGATAATCCTCCACCGAATCAAGGTGAATGCTATGGATGCGATTCTCAAGGCAGATGTCGCAAGCACAACGATCTTCCATGCTATCACCCAGAGAGTCCATTAGTGATGTCTAGAAATACATGAATATCATATGGATCACCCCTAGAGTATTCAAGTCCTTGGATTTTATATCATAAAAGAGCCATCCCTCAGACGCATGGTTGGAGGCATCATCAAAGAAAAAATCCCCTTGGAGGTAATTCAATAATTTAATTAAATTAATTATGAAAAAATATTTTGATCCTACATTCTTAGTTCCAGGTTCTCTTATTTTTATTTTTTATTTGATTCAATTCTGTGGACACTGGTGTTCATCATCGTTTTTGTAATAACCCAAAAATTTATTAATAAAAATTCATCATGATCAAATTAAATGTCTTATTATGTAAAATGATTATATAAAACTTATGTACTTTATTGTTTTAATGAATTTTGGATTTTATAATACCGTTTATAATTATTACCTGTGCTAATATAGTTTTTAATAGTGAATACATGATTATTATAAATATAGGGCTTTAACAAATCAAATTTACATAGAAAAAAGAAGTGATTGACTCATCTTGTAAAATTTCTCCATTCAAAGTCCATTTATTGGATCTTGGAAAGTAGGTGGATTCACTAGGATTCACTCTTTCCCAATCGCAAGACAATATTTAACATGTTAAGCTTCAGCGGAACTGCCTATGGGAGAAGTGGAAGTTAACAGAGATTACCACAAAAGCGACGTTATCCAAGCCACACCAAGAGTTTGTCACCATCGTAGACCTTACCCTTAGGTCATATGCGGGTGTTATAAGGTGTTATGTAACATGACCTTAGCACTATTAATATGTGAATTATTTTTTTATATAATAAAAAATATAAATAATTTTTTTATTTTTACTTTGTATATAGTTTTTAAAGTACAAATAATATTTTTTGTTAATATTCAATTAAAAATATATTTTGATAAATAAATTGGTTTTTGAATTAAATAATATTTTAATAAAATATTATTACAAAATTACTTTTATTTATGTATAAATGACTTTATATTTTATATGAATAAAATTTTTATTTTTATTAAGGTTTAAAAGCTGTTTTGGTCAAAACTATGAATTTTCAATAAATGTCAGTTTTGAAATTAATGGTAAAAAATCAAAAATTTAGAAAGTTATTTAGAAAAATGAATAATATTTTTTGAAATATGACGTTAAAATTATCTAACCGTGAATTTTTCATAATTTTCTAAGACAGTGAAATTTTTGGTTAAAAATTAAATACAGTTTAATTATATAATGTGTTTTATGACATCATAATAAAACAATACTGATGTAATAAAGTAATATAATTGCGATTTTCAGACAATATATGATTTAACATTAAAATAATCTGATTTTAGGTTTTTCTGATTTATTTTACAAATCTTTAGTGGACATAGCAATACTTAAAAAACATTTTAAATTTTTAAAATGATTTACGTGAGAGTGTGTGTAAGCTGTACATAATCAATCTTATTATTATAAGAATTTCATCCATTTAACATATAAAATAATATTTTCCACAGCACTTTGGAATAAATCATGTGCAAAAACCATGGGTTGGTTTGTGGTTTTGGTTTGTTTAATCGGTGGTGTCCAAAAAGTAAATAATAAATAATTCCTTCTCTTTTTCTATATAAAACCTACACAAGATCCCACTTCACCATCACTAAATGCCTTTGGAGCTCATGAAAGATCTGCACTCCTCTCTCTATAATCCTCCCAAAGTTCCCCAAGCTCCCATGAAGCCTCTCTCAAGCCTCTCCCAATCCATTGGGATAACGCATCCAAGTATGAGATTTCTTCATTTCTCATTTTTTGCAAATTTCATTATGTTATTATACCCTTTTAATTTTATTTAAAAATGTTGTGGGTATGATTTCACACCTCCCTCATAATTACATCCTTATATTTTAATTATGATATATACTTTTCTCTTTCATTATTTACTCCCATATACACCTATTACCATGATGAAAATCCATAAGGAATTTCTCGATCCTCATTTACATTCAAGAAATTATTTTGTTTTATGAATCTAATTTCCATTAAATATGTTGGAAAATATATCTATATGACCCCCTTACTTTCCATTTCATGTACATATGAGTAGACACCCCTTTCTCTCCCATCAATCATTTTTATGAACTCTTAAGTCAAGCCATTATGTTGCCTAAATTTAACTACGAATTATCCAAGACAAAGTCATTGGGTGGTGAATACCAAGTCCATTTCTCTAACTAGGGTATTCAGATTTATTAACATTTACATATTTATTGAATTGATTTATGTATGAATTTTAAATTCCATTATTATGTAGTAAATGTTGATTTGTAAAGAATCCATGTTGTATGATCTTGTGGCACACTTCTGCATTAAATGTAATGTTTATGAATGGTGTGCCCTGATAGCGATCCAATGAATTGGGTAAAGAGTTGTATCGTGATATGTCAAGTGAAATGTGGGATTAATCCTTATAATTAATGTTTAATAAGAGTTTACTAATGATCCATGTGAAATGATTAATGACCCATGTAAATACCATGTTAAGCATTGTTTCCACATTTCCATGTTATGATAATTATGCTATATCCTACCTTTATGTTCATATTTCTCATATTCCCCATTGATATGCCAATTTCCTAACATGTACATAATTTTTCTTGGTATTAATTGTTTACTCAATTATTGGGCTTTATAGCTCACCCTTTTCTTATGTATGTCTTTAGGCTATGTCATGCAAATCTATGTAGGAAGGAATGTGTGTGCTCATGTAAAAGATGTTTTCTATAAAGATGTGTATTTCATGTCTTATGTTTTTATATAGTGTTCCTAAGAGCCAACGACGCTAGACCTCTACATCTTCTATTTTTAATCAGGTGAATATTTTATTTAATTAATCGTGTTTAAGTGGATAATAAAGAGTAGGGTTGTTATAGTTGGTATCATAGGGTATGATTAGTTATTTTTTGGACTAGGATTATAAAACCCTAGTTAAATCCTTAAGGATAATACTAAGTATATTAAAAATATCCCTAAATTTTTTTGAGTATTAAGTAAGTGGTTTATCATGAAAATACATCCCTGACTGGATACTAGCAGGTAGAGGCGGCTCTGACATAGTTGTATCGAGGGATAAAAAATGAAAATTATGCCCATAAGAATATATGTTTGGATATAGATCATGGAAAACATAGATTGAAGCCTAGGAATTCATAAGTTATGGAATTAAGTGTAATTTATAAGTTATCTATTTTTATCTTCGGATTAAACATTATGGGTGACCCCTAACATTCCTTTTATTCAAACCAATGGCTAATAATAGGAGGAATTGGGCTAACAACCAATGCGAGGATCAATGTGATGAATACTCTAATGAGATTACCAATCCGATGGGAGCATGAATCACAATCTTTTCCATGACACTCTCTTACTAAACTCAAGTCTTGAATACAAACATGGGACATGAGGAATTCTAAACACCCCACCCCCAAGAATGAATAATTCACAAATGAGATCTTCTTTTGTCAAAGGCTACCTATTTTTAATGGATCATCTGATCCCTCAATTTCAGAACAGTGGATCAACTCCATTGAAAAGATCTTCTATGTCCTTAATTATTTGGAACAAGAGAATGTTATTATATATTTTAATCGGATGGAGGGTGAATTTGATCAATAATGGAAATTGATAAAAATTACGAAGTGTGGGGAGGATATCGAGATGTTGGAATGGAAGGATTTCTAGAAAATTTGTTTGACAAATATTTTCCTCAAATCCTCTAACATAAGATAGAAATTGACTTCCTTTCCCTAATGAAAAAAAGAAGATTCCATCGTATCATATGAGGAAAACTTTACAAGGATTTCACAATACACCTCTCGCATTGTAGTTTCTCATGAATTCATGGTTGATCACTTCTTTGGTGGGCCAAAACATTGCCTACAAAAATCCCTAGTGATCCGTGACTTCGATAGTTATGTGGAAATTTTCTGATGTGCCCTCAAAGTATAAAAGGGAGATCATAGAATCTCAAGGGTATCATAGGAATAATAATCATAAGGTAGACATTAATATTTGTGGCCTGATGGATAAAGCCAAAGCGCTATGAAAATATAGCACCTCACTTAATAAAGGTGTTGAAAAAAGAACCTAAAAAAAATACTGAAGGGAATGAGGAAATGCTTTAGGTCAGGAAGAGAAGGGAACCTCTCCATTAACTGCCAATAAGAAAAAACTACAGCTCTAATAGAGGAAAGAAATAATCTGTTCAACCCTCAACACATTTTTTATCGCTTCAACTATAAGGAACCAGGGAACTTTTTAAACCAATTCCCTAATACAAGGGTTTTCCGAGACAACCAACATCCTCCGAGGGAGAAAGGGAGAGCTTTTTCCATCACTACCACAAATGTGAACCCTGACAACGAAGTGGTTATTTGTATGCTAGTTATTCATCTAATAATATAAAACATACATTTTGATTCTGGTTCTATTCATTCTTTTATATCCCAAAGGTTTAGTAGAACAATCCCAATACCACCAAAAATCATGTATCTAACGATGTCGATGTGTATGGAAAATGGGGAAATCATTTCATCCCATGAATATAAATCCTCTCCTATCATAATTCGTGGATTCCACTTATCGGAGATCCTTTTCATATTTCCTTTGTTGTAATTTTATATAATTCTCAGCATGGATTGGATTTCTATTTATAGATCCAACATAAATTACCATGATAAGAAAATCACACTCCATATGGAGAATCAACCCCTAATTCTATACAAGTACATGGAGGAAGATGAATCTTCTTTATCACCATCATCTCACGTGTTGATATTACATCCCAATAAGAAATGTGTATTAGACTCAGATGATTCATTCTATAGAAGAAACCATCCATCAATACATGCCTATTGTGAGGTAATTCACTGATTTGTTTCTTAAGAATTTCATGGTTTTCCTCCTAGAAGATATGATGAAAACTCAATTCATTTTATAACTCAGACATTTCCAATATCTAATTATTCATATAGAATGGTTCTTGTGGAGCTTGAGAAGCTAATTAATGAACAATAGGAGAATCTGGATAAAGTGTTTATAAGCCCACGTTCTTCACCATGGGCTGCATCGGTCCTCTTTATCAAGAATAAGGATGGGTAAATGTGCATTTTCATTGATTATCGTGAGATCAACCAAATCACAATAATGAAAAAGTATCCTCTTACCTGAATTTTTCACTTGTTCGATCAGTTAAGTGGAGAAGAATACTTATCCAAGATGGATTTATAGTCAGGATATTACCAAGTAAATGTGAAGAAATAATATATCCCCAAGACTGATTTTTGTACAAGGTACGAGCACTATGAATTTATAGTAATGCCTTTCAGACTCAAAAATTAACCATTAATATTTATGGATTTTATTAATAGATTATTTAGAGATTATCTTGAAAAACGTTTGGTAGTCTTTATAGAATATATTATAATATAATCCAAAACCAAGGAATATCATGAGGGGAATCTGAACATTGTACTAGAGACCCTGTGAAAGGAGAATCTCTAGGCAAAGTACATCAAGTGTGAGTTCTGGTTTGAGGAGTTCTTATTCTTGGGTCATATAATCACAAGCAATAGGAAATCTATGGATCCCTTCAATAAAGCTAAATTTGAGGGATGGATGTGGCCGACATCGGTACTAGATATCTGTAGCATCCTGGGGTTAGCTGGATATTATCATCGATTTGTGAGAAATTTATCATGATTGTCCATCCATCTTACTATGATTACTCAGAATAGAGTCATGTTTACATTGAGTGATTAATGTGATGATATCTTCAAGGAGTTGAAAATGAGGCTTATAACCATGACTATGCTCACACCACTAGTACAAAAACTATTTTTAATGTTTACTTTTTTCAAGCCAGTTTTTTAAAACTGACGTGAAAATTTCTAAAAATCGATTTTCACATCGATTATTATATAAACGATGTGAAAATACATTTTTTCTGATTTTTCACATTGGTTATATAATAAATGATGTGAAAAATCTATTTTTTATTCAATTTTACCTGGGTTCTAAATTACCGATGTGAAAAGTCAATTTCCATGACCTTTTTACATTGGTTACTTAATAACAGATATTAAAAGGTAATTTTTACATAGGTTATTAAATAAATAATGAGAAAAATGATTAAAATCATTTACTTCATTTTACATGGTTTGATTTGAGAGCTCCCAGAGCTCAAACAGAGTTATGAATCAAAAGTTATGGGCATCAGATGTTGATCCTATCTGAAAAATGTTTTAGGGATGACCAATTTCCAAATTCCATAACTTTTAATCTGTATCTCTTTTTGAGCTCTGTGACCCATAAAATCAAATATTGAGAAATTAAATAAATATTTTTAATCATTTTTCACATCGGTTATTAAATAAATGACATGAAAATACCTTTTATCATTTGTTATTAAATAAAAAATGTGAAAGATAATGAAAATGATTTTTCATGTCGATTATTTAATAACTGACATTAAAAGGTTTTTTTTAATTGGTTATGAAATAACTGGCATGGTTGTTTTTAAGAACATATAGTTAATTTTTTATGATTTGTTTTGACAGGTCACAGAGCTCAAACAGAGTTACGGATCAAAAGTTACGGGCATCAAAACTTGATCGTCCCTAAACAATGTCTTAGGGAAGAACAATTTCCAAAGGCCATGACATTTATTTCATAACTTTGTTTGAGATTTGTGACATATCAAATAGAATCTTGAGAAATTAACTACATGTTTTTTAGCATTTCAATGCTGGTTATTTAACAACCTACCTGAAAAATACTTTTTAACATCGGTTCTCAAATAACCAACATGAAATGTTATGACAATTGACCTTTTCAGGTCAGATATTTAATAACCCGCATGAAAAAGTGATGAAAATTTATTTTTCACATCGATTATATAATAAACGACGTGAAAAATAAGTGAAAATTTTAATATCTTATCTTGATGATTATCATAAAACCGACGTGAAAGATAATTTTAATATCCCGCCAATGCGAAATTACAATTTTTTAACATAGCAAAATCAAAATTTCCAATTCCCCCTAAATTTTTTAAAAATACATTTTATTTTTCCCCAAAATTATATGTTTTCATTATAAAAGTTTCCTAATTTAATGATCATTTAATTAAACAATCATTGTTCCCCCAACTCAACACGTTTGATCTTCAACGTGAATCAATTATTACTTCTTTATGTTATCCTGTCAATATATTTTTTTATAATTTTTCCATGATTTATGGGTTTTATGATTTTATTTCATAATTGATATAACATTTAAGGATCATTTTTTTCTAACATCATCATTCCACTGACTCAACATTTATGATTTTCTAGGTGAATCAACTATTTCTTCTTATCCGGATATCGTCATGGTTTTTGAAATTATTTTCCCATGATTTTTATTTTTATGAGAAGTTTTCTTAATTAATATACCTTTTAATGATTATTATTTTATTATACTGATGGATAATACATTATATAATTGTTAAAATACAAATCCACTTTCGTATTGTAAAATTAATTCTAAGACAAAGCTACAGTTGGCTCATTCGATCTTTCCTCGAAAAAAATATATCGAATTTCTGATGGTCATAAATTTTGATCCGTAACATCATTTGAGCTCTAAGACATGTGAAATTAATGATTATGAAATTATCTACTAGTTGGTAAGTATTTTTTACATCGATTATTTAAATAACGACGATAAAAATTACTTTTCATTTCTGTTTTTTAGAACTGACATAAAAATGGCTTTGTAACGAAATTTTAAGAATGAATATCACATTGGTTTTTTTTAAAACCAGCGTTAAAATCCATAAAACCCCATTTTATAGGTCGGTTATTAAATAATCGACGTAAAAAATATCATTTTAAACATTGATCGCAATAATATCGCATCAAATCAGATGTTAAAAAAGCTAAAAAAACTAACATAAAAAATATGTTTTGAACTAGTTCATTACCCAAAAGTGGATAAATTTTTGTGGTATTTAGTGATGCTTCAAAGAAGATTTTGAGATGTTTTTTGATGAAAAATGAATAATTCATTACCTATGCTTCAAGACAACTGAAGGTTCATGGGAAAAACAATCCAACACACGATCAGAAGTTGGCTGTAGTGATATTCGAATTAAAAATTTAGGGTAATTACCTATTTGGGGAGAAGTGTGAAATATATATTGATTATACAGACCTCAAGTATATATTTCCTTAGAAAAAGTTGAATATGTGCCAATAATGATTGTTAGAGCTGATCAAATACTATGACAGCTCAATCCATTACCACACTAGGAAATAAAACAAGGTGGAAGATGCTTTAAGTATGAAAGACACAAAAATTATATCAATGATGAGAATTTTAATGGTTCCAATCATCTTATATAAGATGAATTTGGAAATGGGAATAAAAAATAAGGGATCATAATCAATCCTTTTACAAATTATTTCTCAACCATCTTTGTTGGAAAGGTAAAAGGATTCTCAAAATGATGATGTGAGAATTCTAATGAAAGTGGACGCTATTATAAAAGGTAAATCCTTAGAGTTCAATATTAATGAAGAAGGAATTGTCAGATTTGGGACAAGACTTTGTGTTCTATAAAATCCGGAGTTAAATAATGAACTTTTGGATGATGCACATAGTTCAAATTTTATGATCCACCTAGGAAACACAAAGATGTATCATGATCTCTGAGAGCATTATTGGTGGGATAAAATTAAAAAAGGATATCACTATGTATACATCAATGTGCATGGTATGTCAGTATGTGAAGGGTGAGAAGAAGAAGTATAAAGGGATGATGCAACCATTACCCATACCATAATGGATATGCGGGAACATCACCATGGATATAATCTCTGGATATTCGCAGTCATCCAATGGAAACAATGCTATCTGGGTTTTTGTGGAACATCTAATAATGTATGCACACTTCATTGAAATTTGGAATTATTTGTCATTGGATCAACTAGCGTTGATATACATCAATGAAGTGGTAAAGCCGGATAGAGTACTACTATCTATTGTATCTGATTGAGATCCAATATTCAAATCTATTTTCTAGAATATTCTTCAACATTATCAGAAAACAAAGATGAACATTAGTACGACATATCATCCTCAAATTAATTTTAAATCAAATGGACTATACAAACACATGAGGACATGATGAGAGAATTCACAATGGACTTCAAAGGAGGATTGGTTCAACATCTCCTTCTAGTTGAGTTCTCTTACAACAACAGCTTCCACTCAAGCATCCAAATGGTTCCGTATGAAGCCGTTAATGGGAAGAGGTGCAGAACACTAACATGATGGGATGAAGTTGGGGAGTGGAAAATCATAGGTCCCTAAATGGTCAAAGAGATGGTGGATAAAGTTAAGACTATCAAGCAACACATTAAAGCTACTTAGAGACAACAAAATAGCTATGTTGATAATCATCGATGGGATCTAGAGATAGATGTTGGAGATATGGTATTCCTCTACATATCACAATGGAAGAGATTTATGAGATTTGAGAAGAAGGGAATGCTTATTCCAAAGTACATATGCCCTTTTGAGATCAATGATTTAATTGGAGAAGTGACCTATTGGCAAGCACTCCCACTGAACCTATCTCTAGTACACAATGTATTCCATGTATCACTCTTAATGAAGTAAACACCTAACCCATTGCATGTACTCAATCCAGAGATGGTAACATTGTAGAATTACCTCACCTATGAAGAGAAGTCGGTGAAGATCTTAAATCACAGGGAAAATGTTCTACAAAATAAGACAATTTCCCCTCATCATGGTGTTGTGGAAAAACCACAAGTTTGATAAAGTAATGTGAAAAATAGAAGAAATGATGAAGCAGAGTTACAAAAAATATGTTTCAGCGTGGGGAAATGAAATTTTAAGGGAGACTTTTTTTAAGGGGGTTATTCTAATGACCGAAACATTTATTAATGAAAATTACTATTCATAAATTTAAATGTATTATTATGTAAAATAGTTATAGAAGACATTTGTTCATTCTTTCTTTTATGTCATTTGGTCTTAAAAATAACGTTAATAATATTTACCATTGATAATATAGATAGTGAATAGTGTACACATGATTAGTATAAATATAGGGCTTTAACAACTCCAATTTACTCATACAAAGGAAGCGATGGACACATCTAGTTGAATTGCTTCATATGAAGCCCATTTGTCAGAGCATGGAAAGTAGGTGGCATCACTGGGCTTTTCACTTGACCAAGCCCAAGCCAAGCTCCAACACATTAATCTTGAGCGGAACCTCTTACAGGAGAAGTGTAAGTTAATAGAGATTACCAGTCCAGCTATGTTATCAGTGCCACCCCATGAGTCTGTCCCCATCACACACCTTACCATTAGGTCATATGCGGGTGTTATAAGGGTTTATCTTTGAAGACCTCATCTCTATGATTATGTGTGTTATTTTTGTATCTAATAAAAAACAAACAATCATTTTATTATAGTTACTTTGTAAATAGTTTTTAAAGAAAAAATAGTATTTTTAATTAATATTCAATTAAGAAATATATTTCGATGAATTAATGGATTTTTTAATAAAATTATATTTTAAAAAAATGATATTACTAAATTAATTTTTATTATATATAAATGTATGTATATTTTTATGAATAAAATTGTTATTTTTGTTATGGTGTGAAAGCCATTTTTGTCAAAACCCATTAATTTTCTATAAATGATGGTTTTTATTTTAAAAGTAAAAAATTCATATATATAAAAAATTAATTATATTAAAACAATATTATTTTCTGAATCAAAACATCGAAATTATCCAACAGTGAATTCTTCATAATTTTCGGAGAAATTAGAATATTTGGTTACAAATTAAATATAGTTTAATTATATAATGTGGTTTATGACATCATAATGTGCAAATAGTGATGTAAAAATTACTATAAATTGGATTTTTGGGAAATATATGGTTTTCAATTAATATAATGTTATTTTCGGTATTTCTGATCAATTTTACAAGTCTATAGTGGACCCTCTAAGACTTATAAAACATTTTGACTTTTTAAATCGATTTCCTTGAAAGTCTGACTCACCTCCACATAACGAGGCCTAATATTTTAATAAGTTGGGACATTGGTATTATAAAATAATGTTTTTCAATCCCATTTAGTAAAAAACATGGTCAAAAACTAGTTGTTGGATTGTGGTTTTGAATAATTTAATGTGTGGTGTCCGAAACCTAAATTATAAATAATTCCATCTATTTTCCTATATAAACCCACCATGATCCCAGTTCCTATTCACACAAAGCCATTAATGATCAACCAAAATCTTCCCTCCTTTCTCTATTATCCTCTAAAGTATCCCAAATATCCCACGAAGCCTCTCTCAAGCCTCTCAAAAGAATTTCAGATCACACATCCTAGTAAGGGATTTCTTCCATTCTCATTTTTATCCAAATTTATTTATGTTATTATACCATACTAATTTCAATTAGAAATGTTGGGGTAAAATTCTTCTCCTCTCCCATACATTCCTCCTTATGTTTAAATTTTTATATACCCCTTTATCTCTCATTAATGCCTCATATGTACACCCGTTACCATACCAAAATTCTCTAAGGAATTTCTCTCTCCACATTTACATTTACGAAATTCTTTCGTATTATGAATCTAAATTACCTTACATATGGGACATATTAATATATATATGACCCCCTTAATTTCAATTCATTTAAATTTGATGAGACACCTAATTCTCTCTCATCAACCAATTTTATTAATTCTTCTGTCATTCCTTTGTGCAGCTAAAATTACCCGGAAATTTTCCATGCCAAAGTCATTATATGGGGAATACCATGCCCATTTCTATATCAAGGGTATTCAACATTATTCACATTTAATTATTGATTAAATAGTTTTATGTATGAATTAATTATATATTATCATGGAATAAATGTTTCTGTTTAATTAATCCATGTTGTATGATCTTGTGGCATAGTTTTGCATGAAATGAAATAACTAAGAATGGTGCACCCTCATAACACTCTAACGCATTGGGTAAAGATTAGAATCATGATACAACATGTAAAATTTTGGTTTTCTCATACTAATTAATGTTCAATTATGGTTTACTAATTCCCCATGTGAAATGATCATTGACTCATGCTAATACCATGTTATGTGTTGTTGCCACATTTCAATGTTATGATAATCGTGCTACATCAAGAATTTTTGTTCATATTTCTCTATGATCTATTTTTATGGATTTTGAATATCATTTACTATATTGTAAAATTTATACCTTTTTTACCCCCTTATTAGGATTTATATATCACCCTTTTCTTATGTATGTCCTCGGGATATCCTATGAAATGCTAAGTACAAAGTAATGTGTGTGGTCATGTAAAAGAAGTTTTGAATAAAGATGTCTATTTCATATTTTATGTTGTTATTTAATGTTCCTAATCCCCAAATACACTAGATATATTGATCTTATATGTTGTTTCAATTGAGATTATGTTGTAATTAACCATGGCTATGTGTGTAATAAAGACCAGGATTGTTATAGTATTCATCCTGAATTAATCATCAATTGTGGAAATTTATCAAAGTGGTGTACATGCCCATCCAGTGTATCAGCTACAACCAAAACCTACAATTGTATTATTATTTTTTAGTTCAAATTAATCCTTGTCCTAGTTTTCTCCATACCAAATTTTTCTTTTTAATTGTGCATCAATTTATTTTTCATTACGATCGAGGGATTTTCGGGATAGAATGACAAAAAATACGATATTCTAATCAAGGAATTATGTGGATAGAAAGATAGATCCAATCCATCTGATCGAGGGATACCATGTCACAATAGAAAGAAAATCTGATATTCATATAGAGGAATTTTTGTTCCTAGAAAATACTGAATTCCTTGTATGTTTAAAATATGGGATACCTTTAGACAAGAAATGATTCAATTTTAACATTAATATTAAAAGAGACCAATTCATTTTTAAATTTCTCTATGTTATTCTTACATTTTTTATATTATATAACTTGGTTCTTTCATGTTATTTATTATGCTATAATTGTATGTATTAGTTTTCTCCTAATGATTAGAAATTTCATAAACACAATGTGATATATTAATCAGGACTATTATGAATATGAGACACTCTGATAAAATCATATATATTCTGATTATGATCAATAAAATTTGATATTATCGAAATCATCCTGATTATGATACTATGTTAATCGGACTGGGTGCAAAGTATGTAAATGATATTTTTATTGAAAAGTATTGTTAAATTATTTAGTTTATTCAATTTTAAACTAAATCATTTAAAACATAAATCCACCCCCTCATGTAATTGATCCAACAAGAACATATTCTTTCAAATATAATATCAATATATCTAAAATTTATATACACAAATCGGTAACAGATCCAGATTCCACAACAGAAATAATTTCTTATATTTTACAATCTTTACAATTATAATATTTTTAAATTTTTATGGGATAAATATATATATATATTTTATACACTAATATGACTGTGGCAAAGTACTTTTTTCTAATACGATGGACTGTATTAATACCAGATCAGTACCAAATCTCAATCGAAATAGTCCACTGATCATTGATTTTTGGGATTACCAATATTATATAGATAGAATGAAAACATTTATTATCAACATTGGGGCTGAAAATTTTATCATGATTACTAGAAACTATAAAATTATTGACAATGAAGTTACTTCTTTTAGAAATGCTAGAAAACAAGAATGACAGTTGAAATAAAAAGTTATAATAACTTTGTTATATTCCATGAATAGAAGCATTTATAGTTAAATATCATCTGGTGAAGTTTCCAATAGTATCTGAAAAATGATAGAGATTACTCATTAGGTAACATCAGAAGTTTTAGAGAGAAGAAGAGCTATATTAAGAGTTGACTATCAAGACTTGGATTTTATTTCTGGAAAATTAGTTACAAAGATAAATCATAGATTTATTTATATTATTAATAATTTAATATCTATTATAGAGAATGGTTTATATGAAAAAATTATTATGGATAAGATAAATGGAAACATACCTGACGAATAAGAATTAACGATGACTAATGTTGATGAAACTATAAAGTTGAATAATATTACTGTTGCTGATCTTATTGGAACCCTTATATAATATGAGGGATGATTTAAAAGTGATGATGAGAAAAATAAAAATAATAATGGGGGAGATGTTTTTTCAACTACTACATTACCCCATAAAGTTTAATTTGATGAAAAAAGTAGTTTAATCCAAAAGAAAGATGAAAGTTATTACTTAATATGATTCATATTCTTATAGGAATTATGTAAATGAATTTGTTAATATCACTAGAAGGATGGATATAATTTTGGGTAATATTTATTTCTAATACTGATATAAGAAAGGTAATAATGAAAGAGTAGATAAGAAGAATGATGACACATGTTCTGAATTCAAGAAAGCTGGAATTATCTGAGATAATTATCCAAAGATAAACAGAAATGATAGAAAATATATTAATTAAGAACAGAATTCCTTGAGACTTCAGAAATATATTGGAATGAATGTTATTATGGCTACTGACACATGTATTGATGGTGGAGGTGATTCTTCTTAAGATAATTCTAAAAATGATTATTCAGGATAGAGGAACTTAGGTGTTTTTATAATTGTACTCATGGTAAAAAAATGTATCATAGAAGAGGTATAAACATTTTAGAACCATATAAATATTTATCATAATGCTAGTTATCCTAAAGATATTGATTAAAAATCTTGGGATGAAGAATTCTCATCCGTAGATGACCATTCAATTCCTTTTTATAGTTAAGTCTCAATTTTTCTAAATTGTCTGTGAATAAAAATAGAAAAGATAGAAAAAAACCATGATAAGTAAAATTAAATGATAAATGTTATGATAAATTGAATATTAGATCTTTTTAAATATCTTGATAATCTAATTCTAAAAAGGTTACATTTTCAAAAGATTTCAAAAAAGTAAACTTTGATAAAAATTCATTAAAAACGTGTTTTGATCAATATTGTTTTGAAACTGCTATTAAAAATGATTAGAATATTTGTTTAAAACTAAAATTTAAAATTTAAAGTTATATTAATCATTTTTAAAACAATACTAATCATAATGATAAATTTGATAAAATGTACAAACAAATTTTTCCACATAGCACTGGTGTCGGAATGGGTTATTTCATAAAAAATCTATTTTTATTAACAATAAAGTTGTTCCTAAAATTGAAACCATTTATAGTAATTTTCAATGTGACAGTCATTGTAAAATGAATTTTAGTGTAAATAATTTTTCAACCATAGTTGTTCATAAAGCCTATATTTTTTAAAAAAATTGGATTCCTTAAATTTAATTTTTTAACACTACTAGTCCCAAGAAGGCTTGGGTACTGAAATTCTAATGAATCTTGACGTAGGAAACAATAAAAATTAATTGAAAAAAGAATACATGGAACATATATAGTTATTATTTCAAGAATAATATTGGTAATAATAATTTTATCAATAAAATTATCAAGATGAATAGTAGAAAATTTACCTTTAGAGATAATTCTCAAGGAGATATTATCATTATAGATAATATTATTCTTCTTGGTAAATTATTGATTTCAATTTTTTGTTGTTAAATTTATAAAAAAATATTATAAGAATCATTCACTTGTGTGATGACGTTTTCCTTGTGAAATTTAGAAATTGTAAGAACCCGGATCTTCTTTTAGGTACGTTTTTCCTTTTTCTGGAGTTTATAAGAAATTTAGTGTTTCTGGAAATTTTGGAAGTACACGTCGTGTACTTTCTGAGTACACGCTATGTACTCCTTTCCCGCAAGAACACGTGTGTTGGCCGTGTCCGGGCCACACACACGGTGTGTGCGGGTGACGTGGAGCCGTTTTTAGTGGAGTACGGAAAAGGGCCTAGTACACGCCGTGTACCCTAGATGTACATGTCGTGTACTTTTTTTTCATTAATCGGGTCGGGGTAACATTTAACGCACAGAACACCCCCCTTCTCAATTTGCAGTCCACCCGAGACGCCCCGGCCGGCCGAGTTTTCCAAGAGCTCCCACCCCCGCCGTCCATCGTCCGATTCGATCTTCATCGATTGCGTTGGAACCACCTCGGTAAGCTCTTCCTTCTGTGTGAGTTTCGTTTCCTGATTCTTTCCCTTGTGTGAGATATTTACGGTTGAGCATTTTTGACGTTTTTGCAGATATACGTCGTTCTAAGGGGAATCTGTCGTCGAGGCTCACATATATCGATCTCTTAGGATCGAGGTAGGGGGTTTGTGCCTTTCGGTAGAAAGTTGATGAGTATTTATGTGCACGATCCACCAATACCCTTGAACAGGGTATTGTGTGTTTCTGTTTTTCCCTTGATTGAATGCATGCTTTGCTTTATTGCTTTAGTAGAGGTTCTTGTATGTATAATTGGGTAATTTGTGATGTGATCATATGCTTGCTATGCTTGTTTGCCTGTTTCCATGCCTAGTTGTAGGTTGTTGGAACTGCTGTTGTTTTTGCTGTTGAGCCTTAGACTGTTAGCCAAGTAGTTCTTGAGGTTTACGTGGGTGATGCACGTGTGTTATACTTGTTGTTTACATAGGGCTGAGAGAACCTAGTGTAGTGGACCACGTGGAGAATTGACGTAAGGGCTTCTCCAGAGTGTCCTTATAATTTCACGATGCGAGACCATAGGGGAAATTGACGATGAGTGCTTTCCCAGAGAGTCTGTAGTTCCTCGACGCGGGCCACATGGGGAATGAGACATTGAGTGCTTCCCCAGAGAGCCTTTAGCACGATACGAGACTATAAGGGGAATTGACGGTGAGTGCTTCCTCAGAGATTATGTTATTAATTTTTCATAGCTGAACTAGTGGAGGGAGACCGAGTGTGCCTCCCAGAGGGTTGCTAGTTCCTAGAGGTTGAACCATAGGGGTTAGGCTGTGAGAGCTACCCAGAGGGTTACCTGTTTCTTTTGTTGCTGACTGTCTCCATGTGCCTATCTTTTAGAGTTGTTGTTCGTTGCTATTGTGCTTACCTATTCTCTACTTTCTGTTATATTGCTACCATGTACTCATTGGATGTTAGGCGTAGATCTTTTGGGTGATTGCCTACTGGGATTGTATCTCACACCATGTTCGGGCCATGCTTTTTGTCCCGGGCAGACTATGTTGCTGCAGGTATAGATAAGGGAAAGCGCCCTTCTACATCAGGTATCTGAGTTGCTGCGTGGAACTAGAGAGCATGGGACCGGGCTTTGGCTCGCGATGCTGTGGAGCTGCTGTTTTCCTTTAGTTCTTTATTTTCAGTTGTCTTCCAGCATTTTGACTTGTTTACTGCTTTCCATAGACATATGTATCATGTGGCATCATCTTTGTTTTATTTATATTATTAATTCTGTTGTCTAGTTTAGCTGTGTATGTTGTGTATGATGTTTACTGCTTCCGCTATTTACTTTTTATCTTTTTCCGTTGTGTACTCTGCCGATGAGGGCATATTTTCCCCACTGATTCACCAAGGCCCTCACTGCTAGTCGGTAGCCTCTGGAGTTTGGGGAAATGCGCTTGAGGTCATCTGGCGAACCAGGTATGGGGCACCAGTGGAGGGGCTCCGGAAATCCGGGTCGTTACAAAGTGGTATCAAAGGTGTTCTTTTCTCTTGCTTTACTATTTGGAGAGTTTAGCCAGGGTTTGGACGGGACCGGTACTTGGTGTTAAGCTGTGCTCGAGAGTAGCTAACCCATGTACAGGGAAAATCCATACTACTTCGTAAATTGTAGTCATTGGTTCTGAGATTTTATGGTTGATCTGATTTCACCTAGAGTGATTCACTTGCCTTGTGCTGTTATTATTTTGATATTGCGGTTCTATTTTTGTCGCAACCTGATGAGATGACGGCGTGCCATCTCATGCATCATAGATGAACTTATAGAAATCACATTCCACACATTTTTCCATGCCATATAGGGTGCATTAGCGATTTCATGCTGTTGTGATAGACTCTGTGTAGATTATGTATGCTGTTGTGATAGATGCTTGATAGAATCACTGTTGTTATATTAGAAACTATTTATTTCGTTCTTTCTTAAAATGAATTCCAAAATTCAATTCTTGAGGTGTTACGGGCCCTCATTAATCAGAATTTTGTGGATCAGGACCATGTTTTCCCTTGTATATGACTGGAGGGGATGCTAAACTTTGATTCGCGGGGAGTATGGGCCCCCACGGATCGAAATATGGGACCCTTTTTGCTAAAATTTTGTGTTTCTAGTGGTTCTGTGCATATTCAGAGCTACTGCCCAGAAAAACCCAGAATACACGGCGTGTACTTTTTGGATACACGTTGTGTAGTCTGCTCGCCGTGTTGCTGAACGTGTGAGCAGGGAACGGTGTCGTAAAAGTAACTCTAGGAACATGCCGTGTGCGGTACATACATGTCGTGTTGTTCTGAGCCGTGTACCCGACCGTGTCACTAACAACACGGGTCGGGGAATCTCGAGTAGAACACGTCGTGTTTGCTTGGAACACACCGTGTCGTTTTTCCTAGGTACCCGGCCGTGTCACGAACAACACGGGGTGGTGTCACCTTCACCTACACATGTCGTGTTTGTTCGGAAAATGCCGTATGGTGTTCAGCCGTGTAAGACGGCCTTGTGAATAATAACACGGGCCGTCGAGCCAGTGTCTAGTACACTCCGTGTTTGTTGGGAACACGTCATGTAGTCTCATGTTGAGTTGGACCGTGTTGGTTAACCGTGTAGGTATACTCGGGCAGGGGTTAGGCTTTCAAGTACACGCCGTGTTTTGGTACAACACATCGTGTAGTTTGGGTTTTACACGACCAGTTTGGCTGGAATGCATGCCATGTAAATGGCTCAAGGAAGACACGCCATGTAGTTTTTATACACGCTGTGTAGTTGTGTTTTTGAGGTTTTTGTGTTTTCATTCCCATGTTCCCGTTCTGTTTCCTTGGTTCCCCTATCCTTTTTTATCGTGTTTGAAGGCGTGATTTTGATCTTTCAGAGCTATGCCTCCGAGACGTCCTCCAGTTGTACGCATGTCGTCTGGTAGCGAGCAGACACCAGACATGGCTGATCAGGGACTTCCTGCAGATCCTCCAGTTGGGCCAGCTTTGGATCCGACTGTCATACCGTTTGTAGGCGCTGATGAGTAGTTCAGGGAAGGTTTTGTGAGTATGATACATGACTTCCAGGGAGCACCGCCTCCTGCCACGATTATGGCAGACTTGACGCAGGTCTTTCAGCAGTAGCATCCTCCCACAATCTCAGGGGAAGGAGGACCTCAGGCTGCAGAGTCATGGCTAGAAGCCATGTTGACCATCTTCGAGCATCTGGAGATGCCTCCAGAGAGGCGGGTCAAGCTCGCTACCTACATGCATCGAGACTCCTCCAAGAGTTGGTGGGACGTGATCTCGCAGGCGGGTCAGCAGCAGGCTATGGGTTGGGAGGAGTTCCAACGCGTGTTCTACGACTACTTCTACCCAGAGACCCTAAGGGCCGACTGAGCCTGAGATTTTATGTGCCTAGAGCAGGGTACTCTTTCAGTTATAGAGTACTCCTCTAGTTTTACCAAGCTGCAGCGGTCACGCCCCTCCGGGATGGGAGTGGGGTGTTTTTGGCAAGGACGTTTGAGGATGGTCTCAGGTGGGAGATCCGATCATAGGTGAACATCCTTCAGCTGACTTCCATCACTTCCATCGTCAACCAGGCTATGATTGCGGAGCGCAATCTGAGAGACTCCAGAGCAGCAAGCCAGAGCGGTTCTGCTTACAGGGTTAGTCTTCCTCCAGATGACAATAGGAAGCGCCGTAGGGAGTCTACGCGCGGTGATCCGAGGAAGCGGGATGCTTCATCAGGCAGTCAGGTGGTTTTCTATTAGTGTGGCCGGTCAGGGCACACGAGGCCACAGTGTCAGAGAGACCCCGTGGAGTGCCGATCTTGCGGTAAGATGGGTCACCTTCAGCAGTTTTTCCAGGTCTTCTCACCATCTCCTGGTGACCGGGGTTCTTCTATGACTCCTTGTTCAGGAGCAGCACCACCAGTTTCTAACCAGTTGGGGAACTGGAGTTCTTCCGGCCGCTCAGGCCGAGGTGGAGGTCGAGGCCGTGTCGGTCAGCCACCCTTTCCTCTGCACCAGTAGGGAGGTTCAGCTCAGAGTGGTCAGCAAGGGGCGCAAGGCCGTGGGGCAGTCCAGGATTTTGTGATGGATCAGACCTATCAGGAGCAGGATACAGGACCTTCTATAGTTTGAGGTACGGTTTTAGTAGCCTCAGTTTTATCTTCAGCCCTTTTCGATACTGGTGCTACACATAGCTTTATCTCTGTTTCTGTCATGGAGAGCCTTGGGCTCTGCATCTTTTCTTCTGCCGATTCATTGACACTGGACACTCCGTTGGGGAAGAGGACATCTACTGTACGCCAGTGTAGAGAGTGCCCTCTCGAGGTTGCAGGGTATCGTTTCTTATGGGATCTCTATGTCCTAGAGATGACAGGCTATGATTTCATCTTTGGTATGGACAGGTTAGTTCCTTTTCAGGCAGTCGTCGACTGTTATCGTCGTAGAGTGAGTTTCATTTCACCTGAGGGTGAATCCTTTCTTCATAGAGGCGAGTGGGATGTCCAGGCGAGTCGGGCAGGGCTCAAGCATCATGGGCTTGGGGCAGTTACAGCCCAGATTGCCAGTATTTATCTGGATGATCAGGGGACTCCACAGTTAGAATTTCCTACAGTGGTGGATCGTTTCAGGGACGTCTTTCCAGAGGACTTTTCAGGTTTACCTTCGTAACATGAGGTAGAATTCTCTATTGAGCTCATGTCAGGAGCTGCACCGGTGTCCATTCCTCCCTATAGGATGGCCACACTTAAGTTACAGGTGCTCAAGAAGCAGTTGGAGGAGTTGCAGGCAGAGGGTTTTATTCAGCCCAGTACTTCTCTTTGGGGTTCGTTTGTCCTGTTTGCGAAAAAGGCAGGCGGTACCCTTCATCTTTGTGTGGATTATTGGAAGCTGAACCAGTTGACGGTCAAGAACCGATATCCTTTGCTGAGAATCGATGACCTCTTTGATCCTCGTTGAGGAGCCCGGGTGTTCTCGAAGATCATCTTGAGGTCCGGTTATCATCATTTGCGTGTTAGACCTGTGGACATACCTCTGACAGCCTTCAGGAGCAGGTATGGTCTTTATGAGTATACAGTTATGTCGTTCGGTCTCACGAACACGCCTTCAGTTTTCATGGCACTGATGAACCGAGTGTTCCATCCTTACTTGGATTCCTTTGTTGTGGTCTTCGTGGACGATATCTTGGTGTACTCACACACTCGACACGACCATGCCACCCATCTTGAGATATTTCTGAGTACACTGAGAGAGCATCGACTTTATGCCAAACTCTCGAAGTGCCACTTCTGGATGGATCAGATTCACTTCTTGGGTCACGTCATCTCAGAGGCAGGAGTATCAGTGGACCCATAGAATGTGAGAGCTGTAGTTTCTTGGGAGCAGCTGAAAAATGTTTGTGAGGTATGAAGTTTCCTAGGGCTGGCTGGTTACTAAAGATGTTTCATTCAGGACTTCTCGCGCCTAGCAGCACCGTTGACAGGTCTGACCAAGAAAGGGGTGAAATTCTTATGGTCATATTCTTGTCATTCTGCCTTTTAGGAGCTGAAAGGGAGGTTGACGTCAGTACCGATACTAGTCTTGCCAGAGACAGGAAAGAGCTACACCATATATTGTGATGCTTTAGGTATCGGTCTAGGTGTTGTGCTTATGATTGGAGATGGATTCGTTGCGTACGAGTCTCGGTAGTTGAGGCCACATGAGAGGAACTACACTACGTACGATTTAGAGTTGGCAGCTGTTGTTCATGCCTTACGTTGTTGGAGGCATTACTTTCTGGGAGAGCACATTGTGGTTTTCACTGACCATAAAAGTCTCAAGTATATCTTCACTCAGCGTGATCTGAATCTAAGACAGCGCAGGTGGGTTGAGTATCTTCATTCTTTCAACTTTGAGCTCGCCTATACACCGGGTAAGGGCAACGCAGAGGCAGATGCGTTGAGCAGGAGAATATAGGTTTAGGTAGTGTAGGGGGAAGAAATGAGTGGAAGCTTATGACTCTGTTCTCTGAGATGCATCTAGAGGTGCACGACAGACAGGGACAGACTTTTCTTTCTTCTGTGGCTGTTAACTCTACACTACTTGATCAAGTGCGGATGAGAAAACTATCAGATCCAGAGGCCTTGGTCCTACGGGAGAATGTGTCAGGAGGATACCCTCTTTTTGGGTGGACAGTGGGAGAGGATGAGATATTTTGGTTCCAGGGACGCGTATGGGCGCCAGCAGACATACGCGAGGAGCTGATGCGAGATTTTCATTCCACTATTTGGGCAGTTCAACCTGGTGTCACCAAGATGTATCGGGATCTTCATCGTCATTACTGGTGGCCAGGTATGAAGAAGGATGTTGCTGGTTTTGTCATGAGATGTTCTACTTGTCAGTAAGTGAAAGCAGAGCATCAGCGACCAGTAGGGATTTTACAGCAGTTACCCATTCCGGAGTGGAAGTGGAATGACGTCGCGATGGACTTCGTGACCGGTTTTCCGAGGTCACCTCGAGGGAACGATGTTGTTTGGGTTGTCATCAACAGGCTTACGAAGGTTTCTCACTTATTTCCGATCAAGTAGACCTTCAGTGTCGATGAGTTGGGACAACTTTACATCCGAGAGATCGTTCTTCTGCATGGGGTTCCATGCTCCATTGTTTCAGACAGGGACGCGCGCTTTACTTTTCGGTTCTGGTAGGGACTTCAGAAGGCCTTGGGTACACAGGTACTTCTGAGTACAGCATACCATCCCCTGACTGATGGCCAGTCCGAGCGCACGATCCAGGTGCTTGAGGATATGCTCCGAGCCTGCATTCTAGACTTTGGCAGTTCTTGGGAGAAGCATATTCCTCTAGTGGAGTTCTCTTACAACAACAGTTTTCAGGAGACTATACAGATGGAACCATACGAGGCCTTGTACAGTAGGCCATGCCGATTACTCTTATGCTGGCTGAAGCCAGGAGAGGCTGCTTTGCTGGGACCTCATCTTGTTCAGGAGACTTCAGAGAAGATAGAGTTGATTCGGAAGAGGATGGCTACAGCACATTCTCGGCAGAAGCCTTATGCTGATCAGCAGAGACGACCTCTGGAGTTCGAGGTCGGAGATTAGGTTTTCCGACGTGTCGCACCGAGGTTGGGAAACAAGAAGATTCGGAGACAGGGTAAGCTTTCACCGTGGTACGTCAGGTCGTTTGAGGTGTTGGAGAGAGTTGGGCCGGTTGCTTATCGGTTGCCGCTACCTCAGTGGTACCGGGCAATGCACGACGTCTTCCACGTCTCACAAGCTATGACGTTACTTTTCAGACCCGTCTCACGTCTTTCAGCCCGAGGAGGTTGAGCTCGAAGCGGATGCGTCTTTTGAGGAGCATCCTATCTGGATTATCGATCGCAGTAAGAAGGTTCTCCGAGGCCGGTATGTTCCTCTGGTGCGAGTGCTATGGAAACACGGGCGAGTACAGGACGAGACCTGGGAGAGGGAGGCCGATGAATATTCGTAGTGGCCGGAGCTGTTCGGGGTTTCTTCTTCTCCACCTCGTTAGGGAAATTCAGGGACGAATTTCTTTAAGGGGGGAAGTTTGTAAGAACCCAGATCTTCATTCAGGTACGTTTTTCCTTTTTCTGGAGTTCTTAAAAAATTTCGAGTTTCTGGAAAATTTGGAAGTACATGTCGTGTACTTTTTGAGTACACACCGTGTACTCCTTTCCCGCCAGAACCCATGTGCTGGCCGTGTCCGGGCCACACACACGGTGTGTGGGGTTGACGTGGATCCGTTTTTAGCGGAGTACAGAAAAGGGCCTAGTACACGCTGTGTACCCTAGAAGTACACGTCGGGTACTTCTTTTTTTCCCATTAATCAGGCCAGGGTCACATCTAACGCACAGAACACCCCCTTCTCAATTTGCAGTCCGCCTGAGATTCCCCGTCCGGACAAGTTTTCCAAGAGCTCCCACCCCGCCATCTGTCGTCCGATTCGATCTTGGTCATTTGCGTTGGAACCGCCTCGGTATGCTCTTCCTTCTGCGTGAGTTTCGTTTCCTGATTCTTTCCCTTGTGTGAGATATCTGTGGTTGAGTGTTTCTGACGTTTTTGCAGATCTACGTCGTTCTAAGGGGAATCTATCGTCGAGGCTCACATATATCAATCTCCTAGGATCGAGGTAGGTGGTTTGTGCCTTTCTGTAGAAAGATGATGAGTATTAATGTGCACGATCCACCAATACCCTTGAACGGGGTATTGTGTGTTCTTGTTTTGCCCTAGATTTAATGTCTTCTTTGCTTTATTGCTTTAGTAGAAGTTCCTGTATGTAGAATTGGGTAATTTGTGATGTGATCATATGCTTTCTATGCTTGTTTGCCTATTTCCATGCCTTGTTGTAGGTTGTTGGAACTGCTGTTGTTTTTTCTGTTGAGCCTTACACTGTTATCCAAGTAGTTCTTGAGGTTTACTTGGGCGATGCACGTGCGTTATACTTGTTGTTTACATAGGGCTGAGAGAACCTAGTGTAGTGGACCATAGGGAGAATTGACGTAAGGGCTTCTCTAGAGTGTCCTTATAATTTCACGATGCGAGACCACATGGGAAATTGACGATTACTGCATTCCCAGAGAGTCTGTACTTCCTTGATGCGGGCCACAGGGGAAATGAGACGTTGTGTGCTTTCCCAGAGAGCCTTTAGCACGATACGAGACTATAGGGGGAATTGATGGTGAGTGCTTCCTCAGAGAGTCTGTTATTAATTTTACTTAGTTGAACCAGTGGAGTGAGACCGAGTGTGCCTCCCAGAGGGTTACTAGTTCTTAGAGGTTTAACAATAAGGGTTAGGCTGTGAGAGCTACCCAGAGGGTTACCAATTTCTTTTGTTGCAGACTGTCTGCTTGTGCCTATCTTTTAGAGCTGTTGTTCGTAGCTGTTGTGCTTACCTGTTCACTGCTTTCTGTTATATTTCTGCCATGTACTCATTGACTGTTAGGCGCAGATCTTTTGGGTGATTGCCTACTGGGATTGTATCTCACACCCTGTTCGGGCCATGCTTTTGGGCCCGGGCAAACTATGTTGCTGTAGGTATAGATAAGGGTAAGCGCCCTTCAGCTTCAGGTATCTGAGTTGCTACGTGGAGCTGGAGAGCATGGGACCGGGCTTTGGATCGCGATGCTGTGGAGCTGCTGTTTTCCTTTAGTTCTTTATTTTCAGTTGTATTTCAGCATTTTGACATGTTTACTACTTTCCATAGACATATGTATCATGTGGCATCATCTTTGGGTTATTTATATTATTGATTCTGCTGTCCAGTTTAGCTATGTATGCTGTTTACTGCTTCCGCTATTTACTTGTTATCTTTTTCCACTGTGTACTCTGCCGATGAGGGCATAGTTTCCCCACTGATTCACCAATGCCATCGCTGCTAGTCGGCAGCCTCTAGCATTTGGGGAAATTCACTTGAGGTCATGAGGTGAACCGGGTACGGGGCGCCAGTGGAGGGGCTCCAGAAATTCGGGTCGTTATAGAAATGATAAGTTTCATGTTAATAGTTCAAATGATGATTTTATTCTTTTTGTTAATTAGTATGATAATGTTTACACTCTTAACTTATAAGACCATAGGTTCCATGAATTACATCTCCTTAGTGAAATTAAAGATAAATATTGGACATGGCATAGAAGTTTATGATATGGTGTCCTAAGAAACATATCAAAGATGATATAGAAAAGGCTTGTTGGGGATATACCAGAATGTAGGATTAATTCTTCAAAAGCTTGTTACCATTGTAAATATGGCAAGAAACATATGTCAAGTTCTAAATCTATTAGTGAACTCTCATATTTTTATTATTTTTAGTTAGTGAACATTTATTCATTTTTTCATACACAAACTGGATGTATTAGTGGAAAATACTATGTATATGTCTTGGTTGATGACTCAACTAGATATACTTTGGTTTATTTTTTCCCAATGTTATATGATGATTTTCTTTTTCTCAAAACATTATTTATCCAAAGTTAAAAATGAGAACAAAATGTCCTACAAAACTATTGATAGTTGTCATGGTGGAGAATTCATAAATTCTGATTTTGGAAATTTTTGTAGTATGAGATGTACATAACATAACTATTTAGATCTTAGAACTCCAAAAAATAGTGTTGTTAAATGAATAAATATAATTATTCATGAAACAATAGGAACCATGTAGAGTGAAAAATAAATTACAATTTTTTTGGGGTGAAGCTGTTAGTACCTCCTGTTGTACTATAAATCAAGTTTTTATTAAAACATTTCTTAATGATACCCCTTATGAATTGTGGAAAAATATAAAATCAAAGGTTTCTTACGTCTATTTATTTGTTTTCAAATTATTCATCCATAATACTAAAGATAACTCATATAATTTTTTTCTAAAATATGATGATGAAATATTTTATTGTAGTTCCAGAACATATAAGGCTTATAGAGTTCCCAATGAAAATTCTTGTACTATTGAGAAAATAGTACATATAGAATATGATGAAACAAAATTTTTTGTTTTCAAAAAAGCCTAACCAATATATTCTTATGCTATTTAAAAACTAATTTTTAAACATTATTCGAATTTTCTTCTAATAAATAAGTAACTATGTAAAAAATTTCTGAAGTTACACATCATGTAGATATTTTACCTTATGTTGACTAGAAGATTTATCAAACCCCATGAAATTAGTTTTTTATAAGGTATCATACTAATGATATTATCATTTTTGATTTTTATCATCCAATTAGGTCTAGAAGTTCCTTACAGAATGAAATTAAAAATCTATCTTTCCTTTCACTATTTTATTATAAGAATCCTGATGAGATATTAGGTCATGATGATTTTATTATGTCTAAGAATTTGATCTAAATGTATTTGAAAGGATCATTGTTTGTTATTTAGTTAAATCACTTAGAAACATTAATAATTAGAATAAAATGGGTTTTCATAAACAAATGTGAATAATATGGCATTATTGGTAGAAATAAATCTTGAAATTTTTAAAAAATGTTATTATCAATAATAAGGAATAGACTATGAATAATTTTATTCACCGGAATAAAGATTACAGTCTATTAATATTATTCTAGCCTTTGGAACATTATTTAATTTTGAAAAAATTTAAATGGATTTGATGTGTACATTTCTTAATGAATATGATTAGGATAAATTTAATGTTGAAAAAAACACTATTTTTTTAGATGAAAAATATCATGATTACATTTATAAACATACCAATGTTTTATATAGACTAAAAAAAATCCCTTCGAGATTTTTATAATTGATTTACATGATTTTATTTCAATTTTTTCTTAAGGGTGCACTAGATCCATACATTTTATAAAAGTAGTTAATAATAATATAATTATTATTCAAATATATGATGATGACATTATATTTGGATCAACTCAAAAATATCTAGCAGATTTTTTTTTGAATATTATGAAATATGAGTTTGAGATGAGTTTGATGGGTGAGTTAACATTTTTCCATGGCTTAAAAATTTCTCAAAAAATACAAGAAACATATGTATCTCAAAATATGTATATTAAATATATTCTTTATAATGTTTTGATATTACAATAATAAAAATATTAGTAATCTTATGGGTACCTCAAATACTCTATATCATTATGAGTCTAGGTAACTAGTTTATGAAAATTATTTAAGAGATAAGATATAATGTTTCTATACATATGTGATAGCTGGATAGATTTAATTTTGTCAATATTCTTATCTAAAACTTGTCACGATAAACTAAATGAATCCTATCTCAATGATGAAAAATTAATTTTTCATTTTCTTAAGGGATCTACGGATTTAGTACTTTCATATTCATCGGTAAACGTTTTTAAAATAAAATGTTTTTCATTTATTAGGAGAGTATTTAGTTTCTTGGTCTTGTAAAAAGAAATACAAAGTAACACATTCGACTATTAATGATGAATATGTGAATATAGGAATTTGTTATGATAATGTATTGTTTATTTAACACACTCTCCCTGATTATTACATAAGTTTTTTTAAATCTCAAATAATATGTGATAATACTAGTGCCATTACTTTATTAAAGAACACATCACATCACTCCCATGAAAAACAAATTGATATTAGGCATCTGTTTCTTATGTATCAAACAGAAAAATGTGATATCATTTTATAATTTATCAGAATGCCTGAACAAGATGACGATATTGTTACAAAACCTCTTCCTTTTGATAAATTTGAATACATTAAACAAAACATAAGAATTCTCAATGTAATTTAATCATTCAATTCTACTTCATTTTTACCCACATTCTTATATTATGTAAATCCTCTTCATAGGGGGAGTACATAAATTTTATTTTTTATAAAAAATTATCATTTTCAAAAAATAATTCCAAACAATGTTTCAGAATAAATTTTCTTCATATTATTTTTAGAGTCTGTATTTTCAAAATGATAATTGGAATTAAAAATTTTATAATTTTTTTGACCATAATTTTTTTAAAAAAAATCTCATATTTAGAAAAGATTCATAATGATATTTTTTTCATGAAGTATCATTTTTATTTTTACTTCAAAAAAATATTTTAAATTTAATTTAAAATATTTAATTTAGTAATTGAACGATAATATTAAAAGTTTTAAAAACTATTTTAATCTAATTAGTTTAAAAAAATTTCAATAAGAATATGTTATTCATATTAATAAAATTTTATACTAAAAAATGTTTTCTTATTATATTTGAAAACATTCAACCAATTCATTATAATTGTATATTTTTTAGTTTTAATACTTTTACATTTTTTAAAGAACACTTTTTTCTCATAAATTGTTTTTAAAATTTTTCCAAAATATTATTCAGTGTCAATATGATTAATCATTAAAAAAACCTCAAGAGTTTAAAAGTATTTAAATCCTAGTTAGAATAATTCATAACCATCATATTTGATTGTTTTTTATCTCAACCATTGGATTATTTTGGAATATAAACCATTTCTCCAATCTCCCATATAAAAGGTGATATTCCCATGTCCCACATCATTTGGTATTGAATTTTTCCTTAAATTGATGTTGCCTTCAAAATAACCCAGTACAAAATATTTTCTTATGTCTAAATGACTATTCACATCTCCAAATATGATGAATTCTACTAAGGATTTCGACATATGGTTTATATATAGTTAAATGTTAGTAAAAACCCCTTTTATGAAAATTATGATTCTACTTTGAAAAAGGTTATAAAATTACAAGAATTGGAATCTATGTGTCTATAAAAGATTGATGAGGAAAATGAATTGATTTATTTGGATGTTGTTCTATAATTTTATATTTGAACCATGATTTCGATACAAGATCGATAACAAAAAAATTCACTTATGATATATTGAAAATGGCATGATATGTCATATAATTAAGAATAATGTTCTTTAGAGATTCCTTAAAAGGAGTGATTTGTTTCCCTTATCAAAAATTAAAAAATGATATTGTATTTTTTATGAGAATAAGGGAAAGGATTCCTTATTTTATCACTATGAAATGGTTTAGAATATATCTCGACCTACCCAAAATAATAGGTTTATTTATCTATGTATGAAAGGTTTCTTTATTATAAGGAAGGGATATTGATACACTTTGGATGTCTTGGATGATTTGATATTGTATTTAACAGTTGAAATGAAAAAATTGAACTTATAGTATTAGTGTTTCTCACTATTAACAATTTCAAGACAACATCAATTGAATCAATGATTATTTTGCACCTATTTGTTGTTACCAAGCTATTTATTGAGGGATTTATGATTTTCAAAATTGAAAAAAATCAAATCCAAAAAAGATGGTTATTATTTTTATGAGTGATGATATACTGAATAGGATAATGCTTCTTTTTTATAATAAATCTATGTTGTTTATAGATAATGTATTAGAAGAAAAACCCAAAAAAAACTAATAGTAGGGAGATATTAATGAATTATATCTGGAGGGGATAAAAATAAAATATGAAAATAATTCAAGAGAACCAGTTGTCAGAATTTATACTATTGAGGCCCTAGCCTTAAAAATTCATTCGACTGATACACAAAATTTGGATTCGAAATTGTTTTTCCATGAAACAATAATAGTTAATGTCATATTTCACTATGTCATAGATAATGGTATACTTATTTTATTGAGTAATAACCATCATTATCCAGTTTAAATGAATCATAAATGTCACTAGCTATAAAGGATGGCCTATGCATAGAATGTCATTTACATTAGATGTTCTTTAAATGAATGTATGGAGTCGTTGTAGGGATTGATAAATTATCTAATGTAGGGGAAGGTATTGAAGAATAAAGGAAATATGTGGAAATTGAAAATATTGTTTTAACACCAATAATAAGTCTTTGTAAAATGTTAGGAAATATTGAATATTATGTGGATAATGAAAATGTGAATCAAGAGAATGTCATCACAGAAGAAGATGACAACAAAAATTCTCAATCTAATAATTTTTCATTTATATCATCAGAGGTATCATCATTGTATTTTCAATAAAATATGGATCTAATATAAAAAGCAGAAAAATCATAGAATGAAAAATCCTCATCAGAGGAAGTAGTTTTATCCTCATCTAATAAAAATTAAAAAGAACAAAATTCAAAAGTAGAAGGAAAAAACAAGAAGACACTGATGAAGGAGATATCATTGAATTATATGATGGAAGGAATTTGTAGATAAATAAATGAAATTATATTCAATTATTGATATGTTGAATGGAACATTGAATAAATTTTGAACCAGTCAACCCTAAATAGCTGAAATATAAAAATAATCTGATTCAGTTAATATGATAATTGTGTAGGGAGATGATTATATCATTCAAGAATTATAGAGTCTTGAAGAAATTATTCAATAATTTTGAATAATTGAGTCCAAGGGGGAATTGATTAATGAAAATAAATGTGGAAAATTTTAATCAATAAATGTTTTAATAGAGTGGATTATTTTGTAGAGTTTGAGTTCAATGTTTTATGAGAAATTTGTATAACTCACAAAAATTAATGTAATCTGGTGGTAAATTTGTCTCAAAAATTAGATTTCAATATCAAGAAGCATGATAATAAAATTGTTGATGCAAAGAATATTATGAGTGAATCATTAAATGTTTTAGTTATTTTTCTAAAGATATGGAATCATGGGTGAAATTCATTGAAAAATTTAGTTATTAAAATAACAACAAGAATGATGAAGTTAAAGAGTTATATGAAATAATTTTAAAAGGATTTTTTAAGACTCAAATACTATAAATAGTAAATAATTAGTTTGAAAAACTATAATGTTAAATTTAATAAAAGACTTTGGATTCAAGAATAAGAAACTTGGTCTGACAATGAAATAAAATCAATGCTTGAGGTGGATAAGAAAAGTGTTCAAGAATATGAAGATTATTATAAATTTATTGATGAAGAATGAATAAAATATTTTTCCTTTTGAACTCTTGTTTCAATCATCATTGTATTTCAAAAACATGTTTATGAATGAATTAATTATTTATCCCATTATTATTTTTCTGAATGTTTTCAAATTCTGATTTGATATATATTTATTCATTTTTTGGATGATTAGGTTGATTATTATATTGTTTCATATAGTTATTCTTCTATCAATTCTTAAGAAACTAGATAATGTTTCCCATTCTTTTTTAATATAACAATGGGGTAGATATATTCTTATTTTTTGATATTCTAATACAAAGGGGGAGAAATTATTCATAAAATATTTACTATAGTAAGGGGTGGAATACGATTCTTAAAAGGATATTTTACACTATAGAGAGATAAACATATTCAATTTCATTATATACCATACATAGAATAATTAATAACTCATGTGGAGTTAGTATTTTATTATTCAACTCTAAATATTAATTACCTAAAAGAAAATTGACTTTTTGTTTTTCAAATTAATTTTCTATTTTTGTTTTGGGTTTTGCATTCCAATGAGGGGGAGCATTTTATGTCTAATGTTATACTTATGACTTTTATATTCCTTTAGTTTTGGAAATCACAAACACCTTCTTAAATATTATATTACTAACAATTCATGATAAAAGTCATTTAGAATGTTTTTGTAGAAAACATAATCATTTACCATACTTAAAATATGTTGTAATGACTTATGAAAATCAAAGTATATTTTCCAATTATTATAATCATAATGAGTATGTATTTTATAAACATAAATTCAGCCTTATCATACAAGATTTATGAATTTCTATCATGTCTTTCATACAAAAAAATTCTCAATAGTTGAACTAATACCATTAACGATGAAAATAGTATCGAAACTCATAAGGTATATAGTAATAAAAATTGTAATATTTGTTACTACATTTAGAATAATTTTTTCTAATGTATTGAAATATTTTCACACTATAATAGTGTAAATTATTAAAAATCCATATTATTACTTTCAAAATATCTATTAAAGTTTCATATGTCCAATTCATTGCATCAAACTCATAGAAAAATGACCATGGTGAAAGAAATATGATCGTTTAATAAATTCGTAAAACTACCCGTTCATTCAATTATTTTTAGTTGATTGATTTAATTTTTAAATTTCTCATTATGTGATAGCTTATAAGATTACATAGTGTAAACATCTTGTTCTTAATATTTGTTATTGTTTTAGGTTTTTTTGTTTTATGGAAACCCTGTCAGGGTTGTCTCCTTATGATTGTTGTCTTTGTAATCATGCATCAGATTATATTGATTATGATCAATGGATTATGGGGATAGAAATATAGAGGATTTGATCTTCGAATTGAGGGATTATAGGGATATAAAGATAGATCTGATCCATTGGATTGAGGGCTACCAAGGATAGGTAGACAATGAATATGATATTCAAATTGAGGACTTCCTTGATGAGGAAAGATGGACTTTCTTGTATGTATAGAATAAGGGATACCTTTAGCCACATTATTTGGCTACCGTACAATTAATGATAACAGTGATCAATTATTATTTAAATAAATATAAGTTATTCTTAAATTGATTCTATTTTTCTACTTGTTTATTAATAGTTATTTATTCCATTGTTCTTGTATATATTAGTTTTATCGTTACAACTCCAAATATGATAAAAATATATAAACTCTTAATCGAATATAATATTAATATGAGACACATAGATATAATAATATTTATTATAATAACAATATTGATACTCATATATTATTGGAATAATCATGATTATGATACTTTGGTAATCAGACTGTGGGAAAAGTCTGAATCTGATATATTTACTACATGTAGTTTGGGAAATTATTTTCTTAAAAATCATTAAAAATAATTTTTTTAAACAACAATTCACCCACCCTTGTAATTGTTCAATGAAGAACATTTTACTTTGATCTTATATCAATATTTATAATATTGATATCCAATAGAGAAATGGTGGATATAGAAATAGAGAGAAACTAATAATCACTAAAAATATGTTTTCCAGTCACCCAAAAATAATGTGATTTAGTAACAATTTTCTACATGGGGAACTAGACTGTGCTCAAGTCCAACAAGAATCATTACTGTTAATATTACAATCCTGGTGATTCAATTCCATTTCCTATCTAGGGAAGGTGTGAGTGCTATGGGGTTGTTTATCCCCTATTGGGAATCATACAAATCAATCCACAATTATTTCTTATGGTATGGGGGAATCACTAATAGGAGCCGCAAATCAATGTACTGGTTTTGGCTCTAGTTAGTAGAGCACCAAAAAAAGATGTATCCTGGTAAAACAACACCCTCTGAATGTTAAGGGTATGTGCGTTGACTATGTCCCAATGGGAATGAACCCATTATTATGGAGAGTGTCATGGATGAGTGGTACTGTACCATGGAACCACACCTATGAAATTTGGGATCAAATCCTACATTGATCATTTAATCCTCATCGGGGGTAAATATTCCTCTAATTAGTTTTTTTTCGGATGAAAACATAATGGAATTATCTTGATGATGTCAGTATGCATGTCGTAGAAACCGAATTCTTGACTGCTTAGGCCAGTGACGATGATCCATGTATACTATGAGAGAATGGTTAAATGAGAAGTTGCATGAGACACTGGTGGGAAGGTCCAAACATGGGGGGGGGTTACATTGTGGGTGATCCCGAAGTAATTGGGCAGACTAGATGTGAGTAGGAATGGTTGGTCGGAGGTCAGTTGGGCAAATAAGAACTAAAACCGGTCATAGAAGGGATATGTTAGGGCTTGTGGCCATTCCATGACCAACATTGTCTGGGTCTTGAGGCTTGCTATAGTTCCCCTAAGCTCAATGACTTTTTGTTAGTTAACGTTGGAAATTTTGGACCTTGTATGGGCCTTCATGGCCGTATATTTGGATTTCTAACCATTGGACCATCAAGTCATTTAATGGGGCCCCTTTAATCCATTTTAAAAGGCGGTATTTCAATTATTTAATAAAAGGGTGTTTGAAACCAGTCTTTTTTTGAAATATTTACATAAATATCATTCATTTAATTATTTATAATAATAATAATCAATTTTTTTATGTTCATCAAAATTTATAAATAATTTTCATAATTTTTATATGTAGATATTTTGATTTTTTTAATACTTTTTTTTATAACTATTGAAATTTTAAGCTGTAAAAACTACATTAAAATATTAAATATTTATAAATGTAAAATATTTTTTGGCACAATGTTGCATTTATTGTCAATGAAGTACCAAAATGTGGTTGGTGTGCTAAGGATTAATTGATATGTTTTGAGAATTTTTTTGATTCATGAAATGGAATTCAATGTCATTATTAGAAAATTATCTATGATAAATGTGACAATTTTTTGAACTATTCTAAATGAAAAATACATGTATAAAATTATGAATCATTTGTCACAACATGTAAAAGAACAAATAAAACCATGTATATTTTTCCATACATGAATGAATTTATTAACAGAATGAAAAATAATATTTTTTATGATAGTGCATGAAAGAGATGAAGAGAGTTGGCTTCACATTTTAATTGAGGAAGGATTGAAATCTCATTTAATAATTATATTATTTCTATGTATATGAAGAGTTATTATATAAAAAGGATGTCTAAATATGTGATCTATATGGTCCAACTTATCCCAACAGGTGTGAGAGGAGGACCTAAAAAATGTAGGGGAATCGACCAACACAACATACATGGTCATATTGGTATTGAGAGGGCCCATGTATAATTCCCACAAGATTTCGTACCCATAGGAGTGAATGGGACATTGTGTAATTCCCATATAAGTAGGTGGTTTATTTTGATAGGCTGAAACCCATGGTGTTTTGTGAAATGTCTTATGTGTGCCGATCACCTATCGCCATCTTGGAGTTATGATGACACAATATTATTGCTACATTACAACACTGAAAAATATAATTTTGATGTGGGAAACGCATGAAAATGTACTTATACTCATCATTATATTAATACAGATAAAATGAGGTCTATCAAATGGTTCTTATATCAACCATCACAACTAATGGAAATCATTATCTTCTACCTCTCGATGAGGATCTTCAATTCTGATAGCATGAATCACTCCACGATGGATTACCAATTCTCCATGATCTTTATTCTGACCATATCCCATGCAAGAATTGAAGATAGTGAAATCATGAATAATCAAGAATGCATATTCAATTTTAATAGAAGAAACAAAAATTCCTCTAATTGATAAAGATGATACAGTTGAATAAGATATGAAGAAATATGTTTTCTTTTGTATATGATGAGTTTGAGAATATAAAAAATAATAATGTATGTGATCACATTCCATGAAAAAATGGTGCAATGATAACTTGCATAAGAATGAATGTCGATGTTGGTAGGATATATTCAATTAATGATCTATATGATGAAAATTGATTTTGGATAAAATAAAATCTATATTTAAAGAACAAGAATGATCAAAATGAAATATTTATGTAGTTTCACTAGCATTCATATTGTTTTAATGGATAAATGAAGTCTTCCATTTTAATCTATGAAACCTATGATTTTTTATACCATGTGAATAAATTTAGAGACTGATATTTTATGATTTTATGTCCACTTGTGGTTTATTAATCACCAAATGAAGGAATGTGATTCAGAAATTTTGTGCATGATAAAGATCCATCATGAAGAATGAAGTCCCGAAACTTTTGGGTGTTTAAAATAAGCTACAATATTTTTATACTGTGTAATGAAACAATAATCCTTTTCCCATGGGTATTTGAGGTACATGGAGATAAATTCATATAGGGTGATACACATGTGTATTTTCATTGTGATAATAAATAGTTAATACCCTAATCACTCATGTATTTTGGATGAACTATATGAACAGAATACCAAACATTTCATTTAGGAATTCCACATAATCATGAAATAAATACACAAAATTTATGTGGAATTTTTTATGAGAAATATAATACCAAATAACCAATTAGTATTGGTATTTCAATGATTAATATATGTATTTATTCATGAACACTATAACATGAATATTTAAATAAGAGATTCAAAATCATGTAATTATTAAGATCCCAAGGATAATTATTCTGTATAAATATCTGCTTGAAGATAATGTTGAAAGGTCCACCACAGAAATATATTTTTAAAGATCACAATTCATTCATGTATGAGAGGGAAATAGTTTTATGATGGTAGCCTTTTTATAGAGAATCAAGTTGTTTTCCCAAGCACTAAAATATTGAGGATAATCTTGATTGCACCAAATCTAGAAGTAATATCGAGACTAGTAATTATAATTTTCATGAGAATGTTTTATTAATAAAGATCACAGATAATGTTCAATAGATCATATTTTAGTGTATCAAGCCTTTAATAAATGAAAAAATTTCTCTGTTGGAGCTAAGAAAATGAAAAATTTCTTGTTTAATTATGGAGTATAACCATCTAAAGTAGATTCTATAGAAGGGAATTGTGGATTCTAGAAACAGTGTGCGATGAATTATGAAAAAAATCATATGTGGATATAAGAAATATACGTTTTTACTATATATCATCCATTATAATTGATAATAATATTATATTTAAGAATTCATGTTGTGTGGAATAACTAATATAGAATGAAGTTGTTTTTTTGAAGAACCATGAAAATAATATGTGTTTTTCTCTATCTTATTTTATTATATATTAAGAAAGACATAGATATATCAAAATGAGCTTCTATAACATTAAAAAGTTAAATTGGTTGAATTAATAAAAAATTAAACAGTAAAACTCCGATTAACCCCCCCCCCCCCCCCCCCCTCTCAGTGGTTAATTCGTCCCGAGGCTCTACAATTGGTATCAGACCCTTATTTGCCTCTAAATATCAAAGTGATTCATTATGAAGTATAGTTTTCTATAAATTTTGTGAGAAATTTTATATAGATATTTATACAAATAATTACAAGAATACAAAGAATATACTCAGAAGAAAGCTGAAGAAGAATCATTCAGTAAATTCAGATACATCACAGACTAGTAATCAAAGATGTACAAGATGAAATAATTCCTTTGTTTATGATTCTTCGGATTAGGTATTCATAGGTTATGAGGAAGATTTATCATTTATTAATATTCATTATAAACTCAATGAGAATGTGAATAATGTTCCAAATAAGTTTTATGTTCTATGTTATAATTTTCATGGAATAGCAAGATGAAAATCTCTTTCTTGAAGAATAGGTCGATGATATAGAAGAGGAATTAGCTATGAATGATTGAATTTACATCAGACTCACAAAATTTTTGATAAGAATGGGTGAAAAAAATTTCTTTTTAATGAAATATATATTAAATATTTGGAATAAAAAAAATTATTGTATGAATTATTTCATTAAAATTATATTTTTTTGAAGCATTAAATGATTTTGAAAAAATAAAAAAAATATTCTATGGTTGTAAAAAAATCTAATATGAAAGTTAAAGATAACAGTATATAAGATATTTAAAATTATTTATAAGATTAAATAAAAATGAATAAATGAAAAATTGAAGAAGATGAATGAGTATTGGCATCAAAATCTATGATCAGTTGAGGTTGAGATAAACTATATCAGTAGTAAATAATTTGAGTTGGTACAAAGGTTGAGTGATAAAAAATTAACCATAGATGAAACATCCTAAATTACTGAAGGAAGAGTTTCTTCCACTAAAGTTGGTGTTGATTATAATGATTTCAAAAGGATTATGATATCATCCTCAAATAAAATGGCATCATCTTGAAAGGAGAATGTATCCCATAACTCAGAAAAAATATTTTTAAATAATATGGAGTCATTTCCATGTACTAAATTAAAAAAATCTACAAATTATGGATGATGAGAAATTTTCATAAAACAAACACATTAATGGTGGATGAGAAAGAATGCATGAATTGATGTTCCCCATAAGGTTTTTAAAAGAGTGGTGGTTCCACTCAATACCAGAATGGTTCACAATCTATGAATCGTTGACAGACTATACCTCAAATAAAGGGGCAAAGACTCACATTCTTTTTTTAGTGTTTCTGGATGTTTGGGAACAATTCTTTGGAATAAGGAAAAAATATGTCAACTCATGAAAAAAATTAGGCCTTCATTTATGGGAGAAAATTTGAATGAAAATGAAATCCACATGAAAACAATGTTAAAAAAGCACAACTTGGTACTTGAATAGAACAAGATTATTAGTAAAAAAAATATTACCATAAAGAATAATGAAATTTCAATTATTTTTGTGAAAAAATAATAGCTTAGTATGAGAGTAATTTCTCAGCTAGAATGTTAATCAAAAATTCTTTGAAGATTCCTCATTATTTTCAATTATTTTCTTCATTATAAACTAATATTTAGGGAAATAAAGTAGAATTTTTTCTGATCATTGACTTCATATATTTTAATGATGATTAAGGAATATATCCCTTAAGGGGGTTAATCCTTGAGAATCAAAAAAATAAAGGGACATATTCTAAACATAAGGTCAAGGTATGACAATAACACATTCATATCTTTTTTTAATTATTTTATTACCTTTTCAATTAAGTTGGAGTTCATGATTGATGTTAATATGAGGAAAATGGGGATATTTATCTTTTACACCTCATCATTATAATGTATTTGTTAAAGCATGTATATGATTTAGATTTATTAATAAAATTGATTTCTTACGACCCCTAAAATTTTAATTGAATCTTTTTGAAACTGAATTCACATTCCTGGTAATATATGGACCACCAAAAAAAACCTTAGTTATATAAATAGTTTTTTCTAGATCATGTTTTCCAATGTATATTTAGATTTGGTTAAATAACATATGCTTTCTAATTGAATCATCTTAGTTCATCCCTCTCATATAAGTGTCTAAGAAATTTTTATATAAGGGAGATGAACATATTTTCATAAGAAAGAAATTATAAACCCCACATATCGTTTCCATTTTATTATCAAAGAGGGAATGTTTTTGAGAAAATGTATTAAAGATGAAATATTCAAGGATATATTGAAAAAAAACTAAAAAATTTGATATTTATGGGCCTAGTATTCCATTAATTATATATTATGTTTCAAGCTGTTTTTGGTGTCTAATGGATGATGTGAAGAAGATTGTATAATAGTTATGGATTTGAAAAATGGAATTGGATGTCATTAATGGATAATTTTTTATATTAAATCTGGTGATTTTTTGAACTGATCATAAAAACAAAGACATGTGTCAAAGGACTAAACATTTATTTAAACATGAAGAAGATTAATGAAGTCCATGAAAATGTTTCATTATAAGAAATAATTTATAAATGCCATGAAAATTATTATTTTTCAAGATGATTCATGAAGAAGATGAATAGAGATGTCTTATAATTATAATTGAGGAAATATTTTAATTCAATTTAATACATATATTTTTTCGAATGATATGAATTGTTCTTATATAAAAGATATGGCCAACCATGTTATCCACATGGCACAAGCCAACCCCACACATGTGGCAAGAAGACGTTGACCACATTGGGGAGCCATCCCACATAGCGTTAAAAGTATTAGGTGAGCTGGTGTATAAGGACCATAGAAGTGAATGTATAAAAGAACATATGGACCCGTGTATAATGACAGTAGAGGTAGGTCGGATTTTCCAGTAGGCGGAAGCCCATGGTGGTGTGTGAATGGTGTTATCAGTGACTATCCCCCATCACCATCTTATAGCGGTGATGAAATGAGATTGCCTATATACAATGGAAATGAAATATGTAAATTAAAATATTGGACAAGAACACACATGTAATATTCATCATCATTAAAGTGATACAGATAAAATCAAATTAAATATATGTGTCCAATATCATCCTTCCAATTAAAGGGAAATCGTCAACATCTACTTCCTAATGAGGAGATTCAGCACTAATATCTTACAAATTTCAATGAAGGAATACACATTATTAATGATCATAATTCCAACCATATATAGTTTTAGAATCGATTATTATGATACTGAGAATGATCATGCATAAATATTCCCTTTATATGCATGAAAAATGAATGCCTCTATTCAAAGAAAATGATACTGATGGGAATGATAATAAGAAATAGGCATTCATTCTTACATGAGGAGTTTGAGTCTTTAAAAATGATGAAGTATGAGATCACATTACATGCATGTGAAGTGATGTAATGATTACTAAAAAATGAATGCTGAGGTTATTGTGTAATCTATTATTGACAAGATGTCAGATGAGAAATAATTTTAAATGTTGTAAAAAATGGATTTATATAACATGTATGATCAAAATTCAATATTTATAAATTTTCACATACAGAAATATTATTTGAATGGATAAATGAAGGTTGTTTTGTTCATTTGATAATCCTATGGTATTTTTTATACCATGTAATAAAATAGAGAGCCTCGGATTTCACTCATTTAATTTGAGGTGTGGTTTTTTTATTAGAACATTAATAAATGTGATTGAAACATGTATGCATGAAAAAGAGACTGCATGAAGGATGATGACCTATAGATGTTTGGTATTTAAAACAAGATTCCATATTTTTTATATCGCGTAATGAAACAAAAAACCACAATACATGGTTATTTTAGGTTCATGAAGATACATTCACATATGATGAGACATGGGTGACTTTTCCATGTGAGAGGAAGAAGTTAATATTGTAATAGCCTAGTTATTTGAGATTCACTACATAAATAAAATATCAAATAGGTTATTCATGTATTTTATTTAATCATAAAATAAATAATCAATGTTTATGGGATATATGAAATGATTAATATAATACCTAAGAACCAATGTGTACTTTTATTTCAATGAGAAATAAAATTGTTTCTTCATAAACACATTAAAGTTAGTATTTAAATAAGTTAATTTAAATCATGTAATTATTGATATACCATGTGTTTTTTATGTATAAATATATTAATAAATTTGATGAAAAATGGTAAAACATCAAAATATATTTTGAATATACCAATACAATTTTTATAGAAGAGAGAAGTATTTTGAATCCATTCTCTTATTTGAATAAGAAGGAACTTGTTTTCCTATGAATTAAATGATTGAGTAAAATCCAGAATGCGCCAAATCTGAAAGGATTAATGAGACTTGTAATTCTGAAGTTCTTGAGAAGGTAATGAGAAAGTTTGATTTTTCCTGATTGTGGAGTAAGAATAAAAATTCATCTTGTATAGGTTCGAGCCTTGATGAAAAGTGGATGTCTCTCAGTTAGAGGTGAGAGTAGGGGAAGTGTATTTTGTTTTTCGGGAGTAGAAGTCTCTAGTGACGATTCTGGAGTAGGCCACTGTGGATTTTGGTAAAACATTGGGATACAGTATAATAAAACTATTATGTGTATTTAAGAGAGATATTGTGTGACTTTGTATGGACCATTTAACATGATATTAATATTATAGTTGAGAATCCTCATTGGGGGAAAACATGGAAAAGTGAATGAATTTATAATAAAACATTTAAATTCCATGTGCTATGCACTCTCTTATTATTTCTGAATATGAAATGATACTATGATATATCACTAATTGGATCGAGAACCCTACCATGTTCAATATATTTAATCATTAACAAATAAATTGTAAAATGTAAACCGCGGATTTACCCCACCTCTCTATGGACAATCTGACCAGAAGATAGATAAATATAATTATTTTATAATAATAAAATATAATTACTAAAATGAAAATTATTATTTATTTGATGATATTAAAAATATTTTTATTGATTCATTAAATAAATAATAATCCATATATTGATATTTTCAATTTTTATGTAATGTATAACTAAATAATGATACAATTCTAATGCATATGTTTTAAATCATATATGTTTGGAGAAACATTATATTGACTCACATATTAATTTAAAAATAAATGTGTGAATTTTATATAATATTTATATATATAAATATATGGAATAATTATAAAAACGTACCTTTTCAATAATGGTTATTATCCATATTTTACCATTTAATTTGTTTTTTATAAGTATTTTTTGGATTTGTATTTAATTATATATATATATATATATAAATTTACTATATATAAAGTGACTAATAATTATAATGTTAATATATGTTTTTTATTTAAATAACCAATTTTATCAAATTTTATATGTTGTATATTTAATAGTTTTTATAAATATTATTTATTAATGTTTTTAAAACATGATTTTTAATAAAAACGATTTATCAATGTAAAGTATATTTTATATAAATGAAATAAGATTAATGATTTTGTAAATGACTGAAATAAATATATAATGTTCATCATAACTAAATATTTTTAAATGTTAATTATTTATATTAAAATATTAATTTATATTAAGCATAGATATGTATTTTATGAAATAAAAATAGAAAATATAATTTAAAATAATAATTTTAATTTAATATCTTGTAAAAATGTAAAAACATATCATTTTAATCAATGTTATTAGTGTAATTTACAAAAAAAAAACTAATTTATAATCCTTTAACATTTTTTAACAAACTAGATAGATAGATTTGGAATTCAATTCAATTCTTTTATTTCACTCTGTATCAAAAAAATTATGTGAAATGAAAACCATTTCATTTATTTTAATTTATTTTATGAAATATAAAATAAATTTTATACTTTTACTAATATATCACCATACATAGTGTAATACTTATATGTCTCCCCTCACAATATTGATTCACTACCAATTATATTCAAAAAATAAAATCCAAGATAAAGAAAAAGTTACCATTAAGAAAAGTGTAGTAGCATTTCAATCAATTTTCATAGCATAATAATTAAAAAAACTCCATAATACTAATCTTCTTCTCTTAATTTTGGAATTACTTCCCAATGGATTAAAAAATCTCAATATTTTTTACTTTTTTTTCTTAGTCAAAATCTCATAAAAAATACCATCTTAATTGATTATATCTTCTTTAATTGTTGATCAACCATATATTTATTGTTCATTGTTTATGATATCAATTATAAATTTCCATAAATATATTAATTTATAGTAATATAAATATAGATTTCATATTTAAAAATACATATACTCTATTATTAATATTTGTTTTAAATATTGATATCATTATGATTATTCTGTTTTTTACTTTTTAATAAGTAAAGAGTCTGTTTTCTATAAAAAACTAATCCATGGTTTGATTTCCTATCCCCATCTCAAAATGTATTTTTGAACTATATAGATAAAGAAAATCATAGGTGAAATATTCTCATTTCCAAAAAAATTACTTCTTCAAATATTGTAATAATAAAAAAATTAATAATTAAAAAAATTCAAAATATTAAATAACCAAACAATCACACATCTTGAGAATGAGTTAAAAAGTTATATTTTGTAAATTACTCTTGGGGTATTCTAGTTTTCATATTAAATATGATATCTTTCATAAATTATAAAAACCATAATCGATGGGATTGATTTGTTTTGAAAACTGTATAAACATTAAGAAAAATAAATATTGTGTTTTCTTATATGTTTTGATAGTGTATTATTAATATATATATACCCAAATTTCAATCCATTTATAATAATCCATAGGGTTATTATGGGCATTAATAGTGATATGTTGTTGATTATATCCTAGGATGAATCTATTCCATGAAATATAATTATTTATGATATGTGAGTTATTAGAATGATATAAAAGTGTTATTATAAATTTTATTTATATAATTCATTGACCTCATATTATTTGATATTATATTTTCTATGTATTTATATTTTTTTTATTAAATATTAATATTATTAAATCTAATTGGAAGTAAGTTAATTGAAAATGCATATATGCTAATCAAATTACAAAAAAGTATGACGAAATGACTAAAGAGTTCATCAGATTTTATAAAGAGATTTTATAAGACCCTTCTAAAATATGTTTTCCATGTTTTTATTTTTATTAAAGAAAAAATAGTCTATTGGAGCGGGAAAAAGTTTTTATATGTCACATAAATTATTGATGCAATAAATGTTAAACAAAAATTATGAATGAAATTATTATTTATAATGGCTAGGATCACAGTGTTATTTATGGATAATCTTATATGATTATGAGCATGAAGGAAAATTAATATTTTATTGAGGATATGATTACAACTGTAAATAATGAGAGATATCTTGTTGATGAAATAAAAATTATAGTTAAATATGAACATCATGATTGTTTACATTTTTTGAAAAATTAAATTTTTATGAAAAGATATTATTGTATGCGTGTTTTTATAAATATGAAACATTTCCTTCTGCATGGGAGCTATATAATTTGATACCCAGAAATATATGGTGTGAAACTAGTTTTATAGAACTGATTTCTATTCTGAATTGTATTATAATTAAAGATAGTGAACATCTTTGTCGAACCTATGACCCTAAATTATTTCTATGTACAATGGGTATGATCACAAACGAACACATGCCTCTCTAAATAACTACATATTTCTTCTAAATGACTATGAATCACTTAAAAATCCCCAATCTATTGTGTGTCATGATACAAGAATGGTAAATCATGTTTTTAAAATTCATTTAGCACCATACAATAATTTCAAATTTTAGGACCCTATATTTAATTGCGGAGACTACATGGTAATTGACATGTAACATAGATATAATAATTCCAATTTGGTCTTTATCTCATAGTGATCTTGAGGTTCCTATCTTCAATGGTTTCTACCCTCACAATCATGATTAATTACACCTTATTCTACTTCTTCATCATTTTTTCCAGGGGTTGTCTTGTCTTTTAGATTGTTCTTCAATTACCATTTCTCTTCCTATTATGGATATGAATCCGGGTCTTCTCTTTTGGAATCCATGATGGTAATATATTGTCTTAGTGGTGTCCATCATATCCCAATGACGTGTTGGGTTTTCATTATTTTCTATTCAGAGAAATGGTGATTTGGTAAATTCATTTCTCTAACTACAAAGGGTGGGGGTGCCAGATCTTTTACTGTCTAGTCATTCAATAATGATTTTTTTTATAATTGATGATTTGGAATTACCTTGGTGGTTTACTAATTTAACGTGGACACTTATGGTCTTATCCTACAATATAAACCATTGCACCTGACCCCATCTTGGATAATTTTGATGGTTCCTCTAGTTGATTTTGGTTAGTGATGATGAAAACTGACAATGGTGGATCCTGAGAATTAGTGTTTCAAAAGAAAAATTGAGATGGTTGATAAATAAAATTTTTCTTTTTGGGAAAATTTTGGATTGTAATTAGTAATACATTTTTTCTTTCATTTTCCTTTTGTATCTATTTTTTTATTGGTTTTATATAATTGTATATTTCATTTTGGATATGGAATATTCTGATGTGGCTTTGGTAGTTCATCTGCAACCTTGTGGTTCTAGTGGTTATGGTGAAGCCATCAGAGAGGAAGTGGATGGGGATGACCTCAGAAGGTGTGATATTTTCTTCATATAGTTTCATGGATTGACGAATGAAAGTCAGATACAAGTTTCTAAATATTCATTTATGTATCATCATTTCATTTTTATATTTTGGTTTTGGTTTGAGTTCAAATTGGATTTGGAATTTATAAGAGTATATCCCCTCAATGAGCTATTAAGGGGTGGTTATAGTTTTAATTTTTAATAGAATTTTTATTGTATAGTTATTTGGGAATTAAGATGTTCAGTTCCCATGTAAAATAAAAGTTTTCTTTTTCAAAAATAAAAAAATGGGACTTTGAGCAAAGATACAAAAATTAAATATACGAATCTCAATCACCCACAAGACATTCCATAGTATATTAAAATTGATGATGAGTATCCCAATGTTAAAAATGAGTAAAAAAACTATTTATTTCGTTATTTGATATATGGAATGATTTTTTTGTCTATACAAATTAGATCACATAGTATACGACCTATTATTATTGTAAATTACATCATTATATAGTGGATATTCATGATGTAGAAAACACATTTATGATAAATTTTCTAATATCAAGACCAAAACCAACTAAATAATGATATTTGTTTTGTTGGATCCATTGATTGATATTGTAAAATAATTTTTTCAATCATGTGTTATGATATATCATACTTATAAAAATGAAAATATCATGTTGAGACCCATATTGTATGGGATGAAAAATAAATTTATTTATTATGTAAATTATCCAGGATATCGCAATAGAGGAATTATAAGGTGTAGAATTTTTGAACATGGTATACACTCATCTAGGTTGAAATACTCCTTGAAATTTCGTTTCTAGGGTATTATAATATTTTGTGTCAATTACATAAACACCGATCCTATATGACATTATTTAAAGAGAATTTAGAAGAAGGAAATAAACTTCTAGCAATAATAAGTGATAAATACTTTGATAATGTAAAGGAAAATGTCACCATTTTTGGTAAAACATTTTTAGAAATCCATACAATATAGGTTTTAAAAAGAGAGCAATTATTTTTTAAAATTGTGATTCTATAATTGTCTGTACCTATGACATTTTCTTCATGTCATGCACATTGAAAATATTTTGTGATAGCTTCATTAGAACATTTATAAATTCACTATAATTGTCTTTATTAATGATATATGGGACATTATTGACATGAGAATAAGGTATTTTATGGTTCTATTAAAGGGATAATGTCAGACTATTCATTATCTAATATCATACACTATTTACAGAAAGAAGATATTTTAGTTTAATAACTTCATGAATGATATAAAGGGTCCAGATAAGTCATTATAAAATAGAAATATTATCATATTAGTTTCTGAATTTATTAAGAAGTTATAATAATCACATGACTATCATGATTTAGTTCATGACTTAATTCTTGTATCGTTATATTTCATCCTTCTTTAAAATTTCCAACACACATTACCAAATTTTATTTTTTTTATGATGAAATATGAAGCAATTTTATAGGCCTATAAAAGTTTCTAACTATATAAAAGGAAATTTCAATCATATTAAGTGAACTTGATATGTTCTTCCCACTATCATTATTTGAAATAATCTTTCACTTGGTTAGAGAGACCTGACTTTGTGGTCCTACACATTGTAGATAAATGCATTCTATTTAATGATATATAATCATTTAGTAGGGGGATATTAAAAATAAACATTGTCTATATGGTTATATTATATATTGAAATATTTTTTACTAATCTATTGAACCAACCAGTAGCCCTATGTGGATTAAATTGATCTTCCAAAATCATTAATTAGTGGGAACCTTATAGGTAGAGAAATTTCTAGAAGTGATTTTTTCCAAAATTCAGTTATACATAAAAAGTTATATTACATTTACATTTTATATAAAATTTTATAGGGGTTTCCACATATTGAATCCCATAATGTAATTCAATGTTATTTTATTCATTTAATGTATGAAATATGGATATAATATACACATAATCCTTAGTTTATAGTATCAAGTTGAGGCTATATGTTTAGAAAGACATTATAAATCCAAATAATTTATCAATAACATTGATAACTCTCTAGGGGACCATATATCAATGTATTAACATATAATGGTTATGTAATTAACAGTTATACATTCTATAAAATGGAATTATATGAATAATGTACCATGAAAAATAGTGGAGGTACACTTGTGGTAGAAGTGTTGAATGTATTAGGTCCCAAGGATATAAATCTAATTAATGTGAATATGTCATACTTGGAATATTAAAACATTACAATTATAGATTTTTCAATGATCATTGGTTTATAATAAGAATGTGGTAAATATCAATGAATTTTTATCCTTGTAATTGCATTTCATCAAGTGAGGGTACATAAATGAACTATTTATAATAGAATAATAGAAAGTATACATATTTTATGTCTCAAATACTAAAAAATAATGTGTTCAATTATTCTCTTACCAACCAATAACATTTTACGGTAAAATATTAATTCATTGGAAGACAAGACGTTTATTTTTATATTTTAATGATTTGAGGGGTGTATTAATATATGAGAGATCTTGTATTCTTGAGAGGACCATAATTAGAGTATTTTTATATTCAATAGAGGATCCAAATAACTTAAACCCTTAAATAAAAAGAATGTTCAATGGATAAGTTAAGGACAAAATATATAATGAATTTATTTATAATATTTTGTGTTGACTACAATATTTACATAATATAAATTAAATATCTGACCACATCTATAGATAATGTCCCCCTAACACACTGATGGTTCTAATATAGAAGATGAACATATTAAATATATTATAAAAAATTAAATATTATAGGGTGAGAATCATGTGGCTAGAAAAGTCCACTAGTGTCATAGTGCATCAATAGGGACAAAAAATGCCAAGGAAAATAAGAAAAGGCATAAAATTTATGACTAGATAGAATGAACATAACTATCTTTTTGACCCCAATATGTACATTTTCATTAATTACATTGGGGTCACCACTGGAATTCATGTTCAAATTGATGTTGATTCTTTTCACAATATTATTACTATTATGATGGTATTAATTTAGGAATAGATTGGGGTAATAGTATGATATTCATTCCATATTTTACTAAAAAATAAAATGTTGAAATGTTGATTTTTTTCATCCTTATCCCTTATAATGTGTGTTGATAATATATCACTATATAATGAAATTTAAATTAATCTTCATAAGAATGGACCATAGGGCCTTCTAGACAATTATTATCAAGAATTATCTCATAGATTCCATAGGGAAAGTAAAACATTACCCACCTCATATATGAAAATATGATAAACCAATAAACATGATATGAATTCATTGGTCATCATGAGGATGAATCATTTTTTGAATATTATTATAGGTAATATTTTACTTAACATAACATGTATAAATAAAATTAATTAAGAATGATTAATTTATAAATTATTAACTAAGCTATCAAAAGTAGTTCATGTATTAAAACAAAATTATAAATACCCAAAATCAAGTATATATTATAATTTACTTGAATATATGGAATATATTTTAAATCTATAGTAATAAATTTATTTGATCTGAAATAATAACATAATTATATTCCAATGTTTATATTTCGATTGATAAATCAGAATCCAAAACCACATTAATCCCATGTCATGAGCTATGGAAGGAGGTTCTCTTAAATAAAGTGGGATAAATAATATATGAAAACACACAAAATGTTTATTAATCATGTGTAAGTATGACATACTAATAATTTTCTACTTTAATTTAGTATTATATAAAATTAATAACTATTTTGCTATTTTTATATCTACTTTAGACATAAGAATTGTCTTCGGTGGTATCATTGTTATGACTAATTTTTTTTCCTTAAAGTGGAACGAATAATACAATTACATAAAAGGTGAGATTTTGGTAGTGAAACCTCATAAATATTATTAGAAAACAATTGTAATGAGGTTTGGGGATGAAAATATATAAGGAATACATTAATTTATATGTTTAATATAAGAAAATAGTTATTTTGTATTTTATTTTTTTAGAAGAGTTTATATAAAACCATCAATAATAAGGAACAAAACATGATGAACATTACATTAAAATCCAACACTAGTTTGGTGGTTATCAATTCCGCCAAAAGGCAAATATTATCCATGTTAATTGATTTTTTATAGCATTTTCATGTAAATTTAAATAAAAAATTATTGATAACTTTGATTTAATTATACCTTTCTTGGTAAAATTAATTGTGATTTATATTTATTATCACCCACACATCATCTAGTTGTAAGGGTTATAATGTATAAAACCAAATTATATAATCAAAAATACAAGTAATTTCCTGAATATTTTGCGAGAGTAGGGAATTATGTAGCTCATAACAAATAAATAAACTACATGTTCCCCTAATTGATATAGATGTTTGCACAATCAAACTTTTTATTATAACATTCAATGAATAAATGTGTAATATTATAAAGATATATGACAACAAAGAGGTATATAATTTACAATTTATGTTTAATTTAAAATAATTAAAAAATAAAGAAAATGGTCAAAGAAATAAAATGTAATTAAAAATAGTAAAAAATGGGAAATAAAAGGTTAAATAAAAACAATTTTCCAGATCAACTACAAATCAAAAATACCATCTACGTATACCTCTATAATTCTAATCCATATACTACATTTACTAACATTATAAATTCATAGAGAAACAAAATTTTAATAATATAATATTAAAAAATTTAATTTTATAATAAAATAAATTGATATAACATTACATATGTGAACGGTACTTGGTATTGAATTTAAACATGAGGTCCATTTTCATAAAAAAAATTTAAAATTGTCCTCAAAATTTAAATTATAGTTAAATACTATTAATAATTAAATGGATCATATATCACTACTATATAAAGGGAAACACCAGTGATGAACAATTGAGAATCATTATTCCCCACATCCCTTGTATACAAAAGAATCATTGGATGAAACATAAATATCAATGTGAGTGGATGGATTGGAGAAAACATTTAGAAATGAAATTATAGATGATAAAATATTTTTAATACCCAAAATATAGGGGTAAAACTCTATAATATAATCATATAAAATTTATTTTAATTACATTACCAAATTATTCTTTTTTGTTTTTTAGATGAATTTGATTCTCATTGTAATCAAATTGTATAATCAAATGACTTATTTTTTGTATAAAATGCATAAATATCTGAAAACTCAACCACACATGATACCATTTATCAATTGGAAATACACTACATTCGAATTTATACAACTGAGATTAAAATTATTTGTTTATGTTATATTTTTACAGAAAACAATTATGATAGGGAAGTGTTTAAATAAAATCAAGATCAAGGTATTGGGATGACCATTGAACATGATAAGTCTCCATATTTTTATGACTCCATAAGTATTAGGGTGTATAAAATAATTTTTCACTATCAAAACATATATAGAAACATATTACATATTTTTTTCGATTTTTATTCATTGTCTCAAAAATATTATTTGAAGTGATTGTGGAAATTATAGTTTTATTTTTTGGAAAGACCTAATTTTACATAAACAAAATAGAATCCCAAAAGCTGTATTTACAATGATAATTATTATTTCATATTTAATATTTGTTAGTTGTTAAATTATTTTAGTTTTTCATGAATCCAAAATACTTTCATTAGACCATGTATTCAAATAAAGGAATATTATTTTTCTATAATTATGTGGGAAAAATAAAAGATAGTAGAATAGATAAAGACATATTGACGGGGTGATTTCATATCATGTTTGTATTTTTTTATTTCATAGATATCATGAAGAGTTTTTTTATCAATTTCATATATAAGACTAAAACTATTGATTGATTTTTATAATGTTAGAACAAATTTAATAGAGCCTAAGGTCTTTATCTAAGAATTTTATGTCTATAAAAAGACCAAAAAGCCTATATAGCGTGCTCAGAGTCCTTATAGACTAAATTTATTTCTAGTTCATAATAAAACTTTTATTATAATCTTTGATATTAATATTTTCTTGATCTATAATTCTAAAGGGGAAATTATTTTAGTTTTTAAAAGGAATCTGATCATAATATTGGGGACTTTTGTACTCTCCATAGGTAGAAAATGATTGGATAAAAAAATTATATTGAATTATTTAAAAATGATAATGAACTCATTCTCTCTTTGATCTATTTATGCAATTTTCCATTGTTTGATTTATTTTTTTTACATGTGATTCATTGCATACTATATTATGTCTATGAACTTTTAATAACATGTAATCAAATAAAATTATTTTTTATTAATAGAAGAAAAGATTTTAAATGATGTGTAGGAATAAACGAAATGTAAATCTGACACATGGTGTTATTAGTAATGAAAAAATAGAATCTATTTAGTTTAAATGTGACATTATAGTTAAAAACATGAATCACTCATTAAAAATTGAGCAAAAAAATAAAATATTCTTGATACATATCAAAAATTATCCATATGTATTTTTCAAAGTGAATGGTTTTGAAACACCATGACATGACACATAGTGTGGATGATATGACCAAAAGGGTTTCTTTTTTAAAACATACATTTTATTAAAAAACTCACATGACTCACTAAAAACCATGAAAAGTCTCCAAAATGGTCATGATAATTTTCAAAAAAATGATCCATATGTCATTTTTCACATATATAAATAAACATAACATTAACCTAACACTTGTTGTGTTCAGTGTGACTGGAAGTATGTGTTTTCATTTTAAAAATGATATTTTAGTTCAAAATAGACATCACATACTCAAAACAAATAAAAGACACCCATATTTTCTTGATACATTAGAAAAATTATCCATAACTACTTTGTGATGTGTAGTAATCAACCAGACATCAATCAAGAACATGTTGTATATGGAATGACTAAAAGTATGCAATTTCAGTTTAAAAATGTAATTTAATTCAAAACATGCATGACATACTAAAAATAATCAAACACAGTGATATTTTCATAACACATTAGGAAAAAATCAATTAACAAATTTTGATTTGTAGTAATCAACCACATGTATTTTTAACAGAAATTGTTCTATGTATGATTAAGAGTACATGTTTTTATTTAAAATTCAAATATTAGTTCATAACATGAATCATACACTAAAAAAATGAGAAGGAATTGTCTTGATACATTGGTAAAATTGTCTATGAATTATTTTTATGTCTATAAAGCATTCATACATCAATCTAACATAGAGTGTAGATGATATTAATGAATGTATGTTCTTTCTATTTGAAAATGATTTTTTAGAAAAATATACATCACACACTCTGAAAAATGCCAAAACACTAATATTTTCTTAATACAATAATAACATGATATATAATTCATTTGTGATGTATAAAAATAAACCTCACATCAGTCCCACACATAGTGTGACTAATTTTGAAAAATGATAATGGTTTTATCAAAAAAATTAGTTCAAAACATGCATTGTATACTCAAAACCTAAAAAACAAAATTCCATTTTATGGTAATTTTAGGATAATTATCCATAACTATTTTTTAATGTGAACTAATAAATTATATTTTTATTCAATACATGGTGTTCCTAACATCATTCAATGTTTTGGCTTTTATTTAAAATAAAAAATTTTATATAAAACCAACACTACTCACTAAGAACTGATAAAGTACACTTAGATTTCCTTGAAACATTAGGTAAATAATCCATAGTCATTTTTGACATTTAGGATTCAACAACATGTCAATACGATACATCGTGTACACAACATGACCGAAAGTGCATTTTTTCAATTTTTCATTTTTGTTCAGAACATATGTTAAATACTCTAAACTGAGAAAACACACATTGATTTTTTTGATACATTAGTAAATTTATTCCATAAATTTTTTTATTGAAAATAAATTTACCAAACATAAATTTAACACATGGTATTTATTAGATGAATAAATGTGGTTGTTTGTCTTTTAAAAGTAACTTTTTTGTTTTTAAGATGATTCCCTCACTAAATACTAGAAAAATTCAATCAGATTGACATGATAGTGGAGGAAAATAATCCTGAAATAATTTTTGACATGTTGGAATCAACATCACAGAATGAAGACACATGTTTTTCCTAGTAAAAACAATGGTATGGTTTTATTATTTAAATTAATATTTTAGTTCAAAACATCCATCATTCAATAAAAAATGAGAAATCAGTTTCTAACTATCACAATATATTAGGTTAGTGATCTGTAAGACACTTTTGTCATTTCAAAAATCGATTCAGATCAATCTGAAACATGGTGTGACGTTTATGACTGGATGTATGTGTTTTATTTTAAAACTAACATGTTTGTTCTATATATGGATCACTCACTCAAAACCAAGAAACACACTCATATTTTGTTGATATTACATTTCAATATGTTTTATTTATGTATTGGGTAATTATTCTTACTTATGTTATATAATTTAGAACTCATGTTATCGATTTTTATTATATCATTAATGAATTGTTATATCATATTTAATTTTCAGTTATTTACATATAGTATTACCTACATACAAACTGTTTTTATTATAGGTTCAAAATTCATTTGTTTGAGCTAATTTGTGTGTTCAAAATATGGTATATCTATTGGGTACTTTTAGAAGGGTGTCTGAAAGACAATGAAATAATTTTTTTTTATTTTCTCACAAAAATAGTTTTTATAATAAATTATTTAAATTTATTTAATTGAAATTAAAAGATATTTTTTGAAAAATTGATTTATTTTCTAATTTCAAATTTTTGGGATGTAAATTAATTTGAAATTTCATTATATATTTGTTTTTATAGTGTGTCCTAAATTTCATAATTTCATTACAAAAACTAGAATTGTATTATAATTAAAAATGATGTTCAGAAAAGAAGTTTGATCGGTGCTAAAAATGGACTGATAAGAGTGCCATTCATTAGTTTTTAGAAAAGTACAGATCAAGGCCCCCTTGATCAACATTAAAATATGCACTCATATAGGCCCCCATTAATGGTTCTTTTTTTGTCATTGAAGAATATGTATTTTATTATTATTTTTAGTGATGATAAAGGTCAATAACTATTAAAGGTGATAATAACATCAATACTTTGTTAGAAATGATAAAATATATTTCTATCACTCATAAAATCATGAATTATAGTAGTGTCCCTAGGATCAAATTTAAATGGGGGTAAATGTTAAAATGAAATTATCTCGTAAAACTTGTTTAAATTGATTCAATCCCACTGAGAGTACTTACATGATTAAATAGTCAATCCAAATTGGAATTATAGTTTAAGGTTATAATATTGATTAGATATGATTTATTATACCAGCTATTTGTATCAGACATATATGAAGTGCATATTTCAATGTCAAAAGTAGATAGAGTTTCCCCAGAGATAAACATTAGACCTCAACTATATCATTCCCAACATAGACGTTTCATCAAAACCCTTAATCGAAATACAAAAGGAAGAATCAAAGAAATTGATAAAGATTATAAATAATAAATAGAATACACCAAAATCCATGGTAATAATTTTTTAATGTATTTTTTAAATCTTCTAAAAATGATAAAATTGAAGAATCTTTTTCTGGATGTGTAGAGAATGATAAGGATGATACTATATAATGAATTGAATACCTCTACTCATTTTTCATTTATTATTTGAATAATATTTCAATTGATGTTCTCACTTATATATTTTCAAAGATCACATTAATGCATGATGATAAATCGTAACTATAAGAAGAAGATGAATGTATTTTAAATCATTTTCCATGAAATTCAAATAATGAAAAAAACATATTTGATTATAATGGAGAAATTGTATTACATTGTAATGGACATCTCTCCCAAGTTGAATATGAGTTTAAAATAATGTTTTTGGGAAATTAGTGATTCAAAAAGTTACAATTGAAATAATCCATATACTTGAAGAATATTATAATGCTAACATAAATATATTGAGTTAATAGATGGTAATAAAATAATTAAGTGTAAAATAGAATGAAAATTCTCTATATAGAGTAACTTATTATAATGATTGAGATTATAAAATAAAACTTTACTCATATGAAATATAAAAAATAATTTTATACATGATGATTTCACTCCACATAAGGTGTCTTCAATAAGAAAAAAACTTTTAATTTTAGATGTGATAAAGGATAAGACTTCCCAAGATGATGAGATAAGATGTTCTACTATGAAACCTTTTTAACTGAATATTATTTTTGAAAAATTAATTATAGTGATAAGAAGTGTTTGAGATTATATAATGATAAATATATTATAGGGTTATTGAATAAGTTATAACCCTATCCTGATAAATTTAATTTTACAAAGTATAGGTTTAATATTAAATAATGGTTATGTATGGGTGAATAAGACTGATGAAAGACAAAACTTCTAATCAAGGTTGGATGTGAATAAGTGTCTTAATTCTCATTTAACATAGAAATAACCATGTTATTCAAAAATAATCCCTTTCCACACAAAATGTTTTATAGAATAATGAATGAATATTTATTAGCTATTTTTACTTATACTAGAATTTTGGTAACCATTCTACTAACTATTAGGAAAAAATTAAAGTATAATAATTATATAAGGATAGAATTCAGGGGGAATAAATATAATTTATAGAGAAATATAGCAGAACTAAATCAGAATACATAGAAGAGGAATAATATATCAATTAATAAAAATAGTGTGTTTTGAAAACTTTTTTGATTATTGAGATAGAGGTGGACATATTTATGATGATTGTGGTATACTATAACCATGAAATATGAATATATTTCTATGAATAAGATAACAAAACAAAAACATATGAAAATAAAAAAGTGGACAAGTCTTCCTTAAGGAATAATGAATAAATTAATTTCAATGAATTTATTCAAAAAACTACACCCATTAATATTTATGTAATGGTTTCCTCATTAAAGAAAGGAGATTTACAATATTTGAAGATTCCAAATCATATACCTTTTCAAAAAGTCCAGGAACTACAATATCAATGGAATAAACCTAAATCAAAAAATAAAATCAATATTGGAAATAAGTAAAAAATTTAGTATATAAGAAGATATCCATGATGGAAAACATAAATTTATGGAGTGTTTATATAAAAAGGATAGCCCTATGATTTCTAAATATCTATGTGGAATGTGTAAAATTATTATTCATAATTTTGACTAATGAATTACCTAGCTATGTGTTTGGTAGTTTTTTTTTAAATGGAAATCATTGTTGCCATATTATGATAAAAATCTTATTCTGAAGTTCTAATACACACACAAGAAGTAAGATGAAATTTTTCCTAAAAATTCATTAGTTGTAAGTCCAGAACTATTTGAATAGGCTAATAATATGGATAAATCATATGAAAATTGATGTATTTATCTTATCAATGCAAAGAATCATAATATATAAGAAAACTAAAGTTGTAGACCTCACTATGTCCATACTTCAATGGATTTATAAAATCTAGAATGTCAATGATAAATTTATCAGGAAGTATTATCATATATCTAGGGCTTAATTGAATATATTTTCTAGGTTGAGAAATAAATTCATCCCTACTAATTTCCTTGAAGAACCACCTTATCCATATATATATATTGTTTTTATTTTTCTATATATATAATTAACGATGAATCATATATTATGGGAAGAACATAAGAAATAAATATAGTTAAAATATATATAGTATTTAAAATGATATCCATCATGAAGTAATTTTTTTTCAATTGGTGTCAAGTTACCGCCTTGAAACACTATAGTTGATACCAAAAAATATTCTCTCAGTATACTCTTGAATAAATAGAATCATGATGAAATATATGGATGAATCAAACCCCTCTATAGAAATGTAGATCGATGGAATAGCTATCTGAAATCTATATATCTATTTTATCTCATCAATATATAAGTAATCACAAGGGTGGTATTTGGTTATTCCTTTTAGTGAAATTCTGTAAATTGATGTTTTTCATTTAAAATGTAGGGTGAGAAAAATATATTACTATTATGTTCAAAATTACTTTTGAAATATAAGGGGATAAATAAATTATCTGATTAAAAAACAAAATATGTTTTTAAAAAGGTTGGGATATTCAAATGACAGAATGATTTTAATCTTTTGTTGAGATTAATGTAATATGTTAATTGATTTTTTTTGAATAACCCCTTGATTATTTTTGGGTAGGTATTACATGATGGTAAATTAATGAGGATCAATTTTTTCAAGATTGATCAATCTTTATTATATTCCATGTTATCCCATGTAGACATAGATTTAATTAATTGGTGACATATTTCAATAATAAAAAGATATTATATCATTATCTTAAGAATATAATTTTTTTCTTACTAAGTGGTGTAACTTGTTAATGAGAATGATGTATAAAACGATCATTTATTCTTATAACTTGTCATTTATTATCAATAAGAGGGAGAATAATATTGAAATTTTATAGTGAACTGTTATTGAAAAAAAATCTAGAGTAGAAGATTGAATAACCCTAGGTAATGGTAGATGAATGTTGATGATACATGTTATATTTCATGTCAACATATTTGGTGGAATAAAGTCAGTGCATAAGGAATGATAAATTTATCAATTATTTTTTATTTTCAATGAATGGAGTTGATAGACATCAATGATAAAAAAAATTAATAGTTATTGATTTAAATAAAGTTCCATTTACATGTGATGAATATATAATTATTCTTCATAATGAGTACATCGACATGTGTTTTTTATGAATAGAAAATTATTTATAGTATAAAGAAAGGGGATAATTAATGTTCTGGCTAATGAGAAAATGTGATGTTTATTTAAGAGGATAAACTTCAAGAAAATGTGAGAACATCATAGATTTTTTGAATAAAATAATTATAATTTGGATAAAGATCGATATAGTTGATCATGATGAATTCCAATAAAATATATTTGATATTGAAAATTTTATTTGAGGATAATATATTGTGGTGGTTGTATAATTAGTTTATATTATTTGTTTGAGGAATTTGTTTTCATAATTTTTTATAAGTAATAGTTTTTTAAGTGTTTGAAATAATATTATGCCATCATATGCCAACCACCTAAAAAACATTTACAAATTACATGGCTAATATCTATGGTGGATTTCAACAAAGAAACACATTAGTAAAAAAATGAATTTTCAATAGTGTACATATATATTAGCCAGGGGTAATTGTAAGGGTGAGCAGTTGGTTATTAGCATCTCATGTGTTGGTACATTTGATATTTCATTAGAGAGAACCAAATCTATTACAGACAATTCCTTCAATAGAGAATGTGTAGTGGAATATTAAGAAGTTCTCTTTCATATTACTATTCAAAACATGAATCATTATTTAAGTAGAATTGGTCATCCATAATTATAACATACTAACATATGAAAACATCACTATTCAAGGTATGTGTGTGTGATCTTCATCCTTCAATATTAGTGTTTCTGTGTGTCAGATTATTATATACTGTGATGTCAACTATGAATCCAAGATCAAACAGATGTGATCTATAGATTATGGAATTGCGAACTACCTTTCCGGAATGACATGTTTTATATGTGATCACTAGTTAAAATATGATTTTACTTATGAGTTTATATTCACATGATGGTAAGAAAATGAGTTCATATTGAATATGATAAGCCAGTTTGAGGTACTAAGGTATAAATATATGATGAAAAAAGGATAAGATATGTGAATGTATACTAAATGGACTTGATTTCATTTATGAGGGTCCAACATCATTTTTCTAATAATTATTATATATAGGGTCAACATATAGACATGATTTAATTGAAAATTACAATACCGAGGTTTGGAAGAAGGACAAATTGATTTGTAAATGTGAAAAATAGATGTGTTTTTTCCCAAATCAGTGTATCAAGAAAAATTTGTGAAGAACTAATGATGTATGGAATAAGTGTGTAGTATGTTTGCAAAAATGGGGAGATCAATGGGATTATTTTTTGAGATAACGTAAAGGTAACCATCACTAAAAACCATTAACCTATAATCATTTAAATTTCATAAATAAAATTAAGATAATTAGAGAAAAAATGAATAAATATTTAATTTTATAGATATAATGCACTCTATTTATGATATATTATATAATATAAATTATTGAGCTATGATTTTTTTACATATACATGTATGATCTTTTATGTGAATAAAGTTTAAGGAGAGGATCCATGCATGAATTTTAGACTGCAAGAAGATAAGTTCCCAGTATAGTAAACATCCCAAACAAGAATTTTTTTTCATGGATGATCTATTATGTGAATGAATAAGTGAAAATAAAATTCATTATTGTACTTTTATAAAGTAATATTCATGAAGAAAAATGTATCTTTTTCTTGGATAATTTAAAAGAATAAAAATAATTCTTACTCAAAGTAATTTTTTCATGCTTGAGGTGTATGAAGTGTAGTGAATAAGAGTTAATAACAGCATGAGAACTATATTACACACTGATCATATAATTTATTCCAAATAGTTTCATTGCATCTGATTATGTTTATAGTTTAGTTATCTATGTATTTTCAAAAAAAAGTGTTGAAAAGAAATTATAGTGAGCTAAATTGATAGGAAATATTGTGCATAGAATAAATAAAACCAATTGAAATTTCAATGTTAGCTTTCGTCTATGAATTAATTTATAAGAATAAGAAATAAAATTTTATAATTTTTGGGTGTGAGTGGAATTTAAGGTTTTTCTTTCATTAATTCATATAAAGATAGTTGAAAATATATAAAATCATGAAAATATTTTCATTGATCATTTTGATAATTCAGTGAGAAAAATTATAAGTGATATATTCTACTAATTTACAGTAGTTTTGAGAAATCGTACTTGAAATTTCATTGAATAAATATTGTTTAAGTAAAATACCTATAATAAAGTTGATAAAAACTAGAAATTATGATATTTTAGTATATTAGAGTGCACAATTTTGAATAGAGATGATATCAAATTGCACAGTTTATAAGAAAGCAAAAGATGTTGAATTCCATTTCATAAGGTTTCATTTTAAGAACTAGAGGGATACTGTAGAACAAATAGTTATAATATTAAAGTAAAATATTTTATTGAGAAATCTTCAACTGGTAATATGTAGTACTAATAACTCATTAAAAGATGTCCACTGAATCATTTGTGACTAGTAATTTCAAGAAACTATCTAAAAGACTTTTTAGGAGGTATTTGATACTTTACTGATGTTGAATATTATTATTATGAAGTGTATGCTGAACTTTCCCAAACCAATCTAATTGATTTAATGATTATGAGATAATAATATGCATCTCATACTTTACTTGAACACATTAGGGATGCAATCACCCACATTGGGATCAAACATTGGAAAATTACCATTTGTTTTACTCCATTTACATTTCACGTGGTATGATTTCTCTCTATAATCAAATCATCCTAATAGTGTAAAAAATATGAGTTTAAAAATTTGTCAAAATTAAAGAAAATGAATTTTTTAAAACTTGTGTACACTAATTAACCCCCTCATAATGTACCTATACGATCCACCCAACATCTCAAAATGGTATGAATAAAATATTAGAGAATTTATAAATTTATATTGATAAAAATTAATTCTAATAATTTTAATTTAAATATTCGTTGGATGTGTATTTAGTTTAAAAAATTTATAGATATTTAATTAGTTTTAAAATGATTATTGACTTATTCAAAAAATATTATTAATATAGTTATGTGAATTATATATCAAATAATCTAATTCAGAAAAATAATTTATGAAAATTTAGTATAATTAATGGTCTTTCAGGTATTTGATGGGTTAATGTCCCATAGTCTAGAGTGTGAATGAGATTAATGTATCAAGACTATCAAATACTATGACGTGGTGGAGTATGTTGAACTAGGGGAAGATCCACCTCATGCATGAGAAACTAAGTTGTCTATTTCTCCTATTTGTGAAACTCATCAAGGCATGGCACCACTTATGTCTCAGGGATGTCAATAATTGATAATGGTCAACTTGATCCTTCTCCCACTGTGTAAGTGGATGGACCTAGAGTTCTATGAAAAATATATTAGGTCCATTAAGGTTCATTCCTAAATTTTGATGAAATGGTTAGTGATGTATTATATGATATGTAGTCGACTAAATTGAATGAATACTAGAGATATACATATAAAATAATTTGATACCATTTTTACTGGTAAACCCACAACCATATAAGGTTCATCCCCTAGATGTTATTACTCTTCTAGTGGAATGGGTTAAGCCTCATGTGAATCTCCTCATGGTGTACGTTAACATCATCACAACTCATAAACATTAAAATCTATTAGAGTAAGGTTGTGTGTAAAAATATCATTTTTATTAGGTGGATTAGTGAATATATTATCATGAATATAATTAAAAAAATGTAACATTTCTTGCATTAGAGTTTAATATGTTTCCTGATTGAATATTGCACCCTTATTTGGATCATATATCTATATAACATGATGTAATCATGTATGTTTTAAAAATAATTTAAACTAAAATAAATCTAAAACAAATGGGATATTATATTTTTATTGAATTACCAGATCCCACATCCCACTACCATGCCATATAGGATATTGTATATGTTTTATTTTATATTGTGGTGAATACTCAAAATTTCATGATAGATGGATTTATATAATAGGAATGACTTAAATATTAAATGTTTCACGTCTATCCTAGATGATGATATACATTATAGGATTCCACCTCAAGTGGGAATACCTACTTATTTTAAAATTTGAGTAATGATTATTTTGTACCTATCTTAGTGCTGATGGAATACACTGAACACATCTAAAATGACATATAACTCTATCAATCTAGTTCCAATAAATAATATGAATTTGAATTAGATGAATTATTTCCCTAACATCATCAATCCTAACACTATAGTATATAGGAATCTAGTAAAAGAATCCCCAATATGACTACCATCAAATTTGAAATGATAGATGATATTTTTCAACACATTATAATACAAATTTTAAAAATATATTAGATTTTGAAATTAATAATTCAACATAAGAATGAATAGACATATATTAGTTGGTAGAAGACTTTCTAATATAATATGATATGCTTCAAAATTATATTCTTGTGTCAAAATATAATGGTGTTCCTAACTACTACTATAATGTAGAATATGTAAATTCAAAAATAATAATAATTTCATTATAATATAACTCATATTAGAATCAAAATATATTAAAGATGAGTGATTATACCAATGTCTATGAATTGAATCATGGAGAACATCACTTTAATGATCTGAACCAACAATAACGAGGGATGAAATCCTATGAACACATAAAAAAATTGGATGATATATCAAATAATATATCCATGAAAAGATCAACATACAATGTATAAAGAACTATATGATTAAAATTATCACATAGATGACAAACTGTGTCTCCCCAGTCTTGTAAAAGTCCCTATGACTCCTCAAAAACATCATGTGGACATACATTCTCAAATGATCAGTAGAAAAAATACCTTTAATGATCCATAAGATATATCCTCAAATTTGAAACATGATAGTATTCTCATTAGGGTTTTTAAGTATTTATATGAATTTAATGTCAATCCACCTAAAAAATATTTAACTTCCATATGTAGCTATATAATCTCCCTCAATTCCTAGGCCTAGTAATAATTGTACAATCCCAGTCTAGTATCAATGTGTGGGATCAATAATTTCAACTCCATAAATAGGTATACAAATAATAAATGAATCATACTCTATGGATATGGTCATCTCTCCATCAGGAAAGTGGAAAGTTTGAGATTTAGGCCTTCATCTCACAACGAGGGAAGTCAAGAGATTATGATGAATAAATGTGAAATATGATATAGTGACACCATAAAATATAGAATATTCTAGGATTATGATACTTTCTAGTGGGTGTATAATTTGATTATGGTCGTGTTCCCCATATACATTGAACCATTGAACTTCACCCCTTCTAACACCTCATGAAAAACATATCCATACTGCTCCAGGAATAAAGAAACATCCTCCATCTCTACAGCAAAAAAATTATATTACTATAAAGTAAGTAAAAAATTAATTTTAAAGGATATGGTTAGTATATTGTTTGATTAAAAAATTATATTAATTATGAAAAAAGTACCATGAATTGATGAAGAAGGTAAATTATTTTCTACTATAGTCGAATACCCAATAAATAATATATGTTTAAAATATGTAATAAATTATTCTTCTATAAAACCCTAGATGAAATTAATTACCCTAATATGTGATATATTTTTAGTGTGTATTATACATCCCTTAGAGAAAATTCAATTTATACTATCTTTTCACCCATGTGTAATGTATGGATCATATGTAATATTCATAACATTATGAAAACTCAAAAACCTTACATATTTTATCCACACATATTATATAAGTCTTTAATATTTTTTCCATCAATAATTACATATTTATGTTCATAAAGAGGATATTTTTTTCCTCAATTGTAATATACAATATATATTTATATATTTCCAAAGAATTATCCAATTTTTTCTAAAACCATAAATATTTATGAAAAAAAACCAAAAAGGAAATCCTAACATCCAAAAAAATTACAATATTTAATACCCAGAACCATGCATGTTATTTATGTAATACATAACTATCACTGAGAATGGAAAACTATTCCCTGAATTTTGGGGAATAACTTTTTATTATGATCATCCTCTTGAGAGATGTTGTATCTAAAATTATGGCCCAATTTCTTTAGGCAACTCCAACTCAATCTAAATTCATATAAACTTATGTTTTCCTCATTTCATAACCTATAAATGTGAGATATAAATGAATGTTATTATTAAGGTATATGGTAATGTTTGAACTCTACAACAAGAATATACAATGCATTAATGTTGTAATAAATGGAGTCTAACTATTACCCTTGAAAAATATATGATTCCTACAAGATGTTTACCGAGGAATATGTCATAATAATGTGAATGCATATGAACATCTAAGCCTGAAATTTATTAAAGTCATGATATATCTTGTCTAGTAATACCACCAATTCCAAACTTCTAAAACATGTTCTAGGGTCCTGAATGTCAATTGCATTGAATCAACTTTCTCCTCAATTGAATAACCACACTAATAAAGTGGAATATTCTTCACCATGACATCGTTATTCATCCAAAATAAGATATATATATATATATATATATATATATATATTTATATTAATAGATATGAATTTATTTTAAGTCCTTTATTATTTAAAAGTTATATATATATATGTTTTAAAGGATATATCTATTAGAGGAGAGGAAATCAAGGTGGTGAAAAAATAGAAAGGTGAAATTTGATATGTCAATGAAAAAAGGAAAAAACAATTGAGAGTATACAAGGTATATTAACATGGATTGGAGATACCAATGGTAGGGATTGAATATAATGTGATACCAAGGATAACAAACAACATACATATGTTTTTTTCCAGTAGATATCAATGTGTATGTTCTTACAATTATAAGATGAGGTGGTTTATTTTTTTGAAATATTGGTAGTTATGGTTCCCAAATTCATTTAAACTTTTCATTAGAAGTTTTTACATTTTATATTAGATTTTTTTTATTATGGATCATGTGAGGTACCCACTAAACATCTGAAATTGGTTTCTCTTAAATTTTTTTATTCATAGGATTTAATAGTTCCCACTAATAGTAAACGTGGCTTGTTAATTTATTAAAAAATGGATATTGATAAATTAGTTCAATTAAATATTTTGTATTAACATATTCATGGTTCCATGTATCACCATTAACATCTAAAAATGAAATTCCTTTTTTCAAACAATAAAATAAAATTTCATTTGTAAAACCAGAAACCAAAATATCTAATGTCTATATGATAAAAATAATTTAATTTATTATAAGGGATTTAAAACCCCAATAAAATCACAAAACCTATCACCCTAGTAGGCTAAAACTCATCTCTCCCCATAAAGAATGATAATAACCCATTATACATATTTTATTACATTTTTATGGCCCTAAGGATCTATATCATGGAATCCATGTTCTCTATACATAAAGGCCCCCATATAGAAGAGTTTCATGTATGAAATAATACCTACTATAGTTACAAAATTTACTACATTACGTACTATAATACAATAGCTAAATGTAGTGCCTACTATAGTACCTATGGCTACTACAATACAATATACAATACTCATCTTCTAAAGTGACCTACTAAAATTTTTACTAGAGTACACTATTGAAAAATTCCAAATATTGGGATATATCAAGGGTTAAACCCCTAACCTATCGAATCCCTATTGATGGTTGTATAACTCTAGTACCACATTTTCACATATAAAATATTAAATTCACCATGAAATATTAAACTTTTATAAGATTATATATGTAAATGTCTGTATTTTTTACTATTATTATTGAGTCAAATTTTTTTTTAAAATATACTATTATATAAAACATTTAAATAAACTAAATAATGGGAAAACCATAAAATAAATCACACCATAGAAGGGTACAATTATAATAATAACAATACTATAACTATTTGAAACAAAAAATAAAAATAATAAAATATAAGAAATTAGGTTCACATTTAGGAAGAGTGAGGACAACTGATCAGTCATGTTGTTTTACTACTTCTACTAAATGACATTCCATATGTTATCCTTGGAATTAACCACATTAGTTTTTATGGATTAATGTAAACCCATTAGGTTAAATAAAACTACCATGATCATCTCAAAAAATGATCATTTCATTAATCTAAATGATAAAGAATGGATCAACATTTGAAAATTATACTCCCTCCCTAAATTAGGGGATCATAGTGTTACACATATATGTCTAGGTGGACACTAAAATTAATACATATTCCATGAAAAATGATATTTTTCATTTACCAATTACAAACATGGTTTTTTTACCATGAATGACCAAACAAGATATTGTTCTAAAGTCTATTTAGTGAATTCCAATGATTCTAACCTGGGTAAAATTGAATTTTTTAGTTATGAGGTAGGTGCACAATGGCCAAAAATATTTAGAGAGGTTATATGGATACAATGAAGATTTATCAATGGATTTTTACATCAATATATATTGATGGGGTTTTTTACCGAGGAATATCTATAAGATAAGATTCCTGAAACAAAATATACAATACACTTTGGATGAAATTCAATTTAGGTTGAATGTGACATGAACAGTATTGTCTAAAAAAATAACATTTGAAACAAGACATATACCCATTAGGATCCTTCCAAACTTGTTATAATTTCTCTAAGGTAATGATGTAATACATGTTACTGTGACACTTTTATTCATAGAAGTAAACCAAGTGGTGAATGCACTATCCTAGTAATCTATTGATGATTCTAGTTTGATGTTGTCTATTTTGATCCATCCACCTATTCACCTATGTTGTATTTAGATTATAGTGGTGAAACTAAAACCTATCATTGTAACCCCCTTTGTTACATCATCACCATTTTACTCTTAATAATAATAATTTTTAGAGACAAACATGATCTATTCTAAGCATTCTTGATTATTATTATTATCATTATCATTATTATTATTATTATATATCACTGGTTTAGTGGGATACATGAAGGGTGAATAGTCCTATATCAAATTTGGGTTTTCTTGTAATTTTTTGTGTATGAATATACTCTATAATACAATTTAATATTTATCAATACCAAATTAATAATAAGAAGAACTAATTATATATTGTAATTATTATATTAAAATTATATATATTAATATATGTTATCATATTTATAAATTGATAACAATTATATTTATAAATATATTTTTTCACAAAGTCATCATCATAAGGGACATTGTTATGAAGTGTTTTTTATAAATTTTTTAAATAGTCATTTATAAATTCATATATATATATATAATAGTTTAAATTAAAAGTTTGATACAACTAGAAACCTCTTTGTAACTAATTTTATTACTACTAGTTATTAATATTATTAGTATTTGTAAGAATAAATTATTGATATATAAATAATTTGAGTTATAATTGTTAGATTTTGACCATAAATATGATATTATTATTACCATCATTACATCTATAAGTTTTATTTCTATTATAAAAAATATGAATTAATGTTTAATATAATCTAATATTTAGATATACTAATAATTATAATATTTTGCGACACCTAACAGATTGTTGGGATGTGTGGGGTGGGTGGGGTTTTGGGAAACATCCATGGTGTTATGTCCCCAAATGATTTGTTCCTTGTTTCATTCACTTATATGGATAGTGTAATTATATATATTATATAAACATTATATATAATTAGTTATAAATAATTATATTGCTCATACTTTGAATCATTACACATTTTTATATTTGAAAATAAATATAATATTTTAATATCTTATTTCAACTGTGAATTTTACATGTTGAGTTTATTAACAATATATGTAGATATTAATTAAATGAATTTTTAGACTCATTTCGTGGATTTATTAAGGATAAGAAATATGTTAGAATGATATGTTTTCTATAGAAGAATAATTTATTCAAAGTATTTGAAGATATTTGTATTTTGGAAAAGTCGTATATGTTCATAGTATAAATAATTACTCATTTTATAATATAAATAGTTGTAAATAATTATAATGTACAAACTATATGTAATTAGTCATTTTAATATTCGAAAATAAAAAAAAATTATATCTTATTACATCCATTAGGTTTATATATTGGATTTGTTGAAAATATATTTTTATCTTCATTGAATGAGTTTTTATGGGTCCTTTTAGATATACCTATACCCTATTAAAAATAGTTTTAGATAAAAATTTAGTTTTAAATTGGGCTAATTGGAAACATATAATCCATATTGTTGACCATATTTAATTCGTTTTATTGTTTTTTTTCATTTTGAGATTGATTGATTGAATTATTTTATTGATTAAATGGATGGATTTTTGATACATACAATTCTCATAATATGTGTTTTTATTCATGAATAATTTATTAAATGTATAGGAGGATGTTGATATTTTTGAAAAGACATAGAGCTAGTAGGATGATGTAGCCAGCCACTAATAATGGAAAGTGGGAAAACATTATAGCCACAAAATACCTGGATTATTGACTAAAAGTCGAGTCACTTCATTTACAAAAATAGTAGATTGATATAAACATGTGAAACTAGACATGACATGGAGTAGTGATGATGCTCATGAAGTAAGAGTGATGCGATGATGGCTGTTTGGATTGTTGTTCGATACAAGATGAGTTATATTGAAGTTAGTTGTGATTTCATGTGAGCACTCATCAATATTATATCTATGTTATATTAATGTTTTGATGGGTATAATAGGGAACCTCTAAATATGTAGTGGATATTACATGATTTCTGATTTGTTTGTGAAGTGATTTTATTTTGGAATCACAAATGAATGAATATTCTTTGTGAAGTTGATGGCTTCAGAAGAGTGAACGAGATACTGTGAAGTAAGTTAGTAGAATCGTATGATTTGTCTTGATTTCCAAAGGAACTAAGGTAGAAGAAACATCTATAAATTCCCATGACTATATCATTTTTATTAATTATAGAAAAATACTTTTGAGATATCAAGGTCATGTTATTGAAGAGAGGAAGTGAAAGATCTCTAAATTTTCTCGTATGTTCCATGTGTTGAAAGCATCATAAAAATAATTCAACACATGAATCAATTTGTGACGATCTATGCATAACATTACATATTCATGTTATTTATATTATTTTGTGGTGTGGGGGTTAGTATTTCATAAAAAACTCGGATATTTAAAAATTAAATTTAAAAGTTATTTCTAAAGTCGTTCAATCTCTTAACACATTTGGAAAAAAATTAGAGGTAATTCCCAACATTATTATATAATTTTCTTACATATTTTTGAAATCTCCTCATGCGTTATGGTACAAATAAAATAAAATATTTTGATTTTTGAGTTTTAATATATATATAAGATTAAAAATAATAAGTTATAAACAATTTACTGAAAATAACGGATAAATATTTAAAGATAATTAATAAATTATTATTTTTAGTTATTTAATATTTAGTAATAATTAATAAAAATAAATAATAATTTATAACCATTAGTAATAAATGAAAATTATAAAATTTACTTAACAACAATAAATGGTAAATAGAATTTAATTTTAATATCAAATTAATTTTATATTTTTGTTATATTTGCATTAAAATTATAATGGAAATAACATTTATAATTAAAAATATAATATTTGTTAACATATATTTATTATAATTATATTTTTTTATAATATAAATATATAAAAAATACAAGATACATATAGTTATTAAGAGTTTTTTTCAAGCGATTTTTCAGGGAACACAAATGGGATTATATTTTACATATTTTTAGTTATGTGGTGAGTTAATGGATTTAATGCATTTTTTAAGGATGAAAAGAAACATGTTTTAAATAATATAACACTTAATAATAATAATTTTAAAAAATAATTCTAATTTCATAGATTAAAAAATATCTCTTATTGATAAATTATTTTTAAAAAAAATTATAGTATTAAATATAATATTTAGTTAATAATATTTACTATTATGTCAACAATATATATATAAATTTCCTTGATATATATTTATGAGATTTAATTTTTTCAACAAATGTTTAGAATAAAATTTACATTATCATTATTATAGAGAATTAAACAAAATAACAAATAACTTAATTAATGCAGTGCATATAAAATTATTTAGTTTAATTTTCTCTGGTGACTCTTATGGGGGTGTATCCTATATTTTGGACTATGAATGATATTATATTATTACGTTTTTAAATATCTATGATGTGGTGGAGAATTATAAACTTTAAGGGGATATTTCTCAAGTATAAAAAACTCATCTGTATGTTTCTCCTCAATTTACAATTTATCAGGAAGAGGTTCTTCTGCTACATCCAAGATACTGATATTTAATAATTTATCAAATAATAATTATCCAACTAAGTTAAATAAATGGATATCCCTATAAGGAATACACTATTTTAATGAAGGATTATTCATAAAAGATGATGAAATGGGAAATGATGTTTTGTCTGAGCTCAGATCCACCACACATGGTGAATACTATAGATATCAAAATAAAATAAGTGGGTCCTATGATTTCTACCAAAAATAAATAAATAAATGAGGATAATATATTTGAGATGCATATTAATTTTTTTGAACATGTGTGGTATCATGTAATGATGAACATGGTCAACATTGTGATTATTTCAAATCATCAATATCTGCATCTTCTAGAGGTTTTTCTTGAGAAGAAACATCCTCTCCCTCATATGGAAGATTGTATATACTATCATATATAAATCCATGAAAATGAAACATATAATTAAAAATATTAAGGTACAATGGATAACTGAATACAATTCCCTACTTCTGATATGGCATTTAGATAGTATGATGTAATCAAACATAATGTATAAAATAAAATTTATTCTAAAAAATAATGCAAAAAACTAGTTAATTTAATGTTTTTTAATTACCATATAATGTATACATATAATGTTTCTTATAATATATAATATTTATTTTTTTATATACCAAGTAAATACTCATGATTTTGTGATATATGGAGTCCCATTTTTTGTGTGATCTCAAAATGAAATGTTGATCATTATTCCCAAATATCGATATACTATAAATGATGTGGCCTCTAGTTAACAATTTTCCACCCTATCAGCTTCGGTGAATGAAGTGATGGTATTTTTCTTCATGTTGAAAGAATAAACTAAACACGTTGAAAAATGATTCATTATTCAATCAGGATGGTGCTACAATAGAAAATAAATGTGTTTATGATAAAATACAACCCTAATATTATAAATCCCAATATTGTTGAATCCAAGAAGCATGTCAAAGAGACCCCAATATGATACCACTTTAATATAAAATGAAATATGATAAGACATAAAATATTAAATTAAAAATTGTATAAATTTTAATATTTTTAAATTTATTACTAAATATATGTATATATATAATTAAATCATTATGTATAAGAATATCCAATATGACATAATAAGTTCCCAATTATTTCCAAGCATCTTGATATAATGATGTTCCTGGATCCAACTATAATGTTCTATATAGAAAGTTATATATAATATTTAATAGTGTAAAATATAACTCATATTAACATAAAATAATAGTAAATATGTGTGATTATAACAAAATCTACAAGTAATATTTTAAATAATATCCATGGGAATATTTAGAATAAAAATAAAAAGTTCCAAGGGAAGGATGTTCTCCCATACCCAAATTTTAAATAGAATGACTCATATCCTAATATCACTAAGATCAAATTGGAATATACTACGTAATTTTCTATATGTTTACTAATATCATGAATATTTCCAACTATATCTTTTTGATAATCGAATACCTGAGGTATCTCTAAACAAATCATGGTGACATACATTCTTGATTTTTTAGAGAACCTTATCCCTCTAATAAGCATCATGATATACCAATTCACATGATACATTATATTATGGTCATATGCAGCATTTGGTAAATGTATAAAGATCATGCGAATCCACCCCATAGATATTTGATTACTATCTATAAATATTTTATCTCTTTTAATGCCTCATCCAAGTAGTTGATGTACAAGATCAATCATGTATTTATGGGAAGGTCCTATAACTATAACACCATGAATAAGAATTATAAGAATAAATTCAACATTTTTAATGGTGATTTCCTTCTCTCCCATAGGAATTTGGAATGTGTGAGTCTCAGGTATCTATCTATATATGGGATAAATGAAAAAATGATGATAAAAAAAAGTGAAATCTGATATAGCATTACAGTAAAAACAATCATTCCTTAAATATGGGATTATAACATGTGGAGGAAAAAATTAATGAAAGTGGAAAACTATAAAGACTCTTACCAATCACACATCACACCTCACTAGAACCTCACAAGAATCATGATTGTATTGCCGAGTTTTCAAACTAACATCCTCAATTATTATGCATAAGAAAGTCATAATTATTAAGTAAGTGGAAAATTTAATTATAATGTCATTGTTAGTAGAACATACCATTTATATCTTTTGTTAATTATGATATAAGTACAACTAATCAAATAATAATCCTATTTATATCTATTATAATAGAATGACCATTATATAATATATATTTTTGATACATAAACCCTTCCCCTCATACATAACCCCATAATTAATCTCTTCTACTTATATGTAATATATTTTTAGTATGTATGTTATTTATAGGGGTGAAAATTCAATATGTATTATAATTTACACCATATTTAATATATTTTACATACATAATATTATTTCATTAGTGAAAAATATAATACATAACATATTTCATTCATGCATAATATAAAGGGCCTAAAAACATTCAATCATGCATAAATTATTTATATTTATAGCTAATTTATTTTTCCTTCTATTTTAACTTGTATTATATGTGTATAAATATATCCCAAGACTTGTCCAGTTTTTCAAAAACCTAAAACAAATATGAAATTATCTTGAACTCTAAGTTGAGGTCTAAGCCAATTCACATTATTAATTAACTAGGACATTACATGTTGTTCCTATAAAGATCATTATCACGAAGAATATAAACTCATTACAATAATGTTAGGTCATCACTACATAATATGACATTCCTATGATATTTTTTTATACCAAACATTGTCCTTGATATTGAAGAAATTTCCTCTCATTATGAATTCTGATAGACTTTATTCTATCTCGGTGTCCTAACCTACTATGGTAAGGACCAACATAGGCTTTTACTTGGGAATTGGAAAATTTTTAAACTACCAAATATGAACCCAAAATCCAATATTGTAGTTAAAAATTGTGTATATTTTATTTGTTAATTAATATATGATTATCCTAAAATTTTCATTGATGCAAATTCCATAATGACATGCACACATGGAAACCTCAATGCTTTAAATTTTAAACTTTCATAATGTCTATGGTCAAATAGTACAATTAATACTCGATCACCACTACTTTTCTATTAAACTCAACTCTTACCTATGATTTTCTAAAATATAATTAAAAATTATATTTATCTATTGGCATGTAATATATATGATAACCATGTCAATAAATTCACAGAAATTACCCCAACTACACTTGATGAAAATAAAAAATTTATTCCTTCTCAATGTTTTAAATGAATGTTATGTTGAATTGTTTTCAATCAATAATAAAAAGTATATTTTTTATTTTATCTATTATTTTTCAATTTTTTATTTTTAATATTTCAAAAAATAGAAAAAAAAATGATAGATTATTATGTGAACTAAGAAAACTACTATCTAAATTATTAAAATCATTTAATACATATGTGGTTAATGTTTTTCGATTTCACAAACACATATATAGTAGATAAAAATACATCCTCGAAAAATGGTATCTATTAAAAAGGAAATAATAATAAAAAATGTGAAGTTAAATTTAACGGAATGTTGGATAAAATAATTGAGTTATGCTATCTATGAAGAAAATGACATAATAATGTTTAAATTTTATTTGTTTTAATACTAAGTAAATTACTCAAATTCATTAACAAAAATTATTCATTGATTAGTAATATTAAATTAAATTAAAAATTTATATTGTCACATCAAGAGAATAAAGTTTAATATCCAATTTACTGTTTTAATTCGATATATTTTAATAACATTTGGTGTGTAATAAAAATGAAATATCATGACAATAAATTTATAGAATATTAATGTTTTAATTTGTAAGTGTAAAATATTTAATTTTTCATTATAACAATGATGATACCATGTAGTTAATGTCTGATGGTGCTAATCATGTGGATTATGTAAATAATGAATTTGAAAAAAATGAGATATGATTAAATTAAATATCACATGGAAATTATTGATTCTATGGAAGAAGAAAACGACATTTAGACCAATGAATATAATCAGATTGATTTAAAAGTGTGTATTATATTTTTTATTCCCGCAATTAAAATAAATTACTTGTTTTATTTAAAAATTTATAAGTTTTTTATATTTCATATTTTTATTAATAATTATTATAGGTAACATTATTTGTGGTGTTTCAAGAGGATGGTGAGGATTATGATGAGTTGTATTATAACCTAACCAATTTTTTCTATCTTGGTGATGAGACCTGGGATACATCATCAAAATCATATGATACTACAACTACATCATTGACTTGGATGGGTCATGGATTGATGTTTATGGGCACATTAAATGAACCAATGGGATCTCGTTCCAAATTGAATTTTGTTGAATAAATTGATAAATCACAATGTACACATCCTAGATTCTTGGATTAATAAAATTTTTATGGTGAAACATACTGAATATTATATCACCCTAATGGATTAATTTAATGTAAAATTTATATTTAATTTATGGGGAAAGAGTAAATTCATCAGTCTTGAGATATTTCATTAAATTAGATAATGATCAAATGGTCCTCATTAGGTTTCACTATCACCAAACATGTTTGATCTAAGGGTAGAATATCTCTAGTAGTGATCCAGACAAATTTCTTTGATATAGATTCATCGATGATGATAATATGTGTGCTAGAATATAGGTATTGATCGTCTTGAGCCATCCCCTTGATTTCTAAATTTATTCCTCATCCATGATGAACAATTATTAGACTCTCGTTTATGTGACAATAGAGAAATAATAATAGATTCTATTTACATAGATATAAAACCCATTAGGATTTAATAGGTGAAAATTCTATAGGCAAGTGTAAGGCTATGTCCTAAAACACTAGTTCTGCACCAGAGATCCAAAAAGGATAATCCACACATCCCCATATTCCAGAAGATAGTGCCTAGAAATGAGGGTCTAAATATCATAAGTGGGAGTACTATAAAATCTGTATCATTTCATATCCATACACAATTAAAATAACATAATCAAATAAAATATAATAATCAGAGTAATCATGTGGAAACTATGTAGGTATCCCATAAATCAAGAAAATAAATAAATCGAAAACCCAAAGTGGATATTGAAACTAGAGAATATAATTTAGTAAGACAAATAAAAAATGAATCTATGGAATAACCAAGATTAAAACATGGAACCAATCCCAACTCCATCATCCACTTCTCAACAATCTTTCATGCCCCCTTTCCCTTACCTAGATCCCTATACATGAATTTTGCACACAAATCGAGATTCTTATTCAATGTGTGAGTATTAAAACCCAATAAAACACCATAAATGCATCTATAACAAATGTGAACATTTATATTAGTGTAAAAAATGATAATAAATAAATGTGAACAATATTAAACATTGACACTAAGCATCTTTGTACTAACCAAGCTGCCACAAACCCTAGATGTACTTACTTTGGATCCATGCCAAAAGTATCTATGTAATCATTGAAATGTCAAAAATGTAGGATTGAACCTCAAAGATTCTCAATAGTCATATAGGACCTAGGCCAATATGTCATACCATAATAGGCTATCATTCCCCATTTCCATCAGTTAGGTTAGGTCATATAGACCATCATTCCTCATTATTTCCTTATGAGTCAAATCACATTACCTATCATGCCCACAGGTTTGAAGAAACTATGAAATCATGCCACATCATCAATCCCTATCCATTAATCATGTCATATTGAATGTCAATACAAGCTACCCTCAAGGGCCCCTGGGCTATGATGGTAACAACTATCGCTTTGGTACCATTAAAAGAACAATAATACAAAAAATAAAAAGGAAACACATTGAAATAATCATTTCATATAGAGTCTCAATATAAAATAAAACGATTATAAAAATATAACCAAAATACACATATATTTGATCAAACACAACATGGTGTAATCATAATTCACAAACAACATTATATAATGATAACCATCCTAAACATGGCCTCTATATGGAAGACAACATCCCGCAAAATGGATTTTATTGAATTGATTTAATATTCATAAAGGATAAAAGATCAAACCACATTGAAAACCCAAATAGAACGATTGAACATATCATAGAATCATAACAAGGCTTCCAGTTTTTCAAAAACTATTTTTATAACGGAGACTAAAGGAAATTTCTTTTCATGAAGGAGATCCTAAATAGTTAGAAATGTTTTTTATTCTGATATTTTACATCTTAATAGATGAATATACAATATATTTTAAAAATACATTTCCAAAAACTATAATAGTTTAATATCATTAGAGACTAGAGAAACAACATTCTTATTTATGCAATGATCTTCAATATCTCCCACAATGATCGTCGATCATAGTACTCTTATTAGAAATACACCACTAAAATCCATTCCTCATAACTGAGGGAAAGTAGACACAATAAACGGTGATCTAAAATTCATAGTACTGTTAAATAATGTAGATATTAATGATCAGTTAAATATAATATGACCATTAGGGTTTAAGAACATGAGATTAACATTTAAAAACAACACCTTTTACCGCATAGATCATAATATTCAATCATGGAATAAATATTGGAATGGATAATAAATGAATAAAATATAAATGATCCATGAGTGAATAACATATATATATAAATATAATCAATACAATCCAATAAAATTTTGAATTTATATATATTGGAATAGGTTCAAAAATAATGTTAATGAAATGAAATTACGCCTTTCATAAACTAATGGTCATGAAACCAGGTCTATTAATAATCTTATGGACACGATAGCAAGGTCCATTCATTGAATTATGGAGATGAAACACACGTATATACATAATAATATGGACATGAAAAAAAAATCGAGGCATATACTTGTGGACATGAAACCCAGGTCCACACATAATCCTATTGGCATGAAATCCTGATCAACGTATAAAATTGAGAACATGAAATAAAGATAACGAATAACATTTTTATCACATGATTTTCCCATATTCACCAATACATTGAAGGTATGTTATGATCTCACCCAACACATAATAATAATTTATATGTAGTCCATTAGACCATAAAAATTTACATTTCATGATAACATAAACCATGGAAAATAAAATGGGTTTCATAAATATATCATCACCCTAATAATTAAAAATATATAAAAATAATAAAAATGATATCATAATATCATATCCCCAATGATATATAAATAACATCAGTGGATTCCATCAAATGTGAAAATTAATTTAAAGGATCACTCTGATCATTTCTGGATGGAAAAAACCTTTTTATTTTTACAACACTTATTTAAAATAAAAATATTTCAACCAAAGTATTTAAGGAAATATTTTAGAAAAAAATAATCATATAAAATTATAAAATAAGATTCATAGCATTGATCAGTCATGATAGTGTGAAATTATGTTTAAGACATATACATTAAATCAAATATTCCTTCCACTTTATTTATTAAAAATTCAAAAGTACGTCATTCAGAAAAGGATAAGATGATTCAGTTTAATCCATTTTGTACAATGCATGAAATGGGTACAAATTAATTTAATCATTTATAATATAATATTAAAATAATTATTTCAAATGTTTTCCAAAAACATATGCATGTATGGAAAAATCTTTTTGAATGAAAAGATAAATAGTAAGTCTTCCGTAAGAATGTTATTTTGGTCTCCTGAGTACATAAAGTGAATTTTTTTTAGAAAACATTTATAATCAATAAATAACCAGAGTGGAATACAAATAATGATATTTTTTATAGATATATAATGAATCTTAAATATCATAAACTTAATCATAATCAATCCTGATAGACAATAAGATTGTTGTATAACTCATTACCAATTCAGTAACCTTTGAATAAAAAACTGATGAAAATAATAGCCTTATATGAAATTGTAACAACCTTTTATTAATATGATAATAATTATAAAATAAATTATTTGTTATTATATACATCATATAAAACATACTAGAGATAAATATGACATGTGTCTCAATAACATAAAAGATAAACAAAAAAATATTTTTTTACTTTGGTAATTTTTGATTCATAATCCTCTTGAAAGAATGAATAAAATAAAAATTTAATTATAATTAATATAATATTACTTATCATATATTATTTCTAATTTTGTTTATAAATAACTCATAAAATAAGATAGGTTCATATTATAACATATTTCCCATAGTAGTAAATTTGAGTAGAAAATCATTACCCCATGTCTGGATTATTTTGAATGTTCTTTAACATCATGTATAATAAATTGAAATTTTTCATAAATATAAAAAATAACAATCTAAAAACTTATAAAACCATAAATGACCCACTTATAACATTTTATATCCATTTATTTATAATTCCTTATTAAAATCATCATTTTTTGGTTGTTAAAATTTTCTTTTTCCATGAGAATATCAGTATGGTATCCAGTGAAAATTATTTGTTCATGGTTCAACCATATACATAATTTTAATTCAAATATAAAAATCATATATATTAATTTTATATATAAAATTATATTAATCAACAAAATGTAGATATTGAAAAAAAATTACACCATCCAGGGAGATGGTAGGTTGTACATATACATGAACGTTGTTTCACTTTTCAACAGATGGATATAAATAGAGGTAAATAATAATTCACCATTCAAAAATAATTATTATATCATAAATAAAATATATATTCATTAATAATATCTTTATTACTATCCATTTTTATAAAAAATGGAAGATAATTCACATCGCTTCATGGAGGTGGTAGTCCACACGTACTCATGACCGACATTATCATTTTCAAAAAGATTGAAAAGTAATTAGGTAGATATGATAATAAAATTCTATAATAATAATTATTTCATAAATATAATATATAAAAATTAACACATCATAATAACCATTCATGAAATATAGAAAAGGAAAATTAATCGTATCGCTATATTGGGAATGTAAGCCTTATGTACGAATGAGAAATAACTTCACATCCCATATGATCGAAAGGTGAATGAATAAAGGTGGTTTAATAATAATAATAACATTTAATTATATTTATTATACTTAAATTATTATTTTATCATCAATATAATGGAATAATATGAGGTATAATTAGAAAAAAATTGAAAGAGGTTAGGTAAGAAGTTTACCTCATATTTGATATGCTTCTTTTAGATCCCTTTTAAAGGACCTTTGGAATTATATTTCATAAAAGATAATACATATAATTCATGGATACCAATTTTTAGAGGAAATTTTTTTGTTTTTTTTCAATCTAGATGGTTCAAAGGGTTGTTAATAAGAGAAAAGAGGGATGTCGTTTAGTATGTTAATATAGGGAAACTTTGAGGGTTTCATAAAAGATTAGAATATAATAAATTCATTATGATGAGAGATAATTTAAAATGGATTTATATTTATATAAAACATTTAATTTTGTTTACATTCGATCAATACAAAAAAATTTATTGGTTAATGTAGTTTTTTATCCTTGTCCTTCAGTTTAATCCTTAGTTAACATATTTTAACCAAAACCACTATAAAATATTTTCTACTCATAAAGGGTTTTAATTTTAATTATAATGTAATAACTAATTCATAAATGGACAAAAGATGTTAAATTAGACCATTTATCATCCAATTTATACTATTTCAATATATTTTTTATTTTTAAATTTTTTAATGAAATGTCTTTTCATGTAAAATATTTGAATGTCATTTTTGACACTATTTACGTAATTTGACTGTCAATACATTATGAAACCAATGTAATTCAAATAAATTGCATTCAAACATAAATTAAAATTTAAATATCTCAAAAATTTATCTTAAATAATAATTCATCAATAATTTTTTACTCATAATTTTTTTTAAATCATTTGTTTTATTTTTCAATTATTTGAATAAATACCATGTTGATGTTGGGTATGCAATTGTGGTAATTAATTATTTAATAAAAAATAAATTTATATAAAAAAATAAAATAAATTTACCTTTAAAATATTCATTTTAACCCATCAAATCTTATATCTAGCCGTATGATAATATAATTGATATATTGACATCAAGGGTTGCCATTTTTTACTTTATCTTTTACGTAAATTAATATAAAGTTTATAATCCAAGGAATAGAAAATATAGTTGTCAAATATTATATAAATGGATGGAAATGGATGATATAAACAAATAAAATATGATAAATGCATATTGTATGGCTATTTTGAGGCCATATCCCAATGTTTTAACCCTGTTTTACCCTTTTTACGGTTACCGGGGTGAAAAAAATTCACAACACTTTCTACTCATATTTCAAAAAAATAAAAGAGAAATATTTTCCTATTTTGTACATTGTAATTAAAAATATAGAAACAATTTTCATGAATAAATTTATATATGTTAAAAAATATTTTTTTGATAAAAATATAGAAAACAATGAATATCGTTTTTTTTCAGAAAAAATCCTTTTTAAGCATAAATTTCTATTACACAAAATTCAATAATAATCTTAATTCAAAAGAACATCATTTAATTATTCATAATACAGTAAAAATAATTTTATATTTCACAAATTTTAATATAAAATGGAACATTATAAAATCATGAAAACAGAATTCAGTTTTCATTAAAAATTAATATTTTTTTAATATTCATTGAAAAATCTATATTTTCCAAAAATGATTGAATTTTCAATCTAATTTAATTTTGAAATTGTGATTTAATAATTTAATTTATTTTTAAAAAATATAAATTCTAATTGTGAAAGAAATTATGAATAATATTTTCTCATAAAAATCAATAAAATTCACATTTGAAGGAAACATATATTTAAAGCCTAATATGAACTTACATAAAAAATTAATTTTTAATTAATAAGAATTAATAAACCCAATTTTATTGAGTATTAAATTTATATACATATTTCATAATGTTTTAATTATTATTCATACCCACCAATTCAATGACTAGTTTATAATGAACATATTTATATAATAGTTTTTTATGGCTCGTTAAAACTCAGTGTTTCATATCATATATGATGAAAAAATGATCTTATTATTTTGTTATATTATGGTATTACATTATAAACACTTTAATATTATTTTATCAAAATTTGAACTTTTTCTCAACAATTAAGGGTTTGACATTTGAAAATTCCTTTCTGGAAAACCTACATTGTAAATAGTATTACAAAACATCCGCTTAGAATTTGACAAATAGAAATACTAAGGTCATATGAAATAATTCTAAAATAGGTTCTTAAATAAAATAACATTACTGGGAAGTAAAAATATGTATATTTAGTATAAATCTAATACCTGATTAATAACATGGTCAAGAGAAAGCTAATGACCAAAAAACCATAAAGGATTGTGTCTAAAAAGAACATCTATTAATTATAAATAATGGTAAAGTATAAAATTTTATTTCAAAAACCTTTTAAAAATGATAAATGATTATTTTAAAATCAATATAGAGTACATAAGAAAACATATATACTTGATTTATTTCTATATATTAATTATAATTTAGTCATTTGGTTGTGATCCAATATATTTTTAATTCATCACTTACTCCATGAAATGAATATTCCAGATGAAATTTTCACCCAAAAAGTAGAAATACTATCTTATAATGGATTATAATATCCATGAAATAGGGAAAATTCATTCCATTTTTCTCTAAATATTTAACTAAAACAAAAATTTATGGCACAAGTTATGTAATATAGAAAATTACAATACCTTAGTCTCTAAATTATCAAAAATAACAACCATGGTTTTATTAAATCAATACAATAAATTGTTATAGATAATGATACTTTAAGACATTTCTTTTGATGATCTAAAACCAAATATTATAATTATTTTTAATAATATCAATCCATAATCAACTTAACAATTTTCTTGAAATAATTGTAATCACTCATAATGTATCATATGAATATATATATATATATATATACCATGAACATAAATTCTCCAAAATATACTAATCATTTCATTAAATAAAGCTACAATAATACCATATATCATTACAATAATATGAATCACTATTTATTGCTTAAATATGATCCTATATTGTTCAAAAATATTTTCATTGAAATTTCGGGTCCATAACTGCACTTATAAATGATCATAAGTTGATTTAGAATATCATATATGATTACCCCATTGCATAAGTTTTTATTGAATATTATGTGGATAGATCTAATGGATGTTTAGTATTACATAAAAAATTAATAAAGGAGGAACAATAATATTTTCATATGGATGATTCACAAAAAGATCAACATGGAATCACTAACTCCAGATTGGAGTATAATTGTGCAATAATTATCATTATTCACTAAATCTTTTGTGATTGTATAAGATTTATCATTTTTCCATTGACATCAGAGGCTGGTTTTGGATTATTAAGCACATTATCTGTTGGATTGGGGCATCAATTAAAAACGTAAAAAAATTACATTCATTTATAGCACTGATGTGTGAGTGGTGTATTTTACTGATATATCTCACCATTTAATTCATTGTCTATAATCTTCACATCAGTTAAATATTCTTTTTATCAATTTAAAAACGTCACACACTTGAAACATATTCTTATTCCTTTCTAGAATTCACCTAAGTACTCATTCTCACATTTTTTTAATATTGAGTATTGAAACATTTTATTCCCTCCATGTGAAATACACCAATATTTTAAATTTTACTCCTTCATCCTTTTCTTATCACTAAGAACAATGGTGGTTTCCATCTCTTATTTACACTTAGAGACCACATAAAATAATTTATTCATGGACTACAAAGTACATTATGGATAACTCCATTATGATACATAGTTTAAAACAAAAAATTATTTGACTAATATTTGCTTTAGGACTATTGTCTAACACAAAATCATACCTTACAAGCCTTCTAAAATTTTCCACATGGGTACCAATGGATTCATGATAATTCTTCTTATTATCAAGGAATTACATCTCCTTTTTTTATATATAATCTGTAGGAAGTTATTACTAGAAAATATTATCTTAAACACATCCCATTCAATAGATTCAATTTCTTCTTATTGCCTCATATTCTTAATAAGATTTAACCGTTGATTAACTTTTACTTTTAAATGATAAATGTATATAAAAAAAATTTCATAGTCTGATCACAAAATAATAAAAAGTATTTATTCCATCATATTTATCCATTACCTAATAAATAGTGGATCATAATACCCATAGAAGGAGTGTGGATGTAGTCACAAAAATTATTTAATGTAATGTTTCTCCCACATTGGTGAATTTGAAATTCCAACATGATCCATGTTACCTCTCATAACATGAAAGGTGTTTGTGAGTATAGTCACAAAATATTTCTTCTAATATCCTAATCTATTTGGTTTCTCATGAGGAATATCATTTTATAGGGCATCACATTATTTATTCACATGATTACATTGGTTTCCATCCATTGACAATGAAATTATATTCAGAGAAAAATTATTCATAGTGATAAATAACATATCATGAAAAATCATTCACATGATGTATAAATGATAACACGTACTTTTCAATATATGGAACCTTTTGTTTAACATTGGCCATAATTGGATATCATATACTAAAATCCTTGAAAATATTTAATACAAAAAATGAGAGTTAACTAAATCATACCCCTAAGGAGTTTCAAACCAGGTGCACAATAAGTGAACATTCACCATTCACGATAATGATGGTTAAGATATACCCAAACAACTCTTTTTATAGTTATTACCCCTAGATTAATCCACACCAAAACAATATCTAATTATAGTATCTAGATAGAGATTTATTTATAGGAATGAAACAATATATCTTCCTTAATAAAATTACTATGTTATCCCAAACCTAGACATATCCATTGTGTTTCAACATAATTTATCTAATCCAAATATATAATTATTTACTAAACTGTGCTGTTATAAAAACTATAGAAACCCATGTTTTTCATACATAGATATTACATCATAATTTATTAATATCAAATATATTTTAAAAATACATTCTTGAAGACCATAAATGCTTAGTTTCTTTGTAGATTACATAAAATATCTTCTAATTTCATTAAATATCTTCAACATCTACCAATGATATCATCCCAAATGCACTTTTCATCGAAATAACCTACGTAAAATGTAGCTTCATAATATATAGAACTGAAACATAATAAATAGTGATCTCACTTACTATGTAAGGGTAAATAAAAGAGATATCAATGATCAATTAATCATAACATGATCAGACAGGTAGGAGAACATGATATTAATATAACAACCTTATCTTCCCATACATTAACATTAAATAACTATTCAAGAGTACTTAAAAATTTATACAAAAAGATGCACAAATATTACACTAGTTTAGTGACTTTGGAAACAACTAAGCATAAACACCAATATATAAGTTAGACATTATATCTACCACTGGGTTCTTCATGAATGTAACTGTTCATAAAAAAAATACCTATCATCATAACATGGGTAAAAAAACATAAAAGGGGTGAGATTAGATTCTGATTTTGTTTAAAGAACCGACATTTCCATGTAATTTATTTGAAATAAACTCTAATTTTATGAGTGCACGAAAAATGACGGCGCTTGATTATGATGCCCGAAGTTCCCAGAATGATTTTCTGAACTTTTCTGTGGGTATGATCAGTAAACGTATGAGAATGTATTTATAACATTTGTACAGGTGCTCAGAATTGAAATTTGAGGGCATTATTGAACTTGTAGTGCTGGTATTCGCTTAAGTAGACCTTCTCATCAACCGTAGTAGGTCGAGGGTGAAAGAAATATTTTGTTTTTTTCATGGGAAAAAAATTACAATTTTATTTTTATTCTTGAAACCACCCATGTTTGGGTTAGGGTGGTAGGGACCACCCAAGAATTACTCCCAATGTTTCTGAATTCCTTGAGCTGGGGACCACCCGACCCCTATTAATAAACTAGAAACCTTCCAACCCCCTATTTATTGTAGAGGATCCTGTTGAGATTCTTCCACTTTAATTATTCCAATGCACTTTATTAATTTTTTTCAACAAGTGTAAAGGTGCCAACATAATTTCTTCTTAAGTTAATTATATTGCCACCTCTTTATTTTTTGAGTGGAATTGTGAGTGGATAACCCTTGGAGGGTTAAACTTATTCCATAAAAAACGCTCCTCCAATGTAGAACACCGACTTAAACATCTTCCTTGGGACACCCTCCAATTATGAACATCTTTGACTAACGAAGAACCGACACACGAGCCCGGGATTGGAGGTGTGTGGCGGATGAGACAAATGTCAACAACTTATATTTCATTCTCGTGATCTACATCAATGCAGCAAAAAAGATATGGGTTATTATTAAATTCATGAATTATCTCATTTAATTTCCTCATTTTTTTGAAAGCATGGTGAACGCGTATCAACCAATACGAGTTGATCCACGATTCATATTAAATTGAAGAGTTTGTCTCTCTTGACTTCTCTTATTGTTGAGCCACTTTCTATCGCTCTAAAGCATAGGGTGCGAGACAAAAAAACATGTCATGACCCCTCTATCGATCTGCTTCTTTGGTGTGTTCTTTGCAATAGATAAAGGCTACGCAGGCGACGTAGGAGATGAAGGAAACGACACTGCCACCCACGGCCTTTGCGCCCCGTGGCAGTCCGTCGCTCGTGACCTTGCCGCGCCGCCCTACGCCCTGCCACTACTGTACGAGCTGCCACCATTGCCCAGGCCAAGTGGCCGCCTCAATGTAGGCCGAGCCGCTGCTTGAGCTGCCACCACCACCCATGCTGCCACCATCGTTCGAGCTACCACTGCCATTTGGGCCGATCTGCCGCCCGCGCCACCGCCACCATCCGAGTCATCATCGCCGTCTAGGTCGAGCCATTGCTTGAATCGCCGCTACCATTCTAGGATAACCACCCTGGCCAAGCCTCTCTATGGCCTCACGTGCTTGCGGCACCCTCCGCGACCCTTGATGGCCTCTCAGCCACCCGCGGCCCTTCGTGTCCCCTCGAGTCCTGATGGGCTGGACCCGGCGGGTCAGGCCGGGTCGACCAAGACCAGGTAGCCCTACACCGGGTCGAGTCGGGTCGGTCAGACCGGGTCAGACTAGGCCTGAACCCACTATGACCAATTTATGCGCTTTTGTCCATATCTTTGGTACAGAGGTAATGTCAAGTTGGATCGAGCACAAATCAAACTGTGCCCCTGAGACTAAAATGCTAATAACTCACAGACCGTGTGTCCAATTGAAGAACCATCTGCTGCGTTGAGAACCCTATGACGTGGAAGTTCAATGATATACTTCTTCATTTGACATCGTGGAAGTAGTAGAATCGACTAGTGGCTTGGGGAGAGGACACTCCCGAAGATAGAAAAGCCTTGTGAGGAAACCCAGTAGATGGTTATGACGAGAAGAGTGCTCCTAGCGCTATTGTGTGGGTTAAGTCCAAGCGATCCTGTGCATGTATGATTCTAGTGATCCTATGTGGGTCAGCTCCTAGCGATCCTGTTTGGGTCAGCACCAACAATCTGGTGTGGGTTAGCTCTTAGAGATCCGGTTTGGTCCAGCTCCTGGCAATCTTGTGTGGGTCAGCTATAGTGATCATCGGTGGGTCAGCTCGAAGAGATCCTGTGTGGGTCAGCTCCAGTGATATTGTGTGGGTGAGCTCCTAGAGATCCTATGTAGCTCAACTCTTAGAGATCTGTAGTGGGTCATCTCCAGTGATCCTGTGTGGGTCAGCTCCTAGCAATAATTTTTGGGTCTACTCCTAGCGTTCTTATGAGGGTCAGCTCTAGTGATCTAGTGCGGGTCAGCATCTAGACATTCTGAGAAGTTCAACAGTAGAGCTTCTTAACGTAGTAAGATGATTCAATAAATAAAACTAAACATCTCTACTCCCATAACTATGTTATACCTGGTGTGAGATGAGTCAGAACCTCTATGTTTCTTCATGATTGATATGGATTACTTGATATCTTAGTTATATGTATGGGCATATACCTATGTAGGGTTTTTTATTGTTTTCGTAATTTTTTGTTATATCCTTGATGGATTTTTTGAGACCTTAAGGGTCTTGGGATCCCTACTGAGTAACGTTATACTCACCTCTTCATGGGATATTCCCTAACCTTATTGTGTTGAATGTAGATGACAGACATTGCTGACTGAGGAAGAGAGTACCAGAACTGGATACTGCCTAGAGGTGGACCATACAGTGTGTTGGTACGTTGAAAATACATGTGGACATAGAGTGCTGAGGAGGCGATCTGTATCGACCCTTCAGGTATGAACCCAGAGGATGACCCAGTAGAAACAATTCTTTTTTCTTCAGTTGTATTGTATTTCATTTGTACTTGTACTATTACCGTTGGGCTTCTATTCCAGCCCCGTTTTAATTTGAACACTCTTTTTTCAATATAGTTTAATTGTGTTTGTATCATGCTATGTGCATGGTTGCATGTGTTCACAGGTTATAAAGGAAATGCCTTCCCAGTTTTTGGGAATACACCATCTGTGTTAGTTTCCATCTCTTGGCCTATGAAAGGTGTGCTAGGTGTAGTCACGGCCCGACCCCAGGGGACGGGTTGTGACAGTAATGGTAAACATGGGAGACATGTATGTATAATCATGAGCATATGGGTATAACAATGTGATCATAACATTATAATATCATAGCCTTCATATGAAAAGATCAAAAACATTTACCATGGAATAAAGCTCAAAATTTAATAAGATATTAATAGTACGAAAATTAAGAACTTAAGCAATGAAATAATATCTTAGTTATAAAACATGGAATTGTGTCATACATAAAAATGTGATATTATTCAATATAATTCAAAATACATTGCTATAACATATCAACTCACTTCATGGGAACCAAACCTATTAAATAGGATACACCACCATCCCCTATCACATTCCTTTCATTATAGGGGACAGAGTTTCCCCATCTTCCGATAGTAGATTAGGTTTCCCCATATTCAAACATAACGGTGACTACACCTACTTGGTGGGACACATCACCTCCCCATGTCACAGTCCTTTTAGTGCAAGAGATCAGGATTCCCTATATTCCCATAATGGATCAATACTATTTAATTGATTCATATCATTATATCATGTGATATAAATCATTAATGAATTCATTTGAGAGAGATATAGGTACCACCCATTTCATAATGAAATCATTCATACATGTTTCTCAAGATAATAATACATTCATTATCATATGACCCATGAAAATATATGGGTTTTATAAATAACGTATCATAATCCCAGGAAAAAATGGCTAACAATAAAATTTCTTCACAACATAACCTATGAAAAAAATAGGTTTTATAATAATTTCATCAATGCATACCACATAAAAAGAAGCGAGTTTCAAAAGCTTATATTCCGTAGAATAGAAAGGAGTTTCATAAGAATAATTCAATTAAAACATAAAAAATTTATGAAATAATATGAATGAAACCATTGGATAATTTCATATAATGTATTGAGTAACATCAACAGATGTCGTATTTGATGGAAAATAACATGGAAAAATATTTTGAAAACATTTCTCAAGGAAAATGTCATTTATCATTGAACAAGGCTCTTTAAAATACAACGCCATTAAAAAACCATTTTCTTGATAATAAACATGAAAAATTATAAATAAATCTTTTTAAAAATACGAAATCTTTTTCATTTAAAACATACAAAGAGATCATGAAAACTTTTTGAAACCCCTTTTCCATGAAAACATATAAAAGAAGAATAAAAACATTTTGAAACCCATATCTTTGAACAATCATTGAAATTTTTAAAGGATGTATGAAAACCATAATGAAATTAAAATCCTTTTTTCTTTGAAAATTATTTTAAGACACAATATTTTATGTTTTTTGAAAACATTGTTCTTGATGTTCATGGCATGTGTCTCAAATAAAGAAAATTGAGACAAAACTAGTTTTTTGAACTTATAACAATTGAAAATTAAATCCCATGAATAAGATTTAATCAAATGTTTATGTAAATATCCATAACATTAAGGATAATAATTTAATAATATATTCATGTGTATAATAACAACACAAAAAATAGATGTGTGGTGAATAAGACATAAACCTCACAAAAATAAAAGTGAGATAAGAAATCCCATTACATTGTATCTTGAATCTTGTCATACTAATTCAAAACTAATATATAATAAATATATGTTTATTACATAGAACACTATTAATATATTTTATACTATATATGGTTTTATTAATACTTATTATTACCCTCTTTTTAACAATCATATGTTAAGGATTCTCTATGGGTATTATTCTATTTGTTCATCACATGTGCCTTAATTTGTGATATCTTTTGTACTCATAATAATATTATGATTTATATAATGGAAAAAATATAAAAATCATGTATATTTAGTATATATGTATTATAATAAGCTATATAATATAGATCTATGAAATGAAATACACTTTTCATGGATATGGTAGGTCGTATGTCTGCATGGAGGTTGATTCCGTTTAATTTTCGCATTGAAAGGAAGATATTAAATTACATATGTGAATATATATCATTATTATAGTATAATTACTATACCATATATATAATATAATTTTCCTAAACCCATACTTAATTGATTCCTTATAGTGTGTGAACGAATCGTATCGCTTTGAGGGGGTGGTGGTCCAAACATCCAAAAATTAAATAATCATATTTCTAAAAAATTAAAAGAATAGACATATGTGTTGTAAAATAATTTTACAATATTAAAGACATTATATATATCATATATATCATATATAAAAATATTTCACCTCATAATTTCCTTTTATGAGAGGTGGTAAAGGAAAACTGGCAAGCATTAGTTCATGAGGCGGTAGTTCACTGTACACATAAACTGTATGTTCATTACCCATTAGATGGATGTTTCTGTAAGTGTAGGACGAAGTCTAAGAATAAAATAATATAAATATATCGAGGGTACTTTTTTTTAAATAATAATGGAATAATGATAATTTATAGATAGGATAATAAAAATAAAATAAAGGAGCTTGATGGAGGGTGTTGCCTCTTAATTAGGTAACCCATTCTGGTTTTCACCAAAGAGATTCCTAAAAAAGTTTTATGCCCAAAGGGAGGATTCAAGAAGGAATGAAGGGATGTTTGTAAGTTTAGTGACCAGATCAAGGATGAACCTAATAGTTTTTATAGGTGTGAAGGATCATTATAGATGCTGTATTTTTAAAGGGAAGGTTGGGTACATAATAGGCATTTTTGAAAACAAGTTAGGTCTGGACACATTTTTTCAGAAATATTCCATAAAAAATCAATAATGGAAGGTATATGGATGATATATTTCCATAATATTCCATTATTAATAATATTATGTAATTTAGTATCTTATGTTTAAGATTTAGTCCCTTGTTAATATTAATTATTCTTTAATAACTATAATTAATTTTTACTTCATTTGAAAATATTTTTACTATATAACTATGTTAACCCTATTAGAAAAAAAAAGTTATGATTATTCAAAAAATCAAATAAATTTTTCCCAATTTAAAACATATAAGTGGAATACATATATATAAAATTAATCATGCAAACAGAATGACACTATAGGTTTTTAATATAAAAATGATCAAATGGTTGCTATGTTTTTTATATGTAATTTCAATGTGAAATTGATTCTAGTGACCTAAATTAGAATGACTGGTAAAATTTTGATATAATTAAAATTTAAAACCAAATTGAACTATTATTTTACTGTTTAAATAAATTATAAGAAAAATAATTTTTAAGTAAAATTCTGTATTTTCCAATATTTATCCCATAATGATGTCTCTCGGGAAAAACCAAACATTTCACCCTATGTTTATTTTGACATTAAAAAATAAAAAATTTTGTTTTTTTATACAATAAAATTTATAAGTGTCTAATATTCATTTTCTTGTTTTTCACTGAAGTACCTGACATGCAGTTTGTTTAAGAAAATAGTATTTTTAAACATATAATGACTTTACCAACATTTATATTTTTCACTATAAATATATAAAATTTATATTAAAATATTACAAAAAATATTTTACTAGTACATATTTCTCTTAAAATTACTATGATTAATGTATTGGATATGACTATATCATTTAAATAATTTTAAAAAAAAATTATGTTTGACAGAAATTCATATTTGCATGCTACGTACAATAAGTTTGTGTTTCATGTAGGGAAAGACAATTATGTTCCATGAAATATGAATTTTTGACTTAGTGCAATGTTATACATCAATGAAAGTTATCTCATTTTAAGAAAGGTTCATAAAAATGCTTTTTGTTACATTATACCACCAATAAAAGGAATTTTACCCTCAAAATTCATCATTATGGTACAAACAAATAAGGATAATTTTGCTTCAACATAACCTCAAGTTCCCAGGTAATTTCTTCTAACTGGTGACTTCTCCACAATAATTCTACTAGGTGAGTGAACTTGTTTTATAGAAATTTATCTGTATGATCTAGACAATCAATATATTATTCCTCATAAGAAAGATCATGTTCCAATTATATGACCACTAAGTTCAATACATGTGAGAGGTTATGAATGTACTTCGTCAGGAAAGATACATGGTACACATCATGGATGTGAGAGAGATCTGGAGAAAGTTCCAAGTGATAGGGAACCATCCCATATGATCATGAATTTCAAATGGACTGATATTTCTAGGACCCATTTTACATTTCTTCTCAAATCTCGTAACCGTCTTATTGCGTGAGATTCATTGAAACACATTTTCATTAACTTAAAACTGTATATATGCTCATTGGTAATCTAAATAACTTTTCTACCAACTTTAAGTATCCTTGATATACTATTTAATAACTATATATTTATATACTATTTTATCATCAATCTCTTCTCTCGGTATCTTTCTTTATCAAAATTTATCATATCATATTGTATGTTGACATTTATTCCCACAAAGAACTTCATAAGATTCTATATTAATTCATGAGTGAAATATATTTTTGTAAGAAAACTCAAATAGAGGAAGGTGTTGGTCCCAACCACCATTGACATATAGAGAACGAGATCTCAAAAAATACTCTAGGGTTTTAATTTATATTCCAGACTAACTATCCATACAGTGATGTTAAGTAGTGCTAAAATTCAATTTCCTATAACGTGATTAATGAATAATTCTACAAAACAAGGATTTAAACCTTATAACTTGATCCAATACAATTTAATGTGGTTCTTCATGCAACCTTAACACTACCTTAATGTATATCTTGGGAAAAAATCTAGTGAGAATTATTCTCTAATAGATATTAAGTGTGCTAAATTTGTTTATAGATCAACTACAACACATATATAATTAAACGCATTAATGTTTTTTGGGACTCTAATGATTAAATCCATAGTCATGTTCTCCCATTTCAATTATATTATGGGTAATAGATGCATCATCACTTTAGACATTATCCATTCATCCTTAACATGTTTCAATGCCAAGAACTAGGATAGAAATCCTATTATATATCTCTTCATTCCATCCCATAAGAAGTATTATTTAAAATTCTTATACATATTCATACTTCTAGAATGAATATAGAATAATGAAATATTAGGTTCATCTAATATCACATGATTGAAATCTGGTATTGAAGGAACACATACACGGTTTCTAAACTCTATCATTCAATCATGATCAAGGCTAAACTCAAGAAAATTTCTAACTTTCTATTATTTCTCTACATCTTTCATCCATTCCTCCTTAATCTTTACATGGATAGAGGCATGAATATTCATTTTAGAGAGATTATATTTTCCCCTTTATTCATGTTTTATATCTCCATACATTACAAATCTATAAATTTTGGACCTTTTTTATCCTCATCATGTATAGTCTAACATGATCCTTTTGACTCAAAGCATCGACCCCTTGGTTCACTTTCATAGGGTGTTGATGTATTGAGAAGTCATAATTTTTTATCTACTCTGACCATATTTTTTATCTCATGTTCAACAACTTATGTGTGAATATATATTTCATACATTTATGACCATTACATATATCACACTTTTTATTATAATCAATGTTCCTCTATCTCATTAATATAAAAATCACTACTGCAAACTCTAAATCATGAGTTGGGTAATTTTTCTCATTAATCGTAAACTATCCCAAGGCATAAGTGATAACCATGTTATTCTATATATTAAAACAACCCAATACCTTCTCGGATTCATTACTAATGATTACAAACCATTCTATACTAATTGGTAAAATAAGAACGGGTTCAGTGACCAACTATCTCTTAAGATCCCTAAAACATTCCTCACAATCATCTTCTAGAGTAAATAAGAACCCTTCCAAGTTAACTTGTTTATATAATTTTGTAGTCATGAAACAGTATCCAAAAATTGTTGAAAATATCAAGATAAACGAATATTTATATGGATCTCAATATCCTTGGTTGGTATAAGACATAATTTAGTAACCTCCACCTTTGTTGGATATACGTTTATACCATCTCTTAAGATTATAAGACCTAGAAATGAATTGTTTTGCATCCAAAATTCATACTTCTTAAAGTTTTCATATATCTTATCTTTCATTATGGTCATTAGTATAATTAAAAATTGATCTTCATGAACATCCTTTCTGTTTGAGTATATAAGAATATCATCTATAAATGCTACAAAAACTGATCAAGGTAATCCCTAAAGACTCTATTCATTATGTCCATGAACATATAATGAGAATTTGTAAGGCCAAAATGAATTACTATATATTTATACTATTCATACCTTTTACATAATGTCATCATGGGTATATCAACATTATTTACACATAAGTGATGATATCTAGAAAGAAGTTCAATCATGGAATGTATTGATCTCCTCGGAAATGATCAAAAAATTCATCAAAATGGGGAAGAGGATACATGTTCATGTTTGTGATATTATTAAACTATCAATAATCAATATAGAGTCTCATTGATCAATATTTCTTCTTCACTAAAAGAACAAGTGAACTCTAAGGTGAAACAATTTTCTGAATGAAACCCCTATCGTGGTTTTTGTATAATTTCTTCATAAATTCCGGCAACACTTTTAGGGCCAATCTATAGGGATTTTTTGAAATTGTTGTGGAACCATGTTGAACTCTATTGAGAAATCAAATTTATGTCTTAGTGGATAGTTAGGAAACTTTTTTTGGAAGACAAACAAAAATTTCTAGAAAATAGATATATATTCTTTGTTGATTTTCTCCCAAATTCTCTAAGATAAACATTCCTTTTGAATTGGAATTAAGAACAAAACATTGGATGTTATCTCCATAATACGCTCTTATTTATAATCACATTGATGGAAACTCATAGGAGGGTTTGAAAAGTCAAATGTAACACCCTTACATAACAACTAAAATGGGATTTATGTCGATAAATTCAATCCATGCTATATATAACATAAAATTCAACCAATGGAAGAATGAAAGGATTTTCAGTAATCACATTTTCACAATCATCATCCGGAGAGGAATCATATACTTGAGAAGAAATCATCATACCGTTAGATGTTTTCACTACTAATTTGACATAAAATCGTTTTTGTGGAAACTTGATACCCTTATAAAATTATTTAGATATGAATGAGTGGGTGGATACATAATCAAATAAGACATTATAAACTCCTTAGTGGTTATAAATTGTACCATTCACCATGTCATTATTCCACCCCTCATCAGAAACTGTGATCACATGAGATTTATGCTTGTCCCTTGGTTTATGATGATACTGACATCGATCATCATCATCTTCCCTTGGGGTTTTCCACTGGTTATCTTAATTATCTTTCTCTTTACAAGCCATGAACAATAGTATGGGAGTCGCATTCTCTATATATTTTCATCAATTTGCATCATTGGACAACTTCTTCCCAGTAGTGCGAAAATCAATTTCCCAATGGGCTTACCTTATACACTTAAAACACATATTATTACCCATAAGATAGTTCCCTAATTGTTTTTAACCACTTACAGAATAAATAAAGTTTCATCTTTATCTCTTCATGTTTTTTATATTTTTCATTGAACTCTATTTTCGTTTTATATTGATATGTCACTGCAACTTCAATTTTAACATTGATTTCACATCACACAATTTCTTCATATAAACTATTTTACTTTACGGACCACACCATTATGAGAATTTTCATTAATCCACTGATGAACCTATCATCATTACGTTCATGTTGGATGCTATATCATGAATCATACCTCACAAGTCTTATGAAATTATACATGTAGGTAAAAACGGATTCAACGTCCTTTTTCATCAACTAAATTAACTAATTTTCCAAATTTTCATGACCAAAATAAGGAATGTACTTATTAAATAATATGTTCTAGAACTCATCCCAATCGATGGATTTAATTTCATCATGATTCCTTGTATTATTGATTATAGTTTACGACTAGCCTACTTCACCTTCTAACAAATAAATAGCTATAATGATTTTTTTCATTATCCAAACAATAGATAATAGAGAATATAATTTTAGTTGTACTGATCTATTTTCTATCAACATGTGGATCAAAAGCCCCACTGAAAGAAGGTGTATATTGCATCAAGAAGTACTCAATATTATTTGGTTCCCTATTTTTATTGTTTTGATGATCAATAAGATTCATGGTATAAGTATATTTTGTGATCATAATAATGGGTTTTTGTATTATATATCCCATAGAATTAAAATTCCTAGGAGAAAAATCATTTCTTGTTCCATTATAATCATCAATAACATTGTTCCATTGGTTTTCATCCATTGACTACAGCCAAAAAAATTGATTAGGAATCATTTATCACAGTGTGAAACCACATAATCATGAAAACCCACCTATAGGATATCTAAATAATTACACCTAATTTAATTTGGGACAACATAGGTTATACCTAGGTTATTAATAGATTCTTATATTTAAATCATTCATCTTGGTTAGTGAATAGTTTTTCAAATTCCAAAATCATATCCCTAGGGAGTGTCAAACTATGTCTGTACTAGATCAAACTGATTCAAGACTGACCTACCTTATTAGAGTTATCAATCCTAGGTACATCAATTCAAGATATACATTAACATGTAGTATCTAAAAAGGTATGTATTTCTTGGATACCACTCACCCAATTCTTTAACAAAATTCAATGAGATTTTTCTATACTTTTCATCATCCATAGACATTTCATTAGACATGCCTATAGGGTTGTCACTACAATTTCATCATCTGAGATTCCAAAGGTTATCTAAAACTTTTCTCTAATACCAATAATATCATCCCTCCCTTTTCATACTTTAACATTACATAACTTTTTTTTGGAAAACGTAAAACATTATAGAAAATGATTCTTAAAGACTGCACTAGTCTATGGCCTTTAGAAACAAGGAAACATAAACTCTGAAACATAAGTGAGATACATTATCTCCAACTAGGTTATTTATGACTAGTATATTTATTGTACACAACACACATAATACATATATTCATAACATCGGAAATGAAACCTAAAAAAGGTGATCTCAGATTCTCAGTAAGGATAAAAAAGGAGACATGTAAGCATAAACATGATAATATGGTTATGCGAACATGATGATAACATTAAATGATCAAAAAATTCATATAATAAGTTGAGAAAATTGAATCATAGAATAAATCTTGGTAGTTCATAAGATATAAATCATAAAGATATACAGAGCATAATCTGTGGTATTATATCATATGAATAAGACATATAATTGTGTCATTCATAAACATTTGTAATCATTTACTATATGTCAAAAAACATTTCTATAACTTTAAAAGGCACTTCATGGGAACCAAACCTACTGAGTGGGACACACAACTATCCCTATTCACAAACTGTTGCTTGTAAGGGATCGGGTTTCCCCATCTTCCAAGAGTGTATTTGGTTTCAACATCATCCAACTTTATTGTGACTACACCTACGAGGTGGGACACACCAACACCCCTAATAATTGTCATTTTCTTATAAGGGATCGGGTTTCTAGATATTCCCATAGTGTATCAATTCTATCGAGTTAATTCACAATACCATCTCGTGAGTTATAAATCTTAACCCAATGCATTGATGGTATATATAGGTCCCACATTTCCCATAATTAAATCATTCTTAAATGTTCCGCAAGATAATAAAACATTCATCATAACATGAACCATAAAAAGATTTGGGGTTTATAAATATCATATCATAATCACGTGAAATTAAATGCAAAAAAATTAATTTTAATCACATCATAACAATAAAGACCCCAAACATGACGTACATGGTCATTACATTAATTTTTCAAAATACTTAATACATAATAATAACAAACACACACGAACCGTAATAGTTTAGTGTCTTTGGAAACTCGGAACATAATCTTCTAATCATGGTGAATGATCTTCAACATCTGCCATTATGATCTTCCCATTTTGATTTATGACCTAAAACAATTATTTATATCCTAGGGAAAAGAACACATATAAAGGGTGATCTCAAATGCTCAGTAAGGGTAATCCTGGAGAAAATAAAACAAACCATATACATTTGAATTTCCTAAAATGAACATAAATTTTACACATCAAAATCTTGAGGTGTGAAATAAATCATGGTACTACATAAGGAAAAGGTCATAAAGTAAAATTAATCATGATAAAATAGAATGGGAAAAAACATTTAATTATGGAAAACCATTAATCACATGATATGATTTCTATAGTAGCCAATGCATTGCGGCCAAGACCATCTTAGTGGACAAAGTCCCTTTCTGAATCGAGTTCAGTCCTCTTTCCAGTCCTATAACTCTGAACCCAGTTAACATACCGGTCGAGCCATGTCTATCTCATGAAATATAAATCTTTACCCAATGAATTTGAGAGATATGTAGGTCCCACCCATTTCATAATGAAATAATTCTTACGTGTCCCACAATATAAACCTAAATCAATCATCATAAATCAATGAATAAAATAGGTTTCATAAACATCATCCCATCATAACATAATCCATATAAGCCGAATGGATATCATTTCATTATAAGAGAAGTAAAACCATGTAAATCTTAGAGACATTATACTTGAAACATACACATATGAAATAATGTCATCTTATATGTAAAATGGTTTTGATAAAACACTTGAAATAAATTCTTGATGAAAATATCCTTTTTTCTTTAAAATAATTTCATATTTACAAAATTCCATGAAAGTTTAAAAGAAAAAGATTTTTTTTGAAAATAGTCATTAAATATTGTAGAGTATGCTTCATAAAAATAAGGTGTTATTAAACTGTAAAAATCTGTTCATGCCGTATAAGTTAAAAAAACATTATCCTCGTACATTTTTTGGAAAAGTCAAACAGTTCCTTGTATGGTAAACAAAAGAAATATTCCTTTCAAAACATGTGGTAAAATTCATAAATGGGTAAAAAGGACTTTAAATATACATAAAACACTTTTTTAAAATATGGACATGAATCATAACAAATACCCTAATAAATACTTACGAATAAACAATCTCGAATAAGAATGAGATTGGAAAAATTATCCCTTACCTTATGTCCAATTTCTTTCGTATGTGTCCAAGACTCTTATATAGTTGGTTTAAACTTATTATTAATGTGTAACAGAACCATAATAATATTTATGATATCATATATGATTCACATACAACATTATATTATCCATTAATTTGTCAATTCCATGTTAAAGCAACGTTTTGGGTAAAATCCTTTCATTTATCGTCCGTGTTTTGACTTGTAATTATTAATATTATTACGTAGATCATGATTACATAATTCCAGAATATAAAATATGGTTTATATATAATATATATTCAGAATATACATATATATAATAGATCGATAAATGGAATGAAATACACCATTCATGGAGACGGTAGGTCGTACGTACGCATGAACGCTGTTTTTCGTTTCCTTATTGAATTGAATGGAATTATGTAGATGACATACATATATATATATATACCTAAATCAAGTATCATTATTATGTCATATATTTCATTATTAATTATTATATTTAATTTATAATCATTCTTGAATTGTTAACATGGAAAATGAATCTCATCGCGTCGTAGAGACGGTAATCCATACATACGCACGAGCGATGATATCAATCCCATATTTATTGAATAGAATTGGAGTGGATGATAAAATATATTAAAATGAGTATGATTCCATAATAATCATATATATTTATTCTTTACACCATTATAACCATCCATGTAAGGTGGTGGTGGAAAAACTGATTACACCACGGCGTGGAGACGGTATACCATAGGTACGCACACACAGTGATTTTATTTTCATAGGATGGATAGAAGGTGAAATAGGGTTGTTTCATATTTATAATAACATATCAGTATATATGTAATATTTATGTTATTAATTTATAATGAAACAACTAATTAAGAGTAATTAGAAGAAGAAAGAAACTTGAAAGAGTCGGTAAAAGAGGTTACCTCTTCCTTGACGCATGTATTTTAAAATTATTCATAGGGCAATAGAGTTGGTCATTTGAGAAGACCAAAACATCTATGATATAATTAGAGAGGTTTAGAAGAATAATTTTCCGGGGTTGTCCTAGCCTCAAGGCTAATAAAGGTGTGAAGAGAAGAGGGAAGGGGTGCCCTTTTTATATGGGAGGAGAGGGGCACCTTTGGATAAACATAAAATATTATTATATAATAAAGTCATAATAGTTTAATAATAGCTCCATATTGTTTTATTTCAATGTTAATGTGGGGAGGGGTCTAAAGCCTCTCAACCAATAGGTTTTAGACATGTTTAGGTTACTATTTTAACCTTATCATTTATATTTAACTCTAAGTTAAATAATTTTACTTCTATCGTGTCTTCTAGTTTTCTTACACTATATGGTTAATAAACATACTATAACAAGCCAAAATAACCCCAAGTAATTCATTATTAATATATATAACCTTATCTAATTCATTTGGCCTAACCTTATATTGTTAATAATATAATAACAATTAATAATGTAATATTTGTTTTAAAAACTATTTTATGTCAATTTTGACACTATTTGGTAATTGATTTTTGTGAAAATCATTAAAACATGATTATTTCAAAAAAAGGTTCATTTAATCAATACTAACATGTCATATTAACTTAAAAAATTATTGAAATTCATAAAAAGTCTCAAATTATATTTATTTGGGTATTTATAACATCAATTATGTTAATATTTCATTAATAAGGTAATTACTACATCATCATTATGTTATAGATAAATTGATTTATTTAATGTCTAAAAATTATAAATAAGATACCATTATTTAGGAAATCATTCTAGATTTCTAATTAAAAATTTATCGACAAATTTATCTTATGTATAACTCTATATTAAAAATGATTTATTTTTTAAACTTTGATTTTAACTATTTTAACTCTTCTTTAAATAAAATAATAATAAGTGTTCTAATATAATGCAAGTGGACCTTAAGGGTAATATTTTTTTCCTAATGTTTTTTTGGTCGAATTTCACTTATCCAATTGAATTAGGACATGTGTTAGGGTAATAATAATATCATTTTTACCCTTAATTACCCTATTTACTTTTAATCGTAGTAAATAAAAGTAAAAAGTTACTATTCACCAAAATTTATTTTTATCTTATTGAACCCCATTTTACTCCTTGATATTAACTGTGTCTCTTGGATTTTTTAAATTCAACTCACAGAAGCGGTAAAATTAGGTGTTATGTTAATTTTCATATTCTCCAAGGAGGTGGGTAAAAGGCGGTGAAAAGTTCAATAAAATTTTAATATATCTACAATTATTATAAAATGACTCAAATGATTTACATTTAACTTATATAGGTATTATGTATCAATTTTTACCTAAACCAAATTTAAATAAAATAAATAATTATTTAAATTAAAAGTCGGTTTTCAAATAGTTGGCCAGTGTTTTCACTATTCATCAAAAATTGAATGTTTTCAGAAAAATACCAAAAATTCACCCAAGGATAATTTCGATATTCCGAATCCAAAAATGAAGTCGATTTTGAATGATAAGATATATAAAATTTCAAAAAGTGGGTTTTTCTATTCATAACTGCTAGTTCATAATAATGTTACAATAATATCTCGTTTAGTGAAACTTGGTATTGTGTACTACACATGCTATCGAAGAAGGTCTTGATTTCATGTAATGAAAGCCATGTTTGGGATGCATGTAGTGAATGCTCTATTTGGTGTTTCGTATAACATAATCAAAACATATTTAATTTATACATTAAATAAAATCTATACTTAATGTTTCGTAGAATAATCTCCACAAAATGAACTTGAAATTGTGTGTAACAAGAGCCAATAATGGTGTTGTGTATACTACAAGCTAATACGGTGTTGTGTATAGTACAAGATATTATTGGTGTATTGTATTATAGAAGGCATAGAAGAAATTAAAAATAATATATCTCATTAAATCTTAGGGTGCTATATTCTACCCCACTTAAAATGAATTTCGCGCTCGAAATTACTCACGGATATAAATAGTTTACTACTTGAATGTTTCTTTCAGAGAAACCCACATCATAAAAAGGGATACTAAAAATTAATTTTAAAAAGGGAAGTTAGAATCATAAGAGTCACCCAAAGTAACTCAGCACTGGGTTTCCACATAGGACAACAAAGGTGAAAATATGGATATGTAAGAGAAGTCTAACAATCCAGTTTTGATGGAGAGTGGTAGAGAACATGGCTATGAAATATCCATTAATCAAAAAGCCATAAATTTGTGATGATTTAAGGTACCATCTAATTTATCAGATATAAGGACACTAAGACAACATTTTTGGTTTTCAATATCATTTCCATAATGTTGATGAATTGATGACTTAAAAGATATATATACTTAATTTCAGTACAATCTTACTGATGTTTCTACATTGAACAATTTCCACTTCATATATTAATGAAATGATGTTTAATTTGTCTTCCGTGATGTTTTATCAGATCATGTGATAGAATGATAGGTCATTCCATCTATCTCAAACAAAAGGATAGAAAAAGTTATTAAATATACATAAGTCCATCTATAGTGAGATTAATCGTATATGGTTCCTAAAATGGACTTATACTTCATATATCATACTTCTTAATATAATAAAACTTGTTTATAATTACCAGGGACTTCTTGTAGGCTAGTGGTAGGTGATAAAGGCCGGTCACACTTCGGTTTTGGGTTCGATTACCACAGCCTTCTCTGACGCGATGGGTTGTTGCCCGTCCTACTGGTTGTCCCTTTTCTAAAAATACATTATTATAACATTCAATCAATAATATATAAAAATGTTCTAGACATAAACAATACTAAATTATTTCCAACATAATCCATTCCAATCTTTAGGCTTATCCAAAAATACTTATGTCTATGCTTATAGTATAAAGAAAACAATTACTAGATATGTTATCTGTCGAGCATGTGAATACCATCATTTATCCCCCATATATCATACGATATATCTTGTTGGTCAAATTACTATTAAAAAATGAATTCACATTGAACCTTAGTGGAAACATGAATGCTGTCAAAATTTAACACTTTCCAAATACCAAAATCCCAAAATTTCTATATACTCAAACCATGATATAACTTTGTCCTTATATCAGTCATGAGCTCATTTCATTTTTTCTTTATTTCTTCTTTATGGACATATCATCTTCTTTCCAAAAATATTTCAATAACTTTTCATGGTTACCAATACCATATAATTATTTAAAACTAATACATAGATATTCAAAAATTCCACGACGCCATAAATGAGATTCTATGATACTATTTTGAAATCCGATTACATAAACACTTTATCATTACAAAACATCATTGTCATACTCAACATCACAAATAGTGATCGCATGTGACTTCCCTTTATCCTTTTTCATAAGAGGTTGCTCATGCTTATCATCAATAATCCTTGGATTAGGGCATTGATTAGCTTAATGCCCCATTTCCCTGCACTTGAAGCATTAAAGTGTTGGTGGTGCGTTATCTGCAGTCTTTTCTTTATTCACATCATTAGGAACACTTTTTCCATTACTTCAACACTCAGCTACACTATGACATTCATTTCCACACATAAAAATTTTTCTAGTCCCTTTAATACAATCTCCACCATGCTTTATTCCAAACTTTGAGCATAAAGAAACATTCACCTTCTTTTCACCATTATTCTAAGATTTCTCCATAACCTCCATCTTTCGTTTCTTGTCAAATCCAAGATATGGATATGTAACACCAACTTCCATTTCAACCTTGATAGCCAATGCACAATTTCATCACGCCTATTGAAGTCTCTTATAGCTAATTCCTTTTGAAGACTTGGTTTTAAGACACTGAAGATTCGATCAACATTACATTCAGGTTAAATGATAATGCCAGATTCATACGTTCCAAGCCCTGTAAAATTAGCATTGTATATACCAACAGATTCATCATCCTTTTTCATAGACTGAAGGAAATCCTTTTCCAACATTGTTTTAAGAATACGAGGGAAGTACTTATTGAAAAATAAGTTCTTTAACTCAACCTATTCCATGGATTTAATTTCATCTCGAGGCCTCGTGTTCATAATTAGAGTCCACCATTGATCTTCTTCAGTTCTAAACAATAAATAGCCAGAATGAATTTTTGAGGTTCCGAATAGTGATATATGGAAAATATCTTTTCAATGGTACTGATCCATTATTGAGCAACAAGTGGATCAGAATACCCACTGAAAGAAGTTGGAAGTTGCCTCATGGAGGACTCAATAGAATATTGTTCACTTCACTGCTCATTTGGATGTCCAGAATGATTCATAGCTTATGTAAGTATAGCAATAATATTTTTCACTCCATCTCCAATAACATTGGTTTTTTCAAGAGGACAATCATTGAAATGTCTATTACATTGATCAACACGGTTACTTCGGGTTCCAGCAATCATCTAAAACCCAAAAAGAATAGTGTGAGAGGAAAAAATCATGATAGGGAAAACAACATAATAAATGGAGAGTACCTTCAATATATAACATCTGAGGGTTAATTATAAGATTGTTACCATAATTCTAGGACTATAATCTATACTTATACTTAACCTTAGGGACATCCCTAGACATACCTTAGAAATATCTCTAGGGATATCACTAATGATTTCACATCATAGTTTCCAAAGGTTAACTAAAACTTTCCTCTGATACCAACTATAGATACCCCAAACATGATGTACATGGACATTACATTACTTTTTTCGAATACTTAATTCATAAAAAGAACAAGAACAAATTGACCGTAATAGTTTAGTGTCTTTGGAAACTCGAAACATAATCTTCTAATCGTGGTGAAAGATCATCAAAATGTCCCATAAAGGTATTCCCCTTTTGATTTATTACCTAAAACCATTCATTATATCCTGGGTAAATTAAATATATAAAGGGTGAGATCAAATTCTCAGAAAGGGTAATCATGGAGAAAATAAAACAAACCCTATAAATTTGAACTTCAAAACATGAACATAAAGTTTACACATAAAAATCTTGATTTGTGAAATAAATCATGGCAGTACGTAAGGCATAGGTCATAAAGAAACATTAATAATAATAAAATAGAATGGTAATAAAACATATAATTGTGCCAAACCATTATTCACATGATATTATTTCCATAGTATCCAAGGCATTGCAGCCAAGACCATCTTAGTGGACAATGTCTCTTTCTGAACCGAGTTCACTCCTCGTTCCATTCTTGTATCACTGAACTAGATTAACTTACCATTCCATCGATGTCTATCTCATGAGATATAAATATTCACCCAATTCATTGGAGGGATATATAGGTCCCATCAATCTCATAATGAAATCATTCTTACTTGTGTCACAACATTAACATAAATCATCCATCATAACCCAATGAATAAAATAGGTTTCATAAACATCATCCCATCATAACATAATCCTTATAGAACAAATGGATATCATTTCATCATAACTGAAGTGAAACCATTCAAATCATAGAGACATTATACTTGAAACATACACATATGAAAAATATCATCTTAGATGGAAAATGATTTAGATAAAAAACTTCAATTAAATTCATGATGAAAATATCCTTTCTTCTTCAAAATCATTTTATTTTCACAAAATTCCATGAAATTTTAAAAGAAAATGATTTTGTAGAAAATATTCATGAAATATTGTAGAGTAGGCTTTATGAAAATAACGTGTTATGAAATCTTAAGAATCTGTTCCTGCCGTATAAGTTAAAAAAACATTCTCCTCTTACTTCTTCTAGAAAATTCAAAAAGTACCTCGTATGGTAAACAGACGAAATATTCCTTTCATAACATGTGGTAAAAATAAAAAATGGGTAAAAAGGACTTTAAACATACATAAAAACAATTTTATAAAACATGGACATGGATGATAAAAATAACCCCAGTAAATACTTACGAATAAATAATATCGGATAAGAACGAGATTGGAATAATTATCCCTTACCTTGTGTCCAATTTCTTCTGTATGTGAATGAGACTCTTGTATAGTGGGTTTAAACAGATTATTAACTAGTAACAGAACCATAATAATATTTATGATATCATATATGATTCACTTATGACTTAATATTATCCGTTCATTTGTCAATTCCATGTTAAAGCATCATTTTGGTTAAAATCATTTCATTTATCGTCTGTGTTATGACTTGTTATTATTAATATGATTACTTAGATCATGATTACTTAATTCCAAAATATAAAACATGTTTTATATATAATATATTTTCATAATATACATATATATATAATAGATCGATAAATGGAATGAAATACAGTGTTCATGGAGACGGTAGGTCGTACGTACGCATGAACACAGTTTTTCGTTTCCTTATTGAATTGAAAGGAATTAAGTAGATGACATACATATATATATACATAAATACAGTATCATTGTTATGTCATATATTTCATGACTACTTATTATATATAATTTATAATCATTATTGAATTGTTAACATGGAAAATGAATCGCATCGCGTCATGGAGACGGTAATCCGTACGTACGCACGAGTGATGATATCGTTCCCATATTTATTGAATGGAATTGGAGTGGATGATATAATATCTTAAAATACATATGATGTTATAATAATCATATATAGTAATTATTTACCACATTATAACCATCCATGTAAGGTGGTGGTGGAAAAACTGATTACACCAAGGCGTGGAGACGGTATTCCGTACGTACACACGCACAATGTTTTCGTTTTCCGTAGGATGGATAAAAGGTGAAATATGGTTTTTTAATATTTATAATAACATATAATTATATATAAGTAATACTGATGTTATTACTTCATAATTATACAACTAAATTAGATGATGTAGATGAAGAATGAAACTTGAAAGAGTCGGTAGAAGATATTACCTCTTCCTCGATGCACCTCCTTTAAACGTTTTCAAAGGGCACTAGAGTTAGACTTTTTAGAAGACAAGAACCTCTATAATATAATTATATAGGTTTATAAGGGTAATTGGTGGGGTTTGGCCGAGTATCAAGGCTCAAAAGGGTGTGATGAGAAGAGGAAAGGGGTGTCCTTTTTATAAGGGAGGAGAGGAGCACCTTTGGAATAACATAAAATATTATTTTATAATAAAGAAATATTCAGTATATAATAGCTAAAATCGATTTATTTCGAAGATAAAGTGGGGATGGATCGAAATCCTCTCAACTAATAGGTTTTAGACAAGTTTATGTTACTATTTTGAAATTATCATTTAGATATAACTCTATGTTAAATAATTTAAATTTTACCAAGTCTTCTAGTTTTCTTACAAAATATAGTTAATAATATTACTATAACAAGCCAAAAGAACTCCAATTGGTTAATTATTAATATATATAACCTTATCTAAGTCATTTGGATGATCCTTATATTTTTAATAATATAATAAATTTTAATAATATAATATTGTTTTTAAAAATTATTTTATGTCAATTTCGACTCTATTTGGTAATTGATTTTTGTGAAAATCATAACAACATGATAAGTTATAAAAAATTTAATTTAATCAATACTAACATGTAATATTAACCTATAAAATTATTTGAATTTATAAAATGTCTGAAATTACATTTATTTGGGAATTTATAACATCAATTATGTTAATACTTCATTAATAAGAGAATTACTACATCATCATTGTGTCATAAATAAATTATATTATTTAATGTCTAAAAATTATAAATAAAATAATATTATGTATGAAGTTTTTTAGCATTCTAAAGAATATTTATAGTCGAATTTATCTTATGTATTACCATATATTAAAAATCTTTTATTCATTAAACATTGATTTTAAATATTTTAACACTTCTTAAATAAAATAATAATAATTCTCCTAATCTAATCCAAGTAGACCTAAAGGGTAATATTTTATTCCTAAGGTTTTTTTTGGTCAAATTACTCATATCCAATAGAATTAGGACATGTGTTAGGGAAATAATAATATCATTTTTACCATTAATTACCATATTTACTTTTAACTGTGGTAAATAAAATTAAAAAGTTACTATTCACAAAAAAAAATATTTTTATCTTATTGAACCACATTTTACTCCTTGATATTAACTATCTATATCTAATTTTTAAAATTCCACTCACAAAAGTGGTAAAATTATGTTTTATGTAAATTTTCAAATTCTCCTAGGAGGTGGGTAAAAGACGGTGAAATGTTCAATAAAATTTTTATATATCAAAATTTATTATAAAATTACTCAAATGAATTACATTGTTATTATATAAGTATTATGTATCAATTTTGACCTAAAATAAATCTAAATAAAATAAATAATTATTTAAATAAAAATTTGGTTTTTAAATAGTAACCGAGTGTTTTCACTATTCATCAAAAATTGAAATTTTTTAGAAAGATACCAAAAATTCACCCTTGGATAATTTTGATATTCCAAATCCAAAAAAGAAGTCTATTTTGAAGGGTAAAATTTATAAAATTTCAAAAAGTGGGTATTACTATTCATAACGGCTATTTGATAATAATATTATAATAATATCTCGTTTAGTGAAACTTGGTATTGCATACTACACACGCTATCGAAGAAGGTCTTGATTGCGTGTAATGCAAGCCAAGTCAGGGATGTGTGGATTGAAATCTCTGTTTGGTGTTGCGTATAACATAATCAAAACTTATTTCATTTATACATTAAATAAAATCTATACATAATGTTGTGTAGAATAATCTCAACAAAACGAACATGAAATTGTGTGTAAGACGAGCCAAGAATGGTGTTGTGTATATAGAAAACTAATAAGATGTTGCGTATAGTACAAGCTAATCCTTTTGTAGTGTATAATAGAATACATCAATGGAATTAAAAATAATATATCTAATAAAATCTAGGGGAGTTACAATAACCTATGTAAAAGTAATATGTTTCTTAATCATTTCATCAAAGCATAACCTGTGAAAGGAAGTGTGTTTCAAAAGCATGTAACCTATGAAAGAAAAAAAAGTTTCATAATCATCATTCAACAAAAAAATAAACAATTAGAGAATGAAAATGAATTTAAAAATTTCATTATTTCCTAGTAGGGTATGAGTAAAATTTAAAGATGTCATCATAGATAGAAAATAACATAGAATGATATTTTTAAAAAATTTGACAAGGAACATATCTTCTCTTCTTTGAAAGAGGGTATTCAAAAAATAAAACCTTTTGAAAGAAAATTCTATAAATTAAATATGGAAACATATAATGAAATATATGAAACCATTTTAGAAATATTTTTCTTTGAATATATATAATGAGAGTTTTAAGTTGTTATTAAATCAATTTTCCTTTATAACATTTAAATGAAGCTTAAAAAAGTTTTAAAAACCATTTCATTGAAAATATATGGAAAACATTTAATGGAAACCTAAAATACATAACACATTTTTAAAATCCTTTTTACATGAAATAATATTAAAATATCTTCTTTGAAAACATTTTTTATCACATGGTTCTTGATATTCATGGAATGTATCTCATGGAAGGAAAATTAAAACAAAAATACTTTCCATATTGGGTTATACCTAAATCCAAAACCCCATAAAAGATATATCATAAAATTGATATTTAAATACCCATAAAGTTATGTTTGGAAATAGTATAATATATTCATGGAAAATATAATCACCCCACTATTGATATTAATGGTGAATATGGCATAAATATCACAAAACTAAAAGTGAGACTAGAAATCCCCTTGACTTGTGTCTTAACTATTAGTGAACTCATTAAAACCATCTGTATAATAAATATATGTCTATTATATGAATCAATATTCATATATTTAATACCATATATATTTTTTTATTATTAATTTATATTAACAAATGTTAACAACTATATTTTAAGTGTTCGCATTGGGTAATATTCTCTTTGTTCTTCACATGTGTTTAAATTTGTTATATCATTGTTCCTTATACATATATATTGATTCAAATAATGTAAAAGATGATATAAATATCATATATATATATTATATTTGTATAATAATAATCCATAAAATATAAAATAATTAAATGGAATACATGGTTCATGAAGATGGTAGGTCGTACATACGCATGAACAAAAAATCAGTTTAATTTTCATATTGAAAGTAATAATGTAAATGACATATATGTATATATATTTATATATTTAGTTATTATAGGAGAACTTTTTCATCATATAGATCATATAATTTCACTAAACCCATACGTAATACATTCCTTGTAGTCTGTGAACAAATCACATCGCTTTGAGGGGGTGGTAGTCCACACTTTCTCAAAACAAATTATCATATTTACAAAAAATATAAAGTATAAATATATATGTTTTAAAATAATTAAATTGTATTAAATTAATATTATATATGATATATATCATATGAAAACATATTATCAATAATAATTCCAACCATGAGATGTGGTAATGAAAAATGAACCATTATCATTTTGTGAGTTGGCAGTTCGTTGTACCCATAAACAATATGTTTGTTACCCGTTAGATAAAAGTGTATATAAATGTAAGTCAAAAAAATTATTATAAAACGATATTAGTATATTCAGTCTACCTTTTTATTAAATATTCATGAAATAAATATAATTTAATGAGTGATTAATTAAAATAAAATAAAGGAGCTTGAGTGAGGTTGTTGCCTCTTAATCGGGTAACACCTTTTTGTTTTCACCAAACGTCATCACTAGAAGGTTTTATAACAAAATATATTCTTTAGAGAGTAAATTAGGGATTTTGGAAACTTTATTGGAATGATCTAGGAAGATTCTAAGAGGTTTTAAGTGATTGAAGAAAGGGTATCTGTGGTTACCTATTATAGGGATTAGAGGGGACATACTTGTCATTTTTAAAAACAAGTGAGGTTTACACATATTTTTATCCAAAAAGGGTCATAAAACAAACAAAACTAAATAAAGGATGAATAATTGAATAAATATGTACTTAATTTTTTTACATGTTTCTAGGTTATTTAGGTTCTTATGATTAAGATTTATTCCATTATAAGCATAATTTTAAATTAATAACTATAATTAATTTTAACTCTATTCTCTAATATTTTTTATTAGAAACAAAATTAACCATATATGAAATTATAATTTTTTGTTAATACAAATATTGAATACAATTTTTCAAATTAAAAACTCTGATGTGGCAGAAATTAATTTAAACGTAATCCCAAAGATGGGAAACCACTTCGTGTTTTGAAAGTAAATATTATCTAAAGTTTGTAAAGATTTCTATATCCAGTATCAATGTGAAATTGGATATTGTGACCAAAATTTGACTAATTGATAATAATTATATCTAATAAAGATTTAAAACCAATTTAAAATACAAATGAAATATAAATATGAATTATATGAAAGAAGAGTTAGAATTAAAATTTAGTATTTTTCACTATTCATATTGAATTACATTTCTCAGAAAAATCCCAAATATTCAGCCTATAATAATTTAAACATTATTAATTAAAAAATTAATTTTTTTATAAAATTTAATTTCTATAAGTGTCAAAAAGACATTATATTTTTTTTAAATAATGAGATGAAAAGAAGTTCCTTTGAAAAAATATGATTTTAAAACATATAAAGACCTTACCAAAAATTATAATTATAATTATCAATATAATTTACTTATAAAAAATTTTTATAAAAAATATTTTTAATTAATTTATTAATATTTATATTACTATTTTTAATGGCTAGGTTCATAGTGTCTCATTTAAATAATTATAACAACTAAATTATGTTTCATAAAAATTCAGTATTGGGTGTTACGTTTGGTGAGTCAGTGTTTCATGTAACTCAAGCCATGTATAATCCATGAGAAAGTAATGTTTGACCTTGTGAAATGTGAGAAACTAAGTAAAATTAAATCATTTGTAATAAATATAACATAAGCACTTGGGGAATTACACTCATTATTTGAAAACCACACCTTATATATCATAGAACATAAATTTGAGTCATAAAATAAAGCATAGAAACTCATAATAAATGAATTATAAATTAATAAAAAACATGATATATTAGAGAATAAAATAGAAATAGTAATGTTGAAAAATTGTAAACAAATAAAATTGTAAACATTTATAAATAAAAACTTATTCACTAATTAAGGTAAGGACTTGAAATTATGAACTCACATAAACTAATGGATATAAAACCAAGTCAATTCATTATAGAATAGATATAAAATCATGGTCCAATCATAGAATTATGGAAATCATTACCATTTCCACACATAATATTATGGACATGAAAACAATTTCTACACATAAATTTAAGTGCATGGAAGCCAAATACACAAATAATTTTTTGGACATGAAAAATAGTTAAAATGCTGGAATTGTGAAATTGAAATTAGAATCAATCATTAAATATTTATCACAATAGTTATTCATATTTAACCAATTCATTAGAGATATATAATGTACACACCCAACACATAATCATAATCCATTCATATGTATGCCTCAAGATCATAAAAAGTATTACATTTTATTATAAAATAACCCATAGAAAAGAAAATGGGGTTTTTAAAATCTCATCATCATAATAAAAAAATATAGAGAAATAATAATGATGGTATCATTGAATAAAATATCCAATTAAGCATTAAAAAGAAAAAATTATGCCATCATAGATAGAAATTCCTTTAAAATCATATTGAACATTTCATCAGAAAAATACACTTTACATTTTGAAACCACTTATTGAAAATCATAATAAAAATTGAATGAAATAGTTTAATAGAAAATAACCATAGAAATATATAAAAATTATTAAAATCATATTGTAATCATGACGATGGAAAAAATTTTTAAGCCGTATAGGTTCAAAAAAAATTAATTTCATTTTTAAGTCAAAAGTAAAACGTACCTCATCCATAAAAAGACAAAAAGATTTCATTTAATCCTTTTAGAAGAAAAATTAAACATGGATAATAATAAATTTAAATAATAATAGTATACTATTCAAAGCATTCTATAAATTATTTTTTTAGAAATCATTGAAATAAAAGAAAAAGGATATTCAATAGTAGAAAAAAATTATTAAAAATGCTCATTCGGTCTCTTGAGTACTTAATATAAAGAAATTATAGGGAAAAATATATAATAAAGAAATAGTAATAGTATAATAAAATTAATGGGAAACTTCAGAGATATATCATGAAATTTTATAATCAGAAACATAATCACAAATAATCCTGAAAAATAAGAAGATTGTAACAGGAATAGCATACCACTTTTGTAACATTTTAGTCAAAACCTCACGAAAAGGAGAACATTAAATTTATATTTATATCCTTATAATTTTTATGAAAATAATCATAAAATAAATTCATGGTTTTTTATACACCATGAAAAACATAAAAGTGGTGAATATGTAATTTGTCTCAAATAAATAAATGTGAGGCGATAAAACCTTTACCAATTTGGTAACTTTTTAATAATAAATTCCATGAAAGAATAAATTCACAAGAAAATATATATATCATAAAAATAAGTATATTCATGATATATCATGTAAATGTTTCTAGATAAACAAATCAGAAAATTCGATAGCTGTTTATAATAACATATGTACTAAAAAAGACAATTTGAGATGATATACCCTTACCTCATGTTCAACATGCATTAATGGTTCTCATAAAAACTATACAATAAATTTAAATTTATTTTAATTATACTATTAAATAGTATAAATACAAATAATATCATATATATTCAATTTATAACCTTTCAACACCCAATTATTGATAAATCCCAATTAAAATCATCGTTTCCAGGTGTTAACTATTTAATTTTTCATGAGAATTTAGTTAAGTAATTCTAGTACTTGTACATTAAACATAAATCCATCATCACTATAAATTAAACCATGATATAATTATCATATATATTCATTATATATATATTTATGATAATTAATATAATATAGATATTGAAAAATAAATTACATAATTCATAGAGATGGAAGGTCGTACGTACGCATGAATGACACATTCACTTTTTGATAGATGGAATTAATGAAAAATAAATAATAATTGACCATTAAAAAATAATTTTATATTATTTATAAAATATATATTAAAAAAAACTTATACTTATTACCATCTATGTAAATTTTCATTGGAGAAAATCCATTGCTTGATGGAGGAGGTAGTCCATACGTACACAAAAAAGACTTTACTGTTTGACAAAAGACTAAAATTTAGTTAGGTGGATATGATATTATAATTTTAGAATAATAATTATTTCATATATAACATATAAAAACAATAAAATCACTATAATAAAAATCATTTTAGTATGTAGTTTGAAAATGAACTGTACTTCTTTGTTGAAATGGTAATTCATACGTACGAATGAAAAATAAATTCACTTAACATTTGATAACAAATATGGAGAATAAAATAATTTTAATAATAATAATAAATGTTTATCATATTTATGATACTAATGATAATTTTTTGTTATTAATATCATATATTTATAGGGGTATAAGATGAAGCAAATGCAAAGACACCTGGTTAGACGATTGCCTCTTATTTTGTAGGCTCCATTAAATCCCTTAAAAAGGTTCCTTGGAATGGAATTTAAATAAGTCCATCATAAATAATTATCTTATAGGTGATTTAATAAGATAATTTTTTAGGGGTTGGTGTAGATAAATCTCTCAAAGTTGTGTAAACAATATAAATGTGGTGTTCTCTTTTATAACCGAGTGGAGGGGAACTCTTGATGTATCATAAATGATAAAAATATAATAAATATATTCATATGATAAATGAATATAAATGGAAATTTATTGGAATATAATATATTATGTGGTCTAAATTATATTAAAAAAATAAAATTAGTACATTTTTATGTGGTTTTTTAAATCATATCTTTCAGTTTAACCCCTTAGATGCCCGATTTTACCCTTAACAGTGTTGGCATCTTTTTCATTCTGAAAGGGTTATAATTTTACTTATATAGTACAATTTGGATAAAAAAATAATATTAATGATAAATTCCACAATTTATAGAATTATTTTTCTTCTTTAATGTTTTATTCTTTTAAATATTTCATTTAAATTTTATTTTTCATCAAATATTTATAATTTAATTTTTATACTATTAGAATAATTTTAATTTCAACTCATTGTAAAAGAAATATAATTATAAAAAAAATCTCACACATCACAAATATGTTTTTATTTTCTAAAATATTTATGCAGCAAAATAATTCTTCCAAATTATATTACTTTTAATATTTTTAAAATAATTTATTTTATTTTTTGGTTTGTTTAATAAGTACAATGGCAGAAATGTGTATAAATTTAGAGCAGTTATTAAACCCTGAAAAATAAAGAAATATGATATTTATAGTTTATTTATATTTTGTATTTAAATTTACAACCTAACAAATCATCTTTTTACCATTATAATAAAATATTACAGATACTAATGTCAAGAGTGTGGAAATTTTTTAATTTACCCATTACTTAAATTAATATAAATCCCATAATCCCAGAAATATGGCACCATGTGGAAATATATTAGTGTTGTGGATGTAATGGACTAAACTAAACTCATTAAATTTGATAAAGAAGAGTTATACATAATTTTATGGTCTTATCACATATTTTTAACTGTATATTACATATTTTACCCTTACAGGGATGACAAATATTTAATATGGTTTCCAATCATATAGAGACAAAATAAAAGGGAAATATTTAAAAAAATCTGGAACTATGATAAAATATATGTAATTAGTTATTCAAGATTCATTTTCTAATAGTGGAGGAAAATAATTTAAAATAATAACATAGAACTCAATGAAAAACTATTTTTCAAAAAAAAACACTTTTATGTATAAAAATATTTGTTGACAAAATTCAAAAATAAAATATATTTAATTAAACATAATTGGATTGTTAATAATATAATAGAAATAATATTACTTTTAAACCATTTTAAAATAAAAAATGGTTTTTTTAATTCACGGTTGAAAATTAAGTTTTTTTATATAAATCACTATTTTTTACTGTTCATTGAAAAATAAATATTTTTAGAAAATTTATAAAAATTACCTCTTATATAATTTTTATATTTTTATTTCAAAAATTAATTTCATTTTATCAAATTTATTTTCACAAAGGTACACAATGTAAATATACAAGTTTCTCATAAAAAAATAAATTACATGTTTGATCGAAACATATTTCCGATTAATTATATAATTTTATTTAAAAAGAATTATTATTTCTTAAATCATAATAAAAACATATATATTTAGTAGCTTATATATATATATATATCAAAATGTGATTATTTCTATTCATACCCACCAATTCAACAACTACCTAATAATAATGAAATTTAAATAATAATATTTTATGGTTTGTTAAGCTTAGTGTTCTGTTTCGTATACTCTTTTGAAAATATTTTTTTTAATTTTAAATATAAGGGTCTTAATTTGAAGAACCACATATCCTACAAATTCATTGAATGAATCGCTTTACGACATATACTAAAGGACTAGATTATAATTCACTTGATCCCTTGTTGATAAAATAATATATTTGGAATTTTTATTTGATACTAGAAGTGGACCTCAGTTATATAAAATGAACATCAATCCATCAAAATTATAACAACTTAAAATTAATCCAAAATGATATTCAATGAGAATAATTTCTTGTGATGATCAACCTATAAATATTTACTAGGAAACATCCATTATTCTTCAGAGATACAACTATGTCCAGAGGGTATTATCATTGAATCATCAAATTATCCACCAATATAGCAATGAATCAATAATAGATTATGTTTATATAATCAATATTACATAAATAATATGTTTAAGAAGATGATATATAAAATCCTAACTGATTATTTCACCTTATTGATGATATATCACAATTTTATGAACAACTATTTTCAACACACAAGATTCATCATCGATCTATAAATAAACAATGAATTAGTCATCGTATCATGATTGAAAACATTGATCCATTATAATATCATAAAAAGAAATAATATTTTGGCATATATCTAAAAAATAACTATTATAGGTCCATAGGATCAGTCAATCATTGGAGAGGCATTGGAGAAGAATGGGAGAATCTATATACCATGGAAGAGGTCTAAAATTTAGACCACATCCATATGGGTTAGAAGTAGAAATTAATTTTCCTAATAAATATATGGAAATAAAACCCATAGGATGAATTTCATACACCCCCAGACTGGGTATACTAGTGATCTAGTGGCCCTCACTAGATGGTAGGTAGCACCATTGACTAAATGATGAATGACTACTAGATGGTCGGTGGGCCTAGTATAACTACCTGTGTTTTTCCGTCCTGACCAACTGGATGGTGTGAACTAAAATAAAAATTGATCTACTTGAACTCCAACAGCTAGTCAGTTCTAGTTATCTAGCCACAACAAGGATGAACACCTCATCAATCTCCAACCACCAACTCCATGTCCATTATCCACATAAACCATTCATTTAATCACCCATATGATGTAATAAAAACTGTTCAATGAAATATTAATAAACCTAAAATATATTTTATATAAAAAAATAGATAATATGAATCTCTCCCTCCAATGATTTCTCATCCACGAGAAGGATAGTAAATGGTTCTTCTCAAATGAATCATGCCAGTGAGCCCAACCATTAGCCTATCAATCCATAGTTTCATCCTATACCCACCCATGATTCCATTGAATGCACACCTGTGGTACCATCTCTCCCCAATAAAATTTCTTGCTCTGATCAATAATTAGCACCAGACACTCCATTTCCTATTCATCAGGATCTAACTCAATATCTGCGCATTATATGAAATGGGTAGGATTTGGAATGTAAATCTATATATGAGACACATGAAACACATAACTCATACATTGATAATGTGAAATACTTTTTAGATATTATGCCACAATCCCAAAATAACTTAATATCCTGATGGGTTTAAAAAACATAGATATATCCATCCTTACTTCTTCATACATTATTTATTTAACCAAGGATTCACTAAAAATAAAACTATTTCACCTACAAAAAATTCTAGAGGTATCCTCCTATAGTTTGCATAACATATGTTCATATTCCATTCTATGAGCATCCTCTTTCGAATAATCTGCACTCCCTTAGTGGCCTCCTAAACTAAATTCTTTCCCACAACCACTACCTCACCATACTTAGACTAACATAGTGGTGAACGGCATGGGCTCAGATAAATAGACACATAAGGTTATGTTTAAATTTAAGACTGGTAAATATTATTGTATATGAATTCAAAAAAGGATACATGATTATATCATGATCCACTAAAGTCTACGATGCAAGCTTGAAGAATATCCTCTAATATATAGATCATTCACTCTAAATTTCCATCTATCTCGAGATGGTACACTATTCTAAATCTCAGATAATTACCTAATAAATTCCACAATACCTACTAAAAACAGATTTTAAAAAGTTCATCTATGTCTGATACAATGTGCAAGGTGACTCCATTTATGATTATTTTGTCATAGACACAAAATATTCTCATATTTTCTACTGAGTGAGTCATACAGATCAGTAAGAATGGAAAAACATTCTTTAGCCAACCAATAAACACATAGAAAAATATCAGATCCATAGGGTCCTGGGAAAACCCATCAAAATGTACATTGTGACTTCCTACCACAAATATTGGGGCATGGTATGTGGATGGAGTAAACCTCTAAGATAGTAGTTTTTAGCCTTTATCATCTAATTGGTTTGACATTATAAAACAAATATGGTAGTCATCCTCTTTATCCTGGGACACCATAACTATCACTAGAATTCATGGTACATATTTATCACTCTAGATTACACCACAAATTTATAGTTATTTAATTATCACATCAACTCATCCATGATTCATGTAGATACTGCAATTCTCCATTGTACTAATATAACATCATTATCATCCAATGACCATCCATGTATCAGATCACTCCCTACAATCTATTTTTTCATCATCACACACTCAATATCAAATTACTAAATAGACATCACCTTATTTACTATAGAATAAGTGATCACTAATGGGTAATATGACATCGCTACCTATACCTCTTAACCATCCATCTTCTAATCATCCAACATTCTCATCAGGCACCACCGTTCCTCCCAAGGTTTTTCATTAACCTCATACTCAACCTAGGTCATATTGATAAGAGAATATGTAATGATGTAACCTTTACTAGATGAATATTCAATTTCAAATTTGAACATATTTTTGTTCTATACATATGGAATCTTCCAAAAGTTGAGGTCCCAATATGGGATTATATATATCAGAGACATTATTAGTTCATTTAGTCAATAAACCAATCATCAAAAAGTTAGTGTTGTAGAAACATAAAGGTGTTTACCATGACTAATAGTTCAAATGATTCAGTTGGATAGTTCATCTCATGGGTTACCAACTGATGTGACTCATATTCTACTACCAACTCACTCAACTAATTTGTCAACCCAAAACCAATACTTGAAGCATTTTACTAAGTTGTATATACAATCCCTGGGTCACGGAGAATCAATACCAGAACTATTGTTAACCTCTACTTTATCTCATGAAATGTGTATTCACACTGGTCTGAACACTGTATTTCTAATCCCTTTTCCAAAGTACATGAATGGTTTTTGATTAATAGAATTAGTCCATGATAAAATGTCAGTAGTATTCAGGTAAACATATAATTCTCTTGATATGAAACACATTCCAAGGAAATGTCCATGACATGATATCCTATACTTTCTATGGGTCCATAGAAAAAATAGTCTCTGAAAGAGAATACCTCAAGAAATATACCTCATGTATCTATAATATAATCATTGACATATTGGCATAATGTTGATGTGCTCATAGTGTCGTAAGGACTATCTCAAGATGTATCACATGTTACTGTAGGGATAATGAGTAGATAGATATGTCATAAACAAAAATGAATAGGAATAAGTGATGTTATAAATGGGTTATATAGGTTAACAGGTCCATGAACACATCAATAACATTCATCAGTCTAAAAAATCACTATTTATTCATATGTCCCTTACCTTAATCAAAAAACCTTCTCTGGGATGTCCTCCTCTCTCACCCACAACTAGAGATAGCCTAACATAGGGTCAATCATGGATAACCACTAGGATCCTCATAATTGATTGATGAGATCCTAGGATTTCAAAATGGAATTCTTATTACTCACCTTCATATTGTTCAACTATTGGTAATTATCATAGAGTAAAATAATATCATCTTACTGCTTTGAAATCAAGATTGGTACAACCCATAGTGAATTACTCACCTGAAGAATCCCTTTTATTCTATTTTATCATGTTGTACATTGAAAAATTTCAACTCTCCTGATGAAAAATAATAAGGGGGGTTTGGAAATGGGTTATGCACCTAGCATGAGTTTATTCTCAAAATAAATTCCTCTATCTATGAGATGTTTGGTGAAGTTAACAAGAATGATGTACTCATATAGATCCTCAATTAGAGTAAAAGATGCGGGGGGAACCAATGATAATACTAAGAGATCCAATAACTATATTTTTTCCATTATCATCTCAAGAAAACACAACATTGGGTCCACTATAACTCATACCAACTCCAATTCATAGGTCATCAAGAACATATATCCCTTGGGTGATATAAATGATACACATCCCTAAATGTAATAAATGTGAGCTCAGATACTATTTATCTAATCCATGTCAATAATAAAATCCAATCTCATCATATCCAAAATATTGTAGTTCCACAGATTCCCATAAATAAACAAAATTAGATGAATATTTGGGAATTAATGTAGATGGTCGACTTTCATGCCAAATAGTGTATTATTGGAATGCAAGTTAGAATAAAACATGATCGATAAGATAAGTCCAATAACAACTTTTGAAGATGTGATGGATTTTTAAGCACCTATATAAAAAAATATTGTTAGATAATATCTATGTTATTAAGAATATACCACATACAGTAGAAGGACTCACACCACCATTTTCTGGAGTCTGATCCACTATATAAACTCAATCATATATAGCTCCATAACCCTAACCTTGGTATTCATGACTCACTCAAGTCATCATCATATGATCATACTAATGAGGACCTCTAAATGTACCATGATTCAATGAATGTGTCTAATTTGTACCTCTGTAAGACCTAATCTTTGATTCCATTGAGAAAAAACACTAAATATTTCCCACCCCACTACACCAATGACACATGATCTATGTTTTTGGGTATGAAGTACGATAATGTCAAAATAAATTAATAGTCATATCCCTGAGGACTCCCTTCCACCAAATAATATGTTGAATATCCTCTTCTATGTTATGTAAGTCTTCCATGAATCTTATGTGGATCATCCACCATCCTCATCATATTAGAGGATGTATCCCTAGGAACTCCACTTAAGGGTTGGAGAAGACCTGAAACTCTATCCTCATTTATACCCTTCTCAATCATTATATCCTTGTGAATAAGGTGACCATAAATCGTTAGATAGAAGTTTCTAACCTATCATATCAACTATCATAGATTCCAAATCTTGAAAATCCTATATATTTTTTGTTTTATCCCAAACTAAGTGAGGAACAACGCATAAAATGTTCATGAAATGTGTTCAATAAGAAGACAACATCACCTCCCCTTGATAAAGCTCTAAGAACTCATGTGTTTGGACAGTCATTATCATACACGATAATAAATCCTCAAATAAAATGTCTTTAATTGCTACCCATGTGAGACCATCGCACAATCCATCTTGAAACATAACATCCCACCAGTATCCAAATAATAAGTAAAGAATAATGGTCACAAGATATTTATTTTTATCATTTGGGTTCTCTAGTAAATTGAATACCTTCTCAATGATCTGTATCTAGTTTTCTAGATCATGATTCCTACCTATTCGTAGAAAATATGGATGATGTTTTAACATAAACTCTCAAGTATAGTCCACAGAAGTATTTTTAAATACCCTAACTTGGACATGAATGAGAAAGAAGACTCTAGGATGATGTGGTACATCCACATGAACAACTAGCATTGGTGTATGAGAATTCACTTATATAACCAGTGGTAGAATAAGAATGTCCTACATCATGGGATAATTCGGGCCAAATCTGTCAAGTGGTCCAATCAAGAATATCTGAGGTAGAATTTTCTATAAAATTAAAGAATCATTTTGAAATTTTAATAACAATAATAAGTAGTCTATGGGATGACACAATGATTCTTAATGAGTCTACCATTAACCCAACATATATCCCTCCTAGAACTAACTAATGTTCACTATCCATGTACATCTATAATATTTATTTATAAATCAGAACAACATTTTAAGGCTTAACTACATAATACCAATAGATATATGATAAAATAAATACAAAATAGTTATTTCCCACAACATAGTACTTCTTTATCCCAAACATATTGCATAATTCAAGGAATTAAATAAAATTACTAATATCCATCACACAAACATGTATATATATGGAATGTGATTCTACATCTCTTTTGATGACGGATTAATGAACTCAAAATATCAGTAAATTTTAATTGAAATCCCATAAATGGTAAACTATAGGTCCATTACACATCAGTTGGATAGACTCATGGAATCTCCTATACATGAGTCACAATTAGCCAATATATATTTTTTAAATGTCTCAGTTTAGTAATAATAAATTGAAAAAAAAACTATGCTTTTATAACATTTTGTAATGCCACAACCCAAACTAATGAGTTTGATATAGAAGTCCAAAAGATTTCCTGCAAGCCTCCTTGCATGCAAGAGGATTCCAATTAGCACTAAGGGACTAAACATCATCAGTGGGGAGCTTATACCCTCAATATCATACCATCTCTAAAAAAAATAAACACATTAGAATATAATAAAATTTAATAGTCATTGTAATTATTTTGAAACAATGTAGATGACTTAACAATTATGAAAATAAATAAATCTGTCTCCTAAAGATGTGATCGAAAATATAGTATAGAATATGGGTATAGAAATAAAAATATTTTTTGGAATCATTCAGAGTATGACATGGAACCACTTCCAGATCCATGATCCTTGGCTCAACCATCTACAGTGGGTTTCTTTTCCATTCATGTACCCATGTACAAGAATTATACACTTGTAACAAAATTATCTTGAAAGTTGTTATTAAGAAAACACAATTGGATGCCACTGGTGTGTCCTTAACAAGATGGTACATGAATATAAGTGTAAGTTAGGATAATAAATAAATATGAACATAAAAAAACATCCACACAAAGTGTCAGTTAACTAACAATTCCCCAATGAACCCCAACATTATCTAGTTTATCTCCACGCTGGAAAGCATCTATGCACTTGTAGAAAAGTCACAAACATAGGATCCATATTCAATGCTATTGAATAGTCATTATAACAACAAAAACATTTTTCAATGGAATTTCTTCATTATAATTTTAATTTTAATATATTATAAATCACATATAATCACTTATAGAGAAAAATAAAATTTTTATTAATGAGTAATTAATCAAATAAGAATTATTTCTAGATGTTAAGGTACCAATTATAATTAAATAATAATTTGACCTTGGGAATAGTAATACAGCCATACTGAATAGTAAACTCTCAAAATGAAAAATAACCTAACCCATTAAAGTATAAATAAAATTTATGAATCTTATAAGTGAAAATATTATATATTTATATCATAGTATATGTAATTAATTATTTTAAAATGTATAAATTAATTATAAGTATTTTTTATTTCAAAAATATGTAATTAAAATTTTAGGATAAATTTTTTAATTTAAAAGAAATTTTATTTCCATAAAATTATTTCATAAATTAATATTTTTATTTCTTATGCCTTTAAGATAAATTTATGAGACCATAATTATTTATTCAATGCATTATAAAATCAGTTGTAATTTTAAAATCTCTATTTTCCAAGTGAGAGATGATTTTAATAAAAAATTATATTACTTATATTTAGAAACTTATATTGAAAAAATGGATTCCATTTTTTAATTCTTAATATTTAAAAATATTTATGGTTAATTTTTAGGATTTTTCTAAAATAGGTGAATATTTTATGAATAGTAAAATATGATAATTTGAGATAATTGCTAAATAGTTGAATTATGGAGTCAGAGATGATGTAAAGCTGATGAAAAAAAATCTCAAACCCTCTTTAATTATTTTAATATATTTAGTCATAATGATAATACTATTCACTGTCTTGATACAAAATAAAAAAAATTATGAATATAATATTGAGAAAACACCCCTCTCCTCTACTATAAATACCACCCACAACCCCTCTTATCCCCATACTTCTCAAGATTTGAGACTTGACTATATTCTACCCAATACTATTAGACATCCCTCCCCAACATCTATGATCTCTCAGTCACATAGAATGCACAAAACAATTCCATGAGGAGGTTCTCATAGAGGATAAATTCAACAAGTAAATCATCTCTATATTTCCTTCAATTTCCATTAAATTTCATTTCATTAGTTATTATATTTTCACCTACCTTCATTCAAATAGAATGATAACTCTATTATGTTTTATTTAGTATAATTATATCATGTTAATGGAAGATTAATCATTATAATCCTCCCTTCATCTCTTCTATTTAAAAAATGAAATCACCACCCGAGATGTGTCAATTTACCAACATCATGGTTTATGCACTTTAATTTTCCTTTAACACATTAATGGATGTTAATAGAAACATTAAATGGTTGAATAAAAGTTTAATGTTTATTTTTTAACCCTATTTATTTACTATAACTAACATATATAAAAAATATTAATTGTTAAAACCAAACAAGTTTTTTATGATTGAAAAACTGCGAAAATTAACCTAAAATAGTCATCATTAACATTTATCTAATGATTAATAATCATGACATATATCCAAAATCTTTATAATATAATTTTTACTTTGGGAATATAAATAATTAAATATAATAATAATTCAAGATATTTAAACACATTTTACATGATCGTTCATCCATGTATAGAAATGAATAGATCTAGAAAATTAAGAAAACGAACACACTCAAACGGTAAATATAAACTCCATAACTCTAAAAAAAGAACCATATATGAACATAATAAAAGCATAATTAATAACATTTTCACTTCCATCGAGTGTTGATTGTAACACACTGAGATTTTCTGAAAAATATTTTTTTAATTTCATTAATTTATTGTATTGTACGCTACACCAAAATTATCTTGTGCTATACGCAACACCTTATTTGCTTATATTATACACAAACACTATTCTTGGCTTGTGTTTCATGCAAGAGCAACCTTCCTCAATAGTGTGTGTTGTATGCAATACATAGATTCACTAAACAACGATATATTGATATAATATTATTATGAACTAGCCGTTAATAATAGTTGTGACTAAATTTTGAATTTTATGACATTATAATTCATATTATATATTTTATATAACATGGTATGAGAACAAAATAAAATTTTCAGTAAAATAAGTTTTTTTCAAAATATGTTGTTTTGTCACATTTTGATGTCACAACAATATTAAATTTAGTTTTTGACTTGTTTATAAGTAAAATTAGACAAAATAAAATTCTTCTTTTGAATCAGGATATAAAAATTTACTTTGGATAAATTTTTTAAATTATTATGATATGTTTCTTATTTTGATAAATAGTAAAAATACACTCAATTTTTTTTAAAAAGTCATTTTTCATCAAGATAATTTATATGGATAAATTATAATATTGAATGGTTTTAAAGTATAAGTAGAATATATTTTTACCATTTAATATAATTTAAGTCATCAGCATTAATTTTACTCTAAATTCATAAGTAAAAGCATTTTAATCTTTTGCAATGTTTTAACATTTAAAACCCGTTTTCTAAACAGGGGGATTAATTTTAAATTAAATACTGAAACTTTTTTGTTTTGAATTTGGAAAAATGGATTCCATATTTGGAATCAGTAGGTAATAATTATGTTAATAAGTTACTTTTTATTTTTATGCATTATGAATAGTAGGTATGGTAAATTTTATTTAACATAGTTAAAGGTAAATCGGGTAATTAAGGGTAAATGTAATATTATAAAAATACACAAAAACTTGTCATGAAATAATTGAATGATTATATTTTTTCATAAATCATACTTTGGTAGAAATGGAATCTAATGGAACCCACTTTTATTTGATTACGACCTTTTATTTATTTTATTTAAAGGAAAGTGAAATATGTCTCACTCAAACATTAATAATTGGATTATTTTTAATATATGGTTATACAGAATATAAATTAGATTATAAATACTAATTTGAAATCTAATTTTTTTTTTCATTATCATGGTAATTTATTAGTATTTTTTAAGAAATATTTAATTACTTTAATATCTTATACATTAATTATGTAGAAATTATTTATTTAGTGAAAAATCATTAATATAGTCTTTATTAAAATAACAACGCCCATCAAAAGGACCAGAAACGTGACAAAACATTATTGGTCAAGTATATCGATACCCTAAGAATCCAAAGGTCTATTTTTGGTCTATATGAAGCTTTATATAACTGATTAAGACATTTATATTATTTTATTTTAAATGATTTAAATGATGTCACCTTCATAATTTATTAAATATTACAATTTAAATGTTGTGATTTTAAGATGATAAATTCGAGTAAATATATTATTATGAATGTTATTATATTTATATTCATCATAGGATATTATTTTCAATTTTAATGAAAAAATTTTATGCTATATAATTATACAAAAATGTTGAAGTGATTATTTTATTAAGAGATATACCAAATAAATGGTTTTAAAAATATTAAAATAAACAATATATGGAAAAATTAATGTTCCCCATGAATTGATTGATGAATACAACATGTTAGGAATATATTATATATTTTTGTTCGAACATAACTCATGTGTGGTTTTATTTAAATTCAAATAATGAATATTGTCAATATTGACAATATTGATATTTTATAAAAATAACATATTTTTAATTTTTTTGAAAATAACAAAAATATTTAAAAACTACAAATTTAAAATTATATAATCTAAAAGGTTATAAAGTTTTCAATAATGGGACATTCACAACATTTATGTATATATTTATAAAAATTTAAAATTTAGGATTTTATTACAACAAATAAAATTAAATAGATTAAATAATGATAAATCTAGTTGATAAGGAGTAAAACAAACATAAAACATGTCTAGATTTTATTGGTTGAAGGGATTAAAATCCAATCTCATATCATCATCTACTATAGTCATTTTGGAGAATTTTATATTGGGTTCCATTTTGTAATTAATTTATATTTTTTAGGTTTCCAAAATTACCCCTCTCTTCTCCTATATAAGGAAACCTCCTTCCCTCCCCACATCACTCAATTTTGAGCCTTCAAGCTCGGCCAAACCATTCCAATTTCTCTTATAAACCTTTATAGTTATTTTATATAGGTTTGGGTCTTCTAAAAATTCTAACTCTAGTGTATTAAGAGGATGCATAAAAGTGGTGCGTCGAAGAAGAGGTAATCTCTTCTACCAATTCTTTCAAGTTTCTTTCTTCTATAACTTTTTCTTCTTTAGTTTCTTCATTATAATGTAATAACATCAGTATCAATAATATACTAACATGTTATTATAAATATGAATCAACCCCATTTCACCTTCTATCCATCCTACAGAAATTGAATTTATCGTGTGTACGTACGTACGGAACACCGACTCCAAGCAGTGGCGTAATCTATTTTTCCACCACCACCATACTTGGATGGGTATAATGGTTTAAAGAATAACAATATATGGTTATTATAACATCATACTGATTCTTATATATTATATCATCCATTAAAATTCCATTTAATTATTATGGGAATGATATCATCACTCGTGCGTACGAACGAATTACCGTCTCCACGACGCGATGAGATTCATTCTCCATGTTAACAATTTAAGAATGTTTATAATGTATATATAATGAATAATAATGGTATATATAACAAAATTAATCTACTGGATTTATGTATATATATATATATGTCATCTACTTACTTCAAATCATGTAAATAAGGAAAGGAAAACAACGTTCATGCGTACGTACGGCCGACAGTCTCCATGAACGGTCTGTTTCATTTCATATATCTATCTATTATATATATATACTGAATATATATGATATATAAATCATGTTTTACACTATTTATGTATTTAAATCAAGATATAAGTAATAATAATATCAATAACAACAAGTCCAAACACGTACGATAAATGAAACGATTTTATAGAAAATGCGTCTTTAACAAGAAATTGACAAAAGAACGGGTAATATAATGTCGAACGTGAATCATATATGATATAATAAATATTTTATGCTTATTTTAGAAGTTAATAATATGTTTAAACCCACTATAATGGAGTTTCTGACACGTACGAATGAAATTGGACCTTAGGTAAGGGATAATTATTCCAACCTCGTTCCTATCAGAGAATGTTTATTCATATGTATTTACTGGGGTAATGTTTATCATCCATGTCCATGTTTTTTTAAAACATTTCATAAAAAGTTTACATTTATTCCATGTATTTTTAATGTCATTTTTACCCTTTGTTGAGTTTTACAACATTGTATTGAAGGAATCATTCCTTTGTACACTATATCTTGTACTTTTTGACTTTTCTGACATAAGTACGAGAAGTATGTTTTTTAACATACACGATATGAATGGATTTTTATGGTTTCATAGTGCCAAATTTCCATGAAGATTAATATTCAATATTTCATGGTTATATTAAAAAAAATCCTTTTTATTTAAAATTGACTGGAATTTTGTGAAAAGGACATGATTTTGAAGAAAAAAGGATATTTTCCTCAAGAATTCATTTCAATTGTTTTTTCAAAACAATTTTCCATCTATGATGACATTATTTAGTATGATTATGTTTCAAGTATAATGTATCTATTATTTAAATGGTTTTATTATTTTTATGATGAAATCGTATCCATTTGTTTTATATGTATTACATTATGATGGTATGATGTTTATGAAACCCATTTTTTATTTGTGTTATGATGAATGATTTACGATTAATTTGTGGCAGAAGTAAGAATAATTTCATTATGAGATGGGTGGGACATATATCTCCCTTAAATTCATTGGGTAATGATTTATATCTCATGAGATAGACATTGCTGGAACAGCAAGTTAATCCAGTTCCGTGATACAGGATTGGAACGAGGAGTGAACTCGATTCAGAAAGGGACTTTGTCCACTAATATGGTCTTGGAAGCAATGCCTTGGATACTATGGAAAACATATCATGTGCTTAATGGTTTTAAACAATTAAATGTTTTATTCCCATGTTATTTTATCATGATTAATTTCCCTTCATAGACTATGCCTTACGTACTGCTAAGATGTATTTCTCCAGATTTTGATGTTTAAACTTTATGTTATTGTTTTTTTAAGTTCAAATGTATATGATCTGTAATATTTTCTCCCTTCATAGCCTTATGGAGCATTTTATCTCACCATTTATATGTGTTCTTTTACCCAGGAATTAAAGAATGGTTTTAGGTAAGAAAACAAAAGGGGATGATCTTTATGGGAGATGTTGAAGATCTTTCACCATGATTAGAAGATTATGTTCTGAGTTTCGAAAGGCCCTAAACTATTATGGTCCTTGAGAGTTGGTTCTTGTTATGTAGTAATTATTCCTCAAAAGTAATTTAATTTCCATGTATGTCAAGCTTTTGTCTCTACATATTGTATCAGAGGAAAGGTTTAGTTAACATTTGGATTCTAGGATGCGAAAACATTAGTGAGATCCCTAGAAGATATTTCTAAGGTATGTCTAGGGATTTGCATAAGGTTATGTATAAGTATAGGTTATAGTCCTAGAATTATTGTAACGTTATTAGAATTTAACTTAAGATTCTATATATTGATGGTACTCTCCCTTGATTATGATTTTTTCCTCTCACGCTATTCTTTTTGGGTTTTAGAAAATGGTTGTAAACAAGAAGATTCACGATAATGGAGGATATGATGGACAATGGAATGATATTATTCATGGGAAAACTAATAAAATTGGATCTATAAGTCCACATATCATTATTATTCCTGATCATAAATCTCATAATATGATCAATAATATCAACATTGGTATGTTTCCCGACTCAGATAATAAGAGAAATATAGAGTATCATGATGATCATAGAGGAAATAAATTTCAATTTTCCCTCATGTAAATCATGTGGGAAGAGGAATCAAGGAGAATGTTTCAAAGGGAACTGGAAGATGCTTTGGGTGTGGAAAAGACAGACACAAATCCATTAATTTTAATGGAAAAGGTTCACTTAACAACATGGACAAGGATAATGGTATTGTGAAGACATCAATAACAGTTAAATGTTTTAAATGTGTAACGTACGAGCATTATACAAACCAATTCTCTAAGGGAAAGTATCATAAAGAGAATCAACATGGTCATATGGGTAGTATTTATGTTGATGATGATAAATAGACTAAAAATTTTATATGAGATAAAAGAATTATTGAGGAATACAATGATGAATCTCAATCAATGGTTTAAGAAGGTTGTGGAATGATTGCATGTTTATCAAGAGTAATGTTGTATAAGTAATTTCATGGTACCCTGGAATAATGAAACATCAATGGGTTATTACACAATTGTTTTTACTTTAGTCTTTTGAAAATATATGTTTAATGGTATTGGTAATAATGAACGGTTATTTAGATATTTTTGGAAAGTAGATAATATGCGCATAATGAAGGGATAAAGAGATAATGAAATTTTTGATAATATTAATGATCTCATGACTGATATAGGGACAAAGTGATATAATGGTTCCAGTATATAGAAATTATGGGATCTTTCTTGTTTTCAAAAATAAAAAATGGTTTTCCATGTTTTAAGAGAATACATGATTAAGGTATCCACATGTAAGAAATGCGATCAACAATATATATCTTATGATATATGGGGGATAAATTATGGTGTTCACATGCTTGTTATGTGTCCTTTCAAGTAATAATTTTCTTTATACTATGAGATTGGATAGATGTATTTTGGATAATCCTAATGATTGGAATGGATTGTGTTGGACATTAGATAATATTATTTAATGATAGAACATGGTTTTTGATATTATTTCTATAATGTTATAATAGTATATTTTTAGAAAAAGGACAACCCATAGGACAAGCGTCAAACTGTCACGTCAGTCAAGGATATGGAAATCGAACCCACAACCGAAGTGTGATGGGGATTTATCTTATACCACAATCCTACAAGAAGTCCCTGGATATAATAAATTAGTTTTAATTTATTATTTATTATGATATATGACGTAAAAGTCAATTTTAGGAACCATATACGATTCATCTCACTATAGATGGACTTACATAGGTTTAATAACTTATTCTAACCATTTGATTGAGACAAGTGGAATGATCTATCATTCTATCACATGATATAATAACACTTCATGGATGAAAAATTCAACTTCATTTCCTTAAGAGATGAAATAGAAATTGTTCAAGGAACGACCAACGGTGAGATTGTACCAAAATCAAGAAAGTATTTCTTCTAATTCCAATTTTTTCAACAAAAGGGGAATGGTCTTGAAAACCAAAAAAGTTGTCTTATTACCCTCATATATGATAAATCAGATGGTACCTTAGATCATCACAAATTTATTGATTTTTTATTGTTGGATTTTTCATAGACATGTTCTCTACCACTCTCCATCAGAACTCGATGGTTAGATTTCTCTTCCATATCCACATATTCACCTATGTTATCCTATATGGAAACCCAATGATTATTAATGTTGGGTAACCGTTACGTTTCATAATTTAGTTTTTAAAGATTAGTTTTGGAATTCATTTTTTAAATGTGGGTTTCTATTAAAGAAACTTTCAAGTAGTAAACCATTTATAACCCCGACAAATTTCGAGGGCGAAATTCATTTTAAGGGGGGTAGAATGTAACACCCCAAGATTTTATGAAATATATTATTTTAATTTCATTAATGTATTGTGTTGTATGCTACACCGAAATAATCTTGTGCTATACGCAACACCGTATTAGCTTATATTATAAAAAAACACTATTCATGGCTTGTGTTGCATGCAAGAGAAACCTTCCTCAATTGTGTGTGTTGTATGCAATACTGAGTTTCAGAAAATAATGATATATTATTATAATATTTTTATGAACTAGCCGTTATGAATAGTAGTAACTAAAATTTCAATTTTATGACATTATAATTCATCTTACACATTTTATAGAACAGTGTATGAGAACAAAATAAATTTTTCGTGTAAAATAAGATTTTTTTTAAAAAATGCAGTTTTGCTTCCTTTTGATGGCACACCCACATTATATTTAGATTATGACATGTTTATAAGTTCAATTTGAAAAAATAAAATTCTTATTTTGAATCAGGATATATCAATTTACTTTGGATAAATTTTTGATATTTTTCTAATCAGTTTCTTATTTTGATAAATAGTAAAAATACGCTAAATTTAAATAAAAATAACCTTTTTCATCGAGATAATGTATATGATTAAATTATAATATTGAATGGTTTTAAATTATAAATAGAATATATTTTTACCATTTAATATAATTTAATTCATTATAATTAATTTTTCACTCAATTCATTAGTAAAAACATTTAAATATTTTGTAATGTATTAACTTTTAAAACCTGTTTTCTCAACTGTGGGTTTAATTTCAAATTAAATACTCCAACTTTTGTGTTTTTAATTAGGAAAACTTGAATCCATATTTGGAATAAGTAGGTCCAGATTATTTTAATAATGTTTTTTTTTATTTTTAGGCATTATGAATAGTAACTACGGTAAATTTTATTTACCATAGTTAAAGGTAAATCAGTTATTAAGGGTAAATATAATATTATAAAATTAACCTAACACTTGAAATAATTTAATTGGATCATTATATTTTTCCCCAAATCTTACTTGTGTTGAAATGGAATCTAATGGAACCCACTTGTATTTGATTAAGACCTTTTATTTATTTAATTTAAAGGAAAGTGAAATATGTCTCACTCAAACATTAATAATTTGATTATTTTTAATATAAATTTATACAGAATATAAATGCTATAATAAATACTCAATTGAAATCTAAATTTTATTTATTTATCATTGTAATTTATTTTTAAATTTTATGAAATATTTAATTACTATAATAGATTATACATTAGTGACAGAAAAATTATTTATTTAGTGGAAAATCAATAATATAGTTTTTATTAAAAAACAATACCTATTTAAAGGTCTAAAAACATGACCAAACATTATTGATCGAGTATATCTATACCCTAAGCATCCTAGGGTCTGTTTTCCGACCATTTGGATCCTTATAAAACCGATTAAGACATTTAAATTATTATTTTTTAAATGTTGTGAAAGTTGTCACCATCATAATTTAATAAATATAACAATTTAAATGTAGTGATTTTAAGAAGATAAATTTGAGTAAAAATATTATTAAAAAATATATAATATTTTCCCTCATCATAAGATATTATTTTTAACTTTTATGAAACAAATAAATATATTAAATAATTATACAAAAATGTTCTAGTAATTATTTTATTAATAGATATAACAAATAAATGATTATTAAAATATTAAAATAAATAATATATGAAAAAATTAATGTTCCCCATGAATTTTTTTGATGAATATAACATTTTATGAATCTATTAAAAATTTTCTTTTGAAAATATCTTCTGTGTGGTTTTTATTTAAATTAAAATAATGAATAGTGTCAAAATTGACACTATTGATATTTTATAAAAATAACATATTATTATAATATTTAAAAATCAAAAAAATATTTAAAAACTAAAAATTGAAAATTATATGGTCTAAAAGGTTATAAATTATATAATTATGGATGATTGACAACATTTAAGTATGTTTTTATAACAATGTAAAATTTAGAATTTTATTACCACAAATAAAATTAAATAGATTAAATAATGATAAATCATGTTGTTAAGTATTAAAATAAACATAAAACATGTATACATTTTATTGGTTGATTATATTACAACTCTATCTCATATCATCTTAGAATTGAATCATTTCGGAGGGTTTTATGTGGGGTTTCATTTTATTTTTAATTAATATTTTTATGGTTTCTAAAAGTACCCCTCTCCTATATTATATAAGGGAACCTACTTCCCTCTCCTCTTCACTCAATTTTGAGACTTCATGCTCGGCCAACCCCTTCGAATTTCTCTTAAAAACCTTTCTATTTATACTATAAAGGTTTTGTTCTTCTCAAAAGACCAACTCTAGTGCCTTCAAAGGATTCTTAAAAGAGGTGCGTCGAAAAAGAAGTAATCTCATCTACCGATTCTTTCTAGTTTATTTCTTCTTCAACTTATTATTATTTGGTTGTTTCAATATAAAGTAATAACATAAGTATCACTAATATTCTGATATTTTATTATAAATTTTAAACATCCTCATTTCACCTTCTATCCATCTTACAGAAAATGAAATCATCGTGCATGCGTACGTACAGAATACTGTCTCCACGCCGTGGTGTAAACTATTTTTCCACCACCACCATACATGGATGGGTATAATGGAGTAATGAATAACAATATATGGTTATTATAACATCATATGGATTCTAATATATTTAATTATCTACTCAAATTCCATTCATTAATTATGTGAATGATATCATCGCGCGTGCGTCCGTACGGATTACCGTCTCCACGACGCGATGGGATTCATTCTCCATATTAAACATTCAAGAATGATTATAAAGTATATATAATGAATTATAATTATATATATAACATAATATTTCTACTGAATTTATGTATATATTTTTATATATTTTTCATCTACTAACTTTGATTCAAGTCAATAAGGAAAGGAAAACAACATTCATGTGTACGTACGGACTACAATCTCTATGAACGATGTGTTTCATTTCATTTATCTATATATTATATATATATATATAATGAATATATATGATATATAAATAATGTTTTACATTATGGAAGAATGAAAATAATTATATTATTAAAGAAGAACAAGTTCAAACATGTACGATAGATGAAACGATTTTACCGAAAACACTACTTTAACATGGAATTGCCAAACGAATGGGTAATATAATGTCATATGTGAATCATATATGATATCATAAATATTATTATGGTTTTTTACAAGTTAATAATATGTTAAAACCAACTATAAATGAATTTTAGACACATACAGAAGAAATTGAACCTATGGTAAGGGATAATTATTCTATCCATGTTCTTATCCGAGATTGTCTATTCGTATGTATTTACTGAGGTTATGTTTATTATCCATGTTAGTGTTTTATAAAAATGTTTTCATAAAATGTTTCCATTTATTTAAAGTATATTTAATGTAATTTTTACTCTTTTTTTACTTTTACCACATTGTACTGCAGGAATATTTCCTTTGTATATCATATGATGTACTTTTTGACTTTTCCGACAAAAGTACATGAAGAATGTTTTTTTAACTTATACGGCGTGAATGGATTTTTATGGTTTTATAATGCCTTATTTCCATGAATATTCCTATAAAATATTTCATGTTTCTTTTCCACAAAATAATTTTCATTTAAAATTGAGTGACATTTTGTGAAAAGAACATGATTTTGAAGAAGAAAGGATATTTTCCTCAAGAATTCATTTCAAGTGTTTTGTCAAAACTATTTTCCATATATGATGACATTATTTAATATGAATAATTTCAATTATAATGTCTCTATTATTTACATGGATTTATGCTTATTATGATTAAATCATATCCATTTGTTTTATATGGATTACATTATGATGGGATGATGTTTATGAATCCCATTTTATTCTTTTGGTAATGATGAATGATTTTGGTCTAATTTTTGGCACAAGTAGGAATGATTTCATTATGAGATTGGTGGTACCTATATCTCCCTCAAATGTATTGGGTAAATACTTATATCACATGAGATAGACAAGGATGGAACGACATGTTATTCTGGTTCAGTGATACATGACTGGAACTAGGAGTGAGCTCGATTTAGCAAGGGACTTTGTCCACAAAGATGGTATTGGCAAGAATGACTTGGCTACTATAGAAATCATATCATGTGCATAATGGTTTTCAAAAATTAAATTTTTTATTCTTATGCTATTTTTTCATTATTAATGTTCCGTTATGATCTATGCCTTATGTACTGCCAAGATTTATTTCTGATGATTTTTATGTTTAAAATTTATGTTCATGTTTTTTTAAGTTCAAATTCATATGATTTGATTTATTTTATCCATACATACCCTTACTGATCATTTGAGCTCACCCATTATATATTATCTTTTACCAAGGAATTAAAGAAAGGTTTTAGGTAAGAAAATAAAAGGATAAGATAATTATGGGAGATGTCGAAGATCTTTAACCATGATTAGATGATTATGTTCTAAGATTCAAAATACACTAAACTATTATGGTCCTTGAGCGTTGGTTCTTATTATGTATTAATTATTCCAAAAAAATTAATGTAATGTCCCTGTACATCAAGCTTGGATCTCTATAGTTGGAATCAAAGGAATGGTTTAGTTAACATTTCGAAACTAGGATGTGAAAACATTAGTGAGATCCCTAGAAGATATTTATATGTTATGTCCAGGGATGTCCCTAAGGTTACGTATAAGTATAAGATATAGTCTAAAAATTACAGTAACTATATTATATTTTAACGTAAGATGTTCGATATTGAAGGTACTCCGACTTGATTATGATTTTTTCCTCCCACACTATTCTTTTTGGGTTTTTGAAAATGGCTAGAAATAAGACAATTCGCAGTAATGGAGGATATGATAGACAATGGAATGTTATTCTTCAAGAGAAACCAAATTAAATTGGATATGGAGGTCGACATATGGTTATTATTCCTAACAAGCAATCTAATAATATGATCAATAATCTCAACATTTTTAAGTTTCCCGACTCAGATAATAAGAGAAATATGGAGTTTCATGAAGATCATAGAGGTAAGAATGTTCAATTTCCCTCACGTAAATCATCGGGGAAGAGGCATCAGGGAGAATGTTTAAAATGAATTGGAAGATGCTTTGGGTGTGGAAAAGGAGACAAAACCAATAATTGTAATGGAAAAGGTTCAGTTAATAACATGGACAAAGAAAGTGGAATTTCTAATACATCAACAATAGTTAAGTGGTTTAAATGTGGAACGTACGAGCATTATTCAAACCAATGCCCTAAGGGAAAATCTAATGAAGAGAATCAACATGGTCATATGGGTAGTATTTATGTTGATGATGATGAACATACTATAAATGGTATATGATATGAAAGAAGTGTTGGGGAATACAATGATGAAGCTCGGTCAATGGTTTAAGAAGGTAGTGGAATGATTGCATGTTTATCAAGATTAATTTAGTATAAGTAATTTCATGGTACTCTAGAATAAAGAAACTTCTATGACTTGTTACACAATTGATTATAGTAATGTTCTTTGAAAATATATGTTGAATGGTACTGGTAACGATGAAAGGTTATTTCGATATTTTTGTAATGAAAATGATATGTCCATAATAAATGGATAAGGAGATAATGAAATGTTTGATTATATTGATGAGCTCATCACTGATATAATGACAAAGTGATATCATGTTTCGAGTATATAGAAATTATGAGATCATTCATGTTTTAACAAATATTAAATGGTTATACATGTTTCAAGAGAATACATGATTAAGGAATTCACATGTTGGAAATGCGATCAACAAGATATATCTTATGATATATGGGGGATAAATGATGGTATTCACGTGCTTGTTATGTGACCTTTCCAGTAATCATTTTCCTTATACTAGGAGATTGGACATATGTATTTTGGATAAGCCTAAATATTGTAATGGATTATGTTGGACATCAGATAGTATTATTTAAGGATAGAAGTTGTTTTTCAATATTATTTCTCGAATGTTATAATAGTATAGTTTTAGAAAATGGACAACCCATAAGACGAGTGAAAACACATCTCGTCGGACAATGATGTGGGAATCGAACACACAACTGAAGTACGACATGCCTTTATCGCATACCACTAGACTATAAGATGTCCTTGGTTAGTATAAATTAGATTTAATTTATTATGTGTTATGAAATATGAAGTATAAGTTTATTTTTGGAACCATATACGATTAATATCACTATATATGGACTTATGTATATTTACTAACTTTTACTAACCTTTTGTTTGAGATAGATGGAATGATCTATCATTCTATCACTAGTTTTTTGAAAACTTCACGAATGACAAATTAATCTTCATTTTTTATAAGATGAAGTGGAAATTGTTCAATGAACAACCAAATTTGAGATTATACCAAAATCCAGAATGTATTTCTCTTAATTCCAATTTTTTCAACTTTAGGGAAATGATCTTGAAAACCAGAAATGTTTTCCTATTGCCCTCACATATGATGAATCAGATGGTACCTTAGATCATCGCAAATTTATGGCTTTCTGATTTTTGACTTTTTCATATCCATTTTCTCTACCACTCTCCATCATAACATGATGGTTAGATTTCTCTTCCGTATCCATATTTTTACCTATGTTCTCTTATGTAGAAACCCAGTGATTTGTTAATTTGAGTAACTGTTACATTTGATAATATATTTTTTAAAATTATGTTTTGGAATTCCTTTTTACAGTGTGGGTTTCTATTAAATAAACCTTTAAGTATTAAACCATTTATAACCCCGAAGAATTTTGAGGGAGAAATTCATTTTAAGGGGTGTAGAATGTAACACCTCAAGATTTTATGAAAAATATTCCTTTAATTTCATTGATTTATTGTGTTGTACGCTACACCAAAATTAGCTTCTGCTATACGAAACACCATATTATATTATATTATACGAAAACACTATTTATGTATTGTGTTGCGCGCAAGAGCAACCTTCCTCAATAAGGTGTGTTGTACGCAATACTGAGTTTCACTAAACAACTATATATTGTTAAAATATTATTAATAACTAGCTGTTATGAATAGTAGTAACTACATTTTTAAATTTATGACATTATAATTCATCTACAACATTTTATAGGACATGGTATGAGAACAAAATTAATTTTTCAGGAAAAATAAGTATTTTTCAAAAAATGCAGTTTTCCCTCCTTTTGATGGCGCTCCCACATTAAATTTACTTTTTGACATGTATATAAGTTTAATTTTAAAAATAAAAATCTTTATTTTGAAACAATATATAACAATTTTCTTTGGATAAATTTTTGATTTTTTCTGATAAGTTTGTTATTTTGATGAATAGAAAAAATACGCTAAATTTTAATTAAAAACAACTTTTTTCATCGAAATAATTTATATGGTTATATTATAATATTTAATAGTTTTACAGTATAAATAGAATTTATTTTTATTATTTAATAGAATTTAATTAATTAGTATTAATTTTACACTCAATCCATAAGTAAAAATGTTTCAATCATTTGCATCTTTTTAACTTTTAAAACCTGTTATCTCAACAACGGGATTAATTTAAAATTAAATACTACAACTTTTGTGTTTTGAATTTGGAAAAATGGATTCCATATTTTGAATCAGTTGTTTGAAATTATTTTAATACGTTAATTTTTATTTTTACGGACTATGAATTGTGACTACATTAAATTTTATTTACCATAGTTATAGGTAAATCGAGTAATTAATAGTAAATATAATATTATAAAATTACACTAACACTTGTCTTAATATAATTGGATGATTATATTTTTCACTAAATCATTCTTTGGTAGAAATGGAATCTAATGTAACTTACTAGTATTTGATTAAGACCTTTTATTTATTTTATTAAAAGGATAGTTAAATATGTCTCACTCAATCTTTAATGATTAGATTATTTTAAATATAAGGTTATAAAGTATATAAATTAGAATATAAATACACATTAGAAATATAAAATGTTTTTCTTTATCATGGTAATTTATTTTTAATTTTAAAAAAATATTTAGTTAATTTAATAGGTTATACCTTAATGATGTAGAAATTATTTATTTTGTGAAAAATCAATAATTTTTTTTGTTAAAATAACAATACCTATCAAAAAGACCAAGAAACCTTACCAAACATTATTTTTCAATTATATATAAACCCTAATCATCTAATGGTCGATTTGTGAAACATTTGAAGCCTTATAAATCTGATTAAGACATTTATATTATTTTATTTTAATTGATGTCAAATATGTCACCTTCATAATTTAATAAATATAACAATTTAAATGTTTTGATTTTAAGATGATAAATTTTATTAAAAATATTATTATAAAAGTTATTATATTTATATTTATCATAAGATTTTTTTTTAATTTTTATGCAACAAATACATATATTAAATAATTATAAAAAATGTATTAGTAATTATTTTTTTACGAGATATACCAAATAAATGGTTTTAAAAATACTAGAATAAATAATATATGAAAATATTAATGTGCCCCATGATTTTTTTTTGATTCATTGAAAAAGTTAGTAATCTATTATATATTTTTGTTCGAACGTATATGCGGTGTGGTTTTTATGTAATTTCAAATAATGAATAGTTTCAAAATTGACAATATTGATATTTTATAAAAAAACTGATTATTAAATTATTTCAAAATCACAAAAATATTTAAAAACTAAAAATTGAAAATTATATTCTCTAGAAGGATATAAATTATCCAAATATGGGAAATTGAAAAAAATTATGTCTGTATATATAACAATTTAAAATTTAGAAATTTATAACCACAAACAAAATTAAATAGATTAAATAATGATAAATCAAGTTGATATGGTTTAAACTAAACATAAAACATGTCTAAATTTTATTTTTTGATAAGATTACAGCCTTATCTCATATAAACTTTTAATTTAGTCATTTTTTTAGGTTTTTAAGTGGGGTTTTATTTTATTATTAATTAATATTTTTATGTTTTCCAAAAGTGCCCCTCTCTTTTCCTATATAAGAGAACCTCCTTCCCACTCCTCTTGACTCAATTTTGAGCCTTAAAGCACAGAAAAAAACTAAAAGTTTCTCTTCTAAACCACTCTAGTTATATTATAGAGGTTCTGGTATTCTAAAAAGACCAACTCTAGTGCCTTAAGAGGAAGCTTAAAAGAGGAGTGTCGAAGAAGAGGTAATCACATATACCGATTCGTTCAAGTTTCTTTCTTCATCAACTTCTACTTCTTTAGATGTTTCATTATAAAGTAATAACATAAGTATCACTAATATACTAATATGTTATTATAGATATGAAACATCCCCATTTCCCCTTATATCCATCCTATGGAAAATGAAATCACCGCATATACGTACGTACAGAATACCGTCTCCACGTCGTGGTGTAATCTATGTTTCCACCAACACCACAATTGGATGGGTATAATGGTGTTATGAATAACTATATATGGTTATTATTAAATCATAATGATTCTGAGATATCATATCATCCACTCCAATTCTATTCAATAATTTTGGGAACGATATCATCGCTCGTGCGTACGTACGGATTACCGTCTCCACAACGCGATGGGATTAATTATCCCTGTTAACCATTCAAGAATGATTATAAAGTATATATAATAAATAATAATGTTATATATAACATAATAGTTATACTGTATTTATGTATATATATATATATTTCATCTAATTACTTCGATTCAAGTCAATAATGAAAGGAAAACAGCGTTCATGCATACGTATGGCCTACCATCTCCATGAACGGTGTGTTTCATTTCATTTATCTATTTGTTATATATAAATATACTCAATATATATGATATATAAATAATATTTTAAATTCTGAAATTAAGTAAATAATTATATAAGTAATAATAATATCAAGATCATCATGTCCAAATACACACGATAAATGAAACAATTTTACCGAAAACGCTGCTTTAACATCGAATTGACAAAAGGACGGGTAATATTATGTCATAAGTGAATAATATATGATATAATAAATATTATTATGGTTCTGTTACAAGTTAATAATATTTTTAAATCCACTATACTGGAGTTTTGGACATGTATGGAAATTTTTTTACCTAAGGTAAGGGATAATTATTCCAACCTCATTCATATCTGAGGTTGTTTATTCGTAAGTATTTACTGGGGTTATGTTTATCATCGATGTCCATGTTTTGTAAAAATGTTTTCATAAAATTTTTACTATTATTCCATGTATTTTTATGTTATTTTTACCCTTTTTTGACTTTTACAACATTGTTTTGAAGGAATCATTCCTTCGTATACCAAATAAGGTACTTTTTGACTTTTCCGACAAAAGTACGAGAAGAATGTTTTTTTAACTTATACGTCATGAATGGATTTTTACTATTTCATAATGAATTATTTCCATGAATCATAATATATAATATTTCATTATTATTTTCAACAAAATCCCTTTTTTTAAATTAAATTTCATTTTGGGAGAATTACATGATTTTGAAAAAGAAATGATTCTTTCCTCAAGAATTCATTCGTAGTGTTTTGTTAAAACAATTTTCCATATAAAATGACATTATTTAGTAGGATTATGTTTTAAGTATTATTCCTTTATTATTTACATGGTTTGATTATTCTTATGATGAAATCATATCCATTTGTTTTATATGGATTACATTATGATGGGATGATGTTTATGAAACCCATTTTATTCATTGGGTTATGATGAATGATTTATGTTTAATTTGTTGCACAAGTAAGAATGATTTCATTATGAGATGGGTGGGACCTATATATCCCTCCATTGAATTGGGTAAAGATTTATATCTCAAGAGATAGACATGGCTGGAATGACAAGTTAATCTGGATTAGTGAAATAAGATTGGAATGAGGAGTGAAATTGATTATTAAGGGACTTTGTCCACTAAGATGGTCTAGGCAGCAATGCCTTGGATACAGTGGAAATTATATCATGTGAATAATGGTTTTACACAATTACATGTTTTTTTACCATGATATTTTATCATGATTAATTTTCCTTTATGATCTATGCCTCATGTGCTGCCAAGATTTATTTCTCAAGATTTTGATGTTTAAACTTTATGTTCATGTTTTTTATGTTCAAATGTATATGATTTGTTTTATTTTCTCTATTCTTACCCCTACTGAGAATGTGTGGTCACTTTTTATATGTTTTATTTTCCCCAGGATTTAATGAAAGGTTTTAGGTAAGAAAACAAATGGGGAATATCTTTATGGGAGATGTTGAAGATCATTCACCATGATTAGAAGATAATGTTTCGAGTTTCCAAAGACACTAAACTATTACGGTCCTTGAGTTGGGGTTCTTGTTATTTATTAATTATTCTGTAAAAGTAATATAATGTCGATGTAAGTCAATCTTGGGTCTCTACATGGATAATGTCCATGATGTGTTCCATGTATCACTAATGAGAAAGTACATACCAGATCCCTCACATGTTAAAAAATCTAAGGTGTTATTACTGGAACATGATCTATCATATGAGGAGTAAACAATAATGATTAATGACTAGAGACATAATGTTATATGGAACAAAAAAAACCAAACATTTCAAAGTGTTGTGGAGTAGCCATATGTATAAAAAAGAAACATGGGAACTTGGGGAGGCGATGCAGGAGAAGTACCCAAACTAGTTAATTTAAAAAAATTGAGGGAGAAATTTCAAAAGGGGTGACAATGTAATGACCCAATCTTTTATCAATATAATTTATCCTTTATTATAGTAATTTGACATAGTAAATATCACATATAATCACTTATAAGACGTAATAAAATCTTTATAAATGAATAATTAATGAAAAAAGAATTATTTCATTATGTTGAGGAACCTATAAAGATGAAATAGTAATTTGACATTGGGAATAGTAATACTACCCTTATGAATAGTAAACCATCAAAATGAGTAATATCCCCACCAATTTAATTATAAATAAATATTATAAATTTCATTAGTGAAAATATTATATAAATATATCAAAATATAAGTAAGTAAGACTTTTTAAAAATTATTTATTAAGTGTTTGTATTTCTACAACTCATAAATATCTAATTAAAATTTTACGATTAATTTAATAATTTAGAAGAAAATATATTTTCATAAAATGTTTTCATAAATTAATATTCTTATGTCTTAGGATTTTATGTTAATTTAATGAGACCTTAATTAAATTTTAAAATCATTATAAAATCATTTAGAATTTTAAAATATGTATTTTTCTTCTAAATGAATATTTTAATTAAAAATTAAAAAACATATAATTAGAAAATTATTTCAATAAAATTTATTTCATTTTTGAATTATAAATATTGAAAATTAGTCGTGGTGATGTTTTGATATTTTTCTAAATTAATTTATTTTTTTATGAATTGTAAAATATAATAAATTACGATAAATTATAAATACTATAATTATGGAGTCATAGATAATTTAAAGATGATGTAATCCCAAAATATAAAAAAATAATTCATTATTTTATAATATTTAGTCAAAATTATCTATATATTAATATTATGGATCCAAAATAAAAAATTCATGAATATAATGTTTAGAAAACACCCTCTCGTCCAATATAAATACGACCCCTCACCCCATCTTCTCCTCACACTTGTAAAGCATTGAGACATGACTTTATTCTTCCAAATCATCTTACCTAGTCCCTCCCACATGTATTTGAGATCTTGGATGAATAACAATATGAAAATAATTCTCTAAGGAGGTTCTCAAGGAGGATAAATACAAGAGGCAAATACTCTCTCCTTTTCTTTTAATTTCGATTTAATTTCATTTTCTTTCTTACTATCTCCTCACCTCACATAATCCAAATGGAATGATAACTCTATTATGTTTTATTGTAGAGACCTGATGCTTAAAATACATGGACATAAAATTAATTTTGTAGAATACTTAATACATAACAAAAACTAACACTCAAAGCCCGTAATAGTTTAGTGTCTTTGGAAAATCGGAACATGATCTTCTAATCATGGTAAAAGATCTTGAACATCTCCCATAAAGATCTTCCCCATTTGTTTTCTTACCTAAAACCTTTCACTAAATCCTGGGGTAAAGAAAACATATAAAGGGTGAGCTCAAATGCTCAGTAAGGGTAAGCATAGATAACATAAAACAATCCATAAACATTTGAATGCAAAAACTTGAACATAAAATATAAACATAAAAAACATGAGCAAAGACATAAATCTTGGAAGTACGTAAGGCATATATCCTAAAGGAACATCAATAATGATAAAATCGCATGGGAATAAAACATGTAATTGTGGAAACCATTAAGCACATGTTATGATTTCCATAGTAGCCAAGGCATTACTTCCAAGACCATCTTAGTGGAAAAAGTCCCATTCTGAATCGAGTTCACTCCTCGTTCTTGTCCTATAACACTGAACCAGATTAACTTACCATTCCAACAATGTCTATCTCATGAGATATAAATCTTTACCTAATTCATTGTATGGAGATATAGGTCCCACCCATCTCATAATTAAATCATTCTTTCTTGTGCCACAAAATAAACACACATCATTCATAATAACCCAACAAATAAAATCGGTTTCATAAACATCCACCCATCATCACATAATCCATATAAAATAATTGGATATCATTTCATAATGAGAAAAGTGAAACCATGTAAATCATATAGACATTATACTTGAAACATACATTTATGAAATATTTTCATCTTAGATGGAAAATGTTTTTGATAAAACACTTGAAATGAATTATTGAGGAAAATATATTTTCTTTCTAAAAAACATTTTCTTTTCAAAAAATGCCGTGAAATTTTAAAAGAAATTTTTTTTTTTTGAAAATATTCTTGAAATATTTTTGAGGAAGCTTCATAAAAATAAGTCATTATAAAACTGTAAAAATATTTTCATGTTGTATAAGTTGTAAAAAACATTCTTCTCATACTTTTGTCAGAAATGTCAAAAAGTACAACGTAAAGGAAATATTCCTTATATATCATGTAGTAAAAGTCAAAAATGGATAAAAAGGACATTAAACATACATGAAATTATTTTTAGAAAATAGAGACATGGATGATATATATAACCCCAGTAAATACTTACGAATAAATAATCTCAGATAAAAATGAGATTGGTAAAGTTATCCCTTACCTTATGTCCGATATGATTCATATATATCTGAACCACCTATATAATGATTTAAATAGTGTTATTGACTTATTAAAGAATCAAATTCATTGTTATGATATCATATATGGTTCACTTATGACTTTATATTACCCATCCTGTTGTAAATTCCATGTTAAAGTAGCGTTTTGGGTAAAATCGTATCATTTATCGTATGTGTTTGGACATGTTGTTATTGATATTATTATTATTTATATCATGATTTACTTACTTCCAGAATTTAAAACATGATTTATATATCATATATATTCAATATTTTTATATATATATAATAGATAGAAAAATTAAATGATACACACCGTTTATGGAGACGGTAGGCCGTACGTACGCAAGAACGATGTTTTCCTTTCTTTATTGACTTGAATGGAAGTAAGTAGGTGAAATATATATATATACATAATTTCAGTAGCATTATTATGTTATATATTCCATTATTATTCATTATACATAGATTATAATCATTCTTTAAGGGTTATCATGGAGAATGAATCACATCGCGTCGTGGAGACAGTAGTCCGTACGGACGCACGAGCGATGATATCATTCCCACAATTATTGAATTGAATTAAAGTGGATAATATAATATCTCAGAATGAGTATGATGTTATAATAACTATATATAGATATTCGTTACACCATTATACCCATCCATGTATGGTGGTGTTGGAAAAACAGATTACACCACGGCGTGGAGAAGGTATTCCGTACGTACGCACGCGTGGTGATTTCGTTTTCCATAAGATGGATAGAAGCTGAAATAGGGTTTTATCATATTTATAATAAAATATCAGTATATTGATGATACTTATGTTATTACTTTATAAAGAAACAACTAAATAAGAAGATGTTGAAGAAGAAAGAAACTTGAATGAATCGGTAACGGATATTACCTCTTCTTTGACACGCCTCTTTGAAACCTCCTCTTAGGGCACTCGAATTTGTCTTTGAAGAAGAAAAGAACCTCTAGTATGTTTCTAGGGAAGTTCAGAAGGGAAATGGGCAGGGCTTGGCTTAGAATCAAGGCTCAAAAATATGTGAGAAGGAGAGAGAGGATGTGCCCTTTTATAAGAGGGGTGAGGGGCACCTTAGGAAAAACTCAAAATATTATTTTATAATAAAGTCACATTCGGTTTTTAATACTAAAAAATTAATTTATTTTGAAGCTAAGGTGGTGATGGGTATAAATACTCTCAAACAATATAATTTAGACAAGTTTAGGTTACTATATTAACCTTATCATTTATATTTAACTCTAAGTTAAATAATTTAACTTTTACCATGTCTTCTTGTTTTCTTACACTATATGGTTAATAAACTTACTCTAACAAGGAAAACGAACCCCAAGTGGTTCATTATTAATATATATATCTGTATCTATGTCATTTGGCCGATACTTATATTTTTAGTAATATAATATCAAATAATAATATAATATTTTTTTTAAAAACTATTTTATGTCAATTTTAACACAATTTGGTAATTGATTTTTGTGAAACTCATAATAGAATGATAAGTTCGAAAAAAGTTACCTGAATCAATAATAACATGTCATATTAACCTAAAAAAGTAGTGGAATTCATAAAAAGTCTCAAATTACATTTATTTGGGTATTTATAACATCAATTATGTTAATATTTCATTAAAAAGGTAATTATTGCATCATCATTATGTCATAAGTAACTTAAATTATTTAATGTAAAAAAATTATAAATAAAATACCATTAGTTAGGAAATCGTTTTATCTTTCTAATAAATATTTATAGTTGAACTTACCATCTGTATAACCCTATATTAATAATATTTTAGTTATTAAACATTGATTTTAACTATTTTAACTCTTCTTTAAGTAAAATAATATTAAATGTCCTAATCTAATCCATGTGGACCTAAATGGTCATATTTTATTCCTAAGGCTGTTTTTGGTCGAATTATACTTATCCAATAGAATTAGTACATGTGTTAGGGTAATATTAATATTAGTTTTACCATTAATTACCTTATTTACTAATAACCACGGTAAATAAAACTAAAAATGTTACTATTCACTAAAAATTATTTTGATCTCATTGAACCAGATTTTACTTACTAACATCAACCGTGTATCTCAGATTTTTGAAATTACACTCATAGAAGTGGTAAAATTTAGTTTTATGTAAATTTGAAAAATCTCCAAAGAGGTGGGTAAAAGAGGGTGAAAAGCTCAATATATTTTTTATATCTCTAAAATTATTATAAACTGACTCCAGTTAATTTCATTGAACATATATAGGTATTTTGTATCTATTTTGACTTATAATAAATTTAATTAAAATAAATAATTATTTAATAAAAAAGTCGGTTTTTAAATAGTAACTCAGTGTTTTCACTATTCATCAAAAATTGAATGTTTTCAGAAAAATACAAAAAATTTACCCTAGGCTAATTTCGATATTCCGAATCCCAAAATGAAGTCCATTTTGAAAGAAAAAATTTATAATATATTAAAAAGTTGTTATTACTATTCATAAAGGCTAGTTTATATATTATTTTAATAATATATCGTTGTTTAGTGAAACCCGGTATTGCGTACTACACATGCTATCAATGAAGGTCGTGATTGCGTGTAATGCAAGGCAAGTCAGGGCTACGTGTAGTGCAAGATCTCGTTGGTGTTGCGTATAACATAAACAAAACATATTTCATTTATGCATTGAACAAAATCTATACATAATTTTGCGTAGAATAATTCCTAAAAAATGAACTTGAAATTGAGTGTAACACGATCCAAGAATAGAGTTGCGTATACTGCAGGATAATATAGTGTTGTGTATAGTGCATGATAATATTGGTGTAGCATAAAACAAAAGACATAAATGAAATTAAAAAGATATTTTTAATAAAATCTTGGGGTGTTACATTCTACCCCCCTTAAAATGAATTTCGCCCTCAAAATTCATCGGGGTTATAAATGGTCTACTACTTGAATGTTTCGTTAATAGAAACCCACATCGTAAAAAGGAATACTAAAACATCATTTTAAACAAGAATGTTAGAAATGTAACGGTTACCCAGATTAACTCATCATTGGGTTTCCACATAAGAGAACATAGGTGGAAATATGGATATGGAAGAAAAATCTGACCATCAAGTTCTGATGGAGAGTGGTAGAAAACATGGCTATAAAAAAGCCAACAATCACAAAGCCATAAATTTGTGATGATTTATGGTATTATCTGATTCATCGGGTATAAGAGAACTAGGAAAACAATTTTGGTTTTCAATATCATTTCCCTAATGTTGAAGATTTTGAATAGAAGAAATACTTACTTGATTTTGTTATTGTTTCACTGTTGTTTGTGCCTTGAACAATTTCCACTTCATCTCATAATGAAATGAATTTAAATTTGAAGTGTAAGTAGATCATGTGATAGAATGATGGGTCATTCCATCTATCTCAATCAAAATGTTAGTAAAAGTTACCAAATATACATAAGTTCATATATGGTGAGGTTAATCGTATATGATTCCAAAAATGGACTTATACTTCAACTATCATACTGCTTAATAAAATAAAACTAATTTCTACTAACTAGGGACTTCCTCTAGGCTAGTGGTAGGCGATAAAGGAATGTCGCACTTCGGTTGTGGGTCTGATTCCCGCAACCTTGTCTGACATGATGGGTTGTCACACATCTTATGGGTTGTCCCTTTTTCTAAAACAACACTATTATAACATTCTAGAAATAGTATTGAAAAATGTTCTAGCCTTAAACAATTTTATCTGATGTCCAACATAATCCATTCCAACCTTTAGGCTTATAAAAAATACTTCTATCCAATCTTATAATGAAAACGATTACTAGATATATCATCAACCAAGCATGTGAATACCATCTTTTTTTCCCCATATATCATATGATATATCTTGTTGGTCACATTCCAAACATGTGAATATCTTAATCATGTATTCTCTTGAAAAAAGAATAACCATTGAACCTTAGTGAAAACATGAATGCTGTCAAAAGTTAACTCTTCCCACATACCAAAATCCCAAAATTCTGTATACTCAAACCATGATATCACTTTGTCCTTATATCATTCATGATCTAATGAATACTATCAAACATCTCCTTATCTCCTTATCCTTTTATTATGCACATATCATCTACCTTCAAAAAATATGTGAATAACCATTCATGGTTACCGCTACCATTCATCATATACTTTCAAAACTCATGCAAAGGAAAATGTGTAACAATCCTTAGATTTTTCATTATTCCATAGTACCATACATTATTCATACAATCATTACACTACCTTCTTAAACCACTGACTGAGCTTCGTCATTTTATTCCTCAACACTTCTTTCATTTCATGTATCATTTGTAGTCTCTTCATCATCATCTACATAAATACTACCCATACAACCATGCTGATTCTCTTCATGAGATCTTCCCATTGGGCATTGGTTTTCATAATGCTCGTAAATTCCACATTAAAACATTTAACCATTGTTGATGTCGTAACAATACCATTATCCTCATCCATGGTGTTAACTGAAAATTTCCATCTACACTTACGGGCTTTATGTCCTTGTTTTCCACACCTAAAGCAACTTCCAGTTCCTTTGAAACATTCTCTCTGATGTCTCTTACCACATGATTTACATGAGGGAAATTGAACTTTCTTTCCTCTATGATCATCATGAAGCTCCATCTTTCACTTATTATATGAGTCAGAAAACTTACCAAAGTTGAGATTATTGATCATATTATGAGATTGAAGATTAGGCATAATAATGATGTTTCGCCTTCCAAATCCCATTTAATTTGCTTGATCATGAAGAATATCATTACATTGTACATCATATTCTCCATTATCGTGAATCTTCATGTTTCCAGCCATTTTCTAAAACCCAAAAAGAATAGTGTGAGAGACAAAAATCATAATCAAGGGGGAGTACCTTCAATATCTAACATCTTAGGTTATTTTCTAAGATCGTTACCATAATTCTATGACTATAACCTATACTTATACGTAACCGTAGGGACATTACTAAACCTTAGGGATATCCTTAGACATACCTTAGAAATATCTCTAGGGATCTCACTAAAGTTCTCACATCCTAGTTTCCAAAGGTTGACTAAACCATTCCTCTGATACCAACTGTAGAGACCCGAAGCTTGACATACATAGACATTACATTAATTTTGTGGAATACATAATAAATAAAAAGAACCAACACTCAAATACCATAATTGTTTAGTGACATTAGAAACATGTAACATGATCTTCTAATCATGGTGAAATATCTTCAACATCTCCCATAAAGATATCACCCTTTTGTTTTATTACCTAAAACCTTTATTTAAATCATGGGGAAAAGAAAACTTATAAAGGGTGAGCTCAAATGCTCAATAAGTGTAAGCATACAGAATATAAAACAAACCATAAACATTTGAATGCAAAAACTTGAACATAAAATATAAACATTAAAATCATGAGCAATGACATAAATCATGGAAGTACGTAAGTCATATATCATAAACGAACATCAATCATGATAAAATAGCATGGGAATAAATCATGTAATTGTGGAAACCATTAAGCACATGTTATGATTTCCATAGTAGCCAAGGCATTACTGCCAAGACAATCTTAGTGGACAAAGACCCATTCTGAATCGAGTTCACTCCTCATTCATGTCTTGTAACACTGAACCGGATTAACTTACCATTCCAGCAATTTCTATCTCATGAGATATAAATCTTTACCTAATTCATTGGATGGAGATATAGGTCCCACCCATCTCATAATTAAATCATTATTACTTGTGCCACAAAATAAACACACATCATTCATAATAACCCAACAAAGAAAATGGGTTTCATAAACATCAACCCATCATCACATAATCCATATAAAAGAAATGGATATCATTTCATAATGAGAAAAGTGAAACCATGTAAATCATAGAGAAATTATACTTGAAACATACACTTATGAAATATTTTCATCTTAGATGGAAAATGTTTTTGATAAAACAATTGAAATGAATTCACGAGGAAAATATATTTTCTTTCTAAAAAACATTTTCTTTTCACAAAATGCCGTGAAATTTTAAAAGAAATGATTTTTTTTTAAAATAGTCTTGAAATATTTTTGAGAAGCTTCATAAAAATAAGTCTTTATAAAACTGTAAAAATCTTTTCATGTCGTATAAGTTATAAAAAACAATCTTCTAGTACTTCTTCCAAAAAAGTCAAAAAGTACCTCGTAAAGGAAAGATTCCTTACATATCTTGTAGTAAAAGTCAAAAATGGATAAAAAGGACTTTAAACATACTTGAAATAATTTTTAGAAAATAGATACATGGATGATAAATATAACCCCAGTAAATACTTACGAATAAATAATCTCGAATAAAAACGAGATTGGTAAAGTTATCCCTTACCATATGTCCGATATGCTTCGTATATATCCGAACCTCCGGTATAATAATTTAAATAATTTTATTGACTTATTATAGAATCATATTCAATGTTATGATATCAATAATGGTTCACTTATGACTTTATATTACCTGTCCTTTTGTAAATTCAATGTTAAAGTAGCGTTTTTGGTAAAATCATTTCATTTATCGTATGCGTTTGGACTTGTTGTTCTTGATAATATTATTACTTATATCATGATTTACTTACTTCCAGAATGTAAAACATTATTTATATATCATATATATTTAATATATAAATATATATATAATAGATAGATAAATGAAATGAAACACACTGTTCATGGAGACGGTAGGCCATGCGTACGCATGAACGATGTTTTCCTTTTTTTATTGACTTGAATGGAAGTAATTAGGTGAAATATATTTATATACATAAGTCCATTAGAATTATTATGTTATATATAACATTATTATTCATTATAAATACATTATAATCATTCTTGAATGGTTATCATGGAGAATTAATCACATCGCGTTGTTGAGATGGTAGTCTGTACGGACGCACGAGCGATGATATCATTCCCACAATTATTGAATTGAATTGGAGTGGATAATATAATATCTCAGGATTAGTATGATGATATTATAACAATATATAGTTATTCTTTACACCATTATACCCATCCATGTAAGGTGGTGTTGGAAAAACAGATTACACCACGGCGTGGAGATGGTATTCTGTACGTACACACGCGTGGTGATTTCATTTTCCATAGGATCGATAGAAGGTGAAATAGGGTTGTTTCATATTTATAATAACATATCAGTATATGGGTGATACTGATGTTATTACTTTATAATAAAAAACTAAAGAAGAAGAAGTGGAAGAAGACAGAAACTTGAAAGAATCGGTAACAGATATTACCTCTTCTTTGACACGCCTCTTTGAAACCTCCTCTTAGAGCACTAATATTGGTCTTTGAAGAAGACCAGATCCTCTAGTATGTTTCTAGGGAAGTTTAGAAGGGAAATTGGCAGGGCTTGGCTGAGAATAAAGGCTCAAAAGGATGTGGGGAGGAGAGAGAGGAGGTTCCCTTTTATAAGACCGATGAGGGGCATCTTAGGAAAAACTAAAAATATTATTTTATAATAAAGTCACATTCGGTTATTAATATCTATAAATTGATTTATTTTGAATCTAAGGTTGGGATGGGTCTAAATCCTCTCAACCAATTGAATTTAGACAAGTTTAGGTTAGTATTTTAACCTTATCATTTAGATTTAACTCTAAGTTAAATAATTTTACTTTTACCATGTCTTCTTGTTTTCTTACACTATATGGTTATTAAACTTACTATAACAAGCCAAAAGAACACAAATTTGTTCATTATTAATATATATATCCTTATATAAGTCATTTTTCAAAACCTTATATTTTTAAGGATATAATATCAATTAATAAAATAATATTTGTTTAAAAAACTATTTTATGTCAATTTTGACACTATTTGGTAATTGATTTTTGTGCAACTCATAACAGAATGATAAGTTATAAAAAAGTTACTTAAATCAATAATAACATGTCATATTAACCTACAAAATTAGTGTAATTCATAAAAAGTCACAAATTACATTTATTTGGGAATTTATAACATCAATTACATTAATATTTCATTAATAAGGAAATTATTGCATCATCATTGTGTCATAAATAAATTAAATTATTTAATGTCAAAAAAAATATAAATAAAATACTATTAGGTAGGAAATAATTTTATATTTCTAATGAATATTTATAGTTGAATTTATCTTCTATATAACCATATAGTAAAAATGTTTTAGTTATTAATCATTGATTTTAACTATTTTCACTCTTCTTTAAATAAAATAATATTAAATGTCCTAATCTAATCCATGTGGACCTAAATGGTCATATTTTATTCCTAGGGATGTTTTTGGTCGAATTATACATATCCAATAGAACCGGTACATGTGTTAGGATAATATTAATATCATTTTTACATTTAATTAACGTATTTACTATTAACCACGGTAAATAAAAGTAAAAAGTTACTATTCACCAAAAATTATTTTCATCTCATTTAACCACATTTTAATTACTGACATCAACCATGTCTCTCATGTTTTTGAAATTCCAGTCACTGAAGCGGTAAAATTACGTTTTATGTAAATTTGCAAAATCTCCTAGGAGGTGGGTAAACGACGGTGAAAAGTTCAATATAATTTTAATATCTCTAAAATTATTATAAACTGACTCCAATGAATTTCATTGAACATATATAGGTATTTTGTATCTATTTTGACTTAAAATAAATTTAATTAAAATAAAAAATTATTTAATAAAATAGTCGGTTTTTAAATAGTAACTCAGTGTTTTCACTATTCATCAAAAATTGGAAGTTTTTAGAAAAATACCAAAAATTCACCCTAGGCTAATTTCGATATTCTAAATCCAAAAATGAAGTCCATTTTGAAAGATAAAATTTATAAAATTTCAAAAAGTGGTTATTACTATTTATAACGACTAGTTTATATATTATTTTAATAATATATCGTTGTTTTGTGAATCCCGGTATTGCGTACTACACACGCTATCAAGGAAGGTCGCGATTGTGTGTAATGCAATCTAATTTAGGGCTGCGTGTAGTGAAAGCTCCCTTTGGTGTTGCGTATAACATAATCAAAACATATTTAATTTATGCATTGAAAAAAATCTATACTTAAAGTTGTGTAGAATAATTCCTACAAAACGAACTTGAAATTGAGTGTAACACGATCCATGAGTAGAGTTGCGTATACTGCAGGATAATATAGTGTTGCGTATAGCACAGGATAATCATGGTGTAGCATAAAACACAAGACATAAATGAAATTAAAAGGATATTTTTCATAAAATATCGGTCTGTTACATTTATATTCTGCAATTATATAATTTTAATGGAATATTGAACATTAAAATTCTCCCCCCATTATATTTTATTTTAAAATGAAATCGTCACCCGAGATGTTTGAATTTAACAACATCATGGGTAATGCACTTTAATTTTCCTTTTACACCTTCAAAGATGTTAATAAAACAATTAAATATCTGAATAAATATTCTAATGTGTATTTTATAACTCTATTTATGCTTTGGAACAAACATATATATATAATACAATATTAAAAAAACAAAAAATATGTTTGTTTTCGTCGAAAATTAGCAAAAATTAACCTAAAACAATCATCATTATCATATATCTGATGATTCATAATCATTTCATATAACCAAACTATTTATAAAATAATTAAACCATATGTATTAGTATTAATGAAATATATTAAAAATTATAGATATTTACCAACATTTTACATGAACTTCCATTCATTGATAGAAATGAACTGATCATGAAATCTAAGAAAACATACACTCGTGAATGATGAAATTAATCTATATAACTCATCCAGAAGCCCATAAATGAACTTAATAAAACCATAAAGAATCAAATTTATGTATAAATATTATTATATTTTTCAATTAATGATGATAATGGGATTATATAAGATATTAAAGTGAATGATGCTTTGAGACACAAGGTAAGGGAAATTCTCAAACCCAACACCCTATCTTTGGGTTTTACCTCTTTCACCCCATTTTCAATATGTATCTTCCAGAATTATAATTTCCTCATAATTATATAACCTTTTATTGGATATACATGTTATTTTATTGTGATTATGTCAAACATAATGTTTTTCACTAAAGAAATTCTTTCAAAAAAGACATCTTTTATTTCCCGATATTAGTTCATCTTCACTAAAGGATGAAGATTATTATGTCAAGTATGAAATTCCATATTTCATTTTGTAACCCAATTTTTATGAATATATGATATATTAAATTATGACCACTCCTTTACATGGGTTATTTTATGACAAATATTGATTTATGTTCTATGTGGCATGCATAACAATGTTAATGTTATGATGTGATGGGAGCTCTCGGAATTATATAGCACAATGTAAATGTTATGATGTGACTGGTGAGCCCATAATTATTTTTGCACTATAATTAATTGGTTAATATGATGAATATAACGAGTTAATGTCTAACATGTTTGAACATTATTCTAGCTTTCTTCACAACTATATGTGGTAGTTTACCACTTTAACATAATGTTTTATTTTTATGCACTACCACATTCCACAAAATTTCTTCATGATTTATCTTATGATTATGTTAATTTTCTTATGTTATGGTTATATTTATTATAATCAACAAATGTTATATTGTTTCATGTTCTTATCTGTCCTCTAACTGGCCTTTTAGCTCCCCGTTTTTTGATGTATATCCTTAGGTGACTAAACGTACAATGGAGAATTCAAGGGCAAATAAGATGCTACCAAATAAGGTATTAAATAAGTGATTGTGTTTTATTTTTTAAAAGTTATATATTGTCCTATTTTTTTCCAATATAATAATTATTTGGATCATGTTCATGTATTTATTTTATTTTCAATGATGTAAAAGTATTGTAAGAAAAATAAGGGATTCTAGAGTCATACACTCCCTTGGCATATAGATCTGACCACATTATGATATCATTACCTATTACTATCTCTCGGGTTAGGTGACACTGACTATCATGCACCATTATCACCTCATGGGAAAGATAACATAGACCATAATGCCCATTGATTAGGCCATAGAGGACCATCATGTCCCATAGTCTATCTAGGTCCTTCCATAATGTCATATTCAACATCTAGAAATGATACCCTTAAAGGGACACCGAGTCATAATGGGTCCACCTATTACTTTGGTAACAAGAATATAACAATAATAATAGATACCTAGTATAGCATGTGGAAACAAGAATATTGTATAAAGGCACTGCATAGAATAACATCGATGGAAAATAATTTACGTAACATGCACACAAGTGATCTAACTCAATATTTTCTATGATTAAAAACAATAAACATTAATATTTATAATTATCATAAACATTGGTTCTATAAGGTTATAATATTTTTACCACAAGGTTATTAATTAAGAACTCCAATATTAATAAAAGTTTGAAGAATGAACCGCATTGTAAACCCATAGAGTATGTGGGAACAAATAAAGGATACGTAAATCGGGATCATAATTGTCAAAGAGAGGTTCTGAAAAGATAATTAATGAGATTTTATGTCAGGAAGGTGATTCAAGAATCATATACCACCTGGAGTCTCTCAACTCTTCCAATTAAGAAATATGTCAAAGGAAATGATACCAGTTCACTGAATCCATTTTCTATTGAAGAAAAAATAAATAATTTATTATTGATACTTGAATAGAACCAAAGGCATATTAAAAAACATCGATAAAAAAATAATCCATCAATATAAAAGAGATACAAAATGAGATTCAAAGAGAATAAGGTTCCACATAGGTAGATCTATTAAAAATAACCTGAAAATTCCATTTGTTCTGAAGAGTTATAGATTTGATTGAAAGGGATTTTTATTGAGACATTGAATCCTCCAACAATCTACCAATGAATGGCCAATGGATTAGTGTTCAATCACCGATCCTTTACTAATAATTTTTCCAAATATATGATTCATAAACACTTACCCAAAGAACACATGTTATCAACGGTAGATATTTATTTAATTAATAAATGTTGTCAATATTGTAGATCGATCACTATTCTATAATTAAATGGATATTTTATCAACATATCTAAATAAAAAACCTAAATCCATTATATATCTATGATTTTATCATAATAATAAATAATAATTTTGATTAGATCTAAAATGCTCAACATTCTAGCTTCTGGAGATTATTCGAGCATTTTATAAATAAGGGGAGACAAATGAGAGAGTCAAGTTACAATGTAAGTGGTTTAAAATTCATATTAGTTCCATGGGGTTTGAATGTACTATTAATTTAGGTGAATGAATTTAAAATAAAACACATGGGTTTAATTTAATACACACTTAGACTATATATACTAGTGAGCTGGTGGACCTCACCTTCCATTGGTTTGTCGACATGCTTAGAAGAACCACATGGGATCTAATATCTCCCATAGCTTTAATCGATATCTCATCATGAAGGATGAATTCTCATGTAATAAACCTATGTGTGTGCTATATATTTTTCTGAAAATCTAGAATGAACATGTATATAAAACCATGTACATTGAATTTAGGTTGACTGTTCCATTCCAATAAATTTTCAAAGCTATCAATTTCCACAAACTTGGAAAATGCAGATACTTCTTTAATTTATTTATTAATAACACACTATTCCCGATCTTCCCTACTTATCCAAATTTACAGTTAATATATGGAGTTATAATTTCGATCAATATATCCAATTATTTGAGTCATTACATAAATTAGTAATAATATAAATTTCAAAGCATCATTACATATGCTCATACATAATAATTACAATGATATAATAGAATGTGTAATTCCAACAGTTGGATCTATAATAAAAAATGTCATCCATAGAAATTTTAATTTTAAAAAATTATTATATGAAGTATCATCCTCTTAGGAATACCCTCATGTAACCATGGACATACTTTAATCCCTTTCATAATATGTAATCCTGAATGAATGACATGAATTTAAGAGATATCATCATAGAATCTCAAGGTTCTCATCACAACAGATAAATACGCCGACTTATTTTTATGATATATATTCTTTACATTAGTATAACATTAAATTCACGTAAAATAATTATCATTATTCAAAATGAAAAATATAATAATCAATTCAATGATTATAATAGTTAATCTAGAGTATAAATTTAATTTGTTTTATGGCACCAACTTTATCAAACTCTCATATAGTCTAGATCCAACTACCTATGATTTTTATTATACTATCTCTCATATAACTATAATGATTATAATAAGATAAATACTATGTTAAGGTTCCACTATATGTCCTTCATTGAAAATAATTATCATTGTGACATTACCTCTCTATGAAAATTACCCCAATATATGACACTTTCATTTCATTTTTTTCACCGATGTGTCATTGATTATTTTGTAAGAGGCTTCATTGTAGTTTTATCATAGTCTATTATTATAGGGTCATAAAAAGTTATGAACCATGTCCATCCCTTGAATTAATTTTAAAATACACACAAATTCATTAAAAACATGAAAAGAGACAATATACTCTGACTCTATTGTAAAATAAATAACTATAACATTTATTGAGCTATTCACAATAATAAATTCTTAATTAATGGAGAAGATATATCCTTACTATGGAGTTAGATCATCCTAATCTATCTATAATGTTTCATCCTCATATCCTCGTAATACTATATATGTATCTCCACCATATACAAGGTACATATCCTTGATTTTCTTCATATACTTAAGGTTAGTCTTGAATTCCTTCCAATATATGTCTCACAGATAATACTGATACCTTCCTACAAAACATGACGAATATGTGACATCTATACTAATACCCAATATAACATACATAACAAACCTAATCACTAATGTGTATTGTATCCCATCCATTCTTTTCCACTACACATGGGTCTGAGGACACATTTTCTTGGAAATATAGATGCCACTTGGCATGGGAATGAATCCCTTATAGAAATTTCCCACAATTAATCTTTTATATATTTTTTCAATTTCATTACCTTGACATTGTTGAGTAAGCCTCTTGTATATATCACAATGGATATCGATCTGATATATATATATATAGCTTTTCATAAGTTCTTTATATAGACACCTGTTTTTAACAACCTAATAATCATTTATAAGATTAGTATCTCAATTCCAACAAGAAATATGTCTCCAACATAAACTATTAGAAAAATAACCACAATCCCTCTAAACCAATTATAGAAACAAGGATAGTACTCATTCTTTAGGGAAAAAATTACATTATGGATTTAAAAGAATTATTGTTACATGACATGAACACTTAATTTAACCCATAAATAGTTATATCCATCTTTTATACTTCATTGCAATTTGTTTGAGTCAAAAACCCTTTAGGTTGTATGATATATAAATCCTCATAAAAGATTATATTAAGGAAAAATATATTCGTATACCAAATCTCATATTCATTGTGTAATTATATGGAAAGTAAAATTCTATTGGATTTAATCAGTATTGACTATAAATATGTTTTATCACATTTAATACATTTATGTTGTCTAGACCCTTTTGCAATAATTCATTTCACATATTGATCTAATTGACCATACATGTCTAGTTTTTACTAAACAAAAATTTTATACATATTGGAATTATATATACTAGAGGATCTAGAAAATCCTAAACATCATTTTATTATACGGAAGACATTTAAAAATCCAAGGATCCATTCCATTTTATAATTCTAATATCACATACTAAATTCTTATAGATTACATGTTCATCATTATCAAATAAAAATGATCCATAATACTCACTAAAGATAAACCCATACGATTTATGTTCTATAACACCTATTTTACATTTAAATTTTACTTGTGTATTTGGAACAATCTATTCCATATGGAATCTATTTCTATACTATGTATTATAAATCGAATTCCCTGACCACATCAAGGTTAATCTCTCCACCAAAATCTCATTTAGGGATGCAATCCCTCTCAAAAAATTTGAATTATCGACCAACACATAATTTTGTTATGGAGATCAAATCGGTAATACCCTTGAGTCTATATAATATGTATTATAAGGACATGCATCCCATGGTGAAATGTTATTACACGAAGAGACCATAACAAATGTTTCACAACCCTAATCATTTTGGTGTGAAAACAAGTTTCTCTCAACACCATATATCATAATGTACACCATTTTCATTCTTAGATTATACTATATTAGAGAGTATACTAATTTCTATAATTCATATCCCAAAAAATACAGTGGAAGAAAAAAATAAATCATCATAGATCTCACTAGGTCCAACAATGTGTAGTTACTCTTTTCATTCACAAAATAACACTAGGGTGTTTAGGGAAGAGAGATTTAGGATATAATTAAAATCTTTTAGATGTAATCAATGAATTCATGATTAAGATATTCGTCACCATAGTGTAAGAAGTGTTTCTTAATATTACCTTAATGTAGGTTCATATCTTCTATCATAAATTACTCTAATTTAAAAAATGATTCTAACTTATACCTCATTAATTATACCTATCCTTATCAATATATATTTTTATTAGAAGTTTTGATGTTTGATATCCCACCCATTTCCTCAATTGAAATGGTCAATATAAAATAGTTTGAAACAAAACTATAAGCTCTTTGTTTCTTTTAACTTTTCTATTGAATATAGTTTTTTTTTCATTTTACCTTGTATACACACATGAAATATGCCGTGCGGTTTTAGTTTGAATGAAAATAAATAACCATCTTGATAAAACATATCCAACCACTTCCCATTAAATGACATAAGTGTTGATCCCTTAGTAGGGTGTGGTATTAGTCTTTAGAAATAATTTTTTTATCTATTTCCAGCACATGGATCTCAAAATTTTATAAAACATTAAAATTATATAAACATTATTTACCATAAAAAATTGTTTATTTGTGAAATAATAAATTATCATTTCCATATTTAAAAATAAAATAATATATATTTATAATGGATATATAAAAAATATTTTCGGTAATTTTTGAAACCTAATAAATGTTATCTAGAACAAAAATCATCATTGTGAGTAAATTTTTATAGTATTCAACAATAACTCGTGCTTCCAATATCTCCATCAAATCCATCTCTACATGAAAACCCATTAAAACCCACTAGGATCTTATATTTGTATAAAAATTTGATAACTACATGTGTTATCGAATACCGAATTTTTATAAATTTAGAGGATTCACTTGATAAGGAATTTATATAAAGTAACATTTGGGTTCTTAGTAACAATATAAATTTTATTATAGTGTCCTTGCTTGGAACATCTAAAATAGATGGTTTCTAGGTCCCTCACTTTACCTTTGATATTACCCATTTTGGAAGGGATTTCACTTTTTTCTTGGAATAAATCATTAATATCTTATCATTTAATTATCTGTTTTTCACCATAATGAAATATTATTTTTATTTCTAAAATCCTTATGATTATAGAAAATTAAGGTGGATAGTTCTTGGAGATTCCTCTCAACATATTTTACATTATAAATTATAATAATGTTAGAGAATCTTTGAGGTAGTGAGATATAAATGAGATTCACAAAAAAAACCCCTTCAGTATAATAAAACCAAACATGTACAGATACTCAATGAATCCATTAATTTTGAGAATGTGAGGTATCACTTACACACATTCTCCATGATTTCATGTAATAGGGTTTTTAGAGATATCATATCTCTTCCATATACCCCAATCCTAATATAAAATAATGACGATAGGATAAGATGTTATACACATTCTTACCTTCATATAAATTGTGAAGCTCACCATACATAAATTAAGAAATAAGATATTTTAAATCTAACACATCAGGAATATAAATTTATAAGAGGCTTTATCCCTCCTCAGTAGCCTCTTTAAAAAGATCTATAGGAATAGGGGACTCCAATATATATCCTATTCCTATTATGTTACAATGAATAATTTTTTTTATCATTCTAATAAATTTTCACCAGTAAGGATATTATATTTATTGAAGATGAATCATATAGAAACTTTTGTGCTTAACAATAATTTCCATTAAATATATAAAAAATTACAGATTATAGTTATTGCATTATTTTATTAACAACATGTGATAATAATGAATTTAATTATATTTCCTTTTTTATTTTATCATGTCTCAATAGCCCTGACCATTGGTCTCAAAATTACTTATCACATTGACATTTAAATTTCAAAGATCCATATTTACATTCTAAAATATCAATATTTTTTCTAAAAAGTTTTTTGAATGTATTTAGGTATGTAGTCCTACCAACTGTTGGCTTACATTACCTTTATCCATTGAGGGAACAATCTAATATTGAAATCCCGTCTTGGATATCTGCGACACTTACCTATAATTTATAACATTCTCTGATTTGGAATTCAAAATCTGGTGTATCCTTGTCTTTTAAAACCAAAACAATATTTATAAGTCCTCATTAATTAAAAGTACCCTCAATTTTTCTAGTCATGTACTTCGGTCAAGGCTTTTATTCATAATTAATTGTTTAGAAGGGTTTTATAAAATGGTATTTAATGTTGGAGTTTTTATTTATTATTGGTATATTCCCTTATTTTATCTATATATGTATATATATATTTAATATTAAATCAATTTTACCCACGTTTTTAACCACGTATTGATAAAACCATTACACATAATCCATTTATTTAATAAAATCATTTCATATTAATCAATTTATTTATCGGATCAGGTACTTGAAACTATAAAATAAATCATTTAGAAGACAAAAATAAAATAGAATAATAAATGACATAATCATGGGATCATTTAAGGGAATATTTATTGATTGGAAAATAAATAAAACTATAACCACAGGGTAAAACCTCTCATATCGATCTAGGCATTAGTTTCAACTTTCAACCAATACTTTTATATATTACCTAGGTTGGTTTCACCTTGAAACCTAAAATATGACTTGAATCAAATCCATGCTCTTGAGTGACTCATTCAATTATATATTTTTTATAATTACACATAGGTGATGGGAACTAATGTATTGGTTTAGGTGATATAATATAAAACATATTTTGGTTTGCAGATCTTATAAAATAAAAGTGGGAGGGATAAAACATAAGTCGTTAATGTTAATTTAACAATAGATACTGGAAAAAACATGCAACAAATAATAAATTAAATAATATAAATACACATATTGGTCTAATATAAGATCATGACCAGTCATACACATGTAATTTCTATATATTTTAAATAAATTGTTATCATTAATTTTAATTCATTCTTCATTATTATATAAAACATAATGATTAATCTAATTAATTATTTTATTAATAAATTATTTCATTTTATCTTATTTATACATCCAAATTTTATTTAATATTCACATATACCATTATTTTATAATAAATAAATTTATTTAAAAAAATTGAATAGATTTTATTAGTAGTAAAAGTTTCAGGTACATATTTGAACTACAAGGAATGGTCCTTATCTAGTAAACTTTACTCCAAAAAAATATCATACAAACATATTATGTAATTATTTAATGTTTAATATCTATTAATTGACCCAAAAAAAACATATTTACTATATAATGTGGACATCTATTAATGAATGTGAGACACATAGTGTGTGACAACTATACATGACATATAGTTCAAAAAATTACACAAAATTAATTAAAAATTATAAAATGAAATGTACTATCAATAAATGACACACGTAATATAAATTTTATAGGTTAAATTAAATAATTTACTAATTTTTTGTATCCATGAATACTTGTACTAGTTACACATCATGTTCAATAATACATGATGCCTAACAAATTTTTCCCATTCCCATGACACAAGCGTCAGAATGTGAGTGAATTTCTACAATAAAAATTATCAAGGAACATGATGTGTTGGGAGGGTAAATTCCATGTGATGTTATTGGTATAGATCTTTTTTGGTCCTACGTGTCATTTGTTAAATTTATGGTACACCTTTGACCACGTATTTTCTGTAGTGAAAATGCATGAACTATATGATGTGTAACCCAATCACATGCCATGTAGTACAAAATGATGTGTGTTTGACTATCTAGTGAACAGTTAGTGTAATAAATACCCAATTTACCATTTAATGTATGATGTACCAATTAAATCAAGGGATATACAGGTGCAATGTACATGGTTACACAATATGTAGTCCAACTATAAGTCATGTTGTCTCGTCTTGTCTATACAGTCTTCTCACCACTTTTAGATTGTCACTTCATTTATTATTTAACTATCTTGCTTATGTGGGTGAGAAAAAATGACTAATGATAGATCTTTATGTATGGATAATAAGAATTAATTAATTTCATATAAATATTAATTTTAAATTTATAAATAATAAAAGACAAATAAAATATTATAAATTGATATTTTATTCTCCTAAAATCACTTTAAGGATCTATGAATAGAATATGTTCTAATTAGTGCCCATTCTAAATTTACTATTATCATGTTCAATTGATAATTCCAAATTTAAACAATTTATAGTCATTTACAATGAAATTTTTTAGTTGAAACGTTATGGATTTTCCAAAACCATTTTGATATTTTCACATTAGATATATTATTAATTTATGTCGGCAAGAATAGATACCATATTAGAGATATATTTATTTAAAGAATATATTTATCTTTTAAAACGTTTTGGTTTTACCATTATTGTAATTACAGAATAAAACATTAGTTTTCCTCTATCATTGATCCTCTCATGCTACTTTTATCTTGAATCATAAACTATAATGCTCTAGGTGTAGGCATAGTGATATCAATCATCTTATATCACTCCATTGATTGATGTAATTATATATTCAGTCATAAAGAATAATTCATGGTTTCTAATTCTTGATAGTATGGAGGTGTAAGAAAGAATTCAGTTTTTATTGATAGAAACCCCTACAGGATACATTAGGTGATAATTATCAAGCCATTAATAGTTTTTCACAATAGTTAACCTATTCATAATAAGCATAGTCATCTATTATAGAGTTATGGTTAGTGTTTAATATAACAAAATTTAAAATAATACTATAATAATACATTAAAATATTATCATACCTAAGCCTTTTAATAACTATGAAAGTATATTTTGTCATGTAAAACATTAAAAAATACATTAATAAATATTATTTTATCATCTTAAACATATATATTTATATTTAAAAATCATCTTAGTCCATCAGTACTCCTTGTTCATTCATTGAATACCAAAATAAATATTTAAATAAATATAATCCATTCAATATGTAAATAAATAAATATTATATAACCATGTAATGATATATTTACGTTGACAATAAATATTTATTTAATAAATGTTATTAAGAAATATAGAATAAATATTATTTCACAATGTGGATACGAATATTTATTATAACATTTAAATATAAATAATACATGACTTAGATCATTGGAAACACATAGTCTGAATCCTATTTCATGTATTCCTCAGTTAAATTCAGTGGGATTTCCTAATAAATAATATTCATTTCTAACAGTATAAAAAAAGAACCCATTTAAATGATGATCATTTTTCAATGATGGAAACCACATATGAGCACTTACGTTATAATACAATCCCTTAACATTGATATCTTATCATGTAATATTCAATCCATTTTCATTAACCTTTGTTATTTATACATATTTCCAATGAATTTATAGAAAGTAAATTTCTACAAAACCATTTCCATGTGATTTAGTTTTATTGTTCCATTCCAACAGCTATTCTGGGATATGATCATTTATAAAGATGGAAGAGACAATTCCTTCCTCAACATATTCATTAATAACATACCAGTTATGATGTACCTAACTAATAGTACTTCACCATGATTATATGGTGTCATAATTTTCATCAACACATTAAATTACATGATTCACGACATTATTAAACTATATTTTAAAGTAAGAGGATCCTTAAAAATCCTATTATATAAGAATTCCAATGTCATGAAAACATGTAGAATTTCTATTGGCAAGCCATTATTCATAATATCTCATTTAGTAGATTACTAAGGGTGAAATTTATGGGAATAAATATAATATTATTATTAGTTAGCTCACTAGAAATTATACATACTATGTTCTCCATCATAGAATGTCATCCTAACATCAAGAGTAGTACTTATGATATTTCACTATATCACCTTAAGGTTCTCAATATAGTAGGAAATTTCTAGGACTAATTTTTTTGTGATATATACTTTAGAACATTATAACATTAAATTTATACAATAATATAATCAATATTTGATAATATAAATTTAATATTAAATTATTTTATTTTAGAAAGCAATCTAATGTACAAGTTTAGTTATTTCTAGAAAAAATTTAACATCACCCAGCTCGATTGATGGATCCAACACTTATTTAAGAGTTCTGTGCATCTCTTAATTTTGATCAATTTTTAAAGATGTATGATAAATTAAAATTTTAATTTAATTTTTATATTTATTTAAATTAATTATTTTATTATCTATTCCTTTTTGAAAAGTGTTTCATATATAGTTGTCTGTAAGGTAGGTGTGATTCTACAAAACTATTTTTTTGTGGGTATCATAAGATTAGTTTACTGTCTATATTCAAAATTTGTTGTTAAGTTATTGGAATTTATATAAATCTTTTATGTTTTATTTGAGTCATATTTAATTAATAACATTATAATATTGATTTTTTCTGGGGTGTATAGTCTCTTATCGATGATACCAGGAGATACTCTATATTAGAGGGATGATATATTTGTATGCGTGAGCATTTTATTTAATTTAATACAACCATAAAAAGACATCCCATTAGAGATAGTTCCATAAAAGAAACTATTTTATATTATTACAATACTTACTATCTTTAATATTGATATATGTATATATATACTATGAAATATTGATTATTATTTTGTGTTATAAGGAATGTAATTATATCCTAGAATACACACCACATTGAAAGTATATAACAATTTCCTACTATGCTGAAATGATTTATATGCTATGAAAATATACCTTCAACCTATGTTCTATATACATATGATATATTCTTATAGGACATCGATAATATTTTTTATTAGGGATAGCATTCTAATAGTACTTTGAGAAAACTTTTCATGGTGTTCACCCTTCATAATATCTATGGTATAAGGATTATAAGAAACGACCAGGCAATAGGAATTCCACATATTTCATGTTTCATTTGATATTACAATATATGAAAATGTTTAACAGTCCTTTAAAGTTAATATCATTTATTATATAAATTTTATATCATGTACTTTGATGAATTTATGAAAATTGTGATTACATATTCTTATTGGCATGTAGGACAGGTTGGGAAAATCATAAGTAATATGGTATTAATGAATAATTTGAGAAAGGAATTTCCCCTACTAACTTAGTGGAAATTGATATCGGTATCCCTTTTATGGTGTTAAAATGACATGATTAACTCCATGTTCATGGTGGATTATATAGGAATGTTTGTTTCTAGAAGGTCAAATAATGAGATTTAAATCACATATGTTGATGACCCAAGAAATGAAAACAGATCAAATTAGATATAATAAAAAATATAATATATTCTAAGCTAACTATTCATTGGGGTATTTAATAACATTACAATATTAAATATTTTCATTATTAGTGCCTTGGAATGTTTCTAGATGATAAATTTAGACATTAGGAATTTTTCGAATAATTCGACTGAGAACGGGGTCTTCAGGGTCCCACACTAAGTATATCCAGAATCTATATTACATTATATATGAATTTAAATATTACAACACATTATTATTATAAGGTCATATAGAGTAACATTTATTTAGGTTATTAGGCAATTTAAATTATTCAGTCACTTGTTATTCAAGAAAATATATGTTATTTTAAAATCACATAAAGATAGGTATTAATTTATTACGTTAATTTAAACTATTTAATTTTTTAGGTTTATTTGAAATGGAACAAACTTTTATTTATTTTATTATGAAAATATTAAATTTTTTTAAATATTAAATTTATTTTGAAAATTGTGTTGTGATATTTATTTAATGTTTTAAAGTTTACTAGAAGCAAAATAACATAGACACCCCTAGGCTATTAATGACTGATCACACACCCCTCCAAGGGTTGATCCATTAAATAGCCATCCAATTAATGTTCTTAAGACTAAAGACTCATCATTTTATTTCATGAATTCCACTTTATAATGCACTAAAATTCCACTACCCATGTACCATATTACATCACCATGTTCTTCAATGTGTGCCTTAGGGTTCACCCCTGTCTACATCACCCCATATGTATTTTTGCATAAATGACCCAAAAATATCCCCCATGGGTTGTTTTTGAGATTTTAACCTCAGTCATAGGTGAACTAATTATTTGAGTCTTGTGTGAAATTATATGTTAATATTATTTGGTAGAATATTTATTTATACAATTAAATAATATTTATTTTTACCTTATTCATATTCATGTAATGAAAATAATTATAATTATTATTATGATTATTATTATAAATGGGATTTATTTAGGATAAAGATAATCATTAAGGGACTTTTGTAGTTATATTATTTTCCTTAGCTCTATAAATACTCGATTATATCATTTTTCTATAGCTAGCCTCAATGATTACAAGAGTGAATCTACATAATGAACAATGATATTTGAATAATCTTTAGGATTCTGATGTGACCAAGAATAAATAACGCAAGGATTTATGAGTATCTATGAATTAACGTGAAGAGTTTGATGATGACCATTAATGAATTGTCGAGCACATATGAGACACCAATATAGGTAATGTAACATTGTTTCCTCAAATTATATAATTATTCAATAAGAGTAGTCAACAATAATCAACAATGAATAAATTATTCCAATGAGAGACAAAATATTTATATAAAATAATTTATAATTATATGTGTTGATATTATTTTGATGATTCTAATGGTTAAATTCATTAAATTATATGGTTAAATCTATATTACATGATGAATTTACATTTTTGGGAACCACCAAACTTAATTTTTTTTCTCCTCATAACCATCAGGTGGAATCATAAGGATCAAATAAAATTTTATAATTAAAAATTGTCTATTGATCGATTTATACATTTGTTGTCAATGTCCATTTCTATTTTATTCACTATTTAATCTAAAAATATATTTTTTGTGTATGTTAACATTCATAACATTATGAACAGAAGAAGAAAAGATGAATAGTGATGAAATATACAATCCAGAGATTCCAGGATTATAGATGGATAATATATGACTATATGATTTGTTACCTAGTGGTACATGCCTTGTACACAAGTTAACTTCACCAAGATGAGTCATTTTATTTCTAGGTTATCCTGTAGTAATTACACAAAACATGCATTTAATACATTCCATTTATTCACATGTACAACTTAGGGAATGACATGTTAGACTACATAATTTAGAACATTCTTACACAACATGTAGTCTCCAAGGTATTAGAAACCACATAGTCAAGAAATGTTATATATTCATTAAAAAATTTGTTGAATGTCGGATTGGAAATGAGGATTACATAGGGTGTGATACTCTTTTACAAACCATATACCTCATAATTTTTTACAATCCTTATATGACAAATCCATAATTTTGTACCAATAACACATGAAAATATATTATCATGGCATTTAGCTAATTTGTACACACCGTGTATGCTACTTTTTTATATAGAAAAATTATAAATTTACTATTTATTCATTTAAACATCATCTATACATGTTTTTCTTTCTATTATTGACAGTAAATTCAGTGTAATGGGTTTTATATTATAATTATTTTTCACATAAATTAATTTCCATGATTAATCCTCTCACAATATGTATTTTAGATGCATTAAATCTTTAAACCCATGTAATTTTCAGGTTTCCATGTTATTTTAATTACCAGTACAATCATTGAAATTTTTTTAATTTCTGTGAAATTTATATTTCACCGAAATATATAATAGATGATAAAGATCATTTTATAAATTTCATATTTTTAATTTCTTTGTATCCACCACCTTCACCCACTATAATGAATTGATTAAATATAATTAAAATATTTAATTTTTTTTAATTATAGATGATTACAATATTTGGAAGTATTTAGATGGAAATTATGAAAGAAAATTAATTAATGTATTAGATTAATAAATTAATTAATCTGATTTGTGTTTTATCTTAGTAATGAATTAACTGAAATTACTTTTATCTTGTGTATAAATGGATATTTGTTACATGTGTGGATGATCATGAATGAATATATACCTATGTATGTGTATGGTTTTATTTAATTTATTATCATTTCAAGATTTTTTATAATAATTTTATAAAATTAAAATTATTTTTTTCATGTTATCACCATCTATTGTTAAGGGTGGCATTCACACTTAAAATTTGATTCTTTAAACTCCATAAACTATTCTTTGGTTCCTATCAACTATGTGTGTGTAATTATTATATAATAGATGGATCTCCAATGTTAGTGGAGGAAGGTCAATTTTAGATAATGATATGATAGTGTTTCTTGAATATATATAGTAATAAAGGTGGATTTTTTAAGAACGATCAATCTTAAGTTTTATGGTGTTATTCCCCCTATAGTCAAGGGTTAGTTAATGATCATATATATGAAATTATAAGTAGAAAATACCTTTATTATTCCCTATTTATTTTATTTCTACCTTGTTTCATGTTTAATTATTCATTCTTGTTGATGTTTGTATTTTCTAATAAATAAATTTAAAGGAATATGAGATGGAAATGTAATAATATGATTATACATAAATATTTTAATCTAAACAAGGTTAATCATTTATGAAAAATTAAATAAAAATTAAAAATTACGAAAATAAATAAAATAATTGTATTTTGGAATAATATTAAAAATTACTTAATGAAATATTATGTTTGAAAATACATCTACTACATATGTTACAATTGAACCATTGTTCAATGTGCATGACATGCCCAAGTTGGGTGCTTTGTTAATTATTAGGGAATTACTGTAAAATGTTTTAGGTTCAATTAACATAGTTAATTTTAAGGGTTCATTACCAATACATGAGTTATTTGAAGTTATGTTAAAGAGTTATGGGAATCCAAATATAGAATTTTTGGATTGGGGAGAGAACTAAGTACATAACAGAGATTCCATTTAAAAGTATGAAAGTTATTCCCTTCTTGAAATGTTTAAAAAGCATGTTAGGCCCACATATCTACTACGTGAATGCTAAAATGGAGTCTTTATACTACAATATAATTGATATAGAATATTCAGAAACAATTAGTGATGTTTATTTATTTTTAATAAAATAATAGTAGATAAATTTTTAAATTTTTCTACATTCTTATTTTCTAGTAAATAGAAATTGAAACAATTGGCACATTATGATATTTGTTAGGAAAATATATTTTATAATTTAGAAAAAAATTTATAAGAGTTGAATAGTCATTTATAAATTTTATTAGTAATGGAAGGTTTGAATTCTGTAATAGAGCAACATGTTCCTAATTTGTTTCATCTATAAGTGAGTACGGGTGAAAAGTATAAGTATAAGAGATTCATAGATTTTTCATAATAAATTTATTCCATTATTATTTAAGATATGTAAGAAAAGAAACTCATATAACATAAATACATGATTTTTTGGGCCATAAAAGCTTATATATTTTCCCTTCATAAGGAGAAATAAAGGCTCAATAAAAATGAGAATTTCACTACTTTATACCATAGTAAATTAGAATAATAGAATTTTTCTATTGATCATGATGTTAAAATGGCAGAGTACATTGATCAATTAAAAAATATGGGATTTATTTTAGATAATTACTTTTCCATTAATCTAATATTATAATCTTCATTATGTAAAATATCCATGTAAAGGATAAACAGTCTATTACTAATGAATCATTTAAATATGCTTCACTAAGAAGATATGGAAGTTAAAGATAATTGTCCCTCTACACTTATGGTGAAAAAAATAAAATACAAGGTCAAAAATACCATGACTAGTCCATTATCTATGTCTTCATTACCATATCATTTGGAAAGAAAAAATATTTTAAGAAATAGTTATAAATGTAAGGATATTAATTTCTAATGTGGAAAGAAAGGTTATTGGATGACTAACACTAATGAGATTAAAAACAAGAAATAAAAATCATCCATTTTAGTATATTCATCATAAAAATAATATATTTTTGTTAATTATTGGGTATTAAAAACAATATTTTTGTATCATATTTCTATAAATATACTTTAATCAACTATGTTAAAAAACATTACAAAATCCAAGGTGTGTTCTCAGGGTAGCTTGGGAGGGTGACTCATATAGCAATAAAATAAAGTCAATAATTTATTAATAAGAGGATTTATTTAACATTAATGTATATTTTTTAACAAAATAGATTTCTCAGTGTCCAATTTGACCAAATGAGACATTATTTCAATTATGGAATAAATGTTTTCATGGTCTACCTTCCAAAAATTTTATAATTGTTGAATCATAGATGAGAAACTGATAATTTATGATCAATATTAAATTATATACTTATACATAGTTATGATTATATAATTATTTATTTGGTAAAATTGAAACTAGTGGAAATTTTTTTATCCATAAAATTGTTTATCAAAAACACTATTCATACTAACAAACATACTTATCACAATTTATACAAAGAAACCTTTATATGTAATGTAATGACACATTCATTTTAGAAATTTTAATCCACATGTAAAAAAATTATCTAATTAGAATATATCTATAAATTAATATACCTTATACAATTTCTGTAAAAAAAAATTAGTAATTACAGAGTTATAAGTAATAAGTGCATTTGGTAAATTATATAGGATCCTTTGAGACGGCTTGATGGAAAATATCATAAACAAGTATTCATTGATCATATATATATATAGACTTGTAGATTTAGTAAACTCACATTACCATATTGACATCAGAAATATAGTGATAGTTCAATATAGATTGATGAGGAGACATATATTTGGGTTTAAAATCCTCCCTAATAATTTTCTAAACCTGTTTCACTAAATAGTAGTATAATATCTAACCATATTTCAACCAAAATTTATAATTTATTTCAAATAAGTGATTATATGATATAAATCCATTATGTCACAACATAAATATATTTCTTGATAATCACCTATGAGGTTTGATTTAGGTTCAAATGTATATCAATGTATACATAAAAAAATTATAATTAAATATCTTTTTTTATACATAGGATATTAACATCATCAATATATAAATGAATAAATAATATTGACTATATTTCTATGTGGGAATCACATCTCATTTGATATATCTAGAGAAATAAAGACTTCCATTAATTCCTGACTCCTAGTTTAAATGTTGGTATAAGATCATTTAAATCTATATGTTTTTGTCTGATGAATTATTCCAGGGAAAAATACATTATTGGATGATTGAATAAAGGAATATTTTTATATTCTCCATGGTGGGTGATATATTATTTGGTAGGAATATTGAATTATATATGGAGTATAAACATTAAAAAGTTGTTATTGAAATGTTTATATGTATTATATAATGAAATCCATGAACCATTATACAGTATCTATTTTAGTGGTTAATGTTACACTATTGTTAGATATTTAATAGAGACTACACATGGATGGTATAAAGAAAATTACTAATATATCACAATTTTTTATAAAAATTTACCATACCTATATCCATTTGAAATATTATACCCAATGCTATATACAAATTTTATTGGGTAATAGTTTTTGAGCCCATTTTCCTCAGATTAACCCTTATGGATGATGATTATATAGATTTACCAAAAGTATAGGCAATAATAGATAATCCTGGTAAGGAGTCAATGTTTCCTGGATCTAATTACATATCAAAACTATAATAACGATTACTTTAAATTTACATGAAAACAAATTTTTGATGTGTCTACAATATGATAGTTGGAGAGTTATTGTTTTCCATGAAAACAATGTAGGGAAACATATGTAAAACGATTTATTAGACTGATAGTTAAGATGAAAATATATATTCTCGGGCAATTAATTCCAATAGAAACCCAACTATATAGGAATTCATCCCATAACATGGATCGATGGGGTTTTTTATTTTGAGTCATGATTCACTATTTGACATGGTATTTAAAAATACATGTTAGAAACATTCATCTAAATTTTTTATAGTATATCATGGTTTTATTATGAAGATCATCTTCATATGTCTAAATGTAATTTTGAAATCAATCTAACTTTCCATGGAATATACCTATCCTTTATATTTCTTATTCTCAACATAAGGAGGTTAAATATCGAATAATTATATGAGAATTACAATGCTTATTAAATAATATTATATAATATTTATTAATAATGAAAAACGAAATGACTTCTTGGTGATCGTAGGAATGGAAATAAAAGTTTTTATGTGTTATAAAACTTATTTTCTTTTTAATTGTTTTAATGTATAATACTATTAATAAAAATATAATATTGAAAGGAAAAAGAATATTACAGATGATAATGGACATATCAACATTAGATTAAGTATGTTGTGGCATCTAATGTAGTATTAGTAATAGGTTTAGTAATAATTTTTTTTATCAAGGACTTATACTAATATAATAATCTGTTATAATTTTTTGACAAAACTCTTTAATATAGTATTATCCAATATATCATGGGTGACAAATAAAAATATGAGTATACTCAATGATATCATAACTAGAAGAATTTTATTATGGATATGGTATCATAGTGAGAATAACAACTATAGTTAACATGGTGGGATTATCATCGATATTTATATATATATTAGTAGAAGCATGTTTATCATAAAATAATAACTAGTGGTGTTCAAGTAGTTGGCTCCAGTAAAAGTGATTATTGGTTATAGTTGGTTCCCTATAAAAGATTTAATTCAATTATTGGAATATTCATATATATTAATAAAAATATATATATTCTATTACTATCACTTCAAGATCATTATTATGTATGAAAATGATTGTCATAGCCCTTTAGGATACAAATCTTGTCGAAAGTACATAGCAGTTTCATGCTACGATGAGATACTTAAGATGATATAATAGTACACCTTAAATATATATTCTATATTAGGATGATATTTTTTATGATACATTGATGATACATACTATCAGGGTTAGGTGGATCTTATGTAATTCGAACACCTTTTAGTAATATCCATCATAGTCGGATTTTAAAAATAGACTTTCCAATAGGAATTCAAACTATTTCATGTGACATTGGATATTTCTTCTTATGGATGTGAGAAATGTTCTTTAAAATTTATGATTTTTATTAATACATATTTCTTGTCATATAATTTGATTTATTGATGAAAAATGTGATAAAATATTCTCATGAACAAGTTAAAAACATTAGGTAACTCATAGCCAATATGATATTGATAAATAATACATGAAATGATTCATGCCTTCCTAAGATAGTAGAAGTTGATATCTATGACCCATTGATATACTCTGAATAATAATATGAATTCCATTGACATGGTATTTTATCTTAGTATGTTTCATTATAAAAATTTAAATGTAGATATTTTGACCACATTGGTTGATGGCACGAATAATGCAACCTTTTAAAATAAGATATCAAGATAAAAGGATTATATTACATTGTAGGAATTCATAGGTAGTTTTGATGTTTTTATAACATTGACTATTTTCATTATGGGTGCTCTAACATGTTTTTATAGGATAACCTTGGACGTCAAAAACAATTCTCCTAATGAAAACAACAGCATGACTTAGAGGGCCACACAATATGTATTTCTCAAATCTCATTTAAATTATATATGAATTTAAAATTTAGAAAAAAATATTATTCTCATGATACAATGAATAATATTTACATAGGTTATTAGTTGATCACAAATACCCAGTCACTAACTATTCAAGAAAATATATGTGAGAATAAATATAAATAAATTTTATTCATAAGGATTTTTTTTAAATATGTGAATAAAAATTATTTATTTATTTTAGGATTATTCATAGGTTAATAAAAATTTATTTTTTTAGTTTTGTGAATATTTAATAAATAAATATTTAATGTCATTGTAATAAAATATATTTATTTATTAGTTAAAAAACAATTGATATTTTTTAATACATATATGGTTCTTATTCCAAGCTGATGGATATAGAGAAGGACAAGTGAATAGAGTATTCGAGTCTAGTATAAAATTACATATTGAAATTATTTAGAAAATTATTAATTTATTCAGAGGAATAATATTTTCTTATCCGTGAGTGATGTTCATGTTATGAATATAATAAAAATAATAATATTTATATATGTTTTCATTGGGTATTAAAAGAATCATTAAGGGATTTTGTGAAATTATATTTTCTAACATATATTTTTAAATACCCAATGATGTTATTTTTCTATAGGTATCCTTGGAATTTATCACTTGTAATTTTATAAACCTTATAGAGGAATTCCCATGAATGGTGTTTGAGGCCAACCCTCCTCTACCTTTTCTAGTAAAGAGAGAACCTAAAGATTCAAAGTGACCTTATTGGGATTCTGATGCAATCAATACATAATGACAAATGGATCTAGGATCATCCTTGTTAGCATTAACAGAGTTCAATAAGGGTGTTCTTAGGTTCATGGAGCACTTGTTTATTTCCACAAGTGGGAATCTACCATCAATTTATCAAAAATAGTGATGATATGATAAGAGAATTCAACCATAATTAATACCATTGAATGATTTCCAATGAGAGGTAATTATTAATCTTGATATAAATTAATTATAAATCATATGTGTTGATCATGTTTCATAGAATACGATCTATTAATAAATTTAATTATCATGATAAAAAAATGTAAATTGAAGAATTTTAATTGTTGGGAGACACCCAAAACACATTTCTTATGCCTGAGAACAGTTAGAGAAATGAAGAGAAAAAATTTGATACTATTTTCAATGACTCCTAGATGTAAAATTTACCATAATACATCCATTCCTATACATAGGATTTAGTGTGATTCTATTGGATCAATTATAATTTCCAACGGATTTTATCATGTGGTTTATAGAATCGATGGAGGTTATTGGTCACACACATAGTTGAGTGTCATAAATTTAGTATACATCATTAAGAAACATTAAGTAATATGGATTAATAATTTATTTTTACTTTTAATACAAAACATATATGTTATATTAATTTTATCAGTTTTTGATGCCACAATTATGGAGTATTGTATTTATAAGAGGATATACACTGATCATACTACATGAGATAGTTATAGTTAGATACAATGTTAAATTATGGTCAGTATTTCATATTGGTTTTGTAAAATTAACATATTTTAATTTTTTAACCTCTTTTATAATTACCAGTTAATGAGATGTATTAGTTTTTAAATTATTAGATTCTAGTGATTTATACTAATTCTGAGGGTGAGGTATCATTAGAGTCGGGTTTTGGTGAGGCATATTGGTGGTATCAATAATGGTTGAGTGATTAGAATTGGTTCCTAAACAACACCAACTAGTTATCATGGTAGAACATTAACATCATCCGTCAACTAAAAAGGATCTCATGATTTTATTATAGTTAATATTTGTTCTAAATATTCTCATGAAATTTCCATTCTTATGGTTTTTCAAATTTTGATAACCCTATCCTTTAAAAACCTATAATCACCATATATCATAAAAAAGGAATACTGTATGGACAATTCTTCTATTATAAAATCACATGATATCATATTTCTCTATTTTTATGATCTAATTTTATTGAAATACATTATCCTCTATCAAATATGTTATTCTTGATTAATCATTGTGTGCTCCACATATATTCTTTTTTTTACTCTAATTAATTCCTTTTGGTTGCTTTTGATAATGATATATCGATCCTCAAATTATATTTTTCACAAAAATTTTGGTCATTACATATCACAACTCCCCTCTTTTTTTCATTATTACTCAAAAAACCACATTTTATTTTCATATTTTCTATAATTATAAAAAAAATATTGCATCTTATGATTCAAATAGAAACACCTCATGCTGAACTGATTTCTTTCATCTATTATAGACACCCCCTTTTTCATTACTTCGCTTATTTATCAATTTATTTTTTTAAAGATACTATAGAACATTTTAGTTATTAAATCCCTTTTACCTTGAAATATTTCTATTCATTCATGACTACCACTCCTATTATCAATTCATCTTCTAATTTTACGAATTTCTCATCAAGATCCTTGACCGGGTATTCACTTATATCTTTGTTCCTCATATCCATTAGTTTTTCAAGGAGGCATACCCAAATAATGCATTATATTTTTAAAAAAATTAAAATACAATACAATATATAGTATTGTTCTTATATCATTTATGTTACTAAGGATGTCAGATATTGTGAGAGACTAAAAAACAAATAAACAGAACATCATTTGTAATAATTATTTTAATCATTTATAAGTTGTGATTTTATAAATAAATTAAATTACCAATAAACCTAAAAAATATTGAAGAAATAATTTGTAATTTGATATTTTTTACTACAATTCACCCATACATTTAGGTTTTATTACCACATATTTCTATGAAATATATCTTGTAAAACACATGTTATCAGTTCCTAACTTTACTAGTTTCCGAGATTTATTAATTTATTAATTTTTTTATATGAATTTCATATCAATTTCCATAACTATAACTGTATAATAGAAGAAATATATTTCATATCATTATTATGATAATACATATAAATAAAATAGAGGAAAATATATATCCTAGGTGACCACTAATTTTTAATAGATCAGATTATGAAAACATGAAAGATTGAATCAATAACATCACAATAAACACGTGTGTAGATAATATTCTAATTATAACAGATAACAATAATATTCTAAAAATATGGTTGTTTTATAACACAAGAAAAAAAATTACTATCATGTAAATCCTAAATAAAGAAATACTTAGTTATATTCAATGGATCACAAAATCAATGTTTATATTTATTCTTGTCAAACAACTAATGTTATTTAGAGAAAACATTAAATTAATAATTTTGAAAATTCCAATTTTATTGAAACTAAAAAATCTATGATTCAAGTATATTACCAAGATTTTTATTTTTTTTCACATTGAAAAAATAACCCAAACATATAAATGTTTTTACTACCATGTACAACATACAATACTGTTAGTGAAATGGAATCAATAAATGATTATATTATTGAAAAGATGGTTTATATTATTCTAAAGGATTCGAAATATATGTGAGTTATTATTGATGGTATTAAAATTTTGAATGATTTTTATACTAATGATTTTATTACTACTCTAATTAAAAATATAGTCACATTAAAAATGGGTGATGAAAAGGAGAATAGGAAGAATGGGATGGCCTTTACATCCAGTTTTGATAATCCTATTTCTAATGGAATCGATTTTCATTCTAATTCTTCTGAATCAATATTTTTAACGAAAAAATATAACTATAATTATGATCAAATAATTTTAGAAGATAATGATATTAAACTTGCGTAGATAGCAAATAAGATGATTATAATTATTGGAAATATGGACTTTCATTATACTCAATAGAAAGATAAAATATTTATAAATGTGAATAGAAATTATTATAATTTTTATTATTATTATATTAAGCATGTTGGATATAATAGAATGAATATTCAATGATTAAAAATAAAAGATATAAATTATAATAAGAATTATAAAACTAAAGGAAATAATGTTTTGAAGGATATAAATGCAAGGAGTGCTAATGGATGTGATACTTATTCTTATTGTTAATCAATATATAGAGTTTCTAAAATAGAGAAGCTTATTGGAATTTAATAAAACATTCCCAAATTCATAAATTTCATATGGATATGTTATTTTTTTAATCTCTTTAAATTTAAACTCATATCCTTAATTTATTTTTTACATTGGGTGATGATTATCCAATATTATCGAAAGATGAACAATTTAGTTTTTCATGAGATGAGTAAGATCGTCCCACTATTTGTAAGATGGGTATATATTTTGATTATATGGAAAATAAATTAATAATATGAAACATATTTTTAACATACTTAAAAAGACCATGTTAACGTTGATAAAACAATTTCAACACATAATTCTAGAATATAAATAATATCAGTAGAATTATAATATAAATCTATTTAACAACCCAAAATTAAATCAATGAAATTTACATTCTTACATAAATTTTATAAATTATGAATCATATAAAACCATTTAAATATCAAAATGAAAAAATTATAAATGAATAATAAAACAAATAAGAGGAATTTCTAGACGTTAAGGACCTATACTGATGAAATAGATAGCTTCCCTTAGTTATAAAAATATGACCCTTATAAATGGTAAATTGGAATAATTAATATTAACCCCACCCATGAAATTATATGTAAAATTTAGGCATCTTATAATTGAAATTATGATAAAATTATATCATAATAAAATTATGTGAATATTTAAAAAAAATTATATTTAAGTGTTTTTATTTTTATATGTCATACAGAATTATTTAAAATTTTATAATTAATAATATTATTTAAAAGAATGTTAATTTTGATAAAAATGATTCAGAAATCAATATTTTAATGTCTTATTTTTTATGATAATTTTATGAGACCTTAGTTAATATTTGAATTTGTTGTAAAATAACTTTTTATTTAAATATCTATTTTTCATGTAAATAATGATTTTATTTTAAAATTGAATTTATCATATTTAGAAACATATATTTATAAAATGGAGATCATTTTTTAATAATACATTTCATAAAATGATAATGGTGAATATTTGGGATTTTTTCTGAAATACAAGAATTTTTATTGAATAGTTAATTCCTGTAATTTACTGTATAAATGCATTATAAGATAAATTCACCATTACTTGAGTTTTGGATGATGTAAGAAACATTGATTTGAACTCAAATGAAGATATAACTTTATTTAGTCACAATAATATACACTATTTGCATTCATGGGAAAATAAAAACATAATGAATAAAATAATGAAAAATTACCCCTCTTCTCCACCATAAAACACTCCCAAACCCACACCTCCTATTCACTTTACTAATCCTTTAATCTTATCAATTTTCTCCCAATATCCTCTTCCCTTGCATCTACCCACGTTCAAGATCTATTTTTCTTTTAGAAAGGACAAAACTGATTACCTTATGGAGGTTTTCAAGGAGGTTCACCGAAGAGGTAAATCCTCCTCCCAATTCATTTAATTTCATTTCCAATTACTTTATTTTATTATTACATCCTCACCTCCCCGATTTAAATGATCATGATAAATCCAGTATAATGTATATAATATAATTATATCATGTTAATGTATGATCCATCATTAATCTCCTTACTACATGTTTTATTTTAAAAATATAAATCAACCTTCAGGAGGTTCCAATTTACGACCTTTGTGGATGAAAAACTTTAGTTCCTTAATTTATAAATCATGGATGGTAATTAAAACATTTTGGTGGTTGAAAAAGATTATAAAATATTTATTATATTTTATTTAAGGTTCATAACACATTATATATACATGATATTAAATAATTGAACAAAACTAGTTAGTTCTGATTGAAAAAAACCACTAAAATCAAGTTAAAAATTTATCATTAATATGTTATCTAACGATTCATACTAATTTGTGAAAAATATATATAACACAAAATAATAATATGGTTTTTCATTAATAATGTAATATTACAATTCTAGATAATTATACCCATTTTACATGAACTCCATCACTTATAATCAAGCGATCCATTCATTTAATCAAGGAAATGAGCACTCCTAAATGATGAAATTCAATCTTATAACATATCAATATGGACATAAATAAACATAAAAAACTATATTGAAACAAATATATATAGAAAACATTCTGAATTAATTAGATAATTAATTTAATATATTATTCTACATGTTATGGATAAGTGCAGAACACTTTTGGACATAAGCTAAGGGTTTTCTACTCGAACCTCCAATTTCATTCATGTTACAATTTCTATATCATTGCCTTAATGAAATTATTATTTATTATTATTCAATAGTGATAAATTATTTTTTATTTTTCTATATATATATTCCAATCATAATACATCTTTCATTTTTGGTCTGTTACATGTTTTATAATGATATTTCTCAAATTCATTATTATAAACAAACCGATTCAAGGGAACTTCTCGAATTTTGACCTATTTAAAAGTGAAATATTTAATTTGTATTAATCAATAGTTAATTTTATAAAATCTCTAATATTGTTATAAAATAAATATCATAGTTCATTTCTGGTTTTATACAAATAATTTTCCAAAAGAACACTTATTTAAAAAGTAAAAGAGTATATCTCTCAAGTGTTACTCGATTATTTTATAAGAGCATTTTCTTTAATTTCAAAACGCTTATCCATCATTATCTATAATTTTGATTAATATTTTATGAAATCATCTACATAATTTTATTGATTATTTTATGACTAGTTTGACTGTTTATGTTCTATTTTGATACCATTCACCATATTACTCAATGCAGTTTTTTTATGTTTACTCTTTGGGGGATGTTATTTAAATTTCCAAGGTTAGTTTGAATATGAAAGTATATTTTGATTAGGTTTATCCCATTTTATATAATTAATGAATTGGACTTACTATGTGATAGGTGGGTCCCACTATGGCCCCTTGATTGATCTATATGTCTCATGAGACAAACTAGCATGGGTATTTACCCATTATGTATGGTGTCTTGGCTGAGGCCTTGATGGTATGATTATGATGTTCAGAATTATGCATTACCTCATAATGAAACTATTAATTGGTAGTCAATTAGATTATTCGACATGTAGAGTATCCATGGTTCTGTTTTGTAACGGAATTATTTATCTAGATTTCATTCCTTCCATGTCACTCTAATGTCTGTATTTTAATATCATGAGTAGTTTTATTTATTCCCCATGCCTTATTACTTATTCTTCAATTTTTTACATACCCTTAATGAGCATATGATTACACCCCTATATTATGTTTTATTTCATCCATGGTGCAATAATGTATATTATGAATGACTTTCAAGGATATTATAGGAGTTTATGTGTGATTCAAAATAAGTTGATATGTTGTATTTCATTTCATGTTATAATGAAACTATTAAGAATGTATCTATTTTTCCAATGCTACTATACTATTTGTTCCATTGAGATACAACTTCCTTGTTTATATTCTATTGTAATAAAATAAGGCATATACTCTAGTAAACTAGGGTCGGGGCCTTTAGAGTTGGTATTAGAGTAATATTAGTGCAATACATGGAAACTAGATTTAGGAAACATAGATTAGGGAACAAAACCCTAAGATATAATTTGAGGATAATCGTAGAAGAACGTCCAATAATTTTGGTAAGATATATATTATGTGCATATTCATATAAAATATATCATTTTATGAATACTAAAAGTGGATGTGATTTTTCCAAATATGTACATATGAGTAACAACTTTTACGAGGTGTTATGGACCTGATACCCGAGATATTATTTAGATAATTCAAAATTTATTTACAAACCATTATGAAGGATTTAATTGTAAATATTTTCTCAATGAAACCAAGCTTGTTATTATGAGATTATACATGAATATGATTTCAATTTATGTTAATTATATTACTAGTTCAACGTTAAACATTATGATTTATAGCCTAATTAATTCATGAAATAATTTAGAAATGGTGCCTTGTGGAAGGAATAGAAACCAAATTAACACATGTATCCCATATAGAGAATTTACTCCTATGAAAATAGTTATGTTGGATAGAGTTTCAACTAGTTTTGAGAAATTTATAACAATACTAGGACAACTGACTCAGGTTATGAACAATAGCCTTAAGCAATGAAGCATCATTAACCACAACATAGAGGTGAAATGTTAAACCACTTTATGCGAAAAAATCAACCATAAATAAATGGGAATAAAACCCCATTTATTACTTAGTAGTAGATAAGTTAACTAGAGAATATATTTCTCACTTTTAGAAGTTACAAAAGGGAGAAGGTTTCCATGTCAATTTTTCATCAATAATGAGATGTGGATAAATTGTTATCACTAATGAAAAACCCAGAGGATGAAGAGATTGAAAATATTAAATGGATGAATTTTTTGGAACTTTACAATGTAAAATATTTTTTTTGTGAAAGACAAGAGGATATGGAATGCCAGTACTTTAATCTAAGGCATAAGGAGGATGTGAATGTTTTTGTATCATACTGACCCAGCTTACCAAAAAACTGATAGTCGGACCGGTTGGCCACTTGACCTCATGCACATTTCTCTAAACGCAAAAGGATTTTGAATAGCATTGAGTGTCTATGGGTTGATATTTTGGAATCTATGCCCTCATTGGTAGAGTTTAACAAAATGGAACAAATAGTAAAAATAGAGGAAAAAGTAAATTACATGAAACTAAAGTAAACAACTAATGATTTAAAATCCAGATAGCCAGAAGGGATGTAATATAAAAATGATGCAGCGTATCACATGTTCCATAAAAGCAATGAAAATAGGGATCACTAAAATCAAGTACAATATAAAACAAAAGTAAAACAAATTGAGTCTTAACAACATCGAAAGACAAGGCCTTTTCCAATTCTCTCATGCTCCAAAGAAACAAACATGTACCAATAAAAATACAAATTCCTCTATCGAATCCTTCAACAATATAGTCTTTTTTGACACAGAAATATCACAGAAATAGGGTGTGAGAAATTAATACCATTAAGAAACCACCAAAGGCATGTGTCAATATTTTAGTAAGTATATGAAACAGTTGTGTATAGTAATGAAATGCAGCAAGTAGTGAGAAATCAGATGAAAAAAATACTAAAAATACCGGTATTAATTTAGTATGTTTTGTATGTTCATTAGTAGTTCATTTACTTAAATTATTTCAATTTCAAATTCTAGCCTAAGCCTGGCATTCCTCGTAAAAATAAAAGAACAATAGATGTCTCAGAAGACCTATTATCCAGAAACTAAATTCTGAACTCAAGTGTTACGCCCCAACCCTAGTTACCCAGAGTCGGTGCATTATTTTAATACAATAGAATGATTACAAGGAATCAAGTCCCGAAGGACCGATCAGTTTAGCAGTCTTGTAAAATAGATTACAGAAATGAACTTTACATTACAATTTCAATCATACAACACAACATAGATAGTTCTTTGAGAATTACATTATTCCCATAGCTTAACCTTTTTTATCAATTACAATACACTTCTTGGAATCCTAGGAAAAATAAAACCTAGAAAGAGGTGAGCTCAAACTCTCAGTAAGGTTAAGAAATACAGTGGATGATAACATAAATATTAACCATGGTGAATAATTGAAACCACATTCCTTTACAAAAAATAAACATGAATACTTATATGGTAGGAATATGAGCTGAGAAAATAATGCCATAAAAAACATAATCATGGGAATTCTACTAGTTGAATGACCACATGCACCATCAATATTATTTTCATAATGAGGGAATGTATAATGCCAGACATTCTAAAACATTTTATCAAGGCCTCGGCCAACACGTCTAAAATGAATAAGGCCTCAGCCAAAACCATAAATCAAATTGGAAAAGGGCCTCGAACAATTCCATGTCTAGTTGTCTCACGAGACCTGCCGATGTATTTAGGAGCAATAGAAGGCTCCACCCGTCACATAATAAGACCAATACATTACTACTATGAAAAAGATTAAACATATCATAAACATTCGTATTAATACTAGCATACAAAATCTCAATACTTTAACAACAAACCATGAATGGTATTGAAATAACAAATCCATAGTCAAACAAATCATAACTCACTAAATACAATATGTAATATTGTATTATAATAAATCAACCTAAATCAAAAACAATATCCATTAAAGGATACTAACATAGATGAAAATGATGAGTAAAACTTTTTTAGGGAAATATACTTTTTGTAAAATCATTTAAAAGTCACACATTTATAAAGGAAGAAATTTAAAAGAGATTTTTGAATCAAAGTATCCCATACGACTTTGAAACTTTTGAGAAGAATTATCATTTCAAAACATTCATGTCCATATAAATAATTCCTTCAAAAATCATTTTGAAAACATGGACATTAATTAAAAAGATTTAGGAAGATAGATCTTTAAAACATTTAAAATTATGATCATGATAAAAATTACCTTTCAAAAATAATTAAAATATTCATCTTGAAATCATTTTTATGAAAAATTGACAAGTATGATAAAAACATCCCAGTAAATACTTACACATAAACAATCTCAGATAATAATGAGATTGCGGAATTAAACCTAACCAATTTCGTAACTTACGATACGTACAACTCATGAAAGAGGTATCATACAATGAATATGTAAATACACATAAATTAATGTGTATTACACCAATAATACATTTATGGACAGTACATACACCACACAAAAGATAATAGTGGCAATATGGCATGAATCTCACAGGAATAAAGAGTGAGATGAAAACCCCTTACCTTTTGTCTGATATGCTTCGTATGTATCCAAACCTCCTGTATAATGATTTAAATAATGTCATTGACTAATTATAGAATCATATTCATTGTTATGATATCATATATGGCTCACTTATGACTTTATATTATTCATTCTTTTGTAAATTCCATGTTAAAGTAGCGTTTTGGGTAAAATCGTTTCATTTATCGTACGTGTTTGGACTGGTTGTTCTTGATATTATTATTACTTATATCATGATTTAAATAATTATATAATGTAAAACATTATTTATATATCATATATATTAAGTATATATATATATATATAATAGATAAATAAATTAAATGAAACACACCGTTTATGGAGACGGTAGGTCGTACGTACTCATGAATGTTGTTTTCCTTTCCTTATTGACTTGAATAGAAGTAATTATTTGACATATATATATATAAATAAATATATTATCTTTATCATGTCAAATACTCCATTATTATTCATTACATATACTTTATAATTATTATTGTATGGTTAACACGGAGAATGAATCTCATCGCGTCGTGGAGACGGTAGTCCGTACGTACGCACGAGTGACGATATCATTCCCATAATTATTGAATTGTAATAGAGTGGATGATATAATATTTCAGAGTGAGTATGATGTTATAATAACTATATATAGTCATTCTTTGCACCATTATACCCATCCAAGTAAGGTGGTGTTGGAAAAACAGATTACACCACAACGTGGAGACGGTATTCTGTACGTACGCACGTGTGGAGATTTCATTTTCTGTAGGATGGATAGAAGGAGAAATAGGGTTGTTTCATATTTATAATAACATATATTAATATAATTAATACTCATGTTATTACATTATAATTAATCAACTAAAGAAGAAGAAGTTGAAGAAGAATGAAACTTGAAAGAATCGGTAGAAGAGATTGCATCTTCTTCGATGCACCTCCTTTAAGCTTCCTCTTATAGGACTAGATTTGATCTTATGAGAAGCCCAAGACCTCCAGAATGTTTCTAGGGAAGTGGATAAGTGATATGGGCAGGTTTTGGCCGATCTTGAAAGCTCAAAATAGTGTAAATAGAAGAGGTAGGAGGTGCCCTTTTATAAAAGGGGTGAGGGGCACCTTAGGAAAAACGGAAATTTTTTTTATAATAAAGTCATATTCGGTTTATAATAGCTCCAAATTAATTTTTTTGGAAGATAAAGTTAGGATAGGTCACAATAATCTCAATAAATAGATTTTAGAAATGTTTAGGTTACTATTTTTTCCTTATCATTTAGATTTAACTCTATGTTAAATAATTTAACTTTTACCACATCTTTTTTATTTATTACAATATATGGTTAATAAACATACTATAACAATCCAAAAAAACCCCAAGTGCTTCATTATTAATATATATATCATTATATAAGTCATTTGGCCGAGCCTTAGATATTTAGGAATAAAATAACAATTAATAATATAATATTTTTTTTAAAAACTATTTTATGTGAATTTTGACACCATTTGGTACTTGATTTTTGCGAAAATCATAACAGAATGATAGGTTCAAAAAAAGTTAATTAAATCAACACTAACATGTCATATTAATCTATAAAATTATTGTAATTCATAAAAAGTCTAAAATTACATTTATTTGTGTATTTATCACATCATTTATGTTAATATTTCATTAATAAGGTAATTACTACATCCTCATTGTGTCATAAATAAATTAATTTATTTAATGTCTAAAAATTATAAATAAAATACCATTATTTAGTAAATCTTTTTAGCTTTCTATTGAATTATTATAGTCTAAATTATATTATGTATAACTTTATATTTAAAATTTTTTACTTATTAAACATTGATTTTCACACATTTAACTCCTCTTTGAATTTAAAAATAATAAATGTCCTATTCTAATCCATGTGGACCAAAATGGACATATTATATTCCTAATGTTGTTTTTGGTCGAATTACACTTATCCAATCGAATTAGGACATGTTTTAGGTTAATAATAATATCAATTTTACCCTTAATTACTCTATTTACTTTTAACTGTGGTTAAAAGAAAGTCAAAAGTTACTATTCACCAAAAAATTATTTTCATCTTATTAAACCACATTTTATTTACTGAAATCAACTGTTTCTCTCAGATTTTTGAAATTCCACTCACATAAGTGGTAAAAATATGTTTAATGTAAATTTGCAAAATCTCCAAGGAGGTGGGTAAATGACGGTGAAAAGTTTAATAAAACTTTTATATATCTAAAATTATTTTGAAATGACTCAAATGAATTACATTGAACATATATAGGTATTATGTATCTATTTTGACGTAAAATATATTTAAATAAAATAAATAATTATTTAAATAAAAAGTTGGTATTTAAATATTAACCGTGTGTTTTCACTATTCATAAAAAATTAAATGTTTTCAAAATAATACCAAAATTTCACCCAAGGCTAATTTCGATATTTCAAAGCCAAAAATGAATTCTATTTTAACAAATTCAAAACATAGAAGTGGAATTAATTAATTTAAAATTAATTCCTTTGTTGTTAAAACAAATAGGCTGTTTTTAAGAAACAATAACTATCAAAAGATTGATTATTGTTTATGTCCAATTTTAAAGTGAAATTAATTCCAATTGTATTAAATGGTAAAAATATATTATAATTACACTATAAAACCAATTAGAAAGATAATCTAGCCATATAAATAAATTAGATTAAAAGGTACTTTTGAATTAAAATACAATATTTTTAACTATTCAGTAAAAAAATGAACTTTATCAGAAAAATTCCAAAAAATTTACACAATGTAAACATTGATGTCCCTATTCTAAAGAATAAATTTATTTAGTCAAATTGAATATATATAAGTTTCGAATATTGTATTTAAAAAGGTTTCAGCAATAAAAGATGGTAAAAATGCAATTTTTAAAAATATACTTATTTTATTTAAAAAAATGAATTTATTCTTAGATTATGTCTAAGAAACTCATAATGTTGATTATAAAATTATAATGATTATATAAAGTTCAAAACTCAGTTAATACTATTCACAACAGCTTTTTAACTTCTAGTTTAGCATGTCATGATGCTCTTGAACTCGATGTTGCGTGTAGTGAAAGTTATTGATTTATTTTGAAGAAATAACACACTATGAAATCTTAGGGTGTTACATTCTCCCTTCCTTCAATAAATAGTGTCCTCTCAATTTGAAATTTTTCTTTGAAAATAAAAGGTTGAAAATAGAAAATATCTTTGTGGGAAAACCCACATCAGAAATGGGTTTAATAAAATTTAGTCTTAATAATAAGAAAAGTGAAATTAAAGTGTCACCACCAATTATGATCATAATTAAGAGAACATTGGTGTAAATTAAAGACTTATAATTGGAAGAAAAATGTAAATATTTATAGGTAGTGATTGAGATCATCAATCACAAACAAGTGTAAAATTGAGGGCCTCAAATTCATCAATCTATGATGATTTAAAATACCATTGGTTCAACAAAACATATGGTATTAGGATTACAAATTTTTTGTTTTAAGATCCCTTAACTAAAGAATAATAATTAATTTCTTCGTTGAATAAGAGAAGATGAAAAATATATACTTGACAAGTAGAGTACCATCCTTTAACTAAGTTCTACCATAAACACATCTTTCACTCTAAAAGATAATAGAACTTAAAAATAATATTCTATTTATCATATTCATATAGGGTTCAAGAAATATTAATTTATAATTCATCTACCAGATAAAAAAACTACATTATTCAATCCAGGACATCACGTGGGTCAGTGGTAAGTAATACACCCTTGTCGCCCTTCGGTTGTGGGTTCAAGTCTCGCGGCCTTGCCGGATGTGACGGGTTGTCGCCCAACCTCCGGGTTGTCCTTTTATGGAAATAAAAAAAATCCCAGACTATAATTATCCAAAATACTTATGTTCAAACTCATAGTCCAAAATTTATAAGGAAGGTAAACACAATACAGATCCTTTATTCTGTGTAATTACATGTGAACGCCTTCATCATGTATTCTTTTAAAACACTGCAACATCCAGAATTAACATAAAACCTTACTCATTACATTCATGATCCCTTATTCCTTATAGAATAATTGATATACTCCTTCTATCCAAAAATGTTGTAAACTCCAAAAATGATGGAATATACAAATCATTAATCAGTTTTGAGGTATTCAATAATATCCAATATAATTTTTCCAAATCAACCATCACTTATTCCAAAATCACTACTTCAATATCAGGACCACATTAAGGATTACCTTTCATTCATCCATGTGTTTTCCAAAAAGTTTAGCTTTCTACTAAGTCACTTTTCTTAGAACCATTTAATCTCAAATCCTCAATAAAATAGTACTGCAGTACAATCCTTATTTATCTCCATAATTTATGTAACCAGTATATTATTGATACAACACTCAAATAAAATAATTCTATAATAACAACATAAGAACGCTAGTCATTCATCTCCATCCGATCTAGTATCAGAACTTTATTATTATCCAATAACATCATTTGGTGAATACTCTGATGATTTGGACATTGGTTTATGTAGTGTCCCAACTCCTTGCAGATGAAGCGTTGTACATTTGAAACCTTTTTCTTACCCTTTCAATCACGTACTTGGTGTACTTTTTCTCCACACTTATTACAAACTCACATTCCCTTCATGCATTTACCAAGGTGATTCATTCCACATTTATCACATATTGGAAAATCCTTCTTTCCCTTATTCCCTATTTCCATATTTCTTTCTACCATCCTTTTCTTCTCTAGCTTCCCTTCAATGCAGTAAGACTCAGATAATTATTTAGTTATTTTATTAACACATGATACTATTTCGTCATATGTTGAGAACACATGGGAGACTATTTCCCTTATAAATGATGGCTTAATACCATGAAAGATATGATCCTACTTACTCTTTGGATAATACATATTGTTGGAGTTCTCATACCTTCTACTGTGCGCCATTTCTAAACAATGTCATACACTAGATTAGTTTATGAATCTTAATTCATAATTCCAAACATGTAAAATACCTAATGTAAATTGAACAGTTTATGGATATAATCCATAATCACAAAAATGTTTTCTTGGGGAGATATATATGCATAAACCCTTTATATTTGTTTGTAAAGAAAATTTGAATTATCCTAAGCATATCCCCCAGGAGTGTCATAACCAAGAGTGCAACAAGGCCCGTTGTCGTGCACCAGTTCTCGTTCAAGTCTAGCTCAAAGCGGTGTTTTCAGGTTTTACCCCTAGGTAAATTTGTGCCAGAGCTGCCTCTACCTGCTTGTATCCAGACAGGAATGTATTTTCTTTGAAAACTCAAAAAATCAGTACAGTACCAAAATTATAGAAAGTTATTATATACTAATCCTTAAAGTATATCTTAGGGTAATGTGTGGTAATCAGAGTTTATCTAAATCTAGTTTCAGAGGTTATTCCTAAACTTCCTCTGATACCAACTGTAACACCCTGACCCCAGTTACCCAGAGTCAGTGAATTATTTTAATACATTGGCATGATTACAAGGAATCAAGTCCCAAAGGACCGATCAGTTTAGCAATCTTGTAAAATAGATTACATACATGAACATTACATTAAAATTTCAATCATACAACACAATATAGATAGTTCTTTGAGAACACCATTATTCCCATAGCTTAACCCTTCTTATCAATTACAATACACTTCATGGAATCTTGGGATAAATAAAATTTAGAAAGAGGTGAGATCAAACGCTCAGTAAGGGTAAGCAATACAGCGGAAGATAACATAAATATTAACCATGGTGAATAATTTAAACCACATGCCTTTACAATAAATAAACATGAATACGTTTATGGCAGGAATATGAGCTGAGTAAATAATTCCATAACAAAACATTATCATGGAAAGTCAACTAGTCGAATGGTCACATGCACAATCAATATTATTTTCATAATGAGGGAATGTATAATGCCTGTCACGAACCAGCCCGGGTCGACCCTGAACCGGTCACCCGAGCCGGTCCGCGGCAAGTCCCGAGGGGCGTTCCCGATCCCCCCCCCCCCCCCCCCGGGATGGCAACAAGTGCCGGGCATTGAAACTTTAATCGTTGGGAACGATTTCAGCCCAAAACTAAAAACAGGATCGAAAGAATGAGTATAAACTAAGCAAACAAACAGACACTAAAGACATAAACAAACCTACACCACGACATACCTCCACGTGACCTCGCGGTCACCACCCAACTACAACCAACGTCGCTCCCACACTGAGCGACTCAAGCCAGGAAAACCTGAACACAAGGAACCTGCAACTGAAAAGGTAAAAGATAGGCGTGAGCACAAAAGTACTCAGTAGGTGAGCCCCACAACAAATCCCAATGCACCGCCAGTAAATAAAGAATCTACATAATCCAGGTTTGAACTATAATGTATAAAAGTAAGTTTTCACAATGCTTTACTTGAAAATCAAACACGAGACACTTCCCTTATTCCTTTTCGAATGTTAGTTCCATTTCATTAGTTTTAAACTCATTCTGAAAAGCAAAGTATTACATTTTCAAATCTAACTCAAAGAGAATAAAGCATTTTCATTTGAAAACCATTTTTTTCCCAAAGTCTAACAGCATAGGCTGTGAAATATGACTGAAGGCAAACAAGCAGGAAAACAAGTGCATGTAAAGGTAAACAGGCAAGGAAAACCAAGTACAAGTAAAAATAAACCAGAAGTTATCAGCAATAACCATGGGCACACACACACACTCACACACTCACACACACACACACATACTCACACACGCACACACTCACACCCAAGTGGTCCCCCGTATGCCGACGGAAGGCACCACGCCAGAGATGGTAGAGCACTATGGGTAAATCCCCTAAGGTTCATCTAGCTCGCGTGGGACCCTAGAACCTCGTGTCTCGGTGAAACGTGGCTTAGAAGGCCACGACCCTCAGAAAACGTGGCTTAGAAGGCCACGACCCTCAGAACACGTGGCTTAGAAGGCCACGACCCTCAGATATCATATGTTTAGTTAGTGTTGCAAACGTCAATCCAGCTAAGTGAAATAGGGACGACACCCATCCGGCTCACTAGCGCACTAGTTCTAGTCCGCCCACCTAGATACCTAGGGTCTCCCCGTGTGCTCAAACAAGTTTCACATTCACATAGTATGTTTCTTCCTCATATCACAGGACAAACAAGATATTGCACACAAAAGTCACCATTTCCACACCCAAACAAGATTTCAAAACTCACGCACGCCAAAAATACCTTTCTAGAAATATAAATGTCATCACCCAATCATTTCGCAAAAACCCCTTTCTTTGAAACACTCAAACAAGAACATAACCAACTTTCACAACCTAGAAAACATTATTTTTAATAACACAACAAGGGAAAACATCTTTCGTCAACCAAGAACCACACGTAAAGTTTCCAAAAACAATTTCAAAGGGTCACACGACGTTTTCACTAATCAAGGTTACAAGAAAACACCATTTTCCATAAACAGTACATTTACTAATTTACACATGCCAAAAACATTTCAAAACCCAATTCAACATGTCTTTCGTTACTCAGGAAGAACCATTTAGCGACATTACTATGAAATCCCACAATTGAAACCAAGAAAACACTTTTAATGAAATGCTAGAATTAAACAGTTTGCCTTATCAGCAAATCACCACACTATAAAAACTACTTAATATTATTTTTCTTAAATTTACTGAAATTCAATAAAAAGGACAAGGAATAAATAAATTCATAATTTAGAGGCAAGTGCATAGGGCGACCTACCTCGAATCGGAACGACGATTGACACGGCCCAAGACTCCCGTTGCGAAAATGGCGCATCGAATTGCGCCGTCGAACAGATCCTAAAACAGTAGACCGAAAAACGGGTTTAACGATCAGTAATAATAATATAATAGCAGTAACCAATATATAATGTTAATATCAGTATTAATATAATAACAATAATAATATAGTCGTAACAATGACAATAACAATAATAATATAATTAGCATAATAATAATACATCAATAATAGCAATAATAATAATATCATAATATTAATACAATATTAATAATAGGAACAATGCCAATTTAATATAATCATAATATATTAATAATATAATAAAGATAATAATATAAAATAATGTCAACATAATAATATTAATAATAATAATATAATGACAATAGCATAATAATAATAATACTTTAATAATAATAATAAGAATATCATAACATAATAATAATAATAAAAATAATATGATAATAATTAAAATAATAATAAATATATTAGTAGTAATAATAATAATAATAATAATAATAATATGTTAGTAATCATAACAATAATAATAATAATAATATGAAATGTTAATATCAATAATAATAACAATAAAAATAATAAAAATAATATAATAATAATAATAATAATAATAATATAAATATTAACATAATAATAATACAAATATTAACATAATAATAATAATAATAATAATAATAACATACTAATAATAATGTAATTATAATATTATTAACATAACAAAAATAATAAACTTTATATAAAATTGACCAAAAATAAGAAATAAAAAAAATAAAAATGAAAACAACTTACAGCAGGGGGGAACGGGTCGGCGACGGAAGGAGCAGGCGGCGCGGGGTCGGCGCAAGGCGGAGGAGCAGGGAGGAGGCCGGCGGCTGGGTCGTCGGAAGAGGTCGGTAGGCCGGGACAGGGGGGGAGTTCGCGCGGGAGGCGGCGGAGCAGGGAGGCCGGCTCGACGGGGTCGCAGGACGGCAGGGAGGCTGCTGGGTGCGGGGCGCGGCGGAGTGCGCAGGGGGAGAGCAGGGGAGGGGAGCGGCCGGGGCGGCGGCTCGGTGCAGCGACGGAGCAGGAGCCGGAGCGGCGGGGTTGGGCGAGGGAAAGCTGGGGAGGAGAGGTTGGGCGCGGCGAGGCAGAGTGCGCAGGACGGAGCAGCGTCGGAGGGGGGTGCACCGGAGGTCGGCCGCGCAGAGGAGGCCGGGACAGGGGGTTGGACGGCGGCGCAGGGAGGAGGCAAGAGCCCGGAGGTGGAGGTCCGAAGGCGGCCTAGCTAGGTTGGGTGGCCGGAGCATGAGGAGGGGTGAGGTGAGTTCAAAGGCAGAGGGCCTGGGTGCAGAGGCCAGCGCTGGGAAGGAAGCAGGGGGTGAGGCCAAGGACCTTGGGCGAGGGCGAAATTGAGGGGCGAGGGTGGATGCGTGGAGGGGTGAGGTTGGATGCGTAGAGGGGAGAAGGAGAGGGAGAGCTGCGCGGCGGGGCTGCTGCTGGGTGCGGCGAAGGCGGAGGGAGGCTGGAGAGAGAGAGAGGTGAGGGGGGGGTGGCGGCTACGGGGAGGTAGCATTAGGGTTAGGTTTATACTATATATATATATATATATATATATGTGTGATAAAAACAATAATTATAATCATAATAATAATGATAAAACATATATTATTAATAACAATAAGACTTATATCATAATAATAAAACTTATAATAATAACAAATAATAAATTAGTTAATTCAAATAATAATTATTTTTGACCAAATATTTAAAATAATAATTACAAAATAATTTAAAGATGTTACACATATACATATATTTATACATATAGATCTATACATATACATACATTATTACGCATATATGTATATAAACGTATATAAACATATATACAATAATAATAACACATATAAAAAGGTATTAACAATAAAATACCAACATAAAAATTATAATATTTAAAACACCGGGTGAACACACTGTCACCCGGGCTGAACGCACGGTCACCGCTAACGATGCGGTGACCGCGCACCGGCGCAAAGCCACCAATCGCAATTAATCTTCGAAAAATTTAAACCGGGACCAAGAAAGAAGAAAAAATTTCGGACGTCCGCGGTCGGGGTGTGACAATGCCAAACATTCTAAAACATTTTATCAAGGCCTCGGCCAAGATGTCTAAAATGATTAAGGCCACTGCCAAAACCATAAATAAAATTGGGAAAGGGCCTCACCCAATTCCACATCTATTTGTCTCATGATACCTATCGATACATAGAGGAGATATAGCGGGCTCCACCCATCACTTATGATGTCCAATACATTCCTCATATGAAAAACTTTAAACATATCATAATCATTCGTATTAAAACTAGCATACGAAATCTCAATACTTTAACCATAAACCATTAATGGTATAGTAATAACATGTCCCCAGTCAAACATATCATAACTCACTCAATACAATAGGGAATATTGTATTATAATAAATCAACCTCAATCAAAAACAATATCCAGTAAAGGATTCTGACATAGTTGAAAATGATGAGTAAAACTTTTTGAGGGAAATTTCTTTTTTGTAAAATCATTTAAAAGTCACACATTTATAAAGGAAGTAATTTGAAAGATATTTTTGAATAAAATTGTCCCATACCACTTTTAATCTTTTGAAAAGAATTATCATTTCAAAAAATTCATGTCCATATAAATAATTCCTTAAAAAATCATTTTGAAAACATGCACATTAATTAAAAATATTTAGGAAGATAGATCTTTAAAACATTTAAAAATCTGATCTGGAAAAAGAGTACCTTTCAAAAATACTTAAAATATTCATTTTGAAATCATTTTTATGAAAAATAGACAATGATTATAAAAATGTCCTTGTAAATACTTACACATAACCAATCTCGGATAATAATGAGATTGAGGAATTAACTCTTACCAATTTAGTAACTTATGAAACGTACAACCCATGAAAGAGGTATCATACAATGAATATGTAAATACACATAAATTAATTTGTATTACAGAAAGAATATAATTATGGACAGTACATACACCTCAAAAAAGATAATAGTGGCAATATGGCATGAATCTCACGGGGATAAGGAGTGAGATGAAAACCGCTTAACTTATGTCTGATATGCTTCGTTTGTATCTGAACCTCATGTTTAATTATTTGAATAATGTCATTGACTTATTACAGAATCATATTCATTGTTATGATATCATATATGGCTCACTTATGACTTTATATTACTCATTCTTTTGTAAATTTCATGTTAATGTAGCATTTTGGGTAAAATCGTTTCATTTATCGTATGCATTTGGACTTGTTGTTATTGACATTTTTATTACATATATCATGATTTAAATACTTTTATAATGTAAAAATTTATTTATATATCATATATATTCAGTATATATATATATACATATAATAGATAGATAAATGGAATGAAACACATTGTTCATGGAGACGGTAGGCCGTACGTACGCATGAACGCTATTTTCCTTTCCTTATTGACTTGAATGGAATTAATTAGATGAAATATATATATATACATAAATACAGTAGCTTTATAATGTCATATATTCCATTATTATTCATTATATATACTTTATAATTATTCTTGTATGGTTAACATGGATAATGAATCTCATCGCGTCATGGAGACGGTAGTCCGTACGTACGAACGTGCGACAATATTGTTCCCATAAATATTAAATTCCATAAGAGTGGATGATATAATATTTTAGAGTCAATATGATTTTATAATAACTATATATAGTTATTCTTTGCACCATTATACTCATCTGAGTATTGTTGTGTTGGAAAAACAGATTACACCACGACATGGAGAAGGTATTCCATACATACGCACCCGTAGAGATTTCGTTTTCCGTAGGATGGATAGAAGATGAAATAGGGTTGTTTCATATTTATAATAACATATCAGTACATAATAAATACTGATGTTATTAATTTATAATGAAACAACTAAAGAATAAGAATTTGAAGAAGAAAAAAACATGAATGAATCTGTAGAAGAGATTACCTCTTCTTCGACGCACCTCCATTAAGCTTCCTCTTAAGGGACTAGAGATGGTCTTTTGAGAAGAAAAAAACCTCCAGAATGTTTCTAGGTAAGTTTATAGGTGCAATGGGTAGGTATTGTCCATGCATGAAAGCTCAAAATTGTGTAAATAGAAGAGGGAGGAGGTGCCCTTTTATAAGAGGGGTGAGGGGCACCTTAGAAAAAACGCAAAATATCATTTTATAATAAAGTCATATTAAGTTTATAATAGCTCCAAATTTATTTATTTAGAAGAAAAGTGGGGATGGGTCTAAATCCTCTCAATGGATAGATTTTATACATGTTTAGGTTACTATTTTAACAATATCATTTAGATTTAACTCTATGTTAAATAAATTAACTTTTACCGTGTCTTTGTGTTTTCTTACACTATATGGTTAATAAACTAACTATAACAAGCCAAACAAACCCCATGTGGTTCATTATTAATATATATATCCTTATCTAAGTCATATGGCCGAGCCTAATATTTATAGGAATAAAACAACAATTAATAATATAATATTTGTTTTAAAAACTATTTTATGTCAATTTTGACACTATTTGGTACTTGATTTTTGTGAAAATCATAACAGAATTATAAGTTTAAAAAAAGTTAATTAAATCAACACTAACATGTCATATTAACCTAGAAAATTATTGGAATATATAAAAATTATAAAATTACATTTATTTGTTTATTTATAACATCAATTATTTTAATATTTCATTAATAAGATAATTACGGCATCATTATTGTGTCATAAATAAATTAATTAATTTAATGTCTAAAAATTATAAATAAAATACCATTATGTGGGAAATATTTCTATCTTTCAAATGAATATTTATAGTCGAATTTATCTAATATATAACTATATATTAAAAATTATTTACTTATTAATCATTGATTTTCACACTTTTAACTCCTCTTTGAATTTAATAATAATAAATGTTCTAATCTAATCCATGTGGACCTAAATGGACATAATATATTCCTATGGTTTTTTTTGGTCAAATTACACATATCCAAAATAATTTGGACATGTGTTAGGGTAATAATAATATAATTTTTACCCTTGATTACCCTATTTACTTTTAACTGTGGTAAAAAAAGTAAAAAGTTACTATTCACCAAAAAATTATTTTCATCTCATTGAACGAAATTTTACTTACTGACATCACCCGTGTCTCTCGTATTTTTGAAATTCCACTCATAGAAGCGGTAAAAATAAGTTTTATGTTAATTTTCAAAATCTCCTAAGAGGTGTGTAAAAAACGTTGAAAAGTTCAATAAATTTTTTATATATATAAAATTATTATAAAATGAATCCAATTAATTAAATTGAACTTATATAAGTATTATGTATCTATTTTTGACCTAAAATAAATTTAAGTAAAATAAATAGTTACTTAAATAAAAAGTCGGTTTTTAAATAGTAACCCAATGTTTTCACTATTCATTATAAATTGAATGTTTTCAGAAAAATACAAAAATTCCACCGAAGGCTAATTTTGATATTCCAAATCCAAAAATGAAGTCTATTTTATCAAATTCAAATCATAGAAGTGAAATTAATTAATTTAAAATTAATTACCATTATTAAAATAAAGAGCATGTTTTTAAGAAACAATAACTATCAAAAGATTGATTCTTGTTTTTGTAAAATTTTAAAGTGAAATTAATTACAATTTGATTAAATGGTACAAATTTATTATAATTACACTTTAAAATCAATTAAGAAGATAATCTAGCCATATAAATAAATTAGATTAAAAGGAACTTTTGAATTAAAATATATTATTTTTAACTATTCATTAAAAAATGAACTTTATCAGAAAAATTCAAAAAATTTACACAATGTAAATTTTTATGTCCCCGTTATAAAAAATAAATTTATTTAGTCAAACTGAATATATATAAGTTTCAAATATTGGATTTAAAAAGGGTTCACCATTAAAATATTGTAAAACTTCTTTTTTGGTAAATATAGTTCTTTTATCTGAAAAAAAATGAATTTCTTCTTACATTATGTCTAAGAAACTAAGAATATGGATTCTAAAATTATAAGGATTATATTAAGTTCAAAATTCAGTTTATACTATTCACAACAACTTTTGAACGGCTAGTTTGGTATGTCGTGATGCGCTTGAACTCGGTGTTGCATGTAGTGCAAGTTATTAAATTATTTTGAAGAAATAACGCACTATGAAATCTTGGGGTGTTACATCAAGCATGTGCTTTGTCTTGGAATATGTGTCACAATTCCTTCTATTAAATCATTTAAGTGTATCATGATTCAGTTCTTGATATTACTATATTGGAATTCATGTATTACTATAGGTGTAATTCTACAGACATCCTACTAGTATGTTCTCATCGGTCTACTTAGAGAGCTCGTGTATAACTCTTGATGATGGTATATGTTCAAGCGAGTCCATGCTCAGTGGTCATACTAGAGATCCCCAAGGAATCCCTCTATGTATACAAATAAGTTAAAGTCAATTTAGTTCATCCCTATATGTGCTACAGGGGATCCCAAGTGTCACTAATGATATATAAACAAAAACCTCTCGAGTCTATCCATATCTTTCTAAGATGAACCAATGTATCACCAAATGTTCAAGGTAAAATAGTCAAGTGATTCCTTTCAAGGAATTCTAATCTGAACTCATGTATTATCGAATGTTATTTTCCATATATCAATTTAAATAAAATAAAACATTCCAACCATCATAACAAGTAGAAATAGTCCATGACAAAGGGGAAAACTCAAACCCTGAACCATAATCAAATACTCATAATTCTAACACAATTGCAATTTTAGATAATAATCAAGTTCATTTTAAACAACCCTAAAAGGGAATATAAATGCATGCCAATAAAAATCCTTGAGGTAAATGGCTAATCAAATTATATAAGGGAAACACACCTGCTGTGTGGCCCTCAACTGACAAATGGATCTAAAAATGATTCAATTCATTGAACTCATTATCACAACAACATTTAATAATAAGAATGATAGATTTCAATTTATGGAAACACACTAAACGTGGGTGCGCAGAACAACATCGCATATAAACATATCAGAAAATTAATTAGAGGCACAAGACCACCTAACTTGATGTTGTATTAGCGATATAAACTAATGTCGACCCTTGAACTAGTTTGGAAAATTATAGATATAAGAAAATAGGTAAATAAATAAACAGTAAATAAATTCTTCTAGAATATAAATCATCTATAATGGCTCAAGGAGAATAAATATCTTACCGAGGGGAATCCAATGAGACCGACATCACCTGAATCTGGTTCCAGACAATGAGACAGGAGAAGGATTTATTCCCGAAACTCCTGGTTCTTCACTCGTCGTTTGTTCTATCCTGGAAAGGAGAAAACAAGGCTACTTCCCATTTTAAGCTAAAATTTAGTGGTACATGGCATGTACCCTAGTATAGTCAGTGCATATTTCATTTTATTTTATATAAATTCACTGAAAAACATTAGCGTCTTCCACCGAACTTCCAACATGACTACACAGCATGTACTTTGAAGTACACGGCATGTAGTGTCTTTTTCTTCTCTCATGGACAACAACTCACCTCGTGTATCCCCATCTTACACTACCAGAATACATGGAATGTACATAAGATTACATGGATTTTTCTACTAAAAAACATTTTTCCTATTTTCCTTGATTTCTGAATAAAAACTTAATGGAAAACAATAACGAACAAAAAACCCATCATAAGATGAATTGAGTTATTTAAAAAATCCCTCGTTAAAGAAATTCTCCCTAGAATTTCCCTTTAATGGGTGGTAAAGGAAATCTATGAACAACTCCAGCCACTGAGATCGTACATCAGCCTCCCTCTCCCAAGTCTCATCATGTACTCGGATATTCTACCATAGAACCAGAATGAGTGGAACAGATAAGCCTTGGAGAACACTTGTGCTCCTTTCAAATATATGAATTGGATGCCACTCAAATAATGAAACAACCTGATGCTCAACCTCATGGGGTTGAAAGACATCTGACAAGTTTGAGTGATAGCGGTACAACTGAGATACATGGAAGACATTGTGCATTGATCAGTACCAATAAGGCTACTGTAACCTATAAACAATAGACCCGACTCGTTACAAAATCTCAAATAGTCTGACATATCACATTGAAAGCTTAACCATTCTCATGAACCACTTGGGTCCTAACCTCAGCTCAACGCGTAGGAAAACAAGATCCCAAACCATAAACTCCAAGGTTCGTCTACAACGATCGACATAATATTTCTAATGAGACTGTGTAGTAGCCATCCGTCTCTAAATCAAGTGAACATGCTCAGTAGTTTCTTAGACAAGACGTGGTCCTAGCATAGTTGCCTCTCCCTCCTCCAACCAACATAATGGTTATCCGCATGGCCTACCATACAAAGCCTTATATGGAACCATTTAAATAGTATATTGGAAGCTATTATTATAGGCGAAGTCAACCAGAAGTATGTGTCTCTACCAAGATCCCCTAATGTTCATGACCCATGAATGCAAAATGTCCTCTAGAACATGTATCTTATTCTCTAACAAACCATCAGTCTGTGGGTGGTATGTTTTTCTCAGAAGAACCTATGTACCCAATAACCCCTGAAAAATATTCTAGAAATGAGGTGTAATGTAGGAATCCCTATCTGAAATGATTGAACAAGTAACCCTATGAAGTTGTACAACCTCAAAAATATTCCTCTTTCTGAGATCATCTACACCAAAAGTCTACTTGATCGGAAAAAAGTGAGAAACCTTTGTAAACCTATCAACTATAACCCACACAACATTGTTACCTCTAGGAAACCTTGGTAACCCTATCATGAAAACCATCACAACATCATCACATTCCCACTAAGGAATGGATAGATGCTATAAAATTATAGCTAGCCACTGATGTTCCATATTCACCTACAAACAGGTGGAACACCTCATAACAAAACCAACTACTTCACTCATTATTCTTTTCCACCAGTACTAAGGACACGAGTCATGGTACATCTTGGTGAATTCGGGATGCACTAACCATGAGGAAGCATGAAACTCCCACAACACCATCTCGTATATATACACTAGAACCCACACATGTCCATGGATACAAAAAAATTAATCCTCGCATATCGTTCATCCAGGTGGAGGGTTCTCACTTTCCACACTCTACCATAAAACTAGGACTTCAGAATATGAAAACTGCCACATCCTCCCTCTATCCAGTAGGGTATATGTAACATAAAATGATTAAAGGTAATATTGTTCCTAACGGCCGTGAACCTCTAAATTAATATCATAGAAAAAATCCATTAGATATCACTCATCAATATCCTCATACAGTTCTTGTATCTGAGTCCTCTAGCTCAGTGCGTCAACCAAATCTTTTAATTTTCTTGGCGTATAAACAAGCTCAATTTTAAAAAACATTAGGTATTCAACCCACCATTGTTGTATTACAATCAAATCACGATGAGTGAAAATGTATTTGAGACTTTTTTGGTCTGTGTACAAAACAAATTCTTCCCCCAATAAATTATATCTCCAGCTATGCAATGCATGAAAAACTGTAGACAACTCAAGATCATGTGTCAGGTAATTTCTCTCAGGTGCACTCAACAATCGAGACCCATACACAACGACTCAAACAACCTATTTAAGAACGGATCCCAACCCAATACCTGATGCATTATAGTACACAGTGTAACTATTTCTAGGCTCTGGGAATATCAATATCAACATTGAAGTCAAAAATTACTTCAACTCCTGAAAGGCTGTGTCACATGAATCTGACTATTCAAAAATCACACCATTCAGAGTCCAGCCCATCATTGGCCATGTTATGCATGATATTTCTTATATAAAATTCATGTAGTATCCAACTAGCCCCAAGAAACTTGTCACCTTAAAAAAAATTTGTTGGCTGCTCCCAGGTAACATCTTCTTTCACCTTATCTAGGTCCACTGATACTCCAGTCTCTGAGATGATGTGACTTAAGATGTGAAACTGATCATTCCAAAAGTGTAATTTTTTGAACATAGAATATAACTGAATCTCTCTCAGTATATTTAAAATGATCTCAGGGTTTTGGGAAAGGATGTTTCAATTGTTAAAATACCCCAAGATATCATCCATGAAAACCACCACAATGGAATCTAGGTAAGGATGGAACACTCGGTTCATCAGCTCCATTAAAACTGCTGGTGTGTTCGTGGGACCAAACAGTATAACCAAATTATCATAGAGACAATATGTACTAAAAAAGTATGTAAAAGGTATCTATTCTGATTGAAAATTTTAGTGGTTATATTCTGACCACAATTCAATCATTGAGAATACTCGATCTCATCGAAGTTGATCGAACATGTCAACAATCCATGGTAAGGGATATTAGTTTTTAGCAGTCAACTGGTTCGATTTTTGATATTCCATGCTTAACCAAAGGGTACCATCATCCTTTTTTCATGAAAAGGTGTGTTCAATAATAATGATAAGTGCTAGGTCGGATAATACCCTTAAGGTCTAGGTCTTCCAACTGCCTCTTGAGCTCTTGTAACTCCATCGTTGCCATCCAGTAAGGAGGAATGGATACTGGTGAAGCTCTTATCATTAGATCAATAGTAGAATCCACCTCTATGAAAAGAGGTAAGCCTTATAAGACATCATGGTAAACATCCCTAAAATGATCAACCAATAGAGGAAAATCTTATAGACATATTCTATGATCATCCATATACAGACCCACAATCTGGGTTGTCATCCCACCCAACTCACGATGCTCCAGTCCATCTCATCTCTCCTTAACATCCCATTCCCCATTGAATAGGAAATACCATCCCTCTAGTGATGTAAAACTCACCCTCTATCAATAGCAGTCAATGAAGGCTCAAAAAGGAACCAACCATTCCATTTAAAGAATGACATAAAATCCCATCATCTCTAATACATAGAGGTTCTATAGAATGTTTCACCCACCAACATCGGGGGGGAACTCCTTGAACAAATGCACACCAGACGTTCTGATCCCTAATGGAGTTTCAAGATTCATAATGTTCTCATATGTATAAACACAAATCCCAATGCTCTCCACAATGGGAATAGATATAAAATTATGTGTTCCCCTGTATCAAAAGTGCATAAGATAAAGAGAGATGACTATAATAGTACCTATAATAGTAGAAGGTATGGGATATTATTCATATTTGGTCTATTTCACCGCATATGACTGACCTATAATGTGGCCCTGTGACATAGCCTTGCCACCCTGAGCTGACATACCCTACTATCACTATGCTCATGGGGTTTGGCTACCTTGGCCACACTAACCATCTCGGCCAGCACGCCCCAATGTATTCCAGTTTCTAGACTAATGAGTGATACTAACCCTACTCCTGCACATGAAGTATGTAGAAAATCTTTCTCACTAGACACTAGTGGAAACGTCTTATAGAATCATTGTAGAAGGAAATTATTGCCACAAGCATGGCACTCAACTGGGTCCTTCGGACTCTGTAGCCTAAGATGTCCCAGCTTACTGCACTGGTAGCACATCACCTAGCTACCAGAAGAAGATTTTTGGCTACTCATATCCCTGGGATAATAATCTATATATTGCTTTATACTTTCGGTCAAAACATCGCCAAATATAGGTGCCAAAACATTTTAGATTTCACCCCAAGATTCCCATAGGTTGTTCTTTGTAATCAGTGTCTGGTTCACAATAACAGACACAAAAGGCATGCTGAACACATTCACTTAAGATCTGATGTCTTACTGAAGACCATCTACAAATCATTTAGATTTATATGCATCATCACCCATTATAATATGTGCGAATAACTTGAGATTAGTAAATCTGTCAAAATAATCCATAACTAAAAGTGTTCCCAACTCTAGGAATATGAACTCCCAGGCTCGGTCGGCCCTTAGTGTCCTAGAAAGTTAATAATCATAGAAGTTCATCTGAAAGTCATTCCATGTCATATCCTGATGTCACCCTGTATGAGTGATATCATTACACCATCTATGGGTAGAACCATATAGTATATAGATCGTGAGCCTTATCCTCCATTCAATAGGTGTCTCCAGATGCCTGAAGATAGTCAGCAGTGATTCCATCCATGATTCCGCCACTGGTGGTCTTCTATCTCCTAAAAAAGTAAACGAATTATGCTTCCAGATTATAACTGCCAGCTCTGCCATAGATGTGGTAGCTTTTGGTGCTCTATGTATGGTCTACATGAACCTCCCAAAACCTTCTCGAAACTGTGCATTGACCCTCGTGTCCCGTATATTGGTTGATTCCATAGCTGGCACAACTAGAGGATCCATCGGCACCCCATGTCCTACCACCTCTGATGTATACACACCTCAATTATCCGGGCTTACTCCTCGAAGTCATCATGTTGAAATTTTTCTGTAATTTCCACCACAAATACCTCATCACAAGTTTCTTAAAGAGGAATCTACAACTCATAAGTGAATAATTGTGACGTCGTGACCTGAGTAACCCCTGAATCGGTGACCGGATCAGTCGCCACATTACCTCAAGAGCATCTCCCCTTATGCCAATGGCTGCCGACTAGCATTGAGGGTCTTAGGATAGTAAGTGGGGAGACTATACCCTCGTTTTTTTGCTCAAAATAGACAAAGGAAACAAATTGTAGAAATGGAATAATAAATGATAACACATCAGAAAATGGATTTTATAAATCTTATAAAAAACTAATGGCCAACCCCAAATTATACTGCAGATGCATGCATGTCATGTGAAAGATACAAAAGTAGAAAACAGTTAACAAAGAAGCATTCTTTACATTCCAATGGAGAAATAAATAAATAATGGCATAAAGCCCAAAGGGTGATCTCATCGATCATCCCAAGCATCCACTCAGTCCTCTACTCTTATCTCCCAAGTAAATGAAAATAGCATAGTCCAGCAACCAAATAGAATCTACTCAGGTACCCAGTGCAATGGCGTCCCGAGTAGGGTGTGAGATATTAATCTCACTAGGCCGGGACCAACGGTGTCTACCCCATATACAAACATTTAATAAATAATTTGAAACACATGAAGGCATGCATAAAATAAAGTAACCAGTACAAAGTAACTATATACTCATGTACTTGCTTCAGCCCTCAGTTGGTTCCTGAACCTGAACAATTCATTTTTCATGCATACCCAACAGTCATTACATAATCATTTTTCATTTATCAATTACTCAAATCCTATTATGAATGTATTGTGATTCAGCCTACGCCTGACATCTTCTGTACATTTCACACACCACAGATGTCTCTAGAGACCATCTAAGTAAACAATGTAAGGACCGAATCCAAGCTTGTGCTTTGGATTGGATAACACATCATATGTTATTCAATTTAATATTTCATATATTATGTCTAATCCCATCCACTAAAATAGTGATTAGCTCCTAGGTTCATCCACTAACAGTGGTTCACCCAATTCATTAATAATTCTAAACCCTTTCTCATAATTAATTCACAAATCATCATGTCGCAACAGCCTTCATTAACCATTAAACTCATTTCATGCACGAACAATTGGACCCACGGTCTAATGTTATGTAATGGGTGTATAACATAATGTCTATCACCATCGTGAGTATTCAGAGCATCAGTCTATTTCTCACATCCCTTGGGTATTTGGAGCATCGGTCCTTGTCCCATAAATGAATATTTTTTTATTAGCTAGATGTAGAACGCCATGTCTAACACCCCGTGAGTATTTGGAGCATCGATCCGTTTCTGAAAACCCATTTATCAATTATACATATACATCTATGATTTTTTTGAACATCATGTCTAACACCCTGTGAGTATTTGTAGAATTCATCCCTATATCACAACCCATTCTTCAATAACACATAAACATTTATCATAGGTGTAGAATACATGGTCTAACATCATAAAACTAACCCGATAAATAATTCCTCAATTAATTAACAACACAAATCGCTTTTCAGACAATTCAAAACTTAATTAATCATTCATCATCTCATTATTTTATAATTAATTAACAATTAATTATTCTTACCAGCCAACTGCATAACTAACTCAACACTTAATTATCCAAATTCTATATCAAGTCTGAACCTGTCCATTCAAACAATGGTTCTTCCTGGACTTTCACAATCTACAAGCACACCATAATCATCTCAAAACTTGCTGAGAAAAGCCAAGTTATTTAGTGATAATATCACACAAATTATCTTATCTCTAAACAACTCCATCCAAGACAACTTAAGGCATTGAAAACTAGTGTGCATCATAAGGTATTCATGGACAAAAATCGTAACAAACAATCAATTCACACTCTTAATTTAATTCATGCAAATTAATTAATTGGAAAATTTATTAATCAAACATTATCTCCATAACCAATCATCAATTAATTAACTATTTACCATTTAACATGTAATAATTAATTCCTCCATTAATTATTACTAGTTTCCAATTATCGTCCGAACATATCAAATACATTATATTCCTAATAATCTGTAAAATCCACAATCATATTATAACTCATGACTTGATAATTAATCCAAACAATAATTACTTTATTACTCATTATTACCATTCAAATCATTTAACTATTTAATCATATCACTTTATCCATTTTATCCTAACATGCTTAAGCTCAACACAAGTTCATGTCCTCATTTATCTCATGTGTGTGGAATTCATTATTAACATCAAGGGTCTCATTCGTTGACATATGATAATGAAGGAAACTGAAATTCCTAATTAATTTAAAAAAATATAATTTTAAATAACGTGTTAATGATTTGGGACCCTACCTCGGGGTTTTGACAAAAACCAAAACGAACAAAGAACCCTCAAGAGAAAAGGGTTTATTCTTCAATAACCCACCTTAGATCACTTCTCCTAGATAGACCAAGACCAAAAAACATGAAACATGGAATCCACACACATAGATCTACCCATAACGGTTGTAGATCTATGAAACTGTGAGAAGAGGAAATGTATATCTAAGTAGATCTAAAAAACCTACCATGAACGAAGATGAACGACGACATACCTCAAGAATCTTGCTTTGATTCGCCAAGAGAAGCCTTAATATTGACTCCAAAACTCTTGGGAGAGTTTTTACAACCATTAAGGGAGAGTAATCCTGAGTTATGGCTGCTTAAGAGGAAAAATGACCCATCTAAAGAAAAAAACGAGTGAGATACGCAATTTAAAGATCTCATTTAAGTGCCTTCACAGTTAGTTCACACGGTGTGACAAACCGTAAGCTAACCGTGTGTTACCTACTACCTCGACCACCCTTCTCGCATGTTTTAGCCACATGGTTTGACAAACTGTGTGCTGCCTATGTGGAAGCTACTACCTCTAAGACAAACTACGCACGGTTTGGGCGCAGGGTTAGACAAACCGTGCGCCTCTCATGAGACTTCACCTTTATCTCAAAAAGTATTTCAATGTTCGAAAAAAACACCATATTTTGGTTATCCAACACACAGAATATAATTCTGGTGCTCGGTTAAAAAATAACGACCCATTGATAAAATCAAAAATAAATTTAGAAACATTCGTAATTTTAACCCGGTTCAAAACATGAGATCTTACATTATACCCAACATAAAAACTTCTCGTCCCTGAGAAGCCATCGGGAAGCACTATTAAAACAACCGACATGCCTGGGTCATTTAATCTCATTAGAATTGACATGTTGCAATCCCAATGCCAAACCCAATATTAACCCTTCTCAAACCTGATGGATAATCCATTATAACTAGATCCAAAGATTACACTAAAGCTCAAACATCAAAACAGATCTTATATCATAGGTCATTAGATAGACCTTGTCAACGTAAAAGGTTGAACCTCGATCAAATAATGGAACAAGTTTCTAATGTTTCCCTAAAAGACGTCGCAGACACAAAATCCACATTCACCCTTTATCTGACGACGTGCATTTAATACTATTCCAAAACCATCCGTCAGTATAACAAAGACCTTACCCAAAATATGGTAAATTTTTCAATGTTAAGCCATCACAAGGTTATTTTAAAAACTATTGTTCCCAATCTTGAATAAGGAAGCTACCCAAAGAATCAACGCATCCCTCATAATACCAAGATAACAACTACTCATTAAGACCAACAATAGTTAAACATTAGCATGGTGTAAGACCAAAGTTATCTTAGTGTCTCCATGATGAGGTCAAGATAGGGGACATTCTGGTTGTGTCCAGAAGAGCGCACTAAGAGAAAACTGAGGTCTTGAAGAAGATCATTCAAAAAATTACCAGACAACTCTATTCTAAAAGATCAGCATCACCTGCCAACATATTCATCGAGAAAAAAGCTACTATACCAACAATAGGAATTCCCATGAAGTCTCATTAAAAGATCATCCTCTCACCAGTGCACTAGATTAAATACAAGATTGGTGTGTCAAAACACCCATGTCTTTCGAAAACCATTCCATGTTTTGAAAAGAAACCGATTCTTTAGTACTCAATTCACTCTACTTGGAGTTGACCAGATATCGTACTCAACTGTACAAGAAGACTTATTATGGTGACATATTCCCTCATAAGACCATTTTCGTGGACGATGGTATAACCAGTCATCCATTACTAAGAAGAAAGGGTAAAATGACCAACAAATGATTATACCATGCCCGAGACAATTTCGACCAACACACAAAGTGAATTACTCGATGCTCAAGCCCACAACAAGGTCAAGAAACACATCACCATGCATTCGATCAAGGTGTCATTGAAAACTGGATGGCCTACTCGGGAAAAAGGCACCCAACAACTCCAAATGAGTGAGAAAAGTCATATAGTTGAAATTCATTTAAGTTATGAGGGTGATACCGACCGCATGTTACCCCTTACGATGAAAAAGTGACAACCCTAAACCAGGTCACATAAAAAAACACTAGGCTCAAAAGCCGAACATATAGTCATTTATAAGTAGATGAATACCTACAAAAATTACTCACGCTTCAGTTCCACGGAAACTCAAGAGAAGTCTGAACTACCCTTTACATGAGAGTTTTAAAAAATGGACGCCACAATAGGGTCTATTTCCATGCCTCTTATATTTAATCTCTTTAAATATTTAATCGTCAATGATTTAATAGAAACATCATATTTCCATTTTCAAAACACCCCAAGCCAAAATAGGAAGGTTTCATACAACTCCCTTTTTAAAACATGTACATTAGTTGACATCTCTTCATTTTCAGAACGTTTATCAAAATATATTTCTTTTAAGAAGATAATGCTATCTATGAGGATCCCATTTTAACCAACATGGGTTCTCTATAAAGCAACCCAATATCAAACACACATGTATTAAAATTTAAAACAAAAAAATGGGTTATCTCCTAAAAACACTCCACAACTATCCTACTTGGGTCCAGTTGCATTTTAGAATCTAGCCATTTGATTTCAGATCAAAATTAATCATTTTTCACATTTATAATCATTTTACATGGCATCAACTCCTCAAATTAATATGAGTCATCATTTACCAATTATTGATGTGCCCATACACTCAATGGATTGAAAATTGGATCTCATTAATCGATACAAATGTCAATTCAGTAATTAACATGATCAACCTAACAGTCCAAATAATATGGGTGACCACCTATGAATCGATAAGGCTCACATACAACTTATCACTGGATTTTGGCTACCATTTAACACAATATTCATTTATTTAGAATTTTATCTTGTGCACCCCTTTCACATATCAAAAATTATCTAACATGTGAGCATAAGCAGTAACACAACAACATGCTATAACACGGAAGCCTGTCACAACAACAAAACATGCTAATAACTGAGGTAGTATGACATATAATCATTCAAGCATGTTAAATCTATCACTGAATCATGCTATGATATATAAAGAGGCATGCTAAAGCATATCAAACATGGCATTTCACCTAATGAAAACAATCCAAATTAGTAGGCATCCTACTAATGCAACTACAAGGAATGTTATATGCATGACATTTTAATCTCTATGTGACTAAGATGATGCATGTATGAAAATTCATAGCCACATCAGTCCAAGAAAATTATTCATTTAAAAATTCTAAAAATCTATAAGCAGTGGAAAATATACCTGTCACTCAATGTGTAATCATATCTACTATAACCTCTAATAGTACAAACATCAATTCCCACCCCTGGACACATGGTCATTTCTCATAAATGAGGTGATCAGCCCCAAGCACAGATATTAACCCAAGCGTCGACACATTCCTAGTCTCCGGACTACCAACCCAAAAAAATGTAAGACAAAGGAAATGAAAGAAACCTGCCTCTCATACCACTTTGTAACATCCCGACCCATGTCACCCCTGAACCAGTGACTAGACCAGTCGTCACATGACCTCAAGCACGTCTCCTGTTATGCCATAGGATACCAACTAGCAGTAAGGGTCTAAGGATAGTCAGTGGGGGAGACTATACCCTTATTTTAGTGATGAAAATAGAAAAAGGCAATAAATAGCCTAAATGGTATAATAAATGATAAAGTAGTGGAAACAGATTTTATAAAGATTGTACAAAACAAATGGCCAACACCAAATTATAAAGCAGATTCACAAATGACATGATAAAAATAAAAAATTAGAAAACATTGAACAAAACAACATGGTTTACATTACAATGTAGAAATAAATAAATATTGACAAAAATCTCCAAGGGAGATCTCCTTGAGCATCCATAGAATCCACTTGGTCCTCTGATCTTGTCTCCCAAGTAAATGCAAACAACATATTCCTGCAACCAAATAGAATCGACATGGATACCCAGGGCAATGGCAGCCCGAGTAGGGTGTGAGATATAAATCTCAGTAGAGCGGGACTACAAGTTCCACCCCAAATCCAAACATATAATATATAATATAAAACACATGAAGGAATGAAAAAAATAAATTAAGTAGTACAAAGTAATTATATACTGAAGTTCCTACCTCAGCCCTCACGTAGTGCCTGAACCTACAGAATTAATTTCTCATGTATACACAACAATCATTACATAATAATTTTTCATTTATCGATTATTAAAATTTTATTATTAATGTATTGAGATTCATCCTATGCCCGACATCTCCCGTATATGTCACTCACCACGGTTGTCTCTAAAGACCATCTATGTAATCAAAGTATAGACTGAATCCAAGCTTGTGCATTGTCTTAGATAACATGTCAAAAGTTATTAAATTTTATCTTTCATATATTATGTCTATGACCATCCACTAAAATAGTGATTCGCTTCTGGGTCCGTCCACTAACAGTGGTTCACCCAATTCATTAATAATTATAAACCCTTTCTCATAATCAATACACAAATCATCATGTCACAATAGCCTTCATTAACCATTAATCTCATTTCATGCACAAAAAATTGGACCCACAGTCTAATGTTAATTAATGGTTGTAGAACATCATGTCTATCCCTTTCATGATTATTCAGAGCATCAGCCCATGTCTTAGAACCCATGGGTATTTGGAGCATCAGTCCATATCCTATAAAAAAATATTTTCTTGCATGATGGATATAGAATGCCATGTCGGGAACCCCATGAGTATTTGGAGCACCAGTCCCTCTCTCACAACCCATTTATCAATCATACATAACCATCTATCATTGGTGTTGAACATCATGTTTAAATCCCTGTGATTATTTGTAGCATCAGTCCTCGTCTCGCAGCCCATTCATCATTCACACATATACATTTATCACTAGTGTATAATACCCGGTCTAACACAATAAAACCAACCTGTTAATTAATTCAACAATTAGTTAACAACACAAATCTCTCTTTATATAAGTAAACACTTATTTAACAATTAAAAATATCATTAATTAATAATTAATTAACAATTAATTAATCTTAACAAGTCAACTGAATAATTAACTCAACAATTAATTATCTAAATTCATTAACAAGTTTGAACCTGCCCATTCAATCAAGGGTTCGTCGAGGAGTTTCACAATATACATGCACACTATAATTATCTCAAAACATGATGAGAAAAGCCTATATATTTAGTGACAACCTCACACAACATATCATATCACTAAAAAACTCCATCTATGACAACATAAGTCATGGAAAACTAGTATGCATCAAAAGGTACTTCTAGCCAACAATCGTAACAAACAATCAATTCACAGTCTTAATTCAATGCATGCAAATTAATTAATCAAACCTTATCTATTTAACCAATCATAAATTAGTTATCTATTTACCATTTAACATGTAATAATTAATTCCTCAATTAATTATTAACAATTTCGAATTATCTTGAAAACATGTCAAATATTCGATATTCCTAATAATCTGTAAAAGCCACAATATTATACCAACTCATGGCAAGATAATTAATCCTACCATTAATTACCCCATTACTCATTCTTCACATTAATTTCATTAAACTATTTAATCATATCACTTAAACGAAATTTTCTAAACGGGCTTAAGCTCAACACAAGTACATGTCCTCACTTATCTCATGTGGGCAGAATTATATAATAACTTCAAGAGTGTCATTCGTTGACATATCATAATGAAGGAAACTTGCTTTCCTAGTTCATTTAAATAAACTATAATTCTTAAATAAATTGTTAAAGATTTTGGACCCTACCTCAGGGTTTTGACGAAAACCACAATGAATGAAGAACCCACAAGAAAAACGAGTTGATTCTTCAAGAACATACCTTAGATCACTTCTCCTAGCAAGACCAAAAATAAAAATCATCAAACATGGCATCTATACACATATATCTACCCATAGTGGGCGTAGATCTATAAAACCTTGAGAAGAGGAGATGTAGATCTAAGTATATCTAAGAAACCGATCATGAATGAAGAAGAACGATCACATACCTCAAGAATACAACTTCGATTCTCCAAGAGAAGCCTTTGGATCACCGCCAAAACGCTTGGGAGAGGTTTTTCAACCTTCAAGTGAGAGTAATCCTGATTTATGGCAGCTTAGGTGGAAAACATATCCATCTAACAGAAAAAAAACGAGTGAGATACACAATTTAAGCATCTCATTTAACTTCCTGCATGGTTAGTTTTCACGGTTTGGAAAAATGTTTGCTAACAGTGCATTAGCTACTTCCTCGGTCACCCTTGTGACATAGTTTGACAACAAGGTTAGACAAACTGTGTGCCTCCTGTGCAGAAGCTACTACCTCCAAGACCAACTATGCATAGTTTGGCCGTACGGTTAGACAAACCATGTGTCGCCCGTGCAACATGCCCTTTACCTCAAAGCTTCTATCAAATTTTGCAAAAAATCCATATTTATTTAATCCATCACTCAGAATAAATTTCTGGATCTTGATTTAAAAAGAACTACTTGTTGATAAACCGAAAAAGAAATTAAGAAACATTTGTAATTTTAACCCGGTTCAAAACACCTGATCTTACAACAATCTGGACCAAGAAGGGAAATCACTCATGTTTTTCAAAATACGAGTGCACGGTGTGTATAACTCTTTACATGCCATGTTATATTAAGCATTTACATGGGAGTATACTTCTTTCTAACATGGTTGTGTAACACCCCAATTACAAGGCGTGTCCCCCCTGTAGAAACGATGTGAACTTGAGTTTCCATCTTTTCAGGTTGTTCTACATGGCTAGTTCTACATGGTTATTATAGTGTAAGACTACACGGCTTGTTCAGACTAGAAACGATGTGTACATCAACATTTTTCATCCACCTATGTAATTAGTCAAACGGATGGATACACGGATGACCTATACATGGCCTGTATGAAATTTACACAATGTGTCCTACTAAATGTTCGACAACCCGTGTTCTCCCCTCATAAGGAAAGTTACATGGTCAAGGACTACAGAGGTTGTGCACAGAATACACCGTGTTTTATTCTTATATTGTTGAACACATTCATCCCTGATCAAAAAGAACACATGGCATGTTAGGATTAAATACACCCCTTGTATACTGGCTTTTTTAGTACAAAATCTCCAGATTTCCCAGGAAACTTTTGTTCTGTAGAAAACCGAACCAACGGGATCTCAAATTCTGATCTGAGAGGGCATATACTCCACACAAATCAATGGTTGGCACCCATGAGGAACATATCATAATACAATTATAGATAACAAACTGAATCATGCTACACAAAATTCTAATCATAGAGGGCCCATAAACCTCAATAACCCATGTTTGGTGTCCACTCAATCCAAACCATTGCATGTTTTAATACACCTGTCACAACATCAGACTTCTCTGTCATATTATTTATCCAAACATCATGGGATAACTTATGCATTCTAGACGGCCTGGCCTAAAAGATAGAATTTGATTCTAATAAGTTTCTATATGATGCATGAGATGGAATACCCTCATCACATGGGGTTCCAACTAAATAAAACATAAATATTCATCAACAATAACAGAAAAATTTATGTACGTCACCCAGTGGTGAAATGAAATCAACTGTAAAACCAAAAAATCACAATTCATTCAAGGTAATTCATGTTTTCCCTATACCTGGGTTATCAACTCCCGAGCATAGTTTTATTACCAAATCCCATTTCCTTACTATCTAGTCTACTGGAATCAAATAAAAAGTAAAATAATAAATAATGAATTTTATACCAATTTATAACGTCCTGACCCAGATTAGCACTATACCTATAGCAAGACCAGTTGGCCATATGGCCTCAAGAGCATTTTCCCAAATGCCAGACACTACCGACTAGTAGCGAGGTCTTATGGTGTGATAGTGGGGAAACCAATCCCTCATTGGCAGAGTGTAACATAGCATATTAAATAATGATAATAGTATAAGGAGTTAACAACATGAATCTAAAGTAATAAAATGGAAATTGAAGATCAAGATGGCCAGAAGCTACGTAATATCAAAATGAAGGATCATGTCACGTGTTCTAAGAAAACTGCACAAATAGGGTACACTGCAATCAAGAACAATAAAATAACAAATTACATTAAAACAAAATGAGACTTAGCTATATCACAAGCCATGGCATAGTCCAATGCTCTTCTTCACCTAAACAGCAATCAAGTACTTATAAAAAAGCCTTTCCCCTATCGACAACTACATAAATATAGTATTTTTTGGCCCAAACACATGACCCAAACATGGTGTTATAAATGAATCCCAAAAGGAATTCACCAAAGGTACGTGCCAATATGTATGTGAATATATGAAACAATTGTGTATAGTAATGAAATACAATAAGTAGTGTGCACTCAAAAGTAAAAAATCATACAGAAACTAGAATTCATTTATAATGTTTACAACATTAATTAGTAGTTCATTTACAATAAGCATTTAATTTTTGGAATTTGGCTTTAGAATGACATTCCCTATAACAAATTTAGAACAACAAAAGTCTTAGAAGACCTCCTAACTAGTAAGTAAATTCTGAACTCAAGATTGTAATTTGGCATGGAAGACATGTCACAATTTCTCCCATTTAGTCATTTAAGTATAACCTGAGTATGTTCTTGACATTCCAATTTAGGAATTAAAGTATCACTACAGGTGTAATTCCACCAACATCCTATGAGTCTGTTCTCATTTTTCATACTAGGGAGCCCGAGTATCACTCTCGATGTTGGTACATGTTTAACCGAGTACATCTTTAGTGGTCCTAATATGGTGTCCCAAGGTATCAATATATGTATAAAAAAATTATGTCAATTTATTCTATCCCTGGAGGTCCTACTAGAGAGGCCATATGTCACTACTAACATATAAACAAAAACCTCTTCATTTTGTCCAAGACATTCAATTCTTAACCCTTGTATCACCCAAGGTGCAAGGTACAATAGTCAAGTAATTTTGTTCACAGAGATATAAGGAGAACCCAAGTATCAACCAATTCTATTGATAATTTATCCATTAAAATTTAATAAAACATTCCAACCTTCTTAATAAACAAGAACACGACATGATAATGGGGAAACCACAAACCCATGGCCATAATCAAATACTCACAATTCATACACAATTTCAATTTCAGATAATAATCAAGATTATTTTAAGAAACCATAAAAGGGAAAAAGAAAGCATTCCTAGTGACATCCTTGGGATAAAAGGCCAAACTCATTATCTATGGGAAATGCACCAGTATAGTGGCAATCAACCAACCAATGGGGCTAAACATAATTCAATTCATTGAATTCATTTTCACAACAAGATTTAATAATAATAAGGATCACTTTCTTTCAAGATAACACCCTAAAAACTGGTTCATGACACAATGACATATTTAAACATCTCAATAATTAATGATAGGAATGAGACCACCATACTTGATGCTATATGAGTGATATATACCGACATCGTCCCATGAATCATCCTATAAAGGTGTATATCTAAGAAAATAGGTAAACCACTAAACCTTAAACAATACCATCAAGAATTTAAATTTTCAAGAACAGATCAAGGAGAATAAATCTATTATAGATAGGAATCCAAAGAGACTGACAATACATGAATCAAGTTCTAGATGACGAAATAGGAGAAATATTTGTCCCAGCGGCTCCTGGTTCTTCTCCCGGTAGCTGTTCTGTCCAGGAGAAGAGAAAACGAGGCCACTACCCATTTTGAAATGTAATTTTTTACTACAAAACTTGTACATTAGTATACACGGTATGTATATCATTTTACAGTTTATAAATTCAACAACCTACTTTATGCGTCTTCCATCAACATGCTGCCATGACTACACGACATATACATTATAGTACACGATGTGTAGTGGGTTTTTCTTCTCCCGTGGAAGAAAACTCACACACAATGCATCCAAATCCCACATTGCTAGACTATACAATGTTTATTTAGTATTACATGGCGTGTTGTACTAAAACATAATAGTTTTACAATTTTCCTTGTTTTCTCAAAAACAACTCAAAAGGAAAAGAAAATTGAAGAAAAAATACCTCATATGTAGAAATGAATACTTAGAGTTTCCAAGTATAAATCCAAATTTAGAAGGCGAGATTATCATTTCATGATGTACATATGTAATCTAAGGAGAAATATTGATCGATTATTTGATGATTTAAACCCATTCATTTAAAGATAAATCATTTCTCATTATTTCTCATCAAACAAATATATAGTCTCATGTGAAATAATGATAGAAAAAGAATTTTCTAAGACTTATTAACATAAAAGAATGAATGAGTAGAAGAGGGTTGTTAAGAACTATGGAAAATGAGGTAAGGAAAAAGGGAAGAAGGTGAGAGTTGATTTTATATCATACAATAGTTATGGGAAGAAGCACTCTCTCACTTTTTTTGAATGGTATGAGTGTTTATTACAAATTTTGTGGAAAATTCCACCAATCCTATGACTGTATGTGAATGATTAAAGCTACAAATGTTCAATGGTACAATTGAAAATAGATTATAAATTTTGAAATTTATTATCCTTAGTGTTAAGTAAACATTCCCCAAAAAGGACAAGGGAGGAAGGTTATGCTTATTCAATAACAATTGCTGACATTGAATTTCTTAATGACATGGTGGAAGGTACATTAATCATTTCCACAAACATTGCCAATGGTTTATTTGATTCTAGGACATAACATAATTTTATATCTTCCTAGTTTTCAATGAAAATTTGACATTACCCTTGTGAATTTATAAAGGAGTGGTGAGTCAAAACACTTATCAGATGTATCATTATAATAAAGATGTGTTTATATGTTCCCTTTAATAAAAATCAATGTTCTTTATTAGATGACTTTTTCAGCCTAACCATGACTTATTTTTATATAATAGTTTTTCGGAACTAGATTTAAAATCATGATGAAAAGATCTATTACAAGTTGAAGGAAGATACAATTTTTGAGAATGATGAAGATTCCATTAACTTTAGATTAAAAACATCACCTTCTGATTCTTATCTAGACCCACCCCCTAAATCTCTACTGAATTCAAATATTAGGGTGGAAGATGATAAAAAATTAATGTGTGGGGAATGAAATATTAGAATTGGATGTAATTATTGTTCAAAAATACATTGTTTTATTTCTAGTATAATTACATAGATGTCCTCCAAAATTGGGAATTTAGTTTTCAATTGATTAAATTCTTGGTGAAAGACCTATATTAATGCATTCTTTTTGAATAGACGCAATAGAATTAGTGGAGCTGAAGAATCAACTACAAAAGTTTAGTAATAAGCGGTTTATTCTCTCTAGTGTGTCTCTATGGGGTGTTCATTTTTTTAAGATTGATGGATATATGATACTATGTATTGAATATTGGGAGATAAATGATCTTATGATAATGAAAAAGTATACTCTTCCTCAGATAGACGATTTACATAATCAACTTAATGGAGCCCAATATTTTACAAATATTGAACATCGATCCGGATATAATAAGTTGTGTATAGGGAAAGAAGATAGTACAAATAAAGAAATTGAAAATTGGTATGGGAATTATCAGATTACATTAATACCTTTTGACTAAGTAATAAACCTTCTGTTTTCATGGATCTAATTAATAGTGTTTTCAATGAATGTTTTTATGAATTTTTTGCAGCATTTGTTGATGATATCTTAGTATACTCAAAAATATATTAAGATGATGAGAATCACTAGTTTATTATTCTTAATACTCTAAGAATTAACATGTTTTGTTGGATGTTTAGTAAATATGAATTCTAATTTCAAATAGTTTTTTTTCATGGACATATTATTTCTATGGATGGAATACTGGTTGAACCCTAAAAGAAAAAATTAATTCAAGAATTTCCAAGAACAATGAACACAAGTCAGGTACGTAGTTTTATTTGATTAGCAAGTTATTATCACCATTTCATTCAGAAATACACATAAATAGATAACATTTTAACCAATATTACATGTAAAGGAGTTAAGATAATATAGAAAAAACATTGTGATGAGTGTTTTTAATGAATTAATGAAAAGGTTAGTTAATTTTCTAATCTTTACTCTACCATCGAGAAATGGAATATTTGTGCATTATAGTTATGCATCGAAGAAAGGTCATGGTTTTACCCTTCTGAAAAATGCTAAAGTTATTGAGCATATATTAAGGAAGTTAAAAAATGAAGAACAGAACTATCCAACAAATGGGATTAGGTAAACTTCTATAATAATTGTTCTGATGATATGAAGACACTATCAATATGGTGAAAGATATGAGATATATATGGATAAAAATAGTTTGAAATATATCTTATCACAGAAAGAACTCATCATGATGTAAAGGATATGGCTCAAACAACTCAAGTATTAGGATTTTTTAATACACTTTCATCCTGAGAAATCTAATAAGTTAGGTGATGCATTTAGCATGAAGGATCATGGATTTATACTCCAAATGATGATTGAATGAGATCCTTTGTAAAATGATCTAAAAAATATGTATATGGGAATTATCATGGAAGGTGAAACTTTATTAATTTTTCAATTGGTTTCCCAACCATCTTTATTAGAACAAATTAATATTTCACAGTTTGATGATTACAATTTTCGAAAGAAAATTAATCTTGTGAATGATGGGAGGTTTCTAAATTTTATGTGGGTGGAAATAATTCTGAAATTTTGGAGGAGGATATTTCTTCCATCTATACCTTAGCTAAATAGGGTGTTACTGGAGAATTCCCATAGTTCAAATTTCATTATACACCCAGGTATCACAATGATTTATAGAGATCTAAAGGAATGTTTCTGGTGGGATTATAAGAAGTGTGAAATTACTGATTATGTATCAAGATGATTAGTCTATCAATAGGTAAAGGCTGAAATTAAATATCATAGAGGTTTATTATAACCTATTGCTATTACTAAATGGAAATGGGATTAAATAATTATAGGCATTGTCACTAGATTACCAAAAACAGTAAGAAGTAATGATGTAATATGTTTTATTAATTTTTGGCTTACCAAATATGAACATTTCCTCACTATAAGGGAGGGATTTCCACTGAAGCTCCTTGTAAGGATCTATATTAATGAATTGATAAGACTTTATGGAGAACCCCTCTCAATTGTATCTGATCATAATAAAAAATGTACATCAATATTTTGTAAAATTCTCAAAAATATTTGGATATTGATCTTCATTTGAGTACTACATTTAATCCTCTAACTGATGGGTAGTCAAAAGGGACAAATCCCAACATTAGAAGACATGCTTAGATCATGCCCACATGATTTTCAAGCTATGTTGGATTAGTATTTAACATTATTAGAGTTTTCCAATAGTAATAGTTTCCATTCTAGTATTCAAATGTCACCATATGAAGCATTGTGTAGAAATAGATGTCGTATATGGTCAATGGATTTTTATAGGACCAGAGCTTGTGGAGGGAACAATAGAGAAGTTAAAGACTATTCAAACCCATATCAAAGCATCTAAACGTAAGAAAAATATGTATGTCAATAATCTAATTATGGATTTAGAATTTCATGTAAGAGATCACATTTTCATGAATGTACATCCATGGAAGGGTGTTATATGATTTGAAAATAAAGGAAAACTAATCCTACAGAACATTGGTCATTTTCAAATTCTAGAGAGATTTGGAGATATGGACTATCATTTGGGGAATCCACCTAGAATTTCTATTTTACACATTTTGTTATGAATCTCATTGTTAAAAATGTACAAGATATACCCAACACACGTGCACACTTATGAATGAATCGAATTGGAAGATGAATTATCTTACAATAAAGAGCATATTCAGGTTATTTAAACTAAAGACCATGGGTGGAAGAATCAGATCACTCAGATGGTAATGGTACATTGGAAAAATCATAAAATTAAACTGGTAATGTGAGAGATTGAACAACTTATTATAAAGAACAAACCAAATCATTTTGTGAGGTGATATTTTTGAAATTTCAGGGATGATATTTACTTAGGCTATGATAATGTAACCACCCAAAATTAAATTAATGAAATTTCCTTTATTATTTTTATTTTATATAGTCTGATCAATCTAAAACCACCGAGAGAAAAAAATAAAATCATAAAAAATAAATAATAAATTAAATAAGAGGCACTCTTACATGTTGAAGAACCTATGACAATAAAATAGTATCTTTAACATAGCAATAGTAATATGAAATTTATGAATAATAAATTTTCATAATTAAAAGTAAAATCACTAATGAATGTATAAATTAAATTTAGGCATATCATTAGTGATAGTATGATATAATTATATTATAATAAAAGTTAGTGAATATTTAAAAAATTAATATTTAAGGGTTTGTATTTTTATAAGTCATAAATATTTATTTAAATTTTTATAATTAATAAATTTAATTAAAAGAAAATAATTTTTATCAAATGGATTCATAAATTAATATTTTTTTCTTATGATATTTAGATAATTTTATGATACAGTAGTTTAATTTTGAATGTTTTATAAAACAACTTTGAAATTCAAATATCTTTCTTTCAAGAAAATAATAATTTTATTTAAAATTTAAATTTCACATATTAAAAATTTATTTTAATAAAATGGAGAATTTTTTTAATTATACATGTCTAAAAATGTTTATGAAGAATTTTTGGTATTTTTTTGAAATACATTTTTTTTATAAATAGTGAAGTACTATAATTTATTTTATAAATAAATTACAAAATAAATACACTATTTCTTGAGTCATGTATAATTTAATCAACCTTTATTTGAACTAAAATGCACTTATTACCTTATTTAGAAATAAGAATCAACATTATTGGTTGTCTTGGGAAATATAATAAAATAATGAATAAAATAATGAGAAATTACCTCTCTACTCTACTATAAACACCACCCACACCCCCTATTCTTTTCAATCCTCTAGACCGTTAATATTTTCAATGTTCTATTAAAATACTATCCCCGAGCATCTACCTGCTTCTAGGATCTCTTTTTATATTCAGAAGACCATGAAACCTTCCCTTAAAAAGTTTCTCAAAGAGGTTGATTAGAAAGGTAAATCTGCTTCCTATTTCATTTAATTTCATTTCAAAATATTCTATTTTTTTATTATCTCCTAAACTCCTCTATCCAAATTATCATGATTAATATTGTATCATATATATAATATAATGATATAATTTAAATTTATGATCCATTCTCAGTCTCCATACTCTCTCTCTCTCTCTCTTTTATTTTAAAAATGAAATCATCATCTTGGAGGTGCCGATTTACAACCTCCATTGATAAAGAACTTTTGTTCCTTAATTTATTCTTAATGGATGGTAATGAAACCATTTTTATAGTTAAAACATATTATAAAATATGTAATATATCTTATATAATGTTTTGTAACCATTATATATACTTTATGTTGAATAAGAGAACCAAAATAGTTAGGTGTGATCTAAAAACTGCCAAAATCATGTTAAACGATTCTCATTAATATGTTATCTAATGATTAATCATCATTTATGGAAACAAAAAAATAAATAAAATATATTAAATTTATGGATTTTCTTTAATAACATGAAATTACAATTCTATATAATTATACCCTTTTTACTTAAACTTCATTACTTATAGTCAAGATAACTAATCACAAAATCAAGGAAACGAACAATTTAAATCGATGAAATTAAATCTACTAACAAATCAATAAGTATATAAATTTACATAATAAAATTATTTTGAATAAAATATAAGTATATATGGTTTTTAATTAATTAAAAAATGGATTTAATTTTATTATCCATGATATTAAGGTCAAGTGAAAGACACATTTAGACATATGGTAAGGGTTTTCTACCCGAAAATCCAATGTCATTCGGGCGACACATTTATAGAGTATCCATGGTTATATTTTGTTATGTAATTATGTATTTTTCTTTTATTCTTTCCATATTATGCTCATGTTTGTGTTTTAATGGATTTTGTAAATTTATTTATTCACCATTACTTATTTCTAATACTTCCCATGTATTACGTACCCTTTATGATCATTTGATTTCACCCCTTTCTTATGTTTTATTTATTCCTATATTTGAAGAACTATATTATGAATTAATTTTAGGGATAATCTATGATTTTATGTGTTATCCAAAAGAATTTTTTATGTTATATTTCATTTCATATCGTAATAAAAATATTTTTAATGTATTTATTTTTCTAATGCGACGAAACTAATCATTCCTTCATGAAATTAACAAATTTTATATATTACGATATAATAAAATAATGCATCATCTCTAGGAAATAGGGTTTAAGGTCTTTACAATATAATTATATTTCAATTCATCATTATTAAAAAAAATTAAATGTACACGTGATGTTAGTATTTTGAACAAAATATTCCTCGATTTTATTTTTTATAAATTAAACTTTGAAAAAAATTTAAAAAAGTAATTCATTTTTAATCATTAAATGAAATAGGATATACTTATGATAAATAACAACTCTAATAAAAATATTTTGTTCCTAAAAGTAAACCCTTTTGATGTAAATGTCAATGTAAAGGTCACCGAAGAAATGTTTTTCATTAAACATGTTTAATATTTAGGTTTTTATTAAAAAATAGTTTTTAAGAAATAAAATATATTGTTCATATTAATGTCAGATGAATTCGGGTTCCAAAATTTTATTTTCTACCATATGTAGACCCTATAATGTTTTTATATAAAAGATAATTGTTTTATTATTATATAGAAAAATGGATGAGAGCCAGCATATAGAAAAAATGGTACATAGATTATAGTTGTTCATGATATATGAAAGGATAAAAATCCAAATTTTAAAACATTATTACATTTAAATGTGGGGTGTTTACTTTTTGGAGACAATACATAGTGTGAAATCCTTAAAAATGGTTTTGTTTCTTATCTTGAAAAAACATTAATTTCTATTGTTTTGTAGGCTATAGGACTTAGACACAAAATTTTAAACATATTATAATTATTCAATAAGGGTAACCATTTGATCTTCCAAAATTAGAAATATATTATTCAAAGTATGGATGATACTTTTATTCATTCTACTAATAGACATAAAAATGATTATACACATGACCTAAAAGATTAAATTCACCATGAATTTAGTTTTTTTATGTCACACTATTTTTTTCATAGAGATAACATAAAATTTCTGGAGCCTATAATTTTTTTGACTTTATTTATCCTTTATAAGGATGTATATGTTAGGAATATAACAAAACTAATGTTTGATTATACTGATTTTTTCAAAGTTTTTAATTTTCAAATCCACATATGACTTGTTTTACATCTAAAATTTACAGTTTAACATCAAAATATTTAAAATTGGTGAATATTTATTTACTTTCATATAAAAAAATTGAAATTATTATTGGCTAACTATATGTATATGTCTCAATAGATGATTTAACTAGATATAATTGGACATAATTTCTATTATAAAATACAACAAATTTAATTGTTTTTAAAAATTACTTCATTTACATAGTACTGAAGATATCCTAACATTTATTAAAACTTGGAGTTATCATGGTCATGTGGTTGTAAATTCAAAATTTTAATCACCTAGTTATTTGAACGTTATTACTTATAATTTTTTTTACACTAAGAACACATAATAAAAGTAGTGTACTTGAAAAATGAAATCAGATTTATTATGAAATTACTCAAACATTTCTGAGTGAATAGTTTGTTTCTAGTCATGTGTCTATCTATATTTTACTTGAAATTGAAGCAAATCTAAAATTTACATTATCATGAGGGTGTATATATTTAAAACCATATATTTGGAGATATTAAATTTCAAAAAAATGTATTTAAATTCACCAATGAACGTTATGGTCTTTAGAAACAATTAAGATATTGGTATGATAGAAATACTCTATTACTACTTGAGAATAATAATTTTGGAATGGATGATATAATTTTTTTATAAAAAAATATTTTCTAAAACATCATCATTTTAAAAAGTTATGTCGATTAATTATTTTTTATTGAACACTAAAATCAATTTATAGTATTTTTTTAGTATACACAAAATATAAATTTTGAAATAATAATGATTAGTAAACAAAATTATTATTTATCGGTTTCAAATAAAACAAAAATTAAAAGGAAAAATGATGAATCTACATAAATGTTATAAATAACTGTAAAAAAATTTGGTTGTGAAAATGATTCATGTATATTTAAAATTATAGAAACCCCTATGAGTCATGATCTTAATGAATACAATTACCCAGAATATCAAAACCTATACTAAGAAATTATTTTATGATTATTATTATTAATAGATATTGGAACTAGAATTATATTTTCTATAATATTTTTTGATATATTTCAATAAAATTATAATGAATCACATTTAAAATCAATTAAATATTTTTTCAAATATCAAAATGTAATTTCAATATGTGACATTTTATTTTCATATGGCAATGAATTTTTACCTAAAATATATTTAAATTTTAACTTTGGTGGTTGTAGGTTGGATCATAAAAGTACTTATGGATCTTGTCATTTTTATGAGAAAATTTTATTTTTTAGTTGAGAATGATAACACAACCAATTTTAACTCTCCACTTCTAAATCTGGTTATATAACACTTGAATGTTGTTTCATTCACTTTTTTTGGATACAATATGCACTCATATATTTGGGATTTATTTTTAAACTATCTCAAATTATTTGTTGTATTACCAATGCCATTTATTTTTTGAGAATCCTACAAATCAATCATGTTCATAAATCAGTGTTATAAGACACTATTTTATTTTTGATAAAACAAAAATTAGGAAATTATTATTCAATTTATTAGATTAGATGATCATAATGATGACATTTTTTAAAAAAAATCATTAAATTATGATATGTTTTATTAAAATAAACAAGAGTTGGTATTGATAAAAATAAGATGACCCTTAAATCAATTATTAATTAAATTATTTATTGATATTTAAAACTCATTAATAAAAGAGAAATACCATTATTTAACTTTCATTATTTTTCAGTTTTGTTGTATTGATTTTTAGAAGTCTATTTTTTATTTACATAATAACTTTTTATACTTATCTTTTTACTAATTTCACCATTCAAAATTTCATATATTTTAATATTTTTCTACATTTGGGTGTTTAATAGGAATATTAATTCAATTATATGAAATATTAGAAATTCCAATAAGAATTTATTTAAACCACCATTAAATGAATATTATGATATGTAAGTATCATAATATTACATAGAGAATTTTAAATCTCTTTAAAATAAAAATATTTAATTTAATTAATTCCATAGTACCTTATGATTAATAAAGTGGGAGATATTCTTAACTATAATAAATTGGTATATTTTATTTCTATTCATTGATTATTTTTAGAAAATCCTAAAGGGGAGTTTTTTATGATAAATTGAAATTTTTTTCTTCTATCTCATAATTGGATTGAAATTTAAAAATATATAAGAAAATTTATTGAATAATGTTTCAAAATAGGGATGATTTTGTAAGGTTTATCCTATTTTCAAGAGTGATAATTAAATAATCGAAATTTTTTGTTGTCATTAAAATTGAAAGGGAAATATATCATTAGATCATATATGAAGAATTTATAACTTTTTATCTTTTTTATGTTTCTTATTATTATAAAAATGGGGGATTACTGATTTCATGATCATTTTAACTCTTGGTTTGGAAAATCATAATATATTATATATATTAATATGATTTAACTAAAATATGGTATTTTGTTTTGTTTTTTTACAAAATAAAAATACAATAAAATTAATTATGCTGATTTTATTAGAATTGGAATTTTTACTGATCTATGTTTTCATGTCATATTACATAGAGTAAAGGATGGAGTATTATAGAAATGATATTTATACTTATTTAGAAGATGAGAAACATTTCCATTTTTATTTATTAATTATGAAGAATCTTCTAATGATATTGTAACTAAAGCTAATGAATTATATATTAAGATATTGAAGTTATTTAATATACACATATAAAAGAGATGAGAAACTTTAGGTGAATAAAATTTTGACAGAATCAATTACATCATCTTTATGAATAGATTTCAATCATCTTGATGTTACAACATTTTCTTTTTGAGAGTTATTTTTCATTCTATTTCTGTTAGTGTTCTTAGATGATAGTATTTTTTAATGAAGTAGTTATTATACATTCTGAATGTTTTTATGTTTTAATAACTATATGTTAGAATAATTGAGATTGAGGGATTTCAGTTTTGAAGATAGATCTTCGTGTGTATTAAAATATCTAATACAAATTATTTAGACCGATGGATTATAATGATATGGAAATATATTCCTAGCTTCTATTAATATAAAGTTATAATTTTTGAAGTTATAATGATAGTAATTAATGATATATTATGTTAAGGGCTTTTAGGATTATGAATATAGATAATTAGATCTGCTTTAAATGATACACCTCACAGTTTGGTTTGAAAGTGTGGTTTGGTAATAATATTTTATTTTTGAGAATTAAAATTTTTATATAACACTCCATGTTTTATTTTTAATCTATAACATTTTTTTATTTCCACTACGTTTTTAAGTCTTTAGGGGTATTGTGAAAAAAATATAAAAAACTAAATTCTTATAATACATATCCCTTTGTTGTTTGATAAATTATGACTTTATCAGAATATTGAATTTCTAATAATCTTAAAATTTGAGTAGGAAATATTTTATATTACAATTATTAGAATATTCAATAAGAAAACTGAGTTAAAATGTATTTTTTTTTTCTAATAATGTGTGTCACACGCTAAACACTGTCTTTTAAAATTTCCCCCTTGTTGGGTGTCCTCTGATCATTCCACTAGCCCCCATGATGGATGGAGCTTCCTGGATACTGGAGACAATGTCAATATCCGTCACTGGCCTTCATTCAATGATGTTTTATCCATCCGATGTAAATTATTTTCTAATTCCATTTGATATGGTGATATATTGGAACTTTTAATAAAGGTATATGTTAAATATTAAATGAATATGAAAGTTTCACTAATATTGAGAATATTAAAGGTGGTGTTCATTATCACCACTATATATCATTCACGAACCCTCCTATCCATGTTTGGGTTAGAATGAACTTTAATTTTATAATTTAAAAGCTCTTTTGTTTTCGAATTGGGCATACCTTCACTATCCATAATTGAAATCCCTGACTCAATAAACCTTTATATATATATATATATATATATATCTCTTTAATCAGCATATTATTTGTACTTGTCCGGGTAATGAGGTACCTTGGTTATCAATATAGACCAATTTCATTTATTTAGATTGTCCCAAGACTTTCATAAGAGGAAATATTCTTTGACCATTGCTATGTGTCTTTTAATTCTTATGAATCTACTCTAATTCTAAAGAAAGGTAAATCTTTGTTGTATTGGTAATATACTGGTCCATTTCCAATGATCTAATCAAGATTCCTTGTAGTTATTTCACCCTATTCCGCATCATATTTTCATGAAAATGAATTAAACCTAGCCAGTCCCTAACTATATGAAATTGAGGATTGTGGAGGAACTTTTTGGATGGTAAAAAATATAATTTAAAACTAGTTTCATGTAAAACCTAAACACAAGAAACATTGATTTGGTGGTTATTTTATTAATCGTGTAAATTTAAAAATCACTAATACATTGGATTCAATAATTTAGTAATTTGAGGAACTAGATGTAAAAATTATCATTACATTACAATGAAAAATAATCTATATCATGAAATAAGATATTATTCATCATTATAAATACATATATCATGTGTTGTATTCCTCTTGGTTTCCTTAAGAAGTGTAAAATAATGTTAATGGTTGAGCTGAGATTCTCAGTAATGAGTAGCATACACATGATTATATAAGTATAGAATAAATAATATTATACTAATATATAGTCAAAATAATTAAATATTTAATGAATGTATGAGCATTATATACCTTAACATAAAATAAATTCATGGATAAGTATAATTTTTTCCATTGTAATGAAAATAATGAGAATTCATAATGTCGGACAAGATAAACAAATCATCGAGACCTTGTGACCAGACATCATACATAAAGATTAAAAAAACTCCCATTACCCTATATTTGTTTTCTCACGGTCCAAAAAGTACACTAAGGGGTAATATAATTCTAGGACCCACCCATCATATTAAATTATAATGAATTCCATAACATTCTAAATGATGAATGGCTATTAATTACATATTTCAACAATATAAAAATACTTTATATAACTGCTTAATAAAACATGTATTAAAATATATTCTTATCTAATACAAAAGGTATTATGGATTACCAAAATATGTACCCAGTGAATGAATTAATAAAGAAAATTTTGGTTAAAAACATTGATTTATATTAAGAATAATTGGGGATAAAGTCTTTTCAAATATATACACTTTTCAGTTGGAGAATATAGATTTTTAGTTATCAAGAATTTATAAAAATTTAGGGTTATAAATGATTTTAGGATTATTATTGTGGATAAATCATCATATAAGTATTATCAAATCCTTCATTGTGATTTCTAAAGTGCATGCAAATCATATAAATAATACACTTCTAGAGTGTCTATCCAGGTTTATAATATTTCTCTCAGTCATCATGGATTGAGTGAAAATTGAGTTGATACTTAACCAACCCAATTCATGTTGATGACCACTAGGTGTATCTATGGTATAGACACATAAACTTTCTAGTATCTAGGTTGGGATACTTTTTTTGGGAAATCTGCACACAATATACTAGAATTTAGTTTTATTTAAGGGTATGATTATGATTAAAAAATTTAATGGCGTGTGTATCTAGTATAATGAGACATAATGTTTTTGTACCATTTAAAAAATATTTAGGAAATATTAACTATTAAGAATAATAAAATTTTAAAAAAATATTAAAATCAATATGAATGGATTACATGTAATGGAATAGAAGATAATAAGAATCCTTAGCATGCATGATAGATTATTAAAGATAGATAGAATATTATTAGAACTGTTGAAACTCCATAGAGGTATTCAGGAGGGTGTATGTGAGAGTGGAACCATTTTCACATGTTTTTGAGTAAAGAGGAATGGGAAAATTTTGTTGAAATATTTAAAGTGTGGTGTATTTTTCATTTATTTCTAAATACAGACCACGTAAATTAAGGTTGGGTAAAATAAAATATCATTGGTTTACCAAGGATTTTTGTTCTTTCTCATGACACATATCTAATGTTCTTTTATATATTAATGTTTTTAAAATATATATTAATTGATTAATATTACTTTAGTTAGAGAAATTAGTGACTTCCACAAAATATTATTTTTATGTCATTATTTTATATTTTAGTCATTGAAAATTTTATTAAAGAATTTCAAAATGAATTTTATTAATTCAAGTATAAAATATTAATAAAATAATTTTTCTTGATGGGGATTACATTTTTTTAGTTATTAAATAAATTTTACATTATAATTATTTTATAATTATTTGAAAATATTTTAATTTCATTTTACTATTGATCCAAAAACACAATTTTCTCATAAAATTATGAAATGTTGAAATTTAGGAAATTTTATCATAGTCATTCAAATTTTAAACTCCTTTTAATGAAAATAATTATATATCATTAATAAATTTAATCGTTAAATACAAATCTTTTATTTTTCAAAATTTCAATTTTGGAATGATAAATTAAAAGATATTTTTTCTTTCTTATTTAGTTTTATTCTATGATATATGTGTAGTATAACATTACTATAAATTATATTATATATTTTATTTTAATAATGAATAATGATAACATTACTATTATAATAGTCAGAATCCAATGATTAAATTTCCTCTTGTATATACATCATTCTAATGAAATTCATCAACATCTTTCTCTAATCATATACCCCATCTCTATAACTATGTTTTTTATTATTTATAATAATAGTGTAACTAGTTTAAGTTTTATTATTTTTAAAATATGAACATCAATGGTACAAGGCTATGTACTTCCCAATATCTTTATTTTTTTCTTGTACTATTCTTATTCATTTTAACAAGTGTAATAACATAGTATTTTTGTATTTCTAAGTGATTCACTGTGATGATGAAATAATAAAATGTTATTTGTGACAAATTTCTTTTGATTACTTGATTATTTTCTATATAGTAACCTCAGGTATTACATTCCCCCCAGTTAAATTATTTCATCCATCAATGTTTTGTCTACATTAATGTAGGGAAAAAATCAAGGTGCACCATCCTCATTGATTAAATATAATCCTATATTACTTCTTAAAACATGGGATTTCTCTAATAAGATTTTACCCATAAGTTTTCTGATTTTTTAACACCTAGTATAAATTTAGAAGAGTTTATATAGGCTATCAATTATATGAAAAATCAAGATGCATCCTAATTCTGCCAGTGGTTAGTACATGTGAAGGGTATGATATGTAATTCCTTAACAAAATTACATGGAATAATTCATCCACAATAGAGATTTTGGGTGAAAAACCAAAATATTAATGCACAACATCAATTCTCTCTAAAATTTTATATGGTCGAATATTCTCCAATCTTAGTTCCCTTTTCTTAATAAATATTATAGCTCTCTTTGATAGGCATAATTTCAAGAAGATATGACAAAAAATTTAATGTTCAAGTATTTCCTCTAATTATCGATGTCAATTTTCTGTCTAATATAATTTGTCTTGATATAATACTAGATATATCAAAACATCGTAGTTTTTTTCTAAATGAGGTATGAAAAAACTTGTGAACTTTCCCCAATTATATGCCAATAGAAGTGTGTATGATATGTTTTTCAGAACATGTTCTCATAGAGTGGATTTTTAATGTTTTAATAGAAGTTATTTTTGTATTAAAATCCAAAAAAATTAATCATTGGTCACATGTTTCATTTAAATAATGTGAATATGAACATATAATGTTCTCTATGTGTTGGATAATAAATTTAGACCAACCACCAAGTTGATAATGATAAGATGTTCTTAAATAAATATAAATTTTCAAAACCATTTTAGGACTCCTCTAAAATAGATATGTGAAATTAGGTTATTGATTATCTAAAATAAATATTGGTTCACCATAATATATCATGAATTCATTGATATAGGGGTGTATAGGATATTCAAGGGGTATATCATCCATTATTTCCCATAAATGTGCATACATGGTAATTTATTCCACAATGACCCATAAAACATCATTATTATTACATTTTATAGTAATTCCTTTGAAAAATTCTATTGTAACATTTTAAAACTTCCACAACGATATTGGAAGAGTTTTCATGATGCAATTTAGATGTTTACTCTTAGTCATTTCTAATTGTTATATCAAGCATCTCAATAGATATTCCACAATAAGTCACTTCATACTTTCGAACAATAATTTCTCCCTTAGATCATACCATATCATGGTGACACAATGGATTATAGTGATTTTAGGGCTATGTGATTCATCCAAAAATTCTCTCATCTGTTTTGGTATGGATGGTACACATTAAATCATTCCAAATTTTAACACACAATCTTCATAAATTAAGTTTATCAATATCCCATATCTCAAAGACATAAGATTATTTCATAAACCCTTATCAAATAATTAAGATAAATTTTTATTATCAAGTAATTATATTTATAAAATCACTTGGAAATAGAGTTATGTTTCCCATCCAATATAATTTTCATTTCTATCCTTACTAAATCATTGAAAATTATATTATCCTTCATCCTCATCGTTGATATAACTCCATTATTCATATTAATCAATGCATATACCACTATGTTTTTCTTCCCAAGGTGGTATCATATAATTAAATAAATTTCCTTGAGTATTTCTATCAATCTCTTACATCATACGATGTGATAATTCTAGGTGAATATATACATTAATATTTTTTTATCAATATGTAGATTACAAATCTCCCTTTAAAGATAGTTCCTCTACATATTAAATGAAAAGGTCACAGATTAAAACTAAATATTATGGGTTTCATATTTTTTTACTCAGAGATTCATTTTATTTGATGCATAAAAAAGTGCACATTCATTATATATAAACACACACCCAGGTCCTTTATTTGGTGCAACATAGTATATAAAGAATCCTTCCTTTATAAAATTTTATGTTAATACTTGTGCATTGATCAATATTTTCATGCATCCCTCTTTGATTTATTAACACTTCATAGACCATGAGAATTTTACCCCTATGAATTTCAACATGGTTAAAAAAATTCCTATCCATGAAAAATTTTATAACAAGTCACTAATATAAACTGGATAAGAAAATAAACCTATATGTATCACATATATTTGTTGTTCTTGGATATTATTTTACATAATTATTATTTATATTGAAAATTGATATTTCATCTTTGAAAAAAAGATGGATATGAAATCCATATGTATTATCCAAAATTAACACTTTCTAAATTTTCCAAACATCTTTTTCTCTATTAGAATCTCCAGGTAAATTTTTAAATAATCTTCATGATCATCATAACTCTTACAGTATAACCAGATATTAAAAAAAACATAAAAACATTATGACGATAATCCTAGAATACAGTACTTATAATATCCATTAACATTTATTTTTCATTTGTAAACCCAAAATATGTATTACTATGAATTTATAATGATCATACCTTTTGTGGAATGTAGTCAACGTTATATCACCCATAATTAATTTTAATTGAAGAGGTCCATAATGAAAATAAATATTTGAGAAGCATTTAGATCCTTGATTTTGTTTAAATAGATCATCAGTGTGAGGTAAATCATACTTTTGTATTATATTAATGTCTTTTAATTTCCTTATAATCAATACATACCGACATGGACACATCCTTTTTCTAAAAAAAATAGAATTTGCGCTCCCTAATGAGAATCATCATGGTGTATGAAACCATTATCACAAAACTATAGGATTTGTTTATTTAATTCCAATAATGGAATTGTATATACACTATTGAGAGGAATAAATATCATTTTTTTCTTAGGTATATGGTCAATAGAGAACTCAAATTCACGATTAGATGGATATCCAGGATGTTACTTGGGAAATGCATTTATATAATCCTTGAAAATGGAAAAAACATATATTATTAGGATCTCCTATTCAATAATTAAATTATATTCTCTTTGAATTTCATCAAGATGATCCTTTGAAGACAGTTCCAAACAAGAATCTATGAATTGGGTTTCTCATATAAAAAAATGGAATCAATTAAATACTCATAGTTTTTAATATCATTATCATGATGAAAAATTATTACATTATGCATTGATAAGCAATAAATCTCAATAATTATATAAAATTCAACCATTAGTATTACAGTAATTCTTTAAACTAATTAATCTCAATGAATATTAATATAAATATACCAAAATTAATTCATTACATAATAAGTGAAAAATGGATAAAAAAATATCCTTCATTGAATAAAGGAATGGATAATCATAAAATATCTCAGAGTGATGTAAATGATGAGTATGAATAATTTCAGAGATCATAATCATACCATAGAGGCCTTGTGCCTAAATATCATACAAAATGGGTACGAATACATCAATTAAAATATATGAGTTATCTAATGACACTTACCTTTGTAATGTGGGGATATATAATTCTAGTCCCTGCTTGTCACAAAAGGTCTAATGAATTCCATCACAATCTATATGATCAAGGGTATAAATGGAATAACGTAATAATATATAAAATACGTAACATAAGTTATTAATGAATCTTTTCTTATAAGATATTCATATATAGTATATAGGGTTATATGGATTATAAAAAAAATCTTTTGTAATTGAATTAAAAAATATGTCTAGGTGAAATACATTGATTAATATAAAGAAAAATTAGGTATTGATAATGTTGAAATAAGTAACCTTATTAGGTAAATAATATATATTTTCATTTATAAATTGTGATAAATGAAATATGGTTCTCAGTGAGTTTGTGAGGAAAAAAAATTGTGTCTTAAATTGTAGGAACTGAAATAAATTTTTCACAAATCTGAATATAAATATAATCAAATCATTCATTATAATTTAGAAATTTAATTTGAATTCCAATAAAGTATTATCCACTAAGAGTGTATATCTTGGTGTGTAGTGTTAGGCCCAGTCATCATACATCGAGTAAATATATAGTTGATAATCAACTCTACTTTTTCATGTTGATTACACCTAGTTGTATATATGACACATATGTATCCATATTCCAATATTTTTACAAGGATGTAAATTCTAGGAAAACCACACACATTGTACTCTATCAAAATTTAGGATTATTTATGGATACTGGAATATTTTAACATTAAAATTAATTATAATGGAAATATAATGAGAGTTAATAGGGATATATTATTTATAAAATTATAAGGAACATATAAAAAATTCTAATAATAACATTTACTATAAAAATTAACATTATCATGAAATACTTATAAATAATGGAATAAAAGATATTGGGAACCCATACATTATTAGATAACTTCATAAATCATGAGAGGATATCGATAGAGGATTATAATTTATGTGGAGGGACTCTTCAAAGGGTAATTTATAGGATAACCAATTTCAATATTTTTGGAGTGAAGGGTAATGTGAGAATTATTGGTTATTTCTTGAAAATGAGGTGACTTTTTTACATTTCTAATCACATACCATGGAAATTTATATTGTGGAAAATAAAATACCTTTTGTTTTCAAAACTTTTTTGTTCATGTTTTGGAATATTAATACATGGTTTTTAAAATTTTAATGTTTAATGAGCTAAGATTCACTATTTTATTTACTTTTTTCATGGAAATAAAATGTTAACTAAAAATATATTTTTTAAATCCTTAATTATTAATTTAGACATTGGAATTAATATTATTGGTTTGGAAAATTAAATTAATTCATTAAAAAATTTAAAAATAATAAAAATTATTTTTATTGGTATTAAACAATTTTATTTATTTCACTATTTTTAATTAATTATTATGTCATAGTGATTAAAAATTATTTAAATTATATTTTAATATTTACTTAAAACTTTGGTTGTCTTGGAAAATTTTGAAATATTCACAGTTAAAAAAAATTGACGGATGATTCCAAATTTAAATATATTTTTATGAAATAACCATATCTCAATGATAAATATAATTATTATATAAAACAGTTATATTTTTTAAAATTGTGCATTTTTCCCAAAAACTAAGAATCATTTTTTGTACTATTTATTATTATGCAAATACATATGTCCCATTTTTGTTATATTATCCCTTTTATAGTATACTTTGATAATTTTTACATCACTATTATGAGGGTCAGATTCCAATAATTATATTTCAACTTATATATACTTCTTTTTAAATTTATTCACCAACATCATTCTCTAATACCTTACACAATTAATAGAACTATATTTTATTGTCTACATTATAATATAAATGAACCTCATTTACATGTTATACATTTTCAAGTATAATCCACTAGAGTATAAGGACATGGTGAAGCCCTATATCATTAATTATTTTATGATACTAGTCTTATCTATTATTATAAATGTAAACACTTATATTTTTATTGTATTGATAACTTATTAATTTGATGTGGAAATATTATAATAATAGTTGTGCCACCGTTTTTTTTTATGATATACTGATTCAATATATACATATCAAAAGAAATACATGTTGGATACTGTACTCATTATCATATTCTAGGATATAATAGTGATATATGTTTAATTCATTCCAATTAATGTGGATGAAAACCAAATCATCTCATGAGGTATGCTCGCATAACCTATGAACTTAGCTTGGGATATGATTTTGAGAGGATTTATGGTTTCAATAGGCCATATTTTCATTGAAGAATGATTCAAATCCTATTCCCTCTACTAATTATTGAGTAATTTTTATTTTTTATCCATGATATGTAAGACTGAATGATAAGGGTTGATCATAATTGGGTGTGGCCATTAATTCACTGACTATGGAAATACCACAAAAGGACCCCTATTAGAAACACCCTCCTAGAATGATATGTAACCAGTTAGAAACCAAATAGAGGAAATTAATCTAATTATTTACATATTATTTAGACCAGATGTTCCAAACTCAATAACACATTTTAAATATTTTATAATGTCATTTCTGATAAGAGACATTCTTAATAAAAATGAGTAGAAAGAGATGTTAGGTGATGTGTCTCATTTTCTTGTGATAAATTTTTCATGTAACACCCTTTATTTGCTAGATATAGATCTATAAACTGAACTATATTAGGAAATTAAAGGATGTAGATTGTTGAATTGTAGGATACATAGACTAGATCATGAAAGGGGATCACAATATATCCTCCCCCATACATAAACAAAGGTTGATTCTTTACAAAATTTTCTATTTGTATATTTAGTGTGAGAATATGGTCAATTAATAAAAGATATTTTCATTAATACATAATTATATTTCAGGTTGGTGCTAGTTGGCGGTACAATGGAGGGGATTAATTGATGCTTTAAAATAAAATTTCACATAAAACAATTATAAATCCCTTGAAATTAAATAAATATAGATAAAAAATAAATTTTTCATAAATAATTTTATATTTTGAAATAAATTATCAATGTCTTGATCAAAACCTAGTAAAAATATTTATAATACTTTAAGAACAAGAATATTTGTAACACCCCCAAATGATAAAGGGTTAACTAACTAGATTATATGACTCATGTCTACAAGGTGCACCTTCCTTTTCAGAAGCATATCTGATTAGAACTCCATAGTTAATTTTTCTTGTCCTGGAGTAGTAACTAGGATGGGTGACCTTCTGGGATGTTTCCCAGGGTGTGTGGGAGTGAGGAAAAAACACCAGAAGGTCACCCATCTTGATTACTACTCCCGGCCTAACATGAAAAAATGTGGACTTCTAATGATATAGGCTTCTGAAAAGGAAGTTGCACCTCGTTGACATGAGTCATATCATTTAGTCATTTAACCCTTTATCATTTGGGGGTGTTACAGTCCCCCCACCTTTAGAGCACAGACTCCTCGTTGTTGGCCACACATCTCAACCCAGGCAGTGCACTTCCCTTAAGGATGGTAACCTCCCTCTGATACCAATTTTTCATGACCCATCACCCGAGGCTCATATCGTGAATACCCCAATCCCACCATCCATATGCCAGGGGATGGCAACAAGCACCAAAGGTGTAAATCCCTAATGTGGTAAGGCATTGCCTTTATAACTGTAAACAAACATATTAGAGTAAGCTGGAAGTAAAACACTAAACAAAGCTATATACAAAAGTGTGTTGAAAAGTAAAGGGGATAGCAATACAAGACTAACCGAAAATTAAAGGAAATGGATATGTAACAGTACAATTTAAAGCAAGTAAATAGCTGTTGGATCATCCACCGGGAAACCCTTCCTTATGGGTAGGTACCGATAGCCTCTTCAGCGCTCCACTTCCGTCTGGCTCCTCCGTGTACAGTCACGCCATGTGGTCCATCTCAGTGTACCATCTAGTCATGCTACTCTCTACCTCAGTTGGCATTGTCCGTCGTCTGAAACCAACACAATGAGGTACCGGCATAGCCCGTGCATGGTTTATTATAATGATACTTAATAGGGACCATGAGACCCTCAAGGTGGCACTAAATCTAATAGGGATATACAGAAAAGAATGAGATCCACATATAACCCCACATAGGTATATGCCCATACATAAAACTAAGTTACCAAGTAATCCACCTCAATCATGAGAAATACACAGTGTTACCGACTCAACTAAAAACTAGGATTTTATTCTAGGGGTGGAAACATGTAACAACCCAAGTCACACTGTTGGAACCTCAGTTGATGGTGTACTCCTCCAATGTCGAGTACAGTGGGCATGTCTCATCACACAGAGGAGCTTCCCGCTATCCTTGGACTGCTGAGGTACTCCACCTGTCGAGTACCGTGGGTCTGCTGTGTCACACAGAGGCGCTCCCCATCATGGGTCTGTCGCACTCACACAGAGGTGCTCCCCCTCGTAGCCTACTGAGGTACTCCTCCTGTCGATAACTCGGGTCTACCGCACTCACACAGAGGCACTCCCCACCGTGTGTCTGACGTGTCACACAGAGGCACTTCGCCCTGGGCCAGTTGTGTCACTCCGAGTCAAACCAGTCAAGCATTCTTCAGGTCACAACCAACTACTAGGTCTATGTACTCTGTCTGCTCACCTCTGGAAGGATCCACTCCACTAGCTACTGGTTGATAATCCAACTATCACGAATTACCATGTAGAAGTATCACAATGTTTCTCCACGTCCTAGGGGTCTCAACGCAACATATGACGCTTCAAACGGACACTCGGTCTGTGAGTTATTGAAAATTCCGTTCCAGGGGCCCGGTTGGATTTTAGGTTCAAACCAACCCAACCATACACAAATTGTGTCCAAACCTCCTATGGAGTATCCCAAAATAACCCTATTGCTCTAAGATTTCCGTCGCCATAGACGGTTCTTCAATCGGACACCCGTAGCCCACGTTATGGGAGAAAAGGTGAAAACATTCCACAACTGGTCCAGGTCCGGACCGACCTAGTCAGACTGACCCGGCTCATCCTAGGTTCAAACCATGGTTTGATACAGTCCGTGAGACCAACCCAGTCTGTGGGGTTGACCCGGACCGAGGGGGAGGCCAGGCCCGATGGGCGGCTCGGCCCCCACTGGGCCTGACCCGACAATATCATGGAAGTACATATTCAAATTTTCATTTATATAGATTGATATAAAAACAGAAACACTTCTTTTCCATAAAGAGGTTTTCATCTTAAATAAAATCCTCCCGAAAATAATCATTTAAAAATAATCATAAATAAATCATCAAGCATAATGATCTGATTTGTCATATTAATTTCTATGAGTCACATTATCTAATCTAAAATATAGCTCTTCAAATTCAATAATTTATAATTTTTTTAATTATATAGGGTTAGTGTATATTTTTACTCAGAATCAGTCACATGATATCACTCATTCAGTAGGTTAAGTAGTCTAGTAGTGACTTTTTCTTTGGTAGGTTCAAAATTCATTTTTACAGTCACATGATTTCTTCATGCACTCTTGTGATTCCATCACATGGTTTTTTGAATTATTCTTATAGTAAATTGAATTCATCATATTTTTGGGTTAATACATATTTTTTTAATTGAATGTTTCTTATGGTCAGTTAAATACTATTAAAGATTTTTAGTTTTGTAGGTTAAAGTCTTCATGTGTTCACCTAAATGATTCATGTGGGTTGGTGGACTTATTATTGCAGTTCGTTCAACATGTTTAGTTGTCCTTCATAGGTTCATTTATCATTATAGTTACTTCTAAACAAAGGTACATTTTTTCTATTTATTTTTTCTATCAAAAAATATAGAAATATTTAATTTTAAAAGAACCATGATTTTTTCATTATAATAAAGTGTTTATTGAATAATACAATATTATCCCCCTTTTGATGATCTTAAATCATGAATGATTAAATAATGGTGAATATAAAGGAAAGTGAGAACTGAAATCATTCAAGATAAAATAATTATAACTGCTATATAATACTAACACATTTTGGATTATTAAAAAGAAGTAAAAATGTTTTTATGGATGTTGAATTGGACATGAAAAATATATTAGATGATATAGTCAAGAAACATAAAAACAATAATATAATATTATAGTCGTATTGAAACAATAAGGAAAAATACATATTCAATAGATTGAAAAAGTTATAATGAAATACAATATCTCTATTAGTGACTATTATATGAATAAAAATTTGGTTACAAAATATATTATTGATCCACATTGTTATCCTAGGATGTAAAAGGATGTGGATAAGGTGTAAAAGATGGAGTGGGAGTAGGTCCTATAATAAAAGAGTTATTTCCTATTGGTCAAAAGTGTTGAAGAGCTTGTGATTGGTTAATTCTAAAAGGTCCAGAGGATGAAAAATTAGTATAGGTTGTACTATATGTCAAAGGAATATCTAGAGTGGCTTGAATAATAGAGTTGGTATTGTAATGGTTTGGTTTCCTGAGCCATGAAATATAACTCATAGATCAAGATATATGTCCATTACCTAAAAATAATCTTGTTTCATATTATACAATATACTAAAAGAGGTGATAACCCCATCAATTTCTCCAATTGATTTTTAACATCTTGAATTAATGGTGGCATTTGATGATCAATGTGTAAGAATCTAAAAATTCTCTTCAAATCATATTTTATTTAAATCTTACATAGATAATAATCTATGAACCTTTTGAAAACTTCTCTATCATATAATGTATTCATGAAATATATTTTAACTAGTTTAAGGGTATTAATAGTATGGGTCTAAAAATTATCTTTTACAATCTCTTGGATCTTAGAATATTGAACAAAAACAAATTTCATCTAAACATTCATAATCAATTTAATTAAATTCTTGTATATTGAAATGATCACTAGTGGTGTAAGAGATACAATATAAGGAAGTGCAAAAGTGGTGGTTGATTAAAAAACCATTAAAAATTATTGATTTAGTTTAATAATAGTGTGCAATAGGTACTCTTGTATATCTCTAAATCAAAATCATATATTCCCATTGTAATTATTTATTATATCATTCTTTTAAAAAATCCTTTATAAAAGGTGATAAATGACAAGGGATACTCATTTAAAAATATTTTATTCTTTAATAGGATCAATATGAAATAAAAAAACTAGGAAGAGTTACATCAATTAATTAAACAAAAATAATTTTAATTCATTAAAATATTCCTTAGTTTAAAATTTGGTAGAATAATAAGAAGTTTTTAGTCGATAAAATATCATAAGATTAGATTTTCTACCATCAAAATCATTCTTATTAAAAATATGATTTAGTGTAAAATTAAAAACCTTTTTTTCACCAATATATTTTCCGAACATAATTTAAAATGGTTTGGTGTCAGTGTATCCAGTAGTTGTTTTCTACCTACTATTAGAATAGTCTTCAACATCTTTTATAGGAATAATAGAAAACACCTCATTAAGAACATATTCCATTGATAAGGTCAAATTATAATAATGAAATAATGATCTGGAAGGATATCTCTCAATCCTTTTATAAAAACCAATTTTTATAATCATGGTTCATTTATTAGTACTCTAAATTGTTGATATGGTATGTCCACCTTGTACTGGTGGAGTTCCCCCCAGATCACCACAGTTATTTGGTGCATATTCCACACCCTCAAGTGTTTCTTCCTTTTCTCTCTCCCTTAGAGTACTACCAATCACATGACATAGAATGGATGATTCTTTCTTACTATCTTAATTCCTTTCAATTCCATAAAAAACAATATCCTCATAGATTAAGGCATCAACAATTTCATTCACATATAATTTATTATCATAAAGATCTTCATAATTTAACTCTTCTTTTAGGGAAGGTAAGTATAATAGATACATAGTTTGTTCACGAAGTTATATCTTGATATCTTGATAAATGATAAATAATCATGTTGTCCTTATGTGCAACCATTTGTTCCGCATTATGATCAGTAGCCACATTTTCCATGGAATATAATTCATTAAATTCATATGAATCTAGACCCAGATTACTATTGTATTTTGGTCTCACGTGATTCTTAACAGGATTGTCGTTTTTAATAACCTTTTCATAGTAATTTAACCATAATGTCTTCCAAGGGTTCTATTTTGATGTCATTTACTTGAATCTATTCTGAATATGGAAAAAATATCTACTAAAACTATCTTTTCCTACCCTTAATGAACTAGTCCTTCTAACACTATTAATGATAAAATAAAAATAAGACATGATATGTTAATCTTAAAGAGTGATTAGATATTTCTTCAATATGTGTCATAATTTAACTATACAAGCTTATATGAACATCTTTTTCCAATTAGAGATAAAAAATAGATCACTATACAATATTCAACTGAATTATCCTTTCCCCAAAAAAATAAAGTGTTGAATTAACATCACCCATAGTCTGTAGTCATCATAGATTTCAACAGAATTTCTCTTTTTGGGTGTTCTATTTACAATTATATCCTCAAGATAACTTTCAATCTCAGAATGTGAAAGATTAATTGGATTGTAAAGATTATAATCCCTATATTAACTATTTTAAAACATATTGAACTCTGGGATAATATTTTTGAGTAAAATATCACATTCTCCCCATTTACATTAGTTCGAGTATAATCAATTGATTCGACCATTTTGAAACCCAATATTCAACTAAAAATCCATTACTAACCATGTATTATTGGATTTCTATTTTATTTATACCACTCAACCCATCCATGATTTTGAATTGATTTCTAAACTAAACACTTTCTTGATAATAGCTAATATGCATCGACTTTTTTTGTACACATGGGCTGATATGACAAATGTGGGTTGTGAGATTCAAATGAAATTATCTAAATTGATTTACTCTTATTTTCTATCTTCAATTGGTGGAAAAGAAGTAGTAAAATCATGTTAAAAATTACATTTTCTTCTAACCATCGTTCACTATAGTTTTAAAATTTAGAGGATGGGGTATGGTTTTAAGTCGAAAAATGTGGATTAGAAATAAAAAAATAGGTTTCAAAATATGTTGATTCAAATTTGGATTTAGGTTCATTTATTAATTTAGGGAACAATATAAAATTGATAAAAATCAAAAAATTCATGCTAAAATAATTATTCAATTTTAAAGCTCAAATACACATGGAAGGTTGTCTAACCATAATACAAGGATTTTAGTAGATTAAGGTAGTCCATTATAGTTGACATACCATATATCTTACCATGAGGAAGCTAAGAGTGTTCATAGTATCTTAACTAACCATGTGAACAAATTTCCGTGGTTATATGAGTGACCATTGAAGAAGACGTACAATAACTTGTGACCAAAATAGAAAAACCTAAAAAAATTAATCATAAATAAGGGGTAATCTTAATAAATTAAAATGTTTTGTAATATTTCATAGTTAGTAATTATGTAAACCTTGAGATAGTGAAATAAATTATAATAATTAAATTAATAAAATATAAATGATGTAAAAAATTATAGTATTAAGAATAAGTATTCATTACAAATTATATTCTTATATTATTTAATCTCTCTATTTTAATTGAAATTGTAAAAATATCATCATGCTATTGATTATAGCCAATGAACTCAATAGTGATATTTCCTTTTATAAAATGATCTATCAAAACGTGATGTATTATATAAATATGTGTAAACCTAGAATGAGGTACATGAATCTTTTATATTTTTATAGAATCGTTGTTGTAAAAATTTATTTGGGCATGTTGAAATTTATATCCATAATATAGTATTTTTTTCATCTATAGAATTTGGATATTAAAAATCCAAAATGTTATATATGTAACTTCAATATTATATAATGTAGCATAGTTACAATTTTTTCTGCACTATGAAACTATATAATTTCCAAAAAAAATATATTTTCCCGAGGTGATTTTCAAATCATAGATACAAAAAAATGAACATTAGAATAAGTATATAATTCAAATGTCTTCCCACTAGAAAAAAATTACTAAAATTTGTTGTATTATTGAGTCATTTTAAAATCTATTTAATATAAATTAATTTAGATTAATTTTTATTTTCATGAATATTATTACACATATAAACACTACTCATAATATCTGATCAGATAACAATTATGTATATTAAACTCGCATTTATACCTCTCTATGTGACCTGGTCAACAAATATTCTAGTTTTATAGTAATCATATTTACATCTGATTGTCATAGGATTATCATTATATTTGGTACTATCTAAACCAAAATATTTTAAAATTAAATTTATATCATTACTTTTATTTATAAAACTATTTCATTGTTTTGAAAAACATGAAAATCAAGGAATAATTTTAATTGATCCAGTAAACTCAATTCAATATCTTTTTTAATCATTTTGGAAAAATCAATACATGATGAGTTTTTTGATGAACCAAAAATAATATAATCAATATATATTTGATCTATTAAAACATCCATTGAAATTATTTTTATTAGAAAAGTAGGATCATCTGTTATTTTTGAAAATAATACGAAAATTGTAAGAACAATAATGCCATGATCTTTGAGAATTTTTTAAACTATAAATAGTGTAATATGGTTTAAAAATTTAATTTGGAAATCAGAGTTTTTAAATCCAGCTGTTTTTTTACAAAAACATTCTAAATAAATTAATAATTTACGAATACACACTTGAAATACATTTTATCTAATATAAAATTAATATGTAATTCATATGAAATCATTTTTATAATATATTTATGTATAGATACTATTTTAATGGATTCTTCATAGTCAACACCTTTGTTCTGACTACAACATTGTAAAACTAACCGAGCATTGTTTCTATTTATTATTCCACACTCATAAACCTTGATCTATATAACAATTTAGTACCAACAACGATGTATTCATGAGGTCGTTGAACTAGTTCCCATATATATTTTTAGTCAAAATGATTCAACCCCTACTACATATCTATCACCCAATTCTCATCAATAATTGATTAATTAGTGTTTTTGGGTTAAAAAGAGACATGAAGGCATGATGGCCATACCTTCTCTAAGAGAATATTTTGATTGAGTTGCCCTATATATATAAACTACAACAACACCTAAATGATAGTATCTAATGATTCTAATGGTTTTTAAAATTAAATATCTTGGTTCATCCAAGTCTTACTTATGGTCAGGTATATAAAATTGGATTATGTTGGGATATTATGTAAATCTCCATATATTTGGATTCTTTAGTGGGATTATTGATATTTAAATTTGAATATTTATCCTCATTGTTTTATATATTAGGTTTAGGATCTGGTGGATTTATCTCATCAAATGTAAAATTATAAAATTCATAAATAGTATTTGTTATTTTATTAATATATCTAAATGATTTACCAGAGGTTTAGAAACTGAGAAAAATCCATTTTTCAATAATAGGTGAATTTTTTTCAATATTATCCATTTTTTATTGTAGTGATTCTATATCCAAGGAATCAAAGATAAAATACATCATGTTTTCATTCATCCCATATTTCATAATGAGTCTTATTTAAATTAAGTTTAATTAAAATATTATTAATAATATCACAATATGTATTGACATCTTTATCTTAAAAGTAAATATGTAAGTATTAATCATTAATCATAATTTGTTAAATCTATTGGAGTGTTCTGTTTCTCAATTCAAGAACTATAATTTTTATGGTGTTCTAGTTGTATTAATATTTTACTTATAGGCATGTTGTGAATATTGAGTATTGAAGTATTGATTCTATAATTCTCAAACATGGTCACTTTTCATTTATTTCATGGTATTACAATTAAAATTCGTTATATATCTAACAAACATCCCAAAATAAGAATAAGAATCACTTTTTTGAGATAAGAAAAGTACCCGTAAGAATATTTGTTATTAAAAAAATGAACATTGGAATAATATTCACCAAATAGTCTGGATACACGAAAAGGACCATATAAATTCTTGTGATCTGGTTCTATGGGTTAATAGGTTGAAACCACATTCTTTGGTTTAAAAAACATATCTACTATGGCATTCCTTTTTTATAGGGATTAAAAACATTGTATTTGGGGAAATAATTCATAGGAATATCCTTGAATAATAATTTCTATGTAATATTTGTATGTTCTTGTATACTATAGTTAACGAGTATAATATTCTACAACCAACATTTTCTATGAAAGAAATTATGAACAAAAATTATTGAGAGAAAAAGAAACATAAATCAACTACATAAACATTATCTTTTCATAAGGTAGTAAAAAATAATTTATAGAACTATAAATTTTTCAATAATTATTCTCTAATTAATTATTATAACCATAATAAATTAATGGAGATATAAAAAGAAGTTTATACTTTAATCCATTTGTTGATAATAGTTTATAAATAAGAATAGTTTGAGAGTTAGCTGCTTTATAAGTATAATGATTATTCTTTTTTTCATTAGCACTAAAAGGTACATTTCCACCATCCATATGAACTAAATTATTGAAGCATGATTAATCTCTATTCATATTTTTATAACATCTACCTTACCAATATTATAAGCTTTTACTAGATATTATTATGTACTTTACTAGAACAAAATAAAATAATGAAAGAAATTTTTACTAGGGTTTTATTGGTTCTAAAGAGTTTGGTAAATAGATATTTTTACATTCAAATTTGTTTCATTAGTTTATTAATAATTTGATTAACGAAATTTGAAATAAATTTACTTTTAGGTCCGTGATAATTACTGAAATTATTATAACTATAGGACGCTTTACACATTAAGGTCTTACACATATAACTACGAACAAAATATTTTTTATACTACTTCCTTTTGTGTCTATAAATATAGAAAATGTCATTGTTGTATTTGGGATTTTTGTGGATTCCCAAACTCTTGTATATAGTAGTGGTTTGATTTTTTACTATTATGAATTATTATTTAGTTGATCATTTTTCTAATTTTAACTCATTATTCTCTTTAAAAAATATTATTTTCTATTTTTTATACAAATAAATCAAATTTAATATTGGCATATAAAGAATGTATATTTTTCAAATTATAATAGCAATATTTTAGTCCATTCATAATGTCTTCCATCATATATTACATTAAATAAATTATTTTACAGCGTTAAGACCAAAATCAGCATAGACACACTAATATTGGTGTGAATCAAGTTAATGATTTTATTTTCAAAATTCTTCTTGGTCCACTACATCTAGATCTCTTTGTTATAAGAGTCAATTATTTTTATCATTAGTATTTATGTTGATATTCTCCATTCCATCTTTACCTAATGATGATGCACATAAATTAAATCAGTAACCCAAGCAAAAGGATACACATATGTTAACTTGGTTCAACCTCACTGGGCTACATTCAAAGAGAATACAATGGAAATGTGAAAATATAAAAACTAAACTAAATCACACATAATTTTGTTTAGGATAGGTAACTCATTCCTAGGGTAACTTTGCATACAATGTTTTTTGTAGATTAATTGTTTCCTCAAGATTACATCCCTCATACATCCATTTTGTAATCACTAATTAATAAGGAAAAACATTAGCATAGTAGCCTAAGAACAATATATTCCATTATTTTTAGTCCCATTGAATGTTTGGTAGGCTCCTTTTAACATCACATGATCCTCAAATTCCTTGATGTGAACATACCCTGGAGAATAAAATTTTCATGAGGAATCTTAGAAACTCCACCTATCTTTTTTAAGTTCTTCAAGTGATACAACATATTCCTTTCACTTTGTTAGATGTTTCGGTGAACAAACTCCTACAAATATTGTTGAGTGGTTCACAACCTCATTATTATTTTAATTATTATTATTCTTTCTCTACTTATTCTTCTTTAGAATTCATATATGAAAATGATATCATTCATCGTATAACATTAACATGTATCTCCATGAATAAGATCGCAACATGTAACCTTTGCGTAATAACCAATACAAAGACACCTCTATGAGAATTATATTAAAGATATCTCCATGAGACTCCTCAATGTGATTCCTCTAATAGACACCTACATGATACTGCTCAAGTATATTCATATAAAATTTTTCTCCATGTGAATTTTTCATGGGACCAACTATGAGATAAATATATGTTACTACTCCATAGGACACATCTATGACACTCCTCCATAAGATACCACTATGTGATCCCTTTATAAGATTCATCTACAAGACCTTCTTCTATTAACACATATTGAATGTATCTAGTGTGAATCCTAGATTTGGTTATAATGTCCTTGTGACACAAAATGGTCATCCTATTCATGAAAAAATCATATCATATATTCTATTCCAGGATACCTTCATGATACCTTCTTCTATTTATATAGATCATGTTAGTCTGTTGTAAGAGCTCTCTATAAGATATCTCCAAAAGACACAATCATGAAATGTTGTCTCGATTACATGGAATACATTTCATTGGGTCAGCCACATGAATGAAAACATTGATCTACTTATTAATAAAATATTTAGTGGTATTTAGAGGCATAAAACCACTACCAAAACAGTAAAAACCACTATTATCCTTCCATTACACCACCTCAACAGTTGGATTTACATAGTTTGCATACTCATTTCACTAAATCAATTAAAAATCATTTGATGGTCGGTTTCATTTTCCTCCACCGCATCGCATGATCACATTATGATATCTGAATATAGTCATATTTTTTTACATGATCCCATGTTGATAACTAAAAAACTATTATGTTCAACATGTGATCTCTTTTTTTTATCAATTTAAAATTATGTGGTGTTAAGTGAAATTATCTTCCATCACTTCATGTTATCCAATAATGAGATCCAATGACAATAAATAATGATTCATGTAATCCGATTATAAGAAACAATGACAATAATGTAATAAAAATTCATTTATTTTCATGAAACATGTAAACTATTCACAAGATCAATTCATAATTATGCATTCTCATGATTTTGAGAGATCAAAAGATATATCCATTAATTCAGGACTCTTTGTCTTCCTATTCTTTGTGATATCGCTTGAAAACGTCATAATGTTTTTATATACTTCTCTTGATCTCTTTTCCAGATCCAATAAAAAACATTCATTGAATTGATGAACATATCATGATCTCTATGTGATATCATCTAAAAGACATGTGATGTCTTTTTATGCTTCACATGATATCTATATAAGACCTGTTGAAAATAATCTGGTGTATTTAGGTATTTATCAAGATCTATTCATGAGATCTATTGAAAACTATGAAGTTTTTTCTAGTTTTACACATGATCAATTTGTGATATTAGCTAAAAATTATGTTGTTCTTTACATGACTCTTGAGCATGATTAGTTGGAAATACTTATGAACGTGTGATCCCTTCACACAGACAGTTTATAAAGTTATGTTGTGCATGATACTTTAGATCATTATTTATGATTCTTAACACCTCCTTTGACAAAATACCATTTTAAAAACGTAAATCTATGTTAACAAAATAAATCATCCCATAAGCACTATCAAGGAGGAATTCTTAAAATAATTATATATTTTAGTATCTTTTATAGAATCATTATTAGAATATGTAGGTTTTTATTTTTCTACCTCAGATTCATTGTAATAAAGAAAAAGTTTTATTCTTCACCAACATCACTACTTATAGAGTCAGAATCACTAAAGCTATCCTCCAAGTCACACTGTGTTTCATTAATTTGTTTCATTGATAGGTTATCTCTGTCTTCATATATCTTCTTGTTCTTCATCATTAGATAATAAAAAATTATATATATTATCCTTTATTATTTATAGAATTCAATGTTACTAGATGATACATCTATTTTCTAGTTATTCATCAAATTTTCCCTCATTTACTATATATATCTATTGTTTTAATTAAAAACATATTCATTTTATAATTAATTATATAGAATAGAAGATTCATTTCCTCATCACTATCAAAATATTATTCACTACCAAATAAATCATTTTTAATCACAACATTTTATATAGAATTGAATTTATTAAATACAAAAATTTAATTTTTTGGTTAGAATCTACATTTTCAACCTTTAGTTCTACTTAAAACATAATAAATTTCTCAATCCACTCTTTGACCGTTAGTTTTCTAACATCACATGTTTCCTTAATTGAAACAAAAATACTTCTTAGTATTTTAGGTAAACTTATCTAAAATCTCAATAATTGTTTTTTATCATTCATGTGGTTTGAAAAAGACTTCACATATCGGTTATGTCATTAAATATAAAACAAATATAAAAAATTTACTCATCTAGTTTCATTTTAAATGATTCAAATTTCAATATATATATATATATATATATATATATATCTCATTTTTTCATCATTATATGTTCCTTTATGGAAATCAAATAAAGTATTCCAAATATGATATGTGGTATCAAAAGATGATACCCTAGTATATTCTTCTTCTCCAAAAGAATGGAATTAAGTAATTAGGGATTTTCAATTATAATCATATAAATTAAAAGTTATATTATCTAATTACTTCCTAGTATTATTGGTATTTTATGTATTTTAATTTAATTTCTCAAAAAATATAAAATCCCATAAATCATAGATAAATATTCATTTTTCTTTTCCATTGAGAAAATATATGACCAATAAATAAAGGAGTTCAATTAGTAACACAAGTTCATGTACATGAATCCATAATAATTGTATAAGAAATATATACTAATAACGTATTCTTATATCATGTTCATGGTAAAACATATAACATTAGATAAAACTCACAATTATACCAATTATTGGTCCCATTGTATAGATTATTATTGAGGTAAATTGAGTTTCAAAATTAATAATTCCTTAAAAAATTTAAAATTCAACAAAATTTAAACAGCCCAGTTAATTAATAAATATTATATAAATAATTTTATGTTTTGAAATATATTCTTAATGGCCTTACCAAAATATATATATAATATTTTAGACCAATTTTAACTCCCGTAAATATTTTAATCAATCTATATAATATATATAATAAATAAGAGGTGATCATCAGATATATTATTTGAAATAAATATTTTATAAAATAAAAAATAGAATAACATATATAATAATCAAAAAAATATTAAAAACATAGTGATCAACGAATGAAATAAACATAGTGAAATAAAATACAGTAGGTTAATTTACAAGATAGAACTTAGTCGTCTCCACTTGTTAGTCACACACATTCAACATATTTATTAACAAATAAATAGATCTATAACCTGAACCAAGTTTCAGATATATAACCAAGATTGGGCCATACAAATACAATTACACACTCAACAATACGGGATTATAACCAATACTCTTCCATAATAGATATAGGATAACAATTGAAAATAAGAAAAAAAAAAGAGTATTATGCACTCTTCAATATATAATAGGTGAATTTTGTAAAAGAGAAATGAAATTATATAAGAACAACTAAAATATAATAATATACATAGGGAGAAATGGTATTGTGATGATTGGTATAAATCAATATCTTATCATGTTAGGATAATCAGAAAGGTTTTAATCTCTTGAAAAGTGAATTGAAATAAATTAATGAGATTATTATATTGTATAGAACTTCTTGAGGCATATAACTAGAGTATCATTGATGAAAATAATCAAGTAGTTAGAAAATTAAACAAATAGATAAACATAAAAAATTATTTTCCACAAGTAGGTAATCCTATTAATATAAATATTTATCAAATTAAACATTTAAATATAAACATAATTTAATCATAGAAATGATTGATCTAATCTAGAACTATAAAAAACATTAAATCTAATTAATTGATCCAAAATATTGAAATTATAATTTAATAATTTCCTACTATTTGAATTAGACCTGAACAACCTACATCTATACTATGACAATGTTACTTGATATATATTTATTGGTGAATCAAGTAGTCTTGAAGTTTCATGACATTTTTATAGGTTCAAAGTTCCTTCTTTTTGTAAGATGATTTCAATATGCGGTCAGGTTATTACTTCATGATAATAATTTAAGTCTTTACAGAGTCATTTAAAGTCTTCATGTTGTTTATTCAATCTTATTGTGGCTAGTTGAGTCCTTCTTATAATTTGATGAAAAACGTTCCAGATTTCCATTGTGGTAAGCATAAGACTTAATTTTCTCACATGAATTCTTTATGTAGGAAGCTGGACATATTTTTTTGGTTAGTTCAATATGTTTAGTTATCTTTAACAGTTTGATTACTCATACATTTAGTTCAAGAATAAGCCATTTTTCATATCTTTTCAATAATATTTTTACAATGAAAAATTAAATAAATCATTAATAACATAAGAAATATAATCTTTCATAATTAACATATGCAATTTATAATCTAATACAACATATTATATAATTATATGAACAATTATATGGATTGTGGGTATTTAAAAATATTAATATATGAAGAGGAAATTGAGTTATTATGCTTAACAAATTCTCATGTTATTGGAACATGATCATATAGAGGGATACATTAATGATTTTTCTATCTTGTTGTAGTTTTTTTAATTATTATATTAATTTTCCAATCATCACATTCAATATTTTTTTAGGGAATAAGTGACACAATAACATAAATCATCTATAAACTAGTTTATCATGCTTATGGTGTAATGGATAGATACAAAATTATTCTCCACTACTATGTACAATAATTAATACATGATAGAAAGATATCATATCATGAATGGGTTATATTATTTTGACCCGAAAATGCTATCCATTGTTATTAGAGTGGATTTTAAGACAATCTCTACTCATTATGAAAAATGGAAGGAGTTGACCTTCATGTAGATATATGGATGAGTATAATGAATTCGTGTACTGTATCTAAATGATAGACTTAGGATTTTTGGGAGAGGCTTTCCCTAGGTTTAATAATATTTTTTTGGAGAATTATGTGGCTTCCATTGGAATCCTTAATATCAAACATGCAAGGGATGAATTATTTTGGCAGTCTAGAGGTTTAGAATTTTCCTTGAGGCTTTTTATATCACTCCACTCCAATATTCATGTTGTGGGACATGTTTTAATAAAGCCAAAGATTTATATATACCATGGAATAGACTAAAGTGTTAGGTTTTATTCATGTGATTATCAATACATGTTATAAAAATATAGTTATCCCACCCATGTCATGCCTTTTAGGGAAAATTAAAAATCTATGGAATATGATTTTTTGGTGTCAAGAGGATCATATAGAGGATGTTGATTTTGTTTAATATTTATTTAAGGGAATTAAATATTTTGATCAATTCATGATAGAGGAATTTAACCTGTAATTATTTAAATAATTGTCCATATAGAAAGAACGAATGAACTCATTAATGTATATGGAAGAGGGTGAGGCCATAGAGCATTTCTAGGTATTATTTATACATGACATTAATCACAATATTTCCTTCATATATGAATGTATTAAAGAAAAAACATCATTATTAGACACACTTTTCTTAATAAGGATAGCATTTTCAAATATGATATTGATTATCCTGGTTTCACAGTTATTGGGAACATTATAGGTTCACTCAATACTCCTTAAATTTTATCTCATCTGTGTATCCAATCACTATAAGGTTAGACTTGATAAATAAATTTTTTCCCATATTTCTTGAGTAATATAATGAATTTTTTTCTATCTTACTAGAAGAAAAATAGTTCTATGAATATATAATGCTTATGGGTGCAAAATGTTCTCCTGGACATGTTGGTTTTCTTGGATATTTTTATTTATTTTAAAATGAAAACATTTAGGGGGATCATTTCTGTGTTGTGGGGGAACATTTAAGGGAGTAATCCTATAATGTACATATAATACACTACTCTAGTCCTTTTCCTTGATTTTTCATCAATATATATTTTAATTATTTCAACTAATAAACCTCTATAATTTTTCATACAATATCTGTTTTACTATGGTGAAAAATATGTTACTTACTGTCCTTTATTATATTATTTTATAGGTGAAATAAGGAATTATAAATATGAGATATATTAAAAAGGTTTTTTTTTCTAGACTAATAAATAATTTTAGAGATAGATAAAGAAATCTGGGTAGCTAACGTGACGGTTAAAAATGTCATCTAGAATGAATTTGAAAATTGGAATAGGGATTCAGTATACATTAAATGAAAAAGATATGCTGGTATAATTATGCTTATCAGATTATATTTTAGTCTTTTAATTATATACGTATATCCATTTATATTATGCGTTATATCATTTTTATTTTTAAAACTGTTTGAGGTATTCATCAAGTGGATTCGTTATCTCTAACTTTTTTGCTATTACATCTCAAGATTCGATTAGTAGAAACTTGAGTGCTTAAATAGAATAGGGGGGAGTGGGTGGATTTGTTTCGTAGATATGGGACACCAGGTAATTCTCACCCTTTCTATATAAAAGATTTTATGGTATTCAGCAATGAAAAAAAACAAATCAGGGGATATATTAATGGGTTTTCTAAATATATATTGATTTTGAAGCAGCTAAACTATTAAAATTGATAAAATTGTTTTTTGGTATTTTATAAAATTTCCTTTAGAAGGATGGGTATTCTAGTGAGATGGTCGATCATCAGCAATATAAACATTAATTTTGAATACCTTACATCTCTACAGATTCTTGGCCTTGTATGTTTTAATATTTTAATCTAATTTTCCCAAAATTGCCTCATAGAATCCAAAATTGGAAGAATAAATTAATATCATTTAGTGGGATGAAAACGTAAATCAAGAGTGTGTCATCATATATGTTGATAAATATTCTATCATATGTTGTAGTTTTAAATTGGTTATACATGGATTATATAAGGTAATTTCTTCCTTCCTATGGGATAATGGGGAAAATAATTTCTTTCGTTAGGTTGGTTGGAGAATCTTAACGCTTCTTGTATAGGCGGGATGTAACAATTTTCTAATCATTGGTAAAAATATGAATGATATTCAATATAAACATACATGGGATAATTTTGAAGGAACACCCTTCTAGGAACATAATATTTAGACTAAAAAGGGAAACATTTTGGAGTTGTTAGCAATAGATAAATGTAGTTCAATCTCAATAATTTGGAATAAATATACATCTTCTATTCAATCCATTATTTATTATAAAACATGGGTGGTAGTAAATATAGATGAATAATTATTTAAGGGTGTTGGGTAGGAGAAAAACATTATTTTCTAGGGGTTTTAGTTCCCAACATAAATATTAGACAGGTGATTGTCTATGTATTACTTCTAGAAAAAATTCTGGATGGAGTTTAATTATCGATAAAAAAGAAATTGTTTTGAAATTTTCTCATGTTTCACTCACTTATTTACAGGGATCCAATAGTAAATTCACATTGTCTTCTTTTCACTTGTATGAAAGGAGAATGAGGGATAAGGTATGGTTTGAAGAAAATATATAATAAAAATATTCCGACCAAAATGATATTTATCATCTGGGGGGTTAGAAGAAATTCTCTTTAAAGTGATTTTGTGATAGGAATGATATGTATTTATCATTTCAATAAATATAGGGGATGTAAATATTAATTAGAAGAATCTACATAACATTAATTTACCACTTTAATATAGATGAATAGGATATATAAATTCATTTTTAGTTTCATGGATATTCAAATTAGGTTGTAATAATTTGATACACTACTAGACTAATAGACTCTGGATAAGACTAGTAAATATTAAATTACTATATCTCTTTGTATAATTATTTTAGAATTTATAATGATTTGGATTGGTTATAATTTAGTGATACACAAGGATGTTAATATATCATTGGACAGTTCTCTCCATTACTAACTTAACTTTTATAGGGACATAATGTGTGACATGAATGGTATTTTCATAGTCACGTCTCTTAACAAAAATTTGATTAAATTATTTACATGGTGTATCATGGACTGAGTATTTTTTGAAGTAAGAGGGAGGTTTTGGAAACTATCTCTTTTTGGGTTACAATTAAACATAGATGGTTATACATTCACCTAAGAAATGGATGGGGGAAATATAGTGTGAGACCACCAATTTTCAGTCATTCTAGATTTTAAATATATCTTTGGATATAGAACCATTATACTATCAATGGAAAATTAACTTCTTCATGGCTGGAATAAATTTCAATAGAAGAATATCACCGTTGATAGCAACGAACATGATATAGAGATGAATTTGTTTTATATATTCATAATTGTCTACCTTGTCAGTCTTATATAAAATATGTCCATATGGTTCCATGTTGTTAATGGGTGAATTTTTAACTCATACATGAATTGATGGCAGCATGTTATTAGAATATCTATACCTACATGGCCATGGGAATAATTATGTGCTCATGTATGAATTTCATAGAATTATACCTCAGGTATCAAAATTGTTATTTGCTTATTTTATTGGTCATCAATGTTTCCATCTACCCTAATTTTATCGATTTTATACTTTCTATATATTTTTATATGTTTAATTCTTTTAAATTTACAATAACAATTTCATATATATAAAATAATAAAACCAAGGACATATGAATTTTTAAGTCAATCAGTTTACTATAATTTACCCCTATCTTATAGGTTTTCCAACATTATATTTAAAATACATATATCTCGGGAAACACCCATGTGTCCATAATTTTAAATTAATGAATAATAAATGCATTAAAGAAAGCCCATATTTAATATATATTTGGTAGGGGATGAATAATAAGATGTATTGTTTCACTAAGATAATGTGCATGCCATGAACAATCCTTGGTCATCCAACCACCAAAAACATTGAATGGCCCATGGCATGGCTTAAGGGGAATTCTCAATACCCTCACTCTATAAATAATTTCTACATAAGTAAAATTCATACACTCGGAATTATTTCACCTAATATATTAGTAAGACTCAAATGTCGCGAGGGAGAGGTGAATGTCCTTTTAAAACATAAAGAGATAAAATAAAATGATAAATTCAAAATAAAAAGATATTGACAAGAGAAAATAATAAATATATATATTTGATATGTAATAAACATTTAATAATAAATTTAATAAAATGATTAAAAAGAAAAGAAATATTTCAAATCAGATTTATACACATTATGTGTATCAATGACAAAATTATGAATTTCTTAAATAATTTGGAATATGAACACAATTAGATATGGAGTTCATTAATAACACACAAGTTGTCCCTAGGTATGTACACCTTAATTATTGAGTTATTTTATATTTATAACTTCCCTTTTTTACGAGAAACTGAAGAAAAAATTATAGATTGTTGGTATAAAAGAGGTGATTTTCCTAGAGTGAATATTTTATAATTCAATTCTCATATATTTCTGGAATTTTGAATACAATTTTAGACTGATACATAGAGAATAATAATAATGATTTTATGATTTGGAAAATAAGGCTACTAATGTGAGAGAAGGGATTGAATAATTCTAGAGAATCAGTATCTTTTATCAAGAAGATATTTTTTCTACACCATCAGTGATTATGTGGGATAAATATACAACCCTCACTTGTCCTCTATTTATATAATTATAAGGTGTTGGGGTTGTCCATGTTCGCTCTAAGTCATTAATAACTTAATATAAACTTCCTTGACCATCATAAATGGAGACTATGACATGTAGTCTTAATGCCACCAAATATATGGTAGTCTTTATTAGGTAGCTAGCGTACTACATAGAACATACTACTATCATAAATCCCTCACCATCCATTAGTTGGATTTCTGGTTATTGGGGATGTCTCTATCGTTGCCACCATTTATCTATTAGAACTACATCAAGCAGTTAGTGCTTCCTACTGGATATATCATTATGAAGTGGCACCACCACTTCATTCCATGTCCTTCTATGGATATCATTACTTATTTTAAATGGCCCAATGAATTCATTATTACAATAGAAGATACTTCAAAATATATTTAATACTTATTAAAATACTTAAATTAATTTATCAAGGATTTTTTACTGTCTATTAAAAATAATTTGAAATCACTTAAATGAACCCATTAGAAATATTAGTGATTGATTGTGACAATGAAAACACTATGAGTTGGATATTGGTAGAAAATTATACCCTTTTTTGTTGATAACAGACATTTAACATAATAATATACATAAATATTATATTAATTAAAAAACTTTAATTCAATATTCTTAATATATATGAAATAATATATTCAATATGATTAAGTGTTTAACATAAAATATATCCAACATGAGAAAATCATAAAACATTATCCCACAAGACAGGGAAACAAAAACCCCTTTGGAAATAGTACAATCGTTCCCCTTTGAATTTATAAAAAACATTCATCCCCCATTGATGCAAAAGTATCTCCCCATTTGTGAAAACGAAAAAGAAAAATATCGATGTAAAATAGAACACTAAAAGCAATGTAAAATAAAGATAATTAATATATAGTGTAAGGAAAATTGTATGGACCGATGATAAGACACCAAAGATCAAATCACCATAAATTGAAATGTTAATATAAAAGTTAATCTCAATAAATCATTATGTTCAATATATTTTGAAAAACATTTAAAAAGATAAGAATATAATTATAAAATATAACCTTTTTTACCGTTGTTGTATAAAACATTGACATGAGAGATAGTGCGAGAGAGAATATATGTTGAAATAATATTAAAAAATATTTAAAATTAAAATATTGAAAAACATTTCCTATATTGATCATTTTTTGTATCAAAATTCCTCTAGAAATGATTGATCTTGGATCCCCATTAATTAAAGAAATAAAAAATATCCTCTAGAATGTAAGAGTTGATCAATTTTTTAAAATCTATGGCCAAATTTATTATAAATACACCATATGATTGATCTATTATTATCAGTTTTATAAGGTTAATGAAATAAAAAAATAATGTTCATATTGTTACACTGGAGGTCCTAATAGTGTTAACTATTAAACATGGATAGGGAGAAACAATATCAGGTCCACTAATATTCATTAATAATGATTTATGAATCCAAATTTGTTTCTTATGAGATTTTAAAAGGTATTAAATATGAATTTATTGAGTTCTTCAATGTCTATTATTTTTAAAATTGAACTCCAAAGCCAACAGACTAAATTTTCAAAAATACATAAAATATTTATTTTGATAAATTCATTTCATGAAATTAGTATTTTTAGGAGAAATTATATATTTGAATAAATAAAGCTATTAATATTTGATTCAACACATCAAGAAAAAAGTATCAGGTTTAGAGTTAGTTCACATTGTGTTAATTTAGCAAGATAGATTTTATGATCCTTGCTTTTAGATATAAAGACATTAAAATTTGTTTGTTTTATTAATTTCAAAAATAAATTTAAATTTCCTTTTGAAAAAGTTCTTTTCATTAAGAATTTTTTTTACTCATGGAGAACTAGATTATATTTTTTTAGATATCTTTACAAAAATAAATTTCATTAAAATCATTTTCAAGTTGATGATGATAATATTTTAGGTATTCATAACTTAGGGAACTTCAATAAGAAAAATTTTAATAAGATTATGATTGGGAAGTAGATAGAAAAATAGTACAACTAACCCTATCACATTCTATATGATATTCTATTAGGCATTTAGGAAATTAGTTTTTGTAATTGAATGAATTACTCCACGTTGAAACATTAATATATTTTATACCATCCAACATGTCTTTTGTATTATTTTTTAGATCATCCTATCTAATATGGCCCATTGTGTTCTAATCAAAGTAGGTAACTTCCAGTAATTCAATTTGATCTTTGTTTTTGGAACATTGAGCTTGTTTCTTTTTTATAAATTTTTATCAACATTTTAAAATTTGATAAATTTCACTTTATTCAAGGGTGACAATTCTAGATGAATAATAATCTTTTATTTATTTTAATGCAAAGATCTTCTTGGTTTTATTTTCATCTATTACTTCCTTCACCAATGGGTGATTCAGGGTTATTAAATATGTCATGAGTGATCTAATGAGTTCCCCATGAACTATTTATTTATTCTTCTATTTTATATGATATCTTACACTTTAGAATCCCAATATAAAGTTAAAATCCAAAAAAAAATATTCATGGGAGTTTATATAGAAAAATAATGATCGATAGACTTTATACAACTAAAAATGTTATTAAGTGTCATAAATATACTTGTATGGGATTCCTTAGGATGCATAGAAAAAATTTCAGTTTCATTTCAATACAATAAAATTTAGTGTGTATAATTTTTTTACGTCCAATGTATTTTTTACCATTTTCATATTTCATGATCTGTTTTATAAGTAAATATTAGATTAAATTCATTTCTTTCAGGTCTATAATAAACATAGTTCAAATATTTTTCATCAAATTCAAAATAAATAATATCACAAGGAGTGAACTTATTTATTTTTTATTTAATAGGAAAATATTCATGCATAACCATTTTCTAAACATGATAACTAATCCTACTAAGAAAATTTAGAATTTGATTTTCCTATTTGAATAATCATCTATATTAAAAAATAATAGATTCAAAAAATGATACAATCAAAAAATAGAATGAAAAATGATACCTATTATAGATTTGAAAATTAAAATAACTAATGAATGAAATATTTTTAAAAAATATAGAAATATTCCTTAATGAAATGTATTTTATTTGAGTAGAATCAAAAGATGGATTGAATTTCATTAAAAAATAAATTGATAAATGAAAGTAGAAAATTAAAAATAATATGATTACGATAAAATAAAATAACAAAGAGATAAATTTGATCCATATTAATAATGTTAATATAAATTTTAGTTATGTGATTAAGGAATAAAAATAGTCTACATATCAAATTTATAATCATTATTCATATCGATGATGAAATAATGTAAAGCACAAGATAAATGAGATAATAAACACAATTTTACAAGTAGTTAAGTAATAGAACACAGTGTGAAACCTATGTACCCATCCTTCAATTAGATATATATTTCCTCTTAATACCATCCCATGGTTTTAATAAAAAACCAAGAAATTTATTCCCTTTTTTAACAGAATTTCAGGATCCAACTTCCCATATTTTTAATGGAAACTAAAGAAAAAAATATAAAAATTTATTTGAGAAGGGATTATTTTTTAGAAAAAAAAATTATAATGTTGATTTCATATATATATATATATATATATTATAGGATAAATACTATTTTATAGAGATATATGGTGAATGTGATGAGATCCTATTAAATTTGGAAAATAAACTTGGATCATTAAGAGAGGGGATTTAATAACACTAGTTATTTGAAATCTTAATTCAAGAAAATTTTTGTTCTACACCATTGCAGATTGTATAGTATAAAAAAATAAGAGTCCATTGGCTTCTATTTATTGACTTATAGGGTTAAGTGGCGGTTCATGTTCATAACATGCCATTAGGAGACAAGTGAGAACTGTTTTGACCATCGGTAATGTATCCTCAGTCTAGCAGTCATGTCACCACTACATACATGGTAGCCTCGAATGGGTAGTCGGTATATTATGTAGAACATAATACTTTTCTGAATCACTCAATAGCTGGCTTGTGGAATTATGGTTTTTTTGGAATCCTCTTCTCATGACATTATCTATTTAGTGTCCCTACACTAAATATCAAATGTTTCATGCTATATTTATCTTTAAGAAGTGGAACCACCACTTCCTTCCATAAACTTCTATATATCATACAACGTCCTCTAAATCCCTAAAAACATACATTATGACTATATAAGAGTCATTAAAATATCATTAGAAATTTATAAATTTGATTAAATTATTTATCAAGATTACTTTAAATTTTATTAAATTGAATTTGAAATCACATAAAATACGCCTTTAAAAATATTAGTAAGTTTTTTTTCATGAAAACACAATGATAGAGAGGGGGAAACATAATTAAAAAGAAAGGACATTAGAATTACACCCGGAATTATATCCTGAGAACATCCCACACTATATATACTTACATATAAAAATATGCAGCAACTAAAAAAATAATAATCAAATAACAAATGACCCAAAATGAAATATATGAATATATTAAAATATAAGACACAAATTTGATACTGGATCTACAATAAAATGAAGGATTGTCATGCTAAAAATTACAATAAATAATATTTAATGAAATACAAAATAGCTAAAATGATTTTCATGAGAATACTTGGTTATAATATATCCATAAGTACAAACTCAATCTTGGAGAGATCAAATGAACATAAACCTACTAAAAATATCAGGTCTATTGATTTTGAGTAGAATAGGAATGGTGTGAGATTTTTTTCCTAGTGATATACTTCCAAAGAGTTACTATAGTCACCTTTCCCAAAAAAATCACTCAACTCTATTTTTATATATTGTAATTTAAAAAATATTTTTCACTCATTTTCATAAAAATACACATGATTCTTTTCTAAAGCTTTTATTGAGCCCAAGATCCATTTTATATTCCCATCATTCAAAACCATTTGAAAATATTTTATTTTTGATATTAATAATTGAAAAACCCTATTATGAATTCATTTTAAATCAATGAAATACTTTGAACTCAAATTAAAAGAAACTATCATTAGTTGAGTAAAAAAGAATAAAACACTAATATAATCATTATAATTAAATAAATAATACAGAATAATAAATGAAGAGTGAATGAAGAAATCAATTAAATCATATGAATCATGGTAAATTTATAATCGTCATATAGGTTGATCCATGTAATACTTGAGCTGGAACCATCTATTGGCCTATAAATGCATTCCAATGTCTATATCAAACTATATTCTCTAAACTAGCCTCTTATGTTGAATTCAACAAATGCCCGAGCTAGTTCATTTCCAAGGAGGATCTATTGATCTAATAAGGGAAATATAGTAAGCATATATAAATCCCCCATTAATAATCCAAATCTCCCCATGAAATTAGTGGTTAAAGGATATAAAACAACGGTGATGTAATAAAACTCACCCAACCTCTTAACACCCCCTTAAGGTAGGCACTCAAAATACATATAGCAACCTCAAATAATAAATTCATGCATTTGGGTCACTAATATACCCAAGCACATATGAATAATATATGTATACCCTTTAGAAATTAATGGTTCCAATCAATCCATATCATCAAAATATTTTTTATAACATAAAAACATTCTAACCCATTTCAATATGCATTTTTCACGAGATTTATATGTAATGTGCTGAAGGGGTATTCTCATCATACAAGGAAACAATAATTTGATAATCCCATAATTAAAAACATTTAATAACAACATATAATTTATTTTATTTTTAAAACAATAATTTAAGTCCATTTTAAAACCATTAAATCCAATAATCCTGAATATTATTAAATGAAAATACAACAAAACAATTATAAAAAAATTAATCCAAAAAACAAATTCTATTAAAAATAAACAATTATCATAATCATTAAATTATAATTGAAATGAAATAATATCCCATAAACCATTTAAATCCAATGAATTTTCCATAAAATCCTAGTTGTAATTTTGATGTCATATTTAAAAAATTAATATCTTAGAAAAATACAACAAGAACATTCATAAATATATATGAAATAAAATATGTTTTTGAGGGGAAATATGTAAAATGATAAAAAAACCTATGAAATGATATTAAAAAGGAAAAACATGGAAAAACCTCATTTTGTGTGAGGATGAAGAGAAACCACCAATCATGGAAGTAACAAGTCCTAATGAATAGACATCATGTTCTAGCATCGAATGCTATGAAATATTTAATCAAATATCACACCCTGGGATCAGTTGAAAAAAAGAATGGAAAAAATGATGAAAAAGAATATAATATTAATGGTGAACGGAGGATGAAGCCTTAACTTGGAGGAATCACTTCGATATTTAGGGGAAATAATCTTGATATGAAGTGGGGAGAAAAGAATAGAAATTATCTAGACTCTCTTTATCCTACAAATGCGAATGGGAATAAAGATCCATTAGGGGTGTTATTTTGTATGGTTACAAAGGAATAAATCATTAAATAATTTGTTGGATAATGTATATGGTTTTATTGAACATTGTACCAAACTGTTTACTAACCATGAATCCTTTACAAGGCATACCTAGGAGCCACCCTAGTTGTTCCACATGAATAGACTAACCATGAAAAAACAGTCTACTAAAAACTATATGTTACATAAATGAGTGTCACATTGTTAGTACTAACAATGCATAAGAAATCTTTTCCATATAAAAAACCTAAAAAACAATAATAAATTGTTAAAATCTATTCTGAAATTCAAGGATAAATATAAAAATCAATAAAAAATGAAATATAATGAAACTAAGTGAGGTATGAATGTTTAGACCCACTAGGACCTCTTGTCTCCATTGGTCCACTTGTACTACCCCACATAGTGGTTTTGATCCTATAAATACATAATGCAACACACAATTTTAATATTGCGAACAACTCCTAGACCTACCACTATTCTTCAACCTTGTGATAAGTAGCTATAAATAATGGTTATTTCCCTTAATGGGATGATAAATGAATCATCATTCTAGCCTTAGTTGTCTCTAATTTTTTAACACATAAAATATTGATACCTTTTATAATATGGAAACATCCAACAAGATTATGTTCATTACCATTTATTCTAGAAACTAATTGGTATCTTAAAAACAATCATCAAATAGCACAATTTTTTGTTCAATTAGAAATAAATATGTTATATAATAATATTGTTTTTTCACTTCTAAAATAGTCTTAATCTTATTGTAATTATATTAAATAGATACCACATAAGAAATGTTATGATTTCATAGTTGTACCTTTAATAATAGTTTCATACCACCTGAACAGTCAAATAATCATTAACACTTCTTCTACATAAAATCACGCTCTTAAAATTGTTCAATTATTTTTTTTAATATACACATTATATTTTCACCACATAATTTTTTTACATTTATCAAATACAACCCCATGGCTCACATTTCCCCCATATCCATGAAACACAATTAATAGATGTTATAAACATTTAAATATCATAGAGAGGCGTATCTCACACAACCTAATTTTGATGATTGTGGTTGGTATTGATAAACAAAAAAAGTGATTTACTCTTTCATTCTATCCTTTTTATTATTTTTTCAAAAATTACATTTTTATATATTAAACACTTTGTGTGAGATTTAAATTTCTCCATTTTCCTCGGCATGTATTCTATCTTAGTAGTGCGAATGGACCCATTAGTACATTATTTATCAAAAGATGTAATTTTCTTGTATTTTTTGTCATTCTTCTTTCATGAAACTTGGAAACTTTCACTAACCATATTCCATTTCGTTATGGAATTTTTTTCTAAATCCCTAAAGAATTATTTGTGCCTATCTACTATTATTTTTATTGGATTCACTTCAGTCATATTTTTCCTTGGTCCTTTTTTTATGAAATGTTAATTTATCCTCTTCAAAATTGGAACTACATATTTATTTCTCTTAAAATGTGTATTATTTCTTTCCACGAGGGATGATTTTAATTCCCCATTATTAGTTCATGATTCAATTCTCATTGTTCACTTTTTTCTATTCCAAATAACTTAATATATTTTTCATTTTAATTAATTTTATTTCAATTAAAACTATTTTTTTATTTGTCATAGGAATAAAGGTATTCTAAAGGACACTTGAATTTTTTTCTTACTAGAATTCCTTGTTACATGGAGAGTGTTGTTACATAAAAAAATTACCCTTTAAAATAATGCCTCCTATTATCATTTTTCAATTATGAAATTGAAAAAAAAATCATTATATTTTCATTAGGACCTCGAACATCTAGAAAAATTATTCATTGCATGTCCACATCTTCAATAGTGGTGACACTTCATAGCTTCCTTTCATTGTGAGTCATTTATTCCCTATATTTTATGAAATTTTTTTTATTGTGGTATGGATAGTTTTAATATCCCATTACCTTAAAAACATATAATAAACCATATAACATATCTATAAAATATTATTTTATAGCCAGTCATTCCTTATTAAAAAACATGATGTGATATTACTCTCTTTAAATGTTTTTATTTGACTTAAATAATTTCTTCTCCTTCTGTATTTTTATTATTTATCTATCTATATGATATCATCTTTACCAATTTCTTTAATCTAGTACATGATTCTTTTATTTTTGGATAATGATGTATATATTAAATCTTCTATACAATGACCATCTTTTTTTACATTGATTAATTGTATATTAAATGATTTTAGTATTAAAATATCTTATTACATATTTTTCATTGTTCTATATAGATTTAATGGAAATCTATTTTAGAGTATTCTCCGCATTTATACTGTCATAACAGTTTTTTTATGGTGATAAAATTGATGTTCTATGATGAGATTCCTAAATATTGATCTAAAGCGAAATAATGTAGTATAATTGGACACATATAACGAAAATCTTAGGTGTGGGTACTCATATATTGGTGAGAATTATTCTCATGATGTTCTCACTCAATTCCCTCTAATATGGGATATTATGAGAACAAATCCTCTAGTAAGAATTCCACATGTTTTGTTTTCATTTAATATTCCTATCTACAAGTGTGTTTTGTGGTCCTTAGAATTTTATATTATCATTATTTCTTTTCATGAATCCGGAACATTGATTTTCTGATGAACATAATCATGCCATATGTTGGTGGGAAGTAGTGTATGTTGTTTTCATCATGAATGGCATATTACTAATGAATAATTTATGGATTGAATTTTAGCCTTATATGTTTATGGAAGTTGATATCGCATCCCTTTGTTTATATAAGAAAATAATATTAAATTTCACTTCCATGGTGTGTTTATTTCAGTTATTCAAAGAAATATGTATTAGGATTATAGATTGATGACATATATTTGAAACCTACATAATGAGATATTGTGACAAAAGGTCTATATAACACAGTGGTCATTCATATGTGGTTGTTGTCATATGAACATTAAGTTCTTTCTCCACGGTTCCTTAACCCATTCTTAGATAATAATCAAAGAATTTGGGAAAGCCTTAAAAATGCCGATGATAATGAATCCTATAAGGTTGCACAAAAAGTTATAATGTTGATCTAGATTAAATTATATGCTCAATTTAAAAGAATAAATTTTATTTTTATGATTGAGGAATAATTTTATTCATGATTTATTGTTCAATAATGTTTATTGATGAATGAAATGTTTATGATAAATATTTATTATGGTATTCAATAAATGTCGAGGAAGATGAACAGACCATGACCACATCCATTGAATTTTTTCTATTTTCAATCAGTTAAATTTTGTTTATCAATTTTGTGTGATGGAACCTGTCACAAAATTATATTATTATTTTTATTATTATTACATGTAGTGGAGCATGTTGAGAATATAATCTTATTTTGAAGGCCAGCATGTAATTAAATAATATTTAATAACCTAAAATTTTTCTCTATAAATTGATGAATATTTCTATTTTGTATATAGTATGAATAGATAATAATTATGCATAATGAAACCCTATATTGACTTCTCCTTCTCTCCCCCTCTCAAGAATGAGAAACAAAAGATAGATTCCTTCAAGACAGGAGGATGATTCACCAACAAAGATAATGCACAACAATCAATTCACTACTCTTGAACCCAAGAAATCGATTGGTGTTTCTCAAATACCAAAGTAGAAAGTGTGAATATTCTCAAGAGGGATTATATCATTAGATACTCATAGTGAACTGAAGTAAATATTAAAGGGTTTTTAGAAGATCAGCATCATCAATAATGAATGAATCCTAATTTGAGGGTATGATTTATTAAAATGTTAGTTATTTAATTATAATTTTAATGTGAAATATTCCTTCTCATGATTCAAATAAACTCTATACTAAAAGAAATTTTAATTTAATTCCCACTATAAGGAACATTTGTTGCACCCAAAACCAACAAGTGGTTTCTGAGCAGTGACGTTTTAAATTTATAATTATTTACTTGATTACAGATCTATAAAAAATAATGGTCAGAATTTTATTTCATATTATATTTTATTTTATTGGATTTGAATTAACATGTTTTTGACATATTAATCATGTTTATTCAGTGATTAATTTTTATAATGGTATAATCCTAAATAAATAATGATGGGAGTTTTCATCAGGAATGAGAGAGGAATATAGACAAAAATAAGTGTACACCACTATATGTAGCTGAAGTACATGTTTTGTTCCCAAGTGAGACAAAAATGGTTGTTTCATGGGATACATGATGCACCAAGTCATAATTACACAAGGTGGGTTTATTTTACACCATGTTTTTTTGGGATTACTTGGAACATGACATTTTAGACTACATGGCGTAAAATTGGCATACACATCATATAGTCTTTACAATTTAGTAGTGATATTAAAACATCCCATCGGGTCATAAACATGATTAAACCATGTGACACCATGGGCTTATAGTGATAACACTAATAAAAAACTAGGATTTAGCAGTGCCGGTATTTAGCAGTCCTAGAAAAATGAACAAATAAATCTCATCTTTATCAGTGCAAAAATAATCCCTAATAAAGGGGAACCATTATCAATGCTAAATGAATGAAATAATAAAGGATACCCTTTAAAAGTTCCATATTTAGCACAGAAAAAAGTTTTCCTATATCAGTTCATTATTTTAGTAATGATAAATATCACCCTTTATCAGCACTTTATTTTTAGCCCTGATAAAGATGTTTTTTATCATCATTTTTTTGCGCTAATAAAGATAACTTTTATCAGTTCTTATCAATTTAACACTGATAATAGGTATCTTAATCAGAGATTTTATAGAATATTTGATAAATATTTCTATGATCAATTTCAAAATACCCTAACTTACACTTAGTCATCGCAACTCTAAATCTCTCATAAATATCATAGGTTCTGGCATGACTCCCCTACGATCTATCAGACAAATCAATAATTGAATCAAAGGTATGTTTTTCATACATTACATATATCATTTTTTGACCTTTTAGATTCCTCATTTCCCATTTTTTCACTATTAACAACCATCCATCTCATATCCTCGCTATTTTCAGCGTGACTCCTCTAGAAAAATATCATATGCCCCAATATTCCTTTTAAGGTAATCTATCATATCTTCCCGCAAAGTGTTCGTACCTCCAATATTTCCATGATGTTTATAATCCTCTCTATGTTCTATGTAACCTCCATGTTCCCATGGATTAAAATCTAAAAATTATGCCCATTTTCCTCCATTACCACACAAAATAACCCCAATTCATTTGATATCAGAAACGTTGTGAACTTATACAATAGGCAATTTTCAACACAAACTGCTAACCTCATGTTCAGTAAAATTTGTTTTCTTGTAAGAAAGATTAAAAAAGTGAGTGTATGTAATAGAATGATTTAGATCATTGTTGAGGAGGTTACCTGCAATATTAGCATAATTTAATCACGTCTGATTAGAAATCTCACAGTGGATGAGTGACAACTCAAGAGTAGCTTTTTTTGATAAAAACATGAAGTAACCTCTTGTGTTTCCTAGGTTAAATAATACTATTTTGATATATACATGAATTCTTGATTCCAATTGATGAGCCATGAAATTTTAAATGGTCATTTAGACATACATTGACATATTTTACCCCTTCCTTGAGAGGCATAATTTATTATGAAAATTGAATCTTTAAAATTAATATCATGATACTTCATCAAAGGTATTTTTCCCATTTCAGTATTCCAAAATTTAAAACTCCAATTTACATCAATAATGGATATAAGATCGGAATAAAAACATTCAAAAAAAACATGTGAATATCTTGAACTTCTGATTCACTACGCATACCACTCATCACTAAAAAATTGAATTTCTATATAATTATACTCACTATAAAATTAATTTTTATCAATGGAATATTATAAAATTTTAATTTCATGTGATGAAAGACAAGGAATATATTTTTCAATCTTATTGGATTTTCATAAGATATTCAACAAAGAAGACATCAATCTACCCAGTTTAAAAGGAATGTGGAAAAATCATTGATCCCTATATGGTTGAAAAGGAATAATATCCTCTTTTTATAGCATAGATTTATTCAGCCTAGTGAAGATCCAACTGTCATATATTCAGCATCAATATATTTTCAAGTAACATAGTCAGTTTCAGTTGAATTAGAAATAACAATCAAAGTATTATTGGCCCTTGGGTCCTACTTGTCCCCCCTAACCGGTGAATAAATATACGATAGTTAGTTCTTCACTGGTTCAACTATCTAAGGTTCAAAGAGTGGGTTATGCTATTTTCAGAAGGGAAAGTGAATATCCATAAACATCATGAATGTTTAACGAAATGGAAGCATTTTCAAGCCATTCAAGAACAATATACCCAATATTATAATGAGTGCATGTGTCCTCGATGAATTGTGACTGATATCGATTACTAAAAATGTAAGGCGAAGAAGAATATACCTTTGAAACCAATTCCCAAAGAGGAGAAAACGTGAAAATGAACAAAAAATAGCCTTGATATCAAATGACCTAATATCCAAACAAGAAACTACATGAAGAAAAAATAGAATATATTTTCCCACCTTTCTCACCAAGATTACAATGTTTTCTATTGACTTTCTTAGTGGAAATATCAATATTTAATATTGAATCAATTTTTTTGTGGATGAATTGTTTTTTTATGGCAAACTAGTACTCCGTCCGTGCGATGCACGACACTATAAAATAATTCTTATTATTAACTATATATTACTATTTATAAAACAAAATAGTTTATATTAATATTGTATATACTTGAAAAGAAAATGAGATACATAATGAGGAATAAAAGTAACAGAAATTGAGGAACAAAATTTAGATACAGAGTAGCCTTCTGTATAAAATTAACAACGAAGAAACCAACCGTGAAACAGAATGAAAATTAGTAAATAATATATTGGAATTATAACTGTATGCATAGAAAAAAAGTATGAAATTATATTTTGATAAGTGCAGAAGCATCAAATAGATCATTTATACACCTATCAACAATAGGGAGATATTATGATCAAGGCATAAAAACATCATTAAGATGCCAATAGTCAAATATTTGACCTCCAATAAAATAAATCACACCTCAAATAATAATTAGTGATGTTGTAATATCTTTAGTTACATATATAAAGCATGGAATCACCACCATGCCCACATGTTCACCCATTACAGAAACATCAAATCTTCCTTGATGAGATTACGTACACTTACAAACATAATGCACAATGAAAACATAAAATTAGAAACATAATCAAACATCGTCTCCAACCATACTAAGACTCAGGATTTTGAAGATTATATTTTCAATATTAAGTATTCAAACATCATATACTATAGAGATTCATTAAATACATACTAAACCCAAATATGATAATATTTACAAAAAGGATGTCCTACATTACGTTGTAATAATATATATTGAGGAAATTTAGGGAGGCTTATTATTTTTTTACTCCAAAAATATTGGAATAAAATACATACGGTGAATATTTTTGTGTGACAAAAAAGACTATTCATTGATGGTTTAGATATTCACTGCAACTTGAGACTTAAGTATTTATTAAAAATGAATTCTCTATTGGTTACTTAAGGCAAAAACTACTCTAAAAGCCCTAATTTGTTGCTCTTAAAATGATTCTTGTGCTCTACAGGATGATATTTTACCGTTTTTAAATGTCCAGTTGTTTAACCTTCAACTAAACCATATCTGTCCACCTGGCTGCATTCAGTCCGACCACCATCTTTGGCCATGCCTGTATCCATCTTCTATGATCTTTACATCAGCTTCTCCCCTCCAACTCTCATATCATTGCTTTAATCCACTGATGCAACCTTTTGTTCTGCATCTGTAGGAGTTGAAGATCATCCATTGTTCTCATTGCATCCTCCAACTTCATCCCATAATTCTGCTTCACCTCAATCACCCTCCTGCGGACAATTAGCAGTGATCTCATTGCATCCTTCAATCTGAATGTGCTGAGGGGAAATAAGAACAAAGTATTTGATGTTATTTGGGAAAGAAATACTAGTCTTAAAAAATTATATGCATGGTAACTGTAGTAATATAATAGTTTAGTAAATGAAAATAACCTTTCTTTTCAGCTATTTCAAGCTGTATTGACTTATCTGCAACATTTAACATTAAGTTATGTGTAATTGAAGAATATTTAGTAATGAAAAATAAATAGTAAAACAGTTCAATGTTGAAAATATAATGTCCACATTGATAAACCTGTGAAGTTGGATGCAGGATCTATGTTAGAGTTTCTTCATGTAGTAGTTTCCATCAAGGTATGATTCATTGAATGTAGTTCCTCGGGTGGCTGTGTAGAACATGCAAGCATATTAATCCCTCCATAGATAAACATAATAGTTATCAATGTTATTAAATATTATAAAGTGTATATATATAAATATATATATATAGAAGAGAAACCTTATATGCTTGATGGAATGTATAACATACCTTGTCCATGCCTGCATCAATATTCTACGATCTGTACTTCAGCTTCTCCCATCCAACTCTCATCTCATTGCTTCGATCCACTGGTGTAGCCTTGTGTTCTGCATCCATAGGAGGTAAAGATCCTCCATTGTTCTCATTGCATCCTCCAACTATGTCCCAAAATTCTACTTCACCTCAATCACCTACCGCAGACAATTAGCAGTGCTCTCATTGCATCCTTCATTCTAAATATGCTGAGGGAAAAAACAAACAAAGTATTTGATGTTATTCGGGAAAGAAATAGTAGTATTAAAAAATTGTATGCATGGTAAATGTAGTAATATAATAGTTTAGTAAATGCAAATAACGTGTCTGTTCATCTATTTCAAGATGTATTGACTTATCTGCAACATTCAACATTAAGTTATGTGTTATTGATGAATATTTAGTAATACAAAATAAATAGTAAAATAGGTCAATGTTTAAAATATAATGTTCACATTGATAAACCAATGACGTTGGATGCAGGAACTATGTTAGAGTTTCTTCTAGTAGTAGTTTTCGTCAACGTATGATTCATTTCATGTTGTTCTATGGGTGGTTGTGTAGAACATGCAAGCATATTAATCCCTCCATAGATTAACATCATAGTTATCAATGTTATTAAATATTATAAAGTGTATATATATAAATATATATATAAGAGAAACCTGATATGCTTGATGGAAATTATAACATACCTTGGATTAAAAAGGATTGTCGTTTCCAATAGATGTATAAGGAGAACTATTGATGATAGTTGTTACATGACTAAGAATCAATATTGAACTGACAAGGAATAAATTTCATATTGGACTATTTTGTGCTTACTGTGTTGTATAATGGTATTCATTCATTGTCTTCCCCTGTTTGATCCAACAGATTTTGTTGAGAGTTTTGAACATTGTTGAGGGACTGTAAAATAGGGAGATGAAAAATTATTGCAAGACATGTTTATATTTATTGCAGTATGAAATCAAATTAATTAAATTTTAGATTGTAAATAGAACTATCCATTAGTGGATATTGGTGATAATCGAATGGATCAACGTCTTTCTATGCTATTAGCCGGTGTGACCAGTTCGGTTGTACAACATTTTCCAATAGTTATTATTCTCATAAAAGTGTCTATAAAGTAAAAATATACATTGTCAGGCAGGAAGATAATATATTAAAGAGTTATGATATTTCAGTTTCCAATTAGGTAACCATAGAAAAAGTAATGGACTTTTTAAATTGAACTTACCATTACTGGGTAGTGATGAGAAATGCATACATGTTCTTGTTTGAGTGATTCCTGTTGGTGTAACAGGTTCAGTTGCATCAATGTATTGAAGAGATATTTCTACCTGTATAATTGAAAATACAGTAACTACATAAGCATATGATTGATAAAAAATGGAACAGTATCAAGACTGTTGAATAGAAATAAGAAATCTATAAACAATTATGTATATGCAATATAAAAAAATAATGAAATACAAAGACATTGACAATATGGTTTTCATAGCATATAAAAAATAGTTCAGAATGCAGCTTTTTGAAAATTGGAAATAAGGGAAGTAATGTTAGACATGGGATCTGATTTTTCTCGCATCAGGGGGTTATGTTACAGTATAAAAAACATCACCGGAAGAGGCCCCCAACATCACATCAACAGACATCTGTTTAAGCTGGTTGTTCTTCTCCATCTACTTCGAAAACACTTAAACCTACAGTGCATCTAATCTGCATTAATGAAAACTGGAACTGAAATATGCTTCCAAACATTTGGATCCCTACAAGAATAGAGGCAAGAATATATTAATGCTTGTCGAAATCATATAGAGCCAGTATTTTTCTATATTAAAATCACATTATGCAGAAAATGAAGTTGAGAATATGATCAACAATAATATTCCTTAATAAATGGAGACAAGCAAGAGAGTCTACTGGTTCCTCTTCCTCTCAAATGAATGATACAATATGAAAATGATGGGTCAGAAATATATTCAAACGTTCAATTGATAATATAATTAATACACATACCATACCTCAAATTATCTACAATTTTACATGATTATTTCATTTCTTGGTATGCATCAGTAATTTTTCCTAGATGTTGGAACCTTGAGATTGGAATTTACCTCCTAAACCAGCATGAAAAGAGGCACAAAGATAGTAATACAGTTGGATATATTTAAAGGCAGTAAGACATGGTGCAACTATAATTTCAAATTCCCATCTAACAATAAAATCAAAGGAATTTAGGAAGGATCAGTTCCTGTGATGTGGAAGGAGGTCAAAGAATCTTGGTAGAATTTGATTGCTGCTTCAAGTACATTGGTGCCAAAGTGTAGTCCCCAAACCTAACGCTGGAAGTCAATGGAATACTTTTAATGAAGCTTCATCTGAGTATAAGCTAGATAGAAAGGAGTTACCAGCTGGAATCAAAGTGAAGGATGACGCAAATACTGGGATGACCAAGAATAGGTTAGATGGGGGAATCCTTGGCCAGCCTGGTGAGACTGAGACTTCTCCAGGTAGTGTCGATATTTCTGCAGCTCCTACATGTGGTGGGATAGAAATCGAAGATTCCTTTCCTGGAATAGGGGGTTGTACAAATACTCAATTTTTCTGGATTGGTTTGGCCTCCTAGTAAATTATAGGTTGAGAAAAACACTCCTATTAAGGGGGAGGTGGTGGCTAGTTTTGACAAGATCCAGACCTCCCATCTATGGAGTACTTGTTGTAGTTTGGGCTAGTCCTCAAAAGGACTGTACAAATTCATTACCATTGTTGATAATTCTCTTCAGTGTATTCATCCAGCACCATATAGTTATAAACTACTTCAGATTCATTCATAGGTAAACCCATTAAATAAAAATAGAGAACATTATTCTAGGAATGTTTCATGACCATAATATTTCTGTAATGTTACAGCATAAAACACTTCTATTTAGGCATCAGTTTCTGCTTTCCTATGTTTTTTGAAAATGAAAAGTGAAAAAAAATTCAAAACCAAACATCACCTAATATATGAGAAAAAAATCGTTATAACATCCTAAAATAGAATGATGCATCATTCAAGATGTCAAGGTAGATCATCAATTATTATCTGGATTTATAATTTTAGAAAGGCCAAATTATATGATCTTCAAATCTGCTTCTTCATTTAATAATGTGAAAACGAAGTTCTATTAATCATAAATGAAAACAGTTACAATAAAAAAAATATAAAAAATAATAAAAAATAAGATTTTTGGATTCAAGATTAAAAACATCTGGCATTAGTTCATGGAGCACAACACATAAAATATTTAAAACAAGGGATTTATCAACGTTTTCTGTATATTTTACACATCTGAAACATAAATGAGATGGATTTTGAAATAAAAAATATTGTTTTTGATTTCTGATTTATGTTTTTTACCTATAACCGGTTTGATCCATCAATAGAAACTGAATAAAAAATATTTGAAGAGTGAAAATTTAGGTTTAGAAACATAGGAACCTGTAGTTGATCTACAATCGTTGAATGTACATATATCATTAATGGATTGTCATCCTCACTTTCATCCAAAAAATTTAATGTATTAGTTCTTCTAATGTAGTGATGTGAAAAAAATGTCATTAAAAATTGGCTTATTTGTTAGTAGTAGTCTCCCCACCACAAATTTTCTAGCACCTCCTCCTACCAACTACTCAGCTCTACCCCTCCCCATCCCCTATCACTGCCTGTCTTCCACCCAACCACAGCAGCCCCCCATCCCATCCCCTCCCCCCTTTCCTTCAACCTTCCTAGCCCCCTCCGCCATTCCCTCAACCTCCCCTGCCCTTCCCTCGTCCTCCAATCCCCTCCCCTCTCCTCCCCTCGAACCTACCCAGCCCCTTCCCCCTTCCCTCATCCCCCCTCCGCTCCCCTCCCTCCTACCCAACTACTTTCCCCATGCAGTCCCCTCTCCCCTCACCTCATCCGCATGTTCCCTCTCCTCCCCTCCCCCCAACCTGCCCAGCCCCTACCCTCCCCTCCCCTGCTCGCTAACCAAAACTTTTTCCGCCCATTCCCCCCCCCCCTCCTCATCCCCCTCATCCTCCCTCCCCTGCCCAGTACTCTATGCTAAATTGTAACTTGTAAAACAGAACATTTTGAGTAGAATTTTAACAGAACATTTTGAGCAGAGAAAAATGCTGGATTTAAGGATTGTCTCATGAATTGAACTGAAACATAACAAAAAATGCACCCAACTTAGGAACTGAACTGAAACATAACACAACATGGACTCAACACATGAACTAAATCGAAACAGAGCAGAAAACAGAAATAACAAAAAATGCACCCAACATGGTAATAGAAATGACCTTTTTAACTATTGCATTGATGTTATAATCATAAGGCGAAACTCAATTTCCTACATCAGAGTCATGAAATCCTTTGTCTTCATTCCAAATAAATATATAATCATATGGAAAAATGATATCAGGATGCATAAACCTCTTGTAATACCACCTAATAGGGTTCAATAAATTAATATAAAACATCCACAATATAGAATAAATGATTATATATTATTGGTTGAAATAGTCAAATATTAAATGTGGCATAAATTTTTATTTGTTAATGTCCACTCACAAGAATTTCCCTTTGAGAAAACACAAACTAATCTTATTTATATCTTTGATTATCATAATGATGAAAAAAAATATTTAGGTTTTGAAATTTGTAGTTAATCTCGTACCTGATGTGTGAATAGGAGATGTAGGAAGTGAGCTGAGAAGATATGATCACAAACCTAAAATTAAGACCAATAGAAGTTTTTTATTTTCAAGCATTACATGAAAAACCAGAAAACTAATTATTAACCCGAATTAATATATGAAATGATATGAGAAATGTAGAATCAAGGAGTTATGTTTTGGAATAGGTAATTAATCTCGTACCTGAACTACAAAGCTGATGCAGAAGGGAATAGGAGATGCAACACATTGTTGGATTAAGCAAGCTGAGAAGAAATAATCACAAACCTGAACTGCAAAGTAGATGTGGGATGGAATATGGGTTATGATCCATAGTCGGAGGTGGTGAGCTGATAATAAATGACGACATACCTTATGTTTGAAGTAGATGAGGAATTAAAGAGGGTTTATGATGATTGGAGAAATCCAGAAATATATATCCATGGGTAATAGGGAAACAATTAGATATAATACAAAAGACAACCACCTGAAAAAATTAATTGGTAAATTAGTGTTAAAATAGTGTTATTTTTTTGTTAAACAATAAAATACAAATCTCAATCCATCCTTCATCATTCGTAATCATTTTATTCTAAGAACATCAACACCTCCAAGCTATTGGTTCCCAACAGAATGCCTATGTATATTAAAAGTGCACAACATGACAATAGTGAATGGAAACATATATACAATGACAAAAACTGGGTTCCCAACCTGAGTTCACTGAGGAATTTTATAAAACATGTCCAGTGTGATCAAATCCATGCCTGATCCAATGTTTTGGAGAACCTTGAGGCCCCGTCGTCATCTTAAATCTGTGTAGCAGGCAACATGTAGTTAACCTAAATCCTGGCTCTTATAAGTGCAAAATCATAATAATAGTATGGATATATATTCTGGTTGTGATAAGTGCATGGTTTACCTCATAATTCAGGGCTCTGATTGGTGTAGGATTAACCTAAATCCTGGCTCTTATAAGTGCAGTTTGATGGAAATCATTCAGTACTGCCATTATTCTCCATAAATCACAAAAATGATTTGAGATAAATAAAACTGAATCTCAATAATGATATAACATTATAGTTTTGGAATCAAACCTTAATCACACTTCATTCCATGGAAAATAGCAAACCACAAACAAACTCACAGTGAATACAATGAGAAAACTAACATTGAATACAACATAATATCATTGAACAAACTAACTGTGAATAAAACATCTTAACATTGTACAATGTAATACTAAAATTTAGAGCTCGAGGTGGTTTAGAAGTGAGTCGAGGTTACAAAAGAGTTAGTGCATGATTACCACAGATAGTGCAAATTAAAATCACCAGCAGATGGTGGAGTCTGCATCCATAGAAGGTGTGTATGTTTAATTGAAGTATATGCTTGAAACTCTTCAATAGATGTTCTATTCTGAGATCTGTCACCATGAAATAGATTTTAGATTTAGACACCCAACACCCATGGCAAAGAATACTAATTAATCCTATAAAAAACACAATTAAAAATTAAATACATTGATACATGTAGATTTTTTATAGTGGTTTATACCTAGGCTTACTCGCTGCTTTCTCGAGGGCACGGAAACACTAGGCAAAGCAGAGAACCCAAACGTGGGAGTGCTGAAGTCGAATTCACTCGTTGTGGAGAATGAATTTTTGGAGGAGCCATAGTCGGAGGAGCCATAGTCGGAGGAGCCGGAGTCATAGGAGCCGAGATCTGTCACCCTGAAATTAAGTCTTGAGACGACTACTCACCCAACTTATCAAGAATAGGCATCATGCCAACAGATGAAGCCTATAATTTAATTTAAATAACAGATTAGAAATCAATAGAGGAAGAAACTCCATTGAAGGGTGAAGTTGAATAAAAGGAGGCAGAAGTTGGTGAATGCAAATTAAATGAAATCAACTTACCCTGAGTATTATAATTGCAACTGGTCTTCCACAGTGTGTAACAGAAGTTGCAAAATCCTTGATATCCATCACAAATATATCAACCAACAGTGCTGAGTGATACTGAAGGAATAAAAAACTAAAATAAATTCTTAAAATAACATGGAAACATCATAGATAATTCCTATAGAATTTAAAAGTAACAGTTTAGAAAGAAAAACATAGCACTGAGACCTCCAAAGGTTGTGCTAATAGAATAGCATCAACCTTTACACCCGGTAAAAAGCCAACAATCAAAACTACAAGTCTATTATCATTCCGAACATTCACTTCCGGAAGTACCTACATTATTTTTTAAATGGATATTAAAGTCATCTACTTAATGTTGTTTTCAAAATCTAAAAGAGAAGGGGTGATATTGGCTAAGGGAGAACCTCTTTAAATTCGTAAGTTAGGGCGTCCTGTCCAATGATTCCAATAGCCAAGCAGGTATTGAAAGGGGTTTGGAGCCCATCTTTTGAGTTATTTGAAATCAAACTAACACCCAATCACAGTCCAATGAATATGAGCATGCGCACGTACAACAACCAGAATCGTTAATAATAAAAATTTACTTCGGAATTCATACGAGTAGATGAACGGGTCCCAATACCAAGTTAGGGCATACAACGCATTTGATTTATAAATGAGGTCGAATCGGCATAGAGAGAACCTTACCTAAAGCCTCTTTTACAGCATCCTAAGCCACACGCCCACATGCTGTTCTTAAAATTCATTTCCGGGATAAAAATGATGTCAAAATATTCCGACAATGGAAATGATTCGAGATTGTTATTTGACATGGAAGCATCTGGACGGGAGATGGGAACGACTGGAGGTTGAATGGTGACAAAATATTCTGGCGATGGCCATGGCGACTATGAGAAGGTCCCGCTGCACATTAGGTTTTGGAGAATAAGAAGGTGCCGGACGGATTCTGTCCGTCCTCCGGCGGCAGGGGAGCCCCTCTGCTCCTCTTAGATAGACGCTCCGGTGAAGAAGCAGGGGAAGAGGCCGCTGGAACCGGCAGTGGCGATGGAGATGCCATGGCATCCCACGAGTCGTTGGAGCTATCAGAAGTGAAGGATACGTCTATGACCCCGCTAGGGCTTCCCGGGGGCGCCACCGTCAATAGCAATCGGAGCTTCCCCTTGCGAGATCGGGTTCCCTCCATCACCTCTCTGATGACTCTGCAGCAGTCGTCGATCTTGCCCTTGTATTTCCAGGGAAGAAGACCTAGATGCCGGTATTTGTACTGGCCGCGAATTGAGGGCTCTAGTAGACCGTCCATCACTTGAATCGCCGCCGCCATGGCCACCACGATTAACGAACCCTGCCATCCCAGCGAGGTTGTCCACGAAGGAGAGAGGAGTCACGGGGTTCATACGCCATTGCAGCGTGGAGAGCACCAGAAGCGGATGGGAGGGGAGGGGAGGGGATTGGAGGGGAGCGGCAGAGCGGATTCGGGGATAGGGGAATCACGGAGGGGTGCGGGAACCTAGAGGAGGGAGCGGGGAATCGAGGAGGTGCTTGAGGGGGCAAAGCGAATAGGTAAGGAAAATCCCGATCGAGGTCGGGTTCGCGGAGGTTTTATCTCGATCGGAGGGAGAGAGAGAGAGTAGAATTGTGGACGTGGATGCATGGGAAGGAGACACGTAGGCAGAAGGAAGCCTGGTTTAGTATAGATAATAGATGAGAAGGCTGGAGTAAGATCATGCGCCCGTATTGTCTCAAGACGTCACCAAAAAACACGAGGGATGGGGAAACCCCTTCTGAGTACTCGTAATCATGGGTGTTCTATAAAAAACTCAGATACCCTATTAAATGAGGATGTTAAGATTGTTGGTAAATAGTTCTACTATAAAACTCTTGACATATTGATTAAGATCATTCCTCAACAAATTCAACACCTTTTTCCCAATAAGAATCTTTTTTTTCACTACCTTTTGAATATAGTCCCTATTTAAGAATTCTATGTCAACAGCACACACTCTAAAGGCCTCCATTTCCACCAATTATTTCCATAGGAATTATCTACAAAACTAGAGCAAGGCTCAACAGAATGTGACAGTAAAGGGAAACAAGATTCAAAATACACAACTATAGTGCAGCCAAGGGCATCATCGTATTCATGTGTAATTTTAGCTAATGATTGTATGTTAAAAAATTTATTTATTTGAATTCACGTTGCTGTAGAGGTAATGATGAATTACATCAATATTTATCCTCAATTATATTCATAATTTTTTGAAGTAAACATTACGAAAATGGTTGTTTGATGATTTTTTATATTGTTTTTTGGGATAAAATTTGGTTATTAAATAGGTTTTTTTATTTAAAAAAGTTGTATATAGTTTTTTAATATGTTTTATTTTATTAATAATATAATTTTTTATGTTATTTTTTTTAAATTTAATTTCATTAAAATTATGTATTAGGAAATGGTTATATTGATATCCGGTGTGTTTATGGTGCGTATTTGGTCTGTTTTTTGTGTCGTAGTGTGCTGTTAAAACACCCAACAGTATCTCCTTTATCAGTTCTTTTAAAATAGATGATAAAAAACACATTTGTCATCAATAATTTAAGAATTGATAAATTTTTTTATGAGCACTGATAATGGATTCCTTTAGCAGTGCTAAAAAACATTGATAAATATACCCTTTATCCGATCTATTTTAGTGCTGGTAAATGTCCTAGGAATTTAACAATTCCCATGTTATTAATGATTTTCTAGCACTGATAAAGGACATTTCTAGCATTGTTAAAGACTAGTTTTTCCATAGTGTAAGGGAATACATAACATGCACCAGGCTTGTAAATGCCATGTGGTTTATTAATTCCTATGTTTAAAATACATGTTGTGTCTTTCGGAGGGTTGTTCAGATACATGGAAACCATGATAAATAGTGTGTAGCCTGTATATACATGGTGTCTAGTCCCGCTAAGATAGACATTGAATCCCATAATTGTGACCTTGGTACACAGAATGTTACAAACACAAAGTGTAGATCAATAGTATATTTCGTGTAGTCTCCTTATTAATGACATAATTAAATTACATTAATTTCAACATTTCATCATTAAAAAGATTATTTTATTGATCGATACCTATTTTTTGACTATTTAATATTGGTTTTAAAAAATATAAATGGCTATTTAAATTTATTATAATAATTTTTATAATTGGTAATGCCATTTATTTTTCATTAATGCCATTATGTTGGGTATCTCAATATGAATTTTGATGGTCACTAAGATAAAAAAAGAACTAATTTATTCAATTAATTAATTAATGTGTGTTTATATTAATAATAAATAACAAATAAGAAATCACTTTTATCCCTTTACTGTTGATTATATGTTTCATGTATGATTGTTCAAGATATTGACGAGGTCTAGTGTATGTGTTATCTATTTTAATTTATTTTATTACATGGGTTTGAAATTATTTAGTATTCAATTAATTTTTATGGAGAATTTTTCATCCCTCCCTCCATTATATGTAGGACTTGCATGTCCATGGGTGTTTATTTAATCACACAGTAACTAGTCCTTTTGTTCACATCACATTCATTTATGTCAGAAATACTTGTAATTTATGGAGTTTCTTGAGGAATATAGAGGTCGTTCAAGATAAAACCATAAATATGACATCATATGTGATACACAAGTCAATAGGTGGAATGCTACAACTCATACCAAGACCGACATAAGGAGTTATTCCCCTAAGACATAGGTTGATTTATTGTCCGCTAGTAAATAAACCATTATATATTATCATGATGTGAATATTTCTTAATTAATTTATTTATATCTATGCATTATATATTTATTTTATACAATATTTTGCTCACCTAAATAAATTAATTAGTGTAAAAATATTAAATTTAAATAAATGGGTTATGCATAATTTTTTCATCCAACAATGTTAACTAATTAAGTTATATAAACTTAATATTAACAAGTCATGTCAATGATAATATATGATAAAATTTTGGCATAATAAAAAAATCCATTAAATAAATATTAATTCATACTTGGTCTTCCATTACTTGATTTGGATTGATTGTCTTAGAACAAATTGTTTGACTAACCCTCATTGCGACACATACATTTAATGTGGAGTTCTTATAGAGGTCATGGGCTGACATAACAATCATACATAAAGAGAATCAGTACACGATAGACAAGATTTAACTTGGAGGAAAGTGTTGTGGATATACAAGTCATGATTTCATGAATTGAGAGTCCAGTCAATGGATCAAGGAGATACAAGGCCATAGCACGTAAAGTCCTCCTCTAAAGTAACTTTTTTTATTTTCAAAAACACTATTAAGGTAAAAGTGAGAAACCACCTAGTTCAAGCATCAAAAGAAGTTTTAGAACCATTTAAAAGAAATTTGAGCCTGCTAGACTCATTATCCCTAAGAAGATTCCAAGAGATAGAGGATACTCGTGAACACCATCTAATAAGTCTTCAAAGTGAGACTCCATCTTTTCCCAAGCTTGCATGTAATCCTCTTGATTAATCTTACTTTTTTTGTTTCCCCTTATCATTATAAGGTCTTTCTTGTTAATCCATGTACTATGCTCTTCAGTGCTTGCTACTTTAAGCAACCTTCCCATTATCTTGTTAGCTTCTTCATCAGATGCATTAATCCCCAAAATACATTCCACTATCTCTTAATCCTAATGTAAAATAATCTCAAAGGATTTCTCATGGGCCTCACCAGACTCCCACAGATGAAGGGCTGCATCACCCTGATCTGCGGTCTCAGCATGGCCACCAGAGGTTTTAGACTCCCCTGCAATCATCATGTCCTTCGACTTTTTGTCAGACCTTGTTTCCATTGGGAGAGGTAAGTATGAATAGTCCTTTCACCTTTTCCCCTTCATGCTTTTTCTCCTCCTTGGGCTAGGAGGCCCTCTATCATGAAGGTCATCAGCATTCTCACCTGGAGAAAACACAACAGACTCATCGCTGGATGCCCCATGCTCATCAGTCTGAGCTGCATCTATGTCCTGAACCAAATTTTAAGTCACCAGCCCTTCAAAGCGATTGCCCAGCAAAATAGCTGTAAACTCCCTCCTTGGGCTAGAATGAATCAGTAGATCACCCCATGTGTCCTGCTCCTTTCCCTTTCCACCTAATAAATCTCCCCCTTTTCCAATCATATGGGATCTACCTCTTTCACTTGAACCACTTCCAGCACACAGTGCCTCTACTTAAGAAAAAGTCAAGGGAGTCCTGGAACCTACCTCCATTGTCGTCTCTGTCTCAACTTCCAGAAAAATGCCACTATCACATAGCACATCCCCTCCTGCACTCCCTTCTAGCATCTCATCGGAGCCCTCTTTCTTCGAAGAATCATTCACCAGAACCTTCAGGTCCTTGCTCAAGCGTTGTAGTACCTCGTCCACCAATGGGTTTCCCCCCTGTGACCCACCTTGCACCTCCTTAATACCAATTGGGGATGCTAATTGATTCTAGACAGACACCCTCACCACATCTCGACCCCTTTCTATTGTCACCTAAACATGCATCCTTTTGAGGATGGAAATCCTTCCTCCACCGTCGGCAGACTTCCGCAGGGTGCCCCAGTTTTTTACAGAAGGAGCAGAAGTTGAACCACGACTCATAGACCACTGGTTTCTTGTGACGAAACTCTTCCTCCACTATAATCCACAAGAACTTGGGAGGAATTTTGGAGACATCTATTTCCAAACATATCTGGGGATAAACTGGGTGACAGAGATCTTTTGTTCTAGAATCAGCACATAGAAATCTACCGATGAGTTTTCTTAACATTCTCAAAAGCGCGGGATTTTGAAACGGTAAGGGAAGTTATAGGAAACTAACACAAATCTCCACTGTAGGAAAATTCCTAAAAACCAAAATACCATCATGTAGCTTGGCCAAAAATCATTGAGGTTATGCATAGGTGAACATTGATCCATTCCATTATAATTTCATAGATACTAGATATTTCATGTTTAATGTTGAGGGCTTTTAGGACTTCATAAAATAGTCGGAGATTTAATAAAATTAATTTATTTATTATTTCTTACAAAACATATAATCAAGTATAGTACTAATATATGCTCTTTTATAATAATATAAAATGGAATTTTCATTATACAAACTATCACTATAGTCTATATTGGGGAAATTTCATCTCCTTACTAATAGTAACATTCAAGATTCGATCAGATTCCTTCAGGTTTTTCCCCACCATGAATGAAAATCTTACCTGCTAGAATCTTCACTTCCTGAAATTCCTTCTAAGAATGTGATTGCTAATGAGATTCTTTTCTATGATTATTTTGAAAAACATTGTCAAGGATCAATGTTATGTAATTTCTTATATGTCTAGTTAACTCATGAACTCTCAAAAATAGAAGGATACTTATATCATGCTTGATAATCTCCAAGGCCTATACTAAGAGAGAGATGGGTAGTGTCGGAGGAGTTTTTGGGGGAGTGTCATACTTCCCTCATAATAAACATATACAGAAGTGGATAATATATACTAGGACATCCAATTTTAGTTTTGGTGATCAGGAATAAATAAGTGTATAGAGTATTTTTTCTCTCGATTCCTCACTTGTTAGCATGTGAAAGAAATGAATCACATTCCGGTAGGTTTAGCTCAACCTCTTGAGGTGCCTGGGTTCGATAGTATATATATATAATATGTGATTAGGATTCAATGATTGATTATAGGAAATTATTCTTTGTAGGTGATAATATAGCACCCCACAAAGTCACAACACCTCCTAGACATTCAAGACTAATGTTTAGGGGATATCATGAGATACCATTAAATACAGAAGATAGTCCAACTTCATGGAGTTCACCCAGTGATTGATTCAGACCATGATTCATGATTCACATATTGATTATGTAGAAGATTAAAAAAGACCATTGATGTATTGTTTTAGTTGATCGCAATGTTTCAACCCTAGACATATGTCCATACTGACTGAACCATTCAGGTCATGGAGGACAAGATTCAGGATTTTTATGTTGGACATTGGCCATAGATAGGAGGATGATCTACCCTTAATGGTGTTTTCTATAGAAAAAGTTACCACCCAACTATCAGTATAAAATCATTCGAGTCCAATTACATGAGACCATATAGGTCATCAATATATTAGATTGATCTAAAATAGATTTCACTTATTGTATCAAAGTTGCAGCAAATGTCAATAAAGAATGGAAATATCATCTAGGAATGGATGTAGACAACACAGAGCCATCAAAATTATTATGAATAATGATTAATAAGGAATTTGGAGTTTTATGAGAGATTTTAAAGGTTCATAAGTCAAACTTCATTGAGTATTACATATTCTGGTTGGGGTGACATGTTATCTATGAGATTCATTTTCCCCTTCTCGTTAAAAAATATGGGGGTGAGGTGGTATACCACCTAGACCTACCACCAATGTTAGAATGGGTACACAATGTCATAAATGTCGCATATATAAGGAGTTACGTTCATGACCCATCACATGTTATCAACATGGGTGATATATATGTATCTTTAAAGGGATTTTGAGTGAGTTTAAATTGCTCAACTTGTTAGATTTTTTGAGTTTGGTGAGGGTTCAAACATTCCTATTACTCTTAGAAACCTAATTCATTGAGTCTGATTAAGGTAAAGACTTTTTTAGAAGGGGGTATAAGGAATATAATGTTCATTGGGGTTTTAGAAGTGTTTTAGGTGCGTCATACATCAGAAAATTTGATTTACAAAAGATTGACAGTGGATCATGGTTTGATCAAATAGATAGGCATCATGGGAGTAAATTTACGGCCCACCGGTTTTAGTATAAACAATATATAAAATCGTGAAGGTTGGGGTTCAAATCCATGTAGTACCTCTATCATTTTTTATAGGGTAATTTCATGGTCTGCACATGGTTTTCAAAATAATGCACCTAGCCTGTGCGAGTGTGGTTCTTGGACAGTGAGCAATAGATGGTTAGCCAAACTATGTAGAAAAACAATTCAAGTATATTATTTGGGATAAAGTGTGATAAAATTCATGTCCCTTATATATATTTGTATCCTCTCTTTGTCCCTCATTATAAATGATATAGAGGGGGTATTCTCCATTGTTCTCCTCGATTATGCATTAAACCAACTCCTTCTTCAGAGCTCCAATTCTTGATCCATTGGTCTCATTAAAAGCACATAATCAAGGAATTTAGTCCTCTTACTTACCAATATCTTTTATCCCTACGTACATATTTCTATATTTATGTTAGCGCTTTTTACCTTTTTAGTGTGTTTTTAAAAAATATTATTTTCTCTCATTTTATCTTCAGTTAGAGTCGGATATCAGATGAACGATCTCTTAGATGTATTAGGTAGATTTTCTTAGATTTCTCATTAATATTACGATTTTTTTGGACTGTGTTCAATATACACCAGATTGGGTATTCCGGGAGAGACCCTTAACAAATAAATTTTTGATTTAAATTTGTTACATTTCTATTGTGGGATGTAGTTATGAAATACCAAACTCATTCATAATTTCAATATCATGTAATGTTATTTGACAAAATTAGAAAGGATAGGAATGTTGGGTGTTTTAATGAAATTAAATGTGATATTATATTATTCATTTAGTGGTAATGTGACAAGATTGTATTGAGAATACAAGTGATTTTGATTGCCGCCATTAAGGTGAAATGATCTTCATAATAAGGGTGTGGACTTAGTTACATGGGGAGAAGTTTATCAGTAGGTTTAGGAAACATGATAATCAGGTATAAGATGAAAATGAATTTTGGTTAAGGGAATGACCCATGTGACAGGACATGTTGTTGACCATCCAGACTCAGCAATAATTTCTTAGAGGCATGATGTGCCAGATTATGAGTCTTAGGTACTGTTTACTGATTTTTTCACACCATTTTATGATGAAGAACTGTTGTAATCATGTTCACAATGATATGGAACAAATGAGGTTATGTTGACCACTCATTGAGAGTGGAGGCCTTCGTTGTTATTTTTCCTTAGGTGATGTTGTTGACCATCAACTATGTTAGAGTTTATCACTATAGAATGCCACATGGATGGTGATGGACCATCAGGTGATGGTGTTGAGACCATTAGTTGGGGGAAAGGATCATTGGTATGTATGAGGATAATGGGAATTTATTATTGGAGGATTTATTTACATTCTTCCCAACATAATCTATTGAGAGGGAATTGATTATTTAATATAGGATAGATATCATCATACATTGTGATGTCGGTTGTTGATCTGATGATTATTATTTATTGGAGGATAGATATCAATGTTCCTTAGGATGTCATGTTTTAGAGATGATGTTGATTTTTTGAGTTTATGTCTGAGGTGCCAGGTAATTTATGGGATTTCTATTTACACAGTAGTTTTTTTATTTATTGGATGAGGTTTCAGTGACATAATTTATGGGTGGATCCTGAGGGTTTACAATAGTTGACTTCATTCTGGTGAAGCGTTAGGAACTAACATATGGATAATTACTTTTTAATACATATAAATATACATAAATACACATACCTTATGGTATTACATATATATATTTGGGGGAATACTTTCAGACTTATACCGACGATGACCAAATAATGTAGACACTTACTTTGGGATTTTTTGCCAATAAGAAGTTGTTTTGTTAGAAAATGTGTGTGATCAATTCATTTTTTTATATTTATTTTACAACTGCATAATTATGGATGTAAGAAAGGAATATGTTGGTGGTGGCACACTGAGGTCATTATCATACCCTACATAGCACCATCAAGTTGCATGTATACTTTATGTCTCTGATGTTGAATAATGGATCATGATTATGAGCTGGAACATAGTGATCATAGTTGTAACTTTTTCTTGTGGTGGATAAAAGTAGAACAATGTGGTTCAAATATATCATATTAAGTTTCTTTTTTGTTTTTTCATGATATTTATGTATGTACATAAATGTATAACCACATACGACCTTTATTTCTTATATTTTCATATTTCCTGGTATAATATTTTTTCTTATTCTAAATATTCTTATTCGTTTGGGATTATTTATTCATACTACTAATTTATAATGCTTCCACAAAGTTGTATTTTTTGCTTCCACTAATTTATGGTCTTCTTCCACAACTATTAACATATGTATCTACGATTTTTTTTATCACCACAAGAGGTTATAGACTCTAAAATTAAAACTTATCACATCCTCACTATTAGTCAACTGCTTTAGCATATGTAGAGGCATGCATATAATGAACAATGGCCAACCATGAGAAGGTTGATGTGGAATTCATGTTCCATACCCACTTGTCTTCACCTATCCTATAAGGAGAGAAACCAAAGCTCATGGAGTGGGTTTTCAATATTATATATATATATATATATGCTCAGTCAAAGAATCCCAAATGATTGAGTAAAGGGATTCCTATCTCACATCTCAGCCCAAGAAGAAGAGTTTCCAATAGTTCCAAAAGTAAAATCCATCAATTCCCAACATCTGTCATGTCTGACTAGAACTATTACTCAAATGGGATCAATAACCAAACCATGATAATATCCTCTTTGGGTGGATCTCTTTTTCCCACATGGATTTAGGTTATGTCACATGGACACATCTGATTGGAGAATGCACACCTTTTTCTTATGAGTAGAAGGGTATGTCAAAACATGTAACTTCATTGATCTGTATGTTCAAAAGGTCATGATTCATGGTAGAGGACCCATGCCTAGCCCGGCTGGAGGGGTCCACTTAGAGAAGGTTGAGGAACCATGTTAAGCCCATCTTGACAGTTCATCTCAGAAAAGTTTTAGGAACCATGCCTATCCAGGTTTTAGGGTTCCACTCTAGTGTCATTGGGGACACATACCTATCCCAGTTGGAGGGTTCAACTCATATGCAACTAAAATCATAGAATTACAACTGCTATCATTGAATGCCCCTGAACAAGTAGTATTCTTGTAACACCTCAAATTGTAATTTTTATTCCAAAAATGAGGTCACCATCATATTATATGTATAACATCATGAAAGATATACTATTTACATACCCTAAAAAAATAACCAGTGACATGGATTCTTTTCCCCAAAATAAGTGAAAATGGGTCAAATTGGGGCCTGCATCATGACCCTGAACAATAAAATACCTGTTTGACCTAAAAATGATCATCTCGGACACATGGTCGTGTTTACGTAGACAGGACATCAAATTGATGGCTACGGTTGACATGGAAAATAGACTAAATCACGATTGGTCCACCGACAACCATGGTGTGTCCACCCAACAGTTGACATTGTACGTTCAGCTGTGGGGTCACCTCGGGTCATCCCAAGATCGGACCCAGGTATGACACAGACCACTAGGTCGGGCCGACCACCGACTACGGCCAAACCCATGGTCGATTGCCACAACATGTTAGAACTGTCGACCAATCATGCGTGATTCACAGTGGAGGTTTCCTCCTAGGTAACGCCACACATCCATTCCTAGCCAACCGGTCGGACCACGTGGATCTACCACGTCATTGAAGTGCTCCCATCGTCGGCAGTCCAGTAGTTTCTTCCGTGGACCACCAAATTCAATCTATTTTCCTGCTCATGCATCTTTTAGTAGATCAAGGTCCCTAGAGATTAGGGATTCATAGTTTCGACCTCTACTCAATGAATTTTCATCAATTTTTCATTCCTAAAAGTAGTTGGTGAATATTCATGATAAATGGAAAAGGAATAGTTAAAATAATGTATTTTATCCTAGATCGATTGTTGTGTTCATGTGGCCGTCGATGATTTATTAAAAAAAAGATGAATTTAAAGATCAAGGAATGTATTCTCAATTTTAAAGATGCATCAATAAATGTAGAAGAAATCCTACCTCATTTTGATGGCTCGTCCTTGACAACATGTCTAATGTGCTCCTGCTTCGATTTGTCGAGGTTCCATTGAAGAAAACTCCTCTATTCTACAAATAATGCATGAGAGGCAGGGAGATTGAACAAGGATTAGTATAGAGAAAAGGGAATAGAGATAATACTAATCCCAGATTCTCATAATTCTATTTATAGGAGCCCCTCTTAGCGTAGAATCTGAATCTCCCATGCCTCCTTGTTTATGTCATACTTGGTTGAAACACCTCATTTCAAACTCAATTGCAATCTTGGATTTCCAATCCGAGTCCCCATTCAACAATTATTCTATACGAATTCTGAGGTAAAATAATTATGTTTAATTATTTTAATTTTGATTCTTCTACAGAGGGGCTTTTTCCACAGAAGCCCCGTGCCAAATAAAATTATATCCCGTCTAGGGAAAACACCACATTCCAGACTCAATAGTGACCTCAGTGTTTTTATCTAAGTTACATATTAAGAGTTATCTCATTTCTATCACATTATTCGTATATAATATACTTAATATTTTTATAAAAGTAATTTTGGCCACACCAGGACATCAAATTTATTTTCATCTCAACACCTATCTCTGGAAATATATATATAACTATTTCAATGTCATATAAGGGAAAAAACGTGTCTGTACATACCAATACATCTTTTATTGTGGAATTTAATGTATTTCATCCAAACTCATTGGTCATGGAGTTAAATGTGATTATATATGTTATTTTTTTATGAACTATGTGGAATATTTATGCATATGCATGATATAATTATGATGGGCTCATCTAGATAGTGCTCCAACGCATTGATTAATGTTTTAGTCTCATGAGATTCTTATGTATGGTGTATGAGAGAATATCCCAATACCATTTTATTATTATGTCCTAGTGTTTAAACTCAAATTATTTTTATGATGTCATGATTAAAGTTGTTTCCATAATCCCATATTTATTTTGTGTTCTAATGCTATATCATGCCTCATTTTTCATATTTATTATCATCACCTATTTTATCTCCCATTGAAACTACTATTGTCTAAAATGTAATAAATTATTTATGTTTTGATTAGTTTAACTATTTATTAGTCTTTATATCACTCCCATTTTATATTTACCTACCCAAGTCTTCCCATGTTGTTTTATTAATGAAGGAATATTATGAGCAAGTTAAGTCTGTTTTCAATAATGACGATATACCCACGATATAAGTTATTATGTAATGAACCAAAATAGACCAAAAAACTAGAATTATTAATATTATGGGTGGTATGCTTTGTATTATTACATAATAAATCATGAATTAATGTTTAATAATGACATGGGTTATTATATAATACAAGGGTGATTTCATTGTTTTCAACGAGTGACCCATTTTTTATCTATAATTTAAATTTAAACACAAAACACATACTTTGAGGGGTACAAGTCCCATTGTGTATTAGATTGATATTAGACTAATATATACATATAAAAATGAATTATGGATCATTTTCCAGGAGTATTATGCGTTTGTGAGTGTTTTTATCAATTTTTAGGGAGTGACGCAGGTTTGTATCCAAAATTCTATTTTTAAACTCCAATGAAATATTTCATGTCATACCAGTAACACCATATATAGAATTTAGGTATGGATATTTCTTTAATGTCATAAATTAATTATGGATAATTTTAGTAATGTGTAAGAATAATATAATTGTGCATTCTTAGTTTTGAGTATGTCGTGTATCTTTTGAATTAATATGTCAATTTTGAATAAAAACACACATTCTATTATACCAACAACCCAATGTTTCTGATTAATGTGTGATTTATTCCAAAATATAAAAAATGAATTATATATCATTTTTCTAAATTATTTATACTATATTAGTGTTATTTCTTGGATTTTAGTGAGTGAAAAACATTTTTAACTAAAATTTCATTTTTAAACTAAAAATATACACATTGAGGCATATTGGGCACACTATTTTTAAATCAATGTGTAGATAATTATTATACATAAAAATACAAGTAAATAATTTTTTAAAGTGTTAAGACTATCCAGGGGAGTATTTTTTGGTTTTTAGTGAGTGACACCAACTCTAAACAAAAAGGCATTTTTAAAAGGAAATGTGTACTTGGAGTCATATCATCATTTTAATGTAAAAAATTAACATCATATTGATGCTTAAACATTTTAAATAACATATGGATTGTTTTCATAATGTATTTATACCATACAATTTCCCCCCAATATTTTAGTGAGCAATACACATTTTTAACTAAAATTTCAATATTAATGTCCAAACATTCATTTCAAGTCATACAAGGGATACATTGTAATGGATTGAGGTTCAGATGATTCTAACATATCAAAATTATATTTTGGATTATTTTTATAAATTATCCAATGAATATAAAATCATTTTTCGAATTTTTTATGTCTCACATCTTTTGAACAAAAATTTTGATTTTAAATAAAAACACACATGTTGATTTATATCGGAAAACTGGTGTATAAAATTTATTTTTGCTTTATTAGTTCATATAAAAAATGTCTTATTTATCATTTTACTAATGTATCAATATAATTAAACATTATTTTTTTATGGAGTGAAACCTAATTATAATTAAAAATATCTTTTTTAAACTAGAAAAATGAACACTAAGTAATTCCAGTCAAACTGTGTGTCTGATTGATGTGTGTATGATTCATAAATATCACAAATGACTTAAATATCATTGTACTTAATTTTTAATAAAATCCATTTTCTTATTGTTTTTCAATAATTGAATCATTTTTTTAATAAGAACTTTTTTTCAAACTGAATACATTAAATTTCAATCATATTGGCAACACCATGTGTGTAAATTAACTAAATTAGTAAATAAAATTATAATAAAATTAACTAATTTTTTTGAATATATTTAAGTATAACTTTAAAAAAAATTGAAATCATTTATTCATGATTTCTTTATATATTCAAACACCAAGTATTTTTGCACTCATTTCTAAAAAATTTATATTTCCTATTTTCAAAAAATTAACCTTCAAGAGTCCTGGTAGTTCCGAAAAAATATAAATAAATAAATTATTAATAAATATTTAAAAATAAATCGTAGTTGTCATAAAAATCCTAATTAGGGATGCTAGATCTTTGATAGAATACGATTTGATTTATAACTTTTCAAACATAATAACCAACATATTTTCCATTATATTTCTAATGATATTGAATAAACAATCAGAATAACAATTAATTTGTTTTGATATATGTTTTTATAGTGGAATATTTATTTATATACGCCAATACGTATCTAATTATATAATTCCATAGGCATTTTTGGTCGATGGACCATCCTTATACCATTATTTTTATGATATTTAAACACCACCCTATCATAAAAACATTTTCATTGAAACATAATATAAAAGAAAATAAAAATATTATTTGTAAAATATATAATGTGTTGTATTAAAATTTTATAAATGTCATCAAGCATGGTTTATTCTTTTTAAATCAATATAATGAACCCAAAAAATAAATACATTGAGTATCCAAATTGATTGTGATGATAAACCAAAGCTCCATAAGAAAAAAAGATCAAGTAATTAAAGAAATGAAAATTTATTTTATTTGATTAGATTCTTGTGTTTTACCCTATAATATGGGAATTAATAAGTGTCTACCTTCTATAAGTTTCTTTTCAAAATTTACAGCTATTTGGTCCACATTTTTTAAATATTCCTTTTCTTCACATGATCTTTTTTTATGTGAAGTGAGGATAAATGTGTCCAAATTTATGTTCATAAATTTTTCCCTTTAAATATTCTTTATATGTATACTTTCAAAAAAATATGAATAGTATTTATCTATAATTGAAATTGCAGATCAACTATTGGATAAACAGATTGTGAACTTGTGCCTCATTTATAAATTTCAAACTGAGACTTCCAACAATCCATTCATTAGGATTTTATCTACATTTTCAATAATGATTAATTTTTTAAAGGCCTATCCATAAATTTATTATTTACTATCAATAGTGGATGTATTATGAGGTTGAAATGTTGTATCTCCATGAACTTGTAATATCAGTAAAATTATCAACTAAACTATCAGAGTAAATGTACACTTTGAACCAATTTTTGATTAATGGGATGATCCTTAATATTATTATGATTCAAACATTCCATTCCACTTCCTTTTCTATATCTATAATATCATTCTTCAGTTTCAATAAATTTCATTAATTGTCAATGGTTTTTTATAAAAATATAAATTGTGATGGACATTCCTCTTTGTTAACATGTATTTTTACATGATCAAATGACCATGCTATGATGGTACCAATAAAAATCATGACGATGTTAAAATCTAAATCATAATGGGAAATATGTATCATGGAATATAAGGCATCAGATACGTTAATCCACTCCCTCACATGATCTTTTGGAAGTTTTTTTCATGTATAATGTCTTATTATATAATATAAATTTTACACTTTTCACAAATGTGATGGGTGGGTGTTGATAGATATAAACCACAATCAATTCCACCATATAGAATATTAGTATATCATGGATTTGGTATCATCTTTATTCAAAAAATTTATAAATAGTTATGAATAAATAGAATACCTCAAAAAAGGTAGATCATTAAGGGGAATATATCTCCTCAATGATGGGGGTAGGGTCTTTATGTAGTAGTTTTTCTTAGGTTTTTTATTCCATTTAATCCCTTCTCATAATATTAACTTAAAAACATACTACCTGTTATGTTTTTCTTCTAGAAAATTTAATCATGCATGTATCTCATCTATTTACTTATCATGATACCCTTTTACATATATTTAAAAAAAATATATTTTAGGTAATACTCTAAAACCCTCACCCTCGACGTGATTATATTGTTCCTACAGCTTCAATGACACTGAATTTAGTCATTCATCGGGTACAACTGATGATGATTATTGTCTAAACCAAAAAAATAACATAAAAAAGTATACATTGTTATGTAATACCAATTTAAATAAGAAATAAAATTTATTATGTCATACTAAAGATAAATTAGATTATAAATATTCATTAGAAAGCTAAAAAGATATCCTAAATAATGATATTTTATTTATAATTATTAGACATTAAATAATTTAATTTATTTATGACACAATGGGGATGCAGTAATTACCATAATAGTATAAAATTAAGATAATTGATATTATAAATACCCAAATAAATATAATTTGAGACTTTTTATGAATTAAAATAATTTTTTAGGTTAACATGAATTTTTATTATTGATTTAATTGACGTTTTTCAAACTTATCATTCTGTTATTATTTTCACAAAAATCAATTACCTAATAGTGTCAAAATTGACATAAATTAGTTTTTTAAGAAAATATTATTTTATTAACTGATATTCTATTCCTAAAAATTTAAGGATTGGCCAAATGACTTAGATAAGGATATATATATTAATAATGAACCACTTGGGGTTCTCTTGGAAGTTTATAGTAAGTTTATTAACCATATAATATAAAAATACAAAGAGACATAGTAAAAGTGAAATTGATTAACTAAGAGTTAATACTTAATGATAAGGTTAATTTAGTGACCCAGACCTGTCTAAATCCTATTGGTTGAGTTGCTTTCGACCCATCCACACCTTATCCTAGAAATAAATTACTTTGGATCCTTTAGAAACCGAATATGAATTTATTATAAAATAATATTTCTAGCTTTTCCTAATGTGCCACTCACCCCTCTAATAAAAGGGCACTCCCCCTTCTCTCAATATCACACCTTCAAAGCCTTTTGGTTCGGCCAAACCCTGCCCAAATACTCTCTCAACTTCTCTCCCTTCATCCTAGAAGTCCTTCTTTAGTCAGAAATCCAACCTATGGTGACCTTTTGATCAAATTAAAAGGAAGAACCCGAAGAAGTGGTAACGTTTTCACCACCCCTTTTCAAGTTCCTTTCTTCTTCCACTTACTCATTGTTTATTATTTCCATTCTAAAATAATAACATCAGTATATTCTATATACTATGATGTTATTATAAATATGGTACAACCATATTCAGTATTATACCCATCATTTGAATGACATGTCACCATACGTGCTTACAGACGACTATACGTCTCCACGTCGTGGTGTAATTGTTATTCAATATATTATTATTTGTATGGGTATAATAATGAGTATAAATGATGTAAATAATAAATATGACATTATAATGATTATATATATATGATATAACATCCAATTATATATTATTTTAATATCAAAAGAATAATATTTTCTCTTGTGCGTACGTACGGAATACCGTCTCCATGAACGTGATAAGATTTATTCTCCATCGTATCCATTCAAAACTAATTTTCATTTTATGGATAAAAATAATTTTTATAGATTTAATATAATTCTGAATATTAATAAGATATAACCCCTCCATTACAATCAAGTCTTATGTAACCAAACATATAAGGAGAACAAATCAGTTATCACCCGAAACAACGATAATACTAAGATATTATTAATAAAGCAATGTTAAAAAGATCAAATATTATATCATATTGATGTATATGATTATTGTATAATTTAATAACAATGTTTTCACTATTATACAGTAGGTTAACATACCATCGACTAAGGAAAAGTACAAGGTAAGGGTTTGTTTCACAATCTCTTCCTTATCTGAGGTGGTTTATACGTAATTATCTACTGGGACCTCTTTATCATCCACATCCATGTTTCTTAAAAATGTATTTCAAAACATTCTTACTATTTTTCAGAATATGGGTTAAATTCATTTATAACATTGTTTGACTTTTTATAATAAGTCTATAAAGAAATCTTTCCGTAGTTTTCCAAACAATGTCTTTTAAACCTTTTCGAAAAAATTACGGTATGAATGTCTTTTTTAACTTATACGGCAGATGTGGCTATTTTACGCCGTTATAAAATCGTCGAAGCTTCCCTTACAAGCTTAGGATAATTTTTTCAAAGTAAATGTTTTATTTTAAAATTATGGGACTTTAAAATGATTTCAAAAAGGGATATTTCTCTCAAATATATTTCATTTCTTCTATGTCAACATCCTTTAATGGTTTTTAAGTTTAATTGAAGTTGATTTATGATACAAAACATCCATTGAAGGTTTTGTGATATATTCGTCTGTGGATGTGTTATTTTTATACCATTCATGGTTTATGGAGAATGTACTGACATTTCTTATGCTAGTTTTAATACGAATATTTATGTTATGTTTAAACCTATTCATATGAGAGATGCATTAAACAAAATAAGTGGCGGGTGGAGCCTGCTATAGCTCCCCGATGCAACGGTATGTCTCATGAGACAAAATAGTGTCTTGGCAGGAGGCCTTAACAAAATCTTATTTGTATACTTGGCACGAGGCCTTGGCTACGTGGTTATGATAGTCTGGAATTATGCATTCCATCATTATAAAAGTGGTTAGTGATATTGCATGTGATTATTCGACATGTAGAATATTCATGTGAACAAGTAAATGGAATTATTTCATTTTATTTTTTCCATATTATGCTGAAATTCAAGTTTAAAGGGCTTTTGTTTTAGTTATACAGTGCCTTAAATGTTTATGATTATTTATGAAAGTTTCCTCTATATTGATTACCCTTACTGAGCATTTGAGCTCACCACATTTTATATTTTTATTTTTCCCAAGATTCCAAGAAGTGTTTTGTAATTGATAAGAAGGGTTAAGCTATGGGAATAATGGAGTTCTCAAAGAACTATCTATGTTGTATTACATGATTGAAATTGTAATTTAAAGTTCATGTATGTAATCTATTTTCCATGACTGCTAAACTGATCGGTCCTTCAGGACTTGATTCCTTGTAATCATGCCAATGTATTAAAATATTGCACCGACTCTGGGTAACTGGGGTCGGGGAGTTTACAGTTCGTATCAGAGGAAGTTTAGTAATAACATTGGAAACTAGATTTAGATAAACTCTGATTATAGAACATTTCCCTAAAATAGTCTTTGAGGATTAGTATAGAATAACCTCTTAGAATTTTGTTATTGTAGATATTTTGTGGGTTTTCGGAGCAATACATCCTTGTCTGGATATGAGCAGGTATAGGCGGCTTTGGAACAGATGTACCTTGGGGTAAAACCCGAAAACACCGCTTTGAGATAGACTCGAACGGGAACTGGTGCACGACAACGGGCCTTGCTGCACTCTTGCTTACGACACTCCCGGGGGATATGCTTAGGATAATTCTCATTGTCTTTACAAATCATAATGAAGGGTTTATGAGTATATAATTACTCAATGAAAACATCTTTATGATTATGGATCATATACATAAATAGTTCAATTTATGTTAGGTATTTTACAAGTTTAGAATTATTCATTGTAATTCATAAACTGACCTAGTTTATGTCATTGTATAGAAATGGTGCCCAGTAAAAGGAATGTGAACTCTAGAAATATGTATGATCCAAAGAATAACAAGGATCATATATTTCATGGTATTAAGCCATCATTTAGATGGGAAATAGTCTCCCACGTATTATCATCATATGAAGAAATAGTATCATGTGTTGATAAGATAGGTAAAGAGTTCATTGAGTCCTATGGCTTCGAAGGGAAGTAAGAGAAGAAAAGGATGAAAGAGAGAAAGATGGATAACTGGAAGAAGGAAAATAATAATTTTCCCATATGTGGTAATTGTGGGAAAAAACACCTTGGAACTTCCCTAAAGGGAATGAAAGAGTGTTTTATAATTGTGGAGAAAAAGGATACCACATTCGTGATTGCGATGGAAAGAAAAAGTTTTCAAATGTACAATGCTTTATCTGCAAGGAGTGGGGACACAATGCAAATCAATGTTCAAATCATCAGACTTTGGGGCAAATGATGCTATTGGATAATAATCAAGTTATGATGCTAACACAGATGAAAAGGAATGACTAGTGATCTTATGTTATTATTTCATTTGAGTGTTGTATCAACAGTATACTGGTTACATGAATTATGGAGATAAATATGGATTGTACTGCAGTACTATTTTATTGAGGATTTGAGATTATATGGTTTTAAGAAAAGTGACTTAATAGTAAGCTAATCATTTTTTGAAATTACATGGTTGAATGAAAGGTAATCCTTAATATGGTCTCGATGATGAGGTAGTGATTTTGAAATAAGAGGTGTTTGATTAGAATAAATTATAATGGAAATTCTTGACTACCATTTTGGAGTTTACAATGTTTTTGGATAGAAAGAGTATATCCATTATTCTATAAGGAATAAGGCATCATGAATGTAATCATTAAGGTTTTAAGGTGATTCAGGATGTTGCAGTGTTTTAAAAGAATACATGAAGAAGGAGTTCACGTGTTATTATGCGGGAAAAAAGGATATTCATTGTCTTTTCCTTCCTTATAAATTTTGGACTGTGAGTTTGGACAGAAGTATTTTGGATAATTATAGTTTGGGATTATTTTTGGATTGCCATAAAAGGACAACCCGGAGGTCGGGCGGCAACCCGTTGCATCCGGCAAGTCCGCAAGACTAGAATCCACAACCATAGTGCGATTGAGATTTATCGCCTACCACTGGACTACGTGAAGTCCCTGGAGTATATTATGTAGTTTTTTTAGTTCTGATAGATGAATTATAAATTAATGTTTAGATCCTTATATTATTAGGATAAATATAATTTTTTTGAGTTCTATTCTCTTTTTGAGTGAAGGATGAGTTTGTGGTAAAAATTAGGATGAAACTCTACTTGTCTAGTATATATATATATATATATATATATATTTCTCTTATTTTGTGAAGAAATTCATTCTTATACTTTATTGAAGGGATCTTAAAACAAAATTTTTCTTATCCTAATACCTTATGTTTTGTTGAACCAATGGTATTTTAAATCATTATAGATTGATAAATTTAAGTAGCACAATTTTACACATGTTTATGATTGATGACCTTAATCACTACCTATAAATATTTTTGTTTTTCCTCTAATTATATATCTCTAATTTCCACAAATGTTCTCCTAATCGAGATCATTATTTGGTGGTGACCCTTTCATTTCTTTTTTCCTCTTATTAAGAATAAATTTTATTATACCAATTTCTGATGTGGGCTTTCCCACAATGATATTTTCTATTTTCACCCTTTTATTTTCGAAAAACAATTTCAAATTGCGGGGATGAAATTTATTGGAGGAGGGGAGAATGTTACACCACAAGGTTCCATGGTACGTTTCTCTTTGAATAATACAGTAGCGTGTGTTGTATGCAACTTCGAGTTCTAACACACACCACAACCACTCAAACTAGTCGTTATGAATAGTAATACCTACATTTTGAAATTTTATAAATTTTATCTCTCAAAATGGACTTCATTTTTGGATTTGGAATGTTGAAATTATCCTATGTTGAAATTTTGGTATTTTTCTGAGAACATCCAATTTTCAATGAATAGTGAAAAATACATAAAAACAACTTTTTTAATAAAAATAATTTATATTGATAAATTATAATATTGAATGGTTTTAATGTATAATTAGAATATAATTTACAATTTATTCCAATGGTGGTCATTAGAATTAATTTTATATTGAAATTGGATATAAACAATTGTCAATCTTTTGATTGATATTGTTTCTTAAAAACACATTATTTGTTTTAACAACTTGAATTAATTATAAAATTAATTAATGCAACTTATATGTTGGGAATTTTGTAAAATAGACATCATTTTTGAATTCAGAATATCAATTATAGCTTAGGGTGAATTTTTGGTGTTGTTCTGAAAAACATCAATTTTTGATGAATAGTGAAACCATTAAGTGGTAGTTAAGTGAACTGATTTTTAATTTAAATGAAATTTTACCGCTTCTATGAATGGAATTTAAAAAATCCGAGAGACACGGTTGATATCAGTATGTAAAATGTGGTTCAATGTGATGAAAATAATTTTTGGTGAATAGTAACCTTTTACTTTTATTTACCGTGTTTAAAAGTAAATAGGATAATTAAGTGTCAAAATGATATTAATATTACCCTAACACATGTACTAATTCTATTGTACAAGTTTATCTCGACAAAAAACAACCTTAGAAATCAAATATTATCATTTAGGTCCACTTGGATTAGATTAGGACATTTATTATTATTTAATTCAAAGAAGAGTTAAAAGAGTTAAAATCATAGTTTAATTACTTAAATTTTTTTACTATAGCATTACACATAAGATAAATTCAATTATAAATATTATTTAGAAATCTAAAAATATTTCCTACACAATGATATTTTATTTATAATTTTTAGACATTAAATAATTTAATTTATGTATGACACAATGGTGATGCAGTAATAACCATAATAGTAAAAAATTAAGATAATTGATATTATAAATACCCAAATAAATATAATCTGAGTCTTTTTATTAATTACACTAATTTTTTAGGTTACTATGACTTGTTATTATTGATTTAATTAATTTTTTCAAACTTATCATTATTTTATGATTTTCAAAAAAATCAATTACAAAATAGTGTCAAAATGGACATAAATTAGTTTTTTAAACAATTATTATTATATTAGTAATTGATATTATATTCCTAAAAATCTAAGGTTCGGCCAACTGACATAGATAAAGATATATATATTAATAATGAACCACTTGAGGTTCGCTTGGATGTTTATAGTATGATTATTAACCATATATTATAAAAATACAAAGAGACATAGTAAAAGTGAAACTAATTAACTAAGAGTTAATACTTAAAGATAAGGTTAATTTAGTGACCCAGACCTGTCTAAATCCTATTGGTTTAGTTGTTTTTTACCCATACCCACCATATCCTAGAAATAAATCACTTTGGGGCCATTAGAAACCGAATATAAATTTATTATAAAATAATATTTCTAGCTTTTCCTAAGGTGCCCCTCACCCCTCTTATAAAAGGGCACTCCCCCTTCTCTCAATCTCACACCTTCAAAGCCTTTTGGATCATCCAAACCCTACACAAATACTCTCTCAACTTCTCTCCCTTCATCCTAAAATACCTCCTTTAGTTAGAAATCCAACATAAGGAGTCCTTTTGATCAAATCAAAAGGAAGAACCCGAAGAAGAGGTAACGTTTTCACCACCCTCTTTCAAGTTCCTTTCTTCTTACACTTCCTCTTTGTTTATTATTTCCATTCTAAAATAATTATTCCAGAATCTTATATATACTGTGATGCTATTATAAATATGGTACAACCATATTCAGTATTATACCCATCATTTGAATGACATGTCACCATACGTGCGTACGTACGGCTTACCGTCTCCACGTCATGGTGTAATTGTTATTCAATACATTATTATTTGTATGGTTATAATAATGAGTAAAAATGATGTAAATAATTAATATTACATTATAATGATTCTGTATATATGATATACCATCCAATTATATATTATTTTAATATCAAAAGAATGATATTTTTTCTCGTGCGTACGTACGGAATACCGTTTCCACGAACGCGATAAGATTCATTCCCCATCGTATCCATTCAAGACTAATTTTCATTTGATGGTTAAAAATAATTTTTATAGACTTAATATAATTATGAATATTAATAAGATAAAACCTCTCTATTACAATCAAGTCTTATGTAACCGAACATATAACGAGAACGAATCGGTTATCACCCGAAACGACGATAATACTAAGATATTATTAATAAAGCAATGTTAATAAGATCATATATGATATCATATTGATGTATATGATTATTGTATAATTTAATAACAATGTTTTAGCTATTATAAAGAAGGTTAATATACCATCGACTAAGGAAAAGTACAAGGTAAGGGTTTATTTCACAATCTCTTGCTTATCCGAGGTTGTTTATACGTAATTATCTACTGGGACCTCTTTATCATCCACACCCATTTTTCTTAAAAATGTATTTCAAAACATTCTTTCTATTTTATAGAATATGGGATAAAGTAATTTATACCCTTGTTTGACTCTTTTTATAAGAAGTTTATAAAGGAATATTTCCTCCGTTTTCCAAACAAGGTCTTTTTACCATTTCAAAAAAATGAAGGTAAGAATGACTTTTTTTAACTTATACAACGAATGTGGATATTTTACGCCATTATAAAATCGTCGAAGCTTCTCTTACAATCTTATGATAATATTTTCAAAGTAAATGTTTTATTTTAAAATTATGTGACTTTTAAATCATTTCAAAAAGGGATATTTCTCTCAAATGGATTTGATTTCATCTATGTCAACATCATTTTATGGTTTTTATGTTTAATTGAATTTGATTTATGATACAAAACATCCATTGAAGGTTTTGTGATATATTTGATTGTGGATGTGTTATATTTATACCATTCATGGTTTATGGATAATGTATTTACATTTCGTATGCTAGTTTTAATACGAATGTTTATGTTATGTTTAAACCTATTCATATGAGGAATGCATTGGACTTAATAAGTGATAGGTGGAGCCCGCTATAGCTCCTCGATGCATCGGTAGGTCTCATGAGACAAAATAGTGTCTTGGCACGAGGCATTAACAAAATCTTATTTATAGACTTGGCACGAGGCCTTGGCTACGTAGTTATGATAGTCTGGCATTATGCATTCCATCATTATGAAAGTGGTTAGTGATATTGCATGTGATTATTCGACTAGTAGAATATCCATGTGAATAAGTAAATGGAATTATTTCATTTTATTTTTTCTATATTATGCTGAAATTCAAGTTTAAAGGGCTTTTGTTTTAGTTATACAATGCCTTAAATTTTTATACTTATTTATGAAATTTTCCGTTGTATTGATTACCCTTACCGAGCATTTGAGCTCACCCCTTTTTATGTTTTAATTTTTCCCAGGATTCCAAGAAGTGTATTGTAATTGATAAGAGGGTTTAAGCTATAGATATAATGGTGTTCTCAAAGAACTGCCTATGTTGTATTATATTATTGAAATTGTTATGTAAAGATCATGTAAGTAATCTATTTTCCAAGACTGTTAAACCGATCGGTCCTTTGGGACTTGATTCCTTGTAATCATGCCAATGTATTAAAATATTTCACCGAATCTGGGTAACTAGGGTCGGGGTGTTTACAACACTTCTTGCTCCTCGTTTTCATCAACTCGCTACCTTCTTAAATAAATTCTTTTAATCTCTTCTTTTGAGATATTGACTCGGACATCTTTTTCTAGTATTTCATCCATGGAGTGTAGGAAATGTTTTAAACACTCCCCATCCCCTTCCTCCATGTCTCTTTTATTTCTCATTGATTCATCACATTCCTCACTCAGTAGGTCTTTTCATTCTTTGTTTCCACCCTTCTTGGTTGACCTTGTCTCCTTTGGTTTTGGCATGTGGGAATAATCCTAATGCCCCTTTGGTTTTTTCCATTGGACAACGATAAATTTCCATAAGTCTTGAGTTCCTTTATTTCCATTCATCCTTCTAGGACTATAAGGATATTTCCATTGAAATTGGTCCATGATATCAACAGAGAGTTGAATATTGACGTCATCACCAGAAGTGTCCTCTTCTTGAGTCAATGGGGGTTCCAGGACAACCAAACCTTAAAAACAGTACCCCAATTTAATTGGCGAGCCTTCTTTGAGGGATCTCTGCTTACAGAGATATTTATCCTTTCCTACTTTATTCTACAAACAATTATTATTTCCCCCATTCCCAACCTTTATAAGTATTTCAGAGTTGGTGTCAAGGGAGTTTGGGTCTAAGGGTCCAAAAACATTCTCTTCGGCTAGTCTCCCTTGTCCACACATATAATCTGTTTTACCCAGAAGTTCCATCGGGGCCTTATCCAAGGGACTTATTTTTTTGTTCCACCCACCTGCACAAACTCCTTTCCTTCAACCTTCAAGGATTTTATACCCAAATCAAGTTTTAGATGGTAAAATATGTCCACTATCTATGGTTATTACTCCTTAGACAGGGGATGATCTTCCCAGGAGTTGGACTCCACACCTGAAATGTGCCTAACAGGTTCCATCACCGTTAGAATAGCCACATGTACCTCCTCCTACTCTCCCAAGCCAAAATTATCCTAAACCTTCCGGTACAAAATGGGATCAAACTGCATATTCTCTATCTTTGACTCTGAAAAACCATGTCCAAGTATTACAGAGTTAACCTTAGGGACTGATATGGGAAGCTTTCTGACACCCCTATCCGCATCAAACCTTGAGGGGAGAGAGGCCATGGCCGAATAAGAACTATGATTCTCATTATCTTCATTCTTCACATCCAAAACGTGATTTGGGGGTGATGCACACCTACATACTTGTTGGAGGTGACCTAGTCGACAGCAAGAAGAGCCAAAATCTATCCAATATTCAAAACACACCTCCTGTTTTATACGATATTCATGTTATATCTCAATCCATACAAATTTAGTTAGAGGTTTGGAGACATATATTTATACACATATGTGAGGAGAAATCCGATGGAAAAGGGTTCAAGAATATTGATCAAATCATAAAAATCTACCTACCATGTTTCCATGCATTGAAAGAGTTGTAGGGTTTTGAAAAGGCAATAGAAGGCTCGAGAAATGACCCAAATCGGTGATGTCAGAGGGTCTCGTCATAAATGGAAGTCAAAAGAGCATCATAATTGAAAGAAGTGACCACTGTTGAAGGATCTTCGTCCACTGGACTAGGAAAAAACAAGGGCAACCTCTGTCACGAAGCAGATGAGAATATGACAAGGATACAATATCCCTACTACAACATGGTGATGTAGGTCCCACGAATCATAAATGAATCTATCAAAGGCTTCAACGGAAGGTCGATTCTGACCAAAGGAAGGAACAAGATAAATATGATTTAGGTCTGAAGCCTCTTTTAATTCCCGTAATGTAATTTGATGCTTGGAAAACCCCTGATCGAATGAAAGATCCTTGGCGTTGAGATTTGATGTCAGGGAATGAGGAGATATTAGATGGGATTGTAAGACGGTAGAAGGGAGGTGGATGATCTGGGACTGCATGATCTCTCACCCTTGCGGGAGGGGGAGGGACTAGTTTGGCGGCCATGGTCGTCAGGACATGGACAACCTAAGTGGGAGGTGGGTCAGTATGCTCTCCATCAATGTTTCGGCTATATGGTATAACCTTTTTATTTGTCTGTTTGAAATTATATATCTCTTTGGTGAGTAGAAACTCTAATCGTTCTAAAAATTGACAATATTCCCTATGAGTTTTCCATAATGGAAGACCTTATAAGTGATATTCCTGTAATTAAATACCAAATAAGTGATATTAGATGTGATATATTTATAATTATTGGTGACAGAATTGTAGGTGGGTTCGATGTGAATCACATCACAAGGAATACCAATAAAGTCCAATGGCTAGTTTTAAAATTGTGTTCTAACTGAGGTATAGGTTTCAAAGATGATAGGATGTTCTGGTTTCATGTTTAAAATATAGTTCCCAAAAACCCTAAAAGTAGTTTTTTTAAAAAATTTACAAATACACTACTAAAAAATTGGTTCAAATCATTATTTTGGATTCAATTTGTCAGTATGCCTTGTAACCAAATAATTCCTAATACAGATATCACATTTATATAGATAAAAATAAAACGAAATTTGAAAAATAAGAAACCAATATATGTGATGAAATTAAATAAAACATGAAATTTTAAAATATAAAATCATTATATATATGTAAATGATAATTTGTTTGAGTTTTTTAACATATAAATATTGTAATACAATTATAAAATGAATAAAATATATGGTATATAAAATAAATAAAATTGAATAGAACAGTAGACTACATCCACCATAGTATCGTCAATGTGAGAAAAAAACTACAACATATCATTTAAAATAGAACAATTTTTTTTCTGCTACATTTTGATGTTCCTTAGAGCATTTGTGGCCACTACCGCCTTAGTATTGAGGGCATTAGGAAACCCCACTAAGTTCATCAACTCCTCATGTTCAATCTCTGACAACATGCTAGTGGTTTTGAATTTTCAATAATAGTTTATAAAATATTTGGTATGCGACTCCTCGAACCAGGTTCCACTCAATGGTAACTCATGATGGTGGCCTACATGGTCTCATGCATGACTCCCAATACACCAGAGGCTAATCAACAATAGTTAGGGCCAATGGGATGTATTTGGGAATACTATTACATTATGTTAGACTATATCATAGTAGATATAACATAATATAACATATTCATAACAATATAAGAAGAAATATGATGAATAAAAAAATGGAATCAGATGTACTCATAAACATCCATCAATAATAATAAACTCAAGAGTCAGACAATACTGTATACAAAAGATGATGTTGTAATGTCATGTATCTACAAATTGAGAAAATATGGATACAATACAGTATATATTCACTGCATTACATTATATACAAATGGAAAAAGACCAAAAATAATCCAAGAATCCCAATCTACTACTCAGTCATCTACAACCAATCATAATCATAGAAAGTAATATAGTTTGGTGTAAAAGGTAGGAAGCATCCCCATTTCCATTCATGGGAACATATAATATTCCCAAGTACCAATGGTATCCCAAATATAGTGTGAGATAAATACCATCAGGACACCACCAAGGGATTCTATACAATCCAGTCTAGGAATATAAACTATGTTGTGTACATATATATAGATAGATATATAGTAATGTAAAATCATAACTCATTCCAACTTCATCATCAATTAAAAGTGTCTAAGAACAAGTGATCAGTTAATTATTTCATTTATGTTTGCTTTGTATAGTTAATTCATGTGATGGCATCATTAATAATGGAATAGATTTTAATAACAATAAAAGAGGGTCCAAGGTATAACTAAAGAATCCATGACCTAAGGGATCATCCAACTCATAGAAATAAATCATAGAGTCTTGAAATAAAGCATTCTGATTGTAATCCATGTGGAAATGTCTGAGGCATTCTAATATAAAATATTCTAATAGTGGCCAAGGGTCTCGTCCAAGGTAAAAATTGTATAAGCATAACTAGGATAAATGAGGTGAATCCATGGTTCCACATGTTTTAAGACATAAAACTACATCCATGGAGAGTATAAATGGAATCCTTATATAAAAAAAGATAGTGAATGGGTCCTATGGTGTCAAGTTGTTAATCCACAAGTAGAAAAAGAAACATGTCCCAAGGCGGGTAACTCCCATGGAAACCATCTCCATGAATATGAATGGCATCATCTATGTGCTTATAGAATTTCCTCAAGAATCTATGGTTGTCTCAATCTAACTATTCCTATAAAGGAAAAAACGTGCATATGTAATAGCCACCATACACATAATTCATTATTCATTTTAGATCATGCAATACGAATTTTTTTAATCAATAATTAGGTATATTCCACTACCTTTCATTAATGTAAAAAGGAATATCAAGGACATGAATCCAAATGTAAATTTTTTTACATAATAATTTGTTAGTTTAATTTTGTGTACATTGAATAATCAAGGATAGGTGAATATGGATATGAAATCAATTACCATTAAATTAAATTTAATGAGGCTAAGTGAGATCTATAAATATAGTTTACATTAAACAAAATAAGATTAATTTATTAAATTGAAACTGTTGCCTTAAAAGGTTCAAGTGATAATGGTATACAATATACTTCTTCTAGAACAAAGTCAATTAATAACTCTTTTTATTTTAAAAGGACTAACTATTAGATGTTTTCAAACAACACACACCAACATTGTCTCAAAAAAATTTCAAGGTTTATAATGGAATAAAAATGAAGACATATTACTTTAGGTGGATAAACGTGAGGTCAAAACTTCAAAAAGATTGAAACCATATTAAAATGGGGATCTAGAAAAAGAGAACAATGATTACAATTAAGGTATATGAATTTGAAGGGGAATTTCTGATAAATTCTACATGATAACAGTGATTGAAATATATAAATGCTTAAAATTTTAGTGAAAAGTAAAAGTAAAACTACCATATTCCTATATAACTCCTTAGTTCCAGTATAGACCATTAGTTTGGGCTGTATAGAAATAAAACTAAAAATGGATAAATTCCTTCAAAATAGGGTATATGATCCAAAATCAAAATGACATCATGTAGGGGAAGGAAAATGTTTAAGTAGGCCTAAGGATTAAATAGATTACTAGGAGGATTCCAATTAGGCCAATTGATCTTGATTCCTAGCTCGGATGGTAATGTAATCAAAGAACCAATGTTATTCCTTGGTGGGAGGTCCAACATGGTGAATGATAGCCTATGTCATTGGAAATAATAAATATAATTAGTGGTTTATGTGTTCATGAATTTAACATCTAAAAGTTCATTTTACCTTGATATTGTAGTTTTTATTTTTTGGTTGCATGGTTGGACAAATCGTGCACCAATCGTGTGCACCACACTACCTCAAGTGAGAACCTGCATGGTTTTGCCACACGGTTTGAGAAACCATGCACCAACCATGAAATATTCCTATGATAAAAATATTAGTGTTTTAAAAAATGGTTTTGTCCATGTATTCTTGGTTATTACAAACTATGAACCCTAATTTACTCTCTATAAAACCTCGAATAGTTAGAAGAAACCACGCTGGATTAGAGAAACAATTTCTACTAAACATAAGGCCCATTTCTTTCTCCCACAAGCTAGGGTTCTGATTCCAAAAAATACCCAAACACCCCCAAAACCTTTGTGAACTCGTTGGGAAACTATAATAGGTCAAAAAAAAAAAACAGAATAAAATTTTAAGAAACCATATCACATACAAAAAATTGTTCTTATATCATCAGCCTTAATGGAACCGATCCCATAGTTTTCCTTCCAAGGAAGAGAAAACATATTCCGAGAATAAATTCGGCCACTAAGCATGTACATCAGTCTCCTACACCCAAGAATCATCTTGTATTTAGACATGTTACAATAGAACTTATACTAAAGGGACAAGCTGTCCATAGAGATCCTTCATGATCCAGTCAATAATGCATATATGATAATCTTTAATGGATGAATCAGGATCCGACACAACCTCTTATAGATCAAAAACATGTTATAGGTCAGCATGATATTAGTTAAGATATGAATCATGGATGACGTCATGGATGTAATGGTACCAATTAGGTAATAATATCCCATAGGCCACTGAAAAGACTCAATTTAGGATATAAAACATCCCAAATTAATAAGTAAAATTATTTCCTTCCCTATGTATCCATCTAATCCCACATCGGGGGGATGCCTGGAAGAAAATTCAATCCAAACAGTGAACTCCAACAGTCATCAATGGTTATATAAATATGTATTTTTATAGACTGCATAGTATACATACAATTTATAATTAACTACACCTACTTAAAAATCTCCTAAACATGACTAGGACCTCATAGTGTTGCCTCTACTACCTCTAGCTAAAACATGGGTGAAAGACATGATCTACCATAAAAGGCCTCATATGAAGAAATATAAATCGTAACATGATTTCTATTGTTATATGTATAATTGATGAAAGGTATGTGCTTCTACTAAGGACCACTAAAATCTTAGATTCATTCTCAAAGAATGTCCTCCAATAACTATATCAACCATTTTGACTAGCCATCAGTCTGTGGGTGAAAATCTATTCTCAGAAGTGCTTTTGTACCCATAGCTCTCTATATCCCATGGAAGAACCATTATGTGAAATGATCACCACTATTTTAAATGATATTATGAGTTGCCCTATGTAGCCATATGATCTAATGAACATCAATTCTTCAAAACACATCAATTAGGAATGTCTCCCATATAGACTGGATGTGGGAAACTTTCTATATTGAATCCATGACAATAAAAAGCATTTTTCTACCTCAAGGAGGCCTTGGTAAGAAAACTAAAAATCCATCACGACATATTACCATTTCAATTTCAATACATGTAATGAATGTAACAGGCTAGTAGGTTGTTGGTGCTCCACCTTCACCTGCTTTTATGTGGGACAACTAGTGTTAAATCCTACTATATGATGTTTCATACCATGCAACAAATAATGGAGTCACATATCCTGATACATTTAAGAGATTTATGGAAGAGAAAAATTATCAAGAAATTGATTTGAATAATGACCTACTATGGGACACATGTGACTATCCAGCAGGCTGTTGGAGCTCCGCCTTCACCTGTTGGTTCTCCATACTAGATTCACATATCATGATATATCATGGACATCCCTAAAATTATATACTATGGGGGGAAATATTTTAGATGTATTTCATGATCCTCCCTAAAGAGACTAGTAATCTATGCGTTCACACTATATAGTTGATGATTCTATGGTATAACTCCTCCAGTCTGAACATTCCAATCACCATTGTGAAGATAACATTAATAATTTTGTTGTGTAAACAATACCCTATAGATATAGAAATCCACATAAGCGTCATATGAAAGCAACCAATATATTATAATAATGACATATAAATATGTCATCATGAGTGTGAATAGGTTCCATAAGATGGGATAATTTCCTACCTCAAGGGGCATTACATGAATAAACATATTTCCTCTTATCGCACTCTTCAAAATGTGTCTAGCGGCATCTCCCCATAGAAGTACTGAATATATATCTTGATACATTCCATGATTTATAAATAGATAAAAGAGTGTAAATAAACCATATTGAATAAAGCATGTATGATAGTGGAGGAAACAATAATAGTACCTCATAATATAGATGAACATGCACTCTGATCATTAGGTTTTGGTTGTTAGGTATGCAACTGACCAGATCCACAACTAGTTCTGTGGCTAGACTACTCTGAGAAAGTTCACTTTATTTGTTCTAAAAACCATAAGTCTGGCTACCATTGATATGACATCCTCTTAGGCCTTCCCAGCCAGTGATACTCCAATTCCCTGCATGATGTGATGAAAATAATCCTACCCCAGAAGTAGGATCTACTATTGATTTTTTTCTACTAGAAAATGGTGGAAATTTCTAAAATTATATCGGAATATGACCCGTACAACTACTTGAATGACACTAAAGAGTGTCTCTATCACATTGGGGATTATAATTCCCACACCATCTACCCTGAGGGAATATAACAAAGTTGTTTGTGGAGATGTTATGTCTACCACTCCTCTAACGATAAACATCAAGGGTAAACATACTAATACTGGATGAACTATTACACTATATTTGCAATGATTCTTTTTCCTGGTACTATTATCTTCTCCCGGGTTAAACTCTATTATATGAACCTAATTAATGATCCAAAAATATGTATATAGGAGGATGACATTCACCTACATGTGGATGTCATACCAGAGCCCATTATTGAAACATCTCACTCATGATATCTCATCACCGACTTGAAGCACAGAAAAGCATTACAATTCAATGAAGAACATTGAATATTCCACAATAGACATAACACCCATCTACAGGTTTAGGAACTCTATATTCCTATTAACTCCCAATTTATCTGGGAAAGATTAATTATGGAATCCCAACATTTTATTACATTACATTTCATTACATTTTAGAAATAGAAGATCTTTAAAGTCTAGTGTCTTGGAAATGAAAAACATAATACATAAAAACGGCATAAAAATTATTTTAATCCACATTTAAGGCTTCATAATAGGTTCATACATTGTAAAATTACCGTATCTCATATCTTGGAGACATACATCATTGGAAAGGTTGAGAAGAATGCCCAGAAATGGTAAACAAGGAAATCTGTTTACTTGTGATAACAATAAGAACATGATAAAAACGTAAGGACATGAGAAATAGAAGTATAGGAATATCACAATGAAAAGAAAATGAAATTGAACTTGAATATGTTTCTAATACATTTCATTCAAAAATTCATGAACATATCACCAAAGATTAACCCCATAGTGGCATAAAAATTACCAAGGTTATTAACCAAGGTATCATGAATCGTGTCATAACTATAGATTAATTATTTACCCAATAAATTAGAGCGCTTTCAAGTTGAATGCATAATATGTCTTTATTTTCATGTTAGCCACATAGGTCATAATCAAATATTTCATAAATAACCCATAGTGAATAAGAGAAATGGCTTCATTTCAAAATCATGATGTTTTAAAAGTTCTTAAAAACATGATCGTTATGTCATTTATAACCCATCAAAAGGGAATGAAGGATATATGTATTTCAATTCCAAAATAATAAATTTATTTTTTTATTGTATTTTTTAACACCAATATAAATGACATAGGTCTTGGTATTCAAATAAATAAAAGAAGAGAATTTCATGAGAGAAAGATAGAGAAATTTTGAGGTGAATTTTCTACAGCTTAACGGCTATATATCAGGGTTTTAAAAAATATTTAAAACAGAGGGGACTAGGGTATCACATCCATAAATGAATCATTTTACAGTATAGAGATATAATTAAATTAAATAAGATCATGCGGTGGATATTTTAATAAAATACCACATGAAAAGAAAACATGAAATAAATGAGAACATGAGATTTCTTTTACGAAAATTTGAAAGACTAATGGCATGACATAAAAAATCAAAAAATAAATTGATTAGAGTGAAAAGGGTCTTTCAAAATTTGGACATGAAATTGACAATAATAAGAATATATAAGAACATTTACCCATATAAGTATATGGATAATAGAAGATATATCATAAAGGGAATCTTTTCTACAAGAGGAGGGTGAATGTTTCCCTTACCATGAATAGTAACTTTGAAAGATTGAAGGTTAGGACGTTGGGGGGCTTGAGGGAAACTTGGGAGGACTCCATGGGATGTAAAATACTAGAACATCGATTAGAAAGATTTTGGAATGAAATGGATGAGGTAATGGATTAGTATTTATCGAAAATGTGAGGGAATAAATTATTATTTTCCAAGCGACTCCTCATCGGTGGTATTGGAAAAACCATGGGCTTGCCAACGGTATTTTCCCATGGTATTGGACACTTAGGACACCTCATAGAATATTTTACTATTCATATCTTGACAACGATTATTACATCATTAATGATGTAATTAAACACCCGAAACTCAAAACTGCATTTTTACTATTCCCCGAAAATTCAACCATTTTTGAAATATTCCAAAAGTTAACTATAACCATTTTTTGACTTTTAGAATTCAAAAATGAAATCCATTTTCTAAAAATATTTTTCTTAATATATTTTAAATAATTTTTAAATAAATTCATAATCTATTTCAAAATAAGAACATTAAAACTATATGTTGTTTTATAACACCGTGAGAAAATAATCTTGGTCCTACAAAATTTTCTTATAACTATAATAAAATTAAGTAAAAATTTATGATTAAATTTTATGAAAATATATTTTCATTTTAAATTATTAAATTAATTAGAAAATTGTATATAAAATATTTAGGACCTATACAAATACCAACACTTATAATATGATCGTTTATGCATCATTAGGATGTCTAAATTATATTTATACATTCAGGGGTGATGTTTCAATTTTTTTCTGATTCACTATTCATTACTATTCATAAGGTTAATATTATTATTCAAAATTTACTATTTACAAAAAAAATTATGTGGATCTTATTAGAATATAAATTTTTTACTGATCAAAACTATATAAGACCATTTTTTTTGAAAATCATTTCACATTATTAATTATTTAATGTTTAGATAAATATTTTAAAACAACACTTTATCCCAAATTCATCAATAATATTCATCATATATTTATCCAGTCATTTGAATATCACAAATTTTACCATAATAAGAAATAAAACTTTTATTTATACAAAAGTATTACACATAGTAACTAAGGCCTCATTACATAGCCCATTATAACACCAGAATAGGACCTAAGAGTATGGTGTGATATGAAGAATGAATCTTGAGGCGGCTCGGAAAACATTGCTTGAGTGGGGATTTTTATCGGCTTGAAATTATCTCATAGGTGATTATGTTCAAGCTTCACATGTTGAAGCTCAGTATGTGATTGGTATAAAGTAATGCCAGTGATGCTACCTCCTTCCCAAGCATAGACAGATGGGCTTAGTATGGCCTGTGTCTATTGGATGAGGCCATCAAATCCACCTTCTGTTATACTTATCCATGATCATTTGTGTTTACAAAGAATAATAAAAACCGTAAGAGTTTAGTTTACAATGGTTTTATTGTCCAACAATCATATATTATTTGAAACCCAACGTTGTTATTATAATTATACTCACATCATTAATTAAAGGTTATAGTTTTCTGGGGTATAAAACAAAATAAAACTCAAATTTAGGATGCAAATATTATTCAAATGTTCGGGTCATTAAATTCTTTCACCCTTAATAAATTTAGTCCTTCAAATTTTAACACGTATCCTTAGAAAAGAAAATGTGTGGGTACTTCTACCTTATAGACTCATCTAGTTCCCAAATGGCTTCTTCACATTTGGGGTTCCTCCATAACACCTTAACAAGGTGGGTAGTTTTGTTGAGTAGAACCTCATCTCTACTATCTATGATCACCACCAGATGCTCCTCATAATATATGCCATGTTCCAGTTATACCACCACTAAATTTAGTACATTTGAAGGGTTGTGTATGTACTTCTTTAAGAGGGATACGTGGAAGAAATCATTAACTTGTTCTAGATTTGTAATAAGTGCAAGCCGATAGGCCACTGCACCCATTAGATCACAGATTTCATAGGGACCAATGTACCTAAGGATGAGCTTCCCTTTCTTCCCAAAGCCTCAGGTCCCTATTCCAAAGTGAAATTCAATGAAATTCTTTTTCACAAACATCATACTCCATGACCCTTCGACGATTTTCGGCATAGCTCATTTGCCGAATAATAGAAGACTTAATGTGTTTCAAGATGGCATGAACCATTTATGTCATCGCTTTCACAAGATAAGGCCCAAGAAAATTTTTCTCACCTGATTCATCCAATCATGTATGAGCTCTACATGTCTTCCCATATATAGCATCATAGAGTGTCATTTGAAAGCTTGAGTGTAAGCTTTTGTTGTAAGAGAACTCATATAAAGGGATATATTGATCCCATCCACCATTAAAGTCCATTGAGAAGGTTCTCATCATTTCCTCAATTTTTTTAATAGTCCATTTAGATTGGCCCTCAGTTTTGGGGTGATAGGTCATACTGAAATTCTATTCAGTACTCAGAGCATGTTGAAGACATCTCCAGAAATATGATGTGAATCTTCGATCATGATCAGATATGATAGAATGTGGAACTCCATTCAGCCTTACCACTTCCTTCACGTAAATCCGGGAATGTCGTTCAAGAGATAAAAATTCCCAAATTTTGATAAAATGGGCTGTCTTGGTGAGACGGTCCACAATAAACCAAATCACATTGTTTCCTTTGGATGTTCTTGGGAGACCAGTGATAAGTCCTTAGTGATATTGTCCCACATCCATGTTGGTATAGGTAGTGGTGGAAATACCCCTTTAGGAAGTTGTCACTCTACTTTCACTAGAATAAATACTAGGCACTTTTAAGTGTAGTCAGAAATCTCCCTTTTCATATTATCCCACTAATAATGACCACAAATGACTATATATTTTTATTACTCCTATGATGTATAGAGAAATTAGAGTTATGAGCTTCATCCATCATCTCCTTCTTTATTTGTAGAATAGATGGAAGACATAGTCTTGTATGAAATTTTAGTACACATTATTGATCAATACTAATCCCAGGAATCTTCCAATCATTTACAGCCTCAAACTTCTTCTGTAATAAAGGATATTCTTTCTAAGCATTCTTGATTTTTTCTAATAATGACGGTTGATATTCATTTGGAGATGGGATCAGCTACATCTTTATGTCGAGGTGGGAAGTTACCGTATATGTTTTTTGGGAGTTGATAACCAATGATTAAAACTATGTGAATCAAGATCTAGAGTTTTCATCATTTATAGCATCCTATTACCTACATTCAAGTAATTTCTTTCTCTTGTTTTCCCTTCTTAATTGGTTGTGTCTTGGGACTCTTTAGTATAGTGGAAATTTGTTGGGGGATAATAACATAAATTTTGTGGATATATTTTTATTTTAATAAATGTAGTATGAGTATAATTGTGCAATGTATTAGTAGGGTTCCCCTTGAGTTTGAAGAAATATAGAGGTGGTTTGGGTTTTTTGTGTATAAATATTATATTTTTTCTAATAGTAATTTAAACGCTGGTTAATTAGAGTGCATGATATGTAACGTTCTCCAGCCTCATGAACTGATCTCAGTATAATGATTGAAATAATGCATTCCATGTAATCTTAAAAAATGATGTTTTTATTAATGGTGATGGGGTGTTTATCGTATTTGGATACCATGGATTCCACAATGTAAAAAGGGATTACACGTCATTTATATTATTTATATCGTTATTTTAATGAACCATACGAGTGATATATTTATCCATTCTTACACATCCTCCTTTTTCTCAATATAGGTCTCCCATCTATCTATTTTAGATACCTCTATCCCTTTCAGATCATTTTGTTTGGTGAGTGATAGTTTTTTTGATTACAGTGAATTTCTCTAGGTGATAAATCGTTCTTTTTATCCATTGATGGTGATTGAAATAGCACTGTTTCACTGTGTTATTGGAGCCATCAATCTATGGTGGTAATTCTAATGATTCCACTCAAGGTTTGTTCGGTGATCTTGTTTCAGGGGCTGATCCTTTACTGTTTGTGGTGTGGTTGGTGTGAGTTCATGAGGTATGTATTGTTCTCTCTTCTTGTTCAACCCTTTTATTAAATTTAATCAATCAAGATATGTTTGTATTGATTCTAATTCATTTATTTCAATTTTTATTACTATTGGTGGATCCCATTACAAACATGTGCGAACTAAGATTTGAGGTATGTGGTTCCATTTCTATTCTATGTTAGTGAATTGGATTGCTCTAATATATTATAAATAATATTTTAAAATACTTGGTAAGATTTAATGATTTGATTTGTGTTTGTGGAAATGGTTTTTTTTATAAAATATGGGTTTCTAATAGTTCTAGAAAATGGAATGGTTTTTCAAATAATTATGAAACAACATTCTGAAGTAGTTCTAAAAGAATAGTTTTGATGAAATAGTTTGTAAAATAGAGCACATATGAAGAATTTATTATTTTGGTGGAAGGTATAGTAAAATGACTCATCCACTCTTAGGGGTTTTTTCATGGGTATATTCTTTTCTCCGCAGGCCTATTTTTTTAGGGACTTATTTGACCAATTATGGGGTTCACATTTTGGGGTGTTACTATACACTCTAGGATTGATGAATATGTCAAGAGTCTTGATTGACACACCATTGTCTATGTTTAGGTATTAGTGTCCAAGATTTTCAAACCTAGTGTCATCCGTGGTGTGATGTTATCAGTTCTTTTCCTTTGGATTGTACTATTTTATTTATTTTTCCAAGGATTTGATATGATATGTGACACCTACTTTGTCAGATTTAATATATCTTTTTTTATATATGTATATGAAATTATTTGAAACTGATTAACCCTAAATATTTTAAAATGTGGAAAATATTGAAAATAATTTTTTTCATTATTTTTTAATAGAAATTATAAATTTATATCATGCATTGTTTTCTTTAAAGATGATCATGTCTGGATTTTTGTACATAGAAATGTTATGTACAACCTAGGTGGGACCCTACTGAGCCTATTAGATCACATCTCGCGCACCCTTTGGGGGTAGATAGACCTAGTTTTATCATCAGATGTAGGTAAAGGTAAGGCAATATAGTGATTCATTGAGGTTTTATATAAGATAGGATTGGGTAGTTGGATGGTGAGATGGTGTGGGTTTTTCCAAGCTATCACATGGAGTCTATTGGAGAATCTATTTAGCTTTTTTTCCTTTGAAGTTGGACTTGAATTATAAGGATTGTTTTATACCTTTTCAATTTTATTACTTCAGTTGTTTTTTTTCAATTATTATATATAAATATTCATGTTTCTTACAATATTTCATTATTTACATGTTTATATATATCATTTTTTACTTTAGTTTCGAATAAAAAAATTTCCATCGTTTTTTAATTGTTTATCAGGAGCTAGACTCCACCCCATGGGGATTAGGATACCCCTTCAAGTATGTGGTAGTTTGGGTCGAGTATGAGTTTGAGAGAGTATCCGGTGATGTTTTTTCATAGTTTGGTATCAAATTTGGTATTTCTTCTAGAGTCATTATCATTATATTTTTTGTATACTAGAGATAGGATTATTGGGACTTGAGAAGTAGGTTATCTTGTGTGCCTAGGAAACTTTTTCCATGAAAAGATGCAAGTTATCATGGAATATTGAAATATGTGTCTCCCATATTTAGTTATTCATGTTAATCTAACAATTTTCAGTTTGTCTTTATTGTTTTAATTAATATTTTATGTCATCTAACCATTTCATTTAATTTGGTGTGCAATAATATGCCTCCAAGATGTGTTTTGTGGGTCCCACATGAGGTTTCTACTAATTATTCTCAATAGAATCCACCTATTGGTCATAATTTTATCTTTGCTATTGTGTATAATGTATGTGCAATCAATTAGAATGTACGAAAAGTTTATAATGCATTTTTGAGGTACAACCCATATATATGGGAGAAAAAGATCAATCAAAAGAGTTCTTGCATGAGAATCCATATTCTGTTAAAGTTATGACTAAACATGAAGAGGTGGAGGAAATGATTGATAATATTGATTAGATCCTCATCTTCCTAAATACAACATAGAGTATCAATGTGTAGTATGTTACGTTCTGTCAAGATGGTACTAGAAGTCAATGATGGAATTCCATTTTTAAAGGTTGATATGTATGTGGGATTGATCTATAAAGGTTCCAAGACTCTCTTATTCCATTATTTTTTTCTAGAGTCATTAATGATGGAAAAATATCTTGAGTTACCTTGATTGTAGTAGCATATAACATTTGGTGTAAGCGTACACTAATCATTTTGAGGATATTTTTCATTTCACACATAATGTTGTATGGAATGATCTTCTTAAAGACCAGAAATACATTTAGGATGTATAACTGTATATCAGATAGTAGGAGTTTTTACTGATTATTGGGAAATATAAGAAGATATTGGATATGTATATGATGGAAGAGTTGAATATGGTAAGAGATTTTGGAGATGCGGATCCTTCTCTTCCACCTAATGGAAGCTTCATGGGTGTGCCATGGAAAATGATAAAGTAGAAAGATCATCTTTTGAGATGTGGTGGTTGTACTCACTAGCATGCCTATTTAGCACCTCCTATTGCAGCTAGTGGTGTGCCTATAACATTCTATTAGTATAGAAAGGTCATACATGAATGGAATTATTTTCCATCACCTAAAAATAAGTGTAATATTTTTAAACATTATTGACATCTGCTACATTTCTATCAGGCAATGTCTTCTCATTGATATGGTCAATGATCATCATATCCAAAGGCTACTATGATAATGACATATTCTTCATAGAATATAGGAATCCATCCATAGGCCTCAGGAGGGTATAACCTTCACATAGTAAATGAGTTTCATGTATAGTTATATGTTGGCCCAACCATAGTGAGAGGTACCATCTTTCATTCATCCTTAATAGTGATATTTCTATTTGATTCCACTACTTCTCAATAATTCATTTCAATCTAATTTATTTACATCCCTAAACATAAAATAGATGTCATTGCATTTTTTATAGATATAGTGAAACCTCATGGGAAGAGGAAAGAGAAGAGCTTTTGGGGTCCTTCTTGTGCGCTATCAATAAACAGTGCAGAGGTGATCTTAGTTTTTTTTGATTGGGATATATTTTCCATTATAATCAGGATGGATTGATTATTTCTCATTTTATGGAGGATTATTTTTATCATCAACATGTATTGTTTCTTTCGGTCAATGGGAGATCATGGGTATTCTAGGGACAGTGGGGTTTGAGGTCTGGTCATGTTGGACCTTCATGCCTTGAGATCTAGAGTTTATTGTCTTATATAGAATTTGAGCCTAATGAAATTTCTTCTATTGTTGATAATATAGCTATTACTTTTTATTTTTTTGATGTTTTAACAAATATTTTTTCTATGAATCCTCTATATAAAGATGTGGAAATTATAATTGACGTAACTCCATGAACACTGCCTATTTCGATACATTCTTATCATATATAACTAGTGGAGCTATAATAGCTCCATATTTAGTTAGATGATCTATTGAAAATGGGGTTTCATCCCTGGTGTTTTTTCATGGCCATCCCTAGATCTACATTCAAATAAGGGTTTTTGTTCACTTAGATTATTCATAGACTAGTATATGTTGAACTGAGTAATACTTAATAATAACCATCTTTTTCGATGTATTGATGAATTTTTTAATTAGTTAAAGGGGGAAATGTATTTCAAGGATTTATCTTATATCAGGTTATTATCATTATAAATTTTAGTATTCTTATAAACATAATATAGATTTCCAAATAAGGTATGGTCATTTAAAATATCTTTTATTTTTTTTGGTCTGAATAACACAACTATAATTTTCAGTGATTTGACGAATTAGATAGTCTATTAATATCTTGTCACATTTTTTGTATTGTTCAGGAATGATATTTTTCTTTATTCGAGATATGTGCATAAATAAAAATCAATTTCAATTTCCATTTTGAAATTCCATGGATTCGTGATTTATATAGAAATATTTCACAATGAAATTCCAGGATCCAAGATGTGATGTTCTCAGTGAACATGATTTTTGATCATGGTTTAATAGTTGTTGATGAGAAGATGATTGTTGTCTTATCATGGGAAGAACCACTGAATGAATTTTAAATTCATAGCATCATTAATCATTTAGAATATTATTGATTGTTGATAAAGGATTTCTAAAATTTAGAGTCACCATTGACTTCTATTATTAGGAAAGAGGTTAAATTCATATCGGATGAAAATTGTAAGTCATCCTTTGATGAGATAATATTAATTGTGACATTGGATCCTATTTTGATCTCACATAATCTAAGTAAGGTGTATGTTGTTTTCTAGGATTCTTTAGGTGTTGGTTTGGTTTGTGTGCTCATGAAGGATAATCATGTTATAGATTAAGGGTCTCATAAAATTCAAACGCCTGATAAGAATTACCCCACTAATGATTTAGTGATTTATATAGTCATGTATGTGCTTGAGTGTTGGTGGAACTATCATTTTGTGGAGAATTTACTAGTCTTTTCTGACAAAAAATGTTTGAACTAACTCTTTTCTAAAAAAGAATTGAATCTTTAAGTGAGGAAGTCGGTGGAATACATGAAGATGTTTGACTTCAATATCATCAATATGTTGGGGAAGGGGAATTTAATTGTATATTCTTTCAGTAGTATGTTGTAATCTCAGGATGTTCAGGAATATATGGAATAATGGAACCATATAGTTATTTTTTTCATAGTTTTCATGGACGCTCAGGAGGATGATTTAATTATTGTTCTGTCTAGTTATCATCTATAATCATGTCTCCTTGAGTCTATTCTATATATTACGTAGTAGGATTATGAGTTCATAAGAATTTGCGAAAAACTATATGGTGGGTAGACCATTTCTGGTTGGTCACTCACTTCATATGGTATTCTCTGTTTTTGGCATTGGTCTTCCAACCCGACATACATGAGGATATTGGATTTTCTAATTATCATAGTTCGTATTAAGAAATTAATTTCTGAACAATAAATAATTAATATGATAGGAGAAAATTATTCTTGTGGCTGGGTATAGAGCGTGAAATTGCTAATTATGTATCACACAATTACACCTACCAATAGATAAAGGCATAGAATCAGAAACCTTTTGGTTTTCTCTTCCCTTTCTTAATGTTTATTTGTAAATGAGATAAGGTATCCATGGAAATTGTAGTTATATTAAAACGTAATCCCTGAAGGATGGATGTATCACCCCATGATTTTTTTGCAAAATATTATTTTAATTTCTTTTATGTCTTGTTTTTTATGCTACACCAAGATTATCCTATGCTATACACAACACTGAATTAGCCTGCAGTATACACAAAACTGTTCTTGGATCTTGTTACACACAATTTCAAGTTCGTTTGATTGTAGTTATTCTATGAAACATTGAGTGTGTGTGTGTGTGTATATATACATATATTCAAAGTATAAATGAAATATGGTTGGATTATGTTATACGCAACATCAAAGGGAGCTTTCACTACACGTATCCCTGACTTGGCTTGCATTACAAGCAATCACGACCTTCCTCGATAGAATGTGTAGTACGCAATACCAGGTTTCACTAAGCAACAAAATATTGTTACAATATTATTATGGACTAGCCGTTATGAATTGTATTAACTACATTTTGGATTTTATAACATTATTATTTATCTTACACATTTTCTAGAACATGGTATGAGAACAAAATAATTTTTTCAGGTAAAATAAGTATTTTTCAAAAAATGAAGTTTACCACCTTTTGATGGAGCACCCATTTTAAATCTAATTTTTGAAATGTTTATAAGTTCAATTTGAAAAAATAAAACTCCTTTTGGGAATCGGGATATTAACATTTACTTTGGAAAAAAATTTCATATTATTCTGATAACTTTCATATTTTAATGAATAGTAAAAACACGCTGTATTTTAATTAAAAACAACTTTTTTCATTGTAATAATTTATATGGTTAAATTATAATATTGAATGGTTTTAAATTATAAATAGAATATATTTTTACCATTTAATATAATTTATGTCATTTGCATTGATTTTACATTGAATTCATAGTTAAAATCATTTCAATCTTTGATAATGTTTTAACTTTTCAAACCAGTTTTCTTAACAACGGGATTAATTTTAAATTAATTTCTGTATCATCTGTAATTCTAATTTGGAAAAATGGATTCAATATTTGGAATTAGTAGGTCCAGATTATGTTAATAAGCATCTTTTTATTCTTAGTCATTATGAATAGTAACTACGGTAAATTTTCTTTACCATAGTTAATGGCAAATCGCGAAATTAAGGGTATATATAATATTATAAAATTACCCTAACACCAGCCAAAATCCTATTGGATGACTACATGTCGACCCATATCACCTAAGGGTCAGATTATATTCATTTTATAGACTTTTTTGCATTAATATAATTTAATTATTACTAAAAACAATGAAAGTGACAACATGTCACTCTCTTAAATCTTATAAGTATAATAATTTTAATTTAGTAAAAAACATCATGAAACATCAAACATGAATAGTCTCAAGAAATATAATAAAATTATATACATCATTTGAATTTATTTTTGAATTTTAGGGAATAAATAATAAACATTAAATGTGACAGAATAGTGATGTTAAAATTATTTTATTGATTGAAATACCAAATAAAAAGTTTTAAAAATATTAAAATATATATTATATGAACTATTTAATGTGATCCACGAATTTTTTAGATGACTATGACATGTTAGGAATCTATTTAATTTTTTTTCTTATATATCATCTTTGTAGATTTTATTTAAATTCAAATAATAGATTAGTGTCAAAATTTACACTATTGTTATTTTATAAAAATAACATATTATAAAACGGTTTAAAAATCCCAAAAATATTTAAAAATTATAAATTAAAATTTATATGCTCTAAAATGTAATAACGTATAAAATTATGTACAATTCACAACATATAAGTAATTATTTATAATTATTTAAAATTTAGAATATTATTATTACCACAAATAAAATTAAATAGATTATATAAGTATAAATCAAGTTGGTAATGTTTAAAATAAATTCCATGCATGTCTAAGTTTTATTGGTTGATTAGATAACAACCATATCTCATCTTATATTCTAATATGAGTCATTTTTGGAAGTTTTTAAGTGGGGTTGGAATTTATTATAAATTAATATTTCTTATAATTCCAAATGTGCCCCTCTCCTCTTTTATAAAAGGGCACCTCCTACCTCTCCTCTTTACCCCACTTTCAGCCTTCATGCTCTGCCAACCCCTTCCAATTTATCCTCTCCACTTCCCTAGAAACAACATAGAGGTCCCGGTCTTCTTCAAAGACCATCTTCAGTTCCCTAATAAGAGGTTAAGAAGAGGCGCGTCAAAGAAGAGGTAATATACTTTACCAATTCCTTCCCATTTATCCCTTCTTCTACTTCTTCTTCATTATTTGTTTCATCATAAATTAATAACATTAGTATCACTCATACAAATATATGTTAATATAAATATGAAACAACCATATTTAACCTTTTATCCATCCTACAAAAAATAAAATCATCATGCGAGCGTACGTACGGAATACCGTCTCCACGTCGTGGTGTAATATGTTTTCCCACCACTACCATACATTGATAATTATAATGGAGTAAAGAATAATTATATATTGTTATTATAACATCATCATGATTCTAAGATATTATATCATCTACTCCAACTCCATTAAATAAATATGTGAATGATATCATCAATCGTGCTTACATACGGATTATTGTCTCCACGACGCGATAAGATTAATATTCCATGTTAACAATTCAAGAATAATTATAAAGTATATATAATAACTAATAATAAAATATATGAAATAATAATGCTACTTGATTTATTTATATATATATATGTATATCATATAATTAATTCCATTCAATTCAGTAATGAAACAAAAACAACGTTCATGTGTACGTACGACCTACAGTCTCCTTGAACGGTGTATTTATTTACATTTATCGATCTATTATATATATGTATATTCTAAATACATATTATATATAAATCATGTTTTATATTCTGTAATTATGTAATCATGATCTATGTAATCGTATTAATAATTACAATTCAAAACACGGATGATAAGTGAAACGATTTTACCCAAAACGATGCTTTAACATGGAATTTACAAAAGAACGGGTAATATAAAGTCGTAAGTGAATCATATATGATATCATAAATATTATTATGGTTCTGTTACAAGTTAATAATATGTTTAACCCACTATACAAGAGTCTCGGACACATATGGAAGATTTTTGACATAAGGTAATGGATAAATTTTCCAATCTCGTTTTTATCCAAGATTGTTTATTCATAATTATTTACTAGGGTTATATTTATCATTCTTGTCTATGTTTTCTGAAAATGGTTTCATGTATGTTTAAAGTCCTTTTTACCCATTTTTGACTTTTACCACATGGTATGTAAGGAATCATTCTTTTACGTGGAACATTTTGACTTCTCTGGCAAATGTATAAGAAGCATGTTTTTTTATCTTATATGGCATGAACGTATTTTTACTGTTTTATAAAGCCTTATTTTCATGAAGATTCCTCCAAATGATTTCATGATGATTTTTAACAAAATACATTTCTTTTAAAATTTCATGACATTTTGTGAAAAGAAAATTAATTTGAAGATGAAAAGATATTTTCTTCAAGAATTCATTTCAAGTGATTTACCAAAACCATTTTCCATCTAAGATTACAATATTTCATAACTGTATGTTTCAAGTATAATGTCTCTATGATTTACATGGTTTCACTTTTGTTATTATGAAATGATATCCATTTCATTTATATGGATTATGTGATAAATATATGATGTTTATGAAACCCATTTTATTCGTTGGGTAATTATGAATGATGTATGTTTATTTTGTGGCACATGTAAGAATGATTTAATTAAGAGATGGGTGGGACCTGTATATCTCTCCAATGCATTGGGTAATGATTTATATGTCATGAGATCGACATGGATGGATTTGTAAGTTAATCTAGTTCAGTGTTACAGGACTGGAACGAGGAGTGAACTTGATTCAGAAAGGGACATTGTCCACTAAGATGGTCATGGTAGGAATGTCTTGGAGACTATGGAAATCATATCACGTGATTAATGGATTCCACAATTACATGTTTTATTCCTATGATAGTTTGTCATGATTAATTTTCCTTTATGATATATTCCTTATGTACTTCTAAGATTTATGTCTTTTCTCATGATTTTGATGTTTAGAATTTATGTTCAAGTTTATGCATTCAAATGATTATGGATTGTTTTATGTTCACTATGTTTACCCATACAGATCATTTGAGCTCACCCTTTATATGTTTTATTTTCCCCAGGATTTAAAAAAATGTTTTAGGTAATAAAACAAAAGGGGAAGATCTTTTTGTGAGATGTTGAAGATCATTCACCACTATTAGAAGATTATATTCCGATTTTCCAAAGACACTAAACAATTACGGTCCTTGTGTGTCTGTTTTTGATATGTATTAATTATTCCGAAAAAGTAATGTAATTTCATTATACATAAAGCATTCGGTTTCTACAGTTGGTATCAGAGGAAAGGTTTAGTTAACCTTTGTAAACTAGGACCCAAAAACTTTAGTGAGATCCCTAGAGATATTTCTAAGGTATGTATAGGGATGCCCCTAAGGTTAAGTATAAGTATAGGTTATAGTTCTAGAATTATGGTAAAGATATTTGAATTAAATAGAATATGTTAGATATTGAATTTACTTCCCCTTGATTATGATTTTATCCTCTCACACTATTCTTTTGGGGTTTTATAAAATGGCAGGAAATAGGAATATTCCCGATAAAGGAGGATATGATGGAAAATGGAATGATATTCATCATGAGCATCCAAATGAAATTGGATTTGGATGTCCACATATTTTTATTATGCCTAATCATAAATCTTATAATATGATCAATAATCTCAACTTTGGTAATTTTCTAGACTCAGCTAATATGAGAAATACAGAGTTTCATGTTGATCATAAAGGAAAGAAAGTTCAATTTCCCTCATGTAAATCTTGTGGGAAGAGGAATCAGGGAGAATGTTTCAAAGGAACTGGAAGATGCTTTGGGTGTGGAAAATAATGACACAAATCTAGTAATTGTAATGTAAAATGATCAGTTAACACCATGGACAACGATAATGGTATTGTTAAGACAACAACAACAGTTAAATGTTTTAAATGTGGAATATATGGCCATTATGAAAACCAATGCTCTAAGGGAAAATTTCATGAAGAGAATCAGCATGGTCGTATGGGTAGTATTTATGTTGATGATGATGATGAGAATACAAATGATATATGAGCTGAAAGAAATGATGAAGCTCAGTCATTGGATTAAGAAGGTAGTGGAATGATTGTATTTTTAACAAGAATAATGTATGGTACTATGGAATAAAGAAAAATCTAACGATTGTTACACTGTTGTCTTTCCGTGAGTTTTTGAAAGTATATAATCCATGGTAATGGTAGCCATGAAATGTTATTCAAATATTTTTAGAAGGAATATGATATGTACATAATGAAAGCATAAGGAGATAATGAGATTTTTGATAGTAATCCTGAGCTCATGACTGATATAATGACAAAGTGATATCATGGTTTGAGTATATATATATTTTTGGATTTTGGTATGTGGAAAGAGTTAAATTTTGATAGCATTCATGTTTTTACTAAGGTTCAATGGTTATTAAATTTTCAAGAGAATACATAATTAAGGTATTCAAATGTCTGGAATGTGACTAACAAGATATATTTTTTGATATATGGTGGATACATGATGGTATTCACAATCTTGGTTGATGTCATTTCTTGTAATTGTTTTCGTTATTCGATAAGTTTGGACAAAAGTATTTTCAATAATCCTAAAGGATGGAATGGATTAATTTGAACATCAGATAGAATTGTTTAAGGCTAGAACTTTTTTTGATACTATTTCTGGAATGTTATAATAGTGTAGTTTTAGAAAAATGGACAACCCATTGGGAGTGTGACAAACCATCACGTCGGACAATGTTACGGGAATCGAACACACAACTGAAGTGTGACATTCCTTTATCACCTACCAATGGTTTAAAAGAAGTCCTTGGTTAGTAGAAACTAGTTTTATTTTATTATGCGGTATGATAGATGAAGTATAAGTCCATTTTTGGAACCATATAAGATTAATCTCACCATAGATGGACTTATGTATATATATTTTGCTAACCCTATGTTTGAGATAGATGGAATGACCTATCATTCTATCACATGATCTGTTATCACTTCACAGAAGACAAATTCATCTTCATTTTGTTAAGAGATGAAGTCGAAATTGTTTAAGGCATAAACAAGAGTGAGATTATACAAAAATCAAGTAAGTATTTCTTCTAATTCAAAATTTTCAACATTAGGGAAAGGATATTGAAAACTAAAAATGTTGTCCTAGTGATCTTATATATGATGAATCAGATGGTACCTTAGATCATCACAAATTTATAGCTTTGTGATTGTTGGCTTTTTCATATCCATGTTCTCTACCACTCTCCATCAGAACATGATGGTTAGATTTCCCTTCCATATCCATATTTTTACCTATGTGGAAACCCAATGATTAGTTAATTTGGGTAAATGTTATGTTTCATGAATTAGTTTTTTTAAGATATGTTTTGGTATTCCTTTTTTTGATGTGAGATTCTATTAATGAAACTTTCATGTAGTAGACTATTTGTAACCCCGACGAATTTCGAGGGCGAAATTCATTTTAAGTGGGGTAGAATGTAACACCCAGAGATTTTATGAAAAATATTCTTTTAATTTCATTGATTTATTGTGTTTTACATTACACCAAGAATATCTTGTGGTATACCAAAAACTTTATTAGCATGCAGTATACACAACACTATTCTCGGATCGTGTTACGCACAAGTTCATGTTCGTTTGATTGTAGTTATTCTATGAAACATTGAGTGTGTGTCTATATATATATATATATATATTCAATGTATAAATGAAATATGGTTGGACTCTGTTATACACAAAAACAAAGGGAGCTTTCACTACATGTATCCCTGACTTGGCTTGCATTACACCCAATCACGACTTTTCTCTATAGGGTGTATAGTACGCAATATCGGGTTTCACTAAACAAAGATATATTGATATAATATTTTTATGGATTGGACGTTATGAATTGTATTAACTACATTTTGAATTTTATAACATTATTATTGGTCATACACATTTTCTAGAACTTGGTAAGAGAGCAAAATGATTTTTTCGGGTGAAATAAGTATTCTTCAAAAAATGCAGTTTACCACCTTTTGAAGGCGCACCCATTTTAAATCTAATATTTGACATGTTTATAAGTTAAATTTGACAAAATAAAACACTCTTTGGGAATCAGGATATTAAAATTGACTTTGGATAAATTTTTCATATTTTTTTGATAACTTTTAAATTTTAATGAATAGTAAAAACACACAATATTTTAATTAAAAAAAACTTTTTTCTTTGTAATAATTTATATGGATAAATTATAATATTGGATGGTTTTAAAGTATAAATAGAATATATTTTTACCATTTAATATAATTTATGTCATTAGCATTGATTTTACATTGAATTCATGGGTAAAATTATTTCAATCTTTGACAATGTTTTAACATTACAAACCCGTTTTCTTAACAATGAGATTAATTTTAAATTAATTTCTACAACTTCTGTGATTTGAATTTAGAAAATTGGATTCCATATTTGGAATCAGTTGGTCCAAATTATGTTAATAATCTCCTTTTTATTTCTAGTCATTTTGAATAGTAACTACGGTAAATTTCAATTACCATAGTTAATGGTAAATCGAGAAATTAAGGGTAAATATAATATTATAAAATTACCCTAACAACTTCCATAATCCTATTGGATGACTAAAAGTAGTCCCATATCACCTAAGGGTCAGATTAGATTCATTTTATGGTCTTTTTCCCCTGAAAATAATTTAATTATTATTAAAACCAAAGAAAGTTACAACATATCACTCTCTTAAATCTTTTAAGTATAATAATTTTAATTTGGTGATAAACATCATGAAACATCAAACAAGAATAGTCTCCAGAAATCTAATAAAATTATCTTCATCATTTAAATTTATTTAGAATTTTTATAGAAAAATAATTAACATTAATGTTGTCACAATAGTGATGATAAAATTATTTTATTCATTGAAATACCAAATAAAGGGTTTTAAAAATATTAAAATAAATATTATATGAACTATTTAATGTGATCCACGAATTTTCAAGAAGACTATGACATGTTTCGGATCTGTTTAATATTTTTTTTCGAATATATCCTCTCTATATATTTTATATAAATTCAAATAAAATAATTGTGTCAAAATTGACTCTATTGTTATTTTATAAAAATAACATATTATAAAATGGTTTAAAAATCACAAAGATATTTAAAAATTATAAATTAAAATTTATATGGTCTAAAATGAAATAAAGTATACAATTATGGACTATTCTCAGCATATAAGTAATTATTTATAAGGATTTAAAATATAGAATATTATTAGCACAAATAAAATTAAATATATTATATAAGGATAAATCAAGTTGATAATGATTAAAATAAATTCCCTACATGTCTAAATTTTATTGGTTGATAATATTACAACACTATCTCATCTAATATTCGAATATGAGCCATTTTTGGTGGTTTTTAAGTGGGATTGGAATTTAGAATAAATAAATATTTCTTATAATTCCAAATGTGCCCCTCTACTCCCTTATAAAAGGGAACCTCCTCTCTATCTTCTTTACACAACATTCAGCCTTTAAGATTGGACAAACCCTACCAATTTATCTTCTCCACTTTCCTAGAAACATCCTAGAGGTCCTTGTTTTCTTCAAAGACCATCTTTAGTTCCCTTAGAGGAGGTTAAGAAGAGGCGCGTCAAAGAAGAGGTAATATACTTTACCAATTCATTCCAGTTTATTACTTCTTCTACTACTTCTTCTTTATTTGTTTCATCATAAATTAATAACATCAGTATCACTCATATACAAATATGTTATTATAAATATGAAACATCCATATTTTACCTTCTATCCATCCTACGAAAAATGAAATCACCGCGTGTGTGTACGTACGCAATACCGTCTACACACCGTGGTGTAATCTATTTTTCCACCACCAACTTACATGGATTGATATAATGGTGTAAAGAATAATTATATATGGTTATTATAACATCATAATTATTCTAAGACATTATATCATCCACTCCAATTCCATTCAATAAATATGGGAGTGATATCATCGCCCGTGCGTACGTACGTATTACCCTCTCCACGACGCTATGAGATTCATTATCCATGTCAACAATTCAAGAATGATTATAAAGTATATATAATAATTAATTATGAAATATATGACATAATAATGCTACTATATTTATGTATATATATATATATATGTATGACATATACTTAATTCCATTCAAATCAATAATGAAACGAAAACAGCGTTCACGCATACGTACGGCCTACCATCTCCATGAACGGTGTTTTTCATTCCATTTATTGGTATATTATATATATGTATATTCTGAATATATATTATATATAAATCAAGTTTTATATTCATTAATTATTTAATCATGATCTATGTAATCATATTAATAATTACAAGTCAAAACACAGATGATATATGAAACGATTTTACCCAAAACGCTGCATTAACAAGGAATTTACAAATGAATGGGTAATATAAAGTCGTAAGTGAATCATATATGAAATAATAAATATTATTATGGTTTTTTTACAAGTTAATAATATGTTTAAACCCGCTATACAAGAGTCTCGGACACATATGGAAGAAATTGGACAAAAGGTAAGGGATAACTTTTTCAATCTCGTTTTTATCCGAGATTGTTTATTCGTAAGTATTTACAAGGGTTATATTTATCATCCATGTCTCCATTTTCTAAAAATGGTTTCATGATTTTTTAATGTCCTTTTTACACAATTTTTAATTTTACCACATGGTATGTAAGGAATCATTCTTTTATGAGGTACTTTTTGACTTTTCCGCAAAAGTACGAGAAGAATATTTTTTTAAATTATACGGCATGAATAGATTTTTACGGTTTTATAAAGCCTTATTTTCAGAAAGATAAATCCAAAAGATTTAATTAATTTTTTCAAAAAAACCATTTTATTTTAAAATTGCATGACATTTTGTTGAAATAAAATTATTTTAAAGATGAAAAGATATTTTCTTCAAGAATTCATTTCATGTGTTTTATCAAAACCAATTTCCATATAAGATGACAATATTTATTAACTATATGTTTCAAGTATAATGTATCTATGATTTAAATTGTTTAACTTTCCTTATTATGAAATGATATCCATTTCTTTTATATGGATTATGTGATGATTGGATGATGTTTATGAAACCCATTTTATTCGTTGGGTTATTATGAATGATGTATGTTTATTTTGTGGCACAAGTAAGAATGATTTCATTTTGAGACGGGTGGCACCTATATCTCCCTCTAATTCATTGGGTAAAGATTTATATCTCATGAGATAGACTTGGCTATAATGGTAAGTTAATCATGTTCAGTGTTACAGGACTAGAACGAAGAGTGAACTCGATTCAGAAAGGGACATTATCCACTAAGATGTTCATGGAAGCAATGTCATGGCTACTATGAAAATCATATCATGTGCTTAATGGATTCCACAATTACATGTTTTATTCCCATTCTAGTTTTTCATTATTAATTTTCCTTTATGATCTATGCCTTATGTACTTCCAAGATTTATGTCGTTGCTCATGATTTTGATGTTTAGATTTTATGTTCATGTTTTTGCATTCAAATGATTATGGATTGTTTTATGTTCTCTATGTTTACCCTTACAGAGCATTTGAGCTCACCCTTAATATGTTTTCTTTTCCCCAGGATTTAAAGAAAGTTATTAGTTAAGAAAACAAAAGGGGAAGTTCTTTATGGGAGATGTTGAAGATCTTTCACCACAATTTGAAGATTATATTCTGAGTTTCTAAAGTCACTTAACTATTACGGTCCTTGTGTGTCTGTTTCTGTTATGTATTAAGTATTCCACAAAAGTAATGTAATGTCTATACACGTCAAGCTTTGGGTCTCTAAAATGGATACAATCTGGGTGGTGATTCATCATTTGAAAATGTAAATTCATTTCATTTTGATTAGGTAAACCACTATTGTTTAAGATATTGGGGAGATGTTTGTGCATGAGATTGTGAGGTTACCTGATGTTTTATCTATTAGTGTTTTAGAAATGGATTCTAGGGATAAATCCATGTTATGGAGGAGTCTCTAGAAGGTTACGGGGAATCAGGATAGGTGGAGTGTAACTTATCATCTAATGATAGATGGAAAGACAATGAATTATATTCTGATCCTGGAGGATAATCTCTATGAATATACATTGGATTTTAGTGCATCATGGGATAGCTATCTCAAGAAGGTTGAGTTTTTTTTAAAAAAAAATTATTCACTAGTAATCTATCAGAATGGACCCTTTTCAGGCTCTGTATGGTCACCTATTCTGTTGTTCTATTTATTGGACAGAGGTTGGAAAAGCTTCTTTGGTTGGATTGAGTTTTGTTCAAGAGAAATTAGTGAGTATTCATGATATATATTGGTTTATGGTTATAAATTATTTTCAAAATTAGTCTTATTTGAATCAATGGAATCATCCTTTTTAGATTTATATAGGTGACTTGGTTTTCTTGAATGTATCTCCTTTTATAGGTCACTACCTTATTATAAAACATGGAATATTTTCTCGGACATATGATGGAATTTTTTTGATCATTTAGTGATAGGGGTAGGTTTCTTATGAATTGGAATTTCAGGTTTTTTGATAGTTGTTCAGGGTGTTTTCTACTTTTCACAACTCATTAAATACCAATTTGATCCCTATCATGTTTTGAAATGGAACGATATTGAATTATAGATAGATCATACGGTTGTGGAGATTCCAATAGAGATCATTTAATCTTATGTTAAAGTCTTTCAAGGTAATTTGATTCCTTTGATGAGTGTTTTATGTTGACATCGATCATATTCTCATGATACATGGGAGAACGAGCTGATGATGAGGGGGACATGGCCTCATGCCTTTAACGGACCTAATTCATTTACATGACTTCCTAGATAAAAAAGGAGTTATGGTGGGTAGTTTGTAACATCATGTTACCCTCATTTGGGTTATTTCTTTATCTTTAATTATTTTCCATATTTAAATAGGTTCATCTGGTAAGTCCATCAGATGGATATTAGTTTTTTAAGAAAATGGTATTAATTTCTAGGTCATATTTTATTTGAATTATTCATGTCTAACTATAAACTTTTAATGGCTTCATGGGGTTCTCCATGAGTTAGGAGAATTCATATGTTGGTTTGGGTTTTCATGTATGAATCTATTGTTTGTGATATCTGTTGTGAATTTACAAGTTGTGTGATGTATGTACACAACATGTAATTTTTACTAGGATCATTCCATGAGCCGAGTTCATAACATGGAATATTACATGATGTGTAATGATTGTACAACATGTAATGTTATAAATATATTTTAATAAATATGTGATTAGTTTTTCATTGTATATGGACCTTGTGTATTACAATAAATGTTAAGTGATTACCCACCGTATAAATGTTATTGAAATTGAATTTTGGGACTTTATGAGTGATATTTTCCATAATTATTCCACAAAACTCTATTTCCTCATCCAAGAGAACCAATCTAGAGATTTTGGACACCTGTAATCCTTCTGGGTCATTTCGTTAATTGAATTTTTTTTTGTGGATTTGATGTTTTTCCCCAGGATAGAAATCTTTCTAATTCTACATTAACATTGATCATAGTAGCACTATTAGATAACATTATTGAATCCATTTATGAATGGTAGTAATTCAACTAATTCCATTATATATGAAATATGCATTCTTATTCTAGTTGCTTGTCCTTTATTGGTTATGGTGTGGTGGGTGTGCGTTCATGAGGTATGTGTTCTTTCTTCTACTTTGATGACCATATTTATAAATTTAATATTTTTTTAATGTGTGTTTTGATTATAGGGACTCCATTATAATAATTGTGTTATTCATATCAGTGGAAACTATGGATAGTGTGTTCTAAATGAGTTTTGAGGTAGGTGGTTATGTTTCTAGACTATTTGGGAAACTGCATTTCCACAATTTTTGATAAATTGATTATTAAATTAGTTGGTATGATTAAATGATTTGATTATATTGTCTAGAGATGAGTTTATGATAAAAGATGTGTTTCACTTTGTTTTTCAACATGAGATGTGTTTTATTGAATTGTGAAAAGGTATGTAGTAATAGTTTTTAGTGCTTAGTTTTGATGAAATGGAAGGATCAAATGGTTTAGAAAACAGAGCACATAGAAATCGTTTGTTAATTAGGTGGAATGTGTAGTTATATTTTATGTCCTCTGTTAGGGATTTTTCTCATGGTTCCTTTGTATACTTCGTATGAGTATTGTTCTGGGGATTGTTAGACCAATTGGGGGTCAATTTCTAGGGTAATCATATTCTCTATAGGCTCTATGCATATGTCCAGTGGCATGATGAGTGCACAAAATTTCTATGTTTAAGTATGAGTGTTAATGATATCATGTCCTACTATTATCATTGGCATGATATTACCTATGCTTTTATTTTTGGCTTATACTATTTGAGTTGTACTACCCTAGATTTTTTATGATACGTGATTCATGATTTTAATTGATTATATATATCATTTTTGATATATTAATATAAAATTATTTGAAACTGATTGAACAAATATATTTTTGAAATTTGGAAAAAGGGGAAATTAAATTGTTAATGATTTTTCTATAAAACTGCTAAACTAGATATAATGTCTTGTTTTAATACATGTTGAGAATACATGGATTAATGTATAGATATTTTTTATGGAAGACCTATGTGGGACACTTTTGATCTTGTTAGTGGACACTCTTTATACCCCTTTGGTGGTGTATAGTCCCGACAATGTATTATTCTATAGGGATATAAAAGGTGCTTTAGTGAGGTGGTGAGGTTTTCTATCAGCAATGTTTGGGTAGCTAGATGGTGATGGTCCTAGAAATTGATGGTGTGATTCCATGGTTTAGGTAGATAAACACATCGTCTAGGACTAGAAGGGTTTGAGGACTGTCTTCATCTAGTAGTTTTTTTCTAGAATGTCGGATGTCTGGGATGTCTTAAGAGATCCTCTATTTATAAAATATACAGAATTTAATGTCGACATACACCAATCAGTTGGCGGAGATTGTTAGTTTGGAACTAGAGGTTCTATAAAATAACCAATAGAAGGATCATAAGTACTTGTGTGGTTTCCACATGGATATCATATGATAGGTATTTATTATGATCATTTCAAACAATGTGGAGATAGTGCATATGGAAATAATGAAAGAGATTAATATGTTAGGAATGGTTGCATATTCTCCCCCTTCTCTTTTAGAAAGTTGAACCTTCAGTAGTATGCCAGGGAAAAATAGTAAGTAGCATGATCATCACATGACTGGTGGAAGAGGTTCTTAGAAAAATCTATCCTCAACACCTCTAGTTGCAGATAGTTGTGTGCCTATGACTTTCTATCAATGAGGAAGCCTTAAAAACACACAAAATTCTTGTACCTCACCTGCATATAAGTGTAATAGTTATTGAAATTATAAACATATTCATCATTTTTAGGTTTTTTCTACTCTTCTATATGATCAAGGATCATTGGATCTGAAGTATAATGTGGCTCAGTTATATGTTTCAATGACTAAAAGTCAGTAACCATAGTCCATTGGGTTGATGCACCATCACAAAGTAGATTATTTTGCAATGGAGATAGATACAGGTATAATGAAAATGAGAGGTACCATCATAATTGCATCCTCAGTATAAATTTCTTTATTCGATACTGAATCTTCCCACACGTTTATATATATCATTTTTTCATTTTCTTAATCTTCCAATAGATCTCATAAACATTTTTATGGAGTTTGTGACATGTATTGGGGTGAGTAATGAGTAGGGGTCTCAATGTCCTTATTTTGTGATTTCGATAGATGATAATGAGTTAGTATGATATTTTCTTCTTCTCAATCTAGATCTATTTGAAATCTTCATCAAAAAGTATTGTGTTGTTTCTCATAGGGATGAAGTTGATTATTATAATCAGTGTTCCTCATTTCTTACCACTGATTGTAACTCAAGGGTGATTCAGGGTGACTGTAATCTGAGGACTAGTCATGCAAGACCTTCCCACCAAGAGATCATAAGGTTGTTGTATATGGTAGTAGTGGATCTCGATGATGTTTGTTCTGTTTTTTTATCATTCCACTATTGTTTGGGAATATCCAGGTTTTTTCCAAGATTATTTTAGTATGATTCGTCTCAATAGGGATGTAGAATTTCTGATTGACCTAGTTCTAGGTACATTTAATTTTTGATATATTCTTATTATATTCAAAAAGTACATCTAAAAGAGCTCAATATTAATTTTTATGATCATTTTATAAATGGTTTTGTTCAACTTATTGTTTCTCCTTGGGAAAAACAAGTTCTCTTTTCTAATAAGGAAGACAGTTTACTCTGATAGTTTGTGGAATATTGGATGTTGAACTACGTAATGGTCAAGAATATATATCATTTTTATTGTGTTTATGATTTATTTGTTCAATTAAAGTGGTGGTAATCAGTTTTCTAAGATTGATATATGGTCATTTTAACATCATATTAGTGTTCAAGAGTCTAATATACCAAATATGGTATTTAGTAATAGGAATTTCCTTTTTGAATATATTTTGATGTTTTTTGGTCTGGCTAAATCTCTTACATGTTTCTTGGATATAATTAATCAAATATTCAATCGGTATCTCAACACTTTTGTGGTCTTTTTAGTGAATGATATTTCAGTTTACTCATGATCTGGGCATGAGCAAGAGCACAATTTGGGTTATATTTTGGAAATCTCGAGGATTCACTATTCAAATGAAAAGGTTTATAAATTAAATTTTTTTATCTTGGAAGTGTGTTTATTTGGTAACATGATTTTGACCATGGCTTATCAATTGATCATAAGAAGTATAATGTTTTATTTTCATGGGAATAACCTTGTAATTTTTTTTAAATTTGGATCTTCCTTGGACATGCTAGATTTTATCAATGGTTTGTCAAGGATATGTCAAATTTTTCTTTTTCATTGATTGCTCTTAACAAGAAAGTGGTTAAATTAACATGGGTTGAAAAGTGTCAGTCTTTTTTTTGATGAGCTAAAATGACTTTTGACATCAACTAATAATTTGATGGTACCATAGCCCTATAAGGGGTAGGTGGGTTTTTATTATTCTTATTTAAAATTTTTGGGTTTCTTTCTCATTCATGATGATAACTTGGCAGCTTATATATCTCATTAACTTTGACCGCATGATAAGAATTACCCCACTCATGAATTAGATCTCCCCATAGTTATTCATGTTCTTATGTGTCTGTGGAACTATATTTTTTGTAGAGTTTCACAAAAATTTCTGATGATTAGTGTTTGAGTTGAATTATTTCACAAAAAACATTATTCGCATATAGAAGTTGGGGATGGAATACATAATGGATTTTCAATTTAATATCACCAATATCCTAGGAATTTGGAATGACATTGATGAGGATCTGAGAAGGAAACTTCCATCATAGGATGTTCATGAATCAATGGATGAATGGATCTATAGGGTTCATTTTTATTAATTTTAATGTTCATTTATCATTATATCTCCTGGATACTATTCATAATTTTTTGTAGTTGGATGATGATTTCATTGGAATTCAAGAACCCCTATGTGGTGTGGAGACCCCTTCTAATTGGTATCTCTCTTCATATTGTATTCTTAGTATTGGGTACTGGTTTAGCACCCCAAAATTGATAAGCAGATCGATCTTCTTTGAATTTCATATTTCATAACGGTTCGTTCATATTAATACTATGGAGATTTACATGTGATTATTAATTTTTTGGCTTGGTATGAAGCATGGAATTACCAATTATGTGTCCCACTATTAAACATTCCAACTGATAAAGGCAGAGCATCTAAAACCATATGAATTTCTCTATTCTCACTTGGTTCCATTTTTGAAATGGGACAAGGTATCCATGGAAATTATAAATGGATTACCATGGACTCCATGTGGGAGAAATTATATTTTTTTGGTGACTAATTTTTTAAAAAAGTAGACTAATTTCATTTCGGTCAAGGATAAAAAAAGTTTAATATCAGGGTATTCGATATGTTTATGATATTTTGAGGTTACATGTGGTTTCTTCCACCATTATTTTAGAAATTAATCTTAGTTTTACATATATATTCTTTAGGAGTCTATCACATGTGATGGGGATTCAAGATATGTAGAGTAAAACTGATCATCCAAAGATAGAGAGTCAGATAAAGAATTATATTAAGACCATGGAGGATATAATCTACACTGATTTCTTAGATTTTGGAGGATCTTGGGATATCAATTTTTGAATAGTTGAGTTTTATTATTAATGTATTTATCATTATTCAGTCAGAATGGCCCCTTTAGAGTCTTTTTATGGTCACCTCTAAAGGTCGCCTCTTTACTAGGTTGAGCTGGGTGATGATTATTTTGTTGGACCAAGACTGGTTCAGGAGACATTGGTTAGGATTCAATATATTCATCAATATATGTTTATGGATATGAGATGACAGATATATAATTTTGATCAGAAACATCATCCTTTGGATTTTTCTATAGGAAACTAGGATTTCTGGAAATGTTCTCCATGATTGGGAAATTGTTATGTTGGAAATTTTTAAAAGTTATCTCTATGATATATCAGAAAAGTTGAGGACCCTAAGTAGCTTGGGAATGTTGCATATCTATTGGATTTTTTGGTTTATTTGAAAGGAATTCGTGATGCTTTACACATATCATAGCTCATGATATATCATCACGATCTTTCTCACATTCTGAAATGGGAAGAGATCGAGTTAGAGTTAGATTTTTTTATTGTGGTGAATATAGTAGAGATCATTGACTATAATTTTAATGATTTATGATGGTTTTTGATTCCATTTATTCGTATTTTTTATAAACATGGATCATATTCTCATGATAATTTAGAGTGTATATCATTGATGAGGGGGAAATGGCCTCACCTATTTACTTGACTTAATTTTTCTACAAGACAACCTGATAATGGAATGTCTTATGATTGTGATATTGTGACATCTGATTTCCTTCTTTTTTTTAATTTCGTTCTATTTACATATTTTATATATTTAATTGGGTTCATATAGGGACTCCTGAGGATGGAGAGAATGTTTTGTGGAAAATACATAATGTTCAAGGAAGTCTGTATATATGAATTAATGGATTCTCAGTATAAAAATGCAATGGTTTCATGGGTTTTTCCCTGAGTTTAGACAATACACAAGGTGGTTTTGTTTATCATATAAGAATATTCTATTATGTTATTTAAAGGGAATTTAAATTCTATGTAATTGGAGTACATATCTTGAAATGTTATCTAGGTTCATGTTGTGAGTTGAGTGAAAAACCTGAATGATTACATGTCATGTAGTGTTGAAAATTTAGGTTTTTAATAAAAATATTATGGGGGTTTCAGTGTATTTGGCCCCCATTGATTACAGAACATATAAAATGACTACACACTTAGTAAATATTTCATATATAGATTTTAGGGCATCATGTGAGTGATACGTTCATTAATTCTTCCACATCCCTCATATATCTCAAACTAGAGGTCTTCTCCAACAATTTTGTAGACCACATACCCTTCCGAATTGATTTTTTTGATGATTGAACATTTTTTTGCTATAGTGCATTTCTATAGGTGAGTATTACATATAATTATTCATTTCCATTGTTCACAAGAAAAACATTGTATTAAGTTATCATATCCATTAATTTGTGTTGGTAAATCTCTTTATTATTTTCAATATTTTGTGTGATATTATTCTGGGGGTTGAACATTTGTTGGTTGTTGTGCAGAAGGTGTGAATTCATGAGGTATGAGTGGTTTCCTTTTACTTTCGATCCCTTTTGTTAAATTGAAACAATTTAAGGATGTGTGGCTTGATTATTCAGTAACTGTTTTAATTTTTTTATTTTTCTTATTAGTGGATCACATTGAAAGGGTGTGTAACCCGTGTCCTGAGGTTGGTGGTTCCATATCAAGCTTGTTTTAGAGAACTTCATAGCTCTGGTTCCCTATAATATATTTTTTAAATGAATTAACATTTTTGAATAAATTAATTTTAGTTTAGTGAAATGGTTTTCTAATAAAAGATGGGGTTCCCCTTGTTGTTGTAAATGGAATGAGTTCTGGAATCAATGTGAAATGGTTTTGGAATCATTATTTTGATGAAATGTTATGATGAAATTGTTTAGAAATTATAGCACATTTGATGCCTTCGGTGCATAGGTGGAAGGTGTAGAAATAGGCCTTGTTCAATTTTGAGGGGTTTTCTCATGGTGATTTACTCTCTTCTATAGTCTTGTAGTTCTAGTAACAAAGTAGATAAATTGGTGGTTTCTTGTTTTAGGATTTTTATTTGATATTTATGATCAATTAATATGTCTAGAGTCTGGATCTGTGTATTATTTTCAATATATAGGCATGAGTGTCCTTGTTATCCTAACCTAGTGTGATCCTTGGCATGATGTTGCCTATTATTTTATTTTCACTTTTACTACTTGAGTTGTACTAACATGGATTTGAAATGATATGTGACACATGAATTGGATTTATCTGATATATCTATTTTGATATATTTATAGGAAATGCTTTTAATGTGATTTACCTACATTACTTGGTAATGTGAGAAAAGTGAAAATTCAATTGGTTTTCTATGTTATTTCAACTATATTGGTAAACGGTATATTATTTCTCGTTTTTTCTACATTTGAGAGTGAATGGATTATTTTATATTGACTTATATTGGAAGACCCGGGAGGGACCACACTGATATTGTAAGCTCACACCCTACATAAACCTTTTTTTGTTCAAAGTCATGGTTATTTATTTCAATGGAAGGAATGAAAAGGCATCATTGTGAGGTGATAAGGTTTTCTATGAGATGGGTTTACATAATTAGATGGTGATACAGAATAGGTTTCCCCATGTGATAATAAGGAGACTGTTGGAATAGTTTTTTAGCTTTGTCATCTTTACAGTTGGACTCGTCACATAAAACTTTGTTACTAACATTTTAGTTGTATCGCTTTCATAGTTCTCTTAATGTTATTATATATATATATATATATGATGTCATATATTGTTTCTTTCTGTACTTTTGTATATATGTCATGTTAACTTCTTTAGGCTAGTTAAAGTCATTTCCCTCTATTTGTTTTGGTTTTGTGGGTACTAGATACTATCCCGTGAGGATCATGATTACACTTTTGGCATGTGACAATTCATTTTATATACTAGTTTAAGAGGTTATATGGGTCGAGATTACCATATCAATAGTTTTTAATTTTAAGATTTAGTGGAACTATCTTCTAAAATATTTCACTATTGTTTACATTGAACATCAGAGCCTCAAATATGACTTTATTCAGAGAGTCCTAAACCTCAGATAGATGCACTAGTTGGAGTTCCTAGAATACATTTACATATAGATAGTCTATACTCTGGGGAAGGTAAACACCATGTCATATTCCATTAACATGAAGTCCTAGGATCACTTAATAGAGGAGGTGTCTGAGTAGATAGCTTCCTTTTAGCTAACCCCGATTTGAGGATGAGAGTGAATATTATATTTATTTGATGGTGTTGGGACCCTTACTTTTCTAATTAGTGTGTGTGGATTAGTTTAGAGACATAAATATTTTCATATAATATAACCATATATCCTAAAAAGAGTCACCAGAAGCATTTTTTTAAGGAGTAAATTAGGACTTCATTTTAAAGGGATGTACGGTGGTCCCAACCAAGATGGATGAGGAGGTGATGAGAAAGTTTCACACATGTCCTTTGGATGCGCATCTCGGTGTATAGAACACCTACATTGACCTATAGTGGATATTTTTGTGGGATTAAATGAGGGGGAGTGTTGTCCATTTAATCTCTCAATACTTCACATGTCACTAGGTGAAGGTTGAGAACCATGTTCCAATAGATTTGGTGTATCCTCCTTAAATCCCATAGCGGAAATGGTACAAAATATTCAGCGACATTATGATGAAGCTTTTATGAATAGTTAGATTCCATGAATCCATCTAGGTGATAGTTGACTGACTTACATAGTCAGTGCACTTGCTATCAGAGAGTAGATTTCAGTGGAGTGTTTGGTGAAGTTGTACGTGTGAGAGAACATCATCCTTCATGGGCATCTATAAAAAATTTGCTTCATATGTGATTTTATATTTGTTTCATTGTTGGGTAGAATACTAAATATATGATTTTAGACCCATATCATGCTAATTACATAATCTCACCCCTAGATAGATGAGAAGACCAAGTGCCCTATCAAGGTATTAGAGGATATAGTGGGGGCATTAATGTTAAAATTTTGATAGATTTGGTAGGATCACATACCCATGGAAGTGTTTTTTTGTAGTAATAACTACCACAATACTATCAACATAGAATCATTCGAGTACCATTATAAAATAACATAAAAATCACCCTTATGTCGAATTGAGATTGTTGAGGAATCTCTTGTGGGGTAGAGATGGTGTAGGAAATGATAGAGAAGGTCCAGCTAATCCATAGGTGGATGAAGATGGCTCAAAGATGGTAGAAATATTTTCGAATCAACATTATTGTCCCTTGGAGTTCAAACAGGGAGGCCATGTATTCCTAAGAGTCACCCAATGAAGATATTTGGGGTGATTCATTTTGGGAGGTAGGTTGTCCCTGAGGTTTTGCAAGCCATTTGAGACATTGTAGGGTGTTGGTGAGGATTCCTATAGCCTTTCCATACCCCCATAGATGGAGTTGGTTCAAGAAGTATTCCATATGTCACAACTGAGGAGATAAATGTATGATCACACACATGTTATTGAATGGGGTGAGATGCACATCATGGATGGTTCCACTTTCTCAAAGAAGCTAGTTGAGATCGAGGATCAATATGAGAGTATCTTGGGTGCATTGGGAATTCCCTTGGTTCATCAGATGCGATAGAATGGGAGCATAGAGGAGTGCTCTTGGGAGTATGATATCTAGTTGAGAGCTCAATATCCCAGGCTTTTTGTTCATTTTTTTCTTTATAGGATGGAAATATTGAGGGAGAAAATAATACAGAAACCCATTTTTACAATGTATGAAATTGAAATATATACTGGAATATTTCTAGAGTCTATTGCAAAGACTATACATGATTTTGAGTCCTAGTGAGCATGAATTAATTTTATAAAAATGTTAAATATATTTTATTTCACATAGGTTTGATTTTCTAGAAATCACGGAATATATCATAAATAATCTAAAAATGGAAATATAAGAACCAAGATGAATTCTTAATGTGATTTATATCATAGGTGTGACCTAAAGATGGTTGGTGATTGACGTTCGGATAAGGGTGCCATTAGTGGGTACATTAAGGGTATTAATTAATTTTTTAATTAATTAATTCTCTAAAAATCACCTCTATAGATATACTATTATGGAATAACTCCATTGTTAGTTTGATAACCCTAAGATCACTCAAATGACGTTCTTCCACCATTCATTGGCGCGTTTAGATCTAACGATGACAATATACATGATCAAGGTGAATTGAGATGCAAAAAATGCAACATATCTCCTCCATCATTAAAGAGAACAATCTTCACCCTGAAATGGACAAATATTGAGGCAGGAGGAATCATTTTTTGTTTACCCCCTTCTGATTAAAATAATGGATGTATTCATATATATTGTGGAATGTGGAGATTTCCAAAATAGTTCAGGTATATGGGGAGGTAATTAAAGATTGATGTATATGTAATGGAACTTTTGGATATTGAAAAAATAATCGAAACTCTGACTTTTGGCCATCGAAGGGACATAAAAGACAAACGAAGGTGGTTACCACTTAATAGTGGAATCCAAATGGAGGGATTTGTAGAAGAGAATCCAGATCTAAGATATATAGATTAGATATGAGTATCTGTTAATTTCTCAACTACATAGTTTCCACTTGGATAAACACATTTAATGTAGTAACCCAACTACAAAAGTGTGGGTTTTTTGGTGATTTAAATTTAAAAATCCACATGGAAATTTCACATGCTATGTGACTCAATGCTGGAAACTCGTATTGTATTCTGAGAGTACACAATCAAGGTAACGATAGGGAACACCACCATTGTACACAATCATGTCCCAAAGGACTGTAAATGACCCAAAGGACATGAGCACGACCAAGAGAACATGGATCAACACCGAGTGGAAAATAAATATAGTTTAGTCCCCTTACATTTTAAATAGGGTGAATGTCCTGAGAGTTGTGTTTTGGTGAAGGAAATGACCAGAAAATGAAGTGGGGCCACATTCCATCTAGGTCCCCCACACACCGTGTACGCTCTTTTGATGAAATTTCTACCTCTTATATCTCATTTTTTGGACATAGTTCTTGGCTTGCAAGTAGTACATCCTGATTTTTTTCTGTATAGAACCTAATAATGGCATTCATAGTGACTTTATAGATATTATCTGAGATGATATGGTCATTATGAATCTTTAGGTTATGTTTGGAGATGACCCCGATACGGTAGGATCTTCAATGTTTTTAGTGTGGCACCATCTAGCTAGGAGAAGGCATGGGTCCTCTATCAACCATCATATTGGAACCATCCTATGGAGCCAAGATATGAGTCCTCTATATACTAAGTGAATCCATCTTGTTGGGACAGGGCATGGGTCTTTTATCTATCTATTGTGTGACCCCAACCTTCTAGTATAGGGAATGGGTCCTATATCGATCATTTGAGTGGAACCCTCTTACAAAATTAGGGCATGGGTTTTCTACCATCAAAGTGTCACCCTCTTGTAGAGTTGGGATAATGGTCTTCCATATACTAGGTGGAACCATATTATAAAATCAGGTTATGTGTCCTCTATATACATAGTGGTACTCACTGCCGATGTCAAAGCACATGTCCTCTACAATCAGAGTGGTTCCCTCTTACGGAGTAAGGGATTGTTTCATCTTCCATCAAAGTGGCACCATCCTATGGAGTCAGGGTTTTGATCCTCTACCAACTGAGTGGAAACTTCCTAAAAAGTAAGGATATGGTTTATATATCCATAAAGTGTAACCCTAATATTTTTTAGGGCATGGGTCCTCTAACTATAGATTATATACCCTCAACCTTGGGACATAGTCGTGAGGTGTGGATTGAAATGGTAAATTCTTCATACCTATGTTTGAGATTCTGGAAATCATTGATTGACCACTTAGTGCTAATGAAATACTATTTTCATGGGTTGGGATATGATATGGACTTCCCCTTTCTCTATCATCATGGTTTCTTTTTTGAGAATATATATGTATCCTCGTTATTGGATTTTTTTTCTCTTTCTATGCTTAGAGATATTTGACTCAATAATGTCTCTTATTTATTTCCTTTCATATTTTGGGGTTTCCTTCATGTAATGTATATCCTCCCCCACAGATGGTCATTTTCAGATCTTTTTATATCTTATGCAGTCATTGTATAGTTTGGAAGCTATTAAAGTTGTGTATAGGGATACCCTAGTGCATTTGACAGTGTATGCTGGTCAGATCTTGATGATCTAGTTTTGAACTCTCTCAAAATTAACTATTACAGTTATTCCGGGTTGGGATATGATTAAGGTCAGGGTTTATTTTTTATCATTAATTTTCTTATTATGTTTTCATTAAATTTTCATTACTAGAAGGTGTTACATGAATGATTTTTACTTTGTCTATCACCAAAATTTCTATTATTCTTCTACACATTTTCATGAAGATTTTTGTGTATCGACATATATGTACTTAGGAAAATTCCTCTCATATCAGTTAGTCCTTTCGGTTCTTGTTTCCTTACCATGGCCTATGGATTCGTTCATTAGTTTAAGCTCATGCCTCATTGGGATGGGTCATGATAACCTTTTTTACCTTTATTGATCTCTCGAAACACTGAATGAAACCTCATGTTCAGAACCTCATCTTTGGGTTTAACCATTACCTACCCATGCAACTCATGAAAATATAAATCATAATTGAATTCCACTAAGGTCAATGAATTTCTTCTATACATCATAACATAAATTTGATGTTCATATTAAATATATAAAGAATTAAAAATTAAAATGTATTTGTCTTCATCTCAAACACTATCATTTATATTATATATATATATATATATTAGAATTTTTTAGACTCACAAATGTGTTATAGAATACTAGTTTAATGATGCATCTTGAAGGTATCTAATTTGTGTTTCTTATTTAGATGACCAATTAAGGATGTTTTCATGTTATGTTTTTCAATATTGTATCTAATAAATGTATTGAAAGTTTCATAAAACCCTTCTAATAAACATTTTTATATAAAAAATATTAATGTCCAATGTGTTTTCATAAAAATTATTGGAATGATATCTAAATAGTTGATCTAAATAATCTCATTAGTGGACTCACATACAATGTTTTTCTTAGGTTCCCAAATGGAATGTTTTAAATCATTCAATATTAATAGTTCTCACATATTTAATGACCAAAAATGAAAATTCAATTCTCACATTAAAATATTCTATTTCATACTTTATATAATCCGTTTTCTTATTTAGAAGATCTAATAAAATCTTGTTGGGGGATGCGTTGCAAGGTAAGTCCCAAAGAAATAGTCAAGGACCACAGAATGTAAAATTGGGTTCTATCTGGTATTAAAAAAAATTAAACCCCATTGATAATGACAATGTGATGAATAACATGAATGTAATGATGTTTTTTATATAAAATTTATATTAAATGATAATTGAATAACTAAACAAGAGAAGATGAATAGAAATAAAAAATATGGTGTAAAACAATTTAATTTGGTTTAGTATCAATTTGTCCCTACTCTATTGAAATAACACCCCCATATTCACTCTTTTTGTAAAAAAAGATCCATCAAATCAAAATATAGAAGGTAATTAGAATACATGAATCAACAAAATAATATTATAAATAAATAATATGAATTATAAATTATAATAATTTCAGAGTTTAATGAGAAGAAAATCATGAAAAAAAGAACATGTAATCTACATCAATGGAAACACAAAAAAATGAAGAAAAATAAGTATCACATCTGAGTTGATTTACTAACTTGTCCTAAGTTAAGGGTTATGCATCTGTCAAGACAAGTTAAAAAAATAAAGAAAGTAGATTCCTCATATCAGAATATACTAAATATCTATCATTTTATAACACTATTTAAATATCTAATTTTTTGTATTGAGCGATTTGTGATGTTTTTTAGGGTATAACACTACTTCTCCAATATACTTATTACTCAATCCTAGGAATTAAAAATTATTTGTTAAAAAATCTCTCCAAAACACATCTTTTGAAACATTTATCATCTCACAATATATTGATATATCTAATTATATTCCCTCCAAAATCCCACACGGTTACAATAACCTAAGAAAAATGGGAAATGAATGGATGAAAAAGATTAAATACCTAATATCCCAAAAAACAAACCAAATGCATAATCAAAAAAATGAATATGGAGAATGATAACATAGGACCAAAACATTCAATTTATTATTATTAAGGTCCAGTATATTTTTTTCAGATGAATTTATAACTATCATTTAACTTAACTATAATAAATTAATGGTTGTGTCCCTCTATTTTGAATCGCAAGAAAATATGAAATGCAATATTAAAATAAAAAATTTATATAATAGAAAATAAATTCTTTCACATAATATTTAATAAAAAAATGATACATAAAAAATAATATGATTAATTTAAACAATATGAATCTTAATTTAAAACTTATAGTTAATTAGTTTCTTTTTGAAATAAATTCACATGCTAAAATTAACAAATCATTTACACGTTCCACGTTTGATAGTTTCATTTCATGCTCTAATGAGTTAATGATATTACTTTAACAAGCATGTCATCCTATATTTTATATTTCAAAACTAGAATAAATAAGCCATGTCATATTCATTATTTGGTACTAGATAGGGTTTTGGTTTCCATGTTTTGTGAAAATATTGAAAATATATGAGTTATATGATATTGTGACCATCGATACCACATAAACTAGAGATGAATCTCATGAATCTAGAGTGATATGATGAAGACTATTTAAGGTGATACCTTATATGAGTTGAGAATCATTGAAGGGATTTGGGGTTCCATACAAAAATTCGATAGTATTCTATCAGAGATTCATGGATACTGTAAAGGAGAGAAATGTGAACACTGAGTTGTATTGTGGATACAACATGATTTTTGATTCATCTTTAAAGCATTGAAATTTTCAGTGTTGCAAAACAATGCGGTTTATTTTGGACGTTTATGGCCCAAGAAGTGTGACTGATTCATTGTGAAGTATGTTAGTGGAAACAGATTTTTTACCATGATTTTGGGAGATATTGTGGTTGTGGAGAACATCTATAAAATCATGCAACCACATTATTTGTAATGATAGATTAAGAACATGATTGGGAATAAAAAATTTGTAATAGATATCCCTCTATTTTTTTCTAATCTTCATGTTCTATAAGAAACATGAATATCATACAACACAACATGTAATATACTATGATCCATGCATGAGTTAACATTTAGAGCAGGGTAATTATATTTGTTTTTAGAAGTTTCGTTATATTTTCCTTGATTAAAATTAATTTGTAATGTTGGTCATAAAGGCGTTGAATCCCATTATATCTTTGGATTTGATAAATGTTTTGAGCGTATGTCACACATTCAGATGTATATTTTTAATGAATTATTGAAATCCCCTAACACGTTCTATAAAAAATTTACAAGTATTTAGCTTTTAATTTATATATATATTTACCATGTCATCTAATAATTTATATTAAATTAATAATAATTTTTTTTATGAAATTTTTAATAATTAATACATAATTAATTTTTTATTTTTTAATTGTAAATAATAAATAATAATTAATAATAGTAAATAAAAATTAAGAATTTTTTTTAATAAATAAGTATAATAAAAGTTACATAAATAAAATGAAGAAAAATTCATACTAAAAAATAATATCCAATCCATTTTATATTTAGGTCATATTTATATTAAAATAATAAAGAAAATAATATTTATAAATGTAAATATAATAATTTTTAAAATGGATAAAAAATATTATATATGATAAATATAACATAAATATAAACTATATAAATTTTATTATTAATTTATTTCAATGGTGTTTTTAAAAATGTAATTTTGTTTATGTTTTGAATAACATGAATTTCATGGCGCATTGAAGACTTCAACATATTTTTTTAGGAAGAAAAGATGCATGTGTAAAAGTACCAAACACTTTTAAAATACTTCAAATAAAAATAACATCATTAATTATAATGAAATTTTTTTTCTTTATAGAAATAGAAAATGTTCCTTAAAAATAAATTGATTAAATAAACAAAATTATCATACTAATGATAACATATAGATATAAACTAATATTTTTAATTATAGTTTCAATATTATTTGGAAGTGAATTTACATGAAATATATTCCCCACATTTAATTAGTGGAATAATATTTGTAAAAAATTTAATGATCATAAATAATATGGAATATTCAATGAAATATAAAATAAATTTTTATCATCTATAGAAAACTAAATTGTCGGTAATAATTAATTTTCATCAATTTCTTTGATGGGGAAATGTCTTATAATTGTATGTGGGTATCAAATGGTTGTATCGAGAAGATAGACATGTGCGATGTGTTTGAGTATGCTGAACTAGAGGGGATATTCATCATGCACATGAATATCGGCTATCTGTTACTCTTATATATGTGATTCATTAAGAAAAGGTGCCCTTAATGTCTTTGGAATGTCAATATGTGATAATGGTTCACCTGATCCTTTTTTAACTTCATATGTGAAAGGACATGACATTCCATAATGATTCCATGGGGTTGATGAAGAATCAATCATAGATGATGAAAAAATGTGGAATTCCATATCATATGATCTTGGATCCACTACAATAGGTGAATATTGTGCACATCTTGAGAAAATAATTATATTCCAGGATTGTTTGTACACATTAACATCTAGGTGTGGTTCATCTAATATAATTTATTCCACTTCTAGTGAAATAGGGTTGTCCTACCATGTATCTTGAAATGTTCTATATCACCATCATCATGGATATACACCATTATCTTACGTTGGGTGTGTTTTTTATGAAGTAACATCCTCTCTCTTAGGAGAATAATAAAATATAATTTCATTTATATCACTAAGGAAAGGTAACAAGTCCTATGTTGTAGTTTGGTACACTTCCAGACCAAATACCATGCCATCCTCAGAATCATACTCACAAATAATATAAGGTACTAAATTATGATATAAAAAAAATTATATTTAACTTAACAAATCTATAATAAACAAGATAATGTTAATTTATTAAAATTCTAGATCACGAATGCCTATATTTTTTCATGTATGATAAAGTATAGATTTCTGTCCATACCACGGTGAATACACAAGATGTTGTGACATTTATAGACACATTATATGTGTCTTCTCAATAAACAAATGTCACACACATATCACAAAAATGATATACTATGTATGATTCTATATAAAGTTGATATATGACCACCCTATTACCCTCAGGGGATGAAGAACTTGTAGTTATCTTGGTGCATATGGAATAGCATGAAATCATTTCAACTGATGCGTAACACTATTGGGATGGTTTAATTCAACTAAAGATTGTTTATAAGAGGAACTATATCCATTAAATTTTCAACCCTAGTGGTACAATATATAGGATGTTAGTTATTGAGACCCTAAAATGGTTTCTATGAAAACTAAAATGATAGATGGAAATGTTTAAATGATTATTTTACAAATTTCCTAAAACTATAATTTTTTAAATTTTTTACTAAACATAAGACTATATATACACACATTAGTAGGTATAAGACTATCTAGAAAGATACAATATGCTTCCAAATTATTTCTTAATAACCTAGCATAATGGGGTTATAGACTCTTCCTATAAGATAAAAAATGGAAATTCATAAATAATAAGAAATTAATTATAATATAACTCATATTACCATTAATACCAATCAATATGAGTGACGATACAAATTCATGGATGAAGTATCATTGTGAACATTCAAGGGTAGCACTGGATTGAATATAATTGGGGAAGGTGGAGGGATGTGTTCTCATTCCCACATTAGAAGAAGGGTGATGCATCCCCTAATAAACCTATAATCTCATTGTTATACAGTGCATAGTGATCTATATGTGTATTCCATGAATGTAGATTCCCAACTGTATCTCATAGCCTAATTCTGTCCTCAAGTAGACCAAAAAACATCTTGCGGGTATATAACCTTGAGTGATAATCCCAAATAATCTCATTACTGAGACAACAGATATATCTTTATGCTTCTTGCATGATAGTCTACCCATCATTTACATTTTTTAAATATTTGATGATTATATCATTTAATCACATAGATAGCCAATTTACATCTATATGTGTCTCATATATTTCAATTTCTTGTCTATGTAATTGACGTACAAGCTCATGTTAATATATATAGTTCCATACAATAATCCAAACTCTCTAAATTGGAATAAAAATATTAAACACCATTTTCCTCTAGACTGATCATCATCAGACCCTCATGAATGTGGAAAGTGAGGGTCTTGGGCATGAAGCTCTTATTGAGGCTAGTAATGAGATGATGATCAACAAATGTGGCATCTGATATAGTGACGTCATGAAAACCAGTATGCTATAAATATGGTACAATGGAATGTGTAAGAAGATTGTGATGATAGTAGTGCTCACTACACACTTGGTCCTTCCAATCTTTCCATACATCGAACAACTCAGGTGAAACAAGTCTACAGTGTTCAGTAAGAAGAGTTAAATCTTCTATCTTTATGCATAAAAATGACATAATTATTTGTTAAGTTAGAAATTTATTTACAATATTATGGTAAGTATAATATAATATATAATAGTTACCTTAATTAAAAATTATTTACCAAGGATTAAAGAATAACAATATTTCCCCTTAATATAAGAAAATTTACAATACATAATATATATTCTCAAAATGTAATATTTTTTCATGTAGAAAGAATCCCACACATAACATCATCCTACCATATTTAATATATTTTCAGTGTGTATTATATTTTACTTATAAAAAATTAAATTTATAATATATTTTACAACATATATAATAAATTTTTCATATGAAATATTCTTATTCATTGAGAAAACTATAATGGGTAACATCTTACATCAATGCATAATATATTCATTATATATGTTTTCCTCGAAGCATACAACATTAAAATTCATAAGTAATATAATAATTTTCCTATATTATAATATGTAATATATATATATATATCCTAAGATATATCACATATTTTGAAAACCAAAAACATTATTGAAAACACCCAAATAGATGACCTGAGTTCTGACCCATTTCAAAATTTTAATTTCACTAGAAATCACATGTTGTGTGTGCACTACATCAATATAATTGATAAATAGTAATCATTGATGTAATGTTAGGGAATTAATTTTTATGAAGACATTTTATTTGATAGATTCTATATCTCTTAATGTTTACCTTGTTCTTGAGTTTGTTCAATATCATTTTTATTTAGGATAATCTTCAGTCTACCTCTTTTCCACAACCTACTTACATCAAGTATCATTATAGTCTATTATATGGGTTGTGAGAAATGTTGTAAATCCCAACAAGAATCTATGGTAGAGTATAATAGGTAACAATGGAGTCTATATTTGATAATGATTCAATATATGATTACGATGAGGCGTTCTTGGAGGAACATGCTATAGTGATTTAAATGCATGAAAACCTCAATACCTAAAATTTTACACACCCAAATTCTCTCTATTTGAATAATACCACCAATAATATATTGTTGATACATGTTTTAGGGTCATGAGTTTATGTTACATTGAATATAAATTCTTCTATATTGTATAATTTAATTATAAAACCATCGGATTTTTTACCACGACTCAAAAGGTTAATCACAATTAACGTATATATATATAAGTTAATATACATCTATTTAGGGTCCTCTATAGTCAAATAATTTTATATATTCATTTCAAAATATATTTCACCCATGGGAGTGAAAATAACTGAGGTTGTTTAAAAATATTAGATTCAATGTTATATAAATATAATAAAAGGACAAATACGTGAGCTGAGATGTGATATGTCTAAACTAATTGGAGTAATATCTAGTGGGACTAAATAAAAAAAAGATAAAAAGGAACAAACAATTATTTTAAATGTCTAATTTTATGAATTTACCAGTTTATAGGTTTTTATGATGCTTTAATTTGGTAGAAGACTTTTTAAAATTATGGGTTTTAATATAATGGGACCTATTTATAGTGATGCTCGTCATAGTTGTGTTTTTTTTTTTCATTTTTTGGTATCATTTTTCCATACTAATTTGAGGCTCCTCCTAAACCTCTAAAAGTGGCCTCTATTTAAATATAAAATTTCATTGGATTATGTATAGAATCCCACTAACTGTAAAAGTGGGTTTTATTTAAAAATTTAATAAATTGACCAGAGATCATTTGGTTCAACTAATTAATTTGGAATTACATAGTCATTGATCCCTCAATCACTATTAAATTTGTAAAATTAATATAATTTTTTAAAACTCTAAAATTCAATGGAATTTTTAAAAAAAAAACTGGTATAACTAATATCAGTATGTTAATGTTATATAAAAAATGAAATAATAAAATTTATAATGATTATATACATAAGTTGTTATTTATTTGAGTATTATAATTATGTCAAATAAAAATATATGAAATATAAGTTAAAAAAATATTGAAAACAACTAAATAAAAGGAACAATATTCTACATCACTCATATCAATAGAATAAATGAAATACAAAAATAACATCAAAAACATTTGAAATAAAAACATAAAGTAATTGATCCAGGAAACTAGGTTTTCATTTAGGGAGAGTGTGGGAGGATAATTAGATAGGTTTTGTCCTAATGTTGTTATGGGATGTTCTAAAGAGTGTAAAATGACTCTAACAACTTGGTTTTGTGGTATTTAAAAAAATCAACCATGTACAACAACTCTGTATGGTACATCTCCTACAATATGGTTTTTAATTTAGTTCCAAATTTTTTGTTCACGTAATGTGAACAATAATATAATAATAGGACGGTTTATAAGGGTACAATACAAAAAATATATACACATACCCATAGTATTGAAGGATAGGTCATATCGCTAAGGGATAACCCATCCAACAATCCATATTTTTAAAAATAGTGCCTCAAAGGCCCAATCGTCTTGAAAACCCATTACATGGACAAAAGATTCAGTGTTGTGTCATTTTGGAACTAGACCTACTCACATTCCTACATCAAAAGCCATTTGTTAGCTTTCATCTTCATCATACAATTCCATTTATAACATATGTCAGTATCAAAAAACACCATAGGGGAAGCTAGGGATCAAACCCTAGTCACATTGTTGTAGAATCCAGTAGTGATTACCAATCAACTAAATAAAGGTAATAATAATAATAATAATAATAAATTCCATAGGTAAAGGTCATTACAAACTACAAACACCCTCGTACCTAAGAATACTAAATGGTTTACACCTCGTCTCTCCCAATAAGTATTGATCGTCACCAACAAGACATATTTTAAAGAATTTCTAATTGGTAAATACTCAATATCACTGATATCTTAATGACATAGCTGGTTGTGGACACTTATAAGGCACCGTAAGGGGATGAACCAAAATCATGAATGGCAATCTTGTAACATGTTAATAAACTAGTCAATAGCTATGTTTCACCCTACTGGAGTCATTTCATGAATGGTACTGGTAATGATTGTTTTCCCCTTCCAAAGTTGTTGCATTTTTTTAGCCTATCATAAAAATTGAAAATGCACCCACCCATCCCAAAAAGGGTGTGTGGGAGGAAGGTTGAACGATATGTGTTAGTACACTCATCTCTCTTTTGATACACTCATCTGATGATTCTTGTGTGGAGTTTGACTGCACTGCCAACCTATTTCTCCACACCATCATATTGATCCTTCATGATAAGAGTCAAATGGAAAGGAACCCATCCATCATACATCCTAGGAAGTATTGTTGGCTGAAATGTGTCAGCACACCCATCCCTCTATTGAGGTCTCCCACCCTAGAAGCATCTGTCTATCACCTTTCATGTCCCACATTTCCAAGTGCACTACGCAGTTTAGTGTTATCCCCACTACTCATAATTCTATATGCCTATTTCCTATGGTTGATGACACAAAATTACAAAATAAAAATATGTCTGAGAGTCCCATGAATGGTTTGAAGTCCATACATCCCAGAATCCCTCGTTAAGAAAAAAGACTTATGACCCAGAAGCCCAATTATGCTAAATAGTTCTACAAATATAGTACTGCTACAATACTACTGTAATACAACTACAATACCACTAATGTAATATTGGACATAAGAACCCAACTATATTTTATCCTGGGTATATAGTATGATATAATAGAGTGTTAACCACTCAACTCCTCGACCCAACTACTCCAACAATAATAATAGCAATAATAAGAACAACTTTAATAATAATAAAAATAGATAGATAGATAGATAGATAGATATAGGGGAGTACAAGATACAAACACCCACATATGAAAATTTTATATCCCAACGGCCCATGTTCTTGTGGCCCATTCAAGTACCTTTAAATATATTACATGAATTACCATAGGAGAAGCCTTTAACATGTTTCAACATTGTTCAATAGCCACTATAAACCCCTACTAGTTTCATTTTACCAATTGTACCAGTCCAGAGTGTTGTGTTAATCCCTTTCCAATGTTCCACCATATTATAACCATTTATTAACCACAACAAGGAACCCTTCAATCGCAAAATTCCATGTGGGGGGAAGGATTGTTGATATGTTTCATAAATCCTATCTTTCTTTTGATTTGACCAACCAAGTATGCCTAAGTAAAGCCTCACTGCACAACCAACTTGATTCTATACAATATAAGTCTATCCCAGTATGTTGATATTCACATTAAGGGAATTCCTCCCTACCACATCAGAGAAAATACGGTTGTTTTATTGTTTTTAAAACATCAATATCTCTTTTTTAGGTCACCCACCCTATCATTGTCTACATATATCAATGCCTATGTTATCTTTCCGGATTCACCGGGCAATGTCCATTTCTCATCAGAGTACCTACTTTCATGCATCATTTACTTATTTCTGATAATATATATGAACTTTATAAATTCCTTGGAGTCCCATGGATATCTTTAAAGAATTTTTTCTTATAGTACATTTATGGACTAAAGGGATTATGGACCAAAGGATCAATTTTATAAACTGAATGAATAATTCAGGTGAATATTTTTACTACGACAATACTTCTATATTAAAACTATGATATATTTAGAGATAAAATCCAGCATTGATTTAATACAGGGTCTGTGGAACAAGATTATATGGTTTTACCACTTTTATTCCACCTAAAATGAGAACAAATATCATATTACAAGGTATTTTTAAGAGCTACACCACATATTTTCTAAGTCCATACCAACACCTACATGCCACCCCAATAAATGTTTGAGGATTAAAGGGCTTAAAATGAGAGGTAATTAATATAGATGTTTGTCCCATTGAATGGGGTACTTTTACGGATGTTATATAAAGATGATTAAATTGTCTAAATGTTTTGAAAAGGATATTGAACTTCATATTGTTTCAGCATCATTTTGCTTTCATTGGCTACCTCTATATATAATCATATTGGATTTCCTATATTCTATTACTAACCATATTGGTAAAACTATTAATCTATATTCATCCACTTATATGATCTCAAAACCTTTTTATTGAATGGACATTCACATAGGTGGATATCTCCAAACCATTACCCTCAGTCATTGGGATAAAAAATAGGGACACATGAATTTGAAAAATTTCTTTTTTATGATATTCTAGATTATTGTCATCTATATCTTATTTTTCACACATAAGATTCTTGTAAAAGGTTCCCTAGGAAGAACTCAAATCACTAAATCATGTTTTGTAGAAAATTTTGGGATTATGAAAGTATGTATATAGTTATGTTTTCAAGGAATGATCATTATAGTCATAAATATTCCCATAAATCTAATTATGATTATAATGTTCCTTGAGACCTTTTGGGTCTATAAAAACACTAGCATGTAATGTTAAATTAGGATGTGTATTAATTTGGATTTATGAATTATATTATTCAATCTAAAAACACTTATAATGAGTGGGTAATGGGTCCTAATTACTTTATTGTCTCGGGAGCTGACCATACAATTAGGAGGATACTAGGGAGGGTCATGTTGATTCTGAAGAATCCAATCATATCCCAATAGAACAAACATGTAAAATTGAAGAATACAATTTACACTCAATGGTTAAAAAAATGAAACTAATGTTTTAATTTTATGGATTTATCACCCCAAACCATAATAATACTCATAAATATAAGGATTAATCTAAAATTGGAGATAAGTATTTTCATTAGATCATTGATGATCTGCATCAAGGACCTCCATCCTCAGCTATTAGTTGAGATAACAAATTAATCCATTGAGGAAGAGAGTTCTTATTCACCATTTGATGTGAAATATTACATCAATAAAAGGAACCAATGCTTTTTTAAGGTGGGTCTAAATTCCAAAAGTCACTTTTGGGATGATGAATAAAATGTTCATGCTTTCACCATGTATCAAAATGGAGAAATTTATATTGATGTTTTACTTGATATCAGGGGGGATATTTTCTTTATAATTTTATATTAATTAGATATAAATAAAATCTTTTTTTATGTATCCTTATTTAGGAGTAGTGTGGTTGGGACCGTAAAAGGTGTTTGAGTTTTTCGATCAGTATAGGGTCGACCCTTGTGTATTTTTCATAAAATTCTATTTTCCTTCTTATTACATTATTTTTGATCCTATTGATGTGTTTTTATTATTATCGTGGTTGACTTAGAGGCTATTTCAATACATTGATGGTTGTAATATCAATACCTACTATATTATTGAAAATCATTATTAGAAATTTAGAAACCTTTTCATGTTTAGATGAGTTCTTTATCAATCATACTCAAAAAAACAATGTATTAACTAATTTTACTTTATTTTCAACACCTACACCACAATACATTCCCATCATTGTTAATATAATCCTTTCATGTGATGGATGGAAATATAATGATTATATGATACTTTTCAACCTTTAGTACCGATCTAATGTCCTACTCATCCCTGGTGTTTGTGGCCTTGGTTGAATAATTTATGAAATATATTATTTATTCAAAGATTTATTTCATATTGGAGTACTTATTACTATTTTATTATGTGATGTGATAATAGATAAAAGAATTTAAAAATTAATATCCTTTAGTATTTTTCCAATAATGTTGAATCATTGATGTTTTATGGATTGTTGTTATGTCCCTTCAACGCAATGGTTGATGCAAGTTGGTTACATTGAATACTACAACTTGGTGATTAAAAAGAAGGATATGTATCACTTAATTTTATTTTATAGTTATAATATCTAGGGAAATGAGGATATCGTGGTAAATTCTACACAGACTAATTATTTGCACTTTCTCATTTCTAGAATCACTAACTATATAATTGATTTATTGTGTTTGATTTTAGCTATTTTATCAAGAGAAGGTATTTATAGTATTTTATTTCCCTCACTAATGTGAATTATTAAATATTGAATTTTGGAAAAAATAATTTTATAATAGTAACATAATTATTATATGTAAATATTATTTTCTCCATGTAATGATTTTATGACTATATTGATGGCTTTCAACAATCCCAAAATTCCTCTGGTGCTAACTGGCCTCTACTTTCAGTCATTATGATTTTGGGTGCCTTTGATATGGAGGATTGAAATTTTTATCTTCGAGTAATAATGATGCTATCATATATATAACTTGTTTCCTGGTTTGGATGGATATTGATTTATATTTTCAGAATCTCAATAGACACTCATAGTGTATTGATAACAAAATCATTGTTTTTTCTATCATTGATTTTCCTATTAATGTAATTTTATTACTCCTTTTGTAATCATTGAAACTCAATTTTCATTAAATATATTACAGGAGGAGAAGGATTTTGTCTTCCAACTCATGTTATGATCCATTCTTTAATACCAACAACAATAAAAACATTAATAATAAAAATAATAATAACATGTCACTAGTTTGAATGGGGTGGGTGTAGGTTAGACATCATTGTTTAAAATTATAAATTTAATATAATTTTATGTGAATGAATTTATTTCATAATATAATTTAATATTAAATAATGATAAATAATAATAATAACTAATTGTATTTTTTAATAAAAAAATAATAGTAAAAAATATAATATATATATTATCATTTTCAAAAATAGATGATAATTTTATTTTGAGATATATGCATTCAGGAAGTCATCATTGCATTTTATTTTCAAAAAATTGTTATAAAAAATTTATCATCAGAGATGATGTCGTTATGAAGTGTTATTTTAATTTATTATTCATTTGTGTTATAAAATTCATTTATAAAATTATCTATATATAAAATAATAAATATTAAAATGATTTTTAAAATTTAATAACAAGTTATAATTAATATAATTAACATTAGTTATTGTCACTATTATTTGTAATAATAAACTTCTGATATTTAAATAATTTTTCTCATAATTGTAAAAATTTTATTTTAATTTTTTTATTTTTTATTTTATTATTATATAAATTATGAATTTATTTCAAAATATTATTTAATATTTACTTATTTTAATAAATAATTGTATATTTTATTTAATTGCATTACATTTTATTATAAACAATATTATAATTTTAAGCCCCATGGGTGAAACTCATTGGTAGCTGGCCCTGGAGGGTCTTGATAAGGTATAGGGCCTGACTCCCACCATCTTATTTACTTTTGAATGTCTAGGATATTCATTATATTTCCCCCTCCTCAAGGGGTATTCTAAATATTATACACTTAAAATTATTCTATTAATTTTTTTTTCAAATAATATTAAATTGAATTTATTTATAATATTAAACTATCCATACAATGAATAATTACATAGTTTAATATATGAAAATAAAAATAAAAATATGATATATAATTATAACCATGGGATTTATATGATGGATTTGTTGATTGTATATATTGAGAATCATTAAAGAAATTATATGATTGATTTCATGGAGTTATAGAGACACAACATATTCGTTAGATGTATTTTTTATACATGTATAATTTATTGAAATAATTAGAGTATTTATGTATTTTAGAATACATAAATGTTCTATGTTATAAAAAATTAGATCCATCAGGTATAATTAGTTATTCACCCTTCACGGGAAGCATGAAACCCATACACTGGTATTAGAGGCATGAGTTGGTTCCCAGAGACACATCAAGGAGGTATAGTCATTAAGGTAATAAAGACAGTGTTGTTGGAATGTATTGGGTAATAAAACATTATTAATACCATCAAAAAATACAATCTGGGATCATTTTTTAACAAAACTATTCCTAATTAAAATGTGTGAACTGTATCAGGTTGAAACGATGTCGTGTTGGCATCATATTTTTTATTCACTATGTAGTGTTTTCATGCACTGTGTTTGTGAGTTTAATGATATGAAAATTTGAGTTCACGATTCACCCTTAAAAGATAATTAATTCTAAATGTGAGAGTTTGTAACTACCAAAGATGACTCACCTCAACTTCTTCAATTGTAATGGAATGTTGTTTTTGTTTGTTGGGTTCACACCACACATAAGAATAAATTATTGATCAAATCTTGTGAACCTCAAAACCACACAATGTAGTAGTGATTATTATTTACTGGTAGTGATGTGATAAATTTGGTTAGATTTCATGTTTGAAAGGATTTCAGTGATGTTTAAGGGAATATTTCATGAATGAAAGAATTTGAATATATTATTTTGAAGATATTTAGTGTAACACCCCAAGATTACATTGTACATTATTTCATCAAAGTAATTCAATAACTTGCATTACACGCAACACCGAGTTTAACTGCACCACAACTTACCAAACTAGCCGTTCAAAAGCAGTTATGAATAATATTAACTGAATTTTGAACTGTATATAATACTTATAATTTTAGATTCAATATTATGAGTTTCTTAGACATAATGTAAGAATTAATTCATTTTTTTCAGATAAAATAAGTATTTTTTAAAAAAATGCACTTTTACCACCATTTAATGGAAAACCCTTTTTAAATCCAATATTTCAAACTTTTATATATTCAATTTGACAAAATAAACTACTTCTTTAGTATCAGGACATATGAATTTAGTTTCAATAAAGTTTTTTTCATTTTTCTGATAACAATCATATTTGTGTGAATAGTGAAAAATAATATATTTTAACTGAAAACAACTTTTTTAATCAAAATAATTTACAGTCTTAAATTATACATTTAATGGTTTTTAATTACAAATATATTATATTTTTACAATATAATCCAATGCTGGTCATTTTAAGTAATTTCACTTAGATATTGGACATAAATAAGTGTTAATCTTTTGAATGATACTGTTTCTTAAAAATACGCCTTTTAGTTTTGACAAGAGGAATTATTAAATGAAACTTATAGGTTATTAATTTGGAAAAATGGAATTCATATTTGGTTTCGGAATATTGAAATTAGAATAAGGTGAAATTTTGGTACTTTTCAGATAACTTTTATATTTTGATAAATAGGGAAAATTAATAAATTTTAATTAAAAACAATTTTTTAATCAAAATAATTAATAGTGATAAATTATGAATTTGTGTGGTTTTGATGTATATTTAGAATATATTTTTACCATTTAATACAATTTTGATCATTGTACATTATTTCACAATTAAACCAGAAATAAACAAGTGTCAATCTTTGGATAGCTATTATTTCATAAAAACACGCCTTTTGTTTTGAAAGAGGGAATTAATTTTAAATTAATTTCTGCCACTAATGTGTTTTGAATTTGGATAAATGGATTTAATATTTGGAATCAGGATTTTCAAATTGTGTATATAGGTAACTCTTATTTGTAGACATTTTGAATAATTAATTTGGAAAATATTTTATTTACTATGGTTAAAGGGTAAATACGGTAAATAAGGGTAAACAAATAATATTATAATAATATTAGTTTACAGTAAAACATGTCCTAACCTTATTTGTTGATACATTTCCGACCATTGTCATATTTGGGTCGATTTTGGGTCCCCATGGACTCACTTGTAGATGATAAGGACACATTATATTAATTATGTTAATGTAAATACAAAAATGACATAAGCATATATCTTTTAGAAAACAAATTTTTAAATAGGGTTATATATGTTATATTTTCGACTATAAATATTAATAATAATGATAGAAAGATTTCCTACATAATTCTATTTTATTTATAATTTTTAGAGATTGAATATTAAAATTTATTTATGACACAATAATGATGCAGTATTTAACTTATTAATGAAAGAATCAAATTAATAGTATAATAAATGTTAAAATAAATATAATTTAAAAGTTTTGATTTCATGAACGTATTTTATTGGTTAATATGACATGTTAGGATTACTTGAATTATTTTGTATTGAATTAACAATGTTTTTAGGACTTTAAAAAATTCAATTATTAAATATTGTCAAAATTGACATAAATGAGTTTTTAAAACAAATATTATATTATTAATTGAAATTCTATTCCAAAAAATCTACAGTTCTGCCAAAGGACTTATATCATGATATGTGTATAAATTATTTCCCACTTGGGGGTCACTTGGATGTATATAGTATGTGTATTAACTATATAATATAAAAATACAAAGTGACATGGTAAATGTCAAACTAATTAACAAAGAGTTAAAACTAAATGATAAGGATAATATAATGACCCAAACCTGTCAAAAATCTATTGGTTGAATGGATTTAAACCTATCACAACCATACACTTTGAATAATCTAATTTAGAGCCATTAGAAACCGAATATGAATTTATTATAAATTAATACTTTAAGTTTTTTCTAAAGATCCCCTCCACCCACTTATAAAAGGACACCACTTCTAACCAATTCTTCATACCATCAAAGACTTTTGGTTCGGCCAACCCTGAAAAATTATTCCCTCAACATCCCTAAATTCAACCTAGAGGCCTTATTTGTATCATTAATCTAACCTATGGAGCCCTTTGGATCAAATCAAAAGGAAGATCCCGAAGAAGAGGTAGTGTTTTAACCACCCTCTTTCAAGTTCCTTTCTTCTTCAACCTCTTATTTCTTTGTTATTTCCATTCTAAAGTAATAACACTAGTATCTTCTATATAATGTGATGTTATTATAATTATGTTACAACCATATTCATTATTATTTCCATCTTTTGAATGACATGTCACCAAACATCTGTACGTACATCTTACCGTCTCCACGTCGTGGTGTAATTGGTATTCAAAACATTATTATTTCGATGGATATAATAATGATGTGTAATTAATGTAAATAATAAATATAACATGATAATTATTATGTATATATAATTCAGAATCCAATTATATATTATTTTAATATCAAAAGAATGATATTGTCACTCGTGTGTACGTACGGACTACCGTCTCCACGAACACGATGAGATTCATTCCCCATCGTATCCATTCAAGACTAACTTTCATTTTATGATTAAAAATAATGATTAAGGACATGATATCATTCTGAATATGAATAAGATACACCTATCAATAACAAACATGGATTATGTAACAAAACATATAAAACAAAATGAGTAAGTTAACACCCGAAACGACGATAATAGTAAGATATTATTAATAAAGCAATGTTAAAAGATCATATATGATATCATATTATTGTATATGATTATTTTATAATTTAATAAAAATTATTTTCCCATTATACAAGAGGTTAACCTACCCTAAACCAAGGAAAAGTACAAGGTAATGGTTTATTTTACAATCTCTTCATTATCCGAGGATGTTTATATGTAATTATCTACCGGTACCTCTTTATCATCCACATCCTTTTTTCTTAAAAATGTATTTCAAATCATTCTTAATATTTTATAGACTATGGGTTAAATTCATTTATACCCATTTTAACTTTTTATAAAATTTTTATAAAGGAATATTTCTATTGTTTTCCAAAGAAGGTCATTTTTAACGTTTTCGACAAAATTATGGTAAGAATATCTTTTATTAACTTATATGGCGGGTGCAACTATTTTCCACCATTATAAAAATCATCGAAGCTTCCCTTACAAGATTATATGAATATTTTGAAAATATTTTTTTATTTTTTAATTATGTGACTTTTAAATAATTTCAAAATGAATATTTTAAGAATTTGTGAAAGGTAATCTTTATCAAGATCATAATTTTAATGTTTTAAAGATTTATCTTTATAAATATTTTTAATTAATGTCCATGTTTTCAAAATGATTTTAAGGATTTATTTTAATGGACATGAATGTTTTGAAATGATATTTCTTTTCAAAAGTTTCAATGTGGGTTGGGACACTTTGATTCAAAAATCTCTTTTAAATTACATCCTTTATAAATGTGCGACTTTTAAATGATTTCAAAACAAAGATATTTCTCTCAAATAATGTTGATTTCATCGTTGTCAACATCCTTTGATGGATTTATAGCTTATTTGAAGTTGATTTATTATGATACAAAACATCCATATTTTGTTGAAGGTTTTGTGATATGTTTGACTATGGATGTGTTATTTTTATACCATTCATGGTTTATGGAGAAAGTATTGACATTTCGTATGCTAGTTTTAATACAAATGTTTATGTTATGTTTAAACCTGTTCATATGAGGAATGAATTGGACATTGTAAGTGAAGGGTGGAGCCCGCTAAAGCACCTCGAGGCATCGGTTGGTCTCATGAGACAAACTAATGTCTTAGCATAAGGCCTTGAAAAAATATTATTTGTAGTCTTGGCACAAGGCCTTGACTATGTGGTTATGATAGTCTGGCATTATAAATTCCAACATTATAAAAGTGGTTATTGATATTTCATGTGATTATTTGACTAGTAGAATATCAATTTGAATAAATAAATGGAATTATTTCAATTTATCTATACCATGTTATGCTAAAGTTCAAGTTTAGAAGGCTTTTGTTTTAGTTATAAATTGCCTTAAATGTTTATGTTTATTTATAAAAGCTTCTACTATAATGTTATCCTTACTAAGCATCTGAGCTCACCCCTTTCAATGTTTTAATTTTTGCCAGGGTGTGAAGAAGTATTTTATGAATGACCTTGAGGGAAATTATAAGGGGATATTAAGACAAGATCTGTTGTAGCTTTTTTTCACTTTATGATGTAATATAAGACTTTTGAATATATCTTGTGTTTCCAAGGGTTATAAACTAATCTTTATTTATAGATTTGATCTTGTGTGATAATGCCAATGTTATGTAATAATGCACCAACTCTGGGTAACTCAGGTCGGGGAGTTATAGTTGGTATTAGATGAAGATTAGTACATACCTTGTAAGCAAGATTTAGATAAAATCCAATTAGAGCACATAGCCCTATGATAGACTTTGAGGATTAGTAAATAAGAACTTCCTAGAATTTTTGTATTATTGAGATTTTGGGAGTTTTCCACAAAATACATCTCTATCTGGATATGAGCAGGTAGAGGCGGCTCAGGAACAAATGTACCTAGGGGTAAAACCTGAAAATAACGCTTTGAGCTAAACTCGAACGGGAACTGGTGCACGACAATGGGCCCTGCTGCATTTTTGGTTACTTCACTCCCAGGGGATATGATTAGAATAATTATCATTTTCTTTACAAATAGTTATGAAGAGTTTATGAGTATATACTTCATCAAAGAAGACATTTTTATGATTATGGATTATATCCATAAACTATTTAATTTATGTTAATAGTTTTACAAGTTTGGGATTAGGTATTGTTATTCATAAACTAATCTAATGTATGCCATTATTTAGAAATGGTGCCTAGTAGAAGGAATGAGAACTCCAACAATACGCATGATCCAAAGAGTAAGAAGGATCATATCTATCATGGTCTTAAGCCAGGATTTAAAAGGGAAATACTCTCCCATGTATTATCATCATATGAAGAAATATTATCAAGTGTTGATAAGATATGTAATGATTTCTCGGAGACCTATGGATTTGAAGGGAAGCCAGAGAAGAAAAGGATGGTAGAGAGAAAGACAGATAAAGGGAAGAAGGTAAAGAAGGATTTTCCCATATGTGATAACTGTGGATAAAATCACCATGGAAAATGATTGAAGGAAATGTGAGTTTGTTATAAGTGTGGAGAAAAAGGACACCACGTTCGTGATTGCAAGGGTAAGAAAAAGGTTTCAAATGTACAATGCTTCATCTGCAAGAAGTTGAGACACTATGAGAATCAATGTTCAAATTATCAGAGTATGCCCCAAATGATGCTATTGGATAATAATAAAGTTATGATACTACCATAAATGAAGAGGAATGACTAGTGTTCTTAAGTTATTATTAATGTATTATTTAATTTGAGTGTTGTATCAATGATGTATGGGTTTATGAATTATGGAGATAAATAAGGATTCTACTGATGTACTATTTCATTGAGGATTTGATATTATATGGTACTATGAAAAGTGACTCAACAGCATGTTAATCATTTTTTTAAAAAAATAAACAGGTAAAGGAAAGGTAATACTCAATATGGTCTTGATACTGAGGAAGTAATTTGGGAATAAAATACGGTTTATTTGGATAAATTATATAGGATATTCTTGACTACCTTAGCACTGATTAATGGTTTGTTTATTTCAACATTGTTGGAATATTCAATGTTTTTGGATATAAGAAATCTATATTGTATTCTATAAGGAATACGAGAGAATGAATGTAATAAATAAGGTTTTATGGTAACTCAGGATGTTACTATATTTTAAAAGAATACATGATGAAGTTATTCACATGTAATACATACCAAAAAAAGATCTTCATTATATTTACCTTCATTATAAATTTTCAACTGTGAGATTGGAAAGAAGTAATTTGGATAAGTCTAAAATAGGAGTGGATTATATTTGGAATTTGAGACAATTTTTAGGGTTAAATAATTTGTGACGATTATTTTTGTATTGTTATAAAAAGGACAACCCAGAGGTCGAGCGACAACCCATCGCGTCCGGTAAAGCCACGAGACTTGAACCCGCAACCGAAGTGCGACAAGAGTGTATCTCCTACCATTGACCCACATGATGCCCTAGGTTAAATAATGTAATTTTTTAAAGGGTGTGGTAGATGAATTATAAATTCATTTTTTTGGAACCCTATATGAATAGTATTAATAGAATTTTTTTATGTTCTATTATCTATTAGAGTGAAAGATGAGATTGTGGTAGAAATTAGTTAAAGGATGGAACACTACTTGACAAGTATATTTTTTTTCTTATCTTATTCTATGAAGAAATAAATTCATAAACATTAAGTAAGGAATCTTAAAACCAAAAATTTGTTATCTTAATACCTTAGGATTTGTTGAACCGATCGTATTTTATATTATCATAGATTGGTAGCTTTGAGGCCCAAAATTATATAATTGTTTGTGATTGATGACCTCAATCAATCCATATAAATATTTACGTTTTTCCTCTAATTATGTGTCTCTAATTTTTACCAACGTTCTCTAAATCGAGATCAAAAATTGGTGGTGACATTTTCATTCCCCTTTTCCTATTATTAAGACTAAATTTTATTAACCCAATTACTGATGTGGGTTTTCCCACAGAGGTATTTTCTATTTTTGACCATTTATTTTAAAAGAAAAATTTCAAATTGTGAGGACACAATTTATTGATGGAGGGAAGAATGTAACACCCCAATATTTAATAGTACGTTATTTCTTCAATGTAATTCAATAACTTGCATTACACGCAACACCGAGTTCAAGCGCACTACAACTTACCAAACTAGCCGTTCAAAAGCGGTTATGAATAGTATTAATTGAATTTTGAACTGTATATAATACTTATAATTTTAGAATCCTTGTTATGAGTTTCTTAGACATAATGTAAGAACTAATTCATTTTTTTCAGATAAAAGAAGCATTTTTAAAAAATGCAATGTTACCACGTTTTAATGGTAAACCCTTTTTAAATCAAAAATTTGAAACTTTTATATATTCAATTTGATAAAATAAACATCTTCTTTAGAATCATGAAATATGAATTTAGTTTCAATATATTTTTAGTGTTCTTCTAAAAACTTTCATATTTGGGTGAATAGTGAAAAATACTTTATTTTAACAGAAATCAACTTTTTTAATCAAAATAATTTATGGTGTTAAATTATACATTTTAATGGTTTATAAGTATAAATATATTATATTTTTACAATATAATCCAATGCTGGTCATTTTAATTAATTTTCCTTTGAGATTGAACATAAACATGTGTTAATCTTTTAATAGATATTGTTTCTTAAAAATACGCCTTTTGGTTTTGACCAGAGGAATTAATAAATGCAACTTCTAGGTTTTTAATTTGGTAAAATGTACTTCATTTCAGGTTTTGGAATATCAAAATTACCTTAGGGTGATATTTTTTAAATTTTCGGATAACTTTTATATTTTGATGAATAATGAAAATTACAAAGTTTTTATTAAAAAAAAATTTCTTAATCGAAATAATTAATAGTGATAAATTATGAATTTGAGTTTTTTAAAAGTATATTTAGAATATATTTTACAATTTAATACAATTTTGGTATTTGAAAATAAATTTACAAATAAACCGAATATAAACATGTGTCAATCATTTGATTGTTGTTATTTCATAAAAACAGTCTTTTTGTTTTGACACTGGGAATTAATTTTAAATTAATATGCGACACTTCTATGTTTTGAGTTTCTAAAAATGGATTCTATATTTGGAATTAGTATTTCCAAATTGTGTAAATATATAACTCTTATTTTTAGACATATTGAATTATTATTTCGGTAAAAATTTTATTTACCATGGTTAAAGGGTAAATCCGGTAAATAATGGTAAACAAATATTATTATAATAATATTAATTTAACATAAAACGTGTCCTAACACTATTAGTTGAAAGATGTCCGACCATGGGCGTCTTTCGGTGGATTTTGAAACCCCATGGAACCACTTGTAGGTGATAAGGAAACTTTATATTAATTAAGTAAAAGTAAATACCAAAATGACATAAGCATATATATTTTAGCAAAATTTTTTTTACATAGGGTTATATACGATATATTTTAGACTATAAATTTTAATTAGAATGCTAAAAATATTTCCTACATAATGGTATTTTATTAATAATTTTTATAAATTTAATAATTAAATTTATTTATGACACAATAATGATGCAGTATTTTCCTTATTAATTATAGAATCAAATAATTAGTATTATGAATTTTAAAATAGAAATAATTTGAATGTTTTGATATCTTCTACGAATTTTATTGGTAAATAAGATATGTTAGTATTTCATAAATGAATTTGGTTCGAATTAATAAATTTTATTAGACTTTAACAAAAATCAATTATTAAATATTGTCAAAATTGAGATAAATGAGTTTTTAAATAAAATATTATATTATTAATTAATATTCTATTCTTAAAAATCTAAGGTTTGGCCAAAGAAATTATATCATGATAGGTGTATCATTTATGGACCACTTGTGGGGTCTCTTGGATGCATATAGTAAGTTTATTATCTATATAATATAAAAATACAAAGTGACACGGTAAATGTCAAACTAATTACTAAAAGATAAAACTAAAAGTTAAGGTCAATATAATGACCAAAACCTGTCTAAAATCTATTGGTTGAATGTTTTTGACCCTTCCCCACCTTATAATTTAAATAAACCACTTTGGAGCTATTAGATACTGAATATGAATTATAATAAATTAAAACATTATGTTTTTCCTAAAGAGCCCCTCTTCCCCCATATAAAATGACACCTCTTCTAAACACTTCTTCATACCTTCAACGCCTTTTGGATCAGCCATCCCCTAACCAATTATTCTCTAAACTTACCTCACTTAAACCTAGAGGCCTTAGTTTGATTAGAAATCCAACTTAAAGATCCCTTTTGATCAAATCAAAAGGAAGAACACGAAAAAGAGGTAATGTTTTCTCCTCCCTCTTTCAAGTTCCTTTCTTCTTCAACTTCTTATTTCATTGGTATTTACATTATAATGTAATAAATAGAGTATATTATATATACTATGATGTTATTATATTTATGGTAAAACCATATTCAGTATTATATCCATCATTAGAATGACATGTCACCATACGTGTGTACGTACAGATTACCATCTCCACGTCGTGGTGAAATTGTTATTCAAAACATTATTATTTGGATGGGTATAATAATGACGTGTAATTAAGGTTAATAATAAATATATCATGATAATTATTCTGTATATATGATACACCATCCAATTATATATTATTTTAATATCAAATGAATGATATTGTCGCTCGTGCGTACGTACTACCTACCGTCTACATGAACCCGATGTGATTCATTCCCCATCATATCCATTCAAGACTAATTTTCATTTTATGATTAAAAATAATCTTTAAGGACTTGATATCATTATAGATATGAATAAGATTCACCCTATCCATAACAAACATGTCTTATGTAACAAAACATATAAAGGAAAATGAGTAAGTTAACACCTGAAATGATGATAATACTATGATATTATTAACAATGAAAAGTTAAAAGATCATATATGTTATCATATTAATTTATATGATTATTTTATAATTTAATAAAAAATATTTCAACATTATACAGGAGGTTAACCTATCCTCAACCAAAGAAAAGTTCAAGGTAATGGCTTTTTTCACAATCTATTCATTATCTGAGGTTGTTTATACGTAATTATCTACTGGGACATCTTTGTCATCCACATCCGTATTTCTTAAAAATTTATTCCAAATCATTCTTACTATTTTATATACTATAGGATAAAGTCATTTATACCCTTTTTGACTTTTTATAAGATTTTTATAAAGTAATATTTCCGTCATTTTTCAAACAAGGTCCTTTTTAACCTTTTCAACAAAATTATGCTAAGAATGTCTTTTTTTAACTTATACGGAAGGTGCGACTATTTTCCGCCATTAAAAATATAGTAGAATCATAACTTACAAGATTATAAGAATATTTTTAAATTAAGTGTTTTATTTTATAATTATGTGTCTTTTAAATGATTTCAAAATGAATATTTTAAGAATTTTTTAAAGGTACTATTTATCAAGATAAGAATTTTAAATGTTTTAAATATTTATCTTTCTAAATCATTTTAATTAATTACCATGTTTTAAAAATTATTTTAAGGTTTTATTTATATGGACATGAATGTTTTGAAATGATATTTCTTTTCATAAGTTTCATAGTGGTATGGGACACTTTGATTCAAAAATCACTTTTATATTACTTCCTTTATAAATGTGTTACTTTTAAATGATTTCAAAAAAGAGATATTTCTCTAAAATAGTTTTGATTTCATCTATGTCAAAATCCTTTGAGGGATTTTAAGCTTATTTGAAGTAGATTTATTATTATACGAAACATCCATATTGAATTGAAGGTTTTGTGATATTTTTGACTGTGGATGAGTTATTTTTATACCATTCATGGTTTATAGAGAAAGTATTGACATTTCATATGCTAGTTTTAATACGAATTTTTATGTTATGTTTAAACCTGTTCATATGAGGAATGCATTGAACATAGTAATTGATGGGTGGAGCCCACTATAGCTTCTCGATACATCGGTAGGTCTCATGAGACAGACTAGTGTCTTGACACAAGGCCTTGACAAAATATTATTTGTAGTCTTGGCACAAGGACTTGACTATGTGGTTATGATAGTCTGGCATTATGCATTCCATCATATTAAAGTGGTTATTGATATTTCATGTGATTATTCGACTATTAGAAAATCCATGTGAATAAGTAAATAGCATTATTTCTTTTTATCGTTGCCATGTTATGTTGAAGTTAAAGTATAAAAGGCATTTGTGTTAGTTATAAGTGGCCTTAAATGTTTATGTTTATTTATTAATGTTTCCGCTATATTGTTATCATTACTGAGCATCTGAGCTCACCCTTTTCAATGTTTTAATATTTTCCATGGTCTGAAGAAGTATTTTATTAATGACCTACAGGTAATGTATAAGGAGATTTGAAGACAAGATGTGTTGAAGCTTTTTTCACTTTATGAAGTAATGTAAGACTAATGAATATATCTAGTGTTTCTAAAGCTACTAAACTAATCGGTCTTTTGAGACCTGATCTTCTATGATCATGCCAATGTTATGTAATATGCACTGACTCTGGGTAACTGTGGTCGGGGCATTACATTTAGACATTGGATGAGATAAATAGAATACATAGATCCATATAATAGATATGGTAAAACCGGTGAGTTGTTTACAAGGTGTTTTTATTTTTAACATCATAGTCAATTGTGGAGTATTTGTGATGTTGATGGCTCATATAGAGTGAATTATATGTTCCGAATAAATTCAGTGGAAATGGATGGTTCATAATGATTGTTAGAGTAACTTAAGTGGTAAAATGGCTATAAATACCAGTTAGTACATCATTTCTTGTATTTATGGATGAGAAATCATGATAAACTTAGACTAAGGCTAATAAGAGAGAAATTTGAACATATATCTCTCTACTTTCACATAAGAACAGTATAATAAAAGTAACATAATGGCCATTAATTGCTTTATGAAATATGAAAAAATATATGAATGACTTTACATCTACATGATAGTTAATTTTATGGGGTTTTAATAATTTTTTAAATTTAGTTTAGGGTAAAAATAATATTTAATGTGGGAGTTAAAGTCATTGAATCCCATGACAGCTTTGGCTTCAATGAAAAGTGTGATGGAATTTCATGCATTCCAGTATATATTTTTAAAGAATACATGAAAGCACCTCATGCATTATATACTTGTTTTTATTTTATATTTGTTATGTTATAAATATATATACCATAAAGTATGATAGGTTATAAAAAATATTAATAATAATTAATAAACAAGTAATTATAATTAATATGTTGTATATTTTATTAATTTTTTACTTATTAATAATTATTAATAATAAAATATAGTTAGTAATAATTGAATTAATTTAGTAGTATGTCACAATAATGAATGTTACGTAACCAAAATGAAGTATATTTGAATCTAATTAATAATATCAAATTAATTATATATTTTTGTAGTATTTATATTAAAATTAAAATGACAATAAAATTTATAAATATAAATATAAAACTTATTAACATAGATATAACATAAATATAATCTTATTTAACATAAAAAAATATAAGCTATAAATATTTTTATTAATAGTTTTATATGCGAATTTTTAAAAAATTTAATTGGTTTAAGGTTTAAAATATTTTTAGTTATGTGGTGTACTGAGGAGCAAGAGACACGTGTTACAGAATCTCTAAAGACAACCCCTGTCATTATTACACTTTATTTCATGTATTATTATATAAGTATAAACTAAATACAACCTAGAAGATCATGAGGTCTAGACTATTTTTGGAAATTGGGAATATATAATTACAACATTGAACATAAATTAATTTATATATACTAAAACTCGGTAACATACATTTAATTTACCATGATATTCTAAAACAACACAGGATAACATGGGGACATACATAAGAAAGTGGTGAACTATAAATATCAGTTTGGTAATAAACAAAGAATAACATAATGAATGTAATACATGGGAATAAATAGTATTATCATCAAAAAATTAAAGGGGTGAGAATTGAAAACATGAACATTGACTCGTGATATACAATGATAAAATAAAGGAAACATAGAATTGTGACAAAAATAAAAAACATGAAATCATAAGCCCAAGACAATGTTAACCACTGAGACAACATAACATATTGATATTGTGATAAACTCTCAACCACCATATATGGAATATCATGATATAAAAACATTAACTAATTCATTGGATCGATATGTAATTTTAGGGCCAATTGTAAAATTTATATCCTATACATGCATTTTTGTTCCATATAGATCATACAACATAAGGATTCATTTCAACACATTTAACCCAACAATTAATGATTGCATCTTGTATACATAGTAGTCCACAATAAATTATGTCTAGGTACATATAGGTGAATTCCATTGATTGGAAATGGGGATGGGTATTGACTATATAATTTTTTGTCATGGAAAAATACAGTATAATTTCTATATCATAACGGGGGTACATAATGATTCATAGAATTATTGAATGGAATTGAAAGAGGTTTTTAATTATTTTAAATATTAATGATAGTAATAGGGATGTGTGAAAAAATATTCCAACATAAATTTTTTTACATCAATGCAATAATATATATATTTTTCTTGAATAAGGAGGAAAAGGAGATCATCCTTTCCCTTAACATACATATTCTAAAAGATTAAGATCAGATTATTAAGATAACAGTGACATATTTTGAGGTCTATAAAGTGGTAATGGTGGATAAAATTTACGATCCATTCATATTTAGTTAAGAGGAATGGAATTTTTGGTGGGATTACATGGAAAAATAGAGGTAAATTCTTTATTAATTTCTAATATCATGTCTTGGACTCTATATTATAAATATTCCTTGATAGAAATGAAATGTGATTATGTTTTGAGGTTATTGACTACCACCAAGTGGGTTTTATTTTTTAGATGTTCCAGGAAGTCCTATGATGAAATACAGAGTTATGTATTCCCACCTCAAAAATAGTATGGGAAACGTTTTCATCATACCCTTAGACTTCTTTCATTCCTCTATAACTTGTTATAATACCAGGCATCGATATAAAAAATTGAAATCAACCACTTCATAATATCCCAGTGAATGCTTTCCATTAGATAACCATACATCATAGTTCGTACTGGATGAATATATAAGGATGAGTTATGCACAACATCCAAAATCTCCTTCTTTAGCTATAATAATTTTGAGAATAATATCTGTATTCTAATACTTATAACTCCATATATAAAAAAACTGAGCACAAAATTATTTTATAAATTTTTATATAACACCTCATCATACTTTTATGCCTCCTTGATACTAACAATAATGGATGGTTTAGAAGTTATTTGATAAAGGTAATAAAGATTTACTTTTATTATTCCCATTTATAACATTTTCATGTGGAAGAATATTGAATCCCTTGGAATCATCATCATGGATAGGGTTACTCGATCCTTTCTACATGGAGAATCCTCCACATTGCTCACCTTTCTATGATGGTAATGGATTGAACCATAACAATACTTTATCATCTCAAACGACTTTCATTATAGTGTACTATGCACATTTTTGTGAATATATTTGAGTGGTTTATTATTAAAATATATGGAACACTTTTCTCAGTAAGGATAATGTCCACAAATCCTCATTATGAACATCACCACATATAATTATAGATTATAAATTATGTATTTATTCTCATGGATCATAAATAAGAGGGAGGAATATGCAATCAATTTATCATCTTGCATGAGTACACAACCCAATCTCATTTTGGATGCATCACAGTATATTGAAAATCCTTCCCCGCCATTGAGTAATGTAAGCATAGGTGAATTGGTTACATTTTTCATTAACTTTTAAAATATTTATTTGAATTTATAATTCTAGAAAAACATCACCCCTTTTTGAGTTAGCTTGGTTAAATGGATTGAAAATTTTGAAAAGTTACTCAAAAATTGAAAATAGTACCCAGCTATTTCCTGAAAACTATAGATCTCTGTCAGATTGGTTTGTTTGAGTTATCCTTTAATTAAATCTGTTTTCAAAAGATCTATAAATATAAATTTTTTTGCGATAACATTCCCTAGGTACGATACTTTTCACATATAAAACTCAAATTTACTATACATTAAAAATATCTATTCCTTTTATAATTTCATCTATATAGAATCCAAATTCTCTGGTTGATACTCATTTATTTTGTAGAACATAAGAATATAATCTATAAATAATAACAAAATTTTATTGAGGTAATCTATAAAGACTCAATATATCAATTTCATAATGTTTTATGTATTATTATAAATTCCATAGATTCACTTGTAAATTATTCATTAGTTCATCCAACTCAATAGTAGCCATTCTGTATGGAATTTTAGATATAGGCATACATATATGAATAAGATTAATTTACAACACGACCTATTAATTAAGTGTAAGACCAGTAAACTCTTCAAGGAATTCATCTGTATAATGCTTCACAATGGTAATTTCTTCAAGAATTATTCTCTCCTAAGTTCTAATCATTTGAGATAGATATTTCTAGCAATTGGGAAATTATATCTAGACATGAAAAGAAAAAAAAAGGATATTCATCCTCCAAATTACACTTATACAAAATAGAAGTTTGAATCAGGATGTGAAGAGTGAACTCCCTATCTAGAAGGATGAAATTGTTTTTACATAATAATAGCCAATCCATTCCCAATATTGCATTAAAATCCAATAAAGTATGTTTGAAAATATATTTTTTTGAGGTTATTTCCACAAAAAAATCAAATGAGGTTGAGTTATATATTTGGGAAGCAATAATTTCTCAATTTTCTATTTTTACATATAGATTAACCAACATTTTTTGAGGTAGTTATTGAATAGTTCTACTAAACATGGAATATATTAAATAATTTTTTGAAATATATAATATTATATATTTGAAGTAAAAAAATAGATAATTATAGAAACATTCAATATTTTACTCGTGTTTTAGTTATTTATGATATCTAAAGCCATCATAAATATTATAATATATTAAAATATAAAAATATAAAAAAATAAAATATATATATTGAAGGAATATCTTTTAAATTACTGTTAAGTGTTAATATAAGAGTCTATTGCTTCTAAATATAGGTTATCCATGGTAACTTCCCTATTATATTTTCTAACCTAACAATTTATTTAAATCAATAATATTGGCTCATAAAGAGTTAATAAATTTTCCAATGCATATCCATCGAGAGTATTCAACTAGGCATGTATAAAGACCCATTTTTATGCACAAGTTGATGATGGAGTAATTTTCCATGATACCATTTTCAAGGTTATAACCCTATGTACTTTTTTCTAAAGACATGTACACTAGTAGTTTCCAGAAAGTGAGTTTTGTGGACACTAGTAATTATATACCTCAATAAAATTATAGAATTTCTTCCTATGAATAGACTTATCTCTAGGTTTAACAAAAAAATATTCTAGTCCTAACCCTAAAAAATAAATATACCATCCTTTGATACCAACTGTGGAAACCCTTATATTTAATACACATTATTTCTTGATTTATTACATAAATATAAACCTAGTTCAATCCCATAAGATTATATGGTGTATGATATTTGTTTAATTAGGTATATACACCATACTATTTCAATCACAATACATTAATATAAAATAAATATCTATAACATTCTATTAATATACATTGATCTTCTAAAACTCCATAAGATAACCCATGGATATAAATAAGAAAGGGGTGAGATATAAATCCTTTTAAAGGAATAATAAAAGACATTACATGTTCATAGTAATACATGTGAGTCAATATGAATATCAATGGGACATAAAAGGGATGATAATCATAAACCTAAACATTGGATAATGACATATAGTGATAACATAAAGGTGGAATAAAAATTTGTAAACAACATAAAACATTAAATGATAAGCATAATTCAAGGCAAATAACCATCAAAACACAACATATTATGATTAATATAACAACCCATTCACTATAAATGGTATCTCATTATACTGAAACATTACCCAAATCATTAGAGTGATATATAATTTTGAGTGCACTAGTCACATTTATATCATGTATATGCATAATTGTTCCTCAATAATCAAGCATAATAAGGACTCCTTTCATTAAATTTATCCCCATGATTATGTATTACTGGTTATATAATCGGATTTCCCAAATCAAGTAATGGTGGATATTTATAGGTGAATACCTTTGAGTGGAAATGGGGATGGGTATTCACTACATAAATGTTTGACACGTTAAATCATAGGATAATTTCTGGGACATAACATAGGTATATAAAGATTAATAGAAGGGTTAAATGAGATTGACAAGGGTCTCTAAATTTTTTGAAATAATAAGGATAATAATAGTTATATTTGAAAACATATTCCAACATTATCTTTTAGAATTCAAAAGGAATAATATAATGAAGGTGCTTTAATAAGGATGAGAAGGAGAAGATCCCTTACCCGAAGATAATAATTCTAAATGTTTGGGAGGAGCTCCTTAATATCTTGGGGTAACATTGGGATGTACATAAAGAGTTAAAGTTAGAGTAAATTCTTTTTAATTGTATTTTAAGTAAGTACTAATTTGATATTGTGTGGGTTCATAAAGAAAATTTTAGGGGAAATAATTATTAATTTCTAATATTAAATTTTGGACTCTGTATAATAAATTCGAAAAATAATTTTTTCTATGGATTCTCTTTATATTATTTATTAAATTAATTTTGGGCTTATATGATGTCATAATATATACTATATATTTATACCATTATAATATTTACACAATATTTGATTATATGAGAAAATTATGAAAAATTATATGTTAGATACTTTTTATTTTACTATTTCAAAAATAATATAGATTTAAGAAAACAAATTCTCTAAATATTATAACATTCACTTTTAAACCAAAAAATTCACTTTTTGAAAAATTATTGTTTTTTTTGAAAATAATTGTTTTCTGGCCCTTAAAACAATTATGTTTTAGTTCATCAAAAGATATTATAATTTATATTTAATAAATATTATTTAATGATATTATTTTACTAAATTATCATATATTTTAAAAATAATGAATTCATTAGGAGGAGTGTCTTTATGGAGACTATATATTTCCTAGAAATACAATTTGTGTTTCGTTATATAAAAATAATATTTTTATGAATCTTATCCATTAATCCATAATAAGTAATAAAAAAATATAGAGATAAACATTAATTTATTAAAAATTATTATAATTAATACTTTTTGTGTGTAGAAAAGTAGCCCTTTAATACACTATTGAATTCTCTATGGGTAAGCTATAAAATAGTTAGATTTTCAGGGGTGTTTTAGTAAACATGGTTCGGTCCATGATCTTTATGAGCTTAAACTTATTCGATAAATGGTTTTTCTCTTGATTTTTTTTAATCTTATCATGGTCTTGGTCAATGGAAAATATCAATGATTCCACATTTCTCATAATATATGATAAATAGACTTTATAAAGTATGATCCTATTTTTCTAGACTATCACATCCATTATATCGACCAATTGGATTTATCATAACACTATGTATATATATATATCAAATGATCATTGTATAATGATTAAACTATCAAATGATATGATGCTTAATGATATTTTAAATTTTATGAGATATTACAAACTCAAAATTAACAATATTACTACTTGTGTTTTCTATCATTTAATTTCATAGTAAAAAAATTTAGTAATTTAAAATGGGAAATATATTAATAGTTGTTTTATTTATTACATATATAGATTAAAAGACCAAAATTAAAAATAATTACAGAAACTATAGAAAAAATGAATATTATTTTCATATATTTCAAATTCTATTTATAAATAAATGGTATGAGTTAAAATTTATAGTATTAATAATAGTACATAGAAACAAATTAATATTATTAATTATAATTTCAGTAACATTTTGATGTGTATTTTCATGATATATATTTATGAAATTTTATTTTATTCAAAGATCGAGTTTAGAGGATTTTGAATTAAAGTATAATTTTTTTTAAAAAGTATGGAATATTGTATTTTACAATTTTCTCCATTGAGGAATGGGAAGAAAATGACTAGTTAGAGAGTTATAATTGGAAACAATGTTCATATCTTAGTCTCTTGTTCATGAGAAAATAAAAAAGGTAATTTACTTCATGGAAGATATGCATGTTAATGTACATTTTGGAAGAGAGCGCATCCACAAAATTGAACCATTCATATGTCATCATCCATGACAGTTGATTCACTCCTATATAAATAGGTTGAAAAATAGTGACAGAGTCACATTAAAACCATATGTTGCTCTAATTTAGTATTTTTTTCTTCATGAGCATTTACATAGCCACAAAATCCATTGAGAGCTTCCACCAAGTCACCATTTTGATCATGAAAGATTACCCCATATCATTTAGGTCCCAAATTTCCCCATAAAGAACCATTATTGTATCATTTCAGCTATCCATGAATGGGAGGAGTCTATAAAATCTCAAGAGTGCCACACGGTTTGAGAAAATTCCATGAAATATTCAGTTTTCACAGGATAACTAGATCCATCGTAGTGTTTCTGAATTGTAGGACATGTAGTGAATTACCATTGAGGAGTTCCTCTAGAATATTAGAAATAGAGGCTCTGTTAATGAAGCATGCCTTTTCATGAATGACCTTATTATGGATTACCTAGAAGACATGATTTAGTTTCACACAAGTAGCCCAGAAAATAATGGTGACATTCTTTGAGAACCTGATAGCAAGGATAGCCTGCAGGAACTCTTAGAAAGTAATAGTATACATGGGAATCAAGTAGAAAACTACTAATAAAAATTTATAGAGGGATTCTGATATTATACATACTAATAATTAATGATTGACACCATCCCTATGATGATGGAAGAGTGAATATATGGAAAAAAGATAAATGCCTGCACACTGTAGGATCACATTAACTGGTACTTTATTCATAGAAATTCTCTCTATGAGAGTGAATTTGTAAAGAAGGATCCATATATTGTGATTTCCAATCATTTTTTTGATTTATTAGAGTAGTTCAAGTATTCCATTGGGATATGGATCCCAAATGATCATGTCATCCTGGTTGAGAAAGTCATAGTCATAGACAAATTTAGTTATATTTTCAGAGAAAGGATTTGGGTTGTCTATATGATCCTTAATTGAGATGTTTTGGTCAATATCATGATATATGTAAGAAATATAATCAGTCATAAAAGTTCCAATCCTATTATCGTGCTATAATATCAAGGGAGAAATCATGTTAACAAGATAATGGGAGTGTTTTTGAATCTTTTTAATAGCCTTCCCCAAACTGGTCCAGATGAAGGAATTCATGTAACTTGAGTTCCCTGAAACTAGAAATTCATGAAATTTATATCTAAGGAAGCCTGGAGATTTAGAGTAAAAATAGATAATCCCCCATATGAATTTAGCAATAAGGTCCTGATTAGTGAATTCATGATTTTTGATTCCAAGACCACCAAAAGTAGTAAGAAAGACACACATTATCCATGAAGTAGTGAGAACATTATTTTCCACGATGATTCTTCTCAAAAAAATCATCTTCATTGAGTTCATGGTTTTAATGGCTTTGGTAGGCCAATAATATATCGTGAAGGAGTAAACCATCTTATATGACACTACATGTTTCACGAGAGACACCCATTCATCCCTTGAGAGAGACATTCCTTTCTGAGAGGGGAGGGTTCTTTGAATCTAACACAAGATATCCAAAAAGTAAAAATCTCGAGGCATACCAAACAAGAGGACACATATGTATGTGAAAGGAAAATAATCCTCTCTAATTAAATGATTAGTTATTATGAAGACCTTTCATGAAGCTATAATTCCCTTTTCAAAATTAAATAATGGATTTTTTCCAACTGATTTCTTATACTGGAACATTCTTATAGTGTTATAGATCACTCTTGATGTTATTGATGTCCTTCTTATGATCATGAGTAATCATAAAAATATCATCAGTAAAAAATATATTTCATGTATCAGAGGTACCTCTTGCTACCATATTCATGGTATGTTCATCCATCTCTATCATATGATGTAAAATCATGTTGAGTTAATCCTATGAAATTGAAAATATGATAACTGAAATTTGATCTCTTTACCTCACTCTCCTAGAGAACATGAAGTATCCTTCTAGGGATCCATTTATGATAATAGAGCTATGAGAAAACACAATCAAACCATTGTACTACTTTATGAAAATTTCACTAAAACAAAATCTCTATAAAACAATCCCAATAAAACCCCAGTCCATAATATCAAAACATTCTTAATATTATGCATAATAGCAACATTGCCTCTGTTGGTGAAATTTCGAGGGAATTTAAAAAATAATGATGTAGTGAGAAAGTAATCCTGGATGTTTCTTCCTTTGAAAAATCCAAATTGGTTTTTGGATATTATTCATTCTTTGATATTTGAATGTTTTTTGGGAAGAATCATGTTGACGACTTTATAAAATCATTGACATTAATTAATTTTATTTTGTGTCTCCAATTGTATTTTTTCCTTATATCTAGAGCTTGAATTGGAGTCATGTATTGATACGGTCAACCTCGATGATGTTGTGGATCATACAAAATGGGAATGAGATATTACTCATGTATAGGAAACTCAACTATCCATTTCTTCATTTCCTTTAGTCCACTAAGAGGTGTCACCTCTAGTACCTCTGAGTTATTGAGATGTGATAATGGTTCACATCATCCTTCTCCAACCTTATAAGGGAAATGACATAACATTCCACAAAAATTCCACTAGTTTTATGGAGGCTCAATTATATATTATTAATTAATGTGAAATGATATCTAATAAGATCCTTTCCTACTACAAAAGAAAATATTATGGGTTTCATTACAAAATAAGTGGATTTCATACCCACTGGTACACATTAATAACTAGCTAAGGCTTGTTCATTGAGCATGTATCTTTTTTGGTGGAAGAGGTGGGGCCTTATATAATTCTCATCATGGTCTATATCATTATTATAATAACACATCAACATCAGTATATACTGATCGAGATTTATGAGCATGAACATTCTCTACATTTGGTATATTATTGAATATACAATCATGAATGTCACTATGTTAATGTAACATGTCCTTCACTATTACAATATATAGTTCCAAATTAAATAAATTTTCCTCCCTAGTATCAAACATCTGGATAATATGATGTATTTATTATATGATTGATAAATTACAACTAAACTAAAAAAATATTAAACAAAGAAGATAATGTATATTTGGTTACATACAAGATACTAGATCCCTCTATTGTTTCATATAACATAAAGTATAGATATTAGCCTATACCATGATGAATTATCTAGATATTTTGATATATAATGTTTCATATTAGGTGTTTTCATAGTATAAAACATGCACATCTATCCTGGATCTCAATATACAATGCATAATTTCTCTTCTAATTGAAATCCTTCCACCTTGATAGATTAAGGGGATGTAGTGCTGGTAAAAATGTCAGCATTTATAGAATACAATGAACACCTCTAAAATGATGCATACAACTTTCTAGCTAGTGACACTCAATAATAGGAATGTGAATGAGAGGAACTATAACCATGAAACCATTTATCCCAATAGTATAATTTACAAGAAATTGGTTAATGTGACCCCAATATTACTTCCATGAAATATAATATGACTGATTGTAGTTTTTAAATTAATTATTTTCAATTTTATAGAAACTCTAATATTTTTAAATTTATTATTCAATATAAGAATTTCTATACATATATATGTATAAATAGTATTTTCTCAGAAGATATGATACAATACCATATTATGTATCAATGTTCCAAATTAATGGTGTTTCTAACTACACCTGAAATGTATAATATGTAAAGTTATAAATAATAAATAATTTCATAAAATATATATCATATTAGAATAAGAAAGGTTAAAGATGTCGGATTATAACAATGCCTATGTAGAAAATTTTGGACAATATACTTGGGAAAATATAAACCATTAAGAATATAGGATAAGGGAGTGATGTGCTCCAATGATAAAATCTAATAGAGGATGAAACTACCCATAATATTACAATAGTATAATCTCCTAATAGTACATAATGATATATATGTGTATTCCTTACTTGATGATTTTGATATTTATCTCCCATCTAATCCAAAGTATTTGTATTTACCAAAATACATCATGTGGATGTTCATTCTTAAGTAATAATCACACAATTTATCTCCAATGAGCTTTAAGATATATTTTAGAATGTGATGCCAAAAGGTAGACAACTCAACATTATCAAGTAATTGTGTGATGTGAATCCATTGAAATCCCATAGATAGATGACTTCAATCTATTACAGTCTCTTCTAACATAATAACTTAGCATAGTAATCAATGTAAAAGCTCAAGAGAATATCTTTTTGTGGTTATTATAATTTAAAGAAACTGAATAAGAAGGCCAATAATAAATTTCACTTCCCCTAGTGTGATTTTAATAACTACCTTAAGCTATCAGAAAATATGTGGCCTAGGTTTCTATCTATCTAACTGGTAAGTGTAGTGATAATATTATTGTGAGATCATTGCGAGCCAAAGGGGGTGAATATGTTATAATTTTATGTAATTAATTTTTCTTATAACTCAACCTCTATATCATTTTATATCATTCTGTCCAAAAAATTATATTTACGAACATCACATTGTAGGAAAAAATATAATGACAGATAATCACATGATATTTATATGTTTCACACACAATGAGATAACCTAATAATTTTTATGTTGGTTATACCTGAAACATGGATTATTCAGTATATTTAATAATATTTCAATATCCAAGTCAAAAATTGTTGTGTCCAAGTAATCATTCATCCAATTGAATATAGTTCTACCCCCATTGACCAAATCATCTACCACTACTGATCATACCACCAACTACCCTTCTTTTAACCCCTTACATCATGAATGCTTATACCCTCCATCCACAAGAGTATCCATATAAAAGTAATACTCAACATATACAAGATAATCCTTCTACTTCAATAATCTAGTGTAAAGAGATCTAGTTCTTCATATTGTTCTTATCAATAAGAAAGTTGGATTTCCATTACCTGTGTTGAACTTCATCATGATCGCAAAAAAAAAACTCTATAAATAATTTTTTTCTTGAAAGATACAACAAATATTTCATAAGATAAATCTACTCAAATTTCAATCTTTATAGATTTTTTTGGAAATATTCTTAAACAAATTTCTGTTTCATAATACATTGTCCCTTATGTTATGTCTGATTCTTTACAGTCTGGTGTACTCTGTCTGATGCAACTGCATCCAATACACCTTGGTCAAATATATTCAATCTGATGCACCTTGTTTCAATAATCCTTCATCAAAATGTTTCCATTCTATTTTATACTTCATTTCCTATTATATCACTATTCAAAGTTCATCCATTTTATTCTCGACTTTTTCATATATGTAGAATTACTAGTTGGCTACTAAAACTGCATTCTAGAAAACACTTCAACAATCATGATATTTTGAAAAAAACAAAAATAAATATATAATTTACTTTTAATTTGATAACCACCGCAAATATTCATACTTTCTCTACAAATAAATGAAGAATCACGTGCTCTAATTTGAATACCCAATATAACTCAAACATTGTTTGATCACCTTATATGCGTCTAAACAAGTACGGGTCAACTTTCATCATATTATATTCCTCAATTATGAGTAATAAAAAAACACCCAAAATACTCCTCAAGTCTTATCTAAGTATATAAAAAAATAATTAACATCTTAACATAATCATAATTTTGGAAATAACAAATTTTCTGTTATGTTCCTTAGGTATCCTTCTAGTGAAATGAATTATTATGTTTCCTTATTTGGTAACATGGAGAATTTTTCCTTCATTCATAATTTTCCTCAACACTTCACTATCCAATCATATTCATGAATTAAAATTGGTCTCTTAGTTCTAGTATATATTCATATTATGATTTTAACATGTTTTCTTCATTTGATAAATAAGAACATCATCATAGGTTTCTCCATTTAGAGTTCTCCATCTAATGAACTTATGAACCATACACAACCTTTATTCCATCTAAATATATTTTGATACTCAATCCAATTTCATCGAAGATTATTCTCTATGTTGTAGTCTTTTAAATGTATTATTAATGGAAATTCATTTGGTGATCATAATTTTTCTTCAGTTGGTATATTTCATCCAATATAACTAAAATTCATCTCAATCCATTTCAACCATTATCTATCCAGAACATCGTTTATTTCATTGTCTAGTACTACTTCATACTCCTATATCAAATAGTATGATTTAAATTCAATAGTAGGTAATTTGAAATTTTTACAACATCTACTATTTCTTCATAGTGTCAGTATGATATGTCCAATAAAAAAATCTAGAATACATTTTTACAACATCAAACATTGAAAAAAACCAAGTAGAAAAAATAATATATTCATTATGTTTGGTAATTAAAATATCAATATAGTATCATATGACATTATAAGGTTACTCTAAACATAAAAAAATAACTTTTATATTTTTCAATAAACGCATATTGATATAATGAGATAAAATTAAACCAATACTCATTGGAATACTAATATTTCCCATTATGTTTGTTTTCAATATCCCTAAAAATAATTGAGGTAAATATTTGTTCCCAATTATTTCTCACCCATACAATCATGCATTTTATTTCTTACCATTATTGAAAATAAATTGAAAATCGAAACAAAATATCCTTCTCAAATATGTTTTTTCACTCATAATTATAATATTTTATTCTAGATAATAATGGTATTCCATGAATTTATTTACAAAAAAACAATTAATTTGAAAACTCTAAGTCTGTGTGGGTGGACCTAGAGTAGAAAAGAATATTGTATAATCAAGGTGTTAAATTCGTTCTATAATAATTATCATTATATAATAATTTAGTCATGATTATTCTTTCTTCTTTATATAGGGGAAATCTGAGTAAGTTTGTTAAGATAAATCCTACACTGATCTCAAAAAACACATTAAAATAGTTCAAGTGAAAAAACACAAATACACATTAATAGGATTATTCTCAATAATCATCATTCATACTCAATGATCAATTTATATAAAACCATGAAAAGTGTGATAGTCTGACCTCATCTTTATCTTTTCTCCTCTTCTACTCATTATCCTTAAATTACCTATATTCTAGATAAAATAAATAAGAATGATTGGAAAAAGGGGGAACACAAATGTTATTTTGAAGTAAAATTTTGGTTCAGAGTCATCTATTAGTCTAGAATTCTTACTAATCTTTTTAAACTTATAATGATATGTTCTTTAATTATAGTGACCAACAATCATATATTATTTAATGGATTTATTAAACTATGTTGATTCTTTAGATGAAACTATAATATTCTCTTAAGTTTTTGAAATATAATCATTCCATTATTATATAACATCCTTTTATCATGATTTCCTCCTGGGATAGTAAGATAGTTATGTTGTCTTTGATACCATGCACATCATTCTCACACTACTCTTATTTCCAATAAATATTCAAACCAACATCTATTAAATCATGTTAGAACCTATGCTATAATATTTTAACGTTTATCTCTTCCCATTTTCATTATCTGTATTTTGATCTTTCTCTATATTATTGTCCATGACCATTTAATCTACCTAAATTTATAGAATTTCCTTCATTCCTTGATGAAAATTTTTATTTTATTTTATGTGCCTCACATGAATGTTTTACATTCCTCACCTAAAGGGATTTATTTTTTTTCCATCATGATTCATTCACGAAATTCTTGATATTATCTACTTATAATATCTCCCCATTAATTTAAACCCATTTCCTAGTTGAGACATATTATACTATTATGAGTATAATTTATTCCCAAAAATTCCACAAGACCAGAAGTGACCTATGAATCTTGATCATTCTGGATCATGGTATTTCTTATATGGTGTTTTATTTATACTTAAAAACAATGGAATTCTTTGTAATAGGGTAAATATTTTTTAATTATTACACCCTTCCATTGAATAAGGTTATTTATCTCTAATATTATTAATTCTAACTGATTCAGCCCTATCTTTTTAACCTACATGGTTAGTAAAGAAAGATATATATTGATATTTCTTGGTGAAAAAATCAATCTATATAAATTGACCCTTATTTTCACCAATATGAAATGATTCACCATTAACATGAACTACATTGTTTTAGTTTTCTATAACTTTTTAGGTCTCTTTTTGTTATAAGAAAAATTTATTGTATCACATAAAAATCTTTATTGTTCACATCTAATCTAACCTCAATATATATTTTCTTCCACTCAAATTCGACCATCTACAATATGTTCAAACATTCATTAAAAATATCATTTCCCCTATTTATCTTATATTTTATAGTTCATGTTTCTTAATGAAATTTTATCTTGTTTATAGCTCATCCACTTTTACATTACATGATTTAATCTCATTATGTTTTTTCTTTTTTTTTGATATGCTCACCATTCACAAAGGTTATATCATATATTTATTTTTTCAACTTTGTATTCTCCTTATAGATTTAGGAAATGTTTCAAGAGACAATTATATGTTTTATTTTAGAATAAATTATAGTTTCATTTCATTTTATTTATAATCATTACTACTTAAAGAAGAGAATTACTTTTCAAAATGACATTAGAAGTTTAATTCCTTATCAGATTCTTTGTTGGATGATGATTCATTAGACTCTCTTACACTCCAATTATTATTATTATTTCCTAAAAACCATTTATTATGTTTCTATAGCTTATATTTTTGACCCATATTATCTTTTTTCCAACATCTAATAATTTATATTATTCGTAGGATAACTACCTATAATATGGACACTATCATTACAATTTCACTATGTGAGAGATTGTTAAACTTTTCCTTCCCAATGTTCATTGTTTATTTATTATAAAGAATGGAATTTTTCTAAGCCCACTTAATCCTACTAAACATCATAGTCATTAAATTTTTTTCCTATTTTAATATAACATAACTTCCATCTTAACATAGCTTCATAATCAATTTTTTATTTATCATTTTTCTTAAATTTTTTTATTATCAAATTTAATATTCAATAGAATATTTTATTATTCATTTTTAGATATAACGTATTGATTTTATAGATTTGTGACCCTATAATCAAATATATCTAGAATAGTTAACATTATTTTTTTTAACAATAGTCAAATATCTAGCTTCTGAATAAAACATATTATATTTTTAATAATGTAATTTACCATTGTAATGTAAGTATCAATATTTTTATCATCATCCATATTGATATCTTCAATAAAATTTCTATTTTTTTATCCTATGCTACATGAAATCAATATTTCATTCATTATTACTTCTCAACTTATCCCACATTTTTATAGCAGTTGGATTCCCCAATATTTTTTATAACCCATCCTAGTGAGGACCATTAAAATGGATTTTGGTGATTTTCCACAATATTCAATATTTATATTTTCAGAAAATGTCATAAAAACCTTATTAATGGGTTGAATCTTTAATGTAGATATATCTCTACATATAGTCCAAATGAAATAACAGATGGTCACATCACATTCCTTCAACATTTTTCATTTTTAACATTGAATACATGAACACCCAAACATTTTGTTGAATTTAGAATTTCCATCATCAATAGAGATTTGGATATTTCATATGTAACCATCAGTTTGATAACAATTAATGTTCGCAGATTTTTGTTGGATCACTAATATGGGGAGGGTAAATCAATGTTCTCTTTATTTTATGAATTCAACATAAAAATGACCCTCTAATTTTTATTGATTTTTCAATCCACAAGAAAATGTCTCCCAACCACACTATGTATCAAAAAATATAAATATTGATCAACACATGATATTAACTTGGTTCATCCTTAATGTTGAACAAAATACATTCCATGTTGGTTATACCCCTCAAGATGAATTATTAACAAAAATCTATAGATTTACAATGGAAAAGTTTGAAAAAAGTAATTCCCCTAGATATAATTCCTCTAATTAACACTAGTTCTACCCCTTATAACTAATTAATCAGACATATTTAGGTATACCCCCCCAACTATACATATTTTATCCTCTGCCTTTGCAAGTAGTTATACCCACAGTCTCTAGCCTCCTCAATAGTAGGTTATACCCCTAGATATAAGGTCTTCCTTCTTCTTCATCAGTAATCCAATGTAGAAATGTCTTCTTCTAATATATTTTATCTACATAAGAAAAAAAAACTCCTTTATCTATTTAAAAATTCATTAAGATACTCAACTACTCTTTGAATTGAATATTGATCATAAAAATCCTCATGGTCATTGAAAACTGAGATCTACATGAATCTAAATCTTCCTAAAACATTGTCCTTAAATCATCCTCAATAACAATATTTGTTAATATAGCCCATATTTTATTCAACGTATAATTTTACTCAGTTTAGTGTTCTCTATCTAATACACCCATGTCTGAAAATCCTTCATCCAATGTGCTTTGTCCGATGCACCTTAGTCTGGTACCACTTATCCATGTGATTCCCCTTTTGTATGGTACTTCTCTATATAGTGCACCTTTTTTTGATGCAATTCTAGCAGATTCTATACTTCTTCAACCATGTATAATTTATCAGCTACTCATTATTTTCTCTCACAAAAAAATTAGTAATTAGTCTCTTTATAAGAATCAAAAACAACATAATTTACTCTAAATGACACATCATTTTTTATAGAATGACTTCCCCCACAATCGAATATAAAATCCCATGCTCTAATTTAAATATACAACTTAACTAAAAATTACCTTGACCATCTGTAAATATTTAGAACAAGTTAGATCCAACAATATTAATAATATCATCCACTAATCTCATCATAGAAAAAACATTTAAAATACTTCCCAAATCTTCTATAAATCAATGAAAATTTAATTAATGTATCAATATCATCATAATTAATGACTTTATATAAATTAAGTAATGTTAATAAAGTATTTTCATTGTGTTCACGCTCTAATGATTCACTGTCAGGTAATATTGAAAATATTTCCCCTATTCACATCTTTCCTCAATACTTCTCTATTTGTTCCACTTCTTCATAATAGTCTGGTCCAGTATGTTTAGAAATTATTCATCTAATTCTCCTCCCATGATTTTGATGTTGGATAAATTGGAACATCTTAATATGTTTCTAAATATGAGGAACATAAGATACATCCTCCTCCCTTCTTCTATCTAGTGTAATGATGATAAAACATCTAAAAAATCATAGATTTTATCAATCTAGTGATCTTCTGTGAGTATGTCTGATGAAACTTCGTTTGGTGATCATCAGATCACTTTTACTGGTATACTTTGTCTGAAAAAACTCATCCAAATCTCAATAATTCTTCACCAATTCTATTCCTGAATCATCATATATTTCTATATACAAATTAACATCATAATCCTCAATACAACTATTATATTTAACATCATCACTTCATAAATTGAACTTTTTATAGCCCCAACTCCATATTTAATACATCATATTGGACTCTCCAATAACATCGATCTAGAAAACTCACATTTTTCAAACATCAAACTTTTTAAAAACCTAGATAAAATCATGAACATCTTCATGTTGTTAGGAACATTGAAAATAAACAAAACATTACAAGAGTTTATAATTCATGTATAAACATAGAAACACATATTATATCTAAATTCTATAAAAGCCTTTAATACAAATAGATATTGACGTATTGACCAATAATGAAACCAACACACATAATACTAACTATAATCATGGAGATGATGATCAATAAATTTTAAGTATGATATATCAATGCTATATAAACCAACATGTCATAGGTATTATATAATATTAGGTGGTGTTGTAATAAGATGGAAATAGTGCACCATACACAATCTAAGTCAACAAACATCACACAATACTATCACCACACATAAAAAATTCATATATCACACTATGAGTAGAGTATCATCCTCAATCTCTATGATAAAAAATGACATAACTATAACATAAGGGAAAATTATAATTATAATGTAATTTATAGTAGATTATAGGATATAACTATTATGTTAATTATAAAATAAGTACAAAGGGTTGAAGAAGATATTTTTCTCTCATACTATAGTAAAATTCTGTAAATGTAATAAATTTTTTCAATGCACAATATATTCTCCTTCTAAAAAATCACATATGTGATATATATTTTTAATACATAATATAAATTTCATACATATGAAATTTCCCTTGGTGAAAATTCAATAAATAATAACTTTCCACCTATACATTATATAATTTTTATTCCTAATATTCTTTAATAATTTAATACTCTAATAAATAATGTTTTTCATTTGTACATAATATATATGACTAAATTTGTTTTTCAATTATGTCTATCCTTTGTAAAATTTATGCATAAGATAATTTTCCTTCCTATATTTAAGTATAATATATATAAATATATCCCAAGACATAGATATTTTTTTGAAAACCTGAAACATTTAAGAGAAAAACCAAAAGGCTGACTTGGGGTTTGAACTAAATCACAATTTTTATTACGGACCACCATACATATTTCAGTTTAAATACATAACTATTGGTGAGAATGAGAACTCATTCTAGGAATGTTATGAAGTTTCTTCTTATTATGATTATACCTTTGACATATGCTACATATAATATATTACCCTTGTTCTTGAGGCTATTCCATTTTATTCCAAAACCTACTGGACTTATATTTTCCTCATTATTGTAAACTAATGGTGCTTGGTATCAACAGACACAATTATTTTGGTATTATTAAATGTTAAAACTACACAATAGGAATCCAAAATGAACTATATTAGTAAGTAATGGGGTCATGTTGATACACTCGATCAACATATGATTTCCATGAGATGTTATCTAAGGGACATTTCTCAATTATGTTTGTGAATGGAAACCTCAATTTTGGAAAATCCACAAATTGAAAATATCACTAGTTAGGTAATACCACCATTACTCTACCTCCACTACTTATATTTGGGTAAATAATTTTTGTTACTTTAGATCAAATATCTTATTTATTGAATAATCACACATAAAAAGACAAGAATTCATTAATGTTCAAATCAATTTCATGGGGATATTGTAGTATATTCCAAAACCCCTACTAAATTCTATCTACAATCTATCAAACTATTTCTAAATAGTAATTCATATATTGGTAAAATTTATCCTTATCAAGGATAGTTATTGATAATATTTTAATCCCCTTGATGACACTATCAATGCTATAATGTCTCAGACACTCATGGTAAATTACTTTTTCACTTTAGGTTTTTTGGGGAACCTTGGACCCCATTAGTAAGTCCAGAGTTTGGTGTGTCTGTGGAATGATTTCATCAGGGTGTCACCAACCTATGACACCATTCGGTGAGTCACCAATCGGTTCCATGGGGGGCTTATCGGTGTTTTCTTTCCCCATTTTTTCTATAACTCCCCTTTTAAAAATCTATTAAACTTTTTAAGATGTTTTATGGTCATTTCAGCCCCATATACAACGTTTTAAATCCCTTAGAAATGGGGCGACCCTCAACGGACCTGTTTTCCTCTATTTAAATGAAGTCATTTAAGGCACAACTATTATGGACACCTCACATATGTGAATTGTAAAATAAATTATTTTTCCATCCTGTGTAACCATCCAACCATGGGGTGAAACCATGATCCACCGTTAAATCAATTCATGATTTCATATCCCGTAACTCCATGATGTCACTTTTTTATGGCAGGAGAATTCATTCTTCTTCTTGGTTGGCCACTTTTCTTTCCTTGATTCATTTGGAGTCCCCCTTCCCAAGGCTAACGGTGCACTAGTACTGGATCCTTTCCTGCTTAATCTCAAAGTCCCTAGAGTTCCTTCACTGCATGTCTCGCATCCTCAGTTCTTAGTGCGAGGAGAAATACTTCGATCATTGATCATCCAAGTAGGTTTTTTTCCTTCATCTCACTTTATTGTGTATCATATTGGGTTGGTATGATAATGTTCCTATATGGATGGATGAATCCAATCCTTAATGAAGATATTAAATGTTTTTAAAAGAATTAAGTGGTTTGTTTGACGATACTGATGTACTCTTTTATGTTTCTCACATGTTTTTAATTATATGGTCTTATGTCCATGAAAAATCATTATTGTTGGTGGTCCTTACATGCGCACTAATGATCCTCTGTACTCTGAATATTTCTATGATTGAATGGCTATAACATAGAAACTAGTAAATCACGCAAACTCAGTGGATTAAATGGATTCCAAGGAATAATAATCCTTGTCTGTTCACCCCAGTTAACTAAAAGGAAAGACATAACTAAATAAATAGAATATTTAAATATTAAAACTTGCATACTCTGTTCTAGTGATGTTTATGGTTGATACTTGTGAGGTGACATGGATTAGGATGGGATGAAATGTAGTGTAGTTATTTTATTGTGGATTTGGGGGTCATGTGGGTCTTTATGATGGGGCTTGGTTTGGTTCTAGTACTTTGAGGGATCTCAAGGATCTATTTTTTTGTTGTGACTTTACAAGACAACTGGTTGTGAATGCTTAATTTGCAGCTATGATGTTCTTCTTTCCTTGGATTTTGGTAATGCATGTGAGTAGCCCCATAGTGAATAATTATCTAAATGTAATCACATGAATATGTTAAAAAGAATGTTTTCAATGGTGTATTAGTATCCGGTAATGAGTTGTGACTTGGTTACAACTATTGTTCATTTAATGAATGAATAGAAAATAGGGTGTTTGTGTATGGGCTAGTTTTGGAACCCCTAGGATGGGGTGAGTTTATGTTTAACTAAATTTATAATTTTTATTCTTATGTGTCTTATTCATGCCCCACCCAAGTTGAGCACATCATGTCGAACACCCTCATTTTCATGGGGGAGGGTGGTTTTTCCAACACTCCTACGAGTGGCTAGTTATTAGCTTTTTTTTCTACTCCCTTTCCTGAGTAGCCCAAGACTCTTCAAGAGGATGTGATGGCCTCAAGTCCATTATTTCCCAATATACTTAGGGAAGGGTAGTTTTGGTGGTTAGACCAGGTGTGTGTGTGTGTCGGAAATTTGTTTCCCAAGTATCTTCGGAATGAGGCCCATGTGTCTTCAGGTGTGGTGTTAGTTGATCTGGCATAGGTGTCTTCGGGCATAGCGGTAGTTGTTGTTTCCTTGGTGTCTGCATGTGTAGATCTATGTAGTTGTTGTGGCCCAGGTGTCTGCGGGTGGGATGTGTGGTTGAGGTAGCCCAGTTGTGTGGAAGCGGGTCATGGTTGTGGGATTGCGGTGAGAATGGCAGGGATGGTCTGATGCGTAGGATGTCTTCAATAACAAGTGGGGAAGTGGTGCAGGGTACACAATCATTGATGTTTTATTACTATTACTAGACATGAATTTCATTATTTGTTGAGTGTAACTTAGTGAGCTTTGGGTGGATAATATTTTTACTAGGTGCTTTGGTTTATCCTTTTCTCACGGGTCATTAGAATGCATCCCCACTTGTGCACGAGTGCTTTTGGTTTTCCCTTCGGAGTGTACCTGTATACTCACCCTACATATATAAAACTGCTCTTAGTTTTCTAAGAGGACTTCAAAGACCATGATGAACCCTATTAGCTCAAACACATGGACTATTGAAATTGTTGTTATCTTTTCATTCATTACATCCCTTTTTAGTTTTCTTGTACCATGTAGCACATTAATATTGGAACATGCATTTGGGAATGGATTTTTTTTCATTACTTTTACATCTAGAATAGATATTTTTTGGTATTTACTATATTTTATCTTGATCATACTAGATAAAAAGATTAATTACTTCTACATTACATGTGATTTTATACCATTGGTTCTATTCGCCACTTCAGGGCCTATTCTAGGCAGGCCTCGTGTGTTATTATCTCTGTTTCAAATTGAGGAAGGAAGGGTATGGAAATATTGTATATGTTACCTCATCATGGTGATGGTGATTCGTGATAGAATGGTATTAAAGGTTGGTTTATTAGATATAGGATGGATAATGGGTTGGGAACCATGAGGATTTCATGTGAAGGTAGGAAAATAGTGTTAGTAAATCACAGTGCATAAAATAGGACATGGAAGACTGGCTTGGACATAAGATTTTAGGCCCTCCATGATCTAATGAAAGGAATTGTTACCTACCAAAAAACCAAGTGATGCTACAGTAATTTGAAGGTAGAGAACCTAGAATAGATACATCCATAATAATGACTTGTGTTCTTGATTGTTATGGATGATCTGGGAATTTAAATAATTAAAAGGTTTAAGAAAAATATATATCCTCTACACTACTCATCCTTAGCCATTCCTTGTTTTCCTTGAAGCTATGGAACCACGACGACGACCACAAGTAGTGCGTGCGATGGAGGCCCAGAAGGTAGATCTGGCTAATCAGTGGAGGGCTGATTTAGGGGAGGAGGATCACAAGTGGAAGAGGACACTTCATGCCTTTCTACTGTAGACCCTCGGGAAGTATGAGGGTAGCGTCTCAGATATGGAGGCAGAGAGCTAGCTAGAGGATCTGGTGATATATTTCAGGTTGATGCAGGATCTGATAGAGGTATAGATTCCTCTAGTTGTAAGACATATGTGAGGAGAAGTGTTTTAGTTGTAGATGCTCTATCTTGGGAAGAAGAGGGAGTCTGAGGTTTTGTGGGCTGACATTGGGAGGGAGTTTCAGGTGGAATTCCTCTCTTCTACAATGAAGGCAGATATGAGTCAAAAGCAACACTCCCTTTAGTAGGGGAGTATTTTGGTGAGGGAGAAATGAATCAAGTTAACGAGTCTTCTTTTTTTACTCCAAACCTTTTTCTGGATGAGGAGTCTCGGGAGAGATGTTTATAGGACGAACTCCGACCTTCTCTTCAGTCTGTTCTTACTCTCTTCACCCTGTTTACTTACATGGAGGTACAAAACAAGGATGAAGTGGTGGAATGGATGCACATACTGGGAGGTGTGTCGTGATAGGGGAGCCAGTTGGGCTCGTCAGAGGGTATGGCCGTCAGCAGTTGGCCTCCAGCGTCAGGGCCTTCTAGGTTTTGGATAGTGGGGAGAAGGTCCCATCATTTTCATCTTTGATATCCCAGTACTTGCCCCATCCTTGTGTGCCCAAGAATGAGATGATTCACATGTGTAAGTCATGGAAATATTTTGATTTAGTGCACAGACTGAGTACATTTTGGTGGGCATGGGTAGGTTCACCACCCACCTTAGTAGCAGTAGTTTCCAGCCAGGCCCTTTCTACTGCAGCAGCTGGGACATCAAGATCCCTATCCTCTGAGAGTTGATGTTACAAGAGGAGGCAGACCACAAGGCTCTCCACAATGACCTCAACCAAGACGTGTTCGGGGAGGTGGCCAATAGCCCAGGGGCAGAGGAGTTGGTCATGGGTAGTTGCATGCTGCAGAGGCAGCAGTTGGAGATGGTCCAGAAGTTCTTTGAGGTATGACTAGTTTGTTTAGCACTCTTCCATATACCTTGTTTTATTCAGGAGCTTTGAACTCTTTTGATGGACCTAGTTTATCCCATTCTCTAGGTGTATATGGATAGAGACTTCCCATACCCCTGGTTTTGAGTACGCCAGTCGGAGGTCAAACCAACTTGTCCCATGTTTTTCAGGGATGTAGGCTATTGTTGAGGCCACATCAATATAGTGGGGACCTTATTTTGCTGCAGATGTAGTTGTAAGATTTAATATTAGTCATCGACTGGAAATTATCTATGTCTTCCATTATCATCTACTTTCGAAGAAGGATTATGTATTTAGATATGGTTGGTCAGCGTCTGACTTTCTTCAGCGATCTGGGTTTCCAGGAGGGAAAACGGCGAGTGGATCCCCTTATTTTCAAGTTAATAGAGATATCAGTGGAATTTGATAACTCACAGATGGTGGAAGTCATGGGTATTATTATTGAGTTAATGGATGTCTTCCTTGAAGAGGTAGTTACTCTACCCCCTCGACGTGATGTTGAGTTTGGGATAGACTTGCAACTCGGTGCCCATCTGATTTCTATGGCTCCCTATCAGATGACACTTTCTGAGTTGGGAGTGTTACAAATTCAGATTGACAATCTGATGAAGAAGGGTTCTTTCGATAGATCGAGTCACTATGGGGTGCTCCGATCTTGTTTTTAAAGAAAGAAGATGGTTGTCTCAGGCTATGTATATACTACCAGAGTCTGAACCGGGTGATGGTAAAGAACAATTACCCCCTCCCGAAGATCAAAAAAAAATGATCAGTTGAAGGGGTAGGATGGTTCTACAAGATTGATCTACAGTCAGGATATATCCAGTTGAGGGTAAAGGAGGGTGACATCTCAAAGACCAACTTTAGGTGTAGATATGGGGACATCGAGTTCTTATTCATGTCTTTCGACATTAAAAATTCTCTAGCCATGTTCATGGGACATATGAACTCTGTCTTCTAGGAATATCTAGACTGGTTTGTAGTCATGTTTATTGATGATATCTTGATCTACTCAAGATCATAGAAGGATCACACCGAGCATTTGATAATGGTTTTAGAGGACTTCTGACAGCACTAGATATATAGGAAGTGGTCCATGTGCATGTTCTGGACACGATAGGTGCACATCCTTGTACACATGTTGTCCGAGTAGGGAATATAAGTGGACCCATTGAAGGCCAAAGGGGTTTTTTCTTGGAATGCGCCCAAGAACATGGCAGAGATTTGCTGTTTCCTGGGTCTAGGAGGTCACTACCGAAGAATTGTTCACAGATTCTCCTAAGTTGTAGCACCATTGACATCCTTGACCAAGAATGACCAGGATTTTGTATGGTGTGAGAAGGTCCAAGAAGCATTCGGTTAAAATAATGGGTCTTTGGTTAGTGCCCATGATTTATGGTTTCTAGAGAAAGGGGTGATTTGAGTTTTTTTATGCTTCCGGCCGAGGCTTGTGGTATGTGTTGATACAATAGCAAGGGTGATCTCTTATGGGTCTAGGCAGTTACATCCCCATTTGTGTTACTATTCCACCCATGTATGTAAATTTCAACGGTCATAATCACACTAAATTTGTGGTGGCATTCCTTCATTGGGGAACGCTTTGTGGTCTTCACGGATCACAAATGATTAAAGTATATCTTCTCCCAGCGAAACCTGAAATTGTGGAAGTTAAAGTGGTTGGAGCTTCTTTAGGACTACGAGTTCAAAATTTCATACAACCCATGAAAGGAGAACATTGTGGCTGATGCATTGAAAAAGAAGTCGTATAAGGATGCATTTTGAGAATCTGAAGATGCTTGGTAGGCGATAGAGGAGTTGTCTATGCTACACCTGGAAACAAGGGAGGAGGATGAAAGAGGTTGTCTGTTCCAGATGACAGTGCATCCCTCTATATTGCAGTAGGTAGACGAGTCCCAGTGGGGGTACATGGAGGATGAAGTTATGTGCGGTTGTGTTGGCCATGAAATGCACCAGAGGGATGGCCAGAACACTGGAAAAATTGGATGTTGTTTCATGGAATGTATTTTGTCCTGATAGTAATGCATGAGAGAGTTGTTGCTGTGTTCCACCAAACACCCCTGGTGGTATACCCATAAGTTTCCAATATGTACCAGGGAATGGGGGATCAATTTTGATTTCCCGGGGTGAAGTGGGTAGTAGAATAGTTTGTGGAAAAGTTCCTCATGTGTCAGCAGGTGAAGGTCGAACAACACATCCCATGAGGTTTGTTACAACCATTAGATGTCCCCTAGTGGAATTTGGATGAAATTTAGATGGATTTATTCATGAGACTACCTCGATTTTAGGTAGCATACAATTCTATATAGGTAGTGGTGGACTGGCTGACGAAATCTGCTCACATTCTCATAATAATGGATTTTAGTATAGTGGATGATTTAGCACAGAGGTATGTGGATGAGGTGGTGTAGTTTCATGGACTTCCGAGGTCCATAGTATCTGATTGGGATACTCAGTTTAACTCATGTGTTTGGAAAGGATTTTCACATGCTTGATAACCCATCTATTCCTCAACACTGAATTCCACCCCATGACAGATGGGCAGACATAGTACACCATCCAGACATTGGATGATATGCTATGCTATGAGAATGTGTTTCGGACACTAGGGGATCATGGGCACGACACTTTCCTCTGGTATATTTTTCCTACAATAATATCTAACACTCTAACATTAGAATAGCTCCATTCTAAGGATTATACGAGATGCCTTGTCACTAACCTGTATGTTGGGTAGGGGTTGGGGAAGCAGGTGTTCTTTGACTGAAGGTAGTGCAAAGTATGATGGAGAAGTTTCATCTTATATGGGAGAGGTTGAAGGTGGATTAGAACCAATAGAAGTTGTATACCAATCATAGGAGAAGACCCTTATATTTTGAGGTTGGGGACCGCGTGTTATTGAAGGTCTCCTATTGGCGTGAGCAATGGAGGTTCGGTAGGGGAAGTAATCTTTATACCAGGTTCGTTGGGCCCTCTGAGGTGTTGAGGTAGGCAATCGATGTGGCTTATCAGCTGGCACTACCACCGCCACTACAGAGGATGCACGACGCCTTCCATCTGTCGCATCTCCATTGTTATCTACAGGAAGATTCACACATCCTCAGTTGGGAAATGCGAGATCTTGAAGACGATGCGACGTTTATAGAGCTACCGGTGAGGGTCGAGGATCATAAGGAGAAAGTGCTTCATGGATGAACCATTCCCTTGTTTTGTGTGTTTTGGATGCATGGTAGACTCGAGGAGAGTACCTGGGTAAGCGAGCCACAGATGCGCACCTAGTACCCAGAGATGTTTTGATGTTTTTTTTTCTATTTTGTTTCATTATTGTTTGTGATGTAGTGGATCACCTTAATAGCTTTGAAATGTGTTTTTTTATCCTATCAGTGTGAGTGGAGAGATATGACTATAAAAAGGAGAAATCATGATCAATAATCAAGACGTGTTAAGATGGATGTGATTAAACTTGTGCTGCCGTGTTGATGCCACTAAAAGTAGATAGTATCTTGAAATGGAGGAAGAGACTCCCAATCTATATGGTTGGATGGTATGACGTATATATTATGTGTGGTTACTTAGGGGAGAGGAGTGGTATTGAATCTGTGGTTGATCAAAATATATATAAGGGATAGATGTTAATAGATGTCAAGGGGGTGTACTCTTGGGAGGTATCTTTCATGGTGGGTTTTCATACCCTCTCATTATTTATGTTTTGTTTTGATTATCGAAGACCAGAATAGTTTGAGAGGTATCTAATGTAATGGACCGGACTATCATGGTCTATTACTTTTCAAATTCATGTGTTTGGGGTGCCCTGGACCCCATTAGTTAGTCCAGAGTGTGGAAAGTCATTAGCACAATGTCATCAAGGTGTCACCCATCAGTGACACCGATCGGTGAGTCACCGATCGACGTGACCTGATCGGTGTGTCACTGATTGGTGACATGGGGGATAAATGGTGTTTTATTTCCCTAGGTTTACCATAATTACACCTTTAATTTTTTTAACCTTTTTACAATGCGTTATGGCCATTTTATCCCCATAAACAACATATTAAATCCCCTAATAAAGGGATGACCCTCAACAGACCCGTTTTTCTCTTATTAAATGATATCCTTTAAGTAAAAACTATTATGGACACCACTCAAATTAGAATTGTTAAATATAATTTTACTCCATCATCTATAACCAACCAACCGCGTGGAGAAATCATGATCCGCCTTTAAAGTCGTTCATGATTTCTTATCCCATAACTCCATGATGTCGCTTTTTTATGGTATGGAAATTCTTTCTTATTCTTGGAAGACCTCATTAATTTCCTTGGTTCATTTGGACTCCCCCTCCCTAAGGCTAGTGGTGTGCTTGTGCTAGAGCCTTTCCCGCTCACACTTGGAGTCCCCTGAGTTCCTCCCCTGCAACTCGCGCATCCCCAGTTCTTGGCGTGAGGAGAAATACTTCGATCATTGATCATCCAAGTATGGGGTTTTACGTCATATTTCATTACTGTGTATCATGTGGGGTTAGTATAATAATGTTCTTTTGGGAATGGATGAAACCAAAACTAAACAATGTCATTAAAAGGGTGTTAATGAATGATGTGGTGTGTTTGATGATGCTTCTATAATCTTTTACCTTTCATATATGTTGTGAATTATTTGGGCTTCTGTCCACTAAAAATCAGGGCCATTGGTGGTCCATTCATGGGAACTAATGAACTTCGGTTTTCTGGATATTTCTATGATTTAATGGTTGTGACATAAAAACTAGTTAATCACGTAAACTCGATTGATTAAATTGATTCCCAATGAATAAGAATACTTTTTTGGTGACCCTGGTTAACCAAATTGAAAGGAAAGAATAAATGAATTGCGTATTTATATCTGAAAACTCCATTTCTCTGTTTTGTTGATGTTTACGGTTGATGCTTGTGAGGTGACATGGATAGGGATGGGATTCCTTGTTGTACATTTGTTAGATTGTTGATTTGGGGGGCCATGTGAGGTCGTATGTTGGGTATTGGTTTGGTATCTATACATTGAGGGATCTCACAGATCACTTTTGTTGTTTTTGACTTTACAAGATAACTGAGTGTGAATGATTAATTTTCTTCTTAGTTGTTCTTCTTTACTAGGATTGTAGATATACCTATTTGATGACTAATAGTGAAGAATTATCTAATTGGAATCACTTGAATATGATTACAATAATGGGTTCAATGGTGAATTTCTTTCTAGGAATGATTTGAGACTTGGTTGCGGCTGTAGTGTTTTTTATGAAGGAATAACAACTAGGGTGTTTGTGTATGGGCTGGTTTTTGAACCCCTAGATTTGGATGAGTTCCTATTTACCTAAATGTTTAATTTTAGTTATTATGTTTCTTATTTTTTCCTCACCCAAATTGATCACTTTTTGTCGAACTCCCCTATTTCATTGGGGAGGGTGTTTTTCTCAACACTCTTATGAGTGGCTTGTTATTAGATCCTTTTATGCTTCTTTTCTCGAGTATCCCAATACAAATCAGGCATACAGTGACGGCCTGATGTCCATTATACCCCATGATACTTCAGGAAGGGTATTTGTGTTTGTTGGACCATGTGTGTGTGTGTGTGAGGTTTTTTTACCATGTATCTTCAGGATGATCCCTAGGTGTCCTCGGTCATGGCAGTAGGTGTTATGGCCCAAGGGTCTTCAGGCATGGCAGTAGTTATACTTTTCTAGGTTTCTGTGGGTGGAGATGTGTGCGGTTATTATGGCCCAGGTGTCTACGGGCCGAATGTGTGGTTGTTATAGCCCAGGTGTGTGTGGGCGAGGTATGGTAGTGGGACTGCGTTGAGAATGTCAGGTATGTTTTGATACGTAGGATGTCTTCAACAATCAGTGGGAAAGTGGTGCAGGGTACATAAACATTAATGTGTTATTACTATTACTTTACTTAACTTGTGTTATTTGGGTAGTGTTCCTCGTTGAGGTTTGGGTGGATAGTTTTGTTACTGGGTGCTTTGGTTATCTCCTTTTCAAACGGGGCATTACAATGCCTCCACACATTTGAATGAGAGCATTTGGTTTTCCTTATTGAGTATACCTATATACTCACCCTACGCATATAAAACTAAATTATGGTTTCCATGAGGACATCTATGACCATGTCAGTCCGTATTAACTTAGACGCCCAGACCGTTGATGTTGTAGTTTTCTTTTCTTTTTGTACTTACCTTTGTAGTTTTCTCATACCTTGTAACCCTTTATTTTTGAAACATGCAATTGGTAATGGATTGTTTTGAATTTAAAGTTACTTCTATCATTGGTGTTTTATTGGTATTTACTATCTTATCACCCAATCCTATTAAATAAAAAGGGAAATTCCCTCTATATAACATTTCATTCTATACCCTTGGTGATCGTCTCCACTATAGGGCCTATTGAAGGTGGGTCCCACGGGTAATTATATCTCCTTCAACTTGAGGAAGGAAGGGTATGCCAATCTATTGTCCCTTCCATCTTCTTAGTGAATGTAGTTCTTGAATGATACAGACAAAAATATGTGTAGTCATTTTTCTATGATTATTCCCCCAATAATATTCAAATGTTTATTTAATTAATTTAATAGGAATAATTTATTCATAAACTACCTAATCATCCATTTAAATTCTTTCAATTCATTGCCCATACATTCACAGATTGAGTACATGTTCTAGAATAAAATGAATAAATGATATAAAATTTAAAATTATTATTTCATTAACATAATTGTAAATAAAAAGAGAATACATGCCAATATTGGTGAAGAAATTTTTCATAGATTTGTCATGAAAATTATTTTTCACCTTGCATGAAATGTATAAAATTTAATATGGATGATATAATTTTTAATTTCCCCATGTAATGCGATCTATATTGATTACAACCATGATCACTTAGTAATGATAAGATATCAAACTTATTCCCTAAAAATGGGTGAAATGGTTACTATTATTGACTAAAAACCAACATTAAGAGCAATATTTTTCCTTCCCAACTATTTCATGTTCAACTATAATAGGTTAATATTTACCATCTTGGGATTCCCAATCAACAATATGTCAATGTAATTTTTATACATAATTGTTTCATAAATTTTTATAATCAACTTCCCGAAAGAAAATGTACCAATAAATTGGAGGAATTCATAATAATAAATAATGAAAATAAACATGATAAGGATCAACTTGTATATCTCAAGGAACATGTTTACTTATGTCTAGGTGTAATAAAATATTATTTTTTGTGACATATTATAAATTAAATCTACTGAAATAAAAAATAAGAGTCATCCCAATCACTATAAAATTTTGAAATTTTCTTATATATTCCATTCACACCATAAAATTTGAAATAATATGGATAAAATATTATTATATCCACTCATAAAAATGGTATACAATAAAATATTGGTATGTTTTATTTATATAAACAATAAAATAAGATACAAATTAAGAATCCAACTATTTATATTCCAGTGTAAGGATGTGATTAGCCTAAAATGGAGATAACTTAATATTATAAATCCACCATCCTCTAAAAGAAATATTAGGGATCAACCTCAATAGAAATATAAAATCAAAAACATATTTATCAAACCATGTGAATAATTTCACCAATATTTTTTCCTCATAATGTTATATAGAGTATCAATCTTAATGAAATTTATTTATTACAATATTCATGATATATTTTTATATAAAATATATTACAATGTATGGATTTTTATCAATTAAATAAAATTTATCCTCTACATGAATAGGAAAATTAGTTCTAGGTGTTATAATATTCTATTCAAATTCAATAAAACATTCCATATATTTCATATAAGAAGTAGAAAATTGTGGAAGATCTTAATGGGTTTTCTTTAATCACCATATAATCATAGGTAATAAATGAAAACCCAAAAAATAAGGATATATATATAATGGATCAAAAATGAAATGAGAATAAAAAATATAGAATAATTGAAATTACATAATATTATTAATCTCTATATTTTTAGGGTGTTCATTTCATAACTATCATAAAAGCAGAAAACAATGATTTCCTTCTTCAAAGGGGACGCAACAACCTTTGGATCCTAGTGTATTACATGATGATATTGATTTTTCTAGATGGTTTATAGTGCCTCAATACAAAATTTTTAATAAGAAACCATAGAGGAAGAGAGAATTGAATATATTGTAATGTGATTTGGTACAAAACAACAACACACTGATGATGGGAAGACTTCCATTTTAGAGGAAATTATCAATAAAATTTATATAATGAAGTGCATCATATATTGAGTGAGAACTCCTTTCATCACCATTGAATTGGTATTCATAAAAATATTCATAAAATAATGTATCTTCTAAAAAGGAAAAAAACATTCATTAATAAGTACGAAACTATGACAGAGTGATGTGGCAGTGTATTCACCCCATGCATGCATAATGATAGTCACAACAAACGTTGTTTCCATTAACTATATCACTGATATAATCCAAACACGAGACAAATACTTTTTATTATTGTTTATACCATTTTATTTCACATATTATAATCTAACACTTGATGTAAAATATTATAAGGTATTTATAAAAAATATAAGAACTCATTATCAATCGTTTCAAACTCATATAGATATTTTTTTTGTAAGATCTATTCATTTTAGAACAAATAATTTTTCAAAAAATCATTCCTTATCTAAAGAAATAACTATGTGACATTAAAATCCTTAGTTGTAATGAAAAAGAATATAAAATCCCTATTTTATAGATATGAATAGACATTGTCCCCTAAAAAATCCTTAGTGCCACTCAGGTTACGAAATGTATGATGTGAACTCCACAAAATATACTCATATATCTATATCAACATGTCCATCATAAGATGTAACATGTATATTGAATGAAAAACAATATAAACCATTTTTCTGTGACATCGAGTGATCAATGGACATGGGAAGTGTGGATGTATTATAGTTAAGCTCAAACTGTCTTGTTTCTCTGAAAAATGTTGAACAGGTCGATGAATACATCACTTGTTATTCCTCTTATATATGAGTTCATAAAATACCATATATCTATGTATATTAAAATCAATATGTGACTCATCTATGGTTAAACATGAATTTTCTCGATGAAATTCAATCAATTTCCATACGTATAAAACTCATCACACATGGGAACAAATCCTATATTGGGAATTCTCAATATAATGACATAATAAATAATATAAACAACCAGCCATATATTGTACAAGTTCACTTTTTTAATACACAATGTTCGGTATCAAATTATAGTAATTATCATGCCAGTTATGTCATTAGCATTTTGTAGGAATGGTGTATAATTATTCATTTGGAAGAATTTGGGATGAATGATAGCGTCACAGACAACAAAGCAGTTAGATATTCATACGGTGAGGCTACTAGGGGGTCATGTTCAAGTGCACCCCTTATTATGGGATTAACTGAATTAGTATCTTGGAAAATTTTTTTTGGGATATTTTATTAACTCCAATCGTCTATATTAAAGTTTACCATCAACATTGATAGGGTACTGTAATAATTATAATCTTACCAAATCGTCATATGAAAGGGGAATATAAAAGTTCGAAACGACTTATAGTAATTATAGTAGTGTTTAGTGGAAATAATGATGGGTAACTATAGCTCTGTAGACTTCCATCCACTGATCAATATAGGATAGTGTACTTACATTTCATTTGGTGGCACTATAGTAATAATGGTTACAATTATATGTATTGATTTAATGTCTCCTTTAATATATGTGTTTGATTAATCTGGTAATTTTTCCTTTAATATTACTCTTGTAATATTGTGAAATTATTTTTGTCCTTGGAGGTAGGTATTTTTATGAACAACAAAATTTACTATGTCTTGTTCATATTCTTTAAATTTATTATTTTATTCATAATCTACAAACCATTACATCATTGTGACACCCATAATTTTCACAATAACTTGTATCAATGGTTGATTTATGAATATAATGTCATATTTTATTTAATTCAATTATGAATATGGAATATTGAAGTTTGAAGATCTATTGCTTTGATGGAATTTAATTTAGTGACATGATGTTTTAGTTATATGAATATATTTCTAGGATAAGTGGTAGTTTCTGATTCTATTTGAGAAAACAACTGATATGGAGAAGGAATAGTGGGAGAAATATGATTAATAGATTATAAGATTTTTGTTCATTAAATTGGAAAAAAAATTGTTTAACATCCAAAATGAGGTGATTATATAGGTCTATATGAAATCTTTTAAGAATATGTACAAGAAGACTTCTGTGTCAAATCAATAGTACCAGATGTGGTGATTATTTAATATAGAGATATTTAAATGGAATATTTTTTTTGATTATTTCCAATAACTCAAGACCATCATAGGTCTATTATAATTAGTGGGAATTATAATTGATGTTGAGGAATGTGCTCTGGTTTTACTGTCTTCATTACGTGATAGCTAGGAAGCTATTATAATATTCATGAGTAGTTCTTCAGGGAATAAAAATTTGGTTTTAAAGAATGTGTGAGACCTAATCCTCATTAAGGATATCAATGAAGAGAATTGGGAATATTAATTTGTTTTTATATAAAGATGGAAGGATGTGGTAGGTTTTTCATTCAAGATAATAACATAGGATGATATAAATCAATAGAAAAGATATAAGATAAGACAAAAGGACTAGACCTACTTGTTGGACATGTGGGAGGAAATGAAACATAATGAAGTAATAAAAATAATAATTTAAGGCACACAAAACTAATTAAATAAACATGGTAGATAAAGGATACAATGATTTGTTGCTGCTGAGCATGGATAGAAATATGGAGTCTTGGAATTTAATTTTAGGGTTATATTTCCATTGCACATCATAGAATGATTTCTTGAAAATAATGTCTATGATAACCCTGCTCTTTATCACACACATAATCATGATTTATTACATAAACATCACTTGATAAAACATAGAATATCAAGAGGTCTACTGTATTTGGGGCTTAGGAACATTACATAACAACCTTGAACATAAAAACAAAACAACTTATTGAAAAATTCTTTTACATGACCACTACAATCCCTCATACTTAGCTTTTCATGGGATAACCTGAGGACATGCAAAAAAAGGGTGATAAATAAACCCCAATAAGGGAGTTAACAAGTCATAATGTGAAATATATAATAATGATTGGAAATATTCATATCAATGGAGCATAAGAGGAACATGTAAATAAAGGCATGATATAACATGATTAACAAGACATGGAACTGTGGAAACAACATTTAACATGGAATTAGCATGATCCAAGGCTTATTACACATGGAGAATGAGTAAAACCTCATTTCCCTTGAAATAGAATGAGTAAATCCTCATTTAATTTGATGTATCATGGTGCTAATCTTTACCCAAGGCATTGGAGCGCTATCAGGGAACACCCTTCTAAAACATTTCAATCTAATGTAGAAATGTGCCACATGGATCATATAACATTTATTTATTAAACCTCATCATTTATTCCATAATAAAGGAAATGTGGAATTAATACATCAAACACTATAATCAGTATGTAATTTTTCATAGTGGTGAATACCCATGATAGAGAAATGGGAATAGTATTCATTGCACAATAACATTTTCATGGAAAATCATGGTGCAATTTTGACAGTGTAATGACGTGACATAAAAATTCATAAAAATGGATGATGTGAGATAAATGGGTGTCTCATAATATTTAAATTAAACAGACAGTAATGTGGTCATATAGATACTTGTCCCAACAAATGTAATATAAATCATATTCATAATACAAAACAATTGCTTGAACGGGAAATAGAAGACATAATTTCTTTATAGAATTGTGGCCTGGTAACAGGTGTACACGAAATACATTAATGAGAAATAAATAGATCTCTAATAATTTCAATCATAAATATAGCATTAAGGTGGAGGTTTTAAATCATACCCCAACATTTTTAATTGAAATTAAACGGGTATAACAACATAATGAAATTGAGACAAAAATGAGAATGGGAGAAATCACTTACTTGGAAGTGTGATACCAAATGCTTGGGAGAGGCATGAGAGAGGCTCTTTTGGAGCTTAGAGCGCCTTGGGAGCATTCTAGAGAAAGGATTTACAAGTTTGGTTTATCTAAAAGTCTTTGAGAAAAGATGAAGTGGGAGATTGGGTTGGTTTATATAGGGAATGAGATAGAATTCATTATTATTTAGGATTGGGTCATGACACATTAAACTAATCAATGTCACAAACCATCCCCTGGTTTTTGCCCATTTTTTTCCCAAAGGGGAGTGGAAAAGAATATAATATATGGACAGTGGATTAACATCTTAAAATAATAGGGTGGCGTATGTTGATTTGAGTCACACTCTCAAGGAAATTCATTTAAAAAGTAAAAATGTTTCGTAACTCTTAGAGGGTCCACTAATGTTTTGTAAAAAAAATAAAACAAACCTAAAATCACATTATGTTAATGTTAAAACATATATTTTCCGAAAATAATGTTTTTAATATTTTATAACATCACTATTGGGTCATCATGAAGTCATAAAACAAATTATATATTCAAACGTTATTTAATTTTTAACGAAAATTCGACTGTCTCAGAAAATTATGAAAAATTCACCATTGGATAATTTCAATGTCCTGATTCAAAAAATTATCCATTTTATCAAAATGATTTTATAAATATGATAATTTTTACATTTAAATTAAAAACCATCATTTATAAAAAAATCACGGGTTTTGAAAAAACAATTTCCAAACCTTAATAAAAAATACAATTTCATTCATTAAATTATATGATCATTTCTATTTAATATAAAATTAAATTAATAATAATAATAATATTTTAATAAAATATTTTTTAATTCAATTAATCATTAATTAGTTAAAATAGATTTCATCATTCAATATTAACTAAAAATACTATTTTCTCTTTAAAAACTATTTTCAATGTAACAATAAATGAATTTATATTCATTATTATGTACAAAAATAATGCACAAATTAATAGTGCTAAGGCCTTGTTAAATAACCCCTTATAACACCCACATAATACCGAAGGGTAAGTTGTGTGATTGTGACAAACACTTGTGGTGGCTCGGATAACATTGCATGCATGGTAATCTCTATCAACTTCTACTTCTCTCGTAGGTGATTCCACTAGAACTTAACATATTAAAGCTCGACTTGGGCTTGTCCAAGAACAAAGCCAAATGATTTCACCTCTTTTATGAGCTCTGGAAAATTGGCTTCATATGGGAAAAGTCTACTGGATGAGTCCATCACACCCTTTGTCTGTGTGATTTGGATTTGTTAAAGACCAATATTTATTATAATCATGTGATCATTGTTCAATGACTATATTTGCAACGATCACAATTTACAATTGTATTTTAATATCAAAAAACATAAACTATATAATTTTAAATTCGATATAAACATTTTACATAATGAGTCATTTATTTAGATTAATAGAAATTTTCATTAATGAATGCTGGGATCATTACAATCATCCCCGCTTAAGAATATTTTTATCTGAAATTTCCATTTCCCACTCTAAAACATATGTGGGTAAGTCTGCTTTATCATTTCCTCGGATTCCCACGTCGCTTATTCAAACATGTGGTTTCACCACAAGAACTTTACGAGGGCCATTGTATTATTCTGTAGAACTTTCTCTCTATGATCTAAGATCATGAATGGTTGCTCCACGTAAGAAAGATCATCCTCTAACTGTACCACCTCGAAAGAGAGTACATGTGAAGTGTCAAGTGTGTACTTCCTTAAGAGGGTTACATGAAAGACATCAGGTACATTGTCCATGGTAGGTGGAAGCTCTAGGCAATAGGAAACATCCTCAACATGATCAATAATCAAGACTAGGATGATATACATTGGACTTAAATTCCATTTCATTCAAAATGTCATGAACTTCTTCCACTGAGATATAGTAGAAATACCATGTCTCTAATATTAAACTCAAGGTCTTGTTGATAGTTATCTTCATAACTCTTCTGTCGAATCTGGGATTCATTGATAAGATTCTAAATGGTTTTCACCCTCTCCACAATTTCTTCAATGATTTATGGTCCTTCCAACTTATGCACACTGACTTCATCCAAACATGCTAGTGTTCTACACCTTTTACCATAAAGGGCTTCATATGGTGCCATTTGGATGCTCGAGTGGAAACTGTTATTGTAGGAGAATTCAACCAGTGGAAGATTTTGGTCCCATTTTCATTTGAAGTCCATAGAACATGATCATAGACTATTGTTTAGTGTGTGAATATTTTGCTCAAACTGGCCCTCAGATTTAGGATGATAGGTCGTGCTGAAGTTCAGTTCAGTTCTTAGAGCATTTTTGATTCTTTTCCAGAACTTCGAGGTGAATCTGAGATCATGATAAAAAACAATAGATAGTGGTACACCATACAGCCTTACCACATATTTGATTTAAATCCATGCAAGATGATCTAATTATAAGTCCTCTCAAATATCTATAAAGTGAGCAGTCTCCGTAATATGATCCACAATGACCCAAATAGCATTGTTTCCACTGGATGTCCATGGAAGTCCAGTGACAATGTCCATGGTAATGTTGTCCCACGTCCATATTGGTATGGGTAGTAGTTTCATTATCCCCTTAAACCTTTTCCTCTCATCCTTCACTTTCTGACATACCAGAAACATTAATGTATATTCCACAATATCTCTTTTCATATTGTCCCACCAAATGTCTTCTCAGAGATGTCGATACATCTTTGTGCTCCCTGGGTGAATAGAGTATTTTGAGCTATGTGAGTCATCCAGAAGCTCCTTCTTTTTCTCTGGATTGGAGGGTTCACATAATCATTACCCAAATCACATGATTCCATCCTTTTTATAAATTAACTCTGAGGATTCCCCATTTCTGATAGCTTCCACCCTTTTTAAAAATTTCGACATCCTTTCATTGATCATCCTTTATTTTCTTTAAAAGACACGGTTGAGAATTCATTTTTTAAAGGGTTGTTGATGTTACCTTCTTTAGTATTCCCATGTCCAACTTCATCAAATATAATAATATTGGATCCATCTCAATTCTTATCAATGTTATAATTGCTAGATCCATTCTACATAGAAATCTGCCACCTTGTTCACTTTCCGAGGGTGGTAATAGATTGAGCATTCATAGTATTTGATTGGATCTAACCATATTTTTTGGACCATGTTCAAATCCTTATCTGTGAATAAATAATTGAGCCTTTTTGGTCCATATATATTTAAAACATCTCCTCCAAAAAGATAATTCCGACAATTTTTAAAGTGATGATCACTACATCCATCTCCAGATCTTGTGTTGGATAACTCTTCTCATGAACTTTTAATTTCCTTAAATCATATGCAATGAATTCTTCATTTTTCATCAACACAAATTCAATTCCCTTCTTCGAAGCATCACTAAATACCATAAAAAGTTTTCCACTAGTCGATAATGTGAGCACGGGCATAATGATACGCCTCCTTTTCAAATACTTGATGATTTCTATGCATTCATCACTCCACATAAACATTACTCCCTTCTGAGATAACTTGGTAAGATCGATGGACAATCATGAAAAATTTCTCACAAATAGTCAATAATATCCAGCTAACCCCAAAATAAAATGGATATCTGTAACCGATGATGGCCACGACCATCCCTCTATTGCAGCTATCTTGTAGGGATCAACAGATATACCATGGATTATGATGATATAGCTCAAGAATGATACCTTCTTCAACCAGAACTCATATATGCTGTAATTTTCATAGAGCATCTCCCTTCACAAGGTCTCTAATACAGTGCTTAGATGCTCTTCATGATCCTACGTGTTTTTGGAGTATATTAAAATATCATCAATAAGGACTACAACTAATGTTTCAAGGTAATATCTAATGACTCTATTCATGAAGTCCATGAATATTGATGGATAATTGGTGTGTCCGAAATAAATTACTATGAATTTATAGTGTCTTTATGTTGTTTGAAAAGTTTTCTTGAGGATATCTTTCTTCTTCACCCTTACTTGATAATATCGCCCATGAAAATCCACCTTGGAAAAGTATTGTGCTCCAAGAAGCTGATGGAACAAGTCATCAATTCATGGGAGGGGATTCTTTTCTTTATCATGTTTTTGTTGAGGTTTTTTGAATCAATGAAAAGGCACATTAAACCGTCCTTATTCTTAATGAAGAGGGATGGTTCACCCCGTGGTAGAGCACTTGGGTGTATAAACCCTTTATCCAGATTCTCCTGTAGTTTTTTTCCAGCACCTCATGCTCCAAAACAGAAATTCTATACAGAGTCTTGGATATTGGAAACTCCCAATGAATAAGATCAATTGAGAATTCAAAATCTCTTCTAGGAGGAAGAATAGGAAATTTCTTGGGAAACACTTTAGCAAATTACTTCACAATAGGCATGTTTTGAAGGATGGTTGCTTCATTGGACTCAATAATTTAAGCTAGATACGTGTTATAATGGGGAAATAATATACATGATTGATATGATTGACCTAAATATGGTTCATCTTCCTCCTTGAAATTATATAGAATCGATGTTTGATTCTACATATGGAGAGTGATCTACCTCTCATGGCAATTTATGTGGGCTCTATATAAGGAAATAAAATCAATGCCGATAGTTGAATGAAATTATATATGAGGGAGTATGAAAAGGTTCTCCAGGAAGTTCAGTCCACAAATTATGACAGGGGAGGAGCTATATTCATGGGATGAAATGATTTCCACATTTTCCATACTCACCATCATATTTACTTCAATTTTTTGTGGTGGTGATGGGATTGTTCTACTATTGATTCGGGATATAAAAGAATTCCTAGAACTATAATAAAAATGTACATTCTCTATTCTTGAATGAATAACTAGTGTACCTGTCACTACTTTGTTTTCGGTGTTCACTTCAGTGGTATTGATGGAAAAGCTCACCCTTTCTGCCTTGGAGGTTGTTGGTAGTCTCAGAAAACCTTTGTCTTAGGGCACTGATTTGCAATGTGCCTTGGTTCTTTGCAGTTGAAGCAATGAAAAATGCATTGAGGTTCGAATGGTGTGTTCCTCTCCTCTGTCGCAGCTGCAGGTTTTTTTGTAGATCATTAATATCCTGGCTCCCTTTACTTACACACCTATAAAATTTCCTTGTCCCCTTCAGGCAATTTCTAGAGTGCTTCTTCATCACCATTGGCATGTTGTTTGATTGATCTTCTTAGCACCGTTGTATTTATCCATCGTACTTCCAGCATTGAAGTCCACCTTATGCTTCTTATCCCCTTGATACCCTTAGGATTCAACAATCTCCATTTTGACCTTGATGGAACATTAGACAATTTCTTCATAGTTGTCTAAGTCACGAATTGCTAGAGGTTTCTACAAGCTAGGATTCAGCCCACAAAAGAAGAGATCAACCTTGCATTCAGGGGTAACAACATTTCCGAATACGTATCATGCATGCCTTGTGAAGTTCTCCTCGTAAACTTCAACAGATTTGTCATCGTTTTTCTTGTGTGCAATAAAGTCTCTTTCCATCTCATTTTAGAGGGTGCATAGAAAATAATTATCAAAAAACAAATTCTAGAAATCCTTCCATTCAAACACCTCGACATCCTCCTCCGACATTATATTTTTTATCAATGTCCACCATAGATCAGCTTCACCCTCTATATGATAAACAAACTGAGAACCTTCTCTTGTTCGGAATAGGGAAGTATGGATAACATATTTTTAATGGAATTGATCCATTGTTCAATGATTGAGGGATCATATGATCCATTACAAGTAGGAGGAATTTGTCTAATGAAGCTCCCAATAGTGACTTTTTCTTTATTAGGGGGGTTGAATGTTCCTCTTGACCCATGTTTCTATTCAAATACTGGGCTAACTAAGTGATAAGCGTGACAAAGTTCGTAATTACCACTCCCATCAGATTGGTCATCTCCTTTGTAGAGTCTTCACATAGATCTTCACATCGATTATTAGCCCAATTCCTCATACTACAAGTCATTGGTTAGAAAAAAAGGAAAGTTAGGGGTACCAAATAAAGGGTAATCCATGGAAAAAAACAGGTGACTTATAAATTATTTTAATTCCATTACTTATGAATCTATAGGATTAAATCTATGTTATTCATGATCTACTTTCTAACATATATACTAAGGGGAATTCTTTTAATTCCCATAATAAGGGTTCATACTATGCTTGTCAATTTACCAAACCATATCCCCCGAGAGTGTTGTAACCAAGAGTCCAACAATAACTATTGTCATGTACCATGATACCCCGAGTCATGCCCAAAACTCCTTGTCGGGGTTTTCACCACTACGTACATTTGTGCCAGAGCTGCCTCTACCTGCTCATATCATGACCTAGATGTATTTTCTTGATAAACCACTTACTCAATACTCACAAAAACATAGTCTTGTCTCTAAGGGTTTACAAGGGTTTTCTAATCATAATCCCAAAAATAACTAAAACTACCCTCTGATCCCTAATATGAGAACCCTACACTTTATTACACACTTAAACATTATTTATTACATACCATTCACTTGATACAACATATAAGATTGAGAGTTTTAGTGTTTTAGGGTTTTAGGAACATTACAGAACAACATAGAACATAAAAACACAACAACTTATTGAAAACTTCCTTTACATGACCACTACAATTCTTTTTACTTAGCTTTGCATGGGATAACCTGAAGATATGCATAAGAAAAGGGTGAGCTATAAATCCCATTAAAGGAGTTAACAAAATATAATATGAAAGGTATAATATTTGTTTGGCAATAGTCATATAAATCGACCATAAGAGAAACATGAACATAATGTCATCATATAACATGATAAACATGACATGGAAATGTTGCAACAACATTTAATATGGAATTATCATGAGCCAAGGATTAATGAACATGGATAAAGAGTTGACCCTCATTGAACTTAAATTATAATGATTAAACCCTCATTTCAATTGACATATCATGATACTGGTCTTTACCCAATCCATTTGATTGATATTTGGGTGCATCCTTTATAAACATTTCATTTCATGCATAAATGTCCCACATGGATCATATAACATGGATTCATTAAACCCCGTCATTTATTACATGAGAAAAGAAATGTGAAATTCATACATGAAACATTATAATCATTATGTATATGTGCATAAAGTTGAATACCCTTGATAGAGAAATGGGTATGGTATTCACTACACAATAACATTGGCTTGGAAAATCGCTGTGTAATTTCGGCTCTGTAACGACGTGACATAAGAATTCATAAAAATGGTTGATGAGGGAGAAATGGGTGTCTCATCATATTTACATGAAATTGAATGTAAGAGATTCATTTATATACATGTACCAATAATTGTAATGGAAATTAGATTCATAATATAAAACAATTTCTTGAACGTGAATGTGAAGAGATAATTTTTTATGGAATTTCAGCATGTTAATGGGAGTACATGGAAGTCATTAATGAGAGAGAAAGAGTTATATCATCTTTTCAAACATAAATAGATCAGTATTGGGGAGGTTCTAAATCATACCACAACATTTCTCATTGAATGTAAAAGTGTATAACAACATAAGGATATTGAGACAAAAATGAGAAAGGAAAAAATCCCTTACATGGAAGTGTGATCCCAAAGGCATGGGAGAGGCTTGTGAGATGCTTCATGGAATCTTAGGGATCATTGGGAGGATTATGGAGAGTAAAGGGAAAAGTCTGGACGAAATCCAAAGTATTTTAGTGAAGAAGTTGGATCTTGGGTGGGTTTATATAGTAAAGGACAGTGAATTATTTATTATTTAGGTTTGGGTCACCACACATTAATCAAATCAATTCCACAAACCAAAAAATGGTTTTTGACCATTGTTTTTAAAAAAGGGGAGTGGAATACAATATTTTATCAATCAAATGGTCAAAAATCTTAAAATAATAGCGTGGATTATATAGAGTTGAGACACACTCTCAAGGAAATACATTTTAAATGTGAAAATGTTTTATAACTCTTGGAGGGTTCACTAATGTTTTGTAAAATAAATCAAAAACACTTAAAATCACATTATTTTAATGATAAAAAATCTATTGGCCGAACATGAAGTTTATAGTATTTTATTACATCACTATTGGGTGATTACGATGTCATAAAACACATTATATATTTAATCATTATTTAATTTTTACCCAAAATTCCACTATCTTAGAAAATAATGAAAAACTCACCGATCGATAATTTTGACATACTGATTCCAAAAATAATATCCATTTTATCTAAATATTTTTTTAAATTTTTTAATTTTTACTTTTAAAATAAAAACAGACATTTATCATAAAATCACTGTGTTTGAAAAAAATAGTTTTCAAAACATAATAAATATTACAATTGAATTTTGAAAATTATAAAATCATTTAAATTTAATAAAAAATTAAATTAATAATAATAATAATATTTTATTAAAATATATTAATGACCCTCAAATTCTAATTGGCTTGAGAGTTCAACAAGTCATTACTAGGCCTTAAGTGACATCCCCATAGTGGAAAAGGATGGACATAAATGCTGAAGGGTTTCAATGCAAGTTGGGGCGATTTACCCTTTATGAAATAAACCAACCAAAACATCACTAAAAACCACTATATGATTCATTTTAATGAAACAACCAACACATGCATTACCAAGAGAGAACAACTCTATTCCATAATCAGATACATAACCAATACAATCTCAGAGTACCAAGCGGAAGACTAAATAAAAGACCCAAAACATGGCAAGACACACTTCACAGCTCCACAATGAGCTCTATGCATCATGCACCACCACATATCCCAAGAATAACCAAGAACCACTAGTAATGAGATGCTTTACCTTTACTTGTGTCCTGGAATACATTATCTGCAAAAGCACCAAAGTTCTAAAGTAGGGGTGAATATAAAACTCAGTATGTTTCCCCAATGACTTCCCTACTCATGCCACTAGGATAGAATGGTTATAAACATTTATATAAAGAATAGTTTATATAAAACATTTTCTCCAAAGCATTTTATAACTAAATATAAACAAGTTTTCAAAACCATTCATAACCAAAATAATTCCAAAATAAATTGAATACAATTTTCCAGCAAGTTATTTTTCCGAAAATATAACCAAACAAGCTTAAGAACCATTTCACAAACATTCCCTTTTTGGCATACCCAACCATTTCACAAACTCATGAAACCAACCATGAATGCTACCTGAAATACGGGAGAATCCCTAACCCTTATCCATCCTAACAATGATGGGGGCGAATTCTTACCCTTATCCAACCCAAATTCACATGAATGCTTGACGGGGGAGTGCGTTAACCCTTATCCATCCCAATACTGATGGGGGGATACCTCTAAACCTTATCCATCTCAAATGAAATTTTAATGATTGACTTGGGAGAGACCTAACCCTTATATATCCTAAAACAGATGGGGGGGGGACCCCTAACCTTTATCAGTCCCAAATGTTATATGAATGTTTGATGGGGGAGAGCCCTAACCCTTATCCATCCAAACACTAATGGGGGAGACTCCTAACCCTTATCCGTCTCACATGCCCTGAACATACTCAACCATCATGTCAACAACCAGGTGTGTTCAACCAAGTCAAACCATTTCAATGCTTAACCATTTCAATTACAAACCATTTAAATAAAACTCCCTTTTTGTAGAAAACAAAATCCATCAATGTCATTTCAATCTCAATCCATTTCAATAAAACACCATTTTTATGGAAAATACATTCTTCTTAAAACCATTTACAATTTCAGAAATCATAATTTAATATCAACATTTTAAATTCAAGAAGTTAAATCACTTTGCACAACAATTTACCATTATTTCACAATCTCATCAAAACCATAAATCATCCCTAATGAAGATTTATTTCATGATTTTCACAATCAAATACATTTAAACAAAACAATTTGAAACTATGCTAATTAATTATAACAAGAGGAGTCGTGAGTGAAACATCCTACCTCAAAGGTTTTGACAAAAACGCTAACAAACGGAGAGCACACAAGAAAAACGGGTTGGTTCTTAAAAAACCCACCTTAGATATTTTCTCCTTGCATGATCAAGACCAAATCTCATCATATTTTTCATCCAAACACTTACATCTATCCATAGCTGGAGTATATCTACGAATTCGAGAGAAGAATAGATGTATATCTATGTAGATCTGAGAAACTGATCAGGAACGAAGAAGAATAATCACACAAATCAAGAATCCGGCTTTGATTCGCCAAGATAAGACTTTGGATTGCCTCTGGAATGAATGGAGAACCCTCAATGAACTTTGGAGAAGAAAAATACCAAGTTAGAGCCACTTAGAAGGAAAAATGAGCCACTTAGAGGAAAAAATGCATGAGATCCACCTTTATATGATTTCATTTAAGTGGTCGCACGGTTTTCTTGCATGGTTAGACAAACTGTGTGCTAACCGTGCATTAACTACTGCCTCGGCCATCCTTCTCACATGGTTTGGTCGCATGGTTAGACAAACCATGCACCTCCCATGTGGAAGCTTCGGCCTCCAAGACCAACTATGCACGATTTGGCCGCATGGTTTAGAAAAACCGTGTGTCGCCCGTGAGACTTCCCCTTTTTCCACAAAACATCATTCAGAGTTCTCCCGACTCTCCCATTCATCACCCTTAACATTAAACCCACTAAAAGAATCAAGATAGGGTTACATATAAGAAACCCACGGTACTAAATTCTCCCCACTATTAGTATTTCCGTCCTTGGAAAGTAGAAAACCTTCACCCAACTGAAAGAGTTCCAGCCACTGCTCTTTTATTTCCTTTTAACGTTCCCAAGTATCTTCTTGAATCTAACCATGCTGCCATACAATGTGAACTAGACTGATTCTATTTCTACAGAAGACATTCTCTTACCTATCTACAATCCATACGAGTATATGTATCAATGAAGAATCTGACTCTTGGTCAACATGATACCATATGATCACATGGTCATGATAAAGCTGATACTTTTTCCACTAAGATACATGGAAAACATTATGCACCGAACTAAACCATGGTGGAAATTCCAAGAGATATTCCACATCACCGACCCATTCCAGTATTTCAAAAGGGATAATGTATCTAGAATATACCTTTCCCTACTTCCCAAAATGACGATGTCCAAGCATTGGAGAGATCTTCAATAAGACATGATCACCCAATACAAACAACAACGGTCTTCAACGGTGATCTGCATAATATTTATGATGAATCTGATCCATCTCCATCATCTTTTTAATCAACTGGACCTTCTCTATTGTTTCTTGGACAAGGCTCGGCCCAACTACTGATGTTTCACTAGTTTCCACCCAGCATAGGGGAGAACGACAAGGATGCCCATACAATGCTTCAAACGGAGTCATGAATATCGTGGCTTTATAGATGCTATTTTATGAGAACTCCAATATGGGTATATGATCATACCATGAGCCACCAAAATCCATTACACAAGACTGTAACATATTTTACAATGTTTTTATCATCCGCTCATATTGCCCATCCTTTTAAGGATGATATGTCATGCTCATAGTCAACTGTGTACTGAGGGCCTGCTGTAATGATTTCTAGAAATGAGATGTGAACCTAGGATCTCTATCTAAGAATATAGACACTGGTACACCATTCCTATTTACCACTTCTCTAATATAGATTTTTTAAAGATCTTCAACCGTATGGGTTTCACGAATAGAAAGGAAATGGGAAGACTTGTTTAGACAATCCACTATCACACAAATGGCATCGTGTTTCTGGAACATTCTCGGATGACCTGTAACAGAATACATTTCTATCTGATCCCATTTCCACATTAGTATAGGTAATGATTGTAACATACTAGCTAGTCTTTGATTCTCTACTTTAACCTACTGACAAATTAAGCACCGTGAGATGAACTCAGCCAACTTCCTTTTCATTCTTCTCCACCAAAATTGTGCCTTCAATGCCATATACATATTCAGTGTACCTAGGTGTAAAACAATCTTGAATTATGGTAAGAATGAAGGAGTTCTTGAAATTTTATTTCTACAACCATCTGATCTCTGAAACACAGAACTGAACCCCCATCAAGTGTTCAGCCATCAATGGTCTCCCAACCACTGAGTTTTGAACTTACAACTAGACATTATGCATCACATGTTTGTTATTATTTGATTATCATTACCAAACCAGGAAAAAGTGTAACTGAAATGAAAAATGCAACATCACCACGGTTTTCACATTTAACATGCACGTCGGCTAAGACCAACATCAACTTCCATTCATCTGAAGAAAATTTTTCTAACTGAGCATATGACATTCTACTCAATGCATCTACCACCGGATTCCCCTTTCCTAGTGTGTACATCGAGACAAATTGAAACATCTAGAGATACTCAATCCACCTCCTATTCCTCAGATTCAAATCTCGTTGTGAGAAAATGTCTTTCAAGCTTTTGTGATCTGTAAGCACAGTAAATTTCTCACAAAATAGATAATGTCTCCATGTTTTCAATGCATGGATTACTGTAGCTAAATATAAATCATGTGTTGGGTAATTCTTCTCATGAACCATCAACTTCCTTGATCCATAAGCAACCACATGGTCTCCATGCATGAGAACACAACCCAACCCCATTCTTGAAGCATCACGATACATGAAATAGACCTGTACTGATTCACACAAGATCAAGATGGGTGTCGATGTAAGACAAACCTTCAGTTCCTAGAAAGACTTTTGACATTCTTCTGTCCATTGAAATGGAGCATTCTTCTTTGTTAGAGCTGTCATTAGTGACACTAGTCCTGATAAATCACACACAATGCGTCGGTAGTAACCAGCTAGACCAAGAATACATCACATCTTGAACACATTCTTCAGTGGTTTCCAATAGATTACGGCTTCTATCTTTTCTGGATCAATTAAAAAACCCTTCTCAGAAATTACATGGCCAAGGAAATGTACTTCCTATATCAAAAAATCACACTTTTATAATTTGGCATACAAATGATGATCTCTCAATATTTGTAACGTTGTTTCCAAGTGCACCTCATGATAATCCCTTGTCATTGAATAGACCAAAATATCATCCACAAACACCACATCAGAAGAATCCATATATCACTGAAATAATCCATTTCATCAAATCCATGATGAATATTGGTGCATTCGTTAGACCAAATGGCATGACTACATATTCGTAGTGGACATATCATCATCTGAAATATATCTTTGGAATATCCTCCTTCCAAACTCGTAATTCGTGATATCCTAATCGCAAGTCAATCTTGGAGAACCACTGTTCTCCACTTAATTGATTGAACAGATCATCAATACGTTGAAGTGAATATCTATTCATTATCATAACTTTGTTAAGCTTACGATAATCAACACAGAGCAGAAGAGTTCCTTCTTCCTTTTTCATGGACAAAACTGGTGTTGCCCACAGAGAAGTACTTGGTCGAATGAAACCCTTTCTTTCCAGCTCCTCTAACTACACTTTCAATTCCCATAACTCTGTTGGTGCTATCTTATAAGACGGATGGGAAATAGGACTGGTCCCTAGAAGGAGATCAATCGTTATCTCCATATCCCATAGTGGTGGTAACCCTGAGAGGTTTTTGAAAGACATCTGGAAATTGATCCAAGATAGATAGAATACTATTTTCCTCAATCTCTTCCATTGATGCCAAAGTCAAAACTGCCAGTTGGTAAGATATTGTTCCCCCCATTTGTACCAACAAGATCTTCACACCTTTCTTTACCATCCTCTCTCCTCTAATGAGATGGTCGATGTCGTCCCAAGTCATGAAACTAACCTTTCTCTTATAATAGTTGATGTGAGCCATAAACATTGTAAACAAATCTATTCCTAGGATTACATCATAGACATCCATGTCCATCATCGAGAAGTCCCATTTTAACTCAGCTCCAACAATAGTTATAACACATGTTTTACACACAAAGTCTTGATGTTCTCTTTCACTAAGAAGAGTTTTCAGTTTCAAAATAGAAGGCAACATTTCCAGTTTTAAACCTAGAAAGTCAACAACACGAGAAACAATGAAGGAATGTGATGAACCAGTATTGAAGAGCACATGCACAAGGGTATAATTCTAAAGAATTGTACTTATCACTGTAGATGGTCCAGACTGATCATCGAACATCATCTTCTCAGATACATACAATTTCTTTTTCACTAGAGCGCTCTACTTGTTTCCTTTTTGAAATCTTCAGGGTTGAGGAGTAATGGTATTTCTAGAATCACCATGGATAGCTATGTTATGCTGATGTGACTGATTCTATTGTCTTTGTCATGTCGAAGCATACGATGCTTGTTATGCCTGGGAAGTGTCATGCACACCCAAACTTTGAGCACTCCTACAATAGCGCTATAGATGCCCCAATTTTTGCAATTTTGACATGATTTAGGTTTCACCATACAATCTCGCCTTTTTTGGTCAAGATAACCACATTGAAAACAACATGCTTTTCTCTAGGGTTTGGGAGGAAGGTTCACTGATTTCACTTTCTGATACTGATTTCAACAAGCACCATGGAAATAGGTTTCCCTTTTCCTCTTGTTCCTAGTGGTTGAGTTCCCATCGTTTCTCGTAGGTATCATTATTCCTCCACTTATAGATCCTGAGATATCACGTTCAGCAACAGTCACTCTGTTCACCATCAGTGTATAATCCGTAATACAGAGCACCTCAATCATCAATTGAAACACCTTTTTAGCCCCAATTCGATGATGTGTGACTTCAACGACTCACTTGCCGCAACCTATGGTGAAAAAGTACTAAATTCATGAATTTATATTCATACTCTATTATAGAGAGACTCACTTGTTTCAGGCTGATGAAGTCCATCATTTTCGGAATCATGATCGTGTGAGGATAGAATTGTTTGTTGAACAATTCTTCAAAATCCACCCTTGTAAGGCCTTAATCTAATTTAGCATGCACCACTAAATCCAAACATTGATGTGAAAGATCCTTGATCATATACGTTGCTAACATGACCTTGAGATCTGATGGTGTGATGATGAAATCAAAGATACAATTCATCCTACTTTGCCACACCTCCACCTTTTCAGGTTAAGCATCACACTTGAAGTTCGGTGGATTATTCTTCATGAACTGGATGATATGATCCACATGCCTTGGGGAATTCCTCCGGTTATGCATATCCACGACATGAAAATCATGGACAATACTCTAAACCAGCTCTTGGTTTACACGTGGTTCTGTTGAAACCACATTTTCCGTAGCTTCTTCAGGTTGGTTTTGACAAGGCCTACCAAGTGCCATTTTCTAAACCAACAACAAACTCCATCAATCTCACTCTCTAGTAACTGATGGCTTAGAATTTAAAATTATATCAAATTATCTATCACAAAATTGTTTTCCAAACAACATTTTTACCATGTTCAAACATTTTTTAAAACATTCATAAAAAATAAACCCATTTTAAAAATACACCAAATACCCTGTTTTCGAAGTCTTTCACTTGAAATCAATTTCTACATTTTTAAAAAATTGTCACATTTCCCAAAATCCTTACTCATTCATCACAATGAGATATGGAATTATAGTGGGAAGTAATTCCTAAACAATGCATTTCATGCTCATATCATTGGCTAAAACCATGACAATGATATTTTCAACATTATAGAAGTGTATCCTAAACACTTATGTACCCAACACCCTGGTCACTTGAAGTTCAGCATAAACTTGTTAGTTATGTCCTTTTATGTTATAAATTTCATGTTCTGAAAATCCTACTCCTGTCTAATATTTCCCATGGAATATAAAAGAATTAATTTCAACTCCAAAACCAAGAATATCAATGACTACTTGTTAGGAAAGGAACGAACAAGATGATGCCATTTGTAATGACCCGCCAATTCTCATTGTCTTGAGAGTACAACAAGTCATTACTAGTTCTTAAGCAACATCCCCAAGGCTCCAAAGGCTCGCAATAAATGCCGATGTTTTTCAATGCAAGTGGGGGATGATTTACCCTTTATGAAATAAAAAACCAAAACATCACTAACAACCACTATATGATGCATGTTAATAAAACAACCAACTCATCCATTACCTAGAGAGAAGTACTATGTTTTACAAACCAATACACAACCAACACAATATCAGAGTACCAAGTGGAAGACTAAATAAAATACATAAAATAAGCCAAGACACTCTTCACATCTCCACACCAAGCTCTATGCACCATGCACCAACACATCTCTCAAGCATCACCATGAACCACTAGTAATGAGATGCTTTACCTTTACCTGTGTCCTAGAATATAACATCTACAAAAGCACCAAAGTGCCAAAGAAGGGGTGAGTATAAAACACATTAGTTTTCCCCAATGACTTCTATAATCACACCACAAGGATAAAAAGGCTAGCAAAATTTATATAAAGAACTTTTTATACAAAACATTTTCTCAAAAGCAGTTTATAACTAAATATAACAAGTTTCCAAAACCATTCATAACAAAAGGCATTCTAAAAGCAATTAAAACCTATTTTCTAGTAAGATAATTTTCTTGAAAAATAACCAAACAAGATTAAGAACCATTTCATAAACATTAACTTTTTGGCATACCGAACCATTTCAAAAACTCATGAAACCAACCATGCATGCTACCTGGAAGAGGGAAGAATCCCTAACCCTTATCCATCCCAACCATGATGGGGAATATTTCTTACCCTTATCCAAACCAAATGCACAATAATTCTTGATGGGGGAGATCCCTAACCCTTATCCATATCAACACTAATGGGGGATAAACCTAACCCTTATCTATCCTGAATGAAATATGAATATTTGATGGGGGAGATTCCTAATCCATATCCATCCCCACAATGATGGGGGAGACCCCTAACCCTTATCAATCCCGAATGCAATATGAATGTTTGGAAGGGGAGAGCCCTAAACCTTATCCCTCACAACACTAATGGGGGAGACTCCTAACCCTTATCCGTCCCACATGCCCATGAACACACACAACCGTCATGTCAACAACAAAGTGTGTTCAACCAATTCAAACAATTTCAATGCTTAACCATTTCAATTCTAAACCATTTCAATAAAACTCCCTTTTTATTGAAAACCAAATCCATCAATGTCATTTTAATCTCAAACCATTTCAATAAAACACCCTTTTTATTGAAAAACCCATTATTTCTGAAACCATTTACAATATCATAAATCATAATTTAAAATCAACATTTTAAATTCAAGAAGTCAAATCACATTGCACAACAATTCACCAAGATTTAACAATTTCATCAAAACCATTAATCATCACTAAGGAAGATTTATTTCATGATTTTCACAATCAAATACATTCAAAAAAACCAATTTGAAACTAATAAAATCAATTCTAACCAAAGGAGTCGAGAGTGAAGACTCCTACTTCAATGGATTTGACAAAAACCATAACAAATGGAGAACGCACAAGAAAACCGGTTTGGTTCACCAAAAACCTACCTTTGATCTCGTCTCCTTGCACGATCAAGACCAAATATCATAATATTTGGCATCCAAACAATTAGATCTACCCATAAAAAGTGTATATAAAAGAAACCGAGGAATGTGGTGAAGTATATCTAAGTAGATCTATGAAACAGATAAAGAATGAAGAAGAATGATAACATGCCTCAGGATTCCAACTTCAATTCACCAATAGATGCCTTCAGATTGCCTACATAATGATGGGAGAACCCTTTTTGACCTTAGGTGAAGAAAAATTCCAAGTAAGGGATACTTTAGAGGGAAAACGAACCACATAGAGGAAAAAACACGTGAGATCCACCTTTATCAGATCTCGTTTAACTAGCTACATAGTTTTCTCGCACGGTTAGAAAACATGTGCGCTAACCATGCGTTAGCTACTACCATGAACACCCTTCTCACAGGGTTTGGCTGCACGATTAGACAAACTATGTGCCTCCTGTGTGGAAGCTAAAGCCTCCAAGATCATTTATGCATGGTTTGGACGCACAGCTTAGACAAACTGTGCACCGCCCGTGCGACTTCTCCTTTCGCTACAAAACTTCATCCCATGTTCTCCCGACTCTCTAATTCATCACCATTAACATTAAAACCACTAAAAGAATCAAGAAAGGGTTACTTACCAGAAACTAGGTTTACTACAAATATAATTTAATTAAAAAATGCATTAATTGATCAAAATAGATTTCTTAGTTGAATATTAACTAAAAATACTATTTTCACTTTAAGAAATATTTAAAAATTAACAATAAATAAATATTTATTTAATATTATATACAAAAATAATTCCCATTTTCATAGTGCTAAAGTCTTGTTACATAACACCTTTTAACACTCGCATAAGTCCGAAAGGTAAGGTGTGTGATGGTGACAAACTATTGGGTTGGCTTGGATAACATTGCACGCGTGGTAATCTTTATCAACATCCATTTATATCATAGGTTGTTCCACTCAAACATAACGTATTCAAGCTCATATTGGGATTGATTAAGAGCGAAGCCCAATGACGCCACCTCCTTTCGGAGCTCTGACAAATTGGCTTTGTATGTGGATAGTCTACTGGATGAGGCCATCACATCGTTTTTTTGAGTAAATTGGATTTGTTAATGCCCTATATTTACAATAATCATGTGATCAATATTCAACTACTATATTAACAATGATCACAATTCTAAACGGTATTTTAAAATCCAAAAACATAAAATCAAAGAAGTTCACATTCTATAGAAATATTTTACATAGTGTTACATTTAATTAGGTCAAGAGAAAATTTCATTAATGAATATTTGGGTCATTACAATGTCTCTATAAATTTTGGTAAGGAACATCTTCTTCATGGTGAACCCTTGAAGATTATGGGGGAAGTGTGATGGATAGATTAAAACCAACAACAGGTGTTTACTAGTTTTCTAGAATGAAAGGTATATCTATGCATAGTGAAGACATATTATAACATTTATTTAGAATTTGGATGTAGGGTTTATCAGCACATTCATGGGTGGATCATAGAATATTACTATGGAAGCTATGATAAAATCCCAATGAGTAAAAAAATGTTACCCTATATAATATTGTTTATAATCTCATGGACATGATCATAAAAACATATTCTATTGGGGATTCAAAAATATAGAATAATAGGATTTTCTATATGAGTTATAATAGGATAAAGGTTCCAGAAACAAAAGGAATTCTACTAGAGATAATGTTGGTAGATGTTATATTTTGTGATGATTTTATCTATGGAATGTGTAAGAATGTGTCCTTTCGAAAAGGTGGTAAAACAAAAATGTTTGGGAAGCTTAACCTAGTGAAAAAAATATTATGGGACCAACACCAATATATTTTTTTGCAGGTTCACTATGATATGTGAAATTTCATAAACAATTAACAAATAAGGTGTGGTTTTACTTTTTGAAATGAATACATAATTTATTTAAGGTGATTTAGAAGCAAAAGGATTTGGTTAATTATGTGTCATGATCAAGGATGAAATTTTCAATGTATATTAATAGATGAGATTGTGATAGTTTTGAGTTCATGTAATTTTGTTCGAACAATGTAATTATGTGGGATAAGACACTATAGGTAAACCATAATATAATTAAGTGGCTAAGAGGATTACTATGAAATTGAATGAACATTATAGGATTATGAGACTACACTCGGGATTACCCAAAACATTCTAGGAAGAGGAAATACATATGAAGAATTATATTATAATTTGACGTCTATCTGCACCAATGTGTGAATGTATATCAGAGGAGATATAGTCAAGAATGTATATAATATTCACTCAATTAAGAGTCATTAGTTCTTTATCATATGTACATATAGATACTAATGTAAGGGAATGTTTGATGTTAAGTCCAAACCATGTTTCCATTGTGGGTATTTTTTTTTGAGGAGTTTGGTTATTACTTTTGAGAGGATAAGAACAAAAGGTTCCTCAGAATACATTATTTTATATTTAATAAAGGTTTCATATTCAATAATCATTATGATGTTGAAGATGAAAGTAGTAATAATAAATCAGGGCACCATGAGAAATTGAAGCATAATATTGTACCTTTCCATGTGACACCAAAACCAGCAGAGCTTACTCCTCAAGTGAAGCTATAGTGATCACAAAGGTTGCGAAGATATGATTAGATACATTAATCATATTTCCATTATATATTATAAACTGGTTATGGAGAGGCAAAATGTTTTGAAGTTGAAATGTAGTTGATGATGTTGAGAAAGTGGGGTGTACCTATAATGGAGAATATTTCATCATTACATGAGTAAAATACTTGGGAGATGATATATGTACCATAAAAAAAAGAATGAAATATATAAAAATTGGTATACTACATCAATAAAGAATATGATGGAAATACAAGGTATATGGAAATGTTACAATGAATGTATTTTAATATATGTAATGAGTTAATTCCACTAAAATATTCTCACTGGTAGTGATCCTTTCCACTATTTGGATGGGTCCTAGTATTGTTTCATCAAAATACATACCCTGTGATTAAACTGATATCATGTAAAATTTAATTCATAGAGATGTTGATGAATAAATATATATGAAATAGATAGAGGGGTATGTTGAGTTAAGAATGTAATATTTTGTGTGTGTGTAAATTTGAAGAGGTTATATGGATTAAAGAAGGAATTTGGGTCGTATAACAATAATGTTAATTAATTCATGAGTATGAATATGTACAAATGGTGTGGTAGTGTTCAGTGTTGTTAATTTCATTATTTTTGTGATTAAAGAATTATTGTTTTTATTTTATGGCCCATGTTGTGTTTTGGTTTTATTTTTTATCAATAGATCAATATATAGAATGTTTGAAGTTGTATATATGGATAAATTGTTAAATTGTTTTCAGAAAAACATATCAGATATAGAAGGAACCTACACAGAAACATGTTATGATAAAAATATATATAATGATGGCTTAAGGAATATTCAATGCTACCATATCATGAAGAAGTTACATAATACAATTGGATGTTACAAGCATAAAAGAGACATAATATTTTATATATTCCAAAAATTTTAATCAAATATAGCACTTGAAATAGATCATCTGTTTTGGATCAATTGGATTTATATCATTAGAGGTAGTTCATCATAAAATACTAGATCATATGTAGACATCGATATGATATTTTAAACCATAGTTCATCAGATGCATTTAATCAATGTCTACCTAGTGATTACTGATTATCGTACATGGATCATATGATGCATTTTAGGATAATTAATTGAAATGTTCATATAAGAAAAAATCTATTGGTGGGTTTGTGAGAAAAAAATGTAGTATCATCCCATACGATGAAGTTTCGAAAATATTAAAATGTTAAGAGTTTGTAATCCGCCATTATCAATACTCAAGAATAATAAATGTTAAAAATATTTAATTTAATACTGGAATAGAATGTTGAATAATTCATTAATAATTAAAGGTTTCAAAAATGTAGTTAACCATATTCTCTTGATTTAGAGAATTGAACCATTAAATCATATCATTTTTATTATTTTCAATTGGGTCAAGAGAAAAGGATAGATAGATAAATGTACTCAAAGTAGGATATATTGATCCAATGAAAATGAATTTCATGAGAAAGTAAAACAGAATAATTATCTATAAGACATTCCATCAGGTTGAATATGAGGTATAAGGAAAAATTGAAGTCACCAAACAAAAAAATACAGGACAGAAATGATTAGACTAGATAATTATAAATTCAACGAATGAAAATGTTTTGAGAATATTCATGTTGATTTGGATAGGATCAAAAAATATTGAGAAGAGTTTAAATGTTACAAAATGAATATTAAAATATCTATGAAATTCAAATTTATAAATTTATTTGAGTGGGAATAATATTATTTTTCATTTTGTTACCATTATGGGATGCCTATAAATAAATGGTAAATTATATTTGTACCTGTTCATTATTCACATATGCTGAAAGCTAAACCTCTAATACTGCTGTGATAAATTTAGATCACAACATGATTTTTATATTATGTTGAAGTGGAGATCCATCAGAGTGAGATCCATTTGGATGAGATCCATTAGATGAAGATCCATTAGATAGAGATCCATCAGAGAATGATCTATAAAAATTAATTCCATCAAATTGAGATCTATTAGAGAAATATCAAACATATTGAGATCCATCAGACATATTTCAATAAGATATAATTTTATCAGTTGGAGAAGTTTTGAGTTTCCAATTTATTTTCTACTTAATTGAACAAATAAGTGATGAAGCATAACTAGATAGATCTAATAGGATGGAAAACATCATATTGAGGTTACCTAACTAAACTATAATAGAGAAAAAATTTCTAAGTAATTTTTATAGAAATATATTCAAGAAATATTTTTATTAATCATATTTAAATTTTGAATAGATTTGGATGTAGTTTTAAGACATTAAAATTCATAAGACAATTTTCAATGTTCTTGAATATAGTAAAAAGGTTATGTGGATCGATATTATATATATAGAAATTTAATAGCATTCTTAAGTGAATCACAAAATAAAAATAAATGAGCTTGTATCATGGGGGTATAACTAGTTATTGAAGTGGAGTTTTAGCTAGGATGTATAACTATGTGTGGATAAATATGATATGAAAAGTATAGTTGGGTGTATAACCAACTATAGAAAAAAAATGTCTGTTGGGATATAGAACTATTTATTGCTTGTTTCACAATATCCCAGAAATAAGTTAGTAAAAAATTCATTTTTGGGGGAATAACCAAAATGTTAAAGAGTAGGTATTTGTACATAACCCTATAAATATTGAGTGATTTTCAAGCATTTTTGTTTTTGCATATGATTGGTGAGGATGATATTTATATTTGAGTGGATCTTAACTCTAACAATTATTAATTGGTTAACATTTTGTTCTCAAGAAGAAGTTGAGAAAAATTCATATAAAAATAAATGTGATCATTTATTCACCCCCCCACCCCATGCTCAATGATCTCAATTCTGTTATGTAACATCAATTAGAAGAAAATCCACGTTCCCTATGAATAATTCTATTTGAGAATAAATAATTTAAAATAATTGAATAATAGATGGGTTTCTAAAAATTATTACAAAAACTATCATATTTATATGAATGAGATTTTACCTTATCTATTATCTTGTGACCTTTAAGTTAAGGATGTCACAACAGTGGTATTTTCTCCCATTAATAGAGTTTTCATAATAGCTGTTGAAATATAATGTTCATAAGCTGAAGGAAAAGATCAGAATTATATGTTGATGGATATTATAAATGATTTTTACATAAATATTTTGGGGTTTCCAATTAAAAATAAAATGTCGGAGAAGTTAAAAAGCATCTATGAATGAAATAGTAATGTTAAGGAAGATAATTAATAAATCCAGAGAAGTAAATTTGATGTTATATAAAATGATAATAATGATAGTGTTGATGATTAATTTACTAGAGAAAATATGACTCTGTGAAAAAAAATGTTTTTTTGAGAAGGTAGAGTGTTATTATATTGTTAATAAGTTGATAAAAAGGATTCAAGATAGAATCAATGCCAAATTTTCATGTTTAGAAGATTGTGATATTTATTCTTGGAAGAAATTAAAAATACAGAAGTTTCATATGAGATGAGAAAATACATGGTATTCAATAAAACGATTGAGAAAAAAACATTAATTTTTTTAAAAAAAAATAACAATTGGAAGGGTCTTGTAGAAGAATTGAGAAACTTTATAGGGAGTAGAGAAAGTAGAATATTTCAATACAATGTTTTATCTTTTATTTAAATATATACTAGGGGGTCTACAGTGGGAATGAAAAAAATTCTCTCAAATTTTTTAATTATAAATGGAAAGAAAATTTCTCACTACATTTTATTTCAAAGAACGTTTTAGTGTATGATTCAAAAGAATATGATATGAAATCATGGAAACAAAAGTGGAAGAAACATAAGAATTTTTTTTATGACACATAAAATAGAAGTTATCTATGTAAAATTATGATGGATGATTATTTATCCCATGATGAGTCTTACAATAATTTAAAATTACCTGATCAAGTTAGATATATAATTATTTCATCATATAGTGATGATGATAGTGACAATATAATAGAATTTGAGTGGATTAATAATGTAAATTTAGAAAAAGTTATTGAGAAAAACACTCAACATAAGAAAGATAGAATAAAGTTTATGAATTATGTTGAAGATTTAACTTTTAGAATTGTAATTAGACAATTGAGAAGAAATAAACCTCAATTTTATTAGAGATAAGAAAATTAGGATTTATGAGATTGAATGAAAACTGAAAAGTTATTAAGAAAAATCAACTTGTAATGATTATTTCATCATTTTCAAACCTTCACTTGTTGAAGAAAGTAAATTGAACATGGTGACAAATGGCGATTTTGAGAATATGGTAAATTTTCTAAAAGATAGTTTGGTTTAGAATGATGAAGTGTTGGTAGAAACAAAATTAATGTTTCTTACATCATAAAGTGATATAGAAATTATTATATAAGACTCACCAATTAATTTAATTTTAAATATAAAATTTTTACATATAGTTAAAATAAGGCCTTATAAAAGAATGTTTTTTATTTTCATAAACAATCATAATGTACATATATTTCTTTTAACTCAATTGGTATAAAAGTTAATACTTGTGAGAAATCATTTTTCACTATGAAAGAGTAGAATCCTTTAATAATGTACCCCCCTCATAAAAGTGTCCCATGATTTATTAAGATACAATAACTACAAAGTGATATTTATTTTTTCTATTAGTCCAAAAGATAAATATTCAGTGGTCACGATTAGTGTTTTTTAATACTCAGACATAGATATTATTAATGTTCAAATTAGAAACCTCAACTATGAAACATATAGGAATCAAGGGGGAGTTATTATGAGAAAAAAAATAAAATTCTTGTACGATATTTATTGAAAAATAAAAGGAAATTCAAAATATTAACAGTGTTGAATTCTAAAAAATAAAAATTGAAAAACTGAATAAATTGGATTACTTTATGAATGTTAATAAAAGTAAAAATTATGAGAAGTAAAAAATGTGTGATTAGTTTTTTGTATTGAATGAGTTCAAATGGCTAGGATGTTATAAGAAGTATAAAAATTAGTATAAGAAAAGTAGAAAAGTAATTGTTAGTAAGATGAGAACAATGTTGATAAAAATTTGATAAAAATTGGTTATTTTATAATTCATATAAAGGAAATGAGATATGATATATAATGTAATTTTAATAAATTTATCATGCATATATGACAGACCAATAGGAAAACATGAAGAAGATGTTATGAAATCATTTTTAAATAGATGTTACAAAAGATGAAGAATAATTGAAAAATATATCCGAGAATGGTAAGTAGAATGAAGAATGAAAATATAATAAAAAAATCTAATAAAAAGAAGAAAAATTCAAAACTGAGAGAATATTCTTAGTCTGAACATTTATTTTAAGAAACTACCGGGGTTTATCCTTTCTCTCAATTTTTTTTTATATTTTCACTATATTTTTGGGAATTGAAAAAGTTTAAATTAGGAAGATGAGGTGTGATTATCATACACTTCTATCCAAATAAATTTACAATGTTATGAATGATGAGATTTTGGTAATGTTTTTTTATTCACTTTTAATTTTTAATATGTTTGTTGAGATGGGAGAATGTTATTTTTAACCTAAAATTTTTTCTCCAATAGCCCTAGATATGAGAATGTGGAAATGAACATCTGAACTGTATTACATGAAAAGTTGTGTTATGAAAAACATTAATCACCTTGATTAATGACTCTTGTTTTCTACACTAGGTTCCCCAATATAGACTTGGGGATCTTTAGATAAGGGATATTTATTAATAATCTCATGTGATATTATATTTCTCTGGAATTTGTTTTTCAAAATTCATGACTGGTTCCTACAAACTTGATTGTTAATAAAAAGGGGAATAAAATTAGTGGACTAATAAAATGAAAACCAATATTGTAATGAAATATGATTATACATATTGACTATGAATATGGTTGAATATTTGTGTGGGTATAGACAATAAACAAAAGGGGGGATATTATATTTTCTAATTTGTGTTTATGTTGTATTTTTTCAATAGGCCAATATATTGAAATTTGAAATATGTAAATTAAGTGAATTGGATAAAATGTTTTGGGAAAATATACTGAACACTAAAGGATCCAAATCATAAAATTTTTCTGATTAAATAATATACAATAATGCATTGATGGTCGTGAAAGTTCAGTATACCGTGAAAAAGTCTCATGATATGAGATGAAGTTTGATAGAGAAGAGAGTAGAAAATTTTTTGAATATAAAAAATTATTAATATAATGAATCTTTAAAAAATGATCATTGGTGATAGTTCAATTAATTGTGGTACATCAGAGGTTGTTCTTCAGACAATATAGGATCATATGCAGATATTAGTGTGATCTTGTCAACAATAGTTCATCGGATTCATGTTATCGTTATATTCCATGAGATTTTATATCATCTTAAATGGATTATTGGATGCATGTTATGATATTGAATTGAGATGTTTTTATGAGAAAAATAATTCAGTTGGGTTTATCAGAAAACAAAGGTAGTAGCTGCTTGGATGATGAATTATATAAAAGATTAAATTGTGCAATGTCTGTAATCAGATGTTGTTCAGATTATGGACAAACCAAATGTTAGAAATAATGAAATGGATGCATGATTTAAATGTTTAATTGTTCTATAAAATTTATAGGTTTCGAAAATGTATTCAACAATAATATTTTATCTTATTTCAATAGATTTATATTTCATATATAATTTGTTTTCTATTGGTTTTAGGGAAAAATATGTAAAAATAATAATTAGGATGTTAAGATAAATTGATCAAATGGATGATACATTCATGAGAAAGTACATTAGACACATTTTCTATAAGAAGTTCAATTATAATGAATCTATGGTAGGAAGAACATTCAGATTCTCTAAACAAACAAATTTCAGAATCAGATGTTCAAACTGAAGAATAGATTGTAAATTTGATGAAGGTTGATGTTTTGAGAAGATTTATGAATAGTCTCATGGGATATAAGAATATTAAGAATAGTAGAAACAATCAAAATTAATATTCAAATATCTGAAAAATTCATATTTTATGAATTTCAATTAGTGTGAATAAAAATTGGTTTTCCAACCTATATGATTCTAGGATACCTGTAACTAGAGGGAAAAGTACATTCATACATGATCACTATTCAAATGACTGGATACATGAACGTATGAAATATTGGTTATAGATTGAGATCCCCAATAGAGATTACTTTTTTATTGAAGTAGAGATACATTGAAAAAACTTCCATCTTAAAAATATCCATCTATACATGTTCAATTAGAAAGAGAACCATCAGAGTATGATCCATCAAAGAGAGTTCCATAAGATAGAGATCCATCAGAGAAAGATCCATCAGAGAGAGATCCATCAGATAGAGTTCCCTCAGGGAAAAATTTCACCGGTTGGAGATACTGTATGTTTCTAATTTGGTTTCTACACCATTGAATTAGGAATAGAATATGGAGAACTGGATAGTGCCAATTATATATAAAACATTGGAGAGAGAATATCAGATTGATGTAGATCAGATGGAATTTTTCTTTGAATATTTTCACGATAGAAATTCTAGAATGATTTCAATAATGGATATTCATATTTTTCAATGATCTAGAGGTAGTTTAAATACCAAATAATTATTCATATACTTTTTGATGTTCTTAAATATTGAACATAATTGAAATTTTACTAGAATACTTATAGAGGAACTAATAGACTTTTTCATGTGGATCATAAAAGAAGTACAAAGAATCTTGTACTATGGGGTATAAACTAGTGATGAAGAACCTTGTTTTCTAGGGATCATACCCATTTTTGTAGAAATATGATACAATAAGGGTAGTTGGGGGTGGGGATAAACAACTATTTCATAAAAGTGATCTACATGGTTTTATAACTATTTGTTACTTGTGACTTTGTACTCCCAGAAGAAGTTAGTAAAGGAGTCTATATTAGGGGGTCTACCAACATGAAAATGTGTAGGTATTTATACCGAACCTTATAAATATTGTGTGATACTCAGTTATTATATTTTTTACATGATTGAAGAGGTTAATATTTATATTTGATACTATCATAACTCTTAATAGTATTCATATGTTATGAATGTTTTCTCAAGAAGTTTAGAAATAGTCTCATGAAAAGAAATGTGATCACATATTCAACCCCTTCCCACCTAAATGATCATGATCTATTAGGGAAAATAATTTATATGTGGATGAAATTATTTTTATAAAAAAATTTATAAAGAGTATTTATGATATAAATGGGATGCTAGATGAGGAGTTTGAAGTTATTGTTCTTGGAGAAGGTATCTTGATTTTAGGGATGAGGATCAAGATAAGCTACATTTTTAGAACCGTGACATTATCATAGGCTAACATAATACAAGAGGTTTTAGGAATATTTATTTTAATGTAATATAGTCGATTTTTATTCCTTTATCAATCCATTTAAAATAGATAATGGATAAATAACTGAATATATAATAAGAGTCCGAGTATATGTAAAATTTTCCATATTCATTGGTTATTGGTAGCTTGATGTATGCCATGGTCCATACCCAAAATTATATTTATCATGTAGTGGGATTAATGAGAATGTACATGTCTATCACCTAAAACCATCATTTGGATGTTTTGAAGTGGATATAGGGGTATTTAAAGGTAAGAAAGGAAGTGTCTCTGTGCTTTGGGAAAGTAAGTCATTATAGGGGTTTGTTGATGCTTACCTTGGATGTTATATGAATTTTAGGAGGTGTACCATAAGTTTTGTGTTTTATTATGGAGAAATATTGTAAGATAGATATATAACATTCAAATGGTTGTGGATTTATCGACCACAAAAGTAGAATACATTAATGGTATAGAATTTATGAAGGATATGGTTTGGATGAAAAATATTTTAGTGGTGATAAATAAAAAGTGAGGGGAAAATTTATTTCATTAAGATAGATTGTGTGGTATTCTTCATGAAAATAAATTTGTTTTCATTCATGGATGAATCACATTCAGATGATTTACAATTTTATTAGAGGCTTTATATAGGATGGACTATGGACATTGCACCTGATTCATGGAACCAATGATCTGAATGACACGTTATGAATCTGAGGGTGGTAGAGAAGTTGAGGCACTAATATGTATATGGTATTCTTTATTGACGAATAAAGAATGAGTGGAATAATATGTGTGAACACTTTGGGAGGATATGTGGGAAATAAACTATAAATTTAGTAATTTCTTTCTTCAAAATGATGCTTTGAGTGAATGAACCCATTAGTGAGTGAAGAAGGGGAGGATCTCAAATTGACTACGTTTTTTATTTTAGTAGTATTGAGGTATGATAGTGTAACAGCCCGAGATTTTATGAAAAATATTCTTTTTTATTTCACTAATGTCTTGTGTTGTACGCTACACCAAAAGGAGCTTGCACAACACACATCCTTGACTTTCCTTGCATTACACGCAATCACAACCTTCCTCGATAGCGTGTGTGGTATGTAATACTGAGATTCACGAAACAATGATATGCTATTAAAATATTATTAAAACTAGCCGTTATGAATAGTAATAACCACTTTTTAAATTTTAGAAATTTTAAAATGGACTTCATTTTTGGATTCGGAGTATCGAATTTAGCCTAAGGTGAAATTTTGGTACTTTTCGGATAACTTTCATATTCTGATGAATAGTGAAAATTACTAAATTATAATTAAAAACAATTTTTTTAATCGAAATAATTAATAGTGATAAATCATGAATTTGAGTGGTTTTAAAGTATATTTAGAATATATTTTTACAATTTAATACAATGTTGGTCATTGGATGTAATTTCACATTTAAACTAGACATAAACAAGTGTCAATCTTTTGATAGATATTGTTTCTTAAAAACACGCTATTTGTTTTAACAGCGGGATTTAATTATAAAATTAATTAATGCAACTTTTATGTAATTAATTTGGTAAAATAGACTTCATTTTTGAATTCGGAATATGAAATATAGCTTGGGATGAAATTTTGGCACTGTTCTGAAAAACATCAATTTTTGATGAATAGTGAAACTACTAAGTGGTAGTTAAAAAAACTGAATTTTTCATAAAACTTAATTTTACCGCTTCTGTGAATGGAATTTCAAAAATCCGAGAGACACGGTTGATATCAATAAGTAAAATGTGGTTCAATGAGATAAAAATAAATTTTTTTGGTGAATAGTAACTTTTTACTTTTTTTACCGCGGTTAATAGTAAATAGGGTAACTAAGGGTAAATATGTTATTACTATTACCCTAACACATGTCCTAATTCTATTGGATAAGTGTAATTCGACCAAAAACAACCTTATGAATAAAATATGACCATTTAGGCCCACTTGGATTAGATTAGGACATTTATTATTAATTTATTTAAAGAAGGGTTAAAATAGTTAAAATCAAAGTTTAATAGGTAAATCATTTTTAATATGGGGTTATACATAAGATAAATTCGACTATAAATATTCATTAGAAAGATAAAAAGATTTCCTACATAATGGTAGTTTATTTGTAATTTTTAGACATTAAATAATTTAATTTATTTATGACACAATGATGATGCAGTAATTATCTTATTAATGAAATATTGACATAATTGATGTTATAAACACCAAAATAAATATAATTTGAGACTTTTTATGAATTCCACTAATTTTCTAGGTTACTATGATATATTATTGTTGATTTAATCAACTTGGTTCGAACATATAATTCTGTTATGACTTTCAGAAAAATCATATATCAAATAGTGTCAAAATTGACACAAAATAGTTTTTAAATAAAATATTATATTATTAATTGTTATTTTATTCCTAAAAATCTAAGGTTCGGCCAAATGACTTAGATAAGGATATATATATTAATAATAAACAATTTGGGGTTCGTTTGGCATGTTATAGTAAGTGTATTAACCATATAGTGAAAGGAAACAAAAAGACACGGTAAAAGTTAAATTAATTAACTTAGAGTTAAATCTAATTGATAAGGTTAAAATAATACCCTAAACTTGTCTAAATCCTATTGGTTGATAGTATTTCGACCCATACCCACTTTAGCTTCGAAATAAGACCCTTTGGAACCATTATAAACCGATTTTGACTTTAATATAAAATAATATTTTGAGATATTCCTAAGGTGCCCCTCTCCTCCCTTATAAAAGGGCACCTCCTCCCCCTCCTCCTCACACCAAATTGAGCACTCAAGCTCGGACAACCCCTGCCATTTTCTCCTCTCCACTTCCCTAGAATAATCCTAGAGGTCCTGGTCTTCTCCAAAGACCAATCGTAGTTCCTTAAGTGGAGGATTCAAAGAGGCGTTCCAAAAGAAGAGGTAATATCCATTACCGATCTTTTCAATTTCTTTCTTCTTCAACTTCTTATTCATTAGTTGTTTCATGATAAAGTAATAACATAAGTATTACTTACATACTGATATGTTATTATAAATATGAAACAACCCTAATTCACCTTCTATCCATCCTACGGAAAAATGAAATCACCGCGCGTGCGTACGTACGGAATACCGTCTCCACGCCGTGGTGTAATCTATTTTCCACCATCACCTTACAAGGATGGGTATAAGGGTGTAATGAGTAACTATATATGATTATTATGAATTAATATTGATACTGAAATAATATATATATACTCCAATACAATTCCACGATCATAGGAACGATATCATCACTCGTGCGTACGTACGGAATACCGTCTCCACGATGTGATGCGACTCGTTCTACATGATCTTCATTTCATAATGATTATATAAATGAATTGAATGAATGAATATGGTATATACTACACTAATACCATTCTGGAAATGAATTATCTATAACCTAAAGAGAAGAATAAGAATTTATTCGACAACACACGCATAAGAACAAAAAGTTATAAAGACCCGAGTAACAGGTAACAATGAAATATTACTAACAAGAAGCTAATAATATGACCATATATGATATCATATCAATATGTATGATTCTGGAATAAGTCAATAACATTATTTAAACCATTATACAGGAGCTTCGGACACGAACAAAGCAAATCGGACCTAAGGTAAGGGAAATATCACAATCTCATTTTTATCCGAGATTGTTTATTCGTAAGTATTTATTGGGGTGTATTTTATCATCCACATCCATGTTTTATCAATATGTAATATTATTTCCATCCACCTAAAATTGTTTAAATCCATTTTTACCCTTCGGTGAGTTTTTAGTAATACGTATGAAAGGAATCTTTTGTCGTTTTTCGTACGAGGTACTTTTTGACTTTTCCGACAAAAGTACGAAGAATGTTTTTTTTAACTTATACGGCACGAACGGATTTCTACTGTTTTATAAAGCCTTATTTTCATGAAGCTTCCTCTAAAAGATTTCATGACTATTTTCAATAAAATCTCTTTCTTTTAAAATTGCATGATGTTTTGTGAAAAGAAATTGATTTTGAAGAAGAAAGGATATTTTCCTCAAGAATTCAATTCAAGTGTTTTATCAAAATTATTTTCCATCTAAGATAATAAAGAGTTATGTTTCTATCCATATTTTTACATTGATTTGACTATGTTGTGATGAAATTATGTTTATGAATTCCTTTATCTTATATGAATTGATTTATGATGTCATGATGTTTCAAGAATCCCATTTTTGTTACATGTGTTATGCGATGATGTATGTTTTATGATTATGTGGCACACATAATAAAGGATTCATTATAAGATGGGTGGGACCTATATCTCCCTCCAATTCATTGGGTAATGATTTTATATCTCATGAGATAGACATGGCTGGAACGGAAGGTTATTTCGGTTCAGTGATACAGGACTGAAACGAGGAGTGAACTCGGTTCAGAAAGGGACTTTGTCCACTAAGATAGTCTTGGCAATGAGTCATGACTAACAAGAAATGATTTTCCATGATTATGTGTGCATTCCACAAAGTTTCAAGTTTTATTTTATGATTATGGGGATCTCATTTTCACTTCTATGATTTATCCCATGTTATGATATTATGAACTCTTTTGCAGGTTAAGATTTCCAAAAGCTATGTTCTTATGTATATGATGTGATTGATATTTCTTTTGATTACCCTTACTGAGCATTTGAGCTCACCCTTTTATGTTTTCTTTTCCCCAGGATATAAATAAATGTTTTTAGGTAAAAAAAAGGGAAGATCTTTATGGGAGATATTGAAGATCTTTCACCACGATTAGAAGATTACGTTCCGAGTTTCCAAAGACACTAAACTATTACGATCCTTGTGTGTGTGTTTTTGTTATGTACTAAGTATTCCGCAAAAGTAATGTAATGTCCATGTACGATAAGCTTAGGGTCTCTACAGTTGGTATCAAAGGAAAGGTTTAGTCAACCTTTGGAAACTAGGATGCGAAAACGTTAGTGAGATCCCTAGAGATATTTCTAAGGTATGTCTAGGGATGTCCCTAGGGATAAGTATACGTATAGGTTATAGTAATAGAATTACGCTAACGATCATAGAATTAAACCTAAGATGTTAGATATTGAAGGTACTCCCCCTTTATTATGTTGTTTTCCCTAGCATTATTTTTGCCTCTCACACTATTCTTTTTGGGTTTTAGACGATGGTTGGAACCCGAAGGAACCGTGTTGATCAATGCAATGGACAATGCAATGATTGTCCTCCTAAACAAACAAATGTTGTGGGAGATGGAGTGCAAAATCTTATTGCTATACTTACACAAGCTATGAATCATTCTGGACTTCCAAATGAGCAGAGAAGGGAACAATATTCTATTGAGTCCTTCATGAGGCAACGTCCACCTTATTTCAGTGGGTCTTCTGATCCACTTGTTGCTGAACAATGGATCAGTACCACTGAAAAGATATTTTCAGTTCTTCAATGTTCTGAACATGATAAAGTCATCTTAGCAGTATATCGTTTGGAAGGTGAAGCTGATCAATGGTGGAATCTTATCAAGAATACGAGGCCAAGAGATGAAATTGAGTCCATGGAATGGGACGAGTTCAAGAACTTATTTTTCAGTAAGTACTTCCCTCGTATTCTTCGAACAAAGATGGAGAAGGAGTTTCTTGAACTGAAGCAAAGGGACGATGAATCTGTTGGTACCTATGAAGCAAATTTTACAAGACTTGCAAGGTATGCTTCTGGAATTATCATCCAACCTGAAAGTAAAGTTGATCGATTTTTCAGTGGTTTAAAACCAAGTCTTCGAAGGGCATTAACTATAAGAGACTTCAGTAGCTATGAAGAAATTGTGCGTTGTGCTATCAAGGTAGAAATAGAAGTTGGTGTTACATATCCATCTCATGGTTTTGACAAGAAACGAAAGATGGAGTTCAAGGAGAAATCTCAGAATAATGGTGAAAAGAAGATGAATGTTTCCTTATGCACAAAGTGTGGAAAGAAGCATGGTGGAGATTGTCTTAAAGGGACTAGAAAATGTTTTAAGTGTGGAAAAGAAGGTCATCGAGCAGCTGAGTGTCGAAGTAATGGAAAAAGGGTTTCTAATGATGTGAATAAAGCAAACACTGCAGAGAACGCACCGCCAACACTTCAATGCTTCAAGTGCAAGGAAATGGGGAATTATGCTAATAATTTCCCTAATCCAAGGGTTAGTGATGATCAACATGAGCAACCACTTAAGGAAAAGGAAAAAGGGAAGTCACATGCGATCACTATTGGAAATGTTGAATATGACAACGATGTGGTGGAATGATTAAGTGTTTATGTAATGGGATTCCAAAATAATGTTGTATCATAAAGTATTGGAATATTTATGTATTGGTCTATTGTGGTTTTCAATAATTTTATGGTACCAGTAACCATGGAAAGTGATTGAGATATTTTTGGAAAAAGAATGATATGCGCATAATGAAGGGAAAATGAGAAAATTAAATATTTGACAGTATTCATGAGCTCATGATTGATATAAGGACTAAGTGATATCATGGTTTGAGTATATAGAATTTTGAGGATTTTGGTATGTGGAAAGTGTTAACTTTTAACTGCACTCATGTTTTCACTAAGGTATTTAAGAGAATACACGATTAAGGACTTTGAATGTTTGGAATGTGACCAACAAGACATATCTTATGATATGTGGGGATCAACGACAGTATTAAATCTCTGGTAATCGTTGAGAGTGGACTGCAGTATTATGTATAAGCCTAAAGATTAGACTGGATTATGTTGGACATAAGTTGGTATTGTTTAAGGATAGAAGATTTTCTATATTATTGATGGGATGTTATAGTAACGTAGTTTTAGAAAAAGGACAACCTGCAGGACGGGCGACAACCCATCGCTTCGGACAAGGCTGTAGGAATCGAACCCACAACCGAAGTGCGACTGGCCTTTATCGCCTACCACTGACCTACATGAAGTCCCTGTTTAGTAGAAACTAGTGTTATTATATTAAGCAGTATGATATATGAAGTATAAGACCATTTTAGGAACCATATATGATTAATCCCACTATAGATCGACTTATGTATATAAATTTTTCTAACCTTTTGAGACAGATGGAATGACCCGTCATTCTATCACATGATCTGCTAACACTTCACGAATAACAAATTCAACTTCATTTATTTAAGATATGAAGTGGAAATTGTTAAAGGCACGAACAACAGTGAGATTGTACCAAAATAAAGTAAGTATTTATTCTAATTCAAATTCTTTAACTTTAGGGAAATGATCTTGAAAACCAAAAATGTTGTCCTAGTTCTCTTATACCTGATGAATCAGATGGTACCTTAGATCGTCACAAATTTATGGATTTGTGATTACTGGCTTTTCCATAGCCATGTTCTCTACCACTCTCCATCAGAACATGATGGTTAGATTTCTCTTCCATATCCATATTTTCACCTATGTGGAAACCCAGTGATTAGTTTATTTGGGTAATCGTTACATTTCATACTTTAGTTTTTAAAGCCAAGTTTTGGTTTTTTTACGATGTGGGTTTCTATTAAAGAAACTTTCGAATAGTAAACCATTTATAACCCCGACGAATTTCGAGGGCGAAATTCATTTTAAGGGGGGTAGAATGTAACAGCCCGAGATTTTATGAAAAATATTCTTTTTTATTTCACTAATGTCTTGTGTTGTACGCTACACAAAAAGGAGCTTGCACAACACACATCCTTGACTTGCCTTGCATTACACGCAATCGCAACCTTCCTCGATAGCGTGTGTGGTACGTAATACTGAGATTCACGAAACAATGATATGCTATTAAAATATTATTAAAACTAGCCGTTATGAATAGTAATAACCACTTTTTAAATTTTAGAAATTTTAAAATGGACTTCATTTTTGGATTCAGAGTATCGAATTTAGCCTAAGGTGAAATTTTGGTACTTTTCGGATAACTTTCATATTCTGATGAATAGTGAAAATTACTAAATTATAATTAAAAACAATTTTTTTAATCGAAATAATTAATAGTGATAAATCATGAATTTGAGTGGTTTTAAAGTATATTTAGAATATATTTTTACAATTTAATACAATGTTGGTCATTGGATGTAATTTCACATTTAAACTAGACATAAACAAGTGTCAATCTTTTGATAGATATTGTTTCTTAAAAACACGCTATTTGTTTTAACAGCGGGATTTAATTATAAAATTAATTAATGAAACTTTTATGTAATTAATTTGGTAAAATAGACTTCATTTTTGAATTCTGAATATGAAATATAGCTTGGGATGAAATTTTGGCACTGTTCTGAAAAACATCAATTTTTGATGAATAGTGAAACTACTAAGTGGTAGTTAAAAAAACTGAATTTTTCATAAAACTTAATTTTACCGCTTCTGTGAATGGAATTTAAAAAATACGAGAGACACGGTTGATATCAGTAAGTAAAATGTGGTTCAATGAGATAAAAATAAATTTTTTTGGTGAATAGTAACTTTTTACTTTTTTTACCGCGGTTAATAGTAAATAGGGTAACTAAGGGTAAATATGATATTACTATTACCCTAACACATGTCCTAATTCTATTGGATAAGTGTAATTCGACCAAAAACAACCTTATGAATAAAATATGACCATTTAGGCCCACTTGGATTAGATTAGGACATTTATTATTAATTTATTTAAAGAAGGGTTAAAATAGTTAAAATCAAAGTTTAATAGGTAAATCATTTTTAATATGGGGTTATACATAAGATAAATTCGACTATAAATATTCATTAGAAAGATAAAAAGATTTCCTACATAATGGTAGTTTATTTGTAATTTTTAGACATTAAATAATTTAATTTATTTATGACACAATGATGATGCAGTAATTATCTTATTAATGAAATATTGACATAATTGATGTTATAAACACCAAAATAAATATAATTTGAGACTTTTTATGAATTCCAATAATTTTCTAGGTTACTATGATATATTATTGTTGATTTAATCAACTTGGTTCGAACATATAATTCTGTTATGACTTTCAGAAAAATCATATATCAAATAGTGTCAAAATTGACACAAAATAGTTTTTAAATAAAATATTATATTATTAATTGTTATTTTATTCCTAAAAATCTAAGGTTCGGCCAAATGACTTAGATAAGGATATATATATTAATAATAAACAATTTGGGGTTCGTTTGTCATGTTATAGTAAGTGTATTAACCATATAGTGAAAGGAAACAAAAAGACACGGTAAAAGTTAAATTAATTAACTTAGAGTTAAATCTAATTGATAAGGTTAAAATAATACCCTAAACTTGTCTAAATCCTATTGGTTGATAGTATTTCGACCCATACCCACTTTAGCTTCGAAATAAGACCCTTTGGAACCATTATAAACCGATTTTGACTTTAATATAAAATAATATTTTGAGATATTCCTAAGGTGCCCCTCTCCTCCCTTATAAAAGGGCACCTCCTCCCCCTCCTCCTCACACCAAATTGAGCACTCAAGCTCGGCCAACCCCTGCCATTTTCTCCTCTCCACTTCCCTAGAATAATCCTAGAGGTCCTGGTCTTCTCCAAAGACCAATCGTAGTTCCTTAAGTGGAGGATTCAAAGAGGCGTTCCAAAAGAAGAGGTAATATCCATTACCGATCTTTTCAATTTCTTTCTTCTTCAACTTCTTATTAATTAGTTGTTTCATGATAAAGTAATAACATAAGTATTACTTACATACTGATATGTTATTATAAATATGAAACAACCCTAATTCACCTTCTATCCATCCTACGGAAAAATGAAATCACCGCGCGTGCGTACGTACGGAATACCGTCTCCACGCCGTGGTGTAATCTATTTTCCACCATCACCTTACAAGGATGGGTATAAGGGTGTAATGAGTAACTATATATGATTATTATGAATTAATATTGATACTGAAATAATATATATATACTCCAATACAATTCCACGATCATAGGAACGATATCATCACTCGTGCGTACGTACGGAATACCGTCTCCATGATGTGATGCGACTCGTTCTACATGATCTTCATTTCATAATGATTATATAAATGAATTGAATGAATGAATATGGTATATACTACACTAATACCATTCTGGAAATGAATTATCTATAACCTAAAGAGAAGAATAAGAATTTATTCGACAACACACGCATAAGAACAAAAAGTTATAAAGACCCGAGTAACAGGTAACAATGAAATATTACTAACAAGAAGCTAATAATATGACCATATATGATATCATATCAATATGTATGATTCTGGAATAAGTCAATAACATTATTTAAACCATTATACAGGAGCTTCGGACACGAACAAAGCAAATCGGACCTAAGGTAAGGGAAATATCACAATCTCATTTTTATCCGAGATTGTTTATTCGTAAGTATTTATTGGGGTGTATTTTATCATCCACATCCATGTTTTATCAATATGTAATATTATTTCCATCCACCTAAAATTGTTTAAATCCATTTTTACCCTTCGGTGAGTTTTTAGTAATACGTATGAAAGGAATCTTTTGTCGTTTTTCGTACGAGGTACTTTTTGACTTTTCCGACAAAAGTACGAAGAATGTTTTTTTTAACTTATACGGCACGAACGGATTTCTACTGTTTTATAAAGCCTTATTTTCATGAAGCTTCCTCTAAAAGATTTCATGACTATTTTCAATAAAATCTCTTTCTTTTAAAATTGCATGATGTTTTGTGAAAAGAAATTGATTTTGAAGAAGAAAGGATATTTTCCTCAAGAATTCAATTCAAGTGTTTTATCAAAATTATTTTCCATCTAAGATAATAAAGAGTTATGTTTCTATCCATATTTTTACATTGATTTGACTATGTTGTGATGAAATTATGTTTATGAATTCCTTTATCTTATATGAATTGATTTATGATGTCATGATGTTTTAAGAATCCCATTTTTGTTACATGTGTTATGCGATGATGTATGTTTTATGATTATGTGGCACACATAAGAAAGGATTCATTATAAGATGGGTGGGACCTATATCTCCCTCCAATTAATTGGGTAATGATTTTATATCTCATGAGATAGACATGGCTGGAACAGAAGGTTATTTCGGTTCAGTGATACAGGACTGAAACGAGGAGTGAACTCGGTTCAGAAAGGGACTTTGTCCACTAAGATAGTCTTGGCAATGAGTCATGACTAACAAGAAATGATTTTCCATGATTATGTGTGCATGCCACAAAGTTTCAAGTTTTATTTTATGATTATGGGGATCTCATTTTCACTTCTATGATTTATCCCATGTTATGATATTATGAACTCTTTTGCAGGTTAAGATTTCCAAAAGCTATGTTCTTATGTATATGATGTGATTGATATTTCTTTTGATTACCCTTACTAAGCATTTGAGCTCACCCTTTTATGTTTTCTTTTCCCCAGGATATAAATAAATGTTTTTAGGTAAAAAAAAAGGGAAGATCTTTATGGGAGATATTGAAGATCTTTCACCACGATTAGAAGATTACGTTCCGAGTTTCCAAAGACACTAAACTATTACGATCCTTGTGTGTGTGTTTTTGTTATGTACTAAGTATTCCGCAAAAGTAATGTAATGTCCATGTACGATAAGCTTAGGGTCTCTACAGTTGGTATCAAAGGAAAGGTTTAGTCAACCTTTGGAAACTAGGATGCGAAAACGTTAGTGAGATCCCTAGAGATATTTCTAAGGTATGTCTAGGGATGTCCCTAGGGATAAGTATACGTATAGGTTATAGTAATAGAATTAAGCTAACGATCATAGAATTAAACCTAAGATGTTAGATATTGAAGGTACTCCCCCTTTATTATGTTGTTTTCCCTAGCATTATTTTTGCCTCTCACACTATTCTTTTTGGGTTTTAGACGATGGTTGGAACCTGAAGGAACCGTGTTGATCAATGCAATGGACAATGCAATGATTGTCCTCCTAAACAAACAAATGTTGTGGGAGATGGAGTGCAAAATCTTATTGCTATACTTACACAAGCTATGAATCATTCTGGACTTCCAAATGAGCAGAGAAGGGAACAATATTCTATTGAGTCCTTCATGAGGCAACGTCCACCTTATTTCAGTGGGTCTTCTGATCCACTTGTTGCTGAACAATGGATCAGTACCACTGAAAAGATATTTTCAGTTCTTCAATGTTCTGAACATGATAAAGTCATCTTAGCAGTATATCGTTTGGAAGGTGAAGCTGATCAATGGTGGAATCTTATCAAGAATACGAGGCCAAGAGATGAAATTGAGTCCATGGAATAGGACGAGTTCAAGAACTTATTTTTCAGTAAGTACTTCCCTCGTATTCTTCGAACAAAGATGGAGAAAGAGTTTCTTGAACTGAAGCAAAGGGACGATGAATCTGTTGGTACCTATGAAGCAAATTTTACAAGACTTGCAAGGTATGCTTCTGGAATTATCATCCAACCTGAAAGTAAAGTTGATCGATTTTTCAGTGGTTTAAAACCAAGTCTTCGAAGGGCATTAGCTATAAGAGACTTCAGTAGCTATGAAGAAATTGTGCGTTGTGCTATCAAGGTAGAAATAGAAGTTGGTGTTACATATCCATCTCATGGTTTTGACAAGAAACGAAAGATGGAGTTCAAGGAGAAATCTCAGAATAATGGTGAAAAGAAGATGAATGTTTCCTTATGCACAAAGTGTGGAAAGAAGCATGGTGGAGATTGTCTTAAAGGGACTAGAAAATGTTTTAAGTGTGGAAAAGAAGGTCATCGAGCAGCTGAGTGTCGAAGTAATGGAAAAAGGGTTTCTAATGATGTGAATAAAGCAAACACTGCAGAGAATGCACCGCCAACACTTCAATGCTTCAAGTGCAAGGAAATGGGGAATTATGCTAATAATTTCCCTAATCCAAGGGTTAGTGATGATCAACATGAGCAACCACTTAAGGAAAAGGAAAAAGGGAAGTCACATGCGATCACTATTGGAAATGTTGAATATGACAACGATGTGGTGGAATGATTAAGTGTTTATGTAATGGGATTCCAAAATAATGTTGTATCATAAAGTATTGGAATATTTATGTATTGGTCTATTGTGGTTTTCAATAATTTTATGGTACCAGTAACCATGGAAAGTGATTGAGATATTTTTGGAAAAAGAATGATATGCGCATAATGAAGGGAAAATGAGAAAATTAAATATTTGACAGTATTCATGAGCTCATGATTGATATAAGGACTAAGTGATATCATGGTTTGAGTATATAGAATTTTGAGGATTTTGGTATGTGGAAAGTGTTAACTTTTAACTGCACTCATGTTTTCACTAAGGTATTTAAGAGAATACACGATTAAGGACTTTGAATGTTTGGAATGTGACCAACAAGACATATCTTATGATATGTGGGGATCAACGACAGTATTAAATCTCTGGTAATCGTTGAGAGTGGACTGCAGTATTATGTATAAGCCTAAAGATTAGACTGGATTATGTTGGACATAAGTTGGTATTGTTTAAGGATAGAAGATTTTCTATATTATTGATGGGATGTTATAGTAACGTAGTTTTAGAAAAAGGACAACCTGCAGGACGGGCGACAACCCATCGCTTCGGACAAGGCTGTAGGAATCGAACCCACAACCGAAGTGCGACTGGCCTTTATCGCCTACCACTGACCTACATGAAGTCCCTGTTTAGTAGAAACTAGTGTTATTATATTAAGCAGTATGATATATGAAGTATAAGACCATTTTAGGAACCATATATGATTAATCCCACTATAGATCGACTTATGTATATAAATTTTTCTAACCTTTTGAGACAGATGGAATGACCCGTCATTCTATCACATGATCTGCTAACACTTCACGAATAACAAATTCAACTTCATTTATTTAAGAGATGAAGTGGAAATTGTTAAAGGCACGAACAACAGTGAGATTGTACCAAAATAAAGTAAGTATTTATTCTAATTCAAATTCTTTAACTTTAGGGAAATGATCTTGAAAACCAAAAATGTTGTCCTAGTTCTCTTATACCTGATGAATCAGATGGTACCTTAGATCGTCACAAATTTATGGATTTGTGATTACTGGCTTTTCCATAGCCATGTTCTCTACCACTCTCCATCAGAACATGATGGTTAGATTTCTCTTCCATATCCATATTTTCACCTATGTGGAAACCCAGTGATTAGTTTATTTGGGTAATCGTTACATTTCATACTTTAGTTTTTAAAGCCAAGTTTTGGTTTTTTTTTACGATGTGGGTTTCTATTAAAGAAACTTTCGAATAGTAAACCATTTATAACCCCGACGAATTTCGAGGGCGAAATTCATTTTAAGGGGGGTAGAATGTAACAGCCCGAGATTTTATGAAAAATATTCTTTTTTATTTCACTAATGTCTTGTGTTGTACGCTACACAAAAAGGAGCTTGCACAACACACATCCTTGACTTGCCTTGCATTACACGCAATCGCAACCTTCCTCGATAGCGTGTGTGGTACGTAATACTGAGATTCACGAAACAATGATATGCTATTAAAATATTATTAAAACTAGCCGTTATGAATAGTAATAACCACTTTTTAAATTTTAGAAATTTTAAAATGGACTTCATTTTTGGATTCAGAGTATCGAATTTAGCCTAAGGTGAAATTTTGGTACTTTTCGGATAACTTTCATATTCTGATGAATAGTGAAAATTACTAAATTATAATTAAAAACAATTTTTTTAATCGAAATAATTAATAGTGATAAATCATGAATTTGAGTGGTTTTAAAGTATATTTAGAATATATTTTTACAATTTAATACAATGTTGGTCATTGGATGTAATTTCACATTTAAACTAGACATAAACAAGTGTCAATCTTTTGATAGATATTGTTTCTTAAAAACACGCTATTTGTTTTAACAGCGGGATTTAATTATAAAATTAATTAATGCAACTTTTATGTAATTAATTTGGTAAAATAGACTTCATTTTTGAATTCTGAATATGAAATATAGCTTGGGATGAAATTTTGGCACTGTTCTGAAAAACATCAATTTTTGATGAATAGTGAAACTACTAAGTGGTAGTTAAAAAAACTGAATTTTTCATAAAACTTAATTTTACCGCTTCTGTGAATGGAATTTAAAAAATACGAGAGACACGGTTGATATCAGTAAGTAAAATGTGGTTCAATGAGATAAAAATAAATTTTTTTGGTGAATAGTAACTTTTTACTTTTTTTACCGCGGTTAATAGTAAATAGGGTAACTAAGGGTAAATATGATATTACTATTACCCTAACACATGTCCTAATTCTATTGGATAAGTGTAATTCGACCAAAAACAACCTTATGAATAAAATATGACCATTTAGGCCCACTTGGATTAGATTAGGACATTTATTATTAATTTATTTAAAGAAGGGTTAAAATAGTTAAAATCAAAGTTTAATAGGTAAATCATTTTTAATATGGGGTTATACATAAGATAAATTCGACTATAAATATTCATTAGAAAGATAAAAAGATTTCCTACATAATGGTAGTTTATTTGTAATTTTTAGACATTAAATAATTTAATTTATTTATGACACAATGATGATGCAGTAATTATCTTATTAATGAAATATTGACATAATTGATGTTATAAACACCAAAATAAATATAATTTGAGACTTTTTATGAATTCCACTAATTTTCTAGGTTACTATGATATATTATTGTTGATTTAATCAACTTGGTTCGAACATATAATTCTGTTATGACTTTCAGAAAAATCATATATCAAATAGTGTCAAAATTGACACAAAATAGTTTTTAAATAAAATATTATATTATTAATTGTTATTTTATTCCTAAAAATCTAAGGTTCGGCCAAATGACTTAGATAAGGATATATATATTAATAATAAACAATTTGGGGTTCGTTTGGCATGTTATAGTAAGTGTATTAACCATATAGTGAAAGGAAACAAAAAGACACGGTAAAAGTTAAATTAATTAACTTAGAGTTAAATCTAATTGATAAGGTTAAAATAATACCCTAAACTTGTCTAAATCCTATTGGTTGATAGTATTTCGACCCATACCCACTTTAGCTTCGAAATAAGACCCTTTGGAACCATTATAAACCGATTTTGACTTTAATATAAAATAATATTTTGAGATATTCCTAAGGTGCCCCTCTCCTCCCTTATAAAAGGGCACCTCCTCCCCCTCCTCCTCACACCAAATTGAGCACTCAAGCTCGGCCAACCCCTGCCATTTTCTCCTCTCCACTTCCCTAGAATAATCCTAGAGGTCCTGGTCTTCTCCAAAGACCAATCGTAGTTCCTTAAGTGGAGGATTCAAAGAGGCGTTCCAAAAGAAGAGGTAATATCCATTACCGATCTTTTCAATTTCTTTCTTCTTCAACTTCTTATTCATTAGTTGTTTCATGATAAAGTAATAACATAAGTATTACTTACATACTGATATGTTATTATAAATATGAAACAACCCTAATTCACCTTCTATCCATCCTACGGAAAAATGAAATCACCGCGCGTGCGTACGTACGGAATACCGTCTCCACGCCGTGGTGTAATCTATTTTCCACCATCACCTTACAAGGATGGGTATAAGGGTGTAATGAGTAACTATATATGATTATTATGAATTAATATTGATACTGAAATAATATATATATACTCCAATACAATTCCACGATCATAGGAACGATATCATCACTCGTGCGTACGTACGGAATACCGTCTCCACGATGTGATGCGACTCGTTCTACATGATCTTCATTTCATAATGATTATATAAATGAATTGAATGAATGAATATGGTATATACTACACTAATACCATTCTGGAAATGAATTATCTATAACCTAAAGAGAAGAATAAGAATTTATTCGACAACACACGCATAAGAACAAAAAGTTATAAAGACCCGAGTAACAGGTAACAATGAAATATTACTAACAAGAAGCTAATAATATGACCATATATGATATCATATCAATATGTATGATTCTGGAATAAGTCAATAACATTATTTAAACCATTATACAGGAGCTTCGGACACGAACAAAGCAAATCGGACCTAAGGTAAGGGAAATATCACAATCTCATTTTTATCCGAGATTGTTTATTCGTAAGTATTTATTGGGGTGTATTTTATCATCCACATCCATGTTTTATCAATATGTAATATTATTTCCATCCACCTAAAATTGTTTAAATCCATTTTTACCCTTCGGTGAGTTTTTAGTAATACGTATGAAAGGAATCTTTTGTCGTTTTTCGTACGAGGTACTTTTTGACTTTTCCGACAAAAGTACGAAGAATGTTTTTTTTAACTTATACGGCACGAACGGATTTCTACTGTTTTATAAAGCCTTATTTTCATGAAGCTTCCTCTAAAAGATTTCATGACTATTTTCAATAAAATCTCTTTCTTTTAAAATTGCATGATGTTTTGTGAAAAGAAATTGATTTTGAAGAAGAAAGGATATTTTCCTCAAGAATTCAATTCAAGTGTTTTATCAAAATTATTTTCCATCTAAGATAATAAAGAGTTATGTTTCTATCCATATTTTTACATTGATTTGACTATGTTGTGATGAAATTATGTTTATGAATTCCTTTATCTTATATGAATTGATTTATGATGTCATGATGTTTCAAGAATCCCATTTTTGTTACATGTGTTATGCGATGATGTATGTTTTATGATTATGTGGCACACATAAGAAAGGATTCATTATAAGATGGGTGGGACCTATATCTCCCTCCAATTCATTGGGTAATGATTTTATATCTCATGAGATAGACATGGCTGGAACGGAAGGTTATTTCGGTTCAGTGATACAGGACTGAAACGAGGAGTGAACTCGGTTCAGAAAGGGACTTTGTCCACTAAGATAGTCTTGGCAATGAGTCATGACTAACAAGAAATGATTTTCCATGATTATGTGTGCATTCCACAAAGTTTCAAGTTTTATTTTATGATTATGGGGATCTCATTTTCACTTCTATGATTTATCCCATGTTATGATATTATGAACTCTTTTGCAGGTTAAGATTTCCAAAAGCTATGTTCTTATGTATATGATGTGATTGATATTTCTTTTGATTACCCTTACTGAGCATTTGAGCTCACCCTTTTATGTTTTCTTTTCCCCAGGATATAAATAAATGTTTTTAGGTAAAAAAAAAGGGAAGATCTTTATGGGAGATATTGAAGATCTTTCACCACGATTAGAAGATTACGTTCCGAGTTTCCAAAGACACTAAACTATTACGATCCTTGTGTGTGTGTTTTTGTTATGTACTAAGTATTCCGCAAAAGTAATGTAATGTCCATGTACGATAAGCTTAGGGTCTCTACAGTTGGTATCAAAGGAAAGGTTTAGTCAACCTTTGGAAACTAGGATGCGAAAACGTTAGTGAGATCCCTAGAGATATTTCTAAGGTATGTCTAGGGATGTCCCTAGGGATAAGTATACGTATAGGTTATAGTAATAGAATTACGCTAACGATCATAGAATTAAACCTAAGATGTTAGATATTGAAGGTACTCCCCCTTTATTATGTTGTTTTCCCTAGCATTATTTTTGCCTCTCACACTATTCTTTTTGGGTTTTAGACGATGGTTGGAACCCGAAGGAACCGTGTTGATCAATGCAATGGACAATGCAATGATTGTCCTCCTAAACAAACAAATGTTGTGGGAGATGGAGTGCAAAATCTTATTGCTATACTTACACAAGCTATGAATCATTCTGGACTTCCAAATGAGCAGAGAAGGGAACAATATTCTATTGAGTCCTTCATGAGGCAACGTCCACCTTATTTCAGTGGGTCTTCTGATCCACTTGTTGCTGAACAATGGATCAGTACCACTGAAAAGATATTTTCAGTTCTTCAATGTTCTGAACATGATAAAGTCATCTTAGCAGTATATCGTTTGGAAGGTGAAGCTGATCAATGGTGGAATCTTATCAAGAATACGAGGCCAAGAGATGAAATTGAGTCCATGGAATGGGACGAGTTCAAGAACTTATTTTTCAGTAAGTACTTCCCTCGTATTCTTCGAACAAAGATGGAGAAAGAGTTTCTTGAACTGAAGCAAAGGGACGATGAATCTGTTGGTACCTATGAAGCAAATTTTACAAGACTTGCAAGGTATGCTTCTGGAATTATCATCCAACCTGAAAGTAAAGTTGATCGATTTTTCAGTGGTTTAAAACCAAGTCTTCGAAGGGCATTAGCTATAAGAGACTTCAGTAGCTATGAAGAAATTGTGCGTTGTGCTATCAAGGTAGAAATAGAAGTTGGTGTTACATATCCATCTCATGGTTTTGACAAGAAACGAAAGATGGAGTTCAAGGAGAAATCTCAGAATAATGGTGAAAAGAAGATGAATGTTTCCTTATGCACAAAGTGTGGAAAGAAGCATGGTGGAGATTGTCTTAAAGGGACTAGAAAATGTTTTAAGTGTGGAAAAGAAGGTCATCGAGCAGCTGAGTGTCGAAGTAATGGAAAAAGGGTTTCTAATGATGTGAATAAAGCAAACACTGCAGAGAACGCACCGCCAACACTTCAATGCTTCAAGTGCAAGGAAATGGGGAATTATGCTAATAATTTCCCTAATCCAAGGGTTAGTGATGATCAACATGAGCAACCACTTAAGGAAAAGGAAAAAGGGAAGTCACATGCGATCACTATTGGAAATGTTGAATATGACAACGATGTGGTGGAATGATTAAGTGTTTATGTAATGGGATTCCAAAATAATGTTGTATCATAAAGTATTGGAATATTTATGTATTGGTCTATTGTGGTTTTCAATAATTTTATGGTACCAGTAACCATGGAAAGTGATTGAGATATTTTTGGAAAAAGAATGATATGCGCATAATGAAGGGAAAATGAGAAAATTAAATATTTGACAGTATTCATGAGCTCATGATTGATATAAGGACTAAGTGATATCATGGTTTGAGTATATAGAATTTTGAGGATTTTGGTATGTGGAAAGTGTTAACTTTTAACTGCACTCATGTTTTCACTAAGGTATTTAAGAGAATACACGATTAAGGACTTTGAATGTTTGGAATGTGACCAACAAGACATATCTTATGATATGTGGGGATCAACGACAGTATTAAATCTCTGGTAATCGTTGAGAGTGGACTGCAGTATTATGTATAAGCCTAAAGATTAGACTGGATTATGTTGGACATAAGTTGGTATTGTTTAAGGATAGAAGATTTTCTATATTATTGATGGGATGTTATAGTAACGTAGTTTTAGAAAAAGGACAACCTGCAGGACGGGCGACAACCCATCGCTTCGGACAAGGCTGTAGGAATCGAACCCACAACCGAAGTGCGACTGGCCTTTATCGCCTACCACTGACCTACATGAAGTCCCTGTTTAGTAGAAACTAGTGTTATTATATTAAGCAGTATGATATATGAAGTATAAGACCATTTTAGGAACCATATATGATTAATCCCACTATAGATCGACTTATGTATATAAATTTTTCTAACCTTTTGAGACAGATGGAATGACCCGTCATTCTATCACATGATCTGCTAACACTTCACGAATAACAAATTCAACTTCATTTATTTAAGAGATGAAGTGGAAATTGTTAAAGGCACGAACAACAGTGAGATTGTACCAAAATAAAGTAAGTATTTATTCTAATTCAAATTCTTTAACTTTAGGGAAATGATCTTGAAAACCAAAAATGTTGTCCTAGTTCTCTTATACCTGATGAATCAGATGGTACCTTAGATCGTCACAAATTTATGGATTTGTGATTACTGGCTTTTCCATAGCCATGTTCTCTACCACTCTCCATCAGAACATGATGGTTAGATTTCTCTTCCATATCCATATTTTCACCTATGTGGAAACCCAGTGATTAGTTTATTTGGGTAATCGTTACATTTCATACTTTAGTTTTTAAAGCCAAGTTTTGGTTTTTTTTTACGATGTGGGTTTCTATTAAAGAAACTTTCGAATAGTAAACCATTTATAACCCCGACGAATTTCGAGGGCGAAATTCATTTTAAGGGGGGTAGAATGTAACAGCCCGAGATTTTATGAAAAATATTCTTTTTTATTTCACTAATGTCTTGTGTTGTACGCTACACAAAAAGGAGCTTGCACAACACACATCCTTGACTTGCCTTGCATTACACGCAATCGCAACCTTCCTCGATAGCGTGTGTGGTACGTAATACTGAGATTCACGAAACAATGATATGCTATTAAAATATTATTAAAACTAGCCGTTATGAATAGTAATAACCACTTTTTAAATTTTAGAAATTTTAAAATGGACTTCATTTTTGGATTCAGAGTATCGAATTTAGCCTAAGGTGAAATTTTGGTACTTTTCGGATAACTTTCATATTCTGATGAATAGTGAAAATTACTAAATTATAATTAAAAACAATTTTTTTAATCGAAATAATTAATAGTGATAAATCATGAATTTGAGTGGTTTTAAAGTATATTTAGAATATATTTTTACAATTTAATACAATGTTGGTCATTGGATGTAATTTCACATTTAAACTAGACATAAACAAGTGTCAATCTTTTGATAGATATTGTTTCTTAAAAACACGCTATTTGTTTTAACAGCGGGATTTAATTATAAAATTAATTAATGCAACTTTTATGTAATTAATTTGGTAAAATAGACTTCATTTTTGAATTCTGAATATGAAATATAGCTTGGGATGAAATTTTGGCACTGTTCTGAAAAACATCAATTTTTGATGAATAGTGAAACTACTAAGTGGTAGTTAAAAAAACTGAATTTTTCATAAAACTTAATTTTACCGCTTCTGTGAATGGAATTTAAAAAATACGAGAGACACGGTTGATATCAGTAAGTAAAATGTGGTTCAATGAGATAAAAATAAATTTTTTTGGTGAATAGTAACTTTTTACTTTTTTTACCGCGGTTAATAGTAAATAGGGTAACTAAGGGTAAATATGATATTACTATTACCCTAACACATGTCCTAATTCTATTGGATAAGTGTAATTCGACCAAAAACAACCTTATGAATAAAATATGACCATTTAGGCCCACTTGGATTAGATTAGGACATTTATTATTAATTTATTTAAAGAAGGGTTAAAATAGTTAAAATCAAAGTTTAATAGGTAAATCATTTTTAATATGGGGTTATACATAAGATAAATTCGACTATAAATATTCATTAGAAATATAAAAAGATTTCCTACATAATGGTAGTTTATTTGTAATTTTTAGACATTAAATAATTTAATTTATTTATGACACAATGATGATGCAGTAATTATCTTATTAATGAAATATTGACATAATTGATGTTATAAACACCAAAATAAATATAATTTGAGACTTTTTATGAATTCCACTAATTTTCTAGGTTACTATGATATATTATTGTTGATTTAATCAACTTGGTTCGAACATATAATTCTGTTATGACTTTCAGAAAAATCATATATCAAATAGTGTCAAAATTGACACAAAATAGTTTTTAAATAAAATATTATATTATTAATTGTTATTTTATTCCTAAAAATCTAAGGTTCGGCCAAATGACTTAGATAAGGATATATATATTAATAATAAACAATTTGGGGTTCGTTTGGCATGTTATAGTAAGTGTATTAACCATATAGTGAAAGGAAACAAAAAGACACGGTAAAAGTTAAATTAATTAACTTAGAGTTAAATCTAATTGATAAGGTTAAAATAATACCCTAAACTTGTCTAAATCCTATTGGTTGATAGTATTTCGACCCATACCCACTTTAGCTTCGAAATAAGACCCTTTGGAACCATTATAAACCGATTTTGACTTTAATATAAAATAATATTTTGAGATATTCCTAAGGTGCCCCTCTCCTCCCTTATAAAAGGGCACCTCCTCCCCCTCCTCCTCACACCAAATTGAGCACTCAAGCTCGGCCAACCCCTGCCATTTTCTCCTCTCCACTTCCCTAGAATAATCCTAGAGGTCCTGGTATTCTCCAAAGACCAATCGTAGTTCCTTAAGTGGAGGATTCAAAGAGGCGTTCCAAAAGAAGAGGTAATATCCATTACCGATCTTTTCAATTTCTTTCTTCTTCAACTTCTTATTCATTAGTTGTTTCATGATAAAGTAATAACATAAGTATTACTTACATACTGATATGTTATTATAAATATGAAACAACCCTAATTCACCTTCTATCCATCCTACGGAAAAATGAAATCACCGCGCGTGCGTACGTACGGAATACCGTCTCCACGCCGTGGTGTAATCTATTTTCCACCATCACCTTACAAGGATGGGTATAAGGGTGTAATGAGTAACTATATATGATTATTATGAAGTAATATTGATACTGAAATAATATATATATACTCCAATACAATTCCACGATCATAGGAACGATATCATCACTCGTGCGTACGTACGGAATACCGTCTCCACGATGTGATGCGACTCGTTCTACATGATCTTCATTTCATAATGATTATATAAATGAATTGAATGAATGAATATGGTATATACTACACTAATACCATTCTGGAAATGAATTATCTATAACCTAAAGAGAAGAATAAGAATTTATTCGACAACACACGCATAAGAACAAAAAGTTATAAAGACCCGAGTAACAGGTAACAATGAAATATTACTAACAAGAAGCTAATAATATGACCATATATGATATCATATCAATATGTATGATTCTGTAATAAGTCAATAACATTATTTAAACCATTATACAGGAGCTTCAGACACGAACAAAGAAAATCGGACCTAAGGTAAGGGAAATATCACAATCTCATTTTTATCCGAGATTGTTTATTCGTAAGTATTTATTGGGGTGTATTTTATCATCCACATCCATGTTTTATCAATATGTAATATTATTTCCATCCACCTAAAATTGTTTAAATCCATTTTTACCCTTCGGTGAGTTTTTAGTAATACGTATGAAAGGAATCTTTTGTCGTTTTTCGTACGAGGTACTTTTTGACTTTTCCGACAAAAGTACGAAGAATGTTTTTTTTAACTTATACGGCACGAACGGATTTCTACTGTTTTATAAAGCCTTATTTTCATGAAGCTTCCTCTAAAAGATTTCATGACTATTTTCAATAAAATCTCTTTCTTTTAAAATTGCATGATGTTTTGTGAAAAGAAATTGATTTTGAAGAAGAAAGGATATTTTCCTCAAGAATTCAATTCAAGTGTTTTATCAAAATTATTTTCCATCTAAGATAATAAAGAGTTATGTTTCTATCCATATTTTTACATTGATTTGACTATGTTGTGATGAAATTATGTTTATGAATTCCTTTATCTTATATGAATTGATTTATGATGTCATGATGTTTCAAGAATCCCATTTTTGTTACATGTGTTATGCGATGATGTATGTTTTATGATTATGTGGCACACATAAGAAAGGATTCATTATAAGATGGGTGGGACCTATATCTCCCTCCAATGCATTGGGTAATGATTTTATATCTCATGAGATAGACATGGCTGGAACGGAAGGTTATTTCGGTTCAGTGATACAGGACTGAAACGAGGAGTGAACTCGGTTCAGAAAGGGACTTTGTCCACTAAGATAGTCTTGGCAATGAGTCATGACTAACAAGAAATGATTTTCCATGATTATGTGTGCATGCCACAAAGTTTCAAGTTTTATGTTATGATTATGGGGATCTCATTTTCACTTCTATGATTTATCCCATGTTATGATATTATGAACTCTTTTGCAGGTTAAGATTTCCAAAAGCTATGTTCTTATGTATATGATGTGATTGATATTTCTTTTGATTACCCTTACTGAGCATTTGAGCTCACCCTTTTATGTTTTCTTTTCCCCAGGATATAAATAAATGTTTTTAGGTAAAAAAAAGGGAAGATCTTTATGGGAGATATTGAAGATCTTTCACCACGATTAGAAGATTACGTTCCGAGTTTCCAAAGACACTAAACTATTACGATCCTTGTGTGTGTGTTTTTGTTATGTACTAAGTATTTCGCAAAAGTAATGTAATGTCCATGTACGATAAGCTTAGGGTCTCTACAGATAGAATAGTGGATCAAAATCCATGTGGGATATTTTTGGATTCATTTAGATAGATTCATTTGGATAAATTTGGGAAAAATTCTAGTGCCCTAAACTGCACACCAGACGTCAACATATCAATATCTTGACATTAATATCATTAATGTTTTTCATAAATATAAACAGATTTTAAGTGAATTTATAAATTATTAATTTATGAATGAATTAATTTTTTATCTTGTTTATTTTTTTTAATTTTTTACTGATGAAATAATTACAATAAATTCTTACAAAATATTGACATAGTATATTTTCAAGTAATTAAATAATGAAATAAATTAAAATAAAAATATTAACTGTTATATTAATTAGATGACTTATTATGTTTTAAGAATTAATTATATTTTTTTTAATTAATAATAGATGTGTGAAATATTTATATTAAAATTCTATAACTATCTTTATTACTTAATGTCAAAATAAATGAATAGTTCCAAAAATAACATTAATGATAATTTATAATAATTTTTTTTTATTAATTTCATTAAAATTTATAAAATTCCTATATTCATCCAATTAAATGGGGTATGTTTTAAAATATTAATCATGGACCATTTATGGTTCACTTATCTTGTTATGGTAATATTTTAAAATATTATCTCAAAAAAACATTGATATTTTGGTCAATGACAAAAGGATTAACAAGGGGTTAAAACTAAGAGATAATGTTTATAACATCACATAGACCTATTTCAAAATTATTGGATGAGATAATTTCAAATTATATACATATATTATTCTGAATATATCTATTTGGATCCTCATTAACTATAAAATTAATTTATATTAATTTAATAATTTTGGTAATTCTTAGAGTACCCCTCCCCTAACATATAAAAGTTGACATAATTTCTATCATTATTCAAAATATTTTTACCTTATATAATGGAAGACCCCTTATAAAAAATCATCATAACATCTTTAAAAATATCCTCGATCTTCTCATATTTCCATCTGTCCATCTATTCAAGGCTCAAGGTGTAAGATGAAGAAAGATTCTTAACGAAGATGTAAAACTATTAACCAAGAACTTTTAATTCTATTTCTTCTTATACCTCCAATGAATCTATAGTATAAATTATAAAATAATAATTATATATATATTATATAATTTAATGTTATTAGGATGATGAAATAATCATTATCTTTCTTCTCCCCATCCATTGGAAAGTGACAGTATCGCTCGTACATTCATGTGGACTACAACCTCCACGAAGCATTGGGATTCGTTTTTCACATTCGTATTACATTGATGGAAATAATGACAGATTTAATTGAAATGTTAGCCAAATATTATATAATAATGATTTGATAATAGTCTGTTATTTTTATAATTTCTTTCATTCAATCTTTTGAATAGTGAAAACATTGTTCATGCTTTTGTACGACCTACAATCTTCATGAATGGTGTAATTCATATTTCAATATCAACATTTTATGGATGAATTTAAATAATTAAATATATTTATTTATTTATTTTTAATATATATGATATTAATATCTTGAAAAAATTTCTGGATACTGTTGATGTCTGATAAAAGAAGAAGGATTGAGACTTTAAAACCAAAATATGCAAAAAAAAAGAAGCTCTTAACAGCCAAAAAAGTGTTTTCAATAAAAACATTCTATTAAACAGTTGATAATGTGTTGTAAGTAATTAATATATGGTATGATAGATATTATTATTATTATTTAATAATTATAGAATAAATATATATTTTTTATACATTACGTTCAAATGTGTATGTTGAAAAATGATAATTTATGTAATGGATTTATGTTTCATTACCATTTTAAATGGGATTATTTATGATTGAATTTCTATTGAGTGGATTATATGATAAATATTTGATAATCCAATTCATTTTATTCTATTTTTTTATTCTTGAAATTTTCAACTAATAGTACAATTTTTTTTCTTATTAGTACTTAAATTTTTTTGGAATTGTATTTTTTAATAAGTAGACTGTATTTTTTAGTCGGACATGAATCATTGTTTCCATGACATTATTTAATCTAAAATGTTTTAAAAAATGTTTTAATATTCACCTATGATTTATTAATGTCATTTTATCCCATATTTGATTTTTTATAAAATTGTTTCAAATGAAGCTTCATTATTTTCTCCCAATGACGAACATTTTGGTTTTAACCAAAAACGTTTGTAGAATATTCTTTTAACATATACCGAAAGATAAAAATTTCCTAACATCGTGAACACCGAATGATTTGAAAATTAAATTACATGTTTCCACGGTAATTTTCAAATAAAAATTTTTCCATAATATTTTAAAATATTTGGATTTTAAATAAGTGAATTTAAAATTAAAATGGTGGATTAATAAAAAAATATTCTACTGATATTTTAATGGTATCTTTCTTCTAGGATAAAATACTTATAAAATACTTACTATTCACTGAGAATGCAATCAAATTATAAAATTATTATTCCTTATATATATGGCTTATTATTATGAAAATGAGATATTTATTAAACTCATTTATTTTCCATGAGTTATGCTATCATTAAATATTTATAAAACCCATTCCTTTCCAAGAGTTATGATTTGATGATATAAATAATGTTTTTCAATTTTATGGAACACATATATATGGTTATCATTATGAAATAGGTGATATCATATTTATATATCCCTCTAATTAGTTGGGTAAGGATTTATATCTGATGATATAACTATAAGAAACATGTAAAGATGTAAGATCAACTATGAGAAATAAGTAGGGATGCCAGATCCATAATAGGAATTGGAAAATTAAATCATATCAACTATGATATCGGAAATGGGTGTTGATACCTAATCCTCAATTATTTGTTGGACATAGTAGTTAAACATGACATATGAAATTGTTTTTATACCTTTAATGGTGACACAAATTATATGATATGTCATTATACTTATGATTTGATCTCATCGTTCATGATTTTCATTTGAATATTTATCAAACTTTTGATTAGGTTCTTTTTAAATGATAATGTTTATCACATTACTAATGATTATGATCCGTGATTTATTGGGTATGAACATTTAATGTTATGATATTGAACTCATAACCTAATTCTTATTTAATTATTTCTTATGATCATCACTTTATATCTCTTATGTTTACCCTTATTGGGCATCTGCAATCACACATTATAATATTTAGTATCCAAAGTTTATGATGAAAGTTTTTATGTACGGTATGTCAATAAGGGTACATATTGATATGATAATTATGACAGATGTTGAATAATGTAACTAAATAATATTTTTATGTATCTATTATCTAAAGACATTATACCTTTATTGTACTTTTATGGATCACAATGTTTTGTATTGAATATTCATCTAAAAAATGAAATAATTCTTTATGAAAATTTTTGAATGCTTTAAATGTTATATTTTAAATTTTTTTAACTCTCTTACGTTTTGCATTTTAAACAGAATGAATTTTATCTTCAAATGACGAATGATATATCGTAATACAATCTCATATATATAATAATGTTCTTCCTAAAAATCCCATGACTCTCACTATGATTAGATTGGAATCTAAAAATTATTCTATAAGAATAAAATGTATCATGTAATGTTTAGAATAAGAAATGCATTATAGATCCTTGGTTGGATGCATATTGAATTCTATCAATCACTTATAACTATTTTGAGGAATTTGGAATATTTATAATATTCCTACCACGCAAAACTGGTAAAGACTATTGATTCATGTTTCCAATTAAATACCACATTAATAGTTTACAAATATATGTCTTCTAAATCAATCCAACAATCCTCTTCGATTTATCTCTCTATATCAACATACCTAATATGTAGGAAACATGACCCATGTCTATCATTATGAATCATTTTTTCAACCATGTATTCAAATTGTGAAGTATAAGTACATAATTTCTGCAAATAATAATGTCATATATAAAAAATACTATAAATAATATTACACCTTCCACTACCAATCTAATTTATATAAGAATTATTAAATATTTTAATGAAACCAAACTCTTTGATTGGATCATTGATGAAGCTATATTTTATACATGATTTTCTCATCAATTATTGTATATTAATGTGTTTTTAATGTAAAAATGTACATAAAATGTAAAATTATTAATTAATTAACAAATTTTTTGATGAAATTGTAATTTTAATAAAAAATATGTAAAAATGATAATTTATGTTCATTAATTTATTTGATTTTTTATACATGGTCTTCTCATAAATTTCAGATAGCATCATTTTATTTGATGTTTTTAATGGATATCTAAAATTTTATTTATCTTCATTTTACATTGATTGTGTATATATATCCTATGATATTTTAAAGTTACCAAGTATTTTGAAATTAATTTCATTTTTTTAATATGTATCATTAATATAATATTTTAATTAAATAATTATTTCTAATAATTTATTTAATTGTATATTTTTTGAACCTATTTTATTAATATTTTAATTTAAATTAAATTTTCAAATTTTGAATTATTTTTAATTAATTTGAAAGTAATATTAAATTAAACTATATCTTTTTGTTTTATTTGGATTTTAATGTCAATTTTACTAATATGTATCTATTAATATTAATTAATTTTCATCCATTTGAAGGATAAAGTGAGATTTTAAAAAATATATTACATGGGCTTTAAGCAACAAAATGAGTATAATGCAATTGAGAGTACCAATTCCTTATATCTATCGTACCTTTGCCAAAATAATGAAACGGGGTGAAGGGACTCTAAGGGAAATTAAAGATGTCGTACCTAGTGGGTTTAAATCATGTTAAGTACAACAATGACATTTAGTGTTAAAATAATGTTGTCTGGTGTCTGAGAGTGCCATAGTAAATTTGAAAATAAAAGACTCGACCATACACCAAACCAACTGACTGTAGAATTGGTAGATGAGGAAGAAAACTCAACCAAAGAGACTGTGAACCAAGAATCCATCGAAAATTGTGGAAAAATAGATTGATCATATAATAAATTTCAAACAAAAAACTATTCTTTAGGGAAATCAATTTCCCAAAGAAGAAAATAAAGAGGCTTTAACTATGCCACATTTCAGGTGAGATTTTGTATAATTTTTTTGTTATAGATCTATAAAACCGAACTGATTAATGTTTGATCAAGAGGACTGATATATGGATTTTGATGAAACCATGGATAAAAATCATCTTGGATAAATTAACAGTATTACTTCAGTGTTGGATATGGAAGTTATAGCTTATCGTGGAAGATTAAGGATGGAGAAGATTGACTTATTTTGATTTGAAATCATATATTGTACTAGGGGCACTCATTTTTACTGATGTAAGGTTACCTCTATAGTTAAATGGTCTGAAACCGATATAAGTTTTAGTTATTGATGATGAAACCCAATGAATACTTGATCAATGTTGAAATCAATGGTGGATTAAAATCATTCATGATTTCGATATTTAGGGACTCTAACTAATAAAATAGAAAAATACTAAATACAAACTCAATGAAAAATGAGTTGGGAAAATGAAATAGAGGGTTTTGTTTTATGACCTATCATTCATAGATTGAAAAAGCCATATCTGGGTGTCAGTTAATGTGATGAAACCAAGGAAGATGGAGTAAATGTTGACCATAAGGATGATGAATTCCCAAAGGAGGTCAAAAGGATTCATGTCATGCAATTAAGAAGGTGTTGTGGGGTCATCACCTAATTGATGGGAATGATTAACGGGATTATTCTACCATTAGGATGAGTTTTCTTTGGCAATAACCAACCAAAGTGGTATCTACCTTAGAAGCTGACAATGTTAAAGTATCCCATGACTAGATAATTATCAAGGTTTGATGAACCACCCCAAACCAACCATTAAAATTAATGATCACTTCATCTATAAAATGAGGTCAAATCCAATGAAATATTATGATTATTTCTTATATTGTTTCATTTATATATGGTAATAGACCCTGCTCGCATCTCTCGTAAATGTAGTTAATCTTGTCGAACCACATTAAAACCATGTGTTCTTTACATTCATTCTTCTATTTATGTTAATTTCATCATATGGGACTTATGATGCCATAATAAAGTTGTATAATACGTAACATCCTCGAAATAGTGAAGGGAAAGATGGGTTTTCCAATGAACATAAAATTAATTTTTTTTGGTAAACAATTTGATTCCAACTCCACAATGAGCTCCTCAAGATGACTTCGATGGTAGAAATAGCATACAAACAAAGATGAAATGAAGTATGTAGTGAAAGTCCAAGTTTTAGTCAACTTTGTGGTTCTACAATACTCTATTTCCTACGAATAGAATACTACTAATTCCCATGGAAACATTCAGATGAATTTTCTAGTGATTGTTCTAATGATCCATATCATTTCAACATCATCCGTCAATCTAGACCGTGGAATCATTTTTGGATATATCTTGTCCAATCAGAGCCCATTTTCAGTGATATGGGTGTAACATCCCAGTTAAATGATGAGTATGAGATTTTCATATTCATTAATATTTGTGAATTAAATATTAATTTTAGTGTAAAGGGTTTTCTATGTTCGATAGCTTACTCGATACGCAACAGTAGGTTTCTTTGGAATCTTACGTTGCACACTAATAATATAATATTATTTTTTAAATGGTAGTCAACTCTTAGCCGTTGTATTGGCGAGAATGAACAAAACTAACTACAATATGATTATACATGTTTGTTAAAAGTATTTACATTTATCCAATAAAATATATAGGCTTAAAATGTAAATGAATCTAATTTTTTGCACAATTTACATTAAAAGGCTGATTTATTGCCTTTTAATGGAAAAACCTATTTAAATATAGTTTTGGTCACTTTAATAAATTATATATGACCAAATAAAATTCTTTTTTAGAATGGGGACATCTAAATTTACTTTTTGTAATTTTTTGTAATTTTTTCGGTAAAGTTCATTTTTTAATGAATAATAAAAATATTGTATATTAATTCAAAACTATGTTTTAAACTAATTTATTTATATGGTTATATTATCTTTTTAATTGGTTTTAAAGTTTAATTAGAATATATTTTTACCATTTAATAAAATTTTGGTCATTGGAATTTATTTCACTTTGAAATTGGACATAAACAAGTGTCAATCTTTTAATAGTTATTGTTTCTTAAAAACACGCTATTTGTTTTGATAACGGGAATCAATTTTAAAATTAATTAATGCCACTTAAATGTTTTGAATTTGAAAAAATGGACAACATTTTTGAATTTTGAATATCAAATATAGCATAGGATGATTTTTTGGTATTTTTCTAAAAAACATCAATTTTTGATGAATAGTGAAACTACTTAGTGGTAGTTAAAAAAACTAACTTTTTCATTTAAATGAAATTTTACCACTTCTGTGATTGTAATTTCTAAAATCTGACATAATGGTTGTTATTAGTTAGTAAAATTTGGTTCAATAAGATGAAAATAATTTTTGGTGAATATTAACTTTTGACTTTTATTTACCGTGGTTAAAGGTATATAGGGTAATTCAAGGTTAAACGAATATTATAATAATTCAAAATTATCTTAACACTTGTCCAAACCTTATTTTAAGAGTCATTTACGACCATAGGAATCTTTGGATCGATTTTGGGACACCATTGATCAACATGGGAGTGAAAATGACAATTTAGATTAATTAATTTAATGTAAAGACAAAATTGACATTAACAAAATTATTTTAGTAATTAATTTTTTATGGTGTTATAAAAGTTTTATTTTCGACTATAAATATTCATTGTAAATATAAAAAGATTTCGTACATCATGGTATTTTTTTATAATTTTTAGACATCAAATAAATTAAATTATTTATGACATAATAATGATGTCGTATTTACATCATTAATAAATGATTTATATAAATAAGATTATAATGATTACAATATTATCCAAAACATGTCCAATTATGATTAGATGATTTTATTTAGAATAATAGTCATCTTATATTTGATCTCAATGATTTTTTGACCATTTGAAACCGAATATAAGTTTATAATAAAATAATATTTTCAAACATTCTTAAAGAGCCCCTCCTCTCCCTTATAAAAAGAGACCACTTCTATCAAATTCCACACACCTCTCAAGCCTTTTGGTTCGTTCATACTCTACCCAATTAAGCTCTATAAATCTCTATCCAACTCCTTGAAGCCTCACCTTAGACATAAGGCACTTTAAGAAGTCCTTTGGTTCAAACCAAAGGGAGTTACCCAAATTAAAGGTAACAGTTTCCCTTAAATTGTTTTCTTTTATTTTACTTCTCCAACCCCTAAACTCTTTTCCATTACTTTCTTTTGTAACAACACCAGTATCCTTAATATACTAGGATGTTTTAATGATAATGATTCGAACTAAACATACACACACCTCCATCTAATAGATGAAGAATTTAATGTTTCTGTGGATAACAAACTAACGCCTCACGGAACAATGATTGTTCGATTATCTCCTACCGCCTCTAATGGTGGCCATTATGATGGAATTGTATTTATATATAATATATATAATGTCTATTATTTCATTATTCTTCTGTACATCCCATGTATATGAAATCTTTATTGTTTCCATGGTGGGTAAATACGATAATCTCATTTGAGGAAGTGCAGACTACATCCCTCTCAAAGTGACGTGACTCGTTAATGCCCTATGTGGGATGTATAAAGTATAGAGTTAATGATATTATATATGATATATAAATCATTAATACCATTCTGGATATAATTTACTGTTGACCACATGGACAACATGTAATTATAAGAAGTCCATTTTTGACTCAAGTACCAAATATTGACAAAATAGACGTTATTAACTTAAATGTTTACATAATATTTATAAAATGGTAATAATTGATATAAAAGGAATAATAAACATGAAAAAGTCTCTTATGCAAGTAGAAATTAACTTTAGTTTATTATTCAGTAGATTAAAGAACGATCGAGTCAAGTCAGACACGAGGTAATGGAGTTCGTCTCAATCTCCTTTTATTGAGGCATATTTTATTTTAATAAACGAATTTATTATATACGCTGTATAAACAACCATGACATTTCAATAGGAATCCTTTTCTACGAATCATTTTACAAAATGACAAAAAAATGTTTTTTTACGTAAGCAATGACAACGACCTTTCCCCCGCCGTGAGTATTATTTGATCGTTGACTTCCTTAACAAGCCGCAATGTTTTTAAAAGGAAAAATAAATACCATATTCTCTTTTTATGTATTTTGGTATTGAAAATGATTTTGAGAATGGATTTATTATTTCAATATCTTGAAATGATATTTTATTATTGCAATGTGGAAATGATATCTTTTTTTATGATTATGTTATATTTTATGATCATGTTATGGTTCTTGGGAATTATTTACGTATACGAGTTGTTCCGTGATAAACCTATGGTGGGTGAGCCCAAGATATCTCTCTAATGTATTGGGTAATGTGACGGAGGAAAAGGTGAATGTTTATCCTAAGCGATTTAAGGAATATACTGTGATGGGTACTCCAATGTAACTCTATGTAGCTATGATAGCTACAATGAAAGTATGATATGGATGTCACAAGTTACCTTTATGATTTATGATTTATGATTTCTATGTGTCTTTCATAAATCTTATGATTTCACATGGTAAGTAAATGATTTTATGTTTTGTATGTATTTATGAAAAAATGTTTTCATTATTAGTTTTATAACCATTACTGAGCTTTTTATGCTAATCCCAAGTTTTGAAATGTTTTCACAAGACATAAGATGAATAGGTTCAAGGATCGTATCAATGAAAAGTCATGATGTCTAAAACATGGAACTAGACATTACTCTTTTTTTCAAGAGTTTTTATTTTATGAAAAAAAAATGGAAACTGTGTAGAAGTGTCTACTTTGTATTATTTTGATATGTAATAGTTATGTCCTAATTCTCTAAAACTATAAACCTGAAAAGATCCTCAATGTGAATTATTCATTTAATTCAATATTATGTAATGCTTTAAAACCGGGTCCTTATAATGGGAGTTATTTTTAGTTATTTCAACAATTATAAATTCATCAATACAGTTAGATTTTTGATATTATCACACTATAAATGGAATAAAAAATGATAATATGATTAAACTCCTAGCATTATGTTATTATATATAGAATTACAAAATGAAGGATCTTTTGTATATTAACAATTTTTTAATCCAATAGTGGACACCAATATTTTGATTTTATTGAAATTGGATCAATCATCATCATGTGGTTAATCTTGAGTGAAGATGTCAACTAATACCCCTCTTGTTGATGTGGAGTGGGTTTTTCTCAATAGGACATGCACTATTAAAATTAGACATTAGACTGAAAAGAGTATCTTTTAGAATTTTTCTAATGAACATTATCCATTCATCCTATAGAGATAATTTTAAATATATATGTGTGGAAAGCCATACAGAAAAAAGAAAACATAATATTAAAAATTTTCAACTTGATGTAAAAATAGAGGACCAATGTATCAGAGCACATAAGAAATTTTCAAGGTACAATTGAGAAGTTTAATTTCATTAAAATGATATTTGAGGAAGAGTTTCAAGAACTGTTGATGTTATGTTTTATACCAATGTTGTTGAAAAAACTAGTTGTTTCAGTAATCAATTCTACTCCAGATAGAACTCCCACTGTGGAAATGGTGAATGATAGATTATTAAATAATGTGTCCTAAATAAAAGATGAGGCCTACACATTTGAATCATAAACTCTTATCACAAGATGTCGATAAAATAAAAAATTGCACAGAAAAAGAGTGGTAAGAGAACACAATGACAAATTTATAAAAAGGATGAAGAGATAAAAATACCGATTGAGATATGATATAAAGTTCCAACATTATAGAATGCCTAGAAGCATCATCTGGAATTGTATTAGGGTGAAGGTATAGTAGGGAAATCAAGATGTTAAGACTTAAAATAATGATATTACTGTATTTAATGAAGAAATCATTATTGTTCATGAAGATAATAAGGTTTTTATTACAAGAAAAGTCTCTACATGGGAGGCTAATTCAGGAGCCTCACACCATGTCACCACTAGAATATATTTCTTCTCATATTACATTTTAAAGAGTTTCAAACATGTAATGATAGGAAATGATGGTGTATCCAAAATCACAGGTATTTGTATCATTTTAACGGAAACTAATATTGGATTCATTTTATTGTTGATTGATGTGAGGTTTGTTCCATATATTCTCCTCAATATGATATCCACTAGAATGCTTGATGATGATAGATATATTAGCTTTTTCAATGATGGGAAATGGAATCCTACCAAAGGTAACATGATAATTGATAAAGGAAATAAATATACTTCTCTATATTTTGCAAAAATTCAGACTGTGTGGAGGAGAAATCAATGAATCCTGAAAATATGATCATGTAGAGCTTTAGAATATATGCCTTGGTCAATTTAGAAAGAGAGGAATCATAATTATCTCTCAGAATCATCTCTTGACTAGAATAAAAGGTACACATGTGAATACTTATGTTGATTGCATCATGGGAAAAACAATGTATCATTTTGTGGATATTTACCATCCATAAAAGAAAATGTTTTTGATTTTATTCACACTGATGTATGAATGATGAGAACAAAATCATTGAGTCGTGTTACTTATTTTGATACCATCATTGGTGGTCATTCTATAAATGTTTGGGATATTTACTTCGAAACTGAATATCATGTGCATGATGAACTCAAGAAGATTCATGATAAGGTGGAATGATAAATTTGAAAACTATTAAAGTGTCTGTAACCATACAACTAAGTAGTGTATTGAGTTCATTTTTTAAGGAAAATATTATTTTTGGCATGAAGATGGAAAAATCAGTTCTTAATATGCCTTAGCATAACGGTGTTACTGAGAGGATGAGTGGAACAAATTTTAGAGATTCAAGTATATGCTAAAAAATACAATGCTTCCAAAAACATTTTTTGGGTGAGGAAGTGAGGTCTATAATTTATCATATGAACCATTATCCATTAGTTCGATAGACCAAGCACATTTTTGAAAGGGTTTAAATGGGTATTGTTTTTTTATATAGGCATATGGGCTTACTTGGGTGTATAGAATTTGTTTTCATCCCGATTGATGAGAGGAAGATGTTATATGTAAAAGTGTTTCATTTCGGGACATGTTCATGTGATTTTTGGATACAAATTCTAGTATCATATTAGCTATAAAATTTTTAGATGTAGAGATGTGGTGTTTCATGAGGATCAGACAATTAAACATTTTGAAAACCCATAAACAGTATTGAATTTTTAGTTTAGGGAAATTCCAGTCAATCTAGAACCAGTATCACCACCATCGGTTCTAGCTAGTGTGATAGAGATACATGAAACTGATGACACATCACTAATTGGTAATATGTTTCTATCTATTAATATTTTTTCATTATATGAAATTCTAGAATATATTCCCTACGAAAGGATGTTTATGAGATCTACTAGAGAATTAATTTTAAGCCATAGATAAGCACCAAATGAGTACGTGATTCCTACTAATGGGGGAAAGTGAGATAGTTATGATAATATGATGAGGAGTCAACATAAAGTAGAATAGAATAAGGGAAATTTAGGGGAGATAAGATACTTGCACAAGAACTGCTCATTTTTCTTAGTGGAGTTACCACATGAAAATAAAGAACTCCAGAAAAAGTGGGTGTACTGAATAAATGAAGAATATGGTTGCTCATAGTCATGCTATAATGCCATAATGGTTGTGATGGTATTTTCTAATAATAAAGTATTAAATTTTATGAAATCATTTATCTTGTGGTTAAAATGTCTTCTATTACAGTTGTTCTTTTATTAGATACTATTATGAACATAGAGGTTAAAAATATTGATGTAAATACAACATTCACACATGGTGATATTTATAAAGAGATATATATGAGGAATCCAGAGTGATTTTAGGTGAATGGTTAAAGAAAACCTAGTATTAAAATAAAAAAATTAATACATATTGATATGGTCACTGTGGTAATGGTATAAAATTTCAACTCATTCATTGAGAAAAATGATTATAGGATGACAACTGTGAATGACTAAATATTCATAAAATTGTTTTTTGATGGTGATTTCAGTATATTTTTTCATTAGCTTGTGACAGGTTAATTTTTGGCAGAGATGTCAAAAAGATTGATAGTCTGAAGATGTATTTGAACATGTCTATTGAAATGAAGGATTGGGAGATTCTACTCATATTTTTTGTATGATGATTACTAATGAAAGGAGGAACCAAATGACTAGGCTATATTAGGAGTCATACATTGAAAAGGTTCTTGAAGGCTTCGACATTATAAAATAGAAGCTAATTAGCACTAAACATTCTAGTCATTTCAGGTTCATGAAAAGTTATTGTACATAAACTAAGGAGGAGATATAAGAGATAAAAAAATTTCATTATCAGTCAATAGTTGCCATTATTATGTATGTCATGGTGTGCACTGGACTAGATATTTATTATAATGATGGAGTTGTGAGTATATTCTTATCAAATATAGTAAAAAATCATTTGATAACAGTCAAATAAATATTGAGTATCTAAGGGGAATTTATAGTTATATTTTATGTTTTGTAAGTGATAAACCTGTTTTAGAAGGATTGACCGATGTAAATATAGTTGGAGATTTAGAAATGATAGAATCCATATCTGGGAACCTACTATCATTTTCAATGTAAAATTCTTATGTAAATCATGAATTTATATGTTTTTTGGGATTGTATACCATATATTCAAAGTATATCATCTTCACTGAAGGGTGGAAAAATGTTTTTGGATGATGATGTTTTTAAAAGAGAATAGGCAAAGTTAGGAGAATTATATTCACTATTGCAAAGGTTAGAGAACTATTTATCTCAGTAAGAACAAGACAATTCATTCCATGTATAATCATAAATTTTTTTGATACTACTAGATCTAAAATGTGTTCAAATAAAAAAATTTAATGTTTTGAAATCCCACACTAATGATAATGGAGAAGATATGATGATGAATTTTCTACTAAATGAGAAGCTATAATCCTAAAATGAGACAATAGATCAATAATATAACACAAATTGGTCATGATGAGGGGATATGTGGGGTCCACACCTGATGAATTATTATTGGAAGCCTTTCTAGGTAGGATATATTTTATCTAATGTATTCTACCATAGAATCACCTATCATTGAAAAATCCAACAATGAAGCAACCGATAGTGAGATATTTTTCAATGGTTAATGAACGGCCCAAAATAAACCCTTGGAAATGTTGTTTCTTTTATCTATATATTTGGATCCAATGTTAGGAATTTTAATGAGTTCATCCTCATAAATTTCATCTATATAGAGTAATAAAACTTAACCCCTTATCTCATGGATAAATAAAATCATGTCGAACCATGTTAAATCCATGTTTTCTTCATTTTTCTTCATTTAGTTGTGTTTATTTAATTATATGGAACTTATTATACCCCAAGAAATCCATGTGGGTTAAATATGAGCCTATGTTTCACTTTATAATAGTAATTTCAACATAATTATTTATGTATAATGTTTATTAAATCCTTATCAGTTTTAAAAGTAATGTATCGAAGCCATCAAGATTAAGGGGAACCCAATGTGAGGAAGAATGAGATGTTAAAAATGAAATCTTCAAAAAATACATGGAACTCACATTATTCCACTATATGAAGAATTCTGTTCACTTTTGAAAGCTATTTCATTCATAATTTACTAATAAAGGAGTAACAAACATAACTTTTTCTTGATGGTTGATGTGTCATTTGTTGAAGTTAGAAGAAAACAAATTTTTGGAGAAAAACAGAATCTAAATTCAAGGAAGAAAGTACATGACAAGGTGGGTAAGGATTCTCTTTGATGATGGTAATGGTAGTTAGTAATGAATCCATATACTGATGGTTATAGAATTTGGGACAGAATAATTTCATTTGTTTGTTCTGATCTATTTGATTATTTAATCTTGTCTGAGACATAGCTCAAGGCTTAATGATTTCAAGATTTGAGATACCATGTAAGGGTAACAAAAAATGATCAATTATATGGAAAGGTAAATGTTGAGGTACATGCTCATTTCAGGGTTAAAATCACTTGAAATTTATTTTTAAAGATAAAAATCATGAAAAATATATTTTATGTTTAGTTGCAAAATTTTGATCCTATGAAGGAGTTCATTAAATCCATTTGAATATTTATGAAATTAATTGAAAAACATAAAGAGTGGAATAAACCAAATTTATTTTCCAAATTCATTTTTTCATTGGGAAAACTATAGTTCACATGAGTTTGCACCATTAGTTAGTGGTTTTATTTTGGTCATGTGCATGTGAAAAATTATCATGACAATTTCCACATGGTTGATAAATAAGAGAAGATCATGATATGTTAGTGAACAAGGTATGTGACTGATTTAAAAATAATGATAATATAAAATATGGGAGACACATTAGATATTATAGATAAAGAAAACTTTTGTAATATAGTGGATAAATGGGAGAAAGATTACATTGGATATTACCAAGAGCATGATGTATAGATTCTATCTACTGCTTCATTGAAGATGATGTGCAATGAGTCTACTAGTTAATGGATCATATATGTCATTATTTTCAATTGATGTTAATATTTTATTTTTATGGTAATATCATTCTATGTATTAATTTTTAAAATTCTAAATTGAAATCTTCTCTAAATTATTGAACATTGAAATTTCATATTTTATTAATGTATAATTTTTTGGTCACATCATTAATATTTTCTTACATTCTTCAAAAAATACATCATCAATTAGAGTGTTTTAATTAACTATTGAATATTTTCAAATTAATACTAGAAATTGTTTGATCCTTATCATATTTTTTAAAATGTATCAATCCATAATTGTGGATTATGATTATAGAGGGAGTTTACTATGTCATTGTGCTCAATGATTTTCGAGCTTATTAATCAACTCTTACTAAAAGGATATCGACAAATGAGATCTTGGTTGTTGAACTAAATTTATTAACTGAACGAAATGCATGTTTTAAGATTTATATATGTGAAGTTATAGAGATATTTTTTTAAGTTATTTTAATATAATCAAGAGAGATTGATCCCTGTGAATTTCAAGTTTTGGCCACTACTACTTTAATCTTTTAAATTCAATGTTCGTTATGTTATTATAATTTTTTGAATACAATTCTTCTTGTTTAATTATTTTTTAATAGTAACATGTTTATAAAATATGTTTTTTAATTTTTATAATTATTTTTCCCCTAAAAATTTAAATGTATAAATATTAAAAAAATGATTGTGAGAAAATCCTTAATGACATTATCATTGGATATAACTGTAGGGTCATCTATATGTCAATATTTATTTGTAAAACATGAAGTAGTGATTAAAAGAGACTAGTTAAAATATGAGACCTTATCAATTGGAACATTTATCAAGTAGTCTTTCAAGGTTTTTTGAAAAAAATAGTAAAATATTATCATATTCTTTTAAGGAAATATGTAATTTTTTTCAACAAATTTGTTAAAAAATCAGATATTAAATGTCTAAATAATATGTCTTTTTATAACATTGAAACTGAAGCTCTATAAAATTTATTTAATTAAAGAGTAATAATATTATATAAATAGATTAATGAAATCGAATATTTCTAAAAATATTAAACAACAAAGCTAATATCACCAAAAACAAATTTAGTAATAACTAAAAACAAACAAAAATATTAAAGAGTTGTTGAAAAATTAACATTAAAAGAGATAGCTACTCTATAATTATATAATCAATAAATCTATATAGGATACCCTATAATATCACTGCTATTTGAGTTTAAATCAATATTGGTTCACTATTTTCCTAAATTTTAATGTATATAGGGAGAGGACCCATATAAGAACTTATAAGTGTTTCATATGGTGTGATTCCCTTGATGCCCTACAATGTTAGTAAGGTTCATATTAATATTATATAAATCACTTTCTACTTAGATGGGGTAGATAAGGATTGGTTTTACAAATCCTAATCCACATTCATAGGGATTTGGTACCTACTGAATATTACTTTATTAGAAAAAAAAATCTCATAGACACTAGGACTAACTCAATTAGAAAGGATATCTTTGAGATTATGCAGTTTCAAGGGAAGAATCTACATGAATATTGAGAGAATTTTATTAAGTGTATTAATATCTTACATAACCATAATATTTATGATATACATTTTTCTAATATTTTTTTGTGGGTTTAGTATTGATGGATAAGAGCATGATAGACACTGTTTTTGGAGGGGATATATTTTATAATACAACCATTGATGCTAGAAATATCATATCCAATATGAAAAAACATTCCTAGAATTTCTATACATGGTTGTTAATTCATTTCAAACAAATCATGAATGTGTCTATTTACAATTCATATTGTAGAAAAATTGAAATCCAGTTGACTGATCTCACAAACATGATGAGAAGAATGGTATAAAATATTTTCCCTTTAAAAACCCAACATGAACTTGTTTTTATGATATAAATTCCCTATGGTATTTTCTCTAATCATGATCATTTTAATGATCAATGTACACAATTACAAGAAACACTTTAATCCTATATATTTATATTCCTTTGAAATCCATTCTAGAATAACAGAAACATTCAATTTTCAAATCAAAAAATCAATATATACCATTTCAATACAATTGTTTTTAGAAAAGTTGGAATTTCCAAAACAAAATAGGTTTAGGTAACCTAAATTACCAGATAGGTATTTATTAAAACATAATTATAATAAAAAACCGTTGTAAAATTAATAAAATTTATATAATCAAACTGTAATGAGTTTCACATCTTTTTAATATCTAGATAACCAATATCAACAAAATTATAAAAGTAAAAAATTCAGGTATTGATGAAATGGTATAAAAATAATAAATTTATGAAAAATAAAAATCATGGTTAGAAACCATGGTATCAAATATGAAAAAATGGAAAAAAATCAATGGGTTGAAAAATTAAAGTAGTGGTATCTTTCAATCACAAGATAAATTGAATAGAAGGGGGAGATAGAATGTTTGCTCGGTAATTTTAATAAGTGGTACTAAAATTCAAAAACCCAAAATCTAAACTGAGTGAAAAATATTATAATAAGGATAGTACCACTTTTTCAACAAATGGGAAATAATATGAAGAAGTTACAAAACCACATATTGCACTAGTCCTTGAACCTTAAATCCCCTTACATGTAGATAATGAAAAAAATAAATTGTAGGATATCAATCATGGAAGAATATATAATTATTTTAATAATTGTTTCAACTCTTACAAATGGGATGAAAAAAGACTATGATGACCTGAGGATATATAAGGAACCAATGCATTTCCCTATAGGTATTCCCCCTATAAAAAATGATGAAACTGAAACATACTAGAAATATGCTGAATTGTTTAGGAATTAACTAGTTAACATTACATTGATAGATTTTATGAAATAAATCCCTATAATTCAAAATTTATTTTAAAATTTTCCCCCCAAAAAATTATTTTCATTCGTGGTGAGAAAGTAAACTTGAGGAGGAATGTATCATCCCTGATCCAAAATTCACCCCTTTTTAAATAAAATTATAATTGTTTTTTTATATTTCTCTTATTACTAGTGAACATAAATTTTAGTATGAGTGGATAGATTTTGGAGCCTCCATAAATGTTATTACGTATTCATTATTTTCATATATGCAGGTTGGGGAGCTCATTATGTTTTAAATTAAAATCTACAAGACTAATATAATTTTCACTAAGCTAGCTGAAGTAATTTAAGATGTTTTGGTAAGGGTAAAATATCATGTTCTCCCTACTAAATATTACGTGATTTATAATGTGGAAGATTTGTTACACATGAAACATTAATTATAGATATACCATGTTTGAAAATACAATAAATATAATTAATGATAACAATGAGAGTTTTTATTTAGTGTTTTGAGGAAAATGATTAATTATCATATTTTTATATCAATGAAACACCTTTTGAAAGACTATATTTATACAAAATGTTATCATTTTTCATGAGTTTTTATAGATTTATTTTCTGATTATATTAAATATAATCGGCCTATGAATTATTCAAAGAAATAATATTTATCCCATGAAGTATCCTTGTAAAAATAAAAATTGTAAAATATTCTATAATGGTTTTGAAAATAAATAATATTTTAAGAAAACAAAATATTTTTTAGACATTTTTTAACCTGAAAATGGTGGAACTTATAATGTTTTCATTGAAAAAGTTTTTGAAAATCATGTTTATTTTTATGAGTTTTTTGGAACGACTAATTTTTATTTAAAAGTCAAAATTATTTTATGTAATGGAAACTAAATTTGATGAAATTAATTTAATTTTTTCTCAACATGAAATAACTATGTAAAATTATTATTTAACTTAAAATATTAAATTTTATTCTATTTTTTTGATATGAAATCTATTAAACATCTCATTTAAGAGTCACCAATTTTTCTCACTAAAATATGTAATATTTTTTATGTTAACAGAAGAAATTTTTATAAGAATAATCACACTACTTCATTTGAATATTTTAAAACTCATATGATAGATATTGATTTAGAGGTTGTAAATGAACTCAATGATTTAGTAGAACCTATTTTCTATAATGATGAAATCCTGTTCACAATTGAATTTAAGGCCTTGTGAGAATATTTAAAATATTTATACTTGGAAGTTAAATAAAACATCCATGTCATAATTTCAATAGTGATATAAAGTGGATAAGTTAATGGACTCTTAGATGTCCCCATGGGGATAAGAAAGGAACGATTTTTGTATTTATAGTAATTACCAACAATTATTCCATAAGTTTGAAAGAATATTATTATTTCACAGGATAATTATAGACCAATTAGTCAATTACATATGAGGTTGAATCATACCCTTATTAAAGTGGATAAAAAGGAGGCAACTATTGGTGAATACTAGTAGAATTTGCTCCATTTTAGAAATCCAATGGTTAAGATAATACTTGGTTTTTTTTAAAAATGGGTGGGTTCATTGTTTTCAAGAATGAATTATGAAAAATATTTATTCCTATTTTTACTAATAAGTGGAGGGTATACATTTATTATATAAGGATTAACTTAGTGACAAATAAAGAAAAAATTTCACTTAACATTTCATGAACAGATCCTTGAATGGTTAGCTAGTAAATCCCATAATTACATCCTAGATAGTTTATATAAATAATTTTGGATTCATATAGCTCTATTAGAAAATAATAAAAATTATTTTACAAGGACATTTGTTAAATTTTATTATTGGAGAAATCCATTTGGACTATGTAATTCCTCTACCAAATTCCAAAGAAGCATGTGTCGTATTTATTTGAATTTCTTGAGGAATTTATGGAGGTTTTTAAAGATGAATTTACTATGTATGTTCCGTCTTTTGAAATATTTATACAAATTTTAGTGGTGGTGGTTATAGTATGTATTGAAAAAATCCTTTTTTTGAACTATGATAATTCCATTTTATAGTTGAGTGTGGATTTTTTCTCAGTTACTAAGTGTTTAGAAATATAATTCAACTACATAAGTACATGGTTGAAATTATCTAATCATTACAATCTATAAATATTATGAATGATACTCGATCATTTCTTAGGAATACTAGATTCAATAAGAGGTTTATAATAGAATTTATCCAAAATTATTTTCATTTGAGAAAACATATATATAAATATATTACTTATTTATTTAATAGGAAGTGAAATGATGCATTTAATGAACCTAAAATGAATCTACTATACTATCTAATATTTCAACCACATAAATTGAAATTTCCTTTGAGCTGATGACAGATTATTACATGTTCTCTTTAAGGTTGTTATTTGGAAAAGTGAAGAGAATAACCCATTTATCATTTCATGTGCTTCTATAAATATAAATATTGTGTATTAAAGTTACTATAAAATAGAAAATAAATTTTAATCCATTTTTTCCATTGTATGTTCATGTACTATCTTTTGCGGTTTAACATAGTTATTTTCTCTAACCATTAAACTACTTGATATATAATGAAGAAGAGAAAATCAAACCCATGGCTGGTTAGATGAAACATATTGCACAGTGAATTTTACATTGCAATTCATGATATGAATGGAATTAAAAACACCATGGATGATAATTTTAGTAAGATACATATATTGTTTTGTCTTGGAGATTCATATATTGAATTAATTAAGAGTTTTTTCATTTGGAGAGATTTCATTCTAATGTCAAAGAAAAGTGATCATGGTTTTCATACATAGTGAATTACTTAGTTGTTAATGTTTATCCTCATAGTTTCTCTAATAAATATGTGGGTAAATAGATTATTGAGTCTAGGATATATTTCTCATATGATCCTTAATTATGGAAAATGGGAATTGATCATATTTTTAGAAGATGTATCCCAAATTATGAAACTTCTACAGCGATGAAATTCTAACATATTTGGAATATGTTGTGGTCACATTGTGAACTAGAGAATAACTAGGAAAGAGTTAGATTAGGAACAAATTTTGGACCACTATATTTATAGTTTCTCATGAGCTTTATAGGAATTGAAAATCATATCAATTTCAAGGAAACATTTCTCAAAAACCAGAGATTCCATAACACTTTTTTTTGTGTTTTTTGATGACTTTTTTGTTTGGGGAATAGATTTTATGGGACCTTTTCCTAATTCATTTTGATATTTATAAATCATTCTTATTACAGACTATTCAATTTTGTAGATTGAATCTATACCAACCACGACAGATGAAGCTAGTGTAGTGTCCTTGTTTGTAAAGAGTAATTTGTTTTTATCGATTTGGGATGTCGAGGTTCATTCTTTCAGAACAATAAATTTATTTCTATAATAGTAATTTAAAATATTCTCTATAAAGATATGGGGATAGGAATAAGGTGTATACACCCTATCATCTTGAAAATTTTATATGAAATATGTGTCAAATAGTTATATGAAACATATTCTTGAGAAAAAAATTATCCCAAATAAAAAATATGGGAGTTTTAGGCTTGAAGATGCTCTCTGAGTGTATATCACAACCTATAAAACATCAATTAGAATGTCACCATATAGGATAGATTTTGTAATAGTCAGTAATTCTCATATATAGTTGGATAATATGTTATTTTGGACAATTAAATCTTGTAATTTGAATCACATTGTAGCTGGAAAAGAGTGGATGTTGTGATTTCTGAAATTAGAGGAAATAAAAAACAATAACTATGAAAATGAAAGGATTTTTTATGATAAAAAAATGTTTGTTCATGAAAAAATTATGTTGAAAAAAAAATCTATATTAATGTTAAAATGTTGTCTTAAAAATATAGTATTAACAAATTCACAGGTAATTTTCATTCAAATTGGGTTTATAATTTAATCATGACCAGTGTTTTCCCTTTTGGTGATGTAATGATCAGAGATATAGAGAAATAAACCATTCATTGTAAACAGATATGGGATTAAGCTTACTCAATATGGGATATAAGAACCTGAAGAGGAGGCTCTCCTTAGGTTAAAATTCAGATAACCTTATGTTTTTCAAATTTTGTTTTCCCATTATATTTGTTATTTAGTAGAATATGTGTGGGGGGATGGGCATTTTTAGTGTTAGGATTTTTTTTGTTTCTTTGTTTTTCATTGTATAGAATAATGTGTGCCTATATAATCTTCTATTTTTCATGTGTAATGCACTAAGGGCTGTTATAAACCTCATCATCCTGTTGAAGTGATAAATTTTCAATTTTTATAGATAGATATAAGAGGATGTTGGATATTAGAGGAATATTGGTCATGCGTTTGATTGGTTGGATCTATTTGTTGATGAAGTATGGGTTTCAACTACTACTCAAGGGGAAAAGGAGTTGCAAATGGATAATATTGGATAAAATATAATCGATGTCTATATCTGGTTATTTAATTTCTTTAAAGATTACTTATGAATCCCCAATGTTCATTATTATTCTTGTAGGAGGTTTTACATTTAATCGGAGAGTTTACTTAACAAATTCAAGGTAGGTTACACATTATAAGATTCAAACGAAAGATTAAACTACCTTTTATGGAGTGTTGTAATTATCTTTTTCATTTTTAAATATTTCACATAATTAGCTTAAGCGTTTGTTGATGGATTTCTTATTTCTAATGTTAGATTGTTTTTGAATTATAAGGCCTATTGTGATTCTTTAATGCCATGATGGTTACTATATTTCATTGAGATATCATTGTGTTATGTGATTCTTGACATCATTGTTCAACCTGTAACATGAAGAATTATGGAATATATTTTTTGATGCTTCATTTCATAACATAGAAGATAGAAGGGAAATTTTTTTCATGTTTTAATTTGTTCAATTGTTGCAGTGGATATTTTTTTTCTGAGCTTTCAGGCTACCCCTGAAAATTGGTTTCCTTTTTGATATATTTTAAAATCATTCTAAATCAATTTTTATAAATTTTTATCCCCCATTTTTATTAGGATTTACGTATAATTAATGGATTAAATGTGTGGGAGGGCTCTTAATTGAGATAAAATGAACCTCACTATTAACCGATCAAATACCACTTTATTTTTTGTAAAAACAAAGTATGTATTTCGAAAACAAAAATTAAGTCGGTGAAAATCATTCTTAATATTAAATGCATTGGCGCCACTTTGAGGAGATAAATTTGTATTAACTTTTGAAATGAGTTGGGAAAATAGTTTTTCTTGCACTCTTGAAAAGGTTTCATTTTAGAAAAATTTTGGGAAAATTTATCATTATACTTTTTAAATTTTAATTTAATTCATAATATATGTATACAAATGGTTTTAATAATTAAAATCTTATTCCATATTTAGAACCTTATTCTTTATCACTTAGTTCTTATCCATTAATTGGTGGATGAGTTATTTATTCTAGAAATAAAATATCACATAACTCCATTCAACAATATATCTATTTTTTGGTTTATTAAATTATTTGGGTATGTTATGCTAAATGTGAATTAAATTTTAGACTTATCGTAATATGAAAATTAAATTTTCTTTAATACATTCTAAAATTTTCAATTTCTAATATTTTTTGTAAAATATTATTTAATTTTTGACATACATAATTCATTTTGAGCAGGAATTAAAATTTTTCTTCATGAGAGGTTTCATGAGGGAAAACATTTTTAAAAATCAATTCATTGTCGTATTATTGTATTTCAGTTTTACGATTAATTTTCTTCGACTAAGATCATTTGGGTGATTTCTTGAGTATAAACCAACTCTTAGTGTGGGAGAATTTGATGTGGTTCTATTTGATTCATGATTTATACATAAATTATTGTTAATTAATGTTTTTATGGTAAAAATGTGTGTATAATTTAATATTATTAATTAATTAACAAATCATTATTGAAATTGTAATTCTAATAAATAATATTTTGAAATGGGATTTTTTGTGCTTTAATTGACTTATTGTTCTGTGCTTTGTATTTACCAAAAAATTATATTAGGGTCAATTCATTTTATTTTTTAATTATTTTTTTCATTTTTATTTATTTTGGACATTGATTGTGTAATTATTTTCTATGTTATTTTAATGTTACTTTGTATTTAAGAAATAATTATATTTTTTATTATTTTGTGTCCTTAATAATAACATTATATAAAAATTATTTCTAATCATTTATTTTATTAAATTTTTTTTGTAATTATTTTTGTAATATTTTAATTTTATTTAAATATTTAAATATTTAATTCACATGATTTAATTTTTTAGGAAATTTAATTTACACTACATTTTTTTTAAAATTTTACTGTAATATAAATTTAAAAAATTGGTATCAATATAATATAATCAATGTGAAGGATGAAGTGTGAGTTAAAACAGTTTATGGAAAATAGTGTAAACGAATGTGAGTACCATTCAATAAAAAAAGACCTTTTAATATACCATTTCATTCCCAAATTACTATAATATGGTCAACTAGTCACATGTAAAATTCAAGCAGCCATAACAAGTAAGTTGAAATGTGGTTTATATATGACAATGATGGTTATTGTTAAATTGCATATACCACCTGCCTAGATAAATTGTAAAAGAAAGAATTCGATAGAGCCCCAAAACAATGAAGCATCGAAAAAAAAGATTGGATAAAAATCACAAAAACAAATTAATATACCCATAGAATCTATCAACCATGCATGAAAAATTGATCAACTGTATGATAATTTTCATACCTACAAGAGTACTTCTGTGAAGTCTATAAACCATGGAAGAATATTATGAGGCTTCAACCATGCCACTATTCAGATGAGATTTTCTATATATAAACTGTGGGAAATTTACAAAATTGAAGCCGAGATGATTAGATTTTGAGGAAGATGTCTGATCTATGAATTAGGATGAAACCAGGGCTATGAATATTCTTAGACGAATGATGAGGAAAACATCGATATCTCCAGTTTAAACTGAATCTTGCTACGAAATATTGAGGTTAAAGAATCCCAAATCATTCCGATTTGATATCAAAGAACAATCATAGGGTGATCAAGCAAGATACAGTGGGGTTTCATCCATAGTTTACTGGAATGAACCAATTATGTTGTCCAACCATCAATGATGAATCCTAGTAAATACTTGATAAAGTTGAAATTGAGGTTTGATTTTGGTCATTGGAGATCTTAATATGCATTGTCTCGATCTAATCTTGTCAAACATCACTGAATCCAAACTCGGTGAAAATTAGGGTAGGAAAATCAAAACCGAGGATGGAGTTTGAATACCTATCTCATGTGGAATGAACAAACCCAATATGGGTGCCACTATAGGAGAGAAAACCAAGGAAATGAGAATCAAGGACGCCAGAAATGATGATTAATGTCCGAAGAATTTCAGTTAAATATCTACTCTGAAACTAGGATGAACCTGAGTGGGAGAAAGGTGACCCCATGGTTCACTGTAGAAGAGGAATTTACCAACCATGATCCCTAGATGATTATCAATAAATCCTTATATACTGTGAAAATAATTTATCGAAGCCTTTGATATTAAGGAGAACACGATATGAGGAATAAATTTTGGCTAAGGATGTAATCATGATATAATAGGTGCATCTCATGCTTGGACACCAAAGTATAAAAAATAACACTATCCAATGATATGTTTCTAATAATGGATTGATGAAGGTGTCCAAACATAAATATTTGTTGATAGGTGATGTGTGGTTTGATAAAGATAGATGGAGACTGATTTTTGGAGAAGACTTAGTTTGGAATAATATGAAGAAGGTCTCTGACCACACCTATTTTTATGGAAGGATGATATTTGATGTTTTCCATGGCCTGATCCGATGAAGCCTTATGAATATGATACTTGAATTTGATACATATGTATTTTATATTCTAGTCATTATATATTTTAAGATAAATTATTTATTGAGACATAGCTCTATATTGGTTAATTTTATGGTTCAATACCTTATGTATGTAAATGTAACAACAACTAACTGAGAGTACAGAATGATAAAATTTGATGTACCATCTCATATTAGATTTAAATTGATTGCAGACCACTTTGTAAATATAGAGATCATTAAAATGTCATGCTAATTCTAAACGCATAATGATGATCCTATGTAAGGGGTCATTGAAACCACTCAATGCTTCACGAAATTATTGGAAATACCAATAGAGTGAATGGAACTAATATTAGCATCCATTTTAATTTATTTAGGGGGGATATGATATTTCATGTGGGTTTATCAGTAGTAGTTAGAGGATTTATTCAAGTCATGCGATAATGAACAATTACTATGAAAATTTCCACATTGTCAGTAAATAGGAACATATGACGTTATGTCGGTGAATGAGGTCTGTGACTGATCATAAATAAATAATAATAAAAATGTTTAGAGGAAAATCAATTACTACAAATCAAGAACAGACATTTTTCTAGATTTTAGAAATGATATCATGATTCCAAATCATTATCTAGATAGCATGATGAAGAAATTCTGATTGATACTTCTATGAATATGAAGTGTGAAAATTACACCCACAATTCATTTGAGTCCAACAAGATTTTCAGTTATCGTGACTAGTGGGTTCAAATGAAGATGATTTTTGAGTCTAAATGTCTTTAAATTCAAAATTGTAATTCTCTCTAGATTATTGGACATTGATATTCAATCTTTCATTGGTGCTAAATTATTCTGTCACTTCATTAATTTTTTTCTACCATTCAAAGAATGACACATCACCGATTAGAGTGTGTCAATCACTTAATACATCTTTTATGTTCAATCTATGTAAGAGTTTGAGGTTTATCCTTATTGCGCCCCAACCTTTCATACATAAATATTACATATATTTTGGTGAATATTCAATATAGGTTGAATATACACACCCAAGGACCATAAATGTTTAGTGTATTTGGAGAATAGATATAAAAGATTCTTATTCCATTAAAATATCTTGAACTTATCCTACAATGATCTTCCCATTTATTACTCTTTATAGACACACGTTTTTTAAACCATTATTCATTACCTGGGGACAAGAAACATAAGAAATAGAAAGATCAAATGACTAGTAAGGGTAAACAATAAAGATATAAATGATCATTTAATCATAACATGAGAATAAGATCATGAGAAAATGAGAATAAAATTTTAAAATTATTCCATTCATATTATTGACCAGAATATTGAGTCATGAATTAAAACATGGTAGTTTATAATGAGTTAATCATAAATAAATCAAAGAAAAAAAGTCATTGGAGCATAACTTAAGAATTTTAAATGAGTTTGTGGCATTAAATTAAGTATAAATAATCATTTCCTTAGTAGTCAAAGATCATTTATAAGACTACCATAGTTGATTTGGTTTACTATTCATTCTATTGTAATAGTCAATGTTCACTATCAAGCCAATCATAGTGCACATATTCTTTTACTGAATTGTTTTAACTCCGATTCAAGTCTAGTTTATCCCAAGTGATATATATCATCACCTATTAAATTATAGGGATACATAATTTTGGTCCCTCGCATCCCATAATGAAAATCTTAAAAAATTTCACCACAAGATCATACAACTTACAACATATCATAATCATAGAAAATAAATAGGTTTCATAATCATTTCAACATGCCATAACCTATGAAGGAGAAATGGTATACATATACATTTCAATATTTCATCCTAGCAGTACCCATGAGAAATAAGTATTTTTCTTACACATTTTGTCATTATAATAATAAACCATCTAGGGAATGTATATATATGGTATTATTGGATCATTTCCTAGTAAATCAAATGCAACATCAAATTCTATTATTTTTGATGAATAGAATATCCATAAAGAGATAATTAAAAGATCTTGAGGAAAACACCCTTTCAATATTGAAATCACATCATTGAAATATAAAAATTTACAAAATATTATGGAAATAATATTCTGAAAAACTATGGAAACAGGTAGAGGAATATCCAAGGATTTTTGTGTCCATGATGCCAGTAAATCTCATTTATGTTGTATAATTTAAAATAAAATATTACTTTCACACTATTATTGAAATTCAAGAACTGCCTCATTCAGAAAAAACAACAAGAAACATTTTAAAACATTTTATAAAAATTAAAACAAGGGTAAAAATGAATTTAAAAAATTCATAGTAGAGTACTAAAAACATTCTTCAAAACATTTAAAAGTAAACATGGATATGAAAGAAAATAATTTTTTTTCTAAAGAGAGAAATAATGTTTGTTTTCCTTAAAAAGGTCATTTGATTTCATTAGTTCCTAAATGGTGGAAAAAGAGAGGAAAATTGATTTTTCAATAATTAAATTTATGATATGAAATATCATGAGTTTAATGAGAGGTATATCATGAAACATCAGCATCAGAATCATAATAAAATACTATCCTGATAAACTATTAGATTGAAATATAAATTCTTTACCTTATGTAAAAATTATTTCATACGTGTTTGAACCTCCTATATAATAAATATAATTTTATTATGAAACTATTATAGATCCATAATAATATATATCATATAGTATATTATTTTCTTATAACCTTTTATCATATATTTATTAATAATTGTTTTTTAAAATCTCTATTTTGGGTGATAATTACTTCTTTTTTCATGTATGTTTTGGTTATGTTGTTTGGGTCCTTGTATATTGATCATGGTTCCATAATACATAAAATTTTAATAATGATATAAATATCATATATATTCTTTATATACAAATTTTGATTCATCCATATATGTTATTGGTATAAAACAAAATTACATTATTCAAGAGATATGATTGAGCATACATACACATGAATGTTGTTTTCATTTTTGACGAATGAATCAAAAGATAAGTTAACAAAAATTCACCGATAATGAATATTTATTACATAATATATATCATATATATTATTTAAATCATTTCATATTTCCATCTAAGTAAATTAGAAATAAAAAATGAATTACATCTCTTCATGGCGGGTCCACATGTACACACAAGTGATGTTGTCATTTTACAATGAGTTATATATTAAGAAGGTAAATGTGATAGTATAATTTTTGAAGTATAATTTTGCAATAAATATCATATATTATCAACAAATCCATCATTTTATCTATATGTGATAGATGATAATGGAAAATGAATTACATCAATTCAAGAAACTGTAGTCTATTGTACACATGATTGATGGTTTTTTCCCATTTTACAGAAGAGGATATAGATATAGGTTTTTCATTAAAATAATAATATCTAACTATAAAATATATATTGTTTTAATTGATTTATCATATTCATTAAATAATTTTTGGAGGTAGAAGAAGAAATAAAACGAAAATGCAAGGATAGAAACTATACCTCTTCCTATGGAAGCCTTTTTAGGTTTATAACTAATGCCATCATTGGATGGTTTTCTAATAAAAAAGGTATATAGTTCACTGGTAGGTATTTAAGGATGTAATTTGGGTAGGTATTGTACTAAAAAGGATCTTTCATTATTGATATTTGGGGAGAGATGGTGTCCTTTTATTAGTCGCGGAGAAGATAGACATGTACAAGAGTCTTAACTTTGATGGTGAGGACACAATTAGTACATCCAAGATACCCAAGATAAAATCCAATTAGATACATATTTCCAGGTTACTATAATAATTCTATATCTAGTACTATAGCAGGCACTGTAAAATGCATTGTAGAATTTTTATTCGGTACTGTAGCAACCAGAACTATTCATCTTTTTTAGCTTTCTTGCCACCGGTATGGTCCCTGAGTCCTTCAATCCCTTAGGGACACCTAAGGCCTTCAGTCCAGTAAGGATTTTAGGTCACACTAAGGCCATAGGGACATATTTAATTATTCATAAATTTACTAGGAAAACACTGCAAGGAGCAGGCTCTAGATGGGGATTCAGAGCAACTGCATTCACCGGAGAAGAGAAATCAGATTTGGAAGAATGAGAGGGTATGAAAATTGCCATTAGGACCAGTCTGAGTATAAACATGAAGCCTATGTGATCAACCATGGAAATTTGGAGAGATTACATCATTATGTAGACATTGGGGATGGGACGTTCCAATTAGATATAGTCTGTATGAGTTTCTCTAAGGCATACGGGGCATGTAATGTCATGAAGTCTACAGACTATGTAATAGTTACCCTTAAACCCTTAAAAGGGGGACCATAAAAAATGAATATAATAGAATTCCATCATGATATTTAAGGTTATTGATATCATACACTAGAGATTTTTTTAAAAAAAATAATATTTTATTTCTCATGAACAATGCTTCCAAATTGATATTTTTTTTATGTTGGTATTTTTTATCAAGTGTTGTTTTCAACAATACATAATATTTTTATTTAAAGGGGGAGTTTATATTAAAACTCTATCTCTTTATGATAATTTATATGCTCACAAATACACTTGATTATTTTCTAATGATTTTATTTGTTAAACATTTTACAGGAATTTATCATTTTATTTTATTTATGAAATTACCAGAATTTATTATTATTGTTTTCGTATTTAGCGTTTTCTAGAAACACTATCCATGCACTACTTATTCGGAATCTGCTTGAGCGTGTTCTGGAAACATTGTGCATACCCTACGTGGATAAACATAGCGTAAGGATAAAAATCGTGTATACATTTTTTGAGATAAGTTAAAAGTATAGTTAAAAAACCATACGTTATTGACAAAGTATGGAAGAAGAACCCTACATTAAGAAGGAACCCTATTTTTGGGATATCAGAAAAGTATGGATGGAGAAATCTACATATATATTAAACATTATGTTTGTTTCTTCAAAAGTATGGTTCATCAACCTTACTTTTGTAAGAAACCAAACGTTCTTGGAAAATTATGGATCATGTAATTGTATGGATGACCAAACCTATGATTGGAATGAACCTTACGTTCATTGTCAACCTTACGGTGTGAACCTTACGTTTGAAGACTACATCATCAACCTTACATTCACAGGACGCATATAGTACAACTTAACCTTACATTTGGTGTTGGAGAATTTAAAGTCGATATTTTATGCAATTGGTCAATACGCTAATTATTAGGCGGATTTCAAGCCAAATTTAAAGCTGATTTTAAAATACGATTTTGACTAATTCCATACTGTTTCATCAATGATTTGATAATCAAATTAAAAGGATATTTTTATGTCGAGTCTTTAGGGAAGTTATGAGTACTCTATAAATTCAAATGTTTTAATATCATGAGTAAAAAAGGCAACTTTTGTGGATATAATTTTACAGAGAAGTTCTTATTGTTCTTTTATTTATGTGTTCTTTTAAAACTGCATCAATTATTATAGATCGTGTGTGACCTTTTGATTATTTTGAAGAAGAAAAAAAAGGAAAAACAGACTCTACGGAAACACACCGATCTTCTGGTTCAAAAGGAGCATCAATGCTCTGTATTTTAAAGAGGAAGAAACCTGATAGAAGATTCACATGTTGTACAATGAAGATCTACTATGAATTTTCAACTGCTGAATTTGTGAATTATATTTGTATATCTACTAAATTGGGATCGACTCAGAACATTTCTTATATGAATATTATTATTTCTGAAGGTAACAATCTACCTATTGTCAATTGCATGTTGTTGCAATTGTGAAGAACGTTTGGAAATTATTTTCAAAATACAAAAATATTTTCTTTCTATTCTTGAGTGATCGACTTCTCATACTAAGCTGTGTAGGTTCTGTAAGTGAACCAGAAGGCTTGGTTTTTCCTTGGATTGTAAAGGCGTCAACTGCCTGTACTCAGTTGTGAATCAGTCTATTGAAATGAAGACCAGATAGTGAAAGTCACCAAGCTCATGGAGTAGAGCGTTGGTGGAGTGGACTAAGGGACTTATATTCCCTGAACCACTATAAATATTGTGTTACTGCCATTTAAATTTCTGATGGATCATTTTATCTGATTAAAGTTAAATGTCAGAGGACAATCTTGTAATGATTTTTGAAAAGACAGAATTCACCCCCCCTCTCTTGTGTTTATTTGGTGTAATCTGGTCCAACAATTGGTATCAGAGGTTGAGATTTATGACAATGCATTAACAAGATGAAAGTGATTATACACCGAGAAATATGAATGATACAATAGAGGGAATGTTTATGTTTAGAGAACCATACTTCAATGGAGAAAACTATGGATGCTGGAAGTCATGAATGATTATCTATGTGAAAAATCTTGGATACAGAGTCTATTCTAAGATTCTAACTCCATATGAAATACCAAAAAAACATGAAACATGGAATCCAGTTACTGAAGAGGAATAATATATATGAATATAAAGGCAATGAATGCAATTATTTGTGGTCTAGGACCTGATGAGTTTAACAAAGTATCTCAATGCCCAATAGCATATGAAATTTGGAAAACTATTGATGTTCCTTACGAAGTAACTAACAGTATCAGGGAAATGAGATATGAAACTACTAAGCATAAATTTGATACATTTAGAATGGATGAAGGTGAGAGTATTACTCAAATGAATGGAAGATTGAGAGATATTTTCAATAACATAACTTCCTTGGGAGATCCCATAAACCAAGTTGATAATGCTTTAAAATTGTTGATAGTACTGCCTAAAAAATGGGATGGAATCTCTGATGCAATCAGATAGTCGACACCTGTCAAAGATCTTACCATGAGAGAACTGATTGAAACATTAATGATGTATGAAGCTGAGAGAGAAAATGAATCTATTGAACACAAAGTGATTATCAAAAGAGAAGATACTGCCTTGAAAGCATCATCACAGAGAAAAAATAGAAAGATGAAGAAATATGAAAAAGAGAAGCCAGAGAGTTCTGAGAAATCTAATTCTGATGAGGAATTGGATCAGCTAGCCTGAAGATTCACAAAATTTTATAGAATGATAAATGGCTTCATAAAATCTTTTAATAAAGATGATAAAGAAGTAAGATGCTATGAATGCAAGAAAATGGGGCATATCAGACCTGACTGCCCTCAGCTAAAAGAAGACAAGAAAAAGAAATTTTTTAAAAGAAATGACTATGATCATAAGGACAAGAAATCCATGAATGCTACATGAAGTGTATCTGAAGACTTCAGTTTTAATTTTCAATCAGGCTCAGAGAAGGAGGAAGAAAATCTAAAATCCAACATGTGTTTTATGGTAGAAACAGATGAGGTGCAATCTTTCTACTCGTCTAATTCTAGTTCTGAATCTAATTACTCTAATAAAAAACATGTAGCCTACTGCAATATGCTTGAAGAAAAATATGACTCTCTACTTAATAATCACAAGTATTTAAATAATATTCATATGACTATTTATGATGAAATAGATACAATGCTGAAACAATATATAGAGTTATTTGAAAAATTTGATTCAATTAATTCTAACAATATAGATTATGAATGAAAGATAAAATCACTGCAAACTAAAGTAGAAACTTATAAAACTGTAGCCCTTGTTTTTAATAAGGTAGAAAATACATTATATGAAATCATTGGGAAAAAATTCATTACAAAGGAAAGATTTGGAATTGGAAGTAAAGGTGAAAAACCCAAGCTGTACAAAAACTATTTTATTCTATGTGAAAAAAGACTGAATTGTAATTACTGTGGAATAAGAGGACATATTTCTAAAAATTGTTTCTTAAGAAAACCCCAAATAAGTGGCATTAAGAATGATTTTATATCTAATGATCTATTCTACTCATGTGAAATTAGAAATACAAAGCAAGTCTGGATTACCAGATCCTTGCTAGCTAACACTACTGGACCCAACAAAATATGGGTACCAAAGCAATATGTGTAAATGTCTTTGCAGGGAGCAAGTGACAAGATAAAAAAGGACATATGGTATATGGACAGTGGATTCTCAAGATATATGAGTGGAAACTCATTGAATTTATCTACAGTCACTCAAAAAGATGGTGGACTTGTCTCTTTTGGTGATAATGATAAATGAAAAATCATTTGTATTGGAACAGTTGGAGACCTAGAAGCTGTCTCAATTAATAAAGTAGTTTATGTAAAATGATTGAAACACAATCTGATAAGTATCTCTCAACTATGTGATGATGGTTATGCTTTTGATTTTTCTAACAATTTCTATTCTGTTTTTAAAAATAAATTGCTTAAATTTAGAGCACCAAGAACTGATAATGTGTATACCCTGGATTTAAATTCCTTGTGTAAACAACAATTAAATTGCTTGACTGCTAAAATAAATGAATCCTGGATCTAGAATAGGATACTTGGACATTGTAATATATATATGTTTTGAATAAGTTAACTAATAAACATTTAGTTTCTGATTTACCTAGTCTCAAATTTGAATGTGATAGATTCTATGATGCATGTAAACATGGAAAGAAACACAAATCATCCTTCAAATCTGTTAACAAAATTACTACATCTAATCCTCTAGAACTTATTCATATGGATTTGTTTGGACCTTCAAGAGTATCAATCTTGTCTTGTAAATTATATGTATATGTTTTAGTTGATGACTATTCTAGATTTACATGGATTTTCTTTTTGAACATTAAAAATGATGCTTTACCTTTATTTGAAAGTTTTTGTAATGATGTTCACAATGAAAAATATTTTAAAATAATTTCATTAAGAAGAGATCATGGTGGAGAATTTGAGAATCAGGAATTTAATTCCTTCTGCTCAAATATGGGTATTAATCACACCTTCTCAACACCTAGAACACCTCAACAAAATGGAATATTTGAATGAAGAAATAGGACTATTCATGAAATTGATAGGACTATGCTAAATGAATATAACCTTCCTACCTACTTTTGGGAAGAAGTTGTAAGCATAGCCTGCTATATAATGAATAGAGTTTTAATTATACTTCATTTGAAAAAGAAACCCTATGAACTTTGGAATAACAAAAAATATAATGTTAACAACTTTAATGTTTTTGGATGCAAGGTTTAAATCGTAAACAACAAGGATAATCTTGGAAAGTTCGATCCAAAATCTGATAAAAGAATTTTTTTTAGGATATTCATCTACTTCCAAAGCTTATTGAATCTATAATAAGAAGTCATGGATTGTTGAAGAATCAATTCATTTGAAATTTGATTAATCTGATCGCATTGAGAAAAGGGCAGATCAAATGGATTAATCTGACTCTAATGATGATATGAGGCTTGAGAACATGAAAAATGATTTTGGAAAAGATGTAAATAAAACTCAGTCTAGTTCAGAAGCACGTGATACTAAAGAACCTACAAGTGTGTTTCCAAGACAGTCCAGAACCCTAAAGAATCACCCTTTAGAAACTATAATAGGTGACTTATATACAAGAATAAAAACAAGAAGAAATTTAAAAAATCATGTAGATTCATCTGTATTTCTATCCCAATTGGAGCCCAAGTGTAACATCCCAGGTAATTAAAGAATAAGAAATATTCATATTTATTAATATTTCTGAATTAAATATTAATTTTATTTTGAAGGGGTTTCTATGTTCGATAGCGTGCCCGATACGCAACAACGAGCTTCTTTGAATCTTACGTTGCACGCTAATAATATAATAATAATATTTCAAATGGTAGTTAACACGTAGCCGTTGTACTAGCGGGAATGAATAGAAATAACTAAAATACGAATATATGTGTTCGTTAAATGTTTCTACATTTATCCAATAAAAGATAAAGGCTTAAAATAAGAAAGGAATTAAATTTTAAGCATAAATACTTTAATATTCACTAAAAGGTTGATTTATCTCCTTTTGATGGCGAAACCTCTTTAAATATAGTTTTGTTCACTCTTATCCATTCTTTTGGACCAAATAAAATCCTTCTTTTATAATTGGGACATCAAAATTTACTTTGTGTATGTTTTTGTTATTTTTCCAATAAAGTTAATTTTTTATGAATAAGTGAAAAATGTTGCATTTTAATTCAAAACCTCTTTTAATCTAATTTGTTTATATGAGTAGATTATATTTTTAATTGGTTTTAATGTGAAACCATAAAATATTTTTACCATTTAATACAATGGTGGACATTGGAATTGTTTTCACTTTGAAATTTAACATAAACAAATATCAATCTTTTGAGATATATTGTTTCTTAAAAACATGTTTTTTGTTTTGACAGCGGGAGTTAATTATTAAATTAATTAATTCTACATATATTATTTGAATTAGGTAATATAAACACCATTTTTGAATTCAGAATATCGAATATAGCTTAGAGTGAATTTTTGATAATTTTCTGAAAAACATCAATTTTTGGTGAATAGTGAAACCACTAAGTGGTAATCAAGCAAACTGATTTTTTAGTTAAATGAAAGTTTACCAATAATGTGTATTGAATTTAAAAAATCCGACATACATGGTTGTCATTAGTATGTAAAATGTGGTTCTTTGGGATGAAAATATTTTTTTGGTGAATAGTACCTTTTTTTCATTAATCGCGATTAGAGGTAATTAGTTTGATTTAAGGTAAAAATGATGTTAATATAATATGGGAACACCATGACACTTGTCCTACACCTATTGGATGAGTCGTGGCCGACCAAGACAACCCATGGGTCAATTTAGGGGACCCCATGGAGCCACGTGGGTGGGATAATGACTTTAAAGCCTTTTATTTAAAGTAAAGGTGAAAATGACACTAACATAAATTGTTTTACTAAAACAATTACTAGAAGGGGTTATACTAATCATATTTTTGACTATATATACTCTTTGTAAAGATAAAAATCTTTCCTACATCATGATATTTTTTTTATAATTTTTAGACATTAAATAAATTAATTTAATTATGACATCATGGTGATGCAACGATGACCTCATTAATGAACGGTTTAAAATAAAATGAAAAGATAATATAAAATATAACACCTACACTTGTCCAAAAACTATTGGATGGGTATATTTCAAAGACTTATCATCTTATCTTCAAAATATATTGATGTGGGACCTTAAAAATTCGAAACACTTTTGAAAATAAAATAATATTTTCTTGTTTTCCAAAAGTGCCCTCCTCTCCTCTTATAAAAGGTCCCCACCTCTACCTCATTTTACACACTCCTCAAGACTTTGGATCGGCCATCCCCTACCCATTTCCTCTCTCCACATCCCTCTCCTCATCCTAGAGGATTCCCTTTGGGCAGAATCCTTTCCAAGGAAGCCTTTAGGATTAAATCAAAAGGAGTTACACTTTTAAAGGTAATTCTTTCTCTCATGTTCATTTGTTTTATTTTGCTTCTCCAACCCCCTAAACTCTTTTTATTTATTTCTTTTGTAACAACACCAGTATCTTCAGTATACTAGGATGTTGTTATAAGATGTATTAGAGCTACACTCTCACACAACTATATCTAATGGTTAATGAACATACGGTTTCTGTGGATGGCGAAATTCTGCCTCCTGAAACGATGATTGTTCAACACTCATCTAACACCTTCAACGGTGGACATTATGATGTAACTATTTTTATATATGATATATAATATGTTTATTCATTCTTTAAGCTTATGTATTTTTCATTTATGGCATACCATTACGGTTTCCATTATGGGTAAACATGATATCTTCATTTTAGGAAGTGCGGACTACCGCCCCCTGAAAGTGATTTGATTCGTTAATACCATATGTGGGATGTGTAAAGGATAAAGTTAATGATATTATATATGTTTTTATACTGGAATTATAATATACCATTATATCATTATGATTCCATTCCATAAAATAAGAAATAGAAATGGAAGTAGCGTTCATGCGTACGTACGGCTTACCGTCTCCATGAATGGTGCATTTCATTTCTTACCTCTAAAGGTGATGTAATATTATAAATACATGTATATTCTGAATATATATGATATATGAGTTATCCAAATCATGAATAGAATTCTGGATATAACAAACTTTTGATGAAATGAACAACATGTAAGTGTAAGAAGTCTATTTTTGACTTAAGAACCAAATACCGACAAAATGAATGTTATTAACATAAATGATTACATGATGTTCATAACATGGTATAAAAGGAATAATGAACTTGAAAAAGGTTCTTAATCAAGTAGAGATTAAATCAATTATATTATTCAGGAAATTAAAGACCGGTCGGGTCAAGTCGGGTACAAGGTACGGGACTTCGTCTCAGTCTCCATTCATTGAGGCATTATTTGTTTTATACACAACCTTCTTTTATACGATGTATAAATCCCTTTGACTTTTACGTTTATACAAAAGGAATCTTTTTATACGGACTGTTTTACAAAACGACAAATGAGAATGTTTTTATCGTACGTATGAGACGGCAATGACTTCTCCGCCGCCGTGACCATTATTTGAGTTTCGGATTCCTCTACAAGCCATAAATTATTTGTAAATGAAAAATAAATACCAAGTTTTAATTTTCTTTTATTTTGGTATTGAAAATGGTTTTTCTAATGTTTTGAGTGTATCAATGTGTTTTGATATCTTGTGATTGTAATGTGGAAATGATATTTTTCGTTTATGCATGTTTTATGTGATACGATTATATTATGGATCTTTGGGCATTGTTTATGAAGACGGGTGGTACCGTGATAAACTAAGGGCGGGTGAGCCCGTTATAGCTCTCCAATGCATTGGGTAATGAGAAGGAGTTAAACGTTAAGGTTTCTCTGAAGTGATTTAAAGGAATAATGTGATGTGTATTCAAAAAGTAAAAAAGAGGGTTACTCCCTATGCAAGAATGTTATGAATGCCCCAAGTTACCTTTATGTCGTATGTTTTCTATGAGTTATTTATAAAACTTATGTTTTCATGAGGTATGTTAAAGTGATTATGATTTTATGAGTAAGTATGTTTTCGTACATGAACTAATGTTTTCAATTTGTACTTTTTATCCCTTACTGAGCTTTTTATGCTCATCCCAAGTTTTTGATATGTTTTTCATAGGTCAAGAGAAAGGTACGTGATGTGATGATAGTGTCAAAGAAATGTCAAGAAAGAATAAATGTTTTTTAGAAGTGTTTCCGATGTTGGGAAATGAATACTATCTTTTATGTAACCACCTTGTTTAAAAGTGGGTTGTAATGCATGATTTATGATCTAATTCTCTAAAACTCTAAACCTGAAAAGATTCTGCATGTGTATTCTTGAAATATCTCATGATTAAGACATGTTTTAGGCTGGGGCCTTATAGTTGGTATTAGAGGTCAGTTTAGACAACATTAGAAGTTATAAATGTTATGTTTCAAAATTAATTTATGGTATGATAGAAATGATATAGCATTTATAGATTACCATGTTGCTTCGTCTAAGATATTTCTGTCTTCAGAATGGTTTTCCGCAGAAAAAAACAGGGCAGCTATGTTGGGATGACATCAGGAGGAAGACAACCTTCCGAATCAGCATCCTGAGACAATTGGAATTGGAACTGAATAGTTTGTTGCAGTAATGGCGCAGTTGACTCAAGTGATAAATGGTGGTTGTATCCATGCACGAGATCATCCAGATCAACCACATAGGAACATGTCAGTGGTGGAACATTTCATGAGGCAACATACTCCATCATTTAGAGGATCATCTGACCATATGCTAGCTGAAGGGTGGATTAAAGCACTAGATAAGATTTTTGATGTCATGGGGTGTTCAGACAATCAAAAGGTTAGTCTTTCTATTTACCGTTTGGAGGGTGAGGCAGATCATTGGTGGTCGATGGTTAGAAATATCAGGGACGCTGATGAGATTGATGCTCTCGACTGGGATGAATTCAAAGGTATGATTCTTGAGAAATATTTTCCTAAGGCTGTTCGACTTAGGATGGAAAAAAAATTCTTGGAATTGAGGCAAGAGGAAGACTTAGTGGCTGCTTATGAACAAAGGTTCACTCATTTGGCAAGGTATGCTCCAAACTTTATCTGAGACCTTGATAGTAAAATCAATCGTTTTTACTCAGGATTAAAGCCAAAATATCAAAGGGAATTAGCTTCTCATGAGTTCAAAAGTTATGAAAAGCTTGTTCGATGTGCTGAGAAGGTGGATATGGAGTTTGCCGATGATCAAGTGTTCAATAACAACCAACCGAATAAGAGACCGAGGTGGCAGGTGAAAGGGAAGAACTCTTCAAAAATGTATGATGGTAAGAAAACTACTTTCCCAGTTTGTGGTAAGTGTGGTAAAAGGCATCCTGGGGAATGTCTTTTGAATTCTAGAAAGTGCTACCGATGTGGTAAGATGGGACATAAGGCTCAGGACTGCACTGAAAAGAATAAAGGTGATGGTAAGGCAATATTTGATTTACAGTTAGTTAAATGTTTCAAGTTCAATGAGATGGGTCACTATGAAAAAGAGTGTTCGACAAAGATCTCGAGTGATGTGAAGCAGTTTGACTACAAGCAGAAAGGGGTGGTGAAATCCTTTGCAAATACTTCGGCGGATGTTGGGTCATCAAATGAAGTGGTATCAGTTACATTGTTTGTTTTTTCATATTATGCCCGTGTGTTGTTTGATTCAGGGTCTACACATTCTTTTATCTCTGGAAACTTTCCTAGTAAATTGGGAATACCATCTCAAGAAATGACTCCTGAACTAGTGGTAAAAACACTTGGGGGAAATGTAGAGGCAAAAAGAATTTATAAGAATCTTCCTATACTTATCCGTGGAAAGAACCTACTTGCAAACCTTATTGTTTTACCTCTAGAAGAGTTTGATGTTATCCTGGGTATGGATTGGCTCTCTGTTTACCATGCTAAGATTGACTGTAGATCTAGAGAAGTTTATTTTCAGAAAGACTTTCAGTTTGTGTACAAGAATGAACCCTTAATGTTGATAATATATCAAGAGGCTGAGAAACTTGTAAAATATGGAAATAAATGTTACCTTGCACATATTGTTGAAAACAAAGGAACTGTTTAGATTAATGATGTGTTAGTGGTAAATGAGTACCCAGAAGTTTTTCCTGATGAGTTGCCTGGAATAATACCTGATCGGGAAGTTGAATTTACTGTTGACTTAGTTCCTGATGCTAATCTAATTTCAAAACCCCCTTATCTAATGGCTCAAATTGAACTTTTAGAGTTGAAGGAGCAATTGCAAGATTTATTAGATTAATGTTTCATTCGACCTAGCACATCACCATGGGGTGATACTGTCTTATTTGTTAAAAAGAAAGATGGTTCAATGAGACTTTGCATTGATTATAGTGCCTTGAATAATATTACTGTTAAGAACAAATATCCTTTGCCTCTTATCGATGATTTTTTTGATCAGCTCTAGGGAGCTCAGTATTTTTCAAATATTGACTTGAGGTCGGGGTACCATCAGTTGAAAGTAAAAGAAGGAGACGTTCCGAAGACAGCTTTTCGTACTAGATATGGCCATTATGAATTTGTAGTTATGCCTTTTGGGCTAACCAATACACCAGTTGTATTCATGGACCTTATGAATAGAATTTTCCATGAGTTCTTGGATAAGTTTTTGGTCGTTTTCATTGATGATATTTTGGTGTTTTCTAAAAGTAAAGAGGATCATGAAAGTCATTTAAGGGCTGTTTTTCAAACCTTAAAAGAAAATAAATTATATGGGAAATTCAGCAAGTGTGAGTTTTGGTTGCAAAAAATTTCTTTCATTGGTCACATTGTTTCTAAAGATGGGATAACTGTTGATCCTGCAAAAACAAAAGTGGTTGAAGAATGACCAAGACCCACAAATGTAACCGAGATTCGGAGTTTTCATGGTTTGGCAGGCTATTACCGAAGGTTTGTTAGAAATTTTTCACGGTTATCTAGTCCATTGAATAAGCTAACTCGGAAGGGTGTTAAATTTATCTGGACAAAAGAATGTGATGATTGTTTTCAGGAATTGAAAAGAAGATTAGTGAATGCTCCAGTTTTGGCACTACCTTCTAGAAATGGTGAGTTTGTTATCTACAGCGATGTTTCATTGAAGGGAATTGGTTGCGTCCTAATTCAGAATGATCAAGTAATTGCTTATGCTTCACGACAGTTGAAAACTCATGAGATAAATTAACCTACACATGATTTGGAATTAGCTGCTGTTGTTTTTGCTTTAAAAATTTGAAGGCATAATTTGTATGGAGTAAAGTGTGAAATATATACTGATCACAAAAGTCTAAAGTATATATTCACTCAGAAAGAATTGAACATGAGACAGAGGATATGGTTGGAATTAATCAAGGATTATGATTGCACGATTCATTACCATCTGAGAAAAGCAAATAAAGTGGCTGATGCTCTGAGTCGAAAAGGTAATGCTTCATTAACCATGTTGTGTCTGAAATGTGATCCTTTGGTTAAGGATTTAATAAAGTTTGGCATAGAAGTTGTTTGTGCAGGGAATTCTTCTGTTTTGTTTCAGGTGTCAGTGAGATCATCTCTATCAGATAGAATAAAGCAAGCACAGAAAGAAGACAGTGAGTTGCAGAAAAAAGTAGAGCTGGTTCAGAAGGGTAAGTTGCCAGAATTCAAAATTGATAATGTTTGTGTTTTGAGATTTGGGAAGAGATTGTGTGTACCTTGTGATTCACAGTTGAAGGAAGAGTTTTTACGTGAAGATCATAGTTCTCCGTTTTCAGTTCATCCTGGCAGTACTAAGATGTACAGAGATCTTCGAGAGTATTATTGGTGGGACGGAATGAAAAGAGATATTGCTGGTTATACTGTGAAGTGTCTGACTTTTCAACAGGTTAAAGCAGAGTGGTAGTTACCGAAGGGTATGATACAGAATTTACCAGTGCCAGAGTGGAAATGGGTGAATATATACATGGACTTCGTTGTTGGATTGTCGAAGACACCTAGAGGTAATAATGCAATCTGGGTTATTGTTGATCGCTTGACTAAGTCTGCTCATTTCCTTCCTATACGAGATACTTTTTCCCTAGATCAACTTTCTCATTTGTATCTTAAAAATATAGTCAGGTTACATGGAGTTCCCCTATCCATTGTATCTGATCGTGATCCATGTTTTACTTCTAAATTTTGGAAAGTCCTTCAAAAGTTTTTGGGTACTGAATTAAATTTTAGTAAAGCTTTTCATCCTCAATCAGATGGGCAGTCAGAACAAACAATTCAGACATTGGAGGATATGCTACGTGCTTGTTCGATGGATTATCAGGGAAGTTGGGACCAACATCTTTCTTTGGTTGAGTTTTCTTATAATAACAGTTTTCATTCCAGCATACAGATATCACCATTTGAGGAATTATATGGGAAGCGGTGTCGAACTCCAGATTTTTGGGATGAAGTGGGAGAAAGGAAGTTGATGGGACCAGAATTAGTAGAAGAGTTGGAAACACAAGTTCAACTGATACAGAGACACATGAGAACAGCTCAGAGCAGGCATAAAAGTTATGCGGACAACAGGAAGAAGGATCTCTCTTTTGAGGCAGGTGATCATGTTTTTTTCAAAGTTTCTCCATGGAAAAGTGTTATGCGATTTGGTAAGAAAGGAAAGCTAAGTCCAAGGTTCATTGGACCCTATGAAATTCTGGAGAGAATTGGATCTGTTGCATACCGAGTGGCTTTACCTCCGATTTTATCTCAGGTACACAATTTTTTTCATGTTTCGATGTTAAGGAAGTATATGCCAGATCCATCTCATGTTTTGAGTCCAGAGGTGGTTCAGTTGGAAGAGAATCTATCTTACGAGGAACAACCAGTCCAGATTCTTGACCACAGGGAGCAGGTATTGCGGAATAAGGTGATTCATCATGTAAATGTTTTAAGGATAAATCATATGGTTGAAGAGGCAACATGGGAATCTGAAAATGCTATGAGGGATAAATACCCCCACTTATTCGATAAGTGAACAAAATTGTGAGGACGCAATTCCCAAAAAGGGGGAAGGATGTAACATCCCAGGTAATTAAATAATAAGACATATTCATATTTATTAATATTTTTGAATTAAATATTAATTTTATTTTGAAGGGGTTGCTATGTTCGATAGTGTGCCCGATACGCAACAACGAGCTTCTTTGAATCATACGTTGCACTCTAATAATATAATAATAATATTTCAAATGGTAGTTAATACGTAGCCGTTGTACTAGTGGGAATGAATAGAAATAACTAAAATACGAATATATGTGTTCGTTAAATGTTTCTACATTTATCCAATAAAAGATAAAGGCTTAAAATAAGAAAGGAATTCAATTTTAAGCATAAATACTTTAACATTCACTAAAAGGTTGATTTATCGCCTTTTGATGGCGAACCCTCTTTAAATATAGTTTTGGTCACTCTTATACATTCTTTTGGACCAAATAAAATCCTAATTTGTAATTGGGACATCAAAATTTACTTTGTGTATGTTTTTGTTATTTTTCCAATAAAGTTCATTTTTTATGAATAAGTGAAAAATGTTGCATTTTAATTCAAAACCCCTTTTAATATAATTTGTTTATATGATTAGATTATCTTTTGAATTGGTTTTAATGTGAAACCATAAAATATTTTTACCCTTTAATACAATGGTGGACTTTGGAATTGTTTTCACTTTGAAATTCGACATAAACAAATATCAATCTTTTGATATATATTGTTTCTTAAAACACGCTTTTTTGTTTTGACAGCAGAAGTTAATTATTAAATTAATTAATTCTACTTATATTCTTTCAATTAGGTAATATAAACATTATTTCTGAATTCGGAATATCGAATATAGCTTAGAGTGAATTTTTGATAATTTTCTGAAAAACTTTAATTTTTGGTGAATAGTGAAACCTCTAAGTGGTAATCAAGCAAACTGATTTTTCAGTTAAATGAAAGTTTACCAATAATGTGTATTGAATTTCTAAAATCCGACATACATGGTTGTCATTAGTATGTAAAATGTGGTTCTTTGGGCTGAAAATATTTTTTTGTGAATAGTAAATTTTTTTCATTAATCAAAATTAGAGGTAATTAGTGTGATTTAAGGTAAAAATGATGTTAATATAATATGGGAACACCATGAAACTTGTCCTACACCTATTGGATGAGTCATGGCCGACCAAGAAAACCCATGGGTCGATTTAGGGGACCCCATGGAGCTACTTGGGTGGGATAATGACTTTAAAGCCTTTTATTTAAAGTAAAGGTGAAAATGACAATAACATAAATTGTTTTACTAAAACAATTTTTAGAAGGGGTTATAATAATCATCTTTTTGACTATAAATACTATTTGGAAAGATACAAAGATTTCCTACATCATGATAATTTTTTTATATTTTTTATACATTAAATAAATTAATTTAATTATGACATTATCATGATGCAACGATGACCTCATTAGTGAACAGTTTAAAATGAAATTAAAATATAATATAAAATCTAATACCTACACTTGTCCAAAAACTATTGTATGGGTATATTTCGAAGCCTTATCATTTTATCTTAGAAATATTTCAATGTGGGTCCTTAAAAATTCGAAACACTCTTGAAAATAAAATAATAGTTTCTTATTTTCCAAAAGTTCCCTCCTCTCCTCTTATAAAAGGCCCCCACCTCTACCTCATTTTACACACTCCTCAAGCCTTTGGCTCGGCCATCCCCTGCCCATTTCCTCTCTCCACATCCCTATACTCATCCTAGAGGATTCCCTTTGGGCAGAATCCTTTCCAAGGAAGCCTTTAGGCTCAAATCAAATGGAGTTACACTTTTAAAGGTAATTCATTCTCTCATTTCATTTGTTTTATTTTGCTTCTCCAACCCCCTAAACTCTTTTTATTTATTTCTTTTGTAACAACACCAGTATCTTCAATATAATTGTATGTTGTTATAAGATGTATTCGAGCTACACTCTCACACAACTACATCTAATGGTTAAAGAACATACGGTTTCCGTGGATGGTGAAATTTTGCCTCCCGAAACGATGATTGTTCAATACTCATCTAACACCTTCAAAGGTGGACATTATGATGTAACTATTTTTATATATGATATATAATATTTTTATTAATTCTTTAAGCTTCTGTATTTTTCATTTATGGCATACCATTACGGTTTCCATTATGGGTAAACATGATATCTTCATTTTAGGAAGTGCGGACTACCGCCCCCTAAAAGTGATTTGATTCGTTAATAAAATATGTGGGATGTGTAAAGGATAAAGTTAATGATATTATATATGTTATTATACTGGAATTATAATATAACCTTAAATACTTATGATTCCATTCCATAAAATACGAAATAGAAATTGAAGTAGCGTTCATGCGTACGTACGGCTTACCGTCTCCATGAACGGTGCATTTCATTTCATACCTCTAAAGGTGATGTAATATTATAAATACATGTATATGCTGAATATATATGATATATGAGTTATCCAAATCATGAATATCATTCTGGATATAATGAACTTTTGACCAAATGAACAACATGTAAGTGTAAGATGTCTATTTTTGACTTAAGAACCAAATACCGAAAAAATGAATGTTATTAACTTAAATGATTACATGATGTTCATAACATGGTATAAAAGGAATAATTAACTTGAAAAAGTTTCTTAATCAAGTAGAGATTAAATCAATTATATTATTCAGGAAATTAAAGAATGGTCGGGTCAAGTCGGATACAAGGTACGGGACTTCGTCTCAGTCTCCATTCATTGAGGCATTATTTGTTTTATACAAAACCTTCTTTTATACGATGTATAAATCCCTTTGACTTTTATGATTATACAAAAGGAATATTTTTATACGAAGTGTTTTAAAAAACGACAAATGGGAATGTTTTTATCGTACGTATGTGGCGACAATGACTTCTCTACTGCCGTGACCATTATTTGAGTTTTGGCTTCCTCTACAAGCCATAAATTATTTTTAAATGAAAAATAAATACCAAGTTTTACTTTTATTTTATTTTGGTATTGAAAATGGTTTTTCTAATGTTTTGATTATATCAATGTGTTTTGATATCTTGTGATAGTAATGTGGAAATGATATGTTTCCTTCACGCATGTTTTATGTGATACGATTATATTATGGTTCTTGGGCATTGTTTATGAAGACGGGTGGTTCCGTGATAAACTAAGGTCGGGTGAGCCCGTTATAGCTCTTCAATGCCTTGGGTAATGAGGAGTTAAACATTAAGGTTTCTCCAAAAAGATTTAAGGGAATAATGTGATGTGTATTCCAAAAGTAACCAAGAGGGTTACTCCATATGCAAGAATGTTATGAATGCCCCAAGTTACCTTTATGTCGTATGTTTTCTATGAGTTATTCATAAAACTTATGTTTTCATGAGGTATGTTAAAGTGATTATGATTTATGAGTAAGTATGTTTTCATACATGAACTAATGTTTTCATTTTGTACTTTTTATCCCTTACTGAGCTTGTTATGCTCATCCCAAGTTTTTGAAATGTTTTTCACAGGTCAAGGGAAATTTACGTAATGTGATGATAGTGTCAATGAAATGTCAAGAAAGAATAAATGTTTTTTAGAAGTGTTTCTGATGTTGGGAAACGAATACTATCTTTTATGTAACCACCTTGTTTAAAAGTGGGTTGTAATGCATGATTTATGATCTAATTCTCTAAAACTCTAAACCTGAAAAGATTATTCATGTGTATTCTTGAAATATCTCAAGATTAAGTCATGTTTAAGGCTGGGGCCTTATAACAAGACTATAGAAGAAGATTTAGATGATGAAAGCTGGATGATAGCAATGCAAGAAGAGTTAAAGAAATTCAAAAGAAATGATGTCTTGGAATTAGTTGAAAGACCATATAATTATCTAGTAATAGGACCCAAATGGGTCTTTAGAAATAAGAAAGATGACCAAGGAATAATAACTATAAATAAAGCTAGACATGTATCTAAAGGATATAATCAGGAAGAAGGTATAGATTTTGATGAGACCTTTTCACCTATAGCTACACTAGAAGCCATTAGAATATTCTTAGCCTATGCATCTCATATGAACTTTAAATTATTTCAGATGGATGTTAAGTCTGCCTTTTTAAATGGATATTTAATGGTGGATGTTTATGTTGATCAACCTCCTGGTTTTGAAAATTCCCAAAAACCAGATTCTATTTTTAAACGTACTAACTCTCTCTATGGACATAAACAAGCACCTAGAGCTTGGTATGAAAGATTAAGCTCTTTTATTTTAAAAAATGATTTTGATGTTGGAATGGCAGATCCAACACTATTTAAGAAAACTGTGAATTCTAATATTTTATTGGTTCAAATTTATGTTAATGAAGTAATTTTTGGATCTACTAATAAAACCCTTTTTCATGAGTTTTCAAAGTTACTACAAAAAAGAATTTGAAATGAGTATGATGGGAGAACTAAATTTCTTTTTAAGACATCAAATTTATCAAAAATATTTTGGAAATGTTTTGAATCAAAGCAAATACATTAATGATTTGTTGAAGAAATTTGGTCATAAAAACAGTAAGACATATACAACTCCTATGTGTACTAATATAAAACATGATTTGGATGAAACTGAAGAATCAGTTGACAAAAAGTTATATAGATGTATGATTGGTTGTTTATTATATCATACTGCTAGCAAGCCATATATAATGTATTCAGTATGACTTTGTGCAAGATTTCAATCAAATCCTAAAGAATCTCATCTAACTACTGTTAAAAGAGTTTTTAGATATTTGAAAAAAAATATTTTTCAATCTCTTCTTTATACCCAAAACTTCTGATTTCAATTTGATTTTATATTCAGATGCAGACTTTAGGAGTTGCAGATTAGATAAGAAAATCACTTCAGGAACTTTTCACTTTTTAGAAAAATCATTACTGTCATGGTCAAGTAAGAAACAACATTCAGTTTCCCTATCAACAGCTGAGCCAGAATATGTTTCTGCTGGCAGTTGTTGTGCATAGGTGTTGCGGATGAAAAACACACTTATAGATATTGGACTAAATTTTATATAATACTTCTATTTTATGTGTTAATACTAGTGCTATAAATATTTCAAAAAATCCTATTAATCATTCTAGAATTAAGCATATTGATATCAGACATCATTTTCTAAGAGATCATATTCTTAAAATGAATATATCTTTGGAATTTGTAAGTACTAAAATTCAATTAGCTGATATTTTTACTAAACCACTTCCCACTGCAAGGTTTTATTTTTTTTAAGGTGGTGCAAAGTTTTTTTGATTATAAATAAAATTATATTTTACAATAGAAGTTCTTTATTTTAATTCTGAATAAAATAATTTATCTATTTTTATTTTCCAAACAGAATAAGTTTCTTTTCCCCGCGTAATCTATTTTATTTATTTTTAAATATATGTAATGATTATTAAAAACACGGGATTCAAGGTTGTTAGAAACCCTATCAACTTATAAACTGTTTCATTTTTATCGAAACCTTTTGGAACCCGCAAACCACACCTCTACTCATCAACCCTATCCTTCGCACCTCTGAAAACCTAACCTTCAAACCTTCAGTGATTCTCGCAGAGGTGGTATGGACTAAAAGACCCTGTGAATCCAACACAAGAAATTCCAAGATACAACGCTCCGAAGGAAGAAAAATCTTATAGGGAAAGATAATTGATCTCATCTAGTTATTTCAGACAAATATACTGTTGAAACACGCACTGTCATTTCAGAACCTTGAACATACATTCAATAGTGAAAATATGAAATTTCGGTATGATGTTGAACATAGATAATTCTTCAAATCTGTACAGTTTAGTCTGGGAGATACTGAGGACAGTATGATGGCTAAGATAGAGGATAGTGATTTCTCAATCTCGTTAGTAAATATTGGCCAAATTCTCAACTTCCCTCATGAGGGACTTTTTTATTTAGATTTGAAAAATATTAGAGATTATGTACATAAATCATAAGACATAATGTCGTTTCTCTTTGGTATTAAGATTTTAAAGAAAATTTTTTTCATGGATTTGGAGGATGATTAAAAAAATTTGGCCAAATTTGTGCAAACAGGGATTGCACCAAGGATGTCTAAGGTGGAGAAGATATTATATCCTGATATGTATATAATGTATCTTATTCTCAGTGATGTGAAACTCATTTTTCCAAGGTATATGGTTAGATACCTAAGTTATTGTTGTCAGAGTGATGCCCGAATGAACTTTTATCCTTTTGGTTGATTCATTTCCAAGCTGTTTCTTAAGAAGGACATGGTGAGACTGGTGGATTCCATAGTACACAATCATCACATTAATGTGTTTAATGCTGGAACATTAATGAAGATTGGATATTTTTAGAGTATCAAAGGAAAAAAAATTTTAGTAGGAGAAGATGATGAATCAGAGAGTGCTCATGCTCAATCTGCAAAGTCCAAGGAGGGACAAGCTGAATCAAGAGTCTGCTCTACAGCAAGGAGGATCATAGTTGAAGTGGTAGAAACTAAGGAAGAAAGAAGACATGAGGGACTTAAAAATTAGAGGAAAATACCTATGACTGAGGAACTTACTTCACCTGACATAACTACAAGAGATTTACTCTTTTACAGCATTGTCAGAGAAAAGGTTGTTAAACAACCTCAAGAACAGAATGTCACTCTTACAGATCCTGATCACGAAAGGATTGTAGTTCAAAGATCAGAAAAATAGGGTGTAGCATATTTTGCTGTTGTACATCAACATGAAATGGTGGCAGAGCCAAGTGAGGAAGTGGCCAGACCTCAGAAAACTCTAGAGAATATCATTTTAGATATTTCATTAGATGAAAAAATTACAGATATTCATGATGAGCATGCTTATAAAGCTCACACAGAAGTTCTTTAAGAGGATTTTTCTATGTAAGAGTATCAAAAGGACTCTCAAGAAAAATTTGAGGACCAACCTACACAAGAAAAGGAGAAATAAAAATTTGTTGATGAAACATTACTTTTATTAATTCTACCTCTCAAAAAACCTGAGAATGCGAATCAAGCACTAGGTGCTTCTAATTCAAGGAATAGGGAAGTTGAAGAGTTGTACAAAAAGCTTTCTCAACTGCAATGTGAGAATGATTCTCTGAGAAGCATCTTAGCATCTGAACAGTTGAAATTTAAAATTCTTAAGGAGAGTATTGTTTCAAGACAAGAATTTGAAACTTTTAAAGCGGATATACTAAATTTTGTTGCAAAATTGAAATCTGAAATGGTTATAAAGCCAGATTTATCAAATCTTAAGTTGTTTTTGGAGACATAATTTTCATCAATTGGAAATAGTGATGTTAGTGGATCAGGAACTTCACCTAATTTAATCAGATGATTTCAAGCTATCAAAGCTGCAATGAGCAATATGATTGACAGGTTGCAAGATCTTTAGTGCAACAGTGCTCCATTATCTGTTCTCTTAGATAATCAGAAATTCTTAGTTGATCAGTTAACATCCAGTGAGCCAGGAATTTGCTCTGTCTTAGAAAAATTTACAGTGAAGCTGTCTTTGTTTATAGAGAAAGAATAAAGGCTTCACGAGTTTTTTTAGTCAATCTCATTGAAGATATTCATATGAATCAAGAGGCTAGAGATCTTACTATTAATCTTGGTGATGGATTAATGAAAAGGTTGAGAGAACAATTAGCAAAAATCAGGTCTATAGTCCATAGAAGATAAACCCTACATGTTCACTCCAATTATCCTTGATTCCTGTTTTTATTTTCATTTTATCTATTTTTGACTATTAATGAAAATTTGTTTTATTCATTCTATTTGTTTTAATATCTTTATTTTGCTTTACTGTCTTTTTGATATCACAAAAGGGGGAGAAATTTGGATAAACACAACATTTTATTTTAAGTTTTTAATACCTTATTTAAATGATTTCCTGTATATTTAAAATGTTTTGGATTTATAAAAATTTATACTTATACAGAGGAAGAAATATAGATAAAAATAAAATTTTATTTATTTTCATGAAGGGGAAAAAAATTATTTATTTAAATGATTTTGTTAAAATTAAATATTGTTTTATCCTCACAAAATTCTAAAACATTATTTAACTAATTTTTAAAGTTATTTTCATTTAATTATTCTTATTATTTTATGGGTTTTGTGATCATCAAAAAGGGGGAGATTGCTAAGCAAGTGTTGTTTTCAAAAATAAATAATATTGTTATTTAAAGGGGGAGTCTATATTAATACTCTATCTTTTTATGATAATTTTGATACTCACAAATACCCTTAATTATTTTCAAAAGATTTTATTTGTTAAGCATTATACAGAAATTTGTCATTTTATTTTACTCTTGAAATTATAGGACTTTATTATTAAATTATTCATATTTAGCATGTTCTAGAAACACTATTTATGAACTACTTATTTGGAATCTACTTGAGTGTGTTCTAAAAACATTATGCATACCCTACGTGGATAAACGTAGTGTAAGGGTAAAAACCGTGTATACATTTTTTGAGATAATGAAAAAGTATGGTTAAATAACCATACGTTATAGGCAAAGTATGGAAGAAGAACCCTACGTTAGGATAGAACCCTAAGTTTGGGATATTAGAAAATATGGAAGGAGAACAGTACGTAAATATTAAACGTTACATTTGTTTCTCAAAAGTATGGTTCATCAACCTTACTTTTATATACAACCATATGTTCTTGGAAAAGTATGGATCAAGTACGAGTATAGATGACCAACCCTACGTTTTGAATGAACATTACATTCGTTGTCAACCATACATTGTGAACCTTACGTTTGAAGACTACGTCATCAACCTTACGTTTAGAGGACGCATATAGTTCAACATAACCTTACATTTAGCATTGGAGAATTTAATGTCGATATTTTTATGCAACGATCAATACGCTGATTGTTAGGCAGATTTCAAGCCCGATTTAAAGCTGATTTTAAAATAAGATTTTGACTAATTCAAAACTGTTTCATCAATGATTTGATAATCATATTAAAAGGATCTTTTTATGCAGAGTCTTCAGTGAAGTTATGAATACTATGTAAATTCAAATGTTTGAATATCGTGAGAAAAAAAAAGGCGACTTTTGTGGATCTAATTTTACAGGAGAAGTTCTTATCATTCTTTTATTTATATGGGCATTTTAAACTGCATCAATGATTATTGATTGTGTGCGATCTTTTGATTATTCTGAAGAAATAAAAAGGAAAACATATTCTACTGAAACACATCAATATGCTGGTTCAAAAGGAGCGACAAATCATTGTTTGCTAAAGAGGAAGAAACGTGATAGAAGATTCATTAGTTCTACAATAAAAATCTTCTGTGAATTTTCTAATACTGATGTTGTGAATTACATTTCTATATCTACTGCAATGAGATCAAATCATAACGTTTCTTATGTGAAGATTATTATTTCTGAAGGCAAAGATCTACCAACTGTCAATTGCATACTGTTGCAATTTTTAGGAACGTCTAGAAATTATTTTCAAAATTCGATATTCTTTTATTTCTATTCTTGAGTGATCGGATTCTTGTACTAAGCTGTGTAAGTTCTGTAAGTGAACCATAAGGCTTTTTTTCCTTGAATTTTAATGGTTTCAACTGCCTGTACTCATTTGTGAACCGGTCTGTTGAAACGAAAACAAGATAGTGAAAATGACCAAGCTCGTGGAGTAGAGCATTGGTGGAGTGGACTAGGTTCCATCTGTTCCCCGAACCACAATACATCATTTGTTATTGGCATTTAAATTTCCACTGCATCATTTTATCTGATTAATGTTAAAAGGTAGAACATGATCTTATAAAGATTTTTGAAAAGACAAAATTCACCCCACCTCTTGTGTATATTTGGTGTAATCCAATCCAACAGGTATAGGATGCGGTTGAAATCTCATAAACCCATAAAATTTTTATAAGTATAGTGTATTTTTAATCTACATATATTTTTATCCCCTTAGTTAAAATATGTTAAATTTTATTGTGGTATTGTTTTTTCCACTCATAATGGGTTTTAATTTTACATGTTTTGTTAGAAATGGTAAAAAAATTTACATTATATTACAATATAAAACATATATTATCCACCTCACCCTCATTCATGATTTTTAAATGACTTTTAAATAATTCAATAGAATATTATCTTAATAAAATATCATTAATTTAATTTTTTTACACTAATCATTTAATTTTACATTAAATACATAATGAAAAGGATTAAAATAAAATATAATGATTTCACACAACTCTAATATTTTATATTCCTCTGTGAAATTTATCAAACATTATAGATCAGGAAAATCATATTACTTTTATTATCTTTAAAATCGATTATTTTAGTTTTCAATTAATTAGAGAGATAGTGTTCCAATGTTTTGTAATCCTTAAAGGTAATTATATATTTATAAAATTATTAAAAAAATTAATCAAGAAAATAATATCATTATAATAAAAATTTTATTTTTATTCAAACATTATAACTTTTCCTTGTGTGAACATATAAGATATTTTTAAAAAGTAAGAGATTGAAATTTTGACTAATTCATTTCTTTAAATATTATATATTCCATTTTCAATGAAAACATTCCCATAAATAAATATTTTTTGATCCTAAGATGAAGAGGTTTAAATTAACTTCATCTAACAAAAATTAAGAGGAAAAATGGTGGCCTTATATCCTTTTTTATCCTATGTTAAAAAAAATTAACGTTTTTCTATGGTGATAATATTTTAGTTATTCTACTATTCATTACAAAAAAATTTTAGTGAAAATTATTGAATAATATTAAAATTTTAGATTATAAATATATAATCTATTTAATAAAATCTAACTTTTATATGGGATTTAAATTCATTTTATGGATATCCTATACAACATGATGAAGAAGGGTTTTCTGAAAAAAAAATTGTACTATATGTCTAACAGTGTTTTTATATTAGGATAATGTATAATATTGATTCATAAATAATTTATTATATTATATTTAATAAAGGAAAATTATAATAACATATAATCAAATTCTAAATATAGTGGGGAATTTTCAATGAAAATAACTTGTAGTTTTCAAAAATATGTATTTCTCATTATGCAATGAAAAATCAATTTTTTTCATAAAAATACCAAAAATTCATTATATGTTAATTTTGTCAAAATGAGATTGAGAGTGAATTTCATCATAAAAAATAAAATTTATAAATTCATCACAAATTAATTATATTATTTTTCCACCAAAAGAAATAAAAATCATTTTTTTACAAAAATGCATTATTGAAGAATAAAATGAATTTACCAAAACAACATAGTGCATATTTCATAATAATTAATCGATAACAAGTTATTGAGTAGAATCATTATATATATATGTTAAATAATTTCCTTAATACTCTTTACACATAGAAATTTAATGATTGATTTATAATAGTCAGGTTTAAACAATTGTAATTTAATATTAAATCACTATTTATTTAATATCGTTGTTACATGTAATAAAAGGTATCATAGAAATAATTTTTTTTTGAAAAGTGAAATATTATAAAATATTAGGGTGTTTCATTATCCCTCATTTAATAAAAATTATCCTCATAATTTGAACATTTTCTCGGTAATCAAGAGTTTGAAATTTTAAAATACCATTGCAGGAAAACCACAATGTAAATAGGATTATTGAAAACATCATTCATAAAAAGAGAGAAATGAAAAATTAACATCATCACATAATAAGGTTTCAAAATAAGATAGAATTAGTGGGAAGAGAAAATATGGAAATGGGGAAAACAAAATGGGAACATAATTATTGAGAGTGATATCGATTATTGGTCATAAGAAAATGAATCATAAAGAAAAAGTTAACGACCATAAAACCATAAACTGTTGATGTGTGAAGAAGACCATCCATTCAACAAAAATGATGGTAATGTGAGAAAATTGTTTCTTCTTGGACCTTTTCTTATATGTGAGGAATTTATTTTCCATATCAACTAAAAAATAAGAAAATATTCTTTAATTAGGATTACAATTTCATCTTTTCTTCAACTTCCACCATAATCACAACTTTTTCACCAAAAGATGAGTTTTAATGAAAAATTCATCATGCCTAAATAACTAAAACAAATTTCTTATAGATCACATATTCCATAGAATGATAAAAATATCACCGTATTATCTTTAGAAACTAACCAATACCAATTTGGTTAGCACAATATAATTTAAAAAATGAATAAAACATAATATAAATAAATAAAATATAAAAGGTCCTGTATTTTAGTAGGGTATGACTTTGTTTAAGTCTTGGTTTGGCCTCTTTTTTCAGGCTATGTAAGTGTTTTACAAGTTTAAAAGAAGGCTCGAGTGTGTCCTAGGGGATGTACCATGAATGTAAATTGAATGGGTAGTTCTTGGGAATGTCACACGGTTTGTACATGGTTAGTGAAACCCGTGCGGAGCATCCCAGGTATCCATGTAACCATGGAATAAGGGTTACGCATGGTTGGAACATTATTTCAAAAATAGTGTAGAATCCCCATGAAACAATGTAAAGGAGGATATTATCGAGAAGTATCTTCTGTACGGTTTGGAAAACTCTGTGGGTAAACCATTCTACCAATAAACATTGAGAAAATTAAAAAAAATCCACAACCATATTTTAAAACCCCACTCCGGTTTACCCTCCATTTTTCCCCATGCAACACTAGTGATGAACCTGAATAGAACAAGATTCCATGAGGTGGTTCTCCTTCAATTATTGGTTGTTTGGAGTGTTGTTGGTTTTAGATTGAGGCCTCGATAGAGTATAACACTCATCATGCTTCTCTTTTTCAGATGAGGGCTTGTAGTTTCTCCCATATTCTTCAAAAACACTAAAACCATATTTTTATGGTGGAACCTAGGTTGGGGCTTCATGGGAGGCTTGAATCCAGATCTAAGGACGTGATTGAGAGTCAATTCATCAACGGATTTGAGTTAGGTGGTCTACAAGTTATATCCCATATTTTTATTACAGATTTTGGCATGTGTGTTGAGATTTGTACTTTTCGATGATGTTTATTATTTACCTCGATTGTGTTTTGGCAACATGAGTGTGTAAAATATTTCATTGAAACCCTCACAACCCATGTCGGATGCAGAGGGGATGACATGAACATTTTAGGGAAACCAATGTGGTACGCCGACATTTTCAGACCTAGAGAGTTGTGATAGTTAAGTTAATAGTTACCAGATATATGTGAAACCCATGTTGTCTTATTTTAACAGCTGATTAATTTATAAATGGAATGATGAAAAATATGCCGAGGGAGATAAGGCCATAAGATGTTATATTAATGACATGAAAATTGGTAATTGGGTCAGAAGAGATTATGTTGATTGTTTCATGAACATTGGTTAGAAATACATGGTTGGATTATGGGATATTAAATGGAGAATATAAAATTGAAAATGAAATGGATAATGGGGATTGTGTTATGTGATATGAGAATTGTACTTGAATGCAAAAGTAGGTTAATGGTTGTGAAATGATAAATGGTCTAAATGGGTTAATGAATGGTCAATGATGAATTTGGATAAGGCGTAGAGGTTGTTGATTACAATTATAGAGTTAAGGAATGAGAATGGGAAAATGGATAAATGAATACTAATTGTAATAGGAAAATGTGTTAATGGGTTATGGCGTATTATGGATTTCTCAGGATGTTTTTATGCATTGTGAATGATGATATCCAATGGATTTGGTTATGTTATATTTTGTTGTGGTATGAAGGTGGTGATTTGATAAATAATTATTTACACCTGGCTTAGTAGATTGGGGTATTGACTTGAGGTTCTATGCCCATAGGTTGAGTTAGAATGATGCTCTAAACTCCACCCAAATAATCATGGGATAGGGAAGCGGACAAAGGATCTATTACCCTAATAGTTCCATTCCACCCAGACTGAGGCTCCGAGGTGTGGATATTTTGTTGATGTCAAATATGGATCCCTAGTAAGAGAGGGACTTAATTTATTTCCTCTATGCTTTTTATTGATTGTGTTATACCCTTTTCTAGATGATATTTATGACTAAACCATGGAATATGTGATTACAATGGCATATGTTGTGATGATGGTATGATAAATGGAATTGGAAATAATTCTAGTCATGAATTAAACAAACCCTGATAACTAATGGCACCCGAACTATCCCATGTTTAATTACCATTAATTTTGTACTTGTATTCACTATCTATTATACTTGATATTTTGTAGATACCGTTGTCGGTGGCATACTGAGTTTTGTACTCACTCTCTTTCCATGACAATATTGGGTACCCAAGAGAATATTTTGGTTGAAGGTCAGGACAAGGATGAAGACCCTACTCTAGGAAGATGAGTTGGGCTCAGGATGTACATAGGTTGGGATTAGGGCATAGAGTTGGGACCCCTTTGGAGTTTTCACCATCTTTTTATTTTTTATTTCATTAATCATTCACTACTAGTATGACATGACATTAATGTATTTGAATTGTGGTTTATACCACCATTTTGTAAATTCTTGGTTGAACATGTTTTTTAGTTAGTCATATTATTTCCTATATTTATATTGTGTTTTGATGTGGCTTTCTCTGATAAAGAGGGTATAGTCTCCCCACATGACTTATTCGACCCTTACTGCTAGTTGGCAACCTCTGGCATTGGGGGAGACGCATTTTAGTTCATGTGACTACTTGGCTCGGAGCAATAGTTTAGTGGATTTTGGGTGAGGGTTGTTACAATATGGTTTTAAAGGAGTAATTTTATCTTTAATAATATTTGTGGATTGTATACAAGATATTAGTATATGTACAACCATGGTAATGAGCTTGTTATTAGGAGTATCTAACTCATGTATGAGGGAAAACCCAAGTCACCACAGGTGAGAGTTGATTTCCTTGATGTGTGTAGTTACAGTTGGATGATATTTCAACATTGGGTGATGCACATGTTTTTTAGTTGACTGATTTATGATATATTTCACATTTTCATAATGCCATGGGCTTCTGAATTCATGCATCATTTTAGGATCCTAAGGATATAGGTTGCATGCATTGTTAAAGGCACACACACAAGATGGGTATGTGGGGCATATAGAGTAGAATTAATTTTACTACTTAGATAAATATGAAGAAAATGATTCCTAATAGTGGTAATGAAAGTGGGTGATGGAAAATAATGAAAATGAAGAGTTAAGAAATATAGTGTATAAATAATTTTTGTGACCGGGTTAATGTTTTGGGTTTTGATAAATCATAAGGGTTGTTTTGGTGTTCAAAATAAAAAGGATTTCCTAATGATGGTAAAATTTTTAATGAAGTTTTCCTAATAAAAGTTGAAATTGAGTTAAAATGATGAATTTATCAAGTTGAGAAATAGGAAATGTGCTAAGAGGAAGGAATCATGTTGTAAAATAAGAATTGGTTTGAATAGGTGTTGAATAAAGACTCGTGATTATGTAAATTGGGTACCCAATGTTGACCAGGACTGCCGTAGGTATGGTGCTGAGTCAATAATGTTTCCTTATGACTTTTCCATTTCTTCATGTTTTGAAATTCTTAAACACTCTATCTTAAATAAAGTTCCTTTCCCCCCTGCTTTATCTTAATAATAGAAAATTTTCTTCCTCAATGAAAATTTATCCTTACATGTTTTTCATTGTTCATATCATTGTCTATCTAAACCCAATTCAATTTATTACTAAGTCTAAAATTCGGTTTCATGTATAAACCCTAATAATTCTATAATTACATAGAATTCTGTTAGAAAGTATAAGAAGAATGGAAGTGGGGGTGTTTCTTTTACAACAACTTCAAATCATATGAATGCCATGACTCATGAGATAGTTACTATATCAAAATCTAAGAAAGTTGTTATTAAGTCTGAATCTAGTGGATGTGAATCTTCAGAAAACGAATTAGCCAATCATGCATGATGGATGAACAAGATTGTTGGACAGAGGAACTTTTAATCCAGATACATGAAGAGAGAATGAGAAGATATGAAAGATTATGATCTCACTTTATATGAATGGAAAAACAAAGGGCATATAAGGCATGTTTTTCCTATGCTTAAGATAAAAGATAGAATTGAAAATTATACTGAAAGAAATAGAAATAAGTACTACAAGGCTAAGGCTAAGAACTTATTGAACTTAATGACACCCGGTGTGCCAGTGGTGGTGATTCATCAGAAGAATCCTCATATTAAGGATCTTCTGGATAGAAGAATATTGGATTGCTTGCCAGACTACCTTTTGAAAATCATTGTTTAATGGCTAAGGTAACCAATGCTGAATATGTTAACAATGTATCCATGAATTCTAATTATAGTGATAGTAAATATTATGAGTCCTCAAATGAAGAATTTACTTCTGCTGAAGATAACACATTACCAACATATGTATAAGTTTCTATGTTTTCTATGTTTTCTATGATCATTGAGAATGAAAATTCTAATGTCAAGAAAATACATGATAAAGAAAATTCAACAATTTAAATTCTTACCAAGGAAATATAAAATCTATAAAATTATTATGATAATAAAAATCTCAATTTTTATAATATTTTAAAAAACCATGAGGAATTTAATTCTAAGTATGATAAACACTCTAAGGATCTTGAAAACGTAATTTCTATGAAAAATGTTTTTGAGCCTATCTCTTGTGCTAAAACTAATGTTTCGGTGGATAGGAACATAGTCATTATAATAAAGTAAGAAATGTTTTCCTTGAGGAAGTTTTTGTCATCCATTACCTTAGGGATGAAATTTTTTTATAAAATGTATTGCTAAATTCATATTCTATGGAATAATTCTAGATTTTTTTATACTAGTTCAAAATTGAATTTTAGTAACAATTATTTTGTTTCTCAAAGTGCTCATTCCTACACTAAGTGTAAGTGTGGTGGGAATTGGGCAAAAAATTGTTCCATAAACAAAACCTTGTATTCAGGTTTTCATAAAGAATATTTTTCTAAGAAGATATGGATTCCTAATATTTTGAATTCTGAAGTTTCCGGTTCCATGAAAATTTGGGTTCCGAAAGTCTATCCCTTTTTTTAGAAAAATAAAGAATGTACCAAAGGAAATACATGGTACCTGGATAGTGGATGTTTCTAGTATATGAATGGTAACAAAAACATCTTTTAATAGATTATCAAGATGAAAGAAGGAAAAGTATCTTTTGGAGATAATGCTTAGAGAGATATTTTTAGTATAGGTAAAATTGGTGTTCATGGGAAAATGTTGATTTCAAATGTTTTATTTGTTATGGTTCTTAAGAACAACCTCATTAGTATAATTCAATTATGTGATGAATCTTACCTTGTGAATTTTAGGAATGAAAAGTTCTTAGTACACAATTCCAATCAAGTGTTTATTCTTTCTTCCAATAGGAAAGAGAATATACATACACTAAACATTATAGACCATATGAGCCAAGACCTACCTTACCATAGTGCAATGGAAGATCATTCTTGGTTATGTCATATGAGTTTAGGACACTGTAACCATAGGAATCTATGTAAACACTCAAATAAAAGACTATTTTAGGATCTACCAGAGCATAGATTTGATTATTCAAAAGTTCATGATCCTTTTCAATATTGAAAGAAACATAAATCAAGTTTTAAATCAGGTGGTGATGTCTCAACTATTGATGCATTACAGTTGGTGCATATGGATCTTTTTGGACCAACACAAACTGGATGCATTGGAGGAAAATATTATGAATTTGTTTTAGTAGATTATTACATTAGATTTATGTGGGTCAATTTTCTAGAAAGAAAATATGAAGTTTTTTCTTAATTTCAATGTTTTAGTTCCCATATTTAAATTGAGAAATACCTTCCACTGATAACTGTTCATAGTGATCATGGAGGATAATTTCAAAATTCTGATTTTGAATGTTTTTTCAGTAGAAGACGCATTAATCAGAACTTCATATCACCCAGAACACCTCAACAAAATGGTGTTGTTGAAAGAAGAAATAGAATTATTCAAGAGATAACAAGAAACATGTTGAGTGAGTATTTGGTAGCCAAACATTTTTGGGTTGAAGCTATATATACTTCTTGTTATACTATAAATCTAGTTTCGATGAGACCTTTTCTTAATAAAACTCCTTATGAGTTATGGAATGGTAGAAAACCTAGTCTTTCCTACTTCTAGGGTTTTGGTTGCAAGGTAATAATTATGATACTATTGATAATCTACACAAATTCACACCAAAAGCTGTTTAAGGAATTTTCTTTGGCTACTCCACATCTTCTATGGATTAAAGAGTTTTCAATAATAATACATGTACTATTGAAGAAACAGTACATGTAAAATTTGATGAAATTGATCCTTTTGTATTTAAATAACATCTAACTATATCATCATATGTGTTTTTAAAAGAAGATTATCAACCCCTATTAAAATATTTTTCTGATAAGGAAAATGTTTAAGAAGATATTTCTCAAACATTTACCCCAAATGATTTCCTACCCTATATTGATGAACATGTTTTTCAAAAACCAAATCAGTTGTTTCTTAAGAATCCTCCTAGTGATAATATCGTTGGTGATGTGAATCAACTAGTAAAGGCTAGAAGTTCCTTAAGAAATGAAGTATAGAAACTATCATTTCTATCCCAATTAGAACAAAAAACAACTGATGAAGCTTTAAGTGAAAATTATTTGATAAAATTTGTGCATGTTGAGATAAATGAATTTGAATGGAATAAATTATGTACCTTAGATGATAGACCTAAAAAAACTTCTATTATTGGAGTAAATGCATCATCAGAAATAAATGTGATGAAAATGGAATCAAAGTATGAACTAAAGCTTGATTAGTTTCCAAAATCTATAATCATCAAGATGGAATAGACTATGAAGAAATCTATTCTCCAGTAGCTAGACTTGAATATATTTGTATTACACTTGACATTGCAGAATTCATTAATTTCAAACACATTCAAATCCATGTTAAATGTGTTTTTCTTAATGGTTATGTCCAAGAAGAAATTTTTGTTGAACAACCTTTTGGTTTTGAAGATTTAAAAAATCCTGAACATGTTTACAAATTAACCAAAGCATTGTATGGACTTATGCAATCTCTTAAAGCCTAGAATGATAGACATACAATAATTTTTCTTCAAAATAATTATATTAAGGGAATTGCTAATCCAACCCTTTTTATAAAGAATGATAAGAAAAATTTTGTGATGGTTAAAATTTATGTTAATGAAATTATATTTGGTTCAACTCAGTGATCTTTAACTGATTCCATTGTAAATCTAATGAAATATGAGTTTGAAATGAGTATGATAGGTGAGTTAGTATTTTTCCTAGCTTTTTAAATTTTTCAAAAACCAGAAAGAACTTATATATCCCAACATAAGTATATAAATGATCTTCTTATAAAGTATGGATTTGATATCAATAATAGTATTAGTACTCCCATTGGTACTTCAAATTCACTTGATCAATATGAACATGGGAAACCAGTAGATCAACCATCTTTTATAAAAATGACATAAAGTTTACTATACTTGATATCTAGTCATCCTAACATAATGTTTTCATTATTCTTATGTGCAAGATATCAATCCAATCCAATGGAAACTCATTTAAAGGTAGTGAAAAAAAATTGCTACTTAAAGGGAACCATGGATTTTGTGCTCTTTTATACTTCTAGAAATGACTTTTTAAAAAAAAGTTTTTCGGATGATGACTTTGGTGGATGTAAAATGGATAGGAAAAGTACATTCGGAACTTTTCATTTCTTAGGAGATTCATTATATTCTTGGTCATGCAAAGAACATCACTCAATAGCACCTTCCACAACTGATGCTGAATATGTAGCAGCTGGAAGTTGTTGTGCTGAAGTATTGTGGATGCAACATACACTCATAGATTATGGAATGAGTTTTACCAAAACACAAATTTTGTGTGACAATACAAGTTCCATTTCCCTAAGAAAAAACCCTACACGTCACTCTCGTGAAAAACACATAGATATTAGGCATAACTTTCATAGGGATCACACAAAAAAAAGTGATATCAGTCTTAAATTTAGTGGAACAAATGATCAACATGTAGATATTTTCAAAAAATCATTACCCTCTGATATATTCAAATACATTAAACTTAAGTCAGGAATGATAACTGTAAGGTAATCATCCTTATTAACTTATTAGTGAAACCTTTCTCTTTATAGTAACAATTTTTTTTGTAGGCAGAGTACATTTTATTGTTAGTTTATTTGAAATTTTCGTAATGAAAAAGTTTTGTAATGATGATTTTTGAAGTTCAAAATTTTTTTAATGAAAATTTTTGTTGTTCAAAATTTTCCGTAATGAAGGTATTTTTAGTTCAAAAGTTTTTTTTATTGAAGATTTTTGTTGTTCAGAATTTTTCGTAATGATGATTTTTGTAGTTCAAAATTTTTCATAATGAATCATTTTTGTAGTAGAATAGTCATTACTCCTAACTTCTCACCACTCATAACACCTCAAAAAATGGTTTTGTTAAAAGAAGAAATTAAATTCTTTAAAAGATAACAAGAACCTTGGTGACTGATTATTCGGTAGCCAAACATTTTTTGGGTTGAAGCTATAAGTACTGCTTGTTATAATATAAATTGTTTTTTGATTATACCTTTTCTTAATAAAAGTCTTTATGAGTTATGGAATGGTAGAAAACCAAGCCTTTACTAATTCAACCTTTTGGGTTTCATGGTATTAATTCTAAATACTAATGATAATCTACACAAATTCCCACCAAATTCTGATGAATAAATTTTCTTAGACTACTCCAGAACTTCTAAGGCTTATAGATTTATCAATAAAAATACTTGTTCTGTTGAAGAAATAGTACTTGTCAAATTTTATGAAATTGATCCTTTAGTTTTTAAACAACTTCATCCAACATTTTCATATGTGTTTTAAAAAACTGAATAAAAACCACTATTAGAAGATTCTTCTAAAAAGGAAAATTTTCAAGAATGTATTTCTGAAACATTTACCCTAGAAGATTTCCTACCCTACATTGATGAATAGGTTTTTCCAACCCAAATCTGTTTTTTCTTTAGAATCATCCCAGTGATAGTATCATTGGTTGTGTGGATCAACCTATATGGACTAGAAGTTCCTTATGGAATGAATTATAACATCAATTATTTCCTTCCCAATTAGAACCAAAATGAACTGATGAAGCTTCAAGAGATGATGATTCGATAAAAGCTATGCAAGATGAGCTAAATTAATTCGAAAGGAATAAAGTCTGGAACTTGGTTGAAAGACCTAAGGAAAAATCTGTTATTAGAGTAAAATGATTCTTCAGAAATAAATGTGATGAAAATGGAATCATAGTAAAAACAAAATCTAGATTGGCTGCTAAAGGTTATAATCAACAAGATGGAATTGACATCAAAGAAATCTATTCTCCAGTAGCTAGAATTGAATCTATATGTATTCTACCTGATGTAATAGCATTCATTAATTTCAAACTTTTCAAATGAATATTAAATGTTCTTTCCTTAATGTTTATGTTCAAGATGATGTTTTTGACGAACAAACTCCTTGTTTTAAAGATTCAAAACATCCTGAAAATGTTTACAACCTTAAAAAAGTATTTTATAGACTTAAGGAAGATGCTAGAGCCTCATATGATAATCCTACATGATTTTTTCTTAAAAATAAATTTTGTTAAGGGAAATGCTTATCCAACACTTTTTATAAAAAATGATAAAAAAATATTTTCATTGTTCAAATTTATGTTGATAACATTATATTTGGTTCAACTTGGAAATATTTAACTGATTCCATTGCGAATCTTATGAAATATGAGTTTGAATAGAGTTTGATGGGTGAGTCAAAATTTTCCCTAGGTTTTCAAATTTCTCAAAAACCATTAAGAACTTATATATCCCAACATAATAATATTAATGATATTCTTAAAAATAATGGACTTGACAACAATAAGAGTATATGTACTCTCATTGGTGCCTCAAATTCACTAGATCTAGATAAAGCTGGGAAACTAGTGGATCAAACATATTTTAGAGGTATGATAGGATGTTTACTATACTTGACAGCTAGTCGTCTAGACATAATGTTTTCAGTATGCTTATGTTCAAGATATCAATCTAATCCTAAGGAATATCATTTAAAGGAAGTGAGAAGAATTTTTCGCTACTTAAAAGGAACCATGGATTTTGGACTCTTTTATACTTATGTAAATGAATTTGTTTAAAAAAAACAGATGCTGACATTGTTGGATGTAGAATGGATAAAAAAAAGTGCATCTGGAACATTTCATTTCTTAGGAGATTCATTAGTTTCGTGGTCATGCAAAAAGCAACACTTAGTATAACTTTCTACTGCTAAAGCTAAATATGTAGAAGTTAGAAGATTTTGTGCTCATGTATTATGGATGCAACTTATAATCACAGATTTTGGCATGAGTATTACGAAAACACAAATTTTATGTGAAAATACAAGTTCCATTTCCCTAGGAAAAAACCTATACATCACTATCATGCAAAACACATAGATATTAGGAATCGCTTTGTTAGGGATCATACACAAAAACGAGATATAATTCTTCAATTTATCGTAACTCAAGACCAACATACTGATATTTTCACAAAATCTATACCCTATTATATATTATAATACATTAAACAGATGTTACGAATGATAATCATAAGTTAATATTCCTTATTAACTTCTTATATAAACCTATATATTTACAGTAACAAACTCTTTTTCATAGGGGTAGTACATTTGTTTGTTACTTTATATGAAATTTTCTTAATGAAAACTTTTCATAAAGATGATTTTTGTCGTTAAAATTTTTTCGTAAGGAAGATTTTTGAATTTCAAAATTTTCCGTAACGAAGATTTTTGTAGTTCAAAATTTTTCCTAATGACTTTTTTTTATTTCAAAAGTTTTTGTAATGGAATTTTTCGTAGTTAGATTTTTTGTAATAAAATAGTTGTAACTAGATTTTTTGTAATGAAAATGTTCCATATTTATATTTTTTGTAATGAAAAATTTCGTAGATAAATTTTACTTAGTCAAAATTTTCGTAATAAATTTTTCTAAAAAGTTCGTACTTATCATTTTCGTACTAAATATTTTCATACTAAAAAATTTTTTAATGAAGAATTTTGAAATTAAAGTTTTCTTTATTGATGATTTTTACCCATAAAGTTCATTTAATGATGATTTTCATACATAAAATTTTCGTAATAAATATTTTCGTACTCAAAATTTTTGTAATGATGATTTTTGTACATAACGTTTATGTAATTATGATTTACGTAGTTAAATGTTTTGTAATGAATACTTTTTACTTAATATTTTTGTAATGATGATTTTCGTAGTCAAAATTTTTTTAATGAATATTTTTGTACTTAAAATTTTAGTAAAGAAGATTTTCGTACTCAAAATTTTTGCAAGGAATATTTTACTACTTTTAATTTTCGTAATAGATATTTTAGTAATTAAAATTTTCGTAATGAATATTTTCAGACTTAAAATATTCATAATGAAGGTTTTCCTACATATAATTTTCGTAATAAATATTTTCACAGACAATGTTTTCGAAATCAATTTTTTGGAATCTAATGTTCATCAAGAAGAATATTCCCCATTATGAATAATCTTCCTAAAAATATGAAAGGTATGTTTCCATTAAGAAAATTTTTGTAATCATCTTTTACTTGTTGGTATTTTTTTTTGTTTTTAATTTTTTAGATTCACTTTTCCTTAAATATGAATGTTTTTCTTAAAAACCCAAAAGATCAGAATCTATCAAAATCCTTCTTCAACTATAATCTCAACCCTCATATCTTCTCAAGATGCATTCAACCATTGGATCAATCATGGATGCTAAAAAGTCGCTTTGATTTCCTATATAAAGGACCTCCCAATGGTTGCCCATCACAAAAACTCAAGCCTTTGGTTGTTGATGCTCTGCCCTCTTACATAAGCCCATTCCGAATGTCTTAGATCTTTTTTACATTCGAATGCCTACCAAAGTCTCCTCTCAGAAATAAATTTCAACTGATGTACCAATCTCTGAATGGCATATATACAAAGAATGGTTAGTTGATCAAGTTTTGTTTCAATGTTTTATTCTATTATCTCTAAGAATATAAAGTTTAATGGGTGGGAATGTGTTTGATTTTCAAAACCAACAACATAGGATTTGGTATATTTGGAATTTATGATGGGATTATTTGAGTCAGTAACTTTCTTCAAGGAAGAATACATGATTAATTTTTATTTTAAGTGTTATGAAAAGACATATTCTCTTTCTCACACCAAGGATGCAATCTTGGTCAGTATTCCTTATGAAGGGGATGCTGAGTTCTGTACTTATAAGATGCCGGATGTTAAAGGATGTTTTATTAAGGAAAAGGCCATGGCTTGTCTTGGTCTCTCAGATGTAAAGGCTCCAAAGATTCTTCACCTGTCTAAAAATTTTCAAATTCATGAATTATAGGTTCAAGGATTCATCATACCGAGAAAAGGAGACAATAATACATTGAATAAAAGAGATATGTACATTCCAGATTTCTTGGTAAACCTATGGAAGATAAACTTGGTTAAGCATATCTTGGTTACGATTGAGAATATAAATTATTGAAATATAAAGGCTTAGATTATCATGTATCCAACGATTCTATCAAAGATGATTGTTCGGTGTTTAGAATCATTCAAAATTCATTAAATATATATGTCCAGGAATTTTAATGTTATGTTTTTGGGTGATGACATTATGAGAATGAAAAATGATGTATTTTCTAAATAATATGAAGATTTCAATGACTTTCCTAAATAGGTATTTGAAATTCATTCAATAAAATTGAAGGTGGATGAAACCTCTAAAAAGGGTGGAAGGGATAAGATGCTGAAGGCAGTTGAAGGGAAATGAAAAATCCTAGTGGCTAAGGAAACCCAATCCACACCACTGAAACCAAAGAAGTAGAAAGCCTATTCTGATTAGGTTGTGGATAAATGGAGAGAAGATATGAAAAATCATAAAGAAGGGGAGCCTATGTTTTTATTGGACCCTGCTTATGAAAAATATTTTAAAGAAAACGTAGAAGAAGATCTTGAAAAGAAAGAGAAAGAAAAGAAGAAGATGAAAAAGATGTTTGAGGGTGAAATATTTCAATCTCTTCTGAAGGATGTTAAGAAATCATCTGAGAATATTCTGGTACCAGAATCATTTTTGTTATAACCAATACCTCAAACTCTGCGAAGGTAGTTTTTAATTCCAGAAATACATCAAGAAGAATTTTTTGAAGAAGAAGAAGTAGAAGAAGAGGAAGAAGAAGGCAGTGGTGTTACCTAAGATCTAACAAAGCAAGTTGAGGAGTTTCATGTGAAGGAAAGCCCTTCTGAGAAAATTTCATTTCTAACCTCTCAAGTCGAATCGTCAAAGGTTTCTACTCCTTGGAAGGCTAAAGAAAAGGGTGAAGATGATGTAGAAAACCCATATGGAGAAGAAAGCATCAATAATTATTTCATTCTCCCATAGGATGTTAATGCATGAGCTAATAAGGAAGAAATTGATGAATACAAAAAAATTCAGCTATCTGATATTGAAAATGAATCTCCTAATCAAGAGGGAGTCATTTCAAATGTTGATTAGGGAAAATAAGTGGTACATGATACACCTAGTAAAGTTGTGGTAAAAAAGAATGATGTTGGTGGTTCATCGAAGAGGATAGCTACTGAGTTAGGAAGAAAACCTCACTAACCAATGTCTTAGACTCAGAAACGTCCTCTCTTGGAAATTATTTTGTAGACCAGTCTTTGAAGTTGCTTATTTTGACTATTCCAATATTTCTAAGCATAAACTCGAGATTCCAGATGCTTCAACATACCTTAAATAAAAAATAGTATTCAGTATCCATGGTGATGTATAAGTGTGTCAAACAATAGGCATACTTCAAGACTATCCTTATTAGATATGAAGCTCATAAAATTTCTTGAAAAAGGATGACAAGCTGGTCATGAATGCAAATAGAAGAAATTTGAATTCTTGATGAATTCAAAGAATGATTAAAGGAATATTTTGACACTGAAGATGTAAAGATCAAGGATCTCAAAATTAGTTTTGAGGAAAATATAGCTATGGAACAAACTTCTCGAAAGAAAGAAGTGAATGATCTGAATGGGAAGTTATATTAAGTTTCTCAGATTTGGAAGAGGGAAAGGGATCTTAGTATTGATATAGAATAGAAGCTAGTTAAGAAAAAAAAGATCAAAAGAGTCATGTAGAATATCATAAGTCTCAAGAAGATAAAATCAATGCCTTAGGGAAGAAAATAGAAGATCAGGATTAGTTTCTCAAACGTGCAGAGTAAGATCACAAGGAGCTCAAGAATTTTATGACCATAGTGAAGAAGATGATTCCCAAGGATAAGGAAGGATAAAAATTTTAAAATCCGTTCTTTTGTTGAATTTTCCTTGTCGTACAAATTATCCAATCATAATAAAATTTTTGTTTTATTGTCTTTTGTTTCTCTAGTACTAATATATCAGGTACCATTTTTTCTATTCCATTTCTAGAATTCCTTTTTGAAAATCACAATGGGGGAGAAAGGAATGTTAAAACGAATACTAACAAAAGATGAAATTTCCCTAAGTTAGGGGTAGTTCATCTAAGGGGGATTTCTAATCAATGATGTTTTTCATATGAAAGAAAATGAAAAATCACATTCATAAAATCAAGAATACGGTCTTTAATGTTTCCAAATCACAAGGGGGAGTTAGTCGTATTCTTCATTTCCCATGAGTTATGGGAGATAAGTTTTATTTTCATGTTCCTAATAATTCTATGTCTTTATAATCTTTTCATAAGTATATTTGTGCTTTCCAAAAAGGGGGAGATTTTTTATTAAATAAGGGTTCCTTATGACTTTTCCATTCCATCATGTTTTGAAAATCCAAAACACACCATCTTAATGAAATTTTTTTCCCAAGATTTATCTTAATAAGGAAAATTTTACTTCACCAAGGAAAATTTATCCTTACTTGTTTTTCATTGTTCGTGTCATAGATTATCTAACCTCAACTCATTTGATTACTAAGTGTAAAATTTAGTTTAATATCCAAAACCTCAGAATACTGTAAATACAAAGATATAGAGTATTCTATCTTCAAGAACAAAATTCAGGTTTCAAATTATCTGAATTTAGACTTCGAACATCCTAAATTCAATCTACAAATTCAAATTATTTCAAAATCTGAATTCCATGGAATTTAGACTCCAATCATTCTAAATTCAGACATCGAATTCATATGAGTTCAGAATCCAAATTCATCAGAATTCAGACACTAAACTTTCTGAATTAATACTTTGAATTCTTATGAATATATATACTCAATTCATCTAAATTTAGACTCTGAACATCTTGAATTCAGACTCCAGATTCTTATGAGTTCAGAATCTAAATTCCTCTGAATTTAGATTCTGAATATTCTGAATTTAGACTCTAAATTTCTATGAGTTCAGACTATGATTTTTCTAAATTCAGACTCCGAATATTCTGAGTCCAGATTCTGAATTCCTCTAAATTCAGACTCTGAATTCTTATGAATTCAGAATCTAAATTCTTCTCAATTCAGACACTGGATTCTTATGAATTGAGTCTCAGAATTTCTTTGATATTTATATTCTGTAATTCTATTGAATTCAGGTTCCAAATTCATTTGAAGATAGAATTCTAATATTCATGTATTGTACACATCAAATGTTTTTTTGATTAGACTTCAAAATTTTATTCTTCCTTAGACTCTGAAAAATGGATTCAGTTAATAAATCATATTTTTCATATACACTATTGTTATAAAATGATGTTGTACATTCTGTTTCTAACAAAAAATTGTTTGAATGATAGTTGTACAGGTACCTATGAAATTCAAGGAAAAATATGGCCATTGGAGGTGGGATTTGACCGTGGAAAAAGTGCCTATAAATAAGATCTCATTTGATGAGATCAAAACTTTTATGAGGTTCTACAACTCGAGAGATTACATACTATTGAAGTAATATCTAGAGATATACTCTCATGCTTAGTAAAATCTGAAAATATTGTTCAGATTACATTGTGCAACTCATAATGTTGCTTAGTCCATTCAAGGGCTTTCAAGGATTGGAAGACAGAGGTGTCGACTGCCTTAATATTCGAGGACTTCCTTGGTGAGGAAGACAAAGGTTTCGACTACCATGAAATTGAGGACTTGCAGGGATAGAAAGACAAGTTCCTATATTCTTTTTGAGGGCTTACCGTAGTGTGGTAAAGATAGACTTTCTTGAATGTATAAATCAAGGTACCTTTATCAAAGGTTGATAGATACCCTACTCATTGTGTTAAAATAACTCATACTTGTTACTTTTTATAGTTTCAAGTATTTTCCACTAAATTTTGTTTTATAAGGAATGTATAACTATCTTATAATTTCTTGTTACTGTATACTCTGATTAATAAGATTCTATATGCTTTAAGGTAGAATATTTTCCTTGTGAACATTTCTGATGTTTCATTTTCTGGACCATATTTTCATAACCTAAATTTCATGAACCATATTTTTAGAACCTAGCTTGTTTTTAGAACTAAGAGGTCTTGTGAATTTTACATGTCTAAGCTTGTTAAACATAGATTTCCTAAATGTTAAAAACTATGGTTTTATACAAATATTAAAGGTTATAAAGGAACTTTTAAAATATACAACTCACCCCCACTCTGGTATATTGAGAATCTATATTCATATTTCGATCCTATGTATGGTAAGGGGTAGTGTCTTAAGTGTCATGATAACCGATGGGATACAACATGAGGAATATGTCATTTAAGGATGCTAGCATGAGACCATTTTCCATTAGCGGTTAATTTTCACCTCCCATTATTCGAGGATTCAGGTGAACAATAAGTTGAAATTGAGAATTTTTTAGTTCAATATTTGGTATCCCTTTTTTTAGTTGGAATTTTTTTTGTGTTGGTTGCGGTAGTGACAGTGCTATAGTTTGACACCTAGGATTTGTATTGTAAGGGTTTGATAGTTGTGATATAGCCTAGGGGGTGTGTTTATGGAACCCCTTGTAGGGATTCATACTTTTGTTGTGAGGCATTGTTCAGTAATGTAAGTGAGAGAAATCTCGTGGTTCGTGACCGTATGAAGTACATGCTGGACCATAAGTATGGTTCCTAGGTCTTGGTGATCTTATTAATAGATACCTTAAAGGGTTTTGTTTTGAACCTTGGAGGGAATGTTTGTCTCATAGTGATGATTAATGTGTACACATTTGGTACGAAACATAGTGTAAAAAGTTGTTGGTTCTCTAGGCACAGTGTGCCCCGAAACTGTTATGGGAGTGCCATTAACGAGCATTTCATTGTTCATGTCATGAAATATATGGTTTTGAGAGAGATACCAATGGATTATCATGGGGGGATTTGGGATCATTCAACCATCATGGTAACCAATGAGAGAGGTCGTACTAGGTTTCTAGTGATTTTTTTCATGTGTAGCGCATGTAGATGTTTTCAACTTTGATATTGTGAATCAATGTTTTTTATAGTGCAAGAATGGCCTTGAGAGATATGTGGTAATGTTAATGGTAGGTAGTTCTGCACAAGTTGTTTTCATGTGATGATAGTTTTGGAAAATCATGGGTGACCTCATGGGAGGTTTTCCCAGTAGTGCAGCTACCACTGAATATGAGGCATGGGAGATTCTTCAAAGGTGGTGTTAATGCTTACTAAGTACCAACATGTTTTTAAAAATGGTATAGTTATAACTGATTCATTCTTTAGGGAACCCTAGTTCTCATGATTGAATCTATGGATTTTTCCAATGGTTTTTCTCAGATGGATTCCAAACTCACATAGTAGGATGAAGACTAATAGATGCAAGAAGTTGTTTTCAAGTGTAAGATACGCAAGTGGTTAGAGTGTGGTTTTATGATTTCAATTAATGGTGACACCCTATTTAAGGGTGTCCACGTTTCTAAACTTGTTTTTATGAATTGTTTGTTTATGTAGTGATGGTTGAACCTAGTTTGAAATCAGACCTAAGTGGTGGTGGTAAAGGGTTGATGTGACACATTCGGCAAGGAAGCTCGAGATCCCTAGAAGTTCATGATGCCCTATAGATTAACATAATAAATGGATAAGTTGATGGTGGTGTTCTTCAAAAAATTCTTAGAGTACCTCATCTAGTGACATTCCTACCTAATATCTTCACATTGTCTCATGTATTTTGAGAAGCTCTGGCTCACTCCAGGAGACATTAACGTGTTTGGTTGGATGAGTGACATCAAGGATTTTATGCTCATGGAAATGACATTTTTGAAGCATGATGATAGGATGTACACCCTCAATGGCTTGGGGTGAGGTCCCCAGGATGGACTGAATGTAGAAAAATTTCATAGGTTTCATTCACGGAAGACAAGAATGAACACTGGGTGATTTTAGTTTCCTTATTATGGGACGATGTTGAATTGGAACATCTCAGTTTGGGGTTTAGTTTTTGATCAGGTATATGATGTGGTTGTTGGAATCCCTCATGGTGATAAATGGTAATGACCCTCGTAATGTTGAGAGTGATATGTCAGTCCTAGGTGCGGATAGGAGAACCTCTAGTCGATATAATAGTACCGGGATGCCAATGAGGAAACTGTAAGGTGCTGGTCAAGTCCCTCTATAAAGGGAATATTAAACTTGGATGTGGTAAAAAATGAGCTAGTTTTGGATTCTGATCAGGGTGGTTCAAAGTGAATCTTGTGAGGTCTGTACAATGTCGTATGAGGGTGTAGTTGGATATGACAATTGGTTGTGTCAAGAAAAGTTCGGTACCTATAACTCCAATGAATATTAGGGATATACCCGGGTAATCATCACTTCTATGGTTTTGAAACATCATGACGTTGAGTGAACCTTGTCCATGTGATGTGGTGAAATGTCAAGGGTGAAGTCAATGATAGTCTAGATGTTGGTAGTGAAATGATGATGGAATTTTAGCAAAATTAATGTAATGACATCAGTGGGTGCGTGGGATGATTGTGATAGACATCAAGTCATTAAGCACCTTATGAAGGTGGGAAAGGGGTAGCATTCAATTAGTGAATGGTGGGTGTTCTGGGAAAATCTAGTCAAATGTGGTATGACTAGATATGGTAAACTAGAATGTGAGTGATGAGAGTGAACCACCACTATGTACATGTTGTGGTAGAAAGTGCCTTTTTGAAATGAAGGTGTACCGATGTGAGGTCAATATGATCTTAGTTCATGAATGGGTAGTTTCTTAATGTTTTCCTAGATGGTTTCAATGGTGCATATGGGTACCAAAGCATGGTAATGCTTCTATGGCTGTTGTGGTGTAGTTAGTTGAAACATGTTAGGTGATGTGAAAATTAGGTTAAAGTTTCAGTGGTCTTTGTCAAAAGTGTAGGTGCCAAGTAACCGAAAATGGTAGAAAGAACCATACAAGATAAATGGTTGGTTGATGATGTGATCAGGGTCTTAGGATTGAAGGTCTCATGTGGTCCCTATTTAGGTGAGTTATCCCTAGTAGAGATCCTTGGAACGAGTTTAGTTGGTCGGGTACTCAGAAGTGTTGTGTGTCTTTGGGTTTTATGGTTGTAGAATGAAATCATTAGGAAACATTGTTGGAAGGATCATGTTTGTTTCTTTGGGTGATATCAGGATTGGTTCTCAGTTAGTTTTTGGAAAAGAAGGACAGAGGAAAATGATTCCAAGTGATTTTGGGTCATGATTTGTATAGAGGATCGGACCGATAAGGTGCCTATTGGTTCCTATTTCATGATGTGATATTGGGTGTTATGTTTTTAAAGTGTTTTGAGCTAGGTGTTATCACCTATGACTCCCCTATGAAGTTCTCATGGTGAGAATGGTTGATCGTGATGAATCCTTGATGATTTTCAGCAAATGATTGGTTGTAGTGAGGAAGGCTTGTGGGGAAAGTTCATGATCATGATTCGTGTTTGATGTAATTAGTGATGCTCAAAAGAGTGGCTTGAGGATGAGCCATTATATGGTGTGGATGTATTATGTTCCCATATTTTATTAAGGTATGAAATTGATTATGTATTGGTTTGGACTCTCCTTTTTGGGCTAATAATGTGTTTCCCAAGATCATGTGAAGGATTGGGGGTGTCCTTGGGGTTTGTGGCACAAAAGATGAAGGAAAGGGGAGTTCGTGGGAATGTCGTGCGGTTTCTACATGGTTAGCTAAAACCGTGCAGAGCATCCCATGTAACTATGTAGGCATGGATCGAAAATTATGCATAGTTGGCAGACAGTTTAGAAAACTGTGGGGAATCCCCATGAAACCGTGTGAAGTGGGTGATTTTTGAGTAGTAAATTCTACACAGTTTGCACATGATATGGAAAACCATTAGGCCCATAAAACTTGATAGAATTAAATAATGCCACACTGAGATATTAGAACCCATATTAGGTTTCTCCTCCATTTTACACCCTAAAATCCTACTGATGAACTTGGACAACCAAAGCTTTCAAAAGGTGGTTCTACTTCGATATTTGACCATTTTGAGTGTTGTTGGTTATGGATCAAAGCCCAGGGTAATTATAACACTAATATTTCTTCTATTTTTCAGATTAGGGATTGTGGATTATCCTATCTTCTTCTAAAACCCTAAAACCCTATTTTTCTAGTGTAACCTATATTAGGGCTTCATGGGGTTCTTCAATTGGGATCTAATGCCATGATTTCAAGTGTGTTGATCAAATGATTCGAGGTAGGTGGTCTATAAGATATATACTATTGTTTTGTTATAGATTTGTGAATATGTGTTGTGATTATTCCTTTGCCTTGTCTTGTATTGGTTACCTTGAGTATGTTTTAGTAAATTAAGTTTTTAATTTACAACCTTAAAACCCTCACGATCCCCGTGGGATGCGTAGGGAATGACTTGACCATTTTTGGGCCACCAAAGGGTTGCACCGGAATTTCTAGACCTAGAGAGTGGTATGGGTTATGTGAATGATTTCCAAATAATACGTTGATCCCATTTAGAATTGTTTTAACAGTTGATTAAGTTGTAAATGGAATGATGAAAAATATTCCTAGGGAAATAATGGAATTTGTTGTTATTGTAATGACATTAAAATGGGTAACTGGGTTGAAAGAGATTATGTTCATTATTTCACGAACATTGGTTAGAAATGACTAACGTGATTAGGGAATACTAACTATTGAACATACAATTGGGAATGAAATGGTAAATGGGGATTGGGTTATGTGATATGGGAATTGTACTTGAATATAAAATTAGGTACTTGCTCGTGAAATAATAAATGGGATAAATGGGGTATTGATCGGTCAATGATGAATAAGGATAAGTCACAAGTATTTTTTATTACACTTATAGTTTAAGGAAAGAGAATGGTAACGTGGTTAAATGACTAAAAATTGTAATTGATGAATGTATTAATGCGTTATGGCATAGTACTGATTCCCATGTTTTTTATGCATTGTGAATGATGATTTTCAATGGAATTTATTATGTTATGTTGTTTTGTGGTATGATTGTCGTGATTTGATAAATAAGAATGTGCACAAGGCTTGGTAGTGTGGGTATTGATTTGATGTTCTACACCCATGGTGTGAGTTATACTGAGGCTCTAAACTCCACCCCAAAATGCACAGCTTAGTGAAGGGGACAAAGACTCTATTCCCCTAATGGTTGCATTCCATCCGGACTAAGACATCAAGGTGATAATATTGTGTTGGTGTGAAATGTGGATCCCTAGTGAGTTAGGGACTTGATTTATTCCCCTTATGCATTGTGATTGATTTCCTTAGACCCTTGTGTAGATGATATTTATGCCTAACCAATGGAACATGTTATTAAAATGGATAATTTTATGAGTAAAATATTAGAAATGGTATTTGGATAATGTAAGTCATGAATTAAATGAACCCTAATAGCTAATGTCACATGAAATTTCCATTATTTATTTACCATTTATTTGGTAATTTCAGGCACTATTTATAAGACTGGATATTTTGTAGACACTGTTGGTGGTGGCCTAATAATTTTTGTACTCACCCCCTACTCGGGCCACCATTGGGTACCTGAGAAGATCTCTTAGTTGCATGTCAAGAAAGGGTGAAGGCCCTACTCTAGGATGCTGAGTTGTGCTCAAGATGTACAAAGAGAGGGATTCAGGCATAGATTCAGGACCCGTTTTTTGTTTTTTCCATTTTTATATTTTGGGTTTCTTTTACATTATATAACTAGTATGACATGATATTAGTGTATTTGATTTGTGGTTTGTACACATTTTTGAGAAATGCATGGTTGTGCATGTTTACTGGTAAGACATATTTATTCCCCTATTTATAATATGTTCTGTTATGGCTTTCACTAATAAAGAGGGTATAGTCTCCCCATGTGACTTATTAGACCCTCACAACTAGTGGGAAACCTCTGGCGTACAGGGTGGCGTGCTTGAGGTCATGTGATGACTCATCTCATATCATCAGTTCAGTGGCTTCTAGGTCAGAGAAGTTTTAACAATATTAACCACCAAAAACTTAATAATAACACTCAATATCCAACATTGATCATTTGAATAGTATGTAACCATAAAATACATCAACATAATCTTGACTATGATAAAATCCCAACTATTAAAATTATTATACCACATATTATTCCATTATAAATTTAACATTAATATAGAAATAAAATCAATCACTCTTAATAACTCATAACAGAAATATATATGTATTAATAATATAATCTACAAGATATGATAATAATTTTAATGAATAACCTAAATCAACATATAGCCACATTCATATCATATACGGTTCCAAAAATACATTTAAACCTTTATATTTAAAATAAAATCCCGTAATATTATGTATACCTTAATAATATAAGACCATCAAAATAGTGACCTTATTAAGAAATAAAATTACTCACCGAATCACCAAATAAATTATCAGTAACATAGTTATCTCTATGATATATCATATGTTCCCAAAATAAAAATAATCGATATTTTTCACATCATGCAAAAAAAATCATACTAACCTAGAATTCATATACTATAGTGGTAGGTGTTTCATCATTATCAGAATTCAGTTATCGGTTCAGGCTCTATAGCCATTACATATGTGAATATTTTTCCATTTTACTAAATCTATATTAATACATTACTTTTAATATCCTCATAAATATATTCAGCGTCCTTAAATAAAATTATTCATCAATGAACATATACACCTTGAATGTATTTAATATGTTAAACCATATGAAAAGATAACTATTTCTCATATAATAATTTATATTTACCCTAATATTTACATATAGAATCCTAATAAAAAATCCCCCAAAATGATTCTAAAATTACACCACTTAAAACCTCAAAAAGAGTGTGTAATATTCTGAACATATCAACATCCTTAAACTCATAATCCCATGATGTCATCCATTTAACATATGTTAATCTTACATGAATAAATATATGAATTTCCAATTACACAATCCTTAGATGCCTCAAGATTTTGATATCCAAAATATCCCTGATATAATAGTTATATTATATAATTCTATAATCTCGATACATAAACACTTAAATTAACCCACTTTTTTGATTGGAATAATATAGGCCAATTCTTTTTCTAGGAGATAACTATTTGAATAGGTCACTAAATCATAAAATTACAATTCTAACCACACATAAGGCATTAAACTCTTAAAATATTACTCAAATTTCATCACTTGTATCCTCAGAACAGTTCTGTATGATTTCCAACATATGATCAACCTTAAACTCATAATACCATAACGAAATATGTGACTCTTATGTTAATCTTACGTGATGACATATATGCTTCCATAGTAAATAGAATCCTTATATTCCTCATTATTCTTATATCGAAATCAAATTTATATAAAACCTCAACATTATAATTATATAATATCGATACATAAACACATCAATCCACCAACTTCAAGGGTTTTCATAACATTATAGCTTTTGTGCTCTATGTGTAAACTATTGGAATAGGGAACTCGATCAGACAATTCCCATGTTAACCACAGATAAGAAAATAATCTCCATGGAAATTTGTTATGGTATTACATAAACTTATACTTAGAAAAAAAATTACTCTTCCTTTTGAGCCATTCACTTGGATTCCTATTTCAACATTCCTTAAAAAAATTAAACTAAATATTATTCCCTATATATTCTTCATAAAACTATATATTTATCATCATAGATGATTCTGGAAACTCACTAAAGATGGTATTATTAATCGTATATCAAGATAAATGAATATGAATAATCACATGGTTTTCCTTCTAGTTATATTTTAATTTGTTTTCTCAAACATACAATTATTCCAGTATCTGTCACATTCAATATTAACATAAATAATTTTGTTTCTATCCATTCACAAAAAATAAAAAGTAGAGTAAACAAAAATAAGCTTAGTGGGAAACCGAATAATCATGAAAAAATTATAAGATATCTAAATAATGATTCCCTCTTTTTATCCTATGAATCCCTATGTAAATCCTAGGTTATCCATGGTCATCATTTATTCAATTCTTTTATAATGGTTCACTAATAAAATAGAAATTTTCACAATCATATCTATTTGATATGTCAAACTAGGTAAACAGTAATGGAACAATCACCGCACACTAGAATGATGAGTGATATTTACTCGAGTAGCCCATTTCAGGGTTATTATTGATAGATGAATTTATTTCAAAACCATGGCCAATTATAGTATTTATACATCGATGAAATGAATGAAAAAACAGCCTAAATTCTTCTTTACCAACAATCTATGATATTATACTATACATAGACTTATCCCTATGATATCATCAAATTATTATCAACTGAATATCCAATGATTAAGTAAACCCTTCCTCTAATATCAACTATAGGGACCCTTAATTTTCATACATTTTATATCTTTTTAGATGAATATTCAATAAAATTCAAAAATACACACTCGAGGAAATTAATGGATTTGGGTATTTGGATAATAGATTCACTATATTATTATTTAATGAAAGATACTCAATATATCAACAAAAAAATATTCCAATTTATTATTCTTTATAGACATACCTTATTTAAAATGTTATACATAATATAAGGAAAAAAATCATAAGAAATGGTTAGCTCTGAGGCCTTGTAAGGGTAAATAAGTGTGATATCAATGATCATTGAAACATAATATGAAAATATGTGTATGAGAACATGTTAAAATAATCAAATAACATCATCAATTAAATCATAACATTGGCATAAGATATGCTTTTGTGGCATTTATATAATCATAGAAAATAATTTACATTTTAGTAAAGGATTATTTCCTAGACCATCACAGTGGTTTTGGTTTTCTCCATAAACCATCATTGAATTTGAGGTTCATGTTCATGATTATCATAGTGGACAGAGTCCCTTATTATACTATGTTCACTCCATATTCATGTCTTCTTTATCTCATAAGATATCTATCTTTAACCAATTCATTAGTTGTATATATATATACAATTCCATGTCCACCCATAACATAATAATAATAATACTTATGTGTGAAAAAATATCATAAAACATAAATCATATCATAGCCTAATAAAATAAATCGGTTTCATAATCCTTTCATCATCACATAATCCACAAAAAATTCCTAGCTTTCATAAAAATTTCAATATTATAACATAGCATAATAGAGGGAAATTAAACGGGCTTCATAAAAATATTTTCATTATATAATGAACCATAAATAGAAATTATTGGGATGGTATCACTAGATCGTATCATTAGTAATGAAAAAGAAACATCAATTTTTTTTTGATTAATTGAAATTATTTAATGTGATAATTAAAACATTATTGAGGAAAATACACATTCAATATTGAAATCAATTTTTAAAAATATAATATTTATTAAAAATTATTGAAGTAGTTTTTTTTTAAAATTACCATGTATTCATATTTATAATGAATTATGGAATTCAGTTATCATGATGACAAATAATTCTTTTCATTCTACCTAAATTAAAATAACACATTACTTTCACACTTTTTTAAAAAGTTAAAAAGTAACTCATTCGGAAAACCAAAAGAATATTCCTTCAAATAAATTTAAAAAGTAAAACATGGGTAAAAATGAAATTTAAAAATTCATAGTATAATTTAAAAAAATATGAAATCATTTATAAGAAATCAAGGACATTGATGATAAAGGATGTTTATACTTTATAGAGAAATAATGTCGATTTTTCTAAACAATGTTTTTTTCACAATCCTGTGTTATTAAAGAGATAAAAATGAAAGGAAAAATTTAATTCTAAATAAATAAATATAGGAGAATTTTTTTTAAGTATTTATGAGAGGTAAATTTGGAATCTGATCATATAATATATAATAAAAACCATCCTTATCAACAACGATCTTGTATTATAAATCCCTTACCTCATGTTTGACTTCATTCATATGTTTTTTCACCTCCTGTATAAAAAAAATTATGTTTATTATACATGTATTAATAAATCATAATTATATATATTTAATATAATATATGATTTTATTCTAATGTTTTATCACCGATTTATTATACATTTTTTTAAGATAATTATTTTATGTGATGATTGCTGCATTTTTCATATATGTTTTTGTTTTGTAGTTTTGATCCTTGTACATTGATAATGGTTACATTATATAAAAAATTAAAACAATTGTTTAAATATAAAATATATTCATTATATTCATATTTATAGAAATCAATAATAGTTATATATAGAAAAATCAACAAAAGTGTCCTAGGAGAAAGTATGTCGTTTGTAAACTTGAATGATGTTCAAATTTTTTGATGCATGGAAAAGAAGAATGATAAATAATAATCCACCCTAATATAGTAATTATTATTTCATAAATATCATATATATTTTTATATTTATCCCTATATAAATCCAATTGAATCATAAATGAAAAACAAATCACATTGCTTGGTGGGGGATGTATTCTACACGACACCTGAGTAAAGTTATCATTTTACAACATGTTGGATGGTAATAGGATAGGTGTGATATTATAATTGATGAAGTAGAATAATTCCATAAATATCATATATATGAATTAAATATATCATTATATCTATATTTAAGAGGCTGTGATGGAAGAAAATGTATATCAGTTCGCGTGGTGGTAGTCGGTAGTACACATGATCAACAATTATGTTTCACATATGATGGAATATGATATGGATATAGGTTATAAAATTAAAATAATAACATTTAATTATATTAAATATACTGATTTTAGTATTTTAACATAGTGGAATGATATTTTAAAGTGGTAGAAGAATAAATAAACCAAAATCACAAGACTAAGAAACAAACCTCTTCTTCAGACAACATCTTAGGTTTATACATAAACATTAACAAGATAGTTTTTTAATCAAATTAAAGAATATGAGTCATGTGGTTAGTTTTAATGAAGATATTTAGTAAGGGCTCGGCCATATCAAATGTCTATTAAATCGTGTAGAGGATTAGAGAGTGTGTGTCCTTTTATAAGTGGGGGAGAGGATATACATTTAATTACTTAATTTTAATAAAATATAAAATATTATTTTCAGGAAAAATGATTCAAAATTTCTTGATATTCAATTGTGTGATAAGAATATGTTTAATAACATAAATAAATATTTTTTAAAATGTTTATATGGTTCTTTAACTCTTATAATTTTTATTACCACCTTAGTTATCCTATCTTAACTTTTACCATATCAATGTCTTTTTTCTATCTTAAAGTGTAATACTTTTAATTATATGGTGAAAATTGGATCATAAATTTATAAGGAATTAAATTTTAAACCAAATATTTCAAATTTAACCACATTAAATAGGTTTCTATTTTAATTTTTAAATAAAATAATAATAAATTATATTTATGAAAAATAATTAACGTTTTTTTGACACTATTCATTTAAGTTGACATCAAAGACATAAAGAGAAGTTCAAAATTAAAATATCATGAATTAAAATGAAATAAATATATTATATTCATATATAAAATCTTTGGTAGAAACATACTCACTAAAATTATATTACTTTTATTATTTTTAATACCATTTATTTTATAATTAAACTAATTGAATATATACTATGTCATCATTGTGTATGAGTTTATGGTAATTAAATAATTACTTAAAGTTATAAATAACAATTGATCATGAAAATAATATTATTTTTCTCATAATAAGTGTTGATATTTATTCACAACCTATTTTCATCCCAATGTGAACACATAAAGGATTTCTAAGAATTATGAAAGTAACATTATTCCATATTCTCTACATTAAATATTATATTAGTAATTCTTTCAGGTTAATTTTCCCTTCAATAAATATATTTAATGAATAATGTTATAATTTTATAATTAAATTCATTAAACAAGAATTAATATGAAAAATGGTGGCCTTATCATTAGGTTTTATCCTATGTTAACTCGATTTACCATTTTTTCCATGGGGATAATTTTTTATTGTATTTAAATTACATTACGATAAATAAAATTGTTGAAATTATTAAATAATATTAATTAATTTGATTAAAAATATAGAATCCATTTCACCAAATTAATTCTATATATAGGGTAGAAATTTATTTTTTTAAAATATCACAAAGCGTGACGAAAAATTAATATTTTCAACAATTCAATGACTGATAAAATTTTACAAAAAATTATATTTTCAACAATTCATTGATTAATAAAATTTTTCCAAATTTTTCTAAAATTTAACCGTATATTAATTTTGACATGATGATTTTGAATATTAAGTTCATTTTAGAAAATTGATTTCTAAAATTTGATTAAATTAATTATATTATTTTCATAAAAATATAAATGAAACCATTTTTTGAATAAAATTAATTTTTGATGAATAAAACAACTATACAAAAAACAAGTGATTATTTCTTTATTATTAAAATATAAATTTTTTTTGTGTAGTATATATATATCACAATAAAGTTAATACAATTCATACATTCCAATTTAATGGTTATGTTATAACAATTGCATTTAAATAATAATATTTTTATAGATATCACAATTTGTTTAAACATTGTCTTTCATGTAATAAAAGCTATCAAAGAAATAAAATTTATTTAAAAAGTGATAAATTCTTAGGGTGTTGAAATCAATTTTGTATAAATTTTTCATTCCACGATTGAGGATTGTTAGTATAGAGGGTGTTAACTATGTCATCGTGCTCAATGATCGTTTAGTGCATTCATCAACTATCATAGAAAGGAGACAGACAATTAAGATTTGGTTTTCAACATCAATTTAACGAGAAAAATGAAATGCAAGTTTTGGGATTTTGATGTATGGGATGAGATAGATATATTTATTATGATCTTTTAAAATAATGAAGAGTTATTTATCCATGAGAATCCCAAGTGATATTATTTTAAAATAATATAGAGATATTTATCCAAGAGAATTTATAGTTATGGACACTGCTTCGTGATTATATTATATTTAATTTTCACTATGTTCCTCCATTTTATTGAATTCAGTGTTGATTTTTTACTACATTTTTAATATTCAATAGATTTTAAAATTAGTTTTTTTAGTAAATAAATTCCCCTTATAAATCTAAAATTAAAAATATTAAAAACCATGAATGTAAGAAACTACACAATTTCATTCTCATTAAAGAAAACATTGGAATCTAATATACTAAAATATTTCAGAGGTAAACATAAAGTAGGGTTTTAAAGAAAATACTTCAAACATGATCAGGTTTTAATTAATGAACCAGATTTTCTAATATAGAGAATATTTTGTTAATCTATTAATGGTCTATTTTATCTCACAAACCATAGTAGGATTATTTAGAACATTAAAATTATAATTCTATTTCATATTCAAATCCTTGGAAAAATTACCATTATGTAATATGTATTTTAAATACATTTTATATACCTCATAATGATAATGACAGGTTATGTCTTAAAACATATGAATAGAAATATTTATGACAAAAGGTGAAAATGAATCTTCATAGTAAATACCATGATTTTTTTACGACCATTCAACATTAGAGATGATTTATATGTGAACATTTGACCATCCATTTTAGTTTACCTACATAAATCACACTTAACCCTTATGGGTATCATATATAGAGTTGCTTCCACCATGTTCCAAACCTGGTTTGTGAACATTAAGTCCATTTTTGAATCTAAATTTTTTAACATTTCATGGAATCATATTTTAATATTTATGGTAGTTAATAGGTTCATCATCTACAACCATTAGTTCATCATCATTAGAAATAAGAAATCCTTATATCATAGGCTCTTAATAAATCCTCATATTTTTTTGGGTATTATGTAACATAACTTGTTTCTTCTTCTATAAATATTGGGGGGACCAAATCCACATTTATCTTAAAAAAATTAGGATATAATTCTTAAACTTCTCTAACATCAATATCCCTCCCACTGAAACCTAAAATTATGCTATTATTTTCTTAAATAAATAATAATTTATCTCCCTAACAATTCTTTTTTAGTAGGTTTATAGAAGTAACATCCATTGTTTCCCTCTAATAACCAAAAAATGATAACTTATCATACTTAGGGTCACGTTTTTCAAATTCCCATCATCATAGAAATAGAACACAGCACAAAATCATCATAAAAGACATTATGGAATGTCTCTTAGTCCATATATCATATGTTGTCATCATAAATACATTATATAAAACTTGATCATTTAGTGACTAAAAATATATAGAGAATAACCCTTAAATAAAATAAGAAGGCCACATTGTCACATCATCAATAAAACCATGTCCAACATAGTGTGATTTATCTTTCCGAACACCTCATTCCATTATAGTTTACTATGAGGAGTGAGTTTTGAAATAATTTAAATTTTTATATGATTATCTTTGGATTATTAGAGTAGGTATTTACCATCGTGATATAATAATAGATTATTTATATTCTTTCTTATTTGATAATATAATTTACTATAAAAATATTTTATCTTTCAAAAAGATTTATAATATTTTTCAAAATGCATAATAATACTAACTAATGTTATTAGTATAGGTAATAAATAACCTATAACCTTCATTTTATTGTGAACTCATTGTTCTACACATATCATAATATCTATGATCTAATTGTCCATTTTCCCTTTCACTATTTCTCCTAAAATGTGAATTTCACAATTCTATAATTAAAAAAGATTAATTTTTTTAATATGATTCATAATATAATGATTCAAATAATCCATATTTATGGAGTCTTTTAATGGTTTTCATTTTATATGTTTGAGGTGAAAATGTTTATGGAATGCAGGACTATAATCTATACTATTATATTGTAAAAATTATAATGTTATTTTTTTTATATATATAATATATAAACCAATTAACATATTCCCAATGCCATAAATCTTATCATTCTTATAAATATAATAACCCTTCTTCATAAAAGTGAAAGGAAATCATTTCTAGTTCAAACAAGATACATAAAAAAATTTCTATTTATGGTAGTTATATAATAATAATTTTCAAATTGTTAGATTAAAAACAATTTAGAATAAGATCATAAGATCGATTATCCATTATAGAATCTATTTATCCATTTCTAACATAATGATCAACTTCATATCTCATCAATTACCTCTTATTTTTGTGTCCTTTTTTGGAAGAAATATTGTGTGAATAACAATCTATATCAAATTTCCACGAACTAGTGTTAGAGAAATATTTTTATTAAACATTCCCATTTAGGGTTTATTAATTCTATTCAATTATAATAATTATAATCTCTAAGAACAAAATTTTAACTATAATAAAAGTTTTACATGTTAATGTTCTCAAAATGTTAAAAGTTTCATCTTCCATAATCGACATACCAATGAGTTTGTATTATGTTTTATATTTTATCATCAAAGAAATTTAATGAATATTTCCAAAAAAAATATTCACACTATAATTCATTAGCAATTATGGATACAAGATTCATACCTTATAAAAAAATTTGTATTTTTGGACTCGAATCTCACAATATAGTTATTTTTGTATGAATTCTTCCAAATCATAACAATTATTATTATTTTATAGTTGAGTCGATAATTTTTATCCAAATCCATTATAAAATATATTCAACTCTATTACATTAATACCATAGCAATATAGGTTTATTATCTAGTGTTAACCAAATTAAATTTCAAAAAATATATAACAAATAACAATTTAGGGGTACCTAACTTTAGAACAAAACTAATTTATATGACAAACCATGGTCACTTATGACTTCCTTTCTATGCAAAATATATTATAAGGGAACATGGATTTGGATTAATGATGCTAGATTGGATGATTATTCACTTTTAAAAAATTTTATTGGACGGAATATCGCACATAGTTTTCAATGTGTTTTCTTTAAAAGTATCACCCACTTAATACACATCATATTCATAAGTAAAATTCAATTAAATCATATATAATCCCTATCGACTCAGGTTTTTTCTTGTTTGTTAATGTAAGATTATAATGATTTATTTTAGGAATCTATATACCAACTATCAAACTAATGTGTCCACACTATATCAATATGTTACTCTTTACATAAGCCACCTATTTTTAATACTCATCAAAAAATAGTAGTTAACTATAATCATATATTTGAAAATGTATCTTATGAATAAGGTACATTAAAACTTCATGTAAAGTTATAATGTTATTTGAGATTAGAAATCTCTACATTAATAAGCCTATAGAAAAAGATGCCAAGCCCCATCCACGTTTCTTATTATGGAATAAGTCTCAAGGTAGGCAGGTTGTCTGGTCAACGCTCCCTATCCCTAGGGAAACATTACTCAATAGATAATTCAATTAATAACATCTCTAAAACTGAATATTTATAATCAAGTTTAAACAACTATTATTTTTATTATAACTAAAAAACTAAATTAAGGGAAATACATATGAAAACCTATATTTATAGCATCATATATAGCAAATAATTCAAGGATCTATCTTATATATGAAATTTATTATAGATATTTAAGAATAAAATTTATTAATATGCAATAAAAACTCATAAATATGAATATTATTGTAAAAAAACCATTAAATTAATAGAAATTTATATTATTTAATCCTAAGAAGACCATTAATGAATAATTTTTAAAGAAAATCTAACTATAAACACATTATAAATTATTTAGGAATTATGGACATTTGAAAATATTGTATATGATCATTGTTTATTCATTTTAATATAAAATTTTCATATAACACATTTTATGGAAATCAAATTTAGATATATAATATTTTATTATTTATAAACAATTTATAATCTAATTTATATTGTTTAAAACATTTTTATAATATAAAGACTAAAAAATTATTTAAACCAAGATCATATCAGTCATCAAACTCCATTTTAACTGCTTTAGATAATATACAAATAAAACCCCTTTAATATTTTTTGTTCAAATAAAATATAATGAATAATTCATAATTTAAAATATAAAAAAATTTACATTTAGGCCTTCTTTTTTAATTTATGAAAGATTTTTAAATTTATCCTTATATGTACTAAATAAACCCTTCTATTTCTAGATCATTAGGAATGAAATATAAACTGTTATGAGGCCTTTATATATTAAAATTTTATAATAATGTATGTTTAAATATTTTAAAAAAAATTTATTGAATAAATGTTAATCAATTTATAATAAATAAATATCTAGTTTTTACAAATATTAGTAGTTTTCATTTAAAAATACATTATAAAGAATAATGACATTTATCAAAAAACAAATATAATGATTTTCACTATATCCTTATTTAAAGGGGTAAACATGCGTAACTGTATAACAAGATACCCTTACATAAGTTCACCTATCTAAGGTTGAAATCAATTACCCTTTTGTAAGATCTTTTTATGTAAAGATAACTTAGTGATTACATATATGAAACTCATTTTTAAAAATTCAAAGAAGAGATTACCTTTACACAACCCATGTGCGTAAATGTAACATTCCATAACCTTTATATAGACACATTATTGAAAGGTAATATCAATAATGTGATTAAAACACCAATATATTTATTGTATTAGGCTGATGGGAATATAATATTTTTGAGATAATAGGATTATGTCTGGGAAAGCTCCGTTCTACGGTGATTATGATAGTTCTTCAAAAAACATGGTTTAGACATGTTTAATCATTGATTAATTGAACCCTATGATACCATTGATGGGTTTTATTATCATCATTTTATTATAGGAAACAAAAAAGAACCTAAACTCTAAAGGATCCATCTATGAGAAATTAAATGTATAACTAAAATGAAAAAGAGAGCATACCTGAAATACATGAACAAAATCTATTGGAATATTTTTACTTCCATGTAGTAAAAAAATAATTTCTTCATCTAAGGGGATATATAGATCATTGGATACCAATTTATAACTTTAGGATCAACATTCCTCTATAAGGTTTATAAAACTTATTTTTCAATTATTTGTAAAGAATGAAGGGGGAAGATATTATTGTATATTATCGAACGTGATCAGAGTCACAACAAAAACAACCAATGAAGGGAACTCTACCCTTTTATAAATATTTGTCGATGCTCTTCATTTAATAATGTTTATCGAAAATCAAATTCAAATCCTTGGTATCATATGTTATTCCAAATAAATTATTCATAATAGAAAATTTTATTGAATAATTTACATGTGATAAATGAATCAAATTCATTGAAGCGGATTTCAACTTTGGTGTCTTTTGATTTTGGTGATCCGGTAATCCTTTGTATGGCCTGGTTCCCACTCACCCAAAAAGTGGCTTTCGAAAATCAATTAAAAATACAATTTTCCATCAGTCATTGATTCATAACTAACAAAATGTGTAGGAGTGATGTGGTAGTGTATTTATGAAATGAATATAATGACCCAGGGTTTCCATATATATATACATATTACATTTTATTAAAAACATTTTTTTTACATTACACAAATACACTCCCATGAACCATAATTTTTTAGTGTGTTTATAGACAATAAATAATGTATTTTTATTTCATAAATGTTCTTGAACATCTAAAATAATTATCTTCTCAAATAGTTCTCATTTTAAAAATATCCTACATAAACTATTCTTCATAATCTAGGGATAGAAATGTAAGAAAGGGTGAGCTTAGATGAACAATATGGGTAAATATAGGATATATCAATCCATGATCTTATGAAATTGTAAGATAATCATATAGGTATGTGATTATGAAAAAACCATACAACGTTTTTACCAACTTATCATATATCATAAACATGATTCATGGGATAAAACATTATTATTTCAGAAAACTAGTTATATATGAGTGATAAATCATCATAAATCAATCACAAAACATAAAATCATGACATTAATGTGTGGAACAAAAATAGGTATATAAACCATTATATTTTTTGGGATTTACTACCATGAAAATCAAGCACGCTAAATCATACCTAATAAACTACTTCTTATTTTGGATCATACCCATTTTCTTATTTCACATTAATGATAAATCCTGTCAGCCTATTTCCCATTAGGTGTCAATACCATCAACTTGTTTCCCATTATTATATCATGGGTATATAGATTTATCCAATTAATTGTGAAGAAATATATGTCCCACCTAACACATAATAAAAATTGTATATATGTGTCAGGAAATTTATAAAAAAATCATCATATCATAACCCATAAAAATAAATGGGTTTTGTAAACATTTAATCATAGTATAACCCATGGAAATGAACTAGGTTTCATAAAAAATAATCATATCATATCCGATAAAAAAAATAAATGGGTCTCATAAAAATGTCATCATTTTATCATAGCATAACCCCTATAAAAATGAATGAGTTTTACTAACATATTATCATCATAAACATAAACAATATAGGGAAATAATAATAATGGTATACATTGATCATATCCACCATAATGTATAAGTAATACCAAAAACATTTCGATGAAATAATAATGTAAAATAAGTAAATGAATCTTTAATGTAATGATTGGTAATGGTAGATAAAAATTCCATTCATGTCATACAAGTTTAAACAATGATTCCTTTCACATATTCAATAAAACTCCAAGGAGACATAATCTTAAAATAAAAAATAAATTCCTTATATTTATTTAGAAAATAATAAATCAGTGAAAATGTATTTAAAAAAATATTTATAGTTGTAACAACATATTATAAATCATTTTTGGAAAACATGGTTATGGAAGAAATCATTTTTTTATCAATGGGATTAATAATGTCAACACTGTTTTAAAAAATTTAGTTTGGTATATTGAGATAATAAATAAAAGAAAATGAATGAAAAAACTTTATTCTCACTACATTACTATTTTAATATGAAATTAATTGGAATAATTGAGAGGAAGATCATGAAATCACATCATTGGAAAATCAAACATGGATAATCCTGATAAGAAATGAGATTGGAATATGTATCCCTTAACTCTTTGGTATCTTTTGAATAACAAACCCCATTGAAGAGATATCAAAAAATTAATATTTATTTCCTAATAATTTTCAATATAAAAATCACAAAATACATTAATGGACCGTATATACAGTACTCAAAAGAATGAAGTGGTGAATATGACATATATCTCACATATATACAATCTGAGATAAAAATTCCTTACCAATTTAGTATATTTTGAATAATAATCCCCTTAAAATATTAATATAATATAAAAAATTAAATACCACGAAAATTTCAGTTTAATTATATAACATATAAAATGGTATTATATACACCACACAATAGAAACAAGTGGTAAATATGAGAAAACTATAAGAGAAATAAAATGTGACTAAAAAGTTAATACCCTGAGTTCTCCTTTCCTTAAAAACTCTATAACATTTTACATAATGAATATATATTTATCTTAAATCTATAAAAATTCATATAATATATATTATATCATATGTAAACCCCTTATAACATTTTTACAATATTTTATTAATAATTCCTTTATAAAATCTTCATTTATAGGTGTTAACTATTTCATTTAATGGATTGTTTTGGTTCAGTTGATCTGGTACTTGTACATTGAACATTGTTAAATTATATACATAATGTTAATAATTTAAAAAATATCATATATATTAATTAGTAGTTATTTATTTCCATGCATAAAATTTAGAGATAGAAAAATGAAATATGCTGATCATAAAGATGGTAAGTCATGTGTATAGATACAATCTATTTTCATTTTTCAATAGATGTAATGAAGGACAATTAAATAGTTATTCATGTAAATGAATCAATATAATTTCATATATATAACATATATTTAGTTACTTAATCCTTTTTACCTTCCATGTAATTTGTTATTATGAACTCATCATATCTCTTTGTGAGGTGGTAGTTCTTCATACACACAGATGACCTTACCACACCCCCCAAAAAGTGGAAAGTAAAAAAAATTACATGTATTAATATTTATATATATATATAAGTTAAATTATTTTAAAAATATAATATAAATATATTAAATCAAACATTATACCCATCTATGAGAGGTGATGCTGGGAAACAATTATGTTGGTTCATGAGGTGGTAGAAAGTTGAACACATGATCAATAGTTTGTTTTCCATTTAATAAAATTGTATATATTTATAGGTAATGAAGTTAATACAACACCATATAAGTATATTAAATAAATTGGGGATATTATATGAGGATTTTTTTAATAAAAATTCAAGGAGGTGGAGGAATAAATAAAATGATAATGCATGCTTATGAGCATCACGTCTCTTTGGGATACCCTCTTTAGGTTTACACCTATAGCCCTCTTAGTTGGATTTCCTTACAAAACCATGGAATCTAGGGAAATGAAGGTATATTCAACATTTTATTCGAATTTATTACCCAAAAAAAGTATATTTGAGGGTGGATATGAGATGAGTTGATAGGTCCATTTACAACTAGGGAAACAAACACACTTGTAATCTACTTGGAAATTTATCCAAAGACTCCAAAATGATTAAAAATTTACAATGAAAAAAATAAAAATAAAAATATATTTATTCCCAATTTAAATAAAATGCAGTTAAGAAAATACCATAAAATAGTATTTAGATAAGCTTTAATTGTAATTTTATCCTTATCATTTTAGTTTAACACCTGTTAAAATTGTTTTTACAATAACTATAGTAATTAATTTTTATTATTTTCAATATTTGTTATGGTTAAACAATTAGTTGAATTTGTTAACAAAAACTAATTATGATTTTACCAAATATAGAATCCATTTTTCTAAATTATATTCAATTATGTGGAATATATTATATTTAAAATAAACACATAGTGATGAAAAAATGTGTTTCCAAATATCAAATTTTCATAAGTATAGAAAGTTTTTATTTATAAATTCAAATTTAAATTGATTGTAATGACCAAATATATATTAATAAATATATATCTGATCTAATTTTAATTTTAATACCTTATTAAAATACTTTTTATAATTTTATAATTTTTAAAAGAAATAACAATTATTAATAGAATGCATTATTTTTCACTATTCACTAAAAAAATTTATATTTTCAGATAATTGTAAAAAATTAATTCTATTATAATTAAGATATTATTATTTCAAATATAATTTTTTTTAAAATTAATTTAAAAAATTGATATAAATTTAATTTTAAGACTAGTTTCCAAAATTTGATGAAATCGATTAGAAATAGTTTTTTATGAAAAATTTAGTATATTTTCAATACATTTTTTTGATTTAATTTATAGTTAATTTAAAAAATAGAATTAATTTTATAAATATGAATAAATATTCATAATTAATTTAATTCTATTCATACCTAATATTACAATAACTATGCATTGATTAATATTTGTAAATAATAAATCACGATTCTTCAAAACTAAGTGTTTCATGTAAGACAAACTGAACTCAATTTTTATTATAATTGATGAAAAAAAATTTGTGTCTTGTAACACCAGATAGTGAATAAATTTAATTTATTAGAATGATATAATTCATAAAAATAATGGGTGTAACATTATACCCAATTAAAATAAATTTATCCATTGAAATTTATCTCATCGACGCAAAAAATGAGGGTACCTATATATCATCATATCCTCAAGTTCACCTGTATCATATTAAAATTGGTGTATTCTCAAAAAATATTTTACTAGGTGAATTGTCTTATTTCAAATAAAATTATCTCAATATTCAAAAATCTCTACCGATATATCTTCATACGATAGATCTTTTTCTAGTGATATATTCTATTAGTTCAGTACATATGAATGACCATGTATATAATTCCTTAAGAGAGATACATAGAATACATCATAATAATAAGAGATATTCAGTGGATGTGGTTAATAATCAACTATAATCTATACTCGATCAAGAATCTCAAAGGGGATACTATACAAAGGGATCAACAGTTATTAATATCAAAAGCACAATTTCATCATCCGGTTGTGTTTTGATCAATTTTTACTTTGTCCATTAGACTATAAAATGAATATTCATGATAAATTATTTATTCTTAAATAACTAAAATCATTATAAGATACTTAATTCATTCCAATGACCTCAAAAAATTTAACAAAACCCAAATAGATAGCACATGTTATCCAATAACATCTAAAACTAAACATAATCCATTACATAAATAGTTAACCTTAAGGAACATTAAAAACATGTCTAACTAAGAATTAATACCAATGATAGTAATGATTACATCTAAAATACTTCTATGTTCAACATTATAGTAATCTCAATTAGTCATAAGGGCTCATATTCAAATGTATATACCCAAATCACTTTCAAAATAAACTAACTATAAAACTATATAAGCTGAAAAAAGATAATTCACATTTTCATCCTTAATAATGATCCAATATTAGCCAAAAACCCTTCTATTGGAAGTCAGGGTTCATCGTGGAACAACTAAATTATTATAAATTTACTCATAAAATAATATTTTATTTTTTTATTATTTAATCTTTAGTGATATAGATAATGAATTCTTATAATCAAATCATATATCATTAAAGGATGAACAATAAAATTATCATATGGCTCATTCATAAAGAATATTACATGACATTTACAAATATGTAGTGCCCCAATTATCTTGATTTACTTTAGTTATTATGATTTCATAAGATTTTCATTTTTTCACTTTTTCACTAGATGTTATTGTGGCTTATCATCCTCATTAGACCATTGACTAGGAAATTAATTTGAATAATGCCCAAACTCCTGGAATTTGAAATTATTAAGTGTGAATATTGCATTATTCGACATCCTTTTCCCCTTTGTTCCATTAACTGAACCGTTCATCACATTTCAACATTAAAAGTATTTATGACCCATCGTTCTACATTTAGAGCACCCTGGTCCCATAAAATAAATTACCTTAATGATTCTTCCAACATTTATATAATATAAATGGTTGTAATTTATTTCCACCATGTGATCTATTTTTTCTTTCATGAGACTCAATCCTCCATTTCATATCGAAACCATAGGAATGGTAGGAATCTCTAATTTCTATTTCAACCATTAGTGTATAAAAAATGATTTCTTTAAAGATACCAAATTATCTTATATCTAATTAATTTTGAAGAATTGGTTTTATTCCAACAATAACGTGTTCAATTTTTATTTATATTCTTTTTATTAGACGTGAAAAATATCTTGATATCCTTCTAAAATTGGCATCATATGTACCGATTGGTCCATCATCCTTATGTCTGTGCACAAAAATTTAATTCTCCATCATTTTTCATAGAATATGATGGAATTACTTACTAAAAATATCATCCTAAACATATATCATTCCATAAAATCAATTAATCCATCTTGACTCATATTATTAATATGGTTATACCATTTATCAGCTTCGTATTTTAGATAATAAATATCTATGAAAATATTTTCATGTTCTGATCATTGGATAATAGAAAATATCTCTTTCATGGTAATAATAATTCACTCAACTATTAGTCAATCAAAATAACCACTAAATGATGGTGGATGTTGTCTTAGGAATGATTCATTAGAATATTGTCTTTTTTTCATTCATAGAATCTAAGTATTATTCATGTCTTGAGAATATTGTGTGAGTATAAAAACATGGTACTTAATCTTAACTCAAATAATTTTTAGTTTATTAGGCGTAAAATCATTTTTTTCCATCACATTTCACTTTAACATGGTATCTCCATGTTGTAACCATTAACTAAAACCAAAAGCATAGTTTTAGAAACACTAATCATAGTGGAAAAAAAATTAATAAGAAAAATAATTAATTGGATGTCTAAATCATGACACATTACATTCAAATTATGATGCATTACATTTAAACTATATCATCCATGATCATAATATATTCAAATACATCATAATGATTCATAATGAAAATTTGGATTAACCAAATCATATCCTAGGAAACTGTTAAACTAGGTTCGCAGTAAGGCCCGTTGTCATGTTTCAGGTAATGACTGATTTAATATCAATGAAACTTCTTCAAAGTTATTACCCCAAGGAACCACTGTTCTAGAATCACATACACCTGTAATACCGATACAAGCATGTATTTCCCTAAAAACCACAATCCTTTGTTTAACATAACACTGTATGTTTTCATATACTTAGGATTATCCATAGGGTTCTCACTAGTATTTTCTCTTCATATTTTCCAAGGGTCAACTAAATCATTCACCTGATACCAACTATAGAGACCAAAGAATTTCATATATAAATATTACAACATAATATTTGAATATTAATTACATTACATAAATACAATTCCTAATGACTGTAATAGTTTAGTATATTTAGAGACTATACATACAATATTTTTTTCATGAAATATCTTCAACATCTTCCAAAAATACCTTACAATATAGTATTATTATAATATATACCTTACTTAATCCTTTCTTCAAAACTAGGGGGATGAAACTTAATAACGGGTGAGTTGAGATGTTCAGGAATGATAAATGTAGTAGATATCAAAATAAGACCATATAAAATCATAATATAATTATAAGGGTATGTGATCATAAAAAACATAATAAGTTAATACCCAAACTTTCGTATGACATAAATTTGATTCAGGGAATAAACATTTATCATTTTATAAATCATTGTCCATAAAAGTGATAAATCATCATAAATCAATAATGATCCCCAACCTCATATCCTAAAAGTGTGACACCATCACAGGTATACAAACCATTTAAATTTTTAAAACATACTAAAAATACCATCAAATAAAATGGATCAGGACTCGTAACTTGTTTCCAATTTTGGATCAATCATATTAGCTTATTTCCCATTATGAATAAATCCCATCAGTTTGTTTCCCATTATCGTTCAATCTTATAAACTTTTTTCCCGTTATTATCTCAATATATGTTAATATTTTTCCAATGCATTAGAGGGAGATATAGGTCCCATAAATGACATCATTAAAATCATACACAATTGTTCTGTAAGATCATAAAATATTCATCATATCATAAACCATAAAAAGATATGTGTTTTATAAACATTACATCATAGTATAACCCATGGAAAATAAATGAATTTCATGATGATTCTTTGAACAATAACTCCTAGAGAATAAATGGGTTTCATAAACATTTCATCATTTAATCATATCATAACCCATGGAAAAATGAGTGGTTTTCATTGAAATATTTGTATCATTAATATAAATGAATCAATGAATGAATAAGAATGTTATACATGGTTAATATTCCCAATAAATCAGAAGTAACATTAAAGGATATAATTATAAATGGATATTTATTTTAAATGATCACATGGAACATTTATTGAGACTAATAGTCTTTCCACTTTTATAATCAATTTGATAAATCTAAAATATCACAAAGACATTTTAAATCCTTTAGTTTTAAAATAACATTGGAAATATATAAAAGAATATTTAAATATAATTTAATGCTTTTCATGAGAAAATTATCATTTTTCTTTTAAAAATAATTATTTAAAATATAAAAAAATTCCAAATCACATGGAGTCATTTTATTTTAAAATAAAATTATAATGTGTAAGGGGTGATTTAATTTAATTATTGTCCATAATTATGGGAAATTCCAATTATGACATATGAGTTAAAACAATGAATCCTTTCACGTTTTTGAGAAAACTAATAAGAGCCTTGTTTGGGTAAAGACAAAAATATTCAAATATTCTTTTAACAAAATTTAAATCAAGACTAAAATTATCATTAATGAATAATTGGATATCATTAAAAAATACTATAAAATGTTTTTAGATAAGATGGGTTTGAATGAAAAAAATCGGCCAATGAGAGAAATATGGTTGATTTTCTAAACAAATAGTATTATAGTCTCTTGAGAAAATAAATAGAGAAAATGATATAAGAACATTTATTCTCAAGACACAACCATAAGAGAATAAATTTATGAGAATTATTAAGAGCTAAATAATGAAATTTAATTATTTGAAATATAAACATGGATAATCCCAATAAGTAATAAGATTGAAAAATATATAAATTACATATTTAGTATCTTTTGAATCATAAACCCCATTATATATATATACTAAAATGGATATGTAAATCCACCAAATTATAATGTGAATAATAATAAAATACCATCATGTATAGTAGATACACCATACAATATGAATAAGTGGTGAATATGGTATGTATCTCAAGATATAAAAAAAGAAGAAAATACCTTACCGGTTCAATAACATTTGAACCATAAGACAAATGAAATATTAATATATAAAATAGTAAATAACATTATAAGGAATATATTCATTATATAAAATTTCAAAGAGGATGAATATACACAATACACATGAAATGAGTGGTAAATATAGAATAAGTCTCCTAGAAATAAAAAAATAGATTAGAAATCCATTAACTCAAGTAACAATTTCCTCAAAAGTTTACTAACATCCCAAATAATAAATATAGATTTATTTTAAATCTTTTAAAATACCATAAAAATACTTATAATGTCATATATTATTCCCTTATAATGTTTCAACACCATTTTATAAATAATATCTTTATAAAATATTCATTTTTTGGGGGTTAACTTTTTTTTATTCATGGGAGTTTTGTTCATTGATCATCTTTAAAAAATAAAAATATTCATAATAATATTATAAATATCATTTATATTCATTATATACATATTTATATTCATCTATAAATATTATAGATAGAAAAATGAAACAAACAATTCATTGAGATGGTAGGTTATATGTACACATGAATAATGTTTTCATTTTTCAATAGATGGAATGAACGAAAAGAAAATATTTGTTAAATTATATATGATAATTACTATTTTCTATATATAAACTATATTTTGTAACATTATATTTTTGTTCCTTCCATGTAATTCACTAGTGAGAAGAAATCACATTGTTTTTTGAGGTTGTAGTCCATTGTACACATGAGCAACATTAGAATATCACTCAAAGAATGGAATGTAAAAAAGGTATTTTTTATATAATAATTTGAAAATAGAAATTTTTTAAAATTATTATTTAAATATTTTAATTCTAGAATTATACCCTTCTTAGTGAGGCAGTGATGGAAAACGAATCACGATAGTTTGTGGAGTGGTAGGCATCCATACACATGATCAACGATTTAATTTCTCATTTAATGGAAATGTATATGAATATAGGTCATGAAATTAATATAAAAACATATCATTAAATGGAATATACCTAGGTTGTTATATTATAATGTTTCAATAAAAATCTAATGAGGTGGATGAATAAATAATATGACAATGTATGATTTCTATCTTTATCTCTCCCCCATAGAGCCACTTTAGGTTTATACCTAAATCCATCTTTGGAGATTTTTTAACAAAAAAATTACTATATGATGTGTAATTGATGTTAGGAAGGTTTTTGGTTAGGGATTGTACAAACTAATAGGATCATGGAGTGTGGGGAGGAGAGGAGGGATGATGTCCTATTATTAGCGGGGAAATGAACCCACTAGGAAACTACTTCAAAATTTTCAAAAGACTCCAAAATGATAAATTAATTCCTTTGGAAAAATATTTGAAATGACCATATAAATTAACTTTATATAGGATAAGGTCTAAATATTAACATGATATATTTTTTAGACAATTAAAAATTGGAAAATTACCCTCAATTTTAAAGATTAACCCTCCAAGTTAACTCATTTCTACCATAACAACGATAATTAATTTAACTTTTTTCACTATTCATTATAATAAAAAATTAATATTAATTTATTATATAATATTATTTATGATGAATCAAAATATGGAATCCATTTTTCATATTAGAGTAAAATAATTGGAAAATTATAAATTAATATTAATCCCGCAGATGCGATGGAAAAACGTTTTTTAAAAGAGATAATTTTCATAAGCACAGAAAGTTTATATATAGATATAAAACTTTATATTGATTAAAAATAAATAAATTTATTTAATAAAAATATAATTATAAATGTTTTATTTTCAAAACCATTTTTAGATAATTGTTTTGTTTCTAAATATTTTAATTAAAATAAAATTTATAAATAAAATCATGTAACTTTAACTATTCATTGAAAAAAAATTATTTTTAGAATGTACTCAAAATTAATTAAAATATAAAGTCAAAATAATGATGTCATAAATTAAGTTAATTTTATAAAATAATTTTTCTAGTAGTGGAAGAAATAAATTTTATAATTAGTGGTCAAAATGTTGGAAATTTCTTACAATAGTTTTTGTAGAAAACATTTCATTTATTTATAGTTTTATTTTATTTTAATTAATAATCAATTTAAAAAAATAATTTTTTAAATATAAATAAATCCTCAAAGTTTAGATAATCCTATAAATACCCACCATTCGTGTTACAAGGCAATAATTAATATTTTAATATAATATATAATGATTTCTTTAAATCTCATTGTTGTGTGTAACACAAGCTAATCTTAGTTTTTCATGTATCAAAAACTAAACTAGGCGTTTTTTGTAACACAAGTGAAATTTATTGTTTCATGTAATGAATTATATTTATGAAATTTAATTTATTGAGAATATTATAATTCATAAAAACTCAGGGCGTTAAAATGTATTAACAACATCCATCGCAATGACATTTTTTTTCATTAACTATAACACCTATATACACCACACTTGAGACCAATACATAGAGGTTATATGAATACAATTTTATGGAATATCTAGGTTATTTTTATTTCATTGATGTTATCATATAACCATTTTTTTATAAGATATTCTTCTAAAACATCTTCATCTTTATGCTCATTATAACTATTTTCCCCTACTATTCCATTATTAGTCACTTTAGTATCATCCAATTGCTCATGAATCATAAACATGTTATCGACTTTTTTATTTTATTATAAATAATATGGAACAAATCATAATACTGTTATGGACCTTATTTAATTCTTCTTGTATAGAAATGATTCCAGACAATAGTATTATGGTACATAAATATCGTTTTTTAATTATATTAGACAATTATTTAAATGTCGGTGAAAAAATGTTGTTACTTTTAGGTAGTCTAAATCATCATGTAGTTGATAAGATATATGCCATACCCTATCCTCGTACAAAAAATATCTTTATCTAATATACTATATTTCACAATTTGATTTCATATTTAATCAATGATGAATTTTTTAATAAGGTTATATAAGTGTAATAAATGTTTAATGATAACCACTCATGTCTGTTTTCTACTATAAACAGCTCCTTGAATAGTTTTAATAATATTTCCAAATAAGTAGTCAAATTATTCCATGATTTTGAACATATAATAATTATATTTGATTACGATTCCAAAAGATTAAAAAAATCAATGAAATAATAAAATTCGTAAATCATTCATTGTGACAATATAAATGACACCTCTTATTAATTAACTATTACTTTTTATTTATATGTATTTTCAAAAACAAAATAATGAAAATTCATCAAAGTGTTTTGTATTTAGAATTATGGTTTTGAAACACATTGATAGAATAATTAATTTATGAAAATATAAATATATTTATTTCATCAACACGTTTCAATCCCATAATTCAGAATAAAAAACAACAAAATGCATTTCAATAATTTTTTTATTTGAAAAACCCATATGAGAAAACTATAACATGATACTTATTACACATTATTTTTACATTCTATTTGCAATGAATTATGGTAAATTACATTATATTTTGATAATATTTCAATCTTTAATGAAACATCCATTATATATATTAAAAATATATGTTGTTCATAGAGTAAAAAAAAGATAACTCCCCTAACTTAGTCATTGAAAATTCTAATAGTGGATATTCCACGAGTTCTTACAATGAATAAATCTAAAGAAACAATTGTTTAAAAAAATAGGTGATATTATTCCATAAGTTATTAACTAATATAATTAATACTAAATTTCATTTTTACTACTACTAATCAAAATTATTATTTTCCTTTATTTTTAGTAATACTAAATATTTAATTATTATCTAAACAAAATATTAAAAACATAAATTATTATAAACTAGTAACAATTATTAATTATTTACTATTATCATTACTAATATTAATCATTTTATTACTTATTAAATAAAATTTAGAATTAAAAATTATTAAATTACATCATGTTATTTAAATAATTAAATAGATACAAAATAATTTTTTTAAACCTAAAAAAATACCTTTAAATGAATCTTGTTTTGTTCTTTATATTTTTTTTAAAAATTGAACACATTTAATTAATTTACTTTAAATTTATTATATAGTGTGGTTATATTGTAATAAACACTAGAAAATCCACCCACCATAGTCTAGTTAAATCCCCAATGTGGACATGAGAGGTCCAAAGTGACACCCCACTACTTGTGTTCTCATACTAAATAAATATTGAGAAACTATTCATTAAATGAATATTTAATATAATTACATTAGATACTAAATAATTAAATTAATACCATATTACATTAGTATTCATTACTAATGATAATTACTAATAACAATTATTATTCATAATAAAAAAACAATTACTAACTAATTAAAATAATACTATATTATATTATTATTAGTTACTAAATAATTTTAGATATTAATAATTACGATTTCTAATATTAAATATCTTATTATTTTTAAAATAACTATTATTTTTTAGAATACTAAAAATATTATTACTTACTAATTAAACATTATTATTATCAATGATTAATCTACATCAAATTAATTTCATAATTAATTAAATATTTTTTTTAAATAAACTTGAAAAAATACCAATATATAAATCTTGGAAAAATATTCACCCCTTGAAAGACAAAACTAGAGAGCCTCCACCCACTATAATTAAATAAAGGATATAATGAGATGAATAAATTGTGAGAAGATAGGTAGGGGCGGGGGGATAGTTTTATAGGGGTCTCACCAAAGGTGTTATCTTCCACCACAACTTTTGTGTTTTAATTTTACTGAAGGTATTGTTGGTAAAAATCATTTTCCTTAAGAAATATGAAAGGTATTTCCAAATAAATTAATTCATGATTTCATTAATAATATAAAACAATATTGATTCCATGAAATACATTTATTAAACCTGAATGGTGTTAATGAAATCAAAAACATTTCCACCTTTTAAAAAAAAGTATTAAACCAATTTTTGTTATTTTAATCTAATAAACACGTAAAAACTATTTTTATTATGTATGTTTCATGTTTAAAAAAATTGAATGAATAATTTGGATATTTTAATAGAATAATTTCTTGTGAAGTTGATGAAGATGATTATGACTAAATGAAACGGGTGTATGGAACATATAAAATAAAATCTTCTCACATGTGTTGAGTAACACAAAATAATATAAATGAAAAGAAAATGAAATTAACAAATCATTAATAGAGATTGAACTTACCTTTAATATTAGGTAAAATAATAATAAGTTAGATTATATCATAAATTTGTGAATACTTTTATGGTAGGTAAAGTAGTTGTGCAATGATCTTGTTACATTTTATTGAAGGAAGTACTGTTAGAAAGAAAGAATTTGTTGTTTTGGAAGCATTAATGTAATAGTGAGAGGGAATTTGTGAAAATAAGAATATTAAAGTCATAGTGTAGTGGTCATTGATGTTATTAGGTTGAGGACTTACTATATTAGTTTTATGGATAAATATTATAATAGTTAAATTTTTGAAGGTGGTTTCTAAAATAGTGTCCCTCAAAGTACTATAGGGTTATTCTGTGAGTATAATTAATAGGTAGAATAAATTACAATCATAATATATTATATATTCTAAAGGAATATTGTTTGATAATAGTTACCTTATCATTATGTAAGTGAAAGTGCTTGTACAATTCAAGGAAAGATACAAATGATACTATAATTTATAAGGCGTTGAGTTTATTTGATTTGATTAAGGAAGTGGAAATTGTATTGTAGTTTACCCTGTTATATGTATATGGGTATGATACCAATTCATATTTACCCCAATGAAATTGAATATCCCATAAAGTATATAAAGTAACCATATCCTTCAATAAATAAGTGCATAGAGATTAAAAATATATACTATCCATTGTAAGAGATTAAATGAATGACTAAATATTTAAAGGTAGTGTTTATAACATGAAGTAACTATGGAAAAAATATTAAATACAAATAAATATTGAATATTAATGCTAATTATCAATTCAACACATCATTAGAGAGTGTTCCATAGACATATATTATTATTGTCAACCATAAAAAATCATTATATTATATATATTATTTACATTCCTACATATTAGTTTCTATTTTAATAATTGAAACATAAAGAGTTACATGTAAAAAATATTTTTAACATGGTAACATGGTCTAATTATTTAGTATTGAAAATGATTAATTTGGGCGACACCTTAATTGACCTCCCTCTTAGTGTGTTCATGGTCACAAAAATTGGTATCATATCCTAAATGATTTCACTTGGTAACCAACACTCTATTTTTTTTTCTGTGGTGATCTTGAATACTTGATATTTATTTCTACAATTCATTCAGGTCTCAAGAGGAATATACATTTTTAATACAATAAGGGAAAGATTAAATATCAGTAATGGAATAAACCATATGTATTTTTTATCATTTAAGTAGAACATAAAGGCGCCCTTGAATAAATATATATTCAAATATTGAGAAACTAGAAAATTAGAGGACTATTGAAATAGTCTAATTAGTATGATGAGAAAAATGAAGGTAAAAATTCCGAATTTGGATAGAATGTTTAAAATTATAATGTAATTTATACAGATGAATAATTGAATGAAAATGAAAAAACATTCATTGATGATTAAGATGATGTGTGCATATATTAAATAATTAAATGAGAACACTAGTTCTCTTGAGGAAGATGTTACTAAATTTAAAAGAGGCACATTAGAGTATCACTAAAAAGATAACATATTTTAAATTAAATGATTTGTAGGATTTAGTAATGAAAATTATTTATAAATATATGATTTTTAAACTATTTAAAAAATCTACCTATAGTTCAAATGAAGTGTAGTGAGGGAGATCATAAGAAATGATTTATTATCTAGAGAATCTTTTGAGATAATAAAATTATTTTCTAAAAAATATCTAATAGTATCTCATTTAGAAATTAATTCATAGTTTATTCCTCCAACCAATGTAAATAACTATGATAATTGATATAAATGTGAATACAAGATCTATGTTATTAAAAAAATTTATTTTTGTCAAAAGAGAATTGAAATAAATAATGGTAGTTAATAATGCCTCAATATATGTAATGATCAATAGAATTAATGGAATTTAATATTTGTAAATATATTTATGAGAAAGAAAATGAAAAATATTTAAATATACTCTTAATGGTGTATGAAAAAAAACTCAATTAGAAGAAATATATAATCATAACTTGAAGTGATTTTTTTGAGGTTGAGTTAAGAAATATTGAAGTCAAACATATAGAGATTTATAAAATTCTGTATATATCTCCCAACTCATCAAGAAAACTATATGAGGGTTATATATCCCATGGACATGTTGTTATGGGAAAATTTGATTTAAGGATTGATACATTACCACCCAAAGAAAGTAAGACAACTATAGTGAATTAAAATAAGAAGATATTATGAGAACATATCGATTAATTAAGAAAAAAAATCTATAGGAATAATAATGTCAAAAAAATAAAATGAGATTATACAATGTGAAGAAAAATTAATGATCAGTTTCAATAATAGAATCAGTTGTCATATATTTTTTTTTGAAATTATGATATTCAGTTGATTTTAGGTTGTAAAAGTGAAAGGTTATAAATATTATAAATTTAAAATGAATAAAGACTCATATAAAATATATATGTAAGAACTCACAAAGAAAAGATGATATTTAATGATTATTTAATAGAAGAATGAGACACAACATGAATGTGTGTTTAGAAACCCAGGGACTCCAAAAAAAAGGACACACTTCTACATCAATATCTCAACTGAGAAAAATCTACATAAGTTATGATTTTAATGGAATTTTTTTATTTTATAACCATGAGAATTTGGAATGGAATTATATTAGGAATGTAATAAATGTGTAATTAAAAATTCCATCACCCTTATTACCAACCCAAAAACTATTTTCATTCAATGATGATTTGTCAAAGTGGAATATACATGTAAAAAATTGGGTGATGAAAATAGATATCAATTAAAGTTTTTCTAGGGACTAATGATTGTTTATAGAGAGCATCCCTTATATAGATAACGAAAATATATATATAAGAGAAAAAAGGATGGTATTCGATTTATGAGGAAAATGAATGAACATGTCAAGAAAGACTCACTAGGGACAACAAAGTAATAAGTCACTCAAATGATATTAAATGTGGATAAAAATTATATTTGACATAGTTGCTTCACAAAACCTACAACAAGAAAACAGAATAAGGCTGGTGGAAAATTCACCAATTTATGGAGTAATCTTGATAGAATGTCCAATAAAAATTTAAATTTATATGAAACATATACTAGTATGTTTAATCCCAAAACCATGATTGAACCCAAGTCTAATAATATAGATAAATATAATGGTTGAACCCATATTTGATTTTATACATGAAGAATTGCTAGAATAACCACATGTAAGGATTGATAGAAAGAGTAAAGAACTGTCTTAGTTTACCAAGACTATGCACAATCCCTATCCTATGGATGATAGAGGTACATATCTCCCCATGTATTTTAATGATCCTCAATAGGGGTATATGATTCTTCTTCATCTTCCACTAGGTAAATCATGGGTTTGAAAATTATGAAAATTAAAAATATTTGGTTGTTACACTCAAATTAGAATGAATTAAATAAAATGAAAAGGAGCCTATGATAATATCATCTCCCTGATTTGGATGAGATTCAATATCTTCGTCTATGGTATGTGCTTCGTGAAGATGAATTTAATTTTATGTATGTAGGTAGCCATAATGATCTATTATTTATTTAAATTCCACCCGATGGGTAGTTTATATTTCCCCAATGAATAGTTATAAGTAGAGTGGTGTTGATGCATCTACCATGAAGAAGGAAAGATCAAGTTGAATCTTATCATCTGCGCAATTAATCCAATATTGATCATTGGATTATTGATCTCATATATGTACATCACCAGGTTATTTTTAATATTCACTCTTCATCTCTCTATAGTCAGTTTGGATATACTCTAGGATATGGTTGGGATATGTATAATTCTCATTCATGGTCTTAAACTATCAGGATACGATAGAAAATATGGGAAATTTCAATGGTGATTCCTTTATTGCCTTTAATCTGTGATGGCCATCCTTAACATCATTAAAAATGAGCACTAGTTAATGAAGTGAGATATTAGTTTCATTCCCAGTTAATATATTCTTTACTAGATTAGTGTTTTCATTTATCCATTTGTTGAATGACTCATCGTCCTTAAGAACCACCTTAGGTTGGTCATAAACCCTTGAGTAGTTATTCAACTCATTAATGAAATAATCATTTCAAAACAACATGGAATGATTTTGTTGTTTTGTATATAAATATAAATCTATCATGGTATGAATGTAAAAAGTAATTGAACAACTATTTCGCTCCCAAGAAACGATTCCCATATTTACATCACACTTGTTATGGTGTTTGGAAATTGATTTTTTTTATCTTTCATAGAATAGAATAGTAGACAACATGAGTCGTCCCACTTGAGGAGAATCATATTTATTCACCTAATTATTATAATTCTCTTAAGAAATACTTCGTTTTTTGTTTTTATTAATTCCTATAATAAGGAATAAATTCTAAGTTATCACGAAAATAAAAACAATAATGCAAGTTATAAAAAAATTACATTTCCTTAAGGGTCGATATATGGGTACTTTCATTATTCTTATATATATTTTTTAAATTAAGTTTAACAGTTTAATTATAAAATATCATTATTAAACTATAATATTTTTATTTATTGATTTTTAATATTTTTATTACTAGGAAATGTATATTCCATATCTTCATATAATCAAGGTTAATTACATGACTCAATCGAGAATATTTCACCTTCCCGGACCTAGCTACATCATATATTGTTCCATCTATTAAATATATCAACTACAATATAATAAAATATTTTGTTTAATAGAGGTAAGGGATAATATGTAATATATTAATATAAGTAAAGATGAGTTCCATGCTATCATGTACAATAATTTCACTCATGCACTTCATTTTCATCAACCAAAAACATAAGTAAACCATTGAAATTTGAGCACATAATTTAGAAAACACTTAACCTCCCCTATGGATGAGAATTATATTATAATTCAATTATAATATGTTACTTATCATTGGTGGATGAAAAAGAAAAATAGAAGAGAATCAAAATTAAAAAAAGAATGAGAGATAATAAGAAAGAGAGAGATGGATAAGATAAAAAAAACAAAACATAATATCGTAAAGGAGAATAAAAAAGAATGGAAAATATGATGATTATGTTGAAGAAGAATAATAATGATAAAATAATCAGTGGATTATATCACTTGAATTTAAAAATATAAGGATGTGTAAAATATGTCAAAGAATAAAAGTCACAAAATTACTAATGAAAAATAAATATAGATAAATAAATTAATAGTGGAGAAGAATGGATGAATCACCTAGCTTTCCCCCTAAATGATGATCCCCGCCACTACAGTGGAAGGATAACACTATTTATAGAAGGATCAATCATCATATCTATTAGTCTTAGTGGTAACTTACTATTTCTTTGTATACATTAGGATATCTCTCAATCTATATTTTTAATATTTCTCATCCCCATGACATGGGAAGAAATTTTTGGGAAACAAAAAATGATATTTGATGTTTAAAAATAAAACCACATGTATATGTGTTGGTGTGGATGTGGAAAAACCTCATACATGATCTGCATGTATGTTTCATGGGTTCGAGACAACATGAAAATTCCCCCTCCATGGTGCAACATTTCATCAACACCCATCTAACCTTTATAGTGGTTGGATAAGTCAAGATTCACTTCAAGGTGGTCCTTTGAGTCCACAGAGATGATATATAGAGATAATGAGCTTAGTGGTGTTGGTTGATATGGAGATCAAGATTCTTTGGCGTTGAATTTGGTGATTATGGTTTGTTGTAATGGCATCCAACTACATCGAGTGTTGGAGTAATGATAGAGAGTAATGAGAGAAATGTATGATATTGGGTCAAGAAAATATTTCATAAAGAGGCAACAATTCTGAAATTTTGAATATGTATCTATTCATTTTAATACCACATAAAAAACTCAATCAACCGACATATTCTTAATAATAAATCCTTTGTAATCTACATCATAGAATCCTAATGCGCGGATGGATTTACACATACACTGCACACACAAATATAAGATAGTTCTAACATACTCATTACCCTATGAGCCTTGATGCACATATTATTCATCATCCTGCCAATGAACCAGATCACCACATCCATATTGGTGTTCTGTATTGATGGTTTTCTTAGCTGGCTGGCCCATTGTGGGTTGCTAAGTTGCTATCTTCTCTCTATGTGGAGGGTTAGTCCCATTGGAAATATTTTCATAGCAAAAAAGAACATTGAAAACATTAATTCAAATTCAAAAAAAATAGTAATTTTAATAAAACATAAAAAACCCCCAAATCAATTAATTTTAATTATTTAATTTTAATTTCCCATATTAAAATAAATCATTTAATTACCTGGTAATATTATTTAAAAATCATTCAATATTTCACGAATTCTTTCAAAACTACGTATGAAAATATATTGGAATCAATGTTTATAAAATATTTTCTATAGAAGAAGTTTGTGATATTTGGGAATGAATTAAATCTATTTCCTTAGTATATTGGCCCTTTCGAGATTGTTGATCATGTAAGCATGGTAGCCTATCAGTTGATGCTTACACTGAACCTCTCATGGGTATAAAATTTTTTCTATATATCTTTATTGAGGATGTACATACATAATCCTTCACATATAACGAACATATATATTGTACCACCAGAACAAGTCATTTCTTATAAGGAATAACTAGTTCAGCTTCTAGATCATAGATTGATATTTTTATAGATCAAGTCTACACACCTATTCAATGTGTTATTCCTAAAAAACGAAATTTTATAATCAACATGGTACATGAGGTTATGATGAAGTAGAACTATCCTTAGTTGTGTTTATTAGAGTTGTAAGAACCCGGTTCTTATTCCTAATTAATAGGTATCTTCTTTTATCTTTTCCTTAAGTGTTTTTGAGAAAATACGGGAAATGAGAAAAAATCCTAAATGTTGTTACTATATGTCGTGTACTTTTCCACACGCCTAGTACTTTGGCCATGTGGAAGGAGTACACAGGGCACGTAGGCCAGTCGATGATGATGGATGTAAAAACTAACAACATACCATGTAGTGGATATTTACACGGCATATAGACATTCAGCAGGCAGATAGTAAGGCGGTGGGAGCTGAGCGACAGTACATGTTGTGTACTCAGGTATTACACGTCGTGTACCCATGTTAACTGATGAACAGTGCCATGCTGGCGAGATGCCGCCAAATGAATAGTTAAAATGTGAAAACTACATGACGTGTACCCAATAGTACATGCCATGTAGTCTATTTTTCGCTTAAAATGGGTATTAGCCTCTATTGTTCATAGAAGAGGCTTAGAACCAGAGGATAACTCAGGAAGGACGACCGGAGCTTTGGAGATCACCCGATCGAACACCACGAATCTGATTCCGCCTCCGTCGATCTCGTTGGGACTGCACGGGTGATTTCTTCCTTCTCCTTGTGTAGCATTTTCCAATTATTCATCTAAAGGGAGTTATTTACGTTTGAACGAGATTTATATTACATCATATCTACAACATTCATGCACGTTTTGAGGAGCGTCGTTCACGTATATCGATCTGGGTTGATCGAGGTTGGTGGTCTAGTGTTTATTTCCAACTTTTGTGGTGAATTTGTGTACCTTTGTGATACATTCCCATGAATGGGGTGTCATATGGCTGAGGCCTTTCATAATTATATACCAAGAATTTCATAGGTAGTTTAATGAACTTGTATAACTGTTGTTTGGGATCGCTACTTAGATACAAGACATCCCTTGGGTTGCATCCTCTATTTAGTCATTTGGCCAGGTAACCCGAGGGTATAACATGATTTTAGCATGTCTGAAATTGACTTAAGAGGAATTAAATATAAATTTCTTGTTTATATGTTGGGCATGGCCTGGTTACTTGTTTAGCCAGAAGGTAGTGTTTTGATTTGCTTGTGGGATGTTATTTGTTCAGCTGGAGGGAAACTTCTTTCATGCTTGTGGGCAGTAGATTCTGTGCCTATGGGAGACCCCACGTAAGCTAATGGTCATTATTCGATATGCCTGTGGGAAGATTCTTGTGGGTTTAGATTCTCTTTACATGAGGGTAAGGGTTTACGTTCCTGAGGACACTGACTGTTTACTTAGAAATACACTGTGGTGTTTTCCTACTATTGAATGATTAAAAGAATATTAAAATTTCAATATAATTGGTAATGTTAGTTACTTTTGAGTACTGCTTAGTTTATTGCATTTACTACTGCACAATGATGTTGCACATTTACACTGACAGTTAGGCACAGATCTTTGGTGGGTGCCTACTGGGATTAATTTCTCACACCCTGTTTGGGTCATGTCGTCAACCCAAACAGAATATATTTCTACAGGAATAGATAAGGGAAAGGGTCTTAATACAGGTACCTGAGTGTTTCTGCAGTTTAAGGGAGCATGGGACCGAGCTCAGTCTTGCGATGCTGCCGATTGTTTTGTTTTGTTCTGATGTACCTGTACTTCCCATTATATCGTTTTGTATTGCTGTGTAACTTTTTTAGGCTGTTTTCATAGAGTAGTGACATGTTTTATCTTGATATATATATATGACCGCTGGTTCTATTTACTGCAGTTATTCATTTCAGTTATGTATGTTTTACTTCTTCCACTGTTGTTGTATGTTTTGTTCTTTTATTCCATTGCAATACACTTTGACGAATGAGGGCATATTTTCCCCAGTATCAGACCTAGGCCCTTCCTGCTAGTCGGCATCCTCTGGAGTTTGGGGAAATGTGCTTGAGGTCATGTGACCAACCGAGTTTGGGGCAACCATGGAGTGGTACCCGCATCTGGGACGTTACAAAGTAGTATCAGAGGTGTTTATTTTCATGAACTTATTGTTTGGAGCCTTAGTCAGGGATAGGACAAAAATAGTAGTTGGTAATAAACTATACCCAGGAGTTGCTAAACTGTGTACAGGGAAAAGCCAATTTACCTCGTATTGCAATTTTATTGATTTTAAAATTTAAAGTTGATTTGATTTTCACAGTTGGGTGACGCACTTGTGATTGTACTATTTATATGTTATCCATGGGTTCTATTTAGTTGCAACCTGATGAGATGATGGTATACCATCTCATGCATCATTTAGGCACATGATAGAAATCACATGTCATGCATAGTTCCATGTCATATAAATGCATTAGAACTTGTATGTTGTTGTGATAATTGTTGTTCTAGAAAATCATGTTGTTGTGGTAACTGCTTTAATAAATACAAGCTATGTGATAGTGTATTTTTGTGTGAGCTTGATGATATAATGGACACCAAAATATGGTTTTTGTGGATTTTGGGCCCTCATTGACTTGAATTTGGTGGATCATTGAATGTTTATCTTGTTATAACTCATATAAGATGCAAAACATTGATTCACGGGGAGTATGGGCCCTCGTAGATCGGAATTTGGAACTTAGGTGTTGTTTTTCAGTATTTTCTGGGTTTCAGAGTAGTTTTAGATGATTACAGTCTGGAAAACCCAGGATACACGCCGTGTAGTTCCTTGGACACACACTGTGTGTTCTTCTGTTCAGGAAGAAATGAAAAAAAATTTAAGTACACACTGTGTACCCTCAGTAAACACCGTGTAGTCTCTTTTGTATCATAGACTGTGTGGGAAGGGACACGGGGTAGGGAATGTTTTTGGAATATCACACTGTGTACCTAATGTACATGCCATGTAGTGTTGACCCGGGGTCCACCCATGTAACTAACAACACGGACGAATGATACATTGAGGCATACACGCCGTGTCAACCATGGAACACATCGTGTAGTATAACCTGGGGACCCTATCGTGTAACTAAAAAAATGGGTCGGTGTTACCTCCTCTAGTACACACCGTGTACCTTTGGGACACACCGGGTAGTATAGACCATGTGGACCTGACCGCGTGGATGGGAATACAGAGTGCTATACACACCATGTGTGGGTGTAACACACCATGTGGTGTCAGCCGAGTAGTCAGTCGTGTCACGAATGACACGAGCAGTTGGAAATTAGACCATACACTTCGTGTAGATGTTATACATGCCATGTAGTCTTGTTCAAGTGATCCATGTGGCTTAGCCAGGATGAAGGACTTGGGTAGGAAATAAGGATTCAAGTACATGCTGGGTATTAATAAGGCACACCGTGTGTTTGGGGTGTTACATGGCTAGTTTAAGCTGGAGTACACGCCCATGTGATTGGATTGCGGGGACACGCCATGTAGTTTTATACATGTCATGTTGTCATGTTTTTTAAATTTGAATACTTTCCTTCTAAGTGTCCTTGTTTTCTATCTTTGATAATCATTATCTAAGGTGTACGTTTGACCTTCTAGAGTCATGCCACCATGACGACCACACGTTGTTTGCCAAGAGAGCGAAAACGAGTATACTCTAGAGATGGTAGGCCATAGGATACCAGTGGATCCTCCAACTAAGCCAGATGCGGCACCAGCCGTTATACTGGGCACAGGCGCGGAGGCGCAGTTCTGTGAAGGCTTCATGCCATTCATGCATACCATTCAGGGAGCACCGCCGTCTTCCACATCTATGGCTGAGATGAGTTGTATTTTACAGAATCAGCATCCGCCTATATTTTCAGGGGGTGGCAGACCATAGGCTATGGAGCCTTGGCTAGATTCAGTGCAGACTATTTTTGAGCATCTTGAGACGCCTCCAGGGCATAGGGTCAAGATCGTGACATACATGATGCATGATTCCACCAAGAGGTGGTGGGTGTTACCACCCAGCCATAGAATCACAGAGACATGGCGTGTGAAGATTTTCAGACATCTTTTTATGACTTCTTTTTTCCAGAGATGCTAAGTGTAGATAAAGCTCGAGAGTTAATGAATCTACAATATGGTGCTATGATGGTGATGGATTATTCTGCTCGTTTCACCAAGCTTCAGCATTTTTCACCCATTCGGGTGGGTGATGAGACATTGAGGGATATACGCTTTGTGGATGGTCTTCGATATGACATCCAAGCATTGGTGAATGTTTTTTGGTTGCCTACTATATATTTTATTGTAAACCAGGCAGTGATTACCGATCAGAATCTGCTGGAATCTAGTGGTGTGGGCCAGGGAAGTTCATCACCAGTTCCTGGTACTAATTCTACTTGCAAGAGGAAGAGACAGGCGGATTACTCTCATGGTGGAAGTACAAGCTAGAAGAATGTTTCAGGTGGCCAGGTCCTGGCTACCAGTGTGGTAAGGAGGGGCACAAGAGATCACAGTGTCCACGTGACCTAGTGGAATGCTGAGCTTGTGGTAGGATGGGTCATCTACAGTGCTTTTGTAGGGCATTTCCACCTGTGGCGAGTGAGAGGTGTTCTGTGCAGACTCTGTGTGCGGTAGAAAGACTAGTAGCTTCTTACCAGTCGGGAAACTGTAATATGTCTGGGCATGAAGGTGGGGATAGTGGTCATGGCTATGGTAACCAGACACCAGGATTTCAAAGGTAGTATGGAAGGACAGCTCAGGGTAGCCAGGCTGTGTCACAGGGCCGCGGCACTGGGCAGGAATATGTAGTTCAACAGACCCAAAAAGAGAAGGTTCTCGGACCTTATACTATTAGAGGTACTATTCTATTAGTTTCTGTCTTATCATTAGTGCATTTCGATAGGGGCTCTATACATAGTTTCATATCTGTACCCATTGTAAAGAGCCTTGGGATCTGTGTTTTATATTCTTCTGATGTAATGATGCTAGAAACTCCTTTTGGAGCTAGAACGGATATTGTGTGTTAGTGCAAGGAGTTCCCACTTGAGGTTGGTGGGTGTCACTTCCGTTGGGACATTTATATCTTGGAGATGACAAGCTATGATGTCATTCTCGGGATGGACAGTTTGGTTCCATTTTGATCATTGTGGACTATTATTGTCACAGGGTGCGTTTCACGTCACCAGAGGGAAGAGAGTTCTTATACAAAGGTGAATGGGATGTTCATGAAAGTCAAGCTAGACTAGAGCATCATGGCCAAGGTGGAATCACAACCCATATTGCGAGTTATATCTGGATGATCAAGGGACTTGTCCGCAGGATTTCCCTCCAGTAGTTGATCATTTCAGGGATGACTTCCTAGAAATATTTACAGGTCTAACTCCAGAGCGTGAGGTGAATTTCTCTATTGATCTTGTGCCTGGAGCATCACTGGTGTCCATTCATCATTATAGGATGTCTACACAAGAGTTGAGGGAGCTCGAGAGGCAGTTAGAGGAGTTATAGTCAAAGGGGTTTATCTGAACCAGTACTTCTCCTTGGGGATCACCTGTCCCGTTTGCTAAGAAGGCAGATTGTACCCTCAGACTTTGTGTGGATTATCAGAAACTGAACCATCTGATAGTTAAGAACAGATATCCCTTACTGAGGATTGACGAACTTTTTGATCAAATTCTTGAAGCACGAGTGTTCTCGAAGATTGACTTGAGATCAGGATATCACTAGCTCCGTGTGATACCATTGAACATACTACTTAAATCATTTTGGAGCAGATATGGTCTATACAAGTACTTTGTTATGCCTTCTGGACACATGAACGAGCAAGCAGTTTTCATGGCTCTGATGAATCGTGTGTTCCATTCATATATGGATTCTTCTGTGTTAGTATCTGTGGCTGATACCTTAGTGTACTCTCACACTCAACACAACCATGCCACCCATCTGGAGATTGTATTGAGTACACTGAAAGATCATTGGATATATGTTATGCTCTCAATGTTCCACTTTTGGATGGACTGGATTCACTTCCTATGTCATATCTTCTCAGAGGCATGAGTTGTAGTAGACCCAAAGAAGGTGAGAGCAGTAGTTTCGTGGGAGAAGCCTTAGAATGTGTTTGAGATTCAAAGTTTCTTCGGGATGGATGGTTACTACAAACTCTTCATACATGACTTCTCACTCTTAGCAGTGTCATTGACAGGTTTTACTATGAAGGGAGTGAAGTTAATTTGGACAAAATATTGTGAGACAGCCTTCCAGGAGAAGAAGGGAAAGTTGACATCAGCCCCAATCCTGATACTTCCATATCAAGGGAATATCTATATAGTTTACAGTGATGTATCAGGTATTGGACTGGGAGTTTTGTTGATTCAGGGCGATCGAGTAGTCGCGTACGAGTCTCGGTAGTTTTGGTCACATGAGAGGAATTTCCCAACGCATGACCTCGAGTTGGCTACAGTTGTTCATGTGTTATGCTGTTGGACACATTATCTCTTGGGAGAGCATTTTGTGGTTTTAACCAACCACAAAATTCTCTAGTATATTTTAACTCAGCGTGACATGAATTTGAGAAAGATAAGGTGGGCTGAAAACCTTCATTCCTTCGATTTTGAGCTTTCTTAAACACCTGGTAAGGGTAATGCAGTTGCTGATGCACTGAGTATGATGACTCAGACATATGCGGTTCATGAGGACAGTGTTGAATGGCAGCTTGTGGCTTGGTTCTCTGAGATTCATTTTTAGGTGCACGACAGTCAGGGGAAAACTAATCATTCTTCTATAGCCTTGACTTCTACTCTCCTAGATGGAGTGAGTATGAGACAACTATCTGATTTAGTAGGATTACTTCTACGAGAGTCGGTGGCATGTGAGGATCCTCCTCCTGGTTGGACGATAGGAGATGATGAGGTACTGTGTTTCCATGGATGAGTATGGGTTCCATTAGATACACATGAGGAGCTTATGAGGGAGTTTCATGCTTCAACTTGGGCAGTTAATCCCGGAGTAACCAAAATGTACCGTGACTTGAGACGTCATTATTGGTGGACTGGTATGAAGAGAGATGTAGCTTGTTTTATTACGAGATGTTCCACCTGTAAGCAGGTGAAGGCAGAGAATCAGAGACCTGTTGGACTGTTACAGTAGTTACCCATTCTGGAGTGGAAATGGGATGATGTCGTAATAAACGTCGCAACTGAGTTATTGAGGTCACCTCGAGGCAATGATGTCGTGTGGTTTGTTGTGGATAGACTCACAAAGGTAGATCACTTTTTTCCAATCAAGGAGACCTTATGTGTTGATGAACTTAGAAATTTGTATATCTGAGAGGTCGTAAGTCTTCATGGGGTTCCTCGTTCTATTGTTTCAGATAGGGATGCATGTTTCATGTCTTATTTCTGGTAGAGTTTTCAGAGGGCACTGGGTACATAGGTGCTTCTGAGCACAGCTTACCACCCTCAGACCGATGGGCAGCCAGAGCGTATGATACAGGTGCTTGAGGACATGCTGTGTGCATGCGTCTTAGACTTGGGTGGCTCTTAGGAGAAACATATACCCCTAGTCGATTTTGCCTATAATAATTGTTTTCAGACAACTACTGAGATGGAATCTTACGAGGCTTGATATGGTAGGACATACTGATCACCTTTGTGCTAGTTGGAGGTAGGTGAGACAGCTTTATTGGGACCACAACTCGTGTAGGAGACTTCTGAGCAGGTCCAGTTGATTCAGAAGTGGATGTCTACTACACAGTCTCATCAGAAATCTTATGTTGATCGTCGTAGAAGACCATTGGAATTCATGGTCGGGGATCAGGTTTTCTTGCGTGTTTCACCAAGGTTGGGAAACATGTATATCATAAGACAGGGGAACCATTCACCGAGCTATGTGGGGCCATTTGATATTCTCTAGAGAGTCAGGCCGGTTTCTTATCGGTTGTAGGTACCGTTGAGGTATCGGGCCATGCACGACATCTTCCATGTATCTCAGTTGCATCTCTATCATTCAGACCCATCTCACGTCTTTCAACCAGAGGAGGCTGATCTTTAGATATATGCATCCTTTGAGGAGAATCTGATTCGTATCATGGATAGGAGCACAAAGGTTTTCTGAGGCCAGTCATTTCCTCTCATACAGGTGCTATGGCTGCATCGCCAAGTGTAGGGAAAAACCTGGTAGCGGGAGACCGATGAACATGCTCTGTGGCCACAGATATTCTGAGCGTTATCTTCACCTCCCTTGGAAGGGGAAATTCGGGGATGAATTGATTTAAGGGGGGATGTTTGTATGAACCTTGTTCTTATTCTTAAGGTACGTGTATCTTATTTTCTTGTTTCCTTATGTGTATTTGAGAAAATAAGTAAAATGGGAGAAATTTCTAAATTTTTTACTAAATGCCATGTACATTTCCACACGCCATGTACTTTTTCTGTGTGGAAGGAGTACACAGGGCGTGTATGTCGGTCAATGATGATGGGTGTAAAAACTGACTACACACTGTGTAGTAGGTATTTACACACCGTGTAGTCAGTCGGAAGGTAGAGAGTAAGGAAGTGGAAGCTGAGTGATAGTACATGTCCTATACTCAGGTATTATATGTCGTGTACTCATGTCGACAGATGAACAATGCCACACTGGCGAGATGCCACCGGAGGAACAGTTAAAAAATGAAAACTACATGCCGTGTACCAAATAATACATGTCGTGTAGTCTATGTTTTTCACTTAAAATGGGCAGCAGCCTCCCCTGTTCATAGGGAAAGCTAAGAACTATATGAGAACACTCGAGGGATGGTCGGAGCTTTAGAGATCACCTGATCGAACACTAGGAATCTGATTCCTCCTTCATCGATCTCGTTGGAACTGCATGGGTGAGTTCTTCCTTCTCCTTGCATAGCTCTTGCCAATTCATCTTCTAAAGGGAGTTATTTACGTTTTAAAGATATTTATTTCACCTTATATCTACGAATTTCATGCACGTTTTGATGATCTTCATTCACGTATATCGATTAGGGGCGATCAAGGTAGGTGGTCTAGTGTTTATTTCCAACTACTGTGGTGAATTTGTGCACCGTTGTGATACACGCCCATGAATGGGGTGTCGTATGGATAAGGACTTGCATAATTATATACTAGAATTGCACAAGTAGTTTAATGAACTTGTATAACTATTGTTTGGGATCACTGCTTGGATCCAGGACTTCCCCTGGGGTGCGTCCACTGTTTAGCCATTCGGCCAGGTTACCCAAGGTTATACTGTGATTTTAGCATTTCATAAATTTCCTTGAGAGGAATTGTATATGAATTTCTTGTTTATATGTTGGGAATGGCCCGATTACTTGTTTAGCCTAAGGGAAGTGTTGTGATAATCATTTGGGAAGTGCTCTGTTCAGCCTGAAGGCAACTTATTTCGTGCCTGTGGGCAGTAGATTTTGTGCCTGTGGGAAATTGTAATGACCCAGACCTAGCCAGCCACCCGAACAGTGCTGAACGGGTCGGGTGTTACTACCATAGGCGCACCTCCCCGAACACCAAAGCCTACTGACTAGAAGCAAGGGTCTGATAGGTATAGTGGGGAGGCTATACCATCTCGGAGGATCATAGTAAGGGTACTGGTCCAAGTATAAACTAGAATATGCAGCTGATATAAATGACTCAACAGACTCGAACCAGACCCGCAAAGCAGAAGAATACCAAATATCAATAAACTAGCGGAATCAATATAGAAAACAACTACAGCGGAAAGTAAACACAACAGCATGCTGATAACAAGTAACTACTAACAATCAGTAAACATGTATATAGAGCAGGTCATACGCAACTGAATACAAAAAGGCGCCAATGGCTAACAAATAGTAGCTACAACAAGTAAGCATGTCGGTACAGAAAAGAAAGCTAAGAAAATTAAACCCATCTAGTCATGACTTCAAGGTCCATAACAATCTCCAAGCCCAACAGTACTAAGGTCCAGCTCCTAAGGCTGACCCTCTACCTGGAAGAAATTTCATAAAGTCTACATCCATCCCGAAGGGACCGTGCAGGGTTTGAGACAAATCTCAGTAGGATACCACCCAATGGTGCATACACAATATGAGTGTTTAAGCAGTTATTCATTACTACAAAAGCAGTAAACAGTAAAATGCTCAAATAAATACAAACTCCACTGGTGCTCGACAGCAACCATGGAGCATCACCTGCTTCGGCCAATGCCGGAATCTCTACCATGTAACCCGGCACCATGTGCCTCCTGAAACCCCGTGTCTCAAGTACTGACGTCCTGAAGGCACACCCAAGAATCGTAACCTGGCACCATGTGCCTCCTGACACCTAGTGTCTCATGTACCGACATCCCGAAGGCACGCCCAAAATAGAAACCTGGCACCATGTGCCTCTTGACACCCCATGTCTCAAGTACCGACGTCCCGAAGGCACGCCCAAAATTGTAACCCGGAACCATGTGCCTCCTGACACCCCGTGTCTCAAGTACCGACATCCCGAAGGCATGCCCAAAATAGTAACCCGGCACCATGTGCCTCCTGATACCCCGTGTCTCAAGTACGGATGTCCCGAAAGCACGCCCAATCCTCTGAAGGCTCCTCACCTCCCACGTGGCTTCCTACGACAAGCACCCCCAACCAAAATACCTTACCGCAACTACGGGGGCCTCTACCCACATGAGTGGTCAAAACCACCTCATCATAGAGTCTCTGTGTGCACACTACTCAAAAGTACCCGGTGAGCGATAATCACCTCTATAAGTCCCCAAGCCACATCACGTCTGACACCGCGTGTCCCTGTGAACCTGTCGCTCACGTCTGATGGCCCCTCCATCCATGTAACCCGGGCCAAGCCCAACCTGACAGTCCAACTGCCTCAAGCCAATGTCCATGATGCCCAATCCCATGGTAGCAACCACCCAATGTAACCCGAGCCAAATCCCCAACCTGTGATCCTCATCACTCGACAATATAATTGGGCCACGACCCAACACAATAATATAACACATCGCATATTCACATATGAAAGCATCACCTCAATCGAGAAATTACTAAATAGTCACAATGCATTAACTTGTGCTAATCCACACCAGCACCTAACTCATTCACAAAATAGTTTAGAAAGATAGGGAAACATTTAATTGCGCAGGAAAAGTCCCCCAAAGACCGTGATTTTCAGTAGGCATAAGCCTTTTCAATTCACAACATAACAACAGGATAAACAAGGATAAACATAACAACTTTAATTAATTAAACTAAATAGTTTAATACTTTAATATTCAAATGAAACCATTTTGGCGCTCCCCTGCCAAAATGTCCCGACGAGCAACGACCCCTCACCCGGCCCCGCTCACGCAAACTGGTAACCGGGCATACCCAAAGGCATCCCAGGGGTCCCATAACAATACAGTATAAAGAAAATAGATAAAACAGGCTCTGCTCAAAATACCCAAAAATGCCCCGAAGGACGCATTACTAAAACAACCACGAAAACACAAAAAGAGATATGCACCACCTACCTGAGACTCACATGATGCTACTCCTCCGGTAACACCTGAAAATTCGGTCTAAAACACGGTAGATCTACAAAAGATTCAATACCGCTCAGGCGCCTATAACTCGTTCTAGAACCAAAATCAGACAAAACGGCCCAAGGGGAATCGAGGCCTTACCGAGGGGGTTCTAAAGCACCAAACGGTGTTCGGATCGGACTTCAGACGAAGAACCGTGAATGATTTGAAATCCCAGCTGAATCTGGGCAGAGGAATTGATTTCTGCCTCAATATGAGGCTACTGCCTGTTTTGAGTGAAAAAAGAAAGTACACGACGTGTACATTTGGACTGCACGCCGTGTATGGGTCATTTAACTGTTCATAAGGCGGCTGACTCGGCCGACTTACTTTTTGATCCTTCCGACATGATTACACGGCGTGCACCTAGGGGTACATGGCCTGTACTTGGTTCCTCTTACACTCCTCGTCGGCGTATCCACACGCCCCGTGTTTCCCTTACACACACGGCTAGACTACACGGCGTGTTCAAAGGGAACACGGTGTGTCCCTGGTTCTACCGGGCACAGCCTATACACCATGTATGGCCTCACACAGTCGGGGTTACACACGACGTGTTTCAAAAATACATGTCGTTTAGTAATATATCACTACACGGTCACCACACGACATTTACTTGGTGAGTACACGGCCGAGCCACTAGGCCACACATACACGGCGTGTAAGAAATGTATACGGCGTGTAGTCTAGAAATTTCCCGAAACTGCCCAGATTTTCTAGACTTCTCATAACTCCGCCAAAAGTTCAAACAGGGTCGGGATTTTGACCCATTCCAAAAACTCGGGTTCATACAAACTCCCCACCTTAACGAAGCTCGTCCCCGAGCTACCAAACGAAACCATGAGATGGAAAAGAACATGCCCATCCCGGTTAAACAACCCGGACTACCCCGGTCTCATGTTTCTCGCTAAATTCCTCAAGGGGCTCCCCACATTAGGAATCGCCTTACCCAGTCCCAACCCAACAAAAGTAAAGCAAACAGGGTTTACTAACCTATTTCCCAGACGCATAGTCCTCCCGTGATGCGTCTTCACCCCTGCGCCCCACTGGCGCTCCTGTGTCGCTTCCAACACCCAATGTAACCCGCACCGCCTTGGTGTCCACCTCCATGAGGTCCTGGCGCCTAGTACCTCAAGTAAACTGCATCCACGATGCCCCGATGCCCACGAAACCTCACGTAACCCACATCCTCGATGCCCTGATGCCCACGGATCCTCAAGTAACCCGCATCCATGATGCCTCGATGCCCTACGACACCTCATGTAACCTGCATCCACGATTCCTCGATGCCCTACAACACCTCAAGAAACCCGCATCCTCGATGTCCCGATGTCCGCAGCACATCAAGTAACCCGCATCCACGATTCCCTAATTCCCACGGCACCTCAAATACAAATAAAATATAAAATGAATCTGATATGATGCCAATCCCACTAACTAGAATCTAGTCAGTCCACAAGTAACCTGTGCACCACGTGCACTCAAAACAGACATGCCTCGAGAGGCCATGCCAAAGGTAAACAAGAAGCTCACAGCCACACACGCAATGTACTTGCCACCGTCGTTGGCTCCCCAGTCTGCTCAAACTCTGGCAGCTCCGCAGCGTGGACCTGGCCTGAAGCTTGACTGCCTGATGCCTGACCTCTCAGCTGGATGCCACTGTCTCTATCACGACCTCTGTGTGCAGCTGAACCTTGGCAACCCTCTCCTGGTACCAAACCTGAACCAGCACCTGATGCCACAGTCTGTCCTGGTCCCTGCCTGCCGGCGATCTGAGAAGGATGCCTGCAAAACCTCACTAGATGGCTGACATGTCCACACGCCTGGCACTCCTTCAGGGGCCTATCACACTGAGCCCGAACTTTCCCCGGCTGTCCGCACTGAAAACAAACCACTTCCGAACTGCCTCGAGGTGGTCTAGCAGAGTCCTTGGCCTGCCCACCCTGGTGAAACTCATCTCTCCCTCTCTTCCTGCTGTCCAGACCGTCACCTTGAGATGTCACCCTGCTACAACGAGACTTCTCCCTCTCGTTGCCCTCTTCTATAAGCGCCTGGTTCACCACCTCGGAGAAAGAACTCAACCTGACGATGTTTACCTGAACTCGAATGGTGTGTAGCAATCCGTCCTCGAAGCGCCTCACCCTAGTTGCGTCATCGCTCACCATACCAGGTGCAAAGTGATATAACTTTGTGAAGGTGGTGGCGTAGTCCATAACGGACATATCTCCCTGCTGGAGACTCAAGAACTCCTGAGCCCTCTCTACCCTCAGTGTCTCTGGATAAAAGTGGTCGAAGAACCTGTCCTCGAAGTCCTTCCACCCCAGTCCCTCGTGCCTATGAGCATGCACCTGAATGTCCCACCATCACTTCACCGGTCCTCTCAGCATGCACGTCGCCAACTTGACCATCCACCCTGGATGCGTTTCTAGCTGCTCAAAGATCATGTCCATGCTCTCTATCCAGTTCTCTGCCGCCTGTGGACCACTCTCACCCTGGAAAAGCGGCGGGTGCTACGATGGGAATTCCCACGTCAGATACGCCATAGAAGGCTCTGTGCCCTGCGCGCCTCTGTCAATCCCAGGCAAGAAGCGCACTACACTAGCTCGGAGCTGCTCGTCAAGCCATGGTCTGAATGCTTCCAAACCCATCAGCTGCCCTGCATGTACTGGATCTTGTACCTGCTCCTGTCCCTGAGCCTGTACCTACGGCTCGTGCTCTGCCTGTACCGAAGTCTGACCCTGATCCTGCGGTGTTGTACCCTCTCCTACCTGATGCTCCATCGAGTCGTGGAATAGTAACCCGCTGAATGCCATAAATGGTCAGACATCCCATACATATACATCAATATATATTCTACGCAGATAATGTAAGCAGTAAATGACAGTACATAACAACTACCCTTACACCCCCTCACCCAACCCATGCCACACGGCATCCCGGCCTCGTGGCCTCCTTACCCGCTCAACAGAGCCAAGTATCATAGTACCTTGGGCCATGCCCGTCCTGACAACTCACGTTGCCTCAAACCGACGACCGAGTCGCCCAATCCTAACAGTAACACTTCCTCAACATAGTACTTGTCTGCTCTCATAGAGCCAGACCCAAAACCTGCAACATGAAATTTTACAGAAATACAAGCATGGAATAACCATAGAAGTATACAAGAAATTCTATAAGGAGTTTCACCTATGAAAATTTCAAGAAGATAAAGCATGGAATTGATTTCTTTTATTCATATGGTATTATCACTTCACAGAGCATACATGCAGTTATGAAATTTAAATTCCCTAAATGTGCCTATCAAAATCCATACAAACAAGCCTCGCCTTTCTGGCCAAGGTCTTCACATCACAATCAATAACATCACACAACAAGTGAGACACCAAGGTGGAAATCATATAAATGGTAATCTGAGAAAAAGCAAACAGTAATTCCCACCCCCAGCAACTCAATCCATCCCCCGTACCTAGGGCTGCAGGAACCCATGCACAAGTTCAAAAATCAAGTTCCAACAACAACCTATATCCAGTCTACCATATCCTAAATAGTAAAACTGGAAGAAATAAAATGAGAAGTCTAAAACTCATTAGTAGCTAGCAAGATGCTACTAAATCCTTGCCAAGAACTCCTCTGATACCACATTGTAATGACCCGGACCCAGCCAGCCACCCGAACTATGCCAAAAGGGTCGAGTGTTACTACCTTAGGCGCACCTCCCCGAACACCAAAGGTTGCCGACTAGCAGCGAGGGTCTGATAGGTATAGTGGTGAGGCTATACCCTCTCGGAGGATCATAGTAAGGGTACTGATCCAAGTATAAACTAGAATATGCAGCGGATATAAATGACTCAGCAGAATTGAACCAGACCCGCAAAGCGGAAGCATACCAAATATCAATAAACCAACGGAAGCAATATAAAAAACAACTACAGGGGAAAGTAAACACAACAGCATGATGATAACAAGTAACTACTACCAAGCAGTAAACAGGCTTACAGAGTAGGTCACAGGAAACTGAATATAAAAAGGCGCCAATGGCTAACCAATAGTAGCTACAACAAGTAATCATGCCAGTATAGAAAATAATGATAAGCAACGTAAACCCAGCTAGGAATTACCTCAAGGTCCATACCAATCTCCAAGCCCAACAGCACTAAGGTCTAGCTCCTGAGGCTGACCCTCTACCTGCACGAAATTTCATAAAGTCTATACACATCTCGAAGGGCCCATGCAGGGTGTGAGACAAATCTCAGTAGGATACCACCCAACGGTGCATACCCAATATGAGTGTTTAAGCAATTATTCATTTCTAAGAAAGGAGTAAATAGTATAATGCTCAAATAAATACAAACTCCACTGGTGCTCAATAGCCACCATGGAGCATCACCTGCTTCGGCCAACATTGAAATATCTTTCATTAACCCGGCACCATGTGCCTCCTGACACCCCATGTCTCAAGTACCGACATCCCGAAGGCACACCCAAGAATCATAACTCAGAACCATGTGCCTCCTGACACATAGTGTCTCAAGTACCGACGTCCCGAAGGCATATCCAAAATAGTAACCCGGCACCATGTGCCTCCTGACACCCCGTGTCTCAAGTACCGACGTCCCGAAGGCACACCCAAAATAGTAACCTGACACCTCCTGACACCCTGTGGCTCAAGTACCGACATCCCGAAGGAATGCCCAAAAAAGTAACCCGACACCATGTGCCTCCTGACACCCCGTGTCTCACGTACCGACGTCTCGAAGGCACGTCCAATCCTCTGAAGGCTCCTCACCTCCCACGTGGCGTCCTACAGCAAGCACCCCCAACCAAAATACCTAACCGCGACTACGTGGGCCTCTACCCACACGAGTGGTCAAATCCACCTCATCACGGTGTATTTCTGTGTGCACACTACTCAAAAGTACCCAGTGAGAGGTAATCACCTCTATAAGTCCCCAAGCCACATCATGTCCGACACCTCATGTCCCTGCGAACCTGTTGCTCAAGTCTGATGGCCCCGCCATCCAAGTAACCTGGGCCAAGCCCAACCTGACAGTCCAACTGCCTCAAGCCGACATCCATGACACCCAATCCCGTGGTAGCAACCACCCAAAGTAACACAAGCTGAAGCCCCAACTTGTGATCCTCGTCACTCGACAATATACCCGGGACACACCCCAACACAGTAATATCAATAATCTCATATTCACATATGAAAGCATCACGTTAAACGGGAAATTACGAAACAGTCACAATGCAATAACTTGTGCTAATCCATACCAGCACCTAACTCATTCACAAAACAGTTTATAAAGATAGGGAAACATTTAATTGCGCAAGCAAAGGCCCCCAACGACCGTGATTTTCAATAGGCAGAATCCTTTTCAATTCACTACATAACAATAGGATAAACAAGGATAAACATAACAACATTAATTAATTAAACTAAACTGTTTAATACTTTAATATTCAAATGAAACCATTTTGGCGCTCCCCGGCCAAAATTTTCCGACGAGCAACGGCCTCTCACCCGGCCCCGCTCACAGAAACTGGTAACCGGGCATAGCCAAAGGCATCTTAGGGGTCCCATAACAATACAGTATAAAGAAAACAGATAAAACAGGCTCTTCTCCAAATACTCGAAAACACGCCGAAGGCCACGTTACCAAAACAACCACGAAAACACAAAAAATAGATATGCACCACCTACCTGAGACTCGCACGATGTTACTCCTCTGGTAACACACGCCAATTCGGTCTAAAACACGGTAGATCTAAAAAAGAGTCAATACCTCTCATGCGCCTATAACTCGTTCTAGAATGAAAATCAGACAAAATGGCCCACGTGAAATCGAGGCCTTACCAAGGGGGTTCCAACGCACCAAATGGTGTTCGGATCGGACTTCAGACGAAGAACCGGGAAGGATTTGAAATCCCGGCCGAATCCGGGCGGAGGAATTGAGTTCTGCCTCAATAGGAGGCTACTGCCCATTTTGAGCGAAAAAAGAAAGTACACAGCATGTACTTTTGGACTACACGTCGTGTATGGGTCATTTAACTGTTCATAAGGCAGCTGACTCGGCCGACTTACTTTTCGATGCACCCGACATGAGTACACGGCGTGCACCTAGGGGTACACGGCGTGTACTTGGATCCTCTTCCACTCCTCGCCGGCGTATCAACACGCCCCGTGTTTCCCTTACACACGGCTAGACTACATGGCGTGTTCAAAGGAAACATGGCGTGTCCCTGGTTCTAACCGGCCATGGCCTATACGCCATGTATGGCCTCACACGGACGGGGTTACACATGGAATGTTTCAAAAATACACGCCGTGTAGTAAGATATCACTATAGGGTCACCGCACGGCATGTACTTGGCGAGTAAACGGCCGGGCCACACGGCCACACATTCACAGAGTGTACTAAATGTACACGGCGTGTAGTCTGGAAATTTCCAGAAACTGCCCAGATTTTCCAGACTTCTCGAAACTCCGCCAAAAGTTCAAACATTGTCACGATTTTGACCCGTTCCAAAAAACTCGGGTTCTTACAAAAAAACCTCGTAAGCCTGTGGGTATTATTCTATATGCCTATAGGCATATTCCTATGGGTTTAGATTCTCTTTACATGAGGGTAAGGGTTTACGTGCCCGAGGACAGTTATTGTTTGGTGGGTGCCTACTGGGATTTATTTCTCACACACTGTCTGGGTCATGTCTTCGGCCCAAACAGATTATATTTCTGTAGGTATGGATAAGGGCAAGGTTTCCTATACAGGTACATGAGTGTTGCTGCGGTGTAGGGGAGCATGGGACTGAGCTTAGGCTCACGATGCTGCCTTATGTTTTGTTTTGTTGTGTTGTACCTGTACTTCCCATTATATCATATTGTACTACTGTGTAACTTTTTCTGGTTGTTTTCATAGAATAGTGACTTACTGTATCTTGATATATATATATATATATATGACCGCTGGTTCTTTTTACTACAGTTTTTTATTTCATTTATGTATGTTTTAGTTCTTCTGTTGTTGTTGTATGTTTTGTTCTTGTATTCCGCTACACTACACTTTGACAAATGAGGGCATAGTTTCCCCACTATCAGACCTGGGCCCTCGTTGCTAGTCGGCATCCTCTGGCGTTTGAGGAAATGCAATTGAGGTAATGTGACCAACTGAGTTCGGAGCACCGTGGAGTGTTACTCGGATCCGGGACGTTACAAGAGTTAAATAATTTCAAAGTAAAAATTCATTTTAATGGAGATAAAATGAAATATCTCATTTTTTATGAATACATTTTTCAAAAATTTAGTTTCTTTTTTTATATCATGTGTTACACTCGATAAATAATTTTAACAAACAACAATATACTATTATTATTTAAAGTTGTCAATTATAACCTACAAAATTGTTTTTCGTATGAATTGTATTTACAATATTTAAAAAATATTTATGATGTTTTATGAAAAATAAATTAGATTTTCTAGTAGATTTCATATATTATTTAAAAAAACATTTTTCTACACAAATGGTTTTTTATTTCTATTCATGATAAAATAATATAATTTTTTCTAATTATTTAATTTTTTTGGAAGAATTAAATTCATTTATTAAATAATAAATTAAATATTGTAAAAGTATATTTTTAAAAAATAACCAAATATATTATATTTTTGATGAATCATGAAATATACTGATTTTTATTAAACACTGCCTTTTAATTTAATATATTGATGAAGATTAATTTTATTTGAAAATCTGTCTAATGTAAAATTAGTATAATTATAATATACTTTATACAATTTAGTTCATTTAAATAAATTTTATGTTCACTTTTTATATGAAAAATTTCTATATATATTATAACTTTTTCTTTGGATGACCTATTTTGCGTCGCATATTTGGGTTTATTTAATATAAATATATGCTATTTTTGTGAAATTAATTTCATTAAATTTATACTATATTTTTAAATATTATAATTTATATGATAAATTATACTTAATTTCTTTTCGTAATGAATAATAAAAATTTTATAATTTAATTATTGCGGTTAAGGTTAAAACAATGTTTACTGGGGGCGTTAAACCAATATAAAAGGGAATGAATTATAATTAATATTATCTGAATATTATTTTATGGAAACAATTAAACTATATACTATCCAACTATAGAATATAAAATAATTGGTAAGAATCTTTCATAGAAATATCTTTATCATTTTGTATACTTTTAAGAAATTTAATAGTTCTTCTCAAGTGGGATCTCTCACATACCTATAAAAGGACAACTCTTATCATATGTTATCCACACATCATGAGCTATTAAGCTTAATCAAGACATTCCCAAAAAAAATTAATCATATTTTTTTCATGTATTATAGGCCTTATTATGATTAGGAAACCATCCTAATAAGGATTTTGGTGAAATTGTAAAGAGGATTCTTGAAGAAGATGTATTGTTCTTAAATTAGTGTTTTTAAATTCATACACCTCCCTATAATATTCTAAAATTATGATGTAATAATAACAATAGTACATAACATATTATTATTTTTTATTATTTTAATGAAATATTATATATCTATCTCCCCTTTCATAAAATTGGAAATGAATACTTTGATAATATATACAGGGACTACCACCATGCGAACAACTATTATTGGTTTTCTGTCACAATCTCTCACAGATGGATATAATTATAGATAATAAATATATATTGTCGTTATGAAATTTTAATACCTCTAGAATTATAATTTCAAATCTAACCTATTACCTTCCAATCTATTGGAATGTGATAATGTCGCTCATGCATATGTGTGGATTGTCTCGTTCATTAATAAATGTGAAATGTTTTTCATTATATTTTGACATTGATAGTAATATTGATATTCTTAATGAATATATACAATATATATTTTTTTTAAAAAAATTAATAATTAAATGGGGATAAATATTTAACTTCCTTTCATTCAATCTGTTGAAAAATAGAAACAACATTCATGTGTACGTACAACCTACTATCTCCATGAATGACGTGATTCATTTTTCTATGCCTAATTTTAATAGAATATTATTAATAAATCTATAATTTATATAATTTATATTTATATCATGTTTATAATTCTCGATATTATAAAAACAACATCAATGTAAAAGGACAAAAAATACTTAACCAAAGCATACATGAAAAAATGCAGTTATCACCTAAACCATGAATTTAATAGGAAATCTTCAATAAAAAGTTGTTAAATGATTATAAGTAAATAATAAATTGTATGATATATATATTTATGGTTTTTTAATGTATTAATGATAACACTATATTTATTATATAGTATTTTTGAATGTGTTCAATTAATTTTTAGACTTAAGGTAAGAGATTTTTTTCTCACTCTTAGTTTTGTGAGATACATGCCTTATTCGCTACTTGTCTCTTTTATGTGTTGTATTTAATATCCATGAATGTATTTTATGATTTTTATATTTAATCATATAGGGTATTACAATCCATCTATGTTTATTTGTTTCATAGGAATTATGTTTCAAAATTTACCCATGTGGTATGGGATTTATGTATCATTTTATTTTAAACAGAGATATTTTATGTTTAAATTTCAATCCAAAGAAATTATATGATCCACTAATGAAAAACCTCATTAATTTTATTATAATATTGTTATTTATAGAATTTATAATTTTCCCTTCATTTTCCTCACATTAAGAGCACAAGTAATAGAAATGAATTTTTAAGGAAAATTGTCTTTATTTTCACATAAATTAAAAACCCTTCCTCTTCCATGTCCATATTTTCTAAAACAAATTTCAATAATGTTTTTAATAATATAAAATTATTTATTAATGTAATTTTAACCCTTTTTAAAAAATTCACAAATTGGTTTGAAATCAATCTTCTTGTTGTATTCCAAAAGAGGTACATTTTAACTTTTTACCCAGGTGTGAAAGGAATGATTTATTTTAACATGTATGAGATGAATAGATTTATATGCCATAAAAAAATATAAAAGATGTAAATATTCTTTTAAAATTTTCAAATAATATTTTCAAACATATGTATTTTCAAATTTTTGGGTAAATGTTTTATTTTAAAAATGTGATTTTCCGATTTGAAATTCTATTTTCATCATAAAAGTTATAATTATATCATTATGGAATTATTATTCGTCAATGACAACAACCTTGGGTATTTTTAATATATCCTAGGGATATTATAAAATGGAACCATACATATTATTTATCTATATGGATTATGTTTATGATGATGAAATGATTATGAAACCAATTTATTACCAAGGGTTCTGCAACAATGATTGGTTAAATGTTTATGAAAACCATCTTCTTTGCACATGTTACAATATAATGATATGATCAGTGTTCTAGGACATTATAAAACACACACACATATATATATATATATATTATTTTTATTATATGGTGGGTATTCCCATATTTATAAATCCCTCCAATGAATTTGGTAAATTATTATATCTCATGAGATAATTATGGTATGCATGTTGATGTGCCTGATCTATTGTGGGATGAATGTTGAATTTCTTGAAAAAATAAAAGAAAAATTAGATGTTCTTGATCTACTATGGAGTGAATTTAGTTTTTCAGGATCTATTGTTACATGGGAAAAAAGTACGAATCTATGATCCACTATGATTCTATGGTCTCTATAGTTGAACTTGACATATGAAATGGTTTTAATATGTCCCGACCCGACCTCGGGGCCCGTGCCGTGACTACCCCAAGCCCGCCTTCCATAGGCCAGGGGCTGGCGACTAGCACCAAGGCGTAAAATCCCGGTAAACAGGGAAGGCATTGCCTTTATAAGTAACAACCACCACAGAGTCAGCAAGCGGAAAGTAACTACAAAGTGCAGAAAAGTAAAGGGGGCCGGAATACAAGCCCAACTGGAAGTACAACTGAAAAGGAAAAGAACCGCAACTGAAGAAAAGACGGCGGCCTCGTGTCGTCCACTGGCAATCCCACCTGAAGGGTGGGTACAGATAGCCTCCAGGCTCCTCGGGTCCCACGTCCGCTCCGAGCACGTCCCGCCCAGTGGTCCGCCTCCAGGTACCGTCCTGCTCCACGCCCCAACCGAGATCAGCGCTGTCCGTCGTCTGCATCCAACACAACAAGGTGCGGGCATAGCCCGTGCAGGGGTGAGTATAAACTACTCAGTAAGGACCCCGAGACCCCCGAAGGTCTCGCGAAATCCACAAAGGATATAGCACAAAAGAAAGGGGAAACCACGAAGAAACAACTGACTCGACTTAGGTATATGCCCATACATATACCTAAGTCCCCATTTCTAGCTCTGGTCTCGAGCTCAAGGTCAACTCAATCCACACAGGAAAGCAAGACTCAAATCCACCAGGGAGAGTAAATAGTAAATAGGAAATCCACATAGGATAGTTCAACACAATCCACAAAGGAGAGTAACATAAGATTCAGCTCAACCAGGTATACTTTTTCAGATGACGTCAAGATGATCACTGATCCATCTAAGTCGTCGGACCCACGAAGGATCGATAGGTACTAACCTCGGCAATGACCCACACAGGATCGGGCCCACACAGGACCTGTAGCAATGGCTCACCCAGAACCGTAAGAGATGACCCACACAGGATCGGGCCCACACAGGACCTGTAGCACTGATCCACGTAGGATCGCTGAGTGCAGTAGTCGACGTAGTCCACTGAGGATCTCTGCACAGTCGTCGCCGCAGTCCACGAAGGATCTCTGCTCTGTCGTCGTCGCAGTCCACGGAGGATCTCTGCTCTGTCGTCGAAGTCACAGCCAGCGCTAGGGTTCCCGCACACAGCGAGCTCGTTTAGGAGGGTCCGCTCCACGAGCCGAGAGGCTGATACATCAACTGACACGTAGTCCGAAGTTGATGTATCCAAAAGTTCCGTATCGACAACAGGATCTCAACGCAACAGACGGCGCGTCAATCGGACGCCCGGTCTGAGAGTTATTGGCATTTTCGTCCCAGGGGCCCGGTTGGTTTTTAGGGCAAAACCAACCCGACCGTACTCCGCCTATGTCCGATCCTCAGGCGGAGTATGCCAAAAGTTCCGTCTCACTTAGAGGAAACTACCACAGCTGACGGTACGTCGATCGGACGTCCGTAGCTCAAGTTATGAGCGTTTCCGCTCCGAGGGCCCGGTTGGTTTCGTGTACGAACCAACCCGGCCGAACCCAAAGTCTTCCTAAACCTTGAGTGTAATATACCGAAACGACCGTATCGATCCAAGGATCACGTAGCCGCTGACGGTTCGTGAATCGGAGGTCCTAGGCCCAAGATATGGGCAAAAGACCGGAGAGGGCCCGAAAACGGGGGTTCTGGGCCCGGGGCGACCCGGCCCGAACCCCCCCTGGGGGTCGGCCGTACCGGGTCGACCCGAACCGGGCCGACCCGACCCGGCCCAGCCCGGTTGGGCCGGGTCCGGTCCGGCCTGGGCGCGGCCCGGCCGACCGGACTGGCCGGCTCGACCTCGGCCGAGCGGCCAAGGGTCGCCGCGGGTTTGACCCGCGGCTTAGGTGGAACGCGGCCCGCGTGTTGGGTGGTCCGCGGTCCGGCAGTTCGCCACCGCCGCGGCCGAGCCGCGGCGAATCCTCCGGCGACCCGCGCCGCCGCCGCCTTCCGCGGGCCGCCGGAGTTTCTCCGGTGGCCCGATTCCTCTCCCGTCTGCGCCGTTGCTCCTCCCGGGGGCCGATCTTCACTGCGGGATTAACGGATCGCCCTTGCCGCACGGTTCATCGTCGCTTTCCAAAACCGCACACGAAAAGGATCGGCGGAGGGTTGTCGGGTCTTGTTCGTTAGACCCGCACCCTCCGCGTTAGTCATAAACAACGGGAGAAAGGGGCTACAATAATTTTTAATCAAGATAAAAATTGTTCACTTCTTTTTCTTTTAAACGGCAATTCAATTTTAATTAATTGAAAATATTCATGCCGGTTCTTTATTCAAAAAGAAATAAAAACACGGGAATGAATCATCAAGAATTAAATCCCTACCTTGTCGTCGTCGTCGGACGAGAGGTCGTCGCGGATTTGGTGATCGTCGCGGAAGAGACGCTCGTCGCACCACGGGAAGGAGTCGCGCCGACGATCTCCGGATCAAGATCAAACGGATTTAATTAATTTAAATCCGTTGATATCGAATTATAAAAAGGGAGAATTTAGAAGATTCGATTCTCACCTTTAACCGCCGATCGTAGGTTTGCCGCGGAAGAAGAAGCGCCGAAGAAGAAGAAGAAGGTCGCGGAAAAAGTTTGTCGACGTCGCGGATCACGGTGTGCGTCGTCGAATTTTGGTTCCGGTGTTCTTCGCGTTCTTTGCGTTCTTCGCGTTCTTCGCGTTCTTCGCGGGGAGGGTGGAGGCCCAGAGAAAAAAGAGTAATCCTCCAAAATAGACACGTTGGTCTATTTTATTAAATCGCCAACGAACGCAAACTTGTAAGTAACGACCCATTAAATTCGTTGAATTAATTCAACGAATGAAACAACCCATTTAATTCACAAAATAAACCGCCCAATTAAATGGTCTGTTAAGAAATTAAAGAAAACGCGCCGGTTGACTTTTCATTTACTTTGACGGGTTTTTGCGGGTGCGTTACTTAGCGAAAGAAACGGTGGGGCTCGTGCGGGCCCCACCTCACAAATATCCTACCAAGGGGTAGGGTATTTCCAGATAGCACCCTATCCGCTTTAACTCAGTTCAAGTGGCTTCCAAGTGACTTCCAAGTGGCTTAAGTGAAATAAAATAAAGTTGTCGCACAACCTTTATTTTATTTCCGACTTAAAGCCCAAAATTTTAAAAACCACGGTTGAGCAAACGCATCTCCGGAAGAGGCGTTTCTAAGCAAATACCGGCGCTGCGATTTCATCGGTGCCCTCAGAATTCGATTCCGGGCACCGGTTCAAAAGATAGAAAAACCCGCTCGTCCGTTCACTGAACGTACCCGAGCCAAACTTCGGAAATTGATTCCGGGCACACCGGGCCTCGGAATCAGGTGCCGTCTGAAGCTGCGCTCTTGCAAAATTCCAAAGAAAAGTAAGAAAAAAAAATTTTCTTGAAATTTGCGGGTCTTTACATAATACTTATGATGGAGGAAGAATTTTATGATATGAATTTATGGTTCATGAATGATTTATGATTATTTACCTTCCATATGAATAATCTCTTTTGAAATTGTGAAGAATTAATCCATGATTCATTTTTATGATATTATAAGGATTTTGTATGAATTTTTTTTGTAAATCTCCTGATCTCATACCTTTTTGTCTGTCATATTTTTTCATATGATCATCTATTAATATCTCCCATGTTTACCCTTATAGACTATCTGATATCACCCATTCTTATGTTTCATTTCTCCTGGTTATAATGAAAAATTTAAGTATATTATTTTAATTAAGTTTATGGTTTTTAAAATCCTTATGCTATATGTTTATCATCTTTCATGAAGTAAATTGATTGAGAATCTAGTATCTGAATACAGTAAACCTTAATTGTCCTCGGGCATATATTTTTGAAATGTATTTAATATAAATCTAAAAAGTTGAAATATTTATATATCAAAATCCATCATCATTTTATATGTGATATGAATTTATAAAAAATCTTAAAATTATAGTATGTACTATGTTGTTTCCAGGTCATTTTAACATTAAAATAATCATACTACGACCATAATAATTTTCACCTATAAAATAATAGTTCAATATATTGTCAAAAACTACCCATAATTTTTATTCCTAAAAATAAACAAATAAATTAAATTCATCATTTTGGACAATTCATGATTTATTTAATACTCTAATGAAATATACCTTCATTTTCAATACTATAAAAAAACTCAATTAATTAATAAATATGGGGGAATATAATGAATTGAATTTAAAAAAAATATAAAAAAATTATTTCCTAGAGTATTCATACACACAACAATTATTCAAACTCAAACACATCCCCTTCGATGCCATTTCAATGTCTATGAGACTACTACATTTTTTGAAACATAGAAAAAACATTAGACTTATTTTTTACAAAATAAATCAATATATAAATTCTGATTCCTCAATGACTGTCAAATCATAAATATATCCACTAGGAGAATGTAATGAAATGGGTCCCCAAACAGTAAAATATATAATCTTATACATTCCTACCATCATTGGCCTTCTTTTTTTATAATCCAAACTATTTTATACTTTTTAAGAGTACATTCCTCATAGATTCTAATATCACCCAATTTCATATCTGGTAGAATTACCTTCACCATAAGAAAAATTATTTTATTTTCAATTATATGAAGCAATCTATAATACAAGGTTTTAGAACTGACCTCAAAAATTAAAAATGTCACAATGTTCTTTGTATCATTTTTAATGAAATATTTCTCATTCTTTACTCAATTTATGATAACCATAATACACTTAGGGATATTTCAAGACCCCCTAATAAATATTTTATAATATATATTATCATAAATCAATCAAAAATATTTTATATTCTATTTATGAATAAGAATGTATATAATAATATTTAATATCCAGTAATTTTCATTATATGTTTAAATTTTTATGAAACATATTCTATAAATATCCTTAGTTTCAACAAAAAAAGGTTTAACTTTGTAAAATTAAATATAATTTTTCTATAGATATTTAATTTTCTCTATTGTATGAAAGGAAGCACTAAACTCCATTATCCAAGACTCCATGAGACTCTTTACATTGAGCATTAGTTTAATTTTTTAGATATCTATAATATTTTTTTTCTGATTAACTAGATAAATATTTTTAGCTTCCCATATATTCCTTATTGACATATACATTTCTTCCATATCTCTAATATCTGAGAACTTTCCCTTTAGTATTATTTTTGATAAGTTATCTTTAATTTTACTGACATATCATGTTTTCCTAATTCAATGATCTTACCTTTTAAAAATACTCATTGAATTTCTATATAACTTTTCCAAATTATTTTTTATAATATATTCACTTAGGATTAAAGCATAAACCATATTCAATTTTAATTTTGATGTTCCATAAAAACTAATCATCACATTGAATGTCACATCCCATATACTAAAAATGATGATAGGATACACAATGAATTGAATTAAACTGTGAAATAAATATACTATAAAAAATATATAATGTAATTATATTTAATTCAAAATTTTGGTTGGTGATAGGATTACATTCTTCTATTTTTAGATTGACTATCCAATGAATAAAAAAATAGATGTAAAAGGATTTTCAAAAATATCCGAAAAAAATCATTAATCTTACAATAGTATTCACTACATTAATGTTGAATACATCCTCTATCACAAATATTCAATGTACAATTACTAAGGATTGTTGATATAATAAATCAGTATTTGAATCTAACAATATTTTTTTCTTCGCCACTATTAATGGAATGGTCATCATCTTCAATTACTATTAGTATTCAATCTAAATCTTCTAGAACCTAATGTTATTTCCATCAATGTTATCAAAGTTTACTTTACTTAATAAATTTACATTTTTTATGATTAATTTACCATATTTGAACCTCAAAAATTCTATAAAACAACTTTTTATTGAATAGAGGGAATAAAATAGACATCAAAATGAAAAAAGATTGATCATGAAAATTAACATTGTTCTGGAAGAATACCCCACACCCAGAGATGGGGTTAATAATTTACTATTTATGATAAGATTTACATGTAATCCATAGGGAACAAAAAGTCATTTTATTATCATCCACAATAGAAAATAAATATATGGAAGAATAAAAAATAAAAAATATATAATCCATGGGAAAATAAATTCTCCATTCATATATCAAATTAATATTCAACTATGTGTGATATAAATTCACCATCATTTACCCAACTTGGTAATATTTGTCATCATGTGAATAAAAATTCCTCCAAATTCATGCCGTGAGAATGTTAACATCATAATGTTTTCAATTTCACTATATTTGATAACAAAAATTTACACTATTATAAAGTTAGGATAACATATAATCGAGATCCACATAAATTAATAAGGTAAGACACACCATATATGGTACTAATATTATACCCCCTTTAAAAAAAACATTATGGAATCATTGGGTCCAATTGGTTCATCTACACATTAATGCCTTCAAACAACTTAACAGAAATTCATAGACCCAATTTTTCTTGGAAGAAAATTGGTAAATTAAAAGTAGGCATTAGAGTATAACCTTACCACCTATGAAAAAAAATTCTATTGGTACACAAATACGTGATATGAAGGGATCATAAGAGGTGGTCATTGACAATAGAATAACATTTTTCCATGAACATTGTTACAAGGATCATACATTGGAATTTATAGATAATGAACCAATGTTATCCCAATTGTCCACATTTGTGAATGATACGCATAAAATATTTCTCTCATATCACCGTATTTCTATTTTAAATCAATGTAAGTAGTTTAATGATGAATTTTATTTCCATTAACCAGAATAATATATAAGGATCCCTAATTAAACATTTAAAATTACATAAATCATAATCCTTTATAAAAACCATTAATATCACCAAATTGTTATCTAGAAATAATACTACAAAATTGTGATAAACGTTTCTTCTGTTTATTCTCATATATTCTATCAGTTTTATCATTTATTCAAAAATTCAAAATAAAATATTTTTTATTTAACACTTTAATACTTTTCACAAATTGATTCTTTAGATAAATATCCCTTTAAAATTTATCATTTTGTTTCCAAAAATATTATTTTACTTCATCAAAATATTTCCCGTGAGTTTCTAAAACTCCTTTAGCTTCATTATTTCCATCCTCAAAATTGAAAACCCCAAATCACCTAGATTTTTTATCTCTACTAATCATAAATACAAAAATATTTATTTCTTTATATTCATCAACACATTTTTTATAGATCATCTACATTTACAGATTTTATAATATTATTTATGAATACATCATTAAAATTTTATTTTCCTCTGACTAGCTCCCATTAATATTTTCAAATAAAGGGATCCAAAAAAAATTATTTATCTTTGAAAAGATTGGAATTCATGTTTTATATAACATTTTAAACATACTTATCATTGAAAAATTATAAAAATAAAAATAAATTTTACTGGCCATAGTAATCTAAATCATCCATGTTTGAAAGGTTGTTTTCAATCACCATTATTATAATTTTTTAAAAGGCACCATTAATTTTTAGATTAATGAATTTGTAATGTATTGATTATAATTTTCTTAAAATAATGGGGTATATGTATCGTTTATATTTTAAATGAATATTTAAATATCATGTTTTTATAAAGATCCACCATTATATATTTTCTTAAAAATCTTGATCGACTTTATCAGTTCTTTTAATAATCATTGATAGTGTCCTCTATTGTTAGAACTAAAATGCAGACTAATAAAACATGTCTATTGTCAATTCATACATCAGTATTAAAAAATCATTACATATATTTTTTTAGTTCATATAAATTAATTTAATAATATAAAATAATAATAATATATATGAATATAATATACATGTATGATACTATATATAATTGAATATATATATTATAAAATATATGTGTGTGTTTGTGTTTGTATGTGTGAGTATATATATTAATTTTCATGGGGTTATCCCCTAAAACCTGATGGAGATATGCTATATGTTTTCTAATATCACAATGTTGGATTTAGAAAAATATTATGGTAGGTAATCCGTATATACCAAACAAATCGAATGCCCTAGGAAACCAAATTGAAAGGAATGAGATGTGATATCACATCATTTCCTTTTTCCATATCATACTGTATGATTATATCATATCGTAATTATTAAGATATTTATGAATTGTATCCTATAATTCAGTTTGGTAGTGGAACATTAAATGTTAACATTATTCCATATCCCACTGGAGGCTATCATTATTATTTGTCTCATATAATGAAACATAGAGAGTTTCAAACACTTTTATATGTCAAATGCATGATAAACCAAAGAGTTAAAAATTATGTCATAATTATCATTACTAAAACTTTTTAAAATGTGTGAGAAAATATGTAGAAAGCTCAAGGACTCCCATATTGGCCTATATAAATTGTATAAAAGAAAAAAAATGGAATCCAATCATGGGTGCTCCTCTAGTCAATTCTCTTCTCTAACACACTCTTACCATTCTTCTTTTGGAATTATGAGGTAATTGTATATCATGGAAATTAGGATAATCCCACCCAATAATTAAGTCATTCATCAATTTATCTCTCTAAAACTCCCAAATAAAGATATGATAAATGTATAACTCTAGTGTACGGTGTACATGTTTCTATTTCTATTCATATGTGGTATCAATTTCAATGCATTTGATCTTGGTCAAGGGGTTCTGGTTGTCTTCATTTATTTCCAGAAGTGTTAATAAATGATATGAAACCAAATAGTAGTGTCAAATACATCCCATGTTGTTTTATTCATGAAATAATGTTTTAAAATGAAGAAAATCAGAATATTTTGTAATTATATATATTTAATCATTAAAAAATACAGGGATTTCATATTATGGAATGTTTTATATGCAATTGTGCATGATATGGGGAAATCATAATGTATATTAACATAAATTTTCATTATTTACATTTCATAAAATATATCTAGATATCTGAGAGGAAATATTGGATATATTTCAAAATATTATAGTTAGTCATTAAAGGTGAAATTGCATACCACCACATATCAATTATAATGCATAATATCATTTTCAACAAACTCATGAATTTAGATATATAATATATCATAAAAAATTAATATTATGGAATGTTTTATATGCAATTGTGCATGATATGGGGAAATCATAATGTATATTAACATAAATTTTCATTATCTACATTTCATAAAATATATCTAGGTATTGTAGAGGAAATATTGGATATACTTCAAAATATTAGAGTTAGTAATTAAAGGTGAAATTTCATACCACCACATATGAATTATAAAGCAGAATATAATTTTCAACTAACTCATGAATTTAGATATATAATATATCATAAAAAATTATTAATAGTCTATATTATATATATATATATGTTTGCAACACATATTATAACCATTGATATAGGTTTTAAAATAAATCATGGATTAAGACATATTGTATGTAATAAAATATGGATTATCATATTGTTTTTACAAATTATTCATTATGAAGATAATACAATAATGGATATTTTATTTAAATTATAAAAATCATATTTTGGGATAATTATTTAATTTATAATGTGTCTAAAGAAAACATTGTAAGATTATAATAGACCCATGGATAAATCTCAAATGACACTCAATTGGTGGGGTCTTCCCTAGCTGTTTAATTAGCATGGAGTAGGGGCGACATTGGTGGTTTAGGAATTGGAGTGTTGGAAGAGACGACGTGAACCATGGTATGTTATCCAATCATTAGGATGGTGATGTGTGAACATGGTGTCTTTTATCGATGAAAACAAGAGCATATATTGATGTATAGTGGGGCACACAACACGATGTAAAGGAATCAACAGAGATGTGAGAGTGAATTGGGATGATAGGAGAGATTCTCCCTACATATTTAAAGAAGAAGAATAATAATAATAATAAAATAATTATTAAACCCTTCGAGTGGTTTTGGGTATTGTTGGGGTAGGGTGCACATAACGATTTCAAATTCATGATTTCTTGAAATTGTGTACATAAAAATTTAATTCAAAATAATTCTTAATAAATTAAAATGTTATTAAAAGAATAAGAATAATTAATTATATAATATAATAATTATTTTTCTAATTATAATAAATAATATATGTTATCATTATTATAAAATGGTCAAAGTATTATTTTTTAAAACATGTTTTCACAAAGTAATCATCACAGATGACTCTTTTATGATGTTAATTTTGTTTTTAATTGTTTTTTCCATAATATTAATTTATAAAATCATTATTATATAAAATAGTTAATACTAAAGGATAGTTAAGAAATAAAAATAAATTATAATTAATACTATTAATACAAATTAATATTAGCATTATTTATAATAATAAACTTTTAATATTTATGTAATATGTGAATCAATTATTATAATTAAAACATAATGTTTTATTATTATTTTAATTATTATTATAATTCATATTTTATTTTTTCTAAAAAAAATTAATTTATTTCATGATATAATTTAATATAATAATAAAAGATAATATTATTATATAACTACAATTTGTAATTAAATTATTTACATTCCGTAATAAATAGTATTATTACTTTAATATTAATTAAATAATAAATATTAAAAAATTATTTTATATATAATTGGTCATCAATAATTAGAATATTCATACTGTGAATAATTATTCATTTTAATATTTCAAAATAAATACAATAATATGATATAATTTATAGTGTAATTATATATTTATCCATGTCTTGTGTTGTCTTTAATTAAATATTTATTCATTTATTATAAAGTAATTTTAATAATTTTTAATTATAATCACTAAAAATATTATATTATTATTTAGTAAATGAAATTTGACCACATTTAAAAAAATTTAATCATGAAATATAAATTAGATGATGTCTATTATTCATCTAAAACGATCTTCAATTACAATGTAAATAAAATTGATTTATTTTAAATATTTAAAATAACTCGCAAGTTATAAAAAAAATTAAGATGGACAAAAATACCTACAAAAAATGGATTGGGCCAGAGGCTACATGTATATAAATCCAAAAAAGTAAAAGAAACTATTTGGATGTAGCAGTAGTATGATTTTTTAAAAATAGAAAATTATGATTGTAGCCTTTTGAATTGTTTTAACTTGTGATTAATAGCAATGTATAAAAAATCAAACTATCACTCATCAATAAATCCCCAAAATTACAGAACCACCATTTTAATGAAAATTTTCATTATTTTTTAAATGATTGTTAATAATTTTCATTTTTTTACATATGAAATGACAATATCTCTTGGGGAATTGTCTTCAATATATGAATATTTAGTGCCAAATTAGTAATGAAAATATACTCTTAGTTGCATAAATGGAACAAAACTAATTAATTTCTTAATATATTCCATTATAATTAGAAAAATAATATTATAATGTTAGTTAATGTGAATGAAGAATGTAATAACATTGAGTATGGTAATAGAACATAGTGGTTCTAACCATACCAGGCTCAGTGAGACTGGGAGTAGTGAATGATATATTATGAGTTGTACTCTTTCCTCTACTGGAGAAGACGAAGCATGGAATGATTACTACTAAAATATATAGGTCAAAATAGGGACATAGAATATAATATATTTATGATGAATACAATAATATATAGATAACTAGCAAAGATAATTTCAAGATGTCACTAGAAAAAAACTTGATAATGTGGTTGAATCTATAAAACTCATGAAAATATTAGACTTTATGGAGGGTTCATCGACTGTGGTTATGAATCTGTTTCTTATCCATGTTTTCAAAAAAATTCAGTTTATTTAAATACATAATAGTGAAGGAAATGTGCACTAAATACACTACCAAATAGTAGACGTTTTTTAGACCGTGATGTGGTCTATGCTGATGTCCAACACAATATAGTGAGGGTCTCTATGTCATGGTGATGTGTATTTCATTTTATATTTTTTTTGAAATATCACATTCACCGTCCGTCTTCTCCAACTCCATCTATTATGAATTGTTATAACCATCATGTTATGATGATAAATTGAGTATGAATATCTCAAATAAATGTTTAAATGTTTAAAATTTAAGAGTGATGGGCCCCCGAAATGGGTACACTACTAACAAAAGAAGACGAATTAGTAGCGCTTAATATTTTAATGATTCTTCTAGTTTGAAATAAAAATATATAATCAAATAAATAATGATAAATTAAAATATTAATTTTAACCATACTCAATGGAAAAAATAAAAAAATAGTGGAAGGTATAATAATTTTTAAAAGGATTTCCACTAGTGTGGGTGACTACATCTTTAATGTGATATGTATCATCAGAGTTAGAAAATTATCAATAATTTTTTTCATCAATTACAAGTGGGTAAGTTCAAATATCATAAAATAACATAGTGTTTCCAATCACAAATATAGTCTCTTATATGAAGTAACTAACTCACACCAGTATTAAAAGTAATTGAATGAGATGTGAAACATTGCATGATGGTTCTTATTGATTCAGCAACAACTAATAATATTACTCTGTAATATTTCGATAAAATTCAATATCTATATGATCAATTCTTCATAATACTAAACCTATGTTGAAAAAAATGATAAAATTAGAATAGGCCAGAATCTAAAAATAAGAATAATCGGTTAGTGGACTTATTCTTGATTACTAAAATCATGGGCTATTTCATTTTGATCTCATAAAAATTGCTATTATTGAGTGTCCACATTTCAGTTATTATTGATTTTATAGTATTGGTTACTATAAATTATACATTATTTTATTCATTTAAATCAATCATAGAAAATATTAAAAAATATAATAAATTCTATAAATCTGTTACTCATCACTTTATTGAAAATCATTACCCCAAATGTAGAATGAAATTCCATCATGTGATTACTAAATATTTTGTCCACATATGATCATAGAATATTCTTTTCTTTATATAGTGGATATATCCATTTAAATTCCAACAATACCCTTCTTTTTTATTATTTAGATATTTCTCTGAAAAATATCACAGGAATACAATTCACCAAAAAATTCAGTTGTGGATTTGATAAGATCCCTACAATGGTAAATTCTTTATAATTTAATATTATGGGATTTCTATGAACATATTCAATCTTATCACTATGTGAAGCATCTCACCATAGTGAAACACAATTGAAAACTCATATTTTTTCATTGGAAAGTGAATTTATGAATTTTAAATCAATAATGCTTCAGTTGGTAAAATTTATTTAAATAGATCCAAGAATATCATTATGTCATACTTCAACATGAATCACATTTTGAATTTTTTTTAATTCTCTATTGAATAACCTAGGAATAATTTGATTTATTTTTCATTATGATATAAATATATCACAATTAATTATTTCAATTTTTTAAAACTTATATTCTTATAATATCACATTGTATTGAACATTATGAATTCATAAACACTATAAAGTGATACCTTATTAATATTTCAATATTAAAAAATTTAAAACATTAAGATATATTATAGATCAAGCCTTTGACATTCTAATGAAATGTGAAAATTAAAACTCATATTTAAAAACATTACCAATATAACTAAAATTTTCTTCAAATGATCTGTAAGAAGATTCAATGTACCTCATAATGTATTGCTCTTGAACCATACATACTCTTGAAACATTATGTCAATTGAATAACCATTCAAATTCCCTGCACTAAACATTATGAATCTTATAATAAATATTATAAAGCTATTTATTCACAAAGTATTGAACCATATGATGTCTATAATCCCTATGATGGTATTGGATTTATTCCTTTTGAACCTTGACAACATTACCATAATTTTCCATTTCCATTATCCAATTTTGATGAACCATATGAAATTTATACCACAGGGTACAATTTCATTACAAAATTTTCTAACTTCTTCTAATAGAACCCTTGTGGACTAAAGACAAGGAACCTTAGGAAAACCATATTGTTTCAAAATATAACTAAAAATATTAAATTATCAAATTGATTAGAAACATTTTAAATCATCTCTTAACATCATCAAAAACTAAAAATATACTAAAAAAATTATAAAAAATTTAAATATATAAATCAATATATTCCAACTATTCATTATGATGTTAAAAATAAATATATCCACCGTCAAATTTCTTCAACAATTGTAATGAATTATTCAATATCTCAATCATTAATTTAGTATTATCCTTAATATTTATATCAAAATTATTTTTTATAAAATTTAATCATTTTTAAAACATAATAAATTATCTCTAAATATATCTATCCAAACCTTAATGAAATGATAAGTGTTTTGAAACAACTCCACCACATACGGTAATGGTTTCGACATAATTCTATATCACATTGATAAGGAAATATGGAAAAGTTTCATAGATGATTTCCTTCATGATTCTTACTCATATTTCCCCAATAAATATAGATTATGGTTAATATAATTATAAATACATTCACCTACCCCTTGAAATTAAATTATTTACTATTTATAGGACCATTTAAAAATTCTTCTACTTTGAAAATTAATGTTACAATCTTCCCCCAATTTGATTATTTTATTGATTGGTGTTACTTTGATTGTTATATGAAATTCAAAATGGTCTCTCTACATTTACATTCTAATATGTTACCTATAACTATATCAATAACATTTGTGTATATAAATGTGTTTCTATAATATATTTGTCCTATATATACTTTAGGAAAAATTATTTATTTGTTGTTAGACTAACTTACAAAACTTCCCCATAGAATGAATGATCTACAAGATGTTGATTTTTAGTTTGTATAGTATCTAGAATATTTGAATCAATATATCTATTTTTTAAGACTACCAATAGGACATTATTCTATGCTATAGATCCTCAATCTTAAAATATCCATATTCCTCAATCACTATATTACTAATTTCTAATGGAGGATAAATTTCACCATTATGGATGATGATGTTATCTGCATGATCATAAAGGGATAATGGGAACCAACACTTTTTTCTATGGATTACACCTTGGAGTATGACTTATAGTCTAGAAATCTCTTACATATTTAATAAATTTTTGTATTTTGCAATCCTAATTCCATACTATCATCGAAAATAATTAATTATGTCTCGTGCTACCAAGAAATGGAAATTTCCATTCATTGGAGCTATTGAATACATAGGGTATGTTGGTAATCTATAAAAATTATTCATCATTTGTGGTTGGGAGGGAATGTTATGTTAATGATAAATGGATCATTAGGCGTATAACTTTTGGAATCTCATGGTCACAATAAATAATCATAAATTCTATGTGTAAGGAATCAAATACCCATCACCTCAACCAACATGTGATCTTCACACAATGTGTGTCATGTTTTTTATATGATTAATCTAGTGATAATCACACTATAAAACTTATTCTAGTCACATTATTTTTCCTAGGATCATCACCTAAGGGAATACATTGTAATGTAGAGTAAGAACATAATATCATAACATAAGGTAAGGGAGGAGAGATAATATTATTACCATAAAGGGGTTTATTATGCTCTTTATTTAATGTGTATTATGTTCTTCACATGAGGAAGATGATTTGGATCATAACCTGAGTGGGGAAGAAGTGATCATATGGTCATCCAATATTTTTCATGGACTCACCACCCATGGAATTGCACGCCCTTTATGTGAAATACAAACTCAGACTCAACACTAGAGTGGGGAGTAATATATTATATGGTCATCACATATTGTTCATGGGCTAATCACATAATACAACTTAGGTTCAACACCTAAGGTTGAGTTTCTGATGCATTTTAATGGGACCTTCCAAATACAATCATCACATACTATGATAGTAACATGATTACATCTGAGTGAAGGTGATCAAGGTTTAATGTCCAATGTGGGAAACCCAAAAATTAATCTTTAGTGGAGGGATGCTTCCCATAAATTCATGTTACATACTAGGTCAGACAGAAGTTAGCATCCTATAGTGAAATCATGATCTATGGTGAATTTGGATTTATTGGTGGTTCTGTATACTCCAAAAAGATTATTAGGCTTTTGAATTTTTATCTTCATAGTGGAACATGAGATTCAAATGGGATTATAATTTTGTAAATTCTATTGAAACCTCAATCATACCCCCCCGCAAGATAAGGAAATGATTTTAGGAAACATAATAATAGGATTTTTTTATATATAGGCTTCATATATACCATTATAGGTGGAAGGGATTAAAATATTTATTGTTAGATTTCATATTTTATGTTCATGTGGGTGAAGACCCTTACCCTAGTATCTTACAGTCAGGGGTTTATTTTTTTTACAATGGAAATCAAAATTAGGAATCACAATATAGTCCAATGAATAGTTTAGTAGTCTTGGTGAAATAGATAATTATACAAATCTAAATTTAAATTGAAGACATAAAATTGAACATAATAATTTCATTGAGAACACCAGTCTCTATTTAATCATTACGCTTCATATCCATCATAATAAACATCTTGGATTCCTATTGAAACAAAAAATATAAAATGTGTAAGCTCTAATACTAATTATATTTTTTCTTAAAGAAAAATATATCATGAATACATAAGAGAAAATAAGTATAGAAAGGTAAATAATAAAACTCATTACATTTAATCAAAAACATGAGTATAATATGGTAGGAATAAATGACGATCAAATAATAAAATATTCTTGAAACATATCCAGGGATTTTATATCTAATAAAATAAACACATGTAAATAAATAAATAATATCAAAATGAGGGAATGGATAATTCAAAACATCATAAACATAACATAAAGGCCTTGAGCTAATACATCTTACAAAAATGGGATAATCCACAACCAAATTCCTAAACTAGTTTGTATTTTAAGACACACTGAATCATAATGGGGATATAGTAGGCCCCATCCATCACATAATATTTCAAATTCATATCTTATATGAAAGGGGATGAACATATTCTATCCAACATTAAATTTTTATTCAAGAAGAATAGCATAGTTACAAACAATGTAAAAGAGAAAGAAACCAAGAGACAAGCCACAAGAAATAAGAAACATACACAAGGACCACAAAGATGATCATAATCATAAACTATTCATAGTAATAAAAAAATGGAATCAAAATAATACAACCACAAGAAATTTGATCATGATACATCTGCCGAAATAAGGAGGATGGGTCATTTTAAAAAAACCTAAGAGATCATATATTGAATAATGAATGTTTTCATTGATGAATAGAAATTCTATAAATAGATCATTAAAATATTCTTGAGGAACATAACCTTTACACCATAAAAATTACCATATCAAAAAAAAATCATTAATTTTCATTTAAGACATCTTGGTTTAAAATAACATTGTAAACATGAAATGAAATCATTAGAAAAATGTCGATGGGTAATTCGGTACATGCAATACATTTAAAAAACATTCCTTTCACACTTTTCTAAAAGTATATGTTTTATAAAATGATAGTAGTATTTTTTTAAACCATTTATAAAAAATCAAACATTGTTCAAAATTAATTTTAAAAATCAAATGAAAATATTAAAAACAGTTTTTGAAATCAAATTTAGAAAATATGAAAATAAATGATAAAGGATTTTATATTAAAGATAGAAATGAAATCAACTTTTATTATAATCATTTTCTCAATTATTTTATGTGCCAATAGGGAAAATCGAACTATTTCATGAATAGGCCACGAATAACCCGTGAAGATGAAAATATATTGGGCTTAAGGTATAAATATCAAATAATTATCATATGGGAGACATAAATGATACAATCCTGAATAGTGGGGAGATTGTGAAATAAATCCTCAACACATTGGTAAATTTAGATTCATAAAACCCGTGAAATAAATAAATTCAAATGAAACATTAAATAACAAAAATATAGATAGATTATTGATATAACATATTAGAGTGCTATTATATACACCTCACAAAATAAAAAAGTGGTGAAAATGAAATATGTATCATGGAAGTAAATCTGTGATGAGAAACCCCTACCTGTTGCTTAAATTCCATTGTATGTGTTTTAACCTATTGTATAGTAGTTTTATCATGTTATTAACTTACAAAAGAACAATATTTTTGGTGAGGAAATATGTTCTACTGGAGTAATATAGGAACCGACCTATTCAAGGCCAATCCTGGCTCAAACAAACCCCAAATTTGTCAATGGACTCTGTCTCATGATGATCCTTTATGAGAACCCATTGATAGGGAACACACTAAGGTGGAGAATGACACCTCATTGAGTCCAACAAGCCCTGTGACCACACGATTGTCTTTGACGTTAACTCAATGAGTCCGATGAATCCCCAAATCATAGTGATGTAGTTTTTCTTCTTTCCGGGCCTCATAACAATCACAAGCCTCATTTTCGATAAATATGTAGCTCACCCCACCACAAAATCATAATTACCCTAAACATAAAACTTACGATCTCCCATTTTTCAAAGATCACGAGCACCAAGAACCAGAACAAATAATGGATTGCCCATGGTATTTGATCCCCACAAACCAAACATTAATTTTCTTCTCATGGCCCTTTCTTATTATAGGGATTCCCTTCATGAAGTCCTCTTCCATTCATGGAGGAGGTAGTCCTTAAGTGTTTCTTCGGGATACGAGAATTATTGATAATTTATGGGGAACTTTTTTAATAAGGTCTTTTCAAAGGAAGCGGACCCATTATACATAGGGATATTTTTATTGTAAAGCATTTTCACTTCCTAAAGAACCCTTACATCACAAATCTCTTCTCGGTGAGCCCCCTGGATTCGCAATCCACTCTATTGTGTGGTACTCTAGGCTTGTGAAATGGTATTTCATGGTCCCTCTAGTTGTTTACCATGACGGGATATCCTATATTTTTCTTTTTTAATAGGTTTCCCAATCCTCTATTTGTTTAGCAGAGGGTCACTAACATGTACCCTATGACTTACCACACCCCCACCCCACTCTTGTCGGACATTACTGATGTCATCCAATCCAAAGGTGTGGGATTGTATCATTTACATATGTACAAGGGTTGAATAATGATTTGTACCTATCTGAGTTATTGGACATTAAAATGCCAAGCCTCTTCATTCATAGAACATGACATAAAACTATATATTTTCCTTACATTGCTCATGGGGTGTCACACCTATTCCATTCTCTATACCCCCTCATCTATAAAGAAATGATATCTTCATTACCCTCCTAACAGGGAATGACATTCTCCTTATATATAATGTGATCCTATTCCAGAATCCCTCTGGGAGTAAGCCCCAATATTGGTCTCCCTTGGCTATCTTAGTGTGTATGCCCCACATCACCTCTTATGGATGCATCTATTATGACCCGATTGTTTGTTCTAATGATACCTCTTGGTTCACACATCACGTATGACTCGGGTTGGATTAGAGAACAGAATTGAATGTTACTCTATCCAGGCCACCTCAGTTCATAAGTCCCATGCCCCTTTCAATATACATTGGTTTTGATCCTTGTCTTCTACATAGGATATGTAGAAAGACTTTACAAGGGTCAATCCTAATCAATGGTAGAATTTGGTTCTCTCCTAGGGATGTACCCTCATGATGTGACATCTCACCCTTATGGGAACACATCCCTCAGATCCACCACCCAAAGTTGTTCTACTCCATCAATTTGGTCCACTAACCACGTGTAAGATCCATCATGTCAAAGGGAAGATTTCCATGCGTAATCCCTGATTCCATCCCGAACTAAGTCGACATTGATTCATATCTTCAACATAGGATATGTAGGTAGAATCCATGTGGTTCAAGACCCATCATCCAATCCCAATTGGGTCTTTCCATCAAGTCATTATGTATCAGGAGGATCATGCCTTATCCTAGAGGTCACACTTCCTCGGGTCGCTATCCATGCATCTCATTCTCACAAACTAACTCCATAGGTGTCTCATATCCCCATTCTAAACAAAATAGATTTTATTCCTAGTCATTGAGATATATAGGATGCCTCCTAGATGTTTAAAAAAATCACCTTCTAAACTCCATCAAATACACTACAAAACTACCTCTATTTCCATCCTGTTTTTTATGTGGGCCACCACATCCTAGTGAGATCATGCCATCCACTTTATCGATGCTCCATAAAGCACCCAAGAAACTAACCATGTGTAAGCCCCAAATAATTCATATTTATTCATCCAACTGTTCCACTCTTGAAAAGGATTGATTACAACATGTAATCCCCAAATCACACCTTCCAACTACATGGGTTTTGATATCTATCTTCTAACAGGGTAAATATAAAGTTTGTTCAAGGTTTAATCATGGCCTATGGTAAAACATGATGTCCCCCTCATTGAGGTGCACCTCCCTGAGCCATCCTCAGTGGGGTCTAGATCATCCTACATAGTGTGAAATCTTTTCCTTTATGGGACACATCACCTGATTTCAACATCAAATTAATTCCCAACCACCCAATGGAAAACCATGGTGTCCCAAAAATTGGGGTCAACCCCTATGATCGTTCCATTGTGGTTTCCAAATTAGCTTTTACGATGTGAAACCTTCTCTTTATGTGAGGCACCACCTTAGGACCTCTCTCATTGTGAATTCTGATCCATCCATCTAATAAACACTCTAGGTTCTCCCTCATAGGGATTAAACTATCTGACCCACCTTTACAAGTGTTATGATAAGTTCATTCTATCATTTCAAGGCTTTAGAATCTCAAACCTCTATATCCACAAGATAGTAACTCACAACCTACACCATGTTAATAATGATACACCTAAGTAAAACCTTGGAAGACATGCCACTGGTATATGATACCCCACAATCTACTTGGGATTCCTCGAGTTTCCACAACCTTGAGAATCCCTCTTATGAAGAAGAATATAGGTTCTCCAAGGTTCTAACATCCATACATGCCACTGATTCCCAACGTGACTACTTCTATAACCAAATATTGTTGTCTTAACATGACCCATAGGAATGTCTAGACCAAAGTACCATAATTCACCAGCATCCACATAGTGATGGAACTAGGAATGAGGTTAAAAAACAATGTCATAATCTATAATGGAGACCCCGACTAGGTGATAATTTCTGAGGAGGAATCAATGGAAGGAGGAACCGACATCCCATAATCCCATTTCGATCTAGGATAAAAAATCACTGATGATGTGCTGAATGCCACCCATGTTTGGAATGTAGGAATACATGGTAACAAATGCGAACCACCAGTATGCAGCAACATGTGGAGGTGGGTTCCCCCTAACAGAAAAAAATAGAAACCAAAATAGTGATCCTGATTTGTACTATTCTCTTACAAAATTGGATGAGTAGCTTTATATACATCAACAAATGATAATATCACTAGATCCAACTATTTGTTACTACGTTATACCAAGAAAATAGTGATCCCAAAAGGAAAATCACTATAGATAGTGGTTGTTAATAATTGGGCATTCTGATATGTGGCATCATCAGCATGGATATCTTTCACTAAACATAGAAGAATAAATGATTTTAGAGAATTGGGAATTGTTTTGCATTTAATTGTATAGATGAATGAATCTTCATAATTTATAGGAACCTGGCTACATGAAAAAAATTGTCCCCCTCCTGCAATTGTATAGTTAAAATGAACGATAATGCAATAATCCTACATGATTCCAATACTACCATGAATTCATTCAAGACCATAAATCACATGAACCCATGCCCCATATCACCCTCGTAAATAAACTAGGTGATAGTGATAGACTTCCTTGTTCATTGATACGAGCAGTAGGGGGTTATTCCCATGAGTGACATGGCCCAAAAAGAATTGGAAGCTTCTAATCCTCACCATCAATGCAACCCCATAGGTCTCCTAGGGAGATACTACTACATACTATAGATTTTAAAAAATTTAGGAGTCTCTCCCCATAAAATTACAATGAATCATTCATATATGATAACGAGTAAAAGAAAATTTGATTCATCCCGGCAATGAAAACCTATAAAGAGATGCCAAAGAGGGATCCCATAAGGCCCTGTCTATTCTACCAACTACTGCCTCAGGCTGAAGAAAAAGTGTTTTATATCCCTACTCTGTTGGGCCTAGTCTGGACAATCCGATGCCAATGTCAGGCCTATGTTAAGAAATAGTCCTTTCAGAGTGATCCTCTTCCACAACATCAGTGTCCCATTCCACCACTGACAAATACAATATGTTCTATGTTACTACAGAGAAGGGGAACTTCAATGCCTGACCACAATCGAGAACACATCCACCCCACTGATTGGCTAGGTTAACTCATTCGGTCACTGACACCACTATTAGCCATTGTGTGCCAACCCATGATGATGATATCTATTTTGGAGGCCCTTCTTGTTCCATATCCAGTTAGAGTAGAGGTCCTCCCCACTCTCACAATTGTCATCGAGGTCTTATCAATGTTATCAGTACACATACATGTGGAGGTTCTCCTTAACATGTCAACATTTTGCATGGAGATCCTCCCCTTGTGACAGACCACCAATAGGAAGGTCCTCCTCACTTCATTTCGAGATCAATCAGAGGTCCTCACTATTGAAACATTTATCAAAGTAGTGGCTCTACATGATTCTTCACCAGGTAAAATGAAGTACCTCCCCATACTACAACACACAAGAGTACAAGTCTGCCCTACACTAGTAACTACAAAAGTGGAGGCCATACCTGCAAAATTCATGATCAGTATGAATGTTGTTCACATGTGACTAGAATTAATTAGCATAGAGTTCCTCAATGTACCTCAAGAAACCAATATGGAAGACCTCCATATATCCTCACTATCTCTAGAAGAAGTCCTCCCTACTTCAGCACTCCCCACCATGGTGGTCCTCTACTTGTATATACCAACTAGTACAGAATCCATCCTCATACCCATGCTACTCAAAATGGAGGTCCTCCCCGTGTCCCATTCAATAAATTCCTTGGTGATCCCCACCCATTAGGTCATAAAAATTGAGGTTCTTTCCCACTCCCATATTAGTCTAAGTGAATGTTATCCTCTATTTGAGGACAATAGGTACAATGGACTTCCCCATAACCCAAAAAAATGAGGAGGTCCTCCTTATACAATAAACTAGAAGAAAAAATTTACTAATATTTTATAAAATGTTCTGTATCCCAACATACCATCCTGGGGAAGAAGGGATAACCATCACCACCGAAGGAATAACCTAGTGAGGCCCTAAGTTGTTGTGACTCTCATTGACTTCTCCGATTCTGAAGATGATTGGGACCCACTAATGGAACTACCCCCCAGTCTTCTACTTCAGAGTATGGGGTAGGAGCCAAAAATTTGAGTTTCATCATCCTAAAATTTGAGATACACAAGATCTTATAATCCCTTCATAGGTGCATGCATGTGGATGAAGATTTGTATCCCGTTTAGGTTCGTACAATCCATTCCTCTCAATTGTCATCGATTTCATTATCTACGACACATGAGATCTGAAAGACTTGTTCCTAGGTCTTGTGGGATGTAAAGAACCATCCAGATCTATTGAAAATGATTTCCATCTTCATACATTAAGCAACGGTCAAACACCCCATCCTATATGGACATGATGATGTTGTTTGTACTTTCACTAAGAGATGACCCAATGAGAAGTGCCATGTCAGCTAGATCTTCATTTTCTCCAGCAAACTATCAACGGTTACAATCATCCACTTTATTATTGTTTCCAGTTCTTTAGATTTCCCCTATTGAATAATGGGGAAACAAATATCCAGATCCTGATTCTAAATAGAGAAGCATCTAGGACACTCTTACAGAAGATCAGTTGTGCGAGATGTTCTAGAAAATAGATACTCTTGACTTCAACATCCCGTAGTCACTAACCTAAGAAGAGGTTTTTTGTTTCATCAAGACCATGTGGGAGATGTATTTTCTTCTTTTCAATTGTAAATTATCATATGAAAATTACCAATTTCATTTTGATGAAATCATCCAGTAGTGTTGTTTGGTTGATCTAAAAACACATCACATGTATTACCAAACTTCTTCATCAGGATATCATGAAACCCTTAAGTAATGATGTGTTCATATTTTTTTTTCTCCACAGAAATAATGAATATGAAATCCCACATGTTCAGATAGGTGGCTAGGGAGAGTATTCTACCCTCCACTTCAGTCCCATCCTACACCAAACTAAGTTGTTGGGTGATATCAAGGTTATGAAACTGGGCGTTGTCATAGTGAATATGGATAAACATAATCTTCTCTAGGAGAGAGATACCTAGAAATGGATTAATGATGAGGACTCACCTCCCTAGGCTTCAAAGTACCATATGAACACTCGTAAAGGTATTTTCACTCACCAACAATGATAGATACCTAGCCTCACAGTGCCCTCAGAGTCCTTACCCTTAGGTTCAGACCCTAATAAAGTAAAATTACTAAATAAGTCCTCTAATCCCTATGACCCATGTGGTTCAGTGCAGAAGATGGAATTTGATCACATCATGGTCTCTTTTCTTTATAATCTTGCAGAATAGAAAAAGGTCAGCGACGAGCTCGAAACTAAGCATGTTGTAGAGCACTATCCGGACTTTGAAAATACTCAATAAAATAATCTCCCTCCTCCACTGTGGTATCAAGAGCATCCATAGGTCATCCATTTCCATTTTCTTCACATCAATTTGTATCATCACGTCCACCAAAGATAGGGTAGAGACCATATCATTTGTAAAATTGACACGGTATTTGTTGCCAACTCCGCTCAAGTTTCCTGAAAACCCTCCCAAAGACCAAATTTATATCAAACCTCTAGAAGCTTCACAAGCCCCTTTTTCCACTCCACAATTCAATGAGACTTCCTGTCATGTTTATGAGACTAGAAATGCACTGCTGCTCAGGGATTATTTTCCATACAGAAACCCTTTCTAGGAAGACCCGTTGACCACACTCATCACCATTTTCAAGGCTCCTGAAACACTGTAGGTGTAAATCCCACCTGTTGGTAAGTCCTATCTGGAATGGGTGGTTGACATACATGAACCATAATATTTTTAGATTCCTACTTTTTCCCATTTTAATTGGATTAGTATCCAACTACAATATCTGGACAACATTATTTCAGTGGCTGGACCAATGATTGGAACTACAACGTAGAAGGAGGATGCCAAGTTCAGATGATTCATACATACATTGGAAGGGATTGCATACTTCTGGAACATCCAACTACACATTAGGTCTATTTTTGGTGTGGAGGATCATTGTTAACAATTTATTAATTAGTTTAGATCTACCGAAATCAAGAAAAGTATTTCTATCCTCTTCATCGGAATGTAATGGCCAGATGAGTTTATCATAGACTTTGTTTCCAGGTGGAAAGGCCTCACATATTCACTCAACATTCCATTGACTCAAGATCATCTAACGAAAATGTGTGTGGGGAATGTTAAGACTAAATTGGATCCCCCCATCATCACTCTGAATTTTATAAGGGGTTTTCATGATTTATCTGATGAGTCTTAGTTCCTAGAGTAATCCTTGCATTAACCTATGAATGTACTCCCATTTACTCTTCCAAATCCTACAAGATGTGACACCAAGATTGATACATCTACATCCACACAGTTAGAGGCCATAAGGATGATATAAATATTATTGGAAGAGCCTCTTCCATAATAATTACAAGGAAAAAATCCTCAGGTAAATCCTTAGGCAAAAGGTCAACAAAAATGTATTAGAAGGCACAACCACATAATCAACCACTAAAATCAAGGTGACACACTTATGTTATTGCACCTTATTAGTCTCAAGACCCTTGTTTGAGCCAGACTCCCAGAATACCCTTTCTATATTGGATAAATTAGATGAACCCATTCAATGAGGATTAATTTCATATTTATTTCTATATTTCCCTTGATCAGGGGATTCTGATGTTTCCAAAATGCCAGAATAATTAGGAGGTGGAACACATTGATCGCCCCGACTAATACCCTTGTCAAAGTTTACTTGAACATAATATCATGCAATGATATATGTTCACGGAATGTATTAAAGACAATTTTTATAAATACAAAATTATATTGGGTCATTCTTAGAAATAGTTATCATGCATCTCTATGAATCCTGACATCAATAACGAAGGTGAATGGCAGCATGTGTCAATAGTAAGACAATTGTTTAGCCTACAAAGCAGTTTATCACACCCATAGTTTCATATGTGCAAGTTTGAATCAGCATGAGCCACCCTAATTTGACATACCTCCTCCAAATTCTACTTCTATATCCACATATTATCTATATACCTATCATAATAGCAGATAGTGATGACACAGGGGGAAAAAGTCACCCATCAGTCTCGACACCAACTCAGACCCTCGATGATCTCATCAACCCATAGATGGTGAGAACCCGACGAATCCAAATTGTACTAAAAGATTCATTAAATAATAGGTAATAGTATGCTTACATGTATAACATCATGTTGGTGTACCGTTACTTGGTTCCCAATGATGAGGAGTATCAAGAAAGTCCCCCTAATATTCCCGACCAATGCCATCGTCAATGGGGATATGGGTATGTGAATCATCAGAATACCAGGCTTGTGCTATAATACAAGCCATGCATGCTTACATGACTTAAAAATAGGCAAAGTGTAGAACCTAGTAGGCATAAAACTTTCATCTCATTCTATCATGTTCACATCCACTGGCATTCGCACTACTCGACCAGGAAGAGTCGTTGTGACCACATCATGGTCATCCACACTCCACTATGTATATGCCTTATCCATCTAAAAGTATGATGATAGTACCTCTTCCATGTTTATATATTGAGTTGTAGGATATTCCCAGCACTATTAATAATCCACCGATTTGACTAGAAACACCCTCATACCTACTACCATAGAGAAACCTCCTAGTGGCCGAAATGTGTGCCTAGATGTAAATATGATGTGATCAAGAATCTTTCCAGAATTCGTACAAAGTGATCAATTCTCAAGGCCATCTACCATTCATAAGAGCTACATTATACCCTCATAGAGTCTTGGAAATGAACCCACTAGTTCAAAACATAGGTAAAAGTCACTATCACGAACCAAACTGGTTAGAACCTGAACCGGTCATCTGAGTTGTTCCGCAGCAAGGCCCAAGAGGCATTCCCGATCCTCCCGGGAAGGCGATAAGAGCCAGTGCATCATAAGAGAGAAAGTGGGAACAATTTTATCTAATAAAAATAAAAAATGCAACAGAAAATTAAAAGAACAATAAGTGAATAAATGACACAAAAAAAGAAAGAACAACCAACAACAACATAGTAACCTGATCATAACAAAAACTCCTCGTGACCCCGAGTGTCACTCACCAATCCACCAAAAACTCTCACCCACTGTGAGAAATCTCTAATAAAACCTACAATAGAATCTAAAAATAGGAAAACACTATAGGCGTGATTATTAAAACTTCATATGCAAACCCATCAAACTATCCCCAAAGAACTACCTATAAATAAAGAATTTCTTAACTCTAGGTTTGAACTAAATTATATAAAATATAGATTTCTACAAACCCATACATTTCCAAAATAAGAGACAATCCATTTCCTTATTTAATTTAGAAACATGATTAATGTTTGAAGGGAAAAGATGCATTACATTTTATAACATTTTTCCAAATAATTTAAAATCTAAATAATCAAAGAAACATCGCATTCATCCTCAAAAACATTTCAAACTCCATTAATGAAATCCATTTTAGTATCCCAGAAACATTTGTAACCCAGTTCACTCTTTATAAAAACAAAATTTACTTACAATGGCTAAACGATCATTTTATCAACACTAATTACACACATTTTAATGAAATCATTTTCATGTAATTTATGCACAATTCAGAACAACTATCTTTCACAATGATCATTTATTCTATAATTATTTATATAATATTATTTACCATTTATTTTAAACTAATGAAATAACAATAAATTAATATATTATTAGTATAGTGTCTACTGTAGTGGGGTAACTACCTCGATTCGTATCTCGAACACGATGACGCGACATTCCTCACAAAGGCACACGAGCACACAAGCCGATGACCACAATATTGCATGTTTTCCTCGCTGACACGCTACAACAACCACACAAAATTTAAAAACTCATAAACATGCACTTAAAACAATATGAATGAATAGAAAGTGCAAAAACTACCTTGACATACATTCAAAACATAATTCGCATCGTCTGTACTATTTAATAAACCACATTAAATTTATAAAACAATTAAATAAGAGAGATACTATAATTTACACAAAATATAGCTGTTCAAAAACCCTTTTTATAATCAAAAATGCACTCGCCACAGAAAATATCAGAACACACACCACTTGCACATTTAGAATTACAAATTGCAGAATTTTATAAAAATAATTAATCATCACACAAATTGATTCTATCAAAATGTACCTTAATTCACATAAGGAGGATACAAAATATAAAATCAAAATTAAGTTCCTTTAAAATTTAAACATCACACCACACCAATTAATCACAAAACATGCCAAATTAATAATTTAGGCGAAATAATTATCCAAACAATCATTATCTACAACAGTGCAGCATTTATTATAAAATAAGTAAACATGATAAAAAAATTAATTAACATTAAATAAATGTAATTCAAGCAATAATTCGAATACCTATAAATATAAAAGAGAAGGGGTTGGCATGAGGTGCGCTTAATCAGTGGGGACATGAAAAAAGGGAAGACGTTTGGCACAATGCTATGTTGCATGGGGAAGATCACCTACATCACCAATGACTGTGCAATGAACGACATGGTTGATGATGGAGATGGTCGAAACAAAGGGGGTGGTCATGATAGGTTTAACAATGTTTGGAAGACGGAAAAGGTGTCGTGCAATGATGGAACAGACTAATGGAAAGTCAGCGGGGTGGCACATAACCGAATCAGAGGCATGACGGGATGGAGATGCACGCGGTTGAGAGAAGACTAGAGGGTGTGCTATGGCCGGAAGGAGGTCCGACTGGAGCATCTACTCATGGAGAGACTGTCAGATGGGGGACGTGCAGTTGGGGGTGAGTTGTTGTAGAGTGGGGTGCCATGATGTGAGTGCGGACATAGCTGGGGCCACTGCTTGCAAGACAGTGAGACGAGTGGAGGGTGCACGACCAGTGGGTTAGAGGGGAGGTGCAAGTGGAGAGGGTGGTGCATGAGTCAGGTGCATGGCGGTTGGACGGTGGGGGAGTTGAGTGGTCGAGGGTGTGCTGAAAGGTGAGCGGAGGTGCACCGGTGTAGGAGGGGTGTTAGGTGGATAGAAACACGACATGGGTTCGCCAGTTAATTGGAGGCAGACGTAGCAAAGGGTGAGGCCAGTAGGAGGTGCAATAAGAAGGAAAGGCAAGCGAGAGAGAGAGATAGAGATATATAGAGAGAGAGAGAGGGAGAGATAGAGAGATACAGAGAGAGGGAGAGAGGGAGAGCTAGAGAGAGAGAGAGGGAGGGAGGGAGGGAGAGAGAGGGAGCGAGAGGGAGAGAGAGGGAGAGATAGAGAGAGAGATGGGGGGGAGAGAGAGAGGGAGTGAGAGAGATGGAGTGAGAGAGAGAGAGAGCGAGAGAGAGAGAGAGAATGTGAGAGAGAGAGAGAGAGGGAGGAAGGGAGGGAGGGAGATAGAGAGATAGAGAGAGAGGGAGAGAGAGAGAGAGGGAGAGAGAGGGGGGAGAGAGAGAGAGGGAGAGGGAGAGAAAGAGAGAGAGGGAGGGAGAGAGAGGGAGGGAGCACGAGAGAGAGAGAGAGAGAGAGAGAGGGAGGGAGGGAGAGAGAGAGGGGGGAGGGGGGGAGAGAGAGAGAGAGCCGTCAGCTATAAGATGGGCGTAGGAGGAGGGACGATGAGGGATGAGGGGGTGGGGCACTATACTATGGGGGAGAGGAAAAACGAGTTATGGGTAGGGGAAAGAGAGGGAAAAAATAAATAATATAATAAGAATAGTAATATCAATATTAATAATAATAATACAGAAAATTCTAATTTGAAAAACATCAAGAATAATCTAAAAATGAAAAAAATAATTAAATTAATAATCACAATTTTTAAATAATAACATAATATTATTGTGCATGACATCATAATATTGTCATTAATATGGTACGTTATCTATATAAATAAATTTTTTATTTTTCAAACCATTTAATTTATTTTTATTCTGCTGATTAAAAAACCGTAACCGCGGTATACTCGGATTGACAACACAACTTTCTCTAGTTGTGCGGTGCCTACGCACCGACCAAAAAAATAATAATAAAACCATGAATTTATAATAATAATAATAATAATAATAATAATAATAATAATAATAATAATACTAATAATAATAATAATAAGACGTTATTAATAATAACACTAATAAGAATAATTATAATCATACCGATTAAAATAGTAATAATAATATAGTTATTAACAACAATAAAAATTTACATAGCAGAACAAATTTAAAAAGTTTCAAATTTTAATTTTCCCAAGACATGAAAATCGTGATGATACTTGGGAAAAGATGTGTGGGATTCCAAAATGTGTTTTTCCTGTGCACCCATCGATGTCAACTCAAAAAGTTACACTTTTTGACAACACTCAAAATATTCTTCCGGGACTCATCCCAAACCCCAAAAAAATTATTTAAGGCCAAAGAAATAATAAAATAAAATAACTGAATAGGTTGGGGTGTGACAATTCTCCCCACCATAATGCTTTCCACCCCAGAAAAATCACAATAAGACCTAGACCAAAAGATAAAGCCCCTTAAGTGTCACTCGCCTCTAAAAGTTTAGGCCCCTTGTGTTGATCGATCCAAACAGTCTCCAAAAACCCATGACACACAACTCAATATTAAAACATGATAACCATAACTGTCACCAAGAAGAATCCAAACCATACATTTCAACCAAGGAACAAACCTAAACAACTTCATACATTTATTCCCATAATCATATTCCAATGAACCGTTGGGTGTACTCCAATCACAACATTTACTCAAGAGGGAGAATTTTGGATTATTCGGTTCCGTACGAGACCACCCTCCACAAAACGATACATCAACTGACACTCATATAGTAATATGGGAAGGCCTGAATGGACTCCCCACCATAATGAATAGGATGACACTAATTTATTTGAAGTGTAACTCGACGATACCAATTGTGGGTCTCCCCATCTTAAGAACTGACTAGATTGACTGAACATGAAAACATTCCTCATAGACCAAAAACCCCCACCACGAGGGGTGAAAAGGGAAGGGCCCAACTGATAGAGAATCCAAATTAATTCCATCACTATGAAATCAACTTCAAACCCATAGAAGAAAAAAAATCATGTGGCACTAAACACAGAGATTATACCAATGACTTTTTACACCATTGGGTTTTTTATGACTACGCACCAGATTCACTCTAGGGCCTATGGCTAGAGCACCGTTTATTGAATCATCTCGTGCCTGGAAGTCAGGCTTCAGAAATTTTCCAAAGATAACACAAAAACAAGAATTTCACCAAACACACAACCAATAAAAAAAATGCTTCAAATAGGTTCTTCAAAACCATTTGTAAGACCAAAGGAAGATAAACACCGCAAAACACTACAAGATATGACCACAAAATACAAGATTCACTTAAAGAAAAAACCTCTGGCTAATCCCCAAACATCACTCTAATCTTTCTGAAAAGTTGAGGTGACCACTGATGAGCTATTTCTGGCATCAGCGTACTTCTTGGAAACACCTCGGCAGAATCACTGCAAGTGACCCAGTCATCCACTGGTGTTGGATGGTCTCAGAGCCCTTGGGAACATTGGTCTCCTGTGACACTTCCTACAACAATGGTGACATATAACATAATTGTGATGTGAAGAAGATGACTGAAGGTCTGAAGGCCTCTTTATTCATCTATTAAAGCCACCAGGATCAGGTCACTTTGTATTATTCCTATCTCTATCCTTTGCACTTCTTCCCATGGACGGTGAAGGATTCACCATCTCATGTCCTCCTGCTAACATAGCTTCTGAAAAAATTCTTTCCCCACAACATTTGAAAAGGCGGTATGTTTGAGCTCTGCTACATTCTACTGCAGTTCAGGTCAGATTCTAGACTCAAATTTTCGATCCATCCTGATATCATTTGCAACTAATCATTGGTCGTACAAAATTAAGTCCATGAAAGGTTGATAAAATTATAGTACCGACTCAACACCCTAATGAACACAACACAATGCCATCTTCATCCTCAGCTTCGTCATGTCAATGAAATATATTTGTATAAACAAAGACATGAAGAACACCCATGTGAGATCTTCTCAAGGCTTGATTTTAGACACAAACTTCCATCATTTCCATGTTTTATCTTGAAGAATAAAGGTAGTAAACTTTAACTACAATGACATAGGAAACCCAACGAAACTAATGTTCTTCTAAATCTTATGCAACCACTCATCATCCTCAAGAGGATCTTCTTGTCCATAAAAGAGAAGATAGATCAATTTATGAAACTCAAAGATGTTGTCTACAAGCTGATCAACTAGAGGATTTGATTTGGACACACCACGTGAAGCTGCACCTTTGACATTCATCAAACCATCGTGGGGGTGAACACTAAGGAACAAGGAAACATATAATTTAATCAAAACATGGTCATCACCATTTTGAATATAACTGTTCATAAGGCGGTTGACTCGGATGACTTACTTTTTGATCCTGCCGACATGATTACACGGCGTGCACCTAGGGGTACACAACCTGTACTTGGTTCCTCTTCCACTCCTCATCGGCGTATCCACATGCCCTGTGTTTCCCTTAACGTAGCTCGTCCTCGAGCTACCAAACGAAACCATGAGATGGCAAAGAACATGCCCATCCCGGTTAAACAACCCGGACTACCCCGGTCTCAGGGTTCTGGCTAAATTCCTCAAGGGGATCCCCACATTAGGAATCGCCTTACCCGGTCCCAACCCATCAAAAGTAAAGCAAACAAAATTTACTAACGTATTTCCCAGACGCATAGTCCTCCCGTGACGCGTCTTCACCCCTGCTCCCCGCTGGCGCTCCTGTAACATCCCAGGTAATTAAAGAATAAATAATTTTCATATTTATTAATATTTGAGAATTAAATATGAATTTTAATTAAAAGGGGTTGCTATGTTCGATAGCGTACCCGATACGCAACGATGAGTTTCTTTGAAACTTACGTAGCACACTAGTAATATAATAATATTATTTTAAATGTTAGTTAACAAGTAGCCGTTGTACTGGCGGGAATGAATATAAATAACTAAAATATGAATAGATATGTTTTTAGATGTTTTTACATTTACCCAATAAAAGATAAAGGCTTAAAATACGGAAAGAGTTCAATTTTAGGCTTTTATACTCTAATTTTCACTAAAGGTTCACTTATCACCTTTTAATGGTGAACCGTCATTAAATATAGTTTTGATCACTCTTATACATTATTTTGGACCAAATAAAACTCTTATTAAGAATCGGGACATCAAATCTTACTTTGTGTAATTTTTGGTACCTTTCTGATAAAGTTCATTTTTTTATGAATAGTGTAAAATGTTGTATTTTACATCAAAACTACTTTTTAATCTAATTTATTTATATGATTAGATTATGTTTTGAATTGGTTTTGAAGTAAAATTAGAATATATTTTTACAATTTTATCCAATGGTGGTCATTGGAATCAATTTCACTTTGAAATTAGACTTAAACTGGTGTCAATCTTTTGATACTTATTGTTTTGTAAAAACACGCTATTTGCTCTGGCAGCGAGAATTAATTATTGAATTAATTAATGTGACTTATATGATTTGAATTTTGTAAAATGGACTTCATTTTTGAATTCGGAATATCAAATATATCTTAGAGTAAATTTTTGGTAATTTTCTGAAAAACTTCAATTTTTGATGAATAGTGAAACCACTAAGTGGTAATCAAGCAAACTGATTTTTCAGTTAAATGAAATTTTACCACTAATGTGTATTGAATTTTGAAAATCCGACATACATGGTTGTCATTAAGAAGTAAAATGTGGTTCAATGAGATTAAAATAATTTTTTGGTGAATAGTAACTTATTAAGTTCTTAATCGCGATTAGTGGTAATTAGTGTAGTTTAAGGTATAAATAATGATTTAATAATATGAAATGACCTAGACACATGTCCCAACCTTATTTGTTGTGTCATGGCCGACCAAGACAAGCCATGGGTCAACTTGGGGACCCCATGTATCCACTTGTGTTGGGAAATGACATAAATTACTTTTTATTTAATGTTAAAGTGAAAATGACACAAACATGATATGTTTTGCGAAAACAATTTTTAAGTGGGGTTATACAAGTCCACATTTTGATTATAAATAGTCATTGGAAAGCTAAAAAGATTTCCTACATCATAGTATTTGTTTTATAATTTTTAGACATTAAATAAATTAAATTATTTATGACATAATAATGATGCAGCGATGACATCATTATTTGACGATTTAAATAAAATAGAAAGATAATGTAAAATCTATGATCTACACATGTCCAAAACCAATTGGATGAGTGGATTTCGAACCCTTATAACCTTATCCACGAATTCTATCAATGTGGGACCTTTTAAAACCGAAAAACATTTTCAAATAAAGTAATGTTTCTTTACTTTCCAAAAGTGCCCCTCCTCTCCTCTTATAAAAGGCCCCCACCTCTACCTCATTTCACACACTCTTCAAGCCATTGGCTCGGCCAACCCCTTCCCATTTTCTCTATCCACATCCCTCTCCTCATCCTAGAGGATTCCCTTTGGGCAGAATCCTTTCAAAGGAAGCCTTTAGGCTCAACTCAAAAGGAGTTACACTTTTTAAAGGTAATTCATTCTCTCATGTTCATTTGTTTTATTTTGCTTCTCCAACCCCCTAAACTCTTTTTATTTACTTCTTTTGTAACAACACCAGTATCTTCAATATACTAGGATGTTGTTATAAGATTTATTTGAGCTACACTCTCACACAACTACATCAAATGGTTAAAGAACATAAGGTTTCCGTGGATGGCGAAATCCTGCCTCCCGAAACGATGATTGTTCAACACTCATTAAACACCTTCAAAGGTGGCCATTATGATGTCACTATTTTTATATATGATATATAATATGTTTATGTTTTCCTTAAGCTTCTGTTTTTTCATTTTGGGCATACCTTTATGGTTTCCATTATGGGTAAAACACGATATCTTCATTTTAGGAAGCGCGGACTACCGCCCCCTAAAAGTGATTTGATTCGTTAATACCATATGTGGGATGTGTAAAGGATAAAGTTAATGATATTATATATGTTATTATACTGGAATTATAATATACTCTTATATCATTATGATTCCATTCCAGAAAATATGAAATAGAAATGGAAGTAGCGTTCATGCGTACGTACGGCTTACCGTCTCCATGAACGGTGCATTTCATTTCTTACCTCTAAATGTGATGTAATATTATAAATGAATGTATGTACTGGATATACATTTTATATATGATATCTACTTCATGAATACCATTCTGGACATAATGAACCTTTGACCAAATTAACAACATGTAAGTGTAAGAAGCCTATTTTTGACTTAAGAACCAAATACCGACAAAATGAACATTATTAACTTAAATGATTACATGATGTTCATAACATGGTATAAAAGGAATAATGAACTTGAAAAAGATTCATAATCAAGTAGAGATTAACTCAAGTTTATTATTCAGGAGTTTAAATAACGGTCGGGTCAAGTCGGATACGAGGTATGGGACTTCGTCTCAATCTCCTTTCATTGAGGCATATTTTATTTTATACACAACTTTCTTTTATACGGTGTATATACCCCTTTGACTTTTACGTTTATTCAAAAGGAATCTTTTTTATACGAAGCGTTTACTAAACGACAAAAGGGAATGTTTTTGTCGTACGTATGCGGCGACAACGACTTCTCCGCCATCGTAACCGTTATTTGAGTTTCGGCTTCCTCTACAAGCCATACCTTCTTTTTTTAAAAGAAAAATAAATACCATGTTTTACTTTGGTATTGAAAATGGTTTTCATAATGTTTTTATTATATCAATGTGTTGTATTGATATCTCGTGATTGAAATGTGGAAATGTTATGTTTCCTTTATGCATGTTTTATGTGATATGATTATGTTATGGTTCTTGGGCATTATTATGAAGACGGGTGGTTCCGTGATAAACTAAGGGCGGGTGAGCCCGTTATAGCTCTCCAATGCATTGGGTAACACGAAGGAGTGAAACGTTAAGGTTTCTCCGAAGATATTTTAGGTAATATACTGTGATGGGTATTCCAAACGTAACCAAGAGGGTTACTCCCTACGTAAGAATGTTATGAATGCCTCAAGTTACCTTTACGTATTATGATTTCTATGATTTATTCATGATTTTATGAGGTATGTTAAAGTGCCTATGTTTTATGGGTAAAGTATGATTTCATTCTTATGTATATATGAACTCATGTTTCCTTTCCATGTTTTTTTTATAACCCATACTGAGTTTTTATGCTCATCCCAAGTTTTTGAAATGTTTTTCACAGGTCAAGGGAAAGGTACATGATAAGATGATAGAGTCAAGGATGTGTCAAGAAATAATCCATGTTTTATTTTAAATGTGTTTCCATTGATGGGAATGAAGAATAATATCTTTATGTAACCACTTTGTTTATATGTGGAATGTAATGCAAGTTTTATGATCTAATTCTCTAAAACTCTAAACCTGAAAAGATCCTCAACGTGTAATCTTGTAATAACTCAATATTAAGTAAGGTTTAAGGCTGGGGCCTTATAGTTGGTATCAAAGGACGGTTTAGACAACTTTAGGAGTTAGAAAAGTGTTAAATTATAATATGATTGAAATGATATAGCATTTACGGATTACCATGTTGCTTCGCCTAAGATATTTCGGTGTTCAGAATGGTTTTCCGCAGAGGAAACAAAGCAGCTATGTTGGGACAACATCAGGAGGAAGACAACCTTCCAAATCAGCAACCTGAGATGGTCGGAATCGGAACTGAACAGTTTTTTGCAGTGATGGCACAGTTGACTCAGGCTATAAATGGTGGTGGTATCCATGCACGAGATCAGCCAGATCAACCGCAGAGGAACATGTCAGTGGTGGAACATTTCATGAGGCAACATCCCCCATCATTCAGAGGATCATCTGACCCTGTGCTAGCTGAAGGGTGGATTAAAGCACTGGAGAAGATTTTTGATGTCATGGGGTGTTCAGACAATCAAAAGGTTAGTCTTGCTATTTACCGTTTGGAGGGTGAAGCAGACCAGTGGTGGTCTATGGTTAAAAATATCAGGGATGCCGATGAGATTGATGCTCTTGACTGGGATGAATTCAAAGGAATGTTTCTTGAGAAGTATTTTCCTAAGGCTGTTCGACTTAGGATGGAAAAACAATTCTTGGAATTGAGGTAAGAGGAAGACTCAGTGGCTGCCTATGAAGAAAGGTTCACTCGATTGGCAAGGTATGCTCCCAATTTTATCCGAGACCTTGATAGTAAAATCAATCGTTTTTACTCAGGATTAAAGCCAAAGTATCGAAGGGCATTAGCTTCTCGTGAGTTTAAAAGTTATGAAAAGCTTGTTCGATGTGCTGAGAAGGTGGAAATGGAGTTTGCCGATGACCAAGTGTTCTATAACAACCAGCAGAAGAAGAGACCGAGGTGGCAGGAGAAAGGTAAGAATTCTTCAAAGAAGTCTGATGGTAAGAGAACTAAGTTTCCAGTTTGTGATAAATGTGGCAAAAGGCATGCTGGGGAATGTCTTCTGAATTCTGGGAAGTGCTACCGATGTTGTAAGATGGGACATAAGGCTCGTGATTGCACTGAAAAGGATCAAGGTGAAGGTAAGAATAAATTTGATTTACAGTTAGTGAAATGTTATAAGTGCAATGAGATGGGTCACTATGCAAACGAGTGTCCGACAAGGAGCTTGAGTGATGGGAAGCAGTTAGACTACAAGCAGAAAGGGGTGGTGAAATCCTTTGCAACTACTTCAGCAGATGTTGGGCCATCGAATGAAGTGGTGTCAGCTCCAGGGAGCTCATTATTTTTCGAAGATTGACTTGAGGTCGGGGTACCATCAGTTGAAAGTAAAAGAAGCAGATGTTCCGAAGACCGCGTTCCGTACTAGATATGTCCAATATGAATTTGTAGTTATGCCTTTGGGGTTAACCAATGCACCTGTTGTATTCATGGACCTTATGAATAAAATTTTCCATGAGTTCTTGGATAAGTTTGTGTTTGTGTTTTGAGGTTTGTGAAGAGGTTGTGTGTGCCTTCTGATTCACAGTTGAAGAGAGAGTTGTTATGTGAAGCTCATAGTTCTCCGTTTTCAGTTCATCCGGGCAGTACTAAGATGTATAGAGATCTGCGGGAGTATTACTGGTGGGATGGAATGAAAAGAGATATTGCTGATTTTACTGTGAAGTGTTTGACTTGTCAGCAGGTTAAAGCTGAGCGGCAGTTACCGAAAGGGATGCTTCAGCCTTTACCAGTGCCAGAGTGGAAATGGGAGAATATATCCATAGACTTTGTTGTTGGATTACCAAAGACATCTCGAGGTAATAATGCAATCTGGGTTATTGTTGATCGCTTGACCAAATCTGCTCATTTCCTTGCTATACGAGATACTTTCTCTCTTGATCAACTTTCCCGTTTGTATCTTAAAGAGATAGTCAGGTTACATGGAGTTCCTCTCTCCATTGTATCAGATCGTGATCCCAGGTTTACTTCCAACTTTTGGAAAGGCCTTCAGAAGTCGTTGGGTACTGAATTAAATTTTAGTACAGCTTTTCATCCTCAATCAGATGGGCAGTAAGAACGAACAATTCAGACATTGGAGGATATGCTACGATCTTGTTCTATGGATTATCAGGGAAGTTGGGACCAACATCTTTCTTTGGTTGAGTTTTCATATAATAACAGTTTTCATTCCAGTATACAGATGGCACCATTTCAGGCATTATTTGGGAAGCGGTGTCGAACTCCAGCTTTCTGGGATGAAGTGGGTGAAAGGAAGTTGATGGGACCAGAATTGGTAGAAGAGATGGCAGAAAAAGTTCAGCTGATTCAGAAACACATGAGAACAGCTCAGAGCAGGCAGAAGAGTTATGCGGATAACCGGAGGAAGGATCTATCTTTCGAGGTAGGTGATCATGTTTTTCTCAAGGTTTCTCCTTGGAAAAGTGTGATGAGATTTGGTAAGAAAGGAAAGTTGAGTCCAAGGTTCATTGGACCATACGAAATTCTAGAGAGAGTTGGATCAGTTGCATACCGAGTGGCTTTACCTCCGAGTTTATCTCAGGTACACAATGTTTTTCACGTTTCGATGTTGAGAAAGTATATGCCAGATCCATCTCATGTTTTGAGTCCAGAGGTAGTTCAGCTGGAAGAGAACCTATCTTATGAGGAACAACCGGTCCAGATTCTTGACCACAGGGAGCAAGTGTTACGGAATAAGGTGATTAGGCAGGTAATGGTTTTGTGGAAAAACCACATGATTGAAGAGGCAACATGGGAATCAGAAAATGCAATGAGGGATAAGTACCCCCATTTATTCGATAAGTAAATAAATTGCGGGGACGCAATTTTCTAAAGGGGGGAAGGATGTAACATCCCAGGTAATTAAAGAATAAATTATTTTCATATTTATTAATATTTGAGAATTAAATATGAATTTTAATTAAAAGGGGTTGCTATGTTCGATAGCGCACCCGATACGCAACGATGAGTTTCTTTGAAACTTACGTAGCACACTAGTAATATAATAATATTATTTTAAATGTTAGTTAACAAGTAGCCGTTGTACTGGCGGGAATGAATATAAATAACTAAAATATGAATAGATATGTTTTTAGATGTTTTTACATTTACCCAATAAAAGATAAAGGCTTAAAATACGGAAAGAGTTCAATTTTAGGCTTTTATACTCTAATTTTCACTAAAGGTTCACTTATCACCTTTTAATGGTGAACCGTCATTAAATATAGTTTTGATCACTCTTATACATTCTTTTGGACCAAATAAAACTCTTATTAAGAATCGGGACATCAAATCTTACTTTGTGTAATTTTTGGTACCTTTCTGATAAAGTTCATTTTTTTTATGAATAGTGTAAAATGTTGTATTTTACATCAAAACTACTTTTTAATCTAATTTATTTATATGATTAGATTATGTTTTGAATTGGTTTTGAAGTAAAATTAGAATATATTTTTACAATTTTATCCAATGGTGGTCATTGGAATCAATTTCACTTTGAAATTAGACTTAAACTGGTGTCAATCTTTTGATACTTATTGTTTTGTAAAAACACGCTATTTGCTCTGGCAGCGGGAATTAATTATTGAATTAATTAATGTGACTTATATGATTTTAATTTTGTAAAATGGACTTCATTTTTGAATTCGGAATATCAAATATAGCTTAGAGTAAATTTTTGGTAATTTTCTGAAAAACTTCAATTTTTGATGAATAGTGAAACCACTAAGTGGTAATCAAGCAAACTGATTTTTCAGTTAAATGAAAGTTTACCACTAATGTGAATTGAATTTTGAAAATCCGACATACATGGTTGTCATTAAGAAGTAAAATGTGGTTCAATGAGATTAAAATAATTTTTTGGTGAATAGTAACTTATTAAGTTCTTAATCGCGATTAGTGGTAATTAGTGTAGTTTAAGGTATAAATAATGATTTAATAATATGAAATGACCTAGACACATGTCCCACCTTATTGGTTGTGTCATGGCCGACCAAGAAAAGCCATGGGTCAACTTGGGGACCCCATGGATCCACTTTTGTTGGGAAATGACATAAATTACTTTTTATTTAATGTTAAAGTGAAAATGACACAAACATGATATGTTTTGCGAAAACAATTTTTAAGTGGGGTTATACAAGTCCAAATTTTGATTATAAATAGTCATAGGAAAGCTAAAAAGATTTCCTACATCATAGTATTTGTTTTATAATTTTTAGACATTATATAAATTAAATTATTTATGACATAATAATGATGCAGCGATGACATCATTATTTGACGATTTAAATAAAATAGAAAGATAATGTAAAATATATGATCTACACATGTCCAAAACCAATTGGATGAGTGGATTTAGAACCCTTATAACCTTATCCACGAATTCTATCAATGTGGGACCTTTTAAAACCGAAACACATTTTCAAATAAAGTAATGTTTCTTTACTTTCCAAAAGTGCCCCTCCTCTCCTCTTATAAAAGGCCCCCGCCTCTACCTCATTTCACACACTCTTAAAGCCATTGGCTCGGCCAACCCCTGCCCATTTGCTCTCTCCACATCCCTCTCCTCATCCTAGAGGATTCCCTTTGGGCAGAATCCTTTCAAAGGAAGCCTTTAGGCTCAACTCAAAAGGAGTTACACTTTTTAAAGGTAATTCATTCTCTCATGTTCATTTGTTTTATTTTGCTTCTCCAACCCCCTAAACTCTTTTTATTTACTTATTTTGTAACAACACCAGTATCTTCAATATACTAGGATGTTGTTATAAGATTTATTTGAGCTACACTCTCACACAACTACATCAAATGGTTAAAGAACATAAGGTTTCCGTGGATGGCGAAATCCTGCCTCCCGAAACGATGATTGTTCAACACTCATTAAACACCTTCAAAGGTGGCCATTATGATGTCACTATTTTTATATATGATATATAATATGTTTATGTTTTCCTTAAGCTTCTGTTTTTTCATTTTGGGCATACCTTTATGGTTTCCATTATGGGTAAAACACGATATCTTCATTTTAGGAAGCGCGGACTACCGCCCCCTAAAAGTGATTTGATTCGTTAATACCATATGTGGGATGTGTAAAGGATAAAGTTAATGATATTATATATGTTATTATACTGGAATTATAATATACTCTTATATCATTATGATTCCATTCCAGAAAATATGAAATAGAAATGGAAGTAGCGTTCATGCGTACGTACGGCTTACCGTCTCCATGAACGGTGCATTTCATTTCTTACCTCTAAATGTGATGTAATATTATAAATGAATGTATGTACTGGATATACATTTTATATATGATATCTACTTCATGAATACCATTCTGGATATAATGAACCTTTGACCAAATTAACAACATGTAAGTGTAAGAAGCCTATTTTTGACTTAAGAACCAAATACCGACAAAATGAACATTATTAACTTAAATGATTACATGATGTTCATAACATGGTATAAAAGGAATAATGAACTTGAAAAAGATTCATAATCAAGTAGAGATTAACTCAAGTTTATTATTCAGGAGTTTAAAGAACGGTCGGGTCAAGTCGGATACGAGGTATGGGACTTCGTCTCAATCTCCTTTCATTGAGGCATATTTTATTTTATACACAACTTTCTTTTATACGGTGTATAAACCCCTTTGACTTTTACGTTTATTCAAAAGGAATCTTTTTTATACGAAGCGTTTACTAAACGAAAAAAGGGAATGTTTTTGTCGTACGTATGCGGCGACAACGACTTCTCCGCCGTCGTAACCGTTATTTGAGTTTCGGCTTCCTCTACAAGCCATACCTTCTTTTTTTAAAAGAAAAATAAATACCATGTTTTACTTTGGTATTGAAAATGGTTTTCATAATGTTTTTATTATATCAATGTGTTGTATTGATATCTCGTGATTGAAATGTGGAAATGTTATGTTTCCTTTATGCATGTTTTATGTGATATGATTATGTTATGGTTCTTGGGCATTATTATGAAGACGGGTGGTTCCGTGATAAACTAAGGGCGGGTGAGCCCGTTATAGCTCTCCAATGCATTGGGTAACGCGAAGGAGTGAAACGTTAAGGTTTCTCCGAAGATATTTTAGGGAATATACTGTGATGGGTATTCCAAACGTAACCAAGAGGGTTACTCCCTACGTAAGAATGTTATGAATGCCTCAAGTTACCTTTACGTATTATGATTTCTATGATTTATTCATGATTTTATGAGGTATGTTAAAGTGCCTATGTTTTATGGGTAAAGTATGATTTCATTCTTATGTATATATGAACTCATGTTTCCTTTCCATGTTTTTTTTTATAACCCATACTGAGTTTTTATGCTCATCCCAAGTTTTTGAAATGTTTTTCACAGGTCAAGGGAAAGGTACATGATAAGATGATAGAGTCAATGATGTGTCAAGAAATAATCCATGTTTTATTTTAAATGTGTTTCCATTGATGGGAATGAAGAATAATATCTTTATGTAACCACTTTGTTTATATGTGGAATGTAATGCAAGTTTTATGATCTAATTCTCTAAAACTCTAAACCTGAAAAGATCCTCAACGTGTAATCTTGTAATAACTCAATATTAAGTAAGGTTTAAGGCTGGGGCCTTATAGCTCCTGTGTCACTTCCAACACCCAATGTAACCCGCACCGCCTCGGTGTCCACCTCCACGAGGTCCTGGCGCCTAACACCTCAAGTAAACTGCATCCATGATGCCCCGATGCCCACGAAACCTCACGTAACCCGCATCCTCGATGCCCTGATGCCCACGGATCCTCAAGTAACCCGCATCCATGATGCCTCGATGCCCTACGGAACCTCATGTAACCTGCATCCACGATTCCTAGATGCCCTACAACACCTCAAGAAACCCGCATCCTCGATGCCCCGATGCCCGCAGCACATCAAGTAACCCGCATCCACGATTCCCTGATTCCCACGGCACCTCAAATACAAATAAAATATAAAATGCATCTGATATGATGCCAATCCCACTAACTAGAATCTAGTCAGTCCACAAGTAACCTGTGCACCACGTACACTCAAAACAGACATGCCTCGAGAGGCCATGCCAAAGGTAAACAAGAAGCTCACGGCCACACACGCGATGTACTTGCCACCGTCATCGGCTCCCCGGTCTGCTCAAACTCTGGCAGCTCCACAGCGTGGACCTGGCCTGAAGCTTGATTGCCTGATGCCTGACCTCTCAGCTGGATGCCACTGTCTCTATCACGACCTCTGCGTGCAGCTGAACCTTGGCTACCCTCTCCTGGTACCAAACCTAAACCTGCACCTGATGCCACAATCTGTCATGGTCCCTGCCTACCGGCGATCTGAGAAGGATGCCTGCAAAACCTCACTAGAAGGCCGACATGTCCACACGCCTGGCACTCCTTCGGGGGCCTATCACACTGAGCCCGAACATTCCCCGGCTGTCCGCACTGAAAACAAACCACTGCCGAACTGCCTCGAGGTGGTCAAGCAGAGTCCTTGGCCTGCCCACCCTGGTGGAACTCATCTCTCCCTCTCTTCCTGCTGTCCAGACCGTCACCTTGAGCTGTCACCCTGCTACAACGAGACTTCTCCCTCTCGTTTCCCTCTGCTATAAGCGCCTAGTTCACCACCTCGGAGAAAGAACTCAACCTGACGATGTTTACTTGAACTCGAATGGTGTGTAGCAAGCCGTCCTCGAAGCGCCTCACCCTATTTGCGTCATCGCTCACCATACCAGGTGCAAAGTGATATAACATTGTGAAGGTGGTGGCATAGTCCATAACGAACATATCTCCCTGCTGGAGACTCAAGAACTCCCGAGCCCTCTCTGCCCTCAGTGTCTCTGGATAAAAGTGCTCGAAGAACCTGTCCTCGAAGTCCTTCCACCCCAGTCCCTCGTGCCTATGAGCATGCACCTGAACGTACCACCATCGCTTCACTGGTCCTCTCAGCATGTACGTCGCCAACTGGACCATCCGCCCTGGATGCGTTTCTAGCTGCTCAAAGATCATGTGCATGCTCTCGATCCAGTTCTCTACCGCCTGTGGACCACTCTCACCCTGGAAAAGCGGCGGGTGCTATGATGGGAACTCCCCTGTCAGATACACCATAGAAGGCTCTGTGCCCTACGCGCCTCTTTCAATCCCCTGCAAGACGCACACTACACTAGCTCGGAGCTGCTCGTCAATCCATGGTCTGGACGCTGCCAAACCTGTCAGCTGCCCTGCATGTACTGGATCTTGTACCTGCTCCTGTCCCTAAGCCTGTACCTACGGCTCGTGCTCTGCCTGTACCGAAGTCTGACCCTGATCCTGCGGTGTTGTACCCTCTCCTACCTGATGCTCCATTGAGTCGTGGAATAGTAACCCGCTGAATACCATAAATGGCCAGACATCCCATACATATACATCAATATATATTCTACGCAGATAAATTAAGCAGTAAATGACAGTGCATAACAACTACCCTTACACCCCCTCACCCAACCCATGCCCCATGGCATCCCAGCCTCATGGCCTCCTTACCCGCTCAACAGAGCCAAGTATCGTAGTACCTCGGGCCATGCCCGTCCTGACAACTCACGTTGCCTCAAACCGACGACCGAGTCACCCAATCCTGACAGTAACACTTCCTCAACATAGTACCTGTCTGCTCTCATAGAGCCAGACCCAAAACCTGCAACATGAAATTTTACAGAAATACAAGCATGGAATAACCATAGAAGTATACAAGAAATTCTATCAGGAGTTTCACCTATGCACATTTCAAGAAGATAAAGCATGGTAATTGATTTCTTTTATTCACATGGTATTATCACTTCACAGAGCATACATGCAGTTATGAAATTTAAATTCCCTAAGTGTGCCTATCAAAAGACATACAAACAAGCCTCGCCTTTCTGGCCAAGGTCTTAACATCACAATCAATAACATCACACAACAAGTGAGACACCAAGTTGGAAATTATATAAACGGTAATCTGAGAAAAATCAAACAGAAATTCCCACCCCCGACAACTCAATCCATCCCTCGTACCTAGGGTTCCAGGAACCCATGCACAAGTTCAAAAACCAAGTTCCAACAACAACCTATCTCCAGTCTACCATATCCCACATAGTAAAACTGGAAGAAATAAAACGAGAAGTCTAAAACTCATTAGTATCTAGCAAGATGCTACCAAATCCTTGCCAAGAACTCCACTAATACCACATTGTAATGACCCGGACCCAGCCAGCCACCCGAACTATGCCAAACAGGTCGAGTGTTACTACCTTAGGCGCACCTCCCCGAACGCCAAAGGCTGCCGACTAGCAGTGAGGGTTTGATAGGTATAGTGGTGAGGCTATACCCTCTCGGAGGATCATAGTAAGGGTACTAGTACAAGTATAAACTAGAATATGCAGCGGATATAAATGACTCAGCAGAATTCAACCAGACCCGCAAAGCGGAAGCATACCAAATATCAATAAACCAACGGAATCAATATAGAAAACAACTACAACGGAAAGTAAACACAACAACATGCTGATAACAAGTAACTACTACCAAGCAGTAAACAGGATTACAGAGCAGGTCACATGCAACTGAATATAAAAAGGCACCAATGGCTAACCAATAGTAGCTACAACAAGTAATCATGCCAGTACAGAAAATAATGCTAATCAAAGTAAACCAAGCTAGGAATTACCTAAAGGTCCATACCAATCTCCAAGCCCAACAACACTAAGGTCTAGCTCCTGAGGCTGACCCTCTACCTGCATGAAATCTCATAAAGTCTACACACATCCCGAAGGGCCCGTGTAGGGTGTGAGAAAAATCTCAGTAGGATACCACCCAACGGTGCATACCCAATATGAGTGTTTAAGCAATTATGCATTTCTAAGAAAGGAGTAAATAGTACAATGCTCAAATAAATACAAACTCCACTAGTGCTCAATAGACACCATGGAGCATCACCTGCTTCGGCCAACGTCGGAATCTCTTTCATTAACCCCGCACCATGTGACTTCTGACACCCCATGTCTCAAGTACCGACGTCCCGAAGGCACACCCAAGAATTGTAACTCGGCACCATGTGCCTCCTGACACATAGTGTCTCAAGTACCGATGTCCCGAAGGCACATCCAAAATAGTAACCCAGCACCATGTGCCTCCTGACACCCCGTGTCTCAAGTACCGACGTCCCGAAGGCACACCCAAAATAGTAACTCGACACCTCCTGACACCCCGTGGCTCAAGTACCGACATCCCAAAGGCATGCCCAAAAAAGTAACCCGGCACCATGTGCCTCCTGACACCCCGTGTCTCACGTACCAACGTCTCGAAGGCACGCCCAATCCTCTGAAGGCTCCTCACCTCCCACGTGGCGTCCTACGGCAAGCACCCCCAACCAAAATACCTAACCGCGACTACGTGGGCCTCTACCCACACGAGTGGTCAAAACCACCTCATCACGGAGTATCTCTGTCTGCACACTACTCAAAAGTACCCGGTGAGCAGTAATCACCTCTATAAGTCCCCAAGCCACATCATGTCCCACACCTCATGTCCTTGCGAACCTGTCGCTCAAGTCTGATGGCCCTGCCATCCAAGTAACCTGGGCCAAGCTCAACCTGACAGTCCAACTGCCTCAAGCCGACGTCCATGATGCCCAATCCCGTGGTAGCAACCACCCAAAGTAACACGATCCGAAGCCCCAACCTGTGATCCTCGTCACCCGACAATATACCCGGGCCACACCCCAACACAGTAATATCAAACATCGCATATTCACATATGAAAGCATCACGTCAAACCGGAAACTACGAAACAGTCACAATGCAATAACTTCTTCTAATCCACACCAGCACCTAACTCATTCAAAAAACAGTTTAGAAAGATAGGGAAACATTTAATTGTGCAAGCAAAGGCCCCCAACGATCGTGATTTTCAATAGGCAGAATCCTTTTCAATTCACAACATAACAATAGGATAAACAAGGATAAACAAAACAACATTAATTAATTAAACTAAACAGTTTAATACTTTAATATTCAAATGAAACCATTTTGGCGCTCCCCGACCAATATTTTCCGACGAGCAACGGCCTCTCACCTGGCCCCGCTCACGGAAACTGGTAACCGGGCATAGCCAAAGGCATCCTAGGGGTCCCATAACAATACAGTATAAAGAAAATAGATAAAACAGGCTCTGCTCCAAATACTCGAAAACCCGCCGAAGGCCGCGTTACCAAAAAAAACACAAAAAAACAAAAAATAGATATACACCACTTACCTGAGACTCGCACGATGTTACTCCTCTGGTAACACACGCCAATTCGGTTTAAAACGTGGTAGATCTAAAAACGATTCAATACCTCTCATGCGCCTATAACTAGTTCTAGAACGAAAATCAGACAAAATGGCCCAAGTGGAATTGAGGCCTTACCAAGGGGGTTCCAACGCACCAAATGGTGTTCAGATTGGACTTCGGATGAATAACCGGGAAGGATTTGAAATCTCGGCCGAATCCAGGTGGAGGAATTGAGTTCTGCCTCAATACGAGGCTACTGCCTATTTTGAGCGAAACAAGAAAGTACACGGCGTGTACTTTTGGACTACACACCGTGTATGGGTCATTTAACTGTTCATAAGGTGGCTGACTCGGCCGACTTACTTTTTGATCCTATTGACATGAGTACACGGCGTGCACCTAGGGGTACACGGCATGTACTTGGTTCCTCTTCCACTCCTCGCCGGCGTATCAACGTGCCCCGTGTTTCCCTTACACACGGCTAGACTACATGGCGTGTTAAAAGGAAACATGACGTGTCCCTGGTTCTACCCGGCCATGGCCTATACTCCATGTATGGCCTCACACGGACGGGGTTACACACGGCGTGTTTCAAAAATACACGTCGTGTAGTAAGATATCACTACAGGTTCACCGCACGGCATGTACTTGGAGAGTACACGGCCGGTCCACACGGCCACACATTCACGGAGTGTACTAAATGTACATGGCGTGTAGTCTGGAAATTTCCAGAAACTGCCCAGATTTTCCAAACTTCTCGAAACTCCGCCAAAAGTTCAAACAGTGTCGGGATTTTGACCCGTTCCAAAAACTCGGGTTCTTACAAAAAAACCTCGTAAGCCTGTGGGTATTATTCGATATGCCTATGGGCATATTCCTATGGGTTTAGATTCTCTTTACATGAGGGTAAGGGTTTATGTGCCCGAGGACACTTATTGTTTGGTGGGTGCCTACTGGGATTTATTTCTCACACACTGTCTGGGTCATGTCTTCAGCCCAAACAAATTATATTTCTGCAGGTATGGATAAGGACAAGGGTCCTTATACAGGTACATGAGTGTTGCTGCGGTGTAGGGGATCATGGGACCGATCTTAGGCTCACGATGCTGCAAGATGTTTTGTTTTGTTGTGTTGTACCTGTACTTCCCATTATATCATATTGTACTACTGTGTAACTTTTTTTGGATGTTTTCATAGAATAGTGACTTTCTGTATCTTGATATATATATATATATATGACCACTGGTTCTTTTTTACTACAGTTGTTCATTTCATTTATGTATGTTTTAGTTCTTCTGTTGTTGTTGTATGTTTTGTTCTTGTATTCCGCTACACTACACTTTGATGAATGAGGGCATAGTTTCCTCACTATCAGACCTGGGCCCTCGTTGCTAGTTGGCATCCTCTGGCATTTGAGGAAATGCGATTGAGGTAATGTGACCAACTGAGTTTGGGGCACCATGGAGTGTTACTCGGATCCGGGATGTTACAAGAGTGAAATAATTTCAAAGTAAAAATTCATTTTAATGGAGATAAAATGAAATATCTCATTTTTTATGAATACATTTTTCAAAAATTTGGTTTCTTTTTTTATATCATGTGTTACACTCGATAAATAATTTTAACAAACAACAATATACTATTATTATTTAAAGTTGTCAATTATAACCTACAGAATATTTTTTCATATGAATTGTATTTACAATATTTAAAAAATATTTATGATGGTTTTTGAAAAATAAATTATATTTTCTAGTAGATTTCATATATTATTTAAAAAAACATTTTTCTTCACAAATGGTTTTTTATTTATATTCATGATAAAATAATATAATTTTTTCCAATTATTTAATTTTTTTGGAAGAATGAAATTCATTTATTAAATAATAAATTAAATATTGTAAAATTATATTTTTAAAAAATATCCGAATATATTATATTTTTGATGAATAATGAAATATACTGATTTTTATTAAACACTGCCTTTTAATTTAACATATTGATGAAGATTAATTTTATTTGAAAATATGTTTAAAGTAAAATTAGTATAATTATAATATACTTTATACAATTTAGTTCATTTAAATAAATTTTATGTTCACTTTTTATATGAAAATTTTTTATATATATTATAACTTTTTCTTTGGATGACCTATTTTGCGTCGCATATTTGGGTTTATTTAATATAAATATATGCTATTTTTGTGAAATTAATTTCATTAAATTTATACTATATTTTTAATTATAATAATTTATATGATAAATTATACTTAATTTTTTTTCGTAATGAATAATAAAAATTTTATAATTTAATTATTGCGGTTAAGGGTAAAACAATGTTTACTGGGGGCGTTAAACCAATATAAAAGGGAATGAATTATAATTAATATTATCTGAATATTATTTTATGGAAACAATTAAACTATATACTATCCAACCATAGAATATAAAATCATTTGTAAGAATCTTTCATAGAAATATCTTTATCATTTTCTATACTTTTAAGAAATTTAATAGTTCTTCTCAAGTGGGATCTCTCACATACCTATAAAAGGACATCACCTATCATATGTTATCCACACATCATGAGATATTAGGCTTAATCAAGACATTCCCAAAAAAAATTAATCATCTATTTCCATGTATTATAGGCCTTATTATGATTAGGAAACCATCCTAATAAGGATTTTGGTGAAATTGTAAAGAGGATTCTTGAAGAAGATGTATTGTTCTTAAATTAGTGTTTTTAAATTCATACACCTCCCTATAATATTCTAAAATTATGATGTAATAATAACAATAGTACATAACATATTATTATTTTTTATTATTTTAATGAAATATTATATATCTATCTCCCCTTTCATAAAATTGGAAATGAATACTTCGATAATATATACAGGGACTACCACCATGCGAACAGCTATTATTGGTTTTCTGTCACAACCTCTCACAGATGGATATAATTATAAATAATAAATAATTATTGTCGTTATGAAATTTTAATACTTCTAGAATTATAATTTCAAATCTAACCTATTACCTTCCAATCTATTGGAATGTGATAATGTCGCTCATGCATATGTGTGGATTTTCTCGTTCATTAATCAATGTGAAATGTTTTTCATTATATTTTGACATTGATAGTAATATTGATATACTTAATGAATATATACAATATATATTTTTTTTTAAAAAAATTAATCATTAAATGGGGATAAATATTTAACTTCCTTTCATTCAATCTGTTGAAAAATAGAAACAACATTCATGTGTACGTATAACCTACTATCTCCATGAATGACGTGATTCTTTTTTCAATGCCTAATTTTAATAGAATATTATTAATAAATCTATAATTTATATAATTTATATTTATATCATGTTTAAAATTATAGATATTATAAAAACAACACCAATGTAAAAGGACAAAAAATACTTAACCAAAGCATACATGAAAAAATGTAGTTATCACCTAAACCATGAATTTAATAAGGAATCTTAGATAAAAAGTTGTTAAATGATTATAAGTAAATAATAAATTGTATGATATATATATTTATGGTTTTTAATGTATTAATGATAACATTGTATTTATTATATAGTATTTCTGAATGTGTTCAATTAATTTTGAGACTTGGGGTAAGAGATTTTTTTCTCACTCTTAGTTTTGTGAGATACATGCCTTATTCACTACTTGTGTCTTTTATGTGTTGTATTTAATAGCCATGAATGTATTTTATGATTTTTATATTTAATCATATAGGGTATTACAATCCATCTGTATTTATTTGTTTTATAGGAATTATGTTTCAAAATTTACCCATGTGGTATGGGATTTATGTATCATTTTATTTTAAATTGAGATATTTTATGCTTAAATTTCAATAAAAAGAAATTATATGATCCACTAATGAAAAAACTCATTAATTCTATTATAATATTGTTATTTATAGAATTTATAATTTTCCCTTCATTTTCCTCACATTAAGAGCACAAGTAATAGAATTGAATTTTTAAGGAAAATTGTCTTTATTTTCACATAAATTAAAAACCCTTCCTATTCCATGTCCATATTTTCTAAAACAAATTTCAATAATGTTTTTAATAATATAAAATTATTTATTAATGTAATTTTAACCCTTTTTAAGAATTTCACAAATTGGTTTGAAATCAATCTTCTTGTTGTATTCCAAAAGAGGTACATTTTAACTTTTTACCCAGGTGTGAAAGGAATGATTTATTTTAACATGTATGAGATGAATAAAATTATATGCCATAAAAAGATATAAAAGATGTAAATATTCTTTTAAAATTTTCAAATAATATTTTCAAACATATGTATTTTCAAATTTTTGGGTAAATTTTTTATTTTAAAAATGTGATTTTCTTATTTGAAATTCTCTTTTCATCATAAAAGTTATAATTATATCATTATGGAATTATTATTCATCAATGACAACAACCTTGGGTATTTTTAATATATCCTAGGGATATTATATAATGGAACCATACAAATTATTTATCTATATGGATTATGTTTATGATGATTAAATGATTATGAAACCAATTTATTACCAAGGGTTCTGCTACAATGATTGGTTAAATGTTTATGAAAACCATCTTCTTTGCACATGTTACAATATAATGATATGATCAATGTTATAGGACATTATAAAACATATATATATATATATATATATTATTTTTATTATATGGTGGGTATTCCCATATTTATAAATCCCTCCAATGAATTTGGTAAATTATTATATCTCATGAGATAATTATGGTATGTGTGTTGATGTGCCTGATCCATTGTGGGATGAATGTTGAATTTCTTGATAAAATATAAGAAAAATTAGATGTTCTTAATCTACTATGGAGTGAATTTAGTTTTTCAGGATCTATTGTTACATGGGAAACAAGTACGAATCTATGATCCACTATGATTCTATGGTCTCTATAGTTGAACTTGACATATGAAATGGTTTTAATACTTATGATGGAGGCTGAATTTTATGATATGAATTTATGGTTTATGAATGATTTATGATTATTTACCTTCCATATGAATAATATCTTTTGAAATTGTGAAGGATTACTCCATGATTCATTTTTATTATATTTTAAGGATTTGGTATGAAATGTTTTTGTAAATCTCCTAAACTCATACCTTTATGTCTGTCATATTTTTTCATATGATCATCTATTAATATCTCCCATGTTTACCCTTATAGACTATCTGATATCACCCATTCTTATGTTTCATTTCTCCTGGTTATAATGAAAAATTTAAGTATATTATTTTAATTAAGTTTATGGTTTTTAAAACCCTTATGCTATATGTTTATCATCTTTCATGATGTAAATTGATTGAGAATCTAGAATCTGAATACAGTAAACCTTAATTGTCCTCGGGCATATATTTTTGGAATGTATTTAATATAAATCTAAAAAGTTGAAATATTTATATATCAAAATCCATCATCATTATATATGTGATATGAATTTATAAAAAATCATAAAATTATAATATGTACTATGTTGTTTCCAGGTCATTTTAACATTAAAATAATCATACTATGACTATAATAATTTTCACCTATAAAATAATAGTTCAATGTATTGTCAAAAACTACCCATAATTTTTATTCCTAAAAATAAACAAATAAATTAAATTCATCATTTTGGACAATTCATGATTTATTTAATACTCTAATGAAATATACCTTCATTTTCAAAACTATAAAAAAAACTCAATTAATTAATAAATATGGGGGAATATAATGAATTGAATTTAAAAAATATATATAATTTTTTTTTCCTAGAGTATTCATACACACAAAAATTATTCAAACACAAACACATCCCCTTCGACGCCATTTCAATGTCTATGAGACTACTACATTTTTTGAAACATAGAAAAAACATTAGACTTATTTTTTACAAAATAAATCAATATATAAATTCTGATTCCTCAATGACTGTCAAATCATAAATATATCCACTAGGAGAATGTAATGAAATGGGTCCCCAAACAGTAAAATATATAATATTATACATTCCTACCATCAATGGCCTTCTTTTTTTATAATCCAAACTATTTTATACTTTTTAAGAGTACATTCCACATAGATTCTAATATCACCCAATTTCATATCTTGTAGAATTACCTTCATCATAAGAAAAATTATTTTATTTTCAATCATATGAAGCAATCTATAATACAAGGTTTTATAACTGACCTCAAAAACTAAAAATGTCACAGTGTTCTTTGAATCATTTTTAATGAAATATTTCTCATTCTGTACTCAATTTATGATAACCATAATACACATAGGGATATTTCAAGACCCCCTAGTAAATATTTTATAATATATATTATCATAAATCAATCAAAAATATTTTAAATTATATTGATGAATAAGAATGTATATAATAATATTTAATATCCAGTAATTTTCATTATATGTTTAAATTTTTATGAAACATATTCTATAAATATCCTTAGTTTCAACAAAAAAAGGTTTAACTTTGTAAAATTAAATATAATTTTTCTATAGATATTTAATTTTCACTATTGTATGAAAGGAAGCACTAAACTCCATTATCCAAGACTCCATGAGACTCTTTACATTGAGCATTATTTTAATTTTTTAGATATCTATAATATTTTTTTTCTGATTAACTAGATAAATATTTTTAGCTTCCCATATATTCCTTATTGACTTATACATTTCTTCCATATCTCTTATATCTGAGAACTTTCCCTTTAGTATTATTTTTGATAAGTTGTCTTTAATTTTACTGACATATCACGTTTTCCTAATTCAATGATCTTACCTTTTATAAATACTCATTGAATTTCTATATAACTTTTCCAAATTATTTTTTATAATATATTCACTTAGGATTAAAGCATAAACCATATTCAATTTTAATTTTGATGTTCCATAAGAACTAATCATCACATTGAATGTCACATCCCATATACTAAAAATGATGATAGGATACATAATGAATTGAATTAAACTGTGAAATAAATATACAATAAAAAATATATAATGTAATTATATTTAATTCAAAATTTTGGTTGGTGATAGGATTACATTCTTCTATTTTTAGATTGACTATCCAATGAATAAACAAATAGATGTAAAAGGATTTTCAAAAATATCTGAAAAACAATCATTAATCTTACAATAGTATTCACCACATTAATGTTGAATACATCCTCTATCACAGATATTCAATGTACAATTACTAAGGATTGTTGATATAATAAATCAATATTTGAATCTAACGATATTTTTTTCTTCGTCACTATTAATGGAATGGTCATCATCTTCAATTACTATTAGTATTCAATCTAAGTCTTCTAGAACCTAATGTTATTTCCATAAATGTTATCAAAGTTTACTTTACTTAATAAATTTAGATTTTTTATGATTAATTTACCATATTTGAACCTCAAAGATTCTCTAAAACAACTTTTTATTGAATAGAGGGAATAAAATAGAAATCAAAATGAAAAAATATTGATCATGAAAATTAACATTGTTCTGGAAGAATACCCCACACCCAGAGATGGGGTGAATAATTTACTATTTATGATAAGATTTACATGTAATCTATAGGGCACAAAAAGTCATTTTATTATCATCTCCAATAGAAAATAAATATATGAAAAAATATAAAATAATAAATATATAATCCATGGGAAAATAAATTCTCCATTCATATATCAAATTAATATTCAACTACGTGTGATATAAATTCACCATCATTTACCCAACTCGGTAATATTTGTCATCATGTGAATAAAAATTCCTCCAAATTCATGCCGTGAGAATGTTAACATCATAATGTTTTCAATTTCACTATATTTGATAACAAAAATTTACACTATTATAAAGTTAGGATAACATATAATCGAGATCCACATAAATTAATAAGGTAAGACACACCATATATGGTACTAATATTATACCCCCCTTTAAAAAAACATTGTGGAATCATTGGGTCCAATTGGTTCATCTACACATTAATTCCTCCAAACAACTTAACAAAAATTCATAGACCCAATTTTTCTTGGAAGAAAATTGGTAAATTAAAAGTAGGCATTAGAGTAGAACCTCACCACCTATGAAAAAAAATTCTATTAGTACACAAATACGTGATATGAAGGGATCATAAGAGGTGGTCATTGACAATAGAATAACATTTTTCCATGAACATTGTTACAAGGATCATACATTGGAATTTATAGATAAAGAACCAATGTTATCCCAATTGTCCACATTTGTGAATGATACGCATAAAATATTTCTCTCATATCATCGTATTTCTATTTTAAATCAATGTAAGTAGTTTAATGATGAATTTTATTTCCATTAGCCAGAATAATATATAAGGATCCCTAATTAAACATTTAGAATTACATAAATCTTAAGCCTTTATAAAAACCATTAATATCACCAAATTGTTATCTAGAAATAATACTACAAAATTGTGATAAAAGTTTCTTCTGTTTATTCTCATATATTCTATCATTTTTATCATTTATTAAAAAATTCAAAATAAAATATTTTTTATTTAACACTTTAATAATTTTCACAAATTGATTCTTTAGATAAATATCCCTTTAAAACTTATCATTTTGATTCCAAAAATATTATTTTACTTCATCAAAATATTTCCCATGAGTTTCTACAACTCCTTTAGCTTCATTATTTCCATCCTCAAAATTGAAAACCCCAAATCACCTTGATTTTTTATCTCTACTAATCATAACTAAAAAAATATTTATTTCTTTATATTCATCAACACATTTTTTATAGATCATCAACATTTACTGATTTTATAATATTATTTATGAATACATCATTAAAATTTTATTTTCCTCTAACTAGCTCCCATTAATATTTTCAAATAAAGGGATCCAAAAAAATTTCCTTATCTTTGAAAAGATTGACATTCATGTTTTATATAACATTTTAAACATACTTCTCTTTGAAAAATTATATAAATAAAAATAAATTTTACTGGCCATAGTAATCTAAATAATCCATGTTTGAAATGTTGTTTTCAATCACCATTATTATAATTTTTTAAAAGGCACCATTAATTTTTAGATTAATGAATTTGTAATGTATTGATTATAATTTTCTTAAAAGAATGGGGTATATGTATCCTTTATATTTTAAATGAATATTTAAATATCATGTTTTTATAAAGATCCACCATTATATATTTTCTTAAAAATCTTGATCGACTTTATCAGTTCTTTTAATAATCATTGATAGTGTCCTCTATTATTAGAACTAAAATGCAGACTAATAAAACATGTCTATTGTCAATTCATACATCAGTATTAAAAAATCATTACATATATTTTTTTAGTTCGTATAAATTAATTTAATAATATAAAATAATAATAATATATATGAATATAATATACATGTATGATACTATATATAATTGAATATTTATATTATAAAATATATGTGTGTGTGTGTTTGTATGTGTGAGTATATATATTAATTTTCATGGGGTTATCCCCTAAAACCTGATAGAGATATGCTATATGTTTTCTAATATCACAATGTTGGATTTAGAAAAATATTATGGTAGGTAATCCGTATATACCAAACAAATCGAATGCCCTAGGAAACCAAATTGAAAGGAATGAGATGTGATATCACATCATTTCCTTTTTCCATTTCATACTGTATGATTATATCATATCCTAATTATTAGGATATTTATGAATTATATCCTATAATTCAGTTTGTTAGTGGAACATTAAACGTTAACATTATTCCATATCCCACTGGAGGCTATCATTATTATTTGTCTCATATAATGAAACATACAGAGTTTCATACACTTTTATATGTCAAATTCATGATAAATCAAAGAGTTAAAAATTATGTCATCATTATCATTACTAAAACTTTTGAAAATGTATGAGAAAATATGTAGAAATCTCAAGGACTCCCATATTGGCCTATATAAATTGTATAAAAGAAAAAAATGGAATCCAATCATGGGTGCTCCTCTAGTCAATTCTCTTCTCTAACACACTCTTACCCTTCTTCTTTTGGCATCATGAGGTAATTGTATATCATGAAAATTAGGATAATCCCACCCATTAATTAGGTCATTCATCAATTTATCTCTCTAAAACACACAAATAAAGATGTGATAAATGTATAACTCTAGTGTACGGTGTACATGTTTCTATTTCTAATCATACGTGGTATCAATTTCAATGCATTTGATCTTGGTCAAGGGGTTCTGGTTGTCTTCATTTTTTTTCAGAAGTGTTAATAAATGATATGAAACCAAATAGTAGTGTCAAATACATCCCATGTTGTTTTATTCATGAAACAATGTTTTAAAATGAAGAAAATCAGAATATTTTGTAATTATATAGATTGAATCATTAAAAAATACACGGATTTCATATTATGGAATGTTTTATATGCAATTGTGCATGATATGGGGAAATCATAATGTATATTAACATAAATTTTCATTATTTACATTTCATAAAATATATCTAGATATTTGATAGTAAATATTGGATATATTTCAAAATATTATAGTTAGTCATTAAAGGTGAAATTTCATACCACCACATATGAATTATAAAGCAGAATATCATTTTCAACTAACTCATGAATTTAGATATATAATATATCTTAAAAAATTAATATTATGGAATTTTTTATATGCAATTGTGCATGATATGGGGAAATCATAATGTATATTAACATAAATTTTCATTATTTACATTTCATAAAATATATCTAGGTATTGTAGAGGAAATATTGGATATATTTCAAAATATTAGAGTTAGTCATTAAAGGTGAAATTTCATACCACCACATATGAATTATAAAGCAGAATATAATTTTCAACTAACTCCTGAGTTTAGATATATAATATATCATAAAAAATTATTAAAAGTCTATATTATATATATATATGTTTGCAACACATATTATAACCATTGATATAGGTTTTAAAATAAATCATGGATTAAGACATATTGTATGTAATAAAATATGGATTATCAGATTGTTTTTACAAATTATTCATTATGAAGATAATTCAATAATGGATATTTTATTTAAATTATAAAACTCATATTTTGGTATAATTATTTAATGTATAATGTGTCTAAATAAAACATTGTAAGATTATAATAGACCCATGGATAAATCTCAAATGACACTCAATTGGTGGGGTCTTCCCTAGCTGTTTAATTAGCATGGAGTAGGGGCGACATTGGTAGTCTAGGAATTAGAGTATTGGAAGAGACGACGTGAACGATGGTATGTTATCCAATCATTAGGATGGTGATGTGTGAACATGGTGTCTGTTATCGATGAAAACAAGAGCATATACTGATGTATGGTGGGGCACACAACACGATGTAAAGGAATCAACAGAGATGTGAGAGTGAATTGGGATGATAGGAGAGATTCTCCCTACATATTTAAAGAAGAAGAAAAATAATAATAATAAAATAATTATTAAACCCTTCGAGTGGTTTTGGGTATGGTTGGGGTAGGGTGCACATAACGATTTCAAATTCATGATTTCTTGAAATTGTGTACATAAAAATTTAATTCAAAATAATTCTTAATAAATTAAAATGCTATTAAAATAATAAGAATAATTAATTATATAATATAATGATTATTTTTCTAATTATAATAAATAATATATGTTATCATTATTATAAAATGGTCAAAATATTATTTTTTAAAACATGTTTTCACAAAGTCATCATCACAGATGACTCCTTTATGATGTTAATTTTGTTTTTAATTGTTTTTTCCTTAATATTAATTTATAAAATCATTATTATATAAAATAGTTAATATTAAAGGATAGTTAAGAAATAAAAATAAATTATAATTAATACTATTAATACAAATTAATATTAGCATTATTTATAATAATAAACATTTAATATTTATGTAATATGTGAATCAATTATTATAATTAAAACATAATGTTTTATTGTTATTTTAATTATTATTATAATTCATATTTTATTTTTGCTAAAAAAAATTAATTTATTTCATGATATAATTTAATATAATAATAAAAGATAATATTATTACATAACTACAAGTTGTAATTAAATTATTTACATTTCGTAATAAATAGTATTATTAATTTAATATTAAATAAATAATAAATATTAAAAAATGATGCTATATATAATTTGTCATCAATAATTAGAATATTCATACTGTGAATAATTATTCAATTTAATATTTCAAAATAAATACAATAATATGATATAATTTATATTGTAATTATATATTTATCCATGTCTTGTGTTGTCTTTAATTAAATATTTATTCATTTATTATAAAGTAATTTTAATAATTTTTAAATATAATCACTAAAAATATTATATTATTATTTAGTAAATGAAATTTGACCACATTTAAAAAAATTTAATCATAAAATATAAATTAGATGATGTCTATTATTAATCTAAAACGATCTTCAATTACAATGTAATTAAAATTGATTTATTTTAAATATTTACAATAACTCTCAAGTTATAAAAAAATTAAGATGGACAAAAATACCTACAAAAAATGGATTGGGCCAGAGGCTACATGTATATAAATCAAAAAAATTAAAAGAAACTATTTGGATGTAGTAGTAGTATGATTTTTTAAAAATAGAAAATTATGACTGTAGCCGTTTGAATTATTTTAACTTGTGATTAATAGCAATGTATAAAAAATCAAACTACCACTCATAAATAAATCCCCAAAATTACAGAACCACCATTTTAATGAAAATTTTCATTATTTTTTAAATGATTGTTAATAATTTTCATTTTTTTACATATGAAATAACAATATCTCTTGGGGAATTTTCTTCAATATATGAATATTTAGTGCCAAATTAGTAATGAAAATATACTCTTAGTTACATAAATGGAACAAAACTAATTAATTTCTTAATATATTCCATTATAATTAGAAAAATAATATTATAATGTTAGTTAATGTGAATGAAGAATGTAATAACATTGAGTATGGTAATAGAACATAGTGGTTCTAGCCATACCGGGCTCAGTGAGACTGGGAGTAGTGAATGATATATTATGAGTTGTACTCTTTCCTCTACTGGAGAAGACGAAGCATGAAATTATTACTACTAAAATATATAGGTCAAAATAGGGACATAGAATATAATATATTTATGATGAATACAATAATATGTAGATAACTAGCAAAGATAATTTCAAGACGTCACTAGAAAAAAACTTGATAATGTGGTTGCATCTATAAAACTCATGAAAATATTATACTTTTAAGAAGGGTTCATCGACTGTGGTTATGAATCTGTTTCTTATCCATGTTTTCCAAAAATTTCAGTTTATTTAAATACATAATAGTGAATGAAATGTGCACTAAATACACTACCAAATAGTAGCTGTTTTTTAGACCGTGATGTGGTCTATGCTGATGTCCAACACAATATAGTGAAGGTCTCTATGTCATGGTGATGTGTATTTCATTTTATATATTTTTTTGAAATATCACATTCATCGTCCGTCTTCTCCAACTCCATCTATAATGAATTGTTATAACCATCATGTTATGATGATAAATTGAGAATTAATATCTCAAATAAATGTTTAAATGTTTAAAATTTAAGAGTGATGGGCCCCCGAAATGGGTACACCACTAACAAAAGAAGACGAATTAGTAGCGCTTAATATTTTAATGATTCTTCTAGTTTGAAATAAAAATATATAATCAAATAAATAATGATAAATTAAAATATTAATTTTAACCATACTCAATGGAAAAAATAAAAAAAATAGTGGAAGGTATAATAAATTTTAAAAGGATTTTCACTAGTGTGGGTGACTACATCTTTAATGTGATATGTATCATCGGATTGAGAAAATTATCAATAATTTTTTTCATCAATTACAAGTGGGTATGTTCAAATATCATAAAATAACAGTGTTTCCAATCACAAATATAGTCTCTTATATGAAGTAACTAACTCACACCAGTATTACAAGTAATTGAATGAGATGTGAAACATTGCATGATGGTTCTTATTGATTCAACAACAACTAATAATATTACTCTTTAATATTTCGATAAAATTCAATATCTATATGATCAATTCTTCATAATACTAAACCTATGTTGAAAAAATGATAAAATTAGAATAGGCCAGAATCTAACAATAAGAATAATCGGTTAGTGGACATATTTTTGATTACCAAAATCATGGGATATTTCATTTTGATCTCATAAAAATGGCTATGATTTAGTGTCCACATTTCAGTTATTATTGATTTTATAGTATTGGTTCCTATAAATTATATATTATTTGATTCATTTAAATCAATCATAGAAAATATTAAAAAATAAAAGAAATTCTATAAATCTGTTACTCATCACTTTATTGAAAATCATTACCCCAAATGTAGAATGAAATTCCATCATGTGATTACTAAATATTTTGTCCACATATGATTATAGAATATTCTCTTCTTTATATAGTGGATATATCCAATGAAATTCCAACAATACCCTTCTTGTTTATTATTTGGATATTTCTCTGAAAAATATCACAGGAATACAATTCACCAAAAAATTCAGTTGTGGATTTGATAAGATCCCTACAATGGTAAATTCTTTATAATTTAATATTATGGGATTTCTATGAACATATTCAATCTTATCACTATGTGAAGCATCTCACCAGAGTGAAACACATTTGAAAACTCATATTTTTTCATTGGAAAGTGAATTTATGAATTTTAAATCAATAATGCTTCAGTTGGTAAAATTTATTTAAATAGATCCAAGAATATCATTATTTCATACATCAACTTGAATCACATTTTGAATTTTTTTTAATTCTCTATTGAATAACCTAGGAATAATTTGATTTATTTTTCATTTTGATATAAATAGATCACAATTAATGATTTCAATTTTTTAAAACTTATATTCTTATCATATCACATTGTATTGAACATTATGAATTCATAAACCCTATAAAGTGATACCTTATTAATATTTAAATATTAAAAAATTTAAAACATTAAGATATATTATAGATCAAGCCTTTGAAATTCTAATGAAATGTGAAAATTAAAACTCATATTTAAAAACATTACCAATATAACTAAAATTTTCTTCAAATGATCTGTAAGAAGATTCAATGTACTTCATAATGTATTGCTCTTGAACCATACATACTCTTGAAACATTATGTCAATTGAATAACTATTCAAATTCCCTGTACTAAACATTATGAAACTTTTAATAAATATTATAAAGCTATTTATTCACAAAGTATTGAACCATATGATGTCTATAATCCCTATGATGGTATTGGGTTTATACCTTATGAACCTTGAAAACATTACCAAAATTTTCCATTTCCATTATCCAATTTTGATGAACCATATGAAATTTATACCACAGGGTACAATTTCATTACAAAATTTTCTAACTTCTTCCAATAGAACCCTTGTGGACTAAAGACAAGGAACCTAGGAAAACCATATTGTTTCAAAATATAACTAAAAATATTAAATAATCAAATTGATTAGAAACATTTTAAATCATCTCTTAACATCATCAAAAACTAAAAATATACTAAAAACATTATAAAAAATTTCAATATATAAATCAATATATTCCAAATATTCATTATTAAGATAAAAATAAATATATCCATCGTCAAAATTCTTCAAAAATTATAATGAATTATTCAATACCTCAATCATTAATTTAGTATTATCCTTAATATTTATATCAAAATTATTTTTTATTAAATTTAATCATTTTTAAAACATAATAAATTATCTCTAAATATATCTATCCAAACCTTAATGAAATGATAAGTGTTTTGAAACAACTCCACCAGTTAAGGTAATGTTTTGGACATAATTCTATATCTCATTGATAAAGAAATATGGAAAAGTTTCATGGATGATTTCCTACATGATTCTTACTCATATTTCTCCAATTTATAATAAATATAGATTATGGTTAATATAATAATAAATACATTCACCTACCCCTTGAAATTAAATTATTTACTATTTATAGGACCATTTAAAAATTCTTCTACTTTGAAAATTAATGATACAAGCTTCCCCCAATTTGATTATTTTATTGATTAGTGGTACTTTGATTGTTATATGAAATTCAAAATGGTCCCTCTACATTTACATTCTAATATGCTACCTATAACTATATCAATAACATTTGTGTATATAAATGTGTTTCTATAATATATTTTGCCTATATATACTTTAGGAAAAATTATTTATTTGTTGTTAGACTGACTTACAATACTTCCCCATAGAATGAATGATCTACAAGATGTTGATTTTTAGTTTGTATAGTCTCTAGAATATTTGAATCAATATATCTATTTTTTAAGACTACCAATAAGACATTATTCTATGCTATAGATCCTCAATCTTGAAATATCCATATTCCTCAATCACTATATTACAGATTTCTAATGGATGATGAATTTCACCATTATGGATGATGATGTTATCTGCATGATCAGAAAGGTATAATGGGAACCAACACTTTTTTCTATGGATTACACCTTGGAGTATGACTTATAGTCTAGAAATCTCTTACAAATTTAATACATTTTTGTATTTCTCAATCCTAATTCCATACTATCATCTAAAATAATTAATTATGTCTCGTGCTACCAAGAAATGGAAATTTCCATTCATTGGAGCTATTGAATACATAGGGTATGTTGGTAATCTATAAAAATTATTCATTATTTGTGGTTGGGAGGGAATGTTATGTTAATGATAAATGGAATATTAGGCGTATAAATTTTGGAATCTCATGGTCACAATAAATAATCATAAATTATATGTGTAAGGAATCAAATACCCATCACCTCAACCAACATGTGATCTTCACACAATGTGTGTCATGTTTTTTATATGATTCATCTAGTGATCATCACACTATAAAACTTATTCTATTCGCATAATTTTTCCTATGATCATCACCCAAGGGAATACAATGCTTGTAATGTAGAGTAAGAACATAATATCATAACATAAGGTAAGGGAGGAGAGATAATATTATTACCATAAAGGGGTTTATTATGCTCTTTATTTAATGTGTATTATGTTCTTCACATGACGAAGTTGATTTGGATCATAACCTGAGTGGGGAAGAAGTGATCATATGGTCATCACATATTTTTCATGGACTCACCACCCATGGAATTGCACGCCCTTTATGTGAAATACAAACTCAGACTCAACACTAGAGTGGGGAGTAATATATTATATGGTCATCACATATTGTTCATGGGCTCATCACATAAGAAAACTTAGGTTCAACTCCTAAGGTTGAGTTTCTGATGCATTTTAATGGGACCTTCCAAATACAATCATCACATACTATGCTAGTAATAGGATTACATATGAGTGAAGGTGATCAAGGTTTAATGTCCAATGTGGGAAACCAAAAAAATTAATCTTTAGTGGAGGGATGCTTACCATAAATGCATGTTACATACTGGGTTAGACAGAAGTTAGCATCCTATAGTGAAATCATGATCTATGGTGAATTTGGATTTATTGGTGGTTCTGTATACTCCATAAAGATGATTAGGCTTTTGAATTTTTATCTTCATAGTGGAACATGAGATTCAAATGGGATTATAATTTTGTAAATTCTATTGAAACCTCAATAATACCCCCCCCCAAAGAGAATGAAATGATTTTAGGATACATAATAATATGATTTTTCTATATATAGGCTTCATAGATACCATTATAGGTGGAAGGGATTAAAATATTTATTGTTAGATTTCATATTTTATGTTCATGTGGGTGAAGACCCTTACCCTAGTATCTTACAGTCAGTGGTTTATTTTTTATACAATGGAACTCAAAATAAGGAATCACAATCTAGTCCAATGAATAGTTTAGTAGTCTTGGTGAAATATATAATTATATAAATCCAAATTTAAAATGAAGACATAAAATGGAACATAATAATTTCATTGAGAACACCAGTCTCTACTTTATCATTACGCTTCATATCCATCATAATAAACATCTTGGATTCCTATGGAAACAAAAAATATAAAATGTGTAAGCTCTAATAATAATTATATTTTTTCTTAAAGAAAAATATATCATGAATACATAAGGGAAAATAAGTATAGAAAGGTAAATAATAAAACTCATTACATTTAATCAAAAACATGAGTATAATATGGTAGGAATAAATGATGATCAAATAATAAAATATTATTGAAACATATCCAGGGATTTTATATCTAATAAAATAAACACATGTAAATAAATAAATAATATCAAAATGAGGGAATGGATAATTCAAAACACCATAAACATAACGTAAAGGCCTTGAGCTAATACATCTTACAAAAATGGGATAATCCACAACAAAATTCCTAAACTAGTTTGTATTTTAAGACACACTGAATCATAATGGGGATATAGTAGGCCCCATCTATCACATAATATTTAAAATTCATATCTTATATGAAAGGGGATGAACATATTCCATCCAACATTAAATTTTTATTCAAGAAGAACATCATAGTTACCAACAATGTAAATGAGAAAGAAACCAAGAGACAAGCCACAAGAAATAATAAACATACACAAGGACCACAAAGATGATCATAATCATAAACTATTCATAGTAATAAAAAAATGGTATCAAAATAATACAACCACAAGAAATTTGATCATGATACATCTGCCGAAATAAGGAGGATGGGTCATTTTAAAAAAACCTAAGAGATCTTATATAGAATAATGAATGTTTTCATTGATGAATAAAAATTCTATAAATAGATCATTAAAATATTCTTGAGGAACATAACCTTTACACCATAAAAATTACCATATCAGAACAAAATTTCATTAATTTTAATTTAAGACATTTTATTTTAAAATAACTTTGTAAACATGAAATGAAATAATTAGAAAGATGTCGATGGGTAATTCGGTACATGCAATACATTTAAAAAACATTCCTTTCACACTTTTCTAAAAGTATATGTTTTATAAAATGATAGTAGTATTTTTTTTAACCCATTTATAAAAAATCAAACATTGATCAAAATTAATTTTAAAAATCAAATGAAAATATTAAAAACAGTTTTTGAAATCAAATTTCGAAAATATGAAAATAAATGATAAAGGATTTTAGATTAAAGATAGAAATGAAATCAACATTTATTATAATCATTTTCTCAATTATTTTATGTGCCAATGGGGAAAATTGAACTATTTCATGAATAGGCCACGAATAACCCGTGAAGATGAAAATATATTGGGCTTAAGGTATAAATATCAAATAATTATCATATGGGAGACATAAATGTTACAATCCTGAATAGTGGTGAGATTGTGAAATAAATCCTCAAGATATTGGTAAATTTAGATTCAAAAAACCCATGAAATAAATAAATTCAAATGAAACATTAAATACCAAAAATATAGATAGATTATTGATATAACATATTAGAGTGCTATTATATACACCTCACAAAATAAAAAAGTGGGGAATATGAAATATATATCATGGAAGTAAATCTGTGATGAGAAACCCCTACCTGTTGCTTAAATTCCATTGTATGTGTTTTAACCTATTGTATAGTAGTTTTATCATGTTATTAACTTACAAAAGAACAATATTTTTGGTGAGGAAATATGTTCTACTGGATTAATATAGGAACCGACCTATTCAAGGCCAATCCTAGCTCAAACAAACCCCAAATTTGTCAATGGACTCTGTCTCATGATGATCCTTTATGGAAACCCATTGATAGGGCACACACTAAGGTGGAGAATGACACCTCATTGAGTCCAACAAGCCCTGTGACCACACGATTGTCTTTGAAATTAACTCAATGAGTCCGATGAATCCCCAAATCATAGTGATGTACTTTTTCTTCTTTGCGGGCCTCATAAAAATCCCAAGCCTCATTTTCGATAAATATGGAGCTCACCCCACCACAAAAGCATAATTACCCTAAACATAAAACTTACGATCTCCCATTTTACAAAGATCACAAGCACCAAGAACCCGAAAAAATAATGGATTGCCCATGGTATTTGATCCCCACAAACCAAACATTAATTTTCTTCTCATAGCCCCTTCTTATGATAGGGATTCCCTTCATGAAGTCCTCTTCCATTCATGGAGGAGGTAGTCCTTAAGTGTTTCTCCAGGATACGAGAATTATTGATAATTTATGGGGAACTTTTTTAATAAGGTATTTTAAAAGGAAGCGGGCCCATTATACATAGGGATATTTTTATTGTAAAGAATTTTCACTTACTAAAGCACCCATTCTTCACAAATCTCTTCATGGTGAGCCCCTTGGATTCGCAATCCACTCTATCGTGTGGTACTCTAGGATTGCGAAATGGTATTTCATGGTCCCTCTAGTTGTTTACCATGAGGGGATATCCTATATTCTTCTTTTTTAATAGGTTTCCCAATCCCCTATTTGTTTAGCAGAGGGTCACTAACATGGACCCTATGACTTACCACACCCCCACCCCACTCTTGTCGGACATTACTGATGTAATCCAATCCAAAGGTGTGGGATTGTATCATTTACATATGTACAAGGGTTGAATAATGATTTGTACCTATCTGAGTTATTGGACATTAAAATGCCAAGCCTCTTCATTCATAGAACATGACATAAAACTATATATTTTCCATACATTGCTCTTGGGGTGTCACACCTATTCCATTCCCTATACCCCCTCATCTATAATGAAATGATATCTTCATTACCCTCCTAATAGGGAATGACATTCTCCTCATATATAATGTTATCCTATTCCAGAATCCCTCTGGGAGTAAGCCCCAATCTTGGTCTCCCTTGGCTATCTTAGTGTGTATGCCCGACATCACCTCTTATGGATGCATATTTTGTGACACGATTGTTAGTTCTAATGATACCTCTTGGTTCACACATCACGTATGACTCGGGTTGGATTAGAGAAAAGAATTGAATGTTACTCTATCCAGGCCACCTCAGTTCATAAGTCCCATACCCCTTTCAATATACACTGGTTTTGATCCTTGTATTCTACATAGGATATGTAGAAAGACTTTACAAGGGTCAATCCTAATCAATGGTAGAATTTGGTTCTCTCCTAGGGATGTACCCTTATGATGTGACATCTCACCCTTATGGGAACACATCCCTCAGATCCACCACCCAAAGGTGTTCTACTCCATCAATTTGGTCCACTAACCACGTGTAAGATCCATCATGTCAAAGGGAAGATTTCCATGCGTAATCCCTGATTCCATCCCGAACTAAGTCGACATTGATTCATATATTCAACATAGGATATGTAGGTAGAATACATGTGGTTCAAGACCCATCATCCAATCCCAATTGGGTCTTTCCATCAAGTCATTATGTATCAGGAGGATCATGCCTTATCCTAGAGGTCACACTTCTTCAGGTCGCTATCCATGCATCTCATTCTCACAAACTAACTCCATAGGTGTCTCATATCCCCATTTTTAACAAAATAGATTTTATTCCTAGTAATTGAGATATATAGGATGCCTCCTAGATGTTTAAAAAAATCACCTTCCATACTCCATCAAATACACTACAAAACTACCTCTATTTCCATCCTGTTTTTTATGTGGGCCACTACATCCTAGTGAGATCATGCCATCCACTTTATCGATTCTCCATAAATCACCCAAGAAACTAACCATGTGTAAGCCCCAAAAAATTCATATTTATTCATCCAACTGTTCCACTCTTGAAAAGGATTGATTACAACATTTAATCCCCAAATCACACCTTCCAACTACATGGGTTTTGATATCTATCTTCTAACAGGGTAAATATGAAGTTTGTTCAAAGTTTAATCATGGACTATGGTAAAACATGATGTCCCCCTCATTGAGGTGCACCTACTTGATCCATCCTCAGTGGGGTCTAGATCATCCTACACAGTGTGAAATCTTTTCCTTTATGGGACACATCACCTGATTTCAACGTCAAATGAATTCCCAACCACCAAATGGTAAACCATGGTGTCCCAAAAATTGGGGTCAACCCCTCTGATCGTTCCATTGTGGTTTCCAAATTAGCTTTTACGATGTGAAACCTTCTCTTTATGTGAGGCACCACCTTAGGTCCTCTCTCATTGTGAATTCTGATCCATCCATCTAATAAACACTCTAGTTTCTCCCTCATAGGGATTAAACTATCTGACCCACCTTTACAAGTGTTATGATAAGTTCATTCTATCATCTCAAGGCTTTAGAATCTCGAACCTCTATATCCACAAGATAGTAACACGCAACCTACAATATGTTAATAATGATACACCTAAGTAAAACCTTGGAAGACATGCCACTGGTATATGATACCCCACAATCTACTTGGGATTCCTCGAGTTTCCATAACCTTGAGAATCCCTCTTATGAAGAAGAATATAGGTTCTCCAATGTTCTAACATCCATACATGCCACTGATTCCCAACGTGACTACTTCCATAACCAAAGATTGTTGTCCTAACATGACCCATAGGAATGTCTAGACCAATGTACCATAATTCACCAGCATCCACATAGTGATGGAACTAGGAATGAGGTTAAAAAACAATGTCATAATCTATAATGGAGACCCCGACTAGGTGATAATTTCTGAGGAGGAATCAATGGAAGGAGGAACCGACATCCCATAATCCCATTTCGATCTAGGATAAAAATTCACTAATGATGTGCTGAATGCCACCCATGTTTGGAATTTAGGAATACATGGTAACAAATGCGAACCACCAGTATGCAGCAACATGTGGAGGTGGGTTCCCCCTAACAGAAAAAAATAGAAACCAAAAATAGTGATCCTGATGTGTACTATTCTCTTACAAAATTGGATGAGTAGCTTTATATACATCAACAAATGATAATATCACTAGATCCAACTATTTGGTACTACGTTATACCAAGAAAACAGTGATCCTAAAAGGAAAATCACTATAGATAATGGTTGTTAATAATTGGGCATTCTGATATGTGGCATCATTAGCATGGATATATTTCACTAAACATAGAAGAATAAATGATTTTAGTGAATTGGGAATTGTTTTGCATTTAATTGTATTGATGAATGAATCTTCCTAATTTATAGGAACCAGACTACATGAAAAAAATTGTCCCCCACCTGCAATTGTATAGTTAAAATGAACGATAATGCAATAATCCTACATGATTCCAATACTACCATGAATTCATTCAAGACCATAAAACACATGAACCCACGCCTCATATCACCCTCATAAATAAACTAGGTGATAGTGATAGACTTCCTTGTTCATTGATACGAGAAGGAGGGGGTTATTCCCATGAGTGACATGGCCCAACAAGAATTGGAAGCTTCTAATCCTCACCATCAATGCAACCCCATGAGTCTCATAGGGAGATACTACTACACATTATAGATTTTAACAAATTTAGGAGTCTCTCCCCATAAAATTACAATGAATCATTCACATATGATAACGAGTAAAAGAAAATTTGATTCATCTCGGCAATGAAAACCTATAAAGAGATGCCAAAGAGGGATCCCACAAGGCCCTGTCTATTCTACCAACTACTGCCTCAGGCTGAAGAATAAGTGTTTTATATCCCTACTCTGTTGGGCCTAGTCTGGAAAATCCGATGCCAATGTCAGGCCTATGTTAAGAAATACTCCTTTCAGAGTGATCCTCTTCCACAACATCAGTGTCCCATTCCACCACTGACAAATACAATATGTTCTATATTACTACAGAGAAGGGGAACTTCAATGCCTGACCACAATCGAGAATACATCCACCCCACTGATTGGCTAGGTTAACTCATTCGGTCACTGACACCACTATTAGCCATTGTGTGCCAACCCATGATGATGATATCCAGTTTGGAGGCCCTTCTTGTTCCATATCCAGTTAGAGTAGAGGTCCTCCCCACTCTCACAATTATCATTGAGGTCTTATCAATGTTATCAGTACCCATACAAGTGGAGGTTCTCCTTAACATGTCAACATTTTTCATGGAGATCCTCCCCTTTTCACAGACCACTAATAGGAAGGTCCTCCTCACTTCATTTCGAGATCAATCAGAGGTCCTCACTATTGAAACATTTATCAAAGTAGTGTCTCTACATGATTCTTCACCAGGTAAAATGAAGTACCTCCCCATACTACAACACACTAGAGTACAAGTCTTCCCTACACTAGTAACTACAAAAGTGGAGGCCATACCTGCAAAATTCATGATCAGTATGAATGTTGTTCACATGTGACCAGAATTAATTAGCATAGAGTTCCTCGATGTTCCTCAAGAAACCAACATGGAAGACCTCCATATATCCTCACTATCTCTAGAAGAAGTCCTCCCTACTTCAGCACTCCCCACCATGGTGGTCCTCTACTTGTATATACCAACTAGTACAGAGGCCATCCTCATACCCATGCTACTCAAAATGGAGGTCCTCCCCATGTCCCAGTCAATAAATTCCTCGGTGATCCCCACCCATTAGGTCATAAAAATTGAGGTTATTTCCCACTCCCATATTAGTCTAAGTGAATGTTATCCTCTCTTTGATGACAATAGGTACAATGGACTTCCCCATAACCCAAAAAAATGAGGAGGTCCTCCCCATACAATAAACTAGAAGAAAAAATGTACTAATATTTTATAAAATGTTCTGTATCCCAACATACCATCCCGGGGAAGAAGGGATAACCATCACCACTGAAGGAATAACCTAGTGAGGCCCTAAGTTGTTGTGACTCTCATTGACTTCTCCGATTCTGAAGATGATTGGGACCCACTAATTAAACTACACCCCAGTCTTCTGTTTTAGAGTATGGGCTAGGAGCCAAAAATTTGAGTTTCATCATCCTAAAATTTGAGATACATAAGATCTTATAATCCCTTCATAGGTGCATGCATGTGGATGAAGATTTGCATCCCGTTTAGGTTCGTACAATGCATTCCTCTCAATCGTCATCGATTTCATTATCTACGACACATGAGATCTGAAAGACTTGTTCCTAGGTCTTTTGGGATGTAAAGAACCATCTAGATCTATTGAAAATGATTTCCATCTTCATACATTAAGCAATGGTCAAACACCCCATCCTATATGGACATGATGATGTTGTTTGTACTTTCACTAAGAGATGACCCAATGAGAAGTGCCATGTCAGCTCGCTCTTCATTTTCTCCACCAAACTATCAACGGTTACAATCATCCACATTATTATTGTTTCTAGTTCTTTAGATTTCCCCTATTGAAGAATGGGGAAACAAATATCCATATCCTGATTCTAAATAGAGAAGCATCTAGGACACTCTTACAGCAGATCAGTTGTGCGAGATGTTCTAGAAAATAGATACTCTTGACTTCATCATCCCGTAGTCACTAACCTAAGAAGAGGTTTTTTGTTTCATCAAGACCATGTGGGAGATGTATTTTCTCCTTTTCAATTGTAAATTATCATATGAAAAGTACCAATTTCATTTTGATGAAATCATCCAGTAGTGTTGTTTGGTTGATCTAACAACACATCACATGTATTACCAAACTTCTTCGTCAGGATATCACGAAACCCTTAAGTAATGATGTGTTCATATTTTTTTTCTCCATGGAAATAATGAATATGAAATCCCACATGTTCAGATAGGTGTCTAGGGAGAGTATTCTACCCTCCACTTCAGTCCCATCCTACACCAAACTAAGTTGTTGGGTGATATCAAGGTTATGAAACTGGGCGTTGTCAGAGTGAATATGGATAAACATAATCTTCTCCAGGAGAGAGATACCTAGAAATGGATTAATGATGAGGACTCACCTCCCTAGGCTTCAAAGTACCATATGAACACTCGTAAAGGTATTGTCACTCACCAACAATGATAGATACCTAGCCTCACAGTGCCCTCAGAGCCCTTACCCTTAGGATCAGACCCTAATAAGGTAAAATTACTAAATAAGTCCTCTAATCCCTATGACCCATCTGGTTCAGTGCAGAAGATAGAATTTGATCGCATCATGGTCTCTTTTCTTTATAATCTTGCAGAATAGAAAATGTTCAGTGACGAGCTTGAAACTAAGAATGTTGTAGAGCACTATCCGGATTTTGACAATACTCAATAAAATAATATCCCTCCTCCACTGGGGTATCAAGAGCATCCATAGGTCATCCATTTTCATTTTCTTCACATCAATTTGTATCATCACGTCCACCAAAGATAGGGTACAGACCATATCATTTGTAAAATTGACACGGTATTTGTTGCCAACTCCGCTCGAGTTTCCTGAAAACCCTCCCCAAGACCAAATTTATATGAAACCTCTAGCAGCTTCACAAGCCCCTTTTTCCACTCCACAATTCAATGAGACTTCCTGTCATGTTTACGAGACTAGAAATGCACTGCTGTTCAGGGATTATTGTCCATACAGAAACCCTTTCTAGGAAGACCTGTTGACCACACTCATCACCCTTTTCAAGGCTCCTGAGACACTGTAGGTGGAAATCCCGCATGTTGGTAAGTCCTATCTGGCATGAGTGGTTGACATACATGCACCATCAGATTTTTAGATTCCTACTTTTTCCCATTTAGTTGGATTAGTATCCAACTACAATATCTGGACAACATTATTTCAAGGGTTGGACCAATGATTGGAACTACAATATAGAAGGAGGATGCCAAGTTCAGATGATTCATACATACATTGGAAGGGCTTGCATACATCTGGAACATACAACTACACATTAGGTATATTTTTGGTGTGGAGGATCATTGTTCACAATTTATTAATTAGTTTAGATCTACCAAAATCATGAAAAGTAATTCTATCCTCTTTATTATCATGTAATGGCCAGATGAGTTTATCATAGATTTTGTTTCCAGGTGGAAAGGCCTCACATATTCACTCAACATTCCATTGACTCAAGATCATCTAATGACAATGTGTGTGGAGAATGTTAAGACTAAATTGGATCCCCCCATCATCACTCTGAATTTTATAAGAGTTTTTCATGATTTATCTGACGAGTCTTAGTTCCTAGAGTAATCCTTGCATTAACCTATGAATGTACTCCCATTTACTCTTCCAAATACTACGAGATGTGACACCAAGACTGATACATCTACAGCCACACAGTTAGAGGCCATAAGGATGATATAAATATTATTGGAAGAGCCTCTTCCATAATAATTACAAGGAAAAAATCCTCAGGTAAATCCTTAGGCTAAAGATCAACAAAAATGTATTAGAAGTCACAACCACATAATCAACCACTAAAATCAAGGTGACACACTTATGTTATTGCACCTTGTTAGTCTCAAGCCCCTTGTTTGAGCCAGACTCCCAGAATACCCTTTCTATATTGGATAAATTAGATGAACTCATTCAATGAGGATTTATTTCATATTTATTTCAATATTTCCTTTGATCAGGGGATTATGATGTTTCCAAAATGCCAGAATAATTAGGAGGAAAAACTCATTGATCGCCCCGACTAATACCCTTGTCAAAGTTTACTTGAACATACTATCATGCAATGATATATGTTCACAGAATTTATTAAAGACAATTTTTATAAATAAAAAATTATATTGGGTCGTTCTTAGAAATAGTTATCATGCATCTCTATGAATCCTGACATCAATAACGAAGGTGAATGGCAGCATGTGTCAATAGTAAGACAATTGTTTAGCCCACAAAGCAGTTTATCACACCCATAGTTTCATATGTGCACGTTTGAATCAGCATGAGCCACCCTAAGTTGACATACCTCCTCCAAATTCTACTTCTATATCCACATATTATCTATATACCTATCATAATAGCAGATAGTGATGACAAAGGGGGAAAAAGTCACCCATCAGTCTCGACACCAACTCAGACCCTCGATGATCTCATCAACCCAGAGATGGGGATAACCCGATGAATCTAAATTGTACTAAAAGATTCATTAAATAATAGGTAATAGTATGCTTACATGTATAACATCATGTTGGTGGACCATTACTTGGTTCCCAATGATGAGGAGTATCAAGAAAGTCCCCCTAATATTCCCGACCAATGCCATCGTCAATGGGGATATGGGTATGTGAATCATCAGAATACCAGGCTTGTGCTATAATACAAGCCATGCATGCTTACATGACTTAAAAATAGGACAAGTGTAGAACCTAGTAGGCATAAACCTTTCATCTCATTCTATCATGTTCACATCCACCGTCATTCGCACTACTCGACCAGGAAGAGCCGTTGTGACCACATCATGGTCATCTACACTCCACTATGTATATGCCTTATCCATCTAAAAGTATGATGATATTACCTCTTCCATGTTTATATATTGAGTTGTAGGATATTCCCAGCACTATTAATAATCCACCGATTTGACTAGAAACACCCTCATACCTACTACCATATAGAAACCTCCTAGTGGCCGAAATGTGTGCCTAGATGTAAATATGATGTGATCAAGAATCTTTCCAGTATTCGTACAAAGTGATCAATTCTCAAGGCCATCTACCATTCATAAGAGCTACATTATACCCTCATAGAGTCTTGGAAATGAACCCCCTAGTTAAAAACATAGGTAAAAGTCACTACCACGAACCAAACTGGTTAGAACCTAAACCGGTCACCTGAGTTGTTCCGCAGCAAGGCCCAAGAGGCATTCCCGATCTTCCCGGGAAGGCGATAAGAGCCAGTGCATCATAAGAGAGAAAGTGGGAACAATTATATCTAATAAAAATAAAAAATTCAATAGAAAATTAAAAGAACAATAAGTTAATAAATGACACAAAAAAAGAAAGAACAACCAACAAAAACATAGTAACCTGATCACAACAAAAACTCATCGTGACCCCGAGTGTCACTCACCAATCCACCAAAAACTCTCACCCACTGTGAGGAATCTCTAATAAAACCTACAACAAAAACTAAAAATAGGAAAACACTATAGGAGTGATTATTAAAAATTCATATGCAAACCCATCAAACTATCCCCAAAGAACTACCTATAAATAAAGAATTTCTTAACTCTAGGTTTGAACTAAATTATATAAAATATGGGTTTCTACAGACCCATACATTTCCAAAATAAGAGACAATCCATTTCCTTATTTAATTTAGAAACATGTTTAATGTTTGAAGGGAAAAGATGCATTACATTTTATAACATTTTTCCAAATAATTTAAAATCTAAATAATCAAAGAAACATCGCATTCATCCTCAAAAACATTTCAAACTCTATTAATGAAATCCATTTTAGTATCCCAGAAACATTTGTAACCCAGTTCACTCTTTATAAAAACAAAATTTACTTACAATGGCTAAATGATCATTTTATCAACACTAATTACACACATTTTAATGAAATCATTTTCATGTAATTTATGCACAATTCAGAACAACTATCTTTCACAATGATCATTTATTCTATAATTATTTATATAATATTATTTACTGTTTATTTTAAACTAATGAAATAAAAATAAATTAATATATTACTAGTATAATGTCTACTATAGTGGGGGACCTACCTCAATTCGTATCTCGAACACGATGACGCCACATTCCTCACAAAGGCACATGAGCACACAAGCCGATGACCACAATATTTCAGGTTTTCCTCACTGACATGCTACAACAACCACACAAAATTTAAAAACTCATAAACATGCACTTAAAACAATATGAATGAACAGAAAGTGCAAAAAATACCTTGACATACATTCAAAACATAATTCGCATCGTCTGTACTATTTAATAAACCACATTAAATTTATAAAACAATTAAATAAGAGAGATACTATAATTTACACAAAATATAGCTGTTCAAAAACCCTTTTTATAATCAAAAATGCACTCACCACAGAAAATATCAGAACACACACCACTTGCACATTTACAATTACAAATTGCAGAATTTTATAAAAATAATTAATCATCACACAAATTGATTCTATCAAAATGTACATTAATTCACATAAGGAGGATACAAAATATAAAATCAAAATTAAGTTCCTTTAAAATTTAAACATCACACCACACCAATTAATCACAAAAATTCCATATTAATAATTTAGGCAAAATAATTATCCAAACAATCATTATCTACAACAGTGCATAATTTATTCTAAAATAAGTAAACATGATAAAAAAATTAATTAACAATAAATAAATGTAATTCAAGCAATACTTCGAATACCTATAAATATAAAAGGGAAGGGGTTGGCATGAGGTGCGCTTAATCAGTGGGGACGTGCTAAAAGGGAAGACGTTTGGCACAATGCTATGTTGCATGGGAAAGATCACCTACATCACCAACGACTGTGCAATGAATGACATGGTTGATGATGGAGACGGTCGAAACAAAGGGGGTGGTCATGATAGGTTTAACAATGTCTGGAAGACGGAAAAGGTGTCGTGCGATGATGGAATAGACTAATGGAAAGTCAGCGGGGTGGCGCATAACCGAATCAGAGGCATGACAGGATGGAGATGCATGCGGTGGAGAGAAGACTAGAGGGTGTGCTATGGCCGGAAGGAGGTCCGACTGGAGCATCTACTCATGGAGAGACTGTCAGATGGGGGACGTGAAGTTGGGGGTGAGTTGTTGTAGAGTGGGGTGCCATGATGTGAGTGCGGACATAGCTGGGGCCGCTGCTTGCAAGACAGTGAGACGAGTGGAGGGTGCACGACCAGTGGGTTAGAGGGGAGGCACAAGTGGAGAGGGTGGTGCAGGAGTCAGGTGCAAGGCGGTTGGACGGTGGGGGAGTTGAGTGGTCGAGGGTGTGCTGAAAGGTGAGCGGAGGTGCACCGGTGTAGGAGGGGTGTTAGGTGGATAGAAACACGACATGGGTTCGCCAGGTGATTGGAGGCAGACGTAGCAAAGGGTGAGGCCAGTAGGAGGTGCAATAAGAAGGAAAGGCGAGAGAGAGAGAGAGAGGGGGGGGGAGAGAGGGAGAGATAGAGAGATACAGAGAGAGGGAGAGAGGGAGAGAGAGGGGGGGGAGAGAGGGAGAGAGAGAGCGAGAGAGAGAGAGAGAGTGGAAGGGAGAGAGAGAGGGAGAGCGAGAGAGAGAGAGAGGGAGGGAGGGAGGGAGGGAGAGAGAGGGAGCGAGAGGGAGAGAGAGCGAGAGATAGAGAGAGAGAGAGAGAGATGGGGGGGAGAGAGGGAGTGAGAGAGATGGAGTGAGAGAGAGAGAGAGCGAGAGAGAGAGAGAGAGAATGTGAGAGAGAGAGAGAGAGGGAGAGAGAGAGAGGGAGAGAGGGGGAGAGAGAGAGAGGGAGAGGGAGAGAGAGAGAGGGAGAGGGAGAGAAGGATAGAGAGAGAGGGAGAGAGAGGGAGGGAGCACGAGAGAGAGAGAGAGAGAGGGAGGGAGGGAGGGAGAGAGAGGGGGGAGGGGGAGAGAGAGAGAGAGCTGTCAGCTGTAAGATGGGCGTAGGAGGAGGGACGATGAGGGATGAGGGGGTGGGGCACTATACTATGGGGGAGAGGAAAAAAGAGTTAGGGTTAGGGGAAAGAGAGGGAAAAAAATAAATAATATAATAATAATAGTAATATCAATATTAATAATAATAATACACAAAATTCTAATTTGAAAAACATCAAGAATAATCTAAAAATAAAAAATAATAATTAAATTAATAATCACAATTTTTAAATAATAAAATAATATTTTTGTGCATGACATCATAATATTGTCCTTAATATGGTACGTTATCTATATAAATACATTTTTTATTTTTCAAACCATTTAATTTATTTTTATTCTTCCGATTAAAAAACCGTAACCGCGGTATACTCGGATTGACAACACAACTTTCGCTAGTTGTGCGGTGCCTACGCACCGACCAAAAAATTAATAATAAAACCATGAATTTATAATAATAATAAAAATAAAAATAATACTAATACTAATAATAATAATAATAAGCTGTTATTAATAATAACACTAATAAGAATATTTATAATCATACCGATTAAAATAGAAATAATAAAATATTTAGTTCACTTTAATAGTAATAATAATATAGTTATTAACAACAATAAAAATTTACATAGCACAACAAATTTAAAAAGTTTCAAATTTTAATTTTCCCAAGACAGGAATATCGTGATGATACTTAGGAAAAGCTGTGTGAGATTCCAAAATGTGTTCTGCCTGTGCACCTATCGATGTCAACTCAAAAAGTTACACTTTTTGACAACACTCAAAATATTCTTCCGAGACTCATCCCAAACCCCAAAAAAATTATTTAAGGCCAAAGAAATAATAAAATAAAATAACTGAATAGGTCGGGGTGTGACAATTCTCCCCACCATAATGCTTTCCACCCCAGAAAACTCACAATAAGACCTAGAACAAAAGATGAAGCCCCTTAAGTGTCACTCGCCTCTAAAAGTTTAGGCCACTCGAGTTGATCGGTCCAAACAGTCTCAAAAAACCCATGAAACACAACTCAATCTTAAAACATGATAACCATAACTGTCACCAAGAAGAATCCAAACCATACATTTCAACCAGGGAACAAACCTAAACCACTTCATACATTTATTCCCATAATCACATTCCAATGAACCGTTGGGTTTACTCCAATCACAACATTTACTCAAGAGGGGGAATTTTGGATTATGCAGTTCCGTACGAGACCACCCTCCACAAAACGATACATCAACTGACACTCATATAGTAATATGGGAAGGCCTGAATGGACTCCCCACCATAATGAATGGGATGACACTAATTTATTTGAAGTGTAACTCTACGAGACCAATTGTGGGTCTCCCCATCTTAAGAACTGACTAGATTAACTGAACATGAAAACATTCCTCATAGACCAAAAACCCCCACCACAAGGGGTGAAAATGGAAGGGCCCAACTGATAGAGAATCCAAATTAATTACATCACTATGAAATCAACTTCAAACCCATAGAAGAAAAAAATCATGTGGCACTAAACACAGAGATTATACCAATTACTTTTTACACCATTGGGTTTTTTCTGACTACGCACCAGATTCACTCCAGGGCCTATAACTAGAGCACCGTTTATTGAATCATCTCCTGCCTGAAAGTCAGGCTTCAGAAATTTCCCAAACATAACACACAAACTAGAATTTCACCAAACACACAACCAATAATAAAAATGCTTCAAATAGGTTCTTCAAAACCATTTGTAAGACCAAAGGAAGATAAACACCACAAAACACTACAAGATATGACCACAACATCCAAGATTCACTTAAAGAAAAAACCTCTGGCTAATCCCCAAACATCACTCTACTCTTTCTGAAAAGTTGAGGTGACCACTGACGAGCTATTTCTGGCATCAGCGTACTTCTTGGAAACACCTCGGCAGAATCACTGCAAGTGACCCAGTCGTCCACTGGTGTTGGATGGTCTCAGAGCACTTGGGAACATTGGTCTCCTATGACACTTCCTACAACAATGGTGATAGATAACATAATTGTGATGTGAAGAAGACGACTGAAGGGCTGAAGGCCTCTTGATTCATCTATTAAAGCCACCTGGATCAGGTCACTTTGTATAATTCCTATCTCTATCCTTTTCACTTCTTCCCATGGACGGTGAAGGATTCACCATCTCATGTCCTCCTGCTAACATAGATTCTAAAAAAATTCTTGACCCACAACATTTGAAAAGGCGGTATGTTTGAGCTCTGCTACATTCTACTGCAGTTCAGGTCAGATTCTAGACTCAAATTTTCAATCCATCCTGATATCATTTGCAACTAATCATTGGTCGTACAAAATTAGGTCCATGAAAGGTTGATAGAATTATAGTACCGACTCAACACCCTAATGAACACAACACAACTCCATCTTCATCCTCAGCTTCGTCATGTCAATGAAATATATTTGTATAAACAAAGACATGAAGAACACCCAAGTGAGATCTTCTCAAGGCTTGATTTGAGACACAAACTTCCATCATTTCCATGTTTTATCTTGAACAATAAAGGTAGTAAACTTCAACTACAATGACATAGGAAACCCAAGGAAACTAATGTTCTTCTAAATCTTATGCAACCACTCATCATCCTCAAGAGGATCTTCTTGTCCATAAAAGAGAGGATAGATCAATTTATGAAACTCAAAGATGTTGTCTACAAGCTGATCAACTAGAAGATTTGATTTGGACACACCACGTGAAGTTGCACCTTTGACATTCATCAAACCATCATGGGGGTGAACACTAAGGAACAAGGAAACATATAATTTAATCAAAACATGGTCATCACCATTTTAAATATAACTTTTCACAGTTTCCAAAATAAAACATTACAGATCAATTCATAGAAGTAAAGAAGACCCAACTGATCCATAAGAATAAACTAGTGTTGATTGGTGACTCGTACATATGGTTGGCGGCCATACGCCAGTGACGCCACCATCACAAAGAGTAATCTAGGCTAATTGTCCCAGCTCCACATGGTTTTTGAGACCATCTGAGCTCAAAGATTTCACTTTCCTAGCTCCAATTTCATTTATCAATACCAAAAAAACCATGAGAATCAAAGGAAATAAAAAACAGGAACATCCCATGGTATCCCGAGGTATGGAACGAGCAAGGGTTCTAAAAGTCCTTCACGTTCCTACACCAAAAGTCTTGACGATCATACTCCTTCAACCATAACAAACAAAAATAACAATGGGTCTCTAGAAAACAAGGTCTTCTCAAGAGATGACATGGCTCTGATACCATTTTGTCATGAACCATCCTGGGTCAACCTTGAACCAATCCCCCAAGCCGATCCATAGAAAGGCACCATAGGCGTTTCCGATCCTCTCGAGAAGGTGACAAGAAATAGGGAATCAATAGAGAGAAAGTGGGAGTGATTTTACCCAATAAAAATAAATAAAGAAGTAGAAAGTTGAACATCATAAGGTGAATAAATTACAAAAAAGGGAAGAACAATCAACAACAACACACTAACTTTACCACGACCAAAACTCTTCATGACCTCAAGAGTCACTCACCATCCCACCCACAGCTCTCGTCCATGGAAATAAAGCTCGAGTCGAACATGAAAAAGATATAAAAATAGGAAAGAACAATAGGCTTGAGTATTAAAACTCCATTGGCGTGTCCAAAAAACAATCCTCCATACACTAACATAAAATAAATAATTTATTAATTATAGGATTGACCTAAAATATGTAAAATATGGGTTTCCACACACACATACATTTTTAAAACAAGTAACAAGAAATTTACATTTTTAATTTAGAAACATGTTTTATGTTTCAAGGGAAAAGGAGAATTACATTTTATAACATTTTTTCCAACAATTTAAAATCTAACAATGTAGGTTTTTTTGTCGAGAGTGAAACCACACACCACACACAATAAGGAAACGGGAAGGTAGAAAATGAGGACTAGCAACTAAACTAGGCCTTTAAATAGTCTTCCACATAACAATAATTACTAAATAAAACATGGGTCGAACCTTAGAGCTCGTGAAAAATCTAGAGCGTACTATACATGTGACTCAACCTAATGGATTTCCCTACTCAATGACGACATAATGCCCAAACGCTTTGTGTTGCCCTACATGGGCTAATCGAGGGGCCCAATCCCCTAGGAGAGCAAAGTCCGTACTAAGGGACACTGGTTAGTGCATATTCTAAACTAGTGTAGTAATCATTCTCTGAATCTTCACATACTATTCATTTTTTCAGATGTCAACACATGTAATACAAAGGCGGTGATTCAAAAATGTCAATCAAGAAACCAATTCCAATGCACAAACATCATGCATTGCAACACACAAAATCGACATGCACATCAAGGTCACCTCCATGTCACTCAAAAGAGGGTATTCAGAATAATTTATTTTTATTCATGTTTCTAACGGGCCTTAACAAACCACTGACACCAATCTATTTTAAAAAGAACTACCACATGCTAATAAACATCCAAAGAATCAACGAAACACTAATTTAATCCTAAAAGACATTTGAAACACTATTTAAGAAATCCTTTTTTGAAACCCAAACACATTTTCATCCTATGTAACTCTTTAAAAGAAAAACAATTTACATAAAATGTCCAACTAGGCCTTTTATCAACACTAATTATGCACATTTTAAAGAAAACATTTTCAGGTAATTCAAGCACAAATGGGATCAACTATCTTTCACAACAAAAAATAATTTTGAAAATAATTATCTAATATTATTTACCATTTATTTTAAACAAATGAAAAAACAAGAAATTAATAAATTATAAATATATTGGTCTGTGTAGTGGGGGACCTAACTAAATTCGCAGCTCGAACACAACAATGCGACATGCCTCACAATGGCGCACAAGCACTCACGAGCCGATGACTGCAGTATCACTGGGTTTCCTCGTCGACATGCTACAACAACCTCACAATAACTAAAAACACATAAACATTGACTTAAAACAATCTAAATGAACAAACAACGCAAAGCACCTTTACATACATTCAAAAAAAAATTCCCACCATTCATACTATTTAATAAACCAATTTAAATTTTTTAAATCAATTATAAATCAAAAATAACGACTTTAATCACCCCAAACCTGTTCAAACCCCCTTTTATAGTTAAATGCGCACCTGAAACACACCATATCAGAACACACACCACTTGCACAATTAAAATAACAAATTGCAGAATAAATGAAACTATGAAACAACACACAACTGGATTCTATCAAAACACAACTTAATTCAAATTAGTAGGCAACAAAATATAAAATGAAAACTATGATCCTTTAACACCTAAACTTCCCACCACGACAATTAATAAAAAAACATGCCCAATTAATAATACAGGTGAATCAATTAACCAAACAAAAATTATCTACAATACTACATAATTTCATATAAAATAAATTTACTCCAAACTAAAAATAATTATTTAATATTAAATGAATGTAAGTCATGAAAGTATTCAAATACCTATAAATTTAAAGGGGTAGGTGCGCTTGAATAGAAGGGTCACACATAAATGGAAAGCAGTTTCTGCAGTGTTGTGTTGCATGGGAAGATCACCAACAGTGTGAACGACGGTGCGAAGACCAGTGAGATTGATGATAGTGTTTTTCAAAACAACGGGGTCGGTGATGATGCGTTGCACAATGACAGAAATATGGAAAAGGGGTCGAGTGAGGATGAAACGACCAAATGGAAAGACCGTGAGGTGGTGCACTATGGAAACAGAGGCGTGCTGGGTCGGAGATGCGTGTCATGGCAAGAAAGAGGACTAGCGGGTGAGCAAGGGCCGAAAGGAGGTCCGACCAGAGCTACTGCACACGAAGAGGTTGCCAGATAGAAGAGGTGCGGCTGGGGGTGTGATGCAGCCGAGCGTGGTGCGGTGATGGGATGGAAGACAGAGCTGGCGGCACTGTGCCACTACTAGCTGGGCGGAGAGCCTACATGAGGTCGCACGACTAGTGGGTCAGAGGGGAGGCACCGACAGATATGGTCGTGTGGGCATCTGGTGCATGGTGGCTAGGATAACGACCGAGGGTGCACTACAAGTAGAGGTGAGGTGTGCGAATGCGGGAGGGGTGCGAGGTGGCTGTAAACATGGTAGGGGTTCGCCTGGTGGGAGGAGGCAGAATTATCAAGGGGTGAGGCCGGCAGAAGGTGTGGTGAGTAGGCAAGGCAGGAGAGAGAGAGAGAGTCAGCGGCTGTAGGTTTGCGTAGGAGGAGGGAGGCCGAGGGATGAGGGTGCAGCATGCTGGACTACGTGGTAGAGAAAAAGTGTAACGATTTGAGGAAAGAGAGGGAAGGAAAAAAAAGAAAAAAAGAAAAAAAGAAATAGAGATAAAATAAATATATTAAAACAAAAATAATATAAATAGTAATATAAATACTAATAATAATACAAAAAATTTATAATAAGAACTTCTTTAATAATAATATAAAATGATAAAATTATTAATTTTAAAAATAAAAAATCTTTACAAATAATATATTATTATTGTACATTAAAAATTAATATTTTCATTACAACCGGGAGTTATCTATTTAACTGCGTTTTTAATTTTTCATCCCATTTAATTCATTTTTATTTGGCCAATTCATAAACCATAACTATGTGGTCCTTGGTCTGACTACATGGCTTCTGCTAGCCGTGTGGTTCCCGCACACCGGCCTAAAATAATAATAATAATAATAATTAATTTAATTTATAATAATAATAATAATAATAATTCCTTATCAGTAATAACAATAATAATAATAATAATAATCATACCAATTTAAATACAGAGAATAAAAATATTCAGTTCACATTGATAGTTATAATAACATTATTAACAACTATAAAAATGTAAATAGAACAATAAATTAAAAAAAATCATTTTAATTTTACGAGGATAGGCATATCGTTCTGATTCGTGTTCCAAGCCACGTGAGGTTTGCAAAATGCGTTTTGCTCGTGCGCCCAATGACGACAACTCAAAAACACACACTTTTTGACAACACACAAAATATTCTTCTCAGACTCAACCTAAACCCCAACAAAATTTATTTAAGTCAAAAGAAATAATAATATAATATTACATAATAGGCCGGGTTGTGATAGTCAAAGAGGCCATCAATACTAAGGAAGTCAATAAAATGGAATGTCAGTTAATCATCTAATTCTAGGGTGAATATGACAGTTCTTCCATAAAGGGGAATATCCACCAGTTTTACACCACCATCTTGTTCAGTGGTGTGCATTTCCACTATTTCTTCATATACACATGTTCTAGGATCAATCTCATCCCATCTCAGAGAGTCTGCATGTTAGGTATGACTATTGAAGATCTAAGTCCCTCTGATATGACGATTCCCGATAATGACTGGATAGAGAAAAGGTTGTGTTGAAAAATCCCCCTAAATACCATATTTGATGGCCTGGTTGAATGTAATGACTTTATGGTGGTCTCGTAGGATTCCACCTACAATACACTGGTTGGTAGACTCTGGATACATCTACATGCACTAATTCCCTCCTCATATCACTAGTTCCACAAGTACCCCCTAATCAGTCGAGTGGGCATGATCATAGGTGACAAATATCCTTTTTCCTCTTGTGAATACCATTATTTGGTCACCAATTAATACAAGAGAAAGAAAAAATGTGTTCATAATAATGGGGTTGTGCACAATACTACTGTGGTCAACCCTTGAAGGGATTTGGATGACTCTTTCATCCTATCGATTAATCGGTTGGAGGATATAGTGGAAATTTTTGGACATTGCTTCAATGTCTGTGACGTGAGGGTAAGACTAATTCCTAGTTATAAAAATATTATATGAATAACCATTACTCCAATACATGATTTTTTATAGTGATACAAGAACCTATAACCCATGTAAGGTATTGGGATATTCGCCCCATGGTAACAGTAGTATGCCACTCCTTCCTTTACTGAGCCAGGATAATTTGATGTTGAGCAACCCAGCACCACTGCTTTAACATCATCAATCATGGACCCCTCAGTTGAAGTCCTAATAAAATTAAGTCTATATCCATTATTTAAATGGTTTCAATAGTGCAAGAGTCTCCAAATAATGATTTCACCGCTTCTCTATCCAATAAGAATGTTCCTCCAGGATTAGCTAACATGGAAGATTTTTCATCACCTGATGATCCTCCCACATTCGATGATGGAGATTATTTGGAAGATTCTCTTCCCACATATGATGTGTTCCTCTCCACCACCATCAATGAGTTATTATTGGATAATCATGGCACTGAGATAGACCCGAGCCTAATGCTGATCAGTGAAGCCATACCAGATGTGGAACAACAACAATATGTTGATTTCTTAAAGAAACATCATGATGTGTTTAAATGGAGTTATGAAAATATTGTAGAGAAAGAAATTCAGGCCACTGTCCGCTGTCTTGGACTCCTAATATGTCATCGCGGGTACAAGCTTCTTCTCGGAAAGATTCACCCATCTCATGATGCCATTGTTGCTGCTAATGATAATAATCTCATTAAGGCTAACTTCATAAAGGATGTTAAGTACCCTAGATGGGTGGAAAACATCATTATTGTCAGGAATTGGAATGGAAATATTAGAGCCTTCATCAATATTTGGGATCTCAATAGCCGCTTCCTAAAGGATGTGTTTTTTCTTCCAATGATATAGCTGTCGATTAATGCCACCACAAGGTTCTAGGCTATCTCATTTACGGATGTGTATTTCAGGTATAATCAGATACAGATGGCCCTAATGATGAGGAATGTACCACCTTTGGAGTGTCATATGGTACATTCTATTATCAGGTCATGCCTTTCAGTTTGAAGAAAACAGGAACCACCTATCAGCATGACATGAAAAACATCATTAAACCAATCCTTAGGCCGCTTGTGGAATGATACATGGGTGTCATGGTGGTAAAATCCCACCAACCTCAGGACCATCTTAGATATCATGAGAAATTTTCTAGCTTACTCTGCTCCCACAATCTATATATGAACCTCGTGAAAGGTGATATTTTGGTGACCTTGGGAAATATCTTTTGTTTCATTGTTAGATACAGAGGCATTGAGATCGACCCAAACAATATCAAGTATATCAGCCAGATTCCCCCTCCTAGAAACCCATAGGAGCATCGAGGATTTCAAGGAAAATATTCTATATACAAATATTCATATTAAATTTGGTTAGAAAGTGTAAGCCCGTTCTATAATCATGAATAAAGGTGTCATCTACTAGTGGGTTGAATTATGACAGATTGATTTTGAATAAATCAAGATGTACCTCCTACAACCTATGGTTTTGATGACACGTATATCTAGGAAGCCATATGTCCTCTATGTGACTATCTTGGAATGTTCTCTCAGTGCCCTTATCACCCAGAAAAAGAAAATAATGAAAGTGAACAACTTGTACAATATCATTCTCATGCTCCCTATCACATTGTCTAGATATTCTCTTATCGAGAATGGCTTCCGGGTGTCAGTTTTTTATAGTGATGAAGTTGTTAAACTACCTAAAACATCAATAGATACAACTAGTTCCCCATTTCGATCTGTTAAATTACATTTTGAACCTCCCCGATTGAAATTCTATTTAGCATGTTGAGTAGTGATTATTCGGTTTTTAGAAATTAGATTCAATCCATAGAATGCCATCAAAGGTCAAGCGCTATCCAATTTTCAAGCCACTCATCCAAACCCCATAGTCCAGTCCATAGATCTTCACATTCCAAAAGAATCAATCCTCTTAATGAATCATGATATTCCATAATTGATGATGCATTTCGACAGTGCCTCCATAATTATCTTTGGAAGAAGTCTCAATGAACCTAGGCTCAACAGAGCAGGCCTATAGATAGTCATCATTACAAATAAAGTGGATATCATTCATTATTCATTATTTCATTCAATGGGATGCACCAACAATGAGGTAGAGTATTAGGATCTCATCATTGGTCTTTAAATGTTTATCGAGATTGATGTTCGCCACCTATATGTGAAGGGGGACTCCGACCTAGTCATAAAATAGATTAATGGTGACTATATAATCTGGAAACCCGATCTTGTCCATTTTTTCAAACATGCTGACCGTTTGATAGAATAATTCCCTTTTTAGTTAGAGGAGACTCATGTTCCATGGTCGTAGAATGGTCGATCTGAATCGTTGGCTAGTCTTGCTGCTTCACTCATAGACCCTGACCAGGAATATATGTTCATTCATGCTGCACATAGAATAGTCATCACCCCTGTTAGTTTGGACAACAATGAATACCAGAGGGTAAACCACCTTACCACTAATGAATCTACATTGGGTACTTTAAATACCTTTACTACTGAAGAAACATCCAATTGGACAACCCCTTTCATCAAGTATCTCTAGCATGGAAATCTTCAACTATATAATGCCAAACGTTAGAAAATATGTTACCATGTAGTTCAATTCACCCACCAGTGTAATCCAATCCTAAAGCATAGTCTCTATAGATGTGGGTATGATGGAACTATCCTCCTCTTCATTCAAGGAGATGAAATTACCTACGTTACGCATGAATTCCATGCTATGTAAGGAGGTTCTTATCAGGATGGGATGAATCTTTTCTACCAGATTGAACAGTTGGGATACTTCTTGAACAACTAGGTTTATTACTGTATCAAGTTCACAAAGAGGTTACACACATATTATATCCATGCTTAAATGGTGCATCGACTGCCACATTCCTTCAACTTTACAATGTACTCTTGGCCCCTTGCGGTGTGGGGACACGATTTTGTCAGACCATAACAACCAACAATAGCTTGTAGTGCAGGATTATTCTGATTGCAAAATAATTTGTTTCCAAGTGTGTAGAAAATATTCCTCTCATGGAGGTCAATTATTGTTATATTCTTGAATTTTTGAGCTCCAATATTATCCACATTCAGGTTTCCTCCCACTATTATCAATAATAATTTCACTAACTTATGGGAACCTGTGTTGAAGAAGTTCTTTTCCAAGTACAATATCTGATCCAACCACCATTCTTTCAACCATGAATATAAAACTCGATTGATCAATGAATTAAACATAACCCTATCCAAACATTTGTAGAATATGGTAGTCTAGAACTTGAGAATTTGGCTCAAAAATCTCCCCAACACCCTCAGGTCTTATTGGATGATAACTCATAATTTAACCCAGGTGATGACCTATTACATGGTGTATGGAATAATGGAATTCCTCTCCTATTGAGATTTTTTTTCCTTCACTCTTTACAAATCTCTATGATCAGATGATGTCATATAGAGTATAATAATTCCATATGGCTGGACGAGAAGCTCTCGATGAGAATAGAATATCGGTCTAACATAATCTAAAGAGGCACCACAACAAGATAGCTAAAGATTTAAACACCAGAGTTTGTCTCCATTCCTTTCTTCAAGGTGAAATGTTTTTGGATCTTCGAGTTCCAATTATACTCATTAAGAATCCACAGAAATTGGATCCCAATTGAGAAGGAACTTATATCATCTACAAGGATTATCCCAACGGTGCAAACTCTTTGGTCACCATGGATGGTGTGTGAATAACTCCTCCCACCAATGCCATGTTCCTAAAATAGAACTTTTATATATTGGATCTCTCATCCAATATGGTGATAAACTATATGGTGTTACCATCAGTCCGATATCTCTAGCATTAAAATAAGATCTATTCTATCCAAGAAACAATATGTTAAATTATGATGCCTATCCTATATGAAATTAAACATTTTTTTCGTCCTAATTTCTTGATGTTAAATTTTGTATCAAATTGTAATTTTAGTTTTTTGATAATTAAATGAAAAATGAACACATTGGTCCAAGCTATGTGACCTTAAAATAATTTCTCTATCATCTTATAAGGCATAAAACTATAACATAGTCCAAGAAGCATGTCCTTAATCTGCATGCAACAATGATCTTAAGGATGTTAAATTGGTGCATCCTAGCCGTAAAATGATAAATTTCCTATCATTGATGGTCCATACAACATTAAATTAAATGGAAGGTACACCATTGTCCTGCACAATACTAAAATGCTTTTTTCTTACATGACATTAAATGGTTCCCCACATCCTTGATGCATGATATTAAACTGTAAGAAATTCTAAAACTACGAATGGATTGATTCACATATATATGGGATATATAGAAAAACCGAGAAATATCATCTTTGGACCTTCCCATAAACTATCCAAAATATTTTCCTCATCCCCATGATGTTAAGTGGTGTGTTGTTTCTTCCATGGAACATGCGGTGTGGTGAAAATATTTTGGTTCCTCGTCCACATCGGGTTTCTTCATACTACCACACCGCATATTTTTTCTCTATATTAATCACTATAGGGTATGAGCTCCATGACCATAAAAAAATAGCCCCATCATCCTTGTTGCACAATTAAAAACAGTATAACAACCTCGATTGTGATCGCATGACATTAAACTATATATCCTATGTCATAACTGTATGATGATAAACTATATAGAGTTATGATGTCCTCACATGAGGAGTAATTTCCCCTTGGAATTGGCCAACTTCCATGCCTTTTAAGAAATATGTATATCTTGATTTCCATCCTTATAGGATATGTAGTGACACTTAGGCATATCTTGCCTGAGCCAAACCGTTGATTCACAAAATCAACCCATTGGACTGATAATCATTTGGGAATGAGTGGTGTTTCTTGCGGCATCCTCCGCCCTCATTCATGTCGGGTTTCCTCACAGTCCTAAACTAAACATTTCTATTTTTTTGTCCAAAATCTATGACCATTATCTAAGAATTTTATTGTCTTAGTCACATGAAAATAAACTACATAACGACAACGATATTCTCATTTGAGAGAATATCACCCCCTATTTTTGGAACTGGCCATATTCCTTATTATATTCCAAAATGTCATATGGATTTATTCACATCCTCATGGGATTTTTAGTGATGCTCAAACATTATTCCCCAGGCCTAGCCACAAATTCACATACCCTTTTAGCCTCTTGACCTTGGTTTCCACCTCCAGAATGTGTTGTTTGGTGTGGATCTCTCTAGTCCTCATGCATTTCGGGTTACAGTGACACTCCACACATTCACCTTGTAAGACCTCTATATATTTTGAATTCGTTTTTTCAAATTAATTTAACCTTTTCAATATTTTTCATTTCACGTAACACTCAAAATATTTTATTTCAGCACTATGTTTGGATAGAATTATACGCAACACTATGTTATCTATGTACTATACACAATATTAATTTTAGCTTTCTCTAAAAGGAAAACTAAGGTTAGATTAATACATGGTGTACATTACATGCAACACTAATTTTTTATATGCAACATGAAACACCAACATGGTATATGTTACATGCAACAATGTGTTTCTACGAAACATATTTTTATTGTTATAATTATTTACATGATATACTTATAATCTATCTATTGAGAATATTAATACTACTAATTATAAATAATCGTCAAATATTTATTACAAAGTTTTTATATAAATAACACATAATGATAATGAAAGACATAATTTTTGGTAAGGTCTTTATATATTTAAAAATACTATTTTCTCACATAAACTACCTTTCGTTTTCTTTTGTGAAAAATAATAAAATTATTTTTAATCACATTTAGAAATTTAATTTGATAGAAATAACATAATTTTTGAGATTATTATTATAGAATTTGTTTAGGGTGAGTTTGGGGATTTTTATGAGCTAATTCATTTTTTTTATGAATAGTAAAATACTAGATTTTAATTCAAAATTGCCTTTTCATCTAATGTATTTATAAGTATAAATTTTATATTAATTTGTTTTCAATGTTTAATAAGATCATGATTTATCAATTAATGCAATTTATGTCATTGGAATCAATGCTACCTTCAAATTGGGTATGAAAACATAGAAAATGTTTTGAGGTTTCTTACATTAAAACCCTGCAGTGTAGTCTCGTCATCAAGATTATTTTTTAATTAATTCGTCAAAATTATTTTTATAAAATTTGAAAAAAATGAATCCATATTTGTAATTATAATTATATATAATTTTTAATATGTCCATATTTGTTATGGACCAAAAAACAGTAGTTAATGTGTTTAAAAAATTAATTACAATGGTTAAGAGAGAAATTAGGTTAATAAAGTACAAAACCATAAATTTAAGAAAAAAAACCTATAAACATTTCCAAAACCCATTGGATGGCCCTTATTTGTCCATTAACCTTCCATTATTCAGTTTGATTGGGATTTTATGACTTTTTTGTGGAAAACGTTGTCACACATAACTTTGTTTTAAAAATACGAAATGTGTCCCTTCCCATACCTATAAAAGGACACCACCTCTCCCTCTTCCTCACACATCTCAAACCACTTATGTTTAGGCAAGATCTACCCAATAAACTTCCCATCATACATACCTTCCTTTTAGAAGTCTTCATTTGGGTAGAAAGAAGTCCAAGAAATCATTTTGGCACAAACCAAAAGGAGTTACCCAGTTATGAGGGAAAACTTCTCTGAAGCTTCTTTATTTTATTTTCTCTCTCCACCCCCACTCTCTTTATTCCATGATTTTATAACAACAGTAGTATCTAAAATATACTATGATTTCATTTTATTCAAATGGATCAATCTACACTTTCACACACCTCCATCTAAAGAGTCACGACCCCCTCCCCACAAAGTGTACCTCTCTTGGGCTGAAAATAGGATAAGAGAGATAGTGACCCCCCTATGTCTCACCTCTATTAGGCCTCAGGTTGGAGACTATCCACAAGGGTATAATAATCATGTAGATGGGAGGAATTACCCTCATTGATAACAAATTCAAAATAGAGAGATATGATATAAACCAACCAACTCTTACTCAGACTACAATATAAAATAAAACATTGTAAAAAAAATAAAATTTCATTCAAGAACTACTACAATTTAAAGGTAAAATTTCAAGTATCAAATGAAAATTAATGGAAAAAGTAACCATGAAGCCCAAATAACTCATGTAACCCACAAACTAGTAGTAACTAGCCTGATCTCCAATCTACTATAATTGACCTAAAACATAATTTATATATACATAGAGTGAGTATAAAAGTATAATTATTACGATAGTCCCCAGATCCTCTCATGAAAATGTAATGACAGCATTCTAAAAAACAGTGAACAACCAGTGAAACTAACTCATCACCTAAATCTATATAATATATTCCCATCCTCACCATGGATACTCTCACCATGTATCACATATAAGTGAATATAATATAATAAATAATATCAAGGGTACACCACTACCAATTCAACACTAGTTTTCCACTTTCCCTAATGTTGAATGTCGTGAGAATATGTCTCCAAAAAGGATATCCAAAAGACACTTGAGCTAAGAACCAAAACATGTACCTCATGCGTCGAAATTCATCCCATTCATCATACCACCACATCCACATAATCAATGTAACCAAGTAGTTTGTGGGAGCCACCACATCCCACGTAATGTGTATCATACATCATGTATTATACCTTAATACATTACATCCAATTCAATGAGTAAGGATCCACATGCCAACATAGTCTATACACATTATTCCTATAGTAGTCTTTAGGAAACTATATCTAGAATATATGTGTGTGAAATAACCATAAGACATTAATTATCTTTACACACATATATGGAGAAAACTAACCACTTTGTGTGCCAAAAAATGTGACTACTAAGAGAATAGAGTCGGGAGAAAGGGGGTAGTCAGTCATCAATCCCCCAATCGAGATGTTGGGAAAAACACCCTTAGGGCTCAGAATAAATGGGGTGTTAGTTTCCTTATTAGACAGGGTGGAGTAGCATATAGAAAACCAAAAAGTACAAGAGATAATATATCTCACAACCACACTATGGGTATAACTTGTTCATAGACTCAACTGGGGCCACAATATCTCAGACCAATGCCTACCACTGCTAAGACTATATATCTTATAAGAACACAACCATTTTTAGAGCTAAATTAAATTAATTTATCCCTTTTTATTAGTTTCACATTAATTTAATTATTAAAATAATCATTAATTAACTATTATCATTTCCACATTTCATTTCATTAGTGTGACAACAAAGTCCCTTTCCATCCAGGCATAGCAATTTCGAGTCCTAAAATTATTATAGATATAACCTCAACAAGGAATCCTAGAACTCTCCAACCCCATGGGATAAACATTTATTCATTTATTTAACAACATTACCACATTAAAAATATTTTGAGGTATTCTAGGAAAACATCTAAGCTACCAAACACAAGGGGATAAACATATTTATTAAATGAATTGCCCATCATGTCTTTGCCACATACAGAAAGAGTATAGAACTATCCAACCATGAGAAGCTAAACATGAAAAGCATGTCAAATACCTCACAAATCATCACCACTATTGGAAGGAGAGTAAACTAACTAGCTACCTCATGTATTTTGGAATGTGAAGAAGATAAAAAATAAAAAGATTCAATAATCACCCAATATTTGTATCAACAAGTAAGCCCAGCTTCAACCTGTTCCATCATCTCTAGTATCCTCCCTGACGCTATATACATAAATCAATGTAACTCACCACCCTAGCTATCAACTGCTGCCACATCAACTGGGCCTCCCGGCCCCACATTTCCCAAAAACCCTCCATGATCATCAATTATAGACCACTTCACATTTGTTCCTCCCCACCCCATATACCACAACATCCCACTAGGACCAGCAATCCAAGGCTCACATCGCAAGTAGAAATAAAGAAACATAAAACTGGTATATTTGACCAAAATAAAGGCATTCAACCAGTACAGACAAAGATCTCTCATGGCTCTAGAAAATAAGGAACTTGGCCTTCATAATAAATGAGATAATAATGCCCTATAAGGCATTATCATTTATCACACAATCGGTTCTTATTCATCCTTGAAATAACTAATTCATTATTTACAGGTTCCAACGATAAGAAACCTAACAAAAAAGCTATCAAAATATATCACAAATTAATTAAAAAATAATTTTACCTTTAATTTAATTCATTTATAAAAAATCACCACCATTCTTCAGCTTCATTAACCAATTCCATTAAAAATTCATAGCTGCATCATGTTTATTATCATCAAATTGATAAAAAAACTACAAGATTTATTAAACATGTATCTTTAAGAAATTATCTCATTAATTATCAATTAATTATATATTTACATTCTTTTTATATTACTGTAATGATCAATATGATAAACCAATCAAGGCATAGATATCACAAAATCTAGAAAAATAAGAGGCAAACCATTATGACACTATAATGCAACAACATCACTATATGATTGATATGATTTATTTAATATGGTTTAAGTATTCAATTCAGTGAAATCAAAACTCTTAACTAAAACAGTTTCTAACATTATTCGAATGAGAACAAACCACACAACTAATCATGATGACCTCCCTTACAAAAAACAGCATCCACTTGAGGATGCAGCATCACAATTGTACCAACCAAATACTAACAAAACTTCACTATAAACATAGAGATCACATGAATTATAATGGAAAAGATAAAAAAGATGAAATAGATTGAATAAACCATAGGAAAGGAGTTATATTATACATTATATCAGATACAGTTCATTGTAGATTGAAGGAGGGAGATAGGGATCGTTCCTTGATGAATGAATCCCCGAATGGTTAAATTGTGGGTTGTCAGATCTCTTGGAGTTAATAGAGAGCTGCTACATCCATAGGTTTTGAAAAAAAAATTAGTGGCTGGAGAACACTTAAAACATACAACATCTGGGTATTACATGACATGAAAGCATTGTCATATTGTGTAACCCTCATGTTTCAGGTTACGCTGAATAAATGTGTCACTACATCACATTATTTTAATTTTGATGACACAAAATATTACATGGAATGAAAATATCTTTCACATATTGAAATATTTATACTACATAGTGCGAATCCCACATTCACACTTTGAAAACTCCAATCTTCGAGCTATCTACACCTGAACTCCTTCAAACTACATCCAAGCCTCCTCCGAGCTGTGAAAACTATGAGAAAATAGAAACAGTAGATCCACGCAGATCTGGGCCCTTACAACAGATACCTCTCAAAGCCTTCATGTCCATGAGAATTCACAACCAACCTAGAGGAACAAAAAGTTGTCATCTGAATAGACACCCCATGAGATACCTCTTAATGCTTCCACCAACACAGGATCTCACCTTCTCACTATATGAACATGTGAAAAACCACACAAAATCCACAAACAGATCTTAAACTCTCTCCCAAGGGAGATACCACCAAAAATAGATCAATACATAACAAGAAATAATAGAAATACATCTCATAAATAGAAATTGTATAAAACACCCAAATTAATAACATTACAATAGAATAGATAAAAATTATACAGCTTGGGATACTAAGAGTATATATGTGACTCACATTCCCAGGTAATCTCCTCCATGACAATATTCAACCATAAGACACAAACCAAGGGGATAACATTCATTCACAACAACTTATCATAGATGTCCAAGTTCTCTATAGGACACTTTTAGATGGTTGAATCATCATCAACATCGATATCGCCACAATTGATAATGTGAGAGTCATCACCAAGATACTGACAGATCTAGAACATGTGAAAAACATCACATATCTGAATCATCTTCGGGGGAAGTTCTACCTGATATTCCACAACCCCAACACAAGCCAAAAACTCGAATGGTCTATAAAACTAGGGATAAATTTTAATCCAAGGAAAAAAAACTTCACGGACCTCAATGGGAAATCCCCATTAGAAACACATGATCCCTAACTCCAAACTCAAGAGGTCACATCCTAAGATCGCCATATGATTTCTTAGGATCTCGTGCTACCTTTATCCTATCATGAATCATCAAAACCATCTCTATCATATTTTTTACGAGTTATAGCCTGAGAATTTTTGTCTCTCTAACCCTAGTCTTGCATAACCGAGAATTACATGGTTTACAATTCAATGCTTGAAACAGTTCCATACCAATTTTGGAGTGAAAACTATTTTTTTCAGAGAAATCTTACAACGGAAGCTGCATCATTTACGAACCTACTAAATCCGAGTCACAAGAGTGAAACATATCGTCACGAGTCTAGATGGACCACTCTTTTGAACCATCCATGTGAATATAAGAAGTAGTCCTAAGGCATAACTGAGTACCAAGATCATGAAAGAGACATCTCCACACCCAAGAGGTAAAAAGAGTATCTTGATAAAATATTATCATCCTTAGGACTTCATGGAGTCTCACCACCTTATCCAGATATTACCTTAGTAGAACCGCCCTTGAGCTCGACTCCTTGATCACTATAAAGTAGTATAATTTCATCAAATGATCTACTACCACCCATATAGTTTCATAGACTCCATGATCTCAAGATAAACTAATAAAAAAGTCTATTGATATGTTCCACCACTTCGATTGAAGAAAATATAATGGTTGGAGAAAACCATCTGGAACACGGTGCCCAAACTTCATGTTCTTGCTGATGTAATATCATTACACAAACTCCCCAACTACATGATTCATCCTAGACCACCAAAACTAACATCTCAAGGATTAGTACATCATCATAATTCCATGATGTACCACTAAGGGTGATCAATGGAACTATCTATGAACAACCTCAATCTTCACTATAGGAACAAAATTCTTTCCCTGAAACGATTCCCAGTGTTCTTCATATTCTGACCAACCATCAGGGGCCTCACCAAAAACAACACAATCGTTCTAGACATTCACCTCACGATCTTCCAACTGGGGATCCTCCACCTATTTCAATAGATTTAACATCACTTTATTCTAAAAAAGAAAACATCTTCACTCAAATTCTCTTATATTTAGATGCAATGGTAAAATTTATTCCATAACTCTCCAAAAATCACCCGATTCACGCACTACATCACTGTATGACTTCCTTCTCAATGAATAATCCATAAAATTTCTGTTTCTAGGTGTATATGAAATACATAAGTGTTAATATTATAATAACTCCATCCACTGACATTGGCACAAGTTCAAGTCATGCAGGGAGAAAACATACCTCAATATTTAATGATCAGTGAAGACGATAAAGCGCTCGTTGATGAATTATTGTCACCACAGCTATAGGAAAAACACCACCACCACCAACTCTAGATTGTGGGTTGAATTGTTACACTCATGGGTATGAAACTTCTAATACCCATAAGAAAAACAAACCTATGCGGCATCATAACATATCCCATCCCAAGATGCAAAGAAAAAATATATCAAATTGAACACTTTCTTCTGAAAGAAAATGAATCAGATCACTGACCAACAACTCCATCAGATAGTAAAAAAAATATAACATTGATCAATATAGAATATTGAATGCTTCTTTATAGTCAACAATATTAGAGGAGTCACATAATTAGAGAAATACACATTGAATCTCCTATAATTTCTTGCAAGACCAAAGAAGATTTACACCTCTATCACTATATAGGGGGATTCCCAAGATAAAAATGATCCTACCTTCAATAGATCCATAGCTACACCCTGTTGGGATACAACATGCCCAATGAAACAGATTTCTCAAAACAAAAACTCACACTTTGATTACATCATAAATAACTTCTCACAGAGGAGAACCCCAAAAATGAAACACAAATGTCTTATATACTCTTCCTCAGACGCTGAGTACACAAGTATTCCATCAATGAAAATTACAACAAAATTATCTAGGAACTCACATGATATGATGTTATGTTTATAAACCCTATATATTTTTATGGTTCATGATATGATTAATTTTTTATTATCTTATATAACATGTATTAGTGTTTTTATTATGTGATAGTTGGGACACATATCTACCTCTAATGAATTGGGTAATGATATGTTGTATATGATATCAGAGCATACACGGGTTGTAGTCAAAGCCTCAAAATAAGAAGGTACATGGTTTGTAGCCTAATCCTAAAAATAAGAAGTTACATGGATTGAATACCAAGCCGAAAAGTAAGAGGGTACATTGGTAGTATCCCATGTATTAAATCAAGAAGGTGAATGGGTTGTAGCCAAATCAAAGAAACAAGATGGTACATGGGTTGTAGCCCAACATTAAAATTAAGAGGGTACACGGGATGTAGCCTATGCTTGAAAAAAATATAGTACATAGGTTGTATACCAAGACTAAATGTAATAGGGAACACATGTTTTTACCCAAATCCTGAAGTAGGTACATGGGTCATAGCCCAAGCCTAACATGTTATGAAGGTCTTCGTAGGCAGACATGAAATCCAATTATCTATTCTTATATGTATGCCAAAAATTTTATGTCCTACTCTTTATTTACGATTTTATAGATCATTATGTTTATTAACATATGAATTGTGTCTTATTAAATTCCATGATTTTTCCCATAACCCATGTTTATGATCATTAATATGTAGGGTGAGATCTTCTAGTGACGTTGATAAAGTTTTTATACCTTATGTTAATGATATGTATACACATTAAATTTAATTACCTTTACAGAGCATATGATATCACCCATTTCTTATGTTTTTATTCCCCCAATTATATAGAATGTTTTATTTAGATTTAATAAATGTGGAGATCATTATGGGAGATGTTGATGATCTCTTACCAATATAAAAGATTTTTTTTTCATGTTTACATTGATACTAACCTGTTACGATCCTTCGGAATCTGATTTTGTAATATATAGAATATTCATCTATAATGATTTAATATGAATGCTTGTTAATCCTGGGATTCTATAGTAGGAATCAAAGGAAAGGATTAGTCAACCATTGGAAATAATAATTATAAAACCATAGTGATGTCCCTAGGGGTATTTCTAAGAATATGTCTAGGGATGTATCTAAAGATAAGTCTAAGGGTATGGAAATATATATGAAAATATCCTCAAATTTTGGTAATGGGAGAAGAATGTTATTTTCATGAAATACTCCCATGTTTGGATATTACATGTGGATATGGCTCTGGAATAGATATAAATAGGAATAACAACTCTGAAAATATCTTATGGGCCTTACTTCGAGTAATTTAGTACACAACAATGGGCCTTTCTATACACCTGGTTTGACACTCTCAAGGGATATTTTTTGATAAGTCACATTCACTTCATTAACAATCATGATGTATTTGAATAGAAGTTAACTATGAAAAACAAGTGTAAAAGTATAGTGTCATAGATTAAGGAAGGTGTCGTAATTTAGACATCCTACAAGTGACTTTCAATGATTATGTGGTCCCTTGATATGATAATTGTTTCTTAATCTATTCGTATTGGATTTAGTTAATGGATGAAACCCTAAGGAACACATTAATGGGGATTGTGAGGGACAATGCAATGATTGTGTTTTAAGGATCTGAATTATTTAAAAGCTATAATGAAAAACCTCATTTATGTGCTCACAAAACTTTGTCAAGATATGAATCATGATGAAATTTCAAATTATAAAATGAGGGAACAAAGTTCTATTGAGTCTTCAATGAGGTAGAATCAACCTTCTTTCAGAAAGAAATATGATCCAATTACTGCTGAACACTGTATCAGCATCATTTAAATGATACTCTATGTTCTCTAATGTTTGGATCATGAGTAAATCATTCTGTATGTTTATCAGTTAGAATATGAAGCAGAATAATGATGAAATCCAATCTATAATATGAAAAAGAAAGATGAAATTGAATCCATGGATCAGGATGATTTAAAGTACTTATTATTCGATAATTAATTTTCTCTTATTCTTCATATGGAGACAAAAAAGGATATTCTTTAGTTTAAGCAAATGGATGAAGAATATGTCGGTGCCTATGAGGCTAATTTCAAAAGACTTGCGAGCTAAAAATTTATAATTATAATACAACCATAAAATATGGTTGAAAGGTTATTTACTATTCTAAATCCAAGTATCATATGGGTGTTGGTCCTAAGGGAATTTGGTATCAATGAAGATATTGTGCATTGTGTAATAAAAATTGAGGAGGTTGGAGTTATGTATCAATATCAAGGTTTTAACAAGATGAGTAAGATGTAGTCCGAATGAAAGTAAAAAACCATAGGGATAAGAAGATGAGCCTTCATTTGTGTACTATGCGAGGAAAGAATCATTGTGGGAATTGTATTAATGGTACTAGTAAATTTTTTAATTCTGGAAAGGGAGGACTTTGAGCGGATAAATGCTAAAGTGATTGGATAATGTTTTATAATGAAGAGAATAATGTGAACACTCCTCATGATGCCCCTACCACACACCATTGATTCAATTTTATGGAGTTTGTAAATTTCACCAAAAAGTGCCAAAATCCAAGTGTTAATAATGGTTATCATAACCAACATCCTTTTAAGACAAAGCAAAATGGTAAAGAATATTCAATAAAAGTGGATGAAGTGATCCATGATAATTGTGGAACTCTATAGTAGTGAATTTCCTATGGAATATTGTGAAAATAAGATCTATGAAAATCTTGTCGATCTTTATGTTGAACTTGTTATAAGTCTATGAATTTATTATATTTATGTAGATTAATTTTGGATTAATAAAATCATGTTGATTTTAGATATTTACATGGATAAAAAAAAGATTCTAATAAAAATGATTTTTTAAGATAAGATACTATTTGAGGAATAAAGGGTGAATTTCCATTTAGAAGAACATATGTTTTCAATAAGGATTTATGGTAATTAAAAAATTTAATATGTTTTAAAAAGAATATTTCATGACGGTATTCACATGTTTTTGTTTGTGATGAATCATTGGGGATAAATGCAAAGAAAATTTCATGACCTTCTTTCTATTGTTTAGGATTTTTATCTTTTAGAAGTGTTATAAGGTTGACCATTCATGAAAATATTAAGTAAAACATTAGATAAATTATTTATGTATTAATATTTTATTGAAAACCTTATTTTAAAAAATATTTAGTGATGAACCTTAATTTAAAGATATCCATCATATTTTTGAAATTATATTAGTGTGGCTTTAGAGAAGTACATCATGTATGTTTGGTGGAAACTAATCAAGTGTGGCAAGACCATGGGTCTTCAGCCCATGATTTATGGAAAATAAGGGTTTCAAACCTACCACAAGCCTACACATTGTTTTGGTTAATGTGTAATTATTTTTTTGGATAATTATTAATGATGAACCAGTACAGTTAGTTTTTATGATTACAGATTAATGTATTAACCATATTGATTTTGAATAACAGTTAGAGAGAAATAGTTATACATTTCATTATTTTATAGTCCTTGAGATATACTAAATGTTTATTTTATCACATCATGAATCAATGATAATTTCATAAAGCCCATTATAGGAATTAATCGATGAATTAGAAATTGGTTAAAGCACATCTAAATAAAAAAAAATTATATAAAAATATCAGGTACGTATATTTCCTTATATTCTTCATCAATAATAGAATTACTCAAAATTATGATAATGATCAAAAGAAAATGTGTTTTAATAATACCATAATTTTGCTGAACTGATGTCTTTTACAATAATCGTATGTTTATGACATTGAGGCCCTCAACATTTCATTGATCATTCATGTTGTGATTGATGCACTAAATCACTCTCTATAAATATTTAATATTTTAATCCATGTATAATATTTAATCCCAACCTAAGTTATCTTATGTTGAAACCTAGTTATTTGTTACCCCGGTTAACCATTACAGTTACAAATTTTACTTTTTATTGGATGTTTTAGTATCCATTTTTAGGACGTGGGTTTCTATGAATGAAACATTCAATTATTATATCATTGTTAGCCTAGAATAATTTCCACAGATAATTTTATTTTAAGGGGGTAGAATGTTACACCTTTAGATTTTTTAAACTATTATTTTTCATATTAATTTAACATTTGTGATATTTTTTATTTCTCGTAACACTGAAAATAGTTTATTTTAGCAATATGTTTGTTTTTCATTGTATGCAACCCCAAGTGAATAATGTAATGAAAAAAACATAATTTTAATCTATATTTTAAAGGAACACTGAGGTTAGATTGTGAATTGGTATACATTTCAGAAAAAACTAACTTGGAATTTATAACACACAACACCAACATTGCGTACATTACATGAAATACTGAGTTTCTATGAAACATATTTTTGTTGTAATAATTATTTAAATGATATAATTCTAATCAAGATATTAAACATAGCAATAGGAATATTCATAACTACATTTCATATATTTTTTATATTGGTTTTATATTAATAAAACATATTGACAATGAAAGACTATATTTTTTATAAAGTTCTTATATGTTTTAGATTTTTATTTTCTCAAATAAGCTACTATTCATATGCTTCAATGAAAAACCAAAAAAATAATTTTAGATATATATAAAAATTTAAATTTATTGAATAATAAATTTTTTTAATTTATAATGTTATAATTATCTTAGGGTAAATTTTTGTTATTTTTATGAGATACCATATTCTTTGGATGAATAGTAAAAATACCATATTTTAAATCAAAACCGCATTTTCATATAATTTATTTTTATGGATAAATTATATTTGAATTTTTTATACAATTAATTTTATCATAATTTAATATTATTAATATAATTTATGTCATTCGGATTAATTTCACTTTGAAATTGGGTATAAAAACATATCAAATTTTTGGATGTTTTACTTTAAAAACTAGTAGTGTCATACTGTCAGTAGTATTATTTTTAAATTAATTTTTGACACTTCTATGTTTATAATTTTGGATGAATGTATTCCATATTTTTAATAATAATAATCTATAATTTCTAATAATGTAATATTTTTTAACTAAAATAATTTGTGAAGGTGATTAAAATTAATTTCAACTGTTAAGAGAAAATTATGCTACTAAACTACATAACATAAAATTGAAGTCCCAAAAAGACATATACAGTATCCAAAAACCAATTTTAGTTCCATTAGTCTCCCATTTATCTTCCATTATTGTGTTTGGTTTGTTTTATATGACTTTTTTTTGGTAAAAAAGTGGGTACAACTAACTTGTTTTAAAAAATACCATGTGTGTCTTTCTATTCCCTATAAATGGTCATCTCATGTGACTCTTCTTCACATATCTAAAACCAATTAGGTTTATCCAAGATATACCCACTAAAATTACATAAATTAGTAAATTCCACCAATAGGTCTTTCTTTGGGATAAAATCAATCCAAGGAAGCATTTTGGGAAAAACCAAAAGGAGTTACCCGATTAAGAGGCAATGACTTCTCTCGACATCCTTTAATTTATTGTCTTTCTCCACCACCTAAAATTTCATTATTACCTGATTTTATAAAAATAACAGTATATTCAATAAAAAATGATAGTTTACACTATTTTTTCTTCTTAAAAATACATACTCCAACATCTAATGGTTATCGAACTTATTGTTTTTGTGTGCTGTGAACTACAACCTAACTAAATGAAGATTGTTCATTTTATCGTTTACCACCACGAATGGAAGAAATTATGATGAAAACTAGTATTATATATTTCATATTTTAAATATAATAATTATTTAAAATTATTTATTCCTTTTCAATAAAATATCTTTTTTTCATTTCATTTGGTGTAAAAATGATAATTTCATTTGAGGATGTGTGTACTACCACCCTCTCAAAGCGACGTGATTCATTCAGACACTAATGGAATGTATTAAGGATGGGATTAGTGAACATATCTAATATATATGATATAATAATGATACTTTAATATATATATATATATACATTTCATTTCATTATTTCTTTCAATACGATAACAAAATCATCAACAACGTTTATGCGTACGTACGACTTACTGTGTCTTTGAATGACATATTCCATTTCATATTCATATATTATATAGATTATTATAACACACATATATTTAATATACATGATATATATATCAGGGTTTACACTCTATAAATCAGGATATAAGTATAAGTATCAAAGATATAACAAATTAAGACACATGTGAAAAACAAATAAGATATTACCCAAAGTGAAACATGAACATAGAATTGTTAACAAGAGGGTAATTTAAAGTAATAATAAAAAAAATTCATGTAACTATTTATAATAATATTATTCTGTAAAATATGTGTAATAAAATTACTTTTATTATACAAGAAGGTTGAATGAGTATGATGAGAGTCAAGAAACAAGGTTACGTGATTTAATCTCACTCTTTATTTCTTTGAGATACATGCCGTATTCACCACCCATTTCTTTTGAGTGGTGTTTATAATACCCAAATATTTATTAAATGAAAATTATAGTTAAATTTATTTAAAATATCATATCCATATAATGATATTTATTTCAAGGGGATTATGTTTCAAAAGTTACCAAATCGATAAAATAGTTTTGTCTCAATTTTCCTTCATTGAGAATTGTGTTTTGTTATACACATAAATTATTTTTCAAGGTGTATATAATTCCATTGTACAAGTTATATCATGAATTTAATTGTTTTAATGTTGTATTAATCATCATATAATTTCATTTTCAAACATAGAGTGTATGATCCCAAGATACCAACTTATAAAAGTTTATTAAAACAATATCAATTCTTTTTGAGATTATTTATGTTTTTTGTTTCCATCGATGAACATTTATGATACATATCACAAAACCTATAATGAATTTCCTTTTATTAAAGTAATTCATGATATATTCATATATTGGTACCATTTTCCCAATCATTGGTACATAATATAGTCATGAATTTGTTTTTAAGAAATCATCAAATTACCCTCTCCTAGGTCAGAAATCATTTTCCTTCAAAATAAAATTTTCTAATTAGTTTTCCCAAGAAAATTATAATACTCTCGTAAAATCATCAAAACAAAATTTTAACATTTTATTTTACCAATTTTTTCATTGGAATCTTTATGTCCTTTTTTATGGAGGCATTTTTATAAAGTTTTCACCATGAAAAAGGAATACTAATTTTACCTCATATGAAATTTATGAACATACCCAACGTCATTTAATTGATAATTTATTTTCTTGTTTAAAAGGGTAATTTTTAAGAATTTTTTTGAATGATATTTTCAGTGAAATGTTTTTCAAATGGGTTTCATATTAATATTATATATTTTAAAAGAAAATGGTTTTCAAAAGGTTTTATGTTTTAATGAGCCTTATTCAATGATGAAATGATATTAACATCAAGAAATGTTCTGAAAATATTCTTCCAAGTTATATTCCATACAAGATAAAATTCATTGATATTACTTATTCCATTATAAGAAAATATCCAATAAATTCATTCAAAATATTTCTACAATGGATTATTCTTTGATGGAATGGTCCTTTTGAGGCCTTTTTCACTTCAATGGGTTTTATTATTTTAAAACCAGCTTTTTTTCTATTGTAATGATTTCATGAAGTGATTACGAAAACTATCTCTTTTTATAGTTTATGATGTGATGAAATGAAAGTGATTCCGATTTCATTTCATAGGATATGATTTTATGTTTATAAACCCAATATTATTGTATTGGTCATAATATGGTGAGTGTTCTATAATCTTCCGTCATATGTATGAATGTTTTTATTATGTGATGGGTAGGACCTATATCCCTATATTTAATTGGTTAATGATAAGTTGTATATGATATTAGAGGTTACATGGGTGGTATCCCAATCCTGAAAACAATAAGGTACATTGGATTTAAAAAAATCCCAAAAACAAAAAGGTATATGGGGTGTTGCCCAATCCTAAAATTAAGATGGTACATAGGTTGTAGCCCAACCCCAAAAACAAGATGGTACACAATTTGAATCCTAATCCTGAAAACAAGATGTTACATGGTTTTTTTCCAAATCCTAAAAGTAATATGGTATACAGGTTGTATCACAGGTCCAAAAATAAGAAGGTACATGGGTTGTAAAAAAATAATAAATGTAGAAGGATACATGGGTTATCATCCTAAGCTAGATGGAGGTACATAGGTCATAGCCCAAGCCTAATAGGTTATAATGGTTTTGGTAGGTATCCTTAACATTTAATTTTATATCCATATATGTATGCTAAAAATTCTATGTCTTATTCCTCATTTATGATTTCATTGATCAAGATGTTAATTTCCTTATGATTCATGTCTTATGAACTATAGTGATTTATCCCATGACTCATGTTTATAATCTTGGATATGAAGGGATTGATCATCTAGTGACCTTGATCACATTCACATACCCTTCTATTTATGATATACATACTCATTTTCTTTAATTAAACTTATTGAGAATCTTATATATAGTCTTATTTTATGATTCCATTAACTAGGATATGAAGAAGGCTCTTTGGTAGATTTACTAATGGTGGAGAAATTTATGGGAGATGTCAATGATCTATCACCGAGATAGAAGATTTTATTTCCACATTTGAAAATACAATAAACTATTATGGTCCTTCGTCATTTGTTTTTGTAATGTACTAAATATTCATGTAAAATTATGTAATATCTATATATGTTAAGCCAAGGTCACTATAATAATTTCTAATAACCATACAATCTTCAAACATAATGAAAGACATCAAACTGCAAGGATTTATCCCCCACACATGATGTTAAACTGGGTACTTATCTTCCATACTCAATATCCATAAACTAAGAGCTTTTGGTCTAAGAAACAGTACCCTATACTATTCACAATACTCCAATTTGGTTCTCGATTCCTAAAGGTAGATCTAATCCCACCTACAATTGTTCCACAATGACATTCTTGAATGTGTGGTGGTAAAAGACCATGATTGTTTGATTCCAAATGAACATTATACTAATCCATTTCAAAGATTCATGGTTCCCTTTATCAGGTTCCCCATCCGTTTCTATATCTAAAGGGACCCTCTAATAGCAAGGATATCCCACATCATATCACCTACCATTTTAGAACAATACCCCGTATGATTTTGGATGACATTTTGAGAACATGTTTCAAACATGGTCAGCGGTCGAACCACATTTTTCTATCCTCCATCCTTTTTTCTATGATATGGATGTTGTGTTTTGAATAAGATCAACAATTACCCTTTATTCTCAGACCACCATCATTGTATTTTATCTTTTTATTTCATTGATTCACATTTTCCAACTCCTTCTATTTGGATGGATCTCCAAAACCCCAAGTGTAGTCCCTCTATACATATGTTTGTGTTGAGTGGAAATTTTAGTGTGGTAGGGACTTTCCCACATTAAATTTATTTTAATCATCATTTACTCCCATATGATGGGTAAATCCAATCATCAAATAGAATATGTGGTATTGTGTGGACTTCCTTGGACACATTCACATCATGATTATTTTATCATGCCACACACTTCCCCTATGGGATACCTCTTTTCCCATTATGTACTAGCTACACGATAGTAAACTGTGAATAATTTTCATTCTTAATGTATGATGTTAATTTGTACGGAGATGTACCATGCACATGATGTTAAACTGGGCATCCATGGTCCAAAAAATATGACCTCAAACTATTTTCTATCATGTGATCAGTTGCGTCCTACCACTGATACAATCCAATGTACTAAGAATGAGACAAAATGTGTCGAGTTCTATGTAGATATCATAATAACCAATCTACACACATATATCCTTTCTAGGTTCATATTTCTATATCTTCCAAATCTATATGGTCCCCTAAACAGTGATAGTCTCAAGCTGCTTAAGCTCAACTCTCATCCTGGGCCAATGACCTAATGGATTTTTGATAACAAATTGTAGATCCTATCTTTCAAATTTAGTCAATAGACATGTCATCATTTGCACACCACAATTTTGATCAGTGATGTTTAGATAATCTGTTTCAATCATGGTAAACACTGATCTTACGCATCAACTTACCCTCTAATGATTGAGACCTATGTAGATTCAATTTACACCTTATACACTTCCACATGATCTAGTGGATGTATAAAACTCTTGATGTTTCTCCTCTATGAAACTTTGAATGTTGGGTGAGATGATACTGCATTGTACACACTACATGTGATGGAGGAATACAAGCAATACTCCTTGTTTAGCAAATTGATCATGGATCTTGTGGGATTTGGTGTTTCGGTAGGGTTTTTACCCACATGAAAAAGCTACAAAACCCTATGATTCGAACACTATGACCTTAAACTAGGATCCCTATGGTCAAAACTATATAAAATTGTACTAAGAACTCCACCATGATTTTATAAGGAATACGTGTTATAGTTAATACTTCTTTGGTCTCTACTCACATCATGTTTCCAGTAGACACACCATGAAAAATCCTCTTGTACATTTTCTCCAAAGTCCTTACCACACGATGTTAAAGATCTTGGATCGGTCCTATCATACAAACATAAACATCGACATCATCATACTTTTAGAATGATAAAAAATAGTACAACAATATGGTGTTATATCTTTAGTGGGAATCTTCCTTGGCACTTTTCATCCACTATTCCACATGTCAAGACCAACACATATATTGATTCTTATGGTGACACCTAGACATTCCATCATAGTTCAACCATTATAAAAAATTGAACAAAATAGAAAAAAAGAAATATCTAGTGCCTCTTCTCCCTATATATTGGCCAGACCTGCATATATCATTATGAACTACACATGTCTTGATACTCATCCTTATGGGATACGTAGTGACACCAGGATCATCAATATCAGGTCCAACCACAATGTTATTTTCCCTTTTCACATCAAATAATCTTCATCCTCACTTCATGATGTTAAATTGCACAGGATCCAAGATCTATATGCTACATTATTCCCATTCATATGGGATATATAGTGATACCCAGATGCGTTTCCTTTGGGCCCATCCAAAAACACTATATTCCATGATACATGAATTTAAACTATATGCACGATTCATTGTAAATTCATATACGGTGCATATAAACCTCTTGATCACCAGTCACCTTGGGTTTGTTATGCCAACACATTACACATATCTCTTTTGGATAACCCCCTCTTATCGTACAAAAACAATGACCTTAAACTAGAATTTGATGGACTTTATTCTATCCTAGTGTGTTTGAAAAATGCCTATCTTTGGGCATGGAAAAAAACCATTATATTTTTCCTAGTGTCGTAATGTGGCTGACTAGGGTCGTCTCTATTGAGGAGACTTTCATTGTTAATTAATTACTTTATCTAATTCAATTAATATATCCCTTTTTGTGGTGTTTTTGATTATTTGAAACAATGACTTGTAAATCAAGAATTCTTTATTTACACTAAGATTAAAGTCTAAGGAAAATTAATTTAGGAAGAAAGTACTTTTATTAGGGTTTATCCAGGGATTCTATCATTATTCTGCATTATATGTTTTATTGTAGTTTGAAAACTCCAAGATCAAATCTCATGTCTGAATCCCTATTCCATTTCAGAATAGAAATATCTTGAGTTTCATATTGTTGGGGACCATCATCAAATTGGGTACATTCACCATGCTAAAGAATACTACTCAAGTCTATCCCAAATCTTGAATAAACATTAAATAAAACTCATGAACTCTTTGACATCCCCCTGGGCCAAGCCTCGGGGTCAGCCTCTCATTTCTGAGAGTTGGAGATCACAATGGTGGATGGATGAGGTGATAGAGAGAGAGAAAGAGAGAGAGGATAAATGAATATAGGACAATTAAATAATTTATATTGAAAGTGAAAATAATTATATTATTAGTATTATTACGAATTATTATTATTTTTATTACTTAAGAAAATTGTTTTCGAAAAAGGAGAGAGAGAGAAAGTAAAATAATACGAATTTAAGATTGAGATATTAAAAATAATGATTATAATAATATTAATAATAATATTAAATTTTTTAATTATTATTATTATAGATGAAAATAAATGGTGTAAACCAAAATAAAAATTCATGTATTAATTGAAAAGAAATTCACCTTACAATTTAAATTAAAATAAGAAAAACTGAAATTAAAATAAAATAAAAAGAAGATATGAGTGGTGAAGGGAGGAGAAGCTGCGGCCCGTGCCCTGGTTAGATCCTTCTTCGGCTGTGGTTGTTGAGCTGATTATTTGAGAAGGAGAAAAGGAACTACTTTTATAAGAATAATTATATCCTCTGAATGTTTTCATGTCGTAGGACTATTAAATGGAAGATTCATGCGTGTACTTCTTCTTAAAAGTTGTTCATAAATATATAGGGAGTTAACCCTTTATATTTAATATTATTTAGACACATGACTAATGAGTTATTAATTTTTCATTAGTAGTTTCTTTTTATGGATGCATCTTCTAGGAAGCATCCTTCAAAAATATAACCTCCAATGGTAGCGTTAAAAGCATCAAAACGACACAAAATTTGATGAAGATCTGACCCTATTTGTCATCATTCTATCCCTGGTGGAATCTTCTCAAATGGAAGTGTTTAGGCCGAGTTATGGTTTCGTTACAATGGTGGGGTCCACGCTATGCACCCCAAAAAATCATAAGCTTCATTAATTTGGAAGCCCTTTAGATAGCCAAATCAGCTCCTGGTCCAGAAGAAAAAGATTGAGAAAATAAAATCAGGATTCTAAAAAAATAAGATTCACTAAATTATGAATTATATTTTAAAATTAATGACCAAAATACCCTTGTGGTAAAAATATGTCCCAAATCCAAAATTATGCACTTTTCAACAATTTTTCTCGTTTTCATTCTAAAATTCATTATACCCATTATTATAATAAAACATGTAAATACATAGGGATTATCATTGAAAATAGTAATAAATACTCATTATTTGATGAAAAATATGCATGTGAATTTTCTCTGTCAAATTCCCCCACAGTTAAATCATGCTTGTCCTCAAGCATAAAATCTCATCATAGAAATCATAGGACACAAATTATAATAATATTCAAATTTAAATGCAACAAAATCAAACAATTTTCAATGTGAAAACAAAATTTCAATAATCTGAATAAAATATCAATTAAAATTTTCATTTTTCAATGAAAAAAATAATTCACATATTTTACTTTTCCACTTTGAAAACTGAGGGAACTTCTCTTTTAAATCATTCAATATCCTTGATTCATTATTATTAAACATTCCATGTCATTATTTAACACACATTTAATTTTTTGTCTCTCATCACTCATGATACAATTCATGTAGAGTTATGCTCATATCATGAGAACATGCTTCTTGTCCATAGTCTTATAAATGAACTAATTTATCAACTTTGTAATGCCAAAAGTCACATAAAATCATGAGGATTTTTAATAAAATGATCAGATGAATTTGAGGCTTATGGTTGGTAGGATTTGGTGATTTAAAAAATTATTCTCAAGGAGGGGGATAATATCTTGAGTACAATGAATGATATTAAAAGAAAAAGTGTAATGAAATTCTCCCCTTCAAAGTAGAAACACCCACTTCCCAACACTTAAAGTATGGTCTTGATCAAATGAGTCATAATGATTGATTTGTGAAACCAGTTGAATATATTTTTTAGTTTGATTTTTTCCCTTTTTCAAAAGTTATGATTATATAAAACCTCACATCTATCACCTAACCACATATGTTCATTGGATCATCGGTCTAGAAAATGGTGATTTTTGGTTCTCTCACATCACAACCCATTTCTCTCTTTTTTTTTGAATTTTTTGTCATTTTTGTCATTTTTTTTAATTCCAGAGGGGAAAAAAATAGAGTATAATGTAAGAGCCTACAAACTTTTAAAATTTAGACAATAAAACCTCTACAATTATACCTTACAATGTTTTTCATCCCATCCACCATGATTCCATTTACCCCCTCACTTCAACTTTAAAATATCATGCAAATAACATTAGTTGAGTAGGAAGGGAAAACAATGGCTTGAAACATGTATAATCCATATAAAGTTCATTCATGGTCTCTATGGATAAAATAAGGATTGATTTAAAGGTTATCTATTAAGGATAAGTGGCATTTTAAATAATGCCTCAATCATTTTAAATATGGGTTTTCATAGTCATAGCTTTGACATGTTTCAATACTAGATATGGTAGGTCACATGTCCCAAGATCACTCATAAAATATGATCAAGAATAATTAAGAAGTATATGGCCTAGAAATCCTCTTAGGAATGAGAAATATAACAATGGGAAATCACTCATGGCATGACTAAAAATAAAAAATCAATTCACAGAAATTTCAGAAATTCAAAGCATGAAAGATGGTATGGAAATTTCATTTACATGAATTAGTTAATTTCCTCAAACCATGATTAATAATTTCAATATATATGCATTATATTTAAAATTTATATTCTACATTTCTATCATTTAATCATATAAACATTGAAATCTAAATCATGGTGTCATTGGGTTCCTATGAAACTCCTTTCTTCTAGATGAGTCAAGTAGAGAAAAATTTCAAGAGTGGGCATGAAATTTAATCCTTATAGATCAAAACATGTTATGAAAAAAATTTATATTTTATAAAAAATAAAACACTAAAAGTTTACTCCCCTTTTTCCATCAATCTTAGTCATTTCCCTTCACTGTATGGGGATTCCTTCTACCATCTTGATCCTATAAAATAAAATTACACAGTTAAGCACAAGGATCATGCCTTTAATCTAAAAAATATAAGAGTGATAGGGATGCATGTTGCACTACATCTAGGAAAAGAAATTGACATCTAATTTCCTAGAAATCAAGTAAAGATAAATCTTGGTATAATCCCCCATGTGGACCCAAGAATCTGTTTCTGCCTCCAGAGGGAAGTACTCGCTGTTATGCAAAGTTTGATGGTGGTTGACGCTTCATTGACATGAACACCCACATGTGGTTTTTATCAGCATCCACTTGTTTTTTCTTGTTGAGGAGGATTCCATGGATAGAGTACACCAGATCCAACCCCTTCGTAATGTGGTACAACTTTCATGGAGAGGGTAGGATAATGTATGGAATCTCTTCTTTATTTGTTGCTACTTGTGTAAAATTACTCATCCCTTCTTGCGCTCCATCTAGGAAATGTTCAAAGTCTCTGGGGAGCTCTAAATTATCCTCAATAAGTGCATATTATTTTGTCTCTCTAAACTTTAGGGAATTATAGGAGTAATCTGATTCTGAAAATTCAAAACAATTGAGAGTTATACTCATATTTATTTCCATAAAATTAAAACAATTTGATTTCTAGAATGAATCATCTTTATATGTTGGTTCAGCAATAATCTCTTCATAGATGGAATGTTCCTGTTGAAGTTAATCATCACAGGATGGTGGTATGTAGTTAGGCTTATCCGTTTTGGGTTTGTCCTCAACATCATGGATGTCTTCCGTGAAATTCGGTTAGACCAGTTGCACTTCCTTCTTGTCCTTTAATTGTTTTAAGTCAGCTTATAGTTCATAAACCACGGCTATCAAATAATACAGTGAGATCCATGTTGATATGCCTCATTTATTCTGCATGACCATTATCATAAGTGCATCAGCTCTTCGTTGGAGGGACTCCATAGTGTAGTCTTGTTCCTACACCTGTGAGTGATATTCAGTTCATGTGGAATAATAATCATTTCAATTTATCATGGAATGATATTTTTTTTTATTTTTTAAATGAAATAAATCTATATAAGATGTGAAAATAGAAAAAGTAAATGATTTAACAATTGGATCCCCAAAAACATTGCTAGTTTTGACACACACCTATCACGTGGAATGTACAAAAACAATTATATTTTTCTTAGTGTCGCACAGTGGATGAACAGGGTCCTCTCTCTTGAGGAGCCTTTTAGTGTTGTTCAATTAGTTTATCTAATTCACTTAACCTATCGATTTTTTTTACTTTTATTTGATTATTTAAAACAATGACTTGTAAACAAAGAATTCTAAATTTATTTTAAGATTCCAGTCTATTCAAAATTAATTTAAGAAGAAAGTACATTGTTTGGGGTTCAGATAGAGATTAAATCTTTATTCTCCTTTATATGTTTGATTCTAGTTTGATAACTCAAACATTAAATATCATATTTGAGTCACTATTCTTTTCCAGAATAGAAATATATTGAGTTTTATGTCGTTATGTACCATCACCCAATCAGGTAAATTCACCTCGCCCAAGAATACTACTCAAGTCTATCACAAACCTAGAATAAACATTAAATAAAACTCATGAACTCCTTTATCTCCCCTTATGCGAAGCCTCATGGTCATCCTCTCATTTCCGGAATATGGATATCACAATTGTGGATGGATGAGGGTAGAGACATAAAGAGATAGACGATAGAGGGAGATAGAAAGATTAAATAATTAATATTGAAAGTTAAAATAATAATAATAATACTATTATAATTATTATTACTTATTATTATTATTACATAAGAAAATAGTTTTCAAAAAAGGAAAGAGAAAGAAAGTAAAATAATTTAAATTTAAGATTTAGATATTATAAATAATAATAATAATAATAATAATAATTGTTTTTAATTATTATTATTATTATTATTATTATTATTATTATTATTATAAAAGAAAATAAATTGTTGAATCCAAAATAAAAATGCATGTATTAATTGAAATGAAATTCACATTATAATTTAAATTAAAAATAAAACAAAACTAAAATGGAAATAAAATAAAAATATTAAATGTGGGGGGAGGAGAGAAGAAGCAGTGGCCCATGCCCTAGTGGGATCCCTCCTTGGCAGTGGCTGTCGAGCTAATAATTTGAGAAGGAGGAGAGGGCCTCATTTTATAGGTAGATTTCTATCTTCCAAATGATTTAGTGTTCTTGGAAAAATAAATGGAATATTCATGTGCAAATACCTTCTTCAATGTTTTTAATAAATATGTTTTCCAATCACACTCCAAATTTCTGCTCATTTGGACACTGTATGAATGCGTTATGAATTTTCCATTGGCAGTTTTGTTTTTGGGACGTAGTTTCTAGGGAGATTCCTTGAAAAATATAACAACCAATGGTAAATTTAATGACATTAAAACTCCATAAAATTTTAAGAAGAGGTGGACCGGTCGTTTCTCATGCTCTACCATGTAGAATAACCCTAAATGGATGTGTTTATGCCATGTTGTGGTTCCATTACAATGGTGGGGTCTATGATGTCTACCCGAAAAAATAAAAAACATCATTGATTTTTAAGCCCTTAAGATGGTTGAATCATCACCTGGTCCAGAAGACAAAGATGTAGGAAATAAAATCAGGATGAAAAAAAATACAATTCACTAAATTTAGAATTACATTTAAAAATTAATTACCAAAATAAAATTGTGGTAAAAATCCGTCCAAAATATTGATTTATGCTTTTTTCCACAATTTTGCTCATTTTCATAATAAAATTCAAAGTACATATTATTTTAGTAAAACAAGTAAATACATGGGGTATGTCATTGAAAACAGTAAAAAATACTTATTATTTGATCAAAAATATGCACGTAAATTGGCTCTGTCAATGTGTTGTGTGGAGTTGGTCCTCCTTGGTCTCATTCACATCAGGTTTATCATCACACCACATCACACATACCCATTTGGAATACCAACAATCATGGTCTGATATCTATGAACATAAACTATGAACTCATTATCCTCAATTAATTATATTAAACTGGAACCATACACTGAACATTTTTAGGATGAACAATGATGATTAAGGGGTGTTTGCAGCTTCCTCACAAGAGAGGACTGCCCTCTACATTGTTGGTCACCAAATACACTATGTTCAATTACTATGAGTGTCTTTATTCTCATCATTATGGGATGTGTATTGATTTCTGGAAATTTCATTTCAAGCCCAGTCATAAGTTAATTTACTTTGTTGGACATTTTTCTTCAATTACGGTCCAAAATTTATGACCTTATACTAAAATTTGCACTATGATTTAACACCTAGATGTATCAAATGTGATTCCTCCCTTCCATACCATGATGCTTGTGTGGAGTTGGGCCTCGTCGACCTCAGTCAGATCAGATTTATTTCATTAATTCCAATATAAATTATATGAATAAACATTTTATTCCATGAAACATGACTTCAAACTATTGTATATGGTCTATGAAATATGACCATAAACTATTCGAAACATCCCTATCACATGATGGTAAAATGCAGGTCACATCCTGGTCACATGATGTTAAAATGTGTAAGGAATCTTCCTTATTTAACATGACATAAATCTATAAGGAATCATCGCACCTTACCAATGTTTTCCTTTCTAGGAGATGAGTTATATATTTTCTCTTCCTAATTTACATTCACCAATGTTCTTTAGTCATGGTACCGTATTTTCAAGATTGTTGGAATCCTTTCATACATTCCATCACTCCACTTCACACATCATGTGCAACTAATTTCAATCCTTATCATCCTTTATGTATGAAGGGACCCCCTAATAGCCTAGTTTCATGATGCTTTGTGTTTCCAAACATCCCGACGCAACTCTTTTATTAAATTGGATTAAATTTCAAGATAAGTCTCATATTTAGAACATGGTCAGTGGTGAACCACTGTATTTTAACCCCATACCAGGCTAGGAGATGCATATACTGTGTTTTGAATATTCTCAACTATTTTCTTACATTGTGTGTCTATACTTTATGTGTTTCAAATTTTGGGCATCATGATTAACACTTCCCATATTTCCATTGTTTGGATTAATTCCATAACCCCTAGCGTTATGCAGCTTGTGCACTAGACTACATTTGGAAAAGTATTTTGGTTGGTACGCGAGCCCTATTCTCTAGTTACAGTCTCTTAAAATGAATTTTATGGGTGTTCAGTCATCAATGGGTGAACCTTAGTATTATATTATTATATTTTACTCCCATATGATGTGGATGATTATGTGTTCATCCCCTGTTTCTCACAGTGGGAATGTACCATTTGAGCTTGCTTATTGATCATGAGTTACTCCACATATATCATTGAGGTACAATAATTTAAGAAAGAAAGAAATATTTTCATACATGAAGTCTAAAACAATCAACTAAGAAAAAATTTAAGCTTAATTAGTTTGGCCAAAACATGGCCATTATGGATCTTCATCGTAGATGGAGTGCTTCAACTTAACTATCTTTTGACATGTGGCCTCCAAGGGCTGTAGTCACCTTCTATTCCCCTTTCAATCATTAATTTCCTTATAATTAATCTTATCCACCTTGGATTGTGACCAGTCCCACTAAATTCCAAGAGCTGTCACCTAGCATGTTGCTTGCCTCATCTTGTTTTGGGTTTCCATTAGCTGTGACCTTAGTTGTACAACGAGCCATGTCTGGGTATAAATGAATGATAATTTCTTGTCCATTCTTTCTTCCAGGTGTCTTATCTCCTCTTGATCATCTTGAAGCTTCTGAGTGCTGATATAAATTTCTTAATTCATTGTAAAATCCAAAGGTTGAATGATTTCCCATACTTTATTGGCAAGGTAGTCCTATATCAGCTTGTGCATAACTCATGCATCTTCCCCTACAGTGCACAGATCACACATCCAATGGTAATCTGATCCTATTCACCATATACAATTTGATTTTGGTGTTTTTTTGATGAACCGTTTGATTAACTTCAATGCTCTGAATTGAGTGGCCCAACTTTCCCCAACTACATCAGAATCAGATTTTTTCAAATTCACTAGATCAGAAGGTTTGTACTCTGGAAATGGTGTAAGGAGACTAGTAATAGGATTAGCTTATGGGATCATTTAAAATAGGTTGGGATCAATATAGTTAAGTTAATATTCATGACATGTTCAAAACCAACTCTAGGTTCCACCCCACTAGTAGAGTCACCATAGATCACAATTAATTGCTCATCGGAAACCACAGCTTGGTTGAATTTGGAACATGGACCCGTATGGATTGAATCCAGTATCATAAAGGGAGTCCATGGTCCTTAAACCTTTTTTATAAGTGTGGAACCCTCGATTCATTGGATTATTTGGAATGTGATCATGTCAATCAATATGGTTAAATACACAACAAGTATAACTCGGTGATATAGAAAACCTCTAAAGGTCATGATATGGTGGATCATGCTCTCGAGTTATCATTCATGGGATATGGGGACTTATTATCGAAAGTTCCTCATCTTTATCTACAGCAAGTCGTCCAGCCTCTCCTGCATCAAGAACAAACCACAGAACATTTTTTCAATTCATTGGTTTCATCCTCTTCCACGTGAGAGGGGGTCACCAGTACAAGATTCTACAATGTGTAATAAGAATAAATTGAGAAGAAAAATAAATAAAATTGAGATGATAGAAAAGTAAGGTGATTCAACACATACATCATGTGTTTAAGTGACCCTTTCAAAGAAGGGGATCTCTATGGTATCTATCTCACCTTCCTCCGAAAAGGATTCCTTTGAGGATACAACCTTGGTATTCTCTCTGGGGTTCTATTCATTGAACTCTCCCCCCTGGATCAATCTGAGTTGTATGAAATTCAGAAGGGTTATTCCACATGATCTATCGATAGTATTCAGGGATAATTAATTTTCATTAGCACCAGAACTGATTTTTATTGGGATGTGTAACACCTCAGTAGTGCACTATTTTTTATAAATCCACCATGAATTGATAACCATATGCATGGGATGTGATGATGATTCCATTAAAAAATCTAATACCTTATAAATACATACCATAACTAATCATCTGACCCCATACATCATTAGTGTTGAGGTACTCTCTGGGGGTTTCCCTGGTCTTCCATGACCCGAGATAGACAACATCAAAAATAAGTTACACACGATGGAAATTTTTCCTATGAGAATGTGAGGAAATCCTACAAAAACAACGCGATGGATCCCCATCGTCCGACATATATTTGGCTAGTACCACTTGATTGGGTACTTCTACTCCTCTCCCTTCACCTCTACTCAGCACTTGTCCATCAAATAGTTCCATTGCTATTATACCCTCGTCGCCATTATGCACATCTGCACTATCCTCATGATGCCCCCTTGCTGCCACTCCAAGTAAGTTATTTGATCCTTTTGATCAAATTTTAATCATTTTTCCTCGAAATGAATCATTTTGGGTTTTATGTTCATATACCCTGTTTTTAGGTAATTGATCTATTCTTCCTATTTCTTCTGATCCAGACTGAACTAAAGGATGATATAGGATATGGAGATTGTTACAAGGATAATGTAGGTTCTCTATAACTCATAAATTAAGTCACTCAAATCTAAGAAACTTCATTAATTTTTGGCACAAATTGTTTCATTAGGAATTGCATATTCAATTCGTGTTTCATGATTATAATCATCATGCCCATATTCTAGAGCCTGTTTTATATGATTCCTTCATTGTTGGAGTTTATGTCCTCAACAAAGAACAACCCAAGTAGGGTTCATTCCTTGTATATTCATCTAATGGATTTGTTATGAAGATCATAACCAACTTTTTGGTGTGATATGAAATGACCTTCATAAAGGCATGTGTTATATTTAAATGAATTAATTTATAATCCTTAAATCATGTTTGGATATGACATTAACCTTTTAAGGTAAGTGTTTGAATATTATTTGAATTTTTAAATGGTAAATGGATGGTATATTTATTGATATCACTTCACATTTTTCATTATAATGTAATTTCATATGGTTTCTCGTCCTTATCCCTACATGTAATGTTTAGTAATGTTAAAGGATTAAACCAAATATTTGATTAAAGAATTAATTTAATAACGGTTCCATGTCCTTATAATACATTGTCACACTATGGAAAGGTAATAGAATGAACCTATTTACTTATAAAAAGGAATGATTATTTCATTGATGAATTAAATAATGTAATATGTATAAGGTGTCTATTTCATATGGACCTGTTAATAAATATTGGAGTGCATAGACTTGATCCAACCATGGATTCTCAATGGAATGCCTTCTGAACTCATGGGATGCCATTTTGATTTAAGGATGTCGGTTTCTAAGGGAGATACCAAACTTGGAACCTGGTCATTATCTACAAGTGGATTTTGAACATGACACTATATGAAAATTTCATTATCGTTCATATATTAGGGTTCCATAGATACATTCCTTGGATCCAACTTGAAATCATTATACATTTGGCACTATGGTTACACCCATTGGTTCTAGACATTGATTGACACATTGATACCATAGAAGAGGTCTTTGTACTCAGTTAGAATAATATTATGGTGAAATGTATTGGGTAATTCAACTTGTATTACACTCAAAACCTGAATAGATAGGTTTTAGATTGTTACTGAGATGGCATGACAACTGAGTTCAATGATTCATTGGTTATTACAATAAATTCTCTTTAATTATTATTATCCTCCAAGATACCTTGGTTGTCACATTAGATCCACTATTATTATTTTTATTATTATCAGAATAATATTCATTGGTTATAAATTGTTTCCTCTTACATCACTTTTTATATAACAAAACATAATTAATTAAATGATTATATGTTTAGACACAGGCTAACGCAGATGTTTTTATTTTGGTATTTACGTTACAATACTACTTATTTCTATATATATTCTTATGCAATATTTGTTTATATTTCTTAGAATTGATTATATAGACATTTTTTATAGTGGCATACTAAGATTTATCTCACACCTTATCCAGTATTCAATTTGTACTCAGGCATATTACATGTATGCAGGTGTTAATAAGGGAAAGCATCCTACTTTGGACACTAGATATTGACTCTTTTAATTGGATTGAATGAGGCATATGATGAATTATATAGTTATTGGGATGTTGTATAGTTTTTTTTGTTTCATTTTTTATATTCATTAATATAAAATGTTTTTAGTTATTCAATTCATACCTTATTTATAGTGTTATAGAGATATGATATACATTATCAACATCTTGAAAATGATCTAGTTTCAAGATTTTGATTAATATTTTGTGCTTATAAGATTATCCAAACCATTATATTCCAATTTTTTATTCAATATACTGATTCTTCCATTATAACATACAATATCTATTTTTTTATACAATCTGATAATGAGGGAATAATCTCCCCACAGACACAACCTAGTGCCTCACTACTAGTTGGCATCCTTTAGCAAATGTGGAGGTGCACTTGGGTCCATCTCGCCAATGTGTCTTGGGGAGCCTTTGAGTGGAACATGGGTTTGGGGTGTTAAATATTGGTATCAGAGTGGTTATTTTTCATGAAATACTATTATGATACAGTAGAAATGATATTATAATATCTTAGGACTTGGTTATAATATTTTCATGGGAGTATCAAACCCATATTTAGGGTAAGGATCAAGTTGCCTAAATTGTGGGATATTGTTCTATATTTTTCTTATTATAGTTGGGTTCCTTTTACCATTTAGTGACATATATGTTATGTTATGGTTATTAGTGTTATTATGATTGGAGAATACATTTTATCATTGAACCGATGAAATGAGGGCAAGGATGAATGGATCATTCATTATTATTGATACCTAAAAATCAAATTCCATGCATATGCCATTCCATATAGGTGTATTTATCTAAATTAATTTCTTGTGTTTCCTATGATTTTTGAGTGATCCATGGTTTTTTATATATTCTCTTATGATGGTGACATATTCTACAAGGTATGGAGTTGGTTAATTAATGTATCCGAATAAATCTAAATAGAGTTTTTATATATATATAATGATGGTGGAATCTTAAATAGATAGTTTCTACACATGTCAACTATGTACCACTAGTTACTTGAGCTACTCATTGGATTCAATTGAGTGATTTGTAGATTTAATTCATGAGTGGTATGGGAACTAATGGATGTTAATAGGTAATTTAGTATGTCGAGTCTTCATATATTACCCACTACATTCTGAGACCAAAAGTACATGTGGTTAAATAGAAATTGAAGGGGTAGTGATTTTAGTGATAATGTTAATGGGACCTTCTTCACTAGGAATGATGATCCATTTTATCAACCTTGAAATATATAAATTATAAAATGAAATCGTATAATTTTGAATATTGTTTTATAAAATGAAATGTTTTATAGCAATTGATGAAAATCATTAAAACTAACAATTTTACATACCAGAACCTCTGTAATGAAAATTTGAACACATACCAATACCTAGCCTTTAATGTGGGTAGTTGGTGTAGTATGCCTTTGGCAGTGAGACATTTTTCTTTTGTTTTAATTCTTATTGTACTTCCATATTCTCATATATTTTGATATGTGAAATGTTCATGGGATTTTTAGATGTATTGCATCATGATGTCCTCATGTATTGATTCATGATATTGGAGATGAACATGCTCCAATGAAAGTGGACCCAGAGTCGCAAATATTATCTATAGGAGTGAAAATTGATTAACCAACTATTAGAATCTATTTTGAAATCATTGATCAGCATTAAAGTGTTTATTATTCTTCATCCAGTCTATGTAGGGTGCTCCGTGACCTATACCTATACTGTTTGATCTAACGTGTGAGTTCTAGTAGTAGCATCGTTAAATATTTTTTGGGTATGGAGGACCATAGGTAGATGAGTCACTACTGGAGGCCACTCTATCTTTCTCTGAGTATGTGGAGTTACATCTTGAGAGTATTTTCATGATTTCAACTGATATTCTTCATGATTAAGAAAATCACTGGCGGGATGTGATTACCTATGATTGTTATCATTAGGGAATGACCTGAGATGAAATATATATTTCCATTTATGATCAATTATTTTTGAATATGTTAACATATGATTATGTTAGAGAGTTAATGCACCTAGATAAGGGTGTTATGTCAATTGTGGAATATTTGTTTTGTGTTACTGAGTTTTATTACTTTGGACCAATTCTAGACAATGATGAGCTGTCGCAAACCCGATGTCTTGAGTATGGGATTCAATATTTCAATTTTTACATAGGTGAATATAATTTACCTACATAGTTTATCTGAGATTTTAAATTAGGATCATATCCATTAGTGAGTCATAAGAGAATTTGATGGTTTAGGGTACATAGGTTTAGTGCTCAGGTAGGCCAATAGTTCTTCCAGTAGCAGATAACATTCCTTAGAAGATTCTCATCAAAGTATTGGTGGTCAGAGTAACCAGACTGTCATAATTATTATATTCTATATGTGTGGATCAAAATAGAATATAAAGAATCAATTTCAAAGAGTCCATCTGGAGTTCCTTATTGGCATCCATATGTGGAATATTTAGATACTATTTTGGTCCATTCTACTTGTTTCTAGTAGATAAGGATATGAAGTAGATCTACATTTATGGGCCATACCATACACCACATTAAGCTGGGAGTTGGAGTCGCATCAATAGAACATTGTGAGGATGAGTTCATGGTCAAGGTATCCAAATAATAATTATCAGCAGAGAGTGAAAACATGCTAAGGGTAGTTTAGATATATCACGTGGCCATGTACTGGGAGAATTGAATGCTTTACTTCTAATACCTACAGATCAGAGTGATTGATACATGATGATTATAGTGAAGGAACATCTATAGAATGAGGTACTATTTTAGTTGTCACCACTATAATATATTCATTATCTATTATAATTGATTCACACCCCATTATCTCTTCATTGACTTTGTAAATTGTTATTCTAAGAATTCAGTACATTTATGGTGTGTAGACCTTTGATACAGAACTATATGTACAATTTTAGGGCATACTTCATTGCACATATTATCCCTTTGAGGTAGTCGGTTATAAATTATTATAATACATCATCATAATTGATATGAAAGGCTTAAATGTCATAATTATCCCGGATTGTTTGGTTCTATATCACACCTATGTGGTCTTATCTCATGAAAAGGTTTTGTGTATAGCACTAGAAGACCATATTTATCTCCATAGAGTAAGTGGGATGTCTAGGATAGTATGTCTTGACTAGAGCATCATGGGATAGGTGGAGTGACTGCCCTATATTTTTAGTGTCCTCATGGAGAATATGGGAATATATATAAGATATTTTCTTATCATTGTATATCATATAACAGACCTATTTCCAAACAATTTTTGGTCTTAAATTATTTAGAGAGGTATATTATACGATTGAGCTTGTTCCAAGAGAAGATTCATTGTCCATTACTCCATAAAAGATGGCCCCTATTCAAAACCATGAGATCAAGAGATAATTGTAGAACCTTGATTTGAATGCTGTAATCAGAACCATATCATCATCCTAGGGTCCATTGATTATTTTATCCTGAAAGTTAGATTAGACCATTTTTTTATATGTGGATTACCAATCCATGAACTAGATTTTGGTCAAGAACTAATATCCACTACCTCATACAGATGATCTCCATGACCATATTCAAGGATCTAGGGTATTCTCGAATATCGACATGAGATTATGCTATCATCAGTTCAAAGTACATAGTTTAGACATTCCTCATAAAACCTTTAATAGAATGTAGGGTATGTATATGTATTCTGTTATATCATTTTGTCTTATGAACATGCACACTATTTTCATGTACTTCATGAATATTCGTTTTCACCCCTATCTAGATTATAAATTCATTGTATTCTTGTACGGAATCTTATTGTATTATTATACATGAATAGACCATGCTAAACATCTTGAGATTATATTAAATAAAATGAGAAGGGATCATATTTATGAAAATATTTATAAGTGACATTTCTTCAATGAAAAAGTTTAGTTATCAAGTTATATTATCTCAGAATTGGAACTATCAGTTGATCTTGATAAGGTGTGTATTGTAGTTTCCTCTGATATACATAAGAATTTGATTCATATATAGAGATTCATGGGGCTGGATAGATTTTAAAGTTATTTTATATAGGAATTACCATTCCTTGCTTCCCCAAATAATGGTCTTAAAAAGAAGGTTGTCATGTTTTTGAGTCATTATATTTTGAGAAAAGGATTTATGAGTTGAAAGGAAATATTATTTTGGGACCAATTATGATTATTACGCAGCCGGTCAAAGGAAATATAGTTCTCTATGATGCATTAAGATTTGTGATGGTTACAATACTAATACAAAACTATAGATTAGTTCCATGTATAACTTGGAATTTGAGGCCTCAGGAGATAAATTACACAACATGATACTTCAATGAAATAGTAGTTTTCCATTGTTTATGTTTCTAGAGAAGTTATCTTATGGTTAATCATTTTTTGGTGTATATAAACCACAAGAGCATAAAATTTTTCTATACCTATCAATAATTTAATCTTAGACATCAAATGTGGGTCATATATATTTATTAATTCAACATTGAGCTTTCCAATATGCCTTGAATGGGAAATATTGAAGTTGATGTTCTATGTTGGAAAACTTAGGCACAGTCTCTATAGGAAGCCAGTGATCATTGTTAATTTATGGCCATAGTTTTTGAGCTGCATCTAAATCATCATGACAACTATCTCCAGTCTTATTTCTCAGTCTTGAAAGTTATACATTCACTTATTTATAGCGTAAATAGGTGGGTGCTTATTTATATTCATGGTTTGGTTCTTTGAGAGTGTATTTCTAGTCAGGAACCACATATTTATTGGTCTCTATATAGAGATGACATCCTCCATATGCATGGGTAATATGAGTTCCTATATATATGAGAGAAGAATGAATGTGAGAGTCCTATGCTTCTGAGTGGGTAGTTCATCCAGGTATCTCCAAGATGTATCAAGATATGAAACACCAGTATTGTTGTCCGGGGTTGAAATATCAGATAATAGGTTTTATCACTAGGCGTTCCACCTGTGAAATGGTGAAGGTAGAGCATTGGTAGCCAACTATATTTTTACAAAAACATACCATGTTAGAATGGAAATGAAAAAAAGATTCCATTGACTTTATATCCATCTTAATAAGATCACCTAAAGATAGATATACCATTTGGGTAGTCTTGGATCGATTGACAAATGAATCCGAAATTATTATTACAAGGGAGAAATTTTCTATTAATGTGTTTGGAAGAATATATATTTGTGAGATTATATGACCATATGTGGTACCTCATACTATAATTTTAGATAAAGATTATTATTTCACATAGTGGTTCTATATGTTTTTATATAGAGCTATGGTTATTCGTGTGCTTCTAGGGATAGAATTCACCCTCAGACCGATGGCCAAATAGAATAGATGATACAGGTTTTAGAGGTCATTTTCTAGGATTATATCCTTGATTTTTGTTGTAATTGGGAAATTCATATACATATAATTAAATTTTCATAACGAAATAAATATTAGGTGACAGTTCATATGTATCCTATTGGGATCATATATGGTTGGCCATGTCTTTTAACTCTATTATAGTTAGAGGCTAGAGATGTATCAATGTTAGTTACTAATCTCATTCAGGATAATATAGAGTTAGTTTAGCTAATTACAAAGAAAATGTATACTGAACAATGTAAAAATGAATCATATTTTGATCATTATTAACTACCTATACATTTTTAGTTCAAGGATCTTGTTTTCTTACAGGTATCACCATGACATGGGCATAGATGGATACAAAGGCATGGAAAGTTATCACCGTTCTTTTTTGGGAAATATAAGATCATGGAGATCATTGGGATGATAGCCTATAAATTTATAGTACATCAGACGTAGAATTAAATTCAATAAATCTTCCATGTTTCACATATTCATTGTAATCATGTATAAAAAACTCTTACTTTTGACCATGAGGAGGCTGAGTTAGATGTTGATGCTTTATTTGGGGAGTATTCTCAATGCATCGTTGACTGAAGCATGAAGGATCTATAAGGTTAGTCTATCCCTTCTGTAAAAATGATTTGGAAGCATAAAATATATATTTTATGAGTTTTGGGAGTGGGAGGCTGATGTATGTTCTCAACAGATAGATTCATTCAAAGATAATATTTTTATCTCATGGAAGGTCAACTCAGGGATGAGTTCTTTTAAGGGGGAAGACTTTAAGAACCCATTTTTTCTCTTAGGTATGTGTCATATAAAAATATTTCTAAGATTTTTAGACCATATGTGAATGCATAATGAGTTCATTGTTGTAATGGAGGTGCATGGGGATTTTTTAGAGCTCAGAACGATAGTTGGTGGGAAGAATTCATTTGACCACACAATTATTAGAAAATGTGTGATCTAGTCCCAAGGTTTCCCCTAACTATTATGGGTGTTTTTAAAGGTGAAATTTGGGTTCAATGTTTCCCTAACCATGCCTTAGGTACTATACTTCTATGTGGTAATCTCAAAAAAATTAACAGAGATTAATTTTATAGTTGGCGCACAGTTTCCCTAATGGTGTGGCCAAACCATGTCGATACCCTTTTTAGTTAGTGATCCAACCATAGTTTGTGCACCGTTTGGAAAACCACGTGGCTAAAGAATGAAACCATGTAATTTATTAGGTAAAATGACCAATTTAACTTATGATAGAATAATAATACCCCTCATTAATTACTCTCTATTTCCTCTAGTGGAATCTCCTTGGTCTAATGTTGGAGCTCCCAAGAAATCATAATGCATGGCTCTGTAATAACTCTCTGACTTGATGAACGATTGAGGTTTTGTTGGTCTCATTTCATTCCTCTAGGTAAGTTCTTCAATGCATTGGCTCAGTTGACTATCTATCTTCCATATAATGATTCTATTTATATGTAGACTTAAATTATATATTTTTTGGGAGTTGATCTGTTATTTAGATTTCATCAGATCTAGACTAGAATAAAAGATGATACTGGATGTGGAGAGTGATACAAGGATAAGTTAGGTGGTCTATTACTCATACCTCAAGTATTTATAGTGGATAAACAGTCACTATTTTGTGTACAACTATTTCATCAGGATTTCCCTATTTAATTCACATTCTATGGTTACAATCATTATTCTCATATTCTAAATCCTGTTATATATGTGTCTTTAATTGTCAGAGGTTATGAACTAAATGATAACCACCCCCATTATTGTTATTTATTCATTTATGACTCGTATGACATTGTTTTGACTATTTATACCACTGCTAAGGCGTTCTATGACTTTATATTCATAATGGAAAGTGTTATATATAAATGTAGAAATTGATAATTCGTAGAACATGTAAAGCTATAAAATGTCCTTTCAAATGTGAGTGTTTAAATCATTTAAATGAGTCCATAAATGGTAAATAAAAATTATATTTATACAAATCACATGGAATAGTTCATTATAATGGAATTTCATATGGTTTATCATCCACATCCCACCTTTTCATGTTTATGAAATGTGAAGGAGTGAAAAAATAATTTATTATGTAATTAAAGTAATAAATGGTTGTACGTCCTTATTAAACATCATCACATTAATATATGGTAACAAAATGAAATAGTTTAATCATATAAAGGAATTAGTATTACATGCCGAGTTAAATAATGAATTATAAATAAAATTCATTTTGTACATGGACCTATTCATCTTTTTAGGATGTGTAAGACTTGATCCATCCTTGGATTCATGAGGGATTTCCATTTTCACCTGGAGGACGCAATTCCTATTCAAGGATGATGGATTCCAAGGGATATACCAAACTTGGAACCTATTCATTGTCTATAAATTGATGCCAACCATGACACCATAAGATCCTTTCATTGACCATAAAATATTGGGATTCCGTAGATTCATTTCTTGGATCAGGATTGACGTTTATGGACATGTTGTTTTAGGGACACACACATTTGGACACGTCATTGCATAGACTATTGTTACTATGGAATATATAATTATACTCAGTTAGAATCATAATATGGTGGATTTAATTTGGAAATTCCCCATTTACAACACTTAGTACATTTATAGCGAGGTTGTGGATTATTTCTATGTTGGGTCGACCCCTAAGGTCACAAATTCCATGGTTATTATGTTTGACCCCCTTCCATTATTATTATCTTCCAGGATGCCATGATTATAACCTTTGATCCCCGTTCAATATTATTATCAAAATTTTTCTCCTTGGTTATACCTTGGATCCTCTTACACCATTTATTATAAAACAATACACATCAAATTAAAAGATTACACATTTAGACACCAGTTGAGGATGAAAAAGGTATCAGGATATTGAAAATATTGCACTGCATTCTTTTATATATATATTCCAACACATTATTAATTTATATTTCCTGGAATAGATTGTATAGAAACATATGGTTGTAGCCTACATAGATTTATCTCACTCTCTATCTAGTCATCTGTTGGTACTCAATAAGAGTACATGTTTCTATGTGTTATCTAGGGGAAGTGTCTCACTTTAGACAGTCAATCTTGACTGCTTGCATATGATGGAGCTTTGTAGTTGATGACTGAGCAAGTCATCAGGAAGCTGGATAGTTCTTTGGTTTCTTTTGTTTATTTATTAATATATAATGTATTTCATGATACATTGAATCAATGTTTTTAATCTTTTTAGAGACATTAATTACATTATCAAAATCTTTTATATGATAATGTTTCCATTGTTGATTACTGTTTTTTGCATGGATGTATATTATTACCTTCCACTTCCAGTTGTTTATTCATTATACTAATTTATATATTTTTTATATAATTATATTTTTTTTATTCTACACTCTAGTAATGTGGTAATAGTATCCCCATAGTCACACCTAATCCCATAGATACGAGTTGGATGATATTGATATACTGATAGACGCGCATGAGACCATGTGACCAATCGAGACCAGGGCATCATTGAGTGGCACCTGATTTTGGGACATCACATTCATTATGGTTTATAATGAAAATTTTAATTAACCAAATAATATCCCATGAGAGTGTCAAAACAAGTGTATGTTAATACCTATTGTCATGTACCAGGTAATGCCCGAGTCGATCCCAGTGAATTTTTTTTCGAGTTATCACTCCAAGGTACATCTCAATCATAAACAAATCCTCATGTTGTATCAATAAAAGGATATAATTATGTGAAAACCACATAATAACTACCATAAAATAACATTTGAATGTTATGAAATACTTAGACTTATCATCAAAGGTGATCATAAGGTTATGATCTCTAATATATGTCATCCTAAATCAATTTTACATAGTTTCTACTAAACATTGTATAATACCAATTGTAAAGACCTTAAAATATTATCCCAGATATGGAGGTTAATTTATTACATTGTCTATAGATACAAGGAATCAATTCATGATGGAACAAATTGTATAGTATTCATGGTAATATAGATACAAACATAAATCCCAAATTACATTTGAGAAAATAATATTTAATATAGAGATTTTGTTGAGAAATCCATTCTTCTCATTAGTATATCCCCAAAAAAATAAACATCCTAAATTCTTGGGGAAAAAACATAAGAAAGGGGTGGGATGAAATACAGTGTAAGGGTACGTGTACAATGGAATATATCCTGAATTCATAATAAATAATTAATATGGAATGGTATATACTAAAAACACATTCAATTTAAATAATGACATGATCATATTATGGATGGAATAAATGATGATCAAATAATTACATATAAATAATCACATAAAATTCTAATTTATCCATGGATAGTATAGTGCATTTAATAATCCAATGGAAATAAGTAAATAATCTCATAATGATGGAATGAATAGTGATTAACATCATAAAAATAAAAATAAGCCTTATACCAAGGCATCTTTTAGAAAAAGAAAATGGCCTCATTCAGATAATGAAACTAGTATGTCTTATGAGACATATAGATGCATTGAGGTTCTATAGAAATATATTCTTTCCACATACTATGTATAATTCATTTCTCATATGAAAGGGTAGAAACATGATGAATGTAAACATTTGTATTGAAAATATTTGATGTGAAATGATAATAATTTTTCCATTCAATATAAATAATCGTAAATTATTAAGAGTAATAAGTAAAATGTTATCAAAATAAAAAATTCATAGTAAAAATGATCATACACCATCTTGATAAATGACGAGTATAGTATCATTTAATCATATCCCAAATGAATAATTTTTATAATACGGGTTGTTGATGTTTATGAATAAAAATTCCATAAAAATATCATCAAAACATTCATGGGGAAAAACATTTCCAATTTGAAAATAACCATTTTAAAACAACAAGTAAGTAAAATTTTTAAAAAACCATTTTCTTTTAAAATAAACTTTTAAAATTGAAAAGGATGCTGCAATGAAATGATATTATGTAATTTTATAAATGTCATATAAGTTAATAAAAATTCTTTTCACATTGTTGTGATGTAATCTCCCTTATAAAAATAAATTAATATTCATTTTAATTCATTTAAAAAATTGAATCACGTGTAAAAATGAATTTTAATAAACAAATGATAATAGTAAAAACATTTTTAATAACATTTTTAGAAATTATGGATATAGAAGATAAAGGACATTAGATCAAAGAGAGAAATAAAATAATCTTTTATTTAAAATTTTTTGTTAATAATTTTACATACCAAATATAAGAAAATTAAAATATTAATTTAAAATTAGAAAAATAAAAAAAGTATAATAAAATAAATTGGTTTTTAGAAAAAAATATTATTATTTCCCCCAACAGAGTCTTAAAAAACAATCCTGAATAGTGGTGAAATTGTGAAATAAACCATTACAAATTCCCATCATTTAAATTATTAACACCTTGAAAGAATTATATTCAAATGAAAAAATAAATACCATTTATATAAATATATTCATGGTATGAAATATCAAAAGGGTAGTATATAAACCACAAAAAATAATTAATCATTTAATTTGTAATATGTGCCACAAAAATAAAAAGTGATATGAGAAATCCGTACCCTATGTTTGAATTTCATCGTATGTTTCCAAAACACTTATATAGTGGATTTAAAAAAGTTATTAAAATTTAAAAGAACCATATTAATAATTAAAAAATCCAATATGATCCATTTATAATATATTCTCACTAATTAATTATAAATTCTTCATTATCAATACTATTTTTGGTGTTAATTGCCATGTTTTCTCAAGCATCTTTTATCATGACAGTTTCAGATCATTAATAAAGGATATATATCCATTATATAAAGAATTATATAATTTTTTTAAATAGAAATTTATTGTTTTATTAATTTCTAAAATCTATAGTGAAATTTTAATATGTATAATGAATCACATCGCTTCGTGAAAATGGAATGATGTACGCACAATTGAATGGCGTTATCATTTCATTTACTGGTGAAATGGTTTGAAAGTGTATTGTATATTATCTTTTGATAATCAATATCATGTCATATATATAAAATATATTTCAAAAAAATACCCATAATTTCCTTCCATGTAAATAGTATGTTAATAATGAATCACATCAATTTGCGAGACCGTAGTCCACCATACACTAGGATGACACTATCATAATCAATATGTAATGGAAAGTAAGAAGGTATATATGATATTATTATTTAAAATATATAATTATATTAAAAATATCACATATAAAAATTATATCCATCATCATAATCAAACATGAGAGGTGTTGATAAAAAACCTGTCGCATTGGGTTGCATGGCAATAGTCCGTTGTACACACGAGAAAAATAAACATTTCCTGTTATAAGGAAGATGAGATAGATATGTGTAATTTAATTAAAGTAATCTAATATAATTATATATAATTAAATTAGGTTATAATATTATATTTTGTTAATAATAATTTAAGGAGTTTCAGGAATAAATAAAAAAACGCCCATTGAATTACATTACCTCTCTTTCAAACAACTTCTTTTGGTTTATGAAAAATGTTTTCCGTAGAAGGATTTATGACCCAAAAAAGGAATCAAGGTTGATGTTAGGGATGTTTGGAAGTTATTTGGGTATGTATTATTCAAACCAATGGGTTTTATGAGTGTGAAAAGGATTGGAGATGGGGTGCCCTTTTACAAGATTGGGAGAGGGCACACATGGAATTTTCTAAAATAAATAATTCCAGCCATGTTTTTTCTCAATCCAAATGGATCCAAAATGGAACATTTTAAAAACATACAAGAGATAAGTTATAAATATGAATATAAAATAGTAACTAAATAATCATTTGTTCATTTTTAACCCATTTATTTTTAGTTTTACTCTAGGTAAATTCATATTTACCTAAACTACATTAAATAATTTTTTTGTAGTTTTCACTATTCATTATGGTATATAATTTAGGTGAACTAGTTAGAAAATATATATTATTATATATACAGATATTTAATAATCATTTTTCATATTCCATTCAAATAGGTGGAAAAATTAAATTTAAAATTAAACCTATAGACAAAACAAATAAGAAGGTTTCCAAAGAGAAAATGTTCATAAGTAGAGAATTTTTTAATTTTAAAACTTAGCAGGAATTTAATTCCAATAAAATAAATTAGATTAAAAAATATATAATTTAACTAAAGTATCTTTTAAATTTTTTTAATGAAAAAATAGTCCTTTAAAATTTTATATATTAAAACACAGTTTTCAAAAAGAATAGTTAATTTTTATTAATCGAAAAATGAAACTTTTCAAAAAATTACCAAAAAATTACCATAAAATAATTTTTTTAGATAATTTTTTTTTATTTTTAGAAAATATAATTCAAATTTAGAAAAAAATAATTTTATAATAAAAGCACGAAATGTGTGAAAAATGATTTATTTAAAAAAATAGAGTTTTTAAACATAAAATTTGATTTATACTTATATCAAATCGGGAAAAAACATAATATGAAGGTTAAATATTTTTATTAAATATAATATATATATATATACTACATTAAAATCACTCATCCAATTTTACCAATTTAATTTATTGAGACGAAACATGTTTGTGCGCATAAAAATGGGTTTTCAAACAATGTTGTTCATTATTTTCAATTGGTCTTTATTTTAATTTCTAACAAATTAATAAACAACATGAAAGTGTGCACCATAAAATTTCAAAATTTAGTTAATAATATTCATACAATACATTCAAATTACTAGGTGATAACATTGATCATAACATTTTAGCATTGTATCATAGTTACAAAAAATAAGGTATTGTGTTTAATTGATTCATCAAGGCTTCATGGCATGGAATTGGTTTTTCTCATCACATTACCATCTCACATATCCCTAATACTACTAATGGTTCCCCCATCCATTGATTTGTACAAATATACTTTGCAAAGGACTGTTGTCATCTGGTTTTTGAGGCACATAACATTTCAGGGACTCTCATTAGTTGGGAGGATGGGTTGTTGGACTCATCACACACTTTTTGGGGGAATTGTTTCCTACTTTGGGACTCTCTTATAGATTTATGACATGTTCATGAATCTCTCCCTAATCCTGACATGGTACCAGTTGCCCTAACAAAATAAATATAGGTCAATTCTTTTTTATTTATAGAATTCAAATATTAATATATTTGTATCTGAGGTTCTCCATCATTTTCTGATATTGGGAAATTTCTTATGTGATAAAGTCACATGACAAAGTGCTTTGGGATATGTTCCCATGGGTGGAAGAGGTTGATATTTCGAGGATGGGATTGAGACATTATAAGGTGTCCTATGTAACCATGTTATTATAGGAATCAAAACCCTCGCAGTTCTTTTGAAATTGGGACTTACACATCAAGGATGACCTACTTATAATGCCTAATGAGGTTCTCGTGGCATCCTCTTAAGCCCACATGATCCATGCTCATTTTGAGAAATATGAGGGAGTGAATTATCAGCATCATGGCATGTGGATATGGGATCAGCATATTGGGGAAGTCCTTGAGATATTTGATTTGGAGCTTGATCCATTATGGAGGCATCCTACATATCCCGATAATCGAATGAATCAGAATCCTCATATTGCATTAAAACCGGGGATTACACCCAATGGCTTCCCTATTTGTGATTCCCAATGAGGTGCACGTTGCATCCCCCTAAGGCCATGTCAGCCATGTTTTTTGTGTTAATGATGAGGGAGTCCATGATCAGTCTTAGGGCATATGGATGTCGTGTCTACATATTAGGTAAGTCCTTGAGATATTTGATATAGATCTATAGCCTTTAATGTCATGTCCTATGTATCCCAGTAATGAAAGAAATTATAGTCTTCATAGTTCATTAAGGTTGGGTATTAAACAGTATGTCTTCCCTGTTTATGAAGCCCAATGAGGTGCTTGTTTCTTCCCCCTAAGCCCATGTGAGCCACAATTTTTGTGAGAAACATGATGGAGTGCATGATTAGCCATGGGGAATGTAGATGTGGGTTATCATATTGGGGTAATCATTATGATATTTTATATGGAGAAGAAGTGTTTAATGAGGTGTCCTATGTGACCCTATTGTGGCGGGAATAAGGATCCTCATAGATCTTTATGGTTAGGTATTCCACAATAAGACTACCTTGATGCATGGACCTTCATATCTGGTAGGTGTCTCATGATCCTGTCATTATACCCAGGGAGTCATCATGTGACCTGGACCAATACATATAGGGTGTGTCATGAGAGAAATGGTGACATGGTTTGGGGGTGTCGCATGACTTGGCTGACACCTTGAGAAGACATCACGAGACCCATCCTGTATGTCCATGGGGTGTCGTGTTTCTTAGCTTATATGTCATGGAGAAACCATGAGACAAGGCCAACATATCTAGAAGTTTTTCTGGTCATAGATGACTTGTATAGGGGTTGGGCTGTGAGATCTCAGCTATAATGTCATGATATATTGAAGAGACTCGACTGACGTGAGTAAGTGACTTCATATGATTCATGTAATGGATCCGAAAGACGTCGTATGTCAAGGGTGACAAATCCAAAGGGTTTTTGAGATCTGAGTGGTTCTTATGGAAGGTTTACAAGACCTCTTCTAACATATATAAAGCATTATTCATGTCCTACATGACATAATAAAGGGATGTCCTAAGATCCAACTGGCATGACATTTTGTTGTTGTGTGTTTTTGGATGGCACAGATGAAGCCCACAGAGGTCTGAAATTGTGTCTTCTAATTGAGTTTTCCACATATAATCCTTGAATTTGACCTTATATAGTTTGTGTCTTAGCTTGGTTATATTTCAATCTATTTGGGTCTCGTGTGATCCAGAAGAAATGTGATTTGGACTTCACAAGTCTCACGTGTATTCCATTGCATGATCTTTGATTGATCACATTAATGACATTATTTATGGTGCATGGAAACTCTAATGGTCATCTAGTGTATTACCTAGTAGAATGTTGGTCAATCGCATGGCTAGATGTGAGCAAAATCTCGGGACCTAATCACCGACATGAATAGCCTCTATGGTCCATTATATCGACTAACACACCAACCAATTAAAAAACCAAAACTTTTTTTAATCTGATTAGAGAATTTATAGGCGCAACCATCTCTCTTAGTCATCAATTTGTGTGATGAATCTGATGTGGATCTAGTTTTGATTTGATATGGGGTATGGTGTTACGTGGTTTTGTTAGTCTCTATGGTGGACCGCATCTGGGGTGCCGCCTAGTTTTTTACAGTCATGGGCCCATCTGTTCCTTATCATATTATGGGTGATTATTAAAGACTCACACCTTGATGGTATTCCATGCCATCCTTTCCACATGTCCTAGGGAATTCTGGAGATCCAAGTTTTTATTGAAGGGAACTTTTGAGTAGTTGGATTACCTATCATGGTGTCTCGTGGTATGTGTTGATGGTGCGCTAGACGCATCACATGTCCTTCAGTAACCATGAACCCAGTTCGCCACCCCTTTTCCATATACTTCATTTTATGTGATGAATGTTGCGAGACATGAAAAATTTCATGTGTGGAACTGAGGGTATTTGCTCAATTTTTTGGAGATGAGTCATGTGAGTGATATGGGTCACATGGTGATGCATGGGTATTTCATGAAAAAATATGTCCACATATCCTTAGAGAACTGTGGGGTTTCATGGAAATGTGCTTGATCTTGCGTGCGGTGAAACTAACAAGTCAGAGGGACCTCGCGAGGTAAGGCAGTTCTGGCGCTATGTTCTCAAAGTGTCTAGTAGGTCACTTGAGGTGAGAATGACATGTCTTCCAGAGTCTGAACACACCACTTGCCTCGTCTCTTTTGACCCCCTTTGTTTTATTTGATAATGGTTAGGTGTTCTGAATGTTTGATCATGTAATATCCATGATTTTTTACTCGATATTCTGATAGTGAATTGCATGAGAATTGTGAATTATAGAGAGTTGGAATGTATTGTGGCCAAAACGATGTAATTGTACATAGAATGCTGCAGATTTTTATGACAATTCCAATGTAACATGGCAGACGAGCTGAAGGGGCTCTACGAGATGCACTAGATAGGTTGGGGTGTGTCATGTGTCTTTAGGGGCACACCTCATGTCCTCCATTGGTCGTGGACCTTGGTTTCCTCATCCTCATTACCTCCTTTATTCATTGTGGTGAATTCTCATAGGTATAGTAAGTTCTCTTGGACATTATATAAGGATCTATTCTTCTCAATGATTCTATTGGTCATGATCTTTGTGACTAATGGGGGTATCTTCATTAGGATGTAACTTCAATTAATTTTTATGTGATTTTAGATGGTTTTTTAGGAACATTATATTAAAAAACTACATAGAATTAGGGGAATATCATCAAACATTCACCATTAGATCATTTTAAAGCATCAGAGCATGCCGAGGAGGGTTTCATGGGGCTAGCCAAAGGTTAAGAACAATTTATAGAGGCTTCGTGTGACCTTGAGGTGGTCATGCTATCATGAGACGTTTAGGGGACCCACAAGTCGTCAACCATATTTATCTCCAATTATTTCAAGGGAAAGATAATTCCCATGTTTAGGTATATCATCATTTGTGATTGTTTTTGTCCAAATTTGGTGAGAATCTACAAATACGCTTCCTCCAGAGCAACGTCCGAGGGGACAAGGACTCAGTCCTGAGGGAAACAAGATGCGATCTAGAGTTTTTTATGGTGCCACTAAATGGTGATTTCATGTGATATTTAGTTCACTAGGTGGATTTTGGAATTCCACGAGCTAGGGGCATGAAGATTTGATCGATATCCTCTATTTGAAATTATATAGTATATCTTCTTATCCCAAAGTCACAATTCTACACAGTAGATTAGCGTGCATGAATTTTCAATTAAGAACTCCTATGCCAAGAAACTGTAAGAGGAGACTGAGGCCTTAGAGAAATGTTTTTTACTATTAAATTAATTTCAATTTCAGATGACTGTTTGTATGGAACAGATATGGAGGTACAAAGATATTATTTCTCATCTTATTTCTAATAACATTGTATCATAAACCGTATTGACCTCTGCTCGAAGGAGGGTTGAGGAGATGGCCACTCTTTACAAATTTTTTTTCCCTATGGTTGAGGCAGTGGAATTGGGGAGAGAGACCTCGACACTCAATAAATGCATCCCACTAAACCCTTGCTAATTTGTCCAGCACTGGTGATCATCTTCTTATGTAATACATATTCTTGGTAATTCATTCCACTTTTCTTCATTACACCATATATATTTTGAGTTTTTACTAAAGCCTCCATAATGTGGAGATTCCTCCCCCTTTTTCCTACCATTAATGGAGGTTAATGGCCTACTATCCAATACAATTAATTATATAATACTTTTTGGTTCATTGCATTAAGAATCATTGTAGATTTCCATTTATTTCATTGCGATATAAGGGTGTGAATGTTTGACGTGTAAGGAGAGCATCAGGGTTGGATAAGTGTCCCGAACATTGGGTTATTTCCATATCTATGGAGAGTAGCTTGAGCATGATAGTTCTATATAACAAGCCTCATGAAAACAATAACAGGATTTTCATTAGGTTATTTTAGCTTGGACCATTGGGATTCCATGATGTTTAAAATCACATTACGAGGACTTTTGGTGTTCCATGTAGTTTAAAGTCTTACTTCCTGGAATTTTATTGAATATGGTGCTGGAAAACCACAGGTGAATCAAAAAACTATTTAGTGCTGAGTTCTGTTGTGGTGTTGAAATGGCTCATGAGGATTGGTGTTCCTTTTCTTATAAGGAGGTGATATCTTTAGTTGGGGATTTATTCTCTTATGCATTGAAAACATATCCAAAAAATCGTATCTTCACTATTTTTCAAGTGATATAAAAGATTCATGAGGTGGAAATGGTTGAGGGTTAAATACTAGGGAATCTAGTCCTACCTGCAAAGTAGTAATGTGTGTGATACAGGTCCCTCTCTAAATGTTTGACGTGAGTGATATGAAATGTGGTAGACCTGTTGGTTGTGTCCCTTATCACTATTTCAGTGTCAGGTTTCACTATAGATTTATTAGGGATTAGAAAGAATATGATTCCTTTTATACTATGAAAATATGTTTTCAGTGGTTTTTCTGAACTCATGAATTAAATCTATGGACATTTGGAGGGATCTCTATTCCTTTCCATGGGTAAGGAAATTTTTTGAAGGCTCAAACATCCAGATGTTTAAGTTGAATATGGATGGAATGTTATCCAGGAAGGGTTCTAACACACTAGGAAGACATAGATATTAATTGAACAGCTCGATCCCTATGCCTTATTGTTTCAAATCAAAAATTGTGATCCACCAAAAGGTTCAAGAATGACGGGCCAGATTCCGGTTTGAGAATGGGTACAAATCATGGTGATTCAATGTTGAGGATATTGAATCCACATAGATAGATTGTTATGGAGACTGTAAATCATGCCCCAGAGTGCATTGGTCATGAGGAAGGTATGTTAAAGTCATTAGTTGATAACATATAACAAAATTGAGTGATGGGTTCCACCTTTGTGACCTCAGACTCTGTACAATAAAAAATACCTTTACACAGAGCCAAGATGTCTCTGGTTGGTGGGTCTGATCTCTTTCATCAATAACATGGTCAGGCTGAGAAATCTCTTTTTCTAATTAGGGGTAATAAAAGGTTTATAGTGTCTTGAGATGTTTTGCATCTTGAAGTGGGATATATTGAAATCTAATGACCCAAGAAAAGGTTTAGTAAAATATAAGTTTTGCCACCACCTGTCGAACATATTCTCATTGTGAGGAGATTTGATGACTCATTACTTTAATTTTCTCCAGGACAAGGGGGCCTAGTGAGCATAGATTGTTTTTTACCATGGATATATAATAGACCCTATGATCTTTAAGCCTTATTTATTTGTGGCATAATTTTTTTACTAATATATAAAAATTTAGATTTTAGAGGGTGAGGAATTGACTTTTTCTCATGACGCCATTTGTGGTATTTCAACCTGACATGTTTTGTGTCTCTTTCGTTAGTAGTTTGAGGTATAGGTATTTGGACCATTATGTGATAGAGTTTAAGGTTGTACAACTTTGACCATAGTGCGAGAAGTATATGGTCATTCAACATGGACCTAGAATGGGGGTGATACACAAGGAGTTTATTAGGATACCTATGGATTGTGAGGAGATTTGATGACTCATTGCTTTAATTTTCTCCAAGACAAGGGGGCCTAGTGAGCATAGATTGTTTTTTACCATGGATATATAATAGACCCTATGAGCTTTAAGCCTTATTTATTTGCGGCATAATTTTTTTACTAATATATAAAAATGTAGATTTTAGAGGGTGAGGCATTGACTTTTTCTCATGACGCCATTTGGGGTATTTCAACCTGACATGTTTTGTGTCTCTTTCGTTAGTAGTTTGAGGTATAGGTATTTGGACCATTATGTGATAGAGTTTAAGGTTGTACAACTTTGACCATAGTGCGAGAAGTATATGGTCATTCAACATGGACCTAGAATGGGGGTGATACACAAGGGGTTTATTAGGATACCTATGGTCAAGAGTACTACAACATCGTTATGAGCAAGTGATGGAGATGATTTAAATCATGGATCATGGTACTCTGGTCATGAGTGAGGATATAGGACAATCGTTCTATGGGTTACCTATAACACAACGGGGTTATGGGTTCTACCTAAGTGATTTCAGGCTCACGAGAATCAGATGTACCTTTACATTAGGCGAAGATAACTCCGGTTGGTGGGTCTTGGCCCTCACATAAATAACATGGAAATGTAGAGAAATATCTTTTCCTCTTCAAGGATAGAATAAAGTTTGTGACATCCCAATATTCATGATACATGAGGTGGGGTTCATGGGTTGAGGTTATTAAAAAGATGATGGAAGCACTATATTCCATGGTTGGCTCGGGTAAGGATCTTATGGTCCTTTCATAAGGATGGGTGATGGAATATGTCCTTTAAAGATTATCAGTATGTAGTGGGACATGATTCTATGTAGTTTAACTTTTTTTGGTGAGAAATTATGCAGTTAAACTTCATGTGGTAAAGGTGAGGGTGGACCGAAATGAATGAATATGAATTTTTGAGGTATGTAAAGTAACAAGAATTAACCCTGGGGGGTCTCATACATATCCCTTCTGGTTGGGAATCAATGTCCATGTAGTTATTGGGAGAAATGTTTACTTTTAGCATCATGTGGTGAGGATGTAAGTTTTGGGGTTGTTTTTTTCATATGGCTAGGACACAGGAGGTATAATATCCCACAGATGACCATGCACACCGTGGTAGAATATAGTTGAAGTGAATGTGTAAAAAACATGTCCACACCACACTATGCCTATTAATGAAGAGGAAAGGGTCCAAGAGGTCAAAATTTAGATTAAATGATTTGTGGTTCATGGGGATGTACTTGAAGTCAAAATGTTCGAGTGTTTCTATGTATCTAGTGAGGGAAAGAATTAAGCCACATGTTGTTCTTGATATTCCTTGTAGTTTAACATCATGTAGGGGGTAAAGGTAGAACCGATGTGAATGGGAGAAATATACCCACACCATGCCATTAATCCCTAATGGGGACATAGGACATGGGTCCAAGAATGGTCAAATGATCTTAGGGCTGGACCGGAGGCAAAATGCTCGAGTTTTTCTATGTATCACATGGGGATGGGAATCAAGTCACAATTATTTCATGATATTACATGCAGTTTAACATCATCTAGGGAGGAAGAAGGCTGCCCAATGTGAATGGGGGGTAGAGACACCCACACCATGCCATGCATCCGTGTAGGGTACATAGGCTATATACCCAAGAAATGTCAAATGGGCCTAGCGAATGGACCTGGGAAAAATGCATGGGTGTTCCAACAAATCCCATGATTATGGGAATCAATCCACACATAGTTCTTGATATTACATGCATTTTAACATCGTGTTGGGAGGAAGGTGGTAGAACCATCAATAATGGGGTCCAAAAATACCAACAACGTGCCATTCATCCCTAAAAGAGACATAGGCCAAGGGGCCAAGAATGGTCAAAGGGGCCTAGGGATATATCCTAGGTAAAAGAATCAGGCATTCCTATGTATCCAATGAAGATGAGAATCAATACACACATAGTTCATGATATTGAATGTAGTTTAACATCATTTGGGGAGGAAGAAGGTCACCTATCATGAATGGGATGAATGTCATGGGTATGTGAAGTTTTTTGTCATGCTTTAAGGAGATTGTGTCACCCAATGTGAAAGGAGGATAATCCTATGGATGGACCCAAAAATATGGATTCGGGAATAACTACATATCTAATTAAAATGATAATAAAGACTCACATAGTTCTTGAAATGATCAAATGGTAGGAGACGAACACCAGTGATGATGTTCTTGTAAAAAAAGGTCCACAAGAGCATACATTTTCCTATTGTGTAGTGGACATTAACAATGTAGTTTAACATCATGTGGTGATGAACCATGACATCCCTGTTATCTCTCTATATTTATGATGATAATGGGATCATAATAATACTTAAAAAATTTTCCTTGGGGGGGAACCCTTGTCAAAATATCTTTGGCCATCTGAACTATTCTTGGTGTGAGAAAGAAGGAACAACATTGACACCTCCGATTATTCAATGGCATGGAGAATAGGACGGTATTATTGTATGTCGTGTGGTGGATGGGTCCAAATATAATTTCAAAGAGTCCCTACATATCATATATGGATGGTAATAAAAATGTATGTAGTTCTATAGAGACATTGTACTTTAACATTTTTCTTTGAGGAATTACCGGAAAAGTTTATTGTCATGTGAGGGACATTCCATGCAGTTTAACATCATGCATGATGAATAAATATAGGACATACAGCAATGTTGATGACCTATTTTTGACGATTATGAAATGTATTTATTAAGAAATCTTGTATTGGTTGGGTGTGTGACATGATCCCTCTCCATATTGACCAGTGAATAGGCTCTGTTATGATAGATCATATGTATGACATATGGTCCCTCTAACATGGGTTCCTACATCAGGGGCTTCTTCCCTGGTATCATCAGGGTTCTGAGAGGAAGAATTAATTTTCCAAGGAGGAACCCAAGGAGGAAAACTATTTTGTTGAAGGCCAATGATATCTGATTCAGGTGTATTTCCATGTTTTGCAGTGTGCACAAACACTTCTCATCTAGCCACTCCAACTCATCCAATTGTTTTTTAAATTTTTCATCATCTATGAGATTCCATCAAATGGATATTCGATGTGAGGGAAGCTGGACCTCTATTGGTATCACAACCACAGTCACGTACACCTATGATTATGGTGTTTCTTGTGTGGCATTACACATGGAGGTACGGTATGTCCATAAAGAATAGACGAGTTTGATTGGCCTCGAATTCTTTTCATTGTTCACCTTATTCTATAGTATATTGAATAGTGTCTTATTTAAGGCCTTTATCTATCCATTTTATGTCTCATGTTAGCATGATGGGTGATTGGAATGGATGTTATACTCCTAAAATAACTTATTCAACTCTTCAGAATATAACTCTATTCCATTGTCTATAAATATTCGGTGAGGGACTATGAACCTAGTAATGATATGAGAATTTTTGAAGTTGATGATATTCTTTGTCCCCGCTTCCTTGAGTGGTATCTCCTCAGCCCATTTAGAGAAGGCGTCAATAGTAGTAAGAATGTACTTGAACTACTTAGTTGTGGCCAGAGGATATGCCCCCAAAACATTCATCCCCCAAACGATGAATTGAAAAGAGTATTTAGATGTGTGCAATATTTCCAAGGTTTGATAGATGAATTATTCATGAATCTATAATGCATGACATTTTTTTCTGAATTCCTCATAGTCTTGTATCATGGTTTTCTATTAATACATCATCTTTCTTATCTGGTTGGAAATCCTGGTTCTAAATTAGTGGGTGTCGTAAGAGCCTTCTTGAATTTCTTCCATTATGGCTAGAATTTCACTTTATAATATGATTCCGAGGAGAATTCCATTAATTCCACACTAGTATAAGATATTTTTGATCATTTTTACCATCCTATAATGTGATATTTTCCACTCAGCGCTTGAAATATTCCATTGTAGCTCGATCTTTCTGGATAGTCCCATCCCATGGACAGATGATTATGGGATTCGTCCATCCATAAGATGTTGTTGGATCATCATGCTCTTGGGTGACATTGATTGGATTTATTTCTTTCATATCACACACGATGATCGATAAGACCATTCTTCGGCGTGTTATGTGTATGGTTGCTTCCTCCTGATTAGGGACTTCCAAGACAAATGTTGCATTGGTTAGTGCATCAGTGTGATAATTCTGTGATAAGGGTATACAATAAAACAAGGTATAAAAGGGTAATTCCATCATTATTCCCTTGACATAGCCATTTAGAGGGGATAGTTCTTCCTTTTTGATGGCATATTCACCATTTATATGCTTTATCACCAGCTCTGAATCCCCTTTGATGTTTAGTTACTCTATGTGAAACTATTACACTACTTCAAACCCAATGACAGGGGATTGGTGCTCTGCCTCATTTTTCTTATAGCTTTTTAACATTGAGAAAGAATAGGGTAGGACAACTTTATCAGGGGATACAAATATGACCCCTTTTCCAACTCGGTTGATTTTCAGGTTCTCTATTCTTGTGCTGATAGGACTCTGATAAGTGATATCAAAATAAATATCCCATGTCCAAGGAGTGTCATGGGCATAGAAAACATCTTCATCAGGGATTTTGGTATCATGTGGTTCTTTTTCTAGAGTAGGAGGTGCTTTGAGGTAGTCAAGAAGGACTCTCCCTTTTACTTACTTCTGGGATAGGAATTGGATGTTGTATTACTGATTTATGGAAACCCACTGATCCAAAATACAATTCAACATAGGGAAGCCAAGTATGTACTTGAGCGGGTTGATATGAGAGACTAGGTGGATCTCATGCTACTGCATGCAATGCCTTAATTTTTACACTATGAATATGAGCATAAGGTGGTCCATTTCGAAATCATAATATCGTGTCTCAACACCCAACATTGTTTGGATGAGGTAGTAGAGACTAATAAAATTTCTTGAATTATTATTTTTTAGAATAGAGTGAGACCAGTGATCAATCTATAGAAAACACATATTAGATGGGTGGCCTCCCCTCCCCAGAGGCATAAAAAATGGTGGGTTCTGTAGATAATTCTTGAAATTCTTGAACGATTTTTGGAAATCAGCATCCCATTGGAAGGAAAACAACTTCTTCATATAACTCATGAAGGGTAGGGATTTTCTTGACCTAGTTGACTAAGAATCTCCAAATATGGGCATGGTTCCCTTGAATACCACTTATTTCTTTTGGTTTATTGGGGTGAAACAATTCTAAGATAATAATGGTTTTATCTAGGTCATCCTCAATGCCACAATGGCATACCACAAATCCAAGGAACCTATCTGTTGTTACCCTAAAAGAACACTTCAACAGATTATTCTTTTGACTATGCAATTGTAATTTTACCTTGACTACATGGACTTCATTGAAGTGATCACATCACTATCATGATTTGATGACCAGGTCATTGACATAACCCTTTTCTATCTTCCCCAAGAAATTCATAAATATGTTATGCATGGTGTACTGATATGTAATGCAGAAATTATTTAATTTGAAGGGTATGACATGGTAGAAAAAGATCCCCTAGGATGCCCTGATGGTGGAGGCTTATTTATCCTCAGGGGATTTTTTGATCTTATTATACCTCGTGTAACCATCCATGAAGGAAAGGGATTGGAAGCCAACAGTTGTGTCAATCATGTGTTCCATGATTGGAAATAGAAAATCATCCTTCAATAAATGTCAATTAAGGTCTATGAAATCATTGTAGACCCTGATCATCCCATTATTTATCTTGAAGTAGATGATGTTGGCAATCTATTCTGGGCATTTCACCTATTGTAAAATGTTATCTTTGATCAAATTTTCGACCACTACCTCTATATTTTTGGAATGGGTGGGTTGTATTCATCTGGCAGCCTTCTTCAAGCCACAACGATCATTGGGTAGTCCGAGATGGTTCACATCTATATCATGAATCAAAAATGGAATCTATGTGTAGTTGTAGGAAAATAAATATTGGTGTTGCTTCAGTAATGCAAGGTACATCTCCTGCTCGTTGGGAGGTATGATAATGATATTCATTGTAGGGAATGGATCTTCTTCTTTACTTAGGTTTATCTACTAGTTCTCATCTATGGTGGGGGAAAGACCATACTTGAATGCTATATGGGTGTTTCAGAGATCATCATCATCCTCTCTTATTCTTGAATCCATGGGCACCACATTGGGTGAGGATGGATGTTTGGGGGACTCCCCATCACTCTAAGGGTGAGGTGGATTATATAAAGGAATTTCATCATCTCCTGTCATCTGGGTTATAGTAGAGAGATGCTGAGGGTGATTTTTACTAATGAAATGGGAGGGTTGGACTGATGGTAATGGTCCCACTATTTCTGTTATGTTTATGTGGAGAATGTATTCCTCATCATGCATACTCCAATGATTTATAGTGAAAATCCCCAAGCCATTGGGGGTGGAATCATGTATAACATCATCTACTATTGTCTATTTTCTGCCATTGTTATTGTAGTATTATTTAGAATATACAGATTTACAAATTTTTAAGGGGAATTGTCACCGTGGAGAATGACAACCATTCCATTGATGGAGTACTTCAAACATTAATGGAATGTTCAAGGGACTAATAAGTGGATATAGAGCCACAACCTTCCAATAAAGATTTTATATGAGATATCTTGTTGGATGACCATGAAATTTGCATCAGACATGTGCTCAAAAAATTCAGTCTCTTGCTTAATATTTCTGAGGGGCCTTTTCTCATACTTATCATACCCCCATATGGTTAGATTAGTAGGAAATATGTCATATTTTCTATACCCCAAACATCAGAGGGCTTGAGATGGGATTAAATTTATCACAGATCCATTACATACAAACAACCATTGGACACTGACATTATTGAGACTTCCTGAGATGTAAATGGTTCTGATGCATACCTAGTTGGATTCTTCCTAATCATGTTCAGTGAATGATATGGTGACATGACATCCTAAGGACAAGGCACCCACGCGATAGACCTCAGCTTCAATGACATCTGCCTTAAATTACCATGGGCATTAGAGAGATTTGATTAGTTCCTCTCTGAATTTATTTGAAAGACGAAGTGAATCAAGGATTGAGATCTTGGATGAGACCACGACAAGCTATTTCGAAACATCATACATTTGTCCCAGAGACTACCACATACCAGTATAGGGATTCTCTTTTTTAAGTGTCTCAGGAGATGGAGTGGCTGAGATCAATATACTTGGTGCTACATGAAGGTTGAGGGGATATCTAATGTTTGTGGCATATGTTGAACCGACATTTCATATGGATGCGGTTAATCATTTCGAACCCCAACTAAATAGTAACACAAGACAATTAGGTGCAGGATGCTATTAAAGGGATCTAAGGTACCTTGCTACCTCTTTTGAGCTAGTTGGAAAACATTCATATGAGTTTTTACTGCATACGAGTCCTATATTGGGATATGAATATGATAATGAATCCTACAATATCTGTACTATCCAACGTATCATCGCCTTCAACGCATGAAACCTCCCATTCACTTGTTATATGCAGGAAAATAAAAATCAGGGGCATTATCATCACTAAAGAAGTTGTTTTTCAAGTATATTATGCTGATAAAACATAATATGAGTTCTTTTACTGATGAGGATTTGGTTTGGTGGGGATGTGCCCATGCTCCAGATGTTGTAGGGAATAAATCTTCGAGACTTAGATCCTACTTTGGAGTAGAATATGACTCTTACTACTCAATTTATTCCTACTTCCACTGGTCAAACCCACACTTGGGAGGTACATCAAAAATATCCTTCTTGGATGGTGGATTAACTAAGAGTCTCTGCAAATTCACCTTGAGAGTTCCATGGGCTTGATCAACTACTTTACAATTCATTTAGTTTTCAAACTTATTTCCTTTCTTGGTAGGAATTTTCTACCATACTTTTTACTCCTATGACTTGGAAATAGTTATGTAAGCCACATTTTCTATAGAATCATCTAACATCACCTATCCAGAGTCAATCATACCTTGAATGACATCCATAAAGTTGAAATATTTCTGGATATTTTGACACATCATATTGTGGAGTGGTCTATAATTGGGATGGTCAGTGAGATTGACTTTATTGGGCTTCCATGGATGTGAAAGTGTGAGTATGTTGTTTTCCATGGATTCCAAGAATTAAAATGAGACGTCTCATATTGGAAGGAGTATGACTTATTCATCTTCTCTTGGAATCCCTGGGTGACCTAGTTTTTTAATGCATCATTCCAAGAGGGATTATCTAGTTTCCAATAGTTATCCGGGTGTTCTAGGTAGTTCAGAGTTTTCTTGGGTTCTTGGAACATTGTAGTATTGAGGGTGACAACTACAACATCCACTTTTCTAATCAATTTCAATAACATTTCAGATTTGAGTCAAGACTTGGATAATATTCACTAGGTAGCTAAATCAATATTCCAAGCTATTTCAGTGAATTCTAGGAATCCACCTAGAAATTTCATGGGTAGTAGGGGTGTTTTTTGCATATCCATGATATTTTCATCACATAGTTCAAGCAGATGATCCAATGAGAGAGGGATGTTGAGGGAATAGGTCAAAAAATTACACCTTATAATGAAGATAGAAACCCTCTCATTCTCAGGCTGCTTGTAGTTCATGAGGTCGAGGATCATTTTATTCATTAGTTTGGATATAATAGGTAACGTAATTGATGGAGAAGGTCTTCCCATAATGTGATAGAACCTATGGGAATACTGTTATAGTAGTCAATGACCGACACTATTAATGTGTTTATAAAACAACTATGTTTAGTCACCTCCAACTATTTCAGAGGGCCCATCACTGTTCTATATCAAGACAGAAAGCTTGTGAGATGTTTCATAGGATCTCCTATAATGTTAAAGGTAGAGAAGGTAGTATTACACAAATTTTGTGGAGGTGGTATTTCAGAAACCCATTTTCGGTATTTCTTCTTCTCAGGTTGCACTAGAACGTGTCACCCTACCGTGGATTCCATCAGATTTTATAGGGATTCAAGAGAAGTGAAAAGTTATGGGGGTATTTCCATCAGAGTCACATACCTTCAATAAGTAGTTGGTGGAGATTCATGAAGTTTTCCTAGGTTTATATATCTGTGATCCTCTAATTTTACAATCACTAGGGAGTTACCCTAGTATGGGAGAGGCTATTTCAGTAGTGGAGGGAAGTCCCGATCATTTCAAACCTTCTTTTTTATGTGGATGGGATGTCTAGAAATAGAGCAATTCTGATTTCTAGATGCTACGATGGATATAAATTCATTCATAAGAGGGGGAATATCATCCTCTAACTGGAGGTGATATCCATAGGGAATATTTCTATTAAGTATCTCTCCATTGTGCAATTGGAGTGATTATATCGCACTATCATTTTGTGACAATTTTTCTTATAAAGATGGAATCCAAGACATAGTGGCTTCCTTCCCTTTATCTATAGAGGTGTTTCACCTAGGAGGTAGATACTCATTATTCAATGGTGCCAAATACTGGATCCTTCTTCGATTATTGTAACAACCCGAGATTTTTTGGGAGAAATATTTTTTTTATGTTATAAGCAATCTTTCACTACACACAACACTAGCTTGGCTTTCTTTACACGCAGTCACGACTTTCCTCGATAGCTTGCATTGTACGCAATACCGAATTTTACTAAACAATGATATGCTATATAATAGCCGTTATGAATAGTAATAACTACCTTTTGAAACTTTATAAATCTTATATTTCAAAATGGACTTCAGTTTTGGAATCAGAATATCGAAATTAGCCTAGGGTGAAATTTTGGTATTTTTCTGAAAAATTTCAATTTTTGATGAATAGTGAAACCACTGAGTGGTAGTTAAAAAAACTAAATTTTTCATAAAACTTAATTTTACCGCTTCTATGAATGGAATTTCAAAAATCCGAGAGACACGGTTGATATCAGTATGTAAAATTTGGTGCAATGAGATGAAAATAATTTTTTTGGTGAATAATAACTTTTTACTTTTTTTACCACGGTTAATAGTAAATTGGGTAATTAAGGGTAAAAATGATGTTACTATTACCCTAACACATGTTTTAATTCTATTGGATAAGTTTAATTCGACCAAAAACAACCTTATGAATATAATATGACTATTTAGGTCAACTTGGATTAGATTAGAACATTTAATATTATTTTATTTAAAGAAGAGTTAAAATAGTTAAAATCAAAGTTTAATAAATAAAACATTTTTAATATATAGTTATACATAAGATAAATTCGATTATAAAAATTCCATAGAAAGATAAAATGATTTCCTACATAATGGTAAATTAGTTATAATTTTTATACTTTAAATAATTTAATTTATATATGACACAACGATGATGCAATAATTACCTTTTTAAGGAAATATTAACATAATTGATGTTATAAATGCCCAAATAAATGTAATTTGAGACTTTTTATGAATTACAATAATTTTCTAGGTTAATATGACATGTTATTGTTGATTTAATGAACTTGGATCGAACTTATCATTCTGTTATAATTTTCATAAAAATCATGTACCAAATATTGTAAAAATTGTCATAAAATAGTTTTTCAATCATATATTATATTATTAAATGTTATTTTATTCCTAAAAATCTAAGGCTCGGTCAAATGACATAGATAAGGATATATATATTAATAATTAACCACTTGGTGTATGTTTGGAAAGTTATAGTATGTTTATTAACCATATAGTGTAAGAAAATAAAAAGACACGGTAAAAGTTAAATTATTTAACATAGTGTTAATTCAAATTGATAATGTTAAAATAATCTAAACATGTCTAAAACCTATTCGATAAGAGGATTTCGACCCATCCCAAGATTATCTTCGAAATAAGACCCTTTGAAAGCATTATAAACTGAATGTGACTTTAATATAAAATAATATTTTGAGATTTTCCTAAGGTGCCCCTCTCCTCCCTTATAAAAGGGCACCTCCTCCCTCTCCTCCTCACACCAAATTGAGAATTCATGCTCGGACAACCCCTGCCAAAATCTTTTCTCCACTTCCCTAGAATCATACTAGAGGTCTTGGTATTCTTCAAAGACCATCCTTAGTTCCCTAATAGGAGGTTAAGAAAAGGTGCATCCAAAAGAGGTAATATCCATTACCAATCTTTTTCAATTTTTTTCTTTTTCAACTTCTTATTCTTTAGTTGTTTCATGATAAATAAATAATATAATTATTACCTATATACTAATATTTTATTATAAATATGAAACAACCCTAATTAACCTTCTATCCATCCTATGGAAAATGAAATCACCGCGAGTGCGTACGTACGGAATACCGTCCCCACCACGTGGTGTAATCTATTTTCCACCACCACCATACATGGATAGGTATAATGGTGTAATGAGTGACTATATATAATTATTATAAAGTGATATTGATACTGAAATAGTATAAATCCACTTCAATACAATTCTACGATCATGGGAGCGATATCATAGCTCGTGCATACGTACGGAATACCGTCTCCACGATGTGATGCGACTCGTTCTACATGATCTTCATTACATAGTAATTATATAAATGAATTCAATGAAAAATATGATATATATTACACTAATACCTTTCGGGATATGAGGTATCTATAACCTAAAAAGAAGAATAAGAAATTATTTGGCAAAACACGCATAAGAACAAAAGGTAATAAAGACCTGAATTACAAGTAAAAATGAAAAATTTCTAATAAGAAGCTAAGAATATGACCATATATGATATCATATCAATGAGTATGATTCTGGAATAAGTCAATAAAATTATTTAAATCATCATACAGGAGCATCAGATGCGTATGAATCGAATCGGACCTATGGTAAGGGAAAACCTCACAATCTCATTTTTATTTGAGATTGTTTATAGTTTGGTATTTACTGGGGTGTAATTTATCATCCACATCCTTGTTACCTCAATATGTAATATTATTCACATCCTCCTAAAATGGTTCAAATCCAATTTTACGCTATGGTATGTTTTTAGTAAACAATATGAAAGGAATCCTTTGTCGTTTTTCATACGAGGTACTTTTTGGCTTTTCCGACCAAGTACGAGAAGAATGTTTTTTAACATATACGGCATGAATGGATTCTTAAAACAATATTTCAATAAATATTCCTTAACAAGTTTTCAAGATTATTTTTTATTAACATTTTTAGTTTAAAATTATATGACATGTTAAGAAAGGAAAATGTTTTTGAAGTAGAAAGGATATTTTCCTCAAGAATGGAGTTCAAATGTTATATCAAAATTATTTTCCATCTAAGATAATATAGGGTTCTGTTTCTATCCCTATCATTTTGATTATGTGATGGAATTATTTTTTTGAAGTCATTTATGTACTGTTTTTATGATGTCATGATGTTTTATGATTTCCATTTTTATTACATGTGTTATGTGATGATGTATGATTTATGATTATGTGGATCACATAAGAAAGGATTCATTATGAGATGGGTGGGACCTATATCTCCCTCCAATGCATTGGGTAAATATTTATATCTCATGAGAAAGACATGGCTGGAACTCTAGGTTAAACCTGTTCAGTGATACAGGACTGAAACGAGGAGTGAACTCGGTTCAGAAATGGACTTTGTCCGCTAAAATAGTCTTGGAAATGAGTCATGACTAAAAAGAAATGATTCTCTATGATTATGTGTGCTTGCCACAAAGTTTCATGTTTCATGTTATGATTATTGGGATTTCATTTTCACTTCTATGATTTGTTCCATGTTAAGATATTATAAACTTTTTTGTAGGTTAAGATTTTCAAAAGGATATGATATGATTGTTATTTCCTTTATTTACCCTTAATGAGCATTTGAGCTCACCCTTTTGTATGTTTTCTTTCCCCAGGATAGGAAGAAAGATATTAAGTAGGATATGCTAAAAGAGACTCTAGATATGATGAAATAAATGGGAGACACTGTAGAAGATTTATGAACCAGTTGTTTATGTTTCCCAGTTTCTAAAGACACTATACCTATAAGGTCCTTTGTGGTTTTTATCATATGTTGTAATAAGTATGATTCAATTTTGAAGTAATAACCATGTATGTAAAGTATGGGTCGTTATAGTTGGTATCAGGGGAAAGGTATAGTCAACCTTTGGAAACTAGGATGCCAAAACCTTAGTAAGAACCCTGAGGATATATCTAAGACTAGAACAATCATAGTGTTTTAGACATGGCCCTGAAGAACCTATGATAAGACCTTAACAGTTAAATATTATTTTTGATTATGTTGTTTTCCTATTATAATTAGTGTTGCTCACACTATTATTCTAGGTTTTAGTCAATGGCTGGAACCCGAAGGAACTGTGTTAATGCGGAATGCGACGGGCAATGCAATTATTGTCCCCCAGAGAAACCAAACGATATGGGAGATGGAATGCAAAATCTTGTTTCCATGCTCACACAACTTTCTCAAGCTATGAATCATGCATGACTTCCAAACAAGCAAAGAAAGGAGAAACATTCTGTTGAATCCTTCATGAGGCAGCGTCCACCCTCATTCAGCGGTTCAACTGAACCATTAGTGTCTGAACAATGGATTAGTACCACTGAAAAGATATTTTCAGTTCTTCATTGTTATGAACAAGATAAAGTCATCTTAGCGGTATATTGTTTGGAAGGAGAAGCTGATCAATGGTGGAATCTTATCAAGAATACGAGGCCAAGAGATGAAATTGAGTCCATGGAATGGGACGAGTTCAATAACTTGTTTTTCAATAAGTTCTTCCCTCGTATTATTCGAAGAAAGTTAAAGAAGGAGTTTCTTGAACTGAAGCAAAAGGATGAAGAATCTGTTGGTACCTACGAAGCAAATTTTACAAGACTTTCAAGGTATGCTTCTCTAATTGTTATCTGACTTGAGAGTAAGATCGATCGATTCTTTTGTGGCTTAAAAATAAGTCTTCGTAGGGCGTTAGCCATAAGGGACTTTAATAGCTACGTGGAAATTGTTCGATTTGCTCTCAAGGTTGAGATGGAGATTAGAGTAACCCATCAGTCTTATGGGTTTGATAAGAAGAGGAAAATGGAATTCAAAGGGAAATCTAATGACCACACTGAAACGAAGATGAGTTTTCCCTTATTCTCAAAGTGTGTAAAGAAACATGGAGGGAATTGTCTTAAAGATACAAGTAAATGATTCAAATGTGGAAATGAAGGGCATCAGACATTTGAACGCCGCAATGATGGGAGGAAGATGTCTAGTGATGAGAACAAAGAAAAGGCTACACAGAATTCACCTCCTACACTTCAATGTATCAAGTGCATGGAAATGAGACATTATGATAATCAATGCCCTAATCAAAAGGTTTTCTGATGATGATCGATGTCGACAAACTCTTAAGGCTAAAGACAAAGGAAAGTCTCGTGCAATTTCTATCAGCGATGTGGAGTACGATAACGATGTGGTGAAAGGTACACATACCATCCACTCTAAAGTAGAAAATGTTTTATTTGATTCTGGATCCACCCACTCTTTTATTTCTGAAGAATTTTCTAAGGGTATCACCACTTTACCTCAACAATTGGATGTTGAGTTAGTTGTTACAACTCCTAATGGCACAATAGTCGCATCAAAAGTTTATAATTCTTCTCCAATTGAAGTTTGTGGGAATGTGCTTCCTGCAAATCTTGTGATCCTTCCTATAGTGGAATTTGATGTGATTCTTGGCATGGATTGGATTTCTTTATACAGAGCTCATATCGATTGCCAATGAAGGGAAGTCACATTTCATATTCCAGATCAATCAATGATCATCTATCAATGCAAGGATGAACATAACCTTCCAGTGGAAATTTCTTCCATATTATGGGTCATGATTCCACTAAATGAAGGTTATTTATCTCTAATGGTTGGAGAGAAACTCGCTATTAAGAATATTCCCAATGTACAGGAGTTTGATGATGTCTTTCCAGAGGAATTGCAAGGTCTTCCACCAAATCGTGAAGTTGAGTTTTCAATATAACTCATACCTGGTGCTATGCCTATTTCAAGGACACCTTATAGAATGGCCACAATTGAGTTGCAGGGATTGAAGAAGCAACTCCAAGAGAATCTTGATAAGGGATTCAGACGCCCTAGTGCATCACCTTTGGGAGCACCTGTTCTGTTTGTTATGAAGAAAGATGGATCAATGTGACTCTGCCTTAATTATCGAGAACTTAACAAAATCACTATCTAGAACAAATATCATCTCCCGCGCATTGATGACTTATTTGATCAACTATGCGGAGCTCAATACATTTCCAAGATTGATCTTCATTCTGGTTATCATCAATTAATGGTCAAAATGGAGGATATACTAAAGACGGATTTCCGTACAATGTATTGACACTATGATTTTATAGTGATGCAATTTTGTCTTACTAATGCCCCTGCTATCTTCATGGATCTAATGAATAGAGTCTTTAGAGACTATCTTGATCAGTTTGTGGTAGTCATTATAGATGATATTCTTGTCTATTAAAAGAGCAAGGATGAACATGAAGATCACTTGAGAATTGTATTGAAGACCCTGAGAAAGGAGAAGCTTTATGCCAAATTTACCAACTGTGAATTTTGGCTTCAAAAAGTTTCATTTCTGGGACACATAATCTCAAAAGAGGGGATATCTGTGGATCCAGCAAAAATAGAGGTCATCAATAAATGGTCGAGACCAACAACAGTAACTGAGATCCGATGTTTTCTTCATTTGGTTGGATATTATCGGTGTTTTGTGAAATATTTTTCACAATTATTTAATCCACTCACCAGGTTGACTCGAAAAGGAGTTAAGTTCTTGTGGACAAAGGAGTGTGAAGAGAATTTCAAGGAGTTAAAAAGAAGTCTATCCAGTGCACCTATGCTCACACTGCCTTGTAGTGGAGAAAGGTTTGTGATCTACAATGATGAATCCAAGAAGGGAATAGGGTGTGTTCTTATGCAAAACGAAATGGTGATTGCTTATGTTTCATGACATTTGAAAATCCATGAGCAACATTACCCAACTCATGATTTGGAGATAGCTGCGGTAATCATTGCATTAAAGATTTGGAGGCATTATCTTTATGGTGAAAGGTGTGATATTTATACGGATTATAAAAGTTTTACATATATTTTCACACAAAAGGAGCTGAATATGCGCCAAAGAAGATGGTTGGAGCTGATTAAGGATTACGCCTGCTCAATTCATTACCACCCTGGGAAAGCAATCAAGTTGGATGATGCATTAAGTCGACAAGATCGTGCTAGCTTATACATGATGAGGATCTCAAAAGATCCAATATTTATGGATTTACAAATGATGGATCTTGGAATCATAATGAAAGGGGAGAAATCTTATCTTTTTCAAATGAATGTTCAACCATCTATGCATGTGAAGATTAAAGAGGTGCAGAAAGAAGATGTAGAGTTACAAAAGAAGGTGAGAAATGTTCCTGAATTCAACCTTTATTGTGATGGGATAATAAGGTTCAGGAATCAGATTTGTGTTCTTCCCACACCAGAATTAAAGAAAGAGCTGCTGGATGAGGCTCATAGTTCTTCATTCTCTATTCATCCTGGAAGCACGAAGATGTATAGGGACCTGAAAGAGTACTTCTGGTTGGATGGTATGAAAAGAGATGTTGCTGAATATGTCTCTCGATGCTTGGATTGTCAGCAAGTTAAAGCTGAGAGACAGAAGTCTAAGGGGATGTTACAACCATTACCAATACCCGATTGGAAATGGGAAAACATCACTATGGACTTTGTCACCAGACTTCCTAGAACATCCAAAGGCAATAATGCTATCTGGGTTATAGTTGATTGTCTTACAAAGTTGGCACACATCATTGCTATAAGAGAGGATTTCTATCTTGATCAGCTTGCCATGATATATGTAAAGGAAGTGGTATGATTGCATGGAGTACCACTTTCTATTATATCAGATCGGGATCCGAGGATTACCACAATATTTTGGCGAAGTCTTCAGCAAACTCTAGATACAGAGTTGAGTTTCATCACTTCTTACCATCCTCAGACCGACGGTCAGTCTGAGAGGACAATTCAAACTCTTGAAGATATGTTGAGAGCTTGCTCTATGGATTTACAAGGTGGTTGGGATAAACACCTACCTTTGGTAGAATTTTCTTATAATAATAGCTCTCACTCCGGTATTCAGATGGCTCCTTATGAAGCTCTCTATGGAAAGAAATGCAGAACTCCAACTTGCTGGGATGAAGTTGGGGAAAGAAAGCTATTTGGACCTGATTTTGTTGATGAGATGGCAGGAAAGGTCCGATCTATTCAACAACACATAAGAGCAGCTCAGAGTCGACAAAAAAGTTATGCCGATAACTGAAGAAAAGACATAGAATTTAAAGTTGGTGATAAAGTGTTCTTACAAATATCTCCCTGGAAGAGAGTAATGAAATTTGGAAAAAAGGGAATGCTGAACCCTAGGTATATCAGTCCTTTCAAAATACTGGATCGTGTTGGGAAGGTAGAATACCGATTGGCGCTTCCACCAAATCTCTCTCAAGTTCATGATGTGTTCCATGTATCGCTCCTGAGAAAGTACATACCCGATCCTTCACATGTACTCAGCTCAGAAGTTGTACCGCTGGAGCAAGATCTTTCTTATGAAGAACAGCCGATAGAGATTCTGGATCATAGAGAAAAAGTTCTATGAAACAAGACCACTCGCTTGGTGAACGTTTTATGGAGGAACCACCAATTAGAAGAAGCTACATGGGAGCTTGAGGATACGATGAGGGAGAGGTATCCTCATCTGTTTGTTACAAAGTGACGAATTTTGATGGTGAAATTAATTTTAAGGGGGGTAGAATGTAACAACCCAAGATTTTTATGAGAAATATTTTGTTTTTTTTGTTATAAGGAATCTTTCACTACACACAACACTAGCTTGTATTTCTTTACATGCAATTGCGACTTTCCTCGATAGCTTGCGTTGTACGCAATACCGAATTTCACTAAACAACGATATGCTATATAATAGTCGTTATGAATAGTAATAACAACTTTTTAAAATTTTATAAATTTTATCATTCAAAATGGAATTCATTTTTGGAATCAGAATATCGAAATTATCCTAGGGTGAAATTTTGGTATTTTTCTGAAAACTATCAATTTTTGATGAATAGTGAAACCACTAAGTGGTAGTTAAAAAAACTGAATTTTTCATAAAACATAATTTTACAGCTTATGTGAATGGAATTTAAAAAATCCGAGAGACACGGTTGATATCTGTAAGTAAAATGTGGTTCAATGAGATGAAAATAATTTTTTTGTGAATAGTAACTTTTTACTTTTTTACCGCAGTTAATAGTAAAAAGGGTAATTAAGGGTAAAAATGATGTTACTATTACCCTAACACATGTCCTAAATCTATTGGATAAGTTTAATTCGACCAAAAATAACATTATGAATATATTATGACCATTTAGGTCCACTTGGATTAGATTAGGACATTTAATATTATTTTATTTAAAGAAGAGTTAAAATAGTTAAAATCAATGTTTAATAACTAAAACATTTTTAATATAGGGTTATACATAAGATAATTTCAATTTTAAATATTCCTTAGAAATCTACAATAATTTACTACATAATGGTATATTATTTATAATTTTTAGACTTTAAATAATTTAATTTATTTATGACACAACGATGATGCAGTAATTAACTTTTTAAGGAAATATTAACATAATTGATGTTATAAATGCCCAAATAAATGTAATTTAAGACTTTTTATGAATTAAAATAATTTTATAGGTTAATATGACATGTTATTGTTGATTTAATTAACTTGGTTTGAACTTATCATTCTGTTATAATTTTCATAAAAATCATGTACCAAATAGTGTAAAAATTGACATAAAATAGTTTTGAAATCAAATATTATATTATTAAATGTTATTTTATTCCTAAAAATAAAAAGATAGTCCAAATGAATTAGATAGGGATATATATATTAATAATTAACCACTTGGGATTCGTTTGGCATGTTATAGTTAGTTTATTACCCTTATAGTGTAAGAAAACAAAAAGACATGGTAAAAGTTAAATTATTTTTCTTATTGTTAATTCTAATTGATAAGGTTAAAATAATAACCTAAACTTGTCTAAAACCTATTGGATAAAAGGATTTAGACCCATCCCCACTTTATCTTTGAAATAAGTCCCTTTGGAACCATTATAAACCGAATGTGACTTTAATATAAAATAATATTTTGAGATTTTCCTAAGGTGCCCCTCTCCTCCCTTATAAAAGGTCATGTCCTCCCTCTCCTCCTCACACCAATTTGAGCATTCAAGCTCGGAAAAACCCTGCCAAAATCTCTTCTCCACTTTCGTAGAATCTTACTAGAGGTCCTGGTCTTCTTCAAAGACAATCTTTAGTTCCCTAAGAGGAGGTTAAGAAAAGACCCGTGAAAAAGAGGTAATATCCATTACCAATCTTTTTCAATTTCTTTGTTCTTCAACTTCTTATTCTTTAGTTGTTTCATGATAAAGAAATAGCATAAGTATTAATTATATACTGATATGTTATTATAAATATGAAACAACCCTAATTCACCTTCTATCCATCCTATGGAAAATGAAATCACCGCGCGTGCGTACGTACGGAATACCATCTCCACGCCGTGGTGTAATCTATTTTCCACCACCACCATACTTAGATGGGTATAATGGTGTAATGAGTAACTATATATGATTATTCTAAAGTGATATTGATACTGAAATAGTATAAATCCTCTTCAATACAATTCTACGATCATGGGAATGATATCATCGCTTGTGCGTACGTATGGAATACCGTCTCCACGATGTGATGCGACTCGTTCTACATGATCTTCATTACATAGTAATTATATAAATGAATTGAATGAATAAATATGATATATATTAAACTAACACATTTCTGGATATGAGGTATATATAACCTAAAAAGAAGAATAAGAAATTATTTGGCAAAACACGCATAAGAACAAAAGGCAATAAAGACCTGAATAACAAGTAACAATGAAATATTTCTAATAAGAAGCTAATAATATGACCATATATGATATCATATAAATGAGTATGATTCTGGAATAAGTCAATAACATTATTTAAATCATCATACATGAGCTTTGGACACATACGAATCAAATCAGACCTAAAGTAATGGAAAACCTCAAAATCTCATTTTTATTTGAGATTGTTTATACTTTGTTATTTACTGGGGTGTAATTTATCATCCACATCCATGTTACCTCAATATGTAATATTATTAACATCCTCCTAAAATGTTTCAAATACAATTTTACCCTTCGGTATTTTTTTAGTAAACTATATGAAAGGAATCCTTTGTCGTTTTTCGAACGAGGTACTTTTTGACTTTTCCGACCAAGTACGAGATGATTTTTTTTAATTTATACGGCATGAATGGATTCTTAAAAAAATATTTCAATAAAGCTTCCTTTACAAGTTTTCATTTTTATTTTTAATTAACTTATTTTTGTTTAAAATTATATGACATGTGAAGAGTGGAAAATGTTTTTGAAGTAGAAAGGATATTTTCCTCATGAATGGAGTTCAAATGTTTTATCAAAATTATTTTCCATCTAAGATAATATAGGGTTCTGTTTCTATCCCTATCATTTTTATTATGTGATGGAATTATTTTTATGAAGTCATTTATGTATTGTTTTCATGATGTCGTGATGTTTTATGATTACCATTTTTATTACATGTGTTATGTGATGATGTATGATTTAGGATTACGTGGCACACATAAGAAAGGATTCATTATGAGATGGGTGGGACCTATATCTCCCTCCATTGAATTGGGTAATAATTTATATCTCATGATATAGACATGGCTGGAACGACAGGTTTAACCGGTTCCGTGATACAGGACTGAAACGAGGAGTGAACTCGGTTCAGAAATGGACTATGTCCACTAAGATAGTCTTGGCAATGGGTCATGACTAACAAGAAATGATTCTCTATGATTATGTCTGCATGCCAAAAAGTTTCGTGTTTCATGTTATGATTATTGGGATTTCATTTTCACTTCTATGATTTGTCCCATGTTAGGATATTATGATCTCTTTTGCAGGTTAAGATTTTCAAGACGATATGATATGATTTTCATTTCCTTTATTTACCCTTACTGAGCATTTGAGCTCACCCTTTTGTATGTTTTCTTTCCCCAGGTCAGGAAAAAGGATATTAAATAGGATATGCTAAAAGAGACTCTAGATATGATGAAATAAATGGGAGACACCGTAGAAGATTTATGAACCAGTTGTTTATGTTTCCCAGTTTCTAAAGACACTATACCTATACGGTCTTTTGTGGTTTTTATCAAATTTTTAATAATTATGCTTCAATTTTGAAGTAATAACCATGTATGTAAAGCATGGGTCGTTTTAATTATAGTTGCACACACCCTTTTTTTGAATCCAGGTCACCTTCTTCTTATGGTGTGTCATTCATATTGTGATCCATTTCATCTCGATATTGATCAATATCTACCATGTTAAAAGATAAGGCATTCACAATGGAATATCGAGCAATGGTGGTTGTGCCACTTCATTCCACATGGAATGCCAACTCTTAAAGGCTTTCATTAGGGGATATACTCAAACCCATTTCATTATTTATCCATTATTACTTGCGGCATGGGATTGGACTTATTAATTTCATCCTATTCTCCACTCATCATGGTTCATGATAGGTGACCTTGAGGGAATTTCCCTTTGGGATTTTCATATGATCACCGAACAATAGAGGTTTTTCTGGTGATTAGAGGAATTGGTGAGATGCTAACAATTTATCCTTTGCACCTAACCAAGAGAATATTGATTCCATATGTGGTGTTGTTGATGATAAAACCCACCATCGAAGTGGGATGGTGTTGATCTCGAATTTCTCTTGATTTCTCCCATTCTATTTCAAGGGATAAGGAATTTAGGGATGGATGTTGAGATATACATTCCACCAACCATATTGAATGGGGTTTGTCTAGGACTACTATAAACAAATTCCAAATGTTATTAGGGACTAACGCCCAAAGAGGTGAAGGTAGTAGAAAATTTTCACCTAGTCCAAGATGATGATTCCACTCTTAGATGACATCCAGAGTGGATACTAATATAGTAGCTATGATGTGGAACAATTTTTCTGGCATGAGGGCAAGGTGGGATGGAATCACATAATGAGGATCGCTCATTATGGGTAGTTTTTTGGGTAATCACAAATTTGATCTCTCAGTCTATAACATCATCCTTTTATCTTGTCGGGTACAATTTGAAGTCTTGTTGGCTATCCTTTCTCCCCATCTGTGATGTATGTGAATTTCTGGAGTAGGTTAATTCCGTTTTAGTGACCAACTAGCTTGATCCTTCCTTAGTCCTATGACTACACCAGAGGCTATAACTTTGCAGGAGGTCGTGTTCAAGGGGTTTTGGTGTTCCTAGGATCCAAAGAATTTTAATGATATATATTTTCACCAACATCTAATTTAGAATCCTGACGTGGCTTCAGAGATTAGCTACTAATGTTTCATTTGAAATGGTGGCAAGCATGTTAAAACATTATACCATGTATATCCTGTTTTAGATTCTGATCCATAGAGATAACAGCTAGGTCATGCTAGATACATAGAGTCCTAATGGTTTGGATGTGACACTCATATACTACATAAGTGACATGCTAATCCTTTAGTATCAAATGAGTGGAACACATATTCTGGAATAGATAAGGAACACACTCCTTTTCAAGCATGTTGGTGATCTCATAGATGGATGTAGCGAGTGGCCAAAACAAGATGGGGAGGATGTTTTTGAATAACCCTTTCAATATATCAATGTTGACATATTTTTTTTGTTGTACTTACATGTCTTAATATGGGCAGACGTCAGAATATAACTACGATGGTCACCTACTCATGGGGGTGGAGTTCTGCTAGATGCTGATGGATAAACTATATATAATTTTTTACTAACATTTAAAGCACTAATATATACAAAGGAGTTAGTTTTTGGTTCACCTCTCTAAATAATTGTTTATGGAGGAAAGGAGGACTGCCATGCCCATGGGAGTTATCATTGTGCAGAGGATTACCATGGGGGTTTCAGGAGTAGAGTCCTTATGATCCATCTCCACATTACCATATGGAAAAATATCACAGTAATGAATATATATTGTTTCATCTTCAATAAAAGGGTTGAAAGACCCCTATGTTGTTGAATGTGTGTCTTGAACAACCTTCAGAAAACTTGCAGTAATTGGATTATAAATATGATTCATGTTATACGTTAATTCAGAGTATGCCAGTTTACCTTTGGAAGTTATGTTGGGATATGTTCTTACTATATGGTGGTAGCATGAATTTGAATATACCTGTATGGTGCTGTTGGGATATGATCACACTACTGAGGAGGTGTCAGATTATGTCGATGAGCTGCCTCTTTCTTGATTTTGATATGATCCATTCCTAAGGCTTGTGGAACTTTCACCTAATTAGATTTAGTTGGATCAAGAATACACTCCTCTGAATACTCATTCCCCATCAAATTATGCTGAAGGACCTCCAAAATGAGATAAGGAATTTGAAAAACTACTTTTATCACCTTAGAATGATTTTGGCATAGTCATTCATTAGAAGAAAATGTTATATGCAATTTTCTTCTTTTCCCTGTCAAAGTATGTGCGGTATGTTCACAGGCCGAAATGTGGGCCTATCATGAGGCTTGTTCCAATCTCACCTGGTTATCCTTGTCTAGAATATGGATATAGTCTCATTCTTGGGCCATAGTATTATCCTACCAGACTTATTTGATTGGCATCTTCCCTTTTCCCAAGGTGTGTGATTCTCTCACCAGGTTGGCCCTAGTGGGAACATGATTATAAGCCCATTCCGACGCCTCACCCATTTTTAGGATATGCCAATAATCCTCCCTATTGAGAGTATGAATTTACTCTTGCTCTAGTATAACCACTAGAACATGAGTATCAGAGATTTGAGTTTCCATTTATGTAGAGATAAGAGTATGTGCATGTACCATTATATATAACAGTGCTGGAATATGCCTTCATAGTTCTTCCGATGTTGCTAAAGTGTATTGAAACTTTAGAAAAGTGTGTGAAAGAATATAAGCATGCACATCCTCTATTTCTATATCATGTGGACCGATGTCTTCTATTGATGTGGGGATATGCACCAATTGTTTCCTCAATGTGGAATCAGGATATACCAATTGGGTTCATGCATTGGAGTAAGTGTATAAGCCTACCCCATGTTCACTACAAGAATATGCGCATAGAATTTCCCAAGATGAGTTGGAAGATGTGACTAATGGCTAGTCTGAACCAGATTATGCTGGTGGGTGTTGTCAATAGGAGTGGGAATATCCACCCTATACTGGGTATCCAACATCTAATTGCATTGATGATTCTTTCTCGATGAATCCTGAGCACGTGCATTTGATATGAATTTATATCAAATGGTTCCCTTAATATGTGGAAGATAAGTACCAGTATGATGATGCTAGAAATGATGGTCAGTAGGCTTCCTTTTTCAACAGTTCCTATAGCGATGGAGATCCAGATCTGACCTCTAGACCCACCTTCCTTAGGTAAAGATGATGGATGTTTCCATGATTTTGGGATAGGATCCCGATGCGATTAGTTATGACTACGCGAGCTACTAGCTTAGCATCATCATTTTTAGAGCGACGTGGACTCATTGTCTTCCTCTATTAAATAATATCATGAGCATCTCCATAGTTGGGATCATGAAATATCGGTGGTAATCCATAATCATCATTTTTTCTACCTAATGATGATTTTATTTGTCAGGTGAGACCATTTTTTGACCCCTGAGGTTCACGACAACAGATTAAGATCCAAAATGAGTGTTGGAAGATGAAGATAGTTTCTCATATCCGGAGAATGAAAGAATATACACAAAAAGGAACTAAGAAATGAGTTAGTTAAATTTCATAGGATTGGTAATTCTCAATCAGATATGCATGGTTTAAAAAATTTCCTTTTATTACCTTTATTGGAAATTCTGCTCACATGGACTCGTCAACACAGTTATGGACTTATTGGAATCCCAGTTCATGGTGGTCTTACTAAAATTATTAGAATATAAATTAGCAATGAAAGTGTCCCAAGAGGTTCACATCAAGCCTATCATTGTTATTTCAATGTGAGTGGCAAATTACATTGGTAGATAGATGATAACCCAGTCATTTGGTCAATTCAGAGACTCACATAGGGTTTAACATTTCTATTTTGTTGGGATTTTATGGAATGGAATGAGTTTTTCTCATCACATTACCATTTAACTTTTCAATAAAACTTCAAATGGTTCCCCCATCTATAGTTGATTATCGACATTCTTTCCAAATGATTGAGCTCATGTGGGTATTGAGGCCCAGTGAATCATAGGAACTCGCATTAGTTGAGATTATTAGAGGTCAGGATCATCAAACCCTTTTGGGGGGAATTGTTACTTACTTTGGGACTCTATTATAGATTTATGCCATTTTAGATAATCTTTCTCTAATCTAGATATGGGATTGGTTAAGCTGAAAAAATGGAAATGGGTCCATTTTCATTTATTTACAACATACTAGGATTCATCTCTATATATATGGGGTTCTCCATTATTTTCAGATAGTAGGAAATATCTTATGAGTTTAACTCACATTACCATATTCTTTGGGATATACTCCCAAGTGTGTAGGTAGTTGATATTCCGATTATGGTATTAATTCATTATGAGGTTTCCATCGTATCCTGGTTTTTGAACGAAACAAAACCCACATGGTTCTATTTGCATTGGGACATAAACATTGAGGGTTCAATATTAATGATGCCAAATGAGGATCTCGTTGAATCCCCTTATGCCTACAACAACCATGCCTAATGTGAGAAACAAGAGATATTTCACAATAAACCTCATGGAATGTGGATATGGGATCTTTATATTGGGTTATTCAAAGAGATATTAGATATCTTGATTGAGCCTTTAAAGAGGATTCCCGCGTGTCTCAGTTATGTAGGGATTTAGAGACATCGTCGTTCTTTATTGAACGTGATTACACACTGAGGTTAACTAGATTATGATTCACAATGAGGTGCTATTTTTACCCCCCAAAGCCCATGTGAGCCCTGATCATTAGGAGAAACATGAAGGAGTTCTTGATCATCCATGTAGTTTGTGGATGTGGGCTCTGCATATTGGGGTAGTCCTTGAGATTTGATATGGAGGTCAAGCTTTTAAGGAGTAAAACTACTTATCCCAGTTATGGAAAGACTCATGGTACTCACAGTTCTTTAAAGATGGAAACTACACACAATGGATTCCCTGTTTATGATTCCCAATGAGGTGCTCGTTGCATCCCCCAAAGCCTATATGAGTCATGATCATTGTGTGAAATAAGGTGGAGTTCATAATTAACTTCATGTAATGTGGATGTGGGGTATGCATATTGGGGAATTCCTTAAGATATATGATATATAAGTTGAGACTCTATGGAAAAATCCAACATATCCTGGTTATTGTATGAATCAGTGTCCTCATAGTAATTTAATGCTTGGTATTATACACAGAGGATGCCCAGATGAATAGGCCTTAAAATATTTAAGGTGTATCATGATCCTGTTGGCATACCCTGGTAGTAATTCTGTGACCTATCTCGACACATTTGGTTGGGTGTCATGAGATAAATGGTGTCATAGTCTAGGGCGTATTTCATGTCTTGGCTGACTCCTCAGGGATCCATCACGAGTCCAGGCTGACATGGCAATGCGATACTAGACTTACATTTACAAAGGTGTCATATGTCTTAGATTACTCGTTGGGGGGCATGAGGGATGGGTCTTCATGTCTAGATGTGTCAATGATACTAAGATTATGTGATTAAGTGTCATAAAATGAGTTAGGTGATGCATCCGAAGGAGAAAACAAGTACATGGAGACAGTCCTAGAGGGATTATGGGTTCTGAGTGGTGCTCGCAGAAGAATCGAAATACCCGCATCAGCATATATATAGTGTTTTTCATGTCCAAAATGACATGGTGAAGGTATGTCATGAGATATCTGTGGCACAACATAGCATTGTCTTGTGTCTTTGAATGGCACAAATGAATCCCACATAGGTCTACAATTGTGTCCTCCACTTGAGTTTTCCACATTGAATCTGAGACCTTCCCTTATTTTGAGAGTGCCTTGGATTGTTTTAATTTTAGTTTGTATGGGTCCCATGTGATCTGGAAGACATGAGATGTGGACTTCACATGTATCATTATGAGTCCTTTGCGCGACCTTTGGTTAATCAAGCAATGGACTCTATGCTTGGTGAATGACTGCTCTGGTGGTTCCCCAGTGTATTATGTGAAGAATGTTGGATGATCGAGTGATAGAATAGGACTATAAGCTCGTGAGCTAATCAATAATGTGCTTATCCTCTAGCGTCTAGTCAATTGACTGACACACCATCGGATTATCCAACTCAACTTTTTTAATAATAGAGAATTTATAGGCCTATCAACCCTGAATACTCACCAGTTACTGCAAGGTATCCGATGTTGCCATATAATTGTTTTTATGGGGGGTCTGGCATTATGTGTATTTATTAGTCTCTATAGTAGACCAAATCTGACGAACCTCCTAATTTTAAGTTGTTGTGGGCCCATATGTCCATTATCTGATTGTTACTGATTATTGGAAACTCACACCTTAAATAATTCTATTCCATCATGTCGACATGTCCATGGGTCTTCATGAGATATGAGTGCATGTCTAAGGTCACTCACCAGTACTTGGAAGGCATATATCAGGGTCTCGTGGTCCATGCTAATAGTTCAGTAGACACGTCGAATGTCCTTCAACGACCGAGAACCCTGATCACCTCTCTCTTTTTCATCTTGTTTGTAATATGCAATGAAGTTAGGGTGTCATTTATGATTTCATGTATTACACTGAGGTAATTTACTCTATTTTTCTAAGTCATTTCATGTGGCTGATATGGGTCACATGGTCATGAGTGGATATTTCATGGGAAAACTTGTGTGTTCATCTTTAGAGCACTATAGTGTTTCTGGGACAAGCTCTATGTTTTTTGTGTTGTGAAACATACATGCCAGAGGGACCTCTTGGGGGGAGGCAGTCAAAGAACTGAGCTCTCGTATTGTCTTGTTGGCCACTCAGGGCTCACATTTCATGTCATTCAGTGTTTTTAGACATGAATCTCCTCCACCATTTTGACCCCCTTATTTATTTGACAATGTTTGGGAGGAATGTGAGTTTTCTCCGGTAAGATCCCTTATTTTTCCTTGATTTTCTAGTGGCATCTCATGTGAAAAAATATGGATACTATAAGAGTGTGCAGGAATTGTGGAAAAAATATTAAATTGTACATATAATTCCATGTAGTCATCTGGTTCATCACATGTGACATGAATGATGAGTTGGTGTGGCTCTTTGACACACACAAGATAGGACAGGGTGCAGCGTGTGTCCTTAAGGGCACACCACATGTCCTATAGCAACCATATACCTTTCTATCCTTATAAAAAATATCTCTTTATTTCTTTATAGAGAAGGCTTGGAGGTATCATGATATGGTCGACAATTATTTATGCGATTTTATTCTTCCCAATGATGCTTTAGTGCATGATCCTTGTGACTACTGGTGGTGTATTCCTTGGGAAGTATCATCTATTGGTTTTTTGGGGATTTTAGATGGGTTTTCAAGAAATTTACAATGAAAAAAAACATAGACATAGGGGACGCTCATCCAACCTTCATAGTTTAGTCACTAACGAACAAGGGATCTTGTTTAGGAGGGTTTGATGAGGCTTTTCAGGGGCTATGTGCCATGTATGGATACTTCTTGTGATATTTTGGTTGTCAAGGTATCATGAGAATTTTAGGGGCAAAAAAGTCTTCTACCATCCACATATCCATGGATTTAATTATATGGATAATTCTAATGATCTTTTATTTCTTCCTTTGTGATTTTATGCTAGTTCACATTTTGATGTAGTTAATAGTAACACAAGTTAAATTAATTTTTGTGTGTAAAAAAAGGTAAAATTAGTGTTTTCATGTCTTTTTTCTATCCAAAACATTGTTATTATTTTTATATAATGAGCTGTTATAGTGTTATAAGATCATGTCATGGATATTAATGTAATTAGGAAATAAAGTTTTCTTTAAAAAAGGATTCACAATATGAGAGACTACATGGATTATGTGTGGAATATACCCAAGTTATGGGGTGATCATCTCATGCTCATAACATAAGACATCTCATGCTCATCAAATAGGGCATCCTCTGATCATAATTTAGGTTATCCCATTATCATCACATAGGGTATCTCTAAAATTTATGATATTGTGTTTAAGATGTTGCATGTAGTTTAATATTGTGTGATTATGATATTATAAAATGAAATTTACAGTCTCATAGCTAAAACATCAATGGGACTTATTGAGATAGATGAACATATGCTGCTAAGGATATCTAAATTTATGTGTTGAGATTAAAATAGTGTGTTTCTTGGGTGTTAATAAAGAGAAATGGACATATCTATGGGTCATACAAAAGCGAGCTACGTGGGTGATGCTTAGGGGAAAGGATAGTATGTGTGGGGCTTACACCAATGTGATTCATTAGTGATTCTAAAGAGTAATAAATGTATGTGTGTGACTTACAAAAATTTCTCTAATAAGTTGTGGTTATAGAGAAATAATGTTTTTATGGGGATGAAGATATTTTTCTTCCAAGGTGATAATATGGATTTGTGATAGTATGTTTGTGGATTATTCAAGTGTGTTTCTAAGGAGAATCAATGGTAAAAATGGGGCTTACCTGAGTGTTCTTCTTGAATAATTCTAAAGAGTATTTGGGATATGAGTGAGGATTATGTGTGTGTGTGTTAGTTTCTTGTAATGTTTGGGAAAATATAATTCTCACCACATTATCATTCATATTAATGTAATCTCAGGTTTTCACCACTGGGAATATTTGTCTAGTCACTCGTGGAATCATATACGCGTAACATAGGGTAAACTCTAATTTAGCATCACGCGTAAAATTTCTTATAGTAATGACCGAGACCCTAGTTTTCTATAGGTGGTGCCTTATTTTAGAAAATTGGAATATATTAAATGGAGTAATATCCCAATGTAATTAATTTATTTGTAGTATTGGAAAAATAGATAAATACAAAGCATTTTTTTAACACGAAATGATATACAACATATCAACTTATTTTGTATCACACAAAAACTATTAGACTATAACTAAAATTCATTCATTATATAAATTTTCACATCCTTGGAAAGACAAAACATAAGAAAGGTGTGATATGAATTTATCATCAATGTTACATAATTCAACTAAAGCATAACTAAGAAGGCATTGTTAATAAATAAATCTAAACATGACATTAAAACATATAATTGAGAATAATATGGTAGGAATGATTGTTAAATAAATAAATCCATATTAAAAAAACCATGAATACTCTACTAGTGAAATAATAAGATTTAATATCAATTAATCATTTAATAATGAGGGAGTGCATAATACGTTGAATCACAATCATACCATCAAGGCATCTTCAAAGACACAATACATAATTGGTAAAAACACCACTTTGTTTGTGTTATGAGACCTACTGAGGCATCTAGGGGATATAGAGGGCCCTTCCCATCACTTACTATGTCCAACTAATTTCTTATAAGAATGGGGAGAAAAATAATTAACATAAAAATTAATATTGAAACAAATATATGAAATGTAAATAACATTCTATAATTAGTAAACTAAAACAATAATAATTCAGAGTAATATAATGAATGATTTCAAGGTAGAGCATTCACAATAAAAATAAGATTAAACAATTAAATTCAATATGTTACATGATATCATAAAATATTAATATCAATTAATGAAATGAATCAATAAGTGTGGATAAATATATTGAAATACACTTATAAAATCAACGAGTAAAACTTGACAGAAATACTATTATATTATTCCATGAAGTGTTATTTTAAAAAATTATTTATTTAAAACCATAAGTGAAATAATATAGTTTTTTTAAAAACATTTTAGGGATTTTATAAAAATAATGGTGTCTTAAAACATGTTAAATAGTTCACTTGAAAATATTTATGAATTCGAGAAGTTCCCTTGAATCGGGTTTGATTATCATGATGAATTTGAGATAGATTCTTTAAAAACATGTATATCAAAATAATAAATGATTAGGATTGGTGCATATATATTGAACATTAACACAGAATTTATGAGTTTTAAATAAGAATAATTAATATTTTAATTGGGGTAAAGAGAGAAGAATAGTAACTTGAATGAAAATGAAGGGTTGGGTAGAAATCCCATACCTTATGTCCTAATGTGTGTAGCACATGGCCTCCTCATCCTGAATAATAAAATTAAATACCTTAATTAATTAAAAATTAATAACATATTAGTCATATATTTTATTAAAAATAGTTTTATAAATTTAATTTATTTTATTTTTGATAAGTTATAATATTGAAATCCACTATTTCAGAGTGTTCATTTCCTGGATTTCATGATTGGTTTTCTTAGTTATAAGTAATGGAGTTCATGTAAAATTGTTATAATTCCCCATAATTGTAATTTTATGTTATTTTATAAAACAAATTAATTTAGTTGGTGTTTTTTATTTTTCTTCCATAAAGGAGGATGAATCATTATATAACATACTAATTAAAATCGATTAGATTAATTTTAGTGATTTTTTGATCCCAACAAACCTGTAATTTTCTATTTTTTAATATTATGTATATGAAATGGATCAATATCCTTAAATAATATATAAAAAATATTTCATAATCTGGTTCAACCCTAAAAATTGTATAGTGATCATTTTATATGGATAAATTTAAGAACAACAGTTCGTCCTCCCCGAAGGTAAAAAAGTGGCACATCCCAGACGATGATTTGAAATTTAAAATTAAAGAGATAGAGAAGGAGTGTAAAAATATTTATGATGGATCATAAATTAGAATGATATAATTACAATATATAATCAATAATAGTGTAATCATGATCATTTGAATAGAGGAGGTGATGATATTATAATAAAAAAATTGTAATAAAAATAAATGAAATTGGAAGAGGATTTACCTCTTGAATTAAACTCTTTGAGAACCTTTTTAAAGGAAGGGGTTTTGTTATTTTGGAATGAAAAAGAGATCTTGGGTGTGTGGAGAGATTAGGGATGAGGATTTAGGTAGTACATTGACACAATTCTTGGCTTAGAGGAGTGAATATAAGAGGGGGTGAGGGGTTGTTTTTATAGTGGAGTAGAGCGATGATTTCTCATTAATCTATTCATTATTTTATTATTATCCTCAAGGAAAACAATAGTATACATTAATTGGAACAAATAATGTAATATATTTATGTGTGTTTGAACCACTGGTTCTTACATCATCCCTAAACCAATAAGTTGTTTATTTAGCTTATAATGTATTTGTACTCTAAATATATGTATTTTATTATTCACTAATAATTTAAGTATTTCAGATAAATTTAAGAAATTCACCCTAACTGTTTATCTATCTATAGAATTTTTAAAAAATAATTCCATTTTATGAAAATAATTTTATAAATACGATACATTTAATTTTTTATTAAATCATTATTTACATGAAAATAGAGATTTAAATTTATAACTGATTTTAGAACAATTTAAAAAATTAATAATGGTTTCATAACATTATCATAAATTAATAAGAAAAAAATATAGTTTTATGGGTCAATTTTATTAAAATGAATTTTATTTTAAATAATTCATTAAATTTAAAAATTTTAAATAATTTTTATGACATATAAAAATACAACACATTAATATTAATTTTTATACTATTTACATAATTTTTCTATGATATATTCGTATCATTCATTCACTTATGATATTCATAAATTTTATATATAAGTTTATCTGTGAGTTTAATATTCATTAGTCTGATTTACTATTCATAAGGGTTATATTACTATTCCTAAGGTGTAGTTACTATTTCATCCGTATATGTTCCTTAAAATCTAGAAATACCTATTATTTACATTATTTATTATTTATAAATATTGTACTATGTTCTCTATGTTGTTCTATATGATTCATACTAAATTAAATATACCATATAAGAGATATTTTATTGATATTGTTTTGGGTCATTATATTCTACCCTCCTATAAAAAATTCCATCCTGGAAATTTCAAAAAATTTACCTCAAAAAATGAGTTGGGTTGTTCTTCATCAAATTTTCTTCATGATCCCATGTCACCTATTCAATTTTATGATTTTCTCAAATTACGTTTACCAACTGAGTAATAAAATTCCTCAACACCTATTAATAACTGTCCAACATAGGGATTGGAACTCCATAGTATGATATGTTAGGTTCCAATTCAATACCTTCAAAAGTGAGTATATGTGATGTATCTAGCATGTAAATTGTCACGAACCGGATCTGGTCACCATCAAACTGGCACCACACCCCGCCTGTGCCAAGGCCCGAAGGGTGTTCCCTATCCCCACGGGCTGGCACAAGTGCTCAGGTATCAAACAATTAGGTTTGGGAACTATTTACCTGATTTTATAAAAATTAAACAACAAACAAACTCAATAAAACAAATCTGAATTTTTCAACTAAAACCATCTTTTACAAAATTTCAGAGATGAATAAAAAAAGATAAAATTATATTTAAAGACCATTTAAAATGTAAAATAACAAATAAGGACAGCCCAAGAACCCTCATGGCAAGGGGCACTGCCCTCAAGCCATCTCCACAAGATTTCACCACCAAGGACCTGCCAGAAACCCGAACCACTGGAACTAAAAACTGTACCCAAACTGCGACAAAAAAAAAAGTCTACTTAAATCCAATGGTGTAAGTAGGGTGTGATCCAATACCCAATAGGATACCACCCAATAATTCCAAGGTGCATTCAATACAAGGTGAAAAAGCAAGCAGTTTTAATATGCAATGAAAAGCGGTGATAAATTCCATGAAATGAAACATTAAATTGAAAACATTTTTCAAGATAAAACATTCAGAATTTAAACACATTTAAATTGGAATTTTATCTTCTTCAATATAATTCCAAATACACCCAAATAAAACTACAAATACCTTATTTCCAATGAGCAACAAAAATCGGGAACACCCCTAGGCACTAGATAGTCTCGGGCCCCATGTACCTCGTACCTCGATGTAATGTAACCATAGTAAAATCCATTCTCATGCACGAGCCACTAGTAGGGAACATACCCATAACCTAGTGGTCCTCAATCATCATCCACATAGTTTATTTAGAGTTTTCGTTATCCAAATGCTAGGTGAAACAGGGACAAAACCCATCCGGTCCACTAGCCATACTAGTACACATCCGCCCCACCAAGGTACCCGGGCTTCCCCCTTTGTGCTCAAACAATTTCAGAATTTAACACATATAAATTTTAATGTAAAGTACCACTACTGATCACATACACAAAATACAGTATCTATCACATTTTATACCACTTAAAACACAAAACAAACACTTTGAATTTGAATAATACAATTTCTCAAAGTCCCGCGTTGTTTTGCACACAAAACCCCTTAAGAAACCCACTTGAACACTATGTACACACTTGTAAGTTACCAAAACAGTAAATCCAGCCAAAATAATTTCTATTAATACATAAAATCAATTTTCGGGCATCCCCATGTTAAACAAGAAGTTATAACTTTATAAAACCTTCATTTTCACACAAAAGTGGAACCAAAACATCAATTTCTTCACAAACACAATTAAAACCCATTTTTGCAGCAATAAACAAAGGGGATAAACATTATAAATAGTATTTTATGCCTTATTACAGGTCAATAAAAACAAATAAGTATTTATCAGGCATCCCCAAATAAACAAATATAACATTTCTTTGGAAAACCCCCAATTTCACTCCAAATTGGCATTTAAAATTCAATTTCAAAAGAAACATCATTAGAACCAATTTTTGCAGCAATAATACAATAATATAAACCTTAATATAGGATAAATACAGAATGATAATACACAATTATTGCATAAACATTGGAATCCCCTACCAAATCAAATGAAACCCTTGAATCCTTTGTGCGAAAACACAAATGCACCACCGCCACACCTCAAGAAGGGTACATCAAACCTAAAAATAGAAAATTGGACCAATAAAACCCAAGGTTAAACCTTAAGTTTGACACCATACCCTCTAGAAGATTGGGACATCATGTATAAGGGAAGAAACCCTAAGCATATTGATTGAAACCCTCTGAAAAATGAAAGAAGAAAGAAATTGACTCACTTACTTGAAGTATTCTGAATTAATCAATCCAAAAAACGTAGTAGCTGATATTGAAAACGGCCAAAATTCAGGTGTTGTTCGAACAAGATATGGGAGGACATTTAGGAACTGTAATGGAGGGAAACGAGTAAGAATTGAGAGAGTTAAGAAGAGATGAAGTTACCTCTTCAATTCTGGCCGATTTTAGCTACCTTATTAAGTTCTTCCCTAAATCTCGATTTAAAAGAGCTCTAATGAGGGGGTAGACACTGGGAGCACGCCTAGGCTTCTTAGGGTCGGGCGGGAGGTGGAATCACCGATAAATACATTATAATGAATAAGATATTAAAAATTTAAAAAACCAATTTAAAACTGGAAAATGGGCTTTCGGGTTGGCCCATTTCTAAAATAAAAACCAATCTCCCCCATGATTATGGATTTATAAAGGCTCAAATTTTAAATTTGGTGTTAATGTAGAAGGGGCGTACATTTAGGAGTTGGAATCAGTGAGAAATATTAAAAAATTATTAAGTTATAAACGAAAAAAAATTTATTTTTAAATCTGGAATTGGGTTCACGGTTTGGCCCAATTCATGAAAACTCACCTATTCTCAATAAAACCTTTGGAAACCATCAAAACAAATCATGAAAGAAAAAATAACTTTAAAATAACTTTAAAATATGTTATGTATGTGACAATTCTCCCCACCTTGAAATCTTTTTGTCCCAGAATGTCACAGCAAGGTCAAAGCAACAACCAAACCCAACTGAGAAACCAATAGGTACACCCTTGCCAGGTTTCATCCCCAAAGGTCAAAACACCTCCAGTGATCAATTAAAGAAGGATTACTCTCACATCCAAAACATACACCAATCTACTAGAAAGATCAATCACATTCATACTTTATCCCAAAATAAAACTCCTCAAACACTATCCGAACAAGATTCAAGCAATTCACCCAAATGAACAACTTTGAACAAGGTTACAATACCTTACTTTAACTAAACCATATGGTGCTCTCTAGTACCAATTTTTACTCAAGGATGATTTTGGGAGCTATATAGCTCCGAACGAGACTATCTACACTAATTCAAGACCATGGAAAAATCTATGTTACTAGTACGGGAGGGAAACAAATATGCGCCACACCATAAGAGACAACCAATAATTTTTTTTTCAGAGATAGAATCAGGGCACTAATATGGGGACGCCTGAACAGACTCCCTGGTACATAGGGTAGACTTTTATTCAAAATTTCCTAAGGAACATACATGAGAATAATAGTGGTTCTCCCCACCACAAGAACCAACCATCTTAATCGACCACCATGGGCCGGCACAGAAAAACCCAAAAATTTCAAAATTTGGGAAGGTCGCACGGTTAGTCCGCACAGTTTGTGAAACCGTGAACTAACTATGCTGATCAGTACTCCCACATAGATTCCAGGCACACAGTCATTTCTAATCATTCGCAAACTATGTGCTCAGCCTGTCTAGCCAAATTTACAACCATTCTCCAATGACTCAATTGAATCCAAAGTGGGAGGGAATGACATTGGGAGATGACATGGGTACAAGGCCCTCCACTAATTTCCACCAAATGTGAACAATAGAAGAATTATGATGATACCAGAGGTTTAAACTCTTCTTATCTTTCATATTTACTATAGGACTTTGTATAAGGGTTTAAATGACCCTGTGGTTTCCCTTGACTACGAGCCAGCTTCTCTCCGAGACCTAGGGTTGGAGCTCAAATGATTGAAGCATATTCGGCCTCGTAGTTAATCTTTGGAAACCCACTGAATGAGAATTATTCTTTCAGTGCCACCAAAAACTACACCGCAATCCCAGATAAGTTTTCTAGACATAACAAATTCCAAACTCACTTTACCCTATCCCGATATTTCACGGAAACAAGGGCTAAGAAGATGCACACACATCATACTATGTTTCTTCAGGTGAGAAACAATAGAGGTAAATAACACCTTCACTCACACTCCGTTAAAATAGAATATTTTGAAGTTTTTTCAAGGGAGACATTCTCCCAACATAACAGTGACTCTCAGAGGATTTCAAAACTTCCACTTATACGGTCAATCGAGCACAGACATCATAAGGCATCACCGAACATGATCATTGTTACTGATATAATCAATGCATGGAGAGGGACCTTATACAACATCCCCAAAAAATACACAATTCTATAAAGTTGCTAAAATATCCTATTGTGACCATATTTCCCACACTGGTCGATTAACATGAACTCATGCTTCCTAGAAACTTCGAAGAACCCAAAGGCCCTCTTAGACACCATCGAGACACTCATCTAAACTAACAACCCTAGACTACATCCACCTTTGACGAATCCGGAAACATAAGAAACTAAGGTCACTTTCAACCTTCCACGAGCACTCTCCCATTACAAGAGGATCTAAAAATCAATGAAAGGAATGGGTGTAGACTCAATATAAAAATCTAAAGAGAATGATTCCTTATATTGATCAACTGGAGGGTCCTCAAACGGTAAAACAATTCGGGTTGTACTTCAGTTGTGCACTAACATTTAAATGGGGTGTACCTTATCCAAAGATTAAATCCAAGGAACCAACCAAGATAGTCCATTGGTCAAGATATCCCACAAACCAAATCCAAACACATGTAGGGAACCACCGTAAAAGTGTCCCAAAACATTTTTCAAAAGAGACCACTAACTGTCCCTACAACACAACTTACTGACCAAACCCAAGCCCAAAACATTGTTCACACAGGAGGGGTACGTAGACTCAAAACATCCTACAACATCAACATTTTACAAAAACACATAATTTAAACCATCCCAAACAATTTATCAAGACATAATGTGTTTCTTGAAAACCATTTCGTTTAAAACAAATGGTTCAGCGGTAAGTTTATCCACCAATGGTACCCCGTGGGCCCCATACATACATGTCTTTGTGCCACACCGGGCACCCTCTTTATATCCATCTCGACACTCAGCCAGTCATGCCATCAACCATCCATCTTCCAATATTACACCATGCATGTGACTGCTCATGAAAATACCAAAAGTTAAAAAATATATATATTTCCACTTTTCAAAACCAAAACGATCAACCAACACATCATTTCTCTGAAAACCACTAACCACGAGATCAAAATCCCAAATCACATCTTACAAAACTTTTTAGAAAGTCACAAAAATTTAAAAAAAATAACTCACTTTCAAGATATTCACATCAATTTAAAAATGTCTTATCCCATTAAAAGACAGTTTGATTGTTTAGATAACCCTATTGGAAACACATTTCAAAACCAACTTCAATATAGTTCCTGCTTTCAAAAGAGGTGTAAGCACAACATTTTCCATTTCATAACAATTCTGAAAATTCAGTTCTGGCATTTCATAAACCAAATAATTACCTCCTTATTTGAAAATAATTTCACAAAAACGTTACGCTTCTTAAAACCAAGTCACTTTAAAACCAAAGTGCTATGATTTCAAAAGTAAAGCACAAAACAATGCGAGAGGAAACTAGTTTCAGTGGGTGACATGGAAATATGGTTGGCAGCCATATTACAATCACTTCACTATCACAAAGAGTATTCTAGGGAACATCCCCGGCTCCACATGGCTTTCCAGGCCCTGCGAGCTCACTGAGACCATTAACCCCACTCTCTTTTCATTTCCCCTAATCATCATCAAATCAAGAAAACCAATAGACTTAGAAAAAAACCAGACTTCCCCTGGCGACTCGAATCCCATCATGAGGTGTGGTGATCAGGCACACTGCCCATAACTGAACTATCAAGTCCCAACAATCCTAACTCTAGACTATCCTGACTGTTCCCTAAATAACGTGACCCAAAGAGTTAACCAGAACCTCCTCTGATACCATTTTGTCACGATCCGGATCTGGTCACCATCAAACCGGAACCAAACCCGGCCCGTTTCAAGTCCCAAAGGGCGTTCCCTATCCCCACGGGCTGGCACAAGTGCCCGGGTATCAAACAATTAGGTTTGGGAACGATTTACCCTATTTTATAAACATTAAACAATAAACAAACTCAATAAAACAAATCTGGATTTTTCAACTAAAACCGTCTTTTACAAAATTTCAGAACTGAATTGAATAAGGTAAAACTATATTTAAAGACCATTTAAAATGTAAAATAACAAATAAGGACAGCCCAAGAACCCTCATGGCAAGGGGCACTGCCCTCAAGCCATCTCCACAAAACTTCACCACCAAGGACCTACCAGAAACCCGAACCACTGGATCTAAAAACTGTACCCAACCTGCAACAACAAAAAAACAAGTCTACTTACACCCAAGGGTGTAAGTAGGGTGTGAGCCAATTCCCAATAGTATACCACCCAATGATTCCAAGGTGCGTGCAATACAAGGTGAAAAAGCAAGCCGTTTTAATATGCAATGAAAAGCGGTGATAAATTCCACGAAATGCAACTTTAAATTGATAACATTTTTCAAGATAAAACAATCAGAATGTTAAAACATTTGAATGTGAATTTTAGATACTTCAATATAATTCCAAATACACCCAAATAAAACTACAAATACCTCATGTTCAATGAGAAAAAAAAATCAGGAACACCCCTAGGCACTAGATAGTCTCGGGCCCCATGTACCTCGTACCTCGGTGTAATGTAACCATAGTAAAATCCATTCTCGTGCACGAGTCACTAGTAGGGAACATACCCATAATCTAGTGGTCCCCAATCATCATCCACATAGTTTAGTTAGAGTTTTCGTTATCCAAATGCTAGGTGAAACAGGGACAAAACCCATCAGGTCCACTAGCCGTACTAGTACACATCCGCCCCACCTAGGTACCCGGGAATTTCCTTTTTTGCTCAAACAATTTCAGCATTTAACACATATAAATTTTAATGTAAAGAACCACTACTGGTCACATACACAAAATAAAGTATCTATCACATTTTATACCACTTAAAACACACAACAAACACTTTGAATTTGAATAAAACAATTTCTCAAAGTCTCGCGTTGTTTTGCACACAAAACCCCTTAAGAAACCCACTTGAACACTATGTCCACACTTGTAAGTTACCAAAACAGTAAATCCAGCCAAAATAATTTCAATTAAAACATAAAATCAATTTTCGGGCATCCCCATGTTAAACAAGAAGTTATAACTTTATAAAACCTTCATTTTCACACAAAAGTGGAACCAAAACTTCACTTTCTTCACAAACACAATTAAAACCCATTTTTTCAGAAATAACCAAAGGGGATAAACATTATAAATAGTATTTTAAGCCTTATTACAGGTCAATAAAAACAAATAAGTATTTATCGGGCATCCCCAAATAAACAAATAAAACATTTCTTTGGAAAACCCCCAATTTCACTCCAAATGGGCATTTAAAATTCAATTTCAAAAGAAACATCATTAGAACCAATTTTTTCAGCAATAATAAAATAATATAAACCTGAATATAGGATAAATACAGCATGCTAATACACAATTATTGTATAAACATTGGAATCACCTACCAAATCAAATGAAACCCTTGAATCCTTTGGGCGAAAATACAAACGCACCACCGCCACACCTCAAGAAGGGTACATCAAACCTAAAAATAGAAAATTGGACAAATAAAACCCAAGGATAAACCTTAAGTTTGACACCATACCCTCTAGAAAATCGGGACATCATGTATAAGGGAAGAAACCCTAAGAATATTGATTGAAACCCTATGAAAAATGAAAGAAGAAAGAAATTGACTCACTTACTTGAAGTATCCTGAATTAATCAATCAAAAAATAGTAGTATCTGAAATTGAAAACGGCCAGAATTCAGGGGTTGTTCGAACAAGATATAGGAGGAAATTTAGGAATTGGAATGGAGGGAAAAGTGTAAGAATTGAGAGAGTGAATAAGAGATGAAGTTACCTCTTCAATTCTGGCCTATTTTAGATACCTTATGAAGTTCTGCCCTAAATCGCGATTTCAAAGAGCTCTAAGGAGGGGGTAAAGACACTGGGAGCGCGCCTAGGCTTCTTAGGGTCGGGTGGGAGGTGGTATCACCGAAAAATACATTATAATTAATATGATATTAAAAATTTAAAAAAACAATTTAAAACTGGAAAATGGGCTTTCGGGTTGGCTCAATTCTAAAATAAAAACCAAAATCCCCCATGATTATCGATTTATAATGGCCCAAAATTTAAATTTGGTGTTAATGTATAATGGGAGTACATTTAGGAGTTGGAATCAGTAAAAAATACTAAAAAATGAAAAAGTTATAAATGAAACAAAATTTATTTTTAAATCGGTAATTTGGCTCACGGTTTGGCCCAATTCATGAAAACTCACCTATTCTCAATAAAACCTTTGGAAACCACCAAAAAAAATCATGAAAGAAAAAATAACATTAAAATATGTTATGTATGTGACATAAATTCTCAACAACAAGATGTGGAACACATTTCATACTTCAAAAAGCCTATATGGCATCACCAGACGATAAGACACAACTCAAACTCTATCAAAAATTTCAAAAGTTCCATTGTACTTTGGGATCATTTTACCATTATTTCCAAATCATAAAACACCTTTTAATAGATATACATTCATGAAAACATTATCTCCTACATGAAATTTCCAAACATTCCTTCAATTATCAGAATAATTATTTTCCTACATTGAGATGATTTCTTTGGGATTGAGTTGTTTTTCCTTCACTATTATTTCCTCCATAAGATCTGGTCCTACAAGATTCCTTTTACCAATATCTCCCTAATATGTTGGTGTACGAAATCTATTTCCATACAACGTTTCATATGGTTCCATTATAATACTATAATGGAAACTATTATTTTAGGATAACTCTACCAAAGGTAAATACTGATCCCGCATACATTGAAAATCAATTGAGCATGATCTAAATTTGTCTTATAATTTCTAAATCTTCTCTTATGAATTCCAAAATATTTTAGGGTGAAACGATGTACTCAAATGAATCTCATTATCCAATGTTTTTGTGACACATTTCTAAAATTTCAATGTAAATCATGGATCACGATCAGACACAATTGAGCGAGGTGCTCCCTAATGTCTTAAGACTTCATTAATATAGATATGAGTATGGCGAGCCTTTGAAAAATCCTCCCTTATAGTGAGAAAATGTGAATATTTGGTTTGTCAATCAACAATCAACCATATTGAAACAATCCTTATCAAACTTATTTGAAATGCAGTGAAACAATGCCTAGTGATTTCATCACTTATTCATATATGAATAGTAATTGATTGTAAGAAATCACTAGGATGTTGTATTTAAACATTCACCTATTTATATAACAATCATCTTGATACATAACCACCAATTTACCAATTCATATTATCCCACTATAAATAATTTTTCAAATATCTATAAATTGTCGTGTTACCACGGTGTATAGAGAAATTTGAGATATGAGCATCATCCAATAACTTCCCTTTTTCATGATTATAGAGGGAATAAAAAACTTATTCCCAAATTTCATAATTCCATCCTCACATACCAACTAATCCAACATACCATCATTCACATCTTTAATTTTTATTGGAAGATTCTTATCATCTGATTGAGAAATTTTAATCCCTTCCAATAATGATGGTTGGGAAACCAGTTGTAAAAGTAATGATGTTTAATCTCACCTGATAATTCCCATATACATAATTTCTAGATCTATATACATAGTATCCATTTCAATCCTAATTTTGTATATAACACCATGATCATTCCCACTTAATTCATCACCTACCTTATATTCATTCCGAGTGTGATAGTGTTTTGAAAAGTAATAATCCTTGAGTAGATCAATCTATCTAATTTTCCTAATGTTGAGTAATTTCTATGAGAATATATATTTGAAGAAATTTTGTGATGTATATATCTCACATCATTATCCATAGTGAGAATGTATCCATATCTTTAGGGAAAATATTACAACAACTAAACCAAGATCACGAGTTTGATAGTTCTATTCACATGTTTTTAACTCATTTGAGGCCAAAAAAACAACTCGATCATTCTGAATATAGACACAAGAAAGTCTTTTTATTGATTCTTTACTATAAATAACAAATTCACTATTTCCCAATGGTATATTCTATATTGAATAATTCTCTAACATTATCATCAATTCTTCAAAACATTCTTCACATTATTTTTTTCCATAAGAACATAACCAATTTAAATGTAATATTGGTTAATGGGATATCTATTTGGGTGAAGTTCTGAATAAAACATCGATAATAACATTCGAAAATAATAAAACTACATACCTCAATTATTTCCATTGGTGTAGTCCATTCTAAAACAACCATTTTCTTTTCAAGATCAGCTAACATTATATCATTAGATACAATATGGAAAATAAAAGAAACTCTTTGAATCATGAATTCAGTCTTTCTAAACTTCATATATAAATCATTTCAACAAATATTTTTCTGAAAAATGCACATGTTATTTTCATGATCTTCATAGCTTTTGGAGTACAGTAAGATATCATTAATAAAAGACATAAACAATTCATCATGATATTCCTTGAAAAATTTATTTATTTGATCCATGAAAACATATGGTGAAGTAGATAGTTCAAAATCCATAATGGTAAACTTGAAATTCCCATACCTAGTTTCCAATTCGTTCCTTATAATATCTTCCTTCCTCACATGTAACTGATGATGTCCAAATCAATGGTCAATATTAAAAAATATTGGGCTATATGAAGTTGATCAAATAAATCATCAATGAAAAAAGATGATACTTGTTATTTATTGTAATAGTAATGATTTACCTATAGAAAATTGATAGTCTCATAGATCCGTATTTCTTCTTAACATAAATAATAGGACCCCCCCATGGAGAAGCACTATGTTGAATAGTCCCCTTACTACTAAAATCCTTTAATTTTTCTTCACCTACTCTACTTCCACTATGGCCATTCCATAAGGAGTATTTGATATAGGCCTTTTACCATGAATTAAATCAATATAAAAATCAATTTCCCGCTCTAAAGGATATCAAGGTAAATACTTTGGAAACACACAATTGATTCTTTCACAATTGGTACATAATCTATTTGATGATTTAATTCATCACCCATTAATATTGTTTGCTCTTCTCCAAGAATTTCATTTATTAGAGATACTGGGGGTGGATATAGATAAGAATAAAATGATGAGGTTTTTTCTCCAATGATAAGGGATTTTACATCATTCTCAAAAACTACATCTTACTTCTTCATGGAATAGATTTTAGAATGATAATTTTAAATCCAATACATACAAAGAATTATATCACAGATAATCAAGGGTATGGGGATAAGATAAGAAACTAAACACATTTATGTGTCATATGGTGTACTGATTGATACAACATTATTGCAATGATACTTCCTTGATGAGTTGTGACTGTCAACTCTTTTATTAAATCAAATTTGAATTGTATAATTTTCTTGGAAAACTAGTAAGATACAAAAGAATCAAATGATATAGAATTAAATAAATCATTCGTTACATATGATAAAATTATTAAGGTACCTGCCACCACATCATTAGGAACTTCAAACACAGTAGGTGTGACCACATAAGCACAATATCTCTCCATTCAAATTATTTGGGGAATGTTTCCTTGATGCCTAATAAAATCATTTTAAAAATGTACCGTATCTTCTCAATTGACACATTGAACATTGGTATCTTCTTTCAATCCCTCACCATCATGTGATTTATGTAATTTTCCTTAACACATGTAACAAACTCCCATACCCTTCCACTAAGTGCCGATGTGTTTCTTCCAACAAATATCATAGTATGAAAAACTAACACTTTTCTTCTTCACATTTTCCACATATCCTTTTATAGAATGTTCGGAAACCCTATTATTCTCTTAAGTTAATTTAAGGTCATAATACTTAGAGAATTATTTTTCTATCTTGATTTCACATGAGAGTACATCTTTATATAATGAGAGAGTTTTGGAAACCAATTCCCTTTATAGGAATGGGCTTTATCCATTAATTAATTGATCAATAATTCTCCTCATATTATGTATGTAGTTAGTGGTATGACATTATATCATTGTAAATTTGTATTCATAATTGGAAAAATTATCTTTTTCATTCATCCTATTATTTAAGAATTTCTGTTCCATTTCTGCTTGTTGTTCACAAGGAAACTATTATTGTAAGAAAAGTTCTTCAAAATACATCCATTCTATATTTTCAATATCTTACTTCTTCTTTATGCTCGAATTAGTAACCACCATTGATCCGCTTCTCCGGATATATAATATTTTTCTATAAAAATATTTTCCCTTTTGTTACTTCCCAATACATGAAATATATTATCTATGAATATTATCCACTACTCAGATCCAAATGGGATTGTAGTCCCATTAAATGATGGAGGTCGTTGTCACATAAAGTAATTTAACCTCACTCCCCCATGCTATGGATTGGGATGCTCCTTATGGGTATAGTTATTCTTCATAACCTAATTTAGATATTACAATAAATTTATAATCTTCTCAACAATTGTCACATCTCCAGAACCAACATCATTATCTTACATAGGAGGATAATCCCTACGCGGAATACATGCGGTCATGTGATTTTCATTCCTTCCACTATTATCCATTCTTAAATAATTGAATAAACTAAATTTGGTTATGAATCAAAATGTATAATCTTGAACTAGTAAAATAATTAACACAAATTGAAATCAAGTACGTGTCAAATATCATAATCATAATAATGAATTTTTTGGGGATATATTTACAATTACATCCTTCATAATTGTTTGAAATTAAAATGGGAATTATTCTAAGCATACCACCTAGGAGTGTCAAACTAGGTGTGCAGTATGGCCCATTTTCATCTACATGGTTACCCCGAGTCAGGCCTGGAACACTTTTTCAAAGTTGTTACTCCTAGGTACATCAATGTCAAAACCATGTCCAATTGTATTAGGTAGATATGAATGTATTTTATTGTAAGATCTATATAATCTATAATTTACAGAAATTCTAGGATGCCCTTGTATTTTTATCCATAATGTATATGTTAGGATTTTGTTCACTAATCTATGTTTTTAAATATAGTTTCCATGTATTCCACTAAACTTTCTCTCATACCAACTGTAATGTCCTGTAATCGAATTTCCCAAAAATTGTGTTTTTTTATTACACATAATATAGCGAAATATGTTGTATCCAGAATTAACTAATTGTTTAGTCGCATTGGAAAACTAGAAACGTACAGAATCATTTCATTACAACTAGAATTAAAATACAACCTATCGACTTCTTTTAAATCACACATAAAATCCTATATTACCCACAAAAGATATTCCTAATATACATATTCACATCCTGGGTAAAAATAAAACATAATAAATGGGTGATATCTGTTTCTTTGTAAGTTTACGTAATATATAAAAGGTATAAATAATAATGCATGGTGAATAAATAAATTACACATTCCATTAAAACATAATCATGAGCATAATATGGTAGGACTAATAGATCAATATGTAATTACGTAATAAAACATAACAATGGATACACTACCAGTTGAATAATCACATGAACTATCACATAGTAGTTATATAATGAGGGAATTAATAATGCCAGATATCATAATCATACCTTCAAGGCCATAACCAAGACATCATACGTAATGGGTAAAAAACAAAGCCAGTTTTTCTAATGAGAACTATCAATGAATCGAGAGCTATAACGATCCCACCCATCACTTACTAAGCCAAATGAATTTCTCACATGAAATTAGATAAAAAAATCATATAAATTCATATTGATAGTAACAAATGAAATTTAAATAACATTTGATAATCAATAAACATAAACACTAACAATTCAGAGTATTAGGTTGAATGGTATCAAGATAGAAAATCGGCAGTCAAAATAATCACAAAAAATTCAATAAAATATGATATATGTTATCATAAAATATTAATACCAATTAAACATATGAATCAACCAGAGTTATTAAAGAGAATAAAATACACATTTAAAATCATCATGTAAAACTTGATAGAAATACTTATTTTTGTTGAAAAGAAGTGTTATTTTTGAAATTTATTTCTATAAAACCATAAATTTAATAATTTATATTTTTCATAATAATATTTTATATTTTTAAAAAATAATAGTGAATTAAAATATATTAAATAGTTCACTTGAATATAGGTAAGAATCCGAGAAGATCACTTGAATTGGGCTTATTTATGGTGATGAATTTTAGAATTATCCTTTTAAAAAATGTAACTTGCCACAAAATAAAGAAGGATTATGATTGGTATATATATAGATAATTAAAAATTAATTTTATTGGGATAAAATAATAATACTAAATAATTTAATTTGGGTAATGTGAGAAAAATAGTAACACGAACGAAATTTGAGGATCATGTAGAAAACCCTTACATTATGATTGAAAATGATTTTCCCTTAGAATTAACATCTTGTATAATCAAAATAAATCCATTAATTAATTAATTAATATCATTATGTATATATATTTTATTCACTATAGTTTTATTATGTTCATTTTTGTTCTTATTGTTATGTTTTAGATTGAATTCCATCATTTCAGAGTCTTCATTTACTTGATTTCATGATTAGTTCACAAGATTATATGTAATAGAGTTCATGTAAAATGGGAATAATTATATAGAATTAGAATTTAATGTTATTAATGAACAAAAAAAAGTTTAATTGGAGTTATTTATTATTTTATTCCAATAAATGGTGGTGAATCATTAGATAACATATTAATGATAATCATCTAGCTCAATATTAGAGGGTTTTCAATCAAAACAAACTAGTTTTGTTGTATTATTTAATATCATGTATATATAATTGTTCCATAATATTAAATAAGATATATTATTTATTTTATAATATGGTTCATCCATAATAATGTTATCATGTAATTTCGTTATGTGAAATTTTAAAAAAAAATATTTATTCGTCAATGAAGGTCACAAATCGACACCTCTCGTACGATGATTCCATTTTTAAAATAAGAGAGATAGATATAGGAGATTGATGATGGATCATTATTTAACATGATATAATTCTTATATGTAAATTTTAACATAGTAATCATGAACATTAGTATATAGGAAGTTAATAGATTATAATAAAAGAAAATAAATTGAAATGAAAATAAAAAAATAGGAAGAGGATTTATTTCTTGAATTAACCTCCTTGAGAACCTCATTATGTGAATGGGTTTTGGTATTTTGGATAGAAAAACAGCTACTAGAGGTTGTTAAAGGATAGGTAAGTTTTTTTGGGAAGAAATGTGACATGATTCAAGGCTTAGAGGAGTAATGATAAGAGGGGTTGGGGGTGGTTTTTATAGTGGAGGAGAGGTGTGATTTCTTATTATTCTTTTCTTTATTTTAATATTTTGCACAAGAAAACCAGTAGTATTATTTTATGGTAATAAATAAAGTAATAATTAATTTGAGTTATAACCATGTTTTCTTACACCATACATGACTCAATGAACAATTTATTTAGCCTATAATGAATTTATATTGTGAATTATAATATTTTACTAATCACTAAAAAATCAAGTATTTAAGAAAAATACCAAAGGATCACAATAATAATTTTCAAAAATATAGAATTAAAAACTGAACTCAATTTTATGATATAAATTTTCTAAATATGCAGAATTTAATTTTTAAATTAAATCACTATTTACCTAAAAAATACGGATTTAAATTTAAAACATAGTTTATTACACTTTCAAAAATAAATAGAGGTCTCATAAAAATTTCCTAAAATAATAAGAAATAAAAATATTAATTTATGAATTCAGTTTAGGAAAGTGAATTTTATTTCAAATAAATTTATTGATTATAATATTTTAAATAAATATTTATATCATATAAAAATACTAATACTTAAGTATTTATTTTTAAAAAATTCACTTACATTTACTACAAGACAATTATATCATTATTTCACTTATGAGATGGCAAAATTTTATTTATACATTCATGGGTTTGTTTATTATTCATTATGCTGGTTTAGTATTCATAAGGATCATAAATACTATACCTATGGGCAATTAGTATTTCATACGTGTAGGTTCCTTAATGTATGGAAATAACTATTATTAATTTTATTATGTATTTATAAAGATTTTACTATGTTCTCTATATGGTTTTATAATATTAATAATATAAGAAATATATATAATAAGGTAAATATCATTGATATAATTTTGGGTCATTACAATCATACTAAAAAGTTTAATGCCATTATTCTAAGATATTGTGTATGTGGACTAATGCATAGATCTTTCTATTACATATTTACCATGTCAGACCAAGGTGTAATATATACACATTAATGGGTTAGAGAATATTATTAGGGATTATAGATTAGGAGGTTGAACATGGAGAAAACATTTGAGAAACAAGTTTAAATGTGCGGCTCACACACTAGGGATGCTCGTTCATTCTACCTCGTATCATGTCATAAATGAATCTTGACTCGCTTATGGGTCAAGGATATGATTATGGATTACATAAAAGGAGGAATATCATAAGGAAGAAACATGGATTTCATCAACTTCTAAATTTGGGGATGTAACTATATGACTAGATCAGGCATATGATATGGGTTTCTTACATATAATTATGGAAGGAATCATATCCCATGTAATTCAGTTTCACTTAACGTGTCATGTTTTACCCTTCATGTATAATGTTATAATAACTATTGTGGTTATTTTAAGGCCATTTATCCTTGAATAGATGGATTTAATTTTAAATTAATGAATCCATGACCTATTTGATATGTTTTTTAGATCCATTCAATAGGCATCACGAGCATTATCTCTTAACCATATCATGAGGCATCTTTTTCTAAACACATTAGGTATCAGTTTATTTTCACATGGGGAATCTTATGATTATCATAATGGTAATAATCTAGTTTAAAATCATATAGTGATGGATATTAGGTGGAAGTTTCTTATAAATGGATGTTGTGGGACTTACACCGATGAAACCCATTTAGGTTCAACAGTTTGGGAGAGTGGATCATAGAAATACCAATAAGAGTATTTCATCAAAAAATATTCATGGAAACAAAGAGGATTATATTTCATCATGGAAAAATAAAGGGAATAATAGGAATAGCTTGACTAAAGGTATTTGTGGGTGTTCACTATATTATCTTGACTCATGGCTTTTATGTAGTGAACATTGGGGTTTATACATGTCACAACCCAGAATTTCATTCACTCGGATCATAAAGTATTCAACATGACTGTTGAATTTTTATGTTTGTTAGTAATTGTGTACTAGGGAACAAGAAAGAGTCCTAATAATAAAACCTTAAAATTATCCAAAGTGAGGGTTCACGGTGAATCCCCCTGATACGAACTAGGGGGCGTAAATATAGAATACATTGTTTCACACAACTATGCACTCTTTCATGAAATTATGAAATGTTTCATGAAACTACATACAATTTCATGAAAATATAGACTATTCGATACAACTATATTGTTTCATGAAATTAGGTTTTAGGAGGTGGGGCTATCAAGAAATATTTAAGAAAACACTATTTCGTGCAACATTGGAGTTGTGTGAAAATGAAGGTTTTTTAATGTTTAGAAATTGAATGATTTTTTTTAACAATGGTGAATGTTTTTTGAAAAAGGATCACATATAATTTCAAATAGTTGAGAATGTTTTAGGTAATATCATGATTGTTTTGGATTATTTATATTGTGAAGTACAAAAAATTGAGTTTAATGAGCCATGAAATTCAACAATCAAAGCCCATATACCCCCTGAAATTTCACGACTGAATGAATATTTATAAGCACTCTAGCTATGACATTAAACATTGGTTGCCCAAAATTTTTTCACTATATTTCAAATCCATTGTGTTAGAGGAAAATTTATATGATTTTTTGGATTCTTTATTGTCTATACACATATATTCTCCCTTTTCATCCTTCTTGATCAAAAAAATCAATTGCATAATTTTTTAAGAGTTTCACATACTACTGTAATATTGTTAAAAAATCTAGACATTGTTCTTAAAATCTCTTATATAGGTTTTTTTGGAATTATAACTTCCTATTATTATAAAATGTTATCCATTAGTATTTTTGGGATAAAAAAATAGTGAAATTGAAACCTAAAAAATGAATTATTCTCCTAGTTAAAGGTATCATGTATTTTTACATTTTTGGTCTCATTTGATCCTAAAAGTATTATCCATACATGTTTAATTCAGATAAGATTATATAATGAATCCCAAAGATTAGTTTTACTTTAATAAAATAATATTATCATTTATCAACTAGTATATGGCACAGTTTTAGATCACTCTGAAATATTCCATAAAGATTCAATACAAATTCTATATATACTCCTATTGTTATATGATAAAGTATACATCCAATTAATTTTTTTTCATCATTACTTTTAATATTTTTAAAAAATACAATGGGAGTAAATACTTGTTAAAAATTCCAATTAACAGTTTTTTTAAAATCTATTACACACTTATCTTGAGATATAAAAATTTAAAAATATTTTCGAATAATTTGTAATTCCATAAAATAATATATATCTATCAATAAATAAATATCAAATCACTTCTTCATAGGTTCTTAAATTTTTTCACTCAGATAATTTTTATCACCAAAATATATATATTCATCTATTTACAAAATGTAAATTAATGTATATGTGAAAAACTAATTTTTAAAATAGCTCACTATTCAAATTTCCCATATAAAATTTTGTATCTCTCAGGAAGAGATTTTATTTCTAATATAATGCACCATGATCAAATTTTAATCTATTAAACAAATTTTTATTCTATGAGCCAATGGACCATTTTATACAAAATGAATAAATCATGTAGTTTAATGAAAAATTATTACTACTTATCTTTATTTAAAAATTAAAACTTTGAATCCATCTAATATACATTGTAATTTCTCTGAATTAGCCCCATAATAAATTATCACAAGAACTCCATCTAATCCACATGAGTAATATCCTCTTGAAAATAAATCCATTATAACTAAGTGTATCATTCAAAAACTATTAATGTCATATTTATAATCACATCAAATTTCTTATTAAATTTTTCTTTAAATACCAAAATAGTGGTAATCACATTTTTATATTCTGGTCATGGAAAAAACACCTAGGTGGAGCTCTATCATGTTTGAAAGAAAATATTTGGATTCAATTAATCCATTATTTATGTTCCATTTATTTTTATTCTAATTGATACATAACCTATGGAAATAATGTATTTTTGTTTCCATGCTTCATTCTTGTTCCTAGTTAAACATGTGCCTCTAGATTTCTAATGATACTTTTATGATAAATATGATTATTAAGAATATGTTTCATTATGTTTTATCCCTATTAAATAATTTCCTCAAACCTAGAGTATTATCAATTATCATAAATATAACTATTATTGATTATTGGTTCTTTATAAAACTGTTTCTATATATTCGAGAACTAGTTTACATGAAGAGTTATAAAAACATATTTATCTCACAAACTAGATTTATCTTGATAGAAAATCAAAAATTTATCAAGTAATTAAATAGTATTATATATCCCCTTTTTAGAGAATTTATATCATATATCATTGGATATTTATCCCATGAAAGTTGAGTCTTTAATTTTTTATTCAAATTTAACAAAATTTTTGTTCCTAATCACTATTTTGTAAAGACTAGAAAACACATTAAATATTTTCACTATTGGATTTTTTGAAACCAAATTTTATAAATTATCATATTTTTATCAGGTCTACATATTATTTTATATTGAATATGAATATTAGTATAAATATATTGTTTACAAAAGAATATATTGTGGTTATTATCAGGAAACATTGTACTTTCTATGTATACAATGCGTATGTTTTCTCTTTTAGAAATCATTTTCTCTTTGGGGTTTATATGATAAAAAATATTACTACCTTATTCAATTCAATGGAATAAAATTGTAAAAATCATTTCATGTACATTCAATGTTATTATCTGATATTATAATTTTTATATAAACACCCAACATCTTTATAAATTACATTTTATAAATTTCAAATGTTTCATTTACCAATGATTTCTTCATTATAAACATTAATTTTTTCAACCAAGTAAATTAAAATAACTCATATAAGGACATATAGGAATCCAATAATAGATTTTAATCTCATAATCACACACAAGATACAAAAAACTAACTCATTTTAACTTTTAGGATAAATTTGTTCACATTGATGGGTATTTTGATCTATTTTCCCATTTCAGAATGTTTGACAGAAATATTATATTTATCTCTTCTACTGGGATAGGTTTGTTAGTAGTTTATTTTTTATAATCATCCCAAGTTTCTTTGGATAATGAGGAAAATTATTCCATGACATATTTTGTTTCTACTTATTTAGCTTATATAACATATATTGGATATATAACCAATTTGAAACATGTAGAATATTCCATCTCACCTTTTTTAATGATTCTTTAAAATTGTTAATTTTTGATTATTCCTAAATATTATTTAATAAAAATTCATTCCTATTATTACATAATTGGATAACATATTATAGATATTGTTTAAGAACATCCATATAGAGAACATATTTTTATTTATGATACTTTTCTTTAATCTTATTAATATCAACACCTTTGAACGTAAGAGAACTATCTCTAATAAATTTTTAACTCCCCACTATCATATTATTTCTAATTTTTTAATATATTTGTGTCAATTTCTTTAGGGTGAGAATAACCACTATAAAAAATATATGGTTTTCATCTTTATCATGATTTTAACATAACTTTTATAATTAAAGACTTTTTATCAGAATTTTTTTAAAACTTTTTATAAATTGAATTTTCAATATAACATATACATCACTAAATATTTTTCATATAGGTATTATAATCACAACCTTTTTGGTCACATCTTCAACATATTTCATCTAAATAACCAAATATGATTTGTATGGGAAAATTTATTTCATTCTTACTCTCGATTTTCTTATTTTATGAATCATTCCTTATCTTCAAAAAACCTATCAACATTGATTATTACATTCTCAATGCAGGAGACAAATTATTAAGTATAAATATGATTTTTTCTTAAAAATACCATATCACTGGAAATAAATAATGAACCTTTTAATTTTATGATAGATGAAATAATATATATAATTTTGTCTTTGTAGGAATACAATATATTTTTCTTAGATATTCCCTATGAAATATGTTCTTTTGGGAATACTACATAACATCATAAATGAGGACAAATATTTATATCATTTTTATTATCTAATATTTTTATTAAAATTAAAATCTTGAACATACACAATTAGTACTAATAGGTTTATTATGAGATTTTGAATGTATTGTTTTAACCTACACTTTGGTTCTCTTTATCTTGACATTCATTTATTATTTTATTTGACATCAATAGAAATTTTACAATTTTCATTCATCTTCTTCAATTTATTTCTATTAATAATAAATTTTATTATATAATGACGACATAGTATTCTTTTGAATTTAGTTATTATTCATGAGATGTAATTTTTTTTTCATTCTCAGAAAATTTCATTTTCGTTTTCCTATCTGCTTCGATGAGTTATAATTATTTTCAAGATAATATTACTTAAAATCATTCATAGTTTTGACTTATTTCTTAATAAGTGGGGTTTCTTTCTTGTTTATTGTATTCTTCTAAATACAATCTTTACATATTTGCATAATATTATTCTCCGTGTATATTTATTATCTCTTTCATCATCAAATCATTATGATGCATACTAATTCTTAATTTAATCCATTATTTTCTTAAACTCTTTAAAATATTCATGTTATAATTTATTATTGGATATATTTTCTGATTCTTCATCTTCATTACACATATATATCATCTCTTTTTTTAGTAGATTTATTTTTTTGTTTCACTAGATATTTCACATCATTAGAATTATTATCATATGATTTATTCAAATGTCTCTTACATTGATAATATTCTTATTATTTAAAAACTATTATCTATTAATTGGTTATGAGTAATAATATAATTTTACTATATTAAAAAAATAGTGAAATCTATGCATTATATTTTACATTTCCTTTTTTAATGTTCATTGTGATTAATTTCAGGATTTTTTAATAATACTAATATTTTCATTTTCCATCTTCATAATTATTAGATTATTTAGTTTCATCATCATTAATTATCAGAATACTCTTGGATTAAAAATAAATTTATTCTTTATATATATTCTTGAATGTGTAAAAGCTTATCATTTAATAAGAAATAAGGATGCTATGTAATTAATCGACTATAAGATCCCTTTATCATCAAGTGAAGAGAACTTGGGAACAAATATATTAAGATAATTCCCCATTACCATCTTCATGATTGTATAATCATCCAACATTACACTATATCTTATAATATTACAAACTATTTCATTGAATATTATAAAATAGTCATCAATTATTAAACCTTCAACCATTATAATGTCTTTAAATGGGATTATTTATAATTAATATTTGTGTATTTTAATATTTGAAATACCTTCATAGCTAGCATCCAACTTGCCTGAAATAAAATTAACAGTTTTAATTATCATCACATTAGTGTATAATTGTTATGATAATAACATAAAAATGGTATTTTATTATTTTCCTTCACCATCCTTATTATTATGATTATAAAAATACTATTTGTAATTCATTTCAATCACTAAAATCTCAATGTTGTAAGATCAACAACCCCAAAGATAAGAGATAGTATATTATGAAATATTCTACCACTCTACTGATGGTTGTAGTTTCTATCAATTGTGTGAACTACCCTAAAATTACATGAATTATTATCACCAATTTTAATAATAACTATGAATTTAAAAAATGTAAATTAGATTATTTGATACCAATTTATGTTCCATAAGAATGGATTCAACACTGAGTGGGGTGGGGGGATGAATATATGGTTCTTTAACCATTTAAAATTGATTCCAATTTAAATTAACCCATTATTTTTATTTAAATAAAATTAAAATAATATATTAACATCAATATTAACTAAATTCAATAATAAATAAAAGAGGTCAATGTATAATAATTTTTACATGGTTTACCCCTTTGGTGGATGGCTACATCCTTGTGGGTGGTTAGTATCTTCTGATTCATAGATTTTCCAAGAGAATTTTTTATCAATTAAAAGTTCTAGATTTTGGTATAATCAAATAACCTAGTTATTCTTCATACATAAAAATAATATCAGCATAATTTATGATCAATTTCTAGTATAAAAATTATTTGAAAAATATAGTAAATACACCCAGAGGGTTCTAATTAATTTAGAAACTATTAATAACCATTTAACTCAAGCCATTCATTTTATTTGGCCATGATATACCACATATTTATAATAATTACCCCATAATTAATAAATAATAAACTAAAAATAGTTGGTTTGGTCACTGGATGATGAATCCATTAATAATCTAATTATTTATTATTGAATGCTCCGTCTATTAGATTATGATCTCTTCTGAATCCATTAACCTCAGTCTCATAGTTTATCATCTAACGATTTTAAACATCTTTTTTGGTCTAATTTCTCTTATTAATGCTTAATTTTTATTCAAAATATATATTATTCTATAATTATATAATTTATAGAAATCAATTACTTCTCTCATTATATAATCCCATTACATATTTTGTGCAATACAAATCCACAGGGAAATTACTTAATCTTTTTTCTATGTGAGAACATTACCATCATCAATGAATATTTCTTTCTTCATTTAACAACTATCTATAAGGAAATTCACATAATAATATTATTCATTATTATTTGTGAATTTTTATATAAAATATCACCACACAACAATTCTTAAATGAAAAAATTTTTATATTATAGAATATTTCTGTATTAATATATTCTTTATGTTATTGCTGTTTAAAATAGGATAAACTTATTTTATATACTCATTAATGAAGCATCTCATAATAGAGAAAAATAATTAAAAACTATGCTTATATCTTATATTTATTCTATAGTAAGTTATTTTGAGAATTAAAAATATGTAATTAGTTGACATAATTTATTTTTATAAATATATTCCATAATTTTTTTTCATAACTAAATATGAAATATAATTCAATATGTTTTTTTAATTCAATAATGTGAATTCAATGAATAAAATAATATATTATTCATTACGATATGAATATTTTTTAATTTATGATTTCTAAAATTCAGAACTTGTTTTCAATAATTTTGGAATTTTTGAACATTATGAAGACATTAACTGTATGAAATTATACTGTGGAAATATTTAATCATTATGAAGATTTATAAATTTGAAATTTCATATTTTTCAACATTATATAGTTCTAAAGGACAATACAAAGTCCAACTTTAACATATAAAATCTATCAAAATCAATAAACTCATATTTTCATCAAACATATGATGATTTGATGTTCCATACAATGTATGGTTCTTAAAAGATATGAAATTTAGTAACCTGAAAAATATCAACGAACATTATGATTTCCATCAAATAGACATAATGAACATTTAAAACAACATTATGATGTTTTTTCAATATGATTTTAAAATATATTGTCTCTGAAACTTATAAAGATTATAATATTCAACCTTAAGAACATGAAAAATGTTATAGGGATTTTATTTTAACATTTTATCATATGAGTTAATCATAATATGAATGCACCTTAAAAAATTTCTCTTTAAATTTTTTAGTTCTTCCCCTAGAAAACATAGATTATCATAATAAATTGTATAAAATCAATACTTTTTAAATATTAAAAAATAATTAAATTAATGGAGTTATTTTAAAAATTTCAAATCAACTCAAATATTATTAATTAACAACATCTATAATAAAAACCGTTATAAAAACATAAAAATAATTCTCAAAATATTCAAATTCTTCTTCATAATATTTTAAACCTAATTTAACATTTACTAGTCTTCTTATTTTATTCTAAATAATTATTTCATTTCTTTAATGGGTAAATAAAAGAGAACATGGTGACAAGGATCCATAACTTATTAAGCACTTATGAATAATTTCATTTAATTGGCCAAAATCAAAATAAATATACAAATGAGTGTACATTGAATGATATATATATAAACTCTTGGTTTGTGAATGGTGTAACATCCTAAATTCATGGAACTCTCTAACCCATGATTAGAATAGTGGTCATTACATTACCCCAGACATGCATTCTTGAACTCCGGGGGCTTTTATATTATAGCGGGTGTTAATTCTATGACTGTGATGATACAATTCCCTTATATCAAAGGATAAAAATTAATGATGAAACAAATAATCTGCATTATATATAATAAAAATATTATGCAAAGGAAATAAATAAACAATCTATCTATAATAAATTAATATAAAATATAAAATCATATTCATTTCATGATATAATTTATTTAAATCTAGGACAATAATATGAATAGATAAAAATGAATCAAAATGCACATTGATATACTAAATTTTTGAGATGCAAGTAATACACAATATGAATACAACAGAACTACAATATCTCAACAATATAACATCAGGCCTCCTCTCAACCAAAATATCTGATTAGAGAATTATTTATATGTACCGATGTTCAATGGATTCTCGAGTTTTGTGTATGTACATCACTGAGGGAACCACAATTATGATATAAAAACTAAAAATTTAACCACACATGATTATGTTATTAAATTCTAGGATTTCATATTATTACACTCCAATATTATTTTCTTGGTTTTTATGTTTACATAATTTTAAAAACCATTACATAAAAATGTAGACAATATCAAATTGTTTATATTGTTTCCAAAAAATTTGATTCGTAAATGGATACATAATTTTATTTATGTCACACAAAATTCATTCATGGAGGGTATTTATAACCAAAAGGTTTTTCTTGGTATAGTTCTTACTAATAATTAGATACAGGGAGAATGATTTTAAAAAATTATATGTACAAAAAATTCGTTGTAAGGCATATAAAAATAAAGGAAACCTTTTACTTCACTTAAAAACAAGGAAACACACAAAATAATTAACTTTTTAAGAATAAATATATAGACATATAATTGAATAAAAACCATAATAAAAAAACAAAAAATTACTAAAAAAGTCTTTAAAAACCATTCAACTCATGGAATAAATATGAAGGCATCATGAGGAAATTGAGAATTCATTAAAAACATTATTTTAAAACAAAATTCAATATTTAATAGTTCATAAATATTTCTTACACCATAAATTTCTATAAAAACCCTTGACAAAAACAAAGTAGTAATCCTAGAAAACTGTATTCATTACCCATTCTCCCTTAGGTTTCACTCATGTTTGAATAACAAAATCCGAACTAATACCATAAAAGTAACATATTAAGTTATCTCTATCAATTTTCCATTAATGACTTACTCATTACCTAATTCATTAGTGAACAATATTTGTATCACCCTTCATCATGAGTAATACCAGTTTCACCCATAATTAAATATATTTATCATATACTATATAATGAAGAATAAATTTTCAGTATTTAAATTTCTTTTATAAATCCCTAAAAAAATTTTTAGAACCCAAAAGGAACAAAATTCCATTTACTCATAAAAATAATTTGAAATATACTTTTCATTATTAAAATAATGATAAAATAATGAAAATAATGTTTTTTTGAAGACTCGACAACCATATATGTTAATCATGATAATTTATAATTACTATAGTAGGGTGAAATTTCGGTCAGGCTATATACGTTAAATTCCCCCCTTACAAAAAGTAAAAAAATAACCATTACAAGAATTTGTGGAAAATATTACTTTTTAACCCTCTAGAGAGAAAAAAAAGTAGTTGGAAATAACATTAAACACTATTTATTGTATAAATTATAAAAATTCTAAATAATTTAAAATAATATGAATAAGGAGGGAAAATATTTAAAAGGAAAACACTAAAATAATACTATATTATCATACATTATGACTTTGGTAACTTATGAATCTAATGAAGATTTAGGGATAGAAGATGAAATCGATTTTTAAAAAACATAATATTTAGTAAATAAATTATAAAATTAATTACCTTGGAATTATACACACCATTAATATTAAAATAATATGTTAAATTAGAATAAGTTTGAATGAATGGAAATTGTGGGAATAAATCCTTTATTTCAAGTCCCAATTCATTTCGTTCTTTATTTGACTCATAAATGAAAAATATCCTAATAATTATATAATTTAATCAAAATATATTTCATGGTCATTAAATTTTTATTGTTCCTTCAATTTATTAATTACTAAAATATATTTAATTACTTAATTGGTTCTGTTGAAGTTAGATCTTTTGAGGACATTTGGTTATTAGTCCAAAATAACTTCGATGGGTTGAATATGATCAAAGGGATCATGTATATTTCATATTAAGAATCATGTTAATAAAAAATTTATTATTTTTATACATTCAAAACATATTTAGAACTAGTCATAAATGGAATACATAAAAATTAAAATATTTCAAATCTTGTAAGTGGTAGTCTCCATGTATAGACAAGCATCATTTTGAATTTTCTTGAGGATGGAAAATAAATAAAGTACATATCATTTTAATTTTAAAAAACCATAATTATATTGTACATCTAATATTCATTCAGTACCACCATCCTTATGAACAACCTTGTGAGGTACTATGGAAAATGAATCTCATCTCTTCCAAGAGATGATAGTCCACATGTATGCATGAGAGGTGTTTTTATTTTCTATCAGATGAATAAGTAAGATGGATGATATTATACTGTATTTAAGAAATATTATTTATTTAAAAAATGTCATATATATCGTTTAAATCCATCATATTAAATATTTATATGAGGTAATGATCTAAAATTAAAAACATAACTTCATGGGGGTGGTAGTCCATATGTACACACATATAATGCTTTAATTACACTTGGGATTGAAGGGAGATAGAGAAAAGGGTTGTACCATTAGAATAAAAATAATTTAGAATAGGGATGATATTTTTGTCCTTATATCAGTATGGGTATTGAATATTATATATACATTGAAGAGGAAATAAAATTAAGGATCTCAGTTAGGAGTTATACATCTTCTTTGGATAACGTTATTTTTCTTATATCTTAATACATCCTAGGATGGTATTTTGGTGGGACCAAAAACTCCATGACAGGTATAGGGATATTGGAATATTATTTTTGTCAGGATTTATCAAGATATTCATCTCAATAAGTGTAGGAGAATGGAGAGTGGAGGTTTTCTTTTATAAGATAGGGGAGTCTTAATCTTATTTTATAATGTTCTGGTGGAATCCTCATTTTGTTATGAAATAAAATTCAAAATTCAATTACGTTATTGGGAGACCCATAACATAACATGTATGCCCATTTACAAGTGGACCATGAATATGGATTGAAGGCCCAATGTAGCATCATGCATACATAGTCCAAACTATGTCACTAGACCTATATCAGGCCATCATCACCACCGAATGCTGTCATTCATGTGTCACTGCCCACATAAAATATCCCCCCAAGGGGATTTCGAAGAATTAAATCCTAGTCTTTTGGATATAGAAATATAGGGATTACCACTCAGGAGAAAGTGTCACACAAATGGGAATATGTCAAATGAAAGAGTATGATGAGTATATAAAACCTCAAACGATCATTTATAACAAGTTTTTACAATAATTTAATCATCATCACTATGTTTTAACCAACTTTTTATCTCTTTTAACTCTTAATATAGCGCTAAATTTATACAATCAATATAATTCATAATGAAGGAAAATAAAATTTAACTCTTTTAAAAAAATTAAACTCATGATTCAAAATATTAAATTAATTTTACCAAATTCAATTCCATAAATAGTAAAAGTTAATATTAACACATGTATGCAAGCTCTGATAATAATAAGTTTTCAAAAAATTCTATTTTTAATATCACAAAATAATATTTTACCAAAATAATGTATATGGATGACTCAAATGGAATTAATTAGATTATTATGGATAGTAATAGGTTTATTTTATTTTAAAACTAATTATTAAAATTAATAAACTTTTAAATTGATAGATTTAAATAATTTATTTTAGAAAATTATTTAAATAAAAACATTACTTAGATTTCAAAAATGTTAAATATAGATTTATACGTTCAAAATTATATTTCAAAATTCATTATATGAATGATTAAAAACGTATTTATTCTATAAATAAAGTATAATGAACATTAATGTTAATCATATGTCATGATAATGTCCAAAATGTGGTAGTATTTTTAAAATCACTTGTTTAAAAATTAAATGAAAAATACAAATATTTGAGAAAAATGTAAAAAAAAGTATTTTAAGCATATTATAAAATGATTATATAAAAACAATGTCTATTTTATCAATTCAAAACTATAAAATTAATATATTTATGTTCTTAATATAATCATGGTAAAATAAATAATTTAAATAAAATTATCCCCTTTTTGATTAAAAAATCACATAAGATTATAATTAACATAAACCCAAAAAGTAAATAGTTATAATTCAATTGATTTGTTAATTTATGGTATTAACCGATTTTCACATTATTCTCGATAACAAATTTCATCCCTGTAGTTATTTTCATTACTTAACCAAAGGAGATTTTTTTGGCTTGTAAATAAATCTGATGGTCGTGTTGATTCCTCAATCATATTATTCCTCCAATGCTTTACTTAGTACATTAACTTATTAATAAAACATTCTCCCAATGAATAAAAATATGAACAAGATTTTTCATATAGGAAATATGTTCTTTTAATAATACCACATCAACGAACCAAATATCGGATTCACCATGTACATATTTCTTTAGCAATTAAACATGAAACATGTCATGTACATGAGATAAACCTGTAGATAAGGCTACCCAGTAAGTGACTAATTCCACTTTCAATTTAATCTCAAATCATTTAATAAACCATTTATATAACTTTCCATTTTTACTAAAACACATAACACCTTTTCAGAGAGATATCTTATTAAATACATGATCAACTACCTAAAATGAATGATATTTCATCATATTATATACATAACTATACTTTTTACACTAATCAACTCTAATGTGATGTGGAATCATCATCACCTACTCAATGATTTATTATAAAATATTATTTCCAAAAAAATTCATTCATTAAATTCATCTGAAATTTATAGAGTTCGACACTACTTTCTATTTAATGCTTGAAAATTTTCTATCTATATACAAGAATAAATACATTTAGTATGAAAAAACTAATTAATGAAATATGATATTATTAAATTATTTATTAATCTAATTATCACGATTAAATAATATCATCCAATATTTTGTTTTATTCCCTTTGATTTTCTCTCATATGGAAGATGAAAATATGAACTAAAATTTTATTCAGTACCCAATAATTTTTGATTCCCCTTCCAAAAGATATATTTTAATCTTAGAGAATTTTTAGATTAAATAAATAGTGATACTCCATGAAATCTAACTATCTCATTAGTAGAGTGTCAGGAATATTGATCTAAAAAAATTTGTTATCGAATAAGAATAAAATCCACTAATATTGATAATTGAATCAAAATATTCGAAATCAAATTGTTATGTCAACATGTATTTGGAAATCCAAACACTATACATTGGGATATATCCCCTTGTTCCCACTCAGTCCTTGACAAAGGATGAAGTATACCTTTCTTTAGTTTTCATATAACTTTATCGTTTTTAAATGTAAAATATTTCATCATAAAATTATAAATATATTTCATTATTTTAGGCATTTTTTACGGTCCTAGTAAATCTTAGTACAAATATGATGAATAGAAAAATGAGACCTATGAGCATTACTCAATAACTCTATTTTCAGCATGAAATTAATTTACACAGATAACCTCTTTCTAAATCATATAGAACCTTATTTATCAAATTAATGTTTAGGAAATTTACCTGTCTTTCCCAATTTTATATATTCATAATTCTCATGAAATTACTTTTATAATATGTATATCTGTTTGAGAAATTTTAATGAAATGATACCTGGACCATAAGAGAAAGATTTTGAGCATCAATAATTTCTATGCCAATATTTTATAAATCATTAAACAAAGGATCATATTCAAAATATCATATGGTTGTGATGGTTTATCTTTTCAACTGATGGCACCAACCACATTTTTTTCTTGAATAATAGTGAATTTCATAATCACGATCCTTTATTAGTTGCAACAATATTATTTACCTCATATTCAATTATTTTTGAGTGAATATATACACTAATCCTTAATGATCATTTTAAATTTCACATTTCACCATCAATAATTTATGTATGATGATTTTTGAATAAAAAACCACTATACCCAATTCATTTTCATGAGTAGTATAATTTAACTCATGAGTTTTATGTTTTCATGTAATATATACAAACACATAATGCTTATACATCAAAACACTATCAAGGACCTTTAATAAAGCATAAATGTAAAAATAATAATCATTTTATATTATAGAGGCTATCAATGGGACATTAAATGATCTAAAATTTAATTCTTGGCTATGTTTATCACATTTCATCATGTGGATGAATTTAACTACATTTTGTTTTAACATAATTAGTTGGCTATAAATTAGATCAATGTTTTCAACAAATTATCTGTAATAACCTAGTAATCCTAGAAAACATTTGGATAATAGTTATATTTGATTGCCTTATACACTCTTTAACCTCATTATTCATAGAATGATCAATAATTATACCATATTTTGTTCTAAAATATGAAATAAATGAAATAAATTTTAACTAAAATTTATATTTGGTAAATTTTCCAAATAACTTATTTTTTTTATCATTTATATAATGATCCATAGATTAATTTCATGTTTTTAATAACAATTAGAATAAACTATAATGTCATTGATAATCACACAAAAAAGTTACTAATGAAATCCTGAACGAAATTATTCATATAAACCATAAATATGACGGTTGAATTTATTAACCTAAAAGGAACACCCAAAGACTCATAATGACCATAAAAAGTACTTAACACTTTCCTTAGATTAACATCCCAATTTAATATTACATGGTGATATCATAACCTAAAATCCATCTTCAAAAGATATTTGGAACCCATGATATGATGAAACAAATCATTAATATGAGAAAATAGATATTTATTCATAAAAGATACATTATTTACTACTCTTTAATCAATACAATGTCTCCTGGAAGTGTATTTTTTTTTAACAAACTAAACAGGAGGACAAAAATGAATTTCTAGAATGATTTAAACCTTTATCCATTTAATATTTTAAATTCACTTCATTCCAAAAAATTCTTCTCGATCCAAAAGATGTATGGTTTTAAAATTGAGTTAGCACCATATAATAATTAAATAATAAATTCTACCTCTAGGATATGAATGACACCATAAAACCCCTCATGTTAAACATAAAATATAATATTTATTATTTCATCCTAATTAAGTCAAATTGTTTATTTATTTTCAACAATATGAAAATGAAAAATTTCACTCCCATTGTGAATATGTTTTTCGACATCTAGATATATTATCAAATATATATATTCACTCTTATATAAAAAAGATTATGACGTTGAAAATTGATTATGAATTTTTTAGATTACAGATAGGTTTTTACATGATACATAGAAAGTCACTCCACACATATAATATTCTAAAACTATACAATAGCATAGAAGAAAATGTTTACTGGATAAACCAAATATTAAAATGATGATTCATATAAATTATTGTATTTGTAATACTACCCCAATGACTTTTTACAAAAATCATTGAATTGATTTCATGTTATGTTTTTCCCATTTTACTTGTAAATGTAGCTGAACTATAAGAATAATTGTTTCATTTATCAAATAATATATTATAATAAAAAATAAAAGTACCTATCAATAGTTCATTTGATTGTCCAACATCCACTGTGGTATTAGAAAAAAAAACTTTTTCAAACCTTGATGATTCCTCCTGGAGTAAATAAATATGGACACATGCAACCATACTATCAAAAATAATTAAAATTAAAAAATATTACTATAGTTTGAATAAAATATTTCCCAATAAATCATATATTAGAAATATTTTCATTTAATTAAAAAGATATATAACTAATCTTAATACATAAGTGACTCATTATTGATCATATTAAAAATTTATTATAATGTATTTTACCACCATTGGAACATTTAGGAGTATTACCTATACATTTATTAATCTGACACTCTCGATCACTTTCCACATTGACTTATTCTTAGTCTTTGTCTCATGACATACATATTTATTGTTAAACTCCATCTCGGCATTCAACGAACAATGAAAAAGTATCTATTATAATTTATAATTAATGAGATGTTAAAACTTTATGAAATCATGGTATTATACCTAAGATAAAACTATGATTTTTATTATCATGTTAAATTTTTTTTGGCTTATACCTTTATTATATTGAAAAATTACATTTTCATACATATGCTCAGTTTTCTTTTTTTCATTAACATCTATAATGTTTTTCACATTCCATGGAGAAGATCATTAGGATAATATTTCACATGAAAAATATATTTTTTGTTTTTCCACTCCATTGAATTAATCACATTATTTTTTATAGTACTCTTAATCATAAACAACATTTAATACAATTCACCATTAAAATTATAAACCATAAGAGTTACATTTTTATTTTCTATATAATAGAAAACCTCAAATATATTTTTCCAATGTATTAACTCATTCTTCACCTACCACTAGATTTCAGGATCCAATAAAATATGAAGGATGATATTTTATGATATTTTCTACTATTCACATGTAATTCCTTTTATAATTTGATCATTGTCATCTAGGTCCACCACAATTAATAATTTATGAGATATAATTTAACATGGGCACATAACTTCTATGTTGAAATCATCATATGTCTCTAATAATGTTTCTTATTATCAGATTAATGACCTTCAACATCAGCCACAATATTTAGTATATATAAACCATTCATATAAGACATGTATAGGATGAATAAACTTTTAAAACATCTAAATATATCTCATGGAAATATAACCATAAATTTAAATAACTTAAAATTTTCTTTTAACAATATCAAAACCATTTATGATTTCTACCATTTCCTTTATACCAAATATAAAATCTTATAACTTATCATCTATTAAATATGAGTTCAAATTCAAGGATTTCAAATTATTACATTTCTAAATATATTTATAGTTTTTTTATTTATATAATTATAAAAATAAATACATTACACATTAGAAACATTCACACAATTAAATTTTTTTTCCCTGAAAACATTTTCTTAAATGATAAAACATTTTTATTTATGCCACGCCTAATTCATTCATGATGGATCCCTTTAAAAGAATTGTTAAACATACTATTAGTTTTACAGATATTTAGATCCCGTGAAAATTATTTAAAAAGTGGTATGTGTATAAAAATCTTAGTAAGGGGTATACAAATAATGGTAACCCCTTAGTCCATTGATAAAAATTGAAACACATGAAATATATATATTTTTTTGAATTAATCATTGAGAATATAAGTGAATCATACGTATGTAATTAAAATATGGATTTTATTATAAAAAATATTTTAATACCCAATTTGAGAATAAGAAATTGTCTAAAGATTCATAATAAACATTAGTAGTCATTAAAATATTAATTTTAAATTAAAACATTTACCTCTAATAGATCAATAACAGTAATTAATTTATGAAATAAAAAAAATACATTAAAAACCCTTATCAAGATTCAACCAGAATTCTTAGAGAATCTAATTTAAACCATCTGGGAATAAATAAATCCATGTTAATTACATAAGAGTAAACTAATCATTTACCTCTTTTATTTTTACCTCAAATGTAGAAATCATTACCCAATGGATTGGAGAGCTATATCAGTGTCACCCATAAACGTGAGATATATTAGTTTCAAATTTATTCATTTTTAATTACATAGTACCATATAAAGGGAAAAAAATTATAGTTTTTCTATTTTCATCAAAATTCCTTTGAAGAAGTCATTTGACCCATTTAAAAAACACTTTTCATTTTCACATAGAAATTATGGATACATTTTGTTTCTTTGAAAGAGAATAAAAATTCATAGAATGGATAAAATAAGATATTATTTGAAAAACCATATAGAATCTGATAGTAAAGTAGATAATGAGTATTTTTTCTATGGGAATATTCTATCAAGAATTATACATTATACATAAGTCATTTTTCATTTTTTTAAATAGTTGAAAAATAACCCATATAAGAAATTATGGAAAAGATTATTTTTTAACCATCTATATAAAAATTAAAATAGAGTTTAAAATGAATTTTATTACACTTTTAGGATAAAATAATATTAATTATAATACATTTAATATAATATGTATATGGAGTGAAAATATTTAAGAAGGAAATATAGAAAACAAGGCTTTACTGATAATCCTTTACGAATTTGGTAAAATTTCAATCAAATAAAAATTGATCATGTGAACATGAAATTTATTTTTAGATAATTTAAACTTATTTAATTAATGATAAAATACATTCATATGTAATTGTCTCCACCAACAAAAATAATATGTTATATAATTATCATAAGGATCAATAGAAAAGAAATTGAGATATGAAATCTCTTACCTCAACTTCCGAATCTTGACACTATTTCATATATTTATTAATGAATAAAACAATAATAAATATTTAATTTCATGAGAAATAATTTCATTATCATTAAAATGGTATTCTTTTTATTTATTATATTTATTACCAAGTAACATTTAATAACATAATCGGTTAGGTTAATGTGGGATACTTTGAGGATGTTTTATTTATCTGTCAAAATGTTTTTTATAGGATCATTGTACCCAAATGGATAATTCTTTCTTTTTCCTAATGATACTTTTCATAATTATTTAATTATTTTTATGTTATAAAAATTATAATATCCATCAATTAGTGGTATATATGAAAATTGAAATATGTCATATCATAGAGGAAGTAGTATGCCCATATACAAAAGTAACGTTTCTATATTTTGACTGAAAAAAAAAATTAATGTTATATTATTTTACATTTAAAAAATAATATTAATGTTATAAATTTTGTATTTATTCATTAAATACATCTTTATGACTATCCATGACTGGTGGTATGAAAAAACAAATCACATTAACTCATAGAGGGTGTATTCTACACGTATTCATGAGAAACATTATAATTTTTCTACATATAAAAGGGTTAGAAGGTAGATATTGTATTGTATTTAAATAAAATAACATTTTTCAAAAATATAATATATATATATTAAATCTATTATAATAACTGACCATTTTATTTGGCGATGAAAAATAAAAGACATAAGATGGTGGAGGTTGTAGTCCATAGGTATGCACAAGTGATGGTTTCATTTCCTGTAGGTTTGGAAGGGAGATATAAAAACGGTTTGTATCATCAAAATTACAAAATTTATTTTTATGTCAAATAATGAAGTTATTATATCATTATTTTTATAGAATATTTTATGGATTTAGATGAATAAATATAATGAAATTACTATATTAATAGGTATGTGTCTTCTTTGGATATCCTCTTTTGTATTATTTTAAAAACCACCTTGGATGGTCTTTCGATTATACTATGGTATATAATACATAGGTAGGGATGTAGGAAAGTAATTTGGTTATGGATTGAAAAAAACATATGGCTCAATAATTCATGTAGAATGATGATAGAAGGTTCCCTACTATAAGTGAGGGAAGTGGAAAATTTGAAATTATTCAATGTTTTAAAATAATACACGGTCTTTTTCATTGTAATTTTGAACTAAAATTGAAATATATTGGATATAATTTTATTATGTGTTCAGATCTATTCATGATATCAAATTTTAGCATTTTTTTGAGATCTTTAAAATATTATCTCTTAGTTTTAACTAAATATTTATGTCATATCATGTTGATGGACTTTTACGACAATTACAATGCATATTGAAAAAAATTAAAAATTAAAAATTTAAAAAAATTATCAAAAATTATTTAAAATATTAAATATATTTTCCATATCAAATTTTAATAAGTGGTAAAAATTTCTTTTAATACAATTACATAAACTGCAATAAAAATAATTATTAGAAGAATTACATTTTTATGCATAAAAATATTGTATCACAAAAGAAAGAATAATTATGATTCTAATTGAATTAATTCAATTAAATTAAGTCAAAATATGATTATTTTATTTTAAATTTAATCCTAAACATAAAAACCCATTAAATTACTTTATTAAAATAATAATCAAATCTATTTTTTTAAAAAAAATTAATTAGATTTATAAAATGTTAAAATAGATTTATAAGTTCACGATTATATTTTAAAATAAATTATAATAATTAGAAATAAATATATATCCTATAAAAAATATTCATAAAATTTTATGTTCTATGTATATCATGATAACATCATAATTGTGATAGTATATAGAAATTTGGTATTTGTAACTACTCACCAAAAAATCATCAATTTTAGAAAAATTTAAAAAGTCCTCCTTAATAAACAATCAAAATTACAATCAAAAAAATTATTCAATATTACCAATTTAAATTTAAAAAATTAATAAATTTTATATTATAAATTAATCCATCTAAAATCTTTAACTTAAATAAAACCATTCATTTTTTGAATGAATAATAAAAAATATGGTGATTATACATTTATCACATATTTTTTTATTTATAGTGTTATCTTATTTTTTACATGTGGAATGAAACATAACAGGTAATTTTTTTGTATACATGTGATGTTCATTGAATATAAGTAAATAGCATAAAATAAAAAAAACCATTATTAATCATCAAGTTCAAATGTATTGCCTCGGAAAAACAAAACATTCTTCTTCTAGTTCCCTTGTGTTTTTGAGCACGTCACATGACCACATCAACCTGTAATAGGATCAATAGACAAATCATTAGAGTGTATCATATGAAATCCTATGATCATCACCATTGAATCCCTAGAACATGTCCGGGTAAATATAGATTGGGATCCAAATCCAAGGAGAACAACTACAGAATTTAAACCCAAAAAAACCTCAAGAAGAATATAGGGATTGAGTACAATGAATTACATTCTAGATAAATTGTGAGCCGACACCAAGGAGAATTCCCAATTCATTGTAACCCATAAATACTCTGAGTCAAATCCATAGATCATGTCTAGGGTATTCCCACCAAAGTAACCTATGAGTATAATTCTAGGTGTGAATACATGAAATTTAAAAATAAAAAACTAAAAAGATAAATCCAAGGAGTGAGATAATGGAAGAACAACTAGGATTACATGTGATTTGAATCTAAGGAGAATTTCCAATAATTCCTAGTTGGATAACCATCATATTAAAAGTGTATGTTTTAGTTATAGTTATCCATTTCCATAAACAACCAATATACCAGTTGGAAATCATTTTTTTTCACATAAAACCAATATACTTATAGGAAACTAATACACCCATAGGAAACCAATACACCTTTATATAACCAATTCACTCATAGGAAACCAATCTCTGTACATCTTGGTGGGAAAAATTTTCCAACTATACCATCTTGTGTCATAAACATCATAGACTCCTCATGCTCAAATAATCGATTCAGGTTCTATGTTTATAACTATAAATTAAAATACTAAAGTCTTATCTTAACCCTCTTAGGTCAATTTAAAACTTGGAAACTCACTTGAGGTCCCATTAGTCATACTAACTGTATATCCCCAATGTGGTATTGTTTTCTAGTTCCCTTATATCTTACTAACACCCATCACATGATGGTAATAACATCCATTGATAGATTTTTGAACAATGTATGAAATCATTGAACATAAATATATAACCTCAAAAAGATCTATATCATATAATGTTTAATGTACTATATCATTATCTATGTCTTCCCAATTTAGTTTTCTCTCCCAAACTATCCAAAATAATCCTAGGGAATACCTATATATATACACACATCTTTGTGGGTGAAGAATACTCACCCTTGAATATATGAACGAACCAAACAGCTATATGGAATATCATAGAGCCAACATGAGCCGACCATTTCTGTTCATCCCATCCATTACTTAGGGGTTACTAAGACACATATTCTAAGGGTCACCACATTTCATTCAATTCATTTAATTTATATCTTCTATGTACTAAATAATATTGGGAATGAATTTATTGTCAAGACCTCATCCATCTACAACTAAGTTAACCAAGTCAATGCGAAAAGGGCTGAGAACGACACATAAAAATTTTTCTAGTCCAGGAATTATTCAATATTAATGAATTTGTTTAATATAGAGGGGGTAAAAATCTCTTAATTTTAGGACACAGGTACAACATGAAACTATAACCATGAATAATAAAAAGATGTATCTTAATGTTCCACCTACAACATTATAGAATCTTTCCCTTTTCAATTTACCATGAAACATCTTTTCCTAAGACCTTCAAATCATGACTCAATATCCCAAGCATCTATTTATTTGGATGACATATAATTTTTTATTATAATTAATTTAAAAATAATTTCTAAATAATTATTATCAAATAAAAAATAATAATTAATTTAATATATCATAATTTCATAATAGTTATACAAGAGATACTAAATCACTGAAACCTTACGAAAAAGGGTGTAATCCACTCCCAAAACACATCAATACCTACACCAAGGAAAAGGCTAAAATGAAACACTCATTTTGACATCCAAATTTTTCAAAAAATATATATGAAATCTGCATTGTGAAATATTCCTCAATCAAAATGGAATATTAAATCATGAAAAAATTTCATGACACGCTATATATATAATCCAAAAAAAAATTCCCCAGCGAGCTTGGTTGATTTTTTATGATATGGTTAAATCAACAAAAAATTGATATCGAAAATGAATACAAAATCACAGGGCTATAATGATAATAATTAAAGAAGAAATAAGTGAAAAAATATAATATAAATGACTTAAAACATACCAATAATCATCCCTTATTAAGGGGAATCAAATGAGTAACGATTGGAGGTACATTATCCCCTGAATGGACTCTCCCAAGATCCAAACCCAATATATCATTGAGACTACAGAATCCAAAAAAGATATGACTATCCACATTAAAATATCTCCCATGACACCCCCTTGCCTTGTTGGTGCAACTGTTGCTAAATTTCAGCAGCCCAACTACCCTTATATTTCTATGAAATTATTTTGAATATACTTGTCACCCTTAGATCCTTATTTCACATCAATAAATATTTTCCTAAGGTATTCCAAAGATTATATTACAAATCTAAATTTAAATTCCCAAAGGGGACCCCTCATAAACTGGTAATTTAAAATCCTTATGATTTTTTCACATCCTCCAAAATGAGTAATTAATGAAATCCATAACATTTCTTATCTACAATAAGTATTTATAGACATTCAATCATCCATATTGACCAATAAAATTCATAGTTTCACTATCAATTTATTTTACTCTAATTCATAACATAAAAGTATCACCCACTATATATCCATAGACAAATGTCACACTATTCACCATATCTCAAGCCTTTCACCCATCATCATTATGGAATAGCCACGATTGTGCCAATTCATGCCCCTCAATTCAAAAATATCATATTCATATTAATCAATTAATCATCTGGCATATAGTTAAAAGCACTATATACCTATTCTCCTATAACTTATTTAGAAACCAAGTTACTCCTCACCATTGAAATTTCCAACCAAAACACATATTCAATATTTTAATAACATGCTCAGTGTGATTTCTATATCACCACAGTCAATTCCATACATGAATAGTTGTAACCCCTCTTCACATCAATTCCACATAGAATTGGATGAGTCTCTATCATTAAGAATAGGGAAGAAATACTATGGAATTTCCATAAAATACTTAAAAAAACAATGAAATACACCAATGATATACTATATGACACAACTAATTTGGTTTCTAATATATCATATTCAATTACAGAAAAAATCCTTTATTAAGAATCCTATAGGAAACCATACTCAAAATTATTGATCATAACCCCCATCACAATATCATTCAACCGAATCATGTTTTCATAACTCATATAGGAGAACCAATATCATCTAAAAATCCACACTATAGTCAGGACCAAAATTATAGTTTAATTCCTTGGTTGGATCCGCTAACAACCCAATCATACACAACACTCCACCCATGAGGATGGGTGATGTATCAATATGATTAACACTCAATTTATATTTGACAAATTATAATTATTATTCGAATAATCATAATCAATACAAAACCAAACACAAATTTTAAATATTTTTTTTCAGGTAACCTGTAAAAGAAAATCTATATACGCATTGACACCTCTATTCCATCTCAACTGTCCTATGATAAGTCAAACTACACCAAATATGATTTTATCACGGGGATCACACATCTACATAACATGATTATCTCACCACATCACATGGGGACTTACCATATACTTCAAGATCTAACTAGATCTAAAACACATAACACCAAACTCTAACCATTCCCAAATAATGAGAAATTCATCCTAGATATCAATCGAATTTCCACCAAGGATGATGTTCTTAACCACTCACAGATAATGGTGTACTCGCCATCATAAAACATAATTTATACCAATCCTCGAGAATAATTTCAATATTTACTATCACATCACATTTTTTTGGTTCCACTAGATCAACACATATGTGTCTAGTAAAAATGTAACTACATTTTAACCATGGAATAATCACCATAATTATAGAAAAAACACCTATCATTCTCATAAAAAGCTCTAGGACACCATTATCAGATGCATCTCATCACTAAAATAACACTAAAGAACAACCATGTGAATCTTTGAGATAATAAATCCCAATTAACCCAGTCTCAACCCATTCATCAAAACATAATTCAGCATACACCACACATTCTGAACATGTAATGCATCAATCACATTTAATACCAATGGGTGTATGCTCATTTATCATCCGTTCACACAACCCGACACACATTTTCATGTCCCATATTTTATCGTTTTTATGATTTTGTTCCTAATAAAATAGTGTTCCTTGCAAACAGGAATGTCAATATAATTCATCATGGACACCCTTGATGCTCCTTTTCTTAACCAATGATTTTACGCATGAAATTTACAACCACATGATCAAATGACTCACCAGGAATTGTTTTTGACATCATGAATTTACCCACACTCTAATATCATTCCCAAAATAATATCCATTAAACATTGTTATATAATATAATGATCCTTCCATTAAAACTGTTGCCCTGATTACCAAGCTCCAACCCTCATTGTGGCTACCATCAAAATGTCATTGGGAATCCCCATACCCAAACAACAATCTAGCAACACATATCATTCATCAAACCTCAACACAAGAAATCTAACCATTTCTTAACCATATTATTGGTAGCACCTCACATGCTTCAATTAAATCATAAATCACCCATGCATGGTTCTCATATCTGTGGATACCTTTATTCATGATCTAAAACCTATCTTGGGTTTCTCTTATGGATCACATCTCATATCATCTATAATACATGGATCACTAACACCCAGTTCCAATCATTAGTGTTACAAGTTATTCCAACTTTGACAATAAGTAACATCTCACATATAGGGAGTAAACAATGAGAAAAACTACCCACAATTTGGGTCTCATACCTATATAAATGTACAAAAACACATCCGAACCCATCAATCTATAACATGAAATAATTATCACTGGGCCTCTTCATATGTTACCATCCCCTAGAGTAATATAATCTCCAACTAATCCTCATAAGATAGTTACCTATGATAATCACACCATAAAAGATCAAATTATCATCCAGTAATAACAATATACACAATGGAATTTCTCCACCATGATCTATATTAAGTACATAAGAACCAATACCATAATCACCCACTATGGGTCCATATCTAGGGAATCATATTATTGTAATATCCAAAATGAGTAACTATACATATATTTCTTCGAAGAACTATATAGAATGTATCATTGTCAAGTATCTCACAGTAGACCCACAAGAACTATCTTTATAGGGAATTATTCCTTATCCAGTTGATTAGAATACCACAAATAATTTATATGGAAAAAATCATATATGTTATTATTGACATTACAAATAGATGACCCTTTATCATCAGTGATATAAAACACGTAGGTACACACATTTCATGTGACTTCTACATGCCAAATATGATGACTGTTTTTGCTCATTTTACAACCATGATCAAACATATAAAATGAAAATAAATAACCAATTTAAAAGAATTATGTGTGGCACCGAATCAAAATTACCCAACAGTAAATGTTAAAGCTAAAAAGAGAAACTATGATTTCCTGGAAACTCCATAATCTGCTAGATCAACACACTAGTTTTGGTGATATAATATTATCTAAATCATTACAATGTATCTAATCTAAAACCATAAAAAATAGTATTGTTTAATAATATATAATCTAATAAAATGTGTGATACTGGTCACAAAACACACTATTATGCCTTTGTAACATCTTTCCTCCTTGGACCTCTCCCACCAGTGTCGAGAAAAATAGTTATTACTTAACCTCAGCTGTTCCTCCCTATTTGGAAGAGGCTACCAACTAGTAGTGGGGGTCTATGGAGTCATTGTGGAGAGAGTATAACCCCATACCAAATAGTTCAATTATTGAAATATAAAAATGGACATCATGAAAAATAATGAATAGATCAAAATATCCGCAAAAAAATTCAATCAATAATAAATGAATTCAACAAATAGTGTCATGGTTATGAAAATAATATAATTAATATCTCACTATGATGATCACATAAACAAATAAATTTAATGAATAAAAATATATTTGGATCTACTAAATCAATTAGTTATACCTCATCCACCTGTTGACTCCATTTATGTTTCTCTATATCAACTATCTAACACAAGGCCCCCACCGAACCTTAACCAATGATTAGTGAAGTCTACCAAGGTACCCATGTTATATGGACACCAATGTATGGTGTGAGTAAATATTAGTAGAAAACCAAATTTTGTTTTTCATAAATAATTAGTAATTTTTTTATATACATGTGATTTTCATAGAATAAAATTAAATAATGTAATGTGGTATGCTTAGAATATAATCAAATAATGTAAAAGTGTTAATAAATAAAACATCATAAATATTATGGTTCTGGAATTGAAAATAGGATAAAAAATACATACTCTGGAACGTTTTATTGAATACATCACAAAACTACACAAACTATTATCGAGAACTACATCTTTTTCCATGGAGTGTATACTAGACAACCAATTAATCATCACATACAAATCCTTAATGTGTGTACAGGGAATTCCAATCATTTATCCAAATCCAAGGGGTTCATCAAAGGAATTGAAACCCAAATAACCAAAAATATGAATCCAAGGACTTTTTCTATGGAATTATTACCAGTATACCTGGTGATCTAAATATAAGGAGTGTTTCCAAGAAATTTCAACTAGAAAAATTCAAGATCCAAATGAAAGTTGAAATTATTTAGAATTCACCCTAGGATAAACTCTGAGCCATATCCCAATATAATTTCCAAGGAAATCCAACGTGGAAAACTAAGGATCTAAATTAAAAGAGTTTTTATGGAATTATTTAAACCATAAATATTTTATAATTTTTTATGTAAATTTTTCCACTTTGGTAGCTTGTGAAACACATAAACCCTAGAATTAACTGACCATAATATAAATTATATTATTAAAATTGTATTTATATTATATTGATGTTATATTTAGTGGTATATATAATAATTACAATATTTTATAACGAAAATATATAATGGTTTTAGATAATTAAAATATAGTTTCTCGTATAGTCTTTAACTCTTTCAAGAATCCAATTTTCTAGAATTTATTTACCAATTTTCATGAAAAAATAATATAAATAATTTTTTTAAATAATTTGAAGAAATAAAATTATTTTCATAATGAATAAAATTCAGAATTATCATAGAGTGATTTTTTAAATAAATTATTAAATAGATTAATTATTCAAGTAATAATGGAAATAAATAATTTTTTTTAAACATTTTTTTATTTAAAGTATTTAAAATGTTGATGTTTATCTTCAAATGGGATTAAAGTTAATATTAGTTAAATTATAATATATTAAATTCATTATAGTTCATTGGAATCAAATTTATGTTAATTTTTGAAATAAAAACATTCTAATCTTATGAATACTTTTCATTAATCAATGACTTTTCATTTCTATATAGGTTTTTTAATAATTAAATTCTATCAATTATAGGAATTGAATTTGATAAATTTAATTAAATTTTTATTGGAAAAATTTCTACTATATAATAATGGAATTTCAAATTTTCATTATAATGATTATTAAAAATAGTAAAAATTAATCTCCATGAATAAGGATAAAACTGTTTACTATGGGGTTGTATTATAAGGATAAGGGTTAAAATGTGCTAAAAAAGATGAAGATATATTTTATTACAATATTACAATATTATATCATCTATTTTTTTTGATAATGATCCATTTTGGAGTACTTTTGGTTCTATAAAACATAGGCATATCTTCTTCATTTCAAACATTATAATTGTTTGCTCTCCCCCACATATAAAAGGACAAACCATATGAAATAAAATACACACATAAAAATAAAAATTGTTTTGGTCAATTAAAATCTAAATAATTTATTTACTTTCTTCCCCACATAATTAAGGCCCTGGTTTGATCAATAAACCCCCCAAGTATGACTTTAGTAATATATCTAAAGGGGTTATCCGATGAAGAGGTTAAATTATTAAACATGAGTTTTCATTTTATTTCTTCTTCCACCTATATAAAAAATTTTACAATTATGATGAAATATTTAAAAGTTGTCTTCCCTATAATTATATTTTATTATGTTAATATAATATTCAATTTCTATTTTTTCCTCTATCAAATGGAAAATAAAAGCATAGATCATGTGTATATAGGACGACTGCATCACAAAATGATGTAATTTTTTTTCCATAATCACCTATCATGAATGCATAAAATGAAATATTTAATGTATTTTTAATATATTTAGTATGTTATTATACATGTTTAATTATAATATCACTTCCACCTTCTCCCCTTCGAACCCGTTAGAAAATGATAACATCAGTCATGTGTTTGTGTGAACTATCGCCACCACAAAGCGATGTGATATGTTTTTAATTTTATTTTAACATGGATGGTAATAATGAAAATTTTAATTAATATATATTATATAAAAATTATTTTCAAATGGTGAATTAATATTTACCTATTTTTCAGTACATTATTCAAGAAATTGAGAACAACATCAGTCTGAACGTACGACCTTCCATCTCCATGGGCAGTGTGAACCATTTTTCTATACCAATGTTGTGTGGATGATTATAAATACATGTATAATGAATATATATTATATATAAATAATGTTAATAATATTGATTTTATTTATCAATTTTAATTGTTAAATTACCAAAACTAATGAATGAGAAAATACATAAAAAAGAATTTATTGCCTGAAATAAGATTTTATCATGGAATTATTAATATGAGTGTGATAAATGGTTATAAGTAAACCACAAATGATATTATATATTTTATTATTATTTTCTAATTTATTTTTAATGATCCTATATTTCTTATATATGATGTTTAAATGCGTATAAAAAGTGACGATAATTGATGTATGTGATTTTCGTCTCACTTTTTCTTTCAAGGACATAAAATCCATATTTTGTAATAATATATTTAATGCGGTGTATATAATTTCCATTATTTTAATTTATGATGATTATAATGAAATTTTTGGGGATTAAAATTCTATATATGATTATTTCTTTCATGGGAATTATTATTGAATAGTTAAAAATGTTGGGATGGATTTGTGTTTCACTATCATTTTAATCAGGAATTTATAAGCTTTATTTTTCATTGAATGAAGATATAAAAAAAATTATATTAAAAAATTATTATTCACAAAATATTATTATTTCTATAAAATAAATGTTTTCCATGCGTTTTACCCTATTTAAGAAATCATGAGACTAAAATAATGTTTTTAATGGAAATCAATTTTATTAATATATTCAGTTGAAATTTTTTTTTCCATGCACATGTTCTCTAAAAATGTTTTCAATAATTTTTATAATATTATAATATGATAATTTAATGTAATTTGTAAAAAATTAATTAATTTTTAAAAAATGGAATAAATGTATTCTATTTTTTCTTGAATTATGTATATTTTGAATTTTTATAAAGAGTGAAAGGATTGTTTTCGAAGTGAAACTGTTATTTTCCTAAATAAATTTTTAATGATATCTTTATTGAATTCATTTTCATAGATATTAATAATATTCAGTTATTCATATTATTTATTATGGGTATGATCTAATGATCTGGTTGTTGTCATATATCATTATGTTTTATTATTATGAGGTTTTTATGAAACCAATTTATTTTCCATAGACTATGCTATGATGGATTCATGAAACAATTATGGATATCATTTTTGTGACATATATTATATTATGATATGATGAATGTTGAATGATCTTATTGAACTCAAAGGTATAGTTTCAATTGTGTAATCGGTGGACACAAAATTATATATACCCTAAAATCATTGTGTATATTGTTATATCTCATGAGATAACTAAGGGAAACAAGCCATTCTGCTTGATCCGCTATGGGAAACAAGAAATCGTTCTCGATTTATTATGGGAAACAAGTAGATCAGCTCAATCCTCTAAATGAAATAGGGTTTATGGATAATCCGTTATGATTTTATAGAATTTTTGGTTAACCTAAATATATAAAATGGTTTCTATACTTATGATGGTGCCATACTTTTATGAAAAAGGGTTATGGGTCATGATTTTGTTATCATGATTTTTTAGTCTCATTATTTTTGAATCTTAAAATGATAAATTTTTATGTCATGACTCATGTTTATAATATTTTAAATATATTTTACGATCTGTTTATGTTATTATCATTATCTCATACCCTTGTTCTTATCTTATGATTTAATATGATCATCAGTTGATATATCCATTGATTACCCTTACTTAGGTTTTGAGCTAACCCTTTCACATGTCTCATTTCCCTAGGTTATGAAAAATGCAAGAATGATTGGAATGTATATGAATATTACTTATTTGGGAGATATTTCTAGGGTATTTTGAATATATTCCATCAAATAATAATATAATTTATATTGTCTCCAAATAAATTTAACATTTATATTCATCAATAATATATTTATAAAATTAATTGAATATTAATCTAAAAAATATGGAATATTTTTGAATGAAAATAATGGGTCAATATAGTTGTTGTCAAATGAAAGGTATATCTTACCTTTAAAAACTATGATAAAAAATTTCCCAAAAACCCATTAGGATTAAAATATGTGTAAGGGAACATCCTATGTTATTGTAAAGATAAAAGTGTGGATTTTTATTAGACAATCACTGTCAAGATAATACACTTGAATGTGGCTCTAGAACAATTTTACCTTTGGGTAATATAACTAAAAACTATGAATTGTGCAACACTAAATATTCACCTAGTGCACGAATGCTGTCCTTACATAACACTTGGTTTGAAACTCCAGATGATATTATTTGGAGGTTTAAATACTCTTTTCAATCCATCATTGAGTATTTGAATAGAAGATGAAAAATAATGACCTAGGTTTATACTACAATGTCATATATTGAAAAGAATGTTGTATGATGTCGACATAATATAATTTTTTAATGATTTTTTTGTTTAGAAATTTGAATATTATTTCTCACAAATTTCCTCTTTGGTTTTATTTAGTGGATATAACTAGAAGATATAATTATAATAACAAATGTGATAAGAAATGAATTTATTTTCCACATGAATATCCAAATATTGTGGGAACTAGAATGAACAATCATGTTTGTATTCTATTTTTTTCATGCCATTAATCAAGATGAGCACCAAAATGACCCAATGGGGAATAAATGTATTGTTGAGTATTTCTTGATGAAATATCCAACATATTTTAGTTGTTATTTTAATTCACTAGTATATGAAAGATTGATCATTACCATTGTTAAGATATTTTATGTTCTCTGGTGCTCAAAAGATGAAAAGGATATCCAAACCATTTACCATATGGAAGCTAATGTAGATCATTGGTGGATCATTTTTAATAATATGAGACAAGAGGAAATAAATTGACTTTAAAAAATGATATGAGATTAAAAGGATATTTTTTTATAAGAAAATACAATGTATACTACATAAAGAGTAGAAGAAGGAATTTATTGATTTAAAAAATAAGAGGAAGAATCAATTGGTACTTATGTTGAGACTTTTTCAATATTCGAATTGTATGATTTGGATTTAATCATTATCTATAAAACATTGATCAATTTATTGATGGCATAAAAACAATTATTATTGTGTAATTAACAATAAGAGAGATCGATATCTATGAAGTAATAATTTAATTTTAACTTACAGTACAAATAGAAATTAGAGATTGCCATTATTATCATGTTTGTAATAATAAATGGAAGATATAAAGTCATGAAATCTTAAATAATTTGCAAGGTGGAATGGAATTCCAATATATACATGTTTGGAGTTTTAGAAGAAACACCATGAAAATTGCTTGAATAGAAATTGAATTTATTTAAATGTGGAATGGTAGGTTATAAATGATGTGAATGTCAAAATTCAAAGAATGGGATAATTAATGTAGTGGAATAAAAGAAGGCGCCAACTAATGCATCACCCATACTCCAATTATTCAAAAATAATGAGTTTATTAATTATTCCAACCATTTCATAAACCCACTAGTTTTTTAGGATGTTCAAAATCAAATTTCTCTTAAGATAAATGAAAAAGGTAAAATTCATATGATCATGACTTCCAATGTGGGTTACATGAAAGATGCAGTGAAAGATATACTCAATATCCACTCTAGAACAACTAATTTATTATTTTATTGTAGATCTGCAGAAACTTTTATGTGTATTTGATTTCTAAAGGGATTTTAATTTCCTAATAAATCATTATATATTGATTTTATGGTAGAAAATTACAATGTAATGATTTTCAAATTTCAAATATACAATTATTCTCCAATTGAAATTTTTCAGAATGTGTTTCCTATAAATCATGCTATTCTCCATCTAGTTGTGTTGGATGTTATCATATACATGTATTGGATTAATATATTTAAATACAAAAAAATATAATGAGTAATGGTATTTTATTTTGATATTCTAATCCGACCTATGATTATATATTAATGATATTATAAATACAAAGATCGAATAGAAATCACATCCATTGTATAAGTCTTTTATTTAAAAAATGGTGCTTTTATCTCAGATGGTTGGGGAGAAATTCCATATTCATGATATACCTATTGTGTGGGATTTTATTGATATAATTACAGAAGTGTTTTCTACTCATCCATTTAATATTTAATTTTATTTCTCAAAAGCATTTGTTCTATTTTCAATATCTATTTCTATGATTCCATATACAATACCCCAAATTGAGTTGTAATAATTGAAGAAAAAACTATAAGATAATATTAATATGGTATTTATTTGACCAACTTCATCTCCAATGGGTGAAATAATATTTTTATTTAAGATTAAATATCGATTATTTTTACTCTACATTGATTATTGAATGACATAACAATATCAAAATAAAAAAAATCATTTCCCCTACCTTATATTGATGTCTTGTTTGATCAATTGCATGGAGCTCAATACATTTCCAAGATCTACCATCAATCAGGATATCATTAAATGATGGTAAAAAGGTTTAAATACAAAAGAAAAAATTATAAACAATGTATAGACACATTTAATATATTATAATTCCATTTGGTTTTACTATTTCACATTATATCTTAATGGATTTTATATATAGAGTCTGTAGTGATCACCATGGCCAGTTTTTGGTATTCTTATTTGATGATATTCTTACATATTAAAATATAAATGAATATATTAACTATCAATTGTGGATTATATTAAATACACTATTGAAGGTGAAAATTAATGTGACATATAAAAATTCTGATTTTTTTCTTCAAAAATTTTCATGTTTGGGCCATATAATCTCAATAGAGATTATATATATAGATACATCAAAGTCAGAAGAAATTAGAAATTTTCCTATCAAAAACATGGTGATTGATATCTATAGGTTTCATTGATTTTTGGATGAAAAAAATTCATTGTAGAAATTTTTCATGGTTTCCCAATGCAGTAACAAATTTTTCTCAGAAGGGATCCCAATTTCATTAGATATATGAATGTGATGAAACTTTCATGGAAATTAAATAAATGTTATTTAGTGAATCTATTATTACCTTACCATATAGTAGAAAAGGGTTTGTAATCTATAGTGTTTCATTAATGAAGACACAAGGATTCATACTCATTCATAATTAATTTGGTGATAGATTATGGGTCATGGAAATTGATGGTTGTTGAGTTAAATTAAACAAATCATGATCTTGAGTTAGTGATGGTAGTTGATTCAAAATATATATGAATGAATATTAATTATATAAAAAGGAATGATATATATACTAATCATATAATTTTAAAGTATATATTCACATAGAAGGAGTTAATTATATACTATAGAACATTGTCATAACTAATTAATGATTTTGATTAGACAATAAATTACCACCCTAGAAAAGTGGATAGTGTTCCTAATGCTTTGAATCAAAAGTATCAATATAGCCTATCTATAAAGACGATCAAAAAAGATATATTATTTCAAAATTTCAATAGGACGGATCATGATGTTTTGAATTATTGGGAAAATCATTATCTTTGTTAAAAAAGTTTTCAACCATCAATTAATGTGAGGATAAAAGTTTAGTATAAGGATAATTTAGTGATGAAGAATAAGGTGGGATTATTTTTTGAGTTTAACCATGACTGTGATAGAAATATAGGTTTTAAAAAACATGTATATATCTCCTCAATTCATGTTTTGATAAAGCGGGTGTTATGGGAAACTCATAGTTCAACATTCTATTCTAATCTTGGAAGCACAAAGATGTATAAATATTTTAAAGATTATTTCTGGCGGGATGGAATGAAAAGTGTTATTGTATAGTTTTCATATCGAATGATGGTTTGTGGTAAATTTAAGGTTAAGTGAAAGATTATAAATGGGATGTTACAAAAATTACCTATAATAGAATAGAAATAGGAAACCATCACCATATATTTTGTTGTTAGAGTCCCCAGAACATATAAAGGGAACAATGCAATATGGGTGGTAGTCATTCGAATTATAATGTGAGAACAATTAATTACATATAGAGAATATTTATATTGGTATCATCTTTCCATGATATATGTTAATAAAGTTGTCAGGACTCATGGAGTAGAATATTCTATTATATCTGATTGAGATCTGAAGTTTACCTTGATGTTATAGCAAAATCATTAGTGAGTTCTTAATATAGACTTTAGTTTCAGTAGTGTCTGTCATCCTTAGATAGATATTATAAATAAGAGACCTATATTAACCCTAGAAGATAATTTGATAACTTGTTATATGTATTAGAAATTTGGATAGTATTAACACTATTCTCCAATCTAATTTTCATACAATAATATCTTCCACTCGAGGATTGAAATAGATCCTTATGAATCAATTTATGGAAATACGTTCATAACTCTAATGTTATGGGACAAATATGGGGAAGGAAATCTATTGAGACTAGAGCTAAATGAATAAATGGGAAGGGGGATTGTTTTATCCAATCATATACACTTCATAGTAGGTTAGATTCGAATGAAATTTCAGGCTAACAATCATTGGCATTATATGAAATTTAATGTTGGTGAAAATGTGTTTCTAATAGTTTCTTAATTGTGGAATGTTACGATATTTAGGAAGAAAGTAATGTTTATCCCTAGGTATATTATTCATTTCAATATTCTTAATCGATTATGGATTGTAGTAATCACTTAGCACTTCCACAAAACATCTCTTAGGATTATGATGTTGTCCATGTATCTATTATGAGGAAGTGCACGCCTAATCCATCACATTTACAGAACATAGATTTCATACTAGTGAATAATAATCTGTTATATGAGTAATAAACTATATAGTTGCTAGATCATAGAGAGAATGTGATATGAAACAAGATAACTAACATAATAATGGTTTTTGGGGAAATATTCAAATTCAATGAAGCTATGTGGGAATGTGAGGTTTTCATGATGCAGAAGTATCATTATTTTTTTACCAAAGTGAAAAAATTTCAAAGGTGAAATTCTTATAAGTGGGTTATAATGTCACACCATTATATTTTATGATTCTTTTCAAATAATTTTTATCTCTTAGAGAGCATGTGATTGAAGGAAAACAGAGCCTAAACAAACCATAATCTAAATAATATCATTTAAACATCATTGTTATAAACTAAAAACTAAAATTGAATTTTTAATTGGATTCCAAATAATATAAATATTCTATAAATATTTTAGATAAATAAAATATATTTTCTAGTAATGAAATTATAGGCTTTATAAATCCATTTTTCCACAAAAATCATTTTTACTAATTTTTATGAAAAAATAATATAATTAATTTTTAACATGATTATAAAAAATATTTTTAAAAAGTAAAATAATTTTTTAATTATCATATCAAATATATCTTAGAGTTAATTTTTATGAATTTTTTGAGAAATATAATTTTCCAGTATATTCTGAAAATACAATTTTTTAATAAAAATTACCTTCTCATTACCAGTATTTAAAATGTTAATGTATATTTGAAAACCCAGTTAGTAAATCTAATTAAATTATAACATTATTCAACCAAATTATGTATTTGAATGAATTTTATGTTCAATTTTGAAATATTAAATTTTTAAACATCTTAAAACTTTTCATTGGAAAACCTCATTTTCTCCAAGAATATATGTGTATTTTAAATTAAATTTAACCCATTATAGTAGTTAAATTTAAAAAAATGGACTCATATTTATAATAATAATAATAAAAATTATATAATAATTTTTACTTAATTATTATTCATAATTAATATTAATAAATGTAAAAATTAATTAACCTGGTTTTAGTTAAAATATGATTACTCAAGGATAAACTAAAATGATAGGGTTTAAAATGGCCTAAAAACATGTATAATTTATATTATTATCTATCTTTAGTCATTATATAATATAATTTTTTATAATGGGTAATTTTGGTTTCCAATGTGCTATGTAAACTCTGGGTATATCTTTTTCATTTCAATAATTCAAATTACATCCTCTCCCCTACTTATAAAGCCTACCCCTTATCTTCTTCAACCCTAGTATCTAAAACATATTTTATTGGCAAATAACTACCCACATAATTCCCATAATTCCTTACCCATTTCCTTGAGTCATTTTTTGATAGAAAACCATGAATTGAAGGATTTACATAAATTGATAAAAAGGTTGTCTGAAGAAGTGGTAAAATTGCCGACCTTTCATTTTCAATCTATTTATATTCAGATATATTACAAATATTCTCAAATAATTATTAAATAATAACCAATTTATATTATATATAATTATATATTACAATTTTAAAATTACTTCTTAAATAATTTTCCAACACTATGAAATGGTAAATTAATCTTTCAATCCAGTGTACAAAAGATTATTGTCTCATGAACCGATGTAAATCATATTCCATCACCACCACTAAAAAAATATAATGATGAATTTTATGTATGTATAATATATTTAAGAAATTATTATACTTATTTTTTTATAATGTCGCATATACTTTCGTACCATTCAATCTATTGGAAAATGATAACATCTCTCATGTGTATGTGCAGACTACCACATCAATGAAGCTATGTGAATCGTTTTTCAATATATATTAATATGAATAGTAATAAGGATAGAATAAATAAATTAATATTATATGCATGAAATAATTATTATTATTTAATTTTTAATTAATATTAATCTTTTTTTTATCCCATTTATTGAAAAAAGGAAAATATATTTCATGCCATTGTTTATCCTACAATATATATGAATGATGTGATTAATTTTTTAATCGCTAATTTTTATGAAATATTATAAATTCATTTATAAGGAATATATATATATATATATATCATTTTTAACATTCTATATATTATGGAACAATGATCAATGTAAATGTAATGAGACTAACAAACTTAACCATACATGAATGTTAAAGCAGTTATTACCCAAAACTTGATATAATAAAGTAATTGTTAATAAGATGGTGATAAAATATAATATGTAAATAATATATGGTATAATATATATTATTATGGTTCTTTGATAGATTTATAATAAACATATATTTTTTATATAGGATTTTCAAACAATTATGACATACAAAAATCACAAGGTAAGGGGTTTTCATATAACTTTTACATCTATAAGATAAATTACATATTTACCAATTGTTTCTATTATTTCTTGTATCTTATTATTATGAATGTCTGTAATAATTATTATTATGAAAATTATGGGGATTTATAAATCCAAATATTATTATTTCTTTTAGTGGTCATATGATTCAAATGATAAACAAGTGGTAAATGATTTTTGTTTCAATCTCATTTTAATAGAGATTGTATAGGCTTGAATTTACACTAAATTAAATTATATGGTAAATTCATATTTTAATAATTTAAAATTCTTATAATATGTTCATTATTGTAAAATAAATATACTCTTTTCATTTTACCCACTTTTTTAACACAAGAGGCTAAAATAATGATATTAAAGAAAATCAAAATAATTTATCCCTTCCGTTGAAAACCCTTTTTCTTACATGTATATATTTTATAAAAAAATATTTATTAAATGTTTTTAATATTATCCTATAATATTTTATATTAATTTTTACAAATGATTTAATTTTTAAATATTAGATTAAAATTAATATTCATGACTTTCATTGAATGAAGTACTTTTTTACGTTATACAAAAGTGTGAATGAAATGTTTTCTTTTAAGTCGTTCAAAAAAATATAAATTTTTACCATTATGACCAATGAATTAATTAAAGTTTCCTTAATATTTTTTTAGTTATTTTCAATGAAAAAAATTTCTTAATATTTTTGAACATTTAGTTTATAAATGCAGATTTTAAATTAGAAAATTTATTTTCCTTAGGATTGTTTTATTGAATTATTTATCAAATTTCTATTTATCAGAGACAACATGATTTGATGATGATTATTATTTATTAGGGATATGATCCAATTATACCATCCTTATCCTTTAAATGTATGGTTTTTTTGTTATGAGATATTTATAAAATCCATTTATTTTCTAGGGGTTATGATATGAAGGATTGATGTAATAATCATAAAACACTTTTTATTTCCATGGGATATGTTATGATATGATAAATGTATTTTGATATTTCAGAAAACATATATATGGTTTTTATTATGTTGTTGGAGGTCTTAAAATTATATATATGTCTAATTTATTGTGACAATTAATATATATTATGAGATAGTTATGGAAAACAAGTCGATGGGCTTGATCCTCTATAGAAAACATGTTTATGTGCTTGATCCTCTATGGAAAAAAGGTATTGACTCTGGATCCATTAAGATTAGAAGTTATCATTATTTATCATTTAAATTCAAAATGGATTATAAACTTTCTGATGGGGAAATAGTTTTATGATGTTGACATATGGTTCATTATTGATTTATGGGGATTTATTACTTTAATGATCCATGTCTTTTATTATGATAATTATTTTTTTCCTAAATCATGTTATTTATCTTTCAAAAAGTACTTATGAACTTTTTATGTTATGATCTTGATCTTATAGACTTATTTTTATCATATTAATTAATATGATATTTGATTGTATCTTATATGACTATTCTTATAAAACTTTTGAGTTCACCCTTTCTTATGTTTCCATTCCCCAGATTATGATAATGGTTTTATGTTGGGGTTTTTATGAATAATAATCAATGGGATGCTATTTGTGATATATATTGAAGATATTTCATGAAATTATAAGATTATGTATGTAGTCTCGAAATACACTATACCTTTATAATCCCCAGGTGTATATAAGTGAAATATATTGAAATCTATTGAAGATATTTTTTTATGAAATTACTGGGTTGTTATAAATTTCATCCTTGATAATATATAATAGTAATATAAAGATGATGTAGAAGTCATTAAATCCCTTACAATGATCTCCATATTATGGGATTTCCCATAGAGTTCTGAACCACACCTAGTATCAACTAATACACCCATAGGAAACCAATATTCTCATATGAAACACATACTCCCATAAGAAACCAATATACTCAATGGAAACTATTATGCCCACTAACAAATAATACACCAATAGGTAACCAATACACCTAAATAAAACTAATATAACTATATCTCAGTGGGAAGTGAATCCCACCTATAACATCTCATGTCACAACCCTTATAATCTACTCAATCTCACTTTGCGAATTCAATATCTAAGGTGAAACTGAAAATCATCAGTTCCAAATTATCATATACAACCTATAATGTTCAATGTAAAATAGGGTCACTCAATCGGGTCCCCTCAATCATACCATGTATCGAATCCAAGCTTGTGTTCATTATTCCATCCAATTTCATGGGAAAACGCTTAGCAATCTAAGGGAAGAATTACCTTTGATTGTAACTGTTAACACTATAAGGCCTCACTATCCTCAATGATACAACCCCACTAGAATCAATCTCATGATATGGTACAAGTCTCATGACAATAACCTTGTAATCCAAAGTTAGTCTGATAACCTAACTTTTTCATAGATCACGTAGGGAATACCAATCCAATTTTTTTTCAACTTAACAGGGTTGGAAGACTCACCGCAAGCTAATATAAACTATCCCAACAGCTATAATGCATATCACATGACTTACATAAGCAAACCATTTCTATTTACCACATCCCATTACTTTTGGGTCATTATGGAAACTATATGAAGGGAAACTACATTTCATGAATTTCATTCCATTTTTATTCCAATGGGGTAAAAATACTATTGTGTAATAAGTTATCAATCATCATAATCATAGGTAACCAAACCAATTCACAAGGTCCCAACATGACCCTTGGTATTTTATCTAGTTCAATAATATTATTTATATTAAAAAATTTATTTAATAAAAGGGACCAAACGTCCATTGTGGAGGGAAAAAAATATTACAATAAATAGTAAACATGTATAAAACCATGAATCATTTAAAAAGGACTTCTTAATGAATACATAGCCTTTAACCCTTTAATTCACTGCCAAAAATCTATAATGATGTTGTTCTAATATCTTCTCAAAACCAGAAGAACCTATTTCTTCCTACAATAAAAAATAAATAAATATATTTTTTATAATTGATTTTTAAATGATTTTAAACAAAATAGTAATATATTTTTTAAAAAAATATATAGAAAAATAAATCAATAAAAACATTATATGATTATTGGAAAACAGCACCTCAGGATGTCCCCTATGAATGTTGAAAAAAACTCTCATTGAACTAAGGCAATTTCTCCACAATTTTTTGAAATCATTATCAAATACCTAGGAAAACCAATTCCAAAATCAAAGGGATATAATTTTAAATAAATTAGATGTATAAGATGATTAACATAACATAAATAATCAGAATAAGAAATTATTTATAAATGGTTGTGATACATTTATCCAAAAGTTGAAAAATTCTCATAGTTATATCATTCAACTTCTAGTTTCATCAATTCTTATAACCTATACATAATATAATATTTCATTAGATAAATTTTTAACATGAATTTAAAGATTAATTTAGGTTATTGAATCCCTTAGAGGTAGAAGTCAGCTAGAAACATCTTGGTAATTATTATCAAAATCATTTGGATAATATTAAATAGGATATGTAACTAAATATAAAAGCTACACTATTCTATATTTATTTATTCTATCAAATATGAATAGAATGATCCTATCATTTAGAAATTCATGGATTATATTTTAAATGAATTTGGATAAATGTTATCAACTCAAATATTAATTGTTATTATTATATGCCCTCTTATTTCCTTTGCAACATTTATATTATTGAAAATGGATACTTGAAAATTGAAAATGTTTAAAAATTGGTTGTTTTGTTATAAAAAGTTAAATTTTTCTTCAATATACTAGAACAGGTCCTAGAAAATGTCAAATTTAGGTGTTTTCTTATTAGATTAGAACTTGTCTTCTATCACGTGAATCAATTTTACTATTATTATGGGAAAAATAGAGTTTAATTTTTAAACCTCAGTATATTGTGGTTAACTAATCATTGTATCATGGTTTATCTCCAAAATTATGATAAATCAAAGATAAATTGAATTTGACTCATCATTCCCAGAAATGGATTCCTAAAATGAATTGTGACTAAAACAATATAGATGATGAAATTTTTTATATGTAATATGATTTTATATTGCTACAATTACATAACTGAATCCACCATTTCATATCCAATGCCACTATTCCATAATATAATCATAATGATATCTAATATGGCCACGATCAATCATAAAGGAAAATTTTATTTATATAAGTATAAGGCTAGGGGTATTACAGAATGAAAATCTCCAGAGAGGGAGGGAGGATGAATCTGGTTATATCATTTTAAAATGACACTTTCCAATGGTATTTTTGAATAATTATTATAAACTATATTCCATCGATCAAAATAAATACGATGTGAAGTATAATGTAATGTATACATAAGCTATCATTCTTGGTTCAACACACTATGATACGTAATAGATCTTAAAACTATGTTGTGAAAATTTACTAAAGTATACTACGTTAAATAATTGTCCAATTAAATTTTAGAGTGTCCTCATTGATCCTATAGATTTACAAACCAAACATTAATATTATAATTAAATACCTTAATCATATGAAATAACTCACTAATCCTATAAATAATAGTTTTATGATCATAGAAAACTAATAATATAATTTACCTCAATGGTGGTTTACAAATTCGACCAACTTCAATCAATAAAATGAATATAATCTTCTTATTTTCTAAAATAGGTATATAATTTGAATTTTTTTAACTCCCTATATACTCAAAATATCCATCTAACTCCTTACTATGTTGAGTAGGTCAGATATTTGACACAGTAATATGTGAATATATAAATTAACACTTATAAAAGTCTCTAATTTCAAGGATTATAAATGAAAAATTATTGTATAAAATTTCTATAAATACAGTCCAATCACTTTATATTTGAATCACATTATATTTATCAAAAGAAAATAACGTTAAATACAAGGAAAAATTTCATACCCTATAAATTCATTATGGGATGACATTTATTATGAAATGATAGCTTCCATTTTGAACTATATTGTTGTTTTAAAAACGTTATTGTGTCTTGATATTTAATTCAACCATAAATCCAAAATCTCTGGAGAAAAAATATTTTTAAACTATTTGAAACTCTCGAAATTATATGTTAAATAACCTCAATTCATGAACCCATTATGGAATATGAGGATAGATTACAAATTTAGACTAATCTAAGATTATCTTTAATCCAAATGTCATCATAAAACCCAATACTACAAACACAAAATACACAATAACAAATATAAAACTAAATTTATATATAATCTACTTAATGGAATATAAATATGATTAATTATATGGACTTTATATATTTAGTATGACCAATATCACATTAGACATTATCTAAATATGAAATTAGGGTTGAAATAAAAAATCGCCTACAAAGACATCATCAATCTTCATGATTTTCTAAAAACACAACCATGGAACAAAAATCACATATGTATTAATAAATAATCAATACATAACATGTTATCGATTACATAAAAAGAACTCTGGATAATAATATCTTTGATACTATGTGACACATATATTTTCCCCTTATTAATTTCCTGCCTTATATTGTAAAACTACAATTAATGTAAAATTGATATTTTATCCTCTAAAAAATCATAATGTTATTTTCCTCAATATTGTAAATATAAAAATGAATTTCTAATTCTTTGTTATTATAGTCTCAAGAAATAATCCCATCTATATTTCAGTTTGATAACCATTTCTTTTGTGGAGTATCCCATACATATTTATTTTCCAACAACCACAACTTAAAATAACCATTGTTAGACTCGAGTTCTATCCCAAAATCCTCACCTCAACCCAATGAACATGCATTTCAGCCACCTATTCAATGAAAATACAATTGTTCGAAATATATTTCACCACTATTTATCATCACTAAGATATACTGTTTAACGACTTTTATTCGCCAAACATTTCAAATAGGCATGAAAAATGATCTATAGTTTTGAATAAAAACTCTACGAATATGATCCAATTTATTTAGGGATATTCCACACAAAAAAAACCTATGAAACACCATATATCTGATACCTCTAAATAGGATTCCTTCCTCAATTTATGACTTCCCAGAATGAACACATAATCCCATATTATATTTTACCCTAAATCCAATTTATGTTGAGGGTTTTACAATCCAACCATATCTATTAACTAAAAATAATTGTGTAAATGGAAAAGTAGAATCTAATTTAGTATTGGGTTTGAATCCATTAATAAAAAAGGAAAATCTCCCCCAATAGTTACATATGATTAGTGTAATTTCATCCATTTTTCTCCTTGAGAAAAACTAATATATAACCCCCTTTTTAAATGAAAAAATATAGAACCACATTAAACACTAAAAACATATAAACACATTCATAAAAATGTTATAGGGGAGTGATAAAATACCTTTAAAAGAACCACTTGATGAAGATACTGCATAGCGGATTGAATAAAAAACTACAAATGTTGAAGTTTATATAAATACAGGACAAGGGATTCAATTTACAAAACCATTAATGTGGATAATGTTTGTTAGAATCATATATCAAACTAGTTTTTCTCGAACACATATATGTTCAGTTAATTGATAATTTATTTACAACATGGCTTTGATGGAAAATACTCTAATCTCACTAATCGTTACTCAACATTATTTTTACAGAATATATATTAAATCTCAATATGATTTATTCTTTTATTATAAACTGATTATTTTCTAGGATTAACAAAACTCATGTTATCACACTTAATAAAAATAATATATTTTAACCTAATTATAGTATCCCTATGATTTTTCTTACTACATACGTGTAGTTTACATGGTTGTGTTTCCACAAATATCATGTAATTCAATTTAAAAAGTTAAAATTATTAGTTATCACCATAAAATACATTCATTTTTTATTTATTAGTTACTGATACAAAAATTTAATTCTTATCAATTGATATTAGTGATATTAAATCACATTCCTAAATGTGTACCACCATTTACAACACTATTGAAATTTTTCCTTTTAGTTTTTATATTTTCCAAATAGCGTTTACTTATATTAAAAAAGTGCTACTATGATCATTATGATGTGAAATTATATTGATATGATGAGTTTAATCATTACCACCATGTATTATGAGGGAATTCACATCAAAAAAATTTTAAATTTATTGTATTATATATTATCATCTTCCTCAGATCATGATCTCATATATTCCACTCCATTTATGTTGTATAGATTCCACAATGGGTGCTCCACATTCATTAAAAATTGTACCCACTTTTCATTAAAAAATGAAATATTGCTTTGTACAGATATAGTATACCACATGTTACATAATTATAGAACACAAAGAAAGTTATTTCAAGGACCTTACACTACCAAGACATCTATATGTAGCATTTATGTGCATTAAATTTTATATTTCCAATAGATATTCATAATTATTCCTCAATTGTTTAAAAATATTACACATAAATTAATTATTAATATTTATTCCCATGTTGGGATCCTTATTTTACATCATAGAGAAATTATATCCACTATTAGGGACGAATAATCCATTTTAAAACATTACATTTAATGATACAACCACAAATATGTCCTTTATATTAATTTTCATATATATTATTATTTATTTATTCATCTATAATGGTGAAATAAATGCTTTTTCTAAACACAAATTCTTTGGGTCATCATAATCTTATTATGTTGTAAATTTAATTTATGTTTTTAGCCTGATTGATAATGCCACGTACTATTCCCTGATATGATTCGTCATATGATTTTTCACATTAATCTATTTTCATGATGAGATATTTTATCCTTTTTCTCCATATAAATCACACAAAAACAATATCTGTTGAGAACATATCAATTTTGTTGAATTCTTATCAGAATCTTCCATTAATATTATGTATGGAAGTATATGTTTTCTATAGAAGATGAAAATTTAGTATGTTAAATTTTTAAATGATAATAACACCTCATTTTTAGTATATTACTATATCTCCTCATTACTACTTTGGTAGATCCTTGGGTATTTATCCAAATTTAACATCTTTCATATATCAGTTTAATTTGGATTTTTCCCAAAAATGATTGTTTTTATCAATTTTATCAGGCCCCATATATTCATTTTCATGTTTATGTGTCTCTTTCAAATGTAAAAAATATTCCCAGAGTAATTTTTGGATTACTGTGCTTTTCATAAACCATTATTATATCCCATGTAATCTATTTTTTCACTATTATCTTGGGATTTAGGAGTCAAATAATAATATAAAAAAATTCATCAAAAACAAATAACAACTACTTTATGATACTCAATTTTATTATCTAGAAGCCTAACTCATTTTTTAATCAATCGATGTTATCATCATGATCATTAAATATGAGATTGATCATATTCAAATTCTATAAATTATTTGTGTTTTTAGATTTGTGGTTCATAAACTCATAATTTAACTAAGACTTATCCTCTTCAAATATATATATATATATATAATTGGGAATCATAGACAAGTCAATCAGATTTATAAATCTCATAACTTTATGAATTGATCTATTTATGTAAAACCAATAGATTCTCTTTGAGTCTTAATATTTACTCTAATTCAACATCATTTCCATCACATGAATCTAAAATTTTCCGAGATTCTATGACAAAGACATGGAATTATATGTTGAGGTCTATATAGACGTTAATTTATTGAACATAAGTTTATTCCATTCCATCATCTTCTTATAAAATAAATTTATTATTATTTAATAAATTAGTCCTACTATTGTCATGACTCGACCCTACCAGTCTTGAGTCGCAACTTCCCCAATCCTGCCTCTATAGGCTAGGGGTTGGTGACAAGCACCAAAGGAAAAAAAATCTTGGCGAGGCCTTTTCATATGTACCTGTACACACACACACAACCGACTCAATGCAGAAGTGCATAGTAAAAAATGAATCCAAAGTACAAATGACTATATCCCAACCATATTCATGCATCAGTTTCTAAATAGAAGTTGTAAAGTGCTGAAAAGTGGACTGACAAGTAAACTGAATAGAAAATGATAGAACACGAGCCCAACCAGAACGGTTCCACTACTCAGCCAAATGTAAACAAAAGTAAACAGCTGGTGAGTCTCGCAATGGAACGTCCTAGTCTGACCACTGAACATAGCCCAAGCTCCTATGTCCTCTATGCTCCTCTGTAGTCTCAATCGACCTGTCCATCATTTTCAAGGGCACATTGAGTGTGTGAAGAGCCCAAGATGGTCAGAGTATAATGTTACTTAGTAGGACACCCGAATGCTCGAGGGATAAACAAATGAGTTACTAAAATGGTGATTAGAAGACAAAACAAAGAACAATTTAAGAGTAAAATAGTGAGATTGCAGCTCAATCCAACAATAGAGTGAATGTAGAATCCTCTAAACCAAGATGAGTTACACACAAAAAGTATATGGCATGCCCCACGTGTCTTCGCACCTTCTAGAAGAAGAGTAACTACACCCAAGGATTGGGGATAGAAGTAGGGTATATATATATGTGCTCTACAAGAAGCCCGAACGTGTGTGCAAGGGATCTCTATCTCCAAGCATAGCCCATGAAAAGCCACGAACAGTTCTATGGATATTCATCACTATGGCCCAACAATCCTGCATGTCAATCTATCTCATAACTAAACCGTACAACCAAAGTCCCCGATCTGGTAGTCACTAAGAAAAGTCACTGAATAGCCTCATTTTTGAGTCCAAAAGAAGTTTTCAGGTAATCCAATGCCTAGCCCTGTTTGAGTGTAAACCCTAAGAGGTCGTCAAGTAACCCACTAACGAGCCCAGCTAGAGGGTAAACCGTAATGGACACGGGTAACCCACTACCCAACCCCAATAGAGGGTAAACCCAAAGGTTTACAGGTAACCCGCTACCTAGCCACACTTGAGGGTAAACCCAGAACAGGTTCGATAACTCTGCATTGCCCGTGCCATCACTGGGTGTCACTATCATCACTACAGTGTGTTGGTTCGAACTGTGTCAAAGTGTCCTCTGGCCAACACACTTTCATGGTACCACATTTAATGATATCTAAATGGAGACTCTGCATTCCCAAACCAATTACCCCGTTGAAATCCTCGCGGAAAAATGAGTGAGATAGACTATTTACATGCTAGAAACGGACTCCAGAAGAAAATGTTATTCAACACTAATTTATTCCCATACGACGTCTTGTGGGGCCCAAACCATGGTCCTAAATGAGGTTGGGGGAACTTCACCACCACTAAGAACTCACAAAAACTTTCCAAATCTACTATTCATTCACCCCAAACAAACGTCTGATGAAAAAGTCATAGTACACTACACACAACTTAATAGACTGCCCATATGGCCCACACTTCAACTCCACCTTCAATGCATGAAACTGTCCATGACTACATTGTCTCGACTCCAGGGTCACAATGCGAATAACAAAACCTTAAATAGACTGTGGATGAGCTCACACCATCTGAAACAAGAATCATTGTGAGGAACAAAATTATACTTAACGGGCGTGTCTCGCCACCGAGCCCCTGTCTCGAGAATTAAAAATCCATGAGACCATCTCAAAACCTCCATCTTGATCAGAGGATCATGTTTCCATAGACAAAACACAATTCTGATACTTGGTTTGAGAGTTCAAGGCATTTTAATGCCAAATAATGGAGATGGGGTGGGCAGGATCGGTTCGACCAGTCCACCCATTCTGTCCGGTGGTACACGACTTGCCTGCCCGGACCGCCCAATCCACCAAATCCTGCGTTTCATAGCACTTCGCCCTGACCATCTATATCCAGTCCGTCTCCCTCTCCATAGTAGCCATGTTTCGTTGGTCCCGGTCTACATCTGGGGTCATGAAGACCCTGATCTTCCACTTCACGCCGACCGACAAACTAGGTCGACCCGCGCCCCTGGCCTCCCGCATGTGCCGCTGACGCTGCCTGAGGATTATCTCATCGCTGCCAACCCAGACAACATGAGGAGCCGCTTCTGCCACTGTCCGGGATTTCTTGAGGAGCCACTACCTAGAGGATTCACCGGACCGCCATGCGGAGCCACCAGACCACACTGGAACCACCAGAAAATAGTGGTTTTTGGCCGGAAAACATCTCTGGGTCACCTTGGACACCCCGGGACCCAAAATTTTGATCTGAAGAATCGTTGGGAAGCTCGAATCGAGCCCTAAAAAAATATGGACCTTGATTGACATATATATAGAAATTAGACACAATAATTTATGTTTGATGAATATTCAGAAATTTAAAACGAAAGGCAACGAACCTACCTCGTAGGGGGTAGCCCATAGCTTCACAAACGACCCGTCGGAGCCGCAAACACCTCTCTAGTAAATAGATGGATAATGAAGGGAGGTTTATCCTATATTGGGAGAGCTTAATATAGGGAGAAGTTCAATGGAGGAAGAAGCGAGGGGTGGTTGTGTTTATGTATGGAAAAAAATTAATTAAAACATAATTAATTTTAGTCACCCACTAGTGGGCTCGTACTCGAACTCTCGACCAGGTCAAGGTTAAGCCGCTCCTATGGTAAAATCAATGTTTCTGAGCTCAGCAATGGTCTTGAAATTTTAATATAATCCTCCATTCAGATGTTAAAATGTTTTCACATGAAGCCTTAAGAATTACGAAAATGCCCCTGTTGGCGTTTTCCAAAGAAGGGTCATTCCAGCGAAAGTTACACCCCTCCTAGGGTAAACAGAATGCTCCAGATTCAATGGTGCCTTAGGATTTCCCAAATTAGCAACCATTTAGGAGTAATTATTTTTTATTTGTCCTGTCTATTATAAAATAACATAAAATTTTATTATGACCACACCGGGGCTCAGAATCACATGCCTTCTGAATGCCCTGATCTTGAATAACATCGAGTAAATTTCAAAGTCTTACAGGCTCAAAACCCGGGTTCATTGATCCTTCCATCCTTCATGTTTTTCATCCCCAATAAACAAAAATACAAAAACAACTTGGTATACTGAGACCACATCTTGATCTCACGTTCTCAGGTGCTCTCTTGCACCCTACCAAGCTCCCACAACACACGAACCATGGGAATGGTCCATCCATGCGGAGTCCACTCCTGCTAGTCCTCAATCACAACCAGGTACTCCACAATGGTTCTCCATACTCAATGTCTAGATCCCCCTAATCGATGACATGTGTGGTGTCATGCATGTATTTCCTCGGATGCGAAACGTGGAAGATGTCATGCACCCTCTCGAGCTGTGGTGGTAGTGCAAGACGTTAGGAAACCTCACCAACCCTGCGTATGATCTCAAAGGGCCCAATGAAACTTTGAGATAACTTGCCCCCCTGAATGAACCTCCATGTTCAAAGCCGCGGGGATACTACCAAAAAGACATTGTCTCCCTGCTCGAACACCAAAGTCCTGAGACAATGTTCTGTATAAGACTTATGTCTGCTCAGAGCCATCCTTATCCTCTCATGAATGACATGCACCTTCTCAGTCATTACACACACCAACTCTGGGCCACGATGTGGACTCCCCAACCTCTGTCCAACTCAACGGTGATGTGGAGGGTCTCTCGTAGAGGGCCTAAAAAATTTCCATGCTGATAGTAGAGTGGTAACAGTTGTTATACATGAACTCCACCAAGGGAATGTGATCCTCTCATATTAGGAAAATGTCTAACACACATGCCCTGAGCATATCCTCCAACACATGGATAGTGTGCTTGGTCATCCAGTCCTTCTGAGGGTAAAAAGTTGTACTCATCTGCAGCTGAGTCCCAAATTCCTCCTACAGGCCTCACAACAATCGCAACATAAACCATGCTTCACAGTTGGAGACGATTGTAGAGTGTACCCCATGAAGGTGGACGATCTCCCTAATGTACAGCTGCCCCAGAATCTCTACGAAACTCTTCTGTCTGATGGCAAGGAAGTGTGCCGACTTTTTTGAGTCAATCCTACATCACCCAAATTGAATCATGGCCCTTCACTGTGCACAAAATCCCCATGAGAATACCATTGATATGCTATTGTAATTCTTCTCCAGGATATCAAGGGGCTGCAATAACCCTACCGAAACTTGATGCTCTGCCTTCACCTACTAACAGGTAAGAAAATGAGATATGAACTAGGCTATGCTCTGCTTCATGTCAGACCACCAAAACTGCCATTGAAGGTCTCTTTACATCTTTCCCATATCGGGATGTACATCCAAGTGAGAAGTGTGGAATTCCAGCATCACCTCCTCCCACATGTCCACTGGTACTACGGCTTGTCCCTGGAAAAGGATCTTATGATTCCCTCTTTAGGAATACCCATAGGGTGCGCCGCTCGTGGATATCTGACCACACAGTACCTCGCTGTCGATATCCCCCAGCTATGAATCTCACACACACTCAAGGATAGAAGGAGTCAGCATCACAAACAACAGAAAAGTTGTACCCTCCTGCTCCACCAATGTCAGATATAGGGAAGCAAACTGCTCTGAAGATTCCGACACTTGATGAGCCTTTGAAATCATTCTAAGAGCATTTGCGACTACGTTTCACTTACATGGAGTGTAGATTATATCGAAATCATAATCATGCTGAAACTCCATCCAGCTCCTTTGAATCTGATTAAGAACCTTGTATGTTAAGATTTACAGGAGGATATGGTAGTCTGAGTAGACCACAAAACACTCACCCAGAATGTAGTGTCTCCATAACCTGATGGCGAAGACCACCGTTGCCAGCTCCAAATCATGAGTTGCATAATTCTTCTCATGGGGCCTCAACTGCCTCAACCCATACACAGCCATTGACTACTGCTGCATCAACATGCACCCGATCCTAGCTCTTGATGGGTCTTAGTATACCCTGAACCCAACTTCGTCCTCTGGCAGCCTCAGCACTGAAGCACTAGTCAACCTCCGGCTCAGCTCATCGAAGGCCTTCTCTCACTGATCAGTCAAAGTGAATGGTCATCCCTTCCATGTCAAAGGGAAAAAATGGGTGTCAATCTTGTAAAAGACTTCCACGAACCTCCTATAGTACCCTTCTAATCCCAGGAGGCTCCACAACTCTGATGCATTCTTTGTGGCTCCCAAGAAAGCACTACCACTATCTATGTGGGATCTACGACCAAACCCTATTCTAAAATGGATTTCCCCAAAAAGTGATCCTCATGAATCATGAAATGACACATTGAGAGCTTCCCATGCAACTGGTGCTCCTAGAGTAAGTCTAGGACCATCCTCAAATGATCCGCGTGCTCCTCCTCCATCACAGATTAGATGAGTATGTCATCAATAAAGACAACCACAAACCTGTCCAAGTATGAATGTAAGATCTAGTTCATCAATGCCATGAATACTATGGGGGTTTTTGTCCCACCAAAACTACATTACAAGAAACTCGTAATTCCCATAACGACAACGGAAATCCAACTTTGGGATGTCAGCCTCAAGAACCTGCAACTGGTGGTAACCAGAACGAAGATCAATCTTAGAGAACCACTTCACACCACTCAACTGGTCGAAGAGGTCGTCAATCCTCAACAAAGGGTACTTGTTCTTTAACATGGGCTCTTTCCAGCGATGATAATCCACACAAAGCCACAGTCTTCCATCTGACAATTTCACATTAAAAACTGGTGCTACCCTGGGGGACACACTAGGTCTGACGAATACCTTCTCAATAAGGTCCTCTAACAGAATTAGTAGCCCCCGATGCTCTGTGGGTGCCATCTAATATGATGCACATGATATCGGGGTAGTCCCTGGCTGCAAGTCAATGCATAAATCCATCTATGGCCTCAAAGGTGGTCGTGGGACTTCCTCGGGAATGACATCCATGTAGTCCTCTACAATAGTAGGAATCCAGGTGCCTGTAGTGTCTACTACTCCAAGAGAAATACACAACAACTGGTGAGAAAAAGGTCATGGTCTGCATCTCAGAGTACCCATATTCTCTGCCACGAGGTCTCATTCACCATGGATGGGGAAACTCGTTCCATTAGAATGTATGCATCAGACTCATTTGCGACAAAAGTCGTTCTAGGAATGAACCATAGAAATCCACTCCATGCCCAGGATGACATCGTAAGGTTCCATCTTGACAACCAGTAGGTCCCACATGAAACTATCTCCTCTAAATGACAGATCGCACTGTCTTCAAACAAAGGTCACTTACCAGGGACTCCCTGTACGAAGTTCGAGGCTAAGCACGTGTGTCAGTGCCACTACTGGGAGTTCCAAATCCTGTACCAAAATAAGAAATATAAAAGAGTGGCTAGAGTCTGTGTCTACTAGTACCGAATCAATCATATAGTAAACAAAAAGTGTACCTTGGACTATATCATGTGTTGGGGGCTCACGAACACCCATAGCCTAAAGCTACCCGCAACCCCTACCGCAAGCTCCATGATCCTGGCATGGGACACCCATTGGTGGTGGTGGATGGAACTCGAAACGTTGTCCCCCACATCCAGGTCCTACTACTTTGCCTGTGCCGCCTCCATGGGGACCACCCTATCTTCACCTGGGAGATCCCTGGTCACGGTGCTACCTCTTTCGCTGTGGTGCACCCACTGCCTGCCACGACTGTTCGAAACGCCTGGTCGGGAAGTCCCATGGTAGGTGACCCAGTCCGTTACAAGAATAACACCAGATCACTCTTGAATTCCCTAGTGCTCTACGGTGCCATTGTGGTGTACGACCCTGCCCCTGAGTCTGCTCATGGAAGGATATCCTTGACTGAGGCTCACCTCTTTATCGCAACCCATATGTTGCGAGTAGCATGTCAGATCAGTAAACTGGGAATAGTACTATGTCACAGTCATCCCCCTACTTCTGCTATAGAAGATCTTGAATCTGAATAGATTGTAAACAAGAGGTGGAGTACTCTTCTTAGAAGAGCTGCTGGAAGTAGTCCCATGTGAAAGACGACTCATCGTGTGACTTTGTAACCAAACCCTACCACCCCCTACCATCCTGAAAAAAATTATGGTAGCTAGGACTACCATCTAGTCCTCTGGTATCCGTACTATCCTGAAAAGTAGGTCCCCAGACTCTAACCAGTCTTCCGCTGCCTGGGGATCCGGGTCCCCTCAGAACTTCTTCGGCCGCTGACGCCGGATGTCTCGGAGTGTACTCAACCTACTCTAAACCTCATCCTATTATTACTATACTAACCACCACTCTCCAGATGGAGGGGATACTACTAAACCACTGGTTGGAAAGGGATCACATGAGGGTCCCTGAACTGATGCCTTGTCACTAACCAGGTCGTCATCACGATCTTGAGAGGGTAAAATGGCTGGCTGTTGTCGTTGGGGAATCCTAAAAATTATCAAGGATCACCATGATCAGATGATCATATATATATATATATCAGTAACAACAAAGGGGAGTTGACTCAAAAAGGAAAGTCACTGACTCAATCCTACCAGATGCATGGTCCAAATTACCTACAACAAGTGTCTTAGTGTGCCGAGTTGACAAGCAGGTTATCAGGGTCCTGGTGAATGGATACGTTGGCCGCCCATACCATCACTAGACTCCCTGGCCTGAGAGACACTCTTGAGACACATCGACACTATTTCCCTAAATCAAAACCAATTCCTTTTTATGTACATATGAACAATGCCCCAAGGAACGAACCACCTCTGGTACCACATTATCACAACCCGACCCTACCGGTCTCGATCTGCAAATACCACATGCCCACCTCCATAGGCCAGGGTTGGAAACTGGCGCCAAAGGTGTAACAATCTCAGGGAGGTTGTTTCCTAACTACTTGTACATACACACACACAACCCACTCAATGTAGAATTAAAGAGTAAAAAGGAAACCAAAATACAGACAACTATAACCCAACCACAGTCATGAATCATCTTCTTAATAGAACAATTAAAATTATTGAAAAGTGGACTAACAAGTAAACTAAACAGAAAAGGGGTAAACACGCGCTCCAGCAGAAAACTACCACAACCCGGTAAAAGGTAAATGAAAGTAAACAATTGTTGAGTCTCACACCAGAATGCCCTACTACGACCACTAAACGCAGCCCAATGTCTTGTTTCCTCTATGCTCCTCTGTAGTCTCGATCGACCTGTCTGTCATCTGCAAGGGAACACCATGTGTAGGAAAAGCACAAGCATGGTTTAGTATAAAGTTACTCATTATGATGCCCTGAAAGCTCGAGGGAGAAACAAAGGAGGTACTAAAACGGTGAGCAGTAGATAGAACAAAGAACAATGTAAGAGTACAATAGCGAGAGTACAGCTCATCCCAAAAAAAAGAAAGAAAGTAGACTCATCCAAACCAAGAGAAGTTAGACATGGTAAGTACATGGCATACCCTGCACATCATTACCCCTCCTAGAAGGAGTGTCACTGCACCCAATGAGTGGGGACCAAAGTAGGGTGTATACATATATATTCTCATCATGAAACCCGAACGAGTGTGTAAGGGGATCTCTATCTCCATGCACAACACATGCAAATTCACCAACAGTTCTATGGATATCTATCACTAATGCCCAATAGTCCCACACGTCAAGCTATGTCATCACTAAATCATACAACCAAGGGTCTCGCACCGGTAATCACAGAGAAAAGTCACTGAGTGGCCTCATAGAAAGGGCTGAGTTTGAACGACGTTTTTGGGTAACCCACTGCCCAACCCAGCTAGAGGGTAAACCCTAAGAGGTCGTTAGGTAACCCACTACCTATCCCAGATGGAGGGTAAACCCTAAGGACAATGAGTAACCACTGCCTCGTCCCGCTGGAGGATATACCCTATGGTTAACGGGTAACCCACTGCCCAGCCCCGCTGGAGGATAAACACTAATACGCCAGTGGGTAACCCACTGTCCAGCCCCGCTAGAGGGTAAACCCAAAACTGGTTTGATAACTCTGCATTGCTCGTCCCATAACTGGGTGTCACTATCATCACTACCATTCATTGGTTCGGAGTGAGTCAAAGGGACCTCCGACCAAGGCCCTTTCATGTTTCCACATTTAACGAGATCTCAAAAGAGGATCTGCACGCCCAAACCAATTAAACTGTTGCAATACTCCCAGAAAAACACATGAGATAGACTATTTACTCGCTTGAAACAGACTCCAGATGAAAATTTCATTCAACACCTCTTTATGCGCATACGACTCCTCATGTGGCCCAATCCTCAGTCCTAAAAGTGGTCAGGTGAAATGCGCCTAAAACGGACTCCGGATGTTGTAACACCCCGAGATTTTTTGAAATATATTATTTTTAATTTAATTACTATCTTGTGTTGTTTGCTACACCAAAATAAGCTTTCACCACATGCATCCCTGACTTGGCTTGCATTACACGCAACCACGACCTTCTACTATAGCGTGTGTTGTATGCAGTACTGAGTTTTACTAAACAACGATATTTTATATAAACTAGCCGTTATGAATAGTAATAACAACTTTTTTAAATTTTATAAATTTTATCATTCGAAATGGACTTCATTTTTGGATTCGGAATATAGAAATTAGCCTAGGGTTATTTTTTGGTATTTTATGAAAACGTTCAAGTTTTTATGAATAGTGAAAACACTGGGTTACTATTTTAAAACTGACTTTTTATTTAAATAATTATTTATTATATTTAAATTTATTTTAGGTCAAAATTGATACATAATACCTATATAAGTTCAATGTAATTCATTTGAGTCATTTTATAATAATTTTTATATATTTAAAAATTTTATTGAACTTTTCACTATCTTTTACCCACCTACTTGGTGCATTTTAAAATTTACATAAAACATAATTTTACAACTTTTGTGAGTTGAGTTTTAAAAATATGAGAGACATGGTTATTATCAAGGAGTAAAATGTGGTTCAATAAGATAAAAATAATTTTTGGTGAAAAGTAACTTTCTACTTTTATTTACCAAGGTTAAAAGTAAATAAGGTAATTAAGGGTAAAAATGATATTATTATTACCCTAACAGATGTCCTAATACTATTGGATAAGTTTAATTCGACAAAAAAAAACCTTAGGAATAAAATATAACCCTTTAGGTACACTTGGAATAGATTTGGAAATTTATTATTATTTTATTTAATGAAGAGTTATAATAGGTAAATTCAATGCTTAATAAATATAAAATTTTTAATATAGGGTTATACATAAGATAAATTCAACTATAAATATTCATTAGAAATATAAATAGTTTTCCTACATAATGGTATTTTATTTATAAATTTTAGAAACTAAATAGTTTAATTTATTTATGACACAATGATGATGCAATAATTACCTTATTAATGCAATATTTACATAAATGATGTTATAAATACCCAAATAAATGTAATTTTATACTTTTTATGAATTCCACATATATTATAGGTTTATATGTCATGTTAGTAATGATTGAATTTACTTTTTCTAAACAAATCATGTTGTTATTATTTTCAAAAAAATCAATTACCTAATAGTGTCAAAATTTACATAATATAGTTTTTAAAACAAATATTATATTATTAATTGTTATTATATTCATAAAAATCAATGGTTCGGCCAAATGACTTATATAAAATTATATATATTAATAATTAACCACTTGTGGTTCGTTTGTCTTGTTATAGTAATTTTATTAACCTTATAGTGTAAGAAAACATAAAGTCATGGTAAAAGGTAAATTATTTATCTTAGAGTTAAATCTAAATGATAAGTCTAAAATAGTAACCTAAACATGTCTAAAAAATTTTAGTTGAGAGGATTTAGACCCATCCCCACATTGGATTCTAAATAAATCAACTTGGAGCTATTAAAAACCGAATATGACTTTATTAAAAAATAATATTTTATGTTTTTCCTAAGGTGCCCTCTCCTCCCTTATAAAAAGGGCACCCCTTCCCTCTTCTATTCACACCATTTTTAGCCTTGAATCTCATCCAAACTCTGCCAATTAATCTTCTCATCCTCTCTAGGTATATCATAGAGGTCCTGGTCATCTCAAAAGACCAACTCTAGTGCCCTAAGAAGGAGTTTAAAGGAGGTGAATCGAGGAAGAGGTAATCTCTTATACCGATGCTTTCATGTTTATTTCTTCTTATACTTCCTATTCTTTAGTTGGTTCATTATAAAGTAATAAAATCAGTATTAATTATATACTTATATTTTATTATAAAAATTAAACAACCTATTTTCACCTTCTATCCATCCTATGGAAAACGAAATCACCGCGCGTGTGTACGTACGAAATACCTTCTCCACACCGTGGTGTAATCAGTTTTTCCACCACCACCTTAAATGGATGGGTATAATTGTGTAAATAATAACTATATATGATTATTATAACATCATAATGATTCTATGATAATATATCATACACTCCAATTCTAGTCAATAAATATAGGAACAATATCATCACTCGTGCGTATGTACGGATTACCATCTCCACAACGCGATGATATTCATTTTCCATGTTAACAATTCATGAATGATTATAAAGTAAATATAATAAGTAATCATGAAATATATGAAATAATAATTCTACTGGATTAATGTATAAATATATGTATTTCATCTACATAATTTGAAGTGCACTGTGTTGCATTTGTTATCAATGAGGCATGATGTTGTCATGGAATGAATGGATGTCAAGGAATGTCAAGATGTGAATGACAAAGGATGTGATGGTGATGGTGATGAATGGAGAATAACCATGGTAATAAGAGGCATGTCACTTAGGATATTCACTAAGTGGCATAGGATATGTGGTTGAAACATTCTCTATAAACATCAGATGATTGTTGAACTGATCTTTAAGTTCCAAGAACTTGTATCAACTAGATACAAAGTCACAACAATGATTAGAAGACCATGCATTGTAAAGACATTGCATGAGGAGTTAGAGGTTGATCAATCCACAATCACTAAGTGGATGAAGTGGATTAATGATGTCCATGTACTAATTATTAGTGCATGAGAATTGAAGAAGATCCAACTTGATCTCTGATTAGATCAATGGAGAACATTGAAGAATTTGTCTGATTCAGGATCTCGGTTGAAGATGAAGAACCTTTGGAATTCCTAAGTAAAGAATTACATGAGGAAGCTTGAAGAAGAATTGAAGAATTCTTAAGAAGAAGAGAAAAGAAGGAATGGATTGGGAGTTGTGGCATTTAGCCTTTTTACATATGGATCACTTTGTTTTTATACAAGTAATCATTCTTTACTTTGCCAAAAAAATTGGCCAGCCAAGGGAACCTTGTGGGTTCAACCCCAAGGAACATGTGGGCCTAATGCGCCACGCCCATGGGGGAACCCATGGGGAAAACCCTAAGGCGGCAGAAGGGCCACACGGTGATGAACCCATGTGACAGGGGCGCAGGAGCGCGCGCCCGAGACATGCTTGGTGGGCGCTAGAGCGCACCCGTAGAGTGGAAGGAGTGGGCGCAGAAGCACGCCCGCAGAAGACCCGGTGCAAGGCAGCACCGAGTGGAGGGAGAAGAGATAATTGAACTAAGGGCCGCAGCGCTACATTGATAAGGCGCTGAAAACACTTGCGCCGTTTCGATGTGGGATCGAAAAATTCGGCCGGGATCTAATCCAGGCCTTCCATCTGATCGCGCGGATTATCTGGACCGCACGATGCATCCCGCGGCCCGCGATCTAATCTCCACCATTGGACATCATTTAAATCTGGATCCAATGGCGCTCGAGCTCGTCTCCTTCCTTGAGGTCGCTGAAGCAACCCCCGACATCCCTCGTTGAACCAGGCGTCTCCCGTGAGGTGATTTCGAGCATCCAGCCACCTCCGACGAATCTGAAGACTCCATCGAGCTCGTCTGGCCCTAATGAACTGATCCATGTAAAGAAATGAGCTTGCATGTAATGTTTGGGAGAATTCGGCCGTGGCCGAGGCATGCAGACCTGTCGAAGGTTGTGAGGATTATTGTTGTGCATGGCATGGACCAAAGGAAGGCCATGCATGCGTTCTATGTTGCATGCACGTAAAGATAATGATGCCCGAAGACAATGAAAGGGAACTCGCGTGAACCGAGGAGAGAGTTCATGATTTTAAATATTTTAAAGAACCGAAAACTTCTGGATTTTGAAGTTAAATCACGCGGAAGATTTGTGGAGTTTCTCTGCCTATAAAAAGAGCATCCGGGGCTCTCATAACGCTTGCTGAAACATTGAAGATCCGCGGAGCATTCTCTGCCTCGCGAAGGAAAGATCCATAGCGCAAGTACCTTGCACGGCTGAGTCCCTTGCGTGCTATTCCTTTGCGCGACAAGAAGTAGAGGATTGGGCAGCGCCAACTTGCGCGCCCCCTCTGTGCACCGTGCCCCATGCGCAGTTTGCACTTGCGCGCCCAAGGTGTCCTTGCAACCTTGTGGCTTGCGCGCATCGCGGTGTTTCATCCTGCACAACCGAGTGCTTGCACGCCACTTACCCCTTGCATGCCGCTTGCACCGAGGACCTTGCGCGCCTTGTCCAGTGTGACCCTGCGCGGCTGTGAAGAGAGGAATTCAGCACCCCTTGCGCGCTTATTTTGAAGGCGGAGTTCGGGCAGTGTGTGCACAAGAAGTGGGAGGCAGAGACCATTGTGGCTTGAGTGCCCAAGGAGAACCGAGGATTTGCCTTGAGTGTGTGCCAAGTGATAAACCCTTGCTTTTTGTGTGCAAGAGGAACAAATAACCAAGAGGCCGATACTTACACTTAAATGAACTAAGACTAAATGAGTTGGTCGTAGCCTTGGGTGTGTGCAAGGAGGAGAATAGGCCAAGTCTCAAGTGTGTGAAAAGTGAAACAAGTGTGTGCAAAAAGAGAACAAGGACGAACCTTAGTGTGTGTGCAAACTAAAGTGTACACACTAAGAAGAAACAGAAGGGGACTCTCACACTAAGGTAGAACACACAATCTAAGTGTGTAGACAAAAAGAAAAAAGAGTGTGAAGAAGGAAGTGGTGTGTGTGGAAAAAGACTATTACACTCTTTGAGTGTTTATCACACCAAGAAGATGGAAAGGGGAGTGCATGCATGCATTCATGCACGCACACACGTGAAGAAAGCTAAATCAGGATGTGTGCATGTGAGTTTTCCAAGATTGAGAGTTCATGAAGATTTGAGAAGACCATGCAGTTAGTGCATGAGGAAGAAGAGTTGCCATGCACTCAGTGCATGAAGAAGAAGTGAAGTGAGACTGGACCAGACTGAAGATAAAGATATCAGTTGTCTGAGTATTCAGTAGTTGGAGAGAAGCCGGGTCATCCTTAGAAGAAGGTGATAAAGCCCGAGAAAGATGAGAAGACCTGATCAACTCAAGTGATTAGAGGTATAGAGCAAGGCCAGGAGCCTTTATCCCAGGCTGCTGAAGATACTTGAAGAGATTAAAGAGGAGAAGCGCTACTCGTGCGACTCGAGGAGCCAGGAGAAGCCCCCTGTGAGACTCAGGGCGGAAGAAGTCTTCAGTGGGATTCTGGAGAAGGCCAGTGGGACTCTGGTAACACTATGGGACGCAGTATAACGACCCTCCTGTGGAACTCAGGAGAGATACAGTGGGATGCTGTATCGACCATTGTAATACTAACAGATTATAATGGGAGAAACCATGTTGGGGTGTTTAACCAACATGGAAAGGACGTAGGCCTTTCGTGCCGAACCTTGTAAATCCTTGTGTCCAGTTCCTTTACTATTACTGCATATTCGGTGGAAAGGTATGAGATACAAGAAGAGTGGATCGAGGCTTTAACCAGCCATAGAGGTTTAATTGATTAAGAATAAATTAGTAAAAAAATTTAAGGGATCACTGATTCACCCCCTCCCCCTCTCAGTGATTCACACTGATCTGGGCACTTCAATTGGTATCAGAGGGAAGGATACCTCTAAAAGTTCGAAGGAGTCTTTTTCAAGTGCATATTTGAGGAAGTGAGCAAATACCCTCAAATGGAGATATCTTCCAAGACTTTGAAAAACAGGATGAAGAAACAGGCCAAGAAGATGAAGAAGAAAGTTGTTTCAATCAGAGAAACTCCTTTTATGGAAGGTACTGTGAAAGTCACATCAGATGACAATTCCTTCTATCATTCTTCTGATGAAGCCTGCTCTAGCTGTGATGAAGTTAGAACATACGATGATCTTCTAAATGCACTCAAATATCTTCAGAAGAGAGTCCCCAAGGAAGTGGCAATGTGTATAGATACAGAAATCCTTGATCTTCAAGAAGAAAAATTACAGCTAGAAGATGAAGCCAATTCTCTGGAAGATCAATTGGCTAAAAGGGTTGGCATAACCAACACTCTCAGAATGCTGGTAAATGCCAAAGATGAAACTGTTACCCTTTACAATGAAAGATATAAAGATACTGCTGAAGAATTGCAAAGAAGCCTTTCTGAGAAAGAATTATTTAAGATAATGGTTAAATATTTTTACCATGCACTGGAGAAAAGTCATAGAGTATCAATGGTTGTCAGAGATGCTCAACTTGAAGACAAAGTAAAAAAGGGTGAAGGAGCTTGACAATTCATTGCTAGAAATGAAGAAGGTGCATGAAGACCAGATGAATCAGCTGGTAGAGACATGGGAAGGAAGGCTAAGAACTGTTGAGGAAGAGAAGAACTCCCTCAACATGAAATGCTTAAAATTAGAGGTGATATTGACAAATCAGCTATCACCCAAAGCTGAAGCCTCCCAGTCAGTTGGAAGTAGAAATTTTGCTACACAAGTATGCTTTGAGAAGGTTGATTCTAAAAGAAAGACATCCTCTAAGAAAAGTGCAACATCTTCCAAGAAGAAGGTACCGTCCATCCCATCTTGTACTCTTGCTTCTAAATGTGTTTCCACAAAAAGTTCAGGATGGAAGAGTAATTCCAATCAAGTATGGATGAAGAAGATGCAGAAGCAGAGCTCTCCTGAAGCAACACAAAAAGTCAAGAAAACTGCCCAGCAATCAGAATTACTGAATAGGTCAAGATTTGTGGGTCAGTGTTGGTGTTGTAATAAGTATGGGCACTGTGCAAAGGATTGTTGGTACAATCCACTAAATGTGAAAGCAGAAAGAAAGCCCATGCCAAGGGGGAGCAAGCCAGAAGAAAAAAAGCATCATCCACAGGTCCAGAGACATCTGTATACTGCTAACTGATTTGGATTACTTGATAACATCTGGGAAGTTTGCAAAAGTGGTCAAAAGGATGATACATGTCAATCTCCAACTGTATGCAAAGCTGGAAAGAAGAAAAGATCACAGAACCTGGCTAAGAGATATTCCTTGGGAAGCAAGAAGAAAGTTGACAAAGCTCCCAAGAAGATTATCAAGAATGAAGAGAAGTCCTTGGATTCTAGATCCAAGAAGGGTGAGTCATTCAGAAGGACCACCAAGAAGAAGTGCTTCTACTGTGGAAAGAATGGTCATACCATGGATCTTTGCAAACAAGCCATGGAAATCAATAGAAGCCAACTGAACTCAAAAATACAATCAATCCAGAAGAAGCAGAAGGGATTGATTGAAAACAAGTTGCCTAATAAAGGTAGCTTGACAGCATCAAAAGAACCATGTGGAACTTCCAGAACTGAGGCCACTCTTCCAAGTGATTTACTAGTCATATGGCCGAATCAGTTTCAACTTGCCAGAGAACTGCGGAGAGCTGAAGATGAAGCACTGGCAATTGCTAAAGAAAAAGGGAAGAAGAAGGTTTCACATGAAGAGGTGTTGAGATCCACACAAACACAAAAATCATTGAAGATCAAATGTGCAAGTGTGAAGAATGGTGAAAATGGTACATCTCGGTTGAGAGAATCTTCTCAACCTTGTTGTTCACATTGATGAACCAAGGAGGTTCCATCTTATTCCCTAATCACTTGTATTTACATGTGCTAACATTGCAGGGAATTGAATCTGATGATCATTCTCAGCTGGAGGATGGTTTGGAAAGAATAGAGTGCACCCCTTGAGGGGGATCCAATCTGGAGAAGATGGTATTCTGAGATTTAATTCCATCTTGTGAAGAATGAAAGGGGGAGCTTTATCTTTGCACTGAACTTTCTAATGATTTTTGTAAAGTATGTGCATGATTTAGCAATTCATTGAATATCTGAAAGTTTTCAACCCCTAAGCATGATCTCACATGTATAGTGAATGTGGACAGCATTGAAAAACCTTGGTTACATCAGTCTTTTTTTCTACACAGGGTTAGCCCAAGTAGACTTAGAGTTGATCTACTAAAGGTTCTTTGCTAAAGAGAACATGTTACATCATCCCTCTCTTGTAATTTTCAAGAAGATTCTTTTCAAAGGGAGGAAGAGATATTTGAAAGTGAACCACACCACACCTTTGCATTTGATTGCCAATAAGGGGGAGAAAATATTGGCACACATATTGACCCATTCATATGTTCCAAAGAAGTGTATTGACAACAAATACAAAGGGGAGATTGAAGTGCATTGTGTTGCATTTGTTCTCAATGAGGCATGATGTTGTCATGGAATGAATGGATGTCAAGGAATGTCAAGATGTGAATGAAAAAGGATGTGATGGTGATGGTGATGAATGGAGAATAACCATGGTACTAAGAGGCATGTCACTTAGGAGATTCACTAAGTGGTAAAGGAGATGTGGTTGAAACATTTTCTATGAACATCAGATGATTGCTGAACTGATCTTTAAGTTCCAAGAACTTGTATCAACTGGATACAAAGTCACAACAATGATTAGAAGACCATGCATTGTGAAGACAATGAATGAGGAGTTAGAAGTTGATCCATCCACAATCACTAAGAGGATGAAGTGGATTAATGAAGTCCATGTACTAATTCTTAGTGCATGTAAATTGAAGAAGATCCAACTTCATCTCTGATTAGATCAAGGGAGAACATTGAAGAATTTGTCTGATTCAAGAGCTCGGTTGAAGATGATGAACCTTTTGAATTCCTAAGTAAAGAATTACATGAGGAATCTTGAAGAAGAATGGAGGAATTCTTAAGATGAAGAGAAAAGAAGGAATGGCTTGGGAGTTGTGGCATTTGGATTTTTTACATATGGATCAATTTGTTTTTATACAAGTGATCATTCTTTACTCTGCCGCCGCCTTACGGATTGCCCCACGGGTTCCCCCATGGGCGTGGCGCCTTAGGCCCATGTGTGCCTTGGGAGTTGTGGCATTTGGCTTTTTTACATACGGATCACTTTGTTTTTATACAAGTAATCATTCTTTACTTTGCCAAAAAAATTGGCCAGCCAATGGCACCTTCTGGGTTCAACCCCAAGGCACACGTGGGACTAAGGCGCCACGCCCATGGGGGAACCCGTGGGGAAAGCCGTAAGGCGGCGGCAGAAGGGCCACGCGGATCAACCCACGCGGCAGGGGCGCAGGAGCGCGCGCCCGCAGAGTGGCAGGAGTTCGCGCAGAAGCGCGATATCAAGGGACCCGGTGCGGGGCGGCACCGAGTGGAGGGAGAAGAGATAATCGAACTAAGGACCGCAGTGCTACATTGATAAGGAGATGAAAAAACTTGCGCTGTTTCGATGTGGGATCGAAAAATTTGGCCGGGATCTAATCCAGGCCGTCCATCTGATCACGCGGATTAACTGGACCGCACGATGCATCTCGCGGCCCGCGATCTAATCTCCACCATTGGACATCATTTAAATATGGATCCAACGGCGCTCGAGCTCGTCTCCTTCCTCGAGATCACTGAAGCAACCCCCGATGTCCATCGCTGAACCAGGCGTCTCCCGTGAGGTGATTTCGAGCATCCGTCCACCTCCGACGAATCTGAAGACTCCATCGAGCTCTTCTGGCCCTAATGAACTGATCCATGTAAAGAAATGAGCTTGCATGTAATGTTTGAGAGAATTCTCCCATGGCCGAGGCATGAAAACCTGCCGAAGGTCGTGAGGATTATTGTTGTGCATGGCTTGGACCGAAGGAAGTCCGTGCATGCGTTCTAAGTTGCATGCACATGAAGATAATGAAGCCCGAAGACAAATAAAGGGAACCCGCGTGAACCGAGGAGAGAGTTCAAGATTTTAAAGAACCGAAATCTTCGGGATTTTGAAGTTAAATCACGCGAAAGATTTGAGGCGTTTCCCTGCCTATAAAAAGAGCATCTGAGGCTCTCATAACGCTTCCTGAAACGTTGAAGATCCGCGGAGCATCCTCTGCCTCACGAAGGAAAGAGCCACCGCGCAAGTACCTTGCGCGGCTGAGTCCCTTGCGCGCTATTCCTTTGCGCGACAAGAAGTAGAGGATTGGGCAGCGCCAACTTGCGCGCCCCCTCTATGCACTGTGCCCCCTGCGCGGTTTGCACTTGCGCGCCCAAGGTGTCTTCGCACTCTTGTGGCTTGCGCGCCTCGCGGTGTTGCATCCTGCACACCCGAGTGCTTGCGCGCCGCTTACCCATTGCGCGCCGCTTGCACCGAGGACCTTGCGCGCCTTGTCCAGTGTGACCCTGCGTGGCTGTGATGAGAGGAAGGCCGCACCCCTTGCGCGCCTATTTTTAAGGTGGAGTTCGGGCAGTGTGTGCACAAGAAGTGGGAGGTAGAGAACATTATGTCTTTAGTGCCCAAGGAGAACCGAGGCTTTTCCTTGAGTGTGTGCCAAGTGATATACCCTTGCTTTTTGTTTGCAAGAGGAACAAAGAACCAAGAGGCCGCGACTTACACTTAAATGAACTAATACTAAATGAGTTGGCCGTAGCCTTGGGTGTGCGCAAGGAGGAGAATAGGCCAAGTCTCAAGTGTGTGCAAAGTGAAACAAGTGTGTGCAAAAATACAACAAGGACGAACCTTAGTGTGTGTGAAAACTAAAGTGTACACACTAAGAAGAAAGAGAAGAGGACTCTCACACTATTGTAGAACACACAATCTAAGTGTGTTGAAAAAAAGAACAAAGAGTGTGAAGAAGGAAGTGGTGTGTGTTAAAAAAGACTATTACACTCTTTGAGTGTTTATCACACCAAGAAGAAGGAAAGGGGAGTGAATGCATGCATGCATGAACGTGCGCACGTGAACAAAGATAAATCAGGCTGTGTGCATTTGAGTTTTCCAAGACTGAGAGCTCTTGAAGATTTGAGAAGACCATGCAGTCAGTTTATGAGGAAGAAGAGTTTCCATGCACTCAGTGCATGAAGAAGAAGTGAAGTGAGACTGGACCAGACTGAAGTTAAAGATATCAGTTGTCTGGGTATTCAGTAGTTGGAGAGAAGCCGGGTCATCCTTAGAAGAAGGTGATAAAGCCCGAGCAAGACGAGAAGACCTGATCAACTCAAGTGATCAGAGGTACAGAGCAAGGCCAGCATCCTTTATCCCAGGCTGCTGAAGATAATTGAAGAGCTTAAAGAGGAGAAGAGCTACTCATGAGACTCGAGGAGCCAGGAGAAGCCCCCTGTGAGACTTAGGGCGGAAGAAGTCTTCAGTGGGATTCTGGATCAGACCAGTGGGACTCTAGTAACACTGTGGGAAGTAGTATAAAGACCCTCCTGTGGGACTCAGGAGAGATACAGTGGGATGCTGTATCGACCATTGTATTACTAACAGATTATAATGGGAGAAACCATGTTGGGGTGTTTAAACAACATGGCAAAGACGCAGGCCTTTGGTGCCGAACCTTGTAAATCCTTGTGTCCAGTGCCTTTACTATTACTGAATATTCGGTGGAAAGGTGAGAGAAACAAGAATAGTGGATCGAGGATTTAACCATCCATAGAGGTTTAATTGATTAAGAATCAATTAGTAAAAAGTTTTAAGGGATCACTGATTCACCCCCTCCCACTCTCAGTGATTCACACTGATCTGGGCACTTCATAATTCCATACAATTAAATAAGGAAACAAAAAACAACATTCATGCGTATGTACAGCCTACCGTCTCCATGAATGGTGTATTTATTTCCATTTATTGATCTATTATATATATGTATATTCTGAATACATATTATTTATAAATCATGTTTAATATTCTGGAATTAGGTAATCATGATCTAAGTAATCATATTAATAATTAAAAGTCAAAACACGGACGATAAATGAAATGATTTTACACAAAACGCTGCTTTAACATGGAATTGAAAAATGAACTGATAATATAATGTCAAAAGTGAACAATATATGATATCATAACAATGAATATGATTCTGTAATAAGTCAATGACATTATTTAAATCATTATATAGGATGTTCGAATACATACGAAGCATATCATAGCTAAGGAGAGGGATAACTTTTCCAATCTTGTTTTTATCTGAGATTATTTATTCTTAAGTATTTACTGGGGTTATATTTATCATCCATGTCCATGTTATATAAAAATGGTTTCATGTATGTTTAATGTCCTTTTTACCCATTTTTGACTTTTACTACATGGTATCTAAGGAATATTTCTTTTGTTTACCATATGAGGTACTTTTTGACTTTTCCGACAAAAGTACGAGGAGAATGTTTTTTAAACTTATAAGGCATGAGCAGATTTTTTAAAAGTTTTATAAAGCCTTATTTTCCTAAAGATTCATCCACAAGATTTCATGATTATTTTCAAGAAAATATTTTTCTTTTAATATTTCCTGGCATTTTTTTAAAAGAAAATTATTTTGAAAAAGAAAAGAAAATTTTCCTCAAGAATTCATTTCATGTGTTCTATCAAAACTATTTTTCAACTAAGATGAAAATATTTAGAATGATTATGTTTCAAGTATAATGTATCTATTATTTACATGGTTTGATTCTTCTTGTGATGAAATGATATCCAATTATTTTATATGGATTATGTTATGATGGGATGATGTTTAGGACATCCATTTTATTCATGGGGTTATGATGAATGATGTATTATTGTTTTGTGGCACAAGTATGAATGATTTAAATATGTGACAGGTGGGACCTATATCTCCCTCCAATGCATTGGGTAAATATTTATATCTCATGATATATACATGGATTGAACAACAAGTTAATCTAGTTCTGTGATACTGGATTGGAATGAGGAGTGATGTCGGTTCAGTAAGGGACTTTTTCCACTAAGATGGTCTTGGAAGAAATGCCTTGGCAACTATGGAAATCATATCATGTGCTTAATGTTTTTCCACAGTTACATGTTTTATTTCCATTCTATTTTATCATGATTGATGTTCCATTTTTATCTAGGCCTTACATACTTCCATGTTTTATGTCATTACTCAAGATTTTGATCATTAAATATTCTGTTCATGTTTTTATGTTCAAATATATATGATTTGTTTTATTTTCTCCCTGCTTACCCTTACTGAGAATTTGAGATCACCCTTTATATTTTTTCTTTTCCCTAGGATTTATTGAAAGGTTTTAGGTAAAAAAACAAAAGGGGAAGATCTTTATGGGAGATGTTGAAGATATTTCACCATGATTAGAACATTATGATCCGAGTTTTCAATGAAACTGAACTATTATGATTCATTGGTATCTGTTTTTGTTATGTATTAAGTATTCTACAAAAGTAATTTAATTTCAATGTATATCAAGCTTTGGGTCTCTACAGATGTGCTCACTCAATCAGAAACAAGAATCTCGATGAGGCGCTAAATAACACATAACGGTAATTTCGCGCCACGGATCCCCCATCATAGGAATTTAGAATCCCTGAGACCATCTCAATTCCTCAGCCTCGATCAGAGGATAGCATTGCCATAGATGACACAAAATTCCAATACTCGGTTTGAGAGTTCAAGTAATTTTAATTCCAACAGACAGGAACAGGGTGGGCTGGACCAGTTCGGTCGTTCCACATCTTTATACCGGCGGTCTACAGCTTTGCAGATAGGACCACCAGGTCCATCGCAGCCTACTGTTCACCACGTTGTTCACAGCGCTTCGCCCGGATCGGCTTTAGCCGGTCCTGCTCTTTTTCCATTGGACCCGTGTTTCGTGGGTCCCTGTCTACACTCGGGGTCATGAAGACCCTTTTCTTCTGTTTCACGCTGACATGCAAAGCCGGCCGGCCCGCGCCCCTAGCCTCTCGCATGCACTGCCGACGACGACTGAGGACCGCCCCACTACCGCCATCTCGAGTCGCTTGATGAGACTCCATCGGGATTTTCTAGACCACCACATTGAGAAGTCATTGGGATTCTCTAGACCACCACGTGGAGCTGACAGACCACCCTAGAACCACCAGAAAACATGGGTTTTGGCTGGAAAACATCTCAGGGTCACCCTGGACACCCCAAGACATGAAATTTTGATCCGAATGAATTGTTGGAAAGCTTGTATTGATCCCTACTCAAATATGGACCTCACATGACAATTAAATAGAAATGTTTCACTATAAATTGAGTTTTAAGAAGATGTGGAAATTTAACATGAAACCCAACGAACCTACCTTGCAGGGTGTCGCCCGACGCTTAACAAACGACCCACCGGAGCCGCAAACACCTCACTGGGAATGAGGGGGAGCTTGAAGGGAGGTTGATCCTTCTTTGGGAGAGCTTCCACAATGGATATGTTCTAAGGTGTATGAAGGGAGGGGTTGGTGTGTTTAATTATGGGAAAGAATTATTTAATACTTAATTAATTTTAAAAACCAACAAGTTTGACCGTACCCGAACTATTGATGGGTCGAGGTTAAGCCAGACCTCTGGTAAAATCTACATTTTTAGATCAATGATGGTCTAATAATTTTAATCCGAGTCTCCGTTCAGAAGTTATAATGTTTACGCCAGAAGTCACAAAATTACAAAAACACCCCTGGTGGCATTTTCCACAAAAGGGCCGCCCTCGGGAATGTTACACCCCTACTAGGATAAACGACATGCTCTAGACTCAACGGTGTGCTCAATTTTCCCATCCGTGAAACCATTTTAGAGTTATTATTTTTATATGGCATGTCTAGTGTGAAGACACTTAAAATTTAATTCTGGCCACACTGGGGCTCCAAATCGCATGCTGTCTGAACGCCCTGCTCTGGAATAACATCAAAAAGTTTTCAAAGACTTACATGCTCAAAACCCAGGTTCTTATAATTACTCTTAATGAATTTCACATCCTTTAAAATTTTATTCATATATAAAATATTATATATATTATAATGAAACTTTTTTGGATACATTGTGAAATATATGCTAAATATTAATCATTCAAAAAAACATCTAGTGGAAGATTACCCTTGAAATTTACTTTTCCATTATTTAGTGTTCACGAAAATAATTCTATCATGTAATAAAATTCTATTTATTTGGTTCAATATTTATTATTTATATATATATTAGATTTTGGTTGGGAAAATAATATATTCCTATAATATATTATAGTTTTATATGATTCATTTATGTAGAATTCTCATATTTGGAATTTAAAGAAATTGTGATTATTTTGGAAGATTTTAGGATGATGTTTTTTGAAAAATGGAATTTGGAAAAGTAAATATATAATAAAATTATAAGAAGTCATTTATTTTAAGTTGGGATATAAGAGGCCTTATTTTTATCAAATTTATAATTGTGCATGAATCATTAATGGATCAAGGCATGAGTGTGTGGTGGTGAGGAATTAGGTATGAGTCTCTATAACTATGATATAATAATAGTATTGTGTTATAAAGCAATGGATAATTTAGTGTCCCATGTGACAGATGATGAGATATGCCTGGCCCTGAAGCATCGTCGTTCCACTAAGGCCCCAGGACCGGATGAGTTCCACACACTATTGTTTAAACAATACTAGAAAATTATTGGTCCCGACATCTACAATAAGATAAAAAATATCTGGACTGGGAAGATGAGCATTGCTTTCATCAATGAATCTGTCCTTTTCCTCATTCCAAAAATTATGAAACCCCTGGCAATCCCATATTTCAGACCTATCAGCCTCTGAAATGTCTCCTACAAGATCTTCTCAAAGATCCTTGTCAATCAGTTGCGACCTTGGCTAATCGATATTATATCTGAAAAGTAGAGAGATTTTGTGGCCAAGAGACTGATTACTGATAATGCGATTGTGGCCCATGAATTGTTTCATTCTTTGAAATCACGCTCTACTGCAAAAAGAGGAACCATGGACTGGAAATTGTATATGACCAAGGCCTAAGATAGAGTGGAATGACACTTCCTACGTGTCATTATGATAAAAATGGGTTTCTGTGCTAAATGGATAGATTTGGTGATAGACTGCATCTCGACGATTTCGTTCAAAATCAAGGTTAATGGTGATCTCACCAGAGGATTCACCCCATCCCGAGGCCTCCGCCAGGAAGAACCTCTTTCCAATTTTCTTTTCATCCTGGTGGCTGACGTGTTTTCTAATATTATTTCCAGGGTTGGATACCCAAATTATCATCATGGGGAAAAGGCCAGCTGTGCTGGCTGACCAGTGTCACATCTTTTCTTCACCGATGACTGCCTCCATTTTTTCTAGAGCTACTGTTAATGAGTTTCGGGTGATATACAATGCATTCCACCAGTATGAGGGGGCATCTGGCCAGTCTATCAATAATAGAAAATCTGAAATTTCTTTTAGTGCAGGGGTGACTCATGCTAAGAGGTAGGAGCTATGCGCTTAACCAGTATTCATATGGTTTTAAAGCATTATAAGTATCTTGGGATCCCCACGGTGATCGACCGATCCAAAAAATAAATCTTTGGATCCCTTATTGACAGAAATGATCAAAAAATTCTTCGATGGTCCCCTAAAAGAATTTCTAAATTTTGCAAAGAGACACTCATCAAAGCTGTTATCCAGTCCATCCACATATATTTAATGTCTCTGTTCAAACTCCCATCTTTCATTGTCGACCAGATCCACACACGCATTGCCAATTTCTTGTGGGGTAAGAATGATGGGAGGAATCGACATCACTGGATGGCCTGGTAGAAACTCTGCAAACCCAAATCAATGGGAGTGCTGGGGTTCCATAATCTTCTTCTCTTCAATGATGATCTGCGGGCCAAGCATGGATGGAGCCTGATTAACCTTCCTTCGACTCTTTGTGCACGGGTCCTCTGAGCTAAGTACTTTCCCCACACGGACTTTCATGCTTCTTTTCTATGTCCTCACCTCAGTTTCCTCTAGAGAAGCATTTGGTGGGATAAAAGGCTCCTGGATAAAGGACTGGGATAGCATATTGGGTCTGGATCTTCGGTAAATATATGGACTGATCCTTGGCTTATCGATAAGGATGGTATGCAGGTTACATCCCCCGTCCAACCCGGTTTTGAAGATGCCACTGTCAACTGTATTCTTTCTGATCATGGACATGGGTGGTGTGTAGAAAGTATACTTGATTGGTTTAACGAAAGGGACCATAAAATCATCCTTAGCCTTCCCTGGATCCCGGACGCAGGCCCTGATCGCATTTTCTGGACCAATGACATCACTGGAGAATAAACAGTGAGGTCTGGATACGGACTGGCCCTTGGCCACCACCCCGTCGGCTGGGATGAGGAACCTTGAAAATCGATCTAGACACTCCACGTTCTCCCTAAAATTCACCAATTTTGGTGATAGGTTTGCATGGGTACTCTCCCAACCTTGATCCTACTCGCTTACCATCATATGGCCAGTTCACCTTTTTTCCCTTTCTGCCAGAGCACTATTGAAACTCCTATGCATGCCATAATTTAGTGCCCGGGAGCCATGCAAGTTTGGAGTAAATGGGGCCGGACCTCTACCTATCTACGGGCTTTGGCCTCTGATCTTCCCAATCTACTAACGTGCTTGTGATCCTCTCTTCCCTTGGATATCTCATGTTCTCTTTTCACATTGTCCTGGATTATTTAGATCCGACACAACAATGACGTGTTTCATCATACTGACAAACCTCATGAATTCTGGATTGAAAAGGCTTCTTCTTGGATGGAGGGTTAGAATGACCATAAGGACCTTTTTTCGACAGGCAGTAACCCCATCCAACCCTCTCATTGGAACCCCCCAAAGGATGAGACTCTTAAAATCAACATGGACGCATCCCTCCAAAAGGATGGGCATGTTGGCCTTAGACTTCTGGCCCGTAATCATCTGGGGTATTTACTTGCTGCAAAATATATTCCTCACCAGGCTTTCTGGGAACCGGCGGTTGCTGAGTCCATGGCCATCCTCGCTGGTTTGCTACTCGCTTTGGATGTTGCATGGAGAGACTTCTTTTTGGAGTTTGACTGCCTTATCGTAATTAATTCTATCAAAAACAAATATGGTGGACTCCGGGCCTTTGGTACCATCATTAGGATAAATCTATCACTCAGCCAGTGCTTCTCTTCTTGTACCTTCTCCTTCACAAAAGGGTAGGGAACAATGCGGCCCATCAGATGGCGACCTCAGGCCCTTTTGACTCCACCCTGCTTTCGTTGGAGAATTTCTCTACTTGGCTTTGTACTTGAACTTCTGCTGATTTTAGTCATTAATGGTATCTATTTTAATAAAAAAATTACTTATTTTAAGGAGTCTACCTCATTAAAAATATTCTAAATGTTAGACATAATAATATGAAGAACTAATTAATTTATATTCTTATGGAAATGATGATTTATATAATAAATAATATAGTGAGGTCTAATATCAACCTTATGAAAGATATCTTCAATTTCATTACATACATGATAAAAATGGGATGATCAAAACTATCTAGGTTATCTTGGATTTTAATTACAAAAGGGGGAAAATCTATAAAAAAATATGAATGAAAACACTCATAATGTATTTTATGACCAATAATGAGAAGATTAAATGACATAAAGAACCTATCAAGGAAAAAGAAAAGATGATCATTAATAATATAAATATTTAAATGAATTTATATTCCCCTTTTAAAAATATAAGTTTATATTATGATATATGTAATGGGGATGAGAAAGATAAAATGAAAGTATAAGAAGTAAAGGTTTTTTCAATGAATAATGGGGAAGAGATTGAATTCATAGAACTTTTCATAAATAAGGAAATCCAACACTTGATAAAGATAATAATTTTCTTAAAATTAAAGGATCTATGATACTATTAAAAGAAAAAAATGTAATAAAGAAATTGGTATGAAAAAATATATTTATTAAAAGAAATTCTCATGGGGTGATATACATCAATTCATAATGAAGATGATGAGAAAGCTCTAAAATTTGAAAATATATCAGTAGAGTATGTGTAAGTTCAACATGAATAGTGGTCGAGGAGGAACAATAACAATTTTTCTTATTTATTTATTTACTAGATTATATTATTGTTTATCCATTAAAACTATATAAAATATTGATTATACCAGTGAGAAGGGTAAATATATTACAATGGATGGGCAGGCCAATCATCTCACTAGATTATTATTATGTGACATCAGTTTTAAATATAGACTATGTAATATTGTTTCATAATAATATAACGTGATACATGTCCAAATTTATTTCTTAATGAACATAAATAAATTGTTTTGGGAGGTAACATTATTTTTATTGGGTTTTTGAATTTTTTATAACACTCTAGTGGATTATATTTAAGACATATCATTGTTTTTGATTAATATGGATGAAACATTTCACATAACATTATTTGTTTTGATTTTATTGGTTAAATAGAAGAAAATTTGTTAATTAAAGAAGATAACAAAGAATCAAATATAATGAAATGTGGATAATATTTATTCTTGAATATATTTTTTCTTTCATTTTATAATGACATTTTCTTCAATGAAAAAATATTTATATATTTTTTGGTATAAAATGAATTGAATTAAACCAAGAGAATATTTTATTTTTTATCTTAATAATTTAGGATACATTATTAATCATTAGATATATTTATTCATGTTAGAATATTTGATTCATCATTGTCATATTTTTGAAAAATATATGTGGAAATTCTTGAAAGTTATATTCAAATTCATTTTCTGAGTTGCTTTCAATGCGATTACTGACATGATATCTATTATTGATTTAGATTAAGGAAAATTTACTTTTAGTTTTTTATTTATTAATTTTCATGATATGGATCGATTGACTAAAATGAATTTTATCATTTATGATAGGGATTTATGTATTTATAATATATTATTTCTTATTCAACATTTTATGGGAGATCTTCGGTTATACAAATCTATTATGAATTTCTTGTTTCTATTGTTGATGGAAGATGATTTTTAAATTTATTTTAATTAGTGCGTCGGTCAATTGATTATAATTTAACTTGTTTTATCCTGAGACATTTTTGATGAATGTTATTTATGAGGACTTAGATATTTTTAATTTCTTTTTAGGAAGCCACATTACATGCCTTATTATCACTCCTACTATTATCATTTATTATCATTGCATGATAATTATTTTTTATATAAATTAATGATCAAGATTAGTCTTTGTATATTCAAGTTAGCGTTACATGATTACGAGTGAGGTAATTATTTCGTAATAATTTGAGATAATGGTTCCCAAATATTTGAGATTGTGTTATTTTAAATCATCTAATTTTTTTTTCAATAACATAAAATTAATATGTGATCAAATTTTAGACCATATATTGTACTTCCATGAGAAAAACCCTAGATATTATTGTGATAAATATTATAAATTATTCTATTAAAAGATTAATGGTGGATATTTATATTATATTTTGTTTTAATTCCAAGTGTGTAAGTCCCTTTCATACAAATATTCCATAAAAAATATTGAATAAATTTTTTGAGATAAAATGTATAAAATTTCATCTCTATATTTAATGATCACATAATGAGAAAATGAAAGTGTAGAAGGGAGTAGAGTTATTTTTAATTAATGGAATGTTTTATGATTCCATTTTTAATTCTAAATTCTATTTAACATAATGCATTGTGATTTTGTATTAGTTACTTTATTTTTTAAAGACACTTAGTTAATTTGTTAACAACATTATCCAACCAATCATTAACCTCAAATTCATTTTAAATTTAATTAATTTCCACATGTATTTCTTAATTTTATTTCTAAGTGGCGATGTATATTACATGACACCCTATTCATATAGAGAATAAACATGAAATTGAAAACCATAACCTTATGTAGATTATTGATTTATGGGGGAAATGAGTTTCTAAAAATGATTAACATAAATTTAGAAAATTTAAATAAACGTTTGAATATTGTTTGTTAAAGATGAATAATATATTGGATATATATTCTATATTATGTATGATCCCTAAAAATTAATTAGGTATTTAATATGATTTTAAAATCATTGGTATAATGTTATTTTTTTAGCATGATAATTGAATATTTTAATTATTGACTTAAGGATAATTTCATATTGGATTTTGATATATTTATTATAGAGAGAAAAAATTTATCCATGGAGGAGATTGATATCATAAATATATATATATATATATATTATTTTTTAAAAATGATGATATTCTTGTATTATTTAAATTTTTTTTACATTATTTATTTTATTAAAATTCATATATTTTTAATTTTAAGATCATATGATGTTTTTTTAGATATATGAAAAACTTTGACTAGAGAATTGAATTTTTATAAAAAATATAAATGAATAAAATATATGGGAATTTTTTTTTTGTGTGGAGGAAAAGTGAACTTAATACAAAAAACAGTAGGATGGATCATGGATCAGAAGATTAGTAAGGCACATGCACGAGGTGAAAACAAGTGAGCGGAGTAGTTTTTTCATGAGGGGATACTGGGAGAGAATCGTGATTTATGGAAGCACATGAAAATTAATAAAGCGAGCCATGGATAAAGATAAATATTTATTTGGTATTAGAAGTCAAGGAATGAAAATAAAAATTGATATTTTATTTAATTTTCCAAAATATTTTCATATTTATTTCACTATATGATGAATCATTCAATCATTAAATTGATTGAAAATGACTTTTATAATGCCATGGTTATAGTGGTGGAGATTTGTAACCATAACTAGAGGTTCAAATAATCAATGAAAATCAATGTTTATAAGTTGATGATGAAATTTTATTCATAATATTTGATGAAATATAGAAACCAAAACACCCATGAAATATATACAAGAATAAGTATAATTGGTAAAAATAAAAAATAGATAACTCCGACAAAACATGCATACCTCACACAATATATTTATCTTTAACATATTGATTATAATCAAATATGGGTGATAGATCATACAAGAAAAATTTATTAAATCCTTATAACTTGGATTGAATTACACTAGACACTTGATTCATTATCTAAAATTTGAGGATACTTATACACTTAAGATGGGTGATATTGTCTTTATTGTAAGTGAATAATTATGTACGTGTATGAATAAATATTAATTAATCATGGAAGGAAATCATAATATGAAAACATGAGTGATAACATCCATTTATATATCCATCCATAAAGTTTCTCATTAAATGAGACGCGTTGGATACATGGAGTGTATCATCGTACATTATATCCCATTAAAATTTATCCTTTATTTCCATAAATTAATAAATTTTATTTTCTCTATGTCATAATAGATTCCATATAATCAATTAATTATTTATTAAAAAAGATTAAACCACATGGAATGATGCATTAAACTAAATTTAATTCATATTTTAGTGTTTATCAAAATATCTAACACTTGTACTAAAATTTAATAAAGAGTTTTTCTAAAATGTCTCAACTCATTAAGAATGATTCCAAAACTCATTTTGGAAAAAACATTATCATACTATTACATCTATAAAAAAGCGTCATCTAAAAGTTTATTCTTATCCAATGGTATAATTTTTTAAAATTGATAGACTTTGGAGTGTTTACAGAAAATATGAAATCTATATTTTAAACATGTTAGAAAAGAAAGGCCTCTATAAATGCATCAGTGTTTCCTAAACTACTAAGGGGTCTTCAGTTATCTCCATAAAACCTAATCATATATATATATATATACATTTACACTACTATAAATATTATATACATCATATTTATACCTATATAATCATATACTCTGTAATATCTAGTGACCACTAGACATGGATCATTTTAATCTTGTATAGTCCAACTCTTTATTTTCATGATTCTTTAATAATGGTTATCAAGTAAAATATTTAATCACTTATAATTCATCCAATAGAAAATAAAATCAAATTTACCCATATACCTGTACCTTAACACACCATACATGATTTATATAAGAATAATATAATTCATTTAATGTTCTTATGTCATAAAAAGTTATAAAAATGTGCTGATAATGTTTTGTATTCACTCAAATTGATTACAAGATTAGAAAAACAAACCTTATTACCATTATATTAGCTATGACTATATGTAAAACTGCATATGTTTGCATATCAAATTATAAGGGTTATAATTCAAGGAAAATTTCCATCCTATGGTAATAGTGATTGACAATAAGCATACACCGCTAAGTATAACGATTACTAAATAACATTCTAAGAGAGATAATTTTTAATTTTTGTCATAGTAATAATTCTCTTCATATTATTTGATTAATATATTCTTTATACATCATCTAAAACACTTTATAATGGTATATTAATAAATTATTTCTATAAATTATATATCATTATAACTTATACTACTCTATGATGATATTTTCTTTGGGAAAAAATAATGCTACATTTTGAAGGGATATTATCATTCTACCATTCATGTAATGTAAATTGATGAATAAATGAATGAATGACAAATGAATATATCATTTATGAAACATTATATTTGTAAAGAAATTATAACCAATCTCTTTTTTAGAACCTTGGATATTCTTCATGACACAAATGTTGTTTTTGTGACAATGGTTTTTGTACACTCATTACGTCAACATGTAATTTCCTATCACATATTTTTGTGACAATATGTTTAAATATTTCCTATAATATCCCAGTGAATAAAATCCACCCCAATTTTGAAGTCATCCATACTATAACTACCTACTTATTTACTTCACCATTCACCCATCTATTCTTCTCTTTTCCTTATGACTCCTGGAAATTTATAAAAATGTTAAAATATGTAATTGGTATTATATATGAATCCATATTTAATAATTAAGATATATATTATTAATACCTAGATATGAATCCTCAAAATTTTTCTTATGTCCTTTTAGGTTTTTTGATAAAAAAATTCCTTAATTGAAAACATGGAAACAAATTATGGAATTTCCCTCTCATATTCTTTACCTTCATTATTGGTGTGTACTCTTCATGGCCAATTTTCTAGAAAAAACGTTATCCATGTTAATATTTACCAAAATATGGTACTATAAATTAGGAAAAAACAAATTTAATTTATCTACCTTGAACTTATTAATGTCATATTGTAATGGTTTATCGAGTTCATTCATTATTTAATTAATAATAAATTTTCAAAACCATTTCAACGATGATTATAAAATTATATGTGTTACAAGATAAAAATAGATAGGTGAACATAGAATTTCTAAATCATTTAAATACACAAACATATTTATCAAATGATTATATAATAATGTTCATTATTTTATCTTAAAAAAACATCCTTTTATACTTTCTATATTTCATGCCATTCTAGTTTTTGATCGATCCAACTGAGGTTACAATCATAGAGTTGGTATACATGGGTTCATTATTTTTTTGACATTTAGTTACATGGTGACATACATAAGTTCTATGAAAACAATTGAGTCCTCTAGGTTCCTATTATATTTATCTAGATCATTTTAGGCATAACACCACCTTTATGTAACATTGGATGTTTTCATTCTAGGATATCGAGTTTACCTTCTAGATTGAGATTAATTATCATGTTTCTATGCCAGTCATGAATGTTTCTCCCTATAAAAACCAAGGTAATGTTATAAAACCAAATTTTCATATCTTATTAATACTTATTATTTAGATTTTAGAGAGTTATATTCACAATTAAAATAATAAGTAATTTTCTTAATAATAATGTAAACAGATATATACTAACAAAAATTGTTTACATATATGGTTTAATTTAAAATATTGAATTATAAAATAATTTAATTTTAAATTGAAAAAATGTAATGCTTTTTATATTAAAAATTTAAAAAATATCATAAGATGGATTTTTGTGATTTTTTAAAAAGTGTGATTCTTCAATGAATAGTTTAAAATGTTATTTTTATTTTAAATTTTATTTTATTTTTAAGTGTTTATAGATTAAAAATATATTTTTCAATTGGTTTTAAAAATGAAATTATGGTCCTTTTAATTAATGTTATACATGAATTGGGTAAAAAATCATTTATATAATTTAAGGGCATCTTTCCTGAAAATATTGTTTCATTATTTTATTCATTGAAATTAATTTATTCCACTTCATGAAATTAAATATTAAAAACTTTTAAAATTATTTTGAATTAATTGGTCTATATTTGGTAAATATTCCCATTATGTTTATGTACTTTATGTATAGTAACAATAGTAATCTTCTGTTTCAACGGTAACGGTAAAATGGGTTAATTCATATTAAAACCTGTCTCATAAGCCAATAAAATCATTCAAATAAATGAATATATTTGATTAAATGAGAATGTTATATTCAAAATGTTTTAAACAGTGAAAAATTGACCTTTTGTTTATATTTATCTTTTATTTTTATATCTATAATAATTATGTGAGGGATAAAATCTAAAATACCACTCTCTTGATTTTAATTTCAATAATATATTCTTAGAAAGAAAAAAATTATGTATTTTATAAATGAATATTTGAAATATAAATGGGTTTTTAATCATGATATTTTATTTATAATTTATACTGATTAAATAATTACACAAAATACTTATGCAATACCAACACAATACTTGTTCATGTAGTAATAAAATCAATAAAAATTATTTTAAAAACTCTAAATATAATTTTTTTATTGAGTACATATGTACCACAATTTTTAGAGAAAAATATTTCATATTAAGGATGTGATTAAGGTTAATAATATAAATAATATATTTATTGATGACTTTAAATTGAAATTAAATGAATAAAAAAATTACATCAACGATATTTTATAACAAATATTATTTTATTAAATTATTGAAAAATATTATAAATCCTAAATTTTTACAATTAAATGGGTTATAATTAAATATATCATTTGTGGTCCATTTTTGTGTTAATTTTCCATTTAAGATAAATTTCATTACCCGAAAATTGTAAAAAATATAGGTATCACAGTAATTGTCAACATGGTAAACTAAATGTTTAAAAAAATAGATAATCGTTCAAATATCACCAAAACATGTAAAATATTTTTTGGATTCATCTATATTAACAATACCTCATAAAATATTCAAATTGTACCCATTCATCGGCATTTTTTAATGAAATGTAATTTATACTAACATAATACTTTGTTCAATCCCAAGAGTTCTCATCACCTAAATTATAAAAGGGAACCTATTCACCACTATTCCTAATACCTTTTGAGAACCCTAGATCATAATATAATTAAAAAATAACATCCACAAATTCCTCCATAATTGATAAAGTATTTTTTTAGGAAACTGACAAAGGTAAGATTTAGTTATATATCTAAAGAGTTTGTCCAAAGAAGAGGTATAGTTCATAACATGGTGATTTTGATTTATTTCATCTTCCATCTCAAAATATTATTTTTCAAGCAAGATAAAATAATTAAAAAATACCTTACATACACTAAGGTGATGTTATATTAATTTATTAACCTATAACTATCTCTTTATTCCATCAAATGGGGAATGAAACCTTAATTTATGTGTACGGTGGACAATTTCCCCACAAAATGATGTAATTAGTTTTATATAACTACCTATCACCATTGGTTGTAAGGATGAGTCGAATATATATGTGATATTCATGATAAATTTATCTTTCTTTAATTTTTATATATAATCAATTTTCATAACATTCCATCTATTGAAAATTGAAAATGTAATTAATGTGGGTCTATGGACTACCAAATCAAAGAAATGTTGTCATTCATTTTTCTTTCCCACATCATATGAAAGATATATATAGAATGTATTTAAATATATAATATAATATTTATTTTTTAAAAATCATTATTGAATAATAAAATGAACCTTATTTTATTTCACCCATTCTCTTTAAAATGTGAATATGTTACTCATTTATATGTATGACCTTCTATATCTATGATTATAAAATAATTATATTTTCCTTACCATTTTTAAATTTTATTTTTAATTGTAAATTTAATTTATTATAATGAAAAATAATCATTTTTTATTACTCTAAATATTATTTAATAACGACTGCTCTGATGATGATCGACATACCAAATCCATTTTTGATATATGATATGAGTATTATCAAAACATCTCATGTGAACATAAATGGTTATGTAATTTTGTATGACATAGTAATATAATAAATATAAGGCATTATAATCATGTAAAATGTAATTAATATATTTAAAAATTTAAAAAAAATTATTACATAAGAAGATAAGGAATATATGCAACGATTCGTACTCAAGGTAAGAAGAATGTTTTATTAAAAAAACTCATTTTTAATGTTTTAAATATTTATTTTATAATTTATTTTATTTATATTAGATATTATTCAAATTATTTTATGGATGTATTTATATGTAAATTAATGTATTATAAAATAAATTTTAATTAATTCTATCATTCTTTTTCATGTTTTCAAAAGGAATATTTTAATATATTTTATATAGAATATTTTTATTCAAAAGAAAAAAAAGATTATTGATTCTAACATATATTACAGCAACATTTTTCCAATGGGGATTAACATTATATAATATATGTATGTTAATAAGACTATTCTTGATTTATTAAAATAAAAAACATCCATACCAATGTTCTTATTACTTTAAAATGTGATTTTAGTGGAATGAATATTTTGATATCCTGAAATTTTTTTCTTATGGATGAAAGGAATGTTTTTATGAGTATGATTATAGAAATGATTGATTTCATGTACTAATTATATTATTTTTCTTGTGAATTATTTATGATGATTAGAGTCTCTATTATATTACACGGATGGAATTATCCATTATAAATCAATGATGGGTGGTTCCATTAAAATTCATGAATCTACGAGCATTATATTTATCCCCACTAAATTATTCAAAGGGATGAAGATAACCAATTAGTATTCTCTAAATAAATTATTGGAATTTACCATATAAGTTATTCAATATTTTTTAATGATTGCAACATTTATATGAAACTGATTTCCTAAATTACTAACGTTATTTATTTATACATATTACAGGTTTTTTATGGATGTCCTATTAATAAACTAGATATAATATGTGATTATATTGAAAAGAAATTATTGTCAACATCTCAAAGATAAAATATATAAAAATGTTAATGAAATTATTGGGTCATCAAGTTTAAAAATAAATCATATTTAGTATTGTTTTGTATTTATTATTTAATTTAAATGTTTTTTAAAATGTTATGGAAGAAATGCTGATTTATTTTGTAAGAGAATGTTTATTTTCATCATGATGTTAATTATGAAAAGAAAATATTTTATGTTGATTTAGTGATTAAAAGGGTAATTTATTTTTTTTATATATCTCTAATGTAGATTTTTTGTGCACATCCAATGTTTTTAAAAACTTTCACAGGGTTTTTGGATGAATGGTTATAAGGACGAGGACAATATAAAAATGGTTATTTTATTTCATTAGAGGAAAACTTGTCATCTCATAAAAGTTTTATATTGTAGGAAAAATTTATACTAAGTGGAAGTGTCAAAATTTTATTATTATATTTTATTTTATAAGGTTGATGAAATAATTCTCTAAAAATATTCACCTAAATTATCATTGGGAATAAAAGAATATTTATTATTGTCTATTGTTTCAATTTACATAATATTTAATTTTTGTTCCTTATACTCCCATTCAAATTCTCACAATATAGGGTGAATAGTGGGATTGAATGGGATTATGACACTTTTATAAACAAAATCAGTTTTATTCCATGAATATATTTTCATTGGTCTTTTAATTAAGGCCATTTAATGAATTTTCTTTCACTAAAATGAGGACGTCATGCTTCATTTTCGACTAATGAGATAATATCAATATTTTATATTGAATTACACTAGTTTATTTTATAAATATCACATTAATATTTATATATAGATATATCTGAATCAAAATATATGGAATTATCTTATAGTTTCTTAGATAAAACATTATCTAAATTCTTCAAATGGATACACTAAACTCAATTCCAGCTGTATAATAATTTTTGGGATTTCTGAAAAAGTGTAATGTAAAAAAAGAATATGATAGAAAATAATAATCAATGGGTATGTTACTAATATTGAAAATACCCAAAAAGATAATCCAATGTCACTTATTTATGTCTTTCCTTAGACAATATAATCTATGGGCACTAAGAAAAGATATGAAATACCTTATTGAATTATTGATGTCTTGAAAAGTAATACTAGAGAAGGAATCTCATGGTTATAATTTTTTGGTATTTGAAGTCTCACCATAATATAGATAACATATATATTAAATTTATATTAGTTATTATTATCCCATATTTATCATATCATGTTTTTATTCCATTTTTTGTATTATTTATCTCACAATGTGTTTGTTTTTTTGAAAGTGTTTCAATGATCATGGTTACATGATGTTAATAAGTAAATGAAGAACAACATAGAATAATGATAATTTTTAGATTACAATTGATTTGAATAATAGTTCTTTTTTAAGGAATCATTCTTTTTTTGAGTTGTATAATATATATGATGATTGAATTAATATTTTTGGTTTTAGAATATTTTTTCGGAAATAAAGATATTATCCACCCAATGTAAAAAGAGATAGATACCCATGTATTACGTGTATAGAATTTAGGAATTTTGATAACCTGGATGTTAATTTAATGTTTTCATTTTTTATGAAGCTATTTCACGGTATTTCATATACATAATTATACCACGAATAATTTTTGGAAGATGAGGATGATCCGTAGAGTGAGGTGAATATGGAATTATATATCACTGTGATGTTATTTACATGATTTTATAATATTTTTCATTGAGGATAATTTTGTTTGTTTCCCTGATGAGGTTATTAGATTAATATAGTAAATAATGGTAATGATAATAGACAAAGTTCATAAGTGTATCTCATGAATTTAAAATCCTATATAAATTTCATTAGATAGTTATTTGATGGAATAAGTTTCATGGTTTCATCATATTAATGAATATTTGATATTAATTAATGTAATTATAAATTTTCATTGAAAGTAATTATATCGTTTAACATTTATATTTAATTGGAAATAAATTTTACTATAATTTTTTAGTTTTCATCACTGGATTATAAACTCTATTTATGATTTAATATGTTTATTGTGTGGAATTAATCAATGAATTCATAAGTTTTGGAAAAGTAGTAATTTATCGACATAATGTAAATTTCTATTAAAAAATATAATACATTAGTTTAATATTAAAATGATAAATGTAAGGTTGAACATAAAGAAGATCTTGGGAGAGTTGTCAAATAATGACACATTGAATGTTATGATAAAAATAAAAAGAAACCGAGTTATATTTCAAATAAATATTGTAATTAAAAAAGAAAAAAATTATGATTTGTTGTTTTTATACCTAGAACATGATATCAAGATTAAAATTTCCATATATTATATTTAATAAGAATTAAATTGTAGAGAATAATGAATAAGTAAATACCAATAGTGGTTGAAATTGATTCTTTAGGTGTGAAAACACCAAATAGATAAATGAAATGTTGCATTGTTCGTAAAATGAAAATAGAATTTTGAATACATCATTTTTGTGAATATTTCATGTGACATGTTTCCTATTGTTAAGTATAAAGAATTATCCATGTCATGATGTTTTCAAAACTACTAGTTCTGGGAGACAATGACACATTTGTATATATTTTTCATCAATGAATCACCATGAAAAAAAGGACAGATACAACAACATCCTAGTTGAAGATGTGATTTTTCAATAGTTATGATAGGAATTACACACCATATGTAAATAACTCCATTACATAGATAAAATATAAATAATTTCAAATATTTATTCATGCATGAAATTATTAATGTATTATATCAAGTGATTTTCATGGAGTAATTGTATAACAATATTGAATGAAGTCAACTAGAATTATCAAATTCTATTTTAATACATGATGAAATTTTTTACGTAGTGAATGGAAAAAAAGAACACCCTAATTTTACTAGATACCATTGATTCCTAATGCGAAAAACTTAATATTATTAAATATGTTAATATATGTGATATAACATGAAGAGGATATATGGGTAAATACATCCATGACCACCTAATAAAAATATGTATGAAATTAATTCATATTCTAAGAATTCATTGTGTGTGCTATTTTTGAACTAGCTAAAGGCCACAATTACTCAATAACTATATAAGAGTTGTTGTATGAAATACATTTTCTGATATTTAAGTGATGATATTATTAAATAATATTTGTATCCATTGTTTTTAATATAAAGGTTAATAGAAAATGAATGAGGTTGTATTTTATACCTCCATTTCAATATATTATTTATGTATGGAATTGAATATAACAAAAATTGAATCATTATTAATATGAAAATTTTTAGTGTTGAAGAACCAAGATATACAATGCATATACTTAAGAGATTATCAATGTAATCAAAAGAAGGATAAGATGAAGTGAAAGTGTGTGGGGAATTTTTTTATATCATCATCAAGAGGATAATATGAGTAAAAGAGCATACAAAACTCATCTATTATTGAAGTCGAATTATTTAGAGATAATCATACCGATTGTTTCAAGTGAGGAAGAAGATATAGTACATAGAGTCTAGGAGGGACTCGATCTAACTATATGATATATATTCATAGATTCTCTTGAAAATTAACATGGAAAAAAGTAAATTATGTCTTTTCTTTATTTTTAATTATTATATTATAAGAAAATGAGACCAATTCCACACCCTAACTTATTCAATTTTGATAATCTGAAAAATGCATGCATTATATAACACTATATATCAATGGTGAAATACTCATACTCACAGAGGAAAACCGTGTCATCTTTACTTTTAATAATTTACTTAATGGTTTTTTTATTTATATGTTTATGAAAACAGATAAATGGTGTGGGAAAAAAGAGAGAAGTACAATAACTGAAAAAATGATTAGGTGATACGGAATTAAAATTTTGAATTGATTTAATTTATTCCAATGTCAATTAACCCCTATAAATGTTGTCTCATCCCTTTGTGATCATAACAATTTGTATTAGATCTAGGTTACACCTTTATTGGATTCCAATTTTAATGTATTATTACCACTGATTTGTTATTTTCAATTTCATAGTCAAGTGAGTTTTTGGAGATAATTTATAATTTTTGGATCAGTCATAAATTTTTAACAATACTATATATAGAAAATAATAATAAATTGATGAATTTTTTAAAATAATACCTCCTATATAAATAATTACTGAATTCTATTTCCCATGTTTTAAAACCAATGAGAATGTTCAAGCATCGATGAAGATTTGGAAATTACACAAAATAACAAGGATATGGATAAATTTTCTACCTTATGAATTTTAGGTCAAACATATGATGAATATGAGGAAACTAAAATTTACCATGAAATACATTCTACATATTATATATGATTTATTGGAATACATCACATATCAAATGACTCACAATATAATTATATTATGTATTCAAAAGACATACTTCATAAGTTTACTAAAAAAAATATAGTCACTTATATTTTTCAATATTTTAGAAGATTTTAAAATGATATTTCCATACTGAAATATTAAATAATTAAAAGAGTGTAATATGTATTACAAAAGGTGATGAATATTGAACTCACCAAGCAATTTATTATTAAGAGTTATACATTAAAATATCCTAAATAATAATACTCTAATGTTTAGAAGTATTGGATTAATTAATATTTGAAGATTTATTGATCCATTAAAATTATTTTTGTCATTTCCAATTCAATAGATAATAATAACCAAAGACTCCATTAGTGTGAATAATGATTAACTCAAAATAAAAATCCAATATGATAAAAGAGATAATATATTTATTTCCAGTGAATAATCAAATGCATGATGATCAAGTTACAATTATGAAAAAGTATTTTCAAAATTGAATTAAATCAACAGAGGGTGATACATACGTCCTTAATATGAAATTTCATTTACATGATGTTAAAAAAATAATTTAGAAATAACTTTATATGAGTAAACATAATATACCATTAGAATAGCCACTTACACATTTAATTCTAGCGAGGAAAATTTTTCATAAATAGAATCTTTATAGAGGAAAATATAACCAAGTATTATCTAATGATCATAATATAATACAAGAAAAGGATAAGATACTATAAAAATATATATGTAATGATTTTCAATTTTTTTTATGAAAATTGAAATATTAAATTCAAAACCTCTACATATGTGTATTAATAAAATTGATGAAACTCCCAATTTATATTAGTGGTGAATGTAAGAAAGAGTAGAATAATATATTTAGAAAAATAATCACTTATGATTGATGTGAACGGCACAAAAAATATTAATGATAAATCAGTATAACATATTAATCAGAAAATAACATGGTTTGTGAGATACTATTTATATAAAAACATATTTATTGATAAATATTTATAATATTGTAAAATTGTGGTATCTATTTCTATAATCAATCACCCATTATTGTGGTGGATAACATGTGGGAAAAATTAATAAATAAATATGAAAATTAAAATTTTTACGATACTAAAATATAAGAATATTCCACAAATGTATAATTTTAGAATATCAATGGTTATAGTAATAGTGAATTATCAACTAATATTTAATAAAAAATAAATAAGAAAATTATAATTAAAAAGTAAAATAAACTGGTGATTCATAATTTTATTGTGAGCATAAGAAAGTAAATGTTCAAAGAAGGATCCAGAAGTTATAGAGGAGTGATATTCAAAAAAATAAGAGTTGATTCTTTCAATGAAAAACAGGATACATCATAGAATTTAAAAACAAATACATGAATGTGAGTATTGGTGGAATAATGCATCATAATTATAGAAGTGAGATATTTTAATATTAAAAGTGGACTATCTTGAAGTAAAAATAATAATAATAACCCTTATAGAAGAAAAAACCAGTATGTGAAATTTCATAATGTTTTCTTAATCATTTTTGGATAATATTTTGTCAAAGCATGTAGAATGGGACATGAATCACAATCAAGTGATAAAATTATATAATATAATCCACATGAAGAAATATAAATCAAATTTCAAGAGATACCATCAAAATATAACCACCTAAGACCTTAGAATGTGTTTTAGTAGAGGTTAAAAAAATTATGATGTAATTAAAAGGGTTGCCAGACCACTACACCAAATCGAGAATAAATCATGAAAAAATTGATTATTTCACTAGATAATGAATTTTATTTGATATAACATGTTAAATTTAACATCCCACACAATTAATAAACAACAATAATAAGATATCCTTGCTTTTAAATTTATCTGTGGAACCTAAAAAAGACATCACATGTATTTATCATATAAGTGAAGGAGGAGAAACATCAGTATCATGGTTGAGAAGAAATTAACAATCATGTTTCTCACACAATAGTGAAAAATTGGTTTCACCTTATTCCCAATTTATTTTTGTAATATTTATGTACCAATAATTTCAGTGTATTGATAACAATTATTTTCTCAAATGATTATAAATGATAAAACTTAATCTTGTTTATTATTATTATTATAAAAAAATAACAAAATTTTTATGATTTATCCAATGTATTCTAATAAGAATCATAATATAAAAGTAATCCAAGATAATGGTTGGGTATTTGTCACTACATGAGGGGGTGTATATGTTGAGAAGTATCTATAACCCCTGAATCTATATAAATATAGAATTTATAGAAGGTTATAGTCATGATTTCATTAAAAATAATGAATACATTTTCTCTAATCATTGGTTACTCAAGAATCACTTAAATTATTTATGAGTATAAATATATTTCATCAATGGTATGAATATAATAAAATTTTAAAGGATATAAATGATGATTCATAATGTTTATTTTATGTAAAAAAATATTTTTAACCTATATTTTTAGATGAGTATAAAATATCTTGTTATGATTTGAAAAGAAAAGATGTTAGCAATTTAAATTACATGGTTTATTCATGATGTTACATGAGTAATCCATGAATGAAAAATTAGTGATTTGTTTATGTTGGTTATATTTTATATTGATTAATCGATTATCTTCAATGATAACCCATTTTTTTCTACACTATGATTGGGAGATGTAGACATTGACTGGAATAATTATTGTAACATTGAAAAGAATTATGTAATAACCCTATATTCTATGGAATTAATAAATTTTTTCAATAAGTTAGAGAAAATAAAATAAGGAATTTAATTCATAAGAGGGAGAGATAACCCTTTAAATAGAGGAGTCTTAGTATCAAATATTAACCATTCCAATTAAGAGGTTATTTAAATATACAAATGGGGAGATTGGTGGTACAACATTATGTTTAATGTATTTTTTTGTGAAATGATTACTATAAAAATGGTTACATGATGTCAATATATTGATTAAGAAAAACATGGAATAAATATGGGGCTCCCAATACTATTTTTAAGAATAATAGTTACAAAACAATGTATCATTATTTTTTTATTAGTTAGGAATTATATATGTGGAATGAATAACTTTCATGTGATTTTTTTTCATCATCCAACAAAATAATTATCATTTATTTGAACACCATTTCCAAATATTTTTCACTTCAATTGGAGCATTATCATTGTTTCTTATTAAAAATATAGTAAGAGTGTTTTAAATACTACACAATGAAACCCCCATTATAACCTTATCATTGAGAAAAAAACATTTACACTAAATTGATCTAGAAATATTATTTTATTATTTTTTAGAAGTATAAGAATGTTATAGGATTTTATATTTTTAAAAAATTTTATTAAAATAACATTCAATTTAACAACAAACGCATGGAAAAATTCATTTGGGAACATCATAAAGTTCTCATACTTTTTTTTTCATAAAACCTTAAATTTTGATAAATCTTAATATAAGTCACCATCAGGGTTTCAAAAAGCCTTTTCCATCATGGAATATTAATATTTACCTAATATTTACTTTATATTGATTGAAATAGAAAAATATCCTACTAATTAATTAATTCTTTTAGTATTAATGCACTAATATTTATAATATCTATTTGATAAATGTTTTCGTTCCCTGATGAAAAATTTAATTATATGTTATTTCTATATTCATTATTTATTAATAAAAGAAGAAGATTTGAAATTATTTTTTATATTTCCAAAATTAATTTCCCTGAAAGATGTAAATCATATTTTGAATAATTATTGCTATGAATTTTAAGAGAGGAAACTACATTTAATCAAAACCATCTATATTGAAACTATATTTTGTCCCATCACAAGGAATATTCCATAAATGTTGGGTGTGGGTGAATCATGGTATCTTTACTTCAAAGGATTTTTTCCCAAAATATTGTTCATATATTAGTTATAAATCTCTTCTCCCCCTCACAATGAATATAAAGATATAATTCATGTAAAATTGATAAAATTGATTTTAAATTGTTTAGTAGTACTAATCTATATCCATGTAGTATAAAAAAATGCATTGATATAAAAAACCCATGGAGAAAAAAATCATTTTATTAACAATTTTAGGGTGGCATCATGAGGAATAATGTTTTACAATCCTCAAAAGAATTAAAAACTCATTATTATCCATATTAAAAAAACTCACTAGTCCAACAAGTGAATATTCATTACTATTGATAATATTAGAATCAAAATTACATTAAAAATTCTGTATAAATTAGACCATCCTTCATCAATATTATGATTTTCCTCTTCTTATTTCAAGGATATGTCTTGAATTCATATTTTCTTTTAATATCTTTATAAAACCCCAATATCCTTCATTATTATTAAAATCTGTAAACGTTAATGAAATCTCACTCAATTAAGACAAAATATCCACATTTTTCCTTCATTATGATCTCTAAGATGCCATGATGATGAAGAATAAATTCAACTATAATATTATATGAAATCTATGATAAGCACTTCAAAATAAAATTATTATATATTCCATAAAATATAAGAACATTAAAAATTAGGAAAACTATCAAAAATAACACCCTCATACTGTGATCTCCATTATTATATAATGATTGGATGTATTTTATTATATATATTGGGATGATGATTTTTATTATTTAATGTTATTTAATTTCAGAAATGATCAATAAAATATGAATGAAATTTATTATAAAAATAATTGTAAATCTTAGTATGATATTTTTTGAACTAGATCCCATTATAATATGTATTGAAATATTAGAAAATTAGAAACTTCTACAAATATCCATGATAAATATATAATGGTGTGGACAATACTTCATGGTATAATGTATTCAGTTACTAATAGACCAATAAATGTCCATGACCTCCACTTTTTGGAATAAAAATATCATTATCATAATAGCCTTCCTATTAATGGTGTATCCATTAAATGTGAATATCTAATTATATAAATTTTAATCATCTGTATCCCTATAATGGATATTTCCTTAATAAATTTTTCAAATTTTTTAAAAAACATAATATTATATAAAAAAATTGACATGTGTCCCACAAGTGTTTCAATATATTGTATTTTATTATCTAACAATGTGTATCACCAAAATTATTTGTGGTCTTCATTGTGGAATGTTCATCACATTTATGGAATTAACCCCACAACTATAGTGTGATTTATGTAATTTGTCATACGATACTTTTAGACTAATAAAATCTAAATAAAACTAGTTTATAATAATTTTATGAGACTTTTTAGTGGATTTACACCATTCCATTTATACATTAAATACCAACATTCCCAAATATATATTTGGTACAAATATATATTTGGTACAAATATGATGTTGCATTATAGTAGCATAAAACTACAATATATTTTCAATGCCATGATTTTTCTTATCATTCCATGTTCACAATTGGTTTGGTTAGTGAAAGCACATCATGTTGTAATTCCATGTTCATCATGATTTTTATGAAATATGGTTTTTTGTAAAAATTATAAAAATAAATAATCATCATAGTCATTAAGTGACAACGTTGAATCCTTAGGCGAGGGGGAATCTTAAAACCAAACAAAAAAATGTATTGCTTTATGTGATCTTGATCTAAATTATATATTTTTCATAGAATACATTATAGTTTTTATTAATAATAATATAATGGAACCTATAATTGTATCTATATTGTTTATTAAATTATTCATTAATAAAAATATAAAATATTTGAATTATAAAATATTATTTTAAAAATATTTTCATATTTGTTTATATGAATTTTTAACATAAAATTATATATTTTTATCTACCAACATAGATGAACGTGATATGACACCATAGATGGATCATAATGAGCTGTATAGAAACTCATATACTACAACATGTGTTATGTATAATAGAAAAATTATAAAAATCATTGTAAATTTTGGAATAAATGATACAAATCCTTGAGACATATAAAAAAATCCAAAAAGAAAATCCTGGAAGCAAAAAACACCTAATCTAATGTCAATTACGTGTGATAATACATAACCACTAAGCCAGATTACTCTAAAGAAAACATCAACCAAGATATGATGGAATAAAAGATGAAACCCTTCCCTTTAACTATATATTACTTGGAATTTACATCAATTAAAACTCGACCTACATAGGCCATGCATGGGGTCCGAAAACCCCATGGGTATCCATTAATAACTTGTATTCCTTTATAATTCACCATAAGCTTTTATCTAAAAGTTTCACCTTTTAGACTGATAATTTTCTCATAATGAAAACACATTTTCATTTACTTTTAGTTTTCCTCACACCCACCCTAGGAAACATCCAAGTAAGGGAAAAAATCAAGAAAATACATCTGGACACGCATGGTTAGCTATTTATCACTAATCAGGTAGGATCATGAAAATAATTATGCATGTTGTTGAAATGAGTAGTAAATTGTTATCCTTTTAGGTCTCAATTTTACATGTGTTCTATAATATCCACCTTTAAATAATATTGGCCTCATTATATACCCTCTTAAAACCTATATAGTTCCTCTACACTTCGAGATAGATATTATAATGAATTGGATGGTTAATTTTAAAGCATATATCAATTTTTATCTTCAATAGGTTCAGTTTATATCAGCCCATTGGGTTAACCAAATCATTAATCGTTAGTGGGATCCTAGATCCATGATAGGAAGGGTTTTTTTCTTGTGTATGGAATGATATAATTATAATTTTAAGATTTGTATCTTATCACCATAAAATATATTTTAAGTTGTATACTTCCTATCATGGGGGATGAGTACCCTAATATTTTTTATATTTATTTTTACAGGTTACCTCCCCAGATGGAGGTCACGTTATTATTTAACATACTCCTAAGTATAAATCCAATATCATTAATATCTTATCGTATGTGTTATACTATACTAACAAAGTTCAATGTTTACCAAAATGATCTAGAGGCCAATGGATATATTCAACAGAGAATGTCACCTTAGGGCATTCTAGTTGTAATGAAATTAAGATAAATTGAATCCTATTGATTTTTTTTATAAAAATATTAATTGGGTTACTATAAATAATATGTATCGTTTTATATGTATTAATGATCTACATGACCATCCCTGAAGTAGCCAATAGTTTTATAAGACCGATCTTCAATCCCAGAATCATTATTCATGAGTATGAGAGGAGGATATTTATAAAATGGAATTCAAAAGTATGTATGAATTTTATTACAATATGGTTCTATAAATTGGATTTATTAATTCTTCTATAGTTTCTATGGTATGTAGGAATTTGACCATTCATCTATTTTTGGAATTGTTTTTGTTCTCTTTATGTATGATATTTTGGTATATTCCATGTCATTGAAAGAACACATGTATAATCTATTTCTCATTATCAAAATATTAAATGATCATTTTATTTAATACAAGATATTAAAAGTTTTTATATCCAAGATTTTATTTTTCATGGTAATTTCATGTTTTAAATGTGAATATTATTGATTCATGAAGGGAACCATCTAGTGATATAATGGGAAAAACTAAAATATTCTTTTGAGATTTAGAGATTCTTTCGATTAAAGAGTTATTAAATATAGATAGTTCCATATTTATTGAATATTACATCATTGATAACTATGTTTACCCACATTGGATTTAAATTCAATTAGAAAGTCAATTTCCAAATAAAATTTTGGGAATAGAATGTGACATTGTCTTTAGACAGAGTATTGATTTTTTTGGAACCATTTTGGGTTCAAATGTTTATATAACCACTAATGTTCATGGTTATCATGTTATATAATTAAAGGGAAATATGTTATGTGAAATAGTTCTTTATAAGTTTATTCTCCTGAGAATAATTATTCTAGCCATGATATCTAGTTAGTTATAGTGATTCATGCTCTCAAAAAATAAGGTCATGCCTCTTTAATGAGTGATTTATTGTGTATTCAATCCATAATATTATAATGTTGTTTTAACCAAGAGTGAATTGTTCATATAAATATAATTGGGTTGAATATCACTAAAAAATTTATTTTTATATTGCATATGCACCTATAAAAGATAATGTAGTTATTAATTTGATATTTGGGATTCCACTGAATAATTCCATGAAGGTGTCACTAAAGGAATGGTATTCGATTAGAGTGTTCACTGAGATGATCATGGAAGTGAAGGATGTGAATTAAAATGTGGACATAGATTATGAGGAGTATGATTTTTTTGATGATTAAATTTAGAATAGGTAGAAATAAAAGACCAATTTTTTTATTCTAATAAGAACTATATGGTGGTAATAACTTGGGTGACTGGTCTCATTCCTCTGATGGTATCGCGCATTCCATAGGTAGATTGGTCATTATAATATATCTAAGGAAGGAGTCGATGGATAGTATAAATTCATCTAGATATTTTGTGCAACATCAGAATACAAAGATTTATCATGATGTTATAAATGAGTTTTTTTGGTCAAGGACAATGATGTCTATTTTACAATTTGTCTACTCATGTATAACATTCTAGAATATTAAGGTGTATCCTGAGAGAGTTGTTATTTTTTTTTCAACTATGTATATAGGATGATATTTATATGGAATTGATTTATTGATTATCATATATATCTAGTAGGATTTATCTAAAATGGGTGACCATTGAATGAGTGAAAATATTATATTATTACTATACTATTAGAAAGCTAAATAAAATTTAAGAGCTCATTCACATTTATTTTATAGATACTCTGAATCACTATGTAGTGTGTTTGATAGTTTCTTTCCAATAGAGATCCACAATTTATATCATGATTTTGGAAGAGTTCGCAAGAGGTGATGGGTACTAAATTGAATTTAAGCATGATGCATCAACCTCAGATGGATGTGAAGAATGAATGAGATACTCAAGATCGTAAAAATAAGATTTAGGTGTGCATGCATAATTGTAGTCGATCATGGTAAAAGAGTTTACATATAATTGAGGTTTGCATTAATACTATTTATCAATATTTTATAAAAATGATGCCATTTGATGAACTATATTGAAAACCGTGTTAATATTCTTTATGTTCGGTAGAATTGAGAGTATTGTATTTTTTTGGAATAAAACCTTTGTCAGATATAATGAAGAAGGTAAAATTAATATGAAATAGGTTAGTTACATATCATAGTTTCTATAAATCCAATATGGACCATCTTCTTTTCCATCATTATTTTTTACATGGTGATTTTTTTCATAGGGTTTCACCTCATTTAGTACATCACTGTTTGGGTAAACCGAGAATATTTTTATCGTGGTTTTTTGGAACTTATGATATCATCGAATGACATAGAAATATTCCATATTAATTTGAAATTTCTTCTCTTTTAAAATTTATTCCAAACATGATTAATGTTTTCTAATAGAATAGGTGTCTCATAGATCATTCCAATGTGGCTAAATGGGAGATAGTTGGTCATGAGCCTAAGACCTCATAGATATACAAACTAGTCAATAATATGGATATCTAGGATATAGTTCTACAAAAAAAATTATTTCAATGTGATATGAATGTGTTTATGGGTTAACCATTATATTTGAGAGTAAGAATAATTAATTATTACAATGGTTTCTTTTATTTTAAATGTGTTTAGAAACATAAGCACTTTCTAGGGGTATAATTATTCATAGTTTGAAGAATTTTGACCCATAATAAATCCCTTCTATGCATTATTTTTGGTAATGATTATTTCTCTAGAGGTTTTAATGGATCGCGAGAATCAAGGGTATGAAATTTAGAGTTTTAAGAGAAACAGGACAATCACACTCTTTATGCATGGTTAGTAGTAACTATGAAGTAACTATGTGATATGGAATTGTTGGATCTAGTAGATATTTCCATATTATGGACATGGTTTTTCTAACAATGATTTTCATTGGGTAAATAGTGTGAATGAATGGGTTTTGTTCTACATTTTGTCACATGTATTTAATGAGGTTTTTCTAATTGTGTGAATATTACCATATAACCGTGTGCTTTAGTTTTCATTTCATAATAACATTTATACAGTTTCTTTAACTATGTGGCCTATGAGGTTTTCATAAAACTTAAATTTAAACTCATATCATAGTTGTTTTTAACTATAATCTCTTTAAAATGCACCATTATCTTAACCTAGCTATTCCTTGATGGTCTAAGTGGATCTTCACTTGGTTCATTCGTGTTTTTCCTTCATTCATAGTAAATACTATTGAGATATGTTAAAATATTTAGATAATATATTCTACTCTTTATATATATATATATATATATCTTTCATCACTCTTTCCATTATTTGGTTTGAAAATTATTAGGTAGTGATTTTCAGATCTTGAGGTTTTGATAGAGAATTGATGATATTTTGTATTTATTCAATAATATGTGGGACAAATCACTTTGATTCAAATATCTATTTTTCAAGGTGACTATTATTCTCTACATTAGCTATGTTGGTCTCTCTATATGTAGGTTCTATATCATTATATACTTTCTATTCTTGTAAACACATATGGATTTGTAGATGAAAATGAATGATTTTATATCAATGAAAGATTTCTTATGAAATTTCTCCAAGGATATAATGTGACCGTCTATTTAAATATATTTTTTTGAAAAATTAAGGCACTTCTTGTGTTCATTGAAATTCATTAATGATTTTTTGGACTCAAAATAGATTTTAATTCATGTGAGTGATGATGATTCTCTTGCGAAAATATTTTACAAAATTTTTATTTTTTTACCAGAATGTTTTCTTAAAGTATCACAATTGGAAACCATGGGTGTATTAGGCTATAGACATGTACATACCTTAGTGTTTGTCTTGCCAATTGGTCTTAAAAATCAATTATATTGTTGAATATTTTGGATAGACATGATTTTTAGTTACTATAGAAGATCATGGTATTGGTAGAAATTGTTTTACACTTACTTAGTGTTCTTTTGAGTATAATGGTACATATTCACATAGGATAGATCCCAAATTGTTATTGGTTTTAAATATGACTGTTGTGTTTCATTGTTGATTCCTCATTTGTTTGCCTTATTGTTTTATCATTGTTAGTTTTGATCATTGGGATTTTATTTATCTGTTATGTAAATTTACAAATACCTTGATTATTTTAACTGGGCATATTTTTAAAGAAGAAAAAGTTTTTATATGTATATATTTTTAAATGGGGGCAGTTTATGAAAATTGAAATATTTTAAATTTATACCTAAAAGATACTTATTGACAAGAATTGTAAATATTAATTTTGTTTATTGTATAAAATATCCCCATATCATATATCGGCCTTTGGGCATTTGATGAATTGGTCTTTCAAGATATTAGAAAAGGGATGATAGGCATGTATCTCGCTGACATATATTCGTTAATGACCTTTTTTCTAGGAGATGGTTTGATTGTGATATATGTTCATATATAGACTTGACATTGGTGTTGGTTTCATTTATATCCATGATTACCCTTTCAGATTTATTTTCATGCTTAGTGGTTTTGTATCTTTTCATCAAATTTTTACACTAAGAGTTTATTTCCATTCTATTATATGTGGTCCATGTTTTTTCTTATGTGTTAACATCCACCTTATAGGTGATTTATTTTGGGTGATGTGTAACGTTGACTCATGTTCATTTTTTATAATATGGTTCACTACATGGTTGATGTTGGAGTTAAAAAACCATGGGAATTGAGTAAAATATTTATTTTTTTAAAACCTAAATGGGTGATATGGTAAGGAATCAATGTTAGGAAAACTGTATAATAGCCATTCAGTAGAAACATCCCCATTTAAAATCAAATCACATGGTTACCTAGGAATATCTACATGGATAGAAAGAACATGTTCATGCTATGAAACAACATATGGGAAAACCCATTAATCTATATAGTAATCATGGTGCCTCACATGGTTAGACAAAACATGCTCATACCATGACAATTAACACTTCAACCAACAAATATATATCACTTGGTTTCCATTTAAATACATATAACCATGCATAGACCATGAAGCTTGACTATTTCCCCTAAAAATACTCATTATTGACCATGATTCCCAAAATCCATAAGGACCTAAAAAGAAAAAAACTATTCCAAAAAATATATATGTTTTAGATAGAGTCATAATTTTATAAAGAACCAACCTAGGTCAACATGCGACATAACCCAATATGGATCACCACGTGGTAGACTATAGATTTATAAATGACCAATGAAATAAAGATAAATTTATATTCTTAAGAAACACAGACGGTAGCATGGTTAGGCCATAAGATTAGACAAATAGTTTCTTAGCTATTTCTCCTGGAAAAATGAATCCGATTGTTTCCAATGAATATCCTCATGATTTGATAAGTCGTACTCATATTGTGTGATAGCCTCTAGAAAAAATCCATTCATTAACATAGTGTTCTTAACAGTTCTCATGGTTAAAAAAATATTCCTTGTAATATCCAAATCACCACTAAAACAAATGGATCCATATTTCATGGTTATTACATGGTTAATAATAATCATGAATAGACCGTATTCCAAGCCTATTTCCCCCAAAACTCAAAATAATTTACCATTACTTCTTGAAATGCATTATAACATCAAAATAGATAAATTATGCACTTAATCAAAAATACCTATGACTTTTAGGAAATCAGAATTCCCCCTACCATGACACATTTTACCCAAAAGGTTGTCACGATTTTGGACTTGCTAAATGAAAAGTCAATTGATGCATAATAAATGAATCTCACTCCAAAATCATATGGTTACCCTATATGAAATTGTAAAATACTTGTTTTGAAGGTATTGTTATATAATTTAACAACATATCTTTGTGATCCATAATATTAACTGGTCTCTTAATTTATGAGGTTTTTGGATGAATATAGATATCCTCTCATTTACAACATGGAAAAGATCCACGCGATACATCATCATTTGGAAAACATAAAACATTTATTTTTATCTGATGTGATAAAAAAATCCAAAGAATATGAAAAATTTTCAATTCATACAATGAACACAAAAGGGATAACATACATTAGTGAAAAAATACCCTACATAAAAAACGACGATATCCCAAACAAGACGGAATATTCAAAAAATCCTGATCACCAAATAAGGACTCCAATTAGAGACACAAATGATCTAAATCAGAGTTATAATAACAATTAGCTACCTTTTACCTCTTTAAGATGAGATTCACCTTTTTCATATTCTTTTAAACAAGGCTTGGTCCAACCAATGATTGTTCTCTTAGCTCCTTCTAGTACAAAGAAGATCTACATGGATGCCCATAAAATTGTTCAAAATGTGTTATTTCAATTGAAACCAAATATTAATTGTTATAGTGATAATCACCAAAAGAAATATTCTTTTTCCATGATTTATTAAAATTAAGCATTCATGCCTTAAAAATACTTTCTAGAGAATGATTGGATAATATTTTATGTCTAACCATTTTAGGGTGATATTCCTTGATTAAATTCAACAAGTACTATCAACACTTGAAAAAGATTCCAAAACCTGAATATAATATAAGTATATCTATCTGAAACGACTATATAAGCCACTACATGAAACATCATTATCTTTTAAATGGATATGTTCCCTATCTCGTCTATAATCATCGTCTCTATAATAGATTGTAAATGTTGTTTTTTTTAATATGGATAGTGATTACTCATATAGAACCCCTCCCACCATGATTCCACGTTAACCAAACAATTAAATCCATGGATATCTAATCCCACTTCCACATCATAATGGGTAATTGTCGAAATAAACTGGTATATCTTAGTGCCATATCATAATATATATGAACGTAAGACATCATGGAATGATGTTTGCAATAGACCACCTCATCTTGGACCACCAATATCAATGTCCCAAGTAACAAGTCATCTTGGCAGTCCCATGGTGCATGGATCAACTAGAATAATGTCTATTGTCCATCAACATCGTCCTCTATTAGGCTTAGAAATACACAACACCATCATGTGACTATTTCCAGTCATCAATGTGTATCTAACCATAGAGTAACTTACTAAAACATTGAATATCTATGTGTCCTTACTTCCTAGTATAAATCTAATCATAAAAGTAAAATTTATCTTCAACACATGTTATGATCCTATTCCATTCAACCACTTCCACTACCAGGATCTTTATATCATATAGACTCATCAAAGGTCAATCCATTACTAGTTCCTTCTGAAATTTACTATTTAAAATCTTGCTCAATGTGTCAGTGAACACATTCCCTTATAATAGATAATATTCAATATCAAAATAAAGTGTTCTTATATATTAAACCCATAATCATTCTCAAAAGTAAGTGTATCTCTTGGTGAAAATTTTATTCTGGATATTATGATTTGAATACCTAATAAACCACTCACCAAAGAGACTGTGGCACAATGTCTTGAGAGATTGCATTAATATATCAAATTTAAGATCATGGTTGGTATAATTACTCTCATGGGGACTTATTTTTTGTGAACCATATGAAACTACCTAATTCCCCTACATTAGAATAAATCATGACCACGTACTTGAGGTAATACTGAAAACAACATAAACAAAACCTAGTTCTGTAATCTACAAAAATGGATAATAATTCAATATCACCATCATTTATTCATTTCATATTTAGAAATTATCATTCCATTTTAATTTAAAACCATTATGTATTAACTAAGATTTAATATATGAAATCTTAGAGATATATTTAACAAACATCTATAATTACAAGTAATTCCTAAGCGGATCCAAACCTCAAACAAATTTTTTAGGTAGTCTCACTGACATTCATCTTATATTTTTTAGGGTTTTCTCTGAAGACTCTCTTAGATATGTCATATCTTACAAACTACCCTTATTGGATACAACATTTTCATTTTTAAAGATTTATATATGTTATATATTCCGTTAATGTTATGATAATGATATTTAAATTATTATCATGTTCTTCCATAGATATAGAATACTCCAAAATTTCATCGACAAAAACATTGAAAAAAGAGTTTATAAACTGATGAAATATCTTAATAATCAAATCCATAAACACTACCGGTGAATTAATAAGTCTTAACATCATAACCAAATACTCATAATGTTCATACATAGTTCAAAATGATATTTTAAGAATATTCTACTCTAAAACTCTTAAGTAATGGTGCTTTTATAGAGAAAAATATTAAAAAACAGATGGGCACCCTTAATTTGATTGAATATATCAACAATATTACAAAAAGTATGCATGTTCATAATTTTTAACCAATTAAAAATTCTGTAGTCCACAATATTGGAGTCTTCAACTCATCTTCTTTATAAAAATAATCAATGAATCTAAAGGTGACACACTCTGATGATTAAATACTTTATCCCCATGATAATCTTGAAATAAACAATTATAGGTTAAATTAGTGTGTTCTGTACAATATGATACTAAGGATAAAAGACATATACCCCTTAGTAGGTCACTTGAAAACATGAGTTCTCTTTAGGGTGGTAACCCAGAAAAATTATCAGGAAAACCTTTTGGCTTTCATCCACTACACCAGAAAGAAGACTAGTTAAAAACTAGTAAATAGTTCAATGAATCATATCAAAAAATATGCATGATATCATTATATACGGAGGAAAAGCATGGATCACATTCCTATTTCTAGGGTCCCACTGACCCTTTAAAAAATGAGATACTCGATAGTGAGATAGATGATAAAACTAATGATGATAAAATATGATACAAGATAAAAAAAATAATCAAAAAAAGAATTCGAATGATGAGGTCAGAGATGTCCACATATTGATCTAGAAAATACCACATGAAAACATTTTCATTTATTAAGACAATAAATTTTATCCTCATGGTTGAGTCAATTTAATTTTTGACAGAGGAATTGAAATCATATTTCCCATGAATATATTAAAATTACTCTAAAACATATATATATAGAACATTTGGAATGTCTTTAAGTTTCCCATAATTCAGTCTCATATAATCCTCATCATAATAATATCCATTTCTTATCTATGATCCTACATTTCAAATTTAGTAGATAACAGATTCTTCAACTCATTGATCAAAAGTTCACATTACTCATGAATGAATATATCACCCACATATAATAAAAAGCATTATATAACTATTACTAAACTATTTAAAATAATAATATTCATCCATATAAAATATATTATAATCATTATTTTAAATGAATAAATTATATTTTTGGTTTCATTGCGTTCCTAGCTAATTTAGTTTATATAAACTCTTGATTTTTTTGTAAACAACATCTTATTTCTTGAACTTAGTGAACCCCCAGTCTAGAACCATAGCGATATCCTCTGCTAAGTCTCCATAATGGCAAGAAAGTTTCATGATTGTATATATAAATTTTAATCAATATCTTACAACAACAACAATTAAAATTATTACCCAGGGGAATTTTATAATAGGAGAAAATACATCAATGTAATCCAAAAACTAATTTGATTAAAACTAGACTCAGTAATTTTTTCCTTAATTGTTTCTATATCGATTATGTTCCTTATTGAGTTATATTCGTCTTTTTGTGAAATTATAATTTATTGTATTAAATATATAAACATCAATTCTTGGTATATATGAAGCGATTAATTTTTATCCTTTCACCCCAACAATAAACATATTTCATCATTCAAATCCATTTCCACATTATAGAACTCAGGTTCTCCACTTTTAGAAAACAAAATAATATAATTATAACTCATATCATCATTGAAATATATATTCACTAGGTGATAACAATGGATTCATCTGATTTTTCATTAAAATAGTTTCATAAATTATATTTTGTTCTAACATATATTACTGTTACATGAATGGATGATTAATTTTCCTGAGATAATTTATTTTTTTATCCACTATTAGAATGAATAACATTTCTATTTATATAAAAAACATAATCATGAAAGGTGTTTTCTTCAAGGATTACCTTTTTTAATTATCCAAAAAACAATAACGAAACTCTTCATCACCTTAACCAGTGATGATTTATTTTATTTTGTATCAAACATATAATTTCTGTCAATATTAACATGTAAAAAACAAAAATTAAAACTTAAATTAAAATATACTAAATTTAGTTTTTTTACAATTCAATCTTCTTCATAAATTTCCTCTCTGAGATATAATAATTGTCCTTTATTTATAAATTATTTTTTTAAAGTTAAAGAATCCTTCCAAAATACCTTGCGTAATAAAAAATTCAATTTCTTACATTGATTATATTCAAACAGTGTCATGTTCATGCATTTTAAAATAATAATATACAATGAATTCCTAATATCCTACTTCTCCATTCAAATTACAGTGAATATACAAAATTATTTTAACTCTTGATTTAAATTTGAAAACATTCCTCAAGATGGTGTAAAATGATATAAATTTACTGAGTTTAAAAAATCTTGTAGTCAGGGCCAATGAAAGTCTCCAATGAAGGGTTCAAAATAAATTTTCACAATAAAAAATAGAAAATAGGGGATTGAATTTATTTTGAAAAAATCAAAACAACTAAAAGGTAAATTAAGTTGATTTATTTTTGTAAAATATTAGGTGATTTTAGCATGGATTAGTTTATGAATTTTTATTCTTAAACATTTTAAATATATTAATACCCTTCTAAAATTTGAATATAGTGAGAATTAACAATTATTATGGGGAAATCATAGAGTGGTAGTGAGTGTGATTTTTGTGTTAGTAATGATAATTTCAAATCAATCATCCTTGTATGAGTGTGAAAATATTATAGTGGGATCTACCCAAATCGCATAATAATCTCTCAATGAGGAGAATATATTCCTAATATATCTCTAAGGACACATTGCATTTTTTACTCATATCAATAATCACTTGATACATTACAAAATATTCCTACACATTACATTTTATATAAGTAGAATCATGAGGAGTGATAGAATAATTTAACATCTCATATAGAGAAAAATTATTGAAAAATATCAATCTAATTAAATCATAGTCAATTAGTCATTTTAAATATAAAACTGAGATCGAAAACTAGGAGATGGATTAATTATTGTTATTTATAATAAATGATTAGAAAAATGTTCTCTTGTGCACTACACAAATCACTTATATGAATTTAAATTTTCAATCACATGTTTATAATAGATGATTATTTAAGATATAATTTAATTTTTTAAACAAAATTCTCTAAAACATATTCCACACCACTATTTTCTTCTTTTTAGCCTCTTTATCTTCTGTAATTGCTTCGGTTACTCTTTTATGGTTTCACTTATTAATCTATATGTATAAAAAATTTTGACATCTCTCATAAATGTATTTTCAATATTTAAATACATATTTAGGTTAACCATAAATTCTCACATTGATTGACCTCATCCTATGGTCAAATAAAAGTTAGACTATGATCTTTATTCTCCTTATATTTGGAAAATTATTGATATATGAAAAGATTACATTATCCCTCTTAGGACACTAAAAATATATGAAGCATCAATATGATCACCATAATAACAGTTCACAGTATGTATTTAAAAAATATTATACCTGAGTTAGAATTTTATTCTTGACACAAGAGGGTTTTCATAAATTTAATAATAAACGTAAGTGTTTTAATAACTAAGAGATAAAAAATCTATTACATCATCCCAGAATATTATATTAATAGTTTAATTTCATTATATATAAAATCTTATGTAACATTCATAAAAAAATGTGTATAACTAGTAAAGCACTCAAAAATCTTACAGTTCATTAATTATAGTATGTTTTAAATACATATAAAAGTAGAAAAACTTTCAAAAGTGTAAAATTCATATGTTTTTATAGAATATCAACTCACTATTAGTGGAAAATAAAAATTTCTTATGTTTCAACCTATCTATGAATAGTTTATTACGGATAAAAAATATATTACACATAACTGGGGATGACCTTATAGATTTTATTATGTTTTATCCATCCAAAATAGAATTTTACTTACAGATTGGGTGAAAATGTCATGCGTTTCTGGAAAATAATATTCACACCCATAAATTTATAGATAATATAGAATTTAATACAATGTTAATCCTCCCACTTCTTATGGTTTCCACAACATTCTAAATATTCCACTACCAACTTTTACAATTTCACTGATCTTAACTTCATCATTCATCAAGAAGTTTATCTTTTTTACTTTCAATATTAATCATCAAGACCATATATCTTTTAAAGGAAGATTTATCTCATCAAATAAGTTGTGGAAAAATATAATAAATATCTAATATTTTTTATATGAATTTTTCAAGATCATTAAAATACATTATAGACTATCCTACTTCATGCATAATTTATATTCATGAATTAATTACTTCAAAAACAATTCCCTCACCAAGAAAACAATACTTAAATGCATGGCCGATTGTCGCTTATCGACCGGTCAATGTTTCGATTCTCTGCTAATGTGTATAGCAGCACTCGGGTTGAATCCTCCGCGATGATACTTTTTTATAGTCGGTTGTTTTTTGTTAATTGTATTTATTGTGGGGTTTGATTGGAGATCTTAAGAAGTAATTTATGGATGATTTTTGATTTAATAAATTGATAATGTTTGGGGTAAGTTTATTTTTAAGGAGTTAAGCTTGTGATATCATTGAAATTTTCTTTATATTGAATTTAATTTAACACCCACATTGCAAGATAATGTTGATTAGAATTACTAAGTGTTGAAGCATTAATATAAGCCTTAACATAACTTAGTGTTCTAATATCAATTATATCTTATTGATGGTAGTGTACTTATGGTTCCAATAATCCATGCCAACCACACGTTAAACAAAACAAGTTATTAATCTTTGACATGTTAAGTCCAACATACACAATGTTAAATTAAAGAATATTCATCGAGTAAATACTCTCAATCACATAACATCCCAAAATTTTGAATCACCCAAATAATAGATTTACTCATCCATTGTAATTATTAATAATCTAGTTAAAATTATTATTATTATAAATTATAAATAAAACATAAAGAACCTGATAAGAAAAGAGTAGTGTGTCGAGCACACACGATCGATGAAGAGAGTTTAAAAAATGACATTCGATTGAATGGGGATGAAAAAGAAGGGAAGGGGATTAAACTATATTAAACTATTTTAAGAACATTAATATTAAACTACATATTTTTTATTAGAATAAGAGATATTGAAGAATAATGTTTCATTAAAATAGAATTACAAAGAAAGAGACTTACAAGATTACAAAAAACGAAGAACACGAAAGTAAGTGAAAACAAAGAGAGGATGAATGGTCTCTCAAGTGAAAACATTAGTATGGAAGGTCCTCCCAAGACTTTTTAAAGGCTTTGGTCATGCCAATTTGTTCTCCACTCTTCTAAAATTCCAACCTCTCTCATAGAGAGAAGGGGAGAGTATTTATATCCCAAGAAGTGGGTTGTTTGCATTCCCAATCTGTCCATCCACATGCATCACCATGTTGGATATAAAAACATCCAAATCTTGAGATATCTTCTTCTTCAATGTTGTAGATGATAACTTTGGGTTACTACTTTCAATATTTGGTGGTATTTGGACATATGTAGCCAATTTTATTGATGGCTTATTAAACAATTTTAATCTGTCCATTTCAATCTAGTCTATTTAAAGTCCAAATTGTGAAAGGGTGTTTGTATAAGAAGATTCCTTCAAAGACGAATTATGTATTCAACAATGTCGGCCTCCTATATCTCCTGTTTCACACTGAATAATCTCAGCTTGATCTTATGCTTACATCATGAGATATGTCATTGATACTATACTAATTTTAATTCCCAACCAGAATGGTGGTATGGAAGTTAAAGCATCATTGGGGCCCCTTGTTCTTAGAGTTGGGACATGAAATTTTTATACAAGATTCATTAAATTGTCCCCATAACCATTGAGGAGAATGAAGGAATTTTAACTTTATATTGATCCAAGTAATTCAATCTTCATGACTAGTCCAGTTTCTTCATAGCTTCTGTAGTTCATCTCTTGTGGTAAATGTGATCCTTCAAATGGTAGAATTGGTACATGATCTATTCAATTGAAATGTTTTATATAGAATTGGTAATACTAAAAAAATAATAATTACAAAATTTGGACCATAAGGGTGAGAGTTATAAATAAAATAGTAAACTGACTCAATTGGACAACTTCTTAAAATGCTCAAAAATTATACATAGTATTAAAACAGAAATTTTTCACACAAATTCATCACATTTCATATGAAATAAGTAAAGGGAGTATATAATAAGACATGAAAATATTAAAAATGTCAAATCCACCACACACAGTCTTGTGCATGTCCTCATGTGAAACAAATATAAAAACACAAAAAAATCATTTTCACTCCCCAACAAATATTAAAATTTTGTTTTCTCCAATCAGGGGTGGTTTAGACTATTTCACTCGTCCATTTTGAATTCCACCGTAGGTTCTTATAGAAACAATGTTCCAAAATTAATTCATTTTTTAATTATCAAATTTAGGATTGGAAAATGTGGACACTCAAAACTCACACCTCTCAAGATGATAAAATAATTTTGTGGAGGTTCACTCTTTAACCAACCAAATGTGAAAATCATAGAGATTGAACGATCTCTTAGATTCCAATACATTTCCAAAGTGCTCAAGAATCAAGAAGTATTTTTAAGTGGGTTTTTTGTGTCTTTGGGATGAAAGGAAAATAATTTCCAAGAGAGAGAAGAAGAGGGGTAAAACACCAATATAGAAAAAGCAATGCACATTTTTTTAAATAAATCATGGAAGGAAATGAAAACAAATATTTACATGGGAATGATTGTTTGAAGAAATACATGATAGTGGAAAAAAATTTGAAGGGGATGGGAATATGAAATATTTACAAACCACAAAACTTCTCCCAATAAAAATACATTGCATGTGTTCTATTTTTTCTTTTTTATATTTTTTTTTGGAAAGATGTCCTTGAAATAGATCTCACACTCATATCCCAACCCATGTTTGATCTCCTCGTGACTTTAATTGTAATAGTTATATCAAAATCAATGGTTGTTGAAGATTTATTTTTGATTGTTATTTTTGAGACAAAATTCATTATCCAAAAGTCATGATGAAAATACAAAATTTTTGAGATGAAGACATGTCTGTTAACTCCCCAAAATGGTTGGAATAAATTTCAAAACTCTATGGTGAGTAATCATGACTCTTTATTTTTTTGTATTATTTTAATTGATTGTTTTTGTTTGTTTTTTTAGTTTTTTAGGTATTTTTTTTTGTTTTTTAATAAAGATACACCCACACAAAAGATAAAGTTAAAAAGAATGGTTTTGAAAAAGAAAGTGGTAAAAAATTAAATAGAGAGGATGAAGAAGAAAGAGGTAGAGAGAGAAAGAGATAGAGAGAGAGATTTAATGGGAAAGAGGTGCCACAAGGTTTGGATTTGGTGGGTCACCATCTCTATCTAGTGGTAGGTCGACTGGAAAAGATGGGGATCCAATGGAAGTCAATGATGATCCAGGATTGTGCGTCCTCTCATGGGGATGCTTTATCCTATGTCCATTAACTGTGAATGTACTTTTGGAAGAGGGGTCTGGGACATGCTCTGCACCAAATGGGTAAACATTAGTAAAAAAAAAGGACCAGCCCAAAGAAAATTAATCTTACCAGGGTGAATCTGAAATAGAAAACTAATGATCATTACCATTTCTCCTTCTTGAAATACCTTTCTCAGGATGTGTTTATCATGGAGTGCCTTGGAATTTTCTTTTTACATAATATAATTTTCATAAGAATCAAGTCGAAGCTCTTCTAGTTCAGCCAATTGCAACAATCATTATTTTCTAGATTTTTCAAGATCAAAATTAAATGTTTTCACTACAAAAAATGACTTATGTTGGATTTCAAATGGAAAATGAAATGATTTACCAAAAACTAGCCTAAAAGGAGACATCCCAATGAGTGTTTTATAGGCAGTTCGATAAGCCCAAAGTGCTTCACGGCCCTGCATATCAAAGAGAGTTGAACACAGCCCTGCATATCAAGGAAATCATCTAGGATATACATGAGCGGGACAACCATATTAAATAAGGGCATGCTAACACCTGGTATTTTCAGCAGAAAGCATCATCCAGTTGTCGGAAAAACACTATTACTTGCATCTCACAACCTGTTGGATGCAATGTTTCTGACACCAAGGGTATCCACGAGGCCTTAACATGATTTTTCTTAAAAATCTCCACTGTAGAAACCCCTTTCATGTCTTCAAAGGTGGAAAATTGTATCAGAACTGTGATCACTTAAGAGATCAATAGAAAGCTCACCAAATATGTGACAGATGATGAGATACGCCTGGCTCTAAAAAATATCCATCCCACTAAGGCCCCGGGGCCAGATGGGTTCCACGCTATATTTTTTAAACAATACTGGCACATAATCGGTCCTAACATTTTCACTGTGATAAAATCTATCTGGTCTGGTAATTATATCATTGTGACCATCAATGAAATTGTCCTCGTCCTCATCCCAAAAATCAAGAAACCTTTGGCGATCCCTGACTTTCAACATATCGGCCACTACAATATCTCTCAAAAGATTTTCTCAAAGATCATTGTCAATCGGTTATAACCTTGGCTAGTTCATATTATCTCTGAAAATTAGAGTGTCATCATGTACAAGAGAATGATCACTAGTAATGAGATTGTGGCACATGAAGTGATCCATTCTATGAAATCACGCTCCACTACGAACAGAGGAACCATGGCCTGGAAATTGGATATGACCAAGGCCTACGATAGAGTTGAATGGCACTTCTTAAGAGTCATTTTGCAGAAAATGGGTTTTTGTGAACAATATACATATATGGTCATGAACTGTGTCTCGACTGTCTCATTCAGAATCATGGTCAATGGGGAGCTTACTAGTGAATTCGCCCAATCCTGAGGCTTTAACCAGGGAGACCCCCTCTCCCCTTTTCTTTTCATACTGGTGGCTGACGTTTTTTCTAATCTTATTTCCAGGGATGTATCTTCTAAGTCTATTCATGGGGAAAAAGTTATCTGAGTTAGCCCTCCAGTGGGTCATCTCTTCTTCACTGAAGACTACCTCCATTTTCAAGAGACAAGTTAATGAATGCTGGGTGATCATTCAAGCGATCTGTCATTATGAGAAGGCGTCTGAAAAAACTATCAATCATGGAAACTATGAAATATGTTTCAGTGTAGGGGTACCTCTTTCTAAGAGGGATGAACTATGCACATCAGCTAGAATCCATATGGTTAATACACATCAGAAGTATCTCAGGCATCCCATGGTGATTGGACAGTCCAAAAAAGATATCTTTGAAACTCTAGTAGACAGGATTGAGAAAAGAATTCAAGGATGGACCCCAAAAAGAATTTCTAAATCCGGCTAAGAGACCCTCATCAAAGCTATCATCCAATCTATCCCCAGCGACTTTATGTCCCTATAAGCTTCTGGTGGCCATCGTCGACCAAATCCACACACGTACTACTAATTTATGGTGGGGGAAGAATGATGGAAAGAATAGAACCCACTGGATGGCCTGGGAGAAACTATGAAAACCCAAATCATAGGGTGGGATTGGGTTTCAGAATCTCTGTCTCTTCAATGACGTGATATTGGCCAAGAAATTATGGCGCATTATTGACTATCTATCATATCTTTGTGCACGAGTGCTACATGTTATGTACTTTACCCATACAGACTTTCATGCTTCATCTCTTGGTCCCCATCCTAGCTTCCTTTGGAAAAGAATTTGGTGGGCTAAAAAGTTCCTAGAGAAAGGACTGGGATGTCAGATTAGGACTGGCTCATCTGTTAAAATTTGGACTGATCCCTGTCTTATTGATAAGGAATATTTACGTGCTACATCCCCCACCCAACAAGGTCATGAAGACGCCACCGTCAGCTTCCTCCTTTCTGACCCGAGATAGGGGTGGTGTTTGGATAAGATCCTTGAATGGTTTAATGAATGAGTCCAAAGATTTATCCATAGCATTCCCTAGGTTCCAGACATAGGCCGTGACCATCTATTCTAAATCTATGACATCTCGGGCGATTCCACGGTGAGATTCGACTTCCACCTTTCTCTTGGAATACACTCACTTGGCCGGTATGAAGAACCTTGGAAATTGATTTAGACGCTCAACGTCCCCCAACAAATTCATCAATTTTGGTGGCAGGATTGCACGAGAACTCTCCTAACAATGATTCTTCTCATTCACCATCATATGGCCAGCATCATTTTTTCCCTTTCTTCCTGAACGTTCCATAAAATCTCTTTCACGCTATCATTAACTGCACGAGAGCTAGGAAAATTTGGAATAAATGAGTCATGGCTTCAGTTGCATCACTGGCATCGGCCTATGACCTTCCCGATATTCTGATGCATTGGTGCTCCTCTCTCTCTTCAGTAGTTGTAGGCTCACTTTTCCCTATTGGCTTGGATTATCTAGGTCTGGCGTAATGATGTTGTTTTTCATCAAGCTGACAGACCCCCCAAATTCCGGATTGATCGGGCCATTTCATAGATTGAGGGTTGGAAAGTCCACAATGAACATTATTTATAGGGTGCTACCCCCTACCATCAAGCTCAATGGAATACCCCAATAGAAGGGATTCTCAAGATTAACGTGGGTGTGTCTCTTCCAAATGATGGGCTTGTTTCCCTCGGCCTCCATGCTTGAAATCATCTAGTGCAGATCCTTAATGATTAATATGAACTGCATTAGGCATTCTGGGAACCAGCAGTTGCTGAAGCCATGGTCATCCTTGCTGCTATGATGCTCGTTTTTGAATATGGATGGGGTGATATCATCATTGAGTCTGACTGTCTCACGGTAATCGCCGATATTAATTGCAACAACAGTGGACTCTAGTCATTTGGAACCATCATCAGGAGTATTCTCTCACTTCATCAATGATTCTCATTATCCACCTTATCCTTCATCAAAAGGGAATGAAACAATGCGGACCATTAGCTAGTGGTTTCAGGCCCATTTGTTACCAACCAGTTCTGGGCAGACAATTTCCCTTCATGGCTTTGCACATGTACATCTTCTGATCTTTGTCATTAATGATATATGCTCTTAATAAAAAAAGACACTGATCAAGGCACAATATAACGACCCATACTTTACATACATTGTTCTTACTTCATAATTAAAGCATACTTAGTACAACATATAACAAAAACCACAAAAGGACCATATAGGTATAGTGTCTATAGAAACTGGGAAACATAAACAACTGGTTCATAAATCTTCTACAGTGTCTCCCATTTATTTCATCATATCTAGAGTCCCTTTTAGAATATTATAAATAATAACATTCTTCCGGACCTGGGGAAAGAAAACATACAAAAAGGGTGAGATAAAATGCTCAGTAAGGGTAAATAAAGGTAATATCAATCATATCATAACATTTTTAAAATATTAACCTGCAAAAGAGATCATAATATCTTAACATGGGACAAATCATAGAAGTGAAAATGAAATCCAAATAAGGATAACATAAAACATGAAACATTGTGGCATGCACACATAATCATAGATAATCATTTCTTGTTAGTCATGTCTCATTTCCAAGACTATCATAGAGGACAAAGTCCATTTCTGAACCGAGTTCAATCATTGTTCCAGTCCTGTATTACCAAACCGGAATAACATGCCGTTCCAGCCATGTCTATCTCATGAGATATAAATCATTACACAATGTATTTGAGGGTGATATAGGTCCCACCCATTTCATAATGAATATTTTCGTATGTGTGCCACAAAATCATAAATCATACATCGTCGCATAACACATGTAATAAAAATGGGATTCCTAAAACATTCATGACATCATAAAACAATTCATATAAGGTAAAGGACTTCATAAAAATAATTCCATCACAACATAATCAAATCAATGTAATAATAGGGATAGAAACATAACCCTATATTATCTTAGATGGAAAATAATTTTGATAAAAATTTTGAACTCCATTCTTGAGGAAAATATCTTTTCTACATCAAAAACATTTTCCTTTCTTAACATGTCATATAATTTTAAACTAAAAGAAGTTAATTAAAAATAAACATGAAAAATTGTAAAGGAAGTTTCATTGAAATATTGTTTTATGAATCCATTTATGCCGTAGAAGTTAAAAAAAGACATTCTTCTCGTACTTTGGTCAGAAAAGTCAAAAAGTATCTCGTACGACAAAAGATTCCTTTCATATCATTTAATAAAAACATACCAATGGGTAAAATTGGATTTAAACAATTGTAGGAGGACATGATTAGTATTATATATTGAGGAAACATAGATATGGATGATAAATTACAACCTAGTAAATACCAAACTATAAACAATCTCGGATAAAAATGAGATTGTGAGATATTCCCTTGCCTGAGGTCCGATTTGATTCGTACGTGTCCGACGCTCTTGTATAATGGTTTAAATAATGTTATTTACATATTCTAGAATCATACTCATTGATATGATATAATATATGGTCATATTCTTATATTCTTATTAGTAATATTCCATTGTTACTTGTTATTCAGGTGTTTATTGCCTTTTGTTCTTATACGTGTTTTGCCGAATAAATTCTTATTCTTCTTTTTAGGTTATAGATACCTCATATCCAGAATGGTATTAGTGTAATATATCATATTTATTCATTCAATTCATTTATATAATTACTATGTAATTAATATCATGTAGAACGAATCGCATCACATCGTGGAGACGCTAGGCCGTACGTACGCACGAGCGATGATATCGTTCCCATGATCGTGGAATTGTATTGAAGTGTATTTATACTATTTCAGAATCATTATCACTTAATAATAATCATATATAGTTACTCATTACACCATTATACACATCCATGTAAGGTGGTGGTGGAAAATAGATTACACCACGGTGTGGAGACGGTATTCCGTACGTACGCACGCGCGGTGATTTCATTTTTCCGTAGGATGGATAGAAGGTGAAATAAGGTTGTTTCATATTTATAATAACATATCAGTATATAAGTAATACTTATGTTATTACTTTATCATGAAACAACTAAAGAAGAATATGTTGAAGAAGAAAGAAATTGCAAAATATCGGTAATGAATATTACCTTTTTTTGAAGCGCCTTTTCTTAACCTCTTATTAGGGAACTAAAGATGGTCTTTGAAGAATACCAGGACCTCTAGGATGATTATAGGGAAGTGTAGAAGATATTTTTTTCAGGGGTTGCCCGAGGATGAATTCTCAAATTTCTGTGAGGAGGAGAGAGAGGAGGTGCCCTTTTATAAGGGAGGAGTCGGGCACCTTAGGAAAATCTAAAAATATTATTTTATATTAAAGTCACATTCAGTTTATAATGGCTCCAAAGAGTCTAATTTCTTAGATAAAGTGGCGATGGGTCTAAAGAATCTTATCCAATAGGTTTTAGACATGTTTATGTTATTATTTTAACCTTATCAATTAGATTTATCTCTAACTTAAATTATTTAACTTTTACCGTGTCTTTTTGTTTTCTAACACTATATGGTTAATAAACATACTATAACAAGCCAAAAGAACCTCAAGTGGTTCATTATTAATATATATATCCTTATGTAAGTCATTTGGCTGAGCCTTATATTTTTTAGAATAAAATAACAATTAATAATATAATATTTGTTTTAAAAACTATTTTATGTCAATTTAAACACTATTTGGTACATGATTTTCATGAAAATCATAACAGAATGATATGTTCAATCCAAGTTAATTAAATCAACAGTAACATGTCATATTAACCTATAAACTTAGTGGAATTCATAAAAGTCTCAAATTACATTTATTTGGGCATTTATAACATCAATTATGTTAATACTTTCTTAATAAGGTAATTATGATATCATCGTTGAGTCATAAGCAAATTAAATTATTTAAAGTCTAAAAATTTTAAATAAAATATCATTATGTAGGAAATCTTTCTATATTTCTAACGAATATTTATAATCGAATTTCTCTTATGTATAACCCTATATTAAAAATGTTCTAGTTATTAAACTTTGATTTTAACTATTTTAACTCTTCTTTAAATAAAATAATATTAAATGTCCAAATTTAATCCATGTGGACCTAAATTGTCATATTATATTCATAAGGCTGTTTTTGGTCCAATTAAGCTTATCCAATAGAATTAGGACACATGTTAGGGTAATAGTAACATCATTTCTACCCTTAATTACCCTATTTACTATTAACCGCGGTAAATAAAAGAAAAAAGGTACTATTCACCAAAAATTATTTTCATCTCAATGAACCACATTTTACTTACTGATATTAACCGTGTCTATAATATTTTTGAAATTCCATTCACAGATGTGGTAAAATTATGTTTTATGGAAAATTCAGTTTTTTTAACTACCACTTAGTGGTTTCACTATTCATCAAAAATTGAAAGTTTTTAGAAAAATACCAAAATTTCACCCTAGGATAATTTCGATATTCTGATTCCAAAAATAAAGACGATTTTTAAAGATAATGTTTATAATATTTCAAAAAGTTCTTATTACTATTCATAACGGTTATTTTATATAGCATATCGTTGTTTAGTGAAACTCGGTATTGTGTACAACGCAAGCTATCGAGGAAAGTCGTGATTGTGTGTAAAGCAAGCCAAGCTAGTGTTGTGTGTAGTGAAAGATTACTTATAACATAACAACAAAATATGTCTTATAAAAGTCTCCGGTGTTACATTGTACCCCCCTTAAAGTAAATTTCTCCCTCGAAATTCGTCACTTTGTAACAAACAGATGAGGATACCTCTCCCTCATCATATCATCAAGTTCCCACGTAGCTTCTTCAAATTGGTGGTTCCTCCATAAAACTTTCACCAAGAAAGTGGTCTTGTTTCTTAGAATTTTTTCACTACGATCCAGAATCTCTATCTACTTTTCTTCATAAGAAAGATCTTGCTCCAACGGTACAACTTCTGAGCTGAGTACATGTGAAGGATCGGGTATGTACTTCCTCAAGAGCGATACATGGAACTCATCATGAACATGAGAGCATGTCGAACAATTTCCTCGTAGCTATTAAAGTCCCTTATGGGTAACACTCTTCGAAGACTTGGTTTTTATGCACTAAAGAATCGATCGATCTTACTCTCAGGTTGGATAACAATTTCAGAAGCATACCTTGCAAGTCTTGTAAAATTTGCTTTGTAAGTACCAAAAGATTCATCATCCTTTTGCTTCAGTTCAAGAAACTCATTCTCCATATTTTTTCGAGGAATACGAGAGAAGTACTTATTGAAAAACAAGTTTTTGAACTCGTCCCATTCAATGGATTCAATTTCATCTCTTGGCCTCGTATTCTTGATAAGTTTCCACCATTGATCAGCTTCTCCTTCCAAACGATATACCGCTAAGATGACTTTATCATGTTCAGAACATTGAAGAACTGAAAATATCTTTTCAATGGTACTAATCCATTGTTCAGCCACTAATGGATCAGTTGAACCGCTGAAAGAAGGTGGACGCTTCCTCATGAAGGATTCAACAGAATGTTGCTCCTTTCTTTTCTCATTTGGAAGTCCTACATGATTCATAGCTTGAAAAAGTTGTGTGACCATGGCTACAAGATTTTTCATTCCAGCTCCCATATCGTTTGGTTGATCAGGGGGACAATCATTGCAATGCCCATTGCATTCCCCATTAACATGGTTCCTTTGGGTTCCATCCATTGACTAAAACCAAGAAGAATAGTGTGAGCAACACTAATTATAATTGGAAAACCACTTAATCAAAAATAAAATTTCACGCTTAAGGACTTATCATAGGTTCTTCATGGCCATGTCTAAAACACTATGATTGTTCTAGGCTTATATATATCCTTAGGGTTTTTACTAAGGCTTTCACATCCTTGTTTCCAATGGTTGAATTTACCTTTCCTCTGATACCAACTATAACGACCCATACTTTACATACATTGTTATTACTTCATAATTGAAGTATGTATGTATGTATGTATGTATGTATGTATGTATGTATGTATGTATGTATGTATGTATGTATGTATGTATGTATGTATGTATGTATGTATGTATGTATGTATGTATGTATGTATGTATGTATATATGTATGTATGTATGTATGTATGTATGCATGTATGTATGTATGTATGTATGTATATATGTATGAATGTATGTATGTATGTATGTATAACATATATGAAAAACCACAAAAGGACCGTATAGGTATAGTGTCTTTAGAAACTATGAATCATAAACAACTGGTTCATAAATCTTCTACAGTGTCTCCCATTTATTTCATCATATCTAGAGTCCATTTTAGCATATTCTACTTAATATCCTCTTCCTGACATGGGGAAAGAAAACATACAAAAAGGGTGAGCTCAAATGCTCAGTAAGGGTAAATAAAGTTAATATCAATCATATAATAACATTTTGAAAAACTTATCCTACAAAAGAGATCATAATATCTTAACATGGGACAAATCATAGAAGTGAAAATGAAATCCCAATAATCATAACATAAAACATGAAACTTTGTGGCATGCACACATAATCATAGAGAATCATTTCTTGTTAGTCATGACTCATTTCCAAGACTATCTTAGTGGACAAAGTCCATTTCTGAACCGAGTTCACTCCTCGTTTTAGTCCTGTATTACTGAACCGGATTAACCTTCCATTCCAGCCATGTCTATCTCATGAGATATGAATCTTTACCCAATGAATTGGAGGGAGATATAGGTCCCACCCATCTCAAAAATAATCCTTTCTTATGTGTGCCACAAAATCATAAATCATACATCATCGCATGACACATGTTATAAAAATGGGATTCTTAAAACATTCATGACATCATAAAACAATTCATATAAGGTAAAGGACATTATAAAAATAATTCCATCACAACATAATCAAATCAATGTAATAATAGGGATTGAAACAGAACCCTATATTATATTAGATGGAAAATAATTTTGATAAAACATTTCAACTCCATTCTTGAGGAAAATATCCTTTCTACTTCAAAAATATTTTCCTTTCATAACATGTCATATAATTTTAAACTAAAAGAGGTAAATTAAAAATAAACTTGAAAACTTGTAAAGGAAGATTCATTGAAATATTGTTTTATGAATCCATTTATGCCGTATAAGTTAAAAAAAGACATTCCTCTCGTACTTTGGTCGGAAAAGTAAAAAAGTACTTTGTACGACAAAAGATTCCATCCATATCGTTTACTAAAAACATTCCGAAGTGTAAAATTGGATTTAAACAATTGTAGGAGGATATGATTAGTATTACATATTTAGGAAACATGAATGTTCATGATAAATTACACCCTAGTAAATAACAAAGTATAAACAATCTTGGATAAAAATGAGATTGTGAGATTTTTCCTTACCATAGGTCCGATTTGATTCGTATGTGTCTGAAGCTCCTGTATAATGGTTTAAATAATGTTATTGACTTATTACAGAATCATACTAATTGATATGGTATCATATATGGTTATATTCTTAGCTTCTTATTAGTAATATGCCATTGTGACTCGTTATTCAGGTGTTTATTGCTTTTTGTTCTTATGCGTGTTTTGCCGAATAAATTCTTATTATTATTTTTTAGGTTATAGATACTTCATATATATAATGTTATTAGTGTAATATATCATATTTATTCCTTCAATTAATTTATATAACTACCACTTAATGAAGATCATGTAGAACGAATCACATCACATCGTGGAGATGGTAGGCCGTACGTACACACGAGTGATGATATCGTTCCCATGATTTTGAAATTGTATTGAAGTGTATTTATACTATTTCAGAATCTATATCACATTATAATAATCATATATAGTTACTCATTACACCATTATACCAATCCATGTAAGGTGGTGGTGGAAAATAGATTACACCACGGCGTGGAGACGGTATTCCGTACGTACACACGCGCGGTGATTTCATTTTTCCATTGGATGGATAGAAGGTGAAATAAGGTTGTTTCATTTTTATAATAACATATCAGTATATAACTAATACTGATGTTATTACTTTATCATCAAACTACTAAATAAGAAGAAGTTGAAGAAGAACAAAATTGGAAAAGATCGGTAATGGATATTAACTCTTTTTGACGCGCCTTTTCTTAACCTCCTCTTAGAGAACTAAGGATGGTCTTTGAAGAAAACCAGGACTTTTAGGATGATTCTAGGGAAGTAGAGAAGAGAATTTTGGTAGGGGTTGGCCGAGCTTGAATTCTCAAATTGGTGTGAGGAGGAGAGGGAGGAGGTGCCCTTTTATAAGGGAGGAGAGGGGTACCTTAGGAAAATCTCAAAATATTATTTTTTATTAATGTCACATTCAGTTTATAATGGCTCCAAAGGGTCTTATATTGAAGATAAAGTGGGTATGGGTCTAAATATTCTTATACAATGTGTTTTAGACAAGTTTAGGTTATTATTTTAACCTTATAAATTAGAATTAACTATAAGTTAAATAATTTAACTTTTACCGTGTCTTTTTGTTTTCTTACACTATATGGTTAATAAACTTACTATAACATGCCAAACGAACCTCAAGTGGTTCATTATTAATATATATGTCTTTATCTAAGTCATTTGGCCGAACCATAGATTTTTAGAAACAAAATAATAATTAATAATATAATATTTGTTTTAAAAACAATTTTATGTCAATTTAAACAATATTTGGTACATGATTTTTGTGAAAATCATAACAGAATGATAAGTTCAAAAAAAGTTAATTACATTAACACTAAAATGTCATATTAACCTAGAAAATTACTGTAATTCATAAAAAGTATGAAATTACATTTATTTGGGAATTTATAACATCAATTATGTTAATATTTTCTTAATAAGGTAATTACTGCATCATCGTTGAGTCATAAATATATTAAATTATTTAAAGTTTAAAAATTATAAATAAAATATAATTATTTAGGAAATCTTTTTAGATTTCTAATGAATATTTATAATAGAATTTATTTTATGTATAACCCTATATTAAAAATGTTTTAGTTATTCAACATTGATTTTAACTATTTTAACTCTTCTTTAAATAAAATAATATTAAATGTCCCAATCTAATCCATGTGGACCTAAATTGTCATATAATATTCATAAGTTTGTTTTTGGTTGAATTAAACGTATCCAATAGAATTAGAACATGTGTTAGGGTAATAGTAACTTCATTTCTACACTTAATTTCTTATTTACTATTAACCGTGGTAAATAAAAGTAAAAAGTTACTATTCACCAAATATTATCTTCATCTCATTGAACCACATTTTACTTACTGATATCAACCGTGTCTCTCAGATTTTTAAAATTCCATTCACAGAAGTGGTAAAATTAAGTTTTATGAAAAATTCAGTTTTTTTAACTACCACTTAGTGGTTTCACTATTCATCAAAAATTGAATGTTCTTAGAAAAATACCGAAATTTCACCCTAGGCTAATTTCAATATTCTGATTTTAAAAATGAAGTCCATTTTTAAAGATAAAGCTTATAAAATTTCAAAAAGTAGTTATTACTATTCATAACGGCTATTTTATATAGCATATCGTTGTTTAGTGAAACTCGGTATTGCGTACAACGTAAGCTATCGAGGAAAGTCGCGATTGCGTGTAAAGAAAGCCAAGCTAGTGTTGTGTGTAGTGAAAGATTCCTTATAACATAAAAACAAAATAATTCTCATAAAAATCTCAGGTGTTACATTCTACCCCCCTTAAAATGAATTTCTCCCTCAAAATTCGTCACTTTGTAACAAACAGATGTGGATACCTCTCCCTCATCATATCATCAAGTTCCCACGTAGCTTCTTCAAATTGGTGGTTCCTCCATAATACTTTCACCAAGCAAGTGTTATTGTTTCATAGAACTTTTTCTCTACGATCCAGAATCTCTATCGGCTATTCTTCATAAGAAAGATCTTGCTCCAGCGGTATAACTTATGGGATGAGTACATGTGAAGGAACAGGTATGTACTTCATCAGGAGCGATACATGGAACACATCATGAACTTGAGAGAAATTCGGTGGAAGTGCCAATCGGTAAGCTACCTTCCCAACACAATCCAGTATTTCGAAGGGACCAATATACCTAGGGCTCAGCATTCCCTTCATTCCATATCTCATTACTCTTTTCCAGGGAGATATTCGTAAGAACACTTTATCACCCACTTCAAACTCTTGGTCTTTTCTGCGGTTATTGGCATAACTTTTTTGTCAACTCTGAGATGCTCTTATGTGTTGTTGAATAGATTATACCTTTTCTACCATCTCATTAACAAGATCCGGTCCTAATAGCTTTATTTCCCCAACTTCATCCCAACAAGTTGGAGTTGTACATTTCTTTCCATAGAGAGCTTCATAAGGAGCCATCTGAATACTGGAGTGAAAGCTTTTATTATAAGAAAATTCCACCAAAGGTAGGTGTTGATCCCAACCACCTTTTAAATCCATAGAGCAAGATCTCAACATATATTCTAGAGTTTGAATTGTCATCTCAGACTGACCTTCTATCTGAGGATAATAAGCAGTGTTGAAACTCAACTCTGTATCAAGAGTATACTGAAGACTTCACCAAAACTTCGAGGTAAACCACTGATCCCGATCAGATATAATGGAAAGTGGTACTCCATGAAATCTTACCACTTCCTTTACATATATCTTGGCAAGCTGATCATGAGAGAAATCCTCTTTTTTAGCAATGAAGTGTGCCGACTTCGTAAGACGATCAACTATAACCCATATAGCATTATTGCCTTTGGATGTTTTAGGAAGACCGGTGACAAAGTCTATAGTGATGTTTTCAAATTTCCATTTGGGAATGGGTAATGGTTGTAACATCCCCTTAGACTTTTGTCTCTTAGATTTAACTTGCAGACAAACCAAGCATTGAGAGACATATTCAACAACATCTCTTTTCATGCCATCCCACTAGAAGTACTCTTTCAGATCCCTATACATCTTCGTGCTTCCAGGATGAATAGAGAATGAAGAACTATGAGCCTCATCTAGAAACTCCTTCTTCAATTCTGGTACGAAAGGAACACAAACCCGATTCCTGAACCTTATTATCCCATCACAAACAAGTTTGAATTCAGGAACATTTCTTACCTTCTTTTGTAACTCTACATCTTCTTTCTACGCCTCTTTAATCTTCACATGCATAGATGGTTGAACATTCATTTGAAAAAGATATGATTTCCCCCCTTTAATTATGATTCCAAGATCCATCCTTTGTAAATCCATAAATATTGGATCTTTTGAGAACCTCATCATGGATAAGCTAGCATGGTCTTTTCGACTTAATGCATTAGCCACCCTGTTTTCTTTCTCAGGGTGATAATGAATCGAGCAATCGTAATCCTTAATCTGCTCCAACCATCTTCTTTGGCACATATTCATCTCCTTTTGTGTGAAGATACATCAAACTTTTATGATCAGCATAAATATCACACTTTTCACCATAAAGATAATGCCTCCAAATTTTTAATGCAAAGATTACCGGAGCTAACTCCAAATCATGAGATGGGTAATTTTTCTCATGAGTTTTCAACTGTCGTGAGGCATAAGAAATCACCAAATCATTTTGCATAAGAACACACCCCAGCCCCTTCTTCGATGTATCACTGTAGATCACAAACCTTTCTCTACTACAAGGCAGTGTGATCACAGGTGCGCTGGATACCCTTCTTTTTAACTCCTTGAAATTCTCTTCACTCTCCTCTGTCCAAATTAACTATACTCATTTTCGAGACAACCTGGGGAGTGGATTAGATAATCGTGAAAAATCTTTTACAAAACGCTGATAATATCCTACCAGACCAAGAAAACTTCGGATCTTAGTTACTGTTGTTAGTCTCGACCAACTTTCAATAGCCTCTGTTTTTTCTGGATCCACAGATATCCCCTCTTTTGAGATTATGTGTCCTAAAAATGAAACTTTTTTAAGCCAAAATTTACACTTGGTAAATTTGGCATAATGCTTCTCCTTTCTCAGGATCTCCAATACAATTCTCAAGTGATCTTCATGTTCTTACTTGCTCTTTTAATAGACAAGAATATCGTCTATAAAGACTACCTCAAACTGATAATGATAGTCTCTAAAGACTCTATTCATTAGATCCATGAAGATAGTAGGGGCATTAGTAAGACCAAATGGTATCACTATAAATTCATAGTGTCCATAACTTGTACAGAAATCCATCTTTGGTATATCATCCCTTTTGACCCTTAATTGATGATAACCTGAATGAAGATCAATCTTGAAAAAGTATTGAGCTCTGCGTAGTTGATCAAATAAGTCATCAATGCACGGGAGAGGATATTTTTTCTTGATAATGATCTTTTTATGTTCTCGATAATCAATGCAGAGTCACATTGATCCATCATTCTTCTTAACAAACAGAACAGGTGCTCCCCAAGGTGACGAACTAGGGCGTATGAATCCCTTATCAAGATTCTCTTGGAGTTTCTTCTTCAATTCCTGCAACTTAATTGGGGCCATTCTATAAGGTGTCCTTGAAATAGGCATAGCACCCGGTATGAGTTCTATTGAAAACTCAACTTCACTATTTGGTGGAAGACCGGGCAATTCCTCTGAAAAGACATCATCAAACTCCAGTACAATGGGAATATTCTTAATAGTGAGTTTCTCTCCAACCATTTGAGATAAATAACCTTCATTTAGTTGAATCAAGACCCATAAGATGGAAGAAATTTCCACTAGAAGGTTATGTTAATCCTTGCATCGATAGATGATCATCGATTGATCTGGAATATGAAATGTGACTTCCCTTCTTTGGAAATCGATATGAGCTCCGTATAAAGAAATCCAATCCATGCCATGAATCAAATAGAATTCCACTATAGGAAGGATCACAAGATTTGGAGGAATAACATTCCCACAAACGTCAATTAGAGAAGAATTATAATCTTTTGATGCAGCCGTTGTTCCATTAGGAGTTGTCACAACTAACTCAACATCTAATTGCTGAGGTAAAGTGGTGATACCCTTAGAAAATTCTTCAGAAATAAAAAAGTGGGTGGATCCAGAATCAAATAAAACATTTTCTACTTTAGAGTGTATGGAAAGTGTACCTTTCACCACATCGTTATCGTACTTCACATCACTGATAGAAATTGCATGTGACTTTCCTTTTTATTTATCCTTAAGAGTGTGTCGACGTTGATCATCATTAGCAACCCTTGGATTAGGAAATTGATTAGCATAATGCCCCATTTCCATGCACTTGTACCATTGAAGTGTAGGAGGTGCATTCTTTGTATCCTTTTCTTTGTTCTCATCACTAGACATCTTCTTCCTATATTAGTGGCATTAAAATTCCCGATGCCCTTCCTTTCCACATTTGAAAAATTTACATGTCCATTTAGGACAATTCCCTCTATGTTTCTTTCCACACTTTGAGCATATGGGAAAACTCATCTTCTTTTCAGTGTGGTCTTTAGATTTCCCTTTGAATTCCATTTTCCTCTTCTTATCAAACCCATATGACTGATGGGTTACTCCAATCTTCATTTTAACCTTGAGATCACATTGAAAAATTTCCTCATAGCTATTAAAGTCTCTTATGTCTAACACCCTTCGAATACTTGGTTTTATGCCACTAAAGAATCGATCGATCTTACTCTCAGGTTGGATAACAAATCCAGAAGCGTACCTTGCAATTCTTGTAAAATTTGCTTCGTAGGTACCAACAGATTAATCATCCATTTGCTTCTGTTCAAGAAACTCATTCTCCATCTTTTTTCGAAGAATACGAGGGATGTACTTATTGAAAAACAAGTTTTTGAACTCGTCCCATTCCATGGATTCAATTTTATCTCTTGGCCTCGTATTTTTTATATGGTTCCACCATTGATCAGCTTCTCCTTCCAAACGATATACCGCTAAGATGACTTTATCATGTTCAGAAAATTGAAGAATTGAAAATATCTTTTCAGTGGTACTAATCCATTGTTCAGCCACTAATGGATCAATTGAACTGCTGAAAGAAGGTGGACGCTGCCTCATGAAGGATTCAACAGAATGTTGCTCCATTCTTTTCTCGTTTGGAAGTCTTGCATGATTCATAGCTTGAGAAAGTTGTGTGAGCATGGATACATGATTTTTCATTCCTGCTCCCATATCATTTTGTTGCTCAGGGGGACAATCATTGCATTGCCCGTCGCATTCCGCATTAACACAGTTCCTTCGGGTTCCATGCATTGAATAAAACAAATAATAATTGTGTGAGCAACCCTAATAATAATAGGAAAACCACATAATCAAGAATAAAATTTCACACTTAAGGACATATCATAGGTTCATCATGGCCATGTCTAAAACACTAAGACTGTTCTAGGCTTAGATATATCCATAGGGTTCTTACTAAGTCTTTCACATCCTTGTTCTCAATGGTTGACTATACCTTTCCTCTAATACCAACTATAACAACCCATACATTACATATATTGTTATTAATTCATAATTGAAGCGTACTTAGTACAAGATATAACAAAAACCACAAAAGGGCCGTATAGGTATAGTGTCTTTAGAAACAGGGAAACATAAACAACTGGTTCATAAATCTTCTACAGTGTCTCCCATTTATTTCATCATATCTAGAGTCCCTTTTAGCATATTATACTTAATATCCTTCTTCCTGACATGGGGAAAGAAAACATACAAAAAGTGTGAGCTCAAATGCTCAGTAAGGGTAAATAAAGGTAATATCAATCATATCATAACATTTTGAAAATCATAACCTGAAAAAGAGATCATAATATCTTAACATGGGACAAATCATAGAAGTTAAAATGAAATCGCAATAATCATAACATAAAACATGAAACTTTGTGGCATGCACACATAATCATAGAGAATCATTTCTGGTTAGTCATGACTCATTTCCATGACTATCTTAGTGGACAAATTCCATTTCTAAACCGAGTTCACTCCTCGTTTCAGTCCTGTATTACTGAACCGGATTAACCTACCGTTCTAGACATGTCTATCTCATGAGATATAAATCATTACCCAATGCATTGGAGGGAGATATAGGTCCCACCCATCTCATAATGAATTCTTTCTTATGTGTTCCACAAAATCATAAATCATACATCATCGCATGACACATGTTATAAAAATGGGATTCTTAAAACATTCATGAAATCATAAAACAATTCATATAAGGTAAAGGACTTCATAAAAATAATTCCATCACAACATAATCAAATCAATGTAATAATAGGGATAGAAATAGAACCCTATATTATCTTAGACGGAAAATAATTTTGATAAAACATTTAAACTCCATTCTTAAGGAAAATTTTCTTTCTACTTCAAAAACATTTTCCTTTCTTAACATGTCATATAATTTTAAACTAAAAGAAGTTAATTAAAAATAAACTTGAAAACTTGTAAAGGAATCTTCAATGAAATATTGTTTTATGAATCCATTTATGCCTTATAAGTTAAAAAATAACATTCTTCTCGTACTTTGGTCGGAAAAGTCAAAAAGTATCTCGTACGACAAAAGATTCATTTCATATCGTTTTATTAAAACATACCAAAGTGTAAAATTGGATTTAAACAATTTTAGAAGGATATGATTAGTATTACATATTGAGGAAACATGGATGTGGATGATAAATTACACCCTAGTAAATACCAATGTATAAACATTCTCGGATAAAAATGAGATTGTGAGATTTTCCCTAACCTTAGGTCCAATTTGATTCATACGAGTCCGAAGCTCCTATATAATGGTTTAAATAATTTTATTGACTTATTCCAGAATCATACTCATTGATATGATATCATATATGGTCATATTATTAGCTTCTTATTAGTAATATTCCATTGTTACTTGTTATTCGGGTGTTTATTGCTTTTTGTTCTTATGCGTGTTTTGCTGAATAAATTCATATTCTTTTTTTAGGTTATAGATACCTCATATCCAGAATGGTATTAGTGTAATATGTCATATTTATTCATTCAATTCATTTATATAATTACTATGTAATGAAGATCAGGTAGAACGAATAGCATCACATCGTGGAGATGGTAGGCCGTACGTACGCACGAGCGATGATATAGTTCCCATGATCGTGGAATTGTATTGAAGTGTATTTATAAAATTTCAGAATCAATATCAAATTATAATAATTATATATAGTTACTCATTACACCATTATACCCATCCATGTATGGTGGTGGTGGAAAATAGATTACACCACGGCGTGGAGACGGTATTCCGTACGTACGCACGCACTGTGATTTCATTTTTCCATAGGATGGATAGAAGGTGAAATAAAGTTGTTTAATATTTATAATAACATATAAGTATATAAGTAATACTGATTTTATTACTTTATCATGAAACAACTAAAGAAGAATAAGTTGAAGAAGAAGGAAATTGGAAAAGTTCGGTAACAGATATTAACTCTTTTTGACGTTCCTTTTCTTAACTTCCTCTTAGGGAACTAAGGATGGTATTTGAAGAAGACCAGGACCTCTAGGATGATTCTAGAGAAGTGGAGAAAAGATTTTTGTCGGGGTTTGTCCGAACTTGAATGCTCAAATTGGTCTGAGGAGGAGAGGGAGGAGGTGCCCTTTTATAAGGGAGGAGAGGGGCACCTTAGGAAAATCTCAAAATATTATTTTATATTAAAGTCACATTCGGTCTATAATGGCTCCAAAGGGTCTTATTTTGAAGATAAAGTGGGTATGGGTATAAATACTATTATCCAATAGGTTTTAGACAAGTTTAGGTTATTATTTTATCCTTATCAATTAGAATTAACTCTAAGTTAAATAATTTAACTTTTACCGTGTCTTTTTGTTTTCTTACACTATATGGTTAATAAACATACTATAACATGCTAAACGAACCTCAAGTGGTTCATTATTAATATATATATCCTTATCTATGTCATTTGGCCGAACCATAGATTTTTAAAAATAAAATAACAATTAATAATATAATATTTGTTTTAAAAACTATTTTATGTCAATTTAAACACTATTTGGTACATGATTTTTGTGAAAATCATAACAGAATGATAAGTTCAAACCAAGTAAATTAAATCAACACTAACTTGTCATATTAACCTAGAAAATTAGTGTAATTCATAAAAAGTCTCAAATTACATTTATTTGGGCATTTATAACATCAATTATGTTAATATTTTCTTAATAAGGTAATTACTCCATCATCGTTGAGTCATAAATAAATTATATTATTTAATGTCTAAAAATTATAAATAAAATATAATTATGTAGGAAATCTTTTTATATTTCTAATTAATATTTATAATTGAATTTATCGTATGTATAACCCTATATTAAAAATGATTTATTTATTAAACTTTGATTTTAACTATTTTAACTCTTCTTTAAATAATATAATATTAAATTTTCTAATCTAATCCTAGTGGACCTAAATTGTCATATTATATTCCTAAGGTTGTTTTTGGTCCAATTAAACTTATACACTAGAATTAGGACATGTGTTTGGGTAATAGTAACATCATTTCTACCCTTAATTACCCTATTTACTATTAACCGCGTAAATAAAAGTAAAACGTTACTATTCAACAAAAATTATTTTCATCTCATTAAACCACATTTTAATTACTAATATCAACTGTGTCTCTTGTATTGTTTAAATTCCATTCACAGAAGTGGTATAATTAAGTTTTATGAAAAATTCAGTTTTTTAACTACCACTTAGTGGTTTCACTATTCATCAAAAATTGAAACTTTCAGAAAAATACAAAAATTTCACCCTAGGTTATTTTCCATATTTTGATTCCAAAATTGAAGTCCATTTTTAAAGATAAAGTTTATAAAATTTCAAAAAGTGGTTATTACTACTCATAACAGCTATTTTATATAGCATATCATTGTTTACTGAAACTCGGTATTGCGTACAACGCAAGCTATTGAGGAAAGTCGCGATTACATGTAAAGAAATCCAAGCTAGTGTTGTGTGTAGTGAAAGATTCCTTATAACATAAAAACAAAATATTTCTCATAAAAATCTCGGTTGTTACACACAAGGCGTTCCAAATCTATGGAAGATGTGTGTCTTTAGGAACTCACTTACAGTATGTGAATCATCCTTTCTAGTGGGTTTGGCTTCGACCAACCAAGAAATATAATCAACCGCAAGAAGGATGTATGATAATCAATTGTAAGGGTAGAACGGTCCCATGAAATTGATATCCCAATCATCGAAGATCTCACAGAAAATTAATAGTTTTTGAGGAATTTCATTTCTCTGTGAAATTGTGCCAATATTTAGGCAAGTGGGACATGATTGACAGAACTCATGTGAGTCCTTGAAGAGTGAAGTCCAGAAGAATATTGTGCCTTGGACATTTTGGGAGGTCCTTTGTGTTCCAAAGTGGCCACCTCTGGGAAGTGAGTGACATAATTCTAAGATGGAGGAATGTTTATCTTCATCAACACATCTCTTTATTAACATGTCATCCCCAGTTTTCCAAAGATTATTTTCTTCCCAAAAATAGTATTTTGAATCACTTTTCAATTTCATTTTTTGTTCTTGTGATTTTTTTTTGGAAAAACACCAGAAACCATGTAATTTACAATTGTGTCATACCATTGTATTTTTGGAGTGAGAGATGAAAGGTTCTCAGTGGGGAATTCAATATCGATAATTTCAGAATGAGAAGAATTAGAAATTCTACTCATGTGATCAGCCACAAGGTTTTCTTCCTGTTCTATCTTTATTTCATGGTCAAAATCTTGGAGCATTAGGATCCATCTTATTGGCCTCAGTTTGGAATAAATTTTCTTCAGTAAGAACATTATAGAAGAATGTTCTGTGAAGATTATTATTTTGGTACTTAAGAGATTGGGCCATAATTTATCTAAGGCAAAAACCACTGCTAAAAGTTCTTTTTTAGTGACAGTGTAGTGAGATTAAGTTACATCCAATGTTTTTTATTTATAATAGAGGACATGAGGAATTTTTTCTCTTCGTTGACCAAGAACAACCTAAATGGATCTATCAAAAGCATCAAACATCCACTCAAAGTGTAAGGACCAATCTAGGGGTTGGATTATCAGGGAATATGTTAGAGCATTTTTGAGTTCAACGTAGTATCTCTTGAAAACCTCATCGAAATGGAAACAGACATCATTTTGGGACAACCGAGTGTGTGGGAGAGAAATATTACTGAAGGTATGGTTGAATCTCCGATAGAAACTAGCATGACTAAGGAATGAACGGATGTCTCAAATAGATTTGGGTTCAAAAAAGTGATTGGATAGCTTCAATATTGGCAGGATCAACATGAATACCATCTTTTGAAACTATGTTCCCTAGAACAATCACATTTGCAACCAGGAAGTGACATTTTTCAATATTAAACACAAGGTTAAACTGGACATACATTTGGAGGACTAGAGAGAGTGAATTCAAACAAGATTCAAATGACTCACCATAAATGGAGAAGTCATCCATGAAGACTTCCATGTAGTGTTTAATTAATTTGGAAAAGATACTCATCATACACCTCTATATTGTTGCAGGAGAATTGCAAAGTTCAAAAGGCATTCTTCTATATGCTTATGTTCTAAAGGGTCATGTGAAAGTAGTAATTTCTTGCTCCTGAGGTGTGATTGGGATTTGGAAGTATCCAATGTATCCATCAAGAAAGCTATAATGTGACTTTCCAGCTAATTGTTCCAGTATTTGATCAAGGAATGGAAGAGGGTAGTGATCTTTTCATGTTTCGACATTCAATTTCCTATAGTCAATGCACACACTCCATTTTTTTCACTCATGTTGTGACTTCCTATCCATGTTCATTTGTGACATCTGTTATCCCACCATTCTTAGGTACAACTTGAATTGGACCAACCCATTCACTATTAGAAATTTGGTAGATAATATCACCTTGAAGAATCTTGGGGATCTCTTTTCTAACTACCTCAAGTATGAGTGGATTGAGTCTTCTTTATGGTTGTCTAATTTGTTTGGATGACTCCTTATGATGGATGTGATGTGTGAATATAGCAGGGTTGATTCCTGGTATGGCATCTAGGGTCCAACATAGTGCCTTTTTGTTTTCCTCTAACACATCAACATGTTTGGACTCCTCAGTTGTGATTAGTGAAGAAGAGATAATGACATGATAAGAGTGATCATGGAAAAGGAATGCATATTTAAAGTGTTCAGGAAGAGGTTTCAGATCAGTCTCATCTTTTATTTGTTGGATTGAAAACACAAGAATGGTGGAAGGGACTTCAGTTGTTTCAGATTCATTATCTTTAATTATTTCCAAGGTGGATCAGTAGAGATCAGAGTTGATGTCAGATTCAATATATTTTTCAAGATCCTTTAGATTGATAGAGTCTATGAATGAATGGTCCTCATCAACATCACCATTTATGAATTTATTAATCATGGTGCAGATTTCACAGGATCCTTTGTCATTAGAACATGAAGAACATGGTGGATTGGGGTTTTATTGACTCTTAGAAGTGTCCTCACAAACATGGATTGATATTGCAAAGTGATCCTTAGATGGGTATCACATGGCATGGAAAATGTTGAACATGACCAGTTGGTCATCGAATTCCATTGTTAAGATGCCTGAATGGATATCAATCTTGGTTCTCGCAGTCATGAGGAATGGTCATCCAAAAATTAGGGGAAATCGAGAGGAGTTCGCCTCACCTTCAATGTCAAGGACATAGAAATTAGTAGGAAAGATAAGATCATTGAATCAGATAAGGACATCCTCAATTATTCCCTTAGGAATGGATGTGCTTCAATTGGCTAACTGAATGAAAACACCCGTTGGATGTAAGAGACCTAGAACAAGATTGGATAATAAGGATTTAGGCATGGAATTAATTGAGGCTCCTAGGTCTATGAGTGTATCATCAAAGTTTGGAAATCCAATTTCTCATGCAACTGTCATGATCCCTGGATCATTGCACGTTATGAGAATAGACTGCTCGATGGAAACATTTTCAAAGGTCCAAAGTTTCCTCTTTTGGGTGCACAATTCTTTAAGAAACATGGCATACCTAGGAATTTTTTGGATGGAATCTAAGAGAGGAATGTTGACTTCAACACATCTAAACATGTCTAGAATTTCATGATCGGGTTCAAAGGAATTATTTGTCTTACAAATAGCTTGATGAAAAGTAATTGGATTCTTAATTGGAATGAAAGGAGGTAATGGAATGGATCTAGATTCCTTTTTAAGTTTCATTTTTTTTTCATTTTCTAGGTCAACATTAGAAGGATGGTTAGAGGACTAATCGTGAGGCATAGAAATTTGATTTCCTGATCTAAGTTCAATTGAACTTACATTACCCTTGGGGTTGGGTAATGTTTAAGATGGATGTTGGGATGAAATAGATGGTTGCTGCTGACTAAGGTGGGATTCTAGTTGACCAATTTGGGTTTCAGTGTTCTTGAGGATAGATAGGCTGAAAGAGGAAAGATATTAAACTGTACTTCCACAAGGTTTCATGGAAGAAGATGCTTGTCCCAGATTGGGATTACCTAGAATTTGGTTCTTGGGAAAGCGATTGTATTGGTTTTTGAATTGGGAAGGCTCACTAGGATAATGGAATCCGGGGGGAGGATTGTTCTATTGAGGTTGAGGAATAAAAGGATAAGGTTGATGGAAATTACAAACACCTTGACCATATTGAAATTGGTTTGGGTTATGAGGAGAGAATTGAGGGGGATGATAGAAGGGATTACCATACCGAAGTCCTTGGTTATAGGAAGAAGACAAGGGCTCATAGTGAGGTTGGTTGAAGTTTCTAACAAACTAACCTAATAGTTGAGGGTTGGTGTTCTGCTGAGCATATGTTGCATTGAGCTACAATGATCTAGATGATTCAGATTGATCCTCTTGATGTTGTGGACATGTGTCTGTTATATGAGATGAAAAGTTGTATATTCCATAGTTTTTGACAGGTCTAGGAAGCATTGATTGCAGAGAAGGTGAGGTTGGGGATTTGGCACCCATAGCTAGTTATCGCACAAGACTTATAAGTTCACTCTCCCACTTGGTCATATTGTTCATCTCAATTGATTGATTATCTTGGGCTTGTTTGGCTTGAGCATGTGCCCGAGTATGGAATTTATATTTATTTGCAACCATATTACTTATGAGATCTCTTGCTTATGCATGAGTTTTATCAGCAAGGGAACCAACACTTTTGGTATCAATGAGAGTTCTCTCCAAAGCCAATAACCCATCATTGAAGTATTGGATCAATAGATGGTCATGAATTTAGTGGTTTGGGTAGGTTGCAACAAGATTTTTGAACCTCTACCTGTATTCATGGAGTGATTCACTTAGGTACTGACAGATAGCACTTATTTCCTTTCAGATAGAAGCAGTACGAGAAGCAGGAAAGAATTTTTCTAAGAAGAGTCACTTCATGTCATTCCATGTGGTTATAGAACACGGAAGAAGATTGTAGAGACATGACATAGTAGTGTCAGATAGAGATAAAGGGAATGATTGAAGTTGGATTTTTTCTTCAGAAACCCCTGGAGGCTTCATGGTAGAGAACACCACGTGGAACTCTTTAAGGTGGAGATGTGGATCCCCACCAGCTAGCTCATGGAAATGAGGGAGAATATGAATCAATCCCGATTTGAGTTCGAATTCATCATCTATGTTTGGATATTGAATACCAAGAGGTTGGTAATTAATATTAGGGGCATCATGTTCTTTTAAGGGTTTGTTCCCTAGGAGTGGCCATTTCTAATTCAGCAGATTGGACAAGGACTAGTTCTTGAATGAGTTGATTATCTCTTATATTTCTTCATTTGTTGGAAAAGTGTTCGCTCAATTTCAGGGTGAAACAAATCTGAGGGATTGTTTGGGAGACTATGGGGAATTTAGAATGGTTTTAGAAGATAAAGGAAGACAATTTTATCTTCTTTATTTTTTCTGTTTATGATTTTTATGAGAAGGCGTGTTTTTATTTGTGTTTTTTTTTAATTTTTTTTTGAAATTTGTTTTTTTACCATAACCAGAAACTAATGAATACTTAAAGCACCATCCCCAGAAATGGCGCAATTTGAAATGCATGGCTGATTGTCACCTATCGACCAGTCAATGATCCGATGCTCAGCTAATGTGTATAGAAGCACTCGGGTCGAATCCTCGATGATGATAGTTTTTTATAATTGGTTGTTTTTAGTTAATTGTATTCTAATTGGGGGGTTTGTTTTGAAGTGCTTATAAAGTTATTAATTGACGATTGTTGATTTAATAAATTGATAAATATTTTTGTGAGATCATTTTTAAGAAGTTAATATTGTGATATCATTGAGCTTTTTTATACTGCATTTAATTTAACACCAACTTTGCAAGATAATGTTGATTATAATTACTAAGTGTTGAGGATTTAATCTAAGCATTAACTTAACATATTGTTTTAATCTCAATCTGATCTTGTTAATGTTAGTGTGTTTATGATCTAGTAATCCATGGAAACCACACGTTAATCAAAACAAGTCATTAATCCATGACATGTTAAGTCCAACATACAGAATGTTAAATTAAAAAATATTCATCTTGAAAATACTCTCAATAAATTAACATCCATAAATTTTGAATCATCCCAATAATAGATTTACATATTTATTTAAATGATTAATAATCTGGTTAAAATAATTATGATGATAAATTATAAATAAAACAAAAATAACGGGATAAGAAAAGAGTAGTGCGTCGAACACACACGATCATTGAAGAGAGTTAAAAAATGACTTTCGATTGAATGAGGAAGAAAAAGAAGGAAAGTGGATTAGACTATATTTAATCTATTTTAAAAACATTAATATTAAACAATAGAAGCTTTATGAGAATAAGAGTTATTGAAGAATTAACTTTCATTTAAACAAAATTACAAAGAAAAAGACTTACATGATTACAAAAACAATGAACACAAAAGTAAGTGAAAACAAAGAAAGGAGCAAAGGTCTCTCAAGTGAAAAGATGAGAATGGAAGGTCCTCCCAAGACTTTGTGAAGGATTATGTCGTGCTAATAGGTTCTCTTATATTTTGAAATTCCAACCCCTCTCATGGGGAGAAGTGGAGAGTATTTATAGCCCAATGAGTGGACTGTTTGAAATCCAAATCTGTCCCTCTACTTGCATCGCCATGTTGTCTATTCAGACAGCAGAATCTCGAGAAATATCATTCATCAATGTTGTACATAATAAATTTGGCCGACTAATATAAATATTTGGAGGAATTTGGACATATTTTTCCAATGTTATGACCGAATGATTAAACCATTTTAATCTGTCCATTTTAATTGTGTATTTTTGAAGTCCAAATTTTGAAAGGGTTTTTGAATAAGAATATGCCTTCACAGATGAATTATTTTATCAAAAAAGTCTACAACCCATACCTATTATTTCACACTAGAAATTTTAATCTCGATCTAATTCTTACATAATGGGATATGTCATTAATAAAATACTAATTTTAATTCCCGGATAGAATGGTGGGATGGATTTCAATGCTTCATCTGGGGCCCTTGTTCTTAGAGTTTGAACTTGAAATTTCTATTCAAGAATACTTAAAATGTCCCCCCAACTTTTGAAGAGAATGAAGGAATTTTAACTTCTAGATCGAGCCCATTAATTCAATCAGTTTCTTCACTGATTCTGTAGGTCATCTTGTGTGGTAAATGTGATCCATCAATTGGCAGAATTTTCCCTTGATCCATTCTAATGAAATGTTGTATACTGAATTACTAATCCTATAAAACAATAACCACACAATTTGGATCATTATGGTGAGATTTATAAAAAAAATTGTGAACTGACTCGATTGGACTACTTCTAAAAATGATCAAAAATTATACTTAGTATAAGAACATTAATATTTTTCACAAAAATTATGCACTTTTCATATAAAATAAGTAAAGGGAGTATATAATATGACATAAAAATATTAACAACAACAAATACTAAATTTATTATCAATAGAAAAATAATTTATTTTTTCCAAATTAATATATAAATAATATAAATTTATATTTTCATCCATTTTAAAAAATATTTACTAAAAACAAATGAAATGATCCATTAATTCAAAAAAATTAAAAATATATATTAATTAATAAAATAAAATAGAATAAAATAAATATAATAAAAAAATAGTGAATTTATTTCCTCACCATATTCCCCCCGCCTAATCCTTAGACTCCAAGACAAGTGAACATAAGAATTATTATCCATGAAAATTGAAAAAAACTATTCATTGTAAGTTCCTCTTCCAAAAACCATGTCACTCAAGCTATTAATAAATGTATCAACCCAAATTTTCATTTTCTTTAAGAATAATATCCAATTAATTTATAATTTATTCATCACCTAATACACTTTTATACATTCACCCCAATAAGTATTTCCAATTCTATAGAAATTATGATTTTCATGAAATGATATTCTAATTAAAATCTCATGTAGGATCCCCCATTATATTCTTAAGTTTTATATATCGAAATAATGAGTCAAGAAATTATGTCTCTTCCTAGGAATTTTATTTGTGTCTAAGAGTTACATTATTTCAATGTTAGAAATTAGTAGTCAAAACATGGACGATTTTATTTTAATTTTTTTAAAATGTAGGATATCAAGTTTGCACACAAAAATTGTATACTCGTGTACTTAATGTAAAAAATATTGACAAAAAACCATTTAAAAATTTAAGGTTTGTCCAGAAATTCAGATCTCAGTAACATTTACTTATTTTTTTATTGTACTCTTATTCATTATCATTTTCTCATTTATTACTCATTTAGCACTATTATTTCTATTTTTAATCATGTCAATTATATATAGTTATTTTTATTATTAATATATTGTTGAATATTTGGTCTTTAAGTAGATGTGTAAACTACCATGAATTTTTTGAAAGATAACATCATTTATATCATTTAATTATTATTTTTTAATTTTTTTAAAACTGACATAATATATATTATCATATCTTAATTTTTTTATTTTTCCATCCACTAATTCATTTCAAGATACCATTAAACACCCTCCCTCACACTTGAGTTCAACTATGAACTTGAACAAAATTCTAGGTATGTTTTGTTACAGTATTTGTTCTTTATAATGCATCTTACTAACATAGTTATTCATTGTTTCTAGGGTCTAACACATTTTAGAAGTCATGGTGGAAAAAAATAAGTTTACTCCAAAAATGTATTTTTAATAAAAAAATTCATGACTGATTTTCCAAACATGTCTTTCATATGTCTAGATATTTCATATAAATTCATAGAAAATTATAGTTTATTAATCATGAATTGGTCATATTAATAACTAAGTTAATTATCAAATAAAATTTAAAAGTTGGTTTAAATCCCTGTAGTTACTTTATTTCAATTGTTTAAACAATATCATGGCATGTAATTCACAAATTTGCGGTCTTTTCCGGAATTCCACAAATGGAGAATCTAAAAATATGATCACTTAATTATTAATATATGTTGAGTTTCTAGTATGAAATTAGTTCATCACCATTGGAATATGTTTCAAACATTATAAAGGATCTCAATTTGATTGAATAGGTTTCGAAAACACACAAAAAGAAATAAATAATAATCAAAAATAGAAAAGTATTACCCAAATATTTTGAAACTCCTAAAAACTAATTTTTTTTCTCCTCTATCACACATGAATGATTATACGATTTAAATTAATTTGAATGAGTTCAAATATGTGTACATTTTTTAAAATATTGGATAGTAATCAACAATGTTAAAACAATCAAAAACTTGTGGGATTTACATGTAGAAGAGATGGAGGATTGTGATATCCTTACTTGTGAATATGGAAAACTTCTATATTATCTCTTTAGCCTATGCCGATTAATAGTTAATAGGTTATTTTATCCTTATTTAAAACAACCCTTGCACTAAATAGATACAAATTAATGATGATAAATTAGCATAACCTCATGGAATGAATTTTAATTATATAGATCACAAAGGAATAATTATTTATATATTTAAATTCATCAAATTGATGTTTGTTAACCTATCATGATTTTTATAGATCAGTATCTATCTATTCGACCACATAATACTATTTTTTGTTATATCTCTGTTGGAATATGAATGATTTTTCAATTGATCAAATGATATAGAATTATTATAATTAGGACTTTTAGGAACATTTGTATTCCCACAATGTTTCCTCTATCATTTTTTAATATTTATTATTTTTAGTAAAAATATTTTATAGGATTCATTTAATCTCTATGTTGGAAACATTAGATTGTCCATTATTATGTGGATGGCAGGTTAAAGATGTTTTTTATGACTTCATACATCCCCAAAAAAGCATCTATAATAATTTTATAAATGAAATATCTATAATAAAAAATCATTTCACTTTCGATTCCAGATCATTAAAAATTATATGTCATAATAAAAATTAACATATAACAATAGAATCATCTGTTTTGGTAGCTTTAGCATGAACACAGTTTCAAACACCGTCTATATAAAACATGATATACAAAAATCCAAATTGAATAAGAAAGGGTCACTTAATATCTATTCCCCTTAATTAAATTATTTCAAAAATTCATTATTCAATGATTATTATCTTTTCACATTGAAATATATTTAGTTAATTTCCATTGAACACATATTTTAAAAAATTTAAGGGCATATTTAAACAGATTGTGTTTTTATATAATTTATCCTAAGAGTTTAATAGAAATGTATTAAAATCTAAATTTTCATCAATATGTAAATGTATTTAATAACTCACGCATTAATAATAAATTGCATTCATGAAAACCTATCTTAATCAATTATTCATTAAATTTTTCCCAAATAGTATAAATCATCACAAATATATGAATTTTATTTTTCATTGAGTTTATTAATATTTTGGGTGTTACAATGTCGTGGATGCTGTGAATTTACTATAATATTTTCTATTATAGAAAACCATGGAACCTCTCCTTCAATAAAATAATGATATCCACCATGAAATGAGTCATTTAATAGATATTCATATAGAATTTCTACCTCATATTTGTTGGGTATCCTACTCAAGTGATGTACAAATTGATTTTGAGATTCTATTTTTTATTTATCTCCAAATGAAATGCTTATTGTATTAGATTCCATCTTACCAAACATGATTTTTTTAGTTTGTTATAGTTTATGTAATTGGATATATTGTACGGTAAAACAGTGACATTAGTAACTATAACATCTTATAGGTGTGACAATAAAATTATAATAAATAATGATAAATTTTCATTACAATATTTTACCAAGACATTTTAGGTTTGGAGTTTTAGTAAATTTTGACAAAACAATAACTAAAATGTTCATAATTTTTTTAAATAATTGATACATTTCCCACTATATAAGATGCTTCATAACCCATAATAATACATCAAACAATCTTATTAATATTAAACTTTTGATACTCTCCTATAAATTTCATAATACTCTTATATTTATAGCTTGTGAAAAAAATATAATAAAGAGGTTTTCTCAGATACACAATAAGTGTAAACATAAGTGTTAGAAATAATGTTTCCCAAGTTATTATAGTAAAGGAATATGAGTTTAACAAGGTTATATAAGAATCATATTCTCAAATAATCATGGATCATAGATCATGGATTCCAGACTAGAATATCATTAGAGATGATTAAAAATGGCGTGTTAATAAAAATTATCCATAAGAGAATAATTTTTTTATAATAATAAGTGTAATAATTTGTAAAATATTCGAAATATGGAACATTAATTAATACCTGGAACATAACATTAGATAGAAACAACATAAGTTCTAACAGTTATGTGAAAATAAAATGAACTCATGAATACTTATGTTCAGATATATAAATATTAAACCAATGCTTTGGAGGGGGATATAGGATCCCACGAATCATCATCTATTCTCAGGAGTTTAATTTGAAACCAATATCATATCTTATCATAAAGAACCAATATAAATAAAAGAGGTTTCATAAAATATTCAAAATGAAAATAATTTACTTTTATACCATTCAGAACCTATAGATGATAATTGAGTGTCATTCAACACATCATAAAGAACACGTGATATGAAAATGTGTTTTATATGTAGTAATAAAAGTAAATAATTGATAACTAATTCAATAATTACATCATTAAATCCCATGGAAAAAATTGGTATCCAAATAAATCATTTAACTTTCTCACAAATTACAATTTATTCAATATAATAATGAATTCATTATTTAAATGATATAGATAAAGGGTAAATTTTTATGTCAACAGTTTTATACAATAAATTTATTTACGAATCGCATTGATGACATTTGAATAAGGAAAAATTCAAGAATAGGGTATTAATAAAGGAAATGCATTGGAATAAAATTATAGTTTGACAATGAAAGTTTATAGGAATGAAAAATGATAGTGATGGATAATTTCTCCAAAAGAGAATAAAATAACATAAGCTACTAATAAACAGATGTTTGACTGTTACATTTTAAAATAATCATTAATCCTGATTAATATATTAATACCCTGTATTGACATAAATGAATATTATATCATTTTAGATGAATAATATGTACATTACAAAAATACATTACCAAGCACCATAATTATTTTGTCTATTTGGAAACCTGAAAAAAAAATTCTTCCATCTAGGTGATTGATGATCAACATATTTAATAAATATGTCCATCTTTATTACTTATACCTTAAATATTTCGTTATACCCTGGGGAAAGGAAACATTATATAGAGAAGATATCATTAGTTTAGTAAGGGTAAATAAAGGAAATGAATTAACATTACACAAACAAAAGGGTATGTAGCTTTTGAAAAAATTTGAAGATCACACACTCCACATTATAGAACATAATAACGAATATAATTTCATAAGAAATGAATCATAAGGATATAAATAACATAGGCCAAGGAATCACAAAATTGGAAAAGACATGGAATTTATGGTGATATCATTGGTTTATAATGTTGTTAACTTTTATATGTTGAAATATGATCACCTAATAAGTTATGCACATGATACCATCCCCTAACAGCATCTCATAGACATGAAACCAGTTCTATGTATGTTATTGTGAATGTGTAATCAGGATTATGCATTACCTAATAGAAATGAAACAACTTCCATTCATAAAATTATGATCATGTAATAAGGTTCATGCATGACCCATGTAAATTCATCCATGTCCATGGATGACATAGTAAATATATAATAAGGTTCACAAATAACATTCTGAACATGTAATCATGTTCATTCATAAACTTATATACACGAAACTAGGTCCATTCATAACAATTTGAACACTTAATATGGCTCACTTATAACAATGTGAACATATAATCCGGTTCATGCATAATTTTATGGACATGCAACTAGGTCCAGACAAAACATTGTGAACATGTAATTAGGATCATGCATAACATTTATACTAATGATTAAAACACCATTACCCAATTCATTAGAGGGAGATCTAGGTCCCACCAATATCATAATAAAATAATTCCTATATGTGAAAAAATATAATTAAACATTCATCATATCATGACCCATAAAAATACATTGTTTTTTGTAAAAATAAAATTATTGCACATGAAATGCAATGGGTATCATTAAAATTTAATAACATCATAACCTATAGATAATATATATTTCTCAAAACCATTTCATCAAAGAATTACCTATGATAATAAAAAGGTTTCTTAAACCTGTAATCCATGAAAGGGTTACAGGATTCACAATGAAAAAGAAATTAATCATAACCCATTCATATAAATTATATGAATTGTCCCTTTATATCATTTTAAATAAATTAATGATGTATATAAATGGATTTTATCTTACATGGAAATTAATTATTTATCATTTCATGAGGGGAATAACCTTTCTTCATTAAAAATTGTTTTTTAGAAAATAAAACCATTTGAAAAAAAATTTCATTGAAAGTAGCTTTGAAGCACAATAAATTAAGTTCATAAAACAACACAACATATTTAAAATCATTATCCATGAAAATTAACAACAATTATTTCTCAAAAACATTTTAAAAAACATGGTCTTTGAATACTTTTGATTTCCAGTTGGAGAGAGAGATGATCAAATTTTAATTAAAAACATTATATTAACTACTAAAGTTTGAAGAAATGGTACTGAAACATGATTACATATTGAAAAAACATAGTATAAGGAATCTCATGAGTGTTATTGAGATAGGGATCATAATAATTCTTTAATGTATTCATAAACATATACATCCTCGAAAAGAGGTGAGATTGTTCCAATAAACTCATATAACTTAGTAAGGTGGGAACATACTCTAAAAAAAATAAATCACATAAATCTTATAATATCATTAATTTATTTATATTTATAATATTTAAAATGAATGTATATACACCTCAATTAAATAGTTTTGGTAAACAACAAACATTGGTTTCAGAGAAGAAAAATTTAGGCAAAGCTATTTTTCCAGTTTAGTAACATTTAAAACATGAAAACCTTGAAAGAAGGAAAATAAAATAGAAATGTGAATAACCATATTTTTATTTATAAGATACATATAATACAATCATGGGAAGTAAATAAAACACACAAAATAAAATAATGGTGAACAAAACATTTATGTCAAAGAAATTAAAAGTGAGATGAAATCCCCTTAACTTCTATTTTGACTCTCTTAATACACATACAGGCTTCCTATATATTAAATATATGTTTATTATAAATAATATAAATAATATATTTTAAATAAAATACCATATATGGTTTTATTATGACCTTATATTATCCCCTTGTTAACAATCCTATGCTGAGATTTCACTTCAGGTAATATTTGATATGTTCTTCTGATGTGTCTTAATTTGTTATATCATTGGACCTTATAATAATATCATGACTGATGATATTAAATCATGGTATAAATATAATTTTTATCCATTATATATTTATCATAATTATTTATAGAATATATTTTCATGAAATGCAATACATTGTTCATGGTGATGGTAACCGTACATATGCATGAAATCAGTTTCTGTTTTTATTATCTTATTGTGAAAAAGTATGTAAATGATAAATATATATATAATTATTCAAGTAGAAATAAAATATCATATATAAAATATAATTTCACTAAACCCACCCTTTATATATTCCATGAGGTGTGCGAATGAATTAGATCACTTTGAGGGGATGGTAGCCCACACATCCTCAAATAAGACTACTGTATTATCAAAAAATTAGAAGTAAAAAAGGTATGTGTTGTAAAAATGAATACATAAGCTTAAATAAATAAAGAATATTATATATAATATATATAAATATATTTTCTATCATAAATTACACCATGATTTGTCGTAATGAATAAATGAACAATCATAGTTTCGTAATGAAATGGTATATGTACACAGAAACATTGTGCTTAATATCTATTGGATCGATATGTGTGTAATTATAGGTCAAATTAATGGCATATAATCCTACAGGTATATATATGATACTATTTTTTCAATCAATAAGGGAATAAATATAGTTTTGATATTGAGGAATGAAAAAACAGAAATGATCTTGTGAGGAGACGTTACCTCTAAATCGGGTAACTCCTTTTGATTTGTTCCAGAAGGATTCCTTGAGTGGAATTATGATAAATGTGGAGCCTCATGGTTGATGTGAGGGTTTTTGGTAAGTGTTATAGGTAGGTAGTGGAAGACATTTTTAGGTCTATGACTTATGAGTTATGGGTTGGGGTGGTGGGATTTTATGGATAGAAATGGACACACATGACTTTTTATAACCAAGTATATTGTGCACATGTTTTTATTTTAAAAAGTCATAGAAAACAAAAAATACTCAATAATGTAAGGTTCATGTCCATAATATAGACATAAAATGGTGTTTGGACATGTTTCTAGTTCTTTTTGTGTATTATATTAAATCTTTAGCACTTTATTAAACTATTTTTTCTCTTAGCTGATGTAATTAATTTTTATCACTTTCATTAATAATTTTGGTATTTTTTTACCATATTAGAAATTTGAAATTATTCTAATTAATTATATGGTGTCTATTTTCTGAAATTATTACTACATAAGTAGAAAATAAATAATTTAAAATGTATCCCGCTCTCGAGATGTAATACAGGGTTTTAATGTAAAAATGATAAAAAATATGATAATTCTTTATATACAATATCAAGGTAAAATTGGTTCTTATAACCCAAATTTTATTAATTGGGAAAATTTGTATTTTAAAAAATATTAAACCAATTAAAATACAATTTAACTCTTTCAATAAATTAGATGAAAACATAGTTTTGAAATAAAATCCAGTATTTTTAACAACTGATTAAAAGAAGAAACCTTAAATTAATATACCAAAAATTTGTAATAACTTAATTTATACATCTAAATTCTAAATATAATGTTTGTTTTTAAATATAAAATCTATAAATATTCCAAAAATTCTAATTAAAATGGATTCAACATTAATAGGCAGTAAAGCTACCTTTACAAAAAATATTTTTATGTATAAAAATATGTTGGTTTTTATATTGTGTCTATATGATATATTGAATGAAAATAATAATAATTTTATTGATTATATAACATATGTATTAAATTAATATCACTTATCAACTATAATTAATTTAGTTTACTATTTTAAGATAGATTCGTGACTTTAATAATATTATCTTTTATATTAAATCAGTTTTCATATTCATTTCAGATTAATTGGTAACCCATGAATTCATCATATATTTATGTAAAACACGTATTGTTATAATTTAATTAACAATATTTCTTATATATTAACATAACATATATGTTATTGTACATTATAATAATATTTTAAATAATATATTATAGTTTGGTTACACATAGTCTTTCATGTTACGTAAGCCATCGAGGAATGTCAATTTTGTGTATAATGTATGCTAACCTTGTTTTTCCATGTAACATATTCCCAGTTGTGATTGTGTATATTATACACCAAGTCATCTTTGTGTGAATGAAATGTTTGACTTAGGGAAAATCTATTTTCAATATTGCATGATGTGAAAAATATTAAAATATTAAATTAATTGAAAAAATTCACAAATATCACAAGGTTCTACATTCATCCCACATTAAAATAAATTTCACCCTTGAAATTAAGTAGTTTTATCAAAGGATTAATAATTGGATGTTTAATTCATTGAAACCCAAATCGTAAAATGTGATACTAAATATTCCAATAAAAATAATTCAAAATTAATAGAAACCCAAATTAAATCACAACAATATTACCATATAGGAGAACATTGGTTTGAAGAGAAAAAATATAAATGGAAGAAAAATATTACCATAAACTTCTAATGGAGAGTGGTATAGGATATGTCTAGGAGAATGTTAACCATTAAAATGCCTTAAATCGGCTATCAACTAAGGGACCTTCTTGTTCTTCATAAACGAAAGGACTAGTAATTTTTTTTCTTGAAGATACATTATCCAAAAGATGATGAATTTTAATGAAAATATATACTTTCTTGATTCAAGAGATTGACACCCTCTTTATTTCTCTGATCAACTTCAACTCATTATTTAAAAAGGATGATGAAATTTTCAGTCCTAAAGTACTGACATATCATGAGACCCATGATATTCCATCCCATTTGTCATCAGTTATGAACATAACATAAGTTATCTAATATTAATAAGTCCTCGTGTAGTAAGATGATATGTTAATCTAAAAACATCATCAAATTTTATACTTAATAAATCTATAAATTGTTATCCTTTAAACCCTTCAAAAATATAATTTATCATGTCTTCCTTAAATATGCTATTATATTATACCAAAAACATTTTTATTGGATTCTTTTGTTCATCCTTGCACTTATAAAACATTGAATGAAATATTATTATTCCAGAAACCATGTATACATATAAAATCAAATGAAACATCACTCATGTATGAAAAACAATATTATCATAGGATTATTCATACAAAACCAAACATGGGCTTCCCAAATAAGGGGAAAAGGATATGTTTTCCCATAATTTTCATTATTCACTTCATCCATTTTGATTTTATAAGCATTTATTTTGTCCTTCTTTATCAGTGGTTTTTGTGTCTTTTCATTAATATTATCCCTTTGGTTGGTGAAATTATTCACATAAAGCGAAAAATACTTTTACTTGAAGTAGTTAATTGTGGGTGGTTCATTCTTTTGATCTTTTCCTGCACTCATTTCGTTTATTTTCCTCTTTTCATCACAGATATAATCTTCTTCTTAGAGAAAACACTTCCCACAATTGAAACACCTTATTTTTCATTTTATCCACTCTACTATGTAATCTTTCCCATATTTTTGGACAACAGGTGTTTGAAACGTTTTCTTATCAACATTGTTTTTAGAGTCCCCTGTGACCTCAATATTCCTCATATTGTCCAAAAAATGACATTGATAAGTAAATATTACCTCAAGTTCAATGTTTATCACACAACATAGATTATCATCAATGATACTAGATTCACTTATGGTCAAAACCCTTCTGATACTTGGATTTAATCCTCCGAAGAACCTATCCAATTTAATTTTGTGTTTGATTATAATATCGTAATCATACCTTGAATTATTTTGAAATTCACTACATAGCTATCAACATATTCATATTTATTTTTCTCCAAATAAAGGCACAACTATTCCATCTTCACATAATGAACATTAAAAAATTACATATTAAAGTATAAATTCTCGACATCATCCCAATCGATGGACTCAATTTCATATTTCTACCTCATATTCTTGATTATATTCCATCACTGGTATACTTCACCTTATAAACTATAAATATCTATAATGACTTTATAATGATCTGAGAACATTCAAATAAATAATTTATTCATATTGGTACTGATCCAGTGTTCAGAAACATGTGGATTAGATAACCTGGTAAAAGATTTTGGACAATTCCTCCTAATGGACTCTACAAAACATTGATCCCTCCTTTGATCTTTTTGAAACTTTGGACAATTTATAGATTGAGAAAGCTATGAGATTATGTTAATATTTTTCATTCCATCCCCCAATAGAATTTGGACCTTCTGGAGGACACCTTTTAAATTGCCTATCCAAATAACAATTAACACAGTTCGTTCAGGTTCCATTCATTGACATAAACTAAACGTAGTGAGTATGCTATGGTTATCATAATGAGGAACCACAATATAATGAAAATTAAATTATTGGATGTATAAAGTATTAACCCTTCCATAAAATATGACTCATTTGGTTTATACTAGGTTATTTATATCCAAATTATAATAAAATAATGCATGATGGTTTGTGATGAGATTGTGAACTCCAAAATCATATCCTATGGGAGTTCCAAACCAGGCGAGCAGCAAGGCCCCTAGTCATGTACTACATTATCCTAATCCAAGCATAGAACATATTTTTGGAGCTGTTACCTCTAGGTAGATCTATTAATGCACCAAATTCACATTTTGTATTCATACATGGATGTATATCTAAGAAACAACTAACTCTACCGTTTTCCAAAATTAGCTGAAATTTTCCAAAACATTAACCCATCATTAAAATTATCCTTTAAAAACTCCCTACATATATTTTTATAAATATAATTAAGGATCTATCTGATTTTATCTCATCATAGTTTACTAAAGTTCAATAATCCTCTATTTGATGCCAACTATAGTGACTCGGGCTTGACATATATGGATATTATGTTATTTTAGATGAATATTTTGTACATTAAAAAACATGTCTGAGAACTGTAATAGTTTAGCATCTTTGGAAAGATGGAAACAAAATCTTACATCCAAGTGAATGATATTCAAAAAACTCATAAAAATACTAACCATTAGTACATCTACCAAAAAAAATTCGTCAAAATACGGGGAAATGAATCATAAAAAATGGCTGCACTCATAAGATCAATAACGGTAAATAAATGAATTGTATAAGAATAACATTAATAATAGGGTATGGACCTTGAGAATGAAATTTGGATATCATTCCATGAATATAACATAACATAATAATGAATGAGATATCATATGAAATGAATCATAAGGAATTAAATAACCTAGTCCATGAAAGAAAAACATTGGAAAAGATATGGAATTTTTAGCATGAAAATTGGTTTATAACATTTTGAACATGTATATATAGAAATAGGTTCACTCATCAAGTGAAGGGAATGACAATAGTACTAAAAATCATCTTGTGAACATGAAACCAGAACCATGCATAACATCATGAAATAGTAATTAGGTTCACTCATTTGTTAATGAACATGAAACCAAGTCAATGAAAAACATTGTGATTATCTAACAAGGATTACACATAACCTTATGGACATGAATCCATGTCTATATATAACATTTTGAACATATAATTAGGTTCACACGTAATATTGTTATCATGAAATCAGGTTCAAAAAGAAACTTATGGACAAGAATCTTGGTCCATGAATATCATTGTGAAAATGTAATAATGTTCACTCATAACAATTTTAACATGTAATTAGGATTATTCATAAACATATGGACATAAAATCAGGTCCATTAATAAAATTGTGAACATGCAATAAGGTTCACTCATAACAATGTGAACATGTAATTCGGTTTAGGAAAAAACTAAGGGACATTAAACTATGTCTATTCATAACATTGTTAACATGTAATGATGTATACATATAACATTTATACTCATGTGTTACCCATCATTACCCAATGCATTGTACGACAGTATATGTCCCACACATATCATAAAAAAATAGTCATACATGGGCTACAAGAGAGTAAAACATTCATCACATCAAAACCCATAAAAATAATTATGTTTAATAAACATAAAATCATAACAAATTAAATGTAATAGGTATCATAAAATTTTAATCACAACATATCCTAGGAAAAATAGATAGGTTTCATAATGATTTCAAGAAAGCATAAATCCTGAAATGAAGTGGGTTTCTTAATCATGTAACTCGTGAAAGGGAAATAAGCTTAATAAATACTATGAAATTAAGAATAACCAATTAATATAATGAATATTAATGGACCCTTTATATTTTTTCTAATAAAGTCATGGTTAACATCAAAGGATGTAATCGTAGATGGAATGTAATTTTGAAACATTTCTTAAGAAGAATATCCATTATTCTTTGTAAAATGATTTTTATAACATATATCCTTTTGAAAAATATTTTATTTTAAATTATATTTGAAAACATATAAATTAATAATTAAAAAACATTTATTAATATCCTTTTCCCTGAATATTATCATCATGTATATTTTGAAATCATTTTTTAAAATATTCTAAAAAACATGGTTTTTGAATACAATTGATTTCTGACCAGAGAGAGATGGTAAGATTTTATTTATAAATATTATCTTAAGTACCAAATAGTGGGAATGTGTTACTAAAACATGAGTATATATTTAAAAAGAGATTATAAGGAAACTCATGAGTGTTTTAAAGATATGGATCAAAAGTTTTCATCAATGGAATCATAAACGAAAACAATATCGAAAAGGGATGAGATTGTGTCAAAAAAATATTATAACATGGTAACTTGGGAACATAATATCCAAAAATATATATTAAATGAATTTTGTAATAACATGAAAATATTTAGATTCATGTTATGTAAAATTTATGTAAATACACCTCGAAGAAAGAGTTTAGTTACATAACAAAACAAGGGTCTCAAAGAAGGAAAACTGAGACAAAACTATTTAACCGGTTTTATAATATTGAAAACCTAAACCCAATGAATGAAGAATAATAAAATTTACATGTTAATACCAATAAATTTAATTATGGGATACAAATAACACAATATTTTCTAGTACATACACAACACTAATTGAATGATTGGTGAATATAACCTATATCTCATAAAATTAAAAGTGATATGAAATCCCCATACATTGTGTCTTGATTCTCTTTGTACTCAAACAAGCTTCCAGTATAATAAATATATGTTTATTATAAATATTATAAAGAGTAATATTTTTATATATACGACCATATATGGTTTTATTATGACCTTATGTTACTCACTTGTCAATGATCCTATTTTAAAGTTTCACTTCAGGTAATATTCTCTTTGTACTTCGCATGTGTCCAAATTTTTTATATCGTTGGTATTATACATATATCATGATTCTAGAATTTAAATCATGATATAAATATTTAAAATAAATAAATATATATAATTATTATATTATCATGGATATATCATATATATTATATAATTTAACTAAATCCATCCTTTATAAATTCGATGTGGTGTGTGAATGAATTACATCACCATAAGGGGGCGATAGTCCACAGCTCCTCAAACCAGATTTTCATATTAACAAAAAATGAGAAGTACAAATGTATAAGTTGTAAAAGTGAATTAAGAATATTAAATACAGAATAAATATTATATTTAACACATATAAATATATTTTCCATCACAATGGCAACCATGAATTGTAGTAAAGTAGAAATGAACAATCATAGTTCCATGAGGTAGTAGTTCATTGTACACAGAAAAAAAATGTTTGATATACATTAGATAGAGGTGCACATAATTGTAGGTATAAACATTAGATTATAAAATCCAATTATATTTATTATAATTTTTTTCACACTGTAATGGAGTAAATAGGGTTCAGGGAGTGAACGAGGAAAATAAAGGAAAGGAGTTTGAGATAAGACATTACCTCTAAATCTGGTAACTCTTTTGGTTTGTGCCAAACTGATTCTTTGAGAGGATTTATGACCAAATGAAGGATTTGATGAAAAAGGTAGAGCTTTTGGTAAGATTATTTGATATTTATTTTCCTAACATAATTGGTTTTAGAGGAGTGAGAAATGTGTAGATGTAAAGGCCTTTTATATGGAAGGAAAAGGACTCACTTGGAATTTTTAAAAACATGTTAGCCATGAACATGTTATTGCCTATAACAAGTCATACCAAGCCATCCAAAATAAATATATGAAGTTTTATGGTCTAAATATTTACATAATATGGGTGTTTGACATGGTTATAGGTTGTTTTGGGTCTTATATTTATAGTTTAATACTTCACTAACCTAATTTTTCTCTTTAATAGTGTAATTAATTTTAATCACATTCACAAATATTTTTTGAAAAAAACATATTTTACATAATTAGAAATTATAATTTAATATAAATGAAATTATTTAATTCATTTTTATGAATTTAAATCATAAATTTGGATGAAATTTATTTAAAATTAATCCCTCTATAGGGATGACACTTCATATTTTTAAAATTAACATAATCATAAGATTTACAGGTTTTTATATCCAATTAAAATGCAAATTTTTTTACAATGAACAAAATGGGATTACATGGTTACATTATTATCAAAATGAACTATTAAACTAATTAAAAATATAATTTATCCTTATAAATAAATTAGATGAAAAAGAAATTTCCCAATAAAATCTAATATTTTTAACTATTAATTGAGAGATGAAAACATTCATAAATACTCCAAAAATGTATAATTACTTAATTTTATGTATTAGATAAAAATATTAATATTATTTTTAAATATAAAATATGTAAGTGATCCAAAAAATTGGATTTAAAAGGAGTTATCTTTTAAATGGTGATAAATCATTCATTATAAAAAAATAGGGTTTTATAGAAATAATTAAGTTTGATCTTATTTTATGACTATGTGATTTATTTGAATAATGGAAAAATATATTATTTTATTTTAGAAATATGTATTACATTTATATAAATCATCAATTCTAAATAATATAATTTTCTAGGCTAAGATAGTTTTCTGAATATAATAATATTTTCCATTATATTTAATCAATTTTCATATTCAGTTATAATTAATTAGTAAACCATAAATTCATCTCTTTTTATGTTAAAAACATATTTTTAAAATTTATTTAACCCCTATAAGAAAAGAGATGTTGTGGTCATTCATATTTTAAGGATTCACATTCAATAGGGAAGGGAATGGTGGTTGACAGTGAGGGACTCACTCTCACCCCTTTGAAAAGAAAACCAAGGACATATTTTTCTAACACACCACAAACTATGTCTAGTAGATATTATTCTATGTTGTCATGAATGATCAATGTTGAAATCCTAATGATCTTCAACCTGGGTAAATCTCACATTGAGTGGGAAACTACTTATAAATCAGATTAAAGAAATGACATGTCCTATTATGATCTTTGACAGTATAGTCTGACAGATGAGGGAATGTCCCTTTTTTGACCCCATCCATATCATTATATTTATTTTAGTAAATTTTCAGAAGCATTTATTCAATATAGACTTGTTTGGTTTGTTACACTCATTATTGTGTGTTATAGAAGCCATCATGGAAGTTCAATCGTGCATATAATATAAGTTATCATTGTTGTTTCGTGTAACATACTCATGATTAGGATTTCATTTTACATACACCAAGTCACCTCTATTTAAGTAGAATTATTAACTTAGTGAAAATTTTTATTTAGTGTTTCGTGAAGTGAAAAATATCAAAATAATAAAATAATTGAAAAAACAATTCACTTAAATCTCAATGTGTTACAAGACTCATGTCAAAGAATAATAACTTAGATGAAAAATACTATTATGAAGTTTTAGAATGATCATTTTGGAAAAAATTATGTCTAAATTATCTTCTAAAATCATTTTAAAATTAAAATTTTTCAAATAATAAATGAAAATAATTTTTTAAAAATAATAAAAATGTAGATTGAATGCTTCAAATAAAATAAAAAACAAGAAAAATGATTTGTATGCATGAAAAATTATAATATAGACCATTTTCATCATATTTAAAAAATGATACATTACTGGTCTCATACAAAATTAATTTTAAAAATTTTTATGTGAAAAATTGGAAAACATTTTCATCTGAATAATAATAATTTATAAATGATTACTAAAAAATAATAATGACTATGAAATAATTATTGGAGGAAATTAATTTTATTGAACCACACTGATTGAAAAGAAACATTGTAAAAAAAATATTATATTTTACTTTTTTAAAAGAGATGAAGGGAATTAAAATAATAATTGAAATTAACCTGATTTTTACTTACCTAAAATGAAATGATGAAATTTTTTGAAAGGAAAATGAAGTCTTCAAATAAATAACCAATTTAATGATATATTTTTTCTTTGATATAATTATACATTTAGTTTAGAGAAAAATAAAGTAAGAATATTTCAATTAAAAGATGCATTCTCTATAGAAAGATAAAATATTTTATTTTGAAATAAATGGGAATAATGTTAAAAAAATATAATGGGGACAAATTTTCACCATGAATAATAAATTATGGTGTATAACATAAATGCTTCTTGAATAATTCAAATATAAGATCAAAATACCTTATAATATGTGGATCATTTAACTCAAAAACCATAAAAGTAAGATATTTTTATATAGATTATAAATTAATATGAATAATGGGTACTTCTTGATATTAAATATTTATTAGGTATCATATATATATATATATGTATAATTAATTAGGATCATAATAAAAAAACATATCTCAAAGATAGGAATTTGATATGAGAAACATTTACATTGGTATTGATCCATTCTAAAAAGGAACCAAAAATGATGCCTAATTATATTGAGCTTATTAATTACGTACCAAAGAAAATTATTCACAACTATTAAAATTTATATGCCCCGTTGATAATCATTCCATGTATATATATATATATATTAGTTTCTTGTTACCCACATTAAGAGTTTTCTATTTATAATTATAATGGTGTATAGTTGTTTCTTGAAGAAATGTTGGTATTTTTTTACTATTCTAAAGGGTATATTATCCAAATTATTGATGTTGTTATAAGGTAATTTTAAAAATGTTTTGTTATGTTTAAATTTCCTTTCTATTGTGTTATATTCATTTTTCTATAAAAATATATATACAATGAGCATTCAATTCAATGATTATTATCCCGAATATCACATTTACATAATTAATGAGTTATATATTGATTTAACCCTTCATGAAAAAAACATTATATACATATTTGTACCATATTATACCATAAAAAATGTTTTAATAATAATCCATAATATAATTTCATAAAATTGCTGATGTATTTGGTCAAACCATCCAAAACATGAACATACCTTGACTAATTGAATATTATGAGGTGATTAAGATACATTAATTTTATAAAAAAATTATAAGGATCAAATTTATTGTTTATTTTTGTGATATAGAAGCATTACAATGAATTAAAAGAATATTTCAGGATTAAAAAACAATTTCACTATACGAATAAATTATTTTCCTCTTAGTTTGATTCTTTTAGATGATTAATATTATACTGAATTTCCACCATTCATATCATTAATCTGATATTAAATATTATTTATCAACACACTATTAAAGTCATAAATTCATATTTAGGAATTAGTAAAATTCATTTAACTATCCTCTAATGGTATTAATGAAAACCTACTCCATCACTTCATAAAGGGCGTAGTTTGCATGTACATATGATAAATTTTTATGTTTTCATTAATGAATTAAATGAAATAAATAATTACTGATTAATCAGTATAATGAAATTTATTTATAACAAATATATTTAATTAATTATATATGTAAGTATATAATATGTTATTATTGTAAAAACATTGAAGTAAACTCTTCGAAGACATGGATAATCACATCGGGGTTGAAGTTTCACTAGGAATTATCCATTAAAATGAAGACTTTATTCTAACTAATGATGACCATAGTTTTTTAGAAGATGGATAGGATTCATGTAGGAAAAATGTTTTGTATTTTAAATGATAGATTTGATGGTATGGTTGTTTCTGTTGCAGTGAAAGTGTTAACATTTTATATGTTAAGAGAATGATAGATTTTTATGTAACCATAACATTTTAAATAATCTAATGTTACTATTAATGGTCAATGAAAATAAAATTGAAAAAATTAGAGGTAAATGTATGTGTAGTTCTAAAATCAACTAAACCACTTTTTTTGGAGAAATATTTTCTTGACTGTTGGTTTATATTTTAACATTATTTATTTTATACTAATTTAACATTACCATTGAAATTAATTTTTACTCATAGTAAATACATATAATGAATAGCATAAGGTGAAACCCTTTATATAATTTTATTATTCATATTATAATTATTAAATATATTTTATCAAGTAATATTTATTTTGGTTTGAGGAGTATAATTTTAAACAAATAATTATAAATGTGTAAAAATGATTTTATAAAAAAACAATACTTCAAATCATTAAATTCTTATTAAAAATAAAATTAAATCTGTTAATTATTTTAATAAAATAATTTGATTTATTATATGGAAAATTAAATTTATGTGGATTTCATGGAAATCTTTCTCCAAATCGTACCATAATAATATTTCATTCAATAAAAGATCAATTTTTATGTAATATTTTAATTAATTATAAAAATATTATTAATAGGAATTATAATATCATATAATATGTTAATATAAATAATTCTATTCTTTAAATTCATATTTAATCTCTATTTTTTTAATAATATAGAACATTCTTATATAATGATAACATTATAAAATGTACATGATTCATTAAACTAATATTTTTTGAATGAAAACATACCTTTTTAGAGGAACACAAAAAATCACACTATTTATATTTTAAATTGAGGTATTAAAACATTAGTTTTAAGTAATAATTTTAAATTTATAAAATTTTGCAATTTTATTTTTGAAAATTAAAATAGAAAATATAAAGACCACGTGTTTTATTGAAGATAACCATTCTAAATATTAAATAAGGTGAATGATTTATCCTCAAAAAGTATTATTTCTTATTCATTAGTATCATATAGGTTTTATCATAATTTTATTTATAATCATCTTTCAATATATAGTGGCATGTTAACATTAGGTGTTATGTGTAACATATTTTATAAAATATAAAGTATATTTTAATGAATCTAAAACCATATGTGATTATTGTATACCCCATTTAACAATAATCTACCCTCATAATTTTATTTATTATTATATAATAATTTAGATGCGAGTATTATTCATATAATCACTATTCTATATTTAACTTCTAATGTAACTTATATCATACTATCTTAATCTAGAAAAACATTCATATCTTTCCTTAACTAACATTGATTGTTTACACCCAAATCATATATTATAAAAAATATACCTTTCTAAAAACTATGTAATCCTCTAATTCATAAGACTACAAAATAATCACATATTATTTAAAAAATATATAATATTTTTAGTCCTCAGATGGCAGTATCCACTTTTTCATCAAATCACGCACTAGATAATACATACCACATTCCAAAAATGTGATAAGCGTCATTAAAAAAATCAGAAATTATCATTAATCCCAAGTATATATATAATAAGTAACATATATTTTCAACATAAAAAACCCAGATTATATCAACATCAAATATATTAAAAAACTAAATCATATCCATCCTTTAATAATGTGTTGTTATACAGTTATCTCTGAAAATAATTTTTTTTTAAAATAATTTCTCATGTTTATTAATAACACTTTATATAGATTGAAGAAAATTAATAAAAAAATATGAAAGATTAATACTTATATAAATATTATGTTCTTTTGGGTACAACTATATTAAACACACACACATAGAGATAGTCATATCCCACATACTTATCTGTTTCACGTAATCCTTAATAATGTTTAGATTATACTGAAATGTCCCCAATAGATATTATATCACTTTTTAAAAAAGCTTTGAGCTTCATGATTTAATTTCTATCAGTATATCATCTTCATAACCTTATGTAACACTAGAAAAATCACTTTTCCATCTAGAGAGGAATATACTAATATTCATATATTTATATATGACCCCTTTATTTGGTATAAGATATAGGTTTTTCGTGATACATACCGTTTCCTTAATCATTTTCATGATTTTATTTCGACCAGACATGAAAAAAATAATTATGTTAACATTAATAATATTAATATGAATACATCAATACAAAGATTCTATCTTCAATAACACATTTTTAAAATCATATAGTTCATTTGGTTCAATAATGGTTACTTTATATTGTGTTTTATTATACTTCTTAATCTTATTACATAACGTAAATAAGAATAATATAATTAATAATGGTTTGTAAAGATAATGTTATTGTCCAATGCATATCCCTTAACAGTGTCAAACTGGTATGGAAATAAGAAATTTTTTGATGCACTAGGTGATGATTGTGTTAATACACAATACTCATTTTTAGGGATTTTTAAACTAGTTACATTTGTTCCTAAGCCTGTATCTATTTGTAGTTTCTAGATAGAGATGTAATTTCTTATAAAACCATAAAATCACAACAATACAAAAATATCATGAAATGGTCTCATACGTAAACACATACCATAGATTTATTCTATGTGGTTTCATTAAATTTGTCGTATTATAATCCAAAAAATATTCAATTTTAACTCAATGAAGCTAAATGTATTTATATATCTTTGAATGTATGATATAACATATCTAATCGAGTATTATTAATATTTGTTAATAATAAATTATCTCTGATCCATAACATCCTAATATCCAATGATATACATATCTTACTCTAATAGCAAATATAGTTCTTGAATATGGGACCGTATAATTAAATGAAATATTTTATTCTTTATAATATATTTCCACGACATTTTAGGTTTATATTTTTAGATAATTATGAAAAATAATTAACTGAAAAAACTAATGACATTTTAAACTAATGGAATACTTTCCTACTATAAAAGTTACTTTTTAATCCTGAATAGGTATTGAACATCTCCCAACAATTCTACCTATAATATACTCTTCATAAAATTTCATAATTTTACAATGATCAAAATTTTGGGAAATGGAAACTTAATAAACTTCTTAGTTTATATTCTTAGTAAGGGTAAACATAATAATTTGTGATCAAATATCATAAGTGATCATAATATGAGAATAGAGTTATAATTAGGATATATAAGAAACAAATACCAAAAAAATAATGGATAATAAATCATGGAATAGGTATTGTGATATCAAAAGACAAGAATTAAATGTGAGATTGAATAAACTAGACCCATTTGAGAAAAATGCATTCAGAATAATAACCATTAAACTATTAAGCATATTTTCGATATTGAACATTTATTTTCAACAGAATAAAAATTTCATAATACAAATCATCGATTTCTACTTCGTTGAGAAACTAAATTATAATAGTAAATACTTTTCTCATGAGTTATAATATTTAGAAAAATATATTAGTGGGAAATATAGGACACTACCAATCATCATACATACATATCAAGGAAACTTGAAATAAATGACATATCACATCATAAAGTACCAAAATAAATAAAATAGGTTTCACCAAACATTCAAAATGTAAATCATTCAATAGGATTCATACAAAAGATCAAAAAGTACCCCTGGATGGAAAATGTGTTTCAAATGGAATTATAAAATGAAATAATATATAACTCCATAAATAATTAAAAAATGATAAAACCATAGAAATTAAATGGGTATCTAATGAAATCATGTAACATTCTTGGTAAATACCATTCAGTCAAGTTAATAAAGCATATAGTATTTAGACTGCAAATATATAGGTTACACAATTAACTAAATATTTTCCCCGAATTTAACAACATATATAATGTAGGTGAAAACAAATAAATCAATGTAATCAAAAATATGGAATTATTTGATGAATTTAAAAGGTAGATAATTTTTTTAACACACAAATAGATTTGGAAATTAAATAGTAATGATGGATCATTTCTCCAAAATTGATTGAAATTACAAAATCCACCTAGATAAAGAAGGTTTATAGTTGTATTTGAATGTACCCCTTGACCAATAATAAAATATTAAAACATAAAATGGACTATAAAAATATACTTTTAAAGAGTTTTGTAAAAACGAATTTGGAAATAATAAAAATCCTTTATCTTTTAAAATAATTTAAATAGTTGTATTTTAAAAAACAAGGCGAAAAATAATTTTTCATGTTTAAAACCATAATAACATATAAATAATGTTTCAAGTAAAATGACTAAGTATGAGGAAATATTTTTTTCACAAAAAAATATATAAAAAGTGATGATTTTAAATATATTTGTTAAATGATGAAATCACGGGTCTTATTCCAAGGATATTTTCAAATGGTAATGTGAATACATTGTAAAAAACTACCTCTAAAATAGAAAATTTGATAAATGATTCCTTTTAATATCATAAGTATTATCATAGAAGTGTGTGTGGTGGATATTGTATAAAATTATCTTTGTTTAAAATCCCAAATCATAAAAAGAGTATCAGATTTTTATTTTCAAAATAGGTAAAGTGAATTATTATAATCAAAAATAATAATCCATATTAGTTGAAAAAACAATAGAGAAAATTAGTGATAATAAAAATAAATAATTGAAACTAATATAAAATTAATATATGGAGAATTTTACCTGATAAAGTTATACATTTTAGTGATAGAACAATCAAGTGGTAAGATTTGAATCAAAAGAGCCATTCATATAGGAAAATTAAATTAGATATTAATTAATTATAAGATAATAATGTAAAAAAATATAATATGGATATAATTTCACAATGAATAAGAATGAATTTTGTATAACATAAACATGTCTATAGGAAATAAAATTTTAGAGAAATAAACCCATAAAATTTGAGGTGTATTTAAATCAATTCCCTTGGAAAGAGAAAGATTGATTGAAATATAACATAAATTACAATGAATAAAGGATATTTAGTGATAAAGCCTATAAATTAAAAAATATATACACTAATTAATATAAATATATTTTATAATATGTAACATATCTCATTAAGAAGAATTTGAGATGAAAAACCCCTGCCATGGCACTGATTCATTATGCACATACAACAAAAAATATGAATAATTAAATAAAACTATATAACCACTAAAATTATTTAAACTATACCAATTTTAATCACCATTGATAATAATCCCATACATATATACTAGTATATTGAGGGTGAAATTATATTAAACACAAATACACCACACACACATGATATAAAGGGAGGAAATATCCCCCGTAGGTGATAACCTACCCATCTCGGCTTATTTTTTCTTCATGCATGGCCCTATGACCCTGAACCATATGTTATTTTGTGACCTGCAGTCATAAAAACATTCTACATAACATACATCATCATTTTTCACCATCATCATCGAGATTCACCACCTTGCATCACACTCTAGGGGCCATCACACACTTTCCATCACAGCCCCGTCCAACCTCAAACAACGAGGTCACCTCCAAGTTGCCATCACACACTGGAGGCTATTACTATGTTTATCATGGTTCAAAAAACATGGAACCTCTACACAACCTACCCCTACACTACCAGTATCACTTGGATTCTCTATCATTGGAGGTCAATGCATCCTTCCATCACTTCACTGCCCAACATCACACTAGATTTTCCATAGCACAGTAGGGTCCAGCACAACACCCCTACATTGTCATCACCAGAGTCCATCACCACACTGTGGTAAAAATAGGACCCCTTCATTTCTTGAAATTCCATCAAACACCAGGGTCCACTGCACCTTCCCAATAACCATTCAATATAGGCCACTACCCCATTGACGTCATGTGGGGGAAACCAATTAAGACCTCACTATTTCTTACATTGTTGACAGCAACTACTGAATACCTCCAACAACCCATGGATAAATCCATTTGTGGTAAAATGACATAGCTAGAGGGAGTCAAATCCTAACTCCACACCAATCAAATGTTATAGACTGGTTCAAGTCACCAACTAACCTACACCACATTGGCTCAATAAATATATATTTTAGTTTGTTTCCCCCTATTTTATCATATATTGTGTTTATAATTATAATGGTTTAAAACAGTTACATAGAAGTGGTGTCAATATTTTTTTTCATATTTTAGTTTTTTTCCTTAACATATCAATATTATTAATATAATATATTACTTATACTAATTCAAAATTTTAAAATTTCTATTCAGGAGTACTTAATCTTTGGTCCAAGAACATGAGATCGACAACAAGAATTTTTATATGATTTTTATCCTTCAAATGATTTTTTCTTAGATAATGATTAATTAACATATATATCAATTTAAAAAAAATTCAATTATTTTAAGTAATTATATCATATTATAGGAGTAATTAATTTTTTATAATCCTTAAGACAATGTTTCAAGGAATTGTTCAGGTATGATGTCAAAATGACTCAATCATGAACATTCCATGAATAATGGATCATTATAATGACATTAAATTACAATATAATTAAAAAAATTTCAATGATATAATTTTATATTTATTATTATGATATAATATATTTATATTTAATATGTATATGAAGTCATGGATGTGAAAAAATGTTCATAGTGTAAATAGCTTATTTTTCGCTTGGTTCCAGTATTTAAGATTGAAGGCTTCATAATGACAATTTTCCATTTGTATCTCTATAATAATATTAAATTTAAATCACAATAACATTATTGACATAATAAATAATATATTTATCCTTTAAATCCATCCTTATAACCATAATTTAGTAAGGTAATGAAAAATGAACAATATTGCTTCGTGGAGACGACAGTCACCACCTGAGAACGATCCATATTTTGGTTTTTTAGAGTGGATGTAATGGAATGAATACATTTTTTTAATTAATATAATGAACTTTATGTAAACAAATAATAAGTATTTCATTATATTCATAACTCTAGAGAATGTTTTGATATTAAAAAAGAATACAAAAACACCATGAATAAGTGGATAGTCAAGTCAATGGCATGATTTTTTCACTAGGAATTGTCATTTTAAATGATGTTCATATGATAAATAATACACACCTAAGGCCTTTGTATGTGGGTGAGGGTATTTTAAGGATTACGTGAGTCTACAAATGGGGTATGTTTAACATTTTTATGTGAGTGGAACAATAGTTATAGATGTAATCCATAGATTTTCCATAATGTAAAGTCACTACTCAATTGTTAATGAAAAATATAGAAAAATGTCATGGGTAAAGTGATTTGGGTTTAAAATATCATTATCTACTATATTTGGAAATCTAAATTTCTATTTTATTTTTATTTATTATAACATTGTATAGTTATCCCTAATTAACATGTACCTTGGAAATTAGTTTTTAAAAATATAAATTAATATAAATGAAAAATATTTTTAAACCTTTTAGCTAATTTGATAATTATTATTTATAATTAAATTCAATTTATCAATTAAAATTTATAATGGTGTAAAAATATTACATTAAAATAAACACTCTAAATCATATAGAAACATATTTTATAAAAAAGAGCTTTTTTATTCATTAAATTTATATATAATATATAATTATTTTTGTTAATTATTTTAAAAATATATATATATTTATTATAAATAAAATAAAATATATAAATATTTAATTGTAATATAAGATGAAATAACACCTTTAAATTACCTGATTCAATGAAAGACTGATTTTTCTATTAATAAAACATTTCTTCTAGTTCTAAATTTTTTTGACATTGGTATTATATTATCTAGTAATGTCATAAATTTTATAATGTTGAACATTAGATTAATATTTTATCACTAAAATGGGGTTTTAATCATCTTGGTCATTCTTAAATAATTTTAATTCCATAAAAAATTATATGTTTCACAAAAATTTTATTTTTTGATTAAATGAAAAATGTTCAAAAATTATAAAAAATAATAACCAAGTTAATTTTGATTTCTCTAATTCAAATATGATGGGTATTCTAGAAAATTAAAATATTAAAATTCCCTATTTTATACAATAAAATAAATTATAGAATATAATAAGTTACAGTTATTAAAAATAACAATTGTAAATATTAAATCATTTTAGCCATTTATATTCTAATGTTATGATTTTTTATTGATTATTATCCTAAAATATTTACAATAGTATCATTTTTTATGAAAATTTAATATTTTGTGGCATATTCACAATAACACCCCGAGATTTTATGAGATATATTCTTTTTAATTTCTTTCATATCTTCTGTTTTACGCAACACCGAGATTATTTTGTGATATACACAAAACCATATTAGCTAGCAGTATATGCAACCCTGACTTGGCTTGCATTACACGCAATCGTGACCTTCCTCGATAGCGTGTGTTGTACACAATATCAGGTTACACTAAACAATGATATATGGTTATAATATTATTATAAACTAGCTGTTATGAATAGTAGTAATTAAATTTTAAATTTTATGAAAATTTAATTTATCATACACATTTTATAGAACATGGTATGGGAACAAAATAATTTATTTGATTAAAATAATTATTTTTAAAAAAATGTAGTTTTGTCGCCTTTTGATGGCGCACCCACTTTAAATCTAGTTTTTGACATGTTTATAATTTCAATTTGACAAAATAAGATTCTTTTTTTGAATAATGATATATAAATTTATATTGGATAATTTTTTGATATTTTATTGATAAGTTTCATAATTTTATGAATAGTAAAAATACGCTAAATTTTAAATAAAAACAATTTTTTTTTCATCGAGTTAATTTATATGGTTCAATTTTAATATTGAATGGTTTCAAAGTATAAATAGAATATATTTTTAACATTAAATATAAAGTATGATATTACCATTGATTTTACATTGAATTCCTTGGTAAAATCATTTCAATCTTTTGTAATGTTTTAACTTTTAAAACTCATTTTCTTAACCACAGGATTAATTTTAAAATAATTTTTGCAACTTCTTTGATTTGAATTTGGATAAATGGATTCCATATTTGGAATCAGTAGGTCTAAATTATATTAATATGATACTTTTTATTTATATTTATTAGGAATAGTAACTACGATAACTTTTATTTGCCATAGTTAAAGGTAAATCGGTTAATTAGGGGTAAATATAATACTGTAAAATTACCCTAACACTTGTCCTAATATAATTGGATGATTATATTTTACCCTATATCATACTTGGGTCGAAATGGAATCTAATGTAACCCACTATTATTTGATTTAAGTCTTTTTATTTATTTTATTTAAAGGAAAGTGACTTGTCTCACTAAAACATTAATAATTTGATTATTTTAAATATAAGGTTATACAGAATAAAAAATCGATTACAAAAACTGATTTGAAACCTTAAATGTTTTTATTTATCATGGTAATTTATTTTTAATTTTTTAGAAATATTTAATTACCTTAATAGCTTATACATTAATGATGAAGAAATTATTTATTTGGTGAAAAATAATTAATATAGTTTTTATTAAAATAACAATACCTATAAAAAGAACCATAAAATTTACCAAACATTATTGGTAGAGTATATCTATACCCTAAATATCCAAGGGTATATTTTTGGACCATTTTGAGCCTTATAAAACAGATTTGGACATTTATATTATTTTATTTTAAATGATGTCAATGATGTCACCTTCATAATTTAATAAATATAACAATTTAAATATTGTGATTTTAAGATGATAAATTTCAGTTAAAATATTATTATGAAAGTTATTATATTTATATTCATCAAAGAGTTTTATTTTTAATTTTTATGCAACAAATATGTATATTAAATAATTATACAAAAATGTTGTAGTAATTATTTTATTAAGAGATATACCAAATAAATGGTTTTAAAAATATTAAAATAAATACTATATGAACAACTTAATGCTCCTCGTGATCTTTTTTGATGAATATTACAAGTTATAAATCTATTATATATTTTCTTTGAACATATTTTATGTGTGGTTTTTATTTAAATTCAAATAATGAATAGTGTCAAAACTGACACTATTAATATTTTATAAAATTAACATATTATTAAATTATTTAAAAATCACAAAAATATTTGAAAACATAAAATTATAAATTATATGGTTTAAAAGGTTATAAATTATCCAATTATGAGAAATTGATAATATTTAAGTATGTATTTATAACAATTTAAAATTTTGAATTTTATTACCACAAATAAAATTAAATTTAATAAATAATGATAAATCAAGTTGATAATGTTTAAAATAAACATAAAACATGTCTAAATTTTATTGGTTGATTATATTACTACCCTATCACATCTCATCTTCAAATTGAGTCTTTTTTGGATGTTTTTACATGGGGTTTCAATTTATTAGTATTTAATATTTTTATGTTTTTCCCAAGGTGTCCCTCTCATCCCTTATAAAAGGGAACCTCCTCCATCTTATCATTACAAAATTTTGAGCCTTCAATCTTGGCCAAAACCTGACCATTTCACTTCTACACATCCATAGAAACCTACTAAAGGTCTTGGTTTTCATTAAAGACCAACTATAGTGCCCTAAGAGGAGGATAAGAAAAGTCGCGTCAAAGAAGAGGTAATCTCTTCTACTGATTCTTTCAAGTTTCATTCTTCTTCAACTTTTTCTTCATTATTTGTTTCATCATAAATTAATAACATCAGTATCACTAATATATTGATATGTTATTATAAATATAAAACAACCTTATTTCACATTCTATCCATCTTACAAAAAATGAAACCACCGCGCGTGCTTAGGTACAGAATACCGTCTCCATGATGTGGTGTAATATGTTTTTCCACTACCACCTTACATGGATGGGTATGATGGTGTAATGAATAAATATATATAGTTATTATAACATCATACTTATTCTAAGATATTATATCATCCACTCCAATTCAATTCAATAATTATGGGAATGATATAAACGGTCGTGCGAACGTACGTATTACCGTCTCCACGACGCGATGAGATTAATTTTCCAAGTTAACCACTCAAGAATGATTATAAAGTATATAGATTTAATAATAATGAAATATATGAAATGATAATGCTACTGGATTTATGTATATATATATATATATGTGTGTGTGTGTGTGTTTGTCATCTACTTACTTTCATTCAATTCAATAAGGAAAAGAAAACAACGTTCATGCGTACGTACGACCTACCATCTCCAAGAGCAGTGTATTTCATTTCATTTATCTATCTATTATATATATATATAATTAATATATATGATATATAAATTATGATTTACATTATGGAATTAATTATATCCTGATATAGGTAATAATAATATTAATAACAACAAGTCCAAACACGTACGATAAATAAAACGATTTTACCAAAAATGCTACTTTAACATGGAATTTAAAAAAGAACGGGTAATATAATGTCATAAGTGAACCATATGTGATATCATAACAATTAATATGATTCTGTAATAAGTCAATGAAATTATTTAAATCATTAAATAGTAGGTTCGGATACGTACGAAGCATATCGGACATAAGGTAAGGGGTAACTTTTCAAATCTTGTTTTTATCCGAGATTGTTTATTCATGCATATTTAATGGGGTTATATTTATCAACCAATTAAATTTTTTCTAAAAATGGATTCATGTATTATTAATTATCATAATACCTATTTTATAATTTTACTACATGGTATGTAAGGAAACATTCTTTTGTTTAAAATACGAGGTACTTTTTGACTTTTCGGACAAAAGTATGAGAAGAATTTTTTTTACATATTCGGCATGAATGGATTATTTATGGTTACATAATGCCTTATTTCCATGAAGAATCCTTTTAAAATTTTAAATACTATTTACAAAAAAATTCTTTTCATTTAAAATCGCAAAACATTTTCAGAAAACAATATGATTTTGAAGAAGAAAGGATATTTTCCTCAATAATTCATTTCAAGTGTTTTATCAAAAACATTTTCCATCTAAAATGACATTATTTAATTTGTGTATGTTTCTTGTATAATGTACCTCTGATTTACATGGTTTCACTTCTATTATGAAGAAATTATATTCAGTTATTTTATATGGAATATGTTATGATGGGATGATGTTTATGAAACCCATTTTATTCTTTGGGTTTTGATGAATGATTTATGTTTATGTTGTGGCACACGTATGAATGATTTTATTATGAGATGGGTGGGACCTATTTCTCTCTCCAATGCATTGGGTAAAGATTTATATCTCATGAGATAGAAATTTTTGGAATAACAAGTTAATCTGGTTTAGTGATACAGGATTGGAAGGAGGAGTGAACTCGATTTAGTAAGGGACTTTGTCCACTATGATTGTATTGGAATCAATGCCTTGGCTACTATGGAAATCATATCAAGTTATTAATGGTTTTCTACAATTAAATTTTTTATTCAAATTTTATTTTATCATTATTGATATTCCATTATGATCTATTCCATACGTATTTCCATGTTTTATGTCATTACTCAAGATTTTGATGTTTAAACATTATGTTCATGTTTTTAAGTTCAATTGTATATGGTTTGTTTTATTTTCTCCATGCTTACCCTTACCGAGCATTTGAGATCACCCTTTATATGTTTTCTTTTCCCCAGGATATATAGAAAGGTTTTAGTTAAGAAAACAAAAGGGGAAGATTTTTATGGGAGATGTTGAAGATCTTTCACAAAGATTAGATGATTATATTTTGAGTTTCCAAAGACACTAAACTATTACGGTCCTTTGGTGTCTGTTTTTGTTATGTATTATATATTCCGCAAAAGTAATGTTATGTCCATGTATGTCATTTTTGGGGTCTCTACAGCTAGTATCATATGAAAGGATTAGTTATGTCACGACCTGTTCTCGGGGCCCGTGCCGTGACTACCCCAAGCCCGCCTTCCATAGGCCAAGGGCTGGCGACTAGCACCCAAGGCGTAAATCCCGATAAATGGGAAGGCATTTCCTTTATAAAAGTAAACAAACACCACAGAGAACAAGAAGAAGTAAAGCACTAAGTAAAACTGAAACAACTGTGCTGAAAGTAAAGGGGGCCGGAAATACAAGCCCAACTGTAAAGTACAACTGGAAAGAAAACAACAACAACTGAAAAGTAAATCTGCATCCTCTAGCCGTCCATTGAAAGTACCACCTGAATGGTGGGTAGAAATAGCCTCCACAGCTCCTCGGGTCAAACCGTCCGCTCAGAGTATGCTTCGTCCAGTGGTCCACCCCAGGTACCATCCGGTTCCACGAGTCCCAGCCAAGATCAGTGTTGTCCGTCGTATTCAACCAACACAATGAAGTGCAGGCATAGCCTGTGTAGGGGTGAGTATAAGCTACTCAGTAGGGACCCCGAGACCCCCGATGGTCTCCCGGAATCCACAAAGTGTGATCCACAAAGATAAGATATAACCACGATGTAACATCCGATAATACTTAGGTATATGCCCATACATATTCCTAAGTCACCATTTCCAGCATGCTCCAACCACTAATCTCAATCACTAACCAGTCCACACAGGAAAACACAACCCAGTCTACACAAGAAAGAAATTTGTAATCTACACAGGTTAGAACATCAAAATCAAGAATCAGCTCACACAGGTATACTTCTCAAATGACGATAGAGATGATCGCTGATCCATCTAAGTCATCGGACCCACAAAGGATCGATAGGTAACTAACCCCCGCAACGACCCAGACACGATCAGACCCACACAGTATCTTTAGGCGCTGGCTCACACAGAACCACTGAGAACTGACCGACACAGGATCGGACCCACACAGGATCGGTAGAACTGATCAACACAGGATCACTGAGTGATGTAGTCGTCGTCGTATCCACTGAGGATCTCTGCACTGTCATCATCGCAGTCACAGCCAGCTCTAGGGTTCCCGCACACAGCTAGCTCGTCCGAGGAGGGTCCGCTCCACGAGCCGAGAGGCCAATACATCAACCGAAACAAAGTCCAGAGTTGATGTATCCAAATGTTTTGTATCGTCCACAGGAACTCAACGCAACAGACGACGCGTCAATCAGACGTCTGGTCTGAGAGTTATTGGCATTTTCGTCCCAGGGTCCCGGTTGGTTTTTAAGGCAAAACCAACTCGAACTTACTCCACCTGTGTCCAAACCTTGGGCGGAGTAATCCAAAAGATCCATCTCACTAAGAGAAATCCAACAAAGTCGACGGTGCGTCAATCAGACGTCCGGAGCTCATGTTACGAGCGTTTCCGCTCTGACGGCCCGGTTGGTTTCGTGTACGAACCAACCTGGCCGAACACAATGTATTCTGTAACCTTGAGTGTAATATACCGAAACGAACGCCTCTTTCCAAGGATCGCTACACAACTGACGGTGCGTCGATCAGAGGTCTGTAGCCCATGTTATGGTCAAAATACCAAAGTTGGTCCGAAATCGGGGGTGTCGGGCCTGAGACCGAACCGCCCTGAGACCCCCTTCGTCGGCCCGGCCTAGCATGGCCCGGCCCGGCTTGGCGCGTCCCGGCCCATCCTAGGTGTGGCTCGGCCAAGCAGGCACGGCCCAGCCCGGCCTGGGCACAAACCGGCCCGGCCTAGGCGCGGCCCGGCTCGGCAGCCTTGCCGCTCGTGCGCTTGCGCCCGGCGCCAGCTGGCTCGGCCTCACGGCCGCGCCGTTTTCGGCTCGCAGGGGGGGGGGGGGGCGCTGCCCCTCCCGATTTGTGGTTATCTCGGTCCCTTAATTGGGGCCTCTTTGACTTACGACCGGGAAAAATTAATTCCCCCTCCATCCCTATATGTCCGGCCGGCCTGACCTGGCCGACCGGTTCCTGCTCAATGGGTCCGGCGATGGTCGGTCCCCTTCTGGCTTCATCGCCGGTGGCCCGGTACCGGCCGCCGGTGACCCTGCTCTGCCGCGGCCCGGAACCAGACGCCGCCCTTGCCGTCCGGCATGATGCGACGGCATCACGCCCTTCTGCCACGGCCCCGCTCCGGCTGCGATGTCTTCGATTTTCTTCGACGTGGCGCGACGACGCCGCGTCCTTGTTCACCCTCACGGCGTGGCGCGACTGCGTCACATAAATCTTGTCGTGCGATTTCCGCGTGGTGAGACATCACCACACCATTTCGTTCCATCCACAAGAATCAACAAACATAAACAATGGAGGGGGTTCGTCCGTGTTTGTGCGGTTCGACCCCCCCCCCACCTCTCGTTAAATGAAAACATCTAGTCGAATATCTACGAAGATCGACAAACTAGAATTATGAATGGAAAAAAAAATAAAACAAATCCGTACCTCGAAGAAAAGTTGAATGAAGGTTCGTCGCAGAATTGCATGTCGTGGAAGAAGGCGTCGCGGAAGGGAAATCGTTGCGTCACGGAGAAAAGATTCGTTGGCACTGCGTCGTCGATCTCCGAGGATCCTGCGTTCGTGTCGACCTTCGTCGGAGGTCGGCATTTTTCGCGTTCTTCGTCGAGGAAGAAGAACATCAAGCCTTAGAGCTTTTTCTCCCTCAAACCTCTCAACAAGAAAACCCCCCCAATAAAATAAGTGTTCCACTTATTTTATTACCCTTGTCAGGAATTCAAAAGAATTTGAAATTCAAACTCTTAATTAAATAAATTGAATAGCTTTAATCAATCTATTTAATTTGAGAGTTGACATGTAATCAATGAGGGAGAGAGGATGAGTTACAAACTAAAAGGCAAGAGGGGGTTTAATGGGGTGTTAGGAAATTTGAAAAGGTGGGGCTCGTGTGGGCCACACCTCACCCTTAAACCTCACATGGGTGGTTAGACCCACCCAACTTCAAACTTAAGGTTTAAACCACTTAGAAGAAATAAAATTAAAATTGTCACACAATTTTAATTTTCCCTTCAATTAAACAATTTATTTTTAGGAACCCATCCCGAGCAAACGCAACTCCAGAAAAAGTCTTCTAATGCAATTACCGGCTCTGCGGTTCCATCAGTGCACTCGAAATTCGATTCCGAGCACCGGTTCAAATGTTAGAAAACTCCTGCTCGTTCGTTCACTGAACGTACCCGAGCCAAACTTCGGAAAATGATTCCGGGCACACCGGGCCTCGGAATCAAGTGCCGTCAGAAACCGCGTCCTTGTAAGATTCCAAAAAAAATTAAGAAAAAAATTTCCGTGAATTTTACAGGTCTTTACATTACTCCAACTCAGGGCTTTACGTCCCCGTAAAGATACATCATAACTAGGGAAACAAAAAGGGTACTGAGCTCGCATCTGAGCCTCCCGCTCCCAAGTTCTCTCCTAGAGGTTCCCGTGCTGCCATCTGACGCGCACTAGAGGAATCGATCGTCCATGTAGGACCCACTCCTGTCGATCCTCGATCTCCACTGGGACCTCCGCAAAAGTAGCTCCATCATTAACGTCTGGCTCCCCATGGTCAATGATGTGCGTCAGGTCGTGCATGTATCTCCTCAGCTGAGACACGTGAAAGACGTCGCGCACCAGGTGCAACTGAGGTGGTAGAGCCCGGCGATAATCCACCTCGCCTATCCTGCTGAGGACATGGAATGGTCCAATGAAGCATGAGGAACACATGCCGCCTCGGCCAAATCTCCGCATACCACGTCGAGGTGAGACCCGCAAGAAGATGTGGTCCCCAACCTCAAACTCCAGTGGCCTCCACCTTCTGTCAGCATAAGACTTCTGCCAGCTCTGAGCTGTCCTCATCCGCTCCTGGATGACCTGAACCTTCTCTGTCGTGGCATGGACCATCTCTGGTCCCACAAGTGCTGGCTCCCCTGGGTATGTCCATCACAACGATGATCTGCAAGGTCGGTCGTACAACGCCTCGTACGGTGCCATCCCGATGGTGGAGTGGTAGCTGTTGTTGTACGCGAACTCTACCAAGGGTAGGTGGACCTCCCAGCTATGACCAAAGTCGAGGACACATGCACGGAGCATGTCCCCGAGTTTCTGAATAGTCCTCTCCTTCTGACCATCTGTATGCGGGTGAAAGGCGGTGCTCAGACGTAACTGCGTTCCGAACGCCTCCTGTAATCCCTTCCAAAGCCGGGAAGTAAAACAAGCATCTCGGTCGGAGACGATAGAAGATGGAACACTATGAAGCCGTACAATATCCTGAACATAAAGACGTCACAAGATCTCCACTGAGCCCTGCTCTCTGATGGGTAAGAAGTGTGCCGACTTGGTGAGTCGGTCGACAATCACCCAAATGGAGTCATGACCTCTGGAAGTGCGTGGAAGTCCTGTCACGAAGTCCATAGATATGCCATCCCACTTCCACTCCGGGACCTCCAAGGGTTGTACCAAGCCCGCTGGTACCTGATGCTCTGCCTTCAACTACTGCATGGTGAGGCATCGAGAAACGAACTCCGCCACAGATTTCATCATGCTCGGCCACCAGTGTTTTCGTCTGAGATCCTAGTACATATTCGCCACTCCAGGATGTACCGCCAAAGGAGAAGTGTAAAACTCTCTCAACACCTCCTCTCGTAAAGCTACTGGTACCAAGGTACGTCCTCTGAAAAGGACGTCGTGCTCTGCTCCAAAGGAGAAACCATCAGGTGACTATCCTGAGGATATCTGTGCACGCCGCGTCTCATAGTCAGCGTCCCCATGTTGTGCCTCTCTGACTCGCAGCAGTAGTGGAAGAGTAACTGTGAGAGACTGAAGAAAGTCTGCTCCATCTCTATCCACGAAGGATATCTGCAAAGAGGCTAGCTGCTATGTCGCCTCCTCAAGTAGCTGAATGCCCGTCTTCCTACGGAGGGCATCAGCTACCACATTCCCCTTCCCAGGAGTATACACTATCTCAAAGTCATTTTCCTAGAGGAAATCGATCCATCGAAGCTATCTCAGGTTCAGTTCCTTCTGTGAGAAGATGTACCTGAGACTCTGGTGGTCAGAATTGACTGTAAAGCGCTCGCCCATCAGATAGTGTCACCATGTCTTCACAGCGAAGACCACTGCTGCTAACTCCAGGTTATGAGTAGCGTAGTTATGCTCATGCGGCCTCAACTGACGTGATCCATAGGCGATCAATGCCTGCTCCTGCATCAGGACACACCCGAGTCCTGTCCCTGATGCATCGCAGTAGACTACGTACCCTACTCCCTCCTCTGGCAATCTCAAGATAGGTGCGCAAGTCAAACTCTGTCTCAGCTCCTGGAAGCTCTGCTGACATCTGTCTGACCACACAAAGGGTTTCCTCTTCTTTGTCAAATTTGAGAGTGGTGCCACAACTCTGGAGAAGTCTGGCACGAATCTCCGATTGTATCCAGCAAGACCCAAGAAACTCCGCACCTCCGTCACGCTCCTAGGTAGCTCCCAAGCTAACACTGCCTCGATCTTCGCAGGATCCACTGCAAGTCCCGCCTCAGAGATGACGTGTCCCAAGAAGTGGACCTCACGTATCCAGAACTGACACTTCGAGAGCTTACCATAAAGCTGGTGCTCTCGGAGTGTGTCAATAATAACTCGCAAGTGGTAGGCGTGCTCCTCCTGAGTGGTCGAGTAGATAAAAATGTAATCGATGAAGGCCACGACAAATCGATCAAGATAAGGCTGAAAGATCCTGTTCATGAGAGCCATGAACACTGCTGGAGCATTGGTCATTCCAAAAGGCATAACCAAGAACTCATAGTGGTCATACCGACATCTGAAGGTTGTCTTCTGCACGTCCTCATCCCGAACTCTGAGATGATGATAGCCTGACCTGAGGTCTATCTTCAAGAACCACCGTGCTCCCTTGAGCTGATCGAAGTGGTCGTCAATCCTCAGTAGTGGATACTTGTTCCTCACTATCACCTGGTTCAGGCGACGATAATCGACACACAGTCGCAAACTCCCATCCGCCTTCTTGGCGAACAAGATCGGTGAAGCCCAGGGTGAAACACTGGGTCGGATGAATCCCTTGCCCTGCAAGTCCTCTAACTGAACCCGAAGCTCACGAAGCTCAGCAGGCGCCATCTGATATGGTGAAGTAGAAATCAGGGCTATACCGGGGTACAAGTCAATATAAAAGTCTACCTCTCTGCGAGGAGGTAGTCCTGGAACGCCGTCGGGAAAAACGTCCGCATACTGATCCACCACTACAGGAAAACTGGAACTCTGTACGTCAACTGCTCCTAGGAGGAGGCTAGCCAACTGATGAGTGATGGGCTGTCCTCTCCTCTGTGTGAGTCCATCCTGTGCTGCTAAGGCTCCCTTCTCGCCGGTGAATGTAAACCTGCTCCCGTCGGCGGGAACACATCGCACCTTGCGCCTGAAACAGTCGATCTGAGTATGAACCGTAGATAACCAATCCATGCCCAAGATGATGTCTTAAGGCCTCGACGCTGCTACAAGAAGATCCCAGCCGAAGCTCTCACCCCCTAGAGTAAGCTCACACTGCCGGAACTAGTGCGTAATCGTCGAGTCTGCTTTCGTAGGAGTCTCTAGCCGTAAGGATCGAGCCAACGGCTCTGTCGGAATCTCTGAGCTCCGAACAAGGGCAGTGGAAATGAAAGAATGACTCGCTCCTGTGTCTATAAAAACTGCAAAAAGGGTGGAATAGACAGAGATAGTACCTCGAATCATCTCGGGTGTGCTGTGGTCATAGGCCTCCACTGCCTGGAGCTGAGCCTGTCTCTGTCCGCCAGCTCCCTGTGGTCGAGGTGGACCTCCTAGTGGTGGTGGTGGTAGAGCCTCAAAGCGTCGCCCACCACCTGCCGCTCTGCCAGCTCCTCTGCCTCGTCTGCCTGCTCCCTATGGACTGCCACAGTCGACCCTCTGCCTCTGCCTGGGTGGTCCCTCAACTGTCTGATGCTCCTCTGCTCGGCGGGTCAGGCAATCACGAGCCATGTGGCCCTAACCGCCGCATGCGTAGCACTGCCTACCTCTCGAAAGACTGGCTCCACGCTGAGTGCCCCGCACTGCGGAGCCAATGTACTGTGGTCGTCTGCCTGAGGGTCTGGTTTGCCTGGACCTGTAAGTCATCTGTCGACTGCCTACTACAGAAGACTCTGCCACGTGCCGCCCTGCAGTAGGCCTCACCACTGAAGTAGGCTCAGCAAGAAAGATCTCGATCATAAGGGCTCGCTCCAGTACTACTGCCTGAGTCGGAATACTGAGGGAGATCACTGACGCCCTAATCACCTGTCTCAAACCCTGCTCGAAGGTCTGGGCCCGAAAAAATGGGTCATGCACCATGTCTGTCGAGTAGCGCGAGAGATCGGTAAATCTCGTCGAGTACTGGGCGACCGACAAGCTTCCCTTCCGCAGTTGTAGAAGCTCCTGAATGCTCACTGCACGGAGGGTGGCTGGGAAGAACTCCAAGCAAAAGTGGCTCTCAAAGTCCGTCCATAGGAGAGATTCCTCGTCGTGCACCTGGAGCATCAAGCTCCACCATCTGCCTACTGCTGAATGCAGGAGGCTCGCTGCGAGGATCACCATGAGGTCTGCTGGTGTCCTCACTAACCTGAAGACTCGCACCACTGCCTCCAGCTGATCCTCGGTTGCCTGAGGATCCATCTCTCCACGGAACCTGGGTGGCCGCTGGCACTGGAACTCATGCAGTGCGCTAAGGCGATGTGCATCGTCAGCGGCTGGGGCTGGTGCCATCGTAGGCTCGACGGGTAGAGGTACCGCCTGTGCCTCTTCTGTCAAAGGTCCATGCACCGAGGCCTCATCGCTCGGTGGGCTATCGTCACGCTCATCTCTGGGAACCCTAGCTAACTGTCATCGTGGGGCCATCCTAAAAGGAAACAGATGCACCACAATCAAATAGTATACCTGGTGAGCTGACACAAAGTAATCACAAAGAAAACATGAAACACACATGCAATCAATGTGTTCGTGCATTAAGTCAGAAATTAGAAATCAGGGTCCTGGTGTACGGATACGTCGGTCGCTGCACCAACATTGGACTCCCTGGACTGATAACCACGTTCAATACGCTTAACACTATTGCTTCATATAGGAAAAGATCATAGACCTGAGTTCTATGGTAAAATCGAACTCCTCTGATACCAATTTGTCACGACCCGTTCTCGGGGCCCGTTCCGTGACTACCCCAAGCCCGTCTTCCATAGGCTAGGGGCTGGCGACTAGCACCCAAGGCATAAATCCCGATAACTGGGAAGGCATTGCCTCTATAAAAGTAAACAAACACCACAGAGAACAAGCAGAAGTAAAGAACTAAGTAAAACTGAAACAACTGTGCTGAAAGTAAAGGGGGCCGGAAATACATGGCCAACTGTAAAGTACAACTGGAAAGAAAACAACAGCAACTGAAAAGTAAATCTGCAGCCTCGAGCCGTCCACTGGATGTCCCACCTGAAGGGTGGGTACAGATAGCCTCAACAGCTCCTCGGGTCCAACCGTCTGCTCCGAGTATGCTCCGTCTAGTGGTCCACCCCAGGTACCGTCCGGCTCCACGAGTCCTAGCCAAGATCAGCGTTGTCTGTCGTCTGCAACCAACACAACGAAGTGCGGGCATAGCCTGTGCAGGGGTGAGTATAAGCTACTCAGTAGGGACCCCGAGACCCCCGATGGTCTCCTGGAATCCACAAAGGGTGATCCACAAAGATAAGATATAACCACGAAGTAACATCCGATACTACTTAGGTATATGCCCATACATATACCTAAGTCACCATTTCCAGCATGCTCCAACCACTGAGCTCAATAACTAACCAGTCCACACAGGAAAACACAACCCAGTCCACACAGGAAAGCAATTCGTAATCCACAAAGGTTAGAACATCACAATCAAGAATCATCTCACACAGGTATACTTCTAGAATGACAATAGAGATGATCACTGATCCATCTAAGTCGACGGACCAACAAAGGATCGATAGATAACTAACCCCTGCAAAGACCCACACAGGATCGGAACCACACAGGATCTGTAGGCGCTGTCTCACACAGAACCACTGAGAACTGACCCACACAGGATCAGACCCACACAGGATCGGACCCACACATGATCGGTAGCACTGATCCACACAGGATCACTGAGTGCTGTAGTCATCGTCGTCGTATCCACTGAGGATCTCTGCACTGTCGTCGCAGTCACAGCCAGCTCTAGGGTTCCCGCACACAGCTAGCTCGTCTGAGGAGGGTCCGCTCCACGAGCCGAGAGGACGATACAACAACCGACACAAAGTCCGGAGTGGATGTATCCAAAAGTTCTGTATCGTCAACAAGAACTCAACGCAACAGACGACGCGTCAATCGGACATCCGGTCTGAGAGTTATTGGCTTTTTCGTCCTAGGGGCCCGGTTGGTTTTTAAGGCAAAACCAACCCAACCTTACTCCACCTGCGTCCAAACCTCAGGTGGAGTAAGCCAAAAGATCATTCTCACTAAAAGGAATCCAACAAAGTCGACGGTACTTCAATCAGACGTTCGGAGCTCAAGTTACGAGCGTTTCCGCTCCGAGGGCCCGGTTGGTTTCGTGTACGAACCAACCCGGACGAACCCAAAGTATTCCGAAACCATGAATGTAATATACCGAAACGACCATCTCGTTCCAAGAATCGTTGCGCAACTGATGGTGCATCGATCGGAGGTCTGTAGCACATGTTATGGGCAAAAGACCGAAGACGGTCCAAAATCGGGGGTTTCGGGCCCGGACCGACCCGGCCCGAGACCCCCTGGGTCGGCCCGAACTGGGTCGAACCAACCTGGGTCTAGGTCGGCCTGGCCCGGCGTGGCCCGGTCCGGCTCGGCGCGGCGCGACGCGGCCTCGGTGCGGCCCGGCCCGGCCAGGGCGAGACTCGGCCTGGCCTAGGCGCGGCGCGGCCCGGCGGCCTGGCGGCTCGCGCGCTGGCGCCCGGCGCAAGCTGGCTCGGCCAAACGGCCGGGCCGTTTTCGGCTTGCAGGTGGGGGGGGGGTCACTGCCCCTCCCATTTCGTAGTAACCGCATCCCCTTAATTGGGGCTGGTTTGATTTCCGGCCGGGGAAAATTAATTCCCCCGCCGGCCCTCCTTGTCCGGTCGGCCCGACCTGGCCGGCCGGTTCCTGCTCAACGGGACCGGCGATGGCTGGTCCCATTTCGGCTTCATCACCGGCGGCCCGGTACCAGCCACCGGTGACCCTGCTCCGCCACGGCCCGGAACCCTCCGCGGCCCTTGTCGTCGGGCGCGATGCGACGACATCGCGCCCTTCCGCCGCGGCCCCACTCCGGCCGCGGTGTCTTCGATTTTCTTCGACGTTGGCGATGGCGTCGCGTCCTTGTTCAACCTCACGGCGTGTCACGATGGCGTCACGTAAAACATTTCGTGCGATTTCTGGGGGGTGCGACGGAACCACGCCATTCCCTTCCATCCACAAGAATCAATAAACATAAACAAAGGAGGGGGTTCGGCCGTGTTTGTGCGGTCCGGCCCCCCCTCTCGTTAAATGAAAACATCTAGTCGAATATCCACGAAGATCAACAAACTAGAATTATGAACGAAAATAAATAAATAAAACAAATCCCTACCTCAAAGAAAAGTGGAACGAAGGTTCGTCGCTGAATTGCACGTCGCGGAAGAAGTTGTCGCAGAAGGGAAATCGTCGCATCGCGGAGAAAAGATTTGTTGGCGCCACGTCGTCGATCTCCGGGGATTCGGTGTTCGTGTCGACCTTCGTTGGAGGTCGGTGTTCTTCACATTCTTCATCGAGGAAGAAGAACTTCGATCCTTAGATATTTTTCTCCCTCAAACCTCTCAACAAGAAACCCCCCCCCAATAAAATAAGTGTTCCACTTATTTTATTACCCATGTCAAGAATTCAGAAGAATTCGAAATTCAAACTCTTAATTAAATAAATTGAATAGCTTTAATCAATCTATTTAATTTGAGAGTTGACATGTAATCAATGAGGGAGAGAGGATGAGTTACAAACTAAAAAGAAATAGGGGTTTAATGGGGTGTTAGGGAATTTGAAAAGGTGGGGCTCGTGTGGGCGCCACCTCACCCTTAAACCTCACATGGGTGGTTAGACGCACCCAACTTCCAACTTAAGGTTTAAACCACTTAGAAGAAATAAAATTAAAATTGTCACAAAATTTTAATTTACCCTTCAATTAAACCATTTATTTTTAGAAACCCCTCTCGAGCAAACGCAACTCCAGCAATAGTCTTCTAAAGCAATTACTGGCGCTGCGGTTCCATCGGTGCCCTCGAAATTCGATTCCGAGCACCAGTTCAAATGTTAGAAAACTCCCGCTCATTCGTTCACTGAACGTACCTGAGCCAAACATTGGAAAATGATTTCGGGCACACCGGGCCTCGGAATCAGGTGCTGTCAGAAACCGCGTACTTGTAAAATTCCATAGAAAATTAAGAAAAATTTTCCATTGAATTTTACGAGTCTTTAGAAGTTAACCTTTGGAAACTAGGATTTGATTACTTTAGTGAGATCCCTAGAGATATTTCTAATGTATGTCTTGGGATGTCACTAAGGTTAAGTATAAGTATAGTTTATAGTCCTATAATTATAGTAAAAATCTTATTATTTACCCTATGATGTTATAAAATTAAGGTACTCCCCCTTTATTATGTTTTTTCCCTAGAATGATTTTTGCCTCTCACACTAATATTTTTGCATTTTAGATGATGGATGGAACCCGAAGGAACTGTGTTGATCAATGTAACAGACAATGCAATTATTTTCCTCCTAAACAATCCAATTTTATGGGTGATGGAGTAAAAAATCTTATTGCAATACTTACACAATCTATGAATAATTTTGGACTTCCAAATGAGCATCGAAGGGAACAATATTCTATTGAGTCCTTCATGAGGCGACATGCACCTTCTTTTAGTGGGTCTTCTGATCCACTTGTTTCTGAACAATGGATCAGTAGCATTGAAAATATATTTCCCATAATTCGTTTTTCAGAACATGAAAAAAGTCATTCTAGCTATTTACTGTTTAGAAGGTGAAGCAGGTCAATGGTGGAATCTAATTAAGAAAACGAGGCCCTGAGATAAAACGGATTCCATGTAATGGAATGAGTTCATGAACTTATTTTCAACAAGTACTTCTTTCATATTCTTCGAACAAAGATGGAAAATGATTTCCTTGATCTTATGAAAAAGTATTATGAATATGTTGGTATATACGAAGTAAATTTTAGAAGGCATACAAGGAATTCATCTGGAATTATCATCCAATCAGAATGTAATGTGGATCAATTATTCAGTGGCTTAAAACCAAGTCTTCGAAGGGGATTATCTATAAGAGACTTCATTAGCTATGAAAAAATTATGCATTTTTCTATCTTGGTAGAAATAGAAGTTGGTGTTACAAATCCATCTCATGGTTTTGACAAGAAATTGAAGCAGGAGTTCAAGGAGAAATCTCAGAATAATGGTGAAAAAAAGTTGAATGATTCTATATGCTCAACGTATTGAAAGAAGCATGGTGGAGATTGCCTTAAAGGGACTAGAAAATGTTTTATGTGTGTAAAATAAGTTCATTGAGCAGCTGAGTATCGATGTAATGGAAAAAGTGTAGCTAATAGCGTGAATAAAGAAAATACTGTAGAGAACTCACAAACAACACTTCAATGCTTCATGTGAAAGGAAATGTGGCATTATGCTAATCAATTACTTAATCTAAGGTTTAATGATGATCAATGTGAGCAACCTCTTAAATCAAACGATAAAGGGAAGTCACATGAGATCACTATTTGAAATGTTGAGTATGACAATGATGTTGTGTAATGATTATGTGTTTATGTAATGGGATTTCAAAGTAGTATCATGGAATCTCATTTATGGTATCATTGAATTTTGGAATATCTATGTATTGGTTTTCAATAAGTATATGTTACCGATAACCATGATAAGTGATTGAAATATTTTTGGAAAGAAGATGATATGTGCATAATGAAGGGATAAAGAAAAAAATGAAATGAGCTCATGAATGAAATAAGTAAAAAGGTATATCATGGTTTTAGTAAATAGAAATTTTGGGATTTTGGTATGTGGAAAGTGTTAAATTTTGTCCGCATTCATGTTTTAACTAAGGTTCAATGGGTATTCATTTTTCTAGAGAATACATGATTAAGGTATTCACATTTTTGTAATGTGACCAAAAAGATATATCGTACGATATATGGGGGATAATTGATGGTATTCACATGATCGGTTTATGACATTTCTAGTAATTGTTTTCATTATACTAGAGCTTGGACAGAAGTATTTTGGATAAGCATAATTATTGGAATGGATTATGATATACATAAGTTAGTATTGTTTAAAGCTATAAATTTTGTCGATATTATTGATGGAATGTAATAATAATGTAGTTTTAGAAAAAGGACAATTTGCAGGATGGGAGAGAACTCGTCGTGTTAGACAAGGTTGCGGGAATTGAACCCACAACCGAAGTGAGACATGCCTATATTGCCTACCAGTAGCCTACATGACTCCCTAGTTAGTAGAAAATAGTTTTATTATATTAAGCAGTATGATATATTTAGTATAAGTCCATTTTATGATCCATATATGATTAATCTCACTATAGATGGACTTATGTATATTTAAACAATTTTTCCATCCTTTTGATTGAGACAGATGGAATGACCTATCATTCTATCACATGATCTACTAAAACTTCACGGAAGAGAAATTCAACATCATTTCATTAAGAGATGAAGTGTAAATTTCTCAAGGCATAACCAATAGTAAGATTGTACCAAAATCAAATAAGTATTTGTTTTAATTCCACAATTCTTTAACTTTAGGGAAATGATCTTGAAATCAAAAAATGTTATCCTAGTGCACTTATATTCGATGAATCATATGGTACCTTAAATAATCACAAATTTATTTCTTTTTGATTGTTTTATTTTTCATAACCGTGTCCTTGACCACTCTCCATCAGAACATTATGGTTAGATTTTTTTTCGATATCCATATTTCCACCTATGTTTTCCTATGTGGAAACTCAGTGATCATTTAATCTGTGTAACCGTTACTTTTCATAACTTACCTATTAAAATTAAGTTTTATTATTCCTTTTACGATGTGTGTTTTTACAAAGGAATCATTCATGTAGTAAATGATTTAAAACCTCAACGAATTTCGAGGGTGAAATTCATTTTAAGGGGGGTAGAATGTAACACCCCGAGATATTATGAGATATATTATTTTTAATTTCTTTCATATCTCTTGTTGTATGCTACAACAATATTATCATGATCTATACACAACACTGTATTAGCTTGCAATATATGCAACCCTGACTTGGCTTGCATTACACACAATCGTGACATTCCTCGATACTGTGTGTTGTACGCAATACCGGGTTTCACTAAACAATGATATATTATTATAATATTATTATAAAATAGCTATTATGAATATTAGTAATTAAAATTTTAATTTTATGACATTATAATTCATCTTAAAACTTTTATTGAACATTCTATAAGAACAAAATACATTTTTCAAGTTAAATAAGTATTTTTCAAAAAATGCAGTTTTTCCAACTTTTAATGGCGTACCCACATTAAATCTAGTTTTTGACATGTTTATAAGTTCATTTTGACAAAATAAGATTATTATATTGTATCAGGATATACTATTTTTTTGGATATATTTTTGATATTTTTATGATAAGTTTCTTATTTTGATGAATAGTTAAAATACGCTAAATTTTAATTAAAAACAACTTTTTCATCGAGATAATTTATTTTTTAAAATTATATTATTGATGGTTTTAAATTATAAATATAAAATAATTTTACCATTTAATATAAATTATGTCATTATCATTGACTTTACATTGAATTGATAGGTAAAATCAATTCAATATTTTGCAATGTTTTTACTTTTAAAACGCAATTTATTAACTACGAGATTAATTTTAAATTAATTTCTGCAAATTCTTTGATTTGAGTTTGGAAAAATGGATTCCATATTTTGAATCAGTAGGTCCAAATTATGTTAATAAGCTACTTTTTATTTTTAGTCATTATGAATAGTAACTACCGTAAATTTTATTTACTATAGGGAAAGGTAAATCAGGAAATTAAGGGTAAATATAATATTATAAAATTACATTAAAACTTGTCCTAATATAATTGTATGATTATATTTTACCCTATATCATACTTTGGTCGAAATAGAATCTAATGTAACCCACTTGTATTTTATTTAAGTCCTTTTATTTATTTTATTTAAATGAAAGTGAAATGTCTTACTCAAACTTTAATAATTAGATTATTTTTAATATAAGGCTATACATAATATCAATTAGTTTATAAATACTCATTTGAAAGTTGAAAAGTTTTTATTTATCATGGTAATTTATTTGTAATTTTTATGAAATATTTAATTACATTAATAGCTTATTCATAAATGATGATGAAATTATTTATTTAGTGAAAAATAAATAATATAGTTTTATTAAAATAACAATACCTATCACAAGAACCATATATATGACCAAAAATTATTGGTTGAGCATATCTATAGCATAAGAATCCAAGGGTCGATTTTTTGACCATTTAGTGCCTTATAAAACTGATTAGCAAATTTATATTTTTTTATTTTAAATGATGTCGAAGATGTCACCTTCATAATTTAATAAAAAAATCAATTTAAATGTTGTGATTTTAAGATGATAAATTAGAGTAAAAATATTATTATTAATGGTATCATATTTATCTTCATCATATTATTTTACTTTTAATTTTTATGCAACAAATAGGAATATTAAATAATTATACAAAAATGTTGTAGTAATGATTTTATTAAGAGATATACCAAATAAATGGTTTTAAAAATATTAAAATAAATACTATATGAACAAATTAATGGGCCCCATGATTTTTTTGATTAATAGGACATTTTAGGAATCTATTATATATTTTTGTTAGAAAATATCTTCTGAGTGGTTTTTATTTAAATTCAAATAATGAATAGTGTCAAAATTGACACTATGGATATTTAATAAAAATAAGATATTATTAAATATTTAAAATTCACAAAAATATTTAAAAACTATAAAATGGAAATTATATTATCTAAAAGGTTATAATTATACCATTATGTAAAATTTAAAACATTTATGTTTGTTTTTATAAAAATTTAAAATTTAGAATTTTATTAACACAAATAAAATTAAATAGATTAAATAATGATAAATCAAGTTGATAAGGTTTAAAATAAACACAAAACATGTCTTAATTTTATTTTTTGATGATATTACTACCCTATCTCATCTCATCTTATAATTGAGTATTTTTTTGTGGTTTTTAAATGGGGTTTCATTTTATTAATATTTTCTGTTTTTCTGTTTTTTCTAAGGTGCACCTCTCCTACCTTATAAAAGGGCACCTCCTCCCTCTTCTCTTTACACAATTTTGAGGCTTCACACTCATCCAAACCCTGAAAATTTCACTTATAATCATCCATATAAACTGTCTAGAGGTCCTGGTCTTCTTTAAAGACCAACAATACTACCCTATGAGGAGGATAAGGGGAGCCGTGTCGAAGAAGAGGTAATCTCTTCTACCGATTCATACAAGTTTCATTCTTCTTCAACATCTTCTTATTTATTTGTTTCATAATAAATAAATAAAATAAGTATCAATCATACACTTATATGTTATTATAAATATGAAACAACCCTATTTCATTTTCTATCCATCCTACGAAAAATGAAATCACTGCACGTGCGTACGTACGGAATACCGTCTCCACGCCGTGGTTTAATCTGTTTTTCCACCACCACCTTACTTGGATGGGTATAATGTGGTAAAATATATCAATATATAGTTATTATAAAATCATACTAACTATGAGATATTATATCATCCACTCCAATTCAATTCAATAATTATTTAAATGATATCATTGCTCGTGCGTACGTACGGATTACCGTCTCCACGACGCGATGAGATTCATTCTCAATGGTAAACACTCAAGAATTATTATAAAGTATATATAATGAATAATAATGAAATATATTACATGATAAAGATACTGTATTTTTGTGTATATATGTATATATGTCATCTACTTATTTCCATTCTACTTAATAAGAAAAAGAAAACAGTGTTCATTAGTAAGTACGGCCTACCGTATCCAAAAACGGTGTATTTCATTTCATTTATCTATATAATATATATATATATATACACTGAATATTTATGATATTAAAATAATTATTTACATTCTGGATGTATTTAAATAATAATATAAGTAATAACAATATCAAGAATAACAAGTCCAAACATGTATGATAAATAAAACTATTTTACCCAGAATGCTGCTATAACATGGAATTTACAAAAGAACTGGTAATATAAAGTCATAAGTGAACCATATATGATATCATAAAAATGAATATGATTATTTAATAAGTCAATGACAATATTTAAATCATTATACAAGAGGTTTGGATACGTACGAAGCATATCAGACCTAAGGTAAGGGATAACTTTTCAAATCTCATTTTTTTCCATGATTGTTTATTTGTAAGTATTTACTGGGGTTATATTTTTCATCCATGTCCATTTTTTCTAAAAATGGATTCATGTATGTTTAATGTCCTTTTAACCCTTTTTTTACTTTTACAATATGGTATGTAAGAAATCATTCTTGTCTTTAAAATACGACGTTCTTTTGTACTTTTCCAGTAAAAGTACAAGAAGAATGTGTTTTTACTTATACAAAGTGAATGGATTTTTTACGGTTTCATAATTTCTTATTTCCAAGAAGCTACCTTTACAGAATTTAAAGATTATTTTCAACAAAATTATTTTCTTTTAAAATCGCACGACATTTTGAGAAAAGAAAATCATTTTGAAGAAGAAAGTATATTTTCCTCAATAATTCATATCAAGTGTTTTATCAAAACCATTTCCCATATAAGATGACATTATTTCATATGTGTATGTATCAATTATAATATTCTATAATTTAAATGGTTTCACATCTATTATGATGAAATGATATCCATTTTTTTGTATGGATTATGTTATGGTGGGATGATGTTTATGAAACCCCTTTAATTCTTTGGGTTTCGACGAATGATTTATGTTTATCTTGTGGCACATGTAAGATTGATTTCATTATGAGATGGGTGGGACCTATATCTCCCTCTAATACAATGGGTAATAATTTATATCTCATGAGACAGACATGGCTGGAATGTAAATTTATTCTTGTTCAATGATACAGGACTGGAACGAAGAGTGAACTTGATTCAGTAAAGGACATTGTCCACTAAGATGGTCTTGGCAGCAATGCCTTGGCTACTATGGAAATCATATCAAGTGATTAATGGTTTTACACAATTAAATTTTTTATTCCCATGGTATTTTATCATGATTGATGTTCCATTATGATCTACACCTTACATACTGCCATGTTTTATGTCATTGGTCATGATTTTAATGTTTAAACATTATGTTCATGTTTTTATGTTCAAATGTATATGGTTTGTTTTACTTTATCCATGCTTACCCTTACTGAGCATTTGAGATCTCCCTTTATATGTTTTTTCCCCAGGATATAAAGAAATATTTTAGGAAAGAAAACAAAAGGGGATGATCTTTTTGGGAGATGTTGAAGATCTTTCACCAAGATTAGAAGATTATATTCTGATTTTCCAGACACTAAACTATTATGGTCCTTTTGTGTCTTTTTTTGTTATGTATTAGATATTCCGCAAAAGTAATATTATTTCCATGTATGTCATGTTTGGGGACTCAACATTCACTTTGTGTGTTGTGTGTAACATGTGATATATAATATATCATATAATTTTATGGACTACAAATTTTGGTTTATTACCCGAATAACTAGATATGATTAATAATTTTCAAAGGGAATAAAATTGTAAAAAACAAATTTTTAATGGTATTGTAATTTTTTTGATCAGAATAATGTTTTTTGGTATCATATTTTATAACTTTTCTTATTCTATTAAATTTTTTAGAGAACATTTCATCAACTATATGGTAAAAAGTGTCATAATTTCAGACAAATGGGAGATACTGCATAGCTTTTTATATGGCCGATAGTGTAATTAGTTTAAATATTAGCTAAATAAATTATAAGATATAATTATTATCAAATGTGAATTTATAATATAATTTTTATTTATCATTTTCATAGTTATTGTAAAAGTAATATAAAATAAAATCTTTGATTAATCAAGTGTAAACTAGAAATTTCCTAAGAATGATCTATTATATTTCACACATGTTGGGTATGATATTGAATTGATCACTTCGATATTATATTTTTCACCCTCAATTTCAATTTTGGAAATTATATTTTTTAAAAAATTCCTCTTTTAACCAAGAAATAAAACCTTTAAAAAATTAAGTACAAAATTATTTTCAATAATATTTATCTCATATTTGTCTAAATGTTGAAATAGTGATCAATTAAGATTCTAAATATAGTTAAATCATAAAGATAAACCTTAAAAAATCATTAATAATGTAATATAAAATAAGAAACATGAATATTCAAAATGTACATAGTTCATTTCATAAATCAAATATAATTATCATATAAGAAAACAATTGTATTGGAGAATTAAAGTTATATTATCTTGGTTCTCTAGTTAAAAGGGTACCTGAATGTATCCTAAAAAAATTAAAATATTATTAAATCATTATTCTCTAAATCCATTATAGTATTCTATCGAAAAATTGTATAGGTAAATAATCATATCTTATGACCTAATTTAATTATCTATAGTTAATATATACTTTATAAATATTAGAGGCTATGAAAATAATGAATTACATTTACTAAATTCTAATGATATTTAGTCTAGATATTTTTGTGCCTTATAGGAATTAGGCAAAGCCATTCCAAATATAAATTTGGAAAATGATTCATTATTTTAAAAAATGTTCCATTTATATTTTAAAACATTCTATGATTATTATATAATGTATCATTTCAGTTATTCTAATATAGTTTCTATAATTTCTAGAAGAATTTAATTAATATAGATTTCAAAACAGATCAAAGGAATTAATTATAAATTTTACCCTACAACAATAACATTCTATCTAAAACAATTTATAATTTTTTTGGGAATTTTTTATAAAAATAATTAATTGACTTATTCATAACTTCTTCAAAAACTTATCCATAGTTTTGATAAAAATTATTGAAATTTAGTATTTGTGGGATAAAATAATTACGAGATTCAATTTAGTTTTACTAACACTATCATCCATAATTTTATTAAAATATATGAAGTACCCACACACTATTAAATGAATAATGAATAAAATTCCTCAAATAAATTATATGTTACCTCATCTAATGATAGTTATATAGGATTTTAAAATATTTTTAACATATTTATTAACAAATTTTCAAATAATAATTAGTTTACAAAAAAAAAATTCTTATAACGTACTAGTTTCATACATGTTTTTTATGAGTCAAAATGTGAAGGAGTAACAATTTAGTGATCTTAATATGTATAATTTATTGAGTAAAAATATAAAAAAATAGATTTTTTTCATACCAAAAGCTACAATTAAATCAAAGTCATGAAATGTTTTGATTATCATTCCCATTTTATTGAAGGGAACTCTCAAAATGATAGGTGACTATGTGAGTGTCCTATACTATTCCATGTCCAGTACAAAGAATTATCCTTCCATGAACAGATTATATACTTGGAAAAAAATATATTTAAGAACACCATAAGGACTATCATGTAATGGATAAATAATTTGAAAACATCTTTGAATTGATAGATAACTCTCATATGTAAATAATAATAAATATACTATGGAAGGAAATTAATAAAATCCTCCAAATCCCATAATTCGTCCATGAATAAAATATATTCAAATGTAAATGAAATTAAAAATAACAATAGATCTTGAAAACTGTATTTAATTTTTATGTGATCATCGTTGAAACAATACTCCCTAAATTCACTCTCTTATTTCCTTAATATATTCTTTATTGATGATATGTTTATAGAGTGGATTAGTAAATTAGCAAATATATTTTTTGGGATTCATGTTGAGGTATGTGTATTAACACATACTTAAAAGAGTCCAAAATTTCTATTTTGTTTTCATTAACATGAATGTTCTTATATTAGATTATTATTGACAAAAATTTTATTCTACTATTTTTACCCAATAATTTATTCATATGGTGTTTATGATTTCAACATATTTTTCTAATGTTACATAGTTTTCTTTGATAGATCCACTATTTGTTGCCTGATTTTTTGTTCATAAAATGGATCTCTTTACCACTGATTTTTTCACCCCACTTACATTTCCCAACAAAATCATAATAGTTTGAATAGGAAATATCCAATGAATTTTTGCAATCATTTCCATTGGGAATCCTATTGATATATTTAACTAGTATATTTAAATTTTCAACGATTTAATCAACAGATATTTTATTCTCTATTAATGTGACCTAGAAATTTTTGAGGGTTATTAAAATGAATTCTTTTGATAAAAGTAAAGTGGTTTAAATTAGATTTTATTAGAGGGATTTTTTGTAGGGTTTTCAGAATGGTAAAGGATGATGATATTGTTTTTTAAATTGTGTTATAGCTTGATTTTGTATGTTTTATTATTCATGTTATACATGGTAAGTGGATTTCCATCTATGATTAATCCATAATGGTTTCATTTTACCATACATGATGATATTTGTATTTATAATAGTTCTATAAGTAAAAAGACCAAATTACATTAGTGGTGTGATTGGATTATTTAATTTCATAGAACAGTTTTCTTATCCAAATAGGTACGTTATTTATATTTTACATCTTTCAAAGGTAGCTAAGAAGATCATACATATTGTATTAAAAGAAGTCTCAATAAAACTCAATGAGGGGGAGGGAAATTTAGTGTCATAAAATATTAATTTTCCTTAATAATAGCATTTATGTTTAACACACTACCATCATGTTTATCACTGATGCATGACAAAATCAAGTAGCATTCATTTTCTAACGAGGTTAACCATATTTTTAGTATGACTATATCTTATGTTTCCTACAGTTACCATCCATTAAAAACAAATCATAATTTATTATCATAAGATACATTAGAATGGAAATGGACTTGAACCCAATATAGAGATACATGTTCCAACTAGTTAGTATATAAACATATGAATGCATAATAACCATTATTAAAATTGATCAAACAAACGAGGGAAAATCATTAGGTAAACCATGTGTGGTGATGAAATTATTCATCATTTTAAATCCTTTTAATTATATTATGTCACCACCTAAAAAGATTGAAATTAATATTATAGAACTTTTTCTCATCAAAATCACTTCTCTTCGATACTATTCTTCTTAAAGTATCAATTAATCATCAAATTCTCCAACACGGTAGCATATTAAAATCATTTTTAAATTCAAAAAACCCATATATTTTCTATTTTAGTTGAATAATTTATTTCTATTATACATTTTTCTCATTTTCAATAATAAATATAAAACATGGAATACATAAATAAAATCAATATATCAGAGTTTTCATAAAAAACGTATAATGATATTCAGTATGTAATTAATTTTACTTATCAAATTGTTTTTTATCCATGATCCCAAAATATTCCATAGAATTTTTATCAATGTCTCCAATAATTATAAAAGAGTATTATTTAACATTTTAAACTAATTTAATATGATTTTATAAATTATCAATCACATTATCTTGTAGATTCAACAATATAAATCACAAATTAATTGTATAATTGATTAATATTTAATAAAGTCTACACAATTGTAAACAATAAAATAAATATCACACACATGTTGATGTATAATTATATTAATTTGGATGTATCATATTATTTCTTGATGCCCATGTCATCAATAAATTCAACCTTGGTTGATTTCACATCCTTTATTAGTTAGAAACATATTAATTTTACAATATAATCATTTTTAATCCCTTAAGACCATAGAATTAACCGTATAAATAAATTTATTTATGATATAATAATAATTAACATCTTTAAAAACTCTACATATTCACATTTCAGTATCCCCAAAATTTTCACAAATGTGTGGCCCTAACATTACAAAATGATTTACATATATTAAGTAAAATGATGTTAGAATCCAAAGGAATAAACCTTACATGAATGTGGAAATTCCATACATTATATTATATGATCCTTATATTAGGATAATTCATAATTATATTTCCCGAAATAATCCTTCTATTAGGGGTGGCTATCCTTATATTTAAAAAAATAATCTAAATATTAGGTGTGTTATAACACCCCAATTTGATTGATTTATTTTATTTCAAAATTTATTAAAAGTAATTATTTTGTTAGAACATTTGAAGGTTTTTATTGTTTGGGGATGTTTTGGAGTTTTGTTAATGGATATACAGTTTACAGAAAATTAGGGAAAATCTTACAAATTCACTAGGTAATTGTTTAATAGAAGGAGGGATATTCTACGAAGTAACATAAATGGAACATTATTTGTCCAAGCCATTTGGTGACCATGTGAGTAATAAATTTTGGTGATAAAGAAATTTTTCATGGTTGGTGTGCACTTTATGGAACTATGAGACCCTGTTTATTTTTCAGTAATTCCTATATGGTTGGAAAAACATGTATACTACCCATGTAATGTATTTAATTAAATATGATTATTTATCTATAGAATCTCCTCAAGACCCTCATTTTCATCATCTTGACATAAGATCTTCACTCTCCTCCCTACACTAGGTAATGTTAGTGATATTATTACTTCTTGTGACTAGTTGAAGGTATCATTGAGCATTGAATCTTGAGAATTGAAAATATAAACATTATTTTAATTTTATCTTTCGAAACTCTCTTATTTTTCATTGGAGATAAAACAAATATAATATTTTCATACTGAAATAAATATTATGGGATGTGTTATTAAATATATTATTTCATAATAATATTTTTAAAATATTCATGTGAACATTTATACCATGATCATTGTGTGACTCTTCTTGTATGATGTAATTCTCGTGTTGGATGATTCTATCTCCCCCTGCAATTTTTTTAAACATTCGTTTTTCTAAATGGGTTTCATTTTTTTTAAATGATAAATAAAATATAAATCATTTTGGAAAACCATTTAGATTTTTTTGTATAAAAAATTTGGATTTTGGATGAGGACCTCAATGTGTTCGATCAAGTAATAAAAAAGGAATGATACTTTTAGAAATTAATTGATGTGAGACCATAACATACATTTTTGTATGTGTATATTCATATTTCATTAGAAGGTATCCTAGTTGATTCAAACATGGGTATCATGGCATATATGGTTTCATAAGACATGATATCCATGTTGTGTAAGGATATGGTATCATTCCTGAGTGGCAGACATTGGATTCCATGGCCTAGTGACAAATTATACAAGAAGGCAATATTTTTTTATCATGGGTTAATAATGTTTAATGGCTTGATGAATGCATGGGTGTGTATGGTAGAGAATTTTTTTCTACCTTATTGAAATTATAGTTTTGTTTCTTATTGATATATGTATATTTATGAAAATTTCATTATTGTTTTTTACAACTATTTTGTATTGTAATGTGATGTAACTTATTTTTATCCTAATGGAGTGTGTTGGTATGCATCTGGGGTTTTCTAATGAGGTTGTTTACTCACCCTATTATAAATTGCTTGGTGTGTACAAATAGCCTATTTAATATGTTATAAGTAAGGGGATGGTCTCATATGTTACTCATGGATCTCAATTCTGTAGTCTTGGAAATAGGGGAGGAACATGGAGACATTCATGATGGGTTATTAGAGAGATTTCACATTGGCGTATATACATATGATTTTATTGTTAGTTTTATTTTATATATTTAAATATTATTTTTATAATTTTTTTTATTATTGGTTAATTTGTATTGACTTGTTTTTTTACTTTAATGCATCAAATGTTGTTTTGAATTATTGGTATGGTTATCTTCACAGGTTGTATGTTCATGTGTGTGTGGGTTTGTGGATAAGGTCAAATAAACCTCCATGAATTAATACTCCCATGGAATTTATTACTAGACTTTGGTGCCCGATGGATGTCCCATAGGGCCTATAGTACATTGAACCTTCCCAAGCTATTAGTTTGGGTTTCAGATTTTACAATGTTTACTAGTTGTTCGGAACATTATTTAGAATAATAACATTGAGGTAAGATGCATGAAAACATAAATAATAGAGCATAAAAATGCATATATATTTTTTTATGTTGAAATTTAATTTACCAGGGTGGTATCATTATAATAGGGTGTTTTTAGGCACCAATATCACCTCATATTTATGGTTATAACTAATGAGTGTAGAGTAACATGAATTATTACAAATAATCCCCACTATTACTACATCATATATATTAGTGTTCGATACCATTGAAAATTTTTTATGATGATTTTTATTTTCATTTTTTACAATATCAAACTCTCTTTGTATATTTTTAAATGGGGACTATTTTTTATTTTTTCTATGGATATAAAGCGATGAAAAAGTTAATGGGCCTATAAATAATCATGAATAAACTACGTAGAATATTTTTCAACATAAACTATATGTAAATAAACATATTTTTCAGATCATATTATAATATTTCTGGGATATAAGCAGAGGGAATAAAAATAATGTACCATTCAATGTTGGCCCTTATTTATAATTAAAAATGAATAATCCATTGATTTGTTCTTTGGATTATGGATCAATATATGTAGAGTCATCGATGGTACTATGAAATGTAATCGATTATTTCTATGTAGCTCTATATAATTTTAAGTTAAAACTAGAGGTATTCATACTGTAGGACCCCACACAAATGTGGTTGGATTTTGTTCTTCAAACCAAAAGTAACCAAGTTCATACATTGTTAGTATTTGAAAAATTATTCATCAAAAAATTTTAATTGCCCAAAATAAATGTATAGAAAATGCTATAATTAATTAACCTAAAGTTAAAAAATATATTAGTGGTGGAATATGATACTATGTTTATGTACATAGAATATTTCACTTGAGAAGTGGAGAGTAATGAGTATCTGAATGAGTGTATCATTTAGTCTATATTGAGGAAGATTGTTTCTCTATGATATTCTTGAAATATATTAATGACTTTATAAAATCATTAAATAAATTATAAGTGGTAGAAAAAGTCCTCAATGGGAACTTTAATGAAGGAAAATGTTTGTTTATTATAGAATAGGTGATAAATCCAGTGCAGAAAAAAATTGATGATGATTACTAACTCCAATGAATGAAAATAACTAGACAATAAATATATAAGTTTTTTATACATGATTTGGTATAAGGATTGGTTTTTAAATGTGTGGTTTATTAGTGAGAATGAAATATATTTTATTAATTCATATTAAGACTATTCCAAATATAGTCAAAGTGTACATCTCTAGTTTTATTTTAAGAATTCTCTAAATTGAATTGCTTGATATGACTCTTAGTTTGTTATGAGAATCTTTTTCCCAATAAGGATGATCACATTAACATACTTCTTGACATAATAACTAATATATTACGGGTGACCCCAGAAACATCCAAACTAATAAATCATTGTAATTGCTATAGGGATGCAATGATTACTTACTAGAAGCTAAGGGAAACAATACAACACTAAGAAAATTATTATGGAAGAGAATATAGGTCCTCTGATGGTGAAATGTACCATCATTATAAATTCATGTCTTATGGAATTATTGTTTGATATTGTTGTATCTCTTTCAATTGTTCATTCCTATGTTGTAAAACAAATGGTGTTACTTATGTTGATGATGCCATATTTATTGAGCATTCAGATACATATCCGGTAACATGAGTGTATGTGATTAAAATTTGAATATTTATTTATTACCATTAATTAAAGATATTTTATTTGGAAAATATAATATTCATATAACAATATTTCTGATTTTATCCATGGAATTTATAGGTTAATATATTTCAAAATCGTACCCATTATCAGGGTTGGTGAGTGATTTTTACATCACATGATGGAAAGGAATATCAGTTTAATTGGGATTGAAATGTGAATTTTATAATATTATAATCTTTAGACAAAATGGTTGGAACAAAATCTTATAAATTTTATAAAAAATACTTGGGGAATAATGAATTTATTTATTCATGGTATTTTTATACCAGTATACATTTGTATGTTGATGTTTCTCTAGAATGTTTCATAGTATCATCACCTAAAAATGTAGTGATATTTTTAAATGTCTTACTTATAGAGAAAATAATATTTTATTTCCATAATATAGTGTTTCACATAAAAAATTTATGTAATTAATGGTCCATTTAATGTGGTTTGAAATTAAGGGATATATATGACCATGTAAACCAACGAGGGTTGAACCCACTCTCATTGTCAAGAAAGAGTATATTTTACATGGAAATTATAACAATTATCCAAAACTATATTGGATAAAATATATAATGGATACCTCTATAATTAAATATATCATTTTACAATCAATATAAGGTAGATGAATGGTTCCCTATGATCAATTTTCAATCAGAGTATCATCAACATCGAGTTAGGAGAAAGGAAATTTTGTAAAAATCAATTAGAGATCATTACTATTCTTATGAATATCCAATAACTCCCTTTTTAATTAATATTAAATAAGAAGTATCCATGTATATAATAAAATACATTTTATTTTATTACCTCGATGCTTTAGATGCTGTATTTGTTGATGATATTGTGGTTTATTCTCAAACCTTAAATGAAATTGTATATCACATAGAGTTCGTGTTGGGATCCTTTCATGATCACAAAATTTATTAAAAATCATCCAAATGATTATTATATAAATATGAAGTTATTATTTGGGAATGTAATTTCATATAAATGTGTATCAGTGAACACATTGAAATAGATTTTATTATTTTTTAGAATCACATAATATTTTTTGAGATACAAAGACTTTTGGCATAGTAAGTTACTACCAACACTACATTTTGAACTTCTCTTGACACATTTATCCTATTATAAAAATAATTAGGAATGCACATATAATTCATTGGAGTGATTATTTTTATAGTTCTTTTTTGTAGCTTTAATCAAGATTCACATAGAAACCTATCCTTATACTTCGAGAACCAGGGAAAGGTTGTCTAGTTATTTTTGGTGTATCAATAAATTTATTTTGTTCTTTTACCATATATTTCAATCCTTTTTTTTGTTATGGGACATGATTGTTATAAATACATGAAAAAATTACTAAATTCAGGATCTATAAATATATACAGTAGTCCCCACACTAAAAAATTTCATCCTTTTCTATTTTTTGAGATGTTGATGATGTTCACTGAATATCAAATCATGAAACACATGTTCTAATAATAGAATATTAACCTCATTAAATCAACATTGGTGGAGTATATCTAAATGTTATACATTTACTTGGTTTATAAACCTCAAAAATGGAATTTAGTTGTCGCTGATTTATGTCAAAACACATATGATTAATTGGATAGAGTATAATATGATTATAAGTAATTTATATGAATACTTGTTGAGATTATATTGGATTATATAGAAGGATATATTGATAGAGAAATCATTCTGGGTATCCTTATTAGCAATTTTGTTGAGAAATTAATGATTTTTTAGTGATTTGGTCATTATTTTCATTCCATAACCTAAAATCCTAATATTATGGAGACCATTGACATATGGAATGTTTATTGGAAATTAATGTTGAAATTTCATGGAAAGATAGTAGGTCCACCCACATATAAAGAAAAAATTCATTCATATTACCATAATTATATGTGTAAAATTAATCTCGGTATCAAAAAATATTTACTGGGCATTGAAGAACTATTTTTGGGGATTATGTATGAAAAAAAGAGTATATGAGTACATGAATAAATTCTTCACTTTTCATTAGGTTATGTATAAACCTACCTGACCTATTTTACTATTACTATCATTACCTATAACCATATTGAAATGGGTATAGATTTACATTGACATTGTCATCAATTTTCATAGGAATATTGGGAACATATTGTAGTCCATGTTATTATAGAATAAATAAAATTATTAGACAACATCATTATAATGTGAGAGTCAAAAATGATGGATGAATATGAAATGATTTATAATTGAGAACATAAGAAATTACATGTGGAAGTAGTTTGAATTACCTCTGATAGATTACAATGATTTTCATCTCAATTTTGGTGAAACAAATAATGATCCATTAGAATACAGTTAGCGATGAGATTGACATATCATCCTCAGATAGATGAGGAATAAAATCATACAATATAAGAACTAGATTATATTCTTTGAACTTCTGTAATGGATTTTTATGGATCTTAAGAAGATCATTTTCCTTTTGTGTATTTTTTTCGTTACCATAGTTACAATGTTTAAATATAAATTTATCAATTTGAAGAATTTTTTTATCATACCTTTTAATCTCAATTTTATTGGTTAGCTACAACAAAAGCATCAACAATTAGACCTATCCTTTTTTATGAGACAACTAGGATGATTCATATAATCATGAAATTTAGGGATACAACCAAATTCCACAAAAAATTTTATGTATATATTCTCCATTAGTAATTAAATGTTACTATCACTAATAATGTATTCATGAAGATAAATCATATTATGGGTAATAAAAATTTGTAAACAAAGGGAATTTGTCTTCATTGTACATCTGACAATTTTAGTTAAAAGAATATATCAAATATTTTGATCATCATTTGGATGTAAATATTACATTTAACTTAGTTTATAATGTATTTCATGTTTGAAAATTGAATAAGTACAAGAATAATATACGTTATGTTATTTGATAAGATTATTGAAGTGCATTCTGTTGCATTTGTTGTCAATAAGGAATGTTGTTGTCAATAAGATGTCAAAGAATTGAATGGATGTTAGGGAATGTCAATATGTGAATGAAAAAGGATGTAATGGTGATGGTGATGAATAGAGGATGGCCATTGTTCTAAGAAGCATGAAACATAGGATATTCACTAAGTGGCATTGGAGATTATGGTTGAAACATTCTTCATCACTAAATCAGATGATTTTTGAGCTGTTCTTATGTTCCAATAACTTGTATCAAAAGGATACAATGTTAAAACAATGTTAGAAGACCAAGAACTGTCTTCACAATGCATGAGGAGCTGAAGATGATCCATCCACAACTTCTAAGTGGATGAAGTGATTTGGAGAAGACCATGCACTATTTCTTAGTGCATGAGAATTTGAAGATGAACCAACATGATCTCTAATTAGATCAATGAAGAACCTTGAAGATTTGTTTGATTCAAATGCATCGGTTGAAGAAGTCCCTCCTAAGTATTTAATTCATGTGTAAGAGGAGATGAAAAATTTTTATGAGAAGAGGAGAAGAAGAAGAAATGAAGAATATGAGAAGAGAAGTGTCTTGGCATTTGAATTGGCATTTGATGTTGGGTTACTTTGTTTATATACAAAGTATTTCCTATTATACTTAGTAAAAAAAATTATTCCTTCCTCAAGGGCCAGCCTTAAGTGTTCGACCCAAGGCTCTTGAGGGACTCAAGGTCCCCACGCCCATGGGGATCCCATGGGGCCAGAACAAGAGGTGGTCGGGGCCGTGAATAAGCCCCGAGCCACGCAGGAGTGTCAAGGCCTGCGCAGTGTGGGTGCAAGAGCGCGCCCGTGACAAGCATAGAGGGCCCCAGTGGCGCGCTCGAGAGGCAGAAGGTGGGAGAAGAGCGCGCCAACAGAAGAACTCGGTGCGAGGCGGCACCGAGAGGGGAGAAATTTCAATTGAGCCAGTCTGGGGAGCGCTTTTTTGTTAATGCGTGGGAATACTGCGAGAGAATTAGATGTGGGACGGCGAATTTCACCCAGGATCTAATCGCGGCCGTCTGTCTGATCGCGCGCTCGATCTGGACAGCTCATCGCATCCCACGCGAGATCTTCTAATCTAGGTCGTCCAAGATCATTTAACGCCTGATCCGACGGATCCCCGATCATCCTCTACCTCGAGCTCACCCGAGGCACCCCGCGAAGCCGCCGCTGAACCAGTGACTCTCCCGAGGTTGGATTTGGAGCTCTCGGCCTCCATTGATAGAGATGAAGTGTCCTTGATGATCGTTAGGCGACAACGATCCTATCCATGCATAAAAATGGGCATGCATGTAATGTATGGAGAATTTCAAAGGAGGACGAGGCAAATGAAGTTTCCAAGGATGCGCCACATTGCTCAAACGTCTAAACCGAAGGCTAGCATGCGTTTGCATGCGCATTCATGTGAAGAAAGGGCATAAAGGGGAACCCGCATGAAACAGAGGAAATATCAAGATTCACAGAATCATGAAAACCTGGGAATTTTGGGAATTCAAGTTATATCATGCGGATGATCCGAGGCTCTCCCTTACCTATAAAAAGAGAGTCCAAGGTGCTAGAGTTGATTGCTTAAAATTTGAAGAACCGTGAGCACTTTGTGCCTCGTGAAGAAAGAGCCACCACACACACTTGCGCGACTGAAGTTCTCGGGGAAACCCGAGGTCCCGAAGGTGACCCCTGCGCGCACTCATTGAGCGACAAGAAGAGGTCGGTCAGCGCACTTGCGCGCCCTCCTTGTGGATGAGGTGTTTCAGCTTGCACACCCTAGGTCTTTCACGGCCATGGTGTCCTTGACACAATGCGCGCCCGAGCCTCCTTGCACTAAAGTGCTTGAGGATTTCGTGGCCGCTTGCACCTTTCACCCGAGGGCTTGTGCAGCCCTTGTACCAAGCACCCTTGCGAGGCTTTTGAAGAAGAGTGGCTGCACCTCTTGCGTTCCCTCTTTGTGAAAGGGTTAGGGTGAAGAGAAAATCACACCCTGTGTGTGTGAAAATTGAGAGGAACGCTACTGGCAGTGTTTGTGCTAGGTGAAATCAAAGTCGAGGCCTTAGTGTCTTGTGTGTGAAAAGTAAAGGAGGAAGACCACTACACTAAGTAGTGTGTGCAAAGAAGGAACAAGGCCAAGGCTAGCACCTATTTGGACAAAATTTATATAACATGTGGGTGCTTAACATTTGAAGAGGCCGAGCTCAAGTGTGTGCAAATGTGAAAAACAATGTTTGTGTGCAAAGAGACAAATAGGTCGCACTTAGTGTGTGCACAAGAGGTGTGTGCACACTTTGAAGAAGAAGTACAAGACTCTCAAACCAAAGAAGAACATACTCTTAAGTGTGTGTAAAAAAATTGAATTAAGTGGGTGAAGGTCATGGAGAGAAGGTGTGTGCAAAAACTGACTACACCCTTTGTGGGTTTATCACACCAAGGAACAAAAGAGAGTGCATGATTACATGCATGCACGCTCACATGTGAACAAAGATAAATCAGGTTGTGTGCAATTGAGAAGACCAAGAACAAAGGTTCTTGAAGAATATTGAGAACCCATGCAATCAGTGCATGACAATCTAGAGATGCCATGCACTCAGTGAATGAAGTTGAATTGAAGAGAGACTGAAGCCAGACTGAAGTAGAAAATATCATTAGCCTGAGTTTTCAGTTATTGAGCAGAGCATGAGCAACTGAAGTGATTAGAAGAGTTGAGAAAGGCCAACAATCCTTATCAAGGGTTTTTGATGTTCCTTGAAGACAGAGGCCAGGTCATCCTCAGAAGAAGGAGATAAAGCCTGAGCAAGAAGAAGAGTCATGTTCACCACATGTGTGCAGAAGAAGAGGTCAAGGCCAGAAGTCTTTATCCCAGACTATTGGAGACACTTGAAGAACTTAAAGTGAAGAAGAGCTACTCGTGCGACTCGAGGAGCCAGGAGAAGATCCTTGTGGGACACAGGGAGAAGAAGTCTTCAGTGAGATTCTGGAGCAGGCCAGTGGGACTCTACTAACACTGTGGGAAGCAGTATAAAGACCCTCCTGTGGGACTCATGAGAGATACCGTGGGACTCTGTATCGACCATTGTAATACTAACCAATTATAATAGAGAATCCATGTTGGAGCAACATGGCAAGGACGTAGGCCTTTGGTGCCGATCCTTGTAAATCCTTATGTCCTATGCCTTTAAATTCACTGCATTACTCGAGGAAAGGCTGAGAGATACAAGAAGAGTGGATCGAGTCTTTAACCAGCCATAGAGGTTTAATTGATAAGAATGAATTAGTAAAATGTTTTAAAGGATCACTGATTCACCCCATCCCACTCTCAGTGATTCACAATGATCTGGGAACTTCAATTGGTATCAGAGGGAAGGTTACCTCTAAAAGATCCAAGGTAGTCTACCTAAAGTGCAGATTTGATGAAATGAGAGAACAACCTCAAATGGAGATATTTTCCAAGACACAAAAAAATAAAAAGAAGAAACAGGCCAGGAAGATGAAGAAGGATGCTACACAAAGTGAAACACCTTCCATTGAAGGTAATGTGAATGTCACATCAGATGACAATTCCTTTTATCATGCTTCTGATGAATCTTTCCCTAGTTGTGATGAAGTTGGAACAATCAATGATCTTCTAAATGCAATCAAATATCTTCAGAAGACAGTCCCCATGGAAGTGGCAATGTGTATAGAAACATACAAACTTGGTCTTCAAGAAGAAAAATTATATCTAGAAGAAGAAGCCAATTAAATGGAAGATCAATTGGCTAAAAGTGTTGGCATAACCAACACTCTCAGAAATCTGTTGAAGGATAAAGATGAAACTATTTTCCTTTGCAATGAAAGATATGAATATACTGCTGAAGAATTGCAAAAAGCTTCTCTGAGAAATAATTCTTTATGTTAATGATCAAAGTTGTTTTCCATGCACTGAAAAAGAAGCACAGAGTGTCAATTATTGTCAGAGATGCTCAACTAGAAGATAAAGTAAAAAGGGTGAAGGAGCTTGACAATTCATTGCAAGAATTGATGAAAGTGCATGAAGACGAGATGAAACAGCTGGAAGAAAAGTGGAACGGTAGGCTGAGATTTTTTGAGGATGAGAAGAACTCCCTCAACATGAAAAGCTTAGAACTAGAGGTGATATTAAAAAATCAGCAATCACCCAAAGCTGAATCCTCCCAGTCAACTGAATGAAGAAATGTTGCTACTCAAGTGAACATTGTGAAGGATGATTCCAAAACAAAGACATCCTCAAATGAAAGGAAAAAAATTTCCAAAAGGAAGGTACCATCCATCCCATCTTGTACTCATGCATCTAAAAGTGTTTCCACAAAAAGTGCAAGATGGAAGAAAAACTCCAAACAATAATGGATGAAAAAAATGAAAAAAAGGAAGCTCTCCTGAAACAACAAAACAAGTCAAGATAAATTCCCAACAACCTGAAGGACTCAAGAAGTAAAGATTTGTGGGTCAATGTTGGTGTTGTAACAGGTATGGGCATTATGAAAAGGATTGTTGGTACAATCCACTGAATGTAAAAGGACAAAGGAAACCCATTCCTAGGGGGAGAAAGTCAGAAATAATGAAGAAACATCCACAGGACCAGAAACATATGTTTACTGAAAATAGATTTGGATTACTTGATAATATCTGGGATGTTTTCAAAAGTGGTCACAAGAATGATACATGTCAATCTCCAGCTGTATCCAAAGCTGAAAAGAAAAGAAGATCACAGAACCTGGATCAGAGAGAATCTTTGGGAAGCAAGAAAAAGAAAAATGATGATTCTCCCAAGAAGATTTCAAAAAATGAATTGAATTCCTTGGATTTGAAATCCAAGAAGGGTGATGCATCCAGAAGGACCACCAAAAAGAAATGCTTCTACTGTGGAAAGAAAGGGCATACCATGGATCTTTATAAACAAGCCATGGAAATCAATAGAAGCAGACTGAACTCAAAAGGACAATCAATCCAGAAGAAGCAGAAGGGATTGATTGAAAATAAGTTGCCTACGAAAGGTAACTTAAAAGAATTAAAATAACCATGTGGAATTTCCAAAACTGAGGCCTCACTTCCAAATGACTTATTAGTCATATAGCCTAATCAGTTGCAACATGCCAGAGAACTGGAAAGAGATGAAGAGGAAATGCTGGCAATTACTAAGTCAAAAGGGAAGAAAAAGATTTCACATGAATATGATGTTCTATGTGTGAGGTGAAATAAAGCTGGCCATACAAGTAATGAATGCAAGACACTCATTCCAGCTCAAAAAGAATTCTTGAAAAGAATGAAGATTGCACCAGGATACTCTAGTGCTCAGAAGGCACATAGAAATAGGGGAGTCACACACAAAGAAGTTGAAGATGTGTTGAGATCCACACTAGCACAAACATCATTAAAGATCAAATGTGCAAGTGTGAAGAATGGAGAAAATGGGACATCTCGGCTGAGAGAATCTTCTCAACATTGTTGTTCAAATTGATGAACCAAGGAGGTTCCATCTTATTCCCTAATCATTTGTATTTACATGTGCTAATATTTCAGGGAATTGAAGATGATGATCATTCTCAACTGAAGAATGTTTTGGACAGAATAGAGTACATCCCTTGAGGGGGAGCCAATCTGTAGAAGATGATATTTTGAGATTCATCTTGTGAGAAAAATAAGGTATTCCAATAATACTTTCATCACTTGTTTCTTAGATGATTTATGTTTTCAATTAAGGGGGAGTATGGATTGAAGACAAATGGATGAGAGTGGGAGCTTTATCTTTGCTATTGAACATTCTAATGAGTTTTGTGAAGCATGTGCAGGATTTAGAAAATTCATTGATATATCTGAAAAATTTCAACCCCCTGAAGCTAAGCATGATCTCACATGTATAGTGAATTATGGATAGCATTGAATTCCTTGGTTACATTACTCTTGTTTTCTACACTGGGTTAGCCCAAGTATACTTAGAGTTGATTTTCTAAAGGTTCATTGCTCAAGTGAACATGTGACATCATCCCTCTCTTAGAGATTTTCAAGAAAATTCTATTCAAAGGGAGGAAGAGATATTTTGGAAAGTGAACCAAACCACACCTTTTCATTTGGTTGCCAATAAGGGGGAGAAAAACTTACATATTGTCCCAGGAATGTGTGGCACACATATTGACCCATTCATATGTGCTGTAATGATTGGATTGACAATATATACTCTAGTGATATTGACAACAAATACAAAGGGAGAGATTAAAGTGCACTGTGTTGCATTTGTTGTCAATAAGGAATGTTGTTGTCAATAAGATGTCAAGGAATTGAATGGATGTCAGGGAATGTCGATATGTGAATGAAAAAGGATGTGATGGTGATGGTGATGAATGGAGGATGGCCATTGTGCTAAGAAGCATGACACCTAGGAGATTCACTAAGTGGCATTGGATATTATGGTTGAAACATTCTTCATCACTAAATCAGACAATTGTGGAGTTGCTCTTAAGTTCCAAGAACTTGTATCAAAAGGATACAATGTTACAACAATGTTAGAAGACCATGCATTGTTTTCACAGTGCATGAGGAGCTGAAGATGATCCATCCACACCTTCTAAGTGGAATAAGTGATTTGAAGAAGACCATGCACTATCTCTTAGTGCATGCGAATTTGAATATGAAACAACATGATCTATAATTGGATCAATGAAGAACCATGAAGAGTTGTTTGATTAAAATGCATCAGTTGAAGAAGTCCCTCCTAAGTATTGAATACATGTGTAATAGGAGATGATAAATTGTTATGAGAAGAGGAGATGAAGAAGAAATGAAGAATAGGAGAAGAGAAGTGGCTTGGCAATTGAATTGGCATTTAATGTTGGGTTACATTGTTTATATACAAACTATTTCCTATTCTACTTAGTAAAAAAATTATCCCATCCTCAAGGGCCAGCCTTAAGGGTTCTACCCAAGGATCTTGTGGGACTCAAGGTCACCATGCCCATGGGGATCCCATGGGGCCAGCCCAAGAGGAGGCCGGGGCCGTGTATAAGCCCCGGGCCACACAGGAGTGTTAAGGCCAGCGCAGCGTGGGTGGAGGAGCCTGCCCGTGACAAGCATAAAGGGCGCTAGTGGCGTGCCCAAGAGGTAGAAGGTGGGAGCAGAGCGCGCCCGTAGAAGAACTCGGTGCGGGGAGGCACCGAGAGGGGAGGAAATTCAATTGATCTAGTTCGGGGAGCGCTTGTTTGTTAAAGCGCAGAAATACCACGAGAGAATTCGATGTGGGACGGTGAATTTCACCCAGGATCTAATTGCGGTCGACCGTCTGATCGCGCGCTCGATCTTGACCACTCATCGCATCACGAGTGAGATCTTCTAATCTAGACTGTCCAAGATCATTTAAAGCCTGATCCGACATCTCCCTGATTGTCCTCTACCTCGAGCTCACCCGTGGCACCCCGCGAAGACGCTGCTGAACCAGTGACTCTCCCGAGGTTGGATTTGGAGCTCCCGGCCTCCATTAATGGAGATGAAGTGTCCTTGATGATGGTTAGGCCACAACGAACATATCCATGCATAAAAATGGGCTTGCATGTAACTTATGGAGAATTTCGATGGAGGCCGAGGCAAACGGAGTTTCCAAGGCCGTGCCACATTGCTCGAATGGAGAAACCGAAGGCTTGTATGCGTTTGCATGTGCATTCACATGAAGAAAGGGCATAAAGGGGAACCTGCGTGAAACAGAGGAAATATCAAGATTAACATAATCTAGAAAACCCGAGAATTTCAGGAATTCATGTTATATCACGCGGATGATCCGACGCTCTCCCTTGTCTATAAAAATAGAGTCCAAGGCGCTGGAGTTGCTTGCTGAAAATTTGACGAACCGAGAGCACTTTGTGCCTTGCGAAGAAAGAGTCACCGCGCACACTTGCGCGGCTGAAGTTCTCAGGGCCACTCGAGGTCCTGAAGGTGACCCCTGCGTGAACCCCTTGCATGACAGGAAGAGGTTGGCCAGCGCACTTGTACGCCCTCCTTGTGCTCAAGGTGTTGCACCTTGCACACCCGTGGTCTTGCGCGGCCGAGGTGTCCTTGACACCTTGTGTGCCCGAGCCTCCATGAACTCAAGTGATTGAGGCTTGCACGGCCGCTTTCACCTTTCACCTGAGGGCTTGCGCGGCCCTTGTACCAAGCACCCTTGTGAGGATGTTGAAGAACACTGGCCGCACCCCTTGCGGACCCTCTTTGTGAAGGGGTTTGGGTGAAGAGAAAATCACACCCTGTGTGTGTGCAAAGTGGGAGGAACCCTACGGGCAGTGTGTGTGCTAAGTGCAAACAAGGCCTAGGCCTTAGTCTCTTGTGTGTGCAAAGTAAAGGAGGAAGACCACAACACCAAGTAGTGTGTGAAAAGAAGGAACAAGGCCGAGGCTAGCACCTATTTGGACAAAATTTATATAACTTGTGGGTGCTTAACATTTGAAGAGGCCGAGATCAAGTGTGTGCAAAAGTGAAAAACAATGTTTGTGTGCAAAGAGATAAATAGGCCAAAGCACTTAGTGTGTGCACAAGATGTGTGTGCACTCTTTGAATAAGAAGTAGAAGACTCTCACACCAAAGAAGAACATACAATTAAGTGTGTGTAAACAAATTGAATTAAGTGTGTGAAGGTCAAGGAGAGAAGGTGTGTGCAAAAACTAACTACACCCTCTGTGGGTTTATCCCACCAAGAAGGAATAAAAGAGAGTGCATGCTTACATGCATGCACGTGCACACGTGAACAAAGCTAAATCAGGTTGTGTGCAATTGAGAATACCAAGAACAACAGTTCTTGAAGAATATGTAGAACCCATGCAATCGGTGCATGAAGACCCAGAGATGCCATGCACTCAGTGCATGAAGTTGAATTGAAGGGAGACTGAAGCCAGACTGAAGTAGAAAATATCATTTTCCTGAGTTTTTAGTTATTGAGCAGAGCCTGATCAACTAAAGTGATCAGAAGAGTTTAGCAATACCAAAAAACCTTATCAGAGGTTGTTGAAGTTCCATGAAGACAAAGGCCAGGTCATCCTCAGAAGAAGGAGATAAATCCTGAGCAAGAAGAGGAGTCATGTTAACCACCAGTGAGTAGAAGAAGAGAGCAAGGCCATAAGTCTTTATCCTGGACTGTTGAAGACACTCGATGAACTTAATGTTAAGAAGAGCTACTCATGCGACTCGAGGAGCCAGGAGAAGATCCCTGCGGGACTCTGGGAGAAGAAGTCTTCAGTGGGATTCTGGAGCAGGCCAGTGGGACTCTGGTAACACTGTGGGAAGAAGTATAAAGACCCTACTGTGGGACTCAGGAGAGATACAGTGGGACTCTGTATCGACCATTGTAATACTAACCGATTATAATGGAGAATCCATGTTGTAGCAACATGGCAAGGATGTAGGCCTTTGGTTCCGAACCTTGTAAATCCTTGTGTCATGTACCTTTACATTTACTGCATTAATCGAGGAAAGGCTGAGAGATACAGGAAGAGTGGATCGAGGCTTTAACCAGCCATAGAGGATTAATTGATCAGAATCAATTAGTAAAATCTTTTAAAGGATCACTGATTATCCCCCTCCACCTCTCAGTGATTCACACTGATCGGGGCACTTCAATTATGTAATACTTTAGTCTTATACTACATTTTTCCATGTATCAATCCATATCATAATATGGTGGAAAATTTTATTTCTTGTAAAATATTTTTTATAGTTTCGGTGTTGTGGAAGAATAATGAGTTTCATGAGGAAGAAAGGGTAAGAGATTTTTATATAATAATAACGGGTGAACATTCAATAATTTTGAAACCCATTGATTTTTAGGGAAAAAATAACAATGGTTTGAAGAATGTAACACACCAGTTTGAGGTATTTATATATTTTCATTCATATTTATGCTATGAAATTATTGTGTTAGGACTCAGAATGGATCTATATGGTTTTGGGATGTTTTATATTGTTTATAATGGGTCCATAATTTTAACATGTTAAGTGATATATGGATTCCTAGGAATTTATGTAAGTGTTATATGGGTTTTCTAGGAGGCTTCATTACTTGAGCATGATTTTGGAAAAACTATATGGTGACCCGAAGGGTTGTAATTTTTTTTATGATAATAATTTTCTCTATTGGAGAATTATTTACCAAAACATGTTTCCTTGCATTTTATTTCTATGTGTTTTCTAGTAATACGGAAACTATTGGAGAAACTTTTGAGAAATTTCATGGCCTAACTATGCGACATACATGAACACATAAATTTTTTTGGTTTAACATGAAAACTAACCCAACAACCACCATTATTTGGCCATATTATTAGGATCTTGACATGCATCCCTAATATAAGAAATTTTTATGATCTTATTCATTCTTGACATCTATTTCATTGATTCTTTGAGAAACAAATCTAGGGAATTTAATTTAAGATCCTCTTTTCCCTTTTTCATCCTAGATATTCTCATTCGTCCATGAATGGATGCCTATAGTGGTACTATCATGCTAATATATATGTTTTGAGGCATGTTTTTACTATCTCATTTGAGAATTGTTGAGTAAAATGATAAAATTGTATAGATATACTATGATCTTTTTATGAATATACATATTTTTGAACCTTTTTGATGTAGGTACATTATACCTCACTCAAATTTTAATGGAACCTAAAGGTTTATATTTTAAAGTGGATTTCCTTTATTAATGAAATAAAAATTAATGTACATTCCTTTTTGGAAAACTATTTATGTTTCTAGGGTTAAATAGTTATTTTTTTGTGACACCCTTAGTATTTTTGATTAAATGATAAAAAGTAATACTACTTTTACAATTTAAAAGAAATGAGACCTAGGAATAAAAATGGAATTCCATCAGATCATATTGAATTGGAAAGCATCCTTGTTGATTGAGACATGGGTATTATGCCAACATGTGGAACACGAGACAATGTATCCATGTTGTTTTAGACTATGGTACCATTCATATTATAGAACACAGGATTACAGAACTATGTGACATTATAAATAGGAAGGATAATTTTTTAATCACTTATTTAGATTATTCAATGAATGGATTGACACATGCGTCTGTGTGATAAATTATTTATGAATTATAGAAGTAATTTTTATTTATATTTATATGTGCTAATTTATAAAACACTATTGATATGATATCTAAGAGTTTTTTATTAATCGATGAAATAAATTTTTCTTGTATTACTGGAGTGTGTTAGGATGTATATAAGGTTTTATAATTGGGCTTTACACTCACCACTTTCAATTCACCCTGGTGCATATGTATAATTTTCTTACCATGATATATGTATGGTGAATGTATTAATTTATTCTAATGAAGATTCATTCTATGATCTTATAAATGAAGCTGGATCATAGAGCCATTCATTTTCGCTATATGGAGTGATTATAATTTCCAATTTATACATATGATTTTCTTTTGAGTTTAATTTTTGATATATAGTTTTTATTGTACTACTAGTCAGATATTTTTCATTATTTTGTATTGATTTTTATAGTTTTACAGTAATGAATCAGAGAGTGATTTGTGTTTTTAGTATTTTTGTCTCTATATATTGTGTGTGTGAATTTGTGTCGATGTGTAATGTAAAATCATCTCCTATGAGTTGACATAACCATGGAATTTATTTCCCTTCATTGGTGTCTGAAGAATTCCACCAACTATTAGTAGCATGTCATCCATTCCCAAACCAATGGTTTGTGGTATGGATGTTACTAGGGGTCATCATTATGTTTCAACTTATTATCCTTACTCTAGAGAAGACAAAACATACATTAGTAAGAATTATCTTTATTTAGGATAAATAATTCTTATTTGGAATTCTTGAAATTTCTTACCAAAGTAACAAAATAAAATCATTATAACATTGTCTCATCTAAGAGCGAGTCAGTTCATATTATGTATAGTTCCCTATGTTAGTGTGGGTGAGTGGGTGAATCATCATATTTATAATATGATATAATTTATCCTATGATATTGATCTTGGTATCTCTACACCACAAACAATTATTTCACTCCCTTTTATGTTCTCTCAAGTGAAGAAAGTAATAAAAAACAAATAATAATGATTTAATATGATTTATTTATTGATATTGATATTTGAATTTGTATATGAGGTACAATTTTTTAGCTCATGTTAAAACTATCTTGATTGAATAAATAATTAAATAAAATAATATATTTTTCTTGGTTCATGACAACAGTCTAATACAAGGATCATGCCCAATGATGTGGTTGTTCACCAAAACTACCATATCTCTATACTTTTTAGGTTTTTTGATTTATTAAATTGAAATTTCATTTGTTTACCATTTATCAATGACGATAAATAACTTCTCTCAATCACCTTTTAATCTCACTACCTGCCAAAAAAATCATTTTTAAATTATGAATTAAGGAATATTTATTAGACCATCCGCATTGAGTGAATTATATTCACTTTCATTTTGTAGATAAATCCCCCAAAAAAATCATGTGAGATCTTCAACTAGATATTCACTCCCATTCACCTTCAAAATACCTACATGATCCCTCTATGATTTTATTTCCCTATATATCTATATTTGTTCATTGTTTTTATCCATAATAGATATTAAACACTATAAAAACACATTATCCAATGGTTTTTATTAATACTTATTTTCTCTATCCACTTCTAGGATTTATGTGTACTTTTAATCCACTAATACATAATATAATGTGGATATATCTTAGAAGCTTCTAGGAAAACAATGATAAATCATGGGATTAAAAATTCATGTGAATCAAGGTAAATGTATTGCTATTAAAACCTTCATATAATGGATATTTTAGTTATGGAATTAATTAATTTCAATCAATAATTATTTATATCCATCATTTCTACTTCAATAAATTTTATATGAATAATATATTTATTACAATATATATATTTTTTAAATCTATATTAAAACTCAGCATGAAAAATACTTCTTCCATGAACAATCCACTTTTATGATGTGAATTCTTAAAAACATTTTAAACTATTTTCTTCTAAAAATCCGTTAATACCATTTGTCCAACAAAATATTTTTCACCACATTAAAACATGGTTAATTTCTTAAAATATGTATGAGAAATATAGATTATTCATCCATAACCATTATACTTTCTTCTACTCTACCATACATGCATGATATACTTATTTCACCAGATAAAAATTTTATGACCAAGATAAAACATGATACGACTTAATGAATCCCACTTATGGCACATAAATGTGTCACAATAAATTTCTTCCAACATTATCAAATGAGTATTATTGTTAACAATCACAATCATCAAACATCACTAAAGGATTTTATTAAAATATCCCCATTTGAGGTTTGTTAAAAAAATTCCATTTAAATTAATTTCATGGAAATTTGGAAAAGATGATTCATTGAAAGACTAAGAAGACATTTATGAAGGGAATAAAATATTCACCAATAACCAATTATTATACCAAATGAGCATTTATCAGTGTTGTAAATTTGAATTAGGTTAATATATCCTCATTAAATCATGACATGAACTCTACACATTTTTTCACACTACCCCTTCTCCTCCACATAAAATTATCACCATTTATAAACATTAGAAAATTTGTCTCTATTGATTATAGAAATTGTCACTACTACCTATTCTCCTCACACCCCAAAATATAGTTAGAAAAAACATGGGACAATTGTATACCATTATCAGTAAATCCATAATGTATACTATTCTAAAAGGGTATATAAGATGATTAGGAAATAACTACAGTAGATTATAATGATACATTTATAAATAATGAGACAACCCTAGTGGAAAAGGGGACCCATTTACATTTTTCTAGTTTTTGTGATCTAGTTGGTGTAACATTCAGAGATTTTATGATATATTTCTCATCAAATAATATATTTTCTTCAATATTTTTTGATAGATGAAATCCTGAGTCTAAATTAATAATAATATACTATAAAATTATAACCAATTTTCAAAATTGGATGTGTTTATAAGAATAACAATTATTAAAAAAAATTGTATAACGGTTTTGGATAATGTAAATACATTGATAAAAGAGTGCCCCATTTTTAGTAATGTTTTTATATGATTCAAAAAAAAATTCCCATGATATTATTATTATTTATTTTGAAAAATTTTAATATAATTTGTCACAAACAACTAGAGTTACCCTTAAACCGGTGAAACGTGATGATATTTTACATACACGATGGATGTTCCAGATCCCCATGGGCTAGCGAGAAGCACCTGAGCATTAAACCACACACTAAGGGAATAATTTTCTACCAACCTGAATGAAGACCACTAAAAGATATATTTACTAAAAAAATAGTAGGAGATTTATATATATATAATATAACTATAATAATGAATTTGAAAGAAAACAACAACTATGATATTGAAAAACTCCAAGAGACATGTCTAAATACAAAGGAAAATACTCCATGTGATGGTGTGGGAAACCACCCACCATCTCACTACCATCTAAACAACTCAACTAACATGAAATCCCACTTCCTTACTATAGTTCCTTGCCATTAACTATTTTGGAAGACATACAGATGTCATCCCATCTTCAATGGTTTGATTAGGGTTTGATCTAATAAGATCAATTAGATCCCACCTAGGTTCTCAATAATGAGACTCTATCTAATAATTCTATTATGGTCATTTCAGAAAACATACCATACTAATAAGTGGTGATGTTTTATAAAAAACATGCTAAGAATTTCGTATAATCACAACTCTAAACCAAAAGAAGGTTTACCAATTTAAATAAAAATTTTATTATATCAACATTCACAGGCATAAAAATTCAAATCAAGGATTAAATATTACAAATAAATTAAATAAAAAATAGTAGTAGCATAGGTATCACAACACCAAGGAATACAACAAGCTAGGTAAGAGACTAATCATACCCAAAAATCATTTATCACTGAACTATGGTAACTAAATACAATTATCTAAACTCCATGTCTAGTGAGACACCTGAGAATTTAAAACCCCAACATCATATTCATACATAAATCCAATAATCTACACTCCAGGACATGAGGAACATCCAGAATGTGAACCCACACAATAGAGGATATCCTCAAGCTATAGCTTCCACCAAGTACCCACGGTATTCCATGTAGCCATTCTGACAATAATATTAATATTTTGAATTCCATTTCAAAACCATTTATGCAATTAAAATTTTATTTAGGTAACCATCCTAATTTTTTTCAGAAGTCATTAAATAATTTAAAAATTCTGATTTTATTTCCTTTTTCCAAAATCATAGGAAAGAAATTTTCATTCAAAATCCCTTTCTAACACAAACAAAAAACCATGAAAACTTAATAAAAATATTATTTATACATGAATTTATAAAAAATGTGCAATAATATTTATAAAACATTAGCTAGAGATGAAACCACCTACCTCAAATATCGGGACGTACAAGCCCGCAACGAGATCCACCAACGATGAAATCCAGCTAAGTCAACTAAAACCCAAGAATCCAATCCACATATCATGAAAGATTAAATTAAAAAAAATGGTTGGTGGAATGGTGGAAACCCACATACATAAAGAATATACACCAGTCAAACAAAAAACAATATAGAACGATTGTAATAGAGTCCGGAGAATCAAATTGAGATTCTATATTTGAAAATATGTTGTTTAGATCCATCAGTCCCTAGATGAACTATAAAACTCCATGGTATAAGAGAGAAAGAACCAATGGGAACACTTACACAATATGTCCCAAAACAACTGGAATGGGTATCAGTTGTCAAACCAAAAGACCAAAAGGGGTTAGTGATTCAAAAAATTTCATGGGGATGCCTCTATGCTGAGAGAAAGGATCCTAATGGGGATAAAATTGAGAAATTCAGCTGTGATTCTTGTTTAAGAAAATCACTCAGAATATACATGACATGTATCCCATTTAAAATCTAGAAATTTTTAACTACCAAAATCTCCAAGAAATCAATTGCCTTTTAAAAATAGAGTATATTTTTATTTATTATTTCAACATCAAGACACCATATTACACTGAAGGTAAATCTCTAGCAAGCTGATGAATAGGAAAATTTCTACATTAAATTTCAAACATATCATTTACTCCACCATCATAGTTATCTTCCCATTTCCTTCTCAACCCTATCCAGTCAAATAAAAAACATGAAAAGGTTTAAAATATCTGATATAAAGGAAATGGAATGTTACAACTTCCCCAATATATAATCTTTCATTCCCAATAAAGAATATAAATAATCCTCCATGCTAAAAATATCAGGCCACTACTCTTTCATAAGTTCCTCACACTGCCATATCTCATGAGAATTATAATTGTACAATCATAGCACCAGAACTAAAGGTATTGTCCTCATATGAAGTACCTTGGTTTCAGAATTGGATATCCTGACTTGCTGAGCAGTCACAGATAATTCAGACTCAACTTTATGATCATGCCAGCACATAACATGATATGGATCATATAGATACTTAATAAGGTGAGATATATGAAACATGTTTATGTATCAATGTTTGTTAAAGTAAAAGTTCAGATTAGTAGAAAACCTTACCCACTTGCTCTAAAACCTCTAAAGGTCCCACAATGTGGGGAGAAAATATCCATTTTTATCCAAGCCTTCAATGAAAAAAATGGGGTGAAACATTCAAGAACAATTGGTCACTAAATCAAATCCCCAATGAGATATGATGATTATTAGCATTATATTTATACCTTATCTATGCCATCAACATCCTATGATGAATCAACTGAATCTCTTATGTCATATCTTGAGCGATGTTCAGTCCAATCAAGAAACATTCTCCAATATTCAACAAAAACAAAATATATTTACAAGTAAATTCATACAAGGACCCAAACAGATTCATTCTGATTATGGATTTGTAACTATTTTTATAAGAAAACTGAACCATCCCCATGTGATCATCCCAATCCCTCCAATGTCAAGAACACAAGTGTGAAGTATATCCTCAAGAATATGCTTGGATATTTTTATATTTCCATTTGAATATGGATGATATTCTATATTCAAATGAACCTTAAATACAAATTCCTCTTAAATTCCATTAATAAAGATAGATGTAAACATGGGATTTTAATCAGATACTACAACAGATGGAACTCAACGCAATCGAACAATCTCTTTCACATAGACATTACCAAACACTTCAAATGTGGTTGTATCATGAATTGGTAAAAAGTAAGCTTATTTCATCAGTATATCAATCAAATCCAATATCACATTCCATTTTTTGGGTATGTGGAAACCCAACCAAAAAATAATTCATATATCATCCCACATCCAATAATACACTGGTTGTTTCTTATGAAAACATGAAGGGTTATGATGCATAAAATTAAATTGTTTGTTTGTATAGAAATGCGATAAACATTATGAAATTTTCTATATCATACCAAGACAACCAAATTTCCATAGCATTTCATAGAACATCATTGTGGTTCCTGGGTGCACTATCCACTGAGTGTAGGTCAACTGAAAACTGGTTACATATATCACTTCCTCTGATTCCAAGTCTCCAATGCACAATGGTGAAAAAAGATCCATCAAGTTCCACTCTTTCATTATGTGATTCAATGCCTGGTTTGAAAGATGATTGTTCAATGAATTAACAACAACATTCTCATTCATCGTGATATGTTAAATCTTGATGTCAAATTTTAGAAGGTATTATAACCATTGTCTCTATCTATGATTCAATTATTTTTGAGAAAATATATATCTCATAATATTATGATCAGAAAATACTATGATTTAGTCCCAAACATAGATTTTCTCACACTTAATAACCCAATTAACAACTTTAAGATCTAGTTCATGAGTGGGGTAATTATTTTAATGTGGTTAGAGCATACGAGATCCATAATCCACCACATGATCATCCTGTATAATCACATATCCCAAACCATTACTAGAAGCATCAAACAACCCCAAGTATCCCACACCTTACATAGGAGAGATTATGATTGGAGATGATTTCACAATTAATTTTAGTATATCAAAATTAGACTACAAAATGTCTTCTGAAGTGAATTTTTCCACATTCCTAGTAATGGATTTCAAAGTTGATGCCATTTTAGATATTACTTAACAAATTGATGGTAATATCGAGAAAGACCGAGGAAACTCTAAATCCTAAAGACATGAAGTGTTTATTTGCCGGAAACTACAACCATCACCTCTTAAAGATAAATTGTAAAGATATTTTCATAAATCACGTGCCATATGAACATAACTTCTTGAATTTAGAGACTACATTTCAAACTATTTCCATAAAAACGATGTATTCTCAGAATTTAAAGAACTAAAATCAAATGGTTCTAATGCACATGCTTAGATTTAGAAAAAATTAGAATATCATTGACAAACACTACCTAAAAGATTTGAAGATATGTATAGAACATCTAATTCATCAAATTCATAAAAACATCAAGAGTGTTAGTTAGATTAAATGGAATCACAAGATATTTCCAATGGTTATACATTCACTTGAAAACTATCTTCCGTATATCAGACTCCCGAACTCAGAGATAATAATAACATGACTGAAGATCAATAATTGAAAACCAATTTTTCCCCATTGACTAATTAAAAATATCACCTACATGAGTAAAAGGATCTTTGATCATAAGTATTATAAGGTTTATCTTTGGGTAATCGACACATAATAAAAGTGAATCACTTAATTCATGGAAATGAGAATAGGGGAATCCCAAGGAGAAACTAGTGGGTGAAAAATCATTTCTAAATGTCATCCAATTTAATATTAAGCTCTTTACGCTCTAATGGTTCCATAAGATAAAATGGTATTGATATTGGCTTGGTCCCTCAGACCTAGTAAAATGTAACCTCAACCTATATATCTAAAGGTATACCATAGAATTCACCTATGAAATCATCTGAAATGTCTCAAACAACAATGTTAAATTTAATAATAGAATAATGATTATCACCCTCAATCATGATCACAGACAAAAAACTCATGAACTATGGGTTGTAATGCCCTGTATGACAAGACATTGGGTCCAAATACCCTTTTATAACACATGAACTCCCATCCATAAAATTTAATGAAACTAACCGTTGATAGAGATAATCCTCACCACTATAATTGAAAAGAAAATCCACACCTATGATGATGTCAAATAGATCCAAATCAAGAATGAGAATTTCCTAGACCAACTCTGAAACATATATATATATATATATATATATATATAATGAAAAACATGTACTATAAAAACACTGATCATTCCTCTTACCATGGGGTATCACTAAATCCATAAAAAATACATTTTTTTTGAATGTTTTATAATATCAATAAAATGTGAATATGTAAACAAGTGTGTGGTACCCGTATCAAATAACAAAATTTCTACGAATGATGAAATAAAGATTAATCCTCTAATTGTCACTAGATCTACATTTCCTTATGCTAGAAAATCATATACTTAATGAATGTGCTACACTTCTATGGCTTTTGGGTAGATTCATGTAGTATTTGAATCATCTAAATTCTGTATTGTAGCCTTTGGAACATATGATCCTTTACCATAATAAGGAATAGGCATATCCTAACAAAAGTGTTGTAAATGAAAAACACATCCACAAATATTTCATATCTTTGTAGGTATTGGAAAACCCCACTATTTTATATGATATTTCCAAATTATTAGCAATTAAGAGGTACACATATTGTTCTTGTTGATGGTGTGTGGAGGCTTGCTATTGAGACCCACTCTCACCACTCCAATGAAAATATTTCCTTTTCTTTTTCCTCCCCTACACACCACTGAAGCTGTAACTAGATAGAATAGAAGGAGTGGAGTAGACAACCCTGCATTCCATATAAATCTATTCCATTAAAAAACTTTTATCCATCTCCAAATAGGTATAAATTTTTAACATAAAAACATGTGATATGATATCTAATCACAAACCCTGAATGTACTTCTATGCCTTTAGCTAGACCTTCATTAACTCATCTGGAGAAGAACAGACAAGTCTTTAACCCTGTTAGTGTCCACCAACACCAAACTCTCTCCCAACTACAAATAGAGGAAATCCATATATGTTTACAGTATCAGTGGCTCTAAAAAAATATGATGCAAGAATATTGTTTTCAAACCCTTCCAATCTGTGTCTGTGTGTATATCTAACTAGACTATGGAATCCAACCATCACATACTAGAATCCTCGATCTTAAATATTACACACATTACCTTTATATTTTTAAGTGTCGTCCAAGAGTCGATTATTTGATCGATCCTATCTAGACAGTTCTCCACCTATATATATTAATTCATTCCCTTTACGGACATTGGCTTCTCATAGAATAATTCCTTATTTTGATCTCTGTCTCATCATGCTCATGGTTGTACCTCACCAACTATATTTTAAACACATGGTACGTTCTGATCAATAGCTTGAACTTCCCATAATATAGTCTCATTGAGATTATGAGGTATTGGAGAATTCCATTGAGAATAATCCACTACACACTCCATAGGATCTTGTGGAATATTTCTTGGAGGTATACTATAATACACCAAAATAGAAGGACAAATCAATCGACGTAATAAATCATATTTCAAAACTGATACCAAATAATTAGAAACTGATATTTAAATAAAACCCAACACTAGAGACACATATCCCAAAATATCATGATATATTGAGTTTCATCATGATAAGAGCTGGCCACGAACTCACTGTAATATAAAACTCAAATCCCTAAAATCATATATTTAGTCTAATAGTTTTTCCAAAATTAGAAGTCTTGTGGACCTAAATCCTCCCATACCACCTTGTAACGACCCAAAATGGGTTACCCTCTAACATGGGACCCGAACCAATACGTTACATACCTAAAAAGATTTCCCAATCCCCACAGGTAGGCAACAAGTAACCAAGTATTGAACAACACATAGAAGGAACAATTTCTACCCAAACTGAATGATGAACATAGGAAGACATACATTCCCAAAGAAAAAAATAACATGGAAGACTAATATATATATACACCATAACTATAAGAAGAAAATAAAAATAAAACAACAAATAAAGTAGAAAAAAATAAAAGAGGCAATTCCAATCACAAAGGACAATAAAAAAAGCAACATTGACATGTGATAGTGTGGGAAACCTACCACCATATCACCACCATCTACCCAATTCAGCTGACATGAAAACCAACCACCTCACTGCGGTGCCTTGGTATTCCCTGCATTGGAAGAGATATAGAGGACTATACACTACTGAAGGGGTGTATAGAGTGTGAGCTAACAGGATCAATAAGATCCCACCTCGCTTCTCCAAAACAAGTCTCTTTATATCTATTTTTATATGCTCATTTTTTATAAAAAAATTGCATGATATGTAGTAAAAATGGACCGTAAAACACATGTAAAACATTACCATTTTCCATAGTTCTAAAACAATATAATTCATGTCAATTTCAAATAAAATCTTTCTATATCATCATTGATTAGCATCAAAATTCATATCAAGGCTAAAAAATACATTGATAAGTAATAAAAAACAATAAAAGCATCATAGGCATCACAACACCATGGAATACAACAAGTCATGAAAAAGAGTACTCATACCCAAAATTCTACGATATGTGAACTATAGTTCATAAAGCCAATTATCTGTACTCTAGGACCAGGGAGACACCCTAGAATGTGAATCCCCAACATCATATACATACCAACATCCAATAATATTCACTATATCATAGTAAGAACACCTAGAATGTTATTCACTATGACAGATGATGACCTTATGATAAACCATCAACATAGTACACAAGGTGCCCTTGTGCATGTTTTCACAATATTCAGATTTTTTTGGAAAACAATTTCAAAAGAATTTTTTAAATGAAACAATTAATAGGGTAAAAATACATCTTTATTTTTCAGAAATCATTCAATGCTTAAAAAATATATCATTTAATTCCATTTATCAAAAAACAAGAAAACCCCACCTTTCTTCATAATACTTTTCTAACAAACATAAAAATCATTCTAATTTTATAATAATTTATTTATAAATACATTTATATAAACATGAAAATATTTTTTAAAAAATTATAGGATAGAGTCGGAGCCACCTATATTAAAACGTCAGAAGCACATGACCGCAATCAAACCCACCAACAAAAAAACCAATAATGTCAAAAGAGACCATAGAATACAGTCCAAATTTCACAATATATTAAATTTTGAAAAATATGTCGGTCGAAAGGAATAAATATACATACCTTAGAAACATACACCCTCCACACCCAAACCAATGAAGAAATACCATAACGGATATCCAAGAATCACACCTATACTCGATATTTGATAAAATGGAGTTTAGATCCATCAATCCCTAGATTACAAATCAAACTCCAAGGGAGAAGAGAGTATGAAAATGATGGAACAATTATCTGGTATGTCACATAATGACTGGAATAAGGATGAATCACTGAATAAAAATACCCATAGGAGTTGGAGATTCTTAAAAATGTATGGGGATGACCTGAGGTCGAGGGTGAGGAACCTAAAGGGTATAATATGGACATATCCCACAACAATTACTATTTAAAAATAATAATCAGTTCATTACATGATTTTTATCCCAATTACACATCATGTAATTTTCAACTCCCATAATATCCCTGAAATCCATAACCTTTTGATAAAAATAGAATTTATTTTCATATATGATTTACACATTGTATAACAATATTACATAGAGTTTAGATCTTTAGTAGGCTAAATAATAGAAGATGTTTTACTATAAATTTCCATAAAATCTATTTGTTCACTATTATAGGTATCCTTGAATTTCTTTCTTGACCTACCACGTCAACGAAAAATAAAAACCATAAAAAGGTTTAAAACATACTTGATATAATGTAAATGAGATTTTACCCACTAAATTTATAAAAAATTTAGAAAAATAAATCTGAAATGGTCAAATTTATTTTTTAAATAATCATGTGAAAATTTCCATAATGTATTTTTAAGAATCTCCTGAAAGTATTTATTTTTCGATGAATAATAAAAAATTCTAATTTTTAATGAAAACTGTCATTTATTTTCAACAATTTAATAATTTTTATTTGGTTTCAAATTTATTTAAATTGAAATTTATCTCAATTATATTATTAATAATCCAATTATTTTAATTAAAATTAATTTTATATGAATAATGAGAAAATATTTTTATACTTAAAAAACCATTATTTTAGAAAACAATTTTTTTATGTTTTGTGGGTTTTATTTGAAAATAAATTTCACGAGTTATATGAATTGAATTTGATAAAATATATTCTATATTTTCAATAATAAAAATTTATATAATTTAATAAGGTCAACATAACATTGGGTCATAATATATAATAATTTTAGTAAAAAGTTGTTATAGTGGTTTAGGTCAAAAAGTGTTTACTAGAGAAGGGTGATTTTCTAGATGAACAGCTCTAAATAATAATTTATAGGAATATTTATACCTCATTATTTTCCAAAATTTAATTCTTATACATTTAGATGAATTTAGTTGGTGTATGAAATTATTATATTCTAGTCTTTTAAAAAATATGAATTGTGTTCTCTTCAGCACTTATAAATGGAAGCACATGTTCTACATTATTTTAGCCACATTGATTTATATATCTAACACAAACCCAATGAAAATATCTTATAGATTAAACTAAATACTAATTATTTGTTATTGTCTTCATTAAACACAATTTCAATGGTCCTTATGAAAGGATATAAAGAAGCAATATCGAATAATATATGATTATCTGACCCTATGTGTTTCAATTTATTTTCTATTATAACTTATTTAAATATTTTATATTATATTTAAAATAATATCTTATTTATCCTATATATATAAAAATTTAATTATGATTATTAAAATTACATTATTAACCATCTTTTCCATCAAATCTGAAGTCAATGTATCTCTCATGCGTATGTGGGGACTACCACATCCCCATAGTGATACAATCCATTTCCGACCACCATCATTCGTCGTTGTTTGTTAGGATGGGTTTAATTATTATATATTATATTTTTGAAATAATTATTCTTATACAATTATAATATAATTTCATTCTTCATAACTTCCAATCCTTTGTAAATAGATAATTGCATTCATGCCTACGCGTGGACTACCACCACCGTAATGTAGTGTTATTTTTTCATTTCCATTTTACAAGGACTATAATAAGAATATTTTTAATGTATATATTTTTAATTTATGATACTATTAAGGTGTTATAATGATAATATAATGTTTATATGTGTCTATTTTGTTTCATTACAAAAGTAAAACAAATTTCATGCATACATATGATCTACCATCTCCTTGAACTGTTTAAAACATTTATATATATATACCTATTTTTTGATGACTCTAAATATATATTCAATGAAAATATATGATATTTATATCATGAATAATATTATGGGGACTATCGAAACATGATCTGAGTAATGGAAAAGTACTACCGATATAGACTCTCAAGAAATAGAAAATAGTTAACACCATAATAGGATGATTTTAATAATGAAATATTAATAAATTGACTTTTACATGTTATAAGTAGGCCATATATGATATTATATGTATTTATATTATTATATTATAGAATTATAATGCATATAAATTTATTATTTATTATAATATTGTGCTTTCAAAGTATTTTGATCTTAAGATTAGGGTTTATTTGACAATCTCATCATTATTTGTAGTTATATATTTAAGTCTCCATTGGGAGAATTATGTGATATTTATATATTAAAAAATATATTTTTGTCCTATTTTATTAAATTATTTTTCATGAAATATTACCAATTTTGTCTCTAATGTATTTATGAAGTTGAAGATAGTATTTTCTTGTAAAGAACAATATGTTTTCATTGGTTGGAAAAAGTTTTTCTTCTATATTTAGAATTTTAAATAATTTATGATGATATTTTAAAAAATATACAATTAATTTTAATTCATTTATATCAAATTTTTTATTTAATTTTTTAAATGGAATATTATTATTATTTTATGAATGGTGTCCTTTTGAATGTTAACATGAAATATGAAAGGAATCATTTAACATCCATTTTATGAACCTAATTTTAGAGCTTCATAATTTATAAGGTCATTAAATATTCATTTATAACAGACCATGGTTCGTTAAAAATAATTTGTCCCTACTAATTTTAATATTTTTTTATTTTTAAAAATTTATTTAAAAGGAAGGGTATATTCCTCAAAAAAACTCACACTGATCATTTAAATGTTTTTTAAACTATAAAAACATAATTTTATAAATATTATAATTTCATGAGTTTATAATATAATGATATAATCCACCATATTTCATTCAATTGTTGATGATTAGTTTGACAATAAAATTATTTACATTATTTTTTCTCATTCTTACAATATGTACAATTATTGATTTATATGTCATGTTGATTAACTTGTATTTTTTATTAATATGATTAAAACATTGAGAGAATAATGTGACCATTGGGTCCTTGAAATACATAGGACTTTGATGCATCCATAGTTCTCAAGAGACAAAATAGGGGGGATTTAGCAAGGGACATACCCACGTATATAAGATGTATTAGCATGAGGTATAAATGGTATCTTTTAAATGTCCCACATTATGAATTCTATTATTATGAAATCATTTTACGATGTTCATGTGAATATTAAAATTGTAATGTCCTCAATAGATTAATTTAGGGATCTTGTGAATATTTATTTAGAATTAATTGAACATCACTTATTCCAACAATATTTTTCCTTTCTAATTTATTCTATGATATATTACAATGCATGTATTCCATAAATTATCATTGGATATCACCCCATATAATGTTTCCTTTCCCTAGGATTATTATATATTTATTGTGGTTTATATTAACTGATCTTCTAGAGTAAATAGTGATTTTCAGAATAAATATTCTATGTCGTAATTTATGTAATTTGATATTCAATCATGCATCTAGATTATGAATACTATTAAAAAATTTAGTCATTTTGAATGTGAATTATTATATATAGTTCCAATGTAATAATGTAACAACAATCATTGGGATATTAGGGCCAAATTTTTTATAGATGGTATTATAGAAATTATTTTATCGACATTGGGAAATAGATATTGGAAAACATATATTAGGGAGCATAACCATAATGAAAACATTGAGGATATATATAAATATAGAATAATATCATAAGAATTTTATTAAGATACATACTAGGTGGGTTCTTTATAAATACAAACCTATATATATATATATATATATATTAAATTTGGATATTGTTTTGGGACAAATGCATCTTTGGGTAATAACCTCCATATGATTTGGTGGAGAATATCCTGGCCATCATTCTGGTGACTGGTGAATGAGTCCTTACAAATGACCAATATTGACAGTCCTATGGAATATGTTTCGGTTATTTCAAATATTCTTTACAAACCATTATTAATTATTTAAAAATATTTTTATGATTTTATAATCTTCCCAATGAAAATAGGATTCCAATTTTGAGATTTTTTATTCATAAATTTTAATTTTAGGTTATGTGATTTTGTAGTTTCAAAATTATACATTATGATTCATAATGTTATGATTCAAACTACTCTACACCATTAATTTTTGAAAATAATGTCAGATCTACTAGGGTGCATGAAAAATTATAACTATATTGTTCTATCTGGCTTATGTAATGATCAATAACCTCACTTGCATGTAGTATCCTTATGATCCTCAAAACAATGTAACAATATCGGTCCATTTTATGTGATAAAAAATATATCATTCAATGGAACCAAAAATACCTTTCTTTCTGAAAAAATGATAATTTATTTTGAATAGATATTTCAGTATTTGGGCCGTAATGAAAAAATAAGGTTTTCATCAATGATTATCATTTCACATGGGATGATGATCAAATTTTTTAAATTTATTAAACACACTAAGCCTGTGGAGAATATTAGAATAATTTAGTGCATTGAATTTATGTAAATATTCCAATAAAATTATTTTCCTTATAAATAATGTGAAGACAAGGATAATTAATTTCGCAGTCTATGATAAATCGAAGAGAAAAACTTAATATATGTATGAAGATAACTATTAAATGCTATAATTGAAAGATATATAACATATATGTACGTAATTAGTGATGTTTAATATTTATTTAATGGAATAAATGATGTCCTATGAAGAAAACTAGTATAAAAAAAATTATCTTCATATGAGGATATACTATCATGTGATATCAAGATAAGTAAAAATTCCCCATGTCTAATGGATTTGGAGAGAATAAAGATATGTGGATGACCAAAAAATATATATAAGGTGAAGAAGATAAAGTGGTAAATTCTAATATGTTATTCATATAGAAGGAAACTCCATGGTATATAATTAAATGGAAGATGAATTTAATACATGTGTAAAAAATTTCCATCATGATCATGAATGTAAGGGAAAGGGAGAGGCCATATATAATGGTTTAACTATAAGTACATGTGTAATTATAAATAAAAATACCTCAAATAGCAAGTAAAAAAACCAAATAAGAACCTAATGTGAGAAATCCATGCTTATAAAAATATTGAAATTGAAATTGATGTTCTTAGAGATGTTGTGAAATTTAAACATTTCATATAATATTGTATTTTTAATTATATATTTGATTCATGTTTTACACATTGAATTATATGGGGAAAAGTTATATGGGTTTCAAATGAAAACCTCAACAATTATATGTGTAGTTGGCCATTAAGAACTCATAATGGTAGGATAACACATCTCATATCTATAAATACTCTATAAAAGAATATAATTGGAATGTCCATACATTAAATATTTTTATTCTTACTCTAATTGACTTTGATGTTAGTTTTGACATGGACATACACTCTCAGTAAATAATCCTTATCAATTACCAAGGAAGGTATGTTATATTTCAAAATCAACCTATGGTTTTCAATTCATTTGTGGAAGAACCAGAACATCCAATATAAATTTCATCAACAATATACATTCATCTACATATTCGTAGGGGAATAATTTTAGATTTTTGGGATAAATGTCATCATATAAAATTTTTATATAAATCAAGAATAAATTGATTTATCTTTTTGAGGAATTTTCTATTCTTCCCCAGAGTTATGGGGTTGAGTTTTAAATCGATATCATACCTAGTTCTACATCTTATAATAACAATCTATATAGAATAAATGAAATTGAGTTACATGAATTAAAGAAACAACACCATGAGAATATAGAGACGGTGAATATTTATCATAGTTCTTAACTATGTGGTGAACCTATTAATTTTTTTTGAAAAAAATATGATTCTATGATTCTTTTCATTGATTAACATGTACATAAAATGGTTACTATTAGAAAAATTATCCTCTATAACATATCGATGATATATTTGATCAATTATGAAGATATATTCATTTATTGAAGATTGATCTTAGATATCAATATTATGAGATAAGGTCCAAGATGTAAGACATATTCAATACAACCTTCCACATGAGGTACGTGTTGGGACCAAGATAATGATAAAGGTGATGATGGCTTCAGGGGTTGTATTTTATTTGTCAAAATGGTTTTGAAGAAAATAGAACACTTCAATTTTTTTCCATAATTGTTTTGTTCTTTTGTTTTGAAAATAATCATACTCTTATTTTTAGAGAGTTTGTCCTTAATATGAGAAAGAAAGAAATAAAATATAATGAATGGAATGTTATGATACATTCAAATTTCAAATGTGATTATTGTTTTCTACATAGTAATTCTCATAAATCATAAGTAATGTTTTAGATCTTATGATGAAAAAATGATGGAAGAAAGGGGAAATTAAAAGCTATTAATGGTGGTGACTATTGAATTGTTTTTAATGTTGGTGACTATTACAAATTTTTGAGTGGTGGTTACTATTTACAATATTTGAATAGTGGTGACTATTGAAAAAATATGAATGGTGATGATGATGGGAATAATTATGCTTATAGAATGGTCATGCTGATGAAAGAAGAGACGATGCATGTCATGTCGACATGGTAATGACATTGTTTTTTATCAGACACAATGTTGGGATGATCGAATAATCATGCCGATGGAATAGTCATGTTGATGAAATTTGGAATGATGCAGTTCATGAAAACATGTTAATGACATTTTTTTGTATTGGACTCAATGTCGGGATGATGGAATAGTCATTTATATTGAATAGTCATGCTGATTAAATAAGAGATGATGCATGTCATTTTGACAAGGTAATGAATTTGTTTTGTATCAAACTCAATGTGAGGCTGTTTGAATTGTCATGCCAATGGAATAGTCATTCCGTTAATAAAGAGATTTTGCATGTGATGCCAAAATTTTAATGTAATTGTTTTTTATCGAACTCATCTTCAGGCCGATGGAATAATTGTGTTGATGGAATAGTCATGTCGATGAATGTTAATATGATGCATGTCATAACGACATGATAATGAAAGTGTTTTGTATCAAACTCAAAGTTGGGCAGATGGAATTTCATGTTGATGGAATAGTCATGCGTAAAAAAGAATTTATGATGCATGTCATGACAACAAGGTGATGATTTTTTTTTTGCATCAGACTGTGATTCATGACGATGGAATAATCGTTCCAATGAAATAGTCATTCTAATGGGAATATTCATGCCGATGGGAATAGTCGTTCCGATGGAAATAGTCATGCTGATGGAAAAGAGGAACGATTTGTGCCAATGGAATGATTAATTAAAGAGATGATGTTTTTCATGCTGAAATGGTAATGAAATTTTTTACATTGGACTCACAGGTGAAAGTGAAAGAAATGTGATGGTTTTAATTAAAGACCATCGTACACATAAACATTCATCCTCTACAATAGTACCCCAGTTTCTATTTTTCTAAATGGAAAACTGTTTTGGTTTTCTGGAATAATAAATGTGCACGGTGATTCAAATGGAAAATCTAATGATTGAGATGATTATTTGAGAATATTCAAGAAGCTTTGAGAAACTTTGACGAAGTCAAAATGTGTCCTATAATTTATGGGGAGGAATTAAAAATATGGAAAATAATAGTGATTGGAAAAAACATTTTAATTGCCACCAATTTTATTCTATAAAAGTAGGATGCAATTTTTTAATATTCTGACAACAAGCACAATTTATAGCAGAGGAGAGTGATGGTCTGGGTTTTAGAGATAGAAGAAGAGGGTTTGAAGTAGTAAAGATTCTACATGTCAAGACTATTTCATATATGTATTGAATTGGTGCCGATTTTATTTGTCTCAACTATTAGATACACATTTTTAATTTGTGCTTATTTTATTTATCTTGACTATTGTATGGAAGTATTAGAATGGTACCAATTCTATTGTGTTGTATTCAATTGAAATATCGGACCGATAAGAATCAGATTGGTAGTTTCATACTAAGGGTGATCAGAAAGATTGGTTTAAATTGTCTAGGAGGTTCTCACCTTTCTACTGAGAGATGAAAAAAATAATTGTTTTACAATTTAATACATTTGGTGAATTGGAAATAAGCATAGGTAACATCTCTTGTTAAAAAAAATGTATTACCCTATTGTTCTAAGAGTGTTCACATGAACTAGTTGTATTCTTTCATAGGGTTACACAAGTGAATTTGTACATCCTACTTGTTTTAATCCAAGGATTGATTTCTAGTGGGTAGTATGCTATTGGATCATGTCCAAACCATACCAAGGATATAGATAATCATATTTTATAGTGATCTTTCTAAATCATTATGCACATTTGGATGTGTGTGGATCTGTTTCTCACTAGGGAACTAAAATCATTAACATGAGGTTAAGTTTGTTTAATGAAAAAAACATAAATGAAAAAGAGTATCACTGATTCACCCCATCCCTCTCTCAGGGATACAATACTCTGACTGGGCACTTTCAATTGTTCTTAGATCCATTTTCCCTTTTATATTATATATTTATGGATAATGTGAACTGTTTGAACAGTAGTTATATTTAGGTCTTTGATGGAATAAACATTCATATCTAGAAACATATAATTCTTCCATATCTTATGACTATCAATTATGATGTTCTTTAAGGTGAAATGGTTGGGTTTCCTCCCATTGATGATATCACTCCACTAACCCCAGTTGACAAGAAGTTTCTTGAGAATGATAGACAGGAAATAATTCTATATTATAATCTCTTTCAGAAATTGAATTCATGAGATTTAATGGTGTTACAAAAGAAAAATTTATATGGGATAATTTAAGAAACATATACAAAGGCAATACAAATTTGAAGATGGAAAATTTAAAAATTGGAGATTTATGTATATATAATTGAAGATGGGAGGACACGAATCTATTGGGGAATTAATTACCTGGATTAATGACATTATGATTACTTTTATATGTCATGGTGAAAATATGAAAGAATGTATAATTGTTGAAAAGATATTTAGAATTCTACCTGACAAATTTGATGAAAAGTTTCATCATTTGAAGATAGAGGTACTGAAAACTTATCTCTTGATGATCTATATATAACTCTTATAACTTATGAAATGAAAAGAGATAATTCTATGAAGATAAGAAAAATGTAGGAAAAGAAATGTATTTAATGGACATAAAGATAAAAAAGTCATTGAAGATTTTTATTGAAGATGTAGCTAGTGATTCTGACTCTAAAAATGAGGTATGTAAAAATCTCAATGAAACATTATCCCTGTTTTCTAACAATGTGAAAATAGCTATAGGGAAATAGAAAGGAAAAAATAACATGAAATGTTTTTAATGTGGAGGTTTTGGTAACATTCTGGAAAATTTTCCATGAAGAATGAAAGAAGAGGATAGTGATATTGACGGAATAAAGACAATAAAATCATGGATGAAAAAGGGAGACAAAGGAAAGTAAATGAAATTCATCAAATCAAAAAGAAGAAGATCCTTGTCCAATGATGAAGAAGAGGAAAATAGTGATGTGGAATCTGAAAACCCTATTGAGTAGTGTAATGGAAAAACATTTATTTCAACAGTGAATGATGAAAAATTCTAATGTAGTAGTTCTATAGAAAAAAAACTCAAATTCAAATTAATTTTAAGGAAGAATTTAATGAATGTCTGAGAAAGATTAGAATAGTTGAAAAGGCATACAAAAAGATAGAATATAAATTCTCAAGGATCCAATAATGTTTTACAAGTGAGAAAGAAAATATGGTTAATGATATTGATGATTTAAAGAAGTCTTTTGAAGTTGAAAATAATTGAACTGTGTATTTGTATGTGAAGTTGAAGACCAATGAAGAATAGTTTGAACATGTCCAAAAAAATCCCTTTGAAACTAAAAAAAAATTCATCGTTTCGAAAAAAATATAACTATTGTTGGTGAGGTTATCATAATGGGAAACATGAGAAGTTTCAACAAAAGATACCTTCAAATGGTGATATTAAGAATGAAGTTGTTTTTGGAATTAAGAATGATGGATGTTCTGAATTCTTATGGAATCCAAAATTTGAAAATGTTTTGAAACAATATAATTCTGAGAATGCTTCAAACACAACTGAATCCAATAAATAAGAAAAGAATCAAAATGAATTTATTGTTATGAGAAGGGATGATGTCACAAGAATGAATGGGGTCGAGAAACTTATTCATAATCCTGATTAGAAAAATATTCACAGTTCTCAAATAACGAAGGTGAAGAATGAAAGTAATGATGAAAAGTCACATTTAATTGAAACTACACGATAAGCTATGTAAGTAGAACATCCATGGATACTTGATAATGGCTATTCTTCTCACATGACAGAAGACATGAAATTTTTGATGAATTTGATAGATTATAAGGAAGACATAGTGACCTTTGGAAATGATGAATTTTTGAATATAAAATATGTTGGGTTAGCCATTATTGGAAGTGAAAAGTTGAAGTCTATGAAAACATTATATTTTGATGGGATAGAACACAACCAACTAAGTGTCTCAAAATTGTGTGATGAGGGTAACATGTTTATCTTCATGAAAGATGAATTTCTTGAAATGAGTGAAGAATATGAAAAGATTGTTACAAGTGGCCAACAAAAGAAATGAAATTTGTTTCAAGTTGGTGATTCAAAATACTGTTGTTATATGAGTATGGTGGAAGACAATCAGTTGTGGCCTAAAACGCGTGAAAATATGTTTCATAGAAACACGAGAATGTTATCTTAATGTGGTTTTGTTTGAGAAATTCATGATTTTACAAGAAGATAAAATAGGTGTTTCACTTTCTGCCAGAAAGTAAAAATTACATATTTTGTGCATAATATATTTTTATATTTGTTCACAACAACGGATAGAAATGATCAACTATAATATTTGTATGTATAGGATCAATCAATATACCAATGTAGATAATTACTTCATTAATTTTATTGATGATTTTACTCCCATTATTTGTGTTATATATATGAAACTCAAATAAGATGCTTTGAAAATGATTAAAAGATTTAGAAGAGAATCTGAGATAGAATTTGAGTATTCTGCAAAGAATTTGAGAACTGCTAATGGTGGTGAATACAGAAGTGAAGAGTTTGTTGAATATTTTAATATCCCGTCTCTGGGTCCCTCCCAAGTGTGCCACATACCTGATTGGTCAGCAGGCCTCAAGCGTATTTCCTCAAACTCCAGAGGCTGCCGACATGAATCTATGTCCATGGGTGTGCTAGGGGTGAAACAATGCCCTCATTGGCAGGGTAACATAGTGTAAAAAAATAATATGAAATAGAAGAGCCAGTAATACCATATTATAAGAAATCAATGGAATAATGGACTAAATAAACAACTAAAAAACATATATAAATTATGCATGCCGCATATGTCTATAAAAGAATCCACACAAGACACAATGACTGAAATAAAGTACAAAATCAAAGTAAAAATGAAAACAAATAAAATCCAGTAGCCTCAAAACCCTTATTTTGGTCCCATGATCTCCAACTCTACAATAATCAAGTACCTAATGGAGAAGGGCGCTTTCCCATATCTATACCATTAGTAATATAATCTGTTTTGGCCCAAAATCATGAACCAAATAGTGTGTGAGACGAATACCTGAAGGAAACCATCCAACGATTTGTGCCTAACAGTGAGTGACTATATATGGAATGCATTATGAAAAATGAATAATAAACAATAAATTTCTCAAAAATAAACAATCCTTCTATTATTATTACATTAATTTACATATATCTTTTATACATCTAATCAATTCATGAAACCCTCTAAGATGTACTCATAGTCTAACACCTCTGGTTTAACTAATCAATCACATGAAACCCACTAGAATGTACTCAAAGTCTAACCCCTCTAGTTCTACTTTAGTGAAGACTCTTCGAGGAAGCAATCAATGTCAATTCCCCTTGTTGACACTTATTGGTAAACTACAAATACCTTGGAGAAGTAGTAAATGTCTAATTCCCCTAGGGGTTTTAGAACGATGATCTACAAAAAATTTAAGGGATCACAATGTTCATCCCCCTGTGGTCTCAAAATGTAAATGTAAACAGACACTCTGGGGAACCCCTCAATCTCTATTCCACCTATGGTCTACAATACCTGGTGCACACAACCCTGTGTATGTCAATCATGCACAACGATTTTCAACATCCAAAGTAATCATTAAGAACTACATGGATAATAGCTTTCATGAACTACTTGGATAAAAAACTACAAGCGTATAACATCATCAGATAATATCACTCCATCCTAACAAAACTAGTAATGGAAAAGAAGCAGCCTAATAGGTAAAAATAGGCCAAATAGTTCATATGAAAACAATCATGGGAAAACATATGTATCATGGAAAAAACCCCTATTCAAAATCAAACAACCTCTACTCATTCACATGAGGCATAACATGAATTAATAGGGATAAAATAACTAAACACACAATACCCCATTATAGTGTGTTGGGAACTTTTTCATAGTATATTCAAAGGATAAAAAGAAAAAGGCATAAACCACTTGCAATGATGTTGTCTCATCAATATAGATGATCCTCAACCTCTAAATCTACATTTAACATGGTAGATATACAAAACATCTAAAACATTCAACAATGTATATCTCATGAAAGGGGATAAATCAATGAACATGGATCTAGATGAAGGATGGAATCACTGTTGTGATTCCCACGCAATTGATGATGGTGGATTTGAATAAAGGTTGAACGATTAGTGGCCCAAGGAAGAATCGCGCTCCTTGGTCACCCCTGGGTGTGACGTCGTTAGAATAAGGGGTTTCCTGTGAATGAGATGTGACCCTGGTCCGATATAAAAGTTAAAACGAAAAGTAAATGGCATGTTCATTAATGTTACATGAAGTGTACTTACCTTAACTAGACCCTACATTAAGCAGTGTCTAGTTCACCGCACATGGTCATGTACTCAGCCGCTACACGACTAGTACAAGGTCACCCACGAGAACAAGGTACACGACATTTACATAAATGTACACAGTGTGTACTACAAAAAATTCCATATTCTATACTTTTTCTCAAAAAACATGAAAAGTAAACTCATACCTAAAAATAAGGTCTGGGTTTCTAGTAACATCCCCCTTAAATTCAACCTCGAATTTACCTTGCAAGGTGGCATATAAGAAGAGTTCTCGAATAGATCAAGCCATTGCGATCGTACAACGTCCTCCCTCTCCCATGACTCATCTTGTACTTTCCCATGCTTCCATATCACTCATACTAGAGGAACATACCGACCACAAAAAACCTTCACCCTACGCTCAACAATCCGATTAGGATTTTCCTTCAATGATGCATCCACCTCTATCTCAATCTCCTCAGGTTGAAACAAATGAGACAAAGCTGAGAAGTAACATTACAACTATTAAATTTGGAAAACATCATACTTAGCCCGGTACCTCATATGTAACTACAACTAATAGGAAATTGGGCCAGCTCTCTCCAAACCCTAAATCAGTCAAACATATCATTGTGAAACAATACCTTTCTTCTAATACTCATGTGTCCCATATTCGGGCTGAAACATAGGAAAACCTAATCCCAAACCTCGAACTCTATTGGTCGTCTCCGTCGATCATAATAATACTTCTATCGTGACTGTGTAGTAGTCATCCTCTTCCATATCACCTCTATCACCTATGTGGTCTCCAATACCAAATGAGGTCCCAACATAACTACCACTAATGCATCCAGCCAACATAGGGGTGATCAGAATGGTCTAATGTACAATTCCTCATAAGTTTTCATATGAATAGTTTCGTTAAAACTGTTATTGTAGGAAAATTTCAAAATATGTATGTGATTCTCCCATGAACCTTAAAAATCATAGTATGCATGATCGAATCATGTCCTCTTGCACTTGAATAGTATGCTCAAATTTCCATTTGTATTTGGGTGGTATGCTATTCTTAGAAGTACCTGCATACACAAATCTTTCTATAATATCTGCCACACCCAGGAAGAAAAATAGGTGTCCCTATTTGAAACAATGGAGTGTGTAATTCCATGTAAATGTAAAATATCTCATATGTACAACCTTCCAAGATAACCCATGCTTAAGGTATCATTAATCAAAAATAAGTAAGAAACATTCATGATTCAATAAATGACATCTCAAATTGCATCATTCCCTCGAGAAGATCTCAGAAACCCTATCACGAAGTCCATCGCGACATCATTCCACTTCCACATGGGAATGGGTAACTACTACAAGTCCATGATAGACATTTGTGATCCTCCTTCACCTTTGGATAAGTGGAACACCTCATTACAAACCCGAAAACATCTCTCTTCATACTTGGCCACCAATACTAATGGTGTAGATCTTGAAACATCTTGGGGACTCTAGGATGAATTGCCCAAATAGAGGAATGATGGTATGACATCATCTTCTCAAGTATGTTTCTTGAATCCCATATGTGACGATGAAAATGGACGATCTCATCCTTGACTATGGTCTATCCAGTAATAAGGTCCTCTCCTAACACACACTCCCAAAAGCTAATCCTTCCGAATTTGATAGCTGCCTCATTCGCAATCGATCAAGTAGAGTGGAGGTAACAACCACAGAAGAAAGAAACGTCTGCAACTGTCTATCATGCACCTCAAAATTCATCTCAAAGAATAGATTCATAGGCTGACACTAAATAATGGCCTTCTAAACTGTCTGTATCTTAGTCTTATTTCTCAATACATCAGCCACTATGTTTCCTTTTCCAAGCTATTAGGCTAAAAAAAGTCAATGGACTAAAGGTACTCAACCCACCTTCACTATCTCAAATTTAGATCACATTGGGCAAATATATAAGTGAGGCTTTTGTGATTTTTGAAAACCAAAAAATTCCCACCCAGAAGATAATGTATCCAATAACATAAGGCATGAACAACAATAGCCCACTCTAGATCATGTGTTGGGTAATTCCTCTCATATAGCCTCAACTGCTGTGACCCGTACACAACAACTCCTTCTCCCTGAATAGGCACAACTCCCATCCCGATACCTAATGCATCATAGTATACATTATTTCTATTTCTATGCTCTGGAAAAACTATTATTGGTGGTAACTTCAACATCCATTTTAGCTACTGAATGGATGACTCACTAGAATCTGACCATAGGTACATCACTCCCTTTTTATTCAGACTCATTAGTGGTGAGTCTATGTGAGAAATGTATTGTATGAAACATTCATACAAACAATCCAGAACTAGATATCTCCTTAAATATATAAATTTATTTAGTTTCTTCTAGAAAACTACATCTCTCACTTTCTCTGGGATTACTAATTCTCCTATCTCTGAGAAACATGACCCAAGAAGTGAATCTGGAGAGCATAGCATATAACTAATGTTCATTTAGTGTACTCAAAATGATATCAATATGGGTGGAATGGTCATGTAGAGTGTGAGAGTTCAAAAAGATATAACCCATGAATCCTACCAAGAATAAATCCATGTATCGGTGGAATACTCTATTCGTCAGTGCCATAAAAACTCTAGGCGCGTTCATGAGACCGAATGGCATTAACACATACTCATATAGACCATAACTTCTCTAAAAGGTTGTAATAGGTATATTTTATGGTCTAACATGCCACTAATGATAACCAGATATAATGTAAATCTTCACGAACATCTAGGCTCCTCAAAGCTGATAAAAAAGAACAGTAATCCTCGACAAGGGATATTGGTTCTTGAATGTAAACTAGTTCAATTTCTAATATTCCACACAATGTCTGAGGGTATTGCTTTCTTTCTCCACAAATAGGATAGGAGAACCTCAAGGAGAAGTAATGTGTTGGATGAAACCCTATTCATGCATATCCAACAACTTATTTTTGAGCTCAAGTTACTCTAGTGTATCAATCCTATAAAGAGGAATGGACAATGATGCTTCCCCTAGTACAAGATCAATAGAAAATTATACCTATCGCTCTGGAGGAAAACCTGAAAATTCTTCTTGAAAGGAATCCCTAAAATGATCAACCAATAGAGGAAAGACCAACATTGAATTCCCCTAAGCATTTAGATATAGACTATAAATCTAGGTTTTAACACCACAAACCCATGATGCTCGGGTCCCACTTTTCTCGCATGGACATCCAATTCACCCTTATGTAGAAATAAACCACCCTCTGGTGATGTGAAAATCACCAAACGATGATTGAAATTGACTACAACCTAGAAGAAAACTTTCATGTCCATCTTGAGAATGTCGTCAAAGCACGACATCTCTAGTAAATAAAGGTCCCATGAGAAGTGACACCAACTAACCTCAAGGGGGAACTCCTTGATCTGACATACACTAGCCGTTCTTCACCCCAACAGAGTGTACAACATCAGGACATCAAAAAAATTAAAGATACATTGCCCAAGGATCTCCATAATAGCAACATATATGAAACTATTAGAATCCCTTATATCAACAATAAAAAAAGCTTTCATTGAAGAAACTAACATCATACATCGTACTATAGAGGCCACATGTTCTTGCTCATGCTGGGTCTACTCCACTGTAAAAGAATAACACGTACCATGACCGTACAACCCCGCCTTACCACCTAGCACTGATCGACCTTGTTTTCGCTGAAATAATAGCGACATGCTACCATGGATACGACCTCCACCTCACCTTGAGTGGTCGAACAAACTCCAGTTCCTAGACTGATGTGAAGACGGTGTTCATGCCCATGAATGAGGAGTTATAGAAGAATATCTATCATCAGTTACTGATGAGATGATCTGATAGAAGCGCTAAAGATGACCCATATTTCCACATGATCGACACTACATTGGGCCTATTGGTCAATGTTTCATTCTATGCTTGCTCTTCCCACACTAGTAGCACACAACCTCGCTACCCGAAGAAGTATCATGCCTCCTCGGATCACAGATCGAAGACTATATGCGGCGCTTCCTGATATTTGTTAGAGGGTAACCAACAATAGATGCCGAGCTTCCCTGGGTTACAGAATCAAAATCCCTATGTTTTCCCTTAGTGATCAGTGCCTTTTTGACTATATAATTGATGGAAGACAATATCATGTTGTTCACCTGAGATCAGATTTCGTGCCGGAAACCATCCTCAAACATCCTCACTAGAAATAATGCATCCCCTCATAGAATAGTTGTGAAGAACTGAAGCTCTGTGAAGTGAGAAGAGTACTCCATGACTGTGAGAGTACCCTATTCTAGACTCATGATCTCTCGAGCCAGATCATCCCTCAAAATATCTAGGTAGAATTAATCGTAGAAGGCATGATGGTACTCATCCCAAGCCATAACCTCCTAATGTCGAACCTGTGAGATCACATCCCACAATATCTTGAAAGAATCCAAAATTATATTAGTAACGAGCTTCACCATTCTCTCTAGAGACGTCTCTAGAAGCTCTAAGATAGAGAGCATGGCTTATAACCATGTCTCTATAGCCTATGTTCCTCCAGCCTCTAAGAAGGGGGGAGTATACTACTGTTGAATTACCCTTATCAACTATTCCATAGACAGGGCTGGATACAGTACTCCCCTGAAGGTCTGCATGAACAACATGAAGACCTCTCAGAACTATTCATCAGCACCTATGTGTAGAATGATGGCTTGTGGCCTTATAGGCACAACAGGAGGATCTACCGATAGTTCTTGATCTACCATGCCTGGTGTCTGATCATTTCAATGAATTTAGTAAACAACCAGACGATGACTTTGTGTCGTGACTCTTCAAGGTCAAGTCCACACTTCAGTTTAAAATTATCTAGGACTACAACATAAAAGTGTATTAATGAAACCAGTGAAAGAAGTATTTGAAGTTTTATAGAATGTGGTACATGGCTTGTACAACACCTACACATTGTGTTCCCTTACGCTTCCAAAATGATGATTAATTTTTCCAACCAAGTCATGTAACAGTACAAAAACATTATGTGTTTTCCAAATACATGGAGTTTAATTGAATACTCTTCCCCTTCCAGATTTTCTCAAAATGACATAACCCACATTGTTCTCCTATAGAATTAACACACGGTATGTTTGTACCAAACAAGACGTGTACTAACTACTAATAATCCACATGTGTCTTTAGTTACACTACTGGACATATGGATCCTAAGACACATCGTGCACATAATTTACACGGCGTGTCCCACCAAAAAATGATTTTCTTACCACGTGTCTCTTTCAACAAATCTAGCGATACTGTTATAGACAACACGGTATGTACATTTAGTACACGGTGTGTACATAAGAAAAATAGTTCCTTGCCAAATAGTAGGATACATGGTTGTGTATTCAGTAGTACACAACGTGTATTCTAGGTTTTCCTAGACTTTAAGCCTCAAAAACTTCTCTAAAACACAAGAAATAACTAAAATGAACATTAATGTGCCAAATATCGATCCGTGAGGGGCCATACTACCCTCAATTCAATTTTTGGAATCTTATACATTTCACACACTAGAATAATATTGAAATGATCCACCAAATTTCGATCCATGGTGGCCCATAACACCTCAAGAACCAATGATTTTTATTAATTAAACTAAACCTTTCATAAAACAATAACCTATAAAATAGAAGGTTTTATATCAATTAATCTATCAAAACAACATGAATCTGTAGAACAAGATCTACCACAACAACCTGAAATAAATAATGCACTATAAATTGCATGAAAAGAATGAATGACATGTGATCTCTAGTAAGGGAATATATGATGAATGATAGGGAATACCCTCATCTCATCGGGTTGCAATAGAAATATGACCTCAATAATATAAAAACTAACAACACAAAACATGCCAAAAACACCCATGGTGAAATCAAATCAACTTTAATAATTGTAAAACATGAAAAATTTCAATAATCAAGGTAAATTGGTTTTTCCCTATACACATGTTAGCTACTCCCAATCACATATTATTACCAACTACATATTCCTTATCATCAAAGGATATAGACTAAAGAAATAATTTTAAGAAGAAAAGAATTCCTCTAATACCACTTTTATCATCCCGGTTCTGGGAGCCACCCAAGGATGAACCATACCTAGTTTGTCAGATGGTTTCAAGAAAATTTCTCTGAATGCCATAGGATGGAAACTAGGAGAAAGGGACTTAGGTATGATTGTGGAGAAACTATTCCACCATTGGCAGAGTAACATAGCGAAACACCAATAATATGAACTAGAAAACATAGTAATATTATAAAATAAACAAACAATGGAAGGCTAAAAGTAATAAACAATAACAACACATATATAAATGATGCATGTCACATATGTCTAGGAAAGTATCCAAAAAAGTACAAATACTAGAAATAAAGTACTAAACGAATGTAAAAAATAAAACAAATAAATTCTATTAGTATTGCAAGCCTCGGATTGGTTCCATTCTCTCCAACTTCACACCAATCATGTATCTAGTGCCGAAGGGCACTTTCCTTTATCTATACACGTAACAATATAATCTATTTGGAAAAAATGCATGATCAAAATATGGAATGAGGTGAATCAAAGTAAGAAACAACCCAAAAATCTTTTTCTAATAATTATTTATTATATATTGAAGGTAATAAGAAAAATGAGTAATAAACTATGAAGTGGTCAATTATAAACACTCAAACTGGTTCAACTACATTCACATACATTTATTAAGTATGATGATAATCAAACACCAGAATACCTCCAGAAAAAACTTAGATTCTAACCCCTATGGTTCATCCAATCAAACACAAGAAAACCTATAAGAAATACTCATAGTCTAACCCATCTGGTTCATCTTTTTCAAAGACTCTCTGAGGAAGCACTTACAGTCAATTTCCCTTGTGGTCATTTATCGGTAAACAACATACACTCTAATGAAGCACTCAACATCCAATAACCCCTGAGTTCTCTCAATTATGAACTATAGACACTTCGAGGTATCAAAAATTCCATCCACCCTATGGCTTGGAAATGTAAATGTAAACAGACACTCTTGGGAAGCCATCATCATCTATTCCCCCTATGGTATACCACACCAGGTTCCAATAGCACAACGTAAGTCAATCGTGCACAATGATGTTCAACAACCAATGTAAACCATATGAACTATAGTCTAATAGAATTTTGGAACTACTTGGAAATATATCTACAATCATATAACAACATTAGAAAATATCAATTCATCTTAACAACACTAGGTATGGAAAACAAGCGTCCTAAATGAAAAAACATGAACAAACATTCCATACCGAAAAATATACATTGAAAAAATATACATTTCATGTAAAATAACAATTTTCAAAATAAAAAAACTCTACTCAGAAACACAAGGCAATGAATGTGTTAACAGGGCTAAAATCCCTAAACACACAATACCATGTTCAAGGGTATTGGGAAATTTTTCCCATAATATTTAATGAATAACTATGGAAAAGTAGAGACCACTTAACTCGATGTTGTAAAATAGATATAGAAGAAAATGAGCCTCAGAATCGACCTAGAACAATATAGATCTACCAAAACATCTTTAACTTCCATACAAGGATATATAATGAAAGAGTAGAAATCAAGAAACACAGACCTAGAATAAGAAAGAACTCATAATACAAATTCAAATGAAATCGATGGTGGTAGATTCAGAAAAATGATGAACGATTTGGAGCTTTCAGAAGAATATACCTCTTCATTCTCTCCAGGATGAGATGTCATTAATAGAATGAGTTTCTATGAATGAGACACGGCCACAATCTGATATAAAAATTAAAAAGAAAATTACACAACATGTTCATTAATTGTACATATCTTGTATTTACCTTAACCCATCCCTTATTAAATAGACTCTTGGTCTCCTCAAAAGGCTATGTACTCAGCCGTTACACGTCCAGTACACTATCACACGCGGATACCAGGTACATGGCTTATACTCCACAAATTTTCAGATACTCCACTTTTTTCAAAAAAACACTAGAAATGGAAACTCATACCTGAAAATATGGCCTGGGATATTACAACAATATTGAGAAGCATGGAATTTTTCATGAGGATAGCTCTATATACAATCAATAATATAATTGAGATTTTGAATAAAATTATAGATGTATGGTGGAAATGGGAAGAACAATGTTACATGAGAATGGCCTCTCTCGTCACTTTTGGAGTCAGGCCATGAGTATTACTATTTATATATAGAACTGTTGACTCTATAGGCCTTAATCAGGTATGACTCCATTTGAATTGTTTTTGGAAAAAACATATTTTTTTAAATACATTAATGTTTTTTTGTACATTTGTTATTAATAATAAAGGTGTAGAATATGATAAGTTTGTCCAGAAAGGTGAGGATTAATCTTTCTTCACTATTCTCGAAAAAGAAGAGGGTATATGTGCTTCAACAATGAAACAAAATAATTATTTATTCAGTTGATTTGAAATTTAGTGATGTATATAATAATGAGAAACATGTTTAGGAGGACAATTATGTTAAACAACATAAATAAGATAATTCTAATAAGTATGCAAATAATTATAATCCTAAACATGGTGAATAATCAGGCTCATCAATTTCCAGGGATGAGTAAAATAATAAATCAACTTTTCCAAGACGAGAAAACATGTGGAATCACAAAATAAAATTGGTCATAAACATCAAAATGTTCAAATAAGAAGTACAACCAATTCAATAACACATACATCATTGTATTCAAAAGTGAAACATAATGTTGTGAAAGAAGATTTTGATCATCTAAAATGGGATCCATCCATGAATGAACAATTGGATCACATTGAAATGAAAAATACATGGGAACTCATACCCAATCCTGAAAACAAAAACATCACTATCACAAAATTGATGTTCTGAAACATGATGAAAGAAAAAGATGAGGTTATAAGAATCAAAAAAAGATTTGTTTTCAATGGTTACTCAGAGATTGAGGTTATTTATTTTCATAAAAACTCTACTCCAGTGTAATGACTAGAAACAGTCATAATATTTATTTCTATTGCTGAAAAAGTAGTCTACAAGATCTTTTGAATTGATGTTAAATCAACATTCAGAAATGGTGATCTTGAAGGAGAGTATTATATTGATCAACCATATGTATTTTTTATTGGAAAAATGAAGGTGATGTGTGAAAAATTAAAAAGGAATTGTATATACTAAAACAATATCAAAGAGAATGATATTACAAATTTGATATGTGATTAAGAAAGTTGAATTTAGTCAAATGATGAGAGGATATCAATCATTACATCAGATAACATCAAGATTATTCCCCCTTTGTAATTTTTTATGTTGATGATATTTTTTTTTTGAGAATGACAAAGGTTGTTGTGATAGATTTGATAATAAAATTTTGTATGTATTTAAAATGTCCATGATGAGAGAAATGAAGTACTTTCATGGTTTAAAAATCCAGCAAAGGAAATAAGACATTTTTATCTCCCAAGAAAATTATTAAAAAGAAGTTCTCAAGAGGTTTGGAATGAATAGTTAAAAACCTATTCCCAAATCAATTTTATTTGGAAGAAAATTTATTAGATATGGATAATTTAAATAATTTTATCAAAAAAAGTATCGTAAGATGATTGGAAGTCTATTGTATTTACCAACCTCGAGACCTAATATTGTGCATGCTGTTACCTTATGTAAAATATTTCAAAGTGCTCTAAAAGAATTACATATACTTACTGGAAAAAGAATTATCAAATACATCAAAGGCACAAAGAATGTTGGAATCAAATTTGATAGCTCAAATTGTATTGAATTGTCTATTTATTAACATGTAGTTTGGGCAGGAAATGTTGATGATACATGATCCAAATCTGGTGGGGTATTCTTTCTTGGAAATAATTTAGTTAGTTGGTATTCAATGAAATATAATTCAGTTACTCTCAATATAGAGGATGTTGTGTATGTTTCTTCTACTCAAGCCGCTACTCAAATTAGGGTATGAAGAATAAATTCGAATATTTACTTGTAGATTTGATGTTTCCCATTCTCTATGGTTGCGACAATCAATGTCCATTCAATCTCACCATGAATCATGTGAAAAGTCAGCATCTGAATAACTCATTATGTAAATGAGATTCATTAGGATTAGCTTGAAATCGGTCACACATGCATACACTAAACATGATATCTAGTCGACTAGCAGTAAGGTAATATAAGTATTCAATCATACCTCTATAATTGGTTTGATAAACTGATTTCCCAATTTCATCATCATCCAACTTAGAGGTGGTACTCCTAGGTGTATCACTTCCCTTATTATGATCCATTCCTAATGGTTTCAAAATATCCTTTGTATATTTAGTTTTATTTAAAATAATACCATCTTTCTTTTGAAAAATATTAAAACCAAGAAAATACATGACTTCTCTCATTAAACTCATTTCAAATTCATTTTTTATAATTTTTGAAAAGTCAGTACATAATGAATTTTTAGATGATCCAAAGATAATATCATCGGCATAGATTTATACAATCAAAATATCTTCAAAAATTCTTTTAATAAAAAGATTGGGATCTACAATTCCTTTAGTAAAACCTTTAGAAATAAGAAAATTTGTAAGTCTATCATACCAAGCTCTTGGAGCCAATTTTGAACCATAGAAATATTTAGAAAGCTAAAAAATGTGATTTTGAAAATGGGGGATTGTAAATTGATGTGGTTGTTCAACAAAAACATATTCAATTATAAAACCATATAGAAAAGCACTTTTGACATCCATTTGATATAACTTGAAATTCAGATGAGAACCATAGGCAAGTAAGATCGTAATGGCTTCTAATCTAGCTATATGTTCCAAGGTTTCTTCATAGCCTATACCTTCTTCTTGACTATACCCTTGTGCAACTATCCATTCTTTATTTCAAACTATATTTTCTGATTCATCAACATTCGTTCTAAACTCCATTTAGTGCCTATGGTCAAAGTGTCTTTAGGTCTTTCTACTAATTCCCAGATATTGTTTCATTCAAATTTATTTATCTATTGCCACATATCCATTACCCAAAATTCAATATTGATTGCATCATTGATATTTTTCGGTTCTAGCTGTGAAAGAAAGTCTTGGAGATCAACCTGATTTCATAGAGAAGCTATAGTTTTTCCCCTATATCATGATTACCAACAACATCATCTAAAGGATGATTCTTTATAATCCTAGTTGATCTAGTAAAGATGGGACTAGAAATTTCAGGTTCATCTCTAGGTTCAGATTCATCATAAGAAGGTTCTAGAACATTTCCAGAGCTGGTTGACATTACAATAGGTTCATTGATTTTATCTTTAAGGTCAAGAACAAACAAATCTTCTTCAAGATTTTCAAGAGAAGTATTTGGTTCATATGGATCAGTTTCATCAAATTTTATGTGAATATATTATTCCACACACTTGGTTCTATTATTAATGAATCTATAGGCTTTTCCATTAATTGAATATCCAAAAAATATTCCTTTATCACTTTTGGAATCAATATTGTCAAGATTATCCTTAGTAATGAGAATAAAACATTGCATAAAAAAACTCTAAAGTAACTAACTTTAGGTTTCCTATTATTCCATGAATCATAAGGGGTCTTCTTAAGAATAGGTTGGATCAAGACTCTATTGATAATGTAACAAGCTGTATTTACAGCTTAAGCACCAAAATAAATAGGTTGGTCATATTCATTTAGTATAATTCTTACAATTTCTTGAAGGGTTCTGTTTTCTCTTTCTACTAAACCATTTTGATGAGGTGTCCTAGGGGTAGAAAAGTTGGGATTATAGACATTGTGTGAGCATTAAGATTCAAACTCATGATTTTCAAACTCACGACCATGATCACTTCTCAAGGTCCTAATTTTAAGTCCACTAATGTTCTCTATAGACTTGGAGTATTTAACAAAATAAGAACATGCTTCACTATTGTGGGCTAAAAAGTATACCCATGTACATCTAGAAAATTCATCTACTAAGACATAGACATAGTGCTTCCCATTTAAACTAGAAACTCTAGAGGGTCCAAACACGTTCATGTGAACCAACTCGAGAGGTTAATAAGTCAAAACTTCTTTCTTTATATTCAATGAAACTTTATGTTTCTTTCCATTTTGATAGGGATTACAATCATTATCAGTAATTAAAGTTTGAGTAGGTCTCTAACTAAGTTATTTCTATATAATTTTCTAAGTGAATAAATGTTGTAGTGTCCTAATATTCTTTACCAAAGCCAAGACACTTTATGAAAAGCATTCTAGTATGCAGCGTTTTGTTTAGCCAAGTAATTCAAATTAACAGCATAAACATTTTTATTTCTCAAAGCAAAAAATTGTAAAACATTTTTAGAATTAAAAACCTTGCATGCATCATTTTAGAATTTAACATTGGAACCATCATCACAAAATTGAGAAATACATAACAGGTTATACTTATGTCCATCAACAAATAAAACATTGGAAATTAAAACTGAATCAGTGTTACCAATCTGGCTTAGGCCGATGATTTTTCCTTTTGAATTATCACCAAAGGAGACTTTACCTCCATCAACATTGAATAAATGTTTGAAGCATGAGTAATCTCTAGTCACATGCCTTCAACATCCACTATCCAAGTACCATACCTTCATATGAGAACATTTGAAGTAAGTTTCCTATAAAACTGGTTTATAGAGAAAATGATTTTGGTACCCAGATTTTCTTGGGTCCGGATAAGTTAGCAAGAAAAGGCTTAGGTACCCATATTTGTCTCATGGGTCTCATATAATCTACATAAATAAATAGATATTAAAAGATAAACATTATTTGATCTATAAAAATGTGAATAATGAGTTGAAGCATATGAATTTCAAGAAATAGAACTAGTAGCATTCTGTCTAGATTTTTAAATAAATCTAGTTTTAGTAATCTATATGTATCCAAGTTGATAGCCTATACCAGTTGTGTATTTTTGTGCCACTTGTTTACCTAACATTTGTGTAAGTGTGTCTTTTCCATTAGTGAAGTTTTCTATTTCCTTCCTCTGTTTCTCATTAGATATTTTCAGTTCAGTATTTTCTTTAAGTAATTGAGCATTCTTTTATTTCTCTATATCAAGGGTCGATTTAATAGAGCTAGTTAAGTCATGCTAGTTTTTTAAGGTTTTATACATTACCATAAGCTCAATGCAGGTTTCTTATAGTATATTAAAATATTCATATAGTTCCTCACTAGAAATGTTTTCAGATTCCGAATTAGAACCAACACTAGAATAATATAAATTTAATGCATGAGTGTATAATGTTACCTCAGATGTGTTTGTCATAAAACACATGTTACTTTTTTGAGAGTCTGCATCCTTAGTAGTACCAGAATCACTTGAAGTGTCTTCTAAAGAACCTCATGTTCTTTTCATTGCTTTCTTGTACTTGTAGTCCTTGTAGTCATATTTCGTTTTGAACAATAACTTTGGACAGTCAGACTTAATGTGTCCTTTCCTTTTTCACTCATAACAGAAAATATCATCACACTTACCATACTTCTTCCAATCTTTCATCAAGTGACCTTTGCTGTCATATTTACCGTTGTAGTTTTATTTTCTGAATAATTTCTTCATCCTGTAGAACTTCTTGAATCTCCTGGCTATTTGAGCCATCCCTGCATCACTAAGAGAATCTGAACATTCACATGTTGAGCTTTCAGTATGCAGGTGAACTTTCTCCATTTCCTTTCCTTTTGAGGAATATTTCTTAAAGGCTACTGACTTCTTACTTGTTTCATCAAATTCTTCCTTATTTACATTAAGTTCTTCTTTATACATCATAAGCATACTAATAAATGCTTTAACCGGTAAAGCAGCAATATCACAGGATTCTCTAATTGAAACAGATGTGACTCTCAATTTGTCTGGTAAACATCTTAATATCTTCATGATCTGTTCTTTTACAGGAACATCTTTTCCATGTGAGTTCATAGTGCTGAAAATGTCATTGAATATGAGATACATGTCAGAGTTAGGTTCGTCAGACTTAATTTTAAAATTATTATATTTTATAGTGTAAGTGTTTAATCTCATTTCTTTAACATTTGTTGTTCCATTATGAGAAACTCTCAAAGTATCCAAAATTTCCTAACTAATTTTTCAAGTAGATATGTGATTAAATTCTTCATATCCTAAAGCACAATACAAGGAATTCATAGCTTTATAGTTATTATTATAAGAAATTTTAGTAGGTTTATCCCATGAATTCCTCCCAGTGTCTAGAATCTTATATTGATTTTCTAAATCACTCCATATGTCTAATCCCATACACTATAAGTGAATTTTCATTTTATGTTTCCACAGGAATAATTTGTACCATTGAAGAAAGGTGGCATGTTGGTAGTAGCACCTTCTAGTCTATTATCCATAACTATATTTTAGAAAACATATTTAAAGAGATAAAATTTAGAACTAACAAAAATTATAGATCATTGAGATATAACTAAAATCATAGTTGAAAAAATAGAGTATTCAAAAATCATTTATAAATAATTTATTCTTCTGATACAAAATGTTGGTTGTAGTGCATACTCAAAGGGGGGGGGGGTAAATTGAGTTCCAATAAATCTTTTCGGTTAAATTATTTCTATAAAAATCCAAAAATTTAAAAACAAGTTAAACTGTAGTGAATTTGTAAATCTGCAAAGGTTCAATTTTATTCTCAAATGGTTTATTAAGTCTCAGCTAATTTAATCAAGGGATTAAAATAACTTTTGAAGCTTATCTAATGATTTACAAAAGTTACAAACACTTGTTAATTTAACAATCAGAGTAACTTTAAAATATAATTGTATTTCAAATTAAATAGTTTTAGAATACAAAATATATAAAATATACTTTAAACATAATCTAAGATTCACAGTATATATAACCAAGAGTTTCAGTCTCAAGCCGAGACATAGTCCTCTCAAGCAATTTATATAAATTTGTTCCACACCCTGGATCAGGGAAAACAACAGTACAGAAACTTTTCAGGTCATAAGACCTCTTCCATAGCTCTATGTGGGAAAAACAAAAGCAACAACTGTCAGGCTTTCTAGGTCACACATGACCTCTTCCACAACTCACATTGGGATACAAGAAGGTATAGAAAGTTTGGTGTGAGGATTTAGTATCCTCTAGTTCAGCTTCGGAGACAATGTGTATCTAGATTAGAGAGATATACACACACACACTGCTCAGAGTGTTACGCAAAGGGATACAACAGAGGAAATAATAGTGTTTAGAAAGATATGTGTATTTTCAGATATACTCTGGACTCATTTTGATGTTGCAGATTGAAGTCAAGTCCTTTCTGGTAAGGATGACTCAAACCAGAGTATCATTGTTCTTCTCAGCTATAACTATTTAGACTTGTGCAAATGATTTTCAGTAAGGCACAACTACTCGTCTTTGTGTATGTTCTTAGTGAAGGATATGCTTCAGTCTCTCTGATTTTTACAGGTGTTCTTCAAGTTCTCCTTGTGTTCTGTGGGACATCTTACACGTGCACCCTCTTTTGTATATTTTTCTTTCTTTTAATTCAGATCTTTGTTTTTTAATTCATCTCTTCCTTTTTATTCATTGAGATGTGGCAAAAATAATGATTACCTTCTTACAGGTACGAGGTATAGTTTCCTAACATCCAACAACCAACAGTAATTAATAGCAGGTGCATTTATCTACAAAAATATGACCGGAGGAATAAAAACGGTTTGTAGAATCTTCAAACTGTTTTCATGACTATTGGTGAGTTAGGATATTGGTAAGTCATTTTGAATTTGAATCAGTATCGGTAGGTCATTTGATCATCATCGGTTTCAGTAGGTCATTTGATTAGCATTGGTTTTTAGGTCATTTTATCAGCATCGGTTTCAGTAGGTAATTTGATCAGCATTGTTTTTGGTAGGTCATTTCATCACCATCGGTTTTGGTAGGTCATTTGACCAGTTTGATTTTGGTAGGTCATTTGATCCGTTCGACCATTCTCATTGGTTTGACCGTTCTTCATCGGTGCGACCGTTCTCATCGGTGCTATTTTTGTCATCGGTGGGACTGTTCTCATTGGTGCGACCATTCTTCATCATTGTGACCATTCTTCATTGGTGCGACCATTCTTCATCGGTGCTACTGTTCTTCATCGGTGTGACCAACGGTTAATCCATAAGATAACTAACGGTGAGTCAAAACAAAAAATACGCACCAAGAGTATGTTCAAACCAGAACACTTACAGGTCAATAGAAAACCATAAATAATCATATATAATCATATGTAGACATGATTAATCATATATAAACACATTTAAAATAGAATGAATAGTTTAATACATTTACATATAAACAGAAATAACAATGATTTGTGATTATTAAAATAACTATTTCACAGTGGGTTCAACAATATCCCCCTTTTTGATAATCACAAATCAATGGAATAAATGAAAAGGGAGGAAAGGATGTAACATTCAGTATGTTACCCCTATGTAAACAAAATATATAACCAAAGATAAACAGATCATCAGAGAATGCACCAGATCATAAACAAAGTGAGTGTATATCAACATAGCAGTAGTCATCATTTCTCCTCCTTACTTTATATAGTCTGACTGTATGCCTGTTCTCCCCCTTTGGGATTATCAAAAAGAAAAAGTGAGAAAAGATAGAAAACAAAATAACATTCTATTGAAATAACCAATGAAAAAGGTACAAGAAAAAAAAAACAGATAAAATACACCCTATCAAAAATGACAAGCATGGATTCTTCTTGGGATGAAAAAGAGATATTCCTTTAGCAGATGAAGGAAGGGATGGGCTAGAGGTTGGCATGGTGGATGGTTGATCTGGTCAGATGGATAGATGTGGTAGGACATCTCAATCTTGAAGACGATAGGGTTCTAGTGTCACTTGTGGTTGAGTAGAAGATCCTGTTGAAGGAGGCTACAGAATGGCTGGCAGAATATTAGAGAGAGCTTGAGAAACTGATAACTGACTAGGAGCAACACTCGATGGACTGATAGGCTTATTAGTAGGAAAAACAATTTTCTTATCTTGCACATGAAGATAGGGTTTGAGCAGATTGATAAAATCTTGAATGAATACACCACAGAATTTCATGGCCTTCTCAAAATCATCTTTATAATGCATGAAGCTTTCGAGAGTTAGAGTAAAATATTTCAACTTCTGTACCTGAGCCATAAAAGCTTGAGTGACTGGAGGAGACCTCAAATTGTAAGCTAGAACATTAAACCAATGGTTCAACTCAAGCATTGTATAAATTTTAGAGAAATAATGATCCACCTTTTATTTGATCTCCTTCTGAGCCTGAGTAGCATCAACAGAAAAAAGCTTCACCATCTTGTGAATACGATCATTGTTTTCTTTCATCTTTTTCAATCAGTCCAGATCCAAAATCTTTCCATGTGTAGCTAACTCTTCTTTTATAGCATCCTTTAAAGCATTGATTTCATGACCAGTAATCTTTGTCACTTTTGATGAGCTAGCTTGAGTAACAATCTGAGTAATCTCAGCCTTCAACTATCTCAAATCCAACTTCTTCAAATGTTCTATTAAATTTCTCAGAACATCCATCATACCTATGATGGTTGATTTAAACTCTCATGGCATAGAAAATAAGTCATTGACTAAATCCTTGAGAGATTCATTTAGAGAGTTAATGTTCCGGCCAATCAATTCACTAGTATTGCACAGGTCTGGTTTGATAATACATACTACTCTTTGAGTTATAGCATCCACAATAGCCTTTGAAAAATTCACAAGAGCAGGATCATGATCATGATATAATTCCTCTATCATTGTATCTCTAACTATATGGAGCAAATCATCTTTAAATCTGTCAAAATATGATAGAGATACTGAAGGACCAGGTCTTTATGTTGTCACTTGCACATTATTAGCAATTAGTCTAGGCTTAACTAAGAAGCTTGCCCTTGATTTGTACACACATTCTTCTTCTTCCTCTAAATAATCCAAACCACGAACAACACAACCGGGTTGTTCCCCCCATGCATCTTTACAAGAGGTGTACTGGGGCTTTAAAAATCAGATTTTCCAGAATTTTCATGTGAGATTTTTTCACCTTCATCAATCTCTGTCTGCATTATTTTTTCAACAGATCATCTTGGATCACATTTTGACCGTCTACTGGTCGAGTGGAAGCATCATCATCACCAACATCATCATTACCACCATCATCATCCCCATCATCACAATTCACATCATCATTTCCTTCATTATTTACTGAAGTACCATCAGTACTACCATTTCTACTAGATTCATACTCCTCAGAATTTGATTTTTCAGTTTCAGCTTCTTCTTTATCAACTAGAATAGGTTATGACACTAGTAACTTGAGAGGTGGACTAGATGGTCTAAATTCTATTTTTATTTTATTAGAACTAACTGTATCAATATCACTTCTGTCATCAGGAGGTGACTCCGGATCCTTTTCAATATCCACATCATCATCAACTTTAGCTTCCCCTATTCCTTTCTTACATTACTCTCTATTTTTATTAGGAAAATCTGTCTCATCTTCCTCATCAGAATAAAATAAATTTCTTCATCAGGTTTTAAACAAGAATCTCTCATCCCCTATGGTCTCTTAGGGTGGTCAGAAATATTAAAGGAGTCATACAACTTAACTTTATCATCAACCCATGCCTTCATCCATGGATTCCAGTTAATTTTCATTCTTTTGAATATATCCTTGTTTATACAAAAACTACCAATGGATTACATACACTCATCTTCATATTCAATATAGCCCAAAATTATTAACATAGAAGAGATCTTCTTAGAGTAGAACAACGTTTTAGCTTTCATGGATGGTTCGCCATTTCAGTAATATGAACAATAAAATATCTACACAAGTTCATCTTCTCATCATTTTCCTATAAAAACAACAGGGAAAACATCTTGATACATCACAGCATCAAAATAACCCTTTCTGGGATAGATTTGGTGCTGAATAAACTAAATCAAAATTTCACTTTCACCATCTAACTTAGCAGATGTTATTCTTTTGGATTAAGAATTTCCAGTCAGCATCTTCAGAGCAAGTTCATATGAAAAATATTCAGTTGTAGGAGGAATATTACCAGAATAGTATTCATATATTCCTTAATGAGGTACTGCAAAACACTCAGCACATTTCTTTGATGAAAAAGATATTTTTTCCCTTTGACTACAGAAGATAATATTGCAGCTTCTGCTCCATCTGATACAATAGTTACGTTCAGATAAAACTCATGCACAAGCTCTGAGTTGTAGACTCGGTTATTCACACAGAACTAGTCTTTCCATCCTTGCATCTCCAATACTTTCAAAAGAGCAGACTTAATGGTTACCACCCATTTAGAACTTACAACCTATTCAGTTGTAACCACCTGAGTTTCCAACTCTAGGTTTACTAATCATTGAGTCGTGCTGCACGATTCTACTCGTTGTAGTTTCACAGGAGAGTAACCTTCAGATATATTTTTTTGTTGCATTTTCTTTTCTTTTTGGTGATTCGAGTAGTTTGAGAGGTTGAAAAGGTTTGAAGGATTTAAAAAGGTTTGAGAGGTTTAAGGGGATCGAGTTTCAGAAAAAGTAAGGTTTAGTGGGAGATGGAATGTCACAGTTCTTGGGAATAGAAATAGATACGGGTCATTAAATTATCATTTAGGGTTACAATACTAAATAAAAATCGATTATCTAAAACAATGTCTCTTTGATCAACACTGAAAGTGTTAAACACTTTATGACACAAACAGTAGAAAAAGATCGGTTTCACTAATCGGTTTCACTGATCGGTTTAACTTATCGGTTTCACTGATCTGGTTTACTGATCAGTTTAACTGATCGATCAAACCTAATTATTGCATAATAATATTCATCCTTTCTGTGCTCAAGGGTTTCGTGAATATATCAAATAGATGATGTTTAGAATCAATAAATCCTAGTGAAATATTACCCTTTTGATAATGATCTCTCAAAAAGTAATGTTTGACATCAATGTGTTTGGTCCGAGAGTGATACACATGATTCATAGAGATGCTAAATTCACCAGTGTTATCATAATTTATAGACACATGTCTAAATTGATATCAATAGTCCAATAAAGTGTGTTTCATCTAAACAATCTGTGCACAACAACTACTAGCAGCAATGTATTTTGCTTCAGTAGTAAACAATACGACATAGTTTTGTTTCTTACTACACTAAGATACCATGGACTTTTCATAAATGATGACATGTTCTAGATAGTCTCTTCCTATCTAACTTTCAACTGGAAAAGACAACATCTGAATAACTCAATAATTCAATGGATTGTCCTTTTGGATAAAACAAACCTAAATAGGTTGTGTGTTTAAGATATTTAAAAATCCATTTAACAACATGTAAATGAGATTCTTTAAGATTAGCTTGAAATCTTTCACACATGCATACACTAAACATGATATCTGTTTGACTAGTAGTAAGGTAAATTATGCTTCTAATCATACCTCTATAATTGGTTTGATAAACTGATTTCCTAGTTTCATCATCATCAAACTTATAGGTGGTACATATTGGTTTATCACATCACTTATTACTATCCAAACCAAAACGTTTCAAAATAACATTTGTATATTTACTTTGATTTAAAATAATACCATCATTCTTTTGAAAAATTAAAAAACCAAGAATATTCTTGAGTTCTCCCATTAAACTCATTTCAAATTCATTCTGCATAATTTTTAATAAGTCAATATATACAGATATTTTTAATGATCCAAATAAAATATCATCAAAATTGATTTGTACAATCAAAATATCTTCAAAAATTCTTTTATAAATAGATTGGGATCTGCAATTTCTTTAGTAAAACCTTTAGAAATATGAAAATTTGTAAGTCTGTCATTCCAAGCTCTTGAAACCTCTTATAAACCATACAAAGCTTTAATAGCTTTAAAACATTTTTTTAAATGGGGGTTTTTAAATCCAGGTGGTTGTTCAACAAAAACATATTCAATTATAAAACCATTTTAAAAGCACTTTTGACATCAATTTGATATACCATGAAAATAAGATGAGCAGTTTAGGCAAGTAATATCCTAATGGCTTCTAATCTTGCTATAGGTGCAATAGTTTTTTCATTATTTATAACTTCCTCTTGACTATACCCTTGTGCACCTTGCCTTTCTTGGTTTCTAACTGTATTTTCTGATTCATCAACTTTATTTCAAAAACCACATTTAGTGCCTATGGTCAAAGTGTCCTTGGGTCTTTCAACTAATTCTCAGACTTTGTTTCTTTCACATTTATTTAACTCTTCTTATATAGACATTAACCAATATTGATCATTGATTTCGTCATTTATATTATAAGGTTCTAGCAGTGAAATAATGGCTTGATGTTCAACCCGATTTCATAGAGAAGCTATAGTCTGTGTCCCTGTATCAAGATTACCAACAACAACATCTAAAGGATGATTCTTTAGAATCATAGTTGATCTAGTAATGATTGGACTAGATTTTTCAGGTTCTCTTATAGGTTCATATTTATCAGAAACAGGTTCTGGAACATTTCCAGAGCTGTTTGACTTTACAACAGGTTCATTGATTTTATCAGTAAGGTCCAAAACAGACAAATCTTCTTCATGATTTTCAATAGAAGGTTTAGGTTCATGTGTATCAGTTTCATAAAATTTTATGTGAACAGATTCTTCCACACACATGGTTTTCTTATTAAATACTATATAGTCTTTGCTAGTAATTAAATAATTTTAAAAAAAACCTTCATCACACATGGAAGCAAATTTTTCAAGATTATCCTTAGTATTGAGAATAAAAACATTGCATCCAAAAACTCTGATGTAACTAACATTAGGATTCCTATTATTCCACAGTTCATAAGGTGTATTCTTAAGAATAGGTCCAATCAAGACTTAATTAATAATGTAAAATGCTATATTTACAGCTTCAGCCAAAAGATAAATTGGTAGGTCATATTCATTTAGCATAGTTATTGTGATTACTTGAAGGGTTCTGTTTCTTCATTCAACTACACCATTCTGTAGAGGTGTCATAAGGGTAGAAAAGTTGTGATTATAGCCATTGGGTGAGCAGTAAGATTCAAACTCATGATTTTCAAACTCATGACCATGATCACTTTACAAGGTCCTAATCATTAATCCACTAAGGTTCTCCACAAACATGGAGTATTTAATAAAATATGAACAAGATTCACTTTGGTGAGCTAAGAAGTGTACCCAAGTATATCTAGAAAATTCATCTACTAAGACATAGACATAGTGCTTCCCATTTAAACTAGATACTCTAGAGGGTCCAAACCTGTCCACGTAAACCAACTCGAGATGTTGAGAAGTTGAATCTTCATTCTTTAATTAGAATGAAAATTTATGTTTCTTTCCATTTTGATAGGGATTAAAAACATTATTAGTTTGGAATTCATGTTTGGGTAGGTCTCTAACTATGTTCTTCCTAATCAATTTCTTAAGTGAATGAATGATGCATTGTCCTAATATTTTGTGCCAATGAGAAGAATCTTTATGAAAAGCATTCAAGCATGTAACGTTTTGTTTAGCCAAGTAATTAAAATTAACGACATAAACATTTTCATTTCATAAAACATAAAATATTAAAAAAAAATTAAAATTAAAAACCATGTAGGCATAATTTTCGTATTTAACATTGAAACAATCATCACACAATTGATAAATACTTAACAGATTAAACTTATGTCGATCAACAAATAAAAAATTGGAAATTAAAACAGAATCAGTGTTACCAATCTGGCCAAGGCTGATGATTTTTCCATTTGAATTACCACCAAAGGTGACAATACCTCCATCAACTTTGAATAAACTCTTTAAGAATGAGTAATCTCAAGTAATCTGCCTTGAACATCCATTGTCCAAGTGCCATAACTTCATATGGTATCTTTTCAAGAAAGTTCCCTACAAAACAGGTTTAAACAGAAAATGATTTTGGTACCCATATTTTCTTTGGTCCAGATAGGTTAGAAATAAAAGCCTTAGGTACCCAGATTTTTCTCATGGGTTTCATATAATCTACAAAATAAATAGATTTTGAAAGATAAAATTTAATTGTTCTATTTCAATGTGAATAATGAGTTGAAGCATATGAATTTCCAGAACCAGAACTAGCAGCATTCTATCCAAAATTAAGATTAAATCTTGTTTTAGTAATCTATCTCTGTTCAGGCTAATAGCCTGTACCAGTGGTGTATTTTTGTGCCACATGTTTACCTAACATTTGTGTAAGCGTGTCTTTTCCATTAGTGAGATTTTCTATGTCCTTCCTCAGTTTCTCATTAGAAATTTTCAGTTCAGTATTTTCCATAAGTAATTGAGCATTCTGTTCATTCTCTATATCAAGGGAATATTTAACAAATCTGGTTAAAGAATGTTGTTTCTTTATGGTTTTATACTTTTCCTTAAGCTCATTGCAGGATTCTTCTAGAATATTACAAAATTCAAATAGTTCCTCACTATACATGTTTTTATATTCAGAATCAGAATCAACATGAGAATAATATGAATTTAAAGCAAGAGTCTCCAGTGTTACCTATGATGTTTTTGTCATAAAACACATGTGAATCATGTCAGAGTCTTCATTCTTAGTATAATCAGAATCACTTGAAGTGTCTTTTGATGCACTCCAAGTTTCTTTCATTTCTTTCTTGTACTTGTTTTCCTTGTAGTCATTTTTTTGAACGTTAACTTTGGACAGTCAGCCTTAATGTGTCCTTTCCTTTTTCACTCATAACATAAAATCTCATAACTTGTTTCAGACATCTTCCAATCTGTCTTCCAATGTCCTTTATTGTAATATTTACCTTTGTAGTTTGATTTTTTGACAAATTTCTTCTTCTTATAGAACTTGAATCTCCTGGCTATTTGAGCCATTTCTACATCACTATCAGAATCTAAACTTTCACTTGTTGAGCATTCAGTAGGTATGTGAACGTTTTCCCTTTATCCTTTCCTTTTGAGGCAGATGTATTGAAGACTACGGACTTCATCCTTGGTTCATCATCTTCATTCGAATTTACATTAAGTTCTACTTCATATATCATAAGCATACCAATTAATTCCTTAATAGGTAAAGCACCAATATCACAGGATTCTCAAATTGAAACAGATGTGCCTCTCCATTTTTATGGTAAACTTCTTAATATCCTCATGATCTATTCATTTCTAGGAACAACTTTTCCAACTGAGCTCATAGTGTTCTTAATATCATTGATCCTAAGATACTTGTTAGAGATAGGTTCATCAGACTTTATTTTAAAATTGTCATATTTAATAGTGTAAGTTTTTAATATCATTTCTTTAACATTGGTTGTTCCTTCTTTATAATCTCCAAAAGTATCCAAAATTTCATCAGCATTTTTGCAAGTAGATATGTGATTAAATTATTCATCTCCTAAAGAACAATACAGAAAATTCATATATTTACACTTATTATTATAATAAAATTTAGTGGGTTCATCCCAAGTAGTCATCTCAGTGTCTGGAATCTTATATTGAGAATAAATAGTAGTCCAGATGTCGAATCCCATTATCTCTAAGTGAATTTTCATTTTATGTTTCCACTGGGCATAATTTGTACCATTGACGAATGGTGGCATGTTGGTAGCATCACCTTCTAGTCTATTATCCATAACTAGATTTTAGAAAATTTATTTAAAAAGATAAAATTTATAACTAACAGAAATTCATGATCTTTGAGATACAACTAAATTCATCGTTGAATAAACAGAGTATTTGAAAATACATTATAAATAATTTAATCCTCTAATACCAAATGTTGGTCGGAGTGGATACTAAATGCGGGGGGGGGGGGTGAATTGAGTTCCAATTAAAAATTTCTATTAAAATATTTCTATCAAAATCCCACAATTTAAAAACAAGTTAAATTGTAGTGAATTTGTAAATCTGTAATGGTTCAATTAGATTCTCAAAAGATTGATTAGGTCTCAGTTAATTTAATCAGAGGAATAAATTAACTTATGAAACTAATCTAATGATTTAAAAAAGTTACAAACACTTGATAATTTAACTATCATAGTAACATTAAAATAGATTTTTATTTCAAAGTAAAAAGCAGCGAAATACAAAATATATATAATATACATTAAACTTAATCTAAGATGCACAGTATATATAACCAAGAGGATCAGTCTCAATCCGAGACATAGTCCTCTCATACAATTTTTCTAAATTTGACCCACACCCTGGATCAGGGAAAAATACAGTAAAGAGACTATTAAGGTCTTAAAACCATTACCATAGTTCTACATGGGAAAAACAAAAGCAACAACTCTCAGGCTGTCCAGGTCACACTTGACCTCTTGCAAAAGTCACAGTGGGATACAAGAAGCTATAGAGAGTTTGGTGTGAGGATTTAATATCCTTCAGTTCAGCTTATGACACAATGTGTATCTTGAGTAGACAGATACACACACACACATTGATTAGAGTGTCAAGGAAAGGGATACAAAAGAAGAAATAATTGAGTTTAGAAAGATCTGTGTATTTGCAGATATGCTCTAGACTCATTTTGATGTTACATAATGAAGTCAGGTTCTTTCTGGTGAGGATGACTCAAACAAAAGTATCATTGTTCATCATAGATATAGCTATTTAGACTTGTGCATATGATTTTGAGTAAGGCACAACTACTAATCATTGTGTTTGTTGCAGGTGATGTATCTACTTCAGCCTCTCTGATTTTTACTGGTGTTCTTCATGTTCTCTTTGTGTTTCATGGGACTTCATACACATGAACCTTCTTTCATATATTTTTCTTTCTTTTCATTCAACTCATTATTTTTACTACAGATCTTCATTTTTATTCCTTTAGATCTGGCAAAAATAATGATTACCTTTTTACAGGTTAGAGGTACAGTTTCCTGACATCCAAAAACAATCATTAATTAATAATAGGTGCATTTAACTAAGAAAATATGACCTTTTAAATTAAAATGGTTAGTAGAATGTTCAAACAGTTTTCATGACTATTGGTGAGTCATGATATCGGTAAGTAATTTGGAATTTTCAAAGGTATTGGGAGGCCATTTTATCAGCATTGATTTCGGTAGGACATTTGATCACCATGGGTTTCGGTAGGTCATTGGATGAGCATATTTTTCGGTAGGTCATTTGATCATCATCAGTTTCGGTAGGTCATTTGATCAGCATATATTTTTTAGGTCATTTGATAAGCATTGGTTTCAGTAGTTCATTTGACCAGTGCGGTTTCGGTAGGTCATTAGATCAGTGAGACCGTTCACATCGGTGTGACCGTTCTTCATCGGTGTGACCATTCTCATCGGTGAAGCTATTGTCATCGGTGCAACCATTCTCATCAGTGCGACTATTCTTCATCGGTGTGACCGTTCTTCATTGGGGCGACCATTATTCATCGGTGTGACCATTCTTCATCGGTGCAACCAAAGGTGACTCAAGAAGATAACTAACGCTGAGTCAAAACGCACCAAGTATCTATTAAAACCATAACACATACAGGTCAATAGAAAACCATAAAAAATGATAGATACAAATATGTATACATGATTAAAAATATTTAATCACATTTAGAATAGAATTACTAGTTGACTACATTTACATATAAACAGAAATAACAATGATTTGTGATTATTAAAATAACCCTTTCACAGAGGGGTCATTAATATCCCCATTTTTGATAATCACAAATCTATGGCATAAAAGAAAATAGAAGAAAGGATTTAACATTCAGTATGATCCTCCTATGTAAACAACATATATAACCAAAGATAAACAGTTCATCAGAGAAAGCACCAGATCATAAACAAAGTGAGAGTATATCAACATAGCAGTAGTAACCATTTCTCCCCCTTACTTCATATAGTCTGACGGTATGCATGTTCTCCCCCTTTGGGATTATTAAAAAGAAAAAGAGAACATACAGAGAAAACAAAATAATGTTCCATTGAACTAACCACTAAAAAAGGTACAAGAAAAAGGAACACATAAAAGGCACCCTATCAAAAATGATAGGAATGGAAACTTCTTGCGATGTAGTAGAGATTTTCCTTTAGCAGATGGAAGAATGGATGGGCCAGAGGGTGTCTTGTGGGAATGTTGAACTGAATGGATGGAGAGAGGTGGAAAGATGGCTCTGGATGGAAGGAGAAAGTGTGCTAGGGTCACTTGTGGTTGAGTATAAGATCTTGTTGAAGGAGGCTGCTAAATGACTGGACGAATATTATAGAGATCTTGAGAAACTGATAAATGAGCAAGAGAAACAGCGGATGGACTGAGCGGCTCTGCAGTATGAAATAAAAATTCCTTAGCTTGCACATGAATATAGGGTTTGAGCAGATTGATAAAATAATGAATGACTTCACCACCATATTTCATGGACTTCTCAAAATCATCTTTATTCTGCATGAAGCTTTCGAGAATGGGATTAAAATCTTTCAACTACTGCACTAGATCCTTAAAATCATGAGTCACTTGTGGAAGCCTCAAATTGACATCCAGGACTTTAAACTGATGGTTAAACTCATGCTTGGTATAGATTTTAGAGAAATAGTGATCCACCTTTTCATTGATCACTTTATGAGCTTGAGTAGCATCAGCCAAATAAAGCCTCGCCATCTTGTGAATATGATCACTATTTTCTTTCATCTTTTTCAATGAGTCCAAATCCCAAATCTGTCCAAGTGTAGGTAACTCTTCTTTTATAACATCCATTAAAGCATTGATTTCATGACCAGAAATCTTGGTCACTATTGAGGATCTAGATTGAGCCACAATCTTTGTAATCTTAGCCTTCAACTTTCTCAAATCTGACTTCTTCAGATGTTCTATCAAATTTCTCAGAGCATCCATCATACTAGTAATGGTTGATCTAAATTATCCTGATATGGAAACTATGTAATTGACTAAATCTTTGAGAGCTTGATTTAGAGAGTTAATGTTCCTGACAATCAATTCACTAGTATTTCACAAGTCTGTCTTGATGATACTTACTACTCTTTTAGTTATAAAATCCATAGCATCCTCGAATAAAATCAGAGGAGCAGGAGCATGAGCATGAGATAATTCCTCATTCATTGTCTCTCTAACTGCCTGTAGAAACTCATCTTTAAATATATCTAAATCCGATCGATAAAGTGAATATAATGACCAATACTTTACATACATGGTTATTACTTCAAAATTTAAGCATACTTATTACAACATATAACAGAACCATGGTAGGACCGTATAGGTATAGTGTCTTTAGAAACGAGGAAACATAATCAACTAGTTCGTAAATTTTCTACGGTGTCTCCCATTTTTTTGGTCATATCTAGAGTCCCTTTTAGCATATCCTACTTAATATCCTTCTTTCTGACTAGGGGAAAAAACATATAAAATGGTGAGCTCAAATGCTCAGAATGGGTAAATAAAGGTAATATCAATCAAATCATAACATTTTGAAAATTTTAACCTGCAAGAGAGATCATAATATCATAACATGGATTAAATCATAGAAGTGAAAATGAAATCCCAATAATCATAACATAAAACATGAAACTTTTTGTCATGCCCACATAATCATAATGAATCATTTCTTAGTAGTCAAGACTCATTGCCAAGACTATCATAGAGGACAAAGTCCATTTCTGAATCGAGTTCACTTCTCATTTCAGTCTTGTATTACTGAACAAGATTAACCTTCCATTCCAGCCATGTCTATCTCATGATTTATAAATCTTTACCCAATTAATTGGATGGTTATATAGGCGCCACCCATCTCATAATGAATCCTTTCTTATGTGTGCCAAAAAATCATGAAATCAAACATCATCGCATAACATATGTAATAAAAATGGGATTCTTAAAACATCATGAAATCATAAAAAATTCATATAAGGTAAAGGACTTCATAAAAATAATTCCATCACAACATAATCAAATCAATGTAATAATAGGGATAGAAATAGAACCCTATATTGTCTTAGATGGAAAATAATTTTGATAAAACATTTGAACTCCATTCTTGAGGAAAATATCCTTTCTACTTCAAAAACATTTTACTTTCTTAACATGTCATATAATTTAAAAAAAATTAATTAAAAATAAACATGAAAACTTGTAAAGAAATATTCGTTGAAATAATGTTCTATGAATCCATTCATTCCTTATAAGTTAAAAAACATTCTTCTCGTACATTGGTTGGAAAAGTCAAAAAGTACCTCATATGAAAAACCAAAAAATATTCCTTTCATATCATTTACTAAAAACATACAGAAGGGTAAAATTTTTATTTAAACAATTGACGTAGGATATTATAAGTATTTCATATTGAGGAAACATGGATGTGGATGATAAATACACCCTAGTAAATACCAAAGTATTAACAATCTCGGATAAAAATGAGATTGTGAGCTTTTACTTTACCTTAGGTTCGATTTACTTCGTATGTGTCTGAACCTCCTGTATAATGATTTAAATAATGTTATTGACTTATTCCAGAATCATACTAATTGATATTATATCATATTTGGTCATATTCTTAGCTTCTTATTAGTAATTTTTCATTATTACTTGTTATTCGGGTATTTATTTCTTTTTGTTCTTATGCGTGTTTTTTCAAATAAATTCTTATTCATCATTTTAGGTTATAGATAACTCATATCCAGAATTTTATTAGTGTAATATATATCATATTTATTCATTCAGTTCATTTATATAATTACTATGTAATGAATATCATGTAGAAGGAGTCGCATCACATCGTGGAGACGGTAGGCCGTACGTACGCACGAGAGATGATATCATTCCCATGATCGTGGAATTGTATTGAAGTGTATTTATAAAATTTCAGAACCAATATCAATTTAAAATAATCATATATAGTGACTCATTACACCATTATACCCATCCAAGTAAGGTGGTGGTGGAAAATAGATTACACCACTGCGTGGAGACGGTATTCCGTACGTACGCACGCGTGGTGATTTCATTTTTCCGTAGGATGGATATAAGGTGAAATAGGGTTGTATCATATTTATAATAACATATCAGTATGTAATCAATACTAATGTTATTAATTTATCAGGAAACAACTAAATAAGAAGAAGTTGAAGAAGAAATAAATTTGAAAAGATCGGTAATGGATATTACCTCTTCTTTGAAACGTCTCTTATTAACTTCCTATTAGGGAACTAAAAATGGTCTTTGAAGAGAACCAGGACCTCTAGGATGATTCTATGGAAGTGGAGAAGAGATTTTGGCAGGGGTTGGCTGAGCGTGAAAGCTCAATGTTGTGTAAAGAGAAGAGGGAGGAGGTGCCCTTTTATAATGGCGGAGAAGGGCACCTTAGAAAAACTAAAAATATTATTTTATAATAAAGTCATATTCGGTTTTTAATAGCTCCAAATTGATTTATTTCGAAGATAAGGTGGGGATGGGTTGATATCGTATCAACCAATAGGTTTTAGACATGTTTAGGTTACTATTTTATCCTTATCATTTAGATTTAACTCTATGTTAAATAATTTAACTTTTACCGTGTCTTTTTGTTTTCTTACAATATATGGTTAATAAACTTACTATAACAATCCAAAAGAACCCCAAGTGGGTTATTATTAATATATATGCTTATCTAAGTCATTTTACCAATCCATAGATTTTTATGAATATAAAAACAATTAATAATATAATATTTGTTTTAAAAACTATTTTATGTCAATTTTGACACTATTTGGTACATGATTTTTGTGAAATTAATAACATAATGATAAGTTCAAAACAAGTTAATTAATTCAACACTAACATGTCATATTAACCTAGAAAATTACTGTGATTTATTTAAAGTATCAAATTACATTTATTTGTGCATTTATAAAATCAATTATGTTAATATTTTCTTAATAATGTAATTACTCCATCATCATTATGTCATAAATAAATTAAATTATTTAAGTCTAAAAATTATAAATAAAATATCATTATGTAGGAAATCTTTTTATAATTATAATTAAACTTTATAATTGGATTTATCTTATGTATAACCCTATATTAAAAATGTTTTAGTTATTAAACATCGATTTTAACTATTTTAACTCTTCTTTAAGTAAAATAATATTAAATGTCCTAATCTAATCCAAGGGGACCTAAATGGTCATATTATATTCATAAGGGTGTTTTTGGTCGAATTAAACTTATCTAATAGAATTAGGACATGTGTTAGGGTAATAGTAACATCATTTTTACCCTTAATCACCCTATTAACTATTAACTGCGGTAAATAAAAATAAAAAGTTACTAGTCACCAAAAATTATTATCAGCTCATTGAACCACATTTTACTTACTAATATCAACAATTTCTCTCAGAATTTTGAATTCCCATTTACAGAAGTGGTAAAATTATGTTTTATGCAAAATTCAGTTTTTTTAACTATCGCTTAGTGGTTTCACTATTCATCAAAAAATGAATGTGTTCAGAAAAATACCAAAATTTCACCCTAGGATAATTTCGATATTCTGATTCCAAAAATGAAGTTCATTTTTAAAGATAATGTTTATAAAATTTGAAAAAGTGGTTTTTACTATTCATAACGAATATTTTATATAGCATATCATTGTTTAGTGAAATTCAGTATTGCGTACAACGCAAGCTATCGAGGAAAGTCACGATTACGTGTAATGCAAGACAAGATAGTGTTGTGTCTAGTGAAATATTTCTTTGATGATGTATATAACATAAAAACAAAATATTTCTCATAAAAATCTCCGGTGTTACAGTGAAGGACCAGGTCTTTCTACTATAACTAGCACATTCTCAAAAACAAGTCTACCCTTAACTGAGAGGTTTTCCCTTGCTTTGTGCACCCCTTCATCATCTTCCTCTAAATAATCCAATCCTAGACCATCAAAACCTGGGTGTTCCTCCCATGATACATTACAAGAGGTATAATGGGGATTTACAAAATAACCTTTTACTGAATTTTCATTTGAGATTTCTTGAATTACAACAATCTCTGTCTGCATTGTTCTTTCAGCCTCAGGACCGTCTTCTTCTTAAACATGTTGTGGTTGTGGATCATCTTGGATAACATTTTGACCCTAAACTAGTCGAACAACAGCAGCATCATCACCACCATAATCATTACCATCATCATCATCACCATTATCACCATTTCCATCTTCATTTCCATCATTATATACTGACGTTTCATCAGTACTACCATTTCTACTGGAATCATACTCATCAGAACTTGATTCTTCAATTTCAGCTTATTCTTCATCACATAGAAGAGGTTCTGACTCTGGTAACTTGAGAGGTGGACTAGCTGGTCCAAATTCCATTCTTCTTTTCTTAGGACTAACTATATCCATATCACTTCTGTCATCAAGAGGTGACTCAGGTTCCTATTTAGTATCCACATCATCATCAACTTCAGCTTCCCCTATTCGTTTCTTACTCGACTATCCAGTTTCCTTATGAACTCTTGTCACCTATTCATCATCAGAATAAACTACTTCTTCATCATGTTTTAAACTAGGATCTCTAATCCCCTTTGGTCTCTTAGGATTGTCAGAAGGATTAAAGGATTCATAAAACTTCTCTTCATCAACAACCCATGCCTTCTTCCATAGATTCCAGTTGATTTTCATTTTTTGCAAATATCCTTGTCAATACAAAAAAAACTACTTGATGATATACACTCATCTTCATCGTCAACACTGCCCAAAAACATTAACGTATCAGTGATTTTCTTAGAGTAGAATAAGGTTGTAGCTTTCATGGATGGATTCACTATCTCAGAAATATGATATTAAAATATCTACACAAGATTATATTTTCATAATTTAGAAATAAAAACAATAGGAAAACATTTTGATACTTGATTGAAGAAAAATAACCCTTTCTGGGACATATTTGGTGCTTAATAAGCTTAAACAAAATTCAAATTTCACCATCTAACTCAGCAATTATTATTCTTCTGGATTCAGAATTGTCATTCAGCATCTCCAGAGCATGTTCATACAGAATAATATTTAGTGGTAGGAGAACTATTACCATAATAGTGTTCATATCTACTTTTTGAGGTACTCCCAAACACTCATCCAATTTCATTGAAGAAAAAGATATCTTTTTCCCTTTGAGTACAGAAGTTAATCATGCATCTTCTGCTCCATCCAATACAATAGTTATGTTTAGATAAAAATCACGCACAAGCTATGGGTAGTAGAATCGGTTATTATCATAGAACCATTCGTTCCATCTTGGCATCTCCAATACTTTCAAAAGAGCAAACTTTCTGGCTCGAACTGATTCAAAACATACTTCTTTTTCATCTGTAACTACCCGAGTTTCTATCTTCGGGTTTGTTGACATTTGAGTTGTGCTGCTCGATTCTACTCATTGGCATTTCATAGAAGAGGAACCATCAGATTCCTTGATTTTTAACTTTTTTCATTTCCATTTGGATTTTCTAGAAGTTTGAGAGGTTTAAAAGGTTTGAATGATTTAAAAAGATTCGAGTGGTTTAAGAGGTTCAAGTTTTAGAAAATGTTAGGTTCAGAGAGAGATAGAATGTCACAGTTCTTGGGAAAAGAAATATCTGCGGGTCATTAAATTTATCATTTATGGTTACTATTATAAATATAAAATAGTTTAAGCAAAAAACGTCATTTTGATAAACACTGAATGTGTTAAATAGTGAAAGACACAAACAGTAGCAGAAGATCAGTCCCACTGATCAGATTCACTGATTGGTTTCACTAATTGGTTTCACTGATCGGTTTCACGTATCGGTTACACGGATTGATCATACCTTATTCTGGATTAATAAAATTTAACCTTTTTGAGCTCAAGCGTTTCATGAAGATATCAGCTAATTTATGTTCAGAGTCAATAAATTCTAGAGAAATATCACCCTTTTGATAATTATGTCTCAAAAAGTGACGTCTGACATCAATTCGCTTTTTCATAGAGTGAGACACAGGATTCTTAGAGATGCTAATTGCACTAGTGTTATCATAATTTATAGATACATGTCTAAATTGATATCCATAGTCCTATAATGTGTGTTTCATCCATAGAATCTGTGCAAAACAACTACTGGCAGCAATGTATTCTTCTTCAGTAGTAGACAATGCAACAGAGCTCTAATTCTTACTACACCAAGATACCAGGGACTTTGCTAAAAGATGACATGTTCCGAATGTGCTCTTCATATCTAACTTGAAACTGGCAAAGCCTGCATCTAAATAACTTGTTATGTCAAAGTATTTTTTTGGTTAAAACAAACATAAATTGGTAGTATGTTTAAAATATTTAAAAATCATTTTATCAACAAGAAAATGAGATTCTTTAATATTATCTTGAAATCATGGACACATGCATACAATAAACATGATATCTGGTCAAATAGTAGTAAGGTAATGTAAGCTTCAAATCATACTTCTATAATTGGTTTGATCAATTAACTTCCCAGTTTCAACATCATCCATCTTATAAATGGTACTCATAGATGTATCACTTCCATTATTACTATCCAAACCAGTATGTTTCAAAATATCATTTTCATATTTAATTTGATTCATAATAATACCATCATTATTATGAAAATTTGAAAACCAAGGAAATACTTGAGTTCTCTCATTAAACTCATTTCAAATTCATTTTGCATAATTTTGGAGAAGTCAGTACATAATTAATTTTTAGAAGATTAAAGTTAATATCATAAACCTAGATTTGTACAATCAAAATATCTTCCGAAATTATTTTAATAATAAGAGTGGGATCTGTAATTCCTTTAGTAAAACCGTTAGAAATATAAAAATTAGTATGTCTATCGTACAAATCTATTATAGACCATTTTAAACAATACAAATCATTAGAAAGATTAAAAACATGATTTTCAAAATTTTGGTTTGTAAATCAAAGTTGTTGTTCAATAGAAACATCTTCAATTATAAAACCATTTAGAAAAGCACTTTTGACATCCATTTGATATAACATGAAATTCAGATGAGCATAATGGGCAAGTAAGATCCTAATGGCATCTAATTTAGCTACATTTCGAAAGGTTTCGTCATAGTCTATACCTTCCTCTTGACTAAATCCTTTTGCAACTCGCCTTTCTTAGTTTATAACTATATTTACTAATTCATCAACATTATTTCTTAAAACCCATTTAGTGCCTATAGTCAAAGTTTCCTTAGGTCTTTCTACTAATTCCCAGACATTGTTTCTTTCAAATTGATTTAACTCTTCTTGCATAGCCATTACCAAAAATTCATCATTGATTGTTTCATTGATATTTTTATGTTCTAGCTATGAATGAAAGGCTTGTTGTTCAACTTGATTTCATATAGAAGCTCGAGTCTCTGTCCCTCTATCAATTTACGAACAATAGCTTCTAAAGGTTGATTGTTTAGAATCCTAGTTGATCTAGAAAAGATGGGACTAGAAATTCCATGTTCTTCTCTAGGTTCGGATTCATCAGAAGAAGGTTCTGGAATATTTCCAGAGCTGGTTGACTTTACAACAGGATCATTGATTTTATCATTAAGGTCCAGAACAGAAAAATCTTCTTGATGATTTTCAAGAGAAGGATTAGGTTCATGTGGATCTGTTTCATCAAATTGGATGTGAAAAGATTCTTCCACACACTTGGTTCTCCTATTAAAAACATTATTCGCTTTTCTAGGAATTGAATATCCTAAAATGAGTCCTTCATCAATCATAGAAGCAAACTTGTCAAGACTATCCTTAGTATTGAGAATAATAACATTCTATCCAAAAATTCTGAAGTAACTATCTTTAGTTTTCCTATAATTCCATAGTTCATAAGGGGTCATCTTATGAATAGGTCTGATCAAGAATCTATTGATAATGTTACAAGCTGTATTTATGGCTTAATCCCAAAAATAAATTGGTAGGTTATATTCATTTAGCATAGTTTTTGCTATTTCATGAAGGGTTCAGTTTTCTCTTTCTTCTACACCATTCTGCTGAGGTGTCCTAGGTGAAGAAAATTTGTGATTATAGCCATTGTGTGAGCAGTAAGATTCAAACTCATCATTTTCATACTGATGATCATGATCACTTCTCAAGGTCCTAATCTTATGTCCTCTAATGTTATCTACAGTCTTTGAGTATTTAACATAATAAGAAAAAGCTTAACTATTATGAGATATGAAGTAAACCCAAGTATATCTAGAAAATTCATCTACTAAGACATAGACATAGTGCTTCCCATTTAAATTAGAAAATCTTGTGGGTCCAAACAAGTCCATGTGAACCAACTCTAGAGGATGAGATGTTGAAACATATTTATTTAATTGGAATTAAATTTTATGTTGCTTTCCCTTTTGACAGGGATTACAAATTTATCTGTTTGGAATTCAAGTTTAGTTAGGTCTCTAACTAAGTTATTCCTAGTCAATTTTCTAAGTGAATGAATGTTGCAGTGTCCTAATCTTTTGTTCCAATGCCAATACTCTTTTTGAAAAGAATTCAAAAAAGTAACATTTTGTATATCCAAGTAATTCAAATTAACAGCATAATCATTTTCATTTCTCAAAAAAGAAAATACTAAAAAAATAGAATTAAAAACCTTTCAGGTATCATTTTAAAATTGAACATTGAAACCATGATCATATAATTTTAAAAAATAATTAACAAATTATACTTAATTCCATCAACAAATAAAACATATGAAATTAGATCTGAATCATTGTTACCAATCTGGCAAAGGCCGATGATTTTTCCTTTTAAATTATCACCAAAGGTGACATGCCCTCCATCAACATTGATTAAACTCTTGATGAATGAGTAATCTCTAGTCATATGCCTTGAACATCCACTATCCAAGTACCATACCTACCTATGGGAACTTTTCAAGAATGTTTTCTCTAAAACAGATTTAAACAGAAAATGATTTTTGTACCCACAATTTCTTCGGTCTTGATATGTTAGCAAGAAAAGCCTTAGGTACCCAGATTTGTCTCATGGGTCTCATATAATCTAATAAATCAACAAATTTTGAAAGATAAACTTTATTTGATTTATAGAAATGTGAATAATGAGTTGAAGGATATGAATTTCGAAAACTAAAACTAGTAGTATTCTGTCTAGATTTAAAAATAAATCTAGTTTTAGTAATCTGTTTCTATCCAGGCTGATAGCCTATACCAGTGGTGTATTATGGTGCCACTTGTTTACCTAACATTTGTGTATGTGTGTCTTTTCTATTAGTGAGATTTTCTATGTCGTTCCTAAGTTTCCCATTTGAAATTTTCACTTCATTATTTTCCTAAGTAATTGAGCAATCTTTTTATTCTCTATATCAATGGTTGATTTAATAGAGCTGGTTAAGAAATAATGTTTCTTTAAGGTTTTATACATTTCCTTAATCTATTTATAGGTTTCTTCTAGCATATTACAATATTCAAATAGTTCCTCACTAGACATGTTTTCTGATTCAGAATCAGAATCAACACAAGAATAATATGAATTTAATGCAGGAGTTTCCAGTGTTACCTCAGATGTGTTTGTCATAAAACACATGTTAGCCTTGTGAGAGTCTTTGTCCATAGTAGAATCAGAATCACTTGAAGTGTCTTCTAAAGCACTCCAAGTTTCTTTCATTGCTTTCTTGTAATTGGTGTCTTTGTAGTCATATTTCTTTTTGAAATTTATCATTCAACGGTCAACCTTAATGTGTCAATTCCTCTTCCACTCATAATAGACAATCTCATCACCCTTATTAGACTTGTTCCAATCATTATTTCAGTGACATCTGTTGTCAAATTTAACTTTGTAGTTTGATTTTCTAAAGAGTTTCTTCATCTTGTTGAAAATATTGAATCTCTTGGCTATTTGAGCCATCTCTACATCACTATTAGAATCTGAACATTTACTTGTTGAGATTTTAGTAGGTATGTGAACATTTTCTTTATCCATTCCATTTTAGGCAGATGACTTGAAGGCTATTGACTTCATCCTTGGTTCATCATCTTCTTCATTATTATCATTAAATTCTTCTTCATACATCATAAGCATACAAATTAATTCTTTAACAGTTAATGCACTAATATCAGAGGATTCTCTAATTGAAACAGATGTGCCTCTCCATTTGTCTAGAAAACATCCTAATATCTTCATGATTTGTTCTTTTGCAGGAACAAATTATCTAAGTGAGCTCATAGTGTTGCCAATCTCAATGAACCTGAGATACCTAACATAGATAGGTTCGTCAGACTTCATTTTAAAATTAACGTATTTAATAGTGTAAGTATTTAATCTCATTTCTATAACATTGTTTGTTCCTTTATGAGAAACTCCCAAACTATCCAAAATTTCATAAGCAATTTTGCAAGCAGATATGGGATTAAATTCTTCATCTCCAAAAGCACAATACAAGGCATTGAGAGCTTTACAGTTATTATTATAAACAATTTTTGGAGGTTCATCCCTTGTATTATTCTCAGTGTCTAGAATCTTATATTGAGTTTCTATAGCAGTCTAGATGTCGAATCCCATACTCTCTATGTGAATTTTTATTTTATGTTTCCACTGGGCATAATTTGTACCATTGATGAAAGGTGGCATATTGGTAGCAATACCTTCTAGTCTGTTATCCATAACTATATTTTAGAAAATATATATAAAGAGATAAAATTTAGAACAAACAGAAATTTAAGATCATTGAGATAAAACTAAAATCACAGTTGAAAAAACAGAGTATTTGAAAATCATTTATAAATAATTTAATCCTTTGATACCAAATGTTTGTTAGAGTGGATACTCAAGAGGGGTGTGAATTGAGATCCAAGTAAAAATTTTTGTTAAAATATTTCAATTAAAATCCCCCTATTTAAAAATAAGTAAAACTATAGTGAATTTGTAAATCATTAAAGGATAAATTAGATTCTCAAAAGATTGATTATGTCTCTGTTAATTTAATTAAAGGATTATATTAAGTTTTGAAACTAATATACTAATTTACAAAAGTTACAAATAATTGATAATTTAACTATCAGAGTAACTTTAAAATAGATTTGTATTTCAAAGTAAAACAACAACATAATAAAAAATATATAAAATATAATTTAAACATAATCAAAGATGAACAATAGATATAACCAAGAGGATCAGTCTCATGTCGAGACTTAGTCCTCTCAAACAATTTATATAAATTTTATCCACACCCAGGATCGGGGAAACAATAATACATAGACTATTCAGGTATTAATACCTCTACCACAGTTCTACATGGGAAAAACAAAAGCAACTACTCTCAGGCTTTCCAGGTCACACTTGAGCTCTTCCACTACTCAGTGGGATATAAGAATGTATAGAATGTTTGGTGTGAGGATTTAATATCCAAAAGTTCAGCTCAGGATACAATGTGTATCAAGAGTAGATGGAAGTACACACACACACGACTCAGAGTGTTATGAAAAGCAATACAATAGATGAAATAATAGTGTTTAGAATGCTCTGGGTATTTGCAGATATCCTCTAGACTCGTTTTGATGTTGCAGATGGAAGTCAAGTACGTTCTAGTGAGGATGAATCATACCTAAGTATCATTGTTTTTCTCAAATATAACTATATATACCTGTGCATATGATTTTCAGTATGGCAAAACTACTCTACTTTTTCTTTGTTCTCGGTGAAGGATCTACTTCGGGCTCTCTGATTTTTTCATGTGTTCTTCAAGTTCTCTTTGTGTTCCTTGGGACATTATACATGTACACCTTCATTCATATATTTTTCTTTCATTTCATTTATCTCTTTCTTTTTACCGCAGATCTATATTTTTATTCCTTGAGATCTATAAAAAACAATGATTACCTTTTTACATGTATCAGGTAAGGTTTCCTGACATCCAAAAACCAACATTAATTAATAGAAGGTGTGTTTTACAAAGAAAATATGACATTTGGAATTAAAAGGGATAATAGAAAGTTTAAACAGTTTTCATGACTATCGGTGAGTCATGATATCAATAAGTCATTTTGAATTTGTATCGGTATTGGTAGGTCATTTGATCAGCAATGGGTTGGGTAGGTCATTTGATCAGCATCGGTTTCGGTAGGTCATTTGATCATCATCGGTTTCGGTAGGTCATTTGATCAGCATAAGTATCAGTAGTTTATTTTATTAGCATTGATTTTAGTAGGTCATTTGATCAGCATCAGTTTTGGTAGGTTATTTGATCAGTGCGGTTTTGGTAGTTCATTTGATCAGTGCAACCGTTCGCATCAGTGTGACTGTCCTTCATTGCTACGACCGTTCTCATCGGTGCGACTGTTGTCATCTGTGTGATCGTTCTCATCGATGCAACCATTCTTCATCGGTGCGATCATTCTTTATCGGTGCGAACCTTCTTCATCGGTGCGACAGTTCTTTATCGGTGCGACCAACGGTGACTCAAAAAGATAACTAACGATGAGTCAAAAACATGAAATACACACCAAGTGTCTGTTCAGACCAGAACACTTACAGGTCAATAGAAAACCATAAATAATCATATATAAACAAATGTAGACATGATTAAATATATATAAACACATTTAGAATAGAATGAATAGTTTACTACATTTACTTATATAAAGAAATAACAATGATTTGTGATTGTTGAAATAACCATTTCACAGAGGGTTCAACAACTTAGTTAGATATTAATTTTGAATATATAATCCTCTTACTAAGTTGATAGAGAGTGGGTTTTTGTTTTCATGGAAATATGAATGATATGATAAATTCAAATAATTAAAGAAATTGTGGGTCGGTGGGACCATGATTACACTAGTCGATTGTGGAGAAGGTCTTGTGATGTATAATGATGCATAAAATAAAATATCAGGATTATTCCTCTTATATAATGATATGTTCATAGTATATGACTCATAAATTAAAATTTAATTATAAAATTATGAGACACATTATTGAGAGTTTATCAGGTCTATTTCTGCATTAAATATATATATAAATTATCTATATGGTTAATGTATAGATATGTGTACGTAAAATAAAATCATTATGTTTATATTGATAAAGAAAATGTTGAAGAAACACCAATTAATTTTGTTAGAGTTGATCAAAGATTATTTATTTTTAATAATTTACCACCATTGAAATGTGAAAAAGGTTCTTAATAAACTATTTTAGAAAGACTGTGTCGGTTTTTCCATGATGTGGTTTTAAAGAGATCTAATATTAATTGATTTTCAGATGTGGGATCTTGAAATAATTGGTAAAAAGGATAAATATGATATCATATAACATGAACTCTCATATCTGGTGCTACAAAAATAATATTTCCATGTATAGATTTGATGGAGATAAATGTGATCCAATTTTAAGCACTTGAAACAAATAAAAGAAAACCAAAAAATTTGAGTGCTTACATACCCATGTACCATTTAGTTTTAGTGTATTAGAGGATTAATAAGGAATAATACTAAAGAAAGGTTAAAATAATATAAAACCCATATCTGGATTTACTAGATATAGACTCTGATTCAAAAACAATCAACATTGATATTATACACAAGACTATAACTTATATAAACATTATAAAATGAGTGGTGAGAAAAACATATCTTAGTAAGCATTTTTTAAAAAATATTTGAAATAATTTCAATTTAAAAATAATTTATAAACATTTTTTACAATATTCAAATTTTTATCAAACAAACACAATTTATTTTAATAAATAATTTCCTATAAATATCAATTTAGGGTTTTTAAAATCCATAAGAAAATCGTATAAAAACATTTTTTTAAAATAAAAATGATTTTGATAACCAATTTGTTTTCAAAACATAATATCATTTGAAATAAATTTATATTTTTATTTGAAAACAAAATTATTAATTTTGAAAATAATATATCTATTTGGAATCTAATGTTTTTAGAACTCATTAATAAAACATAATGTCCTCTAGAAATATTAAAGGTGTGAAAATCCCAATATGGAAAAAAGAATCTTTTTTATGTTGTGGTTTCATTCCCATTTCGCCATCATTATTATCAATACCGAAGATCCAAAATTTTTAAAAATCTTTCTTATAAGTCTTTTATTTCCCAAAATAAATAAATTAAGAATAAAAAATATAAAACATTAGTTATTTTAAATAAATTATTATATTGGAAAATAAACATAAAAATGATTCATTCAAATAAAATAGATATGTTTAGAATGATTAATAAATAGTAACAAAATATACGATGCTATTATAAATAATTATTTGAAATAAATATTATAAATATTATTTTTTAATTTTTAATGGAAATGATAAATATATAGCATGGAATTAATATGAACATAATCGTAAATGAAATCACAAGTAATAATAATTACTATACTCAAAAACCATTTCTTGATATTAAAAAACAACGAAATAGATTAAAAAAACCCCTCTTCTGTTAATATTTAAAATATAAATAATATTTCAAAAAATATAATAAATGTTTTTTATGAATAAAAATGATTTTACAATAATAATGGTGTTCCATGAAATCATATGACATATGTTTATAAATCGTATCTCCTCTGAATAAAATATTTTATAAAAAAAACTATTTTAATAAAAAAATTACCTTACAAGTATTCCATAAAAAATAGTTTTCCTCCAAAGGATTAAATCAATAGAACCACAAGACACCATATTTTAAGCTTTCTCTATTTGGATATAGACTTCCCAAGAATAAAAGGAAACACACACACTCTCTCAAAATTTTTATTCAATCTATTGTTTGAGAAAAAAATTTAAATCCAAGAGAAGTAGAATGTATCATATGGTTATGTAATAATAATCTCTATAAAGATGATTCTAAACTATATACTAATGATTTAAATAATAATTTATTCAGGTATGATATTATTTATAATAACCTTAAATAAATATATTGATTCATTCAAAAATAATATTCTCGTTCCATTACGATTCACCAAGAAAAAATTATCTCCCTATTAATAAATAAAGAACTACCATAATATATCAATTTCCGTAATCATCCTATTATTTAAAATAAAATATTTTATAAACTACAAACATCAAGATTCCATGGATGATGGAACAATTTTTTCATATAACATATGCTGGAAAATATTCTAGTTCATGTGGATTGATAAATTCATTTTAATAGAAACTACTCTTGGTATTTGTGTTGTATTTAATTAATATTCATATTCTTTGATAATATAAATGAAAAATAAGTCAAATGAGGATGATTTTTTTGAACATGAGGTACATTATATATTCATATATACAGTAACTTTTGTGTGTGATGGTTGAAGAAGATTAGGAAAAAATGGAATGCAAAACCATTATTCTCAACACTTCACCTCACCCTTTTATAGAGGATACACAAATTCTTTTGCTTGATTAGTGTCAAATAACTTTCTCTGATATAATTTTTTTATACTCTTACATTGACTCAATAATCTCAGGGCTACCCATATATAGTCTATGCATTAGTTGTTCTACCCTTATGTGATTCTACTTATACCCCTAATAGTGGACCAAACCCTTATGCATCTGTGGGTGATGACATTATAAAGGTGTTTTCATACACTTACTTAACATGGAACTTAAAATTTAGTGAGTTATATAATTATAAAACATACATATACATTTCATTGGTTTTTTACTATAAATTCATTTCTATAAAGAATTTAATTTAATTTATTATATTATGAAAATTTAATCCTATAAAAATAAAATTTTCTAATAATAATTTTAGAACACCATCATATTCTTTTTCATATATAATAGTAAAAAACCCAAAAATAAATAATTTATTTTTAAAACCTAATTTCCAAAACATTAATAAAATAATATCTATAAATTTCATTGCAAAAAAGTTACTTCCGAGTAATTAAAAATCACATGAAATTTATGTACACTATATTACGATTGAATTTAAATTTATTTAATAAACTCATTATAGAAATTTTTTTATTTTTATTAACATTAAACTATTATTAGAAAATTATATTCAACATTTTATAATAACTCATTAAATATTTTATAATCATAACACCATATTATGAATAAAACATAAAATTTATTTGTTAATTAATATAATTTTTGGTTTATTTTAACTCAGTATATTTTTTGAATACATTATTATTTAATAGTGAAAAAATGTACTCACCCATGGGGTATTCAATTCCTCCTATATTAATTAACATTAATTACTGTATTTTTGTACATATGTAAATACTAAATATGAGTCCTGAAGCATCAGCTTATAATTACACTATTTTTATAAAATATTCATTTACATTCACATAATATGATACTTGTTTTCAATAATATTTCATTAAACTACCAAAATCATTAAGAAAACTATCAGATCATCTTTTAATGTCACTCATGAAGTAATAGGGTCCATAATGTGTAGAAACATCATAATTTGTTTTCATAATATTCTATTTAATTTACCTAAATAAAACTAGTACATTTTAGATCAAATTGGGGTAAACATTGTAAAATACGTGGAAATGTACTATTAACATATAATATCAAAACATCTATTTAAGATTTCCATTTGATAAAATAATGTAATATAGTCAGTTTTGAGAGTTGTAATATTTTATTTTTCTAAAATATAAAACTCATTAATCAATAAAAATAAAAATTATATACATATAGGCCACACAGAGGTACCCATATTCCACAGCTTGATTAAAATCACCTAATGTTTCATAATTTTCATATAAAGTGATGAATTTGAAAATATCCTAATAGTAATTAAATTTCTGAGAGAAGTGAGAATGATGAGAGTATATAATTTGTTAATAGAAAAACAATGATCCAAAAAAATATTTTGGTATGGAAGAGGTATTAGATATTTATAAAATTTCATTTCATGCAACCCATATATTGGAAAAAAGAATCAGAGTCATCTAATCATTACATGTTTATTATAATTTAAATAAAATAATCAATAGGGTATAATAATGTCATGTGATATTTAATTCATTATATCTCAAAATTATAAATTAATATATTAAAATCATATAATATATTTTACATGATAAATTTTATCATTCAAACAACAACAAGTACTAATTTATATTTTTCTTATTTAAATATCTATGAATAATGTTTTTGATTGAGAATTGATAATTATCTCAGAATTTGGAAAACTAAAATCAGATAAACTCTCATAAAACAAAAATCATCCAAATTCCTCTTATCTAAATAACAAATAATGTTAATATATTTTATTTTATTTCCTCTTTAAATCATAACATCTCCCTAAATTAAAAATTATCATCAAATCATTTAACTGTAATATCCAATGTTTTCTATACCATTACTCTAATTCCAAATGTAAAATCCCCAAACACACACTCTCTAATTTTGTGGTAAACATTTAACCTTTATATTTACAAATTTGGTACCTATAATAATGAACCAATTTTAACACTTTAAATACATATAATGTAAAAAAAATATTGGGTCACTTATACAACCAAGGACATTTTGGGTTTTGCATTTTAGAGGATTATATTGCCGTAAAAATCAATGTTTAAAAGAATTCAACATACCCTCATCCATATTAACTTGAGATATAATATTAATAAAATCCATTCACCAATGATGTTGTAATCAATACTATACTTTGGAAAAAAAATTGTAACATAGGATGTGGAAAAAATTGCTTAATAAGGGTATTTAAAAGAAGAGGTGAAATCCTTAAAATTTAAAAATTATAAAAACATTTCTTGAAATTGTTTCCATTTATAACAAATATAATATGATATAAAAAATTTATTTACCCTAAATATAAATTTTGGGTTTTCAAAATCTATAAGAGATACTTTCTAAAATATTGATTGAAAATATTACAAATTTTAAAGCATATTTTATTTCAAAACATATTATCCTTTGAAAGAAATTCATATTTCTTATTAAAAAAAAATGTGAAACATGAAATTTATATATATTTTTCATAATTTAATTACAAATACTCATTTGTAGAAAACACAGATCTAAAAGGCCACATGTATTTGGATGTCTAAGTAAAAAATCCACAAAAATAAAAAGCTTTATTTTAATCTCCCTAATAATCTCTTTAATCTAATCGATATCCTAAAACATTAATGGGTATACTAGAAATTATACATTAAAAAGTGGTGAGATAAAAATCCCATCAAGGGAATAGTTATGATTAGGAAACATAACATTTGAGTCAAATTTATAATATGTTATCAAAAAAGAGAAGGATTGCGAGTAATCATTTGGGAGTATAATGTAAAAATAAATGTATCATAAAAACATGGGATAGTTGGAAATATGAGAGAAACAAATTAAATTTAACAAACACGAGTCAAGGATAAATTTTAATATAATATCACATTTTGTATAAATCCCATGATGGGATAGGATTACACCCTAATACAATCCAAGATGCCAATTTGTTTTACAACTACAGTGCATCTTTTTTATTTTCAAACACTTCAAAGGGAAAATTGTGAACCCACACAACTAACCAGATCAAGAAGAAAATGAAACTACAGAATTGTTAAATGAATTTTTATGTTGGTTAGAATTAATCTCTCTATACAATTTCTAGGGAATATAATTAACATGGATGCCTGGATCATCCACCAAGATGTCTTCATAATGGTGTGATGGATAATCCCATGATTGTATGTATTCCACTTTTCTAATATTACACATGTTAATCACTATAATAATTATTTGGTATATCATGATGATATATTTTTCTTTATCTAGGGTAATGTCTACTTGTATCATTCTTGTCATCAATTGATCATTATATTCCATCATCACCTTAATCATTAGAACACACTACACAATTTCTTCTCATATAAGAATTAACAGTTCCATGTCATGTTCCATAGGTACTTATTTATAATGCTGAGGACCATTAGGATTCCCAACGACCTGCTACTATATATATGGGTTTGCAACATCCTTCTCCGACCACAAATCCTCTAGATGTCGTGGTACCTCCCAAAGTTGACCCTATTTCTTCTCTTTTGCATCTTCTAGAGGATACTCCAAAACATCCAAGCTCCCCTCAACATGTCTCTTTGGGGACCTAGTGTCCCCAACATGTTGATCCTACTAAATAATAATCATTATATAATTTACATTTTTATACTTAAATTAAAATTAAAAAAACATTCAAATATGGTTAGGAAAAAATGAATTATATTATAACTATGGAGATGGTAAATTGTACGTATGCATGTCTAATGTTTCAATTTTTGAACAACCATGATGGAAAGTAGGTAAGTGTTATTCTAAATTTTATAGAAATGTAATAATATCCTAAATATAATATTATTTCTTTAAATATTCCCAAATATACCATCCATGGGATGTGGTAGTTAAAAACTAACCACATCGCTTCCGGAGGTGGTAGTCTGCCACACACATAAATGATATTATCAATTTATGATGGATAGTTAGGTATAAAGGTATAAGTTATATCAATTTTATTGAATTATTAACGTTAAATTAATATCATATAGCTACATTAAATACATTTTCCTAAAAATCCATGTGATGCGATTATGGAAAACGAATTACATAGTTCTGTGAGGTGAAAGAATTCCGTCCACACAAAAAATGGTTTTGTTTCTAATTTATTGGAAGTAGAGATGAATTTAGGTAATTAATGTAACATAATATCATATTATTATATGGTAGTTACTGATTATATAATAATATGATGACTTAGTAATTTTTTATGGATGTATAAGAATAAATGAAACAATAATGCTCAGTTAAAAATGTTACGTGTCATTCCGACAACCTATTTGGTATTATTTCTCAATACTTCCAGATTGGGATTATTAGAAAAAGGATTTTAGAATGAGGGTATAAAAATAATGCTGGTATTTGGGTTGGAATTTCCTAAAACAATGGGTTATGTAATTGTGGAATGGATGAGAGATGAGGTTCCCTTTTATAAAGGAGGAATAATGACATTCTTTTAAATATCCAAAACAGTTTAATACTATGATTTATCACTCATGAAAACTTCCCCTAAAATAAATAAATAAAGTATTTTAGGATATAAAAAACTAATACACACTTATACCATTCATATAAAAAATTATACATGGTATCCCCTTTACCTTTATGCTTACCCACTTTTGTCTTATAATCTTATTTTACCACGGTAACATGATTTTCATTGTTTTTTCTATTCAGTATGACTAGAAAATATTTTTAAGTTATTATATAATATTAATTAGTCTAATTCCTAATAATTAATCTATTTTATCAAATTAAATATATATAATTGGAATAATTTAATTTTAAAATAAACCTACAAAAGTGGCAAAAAAACATGTTTTCATGGATTGCATTTTTCACGCATAAGATGATATTATAATAACTATATGAATATTAATATTAGATAAATGAAATAAAATTAATATTTATTGATATAAAATATTTATTTTCCAATTATGTTATTATTCATTGTGGTTCATTTTTATTATTTAATATCGAGAAACATTATTCACATTAAAATACTATTCCCTAAATTCTATTTTAAAGCCTAAAAATAATCTTGTATTAAAATATAGTGTAAAATTACTTAAATATAATTAATTATATTAAATATTATTAAAAAATAATTAAATTACATTTAAATAATATTACAATAATAATGGTAATTATAAATTATTTACTTTATCAAGTTAAATGAGAATTTTAAAAATAAAAAAAAAAATTCACCACTCACTAAAAATCATTATTTTAAGAGAAATCACAAAATTTCACCTTAAACTTATACAAATAATTTCATCTAAAAATTATGCTATTTTATAGGAAAAATTCTCATTTTTTATAAATTATTATAACATTTTCTCACAAAATGTAGTAAAAATATTTTTTACAAAAAACAAATTTTTAAGAATAAAAAGGCATATTAAAATTGAATGATTATAATAAGAATTTTTAAATATATTTCAATTTACTTGGAAATTTATATAAATTTTAAAAAATATTTAATATGATTTATAATAAGAAATTTATTTTCTTGGTTATAATAATATAATTTAAATAATAATATTTCACGGTTCATTTAGGCTCGATGTTGTTGGTCATATGTGCTATCAAACACAATGACTGTTTTTAAAATTTTAGGATATTAAATTATAAATATTTAAATAATGTTAATCCTCACAATTTTAATTTTTTTCATATTAATCATGGGTTCAACATAAGAAATCCACTTAATTGGAAACCCACATCATAAAAAGGGTTAATAAAACATCATATTTATAAAAGATTAAGGGATGTAAAAAAAGTATTATATAATTCCAAATACTGGGGTTCCAAATATGAAAAATTTGATTGCAAGTGAAAACTTGGATTTTTAAATAAGATAAATTTAGCAATAAATAGTTTTCATATTTATTAAACAAATTAAAAACATATTATATTTTCATCTTAAGATCATTCTCCTCATGTTGATAGATTATATTGCTATCATGATAGAGAAAAAAATAAAACATAATTACTTAATATAATTTTTATAATAAAAAATCATTGTTTTTATTGGATCAATTATCATTTCACCTGATATTGTAAGGCATGAATATACATTACAAATTTTTTAGTGTATGATACACTAAAATTAAATTTTAAAGGATCATAAGATCCATACAAAGTGTAACAAGTTATTACTCATATATTTTTAAATCAAAAATTGTTGTAAATAATTATGATAATACTCAAAATGTATATGAATATATCAATCTCTAAAATTCAATAATAAAACATATTGATTAACAGAGGCCATTCCATAAAAAAATAACCATATATCCTAAATTACCTCAATAACCTCAACATGAAAGAAGGTTTTAACCTCAATGGTTTAATAATAATCCTAAAATAAAATACAAATATAATAATAGTATTTTTCCCAAATAATCATTAATTTTAATACTAAGATGAATATATATATATAATAAAAAAAATGTTTCCCAAAATATCATTAATCACATAAAAATCCTATAAATTAAAAAATACATAATCATATTATATTTTTCCCAAAAACAAACATAATATTTATTATCAAAATAATTTAAGTAAAATTATTCTATGAAAACATAAACATCGTAGAGGCAAGTGGTGGGTTCTGTACCTTTATCCACCATCAGTTGTGGGTTCAAGCCATGAATGTTATTGGATGTGGCTTTTCATGTTGTTTTTACTTATTCCAAAACCATATTTACATAATTCCATTATGTTTAACAGTAATATAATGAACATCCTCAAAATTACATTAATCATAAAATTCATTTGAACCCCTAGGGTCTTCTATACAGATTATTTTTTACTACAAAATAAAATAATATTAATTGGCTATAATTACAATAACATGAATCAAGTCTGAAAGATTATAATTTACTCAATAATGGGTATTTTTATATAAAATTTTCATGAATTAACATTTCTTGTTTATTAGTAATACTCAACATATTATTGAAAATAATTAAATAAAAACTAATACAGAACAACCAATAATATTTTCATGATACCACAAAAAACACCCCAAAAAATGAATATAAAATTAAAAAACCTAATCAATCCAGTTATTTATCTTCAATGATTTTCATAACAATGTATTGTAGGAGTTAATCCATATATTTTACCAATGACTTAGATAATGACCATGTTATCCACATCCACTATAGTTTCTCATGATTTTGGACTAGATAAAATTCGAAATGAAATTTTCATTTTTTTCATCTGGTGGATGGTAAATGTTTTAAATAGAATTTCATAATATAATTCTAGGAGATGGAATAATTAAATGTGTTTTTTTAGACACATTTTAAGGCCATATGGGTCTCATAGGTGATCTTCCAAGTTTCGAGAGTACCAAGGCATGAACGCCTTCTTTAAAGAAGAAGCAGGACATGCACACATTTTTTATAAAATGATACATTCCTTTGGGAAATCTATTTGACCTGGTTCATTGGAGAAGGAGGTTCTATATAGTTTGATATAACAATGTTGAAGGAGGCGCATGGATGTGTAGAGTGTCTATTGTTTTTAGAAGAGTTTGTTCACTAGTTAAACATTGTTTACAAAACTGTGCCCCTATCCCACACCCTTAGTTCTACATAGGTAGTGTGTCTTCACAATTTTCTATGTAGTCGGAGCATGGTTGGTTAAATAGTTTGGGAAAACCATGTCAAGTGTGGTTCTCAATCAGTTGGATCTATAAGATTGGTGTACAACCCGACCAAACTATGCAGTAAAATCATTCCACCTTCTATTAAAGGGAGAATTTACTATTCTACCCTTATTGATAATTAAAACCATTATCCTCTAATTTTCTTAATCCTTTGTGCAAACTAAGGGGATCATACATGAGCACCTCTCTTTTCTTCTACTAGGTATCGTGCTATGTCTTTCATTTATTATCTAAATTGGTCACAGTTGGTCTCATTAGATGCATATCGATAAGATATTTATTCCTTGTTCTTCTATTATTAATTTATTTCAGCTCCCCATGTGATATTATCGTGTGACATAATTCACCATGTTTTATGGGATTTCGTCTGTTTCTATGATTTCTCTTGAACCAGCCCACATAAAGCCTTAATATCATATGTGTGGGTTATCCTTGTTATTAGTAAGTTGGTCAAGATTCATTCCCATTGTATAAATTCTTTTATATGGTACACCATCATTCCATGCATTGGATCCATCCAGTGTTGCCTCCAAAATGTAATTAATTTAATTAAATGGATATCCAACAACAAATATGACCTTAATTATCAGTGAATCAACACAGATTATTGTTAAACATGGATTAAGCCACCCCGTGGGCACCCAACCCTTATATTCTTGTTTCCTATAACCTCATATTAATAAACACCATTAAGGTATGTTACATAGGTAAAAAATTCCTCAAAATAATTAATTGGAATTATGTTGAGTTGTAGATCACGAATTAGGCCCATTGGTGATGTTTATTACATTATGCTTTATGATTACCCTCATACAATTTTTTTTATACCATGATAATTTTTCATATTCATTTATCATGTTTCTCTAATTCTTGGAATGATTTTTTATCTATGTCATACGAATATTATTCGAAAAAACATTTCTAAAGATATGTCCCATGTTTCTTATACTTATTGGTTTTTTCATAATGTATTATGATTATGGAAATATGTGTGTTCATTGAATGAAATTGCTTATGTTTTTATAGGTTACACATACATTTTTCTTTATCTAGGGTTATTTAGATTTGAGTAAATGTTTTTATATCTTATTTTTCTTGTAAGATTTGTGACACCATCACTTCTTATATGGTAGGAGAGAATACATGTCCCAATATAAGGACATCATGGATGGACATTCTATTCCTATATTGGTACTATGTGGCAGTTTAGTAAAGACTCTTTGGCATTCCTTCGATGGGATATCTCGGTAGATCATTATACAAGTGAGATACATCAATAACCTTTGGGGATACTTTGATAGTCTCATTAGAAATATGGCTACGCCATTACTCAATTGACACCCGGTTCCCTATGTGAGATACAAGGACAGGACTTAGAATTCACAATGTCATGATAGATATTAGGGATTCTATTATGGTTCACCTCAGAAAGACTCAGTGGTATTGGTTATATCACGAGCTCTTGTAGAGACCATTGGGAATCAATTTTGTATAAACTTGTATGGGATCAATATCTCATTAATGGATTTGATAGATGTTTTAATTGTATTACTTGTAGTGTATTATCATCATTGTGGTTGTGACTATAAATTTTTATCTACATTCACAGATGATTTCCTAAGGGTGTGACCACCATTGCAATGAGAATTACTTGGGTCAACCCACTTTTGGGTCTTTATAAATGATTCCTTTAACAATACCATAATACATCAATAGATTACCTTGGATGTGACCTCTAATGTTTCACTGGGATGAGACATCCAACAATGGTTGAAAATATATAATCGATCAAATGTCAATTTTGGAACCCTGACGAAAGAGTTATTACATAAATATATGTTATTTATGTGGTATTCACTTATGTTCGAGCTGTGTTCATTTTTAGAGGATGAAGTGGATTAATCTTTTCAAAAATGGTGGTGGCCTACTAGGATTATATATCACACCCCACTTGGTTCTCCATTTAACTATGATACCAAATAATTCAAAATGTCCTCATGTCCATTTATTTTTTGTATGTTTCATATTGTGTACATGGGAGCTCAGGAGAACATGACTAAGTTATTACTAAGGATTATCATGGAGTTAGTCTTTTGGATTATTTAATTTTATTTCATTTTATAATCCATTGTATCTCATTATTGTATCTTGTAGATTCATTTAGATGTGAATGAATGGATATATTTATTGGTTTTTTCCATTTAAATTTGTCCATTCTTTTTTCACTTTCCATTTTTTACATAAATTATTACTTCTTCTTCTATTTTACATTAATTTACACCTTTTATACAGCTATTCGACATTGACCACAACAGAATATTCTCCCAAAAATACTACCATTAGACCATCATTTCATGTCAGGGGCCTCTAGTGTATGAGGAGGCATGTGTGAGGCCATGTGCCAGTATATCCAGCTGCCGATTTAGTGGCCAATCAGGCCACGAGTATAGAAATATTTACCAGAGGTTTATTTTATTTGTCTTACTATTTTTGTATGGTAAAGAGGTGACTTGGAAATTTTCATCACTTGGTATATAACAGTTATAAGAATTTATGAACCAACATATGTGGGAAATTACAAGTGTTCAAGGATGGGAATTTTTGTTCATGTTGTTTTTTATTATAGTTTATTTTCATTCAAACATGACTGATTGGAGTACATTATGTTGCTTACTGATTTATTATATTTATATTAATTTCTATTATTATGGTATGGAATGTTAGTACCATTATAAAAATCATGATAGGAAAATATAAATTCACATTCCATTCATATTCCATTCCATGGAGGTTTCATTGTTAGGATATTTGAAATTTTTTATGAGCCTTACGTATTATTTGTCTACCTATTGTATCCCATGGTTGGTATTTTTTCTTCATATTTACCTTTTACCTATATATTTATTTCATTTCAAGTTTGTGTATAACATTTTAATGAGTTTGATTAGTATTATTTCCCGAAGTGTTTGGAGAAGATTAAATGAATTTTGGGGAATAATTAGCATGTTTTTTGTGCTAACATGGTCATGTAGTAGCCTTCCATGGATAATTTTTATGCTTCCCCTCTATCCATATAATTCTAATCCATATGAAATTGTTATGTTTAGAAGGAATCATTAAAAATACGAGGTGTGATTTTTTTGATGATGAACCCTCACTAAACAATCATGACATGTTTGATCCATAAACCAGTGGTTCCATGTGTTAAAACATTATGTTTGTGGTCAAATGAGATCCATTTTAAAACTTTTTATATGTATTAGTGCTTTATAAATTGGAATAGTGTGACCCATATAATCAAACCCTTTTAGAATAACATCGTATATTAATGGATTTTACAAAAATATTATGTTTTTTGAATTTTTGTTTATACATGAAAATATTTTTGTGGTTATATTGGATCCCCCTATAATTTATCATGTGTACATGTTCTCTACACATTGAGAATTGGTAACCCATATAACTGAACCATCTGTCATGATATATTTAATTAGAATCTATCGTAAGTAGAATTTTTTATATGATTTGACCTAAAATCCTTTGGATTCTTTATTGATGGATGTATCCCATTTTTTGGGGTTAATGAAATGTATAGATAAATTTAAAAATTCCCAACTCAACCCAGGTATATCAGTTGGGGATATGTATCTTAAGATGTGAACCCTAAGTGTGTTTTCAATAATTAATGTTTTTAATTTTTGGGTTGATTCCAGTGTAACCTAAAATGGATTAATAGGAAACTCATATGCAACCATTTATTTTGGTACACCTTAGTTAATAACCCTATAAGGTTGTTTGTATGTTTTGTATTGAGGGACACTTAATCAAGTTCGTAGATACCTGTATGGTATTATATATATAAATTAACTGGCTTATTAGAAGAATGGTGTATGATCATCTTTTTATTTACTATTGTAATATTTATCATTCCATATATTTTCAATTTAATTACATTTTACGGCCTAATGTTTATGAAATTTGAGTTTTTAGAGTCATCAGGGATTTCCAGGGCTTGTATGGGGCCCTAAAACTAGATTTTGCAAGAAATGGGATTGGAGCACAGTTAACATAAACCATGTAGGGTTACCACATGATTTTTACTAACCATGAGTGAAAAATAAAATGAGTTGGAGGATCCATAAGGATTTGATAAAATGTAATATTTTTGTGACGTGGTGATGCATGTACATATGATGCTTTTGAAAGTCGATTGAGATAGGGTTAGAACATGGTATGGATTATTGTGTGCACTAATCATGTGATGTATCCATCCTTACAGTAGTGGGCACAAGTTGGCACACTGTTTGGAAACAATGTGGCCAAACCGTAAAGCATGAAGATTTTGGGTGAGTTTAAGACTCTTCCATTAAAATATATTATATATTCATCCTCTTCCGAACAACCATAGATTTCAAATCTCTTCTTTGAAACCTAATCAAGGAATCGAGAGAACTCATCCTCCCAAGCTCAGCATGAAGATATGTTGGAAGAATCCAATTCAACTATGTAATATATCCTCTACAATTTTTATGTTCGTCATTTTTATTGGGATACAATATTCTATTTAAATGGATTCTAATTGTCTAAATTTTTATGTTCTTCACCTGTTTTTCATTTCCACACTGATTTGAGTCGAATTAGTTGAAAATAATGGATAATCACTCTAATATGGACCGGTGTGTGGTGGTCTCAGCCTATTACTTTAATAGTGAGTTGTTTAGATATATTTCATTGTATTTCACGCCCATTTTTTTCAAGATACTCCCTTTAATTAGAAATTTACCCCTATTTTAAATAGTTAATTATGTGATGTAATTAATGATACCAATTGATAAATGAGTATAGGATACAAAACATGAATTAATATAACCCCTTGATTGTGTTTTTTAATTAGTTGGTCCACCATGTGAGGTATATTTTTTGGATTATCTTGGAGGTGTGTCGTTTACCCATTTCCATGTGATCTTAAATGATAAATTTAAAATTTAAAATTGAAATGATAAATGTATGGGAATAGAATACCATGTCCCAAGGCATTGGATTTGTTCTTCATTGACTATGATTGTGTATTCACTTATATAGAAATTTCCACATGATATAATTATGTGAATAATAATTTTAAGAGTAACCCATTCCTTGATCCACATTCTGAGGTCAATTTAATAATATATTATCACTATGATGAACTTTTTTCTAATTAAATGATATTGATGGAATTTTTGTTATAATCATTAGCTGATACATATTTTCTCAAAAAATCTCCATGGGTAGAATCATTTGGTTGTTTTTCTAATTATTCCAATGTGATAATTGGACTCCTTAAAAAAATTTCAAGGATAGACTCAGTGGATTTACAATTATACTTGTGAGTGACACTTGCAATCATTATTTTGACTTATAAGGACAAAATTAGTGGGGTGATTTTATATATTCCCATAGAGAGACATATGACCCCTTAGTGAACTGTCAGGTATAGACTCAATGGTAATGATGATAAACCAAACCTAGAGGAATACCACTGTTCAAGTAAGGAATACCTATGATGGGAATGCAAGGATCATGGTTCATTATGTTCCTAGAAAGATACATGGATGACAAAAAAGGGATGAGAATGATGGGCTTGGGTTCAGAGTTGAATAATTAATTAAATGAATTATATGATGTGTCTTCCAATCCAAAGAACAAAATTAGATTCAGTCAGTGTATTACATGTTATTAGTGGCCTGGTTAGTCATATTTTTATCACATATCTAGACAGGGAACACAAGGATATTTTCCATGTTTCGAGACTTTCCTTTAATAGGGACTCATTAATTAACTGATCTTACTTATTAAATGATAAATGGATGAATATGTGTTGAGATACATTATAGGTAAGGCAAAAGAAGGTTACAATTGATGGATGTCTATGGGAACCCATAACCTTTGTGTGTTTTTTACATTCCTTACATCCATTAAAACTATATTACTATCTTAATTATTATGATTATATATTAACTAACTAGACAGAATTAGACATTTTGGTGATAGACTACAAAGATTGTATCTTAAACCCTATCTGGGCCACTATTTCATACTCGAGTAGAATATGAGGATAGATGTAGTTAATGGGGAATCATCAATAGTTTTTAACATTAATTTTAGACATTATTAGTAGCATGGGAGAATGGGACAAAGATAAGGATCATGATTATATTCATAGACAAAACTATTTTAACTTTTTGGTAATTTTTTACATGTATTGTAGAGTTGTATGAATATTTGTTTTGAATGCTTTCTAGACACATGAAATGATTTGTATGATCATCATTTCATATATGTGACTAATTATGAAATTGATACATATACCTATCTCATGGATATTGTCTACTGTAATATTTATTTAATAATTCCTCTAATTTTCATTATTTTATATCCACTTCGTTGCACTCTAGTGGTGAGGCATTGTCCCTCCATCAACACATAATTGGCCTTCACTCCTATTCAGCTTCCTCTAGAATATGTGGAGATTTACTTGATTCAATATGGTCTACAGTTCTTGTGTTACCATTCAGTGGAATCGAGGTATTAGAAATTACAAAGTGGTATTAGAAATTTTTTCCATTCTTTCTTACTATTTTGAGTCAATACAGTTTGATAAGAAGGAATTGGTGTTTGGTAATGAGTTGTGTCTTGACATATCTTACCCACTTGTAGGAAAAATCAAAATTTCCTCAATTTAAATTTTGAATTTCATTTTGTCGACTAATACTATTTATTTTATTTCATTGTTGGGTGATCTATTTGAATATTGATGTTATCATGGATATTATGGTGAGTTTTATTTTGTTAAAACATGAGGATATGAGGGTATTCCATATAATGCATCATTATAGGAAACTGTTAGAATTCACATGCAATTACATATAAGATGCATGACTCGATTTTGTACTATTGAAATATGTGTTATGATAGATATACCAGATGTATGATAGAGTATTTTGTGTCGGGGATTGTGGATACATGGTTGGAACTTACATTGCATATCATAACCTTAATATTTTTTTCTTGATTAGGGTATAACACACCACCTAATTTGCAAGTTGTATCATGTTTAGTCATGTACAATGATTCACATAGACTGCATCATGTTCAATTGTGGATTGGAAGGATGACATTTTTCAGTACATGAGTAGTATAAGACCATGCAAATTTAAATTTGGGGAACAATTTGGTTCAACCATTGAAAATGCATTGTTTTATAATTTAAATTAAATTATAATAAAATGAAGACTAAAATTTTTCATAGTTGAGAACATGACCTATAATAAACCTCAGTATTTAGAAAAAGGAATTATATAATTATTTATTATGATCTATATGTCACTTGAACCTGAATCAAGCGGAAGACAGAAGGGTGTGTTCTTATATATAATGGATTATAACTATCCTATATCAATACATACACTTTTATATAGGAAATTTAATATCATTCATTATCTAATGTTTACCCTTTGATTTATTTGGGATATTCATGTGCGACTTCATCTAATGGCATGCTCGGATGGTGTAGTAAATAATTATTCAAATGTGGTAGGCCAAGGGATATAACTAGATCCTCCTATTGTGCTTTCAGAGTAACTAGTGATAGTACATGAGACATGTGATGAGGCCCAGTTCTGTGATGGGTTTCTTTATTTCATGTATACTGTTCAGGGAGCACTGATACCTACACCATATATGGAAGAGTTGAGGTGTGAGATTAGTAGCGAACTCTACCAACATTGGGGGGATGTAGGACCACAATATATGAATTTAGAGTTATAATGCATGATATATATCTTTAATAATCTTAATACTCCTAACAAGGTTACGATAAATATCTGTACATATATTTTGTATGATTCCACCATGACGTGGTGTGATGTAATTACTCATATAAATCTTCATTAATAGATGGTATGGATGAATTTTCATATGGAATTATCGGATCATTTATTTATTGATATATTAAGGGATGGTAGAACCTGACATTTATTTCACTTGGGGCAGGGTTCATAATCAATTATTGATTATTAAGAAAATTTTATTCAGCTACATCACATCACACCAATTCTGATGGGTGATGAGTTATAAAAAACAAATGTTTTGAGGATGATATCTTATATTATATTCAATATCCTGTGGATGTATTTATACTTACAACCATTAATGGAATATTGAATTAAAATCTTAACATTGAGCATGACTAGAGAGAGGATGGTGGTGTGATCTAAGGCGGTAATCTGCCTAGAATTTCTGCCATATTGACCAATTTTAGGAAGCATCGCCTGATGTTTCCACATGGTGACATCACTATCAAATCAAAATATTTAGGTAGCTAGGTGAGGTGACACCAGTGTGGTATAAGGGTGAATATGAGACCTTTATTCATGAGAGGCCCCCATTCAACTTCCAATCTTGTGGAAGGATGGCCAATCTACATAAAATCAATAGAACCATTCCTTCAGTAGCTTGTGAGAGAGGGTCTACACTAACTTCTTATGTAGGAGCAGGGTCAACAACATCTCTCTAGTGATGTATCTTGAGTACAATCATCTGATCAGGCATAGAAGGTGGTTTTGGCCATGGTTTTTAGACACCTATTTTATAGCCAAAATAGAATAGATATTCTTCAGAATCTAAGCTCTATCAGAGGGCTATGAATTAGACATGATATATTTAGTGGAACCAACACCGGAGGAGAAAAACAATAGGACTTATATTGTGAGAGGTACTATTCTAGTATCCTTTTAATATTTCATATTATCTTTTTGATATAGGTAATTCTCATCTATTTTTATCAATGCTCATTTTGGAGGGCCTTGGGCTCATCATTTATTATTCTGATGGATTTTTGAAACTGGACAGCCTGTTGGGAATTCGATCAAACATTGTACATCAGCACTGGGAGTGCCTCCTTGATATTGGTGTGTGTCAATTCTTATAGGACCTCTTTATCCTTGAGATGACATGTTTTCACACCATTATTAGGATGTTATGGCTGGTTCTCATTCATGATTTCTTTTAATTCTATCATAGATGGTGAACATTACATCACCTGAGGGTGGAGAGTTTATTTATAGCAGTGAATGGGATTTCAAGGTGAGATGATCTGGACATGATCAGCATTGTCTAGTAAAAATTATATCTTAGAATGAGGGTTTATGTCATGATGATTAGGGAATACAATTGGTATATTTCCATCTAGTGGATTATCATTTCAGGCATGTTTTCCTTGGATACTTTTCATGATTACCACCAGTGAGAGAGGAAGAGTTCTTTATTGAGCTAGTTCTAAGAGTATTAGTATTATCCATTCATTTTTATAGGATATATAAATATATATTTAATTAAATCAAGAGGCAACTAGTGTGTTTAGTAGAAAATGGGTTTATCTATCCCAGAACAACTCCTTGAGTGTCTCCAGTCATTTTTATGAAAAAGGAATACATAAACCATAATTTTTGTTTGGATTACTAGAATTTGAACTAGATTACAATTATGAAATGATATCCTCTACCATGGATAAATGAAATTTTTTATTATCTTTGAGGAGTTTAGGTAATCCAAAAAAAATTATTTTAGATCGATTTATCATTTAATACATGATATACCATCATACATACATCACATAGCTTTTGGTTAAAATTAAGGGCTATATGAGTAATTTTTTTATGTATTTCGGTCTCATGAATTTACCAACAGTACTCATGGAAATGATTAACTAATTTTTTCACCCTTATCTATATTCATTTTTCATTTTATTCATAGAAAATTTGTTGGAGTTTTCTCACAATTTATATGAACAATCCAAACATCTTGAGGCCGTATTGGATATATGGATAAATCATCAGTTATATGATCATCCCACAAAGTTCCACTTCAAGATATATTAAATTCACTTACTAGGTAACATTATATTTTTGAAATAAGTATCACATGATATATATATATGGTAATCATTTTAGTTTCCATGGACTAGCCTGATAATTTCTTTGAGATAGTATGTTTCATAGGTTGGATGTATATTATTAGAATTTAATAATGGACATCTCACGCTTAGAAGTGAAACTCAAAATTTAAAATAAGAGGTGTTTTTTGTTGGTATGGTCAGACACATGTGATTCAGTATTTTATAAACTGTGTGAGAGGATGAATTCAGTGCTCATAATGATTATTCCTTAACTATATAAGAGTTACACTATCTACTAAAATGCATTAAGTACCATTCTAATAGATGTTCTTATGTAGAGAGATAGATTTATCGTGTATGGGTCTATGTAGATTAGGATTCAAGAGAGGATTTACATGATTGATGATCTTGAGTTAGTTTTAATTTTTCTTGCACTAATTTTTTGGAGATATTATTACATAGTGATATTTCTATGGTGTACACTGGCCACAAAATCCCCAAGTATTTATTTACAGAGCGTGATTTGAATATGAAGAAGTGAAGGTGGGTTTGATACATACTCTTTTTTGACTTTAACCTTTACTATACACCTTGGAAGAGAAATGGTGTATATGATGCATTGAGTAGGATGGATAAAATATAAGCACTTCAATAGGCTAGTAGAGAGTTGAATTATATAGCATTTTTTATTGAGATGCACATAGAGGTATATTTCTGTCAGGGGTAGAACTTTACTTCTTCCATGGATGTGAATTAAATATTTTTATAATGAGTGGGAATGATGTTGCAATCATATTCTAAGGGCCTTTTCATAAGAGATACTGTGGTAGGTGATGACCCTCCACATGGTTTGACAATAAGAGAATATGAGATTCTGTGTATCCATGTTTGGGTATGAGTTTTTGTAGAAATTTTTTAGGATATAATGCGATACATTCATGATTAAACATAGGATTTACACCACGACATAACCAAGATGTATCAGGATTTACCTCACAAATGATGATCTATAATTATAAAATGTGATAGTGAAATTGTTTATTAAGAGTTTTTTCACTTTTCAACAGAAGAAGGAGGAACACCAGTGACTAGCCATCCATTTATAGTAATTTCCCATTACATAGTTGATATAAGGAGACATGGTGATGAATTTTGTAATAAGATTATAGAGATCACAATGAGGCAATGATTCTATTTTGGTTGTTATTGATAGGATCACAAAGGTTACTTATTTCCAACTTATAAAGGAGACATTATCATTAGATTATGTTAGGTTTTTTATATCTATTATGTTTTAAATATTCATATGGTCCATCATAACATCAATTTATATTGGGAATCATTATTTACTTTATAGTTCTGTAAAGGGTTGTAGAAGTCATTGAGTACATAGGTGATTCTAAGCACAACATATTTCCCTCATACCAATATATAGTTATAGAAAATGATTTATATGTTGGAAGACATTATGTGAGAATGTGTCTAAGATTTTTGGTGTTATTAGAAGTGGAACATACACCTGGTTGAATTCGCTAACAACATCAGCTTCCATGATACTTCCCAGATAGTTCCTTGTAAGGATTTTTATAGTAGGACATAATGATCCCCCCTATGTTGGATAGATTCTTGATATGTTGTTATTCATGGACCACATCCTATATAGGAGACTAAAACAAAGGTTTTGTTGATTTAGAAATGGATTGCTACTATAGAATCCAGATAGAAATACTATGATGATCTCTACAGAAAATCTCTAGAGTCTATGGTTGTATATCATGTAATTTTATTTGATTCAATGAGGCTCAGTCATAGACTGGTCATGAGATAGTGTAAAAATTCATTGAAATATGTCGGGAGCTTTCATATTCTAGAAAGAGTCATATTGGTGTCCTATCACTTATAGTTATATCAACTGTATGGGTCCTGGCATGGTAAATTCCATGTATCTCAACTATGATGTTATCATTCAGACATGCCTCCTCTTCTATAGTTTGAGGTGGTGGAGTAATTCGTATATGCATTCAATATGGGGAATCTTATACATATTGTGTATTTTTGGATTAATGTTCTCTAAGTCTAGTCAGTTCCTCTGATATTGTTTCTACAGTAACACGGTTGTGTGTATTATAAGACCAAATAGCGAGAGACTGATGTACAAGAACAATATTAAGATTTATTCCCACTAGTTACTTGTCCACCCTTGATATTAAAATTCGGGTATGAATAGATTTAAAAATGGTATGTTTTTTTTGAACATGTATCAATCATGAGCTACAAAATCTTTTTAGATCCCTCAAGGTTCAGAAAAAATGCTTCTTTAAGGCCTAATATTAATTCCCTTTGAGGTTGTGGAGTTATCATGGGTTTCCAGGGCTTCTTCAAGGCCAGTAACCCATCTTTTGGAGAAATAGGTATGGAAAAAAATTATTATAAAAAATGTGGGGTAGATGCATAATTAATAATAACAATGAAATACTGGGACTGAGGGAGGTAAGAGACATCATTTTATGATTAACGATTCAATTTTTGGAGAAGAAACTTGGGGGAATGTCTAATGTTTTTAATAGTGGGACAAGACACAAATTTTACATAGTTGGAAAACCATTCACACTAACCATGCAATGTTCTCCTCTATGTAGTAGTGGGAGCATGGTTGGCACATAGTTTGGAAGACCATGTTGTGAAACAGTTCCAGCCATGGATTCTGGGTAAATTTAAAAATTTTCACCAAAATATAAAATATTTATAGCTAATTATCTAATCTTCATGCACTCAAAATCCTCAACTTTTATATGTCCTACTTGTTGGATTGACTAGGAATCAAGAGAATTCATCAGTTTGAGATCAAAATCATGATCCATAGGAATCATCAGATCCATCTTAGTATGGTCTCTATTCATTTAGTGCCATTACTCGTTATTATTGGTAATATATTATCTATTATGTATATGATCATTTTCACTATTTATAGGTTCTTCATCAATTCATTATTTTTATCACGATATGTTTTTAATAAAGAGGTGATATTAGATCAGTAATACACTAGATACATACATTTTTCAGTAACATGATTTTCAATCAATGTTACAAAGTTTAGATATATTATGTTGTGACACATAACTATTTCTCTATGTGATGAACATGAAATAGAATTTAATCCTTATTTAAAATGTATTGGAATGATTTATGAAATTAATGAGACACATTGATAAATTATTATAGGTTATGAAACATGAATTCAATCCAACCCATTTGTTTTTTATTTAATTTATTGGACAACCATGTGTGGAATATAAATTGTATTATCTTTGATTTTTTCTATTTATGGATTTCCATGAGATGTTAATGATAATTTGAAAATTTTAAATTGAATTGATAAATTAAGGGATTGAAAGAACATGTCGCATGTTTTTTCCAATGTGTTTTCATTCCTTTGTTTGAGTTTCCTCTGATACTGAAATCCCACATGATATAATATAAAGGCTAAGCCTTCTATGTTTGTCCCATGCATTAAGACATCTTTTATGGAGATGTGAAATTAAAATGATCATTGTGATGAACATTTAATTAATTATATTATATTCATGAAATGTTTATCATATTCCTTCTGTGATATATGGGTTCTCATATGAGTGTTATGGATAGAATAGTTTTTTTAATTATCTACATATGCCTGAGTGATGGTTACACAACATAGTGGACGTCCAGGGATGGACTCAAAAACTATAATGTTATACATTTTAGGGATATATTCACTCCTTATAGGACTCCCTTCAGTGAACTAAGAGGGTCAGATCAAAATATTTCATGGAGTGAGATTTTTGATCCCTTAGGGGACCACCATGTATAGACTCAACAAAAATGTTTTCATACAACACCGAGAGCGATAAATGGACTCTAATTGGTAATTCCTAGGACATGGTTGTAAGGTGTATAAATCATATTAAGCATGATGTGATTCCTAGAATCCAAATAATAAATTCCAAGGAGGGGATTAGGTTTTTAATTGAATAAATAATGAAATGATTTATATGAAATGTTTTTGATTGAAAATAACATGCTTGGATTTTGTCAGGATCTTACACATTATTAATTTCCTAGTTAAGAATCTTATAATAACATGTCTATATAGGGAACACTAGGATACATGCCTCATTGCAAGACTTATTCATTATAATTGATTTATTGATTATATTTTGTACATATTAAATGAGAAATTATTGAATGTTTGTTCAGAGAAATTTTGGATAAGTTTGAAGCAGGTAGCAGATGACAGGTGGCTATGGGTAACCTGACCGTTATGGGTTTTTTACTTTTAGTACTTCAATTAATACTATATTACTGCATGAATTTTTATTTTCATATATTCATTGACTAGATCATATTAGACCTTTTGGTGATACCCAACTGGGATTGTAACACAATCCCTATTTTTGTCACCAGTGTGAACCATAAATTACTATATGAATGTTTGTAGGTATCCGTAAAAGCACCCAAAATAAAATGCATGAAATTATTCCATTCTTAAGAAAATGTATGCACTGTACTGAGTGGTGGATCGTGAATCTATATAGAAAAATTAATTTTTTCCTTTTTGGTATTTTATTACAAGTATTTGACTTTTTTTAGTTACATCTTTTGGATTCTGTAAAGAAACATGACATGAATAGTATTATCATAATTTTGTATAGGAGACCAATTATGATATTATTATATAACTATCGTTTGGATATTTTTTATTATATTATTAATTTACTTATTATACTATTAATCTGTTATTGTATATATGTTGTGCTATACTCTAGTGATGAGCACATAGTATCCCCACAGACCCACCCTAGGCCCTTGAAACTAATCTGGGGCCTCTAGAATTTGGGAGTATGTACTTGACATCTTGTGGAGAACTAGTCTAAAATCACCTATCAGTGGAATCTGGGATTGGGACATTACAACTAGTTCATCTAAAACTAATAAGGGAAATTTCAATCTACATTGGAGAGATTTATAAAACGAATTATATAATTAAGATTCCAATTGAAACTTAATGGTTTTTTCCTCTATAAATTTCAATTGACATTTTCATTAGTAGTACTAACTATTAATTCTTTTAAATAAGTTAATGTTGTTTAAATGAGGATATGTTATAAAATATCTTTATTATAATGTGATTCAAAAAAATAATCTATAAAAATAATTTTATTATAACTCTTGGAAAAAAATCCCACAAGTTTTCCTCTTGGTGTGTTTTGGGAGTTATTGTGTTTTTCAGAAAAGTCAGATCACTAAAAATGTGTATGGTTAGTGTTTTATGATGACATGTTTTCATGGTGGCACAATTTCCCAGTGCTTCCCAAATATTGTGGCCTCAAAATCGTGAATTTGTGTGAAGAATGGTGAAAAAAATTAGAAAATGAATAGGAATGAGGAGGCCATGACATGGATAGTGTACCATGTCCGGGAAGGGTATGCAGCCGTATACCAGGTAGTGGGGATGGTATGTGGATGTAGTTCACAGAACCAAAATAAGTTCACAGCTGAGTAGAAGTGTGGTACATGGATGAGTTAAAGTTAGTGGAGGAGATCTACTGAGTAAGATAAATGGTGGTACACAGAGCATATATGAAAATAGTTTGCGGATGGCTTACGGTTCGCGGTGGTAATAGTATCGGTATGTGGTGGGTCAATGATTTAGTAAATCTTGATTTACCAGATCATATAGATATAGTTTCCTATATAATGTTGGCTAATTCTACCGATTTCCAAGGAGATTGAATATCATAGAAATCATATTTTAATTCGGGATTTCTAAAAAGCCTGAAGGATGTTTATGAAGGTCAAAGTAGTTTGAGAATACGAAAGTGATTCACACTGAAGAAAATCAACCAAAGGTGTTTGCATGAAATTCTTAATCTGTAAAAGAAATCTGGTATGTGTAAAAGGAATTCCGGTATGTGGAAGGATTTGCGGGAAATTCTTAATCTGTTAAAAAAATCTGGTATGTGTAAAAGGAATTCTCGTATGTGTAAAAGGAATTGTCTCAGTACATGGAGGATAAATCTCTGGTACATGAGAAGGAGAATTCTGGATGAGGTACGTGGAGGAGGAGCTCTTGTATACAGAAGTGAAGGCAGTCCGCAGATAAAGAGAAGTTCACGGATATGATGGATTTCGTAGAAGAGATTCTCGGAGTCTGTACACAATAGTGGTGTGCGATCGCGAAGCCATATAAAATACGCGAATGAAGGGAGGTTTGTTGAAGAGGCAGTGGTATGAAAAGGAGGTGGTTCGCATACCAAACCTAGTACTCAGTACCCAAGAGATGAAAGTGGTTCAACATTTTCTCAAGTAAGCATCAAATCAATTTGTGAGAAAAAATTTCCAGTACATAACAGTACCCAAGAAGGTGGACATCCTCTACAAGTGAAAATATGACTTCAATGGAGCATTTGATTATAGATAAAAATGCAAGAATCCATGCAAATGAAGGGACCTACATGTTCACAAACATTGTTTGACCTAAAATCCGATAAACATTGAGTGGATTCCTTTCATGGTGTAGTTATCATAGGAAGTGGAAGATGTTGAACCTTTTCAACGGTAGTGAGCCATAGAATAAGTCATAGAGAGTGATCGTTGGGAATTAATTGATCAGACCCAAATCATTGTAGACGTATTGAGCCTATGCATAGAAGTTCTAGCATGAACATTGTACTAGTTAAAAGTTGTGAGACTTAGTAAATTTGGTATATCAGCACATTGTCATTGAATACTCACTAGACGTTGACCAGTGAGGGTGAACCATGTAAAAATCAATTTTTCCTCTTCATTATTTTATATCAACTTTTATATTTCTATGGGAGGAAGAGATAACTTTGTTTTGTCTAAAAACAAAATAAGATCCGGATGGGAGAATGTTTTAATATGCCATAACCTGATTCACCCACTAGTCAGGGTATTCGAACTAGTTAACCTAAAAAAATTTATCAGAGGAAATTTTTTAATGTTAATGGATCTCTCTCTAGTAGAAGAAATTGATGTGGTCAATCATAAATGAATTCCTATATTTGAACAAAATAATTTTCAACTATGGATAAATTAGATGCATCACTACTTTATATCAGTATGGATGTATGTTATCACAACAACTTTGAATGGAATATGAGATAATATTAATAGTGGTTATTTATCAGATGCTGAAAAAATGAATGGGATGCTGGTGCTAATGGGATCAATGAATTATGGGGATCCCCGTCAAATGCATTTTATACGAAGGTGATGTCTTATAAAACATTACATTCAATGAGGGAAGATTTGTTGAAAATTTATGAGGGTGACAAAAATGTATGAGAATCCAAGATTTAGGTTCTATGGACCATGTATGAGGATCTATGAATGAATCCCAATGATACTCTTGATGCATCCTTCTATAGGAAAAATATTATTATCGATGATATACGGGGTCTTTGAGAAGTCATTGAGGATATAAAAACTGTGAAACGTATCTTGAGGAATCTTTCACTGCGGTTCACTCTGAATGTTTCAGTATTGGAAGACAATGACCCAAAATAGATGACACTAGATAACCTACATTGTACCCTTTTAGAATATGAAATTAGATATGATGATAATGATGAAGTAGAAAAGGGAATGTCTAAGGAAGTGGAATTTATGGCCATAAAGAATCTATCTTTTGAAGATAATCCCATGGAAGACAATATGGAGGATGTCATGTCATTTATCTAATCCAATATGAAAATGGGAAAGGGAGGTTCAATGGAAAACTTCTATTTTCATGCTTTTGATGAGATACAATAAGTAATTTTGCAATAGTGTTCCCTATGAATTTTAATGACGAAAATGTAGATAATGAAGAAATATCTCAAAAAAAGTATACATCAAATGGGAATAGAAGGATTAGTACTAGGAGAATGTTTTTCAAAAAGAAAATTCTACTTTTCAAAGAGGATGAATGTTTATGAGAATCTGAGGGAGAAGAGTTGGAGGACTGCCTAGATTACAAAATAGATGCTATGGTGGAAATTGTTAGAAATTTGGTTACAAGAGAAGAAAGTGACAATGAAGATTGACAAATTGAAGGAATAATTGATTTCGAGATGAATTAGAAGCCTCTTATAGAGAGTTAAATATATTGAGAGCTAAAACAATGAAATATATCAATGTTGTTCGTGATGCCAAATTCATTATGTAGAGACAAGGAGAAGCGAATTCAAATCTATGTTCAGAAATTGAAACTCCGAGGACATCAATGCCTGAATTCTTAGAAAAGGTGGTTGAGTACAAACTCAAAATTGAAGAAAAGAAACATGAAATTGATTGTTTGAATTAAAATATAAAGTATAAAATCAATCATATTTAACAACTAGAAGAAGAAGGGGTTAGTTTACTGTGAAGAGTTGAAGATCAGGAGAAATTACTAACCCTCAGTTCAACATCAGGGAAGAAGATCATACATGCTAGTGAGAAGATGATATTTGAGCAGAGTGGTCCATTAGAACATAATCGTCAATCAATTCAAAATAATAAGATGTGTACATGGATTCATCTAATAAAGAATGCGATTATGGTTATTCCAGACCTCAAGCATCCACTTAAGGATTAAAGATTTATCTGGGAATGATACAGAATCAGATGAATCATAAAATACAAGGCCCAACGAGTGGTGAATCATTTCCACATAGGAATGTACCTCACATAAGTTGTTGTTGATGTGGGAAGATGGGACACTCTCAGAATGTATGTTCCATAGAAAAGAGGTACCATAGAGAATAAGACTAACATAGGTGGTCACACAAAGATCAAAATCTTAGGTCACCATTTGACGGTATTTGTTTCAGGTGTAAATGACTCAGACATATGGAATGATATTATACATCAATAATGCAGATGTAGTATTCAAGGAGAAATGAATTTGTCTATAAGAAGTAGCCAAATGTATCATCAATAAATTTGGAAATTCAAAATTGATTTGCATTCCTAGAAGTTGATGCTGGTATTTCACTTGCTGTTTAAGATTAATATAATCATTCCACAGTGGGTATGAAGTCATAGATTGGGGTAAAAAAGAAAAATTATGAGCAAGAAGTATTTTCAGAAATTGCATTCAAGGCATTAGATCACCCTAGGATATGGATCATGACAGTATATGCACTTCCCATATGAAAGGAAACAAGGATGTAGTCACCAGAATTATGTATAACAAAGATGTTATCGTATGAATTGGTAATGATGAGGGATTTATAATTTTATTATTAAAAAAAATCTATGTTTGGGTGGAAAAATTAGATATGAATATGTCTTCATTATTTAAGGGATTAGTCCCAACTTTATTAGTTTTAGTCATTTGTGTAATTCAGGGCATGCCATAAGTTTTCCATGAAATTATGTCTCATGAAGGAAAATTATTGTGTTTTTTTGTTGAATGTAAAACATGTGAATGGAAATCTCTACCTCATGAGTGGAGAAAAAGATATTCACTTTATATGCATGGACAAGAATGAAAGTTATGGCATAAGAATCTTGGCCACATAAGTCAAGGTTCCATGGATGATCTGGTAAAATATGATGTAGCTTGAAATCTTCCTAGATTATAAGATGATTGTACTCATATGTGTGATTCTAGTCAGTAGTGGAAGATTATTTTAAAGATATATAATCCAAATTATCAAAGGTCAAAACGATTTCTTGAGTTGGTGCATATTGATTTCTGTGCGACAATTTCTCCTATGGATATTTATGGGAGGAGATAATTTGTTCATTTAATTGTTGAATATAACAGAATGGCATGGATATCAATAGTCACCCAAAATTCTAAAGTGTTCAATTGCATTACAAGATATCGACAGATATGTGAAAAGATGGTTGGTCAAAAAATACAAACGATTCAAATAGATAATGGAACAGAGTTCACAAATAGCCAAGTAGAGGATTATCTCAAAAAACATGCGATAAGGAATCCTATTTCAGAAGTAAGGCCTGCACAGATGAATGGAGTAGCTGAGAGAAGAAACCATATTGTGAACAACATGTCCAGAACAATGATCATTGAAAAATACATTCCAAATAATTTTTTTTTGAAATAATCAATAATGACAGAAATATACACTTAAAACGGAGCCTTGATTTTTCTAAAGGTGTAAAAGACTCCATATGAATTATGGTATGCAAAGAAGAAATATTTGAAGTACTACCAAATATTCAGAAGTAAATTTTTCATTCTTAATATGGAGAATCATATGAAATTTTAATCTTGTGGGGAAGAATGAATATTTCATGGCTACTCAATGAAATTAAAACAATATAAATACACAAATAAGAGGCTTGGAAAGATAATTGAATGTAATTATTTGACTATAATAGAGAATGGATAGAATCTTCAGAAAATGCCTGATTAGGATTAGGAGGATAGTGATGAAGAGATGAGCAGGTCAAGTGATGATATATATCAAAAGGATGATTCAGAAGAAGACTAAGGTGATGAGAATATATCGGTGTCTTTACAAAGGAAAAATTTAAGTGCTGAAATTGATAGGAAAAACATAATTGGTCATCATACAACATTGTTGAAGGCTAAGATGATGAATTCAATAAATAAAGAATCATAGTTATGGGTATTTGAGCCTAAATTCTTTGATGAAGTAGTTGTAGATGAGAATTGGATTCAAGCAATGAATGAATATATTGACAAAATCAAGAAGAATCACACATGGGAATTGTTTCGAGACCAGTTTACAAGAATGTTATCGAAAAAAGTGGGTCTTTTGCAACAAAATGAATGAATATGGTTGTTTCGTTCAATGAAAATCATGACTCATGTTCAAAGGGTACACCTTGATAGAGGGTATCAGTGTTGATGAATCATATTCACCAATTGCAAAGCTGGATACAATCACATTATTTTTGGCAATAGTTGTGAAACAAAAGTTTAATGTTTTCCAGATGGATGTCAAGTCATCATTTCTAACTACAGTTATGGAATAAGAAGTGTATATTGAGCAACCTGATGGTTTTCTCATTCATGAAGATTATAGTAGTGTCTACCGACTAAAAAAGGATTTATTGGTTTGAAGAATGCACCAAGTTCATGGTATTCATAGCTGGATCTGTTTCTAAAGAAGCTTCGGTTTTCAACGTGGTGGAGTTGATTTAAATCTATATTTCAAAATAGAAATAGTGAGTGGATGAGGGTTCTAGTTTATGTTGATGACATAATCATTGGTGGATCAGATAAAGGACAATGGAAATAGTTTTCTGAATTCATGAAACGAGAGTATGAATTGTTGATGATTGGTGAGATAACATTTTTCCTTAGTTTGAAAGTGATACAGAAAATGAATTCCACATTTATTTATAAATATAAATTTTCCATGGAGGTTTTGAGAAGATTTGGAATAGATAATTAAAGAGATTTAAAGACCCCAATTTCTACTCGGCTGAAACATCCACAGGATGACGAAGGCAAGGTAGTTAATATCACAAAATATAGGCAAATCATAGGATGTCTATTTTATTTGACAGCAACAAGGCCTGATATCGTATTTTCCACATTCCAAGTAGTGAGGTATAAAATCAACCCTATGGAAAACCAAATTATATAAGTAAAAATGTTTCATGGATATATCAAGGGGACAATGGTCTTTGGGCTAATTTATACTGACAAATCTCATCCAGTGTTACTGGGATAAATAGTTGAGAATTAAGATGGATCAGAAGATGATAAGAAATCATCATCAGGAGGTGTATTTTATCATAGAGGGTTTTTTATTTCATGGTTATGAATGAAAAAATATTTCATTTCATTGAGCACAATAGAAGCTAAAAACATTGCGCTTACTCACACTTGCACAAAACTATTGTGGATGAGGCAACATCTTGATGTTATGGGAATCGAATTGAAATATTTGAGTGGAATGTGTTGTGATAATTCTAGTGCAATACATCTGAGAAAAAATCCATTAAATCATTAAAAAACAAAGAACATTGAAATAAAATATACTTTTATTAATGAAAATGTGGAACAAGGGCTTGTGAATTTAGAGAATGTGCCTATAGAAGAGCAAGTTGTGGATATTCTCAAAAAAGACAAATCCAAAGAAGAATATAAAAAGTATTAAATGGCATTGGGAGTCCAATCCAATCCACACACATGAAAAGGTCTTGATGTTGTACCCCCTCTACCTGAGGTATGATGTTCCTTTCCATAATGCACTGATATGTGTTATTTAACTAGTTGTATGAAAATTTGATGTGCCCTTTGGGTTCTTTGACAGAAGGGGGAGAATGTGTGAAAATTCAATTGGAGATAAGACACAGGGAGAATCTATAATGATGAGCAGTGAGATATAGGTTTTGAAGCTAAGCTGATGCTATTGGAGAATATGTAACATAGGTGTGGCATTAAATCTGGTGATTCTAGAATTGATCGATCAATGATTATATATCACGACAGTTGATGTTTGTGATGAAAGAAGATCATTTGTATTAGTGTGTCAGTATTGTTTCAAAAATTGGTGATAATAAAATTAGTGATTAATTGATGAACTCTTCATCATAATTTTGTTTATCATGTTGATCATGACTCATGTGGGCATAGAGTATGTGTTGAGTGAATCCTCGATCGCTGTCTTAATTGTGAGGAGTGAATGGTGGTTGAAGTTGGAAGGATTATTAATGATGTATCAAAATTTTTAGAATTGGTATGAGTAGAGTTTTAAAAAAATCTAAAGGGGGGATAATTAGGATGAAATCCCTCAAAGAGTCCTATTGGTATATATTTGGAGTGATTATGTTTTTTGAGAAATCTGAATGACCGCAAATGAGTATGTTTTGTGCTTTCCGGAGACATGTTTTTATGGTGGCATAGTTTCCTAGTGTTGGAAAAATATTGGGGCCTCAAAATCAAGAATATGTGTCAATATTGATGAATTAAATCAGAAATGGATGAAGAATGAGGAGCCTGTTACATGGATCGTGTACCATGTTCGGGAAGGGTGCGCGTCCACGTACTAGGTAGTGGGAACGGTGCATGGATGTGGTTTATGAAACAAAAACCGGTTTACAGCTGTGTGATAGTGCGAAACATAGATTAAATAAAGTCAGTAGAAGATATCAGCTACGTATGAGAAAAGGCGGTATGTAGAGTGCATTGGAAAACAGTTTGCGGATGACTTGCAGTTCACGGTGGCATGGGTATTAGTATGCGGTGGGATAAATATTCAGTAAATCTTGATTTAGCGGATTAAGTGGATATGTTTTCATATATAAAAATAAATAATCATACCTATTATTGTGGAGATTGAATATCATAGAAATCATATTTTCCCAGAATTTCGTAAAAGGACAAAGGATGTTTGAAGAGGCCGAAGTGGTTCATGATGAATAAAGTGATTTGTGTGGAAGAAATTTTTCCAAAGGTGATTTCAGTAATTCTTAATCCGCAATGAAAATCTGCTATGTGGAGGTTTCTATTATCCTAATGAATGTTTCCAATGTAATCCCTTATATGGTTTGAAGCATCCCATTTCTCTAAGGTTCTAAACAATTTTTGGTAGCACCGTATAATTTTGATATTATTTTCTAGTCACTTGTACCTTTTTTTCTGATGTATGGAACTATTTGGTTGTCATTTTCCATATTGTATTATTATTTTCTAAAATGACACCTATGATTGGATGGTTGTTCATGTAGTGTTTTAAATCTTGTTTTGGGAGTGAGAATCATGTAATTCTTAGTTTTAGTAGGTTAGAAATTCCTAGGACATGGTTTATGGGTTATTGGGTTTTTGACCACCCTCTTCTTCTTCCATAGGGTTCGCCAACTCAGTACGTAACTAGTTGGGCTAATAGTCATATGGGAAGATATGACTATAGGTTAATTCCATTGTGTGGTCTATCAGATACTTGAATACATATGATCATTTAGGACTATTGATTTCTCCATGAATGTATTGTCTAACTCAGGGTTGTATATATAATCACATGAGATACCATCGAGTTTGTGATTGTTGAACCAAAATATTTGAGTTCTGTGGAAATTTTTTCACCCTTATATTTTTATGCACTAAAAATAGGTTATCTTTGGGTAGAGTTACATGACCATCTGACAAAAATCACACACATCCCAATGTATTAGTTGATGGTTTAAAGTAGATTAGGGGTCATGATAGTCAAATTAGATGTTTTAACCTTTATGTGTAATGATATATCTCATGTTGTCATAACTATAAAATATTTCCACATATACACCTAATCATGGCCCATATCTATCACTCATAAGGGGGTTGTTTCTTATCTCTTATATTTTATTCTTTAAAAATTATGATGGTCACCTATATGACATGTGTAATGTGGTCTATGGAGTGTGTTTCATGGGATGATATCCCTTTATCTATTTACACTATGTAAAGAATCACCCTAATTTTGGGAGGGTTGCATAAAATATATTTAAGCATTTTCATTTGTGTACTCGGAGTTCCATCAAGAGGTCTATTTGAAGATGGTTAGTGTTTTTTATGAATGTTGTTGGGTCTTGTGAGTTTCAAACCACGTCACTAAATTCAAGGAAGCATGATAGAGAATGGGTGCCTGTATAGGAAACACGTGAAAAACAACATTGGTCAAGGATGAAAATTGGGGGATGACCTTGAAAAATCATCGAAATCCTTCAATAAAAATAAAACTCAGGTTATGTAATGTAAATTATTTTGTGGTAGGATCCTAAGAAATTCTAATGAAGTAGACCTGTGGTGGTTCAACTATCATTATTCTTGTGTTGTCTGTTATAAAAGGTTCATAGGCATACAAATATCATCATTCATGTTTTATCAGATGTGTCTCAAACTCTTTTTTTGGTAAATTTCCATATCCATTAAGTGTAATCATGGATAAATTATGATCAGGTCCCTAATCTTTCCACCATATAGCTACAAAGAGAGAGAATCATATGTACACTGTTCAAAAAAATTTAACATCATTAGGATGGTTATGTGTACTATATTTAAGTACGCTCTAATATTATGGTTGTAAATGGTGGCGTGGATAGTTTTGGGTTATACCAGGGTTCCAAATTAGTAATTCCATGGCCAGAAACATGTGAAATAGTTATTTCCCTTTGACTTGATTTCCAAGGGGATTCCATTTGGGACTCATTCAGTGTTCTCGGAATGTGGATGTTTTCCTTAGTAATGATTCCTTCCTTGAATATTATATTTATGGGTTTCCAAGAATTATATCCTTGGACTTATATGGGTGATTTCAAAGCTATCCTAAAATATAATTGTGCTTAAAATGAATGGATAAAAAGGGTATCGATGAAACCGTGTTTGATTGTGCATGAACCCATGTTCGTGATTGGGTATAATAGTTCAAAATGGGTGTTTTAGATAGACAATCCAATAGAAAAATATTACAGGACTCAGTGATAATTATTAGAGAAATGTTTGGGGTGCATTAATTTAAATTAATTAGGTATATATTTTAAAAATCAAGGGTTATCTTTTTCGAGTTTATCAAGTGTAGTCGACCAGAGATGGGTTGACTGGTTATAGCTCTGCCTTATCTAATGTGTTCAGTGAGGAAATGTGTAATGGAATGTCATAGGTAGAGAAAATTATAGCGAAAATTACCTGATACATTTCACTAATTTTTGGCTCAACCTTTCTTTTATGGATATTTTGGAGTTGACCAACAGTTTTATCATTGAATAATTCCATGTGAATTGTTGCACACAAAGGGAATTCCCAAATCAGAAATTCCATTTTTGGAATAATGTGACCCTATTTTTGCCTTAAAAATTCTAGAATATTTTGGTAAATGAGATGACTATGTGATCATGAATCATGTAAGATAGTCCTAGGTAGTCTATGTCATCATGTTACATCTTTGAAAGACTAGTGTTGGATTGAGTTTCATCGCCTTGTATACCATATGTCATGGTGACACTTGGAGGTGTGTTTGGAGTTTAGAAACACAATATCAAAATTTGAAGAATATTTACTAACCTGGGTAGGTTGGATGATATTCTACTTGTTTATCCAAGGAATCGTGAGGATGAGAATTTTTAATGTCGGGAATCATAGAATCTCTTTTTTTTACTGGATGAAATTCAAAAGGATTTTTTTTCATTTTATGGATTTTCTGTTCTGTAAAATGATCTTTGGAATAGAATTATAATAGATTGAATGATTGAAGGGTTTTTTGGAATTATTTTAAGTCTGATGGGACACCATGATAAATCCATCATGTTTAACATGTTTGAGGATAGAAATTCTACTTTCAGAAAGAAGTAGCTATGGCACATAGTTTTTCTCAAACATTGTGTCCCATAGGGGAAATAATGAATCATGGTCTAGTGGAGAATGAATTTCAACAATACTTGAGATATAAATTTTGATGTAGGAACATGTATATAGGGGGTGTATACATTTTTAAATAGATGATGTACATGTGATGCACTCGATTTTACCAAACAATACACCTAGCCTGCATGCTTATGACACATAGGAAGTGTGTCTCTGTGTATTATTTGTAACATGGTCAGAGCATAGTTAATTAAACCATGTGGGAAAAATATGAAGGGTTTGCTTCTTATGTAGTTGGAGATGCATGATTGGAACAGTATTTAGCCAAACCATGTTGCTGAACCATGTTCCCTATCTTCAAGTTTGAATTTACATTTCTAAACAAAATGATTGTTAAAGACAATTTTATATTCTTCCATTTTCTTCCTCCTTCTTGGACACCAATGGGATCCCACTCGAGATCTTCTATTTCAGCCTCCATGTTATGGATCTATCTCCTCCATTTTGCATCACAAGCAGCCACTCTTAGTCTCATTGATTCATAGAGGTAAACTATTGATTCATACTCCATGATTTATATCTCCTCCTCATGAACTATTTTTTGCCACCTAATTCACCCAACGTTCAAGGTGTTCTTATCTTTCCCTGATTATTATAAATACAAAAATATTAAAGCCTCTATATCAAATATGTGGGTCATCGATGGGATACATTATATGTTATATCATATTCCATTATATTTCTTTTCTTTCATATTGTGCACAATCATTCCATTAATTGGACCCTTATAGTGTTTCCCTCTACAAGTTAGTTAATTTAATTAATTGGTTTTCTTATATAAAATGTAACCTTAGTTTGTAGTGAATCAACACATATGGTTTTAACCATTCCGTGATCCACCACACAGGTGTTCAACCCATAGAGGCCATGTTTTTATTGACCTCATTTTGATAAACACATTCGAGGTGTGTTGAATATGTAATAAATTACATAAATTATTTTTAAATCTATTGATGTTTAGAGTAAGAGTTAGGCCCATGTGGTTATGTTCATTGCCATATTAATTTTTTTACACACCATACATTGTGTGTTATACCATGTAAATTATGCATGTTTCATTATCATGTGTCTAATAATCTATATAAGATGTTTGAGTTATGTCATATTCTTTATGATTCAAAATTACATTCTCAAGATTGGTTCAATGTGCTTTACGCTTTAAGATTATTTACTCGTGTCTTATGTATATTTCCATGTATTCATGTCTTGTAGTATAGTTATTATGTATATTATTGGTGAAATATACCAATTTTCTTATTCCCATGTTATTTGGAATAGAATAAATTCTTGGATACCATATTTATATGGTTATATTTGTTATTCCTTGAATATGTTCTAGCTAAGAGAGAACCAAAATCCCAACATATGGATGTTGTTGATGGAATCATAGTTCGTGGCTTAGTACTACCTAACGCACCAAGAGAAATAATTTATATTGATTTATATGGGATCTCCATGTGGATTCATATACATGTGATTTACACTGGTTACCTAGATGATAAACCAAGGGTAGACACATTGGAAAGATGTATATGTCATTCCATATGTGATACTTGATCCCATATATGAGATCATAGTAAAAACTCTGAGGTCTCCTAGCCATGAGTGATATGATGGAAAACATTTGAGGTCACCCCAGATAGTCTTGATGGTATTAGTTATATTATGGTCTACTGTAGAGACCCATGGGATTCTATTATGGGTCATATTTTATGAGATCATGATTCCAATACAAAATTTTAAGGCTTCTGTATATTGATTACCTCTGGTACCTTTTGATCATTGTGGTTGTGATTATGAAGTGGTACCCAAAATATTTGATTATTTAATAAGGGTGTGAACACCAATACAATGATCAATCATTGGTTTGACCCACTTTTGTTTCTCTATATATGATTTATTGTACAATACCATTTGCTTTCCACAATTTCCCTAGGTTCAAACTTATGTCTTTTGGAAAAAGTAGGTAGAATCGGATTAGTATCCATTTAGGATCCGAAAATTATGTTTTATTACTTAGTTATATATTATTTTATAGGTATTAACATATGTTAGATCATGGTTTTATTTATAGTGCATAAATTGGAAATATCTAGACACCATTGGTGGTGGTCAACAAGGATAATATATCACACCCTAGTTGGGATTCCATTGAATTGGGGTACCTGAAAATATATTTATTTTCCAATGTACATGGATTTATTTCATATGTTGTGCTATTTACATAGGATATATGGGAACATGAATAATCTAGTATAGAGGATTCTTGTGGAGTTATCCTTTCGGATATTTTTATTTTATTGTGTTTTACTATATTTTTAACATCATTATTGTAAATAGTAGAATCATATAGACATGAATACATCACTATATGTATTGGTGTTTTCAATTTACATTTTTTTATTAAAATTTTTACAATAAAAAATATTTATCATTTTTTAGTAGGGAAATATATGTTGGTAGAAGTACCTTTTTTATTAAAAAATATTACCACCATTTATGACCATATCATTAAACTATAAGTAAAACACTCTTTCTAAATGTTATTCTGACTAATAAAATATTTATATTACAATTATAATACTAGCAACAGATAATATTTTCGGCAATGAAAATTTTCAGAATAAATTTATATATTTATAATATTATAAACAACAAATTTTTTTGGTTATAATGATATCAATTAATCTATCATTTTAAGTCATAACAAAAATGATATCCAAATTTAAAATATATTATTATATAGAAAAATTATTTTATAATATATGTTCTTGAAATATTAAATAATATTTATAAATATAAACATAAAAAATATTCCAAATCTAATTATTGTATAATAAATATATAATTAATCTAAATGATAAAAAGATATTTCCATCTTATTTAAGAATCACCCCAAAGATTTCCATTAATTTGTTTGTAAACAATAATGAAAGGAAAAAACACATGAACCATAGTTTCACATCCCACACACTAACACATGTGCACTAAATATATTTTATAAAAATCATTTAGAAATTACGTGGTTTGTTTCACTAGAATTGTATTGAGGACATGAACAATGATGGAGATGTTCTGATCTCCTGACAAAAAAGGAGTTATGGTGTCCAGTATCAAGTTCAACTTCATGATCAATGGCCGAATACGGAGATCATAATTTAACATTAATTTTTATCCACTACCACATCACTCAACTAGGATAACTAATATTAGGGTGTTTCCTAATATCGTTTTTTGAGGAAACAAATACATTAACAAAATTCCCTACAAAACAAATTATTTTCATGTGCTATATCAAATATGTTTTTCGAAGAACTATATATAATTACCACCATAGTTTCGTTAGAAGCCATGATATCCCAATATATAAAATGTTACACATGTAGGCCAATTATCATATACTATTCTTAAGTAGTGGTATATCCTGTAGAAAAAACAGTGTTGGGGATCCTAATGATCTGAGTCTAATTTACAAATAATAAACAACATTGAGATAAAATTATTCCCAATAAAAAAGAAATAAAAGAAAAAAAATGGTCTTGTTAGTATGAATTAAACTTTTTCTGAAATGAAATAAAAATGAGTATTTGAACATTCTTATGAATTTTCAACTGACATGTCAAAAAACATATAGAAATATGGGTTGAAAAAAATTATACTCATGATGAGTTGAGAATTATTTCTACAAGAAATAATATGATCCAATTTATAAGTTCATACCTTCACAATTGATTTAATATTCTCTATAGTTGCAATAATACATCACTCAACAAATGAACATAACTCAAACATGACCTAAGTAACAATGAATTGAATAAATAAAATAAATAATGTTTGAACCAATTTTTTTTCCATTATCATTTTTTATTGTAAAAATTCAATGTAACACCCCATGATTCTATAGTATGTGATTTCTTCATAGTTATTCAATAAGTTGCATTACACGCATCACTGAGTTCAAGTGCACCACAACATACCAAACTAGCCATTCAAAAGCATTTATGAATAGTATTAACTGAATTTTTAAGTATATATAATATTTATAATCTTATAATCCATATTATTCTTTTCTTATACATAATTTAAGAACTAATTCATTTTTTCAAATAAAATAAGTATTTTTTAAAAAATGTATTTTTACAACCTTTTAATGGTAACCCCTTTTTAAATAAAATATTTGGAAATTTTATATATTCAATTTTATAAATTAAACTTCTTCATTAGAATCAGGACATAAGAATTTAGTTTCAATAAATTTTTGTTGCTTTTCTGATAAATTTCATATTTCGTTGAATATTGAATAATATTATATTTTAACTAAAAAAACATTTTAAATCAATATAATTTATAGTGTTTTAATGGATTTTAAGTAGAAATATATTATATTTTTAAAATACAATCTAATTCTGGTCCTTTTATGTAATTTCACTTTGATATTGGAAATAAACAATTGTTAATCATTTGATAGATATTGTTTCTTAAAAATACGTTTTTTGGTTTTGACAACAGAAATTAATTCTAAATTAATAAATGAAATTTCTAGGTTTTAATATGGTAAAATGGACTTCATTTTTGGTTACAGAATATAGAAATTAGCTTAAGGTGAAATTTTTAAACTTTTCGGATACCTTTTATATTTTGATGAATAGTGAAAATTTATAATTTTTAATTTAAAAAAATTTTAAATCAAAATAATTAATAGTGATAAGTTATGAATTTGAATGATTTTAAAGTAAATTTAGAATATATTTTTATCATTTAATAAAATGTTGGTCATTTGACATAATTTCATAATTAAACCGGACATAAACAAATGCCAATCATTTGATAGTTATTATTTCTTAAAAACAAGCTTTTTGTTTTGACAGTGGAAATTAATTTTATATTAATTTTATCCACTACTGTGTTTTGAATGATGAAAAATGGATTCCAGATTTGGAATCCAGATTTCCAAATTTTGTAAATAGGTAACTCTTATTTTTAGACATTTTTAAAAATTACTTCGGTAAATATTTTATTTACCATGGTTAAAGGGTAAATCCGGTAAATAAGGGTAAAAAAATAATATTATAATAATATTAAATTACCCTAAAACTTATCTTTACCCTATTGGTTGATACATTTCCGACCATGGGAACCTTTGGGTTGTTTTTCAGACCCCATGGAGCCACTTGTAGGTGATAAGGTCAGTTTATATAAATTAGGTTAAAGTAAATACAAAAATGACATAAGCATATATCTTTCAGAAAAAAAAATTTCAAATAGGTTTATATATGTTATATTTTCGACTATAAATATTCATAATAAAGATAAAAATATTATCTATGTAATTGTATTTTATTTATAATTTTTAGACATTGAATAATTAAATTAATTTATAACACAATAATGGTGAAGTATTTTACTTATTAATGTAAGAATCAAAATAATATTATTATAAATGTTAAAATAAATATAATTTTAATGTTTTGATTTAATCAACGAATTTTATTGGTAAATATGACATATTATGATTTTTTAAATTAATTTTTTTCATATTAATAATGATGTCATGTCTTTAACAAAAATCAATTATTAAATATTGTCAAAATTGACATAATTGAGTTTTTTAAAAACATTATATTATTAATTAGTATTCTCTTCCTAAAAATATAACGATAGGCCAAAGGAATTATATCATTATTGGTGTATCATTAATGGACCACTTGGTGGTAGATTAGATTTATATAGTATGTTTATTAACTATATAATATACAAATACAAAGTGACATGGTAAATGTCAAACTAATTATCTATGAGTTAAAACTAAAAGATAAGATTACTATAATTACCCAAACCTAGGTAAAATATATTGGTTGAAAGGATTTTGACCCATCCCCACATTATACTTTGAATAATTCCCTTTGGAGACATTAGAAACTGAATATGAATTTATTATAAATTAATACTTTATGTTTTTTCTAAAGAGCCCCTCCTCCCCCATATAAAAGGACACCACTTATAACCAATTATTCAAACCTTCAAAGCCTTTTGGTTCGGCCAAACCCTACCCAAATATTATTTCAACTTACCTCACTTAATCCTAGAGGCCTTAGTTTGATTAGAAATACAACCTATGGATCCCTTTTGATCAAATCAAAAGGAAGAACCCGAAGAAGAGGTAATGTTTTCACCACCCTCTTTCATGTTCCTTTCTTCTTCAACTTCTTCTTTACTTATTATTTCCATTCTAAAATAATAACTCCAGTATATTCTATATACATTGATTTTATTATAAATAAGGTACAACCATATTGAATATTCTCTCCATCATTTGAATGACATGTCACCATACATGCGTACATACGGCCTACCGTTTCCATGTCGTGGTGTAGTTTTTTTAAAACAAATTGAGATCCTGCTAAGAAATGCAAGACCCCTATATTAGATGAAATAAAAACTTACACAAGTCTGAAAGAAGAAGATTTACAAATATCCTTCTTATAAAGAGGAAGGAGATCATCTGGCACATGATCCATCCAAAGATAATCATTACCATTCACGCCCTTATTAGCAAGCCCAATTGCCAACGCATTTGCCTCTCTGTAACCATGAGTAACAAAGTGATCCTTTGAGTAGAGAGAATCCAGGCATCTATTGAAACGATTAGTGAGCTTCCATGAAAGGTGAATTAACCCAGTTTGTAAAGAAAATACAATAGAAATAGAGTCACATTCAATCCAAATCTTGTCCCAGCCCTGCGCATTCGCTTGCTCCATAGCCCTAATAACACCAAGCATCTCTGCTTTAAGGGCGGAGGCAATACCACATGAACCATGAAAACACCCAACATCATTCCCCTATTAATCCCTAATGATAGCACTAAAACAAGAGGGGCCCGGATTTCATCTTGAATCACCATCAAAGTTATCTTTAATCCACCCACAAAAAGGTGCTTGCCAGATGACTTCTATTGTCCCAAAACGAGGCTGAAAATTACCTTTAATCCTGATCTGGTACAACACAGATAAGTCATGAATTGAATTATGGAAAAACACACCTTTTGGTGTTTCCACCTCACACATAGCAGCAAGGATACATGCATGTCTAGCACCAACCATAAAATGTTGTGACTCATGTCTGAATTTGTTCCTCGAAGACCAGATGAAATGAATAATTTCCTCAACCGCAACTGAATTTGTTCATCGTGGTGTAATTTTTATTCAATACATTATTATTTGGATGGGTATAATAATTATTTTTAAATCATGTAAATAACAAATATAAAATGATAATGATTTTGTATATATGATATACCATCCAATTATATATTATTTTAATATCAAAAAAATGATATTGTCGCTCGTGCGTACATACATATTACCGTCTCCATGAACGCGATGAGATTCATCCCCAATCATATCCATTAAAAAATAAATTTTATTTGATTATTAAAAATACTTTTTAGAGAAATGATATCATTCTGGATATGAATAATATACATCTCATCCATACAAAATATGGCTCACATAACAATGAATATAAAGAAAAACGAATCCGTTAACACCAGAAACGATGATAATACTAAGATATTATTGACAAATCAATCTTTAAAGATCATATATGATATCATATTAATTTTTTTTATTATTATATAATTTAGTAACAATTATTTCACCATTATACAAAAGGTTACCCTACCCTCAACTAGAGAAAAGTACAAGGAAAAAATTTATTTCAAAATCTCTTCATTATCCGAGGATTTTTATAAGTAATTATCTACTAGGATCTCTTTATCATCCAAATTCATGTTTCTTAGAAATGTATTTCAAAATATTTTTATTATTTTACAAAATATTGGTTAAAGACATTTATACCACTTCATGAAATTTTATAAGAAGTTTATAACTGAATCTTTCTGTTGTTTTCCAAACAAGGTCCTTTTTAACATTTTCGATAGAATTATGGTAAGAATGTCTTTTTAACATATACGGTGGGTGAGACTATTTTCTACCATTATAAAATTATGTAATCTTACCTTATAAGCATATATGAATATTTTTAATGTAAATGTTTTATTTTATAATTATGTGACTTTTAAATGATTTCGAAATGAATATTTTAAGAATTTGTGAAAGGTACTCTTAATCACGATCATAATTTTAAATGTTTTAATGATTTATCTTTGAAAATAATTTTAATTAATGTCCATGTTTTCAAAATGATTTTATGGATTTATTTATAGGGATATGAATGTTTTGAGATGTAATTTATTTTGAAAAGATTCAAAGTGGTATGGGAAACATTGATTCAAAAATCTCATTTAAATTCCTTCCTTTATAAATGTGTGACTTTTCAATGATTTCAAAAAAAGAGATATTTCTATCAAATAGTATTGATTTCATCTATATCAAAATCCTTTTATGGATTTTATGTTTATTTGAAGTTGATTTATTATAATACAAAACACCCTTATTGTATTGAAGGTTTTGTGATATGTTTGACTGTGGATGTGTTATTTTTATACCATTCATGTTTTATGGAGAAAGTATTGACATTTCGTATGCTAGTTTTAATATGAATGTTTATGTTATGTTTAAAACTGTTCATATGAGAAATTCATTGGACTTAATATGTTATGAGTGGAGCCCGATATATCTCCTTGATGCATCAGAAGGTCTCATGAGAAAAACTAGTATCTTGGCACAAGTCCTTGACAAAATTTTATTTATAGTCTTGGCGCAATTTCTAGACTATATGGTTATGATAGTCTGTAATTATGCATTAAATCATTATAAAAGTGGTTATTGATTTTTCATGTGATTATTCTACTAGTAAATATCCATTTGAATATGTGAATAGAATTACTTCATTTTATTTTTTCAATATTATACTGAAGATCAAGTTTAAAAGGCTTTTTTAGTTATAAATTGCATTAAATGTTTATTCTTATTTATGAAATTTTCTGCTATATTGTTATCCATAATAGGAATTTGAGGTCACCCCTTTCTATGTTTTATATTTCCCAGGATGTGAAGAAGTATTTTATGAATGACCTTTACGGATAGTATAAGTGGATATGAGTGTGGAGACAAGATGTCGTTGTAGTTTTCACTATATGATGTAATGAAAGGATTATTAATGTATCTAGTGTTTCCAAGTCTACTAAACTAATCAGTCATTTGAGACATGATCTTTTGTGATCATTCAAATGTTATGTAATAATGCACCAACTCTAGGTAACTGGGGTCGAGGCATCACAGATGGTATCAGAAGAAGTTTAGTGGAAACCTTGGAAGATTGTTTTAGAAAAACTCTTATTAGAGAACATAGCCCTAAGATATACATTGGAGATTATTATATGAAGAACATTCTAGAATTTTGGTATTGTAGGGATTTTGGGTGTTTTCCAAGAAATACATCCCTGTCTGGATCTGAGCAGGTAGAGGCGGCCCTGACACAGATGTTCCTAAGCATAAAACATGAAAACACCACTTTGATCTAGACTCGAATGGGAACTGGTGCACGACAAGGATCTTTGATACACTATTGGTTATTACACTCCTGGGGGATATGCTTAGGTTAATTCTCACTTACATTAAAAATCATTATGAAGGGTTTATAAGTATATATTTCCACAAAAAAGACATTTTTATGATTATGGATTATATCCATAAATTGTTTAATTTATGTTAAGTGTATTACATGTTTGGGATTAGTTATTTCTATTCATAAACTAATCTAGCGTATTCCATTGTTTAGAAATGGTGCCCAATAGAAGAAATAAGAACTCCAGCAATACACATGATCCAAAGAGTAAAAAGGATCACATCTTTCATGGTATTAAGAAAAAATTTAGAAGGGTAATAGTGTCCCATGTATTATCATCATATGAATAAATAGTATTATGTGATGATAAGATAAGTAAAGAGTTCACAATGTCCTATGGATATTAAGGGAAGCTAGAGATGAATAGTATGGTAGAGAGAAAGGTAGATAAAGGGAAGAAGGTAAAGAAGGATTTTCCCATATGTGATAACTGTGGAAAGAATCACCTTTCAAAATTCATGAAGGGAATGGAAGTGTGTTATAAGTGCAGAGAAAAAGGACACCACGTTCGTCATTACGAGGGTAAGAAAACGGTTTCAAATGTACAATGATTCATCTGTAAGGAGTGGGGACACTATGCTAATCAATGTTCAAATCATCAGAGTTTTCCCCAAATGATGCTATTGGATAATAATAAAGTTATGATACTACCATAGATGAAGAGGAATGACTTGTGTTCTTGTGTTGTTATTGAATAATTATTTAATTTGAGTGTTATATCAAAGATGTAATGGTTATATGAATTCTGTAGATAAATAAGGATTGTACTGCAGTACTATTTCATTGAGAATTTGAGATTATATGGTACAATGAAAAGTGACTCAACAGAAAGTTAAACATTTTTTTTGAAAAAACATGGTTAAAGGAAATGTAATCGTTAATATGGTCTTTATACTGAGATAGTAATTTTGGAATAAGAGATGGTTGATTGGAATAAATTATATTGGATATTATTGATACCTTGGCACTGATTAATGGTTTGTTTATTTCATCATTATTGGAATATTATAAGTTTTTGGATATAAGGAATATATCTAGTATTCTATAAGAAATAACGGATCATTAATGTAATCAATAAGGTTTTATGATAATTTAGGGTGATACCATATTTTAAAATAATGCATGATGAAGGTATTCACATGTTATTAACTGAAAAAAAAGGTCTTCATTATATTTACCTTCCTTATAAATTTTGGGCTGTGAGTTTGAACAAAAGTAATTTGGATATGTCTAAATGTTGGAATGGATTATATTTGACATTTGATACAATTTTTAAGGTTAAAGGATTTCTGATGATTATTTTTGGATTATTATAAAATGAACAACCCGAAGGTCGGGTGACAACCCGTCACGTCCGACAAGGTCGCGAGAGTTGAACCTGCAACCGAAGGGTGACAAGGGTGTATCACCTACCACTGACCCATGTGATGTCCTGAATTGAAGAATGTAGTTTTCTAAAGGGGTTTGGTAGATGAATTTTACATTATTTTTTTGGAACACTATATGAATATGATAAATAGAATATTTTTTATGTTCTATTATAATTTAGAGTAAAAGATGAGTTAGTGGTAGAAATTAGTTAAAGGATGGAACTCTACTTGAAAATTATACTTTATTTTTCTTATCTTATTCTATACAGAAATAAATTCTTAAACATTACGTAAGTCATCTTAAAACAAAAAAAAATGTGTTATCCTAATACATTATGTTTTGTTGAACTGATGGTATTTTAAATCATCATATATTGGTGGCTTTGAGGCCCACAATTCTATAATTGTTTGGGATTGATGACCTCAATCACACCCAATAATTAATTATATTTTTCATCCAATTATGTGTCTCTAATTTCCACCAATGTTCTCGTAATCGAGATCATAATTTGGTTGTGACTTTTTCATTCCCATTTTCCTATTATTATGACTAAATGTTATTAACCCAATTTCTGATGTGGGTTTTCTCAAAAAGGTATTATCTATTTTCAACCTTTTATTATCAAAGAACAATTTCAAATTATGAGAACACAATTTATTGAATGAGGGTAGAATGTAACACCCCCTGATTCCATAGTACGTTAATTTTTCAAAGTAATTCAATAACTTGCATTACATTCAACACCGAGTTCAAGTGCACCAAAACTTACCAAACTAGCCGTTCCAAAGTGGTTATGAATAATATTAACTGAATTTTGAACTATATATAATACATATAATTTTAGAATCCTTATTATGGGTTTCTTAGACATAATGTAAGAACTAATTCATTTTTTACTGATAAAAGATGTATTTTTAAAAAATTCACTTTTACCAACTTTTAATGGTAATCCATTTTTAAATCCAATATTTGAAAATTTTATATATTCAATTTGACATGATAAACATATTCTTTAGAATCAGGACATAGGAATTTATTTTCAATAAATTTTTGGTGTTTATCTGAAATCAATCATATTTGGGTGAATAGTGAAAAATAAAATATTTTAATAGAAAACAACATTTTTAATCTAAATAATTTATACTTTTTTAATGATTTTGAAGTATAAATATATTATATTTTTAAAAGATATTCCAATTCTGGTAATTTTATGTAATTTCACTTTGAGATTGGACATCAACAAATATTAATCTTTTGGAAGATATTGATTCTTAAAAATACGCCTTTTGGTTTTGACATCAAGAATTAATTTCAAATTAATAAATGCCACTTATTTATTTCTAATTTGGTAAAATGGACTTCATTTATGGTTTTGTAATATTGAAATTATCTTAGGGTGAAATTTTGGTACTTCTCGGATAACTTTTATATTTTCATGAATAGTGAAAATTACTAAATTTTAATTAAAAAATAATTTTTTATCGAAATAATTAATTGTGTTAAATTATGAATTTGAGTGGTTTTAAAGAATATTTATAATATATATTTATCATTTAATACAATGTTGGTCATTGGATATAATTTCACAATTAAACCGGACGTAAACATGTCTCAATCATTTGATAGTTATTATTTCTTAAAAACACTCTATTTATTTTGACAGTAGGAATTAATTTTAAATTAATTTCTGCCAATTCATTATTTTGAATTTTTAAAAATGGATTCCATATTTGGAATAAGGATTTAAATTTTTTTTAAATAGGTAACTCTTATTTTTAGAAATTATGAAAAATTATTTCGTAAATAATTTATTTACCATGGTTAAAGGGTAAATCCCATAAATAAGGGTAAACGAATAATATTATAATAATATTAATTTACACTAAAACGTGTCCTAAACCTATTGGTTGATACATGTCCAACCATTGGAATCTTTGGGTCGATTATGGGACCCCATGGAGCCACTTGTAGATGACAAGGGCACTTTTTATTAATTAAGTTAAAGTATATACAAAAATGAAATAAGCATATATCATTTAGAAAAACAATTATTACATAATGTTATATATGTTATATTTTCATCTATAAATATTAATAATAAATATAAAAAGATTTCCCACATAATGGTATTTTATTTATAATTTTTAGACCTTGAATAATAAAATTTATTTAAAACACAATAATGGTGAAATATTTTCCTTATTAATGAAAAATAAAATAATTAGTATTATAAATGTTAAAATAAAATTAATTTAAAGTTTTTATTTCATCAAATATTTATATTGGTTAATATGATATGTTAGGAATTATTAAATTAATTTTATTCTAATTAGTAATGTTTGTTAATAATTTATCAAAAATCATTTTTTAAATATTGTCAAAATTGACACAAATGAGTTTTTGAAACAAATATTCTATTATTAATTGATATTATATTCCTAAAAATCTAAGGATCATCAAAAAGACATATATCATGATATTTTTATCATTAATTTAACAATTGGGGGTCTTTGGGATTTATATAGCATGTTTATTAACTATATAATATAAAAATTCAAAGTGACATCGTAAATGTAAAAATAATTATTAAGAGTTAAAACTAAATGATAATGTAAATATAATCACCCAAACCTATCTAAAATATATTTGTCGAAATGATTTCGACCAATCCCCACAATAGACATTGAATAATCCACTTTGGGGACATTAGAAACTGAATATGAATTTATTATAAATTAATACTTTAATTTTTTCCTAAAGAGCCTCTCCTCCCCCTTATAAAAGGACACCAATTCTAACTAATTCTTCAAAAATTTAAAGCCTTTTGGATTAGTAAACCCCTGCCCAAATATTTTCTCAACTTCCCTCACTTCAACCTAGAGTAATTTGATTGATCAGAATGCCAACCTAACGATCACTTTTGATAAAATCAAAAGGAAGAACCCAAAGAAGAGGTAATGTTTTCACCACCCTCATTGAAGTTCCTTTCTTCTTCAGCTTTTTATTTCATTATTATTTCAATTATAAAATAACAACTCCAATATATTCTATATACTAAGATGTTATTATAATTATGGTACATCCATATTTAGTATTTTATGCATCATTTGAATGACATGTCACCATACGTGCGTACGTACGACCTACCATCTCCACGTCGTAGTATAATTGTTATTCAATACATTATTATTTGGATGGTTATAATAATGATGTATAATTCATGTAAATAATAAATATAACATGATAATTATTCTTTATATATGATATACCATCCAATTATATATTATTTTAAAATCAAAAGAATGATATTGTTTCCCATGTGTACGTACAAATTACCGTCTCCATGAACGCGATTAGATTCATCCCCCATCGTATCCATTCATGTCTAAATTTAATTTGATTATTAAAAATTATTTTTATATACATGATATAATTTTGGATATGAATAATATACATCCCATTCATAAAAAATAAGGATTACATAATAATGAATATAAATAAAAACGAATCTGTTAACACACGAAACGATGATAATACTAAGATATTATAAACAAATCAATGTTAAAAGATAATATATGATAACATATTAATGCATATGATTCTTGAATAAATTAATAACAATTATTTCACCATTTTATAAGAGGTTACCTTACCCTCGTCAAAGTAAAAGTACATGGTATGGTTTTATTTCGCAATCGCTTCATTATCCGAGGTTGTTTATACGTAATTATCTTTTCGGACCTCTTTATCATCCACATCCATGTTTCGTAAAAATGTCTTTCAAAACATTCTTAATATTTTACAGATTATGGTTTAAAGTATTTTATACCCATGTTTGATATTTTATAAGATGATTATAATGGAATCCTTATGGCTTTTTCCAAACAAGGTCTTTTTTTATCTTTTTGATAGAATTAAGGTAAGAATGACTTTTTTTAACTTATACACCGGGTGCGACTATTTTCCACCATTATAAAATTGTCAAAGCTTCCCATAAAATCTTATAAGAATATTTTGAATGTAAATGTTTTTTTATAATTATGTTATGTTTAAATGATTTCAGAATTAATATTTTATGAATTTTTGAAAGGTACTCTTTATCAAGATTATAATTTTAAATGTTTTAAAGATTTATCATTATAAATGATTTTTATTAATGTCCATGTTTTCAAAATGATTTTAAGGATAATTTATATAGACAAGAATGTTTTAAAATGATATTTCTTTTCAAATGTTTTAATGTGGTATGAGACACATTGATTCAAAAATCACTTTTAAATTACATCCCTTATAAATGTGTGACTTTTCAATGATTTCAAAAAAAGAGATATTTCTCTCAAATAGTTTTGATTTCATCTATGTCAAAATCCATTGATGGATTTTAATATTATCTGAAGTTGATTTATTATGATACAAAACTTCCATATTATATTGAAGGTCTTTTGATATGTTTGACTGTGGATGTGTTATTTTTATACCATTCATGTTTTATGAAGAAAGTATTGACATTTTGTATGCTAGTTTTTATACGAATGTTTTTGTTATGTTTAAACCTGTTCATAAGAGAAATTAATTGGACTTAATAGGTGACAGGTGGAGCCTACTATAGCTCCTCGATGAATCGGTAGGTCTAATGAGAAAAAATAGTGTCTTGGCACAAGCCATTAACAAAATCTTATTTATAGTCTTGGCACAAGGCCTTGACTATATGGTTATGATAGTGTGGCATTATGCATTCCATATTTATGAATGTTGTTATTGATATTTCATGTGATTATTCGACTAGTAGAATATCATTGTGAATATGTAAATGGCATTATTTCATTATAATTTTACCATATTATGCTGAAGTTCACTTTTAAAAGTCTTTTGTTTTAGTTATTGATAAAACACTATTTTTTTGAATATTTTATTGATTATAAATTATATAATTTCCTCACATTATGTTAAATATGTTTATCTATAAAATATTTGGGATTTGATCATTCATTTGAAAATTTGGTTTAAATTCCAGTTTTACCCTTTATAGTGCACTGTAGTATTTAGAATATAAATATTTTTATATTTATTATTTGAATTTGAAATTTTGAAACATCATTCCAAACATAATTTTCGACAACTTTTATTCAGGTCACTATTGGTAAAGAGTGCATTTGGTTTTGAAAATGGGCCATAAAGTCAAAGTTAGGCTGGACTCGGCAGAATGGACATGGGTTCTGTATTTGGGCCATATCATCTACATAAGGGCTTGGATTGAGCCCAAACATTGAGGAAGGCTCCAGGATATTATTTGGAACAACGAAGTCTTCTAGAAGACCGGCCAATTCATGAGTTTTGGAAGTAAAATGGGAAGTGCAAGTTGCATTAAAATATTTGTCCGATATTTCCCATTCACACTTACAACCTCATTAATCCTAGCCTCCCCTCCACTCTATAAATTCGTTTTTTTCTCATTTGGAGGGAAAGGATTGTGCATTGGGAAGTTTAGGGCATATAATAAGTGGATCCACTCTAATTCACAAACCATTTCGATAAGGGTAGCTCTTGATGAAAGGATCCCTTCGACGAAGCCTTCTTCTTCTCCTTCATGTTTTAATTTTTTTGTTTGTGTAATAAACTTCTTTGTTCTTGTTTTATTTCTTCTCTTTTCTTTTGTTTTGTTTAAATTTCATCGTCTCTTAATCTTCTTCATTGGGCTGGAAATTTTGAGTAGAAGCGTTATTGGGTTATACCCATTATAAACCTTTGCACATGCAAAATGCATCTACGATGATTACACCACCCATGGAAGAGTAGTTTTTTGTGATCGATCTATCTTGTACCCTCTTAATTTAATTATTTTGAATCATTGTGCTGCTATAATTCACTTAATATGATCTATGAATTATGATTTTAAATTGTAATTAACTATGAAAGAAATTGAATAACTAACACAAAAACACGCGCAGTTGAGATTCTGTGTAAATTGTGAGAGTACGATCTTAATCGGTAATGCAAGACCACACGGGATAAATTTGTTGAGTTCAAATAAAATCCCTAAACAAAATTTATCCTCATTTACAGAATGTATATGTTTTCTAATTAACCACTGACCATAAGCTAACCTTAGAACAACAATCAAAGTAGGGTGTTGTGATTGCGTGTTCCAAAGCTAGCCTAGGGTTTAAGTAATTTCATCCTCATGGTTAAGTTAACTCTTATAGGGTTCAAGGGATACCAAATTAGGGGATCACAATTAAGTGAATATTTATTTAAATTATAATTATTAATAAATAAATGAAGAGGTAAATTTTGATCGATTACACCTTTTAAAATATTTTCTAAAAAAACATCTTCTTGTTGTGTCTTTTTAATCAAACTTCATTTAAAAATTTTAAAAAATGCCATCTTCTTCCAGCAAACTTCTTCAAGATTCATAAACTATAAACAACCCCCATACTTTCAATTAGTATATTTATTCTATTTTAATTTATTTTTATAATACCTCTAAAGAGTTGTTTTAATTCACGTCCTCCTTTGAGAGACGACCTTGGTCAGCCACTCTGTTGCACCTAAGTACCCCAAAATCACACTAATCATTTGAGGGCACCCACGACAGTGCTCTTTCAAATTGGTGCCGCTGTTGGGGAGTCAAGTAATTATTTCAATCAATTAGAGGTATTTATTTTATTTTACATTTTATTCTCTTCCTCCACTATGGGAAAAATGAGTTTTTTCTATGGGTTATTTGGGACGGGATAATTCCCGTCGCAAAAGGTCCGAAAAGAAAAATTTTGCGACGGGAATCTAGTCCCGTCGCAAATAACTGATCATTTGCGAAGGAGAAAATGTCATCGTCGCAATAGGATTGGCGCGGATTTCGCACCAAAATGCGGGAATGGTATTTGCGACGGGGGATTTACCCATCGCAAATAGTAATTCTCATGCTGTGTATTTGCGACGGGGAGTAGCCACCCATCGCAAAAGTTATGTCGACAGGTAGTATTTGCGATGAGAACCGTCGCAAAAGCCCTTTTAAACGATGGGTATTTGTGACGGGACCGTCTTCCCATCGCAAATAGTATTTACTGGGTCATGGTATTTGCGATGGGAAACTCCGCCCGTCGCTAATGAGGGTGGCGGGAATTTGGGACGGGTCCCGTCGCAAATAATCCCGTCGCAAATTAGTTATCCTATATATACCCTATCTGTTTCAGTTCTGAAAACATTGAAATCTTCTTCCTCTCCTCTTTTCTCTTTGAAACTTTAGTTTTATCCATATCTTCTTCCTCTTCTATTTTTCGATTATTTTTTATATTATAGTATTAATATGATTGTTTATATTTTTTAATATCATTAATATTTTATTATTTTAATTTTTTTAAATATATTTAAAATTATAATTAATTCTATTGTTTTAAATATTGGAATTAATTTTTATTTTAATATTTGATTGAATTATAATTTTATTATTAATAAAAAAATTATTATATTATTATTTCTTTTTTTTCTTTTTTTATATTTATTTGCGACGGGAATAAAAACCCGTCGCAAATATGTTTTTTTTAAAACCCGAGAATTATTCACGACGGTTATCTTTCTCATCGCAAATAACACTATTGGCGACGGTCCCGTCGCAAATAGTTTTAATTGGGACGGCGTTTTCCGCGACGGGTCATTTGCGACGGGATCCCGTCGCAAAAACTCATTTTTCCCATAGTGCTCTCTTCTTTCTTCCTTCTTTACCCAATCTGTATTTTCATCTTCTTCTTTTATTTTCTTCTACTTCTTTTTGGACCATAAACTCAAACTTATAATTTTTATTTTACTATGTTCAACTTCCCTTCTTTTCATCTATCGTTAATTTATGACATGAACTAATCCCAATGATCTCTTAGATCTTAACATTGAGATTGAACGCAGCCTTAGGGAACAAATCAGCCATTCTCAATCTACGAGAAGTTTAAATATTAAACCAGTTGTAGAATTACTCCAATATAAGAACATTGAAATTGGAAGAAATTCAAATTCAACCATAAAACAAGAACTAATGGCTGAAAATAAAAGAAATAAAATTAATAGAACCATTCGAGAATTGGATACACATGATATTAACTATCAACCAAATTGCATTGCATATCCAAATCTCGAATCGGTCTTTGAACTAAAATCCGGGTTAATTCACTTACATCCAAAATTCCATGGTCTCTCTAATGAGGATCCCAATAAACATTTGAATGAATTTAATGTGGTTTGATCAACCCTAAAACCTAAAAATGTATCTGAATGTTAAATCAAACTAAGAGCATTATTATTCTCACTTGATGGAGCTATGAAAGATTGGATGTATTATTTACAACCTGAATATGTAACTTGTTAGAATGATTTGAAACATATTTTATTGCAGAGATTTTTTCCAGAATCGAGGACCACTTCCATTCGTAAGGAGATCTCGGGGATCAAGCAAGCACAGTGGGAGTCAATTTATGAGTATTGGGAGGGATTCAAGAAGTTATGTGCAAGCTGTCCACATCACCAAATCACTGAGCAATTACTCATCGAGTAATTCTATGAAGGACTCACACCTTTGGAGAGAATCATGGTGGATGCCGGAGCTGGAGGAGAATTTGTGGAAAAGACACTAGTAGCCTCACATGCATTGATCGAAAAGATGGCCCAAAATTCCCAACAATTTGGCGATAGAGGTACACCACACGTCAGGGGAGTACATCAGGTAAGTCCTTCTTCTCTTGAGAGTCATTTGATTGATACCAAGTTAGAATAATTGACAACTATGGTGAGTTATATTGCTTTGGCAAAAAAGACATCCCTACCCCCTCCTTCAAGGCCTTGTGGTATTTGCACTGAGACCAGCCACCCAGCTGACCATTGGCCACAACTCCAAGAAACAGAATATTGTGTAGCAGTGTTCCCTAGGAGACGATATCAACAACAACAACAACAACCATATCTCCAAAAGAAGTTTGCACCAACATTCAACCAAGGGTGGAAATATCAACCAGTCATGAGGTATGGCTTTGGACAACAACAAAGGCCCCCCCTTTCAACAAATCATCCAGCAACCTCCACCTTACCAACAGGGTTTCCAACAACCCCAAAGGAGATTCGAAGCTCAAACATCAACAAGTCATCAACAAGGAAATCTACAACACAAGGTAGACTCTAACAATGATGACCTTCTGAAGAAAATTGTTCTTAATCAACAGAATGAGCTGAAAAGTCATGGTTCGGAGCTGAGGGAGTTGAAGACTCAAATGAGCCAGATTGCCACCGCCCTCCATGAACTCATATGTATGAATTCTAGAAATATACCTTCCCAACCCACTCCAAATAAAAAGGGGAATGTTAGTGCCATAACATTGAGAAGTGGGAAGCAAATGAATGATACATCTGTACCTACCATTCCACTGGGATTCACCTCAACTCCAGAGAAGCCGTATTCCATACCAACTGATGAGAAAACCAAGGAGAAAGATAAAGGTAAGAAAAATATTGATGATGTTCCTCTTAAGCCCCTTCCTTTTCCAAATAGGGTTGTTCAAGCCAAGAAGATGGCCGAAGATTCAATGAAAAAGGAGGTTTTGGACACATTCAAGCGTGTGGATATCAAAATTCCTCTACTTGAAGCCATTAAGAAAATTCCATGGTATGGGAAATTCTTTAATGAAATTTGTACTAATCGAAGAGGGCTCATGGGAAATGAGAGGATCAACCTTGGAAGGAATGTCTCAGCACTCATTACCCTAACTTTAGCAATGCCACCAAAGTGCAAGGACCCCGAGACATTCACCATCCCATGTACCATAGGGAAGTTTCATTTCTCTGATGCTCTTTGTGATTTAGGAGCTTCAATAAATGTGATGCCCCACCCTGTATTCTCTTATTTACAGGTTGGTGAGTTGAAGCCGACAAGAGTAGTGGTGTAATTGTAAAATAGAGCTACGACATATCCAGCGGGAGTCCTTAAGGATGTACTTGTCAGGGTAAGAGACATGATCTTTCCAGCAGATTTCTACATGCTTAACATGGAGGATGATCAGGTAAGTTTTCATGCCCCCATTATCTTTGGTAGACCCTTCCTCAAAACTGAAAAAACTATTATAAATTTCAATGAGGGTACAATTTCCATGGAATTTGGGGATGAAGTTATGATATTTAATGTTTTGGATTCCATGAAGTACCCCTCAGAGGATCATTCTGAATTTGTTATCTCCCATTTTGAACCACCAATTAAAAACACCAAGGAATTGTATTGTCCTATGCTTAGGGAGATTATGAGTATTGGTTCTAGTTTGATGTCTAAGAATACTTTCACAGCCGTTTCTAAGGAACAAGACTCTCTAGGATTTGATTTTAAAATGGAATCATATTCTGAATTTGTTCATATGAACTCTTATTATGATACGGATGTTGAGAATGCTGATGAATTTGATGCATTGTTTTCTAATTTTGATGATTTATATTCGAATACAGATTTTCATTGTGCAGATATGTCTGTTGCATCAATTTCTCCATCCATACATCACCCGCCTACATTGGAACTCAATCCATTGCCCGCAAATCTTAAATAAGCATACCTTCTGAGTGGTGATAGATTACATGTTATCATTGCTAATAATCTCTCTTTTTAACATGAAGAAAATGTTTTGAATATTTTGAGATATAATATTAGGGTGAATGGTTGGACATTGGCAGACATATCTAGTATTAGCCCATCCATTTTCATGCATAGGATTCTATTGGATGATGAGGCTAAACTGGTGAGGCAACCACAAAAGAGACTCAATCCAACCCTTCTAGAGGTTGAAAAATTGCTCGAGGCAGGTATAATCTATCCCATTTTAGATTCTCAGTGGGTAAGTCCTATTCAGGTTGTGCCTAAGAAAAGTGGTGTTACTGTCTTTAATACAAAGAAAGATGAGTTAGTTCTAATGAGGTTACAAAACAGTTGGCATGTGTGTATTGATTATAGGAAACTAAATCATTCCACTCGCAAAGTCCATTTCCCCCTCCCATTTATTGATCAGATGATTGAGAGACTAGCTTGGAAGACACACTATTGTTTCTTGGATGGATTTTCTGGATATTTTCAGGTTCCTATAGCTCTGGAGGATCAAGAGAAGACTACATTCACCTGTCCCTTTGGCACATTTTCCTACCGGAGGATGCCATTTAGACTTTGCAATGCCCCAGGTACATTCCAGAGATGCATGGTGAGTATTTTTTCTGATTTTATTGAGACCTAAATGGAGGTATTTATGGATGATTTTATAGTGTATGGGTCTTCATTTGATGAATGTCTATGTAGTTTGGGAAATGTGTTCAATCATTGTATTGAGAAGAATTTGGTCCTGAACATTGAAAAGTATCATTTCATGGTAGAGCATGGCATTGTCTTAGGGCATGTAGTGTCAAAACATGGGATAGAGGTTGATAGATCTAAGATAGACATTATTTCATCCTTACACTATCCTTCAGGTGTGAATGATGTTAGATCATTTTTTGGACATGATGGATTTTATCGACGCTTCATTAGAGATTTTAGTAAGATCTCTCTACCCTTATCTCGATTGCTTCAAAAAGATATTGATTTCAATTTTGATGATTTATGTAGGGTATCATTTTATGTCCTAAAGAAGTGTCTGACCACTCCACCAATCATACAGCCCCCACAGTGGGAGATTCCTTTTGAGCTTATGTGTGATGCCTCCAACTTCGCGGTCGGAGCTGTCTTATCTCAGAGGGTGGAGGGATGTTCACATGTGATCGCCTATGCATCTAAGAGACTGAATTCATCCAAATAAAACTACACAACCATGGAAAAGGAGTTTCTTACTGTCATATTTTCTTTAGATAAATTCCATTCGTATTATTTGGGCTCTAAAGTTGTTGTTTTTTCTGACCATGCAGCTCTGAGGTACCTCTTGAAGAAGCCAGATGCAAAGCCAAGCCTGATCCGATGGATGCTCCTTCTTCAAGAATTTGATATTGAGATAAAGGAAAAAAAGGGGTTAGAAAACTTGGTGGTGGACCACATGAGTAGGCTTACTCATACACTAGAGAATGGCACCTCTGACCAAGTACCACTTCGGGACACATTCCCTGAGGAGCATCTTTATTCCATCTCAGGTACGCATACTTGGTATGAAAATTTAGTTAATTACCTTGTTTCCTCAAAAATGCCTGAAAATTTAATGAAACATCAAGTCCAAAAATTAAAAATGTGAGTCTAGGTTTTATGTGTGGGATGATCCTTACCTCTGGCGCATGTGTAGTGACCAAGTAATTAGGAGGTGTGTTCCCGATAATGAGTTTGAGTTTGTTTTGCATTTTTGTCATACACTGGCCTGTGGTGGACACTTTGGACCCCAACGTACTGCTAGAAAACGCTTAGACTCTGGATTATATTAGCCTAGCTTATTCCATGATTCCCATGTATTTTGTAAGTCATGCTCTCGTTTCCAACACACTGGAATCATTTCAAGAAGAAACGAGATGCCCCAACAACCAATTTTGTTCTGTGAGAGTTTTGACATTTGGGGAATTGATTTTATGGGACCTTTTTCTAGTTCATTTGGTTTCTTTTATATCCTTGTTGCTGCTGATTATGTGAGTAAATGGGTGGAGGCCAAGGCCACCAGGACTGACGATTCCAATATTTTATTGGATTTTTTCAAGGATCAAATTTACTGTAGGTTTGGAGTACCAAATACCATCATCAGTGACCAAGGGAAACACTTCTGCAATCGAAATTTTTCTTCCCTCATTCGAAAGTATGGGGTGACACACAAAACATCAACACCATACCACACCCAAACAAATGGAAAGGATGAGGTTTCAAATAGGGAATTGAAACAAATTTTGGAGAAAACCGTGCAGCCATATAGGAAGGATTGGAGCAAGTTCTTGAATGATGCATTGTGGGCTTATAGGACACCATACAAGACACCCATTGGTATTTCCCCATTTCGAATTGTTTTTGGGAAAGCATGTCATCTCCCAGTGGAAGTCGAGCATCAGGCATATTGGTCTATAAAGAAATGAAACATTGATTTGGCCCAAATGGAATTCAAAGGAAGATGCAAATTCAAGAGCTTGAGGAGATTAGGTTGTCTTCATATGAGAACTCAAGGCTCTATAAGGAAAAATCAAAAACATCTCATGATAGAATGATCCAACAAAGGGGGTTTCATGTTGGAGAGAAAGTCCTTCTTTATAGTTCACGACTGAAGCTGATGCCTGGTAAGTTGCGTTCCAGATTGTTAGGTCCTTATGTTGTGACTAATTTTTTTACTTATGGTGCAGTGGAGATCACACAAGAGGACACTGGAAGAAGCTTTATATTCAATGAGCAACATTTGAAGAGATACATTGAAGGGCATCCAACTAATGTAGTGGATTTTATCACACTGCATGACCCCGTCATCACTTGAGCACATCAGGCTGTTCCTAACACTTTCACATTTATATTATTTGTCATATTTCAAAATTATACATTTCATATGCATATATCATCTCATGGGTTCACATTGAGGACAATGCAATATTTTAAGTGTAGGTTAGGGAACCTTTTTGTTTAGTAATTAGTATAGTTTTTTCAATTGTTCTCCTAATTAAAAAAACAAAAAAATGTGTTTTTTTCAAATTTTGTGTGTTCATTTTTCAATTTTCTGGGTGTTTTTGAAACTTTTGAGCTGAAATGATTTTCGTCACCATTTTTAAATGCAAATCAATAAGTGAAACAATTTATCCCATGAAACTGAGCTTAAATGAATGCTAAAAATGACTTTGTTTCAAGTTCAAATATTTAGTAATTTCATGAAAAGTACACTAAATTTTGAATCCCATGCAACATCTCATTGTCATTATATTTGAAATCACATTCCTGTGATGCTTCTGAACCTTTATTTTCATATTCTTTACATTCACCTCACTTCTTGAGAGAACCAAACTATTCTTGACTTAACCAGAATTTGATTTATTCCTATAAAAACAAGAGGGTTTGAGGTACTTATGTTTAAATGATTGAGTCATTTGTTTTGTATTAAATCCACTATTTCAATGAATCATTTTTATTATAATGTCCATCCTTGAACATTTAATCCTTGTAGCCCTTAGAAGGCATGCACAACCTGTTAGTTTAGCCACATTACAAGCCAATTTTCCCTATCCAACCAACTCTTGAAGTAAAATTTCATAATCTAGTTGAACATAAGTGTGGGGATGTAATCTTGTGTTGTGGAACAACATTCTGTGGTACTTCAGGCAGAAAATTAAATTCTGAAGAGATGTGTTTTCTGCTGATAAAAAATCATTATATTGAAAGTTGTGCCTTTCTGGAGCTTTCATTACAAGTGAAGCTGGGCCTTTCTGTAGATTCTAATTGAGTTGGAAATTTGTGCCTATCTAGAGCTTTCATGAAAATCATGATTGAAAAGATTGACATTTTTTATGCTAAAATGATGAATTGTATAAAATTTCCACGAATTTTTATGATGATGGAGCTGAATTGGTACTATGGGGATTGAGGAGAAGACCATATTTATGTTAAAATTAGATTAATGCAATTTTGCTTCAAAAAGAGTAAATCCCTCCTCATTCAGCCCCAGAATTTTTCACACCTTTATCCTACCAACTGAAAGCCACAGAACAACCCTGAAAAGTACTCATGATAAACATATGTCTTTGACTCACATTGGGTATTGATGTAGGAATTTATCAGGCCTATGGTGACCCTTGTATGAGTTTCAATGAGAAAGACATTGCAACAAAAATTAATATTTTTCTGATAAGAGAAATTTCAAGCGAGGTAAGTGTTATGTTCATGGGAGGATAAATGAAGTGGAAATATATTGAATGATATAAATGGAGAACTTGAAATAATGACTTTTTATGAGGCATGATATCTTTTTTTTCTTGGTGTGTAATTGTTTGATCTCAAGGATAGGTGTTTTAAAATTGGTTTTGATTTGATATTGATGTTTACTTGACATGAGGTATTGCCTAGGAGTGAAAAAGGGTGAGTATAGGGGAGTTGATAAAACACTATTTTGAAGAATATTTTATTTATAATAAATTATATAATTTCCTCACATTGTGTTATATATAATTATTTATAAAATATTTGAGATTTGATCATTCATTTGAAAATTTGGTGAAAAATCTAGTTTTACCCTTTATAGTGCACTGTAGTATTTCGAAAATAAATATAAATATATTTATTATTTGAATTTGAAATATTTTAACCTTATTCCTATCTTAATTTTCCACAACATTGAATAAAGACACTAGAGCGAAAGAGTGCATTTGGTTGTTGAAAATGGGTCATGAATTCAAAGTTGGGCTGGACTCGGTAGAATGGACATGGGTTCTGTATGTGGGCCATATCTTCTCCATATAGGCTTGGATTGAGCCCATATTTTGAGGAAATCTCTCAGAAAGTTTTTGAATTAAATCAGTCTTATATAAGGCCAGCCAATTCATGATTGTTATAAGTCAAATGGGCGGTGCAATGTTGCATTAAAATATTTGGCTGAGATTTCCCATTCACACTTTAAACCTCTTTAAACCTAGCTTTCCCCCCACTCTATAAATTAATTTTTTTCTCATTTGTAGGGGTTGGGTCGTGCATTGGGAAGTTTAGGGAATAAAATAAGTGGATCCACTACATTTTTTCAACCATTTAAATAAGGGTAGCTCTTGAAGCAAGGATCCCTTCGACGAAACCTTCTTCTTCTCCTTCATGTTGTAATGTTTTTGTTTGTGTAATAAACTTCTTTGTTCTTATATTATTTCCTCTCTTTTCTTCTATTTTTTTTAATTTGTTCTTCTCTTAATATTCCTATTTAGGCTGGAATTCTTGAGTAGAAGCGTTATTCGGTTATACCCATTATAAATCGTTGCACATGCAAAATGCTTATACGATGATTACGCCACCCATGGATGATTAGTTTTTAGTGATCGATCTATATTCTACCCTCTTCATTTAATTATTTTGAATCATTGTGCTACTGTAATTCACTTAATATGATCTATGAATTTTGTCTTTAAATTGTATGAAACTACTAAAGCAATTGAATAATTAACACAAAAACACGTGAGGTCGAGATTTTCTGTAAATTATGAGAGTGCGATCTTAATCGGTAATACAAGACCAAATGAGATAAATTTGTAGAGATCAAATATAATCTATAAACACAATTAATCTTAATTTCCTGAATGGATATGTGATCTAATTAACCATTGAACATAATCTAACCTTAGAACAACAATCAAAGCAGGGTGTTGCGATTGTGTGTTCTGAAGATAGCCTATGGTTTAAGTAATTTCATCCTTGTGGTTAAGTTAACTCTTGTTGGGTTCAACGGTTAACAAATTATGGGATCACAATTAAGTGAATATTGATTTAAATTATAATTATTAATAAGTAAATGAAGAGATATAGTTAGATCGACTACACCTTTTAAAATATTTTCTAGAAAAAACATTTTCTTGTTGTCACTTTTTAATCAAACTTCATTTCAAAATAAAAAATAAAAAAAAAGTGAAATCTTATTCCAGGAAACTTATTCTAGATTCATAAACTATAACCAACCCCTATACTTTCAAGTAGTATTATTATTCTCTTTTATTTTTTTTAGAATACCATTATAGAGTTGTTTTAATTCACTTCCTAATTTGAGAGACGACCTTGGTCAGCCACTCTGTTGAACCTAAGTACCCCCAAATCACACTAATCATTTGAGGGCACCCACGACAGTGATATTTTAGTTATACATTACCTTAAATGTTTATTCTTGTTTATGAATGTTTTTTCTATATTTTTATCTTTACTATGAATCTGAGATCACCCCTTTCTATGTTTATTTCCAGGATGTGAAGAAGTATTTTATGAATGACCTGTAGTGATAGTATAAGGAGATATGAGCGTGGAGACAAGATGTTGTTGTAGTATTATTTTTAGGATGTAATGTAAGACTTATTAATGTATCTGGTGTTTCTAAGGCTACTAAACTAATTGGTCTTTCGAGACTTGATCTTTTGTGATCATGCCAATGTTATGTGATAATGCACCAACTCTGGCTAACTGGAGTCGGAGCGTTACAATCAAATATAAGGATTATACTATTTGGGATGATTTGAAAACAACCAATTAAAAAAAGTTAAATACAAATGGATAGTATGATATGTAAATGTTATATCATGATTGTTCTTTAGATACTGGGAAAAATCGATTTAAGTTGAAAATTTTTTATCGTTTAACTAAATTGTATTAGTCATTAAATTTTACCCACAATGTACCATTATTGTGTGATCACTAGTTCTTGAAAATCCATGTAATTTATGTATGATTAAGCATAGGGAACGAAGTAATTTTTATAAAAATAGTAGCACCATTACCGATGATAGGAGTGAAGACAAAGTAATTCCCATTTATATAATACATTTTTGTTGCAACATGATTTTATTGTCTTCTTCCTGATCCCTAGTACGTAGATAAAAGTAACAAGTTTAAATCATATAAAGGATATAAGAGGGTGTCAACCCCAAATAACATTTAAAACAATAACACCTCATGATTTAATTACACAACACTACAAAATAATAATTTTTCTCTAAAAAAATTATTGAATTAAACAAGAATATAACACTAAATTGTTTGATAATGTTCTAATAACTACCAGTTAACAACATTTTGTTCATTTTTAGCTCATTATTATAAATAAAAAATTTAAAAAAATTTAAAAATAAATATAAATATTTATTTTACATGGTTTTCTAAAATGGATAAAAGAAACAAGAATACCCAATGAGTGAGAATGTTATTGGTATTCTTGAAAATGAAGTTAAGCAATTTTCTTCCCATGAGGATACAATAACATGTCTATATTGTTTTATTATTGATCCATGATGCTTATATAATTAGTAAGGGATGTTATCATAATAGAGGGATTATAAGAGGGTCAAAACCCCAAATAGCATTTATTAAAACAAAACATGATGGGATTGATTGAGAAAAAATACAAAGAAAAACAAGGGTATAATTAAGGAATTCTTGACATAATCCTAAATGTATCCAATTTACAACATTTTCTTTAATATTTTATAGTTAATTATTATCCTAAAAACAACATATAACTAAAATAAAATAATAAAATAATTCCACTTATATTTTAATGTTTGATAAATTGGTTGCAATGAATGAGAATGAAATTGAATAAGAATGAGTGTTTTTGGAATCCTAGAAAACACAGTCATTCCAATAGATATAATATCCATCTTCCCATGGAAACCAACATAATATTTTTAATAAGTAGAAATGGGAAACATGATGTATAAAACCTTTTATTTGATGGTACCACATCATGAAATTTTGAACTCTTCCATCACCCAGATTTACTTTTATTTCTCTACTCATTCCAGGTATCCAATCCATCGAAACTCAAACACTTGTAAAAGACTATTGGAATGAAAAGAACAGTAGACTATTTTGTCTAGTTATATTTCACTTTCTAGCTAATATAAATATAATCTTATTTTATGATATTATATTTCACCTTCAACCATTGAAAGAACTCTCTAGAATCTTGGGATTTGCTATTTTCCTACAACAGAAGGAAATTTAGTAGATTCTTCATTACCCAACACTTATGTGAGGGTTATTAGTTCACTTGATTTAGTTTCAGCAGCATAAATCATAAAAGTATTCTGAGATTTTTTACGCTCATACATAGAAAAAAAAATTCAAAAAATTTCAATGAACCAAATGATTACATAAACAAAACATGCTATCAGAATATTCTGAACAATATTCCGAAAATATCCAGATAGTTAATATATTTTATTCATTTTGGGAATAATTCTAATTACTATAAATTACAAAAACTAAATAAATCTTGAAATTCTAAAATATTTTACAAAAATGGATTACAAACGAAAAAGTGACATACATGATTGTTTTGGTTAAAAAAATTAAAATGGAAAATATAATATATTTAAATTAAAAATATCATATAATTATATAGGAAAAAAATGATTAAATTCCATATTAGAAAACATAAAAACCAAATGATCAATATAATCAAGAAACCAATACATATTTATTAATGGTAATTATTTTTTGTATTTTTAATTTATATAATGAAATCAAGATACTCGCATGCATGATTATGAAATATTGAAGACCATAAACATGCATCTAAACCTAGATAATTAAGTATTTTTTATAAAATAATGAATTATAATTAATTGTTATTTTATTTTATACACATTTTATATATATCCATGATTTATATTAAACATTTTTATAAAACATTGGTTTTGATTTCATAAAATAAAAAAAATGACTAATCTAATAGGATCCCAAAAAATTTGGAAAAGAATTTTATATAAATGGATGATAAATGAAAGGAAATATCACAATGATCGGGGTCAAATATTCTTGATGTCATTTTAAGGCGTCCCCATTCCATCATCCAATTCCACATCTTGTTGTGTGTGGGTTCGTGACCTATCGACAACTTTACACATTTATTGTGATAATTTGTTATTAAATATTCATACCTCATTGAAACATTCTCAAAGTATTGATAATAGTATATGTATTATTGTTGATAATTTATAAGAATACCTTCATGTAGGGGAAAATGAATCAAGAACATGATTCCATAACTCTTTATACTAGGCATCACCTACTTTGTGAAGGATATTATAATAATGAGAATTCTTTAGAATACCATTTAATATTCACTTTTCACATAGGTAATTTATATACAAAATTTACATAGAGATTAAAGAATATAAAGTTTAAAAATATTACAAAGATGATCAAAAAGTTAGGATTATTTCATATTACAAATATATCATTGATAGAGATTAAATATTTTATTCAAAATTACAAAACCTGAAAACTAGATTATGTAATATGTAATGGGTGTGCATTGAAATTCATAGATTCCAGGTCACTATTATATTTTTCTCACCATGTTTATATAATAGTAATTTTATTAAACATATAGATAGTCCGGATTTTAATTTATAGGGTAAAATACAAATCATTCCATGTAATTGAAAATCCATAATCTTAGAAATAGATTCTTATTAATGTTAAATAATTATCAATGCTATTCTTGATTATTAAATAATAATGTGATCATTTTTATTATATAATATTAGGATATGTTATAAATAATAATCTTTTGATAATGAATAATAGAATCAAAAAACATTATGCACTATTAGACAAGAAAATGGTACATATATTTATTATATAAATATTATTATGGAATTATTCTCTGATTTCAACATTCCTTAGTGTTAGGAATAAAATTATCATTTAATTTATATAATTATTTATATTATTCAATGATTTAATATTATTATCTTTTTTTTATCTTCTTAAAGTTTATAAATTCAGCCCAAAACATTGTATAAAATAATAAAACAATAATAATGTATTGAAAGAAGAAAAGGTATATCAAGATTCAATAATATTTTTTTGAATAATAAGAATCTATAGCATGAAATGGATTGATGAAAATATAAATAGGTACATGATCACACATTAAAAAATATGGAGAAAAACATGATTTTACAAAGAAACTCACATTTTCTTCGAGTTACTACCAGTGATCACACGACATTCCACATAATACAAATTGGATAACCTATTTTTAATGCCATTTTTCCTATAATAACATAACATTTAACATGAATAAAATTAAAAAGGAAATGATTTTATTTTAGAAAATAAATAAATGAAAAAATTTACAAGATATATCCACTCATAAAGATCATAAAATCCACGTCGGTCAGCTACAGATCACCTATAAGTTATCCACAAACCTTTGGAATCCAATCCATTAAACAATATAGGATATTTTCTGGATTAATGTTAATTTTTTTGGTGGAATTTATAGATTATACCTCTATCTTGCATATATATAAATATATTTTTATTATACTCATTAGGTCTACCATGTAATATTTGTTTATATGAAATGGGAGAAAACTATGGATTTTTCTGATTATGTACACTAAATTCTTGGATCCATTAATAACTATAAAAATTTCAAGGGAACTGCATAGATAAAAGTTGAATAGGTCCTCCAAAATCAACCTAGTATAGCTAAGTGAGATTCAATAAAATCTATCATATAGAACCAAAAAACAATGTTTTCTATATATATTCCAACAAGTTCAAGTGAAAATAAAGAATAAAATATCAATAGTACATTACATCAGAACATTTATTTTATAGAATGTTATTATGTAATTTAGAAAGTTGTAGTTAGTGTAATCCTATGATTTATTTCCAAAAAACCATTCAAATGATTGTATAATTTCAACAAGTCACATTATTTGAATGAAACCATGCTTTTTATAATCCTAATGATAAATCCTCATAGATATCTCTAATGGAATTCCAAAATAGTTATAACGATGATAGATGATTATGATATGAGGAATTAGACTATATTTATCAATAAATAAAAAAATATTAAAATATTCTCATTTCGTTTAAAGTCACACCCATAGAATGAAGTCAATAATTCATATATGAAAATGTAAAACATAAAATAAACCTCGGATGAGTTTAATATTAAACTCCCATAGATCTCAGGTGGCATATCATGAATCTCCATCCATAATAAATCATGTAGGATCCAAAAGTGACTAAAAATTAATTAATTATATCATGTCAACATATGAAACATATGATCAGAGTAAATTTTTGGCCTATAAGAACATCAATCCCTTCATATACATAAGGAAAATGTCAAAATTCATAATGAAGGAAAATCATTACATGATGTTTGGAACTATTGAATATAGATTCATTTTCATGAATTTCAACATCACTATTGCTTGATAATATCACTAGAATAAATAGAATAGTTTTAGGGCATAACTCTTCTAATTAGTATAACATAAATCATGATTACCAACTAGCATGAGAATAAAGAATAGAAATAAAAACCACACATCATATAAAGTTTAATACATTTTTTAACATTATTTTGAATGATTATAAAAAAATATTGAAATAAGATACATTATATAATGTTAATTATATTTTTAGTATGTAATAAAATAGTATGATGTTTAATATAGAAATTATATATCTAAAAAAAGTTAATAATATTGAAAATTATAATATTACATAAAATGATAACTAAATTAAATTTTACAATAAGTCTATGAGATAATTTATAAAAAAACATTCAGTTGGAGGAAAACTAAATCCTAAAATAAAATAGAAAAACATAATTATATTTATTGAAATTGTATTAACTACTAGTGAAATTATTTTGATATTAATAGCTTTGAATATTGTTTTTTTATTCAATTTTATGATCATTGTTTTTATTTCAATAGTGAGACACATAAACATTATCCAATTATGGTAATTTAGGAATTAGTTATGGATAATAGATAAAAAATATTAAAAATGAGTATGTAAATAGATCGGATGGTTACCAAATCAACCATGATTATATAAAATTGTTAACTGAAATTGATCTAAACTATTTGAGTATATACCCATTTTTGATGTTATTTCCACTTTTACAGTGTTTAGTATTTTACTTGTTGTAGTTATTTAATACATAAATTTAATCAAAATGAAAAAAAATTAAATATGTGACAAAAATATAACTAAATATTTATAAACCTACACAAGTGTTGTGTATTTTTCAAGGTATAGACATTCACCTATGTGATGATGCTGCATTACAACAATCATTTTACTTGGCGGATTTTGAGACATATTTTCCATTATATGTTATGGATACAATGATAATATATGGTAGATGTAATACAATGATTAAATATTAAATTAATATAAGAGTTAAAAATAATTTTTTAAGAAATAAATTAGTATAAATAGATAGTATTTTGGATGAAATGGTATAAATAAATTATTAAAGAAAAGAGAGAGAATTAAAAAACAACGCTACATGAAAAATAGTCTATCAATAGAAATTATTTTTATAGAATGAAATTTAGTGAAAATGTTCAAAATGTAGAAATTAAAAACAAAAAATAGAACATAAATTTGTTGGTAAAAACATAAAATTATATATTATCAAATTAAAATATTTATGAAGAGTTTGAAATAGTAAGTAGTGATTTCGAGATCATGAAACCATATACTTGTAAAAAATTATTATGAGAAACAATTTAAACTTTCTTAATAATAAAATAAATATATGGAAATATTGTTAACGATGCCCATAGACTGAAAACATTGAAATGAATTTTTTAGTTATAAAATAAATTTTACATTAATATAAAATGAACACATTTAATGGAAAAAATATAACATCTATGAAATTTCATTTTATGATCTCTTCAATATAATTTAATATGTTGATATTATAATAACATACATTGAACCCATAAAAAGGATATATCACATGTATTTTAACTTTTGAGAGGAAATATATAAAAAATATTATATAATTTACAATTTATGAAAATGTGCATGTATAATATTGAAATAAAATAAAGATATAAAATTAACTAAAGATATAAAAATTAGATGCAACGGAAGGATTTGTGGAATGATGTGGGTTAATGTGAGGTAATGAAATTTACAAAACAAAGGTACCTATAGTCAATATATGTGGGTTTAGTTGACACTTCTCTAGATTATAAAATCCTTCAATAGTGAATCCAGAGCTGGAAAACTATAATTCTAATGTAATTCATACTTCAAAAAATACTTATAATGTATTTTCTAAGCCTAGAGTTGGTGTAAAGGGATGCGTTTTCAATATCCTTACCAGAATATAATTAGGTGAATCCTTCCAATTAGGGTTTTATGAAATTCAATTTAGTGGGTTGAGTACACTCAGTGAATGCACAATAGAAGATTAGTCTTGGAAGAGGTTAGAAGATGAGGTAAGATTAGGGTTCTGGATAGTTGAATAAAAAGAGGATACTGAGGTCAAGGGAATAAGATAACAATCTATAGGACACTCACTGAGAGAAAATGAAAATCAACAGTGTTCCTAGTGAATGTATTGGAGTAGAAAAATGGGAGTGGGCTTCGCTCAAGAGGCCATGGGAGGGGACAAGGAGAAAAAAATTTGGTGCCAATTATAGGCGGGTTAAATCTCATAGGTGAATATTTTAAGGAATATCCCATATTGAATATTTAGGAATGGAAGAGATTAGCATTGGCATAGGTGAATTAAAGTAGATGAAGGATGCATGGGGGTCAAAACTGAGTAGGGAATCCATAAACTCAGAATTTTTGTGGGTGAGTTAAAAAAAATTAGATAAACAAAATATAAAAATATATTTTATTTTTTAAATAAATATATATATATAAAAATATAAAAATTTAAAATACCCTAATTTAGAAAATTAAATCAATATAATATATAAAAATAATAATATAAAACCAATTTAAATAACTAATAAAATATTACAAATTATTAAAATCTGATTATGTAAGGACCCATTACTAATTACTTCATTTATAATTACATAATAAATAAAATAAATAAAATATTTTATAAAAATTAATATTTTTCATTGAAATTATAAAATAATATATACTAAAATATAAATATTATCCTATAAATATTTTTCACTATTGATATATTTTTATATGAATATAAATTATTAATTACTCTTATTTCAATTATTTTTAATAAATTTTTATTCAATATCATGTTATATTTATTATGTTAATTAAATGGATATACAGTATTGATTTCTGTTTTTTTATTAAAGTATTTAATTTTTTATTGAATTAAAAGAATTTTAAATAAAAGAAATTTTGATACATTAATAATATTGAATATAAAAAAAATCTATTATATATTTATAATAAAACCAATAAATTTAAATGTTGAATTTCGACAAAAAAATACTAATATAAATTAAAAAAATCCTTTTATTTTGCTTTTTATTATCATTATATGTTTTATTATAACCTATTTTGTTGACAAAATATTATCTATTGGAAATATGTATTATTAACAATGTATTCATGTGATAGTACAAAATTATTTGTATAATTACAAAAAAGAAATAGATTTAAATCATAGTACGAGATTTTTTGAAATAGAATTATCAATACCAACGTATATATCGGGTGACAAAAATAAGTGTTTGTACTTGAAATAAATAACAATAAAAGATAGTACCCATTAGAATTTTTCAGTTTTACTGACAAATTTAGCATATGTTAAAAAATTTATATTGGTATAAGTCTTTTTATTATTGTTTTATCATCTAATTTTTTTCAATTATTAATTTGTTTTCCACTTTTTCACATTAGTTTACACATTTTATACCACTGTGTGACTTTGAACATGATAATATTGTCTCCCCATCATACCACTATTAGACCCTCACATATATCCAGAAACCTATATCATATGAGGAGGTTCCCTTCAGGCCATGATGTGACAAATCCAACTACCGATTTAGTGGTCAGTTGGTCTAGGATGTTACACTAAGAACAATAAACTTATAGTTGTTCCTTAGGATGAAATTTATTTCCCTACATAATGTTTGTTGAATTCTTAATTTTTATCTGGTATTTATCTTATCTATGACCTTCATTCCTATAAATAACTAATATTCATCTTCCTTTAAATCATTTTAATTTTTTTCATCCAAAAGTTTTTACAAGAATAAAATTGAATCATTTTTTCTTTATCGCCTTTAATAGTTTAACATCCATGATGCACCATCATCCACTTCTTTGACGTGTTTAGAAATTCCACTATATTCCATTTGTTAATTTTAATTTGGGATGGATCTTTTTTCAAGATCATAAGATGTTAAACAATCGTTTCTATTATGATCAGAATCTTATCAGGGAAATCCATAAATTTTCCATCAATTTTATTGGAAAGAGTTTTCTTATTTCTTTCATTAACTAAAAATATTTAAAGAATAAAGATGACAATTCATAAACTAATAATCATATAAATGGAAAATTTTTAAACAAAAAAGGAATAAAATAAAAATAATTAGTATATACTAACTTATATATCAGTGGGTTTAAATCAATGCCATCTGTTGAAATGTTTCCATATAATTTTCTAAGATAATAATTTGTTAAATTCGATTATAATTGATTGTAAATATTTTTTAATTTTCTAATGCATATCATATGGGAGTTTCAAACAATGGGCATAGTAAGGACCATTCTCATGCCCTCTGAAATGATCAAGTAAATTCTGACAAGCATATTTTGGAGTTGTTAACCCTAGATAAATTTACATAAGAAATATGAATACTAGTGGAATCTATATATGATTTTAATATATTAGAATCCACATACTCAATACAAAACTATGATTCTAGAATATTTTTTTATATACTATATTATCCAAATAATTACCCAATAGGTTCTCACTAATTTTTTTGGATCCTAGTATCAATAGGTTAACTTACCCTTTCCTTTGATAACAAAAATTACGACCAATAATTTTACACTAATTATTAAATGACTATTAATCATAAATATCCATTAATATAAAAATGTATTTAAAATTCCAAGTGTATTTGTATGAATAGTAACCAAAATTTTCTAAAATAAAAATATTAATTTGAATCTATATAATGAGATCCTAAATCCGTTAATGTTCATACACCATCATAAGATAACCTATGAAATATATAGAAAAAAAGGGTGAACTAAAAATTTCATTAAGGGAATAAACATCTTAAGAAAACATAAAATGTGCATCAAAGTTATAAAATGATATCATAGTATATTTTTCTCATGAGTAAACATATGGGGGGTATAACATAATGAACCTGGTATCATCAAAACATGGAATCATAAGAAATTATGTAGTGACATATTAAATAGAATTAACATGGGTCATGTTTAACATTCCAAAAAATATCACATGGTAGAAAAAGTCACACAATGGATTAAGATTTCTCCAAAATAACATTAACAAAGATTTATAATAGAAAGAACATTAATCAATGCATTAGAGTACTACATGCGAATACCTATAATATAAACTATACAAGGGTCACTCGATGCAACCTAGGTTCACCCATCATAACATTATCATGATATATTTGTTCCAAAAAATGGGAATCAATCTTAAAGAATAAAAATAAGTATTACCTATGGAAAAAAATAGGTTTCATAATCTTTTCTCATAACATAAAAAATATAAATTTCATTATGAATGAATTGTAGAGAAGAACATAAGGGAAGTGATACCCCATTATTGCAATGAAGGGTGAGAAAGTTATATATGTAACAGACATATATATAAAATTTAAATATCATTTAAGTTTTATATTAATTGGTGATTGGAAATAAATTACAAAAAAAAATTTAAAAACATTATTCATGAAATAATAATTTCACTATAAAACTCATTTTTTAAAATATAAAATTAAAAAATTTTGACGAAATAATTTTATTTAATATAATATTGGGAAAATATAAATGAATATTTATGTAAAATAGTGGACATGACATCATAATATACCGTTAATTCTATCCTCATTAAAACAAATATTCAATTCATATTTTCAATAACAATTGTATTGTACCTCAATAAATATATAAATTTTTTTAAATTTTAAACAAATTAATAAAAAGGGTTCAAGGGTAAGAATGAATTTAAACAATTATTGAAATGTTATTTAAATAAACTTTTTAAAAACAATTTATGACTTACATGGACTTGGACGAGAAAAAGATTTTGAAAAAAGAGATAAATAAATCGTATTTTTCTTAAAAATATTTTCATAGATGTTTTAAGTAACAAATAGTGTAAATTGGTTCTATTAATAAAAAAGTTAATGACTTTCATGATGAGATTATAATGGATGTTTTTTATTAATGAATTATCAAAAAACTTCCAAAAATGGAAATTCATGCAATAGATAACTGATCAAAATGAGATTGAAACAAAATCCCTCACTACATTAGCACTTATTAAATCCTAAGTACCTTGAATAAAGTATATGAATTGAAAATTAAAATTTCATAATGTATTATGGAGTCATTATATAATATTTAAGGTGTATATTTATGAAACATTTAAAATACATTAGGTATAAAACATATCATTTTTATCAAAGAAGCGTGTTTTTAAATGAAACTCTTACCTCGATTCTATAATATATCATGTATGTGTATTATCTTATATATAAAAAAATTATATAAATTATTTCTCCCTTAATAATATTTTATATGAAAAAAATTATACTTGAACCATTTAATTCATTTATTTTAATGATCAATTTAATTACATAATCTGTTATATCCATATCATGTGTCTTGAGGACTCTTAGATCATAATTTCATAACAACATCAGTTTGTTGACCGTTTTCAAAGGTTTCCTTATTCCATTATATGAATAATAATAATGGAATAATTATAATTTATTTAATATATAGTAATTTTAAATCAAATTTTAAAATATGGTTTTTAAAAATGAATTACATTAAAATCATGCAGATGGTAGGCCATACAAATGCATTTGTAACATTTCATTTTTTAAATCTTTTAATAGAAATTAGGTTAATATTATTTTATGTTAAAATATTCTAATTATATATAGAAATAATTTATTTTAATAAAATTATATACAACCAAATATATGTGATAATAAATGAGAAACACCATTTTTTGTGTGGAGGTACTACAACCTACAGATGAACGACATTGTCATTTTTCAAAATACAATTAGGAATGATGTTATAAGATATATTATGTTTATAGAATGATTAAATTTTATGTATATTTTATATAAACATTAAATTCATCATCATAAATATCCATGTGAGGTGAAGTTGGAAAAATAATTTCCTCGGTCTGTTGTGTGGTAGTCCCCAAACACACAAACAATGGTTTTGTTTGCAATTTGATGTTTGTGGATATGGGGTAAGGTTATGAAATTATCATATTATTATATTATTATATGGTAGATACTAATGTTATTATATGAACATTATTGAGAAATATTTGAATTATATGGATGAATTAACAAAACAAATATGCTTAGTTAAGAGCCCTACCAATTCATTGGATGTAGCAATATATATTTTTCATAGAAAGACTTTTAGATATTCCAAAAAATATATCCTAAGATTGGTGATGAGAGAAATTTTTATTTTGGGTCATTGCATTCCCATAGTTAATTTTAGAAATATATTAAGTATATTTTTACTATTCAAATGGATGAAACAATTTATCTCTAAACTAATTCCTCAGATTAGAAATTTGAGGCCACAGTTGTGTGATGATTGAGCTTTTTACACTAGATAGGTTATAAGCTTTGTGGGAACATACATTAATTAGAAATAGATAATTTGTAAACATCTATAAATAAATAAATTTATTTATTTTGTGAGTTGGTTATAATAAATAATGAACAATGTCTCGTATGGAATTTCTATGACCATAGTTGCATTCTTAGCATCATTTTTACCATAAGCACGACATAATCATTGCATGCGCAGGGTTCAAAGTCAATGTAGAGTTGATGGTAAGGTGTAAAATAAATATTACATAATTAATAAAATTAAATCAATATTCTTCTTAACCCTCACTAGGAGTGAATGTAGGAGCTCCCACTCCCACTTTTTGTTCAACAGATAGATAAAACAAGGCAATAGGTGTCGTTTTAGACTATTTTCTACATCGATCATCGGAAGATCAAGAATCTGCCTATCATGGGAATCATTTTTCACTCAAAGTTTCAATGTTTCTATTAGAGGTAGGAGGTTTGAATTTAATCTTTATTCCCTTGTTTTTCCTACTTTTTTATCAAAGCGTCACAAAGTATGCGTATATTGATTCTCGTTGTTTCTGAAATTGGTTTCAGATCACTTTTTTGACAACCTATGTGATATCAGTGATCTGTGGAAGATCCACTAGAGAGAAACCGATGTGGTAGCAGACCTCCATGAGATGGCAACATGTCAGTGGGGTCGTAGGTTCTAGTAGGGTCGTTCGGTATGTAGGTGGCGCGTGGCATGTGCGTGGTGTGGCCGACTTGCAGTGGCGGGGGGCTTGAGCATATCGGTAGCATGTGACAAAGTCTTTGTAGGCCAGGCTGTTAGCCATTGAACCAAACCAGGATGGCTATAATGAGTTGGCCTAGGTATGTTAGACTGGCTGTGGTGGGCTGGTTCATCCACAATGGGCAAGAATGGGCTGGGGGTCATTAAACACACATAACTATCAAATAAGACCTCTGATTCAACTGTCGTCTATTTATATTTCATCCCTTCTTGGAGTTAGAAATTTATTATACTTTTTAGATGAATTTTTTTATTTATCATCATCCTTGGTGACCCGAATGTCCAATTTTAATAATTATAATAATATTATTATTATTTATCAAACCATTTATCTTACATATCTTGCACATCTGATGTCGATTTTATACACCATCAGAGGCATTGAAACATTGAATTTAATTAGAATATTTAATGACTTATTTCAGGTTATTAAAGAGAAATTGTGGTGTGGCCCCCCGGGGATTGGTTTCGGCATTTTCATTGAAATTTTAATTTTTCACCTGGGGTTCTCTTAGGATGAATGAGTAGTATGCACCATTTGGTTTTCCATAAGGATCATTATGGAATGATCCATTGGATATGTTATGGGACCAAGGAGTGGGCCCTAATAGGTCCCTTTCGAGTTTGTTTCTGTTGAAGTCACCCATTACACCGGTTTCCAATTCTGGTGAGTAAATATCATATCCTTCATGTTTTTTCATGTATAAAAAGATGATGGCCTATGTTACAGCTTACAGGACACGAGGTGGTGTGCATCAAGAATGAATCCTTCCGAGTGGTTCATAAAGAGGGATATTGGAGATCAGTGGTTCATAAATATAGAAGTTGGGTCTAGTGCTCCCATGTGGCACTAGGGCACACATTTCCTTTATCTATCATCCGAGGTAGTTATGTGACTCTCCGGTCATGGGAAAATCATCTTTACTATTTTTTTGTTTTAAATGGTGTTGGTATTCCCTTAATTAAGTAGGGTGTGGGTTCCCCATGACTTTTATACTCTTGGAATTCTCCCCTACCATGATAGGGTGTCAACTCTCCAATCTGGTTGTACGATAGATTTGGTACTCTCCTACCAAATCATGGTGAAGGTCTTCTAAACTAATCGTGGTGCTCCCCTACTATGGGTGTGGGATCACGTTCCTCAATGTGGTGCTCCCCAACCCTGGATGCAGGCTCACATCTCTCACAGTGGTGCTCTGCTACCATGGGTTCGAGCTCACATTTTATTGAGTGGTTCTACCCTACTATGTTAGGGTATTGGATAACTTTTCAATGGGTGGAAATCCACTGAATTGTTTTGGAATATGTTAATAAATACGATGTATTTATCCCTAGTTGTTGAGATATAATGGGGATTACGCCCCTTATCATGTTATGTGTGATTCTTGGTTCAGATTTATCACTCCCTTGATGTAATGAGGTGTGGTGCCCTCTATATAGGAGTGATAAGAAGAATTTTGGGTTGGTTTAGGAGCTAGTACTCCCTCGACTATAGGGATTTGGTGAGGAGTGAGACTCTCTATAGTTCTTCTAACTCTATACAGGGAACAGTTCAATGTTGGTGGAATCTATTAGTTGAGTTCCATCTGGGATGGTTTGCTCAGATCATATACTTCGAGATATTGATACATAACCAATTTTATATTATGATTAATAGGTATGGTTTTGATCTTGTTCTCTTCTAAAAGGTAATTACATCATGATACCATTGATAGTTTCATGTTGGAACCTCGACTTGTTCACTTTGGATAGTCTATGGTCGGTATCGTGGGACATTGTGATGGTGCTTAGTATATATAGGTATTTATTTTGGGGGGACTCTAAGGCAAGTGTCATTTCATTTACAAGATAGGGAAATCTAGATGTCTTGTTGGGTGTAGTCGTGTATGGTCTCGATATAGTGTTCTTTTATTTTTTGGGTTCTCTTTGGGTGGATCAAGTTAACTAATGCCTATCAGTTAAACTATTTATAGTGTGGTGTTTTTTTTGTGCCAACTGAGTATTACTACCCTCTCCCCAATATGGTATTTTCACCAACATGTCTTGTGTTTTTTTGCAAACCATAGGTCCTTCGATGAAGTACCATTTGGACCAAGAGTAGGCAGAGTGTAGTGAGTAGACTGACTAGGGTTTTCACCAGATCTTGGATGAGGATCTTACCGATGATTCTTAACAATGATCCCCTACTTTAGAGCAGGTTGGATACTTTTGATGTTTTCTTTTGGTGGGTCTTATATTTTTTCTATGTTATCTTCTCATGTACTCTTGTTTGGGATAAATGTATGCATACATTTTAGTTTTTAGTTTCAATATATATATTGTCATTCTTTCATGGAGGCATATGTGGGTGAGTGTGTACATCTACTTTAGGTTAAGCCCTCTTTATATGTGATAGCCTACTCGGCACTAGATGCTTTCCCCTGTCCAATAGAGGTGGGATTATGGAGTCACAGATCTATCCATGTTCGTTCTCTTCCTGACATAGTGGTATTAGACTGGGTCCCACATTAGGACCATAGTCGTGATCTTTTGCATTGTGTCAATGCTTAGAGGATTCGAGTTTAGCGTTAAGGCTAGGGACTCTACTGTTTGTAGTAGTGGCTAACATATCCATACACTAGGACTATGATAAAATCATTTCTACTCGATACATTAAAACACTAGTCGCATGGGAATAATGATATGTGCATCATATGGGACTTGGTTTTCTGTTTTTAATGTTCTTCTAGAGTCATATCCTCATATATACTATTTGACCATGGTGAGTCTTGAATTTATTAAAGATTTTTCCACAACCATATACTTTGAGGGTTCAATATATGTATTGGTGTATGAACAGATATGTTTCATGGTTTCCTTATAGGTGTCTGGTCATGAAGATGTTTCCCATCTGGTTTTAAAATTGCTAGATCCAACACTCATCGAGCCTTGAATAGAACCACCTATCTGGTATTAGGTTGACGAAACTTTTACGACCGAGTTGGGGATGGATCATTTGGAGTGGGCATTGTATGATATACATTCATCAAAATGAAGAACAAATATTCTTCCCCCACCAAGACACAATTTTTTGATGCGATGAAAACTATGCTGGCAAGTCAGTTCCACTAAAAGTAGACAATATCAAGGTACACTGGTTGAGTCCCTATGACTTGTGTACATGAGTATTTGCAGTGTGTTAGTAGATGAGAGCCAGGTATGACCTAGTTTATTGTCATGGCCAAGCCTTTATTTTTGGTTAGATCCCTCACATGCTCAGCGTCAGCTTGTACATGGGATATTTGAATTGGTTATGCAGTTGTTCATTGTGAATTATAATTTTTTGGAATGATAAAAACTTCTCCCACTATGATGAGACAATGAGGATTAATAATAAACCATGTGGGAAAGTCATTTCCACCCAAAGCAGATACTATCATTGTTTTGGGGATGATTCCCTTCGACTTGTGAGTTCGAGGTCGGTTTTGTGCAATGGCGGTGCTTTCGTAAGGGATTGTATGACGTAGTGTGTCAACTTGAGAAACCCTATTTATTCTCCTTGTAGGGGTTTAGTTTATCAATAGATGTTATGGTTTATTTGTGAGGTATTTCATGATGAGATATTATTTGGGAGCATTTGTGATAGAATTTACTTATGGTGGGGAGTACATCATCCTTCTCATGTTTTGTGTTGGAACTAGTCACAGGATGAGACATGATTCTAAGGTGGTATTTTCCTTGGTATCAGGTTGGTGTTAGAAGATAGCACATTAAAAAAATTTGTGGTCTTTTGGTGATTTTTCAGGGTAGTTATAGATTGAATAGGGTGACCCTATGTGTTTAGTGAAGAGGTGTTGTGTTAGGTTGGACATCTTTAATGTTTCAGGGTGTTAGATAGGGAATTGGGCCCTCTGATGTTTTCAAAAGCTATCCTTCAATGATTGTGTTGTTGTTATTTTTTGTGTAGGTTGTTTACATCATGAAAACTATTTTTGATCTTGTGGGTGTGGGAGTCATTATGGATAACTTAGTTCTTTTCCCTTATTCGTAGGATTTTACTTTTCAGGGATGAAATGACTTACGTTGGGGAGTATTTTACAACTTATATTTTTCCTAGATAGACTTTTGAATATTCGTATAAATATTTCCTGAGTTATGAACTGAAAATGTGTGGGATTTCAAAGCACATTGTGTCCAGATAAAATTTTATAAAATTATTATGTATTTTTATACTATTAACATGGTGGTAATAGAATATCTCTTAAATGGTATCTCATATCAAAAATATGAGTCTTGGGCTGTGTCCAGAGTGTGAAGTTTACCCCAGGTGGGTATAAGTTTTCTCGGTATGAACCTTCAGTGGAAAAATTTATATATGGTGTTTCTATATATAAATAATTTTATTTATCTTGGTTATTGTATTGAATAACTCCTAAAAAGAGTCTCTGATAAAATTTATTAACTGATGTTGCATTCAGAGCATCATGTTTACCCTATGTGCAACATAATATGTGTCTACGTAGTGTGCTGGGTCGGAGGAAGGTCAATTGTGGGTTGTTAAAAACAATGATACAAATTTAGTAAAATAAAATAAATGTCATCCTTCCACTAACCATTAGTGTGAAAGCAGAAGCTCCCTCCCCCCCTCTACCTAAGACAAACGGAGGATCTAAGGAACGAGGTGTCTCCAAAAGCTGATTTTCAGACAGATCACAAGTAGATCGAGCATCAACTTGTCATAGGCGTTGTTATGCACCCAAATATTTGAGCTTTATCCCGAAGGTAGGAAGTTTTAGTTTTAATCATGATCCACTTATTTTAAATATATTTTGTTTAAATCATCAACGTGTTAGTTTAGATCAGGTCTTGAGGATTCTGTAATAGGTTTTAGATTTATTTTTGGACCACAGGATGTATCCTGGTGGTCTGAAGAAGGTCCAATAATGCAACACCAACACAACGATGTCGTAGGATGATGGGGGACCTCCTTAGGGTGGTTGCTGGCCTACAAGAGCTAGTGTGACTGTGGGGGAGGCTTGGTGGCACGAGGCCTGTGTTCTGTTGCGGCTAGTTGATGGATGGGTGGCACAGCTGGAGTAGGCCGGTGTAACGGGCCTATGATCCAGTTCGGTCTACAAAGCGATGAATTGAACTATGCCGACCTTGCTGAGGTAGACTGTCCAGAGTGGTCTAGCCTAGCCAGAATGTTTCACAATGGGCCAATGGGTCTTCAGACACTAATAACACTCAAACCGGACCTCTGATTCAGATTTCATCAAAAGAAACAGGAATTCTTCTTCTAGGCATACATTTTTGTGGTCTGTTTTATAAAATTATTTCTCAGGATAAACATTGGGTGACATGAAAAGTCCAATTTTAATAATATTAATAGTATAAATATTATTATTATTATTTGGAGGCCCTTGTATCAGACATATCTCTTGCATCTGAAGTCTATTTGATGCACCATCAGTAGTATTAAAACCATGAATTTATTGTAGATGTTTTAAGAATAATTTTTTTTGCTTAAAACTAAATCATGTTGTGGGCCCCCTGATCTCCCTTTTTGGAATTTTGGGAGAAATGTGAGTTTATTAACGAGTGTCCACTTTGGAAGAATGAGTAGTCGAACACCAGTGTTTTTATGTGAGTATCACGTCATATATATTATTGGATTTAGTTGTGAGTTCTAAGATGTCCCTTTGAGGCATGGTGAGGTGGAAGGAACCCATTACATCAGTTTCGTGATTTTGGTGGGTAAATATAATATCCATCGTGTTTTCTCACGTTGAACACAATGTTGGACTCTGTTAAGGATTACTGGAAAAGAGTTGTTGTTTATCAAAGAAATATTGTTTTGGAGTGGTTTAATGCCTATGATGAAGATCAGTGGTTTTGAAGAGAGATGTTGGTCCAGGTACACTCCCATGTCACTAGGGCTCGTGTTTCCCTTAGCTCTTTTGAGATGTATAGATGGGAATCCACACATCATGGGAAAGGTTTTCTTACCTTTTGAGGTTTTTCTCTTGGGTTCTTACTCCCATTACAGACTAGGTTATAGGTTCCCTATGACATTCATATAGTTGGACTGCACCCCTACCATGAATGGGCATGAGCTCTCCAATATCACTGTATAGTAGAGTCGGTAATCTCCTACCATGTCATGGTGTGGTGAACTCTTGCCTCAGTGTTTTCCCCCCAAAAACATGTGTGAGAGCTCATGTTAATTGATGTGGTTCTCCAATACCATGGGTGTTTTCCCACATTCCTCAGTGTGGTTCACCCCAACCATGCATGTGGGATCATGTCTCTTGCATTGGTTCTCCATTTCTAGGAATGTAGACTCTCATTTTATTTAGTAGTGACCCACTAACATTTTAAGGTGTGGGTCACATTTCATAGGGTGGTGCTCCCCTAACTTACCAGGGCATGGGATCTTGAGTAAGGGGTAGTGCTCCATTGTTCTTTAATTGAAGTGGGGAGTGGGCCCCTCCACTTGTTATTCATGATTCATGGTTAGGAATTAGTGCAGCCTCAAAATACTGATGTGTGGGACCTTCTAGATAAGAGAAAAAGAATATTCACTGGTTGGTTTAATAGGTAGTATTCCCACAACATTGGGGTTGTGGTGAGGAGTGTGACTCTTCGCTATTATTTTGATTGTGTGTAGGTTTCACCTCTGTGTTGGTGGCATCTCTCAATTTTGTTCAATCTGGGATACTATGTTTGGCTCATCAATATTTATTTTTTGATGATTTCCTACTTTATTTTTTTGATCTATTAGTAGGTATTATCTTGTGTTGTTGTCTATGTGGTAGGTACCCCCTGAGACCATTTTGACTGTTGCATATGAATCTCTAGCTGTTCGCCATGGATTTCCTTAGGATGGGTCCCTGATACATGGTGATGGTGCTGAGAATATCTAGTTATTTTTTGTGGGGGTCTCTGGGGCCTGATTCCTTTCAATGAAATGCTAAGGATATCGAGCTGACTAGTCAGGCAGAGTCGAGGCTGATATATAGAAGGAGTTCCTATTTCATTTGGGTTCACTATGTCTTGGTTGTGTTAACTAATTTATATAGGTTACTTTTTTTGGTTTTGGGATTTTGGTGTGCCTATAGATTATTCATATACTCACCCCTACAAGGTATTTACCCATACATGTCTTGTGTTCAGTATAGACCATAGGTCCTTCGACGAATTCCTTGTTGGACATTGAGAAAATGGAGTGTAGTAGCTGGTAAGACCAGAGTTTTAACAGGAGCATGGATCCAGAGTTTACCGATGTGTGTTGAAAGAGATACCCTCCATCAAAGCAGGATGGAATCTTTTTCTTTTTCATTTGAGTGGTCCCAATATTTTCCCTTTTTCTATACATTTTTTACTCTCGTTTGGGATAAATTTCTACATTAATATTGGTTTTTAGTTTTCATATATATATATATATATATATGCATTCATTCATGGAGGTGTATGTCGGTGCCTGCATATATGAAATTTAGGTTATGTTCTCCTTGTGTATGATAGCCTACTCGGCACTGAATGCTAACCATTGATCTATAGATACAGGCTTGTGGAGTCGAGGCTCAAGCCCCATTGATTCAGGTATTGACATCAGTCAACCTCTTAAGGATAATAACTAAAGGGTTAGAGGGGTCACATTCTAATAAATACCCAAATCTATTTAATAAATGGATTTAAATCCGACGTAATGTTCATCCACAATTGATAAATAAATGAGTATAAAATATATAATGTTGGTAAGAATAATAAAAATTTAAATAAACTTATTTTTAATATTTTATCTTATTTAACTCTATGGTAACTCACTTTTACCATTTTAAATTTTGTACAATGGTAACTAGTTTTTTACCATTTTTCTATTCATTATGATAAATTAATTTTGGTCACCTTATTATATAAATTAAATATTTATTATTTTAAATATTGAATCCTTTTTATTAAATTTAATTCATATAAATGTTATAATTTTATTTACAAATAAAAACGCAAATTTTTTGAAAATGGATATTTTTTGGAAAGGCATTTTCAGCATAAAATGATCTTATGAGAACTATTACATATGTAAAAACAAAAAAATTATTTTAAACTAATATTTAAATATATATAATTTATACATTAAATATAAATAATTTCTCACTAGGGGAAATGTTAAATAGTTAAAATGGAGAACCATTAGTCACATTAAGAACGTTTTCCAGAAAATGTACATTAAATCTATCAAATAAACTTAAATTAGATCCCATATAAAGTTTAATTAAATATAATAAATTCAATGAAATATAAATAATTAATTCTTTTTTTACATATAAAACATATTTAAATAATAATTATTTTTTTGAATTTCTTAATTTATTAAAAAAAAGACCATTTAACCAAAAAATAGAAATTTCCACTGTTCAAAGTCAAATAAATATATTCCAAAAAATAAAAAAATTCACCCTACGTTTATATAGATATTATGATATAAAATTATTTGTTAATTTTATAAATTAGTATTTCTATAATTTACAATATTTATTTATACCATATTCTAATGAATGAAATAAAATCATTTTAGATGAACACATATTTTTAATGAATAAAATGTCTTTTCATAAAATTGAGTTATAAGTAAATAATATTTTATAAATTATTTTATATACAGTATAAAATGTAGATTAATTTTATTATGTATATAATTACAAGAACACCAACCAATTTAATATTAAGGTTACAACATTCTTATTTATATAATAATATTTCATTGTTCATTTGGGCTTGGTGTTGCATGTCATATATGTCGTAGAACATAATATACCTCTTTTAACATTTTATGATGAAAGAAAAATATTTTCTCTAAAATATAATATCTTTTTTTGGAATATAATAATATACTTAAAAAATTAATGTAACATTATGGCCAGTAGCACTATTGAAGGTCCAAACATCACTTTTGTTTTTGGAAAAAGTCATTTTTTTAGTATATGAGTTCACTCTTTATTCCCCATCATCATTATCAATAACCAAGATCCAAATTTTAAATAAAAATATATTTTTATGTCTTTGCATTATCATTATAAATAAATTAAAAATATTATTTTGAAAATATTATTTATATCTAATTTATTTTCCAATATGAGAAAATAACATTTTTTACAAATAGAAAAAGAACATTCCTTTAATGAAAATTTAATCATTCAAAATAATTTGAAATAATCTAAAAAACTATATTGAATAATTAAAAATAATTTTTATAAAATAATATTATTAAAATCCGTTTCTAATATAGAATTTCGATGATAACTATTATGCAGGTCCATACAATAGCTCTAATAATGAATGAAATCACATTAAATAATAATTTCTATACTAAAAAAAATTATAAATTTAGAAAACCATTCAAATAGATTTCACATAGCAATCTACTTTGAATATATGTGTTCACAAATGTATAATTTATGGAAACATCTATGAAAGTGGTTTTTATTACCATAAAATGATTCTCCCTTAATAAGGGTTTTCCTTGAAATCATATAATAAAATATTAAAAAAATATCCCCTAATAATAAAGGGGTTTTCAAAAATTATATAAATTTAATAAAAACATTTATCTTTACCATTAATACAAAAAAAATCTTTTTCATCCTTAATGATTTCATGATAGAACGTTGTGACTCCTTCATAGTTTCCCTTATTCAGAGGTATACTTTTTAAGAATAAACATATGGATGCCCCCTATCTATAAAATTATTTATTTTAATAATAGTTCAAGTAAAAAAGGGTTTCTCATAGAGCACATGAATATATGCTATTTTTAGGTAAGGCACGCCTTTATAAATCTAATTTTCAATTTTTTACTAATATTTTAATATAATGGATTTAATAGATATTATTTTATTATCAATGGCCTTATTATCATGCCACATACCCATACATGAGTTATTTATCTATATATATATCTTTAGTTTATATGATATGTGATTATTTAATAATCCTTATATGGTCCATTAAATCATGAAAACAAATATGGAAATATAGGTTTTACCTTTATGTGGTTAATCGAATAGATACGATACTCATATGTGACTTTTATAACCACATTTTTACAATTACATGTTGTTGAGAAACCTATACATGAATCATATTCTTAACATTATGTAGCTGAAAAACCAACCTTTACATGGTATTTAACATATCATGATGTGTTAGCTTCTCATATTCTTTTAATGTATTTTTTTAACTTTTGATAAAATCTTGTGAACACTGATTGTAATTATAACAATTATGTTTTGAAAATTTAATCTTATGAAACTAACATATATTAATATTTCATATACATTTTTATACAATATATTTATTAAAAAAAGTAAAATAAATAATAAATTAATGTGTTTTTAAAACAGAAGTTTTATTATTTTAAAAAATAAAAACTATAAATTTTATACCAAATAAAAATAAATTTTTCTAATAAATAATCACTTACATTTTATGTGAACTTTTATTAATATTGAATTTAAATTTAATAAATAAAATCTAAAAATTCATTTATTCCTTAATAAATATCAAAATATTAATATCACAAATATATTAAACAGTTTTGAAAAAAAATCTTTAAATACATAACAAATTATAATTAATAATATTAAGAAAAAATAAAAAAAACTAATTAATAAGATTCTTGGTATAATTTAATTGGTTAAAGTTTTATCCATATATTATTATTTTAAGGAGGAAAATATGTACTACACCATAGGGTGTTATAATAGATCTTATAATTCTCAGAAGAAAATCAAACCACGTATCAATGGGAGGATTTTGAATTTGTATAGGGAAGATGTGGAATTAATGAAGTAGTTGTGGAATGTTCCAATGTAAAAAAATAATCATGAGAGTATGATATAGTTTAATAACCATGTTTGTGTCCTATAAATAGCATAATTGAGGAAGTATATGTTTGAGGAGGCTTATAGTTCATCATGTTTTATTCATCGGGGAAGTAAAAAATATATATATATATCAGAAAGAGTATTTTTTTTGTTGAATAGTATGAAAAAGGATTATACTGATTATGCAACATGATGGATGGAATATATGAAAAAAATGTATGTGAGAAATAAGTACAAAGAGTTGTTTGAACCACAACATATATTGTAATAGAAATGGGTATTAATTTCATTTTATTAAATTACCAGTCCCACCTAAACATCTAATGGTTAATGTAAAATTTGGGTTGTTATCAATTGAACTATAAAATCAGTACATTTTATTTCTATTGTAAAATATATTTCTCTTGATCAAATCACTCATATATACATTAAGGATATAGTAACATTCTGTGGAGTACAATTCTCAATTGTATCTGATCAGGATCCTAGGATTACATCAAAATTCAGGAGAATTATTCAATTGGGAATTATATAAAAATTTGATTTTCATATATTCTTGTCACCATCATACATATAGTCATTCGGAGAGGATTATTAAAAATATTATAGTCATGTTGAGAGCATACATTATGGGTTTCAAATGACGTTTGGATCGACACATTCCTTCGATGGAGTTTTCTTAAAAAAAGATTTCACATAATCATTCATATGGATACTTATGAATCCATCCATGGATGTAAGTGCATAACACCAACATACTGAAGTAATGTTAGAGAAATAATGATATTAGGACAAATTATTTTGATGGAAATATTAGAAAAGGTTAGATCCATTAAACAACTCATAAGGGAAGATCTAAGCCAACAAATTTTTTTTATTTACTGTCTTCAGTGAGATATAAAGTTTGAATTCATGGATAAAGTATTTATATAAATATCTCCTTGGAATATAGTTATGAGATACATAAATAGAGTTAATATAACACCTAAATATTTTAAAACTTACAAGAATCTGAACATTTCGGTATGCTAGAATATTGATTGGTTTTTCCATCATTCCTCTCTCAAGTTCAGGATGTCTTCCATATATGCCTCTTGAGGATGTTAATACCTGATCCAACACATGTATTGAAATACTAGGTTGTAATAATGGACCATAATCATTCTTATGAATAAAAAATTGTATAAACATTGGAACATAGTGGTAAGGTGTTATGGAAGAAGAATAATTAATTTGTTCATTGTTTTGGAAGGAATTAGAAAATAGAGGAAGCTATATGGGGACCCAAAGGTGTGATAAACAAGAGATATACTTAATTATTTATAATTTTAACCGAATCATGAAGTTTAAATTCATTTTATGTGGGATATAATATAATAATTAGTATTCATGATATATTTCTCATCAATAAATATAATTTCATTGATTTATTGCTATAAAAGAAAACACGAGTAAAAATAAACAATAATATGGTGCACTATTACAACCCAATATTAAAATGGAAAATTGGATAAGATTAATAAAATTATAATTATTTATAATTATTTTAGTTTATAAAAAAAATATTCTTAATAAGTAATCAATTTATAGTACTCGGTATATGCTTATAAAATAAATTTTTTCTCAAATATGTCCCTATTATTTTTTATAAAAATTAATATAAATAAGTTTTCTACATAGAGAAAATATATCCAAAAAATTAACTTCAATTTTAAAATTATATTTTAAAAATCCACTTAGATTTATTTTCTGAATATTATATGAAAATATTGATTTTTCGATAAAAATTTGGAAATACTTATTTTTATTTTGAAAATCCTTTTCGTATCATAAATTTAATAAGATTGAAATTGGATTATTATTTTAAAACCGATATAAGTGTATTTTTAATATTAATAATTCAATTGTTTACATTTTATGGAATTTTATCTGGAATTTGGTAAAAATTTAATATATCAAAACCATTTATTTAGAAAGCTAATTTTCTTCATGGTTAACATGATTAGTTTTAAATCGAAATTTTCATATTATCTGAATTGAATTTGAAAAAATAAACTCAATTTTTGTAATCATAAAAATTAGTATTATTTAATAATTTTATCTTACATTTACGTTATATGAAATAAAAAATAGTAAACATTTGTTATGACCATTATGGTTAAAATGGGTTTTCCTACAGGTTTTAAACCAATTGATAAGGATGAAATTTCCGATTAAAATTATTAAAATCCCATTTTATTTCAACATATTCACCACATCATATCCAACATTTAAATAACATATAGTTCCCATACATTTTTTGTTAATGCATTCTTGTTTATATCCTCTATCATCATCTTTAAAAGATAATATCCCCACCACAGATCTATCTTGGAGATGTTTTGGGATCCACATAGATTATTGAAAAAGTAATTAATATGTTTAAGAGGATATTTTTTTTAATTATCATTGTTTTGTTGAGATTATGATAATCTATGTGGAAGTGCAATGAACCATCTGTATTCATGATGAAGAGGATAGATGTATGACAAGGTGAACTCCATGGGCAAATAAAACCATTATTCATACTCTCATGTAGTTGATTATCATTCTCCTATGTTCAACAATGACCATTATATATAGGATCTTTTGTATTAATTTTTTTAGGTATATTCTAAATGGATAACTCAACCTCACATCATAGTGGAAGACGAGACAATTATTTAGTAAACACATCATCAAATTCTATAAATATATATATGACATCAAGAATGATCTTTTCACTAGTCACAATTATTTAATATATATATATATATATATATTATTTATTTCATGGGAATAATATACATGGATAAGATGTTGATACCAAATAATATTCATCCACTTCCTTGAAGATGTATAGAATCAGAGTCCAATTTGTGCTACAAAGGGTGATTTCCATTTCGATGAAATTTATGTTTTCTCCATATAAGGAATTTTAGTACATATATAAAATTGCATCAACTTCCATGAAGGGTAGAATCAAATAGTTAAATTGAAATATAAACCTGAAAATATGTACAAGGGAGTATTTTTATACTTTGGATGAAATATTTCTACCAATTTATGTTTTCACTGATAGCTCTACATCCATGCTACACAGTGCTGTTGTAATATTTCAACTAAACATGTTTAAAATAAAAAAATGTGTAGTCCATTAATGAAAAATTATGTTTACTATTCATTAATGAATATCTACAATACCTATCACTACATAATATTTAGTATCCACCTCTATAGTTGTCATGGAATAAGCTCTCCCTTTCTACATTGGATGTTGTTGACATTGATCATCTCTGAAAAACCATGTCTTAGGCAATTGCCTTGCTAATTCATGTGTTCTGTGAAATTGAAACATTATACTATTGGATGAGGATTCATTGGATAATTCAATTCAATATTTATATTCAGGTATTTCTATAATTTTATATATCTACCTAGGTTCCCTTCATCCCATCACTTATATCTTTTCATTATCCCCTTTAGTATATTTCTAGGATTTTTCTTCCATGACTTTTATAAAGTTGTATTTTTGTATTTCATTAAACCATTATATATATATCCATCATACCAATTTTATTAAACTCTATTTTCAATATATTATCACTATTACAACAATAAAGTTCACTAATATACATTTCAACTTTAAGGGATCATCAGAAAATTTATACATTGATGTCAATGTTAAAAATCACCATATATTTTTATATGATTAGCTTTAACCCACCAAAGAATTTAAAAAAATTTCATTTAGGGGTAATGAAAAATATTGAGTTAAATTATTCATGTATTGTAATGATTTTCTTATATGCCCTGATAGATTCATTTTATTATGATTTAGAATAAAGAAATCCTTCCTAATTTTAGTCGAAGAGTGAGATGTATTTTTTTTTAATTATTTTAAATTGTTTTTTACTCCATCACTTTTAACTCTTCCTGAGGTTTTAAATTCATATCCAATTTAATCCATTAGTTATCTTCTATTCTATATGATTGATCACTACCATGACGTTATCTCACTTAGATCATTTATGGATAAAGAATATCTTTTTGGTGGACTTGATCCATTGTTCCATAATAAAGAAATCAAACGATACACTAAAATTCACAGGCCTATTTCAAATAAAGGACTAAATTCAAACTTTTTCATTCATATGGATGTTTGGGAATTCCTCTTAAATTATGTTTTTCTTAAAAACATGATTCATGTGAGAATTTATCATCACAATTTTCACAAATCCTACTCTTTTTTAGTTGAGTATCTCATTTAGGAAGTCATCACATTACCCCTAACAATTCTTTCTTAGATTAGATTTGCATGTTTCCATATATTGATTAAAATAGATGGAAATAAAATGATGAATTTATTTTAAAAAACAAACGGAAAACAATGAACATAAAAGGGATAACTCATATATGACTTGAAAACCCCTTGGATTTATAGGACAATATCAATACAATACATGATTTATTTCCGAACATAAAATACTACGGGAATTTTTACCTTAATAGTTGATCATAATGATCTCACAAATTAAAAAAATATTATCCACTAGGTGTGTCAATCTTGGTGTATAAAAGACTTATTTTTCTAAACTATGTAAAGATCTAGTCAAATCTCAATGAACCATCTTTAATGTTGTCACCCATAGGTACATCTCTACCATACACATCCACTTGTAGCATCCAAGAAGGAATTTATTTTCCTAGAAACTAGTTATTCTATAATTTAAAAAAATTATGGATCTATCTCTATGTTTATTCATACCGTTATGTAATTCAATATTTTTTCTAATCATGGATAAAAAATAACAATAATTTTCTTTGATACCAACTATAGTATTTTATAATTATTTCCCATGTAGTATAATTGATACATATCAGAGAACACTAAGGTAGGATAATCCTATTGGGTGTGAGAAACCTCCCTCCCTTGTGGTATCCCTTTATTCAATATGTATTTTTGAGGAAGTACAAACATCATTTATTTCTCACATGGGAGAGTTCCTAAGGATCAGATTCTGTTCTTTTCCTCCGAGAACAACTTTGACAACCCCTGTCATTAATAAACAATATTTCATTGTTTATTACATAAATACACACATAATACTACCTATAATATCATTATTCGTTGATTATTAGGGTAATTAGGTACATTAAAAACATGAATATGGGAAACAACAATATTATTGAAAAAGTAATTAAAATGCCCCTAAAATTCAATCACCTTCTAATATCGTTGGGTATAACTTGACGATGTAGATAGGAAATTTTTCGTATAAAAATATAATTACGGAAATAATAAATTAATAATAAAATTTAAATAATTTAATGTGAGATAAGAGGCATATATATCTATATATCCTATGTTAATGAGAAGAAAAACCTTGAACAATGAGGCATGATATCACATTATAACATAAAGGAATCATGGGAATGGGTCAATAATATAAATCATGTAATCAATATAAGTCAATGATAACTCATAAGATAACATTGCAAGGTGAAATGTGTACCATAATGGATTAGGTTTACTACCTATTACCATACATGACATATCATTATAGTGAAACATTACACAATAAATTGGAGATCTATTTAAATTCACCCATTATTTTAATATCATGTACACATATAAGTGTTCAACAATAACAATACAATATAAAAATGACTCATTCATATTAACCCAATCATCATAAAGTGTGGGTTACATGAAGGGAATTTACCAGTCAATAATGGTTAATTACTTCTAGGAGAATACCCATGAGGGGAATTGGGTAATTATATTCCCAAAATAAAGGTTTTTCTTGGAAGAACATATGATAACATCACCAGAATAATAAGGGAACATAGTGTTTCATAGATAAGGTTAATGAGAGTGTATGAAGTCTCAAATAACTTATAAATTATATTTATAGAATGATTTATGTTTAAAAACATCATTAATATTAGAAAAGGGGACACCAAATTTTGTAATACAAGGTAAATTCTTGAATAATGAGAAAGAAATAGTCACATACCAGGAGTGGGAACATCGAAAATCTTTTTAAGAGATTTTTAAAAGAATGGGGGAATTATTTGGGGGATATATTTAGGGAATAAAAGAGTTATTTTATTCTACAAGAGTTTTTAGTGAAGTGGAATCGTTGTTTGGGGGGTTTATATAACAAAATAGGTGATGATTCTTTATAAATTTATAATATAATTTTTTAATATATATGATAAAGTAATAAAATCCAAATATTATCCCATAGTTTTTTTAAAGTGTTTCTATAAAAGAAGAGTTGTTTTAATTACTTTAAAATTTCAAAAATAGTTATCCTTAAAAATGAAACCGCAAGTTATTTTAATGTGGGTAGTTTTTATATAGAATTTATTTTAAAACATTGAAATATAATATTGATTTTATAGAATTCATTATGTGTTTATAAAATCAGAATAATAACATAATAAAAAGATTATATTAAAGGTGAAATAATATTTGTGTTGTGGATATCATTTAAGGAATCTATAATATCACTTTTTGGTTATTATTATGTCATAATATACACTATATATTATTATTTGATTTAATTTTTACACACATATTATACTGTGTCCAAAAATTTACAAAATCATTATTTGATAATTTCAAAGTATTTATTTGATAATAATATTTATTTTTAAAAAATAATTATCTAAATATGTGATGTTATAGTTTTACATAAAAAATTCCCAATTAAATTAAAATAAATGTTTTTAGTGATAAATTTTTTTTAACCCTTAAATTATATATGACTTATCAAAATAAATTTATCATTTATCTATTATAAATATCATTTATTGACAATATTTTATTAATATATAATTTATTTTAAAAAAATTTAATTCATTTAATGAGTGTCTTGATCAAAACATTGTATCTCTCAAAAATAATGATTTCATTCCATCATATCGAAACCTTATTTTTATAAAACTTATTAATATATAATAAAAATAAAAATAATATATTTATTTATTATTTATATAGATAAATATTAAAATTAATACAACTAGAGTCACGATACATTATCCTTTATTACACCTGAAGATTCCAAAAGGTTAATGTATGTGATGGTGAGAACATTATGGGTGGTTTGTTTTCTAAACAAGATTTAACTTCACCCATAAATTATTTAGTTTGTAGTTTAATTGTTTAATTTAATCTTGGGATTTATCAAGGTAAAAACCTAGTGGTGTTATCTCTCTTGGAATCTCATATATATGGGCATCATAGGGCACAATCATAATAGTTATTTCCATCACATATTTATTTTATGGAAATTATACTTTATCATTAACCTTTATATATATTAATATAATTTTTCATTCTACAATGACTATATTATAAATCATTATGATGATAATAGTAATTTAAAGATGATAGGATTTAACTGTTTAATATATCCAAAGAAGTACATTTTTTCAATAATAAAATCTTATAGTGAGTCATTTCTTCATTCAATAAGGGATTTTTTATAAGTGTATGGGTCGTTACAATGAATGACATCGTAGTATTTCATACTTTTTCCCCTCTATATATTAATCTCATCGAGAGTGTCCTGCCATTCATATTGAAGATAAATTCTACAAAATATACTGGTATCTTATTCATCATTATCCTCATCAAGATTTTTTCTGTCAATGGCCAAAAAAGAATCATCACTAATTTTTCAATGGTCTCTTAATTTTAATTCTTCCTTGTTATGAGATAAAACATATTCTTCATAAAAATATTCCTTATGAATAAATTCAATGGTGTATTTATTTAGTTATTCAAACCCTCTAGAGTTTTAATTACATGTTCTTCTTCACCGATACAATCTTGGAACGTATTTTGACACCTGAGGACAAGATGTCAAACTTTACCAAATTTAATTTTATAATTATTCTGAAAATTACCTTTCATCTTTTGAGATTATTATAGAAGAACAACATCATTTCAAAAACATTTTATTCATCAAGATAGTTATCTAATGACATTTTCTTAATTTAATTGAACGATATCAACTATATGATTTCTTATGAAACTGGTTCACTATTGTAATTTCTTAATCAATATTAAATAAAAATATTTTAATGACAATATAATTTCACTTATTTTGGAACATTTCATTCTTGTATAGATTCAATTATATTCAAATTAGGAGGAAAAAAACTAAAAAGTCTTTAGAATATTTTAACATCCTCATTATCCACTCCAAGATCGCACATGCCTTGAAAAAAATCATTTAGTTGATCAAAGAATTAGTCAACTAATTTTTTGGGATCATTCTAAATCCTTCATACCTATTCCACAACACCTAAAACATTGAACCCCTGATGTTTTAATCAGCCTCATAGATGTTCAAGAATCCTAATCAGATATTGTATAATGTAGTTCATGATATTACATTTGTATATATGAGTTTTTCTTAGAGATCCCTATAGATAATTTTCATCTTTGGAATATGCATCTAAATCATTGTAATATATATCTATAAGTGCTCCACTCTTAGTGATATATGTTATTTCATAAATATCAACAGTGTACACATCCATTACCAATGACTAAAAATAATTTTTAATTCAATTAATCCACAATATAAATTATTTTTCTTCAAAATTATCTACTAATTTATGATTCATGATTGTTTTCATAGCTCCAAGAGAAATAATATTCCACCCAAGAAAATTTTCTCTTATACCGTATTTTGGTCCATACATCATGTATAATAAAAGGGGAAGGTGAATCTATTTATTGACGACTTAATATTTTTTATTACTTCATATTTATATCATTATATCTATGGGAGGAACAATTATTTCAATATCCTTAAAACTATCTACAGTGAAGATGGAAATAAAAACACATAATATTATATATGGTTCACCAAAATTGTATAATAAAAAGAGAATTCCTAAATATGTGTCTATGCTCCAAAACCAATATGTATCACAACATTAATTAGGTTCTTATTGGTTTCACTGACCATATGACTTTACTACCATTATCAAGGAAGAAGACTCACATTTTACCACACTTTTTATGTTATCTTCCTCCCATGTGTTTCTTTAATACATTATTAATCATAGACCAATAATTACACAATCACCAGGGGATTAATATTCTCCAATTTATTCTAGATTATGAAATAAACAAAACATCTACCATGATTATCTCCAATATTTTCCATTATATTATATTTAAAAACATTCAGGAAGAGCCTTTTTGAATTCCTTCTTCCTCAAAATTAGCCTCTAATGACTTATTGAATTATAATAGGGATTAAACTCCATGAAAGCACATAAAAAATTTGTTTATAATAATCCATATTTTTTTAGATTCTACTATTTTGATACAACATCATCCTTTAAGAAATTATGAGGTAATATATTGTTGATTTGTATAGTCAAAATCATAGATAATTATGCTAATTACACTAACAAAAAAACCTCCAATCAATCTATAAAAATGTACATTAAAATGAACATTCTTAAAATGAATCAATGATCCATAACATGATTGAATTTCATTTTAGACATATTGAAATCCATTATGAATATTTCATAATATGTAATATGATTCATTATGAGAAAAATGATACTTAATGTTTTAATATTTTATAAAACTGTAGGGAAAACACATTCATTCTGTGAACAATTCTATTTCTTGTTGTGAATTAATAATCATAATGAAAACTACCATGATCTTGATAAAATAACAAATATTGAATCAAACAAGTTTAATTCCCAAACAAGATAACATGGTTCAAAATGATAACTATTTCTTAGAATCATTTATTATACATTCATTGCCCTGATAATTCTTCAAAATCCACTTTGTTTTCATTATAAAATTCATACAAGATTTATAAACATCATGTACCAGATTTAGCGTCTCATAACATAGAAACTGACCCATTTGGTTCCTCTAAGTGTCGGCATCAAACTTTTCTAACATATTCACACGAATGTTATTTTAAATGATCACAACCAACACTGTCATGACCCATCCCCCATGGCTCATGCCGCAACTACCCCAATCCGCCTTTTATAGGCTGGGGGCTAACGACTAGCACCATAATGGCATATCCCTAAAACTGGTAAGGCATAGCCTTTTTATCCTGAAAACTCACAGAATCCAAGCACACAATACGATACAAGCGAAAGTTAAACTATATAGTATACATTGTGATTATAATATATAAAGGACCAGAATACATGCCCAAATGGAATGTACATGTAAAACATAAAACAACTCTTATAAACACAAACCAAGGATCCTACCTTTAGTGTAGGTACATCCCTTGAACAATTGTCTCTATTGTATGTCTCATCTAAAGTCCACCTCCCAGCATCCTCTAGTCATAGTACCCTCGAACTTGATCAGTGTTGTCCATCTTCTGCACATGAAATGACATGATGTAGGCATATCCTGTGTAAGGGTGAGTATAACAATACATAGTAGGGACCTCAAGACCCTCGAAGCTCTCTCATAATCAACAGAGGATAAACTACAAAGAATTACTAAAATCACAATGTATTAAAACATCAGTAAACCCAACTTTGGTATATGCCCATGCATATAACTAAGCAATTAAGTATACCCATCTCATTCATGAGGAAACAAAAGGGCCAAATATTGAACCAAAACCTCAACTATTCCACGATGGAAAGAATACCACGAAGGTAACACCACAAAGGTAATGCCACAGAGATTAATACCACGAAGGTAACACCACAAAGGTAATGCCACAGAGATTAATACCACAAAGGTATCACCATGAAGGTAAGTACCACAATGGTAACACGACACAGAAAAATACCAGAAAGGTATCACCACAAAGAAGATAACATCAAAGGTATCACCAAACAGAAGTGTACTACAAAGGTAAAGACTCACCTCACACCTGGTATTACATAAGTACGGATGTATAGATGATTAGCTGTATTTCTAGGTCATTTTACATTGTCGAGAGGATATACTATTGACCCACACATGATTGAAGATGACCCACATATGATATAATGATGAACCACATAGGATTCGTATGCGCTGACCCACACAGGATCGCTAAAGTCTAACCAACAAATTATATGAAGATGACCCACACAAGATCGAAGATTCATTAAGTACAACCTGCCATAGGTTTCCCACACTAAACATGCTTGATTACAGGATGTTATTATTCTCACGAATTTAGTCGGTACATAAACATCCTTTAAATCCCATGAAGAAGTACCATGAAGGTCTTTCACATCATAAGGGACCCAACGCAACTGACTATGCGTCAGTCGAACGCCCGGTCTATAAGTTATTAGTGTTTCCTTTCCAAGGGCCTAGATGGATTTAGGATCAATACAACATGATCATACCCCAAAATTAACCAAAAGTCTTGTAAATTATATCAACAGGATGGACTTTATCCAAGGATTCCGGTTCTATAGATAGTTTGTCAAATGGACACCCAGATCTCAGTATATGGCCAAAATGGCATGTCTCCATTCAGAGGGGCTCGGGTCCAGTTCGACCCCATCGGGCAGACCCGACGCAAACCCACTTTGGATGAACAATCCTAGTTAGGGTCTATCCCTAATGGGTGGGGTTGTCATTGGCCCATCCCATTAGGCAACAGTCCGACCCCAACCGTGAAGGGAGTGACCCGGACCACTGGGTGCGGCCCTCTCGGCTGGGTGGTCCTCCATGGTAGGGTCTTCCCTAGCTGACACCTGGGGGGATACACCCCCTAGTTTATTGAATGGTATAAAAGGATTTTCAATATGTTGACACACAGTACCAGCTGGAGGGGTCCTGTTCAGCATGATGCAGCTGGCCGGAATGTCTGACCCTCCTTCTAGCAGGGCAGACACGAGCATCTTTTACAGCGGTTAGCCGGTTGCTGGCCGCCTTTGTGCGTCATTACGACCCACAAACCACAACTTTCTCTTCTACAAGATGAGAAGACACACGTCACCCCTATTTCATGTGGCATTCCGGCATGCCAGATGCCGTCCTCCTTCCATTGCAGCCTCCTTCGGCGTCGTGGTTGTTCCGCCGCCAGCATCACGACCGGCCGGACTGCCAGCTGCAGCCTTATGCCCTACCGTTGTCGGTTGTCGGTGTCACAGCCGAGTTCGGCTCAACCCATCACTCTTCCCGTGAAGATAACATAAAACCATGAATAATTGTAGAGGGATCGAGATGTGTTTGTTTATCCCGCACCCTCCGCATTAGACTGATAGCATGCAGTTCAGGAGGATGGAATCCACGTGAAACCGTGATGAATAAAATAGAACAACCAAATTCTAAACCCATTCCTCGATCTCCCATTAGAGGTGTCGTGAGGATGAAGATGAAGACGCCGACATTCATTTCTCCTCCAACACACTACTAATTCGAGCTCGTGCATCATTCTTGATCATGATCTAGAGAATGTTCTTTGTTGGGGGATGTTATTTGTTGATGGATTCTCTACAAAAGGCCTTCTCTCCCTTTTTCCAACAGAAAAAACCCTCTATTCCCTGTAGAAGAGTTGATAAAATAACTATTAATTAATAAGATTTTCCATTAATTTAGATATAATGAACCCTATTAATTAATGAGGGTTGTGGTTACATATTTTTTGTTACCAGGCATTTAATGCCAATCATTAAATTCTTGACCACCCTCATGTGGTCCAAACCTTCATGATTCAAATGGAAGGTTTTTAATGTAAAATAAAAGTTAATTATTATATGTTATTATTTGTATAACCCTCTAATGAAAATCCAGAAAACTAACTTCTACCCTTGACCTACGACAGTCATGGTGACGTTCTCCTTAAGTGAATATTGTTGTTGTGAGTTCAATGGTGTCCTCAAATTTCAATTCCGAGAACTTGTTAAAAAGTTAAAAAATTCCACTCATGCGTTTACTAAACGTACCAAAAAAATTTCATAAATTCATTCTAGGCACACCAGGACTTAGAATCATGTGCCGTCAATTATTGAGGACTTCTAATATTTCCATATAATTAAATAGATTACATGGAAAATCATGGTTTTTACATTTTCCCCACCTATGGGATTTGCGTCCCTGAAAAAAATACAATCAAGGGAAAAAAGTAGGGGTACTGAGCATGAATCTGAGCCTCCCTCTCCCATGTTCCCTTCTAGATATTCTTGTGCTATAAACGAACATGCACAAGTGGTATCGATCGCCTAAGAAGGAATCTCTATAGTCGATCATCAATATCTACTGGAGCCTATGAAATCGTCTCCCCATAGTCGATGTCTAGAACTCCATAGTCAATGATGTGAGAAGGATCTGGTACATATCTCCTCAGCTAGGATATGAGGAAGAAGTTGTTCACTTAGTGCAACTGAGGGGGAAGAGCTAAGATGCATGCCACCTCACCAACTCTGCTGAGGACCTGAATGGGTCTGATGAACCTCGGAGATAACTTTCCCACCCTGCAAAATCTCCACAAATCTCATTGATGTGAGACCCGTAGAAAGAAATTGTCTCCATACATGAACTCAAAAGGTCTCCATCTCCTATCAGCATATGATTTCCACCTGATTTGTGCAGTTTTCAACTACCCCTAGATGATCTTCACCTTCATTGTGGTAGCCCATAGAATCGCTTGTCCAACAAGTGCTAACTCTCCTAGGTCAATGCAACATTGATATGATCTGCAAGGTCGACCATAAAATTCCTTGAATAGAGCCATACTAATGGTGGGGTGATAAATTTTATAATATGCAAACTCCCCAAAGGTAAAGTGATCATCCCAGCTGGGGCCGAAATCAATGAAGCTAGCACACAACATGTCCTTGAGAGTATGAATGGACTACTCTGCCTGACCATCCATCCAAGGATAGAAGGCTGTGCTCAACTGAGTTGTGTCCTGAATGCCTCATACAACCCCTTCCATAGATAGAAAGTAAATTGTGCATCATGATCTGTTAAAATTGTAGATGTAACACAATGAATCCATACAATAACTTGTATGTAGAGGCTTCCCATGACCTCTTCTAATCCCTCCTCTCTGATAGGTTGGATGTGTGCTGACATGGTGATTCTATCCATGATTTCCCAGATGGAATAATGTACCTTGGACGTGTGTTTATGTCCTGTCATGAATTCCATGGATGTTATATCCCACATTCTCTATGGAACCTCTAGTGGATGATATAAGCCTACTAGAACCTTATTCTATGTCTTTACTTGCTGACCAGTGAGGTACAAAGAGACAAACTTGGATACCACATTCTTCATTCTCGGCCACAAGTGCTGATGTCGGTGGTCCATGTACATCTTTTTCACTCAAGGATGTACCACTAGAAGGGATGTATGGAACTCCCTCAACACTTCCTCTCGTATATCCACTGGTACTATAGTTTTTCCTCTGAAGAGTGTCACGTGCTTCCCACCTTCAGAAAATTCATCAGGTGCCTGTCCTATGGATATCTTACCACGTCGAGCCTCACAGTCAGTGTCCCCATGTTGTGTCTCCCTAACACATCTATGGAGTGGGAGAGTGACTATCATAGACTAAATTTTAGCCACTCCATCATGATCCACAAAGGATTTCTGCAAATCACCTAGCAGCATCGTTCCCTCACTCAGCAACTGTATACCAAATCTCCTACTGAGTGCATCTACTGCTACGTTCCACTTCTTAGGAGTATAGACTATCTGGAGGACATAGTACATGATGAAATCAATACAATGTCATTGTCTCAGGTTCAGGTCCTTCTATGAGAGTATATACTTGATACTCTTGTGATCTATGTATACTGTAAAACATTCCCCCATCATGTAATGTCGCAAAATCTTCAAGTCAAAGAGAACTACTGATAACTTCAATACATGGGTAGCATTGTTCTACTCATGTTGTTTCAGCTATCAATAATCATAAGTGATAATTCCTCGCTCCTAAATCAGGTCACATCCATGCTCAATACCTGATGTGTCGCAGTAGATTATTTACCCAATGCCCTCCTTTAGTAGCCTGAAGATGGGGGAATTCTCCAGTGTTTTCCTCAGCTCCAGGAAACACCATTGGAATATCTCCGACCACACAAAGGGTTTCCCCTTCTTGTCAACACTGATAAGGGTTCCACAACTCTATAAGAGTTAGGGAAAATCCTCTGGTAGTAACCGACAAATCCAAGAAATCCTTGTACCTCCGTCATACACCTGGGTGGCTCCAAAGAAAGAATAACTTCAATCTTCGCTAGATCTACCGAAACTCCAGCCTCCGAGATAACATGTCCATGAAAGTAGAACACTCATATATAGAATTGGAATATAAGAGATCTTTCTATAAATCTAGTGCTCTCGTTGTGTGTCCAGAACCATTTTCAGATGATAGGCATACTCAACCTCTTTAGGTGAGTATATCAAGATGTCATCGGGGAAGACTACCACAAAGAAATCGAGGTATGGCGAGTAGATCTTGTACATTAGTCCCATGAATACTTCTAGAGTGTTGATTATGCCTAATGGCATAACCATGAACACAGAGTTGCCATACCGACATCTGAAGGCCATCTTCTGCACATTATCGTCTCATACCCTGAGTTGGTGATTGCCTAAATAGAGGTATGTCTTCAAAAACCACCATCATCCCTTCAGCTAATAAAAATGATCATTGTTCCTCATTAGTTGGTACTTGTTATATAAGGTCTCCTTGTTTAGGCACAGATAGTCCACACAGAGTCTCAAACTCTTATCCTCCTTCTTGGAAAACTAAATCAGGGATGCCCAAGGAGAAACACATGGCCTAATGAACCCCTTTGCCTACAAGTCCTCAAGATGTACTTGTAGCTCATGATGCTCCGCGGGAGCCATCTGATATGATGGGGTAGATATCAGTGTCTCCCTGGGGTACAAGTTGATATAATAGTCAACATCCATTTGAGGAGGTAGACCTGGAACATCATCAGGGAAAACATCAGTGTACTAGTCCACCACTACAGGATTGGTCAGACTATCAACATAATCCCCTTCGAGGGTAGTTCTATCCAAAAAATGTTTGATCGACTACACCCTCCTCCGAGTAAGTAGATCATACACTGCAAAGGTTCCCTTCTCACTGGGGAAGGAGAACCAGGTCCTGTCTGTGCAAACAAACCATACAATGCACCACATACAGTAAATTTGAGCATTTACTGAAGATAACTAGTCCATTCCCAAGATTACGTCATAAGGCATCATTGCCTCTACTAGAAGATCCCAACTAATGTTTTTGCCTCTTAGAGTGAGCTCACACATCCATAACTAGTGTGTAATCATCAAATCCAATCATGTAAGAGTCTCTAGATGTAGGGATCCATCCAATAGCTCCACCAGAATCTCTGAGCTCCGAACAAACGTCATGGAAATAAAATAATGACTGTAACCTATGCCTATAAGTTCTATACCAAATGATTGATAGAAATAGATCAATCCTCAAATAAATTCTAGAGCGTTCTGGTTGTAGGCCTCAGCTTCTTGGAGCTGAGCTCATCCTTGACCTCCAGGTCCCTATGGTTGGGGTGGACCATCAGTTGGTGGTGGGAGTAAAACTTTGAATCACCACCCACCATCTGCTACACGGCTAGCTCCTCCAACATGTCCTCCTCATACCTACAGACCTCCTCGATAGAATCTTCGCCGCTGACCAGGCTATAGATTGACTGTCTGCTGGTCATCCGTATAGTGGCTCGGGCAGTCATGAGCCATGTGACCCTACACACCACAAAAGTAATTCTGCCTACTCCTCGCCTGTCCTGCACTATCTCGAGAGCCCCAGACAACTGAATTTGTATCTTGCAGTCATCCACCTATAGGTCTGAACCTCTTGGACCTTTGCGTCATCTGTCTGCTACCATCTACATATGACTCTGTGACGTATCGTCCAATGGTGGTGTTGAAATAGTGGGTTCCCAAGACCCAACTATTCAGTGCATTTGATAACCATATTGTGTATACAGTATGTTATGCATGATGTCATCTTACCATTATAGTGTAGACTTTTCTCTGTCCAATATTTAAATGGTATTTTACAAAGATTAATTGTCATATCGAAATGTTATAGCAGTTCCCTAGCTATAATGAGAAGAACTAGATACTATGAAATTAATCATAAATATATGTTCTATGGTCTAGATACATATTACTGATTGGACATAGTATATGTTTGACCATAAGGCGTTGGGGGATCATAAGCATTTAGAATTCTTCTCATGAAGTGCGCACTTAGTGATCTCAAGTAGTGATATCATGAGGACTGACCCGCCAATAAGAACACCACATGTTTCAGGTGTCATTTGATGTTCCTATCTACGATAAAGTGTATTGGGATCCTGACCTAAGATCATTACCAATGTATGACATTTGATTGCATACTTTGATGCAAGACGAAAACAATTACAATGAGGTCATGGAGAGGTAGCATGTGTCAGGTGTGTCGTTGGTGGAATGGCATTGGTTGAATGGTCAAGAAAGGATTGGTCACTTTCGGGTTATGGATGTAATATATCTTAGGCCTTGTTGATATGGATGGAAGTACTTTTATAATACCATGGCCCTGACAGTCATGAGTAAACCCACCTAGTTAAATCAAAAAACTATAAAGCACGTAAAGGGTGATGACTCGTGAGTGCATCATACATTTTGACATATTATAGACAAAGAGATTATATTACACAGTGTGTGTTCATATGTTGGTTGTCGCTACTATAACAATCCTTATTTCATCAGGGGCCATGATGGGTTGCTAGATCCCACCCTTGGACTATGAATACTATTCAAGACTACCAAAATAGGGGTGCAGAAGGTCACACACAATAGCATATTCAAGAATCTGGCCTATTCAGTTGAATAAGAGTTTTGGACATGGTTGGCCCCATCACAGGGGTCTAGGATTTTTCCAATGTTAAATGATAACCAATGCAAAAAGTAAATTCATATTATTAGAGTCTAGAATAATGAGTATTAAATTAAATTATTAAATGTAATTACAAGTTTTAATTAAATACATAAAAATATATTAATTGATGAATATTAAATTATTCAATGTTCAATTAATATTTATTGGAAAGAAGAGTCATGTTAAAGACTCAATTATTATCATGTAATATATTTTTATATATTACAAGTGAGTTAAAATAATATATATGACTCATATTAGTAGCCATAAAATGTCCATAGTGTGTTAAGTATCCGAGGCCAATGAGGAAATACCAGATATTTAATTAATCTCTATAAATAGAAGAAGAGGGGAATTTTCAAATCACTATTCATGGATCTTCTCTCTCTTATCCTCTCTCCCACACTCTAGAGAGAGATTCTCTAGATCTATGGATCTGGGATGGAGCTCTCTCTCGAGAATCACTAGCAAAGAGATGTGGTGATCATTGTAACGTAGAAGGTATCGTTGTTATTCCGCGCTAGCACGCGGACTAAGATGAACGACGCTCCCACAGATTCCTTGAAGTAGGTGTGGACGATCTAGAGGAATTCGACTTCGGATTCATCAAGCATCGATAGGTAATGATGGGAAAACGTTGTGCACGGCTTCGGATCTACAGCAGGTATTTTTTGGTTTATGTTTGTGCTTAAAACACTTCATGTGTGGTCTTTGGTTTTGACTGAGTTGCTCTTCAATGACGTCGGCATGTTCACGTCGAACGATGGTGAAAAAAATTTAAGTCCCACCTGTTTGGTGCTTCCGCTGCACACTCATTTCTAAAAAGTGGTATCAGAGGGATGTGTTTCTATTTTAAGCCAAGAAAAATTAAATTTTCATTAATTCTTGAAAAGGGTTTCGATACGGTCTCAATGTCACAAACCGTGTGTTAATCTGACTTCGGATTACAATTCTTCAGTCATTTGAAGTTTTAATTTGGAATTATCATTGGTAAATACATATGAGATTTTAGATCTATGAACCACAATTTCATCTATTGGGATTTCATAATAATATTTATTCTTATAATCTCATTATAATAATACTAGTTCTATTTTAATAATAAATTGATTATTATAATAAATTTTTCATAATAAAATTTTAATATTAGATTATTATTATTTTTTTCTAAACCTATATAGGGTTAGGAAAATGTAAAATAAATAAATGGAGATGACTCGGTATTGTCGGTAATGTCATCAAAATAAATTAAAGGGGAGGACGACCTTTTATGTCTTTTGAAAAAAAGGCAGTGTTGGGGTGGACTTGCAAAATCATGTTTAAATGAAAATTAAAAAATGGAAGGGGGCGAAAGCCAGCAAGTGCAGGCCATGAGACAAATGTTTTTTGGCACATCCTCTCCCAAGAACACTGTAGCCACAACATCCTAGCTACCCGCCTCCCTGCTCCTTGAAACCATGTGTGCCGCCTCTTCTCTCCCATTGTGGAGGAAAGCCACACCAACAGCAGGCAAACTCCAGCACATGACCTCCTCTTGACGTAGCAATGGTAGCAGCGGGCTAACCTCCCACCTCAACCCCTATATGTAGCAGCACCCAGGAGGCTCTCCTCCCGCCAAACCGGTGCATCCCGCACCCCATGGCTCATAGGTGGTAGACTGCCTGCAACAGTTCCATCAAGTTCCGCTGGCCCCATGCTTTCTCCCTTCCCCATGGTTCCTTCTCCGCCGGTGGCACCCAGGCCCCATGTTATCCTGTCATTCGATGGAGTCGTGGTTCACTGCACCAGGCCAGGCAGAGAAGCCCCTCGTGATCCTCTGGTCTTCCCTGCAGTTCCACAAACATGCATCAATCAGTCCGCCTTGGACGTGATACACAACCTAAGGCACAGCGGTGGCCAGTCCAGCATCCGAACCAGGCCACCTTCTCTAATTCAGTGAGCAGTGCCCTACCATATCCTCCTCGCACACCCATCTTGAGCGACCTCTGATCTTGTTCATTTTTTGGTTCTAGTGACTAATTAGATGTTGTACTCTCCTGCACCTAAAAAGAGATAAAACCAGCTCTGAAATGAGCGCGAGTCTATCTAGTTTGGTAATGAATGGGACAGACTTGCCTAGCTTAGTCAGATGCCTCTGCATGAGGTCGGTATAGCTCGGACTGGGGCTGAGCAGGTTCGCCTCGACCCACAGAGGCCTTACCGAAGTTTTTATGGGCCTGAGTGATTTAATTTAATTAAAAATTAATAAAAATAATTAATTTAATTATAGTTAATAATTATATTAATTTAATAATAATTTTTGGTTATTAAAATTTTATGCGGAATAATTAATTTAATTTGGTGATTCAATTAATAAATAAATTAATTTTTTAGTTTTTAAAATTAAATTATTTAAGCGGGACTGAATGACCTGAAAATTGAATTAAAAACATGATTAATGTTTTTAATTCGATTAAATGACCTCAGAATTTATTGAATTCAAGATTAATTTTATTATACATTCCGTTTATATATAAGTGATTTAAAGCGTATACTGGTCATGAACCCTGGACCGACCAATGTATGTATGGTGTTTATATATTTCATTTAATTAATTATTTATTTCAATGGGTTGTAATAATTATTTTAATTAAATAAAAGGCGATCTATGTGTTCTCTCAAGTGTCATTATATGTATATGGGCATGCGCGACCATTCATAGAATTTTGATTTTACACCCTAAGAACCCCTCACTTCCGTGCGAGTACAATTGTATGATAATGAGACGACTAGAGACACACTTCACGCCACGTGACGGTGACACACTTGACAGAAGTCGGATGCATTGGATGAGCAGATGATGCTATTCATGTTGTAAGCCATGCGACGAAATGTACATACCCCTAGGGTTTTGGTTGGTCTGTTATTCAATCAACGAATCAACCAATAGTACCGTCTCGTGATCAGTTTTATCATTTTATTTCTGTATGGTTTAATTATTTTGTGAATATTTAGTATAGCGCGATCACATAGAATAATAAAAAATAATGAAAGATAAAATCAACATGTGACGTGATGAAATTTATATTCCTTGCATTGTCAGTTGTGTGTGTGATCACATAGTACATGCTTATAAAATAGAAAATTATTTATTTCATCACACTAAAAATAATAAAACTCATAAAGTTATATTAAGTCTAAAGAAGTTTCTGTCATTCAAATTTGGACAAAACCAGCTGTTTGAGTTTGTAGTCATGCATTAGTTGGGAGTGCCTCTTACTACCAAGGAGTCCTTATAAGAATTATGGGTCAACATAACTAAAGTTCTAGTAAGGATTATCTATATATAACATGCTATCATTTTAGAGGAAAGCATTGAGTAATTCAAATATTGATTTTAAGAAGATAGGACTTCACTATACAGATCAAGGAACTGCAAGTTAAAGTGGTTGGCCGGCCAAATGATTATTTAGAACCCTCCATGTAGTGGCGTAGACAAAGCTTGTAGACCATGAGGGGTGGTTCTGGGATCCTTTCCACTAGATTACCCAAGTGATAGAGTATATCGATTCTAGCATAAAGGGTTCCTAGAATCTGATAAAATAGAGGGAGACATTAAATAATTGTTGTAATTAATCAAAATATAAAAACTGGTAATATAGATAAAAGGAACTCAACTACTAAATTGTTTTTAGAAAATTGGCAAGTTATACAACAAGTTTAAACTGAAATAAATAATCGAAAAATTAAATTTCCACACTAACACAAGTATCAATATATAGTCAATGAGTGTGAGCATAGTAGTATGATATCGGAAACCCAATGTGTCAGTGTCCCTAACAATGTTAAACTACCTCATGAAGCGAGAGTGAAAATTGCTTATAGGAGACTAATGTACAAATCATATGATAGTTATATCATTATGCTTTCATCAATGACTAGTTTCAGTTGTCGTCACTACTCTAGGACATAGATGAAATAATATAAAGTCTCATCTCTGAGATGTTTTCAAGGAGAAAGAGAAGCAATGAAATGAATAATGCGAAGATTACACCGGCATGTGTAAATTGAAAGATCGATCATGATCTTTAAATATCATTATCACCACATTACTCAAGTATCAATATAAGTTATAGAACGAGCAAATATTGAGTAAATTCTCCATTACGTATCTAAGTAAGGTTTTCCATGTGAATAAGAATAAAAAAAATTAAGTTTTAATTCATATGGAGAATAAATTGAATGACAATGCGAAAGGGCCCAAAGTCAAGTAGTGCTAATGGAACCTTAGTGACGTCCATTATTCAATGAGGTATTAACAATAGTTATTTACATTTCATATTATAAAATCATACTATGGAAGATTAAAAGCAATAAAATGAATTAATAAAGGATGTTTACGCTTCTAAATCAGGCATATTCATCAATTTAATGTTTCCCTTTACTACATGGGGTATTAAATACAATTTTCTGTTAACATATGGGTATTCTAATAAGAAAAACATGTTAATATAGAAACCTTACTATAAGTAAAGTGTATTCTCCATGTGGCTGTGAAAGGGTGATACCTAGGCAAGTGGTGAGAAGTACACGACTTCATTAATTTTCAAGTGAATGATTCATGTTGAACTATTGTTGTGTATAAACACAACCATGAATCTCATGTGTCCTTGGATGCAAGTAGACATTCATTTAGGTTCTGGAATGAATGTTGTTTTTGGTAAACTCAATCACTAGATTAGTAATACATGAATCATAGGCAATTAGTGATGAATATGAATGTCTAACTTATATCCAGTTGTGGCAGGAAAATTATTTGTCAAGTAATACTAAAAATGCACGTCATGAACATACCAAGTATGGTATGTAGCCTTGACAAAGCTAAATTCTTTTAGTATTATTGATATCTTTAGTTCGGACAAAGGATCCATTAGAAATAAAGGAGTGTCACAATGCTTTTGGAAATAATTCAACATGTAAGAATGAACTATTCCACAAATAAGCTAGAGGTTTATATGCTTCATATTATAACATTAATAAATTAAGGAATAATAAAGTGAAGTATTTTCATGGTCTAGATATATGAGTTTATTTGGGTTGGGATACTAAAGAATATCTCACCCAAGAATTCATCAATCTTGATAATGTAGCGTGGAGAAATTTTTAAATGCACATTACTTTTTCAATATCACAAAATTGATGTTAATGGGAAGGAATGATGATGAAGTCTTACATATCTACATTTATCAAAAAAATGTAGCACAGAGTTGTTATTAAACGCACGTTTAATACATCAATGTATCTACGTATGCAATATCAATGTTTGAACTAGTAAAAACATCCATTATAATTCTTAAAATTCTTTGTAAATAACAATGATATCCAACAACCATATGCAAACTATAATGAAAAATGGATATCAATCGAGTCATAGTATGACGTAAACCCATTATGTCATAAGAACATGTGTTTGGATGAAAAGAGTTTGTCTAAACATAAACAAACTCGCATCAAGACAAACACATAGTGAATTTAGTGTAATAATCATAATGATTGCTTAGGATATTATATAAGTACCTAAGATAGAAATGTTGTAGACAAGTAAGGGACTGCATATCTTTTTATGGTTGGACATCATTATTAGAGATATTAGTAGCTATATTAACTTTTGTTTCGTCAATGCTCAAGTTGCACAAAATATTTTTAATAGGAACTGGTTCCACAAGCGCATGTGGATTAAAGTATTTTTGCGAGACACATACTGCATAAGAAAATATAAACCCATGGTGATGGTTTTTATATTCACCGTGGACAGTGATATATTATTCAATGTGAATAATATTTCCTATATGTAAGCCGTATATGGAAATTAGATAAAATTGATAAGACCAACTAAAATTCAATTAATGAATTCCATGTATCAAATTGAAAGAGGGGATTATTATTTTGAATATTGTAGTGGATATTCAAGTGAGTTGATACATGGATGGTACAAGTTTAGTACAAATAAGGCTCTATTGGTTTCAACAAGTCATTATGCATGAATTCATTAGAATTTTTCTTATCATTGCTAATATCATTCATAAATTTATTTATCAATGGATTTCATGACCACCAATTTGGGATGGTGTCTATACGTCGCAACCAAAAAGGGATGTCACATCAAAGAATGCAAATAAATGTTGCATGTTACTGATAACCGGTTTAGGATTAATGTAAGCAACCTGATCATAGTATATACATTTAAAACAAATGTTTTCCATGTTTCTACTAGAGGTTAGTGGGAGTGCTATGGTTTTAAAATAAAAAATATATTCAATAACATATCGAAAACAGACATTGGTCTAACAGTTAGTTAAGAGAAAAATTAAATTTACTCTCCAATGATTGACTTAATGTAGAAACCAATGTTCTATAGAACAGGATCTAGTAAATTAGATCTATAGTTTTCTTGGTCCTAGTAAATCATACATATAGTCACATTGTGTTGAGAAATACATGATGGAACAATTCAAGAGATTAATTATTGCCTATGTCACAGGGTATAATCACGCCATTTTGACATGTCCGTGACATGGGAATAGATAAATTCGGTGAGTTGAAATCCATATGTCGGAGAGATGAATCAATCACATATTCCATGATATGTACAAGAACTGATTTTACCAAGGTATATTTTAAAATAGGAAAATATCAGTTAAATCCCAGAGTAGTGCAAGGGATGCAGTCAGAACAATCTAATTGTACATCAGAATGTACAATAGATTTGTACCTGGTATGTGGAGAATAAAGGATACTAGTTTTTGGGGATACAATCTATTCTTCCATTGATTAATGTGATCTAGTATTACTGTGAGGATAAAGGCGATGATCGAGTCAATCTCATATTAGCAAGTGGTGGCCATATCTACTAGACCGAGTACATTGAAGATTCTTAGATATCTAAAAAAGAATTAAATGCAATGATTGGTTCTAGTTCTTGGAATAACACCTGGTGAGAAAATTATTATCATAATTTAAATTATGATATTCTTACTAGCCAAGATAGAAAGTTACGATAGTGGATAAAAGAGATATACTCGGGATTCTATCTCTTGAGATCTTTTTCTCTATGTTATGAGGTTGCTATAAAATAATTAGAACACAACAGAACAATGGAAGTCCCAGTAACTAAATCCATAACTCTGCAGAAACATGATAGTAATCATGTGAGTAGCTAACAAGTCTGGTTTGCATGTTGGATCTAGTGCAAGTGAGAGTGTTGAAATAATGGGTACCCAAGACTCAACTATTTAGTGCTTTTGATTACCATATTGTTTATACAGTAAGATATGCATGATTTCATCTTTCCATTATAGTGTAGACTTTTCTTTATCCACAATTGAAATGGTAATTTCGAAAGATTAATTATCATATAGAAAGGTTATAGTAGTTCCCAGGATATAATAATAACCTCAAGATACTATGACATGAATATTAAATATATGTTCTATGGTCTAGGTACATCTTAATGATTGGACATAGTATATGTTTGACCATCAAGTGCTTGGCGCTCATAAGCATTGAGACTTTTTCTCATGAAATTCGCACTTGGTGATATATAGTAGTGAGATCATGAGGACTGACCCGCCAATAGGAACACTACATGTTTCAGGCATCATTAGATGTTTCTATCTATGATCATGTTTATTGGTCTCTTAACTTGATATCCTTTCCAATGTATGTCATTTGATTGTGTAATTTGATCGAAGATGAAAACCAAGGCAATGAAGCTGTGGCGAGGTAGTTTGTGTCGGGTGTGTCGTTGGTAGAATGCTATTGGTTGAATGGTCAAGAATGGATTTGTCACTTCTGAGTTATGGAAGTAATATATCTCAGGTCATGATTATATGGATGGAAGTACCTTTATAAGACCATGGCCATGGTAGTCAAGGGTAAATTCGTCCAGTTAAATCAACAAACTATAAATCAAGAAAATGGAGATGACACGTGAGTGCATCCTGCATTATGATATATTATAGAAAAAGAGATTATATTACATAGTGTGTGTTCGTAGGTTGGTTGTGAATACTGTGACAATCCTTACTTTATCAGGGGCCATGATGGGTGTCTAGATCCTGATCTTGATTTGTGAATACTATTCACAACAGTAGAAATCAGGTCCTAGAGGGTCATAAAAAATTGCATATTCAAGAATCTGACATATTCAGTTGAATTGGAGTTTTGGACATGGTGGGCCCTTCCACAGGGCTCTAGGATATGTCCAAAGTTAAACGATCATCAATGAAATAAATAAATTCATATTATTTGAGTTTAGAACAATTAGAATTGAATTTATTTATTAAATGTATTTACGATTCTTAAGTAAATACATAAAAAATATTAATTGATGAATAATAAATTATTCAATGATCAATTAATATTTATCGGAGTGAAGAGTCAAGTTAATGAATCAATAATTATCATTTATTATATTTTAATATATTACAAGTGAGTGATAATAATATTTATGACTCAGATTCGTATTCATAAAATATTGTTGATAGTGTGTTAAGTATCTGAGGCCAGTGAGGGTATACTAGTTATTTTAATTAATAACTATAAATAAAAGAGGAGGGGAATTTTTTGAAACACTATTCATGGAGATTCACTCTCTTATACTCTCTCCCACACTCTAGAGAGAGATGATCTAGATCCAAGTAGCTCGGATGGAGCTCTCTCTCGGGCATCACTAGCAAAGCGATGTGGTGATCATTTGAATGTCGAAGGTATCGTCGGTATTCCACTCTAGCACCTTGACTATGATGAACGACGCTCTCACAGATTGCATGATGTGAGTGTGGAAGATATTGAGGACTTCGGCTTCGGTTTCTTCGACCAGTGATCACCAACGATGAGAAGACGTCGTGCACTGCTCCAGATCTAAACCAGGTATTTTACGGTTTATGTTTTCAGCTTAAAACCCTTCATATGTGGTACTTGACTTTGACTGGGATGCTCTTCATCAATGTCAGCAAGTTCATGTCGAACAACTGTAGAAATTTTTAAAAAACCCAACTATTTGGGGCTTTCGCAGCACACCCAGTTCCAATAGGTGGGTCTTGCTGCTGGTGACTGCTCAGGGAAAAAGCTCTCCACTACTCGCTCTAACACCCCCGCCGGTATTGAGATGATTAGAGAAATCATCGAGGATCTAATCTACAATTTAGGCGTTTTATCAAAGGTCTAGGCCCCAATGAAAGTGTCTCACACCATGTCAGTGGAGTTGCATGAGAGGTCAATGAACCTCGCTGAATACTAAACCACCGTAATGCTACCCAACTACAAGTGGTGAAGCTTCTTTATACGCATTGAGCATAAGGTTTCTAGGATGAACACTACTATGAAAAGTATTTCAAAGTCCACCAATATTAGAGTGAACATATTGTGAACCTGGAGCATCATGCCCCATCATCTTCCCACTGCTGCCTATAGAAAGCTAGTAGAAAGAATCACCATTAGATAGGTTTTAGTACCTACTAGTCAAAAACCTCTAACCATAGCCTCCATCCAGTCCTCAGCCATCTGTGGATCCATCTCTCCATCGATCCTCAGTACTTTGGCACTGGAACTCATGCAATGAGATCAAGTGGCATGCACCCTCTGTAGATGGGGATGGTGGTATCAGCATCCCAACAGGTAGTGGTGCTCGTACACCACCTGATGGTACAACTCCTATAATGGGGCCCTGCATCGAGGCCTCGTCGCTCGGTGGGCTATTTTCATGTAATCTACCCGGAACCTGATCTAGCTTTTTGTGTGGAGGAATCCATTAATGAAATAGGTGTGCGACGGTCAATAAGTTATACGTGGTGAGCTGACTCAAAGTTATCACAATGAAATGTTTTCAATGGCACACACAAAATCATTGTTTTCCTGAACTATGTCAGAAATTAGAAATCAGGGTCTAGATATATGTATTCATCTGCCTCCACAACAACACCAGATTCCCCAAACTTAAAACCACACTCATTATAGTTAACAGTATTACTGAGTAAAAAGATCATGTTCCTAGTTATTCAGTAGAACCTAACTCTTTTGATACCAATTTGTCACAACCTGTCCCTCGGGGCCCGTGTTGTGACTACCCCAAGCACATCGTTCCTAGGCCAGGGGCTGGAAACTAGCACCAAAAAGGTATTTCACTAAAATTTGGATGGCATTGCTTCTTTATCCTAAATACTCACACAATCCATGCACACATCAATATACAAGAACATGGTAATCTATATAGTTAACAGAGTTGGTATAGTAAGTAAATGAGTCAGAATACAAGACCAACAAGAATGTACAAGTAAAACTAAACATATCTCCATTGAACACCCTCTATGTATCCTACATGAAGCGTAGGTATAGCTCTCGAACTGTCGTCTCTGATGTATGCCTCTTCTAAATTCCACCTCCGAGCATCCTCCAGTACTAGTAACCTCGACCTCTATCAGCGTTGTCCATCATCAACACAAGACATTGTAAGGTATGGGCATATCCCATGTATGGGTGAATATAACAATACACAGTAGGGACCCTGAGACCCCCAAAGGACTCTCAAAATCCACAATATATAATCCACAAAGCATTATTGAAATAACTAAGTATGAAATCATTAGAAAATCCTACTTAGGTAGATGCCCATACATATACCTATGTTATCATATATACCCATCTCATTCACAAGGAATCACATGGCCCAAATCCTTATCAAAAAAGTCAACTATTCCATGAAGGTTACATCACAAAGTTATATACCACAAATTTAACGCCACACATAAGAATACCAAAAAGGTATCCCCACGAAGGTAAGTACAACAAAGGTAACGCCACACAGAATAATAACACAAAGGTATCACCCTAAAAATGAATACCACAAAGGTATCACCACAAAGATTTGTAACACAAAGCTAAAGACTCCTCTCACACTAGGTATAACATAATTATGTAAATATAGAAGATTATTTGTATTGCTAGATCATCTTATATTGCTAAGAGGCTTTGTTGTTGACCCAGAGAAGATCAAAAATGACCCGTAAAAGATCTGAAGATGACCCACACAAGATATAGTGGACAACACTGTATCTTTATGCACTGAACCACATAAGATCACAGAGCACTGACCCACACCGGATCTGAAGATGATCCACAAATGATCAAAAATTATTCATGTAAATCCAGCCACATGGTTCCCACATTATGCATGCTTGATTCTAGAAGGTTTCACTCTTCTAGCCATCATTCGATATTTCCACTACAATGAAGTACCATGAAGAAGTATCCCAATGGTATTCCACGCCATAACGGACCCATTGTAGCTAACGATGCATCAATCACATGATAAGTATGAATGTTATTAGCATTTATGTTCCGATGGCCTGGTTGGATTCAGTTTCGATCCAACCTAGACATACCCCAAATTTATCCAAAACTCATGTGGAGTATACAAAAATGACTACCTCGATATAAAAATATTGACACCATAAATGGTTCTTCAAATAAACGCCCCGATCTCATGATATGGCCGAGAGGGCGTATCTCGATCCAGTTGGGACTGGGTCCAGTTCGACCTTGTCCAACCCAGCCTCGGCCAACCCGACTAAGTCTGGGTCCACCCCAGATGAACTGGTGTGTGGCGAGCCCTATCTGGCATGTGTAGGGGGCAGCCTGGCTCGTTGGGCATGGCCCACTCGGCTTGGTGGTCTACCGTGGCAGAGTCTGCCATAGCAGACACACGGTTGGAGGCACCCCCATGTTTTCTAAACGTTTCATTGGATCGTTTCGCCTACTAGCACACAAGACCTACCAGAGGGGTCCCAATTAGCATAATGCATCAGGTTGGAAAAGCATTACCTCCTTCCAGCGGTGCAGACGCACGCCGCTACTCTCCCAGCTGGTCAGTTATCCGCCGCCTTGGTGCGCCGTTGCGGCCTATGGTCCCGGACCTTCTCCTCTACCAGCATTGTGGATGCACGCCGCCCCACCTTCACAAGGTCAGCCGGCCTACCGACCACCGTTCTCCTACCACCTAGGCCGATGGGCCGCTGCCTCCTCTGGTGGCCCGATTACGCTATCACAGCTATCATAGCTAGACAGAGTAGCGACCACCACCTTGTGACCTGCTAGTGTCATTCACCAGCATCACTGACTTATTTCTCTCAACCTATCGCTCCACCCTCGAAGAACACATCAACCCACAAAGAATTGGGGACGGATCATGCCATGTTTTTTTGGATCACACCTCCGCGTTAGATCGATAATAGACTGTTCGAGAGGATAAATTCAATGTGAAACCATTAAGAATAATCTTAAACAACCAAATTCGAAACCCCTACCTTGATCATCCATTGGAGGTGCCATGAGGATGAAGATGAAGACATCGACATTTGTTCCTCCCACAACATGCTCTTGATCCAAGCTCTTGTGTAGTTATTTTTAATGATTTAGAGAATTTCAATTGTTGGAGGATATTCTTCGTTAGAGGATTCTCCAAAAAAGTCATCCTCTCCCTTTCACCAACAGAAAAACAACCCTCAATTCCCTCAAGAATAGTTAATAAAAGAACTATTAATTAACAAGTTTTTTCATTAATATAGATTTTATGAACATTATTAATTATATGGAGTTGTTGTTAAATATTTTGTGTAACCGGTAATTTAATGCCCAACATTAAATTCTTGACCTCCCTCATGTGGTCCCCATATTAATGATTCAAATGGGTGGTTTAAATAAAAAAAATAAAAGTTAATTATTCTATTTTTCTATTTGTTACAAAAGAATTCATTTTAATGATTTATTGCCAATGTTAGGATTCAAGGTAGAGTGCTGAGTTGTAGGTAATATATGTGCGTAGGTATTTTCTATTACTAATGGTTTGAGTAGTTTGAGGAAAGGGGAGAGGTTGTAGCAATTTATAAGGGAGGAAAAAGACTCACTTTGTAATTTTCAAAAGAAGGTATTTTATTGTAGACACTTCTTACGAATAAAAAAAGACCATGATGATAGCACTGGATATTTCCAAAATCCCAAGGAGTGGTTTGAAGAATTCAATGGAAAGAAAAACCCTCCAATGTTCTACATGACAGACCTGCACGACAGAGTTATGTGATAGACATGCGCGACTGACCTACACAATAGCATAATTTCTAAACCCCTACGTGATGGACATGCATGAATATCTTACATGAAGACCTTTTCGGAAACATACTTTCTTCCAGGCCCCATCTTTGCCTAAAAAATATGACCCTTGGTCTCCCCATTTCATGGAATAAAAATTTTCAATGACTCCCTAAAGCTCCTATTGTGTAGCTATTTCATCAAGATCTCTAAAATTGTCTCAGGTAGCTTTCTAAAACACAAGAGAAGCGATAATTAAATGTGATAAACATGTTTTGATAGTATTTCATAATTTTTACAAAGTAATTTTTTTCTATGTAAAATATATTCTTCAATTATCATACACTTTTTCATGGAACACATGCACGTCACATATGCGCAACAATGTTGCACGGTGCAACAACGCGGCGTACCTACGTGACACACTTGTGCGACGTACCTACACATCAGAGTTAGAATAAAGTCCACATACCTACTTGAGTACCCTATTTATGTACATTCATGGAAGGGTATCAACTTTCATGGTTCCTTTATCTGAAATGGATTATGTTGAAGCCTCCGGCAAAACCTGCTCATTTATGAATCATTTGGGAAAGTCACATCAGCATGTCTCTTATTAGGGTTTTTATTTTCACTGTTAGAGGATTCTCACATTTGTTTTATAATGGGTTTAGGATTCATGGAATGTATATGGGTTTTAATATCCATACTAACATTGAACTTTCTCCCATGAATAGTGTTGGGAGGTTTCCAGTTTTGAGAATAAGGGTTTGAGTCCTGACCTCTCCCTTCTTAAAAATCTATAACCTCAAATTTATAGAAGGGAAGGTATGGTTCAAAGCTAATTATCTTCCTTCTGAAAAATATAGAAGTCTCTCTACCCTACCATTATAAATTTTTGGGCAGCCATCCCGGTGTAATCTTCTGACCATAATACCTTCTTCGTTTCATTGGACCATTGTCCTGTGTAAAGTGAATAGTTGGAGGGCTTGTCTCCTCGGCCTCTTCCACCAAAAAAGAAAGAAATGTGACGGTGCCTCTGTTGAATCATTGACATTCTATTGTTTCTTACACCGTGCAAAGCTCACCTGGGCTTATATATTTTTTATGGTCACAAAACTTTTATGACTGAATAAACTATGAGAACTCTCATACCTGTTCAAACTAGGATATGTAAGAAGACTTTCTAGGGCCCATGCTTACTAGACATACTCTTCAAGAATCCAACCATTATTCCCTTAATCTAGGCATCATTCCTATGAATAATCTCCAAATTAAACCCATAAATCATCGAGGAATCCTTTTAATGATGTAATCCCAAGCTCATTTCTCTCAAAGGACTATACTCTCCTATAATACTTATCGAACTACATGATCTTTGATTCCAATACATATGGTAGCCGATGCTATTTTGAAAAAAATTAATATTTACCATGGAATACTATGTGACCAAATACTTCTGAATTTGGGGTTTCAAACATAGTTTGGATTATTTTTTAGAATTTTAAGGACAACTGTTTATTGAAGTGTCTTTGATAATATATGGGTATTGTTGGATTAATTTTGAATATTAAGAGTGAAATTTCTTTCAATAATGGATTATCCTTTTTGGGGTCATCTGATCATTTACTTACCATTTTGGTTTTGGTTAATTTTTAATGTCAAAGGAAATATATAGTTCATCATTTTTATACTATTTTATTCTCTATAAGATTATTCTGGCACTTCAAGTGTGACCAAGTCATCTTTATTACTCATCATTTGGAGAAGGATGAGTTTATGGTAGAAATTTTTTAATGGATGAAACTACACTTGTAAAGTAAGTATATCTTCTTATTATGTTATTCAATATCATAAAAAAATTACTTAACATTGTGAAAAGGAACATAAAACAAACACATTGATGGTTTATGTATCTGGATCAGTAATCAACGAATTTTCAACCCATCACATGTTTATGGATTTCATATTGTTAACTTTCTTTTATTAATATTCTTGATCACTCTCCGTTAGAAAATGATGGTTTGATTACTCTTCCATATCCATGTTTTCCTACATGGAACCATATTATGTGTTATTTTTAGTAACTTTCATATGTACAATTATTTATTCTAAAATAGAGGCATAAATAATCCATTTTTTGATGTGAGATTTAAATTAAGATATTTTGAAACTTTAAACACCATTTTTTTTAATTAAGATGATAAATTATGAGAACATAATTTATTGAAGTAGGAGATAATGTAACACCCCATGTTTTCATTGTATGTTATATCTTTAAAGTAATTCAATAACGTGGAACACACACAACACCGAGTTCGAGTGCATGCCGACTTACCAAACTAGCCATTCAAAAAGAGGTTATGAATAGTAAAAACTAAATTTTGAATTTTATATACACCATATAATTTTATATTCCATATTATGTGTTTTTAGACATATTATATGAAAATAATAAAATTTTCATATAAATGAAGCGCATTTCAAAAAATGAAATATTACCACCTTTTAATGGAGAAAACTTCTTAAATCCAATATTTGACACGTTCATATATTAGAATTGATAAAATATTATTCTTATTTAGAATCGAGACCTAAAAATTTACATTGGATGATATTTTGGTATTTTTCTGATAATGTTCATTTTTTAATGAATTCTAAAAAATACTCTATTTTTATTCTAAACTATCTTATAATCTAATTTTCATATATGGTAATATTAACATTTTAATTGGGCTCAAAGTGTATTTAGATTATATTTTTGTCATTTAATTTTATGTTCAACATTGGAATTAATTTTACTGTGAAATTGAACAAATACAAGTGTAAATATTTAGATAGTTATTATTTCATAAAAAACTCCTTTTGTTTTGACATGGGAATTAATTTTAAATTAATTAATGCAAAATATATGTTTTGAATTTTTTAAAATAGATCTCATTTTTTAGAACCCATATCTTCCTTTATGAATTGTTTTCCTTTTTCTGGCATTTTTGAGAAATGAGGAGTTTCTGGATATTTATGAAGTACCCGTCGTGTACTTTATGTGTATACGCCTTGTACTTCATTGCTGCTGAAGACTGGGTGCTAGCCGTATCAAGGACACACACTCGGTCGCGTGGGCTGATGTGGAGGCCTCATAAAGAGGAGTACAGAAACCATATGTACACATTGTGTACATATAAAGTAGATGACATTTATTTATTTTTTCATTAAATGCACCATTGTCGCGTCTGGATAGAGAGAGCCATATTATATTAGACATTCTTAATTCGTGAGAACCCGCATAGCCACAATTCTTTGACAAACTATCGATCCTTCATCCTTACTCTGGATCGAACTCCTTCAGTTGTGTTGGAATCACATCAATGAGTTCTCTATTCTCATTGAATATAATTTTACAATTTTTCCTCTTTCATTAGTTATCGTAGGATGAGAATTTTGTGTGTCTTCTTAGGTCTATGCCATTATAAGGTGATTAATGCTTTGAGGTTCATGTAAATTGATCTCCTAACACTCATGCATGTGGTTTGTGCCTTTTTGAAGAGTGTTTTTGAATATTATGTGGAAATTCCTCCAATACCCTTGAATGGGGTATTTCATGATTATTGTTTTGACCCTATTGTTGGACTGCTTTTCTTTTAGGCCTGATTAGAGGATATTTTTTGTGAGTAGGGTAATTTTATGTGCTTTGGATGTATTTCCCATGCATGTTTTGTTTGTATTTGACGTTTGGGTTGAAGTTTTCCTGTTAGGCTTTTGTTTACATTCCCATGCCCAGTATTATAGGATGGTGTGATTATTTCTATGATATATTGTTATGATGTATAATTCTATCCAATTATTTCATGGGGTTTACATGGGCAATTACACTCTTCTACAAATTTGTGACTTACATAGGGCCGTCGGAACCAAGTGTATAGACCATATAGAGAATTGATGTTGTGGGATTCTCCGGACTGTCTTTATAATTATACGATGCGTGGCCATATAGGGAATTGATTTTGAGTGCTTCCCCAGAGTGTTTTTAGTTCCACGTCATTGGACACATGGGTAATTTACATTGAGGGCTTCCCTAGTGTGCCTTTATTATGATATGATACAATAGAGGGAATTGACGGTGAGTTCTTCTTCATAGAGTCTATAATTTAACAGAACTAGATGGGTTAGACTATGTGTGCTACCCAGAGGGTTTCTTGTACTTGGTAGGTAGGACCAAATGGGATAGTTCATGGGTACATCCCATAGGGTTACTTATTGTGTTATCTATTTTGTTGTTGCATGTTGTTTGGTGTTTTGAATGATTAAATTGTGGGTTGTTTTCTGCTTAGTACTTCCTTGGTTACTGCTTTCTGTTCTTTTACCTGCCATATACTCACTGACTATTAGACACAGATCTTCGGGTGGTTGGATTCTAGGATTTAGTCTCACACACTTTTGGGCCATTCTTTTGGCCCCAAACAGATTATATTACTGCAGGTATAGACAAGGGAAAGTGCTCTTCGATTTTAGCTACTGGATTGCATTGGAGCTCGAGAGCATGGAAAGAATACGAGGCTTGTGATGCTGAGGAGTTTCTCATCTGTTTATTTGTTGTACTATTGTTTAATAATGTATTCAGCATTGTGACATGTTTGGATTCTTTCCTAGACATATAGGTATCATGAATCATTTACATATATTTGTGCTCTAGTTGTTCCTTTGTCAGTCTTCCACTGTTTAATGTTGTTGGATATTTACTATTACTGCTATTGTATGTGGTTTACTTCCACTGTGTACTCTGACAATGAGGGCATTGTTTCCCGACCATCACACCCAAGTCCCTCACTGATATTCAGATTACTCAGGCATTAGGGGAAATGCACTTGTGGCCATGTGACCAACACCGTACGGGGTGCCTCTGGGTGGCTTCCGGTACCGGGGCGTGATAAAGTGGTATTAGAAGAATTTAATTCCTTGAACTTATTGTCTAGAGCCAATAGTTAGGGATAAGACATAATAGGTACTTGGTATTATGTTATGCCCTAGATTAGCTAACCCATGTACAGGGAAAAGACAATCTTCCTTATTAATGCAATTTTCTAGTTTTGCAAGCTTATGGATGCCATGATTTCACTGTAAGGGGCCTCAAATGTTTTTTGCAGGTTATTATTTATATTATAGAGGTTTTAATTTGCAACTTGATGAGATGAGGGTATCCCATCTCATTCATCATATAGGAACTTGTTAAAAATCACATGCCATGCATTATTTCCATTTCATCTAGGATGCATTAGTTATTTCATGTTGTTGTGATATATGTTGTGTAGAAAATACATGTTGTTGGGATAGATGTCGTGCTAGAAATACTTTCTGTTTGAAAGGAAATTGTGTGTATGTTTTTGTTTGAAAGAAAACCAAACTTTGGTTCTTGAGGTGTTATGGTCCCTTAAGGACCATAATTTTGGTGGATCATTGGACTGTTTTCTTGTTTATAACATGTATGGTGGAACACCCCAAGCATCAACGGTTTGTTTCCCTTAGAATAATGAAATAGCGTGTGTTGTACGCATCCTCAAGTTCTAACACACCACAACTAATTAAACTAGCCTTTATGAATAATAATATCCACATTTTGAAATTTTATCAATCTTATTTATCAAAATGGATTTCATTTTTGGATTCATAATATCGAAATTATCCTAGGGTGAATTTTTGGTATTTTTTCTGAAAAACATCATTTTTTACGAATAGTTAAACCACTAAGTGGTAGTAAAAAAAATTGAATTTTTCATAAAATGTAATTTTACCACATTTATGAATGGAATTTCGAAAATCCGAGAGATACAGTTAATATCAGTAAATAAAATGTTGTTCAATGAGATGAAAATAATTTTCGGTGAAAAGAATCTTTTTACATTTATTTAATACGGTTGAAAGTAAATAGGGTAATTAAAGGTAAGAATGATATTATTTTTGACCCTGACACATGTCCTAATTCTCTTGGATAAGCATAATTCGACGAAAAAAAACCTTAGGAATAAAATATGAACCTCTTTGGTCAACTTGGATTAGATTAGGACATTTATTATTAATTAATTCAAAGAAGAGTTAAAAGAGTTAAAATCCAAGATTAAAAACTAAAACATTTTTAATGTAGGGTTACACATAAAATAAATTCAGTTTTAAAAATTCATTAGAAAGAAAGAAATATTTCCTACATAATGATATTTTATTTATTATTTTTATACATTAAAAATTTTATTTTATTTATGACACAATGGTGTTGCAGTAATTACCATAATAGTGAAAAATTAATATAATTTATTTTACAAATACCCAAATAAATATAATTTGAGACTTTATAAATGAAACTAATTTTCTAGGTTAATATGACATGTTAGGATTGATTTAATTAACTTTTTTCGAAGTAATCATTCTGTTATAATTTTCAAAAATATCAAATTTCTAAATAGTGTCATAAATGACATAAAAGTGTTTTTAAAACAAATATTATATTATTAATTGATATTATATTCTTAAAAATATAAAGTTCAGAAAAAGGGATTAAATATTATTATATATGACATTAATGACCACTTGAGTTTCTCTTGGATGTTTATTGTATGTTCAATAACCATTAAATATAAAAATAGAAAGAGACATAGTAAATGAAAAACAAATTAACTAAGAGTTAATACTTAAAGATATGGTTAATTTAGTGACCCAAACCTGTCTAAATCATATTGGCTGAGTTGTGATCGACTCAGCCCCACTTTATATTTGAAATAAATCACTTTTGATCCATTACATACCGAATATGAATTTATTATAATATAATATTTCTAGCTTTTCCTATGGTGCCCCTCACCCCTCTTATAAAAGGGAACTCACCCTTCTCTCAATATCACACCTTCAAAGCCATTTGGCTCGACAAAACTCTGCCCAATTATCCTATCAACTTCCCTCCCTTAATCTTAGAAGCCCTTCTTTAGTCATATTTCCATCCTAAAGTGTCTTTTTGATCAAATAAAAAGGAAGAACCCAAAGAAGAGGTAACATTTTCACCACCCTCATTCAAGTTCCTTTCTTATTTCACTTCCTCTTTGTTTATTATTTCCATTCTAAAATAATGACTCTAGAATATTATATATAATATGATGTTATTACAAAAATTGCACAACCATATTCAGTATTCTACCTATCATTTTAATGATATGTCAGCATACGTGTGTACGTACGGCTTACTGTCTCAACGTCGTGGTGTAATTGTTATTCAATATATTATTATTTATATGGGTATAATAATGATGTAAAATTCATTTAAATAATAAATATAACATGATTGTGATTTTTTCAATATGATATTCCATCCAATTATATATCAAAAGAATGATATTGTCGCTCGTACGTACGTACGGAATATCGTCTCCACGAACGCAATAAGATTCATTCCCCATCGCATCCATTCAAGACTAATATTCATTTTATGGTTAAAAATAATGTTTATAGACTTAATATAATTCTGAATATCAATAAGATACAACCTATCCATTACAAACATGTCTTACGTAACCAAAAATATAAGGAGAACTAATCGGTTATCACCAGAAACAACGATAATACTAAGATATTATTAATAAAGTAATGTTAAAAGATCATATATGATATCATATTGATGTATATGATTATTGTATAATTTAATAACAATGTTTTAACTATTATACAGGAGGTTAACATACCATCAACTAAGGAAAATTATATGGTAAGGGTTTACTTCACAATATCCTCCTTATCTGAGGTTGTTCATTCGTATCTATCTACTAGGACATCGTTATCATCCACATCCATGTTTCTTAAAAATGTCTTTCTAAATTTTTTTAGTATTCAATAGAAAATTGGTTAAATTCACTTATACCCTCATACTTTTTGGAAAGGAATCTTTCCGTCATTTTCCAAACAAGGTACTTTTTTACCTTTTGGAAAAATTTAAGGTAAGAATGTTTTTAACATATACGGCGGGTGCAACTATTTTCCACCGTTATAACTTCATCGAAGATTCCCTTACAATCTTATAAGAATATTATCAAATTAAATGTATTATTTTATAATCATGAGACTTTTAAATGATTAAAAAAAAGAGATATTTCTCTCAAATAGTTTTTGTTTCATCCATGTCAACATCCTTTGATGGATTTTATGTTTATTTGAAGTTGATTTATTATGATACAAAACTTCCGTATTGTACTGATGTTTTTGTGATATGTTTGACTGTGGATGTGATATTTTTATGCCGTTCATGTTTTATATTTAACATATTGACATTTACTACGATAATTTTAATACGAATGTTTATGATATGTTTAATCATTTTCATATGAAGAATGTATTGGACTTAGTAAGTGATGGGTGGAGACCGCTATAGCTCCTAGATGCATTATTAGGTCTCATGAGACAACTAGACATGGAATTGGCCGATGCCCTTTCCCAATTTTATTTATTGTTTTGGACGAGGCCTTAATCATTTTAGACATCTTGGTCGAGGCCTTAACAAAAAGTTTCAGAATGTCCGGCATTATACATTCCCTCATTATAGAAATAATATTGATGGTTCATGTGGTTATTCGACTAGTAAAATACCCATGATTATGATTTATTATGCCATTACTTACTTAGCTCATATTCCTACCATAAAAGTTTTCATGTTCATTATTGGTAAAGTCATGTGGTTCCAAATAATCACCATGCTTAATATTTATATCATTTTTCGCTGTATTACTTACCTTTACTAAGAATTTGAGCTCACCCCTTTCTTATGTTTCATTTTCCTAGGATATGAAGAAGTTAATTATGAGTAATCTACAGGAATAATCTAGGAGGCTTGGATGCTTCTAATTAAATATATTTTTGTTGTATTTCTCTTCAATCTGTAATGTTGAACATATGTAAGAATCTTGTTTTCAAGGCTACTAAACTAATCGGTCTTTCGTGACTTTATATTTCTTATGATCATGCCAATGTTATGTAATAAAGCACTGACTCTGGGTAACTGGGGTCAGGCGTTACAGTTGGTATCAGAGGAAGTTTAGTACAAACCTTGAAAACTAGATTTAGATAAACACTGATTAGAGCACATATCTCTAAGAAAGAATTTGAGGATTAGTATAGAAGAACTTCCTAGAATTTTTTTATTTTAGAGATTTTGTGAGTTTTCTGAGAAATACATCCCTATCTAGATACGAGTAAGTAGAGGCAGCTCTGGCACAGATGTACATTAGTTTAAATCCCAAAAACACCTCTTTGAGCTAGACTTGAATGGGAACTGGTGCACGACAATGGACCTTGCTGCACTCTTGGTTACGACTATCCCCGGGGGATATGCTTAGGATAATTCTCATTTTCTTTACAAACCATTATGAAGGGTTATGAGTATATACTTCTCAAAGAAAACATTTTTTTTATGATTATGGATTATATCCATATACTGTACAATTTATGTTAAGTGTTTTATGAGAATGGAATTATGTATTTCGATTCATAAACTAATCTAGTTTATGCCATTGTTTAGAAATGGAACCTAGTGGAAGAAATGGAAACCGTATCAATGCATGGACACCATGTAGTGATTTCCCTCCAGCTCAAGATAATTATAGTGGAGATGGTGACACAACTAGTGCTGATCAGCTTCTCACTATACTGGGACAACTCACTCATGTTATGAATAATAACCTTACTCATATGGAGCACCCTGATCCGCAACGTAGAGGATCAATGTTAGATCACTTCATGAGACAACAACCACCAAAATTTAATATGGGTACAAATCCACTAGTAGCTGAGAAATGGATCAATTCCTTAGAGAAAATATTCCACGCCCTGAGGTGTAGCGAAAGGGAAAAAGTTTCCATGGTAGTTTACCACCTCACTGAAGATACTGATAAATGGTTTTCATTGATTCAAAATACAAAGGAAGATGAAGAGTTGTCAATTATGGAATGGAGTGAGTTTAAAGATATTTTCTTAGAAAAATACTTTCCACATGACCATCGACCAGACATGGAAAGGCAGTTTCCCAATCTAAGGAAAAAGGGGGATGAGAATGTTGTGATGTATGAGGCTAACATTACAAGGTTAGCAAGCCATGCAGCTGATTATATACAAAACCCAAAAAAGTAAGATTGATCGTTCCTTTGATGGGTAAATACTATTTCTCCGTCAAGCTTTAGTATCACAATCCTTCTCTTCATACGAAGACATTGTCTCTTGTGCTATCAACAAGGAAAAGGAATTCTCTGTGTCTTATGACTTTAAAGCAAAGCAGGAGAAGAAGATATCTTTTGATCACTCTGGAAACGGAAGAAAGGGGAAGAAGGGAACAATTGAATATCCATCCTGCAGTAAATGTGGGAAGAAACACCCCAGTACTTGCTTGAAGGGAATGAGAGTCTATTACAAGTGTGGTGAAAAAGGCCACCAAGATTGTGATTGCAATGGGATGAAGGAAGCTACTGATGATCAGTGCTACAATTGCTGGGAGATGGGACATTATGCAAATAAATTTCCTAAGAATCAAGGGAACTTACATCAGATGAGGCCAAGGGATCAAGGCCAGGGTTATGCTATCACTAATGCTGAGGTAGAAGCTCCAAAATACATGGTGGAAGGTAATTTAATGGTTTCTCAAGTTTAGAAAATGCATTATTTGATTCTGGATCATCTCATTATTTCATATCTTCCCAGTTTTCTATGAAAATTTGATATTGCCAATTTTATTTAACAAGAGAGTTTTCAGTCAAAACCCCTATGGGAAGTATCATTGCTACAAAGTTCTATGGATCCATTCCCATTAGGGCATATAAATGTTCTTTATCTGCTGATATCATCGTCATACCCATGACTGAATTTGATATAATCCTCGGTATGGATTGGATTTTGGACCATGATGCGAAAACTTATTTTAAGATGAAAGAGGTTATGATTTTTGATGATGATGATAAGGAACACCTTATCATTAGAGCATAATTTCCACCACCTAATTCTTATCTAGATCCACCCCAGTAGCTCAAGTAAATTAAATTATAGGGGAGGAAGAAAATGAAAAAACTATAGGTGAGGAAAAGAATATTCAAATAGATGATGTACCAATTGTGAGAGAATATGATGATGTGTTTTCAGAAGATTTAACTTGATATCCTCCAAAACTAGAAATTGAGTTTTCCATTGATTTAATTTTGGGTTCATGGCCCATATCGAAGACCCCTTATAGAATGGCCACAGTGAAATTAGTTGAACAAAAGAAACAACTAGAGGAATTGAGTAATAAAGGATTTAATCTCCCTAGTGTTTTTCCAGGGGGATCCCCTATCCTTTTTGTTAAGAAGAAAGAGAGATCTATGAGGTTCTTCATTAACTAAAGAGAGATCAATGTTATATCAATAAAGAACAAGTACCCCTACCTCGCATTGATGATTTGTTTGACCAAGTGCATGGAGCTCAATACTTTTCAAAGAATGACCTTCGATCTGGATACCATCAGTTGTGTGTGAAGAAAGAAGACATTCTGAAGACAACATTTCAAACAAGGTATGGGCATTACAAGTTTATATCAATGACTTTTGTATTGACTAATTCCACCTCTGTATTCATGAATCTAATGAATAGAGTTTTCAAGGAATATCTCGATAATTTTATGGTGGTATTTGTTGATGATATCTTTGTATACTTTAAAAGCTACGAAGATCATGAAAATCACTTGCTCATTATCCTGAAGACTCTTAAAAGACATAAAATATATAAGAAGTTTAGCAAGTGTGAATTCTGGCTTCAAGAGATTTCTTTTCTTGGCCATATTGTGTCTAAGGATGGAATCTCTTTCGATCCTTCTATGACCAAGGCAATCAATGAATGGCCAGCACCGACGAGTATAACTGAGGTACATAGTTTTATTGGTTTAGCAGGTTATTATCGATGTTTCATCCAGAATTTTGCCCAATTCTCTAACCCATTAATGAAGATCACACGTAAAGGGGTTAAATTTGTCTGGTCAAAAGAGAGTGAAGAATGTTTCAAAAAACTGAAGATAAGATTAGTCAATGCTCCAATATTGACTCTACCATTAGGGAATGATGGGTTCATTATTTATAGTGATTCATCGAAGAAAGGACATGGTTGTGTCCTTATGCAGAATGATAGGGTTATTGCCTATGAATCACGACAGATAAAAATTCATGTGCAAAACTATCCTACTCATGATCTCAAGTTAGCAGCTGTGATCTTTGCTTTAAAGATTTGGAGACACTACTTTTATGGTGAAAAATGTGAGATTTATACTGATCACAAGTGTTTGAAGTATATTTTCTCAAAAAAAAAAAACTCAACATGAGGCAATGAAGATGGCTGGAACTACTCAAAGATTATGATTGCATGATACAATACCACACGGGGAAGGCAAATAAGGTGGAAGATGCTTTGAGTAGAAAATATCATGGGATTTTAAACATGACGAGAGTGGAAAGGGATCCTATTTTCATGGATCTAGTAAAGATGGATATGGGAATCACCATGGAAAGTGAGACATCCAAACTTTTTCAAATGGTTGACAAACTATCATTACTATAAAGGATAAATAGTTCTCAGGCCGGTGATGAAGGGTTTAAAAAGAAGATTAAATCTTTGAATTATAGGAGATTGAGTGACATTGTGTATGAATATGGAATTTTGAAATTGGGAGGATACTTTGTGTTACTGATATACCTGATTTAAAGAGAGAATTGTTGGATGATTCTCATAGTTCCAATTTCCCTATACACCCTTGGAGCACCAAAATGTATACAGATTTGAAATAACATTTTTGGTGGGACAACATGAAGAGGGAGATTGCTGATTTTGTGTCAAGATGTATGGTTTGTCAGCAAGTGAAAGATAGAATGTAACAACCTGGAGGAGTTATGAAACCTCTTCCCATACTTGAGTGGAACTGGTATAACATTATGATGGACTTTGTAATGGGACTACTAATGACTCCCAAAAGTAAAAATGCAATATGGGTCATTGTAGATCGTCTTAACAAGTCAGCACAGTTTCATGCTATAAGGGAAGATTTACCACTTGAACGTCTAGAAAGACTATATATTAATTAAGTTGTGAGACTTCATGGAGTACCACTATTGATTGTTTCTGATCATGATCCATGTTTCACATCACGATTTTGGATAAGTATTCAGAAGTCCTTGGATACTGAACTTCATTTGAGCACTGTCTATCACCATCAAACAGATGGACAATCAAAACGAACTATTCAAACCTTAGAAGATATGTTGAGATCCTACTCACCTGACTTTCAGGGTATGTGGGATCAATATTTACCACATGTAGAATTTTCCTATAACAATAGATTTTATTCAAGTATTCATATGGCACCATATGAGGCGTTATATGGAAAGGGATGTTACACACCAACCTGTAGGGATGATGTTGGTGAATGAAAACCTGTAGGCCCAAAACATGTTGAGGAAACGATTGAAAAAGTGAAGGTAATCAAAACCCAAATCAAAGCCACTCAAAGTAGGCAGAAGAGCTATACTGATAATCGAAGGAAGGATTTGTAATTTCAAGTCGGTGATTATGTTTTCCTAAAGGTATCTCCATAGAAGGGAGTTATACGTTTCGGTAAGAAGGGTAAATTGAGTCCCAGGTACATCGGACCATTCGAAAATCTAGAACGAATTAGGGATATAGCTTACCTTTTGGCAATGCCGCCAAGTCTCTCCAAAGTTCACGATGTGTTCCACGTATCACTGATGAGAAAATACATGCCTGACCCAACCCATGTCCTCACTTATGAGGAATTGGAACAGGAACCCAATCTATCTCCTTGCGAAGAGCCTGTTAGGATTCTTGATATGAGAGAACAATTGCTGAGTAGCCTGACGACTCGTCTAGTAAAAGTTTTATAGAGAAACCACAAGATGGAAGAGTCAACGAGGGAACCTGAGGAACATATGATGAAGAATCACCCGAGTATTTTTATGCAGTAATATTATAAAAAATTTCAAGGATTAAATTATTTGAAGGAGGGGAGAAAGTAACACCCCAAGCTTCCATGGTACGTTTACCTTAGAATAATGCAATAGAATGTGTTGTACGCAACCTCGAGTTCTAACAAACCATAACTAATTAAACTAGAGATTATGAATAGTAATACCCACTATTTGAAATTTTATAAATCTTATTTATCAAAAAGGACTTCATTTTTGGATTTGGAATATCGAAATTACCCTCGGGTGATTTTTTGTTATTTTTCTGAAAAACATCATTTTTTGATGAATAGTGAAACCAATAAGTTGTAGATAAAAAAACTGAATTTTTAATAAAACTAAATTTTACCGCTTTTGTGAATGGAATTTCAAAAATCCGAGAGACATGGATAATATCAGTAATTAAAATGTTGTTCAATGAGATGAAAATAATTTTTGGTGAAAAGTAACTTTTTACTTTTATTTACCATGGTTAAAACTAAATAGTGTAATTAATGGTAGGAATGATATTATTTTTACCCTGAAACATGTCCTAATTCTATTGGATAAGCATAACTGGACAAAAAAAACCTTAGGAATAAAATATGAACTTATTTGGTCCACATGGATTAGATTAGGACATTTATTATTATTTAATTCATAGAAGAGTTAAAAGATTTATAATCCAAGATCAATAACTAAAACATTTTTAATATAGGGCTACACATAAGATAAATTCATTTATAAATATTAATTATAAATCTAAAAATATTTCCTACATAATTATTTTTTATTTATAATTTTTAGACATTAATTAATTTAATTTATTTATGACACAATGGTGATATAGTAATTACCATAATAGTGAAAATTAAGATAATTGATATTATAGATACCCAAATAAATATAATTTGAGACTTTTTATAAATTATAAAAATTTTCTAGGTTAAAATGACATGTTAGGATTTATTTAATTAACATTTATCTAAGTAATCATTCTTTCATGATTTTCAAAAAAATAACAATTTTCCAAATAGTGTCACAATTGACATAAAATAGTCTTTAAAACAAATATTATATTATTAATTGATATTCTATTCCTAAAAATCTAAGGATCGAAAAAGAGGCTTAAATATTATTATATATGATATTAATGAACCACTTGAGGTTCTCTTGGATGTTTATAGTTAGTTTATTAATAATATAATAAAAAAATACAAAGAGACATAGTAAAAGTGAAACTAATTAACTAAGAGTTAATACTTAACGATAAGGTTAATTTAGTGACCCAAACCAGTATAAATCCTATTGGTTGAGTTTTTGTCGACCCATAATCACTATACACTCGAAATAAATCACTTTGGAGCCATTATAAACCGAATATGAATTTATTATAAAATTATATTTCTAGATTTTCCTAAGGTGCCCCTCACCCCTCTTATAAAAGGGCACTCCCCCTTCTCTCAATCTCACACCTTCAAATCCATTTGGATCAGCTGAAACCTACCCAATTATCCTCTAATCTTCTCTCCCTTCATCATAGAATCCCTCCTTTAGTCCGAAAGCCATCCTAAAGAGTCTTTTTGATCAAATCAAAATGAAGAACCCGAAGAAGAGGTAACGTTTTCACCAACCTCTTTCAAGTTCCATTCTTCTTTTACTTCCTCATTGTTTATTATTTCGATTATAAAATAATATCTATTGTATCATCTATATACTATGATGTTATTATAAATATGGAACAACCATATTCAGTTTTCTACCCATCAATTTAATGACATGTCACCATACGTGCGTACGTACGGCATACCGTCTCCACGTCGTGGTGTAAATGTTATTCAAAATATTATTATTTAGATGAGTATATTAATTATTTAAAATTCATTTAAATAATAAATATAAAATTATAATTATTATTTATAAATGGTATATCATCCAATTATATATCAAAACAATGAAATTGTTGCTCGTGCGTACGTACGGAATACCATCTCCATGAACGCGATAAGATTCATTCCCCATCGTATCCATTCAAGACTAATTTTTATTTTATGGTTAAAAATAATGTTTATAGACTTATAATCATTATTAATATGAATAAGATACAACCTATCCATTACAAACATGTCTTATGTAACCAAACATATAAAGCGAACGAATCGGTTATCACCCGAAACGATGATAATTCTAAGATATTATTAATAAAGAAATGTTAAAAGATCATATTTGATATCATATTGATGTATATGATTATTGAATAATTTAATAATAATTTTTTAACTGTTATATAGGTGGTTAACATACCATCGACTAATGAAGAGTACAAGGTAAGGGTTTACTTCACAATCTCTTCCTTATCTGAGGTTGTTCATACGTATCTATCTACTGGGACCTCATTATCATCCTCATCAATGTTTCTTAAAAATGACATTAAAAACATTTTTACTATTCAATGGAAAATGAGTTAAATTTATTTATACCCTCATACTTTTTAGAAAGGATTCATTATGTCATTTTCCAAACAACGTACTTTTTGACCATTACGACAAATTTAAGGTAAGAATGTTTCTTTAACTTATACGGCGGGTGTGGCTATTTTCCGCCGTTATAACTTCGTCAAAGCTTGTCTTACAAGATTATAAGAATATTTTCAATGTAAATTTATTATTTTATATTTTGGTACTTTTAAATGATTTCAAAAAAAGAGATATTTCCCTCAAATAGTTTCGATTTCATCTATGTCAACATAATTTGATGGATTTTAAGATTATTTGAAGTTGATTTATTATGATACAAAACTTCCATATTGTAATGTTGTTTTTGTGATATTTTTGACGGTTGATTTGTTATTTTTATAACATTCATGGTTTATAATTAAAGTGTGGACATTTTGTTTGATTGTTTTAATACGAATGTTTATGATATGTTTAAACCTTCTCATATGAGGAATGTATTGGACTTAGTATGTGACGGGTGGAGCCCGCTATAGCTCCTTGATGCATCGGTAGGTCTCAGGAGACAACTAGACTTGGAATTGGCTGATGCCCATTCCCAATTTGATTTATAGTTTTGTTCGAGGCCTTAATCATTTTAGACGTCATGGCCGAGGTTTTGACAAAATGTTTCAGAATGTCCGGAATTATACATTGCATCATTATGGAAATAATATTGATGGTTCATGTGGTTATTCGACTAGTACAATACCCATGATTATATTTTATTATGGAATTAATTACTCAGCTCATATTCCAACCATAAATTTATTCATTTTTATTATTGGTAAAGTAATGTGGTTCCAAATATTCACCATGCTTAATATTTATGTCATTTTCCACTGTATTAATTACCCTTACTGAGCGTTTGAACTCACCCCTTTCGTATGTTTCATTTTCCCAGGATATGAAGAAGTTAGTTATGAGTGACCATCATGCATAATCTAAGATAATTGGATGATTCTAATGAAATATATTTTTGTTGTATTTCTCTTCAAGCTGTAAATTTGAACATATGTATGAATATTTTCTTCAAGGATACTAAACTAATCCGTCTTTTGAGAGTTTATCTTTCTTGTGATCATGCCAATGATATGTAATAAACCACCGAATCAGGGTAACTGGGTTCGGGGCGTTACATATGGGATGCCAAACTTTGATTCGCAGGGAGAATGGGCCCTCACGGATCGAAATTTGGTACCTTCAATGCTTGTTTCAGTGTTTTTTGGGATCCAAAGAAGATTCTGAGGCTTACTGTCTGAATAAACCCAGAATACACACCGGGTAATGTTAACTACCTGCCATGTGTTCTTCTATTTGGGAGGAAATATTTTTTCTTATGTACAAACCGTGTACTTTATGTACACGTCGTGTTGTCACTGACCACATCGTTGGTCATGTTGTAAGAGACACAAGATAGGAAATGTCTGTTTGAAACACACTGTGTCTGCGTTGAACACATTGTGTAGTATAATCAGGGGATCCCAGAAGTTTAGCTATCAACATGGGTCGGTGTTGTCTCTTCTTATACATGTCGTGTCCCCCTCTAACACACCGTGTTGTCTGACATAGGTACCTGGCCGTGTCATGAACAACACGGGATGATGTTATCTTTTCTCATACATGCCTTGCCCATATGGAAAGTGGTGAGTAGTTTTATCCATCTGTATGACTGTTTCACTAACAAAATTGGCCACTTGAAGCTTGTCCAATACATGCCATGTCAACCTTGAACACACCATGTAGTTTTTTCTTAAGAGATCTGTGTGGCATATCCTTGTAGAAGGACCCAGGAAGGGGAAGAGGATTCAAGTACACGTCGCGTGTTTGGAGAACACGCCATATGTTTGGTGTGTTACATGATCATTTTGGGAAAGAGTACACACCCATTTGAATGACTTCATGGAACATGCCGTGTAGTCATGTTTTGTAAAACATAAATGTTTTCTTCCTTTTATTCTATTTTTACACAATTTATTTTATGTCTTTGATAATCCTGATCTAAGGTGTGCACATGACCTTGCAGAGTCATGCAACCAAGACATCCTCCAGTTGTACGCCTGTTGCCAAGTGGTGATCAAACTCCAGACATGGTTGATCAGGGACCACCTGCAGATCCTTATGTTGTGCCAGTCTTGGCTCCAGTAGTTATACCTATTACAGGTGCTGTTGCACAGTTCAGGGAAGGCTTCATTAAGATGATGCATACCTCTTAGAGAGAACTGCCACCTTCCCCGTTGATGGATGATTTGATGCAAGTATTCTAGCAGCAGCATCCTCCCTCCTCAGGAGAAGGAGGACCTCAGGCTGTAGAGTCATGGCTCGAATCCATGCTGACAATCATTGAGCATATGAAGACACCTCCAGAGAGAAGAGTCAATATCTCTACCTATATGCTACATGATTCTGCTAAGACATGGTGGGATGTGATCACATAGTTGGGTCATCAGCAAGTTAGGGATTAAGAGGAGTTCCAGCGCATCTTCTACGACTACTTCTATCCAGAGACTCTGAGGGCAGATCGAGCCCAAAATTTTTTGGGACCTGAGTAGGGTACCCTATTGATTATGGAGTACTCTTCTTGTTTCACTGAGCATCATAGTTTCACACCCTTCCAGGGAGGAGATGTGTTATTTCTTGCAAGGAAGATAGAGGATGGCCTCATACAGGACATCTCCTCGCTGGTGAATATCATCAAGTTGACTCTCGTCACCTCCATTGTCAACCAGGAACTGATCACCGAGGGGAATATGAGAGAATCTAGGGTTGTGATCCAGGGCGGCTCGACATCCCAAGTTAGTTCTATGCCACTTGATAGAATGAAGCTCCATAGGGAGACTATAAAAGGAGATCTGAGTAGGCGGGATGCATCTTCTAGTATCCAAGTGATGTGCTCCCAGTGCGGGAGAACCGGTCATATGAGGCCGTAAGGCTAGAGAGACCTGGTAGAGTGCCGATCTTGCGGCATACTGCGACACCTTTAGTGTTTCTGCCAGATATGTTTTCCAGTTGCTGGTGATAGGTGTTCATCTATGACTCCTTGTAGAGGAGCTACACCACCATTTTCTCAACAGTCTGCGAATTGGAGTTCTTATGGCCATTCAAGATATGGTGGAGGTTGTGGCCGCCGTTGTCAGTCACCAGGCCACAAGCGACAACAAGGTGGATCAGCTCAGAGTAGTCTGGTTGGGTCATCGGTTCGCGGAGCTGGCATGGAATTTGAAGTGGAGCAATCCCATCAAGAGCAGGATCTCGACCCCTCTATAGATCGAGGTAAAATCCTAGTTTCCTCTTTTTTATCTTCATCACTTTTTGATACAGGTGATATTCATAGCTTTATATTTGTCGCTATTGTGGAGAGACTTGGTATCTGTAACTTTTCTTCATCCGATGTTTTTACAGTAGACACTCCATTGGGGACAAGAACATATGGTGTACATCACTGCGAGGAGTTTCCTCTTGAGATTGGTGGGTGTCACTTCCATTGGGATCATTATGTTCTAGAGATGACAAGCTATGATGTCATTCTCGAAATGAACTGGCTAGTTCCCTTCCAGATAGTCATCTACTTTTATTGCCAAATGGTGAGTTTCATATCACTAGAGGGTGAATCATTTCATCATAAGGGTTAGTGGGATGTCCAGGTGAGTGGATTTGGTCCAGAGCATCAAGGGTTAAAAGTGGTTACATCTCAGATTTCTAGTATTTATTTATATGAACAGGGGACTTCACAGTTACACATTTTTCCAGTGGTAGATCGTTTTAATGATTTCTTTCTAGAGGAATTTTCAGGTTTAACTCTCGAGCATGTGGTAGAATTTTCTTTTGAGCTTGTGATAGTGGTAGCACAAGTTTCCATTCCTCCATATAGGATGGCTACACCAGAGTTGCAGGAGCTCAAGAAACAGTTGGAGGAGTTGCAGGCCAAGGGTTTCATCCGACCCATTACTTCTCTTTGGGTTCGCTTGGCCTGTTTGTGAAGAAGGTTGGCCGTACCCTTAGGCTTTGGGTGGATTATCTGAAGTAGAACTAGATGACGGTCAAGAAACGATATCCCAGGACCATGTTTGATGATATCATTAATCAGATTCGAGGATCCCAGGTGTTCTAAAAGATTTACTTGAGGTATGTTTATCATTAGTTTCACATTAGACCATCAGATATACCTTTCACAGCCTTCTGGAGCAGGTACGGTCTATACGAGTATATGGTTTTTCCTTTCGGTCTCACGAATGCCCCTGCAGTTTTCATGGAACTGATGAAACAAGTATTCCATCAAATCTTATATTCCATTGTGGTTGTTTTCCTGGATGATAACTTGGTGTACACTCACACTCGACATGTAGATGCCACACATATTGAGATTGTTCTGAGTACACTGAGAGAGCATCAATTATATTCTATGCTCTCAAAATTCCACTTTTCAATGGATCAGATTAACTTCATGGGTATTTTTATCTTAGAGAAAAGAGTGTCACTAGACCCAGAGAATGTGAATGATGTAGTTTCCTAGGATTAGCCGATTTTTTTTTGAGGTGCGGATTTTTCTATGGCAAGATGGATACTACAGATGTTTCAAACATGACTTTTCACGCCTAGAAGCACCACTAACAAGTCTGACCAAGAAGGGCGAGAAGTTCATATGGTTAGATTCTTGAGAATCATCCTTTCAATAGATGAATGGGAGGTTGACATCTTCATCGATACTAGTCTTTCAAGAGCTGAGCAAGACAAATACGATTTACTGTGATGCATCAGGTATCTGGATGGGAGTTGTTCTTATGTATGGATATGGAGTCGTTGCGTATGGGTCTCGACAGTTGAGGCCACATGAGGGGAATTATACAACACACAATCTAGAGTTGGCAGTTGTTGTTCATTCCCTACGCAGTTGGAGGCATTACCTTCTAGGAGAGTACTTTCTGGTTTTCACCAACCGCAAGAGTATCAAGTACATCTTCACATAGCGTGAACTGAATTTGAGAAAATGAAGGTGGGTAGAGTACATTTAGTCTTTTGATTTTTAGTTTGCATATACGTAGGGAAAGGGAAATGTAGTGGCTAATTCGTTGAGCTGGACGACTCAAATACAGGCAGTTCAGGATGCCAGTAGTGAGTGGCAGCTTATGGACCTGTTCTTTGAGATGTATATGAAGGTGCACCACAGACAGGGGAAGACTTCACTGTCTTCAATAATAGTTACCTCTACCATTATTGATCATGTTCGAATGAAGTAGTTATAATATTCTAAAGGCCTAGTCCTATGGTAGAGTGTTTCAGGAGAAGAACCTATTCCTGGATGGACTATAGGCAAGGCTGAGATCTTGTGTTTCCAAAGGTGCGTATGGGTGCCTGCAGATATACGCGAGGAGCTAATGTGGGAAATTAATTCTATGATTTGGGCAGCACATCTAGGTTTCACCAAGATGTATTGTGATATACACCATTAGTATTGGGGGCCTGGTATGAACAGGGAAATTGCTGATTTTGTCATGAGGTGTTCTATTTGTTAGTAGCTGAAGGTGGAGCATCAGCGACCAACATGGCTTTTGCAGCAATTACCCATCCCTAAGTAGAAGTGGAAGGATGTCATGATAGACTTAGTGACCGGTTTACTGAGGTCGCCTTGAGGGAATGATGTAGTTTGGGTAGTTATTGACAGGCTCATGTAGGTAGGTCATTTCTTACCGATCAAGGAGACTTTTAGTGTTGAAGAGCTAGGTTTTCATTCAGGTGCTTGAGGACATTCTCTAAGCATGAATTCTAGATTTTGGAGATTCTTGGGAGAAACATATACCTTTTTTGATGTTTTCCTACAATAATAGTTTCCAATACATTATTCAGATAGTAACTTATGAGGCTTTTTATGGTAGGCCATGCCGATCACCCTTATATTTGATGGAGGTAGGAGAGGCAGCTTTGATGGGACCTCGTCTAGTTCAAGAGACAACATAGCAAATAGAGTTGATTCATAAAAGGATGGATACTACAAAGTCTCGTCAGAAGTCTTATGATGATCAGTTGGGGCGACCTCTAGAGTTCTAGGACGAGAATCATGTTTTTCTGCGTGTCACACCGAGGTTGGGACACAAGAGGATTTGGAGATAAGGTAAGCTTTCACCAAGGTATGTCAGGCCATTTGAGGTGTTGGATAGAGTTGGGCCAGTTTCTTATCGGTTAAAGTTACCTTAGAGGTATCGGGCTATGTATAACGTCTTCCACGTTTCTCAGCTTCAATGTTACTTTTCAAGCCCATCTCATACATTTCACCCCGAGGATGTCGAGTTGGAGGTGGATGCATCTTTCGAGGAACATCCTATTCGGTTTGTCGATCACAGTATGAAGGTTCTCCGTGGCCAGTTTGTTTCTCCGGTACGGGTGCTATGGCAGCACATGCGAGTACAAGACGATACTTGTGAGAGGGAGGCCAATGTACGATCTAAGTGGCAGGAGTTGTTCGGGGGTTCTTCTTCTATGCCGTGCTTGGAAAATTCGGGGACACATTTATTCAATAGGGGATGTTTTTAAGAACATGGATCATTCTTTTTGGTATGATTTTCATTTTTCTATGTTTTTGAGAAAAGAGGAGTTTCTGGAAATTTTTGAAGTACACACTGTGTACTTTTTGAGTACACTCCATGTACATCATTACCACAGGAGGCTGTGTGCTGGCCGTGTCATGGCCACACACACAGTCATGTGAGGTGACATGGAGGTCGCCAAAAGCGGAATATGGAAACAGTATGTACATGCCATGTACTTCAAAAGTACTTGTTGTCTATTTTTTTTTTTCATTAAATGCAATGAGGATGCATCTGATGGATAGAACAATCTTGTTTTAGGCTTTCTTCATCCGAGAGAACTACCACGACTATGGATCTTCAATGAACTTCTGAGCCTCCATCCATTCTATGTCTTGAACTCCGTCGGTTGCAATGGAATTGCATTAGTGAGTTCTCTCTTATCCTAGAGCAATATTTTCCATTTTCTCCACTTTCATGAGTTATCTTAGGTTGATAATTTTGTGTGATTTTTTTTCTCTACAATGTTCTAAAGGGATTCAATATTCAAGGATCATGTAAATTGATATCCTAACCCTGAGGTAGTTTGTTTGTGCCTTTTTATACAATGTTTTTGAGAATTATGTGTAAATTCCACCAAAACATTTGAAAAATGGTATTGCATGTTAACTATTTTCCCCCTATTGTTTTTTCATTGCTTGTATGCCTGAGTAGAGGTTAATTTTTTGTGAATAGGGTAAATTTATTTGATTTGGATGTTTTTCCCTTGCATGTTTTTCTTGTATTTTACCATTGGGTCTATGTTTTCCGGTTAGGCTGCTGTTTACATTCCCATACCAAGTATTATAGGATGGTGTGACTGTAGCTCTGATAAGTAATTGTATTGTAAAATGATAGCCAAGTTGTTCATGAGGTTTACATGGGCTGTTATGTGCTACTACACATGTTTGACATACAGAGGGCAGTGAGAAACTATTGTATAGACCATTGGGAGAATTGATGTTGAGGGATTCTCCAATGTGTCTTTATAATTATATGATGCCAAACCATAGAGGGAATGACGTTGAGTGCTTCCCCCCGAGTGTCTATATTTTCTCGATGTGGGACACTGGGGGGAATTGACTTTGAGTGATTCTACAGAGTGCCTTTAGTACGATACAAGACTATATGGGGAATTGATGGTGAGTGCTTCCTCAAAGAGTCTATAATTTTATTGAACCAGAGGGGTGAGAGTGTGTGTGCTATCCAGAGGGATGCTTGTACTAGATAACTTGAACTAGAGGGCATAGGCTGTTTGTACTACCCAGATGGTTACCTGTAGTGTTATTTGTTTTTTTGTTGCGTGTTTTTTGGTGTTTTAAATGCTTAAAATATTGATTGTTTACTTCTTTGTACTTCCTTGTTTACATCATTCTATACATTTACTTGCCATATACTCATTGACTATTAGGAACAGATCATTGGGTGGTTTCTTATTGGGATTTAGTCTCACACCCTTTTTTGTCCATGCTTTTGGGCCCAAACAGATTATATTTCTGCAGATATGGTCATGGGAAAGAAAATTTTGACTTTAGATACTTCATTTCATTGGAGGTGGGGAGTATAGGACCAAGCCGAGGCCTGCGATGCTGAGGAGTCTCTCATCTGTTTTACTTTTGTACATTGGTTTAGCACTGTATTCAACATTTTGACTTGTTTGGATGCTTTCCTAGACATATATGTATCATGCATCATTTACATATATTTGTGCTCCAGTTTTTTATTTTTCAGTATTCCGCTGTTTACTATTGTGGGATATTTTTTATTTCTAATATTGTGTGTGGTTTACTTCTACTGTGTTTTTTTCCATTGAGGGAATAGTTTCCCCACTATCACACCTAAGGCCCTCGTTCCTAGTCGGAAACCTCTAGCATTCGAGGAAATGCACTTGAGGCCATGTGACCAACCAGGTATAGGCCGCCTCTGGTTGGTTTCCAGATCCAGGGCATTACATCATTTTTGAATTCGAAATATCAAATATATCATTGCCTGATTTTTTTTCTAAAACACATAAATTTTCAATGAATAGTGAAAACACTAAGTAGTATTTAAAAAATAGAATTTTCATTAAATTAATTTTACCATTTCATAGAATTAAATTTCAAAAATATGACATTCAGGATTTTTATTAGAATGTTATATTTGGTTTAATAATATGGATATAATTTTTGGTAACTATCAACATTTGACTTTTATTTTCCACGGTTAAAGGTAAATAAGATAATTGAAGGTACCAATAATATTATAATAATATTATCCTAACATTTGTCTTAATTTTATGGGTTGATACATTTCTGAATATGGGAATCCTTTGGAAAATTTTGGGACCCCTTTGAGCCAATTAAGAGTGATAATGACCCTTTATATTAATTAATTTAATGTAACGACCAAAATGACATAAACATATATATTTTAGAAAATAAATTTTTACATAGCTTTATATAAATTATCTCTTAAACTATAAATATTAATTTAAATTATAAAATGATTTCCTATTTCATGGTATTTTTTTTATAATTTTTAGACATCAAATAAATAAAATTATTTATTACACAATAATGATGCAGTGTTTACCTCATTAATGAATGATTTAAATAAATAATATTAAAAAAAATTAAAACAATATCCAAAATCTATCCAACTCTTATTGGATGATTTTATTTCGAAAAAGAGTTATCTTATCTTAGACATTAATCTATTTTTGACCTTTAGAAACTGAAAATCAGTATATAATAATATAATGTTTCCAAACATTCATAAAGAGCCCCTCCTTCCACTTATAAAAAGCCTTCACATCTAACCCATTACTCACACCTCTCAAGCCACATGGATCATATATCCTATACCCAAATAAGATATAAAGATCCACTTTTTCCATCTAGATTCCTTACCCAAGGTAGAAGGCACTTCAAGAAATCCTTTTGATTCAAACAAAAGGGAGTTACCCAAATTAATGGTATCATGTTCTCTTAAGTTCTTTTGTATAATTTTACTTCTCCAACCCCCGAACATCATTCGTATTTTTATTTTATAACAGAACCAATATCTTCAATATACTTTTTTTATTTGAAGTATTCTAGCTGCACTTACACACACCTCCATCTAATGGGAAATGAACATACTGTTTTTGTGGACGGTGAACTACTTTCTCACGAAATGATGATTGTTATATTATATCCAACACCCTATCATGGTGGAAATTAAGATGAAACTACATTTTTATATGATATATATTATATTTATATTGTTTATATGATTCTGATTTTTTTATTTTTAACATATCTTAATGGTTTCCATAATGTGTAATGTCATAATTTCATTTGAGGAAGTGCGGACTACCGCCCACTCAATGTGATATGACTCTGTCATTCCATATGTGGAACATATAAAGGATGGATTAATTAAATTAAATAAAATAGATATTATAGTGGAATTATTATATAACTATTTATTTTTATGATTTCATTCTTTTATTTATAAAATTGAAATGAATGTAGAGTTAATGCGTGCGTACGACATATAGTCTCCATGAACGGTGCATTTCATTTTTTAACTAAAATAATATTGAATATTATAAATTCATATAATCAAGATATATATGAAATATCTGATTCTTAAACCCTGATTATAATTATGGAGATAATGGACTTTTGGCCACATGGATAATTTTTAATTCTAACAAGTTCATTTTTGAATAATGTTCTGAACATTGAAAAAATGTACGATATGAACACAAATCATTAACAAGTTGTTATAGAAAAGTAATTAGTGATAAAAAAGGAATAATAAAAATTAAAAATGTACTTATGGAAGTATAAATTAAGTTATTTTTATTATTTAGGAAGAACCCAGATCATATGTGTCATGTTAGACACTAGGTAAGGGGTTTCTTATCTCACTTTTAATTATGTGAGATTTCCATTGTTCGCCACTTATTTATTGCATGTGGTATATTGTGTACTTCCATTTTATAAAAATTTTCCGGATTCACTTTATATTCATGGAATTATATGATTCATTTAGTGGCTATTAACTTTTGTTCATACTACTCAAATGATTACAATGTGGTAACAAGTTTCTTATCTCATTTTTAATTCCATGAGATTTCAATCGTTCGAAAATTATTTCTTGCATTTGGTGCATTGTTTACTGCCATTAGATATATATTATAATGATTCTATTTATATTCATGGTATTATATGAATCATTTTTTGGTTATTAATTTTTGGATATATGACTATATTTATTTCTATGTGGTAAGGTGTTTTCATCTCACTTTTTTATTCTCGTGAGATTCAGGTTGCATTTGACACTATTTCCTTTTTGAAGTGTATATACTTCCCATGATTGTATTAATTGGGTAATATATTTTAATTTATGGGTATTTACATCTACATTTTGTGATCCTCATTTCATGGGGTGAATGTTCATAAGATACCTAATCATTCAGGGAATTTATAATTTCAATTTCCACACATTGGGTTTTACGCATACTTCATTGATTATTTTACTCCAAGATTTAGTGTGGCATCTCTGTTTATTTATTTATGTAGTAATTTACACTCCCCTTTTAGTGGATATACTTTTTTTACACTTAATCTCACCATTGATAAATTCTCATGTCATTGATATGAACCTAATAAGGGTAATCTTAACTCAATTTCCATTCATTGAGTTAAACATCCAAGTCATTGGTGTTGTGTTTATAAGAATTTGTGTGAATGTCATATGATTGATTTAAACCGAATATCCAATCATATTGAGTGTATTTATATTTTTCACACATAATTATTACATTGATTTATCCTTAATCTAAGGATACAGTCTTCATAAGGGATTTCATCTCAATTTACATTCCATTAAGAATTCGTTGTTGGTATGCACCAATTCACTTTTATATGTTTATATACTATAAATTGACATAGAAAATCAGGAATACCTTTATTATCATGATATTATAATGTCCATATTACCTCAATTATTTGTATTCAAGCGTCTCTAATTTGGATAGGAACTCTAAATAAAATTTCATTTTACATATTTTACAGATTTAATCTTCTAAATCATTCTCATTAATGCCCATGTTCTAAAAATGGTTTTATGGATTTATTTATATGTCAATGAATGTTTTATAAATAAATATCCTTTTAATATTATCAGAGTGGTATGGGACACTTTGATTCAAAATACTCTATTATACGACTTCTAGATAAATATTGCGACTTTTAAATGTTTTCAATAAAAAAAGGGGATATTTCTCTCAAATAGTTTTTCTAATAATTTTCATCTATGTTAACATCCTTCATTATTTATGATAGACGTTGATTTTTTATAATACAATCGTTAATATTGTAATGAATGAGATATGATTGACTATGGATGTGTTATTTTTAAAACATTCACAGTTTGTAGATAATGAATTGACATTTCATATGCTATTTTTTAATAATAATGTTTAGAAAATGTTTTGACCCTTCCATATGAGGAATTAATTGGACTTTTTATGTGATTGGTGTAGACCTCTTTAGCTCCTCGATGCATCGGTAGGACTAATGAGACAAACTTTGGTGTTGGCACAAGGCCTTAACAAAATATTTATTTTGTAGCCTTGGCTCGAGGCCTAGACTAGTTATGATGTCCATAATAATGAATTCCATCATTATGAAATTATCTATTGATATTACATTGGATTATACGACTAGTAGAATATATATGTGACAAGTAAATGGAATTATTAGATATATTTGTGCCATGTTATGTTGTAGTTTATGTTTGAATGTATTGTGTTTTAGTCATATACATTACATTAAATGTTTATGCTTATTTATTACAGTTTCCACTATATTTTCAACCTTACTGCGAATCTGAACTCACCCCATTCTTATGTTTAATTATTCCCAAGTTGCAGTGAAGTATTTTATGATTACCCTTCAGGAATAAGCTAATGGACATAATTGTGTTCAAAGGTGACACAGATTGGTAGTTTTCCCATTTCATAATGTAATGTTAATCGTATGTTTGTATCTAGTAATTCCAAGGCTACTAAACTAATTGGTATATCGAGAATTTATCTATTGTGATCATGAAAATGTTGTGTAATAATTCAAAAAATCTGGGTAACTAGTGTTGGGGCGTTACACTAAATTTGTAATGATACTCACAATTGGTTGATGGTGTTAATGAGAAATCCAAAATTATTTACTATCATACATAATATTGATTATAATCTCCCACTCGAATAAAATTTCATTCATTATACACTTAAAACTTATTAATGAGATCAAATTCCAAAAATGAATATACAAATCATGTTTAGACAAATGTAATAGAAAAAGGTACACCACTACAATTTCCAAATAATTAAAATGTTTTGATCCCTATGTTTGGAATCCAACAAAAGATGATGAAAGGAATATATAATAGAAATTTAGTATCCAAAAATTCTTTGAAACTCATAGACAACCCTCCATTTCTCTACGCCAATTGCAACTTCTAAAATGACACCCCCTTCTCCAATATTTGTAGTAATGAATCCATTTATGATAGAATTTCATTATATCATATCCATTTATTTTCAACATTTCTTTCAGAATTTTGGATCCCCATTAATTCTATATTTCAATTTTGACTTACCATATTCTGTTGATAACTAGAATATGATCCTTGTTCTCTATCAATGCAAGAATTAATTCATGTTCGAAAATATTCACACACTTACAACAATATAAAGAAATTCTATAATGTGTATAGAAAACCACTATGAAAATATTTCATCCTATGTGTTTTTAAAATTTTAAACCTTGCATTAAATTTTACTATTAGAATAAGTAGATTTTAAAAATAGGTAACCCTTATATATTTTTTAGGATCAAGAGATAAAAATATTAGGCATTATACTACAAGTATACAACAAGATGGATTTGTTAATGTAAAAATTGAGAAATAGCATCAATAAAATATTACATATGATAACTAAAACTATGAAAAACCCATATATCATTTTATACAATATGTTTAAAACCATTTTTGAGAAGAAAAGCATACTCATGTACAAATACCATTCATATCCAAGGGATTCTCAACTATCCTCTAATAGAGAATTAATATTCCATACATTTAACTGTAGTTATAGTGGTATTATTATCTATAAAGTATAAAGCATACATCAGAAATTTTGTACCTAAAAATTATCTACCATATTTATTTGTGGTCAAGTTATTTTTCTTACTCATTAGGGTAAATGTTCTTATTTACTATAAATACGATAAACATTCCCATAATTTTCAAGATTATATTAAATTATTTTTGAAAATAATCATAATACTTCCAATTTATTTAATAATATTAAAAACATTTATCCTCCTACATTTTTATGTTGTTTAATCATACATTTTCGTAATTTTATAAATGATAATAATTTATCTTTCAGAATTTGTCTTCTGTAACATCAATATTTTAAGGGATTAAATAACTCATCAAACCAGTCAACCCAAAACATTATAATTATTTCATATATATGAGATAAATCTATTTTAGTGCCGTTAAATGAAATATTATAATATTATTTTCTAGAGAATTTGACATTTTGAAATAACCATCTTTAGACACATTCTTCTCCCCCTTCAAATTATGGATTCATAGGACTCTAAATAATTTTCAAATAATTTTTTTCTAAAAATTAAATAAATAAATGAAATTGAAAATCTCTTTAATTTTAAGAAATAATTAGAAAATATTATAAAATGGTACATTATTTAAAAAATTATCCCAATTAAACAAATTAATATATATGAGATATTAAAATTATTTTAATATTATTGAAATATAATAAAATTTATTACCACTTTTAGTAATAATCAATATCATATTTAGATCATGAACAATTTATATTTAATCCTATTTCATTATTTATATGACTATATCATTTATAAATTATATGATATGAATTATAATTCCTTATACAAAAAAATGAATACATTTATTTTTGAATAATTAATGAATTTCCAAAAATAAATTAAACCACCAGGATAATGAACTAACATGGGTACCAATACATTATAATGTATTGTATATATAATAAATTCATTTTACACTATTCCTTCTTTTAAAAAAGAAAATTTATACTATATTCTTTGTCACGACCTAATATACCAGTGTCTCACTCGCGACTACCCCAAGCCCGCCTCTAATAGGCCAGGAACAGGTGACCAACACCAAGTTGAAAAATCCAAAAAATGGGGTGCATTATTGTAATGTATCTAGACACACACATATATATCAAAGCCAAAAAAATTCTGGAGTGTAAAAGAACAAAATAAATTATTGTATACTGCAATAATCCCAAAATTGAGTGTGATGTTAAAAAATAGAAATCAAAATGCGTTAAAATACAAGACCAAGGAAAAATGTTGTAATGATTCCAACCTACACCAAGGTAAATGAATATGATCAAATTTAAAATCCTAGAAAGCACCTTTGTCTATGAATATCACGTTAAGATCCACCTACATTGTGTTCTCTTAGGACACCATCAAAAGGTTTGCCGTCTGCATAAAAAATGACACATGATGGTAGACCCAATGTTAGAGTGTGTATTAAAATGCCCAAAATAAATATAAAAATGGAATAAATAATATATAACTCAATATAATTATCTGAAAATAAATTTATGATATAAAATACACTGATATACATAATAAGGACACCACACCACGATGCAGTCACAACCAACATCCGGTAATATGATTATTCTCAAAGTAATTCTCTTTCAAGGGGAGTCTACTATACAAGATGTTCTATCATTGGAGAAACACAACCAATTTCTCATGATCATAGGGGAAATACCAAAAAATCTAAATGGTGTGAAAAGATCCAGATACTCATATATGGATCCATAAGAAGAACCACATGGGACACCGCAAACCAAATCTAGATCAACCCACTACATTCATGATAATATGCCAATGATACCATGGACTTTACTAATTCGGAATTCAAGATGGAGGATCAATTACTAACTGAAGGAGGTCACACTAAATCCACAAATAAAACCAATTGTATTATGCTTAAGTGGGATACACTCTAGTCTCAGAGGGGAACTCCACAATAAATATCAAGACTCCTCCTCTAGAGGGGATTACAATAATATTATATGGAAGTAATTACACACTAAACCATCAAGGTAAATTACAAATGAAAATCACATAACCAAAACTGGTCTAAACCAAGGAGACAATGTTTTCCAAGCTCCCTATAAGGAAGTATGCACTGTGTAAGCTATGTACATGGCATGCCTCTCTCAACATGGATCTCCCATGTGGTGATACAACACATTGAAAGTAAATATCCCTATAAAATGAATATAGGTAATATACATGGTTTGAATAGATTTTTTGACACCCTGGAAGTTTCTTCTAGCCATTCCAATGTAAACATGGCTATGACATGTTAACTGGCCATTTCAATGTCAAGGTACACAATGTCTCTGAGCCCTTGTACTACTAGATGTGTTTGTTTACCTTCTGAGGAATATGATTATCCACTAGGTAAGGTTCAAATGGTGTGTTACGATGTCACATGTAATGTGATATTTATCTCCCAGTTGGATCCCTAACACCACACAAGGGGTCACACAAGATGTGTATAAAAATACACAATGTGTATATCTAGATTTTCCAGAAACCTTTCATCCTTTTATGTGTTTTCTCTTACATCACCAAAGCCATCATCCTTGAAAATATAAAATGATCTAGGTATGGGAAAGAATATCAACACCTGAGATCATATTTGCAAGCTTTGAATCAGCTCAGGAAACAACTACTTCTGATATCCATAGTAGCCCCATAAGTAACTTGGAGAAAATGAATCTCATCGGTATGGCCTCATTCCACCTTTATTCACCCACTGTCATTTCCAATCATCCAATAAAAAAATTAATCACATTTCATACCAATAGTACTGATTTTTTTCATCTAATAATGGAAGACCAATGATAAAATTCAATATAATAGTCAAACCATGTTCTAATACAAAAAACCATGATAAACATGTGAAGAATGGTGTGAAGAAATCCAAAAACCATAAAATGTGAGGAATGTAACTCAATCCTTGTTTATTCATCTTTGATTATTATTGTAGACAAAGGATAAATGAATAAAAATACACAATGAAAAAAAATATTTCTATAAAAATAAATATATCAACAAATTTTGCATTAATTCTTCTAACACAATTGATCTCTATTTATCTATCATTAATGATCCAAACATAACTGGATTTTGGATCAATCAATAATGAAGAACAATTCTGTGTTTCCATCATGGAAGAGATCCATGAGCTCTATTGTAATAATAATCCGTGAGATGGTCCCGAACCATTTTCATTCACCAATAATGATCTACAATGGCACTCTATGTCTCTATGGTCAAGCATCCAATGTTGATTCAAAATCTATTACCCTATATTTACAGAATAATGTGTTGCTGCATAAAAAAAATTTAAAGCTATAAACAAATAAATTTTTTTAATTCATTTTTTTCACTTAAACATTTTCAAAAATTATCCCATGATAATAATGATTTTCTCATACATATGAATAAAATGATATTATGAACACAATAGTGACCTCAAATTTCTAATATGGGCCCCTATTCATTAATTATTCATCTTTTTCAGAAAGACAACATGAACATGCTATTTAATATATTTTAAAAAATTATTTCTAGCACACAAGGCCTCATAATAACATAACTTCTCTACGTTTAGTCTAAAAAACAATCAATATACTACTGAAAAATAATACAAGGGAATTTTGATTCATTACATTATCACAACAAGATGGATTTTTGTTTCAAAACGGGAAAATCCTTTACAAAAAGATGTGGGTACTAGGATCGCATATGCATCTCTTACTCTCATGTGCTCTCTTAAGAGTTTATGTGGTACCACCAGACACACACTAGCAGAATCAATCACCCCTGAATGATCCTCTTCTTCTGATCCCCAATGTCCCACATGTACCTAATAAATGTTGCTATATATGTAATGTTTGTCTCCACCACCCAACAACATACAACATGTCATGAATGTATCCCCTCTGCTGCAACATAAGGATGTCATCATGTACCCGATCAAACTACAATGGTTTGAGCTAATCTATATTCAACCTTGCGAACTCTATATAGTTCCCATAATGGGATAATGAATATTATATATAACTTACTATCGTGGCCAAATGTCTTCAATCCACATCGAGGTGAGGCCCCCAAAAATACATTTTGTCCCTCTCCTAACTCCATAGGTATCTGTTCTTATTAATCATAACTCTTTTAAAAGAATTTTACACTTTTAATCCTATCATGGATGATATTAACATTCTATAAAATTCCACACAACCACTATAAGCCCATGAGTTCTAGCTTTCTTCGACCAGTCTAACAATGTTTTTAACTATAGGGTAACCCATAAAATGCATGACCATATGTCATACTAATGGTGGAAATGTAGTTATATTATTATAAAAACACCACCAAGGGTAGATAATTTTTCTAACTACTTATAAAGACCAACACGCAAACATGTAGAATTTCCTCCAAGGCCCAAGTAGACCATTCAGCCTTGTCAAGAGTTTGGTGGTGATACATTATGCTAAAGAGCCACTAAGACCCAAATTCATGTTATATTCCTCTACATAATTCTGATGTTTAGAGAGAATCAGGATGTGAAACTATCATTAATGGAACTCTATGTAGTCATACTATCCCACACATATAGAGGAACCATATGCACTCTAGAATAATTATTTTTCAATTAGCAAGAAATTGGTACAACATGTTGAGTCAGTCTGTGATCCCCTAGATGATGTTGTGTCCCCACATATTTAGTGTGAAGTCTACCAATGCTAACTCAATATAATGGGTCACATAGTTCTACTCATGTGGTCTCAACTGTCATGAACAATACAAACTCACTTCCTTTATATGATACATAACAAAACCATGGCCATTACCCATTGAATCCTAGAGCACTACATACAAGACACCATCCTATGACAATCTCAATATGTCATTGATAAAATCATTTTACTTAACCTATGAAAGCACTATTGGAACCTTTCCATCCAGATGAATGGATTCACCTTCTAGTTAAAACCTATCAAGGGTGCTTCCACTTTGGAGAAATCATTTAAAATCTTCAAATAGTACCCTACCAACCCCTTGAAAATATGTACAAAAGTAACACTCTTGGGTGGCTCCCAAGAAAGAACTACAACATCTTTTGTTGGCTCAAATGAAAATCTACCTCTGAGATGATGTGTCCACAAAACTAGACATTATGAATCCAAAATTAACACCTATATATATTACAAAAAAATTGTTTTCATGGACTGTTTCTAGGATCATTTTCAAGTGTCTTGCATGCTCCTCCTTGATGTTGATTAACTAGGATATCATTGTTGATGACTACCCTGAACTATTCTAGGACATGATGAAGTATCTGGTTCACATTTTACATGAGCACTTATGGGGAACTCCCCATGCTAAACAGTGTCACCATCTATTCATATTTATTGTTTTGATATATGAATTTATTACTCCATAAATCCTCATACCATATATAAAATTGGTGATAACTTGATCCGAGTCCCATTTTCAAGAACCATCCCACCCCTCTCAACTGATCGAAGAATTCATCTGTTAATTATAGTGGATACTTGTTTTTCAAGATCACCAACTTAAAACACATGAAAACCACACATATCCTCATGCTCATATTCACATTTGTTGATGAAAAAAATGGATATTCTTAGGGGGAAACATTGGGTCTCACAAAAACATTCTCAAGCATGTCATTCAAATACACCCTTATCTAGTGAATCTCTAAATGAGACATTTAATATTCTACTATTGATATCAAGGTCATACTGAGATTCATGCCAATGCAGAAGTATAGCTTTTGAGTAAGAGGTAAGCCAGAATTGTCCTCTGGAATGACATCCTCTTACTCCACCACCAATTTATGAAACTAAAATTTCATAGCATCGACTACTCGAAGAATCATGTGATCCAGTTAGTGAATAATCAACTAAAATATTCTTGTAATGAGCTTGTAATACTATACCAAGCATTACTTTTGACCCACATTGAGTAACATCATCTAATAACTATAGTTTAGATAGACAATCTTGACATACATGGAAATTACATTTCTTTTTTTGAATAATTAATTCATATCAAAAACAGCCACCAAAGTACCAAAATAGTATAGTGTCTTTGGAAACTAAGAACATAATCAACTATTCTTTGTGAAAGATCATCAACATCTCCCATAAAGATCTTCCATTTTTTATTCTTATCTAAAACCTTTCTTTATATCATGTGGAAAAGAAAACATATAAAGAGTGAGCTCAAATGCTCAGTATGGGTATGCATGGAGACTATAAAACAAACCATATACATTTGAACTTCAAAACATGAACATAAATTTTACACATCAAAATTTTGATTTTTGAAATAAATCATGGTAGTACGTAAGGAATAGGTCATAAAGGAACATCAATAATGATAAAATTGCATAGGAATAAAACATTTAATTGTGGAATAAAATTAATCACATGATGTGATTTCCATAGTAGCCAAGGAATTGCTGCCACGACTATCTTAGTGGACAAAGTCCCTTTCTGAATCAAGTTCACTCCTCGTTCAAGTCCTGTATCACTGTACCATATTAACATACTATTCCAGGTATGTCTATCTCATGATATATAAATCTATACCCAATTCATTGGAGGGATATATAGGTCCCACCCATCTCATAATGAAATCATTCTTACTTGTGCAATAACATAAACATAAACCATTCATCATACCCCAAAGAATAAAAATGGGTTTCATAAACATAATCTCATCATAACATAATCCATATAAAACAATTGGATATCATTTCATCATATGAAAAGTAAAACCATGTAATTAATAGAGAAATTAAACTTGAATTATACAAATGAAATAATGTAATCATATATAAATAATGGTTTTGATAAAACAATTGAAAATAATTCTTGTGGAAAATATCATATAATCATAAAATTCATTTTCTTTTCACAAAATTCCATGAAATTTTTAAATAAAATGATTTTATTGAAAATAAACATAAAATATTGTAGAGTAAACTTCATGAAAACAAGTAGTTAAAATACCATAAAAATCCATTCATTTCGTATATGTTAAAAAACATTTTTATCGTACTTTTGAAGGAAAAGTCAAAAAGTTACTTGTATCATAAAAAAAGATTCCTTCCATAACACAATGTATGTAATGCTCCGACCCCAGTTACCTAGAGTCGGTGCGTTATTACATTACATTTTCATGAACATAAGAATGATCAGGCCTCGAAAGACCGATTGGTTTAGTAGCCTTGGAAACAGTAGATATATATTCATATGTCTTACATTACATCATAAAAATGAAAACTACAACAATATAGTCTCCATAGTCCACACTCATATCTTGACATACTATCCCTGCAGGTCATTCATAAATTACTTCTTCACATCTTGGGAAAGATACAACATAGAAAGGGGTGAGCTCAGATGCTCAGTAAGGATAACAATATAGCGGAAACTTTAATAAATAAGCATAAACATTTAAGGCAATGTATAACTAAAACATAAGACTTTTAAACTTGAAATTCATCATAATATGGTAAAGATAAACTAAAATAATGCCATTTACTTATTCACATGTATATTCTTCTAGTCAAATAATCACATGCAATATCAATAACTACATTCATAATAATGGAATGCATAACGCCAAACTATCATAACCACGTAGCCAAAGCCTCGTGCCAAGTCTACAAATAAGATTTTGTCAAGGCCTCATACCAAGACACTTGTTTGTCTCATGAGACCTACCAATGCAATGAGGAGCTATAGCAGTCTCCACCCGTCAAATATTAAGTCCAATGCATTCCTCATATGAATAGGTTTTAACATAACATAAACATTCGTATTAAAACTAGCATACGAATTGTCAATACTTTCTTCATAAAACATGAATGGTATAAAAATTACACATCCACAGTCAAACATACCAAAAAAATTTAAATACAATATGGATGTTTTGTATCATAATGAATCAACATCAAATAAGCTTAAAATCAATCAAAGGATGTTGACATAGATGAAATCAAAACTATTTTAGAGAAATATCTCTTTTTTGGAAATCATTTAAAAGTCACATAATTATAAAATAATACATTTACATTGAAAATATTCTTATAAACCTGTAAGGGAAGGTTCGACAAAGTTATAACGACAGAAAATAGCCGCACCCTCCGTATAAGTTAAAAAAAATATTTTTACCTTAAATTTGTCAAAAAGGTCCAAAAGTTCCTTGATTGGAAAATGACGGAAAGATTCCTTTCAAAAACGTATAATGGTATAAATGACTTTAACCCATTTTTTATTTAATAGTAAAAATGTTTTGAAAGTCATTTTTAAGAAACATGTATGTGGATGATAACGAGGTCCCAGTAGATAATTACGTATAAACAACCTTGGATAATGAAGAGGTTGTGAAGTAAACCCTTACCTTGAACTTTCCCTTAGTCGATGGTATGTTAACCTCCTGTACAATAGTTAAATATTTTTATTAAATTATACAATAATCATATACATCAATATGATATCTGATATGATCTTTTAACATTTCTTTATTAATAATATCTTAGTATTATCGTCGTTTCGGGTGATAACCGATTCGTTCTTCTTAAATGTTTGGTTACGTAAGACATGTTTGTAATGGATAGATTGTATCTTACTCATAATCAAAATGATATTAACATTATTTTTAACCCTCAAATTAGAATAATACTTGAATGGATATGATGAAGAGTGGATCTCATCGCGTTTGTGGAGACGGTATTCCGTACGTACGCACGAACTCTACTTCCATTTCGTTTTTCATTTTAAAAGAATAAAATCCAAATTATACATAGGAATATTATTATTCCAGTATAATATAATATTTTATATATGTTACTTATGTTTATTAACACCATCCTTTATACATTTCATGTATGGTATGAACGAATCATATCATTTTAAGGGGGCGGTAGTCCGCACTTCCTCAAATGAAATTATCATATGTATATAAAACATGAAACGAATAATGGTATGATATAAAATGGAATTACAGAAGATTATATATAAAATATATATCATTAATATCATATTTAACTATAGTTCCATCATAATGGCCACCATGAGAGGCGGTAAGATGTATTTGAACAATCATCGTTTCGTGAGGCGTTAGTTTTCCATCCAAAGAAACATTATGTTCATCATCCATTAGATGGATGTGTGTGTAAGTGTAGTTCAAATCCTTCTTTTAACAACATCCTAGTATATTTATGATACTTTTGTTGTTACAAAATAAAGGAAATAAAATGATTTTAGAGGTTGGAGAAGCAAAATAATAGAAAACAATTTAAGAGAAACCGTTACCTTTAATTTGGGCAACTCACTTTGGTTTGAACCAAAGTACTTCTTGATGTGCCTTCTGCCTAAGGTGAGGATTTAAGGAGTAGAAGAGGGATGTATGGAGCTTAGTTGGGCAGAGTTTGGATGAGCCAAGTGGCTTGATAGGTGTGAGGAATTGGGTAGAAGTGGTCTCTTTTTATAAGGGAGAGGAGGGTCTCTTTAGGAAAGAGTGAAAATATTATTTTATAATATAATGATATTCGATTTATAATGGACCAAAAATCATTGCGGTCGAAGATAAGATGACTCATATTCGAAATAAAATCAACCAATCAGAATTGGACAGGTTTTATATAATATTTTAATCATTACAATCTTATTTATTTAAATGATTTATTAATGAGGTAAACATTGCATCATTATTGTATCATATATAATTTAATTTATTTGATGTCTAAAAATTATAAAAAAGTTACTATAATGTAGGAAATCTTTTTATCTTTCTAATGAATATTTATAATCGAAAATCCAACATGTATAGCTCTATGTAAAAACTGTTCTTCTAAAAGATATAATCTTATGTCATTTTTATATTTATTTTTTCTTTATTAATATAATGTGTCCCTACCAATTACAAGTGGCTCCATGGGGTCCCAAAATCGACCCAAGTATGTCCATTATCGGGTATGTGTCCACCAATAAGGATATGACACGTTTTAGGGTAATTTATTATTATTATAATATTATTTTGTTACCCTTATTTACCATATTTAACCTTTAACCATGGTAAATAAAATATTTACTGAATTAATTATTCAAAATGTGTAAAAATAAAAGTTATCTATTTACATAAGTTGGACATCCTGATTCCAAATATGGAATCCATTTTTCCAAATTCAAAACATAGAAGTGGAAGAAATTAATTTACAATTATTTCCCGTTGTCAAAACAAAAAGCGTGTTTTTAAGATATAATAACTATCAAAAGATGGACACTTGTTTATGTCCGGTTTAATTGTGAAATTATGTCCAATGATCAACATTGTATTAAATGGTAAAAATATATTCTAAATATACTTCAAAATCACTGAATTTCATAATTTATCTATATTATTTATTTTGATTAAAAAAGATGTTTTTAATTAAAATTTAGTAATTTTCACTATTCATCAAAATAAAAAAGTTATCCGAAAAATACCAAAATTTCACCTTAGGATAATTTCGATATTCCGAATCCAAAAATGATTTCCATTTTGATAAATAAAATTTATAAAATTTCAAAAAGTAGGTATTACTATTCACAACGGCTAGTTTAATTAGTTGTGGTGTGTGTTAGAACTCGAGGTTGCGTACAACACACACTATTGCATTATTCGAAGAGAAACATACCGTGAAAGCTTGGGGTGTTACATTCTTCTCTCCTTCAAATAATTGCGTCCTCACAATTTCTAGGATATTACTGCATAAAAAGACTCGGTTGGCTCTTCATCATGAGTTCCTCGGGTTCCCACGTTGCCTCTTCCATTTTATGATTTCTCTATAGAACTTTTACCAGACGAGTCGTCCGGTTTCTCAGCACTTGTTCTCTCGTATCAAGAATCCTGATGGGATCTTCGCAATAAGATAGATCGGGTTCCAGTTCCAATTCCTTGTAAGTGAGTAAATGTGTTGGGTCAGGCATGTATTTTCTCAACAATGATACGTGGAACACATCGTGAACTTTGGAGAGACTTGGCAGCATTGCCAAACGGTAAGCTACAGCCCCAATACGATCTAGGATTTCAAAAGGTCCGATGTACCTGGGACACAATTTACCCTTCTTACCAAATCTTATAACTCCCTTCCATGGAGATACCTTCAGGAAAACATGATCTCCCACCATAAATTTCAAATCCTTCCTTCGGCTGTCAGCATAGCTCTTCTGCCTACTTTGAGCTGCTTTGATGTGGTTTTGGATTAACTTCACCTTTTCCATCATTTCCTCCACCAGTTCTGGGCCTACAAGTTTTCTTTCACCAACGTCATCCCAATAGGTTGGTGTGCGACATCTCTTTCCATATAACTCTTCATATGGTGCCATCTGAATTCTTGAATGGAAGCTATTGTTATAGGAAAATTCTACCAGTGGTAAATATTGATCCCACATACTCTGAAAGTCATGTGATCATGATCTCAACATGTCTCATAATGTTTGAATAGTCCGTTATGATTGTCCATCTATTTGAGGGTGATAGGCAGTGCTCAAACGAAGTTCAGTATCCAAGGCCTTTTGAAGACTTTTCTAGAATCTTGAACTAAAACGGGGATCACGATCAGAATCAATCGATAGTGGTACTCCATGAAGTCTTAAAACTTCATTTATATATAGTCTTGCTAGACGTTCAAGTGGTACATCTTCTCTTATAGAAAAAAAATGTTCTGACTTGGTAAGACGATCACCAATGACCCAGATTGCATCATTCTTTCTAAGAGTCTTTGGTAGTCCCATGACAAAGTCCATCGTAATATTATCCCATTTCCACTCAGGTATGGGATGAGGTTGCAATACTCCACCAGATTATTGCCTTCCAGCTTTCACTTGTTGATAAACCATACATCTTGACACAAAATCAGCTATCTCCCTCTTCATGTTGTCTCACCAAAAATGTTCCTTTAAATCCCTATACATTTTGGTTCTCCCAGGGTGTATAAGGAAATTGGAACTATGAGCATCATCCAACAATTCCCTCTTTAAATCAGGTATATCGGGAACACAAATTCTCCTCCCAAATTTCAAAATTCCATCTTCATACACAAATTCACTCAATCTACCATCATTCACAACTTTAATCTTCTTCTTAAACTTTTCATCATCAGCCTGAGAACTCTTTATCCTTTATAGTAAATATGGTTTGGAAATAATTTGAAAAAGTTTTGATGTTTCACCTTCCATGGTGATTCCCATATCCAACATTACTAGATCCATGAAAATAGGAACCTTTTCCACTCTCATCATTTTCAAAACTCCATGATCTTTTTTACTCAAATCATCTGTCACATTATTTTCCTTCCCCGGGTGGTAGTGTATCATGCAATAATAATCCTTGAGTAGTTAAAGCCATCGCCTTTGCCTCATGTTGAGTTCTTTTTTGTGAGAAAATATACTTCAAACACTTGTGATCAGTATAAATCTCACATTTTTTACCATAGAGGTAATGTCTCCATATCTTCAAGGAAAAGATCACAGCTGATAACTCGAGATCATGAGTAGGATAGTTTTTTTCATGAATTTTCAGCTGTCGTGATGCATAGGCAATAACCCTATCATTCTGCATAAGGACACAACCAAGTCCTTTCTTTGATGCATCACTATAAATAATGAACCCATCATTCCCCGATGGTAGAGTCAATACAGGGGCATTGACTAATCTTCTCTTTAGTTCTTCAAAACATTCTTCACACTCTTTTTTCCAGACAAATTTAACCTCTTTACGTGTGAGCTTTGTTAATTGGTTAGCCAACAGGGCAAAATTCTTGACGAAACGTCGATAATATCCTGGTAAACCAAAAAAACTACGTACCTCAGTTATAAACGTCGGTGCTGGCCATTCATGGATTTCCTTGGTCTTAGAAGGATCATCAAAAATTACATCCTTAGAGACAATATGGCCAAGAAAAGAAATCTCCTGATGCCAGAATTTACACTTGCTAAACTTCCCATATAATTCATGTCTTCAAAGAGTATTTAGGATAATGCGTAAGTGATTTTCATGATCTTCATGGCTTTTGAAGTATACCAAGATATAATCAATAAATACCACTACAAAGGCATCAAGATATTCCTCGAAAACTATGTTCATTAGATCCATGAAAACAGAGGGTCCATTAGTCAATCCAAAAGGCATTACTGTAAACTCGTAATTCCCGTACCTTGTTCGAAATGCTATCTTTGGAATATCTTCCTTCTTCACACATAATTGATGGTATCCAGATCAAAGGTCAATCTTTGAAAAGTATTGAGTTCCATGTAGTTGGTCAAAAAAATCATTAATCAGAGGTAGGGGATACTTGTTCTTTATTGTTATAGCATTGATCTCCCTGTATTCAACACATAACCTCATAGATCCATCTTTCTTATAACCAAAAAGGACAGGGGCTCCCCATGGAGAAGCACTAGGGCGAATAAATCCTTTATTACTCAGTTCCTCTAGTTTCTTCTTCAGTTCAACTAATTACACCGTGGCCATTCTATAAGGGGTCTTTGATATGGGCCATGAACCAGGAATTAAGTCAATGGAAAACTCAACTTCTCGTTCTGGAGGATGTCCATGTAAATCTTCTAGAAACACATCAACATATTCTCTCACAATAGGTACATACTCTATTTGAATATTCCTTTCCTCATCCACAGTAATTTCATTCTTTTCCTCCCTAATAATTGAATTTAGTTGAGCTACTGGGGGTGGATCTTGATAAGAATTATGTGGCGATGATTCTGCTCTAAAGATAAGGTGGTCCTTATCATCATCATCAAGAATCGTAACCTCTTTCCTCTTACAATAAATTTTTGCATCATGGTCCGAAAGACAATCCATACTGTGGATTATATCAAATTCAATATTGGGTATGACAATGAGATCATCAGGTAAAGAACATTTAGGTGCTCTAATGGGAACTAATCGACAAAACTTTGTTGCAACAGTAGTTCCTTTAGGGGTTTTGACATACAACTCCCTTATTAAATCAAATTGGAAATATCTAATTTTCTTAGCAAACTGGGATGATATGAAACAATGCAATGATCCAGAATCAAATAATGCATTTTCTAAACTTGAGGAAACCATTAAATTACTTGCCACCACTTCTTTTGGAGCTTCTACTTCAGCAGTAGTGATAGCATAAGCCTGGCCTTGATCCCTTGGACTCTTCTGTGGTAAGTTCCCCTGACTCTTAGGACATTCATTTGCATAATGTCCCTTATCTCTACAATTATAGCATTCCATGTTGACAGCAACTCTCTTTCCCTTTCATTCATGAGCTTGGTGGCCTTTTTCAGCACACTTGTAACAGATTCATGTTCCCTTCAAGAAAGTACCGGGGTGTCTCTTCCCTCATTTACTGTAGGACTGATATTCAACTTTTCACTTCTTCCCCTTATTTCAATTTCCAGACTGATCAGAAGATATCTTCTTCTCTTGCTTTGCTTTAAAGTAATAAGACTTAGAGAATTCCTTTTCCGTCTTGATAGCACTTGAGAAAATGTCTTCGTACAACGAGAAGGTTTGCGAGACTAATGCTCGACGGAGAAAAGGTTTTAACCCATCAAAGAAACGATCAATATTACTTCTTGGGTTACATATGTAATCTGCAGCATACCTCGCTAACCTTGTAATGTTAGCCTCATACTTTGCGACATTCTCATCCTCCTTCTGCCTCAGACTCAGAAATTGCATTTCCATATCCGCTCGATGGTCTCGAGGAAAGTATTTTTCTAAGAATATCTCTTTAAACTCCCACCATTCCATATTTGATACTTCCTCATCTTTCTTCGTGTTTTTTATCAATTACCACCATTGATCAACATCTCCAGTAAGGCGATAGCCTGACATGACAACTTTCTCCTTTTCACTACTCCCCAAGGCATGAAATATTTTCTCTAAAGAATTTATCCATTGCTCAGCTACTATATGATTTTTACTCCCATTGAATGTTGGTGGTTGTTTCCTCATGAAACGGTCTAGCATTGATCCTCCATGTTGCGGATCAGGTTTCTCCATACGAGTAAGGTTATTATTCATATCATGCGTGAGTTGTCCCAATACGGTGAGAAGATGATCAGCACAAGTTGTATCACTAGCTCCACCAAAATTATATTGAGTAGGAGTGGAATCCCTACATGGAGTCCGTGCATTGATACAGTTTCCATTTCTTCCACTAGACGCCATTTCTAAACAATGGCATAAAGTAGATCAGTTTATGAATCGAAATACATAATTCAAAACTCATAAAACACTTTACATAAATAGTACAGTTTGTGGATATAATCCATAATCATAATAATGGTTTCTTTGAGGAAGTATATACTTATAATCCTTTCATAATGGTTTGTAAAGAAAATAAGAATAATCCTAAGAATATCCCCCGGGAGTGTCGTAACCAAGAGTGCAGCAAGGCCCGTTGTCGTGCACCAGTTCCCGTTCGAGTCTAGCTCAAAGCTGTGTTTTCGGGTTTTACCCCTAGGTACATCTGTGCCAGAGCCGCCTCTACCTGCTCGTATCCAGACATGGATGTATTGCTCGGAAAACTCACAAAATCTCTATAATACCAAAATTCTAGGAAGTTCTTCTATACTATTCCTCAAAGTCTATCTTAGGGCTATGTGCTCTAATCAGAGTTTATCTAAATCTAGCTTCCAAGGGTTGTACTAAACTTCCTCTGATACCAACTGTAACGCCCTAACCCCAGTTACCCAGAGTCTGTACATTATTACATTACATTGGCATGATCATAAGAAAGATCATGCCTCAATGACCTATTGGTTTAGTAGCCTTGGAAACACTAGATATATATTCTTATGTCTTACATTACATCATAAAAATGAAAACTACAACAATATAGATTCCATAGTCCATACTCATATCTTCACATACTATCCCTTCAGGTCATTCATAAATTACTTCTTCACATCCTGGGAAAGATAAAACATAGAAAGGGGTGAGCTCAGATGCTCAGTAAGGATAACAATATAGCAGAAACTTTCATAAATAAACATAAACATTTAAGGCAATGTATAACTAAAACAAAATCCTTTTAAACTTGAACTTCATCATAATATGGAAAAGATAAAATCAAATAATTCCATTTACTTATTCACATGGATATTCTACTAGTATAATAATCACATGCAATATCAATAACAACTTTCATAATGATGGAATGCATAATGGAAGACTATCATAACCATGTATCCAAGGACTCGTGTGAAGTCTACAAATAAGATTTTGTCAACACCTCGTGCCAAGACACTTGTTTGTCTCATGAGACCTACCTATGCATCGAGGAGCTTTAGTGGGCTCCACTCGTCACATATTAAGTCCAATGCATTCCTCATATGAATAGGTTTTGACATACCATAAACATTCGTATTAAAACTAGCATATGAAATGTCAATACTTTCTTCATAAACCATTAATGGTATAAAAATAACACATCCACAGTCAAAAATACCACAAAACATTAAATACAATAGAGATGTTTTGTATCATAATGAATCAACATCAAATAAGCTTAAAATCCATCAAAGGATGTTGACATTGATGAAATCAAAACTATTTTAGAGAAATATCTATTTTTTAGAAATAATTTAAAAGTCACATAATTATAAAATAATACATTTACTTTGAAAATATTCTTATAAACTTGTAAGGGAAGCTTTGAAAAAGTTATAAAGGTGGAAAATAGCCTCACCCGCCGTATAAGTTAAAAAAACATTTTTACCTTAAATTTGTCAAAAAGGTCCAAAAGTACGTTGTTTGGAAAACGACGGAAAGATTCCTTTCAAAAACGTATAGGTGTATAAATGAATTTAACACATTTTCTTTTTAATAGAAAAAAAGTTTTAGAAAGACATTTTTAATAAACATGGATGTGGATGATAACGAGGTCCTAGTAGATAATTGCATATAAACAACCTTTGATAATGAAGAGGTTGTGATGTAAACCCTTACCTTGAACTTTACCTTAGTCGATTGTATGTTAACCTTATGTATAATAGTTAAAACATTGTTATTAAATTATAGAATAATCATATACATCAATATGATATCATATATGATCTTTTAACATTTCTTTATTAATTTTATCTTAGTATTATCGTCGTTTCGGGTGATAACCGATTCGTTCTTCTTAAATGTTTGGTTACGTAAGACATGTTTGTAATGGATAGATTGTATCTTATTCATAATCAAAATGATATTAACATTATTTTTAACCCTCAAATGAGAATAATACTTGAATGGATATGATGGAGAATGGATCTCATCGCGTTCGTCGAGACGATAGTCCGTACGTACGCACGAACGCTACTGCCATTTCATTTTTCATTTTAAAAGAATCAAATCCAAATTATAAATAGGTATATTATTATTCCAGTATAATATAAAATTTTATATATGTTACTTATGTTCATTAACACCATATTTTATATATTCCATGTATGGTATGAACGAATCATATCATTTTAAGTGGGAGGTAGTCCGCACTTCCTCAAATGAAATTATCATATGTATATATAACCTGAAACGAATAATGGTATGATATAAAATGGAATTATAGAAGATTATATATAAAATATATATCATTAATATCATATTTAATTACAGTTCAATCATAATGGCCACCATGACAGGCGGTAAGATGTATTTGAACAATCATTTTTTCATGAGGTGTTAGTTTGCCATCCACAGAAACATTATGTTCATCATCAATTAGATGGAAGTGTGTGTAAGTGTAGTTCGAATCCTTCTTATAAAACATCCTAGTATATTGTGGATACTATTGTTGTTACAAAATAAAGGAAATAAAAATATTTTAGAGGTTGGAGAAGCAGTATAAAAGAAAACAATTTAAGAGAAACCGTTACCTTTAATTTGTGTAACTCTCATTGGTTTGAACCAAAGTTCTTCTTGAAGTGCCTTCTGCCTAAGGTGAGGCTTCAAGGAGTAGGAGAGGGATGTAGGGAGCTTAGTTGGGCAGAGTTTGGACGAGCCAAGTGGCTTGATATGTGTGAGGAATTGGGTAGAAGTGGTCTCTTTTTATAAGGGAGAGGAGGGGCTCTTTAGGAAAGAGTGAAAATATTATTTTATAATATAATGATATTAGGTTTATAATCGTCCAAAAATCATTGAGGTCGAATATAAGATGACTCATATTCGAAATACAATCATCCAATAGAAATTGGACATGTTTTAGATAATATATTAATCATTATAATCTTATTTATTTAAATGATTTATTAATGAGGTAAACATTGCATCATTATTGTGTCATATATAATTTAAATTATTTTATGTCTAAAAATTATACAATAAATACTATAATGTTGGAAATATTTTTATCTTTCTAATGAATATTTATAATGGAGAATATAACATGTATAGCTCTATGTAAAAATTGTTCTTCTAAAAGATAAAATCATATGTCATTTTTATATTTATTTTAACATTATTAATATAATGTGTCCCTACCAATTACAAGTGGCTCTATGGGGTCCAAAAATCGACCCAAGGAAGCCCATGGTCGGCTATGTGTCCACCAATAAGTTTATGAAACGTTTAAGGGTAATTTATTATTATTATAATATTATTTTGTTACCCTTATTTACCGGATTTACCCTTTAACCATGGTAAATAAAATATTTTCTGAAGTAATTATTCAAAATGTGTAAAAATAAAAGTTACCTATTTACATAATTTGGACATCCCGATTCGAAATATGGAATCCATTTTTCCAAATTCAAAACACAGAAGTGGCAGAAAATAATTTAAAATTAATACCGGTTGTTAAAACAAAAAGCGTGTTTTTAGGATATAATAACTATCAAAAGATGGACACTTGTTTATGTCCAGTTTAATTGTGAAATTATGTGCAATGATCAACATTGTATTAAATGGGAAAAATATATTCTAAATATACTTCAAAATCACTGAATATCATAATTTATCACTATTATTTATTTTGATTAAAAAAGTTGTTTTTAATTAAAATTTAGTAATTTTCACTATTCATCAAAATATAAAAGTTATCCGAAAAATACAAAAAATTTCACATTAGGATAATTTTGATATTCCGAATCCAAAAATGAAGTACAATTTGATAAATAAAATTTATAAATTTTCAAAAAGTAGGTATTACTATTCACAAGGGATAGTTTAATTAGTTGTGGTGTGTGTTAGAACTCGAGGTGGCGTACAACACACGCTATTGCATTATTCGAAGATAAACGTACCGTGGAAGCTTGGGGTGTTACAATGTAAAAGTCAAACAGGGGTAAAAATGAATTTAAAAATAATTTAGGAATATTAAAAACATTTTGAAAAACATTTTTGTGGACATGGATGAAAAATATAACCTAGTAAATACTTACGAATAAACAATCTTGGATAAGAGCGAGAATGGAATAGTCATCCCTTACCTTAGGTCCGATATGCTTTGTACATATCCGAACCTCCTGTATAATGAATTAAATAATGACATTTAATTGTTATAGAATCATATTCATTGTTATGATATCATATATTTTTCACTTATGACTTTATATTACCTGTTTTTTTGTAAATTCCATGTTAAAGCAGCGTTTTGTGTAAAATCGTATTATTTATCGTACCAGTTTGGACTTGTTGTTGTTGATATTATTATTACTTATATCATGATTTACTTACTTATATAATTTAAATATTGATTTATCTTTCATATATATTCAGTATATATATATATATATATAATAGATAGATAAATGAAATGAAATACACCGTTCATGGAGACTGTAGGCCGTTCGTACGCATGAACGCTGTTTTCCTTTCCTTATCGACTTGAATGGAAGTAAGTAGACGAAATATATATATAAATAAATCCATTTCATTTATAAGGTAATATATTTCAGTATTATTCATTATATATACTTTATAATAAATCTTGAATGGTTAATATGCAGAATGAATCTCATCGTGTCGTGGAGAAGGTAATCCGTACGTACGCAAAAGCGATGATATCGTTCCCATAATTATTTAATTAAATTGGAGTGGATGATATAATATCTCAAAATTAGTATGATGTTATGATAAATATATATAGTTATTCTTTACAACATTATTCTCATCCAAGTAAGGTGGTGGTGGAAAAACAGATTACACCACAGCATGGAGACGGTATTCCGTACATACGCAAGCGCGGTGATTTCATTTTCAATTGAATGGATAGAAGGTGAAATGGGGTTGTTTCATATTTATAATAACATATCAGTATATTATTTATATTTATGTTATCACATTATAATGAAACAACTAATGAATAATATGTTGAACATGAATGAAATTTGAATGAATCGGTAGGTGAGATTACCTCTTCTTTGACACACCTCTTTTAAGCTTCCTCCTAAGGAAAATTAGATGGACTTTTGAGGATATCAGAACCCCTATAATGTTTCTAGGGAAGTTTGGAAGGAAAATGGGCAGGGGTTTCCTGAGAATAGAAGCTCAAAATTGTGTAAATAGAAGAGAGAGGAGGTGCCCTTTTATAAGAAAGGAGACGGGCAACTTAGGAAAAACATAAAATATTATTTTATAATAATTTCATATTCAGATAATAATAGCTCCAAATTGATTTATTTCAAAGATAATGTGGGTATGGGTCTAAATCCTCTCATCCAATAGGTTTTAGACATGTTTAGGTTACTATTTTAACATTATCTTTTAGATTTATCTCTAAGTCAAATAATTTAACTTTTTTCCTTGTCTTCCTGTTTTCTTACTCTATATGGTTAATAAACATACTATAACAAGATAAAACGATCGCCAAGTTGTTCATTATTAATATATATAACCTTATATATTTCATTTGGCCAAACCATAGTGTTTTAGGAATAGAATAGAAATTAATAATATAATATTTGTTTTAAAAACTATTTTATGCCAATTTTGACACTATTTGGTAATTGATTTTTTTGAAAATCAATACAGCATGATTTGTTCTAAAAAATTTAATTAAATCTATAATACCATGTCATATAAACCTATAAAATTTGTGTAATTCTTAAAAATACTCAAAAATAAATTTATTTGGGTATTTATAACATCAATTATGGTAATATTTCATTAATAAGGTAATTCATGCATCATCATTGTGTAATAAATAAATTAGATTATTTAATGTCTAAAAACTATAAATAAAATACCATTAATTAGGAAATCCTTTTAGCTTTATAATGAATATTTATAGTTGAATTTATCTTATGTATAACTCCATATTGTAATTTTTTAGTTATTAAACATTTTTTTAACTCTTCTTTTAATAAAATAATAATAAGTGTCCGAATCTAATCCATGTGGACCTAAAGGGTATTATTTTATTCCTAAGTTTGTTTTTAGTCTAATTAAACCTATCCAACAGAATTATGACATGTGTTATGGTATTAATTATATCATTTTTAACCCTTGATTACCCTTTTTACTTTTAACCGCGGTAAATAAAAGTAATAGTTACTATTCACCAGCAAAATTATCTTATTAAACCACATTTTACTCCTTGATATTAACTTTTTCTCCTGGATTTTCAATATTCAACTCACAGAAGTGGTAAAATTATGATTTATATACAATTTCCAATGCTTCTAAGAGGTTGGTAAAAGATGATGAAAAGTTCAATAACATTTATATATATATATATATATAATTATTATAAAATGACTTCAATGAATAACATTGAACTTATATAAGTTTTATGTATCTATTTTGACCTTAAATAAATTTAATTAAAATAAATTATTATTTAAATAAAATTTCGGTTTTAACCAATAACTTGGTGTTTTCACTATTTATCAAAAATTGAATGTTTTCAGAAAAATACAAAAATTTCACCCAAGGATAATTTCTATATTCTGAATTCAAAAATGAAGCCCATTTTGAATAAAAAAATTTTGTAAAATTTTAAAAAGTTGTTATTACTATTCATAACGGCTATATAAAAACATATCATTGTTTAGTGTAAATCGGTATTGCGTACAACACACGCTATTGTGGAAGGTTGCGATTGTGTGTAAAGCAAGCCAAGTCAGGGTTGCGTGTAGTGAAAGATTTCATTGTTGTTGTGTATAATATAATCTAAATATATTTCATTAATACATTGAATATATATATATAGACACTCAATGTTGTGTAGAATAACTTCTATCAAACCAACTTGATATTTTGTGTAACACGATCCAAGAATAGTGTTGCGTATACTGAAAGTTAATATGGTGTAGCGTATAGTGCATGATAATCTTGGTGTAGCATACAACACATGATATAAAATAAATTAAAATGAATACTTCTCATAAAATCTCAGGTTGTTATATTCTACCCCACTTAAAATGAATTTCGCCTTCTAAATTTTTCATTGTTATAAATGGTTTTCTACTTGAAAGTGTATTTAATAGAAACCCACATAGTAAAAAGGAATACCAAAACAAAACATTAAAAACTAATGTATGAAATGTAATGGTCACCCAAATTAACCAATCATTGGGTTTCCATATAGGACAACATAGATGAAAATATGGACATGGAAGAGAAATATAACCATCATGTTTTTATGTAGAGTGATAGAGAACATAGGTATGAAAAAGCCAAAAATCAAAAATCCATAAATTTTTGATGATTTATGGTACCGTCTGATTCATCAGATATGAGGGCAATATGACAACATTTTTGTTTTTCAATATCATATCACAAATGTTGAAGAATTTTTGAAGTAAAATAAATACTTACATGATTTTGGTAAAATCTCACTGTTGTTCATTCCATGAACAATTTCCACATCATCTCTTAACGAAATGAAGTTGAATTTGTCTTCCGTGAAGTGTTAGTGGATCATGCAATATAATGATAGGTCATTCCATCTATCTCAAACATATGTTTAGAAATAGTTATATAATAAGTCCATTTATAGTGGGATTAATCATATAAGGTTCCATAAATGGACTTATAATTCATCTATAATAAGACATAATAAAATAAAACTAATTTCTGCAAACCAGGGACTTACTATAGGCCCATGGTAGGTGATAATGGCCTGTCACACTTCAGTTTTGGGTACGATTACCACATCCTTGTCTGATGCGACCGGTTGTCCCTCATCCTGCCGATTGTTTCTTTTTCTAAAACTACATTATTATAACATTCCTGCAATAATATCAAAAAAAGTTCTATCCTTAAAGAATACTATCTTGTGTCTAACATAATTTATTCCAATCTTTAGGCTTATCCAAAATACTTTGGTCCAAGCTCATAGTATAATGAAAATGATTACATGAATGATCATATAACAAGAATGAGAAAACCATCATTTATCCCCCGTATATCATATGATATATCTTATTGGTCACATTCCAAACATGTGAATTCTTTAATCATGTATTCTCTTGAAAAATGAATACCAATTGAATCTTAGTGAAAAAATGAATGTTGTCAAAAGATAACTGTTTCCACATACCAAAATCCCAAAATTTCTATATACTCAAATCATGATATCACTTTGTCCTTTTATCGGTCATGAGCTCATGAATACTATCAAAAATTTCATTTCCTCCTTTTCCCTTCATTATGTGCATATCATCCACTTTCCAAAACTATTGCAATCTGTTTTCATGGTTACCAGTACCATATAATTATTAAAAACCAATAAATAGATATTCCATAATTCCATGACACCATAAATGAGATTCCATGATACTATTTTCAAATTCCATTACCTAAACAATTAATCATTCCACAACATCATTTTCGTACTCAACATCACAAATAGTGATCGCATGTGACTTCCCTTTATCTTTTTTTAAGAGGTTTCTCATGTGGATCATCATTAACCATTGGATTAGGGAATTGATTAGCATAATGAACCATTTACCTGATCTTGAAGCATTGTATTGTTGGTGGAGTGTTCTCTGTTGTCTTTTCTCTATTCATGTCATTCGAAACTTTTTTCCCATTACGTCGGCACTTAGCTACTCAATGAACTTCTTTTCCACACTGGAATCATTTTCTAGTACCTTTTAATAAATCTCCACTATGATTCTTTCTACACTTTGAGAAGAAAAAACATTCACCTTATTTTCACCATTGTTTTGAGATTTTTCCTTGAGTTCCATCTTTCGTTTCTTGTCAAAACCATGAGATGGATATGTAACACCAACTTCTATTTTTACCTTGATAGTACAATGCTCAATTTCTTTATAGTTATTAAAGTCTCTTATAGCTAATGCCCTTCGAAGACTTTTTTTTCCACTGAAGAATCAATCAACATTACTTTCAGGTGGGATGATAAAGCCTGATGCATACATTGAAATCCTTGTAAAACCCACTTCGTATATACCAAAAAATTCATCATCCTTTTGTTTAATCTCAAGGAACTCCTTTTCCATCATTGTTCGAAGAATATGAGTGAAGTACTTATTGAGAAATATGTTCTTGAACTCATCCCATTCCATGGATACAGTTTCATCTTGGGGCCTTGTATTCGTAATTAGAGTCTACCACTGATCTGCTTCACCTTATAACCATTAAACAACCAAAATGAATTTTTCATGTTCTGAATAGAAAAGTATTGAAAATATATTTTCAATGATACTAATTCATTGTTCACCAACAAGTGGATTAGATGACCCATTGAAAGAAGTTGGATGTTGACTCATGGACTCAATAAAATATTGTTCCTTCACTCCTTATTTGGAAATCCATAATGATTCATATATTGTGTAAGTATATCAATACAATTTTTCACTCCATCTTCCATAACATTGGTTTGTTCATGAGGAAAATCATTGCATTTCCTATTACATTGATCAACAGAGTTCCATCGGGTTCCAACCATCGTCTAAAACCCAAAAAGAAAAATGTGAGGGGAAAAACTCATGCAAAGAAAACAACATAATAAAGTGGGATTACATTAAATATATAACATCTTAGGTTTATTTCTAAAATTGTTACCGTAATTCTAGGACTATAACATATACCCATACTTCTCCCTAGAGACATCCCTAGACATACCTTAGAAATATCTCTAGAGATTTTGCTAACGTTTTCGCATCCTAGTTTCCAAAGGATAACATAAACTCTCCGCTGATACCAACTATAGAGACCCAAATATGACGTACATAGACATTAAATTACTTTTGTGGAATTCTTAATTCATAACAAAAACAGACAGCAAATGACCGTAATAGTTTAGTGCCATTGGGAACTTAGAACATAATCTTCTATTCTTTGTGAAAGATCTTCATCATCACCCATAATGATCTTCCCCTTTTTTCATTCCTAAAACCATTATTTATATCCTAGAAAAAAGAAAAAATATAATGGTTGAGCTCAATTTCTTAGTAAGGGTAAGCATGGATAAAATAAAACAAACCATATACATTTGATCTTCAAAACATAAACATAGATTTTACACTTCAAAATCATGACTTGTGAAATAGATCTTGGCAGTACGTAAGGAATAAGTCATAAAACAACATCAACCTTGATAAAATAGCATGGGAATAAAACATATAATAGTGGAAAAAAATTATGCACATGATATGATTTCTATAGTAGCCATGGAATTGCTACCAAGACCATCTTAGTGGACAAAGTCCCATTCTGAATCGAGTTCACTCCTCATTCCAGTCCTGTATCAGTGAACCAGATTAACTTACCGTTCCATCCATGTATATGTAATGAGATATACATATTTTCCCAATGCATTTTAGGTAGATATAGTTCCCACCCATGTCATAATGAAATCATTCTTACATGTGCCACAACATAAACATAATTAATTCATCATAACCCAGAGAATAAAAAAGGGTTTCATAAACATCATCCCATCATAACATAATCCATATACAAAAATTGGATATCATTTATTCACAAAAAAAGTAAAACCATGAAAATAATAGTGATATTATACTTGAAACATACGCATATAAAATAATTTCATCATAGATGGAAAATGGTTCTGATAAATCACTTGAAATTAATTCATGAGAAAAATATCCTTTCTTTTTAAAAATAATTTTCTTTTCACAAAATTCCACGCAATTTTATAAGAAAAGGAATTTATTGAAAATAATCAAGAAATTATGTAGAGTAAACTTCATGAAAATAAGGTGTTATGAACCCTAAAAATCTGTTCTACCATATACTTTAAAAAAAAATTATTCTCGTACTTTTCCCAGAAAAGTCAAAAAGTTCCTCGTTTTGTAAACAGAAGAAAGATCCCTTCCGTAACTCAATGTAAAAGTCAAAGAAGGATAAAAATGACACTAAACACACATGGAAGAATATTACAAACATTATTACAAACATATTTATGGACATTGATGAAAAATATACCCCAGTAAATACTTATGAATAAACAATATCGGATAAGAACGAGATTAGAATAGTTATCCCTTACCTTAGGTCCGATATGCTTCGTACATATCTGAACCTCATTTATAATGATTTATATAATGGAATTTACATATTATAGAATCATATTAATTGTTATGATATCATATATGGTTCACATATGACTTTATATTACCTGTTCTTTTGTAAATTACATGTTAAAGCAGCGTTTTGTGTAAAATCGTTTTATTTATCGTATGTGTTTGGAATTTTTGTTCATGATATTATTATTAATTATATCATGATTTACATAAATCCATAATATAAATCATGATTTATATATCATATATATTTAGTATACATATATATAATATATAGATAAATGAAATGAAATACAATGTTCTTGGAGACGATAGACCGTACGTACGCATGAACGCTGTTTTCCTTTCCTTATTGACTTGATTGGAAGTAAGTAGATGAAATATATGTATACATAAATCCAGAAGCTTTATCATGTCATATATTTTATTATTATTCATCATATATACTTTATAAATATTTTCTAATCATTTACATGGAGAATTTATCTCATCGCGTCGTGGAGACGGTAATCCATACGTACGTACGTGCGATGTTATCGTTCCCATAATTATTGAATTGAATTGGAGTGGATGATATAATATATCAGAATCATTATTATGTTATAATAACTATATATAGTTATTATTTACATCATTATATCCAGTCAAGTAATGTGGTGGTGGAAAAACAGATTACACAACGGCGTGGAGATGGTATTCCGTACCTATGCACGTGCAATGATTTCATTTTTTGTAGGATGGATAGAAGGTGAAATGGGGTTTTTTTCATATTTATAATAACATATAATTAAATTATTGATTCTAATGTTATTTCATTATAATTAAACAACTAATTAATTACAAGTTGAATAAGAATGAAAATTGAAAGAATCGGTAGAAGAGATTAACTCTTCTTCGACGCTCCTCTTTTAAGCTTCCTCTGAAGGCACTAGAGATGGTCTTTTGAGGAGAGAGGGACCTCTATAATGAATCTAGTGATGTTAAGAATGGAAATGGTCAGGGTTTTCCCAAACTTCAATTAACTAAATTTTGTAAATATAAGAGAGAGGAGGTAACCTTTTATAAGGGAGGAGAGGGGCGCCTTATAAAAAACATTAAATATTATTTTATAATTTAGTAATAATAGGTTTGTAATAGCTCCATATTTATTTATTTCGAAAATAAAGTGGGGATGGGTCAAAATATTTTCAGCCAATAGGGTTTTGACAAGTTTAGATTACCTTCTTAACCTTATCAATTAGATTTAACTATATGTTAAATAATTTTACTTTTACCGTGTCTTCTTGTTTTCTTACACTATATGGTTAATAAAAATACTATAAAAAGCAAAAATAACCCCAAGTTTTACATTATTAATATATAAAACTTTATATTGGTCATTGGGCCAATCCTTAGATTTTTATGAATATAATAATAATTAATAATATAATATTTTTTTTAAAACTATTTTATGTCAATTTTGACACTATTTGGTAATTGATTTTTGTGAAAATCATTACAGCATGATTATTTTAGAAACAATTAATTGAATCAATAATAAAATGTCATATTAACCCATAAAATTATTTTTAGTTAGAAAAAGTCTCAAATTAAATTTATTTGGGTACTTATAACATCAATTATGTTAATATTTCATTAAAAATGTAATTACTGCTTCATCATTGTATAATAATTAAATTAAAATATTTAATGTCAAAAAATTATAAATAAAATACCCGTATGTAGAAATATTTTTATATTTCTAATAAATATTTACATTCTAAATTATCTTATGTATAACCCTATATTAAAAAATGTTTTATTTATTAAACTATGATTTTAACTCTTTTAACTATTCTTTATGTAAAATAATAATATGTGTCCTAATCTAATCCCTGTGGACCGAAAGGGTGATATATTATTCCTAAGTATTTTTTTGGTTGAATTACACATATCCCATAGAATTAAGACATGTTTTAGGGTAATAACAATATCATTTTCTACCCTTGATTACCCAATTTACTTTTAACCGTGTTAAATAAAAGTAAAAACTTTCTAATCACCAAAAATTATTTTTATCTTATTGAACCACATTTTACTATTTGATATTATCTGTGTCACTCATATTTTTGAAATTCAACTCACAAAAGCCGTAAAATTATGATTTATGTACAATTACAAATGCTCCTAAGAGTTGGGTAAAAGACGTGAATAGTTCAATAAAAATTTTATATATTTAAAATTATTATAAAATGACACCAATTAAATACATTCAACTTATATAAGTATTATGTATATATTTTGACCTAAAATAATTTCAAATAAAATAAATAATTATTTAAATAAAAAGTGGGTTTCAACCAATAACTCAGTGTATTCACAATTCATCAAAAATTGATTGTTTTCATAAAAATACCAAAATTTCACCCTAGTCTAATTTAGATATTCTGAATTCAAAAATGAAGTCCATTTTGAATGATAAAATTTATAAAATTTCAAAAAGTGGGTATTACTTTTTTTAACAGCTATATAATAACATATCATTGTTTAGTGAAACTCGGTATTTCATACAACGCACGCTATCGTGGAAGGTCACGATTGCGTGTAAAGCAAGCCAAGTCAGGGTTGTGTGTAGTGAAAGATTGAATTGTTGTTGTGTATAATAGAATCCAACCATATTTCATTTATATAGTGAATATATATATACACATTCAATGTTTCGTAGAATAACATATATTTACCGAACATGAAATTTTGTGTAACACGATCCAAGAATAGTGTTGTGTATACTGCAAGCTAATACAGTGTTGCATATAGCACAAGATAATCTTGGTGGGGGATAAAACATAAGATATCAAATAATTAAAAATAACACTTCCCATAAAACTCAGGTAGTTACATAGAGTCACCTGACATCCTCCAACTAAAACAATCAATCTAGGCTTGAACCATCGATAGCCAGTCCATATCTATGATTACTTTTTCAGGCCCCATGACTATTAAGAAGTGATCCCATACAAAACACTCATCACTAGTAGTCAAATTGAAATGATCAAATAAGTGAACAGTTGCTAAGTAACAACCTGTCAATGTCTCCAAGAACATGGGTTGAGCCTAAGGCTCAACTAAAATCACTATGTATTGAACAAAATAAGTATAATGGAAGGATTTAATCACACCTATGTTCATCAATATGACATATAAGGTAGAAAATAAATAGATCATACATCATATCATTAATGTAGCCTCATGTTAATGGGACTTCGATGGATATAACTAGCCTCATCCCAAACCACAAGTCCCATATGTTTAATGTAGAACACTTGGGGTTCATTGTTTTAATCGGTCAATACATATAACACCTCTTGTTGCTCTACCATCCTCTCTTCCACATATGCAACACTGTGGAACACCATTCTCCTTCTTCTTCCATGCCTTATAAATCCAGTAACTATCTCTTGATCACTTGCATGATGGGTCATAAAATCCCATTCAAGATGTCATGGCCATCATATGTGAAACATCACATATCCCTTAGCTGAATCAAGCCATCTCGAGAGCCATGTTTCATTGAAGTTATGTTCTAGGATCGTCTCTTGAAGCATCTAACATGCTTGGATTACTATGACCGCAATTATAACTATTATAAAACCATACATTAACTACACTATAATAAGAATTATCAAGTCTAGAAAAGAGTTGAGTATATGAGTGTGGTGAATAGCCATGGCTTTTATCAGCACAGAAAATGTACTATTAAAGGGGTCATTTATTGGCTCTAAAAATATATGATAAATTGAACCTTTATAAGATAATTTAAAATCACTAATAAAGGAAATGTTTATTATTTCTTTAATTTAGATTTTCTAAAGAAACAATTTATCAGTGATTTTTGGTGTGCAGAGAAAGTATACCTTTACCAGTGCTTTTAATAGAACAGATAAATGTTGAATTTATCAGCACATTTAAAAGGGATTGTAAAGGGACATACTAAAGTGTGATGAAATAGCACACCAAAACTCCATATACACACTAGATATCCAAAGAACAACTCTCAATAAATTATTTAAATAAGATAATATTTACAATACAATCATAAGAAGAAAAATTCTATTATATACATTTCAAATATTAGATCATACAATTACATAAATAAAAATTATTACAAGCATTAAAAAACATCAATGATTAATTATCTTTTAATCCTAACCCAAATAATGTTATTTTCAACAAACCACCCATTTGTGCGATAAATAATACACATGTACAATAAAAAAAATCTTATGTTAGTCACAACATAAAGAAATAAATTAGTAGAAAGTGTTATTTTTACTAAAATTAATGTCAATTTTAAATAAAAAGTCCAAATTAGAGTCATACTAGTCACACCATGCATGAGATTAAGATGTGGCATATTCCAAACCATCTCAAATGAAATTTGGATCAATATTCTAACTTATCAAAACAATCTGAATGTGTCATGTCATTTTTGAGTACGTCTGTTGTCTTTTTTACTAAAATGTAATTTTAATCTGGAAAAACACACTTTTCAATAATTTAGATCATAGAATGTATCAGTTTGATGTAATATAGATTACTACACATGAAGAATGAATTATGAATCATTGTACTAAATTATAAAAAAAATTGAGCGTGTTTGATCAGTTTTCAATGAGTGACAATTTTGTACTAAAATGTCAATTTTTAACTAATAACAGACGCCATGAGTCATGTCAAGAAAATTGTGTATTGGATTGAGGTGAGGAAGATTAAAACATGTCAAAAATGACATATATATAGTTTTATTAATATATCAAAACAATGATAATGTTTTTTCTATGATTTTTGTAGGATAGTTTCCCATTTTAATAAAATAGATGACAATTTAAAATAAGAAGACACAGTTTGAGTCATACAAGTCCCACTGTGCATCATAATGAGGTACGACTGATTCCTCCACATCCCAAATAATTTATGGATCATAGTATTAAACTATCAAGACAATGTGAATATGTGTTCTTGGTTTGAGTATGTTATTTTTCCTTTTTACTAAAATGTAATTTTAAAATTGAATCATTAACTTTGAATCTTATCAATCAAATTTCGTATCAGATTTAGGTGATAATGATTCCTATACATAAAAAATGATGTAGGTATAATTCTTAAGATTTTTTTAAACAATTTTAATTGGTTTTATTGGTTTTTTGTAGGATAGTTTCCCATTTTTCTAAAATTGATTTCAATTTTAAATGAAAACACACACCATGAGTCATATCTGTCACAACATGCTTCATATTGACGTGCGGTAGAATCAGGAATGTCTAAAATCACTTGAAGGTCATTTTAATAATGTATCAAAACAATCTGAATGTTTTTTTGCAGTATTGAGTAGTAAAGTTTGTTTTTAAGAAAAATGATATGAACATTAAATGAAGGCATAGTTAGAGTCATACTTGTCACACCACACATTAGTTTGAGGCACGATGGATTGCAACAAATTCCAAATAACTTATTCATTGTTGTTATAAAGTATCAAAACACGATGAATGTGTTTTCTATATTTTGAGTATGTCAGTGGTCATTTTTACTAAAATCTCATTTTAAAATTTAAACATGCACTTTGAATCACGCTAATCACATCTTGTATTATATTGATGTGAGATCAATTCATACACATCACAAATAATTTATGAATTGAAAACCTAAATAATTACAAAAATCCAAGCTTGTCTTCTTAGTTTTCAGCGAGTGATAATTTTTAATGTGAAATTTAGATTTCAAACTATTAATAGTCACATTGAGGTAGTTTTCTTTTTTAATATAATTAATATCAATTTAAAATATAATGATGTATGTTGAGTCATATCAGTCACATTGTGTGTCAGATTGAGGTGTGACTGATTCCTGCACATCCCAATGTCTCCAAACAATTCAAACTATTAATATTTCCATGATTTCCATTTATATAATTTGTCATACCCCAAAAACTCCATTAGCAACTTTGAACAATCCACGTCAACTAAAAAATTATACCCCATATATAAGAAATTAATTAATCTGAGTAATACTAAAAAGAAACAACTTAAAAATAAATATGATTTTTTATAATAATTTTATGGACCTTGATTTTGATATGTGAATATCAATATTACATATGGGATTGAGGGTTTTTATGAACTTTAAGGAATGTAATAAATATTAACACTATTTGGGAAAAAGGTTTTTAGGGAGAAGAATTCTGTAAATGTTTTGGTGTTGAAAGGAATTATTGATGGAGAGAGCAGACCAACTCAAACAAAATAATCCATATGTATATGAAAAAAATTATTATGTTTGTAAAAATAAAAAAAATAAATAAAACATAAATAAGAAAAAAAAACATTAACTACATGGACAATGATGTTACTATGGAAACATCAACATTACCACTATTATTGAGCAGTGTTAGTGGAATTTTTTTAAATAAAAATGGCAGTGGAGTGAACATTATGAATGTGATAAATGCAACACCACATGGGTGAAAATGTTTGAGGGATAAGAAACATGAATTTTGGAAAGATCATATAAGGTCTGTGACATTCATAAATCATATAATTTCCCGAGGTATGTAAAAGATTTAATTTTTTTATGTATTTATGAACAAATGTTTTCATTCGTTGTTTTATAACCCTTACTGAGATTTTTATGCTCATCCCATGTTTTGAAATTTTTCACAGGACATAAAGATGAATAGGGTCAAGTATGGGATCAAGGAAATGTCATGTTGTCTAAAACATAGAACTAGACCTGTCTCTTTTTTTTCAAGAGTTTTTATTTTATGGATAAAAATAAAAATTTTGTAGATGTTTCTACCTTGTAATCTTTTGAGATGTTATAGTTATGTCATAATTCTCTAAAACTCTAAACCTGAAAAGATCCTCAATGTGAATTATTCATTTAATTCAATATAATGTAATTTTAAATCATAAAACATAAAGGTAACTTGTGGAATCCATATCATACTTACATTTTAGATAACACAGATACATAGGGAGTTACTTTGGAATACCCATCACAGTATATTCCTTAAATATCATAGGAGAAACATTCACGTTTACCTCCTTCACATTACCCAATGCATTATAGAGATATCCCAGGCTCACCCACCCTAGGTTTATCACGAAACCACTCATATAGGTAAATAATTCCCAAGAACCATAACATGATCATAACACATAACATAAACATAAATATAATGACCAATAGTTTTCATACATTGTTATTACTTCAAAATTGAAGCATAATTATGACAACATGTAACAAAACCAGGGTAAGACCGTATATGTATAGTGTCTTTAGAAATTGGGAAACATAAACAAATTGTTCATAAATCTTCTACAATGTCTCCCATTTATTTCATCATATCTAGAGTCCCTTTTAGCATATCCTACTTAATATCCTTCTTCCTGACCTAGGGAGAAGAAAACATACAAAACGGTGAGCTCAAATGCTCAGTAAGGGTAAAAAAAAGAAATGTCAATCACATAATATTCATAAGAACATAACATTTTGGAAATCTTAACCTGCAAAAGGGATCATAATTTCATAAAATGGGATAAATAATAGAAGTGAAAGTGATATCCCAATAATCATATATAAAACATGAAACTTTGTGGCATGCACAAATAATCATATAAAATAATTTCTTATTAGTTGAGACTCATTACCAAAACTATCTTTGAGGACAAAGTCCATTTATGAACTGAGTTCACTCCTCATTCCAGTCCTGTATCACTGAACCGGTTTAACTTTCCATTCCAGCCATGTCTATCTCATGATATATAAATATTACTCAATGCATTAGAGGGAGATATCGGTCCCACCCTTCTCATAATGAATCCTTTCTTATGCGTGCCACAAAATCATAAATCATACATCATCGCATAACCCGTGTGATAATAATGGGATTCTTAAACAACATGAAATCATATAAACAATTTATAAAGGACTTAATAAATATAATTCCATCACATAATCAAATCAATGTAATAATAGGGATGGAAGAAAAACCCTGTATTATCTTAGATGGAATTTAAATTTGATAAAACATTTGAACTCCATTCACGAGGAAAATATCCTTTCTATTTCAAAAACATTTTCCCTTGCTTAACATGTAATAAAATATTAAACTAAAAGAAGTTAATTAAAAAAAACTTGAAAATATGTAAAGAATGATTCATTGAAATAATGATCTATGAATCCATTCATGCTGTATAAGTTAAAAAACATTTTTCGCGTACTTTGGCAGGACAAGTGAAAAAGTACCTCTTACGAAAAACGACAAGAGATTCCTTTCATATCGTTTTCTAAAAACATACTGAAGGGTAAAATTGGATTTAAAAAATTGTAAGAGGATATTATTAGTATTATATATTGATAAAACATGGATGTGGATGATAAATACACCCCAGTAAATACCAAAGTATAAACAATCTTGGATAGAAATGAGATTGTGAGATTTTCCCTTACCTTAGGTCCGATTTGCTTTGTACGTGACCGAACCTCTTGTATAATGATTTAAATAATGTTATTGACTTATTCCAGAATTATTCACATTGATATTATATCATATATGGTCATTTTCTTTGCTTTTTATTAGTAATACTTCATTGTTACTTGTTATTCAGGTGTTTATTGCTTTTTGTTCTTATGCGTGTTTTGCCGAATAAATTCTTATTATTATTGTGAGGTTATATATATCTCATTTAAAGAATGGTATTTGTGTAATATATATCATATTTATACATTAATTTAATTTAGATAATCATAATACAATGAAGATCATATAGAACAAGTCCCATCACATCGTGGTGACTGTAGGCCGTATGTACGCACGAGCGATGATATCATTCCCATAATCGTAGAATCTTTTTGAAGTGTATGTATAATATTTCAGAATCAATATTAATTTACAATAATCATATATAGCTATTATTTACACCATTATACCCATCCAAGAAAGGTGGTGGTGGAAAACAGATTACACCACGGTGTGGAGATGGTATTACGTATGTACTTAAACGCGGTGATTTTGTTTTCCGTAGGATGGATAGAAGGTGAAATAGGGTTGTTTCATATTTATAATTACATATCAGTATATAAGTGACACTGATGTTTTTACTTTATCAATAAACAACTAATTAAGAAGATGTTGATGAAGAAAGAAATTGGAAAGGATCGGTAATGGATATTACCTCTTCTTTGAAACACCTCTTCATAACCTCCTCATAGGGAAATAAAGATGGTTTTTGAAGAATACAAGGACCTCTAGGATGATTATATATAAGTGGAGAAGAGATTTTTGGCAGGGGTTGGCCGATATTGAATGCTCAATGTGGTGTGAGGAGGAGAGGGACGAGGTGCCTTTTTATTAGGGAGGAGAGGGGCACCTTAGGAAAACATAAAATATTATTTTATAATAAAGTAATATTCAGTTTTAATAGCCCCAAATTGATTTATTTATATGCTAAGGTGGGGATTGGTCAAAATAATCTCAACCAATAGGTTCTGGACATGTTTTGGTTACTATTTTATCCTTATCACTTAGATTTAACTCTATGTTAAATAATTTAACTTTTACCATGTCTTTTTGTTTTCTTACACTATATGGTTAATAATCATACCATAACAAGCCAAAAGAACCCAAAGTGGTTCATTATTAATATATATATATTTTTATTTAATTCATTTGGATGACCCTTAGATTTTTAGGAATGAAATAACAATTAATAATATAATACTTGTTTTAAAAACTATTTTATGACGATTTTGACACTATATGGTACTTGATTTTTGTGAAAATCATAAAAGAATGATAAGTTCTAACCAAGTTAATTACATCAACACTAACATGTCATATTAACCTAGAAAATTAGTGTAATTCAAAAAAAGTCTCAAATTACATTTATTTGGTCATTTATAACATTAATTATGTTAATATTTTCTTAACAAGGTAATTACTGCATCATCGTTGGGTCATAAATAAATTAAATTATTTAAAGTCTAAAAATTATAAATAAAATACCATTACGTTGGAAATCTTTCTAGATTTATAATGAATTTTTATAATAGAATTTATCTTATGTATATCTCTATATTAAAAATGTTTTAGTTATTAAACTTTGATTTTAACTATTTTAACTCTTCTTTAAATAAAATAATATTAAATGTCCTAATCTAATCCAGGTGGACTTAAATGGTCATATTGTATTCATAAGGTTGTTTTTGGACTAAATAAACTTATCTAATTGATTTAGGAAAATTGTTAGGGAAATAATAATATCAATTTTACCTTTAATTACCTTATTTACTATTAACAGCGGTAAATAAAAGTAAAAAGGTACTATTCACCAAAAATTATTTTCATCCCATTAATCCACATTTTACTTACTAATATCAACCGTGTCTCTAGGATTTTCTAAATTCCTTTCACATAAGTGGTAAAATTATGTATTATGCAAATTTTCAAACTCTCCTAGGAGGTGGGTAAAAGACGGTGAAAAGATTAATAAAATTTTTATATATCTAAAATTATTATAAAATGACTTCAATGAATTACATTGAACTTATATAGGTATTATATCTCTTTTTACAGAAAATAAATTTAAATGAAATAAATTATTATTTAAATAAAATCTCGGTATTCAACCAATAACTTAGTTTTTTCACTATCCATCAAAAATTGAATGTTTTCAGAAAAATACCAAAAATTCACCCTAGGCTAATTTTAGTATTCCGAACCAAAAAATGAAGTCCAATTTTAAAGGTAAAATTTAAAAAAGTGGTTATTACTATTCATAATGGCTAGATTATATATCATTTTAATAGCATATCGTTGTTTAGTGAAACTCGGTATTGCGTACAATGCAAGCTATCGAGGAAAGTCGTGATTGCATGTAAAGAAAGTCAAGCTAGTGTTTTGTGTAGTAAAAGATTCCTTTGATGATGTATATAACATAAAAACAAAATATTTCTCATAAAAATATCAGGTGTTACATTCTACCCCCCTTAAAATGAATTTCTACTTCAAAAATTTTCACTTTGAAACAAATAGATGAGGATACCTCTCCCTCATCATATCCTCCAGCTCCTAGGTGGCCTCTTCTAATTGATGGTTTCTCTATAAAACATTCAACAAGAAAGTGGTCTTTTTCCGTCGGACTTTTTTGCTATGATCCAGAATCTCTATCAGTTGTTCTTCACAAGAAAGATCTTACTCTATCGGTACAACGTCTGAGCTGAGTACATGTGAAGGATCGAGTATGTTATTTCTCAGGAGAGATACATGGAGCAACTTCTGAACTTGAGAGAGATTTGGTGGAAGTCCCAATCGGTAAGCTACCTTCCCAACATGATCTATTATATCGAAAGGACTGATATACCTAGGGATTAACTTTCCCTTCTTCCAAAAGATCATTACTCTCTTCCAGGGAGATATTCTTAAGAACACTTTATCACCAACATCAAACTCAAGGTCTTCTCTTCGGTTATCGGCATAACTTTTTTGTAGACTCTGAGCTGCTCTTATGTGTTCTTGAATAGATCGGACCTTTTCTGCTATCTCATCAACAAGATTAGGTCCTAATAGCTTTCCTTGCCCAACACCATCCCAGCAAGATGGTGTTTTGCATTTCGTTCCATAGAGATCTTATTAAGGATCCATCTGAATACTGGAGTGAAAGCTATTATTAGAAGAAAATTCCACCAATTTTAGGTGTTGATACCAACTACCTTTGAAATCTATAGAGCAGACTCTCATGATATCTTCTAGAGTTTGAATTGTCCTCTCAGACTGACCGTCTGTCTAAGGAAGATAAGTAGTGATGAAACTCAACTCTGTATCTAGGGTATGCTGAAGACTTCGTGAAAACATTGAGGTAAACCTCAGATCCCGATCAGATATTATGGAAAGTGGTACTCCATGCAATCTTACCACTTTTTTTACATATATCCTAGCATGCTGATCAATAGATAAATACTCTCTTATAGCAATGAAGTGTGTCGAATTCGTAATTCGATCATCTATAACCCAGATAACATTATTGACTTTGGATGTATTAGGATGTCCGGTGACAAAGTCCATAGTGATGTTTTTCTATTTCTATTCGGGTATGGGTAATGGTTGTTACATCCCCTTAGACTTCTGTCTCTCAACTTTAACTTGCTGACAAACCAAGAATCGAGAGACATATTCAACAACATCTCTTTTAATTCCATCCCACTAGAAGTACTCTTTTAGGTCTCTATACATCTTCGTGCTTCCTGGATGAATAGAGAATGAAGAATTATGAGCCTCATCCAGTAGCTCCTTCTTTAATTCTGGAATGAGAAGAAAACAAACCTGATTCATGAACCTTATTTTCCCATCACAATCAAGGTTGAATTTAGGAACATTTCTTACCTTCTTTTGTAACTCTACATATTCATTCTGCGCCTCTTTAATCTTCACATGTATATATGGTTGAACATCTATTTGATAAAGATAAGATTTTTCCCCTTACATTATGATTCCAAGATCCATGCATTGTAAATCCATAAATATTAGATCTTTTGAGATCATCATCATGGATAAGCTAGCATGGTATTTTCGACTTAACGCATCTTCCACCTTGTTCGTTTTCCCAGGGTGGTAATGAATTGAGCAGTCATAATCCTTAATCAGCTCCAACCATCTTCTTTGGGGCATATTCAGTTCCTTTTGTGTGAAAATATACTTCAAACTTTTATGATCAGTATAAATATCACACCTTTCACCATAAAGATAATGCCTCCAAATCATTAATCCAATGATTACTGCAGCTAACTCCAAATCATGAGTTGGGTAATTTTCTCATGGATTTTCAACTATCGTGAGGCATAAGCAATCACCATATCGTTTTTTATGAGAAAACACCCCAGTACCTTCTTGGATGCATCACTGTAGATCACAAACCATTCTCCACTACAAGGTTGTGTGAGAATAGGTACTCTATTCATTAAATCCATGAAGATAGAAGGTGCATTAGTAAGACCAAATGGAATCACTATAAATTCATAGTGTCCATACATTGTACAGAAAGTTGTCTTTGGTATATCCTCTCTTTTGAACCTTAATTGATGATACCCTAAACAAAGATCAATTTTAGAAAAGTATTGAGCTCCATGGAGTTGATCAAATAAATCATCAATGCACTAGAGAGGATATTTGTTCTTGATAGTGATCTTGTTATGTTCTCGATAATCAATGCAGAGTCTTCTTGATCCATCATTATTCTTAACAAACAGAATAGGTGCTGCCCATGGTGATGCACTAGGGAGTATGAATCCCTTATCAAGATTCTCTTGGAGTTTCTTCTTCAATTCTTACAACTCAATTGGGGCCATTCTATAAGTTGTCATTGAAATATGAATAGCACCTGGTATGAGTTATATTGAAAACTCAACTTCACAATTTGGTGGAAGACCTTGAAATTCCTTTGGAAAGACATCATAAAACTCGTGTACTGTGGGAATATTCTTAATCATGAGTTTCTCTCCATACATTTGAGATAAATAACCTTCATTTAGTGGAATCAAGACCCATAAGATGGAAGAAATTTCCACTGGAAGGTTATGTTCATCCATGCATCGATAGATGATCATAGATTGATCTGGAATTTGAAATGTGACTTCCCTTTACTAGAAATAGATATGAGCTTTATATAAAGAAATCCAAACCATACAAAGAATCACATCGAATTCTAATATAGGAAGGATCACAAGATTTTCGGGAAGCACTTTCCCACAAACGTCAATTGGAGATGAATTAAATTTTTTTGACAAAACCGTTGTGCCATTTAGGAATTTTTACAGTTAAATCACCATCTATTTTTGAGGTAAAGTGGTAATACCCTTAGAAAATTCTTCATAAATAAAAGATTTGGTGGATCGAGAATCAAATAAAAAAATTTCGACTTTAGAGTGGATGGTATGTGTACCTTTCAACACATCGTTATCACACTCCACATCACCAATAGAAATTGCATGTGACTTTCCTTTGTCTCAGACATTAAGTGTTTGTTGACGTCGATCATCATCAACGACCCTTGGATTATGGCATTGATTAGTATAATTCCCCATTTCAATTTACGTGAAACATTGAATTGTAGGAGGTGCATTCTGTGTAGCCTTTTCTTTGTTCGCATCACAAGACATCTCTTTCCCCCATCATTGTGGCATTCAAATTCCCGATGACCTTTTTTCCACATTTGAAACATTTACTTGTCCCTTTAAAACAATTCAATCCATGTTTCTTTCCACACATTGAGCATAATGGAAAACTCATGTTCTTTTCAGCGTGGTCTTTAGATTTCCCTTTGAATTCCATTTTCCTCTTCTTATAAAACCCATATAACTGATGGGTTACTCCAATCTCCATCTCAACCTTGAGAGCACATCGAACAATTTCCTCGTAGCTTTTGAAGTCCCTTATGGATAACGTCCTTCGAAGACAAGGTTTTAAGACACAAAATAATCAATCGATCTTACTCTCAGGTTGAATAATAATCCCAGAATTATACCTTGAAAGTATTCTAAAATTTTCTTCGTAGGTACCAACAGATTCATCATCCTTTTTCTTCAGTTCAAGAACCTCCTTCTCTATCTTAGTTCAGAGAATACGAGGGAATTACTTATTGAAAAATAAGTTTTTGAACTCCTCGCATTCCATGGAATCAATTTCATCTCATGGCCTCATATTCTTGATAAGATTCCACCATTGTTCAACTTCTCCTTCAAAACAATATACCACTAAGAAGACTTTATCACGTTCAGAACATTGAAGAACTGAAAATATATTTTTAGTGGTACTAATCCATTATTCAGCCACTAATGGATCTGTTTAACCGCTGAATGAGGGTGGATTCTACCTCATGAAAGATTCAACAGAATAATGTTCCTTCATTTTCTCGTTTGGAAGTCCTGCATGATTCATATCTTGAGAAAGTTGTGTGAGCATGGCTACAAGATTTTGTATTCCAGCTCCCATATCGTTTGGTTGCTCAGGGGGACAATCATTTCATTTCCCATCGCATTCCACATTAACACGGTTCTTTTGGGTTCCAGCCATTGACTAAAACCAAGAAGAATAGTGTGAGAAACACTAATTATAATAGGAAAACCACAAAATCAAGAATAAAATTTCACACTTAAGGTCTTATCATTGGTTTTTCATGGACATTTTTAAATCACTAAGATTTTTCTATACATAGATATATCCTTAGGGTTCTTACTAATGCTTTGACATCCTAGTTTCCAATGTTGGACTATACCTTTCCTCTGATACAAACTATAGAGACCCGAAGATTGACATACATCGTGATTACTTCACAATTGAAGCATACTTATTACAACATGTAACAAAACCATGGTAGGACCTTATAGGTATAGTTTCTTTAGGAACTGGGAATCATAAACAACAGGTTCATAAATCTTCTATAGTGTCTCCCATTTATTTCATCATATATAGAGTCTCTTTTAGCATATCCTACTTAATATCCTTCTTCCTGACCTAGGGAAATTATAACATACAAAAGGGTGAGCTCAAATTCTCAGTAAGGGTAAACAAAAGAAATGTCAATCACATCATATTCATAAGAACATAACATTTTGGAAATCTTAACATTCAAAATAGATCATAATTTCATAAAATGGGATAAATCATAGAAGTGAAAGTGAAATCCTAATAATCATAACATAAAACATGAAACTTTGTGGAATGTACACATAATCATAGAAAATCATTTCTTATTAGTCAAGACTCATTTCCAAGACTATCTTAGCGGACAAAGTCCATTTCTGAACCGAGTTCACTCCCCATTCCAGTCCTAAATCATTGAACTGCTTTTACTTGCTGTTCCAGCCATGTCTATCACATGAGATATAAATCATTAACCAATGCATTAGAGGGAGATATAGGTCCCCCCAATATCAAAATGAAACCTTTCTTATGTGTGACACAAAATCATAAATCATACATCATCACATAACCCATGTGATAAAAATGAGATTCTTAAACAACATGAAATCATAAAAACAATTCATAAAGGACTTTATAAAAATAATCCCATCACATAATCAAATCAATGTAATAATAGGGATAGAAACAATACCCTGTATTATCTTAGATAGAAATTAATTTTGATAAAACATTTGAACTCCATTCTTGAGGAAAATATCCTTTCTATTTCAAAAACATTTTTCCTTTCTTAACATGTAATGGAATTTTAAACTAAATGAAGTTAATTAAAAATAAAATTGAAATCTTGTAAAATAAGGTTCATTGAAATAATGTTCTATGAATCCATTCATGCTGTATAGGTTAAAAAAACATTTTCTTGTACTTTGGCCGGAAAAGTCAAAAAGTAACCCGTACGAAAAACAACATTAGATTCCATTCATATCGTTTACTAAAAACATACCATAGGGTAATATTGTATTTAAAAAATTGTATGAGGATATGATTAGTATTACATATTGAGAAAACATGGATTTGGATGATAAATACACCCCAATAAATACCAAATTATAAACCATCTCGGATAGAAATGAGATTGTGAGATTTTCCGTTACCTTAGGTTCAATTTGCTTCGTACGTGTCCAAAACTCCTGTATAATGATTTAAATAATGTTATTGACTTATTACAGAATCATACTCATTGATATGATATCATATATGGTCATATTAGTAGCTTTGTATTAGTAATACTACATTGTTACTTGTTATTAGGGTGTTTATTGCTTTTTGTTATTATGCGTGTTTTGCCGAATAAATTATCATTCTTATTTTCAGGTTATAGATATCTCATTTCCAGAATGGTATTAGTGTAATTTAAATCATATTTATTCATTCATTTCATTTACATAATCATTATACAATGAAGATTATATAGAACGAGTCGCATCACATCGTGGAGACGGTAGGCCATACGTACGCACGAGCGATGATATCATTCCCATGAACGTGGAATCTTTTTGAAGTGTATGTATAATATTTCAGAATCAATATAACTTTAAAATAATCATATATAGTTATTATTTACACCATTATACCCATCCAAGTAATGTGGTGGTGGAAAATAGATTACACCACGGCGTGGAGACAGTATTCCGTACGTACACACGCGGGGTGATTTCATTTTCCGTAGGATGGATAGAAGGTGAGGTAGGGTTGTTTAATATTTATAATAAAATATCAGTATATATTTAATACTTATGTTATTACTTTATCATGAAACAAATAATGAAGAAGAAGTTGAAGAAGAATGAAATTGGAATGGATCGCTAATGGATATTACCTCTTCTTTGAAACGCATCTTCATTACCTCCTCTTAGGGAAATAAAGTTGGTCTTTGAAGAACACCATAACCTTTAGGATGATTCGAGGGAAGTGGAGAACATATTTTGGCAGGTTTTGGCTGAGATTTAATGCTCAAAGTGGTGTGAGGAGGAGAGGGAGGAGGTGTCAATTTATAAGATAGGAGAGGGGCACCTTCCGAAAATATAAAGTATTATTTTATAATAAAGTCATATTCAGTTTTTAAAAGCTCCAAATTGATTATTTTCTATTCTAAAGAGGGTATGGGTCGAAAAACTCTCAACCAAAAGGTTTTAGATAAGTTTAAGTTACTATTTTATTCTTATCATTTAGATTTAACTCTATGTTAAATAATTTAACTTTTACCATGTCTTTTTGTTTTCTTACACTATATGATTAATAAACATACCATAAAAAGCCAAAAAAACCACAAGTGGTTCATTATTAATATATATATCCTTGTCTAAGTCTTTTTTCCGAACCTTAGATTTTTAGGAATGAAATAACAATTAATAATATAATATTTGTTTTAAAAACTATTTTATGTCAACTTTGACACTATTTGGTACTTTATTTTTTGTGAAAATCATAAAAGAATGATAAGTTGGAAAAAAGTTAATTAAATCAACACTAACATGTCATATTAACCTAGAAAATTAGTGGAATTCAAAAAAGCCTCAAATTAAATTTATTTGGGCATTTATAACATCAATTATGTTTATATTTTTTTAATAAGGTAATTACTGCATCATCATTGTGTCATAAATAAATTAAATTATTCAAAGTATAAAAATTATAAATAAAATACCATTATGTATGAAATCTTTCTATATTTATAATGAATATTTATAATAGAATTTATCTTATGTATAACTCTATATTAAAAATTTTTTAGTTATTAAAATATGATTTCAACTCTTTTAACTCTTCTTTAAATTAAATAATATTAAATTTCCTAATCTAATACAAGTAAACCTAAAAGGTAATATTGTATTAATATGGTTGTTTTTGGTTGAAATACACTTATCCAATAGATTTAGGACATGTGTTTGGGTAATAGTAATATCATTTTTACCTTTAATTACCCTATTTACTCTTATCCATTTTAAATAAAAGTAAAAAGTTAATATTCAACAAAAATTATTTTCATCTCATTGAACCACACTTTACTTATTGTAATCAACCATTTCTCTCTGATTTTAGAAACCCCATTCATAGAAGTGGTAAAATTATGTTTTATTCAAATTTGCAAAAGCTCATAAGAGGTGGGTTAAAGATGGTGAAAGTTCAATAAAATATTTTTATATCTTAAATTATTATAAAATTACTTCAATGAGTTACATTGAACTTATATAGGTATTATGTATCTCTTTTTACCTAAAATAAATTTAAATGAAATAAATTATTATTTAAATAATATGTCGGTATTTAACCAATAACTCAGTGTTTTCACTATTCATTAAAAATTGATTGCTTTCAGAAAAATACCAAAAATTCTCCCTATGATAATTTTGGTATTCCAAACCCAAAAATGAAGTCCATTTTGAAAGATAAAATTTCAAAAAGTGGTTATTACTATTCATAACAGCTAGTTTATTTAATATTTTAATAGCATATCATTGTTTAGTGAAACTCGGTATTGCGTACAATGCAAGCTATCGAGGAAGGTCATGATTACATGTAAATCAAGCCAAGCTACTATTGTGTGTAGTAAAAGATTCCTTTGATGATATATATTACATAATAAGAGAATATTTCTCATAAAAATCTTGGGTGTTACAATAAAAAAACCTAACATTTCCACATTGTAATAACAAAATATCATTTCAAGATATTGAAATAATTAATCCATTCTCAAAATCTTTTTCAATAACAAAATATGTAAAAATAGTATTCTGTATTTATTTTTCTTTTAAAAACATTCAGGCTTGTTAAAGAAGCCAAAGATCAAATAATACTCACGGTGGTGGAAAGGTCGTTGTCACCACTTACGTATAAAAACATTTCTTTTTGTGTTTTAGTAAAATGATTTGTATAAATATATTCCCTTTGAATGAAATGAAAATTAAATGGTTTTTATAAAATCTATAAAAATAAATTCTGCATTAAAACAAAATCTACCTCAATGAAAGAAGATTGAGACGATGTCTCTTACCTCATGTCCGGCTTGACTCGATCGTTCTTTAATCTCCTAAATAATAAACTAAAGATAATTTCTACTTTCTTAAGAACCTTTTTCAAGTTTATTATTCCTTTTATATCACTTATTACCATGTTATAAACATTATGTAATGATTTAAGTTAATAACGTTCATTTTGTCGATATTTGGTACTTGAGTAAAAAATGAACACCTTATATTTACATGTAGTCAATGTGGTAAATATTCCATTATATCCAGAATTAGATTCATTATTTAGGTATCATATATATAATATATATAAATATATAGTATATACATATATTTATAATAGTACATAACATTTGGAGGTAAGAAGTGAAATGCACCGTTCATGGAGACGGTAAGCCGTACGTACACATTAACACTACGTTCATTTGTATTTCTTATTTTAATGTAATTAAAACATAATGATACATAGAGATATTATAATTCTAGTATAATATCATATATAATATCATTAACTCTATCCTTTATACATCACACATAAGGCGTTAACGAATCACATCCCATTCAGGGGGTGGTAGTTCGCACTTCTTCAAATGAGATTATAGTATTCACCCACTATGGAAACCATAAAGCCATGATACAATTGGGATGTACAAAATCATATGGAATTAATAAAAATAATATATATCAAATTTAAATACAGTGCAATCATAATTTCCACCATGAGAGGTTGTAAGATGTAATTGAAAAATCATTGTTTCGTGAGGCGTTAGTTTTCCATCCACAAAAACATTATGTTCTTCATACATTAGAAGGAGGTGTGTAGAAGTGTAGTTCCAATCCTTCTCATAACAACATCCTAGTATATTGAGGACACTAATTATAGCTTCCCAAGCATTTTATATTATATTAAGCAAAATTAATCATCATAGTACAAGTCAAGGATCATGAAGTCTAGTGTCTTGGAAGACTAGGTACATATAACATAAAACATGGGGCTAAAAAATCTTTATTTAATCTACATAAAGAGATTATAACTTTTTTTGAGCTCTTAAATATTCCTAGGGTACCATGGGGAACACATGAACAAAGGGATGAGCTAAAATTGCCCAGTAACGGAATGAACATAAGGATACATCTCAAGCACATGAGTTATGATGCATGACATAATGATATCCAAAGAATGAAACTTATGAAATCATATAATATAAGCATGGGATCATATAAACATTGAATATTATAAATTTTTAAGAATCATAAATTATATCTTTTGTATGGGTCAAGGTTCACAATGAATCTTGTTTCCCATTTTAGTACGGGTCAAGGCTAACCGCCAATCATGTTTTACATCACATACCATGAGACATGACCTTAACCAATGCATTGAAGCGCTATTTGGGCAAACCCATCTCAACATTTTCTTGAATTTTACTGCCACCAAAATATTCTTACCTCAAATACATTCATACATAATCAACCATACATAACATAAGGGTACCGATGGAAAGAATTGGGTACCACAAACATGACATTAAACATATCCAATGGGGGTATCACGAATGTGTCCATGAAAGGAAAGTATTAGATCATAAATGGAAATTAATAGGGTAAAATAGACATATAACATGGTAAGTGGTGTCAAATATAAGTGACAACATATTAAAAATGTATTTTAGAAACATTAGCCTTAAAACATTTTTGTGTGGTTTTAAGGAAAACACTCTAGAGCTTTTCAAATAGAAAAGAGGACATCCGTTTATATAAAACAAGAATTTAACCAAGAAGTTTTTCATAATTAATTTAATGATTTTATAAATACAATGGTGTTTTAAAACATAGGATAACGTTTACTTGAAATTTGTGTAAAAATTTGGGAAGTCCCCTTAAAATAGGTTGGCTTATCAGAAAGTTCTATGGATGAAACCTTTCCAAATCATGTATATCCCAGAAAATATGTAATGAAAGGGTCTTAATAAAATGTTATTGTATAAATAACCAGTAGTAATAAGACTCACATTGATAAGATTACACCATTTGGAATGAAATATAAGGCAACATGAAAGAACAATGAATGTTCGGGTAGAATTGATTACAATTTTATCGATATGGTGTCGTGTGTACCTATGAGGGCTTGATGAGAGAGAAAAGTGGTTTATCATCACCTATAAAACTATTGGAAGTATGGAAAAGGTGTATAATAATACCCCATCACATGGTATTACACAAAAATTCATAGCGTAGAGAACAATCTTGATTAAATGTAAAAAATGGGGGATCACTTACCTTATGTCTGTTGGTGGTCTCCACTTGATATTAATGACCTGAATTGTAAAATTAGGTTTATTAAACAATAGTTCCTAGACCTAATATACATTTAAAATATTTATTATAACATTTTTATGTTCATTCATAACCATTTTAATTGATTATATGGTTCAATTTCATGGTTCGGGTCCGTTTGTTACCTTGGTTTTAATGATAAGTTCACTAGTATTTAGGTTCAGATAAAATGTAAGATGAAATTGGTTTTCCATAATTGATGTTATATAGCATTAGTGAACATCTAGAAGATTACAAAATTCATTTGGAAAATTGGAGTGAAACCGATCCATGACATAAGACATTAATGAAAAACACTTGAATTAATTTTAGCGATTTTACCCATAATTAACTTCTTTTGTATTATTATTTGATATCATGAAGGTATATGGTTTCCAGAACCATAAATAGGATAAATAAAAAACATAATAATCTGCTTCAACCATAGCATAAATGGTTTCATGACCATAAACCATGATGATTAAAGAAATTGAAAACAGATTTTCCACAATGTCGATCACGGACAGTGTTTTAATTTTAGAATGCGAGGGAGAGGAGAAGAAGCATGAGGCTTGAATTTTTACATAAACATGATTAACATCTAGAATATATGAGATTATTGAGATTTCATGCCTTTCTGATAAGGGAAGTGGAAGAGTGTATAATTAATGATGGAATTTGAAAACAAAACACTTGAAAATGAAAGGGGATCCTTACCCTTTGATCTCCTCTCATTGAGATCCCTCTTAAGGCCTTTAGTTTTGGCCTTTTCGTAAGACCAAAAGTCCATGGACGTGGGGAAAGAGCTTGGGAGGACTTTTGGAAAGAATTTGGGCTAGTTAAAAGGCTTGAGTGGTTTGTGGGAGAGAGGTAAGGAGAGGGGCTATTTATAGTAATAGAGGGGAGGTTTTTCCCATTATTTTATGTTTTAGTTTATTATTTAAGGACAAGACTATGAATAATCGATTATTATCATAAAATATACATAATTAATCAAGGAGGATTCGGGAGTATCATATTACATCATCCATACATCATCTATGATGCATTATTTAGCATTTATTGTAATTTATCGTATTTTACTATTCATAAAAAATTCAAGTATTTCAGAAAAATTCCAAAACATATCCCCAACCATTTTTCAATGTGTAGAATCCAAAAATGAAGTCCATTTTTCAAAAATAATTTTTTATATATGATTATATTAATATTTAATTAAAATCATATTTTATTATCAAAATCCATATTTAAAACCTGAATTAACTCATTCTAAAACATAGGTATATCGAAATTCCTACTTGAATATTATTTTTATACTATCATAGATGACGTTACTATTCATTATGGTATATCATTATTCATAAGGGTATATTACTATTCATTAGGGTGGGTTACTATTCACCAAAAAAATTATGTTTTTCTTACCGGACTACAAAAAACATCATGAACACAACCGTGTATGTCAGATTTTCAAAATTCCAAACACAGATGTGACATACTTATTTTTAAAGGTTATATATCACTTAGTAATTCATTATTATGTTATTTCCTGGCATATTTATAAGAAGGTAATTTTCATTAAAAACATTGGGACAATACATTCTTCCCCACTTAAGAAATTTTACCATTGAAATTTCATTTTACTTCTAGGATAATAATAGATGTGGGTACGTTTCCTTCATTGCATCGTCCAGTTCCCATGATTCTTCCTCAAACATATGGTTCCTTCACAACACTTTGAAAATATGGGTTGTCTTTTTTTGTAGAACATTATCTCTCCAATACAGAATCATTACTGGTTTCTCCTCATAGGAGAGATCATCTTCTATCTGCACCACCTCTGAGCTTAGTACTTATGAGGGATCAGGTATGTACTTTCTCAAGAGTGATATGTGGAAAAAATCATGAACTCGAGCCATATTCGGTGGAAGTTCAAGCCTATAGTCCAAGACGCATATGTGGTCAATGATCTCAAAGGAGCCAATATACCTTGGTCTTATCTTCCCTTTATTCTTGAATTGCATGACTCTCTTCCATGGAGATATTCGAAGTAAGATTTTATCTAAAACGTCAAACTCCAAGTCCCTTCGACGGTTGTCAACATAGCTTTTTTTTCCGACATTGAGATGCTTTGATGTGTTTCTGGATGACTTGAACCTTCTCTGTTTTCTCGGGAACAAGATTGGGTCCAAGTAGCATCCACAACCTTGTTTTCCATACCGGGATGGTAGTGCAATAATCCGTCATAATCCTTTATGAGATCTATCCATCTTAGTTGGCGCATATCAATAACTTTCTATGTGAATATATATTTGTGACTCTTGTGGTCAGTATATATCTCATATTTTTTCACATAGAGATAATGCCACCTGATTTTCAACACAAAGATCACGGCCGCCTACTCCAGATCATGCGTGGGATAGTTTTTCTCAGGGAGTTTCAGCTGCCTTGAGGCATAGGCTATCAATTTATTATTTTCCATTAGCACACATCCTAAACCATTCTTAGAAGAATAATTATACACCACAAAGAGTTCTCCACATGAAGGGAGTGTGAGTACCGGTGCAGTGGTAAGTCTCTTTTTCAACTCCTTGAAACAATCATCACATTCCTGTGTCTAGAGGAACTTTACTCCATTCCATGTCAGCTTAATCTTTGGGTTTGAAAATCGTGAAATTTTTTCCACGATTCATCGATAATACCATGCTAGACCAAAAAGTTTTGGATCTCCGTTACAGATGATGGCCTTGGCCACTCTTCAATTACATTTGTCTTGGAAGGGTCCACATATATCCCTCTCCTATTAATAACATTCCCCAATAATGATACTTCCTCCATCCAGAACTAACATTTTCTATACTTTTTATACAACTCATCCCTTCACAAAGTCATTAACACAGTTTCCAAATGCTCCTCATGTTCCTCCTTGCTCTTGGAGTATATCAGAATATCATCAATAAAGACCACCACAAATTTGTTGAGGTAATCTCTAAAGACTATATTCATTAAATCCATGAAAATTGCTGGAGCATTAGGGATTATGTAGGGCATCACTATGAACTCATATTGTCCATACCTCGTTTGAAAGGCAGTCTTGGGAATATCTTCCTTCATCACCATTAGTTGGTGATATCCCGACAAAAGGTCCACCTTAGAGAAATAACTAGCCTCATGAAGCTGATCGAACATGTAATCTATTTGTTGAAGGGGATACTTGTTCTTTAGAGTGATTTTATTCGGCTCATGATAATCAATGAAGAGGCACATTGATCGACCCTTCTTCTTAATCGAACAAGTCATCTACAGTGCCCATTCTGTAAGGTGTCTTTGAGGCTAGCAGAGATACATGGATATGTTCAATTAAGAACTCAACCTCTCAGTCAGGGGGAAGACCAAGAAACTCTTCAGGGAATACATAAGGGTAATCCCTCACGATGGGCATGTATTCAAGTATGATTCTATTCTTTGTGTCAATCATTAGATCTAGGAATGCATGCTCATAAGGTAGCAATAGCCACACTTGATACGAAGGTTCTAAAGGAGACTCCTCTTCCTCCTCTCACTTATAATGAATTAGATGATGCTTCGGGATGTGAAGTGTACTCTCCCTTTCCCAAAAATTGATGTTGGCCTTGTATAATGATAGCCAATCCATTCCGAAGATAGTGTCAAACTCTAGTAATGGAAGTGTGACAAAATTTGCTGGGAGGATCTGTCCTCAAACATTAACTGAGGATGAGATATAAACCATGGATGCAATAATTTCCCCATTCACTGTACTCAAAAAAAACATTTCATCCAAATTTTCAGGTGGTGTATGAATAGTTTTACAAAACATTAAAGATATTAAATAATGCATAAAACCAGAATCAAATAGAACGTTCGCTATCCATGAATGAATAACAAGCATACCTACCACAACATCATTTTCGGCTACACCTCTGTATTAGTGATATCATAAGCCCTTCCTTGTTTCCATGGAGGTTTTTATTGATTGCCTCCGACAACCCTTGGCATAGTTCAATTGTTCATATAATGCCCCAGCTCTTTGCAGTTAAAACCCTGCATTGCAGGCTGAGCGTTGATCTGAACCTTATGTTCTTCTTCAACTTTGAAGTGCATTGTGTTGCATTTGTTGTCAATGAGGCATGAAGTTGTCTTGGAATGAATGGAAGTCAAGGAAGGTCAACATGTGAATGCCAAAGGTTGTGATGGTGTTGGTGGTGAAGGAGAATGGCCATAGTACTAAGATGCATGTCACTTAGGAGATTCACTAAGTGGTATTGGAAATTGTGGTTGAAACATTCTCCATGTAAATCAGACGATTGTTGAGCTGTTCTTAAAGTTCCAAGAACTTGTATCAACTGGATACAATGTTACAACAATTTTAGAAGACCATGCATTGTCTTCACAATGCATGAAGAGATGAAGAGAGCCATCCACAACTTCTAAGTGGATGAAGTGAGCTGAAGAAGAACATGTACTAATCCTTAGTGCATGACAATGTGAATGTGATCCAACTTGACCTCTAATTGGATCATTGAAGAACATTGAAGAATTATTTGATTCAGGAGCTTCGGTTGATGGAGAACCTTCAAAAAATTCACTCCTAAGTAATGAATACATGTTGAAGATAATGGAGGAATTTCAAATGAAGAAGAAGAGAGGAAGAAGGCTTGGAGTGGCTTGGCATTTGGCTTATACTCATGGAGGACTTTGTTTTTCACAAAGTCTTATTCTATACTTTGCCAAAAAATATGGCCAGCCCGTGAGCACCTTGTGGGTTCAACCCCAAGGCTCATGTGGGCCTAAGGCGCCACGCCCAAGGGGGAACCCGTGGGGCGAGCTCAGGGCGGCAGGGGCACACCCGCAGACACCACAGAGGCGCTGGGGCACGCCCGGAGGAGCGCGATAGGGGGCCATGTGTAAGCCCCCGAGGACACGCGGTGGTGAAAACCGCGCGCCGGAGGAGCATAGTGGGCGCTAGGAGCGCGCCCGCAGGAGCAGAGAGTGGGCGCAGAGCGCGCCCGCAGAGAGAACCCGGTGTGGGGCGGCACCGGGAGGGGAGAAGTTCAACTGGCGGGTTGAGGCAGCGCCAGGGTAATAAGCCGCGGATAAACCGGGCTTCGTTTCGATGTGGGACGCGGGATTTTCCCTTTGGAAGAGATCCTGGCCGCTCATCCAATCGCACGGACGATCTAAGCCGCACATCTGATCCCGCGCGAGATCTTCTGATCCAGGCCGTCCGAGATCAATTGAATCGCCGATCCAACGGCTGTGAATCCGTCTTCCTCCTCGAGCTCAGCCGAAGGCCACCCGAAGCCACCCGCGAGCTCCGCTGAACCAGAGGCCATCCGACCACCGGATTTCGAGATTCCGGCCACCTCTGAAGAAGCCGAAGGCACCATCTGACTCGTCTGGACCTACTGAACCGAACCATGCTTAAAAATATACATGCATGCAACGTATGAATGAATTCGATGTTGGCCGAAGGCAAACCGAAGGTGCCGAGGCCATGGGGTGTTTATGATTTGCATGGATTGGAAGAAAAGAAGGCTGTGCATGCGTTCTAAGTCGCATGCACGCGGAGGAAACCGAAGAAGAGGGAACCCGCGTGAAACAAGAGAAAAAGTTCAAGATTCACAGAATCTTGAAATACCCGAAATCTTCGGGAGATTAAATGTTTCTCACGCGGATGCACCGCCTCACCTCTGCCTATAAAAAGAGACCGAGGCTCTCAAAAAGTTTGATGAAACTCTGTTGAAAATCCGAGTCCCGTGAGCTCTCTGCCTCACGAAGAAAGAAGCCCCGCGCAAATTACTTGCGCGGCTGAAGATCCCGGTGCCACCCGAGGCCCGAAGGTCCCCTGCGCGCCTCCTTTGCGCGACAGGAAGAACCCCAGCCGCATCTCCTTGCGCGCTTGAGGTTGTCACCCTCACTGCCCGCGTACTTCCGCGGCAGGAGGAAGTGCGCGCGGGTGTTGTACTTGCGCACCCCGCGGCAGTGGCACCTGCGCGGCACTCGTGCACCCTTGCGCCTTGTGACCCTGCGCGGCAGTGGAGAAGAGGTTGGCCGCACCCCATGCACGCCTTCATTTGGCAGGGAGTTTGAGTGAGGCAATTTACCACACCTTTGTGTGTGTGCTACAGTGTTCGGGTTGTGTGTGCAAGACAAGAGGAAGACCGCACATTTGTGTGTGTGCAAAGGAGAAAGGCTGTTGGCAGTAGGTGTGCAAAGGAGGAAGAACCGAGCCCTTAGTGCTTGGGTGTGTGTGCAAAGAATAATAAAAGCATTACACCCTATAGGTTGTGTGCACTTGGACAATACAAGAAACGTGTGACTTTGTGTTCCAAGTGAAGACACATTTTGTGTGTGCAATTACAATAAGGTGGCAGTAGGTGTGAACCAAAGAAGACCCGAGGCATAGCCTTGTGGGTGCACCAAGTGAAGACAAACACCTTTGTGCCTTTGTGTGCAAAAAGAAAACAAAGAGGCCGTAGCCCTTGTGTGTACAAAATGGAGAACCAAGTGTGTGCATAAGTGAAGTGCACACTTTGAAGAAGATTAAAAGAACAATGAAAAACCCGAGACCTTGGCTTGGGTATGTGAAAGTGGGTGAAGTGAAGACCACCACACTTTGTACGTGTGTGTGGGCATTTGAAAGGAAGGCCGAGGCATAGCTTGGGGTGTGCAAAAAGAGTGGAGGCCAAATATACACTCATTGTGTGTGAGCAAATCAAAGAACAAGTTGTGTGTGCAAAACAACAAAGTGGCCGAACCTAGGTGTGTGCACTAAGAAGTGTGTATACACTTAGAAGAAGAAAAGGGAGGACCCACACTAAAGTATAACACACTTTTAGTGTGTGAGCAATTTGAATATAGTGTGTGAAGATTGTGAAGGAGGTGTGTGCTATAATTGATTACACCCTTTGAGGGTTTACTGCACCTAGAAGAAGAACAAGAAAGTGCATGCATGCATGCGTGCACGTGCACACGTGAACAAAGCTAAATCTGGCCGTGTGCATTTAAGGAGTCCAAGACCAGAGGTTCTTGAAGATTTGAGAAGGCCATGCACACAGTGCATGAAGTAGAGTTGAAATGAGACTGGACCAGACTGATGTTAAAGATATCAGTTGTCTGAGTATTCAGTAGTTGAAGAGTGAAGGCCGGTTCATCCTTAGAAGAAGGTGATAAAGCCCGAGCAAGACGAGAAGACCTGATCATCACAAGTGATCAGAGGTACAGAGCAAGGCCAGCAGTCTTTATCCCAGACTGCTGAGGATACTTGAAGAAGCTTAAAGTGAAGAAGATCTACTCGTGTGACTCGAGGAGCCCGGAGAAGACCCTGTGGGACTCAGGGAGAAGAAGTCTTCAGTGGGATTTTGGAGCAGGCCAGTGGGACTCTGGTAACACTGTGGGACGCAGTATAAAGACCCTCCTGTGGGACTCAGGAGAGATACAGTGGGACTCTGTATCAACCATTGTAATTTTAACAGGTTATAATGGAGAATCCATGCTGGGAGAGCATGGCAAGGATGTAGGCCTTTGGTGCCGAACCTTGTAAATCCTTGTGTCCAGTGCCTTTATATTTACTGCATCATTCGAGGAAAGGTGAGAGATACAAGAAGAGTGGATCGAGGCTTTAACCAGCCATAGAGGTTTAATTGATAAATAATCAATTAGTAAAAAGTTTAAAGGGATCACTGATTCACCCCCTCACCCTCTCAGTGATTCACACTGATCTGGGCACTTCAATTGGTATCAGAGGGAGGTTACCTCTAAAAGATCCAAGGGAGTCTACATGAAGTGCAGATTTGAGGAAAAGAGCAACCAGCCTCAAATGGAGATATCTGCCAAGACTCAGAAAAATAGAAAGAAGAAACAGGCCAAGAAGATGAAGAAGAAGGTTGCTGCAATCAGAGAAACTCCTTCTATGGAAAGAAATGTGAAAGTCACATCAGATGACAATTCCTTTTATCATTATTCTGATGAAGCCTGCTCTAGCTGTGATGAAGATGGAAGAAACAATGATCTTCTAAATGCAATCAAATATCTTCAGAAGAGAGTCCCCAAGGAAGTTGCAATGTGTATAGCTACAGGCCTCCTTGATCTTCAAGAAGAAAAATTACAGCTAGAAGATGAAGCCAATTCTCTGGAAGTCCAATTGGCAAAAAGGGTTGGTATAACCAACACTCTCAGAAAGCTGGTGAAGGCTAAAGATGAAACCGTTTCTCTTTGCAATGAAAGATATGAAGACACTGCTGAAGAATTGCAGAGAAGCCTTTCTGAGAAATAATTCTTTAAAGTAATGGTCAAAGAAGTTTTCCATGCACTGGAAAAGAGGCACAAAGTGTCAATGGTTGTCAGAGATGCTCAACTAGAAGACAAAGTCAAAAGGGTGAAGGAGCTTGACAACTCATTGCTTGAAATGAAGCAGGTGCATGATGACCAGATGAATCAGCTGAAAGAAAGTTGGGAAGGAAAGCTAAGAGCTGTTGAGGATGAGAAGAACTCCCTCAACATGAAATGCTTAGAACTAGAGGTGATATTGACAAATCAGCAATCACCCAAAGCCAAAGCCTCCCAGTCAACTGAAAGGAGAAATGTTGCTACTCAAGTATGCTTTGAAAAGGATGATTCTAAACGAAAGACATCCTATAATAAAAGGGAAACATCTTCTAAAAAGAAGGTACCATCCATCCCATCTTGTACTTATGTTACTAAATGTGTTTCCACAAAAAATACAGGATGGAAGAATAACATTGATCAAGTATGGATGAAGAAGATGAAGAAAGAGAGCTCTCCTGAAACAGCACAACAAGTCAAGAAAAGTACCCTAAAATCAGAAGAACTCAAGAGGTCAAGATTTGTGGGTCAATGTTGGTGTTGTAACAAGTATGGGAATTGTGCAAAGGATTGTTGGTACAATCCACTGAATGATAAAGCACAGAGGAAGCCCATGCCTAGGGGGAGCAAGCCAGAGGAAAAGAAGCAGCATCCACAGGTCCAGAGACATATGTTTACTGCAAATAGATTTGGATTACTTGACAACATCTGGGATGATTGAAAAAGTGGTCAAAAAGATACATGTCAGTCTCCAACTGTATCCAGAGCTCAAAAGAAGAAAAGATCACAGAACCTGGCTCAAAAAGATTCCTTGGGAAGCAAGAAGAAAGTGGAAGATGCTCCCAAGAAGATTTTGAGAAATGAAGAGAAGTCCTTGGAGTCTGAATCCAAGAAGGGTGATGCATCAAGAAGAGCCACCAAGAAGACATGCTTCTACTGTGGGAAGAAAGGACATATCATGGATCTTTGTAAAGAAGCCATGAAAATCAATAGAAGCCAACTGAACTCAAAAAGACAATCAATCCAGAAGAAGCAGAAGGGATTGATTGAAAACAAGTTGCCTAAGAGAGGTAGCTTGACAGCATCAAAAGAACCATGTGGAATTTCCAAAACTGAGGCCACTCTTCCAAATGATCTACTTGTCATATGGCCAAATCAGTTGCAACTTGCCAAAGATCTGCAAAAAGCTGAAGATAAAGTTCTGGCAATTGCTAAGGCAAAAGGGAAGAAAAAGATTTCACATGAAGATGGGTTGAGAACCACACCAGCACAATCATCAATGAAGATCAAATGTTCAAGTGTGAAGAATGGTGAAAATGGGACATCTCGGTTGAGAGAATCTTCTCAACCTTGTTGTTCACATTGATGGACCAAGGAGGTTCCATATTATTCCCTTATACTCTTGGTGTATACATGTGCTAACATTGCAGGGAATTGAAGATGATGATCATTCTCATCTGGAGGATGGTTTGAATTGAATGGAGTGCACCCCTTGAGGGGGAGCCAATCTGAAGAAGATGTCATTCTTAGATTAATACCATCTTGAGAAAAGTGAAGGTATTCCAATCATACTTTCATCCCTTGTTTCTTAATTGAGTTTATCTTGTCAATTAAGGGGGAGTATGGATTGAAGACAAATGGATGAAAGGGGGAGCTTTATCTTTGCACTTGAACTTTCTAATGTGTTTGGTGAAGTATGTGCAGGATTTAGCAATTCATTGTTATATCTGAAAAAATTTCAAACCCCTAAGCATGATCTCACATGTGTAGAGAATTATGGACAGCTTTGAATTCCTTGGTCATATCACTCTTGTTTTCTACACCGGGTTTGCCCAAGTAGACTTAGAGTTGATTTACTAAAGGTTCATTGCTCAAGTGAACATGTGACATCATCCCTCTCTTAGTGATTTTGAAGAAAATGCTTTTATAAGGGAGGAAGATATTTGTGAAAGTGAACCACACCACACCTTTTCATTTGATTGCCAATAAGGGGGAGAAAATATTGGCACACATATTGACCCATTCATATGTGCTGAAGGAGTGTATTGACAACAAATACAAAGGGGGAGATTGAAGTGCATTGTGTTGCATTTGTTGTCAATGAGGCATGAAGTTGTCTTGGAATGAATGGAAGTCAAGGAAGGTCAACATGTGAATGCCAAAGTTTGTGATGGTGTTGGTGGTGAAGGAGAATGGCCATAGTACTAAGATGCATGTCACTTAGGAGATTCACTAAGTGGTATTGGAAATTGTGGTTGAAACATTCTCCATGTAAATCAGACGATTGTTGAGCTGTTCTTAAAGTTCCAAGACCTTGTATCAACTGGATACAATGTTACAACAATTTTAGAAGACCATGCATTGTCTTCACAATGCATGAAGAGATGAAGAGAGCCATCCACAACTTCTAAGTGGATGAAGTGAGCTGAAGAAGAACATGTACTAATCCTTAGTGCATGACAATGTGAATGTGATCCAACTTGACCTCTAATTGGATCATTGAAGAACATTGAAGAATTATTTGATTCAGGAGCTTGAGTTGATGGAGAACCTTCAAAAAATTCACTCCTAAGTAATGAATACATGTTGAAGATAATGGAGGAATTTCAAATGAAGAAGAAGAGAGGAAGAAGGCTTGGAGTGGCTTGGCATTTGGCTTATACTCATGGAGGACTTTGTTTTTCACAAAGTCTTATTCTATACTTTGCCAAAAAATATGGCCAGCCCGTGAGCACCTTGTGGGTTCAACCCCAAGGCTCATGTGGGCCTAAGGCGCCACGCCCAAGGGGGAACCCGTGGGGCGAGCTCAGGGCGGCAGGGGCGCACCCGCAGACACCACAGAGGCGCTGGGGCACGCCCGGAGGAGCGCGATAGGGGGCCATGTGTAAGCCCCCGAGGACACGCGGTGGTGAAACCCGCGCGCCGGAGGAGCATAGTGGGCGCTAGGAGCGCGCCCGCAGGAGCAGAGAGTGGGCGCAGAGCGCGCCCGCAGAGAGAACCCGGTGCGGGGCGGCACCGGGAGGGGAGAAGTTCAACTGGCGGGTTGAGGCAGCGCCAGGGTAATAAGCCGCGGATAAACCGGGCTTCGTTTCGATGTGGGACGCGGGATTTTCCCGCGGAAGAGATCCTGGCCGCTCATCCAATCGCGCGGACGATCTAAGCCGCACATCTGATCCCGCGCGAGATCTTCTGATCCAGGCAGTCCGAGATCAATTGAATCGCCGATCCAACGGCTGTGAATCCGTCTTCCTCCTCGAGCTCAGCCGAAGGCCACCCGAAGCCACCCGCGAGCTCCGCTGAACCAGAGGCCATCCGACCACCGGATTTCGAGATTCCGGCCACCTTTGAAGAAGCCAAAGGCACCATCTGACTCGTCTGGACCTACTGAACCGAACCATGCTTAAAAATATACATGCATGCAACGTATGAATGAATTCGATGTTGGCCGAAGGCAAACCGGAGGTGCCGAGGCCATGGGGTGTTTATGATTTGCATGGATTGGAAGAAAAGAAGGCCGTGCATGCGTTCTAAGTCGCATGCACGCGGAGGAAACCGAAGAAGAGGGAACCCGCGTGAAACAAGAGAAAAAGTTCAAGATTCACAGAATCTTGAAATACCCTAAATCTTCGGGAGATTAAATGTTTCTCACGCGGATGCACCGCCTCACCTCTGCCTATAAAAAGAGCCCGAGGCTCTCAAAAAGTTTGATGAAACTCTGTTGAAAATCCGAGTCCCGTGAGCTCTCTGCCTCACGAAGAAAGAAGCCCCGCGCAAATTACTTGCGCGGCTGAAGATCCCGGTGCCACCCGAGGCCCGAAGGTCCCCTGCGCGCCTCCTTTGCGCGACAGGAAGAACCCCAGCCGCATCTCCTTGCGCGCTTGAGGTTGTCACCCTCACTACCCGCGTACTTGCGCGGCAGGAGGAAGTGCGCGCGGGTGTTGTACTTGCGCACCCCGCGGCAGTGGCACCTGCGCGGCACTCGTGCACCCTTGCTCCTTGTGACCCTGCGCGGCAGTGGAGAAGAGGTTGGCCGCACCCCATGCACGCCTTCATTTGGCAGGGAGTTTGAGTGAGGCAATTTACCACACCCTTGTGTGTGTGCTACAGTGTTCGGGTTGTGTGTGCAAGACAAGAGGAAGACCGCACATTTGTGTGTGTGCAAAGGAGAAAGGCTGTTGGCAGTAGGTGTGCAAAGAAGGAAGAACCGAGCCCTTAGTGCTTGGGTGTGTGTGCAAAGAAGAATAAAAGCATTACACCCTATAGGTTGTGTGCACTTGGACAATACAAGAAACGTGTGACTTTGTGTTCCAAGTGAAGACACATTTTGTGTGTGCAATTACAATATGGTGGCAGTAGGTGTGAACCAAAGAAGACCCGAGGCATAGCCTTGTGTGTGCACCAAGTGAAGACAAACACCTTTGTGCCTTTGTGTGCAAAAAGAAAACAAAGAGGCCTTAGCCCTTGTGTGTACAAAATGGAGAACCAAGTGTGTGCATAAGTGAAGTGCACACTTTGAAGAAGATTAAAAGAACAAGGAAGAACCCGAGACCTTGGCTTGGGTATGTGCAAGTGGGTGAAGTGAAGACCACCACACTTTGTACGTGTGTGTGGGCATTTGAAAGGAAGGCCGAGGCATAGCTTGGGGTGTGCAAAAAGAGTGGAGGCCAAATATACACTCATTGTGTGTGAGCAAATCAAAGAACAAGTTGTGTGTGCAAAACAACAAAGTGGCCGAACCTAGGTGTGTGCACTAAGAAGTGTGTATACACTTAGAAGAAGAAAAGGGAGGACCCACACTAAATTATAACACACTTTTAGTGTGTGAGAAATTTGAATATAGTGTGTGAAGATTGTGAAGGAGGTGTGTGCTATAATTGATTACACCCTTTGAGGGTTTACTGCACCTAGAAGAAGAACAAGAAAGTGCATGCATGCATGCGTGCACGTGCACACGTGAACAAAGCTAAATCTGGTCGTGTGCATTTAAGGAGTCCAAGACCAGAGGTTCTTGAAGATTTGAGAAGGCCATGCACACAGTGCATGAAGTAGAGTTGAAATGAGACTGGACCAGACTGAAGTTAAAGATATCAGTTGTCTGAGTATTCAGTAGTTGAAGAGTGAAGGCCGGGTCATCCTTAGAAGAAGGTGATAAAGCCCGAGCAAGACGAGAAGACCTGATCATCACAAGTGATCAGAGGTACAGAGCAAGGCCAGCAGTCTTTATCCCAGACTGCTGAGGATACTTGAAGAAGCTTAAAGTGAAGAAGAGCTACTCGTGTGACTCGAGGAGCCAGGAGAAGACCCTGTGGGACTCAGGGAGAAGAAGTCTTCAGTGGGATTCTGGAGCAGGCCAGTGGGACTCTGGTAACACTGTGGGACGCAGTATAAAGACCCTCCTGTGGGACTCAGGAGAGATACAGTGGGACTCTGTATCGACCATTGTAATTTTAACAGGTTATAATGGAGAATCCATGCTGGGAGAGCATGGCAAGGATGTAGGCCTTTGGTGCCGAACCTTGTAAATCCTTGTGTCCAGTGCCTTTATATTTACTGCATCATTCGAGGAAAGGTGAGAGATACAAGAAGAGTGGATCGAGGCTTTAACCAGCCATAGAGGTTTAATTGATAAAGAATCAATTAGTAAAAAGTTTAAAGGGATCACTGATTCACCCCCTCCCCCTCTCAGTGATTCACACTGATCTGGGCACTTCAAACTTTAGTGGGATTTTTCATATCCCTTTGGTAGTTCTTCTCCAGATGACCCATCTTCCCGCATTTGAAGCAATTTTTGGTTCCCTAGAGATAGTCACCAAGATGCTTCTTCCCACGATTCATTCAAAGGGGAAGTGAGGCTTCTTTCCATCATAAATTTTTTTTGATAAACCACCCAGGTTTATCTCCATTTTCTTCTTCTTATCACAAGGACCATGAGACCAATGAGAGTCTCCAATATCTATTCTACCTTGAGTGCACAATGGACAATATCCTCATAGTTGTGCAGTCTCAAATCACCAACACTTTTCGTTGACTCTTCTTTAGTCCGCTAAAGAAGAGATCCACCTTGCTTTCAGTGTTCATGGCAAGGCCAGAGGCGTACCTTGCAGGCCTTGTAATGTTTGGTTCATATTCCCCGATTGACTCATCTTCCTTATGCATGAGTCCAAGGAACTCTCTTTCCATCTTGAGATTATGGGTTCGAAGAAAATATTTGTTGAAAACATCCTCTTGAATTCCTCCCAATCTATGGAATCAATTTCCTCTAGGGAGATTGTATTCTTGATCAGTGTCTACCACGGACCAGCTTCACCATCGAAACGATAGACTAACAGTACAACCTTCTCTTCTTCCGAGAACTGTAGAACAAGGAATATCTTTTTCAATGGAGTTAATCCATTGTTCTGCGAGGAGGGGATTAGAAGACCCACTAAACATGGGAGGCCATTGCTTCTTGATGGATTCTACGACAACATTCTCTTTCTATGGAGGAAGGGGATGTTGCACTTGATTCATTTTATTATTCATAACTCGAGCCAGCTAATAAAGTACAACCATGAAGTTTTGAGCACCCATTTCCATCACATCAGGCATGCCATTAGGGAAATCATCACATTTTCAATAACATTGGTTGTTAGAACGTGTTCTTCTATTTCCCGCCATTAACTAAGAAAAAGAACGTATAATTAGAGGTATTGAATACATAGTTATTGAGAATAAAAAGAATCTTTGAACATAAAATTATGAACTTATAAAGAAAAAGTATATCCTGACTTGTGATTCCATAGGTTTATATCTAGGTTATCATCAATATATTTCTTTACTTATATTCTTATTGTATTTTTTGTCCCTTAATAATGGTTTGTACTATGCTCGTGAATCTACCAAAGCATATCCCCAGAAAGTGTCGTTTCCAAAAGTGAAGCAAGCCTTCTTATCGTGCACCGGTTCCCGTTCGAGTCTAGCTCAAAGCAGTGTTTTCAAGTTTTACCCCTAGATTTATCTATGCCAGATCCACCTCAACCTACTCGTATCCAGATAGGGATCAATTTTCTTAAAAAACCACTTACTCTATACTGACCATAATATAGGAATATTTTCTTACACTTCTCAATCTAATGTTTCCCACTATGGTGCTCTATTCTTAATCTCCAGAAATAACTAGAAAATCCTCTGAAACCAACTATAGTGTCCCAAGACTTTTACATTATATTAAGCACAATTAATCATCAGAGTACAAGCCAATGATCATTAAGTCTAGTGTCTTGGAAGACTAGGTACATATATCATAAACAATGGGGATAAAATACATATTTATTTAATCTCTATAAAGATATTTTAAATTCGATTGAGCTATTACATCTTCATAGGGTACCCTGGGGAACACATGAACAATGGGATGAGCTAAAATTTCTCAGTAAGTGAATGAACATAAGGATACATCTCAAGCACATGAATTAAGAGGCACGACATAATGATATCCAGAGCATGGAACTTATGAAATCATTTAATATAAGCATGGGATCATATAAATATGGAATCATATAAATGTGGTAGAATCATAAATCATATCTTTAATACGGGTTAAGGCTAACCGCCAATCCCGTTTCCCATTTTGTTACCGGTCATGGCTAACCTTCAATCCCGTTTCCCATCACATCTCAAGAGATTTAACCTTACCCAATGTATTGGAGCGCTATCTTGGCCCACCCATCTCAAATTTTTCATGAATATTCTTGGAAAATTAATATTCATACAACTTATAAAATCATACATAATCAACCATACATAACATAATGGTACCCATGAAAGAATAGGTTACCACAAACATGACATTAAACATATCCAATTGGCATATCACGAAAGTCTCCATGAAAGGAAAGGGTTAGAACATACATGGTCCTTAACAGGGTAAAATTGGCGTATAACATGGTAAGTGGTGTCCAATATAAGTGACAACATATTAAAAACGTATTTTAGAAACATTAGCATTAAAAAAATTTTGTGATGTTTTAAGGAAAACACTCTAGAGATTTTCAAATAGAAAAGAGGAAATTCCTTTATATAAAACCTGAATTGAAAAAATATGGTTTTCAGAATAAATATACTAATTTTATAAATACAATGGTGTTTTAAAACATAAGATATATTGCAGTTGAAATTTGGGTAAAAATATAGGAATTCCCCTTAAAACAGGCTGGATTATCAGAATGTTCTAAGGAGGGATCCCTTCAAAATCATGTATTTACTTTAATGAATGTTATGAAAGGGTCTTGATATAAGAATATTTTACAAAAAACCAGTATTAATAAGACTCACATTGATAAAATTACTCCATTTTGAAAGAAAGATAAGGAAACCTGAAAGAACAAAGAAGGTTCAAGTAGAATTATTTTACAATTTTATTGGTATGGTGTCGTGTGTAGCTAAGAGGGCTTGATGTGAGAGAAAAGGGGTTTCTCATCACATATAAAAAATTATGACAGTATAGAGAAGCATTATAAACATACCCCATCTGTTGGTATTACACAAAAAGTCATAGCATAGAGAACAATCTTGATTAAAAGTGAAAAGGCGAGGATCCCTTACCTTAAGTCCATTGGTGTTCTCCACATGATTTTAATGACCTGAATAGTCAATGTAGGTTTATTAATTAATAGTTCCAGAAACTTATATACATGTAAAATATTGAGTATAACCTTTATTATTTCATTCATACCTATTTTGATTGATTATAAGGTTCAATTTTCTGGTTCGGGTCCATTTGTTTCCTTTATTTTAATGATAAGTTCACTAGTATTTAGGTTTGGATAAAATGTAAGATGAAATTGGTTGTCCAGAATTGATGTTATATAGAATTAGTGAACATCTAGAAGGTTTCAATTTTTTTGTTAATTGGAGTGAAAGTGATCCAAGACATAATACATTAATGATAAAATCTTGAATAAATTTAAGTGATTTTACACATAATTAACTTGTTTTGTATTATTATTTGGTATCATGAATGTATAAAGATTCTAGAACTAGATATAGAATATATAACATACATAATAATCTGGTTCAACTAAAATATAAACAGATTCATGAACTGAAACAATGATGATAAAAGAAATTGAAAAGACATTATCCACGATGTCGATCACAGATGATGTTTTAATTTTAGAACGTGAGGGAGAGGAGAAGAAGCATGATGCTTGAATTTTTCATAAAAATGATTAAAATCCAGAATATATTAGATTCTGGAGCTTTCATTCCTTTTTAATAAAGGAAGTGGAATAGGGTATAAGAAAAGAAGGAAATTGAAAACAAAACACTTGAAAATGAAAGGGGATCCTTACCCTTTGATCTCCTCTCTTTGAGATCCCTCTTAAGGCCTTTGGTTTTGGATTTTTGGTATGACCAGAAAGCTTTGGACGTGTGGAAGGAGCTTGGGTGGATTTTTGGGTAGAATTTGGGCTAGGCACAAGGATTGAGTTGTGTGTGGGAAAGAGGTAATGAGAGTGGGTTTTTATAGTAAGGGAGGGGTGGTTTTTCCCATTATTTTAATTATTAGTATAATATTTAAGGACAAGACTAGGAATAATTGAGAATTATCATCAAATATACAAAAATAATCAAGCCAAAATCAGGATTATCATCTTACATCATCCATACATCACCTATGATGCAGTATTTAGTAATTATTATAATTTATCGTATTTTACTATTCATAAAAAATTCAAGTCTTTCAGAAAAATACCACAAATTCACCCTAACCATTTTTCAACATGTAGAATCCAAAAATGAAGTCCATTTTTTTAAAAATAATTTTCTATATATGATTATTTTAATATTTAATTAAAAATATATTTTATTATCAAAATCCATATTTAAAACATGAATTAACTCATTCTAAAACATTGGTATATTGTACATCCAACTTGAATATTATTATTATACTATCGTAGGTGAGGTTAATATTCATTAGGGTGTATCACTCTTCATAAGGGTATGTTAATATTAATTAGGGTGTGTTACTATTCACCAACAAATTATGTTTTTTTATCAAACTCCAAAAAACATCTTTAACACAACCGTGGATGTCAGATTTTCAAAATTCCAAACACAGAAGTGAAAAACATATGTTTAAAGGTCACTTATCACTTATTAGGTCATTATTTTGTGATTTCATGGAATATTTATAAGAAGATAATTTCCATTAAAAACATTGTGTCATTACACTGTTGTTGTTAAAAAAGAACAGAATAAAAAGAGTTTAGGTTTTGGAGAAGTAAAATAAAAGAAAACAATTTAAGAGAAGTTGTTACCTTTAATTTGGTTATCTCCTTGTGGTTTGAACCAAAGGACTTATTGAAGTTCCTTCTGCCAAAGGAGAGGCTTCTAAGAGAAGGAGAGGGATATATGGAGCTTAATTGGGAAGTGTTTGGATGATCCAAAAGGCTGGAGAGGTGTGTGGAATTGGTTTGAAGTGGTCTCCTTTTATAAGGGAGGGGAGGGGCTCTTTAGGAAAGTGTGAAAATATTATTTTATTATATAATGATATTCGGTTTCAAAAGGTCACAAAATCGTTAAAGTCAAAGATAAGATGACTCACTGTCAAAATAGAATCATCCAATCAGAATTGGACATGTTTTGGATAATATTTTAGTCATTATAATCTTATTTATTTAAATCATTTATTAATGAGGTAAATAATGCATCATTATTGTGTCATAAATTATTTACTTTATTTGAAGAGTAAAAATTATAAAAAAAATATCATGATATAGAAAATCGTTTAAGCTTTACAATTAATATTTATAGTTGAAAATTTAATTTTTATACACCATATAAAAATTAATTTACTAAAAGATTTTTGATTATGTCATTTTTGGCCTTACATTAAATTAATTAATCTAAAGTGTCATTATCATTCATAAGTGGTCCTATTGGGTCCCAAAATCGGTCCATGGATTTTCATGGTTGTAAATTACTCATCTAATAAGTATTGGATGAGTGTTATGTTAATTTTGAATTATTATACAATTATTTTTACCATTAATTAACCTATCTACCTTTAGCAGCAGTAAATAAAAGTCAAAACGTACTATTCACCAAAAATTATTTATATCTTATTGAACAAAATTTTACCTCATGATAACAACCATGTATTTAGGATTTTTAAAATTCAAATCAAATAAGCTGTAAAATTTTATTTAAATGAAAAAGTTAGATTTTTAACCACTACTAAGTGGTTTCACTATTCATCAAATTTTATGTTTTCCAAAAAAATACCAAAAATTCATCCTAAGCTATATTTGATATTCCAAAATAAAAAATGATGATTGTTTTTCCAAATTCAAAACATCGATGTGGAATTAATATATTTAAAATTTATTTCCCATTATCAAAACAAATAGAGTGTTTATATGAAACAATAACTATCAAAATATTTACCCTTATTTATGTCCAATTTCAAAGTGAAATTAATTCCAATGAATAACATTGGATTTAATGGTAAAATTATATTATAATTACACTTTAAAACCAAATAAAAATATAATCTATCCATATAAATAAATTAGATTAAAACATAATTTTGAATTAAAATACAATATTTTTTACTATTCATTATAAAATGAACTTTATACACAAAAATTACCCAAAGTAAAATTTGATGTCCCAAAACAAATGTATAACTTTATTTGGTCAATTATAATGTATTAAAATGACGAAAAGTATATTTAATTAGGGTTCTCCATTTAAAGGCGTTAAATCGACCTTTTAATGTAAATTATGATTAAAAATAGATTCATTCCTATTTTAAGCCTCTAACTTTTATTGAATAAAAGTAAATACATTTAACAAACATGTATAATAATATTGTAGTTTGTTTTTTTCATTCCCACTAATACAACTTCTAGGAGTTAACTACCATTTAAAATAATAATAATATTATATTAGTGTGAAACCTATGATTTCTTTGAAACCCGTTGATATGTATCGGGTATGCTATCGAACATAGAAACCCTTTTAAAGTAAAATTAATATTTAATTTAAAAATACAAATAATATGAAACATGTCTTATTCTTTATTTACCTATGATGTTACATCCTTCCCCCCTTTTGGGAATTGTGTCCTCACAATTTTTATTCACTTATCAAAATAATTGGGGGTATTTATCCCTCATAGCATTTTCATATTCCCATGTTGCCTCTTCAATCATATGGTTTTTCCACAAAACCATTACCTGGTGAGTCATCTTATTCCACAACACTTTCTCTATATGGTCAAGAATCTGGACTGGTTTTTCTTCTTAAGAGAGATTCTCTTCCAACTTAACTACCTCTGGGCTCAAAACATTAAATGGATCTAGCATATACTTTCTCAACATCGAAACATGAAAAAAATTGTGTACCTAGGATAAGTTTGGAGGTAAAGTCACTCTATATGCAACTAATCCAATATTCTCTCGAATTTCATAAGGTCCAATGATCCTCGAACTGAACTTTCCCTTCATACCAAAAAACATAACACTTTTCCATGGATAAACATTGATAAAGACATGATCACCTACCTCAAAAGAATGATCTTTCCTCTGGTTAAATGCATAATTTTTCTGTATACTCTGAACTATTCTATTGTGCTTCTGAATTAACTAAACTTTCTCAACCATCTCTTCTAACAATTCTAGTCCAATCTGCTTCCTTTCACCTACTTCATCCCAAAAAGCTGGAGTTCGACAGTGCTTTCCCTATAATGCCTCAAATGTAGCCATCTGTATATTGGAATGAAAACTATTATTAATAGAAAATTCAACCAAAAATGATATTGGTCCCAAATTCCATGGTAATCTATCGAGAAAAAACGTAACATATCCTCTAAAGTCTAAATTGTTCGTTCTGACTGCCCATCTGATTGAGAGTGAAAAGTTGTACTAAAATTTAATTCAGTAACCAATGACTTCTGATGGCCAATCCAAAAATAAGAAATAAACCTAGGATCACGATCAGATACAGTGGAGAGGGGAACTCCATGAAAACTGACTATCTCTTTAACATACAATCGAGAAAGTTGATATAGAGAAAAAGTCTCTCGAATAGGATAGAAAGGAGCAGATAAGGAAAATAGATCAACTATAACCTAGATTGCATTATTATCTCGAGATGTATTTGGTAATCCCACAACGAAGTCCTTGGATATATTATTCAATTTCCTCTCTTGAACTGGTAGAGGCTGAAGCATCCCGTTCGTTAACTACCACTCTGCTTTAACCTACTGATAAGTCAAACACTTCACAGAAAAATCAGCAATATCTATTTTCATTCCATTTCACCATTAATACTCACAGAGATCTCTGTACATCTTAGTACTTCCCGGATGAACTGAAAACAGAGAACTATGAGTTTTATGTAACAACTCATTATTCAACTATGAATCACAAGGCACACATAATCTCTTCCCAAACCTTGAAACACAATCATTATTATGATTAAAATTAGGCAACATACCCTTCAGAACCAACTCTACCTTTTCTGCAACTCACTATCTTCTTTCCGCACTTTCTTTATTCTATCTAATAGAGTTGATCTCACTGACACGTGATACACAACAGAAGAATTTCCTACACCATCAACTTCTATGCCAAAGTTCATTAAATCAAAAACCAAAGGATCTCATTCCATATGTATCAAGGCTAATGAAGCATTACATTTTAAACTCAAATCATCAACCACTTTATTTTCTTTTCCAGGATGGTAATGGATTTTGAAATCATAATCCTTGATTAATTCTATCCATCTCCTCTGTCTCATGTTCAATTCATTTTGAGTAAATATATACATTAAACTTTTGTGTTCAATATATGTTTCACATTTTACTCCAAAAAAATGATGCCTCCAAAATTTTAAAACAAAAACAACTGCAACTAATTCAATTCATGTGTAGGGGAATTTAACTCATGAGGTTTCAACTAACGTGAAGGATAAGAAATTACCCGATCATTCTGCATAAGGACACATCCATGTCCATTCAACAAAGCATCATTTTAGATAACAAACTCTCCATTTCTGGATGGCTGTGCCAAAACTGGACATTTCACCAATCTCCTTTTCAATTATTAAAAACATTCATCACATACATTTATCGAGATGAACTTAACACCTTTTCGAGTCATCATAGTTATTAAACTATATAACGATACAAAGTTTTTAACAAACCTTCGGTAATAACCTTACAAACCAAGAAAACTACGGATCTCAGTTATATTTGTGTGTCTTGTCCGTTCTTCAAAAACATTCATTTTAGCAGGATCAACAGTTATGCCATTTTTTGAAACAATGTGGCAAAAGAAAAAAACTTTTTGTAACCAAAACTCACACATGAAGAATTTCCCAAACAATATCTTTTCATTTAGGGTTTTCAAAACAACCATTAAATAAATTTCATGCTCCTCTTTACATTAAGAATAAACTCAAATATCATCAATGAACACAACCACAAACTTATCCAAGAATTCACGAAAAATTCTATTCATAAAATTTGTGAATATAGAAGGTGTATTGGTTAAACCAAAAGGCATAATGACAAATTCATAATGGCTGTATCTAGTATGAAACACGGTATTTGAAATGTCTGCTTTTTTTACATTCAAATGATGGTACCCCCACTTCAAGTCAATCTTTGAAAAATACTATTCTACCTTGAGCTAAAAAAATAAATCATCGATATGAGGTAAAGGATACTTATTCTTAATAGTGATGTTATTCAATGCTCTATAATCAATGCAAAGTATCATTGAACCATATTTATTTTTAACAAAAAAAGACTAGATCACCCCATGGTGATGTGCTTGATCAAGTGAAACCTTTATCTAATAACTCTAAAAATTGCATCTTTAACTATAAAAGTTCAATTTGATCCATTCAATAAGCGTGTTTCAAATGGGCTTAGCCTCAGGAAATAAGTCAATAGTAAATTCAACTTCACGATTAGGTATAATACAAGACAAATCATGATGAAAAAAATCAAGGTACTCATTTACCACTGGCACATCATTAATCAGAACTGTTTCTTTATTTTCAACAATATGTGCAAGGTAACATTCATTTCCATCTTTTACTAGTTTCTCAGCTTCCTGATATGTTATCAAAAGAATGGGTTTATTCATGTAGTCCAACTGAAAATAATTCTTAAAAGAAACCTATTTAGCATTGAATTCAATCTTAACATGATAAATAGAAAGCCAATCCATGCCCAAAATAACATCAAACTCTACTAGAGGAAAAACAATAAGGTTTGCTGGTAGATTCATTCCGCACACAAGGACATGAATGTTCTTATGTTTTCCTTTTGTCTCAACATTTCCTCCAGGTGTTTTTAATGTAAGTTCTGTCTTCATATCTTGAGATGGAATTCCCAATTTACTAGAAATATTCTCAAAAATGAAAGATTGTGTTGACCCTGAATCAAACAACACATAGGCTTAATCTGATCAAACAAACAGTGTACCTGATACAACTTCATTTGATAGCCCAACATCTGCTGAAGTAGTTGTTAAGGATTTCACCACCACTTTCTGCTTGTACTATGTCTTCTTTCCTTCAGTGGATTTCTTTGTTGGAAAATAATTTACATAATGGCACATTTCATTGCACATAAGACATTTTACTTACTATAAATCAGATTTTGTCTTACCATTACCCTAATATGTTTCAATGCAATTATGAGCCTTATGTCCCATTTTACCACATTGGTAGAACTAAACAGAATTCAAAAGTCATTCACTAGCATGATTTTTACCACAATTATCACAAACGTTAAATATATGTTTCTTAGAATCATAAATTTTTGAATATTCCTTCCCTTTATCCTACCACCTCGACCACTTATTCTGTTGTTTGTCAAAGAATACCAGATCATTAGAAATCTTCATTTCCACCTTCACCACAAAACGTTCATGTTTTTCATAAAATTTGAACTCCCGAGAAGCTAAATACCTTCAACACTTTCGCTTTAATCCTGAGAAATAATGGTTGAATTTACTATCAATATCTCGTATGAAATATTTATCATACCTTGCCAGTCAAGTGAATTTTTCTTCATAAGCAGCCACTGATTCTTCCTCTTGCCTCAATTCTAAGAATTGTTTTTCCTTATGATGAGAAACCATCTTAGGAAAAAAAATTCTCAAGAAACATACCATGGAATTCATACCAATCGAGAAGAATCAATCTCCTCACTCTTTCAGATATTTTTCACCATCGACCACCACTGATCAGCTTCACCTTGAAAACACTAAGCAACAAGACTAATCTTTTGATGTACTGAACAACCCATGACGTCAAAAATATTTTCCAGTGCTTTAATCCACCCTTCAGCTAGTACATGGTCAGATGATCCTATGATTGATGGGGGATGTTGCCTCATGAAATGCACTACTACAGACATGTTCCTCTATGGTTGATCTGGATGATCTCGTACATGGATACCACCACCATTTATAGCCTGTGTCAATTTTTCCATCACTGCAAGAAAATATTCATTTCTGATTCTGACCATGTCAAGTTGCTGACTTGTAATGTTGTCTTCCTCCTGATGTCATTCCAACATAGCTACCCTATTTCCTCTATGGAAAAAAATTCTGAATGTAGTAATATCTTAGGCGAACCAACATGGTAATCTATAAATGCTATAAGATTTCAATATTAACAAAAATTACTTTGTGTATATTAATTTAACAATACCCTAATTCCTAAAGTTATCTAAACCGACCTTTGATACCAACTATAAGGACCCATCCTTAATCATTAAACTATACTAAATTAAATGAATAATTGAAATTGAGGATCTTTTCAGTTTTAGTGTTTTAGATAATTAGGACATAACTGTTACATCTCCAATGATTACAAGGTAGACACTTCTATAAAATTTCAATTTTTTCAATAAAATAAAAACTCTTGATAAAAAAGAGTTATGTCTAGATTCATGTTTTAGATAGAATGACTTTTCCTTGATCCCATCAATGAACTTATTTGTCTTTATGTCCTGTTAAAACATTTCAAAACATGAGATGAACATAAAAAAGCTCAGTAAGGTTTATAAAACAATGAATGAAAACATTTGTTCATAAATACATAAAAAACATGAAATCCTTTACTTAGCTCGTGAAATCATAAGATTTATGAATGTCACATAGAAATCATAAAACATAAATGTATCTTGTAGCATCTATATCATACTTACAATGTAGCTAGCACAACTACATAGAGAGTTACTTTGGAATAACCATCCCAATATATTTCCTAAATCGCTTAGGAGAAACATTCATGTTTACCTCTTTCATGTTACCCCATGATTTGGAAAGCTATCTCAGGCTCACCCACCCCAGGTTTATCACGAAACCACCCATATATGGAAATAATCCCAAGAACCATAACATGATCATAACACATAACATAATCATAAAGGAAAGATAACATTTCCACATTGAAATAGAAAAATATAATTTCAAGATATTGAAATAATAAATACATTCTCAAAATCATTTTCAATACCAAAATCTGTGTAAAGAGTAAATGGTATTTAATTTTCCTTTCAAAATCATTCCATATTGTTAAAGAATCCAAAGATCGAATAATACTCACGGAGGTGTAAAGGTCATTGTCAACACTTATGTAGGAAAAATATTCATTTTTGTCATTTAGTAAAACGCTTCTTATAAAAATATTCCCATTGAATGAAATGAAAAGTCAAATGTGTTTATATAGAATATAAAAAGAGATCATGTATTAAAACAAAATACCCCTCAATGAAAGGAGATTGATACGATGTCCCTTACCTTGTGTCCGACTAGACTCGATTGTTCTTTAATCTCATGAATAATAAATGAAAGTTAAATTCAACTTGCATAATAACCTTTTTCAAATTTATTACTCTTTTAATATCACTTATTAGCATGCTAAAAACATTATGTAATCATTTATGTCAATAATGTTCATTTTGCCGATATTTTGTAATTGAGTGAAAAATGAACACCTTATATTTACAAGTTTTCCATGTGGTCAATATTCCATTATATCTATAATGACATTCATTATTTATATATCATATATATCATATATATCTAGTATATACATGTATTTATAATACTACATAACATTTGGAGGTATGAAATGAAATGCACCATTCATGGAGACTATAAGCCGTACGTACGCACGATCAATAGATTAATTTCTATTACTTATTTTAATGGAATTAAAACATAATGATACAAAGGTGTATTATAATTTCAGTATAATATCATATATAATATCATTATCTCTATCCTTTATACGTCTTACATAATGCATTAATGAGTCATAATACTTTGAGGTGGTGGTACTCCACACTTCCTTAAATGAGATTATCATTTTTACCAACTATGGAAACCATAAGGGATTGATATAATTGGGAAGTACAGAAGAATAAAGAAATCATAAACATAATATATGTCATATATAAATACAGTTCCATCATAATGGCCACCATGAGAGGTAGTTAGATGTAATTGAACAATCATCGTTTCGCGAGGCATTTGTTTTCCATCCACAGAAACATTATGTTATTCATCCCTTAGATGGAGGTGTGTGTATGTGTAGTTAGAATAATTCTCATAACAACATCATAGTATATTTAGGATACTGGTGTTGTTAAAATTGAATTTAATAAAAATAGTCGACGTGTTGGAGAAGTAAAATAAATGAAAATAATTTAAGAGAAACTGTTACCTTTAATATGGGTAACTCCCTTTGGTTTGAACCAAAGTATTTCTTGAAGTGCCTTCTGCCTAAGGTAAGGATTCTAGGAAGAGGAGAGGGATGTAGGGAGCTTAATTGGGCAGTGTTTGGATGAGCCAAAAGGCTTGAGTGGTGTGTGGAATTGGGTAGAAGTGGTCTCCGTTTATAAGGGAGTGGAGGGGCTCTTTTGGAAAGTGTTAACATATTATTTTATTATATAATGATATTTGGTTTATAAAAGTCCAAAAATATTTATAGTCAAAGATAAGATGACTCATGGTTGAAATAAAATCATCCAATCAGAATTGGACATGTTTTGGATAATATTTTAATCATTATAATTTTATTTATTTAAATCATTTAATAATATGTTAAATACTGCATCATTATTGTGTCATTAATAATTTAATTTATTTGATGTCTAAAAAAAAAATCATGACGTAGGAAAGATTTTTAGATTTCCAATTAATATTTATAGTCGAAAATATAATTTATATTACATCGTATAAAAATTTATCTACTAAAAGATTTTTGTTTATGTCATTTTTGGATTTTCTTTAAATTAATTAATCTAAAGTGTCATTATCATTCATAAGTGGCTACATCGGGTCCCAAAATCGACTCAAGGATGCCCATGGTTGGACATTAATTATCCAATAATGATTGGACAAGTGTTAAGGTAATTTTGAGATATTATAATATTCATTTTATGTTGAATTAATATATTTAACTTTAATTGCAGTAAATAATAGTCAAAAGTTACTATTAAACATAAATTTTTATCATCTTATTGAACAACATTTTACTTTATGATAACAACCATATATGTTGGTGTTTCAAAATTCAATTCACAGTAGCGGTAAAATTTATTTTAAATGAAAATGACTATTTTTGAAGTACTACTAATTGGTTTCACTATTAATCAAACATTTATGTTTTTCAAAAAAATACAAACAATTCAGCCTAAGATATATTTGATATTCTGAATTAAAAAATGATGTCTATTTTTCAAAATTCAAAAAATAGAAGTTGCATTAATTAATTTTAAAATTAATTCATGTTTTCAAAATAAATATCGTGTTTTCTAGAAACAATAACAATGAAAAGATTGGAACTTGTTTATGTACAATTTAAATGTGAAATTAATTCCAATGAATAAAATTGGATAAAATGGTAAAATTATATTCTAATTAAATAGTAAAACCAAGTAAAAGATAATTTAAAAATATAAATAAATTAGATAAAAACACAGTTTTGAATTAAAATACAATAATTTTCACTATTCATTAGAAAATGAACATTAATCCAAAAAATTACCCAAAGTAAAATTTGAAGTCTAAAATCTAAAGAAGAACATTATTTGGTCAATTAGAATGTATTAATGTGACCAAAACTATATTTAAAGAGGGTTCTCCGTTAAAAGGTGGTAAATCAACCTTTTATTGTAAAATTTTCCTAAAATTAGATTCATTTATATTTTAATCATTTAAATTTTATTTGAAATGTTGATATGATATAAGGAATAATGAAAATAAAATCAATGTTTCATTATATAATTTTTCAATAAAATAGAGAAATTATATAATCAAATCACCATTAGAAAATTTGAAAAGGATTATTTGGTCCAGATACATGCTAAAACCAAAAATAATGATTTTCTATGAACTTAATTATAATTTAAAAGACTATATGGAAGTTATGAGACCATGATAAACTTATTAAACTGATGTATATTTGGATTCATTGTTAAATGGATCCAAAATAAAGAATTGAAAGTGCATCACTCACAATGTTAATAACAAAAATAAGGAATCTCTATTCACTTCACTATTTTTGGTAAACTACTTCAAAACACATAATCTGACATGAACTTCCTACTCGACATCCCTATGATTCTCTCATCCCACACATTCTATCCACCATCTCTATCATATCCATAATCAACATTCACTTTTACTTCTCTTCCTCCAAATTTAATTAATTATTTTAACAAGTTGGAATATTTTCCCTTCTTATCAGTTTTTTATTCTCATGTTTCATCTTCAATCATATGTGATTTCCATAAAACCATTACACAATTAATAATTTTATTCTACAAAAATTTCTCTACATGTTCAATAATATAATTAGTTTGTCTCTCTCTATGTGTGGGATGTGAGAATCATATGGATGATGTGCATGATGTTCAGGTCATAATCTATATTACGTGGTAGTTAACCAACATTAGTGAAGGGTAGAGAGAATCCTAATATTTTTTAATAGAATTGTGAGTGAGGAACAACAAAACATGTTTTGGCTCCATTTATCAATGGTTATAAATAGGCATAAATATTTTTTCAACTCTTTCAGACTAATGTTTCAGGAGTAACAACAACATATACAAGAACATATGACTTTTGAAGGGTCATATACATGATCTCTTGAAAAAACGATGAACAATTTAACTCCGTCATTATAATCGTTTCTCAAACGATTAGCATGCATTCATGGGAATTGCATATCCATCCTATTGGGTTCATAAAAGGTTAATTTTATACAACATATAAATAAATACACAAAATATATTCATTATCAAAAGTGAATGTTATGAATAATTCTTATTAGGGAAACTCAACATTTTATTGTTTTAAAGAGTTTTTGTATGTTGATGAGAAAGTGTAATTGAATTTTAAAAAAGAATTACTACACATAAAATAGTTCCTAAATTCCCTATAAATAAGAAAAATATAAGAAATTAATGAGTAATAAGACAACCAAATATGATAAACAAGAAAATAAACATTAATTTAATTGATAAGAATATATAAAAACATATTCAAACATTTCATATTGAAACCTAAATAAAATTACATTTAAAATTCATTCTATATCAATATTTAAAAAATATCAATACTCTTGAGATTTCAAACCACCACACCAACCCATCCAAAATAAATTACAGGTTCTCTTATTGGATGTGAAATTATTATTTACTAAAGGATTATATGAATAGTAATTACATCTAGTAAAAAAAATGTTTTTTCATTCATTAATATTATAATAATGTATGTAAATTAAAATTGTTTATGTGTGAATTGATATAACAAATAAGATCTTGGTATTTAAGTTTATTAGAATTATTGAAGAATCATTAAATCAAAAAAATGAAGAACATGTCATAATCGTTACATAAAAAATAATTTTTTGGATAGATAGAATGTGTTTATCATTGTGGATGACAAATTATTTAGAAGTTCATAAGATGAATGGTGGTAATAAAATTCTACATTAACTATTACCATTTTCTAAATATTGATGATTTCTATTTTGACATTTTATTTAGTTTAAAGGAGACTCATGGAATTGTTAAGAGAGTTATTTCCCGATCCATGTATGTGAGGGAATTATTTTTTAGATTTGAAATGGTAAATTGAAAACCCATGTTGAAAACCATTGAAAATGTAATAAAATATTCAAACATTATGGGTGGGATGTCAATATATATAATGGAGTGTGGGAGATTCATTATATGACATCATTTTTTTATATTAAAAAGGATTGACATAATATTTTTCATCTTGTCATATAGCTAGGTATAAATGTGATTAAATCAAATTTTAACTGTCATGAGATAAATAAATACTCAAATATTAGGTGAAATTCCAAAAAATATACATTTATGAGAAAGAAGTTATAATGTATAAAAGTGGTATATAGCTCTAAAAAAGTTTTATAACTAGAAAAGAGTATTCTCAAATGGTTATTGTTTTAAATTTATTGAGATATGGGGAGTATGATGATATTGGAAACTTATAATATAGCTGGAAAATAGTACATATCATATAGGTATAATATTATATATACAATTATTAGAAGGATCTAAAAATAATGTTTGATTAATCTAAGGATGGAGAAAAATATAAAATATTTTTTAAAGTGTAGAGACATAAGATGTTGTATTATTGAGAAAAGTTAAAAAAAAAATTAATAATAGATATAGTTTCCAAAAAACACAAGAAAAGTAAATATCAAACACATGAGTTGGCCCATGACAGTGTCAATGGGACATTCTTGACCCCCTATTTCTAGCAATAAGAACCATGATATGAAAAACAATATCGTGGTTAAAATGAATATATGAACAAGTATAATATAAAAGAAATCCATTTACCAACCATAAATTCCACAACATAGAAACATTCAAATGTCAATTTATAAAATTTCATATGTATGAAATACAAAAATGAAATAAAGGATGATAACTATATATGATTACTTTAGGAGACGAATTTGTAAAACATAAACAACAGAAAACAACCAAGCAAAATCTATGTGACTCTATGTGTCACCATCTACTGTAGAAACGATAAACACTCTATGAGCGATCAATAATACAATCAAATTTGGAAACTAAGAAAATTGAAAGGCCTAACTAACTAGTATATGATCTCCTGACAAAAAATATTGACATTCTCGAAGAAGAAATCAAAAAAGAAACCAAAAATATGAAGAGAATAATGAAATGACTAACCTTGCTTATTTGATGAAAATATGAGACCCTCTTCTTAAACCCTAACCACTGTTGAACGTTGGATGTCAATGAGATGTTGGAGCATCAATTTGTGTCAAGTTGTAAGAATCATGTTATGATTCACTAAGGTGGAGTGCTAGAGGTGGGTGGCTTCCAAGGAAATCATTTAATATTATGATGAGTTCACAAAGGGATTGGTATTTTTACATTAATTGGGACACTTTTATAAGTTTTTAATAAAATCCCTAATAAAGTGTCCTTTTATCAATGATAGTTACTTATGCACTAATAAAGAGTACTATTATCCACACTTATTACTTAATCACTATTAAAGGATTTATAATTATAATTATAAATTAAAAATCAAAATATTTATAAACACATTATAAATATATTTTTATATATATATTAAATATATTTATTTTTAAATATATATATTATAAACTAATAAACTTTTATTTTTAATTATTGATTTTTTTTTGAAAAAAATTATACTTACACCAGTATATATATTTATATAATTAGACATATATATATATATATATTAAATATTTATAAATATAAATGTAATAATTTTTGAAGAAAATTTGTTATCAATTTAATAATTACTTAATTATATATATTTATTATTTTATAATTATATGAATACAAAAAAAATATTTATTTATTTATGTTACAAATATACAATTGTATAGATTTGTAAATGACGATTTCTAAAAATATTTATCTATAAATATTTTTTTACATATATATTTTTTAACATTATTAATAAATATTATTTTATGTGTATGAATATATGTGGGAAAAAAGTGAAATAGAATAAATTAAGAATAAGTTCACATTAACAATATTAAAAAATTGATATGTTTTATGTGCTTAAATGGTATATAAAAATTCATTATTTATATATATGTAAAATCAATATAACACAGAATTGATCAATGTTAAATTAAATAATCAAAAGAAAATTCATTTATATATCATGTACTATGAAATTATTCAATATTTTTAATTCATATAAATTTTTAATTATTCTTCATTATTCAATAAATATATGAATATTTAATGTAAATCGCAAAAATATTTTGTAATAAATAAATAATATTTATATACATTAATATATATCTATATTTTAAATATATCCAATTTGATAATATTAAATATCATAATGACCTAATTAATAAAATATTTAATTTTTAATAAGGTATATTGAATTTATTCTTTTTTATCAATTATTATTTAAATAAAAAATATTAATGTTTTTTTTATATACCCATTTTTCATTTATTTAATTTTTTCATTTTTTATTTGGATATTTATTAGTTATAAAGAAGAACTAATTAAACAATTATTAATCTGGGATAAAAATAATGCATTGATAAAGGATATCCATTATCTATGCTAAAAATAAAGCACATAAAAATGTTACCATTTATCAACTGAAAATATAAATCGCCGGTAATGGATACCATTTACAATTCTAAAAACAATGCACTGATAAAGGTTCATTTTAAGAACTAAAATAAATTGTTGATAAATAGTTAAATTTATCTCTGCTATTTGTAGGGCTAATAAATATGTTATTTATCATTATTTTTTTATAGCATAGATAAATACACTCATTGTTAAATGCCATTTTTGTAGTAATGAAGCTACCTACTGCTGAAGCCTTAGCTCCTAGGTCACAACATCCACAACCCATTGACAGCGCCTTCTCTTCTAGAATCTATCCACAACTAAGGCATGATCTATAACTATTGTATACGATGAAATTTAGATGGATATCATGGAATCCGTGATATATCGGGATAATCCTTTCTCGAATTTCCTTACTCTAAAGCACATATCTTTCACCATAACCAAGATGTATAATGAGAGAGCAGTAAACCTCACAGAGGTCTCCTCCATTGTCAATCTTTCTTTTTGTAGATGAAGATTCTCTTATATTCATTCTGATCTCAATGTGGTTAGATAGAAATCCCACATAAAAAGGATCTCAATTTATTACCATGATAGTGCTCTCTCATCATGTTCCTAAGTATCAAAACACCACCATCACCCAACAAATACCTTAATAAGGATCACCATGATAACCTCCATTTTTTAGACATTATTATAAGGAAAAAATGCAAGTTATTGGATCTATAAAGTCTTTAGCCACCTGGGAGTCTAGATCACCGTAAAACCTAGGTGGTCACTTATTTTGGAACATATGAAGTTCACTCAACCTGTGTGCATATTCCGCCATCATTTTTTGTACTATCTACTGATCAACATGTAGTTGTTTAGCAGGAAATCCACTCAGAGGTGAAATCTATAGAACATTAACCTATACTAAATCCACTACACCAAGAAGATAATCCTAGCGATCACATAGTGAAATCCTAGCTAGCTACTTACACAGAGGCATCATGAAAAAAAAAAGATTTATTAAGGTCAAAGAGTATATCTAGGGTGATTAATCATTATGAAAATGGTGAATAAATCTCATTCCTATATAAATCATGTACTATCAGTTTACTTATAAAAAATGTCTATATGTACAAATTCAAAAGGTAGTTGGTCATAATCCTGGTCTATATATGCATTGGTCATGGCACCAATACTGGAGTCTATTCCCAAAAAGTAAAACTCAAAACACTAAGAAGTGTTTACATAAACTAGTCTCACCAACTCTGTTACTAAGGTAGAACTGATGCAAAAATTCTACACTATCATGACCTGACCCATTGGGTTCTGATCCATGACTAACCAATTACCCCCATCAGTAGGTCAAGTGCTGGTGAAAAACACCAAGTACAAATATCATTCAAATGTGTGGAATTATCTTAATGAACCTGAACACAAGCACACATATCCAAGACCATACAATAATATATGAAAATAAATACTATAAAAAATTCGTGAATAAATAAATAATCCCATAATAGCAGAAAAAACAAAATAAATTAATGTATAAAAGGTCCAATGAAATACCATCATAAAATAATATATATTCTTACCCACTCTAATGATAGTGATATTAATTAAATAAAAATATTAGAAAAAAATCATTCTGTCAATCTCTTGATAAGATCCACCTTCTCAACATCCTTTGAGGACACGATCAATAGAATTGACATCGGCATAAGATATGACAAGTATGGGGAGAGCCCATGCATGGGTGAGTATAACAATACATAGAAGGAAAGCACAAAAACACCGAACATTAATTATCAAGAATATTAAGCTTTATTCAAGGATATAACAGTCAATGAATAATATAAAACACTTGAATATAATCGAGATGGGGACTACACCACAAGGTGGTCACAACCAACTACCAACCACATGTTTCTTCTTTATGTATTGCACATTCAAGAAGAATTCACTCCATGACCTAATATATTATCATAGAAAGTCATCCAAGAGTCCATGATCATTGGTCTCCACCCATGAAATCTCAATACTATCATAAGACCCTGATACTCAGATAGATATTCCACACCAGGAACCATTGGATGACAATAAGAAAACAATATGTATTAACCATCTATATATTTTTTTTTTCAAATGATATAATGAACCCTACCAATACGACATAATAGATGTAGGATAAATAACCTACTCAACGAGGTCACAAAAATTCTATAAACCCACATAGATTATTAAGATGATATCGGATCACACTCCAGTCTCATAGAGAGAATGAAAAAACACTATCATAGAATAGTCCCTTGGAGGGGAACACAATTCTCTAATGTGGATGTGATGACACACTATATCCATTAAAGAAAGGACAAATGGTAACTCTCTTAACCAACACAATTATGAACTATAGAGATGATGAGATCCATGTTATCTCTAGGGGAGTACAAGGTGTACCTTTATAAACCATGATATTCTCGTTTGTTTTTTTGGAAATATAATGAAATATTCATATGCATAGCATGTAGGTAAATTACACAGTGTGTAGATATTGTTATACACATAGTATGTGTATATTGGACATGTCAGTGTACATCGGTACATGTTATGTACACATGGTTTTGCCTGTGTACACTTGGTCATGGGATGCATCACCTTGACTCATGGTTGAACATGAAATGGGGTTCCCAAGGAGCCAATTTAAATGCAATGTGGTAGGTGGTTTTGGGCACAAAAATTTTAAAAATTCACTTGTTCTATGGTTTTGGCTGGTCCTACAGTCCTAAATCAGTTTTTAAAAAACAAAAGTTGTTTTCCAACCTCTTTTCTATCTCTAGGTCAAATTTTTCCACTAGATATTGAATATAATATGGTATATGGATATAATACAGAGGAAATGTTTGACCCCATGTAGATTCATTTTATTGGATATATTGTTTCTTATGGGAATCATAATGGATGAATATGGCTTGGTTTCCTTCATGAAACTTGTATTGCACAATGATATAGACGGGATCGTAAAATTTCATCCCATTTAGATTCACATATTTCATAGACCATTAAATATAATGGACATGTGTCCATGTGATTCCATACATTTTGGCCCATTTTCCTTCCTCATAATAGTGGTATCTCAGAATCACCTCCACCATCCATTAAATAATCCAAACAAGTGAAATTTTCCTTTTTAACAGTTAAAATAAAAAAAAAATTAATGAATAGTGAATTGAAATGTGATATTATAATTATAATTTTTCATACAAAAAATAGTTTAATAAATTGGTACAAGGGTGAAATAAAATAGTGAATCGTGGTATGATGACACCCCCACAACTAATGATTTCCACTTCTGAGAAATGTATAATGTTATAATCATGCATAATTCATAAATCAATAGTGTAAAAACAATGGGGAATCCTTTGAAATTAAATACATGATGGCACTTTTATGGAATCAATTTTCCTATCATTTGTTTCTCTAACATTCAAATTTTTTCATCTTCATTTTTTCACCAATGCAACATGTTGAAACATACCACACATAGAAATTTTCCATATTCACTAAAGTAACATAGGAATGTGGAGTTTTGATATTTTCCTAGAGTTCATGTGATCTTACCATATACATCATAATATTCTCAGTTATATACCAGTATAAACTAGTGTGCTACTCATGTGTACTTCCAATAGGTTGTTATGAAGTTTAATGGTGGGTAGGATTTAAATCATAAAAATATGCACAAGAAGAGTAGTTTGTAATCAATTACATATAAAACATGTCAAAATTCATCATGTATTTACATGGTATTTACACACTCAACACCTAATAAATTATATGAACTCCATCTCACTATCCCCATTGTCCATTTCTGTGGGAAAAACCATGAAGGGAATAATAATTATTAAACATCTTATTTTTTCCATTTGTTTTCTTTTGTTCTATTTTCTATGTATAGAACTATAATTTTTTAATGTATTTTTATGGAGATAAAGAGGGAATCATGTGTAAAACAATGTTGAAATATTGCTTACGAACCCACATACAAAATAAAAATTATGCACCCTTTATATTAACCCATAACCATGATTATCTCTGATGAATTCCCATGGAAACACCATCTCACCGACATATTCTAAAAAGAAAACAAGATTATACACAAGATAAGGGTAGGTAGGGAGACATTATCTCATAATGTGGCTACCTAACATGCATTTCGTGGTCTCAAAGGCTTAAGAAGCATAAAATGTCAAGGTGACAAAAAATAGAGGTTAATTGTGTAAAGGGATTTTCAATGAACGATTAACTCTATCATGAATGTAGCATACCTGAATATTTTGGATTCAAACAAAATCAATGTAGTTCTAGTTTCTCTAAATTACATATGACTCTAAAATAAGTGATTAAAAGGAAGAATATGCAATAAAGATCTTATAATGACTCTCAGCTAAGGAATTGAAATATTGTTCTGTGCTAATAAGGCATGGGAATCAAAAACCCATGAAACACATAAGAATTAGATGAAAAGAAAAATTCTAGAAAATGAGTCCTTATCAACAATCAATTTAAAAACTTTTTTACAATAACAATGGAATTTTGGACGCAATCTACTTGAGCATGAAAAATGATTTTGGATATTATTTTTAAGATAAATGATTATCTAAAAACCAAAATAATGAAAAAGAAACAAAAAAAATGATAAAACATATCTTTTTGTTTTTTTATCCTAACTATGACATTTCACAGTCCCTAAAACCAAAAAATTACACTGGGTTCAATACAAGTATTTTATATTAATAAAAAAGTAATTAAATTTAGGGAGAAGAGACATCCTGCTATGTGGTTTCATATGTGGAATCTATGAGTTGGATTTAATCCCCAAGATGCAATGGAAAATCCTCCTGGACGCGTTTAAGCCTATTCCCATTGACAGTAAACCTCTATCCATTCTTCTCATGAAAAAACTATATAACATCAAAAGGGTAAACATATATAATATTATACGGACCAAGCCATTATGAAAGGGTCATACCTTGGTGTAGCTTTATACTATAAGTTTATTTGAGAACCTTCTCACTGATATGAATCTTTTGTAGATGAATCATCCTATAATGGGTTACCTTTTTCCTCTCTTTACATATTTTGGATTTCTCATATGGATCATTTTGAATTTCTTCCTAATTCTGAATCTACCACTTATTATGCTCACCTAGATATTAGTGATTCGTTTTAAATTGTAAAATATCCCAATAGGCATGTTTCTTTACCTCTACCAAGAGGTGAAATGGCTTTCCAAACAAAATACTATATGGTGACATTTTTATTGGTGATATAAAATCTATACGATACTCTTGAAGTGCATTCTCCAATCGCAAACTCCAATCATTCCTGATAGGTAGTGTCTTTCATTCCAAGATTCTATTAACATCTTATTTTGAGATTTCTCAATGTCTATTAGTTTGGGGGTTATATGCTATGGATACTTTATAATCAAACCAATACATATGATGAAAATTTTTCATGTTGTGATTAAAAAATTTGAACCATGGTTACTAATGATGAATCTCTGTATCCAAACCATCAGAAAATTTTGGACCCCACACAATCAACAAGCACTCATGAGTCATCGGTCCTAGTGGATTTTATTTCAACCCATTTTGATACATAGTCATCAAAAATAATATTTTCACAAAGACAAATGAAATTGAAAAAGTACCCATGATGTAAATTCCCCATGCATCAAAGGTATCACAAAATAACATTGGATGATGGGGAATTTCATTATTCTTAGAGATATTCTCGGTGAATTGACATGGAGTACATGACATAAAAAAAATAATATGAATATTTATATAATTTTGGTCAGTAAATTCTCGAGTCATGGACCTTTCGATCAATACATTTAGATAGAAAGTTACCCACACTAGATAATGTGTGAAAGAATGTCAAAATAAAAGTGAACACATGGTTAGGAACATGCAGAAAAATAACCTGGTCACTACAAATTCCCATAAAATATGGTTCTTAAACAAAGTACCCTAGAGAATCTTCCTTATTTTTGTGGGATTGTGATGTGCAAAAATTAGTGGGGAACCTAGATGTTAGTAAAAAATTACAATGTCTGCCTACCATGGGGTAAGGTACACAACATTACAAAGGGTCTCATGAGTGAATAATTATCTAATGGGAAGGGGTGAGCCAACGTGATTGTTCAGCGCTATGGATATCCTACTAAGGGTGTCTTCTACCACATTTTCCACTTATATATTATCTCTAATATCATGGTAAAACTACAAGAGTAGGAGAATCTATAGAATCTGGTAGGGCTTAGCATTGGGTTTCAATTAGAGAAAAAGATGGGAAACATGATGAGAAAAGAAAATGATTTTTACCTAATAAGATATGAAAAAAAATCCATGGAAATAAAATTGAAAGAATATTTTTAGTTTCTATGTAGTTTTCTTGGGTAGGGTCAAGGGTTTGTGAGGAATACATAATAAAAGAGGGTCCTTCTCCACCCATTGTGAAAAAACATCCCCAACATCAACGTTAGAGGCATTACACCTATAATCGAAGGGGAGATTCAACCGTGGTGGTTGGATGATGGGAGGTGAGGTGAGACACCTTTTTAATGATTTAAAATCATCCATTTTTTTATCCTAAATGAATTCATAATACTTTTGGTTTAATCCTGATAGGGGATGTGAGTTCATACTAAAGTATTTAATGGATCAGCAGTAGAAACTTGCATGACCCAAGAAAGACCGCACCTCATGAACACATTTTGGATATGAAAGGGTTGAAAGTAACTAATTTTTTTGATCTATCCACATGAATTACATCATTTGAAATAACATTCCCATGAAATATCCTCCATTCAACCATGAAATGGTAATTCTTGTAATTTAATACAAGATTTTTTTCTATGAACAACGAAGGATAGAACATAGTTGAGAAAAACAGTCTTTAAAGGAAGTTATATAAACCCTGATATAATCCATAAAGTCTTCCATGAAATTATCTAGGAACTCAGAAAAAATACTCAACATACATCCCTGAAAACTACCAGGAGAATTACATTGACCAAAAGGCATCCTTCTGAATGGAAATGGTCCAAATGAACATGTAAATGTTGTATTTTCATGATCCTTTAGGAATATATGGATTTGAAAACACACTGAATAGACATCGAGGAATAAATAATTGTACTTACTGGAAAATTTTTCAACCATCTAGTGTATGAAAGGTAGATGAATGTTATCAATTCGTGTGGCTCTATTTATTTGATAGTAGTCAATAGAGACTCAATAATTATTTTGCACACATGTTGGAACCAATTCATTCATTTCATAAAACAATGCTATTATTCATGTTTTTTAGGAACAATTTGAACTGGGATTACCCATTTACTTTCATATATAAGATAAATGACCCCATTGGAAAGTAAATTACTAATTTCTAATTTTACAAAATCAGGTAGAGTGGGATTCAATATGTATTGAGCCTATCATATTTGTGTATAATCATTAACCAAAAGTATATGGTGCATAAAAATTGGTTTAATAATCTTGGTAATATATTCCAATGTCCATCTAGTCAACATTTTATACTCTCTCAAAAGGTTAAATGTTTTTGAATCCTACTGTAGAGAGAGGTTATTGGTAATAATGACAAGAAATTATTCAATACCCTCAAGAAAGACATATAAAATTATATAGAATTTGTTTTAGTTACAAAATTGGTGATTTTTGGATTAAGGGATGCGATTTATGCGGATTGAGGTCCATGATATTCATTATCAGCTCATGTTTATTCTCTAAATATAGATAATCTATTGAAATTATATTTTAAGAATCATCGATCATCATGGGTACCTGATAAGGATGACACTCATCAATTAAAGCAAAAAATTTAGATATTTCAGAACACATAGAAAACTCAATAGATGAATAAAATCTCAAATCATCCAATGGTGAAGAATATGACAATGAATCCGAGTATGGGTCATAGAGATAATTGAGTGTGTCTTTGTCATTTGAGGGAACATCCATCAAATAGACAGTAAGAGTGGAGTTCTTTTCAATGGGGTGTTTCGTAGCATTAATAATGTTAAAACATACATTTTCTCCAATAAAATCTATGGAGAATGTACCATTTTGAACACTTATGATCTTCTTTTCTATTTTGAAGAATGGACTCCCATGTACAAGTAGTGAATGTCCTTGGGTTCTGGTATACTCCATCTTAAGAATATAGATATCGGTGGAGAACAAGATATTATTGAAAATTTTAATGACATCCTCGACCACTCTTAACTGGTGTGTTGTTCTTCGGTTGGAATGTTGCACTATGATTCATGATGATTGATTTTGTCTAACTGATAGAGAATTGTACACAGAGTAAGGCATTACTTTAATTAAAGCCCCTTTATCAAGCATAACATCTGAAATGATTTTCTCCCCTATGATGAAAGGTATAATGAAAGTTACTAAATCCTTAAACTTGTATGGAATTACTTGTTGAATCAAGTCATAACATTCCTTCCTAGTTTTACTCTCTTATTTCACTTTATCCTCCGTTTATGGCTACAATGACCATTAAGAAATTTAGAATATCATTGAATTTGTTTAAATACATCCAATAAAAGAATGTTAACTTGAAACTTTTTCAATGTATCTATTATATCATTATCAATGTCATTAGAAAAATTAATATTAGATTTTGATATTATTAGGGGGATTGGGATGAAGAATTGATATTTCAAGGTAAACATCAATGAAAATTAGTTTACAATTTTTGTTTTGTTTTTCTCCATTGAAATATTTTATGGGAGGAGAAGGACTAGTTTTAAGAAGAGGACATACCTATTACATAGAATCATGGATGCAAGATCTTACATACAACTAAAATGTGTGATTAAATAAACATAACCTTTATTTTTTGGATTATAAATATGTTGGGATAATATTTTTGAGGAACATTGTATCTTAATGTCACCAATAGAGTTTTCCAATTTCCCAATATGTGTTCGTAGGTCTTGAATTGTTAATTGTGTGGTCTATTGTAATTGGAGGTTTTGGGATTAAATTTTCCTCACCATATCCTCAAGCCATGGTTCACATTTGGGAGGAGTAAAAGGGTTGTTCTGAGAAGATGAGGGATAATATGATTACATACATTTCCCTTGTTGATACCAATTTTTCTTGGGGTAGACCGGGTTTCCATCTTATTGTTACTATGGTTGTGACTTTCACCTGAGGTTTGGATTTGGGAAAAATGGATCTTTCCTGATGAATGGTGGTTGTAGAAAATGATACGATGGGAATGATTTTGCAAAACACTCCGGTGAATCCTTATGTAGTGGTCGCTGAAGAGAAAATTGAGTGTTATAAAAACAAATAATAAAATGTAACAGAATAGAAGAATATTGTGAGTTAACTTGTGTTTGAGATAATTTCCTTGTAAGGGTAAGCATATCATGTATTTTATTATCTACCTTTTGTTGTCGGGATGAATCAATTACCTCCTGAACTCCTCAGGTTGGATCAAATACTCTTACACCAAATTGTTGTTCATTTTGAGCTATTATGGATATTTTGTCACGAGTGGAGGAAACAGTTTTATCAACTATGAATCCATTAGATAATATATCTAACATTAAATGACCCATGGGTTCAATTACCTCATACAATTATTGAATTAGTAACTATTAAAAAATTTGGTTTTGGTGTCCTCTTGAGTAATGCCTTTTGAATCCCTCCTAATAATCATAAATGGTCTCTTGTTTGTGATATCCCCAATCAATATATTTTTTTCCTAATTGATGCAATTTGTTATGCAGGGAAGTACTTATCTAGAATGATTTGTCTGAAGTCACTATAGTACTTAATTCTACTAGGCAGATAGTATAGCCAGTCTTTGGCTACACCATCAAGGGAGAAAGGGAAGTCTCTAAACATAATGACATCCCCATATACATATTCGGGTTCTATTATAAATCACACTATATAAAACACCTTGAGATTTCTGTTCGGGTGATCAATAGGAAGACCCTGGAATTTGAGAAGTAGGTGGACAACACATGATATTAGATCAAAATATTCTACATCCACGTGATATTGGAAGTACGTATTATGGTACTCTTAATCTGGGGTGGTTAATTCTTTTAAGGATTGATTATCTATTACCACATTTTCTTTTGTTTCATTGGGTTCAATTATTTATAGGTTTATAAACATGTTAAATTCAAAAATGGGTTCCTTAGTGTTACTTTATTTACCTACTATAGATTCATTGATTTGCGAGTGATGCTTTGTTCTAATTTTTGGGTCAAATTCAAGTAGTTTTTTTCTGATCGGGTCATGATATGAAGTTGTGAACATTTATGTTTTATTTTTTTCCTTTTTATAATTGATTATTGATAAAATAAATGACCATAATACTGGTTAATGTACAAAGGAAAATATAATTTTATACCATGGAATGAGAGAGAATAATAAGTGGAGAGAGAGAGAAATAACAAAAAAAAAATATAAATCAAAATAAAATAAATGGTTGGAGGTGTTGATATAAAAAGTAATAATATTTAAATGAAAGATTAAAAGGGAATAAATTATCTTCTCTCCCCAGCAACAACACTATAATTTGATAGTGTTTTTGAGTTTGTCAAATAGATGATTAGTTTACTAGAATTTCTACAGTATAGAAGTAAACAAAGGGCATCTCACGATGCCACTTTATATAATTCTTCCAATAATAAGTTTAAAATTATGAAAATAAAATGATATTGAGATTTTGGAGAACTAGGTGATTTAGAATTTAATATTCCAAACTACGTATGAAAACAATAAAAAAGTGGACCTCAGCGAACATAATTAAATGTGATCTACCTAGGAATGTCTCATGATTATCACTATACATAAATTAATGATATAAAGTTTATATATTTTTATAATTGTTTTTAACACCTATAACCAAAATTTTCCTATAATTATACTAGGATACCTTCTAGGGTTTAGTCATAAACACACAATGATTCGACAGATAGCTCCTATGATAGAGTAATTTGTGTTTGACTTCATAACCAAAAATCACCACACCAAAAAAAGAAGAAATCAAGGTGAAGTACAGGTTTGTATTTTATTTCGTTATGATACAATGAAATAAATATATATAGCCTTAATAGTGTTAATTAGTGTTCAATTAATCAATACAAACCACAAAAACACCACAATTAAATGAAAAATGATGAAATGGTGAACAGAGTGCGAAACATCACATGAAAGGGTACCCCCAACATGATCACACGAGTTGAGCATGAAATACTAGTAAATAACTAAATTAAAATAGATTATTGGTTGATGAAAGAAACCTATAATTTAAAATCAAATTAAAACATTAAAAGAACAGAAGTCGATATTACATCACGTTCCTCCTTGAGGGATCATGGGGGGATTAGAAATCGATCAGAGTGGAGGAAGAAAAATATTTTGAAGTATCACTTCCCATGTCCTCCAGAACTTTTACGAATGATGATAGGATGATTTTGGCTCTCCAAAATGATGGAAACACTGTTTCCCTCTGAATATACAAGTGGCGTGCCAAAGGTACCAATTTATAGGCAATGTGGGAGGTGATTTTGGGATCCTTGATATCAAGAATCCCCTTTGTTCCATGTTTTTCCATTCAAAAAGTTTTAAATAACATTGGATAAAACTAAAAAGTTTTTGGAATACACCATCACTATATCCATGTCTATTGTTGTGGCTTTATATTGAAAATAATGAGATATATTGCTAAAATACTTAGGCAATTTTTTGACCATGCAATTATTATTTTTATTGGAAAGATTAGTTCTAATGTTCCTCATATAAGATGAATTGGTCTTGTTTTAATTCATAAAAGATGTATCATACAAAGATATGTATATGATCAAAACATTTCGGGAAATTTCAATGCATTTATTTCTCATATCAGGTAAAATAGTGGACATGTGTTCATGGGCTTCCATGCAGTTTGGCCCATTTTCCTCCTGTATCATTATGGGTTTTATGAATCACCTCCACCTTCAATGAGATAATCAATAAAAGTGAGATTACCCATTTTGAAAGTGAAAAGAAAAAAAATATTTAATCAATCATGACGTTCATTTAGTTATTATAATTATAATTATCAATACCAAAACAGTATAATATATTGGTATAAAGGTGAAATAAAATAGTGAATCAAGGTATGCTGAATAGATACTACCGAAGTTTCATACAAGAATTAACCCACATTGAATCAGCCATGGTAAGGATAATAAAAGAAGAAATGTTGAAGTGCATATATCAGAGTGAGTAGGGTTTTCTATATTTGAAGAGAAGAATAAAAAATTCATATATTTGACACTTCTAGATCCTAATATTGGGAATATGGTGTATTTTGATTCTCATTTGGTGGGACTGGGTGTTTTGATTAATTATAGAGATAATGTTGATGCTTATGTATCATTTTAAGAAATACCCCATGAGATAAACAACACATCTCTTGACGTGGATTGGTATCTAGGGTCATCACACTTATTTTCTGGTGTAGATATATATTTTGATATTGAATTTTTATTTAAATAGATTATAAGGGCTTGTGAAATATCTTCACTAAATTGGGGCTCAATCTATGCCATATGCATTGGGTGGAGTATCTCTTGAATTTTTTCTTTGTGAAGAATTATTCTATTAAGAAATATAATTTCATTTCATATGAGCATATCCTTAAAATTAAAGATACATAGATGATTAGGAACATTCCATCACTAGAGGGGTGTTATCTAATGAGTTTCAATGTAGAGTATCATGTGGATGAATCATATGATCATGCTTTGATTACATCTACACCATTTGTGATCACATGCCATTTTTTACCATATGATATCAATCTAAGAGTTGTAACCTAGTGTTTGGTTATGTGGGAATACTTCCTAGAGTTTTATTATTTCCTAGAATAGTCCTCAGATGATGATTATTTGTTCAATATTCACAAGAGGCTATTTTTTACATCATACATAAGAGTGGATATGAAAATATTATCACATGATTAAAAGTTGTAAGTGAGTCATGTGTTCAATAGATATACCATGACTTACAAAATTAGTTTTTTGTATATGTATAAAGATAGAAATAACTAGTTTTGTCTCATATTTCTTTTCTTGATGCTGAATCCCATGAACTAGAAGAACCATGATTACATTTGGTGTATAATGGATATTCTGATTAATGTAAAAAATATCTTATAGATTTAAGAGAATCTATCTTTAGATGAATTGAGAAATATATATATCTATGTGATATTTTATAATTACATGGAGTTTCTTCAAGTGTGGTATCATATAGGGATGTGTGTATTACATCTCAGTGTTGGAATGGGAAGTTGATTTATTTTAGGACTCAATTGAAAATATGTATGAATTATAATACCTAAAAATAATTTTAGTTGTAGATAATTATTTGGATACTTTATAATAATATTTAGACATGTGTTATTGATTTTGGTGTAGTAGGTGATGAAATTATATCATATTTTATTATTTTAATAAAATAAAAGATACTAGAAATTTATTAATATGGAGTTGTTTGTGAATACTAATGAATGGTAGTTCAGATAACCTCTATGTTTTTACATGTTTGGTGAGGTAGTAGTTGTTGGGATATTTATGCTATTAAATACCTCATAGAGAGAGATAGAGAGCATTTGATCAAGAAGTAGTTGGTTATTACTCAGAAAAGAAAATGATTATAAGTCGACAAGTGGAGATGTCCTTTGGAGTTCACTGGGGGTGACTGGGATTTCATGTGTATGTCACCTCGGTTGGGGCATAGTAATTTTCATAATCATGTAAATTATAAAACTACACACTACTATAAAATTTAAATGTTTCCATAGTTCATAACCATTGCTATATACCTTGAAATCATGGTAAGAGGTATTTCCTATTGTTTCTTTGGTTGTGGTGCCCAATTGTATGGCTATAATGAAAATATTATTGGCATGGTTTTTAACCATGGATGTAGGGTTGTTTTCATGATTTAAATTTTTTCATTTGATGCTTCCACATTGAATTGATTCCATAGTTTGTAACCATTGTACAAGGAAACCAACCAGATTTAAAACTATGATAGTAGGTATACATCCATAGTTTAAACCCAAATATATATCTATTATTAAAAATAAATACTAGATTATACTAACATAGTTGTTAACAGTGTCTATATCCTCCAACATCCATAAAAACATCATACACTACACCCCAAGTACACTAAACTATAGCCCAATTTCACGCCAATGAAAAATCATACTTTTGAGTGCCCAATATGTACATAGAAAACATAACCTACTACCTAAATGAATGAAAATAAATAATTTAAGGTTTAGTATAATATAAACCAAATTCTAGACAATAAATTCAATTTTAAATAGAATATAATGAAAAAAATGATAAGAACTATATAGAAATAATGAATGTGATTGATGAGCCTCTAACAAAACATGCCACCCACACCAATACCACATTGTGATTGATCAAATACACTCATACCAAATCCTATATAACCCAAAAAACATACCACAGATAATCATATACATATTATGAATATATTATTGAAAGTATATATAAATGTTAACTCAAATATTTATTGACAGTAGAGGCTTAAGAGAAAGCACATTGAGGCAGCTGACTACACATAAATATTCATAGTGTCTTATACTAACCATATGGGGAAGTGGAAAAAACAAAACACAATTACAAACTATCATGATATTACATCACATAAAAATCAATTTGATAATGGGGGAGGATGATTTTACAACTACAAACAGTTCCACCATGATATTGTCTCCCGTATCAGTTTAACACAGATACCACATATCTGATGTTTTATTCATTTTCATCAGTCACTTATGTGGCACCAAAATCATGTCTCGATGAATGGGGTACATGAATCATAAGAAAATATAGAGGATAAATAAGTGTAAAACCTCACTCAATTATGATTTTTGGGGTTGAATGTTCAGTATGGATATATTTTTAGAGTAAATGGCTCTAGAGGATGTCCTATAAGATATATTAGATGGGGTATGGGTAGTCTTGGTCTTGTACTAATTTATATGTTTACTTCATAAATTCATGTTTTGTGGGATGTTGTGGTTATTTTTATTTGGATCGGTGGTCAACATGTTCTCTTTGATCCATTGGGAGTGTAAGAAGTGAGAGATTATATAGGGTTTTGGGAAAGGGTTATTCCAATTTGATTGTGTTTGAGAATGGAGGTAATGGTTTGACTGGATATTGGGGATTTTAGGATTTTGGTGTGGATATGAGTTATTTTATGGCTATGAAGAGATTAAAATAAGGATTTGAATTAACTCAATTAGATTTCTTTGGGGTGACCCAGTTGATTCAATGTGTTAAATGTGGATTTTTGTTAGGATTTGGTGTCTTGGTGGTGGGACCATGACACCTGGAGGGGATGGAGACCAAGATAAAAATTTGGGTTTGTATTTTTTATTCAATGGAATTTCAAATTTTATGAAATGTAAACATTTTTTATGGTATAAATCTATTTGGTTTAAATTTTCATGAATATTTAAAAATTATTTTCTCTAAAGTGTTGTATTGAGAGATGAGCCATCATAGTGAACCATTAGAAAATATTGGTTCTAATTTATATCTTGTGGGATGGCTTGTATCCCGAATTTTACCTATGAATGTTTGGTGAAACAATTTTCATGTACACATTTTTATTGATTTTATGATGAAAAATAATAATAAACCAAGCTTTAACATGGAACAATGATGCAAGGATACATAAGGCGCTGTTACAATGTGATATCTTCTCAATACAAATTTATTTTTCACTATATTCCCATGAAATTATAAAACATTTTTCTGGTTATGAATTTTTCACATTATCCGTTATTAATTACACATGGTTAAGGTAATGGGGTATATTTATATATAACATAGTTTCAAGACCATAAATTTTTAGAACTGTTATAATTAGATGATCATTCAATAAAAATACAAAGTCTACAAATCGATTAAGGTGCAAATGAAACCAATGAAAGTAAATCACACTAGACAACAAAAAATATTCCCCAATCATAAAAAATAATATAAAATTTTATTCCTGAGAAAATAAATAATATCGTAACATGGTAGTTAATTATTTTATTTCATGTTATCTTGTACTAACCTAACCACCTTGAATCACAACCAAACAATGTTTGATTATCATTGGATAAGCATAATAGTTTAAGAAAGATCATACCATAGAATTAGATGGGTTAATGATTAAAAACACTTTTACACTATTTAAATAACAATATGGAGTCCTTGTAACCCTATCAATATGTCTAACAAATATATTAGAAATTATTATTATTAATAGAACTGGAATATAAAATCAATATACTGGAAATGATTTATAATTACATTTATTTTATATTTAATCCTTTTAGTAGAAATAATTAATTATTGGAAAATAAATCTATATAATCTATAGACTGGCATGTAATTTGTTTACACAACCATCTTATCAATGAAATAAACTAACAATGAGAGCCAAAATAATAATAGGCAATCTAATCCACTTCTGTGGAAAATATTTAGGATATGGATCATATAAAATCCCCTAAAGAAAATATATTATATCCCCTTAGTTTTACATTGGGGTCCAACTATATGAATCACCATCAGAATATATGAATCATCTGAAAATAATGTTATATAAGAACATGATTAAGACACAAATAAAAATAAAATTTGGAATGTTGAACCCAATCATTGTACTATACTAGTATCATGAATATCTAGGATGTTGGTATCCTGACTGACATATATCTTGTACATGTCATCTTGTCATTGAACAAATTAATAATAATAATATAACCCATCACTCACTAATCAACAAATTTTAATCCTTTGATACCATGTAATGATATATAATACATATTAATGTGAATGTATTAGACATCCCACTACATACATGGGAATATATCACACATTTTACTATAATATTTATTTAAACTCCATACCGATAAAATAGAATCACATCCTTCCCATCAATGGTTATTATATAAACAATTTAACATACCCATATTCATCTCATGAGAACAATAGATGTCCCACTTTTTATATCATCAACTCTGTATTAATTATATAATGGTTACATTGTGAAGGTATATTCTCAAAATTGGCTCATTCCCTTATGAATTCTTGTGATCCCATCAATAAACCAGCCCCTTATCCTTCCATTTGTATAATTACTATCTTATTTCCACTAAGTCACTAAAGTATTCCCCTCAGAAGTCATTCCCTAAGAGTAATTGTATTACTCTAAATTGATAGATCATCTATTTGAAATCCATATATTTTAAGATGATGTTATTTATTCAAGAGTTAGATATGATTCCCTAAAATTAATGGATATGCGACGGGGAAAAACCTTAGTTCATTCAATTTCTCAATCAATTCTAAAAATTTCGAACCCAATTTCCCAATCTCTTGAACATTGATCCTGAAATGAAATATGGATATATAAATGATAAATGATGAAGGTGCTTCATGAAGTTCAAATATAACTAATTACTTCATTATTATGTGCTTAATTATTCATGGTAATGTAGTCGATTTTTTCTACTTCAATTTCCTAGTGATGTTACAAAAGAAAGTGTAAGTTTTTAAAGGATAGTTTATATGATGAAAATAGATTAAATATTTTCATTATGTTTTATATTTTTACAATAATTCTCGGTTCACTTTACCTAAAAATGAGAATCTTCTAAACTCTAATGTGTGGTAAATTTCATTTTCTACCATTGAGTTTGTGGAAATTTTCAACTGACCACATGATTGGTGATTCTTTTTTATAATTGCGATTGATAATAATGAATTTTTTATTCCAGAGGATTCTATATTAAATCCATTAGAATCCCATAAAATCATGAATATTATTTTCAATGATTTATAACTATAATATATGGTACATGATATATTAATTTTTGTAGATATTTTTGAAACAACATGGGATTTTGAAAAAGAGATTATTCAAGGTGATTATTGGGATTATTTTTTAATAAAAGACATAAAATTAAACCTAAACATATATATGTTGAGATAAATTAAACATTACTCATAAATATCAATAATATTTGGTTTTAATCTTTATGGTTTTTTTTTCTAGTACTTCTTTTTGAAATGGAAGATATTGATTCAAATACTATAGTAAAATTTCATCATATTTTATTTTATTAGATGATAAGAATAAATGATTTATATTTTTAATTAATTGATCCTCAAAAAAGCTACTGGTTATTAGAAAATTTTTTTTGAAACAATATTCCTGTTATAGAAAATATGATTTAAAAAAATAAAAAAATTATGAAATTTATAAAAATGGGTCAGGCATAGGGAACCTACCAGAACATCAAAGTACACATATTTTATGATAAAAACTCAATTTTTCATTTTTATTCATCAAGCATGTATATTAACATTTACATTTATATAAGGACACATATCCCTTATGTATATATTTTCATGGACAAATATTCACAAGGGGTCCATAGATATATGTTTATTCTTGAATATACCTCTTTAAAAATACACATATATGAATTTTTCATATCCATGTATGATCACACCTACCACTATATATATTCATATTTCCATGAGTGAATATATATAAAATGGAAACTTTTATTTGTATATTCATACCTATAAATAATTTTATATGCTTCCCTAAACAATGGGTGCTCGAATCCTCCTCAATATGATTCAAAATTTACTATAAATATATAGGGGATCAAAAATTCACTAAATCTAATGAAATTGTTCCATAGAATAAAAATGTAAGAGACTATAGATGATTCTGATTTCAAACTCTCTTCCTTAAACAGTGGTTGGTAGAACATGACTTATCATAACAAATAAAAAGTATAGAAATAATGGGAAACAACGTTAGATATAATGACTTCTTATATAAACTTGATCTGTGTGTCAACTATACCTGATAAATGGTACCTGAATATATAACCAACAATTAAGGAAGAGTATTAAGATTGATATGTACATCCTAATACTAAAAAATATGATCACTATAATGGCCTTTTATTCAAATTTTATCAATTATTATTCAATAAATACACCATAGAGATGTGTCATAAATAGCCAGATAACCCAGAAAACAACATGTTGGATTTTCCATAACATGCCATATACATTGGTTAATATTATAAATAATCTACCAAATTCATGTATATATCATTGGTTCTATTACAATCATATATACTCATTGTGAAATTATGCCAAGTCATTGATATTATTTTAATTCAAAGTCCCTCAACCATTGGGAGAAAACATTGTAAAAAATGTATCCCAATTCTTTTCCATATTGTATAACATTATATGCCTTTGTAGTGTTAAGGAAATTTGTAATTACCCAATGAATTATTTCATGTAAAGGGTGTCTGATAGAATAAAATAATTTTCAATCATGATATAATGGTTTATTTAGTGATAACAATTAAACGAACTCATATATTCACATGAATTTTCCACCAAAGGATATATATATATATAAATCCATTGATTTCCTTATAGTATTTTTTAAATAATTCAGTAAACAATATACATAAAAAATGGTAATGTGTTATATAACACTTAATATGGTCTGAATTCTCTAAATATGTTTGTCCAATTTCATTAAAAAATACACATTTCTTTAATCTATGTAGATCGGTATGTAAAATGTCACTCAACTAATATGAGTTCACTACACTGGTGATAAAAATGTTTGTTATCCTGGATGAGATTTTATTTTCATAATATTTGTTTAATCTAGTTCTTAGAAGGTGTCTAATATCTTAATGAATAGATTTTTTGTATAAAGAAAGATGAAAGAGAAAGAAAAATATAGAATCACAATGGCTATTTGAGGTTCATCAAAATGTTGTGATAAGCACAAAAATTTACATTAAATTATTTGGTCACTAATAGGTTATAGAAAAAATATAAATCTATTTTTGGAATTAACTTTATATTGAAAAACTCTTATAACTATTATCTATGGAAGGGAAATCGTAGTCTTTACAAAAATTGGATTCTCTTAATTGGTTTTGAATGAATAAAATATAAGGATTACCCGTCCATAATGTTATGATCTCATATTGATTGAAGAATATGTGTGAATAAAATTTTGATATTATCTTTTTATTTACATGGGTTGTAAAATTCACGATTATCTAGTTACTTAGGTTTAAATATGAGGTATTCTCATGTTTAGAAGAGAGTAAATCAATTAAATAGTAATTCATATTTATTAAATGAGAAGTTAATAATCCACAAAGAAGGTGTTGAATATTATTTTTGGTCATGTGTAACCACATAATACATAAAAATATGAAACACTAAATTCAAAACACAACTAACGTCCATTAAAATAATCATATAATTCTAATAAAATCCCTAAAAAATTATACACCAGAACATATACCAAAAACTAACAACATTATATGATAAAATTCAATGTATAAACATATTATAATAGATACATCTCAAATGTACACCAATATTAGAATCACCAGAACCATAACTAGCCTCATCATATCCATTATCTACACAACCATCAATATCACCTACACTAAAATCACCATCATCATCAACCATATTATCTGTGGAATATCCACCTATAATTAATTTAATGATCATAAGAATCCTCATAAATTTATTGAAAATAAACGAGAAAAAAATTAATTAATATAAACATTAAAATTAGTATTATTTGTGTTTTTGTATATGAATTAGTGTAATAATAACCATAATCATAACATATGTACATAAATTAAAAGGTTTTTTATAAAAATAATCCATTAAAAATTCATTTTCTATTCATTATATATTATCTTATTTTTCACAAAATTTATATATTATATTGTTTGAATTTTTTATGTATTATATTATTTCTATAAGCATGAAAATAAACATAATAATAGGTGGTCACAATGTTAAATTTTTTATGTTAGTGTATTACAAAAAGTGTTTAATAATAATCCTAAAAATATGCACTATTAATATTAATATTTTTTGTTTTAGTAATTTTATAAGGATTATCATGAGAATTGGAAAAAAAATATGCAAATGTATATTTGTATTAAATATTAGTATAATAATTAGCATTAAAATATGAAGATGCAATTTCATGGATATATATTTTATTTCATTATAATGTGAAATTTAAAAAATTATGTATATGAAAAGCACAATATAAATATGTGTCTTTAAAATTAGTTTTGATTTATTTAATATAGTTTTTTAAATGTGTAGCTTTATTTAATTTTTTGAGAATAACTTGGAGCTTAATAAGAGATAATTTTGGAATGATTTTTTTGTGTGTGGATGTAATCATGTTGGTATCAAAAATATTATTTTAACAAGAATATGAAAGTTTATAAGTATATATATATATACTAGTAATATATTTTACCCCTTCCACATTTCATAATTTTAAAATGTGAATATATTGAGGGATTTTTATATTAAAATTATAAACTTATTTGGTATGCTTTTATATCATCCAAGTGTGTTAGGTTTTATTTTAATTTTTCTATTTATGAACAAATTTTATTTAAGTTAGATGAAATTTATTTTAATATATGTGAATTTATAATAAATTAAATAAGAATGAATAATAATATAAGAGAATATATAGTGTTTCTATTTTGAAAAAATATATCATGTAATTATCTTGGTTTTTTTTGGTGTGATTGTGTTTTATGAAAAATATAGATGACCCAGAATCAATACGGATGGTGTTTGATGAAGTAGGTGTTTAAGGTGAAACATTTTCACAATTTTTACCAAATATTTTGGCCTCAAAATCGAGAGTTTAGTTTTTTTAAAAGGGATATTGTTTTGTAGAACATAGTTCATGGAACATGGATCATAGTTTGTGAACTACAAAGGGAGTGTAGAGAACAATGAAGAAAATTAAAAGTGTAATGATTTCAGCATAGAAACATTATGTAGACAAAGATGTGTTCTACACAGGTCATGGAGGGAAAATGGTTCATGGGAGGATCAAAGTTTATGGGAGGATTGAATTTCATAGGAGGTTTGACATTTGGGTAAAATAGTTATTGATTTGCGGAGCTGAATAGGGTTTTTGTCCATGGAGTAGATCTTCCACCGCAAAGAGAGAAAGGCGGTATGAAGCTCCCATAACATAGTAAGAGGTGAAGGATATACCACGTTGATGATTTGGGTTATTAAGATTAGATGAATTTTTAGATCTATTTTTATATATATGTACAACTAAACTAATCATTTAAAATGTTGTTTTTCCTTCAAATGTATCTTTGCTTCCAAATGAATTTGGAAATTTCTGATGTAGTTTGAGGGGGAGGATAATAAAAAGGAGAAGAGGTTCGTGATAGAGGATTCCAGAAAATGATAAGAGTTCTGCATAAAAATTCTATCGAAGGGGCTTTGTGGGGGAACTGTTGTCCACAAATGAAAAGGGTTTATAGAGTTGAAGTGGTCCATGACATCCGTGGAAGAGGTGGTTCGTGGTTGTAGAACCCATCTGTTATGTAGGGAAGAATCGTTGAAGAAGTGGTAGTCCATATAAAACTTCCATTATGTGAGTAAAAAATGTTCATAGAGGATTCAAAAAATTTTGAAATTAATTTCCAGAAGCTAACTTTTCACTAAAAAGTTGATTTCATCTATTTGTTAAAATGGGAGTTCAACTGAGCATCAATATATAGTAGATGATTTGTTTATTACTTTAGATAAAGAGACATACATGTCCATAAACTGTTTGTGAATCTCTTCCAATAATACTTGGAAAAGGAAGAGGAAGGTCATGATCCATTTCAACTATTTTGATATTGAGAAGGAAACATAGGGAGTGAACCTTGATAATGTAACGTGCTAAAACTAAACCTTATAAAGGTAGTGAACTTGGTAATGGAAGTGATCTAAAATGATCCTTATATTTTGGTAGTGATCCTTAATATAATAGGTACATCGACACATCAATGTTTTTTTCTACATGGACATATACCAGTGAGGTTGAACTAAGAAAAACTGTTGTGTCTTGTGCATGATATAAATTATGTTCTTTCATTGCAAAGAGAAAGAGAATTAATAAATTTTTGATTGACAATGAAAAAGGATCTGAAGAGGTAGTTGGTTTAATCTTTCGTACATTGATTCACCCCCTTTAAGGTCATTTAACCTCATTGGGCTAACAATATTTATAAGTTGAGCTATACAAATGATGTAATATTATTAAAATACATTACATAAATTAATGGGTAGATGTTATAAATGGGTTTTTATGTAAATAGTTGAATTATAAAACCTAGGTGTGAACCACATGAGTTACATCAAATATAGATAGTTGAACTCATTAATTGTACAAATCTATTTTTTACATTATGTTTTAATAATGACATTAACCTAGTAAAAATTAAGAGATAATAAAAACTAATTTTAATGTTCAAACCAATGAATATTTTATAATAATAAATAACTTAAAATAGTAGACGGAAAATTGTAGTTTTTTATTTTAAAAATATAGAAATAAAAAAACTATAGTGAGGAATGAAATGGGGTTGATCAAGGGAATCCACATAAAAAACCATTAATTTATGACGTTGAATAACCTAAACTTGTGTAACTAATTATATCCTCTTAATTTCATCTTTATGATACGAAATATTACACATAGTTACCCCTGTTCCAGGTATATATAATCACTACTTTTTAGTGAATAATGATTCTTCAATCCCCTTTGATGTAAGAGATTATCCAGTGATTGGGAGAGTTAATATGAATCCAATTATTTCTTTTAATAGGAAATATTTTTCATATAACAATGGGTTAAAACATATAACAACTCCACATCTTTTAAAATAATTGATTTTCATTCTACATTGAATTAAGAGAAAGATATTATCAATAAAATCCAATAAAAATGAACAATTTTTCCACATAATTTAATTATTGTTAAAACAAAATACATATGAGTTATGTTTGAACCCAAGGAGAGGTGATATCTAGTTCACCAAATTACAAGATTATTTTTTATTTGAAGGAACCCTCAGTTGAAAAACACCATAAACTCAATTATGTAAAATAATTAAACAAAATAGTATGGATGATGGAAGAAGACGCACTGTGAGGATTATGAGGAATTAGGTTCGTGGAAAAAGTAGGAGTTGACCCATGCAGGTCCTTCTCATTGAAAGTCTCAATGGAATCTTATGTGTGTTCCACAAGATTTATAAAAAGTTATAAAATGACTCGCAAAATAAGGGAGAAATCGGTAGCAACTGTAGTGCATGGTCCACTCATAGAAGGAGAACAGTTTTCCCATAGCACCAAATGGAGACGTAATAAATAATGAATGGGGTGAAGGAAATAATAATCATAATAAAGGTGATGGGTTATAAAATAAATGACAAGGATGAACATTCTTTAATAGAATACTTTAATATTATGGAAACCAAGAAGAAAAATCCCCTATCCAGTTTCCCAGACGCCATGATCATAATCGATATCTCCACATTACAGTAAGGAATTACAAATTTTGTGGGGGGTAAAATAAGATATGGGTGCAAGAGGGTCAAAGAAAATTCGAGGAAGAAGATATATAGGGGGAAGATAGGAATAAACAAACGATGATTGGAGGAATTATAAATAATAATATATTGGTAGGATAGATGATCCACACGTGGGATAAAAAACACTATTTCTCAAATTAGTATTAAATTTTCAGGTTAAATTAACCTATTTCCACTGTTTTAAATAAATAATGGATATAAATTATAGTGTATATATGGATCTATAAAAATATGTCTACATTTATATTGATATTGACTAATTTTCTAGTAATGGAAGTTATTGGTATCTTTTGACATCACTATACAAATCAGAGTATCAGATTACCAACTAGACTATATTCTAAATTAAAATGGAATGCACAATGTGTCCCATGTTTCTTAGATTTGGAGGAACATGCCTAATCCTTTGCATACAATCATTTGAGAGGCTGTTGATTTGGATGTAGATACAACTGTTTCCAACTTCCCAATGTGGATCATATACTAGAAAAACAAGGTGTTGCAGAGGAAGAATGTGACATGTTTTCATGTACTTTAATAGCAAGGATTGATCCAGGAGATAATTATGGGAGAATGAGCCAGACATTCATGATCAATGGATTGAGTTGTCCAAAAAAAAGATAAAATTATTGTGGAAAAAAATCCATATTAGGGAATATTGAAAATACTTATATTTTTATAGTAATTATATATCTTTTCTCTGTCAATTCATTATTTCTAAGAGGGTATATGCACTATTGGGTGAATTTTAGTTCAAAAAAATGTATTATAGAATATTAATAATAGGTATTTGAGGTTTTAGGATTTAATTGATAACATCGTATCGTTGTAAAATCCTTGGTGGACCAATGGGAATTTCATCTTCCATCGTCTCTCACAGAATCCCTTGTCATGTTGTAATCAGTTATATAGATCTCATGGTTTTGAAGCCAATTTTGGTTAGTGGGAAAATTTTGTTGGGGTGACGATTATCTTGATGAATTGGGGAATCGATGTTTACATACATTAGGAAGAAAATTCCATCACATGTATAGTCTACATATATGATTATTATAATTATATGCCATTATGTTGTTATATTTTTTGTCCATTCAAGAATTTAATCACATGTTTGTGTTCATAGATAGCTTGTGAGACCCATTTTTGAGCATGATCACATGTCTATGTGTGTATGGTTAATGATTCTGTTGTTTGAATACATGTTTTCATTATATGTTATATGCTTGTTACGTGTGATGTATGGTTATTGGAGGTTCTTAATCTAGAAGATAATGACATGTGGAACATCCAGGCATACATTTCCTTTAGAGGGGAACTTAATTTACATTTGATAATAAAAATGGTGTATAAATATAGAAGAACAAGAAAATAATCCATGATACTTGATCTGTAAAATAATTTAAGGATATGAGGACCTTGTGGCTTTACCTGAGGTAGTGTAGTAATATGTTTACTTTATAAGAAGATTGTAAGGGAGACATAGCATGATGAACGTTTGGATTAACATGTGACACGTCATCCTTATGGATACTAGGGAATCATGTTGTTACCATCTGTTAGGCCTTAGTATATAACATTCATTATAACTATGTTTCCATCATGGATCTCAAGAATTCAGTGTTTGGGGGATGATGAAATGGTTTGCAAAACACCATTTGTATGTGATTCTACGTATTTTTGTGTGTGTGTATTTGTTATCTAGGAATACACTCTAATACATATACAATCACATAATGGAATCATTGGTGGGGTCCAAATAATTATATATATATAACGTGTAAAGAAATGTCAATGAATGTTTTTGATTCATGAATAGTGATATAGGATGGGGTAAATCCCCAATGATAGCGTTGAAGGAGATGGAATGTGGTGTTTGATGGAGGTACCAAGATGGACTACTAATTGATACCAAAACATACTATTAACACACCTATCTAGAATATACTTTTTTTGGAAAACCACTTTCGGGGTCCCTATTTTACAATTATATATGACTTCACATACCTCCATTGAAATTTTATGTAGAATAGTTTATTTATTTTATAATGTTAACCAATGTTATTATTTGTTCTTATTTTATAGATATTATGGGTATGATCATCCAATTAATGGTGTTTGGACCCTCATTACTAGTTTTGAAACTCTTTCATATGGGGAGGAATGCATGGGGCCATGTGGCCTTCTGGTTAATATATGTTGATTCGTATTTGGGTGTCAAAATATTCATCACATTTATTTTACTCTCTCTATATACTCATAATAGATAAATATTTTTTTAATGATAAAACAACAATTGTTTCAAATTTTATCATGAACCATTCTCTTCCAAGTACATGAATTATTTAAAAAGATTTATTAAATGTATTTAATACTCAATAATTATTGAATAAATTAATTTTTACCCATGTTGAACACATCAATTAAATGATTAAATAGAATATTTCTACTGTTTACATAATTTTTATATTTTCACCGAAGGTGTGAATATAATCATTGTTTTAAAGTTTACTAAATAAATAAATTTTCCCTAGATTATAACTATACATTTCAGTAAATATTTCATAACATGTGACTATTAACTTTTCAATGATTTTTTTATAACAATCCAGAAATTTTTAAAAATTAACTAATTTATGTCATAATAAAAATATTATTTTTATCAATAAATATTATTGTGTTAGAAATTTTTCAGATGGAGTAGTCATAAAATAATTTCTCAAAAGGGGTAGTCATAAAAAAATTCAACATTAATAAGATTATGACATGAATAATTAATAATTAAATCCATTTGTTAATGTAATCCAAATTGAAAATTTATCTATTCATGTTGTATGATTGAAACTCAATATTTATTTGTTCATATTCAACATCATATTCCAAATAAATATCGAAGTACATAGGTGCTTATATCATATTATCAATGAATATAAGATCATGTTGCATGTTATATTCAACAAATAAATTCTAATATTATTAAGAAAATGATGATCTCCCTTATATAATACATCTTGCGTGTTTTAATTAGGGAACTCCCTGAGAAAACATTTTAGTGTCATTTTATTTTTGTTATTCCATTAATAACTCCTTGTCAAACACATCAGGTTCATTAAAAATAAAAAGAAATTGTATAAATATCATACAACACTTTTTATTATTCGTTTTTTTGGTTTTATTTCTCATTATAGATCTATCTACTACTATATGGAGTAACGTAAATATCCAACTACCCACAACATTTTTCTCTTATTTTTTCATTGCATTACTAATCCTTTTCAACTGAGCTTCATGATCACTATGAAAATATTCATGAACATGAGATTGGTTAGTCCATGTAGAATATTTTTAATTTAAATACATCATAATGAATGATAATAATTTTGTTTTTTTCGATTAATGAAAATAAAAGTATTTACTAAATTTGAAGAAAAAAAGTTTATGAAGACCATTTGGTACATCGATAATTGATCCAAAATTGTTCAATCATTATCTTAGGAACTATCAAAACATTTATGATTTTAACATAGCATAGCAAAGAGATAACCATGCTCATTATCGTTATGATATTTTTTTATAAAATAGTAACTATATATAATTCATATTCGTTTTTTATATTTTTTTCATTTAATAAATAAAAATAAGTGAAATAATGATTTCATAATTTATTTTTACATAATTACAATAAAAATTTAAATTCAATGCAATCAGAATGAATGCAGATAGAATGATTTTATACAGTAAGAAGATATTCCAATGAGAAAAAATCTAACATAATCTCCTATATATTTTTTATTATTTTAAAAATTATTTAATAGAGAAATTCCTTTACATTTATGAACAACCTCTTCTACAAATGTTTTAAACATATGGTACACTCGATCGACTACACCACCCATCCACCTCCTCGATAAAGAGAGAATATTGTGGAAAAAATATAATCCTCAAGTGAAAATAAAATACAAAACACTAAGAATGAATGATCAATTTCATGGGACCAACACTATATTACTACGTTGAGAACCACCTTAGGGTTTATTCTCATTATAATAAGAAAAATATTTCATAGTAAAGAATAAAATTTCTATAGAAAATGATTGATAGAAAAAATTGTTAATAAACGAGAAAAAATTAAAAAGGTAAAATTAAATTATTTAATTAAAATAAAATAAATAGGATTGTAAAATAATACATTGCTTATTTACAAATCATCGGTGTAGAGGCCGATCCCTTGAATCGTTATACAAATACTAATTAATCTAGAAAGGTGAAGCTCCTTTTATCTTTAGAATTTCAATTAAAATGTTTTCAAATTATAGATATATTAATGTCATGAACATGGAAAAATTATATTTTAGACTATTATTCCTCTACCTCTTCTTTTTAAACCGCAAATATATTAGCTATATTTGTTATGTGTAGTGAATTTGTTTTTCAATTTACTCCAAGAATTTATTCAAGACATAAATACCCTTTGTAATCTGACATATATTGTTATAATAAATTTATGACTTCAACAGAAAAAGAATAACATGGGTCTACAATAATTAAATATATTCTTAAAGATGTTATCCTAGTACATGTGAAAAACTAATTCAATTCTCCTTGTACTATTGATATTTATGCCCATTATAAAAAATATTTATATCTGTGAACAAATTTTGAGGCATGGCTCATTATATTCTATCAGTTCATTAATATTTGGATTGATCTTTGGTTACAATTGAATTTAATGAATATAAACATTTATAAAATCATAAAAATTTTAATCTTATAATTTAACTCATTTTTTAAAAGATAATATATGAAATAAAAAATAAAAATTAAACTATTAAATAATAAATATTGGTAATTTTTACAATTAAACTCAAATTACGACTAATATCTAAAAATTTGATAATTCCACATAAAATAAATGATTAGTTATATTAATAAAATATAAATTAAAAATAAATCTTTTAAAATATTGGGTCATTCAACTATTCATCATCATCATGAATAATTATGAGTAAATGTGCCTCTACAATTATTATCATGAGCTGAATAAGATAATTATAATGAAACATTATCCTCTTTGATGGATTTATGACTTGTTTGATCACCAAAATAGAGTTGAGTATATTTATATAGTGGATCTTATGTATGGATACTATAATAAAACAGAAAAGAAGGATGATATTACCTAGAATGCATTTCTTATAATTTATGGGAACTATGTGTTCATGGGGATTCTATTTGAAATATATAATTCTCTAGTATCTTTATATACGTGATTAATATATTTTATAGGGAATACCTTGATATATTTTTTGTAGTCATTATACATGATATTTCAAAAAAATCAAAATGTAAGGAGGAATATAAGGATAATTTATAAACATTGCTGAACTCCATTTGGGATGAAAAGATATATAAAAAATATTTTAAATTTGTGTTTGTGTTAGGGAAATTAACTTTTTAAATCATGTTTTCACCAATAATGGGATATCTCTGGATTTATAAAAAATTGAGGAAAATGATGGATGGTCAAGACTAACATCTATGATGGATATCCAAAAATTTCTTATGTAATATATGAAATATAATTAATTTTTGCGAAAATTTTCACTATATTAAAAGAAACTAACCAAGATAAATTGGAAGGAACTCAATTTTTTATGGGATTATTAATGTGATGATATATTTAATGAGATGGAGAAGAGGATAATCCCTACACATCTGCTCATGTTACCAACCATTGGGGTAGGATTTTTGATATGTTGTGATGCATCCAAAATTATAATGGTTAATTCCCTCATGAATGTTTAAAAAGAGAAATATTATTCCTCCAACAAATTAAGGATCAATTAGAACAACTACCAAACACATGATCTATAATTTGGTAATGTGAACCTCAAATTGAGTATTTAGTGATAATATATATATAATAAAGTGTGACATATATAAAAACCATAAAATACTCAAAATTATATAAACCAAAAATTATTTTAAAAAAATATAATGAATTTTGTTTGATATGGTCAGGGATTATGATGGTTCGTACCAATGGTATCCTGGGAGGCAATGAAAGTGGTAGATGCTTTCATTAGAAATGATCATGAATCAATATCCATGATGACTGATATCCAATATTCTTTGACATGTAGTGGTTTGGAATGAGAATATTAAAAATATATTCATTCTATAATGGTAAAATTACCACTCAAACCACTATTCTTGAGATTATCAAGGAGTTCTATAAATATATCGAGTTTCTACAAAATAATATAATACTTATTAAAGATTAAAACAGTACTTAAGATGTATTTATATGGTTCGGAACCTAGATGTGTGTCCCATTAAACCAATAATAGAAAATTAAACTTCTAGATGATTAAAATTGCTCATCCTTATATATTTATCCATGATTCACTAAGTTGTTTTTTAATTGAAAAAAAATATGGTGGTTAAATACGAAGAGGGATATTCCATAATTGATATGAAAATAGTATTAATGACAATAAGTCAAGAATTAATAATAAATTTCTAATGTTATGATATAACCATTTCTAATCACAATATTGAAATGATAAAAAATAACCATATATTTGTGTCATAGAGTTCCCTATGATACTTAAGGGAATTAATTCTATCTGGGTGGATTGGGATCACCATAAAATGTCATCTGATTTCATTTTCATCAATGATGAGTAAAATCTTGACATATATCTTGGATATACATACGAGATATGGTAATATTACAGGGAGTTCCCTTATTTATTGTATCAGATCAAAATGAATGGTTTAACTTAAGGTGTTTTGGAATATTTCATCATGTCCTCAATAAAAAATAGAGATGGAGTACTTTATATCCCATCATATGGGTGGTCTATCAAAAAGGATCTTATAAAATCCAAGGGTTATACTGAAATGATATTAAAATGATTTAAAATGTTGTTGGGATCATTAACATCCCTTGGTTGAGTTCTAATATAACAACAATTTAAATTATATCATTAATTAGAGTATTATGATGTTCTGTATTGGAATAGGATTGTTACATCATCATTCAAGGACAATGTTGGAGAAAGATAGATGAGGGGTCCTGATCTATTCCAAGAGATCAGAATGTTTTTTCAACCATTATGCGTCAAAGTAAATCCACTCAAAGTCAATAGAAAATCTATGAATATATCCATCCATGAGAGATTTAGTTTAATTATACAGATAATGTTCTCCTTCCTGTATCTCAATTGAAGATAGTCATGAGTTTTGGGAAGAGGGTAAATTATATTCTATGATACATTAGACCCTTTGAGATATTACACCACATTGGAGTTGTGTCCCATCAACATGAACTCCCAACTATCATATCTCAAATAAAATACGTGTTCCAGGTATATTTCTTGGGGAAGTACATGTCAGGCCCCTTAGAAGTAATAAATTTAGAGGAGGTATTATTCGAGTATAATATTTCAAATAAGGAGAATCTAGTGAAGATATTAAATCTTAGAGAAAATGATCTTCTAAATATGAAAACTAAACTTATTAATGTGTTATGGGTTAATCAAATGTTTGTGGAAGAAATATAGGCCCTAGAAGATTTAATGGAACATAAAACCCTCATTTTTTAATTTAGGAATTGATAATTTTGAGGAACACATTTCTAAAGTTGTAATAATTTAATGGCCTAAACTATTATACATGAAAATACCTTTATGATTGAATAAATATCATGTTATATAGTGTAGTTATATATAAAATGTTCAATTATTTGGATACTTCCGACTATTATATTGTTTTTCAAATTTAAAAGACCATTATGGGTCATAAAAATTTATAATATAGTAACTATAGAGTGATTAGATGATTAGTATATATAATAGGTTATGATAAATCCAATTTACATAGATAAAAAATGTTATATCCTTGAGTAGTATGATCATATCTAATGAATCGCATTTATATTAGCTTTAGAGGGAGATAGAATCACTAGATAATTCCCTTTTATAATCCTCAAATGTGATTTAAAAACTAAATAATGAACGAAATCATTTGTGGTAGAATTTAATTATAATAAAAATCAGGATCCAAATAATGTTTTCCTTACCACCCCATGAAAATCTCACAATCACACAACTTACCAATATGGTGTTAATTAGGCTAATAATGGGTTATAGATCTCAACCATAACCATATGAATTATTATGTTTTTATTTTGAATTATTTTCTTTTTTTCTTTTTTGTACCTTTATAAATTTTTATATAATGATTATAATAAAAAATACATTTTAATATATAAAAAATAAATTTTAGTTTAGGGAAATATATTATTTCATGAATGACACACCAATGAATGAATAATTAAAAATTTCAAATAAATAATATTTAATAAAACATTATTATTAAATATTATTTATATAATATAATTGATAATATAATATTATGAATACAAAAATAATTTTTATAATGTTTAGAAATCAATTAATGTAAAAACAAATATTTTTTAATAAATGAGGATTTTTAAGGAAAAGTATTATTTATGATATAAAGAAAATTAATAATATTAAATAGATATTAATTTTATAATCATCATGTCGTAATTATCCAATGGTGATTTTTTCAAAATTATCATTGACTTTCAAATTTTATCATAATAATTAAACATGGTATAAATATATGGTGTTTATTATGACATCATGTTGACCCAAAATGATGAAGTTAATTACATAACATTTATCCATTACAAAAATATATATTTATTATTTAACATTAATTTATGTGTTTATTGGAAAAATTTTATAAGCCCTTAACAAAAACTCAAATACCAGTATTATTTTTTAAGGTTTATAATCAATTCATTAAAAAAAGAACACACTTCCACATCACCAATGGTATTATATGAATGATTTATGTTCATAACCATATATAATAATGAAAACCAACACTATTTTGTATAATAAATTGAAAAAAACAACGTATGTTATGATCTATTGTCCCTCCCCAAATGCAACATAGAGGTTCCCCAAGATGGTGGCAACAAGATCTCCAAAGTGTCTCCCCAAACGCCAGCGGCTTCTGACTAGCATCGCTGACCTATGTTGTTTCCATTGAGAAAATGTACCCTCATATGTTAGACAATATTGAAACTATTTATATAGTAAAAATATGAAATTAAAAATGTAGACACTGTATCACAGGACTAGTAACCCACAATATCTCAAACAGAATCAATAGATATACAAGAGTATAACAATAATATATTATCATAAAATATAAATAGATAATTGGTGTAATCTTAATAATTAAATGATATTAAATGATTATTATTATCATGAATGTGTATAAAATTGAGTATTAAGGGAAACCTTGGATACATGCATATGCCACACGATATCAAAATACAAAAGGGAAAACTGATACCTGCATTATGCTTGAGGATTATAGGCTTAGTACTCTTCCTATGAGCTATATCCTTGAATTTTATATAGTCACTATTCTTAACATGAAATGATATTATAGTATTTTATATTAATATTAAATGCATTAAGAAAAACACTTTCCCAATGACCATAATAGTTTTGTGTCTTTGCAAACATTGAAACATAATCTAAGGACTAGGTGAAAGATATTCAACATCTCCCATAAATATCTTACCATTTATTAGTCATATATAAAAGCTTTATTAAAATACTAGGGAATGGAAACATAATAAAGGTGCTGAGATCATAGGCTTGTTAACCTTAACAAATGGAGATATATAATCATAATATGAATATGTGTGTATTAGAACATGATCTTAACATTACAAGATCATGCAATTCATTTCAATGATCACAAGAAAAAATAATATAATAAATATAGGTTGTTTATAAGAAATTAATAATAAGTATATCATGATCATAAACCATGATATAATAACAAAATAATAAGACATGTGACTGTGGAAGACACATAAACATTTAAAATGAATTCTAATATAGTCCAGGTTTAATGATATATAAATATTAATGTAATGGGTTCACACCCAAAACCATATTATTAGTAATGGATAAATCCCAATACCATATTTGTGAAAAAAATCATATATATAACCTAGATCAATCATTATTCCACCCCTTCATTATTGAATTGCGTTCACCTAAAATTCTAGCCCTGCATCACTGAACTAAATTCATTCCTCGTTTTAGCCCTTAATTTTTGAACAATGTTCACATTTCATTACAAACCTATACTACCAATCCTACTTCACACTCATTTTATCCATTCATATCTTATAAAAGATATAAATCTTTCACCACTACATTGTATGGATATATAGGTCCCACTAATCACCTAATGAAATCATAAATACTTATGCCAAATGATAATCAGTTGTTCATCATATCTTGAACCAATAAAAATATATGGAAATGACAAACATCTTATAAGAACCCTTGAAATGAAATGAGTATCATAAAAATTTCATCATATCATATCATATATAAAGGATATTGGTTTCATAATCTTTTCTACATATAATAACCCAGGAATGGAAGTAGGATTCTTAAGTGGTGTATCAAGGTATAACTCAAGGGAATGAAACTTTTCATAAAATAGTTAAAATATTAATATAAAATAATTAAAATAAAGAATAATAACGGTTTCCATGGATCATTATCAAAGTAATTAATTATTTATATCTAATTATATCATCTAATGTGGATATTGATTCAAAAATATCAATTATAACATAACATTTCTTTGATAATCACATATTAAAACATATAACATTTTCAAATTTTTTCCTTTCAATTAAATTTTAAACAATATTAAGGACTCATGAAAAATAATTTTAAACATATCTTGAGGAAAATAACATTTCACTTTGAAAATTTATTTTTAAAATATAAAATATTTTAACATCATTTTCCATTGAAAACAGCCTAAAAACTTATAATGGAATCATTCAAAACCATTTTAATCAATTTTCAAAATAGGAATTTTTTTTTTGAAAAACTCATTATATAAAAACAAAATTTACAAAATAATGTCCAAAATAAAAGGAAAATAATTTATTTTAAAAATAACATTGTAATGTTTCATTGGAATCATCATTGGAAGGATTGTTGGTAAATCCGTTCATGATTAATATTCACACTACACTATTAAATATATTGAATAGATTATTGATCTAAAAATGAAAAGTCATTACATTTAGAAATACATTTAAAGATAAATGTGGGTGTTTTTTTCAAATATCATTGGATAGTATTATGAATATTTTTATATATTTTTAAAACATGTTTTTGAAAGAACATAGATTTCAAACAGAAAAGTCAGATATCATTAAAACATGTTCTTAATTATCGTATGTACCAAATAATGGAAAAATTATACCATTATGTTAATATATCATGATAACATAAAGGATAATAACAGTTATTATATTTCTTTATATATGAATCTTATAATTTTATCAATGGAAGCATAGTCATAAATAATTATAGTAAATGATGAAATTTTAGCAATAAATTGTTGTCGCTTTGGTAACATTGAATCATAGTCCCCATGAAATAATAACATTACATGAAGCATAAATTATCATTAAAATATGTAGATTTGTGATATAACATGTCAATGGGAAGTGTATACGACTCTTATAAGAATGTAGGTGTATATCATAGAATGTGTAACAAAATAGGAAAGTTGAGACGTAATTTCATTAACAATTTAATAAACATTGAACCATATACCCCTTTAAAGTGATATAATAAAATGGGTATGAAAATGAAAATAAATTTACAGATATTAATAAAATAATATATTAATGGGATTCATAAATGACATGAAAATGAAATGAGTGGTGAATAAGGCATAAATTATTTTAAAATAAAAGTCACATGAGAAAACCCTTACCATAAGTCCCAATATTTTTCATACAATTTATAACAACCTATATAATAATTATATGTTTATTAATCGTCTAAAATATGAAATTATTTTATTTTACCATACAATTAATTGTTTGATTATGAATTTATATTTCCCATTTACTCATAATTTCATGTTAGATCATATTTTATAGTAATATCTGCTTTGTTTTTAATATATGTTTTGACTTGTAATTCATGATCCTGTAACATTGATAATTATTCAAATATTTAGTAAATTTAAAAAATTATTTAAAAATCATATATTTTCATTATATAAATATTTATTTTAATTTATAGTATATTGAAATAATAAATATAATACATCATTTATAAAGACGATTGGTTTTTTGTATGCATGAACATTGATTCTATTTTATTACCATATTTTAAAAATAAAATAAAATGATATATATGTATATTTATAAACAAATATATTATAATTCATTTATTATTATTATTTCTTATGTATAATATAATATTACTAAAATAGTCCTTAATATATTCACAATAAGTTGGGAATGAATCACATCTCTTTGAAGAGGTGGTAGTTGACATGTCTAGAAATGAGGTTATCATATTTACACAAACTAGAATGAAAGAAGTTATGTTTTATGTAATACATAATGAAACAAAAATTAATCATAAATTAAATATTTTTCTTACTAACATACCATGTTCATTATTATTCAAAACCATGAGAGGTCTAAAGGTAAAAACAAATGACACCATTTCATGAGGTGGTAGTCCTATATACATATTAATGGTAGGTTTGTTACCCATTTGATGGAAGTGTGTTTAGGTGTATTTAGAACCCTTAGAATAAAAAATTATCCTTATATTGATTAGACATCATTTCTTAACTATAATGTAATACAAATAATTCAAAGGGAGTAGAATGAAAATAAAACATAAGAGTTTGTGGAAGGATGTTACCTATTCATTGGGTAATTATTTTCGGTTTGCAGAAAAGGATTAAATTAAGTTGATTTTGGACCAAAATTTTGATTATAAGATGACATTATAAAATTTTTTAGGTTATGTTGTTTGGTTTTCTTTGACATACTTTGTCTTTAAGTGTGTGAGTAAGTGAGGGTGTGAGTGATCGTTTATATTGGTGGAGTGTCATTATTGTAAAAATAATAAGTTAAACACTCTTAAGAGGTATCTCATACATAATGTTGCTCTAAAATTGTCCATTTTTAAGAAATGTGAGGATATGGTCATAATATTTTTGTAAAATAGATTTCAAAAATCATTACAAGGTATATAATCCATTAATATAACATGTATCCACCAAGTAAACTATTTTTTTATATCAATCATTCCAATTAATTTTAATTACATTCACTATTATTTTGTTAAAAAAATAAGTTTAAGTTGAAATATTTTATAAATTTTTCTAATTATAAATATTGAACCCAATTTTCTCACTTCTAAAGTCATATGTTCTTTAAATTTAGTTAAAATTAATATTATAGAAAAGTCATAAAATGATGTTTTTAAAGAGAAAATCCCAAATGTTTGAATTTATTTTAATCCAATTTCAATTTTAAATTGGTTCCAATTATCTAAATTATACTAATATATATAATTTATACAATAATTCATCTTAAAAAAATTAACATATAACATTTCTATATCATTTAACTATATGAAAAACCTGTTTTGGTTTAAAACATAGTAATATAACTATTAGTTAAAAAATTAAAATTCAATGGAAAAAAATGAAAATTCCACCAAATAATCATTCTGGATTTCCAATTTTAATAATTATGTTTATTTTTTCAAATAAAAATTTTAAGATTCAAAATTCATATTTAAAATTTGTTCTCCATTAAAATGGTGTAATATTACCTTTTAGAAAAAATAATACTTTTTTATTCATAAAATTGGATCTATTTTTTTTCTTATACCAATCTATTACATTACATGACTTTAAAAAATAATGATTCAATAAATATTATTTAAATTTTATTGAAAAAATTCATCAAAAGTAGTTTTTTAATTAATTAAGAAAAAATTGTGTTTTTTTGATGAAAAATACTTTTTAAATAAATGTAATTTATATATTCTCAAATAATTCTTATTTTCATTTTTTTTCTAATTGATATCCAAAGGATTCATTTTATTTTCATGTTTAAATTATATTTTTACAACTTGGTTAATCTTATTTGTAACATCTATTCCAACAGTTAGGTATTACTTATAATCATATCATGATAACACTATCAATTATACATCATAGTTCAGTGAAACATGGACTATCATGTTATTTATAAAATCAAAGGAATCGACATTGTGTGTAATAAAAGCCATGTATAAATTTTCATATATTCAATGTAAATCTAAATTTTGGCTGTAGAGAAATCTTATCATGGTGTTGCGTATAATGCATGACAAACAAGCTGATTTCATGTATTAAAATCTATATTTAGTTTGGTGTGAAATAAAAAAAACCAAAGATTAAATTAATTTGAAAAAAAATTAATCCTATGAAATATTGTGGTATTACATTCTACAACCATTTTAAATTAATTTCTTCCTCAAAATTCATTTCCTTTATCAAATTTTTAATATATGATGGTCTCATCCCTAGAAACAGTAATTTTAAAATTGAATAATATAAGTTATATTAAAAAAGAAATGGTGGAAACATGACAATTACCTAGAGAAACAAATAAGTAGGTTACTACATAAGAATACATAGATGGAAATTGAAAACATGGACATGGAGGAGTAATCATACTATCATGTTCTGATTGAATGTGATAGAGAGCATGAAATATTGACTGTTAATGATCACATATCTAAAACTGACTGATGCATGAAAAGGTAGTTGATATCATTAAATCTGATGATAATGGAACAAAAAATTATTTAAATAAATGTTAAATAATGTTGACCAATACTCACACAATATAAAATAATATTATTTTAGTACAATATCACCCCTTAATTTAGTGCCTTGATCAAAGTCCACATCATATAGTATTTTATGAATAGAATGTAAATTATATAGTTCTAATGATTCATAAGATTAAAAAATAGAATGATAGGTTATCCCATATATCATTATCTCAAAAAATGGTTATCATATGTTATTTAATATATATAAATCCTCATATGGCGAGATATTATGATAATATCTAAAACCAAATCTAAATTTTATCATCAACCATTTCATGAATGGTTAACCTTTCAACCCTTATGAGAGATGAGATTCTAAAATATTATAAATAATTTCACCACATTAGCTTAAAAATGATCCAACATATATCATAACGTATTATTATTTGTCGTACTCCAAATATGTGAACACCTTCCTCATGAATTATCTTGAAGCAAGGTAATGTACTAAATATATACAAATCCTTATTGAAAATGTTTATTTTTCCATATTCCCATGTTTTTTCGATATATTCATTAAATCCATAAAATATTTAAGCACCATCCATGATATCATATATTTTTTTCTGAAAAATTCATTAATTAGTTTAAAGGTAATATTTATCATCGAATTTAATTATTTCAAACCAACATATCTTTATCAAAACAAAACTATCTCTACATTAAGTATACATTATGGGTTATCTATCCACTAATATTTTATATCAAAAAATATAACCATTCCATTAAATCACTTTCTTAAGTTTTCAACTACATTAAACATATCAATTTCATCTTAATGAAAAATTATACTAAAAATACCTATATGTTTCATGATTTGTATAACAGAGTTTTTGAATTCCAAAACATATACACTTATGTAATAAAAATTTATTTTTAATCCCTTACTAGGATTTCACATCTTATTACATAATGATTCTTATCCTAGAATATTAAATATGAACGACATATTAATGTTTCTCACCCTCAATCTAATCATGTTTCTTTTTTTAATCTAAAACATACTTTTAGAAAATCCCTTAACATTTATTTTTCTTTGGATATATCTTTACCCGTAGTAGTATTACCAACACTAATACCACATTCATGATTCTCTCAATTAAATTTCCACTTAGGTTATCAATTTGAATAAATACTATACATTCCACATATAAAATATTCAATGATAACCCAATTCATTATAGTTCACACTATTGAATAAGACCCAAAATAATAGTTTCATAAAAACTTATAATAGAAGAATACTACATAATAATTAAAAAGAAGTGGTAGTATGCCTAAATATTGAATCCTTCATTTTAATATATGGAACCATAGTCTTATTCATAGAAAAATACATAGAAATATTTTTTTAAGTAATATTAGGGACACCACTATAGTTTTCTCACTATTGTTTGGATATTACGAAATTGTTTTATGAATATTCATCACATTACAAAAATACATTGAACATGACCATAAGAGTTTATTACCTTTTTAGTCATGGAAATATAATATTTTAAATTTAGGTAAGATCATTAAAAAACGACGTATTTATATTCCCCTTGAGTTATCCAACATAAAACCATTATTCATAACCTTGAGAATGTAAACATAAGAACGTGATGATTTTCGATTCTCGGTGAGGGAAAAAATGGAAGATATTTATGAATAATATGACCAAAAGGGTATGAGAAAATGATCAAAATTTTATAATATCATGTCTTGCATAAAAATTAGATTAATCCAGAGTCAGAATTAATATTTTTTGTTCATAAAACATAAATCACAAGGAAATAAATATCATAATACATGAGATAATAACATAAGTATAAAACATGTTATTTTGGAAAACACATAAACATAAATAATTATTTCCATAATTACCATGGTTTAATTCAAAGGCAATATTAGTGCAATGAGTTCACTCCCATAACCATATTAGTAGTCGATGATCACTACCAAGACTATTTTAGTGTAAAAATACCTTTATTGAATTAGTTTCACTCTATATTCTTTCCCTGCATTACTGAACTTGGTTCACATAAACTTCAATCCATGTATTACTGAACATAGTTCACTCCTCGTTTAATCCATGTATTACTGAAACATGTTTTCCTCACATTCCATCCTTGTATTACTGAACTGAGTTAAGTCCTCATTATATTCATGTTTGTCTCATGAGATATACAAATCATTACGAAATAAATTAAAGGGATATATAGGTCACACCCATCTCATAATGTAGTCATAAATATCTATTCCACACGATAAATAAAAATTCATCATATCATGACCTAGAGGAAGATATTTGTTTCCTAAAAAAGATATCATATCCCATGTAATGAAATGGGTATCATAACAATTTTATAAAATCATTAACGATGGAAAATAAAAAGCTATAATATTTCATTCCTCAGAGAGTAAACACTGAATGGATGTGGTCTTCGTATGTGATTTATCATTGTATAACTCATTGAAAAGAATTGGGTTTCATAAATAACATCTCATATTAATCATAAAAATTAAAATGAATGAATAAGAATGGTGTCCTTAGATCATAACCAAAATATAGATTAATATTTATTATAATATATCATATTTTATGGAGAATAATTCTAAAATATAACTAAAAACATAAATTTCTTATAAAATATCTTTTTAATGATTATAACATTTTAAAAATCCTTTTCTTTGGAATTATTTTGAGACCATATAAAGGAATAATGATAAATATTTAAAACCATTTCTTGAGAAAAATAATGTTTTTCGTCAAAATATTATTATTCAAACATGAATCTTTTTAAAAACCTTTTCATTCAATAATAACCATATAAATATATAAATGAATCATCAAAACCATTTTAACGCATATTAAAATATAAAAAGGCTGATTTTTTTATTTTAAATTCACATTAAAACAAAACATATGAATAAAATTAGGGAAAGATTTTATTTTAAAAATATCCTTTTAAACATTCAAATTAATCTTCTAGTAAATGAAGACATATAAATCCATACAATAATAACATTCCTTTTGTATTATAAAAAGATTATAAAAGTTCCTTGGTTAGAAAAAACAAAGTGATTCCATTTCAAAAACAATATTTAAATGGAAAAACATTGGTTAAATGTGTTTTATATTTCCAAGTGCAGTAGTATAAAATTTTTAAAAAACTTTTTGAAAACATGTTTTGTAAAGAACAAATATTTCCAACTATAATGTCATATTTTAATAAAAACACATATTAATTATCTGAAGTACACATAAGTTGGAAAATGGTTCCATTACAAGAATATATCATCAATAAACATTTTAGTATAAAATTATTGATATTTTGTGAGATATGGATCATAAAAATTCAACAATGGATCCATAGTATTAAAAAATCCCGATATACGATGAGATTGTAGAATGAAATTATTACCAATTTGGTAACATTGAATCATAGATCCAATGAATTAAAAAAATTAAATGAAAATTAAAATATTATTTAAGTAATTATATTCATGATATAACATGTCAATGGATAGTTTATACACCACGATGAATAATTCAAGATCATATCATGACATGTGTCTCAAATAAGAAAAATTGATGAAAAAATTACATTAACGATATGGTAACCATTGAACACAAAACCCAAATGAAAAACATGTAATAATATAAATATATAAATTCAAATAAATTTAATTATAATAATACAATAATATATTAATGTTTATTATATACACAACACATATAAAAAATGTGGTGAATAATCCATAAATCAAAATAAAATAAAATAAAGATGATAAATCCCTTACCATTAGACTTGACTTTCTTCTTTCATGTTCAAACCTCATGTATAATAAAAATAATTTTTTATACATTATTCATAAGAAAATATATTCATATATTAAACCAAATATTATTTTATTGCGACTTTATATTAACCTTTTATTAAAAATTTCATGTTAATGTTATGTTTCTGTTAGTATTTACTTTTTTTGTATATGGTTTGACTTGCTATTCTTGAAACTCTAGGACATATAATTATATAGTTTTTTAATGAATGATAAAAATTAAATAAATATCATAAATTTTTCTCACATAAATATTTATTAAAATATATATGACATAGAAATATGAAATGTAATACTTCGTTCATGTAGAATGCAGTCCTTGAATGCACATGAATGTTGAATCTGTTTTTTTTCATATGGAATGAATGAATGTAAATCAATTATATGTAGGGGTAAATTTTTATTATAATTAAATTACCATTATTATCTGTATATATCATACATTTTTACTAAACACATACTTAATACATTCCATTTAATGTGTGAATGAATCACATCACATTGAGTAGGTGGAAGTCCACACATCCACAAATGAAGTTATCATATTTTCACAAAATGGTAAGAATGAATGTATGATTTATGTAATAATTAAAAAATAAATAAATCATAAATATAATATATACCACATAAAACCACTAGGTAAATCATAATTTCTACCCGTGAGAGGTGGTTATGAAAAAATGAATGACATTGTTTCACAAGGCGATAGTCCCCCATACAGATGAATAGTAAGTTCGTTTTCCACTTGATGGAGGTGTGTGTTGTAGTAGGTAAAATACTTATAATAAGAACATATAATTTTAAATATAATTATTCTTTTATATAATTAATGAATAAGAATAATTTATGTGGTGTATAATAAAAATAAATCAAAAGATATAGTGGAAAGATGTTACCTCTTATTTTGGAAATTCATTTTGGTTTGCACCAAAAGAATTTTTGGTTTTATTTATTCCCAAACTGCATCATATAGGTTTATATGGTGGGTTTTTGGATCTAATTTAGATAGTATTTAGACAATAAAAATTGGTTTTATATGTGTGAGGTAGTGAGGGGGTTGAGTAACATTTTATAGCAGAGGAGGAATGTTATTATTATAAATAGAATAATGTAAATACTATTATGAGGTCTCACATGCAACATGTGCCTCATATAATCGTTCATTTTCAATAGAATGTCAAATATGGTAGAAAAATTTCTAGAAAATGGATTTTGGATAGGATTCATTGTTGTTTTCCTCATAAGTTAATGTTTAAACAATAAGTAAACACCTTTTTTACCTAAATCATTGAAATTAATATTAATTAATTTAACAAATATTTTGGTTAAAAAAATATTTGGACTTTACTATATATTTTAATATATTTCAATCCAAATATTCTATCAATTTTTATAATTTCTAAAAAATTAGACGATGTTAATTTAAAATTCTTCCTGAGGACTTATCCTGAAAGTGGATTTATAAAGCGAAAAGTTCCAATAGTTTTAAATGTTTTTTTAACCAATTTAATTGTGAAATTGGTTATATGGACAAGAATTTTATTAATTTATTCATAAATTATCGAATTATAATTTAAATATAATTCAATATATAATGGAATATTATAAATAAATTATATGAAAAATTAGTTTTGAATTAAAAATTTATATTTGATAATATTCATCAAAAATTTAAACATAAAAAAATGAAAAATTTACCCAAATTAAATTTTGATATTTAAATTTCCTATATTTATTTCATTTTTTAATAAAATTTATAAAAGTCAAAAAATATTGATTAAAAATTTGTACTCCATTATGAGTTGGATAAATTATGTTTTTGAAAAATACATTTTTTATTCATGAAATTGGATATATTCATATCTTATACCTTTAAAATATATTGAATGAGAACAAAAAATATTTATTTATGATTTAATATATAAATTTTATGTAAAATATTAATCAATTATTATTTTATTTTATTTTCTTGAGATATAATTTTGTTTTTACAAAGAAACATAATTTTCTTATAAACATAATATCTTTATTTATTGAATAGTTATTATATTAATTTTAAACTATCAGATAACCAAATGATAAATTTTATTTAAATGTATATATCATATTTTCAATATTTAGTTAATCTTATTCGTAACTTCCTTTCAAATGGTTTGGTGGTTACAATACAAATATTTTAATATCAATATTAATTTTATACTACAGTTTGGTGAAGCTCAGCCTTCTGTGTAATGTAAGATATCGAAGGAACTCGTCATTATGAGTAACAAAAGAAAAACATAAATTTGTGTATACCGAAAGTTAAATTATGTTTTTCATATAGTGAAATCATAACATGTTGAATATAATGAAATCCAAAACATTGTTATTTCATTCATCGAAGGATATATTCCGGGTTGTGGGAAATGGAAAAAAATTAAATTAATTTGAAAAAATATATTTCAAAATATCTCGGGGTGCTACATTATTAATCCATAATTAGAAGAATCCCACTTCAACTTATCATCATCTACATCTATTAATTAAATTTTTTACCAAAGGATTCCCAAGTAGAGTGTAAGATAAAATTCTAGTATGCCACAACCAAGGGTGTCTAGATTAATCCTTTTTATGAAACATAAAATAAATAGTCTTCAATAATTATTAAATACAATGTAGAAAAATAAGTAAATACATACATCAGAATCAGTTCCACTTGGGATACCCATAAAACTCTACATGCTTAGGTCTATGCAAATGTGTGTGAACTAGGATATCCTATACAATTTTGTTGATTGAAATAATGAGAAAATATGGACTATCCCCAATTTTGTGAGTCAGATTAGTAGTCATGTCCCTAAATTTCCCGATAATATGGTTCCTTTATTATTAAATCCTTATTTTAATTTTTTTTGTATTACCTTAATCCCATCTATGATAATTCATATGGGACCCCATGTATTGATCTAGGGAACTGTGTGTGATGAATTGTATATGAGTTCATATGTGGAGACCCTGAAGTATATCCCATGTTTCACTCCTAACATAGTGTGTTAACATCATGATCTAACATCTGAGTTTATTGCTAGTTTATTACGTAGGGGACAAATTCTATCTCATGGCATGGTGAAACCATCACTCCACTATGTTTATCCACAGGGTCGCCCGTAAGGAACAATTATCACTCTTTGCATGGAAAAAAATAAAATGAACAATTATCCCATCCCAGACATAGCTAATGTCTCTCCCTTTTTGATTATAATTCATTAAATTCTTGATAAGGAACAAGGACCCATCCAAGGTATTCTTAAGTAGTAATCCATTATATCACCCTTATTTTAAGGTGAGGATATGGAATTGTAAGAAAAGACACACCATTTAACACAACAATCATTTACAAAATGATTTAACAATTCTTCCATGTCATTAAAATAACAATATATTTATGGAATATGGTTGATAAATAGTAACATTAACAACACCCTTAGTTCATAAATTTTATTTATGACATGAGTTTTAGGTCCTAACTCATTATTCATCACTCAATAAAATTCAATTAATAACTGTATCAATTAATCCCAGTTGTAGTACAACCTATATGGTAAATTAAAAATTCTAGTTGTGAGAAAACGGAATAATAGAATTGGAATAGCCCAAGTGTTTTAATAGGTCATGGTGATTGATCATATGGATGATTTTCTAAATGATTGTTTCATAATAAAAATGTAATTATTTTTTTTTATTTTATTCAATGTTTTTAAGGTGTATTAAGAATTTTATTGTGTGTGAAACAATGATTCATGTTATCAAATAAATTAATTAATGGTGAAGATCACAGAAACCCTAATTTATTCCCATTGTACTTCCTTAATCCATTATATTCCTTTGATTCGGGATAAAACAACGGTAATTAGAGAAATTTCAAAATTCCATAAAACATGGATAAATGATCCTACAATTAACTAGTGAAATAGTTGAATAGAGTAACTAGAAATAGAATATAGAGAATCGTAGATATTATATCAAGAATTCTGATGGATCTAGTAGTGATTAATTTGGTTTACATATGAAGAGTTACTAAAAAACTACAAAGAGGAGGAGAAAGATCATACAGAGTGTAGTAGAGATGTTCTATTAGAGAATAAGGGAGTAATAAGAGAGGTGTAAGGAAAACATATATTAGGGGGAAATTGAATTTTAACCACACAGAAAGGGGTGAATAATTTGGCCTCACAATTGGAGAAAGTGTGTTCCAATTATATGAAAAACCATTGTCCAATATGTATGAAATCATGAAAGGTCGTGCACATGGGTTCCCATGGTTAAATATTATTTTTTAAGACCCATTACCCCCACTAACAGATGTTGTAGGGTAATAGAAATTGTGTTGTGTCGGTTGTATAATTTCTCCTAACTAGGCGTCCCAAAATGATTGGTCAAAATTTGGTGTTATAAGATCTGAATAAGAACCAAAAATCCCAGAGACATCCATGAATCTATAATGAATCATTACTACTTCCTAAAAAGAATTTAATCCAAAATAAATATTTTTTATCCTTGATAAATAATGGTACATTTCAATCTCCACCCCTTATGACAAATCATCCTGAAGATTCCCTTCCGACCGTGGTAGAACATCATTTGAGAATAGTTCTAGCCACTATAATTGTACAATGGCCTTTTAATCCTAGGTCTCATCATTCATGTGTTTGTGCTACAAAGAAACCAAGGAAATAAGAACTTTCCATAGAGATTTTTTGTGATCCGATAAAAAATATATATTGGACTATCCTCAAAGGATGAATCCGCCTCTATATCTATATCCTTTGGTTTAAACATGTTATATGGGATGGGATGATAACAGAAAATCTATGATAAGATAATGACATCTTGAATAGTTTGGTACCTCTTAGGTAGATAAAAATGATATTCTACATACCCGAAACACTACACTTTCTTAAAAGTCTCAACATATCAACGTGATAACATGCATTATCAGAAAATTCATATATTCCCTAACGCAGATAACCCTCACAGAAAGACTTGATGTCCCACCTTGAATATTGTAGATCCACAACATCTATTGGTACATGACTTCTACTTGGACTGATCTGTAGAAATACAATTTTTAATTAGTTAGACATTCTAATAAGTTTAATGAACAACACAATGACCATGTATCACAACCTTAAAATCCTCTAACCATCTTATCACAGAATGATATGGCATACCATAAATGGATTCATACAAAACCATCAAAATCATTCCATAAAAAGTATTTATTGTTCGAAAACTCAACTAGAGGGATATGTTTTCCCATAAACCTCAATAATATTGTATTTTTGATTGAATCGTATCCACTAACACATTTATAGTCCACTCATAATACCCATAGTTATGAGTGAGATATACTATTTCTAAAAACACATGTGAACTCACTACCTTCTATAACTCTTCCTAGAATAATGTGGTAAACTAGGAATATCAGTATGATATGATAGAATGGGGAACACTGTGAATATGAACTATCTCTTATATATAGATCCTCCTATGCTCATAAATTATAAAGAATATCATATCAGTAGAAATTGTGTGACCATGTCCAAATAGTCGATGATCACCAAAACTACATCACTACCTCATGGAGATATTGACATGCTCATTATGAAATCCCAAGTGTCATTGTTCCATTTCTAATCAATAATTGATAGAGGATATTGAATTATAGTTGGTCATTGTTTCTCTTCCATAACCAGATTAAAGGTTAAAAAATATATGATGAACCAAACAGTCAACCTCTATATACTTAGCCACCATCAGTGATATGAATTGTCTTAGTAAATCATCATAATCATGGGGTGATCGTCCCAAATCAATGCATAAGATACTTGAAACAACTCTTATTTTATGTCAGAATTCAACCAAACAATCCAATAGTATTGTAGAGTCTCACTCCCATGAACAAGCCTACCAGAGGTTACTTTTCACAAGTGATTCACTACATCGATAAGATTCCCTCAAAATCAGATAACTTATTAATCTAAATATTCTCATGAATGGAGGATGCCACAACTAGAGCATCTAAAATATGCTGAGCATGCTTTTTTTAACTAAATGATGCAACTAATAATGTATATCTATCATCTTTACTGAATGATGGACTCCTTCATGGCATGTTCTTGATCCTTCTATCTCAAGGCATCAACTGTGAAATTTTCTTTTTCAAGTGAATAAGAAAAATAAAAATCAATGGACAGTAGGTACTGTTGACACCTGATCATTCTCAGATTTATGAATCTTTTAATGGATATATATTCGAGTCTTTTTTTCCCTGTAAACGTTGACCAAATCCCATGATAGATATTTCATCTAACAGTGTTGATCATGAGCCATGACTGCACACTCGAGTTCATGCATAGGGTAATCACTCTCATGGGGACTCAACCATAAGGACCCATGCATTTTATTTTGATCAACCATTACTTGAACTACACCGATTGAAATCCCTAAAAAACATAGTAATCATAATAACTTATTCTTAGCTCAGGAGATATCAGTATCTATGATGAATTCAATCCAATTTTTAACTCTTAAAATGCTACCTCACATACTCTAGTCCAATCTAATTTCACAAACTTATTTTTCACTCTTGTAATAGGCATTTATAATAATGTTATATTTAAATTAATCACCTATAATATCCATTCATTCCCATAAAAATTCATATATGAAACACATTCTTGTAATACACTGAAGAAAAAATATTTCTCACCTTATATGTGTAAATATATATTTATATAACCGGTACTCTCGCAGTTTACTAATAAAAATATCAAGATTTCTAGAATGGTCATTCTAATGTGTAAATACACAAATATTCCATCTATGAAGACCGCCAGAATGAAATAAATGTATTGGTGGAATGCACAATTATTCAGATCCTTATAGACAACCAGTTTGTTTTTAGACTAAAAAACATGACGACATACTAGTACAAGCTATACCTACAATGAAAGACAATATGTGGAATTTCTGATTGATCCACACACACTTGGTTATAAAAAAATATAAAATCGATCTTTTAGAAAATTATACTTCTTTGATGCTGGTAGAAGTGGTCATCTATATGAGGTAGTTGATATTGGTTCTTCATCACAATATCATTCAACTAGTGGTAATTCTTACATCAATACAGGATGCTTCCCAGATTCTTAGACAAATGGATAATTAAACACCAAGGATAAGTTCTAGGTCCAATACAAACCATTTTTTCTTGATCATCATGATTCCTCAAGAGTTTTAAGAGATCTGTAGGTGCCATCATATTTGGCATAATAGACACTGGTGCTATCCCTGGAGCTAAATCAATATTACAATCAAAAAATTACATAGTATTTTATCTAGATAAATCATTAGAGTATACACCCATGAAATAATACACAATTGTAGGTAATTGCACAATATTAAATTTCTAATAACACATAATGAGACTCACCATCTAGAATGTCTCTATAATTAGATGTGTATTATTGGGTCCAACTATACATTCCAATATATCCAATTAAACTTTCTAGATATACATAATATCTTCTGGTGATGTTAATGACAACTGAAGAAGAAATAAATCCACCTGGGCTCAATATGGAACATGTCAGTCCATACTATGAATGATATATAATTTTTACATCTTGAGGATGAATAATATATATAAGAAATGGTACCCACCTTTCCCAATAGTGCACTACCTGCACTAGCGTATACCCTTAGGCCTAACTCCAAATGAGGTTTCTAGAGTCATCACACCATTTTAGTTCTCTATCCCCAAGCCTAAACATCCCAAGTATAAAAATGTAGTAATGACTTCGATGCCCCTATATCAAATTAAGAATATAATAAAGTGGAGGCTAACAGAATATTACATATATCTATAGATGTTCATAGACTCTTAGATAATGGTGGTGGTTACACTTTATAAGTATGGCGGAAAATGGGTCCCTTAGATTCTTCATGACTAACTTGAGATGGTACAATCTACTGATGCTAAATCAATAAGGCCTGACTGCCTTGTCCATGACCACAATCTTGTCCTGAACGAACTATTATAGGAAAAATTTCTTCCTAAAATGTATTCTTTTACCCTAAACCTGATGGAAATTCCAGAACCAAACTCGTTCAATTGAAACATGAATAAAAGATAAGTAGATATGTTTTATGTGATCCATCATTCTCGAAGCCCAGAACTTTATCTGGTCTCTCATTCATTGGGGATTTATGGAATTCCCTACCAAACTAATGACACACCATATAGCTATTGGTGTATTCCACCAAGATGTTACTACCCCTATGTGTACCCATAAACTATTGTTTCCATATAATTGATAAATACATTACATTCTTGGATGCTTAAAGTCCTTGGTTCTTGTCATTGGATTCCCTCAGGATCCTCTTAGGGATGATGTCCTGGTACATTAGTTATAAAACAATCATCATTGAAATTATGTTCTCTCTTGATCAGATTTTGTATGCATTCCCAATCACAAATCATCAAATATTCATCATATCTTCATCAATCATGGTTTGTGTCAATCACTATAATATAGTGAAGTGAGTTGAGTATTCAATCACCAACATGTCACTTTGATAACAGTGCATGAATTTTGGAGAACCAACAATTATTAAATTATTTAACAATAATTAGTAAAATATGGTTGTTTAGATGCATTCCCTGACCATAACAAGATTTTGACTATCTTGGGATAGAAAATCCCACCAATTCGTGGTTGAGTCCCGTATCATATAGCTCACGATCGTATCCCTCTAATCTAGAGATGTTTGGATATTCTCAGAGATAGACATTATTAACTCAATCCACGACTCAGTAGCCTATGGATTTCTATCCCCAAAAATGTGGGAGGACTCTGCTGCTAGACCTTTCGGGTAAACTCCTCAATAATAGGGGTAGGATAGGGAGCACCCTCTATAGATTACATGAACAAGAATAAGCTATCATGAACTAGGCATCACTAATTTGTGTAGGATATGTGGGAGGTTCCTCAAGTGGCACTATAGGATGTATCATAGGTGGATTAGGCCCAACGTTCTTACGAGTATTATCGTCTCCAAATTCTTATTGTACATCACAATATAATCACACCAGTATTGCTCTACCTCTTTTAACTATATGCCTCATATATGATTTATAACAGGTAGGAAATTTGATAAAGAAATGATATGTGTAATCACTAGATAAACCCATAAAATAACCATTATCCTTATCTAGGAGCCAGGTCAAGGTTATTAAAAACATCAAATAAATATCATAAGTGACATGGCATACTAACCACGAATAATATAGTGCCATGGTCACAGTATAGTATCACATGTATATGATGACCATTTCATTAAAATTATTATTTTCATTTTTATCTCAAATTAAATTGTCAATTTATACTCAATTAAATAGGATAATTAGATAGATCACCATTTCAATATTATAGGGTCCCATAAACCTTATAAATTAAAATTTGGCATCCACTTAATCATAACCATTACACGTTGCAGGCCATGAGACCAATGGTCCATGGATAAATGTTCCATATATAGAAAACACTACTAGGTTATAGAAATAACATTATGTTTAAGTAATTTTTTAATTATTCTTGAAAGGGATTTCAAGACATTTTGTGATATTACAATCAAATCACTGTAATGCCTAAAAAATTAGGCACCACAACAGGAACAAACAATATTGAAAATAAAAGTAGAATAGGTGGTATGACATGGATTAATACATGGGAAATTAGTGAAAAAGTTTCTAGGATAATACATGATCTTTATTGGAATTAATATCACAAGGATAGGGTAGAAGAGATCCCCATAATACTATAAAAATTAAAAAAATTACAAAATATGTTCTTGACAAAATAGTAATGTCTATAAAAATGTAACAATTTAGTAAATAACAAAATCAACCCATTTTATGTAATTTGGGATTCCCCCATACCTTGGATATCTACTAATATACATCATCTCATTTCCTAATCCCTATAGGCCTAGTCTTCTGTATAATGACATAATTGTAAGACAAAAAGAAAATGACTCAGATTCTACTTTGTATTCTCCCACCCAAATGCCATTTAGTGGTGTCTCAAATTCTTTGCCACAAGGCGTTAACCGTGCTTCCATGAACTCCAAAGGCTACAAACATTCACTTAAGGGACTAGTATGTGTCTACGTGGATACTGTGAAATAATATGTCATAGTTTATTTCAACAATAAATGTTTGAAAAATAATGGAAAAAAGTAGACACTATATGAATGGTAATGTAACCATCCATAGTCGAAGAAAATTTATCATATAGTTAGAAGGGGAGAAATAATAAATAATCATGCATTATAATTATATAATCTATGGAAAATTAATAATAAATTAATAAAAATGATTATGATGCTCAATTAGAAATAAAAAATTGATGGCACCTGGAAACATGTGATACAAACATATACCACATGCTATCAGAATACAATTGGTCCACAAATGTAGCTACTAATAGAATCACGGCCATTGGATCGATCATCTACCTCTTGAGATCCAATTCAGAACTGTTAATCAAGCATCGAAAGTAGACCTCTTCCCATTATCAAAAAACATATTCATGATGTCTTATATGTTACAAAAGGTACCACATGAATATTATGAGACACAATCCCAATACTCTACCACCAACGATATCTATATCAAATAAATATAAGGTAATAATGTTATATAATATGTAAATTCAATGGTGTAATAATAAATAAATAAATACATTGGATTGGGTTTCCTTTGAGACACCTGTATAACTTATCCTTATTTGGCAAAAGAATATGTGTTTCATCCATGTGATCCTACAATAGTAAGGTGAGTGGACTAATGCAATAATAAAAACTATGCCCAAAAATTTGATTTGTATTTGAATAAAAGTCCCTAAATTTTATAATTATAAGTTCAATTATTATTAAAAACATCTGTTAAATTTTATAAATTTCACATGGGACCCATCCAAAGTGGTTTGGGTGATACAACAAGTACCACTGTACGGGACCATCGATGACCAATTCTATATGAGACCATCCAAGGTGTCCCATGAAAAAACAATAAATTTCACCGTAGGAATTGTGTGATAACATTGTGATTAATATTCCATGTCTGTCCCTAGTATCGCATAGAGGGGCCCTAGTCTATCCCATTCCATGGTGCATCCATCATTCCTACAATTCATTCTACACGGTCTCCCTTCGATAACTGGTGTAACACTTCTGGATGTTGAATTTTAAAGCAAAAATATCGTTCACCAAAAATATCTATGGTTTAACTTGACATGATTAGAATTCACTAACTTATTGCTAATGTAGAAGGTGACCATCCAAAGGGTCCCTATATTGGATCCCCTCATATCACCCTAAACATATGGAAATGATATTCCATTTTTAGAAAATAGAAACCCTTTAACAAAAAAATTACAACATTATTTTTCAATTTTTTCATGTCATCAAATTAACAATCCATTTGTGGAATAGAGGTAACACATAAGAAGTTAACCAATTAAACTATTTCACCCATTTCATTTATTCTATGAGGTTTACATACGAAATAATTTTTTCACCACCATATTTAATTCAAATTATCACTCAATGAATTATCCATAAGTGGTGAAAACCTTATATGGGGACTAATTAATTATAGTAACGAAAAAATTCTATAATATACCAGACATGTTTAAATGAGTTTCTTGGGTCGAGAAGATTGACCAAGAAGGTGAGGTATTGTATGAATGTGTCATAATTCCCATGTTAAAGAATTTGGAGAAATTTATTTAATATTTTTTCAGTGTCAATCGAATGGTATGGGGAATATAATAATGGAGAAAGTAATAAATGTAACAAAACATGGAGAAAGAACCTTGAAAGACAACTGTAGTCTTGTAATTCTTCCCTTATCCAGTGTTGAACATTTATTTGAGCTAAAAAAAGAACTATTATAGAAATAATAAAATACCACAATAACAGGTAAAATGGTTTTTTACATAAATAGTGAAACCTATGAAGAGATAAATTAGAAATAAAATCAATATTATTGTAGTGCATAACTCATTCTTTTTAATGGATATGGTGGAGAGTTATTTAGTTATCAAATGAAAGATTAAACACAAAACCTATGTAGGGAGGGAGGAGAAGCTTCGTGAATGGATAAGAGTTGGTTTATATGAGAATAATGGAGAGAAAAGAGATGGATAAGGAAAACAATCATTATTTGAAAAATTGTATCTTCATCCACATTGGTAAGAGCAAATAGTTTTTCAACATTGTTAGACAAACCATTTGGCCACTATAATGACCCATACATTACATACATTGTTATTACATCATAATTGAAGCATACTTCGTACAACATAAAACAAAAACAACAAAATGACCGTATAAGTATAGTTTCTTTAGAAACTGGGAAACATAAACAACTGGTTTATAAATCATCTACAGTGTCTCCCAATTATTTCATCATATCTAGAGTACCTTTTAGCATATCTTACTTAATATCCTTCTTCCTGATCTGGGGAAAAGAAAAAATAAAAAAGGGGTGAGCTCAAATGATCAGTAAGGGAAAATAAAGGTAATAACAATCATATCATATCCTTTTGAAAATATTAACCTTCAAAAGAGATTATAATATCTTAACATGGGACAAATCATAGAAGTAAAAATGAGAACCCAATAATAATAACATAAAACATAAAACTTTGTGGCATGCACACATAATCATAGAAAATCATTTCTTGTTAGTCATGACTCATTTCCAGGACTATCTTAGCGGACAAAGTCCATTTCAGAACCGAGTTCACTCCTCGTTTCAGTCCTATATCACTGAACCATATTAACCTACTATTCCAGCCATGTCTATCTCATGAGATATAAATATATACCCAATGCATTGTAGAGAGATATAGGTCCCACCCATCTCATAATGAATCCTTTCATATGTGTGCCACAAAATCATAAATCATACATCATCACATAACCCATGTAATAAAAATGGAAATCTTAAACATCATGACATCATAAAAAGATTCATATAAGATAAAGGACTTCATAAAGAAAATTCCATCACATAATAAAATAAATGTAATAATAGGGATATAAACAAAACCCTATATTATCTTAGATGGAAAATAATTTTTAAAAAACATTTGAACTCCTTTCTTGAGGAAAATATCCTTTCTTCTTCAAAAACATTTTTCTTTTAATAAAATGTCATATAATTTTAAACTAAAAGAAGTTAATTAAAAATAATCATGAAAACATGTAATGGAATCTTCATTTAAAAAATTTTCTATGAATCCATTCATGCCGTATAAGTTAAAAAAACATTCTTCTCATACATTGGCCGGAAAAATCAAAAACTACCCCGTACGAAAAATGACAAAAGATTCCTCTCATATCGTTTACTAAAAACATACCGAAGGGTAAAATTGGATATAAAAAATTGTAAAAGGATATGATTAGTATTACATATTGAGGAAACATGGATGTGGATGATAAATACAACCTAGTAAATACCATAGTATAAACAATCTCGGATAAAAATGAGATTGTGAGATTTTCCCTTACTTTAAGTCTAATTTTCTTCGTACATGTCTGAAACTCCTGTATAATGATTTAAATAATGTTATTGACTTATTAAAGAATTTTACTCATTGATATGATATCATAAATGGTCATATTCTGACCTTCTTATTAGTAATATTTCATTGTTACTTGTTATTCAGGTGTTTGTTGTTTTTTGCTTATATGCGTGTTTTGCCGAATAAATTCATATTCTTCTTTTTAGGTTATAGATACCTCATATCCAGAATGATATTAGTATAGTATATATCATATTTATTAATTAAATTAATTTATATAATTATTATACAATTAAGATCATATAGAACGATTCGCATCACATCATGGAGACGGTAGGCCGTACGTACGCACGAGTGATGATATCGTTCCCATGATCATGGAATTGTATTAAAGTGTATTTATACTATTTCATAATCAATACCACTTTAAAATAATCATATATAGTTACTAATTACACCATTATACTCATCCAAGTAAGGTGGTGGTGGAAAATAGATTACACCACGGCCTGGAGACGGTATTCCGTAGGTACGCACGCGCTGTGATTTCATTTTCCGTAGGATGGATAGAAGGTGAAATGGGGTTGTTTAATATTTATAATAACATATCAGTATATAATTATTACTGATGTTATTACTTTATCACGAAAAAACTAATGAAGAAGAAGTTGAAAAAGAAAGAAATTGTAATGGATCGGTAATGGATATTACCTCTTCTTTGAAACACGTCTTCCTAACATCCTCTAAGAGAACTAAAGATGGTCTTTGAAGAATACCAGGACCTCTAGGATGATTCTAGGGAAGTGGAGAAGTTATTTTTTCCGGGTTTGGCCGAGCATGGATTCTCAATGTGGTGTGAGGAAGAGAGGGAGGAGGGGCCCTTTTATAAGTGAGGAGAGGAGCACCTTAGGAAAAACAAAAAATATTATTTTATAATAAAGACACATTCGGTTTTTAATAGCTCCAATTTGATTAATTTCGAAGATAATATGGGTATGGGTCGGAATCCTTTTATCCAATAGGTTTTAGACAAGTTTAGGTTACTATTTTATCCTTATCATTTAGATTTAACACTATGTTAAATAATTTAACTTTTACCATGTCTTTTTTTCTTACCCTATATGGTTAATAAACTTACTATAACAGGCCAAACGAACCCCAAGTGGTTCATTATTATATATATATATATATCCTTATCTAAGTAATTTGGCCGAACTATAGATTTTTATTAATAAAATAACAATTAATAATATTATATTTGTTTTAAAAACTATTTTATATCAATTTTGACACTATTTGGTAAATGATTTTTGTTAAAATCATAACAGAATGATAAGTTCGAACCATGTTAATTATATCAACCATAACATGTCATATTAACATAGAAAATTAGTGGAATTCATAAAATGACTCAAATTACATTTATTTGGGCATTTATAACATCAATTATGTTAATATTTTTTTAATAAGGTAATTAGTGCATCATCGTTGTGTAATAAATAAATTAAATTGTTTAAAGTATAAAAATTATAAATAAAATACCATTATGTAGGAAATATTTTTAGCTTTCTAATTAATATTTATAATCAAATTTATCTTATGTATCACCCTATATTAAAAATGTTTTAGTTATTAAACATTGATTTTAACTATTTTAACTCTTCGTTAAATATAATAATACTAAATGTCTTAATCTAATCCATGTGGACCTAAATGGTCATATAATATTCATAAGGTTTTATTTTGGTCGAAATAAACTTATCCAATAGAATTAGGACATGTGTTAGTGTAATAGTAATATCATTTTTACCTTTAATTACCCTATTTACTATTAACCTCGGTAAATAAAAGTAAAAAGTTAGTATTCACCAAAAAAATTATTTTCATCTCATTGAACCACATTTTAATTACTGATATCAACCGTGTAATTCAGATTTTTGAAATTCCATTCACAGAAGTGGTAAAATTATGTTTTATGCAAATTTTCAACACCTCCTAGGAGGTGGGTAAAAGACGGTGAAAAGTTCAATAAAATTTATATATATATAAAATTATTATAAAATGACTTAAATGAATTACATTGAACTTATATAGGTATTATGTATCTATTTTTACCTAAAATAAATTTAAATGAAATAAATTATTATTTTAATAAAAAGTCGGTTTTTTAAATAGTAACCCAGTGTTTTCGCTATTCATCAAAAATTGAACGTTTTCAGAAAAATACCAAAAATTCACCCTAGGATAATTTCGGTATTCCGAATCCAAAAATGAAGTGAATTTTGAAAGAAAAAATTTATAAAATTTTAAAAAGTGTTTATTACAATTCATAATGGCTAGTTTATAATTTATTTTAATAGAATATCATTGTTTAGTGAAGCTCGGTATGGCGTACAACACAAGCTATTGAGGAAGGTTGCGATTGCATGTAAAGCAAGCCAAGATATTGTTGTGTGTAGTGAAAGATTACATTGATGATGTATATAACATAAAACAAAATATTTCTCATAAAAATCTCGGGTGTTACATTCTACACCCCTTAAAATGAATTTCACCCTCGAAATTCGTCACTTTGTAAAAAACATATAAGGATACCTCTCCCTCATCATATCCTCAAGCTCCAATGTAGCTTCTTCTAATTGGTGGTTCCTCTATAAAACAATCACCAAGCGAGTGGTCTTGTTTCATATGACTTTTTCGCTACGATCCAGAATCTCTATTGGCTGTTCTTCATAAGAAAGATCTTGCTCTAGTGGTACAACTTCTGAGATGAGTACATGTGAAGGATCGGGTATGTACTTTCTCAGAAGCGATACATGGAACACATCATGGACTTGAGAGAGATTCGGTGGGAGCTCCAATCGGTAAGCTACCTTCTCAACACAATCCAATATTTTGAAAGGGCCGATATACCTAGGGATTAACTTTCCCTTCTTCCCAAATCTCATTACTCTCTTCCAGGGAGATATTCGTAAGAACACTTTATCACCCACTTCAAACTCATGGTCTTTTCTAAGGTTATCGGTATAACTTTTTTTTCCAACTCTGAGCTGATCTTATGTGTTGTTGAATAGATCAGCCCTTTTCTTCCATCTCATCAACAAGATCAGGTCCTAATAGCCTTCTTTCCCCAACTTCATCCCAGCAAGATGGTGTTCTGCATTTCTTTCTATAGAGAGCTTCATAAGGAGCCATCTGAATACTGGAGTGAAAGCTATTATTATAAGAAAATACAACCAATGGTAGGTGTAGATCCCAACCACCTTTTAAATCCATAGAGCAAGATCTGAACATATCTTCTAGAGTTTGAATGGTCCTCTCAGACTGACCATCTATCTGAGGATGATAAGCAGTGTTGAAACTCAAATCCTTATCTAGAGTATGCTGAAGACTTCTCCAAAACCTCGAGGTAAACCTCAGATCCCGATCAGATATAATAGAAAGTGGTACTCCATGCAATCTTACCACTTCCTTTATATTTATCCTGGAAAGCTGATCAAGAGAGAAATCCTTTCTAATAGCAATGAAGTGTGCCAACTTCGTAAGACGATCAACTATAACCCAGATAGCATTATTGCCTTTGGATGTTTTAGGAAGTCCAGTGACAAAGACCATAGTGATGTTTTCCCATTTCCATTTGGGTATGGGTAATGATTGTAAAATCACCTTATACTTCTATCTCTCAGCATTATCTTACTGACAAACCAAGAATCGAGAGACATATTCAGCAACATCTCTTTTCATGCCATCCCACCAGAAGTACTCTTTTAGGTCTCTATACATTTTTGTGCTTCCAGGATGAATAGAGAATGAAGAACTATGAGCCTCATCTAGTAGCCCCTTCTTCAATTCTGGTACGGAATGAACAAAAACACAATTCTTGAACCCTATTATCCCATCACAATAATTGTTGAATTGAGGAACATTTCTTACCATCATTTGTAACTCTACATCTTCTTTTTTCACCGATTTAATCTTCACATCCATAGATGGTTGAACATTGATTTGATAAAGATACGATTTTTCCCCTTCCATTATGATTCCAAGATCCATCCTTTGAAAATCCAAAAATATTGGATCTTTTGAGATCCTTATCATTGATAAGCTAGCATGATCTTGTCGACATAATGCATCAACCACCTTGTTCACTTTCCCAGGGTGATAATGAATTGAGCAGTCATAATCTTTAATCATCTCCAACCATCTTATTTGGTGCATACTCAGCTCTTTTTGAGTGAAAATATACTTCAAAATTTTATGATCAGTATAAATATCACACCTTTCACCATAAGGAAAATGCCTCCAAATCTTTAATGAATTTATTACCACAACTAACTCCAAATCATTAGTTGGGTAATTTTGCTGATGTATTCTCAACTGTCGTGAGGCATAAGCAATTACCATATTGTTTTGCATGAGAACACACCCCAGTCCATTCTTGGATGCATCATTGTAGATCACAATTCTTTCTCCACTACAAGGTAGTGTGAGCATAGGTGCTCTAGATAAAATTCTTTTTAACTCCTTGAAATTCTCTTCACACTCCTCGGTCCACACGAACTTAACTCTTTTTCGAGTCAACCTGGTGAGTGGATTAGATAACCTTGAAAAAATCTTTCACAAAACATCGATAATATCAATCCAGACCATGAAAACGTCGGATCTCAGTTACTGTTGTTGGTCTTGACCATCATTTGATAACCTCTATTTTTGCTGGATCCATAGATATTCCATCCTTTGAGATTATGTGACCCAGAAATGAATCTTTTTGAATCCAAAATTCACACTTGGTAAATTTGGCATAAAGCTTACCCTTTCTCAGGGTCTTCAATACAACTCTCAAGTGATCATCATGTTATTCCTTGCTCTTTGAATAGAAACGAATATCATCTATAAAGACTACCACAAACTGATCAAGATAGTCTCTAAAGACTCTAATCATTAGATCCATGAAGATAGCAGGGGCATTAGTAAGACCAAATGGAATCACTATAAATTCATAGTGTCTATACCTTCTACGGAAATCCATCATTGGTATATCCTCCATTTTGACCCTTAATTGATGATACCCTGAACATAGATCATCCTTGGAAAAGTATTGAGCTCCGCATAGTTGATCAGATAAGTCATCAATGCACATGAGATTATATTTGTTCTTGACAGTGATCTTGTTATGTTCTCGATAATCAATGCAGAGTCACATTGATCCATCTTTCTTCTTAACAAATAGAACAGGTGCTCCCCAAGGTGATGCACTAGGGCGTATGAATCCCTTGTCAAGATTCTATTAGAGTTGCTTCTTCAATTCCTAGAACTCAATTTGGGCCTTTCTAAAAGGTTTCATTGAAATAGGCATAGCACCCGGTGTGAGTTCTATTGACAACTCAACTTCACGATTTGGTGGAAGACATGGCAATTCTTCTGGAAAGACATTATCAAACTCCCGTACTATGGGAATATTCTTAATAGAGAGTTTCTCTCCAACCATTTGAGATAAATAACCTTCATTTAGTGGAATCAATACCCATAAGATGGAAGAAAATTCCACTGGAAGGTTATGTTCATCCTTGCATCGATAGATGATCATAGATTGATCTGGAATATGAAATGTGACTTCCATTTTCTAGAAATCGATATGAGCTCCATATAAAGAAATCCAATCCATGTCATGAATGAAATCGAATTCCACTATAGGAAGGATAAAAAGATTTGTAGGAAGCACTTTCCCACAAACATCAATTAGAGAAGAATAAAAACCTTTTGATGCAACTGTTGTGCCATTAAGAGTTGTCACAGCTAACTCAACATCTAATTGTTGAGGTAAAGTGGGGATACCCTTAGAAAATTCTTCAGAAATAAAAGAGTGGATGGATTTAGAATCAAATAAAACATGTTCTACTTTAGAGTTGATGGTAAGTGTACCTTTCACCACATCATTATCGTACTCCACATCACCAATAGAAATTTCATGTGACTTTCCTTTGTCTCCGGCCTTAAGAGTTTGTTGTCGTCGATCATCATAAACGACCCTTGGATTAGGGAATTGATTATAATAATGCCCCATTTCCATGAACTTGAAACATTGAAGGGTAGGAGGTGCATTCTGTGTAGCCTTTTCTTTGTTCCAATCACTAGACATCTTCTTCCCATAATTGCAGCATTCAAATGCCCGATGACCTTCTTTTGCACATCTGAAACATTTACTTGTCCATTTAAGACAATTCCCTCCATGTTTCTTTCCACACATTGAGCATAAGGGAAAAATCATCTTTTTTTCAATGTAGCCTTTAGATTTCCCTTTGAATTCCATTTTCCTCTTCTTATCAAACCCATATAACTAATGGGTTACTCCAATCTCTATCTCAACCTTAAGAGAACATCGAACAATTTCCTCATAGCTATTGAAGTCCCTTATGGACAACTCCCTTCGAAGACTTGGTTTTAATCCACCAAAGAATCGATCGACCTTACTCTTAGGTTGGATAATAATCCCAGAAGCGTACCTTGCAAGTCTTGTAAAATTTGAATTGTAGGTATTAACAAATTCATCATCCTTTTTCTTCAGTTCATGAAACTCCTTCTACATCTTTGTTCGGAGAATACGAGGGAAGTATTTATTGAAATATAAGTTTTTGAACTCATCCCATTCCATTGACTCAATTTCATCTCTTGCCCTCATATTCTTGGTAAGATTTCACCATTGATCAGCTTCTCCTTCAAAACGATATACCGCTAAGATGACTTTATCACGTTCAGAACATAGAAGAACTGAAAATATCTTTTCAGTGGTACTAATCCATTGCTCAGACACTAATGGATCAATTGAACAGCTAAATAAGGGTGGGTGCTTCCTGATGAAGGATTCAGCAGAATGTTTCTCCTTCCTTTGCTCATTTGGAAGTCCTGCATGATTCATAGCTTGAGAAAGTTGTGTGATAATGGCTAAAAGATTTTGTATTCCATCTCCCATATCGTTTGGTTGCTCAGGGGGACAATCATTGCATTTCCCGTCGCATTCTGTATTGACACGATTCCTTCGGGTTCCATCCATTGACTAAAACCAAGAAGAATAGTTTGAGAAACACTAGTTATAATAAGAAAACAACATAATTAGGAATAAAATTTCACACTTAAGGTCTTATCATAGGTTGTTCATGGCCATTTTTAAAACACTAAGATCGTTCTAGGCTTAGATATATCTTTAGGGTTCTTACTAAGGATTTCACATCATAGTTTCCAAAGGTTGACTATACCTTTCCTCTGATACCAACAATAACGACCCATAATTTACATACATTGTTATTACTTCATAATTGAAGCATACTTATTACAACATATAACAAAAACCACAAAAGGACCATATAGGTATAGTGTCTTTAGAAACTGGGAAACATAAAAAACTGGTTCATAAATCGTCTACAGTGTCTCTTATTTATTTCATCATATCTAGAGTCCCTTTTAGCATATTATACTTAATATCCTTCTTCCTGACCTGGGGAAATGAAATAAATAAAAAGGGGTGAGCTCAAATTCTTAGTAAGGGAAAATAAAGGTAATAACAATCATATTATATCCTTTTGAAAATATTAACCTGCAAAAGAGATCATAATATCTTAACATGGGACAAATCATAGAATTCAAAATGAGATCCAAATAATAATAACATAAAACAAGAAACTTTGTGGCATGCACACATAAAGATAGAGAATCATTTCTTGTTAGTTAGGACTCATTTCCAAGACTATCTTAGCAAACAAAGTCTATTTCTGAACCAATTTCACTCCTCGTTTCAGTCCTATATCACTGAACCGGATTAACCGGCCATTCTATCCATGTCTATCTCATGAGATATAAATCTTTACCCAATGCATTGGAAGGAGATATAGGTCCCACCCATCTCATAATGAATCCTTTCTTATGTGTGCAACAATATCATAAATCATACATCATCGCATAAACAATGTAATAATATTTGAAACCTTAAACATCATGACATCATAAATATATCCATATAAGATAAAGGACTTCATAAAAAAAAATTCTATCACATAATCCAAACAATGTAATAATAGGGATAGAAACATAACCCTATATTATCTTAGATGGAAAATAATTTTGATAAAACATTTGAACTCAAATTTTGAGGAAAATATCCTTTCTACTTCAAAAACATTTTTTCATTCATAACATTGTCATATAAATTTGAACTAAAAAAAGTTAATTAAAAATAAACATGAAAACATGTAAAGGAATCTTCATTGAAATAATGTTCTATGAATCCATTCATGCCTTATAAGTTAAAAAAACATTCTTCTCATACTTTGGCTGGAAAAGTCAAAAAGTACCTCGTACGAAAAACGACAAAAGATTCCTTTCATATCGTTTACTAACACCTAACCGAAGGGTAAAATTGGATTTAAACAAATGCTGGAAGATATGATTAATATTATATATTAAGGAATCATGGATGTGGATGATAAATACAAACCAGTAAATACCAAAGTATAAACAATTTCGGATGAAAATGAGATTGTGAGATTTTCCCTTACCTTAGGTCCGATTTGCTTTGTACATGTCCGAACCTCCTGTATAATAATTTAAATAATGTTATTGACTTATTTCTGTAACGTCTCGGATCCAGGTGCCACTCAACAGGTGCCTCGAACCTGGTTTTCCACTAGACCTCAAGCGCATTTCCCCAAACGCCTGAGGCTGCCGACTAACAGCGAGGGCCCAGGTCTGATAGTGGGGAAAATGTGCCCTCATTTGTCAAATTGTAGCGTAGTGGAATATAAATAAACATACAACAAACAGCAGAAGTAGTAAAACATACAGACTGAACTGAACAACAGTAGTGTATATAACAACCAGTATATAAATATGATGAAACATTTCTCAAGTTATATGAAAACAGACAAAACATTTTATACATCAGTATAGTACAGCAAAAGAAGAATATAGAAAAACACAACAGAACAGCTAGCAGTGGAAACGCGAGACTAGGATCGGTCCTATGCCCTGCTTCTCCTCAACAACAGTCAAGTACCTACATAGGGACTCTTTCCCCTATCTACACCTGCAGCAACGAAATCTGTTTGGGCCGAAAAGCGTGACCCAAACAGGGTGTGAGAAATATATCTCAGTTGGCACCCACCAAAGGCTCGTGCCCAACTATGTGTAGACATGCAACAACAGTGTGCAGTAGTAAAATGCAATAAGTAAGCAGTACCCAAAAGTAACTAACTACCAATTTTATTGGGATTTTAATATCCATTTAATTATTTTAATTTCAGATATCACCACAGTGAATATTCTAAGTGAACAGTTCGTGTCCTCAGACATGCAACCCTTAAACTCTGGTAATCAGACTCTCACCCTCAAGAATAACAGATTTTTCCCTCAGGCATAGATAGCATCGCCCTCAGGCACAAAGTCTATTTCCCTTAGGCACGACGAAGTTACCCACAGGCTGAAGTAACTTCTGCCCTCAGGCTAAAGAAAACCCTACCATCAGGCTAAATAGTATAGTGCCCTCAGGCTAATCATAACATTTCCCTTAGGCTAAACAAGCAACCGGGCCATGCCCATCATATAACATGTAGTAAACAATAAATTCCTCTCAATGCAATTCTACAATTATTACTTTAAAGGCATACCCTCGGGTATCTTGGCCAAATGGCTAAACAGAGGATTGCACCCCCGGGGTGGTCCTGGATCCATGAAACGATCCCACACAACATTTTAATGTCACATTTAATCACCTATACTATTCTAGGTAATTTAAAATAGCTACGGCCTAAGACTCACAACACCCCAACATGGGTTCGTGGCAGTAAAAACACACAAAACACACAACAGTTGGAAATAAACACCAATCCACCTACCTTAAATGTCAACGAAATTTATACCCGAATGTTGCATCCATAAACGCCCAAGAACGACGTAGATCTAACAAAAACCAAAACCCGCTTAATCTCAAATAACATCCGTTAGAGGAACAATTGGAAAGAACAGTTCTAGGAGATGAGAGGGCTTACCTGTATGGTTCCAACGAGATCTCCCGAGGTAGAAAAGGATTCCAAATGCATGCCCGACGGATCTCTGAAGGTTCGTTCACCCAAAAATGCTCCCCCTTCCCGTTCTAAGCCTTCCCTGTGAACAGGGGAGGCTACTGCCCATTTTATGCATAAAACACAAAGTACATGGCATGATATTTTAAGTACACGGCGTGTACTCCCTTCATTTAACTGTTCACCTGGAGGCACCGCCACACTGTTCATCCGTCGACATGGATACACTGCATGGACTCCTGACTACACGGCGTGTACTGTCACCCCACTGGCTACCACTCCACCGCCTTAATTTTTTCCCTGCCGACTGACTACACGGCGTGTAAGGTACCACTACATGGCGTGTAGTCGGTTCCTACACCGTTTGTCGCCGACATGGCCACACGCCCTGTGTCCCCATTCCAGACGGCCAAAAGTACACAGTGTGTGGAAAAAGTACACGGCGTGTAGTTCCAAAATTTACGAATTTCCCATTTTCCTCATTTTTCTCAAAACACTTAAGGAAAGAGAAAAATAAAAGACCGTAACTCAATGATAAGAACCGAGTTCTTACAAACATCCCCCCTTAAAGCGATTCGTCCCCAAATTTCCCTTCCAAGGGTGATGAAGATATAGCTGTGAATAACTCCATCCACTGAACACGTACATTGGTCTCCCGCTCCTAGGTTTCATTCTGCACTCAGCCATGCTGCCATAGCACCCGTACGAGAGGAACTGACCGACCTCAGAGAACCTTCGTGCTCCTGTCAACAATACGAATCGGATGCTTCTCGAAGGAAGCATCAACTTGCAGCTCAACCTCGTCTGGATGAAAGGTGTGAGATAGTTCTGAATGATAGCAACACAACTGAGACACATTTAAGACGTCGTGCATGGCTTGGTACCGCTACGGTAACTGCAATCGGTGTGCAACCAGCCTGACTCTCTCCGGAATCTCAAATGGCCCTACATAACTCGGTGAAAGCTTACCCTGTCTCCTGATCCGCCTGGGTCCCCGCCTCGGGGAAACACGTAAGAAAACCTGATCCCCGACAACAAACTCTAAAGGTCGTCTGCGGTGATCAGCATAAGATTTCTGACGAGACTATGCGGTAGCCATCCGCATCCAAATCAACTGGACCTGCTATGAAGTCTCCTGCACGAGTTGTGGCCCCAGTAAAGCTGCCTCACCTGCCTCTAACCAGCACATAGGTGATCAACATGGCCTACCATATAAATCCTCGTATGGTGACATCTCAATAGTTTCCTGAAAACTATTGTTATTGGAAAACTCGACCAAGGGTAGATGCTTCTCCCAAGAGTCCCCAAAGTCTAGGACACATGCACGCAGCATGTCATCAAGCACCTGTATAGTACGCTCTGACTGGCAATTGGTCTGAGGGTGGTCTGTTGTGCTCAGAAGCATCTGTGTACCCAGCACCCTCTGAAAACTCTGCTAGAAATGAGACTTAAAACGGGCGTCCTTATCTGAAACGATAGAATGAGGAACCCTATGAAGATGTATGATCTCTTGGATATACAGCTTCCCGAGCTCGTCAACTCCGAAGGTCTCCTTGGTCAGCAAAAAGTGATCTACCTTTGTGATTCTGTCCACAACAACCCATACAACGTCATTGCCTCTAGGTGACCTAAGTAACCCAGTCAGAAAATCCATCGCGACATCATCCCATTTCCACTCGGTAATGGGTAACTGCTGTAACATCTCAGCTGGTCTCAGATGCTCTACCTTCACCCGCTGACAGGTGGAACACCTCGTATTAAAACCAGGTATCTCTCCTATCATACTCGGCCACCAATATTGATGTCTCAAGTGACGATACATATTTGTAACACAGGGATGAACTGCCTAAACCGAAGCATGAAACTCCTACATCAGATCCTTGAGTACATCCCATGGAACCCACACTCGTCTATGGAAACACAAAAACAAATCATCGCCTATCGTCCTACTAGGTTGAGGGTCCTCACATTCCACCAACTCCCGTAGAACTAGGCCTTCTGAATCAGATAGCTATCTCATCCTCACTCTGTCCATGATTTTAGAAGTCACAGCTACTGAAGAAAGATAAGTCTGCCCCTGACTGTCATGTTCCTCTAAACGCATCTCAGAGAGCAACTCCATGAGCTGCCACTCTCCACTGGCCTCCTGCACTACATGTATCTGAGTCCTCTTGCTCAGTGCATGAGCTACTGCATTACCTTTACCAGGTGTATAGGCAAGCTCAAAATCAAAGGACTGTAGGTACTCGACCCACCTTCTCTGCCTCAGATTCAAGTCACGCTGAGTAAAGATATACTTGAGGCTCTTGTGGTCGGTAAAAACCACAAAACTCACTCCCAACAGATAATTTTTCCAACAACGTAATGCATGAATAACTACGGCTAACTTGAGATCATGCATCTGGTAATTTATCTAATGTGGCCTCAACTGCCGAGACCCGTACACAATAACTCGATCACCCTGCATCAACACTACATCTAGCCTAATACCTGATGCATCACAGTAAAATGTATATCTCTTCACTGATCTGGGAGTATCAGGACTGGTGCTGATGCCGACCATTCCTTCAGGTCCTGAAAAGCCACCTCGCAAGCTTCTGACCAAATGAACTTCACACCCTTCTCAATAAAACCCATCAACAGCACTGCTAAGTAGGAGAAGTCCTATGTGAAGCATCTTTAGTAACCATCCAGCCCTAAGAAACTCTGTATCTCAAACACGTTCTTAGGCTTCTCCTAGGAAACTACTGCTCTCACCTTCTCTGGGTCTACTGCAACTAATGCCTCTGAGATGATATGACTGAGGAAGTGTATCTGGTCCATCCAAAAGTTTCACTTGGAGAGCTTAACGTATAGCCTATTCTCCCTTAGTGTACTCAATACGATCTCAAGATGGGTGGCATGGTCATGTCGAGTGTGAGGGTACACCAAGATGTCGTCTAAGAATAATACCACAAAAGAATCAATATATGGATGGAACACACGATTCATCAGAGCCATGAAAACGGCTAGCGTGTTCGTGAGTCCAAACGGCATAACCTTGTACTCTTACAGACCATATCTTCTCTGAAAGGCTGTAAGCGGTATATCCAATGGTCTCACGCGCAGCTGATGATATCCTGATCTCATGTAAATCTTCAAGAACACTCGTTCCCCACGAAGTTGATAAAAAAGATCATCAATCCTTGGAAAAGGATATCGGTTCATAACCATCAACTGGTCCAGCTTTTGATAATACACACAAAGTCTAAGGGTACTGTCCGCCTTCTTCACAAAAAGGACCGGAGAACCCCAAGGAGAAGTAATGGGTCAGATAAACCCCTTTTCCTTTAACTCCTCTAACTGCCTCTTGAGCTCCTGTAACTCAGGTGTAGCCATCTTATAAGTAGGAATGGATACCAGTGCTGCACTTGGAAAAGCTCCATAGAGAAATCCACCTCTTGATCCGGAGGTAGACCTGAAAAGTTGATCGGGTAAACATCCATAAATGATCAACCACTGGAGGGAAATTTGTCTGACAAGTTCCCTGATCATCCAGATACAAACTCGAAATCTAGGCTGTGACTCCACCTCTCCCATGATGCTCTAGTAAAACTCAACTTGCCTGAACATCCCATTGACCCTTGTATAGAAATTCTCTATCCTTTGGTGACGTGAAACACACCCTACGACGATAACAGTCTATAAAGGCTCGAAAGGGAACCAACCAGTCCATCCCGAGAATGACGTCTTAATCTATCATCTCCAAGACGTAGAGGTCCCATAGGAAGTAGCACACACTAACATCTAGGGACACCCCTTTCACTGACGCACACATGCCATTATAGACCCCAACAGAGTGTCTAGCGTCATAATACTAGGAGAAGAAGAAACGCAGATCCCAAGGCTCTCCACAACAGGTACAGATATGAAACTATGTGTAGCGCCCATATCATAAAGTACCGAAGACAAAACAGAAGCTACTAGAATAGTACCTCTGACTGTAGAAGGTTTGAGATCCTTCTCTTGCTGGGTCTACTACACTGCATATGTCTGCCCAGTGCCGCGTCCTTACGACACAGCCTGATTACCCGAAGCTGTCCTGACCTATTGCCTCTGAGATCCTGGTGCCGGACTACCACGACCATGACAACCATCTCTGCCTGCACGCCCTGATGCATTCCAGGTCTTTCACTGGTAAGAATCCAATGTCCTGCTCCCGCACGCGGAGTCTGCACATAACCCCTCTCACTAGCCACTGCTAGAACAGCTCTACAAAAGTGCTGCATATGACCCATCTTGCTGCAAGCTCGGGACTCCACCGGGTTTCGTGGACACTGAGGCCTGTTGTGCCCCTCTCTACCGCACTGGTAGCACATGACCTGACCACTCGAAGAACACTTATGACTGGTACTGATACCCTGAGAGAAGTCAATTTGTCTCCTCATTTTTACAGTAGAAATAATACATGTGACTGGTGCTCAACCGCCCTGGCCCACACCACTAGCTTCCCGCAGATTCCTCTCTGTAATCAGTGCCTGGTTCACAATAGCATGTACAATAGGCAACCTAAAAACATTCACCAGCGCCCGGATGTCATATTGAAGACCATCCTCAAAACGTCAGGCTCTCAGCGTCTCGTCGCCCATCAGCACAGGTGAAAAATGTTGATGCTCGGTAAAGCGAGTAGAATAGTCCATCACTGACATAGCGCCCTGCTGCAGGTTCATGAACTCTCGAGCTCTATCTACCCTCAGCATCTTGGGAAAAAAAGTCATTGAAGACCACCAAAAAATATTCCCACGCCATGTCTATGTGATGCTCTGACTGGGTGGTAACATCTCACCACCACTTGGTGGAATCACGCAGCATGTAAGTCACAAGCTTTAACCTCCGCCTTGGAGGCATCTCAAGATTCTCGAATATAGTCTGCATCGACCCTAGCCAAGACTCTCTAGCCTATGGTCCACCATCCCCTGAAAACGTAGGCAGATGCTGCTGCTGGAAGATACAAGTCAGCTCGTCCATAGATGTGGCAGCCTGTAGTGCTCCCTAAATGGTCTGCCTGAACCGCATAAAATCTTCACAGAACTGGGCCTCTGCGCCTGTGTCTGGTATAGCAGTTGGCGCCACATCTGGCTCTACTAGAGGATCAACTGGTAGCTCATGGCCCGCCATCTCTAGAGTATACTCGTTGCCGCTATCCTGGAAAACAATGCGAGGTCGTCTAGGCGGCATGACACTACGAGGTGAAGCGCCCAACATAGAACAAGATTATCAAAAACCGGAAATGAAGAAATCCAAAGGGAACAGGAAGAAGAAGGCATTTAAAATATTGAAAAAGAAGACTACAAGGCGTGTACACTGCCTAAACGACGTGTACTTGACTTCCCTTCCCCTGCCCAGGTCCTTCCACACGGCTATGCCACACAAGTCCCATTCAACTAAACTACACAGTCTGAGTAATCATCACACGATGTGTATGGTGTTATTTCCAACTGCCCGTGCCGTTTGTGACACGTCCGACTACTCTGCTAAACACTACATGGAGTGTTACACCCGGAAACAGCATGTAGACCACCCCGTCTCCCAGTCACATGGTTAAGTCCACATGGTCTGTCCTCGGACAAGACTACATGGCATGTCCCACAGGTACACTTTTGTTCAAGGAACGGTGACACCGACCCGTGTTGTTAGTTACATGGAAGAGTCCCCAGGTCACACTACACGGCATGTTCTTAATTGACACGACGTGTTCTGGAAAAGAGATCATTGAACCGTGTTTTTAGTTACACGGCCATACTCCGGGTCAACACTACACGGTGCGTGTATTCTATACACGGCGTGTTCTCCCGAGCATTTACCTTCCCTGTCTCACCGCCCACATCGTTTGTGACACAAGAAGAGACTAAACGGTGTGTATTCAAGATTACACGGCATGTACTTCAAAAAATTTATTTTTCTTCCCGAACAGAAGAACATACACAGCGTGTCTACCATATTACACGGCGTGTATTCTAGGTTTCCAGACAGCATGCCTCAGAAACTTCTCTGGACCCCAGAAATTACTGAAAACCAACACCTAAGTGTCAAATTCTGACTCGTGAGGGGCCATACTTCCCACGAATCAATGTTTGACATCATATCTATGTTATAACGAAATAAACAGTCAATGATCCACCAAATTCAGGTTGATGGGGTCCATACTCCCCAAAAACCAATGTTTGGCGTCCATTCTATAAACAGTTCACACAATAGGTATTCTACCAATGCAGCTATCACAACTGTATGCTTCTCTAGGACAACAACTATCACAACATCATGGAAATTCTAATGCACATACATGGCATTGAACTATGTATGGCATGTGATTCCTAGCATGTTCCTATATGATTAATGAGATGGAATAACCTCATCTCATCGGGTTGCAACTAAATAGAACCCAGAAATAAAATATAACAGCACAATCAAAAGTGCGTCACCCAATAGTGAAAATCAAATCAACTGTAAATTTCAAAATAAATAAAATTAAAATATGGGGTAGATTGGATTTTCCCTGTAAATGGGTTAGCTATGCCTGGGCATAGCTTATTACCAACTACCATTCCATCCAATCCCTGATTAAGGCTCCAAACAGTAAGTCAAAGAAAATAACTCCTCTGATACCACATTGTAACATCCCGGATCCAGGTGCCATTCAACGGGTGCCCCGAACCCGGTTTACCACAATACCTCAAGCGAATTTCCCCAAATGCCAGAGGCTTCCGACTAGCACCGAGGGCCCAGGTCAGATAGTGGGGAAACTATGCCCTTATTTGTCAAAGTGTAGTGCAACGGAATATAAATAAACATACAACAAATAGTGGAAGTAGTAAAACATACAGACTGAATTGAACAACAGCCGTGGATATAACAACCAATATATAAATATGATGAAACATGTATCATGTTCTAAGAAAATAGACAAAACATGTTTTACATCAGTACAGTATAGAAAAACCAGAATACTGTAAAATACAATAGAACAACTGGCAGCGGCATCGCGAGACAAGGCTCGGTCCCATGCCCTGCTACTCCTCAGCAACAGTCAAGTACCTGCATAGGGAAACTTGCCCTATCTACACATGCAGCAATGAAATCTCTTTGGGCCGAAAAGCGAGAGCCAAACAGGGTGTGAGAAATATATCTCAGTAGGCACCCACCAAAGGTTTGTGCCCAACTGTGTGTAGACATGCAACAATAGTGCGAAGTAGTAAAATTCAATAAGTAAGAAGTACCCAAAAGTAACTAACTACCAGTTTTATTTCCATTTTAATATCCATTTAATCATTTTAATTTCAGATATCACCATAGTGAATATTCTAAGTGAACAGTTCATGTCCTCAGACACACAACCCTTACCCTCAGGTAATCAGAATCTCACCCTCAATCATAACCGATTTTTCCCTCAGGCGTAGATAGTGCCACCCTTAGGCACATAGTCTATTTCTCTTAGGCACGGAGAAGTTTCCCTCAGCCCTAAGTAACTACATCCCTTGGGATAAAGAAAACACTGCCCTCTAACTAAATAGTACAGTGCCCTCAGGCAAATCACAACATTTCCCTCAGGCTAAACAAGCAACCTGGCCATGCCCAACATATAACAAGCAGTAAACAAGCAATTCCTCTCAAGAAAATTCTACAATTACTACTTTAATGTCATACCCTCGGGTATCTTGGCCAAACGGCTAAACTGAGGAACGCACCCCTGGGGTGCTCCTGGATCAATGCAACGATCCCACACAGCATTTTAATGGCACATTTAATCATATATTCAGTTCTAGGTAATTTAAAATATTTACGACCTCAGCCTCACGACACCCCAGCATCGGTTCGTGGCAGTAAAAATGCACAAAATGCACAACAGTTAGAAATAAATACCACGCCACCTACCTTAAATGTCAATGAATGTTAAACCTGAATGTCTCTTCCATAAATTTCCAAGAACGGCGTCGATCTAACAAAAATAGAAACCTGCTTAAACTCAATTAACATTATTTAGAGGAATAATTGGCAAGAACAGTTCTAGGATATGAGAGGGCTTACCTGTACAGTTCCAACGAGATCTCCCGAGGCAGAAAAAGATTCCAAACGCATGCCCGACGAATCTATGAAGGTTCGGCCATCCTAAAACGCTCCTCCTTCCCGTTCTAAGCCTTCCCTGTGAACAGGGGAGGCTACTACCCATTTTAAGCGAAAAACACAAAGTACACTGCGTGTACCTTTAAGTACATGGCGTGTACTCCCTTCATTTAATTGTTCACCTTGCGGCACTGCCACACTGTTCATCCTTTTACACGGGTACACGACATGTACTCCTGAGTACACTGTATGTACTGTTGCCCAGCTGGCTGCCACTCCACCACCTTACTTTTCGCCATGCCGACTGACTACACGGCGTGTAAGGTACCACTACACGGTATGTAGTCGGTTCCTACACCCTTTGTCGCCGACATGGCCACACACCCTATGTGCCCATTCCACAAGGCTAAAAGTACACGGTGTGTTGAAAAAGTACACGACGTGTAGTTCCAAAATTTAGGAATTTCCAATTTTCCTCATTTTTCTCAAAAACACTTAAGGAAAGAGAGAAAAAAGCTCGTACGTCAAACATAAGAACCAGGTTATTACAATTCCAAAATCATACTCATTGATATGATATCATATTTGGTCATATTCTTAGCTTCTTATTAAAAATATTTCATTGTTACTTGTTATTCAGGTGTCTATTTCTTTTTGTTCCTATGCGTGTTTTTCCGAATAAATTCTAATTATTATTTTTAGGTTATAGATACCTCATATCCAGAATGTTATTAGTGTAATATATATCATATTTATTTATTCAATTCATTTATAGAATTATTATACAATGAAGATCATATAGAACAAGTCGCATCCCATTGTGGAGACGGTAGGCCTTACGTACGCACGAGCGATGATATCATTCCCATGATCATGGAATTGTATTGAAGTGTATTTATACTATTTAAGGATAAATATCACTTTACAATAATCATATCTAGTTACTCTTTACACCATTATACCCATCCATGTAAGGTGGTGGTGGAAAATAGATTACACCACGGCGTGGAGACGATATTCCGTACAAACGCACGCGTGGTGATTTCATTTTCCATAGGATGGATAGAAGGTTAAATAGGGTTGTTTCATATTTATAATAACATATCAGTATATAAGTAATACTGATGTTATTACTTTATCATGAAACAACTAGTGAATAAGATGTTCAAGAATAATGAAATTGGAAAGGATCAGTAATGGATATTACCTCTTCTTTGAAACGCCTCTTCTTAACCTTCTCTTAGGGAACTAATGATGGTCTTAGAAGAAGAACAGGACATCTAGTTTGATTCTAGGGAAGTGGAGAAAAAAATTCTTCAGGTGTTGGCCGAGAATGAATTCTCACATTTGTGTGAGGAGGAGAGGGAGAAGGTGCCCTTTTATAAGGGAGGAGAGGGGCACCTTAGGAAAAACTAAACATATTATTTTATAATAAAGTCACATTTGGTTTTTAATAGATCAAATTTGATTTATTTAGAAGCTAATTTGGGGATGGGTCTAAATCATCTTGACCAATAAGTTTATACAAGTTTAGGTTAATATTTTGTCCTTATAATTTAGATTTAACTCTATGTTAAATAAATTATCTTTTACTCTGTCTTTTTGTTTTCTTACACTATATGGTAAATAAACTTCATATAAAAAGACAAAATAATTCCAAGTGATTCATTATTATTATATATATCTTTATCTAAGTCATTTTTCCGAACCATATACTTTTAGGAATACAAATAACAATTAATAAAATACTATTTGTTTTAAAAACTATTTTATTTCAATTTTGACACTATTTGGTACATTATTTTTTTGAAAATCATAAGAGAATGATAGGTTCGACCCAAGTTTATTAAATAAACTCTAACAAGTCATATTTACCTATAAAATTAGTGGAATTCATAAAAATTCTCAAATTACATTTATTTGGGCATTTATAACATCAATTATGTTAATATTTTCTAAATAAGGTAATTACCGCATCAACATTTTGTCATAAATAAATTAAATTATTTAAAGTCTAAAAATTATAAATAAAATACCATTATGTTGGAATCCTTTTTAGATTTCTAATAAATATTTTTAATCGAATTTATCTTATGTATAACTTTTTATTAAAAATGTTTTAGTTATTAAACTTTAATTTTAACAATTTTAACTCTTCAGTAAAAAAAAATAATACTAAATGTCATAATCTAATCCAAGTGGACGTAAATAATAATATTATATTCATAAGGTTGTTTTTGGTCGAACTACACTTATCCAGTAGAATTAGGACATGTGTTAGGGTAATAGTAATATCATTTTTACCTTAAATTACCATATTTACTATTAAACGCGGTAAATAAAAGTAAAAAGTTAATTTTCACCTAAAAATTATTTTCATCTCATTGAACCACATTTTACTTACTCATAAATTCTATTCACAGAAGTGATAAAATTAAGTTATATGCAAATTTGCAAAAGCTCCTAGGAGGTGGGTAAAAGACGGTGAAAAGTTCAATAAAATTTTAATATATCTAAAATTATTATAAAATGACTTCAATGAATTACATTGAACTTATATATGTATTATGTATCTCTTTTTACATAAAATAAATTTAAAATAAATAAATAATTATTTTAATAAAAAGTAATTTTTTTAAATAGTAACCCCTTATTTTCACTATTCATCAAAAATTGAATGCTTTCAGAAAAATACCATAAATTTACCCTTGGCTGATTTCTGTATTCTGAATCCAAAAATGAAGTCCATTTTGAAAGATATAATTTATAAAATTTCAAAAAGTGGTTATTACTATTCATAAGAGCTAGTTTATATAGTATTTTAATAGCATATCATTGTTTAGTGAAACTCGGTATTTCATACAACGCAAGAGATCGAGGAAGGGCGTGATTGCATGTAAATAATTCCAAGCTAGCTTTATGTGTAGTGAAATATTCCGTTGATAATGTATATAACATAAAAATAAAATATTTCTCATAAAAATCTCGGGTGTTACAACAACTGCACAAAAGGCCTCTTTCTAAGAGGTCTAAAATCATTTACAACTATATTACTAGGGATGCATGGTTGAAGATAAATAGTTCATCCCCCAGTAATCAATTCCCCCATTGCACATGGTTAGTTAATTATCATGGTATGGGCCCATGGTTTCTATAAATCATGCAGCCCGATCTATTTCTTCATAATTTGGTGTTATGAGCTCCATCAAATCCTAAAACACCCATAATTCCTCTATGAATATATTAAGAATCATTATTAATGTTGAAATAAACAATTTAACAAAAATAATGAGGACTTTACCTTTGAGAGAAACTGGGATATTATATATGTGGTTTTTTACCTTACCATAGAGTGTCAAAATACTATATTTTGAGAAAATGAAGAATCTCACTCTATTTTCCAATATAATCCCACCAACTACCCCATTAATCTTAACTAAATACCTTTTTTCATGACATTTATCATCCATTACAATAGTATATGCATCCCAAGCATCCCTAATCTCCCAAGTTGTTCCACCCAATCATTTTGAGACACCCTATCATGATGAAAATCATATCCTTCCACTATTTATTTTGGAAACCCTTTTATGTTTTGTCTTTTATTTCCCATTTTTTCATATTAGGATATTTTCTTACACATACTTATTATTTAACATTGGATATAAAAATTATTATAGTACCTTTTACCCTTCATTAATTCATCTAATTATCCATTATATTCCACAATTATTATTCCAAAACTATCTCATGAATTTCTAGGGGAAACAATTTTATTGTGTGTACCCATTCCCATTTCAAGTCAAATAGTATCCACCTAGATATAACTATTATTAATTGATTAGGTTTTTACATACATATAATGAATTTTTTTAATCCAATAACTAATTATGATAAAATATTTCCTTTTGTTTAATGTTTTATATGGCACACATGTGCATGTGTATATTATGATGGGTGCACCCAGATTGTTCTCCAATGCATCAGTAAACTTTTTAGTGTCATGATATATCATATATTGGACGAGGTAGTAAAAATAATCCATTATCGGACCTTATCTATATTTTTGATTTGAATTGGTTGTTATCCTTGACTTATGATTGTGACATTAGTTATGTTTCTTACACATTTCCATGTCTTCTTTAGGATATCATGTTATATAATGCATAATCTTTCTGTGTTATAATTCTATCCACACTTATGTTATCTTGATATTAATATTTCGTTATATGTAATACATCATTGTATTATAAGATATCTACATTTCCTTATTATGATTTTTTCCCACCCCATTTTTATACACTCCCGAGGTGTCCCGAACAGTTTTAGAAGAACGATGAAATTTTAGGAGCCAGCTAAGGAAGTAATCTCTAATATCATTCAATCAATTTATCAAATAGATGTTCTATGTAGTTAATTTTACAATTGAACTAGTATTTGGGATCATCGTGAATTTTTTTTCCTATATTATGTATCAATTCATTAAATAAAGTGAATTAAAGAAATTAGTAATCATAAAGATAAGCTATTATATTTTGCGATGTTTTTAAGATAAATTCTTTTACTATGGTATGTCGAAATTAATTTTTTCATTTGATCATTTTTAAATGTTTTTAAGGTAAATAAATATTTTTTATTCAGCTCTAGGAGTTGAATAAAATTATTTTTAAAGGTGTTTTGGGGATCATAGAGGTTTGCATGTAGGCAGATAGTAGTTATATTGGTGGTGAGCATTAAAGGAGAAAAATATAGAGAACTAGATTTTCAATATATTCCACCATCCAATTGATGGGCTATCTAGAATTTTTGGATCACTACTAGAGTCCCACCACCTAGTAGGTGGGACCAAATGTAAGGCCAGTGGTATCTAGGAATAATTGGTCCCCTAAAAGGGACCCAACAACAACATGGTGGGATTCCCATCCATTTAACATTACTAGTTCAAACCACTGCCTCACTGAGGGTGAGAAATGGATAGTTAATGGGGTTAGGAATGATAAAATTAATGTGGTGATACTTGGTATTTAAAAAAACCCAAATTTTTTATAATTAATCTCTATTTTGACCATACATATGTATTTCCTAATTTATACTATTATATAGTGTAACAACCACATCTCTATTTATAAATACTCTCTTATTTATCTGTTCTTTGAAATAAATTATTAGAATCAGATGCATTATTATTTTTCCCTATTTTTTATATTAATTAGCTTATATTATAAAAACATATGGGGTGTTGTAAATCAGCATCCACAAGGAATCATATTGTTTCTCATAGATATAATTTTTGGTCATGGGTTCTCTTCTTCCATGGTTGATTTGGGGGTCTAGAATAACTCCATGTAGTCTGTTTATTAGATATATTAAGTATGATTTGTATAATTGCATCATTATATTTTGTTTTTGAACCAGATTAATTATTAACCTAATATTTTCTACTGAAAAACATCTTGATACACCTCCATCAAACAATGTTAGTTCTATTGGCATTGGGTCCATGTATTAAGTCCACTGAAGGGGAGTGATAATAATTGAATCATGGTTGGATCATGAATGATATAAAATTAAAACACATTAGATTATTGATATTGGTTATGTTTTAGTTCATCAATGTGAATTTTTTTTAAATGTGAATTTAAATATTGATTGACATGTTAGTATTATATAAAAGAAATTGTGGTGCTTATTCGAGAATAAATTACGTGGATTGATCATGATAATTTTATTTGTAATTTTTATCTATGTAATGGAACGATAGAACATGGATGTGAGGATATGTGAAATGGTAATTATTCTTAAATGATGAGTTAAAAAGATATAGTCAAAATTAATATGATATATATTAACTTGTTTTAAATTTTTAATTACCTTTTATTTTATTATTAGCATGAAATAGGTAAATGGAAAAAATTTCACGATAACTAGATAATTTATGAATTGTCTAATAATTCATTCCATAGAAATTTTGAAAAATTGGATCCAACTTATTATAACTATATTTCCTGTATTTGTTTCATGTTATTACACCATTTCTATATAATTCATATTGATGAAATTCAATGTTGGGTATAATATTCCTCCCGGATAATATTATGTGTTCTGTAAGGAGATCCTCCCCAGTATAATTGTAGAAATAAATTATTGGGCGTCCATGATTAAATTACGTGTTGGACATGGAGTTCCTCTCATATTAAATTACTGGTTTCAAATTGAATTTTTATTTGATGGAATTGTATGTTTGACATAGAATTCTACATAGATGCGATTAATGTTTTGGCATTGTGTTCTTACCATATGAAATTATAGGTTTATCATGGTGTCCCTTCATACATTAAATTATTTATTTGATATTGTATTCCTTATTGTCTGAGTGTTATGTATTTCATGTTGATTTCATTCATGGATGAGAATACGAGTTAGACATGGAATTCTATTTTTTTTTCTACAATGTTTCATGGAAACAGACTTTAAGTATTGTACTAAAGTTAGTTTTGTCGATCTCTATTATAAAATAAGATCCCAATAGTTGGAATATATAATTGATATTTTTCATTAAATTATGATTTCATTACCTATCATATAATAATTTTATTCGCTATATATTTATACAAGATTATTTTAAAGTTGTTGGTATCAGCATATGGATTATTACTCACACACTGTCCAGGGGCCATTTGGTACATGTGAAGAATTCATGGATGAAGGCACGGATAAGGGAAATTGGAATATTCTTGAGTTATTTATTTATTTATTTAGACCAGATCATAGAGATGGGATCATGCATGGGTTCAGGACTATGTTCTTTTTTTGGTTTCATCAATTGGAATTTTTTTAGTTTACTTCATTGATATTTGGTAAACTATTTAAGTCTTCATATATCATGGAATGACATGATTAATTATTTTTATTTGTTATATTATTTATTTATAATTTAGTTTTATTTGTTTATGTATGGATATATTCTATATTTGTTTCATCATATTTATCATATTTTTGCTGATAATGAAACTACGATCCAAGGGGTATTGTCTCCAAAATATATTACATAAAACCTCAATAATAGTCTATAACATCATATTTATATTAAATAACTCATATCATTATGTTATGACCTGACATAGTCACATGATAGTAATATAATAGGGGAAAGATTCATTTTTTCTTCTAAAAATATCTATTCTCAATGGATTAATCCCATTCACAAAGGAGACAGTCAATGTAGTAAGTTATAGATTTATAACACCTCATCTATATTTTTTATTTCATTATTATTATTTCCAATTCATAAATTTTTTTTCACCATTCATAAAATCATATCATCAACAGTAATATAATATTAAAAAATTATTATATTTATTGTAGAATCATTAACCACCTAATCATTTCCATTATGAAAAATAAATATGTGAATATCTTATATGAACGGACTACCACCTCCCCAAATAATCATGTTTCGTGTTTCTATACATGGAAAATATTAGTTCATAAATGATGAGTATATATGATGTTGGTAATAAATATATATATATATATATATATTATATTTATTTATACATAACAAAAAAAAAGATCATTATCATGTAATACATCATTATCTATAAATTACCTGAATGTAGATAAGATCAGATACCACATTAAATAATGTTATAAATAAATACCTTATGATGAATTTAAAAATATATAGGTGTTTATGAAAAAAATTATATTATCCTAAAAGGTTATGAAATTATTTAATTTGGTAAAATTATTAAGATTAACAGTATTTTTATGAACCTATGTTTAAATGGTCATGATTATTAACAAACAATGTTAAAAATAGATTATATCCATATAATTATTAATCTAACATTATATTAACGAATAGTCTGACTACAAATATATTTGAATATATATTTTAAATAGATATTTTTTATATTACTAAAACATGTGTTTAAATTACTTCCATGGAAATTAGGGGTAATGGTAAGGAACATGGATATTCAAACTCTTTCTTTATGTTATAAAATTTCATGTTGATCTAAATTTTCGAAAACAAATAATTTTGAATGGTGTTATCTATTTCTTTTCCGGGTAATTTTTTAAAAACAAATCCATTTTTATGTATTATTTTTATTTTTATTTTTTATAATCACGAATGAATATTTTATAGTAAGAGAATCATAGCAATGAATTTTACAATGAGGAATACCAATTGTTTTTAAAAATATATTTTCAAGATTTAGATATAATTATATCCAAATGAAATATCTCAATATAGTCATGTTTCAGGTTTGTCAAAAAAACAATTTAGTTATAGGGTGACTATTTGGGGTGATTATATTTTGGTTTGAAAATATTTTGTTCATTATGGTTTATTATACCATTTGGATGTTTTATAATAACCATTTTAATTCCATCAGTTCATTATGATGTGAAAATAGGATTATTTTTAAGGATCACACATAAGTATAGAAAAATGAAACACATGTTCATTTATCACCATCAAATGAATTGGATAATGGTTTTCATTATAGGACATATGTATTTTCATGTATGTTGTAGTTTCAAATAATCATTGGAACTGATGGTGTGTCTTATAAAACAATCGTTCCCCTTTGATAATGTTTTTTCTATAATTAGAACATATTATTAATTAAGGTTTTATGATCTCATTTTTTGAAGGATTATGGTATTGGATCCCAATATATGTTATATTTTTTTATTCGCTATTTATATGTTATGAAAAAAATTTTATTTTGAAATTTTCATGAAGATAAATTATTTTTTTACAATCTCTTATGCTAATTTGTTATTTAACTTATTATCATGGTTTTACATACTTTTAAGAACTCATACATGATTAAATTTTTATTATATATATACTAATAATTTAACCCAGACCCATACATATGATTTCATTCCCCATTATTTTAATATGATTATTAGTACATAGATCTTTTGAAGAGAGTCTAAAATGGTTCCTTTTAGGAGAAATGATATCATCTATTGTAAATTAATATCACTATGTTGTTAGTAAACAAATAAATTTAATTTATATATCATTGAGATAATATTTCATATAAAATATAATTTTTATATGTTGTAATTGATATAAAATAAATGAATTATTATAATTGGTCAAAATAAATTGAGTCAGAAAGATTTTATTATCTTAATTTTTTATTAGGGAGTATATTTAAGGAATTAATGTTTGATATGGTTAGTGTATAACTTTATTCATGATTATATTTATTGGATGAAATCTGAAAATGAAATTAATGTCGTTATAAGGTGGTTTTCATAGTAAATTAATATATTTATGGACATGATAATTATGATGAAATCTCTAAAAAATCTAAAATTTTTCTTAATAACCCAAAAAATTGAGAGGAGGTTATTATATCAACCATGACATAGTTCATGACATAGAGTTATAACTACGCACTTGGTTCGACACTATCAATGTATATTCATTTGATTAAGACATGCATATTTCTAACTAATTGGAATAGTCTATTTCATGGATTAATTTTATGTGTATGATAAAAAAAACATATAACCATGAATGATAAAGGATGAACTAAATGAATTATTAAACCACATGTTAATGTCATGGATTATGAAAATTTCTTATTTTATTTTATTCATGATCTTTATTCCATCAGATGTTAATATTTACTAACCATGAAAATTCGTTTTTATTTTTAGTAATTTATATAAAAAAAAATTAATTAACTATATGTTTCTGGAAAAATTATATGGCTTCCCAAAAAAAATCCATTGAATTTTATATAGAGATAAATTTTTAATAGTAATTATCAGTCAAGAGTGTCAATCTATGAATAATAATTTGAACAATCTACAGTTATATAATTTATGAAAGAGGAAGAAGTGTGATATTGATTCTATCACTTGACAATGTGAACCCTAACATAGTGGATTTTAAAATCCAGATATCTATAGGAAATAAATCCATTTTATTGAATGATATTTTCCTTTCTTGTTCATAAAACATGATTTGGTAGTCCAATCTATTTACTTTTTACTGGGTGTTACTGACTAATATTGGATTATAATTAATAATCCAACAAAGAAAGATAATAATATATTCATTTATTTGAAAGAGTTTAAGAAATTTATATTTACTTTTTACTTCACATATACTATTTTCAAGATTATATAGAGCCAATTTTTGGACCTGAAACAAATTGAGGAAGAATTCATTTGAAAATATGATTAAAACATCATGGGGTACTCAAGATAATCCTATAGTTATGTCTCTTTTATAAAAAATAAAATAGATAATTTATTTAATGGAATAAAACACAATAATTTAACGGATTTATCCATAATATACATTCAATGTTATGATTATACTGTTTAATGTTTGAAAAGGGTGGATATTTAATTTTTTTAGATAGTTTTGGTACAAAAATTTAGGAAAAAGAATGACATAATAAAAAGGGAACCCCTATTTTATGTTACAAGGGGGGTATATTTTTGACCATGAATTAAAAAAGGGTTGGTGGAGGCACCCATTTAATTTTCTTTAATGTGTAAGATATGTTTTATTATGTGTTTTTACTTCATAGGAAAAGAAAAAAACAACAAGAGTAATTATATGAGTTTAATAATCAAAATGGATAAAATGAAGGCTCTAAGGAATGATCTACCCACACTACAAATGATTAAAGCATAAGGCTTTCGGAAAATATGAGAATAAATTCCAAAAAACATGGTCCAATAATAAAAATCGTCCCCTACAATAGATACCCCAATATTTTATGCAATAATATTAAATATATTGAGAGTAATATTCAATACATATTACTACGATTGACACATGCATTGTAATGTTTTAATGGCTTTGGAATCATAAATACATAATACACTGGTACTGAAAAGGACTACAAAATATACGATTATGTTATTTACAACTTTTACCTATCTTAAACATATTATACATAAAAAATCCATCATAAACTAGTGAAATGAAAAATTAGAATGATTGAGTTTAGATCCTCAATATTGGATAACATAAGAGATATCAATCAATGATTATAAAGGGGAATAATTTAATCATAAGGGTATGAAAACTCGATCAACACATACCACAATAATACCTCACCATTCAATGATTTTTAAACATGAATCATAGTATGAGGTTTCATCAATTAAATTATATAATATATAAGTTTCAAGAATCATCAATAATCAACAATGAACCATGGTAAAAAATCATAAGCATAAAACCTAGGGTTTTGATATTAATATAATCATATAAAATATCATTTAATGTAAAGATTAACTATCAATAAAATTATTTTAGAAAAATTTCAATAATAGAAATTCTTGCTTATTTATTTCCAGTATTCTATTCGAATTTACTACAATCCAATTTACTCTGTCATCTCATGGGATTTCATTAACCCACACATCTCTTGTGAGATTCTAACCCCCTTCATCGAAAACCAATGTACTAGAAGGTTATAAAAGAAACTCCCTTGCATTTTTTTAATTTAACAACCCATCCATGGTTTATATCATAAACTCCTTTCTTTTGTGTATAACCAATGATATCCATCACATAACCACATTTAATTGATATGTAAAACAAAATATCTTGAATAATTTTTTCATTATATAAATTCTCAAGCCATGAAAAAAATTGGTTTTAAGCAATATTTCATCATCATATTAAGAAATAATCCATAGAAATAATAGAGACAATAGCATTGGTTCATGTCGTTGGATTATAATTAGAAACATTAATGGATTATTATATATATTAATGTACCTTTAAACAATAACCAATAGATTTCTCAAACTAAAATATACATTTTATTATGAAACATGTATTTTAAATTAAATATATTTATATATAATATATTAATTTTTTTAATATATCTAGGAAAACATGTTATGTAAAATTTAAATTAAATAGAATGTATGAAAATATTTAAACACATTAATTCAGATTACAAGAAAACAATGATCCCTGGAAAAATTTTAGTAAAAATTTAAATTTTCAAAATTCAAAAATACCAAAATATTTCATTAAACAAATATATATATATAAATGAATAATTTTGTATAGATGAAATTACAAAATAAAATGCGACTACTAAAAAACATATTGAAAACATTTTATGTAAACTATAAACATGGAAGAAAATATTATTGGACATGTAATAAAAACATGGTTGATTTTCATTGAAAAGTTCCATTCAATATTTTGAGTATATAGTGAGAGGAAAATGAATATAAAACAAGTAATATCCATAAATATCCATTTTATGAGAAAATACATATAATTTTGGAATGATAGATCATATAATTTCAAAATAGAAAATTAACATGAAAAAATCCAAAATAAATATGAGATTATAACATTAAATCCCTACTCATTTGACTACATGTTATTCCTAATTCACATAAAGAGAAAAAAACATTTTACATTGTTAAATATGAACAAAAACATAATAATGATATAATATATCCAATGTTAATTTAATATAACTCATAAAATATTTTTTTTTGTGTATAATCATAACATTTTTCCTAAATAATATTATTTTTGGAAATAAACCCTTAACCCTTAACCCTTTAGATAAAATTGTTATCACACCATATTGGATAGAATAATATTAATTGTAACATTATATAAATTGAATAAATTATTTTATATGATTTTCCATTTAAAATGATCAATATATACACATTGTAAACAATATTCGGTTGATAACATCAAATATGTCTCAATAAAAAAGAATTGAGTAGAAGAACCCTTAAAACATCAGTAATTTTTTAAATAAATGTTATAAAAATAATAGGAAATATAATCACATAACTATATTTATTTATATCATTTATTATTCGAAAATATGTTATTGGGTCATATAGACACCATATAAATAATAAACTTGTGTATAATATTATAACATGTCTTAAGTGAGAGATATTGAGATGAAACCCATTCCATATATCTGATGTGATATATAGGATATAAAAATATTTTATAATAACCATAAATTTGTTATAATTATAGAATAAAATCATATATATAAACAAAATATCATATAATATCCAATTTTAAAATTTTATCACCCGTTTATTAACAATGCTAAATAAAATTCATCATTTTAGGAGATAACTACTTCATTTTTCAAGTGTGTTCTTGTTTTGTAGTTATGGAATATCAAATTTGATTAGGGTTAACATATATAAAAAATGATAAATATGATTTAAATAATATATATATATATATATATTCATTATATACATTTCTTTTAAAATTAATATTGTGTGGTGATGAAAAATTAATTACATTTATCTATGGAGACGTAATCTAGAAGAACAAATGAGTTGTGTTTCAAATTTTCGATTGTTAGTTTGAATGAAAAGAAAATAGTAATTTACCTAACCAAAATAATTATCATTCAATAATTATCTAATGGGTAGATTAATAATATCATTTTTACCATCAATTTTGAAGGGAAATGATAAAACAATACCTCTATTTGTGGGGGTGGTAGTCCACATACGCACAGGGGTAAAATTTTTATTTACCAATGGATAGGATTGTAAGAAGGTTTATATTAAGTTGTATTAAAAGAAGAAGATATATTCCATAAATAATATATATAAAAATTAAACACATAATTACACCCACTGATGTAATATGGTTATGGAAAATATATTTTATCTCTATTTGGATGGATATGTCCACACATACACACAAGTGATACCTTAAATTCACATTTTATTTTTATGAAGTTATACATGGTTTTTGAATCATTAAAAAATATTATTATAGTTGTGATTGATGGGAAAAACTACTTTTAATAGTTTTTTAGAATTAAAAAAAATAAAAATAGTTAGGATAAGATCATTACCACTTCATTGAAAGACCACCTTTCGATTATAACATATTCTTCGAAGGATTGGTCTATGGAGAATACCAGAATTAATAGGATGAAGGTAATTATTATAGGGAAAAAATTGATCCAGGGTTGTATGTTATAGAAACTATTGGTAGTGTGAATAATGGATGATAAGAGGTGTCCTTTACAATGTGAGGGAATAAAGGCATATGTAATTTCATAATGATTACCATGATATAAGGTCAATTTCATTTGGAAATGGCTCCAAATGGGAAAGTATTGAATTTTAGAATACAATATAGATGGAATACATTCATACAATAATAATTAAACTATTATGGTTGATAAACCTACTCTTATCTCTTGGATTGACATTATTATAATTCTGTTTTAACCTTAATCAGGGTAACATAATATTTATATATTTTAGTATTAATTGTGATAAAATAATGTTCACACTATTATATAATAAAAATTATTCTAATACAAAATAATGGAAGAATTTTACAACACTGAACTTATAAAAGTGGTTTATTAAAATTTTAATTAAGAGGATGGACTAAAATGAAATACAATTTTAGAAAAATGCAAACATAAGACTTAAATAATACTTTACCACCAATCGATTCCATATAAAAAATTAAAAAAAATTTAAAATAATTTATGATATATAATTTCTCTAATTTTAAGTATATTAATTCCCTAATAAATATTAATATATGTTATTGACAATAACATCCAAACTCAGGATCCATACACGTGTGTCGTGAGTTGGTCGGTTGCATGGCTTCAAGTACACTCAGAATATGCCAGAGGCTACTGACTAGTACTGGGGGTCTAATAACATTCAATGGGAAGGTATACCATCATTATAAAAGCCGTAAATCAACATAAATAAATATACAATATCCAACTGAACAACAAAATTGAATTTCATAACTAAAGGATACTAGTATCACATTCTAATGAAAAATAAGAATACAATATCCAAACCAAAATAGTATATATATATATATATAATACCATAGTAAGTGTGAATTGTCTAATGAAAAACCAATATAATGACACACTGAAAACACTCAACGGGTCCTAAAACCATATCTGGAATGCTCATCCACAATCTATCCAAATAGAATCATCAATCATATGGATTTATCCATTATCATGTCTGGTAAACATGAAGCATATTCTAGAACTGTCCAAGAATCCCTTGTAGGGTGTGAATAAAAAGCAATAATTCACCGTCAACAAAATATAAAAATTATCCCTTCATTAATATTGTATACAACTCTATAAATAATAATGTAAAATTCATAATTAGAATAGTTATCACATTTCATTATTCATTAATTAACCACAAAAATTACTAGGTTCATGATGACATCCACCTATAAATACGTAGTTCTGCCTATTCCATTGTTAAAACTATCACTGATGGATGACACATATCCCAATACCAGAGTTATAATTTATCATCATATTTAAATTCAAATTATGGCCTTTGGGAACCATAGTTTAAAAGAAAAATTTTTGGCATAAAATTTCATGTCTATCAACCCATGGGAATTATAATAATTAATACGTGTCCCACATCCAATTGGTATTTGGATCATTAGTCTCTATCTCACCTAATAATAATAACAACAATTCATTTGGGTCTATAATTCCATGCCTAGCACCACTTGGGTATTTGGAGACCAGTCTATTTCACATGCCCCATTTCTCAATTATTCAAATTTATCATATATATTCTATTCTATAAGGAAAATAATCATTAAACCTCCCATAATCATTTCATATCAATGTATACAATTAAAACTATAAAATCAATCATATTTATTTAATTTAATAAAATATAAAAATATAAACATTTAACAATTTAATTTCCCATCAACCATTAATCCAATCTCGTTAACTCATCAAGATTTTGTTACACCTCTGTCAATTCTCAAAATCATAAAATTCAATATTCCATCAATTAAATAATTACACAATCATATTAAAACATTAATTTCATGATCACAATTTAACCAGTTTCTTTTCCTAATTCTTATCCAAATTCATTATCATTGGAAATTCAGTTTAATCATCTTAATGTCTGGTGGAATTTTCCAATAAGTGAAGTTTAAATTTCAAAGTCATATACATGTAATTAAATAAATACAATTGTATTTTCAATTTATACCACCTAAATCAATATCGTTGAACCATACTCACCTATAAAATCACCAAATAGAAGATAATTCAATTTCACAAATGAATAACATGATCTTTATTAAAAAATTGAATCCAAGATCAAATGGATTAGATCTAAGAGAAATAAAAAATGAACCCATCACTAATATAGGAAATAATATGTTAAAAATATGAGAGAAATATGGGGGATAGAGAAAACCAATCATGATGAGAACATCTTACTAAGAGTTGTGTTGATTCTTTAATATAGTCTTTTATTTAAAATGAAATTAGTTTAAAAGCCCATATAATTGGAATGATAGCATCCAATGATGAGAGAAATCATTAAGGATATTCTTTGAATGAATTAATTTTAATTTAATGGGGTTTCAATAGTCTGAAATTAATATTTGCAGGATAAAATATTGTGTTGATGGTTTAGGAAACCATACATCAACCATAAAATTCCAAAACCCCCTCCAATATCATAAAAATTTCTCCCAAACATGCCCAAGTCATGACTCAAACAAAGAATAACCAGAACAAGAACAATATTACCTATTAATGAGATATTGACATGACTAGAAAATGTATATATCTTATAATATCCACAATTTATAACAACTCATCCTCAAGTTGTACTCCGATGTATCTATATGTTTTTGAGATAAAAAGTTTGTGACATTGACCAACATTTCTTCTTCTCTCTCCCAAGTTACCTCAGAATGATTCCCATGTTTCTAAAAAACATGAATTGTCAGCACATTCTTTCACTACATCACTTTCTCACTTAAATCCAACATAGGTCTTAGATGGTCCTTAAACGATACATCGACCAAAATGTGAACATCATTCATATCATTATCATGAGAAGGGTTTGGATGATTCCGCTGAAGTTGTGGCACATGGAAAATATATTTAATAGAACTATACCTCATTGGGATATAAAATAAGTACATTACTAAAACACTTCGACCCCAACCTGAAATGGTCAAAAAAATTAGGTTCAAACTGTCCTTGGCTCTTAATCATATGGTAAACTAATACAACTGTCACCTAATGGAAAAAATGATCACCCAGTGTAAACATAGGGTATTGTCAGCATATATCAGTATACAAATTCTATATACTCTGAGTCATATTCATATACTTATGAATTAAATGAACTAGCTCTACATATCTTAGACAAGACTTAATTCGCAAAACACTATCTCAACATCCTTTATCCTACATAGAGGTGTACTTAATTAACAATAACAAAGAACCAAATAAGGTTCCATATGAATAAAATATTAATAAAAAGTACTACAGGTGAACTCCAACATTTCTAAGTACATATCCCATGATCCACATTTGATAAGAATGCACACTCATAGAATATCCTCATGTACCTATATAATACATTATGACTTCCCATCTATCAATGGGTTGAAATCCATACATAAAAATACTTATGTGCCAAGTTCTTTCTTCAAACCATTCCAATATCATGAAGTGAAATGTGAGACAAAATTTGAAACAATAATCCACGTAACCCAATGTATATGGACTATATCTCAAACATACATATATCCCTTCTGATCCAATTATAATGTCTTCAGTATTGGAATGAAACTAACTACCTTCATCTTTCAGTCCACTATCACCCAAATAGCATCATTCTTCTGTTGATTCCCTTGGAGACCTACCACAAATTCAATGTTTACATTATTCAAATATCATTAAGGAAGTGGAAATGGTTGTATTACTCCACCAAGATGTTGATGCTTAGCCTTAACCAATTGATAGTTATAGCATCATTTGAGTAACCCTGTTATTACATTTTTTATTCCTAATAATCAATACTACCGACATAGGTCACAATAACTTTTGGTCCATTACAAATCCACCAACTACTTCAAGGAATGAAATTCATTCATCAACTCATCCTGTATACTTGTATGACCAACAACATGAACTCAAAAAAAGACGATCTCATACTCATTTACAATCTAATATGATGGTGAATCCACACTATGAATGGATTCCCTAAAAGACAAATATACAGGATCATGGAATTTCCATTAGAAAATTTGGATCAAATGTTTATAATCTAATAACAATGAAATGAGAGTTATCTTCTCTGTATACTCTTATTCCAAAAATTGCATCTCATCAAGGAAAGTGTTCATCATTGACTCGTAGCTAGATTATAAACATCATGATTCAATATTTTGCAGCCCAATTCATTAGTAACAATATTTCAATTATTCATAATATATACTAGATGAAAATAAATTTAATGATTATAATTAACCCAGCTCTATATCTAAAGATTCAAAAATCATTCTGAGATGATTTCATTAAATATATTATAGTTTGTATAAATTGTAAATGTATCACCCAACAGATAATGTCACATACACTTAAAGTAATAAAAAACTAGAACCTATTCTATGTTTCAAGTAGGTTGATTCCATTCTTGTTGCCTCAACATTAACGAACCATAAGCCAAAATATCATCCCACTGAATCAACAGTGCAAAAATTCATTTGCTAGAAGAATATGAATAAACTATATACTCTTCACCTAACTCTGATAGGATCAACATTGGTGTAGTTGTAAAATTCGTATTATACTCATTGAAAGAATTCCCAAATTTTCCATACCATTAATTTTTTTCCCTCCAATGGTAATTCCATATATAGGTGTTTTTATGTGTAAAATCATCCAAATGAACCTCCAATAGTCTCTTTTTAAATCGAGAATGATTTAGATAAATAATACATTCTTTGTAATCTTAAATGTTACAACTTCCTAAAAATTACATAGACATACTAACACACCTTCATCTAAGATGATGTTACCCATGAAATATACATAATGAATACAAAATTGAATCTTAAATAAAATGGAATATAGTTAATGCTCCATAAATGTTCTTAAAAAGATTTTGTGATATTGTGTATGATCATCATCGGTCTTGGAGTAAAAAAAATATGTCATCCATAAATAATACCACACAGTGAGCAAGGTATAGGTGGATGTTTATGTTAATCATGTCGATAAAAAATGTTAGAGAATTCTCATTCCCAATTAGTATCCATATTAAGTCATAAATATCATACTAGATTCTGAAAGAATACTGAGTTAGGTCAAATGGTCAAACTCACAACCGATTATACCTTGATCTCAATTCAATCAAGGAGAAAACAAATGCTCCCATAAACTGGCCATATGGATCATTATTATGTGTGTGAGGATCCAGAATATTCAGATTTATCTAGTTAAACTTCAGGTAATCAACACACGTGCCCAAACTCATTTCCACATCATTAAAAAAACGGGAGAACCCCATGGTGGTATACATATATAGATAAACCCCTTATCCATCAGATCCTGTTATTGACTCTTATGATCTATAAGATATGTTGGTTCCGTTATATATGGTGTAATTTAAACTGGATAATCCTCTATCATTATCTCAATTTTAAATTCTACATCTCTACAATATGGAATACCTATGAAGACCTCAGGACACATGTCCTAGAACCTATCCACCACGTTTGGAAATTAATATTTCATTCCACTCCCATCATCCGTAAATAGTCTATAAGCCTCATCGATTAGATCATACAATTTCTAATTAATTGGACCTACAAGACCTTCCTAGATACCCTACTCAAATGATGAACACAACTATCTCCCTCATGAGATGTAAAAGTCACTCTTCTGCTATAAAATACAATATGGGATCAATATTCCACTAACTATTCTGTAGAAATAATTAAGTCAAATATTGACATGTGACAGATTTAAAAATCCCATATAAAATGAAACTACCCAACCTTGATAAAATACAACGTTCATAAATCGATGTCAATCCATCGTACTCCAAATGGTGTATCAATCATCATCATCCCACTCAAAAACTATAATGTCAGTTTCAACCCATTCACATGTTTTATGGATATAAAGGAATGTGAAAAAAGTTATAAAATAATGAACTAGAGAGTGTATAAGTTACATAACTACTTACTCTAACTATTGATGGTTTATCCACTCATACCAAAAATGTAGGATGAACTACATGAAACTGTCATGACCTTCTTCTAGGTGATGTCACCAGAGTCCCCAGTGTTACCTAACTATACTAATCTAGACACTCACTCCAATAAGAACAACATACACTACCTCTAACACAATGGATAGTATAAATCCATCTTCCAAACTGATATATTATAGAAGATCCCATTCCCACCCTCCAGTTATTCCAATATTATCTATTCCAACCCCTATTTTGTGCGTTCATGCCGAACCATTGTAGATGTCCCAACCTGCTACTAGCTCATCACTTTTCCAGTGGATAGGGACAATGTCTATGAATGTGACCTGTACTATAGAACTTGTGGAAAAGAACTAATGTAAAGTCCTAATTAAATGATCTTTCCCCATGGAAACTCTGCTTTCTATCCCCCTAGTTAAAAATATAATAGGGATTCTGCCAACCCCAAAAAGTCATAACTCATGATCGTATTGAATAAATCTATGTTCCTACACCAGAATCCTCATTTTGGTTCCCCATGAAATGAGAGCCTAATTCGCAACATAAAAAAACCTTTTTAGCTAAATTATATTCACCAGGGACATAATCTTACATTTAAGACAATCCTAAAACATTTTCTACACCATTGCCTCATCTATATCAAAAGCCATATCAATTAACTACATCCCAATAATGAGAAAAACATGTCCCATAAAATAAATAATCCTACAAGTCACCATCATAAAATAGAACCCTCTCTCTTTTATTAGGGTCTCATGTAAAAATTTACTAAATAACTTATCTTGAAATACCTTCTACTACATATTCTCCACCTTTCCATCCCGAGCCTAGATGTCCCACCAATTCATTTCTTAAAAATATAACATGTCGGAAGAGAATTTCACTTTATTATCAGTATTAGTCTCAATGTGGTCAAGAATCATCTAGATAGACTCAATCTAGAACACATCTACCACATGTCCACCCTTTCTGGTAGATATATGAACGTACTCCAACTAAAACATTTGTTTCCAATTATACATACTTTTCCAAACCCACCATCGTCCTATTTACTTAATATTCATTAAGAGAGAGAAATCCTCTTGGAACAACTCTTCAAATATATCAACTAGAACTATTTTTGCCTCAGGATCCACTACTATATGAACATTTCTATCCATATCATCGTGTTGTCTTATCCACAACACCTTCAGGGAGATATATTTTTACAATGATAAACAAATGAGTAAAACCCCTAGGTTTAAAAAAATTATTGAATGCATGAAACACTACATACAAAACAACTATTTTTTATAGTTGTGGCAGTAATGATAATTTTTCCATCACTGTGATTTGAAATTTGAAAAACTGACATACACAGTTGGCTTTAGTACGATATTCAGTGTCCAAAATAGAAAACATAATTTTTGGTGAATTGTAACATACACTTATGAATAGAAATATGAATAGTTATATGACCCTTATGAATAGAAAATATTAGTATTATTTTATTTTTTTAAGGTTATAAGATAATTAAATCTTGATTAATTTTTTAATGTGATATAAAACAAATTATAGCTTTGAAATTTTTATTTTCTAAATAAACTATGGTATTATTTAAAAATTAATTTAATAATATATAGAAAATTATTTTCAAAAAAAGGATTCTATTTTTGAGTTCTACACATCAAAATATATATAGAGGTATCTTTTGGAATCTTTCTGAAACACTCAAATGTTTTATTAATAGTAAAATATTGTAATTTATCATATGTATACATTTCCAGTTATATTAACTATTTATAGCATCATTGATAATTTAAGCACACATAGTTATAATTAACATTCACTTATTACTATTTGGGGTATCTAGAATAAACAATATTGGTTGTCTTGGGGGATATTATAAAATAATGAATAATATATTCTGAAATTTCTCATGTCCTCCACTATAACCCCCCTCACTCCCTCTTCTATTCACTCTTCTATGCGTTGAAGCTCATAAATGTTTTGCACAAATATCCTTCCCAAGTCAATCCCTACTTCCATTATATCTTGTTATTTCAAAAATTCCAAACCCCCTTCCCATATGGAAGTTCTCCATGAGGTTATTTCAAGTGGTAATGCATCATTATTTTTTATTAAGTTTCATTTCAATTTATCTTCTTTTTCTTATTCCCGCATATCCACTTTTGTCCAAATGATACTTATATCTCCAGTATCATATATATATTTTAATTATACCTTTTAATGTAATAACCATTATCAATATTCATACCCCTCTATCTCCTTTATAAATGAAATCATCCTCCATGAGGTTCCAAGTTACATCATTAGTGGACGACAATGTTTTATTTTCAAATTTACCCTTTATTACTAGTCTTGAAACCTTATTTTTGGTTTAAATAGACAATAATATATGTTTTATAACCTACTTATTATTCATAACCCTATATATGTGGATATTATTAATTTATATAACAAAAATTGTTCATAATACTCCACATACCGCCAAATAATTTAAGTGATTTTCATTAATATTTCATCTTATGATTCATCCTCATTACATGTAAACAAATTAAATATATAACTATTATCACTAATGGATATTAATAAATAATATATAATTTCAATTGATGAGAATTACATCCTTTCCACATGAATATCCACACTCATATAAAAATATAGTGATCATGAAAACCCAGGAAACAAACATTCTGAAACTAAAAAAATTCAATATTATAACATTTTAATAATGACATAAATGATATTAATAATAATATGATAAACTAAATAAATGAGTAAAAGGTTCATAATTATGTTATTAATATTTCTAATTTCATATTCCATCTCCTTCAGTTCCTGTTGGATCACATTTAGACATTAGGTAAGGGTTTTCTACATGAACATCCTTTTTCATTCAGGTTAATTTTATTATCTACTTACTTCAATTAAATAATTATCATTCCATTTTTACTCCTCACAGTTTTTATGTGAACGTTCAATAGATGCTTCCCAACCAGAATCAAAACTTTATTTAGAGAGAGATACATGTTTTTTAAGGATCATTCAAAAATGATTCCCAAAATACAAGCCCGTTTTAAAGGAATTTCCAGAACCATTACCTATTTTTAAGAGAATTATATAATATTTTTTAAGAAAAAAGTTTTTTTTTAAATAATTTTATTATAAAAATTATATTATCTCACTTATCTTTTTAGACAACTTTTTTTCCAAATTAAATCTTATTTTCAACGTAAAATAGTATTTATCTCAGGAGTTAATTGATGATTTTGTAAGAGTATTTTAATTTGTTTCACCGCACATAATGATTCTTATGTATAAATTGGACTAATATTTTATGATATCATAGACCATATTGTGATGAGTTGTTTATTATTAATTTGATTGTAGATGTGATGTCTTCAAATCATTCTCCATGTTACTATGAATGGTTAGTGTTTATGTTTAATGATTGTGGAATGTTTGTTACATTTCATATGTTAGATTCAATATGATTGTATTTGTAGTTTATGTTTATCCTTAATAAAAGGATTAATTAATTGGACTTATTATGTGATACCTGGGGCCTTCTATAGCCACTCAATGCATCTATAGGTCTCACGAGACAAATAGATATGTACTTGGCTAAGGAATTTCTCATATTGAGATATGGTTTTGGTTAAGGACTTAATAATTTTTAGATGTATTGGTTGTGGCCTTGAAAATAAGATTCAGAATGTCTGTCATTTTAATTTACCTCATTATGAATATATAAATTTATAGTTAATGTGGTTATTAAACTAGTATAATACCCATTATTATGATTTATTATGGAAATATTTACTCATCTCATACTCCTGACATATTATGGTCATATTTTTTAATGGAATGTTTTATCAATTATTCACCATGTTTGATGTTTATGTTATATTTCATTAAAATGTTTACCCTTAATGAGAATCTATGCTCAACCCTTCTTATGTTTATATTTTCCAAGATATGAAGAGGTATTTTATTATTGACTTAATGTGTTAATGTTAGAGTAGTGGTTTTTCTAAGCGGAACGTTAATGTTGTTTTTTAACATGTAATGTTGAACTAGTTATGTATCTTGTTTCTAAAAGATACTAAACTACATGGTCCCTTGAGAATAAACAACCTGGTATATATTCCAACATAATAAAATAAGGTACCGGCTCTAGGAAACTGGGGTCAGGTCCTTGTAGTCGGTATTAGATGAAATTTAGTAGAAAACTGAGAAACTAGATTTAAAATACATATATTATGGAATGACCCCTAATATTATATTTAAGGATAAAAATAAAATAACAACATGGTATTTTGTTGATGAATATATTATATCTATATTTCTAGTAAATACATAACTATATGGATCCTACAAGTGGATATAGTCCTAGCGCAGTTGTACCTAGCAGTGAAAACTCTAAGAAGGATTTTCGGGCTTGACTTGGGGAATCCTGGTACATGACAACGGGCCTTACCACGCACATGGTTTGACACCTCTCGGGGATATTCTTAGGATAATTCAAATTTTATCTATACTCTTATATGAAGGATATAAATATAAATTTCTCCTCAATGAACATATATATGATTATGAGATTATCTTTGACAATGTATTTTTCTACATTGTGATTATACATTTTGATTCATAACCTAATGTAATGTGTGACATTATATTTATATGGAACCCAGTAAAAGGAATAGAAACCGTATAAATGCATGTATCCCATGTGTAGATTTCCATACAATGTAAGATAATGATGTTGGATCTGGTGTTGATACTGGTGTCGAGCAGCTTATAACTATATATGGATCATTGACTCAGGTTATGGCCTATAAACTAACACATATGGAGCATTCGGCCCACAACATGGAGGATCTATCCTAATCTTCTTTACTTGAAAACAACCTTCATCATTTAATGAGACTAGAAACTAATTAATAGTATAGTATTGGATAAGTTCTTTTGAGAATATATTTCAAACTTTAGGACATAAAGAAGACGATAAGGTTGTCAGGGCAGTTTATCGTTAATCTGGACATTTAGATCATTGTATATCTTTAATTCAAAACACAATGGAGGAAGAGGAAATAAAATAAATGGAATGGAATGATTTTATGTAAATATTCATAGAAAAATACATCCCTCATTAATGAATAGATGATATGGAAAGATTGTTTCTGAATATGAGGAAAAATGAAAATAAGAATGTTGCAATGTAGGATGCTAACTTCAAAAAGTTAGAAAGGGATGTTGTTGACTACATACCTTATCCTTGGAGAATGATTAATCCATTTTTTTGGCAACAATACATTCCATCTATGGTCACTGGTCTTCCAAAGTTTCTCATCATATGGATATATATTTTCATGTGCTATCAAGACATAAAAAGCACTCTATAAGTGTAATGACTTAAAAGGAAAGAAAGAGAAGAAGAGAGTTGCTAAAAATGCTAGAAAAAAATAAATAATTGTGGAAGAAGTAAGGAGTTGAATTTATTCCCATGTGATAATTTTGTATATAAAAAACCATGATACATTATTAAAAGGAAATGCATTATGCTAAAAATGTGGATAGAAAGGCTATCTAATAGTTTATTTCAAGGGAAATGTAGAAGTTATTAAAATTCAATTATATAATTGTAGGGATATGGGACACTATGTTAGTGAAAGTCCACAGAATCAAGGTTACATGCCACATAAAAGGCCAAAGAAGCTAGAAAAAGCTTATGCAATCACAACTACTTATATTGACGTTCTTTATGATGTGGTTGAAGGTACTTTAATCATTTCCTTAAACATATCTAATGCTTTATTTGATTATTTATTATCACATTATTTTATATCTTCTCATTTTTCCAAGAAAATTATATATTTGCAATTTTATTTAAAAAGGTAGTTGTTAGTCAAAAATTATAAGGGATGTATCATTGTAAAAATGTTGTGTCAAGATATCCCAATTTTTTCATATTAAAATACTTTATCTGATGATTTTATTGTCATACTCATGATTGAATTTAATATAATCCAATATATATATTTTCTTTCAAACAATTATGTCAAAATTTAATGGATTAAGAAGAATGGTTTCAATTTTTTAGGATGATATAGAATCCCATGTCATTAGGGAAAAAACAACTCCATCTAATTATAATTTTGATCCACTCTTAGTAGGTATATTAAATTTAATTTTTATGCAGGAATGGAATGAACTAAATATGTGTAAGGAAAATGATTTTCAAATAGATGATGTAAGTATTGTGAACTAATATGGGGAAATCATTCTAGAGGATTTACATGGACAACATAAAGAGAGAGAAAATTAGTTTTCCATTGCTTAATTCTAGGTTCATGGACCATATCATAGAATACTTATAGAATAAACAATATGGAATTAGTAGAAATAAAGAAAGAACAAGATTAATTGAGTGATAAAGGATTTATTCTCCTGATTGCTTCTCCATGGGGATCCCCTATTCTTTTAATTAAGATGAAATATAGTTCTATGATGTCATACAATGACTATAAGGAGATCATTGTTATATCAATAAAGAAAATGATTCACATACATAACATTGATTATTTATTTTATTAACTTCATATATCCCAATATTTTTATAAAATTAATATTTGTTATTGATATTATCAGTTCCTAGTAAAGATATAATACATTTAAAATATAGCATTTCAAACCAAGTATGATCATTATGTATTTATTGTAATGCCTTTATCACTGGCCAATGGAACTCGTATCATTATGGATCTAATTATTAATGTTTTCAAGGAATATCATTATGACTTTGTGGTGGTATTTATTGATGTTATATGGGCATAATCCAAAATCATTAAATATCATTAAATTCACTTGTGCACTATTATAAAAAATCTTAGTAGAAATAAATTATATGGGATGTTTAGCATGTGTGTATTTTGGCTTCAATCGGTTTCCTTTCATGGACACATTGTCTCTATGGATGGATTATCTATTGATACTTCAAAGTAAAAGGTTGTGATTTTTTCACCTACTCCAATGAACATAACTGAGGTTTGTATTTTTATTGGTTTACCCGGTTATTATAGGAATTTCATTCATAACATCTCCCATTTAATGATTCCAATGGCCAATATTACACATATAGGGTTTATGTTTTTTAGATATACGGATGTGATAACTGTTTCAAAAAAACGACGGTGATATTAGTGAATGATCTGATCCTAAATATACTATGGGGGAATGATGGGTTTTTTATCATTAGTGATCAATCAAAAAGGGACTTGGTTGTGTCTTTAAGTAGAATGATAGAGTAATTCCCTATTCATCAAGGTAGGTAAAAATTCTTGAAAAATAATTTACCAGACACATAATCTTTTGTTAGCAGTGTTAATCTTTGTTCTTAATATTTAGAAACATTATCTCTAGGGAGAAAAATGAGAGATATATACAGATCGTAAGAGTCTAATGTATATCTTCTCATAGAATGAACTCATCATGAGGTAATCATGATTGATCCAACTACACAAGGACTATGATTTTACTATACACTGCTACACAAGAAGGGAAAACAAGGTAGATTATTCATTTTGTGTGAAGGATTATGTATTTCTAAATTAATCGTAGATTGAAAAAGATCTTTTGTACATAGATATTGGGAGGATGAATATGGGAATTATCAAAGAAGGTGAACAATCATTACATCATGAATTTAGTTTCCCAACCATATTTATTAGAAATGATTAAAATATCTCCATCTGATGAAGATAACCTTAAAAAAATTATTTTCCTTGAAATATGAGAGGATGGATGTCATTGTGTTTGAAGATAGGGTTAAAAAATATGGGAAGTGGATTTGTGTTTCCGCAATACCGGAGATAAAAACAGAGTTAATGGATGATGAAAACAGTTCAAATTTCTCCATACTTCTTGGTAGCATAAATATATTTAGATATTTGAAGGAACATTTCTAGTATGAAAACATGAATTTGGAAATATCAGGTTATGTATTAGATATTTTAGTCAATCAACAAGTGAAGGCTGAAAGGCATCACCCAAAAGGAGTCCTGAACCCTCAATATATTTGTTCATGGAAATGGGATAAAATAATCATGGATTATGTCATTGGTTTACCAAAAACTACCATAATTATTAAAAATGTATGGGTAGTTGTGGATTAACTTTCAAAATCTACACATTTCTTTAATATAAGAGAGGATATTCAACTAGATCACCTAGCACAACTCTATATCAATAATTTTGTGAGACATATTGGGGAACCTCTCTCAATTGTTTCTGATAATATCCCATGATTTACATTGAAATAATGGAAATGTATTCAGAATAATTTGGATACCAAACATTTATTGAGTACTTATCACCTTCAAACTGTCGGGTAATCAGAGAGAACAATAAAAAACATAAAGGACATATTGAGATCATGTTCACTTGAATTTCACAGTATGTGGGATCAATATTTTACATTAATAGAGATTTCCTACATTAATAGTTCTACTAAAGTATTCAAATGTCACCATATGAAGCATTGTGTGGGAAGAGATGTCGTACGCCAACATGTTGGGATGAATTTGGTGAAAGGATGTTTGTGGTCCGAATGCTTGTAGATGAAAAAACATTGTAGGTAATGACTATTCGAGGCCATATCAATGAATCTCAATGAAGACAAAATAGTACTGGTTATAATTGAAGGAAGTATTTGGAATTTTAATTGGGAGATCATGTTTTCATAAAATTATCTCTATGGAAGGGAGTTATAAGATTTATAATGAAATGGAAACTGATCTATAGATGCATTGGGCCGTCAGAAATTCTAGATTGAATTTGATCTATTTCTTATCATTTGGCTATGCTTTCTTTCCTATCCAATGTACAAAATGTGTTATTTGTATGATTATTGAGGAAGTACATGCTAGCACTAATGCTTGTCCTCACATTAGAAGGTATAGAATTTGAACGTGATATTTCTTAAAATGAAGTGCCTATCCCAACTCTAGACACTAATGAACACGTGTTGAGGAATTATATTACACAACATGTAATGATACTTGGGAATAATCATAAAATCAATGAGGCTACATGGGTGCCTGAGGAGATTATGATGAAGACCTACCCAAATCTATTTATGAGGTACCATTATGTGAATTTCATGTATGAAATTTTTGTATGGAGGGGGGAATCTAACACCCCAATGTTTTTGAAAATAAATATTTATTGAATTAAAATCAGTTTCTAAAATTTTTATTTATAACTTAGCCATTAATAAAAATTATTCCACCTCTTTGATATGAAATTCAAAAAACTAACATACACAGTTCCCTTCAATAAGATATTTAGAGTCTAATAAGATAAACTTTTTCTTTGTGAATAGTTACATACCCTTATTAAAAGTAATATGATTAGAAATATTACCCTTATGAATGGTATATATTATTATTATTTTATCTTCTTATAGGTATAAGATAATGGGATCTTTATTCTTTAGTCATTATGATATAAAACGAATTATATCATTAAAATTATTCTTTTTCAAATAAAATATAATTTTATTTAAAAATTATTATTAAAATATCAGGAAAATAATTTTGAAAAAATGGAGTTAATTTTTTAATTATATATGTCAATAAATGGTCATACTAAATATTTGGTATTTTTCTGAAATATCAAATTTTTTCAGAATATTATAATACTTCAATTTACCATATGTATATATTATCAGTGAAATTCACTATTTATAGTATCATGGATGATTAAGAAAAAATAGTTAGAACTCGCATAAACTTATTAACATTTGGGGTCACATTAATCTACACTATTGGTTGTCTTGAGAGAAATAATAAAATAATGAATAAGATATTCAAAAAATACACCTCTCCTTCACTATTAAATCACCCTCACTCCCTCTTCTATTTAGTCCACTGATAATTAATGATCCAATTGTTTTTCAAAATACCCTTCCCAAGTCACTAACCATTACCAATAGCTCTTGGTCTTTCCAAAAGACCAAAACACATTATTTTAAGGAGGTTAGCAAGGAGGTTCTTTCAAGTGGTAAATCATCTTTTATTTTCATTTAGTTTCATTTCAATTTATCTTCTTTTTTTTCACTCATATCCTCCATTATCCAATTGATCCCTATAACTAAATTGTCATCTATATACTTGAATTATAACATTTTAATGTAATAAACATTATCAATATTTTTACCCCCACTCTCTATTTTATAAATGAAATATTCGTCAGTGAGGTTCCAATTTACAGCCTTCAAGGATGAAGAGGTTTTATTCCCCAATTTATCATTCATTACTCAACATGAAACCATTTTTACGGTTTAGCCTGACCATTATATATGTATTATATCCTTAAAAATATTCATGAACTAGTATATGTACATAGTATTCATTTATATGACCAAACTATTTTATAATAATCTAAACACGACCAAATAATCTAATTGAATGTTATAAATATTTCATCCAATGATTCAACCTTATAACAAGTAAAAAAATTTGATATATAACCATTAAAACATCTAGATGTTTATAAATAATATATAATTTAAATTCTGTAGAATTAGATCCATTTTTCCTGAAAATTCATACTCAAATAAAAATATATCAATCATGAAAACCTAGGAAACAATCATTTTTCATGGATATAATTCAATATTATGACTTATCAATAAAGAAATAAATGAACATAAAAATATTATGATAAAATAAATAAATGTATCAATTTTTATGAATTATGTTTCTAAAATGTCTAATTTCTTATTCCATGATCTTATGTTCAAGAACGGAAGACATCCAGATTTAAGGTAATGGTTTTCTACTCAAACATCAATTTTCATTTGGGTTACATTTATTATCATCTTACCTCAATTATATCTGTATTAATTCATACGTACCTGTCCAAACATATTTTTTAATGTTATTTTTTCCCCATCTAGAATCATACGTTTATTTATTGCGAGTTAAATGTTTTATAAAATATCTTTCACAACATCATCTTGAAATACATTCCCATTTCAAAAGAATTCCCAAAAATCTTACCTATCTTAATGGGAACTCTATAATATATTTTAAGAAATCATTATTTTATAAAAACAATAATATTATTATAAATTAACTATATTATATCAATTCTTGTTTTAGAAAAATATGCTTTCAAAATATCTCTTCTTTTGATGTAAACGAGTGTTTATATCAATAGTTACATGATGATTTCATAAGATTATTATCCTTTGATTCAGCACTATTAATGATTACTATGTAAAAATAAGAAAAATATTTTATAATATAAACTGACATATTTTGATAAATGTAATATGATTATATTTACTATGGATGTGATTCCTTGAAACCATTCACCATATTACTCTAAATGGTTAGTGTTTATGTTTAATGGTAGGGGAAATTTAGTTAAATTTTATATGCCTGTTATAATATGAATATATATGTTGTTTATGTTTGTCCCTTCACATAGGAGTAATGAATTGGACTTATTATGTAATTATTAGGTCCCTCTATAGCCCCTGGATGAATTAGTATCTCTAATGAGACATTTATATTGACTTTTTTGAGGCCTTACATATTTTTAGATATTTTTTTGGTCAAGGACTTAATAATTTTTAGACTTCATGGTTGTGTCATTGACACTATGATTTAGAATGTATGGAATATGCATTTACCTAATTATGGAGCTAGAAATTTATTGTTCATGTGGTTATTCTACTAGTATAATACCCATGATTATATTTTATTATGGAAATATTTACTCATCTCATATTCATTCCAAATTATGTTAATGATTTTTTAAATGAATGTTTTTTAAATTATTCACCATGTCTAATGATTATGTTATATTTCACTGTAATGTTTACCATTACTGAGCATCAAATCTCACCCTTCTAATGTTTCATTTCTTCCAAGACATGAAGAAGTTTTAAATGATTGACTTGCAAAGATAATCACAGAGTGGTGGTTGTTCCTAGTGGAACATGTATGTTGTTATTTGTATTAATGTTTTAATTTTGTACTTGTGTATGTATATTTGTTTTCAAAAGATACTAAAATACACAGCCCTTCCAGAAGAAAATTCCTTCTTTATATGACAATTTAATAAAATAAGGCACCATCTCTAGGAAACTAGGGTTGGGTCCTTACAAAACACCATACAAAAATTACACAAAAATTACACATTTATATATAAAGGATTCACATCCATTCACAACCAACCATCCCTCAGTATCCTTGTCACCCCAAAAAAATAGAGGCGCTATCACCATCCTTTACAATACTAAATCTAGTTCATGGTCAAAAAAGGGAATATAAATTATAATAATACATTTTCACATTAGACATAAAATTATCCACATTTTTACCTATTTTAAAAATCTAAAGTCCTTTTAGGTGCCTATTTCAAATCATTTACAATAGAAATGAAAAGCATATAAAACTTAACAAAATACCCAAAACCTAATTTTTCAGGCATTCCTTAAGACGGGGCATGCTACAATAATTTTGTAGGTCTTAAAATGAAATATGCACAATAAACCCTCATTCCATACTAGGCCATGAGTGAAATCATATAAAACCACAAAAAATAATAACATCCAAAAAAATCCTCCACCCAAGGTGAAATAAAATCAGTTTTTACAGAAACATCATGAACAACCATCCCACCCTAGGTGAATAGGTATTCTCTCATACATGGGACAAATACTTTCAAGAACGAGGTTAAGAACAATGAATGAATCTTCATATTATTATGTATACCATTCCCAAATAGTAAAAAAAATATTACTAATTGTCTACCAATTTGTAATTTCTATACCTGGGTGAGAGATACGAGTGCCCCGAGATATATGTTACATCGACTGATGTGAACGTCCTCATTCAATAGTGCCTTCTGAATAAAACTGAGGGTTTAATATCAATCAAGGGGAGGATATTACCTCTTAGTTAAAGTATCACAAAAATAGTAATAAATAAAATCAACCAATGTAATTCCTTAAAAAACAAAAATCAGTATCACCTGATGTACCAAAATTGGAATACATTATCCAAACAAAAATAGTAGACATTTAATAACATAATAAGTTACATGTTTCAAATGAAAACACAAAATAACAAAACAATGAGAACTCTATGTTAGTCCTAACACAATGTTTGATTCTCTCATACACGCACCAGCCTAACATATCCATATAACATTGGGATCTTTCCCTTTTCTTATCTGGAAATCATGATGTCTATTCGAGTACTGATTGAGTAGCATGAGTAGGGTGTAATTACAACTCACCAGGTCACCATCAATGGAATCTAAAACAACACATAATCAATAATATTTTATATTTTTAATATTTAATAATGTACAATTCATAATGTAGATTGTTATAAAATTTCATTATTCACTAATTGACCACCTAAATCATCAGGTTCACAATGAAACACATACAATCAAAAACTAATTTGGCCATAGTAGAGTTTAAACTATCTCCAAGTTATATCACATATCACAGTACCATTGATACCATTTATCATTTAATTTTAATTCATATCATGAAATATTGGATCCAAATCGAAAACCTATCTCATGGGAAAGAAGATATTGTCAAGAAACCCATTGGTATTTTGAGCATCTACCAATGTACTACTTATCATAGGTATTTGGTGGATTAGCCCATATCCTATACAATAATAATCAAATGCATGTATTTGAGTCTAGAATATCATAAATAGAACCATGTGTGTATTTGGTGCATCAATCTATGTTAGAAACACCATTTCTCAATCATTAATATTTTATCATATGTATCTCATTCAGTAAGGTTCATCAACATTAACCCCCCATCAATATTTCACGTCTTGGAATACCATTTCAACAAATCAATAAATAATTATTATTTACATTAATCATATGGAATATGAATATTTATCCATTAAACCATCTATCAAAATTTAATTAAATCCTATTAAATCTATAAGGTTATTAGAAACATCAATCAATTCACATTATCATCCAATTCAATGTTCTGTCAACTAACAAATTACGCAATACAATTATCACATCAATTTCGTGATCACAATTCAATAACATTCGATATCTCATGTTCATCAAAATTCATGATCACTTGTCAATTCAATTTTATAAATTCCATCTTTAGTGCAATTTTCTAATCACTGAAATTAAAATTTTACACTTAAAAACACGTAATTAAATTAATAATATGTTATTTCTTATTTATACCACCAATATCATGATCGTTGATAGACTCTAGCCAATAAAAATCCCCAAGTTGCTGCATGACGTTCAATTTCATAATGATGAATGAGATCTAGAGCCCAAAACTAGTTCAATATAAAATAAATGAGATCGTCAAATATCTAGATAAGAAACCATCACAAATGGATAAAATCAACCCTTCAAATTTTTATACATTGATGGAGGTGAGGGAAAAAATTCAGGAAGATATCAGTAACTAATGAAAGGTGTAGATTCTTTAATCATGTAATTTATTTGTCAAGAATAGAGTACATAATCATTTGATATATCATTGTGTGCCCCAAGAATAGATAGATAACAATTAGGGTCAGGTTGGGTATATTTACTGTGAATGATAAAGGGGTTAGAGAAATATAAAACTAATATTATGTGCATTAAATCCAACATGCACTTATTCCTAGGTAGGGGTGAACAGTTTTCAAATGGTGTACCCAAACTATAATCCTCTCTTATGGGGGTTTGTGTTCACTTATAATAGGTCTTACTATTTAAAAAATATTTTGAAAACCATGTAATCTCTCTATGTCTAGGGTTTCAATGTTTTCATGTGGAGGGAGAACAATTGGGTAAAACCATGAGCCAAATGTGCACTGCCCAAAACCACTAAAATATTACATTTCACAGTAAAGTACCCATGAATTGCAACAACCAAATAAAAATATACTAGGAAAAATATTACCTATAATTTAACATCATAAATCATTAGAAAAAATTGGATCTTTCAGAAAAAAAATCACAATGTCCTGAAGTAAATAGTTTTTATTAAAAATGTATCAAATGAACATAATGAATGTATATAGAAGATGTAATGGGTGTTTTTCAAGAATAGGTATGACATTTTTACAAATATCAGCATTTTTACTTTTTAATAAAATATAAATATTTTTTGAAATTTTTTAATAATTCACCGTATTATAATGTTATGATTTGGATTTAAAAATTATATTCATTTATTTAAATAAATTGTTTAGAACATATAGATATTAAATATGGTATTTATTCAAATAATAAAAAAAATATTTTAATAATATAATAACTGATTGATTAATTTACATTAAAGAAAATAATTATTTATTATTTAGACTTTAATATATATATAATTTAATTATATATAGTACTTTAAATATCTTAAATAATTTGTATATTCCTATTAATACTTAAACATCTATGGATGTGTCATAATATATTTGGGTTCTTCTTATCCACAGTGTTGCATGTCACGAAATCTAACAAGAACAATCAATATAATTTAATAAAAAATAATAGAATATCTGTGTTTTACATTCATTCTTCTAAAAAATTTCACCAACAACAATTATAACTATAAAATCAATTAATCTATAATTGAAGATGATTTTTTTAAAAAAACATTACATAAAGTGATAATGGAATTTTTTTTAAATTGAATGTGTAAAAAATAATGTTGAACATAATCAACCCATAATCTGGCTCTTAGATAAGGGTAACATTAGGGGGATGTGAAAACGTAGACATTGGGGAGAATCGTAATTTCTAGTTTTTCATATTGAACGATAGAAAACATTTTGAATAGATAATAAATGACTATAAATAAATAAATCATTTTGGGGTGAAAAAAATACCAATCCCTCTGAAATACTTGAAAATATAAAAAATTTTCATTTCTAAAATAACATTTCCATATATTTAGGTATTATTTTTCAATAGATTATGAAAAAATATAATAACATTATTCTATAATATATTTAAATGTAATGTCAATATTTGGTTGTCTGATTCAATTATGTCAAGCCAATTTTAACCACATTCCAATAATGAGAAATATATATATTTTTTCATGACTAAAAATCTAAAATTACAGTTTATCAAATCAAATGATCCAGGATAAAAAGTTCAATTTGTCACTAAATATTTAACAAAGACAAAATGGATAACTCATGTTATACAATATGGATAATTCATTATCTAATAATATAATATTTTAATCTCTAAAACCACAATAATGACCCACAATATTTAATATAAAACATTTAATTATTAGATAACCTTAAAACTCTTCCAAAATCTATATGACAAATTTCAAAAAAAAATTACCTAAAAAATGCCACAATCGTGGAAAATTAAATTTAAAATTTATCAAAAAACAACATAATGTAACTGTTATTTTCATATAAAATAATGTGAATTACTTGATCTTATATTCTAATAAAACATTATAAAAACCTAATAATAATAATGAAACCTCAATGAAAACATATTTTCTTCCAAAAAATTTAAAATACACTTATTTGTAAAATAAAATCATATACTATCGAATATAGTTCATAAATATAATAATGAAATATACTTAATCATGGATAACATAAACTACTTTATCATTAAATGACTATATAAGTTTCACAATAAATAGTAACATTAACTTTTATTTATTAAATCAAATCATACATTTAACCAAAATTATCGATTTTATCTCAAACTCTTGAACATATTAAGGGTTATTTTTCCCTCAATCTTGTGTTTGTTGAAAATAAAACATTACAACTAAATCGTATTTTTAGTTTATCAGTATGATTTACCCTTTTGATTTAAATCCACAAAAAACTATTTTGGAACTATAATTATATGATTCATGATTATAATGATAATAATATCATTGATAATGATATTTGGAATAAAATTTCCACATCCTAAATGATAAATAGTTCAATTATTCCACTTCAATAATAATAATAACATATTCTTAACCATGTTCTATGAGTTAGCCCTTGGAATAGAAAATTTGGATGGATAAATCCCAAGTTCTGTAACCCCTAAAACAATGAGCTATAAATTTAAAATTTTGATTTATATTATTTCTATACATTTAACACTTTAATTCTTATCAGAAATTACATAATCTATGCCTTTATCTTCTACAATAAATCCAACTTCTGGTTACATTGAAACATTTCCCTGGGTGTGTATTCCAAAATTCTCGTCCAATTGAAAGATAAATATTCAGTACTACAACAAATTCACTAAGACTTATTATTCTGTTATTCAATTCATCGACAAACACTCCATCATTCTAGATTGCAGTCATATATTTAGATAACTGGTTGGGAATAGTCATAATCCTTCACATTATATCTCCCATTATAATTAGTTTCTTTAAAGTATAATCAAAACATTTTCATTCAAATTAAGTGCTTAAACAAATCCATCAACTTCATTCAATTGACTGAAACTTGAATTCATGTTCTAAAACAATCCTCGTGTAAAATAATATGGTCATAAAAATCATTTTTTGGATGTCTAAATCATGATACCATCATTTAAATTTTAGAAATCATATATTTATAAATGGAAATCTAATATCTTTATATATCTGTATCCTTCATAATGATTCATAATGAAATTGTCAGATAACCAAACCGTTCCTCTAGGAGTATGAAATTAGGTATGTAGTATGTACCTATTCACCATTCTATGGAATGATGGTCATGAAATACTTAACAAAACAATTTCACTGTTATTACCTCTAGATAAATATCTTATAAATCTATATCTAATTGTAGTATTTGGAATATGATGTACTTATTGGAATAACACATAATAAATAAATTACAAAATGTGTTGTATTTTATCCTAAAAATATGTTTATCCAAATCATTATCACTCTTATTTTCTCATCCTAGTATATAAAAATAACTATAAATTTCTCAGATGACAAATATATCAAGAGAAAATATTTATAAATAAATACTATATATTTTTAGAAGAATATTTATTATATATCATTATAATCCACACCAAAACCAAAAAGGTCTAGTGTCTTTGAGTACATAGATACCAAAATAATAGGTATATAAAATATTTTAAAAAAATTAAAATTATGTTCCTCATAGAAACAAAAAAATATAAACATATTATACATAAAACTTTTATTCATGACTTGAGTAATGTAAACCTATAAAATGGTATGATTAGATGCTCAGTATGTATAAATATAAGAGATATTGATCAATTATTACAAATTATAATAAGATAAGCATTGTTATATAAGATTTTAGTTTACTCTAATAATAATAATACACAATTACTCAATGATAATAAAACATTAATTAAGTATTTAGTATTTTTCAATCATGAAAAATTACATTGGTATGTGGAATCATCACTAATAATTCATGAGACATGGTGACATATCATTGAAATAGATCATAGAATTCTTACATTCTCATAATAAAAGTGTATTACTTATGCAGTCAGGCATCATTTCAAAGGACATCAATGCGGAAAAAGTCCTATATTTTAAATTCATTCCCAATCATTTCCAATATTATCCTATGATTTAAATCATTAATATTAACACATCCATCTCTTATTTTTGTATAAACACTTTCTTAAGTAATATTTTTTCAACTCCATCATCAATAAAAAAATTATTAAGGTGGTATAACATACCCATATATCCTTAGATAATAAATTAACCACCCATTATTCATATATAATGTAACTACCCATCCATATTTTATAACAAAATAAGCTCTCACATATTCTAAATCTATCCAATACATACCAATATATCCTGAATACATTTATTAGTAATTTAATGATTAAACCATGGAAATGAAATCAACATTCATTAATATTTTATTAGGATAATCATAAATCATATAAATAGATAATAATTTAGTATCATTTTATCATATCCCAAGTGAATTGTAAGAATATATTAAATGGTGTCGTTATATATTATTGTATGTTAAAAATTTGTTGAATAATTTCATCTGGAAAATTCACTTATTTGTTTGAAATCATATAATTGAAATATAAAAACATACTATACAATACGAAAACAATATTATTAGAAAAAAATGATGAAGTCATTTTTAGGATTTTTTAAATCAAATATAAGATGTTATTTTGTGTAAATCCATTACTCATATGTATATAATAACAATGGCTCCATTCCCTTTTTTAGAAAATCATAAGAAACACCTTTTGGAAAATAAAAGGAATATTCAATTAAAAATTCCTAATTCAAATGTGGGTAAAAAATATTAATAAATATTAGCAAACTTGTAAAATAAATCATGATATAATTTAAAATAAAATAAGGAATTTTAATAAATGAATCCCCAATTATGAGAACAAAGTATATTTTTCCAAAAAAATTACTTATGGGATTTTAATACACAATGCAAGAGAAATTAGTGTAAAAAACATAATCTATATAAAAAATAAATATGATTTAGGATAGATATACAATATAATTTAATGGTCGTAAATTATTATTAAAAATAAAATTGATAATTGATATTGTGAAATAAAACTCAAATTACATTTCCAACATGTGTTTCACAATTTCGAGTATAGGAATAAAATAAAAACAACCATTTGAAAGATTTAACCTATGGATATTATCAATAGATCATATAATACAGGTATTAAATACCTTAAATAAAAAATTTATGTTTTTTATCCTAAAATATGTCTCATATATGAAAATTTGAGACAAAAAACCCTTACAAATTATATTTATTTGGAATAAAAAATCCACTAATAAAATAATTGTATTTAAAACTTTAAATACCATCAATTGATTAGAGAAAATGATATAAAATATAAAATTATCATTATATACACCTTATAAATAATAATATGTTCATAAAATCAAATATGTCTCATTGAAAAAAATTGGGTGGAAGATCCCTTACAACATAAATAACTATTGAAATGAATGTAATTGGAAGATTAAAAATATAATCGTTTTTTAAATCCCCTAAATTTAATATTTTTTCCAAAATAATTTATTAGTTGTATGTACTTACATCATAAAAATAATAAATTCTTTCATAAAATTAAAACATTCATCAATGACGATAAATAGAGAAGAAACTTATACCTTATATATGGCATAATTTTTAAATTATCTAAATACATGTATAATTAGATAATATTTATTATAATTCTATAATTGAATCATATTTATATATATAATATCAAATAAGATCTAATTATATTTTTAATAACTTTTTTATTAATAATTTTATACTAATGTTGTCATTTAATATTTTAATGACATAAATTTTCATGTTTGTTTAATTGTGACAGTTATAACCAAGGAACATTCATCAAAGATTATGACACAATAATATATATATATATATATATCTATTTATTTATTTATTCATCCTTTTTTATGTGTTTATTACCATTAAAATAACGTCTTTATGAACACTAAATTACATTACTTTGTGGAGATGATAATTTATATATACTCACGAGTGATGTTTCACTATTCGATGGATTGAATGAATGATAGATAAAGGTTATTTTACTTTTATAGAGACATTATTATATAATATATATAATATATATTTAACAACCCAATATTTTATAAGATATATTATTTTTAATTTTTTCATATTTTCTATTGTACGCTACACCAAGATTATCTTGCACTATACGCAACACCATATTAGCTTTCAGTATACGCAACACTATTCTTGGATCGTGTTACACACAATTTCACGTTTGTTTGGTAGTAGTTATTCTATGAAATATTTAGTGTATATATATATATATTTATATTCAATGTATAAATGAAATTTCGTTGGATTTTGTTATATGCAACAACAAAGGAGTCTTACACTACACGAAACTCCGACTTGTCTTGCATTACACGCAATCAAAACCTTCCTCGATAGCGTGTGTAGTACGCAATACCAGCGTTCACTAAACAACGATATATTATTAAGATAATATATAAACTAGCCATTATAAATAGTATTAACTGAATTTTGAAATTTATAACCTTATAATTCATCTTACACATTTCTTAGAATGAGGTATTCCAACAAAATCAGTTTTTCTAATAAAAGAAGTATTTTTCAAAAAAATGCAGTTTTACCGCCTTTTGATGGCACACCCATTTTAAATCTAATTTTTGACATGTTTATAAGTTAAATTTGATAAAATAAAACTCCTTTTTGGAATCAATATATAAAAATTTACTTTGGGTAAATTTTTCATATTATTCCGATAACTTTCATATTTTAATGAATAGTAAAAACACGCTATATTTTAATTAAAAATAACTTTTTTCATTGTAATAATTTATAAGGATGAATTATAATATTGAATGTGTTTAAAGTATAATTAGAATATATTTTTACCATTTAATATAATGTATGTCATTAGCAATGATTTTACATTGAATTCATAGGTAAAATCATTTCAATCTTTGACAATGTTTTAACTTTTAAAACCCATTTTCTTAAAAATGGGATTAATTTTAAATTAATTACTGCAACTTTTGTGCTTTGAATTTTGAAAAATGGATTCCATATTTGGATTTAGTGGTTCCGAATTATGTTAATATGTTACTTTTATTTTTTTACCTTATGAATAGTAACTACGGTAATTTTTATTTACTATAGTTAAAGGTATATCATGTAATTAATGGTAAAAATAAGATTATAAAATTACCGTAAACCTGCCAAAATTCTATTGGATGACTAAAAGTCGACACATATCACCAAATGGTCAGATTGGATTCATTTAATGGACATTGTTCTATGAAAATAATTTTATTATTATTAAAACCAAAGAAAGTGACAACATGTCACTTTCTTAAATCATATAAGTATAATAAATTTAATTTAGTTATAAAAATAATGAAAATTTTGAAATCAATATTCTCCAGAAATCTAATAAATTTTTCTACATCATGTGATTTTATTTAAAATTTTTAGGTATTAAATAATTATCATTAAAGCTGACACAATAGTGATGTGGAAATTATTTTACTGATTGAAATATCAAATAAATGATTTTTAAAAAATTAAAATAACTATTCTATGATCTTTTTAATATTCTACACTAATTTTATAGACAAATATGACATGTTATTATTCTAGAAAATCTTTTTTTCGAATATATCCTCTGTGTAGATTTTATTTAAATTCAATTAAATGAATAGTGTCAAAATTGACACTATTGTTATTTAATAAAAATAACATATTATAAAATGGCTTAAAAATCAAAAAAATATTTAAATATTATAATTTAAAATTTATATGGTCTAAAATGTAATAATGTATACAATTAGGGAAAATTAAAATCATATAAGTAATTATTTATAGTGATTTAAAATTTATAATATTATTACCACAATTAAATTTAAATAGATTTTATAAGGATAAATCAAGTTGATAATGTTTAAAATAAATTCTCAACTTGTATAAAATTTATTGGATTATTATATTACAACATTATCTCATCTATTCTTTGGTTTTGAGTCATATTTAGAGGTTTATAAGTGGGGATGGAATTTATTATAAATTAATATGACTTATAATTCCAAAGGTGCCCCTCTCCTCCCTTATAAAAGGGCACCTCCTCCCTCTCCTCCTCAGACAATTTTGTTCCTTGGAGCTCGGCCATCCTCTGAAAATTTTACTTCCCCACTACCCTAGAAACCTTATAGAGGTACTGGTCATCTCCAAATACCATCTCTAGTTCCCTAAGAAAAGGTTTCACAGAGGCGTGTCGAAGAAGAGGTAATATCTGTTACCGATTCTTTCAAATTTAATTCTTCTTCTACTTAATCTTCTTTAGTTGTTTCATTATGAAGTAATAACATCAGTATCAAAAATATACTGATATGTTATTATAAATATGAAACAACCCTATTCCACCTTCTATCCATCCTACGGAAAACGAAATCACCGCACGTGCGTACGTACGAAATATCATCTCCATGCCGTGGTGTAATCTGTTTTACACCACCAACTTAGATGGATGGGTATAATGGTTTAAATAATAACTATATTTGATTATTGTAAAGTGATATTTATTCTGAAATAGTATACATACACTTCAATGCAATTTCATGATCATTTGAACGATATCATCGCACGTGCGTACGTACGGACTACCTTCTCCACGACACGATGATATTCATTCTCCATGTTAACCATACAAGAATAATTATAAAGTATATATAATGAATAATAATGAAATATGTGACATGATAAAGCTACTGGATTTATGTATATATATATAATTCATCTACTTACTTCCATTCAAGTCAATAAGGAATGGAAAATAGCGTTTATGCGTACGTACAGCCTACCGTCTCCATGAACAGTGTGCTTCATTTCATTTATCTATCTATTATATATATATATATACACTGAATATATATGAAATATATATCATTATTTACATTCTGGAAGTATGTAAATCATGATATAAGTAATAATAATATCTAGAACAACAAGTACAAACTCGAACGATAAATGGAACGATTTTACACAAAATGATACCTTAACATGGAATTTATAAAAGAACGGGTAATATAAAGTAATAAGTGAACCATATATGATATAATAACAATGAATATGATTATTTAATAAGTCAATGACATTATTTAAATCATTATACATGAGGTTCAGATACGTATAATGCATATCGGACCTAAGGTAAGGGATAAATTTTCCAATCTCGTTTATATCCGAGATTGTTTATTCGTAAGTATTCATTGGGGTATATTTTCCATCCAAGCTCATAAAATGGTTTTATAAAGTGTTTAATATTCGTCCATGTATGTCTAAAGTCATTTTACCCCTCTTTTACTTTTACTTTATGTTATGGAAGGGATCTTTCTTTAGTTTACCATATGTTGTACCTTTTGTCATTTCCATTAAATGTACTAGGAGAATGTTTTTTTAACTTATATGGCATGAAAGGATTTTTATGGTTTTATAAAGCCTTATTTTCACAAATGATTCCTCCAAAATATTTCATGGCTATTTTCAACACAATCCTTTTCATTTAAAATATCATGATATTTTTTGAAGAGAAAATGATTTTAAAGAAGAAATGATATTTTCCTCAAAAATTCGTTTCAATAATATTGTTTTATCTAAACCATTTTCCATCTTAGATGACATTTTTCTATATGTGTATTGTTTCAAGTACAATGTCTCTATAATTAATATGGTTTCACATTTCATATTATGAAATGATATCCATTTCTTTTATATGGATTATGTGGTGATGGGATGATGCTTATGAAACCCATTTTATTTTATGGGTTATTATGAAAGATGAATGTTTATTTTGTGGCACAAGTAAGAATGATTTCATTGTTAGATGGGTGGGAACTATATGTCCCTCAATTAATTGGGTAAAGATTTATATCTCATTAGATAGACATGGCTGGAACAGTTAGTTAATCTGGTTCAGTGTTACAGGACTGGAACTAGGATGGAACTCGATTCAGAATGGGACTTTGTCCACTAAGATGCTCTTGGTAGTAATTCCTTGGCTACTATGGAAATAATAACATGTTCTTAATGGATGCCACAAATACATGTTTTATTCCCATGATATTTTATCATGATTGATGTTCTTTTATGATATATACCTTAAGTACTTCCATATTTTTTGTCACTGATCAAGGTTTTGATGTTGAAACATTATGTTTATGTTTTTAAGTTCAAATGAAAATGGTTTGTTTTATGTTTTCCTCTATGCTTACCCTTACTGAGAATTTGAGCTCACCCTTTATATGTTTTCTTTTCCCCAGGATTTAAAGAATGGTTTTAGGAAAGAAAACAAAAGAGGAAGATTTTTATGGGAGATTTTGAAGATCTTTCACAATGATTAGACGATTATATTCAATGTTTCCAAAGACAATAAACTATTACGGTCCTTGTGTGTCTTTCTTTGTTATGTATTATGTATTTCGCAAAAGTAATGTAATGTCTATGTACGTTATGATATGGGTCTATACTGTTGGTATCAGGGGAAAGGTTTAGTTAACCTTTGGAAACTATGATGCGAAAACTTTAGTGAGATCCCTAGAGATATTTCTAAGGTATTTCTAGGGATGTCTCTAGGGTTAATTATAAGTATAATTTATAATCCTAGAATTAGGGTAATGATCATACAATTAAACCTAAGATTTTAGATATTGAAGGTACTCCCCCTTAATTTAGTTTTTTTACCTAGCATTATTTTTTCCTCTCACACTATTCATTTTGGGTTTTAGAAAATGGCTGGAAACAGGATGATTCATGATAATGGAGGATATGATGGACACTGGAATTATATTCTTCATGGGAAACAAAATGAAATAGTATTTGGAAGTCCGAACATCATTATTATGCCTAATTAGAAATATCATAATATGATCAATAAACTCATCTTTGGTAAGTTTCCTAACAAAACTAATAAGAGAAAGATAGAGTTTCATGATGATCATAGAGGAAAGAAAGTTCAATTTCCCCTATGTAAATCATGTGGGAAGAGGAATCAAGGAGAATGTTTCAAAGGAACTAGAATATTCTTTGGGTGTGGAAAAGAAGGACACAAAGCTTGTATGTGCAGAGGAAATGTTTCAGTTAACACCATGTTAATTGGACAATGTCCTCTAATACACATGTTATTGAACAAGGTCCTTTAATAACAATAGTAACCAATATCTATTATTTTTTCATGTTAATTGGATATTATCATTTCATATTGACATATTAGTAATGTTTCCTTAATCCACTAACAATTTTAATATGTATGGGATTGATGTACTTTTATATGAAAGAATGTTAATAATTTTTATGGGGCTAAGGAATAGACTAATCAATGAACTTTTAAAATCATTAACATGAAATGGTGAAATATTTATTATATACATTTATTTCATAAACAAAGAATTGGTATTTTTACAAAGAAATCAAATATTAATTTATTATGTATCATAATATTTAAAAACAAATGAGTCGAATTACCTGATGAAATATTTAGAAATCATCATGAAAAATGTAATATTTATAAAAATAGTAAGATTTCTATGTATATAATTATGTCTAAGGAGTAATAGTTAATGAATGGGGATGGTTTTAATTTATCAGTAACTAAAATTTCTCAATACATTAAATCATTGGGATTGAAAAAAGGAGATTTATGCTTTATGTAAGAATGATAATGATAAATTATCTTTGGTGAGGGGGAAAAGTGTCATGATATACATTAATTTACAACAGATGAATTTTGATGATATAAGGGGTCGAAAGAAATCTAATCTGTCCATTTTTATTCATAAACCATCCATTCACATGATAATAAAATTTTCATAAAAAGAACGTGTATAACTATAAAAAAGTTGTTGCATATTTTGATGTTTAACTTTAATAAATACTATTTTATATGGTTTTGAACCCAAATATGTGTTGCATTAAAACCAAAATCGAAGTGGTAATTTTTTTATTATTGTCACATTTCGCCATTCTTTATTAATCTAGGAATAATGGACATGCATATAGTTCCAAATAAAAACATCTCGTTGTATAATATGTAGAGATAAATTAAAGAACGTGTATCTATATTCATATTATCCCATCGTATTAATGTTCAACGAAAAAATTTATATTTGTATGTTGCATCCATTACCCATATATAATATAAATGACATAAAATCATTCATCATTTAAATATTAGATCTGAAAATTAATCGAAAATACATAATACAATTTTATTTTTTGTCGACCATGGTACAATTTCTATGCGTTTTATTAAAATACAAGATGGTATCTCCCCTGAACAACTCTCCATTGTATTCGTAAGGGACATTGTAATGTTTTATTTAGTACACTTATACATTCAATTTAATAGTAATTTTTTTATTATATAAAGATTTATTATATTAATTTAGAAAGAAATATATTTTTGATTTATACCGCAATATAACATCCTTAGGTATATCTTAAGTCAAAGATGAAAAAATTCTTGATCTATAGGATATGAGGATATAAAGTTTGATGGACTTCCAAGGATGATGTGTTTAATATTACCTCCCAGTAGAGTTCTCAAATAATAGTGGTACCCACTATATAATTCATATGTCCCTATATAAGGCTCTTAATGGGGTGAGATTTGGTATTCCTACATAATTGGATGAGGTTGTAGAGATAAAATTGATAGGATCTCAGCTAGTCCAAGAAATATAAGAGAAGGATCAAACTATTCTTTTATATATGAAAGGGGAACAAGGTCGACTATGGTGTTATGAAAATAGTCTAGAATGATATATAATTTTTGAAATTGGTGAGAAAGTGTTCTTTTAAATAACATTATGGAAGTAGGTCATGAGATTTATAAAAAATTCATGATAGGCCACCGATATATTCATCTCTTCAATATCATTGATCATGTTGATGTTTAAAAATAACATCTTAGTAGTCCCTTTACACCATTCTCAACTTCATGAACCCTTTAACATACTATTTTTTAGGAAGTATATACCGTATCGTTCACCTATTTTAAGAATAGTTGAAGTACATCTTTAACATTACCTTTCATATGAAGAACAACATATAAAAATCATGGTTCACATTGACAAGGTTTTTAGAAATAATATCATCCATTTAGTGTATGTTACATGTAGAAAACATATTTTATGGAGGATACATGGGAACATAAAGATGTAATGATAAATAATTACACTTAACTTTCCCCCCCAAAATAAATACAATATTGGATAGCTTACACGCAATGAAATACTAAAATCAAATAGATATATACAATTTTATGGTAGTGGTAGAATTATTAGGTATAAATAGTGCTAATAGAATATATATATATATATATATCTATAAAAAAAATATTTTTGATTTTATATAGTGACTCAACTAGTGCATATACACAATTATTAAAAAAATTAAAAAATTCATATCTTTTATATACAATATATTTTGATTTTATAAATGGATTAACACTAGATTTATTAGTAATAAATAAGAAAATAAATAGTTATTATACTAAAATTAGTATTCTAAAAAAAATTCTCTATATTTTTGATTAAAAAATATCAAAGTATATAAATATTTAAGAACAAATATAATTTTCAAATAATAATTAAAAAAAATGTCAAATGATTTTTTTAGAGTTTCTATAAAAAAATTATTTTTTAAATTATTTTAAAATATTGATTTTAAAAATAAAAAGTGTTTTATGATATTATTATCATATATGAATGAATTGGAAATTTAAACAGCATTTTTCTAGTAAGAAAATTTATAATTTCAGTGTCTAATAATGAATATGAAAAAAAAAATTAAGTTTATATCCATATTTGAAATTTTCAATTTTAGTTTATATTTATCAACAATATTTTTTAGTACATTGTATATTTAGATTCATAAAAGTGAATTTTAACTCATAAAAAATTTAATAAAAAAATATTTTCATATTTGAAAAATTTCGGTAGAAATAATATTGTACGATTTTATTGTGAAATAAGTATAAATTATCATGGTTAAAAATGGTTACAATATGGGAAATTTATTTGAAAATTGTCGATCCTATTATGTAATGGCAAAAACATGTTAAAACATTGTTTTTTGAGTGGATTACGTTTTGATCAACTATTTTCCTTATATTCTCTATTATTTGACTATTTAGGTTTCATTCAGATTTAATTTGAATCTCTATTAGTAAAATTTCTTCGATATATAGAAAATTCAACTACATTTAATTTATAATAGTGGAACTCATTTCCTCACTCTTACTCACATACAAACATAAAATGTTCTTACAAAATACATTATGAGCCTATTGTAAAAAAATATTATCCATGTTAAAGTGGTTTTATACACCTAAAATACCTACCATATCTTTTATAATCTCAATCCTAGTATTGATATTCCTTTTACAACAAAATATATTTATTTCCACTCCTCAATATTTTATGTTTATTTATGTTTATTTACTCTTTCTAAAATTATATTTCAAAATATTAAAATTGAGAGATAATTATATTTATTATATTTTTATTTTTTATTTTTTTGGATCAAGGATCGACTCAAATTCTATATTTAATACAAAAATTATTAATAGAATTGTAAGTGTGTGTGAACTACTACAACTATACATAAGAATGATTTATTTTTCTCTACCACCATCATAGATATTTTTAGGTTTTATTTAAAAATTATATTATATATATGATATCTATATATCTTAAATATTAATATTTATGGAAAAATGTATTGAATATTATATAATAATCCATTGAAAATGATAAGTAACCCGAAACCAGATGGACACTGATTTCATCACCATAAAAAAGCAAAACTAAAATTTGATGAAATTATAATATAAATTTTAGTTATTAAAAATATTTTAAAATACAACAAATATTTATGAAATGATTATCTTTGGGAGAATATTGTAGATCAACTTCACTTTTATAAGCCGAGAGAAAATCGATCTGTCATAATAACACATAATTTTGAATTGATAATATTACAATATAATACAATAAATTTCATTTTTAATAATTAAGATATTAAAAAAAATTTATAATATAACTTTCAGAATTTGTTAAATAATAATTTTATCATTATTATATAGGAGGCCATTGAACGTCCATATAAATCAATGGTAAAAGTAAGATACTTGGTAACTAAGTCAACTTTCATTATGTTATAAAATTTTTAATTAAACTTAATTATGATAAGGAATTCGATTTGGAAAATTTTTCTAATACGATTTACTGGGAAAATAATATTTGGAACTTATTAATTTCATTAAAAGTATTTTTTTCATTTTTCATAATTGTTTTTGACATTTTGATAATAGATTTGTAGCTGTTAATTTTCAAATGATGAATACAAAATGTCTTCAAAAAGATCATTTCATGTTCAATATTTCATTATCTTAAAATGAACTATCTAAAATTGTGTTATTTTTTATTTTTTAAACAATATGGTTTTTCATTATTTGATTAGTTTTAGAGATCATATATTTGTTGTGTAATAATTGACTAAATTATATAATTTTACAAAAAATTTAGGTTTTATGAAACCCATTTAATATTAATTTTTTTATTAAGAAGAAAATAGTGAATGATTATAATTTATGTATGTGTTGATTAATGATGTTTTGGGTTCTATATCAAACTTAAATTAATTTTAATGCGTTTATATCTCATGACATGTGTAATCATGAATATTATATAGTTACTCAAATTATTGTGAAATGATGTTGTGGCTCTTGAATGAAACATTTCCCTATGACAATGTTCGTGAAAGAGTCAATTAAATTGAATAATTATGATCTTATTACCTCATGATTTTTGGTTTATATTAAATTATTACTTGCAATTTTATTTATATTATGTTTCATTATTGATTTTTTATATTAATAATTGATTTACATTGTGGAAAAATATGTATTATGATTTTGTCACATTATGGTATGATATTTTTCTTTTTCTCGTGTTTATATATATTAATTTGAACTCATTATTGATAAAAATATTATTCATCCCTTATTGTATATTTTAAATCACTAATATATTAATTTTTTATTCCCTAGGATAGGGGGTGAGTCTTACGAATGAGATGCTTAGAAGATCGTCTAGTATAGTTAATTTAATGAAATATAATATAATGTATTGTATAATATTTTTTATTTAGTTGTTATTAAAATGAATTGAAACTATTGGCCCTTGTGAAATTATAATTTTTGTAATGTAATGTTTATTTCATATAAATTTGTAAAATAAATACACGATCAGTATGTGATGCTATATTTATCTTCTATGTAATAAAACACTAATAGTGAAGTGTTGCAAATGAATGTTATTTATTGTTATAAATATTCTAGTGGATGAAATTCATTCATTATTAGCTACTACTGTTAGGTGTTCTCGTAAATAATATACCAAAAGGTGCCATTAGTGTCCATGATGTTGGAAGCCACAAGTTACTATTCACCACCAAAATGGTTCAAAATATATATCTTCATGATATATTTTTATAAAATATAGAAGTACTAGGTTAATGTCTGATGATTATCATAATAGAATGAATTGAATTACCAGTGAATAAACAACTATGAAATGAAATCATATCTCAATGGACCGAATGAAGCACCTTGACAGTTCATGATCCATGGTAAATGACTCAAGGAAAATGAATCCATGTGAAGTACACATTTTGGGTAAACAAACTATTAAATATCATTGACTATCCCAGTAAAACATTAGTTTAGCCCATGATATCATGAATTCAAGTAATAAATTTTATCTTGTTTGAAATGGGAGTGGAAAAAAAATATCCTTAAATATAACTGGATCTAATTAATATAACTACAAAATATTTATGTGCTAATATAGTCATATAAAAAAGGATCCTTGGTGTTTTTTATATTTCGTAAATATATTATACACTATGGAGTATTAATATTTATAATCTAAATAAATACACATACACTAATCCAATTATTCTATCCATGGATGTTGTTTTTCTAGGGGTTAGACTAGTGGGAGGGGGAATTTCTCTAGATATTATATGAATAGTCTTGTTTCATCCACAAATTCATAGTAGTTCTTGAAGTAAACTAACTTATTCTTTATTTTATATATTTTTTTTGACAATATTATATTCTCTTTTTATATCCTCCCATGTAATATCATGAAGTCACTAATATGAATTCATATATGTGAAAACCGTAGAGAGATTCTTAATATTCTGTATCTCTATGGGATAAAAACATAATTAAATGACACATGTGTGAGTACCAAATGTGATGTTCTTATGAAAAAGGTTTTCCTGTGACACCTACTAGGGTAAAACACCTATGGTGAAACCACTATATAGAGATTAGTTGGGTTCATCTATTCAGTTAAATTAACTCTTAATAAAACTACATGGGTAATGTCACCCTGGATTATTCTATTAGTAAGAATCCACTCCTGGAATTCATATTACGGAAATGTAATCCTTGGGTGAATTCACTAGTGTCATTACAGACTTATATGTAAAAAAACAATAATCATGCAACTGATTATTCATACTAACAATATATATCCATTCATCATATGATAATAAAATATAATGCTACAGATATTATTTCAAACTCCGAGGGTTCTTACAAATCATAGAGATGGTTATATGACCACTGGGGAATATAACAATAAGATGAAGGGGGTCTCTCTAAAAACCTCATCATACACATGAAGAGAAATCATAACGAAATTCATTCCTATGAGTGGAATGTTTTATATGGACATAGAATCAAGAATTTATATTACAACGCAATGGTATATGATTCCTTAATATTTTAATGTTACTTATAGTAATAAAACATATTTAGGTACATATCCATTAGATATTACAATAATAACGAGGGTGAAATTTCAATGAATAAATTTCAGCAATATTCTAGACTAACTACTTATTAATAATTACAAACTATAGAACCCAAGACCCGGTGTTTTTTTATTTTCTATTGGTACTCTTCCACTGATAAATTATAAATTTAGGTTGATTATTTATACAAACACCAAATTTGTGGTTTAAAGCCTAGATTGAAATTATATATTTATGTTTAGAAAAAATGTATTTATTTCAAATATGATTGGGAATAAGTTTTGATTTGGGTAGCTCTATGGATACTACAAACATGAATTTTAGGAATTATAACGAAATTCCAAAAATATTAAATCCTTAGAGTCGTAATAAATTCATTCAAATTATTACATGGGTAGGTTGGAAAAAGTATATTTTATGCATATATAGTGTATTCGTTCACTATAATCATGGAAATAATTTATTAGTTCATTCAACATTATTTTATATTGGATAATAAAAAAATAATGGCTCAATTGGTTGGAAACTCAGTAGTGTTTTTTGAGCATTTTATATTGTGGGATCCATATCTTGATGTTTATTTCAATTTTGAATCATTGACGAACATTTTCATGTTTCAACAAGGAATGGGTATGACATTCAAATGATCAACATTGATACCCTAGAAGAGGAATACATGTACCAATGTACATATATGTAAATATTGTATTAGTGTAAATATATGTGATGTGGTCATAAGGATATCCACCAAAACCATAGAAAATATCACATTGCAATATTTTTATAATTGTAGATGACATTAAACATGGATCCTATAAGATTTTCTTCCTGTGGTGTTATTTAGAGAACATTATTTATAGATGTGAAATTGGAAGATGTGGAACATGTGGTTTATTAGGTGTTGGTTTTGCAAATAATTACACAATGTTTTTTATATACATATGGAATGCATTATTCTACCTCTTGGTGTTGTTCTAAGAGTGATGGTGTTGTAAGATGGTATATATAATTTCATATTTAATTTATTGGGATGAAAAAATAAAATTAGTAGTTCCATCTTTTTACTAAGGTTGTACTTGGAATAATGAATTTTACTAGAGGATAGTTCCAAATTTGAATCTCTCTGACTATACAAATATATCTTCTTGGATGATTTTTGAAAAACACTTATTAATATATCTATTGATAAAGAGAGGAATGTCTTCAAGGTTGTATGATGCATGATTTTCACAATAAATATTGTTTTATTAGATAGTGTAAATCTGAACATTATTTGTGAGGGTTATCTACCTTAAATATGTTTCTTATCAATTTAGATGTCCATAAAAACCATCCTTAACACCAATAATAAAGAAAAAGGTAGAGAAATATAACATTATAATAAAAAAAATCATTTTATGATGACCCATGAGACTATTAAGGTTGTTATCAAATATCCTTATCATGTTGCAACCATTGAGTTAGAAATTAGTATTCCAAGCTACTACACATAATCATATTCCAAAATAATGATATCAGGTTTGATTCACAATGAATTGTTTATCGATGAGTATATGAGAAGTTTTTGGAAGTCTGGTAAACTTCATACTAGCAGTGTGGTTTCCACATCATTATGGTAAAATTTGGATGATAAGATTCCACACAATGAAAATGAACTATGGGGATCCCTTGTGAGATTGCATGAAAGTAATTTCATTTAACATAAGAGACATGGACAATTGAAATCAATGGCTGCTAAATATTCCATAGGGTTGAATAAAGGGGGTAGTATATGAATTCTCGGGATTTGTACATCATGTGGTTTATCATTATTGGGGAAGGAGTTATAGTTTCACTCATGTGAGAGACATATATGTGGTCATTTAGACAGTAATCTAGAATTTTCATCATTGTAAAATAAAAAAAAAACAAAATTTACAATGAATCAGATATCATTGAAGTAAATTAGTACATTCATGTTCTATATATGCTCTCAAAAACCTCCAACCATCAATCCTATATACTAACGTTGGTTAAAGATAAAATTTATTAAGGCATCCATGGAGGGGTGATACTTGAATATACTCCCACTGAATGAGATGATTTATCAACCATAAAAATGTTTGCTTTATCATATGGGTCATATAATTATTTTTAACTATTATTATTTCTAAAGCATGGATTCATGATATTTTTGAAAATAATTGAAATGGATGTTAATATATTTGGGATTCCTTAATATACCACTATGGGTTATATTTATTAAATTATGACATATAATATAGGGGATATGTCCCCTGAACAATGGAAAACACATTTGGTGGAAAATGATGTTGTTTCCTATATTAATCCTCCATTAACCATATACTCTATATCTACAATAGTTTCTCCCATTAGCATTTTTTATGTGTTATTGGATGGAAAAATAACTACCACATAAAATACAACATAGTGAGATGTATTGTTATTTTTATCCTTAGTTTTATCCCATAACTATCAAACTTATGTTAAATTATTTTTACCACATTAGATATTCCAGATGCATACTCTTGAAATGATATTAACTGGGGGTAATGAAAACATCTTCCACGAATCAATATTCTGATATTAGAGAGGGAACTATGGAATGGTTTTTAAACAAATATTTGGATTCTATTGTGATTCTAGATGCACTCATTTTGGGTATAAGGGTATCTTCATTCTTGTGTGATCATTAGGGTCCTTAAAAAGGTGATATACAATGTAATTCTATCTTTTTGAGTTTTTTTAAATCATGTTGACAATTCTTTATAGGTATCACATACAATATGACACATATGTGATCAAATAGAGTCTCCCCACTAATTGAAATCATGGTATTTCTAGTTTTCCTTATCGATAAGATCACTATTATAGTTAATCATCAAAACCTTTATTTGTTTAGGCTTCCATAGAAATTGACAGAAACTCCATAGTGCCACTTTATGAACCATCTACGGTATCTATGATTCTAACCATAGAAACTAATGGGGAATTACAAATATTTGGGGTTCCCAAAGAAAATAGAGTTATAGAATCACGTTTAATGCATGACCAATCCATTTAAATTCTATTAAATTTGAATATTTACACGGGGCTTATACATTGTAATTTTAAAAAAAAATTACACCACAATTATGTTTCAGGGTGTAAATCTTGACCCAATATAAAAATAAAGTACATTAACAACATATGTGAGTCAATAAAAATAACTACTGATGAGTTTTATTCAAATTAAACTTTATGATAAATATAATGAAAAAATTACGTTAATGTGATTGAATCTCCTTTAATATATCTATGATCTAGATGTAATGTTATTTTAAAATAATTCAATCATGTGAATTTATGACAAAAAAATATTTTTGATTGATTTCATGATATAATTATGTTGTGTATCATTGATTTTGTAGATTTATTATCAACTAGTTTTTGAAGAAGGATATATTCATAAAATGATGAATTTATTATGTTGAATGTGGGTTTCATTGATATGGATATTTCAAATAATTGAGTGGAGGATAATGAATTTTTTTGAATAATCATTGATGCAGATAGAGAGTAATATGGTGATGTGAATTGGGTGGTTGAATACACATTAATGAAAATATAATTTAAATCATTATAAATACTAGTAATTAATTAATATATAAAAATGTTTTTAATGATTGATGGGAGGGGTTAAAATGTTCTGTATGAAGTTCTATAACAAACATTAATGGGTATAAAATACATGGGAACTTATTAAAGGCAATTTATAATGGAGTAAAACTATTGGGAGTCACTTTATTATTGTGACATAATTGATTTTCATTAATTTCAAATCATATTAAATTAATTTAAAATTATTTCTTTTAAATTTACTAGTTTATAAGGTATGTATTATAGAGGGCATAATGGATATCATACCATTATCAAAAGAGCTAATTTTTGTTGGACCACTTAATGTACATCACATTAAAAATTCATCGTTCATATAAATACATTGATGGAGTTAGTTACCAACTATAATTCTTCTAATAATGTTTACCCAAATCCTGATATAAAAACCATTAAGGCTAATTAACCTTGACGACAAATTTATATAGATTCATGTGTAAATTTTACAATATAATACACTTATATGATCTTACGATGATATTTTAAAAAACCCCATTTATCTTATCACTTATAAAGAATGTTGGATATGATATCCACATAATTAATTACATCATATTTTATATCATTAATAAGTACAAATAAGAGTTTACTTTTAGATAACATCTATTTATAATAGTTTTTGTAACATGTTTTTAAAATAATCAAGATTCATGATATCAAGATATTCATTAATATTGAAAACCTATGAAAAATAATGAACACATAATAGATAAATATTTTATGGAGGATAATCATTGTTAAAGAGAAAAATACAACATAAAACACAAGCTTATTTGGAATCAATGACTAATAAAATAAAATAAAAAAGATGGAGAAAACAAAAAATATTTGGTATTAAAATAATTTTCTACACTAATGAAGTCAATGGTTCTATGATTTTAAAACTACATCAATAATTTTTAGATGATTCAAATCCAATTTCATTCCTTTATTCATATATATAATTGATAAAATATTGTTCCTTATCTATATTGAGGGAGACTATGTAATGTGTATGTTACTCTTCTCTTGTTATAATAAATGAAAAAAAATTATTTTTATATTTTTTTATCTATCATATTACCCTTGTCATTAATTACAATTCCATAGATCATATATGAAAATTTAACTGGTTAATTTGATTTAATATAAATTTAATATAACCTCAATCTAAAGTGATACACCATATAATTATGGAAATGGTTTTTTCCCATTTTTCTTGTACTGTATCATCATGTGACAAAGACTCAGGTTTCATTATTCTGATATCTGACACTTTTATAAAAATTTGGTGTATTTTGGTTGATGATATTTTTTAAAATTCATGGGATAATGTTTTTGAAATCCTATATGTCTCCAATTTAAAAGAAATTTTCTCACATGTAGTTCAAAATGATCCTATGATTGGATGAGAATCACATATAGAGGAATCAATGAGTGGGTTTTATCTAAACATTTTGACAGTAGCTACATGTTATGTGAATCATGTCCCAATTATCATGATAAAATGAGGGAATTTTTTTTCATATTTATACCACATCATATAATATGATAGTGGGTCATAAACATTTATCTAGAGTATCCCAGAATCAAGCCACATGTAGTTCTAGAGGGGTGAATATTTTTAGTATTTTTTCTTGTTTTATAAATTTCATTACTTAATTTTCATGTATGAATCTAGATAATACTCTATGAAAGGGAACATTTTCTCATCTTCACATGGGTGCATTATGATATCCCCAAAAATAATGGAGGATGTTACACTAATGTAATGGGGATAAAATTAATTTAATTATTTTTTTGATTTCACATAAATATCATAACCTATGTGTCATTAAATATTATAATGGATGGGAATGAACCTACACATACATATTATTAATCCCGATTTATATTTGGATAATATAAATTGAAATGTGAATTTTTTTCTCATTAATCACATTTTAATTATTAGAGTATTGGTTTCGTGATCATTATTCTTCATAAATAGATATCAATATTGTCCCAAATAATTCTTGAATTTATTGTATAATGATATATTTAATATTTTAGTGAAAGGGTAATTTTTTGAATTTATTTTAGGTCTTTATATTTGAGGTCTAGACATTAGTGTTTAGACAATTATGAAATGATTAAATCCCTAATTAGTCTCTCATAGTCATTTTGATAAATCAATATCATATATAATTGGAAATAATGAAATAGTTTCCTCATTGTGGATAGTCTCTAGAACACACATCTGCATAGGTTCATTTTTTAGTTTATCATTATGTGCTTTGAGATCTAACATGGATTGGGTTGAAAAGTAATATAATGGAGTTTAGTAAACAAAAATACATTGATATGTTTATGTCTATGCACTATCGATTTGGGCAACACAATGAATCAACTTATGTTAAGAAATATGTTGCCATAATTTTTTTTTCATGTGAGAGGTATTTTTTTATATTATCGTATGTCCTCTTGATTGGGGGTTTCCACATATTTTTCATGAAACTGACAAGGACAACATGATTTATGATATTTTATTCCATATATGTAGGAAATTATTATTCTGGTGTGCATGTTACTTAATGTAATTCATTGGGAATCCTATATTTTTGGGAGATTACATAGTGACCCATACCTTTTTCACATATAATTACATGTTTAATAACATTATTAACTAGTAATTAATAACATGGATCATAAAGTATAGTGTATTTTGAAAATTAGTTACATAATTAATCATTATGAAATAATAATTATAAAATAATTTGTTAAATTTTCATAATTAGTTCCAAACTCCATTTAAGACAATGTATATTCATAGGATAACTGGGGGAATATATGAACAAAATGAATGAGATAAAATTACATTAAGGGAATATGTATTGGAATAAACATTAAAACTAGGTGATAAGACATTAAATGATGACATAAAAGTCACTGAACACGAATAAACATAAGGAATTATAAAATTTATAACATTGGAACATTTAATCACGGAATCATTTGAATGTGGAAATAATATATAAAATGACATAAACATCATTCATGGTTAGATTCCAAAACATGGTGAAAAAATCCCATAAAGAAATCTGGTTCACTCTTAGTCACAACATGACGTCTCGTGGGAATATACATTTCCCAAAACATTCGATCAAAATCTATGTGAACCCACCATAACATGTTAAGGAATATGTCTTCCACATTAATAATAATACATAAGGAATCAAACATAAACATAAGGGTTACCTATGGAATGAATTAGGTATCCTAATCATGTAAAGATGCATAAAAAAGTAATTGTATAAATATTTCCATGAATGAACATATTCAAACCATACGGGAATAGTCATATATGAAAATAGGTATCTATCATGATATGTTATTTCATACTAATGTGTATACACATAAAAATATTTTTTTATGTATCATTAAATATATAAGATTTTATTCTGGGTCAATGAAAATATAAAAGAGAATTTAAATAGGAATGTAAAACAAGTTTTCTTAAAAATAAAATTGTAAAAAGTTACATTATCATGATAAAATTAGTGACTTTAGAAAAATAATTGTGGAATAAAATATATTATGGATGGTTCCTAAAAATCAGCAAGATATGAGGATGTTTCCTTTAATTAGTCTTGCTTATTAGAATGAGTTTAGTAGGGATCCTTATTAAAACGTGATTATCCACAAAAATAAGGATGAAATGATCTAGATACATGGGATTGAAACATTTACATCAAATTTTTAGGTAAATACAATTAAAGAAAAGTAACATTATGGTTATGATTGAGAAAGCGTAACCATAAGGAAAAATGGTGGTTCGGGAAGAATCCCTTAACTTATGTCTAAATGTTTCAACCATTCATTTTAAATTCATGGATAATAAAATAAAATATATTAATTAATTAATTCTGAACAATTTATATATGTATTTTATTTATTATAATATTATTATGTTCATTTATGAAAATTTTGTGAGTTATATCATACAATTTCATCGTTTGGGGCTGTTTGTTCCTTTGGTTTTCATGTTAAATCTACTTGTATACATGTATGTAAAATTTTATAAATTGAAAATAATCAACTAGTCCTATAATTAGATTTGATTAATGAAAATAATAAATATTTAATGGTTATTTAATTATTTTTCATATTTGTATTGATGATTAATCATTAGATTAGATGTTTGTGATAATCATTAATACTACTTTGGGGTTTTTTATCATCATGAAAGTGTTTAGTATTATTAATTAATACGATGTATATAAAATGGTTGAAAACATTAAATTTTTTTAAATGAATATATTATAATATTTCTAACCATGAATACTATTTTATTATCATCCTTCAATGTGTTGATGGAAATTGAAAACTCATTTTCCTTGAATTCAATAAATCAACACATCAAATATGTTGCTTTTATTTTTTGTATAATAGTAGAGAGAGTGAGAAATGATGACAGTTTTTTCCATTATAAAACTATCATTATACTATATAAAATATAAATGATTTGTCATGTAACTTATATAAGGGTTGTAAATGAAAAGATTAGAAAATAAAATAAATTGAATAAAAATTAAAAGAAAAGGAATCTGGGTTTCAAATCCCGCATTATCCTCATTGGGAACCTCTTTATGGAAAATGTTTTCAAATTTATTTGTGACAAATAAATATTAGTCATATGAGAGAGGATTGGGAAAATGGCTGGGAAAATTTTGACGTGGCTTAAATGATGTATGGTGCGAGGAAAATAAGTGGTGATGGGTGGTATTTATAGTAGAGTAGTGGGGTGTTTTCTAATTATTTTATTCATGAGTTTATTATTTTTTATCAAGTCTATGAATAGTTTTATAATTATCACTAAATATATTTAAAAAAATTTATAGTTCAATATTTTGATTTTACATTATCCTTACAACATATATGACTCAATAATTTAGTTATTTTTTAACTACCGTAAATTACTATATTTAACCATTCCCCAAAAGATCAAAATATTTAATAAAAATCCCAAAAATTTACCCTATCAATTTTTAATTGAGTAGATTGAAAATATGGAATCCATTTTCTGAAAATAGTTTTCTAAATAGAAGAAATTTAATTTTTTAACAAAAAATCATTTATTTGGAATATACCAATTTTTTTAATTATAACTAATTAAATAACATATTGAAAAATTAATTTAGGTCTCATAATATTTTATTATATATATAATATAGAAAAATATAAATTTATGAATACATATTATGATAATTAATTTTCTTTTAAATCATTATTTTAATTATATCATTGTAATTAAAAATTTATATCCTATAAAAATAAAAACACATTATTTATCTTTTCGAAGACATTTATTTTCTTATTTTATGATATAGATATATCATATTATTCTTTATAGGATACATATATTTAATGTACAAATTTTTAGGTTAGGTTTCTATTCTATAGTATTGTTTACTATTCATAAGGTTTGCATTACTATTCCAACATTCATGTTACTATTTCATTGATTTATGTTCTTTTACTTCTATAAATACCTTTTATTTAAATTAATATTCTTTTATAAATATTATATTGTGTTCTCTATGTAATGTTACATATTTTATACTATATAGAATAATTATAAGACTGATTTTCCCTTGATAGAATTTAGGGTTGTTACATTCTTTCACCCTTATGAACATTTTCCCTGAATGATTTCTTTTATAATCTCCAGTGAAAATAAATTCGGTTACTTCTCCTTCATCACATCATTTTTTTTCCAGGTTGTCTCTTTGTACATATGGTTCCTTCATATTACTTTATCCAGGTGATTAGTTTTGTTGGTAGAACATTATCTCTATAGTCCACAATATTCATCGGTTTCTCCTTTTAAGAGAGGACATTTTCCAACTGTACTACCTTTGGAATATATACATGTGATTAGTCTGGTATGTACTTCCTTGAGAAGGATTCCTGGGACACATCATGTACTTTATTCATGGTATGTTTATGTTGTAGTCGATAAGCCACAACTCTAACAGTATAATGGATTTTGAAGGGTATCATTGTACTTGAGACATATCTTTCATTTCATCCAAAATCTCACGATCCTCCTCCATGGTGATATGTAGATGAATACCATGTTTACAACCTAAATCTCTAGGTTTCTTTGATAATTGTCAACATATATCTTCATGTCATCTTTGGGATTCCCAGTTATGGTTCTAAATTGTTTCACATTTTCTACCATTTTATAGACCATTTTTTGTATTAGAATCATACATTCATGAACTTCATCCTAGTATGCTAGTGTTCATCATTTTTTCCAATAAAGAGGTTCATTTGGAACAATTTGGATGCATGAGTGGAAAATATTTTTGTTGGAGAACATGATGAAAATAAAATTTTCATCTCATCCTCTATTTTAATTTAATGAACACAGTCTCAATATTTTATCCAATGATGGTAATCTAATCAGATTGGAAATCAATTTGATGATGTTAAGCCGTACTGAAATTCAGCTCAATGGTTAGAACAAGTTAGAGACATTTCCAAAATTGGGAGGTAAATCTTATATCATGATTAGATAACATTTATAGTGGTAATTCATATAGCCTATCAACTTTATTTATTTACATATGTGAATGTTTTCCAAGTTATAAGTCCTCTCAAATTGCGATAATGAGAGCTATATTTATATGATGATCCATATAAAAACATATAGCATTATTCACATTGGATTTCTGTATATGTTTAGTGAAATATTACATGGTAATTTACAATATCTTCCACATTGGATGTGAAAATGGTTACATTAACTCTTTAGAATTTTTTCTTTTATATTTCACATACTATAATAACAAGAACATTGATGAATATTCAACGATCACATTTTTCATATTTTCCCACCTAGAGTGCTCTTGGATATCTCAATTCATCTTGGTGCACCTTGGATGAATAGAGATGTTTCAGTTATCTGTACCAATCAAATGTTTTTTCATTATCTTTGAATCATATCGTACACATATCTGGGTCCCAAATCACTCTACTCTTTCCTCATCCATTTTGAAATGTAATGATTTCCCATCTATAATTCCTTCAACCTTTTTCTATGTTTCCACATCACTTCTTTGAGTATCCATTATTTTCTCCATGAGGGATGGCGGAGAAATCAATTGAGAATGTATTTATGATTCAGATTCATTAATGATTCCCATGTCCATCCTTTTCAAATTTAATAAAATTATATCCTTCACAATTCTAATCGTTGTTAATGATATATGATCTATTCCACTTGGAGAATCTGTCATCTTATTTAAATTAACAGGATGGTAGTGGATTGATAATTCAAAATCCTTGATGAGATATAAATAAATTCATTGGTTCATGATAAATCTCTTTCTAAGTGAATATAGATTTAAGGATCTAATGATCAGTATATATTTCACACTTCTCACTATAGAGATAATTCCACCAAATTTTCAAAACAAATATCTCAGCTGAAAACTCCAAATCATTTGTGCTATTATTTTTCACATGATATTTCATCTTTTATGAGGAGTAGGTTTTCACATTATCAATTTTTACTTAGTAAAAAACATATTCAATTCCATAAATCATTATTTTAAAAAACAATTTTTCATCCCCTTTTATGAAGATTAACCACTGTTGTAGTGAGAAGCCTATTTTCAACTAATTGAAATAGTTTTCTCAATTACTGGTGGAGAGAATATTTTCTCTCTTTTGATTCATCTTGGTCAATGGGTTTGATAATCATGAAATGTTGTTCACAGATATATTATAATACACATATAGACCAAGGTAACTATGGATCTCTATTATAGATGTTGGTATTGGACACTCCACAATTACATTTGTTTTAGAAGTGTCTTAAAATATGTCTCTACTATTAAAAACATAACCCTAGAGTGGTACTACCTCCATCAGAAACTATCATTTATTGTACATTGCATATAGTTTCACCTTTTTGGAAATTATTTATTATAATATTCAGATGATCCTCATGCCCCCGTTTCTCTTAGAGTATATCAGAATATCATCAATAATGACTACAGAATTGTATCTGAGGTAATCTCTACAGAATATATCCATTAAATCTATGAAAATTACTTGATCATTACCGAGTCTAATTGTAATTTCATTGAAATCATAGTGTCTATACCTCATTTGAAATGTAGTCATGGGAATATATTCACTAAACAAATTTACCTACTAAAATCTGGACAAAAGTTCAATCATTAAGAAATTACTGGACCCACATAGCTGATTAAACAAGCCATCTATATGTGGAAGGGGATACATGTTATTTACCATGTTTTTTATTGTTCTCATGATTATAATTGTATAGGTGTATTGAACAATCATTATTCTTGAGGTGTAGGACTTGCACACCCGATGGTGAAGAACACAGGCATAAAAAACAACTCATTAGTTATTGCAGCTCACTGGTAGAAATTCTATAAGTTGTCTTTGAAATTAGAAGATATCCATGAGTAATTTCAATTCTGAACTCAACCCCTTGATATAGAGGATGAACAAACAACTCTATAGGGTACAGATTAGTGTACTAAGCCACAATGGGCATGTATTTGAGCATGATTCCATTCCTTGTATCAATCATTCGAGCAAGATATGCTTTCTAAAACTTAAATAATATTCTCAATTGGGATGAAGATTCTAAATGAGATTCATCTTCCTCCTAACACTTTTATAGAATGTGATGATGCTTCAAAATATGAAGTGTGATATCCCATTCTTTATAGTTGATGTTGGATATATATAAAGATAACCAATCCATGAAAAATATAGCATATAACTATACTAATGAACGTATTAAATGATTTTCTCAAAGGTTTGGTCTGAAATTATTATTTAGGATGGGGTTAAATACATTGGACATAATAATTGTCCCATTTTCTATTCTAAAAAATAACTCAACCTCTATATTTTGTAGTGGTAATTGAATAGTTATAGTAATCCTACATGATATGAATGAATTCTCATAACTATAATCATATAGTAACTTTACTAATCTTGAATGAATAAGTAGCATACATATCACTACATAATTTCCAGGATCTACCTCAGTAGTGTTATAGCATATTCCCATCCTTTTATCATTGGAGTTTGTTATTATTAATTTCCTCCAACGACCTATGTTTTTGGGAAATAGGTTACATAATTCCTATGTTCCGTACAGTTGAAACACTACAGTATTGTCTCTGTGTTGATCAGAATGTTCATTCATTCTTTCACATTAGAGGGATTCTTCCAATCCCTTTACCATTTACTAGATATATTCCCCTCTCTTCTACATTTGAAGCATATTCTGGTTCCATTTACACATTTTCTAGAATGATTCATACCACAATTTTGACACATTGGATATTGTGTCTTCTTTCCATCATGGAATTTATAAACCGATCCTCACATATTAAACACCATTTTCCTCTTTATTCAGAGGGCCCACATGACCACTATGAGTCCATGAGCAACAAATTAACCTTAAGGGAACAACAGATAATCTCTTTATAGATATTAAATTCATGAAAAACCCATTAATTGTATAAACTCAGTTTTAATCTACATATTTAGTGAACCACCTTGATTTAAATATTGTTGAAAAATCTATAGTCATATCATGTAGGTCTCAGGTAGTTTTCATCAAACACTCCAACATACTATTATTCATTTTTTCTTTAGTTCGAGGAACTTATGTCCACATTTATAGGGGGATCAGGGAAAATTATTGTTGAAAAATATATTCCTAAAATATTCCCGTCTAGGAATAAATTTTCTCCTTGCACTTTTGGTTATTGATCAATATCACCCATTGATCAGCTTCCCATTAAAAATGATAAACTACCCACAAAATATTTTTTTCATCTAAGCATTGGAGGATAGAAAATATCTTTTTAATATAGTTAATAACGTGTTATGTGAGGAGGGTATCAGCTTATCCACTAAACATGTGAGACCTTTTCTAAATGATGGATTTGAATGCACATTTCTATTTACTTGGAGAATTATAGTGTTCAATGCGATTCATGTTATTATTCATAACATTATCCAGTTGAGAACGTTTTTTCATAATGGTTTGAGCTCTCATTCCAATCATATTTTTGGAATATCAATAGGTAAACCATCACATGGCCTATTACATTGTTTATTCACATGTGATCTTATGTTTCCAGACATTAACTATGAAAAATAATGTACTATTAGAGGGATTTATTTTCATATCTAATATGCATTTAAAAAGTAAATATCCATCATTGATGGATAAGCATGTAAATGAAAATTATATCCTAACCTGTCATACCCTACATTTCATCTTGGTTATCCATGGTGATAGAATTATCCCCAGGGTTATTAATAATGTTTTCTTTTCCTAATATTCTAATATAAAAAGACATTTTTTGGATTCCAACTATTGAGACCCTATCCATTTTCACATATTATTACACAGTTGATAGCATAATTAACATTCAAATACAAACAAGGATCATAAATTCTAGTGACTTTTAAAGATTAGGTACAAAATTGAGCATCATAAAACCAAAAATAAAATTATTTAATCTTCATAATGAGATAAAAAACCATTTGATTACATATATCTACATAAGATAACATGGGGAATACATGAATGAAATAAATGATCTCAGAATCCTAGTAAGGTAATATAAATTGGATTGAACATAGCCCAATGGGTTATAAGACATTACATAATGAAATGAATGTAATGGAACATGAATAAACATAAAGAGGTTTATGATATATCAAATTGTAACATGAAATCATGGTATCATAGGAATGCGGAAAACCATATAACGTGACATAAACATGATTCATGGCCAGCTGCCAAGACATTGTGGATAACGTACCATAATGGAATCTGGTTCACTCTATGTCCCAACACAAAGTCTCATGAGTAAAAAAATTACCCAATTAATTTATCCTAATATAGGATAACCCATCATAATATTTTCATTAATAAATATTCCAAATAAAGGATCACATATAATGATTCAAAAAAACATAAGGTTTACCCATTGTATGAATAGGGTATCATAATCACGTAAAGAGTCATATCAAAAGGGAATATCATTAATTTTTCCATGAATGAATGAATAAAAATAATACATGGAAATTCATAAGGAAAAATATGATAACATCATAAAAATATATTTCAAACTGAACTGACAACATATAAAAATATTGTTTAATAAACATTAAAAACAAATTATATTAGTCTGGTTTAATGAAAATAATAAAGAGAATTTAAAGTGGAAATAAATAAATTTTTAGTAATAAAATAGTTAAAGAAATATATATAATCATTATAAAATTAGTTATTATATAAAAATAATGGTTTTTTAAAATATATAATGGATGTTACATGAAAACGGGTATCAAATTGGAATGCTCAATTTAACCAGGTTTTCCAATTGGGAATAATTGAGAAGGGAACCTAATTAAAACATGTATAGAGGTTTAAATGAATGATTAAATGGTATGAATACATATTTTTTTGAAATGTAAACATAAATTAGAATAATTATATTAAAATAATGTGGAGTTAAATTTTGGAAAAGAGAGAAAATGTGTGACCTGAAGGAAAAAATAGAGGTCGAGGAAAAATCCGTTACCTTAAGTCTTAACGTGTTCTTCACATGACATTAATCTGCATAATAATAAAATAAAATACAATTATTAATTAATTTAAAACTATTTATAAATTTATTTTAATTAATATATTTTTATGAATTATATTTATGTCTCTTTTATGAGTTATATGATTCAATTTCTTTGTTTGAGAGAGTTTTTTTCATTTGTTACCATGATCAGTTTTCACGAATACATGTTTGAAAAATCATATAAATTGAGAATAGTTTTCTAAAAATAAAAATATATTTTATTAATGGACAGAAAATATTAAATTTTTTTATAATTCATTTTGTTGTTTTTGGTGAGTATGAATCATTAGATAAGTCATTAGCGATAATCATTATGATTATTTATGATCATCATAGAAATGTTTTGTTTTATTAATTAAAATAATCCATATATAATGTTTCTAGTACATCAAATAGGTTTTAATAAATATATTATTATATATTTTAACCATAAATATGGTATTATGATTATCCTTGAAGGCATTAATTGGAAATGAAAACTCATCATCCTTGAATGCAATAACTCAACACATTAGAGATGATTTTTCATTTTTAGTACATAATGAGAGAGGAAGATAAATGAATATCATCGACTACATTAAAATAAAAATATTTTTTTTTCAATGATACTTCATTTATCATGTCACTTGCATATGGGTAGGTGATAAGAGCATAAGGAATGAAATGAAATTGGAAATAAATTAAAACAAAAGGGATGTGGTTTTTACTTCTTGAATTCTCCTCTTTGAGAACTTTCTTATTGAAAAATATTAGGTATATTGTTGGGAAAAAAGGATGTTGGATTTGGTGGAGTGGCTTAGGAAATTGATTAAAAGGAATTTTTAAAATACTCAATAATTGGAAGATGTGATGAGAAGAAATAGAGAGGGGTGGTATTGACAATAGATGAGATGGGTTTTTTCTCATTATTTTAATAATTAGCATATTATTTTGGCTCCATACTATGACTAATTATAAAATTGTATATATGTATTAAAATAAACAAGTTGTGTCTATTTTTTGTCTAACAACATCCTTATATCATCTATTACGCAAAAATTCATGTTTTTGTAAAATATAGTAAATTATTGTGTTTCATTATTCCCCAAATATTCAATTATTTTTAAAATATACCAAACTTTATCCCTAACCATTTGTAAACATGTATAATTTAAAATAGGAATTATTTTTAAGAAAATAATTTTGTGATTGTGAAAATTTTAATTTTTAAAAAAATCAACAATTATTTAAAAATTAATTGTTTTAAAATAAAAATAGATTTTATAACTCTTTGAAAAAATAATTATGATCTTTTAAAAATATATTATAAAAATATTACAAAAAAATTCAATTTATGAATCTATTTAATGAAAATTAATTTTCTATTAATATAATAATTATTTATAAAATTCTAATTAAACATTTCTAACTTCTCAAAATACCAAAACTTATTTTATCATTTCTAAAACATTTATTTGCTAATTCTAATATATTGATATGTTATATATTTATTTATATTATTAAAACAAATATTATTTATACTATCAGAGGTGATTTACAATTCTATTGGATTGTTTAGTAGTCAGAAGGGTGGCATTACTATTCCAAAGGTCATGGTAATATTTCATCGGTATATGTTCCTCTTGTTCCAGAAATAAAAATTATTACAACAATTATTCATTTATAAAGTTTGTACTGTGTTCTCTATGTTATTTTATGTTATTTATACTAAATGAAAAAATTAAAAAAGTGAATTTCCATTGATATAATTTAGGGTCATTACAGGTGTGTTGTGTTTAAAATATATAGAAGTCATGGTTTATGGTCTATTATAGTAGATATATATGTGTCATATATGTTGACCTCACTTGTTTTGATAATCTCAAATATGTTTTAATATTCTTTGAAAATCCCAAATAATGTTCATTCATATATTAATTATTTTTCCATCTAACTATTGAGTAGATAAGAATATCAAAATGGTATTTGGAATATGTTAATCAATGTTTATCTATGTTTATATTTACTTTGAAATAATTCTAACTCAATATGCATATGTGTTGTATAGAATAGATAAGTGTTATGTGTTAGATAACAGTGAAGTCAACTGTTATGCACATATCTACTGATACAGAAATACCAATGGGTACATAGTCTACCGATAGACAAAGGTTACCTATAGAATGAATAAAAAGAGTCACTAAAAAAGAACAGAGCTACCGGTATGTATAAGACTTCTGATATGCAAGTCTACCATTACAGAAAGGTCACTGATACCCAGAACTACCGGTATGTATAAGTCCACTGGTAAGAACATTCCATAGATAGATCAAGTCTACCGATATAGAAAAGCTACCAATATGAAGTCCACCGATAAAGAGCTTCTGATAAAAAGTCTATTGATAAGTATAGTTACCGATACAGACAAAGTCACCAATATGAGTAGCTACTAGTACAAGCATGTTACTGATATTCAAGAAGAGCTACTGACAGACATATACCAATACAAGAAGAGCTACCAATAGAATCTGTAACTAATACGCAAAGTAACTGTAACACTGTGTAAGTGTTACCAATACATGTCCACCAACAGAGAGCTATTGATTGAAGATGAAGTTAACCAGTCACTGTTACTCAAACTCTATAATTTTTTTAATATTATTAAAATAATCATAATGGTCATATTTTATTGTTTTAATTTAATTAATGTTATTTAATGATAGTTTTTGGCATTTTAGGGAATCTAACATCTTACCGTTGAAAATGTAATAATTCCCATTGCTAGAGATGAAAGCTATAAAAGGAAGAACAAAATCCAGGAAGAAAAAGGAATTAAAAGTAGTGTACATACACAATAAAGAAAGGCTACATTCACACAATTGTATACTTGAATAACTCAAGACATATACGAGGCCATTCATACTATAAGAGAACACAAGATAAATCATGGTCAATAAATAAAGAACTAAAATGATCTCTTCATACACTTTAGATGATAAAACTGAACATGAAAATCATGGAAGAAAACGACATTCTGTTTTCAAGACAAAAAACTGAGAAGAACTTAGATGTATTTCTACTTAATCAAAAGGAGTCCAGAGCTGTACTTCAAACCACTAGAGCATTCTAAATTATTATATACTTTCTTAGTTATTCTTTTACTTACCATTGAGCAGTGTGTGTACTCTGTATATTTCATAAACACACTGACTCCTTTGCTAAAATGGAGGATTTAATCCTCACTCACTCTTTCCCTATACACTTATTTCCCACTATGGATAGTGTGAGATTTCAAGTAGAACCCGGATAACTTGTTTTCTATTATGTTATTTTCCCCTGAAGAACTGTGGTAGAGGTCTTAGTACCTAGAAAGTATTTGCACTATTCATTACCCTGATCCAGGGTATGGATCAAAATTTATATAAATTGTTTGAGAGGACTAAGTCTCGGCATGAGACTGAACCTCTTATTTAAAAACTGTTGTGCTTACTTATTTTGGTTTTAATCTATATTGAATAATCTGCTGCTAATTACTTTGAAATATAAAATTGTTTTATATTTACTTTTATAGTTAATCTATAATGTGTTTGTAACTATTGTAAACCAGTAGGTTAGTTTCAAAAGAAAATTTAATCTTCTGATTAAATTGATTGAGACCTAATAAATCTTTTGAGAACCTAATCGAATCCTTACAAATTAAAAAATTCACTGCAGATTAACTTGTTTTATAAATTGGGGGATTTTTATTTGAAATATTTTTAACAGAAATTTTTAATTGGAACTCAATTCACCCCCCCCCCTCTTGAGTATCCACTCTGACCAATATTTGGTATCAGAGGATTTTTTCTTATTTATAAAGGATATCCAAATAGTCTATTTTTCATCTATGATTTTAGTAGTCTCTTAATGATCTCAAATTTCGATTAGTTCTAAATATTATTTCTTTAAATATATTTTCTAAAATATGATTATGGATAATAAACAAGAAGGTGTTGCTACCAACATGATACTGTTCTTTAATGGTACAAATTTTGTCCAATAGAAACTTAAAATGATAGTTCATTTGGAAAGTATTGTATTTGACATCTGGACTGCTATAGAGACACAATATAAGATTCCATAAACTGAAAGGAACACTTTTGATGAACCTAATAAAATAGCCCATAATAATAACTGTAAAGCAATGAATGCTTTATAATATGCTTTAGGTGAGGTATAATTTAATAGAATATCTTCTTGTAAAACTGCTTATGAAATCTGGGACACATTGGACATTTCCAATGAAGAAACAAAAAATGTAGAATGAATGTGACAAAACACCTACTCTCCTAAATATGTTAATTTTAAAAAGAAGTTTGATGAACCTATTTCTGACATGTATCTCAGGTTCATTGTGATTTTCAGCACTATGAGCTTCACTTGGAAAAGTTGTTCCGATAAAGGAGATGATTATGAAAATACTATGATGTTTGCCAGAAAGATGGAGAGGAATATCTATCCCAATAAGAGAATTGTGTCATATTAGTTCACTACCAGTTAAATAATTAATTGGTAATTTGATGATGTATGAAGAAGAGCTGAAAGTAAACAATGAGAAAGATGTGGAACCAAAAAAAGTCTGTAGCATTTAAATATACTACCTCAATGAAGGAAAGACAATGAGAAAGTTCACATACCTTTTGAAAGCTCAGCTAGTAAAGATTCAGATTCTGATAGTGATGAATAGATGGCTCAGATAGCCAAACAGTTGAAGAAGTTCTACAAGAAAAAGACATTCTTTAGAAAATTTAATTATAAAGATAAATATGACAACAAAGGTCTTTGGAAGAAGGATTGTAAGAAAGATGATAAAGATGATGATAAAGTATGTTATTAATGAAAAAGGAAACGACAAATTAAGGATGAATTCCCAAATTTAATGTTAAAGAAGAAATATTACTACAAGGATAGAAAATATAAGAAACTCATGATGGAAACCTGGAGTGCTTCAGAAGACTGCACAAGTGAGTCTGATGTTTCTGATTCTAAAAAGAATCATGAAAACATGTGTTTCTTGACTAATACATCGGAGGTACCTATTTCCCCTGTGCTGAATGATTATTATTCTATGAATGAAATTAGTGATGATAAAATGTATAATGTTGAATAGATTGAATAAATTAATATTCTAGATGAAACCTGTAATGAATTGAAGGACATGTATAAGACCTTGATGAAACAACATGTTTTGACCAGCTCTATCAAATATGCACTTGATATAGAAAAGGAAAAACAATGCTCAATTACATAAGGAAAATACAGAAATAAAATTGTCCAATGAGAAATTAAAAAGGACATATAGAAATTCACAAATGGAAATAATACCTTAACTCAAATTCTAGAAAAATGAGTGGCACCAAAATATATTACTAGAATAGGCTATCATCCTGGACAAAGGAAAATTACTATAAATATATTTATTCCTAAATCTAGATAGAATGTTTCTAGTACTTGTTATAGAAAATACATATGCTTGAACAGGTTATTCACATGGTTATAGATCAAATAATGTTTAACATTCAAAATCTATTGAATATATTGATTGTATGAGACCCATTAAACAAATTTGGGTGACAAAAAGTTTGATTGTTAACCTCTCTGGACCCATGAAAATCTAGGTACAAAAATCAATTTATGTTTTTACCTGTTTTGTAAGAAACTTGCTTGAAAATTTACCATAAGAAGGTATGGTACTTGGATAGTGTATGTTCAAGGCATATGACTAGAGATTACTCATGCTTCAAGAGTTTAATCAAAGTTGATGGAGGCCATGTCACCATAACTTATAATTGAAAAGGAAAAGGCATCGGCTTAAGACAATTGGTAACACTGATTCAGTTTTAATTTCCAATTTTTTAATTATTTATGGACTTAAGTATAACATGTTATGTATTTCTAAGCACTGTGATGATGGTTTTAATGTTAAATTTGAAAATAATTCTTTTTTTTTTGTTTTTAATTATAAAAATATTTCAGTATTTCTTTCTTTGAGAAATAAAAATTTCTATGTTGTTGATTTGAATTGCTTGGCTAAACAAAACATTACATTCTCGAATTCTTTTTATAAAGACTCTTTGATATTGAAAAAAATATTAGGACACTGTAATATTCATTCACATAGAAAACTGACTAGGAAAAACATAGTTAGAGACCTACCTAAACATGAATTACAAGCTGATAATGTTTGTAATCCCTATCAAAAAAGAAACATACATAAATTTTCTATTAAATAAATGAAATAAGATTCAACTTCTCAACCTCTCTAGTTGGTTCACATGGACTTGTATGGACCCTCTAGAGTTTCTTGTTTAAATGTGAAGCATTATGTCTATGTCTTAGTAGATGACTATTCTAGGTACACATGGGTCTTCTTATTAGCTCACAAAAGTGAATCTTGTTCTTATTTTATTAAATATTCAATGTCTGTGGAAAACCATTATGGACATAAGGTTAAGACATTGAGATGTGATCATGGTCGTGAGTTTGAAAATCATGAGATTGAATTTTATTTCTTAGAGAATGGCTTTAGTAAAAAAAATTCTGCCCCTAGAACAACTCAGCAGAATATTGTAGTAGAAAGAAGAAACAATACTCTTCAAGAGATTGCAAGAACGATGCATAATGAGTATGACCTGCCAATTTACATTTGTGATGAAGTTGAAAATACATCTTTTTATATTATAAATAGAGTCTTGATTATACATGTTATCAAGAATAAACATTATGAGTTATGGAACCATATGAAACCTATGGTTAATTAATTTAATGTTTTTGGTTGCAAATTCATTATTCTCAATAAAAAATATAATCTTGATAATTTTTTTTCCAAGATTGATGAAGTAATTTTCCTAGGTTATTCAATTACTAGAAATGATTATAGTGTTTTTAATAAAATAATCAAATGTGTGGAAGAATATGTTCACATCAAGATTGATGAAATTGATCCACATGAACCTAAATCTTCCATTGAAAATGATGAAGAAGACTTGTCTATTTTCAACCTTAATGATAAAATAAATGAACCTATTGTAAATACATCTAGTTCTGGAAATATTCCAAAGCATTTTTTATAGAGCCTGAATCTAGAGAAAAACCTGAAAATTCTAGTCTTACCTTTACTAGATCTACTAGGATTCTAGAGAATCATACATTAGATGTTGTAGATTGTAATCGTGATAGAGGGACATAGACTAGAGCTTCTCTAAGAAACCAGGTTGAACATCAATCGTTTCATTCATAGTTAGAACCTAAAAATATCAATGATGAAATCAATGATGAATTTTGGGTGATGGCTATGCAAGAATAATTAAATCAATTTTAATTAAACAATGTCTAGAAAAAAGAATACAAACCAAATGAATCATTGACCATAGGCTCTAAATGGGTCTTTAGAAATAAAGATTATGAGTCTAGAAACATTGTTAGAAATAATGAAATGCTAGTTGCACAATGGTATATTCAAGAGGAAGTAATAGACTATGAGGTAACCATTGCCACAATAGCTAGATTAGAAGCTATTAGGATTCTACTTGCATATGCTGCTCATTTGAATTTCATGTTATATTAAATGGATGTTAAAAGTGATTTTATAAATTTTTTTATAATTGAAGAGTTTTTTGTTGAACAACCACCTGAATTTATTAATCCTCATTCTTGAAATCATGTTTTTACGATATCTAAAACATTATAAGGTTTGAAACAAACTCTATGAGCATGGTATGATTAAAAAACAACATTCTTAATTCAAAAGGTTCTACAAAAGGGATTGATGATCTAACTATCTTTATCAAAATAATTTCTAAAGATGTTCTTCTAGTATAAATTTCTGTTCATGATATTATTTTTGGATCTTTTAAAAATACTTTGTTTATTTATTTTTCAAAGAGTATGGAAAATGTATTTGAAATGAGTTTAATGGGAGAACTGAAATATTTAATTAGATTTTAGGTTTTTCAAAATGAAAATTATATTATTTTAAATCAAAGTAAATATACAAAGTATATTTTAAAACGCCTTGGCATAGACATTATTACGGAATGTGATACACCCATGAATACTATCTGTAATTTGGACATTGATGAATCTAGGAAGCCAGTTGTTCAAACCAATTAACGAGGTATGATTGGCAGTCTACTTTACCTTACTGATAGTTGAACATATATTATGTTTAGTGTGTGTATGTGTGCAATATTTTAAGCTAATCCAAAATAATCCCATTTTCTTTCTATTAAAAGGATTTTCAAATATCTTAAACATACTAAAAATTTAGGTTTGTTTTATACAAAAAGACTATCTTTTGATTTAATAAGTTATTTAGTTGCTCACTTTCCTGTTTACAAGTTATTAGAATTAGAACATCTGGAACCTGTCATATTCTAGGTATGTTCCTAGTATCGTGGTGTAGTATGAAGCATAATTCTGTTGCATTATCTTCTACTGAAGTACAGCATATAGTAGTTGGTAGTTGTTTTGCACAAATTCTGTGGATGAAACATACTTTATTGGACTATGGATATGAATTTAAACATATATCAATAAATTTTGATAACACAAGTACAATTAACATCTCTAAGAATCATGTGTCCCTCTCTAGGACCAAACACATTGATGTCATGAAGCATTTTTTGAGAAATAATAAGAAAAAAGTTGATATTACTCTTGAATTTATAGGTACTGAACATCAATTAGTTTCCATTTTTACCAAGACATAAAGTTCAAATATGTTAAGGTACATTAGACATGAATTAGGAATTATAAAATCTATTAGTTAGAACCCTCAGTGTTATACCTTATCGGTATGAAAGCTCACTGTTATACCTCACCTGTATGAAACCTCACTGTTATACATCATCGGTATGAAACCTCACTGTTATACCTTACCAGTATGAAACCTCATAGTTATACCTCACTGGAATAAAACCTCACTGTTATACATAAATGGTATGAACATCACTAATATACCTCACTGTTAGTGGACCTCACCGTTTGGAATTCCCACCGGTAGACCCTAACAATAGTATGCATTGTTTTCAACTTCTATCTTTTTCCATTGGAATCTGTATTTTCTATACATTACTCATTATATTTTAATTATTTATTTTATGATTAAAAAATGATAAAACTATGTCTTAGTTACTACTCAATCCACTGAACTCTAATCTCTCAAACCCGACTCCTTGAATCCTAAAATCTCGCAAAAACCATATATTCTTTAATCTGGTGATGGGAAAAACAAAATTTCCGACTGTCATAGATGTCATTGATGAGCCAAATTCAAAGAAGCATGAGACAGGGCCTAACACATGTAGTAGGGTTAGTAGAACTACGTCGGGTAGGTATCCCGTGAACCCACATTTAAAAAATAGAGATATTGTAATTGAGTAAGAGCTATGTGCAGAATGACTAATGTCTAGTAAATAGTTATATTTCGAGGTGATGGAAGATCAGAAATGGGTAGAATGCATCTTGAATAATAATGGCCCCTAGTATCTGAAGAAAGTAAAAAAGTTCTATGAGTTTGTCAGTATTGAGAAATTTGATGAAGAAAATAGAATGATTTCATTGGTTAAAGGCATGGAAATAGATTTTTCATCAGTTGAGAGGGATGAGTACCATAGAGTACCACATGAATGAGTTTTTGGATATTCATCGAAGACAGTGCCACCTACATGTGACCTATATGATTATGAGACTGCCTTAGAGGAGCTCACTAGTAGTGGATAGAAGAGAAAGGTGGTGGCTGCTGAAATTGATGGAGAAAATAGATTGTTTTTCAAATTTGTGCAACATGTTCTATGTCTATGAAGAGGGGACTTTGCAACATTGAGATATCAAGATAACTACCTGTTACATCTCATGAAACATGGTGTGATGGTGATTCTATGCAGGTTTCTAATGATTCAAATGGAGGATATGACTAGACCAAAATCAAATAACAATGCTTAATTCATGGCCAAGTTGATCTCAGTTATGATTAATGTAAATGCAGTAGCTGAGTATCTGAATGAGAAAGTGGTGGTATGAAACATCTTTTGTATCACAAGCACAGTGTGTATGTACATGAAGATAATCTAGAACTCATGGAATGGGGAGTATGATACTGATGATAAGAAGTTGTATGATAAGTAAAATCCTTTGGATCTTCCTTCTAGTCCAAAGAATGTGAGGGATCCATGTCTTGGACCTAATGAGGAGGAGCCAATGTTTAGTGATGATTCAGAAGAAGAGGAATCCTCTACAGTAGATGGAGGAGATCCGAACATGCCTTCTTGCCCAACTCCTAAAATTGTATCACAAGAAAAGGGAAGTTCTTCTTTGAACCTACCTTGAAATGGAACTATTTTGGGTGTAAGAAATGAAGAGGCACCAGTGGATGTGAAAGACCTATAGAGATCAAAGCTACAAGAGGCTACACTAGAGAATGAGGAAGTAGAAAGAGAATCTGAAACTAAAGCATCTGCTTCTGCCACCTTGAGTTTGAGTCCTCTGATTAGTTGTTATGATGTGCCTTTAGAGTATGTTCTTGTTGAATTTGATAGAACTACTCTTATTCTCGAAGAGCCTCCTGTTGTTTGAGAAATTGTGATGGTTGTGCAAGATTCTTCTTAGGAAGACCGAAAATCCTAGGTTGTTATTTATGTAGTTGAGAATGAACCAGTTGAGGGGGAGTATCCAAGTAGATTTTTAAGTGTATCAGTGGCTGTTGAGATTGAAGACTTGGCAGAGGACCCTGGGATTGTATTTTGTGGATTGGATTATCCAAATTCTGATAATGAGACATCCCGTAGTCGATCAGATGTTAATTATGATATTCTGTCTAAGATATTACCTGAGTATATGGTAGGAAGAGCTGATCTGGATCAAATGAAGTCTGATCTTAAGACATATTTTGTGGAAGATATAAGAAATATATAATCATTCTTAGTGTCATCCGTTTAATCAGTTTTTGAATGACATAGTGTTCAATATTGTGTCTGAAAGAGAACCTGTTGTTGTGCCTACTAATATATTTACCTGAGATGACATTGAATCTCTGAAGGCTAAGGTGAAAGTGTATTTGAGTGATTATTTTGCCGAGTAAAAGTGTCTATTTGTTGAAGAGATTAGAATTATGGAAAAGTAGTTTGAACTCTCTCTTGGTTGTAATGTGTCAACCTTTGTGGAAGATATTGTGGATGAAATCACAGCTTTCTGGAATCAAGTTTCTAGCATGGAAGATGATGTTTATGTTATTATGAGAGTAGTTGTATTTATAGAATCCAATATGAGTTCTAAATCTCAAGAAGACAAGGATTTGGATTATGTGAAGAGTGTAGTTAGCCAAATGGTCTCTGTTTTTTGAGGAGTTCAATCATTCCATAACCAAGGAATGTCAGCAAACAAGATTTTGTAGTGGAAAAATTTTTTAGTGGGATAACTATAAGTTTCAAGGAAACTGTGTCTTTTTATATTGGTTCCCTTTCTTCAAGACCTTCAATATAATTGGATCAGATTAGAGATTTGATGAAGGTGGAGAATGGTTCAGTTTCAACTTGTAGCTCTATGGACTCATCTTTCATGACCCAAGTGGTGTCTACCACTAGAGATATATTGAATATTGTCGAAGATTATATTAGAGAATCTTATGCTTCTCAAAAAGAAGTTAAATACAAGGTATATAACTATTTTCGGAAGATCTACAACAATCATCATCTCAACATCCATTTCAATACTATGTAAGAGAACATGAATCCACCTCATGAAAATCAAGACTTCAATGAACAAGTCAGCAAGCTCATAGAGTTGAACCCTGCACCAGAAAAATTCATGGGGAACAATGATGATTTCTTTTCTACTATGGAAAGAGGAGGAGGATTTATAATGGACTTAATAAATCTTTTATTTCCCTTGTTGCATGTTGATGCTCAACCCGTGATTTTACGTCCATCTTTACCTTCCTCTGCCACTATTACTTCTCCTGCTCAGATGACACTATTCCAAGCCATCCGTAGCCTTACTCCTATGATCAGTCCTAGAGCTACACAGTACAGGCAGTGAATAGTTTTAGTAGCTCAGCCTCCTATGATCATTTATTATGTTCCTAAGCCTCTACCTACATCCACATAGTCTGAGTCTACCTCAGATCCCAAAGTAAAATTCCACTAGGACATTCAGGATGTGGATTTAATTGTGGCTAAAACATTTGATAGGAATCACTTGTATTTGTTTTTGTTCCCTTTTTGTATTTCTTTGTATCTTTTTGTACCATGAAATCCAAATGATCTTATTCCCTTTTAGATTCTGATATTTTTCTCTTTTTTTATTTTATTGTTTTTGCTAATCACAAAGGTGGTGTAAAATGATGATGAGAAATGAAAAGGGGGGGACATGAGAAGCTAGATATATGATCATAAAAAAGGGGGAGACCTATGAGACTTATGAGAAATATAATTTTACCTTATAATACCTCTGATTCATTTGTTTCATAATTCTAGTATTTTTTTATTTTGTTTTTATTATTATCTCTGATATAATTTGATTTAATGCTATATCCTCTGATACATTAATAATTATTTTGAAATTATAATATCATAAGTTTTGATTATAAAAAAGGTGGTGATTGTTGACCTCACCTAGTTTGATAATCTCAATTATGTTTTAATATTCTTTGAAAATCACAAATAATGTTCATTCATATATTAATTACTTTTTCCTCCTACTATTGAGTTGATAATAATATCAAAATTTTCGTTGGAATATGTTAATCAATGTTTATATATGTTTATATGTACATTGAAATAATTCTATGTCAATCTTCATATGTGTTGCATAGAACACATATGTTTTATGTGTTCGATAAGTGTTCAGTCCACTGATATGCACATAGATACTGATATAGACAGACCTACTGGTACTTAGTATACAGATAGAAAAATGTTACCAAAAGAATGAATAGACAGAGTCAATGAAATAAAACAGAGCTACTTGTATGTATAAGACTACCGGTATGCAAGTCTACCGTCATAGAAAAGTTCCTGACACACAGAGTTACCGGTATGTATAAGTCCACCGGTAAGCACATGACAATGATTGATCAAGTCTAAAAATACACACAAGATACTAATAAGAAGTCCACCAATAATGATATGCTGATACAGAGACAATCGATACATATACTTACCGATACAGACAGAGTCACCGATATGAGCAGTTACTGGTACAAGCGAGTTACTGATTGGGAAGAAGAGCTACTAACAGACAACTACCGATACAAGAAGAGCTACCTATAAGTGGGGTAAAGGTTAAGAAATTTAACTATTACAATGAGTTATCATTACCGTTACATGTACACCGACAGAGAGCTACTTATGAAAGATGACTATTAATCTATCACTGTTACCCAAACTCTCTATTTTTTCTATATTATTAAAATAATGCTAATGGTCATATTTGATGATTTTAATGCAATTAATGTTATTTAATGATAGTTGATGGTTTTTCAGGGAACCGTACCTCATACCAATGAAAAGTAGATCATTCCAATTGATAGAGATGAATTCTATAAAAGCATGGACAAAAGAGGGGTAGAAATAGGGATGAACAAAAGTGCGGATACACAATAAAGAAAAACGAAATTCACACAGTTGTATACATGAATAACTCAAGAAATATTTGAGGCAATACATAAAATAAGAGAAAACAACATGAATCATGGTCAAGGAGTGAATAACTAAAATTACATCTTCATACACCCAAGCTAATCAAACTGAACCTAAAAATCAAGGAAGGAAACGACACACTATTTTCAAGACAAAAACTAGAGACAGACTCAGAAGAATTTCTGCTCAATCAAAAGGATTCCAAAGCTGCACATCAAATCACTAGAGGAATTCATACTCTTATATACTTTTTTAGTAATTCTTTTAATTAACTTTGAGATGTGTGTGTACACTTTATATTTCATACACACACTGACTCTTATGCTGAAATGGAGGATTTAATCCCAACTCACTCTTTTTCAGTACTCTAATTTCACACTGTTCATAGTGTTAGAGGACAAATAGAACCTAGATAGCATGTGAGCTATTGTGTTGTATTCCCATGAAGAACTATGGTAGAGGTCTTAGTACATGGATAGTCTTTGAACTATTTTTTTACCTCGATCCAGGGTGTGTTTTAAAATTTTTATAAATTTTTTGAGAGGACTAAGTCTCAGTTTGAGACTTAACCCCCTGTTTTAAAACTGTTGTGCTTACTTATTTTGGTTTTAACTTATATATAATATTTCAACGCTAATTACTTTGGAATATTAAATTGTTTTAATATTACTTTGATAATAAATCTATCAAGCGTTTGTAACTATTTTAAATCATTAGATTATTTTCAAAAGATAATTTAATCATCTGATTAAATTGACTGAGACGTGATCAATCTTTTGAGAACCTAATCGAACCCTTACACTTTTAAAAATTCAATACAATTTATCTTGTTTTATAAAATGGGTGATTTTTACTAAAAATATTTTTAAACGAAATTTTTAATTGGAACTCAATTCACCCCCTCTTGAGTATCCACTCTGACCAACAATATGTTTTTCATAACATTTTAATTTTAGTTTTAGAAGCTTCTTCATGTTTATCTAGGTATCTCATGGATTTGTAAATTATATTATATAATCAAATGAGTAAAAATGTACCATTTTGGTAATGGATCGAGAAACCTAATTATAGTGAATCTCATGTTGTTTCAGGGTGTGAATCATTATTGTTATAGACCTTTTGATAAATGGACAACAATGAAAGTGGTGGGTGTGAATAATATTTGGTAACATTAAAAAATTATTTATACATTTTTCTATTTTTTAAATCAATAAATTTTCAATGTGAATGATTTAATCTTTCTTCTCTCTTCAATTTCATTCATTAATTTCAAAATAGTAAAAAGGAGAGGAAAAATAGGAATATATATTTACAAAGATAACCTCTATGAATGAGAAGTATAATTTTTGTTGTCATACTACAAAACATGAGGTCATAATAACAACTAGTAAAAAACCATGAGCTTTACACTGTTATCTCCCAACAATGAATAGTTTGCATCCAAATAATATGTTTAGTGAATAACACAATATATTAGATTATTCACCTTTATAATTTTTTGTAGGTGAAATTATAAATATACAATGATAGAAATATAGATTGATTAAATTTTTTATATAATTTTCCTTTATTTTCATCCATTTTATAATAGTATGTATCTTTTTTTTTTCTATGTACATCGCTATAAACATGATCTTAAACAACTCATCATTGTATAAAATTGATATGAAAATAATTATTCAAATTCAACATATCTATTGTTATATTATTATTTTCCATTATTTTATATCATTGTGAATATGTCCCTTCTTCTCCATTCTCAACTCTTATATTCTCTTCCTCTCCACCTTCTTTATTATTGTATTTAGTGAAAAATAGAATACAATGGGAATCCCTTTTTCTTGATATATTTAAGAATTATAGAAAGGTAAATACTAGAATCTCTTTTTTTTGATACAGTAATTTTATTTTATATTATGTATTAGAACAATAAATCAAAAAACACATTTCAATCAAAAAATTCAATGAATTTGTATATTATATTTTTAACTATAATGTTGGTTACACTGTTACATGAACTTTTCTTCCATTAAATCACATATAAACTATTTTTCATAACATAAATTAAACAATAATATTCATTGATTATCCAAAAAGGTTCCTAATGAATCACATATTGACTTCAAATAAATTGTGGATATTATTTTCCGTATCATAGCACCATCATTTTTTTCATCAATGTGACATTTATCAGAGTAAAAGTTGTATTATATTATTTTTTATATTAATTTATTAATTAAATTATAATGAATTTTCTTTTTTTACTCATCATTTTAATTCGATGAGAAATTTCATATTCAACCATGTATTTCATCAAATGGTTTTCACAATTTTATCTTCAATAATCATATGTACCACATCTATATATAATCAATACCATTTGTTAAAATCATTGAATCCTTGGATCTTATATGATGAATATTTCAACCCACAATGAACCATGAATATTGGTTTATTTTTCTAAGATACTTAATAAATTGACGAACCGTGAATGCGGATACCTTTAGTAATCACATTCATCATTTATGAAATCATGTAACATTTCATACAACACCTTGTATATCAACAAATCCCATTGAATATATCTAGTTTCATTTACCATCACTATTAGAAGTCATTGGATTGGGGATCATTGTTGATCATGATCTTGAAAATCCACATGTAATGTGTTAAACACGGATTAAAGCTATTGAAAAACAATCCAAAAAATGTTGAAAAAAAGTATTTTTTTTCCTTATATGAACAATAGATAATGATAAGATTTAAATATAGAAGATTCTACATCAATAATTTCATGGTTACAGTGGCCCCCTCTCATCTTATGGTCTCAAAACGTAAAAGAACTTATCTTACAAAAGAGTCTCATACCATAAAAATATCTTGGTAGTGCCTCTTACTTTCCCATAACCACAACTTGTATAATGAGAAGGATTGTGCAGAACCTCCTACAATTTCACCGTCTCACCCAACAATCACATTATCACACAAACTGTTGCACATGCACACCTACAACACAAAACATCACATCGATCAAAGATTCACATGTCGTCTTCACAATCTATCCTATTTGTGTAGTAAACCATTGATGGGTCTATGGTAGAAGATGATAAACTAGTTTGATTGGGTAGTTCATATCAGTTAAATTTGATGATGTATGTTATTTAACTACCTATTCAAATGGATGAACAGTGTATCACATAAGTCATAGTCCAACATCCATTCATCATTTAGGTTTTTGACTCTTAATAAGAAATCACATTTTTTAGTTGTTCAATTCTAGTAAATGTTTGTACACTATGATTACTCTACATCATTAATCATGCAAACATAATATGTGGTTATTTAGGCTTTTATGTGAAATGTGTGCACTCTATAGGTTCCCTATGATGGTTCTCCATATCCCTTCCCCCTTCAGATAACCATGTAGGATGTCTCATTTTTGGTGAGATCATCTCCCACATGTGAGGTCGAGCTATCCTCTTAGATAGTTATTGGTTATCTATTTATAATACTAAAACCCTATAAAAATAATTATTTAAATATTCCAAAATTTTATAAGGAATTAACAAATATCATTGAAAACATATAATAATCTTCCTTTGTATTATTATTAAATTATTTTAATTATCCATGAATCCCATTAAACCAATAAAAAACATGAATGAATGTAATTTAAAAAAATCTTCATATATGATCTATAAATAATATTTGATAAGAATGAAACAACTTCTTTGGATTTATTCATCTCCAATAGGTATCTTCTTCACATCGTATTGATATATATTTGAAAAAAATTACAAATCATATATGGTTTAGTCAACAATATCACCCTTTATATTTTATGATCAATACCCATATAGAAAATATATGACAATATCTTTCTGGACATATATCCCACATTCATTTAAATGATTTTTTTCATATTATCTTATCCTTATTGAAAAAATAACTAGAACATGGGAAAAGTGGTTTCAATTCACACATAATAATTTTCTATCAACTATTTCACTCTATGTTTAAAAGCTAAATTATCACTGTAGAAAATAATTGGTATTGTCAAATTAGATAACAATATCTCTTAAAAATAATAAATAAAAAATCAAATATAATTTTTTTTAATCACTGACCAAAAACTCATCCGGTCACTTAAAAAAATATTTTCATGTAATTCAAGTACAAAAACATGGTTTTGGAACTTCGTTGGAACAAATATATATATATATATATATATATATATATATAAATCTCTTATGTAATTGATTAATTCAATATCACCCTAATAAATTTATAAATTAATATTTTTTATAATGGATGAGATACAAGTATTATGTACTCCATCAATAAATATTTCTAGTAAAATAATATTAGAATATTCAGATATTCAGGAGGAATACAATTTTCGAAACATCCTCTTCATTATTCACTGTTATTATACTCAAATATATATTAAAAATTTTATTAATAGTTTTATATATATTTATTATTAGAATGAAAATAATTCAATTATTTACCAAACATTCAAATGGATCTGAATCAATTGTCTGTTTAGATATGAAAATTTCCCCAAATGCTTTGGGCATGTAATTTTTAGTGATTTTTCATTATAATAAAAAATAATAATGATGAAACAAATATGAAATCATCTTCCTCATTAAAATTTAGAAAACCATTTAATCATGGTGAATTATTTATCTCTATTGTCCTACATTGAGGAAATTCACATCTCTTCTAGTTATCACTTTGATTTAATAATTTACCATCAATTATTAGCATTAAATATTCATATAAAATAAATAAAATATTGAGTAGACTAAAGAGTATCTTCCATTATTCTCAATTGATAGAGCATGGTTATGATAATTTAAATAACCATGTTTCTCAATTTCCTCCACACATTATGTTATCAATTTTGAATTTTGATTATGATTTAAATTGAGGAATCATGGATCTTATTACTTACTCAATTTCATTTTTTGTGATTATAAACTTATCATGAGACTTTGTGGATCTTTTATCACATTTTGAAGCATTCATCTAACATTAGAACACTTCTTCTGACATAAAAATTATAGAGAAATATCAAAGAGTTTGTTCATCCCTACATCACCACATAAAAAACATGATTAACTCTTTTATTTATTTTTGTTAACATCAAGTATTTAAATTCTTGGACACAATATGGTATTTTTTTCAGTATATATATATTTTTTCCATTCATCTATTTTTTTATTCTCAAATTATTTTGAATCAGTTAAATATGTTTCATTACTAACATTTATTAAAATTTTGGTCTTCCCACATAGAATAATCTATGAACCATTCACTATATAATTATAAAGATATGTTTCACTCATCACCATAATCTTCATAGAAAAACATTGAATTTAATTTTTTATATTTTTTTAATGATTCATCCATTTCCTTCTTAAAATTCACATTAGAAATCATGTTTTCACCATTATAATTCTTTTATTCCATGGTGGGTTCATAGATATTATTATGCTAGATTGTAAAGACTCGGTAATTTCATGGAAATTTTTTTTAAATACTTTGGATTTTTATGAGTCTATGGCTTCTGAAGCAACTTGATTCCCATGCCCGATGTGCCCAGAATCAATTTCTGAAGTTTAGCACAGGTAGGTTTAGTAAACGAATGAGAAGATTTTTCATATCTTTTGAAGAATTGCATGAAATTGAAATTTTAGGGCACCAACGAAATCACATCGCTGGTAATTTCTTTATGGGACCATTACCACCGTTTTCTTTTAAGAAGGTTGAGACTTTTTTTGTGGAAACAGTTTAAAATAAATAAAATTGTTGAATAATTTTATTTTATAACCTTGGATGTTAAACCCTCACCGGGGAACTTTTTGGTGGGCCAACAACCAACCAACTTCCCAAGTGTGGTTATATGAGAGGCGGGCCCACACGATCCCCAACCTTTCACCTCCCCCTAAATTCTTTAACACACATTAAACTCCTCATAACTCTCATAAACACCCCCATTAAACTCCCTTGATTAATGTTGACAACTCTCCCATTTTTATGGAACCTGTCACCTCCTCTTCTCTCCCTCTTTAACTCTTTCCAACACAATAATTTAATGAATTCAACGACATCAATTAATTCATTAAGTGGATTAAATTTATGTTTTTAAATTGGATGTGCTCATAAAATAATAGGAGGAGCCTATTATTTTATTTTGGGAGGGATTTCATTGTACTAAGGACGATTGGGAGAGAACTCTTATGATGAAGGTGTGAACTCTTGTGAAGAAGAAGAGAACTCCTCTCTTGATGAAGAATGACGTATCTTCAATGAATAATTCTGGTTCAATGAAGAATGATGACATACACTGACGTCATCTATGAAACCTCACCCCATGATGGCGTCTTCCGCGATGCCCGAAGTACGCCATCAATTTTTGAGGTAGGGGTTTATTCTTGAATGTGAATGTTTTTGTACCCCGTTATTCATTGTAAACCATTGTTTACATATGGCCAATTGATATCGCTTTACACAAGGGGCACAGGCTGAAAGAACATGGCATGAAGACCCTCTGTTGATCTTGTTTATTATTTTTGGAATCGGAAACTGATGGCAGAGAAGGCATGACACCGTCGCGCTGTGCCGGTAATGAGTTGAAGGAAGCAGACACCGTCATGTCGGTTATGCAGGAGGAAATGCAGACCGATACATGAACCGCATCAGCTAATGAACCGACTGGCCTATTGGACGACCGAGCGAAGGGGTGCCGTGTCCCCAGGAGGGCGCTGTGCTAGAGAACCAGTCGGCCCTTTAGCCGAACGGGCGGAGCCGAACCGCGGTGCCAGGAGGGCGCTTCCCTAAAAGAACTGGCGGCCCACCGTGCCGACTGCAAGTGCTAGAAGGCCACCCGGCCTTGCCAACTGGTTTGGGAAGGGTGGCGCCGCCGGTTTGGATAGCTGGGGGGATGATCTCCCTCAGATCGCTGGGCCTTCGGGTCGAGCCAGCCGGGCCGCACGCCAAGTCGGGCTGCGCCGAGTCGGGTCGTGCCCCGCCGGGCTGGGCCGCAATGCTTCGGGCTTGGCCGTGCGCCTTCATGCTGGGCCGCGTCCTTCGGGGCGAGCTGAGTTTTCCATTGGACTAGTCCGACATCCCTTCCGGGTCGGACCCGTCAAACTAGGTTAACCCGACCCATCAGACCAATGGGTTAAAAGGGTCGGGCACGTTATTCACATAAACATGAATAACATAATGAATGCATGTTCGATCGACGTGCTGTCCATGGCACTGGGACCCTTTTTAATCAAAAGTCTTTTTGAGATTCTCTATGTGTGTTTTGGGAAAATTTGGTAAAGGGACAGGTTTTGAACGAGCATATTTTCAATCGGGACACTAGAATGGAAAAGCCAATATCTCTAATACCAGGCATCTGTTTGACGCGATGTCTATCGCATTGAGTTCCTTTTGAAGAGTCAGATATTCATGATACATCAACTATGGACTTCGTGACAGTTGATGTATCAATCCATTTTTTACTCTTGGAGTGGCCCCTCCCGGAATCGAGCACGCTTTGTGCTGGAACCCTAGAGATGGCTGCCACTGCGATGACTATGACGACTATACTGGGATCCTATGTAGGTTCAGCAGTGATGATGATTATGCTTGAATCATCCATGGTTTTAGCAGCGATGACGACTTTACGTGGATCCTACATGGGATTGACCGTGATGGTTACTGTACATGGATCCAACGTGTTTTCAGCATCGACAACTTCTTTACATGGATCCTACGTGGATTTGGATGAAGAGATGATTCAGAGGCTACATCTAATCATCTGAAACCCTCTTCATGAGAAGTATACCTGTGTGAGCTGAGTCTTGACATTAAATCATTATCATAGGTTTGATTGACTTCTTTCCTGTGTGGACTGGATTGTTCGTGGGCTCTGACGTTTGAGTCATACTGAGATTGATGACTTAGGTATATGTATGGGAATATACCTATGTAGAGTTAGTTGATACTTCGTGTTTGTATCTTTCCTTTGTGGTTTATCCATTGTGGATTCTGGGAGACCATCAGTGTTCTTAGGGTCCCTAATAAGTATCGTTATACTCACCCCTGCACGGGCATTGCCACCACTATGTTGTGTTGGTTATAGACGACAGACATCACAGATCGTGGTCGAGGCATGTGGATCTGGACGGTATCCGGAGGTGGACCACCTGGCAGGACGTACACGGAGTGGACGAACAGAACCGAGGTGCCGAAGAGACTATATTTACAAACCCTTCATGTCGGATTCTCATAGGATGACTCAGTGGTTACCAATTTACATCTATTTTACTTTCTATCCTAGTTATACTGTATATTCAATTGGGTTTTTATACTGGCCCATTTACTTTACAACACTTAATTTTGTACTCAGTTTAATTTGTGTTTACTCCAACTTGAATACTCTGTTGGGTTTGTTTACTTCTATAAAGGCGATTCCTTTCCTTTTATCAGGATTTACGACTTTATTACTAGTCACCAGCCACTGGCCTATGGATGGTGGGTTTGGGTTAGTCACATTATGGGCCACAAGGACGTGTCATGAAAAATTGTTATTAGAGGAGTCGGTTCTACCGCAGAACTCAGGATTATGATAATTTCATCTTAGTGAAGCAATTGTGTTAACAATAATGAGTGTGGTTTTCAGTCCAGGGAGTCCAGTGTTGGTGCAGCGACTAACGTATCCATACACCGGGACCATGACTTCTGATTTCTGACTCAGTGCTCGAAAACACTGATTTTATGTGTGTTACAAAATTTTTCACTGTGATTACATGTGTCAGCTCACCAGGTATATTGTACTAACCGTGGTCCACTAGTTTCTTCTCTGGATGGCCCCATGAAGGCATTAAGCTAGGGTTTCTAATTACGTGTGGGATGGTAGCCCATCGGGCGACGAGGCCTCTGTGTAGGGCCCCATTACAGGGGAGGCACCAGCGGTACGACTACTCGATGGGCCAAAGTTACCACCAGCCTCAATAGTGGAGAGTGCATGCCTACTGAGTAGGTTTGACACGTTTCAGTGATAGACGCCAACCAGTTTTCTTGGAGAGACAGACCCTCAGGCATATGAGGATTGGCTGGAAAATATAGTTAGAGTCTTCAGATTGGTAGGGACACCAGCTCACCTTATGGTGATATTTCCTACAAGTCTACTGCACGTAGTAGCAGGTAGATGGTGGAACCTGATGCTCCAGGTTCACAACAAGGCTTCTTTACTTTGGACAGACTTCGAGAGACTCTTTCAGTCGGAGTTAGTTCCTGCCACCCTCCTTGCGGTGCGCATCCAGTAGTTACTACTACAGCGATTGGGCAGCATGATAGTAGCACCGTACTCGGTGATATTTACCGACCTATCGCGCTACTCCACGGACATGGTACGTGACCCATTCTTCAGGGCCTGGACCATTGAATAGGGATTGAGGCATGAGATCAGGGATTCGATGATCACCCTCAGCATTCTGACGCAATTAGGAGTACTGGAGTGAGCCCTTCTTGTGGATAGCTTTTTGGCTGAGCCGACACCAACAACGAGATCCACCACAGAACGACACGTAGCTGAGTCTTCTGCAGCTGGAAGTAGATATATGTCACAGAGGTCCAATAGGACCAGAATATTTGGTGGGTGACCTTAGGATCCTGGTTCGGATGTGCGGGGCACACGCAACAGAGCCAGTCATACGAGAGGCAGGTAGTGCTATGCATGCGGCCTGCATGGACACATGGCTCATGACTGCCCGACCAGCCATGCATAGGATAAGTATAAAGTAGAGGGAACTCCCAGTCATAGGTAGAGGTTTGACCGTGGTTGTCCGCAGGGAGGAGGCAGACGAGGAAGAGGAGCTGGACGAGCAGCTGGTGGTGGACGATGCTTCGAGGCTCTACCACCACCACCACTAGGAGGGCCATCCCGACCACATGGAGCTGGCAGACATGGGTAGGTTCAGCTCCAGGTTTTTGAGAACTATGACCACGACGCACCTGAGATAATTCAAGGTACTATATGTGTCTAGTCTACCCTTTCTATAGTTCTTATAGACACGAGAGTGAGTCATTATTTCATTACCACTTCCCTTGTTCAGAGCTTAGTGATTCCAATAGATCAGTTGGCTTGATCATTACAGCTAGAGACTCTTACGGGAGTAGACTTGATGATTACTCACTGGTGCCAGCAATGTGACATTAATGTAGGAGGTGAGAGATTTTTTTGGGATCTTTTTGTAGTGGCATCGAGGCCTTACAATGTCATCATGGGGATGGATTGGATATCTACAGTCCTTGATCAGATCGACTATATTAGGGGAAAAGTGCGGTGTGTCCGCAATGATGGGAGCATGTTCACCTTCACTAGCAAGAAGGGAACCTTTGCAGTGCAGGATGGACATATAAAGAGGATAGGGTATCCAATCACACATCAGTTGGCTAGTATCATCCTGATAGTAGTTGATGTGTGGAGTCCGATTTTTCCTATTGTGGTGGATTAGTATGGAGACGTTTTCCCTGCTGACGTTCCAGGACAACCTCCTCGTAGAGAGGTAGACTTCTACATAGACCTGTAAACCGGGACAACATTGATATCTATTAATTATTATTGGATGTCTCTCGTCGAGCTTTGTGAGCTACAAGTACAGTTGGAGGACTTCCAGGGAAAGCGATTCATCCGACCTAGTGTTTCACCCTGGTCTTCTCTGATTCTGTTCGCCAAGAAGGTAGATGGGAGCTTATGACTATGTGTCAACTACTGTCGCCTGAATCAGGTGATCGTGAGTAACAAGTATCCAGTCCCAAGGATTGAAGACCTCGGAGATTAGCTCAAGGGAGCATGATGGTTCTCGGAGATAGATCTCAGGTCAGGCTATCATCCGCTCAGGGTTCGAGACAAGGATGTGCAGAAGATGACCTTTAGATGTCGGTATGGCCACTATGAGTTCTTGGATAGGCCCATTAGCATATCAAATGCACCAGTAGTGTTCATGAGATTCATTAACATGATCTTCCAGCCTTACCTCAATTGTTTTTTCATAGACTTTATCGATGACATTCTGATTTACTCCACTACTGAGGTGGAGCACGCCTACCACTTGTAGGTTGTACTGGACAAATTCCGAGAGCACCAGTATTATGGTAAGCTCTCGAAGTGCTAGTTCTAGATTCGAGAGGTTCACTTCTTTGGGAACATTATCTCGGAGGTAGGAGTTGCCATGTATCTTGCGATGATCAAGGAAGTACTTTCTTTTGAGCCACCCAGGAGCGTGATAGAGGTGCGAAGTTTCTTAGGTCTGGCTAGTTACTATTGGATATTTGTTCGAGACTTCACCAAAGTTGCATCACCGCTTCCAGATTTGACGAAGAAGGGGAAAAACTTCATGTGGTCAGATATATGTCAGCAGAACTTCCATGAGATGAGACAGATATTGACCACTGCGCCCATCTTGAGGCAACTAGAGGAGGGCATAGGGTACGTAGTTTACTGTGATGCATTAGTGACCAGACTCAGGTGAGTCCTGATGTAGGAGCGGGCAGTGATCACCTATGGATCACTGTAACACCTGATTTTTTTATGAGAAATATTTTGTTTTTATGTTATCTACATCATCAAAGGAATCGTTCACTACACACAACACTAGCTTGGCTTGATTTACATGCAATCGTGACCTTCCTCGATAGCTTGCATTGTACATAATACCGAGTTTCACTAAAAACTGATATGCTATTAAAATATTATTAAAACTAGCCGTTATGAATACTAATACCCACTTTTTGAAATTTTATAAATTTTACCATTTAAAATGCGTTTCAATTTTGGAATTGGAATATCGAAATTAGCCTAGGGTGAAATTTTGGTTTTTTTTTTGAAAACATTCATTTTTTGATGAATAGTGAAAACACTGGGTTACTAATTAAAATCCCAATTTTTATTTAAATAATTATTTAATTTATTTAAATTTATTTTAGGTCAAAATAGATACATAATACCCATATAATTTCAATGTAATCCATTGGATACATTTTATAATAATTTTAGATATATAAAAATTTTATTGAACTTTTCACCGTCTTTTACCCACCTCCTAGGAGAATTTAAAAATTTACATAAAACACAATTTTACCGCTTCTATGAGTATAATTTTAAAAATCTGAGAGACACTGTTGATATCATTATGTAAAATGTGGTTCGATGAGATGAAAATAATTTTTGGGGAATAGTAACTTTTAACTTTTATTTACCACGGTTAAAAGTAAATAGGGAAATTAAGTGTAAAAATGACATTACTATTACCCAAAAAAATGTTCTAATTATATTGGATATGTTTAATTCGACGAAAAAATCCTCAGGAATAAAATATGACCATTTAGGTCCACTTGGATTAGATTAGAACATTTAATATTATTTTACTTAAAGAAGAGATAAAATAGTTAAAAATCAAAGTTTAATAACTAATACATTTATAATATTAGGTTATATATAAGATAAATTAGACTATAAATATTCATTATAATGATAAAAATATTACCCACATAATGGTATTTTATTTATAATTATTAGACTATAAATTATTTAATTTATTTATGACACAATGATGATGCAGTAAATACCTTATTAAGAAAATATTAACATAATTGATGTTATAAATGCCCAAATAAATGTAATATTAGACTTTCAATGAATTAAAGTAATTTTATAGGTTAATATGAAACGTTATTGTTGATCTAATTATCTTTTTTCGAACTAATCATGTTGTTATAATTTTTACAAAAATCAATTTCCAAATAGTGTCAAAATTGACATAAAATAGTTTTTTAAAAAATATTATATTATTATTTGATATTTTATTCCAAAAAATATATGGTTTGGCCAAATTTCTTTGATAAGGATATATATATTAATAATAAACCCCATGGGGTTTGTTTGGCTTGTTATAATATGATTATTAACCATACAGTGTAAGAAAACAAAAAGACACAGTAAAAGTTAAATTATTTAACATAGAGTTTAATCTAAATGATAATGATAAAATAGTAACCTAAACTTGTCTAAAACATATTGGTTGAAAATATTTCGACCCATACCCACCTTAGCTTTGAAAAAAATTAATTTGGAGCTATTAAAAACCGAATATGACTTTATTATAATATAATATTTTATGTTTTCCTAAGGTACCCCTCACCTCCCTTATAAAAGGGCACCTCCTTCCTCTCCTCCCCACACCACATTGTGCCTTCATGCTCGACCAATCCCTACCAAAAACTCTTCTACACTTTCCTAGAAACTCCCTGTAGGTCTTGGTCTTCTTCAAAGACCATATTTAGTTCCCAAGAGGAGTTTAAGATGAGGCTCGTCAAAGAAGAGTTAATATCCATTACCGATCATTTCCAATATATTTTTTTTCAACTTCTTATTATTTTTTTGTTTCATGATAATGTAATAACATCAGTAATACTTAATTACATATATTTTATTATAAATATGAGACAACCCTATTTCACCCTATATCCTTCCTACATAAAATGAAATCACCGAGCGTGTGTACGTACGGAATACCATCTCCACGCCGTGGTGTAATCTGTTTTCCACCACCACCTTAATTGGATGGGTATAATGGTTTAATGAAAAACTATATATGATTATTGTAAAGTGATATTTATTCTTTTGTAGTATACATACACTTCAATACAATTCTACCATCATGGAATGATATCATCGCTTGTGCGTACGTACAGCCTACCGTCTCCACGATGTGATGCGACTCGTTCTACATGATCTTCCTTTAATAGTAATTAAATAAACGAATTGAATGAATAAATATGATATATATTAAACTAATAAAATTTTGTTTATGATTTATATATTATCTAAAAAGAATAATAAGAATTTACTCAGCAAAACACGCATACGAACAAAAAGCAATAAACACCCGAATAACAAGTAACAATGAAATATTACTAATAATATGCTTAGAATTTGACCATATATGATATCATATCAATGAGTACAATTCTAGAATAAGTCAATAGAATTATTTAAATCATTATAAAGGAGGTTTGGACACGTACAAAGCTTATCGGACCTAAGGTAACAGAAAATCTAACAATCTCATTTTTATTTGAGATTCTTTATACATTGGTATTTTCTGGGGTGTATTTATCATCCACATCCATGTTTCCTCAATATGTAATATTTTTCATAACCTCCTACAATTGATTAAATACAATTTTACCTATTGGTGAATTTCAGTAAAATATATGAAAGGAATCATTTATCATTTTCAATACGAGATACTTTTTGACTTTTCCGAAAAAAGTATGAGGAGAATGTTTTATTTAACATATATGGAATGAATGGTGTTATTGAACATTATTTCAATGAAGCTTTCTTTCTATGTTTTCAAGTTTATTTTTAATTATCTTCTTTTAGTTTAAATTATATGACATGTTAAGAAATGAAAAAATGTTTTTGATGTAGAATGGATATTTTCCTCAAGAATGGAGTTCAAATGTTTTATCAAAATTATTTTCCATATAACACTATATAAGGTTCTATTTATATCCCTTATATTACATTTATTTTATTATGTTATGATCAAATTATTTTTCTGTTGTCTTTTATCTTATGTGAATCTTTTTATGATGTCATGATGTTTAAGAATCCAATTTTTATTACATGGGTTATGTTATGATGTAAGATTTATGATTTTTTTGGCACGCATAAGAATGGTTTCATTATGAGATGGGTGGGACCTATATCTCCCTCCAATGCATTGGTTAAAGATTTATATGTCATGAGATTGACATGGATAGAAAGGTAAGTTAATTCGGTTCAGTGATATAAGACTGAAACGTGGAGTAAACTCAGTTCAGAAATGGACTTTTTCCACTAAGATAGTATTGGGAATGAGTCATGACTAATAAGAAATGATTCTCTATCATTATGTATGTATTACACAAAGTTTCAAGTCAGGATTTTTGGGATTACATTTCACTACTATGATTTATTCCATTTTATGAAATTATGTTCTCTTTTGCAGATTCAAATTCCCAAAGTTTTATGTTCTTATGAATATATGTGATTGATATTTCTTTTGTTTACCCTTACTGAGCATTTGAGCTCACCTTTTTGTATGATTTCTTTTCCCCAGGTCAGGATGAAGGGTATTATGTAAGATATTATAAAAGACTTTCTAGATATGATGAAATAAATGGGAGACAATGTAGATGCTTTATGAACCAGTTGTTTATGTTTCCCTGTTTCTAAAGACACTATACCTATATGGTCCTTTTGTGGTTTTGTTATATGTTGTACTATGTACGCTTCAATTATGAAATAATAACAATGTATGTAAATTATGGGTCGTTATAGTTGGTATCAGAGGAAGGGTATAGTCATCCTTTGAAAACAAGGATGTAAAAGCCTTAGTAAGACCCCTAAGGATATATCTAAGCATAGAACAATCTAAGTGTTTTAGAAATAGCCATGAACAACCTATAATAAGACCTTAAGTGTGAAATTTTATTCTTGATTATGTGGTTTTCCTATTATAATTAGTGTTGCTCAAACTATTCATCTTGGTTTTATTAAATGGCTTGAACCTGAAGGAACCGTGTTAATGCGGAATGCGACGGGAAATGAAATGATTGTCCCCTTGAGAAACCAAACATTATAGGAGATGGAATGAAAAATCTTGTAGCCATGCTCACACAGCTTTCTCAAGCTATGAATCATGCAGGACTTCCAAATGAGCAATAGAAAAAGAAACATTCTGTTGAATCCTTCATGAGGCAACGTCCACCCTCATTCAGCGGGTCTATTAATCCATTAGTGGCTGAACAATGGATCAATACCACTAAAAAGATATTTTCAGTTCTTCAATGTTCTGAACATGATAAACTCATCTTAGCGGTATATCGTTTGGAAGGTGAAGCTGATCAATGGTGGAATTTTAATAAGAATACGAGGCAAAATGATGCAATTAAGTCCATAGAATGGGATGATTTCAAGAACTTATTTTTCAATAAGTACATCCCTCATAATCTTCGAACAAAGATGGAGAAAGAGTTTTTTGAACTGAAGAAAAAGGATGATGAATCTGTCGGTACCTACGAAGAAAATTTTACAAGATTTGCAAGCTACGCTTTTTGGATTATTATCCAACATAAGAGTAAGATTGATTGTTTCATTAGTGGCATAAAAACCAGTCTTCGAAGGGTGTTAGTAATAAGGGACTTCAAAAGCTACGAGGAAATCGTTCGATGTGCTCTCAAGGATGAGGTGGAGATTGGAGTGACCTATCAGTTATATGCATTTGATTAGAAGAGGAAAATGGAATTAAAAGAAAAATCTAAAGAGCACACTGAAAATAAGATGAGTTTTCCCTTATTTTCAATGTGTGGAGGGAGTTGTATTAATGGGACAAGTAAATGTTTCAAATATTGAAAGGAAGGTCATCGGAAATTTCAGTGCCGCAATGATGGGAAAAAGATGTCTAGTGATGCGAACAATGAAAAGGAAACATAGAGTGCACCTTCTACACATTAATGTTACAAGTGCAAGGAAATAGGAAATTATGCTAATAAATGCCCTAATCCAAGGGTTACTAATGATGATAGATGTCAACAAACTCTTTAGGCAAAGGACAAAATAATTTCACATGCAATTTCAATCAACGATGTCGAATAAGATAACAAAGTTGTGAAAGGTACACAAACAGTACAATCTAAAGTAGCAAATGTTTTATTTGATTCTAGATCCACCAACTCTTTTATTTATAAATAATTTTCTAAGGGTATCGTATTATTACCTCAACAATTAGATGTTGAGTTTGCTGTGACAACCCCTAATGGAACAACAGTTACATCAAAAGTTTATAATTCTGCTCTGATTGATGTTTGTGGGAAAGTGCTTCCTGCAAATATTTTGATCCTTACTATAGAAGAATATGATGTGATTCTTGGAATGGATTGGATTTCATTATATAGATCATATATCAATTTCAAAACAAGGAAAGTCAGATTTCATATTCCAGATCAAACTATGATCGTCTCTCGATGCAAGGATGAACATAACATTCCAGTTGAAATTTCATCCATCCTTTGGGTCATGATTCCACTAAATGAAGGTTATTTATCTCAAATGGTTGGAGAGAAACTCATGATTAAGAATATTCCCATTGTATGGGAGTTTGATGATGTCTTTCCGGAGGAATTTCTGGGTCTTCCACCAAATTGTAATGTTGAGTTTTCAATAGAACTCGTACCAGGTGATTTGCCTATTACAAAGACAACTTATAGAATGGCCCCAAATGGGTTGCAAGAATTGAAGAAGAAACTCCAAGAGAATCTTTATAAGGGATTCATTCGCCCTAGTGCATGACCTTGGGGGGCACCTGTTATATTTGTTAAGAAGAAAGATGGATCACTGAGACTCTGCATTGATTATCAAGAACATAACAAGATCACTATCAAGAACAAATATCCTCTCCCACACATTGATGACATATTTGACCAAATACGTGGAGATCAATACTTTTCTAATATTGATCTTCGTTCAGGGTATCATCAATTAAGGGTCAAAAGGGAGGATATACCAAAAACGGCTTTCCGTACAAGGTTTGGATACTATGAATTTATAGTGATGCCATTTGGTCTTACTATTGCCCCTGCTATCTTCATGGATCTGATGAATAGAGTCTTTAAACACTGTCTTGATCAATTTGTGGTAGTCTTTATAGATGATATTATTGTCTATTCAATGAGAATGGGAAATCATTAAGATCACCTGAGAATTGTATTGAAGACCATGAGAAAGGACAAGCTTTATGAAAAATTTACCAAGTGTGAATTGAGGCATCAAAAAGTTTCATTTCGGGGTCACATAATCTCAAAAGAGGGGATATCTGTGGATCCAAGAAAAAAAGAGGTTATCGAAAGATGGTCCAGACCAACAATAGTAATTAAGATCTGATGTATTCTTGGTTTGGATGGATATTATCGACGTTTTTTGAAAGCTTTTTCAAGAACATCAAATCCACTCACCAGGTTTACTCAAAAAGTATTTAAGTTCCTGTAGACAGATGAGTGTGAAGATAATTTCAAGGAGTTGAAAATAAGGCTATCTAGTGCACCTGTGCTCACACTACCTTGTAGTGGAGAAAGGTTTGTGATCTACAGTGATGCATCCAAGAAATTTTTGGGGTGTGTTCTCATGAAAAATTATATGGTCATAGCTTATGCATCAAGACAGTTGAAAACTCATGAGAAAAATTACCCAGCTCTTCATTTAGAGTTAGTTGCAGTAATCTTTGCATTTAAAATATGGACACATTATATTTATGGTGAACAGTTTGATATTTATACTAATCATAAAATTTTAATGTATATTTTCACACAAAAGGAGCTGAATATGGGCCATAGAAGATGGTTGGAGGTGATAAGGATTAGGAATGTTCAATTCATTATCACCCTCGGAAAGCAAACAAGGTGGAAGATGCATTAAGTCGACAAGAACATGCTAGCTTATCCATGATAAGGATCTCATAAGATCCAATATTTATGGATTTACAAAGGATGGATCTTAGAATCATAATTGAAGGGGAAAAATATTATCTTTTTCAAATGAATGTTCAACCATCTATACATGTAAAGATTAAAGAGGAAAAGAAAGAAGATGTAGAGTTATAAAAGAAGGCGAGAAATGTTCTTAAATTCAACTTTGTTTATGAAGGGATAATAACGATCAGGAATCAGGTTTGTGATCCTCCCATACCAGAATTAAAGAAGGAGCTGTTGAATGAGGCTCATAGTTCTTCATTCTCTATTCATCCTAGAAGCACGACGATGTATAGGGACCTGAAAGAGTACTTCTGGTGGGATGGAATGAAAAAGGGAATGTTGCTGAATATGTCTCTCGATGCTTGGTTTGTCAGCATGTTAAAGCTGAGATACAGAAGTCTAAGGGGATGTTACAACCATTACCCATAACTGAATGGAAATGGGAAAACTTCACTATGGACTTTGTCACCGGACATCCTAAAACATCCAAAGGCAATAATGCTATCTGGGTAATAATTGATCATATTACGAAGTCATCACACTTCATTTCTATTAGAGAAGATTTCTCTCTTGATCAGATTTCCAGGATATATGTAACGGAAGTGGTAAGATTGCATGGAGTACCACTTTCCATTATAACTAATCTGGATCTGAGGTTTACATCAATGTTTTGGCGAAGTCTTCAGCATACGCTGGATATAGAATTGAGATTCATCACTGCTTATCATCCTCAGACAGACGGTCAGTCTGAGAGAACAATTCAAACTCCAGAAGATATGTTAAGAGTTTGCTCTATGGATTTCAAAGGTGGTTGGGATCAACACCTACCTTTGGCTGAATTTTCTTATAGTAATAACTTTCACTCCAGTATTCAGATAGCTCCTTATGAAGCTCTCTATGGAAATAAATGCAATAACTCCCAATTGATGGGATAATGTTGGGGAGAGAAAGCTATTAGGACCTGATCTTGTTGATGAGATGGAAAAAAAGTCTGATCTATTCAACAACACATAAGAGCAGCTCAGAGTCAAAATAAAATTTATGAAGATATGCATAAAAAAGACGTAGAGTTTGAAGTGGGTGATAAAGTGTTCTTACGAATATCTCCCTGGAAGAGAGTAATGAGATTTGGGATGAAGGGAAAGTTGAGCCCAAGGTATATCAGTCCATTCGAAATACTAGATCTTGTTGGGAAGGTAGATTACCGATTGGCGCTTCCACCGAATCTGTCTCAAGTTCATGATGTGTTCCATGTATCACTCCTGAGAAAGTACATTCCCAATCCTTCACATGTACTCAGCTCAGAAGTTGTACTGCTGGAGCAAGATCATTCTTATGAAGAACAGCCAATAAAGATTCTAGATCATAGATAAAATGTCCTACGAAACAAGACCACCCTCTTAGTGAAACTTTTATAGAGAAACCACAAATTAGGAGAAGCTACATGGGAGCTTGAGGATATGATGAGGGAGAGGTATCCTCATCTGTTTGTTACAAAGTGACGAATATCAAGGGAGAAATTGATTTTAAGGGGTGTAGAATGTATGACCTGAGATTTTTATGCGAAATATTTTGTTTTTATTTAATCTAAATCATAAATTGAGTCTTTAAATACACACAACACTAGCATGGCTTGATTTACACACAATCACGACCTTCCTCGATAGCTTGTGTTGTAAGCAATACAGAGTTCAAATAAACAACGATATGCTATTAAAAAATTATTTAAACTAGCCGTTATGAATAGTAATACACACGTTTTAAAATTTTATAAATTATATCTTTTAAAATGTACTTCATTTTTGGAATCTGAATATCAAAATTATCCTAGGGTAAATATTTTTTTATTTTTTTGAAAAAATTCAATTTTTGATGAATAGTGAAAGCACTAGGTTACTATTTAAAACCCGAATTTTTATTTAAATAATTATTTATTTTATTTAAATTTATTTTAGGTCAAAATAGATTCAAAATACCTATATATGTTCAATTTAATTCCTTGGAGACATTTTATAATAATTTTAGATAAATAAAAATTTTAGTGAACTTTTCACCGTCTTATACCCACCTCTGAGGAGAATTTGAAAATTTACATAAAACATAATTTTACCGCTTCTGTGAGTGGAATTTAAAATAGCCGAGAGACGCAGTTGATATCAATAAGTAAAATGTTGTTCAATGAGATGAAAATAATTTTTGGTGAATAGTAACTTTTTACTTTTATTTACCACGGTCAAAAGTAGATCTGGTAACTAAGGGTCAAAATGATATTACTATTACCCTAACACATGTCATAATTCTATTGGATAAGTGTAATTCGACCAAAAAACCATAGGAATAAAATATGACCATTTAGGTCCACTTGGATTAGATTAGAACATTTAATATTATTTTATTTAAAGAAGAGATAAAATAGTTAAAATCAATGTTTAATAACTAATAAATTTTTAATATAGGGATATATATAAGATAAATTCGACAATAAATATTCATTAGAAATATAAAATTATTTCCTACATAATGGTTTTTTATTTATAATTTTTAGACTTCATAGAATTTAATTTATTTATGACACAACGATGATGAAGTAATTTCATTATTAAGGAAATATTAACATAATTGATTTTATAAATGCTGAAATAAATGTAAAATTAGACTTTTAATGAATTACACAAATTTTATATGTTAATATGACGTGTTAGTGTTGATGTAATTAACGTTTTTCGAACTAATCATGATGTTATGATTTTTTCAAAAATCAATTTCCAAATAGTGTCAAAATTGACATAAAATAGTTTTTAAAACAAATATTATATTATTATTTGTTATTTTATTCCTAAAAAGCTATGGTTCTGCAAAATGACATATATAAGGATATATATATTAATAATTAACCACATGGGGTTCTTTTGGCTTGTTATAGTAAGATAATAAACCATATAGTGTAAGAAAACAAAAAGACAAGGTAAAAAGTTAAATTATTTAACATAGAGTTTAATATAAATGATAAGGATAAAATAGTAACCGAAACATGTCTAAAACCTATTGGTTGAGTGGATTTCGACCCATCCCCACCTTATATTTGAAATAAATCAATTTTTAGCTATTAATACCGAATTTTACTTTATTATAAAATAATATTTTATGTTTTCCTAAGGTGCCCCTCTCCTCCCTTATAAAAGGGAACCTGCTCCCTCTCCTCCTCACACCACATTGAGACTTCATGCTCAGACAAACCCTGCCAAAATCTCTTCTTCACTTCCCTAAAATCATCTTAGAGGTCTTGGTATTCTTCAAAGTCCATCTTTAGTAACCTAAGATGAGTTTAAGAAGAGGCGCGTCAAAGAAGAGGTAATATCCATTACCGATCATTTACAATTTTGTTCTTTTCAAATTCTTTTTCTTTTTTTGTTTCATGATAAATTAAAAACATTAGTATTACTTATATACTGATTTGTTATTATAAATATGAAATAACCCCATTTAACCTTCTATCCATCAGATGAAAAATGAAATCATCGTGCATGCGTACGTACAGAATACTGTCTCTATGCCGTGGTGTAATCTGTTTTCTACCACCACCTTACTTGTATGGGTATAATTTTGTAATGAACAACTATATATGATTATTGTATAGTGATATTTATTATTAAATAGTATACATAATCTTCATTACAATTCCACGATCATGGGAATGATATCATCGCACGTGCGTACGTACGGCCTACCGTCTCCACGATGTGATGTGACTCATTCTACATGATCTTATTGCATAGTAATTATATAAATTAATTGTAAGAATAAATATGATATATATGACACTAATAAAATTCTGGATATGACTTATCTATAACATAAAATGATGAATAAGAATTTATTCGGCAAAACACGCATAAGAAAAAAATAAAATAAACACTCAAATAACAAGTAACAATGAAATATTAATAATAAGTTGCTAAGAATATGACCATATATGATATCATATAAATGAGTACGATTCTGGAATAAGTCAAAAACATTATTTAAATCATTATATAGGAGGTTCAGACACGTAAAATGCTTATCGGACCTATGGTATGGGAAAATATCACAATCTCATTTTTATCTGATATTGTTTATACTTTGGTATTTACGGGGGTGTATTTATCATCCACATCCATGTTTCCTCAATATGTAATATTTTTCCTAACCTCCTATAATTTTTTAAATACAATTTTACCAATTGGTTAATTTTAGTAAAATATATGAATGGAATCTTATGTTGTTTTCAGTACGAGATACTATTTGACTTTTTCAGCAAAAGTACGAGGAGAATGTTTTATTTAACTTTTATAGCATGAATGTATTCATGGAACATTATTTCAATAAAGATTCCTTTACAAGTTTTCATGTTTATTTTTAATTAAATTCTTTTAGATTAAATTGTATGACATGTTAAGAAAGGAAAAAATGTTTTTGAAGTAGAAATGATATTTTCGTCAAGAATAGAGTTCAAATGTTTTATCATAATTATTTTCCATCTAAGACAATATTGGGTTCTGTTTCAATCTCTATTATTACATTGATATGATTATGTTATGATGGAATTATTTTTATGAAGTCCTTTATCTTATATGAATCTTTTTAGGATGTCATGATGTTTAAGAATCCGATTTTTATTACATGGGTTATGTTATGATGTATGATTTATGATCATGTGGCATGCATAAGAATGGTTTGATTATGAGATGGGTGGGACCTATATCTCCCTCCAATAAATTGGGTAAAGATTTATATCTCTTGATATAAACATGGCTGGATGGTGTGTTAATCCAGTTCAGTGATACGGGAATGAAACGAGGAGTGAACTCGGTTCAGAAATGGACTTTGTCCGCTAAGATAGTCTTGGAAACGAGTCTTTACTAATAAGAAATGATTCTCTATTATTATGTGTGTATTACACAAATTTTTAAGTCATGATTATTGGGATTACATTTCACTACTATTATTTATCCCATTTTATGAAATTATGATCTCTTTTGTAGGTTATGATTCCCAAAATGTTATGTTCTTATGAATATATGTGATTGATATTTATTTTGTTTACCCTAACTGAGCATTTGAGATCACCTTTTTGTGTGTTTTCTTTTCCCCAGGTCATGATGAAGGGTATTAAGTAAGATATGCCAAAAAGAGTTTCTAGATATGATGAAATAAATGCGATACAATGTAGATGCATTATGAACCAGTTGTCTACGTTTCCCAGTTTCTAAAGACAGTTTACCTATATGGTCTATTGTGTTTTTGTCATATGTTGTACTAAGTATGCTTCAATTATGAAGTAATAACGATGTATGTAAAGTATAATGCATTATATTCATGACAGTTGAGGCAGCACGAGTAGAACTACGCTACCCATAACCTGGATTTAATTGCAGTGGTCTTCACCTTGAAGATGTGGTGGCACTATCTGATGGGCGAGCACTTTACAGTCTACTCTAACCACCATAGTCTTAGATAAATCTTCTCGCAGAAGGACCTGAACCTGAGACAGCGGCGATGGCTAGAGTTCCTTCAGGACTATGACTTTCATATAGTCTATACTCTTGGGAAGGGTAACATAGTGGATGATGGTCTCAATATGAGATCAAGCATTCAGCTACATGGAGAGGCGACAGAGTAGTTAGCCGCTTTGCAAATATCCTTTATGGATAGAGATGGGGTAGCATTTCTACAGTCCCTCATAGTCACTCCTCCACTACTTCAGTGGGTCAGAGAGGCATAACGTGGGGACGTTGACTGTGAGATGTGATGTGATCATATTTCCACAAGGCAGGCGCCTGATGGATTTTCTGAAGGAGGAGAGCACATCATCTTCTTAAGGGGATGTACCATGGTACTAGTTGCACTGCCGGAGGAAGTGTTGAGGGTGTTTCACACTTCCTATCTAGCGGTACATCAAGGAGTGTAGAAGATGTACGAGGACCTCAGACGACATTACTGGTGGTCGGGTATGAAGAAGGTTGTAGTAGAGTTTGTTTTATGATGCCTCACTTTCCAGCAAGTGAAGGCAGAACACTAAGTACCTGTAGGCTTGGTACATCCCTTAAAGGTTCCAGATTGGATGTGGGATGGAATATAAATGGATTTTTTGATGGGGCACCCACATACATTTAGAGGACACGACTCCATCTGGGTGATCGTATACAGACTCACCAAGTCAGCCCACTTCTTACCGATCAAAGAGAAGGGCTCAGAAGAGATCTTAGGATGCCTCTACATTTAGAAGATCTTATGGCTTCATGGTGTACAAACTTCTATTGTCTTTGATTGAGATGATTTCTTTACAGCCAGACTTTGGAAGGGGTTAGAGGAAGCATTTGGGACGTAGGTACGCCTATGTACCACCTTTCATCCTCAGACGGATGGCCAGATGGAGAGGACCATTCAGACACTCGAGGACAAGCTGTGTGCATGTTTCCTTGACTTTGGTCGTAGCTGGGAGGATCACCTACCCTTGGTGGAGTTTTCATACAACAATAGCTACCACCCCATCATTATGATGGCACATTATGAGGCTCTGTACGACCGAACATGTAGATCACCTCTATGATGGAATGACACTGGGTTGTTAGAACTTGTTGGACTAGAGATGGTTCAGGCTACGACAGAGAAGGTGTACATCATCCAAGAGTAGATGAGGACTACATAGAGAAGACAAAAGTCCTATGCTAAAAAGAGATGAAGACCAGTGGAGTTTGAGGATGGAGACAATGTTTTATTACGGGTCTCCTATTGACATAGATTACGTAGATTTGGCCGAGGCGTAAAGTTATCTCTGCGCTTCAACGTACCATTTCAGGTCCTCAGTAGGGTAGGCGAGGTGGAATACCGCCTGGCCCTTCCACCTCAGATGCACCGTGTGCATGACGTCTTCCACGTATCTCATATGAGGAGGTACGTGCACGACCCAACCCACATCATCAACCCCAAGGAGCTAGACAATGAAGATGTGGCTACATTCACGGAGGTCACAGTGGAGATCGAGGATCGATAGGAGAAGGTCCTACATGGATGGTCGATTCCTCTAGTGCACATTCGTTGGCAGCATGTGAACCTCCAAGAGAGCACATGGGAGTAGGAGTCTCAGATTCATGCTCAGTACCCTCATTTGTTCCCTTAGTTTATGTTGTAGCTTTATGGGGATGTAAATCCCTTAGGTTGAAGTAATGTAAAGACCCAAAAATTTCAAGGAAAATTTTTTCTTAAATATTTTGGAATTTTACGAGTCTGTGGCTTCTGAATGCACTTGATTCTAAGGCCAGGTGTGCCCGGAGTCAAATTTCGAAGATTAGCTCTGGTATGTTCTATAAACAAATGAGTGGGTTTTTCTATCTTTTGATCCGGTGCTCAGAATTGAAATTTGAGGGCACCGATGAACTCGTAGTTTCAGTAATTTCTTATGGGGACCTTTATCACAGTTGTGTTTTATGCTGGTTGAGAATTGTTTTTGTGAACTAGTTTAAAATAAATAATATTGTTGACCAATTTATTTTTATAACCATGGAAGTTAAACCCTCCCATGGGAAGTTGTTGGTGGGCCCACAACCACCCAACTTCACATGTTTGGTTACAAGAGAGGTGGGGCCCACACGGGCCCCAACCTCTCACCTCCCCCAGAACACTTTATCCCTCTTTAAACTCACCATAACTCTAATAAACCCCCCCATTAAACTCTCTTGATTAATGTTAACATCTATTCCATATTTATGAGACCTCTCACCTCCTCCCATCCCCCTCTTTAACTCTTGCCGATAGATTATATTAATGAATTAAACCACATCAATTAATTAATGACATGGTTAGAATTTAATTTTTAAAATTGGATGTGATAATAAAATAATAGGAGAAGAATATTATTTTATTTTGGGAGGGCATTCGTTGTGCTTAGAATGATTGGGAGAAAACTCTTGTGAAAAGGGAGAGAACTCCTGTGAAGAAGAAGAGAACTCCTGTCTCGATGAAGAACGACGTCTCTTCAAAGAAGAACACAGTTTCCATGAAGAACGATGATTGACACCGACATCGTCTATAAAACCTAACTCTATGACGCTGTCTTCCACGACGCCCGATGTATTCCATCAATTATTCAGGTAGGGGTTTATTCTTGAAAGTGAAGGTTTTCGTACCCAGTTCTTCGTTGGAAATCATTGTTTATATACGACCAATTGTTGTCTCTTTACATGGAGGGCACATGCCGAACGAACACAGTCTAACAACCATGTGATGATCTAGTTTTTTATTTTTAGAATCCGAAACTGATGGAGGAAGAGGAATGACGCAGTCTTGCCATGCATGGAATGCGGAAAATGAAGCTGATGCCATCACACAAGTTGTGTGCGAGTAACTGCGGCCCACTATGTGGGACGCTTCATTTGAATAACCACCTGGCCTGTCAGCCAGCCTGGAAAAGGGGAGCCAGGGCACTAGGAGGGCGCCGCGCTGGAGAACCATCCGGCCTTTCGGACGACAGGGCAGAGCCGAACCGCGGTGCCAAGAGGGTGCCACAATAGAGAAACCCACGACCCGCCATGCATGCCGCTTGTGCAAGAAGGCCGACCGGTTTGTGAAGGGCGGAACCTCTTGGCACCAGCGGTTTAGACGGTCGGGGGCCTGTGCCCCCTCCGACCACTCGACCGGCCGACCGAACTGCTCGGACGGCCGGGTCACGCACCCCGCTGGTCTGTGCTGAGCCAGGCCGGGCCACTCCACGTCGGTCTGGGTCATGTCGTTCCCCTTCGGGTCGGGCTGCATCTTTCTGGCCGAGATGCGTTTTTCTTCTGACCGGTCTGACACCAACGTTGGGTCATACCCATCGAACTGGGTTAACCTGGCCCGTCATCCCACTAGGCTAAACGGGTTGGGCCCATTATTCACTTAAACATGAATAACATAAATACTCTGCGTCTGATTGACACATAGTCTATGGAACTAAAACTCTTTCGACGAGACGGTCCTTTTGCGATACTCTAAGTGAGTTTTGGACAACTTTGGTAAACCGCCAGGTTTGGAATGAGCATATTACTAACCGAGCCCCTAGAATGGAAAAGACAATATCCCTCAGACCAGGAGTCCATTTGACGCGCTGTCTATCACGTTGAGTTTATTTTAATGAGACAAAACATTGGGAAACATAAAATCTAGAATTCGTGATAGTTGATCTGTCGAACACTTTTTACTCGTAGAGTGGACCCTCCATGAATCGAGTACGCTATGTGCGGAAAACCGAGAGATGGTTGAGACTACGATGACGATGATGACTGTACATGGATCATACATTGGTTCAGTAGCGAGGAAGAATGTACATGGATCCTCAATGTGATAGATAGTGATGACAACTACACATGGATACTACATGGGTTCGGTAGTGATGGTTACTCTACATGGATCCTACGTGGGTTTGGCAGCGTCGACTTTTGTACTTGGATCTTACATGGGTTCAACAGAGGGATGATTTCGAGGATACATCTAATCATCTCCACCCCTCTTAATGAGAAGTATACCTGTGTGAGATGAGTCTTAACATTCAATCATTATCATGGGTATGATTGACTTCTTTCCTGTGTTGACTGGATTGTGATTGGGCTCGGAAGGTGGAGCCGTACTGAGATTGATGACTTTGGTATATGTATGGGAATATACCTAAGTAGAGTTTGTTGATACATTGTTTTTGTATCATTCCATTGTGGTTTATCCTTTGTGGATTCTGGGAGACCTTTGGAGGTCTCGTGATCCCTAATGAGTATCATTATACTCCCCCATGAACGGAAATTTCCTGCACTACGTGGTCATGGTTGCAGACAAAGGACTGCACTGATCGTGGTAGAGGCTTGTGGAGTATGATGTTATCCAAAGGTGGACCACCTGGAGGGAAGTACATGGAGCCCACAAAACGAACTGAGGTACTAACGAGACTATCTGTACCCACCCTTTATGTGGTATTCCTAGAGTATAACTCATTGGTTACTGCTTTACATTACAGTTGTCGTAATTTTTTCTTCAGTTGTACTATACATCTAGTTGGGTTTGTATACATGCCCATTTACATTACATCACTTACTTTTGTACTCAGTTTACTGTGTGTTTACTCCAGCTTGCGTACTCTTTTGTGTTTTTATACTTCTATAAAGGAAATTTCCTCCCTTCTATTAGGATTTACGTCTTTGGTGCTAGTCACCAGCCCCTTGCATATGAAAGGCCGGCATGGGGTAGTCACAGCACGGGCCCCAAGGATGGGTTGTGAAAGATATTCTGTAATTAGTTTATTCTAATATATTCTTAATTGTTAATTAATCACTTTAGTGACCAAAACCACTTTATTAAACACATTTATAGTTGGGAGTATCAAAGCTTTTTGATTTAGATAGTTTAATTTTGTTTTATAAAAGGTTCATCTTTTTCACATTGTTTATCCCCTATGACTAAGGATTTAGTTATTTTTTAACCATTATAGGGTCATACTAGTAGTCTAAATCATAATAATATAATATGATTCAGCACAAAAAAAGACCAGTAACTATTGACATTATTTTATCAACTCTTTATTGTTCTAATTTTCTACCGAAATAGGCTCTTTTTAGGTTTTATTCACCGGTTTGTATTTTTATCATGAAACTGAAATTCCAAATTCATAGACTATAACCCATTGAAATAGGGGAATGATTTATTTAATTCTCACCATCAATCCATATATATTTATTTAATTATTTATTATTAATTATTTATTCAGAAAGAAATTTAACATTAATTAGAAAAAATAGTTTTAGATCATAGCTATTTTCCACATTTTGTTAAGAAAAATCATCAAGTGATGTCAAATTATTCTTCCAAAATATTACAGAACATTTTTTGATGAATATTTCTAATAAAAAGTACAGGTAATATAATATTTCTTATCTATTTGATTTGAGTACTCTAATTTTGTGTTCTTTAGATTGTTCAATTTTTTTTACTATTATAAATATTTCACACTACAAAAATTATTTTGAACATCAATCAATAAAATTATTTTTTCACAATCCTTCATCATTATTCCAAATTAATCATTAGGAAGTGTGACCCTTTCTTGATGAAATGTATATAGTTCCATCATCATCATGGATTTAATACACAATTGGGAATTCATTATATAAATGGTTATTTTAATATATTTTCCAATTCATGTTTCTGTACTGAATATCACAATTGGACTCATCATTCTATTGTATTTCATGGAAAGACACCTCTTAATGTTTTGGGAATCTCATTTCAATCTCCACGTAATCAGATTTGTTTTTGATTTTTTGTGAGGGAATAAAAACAATAACGTCTATTTATTTTAAATATTCCTATATTTTTCCAATGTAAATATATATTTTATTGATATATCAATAATGATTTCATAAAATAAACACAAAGAATAAAAAATATTAAATTTGTTATGTCTTGTGTCATATAATTTAATGATTAAACCAATAAATGTATTAACATGTGATCACAACAACATGAGTATTATTCTTATGGATAGTATATTCATGAAACATTACATACCTTTTAATCAATTAAATCCCTTGATCACACTGAGGTAGTAATGTTTTCTGTTTCTAGCATTGTTGAATAAAAAAATTAATCTCCTAAACAAATCAAATCTAGAATCATTATTTCCTAGAGGAATATAAAATTATTACTCTTTTAACAATAGGTTAATCTTCCCCAAATTTATCATCTAATCCATTTTCATGTTCATCAATGTCTTGGTCGATTCAAAATTCTAATATAAAATTGAATTAACTTATTTAAAATTTAAATTCATTATAAAATTGGATTTTAAATTTCAAATATTCAAATGGAAAAAACATAAAGGAAGTGAATTGAAACATATATGAACATAATTCTAATAAATAAATTTTTTGGGTAGTTATTGGGATACAATCACTACTTAAAAGGGGGGGGGGGGGAGTGAATCAGTGTTGTTAAATTTCATTACCAATTTATTTTTTATCATTTTATACCATTTAATTGTCCGATGTAATATTTTAGGTGAATGATTTACTCATGTTAACTCTCTACACCTTCCTTCATTCATTAAAAAATATAATCACACACACATAAGTGTCATCATGATTTAATTTCCTCCCATTTTTGTATGAGTAGGATAATACTTGGTGTGATTTTCTAAATCCCTAGGTCACATAACTGACTAGTAGAACCCAATGGGGTCGATAATATTATATATATACATATAGAAATAGTGTAAAATGTGTATCTCAGACAAATGATTGGTGCATCACACACTTATATACATGCTATACATTTACAATTTAATATAGTGTTAATAATTTGATATTCAGAGACTAAAATAAAATTTGATATTCAGAGATTAAAATAAAATTTTGTATCATTATTGATATGCGACTTAGGCTTCAACTTCCAATATATTATATCAAGTCACTTATTCTATTTTATGGGCATAATTTCTAACAATATCGTACTATTATTTTAATAGTATAGAATTGATATTCTAATACTGTCATGACCCAACCCATTAGGGAATATGTATATGGTAGTTAGATGACTGTAAAACCCCAAGACCACCGTCTAAATGCCTTTTGATATCAATTGAGGTTGAGTGAGAGAAAGTGACACACATGCGAGGAATTTTCATAAGGTACATGTACTGATTAAAATGACTAATAAATAACTAATAAATGATGAATGGAAAGATAAAATTGGTACCACGAAAAATGCATACTTTTAAACCCCAGATAAGAGTACGAAAGACGTATTTGAAAGCATAAAGTGATGAATTCAAGACCCTAGAAATTGAAAAAATATTCCAACGTTCTATAAAGGATGGTAAATTATTTAAATTAAACACCTAGTATGAAACATGGTTTTTATACTCCAGAACATGGTCAACCATCTTATGGTAAACTAAATACACCATTAGAATGCCCAAACATTTATATTAGATCTACTTGATTAGATACACCTACATCATGAATGGAGAAAATCTTGTATCCTTCAAATTAATATTTTTGAAACTAGTATATAAGCCTGTGAATGGAAAAATATGGGAATAATACAATATATCGATGGAAAAAACAAACCAAATACAGAATAATCTACAAACTATGAAAACACCACTAACAGATCTAATGGAAATGAGGAAGAGGCTGCTTATGATGATGATGATATGAAACAACAAAATGAGGATATCACTAAATGAAATGATCTAAATGAAGACGAGAAAACAAAAAATAACTGATAATATTTTTAGGGATTGATGGACAATCATATACATCGAATGAAAAATAACAATCATGAAACATGACTTATGTCTACTGGGATGAAGGTTTAGTGGTACATAATCCAGATTTACGGTGTAAATATCCAAAAAACTCATAAACACTGAAAAACACATCACTTTGATTTAAATTTATTCTTATGAAAGAGTTTATTGTATAAAATTGGGACTTATGGTGTAAAATGAATATACAAAATAAATAAAAATTAATTTATTGCAAGATTAATTTTCTATTAATAATCTTACAACCAGTTCCCAGTTATGGACAAACATCACAAGCTATAAATTATTTTTAAAAGTCCCCAAAATGTAATTTTCAACATATATTTTTTAGAAACCATACCAATTATTCCTGAACTGGAAAATAAATTCATAAACATAAAAAAATGCATTCCATAATAATATAGGATCAAACAATTATCATCACTATATTAGACTTCGGTCCACAGAAATTCCTCAAAATCCTAGAATTATAAAAACATTAATCCTTAACTGATTCATAATCAATTACTACTACAACAAATCAAGGATATATGGTCTTCAATTATAGAGTGTATAGACGAAGGTAATTTTATTATGATTCAGTAAAATATCATGGTGATATAAAATATCTAATAGTTACTAAATAATGGTGGTGTTAGTAAAAATATCAATATATTCCTATTAAATAATGTGGGATTAGTCGTGTTTATACCTCCTTATCTGGGAAACCTGAAACACATCAATAATTGATGTAAAAAATATGTTAGTAAAAATCAATAAGATACTATTCCTTGATTCTCCCTGTTCAGAATGGTTCCCAGAATCCTCGATGCTAACTTCACATATATACTAAATCGATAGTGTCTCATGCAAGGACGATTATGAAGAAAAAACAATCCCAAACCTCAAACTATAGCGTTAGATGACAATAGACTTCATGTGATTTCTGATTACTCTCTTTTGCAAAAAATATATTCAATATCAATTATATGCTTTTGGTCATCGCATAAATAATGATCATTCTTACTAATCTACTATCCTATATTTTTATAGTATAAAAAAGATATAAAATTACACAAATAAAATTAAGAAATTCAATCAATATTAATCGTTATTTGATTAAAATTATTATATTTGAAATAAACCAGAGGAAGACACTATCTCAAGAACCACATAAATCCATAATACACACCTAGAGAATGTCCTCAACAACTATGATAGTTCTCTATTCGTCTGTCCATATATATGTGAATGAAATGCCTTACTCAATTTCAATTGGGACACCTATTCTACAAATAACCATTATATAACCTGGATGTGATCCTGGGTCCTTATAAAAAGCAATCACAGGGGGAACACCATGATGTTCGAAAAAAATCTCATTGAAAAAATTCACTGTGAAGGTTTATATTTTTAGTATCTTTGATTTTGAGGAAATAAACTGATTTCATGATTTGATAAATGGTAAACCAAATTGAATCATTAATAATCGGATCATATGATGTACCAATGAATAAATGGAAGGAAATATAATTTGAATTTAATATAAGAATAAGAAATGATTTCCAAATCAAAGAGTTCATTAATTATCATATTTGATTCATAGAAATGTTAGGCAACCATATTTGAAAAATGTATTCGGTCATCTAATAAAATTCCCATAATACCAACATATCATTTCATGATACATCTTGGTAGTCCCCTATTTTACAAACCGACAAAACAAATTTCAATTTTCAACCAAATCGCGCCTTAGATAAGTTGGAACAACCAACCCTCTATGAAAACATGAAATTCCATCCTGAGAGTGAGATCACACACCCAAGTTCACCCCATCATTTAAGATTTCACTAATGTAATGGAATGTGATTTTAGGTACATGCTATAGCATTAACCTTTAATTAAATTATGATTCATCATTAATTGAATCCAAGAAAACCAACCCCTAATTCCAATCAACTCCCAATCTCATATTAAAAAAACTAATCATATTCTCAGGCTATATAAATTCATTCAGGGAATGGGCCAGACATTTTATTATCATAGAGTTGGAGATTAGATCCCTATTTCCATGGAATTATTAATTAATAAAATAGAATTTTTAGAGATACTAATTCTTTTCTATCTTTCTCATGACCATACCGATTTGCGTTAAAATAAACTACATAATCGTATGATCTAAAAATAACATGAACCACACCCCAAAGATATTATTATGGAATGATTGGAGTGCATGAATAATTTATTATAAAAAAGATAATGGGTAGAGTAATTTGTAAGAACCCAGTTTTTGCGGTGAATGACTTTGGAATATTCTTGATATTATTCCAGAGCGGTTCCATCATACGGCGTGCGATTCCGAGCCCCTGAGTGGCCGGAATTAAATTTTCAGGGAATTCACACTGGAAACGCCAAATTAATGGGATAACTATTAAATGGTGCTTCAGATCAAATATCCGAGTGTACAGATGGGTGTGGAATGGGGTGTTTACCTTAGGAACGACATAAGACTTGTCGGCGTGAGACGCATGGACCCCTCGCTCGCTCTCGGAACGTTGAACGGATAATTAAATTAATTAATTTATTCATTTAACGTTGAAACACAAGTATCTCTTAAACGGTGGCTCGAATTTGGAAACTGAGGGCACCATTGAGTTAGGAGCATGCCATTTACCCTAAGAGGGGTACAAGATTTGCAGGTGCGACCCGTCTGTGAAAATGGCCCCGGGGGCGTTTTCGTAATTTGGAGGCCTCCGGCGCTATGTTTATTAACATTTGAATGGGGTCTCAGATTTAAATTTCGAGACCGCTGTTGTGTTTGGGATGTGTTTTTTTCCCTAGGGGGAGCTTAATATTGACCCCGCCAGAAGTTCGGGTTCGGGCCGACGAGCGGGTGGTTAAGTGTTTTCTATTTAAACACTTAACCCATCCCCTCCCTTCTCATCTTCTCCCCCTAGCAGCCCCCTCCCTCTCCACCTTGAGATCCGGAGAAGCTCCGACGGGGCACCTCCGGTGAGGAAACGGCGCGTTGCAGATCGCGTGGGAAGCGTCGGGCGAAGCCCCACGAGGTAGGATTTGTCGTTTTTTATTTCTTTTCCCACATCTCCTTTGAGCTCGATTTTATGCATCGATTTGTTGTTTGATCTTCGAACAAATCCTTTGGTCACGTAGTATGCGATTTTATCTTTCCATCTCTTCTTTAGGAATTGAAATCAAAGTTCGGGAGAGTCCACAGAGGTCCGCCGAAGTTTGCGGGTTTTGATTTTTTCCTATGGTTTTTGGGGATTCCGGCGGCACGCGCGGTGGTCCGGCAGGGGGATGACGGTGGCGGAGCATGCAGGGCGGCAACAGCTCATCGGGGGACCGGGCATGGGGTCCCCGGCGGGGGGCGGCGCAAGCGCCGGCCGAGGCGCGGCCAAGGGCGCCGGCCGCGACACCGACGTGCAGGTGGATCGGGGTCACGCGGCGTGACCCCGTGGAAGACAGAGACCCACGAGACGCGGGTTTCCATGGAACAAAAAAAAGAATAAACGACCGGCCTGTCGGCCGGTCGGTGGAAGAGCCGTGCGTGGATGCGCTGCGTCAAAGAAAAGAGCATGCACGGACGCACGGGGCTCAAAGGGAGGGCGGGCCGTGGGTGCGGTGGCCCGTGGGTTCAGCTGGGCCGCGTGCTGGCCCGTATGGGGTGGACCGGCCGGACGGGGCCGGTCCGGCCCAAGGGGTTTTCCCCTTTAAACTTCAGATGCCCGTATTTCGGGCTACGGGCATCCGTTTTGCGTGTCGTCTACGGAAGCACGAAGCTTGTGTCATGACGGAGTTTTTGAGATGGTTTTGGGAATTTTTAATTCCCAAAAAGAGGGGCCTTGGAGGCGCGACAAGTCTTTAAACTGACGAGTATCCTTCCGGGAAATTTTGTTTTGGACGGCGCGGACGCGTCCGATGTCTGTTTTGAGTGCCGTCAGTGGCGTTGGAACCCTTTCACCGAGGCAGTGCTTTACATGGTTGTTTCAGGCGTTGAGGTCGTAGTTGGGGTGCGGGCCCCACGACCAGTCCTTGAGCTGCGAGCAGCATTTAGCGACATTCTCGTCGGGCATCCGTTCGGGGCGTGCGAGCAGTCATTTCTGGGTGTTTTTCCGAGGGGAGTGCAATGGTGCAATCCGCCTGCTCAAATTTCGCATGCTGGTGCGGGGCCCACGAGGGCTGTTTGGGCACTGACGGTGATTCTTCTATATCTATCACCGAGTGATTATTTTTTGGGCAAGGGAATAGTCCATCATGGGAACTTTTTCGAGAGGATCGAAATGGTGTGATCTGTTCGTTGTGTTTCGAGGCTGGGATGCGGGTCCCACGAAGCGCCGCTCGTGTGCGGTGTGCCAGAATGCATCTTTTCTCTCTGGATATCCGTTCTACTCAAGTGAGTAGTGCATTCGACATGTTTTTCCAAGAGCATCGCAATGGCGCAGCTCGCCCGTCCTTTTTCGGAGACGTTGTGTGGGTCCCACCCGACTTGGCTATGGTGAATTGTGCCCCTTTCACCAGGTGTCTATTGTGAGCATTTGGGTATTTAATCTTGTGTTCTTTTCTGAGGGGATCGTAGTGGTGTGCTCTGTATGTTCAGTTTCGGGATCCCGGGGTGGGCCCCACACGGGTTGGTCATGGTGAATAGTACCTTTTTCACCCGCTGACCATTTTGGGCGAGTAAGTAGTCTATCTCGCGTGTTTTTCTGTGAGGTTTCCAATGGTGTAATTATTTCAGGAGAACGGAACCTCTTACATGATCATATTAAATGTGTATGCATGGACGGTGCTCCAGTAGCGGTCCTTCTACCATGTTTGTAGTGGACCCTTGGCGTGTGATCGCGTGCACTCCCGTGCGAGGGATGTAATTGGTTCATGAGATGTGGATGGCCGTTCCTGGGCCTTTGAGATGGATTTGTTGTGTTACGCCTTCGTGTTGGCTTTGAGTACTGCGTGAACGATGGCCTTTGGGCCGGAACGTGGTATACTCTGGGAGTATACGGGAACGCTTGGAGGTATGTATGGTTATTTGTACATGAGGATGTTTGTGCGCCCAATTGTTGTTGACTAGGGGCCACACGTCGTGTGGGACCCCGGTGCGTGCTGTGTACTGCTTCACATACTTGCACTTCTCATGACATAGAGGGTCCCTCTATGCTCGTTTGTTTGACCAGCTAGGTTGAGTGGTCACCCCTGGTTTCATTCTCGTTTGGCCGACATATATGGTTTGTTTCCTCTGTTCCTTCGGCTGTGAGGTGTTTCATTACCGTTCCCCTTTCATCGGACTGCGGAACCATTTACGAGTACGGGAGCCCATACAGTGTGGGTGTTTTCCCCACTTTTTGGAATGAGTTGTCTCTGTCCGCTTCGACAGTGACTCAGCGGATTGAAGCGTGATTGCCCCAAGGGGCTCTGGCTATAGGGTGACTGCCCTGAACGTGGTATACTCTCGGGCTTGGGCTAGTTGCTGCTAGAGCCAGGGTAGGGTCGGGTCATGACATAATTCTTCTCACAAGGGTATAATTTTCATGAGATAAGGACACCACATGTTTCCATTTCTCCAATACATACCCCAAACGCAAACGAGAAGCATTAAATATGACATCATAACCCCAACATGGTCATAGAAGAATTAAAAATAATCCATAAGTCATACTCTTATCCACATCAATAGAAAAAATAAAACATTTTGATGCCCCAATATATAATTACATAATTATGGGTTAAGGATAAAATTAGAGATGACATATTAGTTCAGTATGAAACAAATTTCTTGTAATGACCAGCCAAACCCAAGAATCATCGGATCTCAAACAAAGTTCTTATATACTGTGTGGAATTACATTCTATTTTATTTTTACGATCTAATTAGTTGGACATATAAAATATATATTTCTTAGGAGAATCTCTTCATGTATCTAAAAAACAAATTTTTAAATTATTTCATACAGATGATGCTAACATAATGTTCTAAAGACAACAATCAATTGGTCCATCTTCTCTTACACTAACAATGAGTACAAATAATTAACATCCATGAAAACAACAATAATATATTATTATAATTGATGAATTATATTTTTTATCAATTCAATACATACAACTGAATTGATTGTGAAACTGAATGGAATAAATAGAAACATGCCAAGCCTCTACAGGCAACTAAACATTGAATTATTTATTTCATCTTCTATGACTATTACCCGAAATTACATTGGATGAAGGTCGATCATTTATAACCAATGAGCCCATTTTAACAGGAATGGAGATCATCAATATCATGAAATTGATTTTAGTTCTTGATTGATACCTTATTCAATATTCAATATTTGATGAAATGTAACTGTATATTGAATTCTTTCTATGAAAATAGTATAGTGGAATCCCATGGTGATGCACCAGGACAAATAAATCCCTTAGCCTTAATACTCATTAGATGTTTTTTATATTATAATAACTCTATTGAATTCATAAAATATGATAGCATAACAATGGGATCAGTATGAGGAATAAACTAAAGAGTAAACTCAACCTCACTCTATGGTTTTAATTTTTATAAATCAACAATAATGATATCATGTCATGCACACAAATCTATATAAAGTTTAATGATTATACGGAGTATCAATGACAATGAATGACATCTTCAAATACATATGTGTTATCACCCCATCATATGGATGATCAACCTTACACATCTCGATCTAGAGTACCACTATCCTAAAAACAATAATGAATTCATCATGAGATATAAACCGATCTCGAAAATCATAATAGTTGATCTATGACTAGAAAATGTCTATAAAATACATTTCATCAATATGGCCAATTATAACAATATCAAGATTCAAAAAATACCACAACACATCAAAGTCAGATATCAACACTTTTTTGGGACATTTAAAACCATTTCCAAAACTACTTTATAAGGGTGTGGAAAGATCCAACAAGAAGAAATAAGATCCAAATACAGGCCCAAAAATCAACTACCGTAAAAAATATAAAATAATTATTTACTATTATATAAAATAAATATATTATTATAGAGAAAAAAATAAACACTGTATATCTAACAGTATCCATACGTACATTAGATTCCTCTTGTGCATACACTCCCACGTACTGACTTCTGGTCTCATCATCTCCCTGAGATTTTAAAATAACATCAATATCCACTTTGGATAGTGGATAAAATAGTATATCAATGGAAGTATCAGAAAGAACCAATGAATCATTTTTAAAATTAGATCGATCTTTATTACCATAGGGAATACAATCAAAAAATTTCCTCAAAAGGCTATATTTTCAAAAAAATTATGACAATTCTAAGTAACCTCCATACAATTATTCTTGGCATGGATAGGCTTTTCACACATATAGAATGAGACATACATATATCCCACTATCATTTTCTATACATGTCCTATAGAAACAAATATACCCTTACACGACAATTTATCATGGAAAGACACACCATAGATAACTACATCATCGACTAAAGCTCTACCCATTATTTTTTGTTCTAGAAATTCCATCATTAGAAATTATTCCTTTTTCAAGAACCTATATAAATGTTTGAATGTTTAATAGAATTATTTCTATCATAATTTCAACACATAGACTCATCTCAAACTTCAAAGACATGAGATAGTAAATACTAACAAGCACCAGTGCTCAGTACACCAAATCATGAAAATGTGTGGATTACTCTATTATGTTTCAATCACCTTTCATAAAGGTCAAAATAGTTTGGTATTTTCCATGAACTAAAAATTATATAAAAAACTAATATGTAAATGTCATATGGTTGGAATCTAAGTAATGTTCCTAATGAAAAATATATTTCACAATTCAATAACACCATATAATTCTAGGTCACTCAAACATATAAATTTTAAAACTATATTTAGTTTTCTTGAGAGTCTTGAGACTGGTAAAGATCCCCTTGATCATCGCATTTCACTATTCAAATTATATTGTTACTTTTCACCCTAGAAAATAAAGTTATTATAATTAATAAATTATAATACATGATCTATCACTCGTCTCATGTTTCTAATACCCACATAATCTAGAGTATGAATAGTTATGATTATATTTTTTTTACTAATGAAGGATCCACATTAGGAATTTTCGATAGAACCTTTCTCACATCATCCTCTCTCATATTTGGAATATATTTTCATAGATGTATTGTCTAATAATAATAATATAATAACAAATTACCTCAAAAAATTCCCAAATCATAAATCCACTTTATGAGTCAACATCATTGGCATTAAATGACAATAATTGAAAGAAAAAATTAATATAAAAGTAAAACACATAACATTAATATGGAATTAATAAAGTAAATAAACCCTCAAATCCATATTAGTCATAAAATATCAACCATTTATTATTAATCTTGGAAAAAACTACACGACCACCCATGTAAAATCAGGTAAAGACATTGGAGTGAACTATAATGTCACACTTCTGCACTTACTATCCAAATTCGAATAGTCCAAACTCTAGTCTAACAAAAATACCAAACCAAACCCACGAATTATCATAATCTTTATCTCTGTGTGTTTGATATATGAAATTTTTTTAATAAAACGTCCCATGTAAACTTGGAAACTCACATGAGACAGCCCACCAAGTGGTGATAAACAACATTGAAATGTACATCTCCAGAATGACGGATGAAAAAAATGAGAACAAACAGCATTCAAATAATACACATCCCCAAGACATAAAATGTAAATCCAAATATGACAATCTAGAATGTCAAAATAGACTAGACTATGTGTGTATCTATATGATAATCTATCACCATCGAGTTGTACTACAATAAAGATGACAAAAAATAAAAGAAACCCAAATGCTACATGATTCCATTCCCTGTAACCAATTCATGAAAAACAAATACTAAAACATATCGAAGTCGAAATGTAGTTTGTGAGAAAAAAACATAATATGATTCCACAAAATAATATATAGAGGTTATAATATCAAAAATGACATATCTATGGCTTAAAAAATATAAGGATTACAATGAATTCTCATATGTTAAATCTATTTTTTTTAATTAAAACATTTTTTTCTTAAAACCACATATTAGTGATCAATTCTAGTAATATTCGATGTACAATTGAAAATCGATAATCACTGGAAAACCCAAGGATACACCATAAAATAGGAATGTATGATAATTACCATGGAAACACTATCATGAGATAAAAGAATCATAAATGAAAAATAAAAACATGGGATATATATTATGGGAATATATTGTAGAAGTAAAATAAAATTATTAATCTTTTCATATGGAATTTCTAACTAGTTTATCCTTAAGTAAGATAATACTAAATAAAGTGACAGAAGATTTATTGTGTTATTACACACACAAAGAGTGGTGTGTCTATTTACATTACACCCAAAGTTATCTAATGACCAATTTTTTTTAAAAATAAATTTAAGACCTTGCTCAAATTTTGAAATACCCTTTGAAATCAATGTAAAAATTTTATTGGTCTTCAAAATTTATTTTAATTCAAAAACAAAATTAGAAAGTTTCATTGGAAACTCATTTCTCAAAAATCATTATTTGAATATTATCCCTTTATAAAATGAATATATTTATTGTAATCCATCCCAATAGAAAATAATTTATTTTTGATGAAAAAATTATTTAAAAGATAACTCGTAATTAAATTAACTAAAAAGAACTTGCATAGATACACCTACCAATAGAATGAATAAAACATACTCACCTTCAAAAGAAGAGATTGGATTTAGGTATACCATCATCTAATATACAAGGCATAAGTAAAACTAAAAAATTGATATAATGAACATACAAATCAAAATCCAAACTAGAAACTCCTCCAACAACACTTCTATGCTCATCGGAAATGAGGAATAGGTTAGTTAGGAGAAAAATGGGATGACAATAATACAAGGATAAGTCCTCGAATGAATTTTTTAGGGAGGTGAATATACATCCTAAAAACACTTGATGTATTAATAGTTTATGAAGGAGTAACTAGCCTGTCAACTTAAAAATGTCATACGTTCAATGTGACTAAATCCGATTAGGCTGTTGTATAACACCCAATTATTTAACAATATGTATCAACTTAAATATATCAATTTATTTAAATATATTAAATTGATCACAAAATTATTTCATATAGTTTAAATCCATAATAATCTAAAATAGAATACAAAAACATCTTTATAATGAATAATTGTTGTAATAATTGGTTTTTTCTAGAAATTAAGGAACATATACTATTTAAATAGTATCATGGAATTTGAATAGTAATGTTACACTTATGAATATTAATTCAATAAACAGAATTGTATACTCAAAAATATAAATATAAATTAAATTTATGCATTCTGTAAATGTTAATTTGATTTAATTATATTATTGTATAACTAAATAAATGTTTAGAAATTATAAAATATGTATTGATATTTTCCGAAAACATAGAAGTTTATTTACATTTTTATAATCAATATAATGATTTTAAATAAATTTTTTTTCTTAAAAATTAAAATATAATAATTTTTCTTTATTTGTATGATTATAACATATTTTAGGATACCTTAATTATTTTTTCAAAATGTTATAAAATAAGTTATAATTTTAATATTGATATTTTCTAATTAAAAGATGATTTTCATTAAAAATTAAATTTCTCATATTTATAAAAATAAAATATTAAAATTGAGTTCATTATTGAATTATAAACATCAATAAATGATTAGGGTAAATTTTTGATATTTTTTTAAAATACTTAATTTTCTTGTGAATACTAAAATACGGTAATTTATGGTATGAGCTAAATAAATGAATTATTATGTAATGGTTGATTTATGGATAACATGAGACAATATTTTCATACCTCCATTTACTATTTTAATATATATTGTTTTAATTGTTAGAAAATTTATATTCTTGAATCAAAATAATAAACTAATGAATAATATAATGACAAAACACCCCTACTCCACTATAAATACCACCGTCACCAGCTCTTTTCCTCACACCTTCCAAGCATTGATAATTGTACAATTTATTCTCAAAACTCTATCAAATCGCTTGTCCCCATGCAAAAGATCAGTTTTCCTCTCCATAAGACAAATAACATGTTCTTTAATAAGGTTATAAAGGAAGATAAATCAATAGGTAAATTTCCATTTCTTCTTCTTTCATTTTCCTTTCAATTTAATTTATTTTCATATTATCTAATAATATCCCCTTGTAAAAGTGCAATGATAACTTCATTACAACTTATATACTAGATTTTTATTACTAAAATAGAATAATCCTTCACCATTTCTCCTCCCATCTCCCTTTGTACTAAAACATCATTCATCGTTTAGGGGTGCCGATTCACCACCTCCATGGATGATAATTTTTCTTTTTCTAATTTCCCATTCATGGATAGTGATAAAACTATTTTTATGGTAACAAGTGAATATAATATATGTATAAAAACATATATATTATTCTATAACTAGTATATCTATATTATATAAATTCACATGACAAAACATGTTCATTAAGATACAAAAATGGCTAAAATAATCTAAACAATTATCCTTACTGTTTTGTTTAATGATTCATCTTCATGGCTTATAAATGAATGAAATTTATAAACATTTAAAATTATGAAATTTAATTAATAACGTATAAATTAAAATCTTGAAAAAAATTCTTATTTTAAATCATATTCCGTTCAAAAATACAGGTGATCTGATAATAGAAACTATAGAAATGAATGCTCTCGAATGATAAAATTGTATTTTATACCTCATTCAAAATGACATAAATTAACATAATAAAATAATATTAATCAAAATATATTATAAAAGGAACTAAATTAATTTATTAATCTATTTAATATTATTATGCAGGACATTAATATAAAATGAAGAGCACATTCACTCATAAATTAAGGGAGTTCGTCCAAATTTCTATTTCATCGAGACATACTTGGTATTTTTCACATAATCATATTTAAGTGGATTAGTTATTTTACCTATGAGATAAAATATTATTTGATGTTATATATATTATTATTCTATATTATTATATCATATATATAAATATTGTCTTATCTATATACCATTTTATATATAGTGTTTATTTTGAATGTTATTTAAATTTGAGAAATATTGATAAATCTGTATCCTCTGCTCAATAAAGACATTGGTTATGCATGTTGATCATTTATTAAATATATATATTAATATTTTATTTTACATTAATTGAATACATGGGGATATTATAGCCATTTGATGAATCAACATGTATCATGAGACAATACAGATGGTGAAAAACCATTCATTTTTGTTTCCAAAACAAAATCAGACGGTTATCTACCAACAATCATAAACTGTCTCAATGGTATGATGGTTCTAGTTCTAGATACATTATAAAAAAATAAGAGGAATTTTATTTATTAATTGTTCAACTATTATATTCTATGAGGTTTTCACTTTGATGAAATCAAGGATAAATTATCATTTTCAGTGTAATGATTCCATGTGTTTTTCAAATTACGTAATTTTTTATAATGTTATTTTTTATTATCATTCATCAACATATTATTGTTTATATGGCCCTTAATATTAATTTTAGCTAACCCTTTTTTTGGTTTTCCTTCCCCATGTTGTGAAGATGAAATATTTGAATAAGTGATAAGAAGATTTTTTTTATTTTGTAATGATATCTTATTAATTACTAATATAATAATGGAACAATATACATATCTAGTTTTTTCATGACAATTAAATTAATCAATCCATGGTGATATAATCTATTGAATCTATTCCATTATAATAAAATTACAATTGTCACTTGGATACAGGGATTAGAGTTGTTACAAGATGTATATATCTCAAAAATAACTATGTTATGACATAAACATCATGTAACTCATATATGTAGATAACACATCGCATCAAGTTAAATCTATCCAGAATCACGATTTTGTGTTATAAACAGAATTTATTGTATAAATACTATTTTATAGAAAATAATTTTTTTTGTAAATATACTTATGAATGGTTCCTAGGGATGGACATAGCATCTAAACTAGGACATACAACTTAAAAGTCTCCAAAATGTTGGGTTCACCCAATATTTTATAAAAAACAAAAAAAAAAAACGATTTTCGAACCCAAATATAAAAATATAAAATATTAAAAGATAGTAAATTAAAAATAAAATATGTTAAACATGATTTGTGGGATCACATGGCCTCTTGGGTATGCGCTCAATGTACACATCAAGTCATTTTGCATGGGTTACATAGGATTTGATATGTCACACAGAACATGTAACAATACATTGATACCTAGGTATGCACTTCCTATATATGAAAAATTGGGTGCATAATAGAAACACAATGTGTAGGCCTATCACAATTTATGTTATTTTTAATTCAGCATGAAATCTAGTCAATGCTCTAGAGTGGTACTACATGACATGAATTCAAATCAACGACTTAAAATTTTCATTAGCATTTTTATAAATTTATGAACATAGCAAGAATTTCCACCCAAACTATTTTCTCGTAGGATCCTACCATGAAAACCTATGTGGAACTCAAATATTGTGTTCTCTAGTATTTATTCATCTCATATGGAATTATTTGGGCGATCCAATTTTCATGGTAATGATTCTCTTTGTGTTGTATAACCAAAATTTCCAAACCGGACATGAACACCTTAGATTTGGAATTTGATCCATGTCTAATCATATATAGATATATTTATACATAGATAATTAAAAAAATAAAACCCTTGGATCCATGGTAATGATTCATTGTTCTATAGAATTATTGATCATGGTGGTCTATTTGGTATTTTCTGAACAACCAGCCAATAGAAATATCAATGATGATTGTGAAATGGAGTGATTGAGAAGTGCACAAAAAAAGATAATGAGTAATGAACATCGTCCATTTTTCTGGTTTGAATCAATTTATATATTCAACAATGATGAAAAAATAAATCAAGGAATTATCAACAAAATAATAATATGGGTATAAAAATCTAACAATCATATATAAACATTGGACCTAAAAATCAATTATTATGGGAATTTATTCATGATCAACATAGAATAAAAAGATATATGATTAAGCTACCATAAAAAACACCGTACATCATTTTTAGATTGATAAATATTGATGATAATATGTACACATTTTTCATGTTTGAGATCTAACAAATTCAGCAATGAAGATGATCTTCATGGAACTCTAATTCATTATCCATGATCTCATGATCATCTGCCAATGCTGCCTCCATAATGTTTTCCATCTCCTAAATCCCATTTTCAGTTTTAAAAATCACCTTGGGTAATTATCTAAAACATGGTATATATTTTAGAGCTAGTATGTTTTTTCAAATAAATGAAAATTAAATTAATAAATAAATTTAATTCAATTAATCCACTCATGCTTGCACTCTAATAAAGAACAATAAATTGACCTGACTTTTTTAATTTCTTATGGTAACACACACAATATTGATTTAGTGGATGAATAATTTTCCAATCCAATACAAAATTCTTGTGTTATTACATTACTTCAAAAAGAAAATGCATGAATGATATAATATTTTTAATATTTTTAATTAGTAAAAAATGAGTATTTCAAGGCCTCATAATTGTATCTTAAGTCATCACCAAAACCAATAATATTCCATGAAAAATTAACAAAAAAATACTTAAATGTTTTTGCTTCATTATATTCATGCAACCTTCAATGGAATTTCTCTTAAAAAGTGAAACATTACTCATTAAATGGTAATGATATAACAACAATATATCTGGGATTTTTTTGGTCTTCAATCTAAAATCATCCAAATGGAAGAAACTTTACATGAATTTACATTCATATCAGTTATAAAATTTACCCAAAACATTGAAAAGTTATCTTCATACTGGATGTATTACACACCATGGTCGATATTATGAAATGGGTCGTGCAAACATCATATTAGATGAAACTAGTGGAATACATCCTCAACCTGGTATAAATGTTGTAATAATATTAATATGTATTGTAACTTGATATACAATTTAAATAATATGTATAAGGGACTAAAAACATCAGCGGTAATCTTCCACACATTCCATATCCATGAAAACTTGGATAAGGTCAGATATCTCAGAACAAATGATATCTTATCTTAAATGTAATGTACATTATAAAGAGTCCCTAATGAACTCATACTGGATTTGGACTGTACACATTTTCTCATTGAAGTACATCACATTTTATAACCATCAATCACACCCACCGAGGGCCCACAAAAGTAGTGTCCCCTAGATTTTTCTAGCTCATTAGTGAAACTACATTCCTCCCATCAATGAACCCAAATAGTTCTACTTTAATGGTGGAGTTGTAACTATTTTGATATGAAAAATCCACAAAGTGAAACTAATGCTCTAATCTATTTCCAAAAAAAATGAAAACCCCAACCATATTTTCACGAACCTGAATGGTCTAATATACAATGAAAACTATATAGCATCGTAGAACCCAAAATCATCAATCATGTACTGAAACTCATAACTTCACATTCTCATATTTGAGGTCAATTATTTTCACCAATGATTTTCATCTAAAACATAAAACATGAAAAAGAAAACATGGATAAATTTTTTTTTGGAGAAACATTTACATTTAGAGTTTTAGATAATTAGGAAAATTTATTACACAAGAAATTCAAACAACGTTGAATGAGAATTTAACCTTATTAAATCAGATGTTCATTTTCTCATTAATAAATCGTAATCATCCATATTAAATTCCATCTAGACATAACATGTTCAATATAAAATTTTAAAATATGAAAAAGTAAACATGGGAAGGGTGATATGAGATGCTCACTAATAGAAAATGTAAGCCTTAACAAATTACTTTCATCTATAATAATAAGTGGGAATATGGATATAATGAAATAGTCAAAGTGTATGGGTAAACGATAAGAAAATTGAACCTATCACTACATTGATTATAAATATGAAAACATCGAATAATAGAGATTCATCAAAATCAATAGTCGTGATCAATGTGATATCAACCACCACTGTTAAAATAATAATAAACTCATAATAGAAAACAAAACCACAATTCGGTAACATTTATAATAGAATTCATAAAACCCTTTTAAAACCCCATTTAATTGGAAAACCATACAAAAATCTTCTATCATTATCATTACACAATTAATTGGATATTTATACTGGGGATCACTCTTTATATAATCATTATTAGGGCCACCGATTTTTTGTGAGATATAATGGTTCTTGACCATTAATATAAGCTATATCAAGCTCATCCATGAGATATAATGGGTCAAAAATCATTTTATAGGATTTAAATAGATCATAACTCTCATGAAATAATAATATGCCATGGATAAACTACATTAATCATAAAAATCATAAAAAAAGATAAATGATTGGAAAATAAATGTGTTATTTAACAATATCATTTAATCCATCGTAATCCATCCAAAAAAAAAACAATGCGAACAATATAAGTACAAAATATACATAGTGTAGGACTATTAACAAGGTTAATTGATGTGGATTAATCAAAATACCATTAAAAGGATCAATAAAAATATTCTTGAGTAACATAAACTTTAAACATTATAATGTGTCCCTTACCACTTTGAAATATTTGTTCTTGATTACCTTGAATTAAATTACAATAAATGAAACATAAAATATAATGATAATTAATATATTCAATATAGAATATTTAAAATTATATTTATATTCACCATATTAAAGTATATATGTTTATAACATAACAATCATCCCAAGGAATGAGAAGTTTGACAAAAACTATTAAGGCCTCGACTATATGGAATCTGTATACCCAATGGAATATATATCCTTTAATGGATTTGTAAAACCACATAACATTATGTATAAGAATAAAAATATACATTTATGTTCTGTATATACACCACACAAAAATTTGAATATTGAATATTTCTCGAATAAATAAATTTGAGACTATAAATCCCCTTATGAAGATCATATTGTTGGAGTAAGAATAAATAAATGAAACAAATCTATCTGAAATATTTAAATAAAAAAGTAAAATTGAATATAGATAATTATATAATCAGAGTTAATTTCAAACATATTTTTGCTATATCATAACCAAGTACATCAATGTTTATACCAAAAATGGATATTGAGTTAAAAAATCTCTTAAAATGAGTATAATTTATAAAGAATGTCCTTTATGTTACTAAATAAAAAATTTATGTTATTAATTTACAAGATTCATTTTGTTTTAAAATATTATTATTAAAATTATTTATCTTATAAGAAGGATACATTCAATTACTTAATCTAGAATGTTTATGTTGGATGTTTTGACGATATTTGGATTTTGTGTCAAAACACAACGTGATAGGTTGAGTGTGCTCAATGAGGTCATTTTTTAAACACATAAAAAATTAATTATTATAAATTTCCTTAAAAAAATATACATTTTAAATAATATAGAAATGTTTTAATGAAAAAAGGAACCCACATTACGATAAAGGAGACAGTACGTCGCACGTACATACGGGTAACATTTTAATTTTTAAATGAGCATTATGGAAAGAAGGTTTGTAATGTTTATCATTCCATAATTAAAAATATTTAATAATTAAAATGATATTTAATTTTATATACATATATATATATATATATATATCATTACTGTGATGTGGTGAAGGAAAATGAAGAATCACACCGTTGGAAGGTGGTGATAGTCCACACAACCATGAAAAACATTATACCATTTTAAGTGTGTCAAATAGAATGAAAAAAATTATATGATAATTTAAATATATATAATTCTATCATAAATTTTCAAAATATATATTTTATGTGATATATTTTTATTATGTTCATCATTAATACAATCCAAGTAAACTATAAACAAATCACATTGCTTTGAGGAGGCGATTGTCCATACTTCCACAAAATATGGTATCATATTACAAAAAAATTGGAAATTGTGAAATAACTGTTATATAATCTTTAAATAAGTGTTAATACATTATAAATATCATATAAAAAAATTGTGGACATCATAATGACCAACTATAAGAGGAAGTAATGGAAACATTAATGACCATATTTTGTGAGGCGGTAGTTCACCATACGTAATTGGCGATTTTGATACGCATTTGATAGAAGTGTGTTGGTGTACTTATAAAACATAACATAAAAATTGGTAAGTATATTTAGTTTACTAATGTTATTATATAGTCGTGAAACAATATGAATTTAAATGGCGGAAACAGAAATAAAACAAAAGTTCTCATTGAAGAACGCTACCTCTTCTTCGGGTAACTATTTTTGGATTTCAGAAAAATACTTCCATGGATTACTTTATAAAAAAATGATTCAATAGATATGGTAGTTATGTTTTGATATTATTTTTTAGGTATTTTATGATAAAAATGGTTTTATTTTTGGGATGTATTAATGAGATTGAGTGCCTTTTTATAAGGGAGTGGAGTGATATTCTTGAAAATAAAAAAGGTAATCATTATTCAGAGGTCTACCTTTCATAAATATCCAAAAATAATGAACTTAATTTTTTAAAATTGGGTATGTGGTATAATAATGTATATAAAATCGTTATTTCACATGATTCTATGCCATTTTATCCCTTAATATTAGAGTTTAAATAGTAGTTAAACTCATTTTACATCAATCACTATAATTTATTCTAATAAAATTCACTAATAAGTTTTGGTCAAAATTTAATATCTCCTTATTAAAAAATATAAATTATTATTATTAAAAATATGGAATCAATTTGAAAAATTCCATATCACATAAGTGGAGAAATTTTATTTAATATTATCCTCTCAGATGCATCAAGGGGTTTTAACGCAAAAAATATAAAATAATTAAAATGTTATTATATCCAATTATAATTTTATATATATTAAAATTTACTAAATTGGTTTAAATAATTTGTAACGTATCTAATTATACTAATAAACTAATCAAAAACATAATTTCTCAATATAAAATATTTAAAAAGATAATATTTTTCAAAATAAAATTTAATATTATTTATTATTCTTCAAAAATATGAATGTTATTATAAAAATAATAACAGTTCACCCAAATTTGATTTTGGAATCATAATTTGATAAAATATGTTCATTTTAACAAATAAAATCACTGAAATTGTGCAAATTTATTATTAAAACAAGTCAACAATTAAATTGAGGGAAAACTACCTTTGGAGAAATATATATTTTTATGCTTCAAGTTAAATTTGTTCATATTTTATGCCGATAAAGATTATTAGATGAATCGATAAGTAATTTATTAAATATATAACATATAAATATTATTAATACCATATAATAATATTTAATATTATAATTTATTATTATAAAATTTATTTCGGGGAATATGGATTTTTTTTCATAAAACGCATCATTTATATTCATTTTGATTTTATTGTAATTTATAATTAATTATCCACCACGGGATTATTTTCAAAACTTTTAATGATAAATTATTGTATAGTTAATCATATCCTTTCCTGCCATTCAAATGGATTGATTATAATAATCATATGATACATTATTAATATATTTTTCTTCTATAAAACTGTGTCTTACATGTGACACACATTATTAAAGAGAATCAACGTTTTGTGAAAGTATAGAAAAATATTTTTTAGTATAAATCTTGATATACAATTCATTTCATGTAACCCAATATATCAATAAATTTAAATTTATTTTAAATATTATATTTCTTAAAGTCTCTGGATGTTATATCAAACCTCCCTTAAAATAAATCTTCCCTTGAAATTCATCTGGTTATTAGAGGATTGTCAATTTATTTCAATATTCTTTCCCTATATATATATAATTCTTTTACTATCAAGAAAATTAGGATTACAAAAGTTAACATAATTTCTTATTGAGTATTATTTCTTTCCATTAGATAATTTACACCACAATTTCATCTTTTTCTGCAAACGATGGTTATAGAATATGAATTTTTAATTCATGATGAACTAAAATATACTGTTAATGTGTATATAACTATAAAAATGGTAATATATATATTCCACCATTCATTATAAATTAAACAAAAAAAATTGTTAAAACATTTTAAGATAATTTTCACAATATATATCATATAGTATGATACATTAATCTCTAAAATTAAACTACAATACCCAAAGTTCATACTAAATTATTCCCCAAATATCTAGCCTCATGATTCGTGGAAGACTTACTCATTAAGTTAAAAAAATTTATATGGATTTGATCATATTTTTTTCCTTTATAATCGATCAATTATTCATAAAATAAAAGACAATATTTTATTATAATAAAAATAATCTTTATGTATAAAAAATCATTATAACAAAGATATCATGTTGTCTAATGGTAGTGCATTAAAATTCATATCATCTATCAATAATGAGATTAATCACCACCTCTTTTTTAAAAATGATTGGTTTTCGGTGAGCATATAGGTTATATGTTTTAATTGAATAATTGAAAATATTTCCTCCCTAAAACACATCATTTCGGTCCTAGGGGTAAATAATAACTCATTAAAAAAAATACTACCCAACCATTTGTAATCACATTCAGATCTTATCTCATAAAAAATCAAATTGGTGTTAAATAATTTGAACCTATTATCAGCCTTATGCTTATTCACATGTGATTCATTCAATAAAAATAAAGAGTTACTCACATGAAAACATCCCATCCTCTAAGAACTCTAAACTAAACATTGATACCAAATACAATTACTTAGAACCAGCACTCACATTTAATGTGATGAGATCCATCAATTTACAGTCTCATCTTTGATATCGGTAATTGTAACCCAAATTTTTCATCTAAACCATAAAATAGAAGAAATAAATTATTTATCACTTACAGCCTGTATGGCCCTTTATTTTTATCATATTAGTTAATTATGATAATTTACAACATAAAAACGTCTCCTGACATTAAATAACCATTTCTCCCACAAAACCCACCTTTTTTATTCAAATAATTACATTATAATCATCTATATAAAATGTAATCTAGTGACAACTTGTTCAACATCATTCATTAAAATATAGGGAAGGGAAACATAAGAAGGGTGAGATCAAATGCTCAGTAAGGTATGATGTAGGAATTAACTATTGAATGTCATCAATGATCATAACCATGCATAAGGCTACAATGACTTAATCATAGTGCATGAAAGAATCATAAAATAAATTAGACCATAGATACATGATTCATCATATTTAAAAAAAATTTGAGGGAAAATGTCTTCAGATGAAATAACCTAGTGATCTGTGGTTTCAGTCTCATTCATTATATAATTAATAAAATCATAATAACAAAATAAAACTAGTTTTCAAAACATAGAGTATTATTTTCAAATACCAATTAAAAACCCATTTTAAAATGAATAATCATATGACCGAAATCCAATATTATCATTACCCAATAAATTGGAGATTTATAAAGGGGATAATTCTTCATATAAGATATATTAGGTTAACCCTTCTTTTGTGAGCTATAATGTAGATAAATTATCTATAAAAGCAATATAGGGATCAATTGTGAGATATAATGATTCTCAAAACATTGTATATGATGTATTAGACTCACCAATTTTATTTATTTATCATGTTTGATGAATAAAAAAACAGTCATCCTATAAATAATAAAAAACATGATAAACCAATGGAAAAAATTTGTTTATTAAAAATATATTTTTTAACAATAATAATCTATCCAAATAATGAATTAATATGAAAAAAATAAATATATCCCATGTTATATTTAAGAAAAAACAGGGTTCATTAATGTGAAGTAATGGAAACAACCATTAAAAATATTCATAACTACATTATTGAGGTATATGATCTTTAAACATTAGAATTTGTCCTATACCACATTGAAACATTTGAATCACAATACCCTAGAATAGAATTAAAATAAATGAAAAAGATAATATCAGAGAATAAGTAGATTAATGATATAACATGACAGTGGAGTATTATATACACCCCATAAAATAAAAGAGATTTATATCATAACGAACATCATAGTTTAGAATTTTTTTTTTCAAAAATCTATTACCAGTATGGAAAATTTCATACTGTAAACCCATGAATGATATATCATTAAATGGACTTGTAAAACCACACTAAATAATGTCTAATTATCATACAATAAAATATTGCGTAGTATATACACCGTAATTCAAGAAATAGTGGTGAATATGGCATAAGTCACATGGAAATAAAATTGATACTCGAAATAAAGTTACAATGCCTATATCATTGGAGTTAGAATAAATCGATGAAATAAATATGTGTGAAAATTTTAAATCCAAAAAATAAAATATCGAAAAAATTATAATACATCACAGGTAATTTAAATCATATTTTTGATATAACATAACAAATAACATAAAATTTTAACCTAATGAATGGAAATTGAGTTAAGTAATCACTTACATTGAGTCTGATTTGTCATTTTTTACACTATATTCCGAAATAAAAAATTTATATTAAGTATTTAATAGATTAATAAAATTTTATATGTTCATTATTACTTTTTTTTCTTTTATAAACAATTTATATATAATGACTTAATCAATAATGTTTAAGTATAATGTTTTTAATATATTCAGTTTCTCACACAAAACTAACATTGATAAGTCAAATATGTTCAATGTGATTATTATTTAGATGCATTCAATATAATAAGCATTAAATAATTATAAATGTTTTATAAAAATATATTTTTAACATGAAAAAATAAATATTTTTATGAAAAATGAACCGTAGTATGACGTACATAGACATCAGTAATGTTCTGATTTTTTGTAGATCGTTATGTTAAGAAGGGAAGTAATAATATTCTTTACATTGTTATCTTTATATAATAAATAATATATTATATAATTATATGTACTTATATATATCATTCTTGTGATGTAGTGATGAAAAAAGATGAAACACATCCCTTTGAGGTGCTTGTGTTCATCACATCCAAGAATGCCGTTATTATTTTTTCTATGTGTGAAATGGAAAGAAAAAGAAAATATTTTTATGTAGAGAAAAATAATTATGGCATAAATATCATAGATATTTCATTTATGGAATTTTTTTTACTAAATCCATCCTTAATATAGTCCATATAATGTCTGAACGAATCTCAATGCTTTGAGAGGGAGATAGTCCATATGTCCATAAACAGTGATATCATATTCCAACAAAATGAAAATCATGATGGTTCGTGTTATATAAAAATTTTATAATATTAATACATTATTAATATCATATATATCATAAAAAATAGTAATAACATCATAATTACCTTCCATAAGAAGTGGTAATGTAAAAAAATAATGACTTTATTTTGAAACGAGGTAATTAATCATACACAATATTATTGATTTCATTAACTATTTGATGGATATGTTTGTAGGTGTAGTTATAAACATTAACATAAGAAACTCTTAGTATATTTAGAATGCATATTCAATTATATTATCAGGGAATTATATGAACATGATAGGTGGATAATAATTTAAATAAAATTTCTTGTTGAAGAATGTTGTATCTCTTCGGGCAACACTTTTTAGATTTCACCAAAATAATTTAATGGCGTGAGTTCAGAAAAATGTTAAACATATAGCATGAGAGGAGTGATTTTTGGATATTAATTGGGAAGGGATTTTGATTATCCAAATTACTTTATAGGTCTATAGAAATGGTGAGGGTGAGTTTCATTTTATAGTAGAGTGGGAGTGCCATTCATATATATAAAAAACGTTAACACTATTTGGAGGTCTCCCATACATCATGTGTAAGATCCCAGATTTCCCTATAAGGTATTTTTCACTTAAATTTTAGTTTTATAACTTTATTTTGGTTATTTATTCACATAAACATGTTCATAAGGAGGCCCAGGTTTGTTCCGAGGGTTTGGGACATGAAAAAGTATATAATGATTTTTCTAGGAAGGTTACAAGGTATATTCATGGTTAATGATAATCGTGTATAATGGAAAGAGAAATCATTTATAAGGTGGGATTTTATATAGTGTAATCCACGTGTTTTACAGATTTTTTTGGAAAACCATGCCGGTAAACATTGCAACCCATAACATTGTAAAAAATTAAAAAATTGTCACCCTGGGGATTTTATGCTCACTCAATATTTTCCTCCTTCTCCTCACTTGAAACCCTAGGAATAAACCATTTTGGGCCAAGATCATACAAGGATCAATATCCTTCAATTATTGAACCTTTTTAGTGCCATTGGATGCGAATCAAGGGTCCAAGTGAGTCAGATCATCTCATCCTCTATCTTTTATATTTTAGGTCTTTTAGTTTTGCGATTACAATCAGAATCTCTCAAACATCTATTTCATTGTGAGATCTTGGTTGAGGATTCAAATGGGTGTGGGATTGATCTCTAAGGCCTTGGATGATATGGTTTTATTTAACAGTTTGGAGGTATGTTGTCTACAAATTATATCCCTTCAGTTTTATAAATATTTGTGCATGTAGTGTTTGATTTATTCTCTTGTGAAGATTTCTTTGTTCCATTACATTGATGCGATGTTTAGGGAGTATATAGAACCTAATGAAAGCCTGATGATCCCCACGGGATGTATAGAGTATGATGTAACCAATGTTAGATCTATCGATGGGGTGTATAGATATTCCGATATATAGAATTTAGCTATGTAAATGTTGGGCCATTGTGTAAGAACATAAATCACATTGTAAATATGTTGCTAATCTTGATAGATGTAAAACTGGAATCATTATAATACTCCTTTGATAGATAGTGAAGTAAGTGGGTGTTTTGTTGGAATAAATAGAGGTAAAATGAGAAAAAGTGTAATTCTATGAAATTATACATATACATGAATTGGATTAGTGTGATAGGAATGGGAAATGGGAAATAGGGATGAATGATGTGGGTAAAAAATGAAGAATGTATCAATGGATTGTTGGATGTTTTTAAATTCCCATTTATTGAAATTGTTGTGATCTTTTCTAATGACATTAGTGATAATTGGTTGTGAATTGTGGTTGAATGTGATGAATGATAAACATAGAATGTTCCCATGGAATGGTAGTGTGGGGTATGTAGTTGAGTTTCTATGCCCATTGGTCAAGATTATACTAAGGATCCAAGCCCCACCCTCAAAATTCATGGGTTATGGAAGTGGAGAGATTTCTATTCCCCAAATAGTTGCATCCACTGGGACTTCGGTTTCAAGGTGAGGATAATGAAAATTGTTTTGTTTTGATGCCGAGTGAGATATAACATAGTTAATTCCCTCATGTTGTGAATGTAGATAGTGTGTAATCAATTGAACAAATATAAAAGGATAATTTATAAATGATGAATCTTTGATTTATTACATGTTAGTTGTTATGATAATAGTAAAGAAGATAATTAATAATGGGATTGTAATCTATTTCCTTTACTTGATTTTTTTACCATTGCATGATCTATATGTGGGTTGTATATTTTTAGACAATATTTGCGGTGGATTATAGAGTTGTACTCAAACCCTTATTAATCCGCAGTTGTGTACCCAAAATGATTTCTCAGTTGCATGTTAGGAAAACGGAAAGGCCTAGTTCTTTGGGAATTGAGTGGGGATTTGGGATGAGCATTGTTGAGGTTTAAGACATAGTGACATGATGGTTTTGGGGATTCCTTTTTTTTTCTTCATTTTGTTTCTTGTTTACATTGCATTGTATCATGTCATGTTATACATTCTATAGGATATGTTGTGTCGAGTTCAGGAATGGTTTATTTATTCATTATGCTAGTTGTTTTATAGGGATTACAATATTTATATTTTTAATATTTTGTCTTACTCTTGAAAAAGGGGATATAGTCTCCTCGTGTGACTACTTATACCCTCTCTGCTAGTCTAAAACCTCTTCCGTATGGAGAGACACACTTGAGGTCATGTAACAACCTAGATTGGGGAACTAGTTAGTGGATCCAGGGTTGGGGACATAATATAGTGGTATTAAAGGATGTACTTTCTCTTTCATAATATTTTGGGATGGTAAATATATGTTAAGACAGTGTATGTCCATGGTAATGATCTTACTCTTGGTAGTATGTAACCCATGTACGAGGGAAAACCAAGTCACCCTTTCTAGGAATTGTTTTTTTGTTGTTGTGGGATTTTACATTTTATGATATTTCACCATCTTGTGATGCACTTGTTGTGTGATTCTATGATTTCATGAAATTCATTTCATCGAAGCAATTGAATGAAGCGTTGCATTTAAACATCATCCCAAAAACATATACTGAAAAGGGACACACATCATTATAGGAACACACACGAGATGGCAGTAGGGGTTGTAAAAGATTAGATGTACTATTTTTTAAAAAAGTGATGAAGATATGCCTAATAAGATTAAATGAATGCATAACATGGGGTGGGAAAAGGTTGTTTGATAATCGATAAACATATTTAATAAGAATGTAAAATGGGTAGACATGTTGTTAGAGTAATATGAGGGGTTGAATGGATTGAAATGGTGTATGAAATAGAGGCATGAAACTATGTGAGTTGGTTAACTGTGTTCACGATGGTCCTAGGTGGAATGGAAAAGGGTAGTGTACTAGATGTGAAAGGAATTGGTGGATATTTTTGCATTTAAATATTTATGGCTAGTTGTGAGAATTTCTATGTTATTCATTCTATTCAAGATTTATTTAATTATTCATTCTAAGGTTGATTTTTGGCATTGTAGAGAAATTCCACCGCAAAGACACATGCAATTTGGGTGACCAGAAGATGTTTCCGAGAATACTGATATGATAGTGAAGAAAGAGAAGCGAAGGATTTAGGGTGATAGGGAATAAAAGTTATGTCACAACATGTCTTGTTTTATGCCGATGGTGGAACAGGACCCAGGGTGGGTTGTGCTGTGTATGTTTGAACTGACCAGAGAGTTTAAGCTGTAGCACCCTCAGACCTCTATTAGGAATGGTAGGCTAGAGGAAGTAGAGTTCTGGATCATGTCTATCCACACTATTTGTAACGCCCCGACCCCAGCTACCCAGAGTCAGTGCATTAATTACATAACATTGGCATGATCACAAGAAGATCAAATCTCGAAAGACCGATTGGTTTAGTAGCCTTGGAAACACTAGATATAATCATAAAGTTTTACATTACATTTCAAAGTGAAAAACTACTACAACAACAAAGTCTTCATATCCACACTATTAACCCCTCATAATATCCCTGCAAGTCATTCATAATTTACTTCTTCACTACCTGGGAAAAATAAAACATAGAAAAGGGGTGAGCTCAAATGCCCAGTAAGGATAACAATATAGCGGAACATTCAAAATAAGCATAAACATTTAAGGCAATGAATTACTAAAACAAAAACCTTTTAAAATTGAACTTCAACATAGTATGGCAAAAGTAAAATGAAATAATGCCATTTACTTGTTCACATGGATATTCTACTAATCGAATAATCACATGCAATATCAATAACCACTTTCATAATGTTGGAATGCATAATGCCAGACTATCATAACCACATAGCCAAGGCCTCTTGCCAAGACTACAAATAATATTTTGTCAAGGCCTTGTTCCAAGACACTAGTTTGTCTCATGAGACCTACTGATGAAATTTTTTTAGAAGATACATACGTTTAAAATTGCTAAAATACATTCCAGTGTTTTTCTGAAAACATTATGCAAGCTTTTGAAAACAAAATAACTAATTCTGAGATTGCTCGACTAATTACAGGCCATGATGGGTCCACTCCCAATCCCTTCCTGTCTACCAAACTCGATAGTCAGGTTTTCTGAAAACATTTTTAAGCTTGCGTTAAATACATATACATTTGCACTGGATTTTCATATATTTGAGAGAAATATATATTTTTTGAAATCATTTAAAAATCACATAATTATAAAAGAAAACCTTTATTTTGAAAATATCCATACAAGTGTGTAAGGGAAGCTTCAAAGGTGTAATAATGGAAGAGAATAACCGCACCTTCCGTATAAGTTAAAAAAGACATTCTTAACTAAATTTTGTCGAAAAGGTTAAAAAGCACCTTTTTTGGAAAACGACTGAAAGATTCCTTTATAAACCTCTTATAAAAATTCAAACAAGGGTACAAATGACTTTAACTCATATTCTAGTAAATAGTAAAAATGTTTTGAAATGCATTTTTAAGAAACATGGATGTGGATGATAAAGAGATCCCAGTAGATTATTACGTATAAACAACCTTGGATAATGAAGAGGTTGTAAAGTAAACCCTTACCTTGTACTTTTCCTTCGTTGGGGTAGGTTAACCTCCTGTATAATGGTGAAATAATTGTTATTAAATTATACAAGAATCATATACATTAATATGATATCATATATGATCTTTTAATATTGATTTGATAATAATATCTTAGTATTATCATTATATCGGGTGTTAACTTACTTGTTTTCTTTTATATGTTTTGTTACGTAAGACATGTTTGTAAAGGATAGGTTGTATATTATTCATATCCAGAATGATATCAAGTCCTTAAACATCATTTTTAAATCATCAAATGATAATTATACTTGAATGGATACGATGGAGAATGAATCTCATCGCGTTCGTGGAGACGGTAGTTCGTACGTACGCACGAGCGACAATATCATTCTTTTGATATTAAAATAATATATAAATGGATGGTATATCATATATACAGAATCATTAACATGTTATATTTATTATTTACATGAGTTACACATCATTATTATACCCATCCAAATAATAATATATTGAATAACAATTACACCACGACGTGGAGATGGTAAGCCGTACGTACGCACGTATGGTGACATGTTATTCAAAGGGTGGATAGAATACTGAATATGGTTGTACCATATTTATAATAACATCACAGTATATGTAAGATGCTGGAGTTATTATTTTAGAATGGTAAGAACAAAGAAAGAGGAAGTGGAAGAAGAAATGAACTTGGAGAAGGGTGGTGAAATCATTACCTCTTCTTCGGGTTCTTCCTTTTGATTTGATCAAAAGGGATCCTTAGGTTGGCTTTCTGATCAAACTAAGGCCTCTAGGTTGTAGTGAGGGATGTTGGGAGAGTATTTGGGCAGAGTTTGGCCGAACCAAAAGGCTTTGAAGGTGTGAAGAAATGGGAAGGAGGAGTGCCCTTTTATAAGAGGGGTGAGGGGCACCTTTGGAAAAGCTAGAAATATTAATTTATAATAAATTAATATTCGGTTTCAAATGGCTCCAAAGTTGACTATTCAAAGGCTAAGGCGGGTATAGGTCGAAAACCACTCAACCAATAGAATTTAGACAGGTTTGGGTACTTATATTAACCTTATCTTTAAGTATTAACTCTAAGTTAATTAGTTTCACTTTTACAATTTCTCTTTGTATTTTTTATATAATATGGTTAATAAACTTACTATATACATCCAAGAGACCCCCAAGTTGTCCCTTAATGATGAAACTATCCTTATATATGTATCTTGGCCGAACCTTAGATTTTTAGGAATTTAATATCAATTAATAATATAATATTTGTTTTAAAAACTCTTTTATGTCAATTTTGACACTATTCAATAGTTGATTTTTGTGAAACTCATAAAAGATTGATTACTTCGAAAAAAGTCAATTAAATCAATCCTAATATATCATATTATCCTAGAAAATTAGTTTAATTCATTAAAAGTTTCATATTATATTTTATTGGGTATTTATAATATCAATTATTTTAATTTTTCACTATTATAGTAATTACTGCATCATATTTGTGTCATAAATAAAATACATTATTTAATGTCTAAAAATTATAAATAAAATATCATTATGTAGGAAATCTTTTTATCTTTCTAATGAATATTTATAATCTAAAATCCAACTTATATAACCCTATGTAACAATTGTTTTTCTAAAAGATATATGCTTGTGTCATTTTTGTATTCATTTTGACTTAATTAAAAGAAAGTGTCATTATCACTTACAAGTGGAACCATGGGGTCCCAAAATCGACCCAAAGATGCCCATGGTCGACCATTTATCAAAAAATAGGGTTAAGACACGTTTTAGGGTAATTTAGTATTATTATAATATTATTTTTTAACCCTTATTTACCGGATTTACCCTTAACCATGGTAAATAAAATATTTACCGCAGTAATTATTCAAAATGTCTAAAAATAAAAGTTACCTATTTACACAATTTGAACATCCTGATTCCAAATATGGAATCCATTTTCCTAAATTCAAAACACAGAAGTGGCAGAAATTAATTTAAAATTAATTCCCGCTGTCAAAACAAAAAGCGTGTTTTTAAGAGATAATAACTATCAAAAGATTGACACTCGTTTAAGTTCGGTTTAATTGTAAAATTATGTACAATGACAAAAATTATATTAAATGGTAAGAATATATTCTAAATATACTATAAAACCACTCAAATTCATAATTTATCACTATTAATTATTTTGATTAAAAAAGTTGTTTTTAATTAAAACTTAGTAATTTTCACTATTCATCAAAATATAAAAGTTATCCGAAAAGTACCAAAATTTCACCCTAGGCTAATTTTGATATTCTGAATCCAAAAATGAAGCCCATTTTGAAATATAAAATATATATAATTTCAAAAAGTAGTTATTACTATTCATAACGGCTAGTTTAATTGGTTGTTAGAACTCGGTGTTGCGTACAACACACGCTATCACATTATTCAAAGAGAAGCGTACCGTAGAAGCTTGGGATGTTTCATTTTAAATTTTTTGATGTCTCCATTTAGTCAAAAAGTTTAAAATATTGTATTTAAAAAGGTTTCACTATCAAAATTTGATAAAAGTGCAATACTGAAAATGAATCTGTTCTTGCATTATGACTAAGAAACTCATAATATGGATTCTAAAATTATAAGGATTATATAAAGTGTAAAATTTAGTTAATACTATTCATGACCTCTTTTAATGGCTTTTTTTTGGTAAGTCATGGTGCAATTTAACTCAGTGTTGCATGTAGTGCAAGTTATTGAATTATTTTGAAGAAATAACACACTATGAAATCTTGGGGTGTTACATTCTCCCCTCCTTCAATAAATTGCGTCCTCGCAATTTGAAATTGTTCTTCAAAAATAAAAGGTTGAAAGTAGCAAATATATTTGTGGGAAAACCCACATCGAAAAATGAATTAATGAGGCCTCTATTTAAAATAGAGAGTGGAAAGTATGAAGATTACCGAAAATAACACATACTAGGGTTCCATGTAGGAAAATATGGATATGGAAGAGAAATCTAACCATCAATTATCTGATGGAGAGTGGTAGAGAACATGGCTATGAAAAGGCCAACAATCCCAAAGCCATAAATTAGTGATGATTTAAGGTACCATCTAGGAAAACATTTTTTTTCTAATTTTCTTTTCTTAATATTGAGGAATTTTATTATGAGATTGGCTAAGATCATATAGAGATATACTTACTTTATAATTAGAGTTTTATCCATTAATAAATTTCTACCACATACTCATCTTTCACTCTAAAAGATAATAGAATGTAAAAAAATTCTATTTACACTATTCGTATAGGGTTCCAAAATAAACGAATTTATAATTCATCTAAAAGATATTTCAATAAAAACTACATTATTTAATCCAGGACATCTCGTGGGCCAGTGGTAGGTGATACACCCTTGTCGCCCTTCGGTTGCAGGTTCAAGTCTCGCAGCCTTGCCGGACGCGACGGGTTGCCGCCCGACCTCCGGGTTGTCCTTTTATGGAAATCCAAAATAATCCAAACTAGAACTATCCAAAATACTTCTATCCAAACTCACAGTCCAACATTTATAAGGAAGGTAAACATAATATAGATCCTTTTTACCCCGTAATAGCATATGAATACCTTCATCATGTATTACAATATTCCTTATTGATTACATTCATGTTCCCTTATTCCATATAGAATGCTGGATATACTTCATTAATCCAAAAATGTTTTAAACCCCCACAATGATGGAATATACAAATCATTAATCAGCTTCAAGGTAGTCAATAATATCCAATATAATTTATCCAAATCAATCATGTATTATTCTAAAATCACCACCTCGGTATCTGAACCATATTATGGTTTATCTTTCTCTCAACCATATATTTTCCAAACATTTAACCTGCTATTGAGTCACTTTTCTTTGTTCCACACAATCTCAAGTCCTTAATGAAATAGTACTGTAGTACAATCCTTATATACTCCATAATTATTATAACAAGTACATTGTTGATACAACACTCAATTGACATAATCAACATAAGAACTCTAATCATTCCTCTTCATCTGTGGTAGTATCATAACTTGATTATTATCCAATAACATCATTTGTGGCATAGTCTGATGACTGGGACATAGGTTCGCGTAGTGTCCAAACTCCTTGCAAATGAATCATTGTACATTTAAAACCATTTTCATACCCTTGCAGTCACGTACATTGTGCCCTTTTCCTCCACACTTATAACAAACTCCCATTCCTTTCAGGAAAGTTCCAGGGTGTTTCTTTCCACAGTTACCACATATGGGAAAATTCTTCTTTTCCTTTTTCCCTTTATCCATATTTCTCTCTTCCATCCTTTTCTTCTCTTGATTCCCTTCAAAGCCATAGGACTCAGTAAACTCTTTACTTATCTTATCAACTCATGATATTATTTCTTCATATGATGATAATACATGGGAGACTATTTCTCTTATAAATTCTAGCTTAAGACCATGAAAGATATGATCCTTCCTTCTCTTTGAATCATGTGTATTTCTGGAGTTCTCATTCCTTCTACTGGGCGCCATTTCTAAACAATGGCATACACTAGATCAGTTTATGAATCAAAATACATAATCCCATACTTATAAAAAACTTAACATAAATTGAACTATTTATGGATATAATCCATAATCATAAGAATGTTTTCTTTGAGAAGTATATACTCATAATCCCTTCAAAATGATTTGTAAAGAAAATGAGAGTTATCCTAAGCATATCCCCCGGGAGTGTCGTAACCAAGAGTGCAGCAAGGCCCGTTGTCGTGCACCAGTTCCCGTTTGAGTCTAGCTCAAAGCGGTGTTTTCGGGTTTTACCCCTAGGTACATCTGTGCCAGAGCCGCCTCTACCTGCTCGTATCCAGACAGGGATGTATTGCTCGGAAAACTCACAAAATCTCTACAATACCAAAATTCTAGGAAGTTCTTCTATACTAATCCTCAAAGTTAATCTTATGTCTACGTGCTCTAATCAGAGTTTATCTAAATCTAGCTTCCAAGGTTTGTACTAAACTTCCTCTGATACCAACTGTAACGCCCCGACCCCAGCTACCCAGAGTCAGTGCATTAATTAAATAACATTGGCATGATCACAAGAAGATCAAATCTCGAAATACCGATTGGTTTAGTAGCCTTGGAAACACTAGATATAATCATAAAGTTTTACATTAAATTTCAAAGTGAAAAACTACTACAACAACAAAGTCTTCATATCCACACTATTAACCCCTCATAATATCCCTGCAAGTCATTCATAATTTACTTCTTCACTACCTGGGAAAAATAAAACATAGAAAAGGGGTGAGCTCAAATGCCCAGTAAGGATAACAATATAGCGGAACATTCAAAATAAGCATAAATATTTAAGGCAATGAATTACTAAAACAAAAACCTTTTAAAATTGAACTTCAACATAGTATGGAAAAAGTAAAATGAAATAATGCCATTTACTTGTTCACATGGATATTCTACTAATCGAATAATCACATGCAATATCAATAACCACTTTCATAATGTTGGAATGCATAATGCCAGACTATCATAACCACATAGCCAAGGCCTCGTGCCAAGACTACAAATAATATTTTGTCAAGGCCTTGTTCCAAGACACTAGTTTGTCTCATGAGACCTACCGATGAAATTTTTTTAGAAGATACTTACGTTTAAAATTGCTAAAATACATTCCAGTGTTTTTCTGAAAACATTATGCAAGCTTTTGAAAACAAAATAACTAATTATGAGACTGCTCGACTAATTACAGGCCATGATGGGTCCACTCCCAATCCCTTCCTGTCTACCAAACTCGACAGTCAGGTTTTCTGAAAACATTTTTAAGCTTGCGTTAAATACATATACATTTGCACTGGATTTTCATATATTTGAGAGAAATATATATTTTTTGAAATCATTTAAAAATCACATAATTATAAAATAAAACCTTTATTTTGAAAATATCCATACAAGTATGTAAGGGAAGCTTCAAAGGTGTAATAATGGAAGAGAATAACCGCACCTTCCGTATAAGTTAAAAAAAGACATTCTTAACTAAATTTTGTCGAAAAGGTTAAAAAGCACCTTGTTTGGAAAACGACTGAAAGATTCCTTTATAAACCTCTTATAAAAATTCAAACAAGGGTACAAATGACTTTAACTCATATTCTAGTAAATAGTAAAAATGTTTTGAAATGCATTTTGAAGAAACATGGATGTGGATGATAAAGAGATCCCAGTAGATTATTACGTATAAACAACCTTGGATAATGAAGAGGTTGTAAAGTAAACCCTTACCTTGAACTTTTCCTTCGTTGGGGTAGGTTAACCTCCTGTATAATGGTGAAATAATTGTTATTAAATTATACAAGAATCATATACATTAATATGATATCATATATGATCTTTTAATATTGATTTGATAATAATATCTTAGTATTATCATTATATCGGGTGTTAACTTACTTGTTTTCTTTTATATGTTTTTTTACGTAAGACATGTTTGTAAAGGATAGGTTGTATATTATTCATATCCAGAATGATATCAAGTCCTTAAACATCATTTTTAAATCATCAAATGATAATTATACTTGAATGGATACGATGGAGAATGAATCTCATCGCGTTCGTGGAGACGGTAGTTCGTACGTACGCACGAGCGACAATATCATTCTTTTGATATTAAAATAATATATAAATGGATGGTATATCATATATACAGAATCATTAACATGTTATATTTATTATTTACATGAGTTACACATCATTATTATACCCATCCAAATAATAATATATTGAATAACAATTACACCACGACGTGGAGATGGTAAGCCGTACGTACGCACGTATGGTGACATGTTATTCAAAGGGTGAATAGAATACTGAATATGGTTGTACCATATTTATAATAACATCACAGTATATGTAAGATACTGGAGTTATTATTTTAGAATGGTAAGAACAAATAAAGAGGAAGTGGAAGAAGAAATGAACTTGGAGAAGGGTGGTGAAATCATTACCTCTTCTTCGGGTTCTTCCTTTTGATTTGATCAAAAGGGCTCCTTAGGTTTGCTTTCTGATCAAACTAAGGCCTCTAGGTTGTAGTGAGGGATGTTGGGAGAGTATTTGGGCAGAGTTTGGCCGAACCAAAAGGATTTGAAGGTGTGAAGAAATGGGAAGGAGGAGTGCCATTTTATAAGAGGGGTGAGGGGCACCTTTGGAAAAGCTAGAAATATTAATTTATAATAAATTAATATTCGGTTTCCAATGGCTCCAAAGTTTACTATTCAAAGGCTAAGGTGTGGATAGGTCGAAAACCACTCAACCAATAGAATTTAGACAGGTTTGGGTACTTATATTAACCTTATCTTTAAGTATTAACTCTAAGTTAATATTTTCACTTTTACAATGTCTCTTTGTATTTTTTATATAATATGGTTAATAAACTTACTATATACATCCAAGAGACCCCCAAGTGGTCCATTAATGATGAACCTATCCTTATATAAGTCTCTTGGCCGAACCTTAGATTTTTAGGAATTTAATATCAATTAATAATATAATATTTGTTTTAAAAACTCTTTTATGTCAATTTTCACACTATTCAATAGTTGATTTTTGTGAAACTCATAACAGATTGATTACTTCGAACAAAGTCAATTAAATCAATCCTAATATATCATATTATCCTAGAAAATTAGTTTAATTCATTAAAAGTTTCATATTATATTTTATTGGGTATTTATAATATCAATTATTTTAATTTTTCACTATTATAGTAATTACTGCATCATATTTGTGTCATAAATAAAATAAATTATTTAATGTCTAAAAATTATAAATAAAATATCATTATGTAGGAAATCTTTTTATCTTTCTAATGAATATTTATAATCTAAAATCCAACTTATATAACCCTATGTAACAATTGTTTTTCTAAAAGATATATGCTTGTGTCATTTTTGTATTCATTTTGACTTAATTAAAAGAAAGTGTCATTATCACTTACAAGTGGAACCATGGGGTCCCAAAATCGACCCAAAGATGCCCATGGTCGACCATTTATCAAAAAATAGGGTTAAGACACGTTTTAGGGTAATTTAGTATTATTATAATATTATTTTTTAACCCTTATTTACCGGATTTACCCTTAACCATGGTAAATAAAATATTTACCGCAGTAATTATTCAAAATGTCTAAAAATAAAAGTTACCTATTTACACAATTTGAACATCCTGATTCCAAATATGGAATCCATTTTCCTAAATTCAAAACACAGAAGTGGCAGAAATTAATTTAAAATTAATTCCCGCTGTCAAAACAAAAAGCGTGTTTTTAAGAGATAATAACTATCAAAAGATTGACACTCGTTTAAGTTCGGTTTAATTGTAAAATTATGTACAATGACAAAAATTATATTAAATGGTAAGAATATATTCTAAATATACTATAAAACCACTCAAATTCATAATTTATCACTATTAATTATTTTGATTAAAAAAGTTGTTTTTAATTAAAACTTAGTAATTTTCACTATTCATCAAAATATAAAAGTTATCCGAAAAGTACCAAAATTTCACCCTAGGCTAATTTTGATATTCTGAATCCAAAAATGAAGCCCATTTTGAAATATAAAATATATATAATTTCAAAAAGTAGTTATTACTATTCATAACGGCTAGTTTAATTGGTTGTTAGAACTCGGTGTTGCGTACAACACACGCTATCACATTATTCAAAGAGAAGCGTACCGTAGAAGCTTGGGATGTTTCATTTTAAATTTTTTGATGTCTCCATTTAGTCAAAAAGTTTAAAATATTGTATTTAAAAAGGTTTCACTATCAAAATTTGATAAAAGTGCAATACTGAAAATGAATCTGTTCTTGCATTATGACTAAGAAACTCATAATATGGATTCTAAAATTATAAGGATTATATAAAGTTTAAAATTTAGTTAATACTATTCATGACCTCTTTTAATGGCTTTTTTTTGGTAAGTCATGGTGCAATTTAACTCAGTGTTTCATGTAGTGCAAGTTATTGAATTATTTTGAAGAAATAACACACTATGAAATCTTGGGGTGTTACATTCTCCCCTCCTTCAATAAATTGCGTCCTCGCAATTTGAAATTGTTCTTCAAAAATAAAAGGTTGAAAGTAGCAAATATATTTGTGGGAAAACCCACATCGAAAAATGAATTAATGAGGCCTCTATTTAAAATAGAGAGTGGAAAGTATGAAGATTACCGAAAATAACACATACTAGGGTTCCATGTAGGAAAATATGGATATGGAAGAGAAATCTAACCATCAATTATCTGATGGAGAGTGGTAGAGAACATGGCTATGAAAAGGCCAACAATCCCAAAGCCATAAATTAGTGATGATTTAAGGTACCATCTAGGAAAACATTTTTTTTCTAATTTTCTTTTCTTAATATTGAGGAATTTTATTATGAGATTGGCTAAGATCATATAGAGATATACTTACTTTATAATTAGAGTTTTATCCATTAATAAATTTCTACCACATACTCATCTTTCACTCTAAAAGATAATAGAATGTAAAAAAATTCTATTTACACTATTCGTATAGGGTTCCAAAATAAACGAATTTATAATTCATCTAAAAGATATTTCAATAAAAACTACATTATTTAATCCAGGACATCTCGTGGGCCAGTGGTAGGTGATACACCCTTGTCGCCCTTCGGTTGCAGGTTCAAGTCTCGCAGCCTTGCCGGACGCGACGGGTTGCCGCCCGACCTCCGGGTTGTCCTTTTATGGAAATCCAAAATAATCCAAACTAGAACTATCCAAAATACTTCTATCCAAACTCACAGTCCAACATTTATAAGGAAGGTAAACATAATATAGATCCTTTTTACCCCGTAATAGCATATGAATACCTTCATCATGTATTACAATATTCCTTATTGATTACATTCATGTTCCCTTATTCCATATAGAATGCTGGATATACTTCATTAATCCAAAAATGTTTTAAACCCCCACAATGATGGAATATACAAATCATTAATCAGCTTCAAGGTAGTCAATAATATCCAATATAATTTATCCAAATCAATCATGTATTATTCTAAAATCACCACCTCGGTATCTGAACCATATTATGGTTTATCTTTCTCTCAACCATATATTTTCCAAACATTTAACCTGCTATTGAGTCACTTTTCTTTGTTCCACACAATCTCAAGTCCTTAATGAAATAGTACTGTAGTACAATCCTTATATACTCCATAATTATTATAACAAGTACATTGTTGATACAACACTCAATTGACATAATCAACATAAGAACTCTAATCATTCCTCTTCATCTGTGGTAGTATCATAACTTGATTATTATCCAATAACATCATTTGTGGCATAGTCTGATGACTGGGACATAGGTTCGCGTAGTGTCCAAACTCCTTGCAAATGAATCATTGTACATTTAAAACCATTTTCATACCCTTGCAGTCACGTACATTGTGCCCTTTTCCTCCACACTTATAACAAACTCCCATTCCTTTCAGGAAAGTTCCAGGGTGTTTCTTTCCACAGTTACCACATATGGGAAAATTCTTCTTTTCCTTTTTCCCTTTATCCATATTTCTCTCTTCCATCCTTTTCTTCTCTTGATTCCCTTCAAAGCCATAGGACTCAGTAAACTCTTTACTTATCTTATCAACTCATGATATTATTTCTTCATATGATGATAATACATGGGAGACTATTTCTCTTATAAATTCTAGCTTAAGACCATGAAAGATATGATCCTTCCTTCTCTTTGAATCATGTGTATTTCTGGAGTTCTCATTCCTTCTACTGGGCGCCATTTCTAAACAATGGCATACACTAGATCAGTTTATGAATCAAAATACATAATCCCATACTTATAAAAAACTTAACATAAATTGAACTATTTATGGATATAATCCATAATCATAAGAATGTTTTCTTTGAGAAGTATATACTCATAATCCCTTCAAAATGATTTGTAAAGAAAATGAGAGTTATCCTAAGCATATCCCCCGGGAGTGTCGTAACCAAGAGTGCAGCAAGGCCCGTTGTCGTGCACCAGTTCCCGTTTGAGTCTAGCTCAAAGCGGTGTTTTCGGGTTTTACCCCTAGGTACATCTGTGCCAGAGCCGCCTCTACCTGCTCGTATCCAGACAGGGATGTATTGCTCGGAAAACTCACAAAATCTCTACAATACCAAAATTCTAGGAAGTTCTTCTATACTAATCCTCAAAGTTAATCTTATGTCTACGTGCTCTAATCAGAGTTTATCTAAATCTAGCTTCCAAGGTTTGTACTAAACTTCCTCTGATACCAACTGTAACGCCCCGACCCCAGCTACCCAGAGTCAGTGCATTAATTAAATAACATTGGCATGATCACAAGAAGATCAAATCTCGAAATACCGATTGGTTTAGTAGCCTTGGAAACACTAGATATAATCATAAAGTTTTACATTAAATTTCAATGTGAAAAACTACTACAACAACAAAGTCTTCATATCCACACTATTAACCCCTCATAATATCCCTGCAAGTCATTCATAATTTACTTCTTCACTACCTGGGAAAAATAAAACATAGAAAAGGGGTGAGCTCAAATGCCCAGTAAGGATAACAATATAGCGGAACATTCAAAATAAGCATAAATATTTAAGGCAATGAATTACTAAAACAAAAACCTTTTAAAATTGAACTTCAACATAGTATGGAAAAAGTAAAATGAAATAATGCCATTTACTTGTTCACATGGATATTCTACTAATCGAATAATCACATGCAATATCAATAACCACTTTCATAATGTTGGAATGCATAATGCCAGACTATCATAACCACATAGCCAAGGCCTCGTGCCAAGACTACAAATAATATTTTGTCAAGGCCTTGTTCCAAGACACTAGTTTGTCTCATGAGACCTACCGATGAAATTTTTTTAGAAGATACTTACGTTTAAAATTGCTAAAATACATTCCAGTGTTTTTCTGAAAACATTATGCAAGCTTTTGAAAACAAAATAACTAATTATGAGACTGCTCGACTAATTACAGGCCATGATGGGTCCACTCCCAATCCCTTCCTGTCTACCAAACTCGACAGTCAGGTTTTCTGAAAACATTTTTAAGCTTGCGTTAAATACATATACATTTGCACTGGATTTTCATATATTTGAGAGAAATATATATTTTTTGAAATCATTTAAAAATCACATAATTATAAAATAAAACCTTTATTTTGAAAATATCCATACAAGTATGTAAGGGAAGCTTCAAAGGTGTAATAATGGAAGAGAATAACCGCACCTTCCGTATAAGTTAAAAAAAGACATTCTTAACTAAATTTTGTCGAAAAGGTTAAAAAGCACCTTGTTTGGAAAACGACTGAAAGATTCCTTTATAAACCTCTTATAAAAATTCAAACAAGGGTACAAATGACTTTAACTCATATTCTAGTAAATAGTAAAAATGTTTTGAAATGCATTTTGAAGAAACATGGATGTGGATGATAAAGAGATCCCAGTAGATTATTACGTATAAACAACCTTGGATAATGAAGAGGTTGTAAAGTAAACCCTTACCTTGTACTTTTCCTTCGTTGGGGTAGGTTAACCTCCTGTATAATGGTGAAATAATTGTTATTAAATTATACAAGAATCATATACATTAATATGATATCATATATGATCTTTTAATATTGATTTGATAATAATATCTTAGTATTATCATTATATCGGGTGTTAACTTACTTGTTTTCTTTTATATGTTTTTTTACGTAAGACATGTTTGTAAAGGATAGGTTGTATATTATTCATATCCAGAATGATATCAAGTCCTTAAACATCATTTTTAAATCATCAAATGATAATTATACTTGAATGGATACGATGGAGAATGAATCTCATCGCGTTCGTGGAGACGGTAGTTCGTACGTACGCACGAGCGACAATATCATTCTTTTGATATTAAAATAATATATAAATGGATGGTATATCATATATACAGAATCATTAACATGTTATATTTATTATTTACATGAGTTACACATCATTATTATACCCATCCAAATAATAATATATTGAATAACAATTACACCACGACGTGGAGATGGTAAGCCGTACGTACGCACGTATGGTGACATGTTATTCAAAGGGTGAATAGAATACTGAATATGGTTGTACCATATTTATAATAACATCACAGTATATGTAAGATACTGGAGTTATTATTTTAGAATGGTAAGAACAAAGAAAGAGGAAGTGGAAGAAGAAATGAACTTGGAGAAGGGTGGTGAAATCATTACCTCTTCTTCGGGTTCTTCCTTTTGATTTGATCAAAAGGGCTCCTTAGGTTTGCTTTCTGATCAAACTAAGGCCTCTAGGTTGTAGTGAGGGATGTTGGGAGAGTATTTGGGCAGAGTTTGGCCGAACCAAAAGGATTTGAAGGTGTGAAGAAATGGGAAGGAGGAGTGCCATTTTATAAGAGGGGTGAGGGGCACCTTTGGAAAAGCTAGAAATATTAATTTATAATAAATTAATATTCGGTTTCCAATGGCTCCAAAGTTGACTATTCAAAGGCTAAGGTGTGGATAGGTCGAAAACCACTCAACCAATAGAATTTAGACAGGTTTGGGTACTTATATTAACCTTATCTTTAAGTATTAACTCTAAGTTAATATTTTCACTTTTACAATGTCTCTTTGTATTTTTTATATAATATGGTTAATAAACTTACTATATACATCCAAGAGACCCCCAAGTGGTCCATTAATGATGAACCTATCCTTATATAAGTCTCTTGGCCGAACCTTAGATTTTTAGGAATTTAATATCAATTAATAATATAATATTTGTTTTAAAAACTCTTTTATGTCAATTTTCACACTATTCAATAGTTGATTTTTGTGAAACTCATAACAGATTGATTACTTCGAAAAAAGTCAATTAAATCAATCCTAATATATCATATTATCCTAGAAAATTATTTTAATTCATTAAAAGTTTCATATTATATTTTTTTGGGTATTTATAATATCAATTATTTTAATTTTTCACTATTATAGTAATTACTGCATCATCTTTGTGTCATAAATAAAATAAATTATTTAATGTCTAAAAATTATAAATAAAATATCATTATGTAGGAAATCTTTTTATCTTTCTAATTAATATTTATAATCTAAAATCCAACTTATATAACCCTATTTAACAATTGTTTTTCTAAAAGATATATGCTTGTGTCATTTTTGTATTCATTTTGACTTAATTAAAAGAAAGTGTCATTATCAATTACAAGTGGATCCATGGGGTCCCAAAATCGACCCAAAGATGCCCATGGTCAACCATGTATCATCCAATAGGGTTAAGACACGTTTTAGGGTAATTTAGTATTATTATAATATTATTTTTTAACCCTTATTTACCGGATTTACCCTTAACCATGGTAAATAAAATATTTACCGCAGTAATTATTCAAAATGTCTAAAAATAAAAGTTACCTATTTACACAATTTGAACATCCTGATTCCAAATTTGGAATCCATTTTCCTAAATTAAAAACACAGAAGTGGCAGAAATTAATTTAAAATTAATTCCCGCTGTCAAAACAAAAAGCGTGTTTTTAAGAGATAATAACTATCAAACGATTGACACTCGTTTATGTTCGGTTTAATTGTAAAATTATGTCCAATGACCAACATTATATTAAATGGTAAAAATATATTCTAAATATACTTTAAAACCACTAAAATTCATAATTTATCACTATTAATTATTTTGATTAAAAAAGTTGTTTTTAATTAAAACTTAGTAATTTTCACTATTCATCAAAATATAAAAGTTATCCGAAAAGTACCAAAATTTCACCCGAGGCTAATTTTGATATTATGAATCCAAAAATGAAGCCCATTTTGAAATATAAAATATATATAATTTCAAAAAGTAGTTATTACTATTCATAACGGCTAGTTTAATTGGTTGTTAGAACTCAGTGTTGCGTACAACACACGCTATCACATTATTCAAAGAGAAGCGTACCGTAGAAGTTTGGGATGTTTCATTTTAAATTTTTTGATGTCTCCATTTAGTCAAAAAGTTTAAAATATTGTATTTAAAAAGGTTTCACTATCAAAATTTGATAAAAGTGCAATACTGAAAATGAATCTGTTCTTGCATTATGACTAAGAAACTCATAATATGGATTCTAAAATTATAAGGATTATATAAAGTTTAAAATTTAGTTAATACTATTCATGACCTCTTTTAATGGCTTTTTTTTGGTATGTCATGGTGCAATTGAACTCAGTGTTGCGTGTAGTGCAAGTTATTGAATTATTTTGAAGAAATAACACACTATGAAATCTTGGGGTGTTACACTATTCATGATCATCAAGAGACTCCGGTTGAGATGCGTGTCATGTAGGCATCATATATGTTGAGAGGCCAATAGATGCATTTGGGGAACATCATGGTCCAAACGGAACAGTTTGGGGGAATTCTATGGAAGGACATCCAAAAGATGTTTCTTGATCTCTTCATTATATAGGCCCTAATATAGAAAAAGGTGGTGAATTTGTTGTGTTTGTATCATGGGGAGATGTCAATGATAGACTACAGTAGTCGTTTCACTGACTTGTGTCACATTGTTCCAGCTTTGACCGACTACATGGATGCTATGGTGAGAAATTTCCATGATGGGTTGAGACACATGATCAAGTCTCAGGTAAATATTTTTTATATGAATATAATTAATGAATTAGTAGATCATGTTCTTATCTCAGAGGGAAACCTGAAGGGGGATTGCATTATGATATTGTGGTTGAAGTTGGGCAGACTAGTAGTGCGTCTTCCGAGGGTAGGAATCTCCGTTTTGGAAAAATTCAACTGAGTGGATGTCTACCATGTAGATATAATAGGTGTCCCGCCTCTTAGATTTGTGACCAAATTTTTTGCTATTAGTTTGGTAGGCTGGGGAACCTGTTTGGAAAGTGTCCCCTACCACCGGTCTAGTGTCGAGCAAATGGTATGTTAAGAAATGTATAGAAATTCTACGGGAACTCGCAACAGCTGGGAAATGAAGGGATTTAGAAGTAGACATCGAGTGAAGGTATGTGGTCGGATAACCCATATCAGGCTAGAATGTGGTGCTCTACGTATCATAATAGAATAGGAGGTGGATGTGTTAATCTGGGGAGAGACCATTCATAATATCTGGGTAGTGTAGTGTTGGGTAATCTGGTTGGAGCCTAGGGTAGATGGGCGGGTCAGCACCATGTGGTTCTGACAACACTTGAGGGTGGTGAGGTTGGATTATCCATGGTTTTAGGTGAGATTCTTGTAGCTTCCACACATTCTTGTGTGTTATTTGATAATGGTGCTATGTATTCTTCTATCTTGGCTCCGTTCGTAGTCAGGTAGGGTTTGTCAATGAATGATTCATGTAGAAAAATTCCACATGATACTTCATTTGTGGTTGAGTCAAAAACACAAGGAAATATATGTGTTGTCCAGTAGAGATTGGTGGATATCATTTTTATTGGAATTTTTGTCCTATTGATGATGAATTTTGACATGATCCTAGGAATGGAGAGGTTAGTGTTGTATCAAACACGTATCAATTGTTACCAAAATTTGGTAACGTTTATGTCTCCTTAAAGAGATAGATATTTCATTTATGGTGTGTGGGATTCTTGATTGGGTTGTCCAATGCTTCATTTGCTGTTTTTTAGAGATCTCATAGATCTAGTTTCATTACTAGGGATAGATGATGTGTATAAGGAGTATCCAATAATCCCAATAATAGTGGATATGTTTCAGGATGGGTTTCATGGGGACTTCTCTGGGTTACCCCACGAGAGATATGTGTTTTTTATAATTGATTGTTTTGCTGATAGGAGAACCAGTTTCCATTCTACCATATCGTATGGCACAAACAATACTCCATGAACTAAAGGTTCAGTTGGAGGAACTTTAATACAAGGGGTTTATTCATCCTAGTATATTACCTTGGGTATCACCTGTACTTTTTTCTAAAAGGCTCATTGATCACTGAGACATTTCTTCAATTATAAGAGGCCGAACCAGATGATGGTGAAGAACTGATACCCTCTTTCTATAATCAATAATATTTTAGATATCTTATAAGTTTATTGATGTTTTCTAAGATTGAAGTGAGATGAAGATACCATCAGTTAAGGGTGAATTATTTTTACATGCCACAGATAGCTTTCAAAAATATGTATGACCAGTCCGTTATTGTTTTTTTATGACATCGTTGTTTACTAAAAGACTCATGAAGTTCATTCCCAACATCTTGACATCATTTTGAGTACACTAAGAGATCGTAAGAATTAAGCCAAGCAATCAATGTGATACTTTTTTGATTGGTGAGGCGCACTTTTTTGAATGCATCATCTTAGTATATGGTGTGTTGGTTGATCCAGAGAATGTACAGGTTGTGGTGTCTTTGGATCATCCCAAGAGTGTTATCAATTTCTGGAGTTTTTTTTGGGTTTTATAATTATTATAAACTGTCCATTAAGGAAATATCTTGTTTAGAAGAACCACTCTCTGAATTGACCATGAAAGTAATGTGGATTGAGAGGTCATAAGTATGTGAATGTTCTTTTTAGGAGTATAAGAAGTGGTTCAATACTACACCGATTCTGGATTTACTTGAACCAAGTTTGATTTATACCTTATTTTGTGATATTTCTGGTGTTGTACATAGTGCAGTGCTGATGATAGATGATTGGTTTATTGTCTATGAGTCATGATTTATGAGACCTCATGAGAGAAATTACTCAACAAATAACCTTAATCCAGCTGCAATGGTTCATGCTATTATGTATTAGAGAAATTACATGTTGGGAAAACCATTTATAGTATTTACCGAAAATAATTGACTGAAGAACATATTATCTTAGAGAGATCTAAATATTGACATTGAATTTGGAATGAATACCTACAATCTTCTTATTTTGATGTGGATTACACACTAGAAAAAGGGAATAGTGTTTCTAATGCTCTATGATAGAAGATTCAAAATTATGTGGTCTAAGAATCATCTTCAGTGTTAATATTTATTACCTTCTTTGTTGAAATGCACCTGGAGGTTTAGGATGTGCCAAGTCAAACAACACTTGCATACGTTGCAAAAGATTCTATTCTTTAGATCTAGATTTAAAAGATCTAGTTGGAAGATTCATAGTGTTTATCTAAGAAAAAAAGTCTTAAAGGTGGAGATTCACCTTCTAGATGGTTTTTTTGCACTAATGGTGTTTCTCATGTTCATGACCATGTCATGGTACCATTAGGAGTATAGGAAGAGTTAATTCACAAGTTCAACAGATCGAAGTGGTCATTGCATCCTAGTTTGGATATGATGTACCGTGACCTCTATAGACTTTTTCAGTTTCCTCAAATGAAAAAAGAATAGGAGGGATTTATGTAATGATTCCTAACATGTTAGCAGGTGAAGGTCAAGCACCAGTGTCCATGTGGATTGTTGAATTAATTTCCTATTCGGAAGTGTAAATAGAATGATGTGATGATGGAATTTGTTTTTGGTCTTCTGAGGATACCTTGAATTAGTGATGCAATTTGGGTGTTCGTGTACTGGTTAAAGAAATTGTCTCATTTCATTACAAAACAATTGACCTTTACTATTGACCAGTTGGGATAGTTGTGTGTCTGAGACATAGTTCACATTCATGGGGAGTTTAGAATAATAGTTTTGAATCATGAATTATGTTTCATATTATGCTTCTAATTGGGGTTTCAGAAGGAACATGGTACCCATGTGTTGTTTAGTACAACTTATCACCCTGAGACTGATGAGAAATCAGAATGAATGATTTAGGATTTAAAGGACATGTTGATACCTTTTGTTTTGGATTTTGGTGTATTGTTTTGAAAAAAAATTCCCTTTGTTGAGTATTTCTACATTAACTTTTTAAGGCCACAATTGATATGGATCATTTTGGGGATCTCTACAGGAGACCGTGTAGTTCTATGCTGTGTTGGTTAGATGTGGGTGAGTCTGAGTTGTTTGGCATGAGTCTTGTGAGGTACACATCTAATATAGTTAGTTTTATTCAGAACCATATTGAAATAGGGAATGGTAGGCATAATTCTTACACAGATCATATTCATAGGCCTCTAGAGTTTATGGTGGATGATAGTGTGTTTCTTTGGGTGTCACCAAAGTTGGGCGACTATCACAATTAGAAGCAAGGAGCAATGGAACCTAGTTCTTGTGGGGCCATTTTAGATTGTGGATAATATTGGGATAATGGCTTATCGAATAGATCATCTACATTAGTATAGTGGGATGTATGATGTTTTTCATGTTTCATAGCATCAGTAATATCACCATGACCCATCTCAGGATCTAGATGTTGATGATGTTGATCTTGATGTTGATGTGTCCTTTTTAGGAGCATCATGTTCATGTCCTGGACCATAGTGAGAATGTTTTGTAAGGAAATTTTTTGCAGATGGTTCGTGTGCCATCAAAACATGAAAAATTTTAGGAGGAATCTTGGGATCATGAATCATATATGCATGCCCAGTTTCCCAAACTCTTTTCTTAGTTTCTCTATAATGCTCAGTAGAGGTGATCGTGGAAAATCTGTTATATTGTGGGGAGGATGAAAGATCATGTATTTCTAATAAAGGTATGTTTTACATATGATTAAGTTTAATCCATTTTATTTTGGTTAATTACGCACATACCAAAGTCTTTAAATAGGGTCGGAGGTGTTTTGGGGGTTTGAGACACGAAAAGAGAGAAAATTGGGTTTTCTGGGAAGGCTTCACAGTCTATATAATGGACCCAAGCTTTATGTACATGGATATAACATTACTTTTGTGGAATAATTAATAAATAAAAAAAACAGATTCCAAATTATCATATTAGTTTATTGTCTTTGGAAACTTAGAACAAAATCTACTATTCATGATGAATGATCTTCAAAATCTCCCATAAAGATCTTCCCTAGTGTTTTCTATCCTAAACCATCATTTATATCCAGGGGAAAAGAAAACATAAAAAGGGTGACCTCAAATGCTCTGTTAGGATATTCATGGAGAAAACCAATCAAGCCATATACATTTGAACACAAAAACATAAACATAATTTTTACTCATCAAAATATTGAGTCGTGAAATAAATCATGGTAGTACATTGTGAATAGATCATAAACAAACATTAATCATGATAAAATAGCATGCTAATAAAACATGTAATTATGGAAAACCATTAAGCACCTGATATGATGTTCATAGTAGCCAAGGAATTTCTTCCAAGACCATTATAGTAGACAAAGTCCATTACTGAACCGGGTTTAATTGTCGTTCCTGCATAGTATTACAGAACATGATTTACATGTCATTCTAGCCATGTCTATCTCATAAGATATAAACCATTACCCTATATATTGGTATTATATATAGGTCCTAGCCATCTCATAATTAAATCATTCCTTCATGTGCCACAAAATAAACATAAATCGTTCACCATAATCCAACGAATAAAACTTGATTCAAATACATCATCCCATCTTAACATAATCCATATAAAACAAATGATATAATTTCATCATAAACATATGAATACCATGTAAATAATAGGTAAATTATAAATGAAACATAAACATATTAAAAAAATGTCATTATAGATGAAAATAGTTTTGATTAAACTCTTTAAATGAATTCTTGAGGAAAATATCCTTTCTTCTTTCAAATCAATTTCATTTCTAAAAATATCGTGAAATTTTAAAAGAAAAGAACATTTTTGAGAATAATAATTAAATCTTGTAGAGGATGTTTCATGGAAATAAGGTGTCATGGAAACCTAAAAATCTATTCATGCCGTATAATTTAAAAAAATAGTCGTCCTGTACTTTTGTCAGAATAGTAAAAAAGTATCTCTTATGGTAAACGAAAGAATGATTTCATCCATTACACATTGTAAAAGTCACAGAAGGGGAAAAATTGACATTAAAAATTATGGAATAGTAGTAAATACATTATTAAATCATTTTTATAAAACATGGACATGGATGATAAATATAACCACAGTAAATTCTTATGAATAAGCATTCTCGGATAAAAAAGAGATTGAAATAATTCTACCTTTACTTATGTCCAATTTCTTCACTATGTGTACGAGAATCTTATATAGTGGGTATGATAATAGAATTATCTTGTGACAAAACCATAACAATATTTATGATATAATATATGATTCACTTATGACATTATATTACCCGTTCATTGGTCAATTTCATGTTCAAGCAGAGTTTTGAGTAAAATCATTTCATTTATCGTACATGTTTTGACTTTTAATTATTCATATGTTTACATAGGTTAGGATTAATTACTTCCAATATGTGAAACATTATTTATATATAATAAAGATTCAGAATTTAAATATATATAATATATTGATAAATGGAATGAAATACAACGTTCCTGGAGAAGTTAGGCCATATGTATGCATGATCGCTATTTTTGTTTACTTATTTAATTGAATGGAAGAAAATAAAGAACATATACATAAATCTCAAATCATTATTATGTCAAATATTTCACAATTATTTATTTTATATACTATATAATCATTATTGAATAGTTAACATGGAGCATGAATCCCATCGCATCGTGGAGATAATAATCCGTACGTATGCACGAGCGATTATTTCAATCCCATAATTATTGAATGAAATTGGAGCGATTGAAATAATATCTCAGAATTATTATGATGTTATAATAAAAACATATAGTTATTATTTCCACAATTATTCAAATCAAATTATGGTGGTGGTGGAAAAATAGATTACACTATGGTGTGGAGACGATAAGCCGTACGTACGCAAGTGCAATGATTTTATTTTTCATTGGATGGATAGAAGGTCAAATAGGGTTGTTTCATATTTATAATAGTATATCAGTATATTTTTTATACTTGTTATTAATTTATAATGAAACAACTAAATATGTTGTAGTATAAGAATAATGAAAGATTAATTAAGTGGTAGAAGATATTATCTCTTCATCAACTCAGCTCTTTTAAACATCATTTTAAGGGACTAGAGTTGGTATTTTCAGAATAACATAACCTCCATAATGTTAATAGGGAAGTTGATAAGAGTAATGTTAAGTGTTTTTCCAAGCCATAATGCTCAAAATGGTGTGAAGAGGAGTGCAATGAGGTGCCCTTTTATAAGATAACTCGAGGGGAACATTTGGAAATATCAAAAATATTAATTAATAATAAAATTATACCCCACTTAAAACCCAAAAAAAATGATTCATTAGAATATGAGATGAGATATTGTTGTACTATCATCAACAAATAAAATTTAGAACTGTTTTTTTGTATATTTAAATCCTTATCATTTTGATTTATCCTTATTTTATATATTTGAATTTATTTATTGTAAAAATATTCTAATTTTTAAATTGTTATAAATACATACTTATGTGTTGTGAATTTTCCATAATTACATAAAATATTATATTTTAGACAATAAAATTTTAAATTTGTAATTTTTAAATATTTGTTTCTTTTTTTATCAATTGAATAATATGTTTTCTTTTATAAAATATCAATACTGTCAATTCTAACACAATTCAATTATTTCAATTTAAATAAAATCCCCAATGAATATATATTATAACCAAAATATGAAATAGATAAATAAAATGTCATATTCATCTAAAAAATTGGTGGAGCACACTAATTAGTTCATATATTTTTATTTTAATATTTTTTATACCATTTATTTGATATTTCTCTTAATAAAATAATTACAACAATATTTTTTGTATAATTATTTAATATATATATTTGTTTCATAGAAATTATTTATAAAATACTTAGATAAATATAAATATAATATATTTCATTTAAATACTTTTAGTTGAATTTATCTTCTAAAACACCTAAATTTTAAAATGTTATGTCTATTAAATTATGAAGGTAAAACATTGAAATCATTTAAAATAATATAATATTAAATGTCAGAGTCTATTTTATAATTCTACAAATTGTCCAATAGTCGTCAAATGGATTCTTATGAAGTTTACATACACAACCAATATGTTTTTGTAAGGTTTTTGGGCTTTCTATAGGTTTTATTACTTGAATAAAAACTATATTATTATTTTTTCACCATATAAATAATTTCTGCATCATTAATGTATATGCTATTAATTTAATTAAATATTTCATAAAAATTACATATAAATTTACATAATATAGAAAAACATTTTATATTTAAATTGAATTTTTATAATATAATTTATATTCGGTATAACCATATATGAAAAATAGATTAATTAATAATGTTTGAGTGAGCCATATGTCACTTTCCTTTAAATAAAATAAATTAATGGCTTAATCAGATATTAGTGGGTTCTAATAGATTCCATTTTGACCCAAATAGGTCTTATGGAGAAATATAATAATCAAATGATATAACAACAAGTGTTAGGGTAATTTTATTATATAATTTTTGAACTTAATTTTCTGATTTACCTTTAACTGTGGTAAATAAAATTTACCATTATTGCTATTCATAATACCCAAAAAGAAAAAGTTTCCTATTAAAATAATCTGAACCTACTGATTCCTAACATGGAATCAATTTTTCCAAAATCAAGATAGAGAATTGGCATAAAATAATTTAATATTAATACTGTTGTTGAAAAAAAAACGTCTTTTTGTTTAAAACATTGTAAAATATTGAACTTATTTTACATACGAATTCGTCGTAAAATTAATTCAAATGAAATAAATTATATTAAATGGTAAAAATATATTATATTTATACTTTAAACCCTTTTAATATTATAATTTAACTAGATAAATTATCTCGATGAAAAAAGTAGTTTTTTGGTTAAATTTGGCGTATTTTTATTATTCATCAAATATGAAAATTATGAGAAAAACCCAAAAACATTATACAACATATATTTTTATATCCTGATTCAGACGAAAAAGTTTATTTTGCAAAATTGAACTTATCAACTTGTCAAAAATTATATTTAAAAGGGGTGCACCATCAAAAGATAGTAAATCTGCATTTTTTTAAAAATACTTCTTTTATCTAAAAAATTGATTTTTCTCTCATACATCATTCAAGAAAATTTATAAGATGAATGATAATTTAAAAAAATCGAAAATTTTCATAATAATATTCATAACGTCTATTTCATTAAAATATTATAAAAATATATCATATTTTGGTCAAACTCGGTATTGCGTACCACACAAGCTATCGATGAAGGTCGTTTTTGCGTGTAACATAAGCCAAGTATATTGATGCATATACTGCAAGCTAATACATTATTGTGTATAGGTCATTCTAATAATGTTTTATGGTACAATAGAAGATATCAAATAAATTAAAAAATTATATCTCATAAAATATTTGTTGGTTACATTCTTCCCCCCTTAAAATGAATATCGCCATCGAAATTCAGCATGATTATAAATGGTTTACTACTTGAATGAATCATTCATTGAAACCCACATCATAAAAAGTAATTGTAAATCATTACATTAAAGAAAAATGTTAGAAACATAATGGATACCCAAGGAAACTCATCACTGGGTTTCCACATAGGTGAAAACAAGGATATGGAAGAGAAAACTGACTATCATGTTCTGATGGAGAGTGGTAGGGAACCTGGAAATGAAAAAACCCACAATCACAAAGCCAAAAATTTGTGATGATCTAAGGTACCATCTAATTCTTCAGATATTATGGTACTAGGACAATATTTTTGGTTTTCAATATCATTTCACTAATGTTGATGATTTTTTTCCTAACAAAACATACTTACTATATTTTAGTGTAATATCATCATTGGCCATTCCATGAACAATTTCCATTTTATCTCTTATTTAAATAAATGATGAAGAATTCGTCATTATTGAAGTGTTAGCTGATCATGCGATAGAATTATAGGTCATTCCATTAGTCTTTATCAAAAAATTGTTCGCACAAATTATTTAATATACATAAGTCCCTCTTTGGTGAGATTAACTATATATATTTCCAAAAATGGACTTATACTTCTACTATCACACTGATTATAAAATAAAACTACATTCTACTAAATAGGGACATACTGTAGGCTAGTAGTAGGTGATAAAAGCCTATCATACATCAGTTATGGGTTCCATTCCCACAACCTTCTCTGACATGACGGGTTGTCGAGCATCTTACAGGTTGTCCTTTTTCTAAAATTATAATATTATAACATTATAGAAAAATGTTTTATCCTTAAACAATACAATATGATGCCCAACCTAATCTATTCTAACAATTATTATTATCCAAAATAATTCTTTCCAAACTCATATTATAATGAAAATTATTACAAGAAAGGTCATATAACAAGCATTCGAATACCATCATTTATCCCCCATATATCATAAGATATATCTTGTTGGTCATGTTCGAAACAAGTGAATAACATAATCATGTACTATCTTGAAACATGAATTACCTTAATAAAAAAATGAATGCTATCAAAAGTTAACTCTTTACACATACCAAGATCCCTAAAATTCTATATACTCAATCCATGATATCTCTTTAACCTTTTATCAGTTGTGAGCTCATTAATAATATCTAACACATTATTTTCTCCTTATCCCTTCATTATGAGCATATCATATGCATTCCAAAAATATTTCAATAACTTTTCAGGGTTACTGGTACCATATAATTATTTAAAACCACAATAAACCAATTCATAGATATTAAAATATTTCATGATACAATAAATGAGATTCCAGAACACTATTTTTGAATCCCTTTACATAAACACTTAATCATTCAACCACTTCGTTTTCATATTCAACAACATCAATAGTGATCGCTTGTGACATCCCTTCGTCCTTTTCATTAAGAGGTTGTTGATGTTGATTATCATTAACCCTTGAATTAGGGCATTGGTTAGCATAATATCCTATTTCCTTTCACATGTTGCATTGAAGTGTTGGAGGTGCATTCTCTACAGTCTTTTCTCTATTCACATCATTAGCTACATTTTTTCCATTTCTTTGGCACTTTGGTGCTCAATAATGTTTTTTTAAACACTTAAAATATTTTAGTCCCATTAAGACAATCTCCATCCTTCTTTTTTCACACTTTGATCATAATGAATCATTTGTCTTCTTTTAACCATAGTTTTGAGCTAATTCATTGAAGTCCATATTTAGATTCCTCTCAAAACCATGAGATGGATATGTAACTCAGACTTCCATTTCTACCTTTATAGAACAACACAAAATCTCTTCATAGCTACTGAAGACTAATATAGCTAATTCCTTTCGACGACTTGGTTTTAAGCCACTGAAGAATCGATCAACATTACTTTTAGGTTGGATGATAATGCAAGATTCATACCATGCAAGTCATTAAAATTTCCCTTTTTATATACCAAAAGATTCATCATCTTTTTTCTTATAGTCAAGTAACACCTTTTCCATCATCGTTCGAAGAATATAAGGAATGTATTTATTGAAAATTATGTTCTTGAACTCATCCCATTCAATGGATTAAATTTCTTCTTTTGCCCTTGTATTGTTAATTAGATTCCACCACTAGTCTGTATCACCTTCTAAAAAGTAAAAATCCATAATGACATTTTCATGTTCCGAATAACAATTTATGGAAAAAATATTTTCAATGGTACTGATTAATTGTTCAGTAACATGTGGATGAGGGGACCCACTAAATGAAGTTGGGCGTTGCCTCATTAAAGACACAATAGAATATTATTCCCTTATCTTTTCATTTGGAAGTCCATAACGATTCATATATTGTATAAGTATGAAAAATAAGACTTTGATTTCAATTTATCATTACATTTGGTTGTTCAGGATAACAATAATTGTATTTCCCAGTGCATTTATCATTAAAACGGTTCCTTCGGTTTCCAGAAATTATCTAATACCAAAAAAGAATACTTTGAGTGGAAAAAATCACACTTGAAAAAAATGGTAATAAAAGGGGGGGGGGTATATTCAATCTATAACATCTAATGAATAATCCTAGGTTATTCAAGATAGTTATAATAATTCTATGATTTTCACATATACTTTATTCTTAAACGTATATACATCCCTTAACAAACGTTAGAAATATCTCTAGAGATCTCACTAATGTATTCTTATCCAAGATTCCAAATGTTAACTAAAACTTCACTCTGATACCAACTATAATGAACCCAAAAATGACATACATGGATATTAAATTAATTTTTCAAAATACTTAATACATAACAAAAATTGATTCCCAATTAAAGAACTAGTTTAGTTTCTCTTGAAACAAGGAAATTAATTTTTTAATCATTGTGAATGATCTTCAACATCTCCCACAAATATCTTACACAATTGTTTCATACAAAAATTATTCTATTATATGCTAGGGGAAATGAAAACATAAAAAGGGTGAGTTCAAATGATCATTGATTGTATGAATTGTGGAAACAAAAAAAAACATATTCATTTGAACTTAAAAACATGAACATAATGTTTATACATCGAAATATTGAGTCATGAAATAAATCTAGGTAGTACGTAGGTAATAGATCATAAAGAAACATTAATCGTGATAATGTAGCATAGGAATAAAACACGTAATTGTTTAAAACCATTAAACACAAGATATTTTTTCTGTAGTAGCCAATGCATTTCTACCATGACCATTATAGTGGACAAATCACATTACAGAACCATGATTACTTGTCATTTGTGACCTGTATTACTGAACCAAATTTACTTGATGTTCCATACATGTTTATCTAATGAGATATAAAACTTCACCCAATAAATTGTTGGGATATATAGGTCCCACCCATCTCATAATGAAATCATTCTTTAGTGTTCCTCAAAATAAACCTAAATCATTTATCATAACCCAATCAATATAATTGGTTTCATAAATATCACCAAATCATAAAATAATCCATATGAAACAGTCAATATAATTTCATCATATACAAAATCAAACCATGTAAATAATAGGGACATTATACAAGAAACATTAACATATTAAAGAATGTCATCTTAAATGGAAATTAGTTTTGAAAAAACACTTGAAATATATTCTTGAGGAATATATCCTTTCTTCTTTCAAATAATTTCATTTTCTCAAAATGTCGTGCAATTTTAAAAGAAATTATATTTCTGAAAAATAATCATGAAATCTTGAAGAGGTTTCTTCATAAAAATAAGGTTTTTTTAACCGTAAAATTCTATTCATGTCTTATAATTTATAAAAACATTCTTCTCGTACTTTAACTGGAAAAATCAAAAAGTATATCTTATTTTAAACAAAAGAAACATTCCTTCCACAACACATAGTAAAAGTAAAAAAGGAATAATAATTACTTTAATAATTAATTAAATAATAGTAAATGCTTTATGAAAACATTATTATTAATAATGGACATGGATAATAAATATAACCCCAGTAAATACTTACGAATATGCAATCTCGGATAAAAAAGGGATGGGAATAATTATCCCTTACCTTATGTCAAATTTCATCTGAATTTGTATGATACTATTATATAGTGGTTTTAAAAATACAGTAAACTTGTAAATGAACTATTATAATATTTATTATATCATATATGATTCACTTATGATTTTATACTACTTGTTCATTTGTTAATTCCATTTTATATCAGTGTTTTGGGTAAAATCGTTTCATTTATCGTATGTGTTTTGACTTTTAAGTACATAGATAATGATTACATACATCCAGTATGTGAAACATGATTCATATATAATATAAATTCACAATATAAATATATATAATAGATCCATAAATATAATTAAATACACCGTTCATGTATACGATAGGTCGTCCGTATGCATGAACATTGTTTTCGTTTCATTATTAAATTGAATGGAAGTAAGTAAATAACATATTAATAAATCCAGTATCATTATTATTTCATATATTTGATTATTTTTTATTATATATACATTATAATCATTTTTGAATGGTTAACATGGAGAATGAATCTCATCGCATCTTGGAGACAATAATCCGTACGTACGCACGGGCGATGACATCATTCCCATAGTTATTCAATGGAATTAAAATGGATGATATAATTTCTCAGAATAATTATATTTTTATAATAATAATATATATTTATTATTTCTACCATTATACCCATCCATGTATGTTGGTGGTGGAAAAACATATTAAACCACAACGTGGAGATAGTAAGCCCTACGTACGCACACGCAATAACTTCATTTTTCATAGGATGGGTAGAAGGTGAAAAATGGTTATTTTATATATATAATAACATATAAGTATATTATAGAAACATATGTTATTAATTTATAAATAAACAACTAAATAATAGTTAATAAAAGAATAATGAAACAAAAAATAATCGGTATAAGAGATTACCTCTTCCTCGACACACATCCTTTAAACGTCCACTTATGGGACTAGAGTTGGACTTTTGAGATTCCCAGTACCTCCATAATGTTTCTAGGGAGGGTTTTAAGAGTAACTTGAAGCGTTTGAATAACAATGAAGGCTAAAAATGGTGTGAAGAGGTGAGGGATGATGTGCCATTTTATTAGAGAAGAGAAGGGCACTTTTGGAAACCTCAAAACTATATGATAATAATAAAATCATAACCCACATAAAAACTATTGAAAATGACTCAATTTGCAGTTGATATGAGATTGGGTTGGAATCTCATCTTGAAATAAAATTTATTCTTGTTTTCAATTTATTTTAAACCTTATCAATTTTATTTATCCTTATTTAATCTATTTAATTTTATTTATGGTAACAAAAATCCAAATTTCAAATTGTTATAAATACATTCATATGTTTTGTAAATTTTCAATAAATAGATAAATTATTTCATTTTAAACAATAAAATTTTAAATTTTAAATTTTTAAATATTATTGTGATTCTTAATCAATTTAATAATATGTTATTGTTATAAAATATCAATAGTGTTAGTTTTGAAACTATCCAATTATTTGAATTTAAATAAAATCCACATAAGAAGATATTTTATAAAAAATATTAAATTGTTAAATAACATGTCATATTAATTGAAAAAAAATTTCGAGCACATTAATTAGTTGATAAAATATTTATTTCAATATTTTTAGTACCCTTTATTTGATATTTCACTTAATAAAATAATTACTACAACATTTTTCCATAATTATTTCATATATTTATTTGATGCATAAAAATTAAAAATAAAATACATCAATAAATATTAATCTACTAGATTTGATAAGAATGATTTTAGTCGAATTTATCTTTTAAAACACACATTTATAATAATTTATGTTTATTAAATAATGAAGGTTAGAACTTTAAGATCATTTATAATAAAAAAATTTAAATGTCATAATCATTTTAATAAGGCACCAAATGGACACATGTCTACATCTAGATGATTATGGTGTAGATATACCTGACAAATAAGTTTTGGTCTGGTGTTCGGGCCTTTTAAGTGCATTATTATTTTAATAAAAACTATATTATTGATTTATCACAAAATAAATAATATCTACATCATTAATGTATAATCTATTACGGTAATTAAAGATTTCTTAAAAATTTAAAATAAATTAATATAATAAATAAAAACATTTTATATTTAAAATTTGTATTTATAATCCAATTTATATTCTGTATATCCTTATATTAAAAATACATTAATTATTATAGTTTGAGTGAGAAATATTTCACATTCTTTTAAAAATAATAAATTAAAGGCCTTAATCAAGTCTAAATGAGTTCTAATATATTCTATTTCAACACAAGTATGTTTTATAGAAAAATATAATCAATACATTATATCATGACAACTGTTAGGGAAATTTTATAATATTATGTTTACCCTTAATTATCTGAATTACCTTTAACTATGCTAAATAAAAGTTACCCTAGTAACTATTCATAATGCACAACAATTAAAAGTATCCTATAAACATATTTTGGACCTATTTATTCCAAATATTAAATTCATTTTTCCAAAATAAAGACACAGAATTTGCAGAAATTAATTTAAAATAAATCCCATTGTTGAAAAAATAGGTTATTGTTTAAAACATTACAAAAGATTGAAATGATTTTACCTATGAATTCAATGTGAAAATAATGATAATGACAAACATTACATTAAATGTTAAAAATATATTCTAGTTATACTTTAATGCAATTTAATATTATAATTTGACCATATAAATTATCTCAATCAAAATATTTGTTGTTATGTAAAAATTTTCATATTTTTACAATTCATCAAAATATGAATGTTAAAAGAAAAATACAAAAACATTATCAAAAGTAAATTAATATATACTAATTCACACGAAGAAGTTTATTTAGTAAAAGTGAACTTATAAACTTGTATAAAATTATATTTGAAAGTGGTGTGCATCAAAAGGTGGTAGAACTATATTTGTTCAAAATACTTCTTTTATCTGAAAAATTTATTTTGTTCTCATACCTCATTCTAGAATTTTTTTAAAATGAATTATAATGTAATAAAATTGAATATTGGATCACTACTATTCATATTGGATAGTTCATAATAATATTATAATTATATATCATTATTTAGTGAAACTAGTTATTTCGTACCATTCAATCTATAAAGGAAGGTCATTTTTTGAATGAAGTAGAATCCAATTATATTGTTGCATATACTGCAAGCTAATATAGTGTATCATATAGTGTAATCTAATCTTGGTGTTTCATACAACATAAAATTTGAAATATGATTTAAAAAAATATATCTCATAAATTCTCTGAGTGTTATAGTCTCTACATAGATAATGCTAACCGTGTAGATAGCCTAGTGAAACTGACCCTGATGTCAGATTTTGGATAGTAGTTTACACACAATTTGAGTACGGTTTGGAAAACTATGTAGTTAAACTGTGAGGCCCAAAAACATTAAAAAAATTAAAAAATTGTCACTTCATGTTTTTTATGTTCACTAGGGATTTTCGTCCTCCTCCTCCCTTGAAACACTAGAAACAAAAAAAAAACAGACCAAGATCTTCTTTGGATTGATCTCCTTCGATTCTTGACTGCTTCGAGTGTCATTAGATGCGAATCAAAGATTCGTGTGAGTCTAATATTCATTTCCAATCTCTTTTCTGGTTTAGGTTAATTGTTTTGGGTGATTTCCATTCAAAGGTCTCAAACCTCTATTTTTTTATGAGATCTATATTGAGGAGTCAATGTTTTTTTAATTGGGATATAAGGTGTTGGCTGAGAGGACATTCATCAACGGATTAATGGTAGGTATTATACAATGTATATCCCAAGAGTTTCATATAGATTTGTCCATGTAGTGTTTGAATCTTACACTATTTAGGGGATTTCTGCCTACCATTATTGTGCTGTGATGTTTAGGGTGTCAAATCAACCCAATGAAACCCTTATGATGCCCACAGGATGCATAGAGGATGATGTGACCTATGATAGGGTTATCCATGGGGTGTGATGATATCCCTAAACATAGAATTTAGCTATGTAAATGTTTTTTCATTGTGTGAGAATATAGATCACATAGTGAATATTTTGTTAAGATTGAAGGTTGTTAAATGGGAATTTTAGTAATACTTATTGGATGGGTGATGGATTAAGTCGATGTTTGGTTGGTTTAAAAATAGGTTAAATGAGTTAAGGAAAAATTCTAAACGATTAGATTTATTAATTAATATTGATAGTGAGATAGGTAATGGAAATGTGAAATGGGGATGAATTTGTGGGTTAAAAATGAGGAATGTGATCATTGATTGTCAAATTATGTTAAATTCCCATTAATTGATATTGTTGTGTTGTTTCTAATGGAATTAAAAAGATTGGTCATAAATTGTGGTTGAATGTGAAAAATATTAAATAATGCATTTTCACATGGTTTAGTAATGTGGGGTATAGACATGAGGTTCTACACCCATGAGCCAAGCTTTGACTGAGGTTCCTATAACCACACTCTAAATTCACAGGTTAGGGAAGGGGCGAGAGTTCCAATCCCCTAACAGCTACACCCACCTGGACTGAGGCTTTGAGGTGAGGATAATTACAATTGTTTGGTGATGATGCCTAGTGATATATGACTTTTTTATTTCCCTATTCTTGTGAAAGTGGATCATACTAATACATTGAACACATATAAAGGCTGAATTGATAAATAATTTATCTTTCAATGAGTTTGAGTTATTTGACATGTTAAAAGAAAAGAACATAATTATAAATGATTTCAAATCTACATCATATACATGTTTTTGTTTAGCACTACATGCAAAATCTATGGGATGTATATTTTTATAAACTATTGGTGGTGTCCAACTGAGTTGTACTCACACCCTTCCCAGGTCGTCATTGGGTACCGGAGCAGATTTCATAGTTGCTGATCAGGAGAAGGGCAAGATCCCAATCCTTGGGAATTTAGTTTGGATTCTAGACGAGATTGGATGAGGTTTGGGGAGTTGTTCCAAGACCCTTTTTTGGATTCCAATGTTTGTATTCATTTTGTTTTTTTCACTTTGCACTATAGCATGGCCTGGCATACTTTCTATTGGTTGTGTTGTACCTAGTTTGGGAATGTATTATTTTTTCATTCTGTTGGTTTTTATAGTATTTGCACTATTTATGAATTTACTATTATGGTTACTCAGTTAAAGGGGGTATTGTAACCCCACATGACTACTTAGACCCTCACTACTAGTAAGTGACCTCTGACATACATGGAGGTGCACTTGAGGTCCTGTAACCCCCCATCTCGAGGCACCAGTTAGTGGCCCCCAGGTCTGGTACATTTAATCATGTGTGATAAATAATGACCCAATCTCAATAAAATATGGGATTTTATATAATAATTTCCATAATAATTGTTTTGAACATGTTTCTAGGTCATTTAACCACTTAAAAATAATTTTTATCCAATATGTAATCTTTTTTTAACTTAATCATTGCAATTATTTTTATAAACATTCACTAATATTTTTGGTCAACTACTAATTTCACCTTATTATAAATTATAAATTTTTATGATTCAAAATATGGAATCCATTTTTCCAAATTCTAATAATATATGCTGATGAATTTAATTTTAAATTAATCACATCGATTGAACAAAAAAACATGTTATTAATGTAAAATTTTTTAAATATTGAGAAGTTATTATATTAATATTCCATAAGAAATTAACTCCAAAATCCTTGATTATTTTCAATGATATAATAATTATCTTAATATTATTAAAAAACAATTAGTAATATAAATAAAAAAATAAATGTTTTAGATAAGAAATGTATTTTCAATTAAAATTATGATTTATTTACAATTAATCAATATATGAAATTTATCATAAAATTAACAAAACAACACTCAAAGTAAATTTTTATATCCCATTTTCATATAACAAGATTATTTTCCAAAATAATAATTTTTAAAGTATAAAATTATATTATTAAAACAAGTTTCCAATAAAAGGCCTCAAAATGGCCTTTTGGATAAATACATCATTTTACACATAAAATTGGATTTATTAAAATTTTAAACCTAAAAAAATTAATGGATGAAATGAAACATAGATTATTAAATAAATAACATATAAATTCCATTAATAAAATTAATTTATATATAATATTTAAAATTATTATATAAAACTTCATTATGGTCCTAAAAAAAGATATTCATGAAACATACCCATTATATTCAGTATTTTTATTTACATTTATAATTAAGTAGTCATCAAATGATTAAAAGTATAAAAAATTGTAAACAATATATTAAATATAATTAACATTTATCTTTATCTCCATTCCATTTATTAGGTGATAATTGTCATATTAAATATCAAAATTATATTATTGTCCTGTAAAACTCAATCTTGAATGTAAAACATACTATAAAAAAGTCATGAATTTTCATTCAACAAATGAAAAACATGGTTTTGAGTACAGTACAAGAAAAAAATGAATTTCGTGTAATACAAGATATAAATGAATTTTAAAAAAATTGAATGAATGTATTTATCAAAATCTATTAATATTGCAATCTATCTAGGGTGGAACAATTGTTCTCAACCACAAGTAAGATCTTAATTCCTTATTGTATACTATATATAATCACATTATAAAGAAGCATCATAGTATGAAATAATAATTAAGGTAACACCATGAAGTTAGACTAACTCCTACATGCATTTTCATCCAAAAAGTCCACTATGATCTACTCCCATGGGGATATGAAGTGAGGATATTTAATTTGTCTATATATGACCACCCAACCAACATAATGAACTCACACTTATTTTGGTAGAACCACCATTAAAAAATAAATGATATAATCCCATTTCCACATCCATCATGGAACCATATTTCCCATATATTTATAAGATTGACATGAAGAGTTAAACTCAACATCATGCTACAACATACGTGGCCTCCCAAACAAATTCAAGGGGATCCATATACATCCTCACCAATCACGATTTACTAACAATGTATTTCATGAAACCACATCAACAATTACTCTTGTTTTATAAAAAGAATCATTATCCATCCTTGAACAATTATTACATGATTCACACTGTTATAATATTCTTGAGGAACATGTCTAGTTGATATTGAGTCATGCATGATCTATAAATATATATACCCAGGTTGTGCCTCCCTAATAAGATGAATAAGGTGAGTGGTAACAGAAATGGAATAGAGGTTTTCTTCTCCATCATCTTCCTTATGGATAATCTATATAATATTTAGTAGTACCATCACTACACTCAAAAACAGTGAAAAAAAATCTATTTTTATGATCATCCACCATCATCACCATACTCATAGTGGGCCCCCAAGATAAATCTAACATAACAATTTCTATTATGACAAGTATCATTTTATAGAATAAATATCCCAATTAGTTCACATCATCAATCCAACACTTATAATTTGTGATATTTCATGAAATATGGTACACCTATAGTATGTCCATAACAATCCATATGTGTCTTTCATGCCTCTCCATTGATGTCGAGAACACTAGGATATCATCGAAGAAGACTACTAAAAAATTATATATTAATTATTGAATGAAGTTATATATAAATATAAAAAACCACTACTGGGATACTAAATAGTTAAAATGATTTCCCAATATCTCAATGAAACAATGAATGCTCTAGTAATCCAACCCTGGTATACTATCCATTAAAACATGGATATTGTGACGACTCATCCTATAGTCCAACTCAAACAACCACTTCACCCCAATACACTGGACAATGAAGCCATAGATTCTCAAGTGTGGATACTCCTTCCGAATTCAACTGGATCATGTGATTCTAATTCATTGCTAACATCAAGTACACTTCCAAATTTTATGTGAACAATTATGTGAATCCAGGGAAAACATATGTGTCCTTATGAATGCCATCCTCTAAAGATCATCCAACTACACATCATCTTTAATTGCTCTATATGTTTAATTGATATTGTAGGAAAAATATTGGGACATCAATAGGTTTAGGACACAAAATATAATAATATCTAATTTAGAGGTACTCCTATCACATCATCTGGGATGATGTCATTGTCCTCCTATAACATAAAAAAGAAATTGAAATATCATAGAATCCACTAATACAGGGTTAATACTTTCCTACCAATAACAAATAATATTTATCCTTCAGTACATGAGTCCATCCTTATCTACCTAGTATTCAATCTCAGAAATTGTTGATAGAAGAACCCCAAAACATATAAATACTGAAATCATCACTAGTATCAAATAACTAACCATGGATGGTAATAAAAATTCTATACTATGGAATACATCGTAGGGTCTCACTACTTCTATAGAACGATTATACATGATGTTATATCTCCACACAAAGTTATGTTAGAATATAAACAGGAGACTATGATCGTGAGTCCATCAATGTTGGAGCCTCCAAATTGTAGGGTTGATTGTATTACTAGATTTTGAACATGGGATTCATTCAAGTAAATATATCTTATAACACTATGCTAAAATTTCTGTTAGAGTTATGAAACAACATATTATACCATTAACCAAAATCAATCCTTTTGGTCGCATAATCCTTCTCTATTAAAATATCTTTTACCATTTCCACTAGTACAAAAAATCCAAGGCTTTCTTCCAAACCATAGTACAACAAAAATTCATGAAAACTTATTTCAAAATAACTCATCCCTAACAACTCAACAATATTCTCTTTGTGTGGAACTAACAAAATCAATATTGTACTAGATCATTTCATAACAATGAATATTTGTGGGGACAATTTATGTCAACCATACATGACCAGTGTCATATAAAACATCACTAACATGGTGCTAAATTTATTCCCCATGTAACCCTGGAGATGTATCACTGGAAAGACCACCATCACGTGGGATCTGATCTAATAGATACATTCACACCACATGATTATGTAAGTCCCCTACTCCATGATAAAGAGGTTTAGTTCGCCATTAATCATAGAGGATATAAATGCCTATAATTCATGAAGTGGACACATAATCAGTGCATCATATAATGGTACTTATAAGACTAACTTTTTCACAAACAAATAATGAGAAACTCCTTGAACTACCAAATGAGGGTCATCATTTTATTTTATTGTTTGAGAATTTTTTCACAATACAACCAAAGAAACTACCTAATACGTCTCAACATGGAATAAAGACTCATAACTAAGAGTTTCATAATCATGAACCTGCAATTTAATGATTGATGATCTTTATTACTGAATTATTCCATTATTTCCAAGAAACACCATAGTAAAAAGAGCATATTTGGTGATATGAATCAATAATAACATTTACAAATAACTAATTATTATATGAAGGATATATTAATGTTTTCGGTGCAACCAGTTTCTACATGTGTAATGTTATCAAGTAGGTTACCATAGTCTTGGTGAATGGATAGGTTGTTTTACACACAAGTAGTAGTATCTCAAGCAAGATATCTGAACATGAAACACATTAAAATTGTTTCCATATATTCTACACAAATCACCACAAATGTTAATTATTATAACACAATTCCATATATTACCTTCCTCAAATACCATAGATGATGACCCTACCCACCAGGGACCACCAAGATGGTTGTAAACAGAGTGTGACACTGTATATCCAAATACCCCAAAAAATGGAAGGTAAAATAACACTAAAACAAAAAAATAAATTCATTCATCTCTATCCCATATCATAGTAATGAAAAAGTAATGGAATATGAAGAGGGAGAAACAAAATCGCCTGAAAATTATAAAAATAGTTGAACCATCTAATAAGTAGTGGAAAACTGTCATAAGAAACATTTTTTATAGGCTAATATTTTTCTATCTCTTCTATTATTTGCTTATTTTTTGTCCACCTAGGAGGTCATAAATAATTATTTTCAACTATAAAGCACATTATTGGTGCAAGAAGAGTCCAAAAAGTGATGAATATAACAATAATCAATTAGAATTCTAAAAATCACCAAAAATAAAGGATCAATAGAGTAGTCATCTCATCCAATGATGGTATGTCAATAAAGATAAGAGAAAAAAATATATATAACAAAAACTTGGATATTATCATTCTAGACACTATTTCTCAATGTTTTTCGGAAAAAATACTGTAAATATATGATTACACAAGAAAATGTAAAGTAACAACTGGTTTGGATAACCAACTCCATGATTCATTTCAGCATTGATGACACTTGTCTAAGAGATCTCAATAATTGATTCATAATATAATGATGGAACCCATACAAGATAACGATATAGTTAGGTCCATCCATGAATAATAATGAAATAAAATGAGAGGGTCCCACCATGATACACACATGATCTTAATCATACTACATGAAAATAGATGTTAATACACAAATGGGGGATCATAACTAGGATGTATAGTGTGTACCAGAACATCATAAGACTAACATTCTAGATTATGGATTGTGATTTCTTATGTTGGTCACATGATTCCTATAACCGCACCAAGGAATGAGTATGAGGAGAATGATGATACAACCCCTAGGTCTCATTGAGGGATTTCTTCTATAGTGCACCATGAGGATCTTGTCCAATTATCTGAAAAAAATTCTACACTAAACCCTCATAGTGGTAGACTGAAAAAACTCACTCTATAGTGATAGAAGGTGGGAACATACCCACCATAATATAGTTCAACGGGACATATCGAAGATCATACGAGTGATAAGATAATAATAAAAGTGGATCTAAATTAGTCCTGAATGAGTACACAACATATACCTAGTGTTAATCTATGTGTCTCACTAATCCTAACACTAACCAAACATCAAGGTCTCACATGACATGGGTTTCATAAATACAAGGGTTGTCCTCTAGGGTGTAGATTATTGTATATGTAAGTTTTAAACTCAGTGTTTTTCAGTTCTATTATATATACAATGTCTGTTTCTCATGTAATAATCCTATTCTCAATCATATTGGATGTGCCTGAGTCATTTACGAAGTGTATGGGCAGTACATCATGTCACTTGATGTGTAGGTTCAAGAAATTCAATTGGTCTGTTCCATCAGCCCAATCCCATATACATTATTATGTACATGAAATTTTACCTTGCACACATTGTGCATATGAAATCATGTTCTCTTATTCATTTCTCATTGTACACGCCAACACGTCTAGGTTACATAGAATGTGATCTCACCACATGGAATGCTGGACAGAGGGCCTAATGGGTGTTTACACTAGGTACACACCAAGACATTACCCAAGGATTATACTATGTTTTATAGCTCACACATGGAATGTATCAATATATAATTAACTAATAATGTAATCTGTATTCACATCAACTTTTTCTACTAAGGATTACACATTGTGTGGATATATCACATGAAATATGATGTTTAAATCATCTTGAATCATGGTTACCACACCTGAGCAAGACATTATGATGTGTGTTAATCCAAAATACCCATAATGTACATTATGATATTATATATATTCTAGAGATTATCGTATACATCTTCTCGCACATGTTCTTCCTTTTATCCAGTGGAAAACCAATTGTGTGTCCCAAAAATTTTGTTACACATTTTTGGTTCTCCTACAATGACATAATTCTAGAAATCTAATCATCACGGGAATGCATCCTATCACACCAGAAAAACATATCATTAATTCACACATGAACACCCTCAATTATATCATTGAAACTTCTTCAATCATCCATATTCATTTTTTCACGTAAATTGTGATTAAAATTGTACCTAAACATGTTATAATGATGTATTGATCTAAAGAATGATTGTATGATGAACTTATATATAGTATTTTTCGAACCTCCAATCAAATTAATTACAAATGGTGATCCCTTGATGAATGATGGGATAAACCCCACAAAATTATGTGTTAAAAAAACCTTATCCATTATTCTGGATTTCCTCAATCCAATACCATGAGGATAGATAATATTTAGAAATAATAAACTATCAGCAAAATTATAATACATGGATCCAAATAATTCAATAATAAATCTCCATTAGACACATGAATCAATTTTTAGGAGGATTGATTATCCTTATACATAGAATACAAAAATACAAGATTAAATGAATTTAAAAAAAATTCCAACCTTAATTTTTTTGGATTTATCTTCGAAGAAAACATCCATTCACCATTCTTGTGGGTGAGATCCAAAAAATCTAGTGATGACAATAATTCTCATAGTACTCTAATCAATGATCCATGATATATGAACCATTATCCGACACTCCTTCCACCATAGATCCGCATCCACTCATTCCTCTATAATGTTTCATAGTTTAACATCATCAATTACCCTTAATAATGTTTCCATACAGTGATTGTTATGGTTGGTAAAATAAATGTAAATAAAATTAAAAAATTCGTATAATAAATTTAATTTTTCTACTACTTATGTCTGTTAATTCCCTCAATTATGAAATGAGTTATATTGTTACAAATGTTAATATATGAACGTTGGATTTAACAGTGGTCTAAGTTTCCTCATCGGAGAGACCATATGGATTTCTTCTACTAACAATGTAAAAATAACCATATGAAATCTAATATTTCTATATCACTTATATATCAACATTACGGCTCTCCATGAAAAAAATTCCACTCATTGCCTTTTAAAAACCCCAAATATATAACTATAAATATTCCAATGTTGTATGTAGAAGTATTATTGTCATTAAAACTACTTATTGTTCCACTCATGTCTTCTTCAATTCATATTTTACACAATCTTGATTGAACAAATATTTTATTCTTTATCTTCTCCATTATATTTTCTTCTTATCATTCATTTAATTTTTTTCTCTTCAATGAATAATAGGCTATTCTGTATCACTTTTTTATCTACACTTTATTATTTAGAAATATTAATAAAATAATAAGACTATACTATTCATTTATGTAATTAAATATTTTCATATGATTTTTTGCATCAAATAAACTACAATAAGACTGTTTTCTTCAACTACAATCTATATATATGTATATTATGATGATAAATTTAGCATGGGCTACTCCATCACATAATATTCTCCTCCACAAAATCCTTCATGATTTATTCATAACAACTGAATGTATGAATAATAAAATTAATAATCTTTTTAATTCAGTTTCTATGAAACATGAATTAACATCTAACTATATATTTATTATCAATGTTTTATAATATTCCAAAATAATTCTTCATTAATAAAAAATGATTTATTTACTATGTATCATGACATTATTTACTGAATGATTAGCCTAATTTTATTTACATGATTATTCATCTATAACTAATGATTTAAATACCCTATATGAATAGGCATTATCCAAATTGATTATCCATTAGTTATAATGAATTAATCAATAATAATACCAATGTTTTCACCTAAACACTATATATCTATATTTTTAGAATCTATAAAAAAATCATATATAATATATCTTCATGTATGCCATTGACTCAATCTTGTAAATGAATTCTTCATTTCAATAATGTTTAAATGTTTATTCCAAAAAACACCATTCCTGATTGTGCATTCATATCAAGATGTGAATAAAAAGATTAATAATTAATTTGGATTCCTTTAGTGAATATCAATCATATTTTATGCATATAATTGATATTAGAAGCATGATCAGTCATTTTTATCCCTCATATTACATATATCTTGTTCTATTAACACAAAAAATTTCTCTATGAAAATAGGTGTAAATGGAAACTAGAACTCCATAAAATATGTTTTCCAAGATAAAATTTTTCTAGGTCTCAATGGGAATAATTGCTCAAAACAATATGATGATAACTCATCTGGTTCTTATCACATTGTAACCACAACTCCTCCTATCATTATAATCTGATATAAGATTCATCTAATATTTTATGGGCATGGTACATCACCCTTTTTTCACTTGGTGAAAAAACAATAATGCAGACCGCTCATTGTAGCTTCTCTAACAATGAGAACCATATGGTAGCACCACTTATTATCACACAATCATGCCTTAGAAAATGTGAATTTCATAAGATCACCTCATATAGATGCATGGAATAAATTTTTACTAAATAGATATCAATGTATCCCCTACTATTACCACATGGTAAGACCCTCTACACATGGTTTCACTTCCCATCACAATGTCACCCCAATAACACAATACCAGACATCCATCAAATGATCTTATTACAGAACTATGACCAATATTATACGTATTTCAAACCCCCTATGTGTTGATGGTAGAAGATAATTAGTTAGGGTGATCCAAAAACGTATATCAATTAAATTTCTAGGTACTGGTTTATTTCATTAATTTTTAAATAGATGTTCAGTGTTGAACAAATGTCGTAGTCACATACTGAATCAGTATATGTCACTCCTCTTTTTAAAAATAAATATCAACTATGGTAGTATTTAATGTTTGTTAAGAGGTATATTATAGAATTCCTCTCCCAATGTAACAATGGTGACTAAAACAGTGAATCACCAAGCTCTTTTGTAAAATTTACCAAATATCAGGTATGCCAGTATATGTTCCCTATCTCTCTTACCTATAATGTTATACATGTGGGATGGATCCCATCTAGTGTACTATACTCTTACTTTTGAGGTTTTCTTGGACCATTGGCTCGTTCTCTGATTGAATTTTTTATTAAACAATTTTAAATAGAATCATAAAAATTCATGATCATATTTCAAGGATACCTCAAATATTCTAATGTAAAAATATAATTTTTAAAAAAAATATTGTGTCTTCAAATCTCATTCTTCTTCCAGCTATATTTTATTTATCTCATATATCAATTATTGAACTCCATCAATCATAATCTTCTTATAATATTTTATTGGCCTAAATATTCAATTTGGGTTCCCTTCAACATCAATTGGATTTTTATTCATATAAAAATTCCATCTCTATGAATTAAAATATATGTCACAAAATTTATATTGTATTCTTTTTTCATTAAATTTATAGAATATATGAGTATGGTTTTGGGACATCTCATTATTGAAAAAAAGTGACAATAGGTTATTTTTAGAGAAGTTAACTTCATGTGAGTGGGTAAAACCACATAAGTGTCCTAATTATGTGAATATGGTTTCAGATACATATTGTTATAGGTTATGGTTTTATAACCTAATAAAGAATACTATAAAATTTCAATATTGGACATATAATTCCTATTCTATACTTTATGATGGATATTCGATATAGTCTTATTAAAAATGTAATATATACATTCTGTATTTCAATGTAGTGGAAAAAATATTTTTATTGATTGTTTCTATTTTCATACATCATCTTCAACTAAGAAGAAGATTAATTTTATTGAATTTCCATCAATATGGTGTAAAGGACACCAAATATGGTAATGATATTTGATTTCCCAGTGTTAATTAAAACATTAGTCATAAATGTTTTCATGGAAATAGTCTCATAACATTTTGAGAAGATGTTGGTGGTAGAGATATTGTATTTGACCTTCTTATACATTGAATCGGGTACAGTCCCATGAAATTTATAACACCGTAAAAATCAAAATTATCAGCCTTTAAATCTATAGATTTTATTAATTGAAAAACCAACCACATAAAAGAATATAATATCTATAAAAATTAAAATATATTAAAAAATTTAAATAAAATAACATGATGTAATATATTTCTATTAATTTGATATTGAGTTAGTGCTCATTGATCATAACAATGAGTTCGTTCAACATATTGAGATACAAGTAAGAAAATGTTTTAACAATCAACAAATATATTATTAAAATATATTTTATTAATATAATAAGACATAACATGGCCATTAAATTAGTGGTTATGAATATTATTAAATATATTTTGAAAATATATGATTTAGAGTAATATCAAATGAATTCATTGGTTAAAAATTAATTTGAAATTTATATAACATCTAGTTAGAAATAAAGGAAATGTTTTAATAAAAACGATCTTATGCCCACAAAGATGTTTTAAAATAATAAAATAATATTGATAAAATTATTGAGTGATAAGAATGAAATATTTCTTTATTTTTATATATTATATTAAACTAGATACTTTTAAAATTCATCTGAAATATTTGATTTTCATAACATAAGATCGAACTGAATATTTCAAATAAACATACATATTTTTTCTAAAGATGTTATTCCCTCCATTTAATAGAGAACCTATTTTAAATCCAATTTAGTCCAATTTTATAAATGAATGATATCAAAATAAATATTATTTTTAAATTAAATGACAAAATTATGATATGGGGAATTACTAGTATGCTTTTTTGTAGTTTTATTTTTGGTGAATAATATAAAATACTAAATTTTATTTCATAAAAAAAAAATTTATCTAATTTTTTTATAGTATTATGTTATAACATAAAATTGTTTAATTTGATAAAAGATATCAATTGTAGTCCAATTAATCAAATTTAGGTTTTTGGAATCAATTTCACTTTTTAATTGGATATAAATACATGGAAAACTTTTGAATATTTTTACTATAAAAACCCACATTATCATCCCATCTGTAGAATTATATTTAAATTAATTTCTACCATTTGCGTGATTTTAATTTGAAAAAATAAAATAAATATTTTTAATTATCATAATTTATAATTTCTAATATTTTTAACATAGTGTTTTACAAAAAATATTTTTGAATGTGATTAAATTTTTTTTCATAACAACTGACTAAACCATAAACCTAATGTCTACAATAACATAGACAATTGTCCAAAAGCCCTTGAAATAAATATTTCTACCACTCCCTTGAATATAATTAATTTGTATCATTATTGTAGATACACTAATTGGGGAAATTTTTTGTGGATTTCACTATTAAAAAATTTATAATAATGTCACTCCTCATCCACTATAAAACTAATATCACCCCGATATCTTCCTCACACCTATCAAGACACTTTAGCACAGAAAATATCTACCCAAATAGCTCCTCAACATAAATCCTTTAGTCTAATAATCATCACCTTAGAGTGAAATCAGACAAAAGAATCCATATGATGAAACCAAAAAACGAGTTACCATAATAAGAGGTAACATCTTTCCTCAAACACTTTGGTTTTATTTCATTAACAACCCTTGAACTCTTCTTAATCGATGATTCTGTTATAACTTCAGTATCCTATATTTATTGATATGTTTTATGTTATGTTTCTAGATTAATGTTAAGAACAATTATTTTTAATTGGTAATGAACATACCTTTTATTGGTACAGAGAACTATCAACTCTCAGAACAATGCCATTCGTTTTCCTTTAACAACTCTCTTGGTTGAGGATTATGATGGAAATTATAATGAACCAAAATTATTTCAGATAAAATTCACTTATTATATATATTTTTTATATAATCACATACAGAATATAATATAAATATTATACCCGAATAATGAATTAAGTATGAGGTATTTCTATAATTTAAAGAGTATATACAGATGAAACAATAGAATGACCTTATAAATATTAATATTACAGTTATGGGTAGTAAACCATCCAAATGAATAGTAACCTCTTCGATGAAATAATAAATTCAAATTTTTAATTTTATAAAGGAATTTATGATATAATTAAATCAGAGAATAATTAAATATCAATTTTTAAAATTAATAATTATGTTTTTGAATTTTTGAAAGTCATAAATATTTAATAACAATTTTATAATTAATATAATTATTTATAATAAAATTAATTTTCTTATAATAAATTCATATTTTAAAATTTTGTATTCTTATCATTATTAGATAATTTTATAAGGCCTTATTTAATTTTTGAAATAGTCATAAAATTCGTTAAAATACTAGAATATGATTTTTCGAACTAAATGATGATTTCAATTGAAAATTAAAATTTTATATTCAGGAAAATATATTTTTTAAAATTATCCTCATTTTTTAATTCTAAATGATGGAAAAAATCTGGTAAATTTTTGGGATTTTTCTAAAATTGTTGAATTTTAGTTAATACAAAAATGCAATAATTTATGGAATATATAAATTATATGATAAATACACCATTCCTTGAGTCATGAATAAAATAAGAAACATTATTTAAAAATTAAATAAATTATTTTAATATATTTTATGATAATTCTCAAAATTGTCATATTCATGAGCCAATATAATAAAAAACATTATAATATATTCAAAAAACACCCTTCTCCTCCACTATAAATACCACTTCTCCCCACCACTTCCCCTCACAAAATACTCGCATTGCGACTGGTCTAAATTTTCACCAATAAATATAACATGACCCAACTCCACTTCAAAGATCTCTTAGTCTCTTAAACAGACCAAAACTAATATCCCAAAGGAGGTTCTCAAGGAGGATAATTCCAGAGGTAAAAACCCTATTTCGTTAATTTTATTTTTTGTTTTAATTTTTTTATTTTCTTATCTCTCTCACACCTCCAATACCAATGATAAATAATAACCACAATATCATTTTTATACTATAAATATATCTTTTTAATAAAATATCCATCATTAAACACATTTCTCTCTCTATCTCTCCCTCTTATATTCTACAAATTAAAACATTGCATATGATGTGTCAATTTACTCACATCATGGATGTTTCATTTTCAATATCCATTAATTCATTCAAGTAATGTATTAAAAAAATAATTATGGTTTTTAAATATTTCACTATATATATAATATGTTATTTAGTATTCTAGAACATGTATATATACATTGTTTTAATTAATAAAGAAAAACTATTTCATGATGATCGAAAACCCTCCAAAATGATCTAAATGATTATCAGTAATGTATTATCTAACGAATCATGATCATATTATAAAAAATTTATACAATACCATTCAATATTATGTATATTAAGTAATAATATATTATCCCAATTCTAGATAATTATACGAATTTTACATGAACTTCATTACTTATACATACGAAAACCGATCATAAAAAACAAGAAAAAGAACACTTCCAAACGATGATGTGAAAGTAAATAACTCCTCAAAAATTTTATAAATGAATATAATAAAAAATAATGGATCAAATTATTTTATTATTTTTTATTAATTAATTTTTTAATATATTTAATTTGATTATCCTTGATGTAAAGGTGAAGAGTAGAACACTTTCAGACATAATGTAAGGGTTTCATCCCGAAACACCATTTTCATTCAGATTGTGAATTTTCCTTATATACAACAATTTAATTCATAATTTTTATATAATAATTCTTTATTATATGTATACATTCTAGAATCATTTATTTTAACATTTCTCCTTTCGTTTTTGGACAATTACTATTTAACAAGGTTTATTTCTAAATTCTTCTTCAAACATAAGCCCGATTAAAGGGGACATCTTAATTTCATACCAATCATCATGTACCATTTATAATGTTTTTAGGAACAATTATTCATTAAAAATAATTATTTTTTTCATGAGAAAAAATATTTTTTGATTTATGTTTTTAAATAAACAATTATGATAATTATAAATGATTTTTCTAAAAGGACTTTTCTTGGAAAAGTAAAAGGGTTATTTTTCTCAAGTATTACACATTGATCTATTAATGTATTATAATCCATTTCAACACCGCTATTGAATTTTATGATTTATTAATATTGATATCCTAATATTGTCATCTACCATATTTTATTCAATTTTTTATAACTAGTTCGACTGTGAATGTGTTATCTTGATACCATTAAATATGATACATAGAATAATAAGTGACAATGATTACATATTTGGGAATTTTATATAAATTACATATGTTCATATTTTTTACACACAACCCTATTCATATGATAAGTTAATTGGACATTAAATTTGATGTATGGTTCCCATTATATCTGTAACACCCCAAGCTTCTACGGTACACTTCTCTTTGAATAATGCGATAGCGTGTGTTGTACGCAACACCGAGTTCTAACAACCAATCAAACTAGCCGTTATGAATAGTAATACCTACTTTTTAAAAATTATATATATTTTATATTTCAAAATGGACTTCATTTTTGGATTCGGAATATCTAATTTAGCCTAAGGTGAAATTTTGGTACTTTTCGGATAACTTTCATATTTTGATGAATAGTGAAAATTACTAAATTTTAATAAAAAAAAAACTTTTTTAATAAAAATAATTAATAGTGATAAATTATTAATTTTAGTAGTTTTAAAGTATATTTAGAATATATTTTTACCATTTAATATAATGTTGGTCATTAGACATAATTTTACAATTAAACCGAACATAAACAAGTGTCAATCTTTTGATAGTTATTATCTCTTAAAAACACGCTTTTTGTTTTGACAGCGGGAATTAATTTTAAATTAATTTCTGCCACTTATGTGTTTTGAATTTAGGAAAATGGATTCCTTATTTGGAATCAGGATGTTCAAATTGTGTAAATAGGTAACTTTTATTTTTAGACATTTTGAATAATTACTGCGGTAAATTTTTTATTTACCATGGTTAAGGGTAAATCCGGTAAAAAAGGGTTAACAAATAATATTATAATAATACTAAATTACCCTAAAACGTGTCTTAACCCTATTGGTTGATACATGGTCGACCATGGGCTTCTTTGGGTCGATTTTGTGACCCCATGGATCCACTTGTAAGTGATAATGACACTTTATTTTAATTAAGTTAAAATGAATACAAAAATGACACAAGCATATATCTTTTAGCTAAACAATTGTTACATAGGGTTATATATGTTGGATTTTAGATTATAAATATTCATTAGAAATATAAAACGATTTAATACATAATGATATTTTATTTATAATTTTTAGACATTAAATAATTTATTTTATTTATGACACAATGATGATGCAGTAATTACTATAATAGTGAAAAATTAAAATAATTGATATTATAAATACCCAAATAAATATAATATGAAACTTTTAATGAACTAAACTAATTTTCTAGGATAATATGATATATTAGGATTGATTTAAGTGACTTTTTTTTGAAGTAATCAATCTGTTATGAGTTTCACAAAAATCAACTATTGAATAGTGTCAAAATTGACATAAAAGAGTTCTTAAAACAAATATTATATTATTAATTGATATTAAATTCCTAAAAATCTAAGGTTCGTCCAAGAGACTTATATAATGATAGGTTAATCATTAATGGACCACTTGGGGGTCTCTTGGATGTATATAGTAAGTTTATTAACCATATTATATAAAAATACAAAGAGACATTGTAAAAGTGAAACTAATTAACTTAGAGTTAATACTTAAAGATAAGGTTAATATAAGTACCCAAACCTGTCTAAATTCTATTGGTTGAGTTGTTTTCGACCCATACCCACCTTAACCTTTGAATAGTAAACTTTGGATCCATTGAAAACCGAATATAAATTTATTATAAACTAATATCTCTAGCTTTTCCAAAGGTGCCCCTCACCCCTCATATAAAAGGGCACTTCTCCTTCTCATTTCTTCACACCTTAAAAGCCTTTTGGTTCGGCCAAACTCTGCCCAAATACTTTCCCAACATCCCTCTCTACAACCTAGAGGCCTTAGTTTGATCAGAAAGCCAACCTAAGGATCTCTTTTGATCAAATCAAAAGGAAGAACCCGAAGAAGAGCTAATGATTTCACCACCCTTTTCTAAGTTCATTTCTTCTTCCACTTCTTCTTCCTTTGTTGTTACCATTCTAAAATAATTACTCCAGTATCTCACATATACTGTGATTTTATTATAAATATGGTACAACCATATTCAGTATTCTATCCACCCTTTGAATAACATGTCACCATACGTGCGTACGTACGGCTTACCGTCTCCACGTCGTGGTGTAATTGTTATTCAATATATTATTATTTGGATGGGTATAATAATGATGTGTAACCCATGTAAATAATGAATATAACATGTTAATTATTCTGTATATATGATATACCATCCATTTATATATTATTTTAATATCAAAAGAATGATATTGTCGCTCGTGCGTACGTACGGACTACCGTCTCCACGAACGCGATGAGATTCATTCTCCATCGTATCCATTAAAGTATAATTATCATTTGATGATTTAAAAAATGATGTTTAAGGACTTAATATCATTCTGGATATGAATAATATAAAACCTATCCTTTACAAACATGTCTTACGTGACAAAACATATAAAAGAAAACAAGTAAGTTAACATCCGAAACAACGATAATACTAAGATATTATTATCAAATCAATATTAAAAGAACATATATGATATCATATTAATGTATATGATTATTGTATAATTTAATAACAATTATTTCACCATTATACAGGTGGTTAACCTACCCCATCCAAGGAAAAGTACAAGGTAAGGGTTATTTCACAATCTCTTCGTTATCCAAGGTTGTTTATACGTAATAATCTACTGGGATTTCTTTATCATCCACATCCATGTTTTTCGAAATGTATTTCAAAACATATTTATTATTTACAAGAATATGGGTTAAAGTCATTTATACCCTTCTTTGACTTTTTATAAGAGGTTTATAAAGGAATCTTTCCGTCTATTTCAAAACAAGGTCCTTTTTAACCTTTTCGACAGAATTAAGGTAAGAATGTTTTTTTAACTTATACGGCGGGTGCGGCTATTTTCCGCCGTTATAAAATCTCTAAAGCTTCCCTTACAAGCTTATAAGATTATTTTCAAAGAAAATGTTTTATTTTATATGGATCTTAAATGATTTCAAAATAAAAGGAGATATTTCTTTAAAAAGAATTTTGATTTCATCTATGTCAACATCCTATGATGGATTTTAAGATTATTTGAAGTTGATTTATTATGATACAAAACTTCTATATTGTATTGAAGGTTTTGTGTTATGTTTGACTGTGGATGTTCTATTTTTATACCATTCATAGTTTATGGTGAAAGTATTGACATTTCGTATGCTAGTTTTAATACGAATGTTTATGTTATGTTTAAACCTTTTCATATGGGAATGCATTGGACTTAATAAGTGACGGGTGGAGCCCGCTATAGCTCCTCGATGCATCGGTAGGTCTCATGAGACAAACTAGTGTCTTGGCATAAGGCCTTGACAAAATCTTATTTGTAGTCTTGGCACGAGGCCTTGGCTATGTGGTTATGATAGTCTGGCATTATGCATTCCATCATTATGAAAGTGGTTATTGATTTTGCATGTGATTATTCAATTAGTAGAATAACCATGTGAATAAGTAAATGGCATTATCTCATTTTATTTATGCTATACTATGTTAAAAGTTCAAGTTTAAAAGGCTTTTGTTTTAGTTATACATTTCCTTAAATGTTTATTCTTATTTATGAATGTTTTCGCTATATTGTTATCCTTACTGGGCATTTGAGCTCACCCCTTTTCTATGTTTTATTTTTCCCAGGAAGTGAAGAAGTAAATTATGAATGATCTGCAGGGATATTATGTGGGGATATGAGTGTGGATTATGGAGACAATATTTTGTTGTAGTAGTTTTTCATTTTATGATGTAATGTAAGACTTATGAATATATCTAGTGTTTCCAAGACTACTAAACCAATCGGTATTTCGAGATTTGATCTTTCTTGTGATCATACCAATGTTATGTAATAATGCACCGAATCTGGGTAACTGGGGTCGGGGTGTTACAGTTGGTATCAGAGGAAGTTTAGTACAAACCTTGGAAGCTAGATTTTGATAAACTCTGATTAGAGCACGTAGACGTAAGATGAACTTTGAGGATTAGTATAGAACTTCCTAGAATTTTGGTATTGTAGAGATTTTGTGAGTTTTCCGAGCAATACATCCCTGTCTGGATACGAGCAGGTAGAGGCAGCTCTGGCACATATGTACCTAGGGGTAAAACCCGAAAACACCGCGTTGAGCTAGACTCGAACGGGAACTGGTGCACGACAACGGGCCTTACTGCACTCTTGGTTACGACACTCCCGGGGGAAATTCTAGGATAACTCTCATTTTCTTTACAAATAATTATGAAGGGTTTATGATTATATACGTCCTCAAAGAAAACATTTTTATGATTATGGATTATATCCATAAATAGTTCAATATATGTTAAGTGTTTTATAAGTATGGGATTATGTATTTTGATTCATAAACTGATCTAGTTTATGCCATTCTTTAGAAATGGCGCCTAGTGGAAGAAATGGAAACCGTATCAATGCACGCACTCCATGTAGGGATTACCCTCCTGCTCAAGATAATTATAGTGGGGCTGGTGATGCAACTGGTGCCGATCAGCTAATCACCATACTGGGACAACTTACTCAGGTTATGAATAATAACCTTACCCGTATGGAGCACCCTGATCCGCAGCGTGGAGGATCAATGTTAGATCGATTCATGAGGCAAAAACCACCAATGTTCAATGGGAGTACAAATCCCTTAGTAGATGAGCAATGGATAAATTCCCTAGAGAAAATATTTCAGGCTTTGGGGAGCAGTGAAAAGGAAAAAGTTATCATGGCGGTTTACAGCCTCACTGGAGATGATGATCAATGGTGGTCATTGATTCAAAACATGAAGGAAGATGATGAAGTATCAAATATGGAATGGAGGGAGTTCAAAGATCTGTTTTTAGAAAAATACTTCCCTCGCGACCATCGAGCAGATATGGAAAGGCAATTTCTAAGTCTGAGACAGAAGGAGGATGAGAATGTCGCAAAGTATGAGGCTAACTTTACAAGGCTAGAAAGGTACGTTGGTGATTATATATGTAACCAAAGAAGTAAGATTGATCGTTTCTTTGATGGGTTAAAACCATTTCTCTGTAGAGCATTAGTCTGATAATCCTTTTCATCGTACGAAGACATTGTCTCATGTGCTATCAAGACCGAAAAGGAATTCTCTAAGTCTTAAGACTTTAAAGCAAAGCAAGAGAAGAAGAGACCTGCTGATCAATCTGGGAATGGAAATAAGGGGAAGAAAGGAAAGGTTGAATATCCATCCTGTGGTAAATGTGGGAAGAAACACCCCGGTGCTTTCTTGAAGGGAATGGGAGTCTGTTACAAGTGTGGTGAAAAAGGCCACCAAGCTCGTGATTGCAAAGGGAAGAAGGAAGCCACCAACGTTCAGTGCTACAATTGCAGGGATATGGGACATTATGCGAATGAATGTCCTAAGCGTTAGGAGAACTTACCTCAGAAATGGCCAAGGGATCAAGGCCAAGCTTATGCTATCACTACTGCTGAGGTAGAAGCTCCGAAAGACGTGGTGGCAGGTAATTTAATGGTTTCCTCAAGTTTAGAAAATGCATTATTTGACTCTGGATCATCGCATTGTTTCATATCTTCCCAGTTTGCAAAGAAAATTAGATATTTCCAATTTGATTTAATAAGGGAGTTGTCAGTTAAAACTCCTAAGGGAAGTATCATTGCAACAATGTTTTGTGAATCAGTCCCCATTAGAGCACATAAATTTTCTTTATCTGCTGATCTCATCGTCATACCTATGATTGAGTTTGATATAATCCTCGGTATGGACTGGCTTTCAGACTATGATGCAAAGATTTTTTGTAAAAAGAAAGAGGTTACGATTCATGATGATAATGATAAGGAACACCTTATCTTTAGAGAAGAATCGTCACCACCTAATTCTTATTTAGATCCACCCCCAGTAGCTCAACTTAATTCAATTATTGGGGAGGAAGAGAATGAAATAACTGTCGGTGAGGCAAGGAATGTTCAAATAGAGGATGTACCTGTTGTGAAAGAATTTGTAGATGTATTTCCGGAAGATTTACCTGGACATCCTCCAGAACGAGAAGTTGAGTTTTCCATTGATTTAATTCCTGGATCAAGGCCTATATCGAAGACCCCTTATAGAATGTCCACTGTAGAGTTAGTCGAACTAAAGAAACAACTAGAGGAATTGAGTAATATGGGATTTATTCGCCCTAGTGTTTCTCCATGGGGAGCCCCTGTTCTTTTTGTTAAAAAGAAAGATGGATCTATGAGGTTATGTATCGACTACAAGGAGATCAATGCTATAACGATAAAGAAAAAGTATCCCCTACCACGCATTGATGATTTATTTGACCAACTGCATGGAGCTCAATACTTTTCAAAGATTGACCTTCGATCTGGATACCATCAGTTGTGTGTGAAGAAGGAAGACATTCCGAAGACAGCATTTCAAACCAGGTACGGGCATTACGAGTTTACTGTAATGCCGTTTGGATTGACTAATGCACCCTCTGTATTCATGGATCTGATGAATAGAGTTTTCAAGGAGTATCTCGATGAATTTGTGGTGGTATTTATTGATGATATCTTGGTATACTCCAAAACCTACGAAGATCATGAAAATCACTTGCGCATTATCTTGAAGACTCTGAGGAGGCATGAATTATATGGGAAGTTTAGCAAGTGTGAATTCTGGCTTCAGGAGATTTCTTTTCTTGGCCATATTGTCTCTAAATATGGAATCTCTGTTGATCCTTCTAAGACCAAGGCAATCCAAGAATGGCCAGCACCTACGAGTATAAATGAGGTACGTAGTTTTATTGGTTTGGAAGGTTATTATCGACGTTTCGTCCAGAGTTTTGCCCGATTGGCTAACCCATTAACGAAGCTCACACGTAAAGGGGTTAAATTTGTTTGGACAAAAGAGTGTGAAGAATGTTTCGAAGAACTGAAGAGAAGATTTGTCAATTCTCCTATATTGACTCTACCATCGGGGAATGATGGGTTCGTTATTTATAGTGATGCATCAAAGAAAGGACTTGGCTGTGTCCTTATGCAGAATGATAGAGTTATTGCCTATGCATCACGACAGTTGAAAATTCATGAACAAAACTATCCTACTCATGATCTCGAGTTAGCAGTTGTGATCTTTGCTTTGAAGATATGGAGGCACTACCTCTATGGTGAAAAATGTGAGATTTATACTGATCACAAGAGTTTGAAGTATATTTTCTCACAAAAAGAACTCAACATGAGTCAAAGGAGATGGCTTGAATTACTCATGGATTATGATTGTACGATACACTACCACCCGGGGAAGGCAAACATGGTGGCAGATGCTTTGAGTAGAAAAGAACATGGAGTTTTGAACAATATGAGAATTGAAAGGGATCCAATTTTCATGGATCTAGTGAAGATGGACATGAGAATAACCAGGGAAGGTGAAACATCAATGCTTTTTCAAATGGATGCCAAACCATCTTTACTAGAAAGGATTAAGAGTTCTCAGACTGATGATGAAGAATTCCAAAAGAAGATTAAAGCTGTGAATGATGGGAGATTGAGAGACTTTGTGTATGAAGATGGAATTTTAAAATTTTGGAAGAGACTTTGTGTTCCCGATATACCTGATCTAAAAAGGGAATTGCTGGATGATGCTCATAGTTCCAATTTCTCTATACACCCTGGGAGCACCAAAATGTATAGAGATTTGAAGGAACATTTTTGGTGGGACAACATGAAGAGAGAGATTTCTGATTTTGTGTCAAGATGTATGGTTTGTCAACAAGTGAAAGCTGGAAGGCAACAGCCTGGAGGAGTCATGCAACCTCTTCCCATACCGGATTGGAAATGGGACAATATTACGATGGACTTTGTCATGGGGCTACCAAAGACTCCTAGAAGGAACGATGCAATATGGGTTATTGTTGATCGTCTTACCAAGTCAGCACATTTTCTTGCTATAAGAGAAGATCTACCCCTGGAACGTCTAGCAAGACTATATATTAATGAAGTTGTGAGACTTCATGGAGTACCCCTATCGATTGTTTCTGATCGTAATCCCCGTTTTACTTCAAGATTTTGGAAAAGTCTTCAGAAATCCCTGGATACTGAACTTCATTTGAGCACTGCTTACCACCCTCAAGCAGATGGACAATCAGAACGGACTATTCAGACCTTAGAAGACATGTTGAGATCTTGCTCACATGACTTTCAGGGTATGTGGGATCAATATTTACCACTGGTAGAATTTTCCTATAACAATAGCTTCCATTCGAGTATACAGATGGCACCATATGAAGCGTTATACAGAAAGAGATGTCGTACACCAACCTGTTGGGATGACGTTGGTGAAAGAAAACTTGTAGGCCCAGAACTGGTGGAGGAAACGGTGGAAAAGGTTAAAGTAATCCAAAATCACATCAAAGAAGCTCAAAGTAGGCAGAAGAGCTATGCCGATAATCGAAGGAAGGATTTGGAATTTCAAGTCGGTGATCATGTTTTCCTGAAGGTATCTCCGTGGAAGGGAGTCATACGTTTTGGTAAGAAAGGTAAATTGAGTCCCAGGTACATCGGACCTTTCGAAATTCTAGAACTAATTGGGGTTGTAGCTTACCGATTGGCAATGCCGCCAAGTCTCTCCAAAGTTCACGATGTGTTCCACGTATCTCTGTTAAGGAAATACATGCCTGATCCAACGCATGTACTCACCTATAAAGAATTAGAACTGGAACCTGATCTTTCCTATTGTGAAGAGCCCGTCAGGATTCTTGATACGAGAGAACAATTACTGAGAAACCGGACGACACGTCTGGTAAAAGTTTTGTGGAGAAACCGTAAGATGGAAGAGGCAACGTGGGAACCCGAGGAACTTATGATGAAGAACCACCCGAGTCTTTTCATGCGATAGTATTCTAGAAATTTCGAGGACGAAATTATTTGAAGGAGGGGAGAATGTAACACCCCAAGCTTCTACGGTACGCTTCTCTTTGAATAATGCGATAGCGTGTGTTGTACGCAACACCGAGTTCTAACAACCAATCAAACTAGCCGTTATGAATAGTAATACCTACTTTTTAAAAATTATATATATTTTATATTTCAAAATGGACTTCATTTTTGGATTCGGAATATCTAATTTAGCCTAAGGTGAAATTTTGGTACTTTTCGGATAACTTTCATATTTTGATGAATAGTGAAAATTACTAAATTTTAATTAAAAACAACTTTTTTAATCAAAATAATTAATAGTGATAAATTATGAATTTTAGTAGTTTTAAAGTATATTTAGAATATATTTTTACCATTTAATATAATGTTGGTCATTAGACATAATTTTACAATTAAACCGAACATAAACAAGTGTCAATCTTTTGATAGTTATTATCTCTTAAAAACACGCTTTTTGTTTTGACAGCGGGAATTAATTTTAAATTAATTTCTGCCACTTCTGTGTTTTGAATTTAGGAAAATGGATTCCATATTTGGAATCAGGATGTTCAAATTGTGTAAATAGGTAACTTTTATTTTTAGACATTTTGAAAAATTACTGCGGTAAATATTTTATTTACCATGGTTAAGGGTAAATCCGGTAAAAAAGGGTTAAAAAATAATATTATAATAATACTAAATTACCCTAAAATGTGTCTTAACCCTATTGGTTGATACAGGGTCGACCATGGACATCTTTGGGTCGATTTTGGGACCCCATGGATCCACTTGTAAGTGATAATGACACTTTATTTTAATTAAGTTAAAATGAATACAAAAATGACACAAGCATATATCTTTTAGAAAAACAATTGTTACATAAGGTTATATATGTTGGATTTTAGATTATAAATATTCATTAGAAAGATAAAAAGATTTAATACATAATGAAATTTTATTTATAATTTTTATACATTAAATAATATATTTTATTTATGACAAAATGATGATGAAGTAATTACTATAATAGTGAAAAATTAAAATAATTGATATTATAAATACCCAAATAAATAAAATATAAAACTTTTAATGAATTAAACTAATTTTATATAATAATAAGATATATTAGGATTGATTTAATTGACTTTGTTTGAAGTAATCAATCTTTTATGAGTTTCACAAAAATCAACTATTGAATAGTGTCAAAATTGACATAAAAGAGTTACTAAAACAAATATTATATTATTAATTGATATTAAATTCATAAAAATCTAAGGTTCGGCCAAGAGACTTATATCATGATATGTTCATCATTAATGGATCACTTGGGGGTCGGTTGGATGTATATAGTAAGTTTATTAACCATATTATATAAAAATACAAAGAGACATTGTAAAAGTGAAACTAATTAACTTAGAGTTAATACTTAAAGATAAGGTTACTATAAGTACCCAAACCTGTCTAAATTCTATTGGTTGAGTTGTTTTCAACCCATACCCACCTTAACCTTTGAATAGTCAACTTTGGAGCCATTTTAAACCGAATATGAATTTATTATAAACTAATATCTCTAGCTTTTCCAAAGGTGCCCCTCACCCCTCTTATAAAAGGGCACTCCTCCTTCTCATTTCTTCACACCTTCAAAGCCTTTTGGTTCGGCCAAACTCTGCCCAAATACTTTTCCAACATCCCTCACTACAACCTAGAGGCCTTAGTTTGATCAGAAAGTCAACCTAAGGAGTCCTTTTGATCAAATCAAAAGGAAGAACCCGAAGAAGAGGTAATGATTTCACCACCCTTTTCTAAGTTCATTTCTTCTTCCACTTCTTCTTCCTTTGTTGTTACCATTCTAAAATAATAACTCCAGTATCTCACCTATACTGTGATGTTATTATAAATATGGTACAACCATATTCAGTATTCTATCCACCCTTTGAATAACATGTCACCATACGTGCGTACGTACGGCTTACCGTCTCCACGTCGTGGTGTAATTGTTATTCAATATATTATTATTTGGATGGGTATAATAATGATGTGTAACTCATTTAAATAATGAATATAACATGTTAATGATTCTGTATATATGATATACCATCCATTTATATATTATTTTAATATCAAAAGAATGATATTGTCGCTCGTGCGTACGTACGGACTACCGTCTCCACGAACGTGATGAGATTCATTCTCCATCGTATCCATTCAAGTATAATTATCATTTGATGATTTAAAAAATAATTTTTAAGGACTTGATATCATTCTGGATATGAATAATATAAAATCTATCCTTTACAAACATGTCTTACGTGACAAAACATATAAAAGAAAACAAGTAAGTTAACACCCGAAACAACGATAATACTAAGATATTATTATCAAATCAATATTAAAAGATCATATATGATATCATATTAATGTATATGATTATTGTATAATTTAATAACAATTATTTCACCATTATACAGGAGGTTAACCTACCCCAACCAAGGAAAAGTACAAGGTAAGGGTTATTTCACAATCTCTTCATTATCCGAGGTTGTTTATACGTAATAATCTACTGGGATTTCTTTATCATCCACATCCATGTTTTTTCGAAATGTATTTCAAAACATATTTACTATTTACAAGAATATGGGTTAAAGTCATTTATATCCTTATTTGACTTTTTATAAGAGGTTTATAAAGGAATCTTTCCGTCGTTTTCAAAACAAGGTCCTTTTTAACCTTTTCGACAGAATTAAGGTAAGAATGTTTTTTTAACTTATACGGTGGGTGCGGCTATTTTCCGCTGTTATAAAATCTCTAAAGATTCCCTTACAAGATTATAAGATTATTTTCAAAGAAAATGTTTTATTTTATATGGATCTTAAATGATTTCAAAATAAAAGGAGATATTTCTTTAAAAAGAATTTTGATTTCATCTATGTCAACATCCTTTGATGGATTTTAACATTGTGTGGATATATCACATGAAATATGATGTTTAAATCATCTTGAATCATGGTTACCACACCTGAGCAAGACATTATGATGTGTGTTAATCCAAAATACCCATAATGTACATTATGATATTATATATATTCTAGAGATTATCGTATACATCTTCTCGCACATGTTCTTCCTTTTATCCAGTGGAAAACCAATTGTGTGTCCCAAAAATTTTGTTACACATTTTTGGTTCTCCTACAATGACATAATTCTAGAAATCTAATCATCACGGGAATGCATCCTATCACACCAGAAAAACATATCATTAATTCACACATGAACACCCTCAATTATATCATTGAAACTTCTTCAATCATCCATATTCATTTTTTCACGTAAATTGTGATTAAAATTGTACCTAAACATGTTATAATGATGTATTGATCTAAAGAATGATTGTATGATGAACTTATATATAGTATTTTTCGAACCTCCAATCAAATTAATTACAAATGGTGATCCCTTGATGAATGATGGGATAAACCCCACAAAATTATGTGTTAAAAAAACCTTATCCATTATTCTGGATTTCCTCAATCCAATACCATGAGGATAGATAATATTTAGAAATAATAAACTATCAGCAAAATTATAATACATGGATCCAAATAATTCAATAATAAATCTCCATTAGACACATGAATCAATTTTTAGGAGGATTGATTATCCTTATACATAGAATACAAAAATACAAGATTAAATGAATTTAAAAAAAATTCCAACCTTAATTTTTTTGGATTTATCTTCGAAGAAAACATCCATTCACCATTCTTGTGGGTGAGATCCAAAAAATCTAGTGATGACAATAATTCTCATAGTACTCTAATCAATGATCCATGATATATGAACCATTATCCGACACTCCTTCCACCATAGATCCGCATCCACTCATTCCTCTATAATGTTTCATAGTTTAACATCATCAATTACCCTTAATAATGTTTCCATACAGTGATTGTTATGGTTGGTAAAATAAATGTAAATAAAATTAAAAAATTCATATAATAAATTTAATTTTTCTACTACTTATGTCTGTTAATTCCCTCAATTATGAAATGAGTTATATTGTTACAAATGTTAATATATGAACGTTGGATTTAACAGTGGTCTAAGTTTCCTCATCGGAGAGACCATATGGATTTCTTCTACTAACAATGTAAAAATAACCATATGAAATCTAATATTTCTATATCACTTATATATCAACATTACGGCTCTCCATGAAAAAAATTCCACTCATTGCCTTTTAAAAACCCCAAATATATAACTATAAATATTCCAATGTTGTATGTAGAAGTATTATTGTCATTAAAACTACTTATTGTTCCACTCATGTCTTCTTCAATTCATATTTTACACAATCTTGATTGAACAAATATTTTATTCTTTATCTTCTCCATTATATTTTCTTCTTATCATTCATTTAATTTTTTTCTCTTCAATGAATAATAGGCTATTCTGTATCACTTTTTTATCTACACTTTATTATTTAGAAATATTAATAAAATAATAAGACTATACTATTCATTTATGTAATTAAATATTTTCATATGATTTTTTGCATCAAATAAACTACAATAAGACTGTTTTCTTCAACTACAATCTATATATATGTATATTATGATGATAAATTTAGCATGGGCTACTCCATCACATAATATTCTCCTCCACAAAATCCTTCATGATTTATTCATAACAACTGAATGTATGAATAATAAAATTAATAATCTTTTTAATTCAGTTTCTATGAAACATGAATTAACATCTAACTATATATTTATTATCAATGTTTTATAATATTCCAAAATAATTCTTCATTAATAAAAAATGATTTATTTACTATGTATCATGACATTATTTACTGAATGATTAGCCTAATTTTATTTACATGATTATTCATCTATAACTAATGATTTAAATACCCTATATGAATAGGCATTATCCAAATTGATTATCCATTAGTTATAATGAATTAATCAATAATAATACCAATGTTTTCACCTAAACACTATATATCTATATTTTTAGAATCTATAAAAAAATCATATATAATATATCTTCATGTATGCCATTGACTCAATCTTGTAAATGAATTCTTCATTTCAATAATGTTTAAATGTTTATTCCAAAAAACACCATTCCTGATTGTGCATTCATATCAAGATGTGAATAAAAAGATTAATAATTAATTTGGATTCCTTTAGTGAATATCAATCATATTTTATGCATATAATTGATATTAGAAGCATGATCAGTCATTTTTATCCCTCATATTACATATATCTTGTTCTATTAACACAAAAAATTTCTCTATGAAAATAGGTGTAAATGGAAACTAGAACTCCATAAAATATGTTTTCCAAGATAAAATTTTTCTAGGTCTCAATGGGAATAATTGCTCAAAACAATATGATGATAACTCATCTGGTTCTTATCACATTGTAACCACAACTCCTCCTATCATTATAATCTGATATAAGATTCATCTAATATTTTATGGGCATGGTACATCACCCTTTTTTCACTTGGTGAAAAAACAATAATGCAGACCGCTCATTGTAGCTTCTCTAACAATGAGAACCATATGGTAGCACCACTTATTATCACACAATCATGCCTTAGAAAATGTGAATTTCATAAGATCACCTCATATAGATGCATGGAATAAATTTTTACTAAATAGATATCAATGTATCCCCTACTATTACCACATGGTAAGACCCTCTACACATGGTTTCACTTCCCATCACAATGTCACCCCAATAACACAATACCAGACATCCATCAAATGATCTTATTACAGAACTATGACCAATATTATACGTATTTCAAACCCCCTATGTGTTGATGGTAGAAGATAATTAGTTAGGGTGATCCAAAAACATATATCAATTAAATTTCTAGGTACTGGTTTATTTCATTAATTTTTAAATAGATGTTCAGTGTTGAACAAATGTCGTAGTCACATACTGAATCAGTATATGTCATTCCTCTTTTTAAAAATAAATATCAACTATGGTAGTATTTAATGTTTGTTAAGAGGTATATTATAGAATTCCTCTCCCAATGTAACAATGGTGACTAAAACAGTGAATCACCAAGCTCTTTTGTAAAATTTACCAAATATCAGGTATGCCAGTATATGTTCCCTATCTCTCTTACCTATAATGTTATACATGTGGGATGGATCCCATCTAGTGTACTATACTCTTACTTTTGAGGTTTTCTTGGACCATTGGCTCGTTCTCTGATTGAATTTTTTATTAAACAATTTTAAATAGAATCATAAAAATTCATGATCATATTTCAAGGATACCTCAAATATTCTAATGTAAAAATATAATTTTTAAAAAAAATATTGTGTCTTCAAATCTCATTCTTCTTCCAGCTATATTTTATTTATCTCATATATCAATTATTGAACTCCATCAATCATAATCTTCTTATAATATTTTATTGGCCTAAATATTCAATTTGGGTTCCCTTCAACATCAATTGGATTTTTATTCATATAAAAATTCCATCTCTATGAATTAAAATATATGTCACAAAATTTATATTGTATTCTTTTTTCATTAAATTTATAGAATATATGAGTATGGTTTTGGGACATCTCATTATTGAAAAAAAGTGACAATAGGTTATTTTTAGAGAAGTTAACTTCATGTGAGTGGGTAAAACCACATAAGTGTCCTAATTATGTGAATATGGTTTCAGATACATATTGTTATAGGTTATGGTTTTATAACCTAATAAAGAATACTATAAAATTTCAATATTGGACATATAATTCCTATTCTATACTTTATGATGGATATTCGATATAGTCTTATTAAAAATGTAATATATACATTCTGTATTTCAATGTAGTGGAAAAAATATTTTTATTGATTGTTTCTATTTTCATACATCATCTTCAACTAAGAAGAAGATTAATTTTATTGAATTTCCATCAATATGGTGTAAAGGACACCAAATATGGTAATGATATTTGATTTCCCAGTGTTAATTAAAACATTAGTCATAAATGTTTTCATGGAAATAGTCTCATAACATTTTGAGAAGATGTTGGTGGTAGAGATATTGTATTTGACCTTCTTATACATTGAATCGGGTACGGTCCCATGAAATTTATAACACCGTAAAAATCAAAATTATCAGCCTTTAAATCTATAGATTTTATTAATTGAAAAACCAACCACATAAAAGAATATAATATCTATAAAAATTAAAATATATTAAAAAATTTAAATAAAATAACATGATGTAATATATTTCTATTAATTTGATATTGAGTTAGTGCTCATTGATCATAACAATGAGTTCGTTCAACATATTGAGATACAAGTAAGAAAATGTTTTAACAAACAACAAATATATTATTAAAATATATTTTATTAATATAATAAGACATAACATGGCCATTAAATTAGTGGTTATGAATATTATTAAATATATTTTGAAAATATATGATTTAGAGTAATATCAAATGAATTCATTGGTTAAAAATTAATTTGAAATTTATATAACATCTAGTTAGAAATAAAGGAAATGTTTTAATAAAAACGATCTTATGCCCACAAAGATGTTTTAAAATAATAAAATAATATTGATAAAATTATTGAGTGATAAGAATGAAATATTTCTTTATTTTTATATATTATATTAAACTAGATACTTTTAAAATTCATCTGAAATATTTGATTTTCATAACATAAGATCGAACTGAATATTTCAAATAAACATACATATTTTTTCTAAAGATGTTATTCCCTCCATTTAATAGAGAACCTATTTTAAATCCAATTTAGTCCAATTTTATAAATGAATGATATCAAAATAAATATTATTTTTAAATTAAATGACAAAATTATGATATGGGGAATTACTAGTATGCTTTTTTGTAGTTTTATTTTTGGTGAATAATATAAAATACTAAATTTTATTTCATAAAAAAAAAATTTATCTAATTTTTTTATAGTATTATGTTATAACATAAAATTGTTTAATTTGATAAAAGATATCAATTGTAGTCCAATTAATCAAATTTAGGTTTTTGGAATCAATTTCACTTTTTAATTGGATATAAATACATGGAAAACTTTTGAATATTTTTACTATAAAAACCCACATTATCATCCCATCTGTAGAATTATATTTAAATTAATTTCTACCATTTGCGTGATTTTAATTTGAAAAAATAAAATAAATATTTTTAATTATCATAATTTATAATTTCTAATATTTTTAACATAGTGTTTTACAAAAAATATTTTTGAATGTGATTAAATTTTTTTTCATAACAACTGACTAAACCATAAACCTAATGTCTACAATAACATAGACAATTGTCCAAAAGCCCTTGAAATAAATATTTCTACCACTCCCTTGAATATAATTAATTTGTATCATTATTGTAGATACACTAATTGGGGAAATTTTTTGTGGATTTCACTATTAAAAAATTTATAATAATGTCACTCCTCATCCACTATAAAACTAATATCACCCCGATATCTTCCTCACACCTATCAAGACACTTTAGCACAGAAAATATCTACCCAAATAGCTCCTCAACATAAATCCTTTAGTCTAATAATCATCACCTTAGAGTGAAATCAGACAAAAGAATCCATATGATGAAACCAAAAAACGAGTTACCATAATAAGAGGTAACATCTTTCCTCAAACACTTTGGTTTTATTTCATTAACAACCCTTGAACTCTTCTTAATCGATGATTCTGTTATAACTTCAGTATCCTATATTTATTGATATGTTTTATGTTATGTTTCTAGATTAATGTTAAGAACAATTATTTTTAATTGGTAATGAACATACCTTTTATTGGTACAGAGAACTATCAACTCTCAGAACAATGCCATTCGTTTTCCTTTAACAACTCTCTTGGTTGAGGATTATGATGGAAATTATAATGAACCAAAATTATTTCAGATAAAATTCACTTATTATATATATTTTTTATATAATCACATACAGAATATAATATAAATATTATACCAGAATAATGAATTAAGTATGAGGTATTTCTATAATTTAAAGAGTATATACAGATGAAACAATAGAATGACCTTATAAATATTAATATTACAGTTATGGGTAGTAAACCATCCAAATGAATAGTAACCTCTTCGATGAAATAATAAATTCAAATTTTTAATTTTATAAAGGAATTTATGATATAATTAAATCAGAGAATAATTAAATATCAATTTTTAAAATTAATAATTATGTTTTTGAATTTTTGAAAGTCATAAATATTTAATAACAATTTTATAATTAATATAATTATTTATAATAAAATTAATTTTCTTATAATAAATTCATATTTTAAAATTTTGTATTCTTATCATTATTAGATAATTTTATAAGGCCTTATTTAATTTTTGAAATAGTCATAAAATTCGTTAAAATACTAGAATATGATTTTTCGAACTAAATGATGATTTCAATTGAAAATTAAAATTTTATATTCAGGAAAATATATTTTTTAAAATTATCCTCATTTTTTAATTCTAAATGATGGAAAAAATCTGGTAAATTTTTGGGATTTTTCTAAAATTGTTGAATTTTAGTTAATACAAAAATGCAGTAATTTATGGAATATATAAATTATATGATAAATACACCGTTCCTTGAGTCATGAATAAAATAAGAAACATTATTTAAAAATTAAATAAATTATTTTAATATATTTTATGATAATTCTCAAAATTGTCATATTCATGAGCCAATATAATAAAAAACATTATAATATATTCAAAAAACACCCTTCTCCTCCACTATAAATACCACTTCTCCCCACCACTTCCCCTCACAAAATACTCGCATTGCGACTGGTCTAAATTTTCACCAATAAATATAACATGACCCAACTCCACTTCAAAGATCTCTTAGTCTCTTAAACAGACCAAAACTAATATCCCAAAGGAGGTTCTCAAGGAGGATAATTCCAGAGGTAAAAACCCTATTTCGTTAATTTTATTTTTTGTTTTAATTTTTTTATTTTCTTATCTCTCTCACACCTCCAATACCAATGATAAATAATAACCACAATATCATTTTTATACTATAAATATATCTTTTTAATAAAATATCCATCATTAAACACATTTCTCTCTCTATCTCTCCCTCTTATATTCTACAAATTAAAACATTGCATATGATGTGTCAATTTACTCACATCATGGATGTTTCATTTTCAATATCCATTAATTCATTCAAGTAATGTATTAAAAAAATAATTATGGTTTTTAAATATTTCACTATATATATAATATGTTATTTAGTATTCTAGAACATGTATATATACATTGTTTTAATTAATAAAGAAAAACTATTTCATGATGATCGAAAACCCTCCAAAATGATCTAAATGATTATCAGTAATGTATTATCTAACGAATCATGATCATATTATAAAAAATTTATATAATACCATTCAATATTATGTATATTAAGTAATAATATATTATCCCAATTCTAGATAATTATACGAATTTTACATGAACTTCATTACTTATACATACGAAAACCGATCATAAAAAACAAGAAAAAGAACACTTCCAAACGATGATGTGAAAGTAAATAACTCCTCAAAAATTTTATAAATGAATATAATAAAAAATAATGGATCAAATTATTTTATTATTTTTTATTAATTAATTTTTTAATATATTTAATTTGATTATCCTTGATGTAAAGGTGAAGAGTAGAACACTTTCAGACATAATGTAAGGGTTTCATCCCGAAACACCATTTTCATTCAGATTGTGAATTTTCCTTATATACAACAATTTAATTCATAATTTTTATATAATAATTCTTTATTATATGTATACATTCTAGAATCATTTATTTTAACATTTCTCCTTTCGTTTTTGGACAATTACTATTTAACAAGGTTTATTTCTAAATTCTTCTTCAAACATAAGCCCGATTAAAGGGGACATCTTAATTTCATACCAATCATCATGTACCATTTATAATGTTTTTAGGAACAATTATTCATTAAAAATAATTATTTTTTTCATGAGAAAAAATATTTTTTGATTTATGTTTTTAAATAAACAATTATGATAATTATAAATGATTTTTCTAAAAGGACTTTTCTTGGAAAAGTAAAAGGGTTATTTTTCTCAAGTATTACACATTGATCTATTAATGTATTATAATCCATTTCAACACCGCTATTGAATTTTATGATTTATTAATATTGATATCCTAATATTGTCATCTACCATATTTTATTCAATTTTTTATAACTAGTTCGACTGTGAATGTGTTATCTTGATACCATTAAATATGATACATAGAATAATAAGTGACAATGATTACATATTTGGGAATTTTATATAAATTACATATGTTCATATTTTTTACACACAACCCTATTCATATGATAAGTTAATTGGACATTAAATTTGATGTATGGTTCCCATTATATCTGTAACACCCCAAGCTTCTACGGTACACTTCTCTTTGAATAATGCGATAGCGTGTGTTGTACGCAACACCGAGTTCTAACAACCAATCAAACTAGCCGTTATGAATAGTAATACCTACTTTTTAAAAATTATATATATTTTATATTTCAAAATGGACTTCATTTTTGGATTCGGAATATCTAATTTAGCCTAAGGTGAAATTTTGGTACTTTTCGGATAACTTTCATATTTTGATGAATAGTGAAAATTACTAAATTTTAATAAAAAAAAAACTTTTTTAATAAAAATAATTAATAGTGATAAATTATTAATTTTAGTAGTTTTAAAGTATATTTAGAATATATTTTTACCATTTAATATAATGTTGGTCATTAGACATAATTTTACAATTAAACCGAACATAAACAAGTGTCAATCTTTTGATAGTTATTATCTCTTAAAAACACGCTTTTTGTTTTGACAGCGGGAATTAATTTTAAATTAATTTCTGCCACTTATGTGTTTTGAATTTAGGAAAATGGATTCCTTATTTGGAATCAGGATGTTCAAATTGTGTAAATAGGTAACTTTTATTTTTAGACATTTTGAATAATTACTGCGGTAAATTTTTTATTTACCATGGTTAAGGGTAAATCCGGTAAAAAAGGGTTAACAAATAATATTATAATAATACTAAATTACCCTAAAACGTGTCTTAACCCTATTGGTTGATACATGGTCGACCATGGGCTTCTTTGGGTTGATTTTGTGACCCCATGGATCCACTTGTAAGTGATAATGACACTTTATTTTAATTAAGTTAAAATGAATACAAAAATGACACAAGCATATATCTTTTAGCTAAACAATTGTTACATAGGGTTATATATGTTGGATTTTAGATTATAAATATTCATTAGAAATATAAAACGATTTAATACATAATGATATTTTATTTATAATTTTTAGACATTAAATAATTTATTTTATTTATGACACAATGATGATGCAGTAATTACTATAATAGTGAAAAATTAAAATAATTGATATTATAAATACCCAAATAAATATAATATGAAACTTTTAATGAACTAAACTAATTTTCTAGGATAATATGATATATTAGGATTGATTTAATTGACTTTTTTTTGAAGTAATCAATCTGTTATGAGTTTCACAAAAATCAACTATTGAATAGTGTCAAAATTGACATAAAAGAGTTCTTAAAACAAATATTATATTATTAATTGATATTAAATTCCTAAAAATCTAAGGTTCGTCCAAGAGACTTATATAATGATAGGTTAATCATTAATGGACCACTTGGGGGTCTCTTGGATGTATATAGTAAGTTTATTAACCATATTATATAAAAATACAAAGAGACATTGTAAAAGTGAAACTAATTAACTTAGAGTTAATACTTAAAGATAAGGTTAATATAAGTACCCAAACCTGTCTAAATTCTATTGGTTGAGTTGTTTTCGACCCATACCCACCTTAACCTTTGAATAGTAAACTTTGGATCCATTGAAAACCGAATATAAATTTATTATAAACTAATATCTCTAGCTTTTCCAAAGGTGCCCCTCACCCCTCATATAAAAGGGCACTTCTCCTTCTCATTTCTTCACACCTTAAAAGCCTTTTGGTTCGGCCAAACTCTGCCCAAATACTTTCCCAACATCCCTCTCTACAACCTAGAGGCCTTAGTTTGATCAGAAAGCCAACCTAAGGATCTCTTTTGATCAAATCAAAAGGAAGAACCCGAAGAAGAGCTAATGATTTCACCACCCTTTTCTAAGTTCATTTCTTCTTCCACTTCTTCTTCCTTTGTTGTTACCATTCTAAAATAATTACTCCAGTATCTCACATATACTGTGATTTTATTATAAATATGGTACAACCATATTCAGTATTCTATCCACCCTTTGAATAACATGTCACCATACGTGCGTACGTACGGCTTACCGTCTCCACGTCGTGGTGTAATTGTTATTCAATATATTATTATTTGGATGGGTATAATAATGATGTGTAACCCATGTAAATAATGAATATAACATGTTAATTATTCTGTATATATGATATACCATCCATTTATATATTATTTTAATATCAAAAGAATGATATTGTCGCTCGTGCGTACGTACGGACTACCGTCTCCACGAACGCGATGAGATTCATTCTCCATCGTATCCATTAAAGTATAATTATCATTTGATGATTTAAAAAATGATGTTTAAGGACTTAATATCATTCTGGATATGAATAATATAAAACCTATCCTTTACAAACATGTCTTACGTGACAAAACATATAAAAGAAAACAAGTAAGTTAACATCCGAAACAACGATAATACTAAGATATTATTATCAAATCAATATTAAAAGAACATATATGATATCATATTAATGTATATGATTATTGTATAATTTAATAACAATTATTTCACCATTATACAGGTGGTTAACCTACCCCATCCAAGGAAAAGTACAAGGTAAGGGTTATTTCACAATCTCTTCATTATCCAAGGTTGTTTATACGTAATAATCTACTGGGATTTCTTTATCATCCACATCCATGTTTTTCGAAATGTATTTCAAAACATATTTATTATTTACAAGAATATGGGTTAAAGTCATTTATACCCTTCTTTGACTTTTTATAAGAGGTTTATAAAGGAATCTTTCCGTCTATTTCAAAACAAGGTCCTTTTTAACCTTTTCGACAGAATTAAGGTAAGAATGTTTTTTTAACTTATACGGCGGGTGCGGCTATTTTCCGCCGTTATAAAATCTCTAAAGCTTCCCTTACAAGCTTATAAGATTATTTTCAAAGAAAATGTTTTATTTTATATGGATCTTAAATGATTTCAAAATAAAAGGAGATATTTCTTTAAAAAGAATTTTGATTTCATCTATGTCAACATCCTATGATGGATTTTAAGATTATTTGAAGTTGATTTATTATGATACAAAACTTCTATATTGTATTGAAGGTTTTGTGTTATGTTTGACTGTGGATGTTCTATTTTTATACCATTCATAGTTTATGGTGAAAGTATTGACATTTCGTATGCTAGTTTTAATACGAATGTTTATGTTATGTTTAAACCTTTTCATATGGGAATGCATTGGACTTAATAAGTGACGGGTGGAGCCCGCTATAGCTCCTCGATGCATCGGTAGGTCTCATGAGACAAACTAGTGTCTTGGCATAAGGCCTTGACAAAATCTTATTTGTAGTCTTGGCACGAGGCCTTGGCTATGTGGTTACGATAGTCTGGCATTATGCATTCCATCATTATGAAAGTGGTTATTGATTTTGCATGTGATTATTCAATTAGTAGAATAACCATGTGAATAAGTAAATGGCATTATCTCATTTTATTTATGCTATACTATGTTAAAAGTTCAAGTTTAAAAGGCTTTTGTTTTAGTTATAAATTTCCTTAAATGTTTATTCTTATTTATGAATGTTTTCGCTATATTGTTATCCTTACTGGGCATTTGAGCTCACCCCTTTTCTATGTTTTATTTTTCCCAGGAAGTGAAGAAGTAAATTATGAATGATCTGCAGGGATATTATGTGGGGATATGAGTGTGGATTATGGAGACAATATTTTGTTGTAGTAGTTTTTCATTTTATGATGTAATGTAAGACTTATGAATATATCTAGTGTTTCCAAGACTACTAAACCAATCGGTATTTCGAGATTTGATCTTTCTTGTGATCATACCAATGTTATGTAATAATGCACCGACTCTGGGTAACTGGGGTCGGGGTGTTACAGTTTGTATCAGAGGAAGTTTAGTACAAACCTTGGAAGCTAGATTTAGATAAACTCTGATTAGAGCACGTAGACGTAAGATGAACTTTGAGGATTAGTATAGAACTTCCTAGAATTTTGGTATTGTAGAGATTTTGTGAGTTTTCCGAGCAATACATCCCTGTCTGGATACGAGCAGGTAGAGGCAGCTCTGGCACATATGTACCTAGGGGTAAAACCCGAAAACACCGCGTTGAGCTAGACTCGAACGGGAACTGGTGCACGACAACGGGCCTTACTGCACTCTTGGTTACGACACTCCCGGGGGAAATTCTAGGATAACTCTCATTTTCTTTACAAATAATTATGAAGGGTTTATGATTATATACGTCCTCAAAGAAAACATTTTTATGATTATGGATTATATCCATAAATAGTTCAATATATGTTAAGTGTTTTATAAGTATGGGATTATGTATTTTGATTCATAAACTGATCTAGTTTATGCCATTCTTTAGAAATGGCGCCTAGTGGAAGAAATGGAAACCGTATCAATGCACGCACTCCATGTAGGGATTACCCTCCTGCTCAAGATAATTATAGTGGGGCTGGTGATGCAACTGGTGCCGATCAGCTAATCACCATACTGGGACAACTTACTCAGGTTATGAATAATAACCTTACCCGTATGGAGCACCCTGATCCGCAGCGTGGAGGATCAATGTTAGATCGATTCATGAGGCAAAAACCACCAATGTTCAATGGGAGTACAAATCCCTTAGTAGATGAGCAATGGATAAATTCCCTAGAGAAAATATTTCAGGCTTTGGGGAGCAGTGAAAAGGAAAAAGTTATCATGGCGGTTTACAGCCTCACTGGAGATGATGATCAATGGTGGTCATTGATTCAAAACATGAAGGAAGATGATGAAGTATCAAATATGGAATGGAGGGAGTTCAAAGATCTGTTTTTAGAAAAATACTTCCCTCGCGACCATCGAGCAGATATGGAAAGGCAATTTCTAAGTCTGAGACAGAAGGAGGATGAGAATGTCGCAAAGTATGAGGCTAACTTTACAAGGCTAGAAAGGTACGTTGGTGATTATATATGTAACCAAAGAAGTAAGATTGATCGTTTCTTTGATGGGTTAAAACCATTTCTCTGTAGAGCATTAGTCTGATAATCCTTTTCATCGTACGAAGACATTGTCTCATGTGCTATCAAGACCGAAAAGGAATTCTCTAAGTCTTAAGACTTTAAAGCAAAGCAAGAGAAGAAGAGACCTGCTGATCAATCTGGGAATGGAAATAAGGGGAAGAAAGGAAAGGTTGAATATCCATCCTGTGGTAAATGTGGGAAGAAACACCCCGGTGCTTTCTTGAAGGGAATGGGAGTCTGTTACAAGTGTGGTGAAAAAGGCCACCAAGCTCGTGATTGCAAAGGGAAGAAGGAAGCCACCAACGTTCAGTGCTACAATTGCAGGGATATGGGACATTATGCGAATGAATGTCCTAAGCGTTAGGAGAACTTACCTCAGAAATGGCCAAGGGATCAAGGCCAAGCTTATGCTATCACTACTGCTGAGGTAGAAGCTCCGAAAGACGTGGTGGCAGGTAATTTAATGGTTTCCTCAAGTTTAGAAAATGCATTATTTGACTCTGGATCATCGCATTGTTTCATATCTTCCCAGTTTGCAAAGAAAATTAGATATTTCCAATTTGATTTAATAAGGGAGTTGTCAGTTAAAACTCCTAAGGGAAGTATCATTGCAACAATGTTTTGTGAATCAGTCCCCATTAGAGCACATAAATTTTCTTTATCTGCTGATCTCATCGTCATACCTATGATTGAGTTTGATATAATCCTCGGTATGGACTGGCTTTCAGACTATGATGCAAAGATTTTTTGTAAAAAGAAAGAGGTTACGATTCATGATGATAATGATAAGGAACACCTTATCTTTAGAGAAGAATCGTCACCACCTAATTCTTATTTAGATCCACCCCCAGTAGCTCAACTTAATTCAATTATTGGGGAGGAAGAGAATGAAATAACTGTCGGTGAGGCAAGGAATGTTCAAATAGAGGATGTACCTGTTGTGAAAGAATTTGTAGATGTATTTCCGGAAGATTTACCTGGACATCCTCCAGAACGAGAAGTTGAGTTTTCCATTGATTTAATTCCTGGATCAAGGCCTATATCGAAGACCCCTTATAGAATGTCCACTGTAGAGTTAGTCGAACTAAAGAAACAACTAGAGGAATTGAGTAATATGGGATTTATTCGCCCTAGTGTTTCTCCATGGGGAGCCCCTGTTCTTTTTGTTAAAAAGAAAGATGGATCTATGAGGTTATGTATCGACTACAAGGAGATCAATGCTATAACGATAAAGAAAAAGTATCCCCTACCACGCATTGATGATTTATTTGACCAACTGCATGGAGCTCAAAACTTTTCAAAGATTGACCTTCGATCTGGATACCATCAGTTGTGTGTGAAGAAGGAAGACATTCCGAAGACAGCATTTCAAACCAGGTACGGGCATTACGAGTTTACTGTAATGCCGTTTGGATTGACTAATGCACCCTCTGTATTCATGGATCTGATGAATAGAGTTTTCAAGGAGTATCTCGATGAATTTGTGGTGGTATTTATTGATGATATCTTGGTATACTCCAAAACCTACGAAGATCATGAAAATCACTTGCGCATTATCTTGAAGACTCTGAGGAGGCATGAATTATATGGGAAGTTTAGCAAGTGTGAATTCTGGCTTCAGGAGATTTCTTTTCTTGGCCATATTGTCTCTAAATATGGAATCTCTGTTGATCCTTCTAAGACCAAGGCAATCCAAGAATGGCCAGCACCTACGAGTATAACTGAGGTACGTAGTTTTATTGGTTTGGAAGGTTATTATCGACGTTTCGTCCAGAATTTTGCCCGATTGGCTAACCCATTAACGAAGCTCACACGTAAAGGGGTTAAATTTGTTTGGACAAAAGAGTGTGAAGAATGTTTCGAAGAACTGAAGAGAAGATTTGTCAATTCTCCTATATTGACTCTACCATCGGGGAATGATGGGTTCGTTATTTATAGTGATGCATCAAAGAAAGGACTTGGCTGTGTCCTTATGCAGAATGATAGAGTTATTGCCTATGCATCACGACAGTTGAAAATTCATGAACAAAACTATCCTACTCATGATCTCGAGTTAGCAGTTGTGATCTTTGCTTTGAAGATATGGAGGCACTACCTCTATGGTGAAAAATGTGAGATTTATACTGATCACAAGAGTTTGAAGTATATTTTCTCACAAAAAGAACTCAACATGAGTCAAAGGAGATGGCTTGAATTACTCATGGATTATGATTGTACGATACACTACCACCCGGGGAAGGCAAACATGGTGGCAGATGCTTTGAGTAGAAAAGAACATGGAGTTTTGAACAATATGAGAATTGAAAGGGATCCAATTTTCATGGATCTAGTGAAGATGGACATGAGAATAACCAGGGAAGGTGAAACATCAATGCTTTTTCAAATGGATGCCAAACCATCTTTACTAGAAAGGATTAAGAGTTCTCAGACTGATGATGAAGAATTCCAAAAGAAGATTAAAGCTGTGAATGATGGGAGATTGAGAGACTTTGTGTATGAAGATGGAATTTTAAAATTTTGGAAGAGACTTTGTGTTCCCGATATACCTGATCTAAAAAGGGAATTGCTGGATGATGCTCATAGTTCCAATTTCTCTATACACCCTGAGAGCACCAAAATGTATAGAGATTTGAAGGAACATTTTTGGTGGGACAACATGAAGAGAGAGATTTCTGATTTTGTGTCAAGATGTATGGTTTGTCAACAAGTGAAAGCTGGAAGGCAACAGCCTGGAGGAGTCATGCAACCTCTTCCCATACCGGATTGGAAATGGGACAATATTACGATGGACTTTGTCATGGGGCTACCAAAGACTCCTAGAAGGAACGATGCAATATGGGTTATTGTTGATCGTCTTACCAAGTCAGCACATTTTCTTGCTATAAGAGAAGATCTACCCCTGGAACGTCTAGCAAGACTATATATTAATGAAGTTGTGAGACTTCATGGAGTACCCCTATCGATTGTTTCTGATCGTAATCCCCGTTTTACTTCAAGATTTTGGAAAAGTCTTCAGAAATCCCTGGATACTGAACTTCATTTGAGCACTGCTTACCACCCTCAAGCAGATGGACAATCAGAACGGACTATTCAGACCTTAGAAGACATGTTGAGATCTTGCTCACATGACTTTCAGGGTATGTGGGATCAATATTTACCACTGGTAGAATTTTCCTATAACAATAGCTTCCATTCGAGTATACAGATGGCACCATATGAAGCGTTATACAGAAAGAGATGTCGTACACCAACCTGTTGGGATGACGTTGGTGAAAGAAAACTTGTAGGCCCAGAACTGGTGGAGGAAACGGTGGAAAAGGTGAAAGTAATCCAAAATCACATCAAAGAAGCTCAAAGTAGGCAGAAGAGCTATGCCGATAATCGAAGGAAGGATTTGGAATTTCAAGTCGGTGATCATGTTTTCCTGAAGGTATCTCCGTGGAAGGGAGTCATACGTTTTGGTAAGAAAGGTAAATTGAGTCCCAGGTACATCGGACCTTTCGAAATTCTAGAACTAATTGGGGTTGTAGCTTACCGATTGGCAATGCCGCCAAGTCTCTCCAAAGTTCACGATGTGTTCCACGTATCTCTGTTAAGGAAATACATGCCTGATCCAACGCATGTACTCACCTATAAAGAATTAGAACTGGAACCTGATCTTTCCTATTGTGAAGAGCCCGTCAGGATTCTTGATACGAGAGAACAAGTACTGAGAAACCGGACGACACGTCTGGTAAAAGTTTTGTGGAGAAACCGTAAGATGGAAGAGGCAACGTGGGAACCCGAGGAACTTATGATGAAGAACCACCCGAGTCTTTTCATGCGATAGTATTCTAGAAATTTCGAGGACGAAATTATTTGAAGGAGGGGAGAATGTAACACCCCAAGCTTCTACGGTACGCTTCTCTTTGAATAATGCGATAGCGTGTGTTGTACGCAACATCGAGTTCTAACAACCAATCAAACTAGCCGTTATGAATAGTAATACCTACTTTTTAAAAATTATATATATTTTATATTTCAAAATGGACTTCATTTTTGGATTCGGAATATCTAATTTAGCCTAAGGTGAAATTTTGGTACTTTTCGGATAACTTTCATATTTTGATGAATAGTGAAAATTACTAAATTTTAATTAAAAACAACTTTTTTAATCAAAATAATTAATAGTGATAAATTATGAATTTTAGTAGTTTTAAAGTATATTTAGAATATATTTTTACCATTTAATATAATGTTGGTCATTAGACATAATTTTACAATTAAACCGAACATAAACAAGTGTCAATCTTTTGATAGTTATTATCTCTTAAAAACACGCTTTTTGTTTTGACAGCGGGAATTAATTTTAAATTAATTTCTGCCACTTCTGTGTTTTGAATTTAGGAAAATGGATTCCATATTTGGAATCAGGATGTTCAAATTGTGTAAATAGGTAACTTTTATTTTTAGACATTTTGAAAAATTACTGCGGTAAATATTTTATTTACCATGGTTAAGGGTAAATCCGGTAAAAAAGGGTTAAAAAATAATATTATAATAATACTAAATTACCCTAAAATGTGTCTTAACCCTATTGGTTGATACAGGGTCGACCATGGACATCTTTGGGTCGATTTTGGGACCCCATGGATCCACTTGTAAGTGATAATGACACTTTATTTTAATTAAGTTAAAATGAATACAAAAATGACACAAGCATATATCTTTTAGAAAAACAATTGTTACATAAGGTTATATATGTTGGATTTTAGATTATAAATATTCATTAGAAAGATAAAAAGATTTAATACATAATGAAATTTTATTTATAATTTTTATACATTAAATAATATATTTTATTTATGACAAAATGATGATGAAGTAATTACTATAATAGTGAAAAATTAAAATAATTGATATTATAAATACCCAAATAAATAAAATATAAAACTTTTAATGAATTAAACTAATTTTATATAATAATAAGATATATTAGGATTGATTTAATTGACTTTGTTTGAAGTAATCAATCTTTTATGAGTTTCACAAAAATCAACTATTGAATAGTGTCAAAATTGACATAAAAGAGTTACTAAAACAAATATTATATTATTAATTGATATTAAATTCATAAAAATCTAAGGTTCGGCCAAGAGACTTATATCATGATATGTTCATCATTAATGGATCACTTGGGGGTCGGTTGGATGTATATAGTAAGTTTATTAACCATATTATATAAAAATACAAAGAGACATTGTAAAAGTGAAACTAATTAACTTAGAGTTAATACTTAAAGATAAGGTTACTATAAGTACCCAAACCTGTCTAAATTCTATTGGTTGAGTTGTTTTCGACCCATACCCACCTTAACCTTTGAATAGTCAACTTTGGAGCCATTTTAAACCGAATATGAATTTATTATAAACTAATATCTCTAGCTTTTCCAAAGGTGCCCCTCACCCCTCTTATAAAAGGGCACTCCTCCTTCTCATTTCTTCACACCTTCAAAGCCTTTTGGTTCGGCCAAACTCTGCCCAAATACTTTTCCAACATCCCTCACTACAACCTAGAGGCCTTAGTTTGATCAGAAAGTCAACCTAAGGAGTCCTTTTGATCAAATCAAAAGGAAGAACCCGAAGAAGAGGTAATGATTTCACCACCCTTTTCTAAGTTCATTTCTTCTTCCACTTCTTCTTCCTTTGTTGTTACCATTCTAAAATAATAACTCCAGTATCTCACCTATACTGTGATGTTATTATAAATATGGTACAACCATATTCAGTATTCTATCCACCCTTTGAATAACATGTCACCATACGTGCGTACGTACGGCTTACCGTCTCCACGTCGTGGTGTAATTGTTATTCAATATATTATTATTTGGATGGGTATAATAATGATGTGTAACTCATTTAAATAATGAATATAACATGTTAATGATTCTGTATATATGATATACCATCCATTTATATATTATTTTAATATCAAAAGAATGATATTGTCGCTCGTGCGTACGTACGGACTACCGTCTCCACGAACGTGATGAGATTCATTCTCCATCGTATCCATTCAAGTATAATTATCATTTGATGATTTAAAAAATAATTTTTAAGGACTTGATATCATTCTGGATATGAATAATATAAAATCTATCCTTTACAAACATGTCTTACGTGACAAAACATATAAAAGAAAACAAGTAAGTTAACACCCGAAACAACGATAATACTAAGATATTATTATCAAATCAATATTAAAAGATCATATATGATATCATATTAATGTATATGATTATTGTATAATTTAATAACAATTATTTCACCATTATACAGGAGGTTAACCTACCCCAACCAAGGAAAAGTACAAGGTAAGGGTTATTTCACAATCTCTTCATTATCCGAGGTTGTTTATACGTAATAATCTACTGGGATTTCTTTATCATCCACATCCATGTTTTTTCGAAATGTATTTCAAAACATATTTACTATTTACAAGAATATGGGTTAAAGTCATTTATATCCTTGTTTGACTTTTTATAAGAGGTTTATAAAGGAATCTTTCCGTCGTTTTCAAAACAAGGTCCTTTTTAACCTTTTCGACAGAATTAAGGTAAGAATGTTTTTTTAACTTATACGGTGGGTGCGGCTATTTTCCGCTGGTATAAAATCTCTAAAGATTCCCTTACAAGATTATAAGATTATTTTCAAAGAAAATGTTTTATTTTATATGGATCTTAAATGATTTCAAAATAAAAGGAGATATTTCTTTAAAAAGAATTTTGATTTCATCTATGTCAACATCCTTTGATGGATTTTAAGATTATTTGAAGTTGATTTATTATGATACAAAACTTCTATATTGTATTGAAGGTTTTGTGATATGTTTTACTGTGGATGTGCTATTTTTATACCATTCATAGTTTATAGTGAAAGTATTGACATTTCGTATGCTATTTTTAATACGAATGTTTATGTTATGTTTAAACCTTTTCATATGGGAATGCATTGGAGTTAATAAGTGACGGGTGGAGCCCGCTATAGCTCCTTGCTGCATCGGTAGGTCTCATGAGACAAACTAGTGTCTTGGCACAAGGCTTTGACAAAATCTTATTTGTAGTCTTGGCACGAGGCCTTGGCTATGTGGTTATGATAGTCTGGAATTATGCATTCCATCATTATGAAAGTGGTTATTGATTTTGCATGTGATTATTCGATTAGTAGAATAACCATGTGAATAAGTAAATGTCATTATCTCATTTTATTTATTCCATACTATGTTAAAATATCAAGTTTAAAAGGCTTTTGTTTTAGTTATACATTGCCTTAAATGTTTATTCTTATTTATGAAAGTTTCCGCTATATTGTTATCCTTACTGGGCATTTGAGCTCACCCCTTTTCTATGTTTTATTTTTCCCAGGAAGTGAAGAAGTAAATTATGAATGACCTACAGGGATATTATGTTGGGATATGAGTGTGGATTATGGAGACAATATGTTGTTGTAGTAGTTTTTCATTTTATGATGTAATGTAAGACTTATGAATATATCTAGTGTTTCCAAGACTACTAAACCAATCGGTCTTTCGAGATTTGATCTTTCTTGTGATCATACCAATGTTATGTAATAATGCACTGACTCTAGGTAACTGGGGTCGGTGTGTTACAATATCTCTTAGATAAATTGGTAGTTATCATAAGAAAAAAATTATATGGGCTTGGCTGATCCCTAGACCAATTTTAGATATGGTGTTGGTTGAGTCCTTATTCATCTCCAGATGTCATAACCAAGGTGGTGATGGCATGTTTTATATGTATGACATATGAATTCCCTCATAATGATTTTAGTAATTACTAATTTATGAGATTATTCAACTTGTATAATATACACTATTATGCTTCTTTCTTATGTGATTATTTATATGGCTTTTATCCTTGACATATCAGGTTCAAAATTATTTTATGTTTCTTTAGTCACTCACTAAAAATTATTTTTTATATTTGATTCCACTGTATATCAGACCCTTACTAAGCATCTGAGATAAACTATTTCGTAGGTTGTATTTTTTCACTAGGAAATAATGATGAATATTATTACTTACAAGTTTAATCTTATAGTTTTGGGGTTTTACCTATGGAAATTATATGTTTTCATCCATTAAATTTGTATTGTAAATTTCATTTATGTAATCCGGTTTCCAAAAATACTAAAATAATCAGTCCTTTGGGATTTAAGTCATGTATCTATGTTAATGAATAAGTATAAGTCACCAACTCTCTGATAATGGGATTGGGGTCTTTACAGTTTGTATCAAAATAATTTTAGAAGAAAATTTAGAAATTAGATTTAGAAAATATATATTCTTGAAGATAAACCTATTATATACATTGAAGATAAGAATTGAATAACATATTAAAATTTTTTAAGTACAATATTATGTTGGTAATCCTAGTAATAAATATGTTTTTAGATAATATAAGTGGATTTGGTTTGGGAATTGATATACCAAGGAGTAAAAACTTACAAAATTTGTCTCGAGCCTCACTCTGGTTAACCGACTACATGAAAATGGGCCTTATTGCTCACTTTGTTTGACACCCCAGGGGTATATTCATAGGATAGTACACAATTTCATTAAAACCCATTATGTAATGTTTAAAGTTATGTATTTCTATAACAATTCCTTGTTTATGATTATGATATTTTCTAGGCATAAAATTTCTATTTTTCATAAAAATAATTTTAGTTAAAGATTATGTATTATGATTCATAAACTAATTTAGTATATGGAATTATTTAAAAGTAGTGTGTACTGGAAGGAATCCGAACATTATCAAAGAGTGTATACCAAGGGGGTATTTTACTCCATTGTAAAATATTTACATTAGTACCAGAACTATGAGTGGTGCTGAGAAAAATCTAACTATATAGGGAAATCATACATATGTTATTAATAATATCCTTACCAGTATGGTGAACTCTAACAAAAAATATATTGGATAAATTTTAGACAACATTATGCGACAATATCATTCAATATTTAATGGGACTAAAACACATTTTTAACTGAGCAGTGGATATGTTCTATAGAGAAGATATTAATCACATTGGGAAGAAACGAAAGGGAGAAATTTTTCATGAAATTTTATCATTTATAGGGTTATTGAAATCAATGGTTCTCACTAATTAAAAAATAAAGTGAGGATAAGTAAATTACTATTATAGAGTATATTGAATTTAAGGAACTCTTCATCGAAAAAATATTTTCCTCAAAAATAGGAAGTAGATATCATGATAAAATTTATATGTATAAAAATATGTATAAAACCATTTCAATGTATCAATCCATATTTTCAAGGATATAATGGCATATCTCAGACTACATACATAATCCAAGTAAAAGTATTGAATGATTCATTAATGGGTAAAAACTATTAGTTGGTTCGGCACTTGTCTCAAAATATTTCTCTTCATAAGAAGATATATATAATGTGATATCAATAAATAGAATGAAATCTCTAATTATTATTACTTTAATAGTATACAAGTGAATAATATGTTTTCAAAAGAAATAATGTATAAAATTAAGAATTAAATGGTAATTTTTAAACATGTAATAATTGGGCAATGAAACACCCTAGTGCCTTCATAAAAGGAAAGGGAAGTTTCTACCAGTGTGGTCGTAAATAATATCATACTCAATATTGCAAGGGAATAAAATAATATACCAATGATCAATGCTACACTTGTAGTGAGATCGGAATCAATAAAAATAATTCACATAAGCATCATGGAAACATTCCCCAAAAAATGAGATGAGATAATGAAAAAACCTATGTGAGCACAAATATGGAGGCTGAAGTTCCAAATGATGTTTTGTTAGGCAATATTATCATTTTCATATACATAGTGAATGATTTACTTGATTCTCAATCATCACATTCATTTATAGCTTCTACTTTTTCTAGGAAAATTTGATATTTCCCATTTTGTATAATATAGTTGCTAGTCAAAACACCTAGGGTAAGTTTAATATAAACAAAGATGTGTCAGTTAGTCGCCTTTATGACACATAAACATGATTTAGTAGGTAAACTATAATAATTCATATGAAATCCATTAATATAGTTATACTTAGAGATTATCCTTAAAAATAGGATCTGAAAACATTTTGAAAAAAAGAACAAAATTATTATCTGTGAGAATGATGTAGAATCATATTCCTTTTGTGAACATAGATATTTATCTATGTAATATCTAGATCCACCTCAAGTATATATTCTAATGGAAAATCATGGGGAGGAGGAGAAGACATCAAATATATATGATGAACTTTGTATTAAAATTGAAAATATACTTATTGTGTAAGAATATATTGATGTATTTCAAGCGGATTTACCTCATTATCATCCTGATATTGATGATCTGTTCTCTATTGATTTAATTCTCAGTTCAAAACGTATATGAAAGACTCTAAATATATTTTATATTTTTGATTTAGTGGAGTTGAAGAAAAAAATAGAGTAATTGAGTTGAAAGGTATTTATTTAACCTTGTTTTTCTCCATGGGAGCCAATGTTCTCTGTGTTAAGAATAAATATGTATCAATGATGTTGTGCATTAAATACGGTGAAATAAATGCTATTACAATAATGAACAAGAATCCATCTCCACATATTTATTATTTATTTGATCAATTTCACAATGCCAAATATTTTTCTATGATTGACATTCAATAAGTATATCATCAATTTCATGTAAAGAAGGGAGATTTATCATATATAGCATATCAATCAATGTATGTACATTATGTTTTTACATTAATTACATTTGTACTGACTACTGAAACCTTATTTTACATAGATCTAATGAATAATGATTAAAAAGGAATATATTGATTAATTTATTGTTGTATTTATTTATTATATATTGGTATACTCTAAATGTAACAAAGACAATGAGAATAACTAACAGTTAATTCAGAAGACTCTAAAAAGAAATTAGTTATATGGGATGTTTAGATTGTGTGATTTTTGGAATAATTATGTTTTGTTTTCTTAGCTATATTATATCTAATGATAGAATCTCTGTGGATCTAATGATGAAAAAGATAATTCAGGAATGGCCAATAGTAATGAAAATAATAAAGGTATTTAGTTTCATTGGTTTAGAAGGTGTCTATCAGTGTTTCAAAAAGACTTTTTCCCAATTAGAAAACCCATTAACCAGGATTCTTAAATAGGTTATGTTCATATCGACAATAGAATATGAAGAATGTTTTCATGAATTGAATAATATATTAGTGAATTATCCGATCATGAATCTACCATAGGTAAATGGTGGATTTTTTATTTATATCCATTGATCAATGAATGTAATTGGTGGAATCATTAAAAAAACGATAAAGTAATTTCCAATTCATCAAGGGAGTTAAAACTCTTGAATAGAACAATAAAAATAATTAACTTCATTTATCAACCACAATATCTCATCAACGAATATGGGATCACTATATATATGGTGATAATTGTGAAATATATTTAGATAATAAGAGTTTTAAATATATCCTCTCTCAAAAATAACTCAACAAGTGTAAAAGGAGTTGGATTGAGATACTCAGGGATTATGATTTTTTGATTCAATGCAACCCAAAAATGGAAAATAATGTAGATTATGCATCTATCATGAAATATCATAGAGTTTGGAAAAAATGAGTATTGACAAGGATCGTGATTACATAGACCTAAAAAATAATGACATAGAAATTATCACGTAACGTGAAACATAATTAATTTTTCAAATGGGTACTAAACCCTCATTATTTGAAATGATTAAATGTTCTTACTATGATGATGAGAATCTTAAAATTAAAATTAAATATTTGAATGATGGGATGTCTTAATAATTTGTGTATGAGGATGGTATTCGGAAATTTGGAAAGAGACATTCTGTTCCAACCATTAGCGAGTTAAAATGAGAATTATGGGATGGTTCCCATAGATTGAATTTCTATATACACCCTAGAAGCTGTAAGATGAAAAGATATTAGAGAGAACATTTCTAGTGGGATAATACGTAGTTAAATTTATTATTATGTGTCAAGATGTTAGGTCTGTCAAAAGGTGAATGTTAGAAGAAAACATCAATGAGGATTCATTTATCCTCTTCAAATTCTTACATGGTAATGGGATGACATTACTATAGATTTTTTCGTTGTTTACAATGGACTAAATGTCTAAATGAAGCAATATGCTTATTTTTATATATATACAAAATCCTCACATTTCCTTGCTATAAGGGATGATTCTACACTGGATCACTATGTTCGACTCTATATTAATTATGTTGTAAGACTTCATGGAGCACCTATTTAATTTTTTTTGATTGTGATCCCTGATTGACAATGAAATGTGAAAAAATTCATAAAAAAATATTTGCATACTGAGCTCTATTTGAGTACTATATACCACACACAATCTAATTAGCAATCGAAATGGAAAAGCCAATAATTAAGTGATATATTGAGATCATGTTCACATGAGTGTAATGGTTTATGGAATCATTGTTTCGTTTGTTAGATTATTATTATTACAATTGTATCCATTATAGAATTATAATGGAACTATATGAAGCATTGTATTGAAAGATATCCCCTACACAAACATTTTTGGGATGAGGTTGGTGAAATGAATCATGTAAGTGTATATCTTGTGGCGGAATCAAAAGATGGTAATTATTATATGAACACATATCAATGATCACATATAATGAAAAAGTGATATGCTGATAATAGAAGGAATTATTTTGAATATGAAGTGGGAGATCGCATTTTTTAATGAATCAAAATGGGAGGGTGTAATAAGATTTTGGAAGAAAGGGAAAATAAGACCTAGGTATATTGGACCTTTTTAAATCCTTGAGAGAATTGAATTTTTGTGTTATTATTTGTTGATGTTGCATTGAATTTCAAAAATAAAAGATGTGTTCCATATCTCGTTGTTAAGGAAGTAAATCTGAGATCCAACCTATGTCCCCAATTTTAAAGTAATAGATTTAAAACATGGTTTATATTACTGTGAAGAGCCTATCTAGATTCTATACACTAAAGAACATGAATTTAGGAATCAGATGACTCAGCTGGTAAAGGTACATGGGAAAAATCATAAAATTGTAGTAACAAATTGGGAACCATTGAAAAGTATGATAATAAACTACCAAAAAAATTTATGTCATGATGTAAAGTTAATTTCAATGATGATTTTTTTTAGGATGAGAGAATTCTAAAAAACAAGAATTATATGAATGATATTTCTCTTTGTATAAACCTTTCATCTAAAATAAAATATTGAACACAAAACAATCATTATAAATTAATAATGAATGAAACATGATGTATTTCGAGTAATTAATGATCCTTTGCCGTTCAAATATTAACCTGACCATTAGAATATAAATTCAACCCTTATTAATAGTAATCCAAACATTTTAATTATAACCCCTACCAAGAATTTATAAATTAAATTTAGGAATCTTAAAAATAATTTTATGATATAATTATACCATATTAAAAGTAAATAAATATTTTAATAATTATTAATGAAGTGATGGTACATTTTTAGTCCTAAATATTTAATTACTATTTTATAATTTATATAATGATTTAATTGAAAATTTAATATCATAATGAATATTTATATATTAATATTTTTAACTATTTATTATTGCATAATTTTATGAGCCCTTAGTTGATTTGTGAAAGGGTTGTAAAATCCATTACAAAACTAAAATTTGAATTTTTTAAATAAACTATTATCATAATTAAAAATTAAATTTCCATTATTGTGAAATTATTCTCAAAAAATGGCCTTCATTTTTAAATTTTACACATCTAAAAATGGTTCTGATGAATTTTTGTGATTTTTCTAATATAGATGTTTTTTTTGAGTAGTGAAATACGATAATTTACGGTATATATACACTATAAGATAAATAAACTATTCATTTTGTCATTAATGATGTATGAACCATAATCTATAAATTAAATTAATCATTATAATATATTTGATGATAATTCACAATCTATTCATTTTACTGATCCAAAACAAAAAATTATGTAATAAAATATGGAAAAAGAACACCTTCCAACCACTATAAATACCACCCCTCACCACATCTTCTCCTCACACCATCCAAGCCTTGATCATTTTCCAAATTATTCCCAACAATATTTCTAAACCCCCCAACCGAAAACATATATGTTCTATTTTTCTCTTAAAACAGCCAAAACATATCCACTTGAGGAGATTCTCAAGGAGAAGAATTGAAGAGGTAAGAATCCTTTTTCATTACATTAAATTCATTTTATTTTCTTATAACTACTACAATATCCCTATACAAAGAGACATGATAAATCCAGTATCATTTATATATTTTAATGAAATCATTTTCAAGGAATATCTATCACCAAACTTCTTTCTCCCTATGTTTTATTCTATAAATGAAATCATTGCTCCTGATGATTCAATTTACCGACATCATTGATGATGACTTTTTAATTTCTATTAATACATTAATGTTGTGTAATAAGATAATGAATATATTAAAAAATATTTAATTTTACATTTTATTAGTCCTTTATCATTCCTGAACACAAATATATTTATATATATGATATTAATAAATAATGAAAAACTAGTTGTAATGATCGAAAAAACACCAAAATGATCTAAACAATTTTCATTAATGTCTTATCTTATAAAACATCTTCATATCACGAAACAAAAGAACATATAATAGAACTAAACCTTATGTATATTAATTAATAGCATATAATTCCAATTCTGTAGAATATATCCATTTTACATGAACTCCATTAATTATAAACAATTGAATCAGTCTGGAAAACTAAGAAAATGAATGCTCTTGAATGATTAACATAAACTATATTACTCATTATAAAAGTCCACAAATGAACTTAATAATTCTATAATGAATCAAAGAAATTTATAAATGGTTATTAATTAATTATTTAATGGATTTAATTTCATTATGAAATACGTTATTTCCATGTGAAGAAATCTTTCAGACATAAGTTAACTTTTTCTTCCAAAATATCCATTTTCATTTTTGTTCTGCATTCTCCCTCTAAACACCAATGTAATTATTCATTTTTATATATTTATTATCAATTATTTATACATTCAAAAGCCATGTAACCATATTATTTCATCTTAGATTTATAGGAAAATACATGGCTTACAAGGTTCATTTCTCAATTCTTTCTGATTTAAAAACACGATTAAATGGAATGTATCGACTTCTTACACATTCATCAAGTAATATTCATAATAAATTTCAAAAAACAATTATTTATCTAAAATCAAAAATTTTGTAATTAAAAAATATATTTTATCATTTTTGGATTTGTAGAAATAGTTATGATAATTATATATGAATTTTCTAAAAGAACTCTTCATTGAAAAGTAAAAGTGATATTTCTCTCAAGAATTCATTGATGTGTCATTAGAGTTATTTTAATCTATTTCAACACATATATTGAATTATATACTTTATTTATTTTTATCTCATATTATTATCATATATCATACTTTATTAAATGGCTTATGATTAGTTTGAATATGGATGTCCTATCCTAATACCTTTCATTATGTTACTTATAATGGATAGTGATAATGTTTACAAATTTGCAAAAATTATTCACAATTCATATTTATATTTTCATTATATTTGTCCCCATTAATATATTGTATTCATTGTACATATAAAGAGATAAGTGGGGCCTTCTATAGTGCACTGATGAATCGGTAGGTATCACAAGAAAAAATAGATATGGACCTTATTGAGGCCTTTCTCCTTTTCAGATATGGTTTTTTCTATGTCCTTAATAATATTCAGATGTCTTGTCCAAGGCCTTGATGATATGTTTCAGACGATTGATATCTGAAATCTCTCATAATGATATTATTAATTTCTTTCCCTTATGACTATTTTACTATTATAATAACCATTATTAATATTCATTCTCATATTATTTTTTATATGGCTTTTATCTCTTCTATATCATGATCAGGATCTAGTTCGAATGGCATGTGTTTTTAGTCATTCATCATGCCTTATTCATTATAGTGTATAATGATGTATTATATACCGTTATTGAGAATCAGATGTCACACCTTTCTTATGTTTAATTTTTCCCAGGATATGAATATGGATATATTGAATGACATATAGGGTTAATATAAGAGTTTTTTCGTGTTCTCAATTGACTTTCTATGTTGTTTTAATTTTCAATATGTAATGTAATGTTCATGAATGTAATATATATTCCAAAAAAACTAAAATCATTAGACCTTTTGGATTTTATTCTCTTATCTATTCTAATGAATTAACATAAAGAGCCGACTCTAGGTTGCCAGGGTCATGGTCTTTATAGTTGGTATTAAGGAAAATTTATTAGAAACCTTAAAAAATAGATTTATAAAACACTAATTTGGTAAAATATCCCTAACATTGACTTTGAGGATTAGTGTTGATAGAAACCACGGAATTTTGGTAAGGTATAGATTTTGTGGGACTTCTTTGAGATATATCCCTATCTAGATAATATATGTGGACATTGTTTTGGCAAGAAATTACATAAGAGTTACAAGTCTCACATGGTGTCATGAGACAATCATTGGAAACCTTATAGACATCAATGGGCCTTACTACACATATATTTAACCCCCCATTTAATATTATTTGTTTAATTAAATTTTTATTTACAAACCAATATGAATGATTTAAATATAATTATATACCCAATGTAACTATATTTATTATTATAATACTTTATAATTATAAAATTTCAATTTGTGTTCTATATTTTTCTAGTTTGAGATTAAATATTATTATTTATAATGTAATTTAGTGAATTCTATTACTAATAAATGGCTCATAGTAGAATAAATTAAAACTATATAAATTTTTGTATTCCATATAAAATTTTCCTCCTATTCAAGATAATAATATTTGTACTATACCATCTAACAGTGCTCAGCAACATTTAACTATACTAGGATAGTTGAATCAGAATATGAAAAATAACCTTACGTATCTAGGGAATCTTGATCCAAATTATAGGGAAGAAATGTTAGTCACCTTTAAGTGACAAAAACCACCATCATTCAATTGGGCTACAAACCCATTTGTAGCTGAGCTGTGGACAAGATCCTTAGAGAATATATTTCTCTATTTGGGAAGTAACAAAATGGTGAAGTTTATCATGATAATGTTTTATCTATCATGTGATATACATGAATTGTTTTCAATAATTCAAAACAAAATTGAGGAGGATGAGATTACAATGATGGATATTTAGGATTTTAAGGAAACTATCATAAAAAATATTTTCTTCCTCAACAACAAGAAGGTATATGGAGGATCTTCACGATTCTGAAACCAAACAAGTATTAATGAATTGAAAATAATTATTCCAACAATAAAAGGATGGAATGTCAATGCATATATAACATAAATGTGATTTAGTATATAACATTATCATCATACGAATTAGTGACTTTTATATAATCATCAGTATGAACAGACATTCAAAATATAATCTGAAAATATATTTCAAAAAGAAAAAATTTATGTGTGGTGAGGAAGATGTTAAATCCCATTTCATTATCGAAGAAACCTCATCATCTCTATCATATATTGTTCCACCTCTATTAGATCTTATAAATTAAATTCTTGTGGAGTTAGAGAATAAATAATCTATTGATGACAATATATATATTTAAATTTGAATATGTTTATATTATTCAATAAAATATTTTTATATTTTGAGTGGATTTATTTAGACATCTTCCAATGAAAGAAGTTTTGTTCTATATTGATTTAAATCCTAGAGTATGACCTATATCAAAAACTCCCTATAGAATGGACATTGATCATTTAGTGGAACTGATGAGACAACTAGAGGAGTTGAGTGTCAAGGAATTTACTTTCCCTGTTGTTTCTCCATGGGGAGACTATGTTCACATTTTTATGAATAAGAATGGATCCTAGAGGATATGAATTGACTATAGAGAAATCAATTTTATTATAATAAATAACAAGTATCCATTACCATACATTAATTATTTACATGATCAACATCATAGAGGCCAATATTTTTTTGAAGATAAAACATTGATCTAGATATCATCAATTGTGTGTGAGGATGGATTATATTCCGATAAATATATTTTGAACTAGCTATAGACATTACAGGTTTATAGTAATTCCATTTAGACTGATAAATACACCCACTAATTTCATGGTTAAATTCAACAACGTTTTGAAGAACAATATTGGTAGAATTGTTTTGGTATTTATTTATGATATATTGGTATACTCTAAAAGCTATATATACCATCATAATCACTTTCCGATCATTATAAAGTATGTTAGGAGAAATGGATTATATGTGAAGTTTAGAATGAGTGAATTGTGTGTTCAATTAGTTACTTAATTTGGCCATATTGTCTCTAAATATTAAATATGTGTCTATCATATAATGGTAGAGGTACTTCGGGAATGGAGTACACCAACAAACATAACTATTGTACATAGTTTCATTGGTTTAGTAGGATTCAATTTACATTTCATTCATAATTGTTTCTGATTAACTAACCATTTTTCAAGATAACTCATAAAGGGATTCAGTTTGTATAAAAAAATAATTTGATGAATATATTGATGAATCAAAAAATATAATAGTGAATACTATGATATTGAATCGATCAATTGGAAGTGGTGTATTTTTTATTTATAGTGATGCATCAAATAAAGGACTCAGTTGTTTCCTTATGAAAAATGATAGAGTTATTAAATTTGTGTTAGTATAGTAAAAAACTCATGAATAGAACAATCCCAATTCTAATATTGTTCGTGAATCCATAATATTTTTTATAAATATATGGATACACTTTACCTACGATGAAATATGTGGGATATACCCAGATCTCATATGTTTGAAATATATCTTCTCATAGAAGGAACTCAATAGAAGGTAAAAGATATGGCTCTAGATAATTATGGATTATTGTTATTCGATACACTACCATCCATGGAAGGTGAATAAATTAGTAAATTCCTTGAGAAGGAAGGATCTTGGAGTTCAATAGAAAATGTTGATTAACATGAATCCTGGGTAATTAGATCTAGAAAAGTTATACATTGAAATTATCATGGATGGTGAACCATAATTACTTTTTAATATGGTGGTTAAACTATAATTTTTGAAAGTATAAAATGGTCTCAATCTAATGATGAGAATAAAAAAAGACTAATGTTGTTAATGATGAGAAGTTGGAAGCCATTGTGTATGAGGATGTTATTCAAAAATTTTGAAGATAATATTTGTTCCCTATTTAATTGAGTAAAAAAGGAATTATTGGATAAATCCCATAGCTCGAATTTCCTGATACACTCTGGTAGCACTAAGATATATAGATATATTCGGGAATATTTTTTGTGGGATAATATGATGTAGGAAATTTCTAATTGTGTATCAAGATGTTTAGTCTGTTAAAAAAGTAAATACTAAAATAAAACATCTTAGAGGAGTCATAAAACCCCTCTCGGTTCATACATGGAAATGGGATGACATTACTATAAATTTTTTTACATGTTTATAATGTTCTCCAAGAAATAATGATGTAATATGGGTAATTGTTTATAGACATATAAAATCTTCACATATCATTGCTATAAGGGATGACATTATACTAGATCACCCTGCTTGATTTTATATTAATAACATTTTACGATATCATGGAGAACCATTTTCACTTGGGTTTGAATCTGATCCATAATTTAAAAAAATATTTTGGAAAATTCATCCTGAAGATTTTGATGTCGAGCATCATTTGACTACATCTTATGACACATAAAATAACATAAAAGAAAAAAGGAAATTACAAATAATATAAAACCTATGGTGGTCATGATCAGTTTATCTTAAAGGAATGTGGGATCATTATTTTCCTTTGTAGTGTTTTCCTATAAGTATAGTTTCCATTCTAGTATTCAAATTGTACTATTTGAAGCATTGTGTGGAAAGAGATGGTGTACACCAACTTATTAGGATGTGGCTAGTGAAATAAATCTTCTAGGCCTAGAGAATGAGTAGGACACAATAGAAAATATAAATACAATTAAAAGACACATATAATCAAATCCAATTTGAAAAAGTATTTATGATGATAATCGATTGATTTGTAATATTATGTGGGAGATCATGTTTTATTTAACTTATCTCTTTGGAAGGGTGATATAAGATTTTGGAAGAAAGGGAAACTAAGGCCCTGGTAAATTGGACCTTTTCAAATACAAGAAAGAGTTGGAGAAGTGTATTATCATTTGTAAATATCACCTAGACATTCTAATGTACAAAATGTATTCTACAACTATTTGTTAAGGAATTACAAGATATACTCAATGAATGTCCTCGCTTATAATGAAATATATTTGGAACCTAAACTATCTTACTATGCTGTGATAATATAGATTCTAGTAACTAAATATTAGTTTGTGAGGAATCATATGACTCTTTTGTTAATGGTTCTTTAGAAAAATCATATAATACACGATGTGATATGGGAAAATGATTTAATAATGATGATGAAATACAAAAATAATTTTATATGGTGGTATTTTATAAATTTCAAGGACAACATTATTGAAGGATGGGGGGATGTAACGAAAAAAAATTCTATCATTGAAATTTTCCTTCTTATATGGATTACATTTATAATAACAAAGGGAACATAATCAAAGAATTTAAAATGATGAACGAATGAAATCTGAGGTGTTTCTAACAGATAAAAAGACCATACCAATGAAATAGTAACGTGGCCTCTGGAATAGTAATATAAAAATTATGAATACTAAATAAATAAAATTAATAGTAACCTCACCCATGAAATTATATATAATATTTAGTCATAGTTTAAATTAAATTTTGATATATTTATATCATAGTATATGTAAATTAAAATTATAAAAATAATCAATTAATTTTTGGTATTTTTATAAGGCATAAATATTAAAATAATATTTTATAATTAATATAATTATTTAAAAGGAAAATAATCTTCATAAAATAGATTGATATTTTAAAATTTTGATGTGTTATTATTATAGGATAATTTTATTCTACCATTGTTACGTTTGGAAAGTAAAATAAAATCAGTTAAAATACTAAAATCATAATTTTTTGAATAAATGATGATTTTATCTAAAAATTAATTTTTCATATTTCAGAAATAATTTTTATAAAAATTGTCTTCATTAATGAATTGTAGATGTTTATAAATGGATAGAGTGAGTTTTTGTGATTTTTCTAAATTAGTTGATCTTTTGGTGTGTTTTGAAATACGATAATTTATAATATATATACATTATAAGATAAATAAAATATTCATTGATTAAAAATGATATATATACCATAATCTAGATCATCGATTCCTTCTTTTGATATATTTGATTATAATTCTCAAACTATTCATATTCATAGGAAAAAAAATAATCAAATGAATGAAATATTCCAAAAACACCCCTCTCCTCCACTATAAAAACAACCTCTATCCACTTGTTCTTCTCACTCCATTAAAGTCATCATCCATTCCTAAATTTAGGCCAAAAAATATACCTCCCAGTAGTCTAGGATGACCTAGCCTCATTAAATAACAGAAATCTCTCTCTTGTCTTTCATTTTATTTTAAATTTATTTTATTTTCATACATTTACCTCACATACCTTTTATAAGGATACATGATAACTCCAGTATCATTTATATAATAGTATAATATATTTTTAATGGAAGATCCATTATCAAACACCTTTCACACACACACTCTCTCTCTAAATTATTCTATTAATGAAAACATCGCTCATGATGTGTCTTTTTACTGACATCATGGACTAAATTTTTTCATTTTCCATTAATTCCTTCAAGTCCAGTCATAAAGCAGTATCTATAGTTAAAAATATTTTTTTTACATATTATATGTTATATTTTATTCTGTATCCTTTATATATACATGATATTAATTAATAATACAAAACTATTTCTTGATGATCAAAGACCCACAAAAATTCTATAAACGATTGTCAAAATTGTTTAATCTAATGAATCAAACTCATATCTGAAAAAAATTATAATACCATTAAATATTATGTATGTTGATTAATAAGGTATAATTCCAATTATTCATAATTATACCCATTTTAGATGATCTTTATTTCTTATAAACAAGATAACTATTCATTAAAACCACGTAAATGAATGTTCCCAAATGATAATTTTAAAATCTACAACTCCTAAAAAATCCATTAATGAAAATAATAGAAATATGAATAATATAGTTATTGTATAAATGTTTTAAATTTATTGATTAATGGATTTCATTTTATTATCGTCGATGTTAAGGTAAAGTGCATAACACTTTTGGACATAAGTTAAGGTTTTCTTACAAAATATCTATTTTCATTCATTTTAGGATTTCTACCTTCATACACCATTTAATTGATTAGTAATTTTATATAATTAGCTTAAATTGTTTTTATACATTTCAAACTCATCAATCAGTATCATTTTTTCATTCTTTTATGGGTGAATACTTGTGTTATAAGGTTCCCTTCTCAATTATTACTGATATGCAAGCACTATTAAAGGGAAGGTCTCTATTTCTTACTCATTTTCAAGTACCATCCATAATATATATGAAGATATCATTATTTTTAAAAATCACTGATTTTTAATCAATAATATATATTTATTTTATGTCTGGTTTTATACAAACTATTATGACAATTAGAAATGAATTTTCCAAAAAAAACTCTTTTATGAAAAATAAAATCGATATATCTCTAAATAACTATTAGAAGATTTATTATTGTATTTTAATATATTTAAAATTCAATATTGAATATTAATCATTATTGACATTGATATCCTATTTTTATCATCTACCATATTATTTTTAAATGATTTATGATCATTTGGACTGTGGCTGTACTATCTTGATATAATTAACTATGTTACTCAGATTGGTCATTTATATTGATTATATATTGGGGAAAGATATTTACATTTCATATGTACATGTTATTTTTCATTAATCCCATTCATGTTATTAATTAATTGTACTTATAAATTGATGTGTGGGGACTGCTATAACCCCTCGATGCATCAATATGTATCATGAGACCAGAAAGATATGGAATTAGCCAAGGCCTTTCCCATTTTCAGATTTGATTTTGACCAAGGCCTTAATCAATTTCAGATTTCTTGTATGAGGCCTTGAAGGTAAGTTTATGATTTCGAACATACACATTCCATCTTTATGATATTAGAAACTGATCATCCTTCTGAATATTCAACTATTATACTTTCCACGATTAAGCTTATTTCTCATGAAATTATTTATTTAGATTTTATCTTTTCTATATCATGTTCAAGATAGTAATGTAATTGATATTTTTAAAGTCATTAACCTTGCCATTATTTTATAGTTGATTTCTCTATATTCCTTACCCATACAGATCATATGATCTCCGACTCACACGATGCAGCTGACATCCATTCGGCTACTCATCGCGCGATGCTGCATCTCTGTCTGGAAACAATGTGCTATCTGTCATACAAATCATTGTGTGCCTCTTTCTGCAGGACATCGAGATCTGCCACCGCACAACCGCTGACAACATTCGTCCTCCAAGAAGTGGCGACGAATTCATGCTAGAGTTTTCCTTATATAGGTTTCTGATCCGAGATCGGTGGTTTCATTTAGTCTTGATGGAGTATGTAGACCTAATGTGGTGTGGTCTTGGCTTCCATGCATCCACAGTCCCAGTGATGTCTCGTTTTCTCTGTCAGTGAAGACTCCTCCGCCCTTCATCCATTGAATATGCGTTGACTACATATCTTTCTTCTCGGCATCGCTCTCCAATAATGTTTGTTTTGTAGGTCCCCTTGGTTTCATTGCATCATCAACATCCTGGTCCTATACGCAAACATGGATGAACGTCGAAGGAACAATCGAGTTTCTTGTTTCTTGGAGGCAAGGACATTGTTTGTTTTCAAGAGTTTGTACGAATTTGCGGATGGCAGATGCATGAATGCTTGGTACCGATGATGTCCTCCCGTTTTCAGGTCATTTTTCATTTACGTCGGAACAGGCAGGTTTAATGTTCTCTCGAGTCATTATGAGGTCACAGAGGGCAACCTCATGAATGCTTGGTGATTGAGAAATTTTCTCCATTGGTCTCGCCTATTTCGGCATTTTCCCTTTTGTGGTTTTGTTTTCTTGTCTGGGATTTGTATCTTGTATCTATGACAATTAATTAAAATAAGACATTGACACTGAGCTAAGGGGGTTATAGAATTTATATAAATCATGTTTATATACTATATATATAATATTTATTATATATTTATTATATATTTATTATTATATTATTTTTATACCTTCATTGATTCTATTTTGTGGGAGTATGATAACATCATTTGTGGATGTGTATACTATCTCCTCCTTAAAGAATTGTGATTCAGTTACACTATACAGGTTATGTATAAAGGAATTTTTTATATTTCTTTATGACATATATGAAATAATAATGATACTAGTATTATAATATCCATTTAAATATATATCATTAAATTTTCATTCTTTTTAAATATTGAAATGAAATTAATGTACTATTCATGTGTACATAAGACATAGGACCTCAATGAATGGTTCATTTCATTTTCAATCTCCAAAATTTATGATATTTTATAAATACATATATACTGAATATATATGATATTTAAATCATTTCTTATGAACTGGGGATGATTAGACCATGATATTAACAAAAAGAAACAAGTAAAAACATACATGAGAAACTGTGAAATTAATATTGGAAATAATGAAAGTAATGAATTATTAATATCCAATGTGTAATAAAATTTTTAATAAGTTCATATATGATATTTCAACTATTAATTTTGTTATTGAAATTTCATTAACATTTTTAATTACATTACACATAATGATAATATATGTTACCACAAAGTGAATTGCAAGGTAAGTGATTCTTGTCTCACATTCCATTCTAGGAGGCATACACCATTATCATCAGTTATATGATTTGTGTGGTGTATCTACTGCCCCTTTTAAAATATAACAATATGAATTAATTTATATTAATGGTTTTATGTTTAGAATTTAATTATTTATTTTATGGTTATTTGAATATAATGTTACGAAGTTTTAAAGAATTCCATAACCCGATTTCTTTCTATTCGGTTATATTACTTTCTTTTTTGACATATATATTCTAAAATTATGTGGGTAATAAATATTTATAGTCAATTTTTTTATTTATTATTTTTAATGAGGATTTAAATTTTAATGATATTATTTAATCATAAATATATTCTAACAATAACTTTATGGTTTCTGAAGTATTTATTTTGCAATCACATTTTTAATGGGATTTCATACACTTGAATATACATGATAGGAAATTATTGAATAATTTATTAAAAAATAATTTAATTTTCTTATCATTTTTTAATTCAATTACTTTTTCATGTAATATCTCTATTTTCCCACTATTAGTTTGTTAAAAATAAAAAAAATGATTTTAAGAAAACCCGTCTAAATTTATCTCTTTGGTCGGAGTACCTATTTTCTTATTAAAACATGGTTGTATAAGAAATTTTTTAAAATTTATTTTACCTTTACTAATATTATTTATTGAAGAAATTTATACCCTTTTTTTTCTTTTAAAAATGTTTTCAATGTAATATTATTTCCTCTTTCTAAAAAATTCACCTTCCTAAAATATTTACCATAAAAAAGAACGCTTTTACCTTATAAGACATGCATAGATATACCTACCATAATTCCATAGAATATTCTATAGAACGTTTGAATGGATAATTTTTAAACAAAATGATTTTAATGTTATTTTCAATGAAAATTCTTCCAATTGTTTATTATATAAAAACTGTTATTTCCTCAAGAAATATTTAAATAATCATCTTCAATTTCATCAATGAAAAAACATTTTATTATCTCTACAATGGGTATATTTCATATTGAAACCAACTATATTCTTCTTATAGATGGTTTTTATTTATTTTTTCAAGTATATTATTCATATTCACATCCTTTTTTTCTTCCATAGTACCCTTAAAATATTCATTTTCTAGGGATCATTGAAAATTATGTTACCCAGAAATATCTATATCATTTATCACAGATATGATTATTTTATAATCTATATTCCTTTTTTTAAATAAGAGTGTACTTGATAGTTATTTGATGAAAGGGGAAAATATTGATAAATTTGTATCTTCTACTCCACACAGACAATTGATAAACCACATTTTTAATTGATTATTTGAAATTTGAGGAATTATTTGCACATGAATTTCAATCATCAGTGGATGATTATAGATAGCTCCTCGAAGCATCAACACACTCATGGGACAAGTCATTTTCCTATATATATATGGGTCAGAACTCAATAAGGTAAATCACAGTATAATGTCTTGTTGGTAAAGGTTCTAAATACTTAGGAAACATCACATCCAATAAATAATAGTTTTAATCATTCAAACACAATTTCATTTTATACATGATATAGTTATTTGAAATATCTATAGATGAATTTAATTTTAGTTTTATTAATTAACATTGTTTATTTTTTAGTTTCTTACCACCCCATATTAATTATTCTATATCTTGTAATTTCAAATGGATTGTGTTTTTAGTTATTTACCTTACAATATTAATTATCCACTTAATTTTTAGTTATTTATTAAGTGTCATTTGTTCTCAATTATTTACCTTTCCATATTATTTAGTCACATCTTTCACATTTTTTGAATAAATGGAATTTGTTCTCTATTATTTACATTTCTAGATTTATTATTCATAATTATTCATTATTTATTCTAATGTACATTAACATTATTGAGAATTTGAGATAACCATTTCTTTTTTCCTTTCACCTGTATTCCGTAAACGATACACCGAAGGATATTCATAGATATTCTATACTGAATATATTTATTATCAAAGAACATTTTTTTTAATATTGGTCACTGATGGTTGTGGTCTTGATAAGTATTTTACCATTTTAGAGGGGTGTCAAAATTCATTACAGCAGCCGAGCATTGTGAAGCATTATTTATAATGGAATTACATTCTATAGTCTGGGCACATAGATAGATGTGTTCTATCTTGGGGAGGCACACAATTTGACTAATTACAAGATATGATGTTGTATCACCACATTGGGCCTTGGGGTCGGGGATTATAAATGAGTTTCTTGGCCATAAGCACCTGTTCCGAGGGCCTTTTTCCATTGGGACTTCGATCATTTTAAGGGATACCTCTCAGCACTATTTAAAACTGGACTCGGATTTACTTGTTTAAGAAATTTGGACACAAACCTAACAATTTTAGAAAATGTTCAATATTTATTTTTTATTTATCACCATATTTGATTTTATTAGAGGATTGTTGTTAGTACTTTATATTAACTATTAAAAAACAATAAAAATAACTATTATTAAGACATTATTAGTTAATCTACAAAAATACCTCAATGACTTATAAATTATGTGCATAAATTGTTTACTATTTTAATAAAAATTTCTCATATCATATGATTATAATATTATTGGTTCTATAAATATTTTTATGTTGATACTAATTGTTGTGTCTTTGATGAAACATAAATTTGGAAGAATGTTGTTCCCCAGAATTGAAGGATTAATTACTACTTTTGTGGTTGAAACCCATGTGAATATTTTTACATGAAAATATGAATATAATTATTGGAGTTACATTGAAGAATAATGGTAAAAATTGATTTGATTGAATTAATTGTTGATTATGTCCTTGGTAGTTTTCATACTCATTTTTTATAAAACTCAGATTTCTTAATGTCTTAGGTATATTTTGTATTGTGATCATGGTGACATAATATTCTACTTCACTATAGCCCTATGAATAAGGACAAATAATCTCATGGAAAACAGAACTATTGAAGAAAATATGATGTCATACAATTGAAACCCTACAAAATAACATACGATAATAAGTAATCCAAAATAACTTTGGATGATAAGACTCATTGGATATCCTGATTTTTCATTACCCCATCAATAATATAATTATATATGCATTATTGAAAATGGATATTTGCCTCATTTTAACCAGATTTTCTTGTTACCTTATGCTCATTTATTTTCAATATGTTTATTAACCCCTCGAACATAAATTGGGGTGATGTATCTTAGCATAGGGAAATTATTCATCTGATTTATGTGGATAATAAAATATTTGGTTAAAAATATTTGTCTTTTTGTATGAATTACACTATTTTTATAGAAAATGAATTTTAGATGAGTCTAATTTGTGACCATAAATCCATATATTGATTTCAAATTTATCAATGATAATATATAAGGTGTCCAAATAAAAGTATGTTTTATAAGGAATTGGAGAAGTAGTATTGTTTGAATTCATGAAAGATAATAAGTTTTAAAATAAGTACATAATGTAGATTGTACGATAATTACTCAACTAAGTCACAAAATAATAATTTGTTTTTGGAATTATTTAGGATTATTATCTATTAAACAAGATTTTTTCTAATACATATGTACATTTTTTCATGTGTGAATGATTTGACCAAGACACCCAAAGAAATAAACATATCACAAATAAAGAAAACTATTAAAAATTTCAATGAAACATTAAATTTATATAATAAAATTATTGAGAAAAATAATTTGAATTAGTTAGATATTTAGGATTATATTTTACAAGATGTATGTTTGACGAAATATAGAGATCTAGTGGAAGTTATCACAATCATAGAAAGAGTTTTGTTTCATGGTGTTCTATGCAACAACATTTAATTTCATTGTATACATCCCACACTAAATATGTTGTTGAAAAATGGTGATTTGACGAAACCTTTGTGATAAGGGTAACTCCATTTTATTTTCATATAAAATAAAAAACATTATTATTATGAGTGATAATAAACTACAAATATCAATATAAATGAATCCATAATATTTTTTATGGAAAAAACATATTTAAGTCAGTTATAAATTTATTTACGACCATTCATGAATTGGATATATTTTTTTGATTTATTTCCAAACAAAAGATAGTTGGAATACATCATTACTAAAAAATTGTATGTGTCAATGTTTGTGTGTACCAAAATCCTCCATAGAATTTAAATTATTTCATAGAAATTTAGTTTTAATCTAAATAATTCATAAATTTCAATGTTTTGTTGTATTATATATATTATTACTTCAGATAAGAGTCATTTTATACATTTAAAGCTGGGAATATGTTGTCATGATAGAACTCTGAGGTTTTTCATTGAAGGGTACATTGATCTCATCATTAAAAATCATAATATCCTGAGGAAACATTGGCTATCCCAATACAATAGGAGTCAAATATATGAAACAATTTCATATCATTTTCTAGCTTATGATTTATTACAACATTACATTCTAAACCCTAAACATTCTTATGAGGGAATGGTAGACTACGCTGGAACCCAACACCTATTCAAAGATTTTAGGTCAAATTAAATTAAATTGAAAAGATGAAAAAATTCTCAGAATAGTTTAACCTTTCTTTAAAATTATATCTAAAGAAGAAACATTGGGAAATCCCACTTCAATGACAATCACTTATTCATCTAATAATATTAATTAACCATCACAACACAGTCTTACCATAAAAATAATATCATGGTACATGAACATTTCAAGGAACATGAATACAATGTGATGGTATTTTTTTAGTTTATATTTTTATTTTTATATGATCAATTTTATGTATTTCTAGATACTATTTTTATTAAAATAAATTTTTGTAACAGCTGATACATTTTTTTATTCTTTCATGATTTCTTTTTCATTGATTTACAAAAAACCGTGATAGTCTTTTCTTCATTATTCTTTTCAAATATTCATTTCTATTTTTTATATTAGGTATGGTGAAGGAAACATAATTGATGACCCTTGAGTGAGGTGATGTTTTTTATAACTATGAATTGCATTTTACTTCTATTATAAAGTTGAAGGATACTGTTTATTTCTACTCAAAATCAAGAAGAGATCAACATTAATTAAATAATCTTATAAGTTAGATAATAATGGAAATGTTTCGTTCATGTAAATTGATGGTAAATTATTGAAAGTGCGTGTTGTGTTTGAAAACAAATTGGATGTGGGATTACATGAGGAATAAAAAAAAATTTTAGGTTTCGGTTATAATTTCATACGTGGGTATATAATTTTAGATGTGTTGTTTTTAAGATGGTTTTTGAATGAAAAACATGGGATTATATGATAATTTTATGCCACTATATAAGTCAGATTATAATTTTATTAATTTAAAATTAATATAATAAAAATAAATATTTTAACGGTTGATATTGATGTGAAATTCTTGATAGATCCCCTTGGAAATATACAATATTCTGGAAATAATATTTTTAAGATAATGATTTTTCAATTGAAGAAACTCAAATGACTGTTATGTGCAATAATGATGTTTTAAAATTCCTTTGAATATTACATTAATTTGAATAAAAAAACCACGCATTGGAAGTTTACACAATTCCACAACCCATATAATTTTTGTTCAAGGGTAATATTAAAAATTCAAGAAAAATAATTTTCATTATGATCCCATAACAATGAATATTGGTTGATATTCCTTTAGATAGTGAATTCATTTATAAACTAACTTAGATTATGTTAGTCCCATACTTTTTTATCAATTTTATTATTTATTATTGAGGATATATACATATTGAAAAACAACTAAAAAGTGATGTCACAATAATTATATAAATCCTTATTCTAGTCATTTGCGATGGAAAGTGACCGTTTGAAAAAATTTGACCAATATATTATATTTGTTATGGGAAATTTTTTTCATCACAAATATTATTATTAGACTTCAAAATTTGTGAAGGACGACAACTATTTTTAAAATATGTTTGGTGGTAATGGGTGTACATTATCACGATAAAATATTTATAATTGCATTAAAAATCAACTATAAATACTTGTCATATATGATGAAAAATATTACTCCATAAATAATAATGTAGTGGTGGGGTAATTTTAAATTAATTATATAATCCATAACAAATATCAATTATTTGTGACAAACTCATCATTAAATTACATATAATGATAAATTTACACATCTTAAACAATGACATGTTATTTCTAGAATATTTACGTTGATGTACATTTTCTATGATAATTGGAAAAATGATAGATATGTATGTTATAATTTGAAATGGACTCATCATTTATCACAAATAATTTTCAATAATAACCTTCTATTTCACAAATTTTCATTTTAAATAAATTAGTGGCACATTTTAGTTTTCATATGATATGGTTACAAAATTTGAGAATACAAAATATTAAACTCAAACATTTCACAAACAAAATTTCTCTCTAAATCTATCTTTCAATCAAAAAAACCCACACAGAGCTCCTCCAACCTCATCTGCTCTAGGGCTAACACTAAATAGTAGAAGATATTATATTAATAGAATTTTCTATTTATTTAGTAATTTCATGTATTTATTAAATTTTTCATTATATATTTTAATATTATTTTATTTTGGAAATTACTTTATAATGAATGTTAATATGATTTTATTATATTCTAATGACATGTTATTAAATATTTATAATAAAAAGTACGTTATTAATAGTTTATCTAATAATGATTTCTATTTTTTATAAAAATATATTTGTATAATTTGAAATTGTTTTAGTATTGAATACTAAATTAATACTTTTGGTTAATATAAATATTTTAATCAAATAAATTTCATAAAATTATATCAAAAATGACTAGAAAACAATAATATTTTTATTAGATAAAAAAATATAATTAAAGATATTATAATACTATAATAATAAATATTTCATTATATATTAATTTAATATAGTTACGTAATAAAAATATTAATTTCTATTAATAAATGATAGTTATTATTACGAAAAAATAATAAAATTGCAATATAATAATATTAATAAAATTAAATTGTAAATATTAATCACTAATTATTAATAATTAGTTTAAATTATTTAAATGTCATAAAATCGAAAATAAAAAAAGATAAAATTTATACTTGTGTAACACATATTTTAGAAGCAAGGAACAAAAAAAAGAATTGAAAACTATTATTTAGGTGGTTTAACTATTAAATACTATTTTTACAATAATTTAAATAATATTAATATATATTTAGTATAATAACTAAAATTATTATTTGAAGGTTCCAAAATCTCCTATGTAGGTAATAATCCATGATTTGGAATGAATCAATGTTCATTTCCTAATTTTTCATATATTTATAAGTACTAATCAATTTCACATTGTAATATGATAAAATATAATTTATAATATACTATTGAAAGTTGAAAATTAATAATAAAAAATATTAAATAGAAAATATTTGTTAAAAATTGTAGAAAATAATGAAATTACATAAAATGTAATAAAAAATATTGTGAAAAAAATATTATTAAATATTACTATAATTTATTAAAACTTATTAACGGTGTTAAAAATAATTATAAATAATTATATACATTTACATAATTAGAATTTATATTATTAAATCCATAAAATATTGTTGAGATGTATTATAAATTAAATATGTAATAATTAATGGTTCATAAAATGGTAAATTATACTAGTTACCTATTTTTAATGAATTCCAATTTACATAAAGAAAAATATTTTAGTATGTTTTATACAATTTAAGGAAATTATGAATTATATAATATAACTTAAACATTTTTGCAATGGGTATATTTGTCATTGTAAAAACCTAAAATTGAAATGACTATTTAAAATTGGTATGTATTTTTTTCTCAAATGTTATTTAATGTAATTCATGATACCAATAATCACTTTCAATGAAATGAATTTGTTCTACAATATTACATTCCTGCCAAAATAAATTATAATTATGATGAATAATGTCATATATGTTTTTATTATTTATAAAGAGATAAAAAATTATTAATAATGTAATAATAAATAAATAAATATTTTTCTTTGTTAAATTATTAGTAATAATGTTATGAATTTGATTTATTCATTTCAAAAAATTAGTAATTTAATAATAAAATAACATGATATAAAAAAATATAAAAAATTATTTATTTAAGACTAATAAATTCTTTATTTTATAAAAAAATATAATAAAAATATCCATTTCTAATAAAATATTTAAAAAAAACTCATGTATTATAATTTTGTAACCATGTACAAGATAAAAGCCATTATTCATTAAGGATATAGACCCCTCTTTTCTCAACTGGGTTAGGGGGAAACCAATTATATGACTTGATGCCATAGTGGATCTAATTACCATATATATTTTTGATGTCCTAATGGTCCCATAGAAAAAAATCTAATACAATGTCGTTTATGGACATGAGTGATTAGTGGAAATCATTCCATGTCACCAGTTATATGACACACTACCCCCATGTAATTAATACCCACTCCATTATCTTGATCTAAATTTTGAATTTCCCCACCCCTTTACGCTGATATTTTTAATCATGAACATTAATTAATTGTCGTCAGTAACCACATAATACATGGTGTGAAAGGAGGTAATTACAATTTTTTTCATCACACCTATATCTGTTTAGAGTCTTCCATCGGGTGATTCCAATGTATCCCTCACTTGCATCACATTCCTATTTATCTACATCCTTGTAATGGTCCCTAGCATAGATTATTACATATAAGGCCACCCTCCATCCAAAATCAGTTACTTCGGTATAAAAGTATTTATGATGTGAATCATTAGTATTATCCCTCTATTAGTGGTTACCCACCTTGCAGTGTCATCCCTCACTACCTTCCTGTTGTTATGAGTTGTTTTTGTAGTCCATGGTATTCCAACATATTCCCAATAACTCTATCATAATTTCCCCACTTTATATTATAAGATCTATGGCCTGAATTTTGTAAATGGATAGATGGACCTATGTCCCATTGGCCCAACCTAGTGCCCAAATGCCTAATCAGATGAATAATTTTTCTATTATAGTACTTCTACAGCATAACTATAGTTTCCTACCAAATTTGGTGAATAGTTTTACTTATAGTATACCATAATAATTTTATAATAGTTATAATTGAAACCAAATAAACATAAAAAAATTATTTATTAACTCTATGTTATCAGAATTAATTACTATTTGAATGCTTATTTTAAATATGAAAATTAATAAAATATGCTAATATACAAAAAAAAAGAGGCAAAATAATTAATTATTTTAAAAACATATTAATGCAAATAAATTATAATATATATTCATAAAAACAAAATTGAATTAATAAAAATCATTTATGTTCTGATAAATTAAACATAAATTAAGTGAAAATAAATTATATAAATCTTATTTTTCATTTTATAAACTTATATTATTTGATTTATTTTAATTGAAAACTGTAGATCTTTAAAAATCAAACAAAATTTTTATATGATATCCTAAAAAGAAAAATCATCACAAAAATTCACATGTTTCTATTTTTAATATTATCAGCATTTATGGTGCTGAAGCACATATATCATTTGTGTGATAAATTTATGGATTTGTTCTAGAAGGGGAAATTATATGTCATTATAAGAAATTATATCTTCTTGAGAATTCAAACATTGATTAATTTTGGGGTTCAACTACTCTACTATGTTTTTCATAAATATTATATCATTTAGAATAAACATTATGAACATAATAAAGTATAAAATTTATATTTATTTATTTATGATCTATCATAGTATTATAATTTAAATCATGATATTTTTAACCCATCAATTCATGAAACCAAATCTATGAATGAAAATTTCAATCTTGAATTGAAACCATGTAAATTTTATAATTCATTGAATAATACTGAAAAATACATATATAAAGAACACAAGATATAAAAATTATAACTTTTTATAAAATTTATAAATATTAATTAATATTTTGGAATATAAAATAGTTCTTTTAATCAAATATTTTAATTGGTTAAATAAATTTTTCTAAATAGAAATAAATTACTTATAAAATATTATAAGTAGAATAAATATGTATATAATTTGCATCTCATTTATAAAAAAAATCCATGAATACTAAAAATATCAAATCTTATATTATGGTGAATAAGAGAAATTAGTTTATCTGCCAACATGTGAAAAATCAAGATGAAATTTGGTAAAATAAGAAAGTACATGATTTTTATCATTAAAGTGATCATTTATTTTCTTATTAAGCCTAGTTTTAAGCATCTATTTATGTTTGGGAACATGTCATTGTTGATGATATGTCATGAATGGAAGATTAAATCATTATTGAGATAGTGATTCAAGGAAACAATTTGTATCCAATAAACAAATATTGTACCATTAAATTGCATCTTTTTTTAGATGAGTCATTGAGATACAGTTGAAGGAAGGGGGGTTGAGTTGGATATGATATTTCATCTTGAAAAGAGGACTCATAGAATGAAGGTTTGGCATGATCATAATGACATTAAACATTTTTGTGTATTATTCCATTAAGGGTTATAAGATGATATGGGGCTGGGTTAGGGCATATTTGTATGTGTCTTGACTAAGGGGTATATGTCAAGGGTGTTAGAGATTACACTATTTTAGGGTTAAACTTTTGTCATGACATGGTAGGCTCTTGTCAGAACACAGGGAGTTTTGGGGAATCTTTTTCAAGGTAAATATACTTTTATTTCGATAAAGACCAATTTTTATAGACTTATTTCTTTAACCTATGGATCATTCATGGAGTTTATGGGAATTGATCAAGATAGGAAACCATAATTTTTTCATTTCATGGTTTTACCATTTTATCCACCATCATGTTGGGGTGCATCCATTGGGTCAAGGACAAATTGATGAGTCCTTCGATTATTTTCTTGAAATAGGTGTCATGTAGTGATGATGATCATTTCACCCTATCCCACTTAAATTATATCTAATTATTTAGGGTTATTTGAGTTTTTAATGAGGATATATAGGGATTCATTGGGTGATTTTGAAATATTCAATTATTTTATTCTCATCAATGTTTGATCATCACAAATGATATTGTTTCACTTTTAATTTTTTAACTATAAATTATGAATATCATGAATATATTTTTTAATTCTTCTATTTTACCGCAAACCCCATGAATCTTGGGGTTCATTTTCAATATTTTTTACATCCCTTTTTTTCTTTTGTCCCCTGGCTTTAAGTGAACTACTATTTATGATCTGAGGTGAATTTTTATTCCCTTATTTTTGTTCACTTCATCCCTTACTTTTTGGTAATATTGGATCTATTTGTAAATTTAGATGCTCAATTACAAGAGGGGTGAATAGTATGTTTAAAAAAAATTCATTCCAAACTTTATGGAAATATATTTTAACAAGATTAATCAAATTATATTCTTTAAAGCCTTTTTCATAAGCATAATAAAACATACCATAGAATTGATAAATCTGTGTAATTAAATAATCACATTTGTATACATAAAAAATATTCTACATTAAATCAAATAGAATCAAAAACCACAGTTACAGTATTAGACAATGTATATGAAACTCTTTTGAATTATTACAAATTTCAGCAAAAATTTAATAAAAATATAAAATAGTACAATTCTCTTAAACCAAAGAGTTGTGTATCCAATAAACCATTGATAAAGGTCCCTTTATTTTTAGTTTTATGAAATTATGTCTTATCCACACAATGTAAATCACTCGATATGAAGATCGGTGTTTGTATTTCTATCCTAGAAACCCATTAATTGGGATGGTATTTGATACCTATAACTTCTTATCCACAAAGGCCTTCGATCATAATCACTAATGATTAGTGTCCCACATAGCATAATAATATTATTAATGATTTTAAGTATGTTGAAAATTTTGTTCATAACTTAATCAATTAAAGAGATTCACACAATGAAATTTGGGCAGAACACTCACGTGTGTCCCAAATCCAAAATTGTGTTTCTATGTTGAGATCATCGAAATGAACTTTTATTTATAGAAGAGATCTCAAAATTTGAATTTTCCTTGAACTATCATATTTTTCCTATGATTTTAGAGGTACCTATACAGTTGGAACAATGAACAATTATCTAATAACAGATTCGATAAAATCTGTTAATACAAGAAAATATCATGATAATGATTAAGTGTGTGTGAATCTGAATGTAACATCCCCAAATGATAAAGGGATAAATGACTAAATGATATGACTCATGTCAACAAGGTGAACCTTCCTTTTCAGGAGCCTATCTGATTAGAACTCCACAGTTAAGCCTTCTTGTCCTGGAGTAGTGATTAGAATGGGTGACCTCCTAGTAAGTTTCTCAGGGTGTGTGTGAGTGAGGAAAAAGCACACTGGAAAGGACAAGTGTTGGCCTGTGGGGACTGTCATTAGTCGAATGACCTGTTCAGGCATGTGGGTGGACCCTAGGGTGGACCCCACATATCTGTCGGGTAACTGGTGGTACCTGGTAGGCCAGGACCCGATAGACATGTTAAGTTCGGGGTGGTTGTGCTGTCACTGGGACCGAGTTGTCACATTTGGTATCAGAGGTGGTACCCAACCTTAAGTGCGTGGTGCACTTCCTGGGTTGAGATGTAGGGCCCACAACGAGGGAGTTGTGCTCTAAAGGGGGGTGTTTGTAACATCCCCAAATAATAAAGGGTTAAATTACTACATGATACAACTCATGTCTACAAGGTGCACCATTCTTTTTTGGGAGCCTACCTGATTAGAACTCCACAGTTAAGAGTGCTTGTCCTGGAGTAGTGATCAGGATGGGTGACCTTCTGGGAAGTCTCCCAGGGTGTGTGTGAGTGAGAAATAAACAGACTAGAAAGGACAAGTGTTGGTCTGTGGGGACTATCATTAGTCAAATGACTCGTTCAGGCATGTGGGTGGACCATGGGGTGGGCCTCACGTGTCTGCAGGGCAACTGGTGGTACCTGGTGGGCCATGTCCCGGCAACCATGTTAAGGGCGGGGTGGCTGTGCTGTCACCGGGACACGGTTGTCACATTTGATAGGGAACACCCTTTGGTAATTGTCATGGGTCGGGTTTGGTGCCGTTAATGGTGGCCACCAGATCTGGTTCGTGACAAAATGGTATCAGAGGAGGTTAATGTTTTTGGGTTATATTGCTATTTTGGGATGACTCGGGATATATCTGAGCTAGGAGTTTTGGGGCTCTGGGTTTTGGTTGTGAGTAGGGTGCTTGGCCCACACCTCTCATGGAAGACCTTGAATCACCAGGGGATGTTGGAATTTACGGATTGACTTCACTTCCAGGTGAGACATGTGTGTGAGTGAGGACAACACACACTGGAAAGGACAAGTGTTGGCATGTGGGGACTGTCATTAGTCAGATGACCCGTTCAGGCTTGTGGGTGGACCCTGGGGTGGTCCCCACGTGTCTGTGGGGAAATTAGTGGTACCTGGTGGGCCAGGACCCGACGACCATGTTAAGAGTGGGGTGGTTGTGCTGTCACCGGGACCCGTTTGTCACATTTGATAGGGAACGCCCTTCGAGACTTTTCATGGGCCAGGTTTGGGGCTGTTAATGGGGGCCACTAGATCCGGTTGGTGACAAAATGGTATCAGAGGAGGTTAATGTTTTTTGGTTATATTGATATTTTTGGACGAGTCGGGATAGACCGGAGCAAGGACTGTTGGGGAACAGGGTTTTGGTTGTGAGTAAGATGCCTGGCCCACACCTCTAATGGCAGACCTTGAATCACCCGGGGATGTTGGAATTTATGGATTGATTTCACTTCCAGGTGAGACATGTGGGCTACAGACCACATGTGGACATCAGGGGGATGCGAAGTAGATGTTTTTTTATTACTGGAATGTGTTTAGTTTATTTTTATTCGATGTAATTGATTAAAATTTTATAATTGTCGTATTGACAATTGTTTTGTGACTGTTGCATTTTGTAGCAACATGCCTCCCCGGAAAGCTCCAACGCGCCCACAGGAGGAAGCTGGAGAGAGTTCTCCCACGCCAATTGATCAGAGGCTCGTGGATGTTGTGGTTCGGCCTATCCAAGCTTTGGGATAGGGATAAGCTTCTACTGCTATTCCTATTATGGAAGAAGAGACAGGTCCTAGAAAATATAAAGCACAAGAGTTTCTGAAAAACAAGCCTCCTACCTTTCGAGGTAGCTCAGAACCCCAGGAAGAAGAAGAATGGCTCGAGAAGATCGAGCATATGTTTGAGTTCTTGGAAATCCCCGAGGAGCTCAGGGTGAAGTGTTCCTCCTATCTATGGAAGGGTCCTGGATTTAAGTGGTGGGAGTCAGTTCTTCAAGCTGGAAAGAATGAGCATATGCGCTGTAGAGATTTAAAGGTTGTCTTTAATGAATAGTACTGCCCTGAGGTATTGGCTTATGCAAGGTCTAGAGAGTTCATGGAGCTTGTTCAAGGGAATCTATCTGTGATGGATTATGCCAACCGTTTCACTGATTTGGTTCAGTATGCTCCAAAAATTGTCTCTAATGAGCAGGCGAAGGCCTAGAGGATTGAGAATGGCTTGTGACCAGAGATATACTCCCATTTGTTCTTGTTTAAGCTGAGGACCTATGCTGATGTCGTTGATCGGGTGTGCATGGTGGAGATTGATAGGAAAGGCAGGGCTGGTTTCTATGGTTCAGTATCAGCAGTTGAAAGTGTAATCTCCTTGGAGAAGAAAAGGAAGCGGGAGGATCATCTGAAGAAAGGTGGGGGCAGTTCAGGCCAGTCTTCCAGGCAGTTTTCTTCTACGACTTCTGATGCGAGATCGGTCTTGTGACACCAATGTGGGAGGCCTGGGCATATCTGACCAGCATGTCCACTTCATCCAAATCCTTCTTTCCAGTGTGGAGGTATGGGGAATTTGCAGCGTTTTTTATGGTGTGGCACATCCACTTCTGAGTGGGGCTGGGTTTGTAGCTTCCAGAGGAGTGCCATCACAGTCTGAGACATCGAAGACTAGGGGATCTCAATTTGGCGGTCGTGGTGGAAGTGCTGGATCATCTTCTTGACAGAGCCAGTTTAGGGCATAGCCACAGACTAGCGGTCGTCCTCAGGCAGATACTAGACATCTCCATGCATTGGATCAGGCACCAGCAGGATCAGAGGCGGGACCGTCGATAGTTCGAGGTACCGTTCTGATCGCATCTTCTACAGCTACTACTCATTTTGAAACTGGTGCCTCTGTTTCAATCATTTCTGCCGATTTTGTGGAGATTCTGAATTTTCCAACGTAGTTGATGTCTTTCACGATGGAGTTGGTGACACCGCTGGGAACGAAGAAAGAGCAGGGCCTTAGGTGCCCCTCGTGTGCACTTTCTGTGTCAGGGGTCGATATGGAGTGGGACCTTATGGTATTAGATATGGACCTTTTTGATGTCATACTCGGGATGGATTGGCTAGTTCACTTCTAGGCACATATCGATTGCTATTGACGGCGTGTGAGTTTCACGACACCTGATGGGAGTCGTCATGTTTTTCATGGAGAATGGGATCCTCGGTCAGGTCGCGCAGGGGCTCCACTCCCAGTGTTGGGAAGTGTTATCTTCCAGTTATATTTGCTTGTGCTAGAGGATGGTATTTCCCCTAAAGGCTCACTACCTCATGCAGTGAATGAGTTTCCAGAGGTATTCCCAGATGATTTTTCAGGTTTTCCCCCAGAGAGGGATGTTGAGTTTTCTATTGATCTGGCGCCTGGAACACAACCGATTTCTCTTACCTCTTATCGTATGGCCCCAACGAGCTGAGGGAATTAATGATACAGCTGTATGACTTAGAATCCAATGGATTCATTCGCCCGAGCATCTCTCCTTGGGCCTCTCTAGTGTTGTTCGCAAAAAAAGGCTGATGGATCCCTCCAGTTGTGCATTGACTACCAGAAGCTGAATAAGGTAACAATTAGAAACAAATACCCTTTGCCCATAATAGATGATTTGTTTGATCAGTTGAAGGGGGAAAAGTGGTTCTCACTGATAGACCTGCGTTAAGGGTATCATCAACTCAGGGTGAAAGAGTTAGATATCCCAAAGACAGCCTTTCAGTGCAGGTACGGCCACATTGAATATTTGGTCATCCCTTCGGATTGACCAATGCTCCAGTGGTCTTTATGGCACCCATGAATAGGGTGTTTCATCAGTATCTTGATTCCTTTGTTGTGGTGTTCGTGGATGAAATTTTGATATACTTTAGCGCTGAGGAGGAACATGAACATCACTTGAGGAACGTTTTGGGTATATTACGGGATCACCACCTCTATGTAATGTTGTCAAAGTGCACTTTCTGGATCAGAGTGGTGAGATTTCTGGGGCATGTGATCTCCGAGCATAGAGTTTCAGTGGACCCTGGGAAAATTAGTGCGGTTATGTCCTGGGAGCAGCCGATGATTGTGTTTGAGATCAGAAGTTTCCTTGGCCTGGCTGGTTATTACATGCGATTCTTTCAGGATTTCTCTTGGCTTTCCTCACCGATGACTGCACTCACACGGAAAGGGGTGAAGATTGTCTGGGGTGGAGAATTTCATGTATCATTCAAGGAGATGATGAGGAGGTTGACTACCGCCCCCCATGCTGATTTTTCCAGAGGCTGGAAAGGGATATGTGGTCTATTGTGATGCTTCAGGTGTGGGTCTTGGTTGTGTGCTGATGCAGGATGATCATGTAGTCGCGTATGGCTCTTGCCAACTTCGACCAAATGAAAAGAACAACCCGACCCATGACTTGGAGTTGGCAGCAGTGATGCATGATTTGAAGTCATGGCAGCAATACATCTTTGGGGAGAAGTTTGTGGTATACTCTGATCATAAAATCTTAGCTTATATCTTCTCACAGAATGACTTCAACCTGAGGCAGCATCGCTGGATTGAGTACTTGCTGGTGTTTGACTTTGACATTGTCTATACCCCAGGAAAGGGTAATGTAGTGGCTGACACATTGGGCAGAAGGGTTCTAATGCAGGCTTTGAGAAAGTCCACTGATGAGTGGGCATTGATGGGGCTCTTTTCTCAAATGCATTTATAGATGAGGGAACACAGTGGAGGGGAATTCTTGGCAAGCGTCCAGTTGAATCCTTCTCTGTTGGAGTTGATTCAGTGGGAACAGCCCAGTGATGAGCTTTGACAGTGGTCGAACCAGTTTCTTCATGTTGAGAAGACATCCTCTGATTGGTCGTCGTCTCCCGAGGGCATATTGTGAATCAAGGGTTTTTCAATAGTGCTGATATCTCTGTGGAAGGTGGTGATGCATGATATCCACCATTCTTAGTGGGCTACCCATCCAAGTGCCACTAAGATGTATTATGATGTTCGTCGGATGTTTTGGTGTCCTGGTATGAGACGAGACATAGCCGACTTTGTTTCGAGATGCTACACATGCTAGCAGGTGAAAGCAGAGCACCAAAGGCCCTTCGTTTTTCTCCAACCATTACCCATTCCTACCTAGAAGTGTGACGAGGTTTCCATGGACTTCATTGTTGTCTTACCTCGTACACCTCAGGGTAAGAATGCCATTTCGGTGATGATTGATCGTTTCACCAAATCAGCTCACTTCATTCCGATCAGAGATACATCTAAAGTGGATGAGTTGGACCGTTTGTATCATCAGGAGGTGGTGAGACTCCATGGTTTACCATCAGCTATTGTCTCAGATAGTGGACCCCGCTTCACTTCTCGATTTTGGGAAGGCCTTCAAAAGGGCTTGGGGTCTCAGATTAAGATGAGCACGACATACCACCCTCGGAAGGATGGTCAGATAGAGCGAGCGAATCAGATTTTGGAGGACATGCTACGTGCATGGGTCTTGGACTTTGGAGGTTCCTGGGATAGCCATTTGGGATTGGTTGAGTTTTCTTATAATAATTGTTACCAATCCTCGATTCTAATGTCCCCTTTTGAGGTGCTCTATAGTCGACCATGTCGGTCCCCCCAATGTTGGGCTGAGGTAGGAGAGACTTCACTGTTGGGCCGAGCCTTGTGTAGGAGACTTCTGAGAAGGTCAATATAATTAAGAAGCGCTTATTGTAAGCTCAGAGTTGTCAAAAATCATATGCTGACCAAAGGCGTCAAGACCTAGGGTTTGCTGTGGGTGACATGGTATTCTTAAAAGCGGCCCCTCGTCTGGGCCATTGTCGATTGGGGAAGCAAGGTAATATGATGCCATGGTTTGTCGGACCCTTTGAGATCACCGAGCGTATTGTAAAGGTGGAATACAGATTGGCCTTACCTTCTCAGTTGACTTCTATCCATGATGTCTTCCACATCTCTCAGTTGAAGAAATACAACCCGGATCCATCCCATGTGTTGAGTTGGGAAGATCTGGAGATGGAGCCTGACTTGTCTATTGTTGAGAGTCCGGTGATAATAGTGGACTCCCAAGAGAGGTTACTTTGATGGAAGTCTATTCCATTAGTCTGAGTTCTATGGCATCATGGGAATGCTACTCATGAGACATGGGAGTGAAAGTCATGGGTCGAGGAAGAGTACCCATTCTTGTTTTCCAACCAACCTTTATGTTGACTTTCAGGGGAGGAAAGTCCTTCATGGTGGGAATAATTGTCACATACATGACTTTTTTAAGGTATTTTTCATTTAATTTACATCTTTGCTTTGTTTTGGGAGTTTTCCTAGGTTTTATGGAGGAATAGATGAGTTTTCATGAATTGGTCCAAAGAGTGAGCCCAATTCCAGATTGAATACTATGTTTTGTATCTTTTATAACTTTTTCATTTTTCAATATTTTTCATCCATTTAAATTCCTACATGGCCTCCCCTAACCTGTTAACACCACCAAGTCAATTTGGAACCTTTAAAAATCCATAACCAAGGTCTAATTGTGTTTTTATGTAAGGGGTTGGGCCTGCCCGAATGCCCAATTCATTTTTTAAAAATAAATGTTGATTATGTTATAACGTATTGAATTTTTTTGATTTTTCTGTTATTCCAAGTCTCACATAAGCCCATGGAAACCATCCATGGGTCTGAGCTCTCCCCCCCCCCTCTTTGAGCTATAGATAATCGCGATTTGGTGCGGAACTTAATAGCCTTCCTCAAATCGTCCAGATTTGAAGAGGTAAAGGCATTATTTCATAACTCTATCAAATCTCTATATTTTTCTTCCATTCCAGTTCCGAAATTACCTAATAAATATTGTTCGAATAAATCCCAAATTTTGGATCTTTTAAATTTCAGATACTGGTGTTTTGGAGTGATTACTTCAAGATACTTCAATTAAATGAGCCCTTTTCTTTCGTCATTCAAATTACTTTGGGTTTCATTCATTGTTCTTAGGGTTTCATCGGTTATCATTGAGTTTCCTAATGTCTAGAAACTAGGTTTTCAAACCTAAGGTTTAACTTTGGGCTTTCGTGTCCAATTCCTTTGGTTTTAGGTTTGATCTAGGTCTCTCTTATTGCGGCAGGGGTGTGATTTGATTTTCGCACGGAGATTCAAGGCTTTTTGTTATTTTGGTAGGTGATTCCATTGTGTGTGCAATATTTGTGAATTAGCATGTTTTTTTGATACATTAATCTTTATTTAAGTTGAATATTTCTGCAAAAATTTGTTTTAGTTTCATTTACAATGAAAATGAATTTTATGTTCAAATTTTTGGTGAAATTGGGGGATTTTCATACAAATATTTTATTGGTTCATTTTGGGCTGACCTATAATTACTTAGTTTATTTTATTAAACTGTATTAGGAGTGAAAATAATGTGTTTAATATTTATTCTTTTTAGTTGTTGCTGCAAAAGTTTGTTTAAATGGTGTTTGGGAAACAAATGGGCTTTAAGTTCTATATTTGTGTGAAAATGGTGGTTTTTAAAAGATATAACTTAATGGTTCACATTGGGCTGCCCCATAACTTAATTTTCGGTTTCAATAATGGGTATTGATCTGAAATTTTGTTTTGATGACTTAAAAGTGTTCACATAGTGTGCAATGTGGATATTTAAAAGAGCTTTGGGTGCAAAACAATGTGATGTTTTGAGGGGTTGTTTTATTGAAAATCAAAATATTTTATGGTGTGTTTTAAATGGTATAAAATGTGTGTAGCTACTATACTCTTTGTTTTTGACCAGTAGTGATATTTTATATACAAAAGGATCTGTGCTGTTTGCTGAAATTTATTGAGCACAAAAAAGGGAAGCCCAAGTACCTAGGTGGGGCAGATTTGTACTAGTACGGCTAGTGGGCCAGATGGGTTCTGTCCCTATTTCACTTAGCATTTGGATAATGAAAACTCTAACTAAATTATGTGGCTGATGATTGAGGACCACTAGGTTATGGGTATGTTCCCTACTAGTGGCTCATGCACGATAGAGAATTTTTCTATGGTTACGTTACACCAAGGTACGAGGTACATAGGGCCCGAGACAACCTAGTGCCTAGGGGTCTTCCCGAATTTGTTGCTTGTTGGATTTGTGGTATTTTCCCATACAGTAGGGTGTGTTTGGAAGTCAATTATAGTAGATTACATTTTTTACTTTAATGTTTAACATTCTGAAATTTTCGGAATGAAAACTGTTTTCATTTGAATGTTGCACTTATTGGAATTTTAACACTTTTTCACCTATTGTATTAAAATTTCTTGTTTTGTTCACATTGTATTTCATTCTCTTTGGAATCATCTGGTGGTATCATATTGGGCTTAGGCTCACACTCAACTTACACCCCATGTGTGTAAGTAGACTTTCTAATGCTTGACTTAGGTAATGGGAAGGCTAAGGGTGATGGTGGTTCAGGGTGTTAGTCCCCATCGATGTGGCAGAGTTGGGGAGAATGCTTGCAGGTGATGAACCCGTTGTCGTGTAGAGTCCTTGGGGATGTATTGATGTTTTAATTATTTGTATTTGGACCACTTGTAGTGTCTTTAAACAAATGTATTCCGATCTGGTTTTGTTAAGAATTTTTTATCATGGAAATTTCAAATTCTAATTATTGATTGTTTTTTTTATGTTTTATGCTTTCATACTCGGGTGAATAATTCCCAAACCAGATTTTTTGATACCCGGGAACTTGTGCCAGCCCATGGGGATAGGGAACGCCTTTCGGGACTTGTCATGGGCCAGGTTTGGTGTCGTTAATGGTGGCCACCAGATCCGGTTCGTGACACTGAATATATCAATATATTATATAATGGAAATATACTAACATTAAGAATGTTATAAAATCATTTTCATAAATAAGTGAAAACATTATAAATGTTATAAAATATTATTCTTAAATAAAAGAGATAAAATTTAGAAAGTTATCAAATTGGAATTGTGAAATGTGGAAAATCAGATTTCCTAATATGGATGATTCATATTTGAGAAACATAAATCTGATTCGATTTTTTGGATGGTTTGTAATTTAGAAACATAAATCATATTCATTTTTCTATATGATTTGGGATTGAGAAAAATAAATTAGATTCAATTTTTGAGATGATTTGGAATTAATAATGTGAAGGATTCTATGTTTTATTAATTTTCTGATTTTTTCCATGAGCTATTATATCTCAAAAGAATAATATAGATTTATCTACAAAATGGTTAAAGAACATGATTCCAATTTTAATTGTTTTTCTATATAAAAATCCATTTTAGATAGAAACAATTAGTAATAAAATGTATGGAAAATAAGTATAATTATAGATAGAATGTATTATTAAAAAAATATGTTTTTTATTTCCAAAAAAATGGAATGAGAATTGTCATAAGAAATAATTTGACTCAATAATATCACATTTTTTGGAAAGCAGAAAACATCAACTTATGCAAAGTATATTATGACTTAAATTCTTTATATTTTAACATAAAATATTTACTTATCACACCATTATTTTATGAATTATGATCAATATGACTAACTGCCCCTTAGGTTATGAAATCCCCCTAAGCATCGTATCATGACATTATAAATTTTTCATTTAAAAATATCTCTCTTATATGTATGGTTTTATTCATTAAGAATAATCCACATTTTGTTTTCCTACTTAGACTAATATTTTTTAAAACATTCTACTCCACCATTGTGATTTTAAAAAAGGAATAGTGAAATTTATAATATATCTAAAAAAAGTTGAGAAATATACGATAAAAATGGAGAAAAACATTGATTTATCCTTAATTTTCTTATAGAATATATAATTAATGGAAATAAATTCCTCTTTGATATTATGGAGCATACAACAGATTTCAACTTCATGAGCTCCTTGTGATCATAATGATATTTTAAAAAAAAACTTTTTTATGTTGACTGTTCTTCTCAAGGTAATAAATATTTTCTTTTTAGTATATAATCTCATCCACTTATGACGTAATATTTCCATCCAATTATTGATGATTTTCAACCACCTAATATTTTTAAGACATCCCTATTTTAATTATAATAGCATGAAAAATTTGTTTCCCATTCTAATATTTGACTTCTGAAAATTGAATGCCTTTTTCTTTCATCATCTTTTCCAAAAAACAAATTGAATGACTTTTAATAGAATCTTCAGATTCGTTAATGTAATTCATGTATTAGTAAAATATTTCATCGAATAAAATTAATATAATAGGAGATCTATTCTAACCACTGTGTCATATCTCCAAATTATTTCATATTGTAATCATTATTTTTCTCAAACAGTTTTCAATTCAACTTCAAGATTTATCAACATCTCCATGAAAAGTGTCATTAAGATCGATTTCAGAATTAATGATTCTGGAACAAGATGAAATATAGACTCAATATTTAGGAAGAATGTTATAGAGTTCACCAACATCTTATAAGATAAAACAATAAAGTACTCTCACTAGGAGGAGGAAGGCATTTCTGATTTTAAATAATAATATTTAGATGTTCTAACATCTACCAACTATCCTTTAACATTCATATATTTCAATTTTTCTAACTTCTAAATTACATCTCTTTCATTAGAAACAAGAATAATCTTTTCATCATAATAATAACCACCACCATATTCTTAATTTTTATAATTTTCATTATCATTATCATCTTCATCATTGGAGGTATGTTTTTTATCCTCACCTTCAACGAATATTTCCTTTTGAACTATGGATTTGTGGGCCAATTTTATTTCTAAGGTGTGTTTTGATGAAGAGGCCACAGAAAATATTAATGATAACTTTTTGGATTGGAATTTCCTAAGTGTGTCTCCCATTTCTTGTATTTTATTATAACATTTTTTCATTTGTCTATTCACTTATTCTTCTTCATTTTGAGACTTTTCATGAAAAGTTGAAACTGAGGCTAAAAAAACTTTCTTTCCCCTTTCTGTTTGGATATCCTCTACTCCAATTAGATGGGATTGTGTAGTAATTTATGTTTATTTTAGAAAATATTCTACGACTTATATATTTTTTAGGCTCATTGGTATTCTTTTAAAAAATCTATATCATCACTGCTTCATATTTATTTTTCTTATGTTTATTTTACTTTTATTGTTTCTAAAATTCTTTATATTTTCCATTTATTATTTTTAGTGTTCATTAGATTCCTTAATAATCAATTCTTTATCTCCTACAAGATCTATCAAAAAAACTATATGCACTTCACTATTTAGTTCATTATCATGTCTCTACTTTTCAACAACATCATCTGGGTAAGATTTCTATTTCTACGACATTGGTGGTTTTGATGCTTGGATTTTATATATGGTTCCGAGACTGATGATTTTATTTTCAAAGGCTCGAATAACTATTTCATGGAACATTTTCAAATATCCCATAATTTTCCAGATAAATAAATAAACTTTTTTATATTATCACTAATATAATATTTCATTATTTTATGTATATTGTCGATTAATATAGGAATCTTAAAATTCATTGTTTTTGAGATGCATGGTACTCTATAAAATTTCCATCAACATACAATAATATCGAAATATGATCCTGAAAACACAAGGATCTATGTGACGATTGACTCATCCGTTATCTTATAGATAGTAAAAAATGTATACATCATTAGATCAATCTTCCTTACATTAATGAAAAAATCATTCATGAAGTTGTGTATTATTTTTATGGTGTACCTGTAAACGTTTATTAGTATTAAATGACCTTTCATCCACAATTTCATCATCATGAAGTTTGCAGAAATATTAGAAAACATGGGCTTATTTACTCCCTAAATGACAAAGCATTTAAAAACATTATCTTTGTAAAAATAATCTTTGGAATCTGGAATCATTTGAGAGGTATAACAACCATCACCATCATATAGTATCTCAAGGATATCTGTGGATTTTTGAAATGATATAGAATATATTGGCCTATATCTCCTAAACTAAAACTTATCCTTTCATTACTCATAAAATAATTCAACTGATTCATAAAATTTAATTAACAAGTATTCATACAGTGGATTTTGTTTTTCTTTATTATTGAAAACGCATTTATTTCCACAGACTTAGAAATTTATGATCATTCTTATTGAAGAGTTATACCTAAGGAATAATTTCTGATCAACTAAAATTTCTTTATAAATAAACCATTCCTTGAACACTTTTTTAACCATTGATGTATGAGAAAATATATATTGGGACATTTGTAGCTAAAAAAGGAGATCTAAAAAAAATAATGGATATTTTTAATGGTGGAAAAAACCTGAGTATAAAAATATTGAGATCTATGTGGGACATGTGGTGGTCCGTCCCTTATATAGGCACCCGAGATGATAGTATAGCTTCCAAGAAAGACCAACTGGTTTAAATTGATCTGATCTTATCTGAAGGTTGTGCTTATTCCAAATATGGTTTTATAAGTATAAATATTTCAAGGGTTTAAAAAACAAGACAAATTCATGAAAATATTAATCTATTTATGTTTTTCTTAAAATATGATTGAAAATACAACAATCATAAATAATGTTTTTGAATTAATAGTTTAGAAAATGTACCCTTAGATGTTCTGTGAAGATTTATTATTGTTTGATAAGATTCTTCTTAGAAATGAAAGATTATAATTTTTTTATTATATTTTGATAACTTTGTATTGGTACGGAAAACGTGTGTAATTTCCAAAAAATAATTATAATGAAATCAAGTGTACTCCCCCTATGAAAATGACTGTCTTAATTCTATGATATTGTTTTATCAAAAAATTATATATGAATTATTACCTTATATTTATCATTGAAAACATTTTTAATGTATTCAAATCTATTAGACGGAAATGTTTTGGTAAAAGTATTAGATGGGTGTTCATCCATTACGATTAATTGTAAAATAATTTCTCCTTTTAGTGTTTGATCCGTAGGTAATTTCTACAAAGTAACTATATTCCTTTCACGAGAGTGATGTATAGGGTTTTTTCATAATGTTATGTCACTCATTTTGTCAAATAGTATTTGAGTCATAGTAGAACTCGTGCAATAATCAGTGAGTTTTGGTTTCATCCACAACACTTGAGAACATTAATATCCAACTGCCACATATTCAGCTTCAACTATGGAATGTTCTATATAATTTTGTATCTAACATGACCAAAAAACTAATTAATCATATAATAAATTAAAATTTTGAGATTTACTTTTCTTATAAATTCTACAATCCCCAAATTCAGCATTCCAAAACTCATTTAAATAAATGATATCTTAAAAAATTGAAAAGACATAAATTTATAGTTCCCTTTAAAAAGTGAAAAATAATTATCCTTGATTTTAATTAGATTTATATTGGATTATATTTATATCATTCACAAAATAATACTGAAAGCATTATGTCTGGGCGACTAGAAATTATGTATAGTAAACTTCATATCACACCACTAAATGTTGTTTGATAAACTAGTTGTCCTACTTCATCATGATTAAGAGTATTCATGTTACCGAATAGAGTACATAATCTTTTTGTATTTTCATATCTATAATTTTTAAGAAGATATTTACTATAATTATTCTGATATATATATGTTCCTTTAGGTTTTTTGAGAAATTTTAAATCGAAGGAAAAATGTAAACTCACACTTCTCAATAATTTTAAACTATGATTTCACAAGATTTTTAAATTAATTAGTTATGGATTATTGAGTTTAAATGAATATAATTTCATCAATGTAAATTTGATCTACCAAAAAAAATTTATTTTTATTATTTATAAAAAGGGTATTATAAAAAGTTCCCTTAAGAGGATTGTTTTGTATCAAAAACCCTATAATTATATCATAACTCGATAAAGGGGCTAGTTAAGCTTTATATAATACATTAATATATCTAAAAAGAAGTTTATGATGTTTAGTGTCTTAAAAACAAATATTTGTTTAACTTTAAATTCTTTTTTAGCATAACCACTATGTAAATAAGACTTTTCATCCATTTGAAAATGTTTGAAGTTAATGAATACTACAAGGAATAAGTGAATTCAAATGGATTCATTTATAGCTTCTAGAGAATCGATTTTCTCATAGAATATTTCTTCTTATTGATTATATACTTTAGAAACTAATTATGATTTATTTCCTATAATGATTCAATTTTCATCACTTTTTTTTCTAATGACCCATTTCATTCCAATAATAGATGATTTTATAGGTATTTAATCCAAATTCAATACTTCATTCTGTAAATATTTATTTAGTTATTCATGCATATCTTTAATCAAATATTCTTAAATTAATGCTTCATTAGTATTTTTAAGATCTAATTGGGAAATAAATTCTCATTTTCATACTTCTTTTCATAATTATTTTCTTGTCCTCAGTGGTTGATTTACATCACCAATGATATAATCAATGGGATGATTCTTTACAAACAACGAACATGGGTTTTTTAAAACATATTCATCAACAAATGGTAGAAAGTCATCTAGAGTGAATACATTAGAGAAATTATATTGAGTATTATCTTTATCATAAGATTCATCTATCAAAGATTGATATTCAGTTTTTGAAAACACATATGAAGACATAGGTTGGTGTTGTCTAAAAACAATGGGATCAATTTCATCAAATTTAACATGTACTTCTTCACCAATAGTAAAAAATTTATTATTGAAAATTCTATAAGAAAGAGAGGATGTCTAATAGCATAAGAAAATTACTTCATCAAATTTGGGTAAGAATTAATGTATTTTATATATTTTTTTCATAATGAATATTTTGCATCCAAATACTTTGAAGTTTGACACATTTTTTTGGGCTGCCCATGACACATAAGGTGTTTGATTAAGAAATCATTAAAAAAACCCAATTTATATTATAACAAGAACTAGTAAAATATTCAACCGAAAAATTATTAGTAATTGAAAATTCAGTCATCGTAGTTCTTTTTATCTCTTGAATAATTTTATTTCATCTATCAAACAAAAATTATGTCGATGAGTTCGTCGAGATGAGATGTTTTGAGTAATGTATTTCTTACAAAAAATGATTCGATATATGAATTTTCATATTATTCACCATGATCAATATTTATAGTTATCAATGTATGGATTTTCAAATTTTTAAATTTACCTGAAAAGATATTTGAAATATGAAAATTATTTGTATTTATTTTCAAGAAAATAGACCCATATAATTCTAGTGTAATCATCAACTTATACAAATATGCAGTATTTTCCTCTAATTATTCCATTATGTGTATGATTGGACAAGTATATGTGAACTATTTATAATGTATCAAAAGTTGAGACATCACTTATAAATTTAAATCTTGACTTAAGTTTCCTATCAAATTGACAAGAGTCAATGACTTTTTATGTATCAAATCTAATATTTGGTAGATCCTTAAAAATTCCTTTCTTATATTGTTCATATATGTTCAATAGGTTATATTTTCCTAGAAAACTATTTTATTATGGATATTGGTCTTCCATTGCACTATGTCAAGATAACTCATAGCTCATATGGTCTTCTAAGATAAGTGTATAAACATTCTCTTGCATGTTGGTAGAAATAATAAACTCATCCTTGGAATTGTGTACCAAGAATTTATCATTCCTAAAATTCATATGTTAACTATTATCACATAAATTTATTATGATTATAAGATCGTGTATATATCCTGTAAGAAATAGGAATATTGAAATTAATGCTTTTCCATGAAAATTGATGTTACATATGTCAATAATATATATTTCTGCATTATCTCAAATAGTGGCTCCTCAACCATTAATCTTAATAATAATTTCAAAGATTTTTTTTACCAATCTTGTTTTGGGAATATTCATTATTCATGTACCATGTATTGTTCTTTTTACTTCCATGGTTTTCCTAAAAATTATTTTTACGTTTTCAGAAATCAAACATTCGTGGATCTAAAAATGTTTAAAAAGAAAATATTATGAATCCAAATTTTCATTTCAAATTTAGAATTATAAAATCCTTAGGATTGAATTTCATTAAAGAATAATTTTTCTCCTAGTGTCCATCAATTCAACACATAGTACAGAACGGTGCCCTTTTATGAACAAAATAGTTGGGAGTGAAAACTTCTTTGGAATGAGAGTAAACCATTCAACAATTATTCCTTAGAAAATTATTTCTTATACATCCTGTCAAAATTATCATTACCAAAAGTATAATTTTATAAAATTTTCTTAATAGGAAATATTTCAGATTTTATTAAAATTACTTAATTTGTATTCTCATAGATTCTGGTCTTATAAGTTGATTTTATCTCCAAAACATTTTTCAAAGAAATAACATTTTCAAAATACTTTGAAGGATTATCCTTTTCAGAATTATATTCCTCAAGGTTTTTTGATATACAATAAATGTTATAATTTTTTCAATCATGATCATTATAATGTTCTAATAATTATTTTGTTAAAGTGTAGATTTTCGAATTTTTCTTATCAATTTTATTTTTAATCTTGCTATTTTCACCTTCAAGAAACATGGATATCCTAGATACTTCTTTAAAATAAGGTAAACAAAATCTTATAATAAAATATAATCTTCATCATAGAATATTGAATGTTTTACATCATGAAAATTAGAACATAGACATATGTTAGTTAAGGATTTAGTGTTGTCATACTTTTCCAATAAACAATTATTTTTAATAGGTAATCTGGAAATAAGACCAATATTCTTTTTTCTAGAAGATTCATTATCTTAAGATTCATTAGATTAGTCTCCACCACATGAACTACAGTAATCATTTTCCTTATATAATTTATTCCCATTGGGCAGGTAATATCTTTTCTGATTCCTTTCATTATTTCTATATTTGTTGTCTTTTCCATTAATCCTTGGAAAATTAGGTCTGATGTGTCATGCATTCTTACATTCATAGAATGTGACTTAAGAGTAATTCGTATCTTTCTTGGGGTTTTTCTTATTTCTTTATAGTAAATCCTTATTGTAAACAATATTTTTAATCCCTAGAGATATATTAGCTAATTAGTTTTCTATGTAATTTATATCACTAGAATCTGACTCAATAATAACTTTTTTAGACTTTGTTGACTCAACATCTTTCACATGAGTTTTGCCTTTCATCTGATTTTAAGTATTAGTAAAACCAACACTACCATTGTTATTCTTTATATTTTCATCATCTCTATTTTATTTATTGTCATATTGAATTAGTGTCACAAATAACTCATCACGATTTATAGTTTTAAATTTCCTTGACGAATAATTATCCATTCTTTTTTTCCCTATTTATTAGGAATTATGTCAATAATCTCATCTACAAGCATCTCATAATCTAGTCCATTTCTCCTATTGATTATATACTATTTAAAATTTTCAAAAAATATATATTGACCATAAACTATAGGTTATCCATAGGAAAAAATAATCCATGATATTATAGTCTAATAATGGATCATCTAGTATCAATAACATTAGAAGTACCAAAATGTGTAACATCTAGTTTCATCATAATGTAATTATCTACTTCATAAGAAGATATCTAGCTATATATTTTACCGGTCATGAAACAATGATAAGTATTGTGTACCATATAGTTTAGCTGATATTCTTTTTTTATTGATTAGAAATTTATTTTACACCCTCGTTAGGAATATTATAATCACTATTAAGAAAAATGATTTTTTCAACACTAGTATTAAAAAAACTAAGTAATAATTCAAGCTCTCAGGTATATATAATCATTCCCCTCAATGATAAGTGGACTTATATGATTCATATTATCTATGGATATGATATTAGTTCATTACATCGTTACAGTAAAACAAAAAAATCCTCTTCCACAACACAATTTGGTGTAGTAAACAATTATAGAAAAATATATTATAAATGTAGTTATAAAAACTATTATGATGATAATAAAGTGTTAGCAATCTTAGTTGTAAAAATAATCAATTGATACTAAGCGAAAGTATCAATATTTAAAATAAAACATCTAATTCCAATTGTATTATAAAAAAATTCTATATTTAGATTCTCAATTAAAATAGTGGTGAATGTAATGTTTAAAAACATTTTTTTTAACCTTAAGGAATCTTTTTTCTAACAAGGTTAAAAAAATTAAATTCACTAAAACCATTTTTCTATAGTTAAACAAATCACCATAGATTTGATAAATATTCATATTAAAATATAGAAATAATTATATTATATAATATTATACCATAAAGTGTATATAATATTAAGTTACAGTTATAATAAAAGAGAAAGTATAAGAAACATTTACTAATTGTTATAAATTACAGTAGAAATTTAATGTACATATAATGGTGTTCAATTATTTTATTCCAATGATTAGGGAATCCAAAACACCTTGGATAAAAGACCATTGAACATGTATGATGAACATGTTTTTCACAACCGAATCAATTCAAGGATTTCATACAGGGAAATTTGGGAAGATTTCTCATGAGTCTATAAAATACAAAAGTGTATATGTGTGTTTTGATGATCCAAATTAACTGGTATTTATATGTGAGATCTCAAATGGTCAAATTTTCGTTCAATGATCATATTTTTCTTGACATTTCAGAGGGAACAATATATCTAGCACATACAACTATCATATAATTAAAGATTGGATGACATCATTTAGTACAAGAAAACATCTGGAAAAACATTAATTTTTTGTGAAACTGAATATATGATAAAACTACATTAATGAAATATAGTAGCCTAAAGAAAGTAATAACTTCATATTATTAAACAAAATAGAAAATATTAAGAATTTTTTAAAATAAAATTCATGAACCAAAAGAGGGAACATTAAAGAAGTTATAAAATTATAATAGATATATTTAGTAAATCTGATTCATAGATCTAGATGATTTAGATTTGTGAAACATAAATTGGATTAGATTATATAGATGATAAATAATTTAGAAACATATCATAAATTATATTTTTGGATGATTCAAAATTGAGAAATATAAATCAGATTTGATTTTCTAGATGATCCATATTTGAGAAATTGAATGATTTTGATTGTTTTAGGGATCTATTTTGTTATAATATCTATTTTGTGTTAAGGAAAATAATGTTTGACTTATCAATAAATTTTTTTACAGAACATGATTTCAGTTTGAATAGAGTTTTCAAAAAAACATCCATATAGACAGAATGTTTTAATAATAAAATGTGTTGCATATAAATTACCTTATATATAGATACACTTATTATGGAAATTTGTTTGTGATATCCAAAACATTAAAAAAAATAAAAAAGAAACATTTCAAATAAATGGTAAATCATGATATTATCTTGAAATTAGTTTTATCTGACCACATTAAATGTTTTTAAGAAAAAGTATTGTAATTTATAAGGATTGGTGTCTTTATTATGTGAATTTTTTTTTATGATCACTAATATTTTATTACTATTAGATTGACATTGTAGAGGCTCTTATTGAGGCAGATGATTAGAGAATTCTATAAATTTTTTTTTGTGAATTTAAGATATATCAGGATTATGTTTTAGTGGGTTCTAAGGATTATCCTAAAAAAGATAATGAATGGAACCAAATGAAATTGAAAGTAATATTAACCCGATCTGACCTAGAGGGTCCCCACCAATGCTAGGTATGAACATGATGTCCCATACCAATCCTACCTCCCATAGACTAGATATTGTTTTTTAGAAGAAATAATGAATATTCCAACATGGAATCCCATAGAATATATATTTTGAAGTTAATATGTGTCACTTGCCAATAAAAATTCCCACAACCCCCAGGGAATACATAAATGAAAAGTAAAATATATACATTCCTTGGAATAAAAAACATCTTAAGGCGTGCATTTAATTGTTCCAGTAAAAATATGGTTAAAATAAAAGGAAAAATACCACAATATGTTATATTTTTTTACTAGTGGATCTCCACAAAACATATACTTAATCCCTTACTTTTCTAGCCAGGAATCTTACCAAATCTATAACGCTCTGGCTCTAATAACCAAAATATCTCCATGAAAATTGATTTCACTATCAACATGTTTACTATATGCACAAATAAAACAATTTGGCATCTGTGTAATTATAAATATTATGATTCCTTGAAAAGAAGGGTGACATGGTTTATGGTGGGAATAGAATGAAATGAAAAACCATAAAACTAACCAACTCAAATAGGGGGAATCACAATTCGACGAAGAAGACTCGAAATTACAATAAAAAAGGTGCCTAATATGAACTCAAATGAAATATACCATATGATGATCTAAAATTACAATTCATTAAATGGATTGAGGAACCCATGTTTAAAACTCACTCCTTGGAATAAATTATCTCTTTACTCATCAACATTAGGAAAAATTACATCCATGTGAATCAACCTATGATACAATACTCAATTAAAGGGTAAACACCTATGTTCCCCTCTGTGTTATAGAAAACTAAACCACATTGATCAACATGAGTTAATTATAACATAAATTTTCACATTGAACTATACCGATTTCATTCAGAACATCCCATATGAATGGTCTTATCTACAATGAAAATCTCTGCATTGAAATTCATTGTAAATTCCATTATAGAATAAAGAAAATGTTTGAAATGACTAGTGAAAATGTATTTCCTAGAATTCATAATGCCAAAAGACCCTTCTAAACACCTCATTCTTGGATCCTAGAGCCAACAGTATGATCAGTGAGGGGAATATTTACCCTTGAAAATGACACAGAATTTATAGGGCCATAGGCCCTAAAAACTGTAAATTGTACAATTTTAAATTGTATAATAGTGAATAAACCATTCCTAGATTTTAAATGGGGTCAATGAATTTTCATTACCATGAAAAATCTAGGCATGTTTTTTTACTAAGAAATAATTAACTCCTCAACTACTCATCCAATTAATTCAAGAAAATCGTACTCAATATATAGTTGGTGACCTTGTATAAAATGTTTTACATGTACCAAATCTTTATCCAGGAATCAAAAATCCCCCCAAAAATTCATGTATTAAATTCAAATACCCTTAATAAGGGTCTTGTTATTCATTTGGGGATTTGAACATGTCGATATAGGATTACTATCTCTAATTATCAGAGAAATTTCTATTATTCTGTCACTTAAATCATCACATATCCACTCATGACCATCATGAGGAAATCAGGACTCTCTTGCTTGTATGAGATAGCTTATGGAAGCACATAAAATCTACCTCCAAACCCTAATTGTCATTAATTTTTGGAATAAATTATTTGATTAAATTCCTACTGATAATATTTCATTTCCACTACTCCCTTCACTAATTGAATTTAATTAAGACTAGACATGATTGATATATGAATGTGAGAAAACGTCAGACCCTCCATCCCTCAATTATAAATAAGTGTACTTGCATTAGATAAAGATATCATGGTATGGATAGAATCTATTCATGTTCAATACATACCCATAATTAACACCATTAAAACATAGGCAATAGAGGGCTCAAATAAGTCTTACCAGGCTCTAACAATAGTAAAATATATGTATGTTAGAAAATATACTTATCAGATCACATAAATTTCCTTAAATAGATAAATATAATAAGTCATCTTTATCTATGATAAAATACTAATGAAAGGTTATTTATGTCTTGGGAAAATTCAACAAATGAAAAACTACATTTCATGATATCAAATACATGAGACTCTATATAGAAGGGAATGATTATCATTGAATAATTTTGATTTATATAGGCAATATTGGTCTTCACTAATTTACGTCGATATTAGAATTGTGATTCAAAAGATTAATAATCAATATGATGTTAAATTTATAAGTTACAAAAAATTAGTATATTATATTAATAATAATATTATTAATATTATTGATTTTATTTTCAAGCGGATTCATTCGATGGATTCCATAATTCCATTTGTGTACAATACCCACCACTTCCAACCTCAAACACCATTATACACGTCATATAATAAGGATGTCCATTCCTCATTTACAATATATATATATATATATAAATTTTGATGAATTAATAATTAAATTTCCCTCCCTCATAATTTGTTCCTTCTCCATTAGAAATATTCACTCAACTCGTTACATTTTAAATTTTGATGAAGCATTATTCGAATAAACACATAAAATTGAAGAAAGGCATTATTTAATTTTATTTATTCCATAAATATGTTGGTAGGATAGTTATAATTATTTATATGATATTAATAATTTTAAAATAAAAAAATGGATGGTCTAATTAAAAAAATCAGTACTTATAAAATGTTTAAAAAGACTAACATAGTGTATTTATTAAGGTGTTATAAAATAAATTCATTATTATATTTTAGGAAAATATAATCAAAAGTAGAATAATATATTAATTAATATATTTTACACACCCACATGAGAGATTTATTAATCGACTAAGGTGGGATGTAAATAGAGGTATAAATAATTAATAGATAATATTAATTTAATAAAAAATATTTTAATATATTATATGGATTTTGAATTTATATTAATTAAAATGTATGGTCTCATTATATTATTCTTTAAAATAATATTACTCTGTCTTTATCCATCAATATCATCATGTTAAATCACTCAAAAAAAGAATTAACCCTAATATATATTACATGATGTAATTAAATTACATGCTAATCGATGTTGAAATTTATATCAAATCAATGGATGTCACAAAAATGATTTAATAAAACAATTCAAAAATAGTTTAAAATAATAAGGGGGAGATGATATTCATTAGAATATATCTTATTGAGCGGTTGAAATGTGTATACCTTAGAGAAATATTATAATTTCAATTCAGAATATTTTGATAAAGATATATGTATATTAGAAGAGTTTTCTCTCCCAATGACAAATGATTAGTGGAATGTTTTATGATTCTAAATCTATAAAAGGGTTTGTGACTATAACACTTCTATGTATAAAACTGTAACACAATTATTGTATTTTTATATTGGTGTTAATGATGTCGATATGCATGATATGATAAATGCTTCCTTCCATGAGTCTCACAAAACACTACATTAGAAATATCATTTTCATAGGTATAAAAATAATACGACCACATTAAATCATTACTTTTAGTTTAAAATAACAAAGAAATTTTTATTAAAAATAATAAATGTTTTCGTAATTAATCATTGGTTGCATTTTGAATAGAAAATTCTACATTTTATGAAAATAAAAATAAAACGGGATGAATAAAAGTACAAAACTCACTTGTTGTAACTACATTTCGTGGAATGTGTAACTAAGGATGTGGTCATAGTAGGGTCATTGTAAAAATTAGAATTAGAATAAATAAAATATCATCTATCACACAATGAGTAATATTGAATATTTATTTAACAGAAATAGTTCTAAAGGATTCAATTCTGATGTCTACCAAACACTATAGAATTTTTTGTTCGATAAATAAACCCTTAAAAAGCAGAATGAAGGAAAGATCTCTGGGATATTCTATTAAGGGAAATAATGGGAAGTGAATTATACTAAGAATCATGTGCCACTAAATGATGATTTCTCTTACAAAAATGTTGGTTAAATCTTTATTTGAACATAATGAAACGATATCTAAAAAAAATTAGAATATTTTCAAATGTTATGATATATCATATGGTTTTTAATAATTATTTTCTGTATTTATAAATTTATAATGACTAATTATCTATAAAATGTAATTATTAATACCATTGTATTTGAATTAAATCATTAATATTGATTACATAAACAGAACAAATAATCTCATAAAAGACAGTGAGACTAATATACACAAAATCATATCATTCAATAACATTTTTCCAATATTAATCCAACCAAATATATTATGAATATTGTACTAGGTTAGCTAGATCTAATAAAAAGGACTCTATAAGCAATTGTTTCCTCACCTAATGTGATACAATTATTTATAATAAATTCCTAATTTTTCAAATTCCAAAAACAATTAATGGTTCTATAATATATACCATCATAGGTATGATTCGAATACATTTTTTGAGAAAAATAAAAAAATATGTTTTAATTTATGTCAACTTATTTATTATGAGTATTATACTAGAAAAAATAAAAAAAATTATAAATTATATTTAATTATAAATATATTATTGAAATCAAAATACATATGTGTGTAGAGAATAAGCTATAAAGATTTAATTTTTTGTATGACAAATAAATCATCAATGTTCTATAATGATATAAAATATATTTTAAAATTATAAGAGGAATTGAATAAATTCCCAAAAGATCATTCATGTAATAAAAATTTCATTTTTGCCATGTTCTCTTTGAAAAATGAATATGATACAATCACTAGTTAAAAAAAATATTAAATACCAATTCATATTGGATGAATTCGTATTGATATATGTGATAAATTTATCAATAATGTGAACCATTTAAATATTATAATATATTAATTGAAACATATATAAAATTGTTACACATATGACTATTGTTAATGTTAAATGTATCATTTTCATGATTTCATCTCTAAATAAATATATTAAGAGAATAATTATTTGATTAAGTCACTAAAAAATTAAGCCCTAATAATACTGAAGAATTTACATATCAATATTTTAGTGATTAATATATTGAAATGTATATTACTATAGAGATTATATCTACCTATGTGCATTTTGAGAAAAAGTGTTTTTCAAAATCACTAATAAAACAAATCCATCTCATTACTATACTCTTGATAATTAGAACATAGATTCTAAGATCATTATAGGACAATGAAATATTTAATACTTCAACATTAATTAAAATCATACCATATCAATTTCATATGAACTATCCATCCTAATTTAAATTTTCCTTGGATCTTGATATTTAATACATCTTTTTTTATATTGATATATATATATATATATCAATTTATCCCCCTCAACGTAAAAAAATTAGACCAGAATGAAGGTTAATTATATATATGGGATATAATTTCCCATCAATCAGCTAGTATCTAGAATTTCAAATAGGTTATAAGTATATTTTAAATTTTTTCAATTTCCACATCAATGAAGATTTATTCCCAAATTAAGATAAATAAATGAAACCAATTTATGAGATTTATTGAAATATGAAAACATTATCATTTCCCAACCAACTCACCTAGTAGTTTGATATGGAAGCAAAAAAGATTTTACACTTTTAGGGACTATAAAATAAGTTTCTTATTAAACATACTAATACAAAAGTCATGATTAAATAACAATTACCATTTTTAATGCACCATCTGAAATTACTTCCCTCATGAAATAATTAAATAATGATTTATAGAAATACCGAAAACTTGTCTAAAGTGTGGAAGAATTCTCCACTCTATGTATAATAATCCATGAAGAAAATAATTTTTTATAATTAAAACCCCCTTTATAATAGTGACTATTCCATAGGAAACATGTAATATAAGTATTCTTGATGAAGCATATATTGTTGATCTTACTGTCAACCCACATGTTATAAAAATATCCAATGGTTTTGAAAATTAGGAAATAACATTTAATTATTCCACTATATGTAATATTTATTATCAATGAATTGATGGAAATATTGATGAATTGTTTTCATATTTAATGGAACAGTATATTGAGAATAAAGATCCTATAATAGGGTTTATTAGGGAATGTGAAAATTGAATTTATGAGCATAAATGGAGAAAATAAAATTAGATTGAGTTAAATACACATAAAAAGAAAATTTTCAAAGAAAATATAATTATCACATCCAATTTTGTGATTCATGTTGGAGATTAATTTTTTTTTGAGTAAATTTATTGAATAAAATTAGATTTTAGTAAAACCAATGATCATGTTATCACAATAGGTTTTCCCAATGACCGAGAATAGAATATGTGTAGATATATTTTTTTATAATGGATACCGTTACTTATATATTATCATACAATTATTTGTTATATAATCCAATGCATTTAACAGCTTGGTTTTTAAATTATACCACTGTTCTGATCCATTTTTTGAATAATACATTTTCTCTTAAGATCAGTGTTTGACGAGTTCATGATTTTGAGGTGTTTCTTTCATTAGTATTGACAATGTGGTTATTCATTAGGCTTTCCATGAGGTATTAGAGAAAATTTGTGTTTTGAGGTTGGTAGGTTCCTGCAAATGGTAGGCATGTGGTTTTGGTTAACCATTATGAATAGCCAATGTAACTTTTTTGCATAGGAGTTGGTGATAAAGGCATAGAGCACAGCTTGCACACAGAACATCAAGCACTGCAAAAAGCAAGTGGGGAGGTTGTGTCCTAGGAAATATGTGTTTTCAAAGATGTAACATGGTATTAAACCAAGTGGGAATCACATGGGGGTTCCCATGTATATGCAGTATGGTGAAAATTGTTGCTACATGTTTTGGTAAACTATGCGGCCAAACTGTGTGACCTTCTGAGATCATAAAATCTATGAAATTCATGAACTACCCCTTCTAGATTTTAACCTCGAATCACCAATTCTCCCCCTATCCTATTTTTTCAACCAAAAGTGAGATACTCTCTTTCCCAGTAATCCCCTCCACCTCTCCCGGGGTGTGGGTCAATGATTTAACCAAATTTTTGGGTTATATCTTTAATGTAATACTCCTTCCATCTTCACCCACATCAATCTCCTATCATTTTTTCTTGATATCTCATTCTCCCAAGTTCATGGTTGTATAGGGTTCATGATTCCCTTGGATTAAGTTAGAGTTTTATGTGTTTTTTGGATTCCTATTGTTAGGTTATAGATATTGTATCCTTCATGGTGTGATTTTAAGTCTGTATTGTTGAATCTTAATGAGATTGAGGTTGGTTTCCAATTTCCCATTGAATTTTCATTTAAAAATAATTGTTTCATTATTTGAAAACAATATTAGAAAATAAAATAAATATGTATGTTATTTTAAATTATTTTTGGGTGTTCAAAGTGTTTATTTTTTCCTTTTTATGGAGGTAATAGTGTTGTTTTTTAAATATTTCAGACCAAGTGTTCAATAAACTACCATGATGGATTTTTTTATTTTTGTGTAATATCTAAAGCATGGTTTGGAATGTGGTGGTGGTTAATAAGAAATATGAAATTTTGATTAAAATCATTTTTCTAGAATATTTGATGTGAGTGATTATATGGAAATGTTTTATTATTTTTTCGAATTTTTAAATGTTGTTTTTCAAAATTTTTCATAAATTGATTTGATTCCATGATTTTTTTTTTGAAAAAGTGTGTGATCCCTATTTATAAATTTTGTCAAAATGGTGTTAGTGTAAAATCTAAAAATGGTACTTGTGTAAATATCATGACAAGATTATTATTAAATATTTGCGATGTCCCTTTATTGGATACCTCATGATCCATTTACATAAATGGGTGAGACATAACCACTGTGAAATCCTCAAAACCCATTTACTTATGTGCTCAATGTTGTGTGAAGGAATGTGATTGAACATAAGACTGAATCAATGTCATGCATGTTGTCTGTAATGTTTTATTTAATATATGTGATTGTGATTGGATGATCAATTGGAATAAGTTATCTAACCTCAAATATGGACATGTTGAAATGGAGAATCTAGGAAAACTATTGAATTTTCGAAGAATGATTAATGCACTAGTTAGGTTATGCACTAGCTAGTGGCCTAGAGAAATGGGATATAATTTATTACCATTGTTATGGTATTGTGTCCCTTATTCTATACCATGTAGTGTGTGTAGGATCATGTATGGGTGTTTGGTGACATTAATCGAGGCATACGTTTTCGGATGAGTCAACATGTATTAGTATGTCTTGGATTTTTCATCAGCTGCTCCGATTTTTCCTATGTCAATTAGAACATATTTACTTATGATAGATTATTAATATTCATTATTGATTGGTTAAACTTGTGTGATTTTTTCAATTTTCATTTTTATGTGCTTATTATGGTTCTGTCATATGTAGTGTACTTATTGGTAATGTGAAGAGTTCGTTTTCAAAGGATTATGGAGACTATTTTCTCTTATGAAATTATTTATACTATTTTTTTTCTTTTGAAATTAATGCATCAATTTCATCCTTGAAATATATACTGTTAAATCATAGAAGAAAAAGTTTTTCTTAAAAATAAAAAGTGAAATGGATTTTGTCTGGTTTTAAGCTGGAAAATTTCTGGAAAATCTTACTTTTATATATCACATTTCGAATATGATGTTCTTGTTTCTTTTATTTGAATGTTTGTGCATTGGGAATATATTAACCTAGAATGAATACTGAGTTTTAATACTCACGCATATAGTTTTTTATTTTTTCAAGGTATTGGTTTAGCTTTCATCTAGGCTTTGATCGTCATGAGTGATGGTTTTTCTTTTTGTGGGAGAGTGAACCTCGTGGTCCCATTGGATCATTGCGGTCGTTATGTTTCAATATGATTTTTTTTTTCAATTTTTAATACATTTTTGTTATATTTTTGTACATTTTTTACATTTATACAAATTTGGATATTTTCTTTTTTACTTTTATTTATTTATTTATTTATTATGGTATAAATAACTCAGTCGAATTTCTTTATTGATTTCTAACACTATTTTCTACAACATAGTTATTAAGAACGCCCTTCAGATAGTGTTGTGGACTAAATTAGTTCTTAGGTTAGATGGAATCCCGTATTCATGCATGAAAACACATATCTTATGGAAGTTGTTAAATCATATTTATATGGGTCACATTATAATAAAATCCTATGATAAATCTTGATGGAATCACAATTTATTATGTATTGATTTCAAAACACAACGAACAATATTAAATAATGTTAAAAATAGAAATGATTATTTTTAAAAAGTATGGGTTTATGGTGTATAATCCTAAGAAATAATATATATTAAATATATGTTGTATAAATGATATTGTATTCCTATGTAATTTCACAGATAAGTAAACTTATGTATATGAAATGATTTCTATTTATTTTCATTATATAAATATCATTAAATTTATACAAGATTTTAAATAATAAATAAGAAATTTAAAAGCATTAATTTGTAATGAAGGACCATGATGAAAAAATGTATTTTCATTGTTTAATGTTTGATCATATTCCACAAGGTATATTTTATCATCTGTGATATTATACTAAAATGTTCTTAAAATTATTTAATTAGCATAATGTAAATACATTATGTAATTAAATTTTTTTCATATTTAAATTTTGTGAAATTTTGATGAAAATGAAGAGTTAGTCGGAAAAGAAGTATCTTGCCTTAGTTGCAATGATGAACATATTTATCTAACTTTCCATAAACGTACTGATATATCATTTTATAATAATTAATTCAAATAGTTATGTTTAACTCTTATAATGAGGTATCTTAATGGGATTCACTTTATTTTTTTTAATGTTTTCATCCCAATTGATTTAGTTTTTCCCTATTCTAGAAAATTGGAGAAATAATTTCCTTGTTATTAAAATACTGGTAATTTATCTTGTCCTCATAATGGGTGATTGATGAATGTTTATACATTTATAGTTGGAGGAACAATCAAATCTTGGGGATCACAAAAGATGAAACTCTTTGTACCATATTCAAATCATATAGAAGTTATATCATTATATAACAGATTCTACAAATTTTTTTATTGTGTTTTTTGATTCAACATATTAAAAATTAGGTTTCATTATAATAAAGAGTATCCCAACACTATTATTTGAAGATAATTCTACATGGATAATAAAAATAAATTAATTAATCATAAAAACTGACATAATGAAACATAGACCATCAATATTTTTTTACCTTCAAATATGTGTTAATAACGAAAGGATAAATCAAATTGAAATATTCTTGACCGAGTGATGAGATTTCATATTTTTATTCAAATGCACCACAAATCATGATTTATATAAAACTTTTTCATGATATGTGGATGCATAGATTATATAATTTATATATTTTTTTGAAATTTAAAAATCTAGGGTGTTCTTTATTAATGTAATATATTCTTTATTCAATTATATTTCAATTGGGTATTTATTATAAAAGGGTTTTAATGGGAATCCTCAAAATATGTAAGATATTATAGAGAGGTGCACTTCTGAAGGGGTGGTGTTAAGTTGTCGTTGAATGCAACTTCCATAATTTCGTGGGTGTGGGATGACCACACCACAAAACCCCCACCCATTCATTACATACATTTAAAATAAATGAATTTCCCCTATAAGATGTCTACACAGATACAAATATTTTGGAGAATTGATAATTAGATTTCAATCCCATGAAATTTATTCATTATATTATTAATACATAATCACAACTCATTACATTTTTTTTCATAAAATTTATTCATATGATTATTATTATAATATATATAAATATATTGGAGAATCCAGTACTACCTAAATTTAGCATTCATGTTGTTCCCCCCATTACACTACTTTTTCATATTTATTTATTTCAATGATTGGTAAAGCCCAACCCCAACAACCAGTTCTTTGTGTACAGCAGTGGGCACTAAGGCCACATCCACCACTATCAAAGGCTACAACATGTTCGTTCATTTCATTCACTACCAACCATGAGATGGATTTCACTATCTATCACAATCACAACATAGAGATGACCAAAACACCACTAACCATGTTCAAACTTCTATGAACAGTATGTATGATCCATTCATTACCATCACTTTGAAATTAAAGAGTTAAAATTAATATGAAAAACCTAGTCCTAATTAAATTCTCATAATCTAATTGAATTTGATGGGATAAAATATTTCTAAAGTTTAAATAAATTGTTATCAAAACTCATGAATAAATAAAAAAATTGATCATATCTTATAGAGAAATGTTGATGGTTACTGGCCACGAAAACATGATAATTCTTTTTTTGACCTCACCATAAATGATCAAACAAAACCTCATCTATGTGATGGCATAGAATATTTGTGTTATCCTCCTACACATAAAATGAAAGGTAATGTAAATGTGACGGGAGAATTAATATTTAATAACAGATAATTAAAATAAAATAAAATACTAACTAATGCTACTTTCGACAGATCAGTCTCTCGAACTCTGATGAGAAACCATATTATTTCACCACAAGGTAAACATGGAATTCAATTCCCAAAAGTGGTTTTATTTTTCACATCCAATACCTAGCTAAAACATATCATTAATTTATCATCTTAGGTGACTGTAGGCTAAATTTTAAATATTTATACTCAATAAAATGTCATTGAGGCCCCATTATGACCATCTATTCACACCGGGTCCACTGATAGCTAATTACCACAACCCAAATTCATGGTAACATTAAAAGTATTTTCACGAGGTAATTTGAAAATGTAAATTTAATGTTTTAACCATTTAATTGGGGCTAGGGGATAAAAATACCCAATCAGACATGTATTATTTAATAAAATAGGGTTTGTTATATCCTCCCCAACATTGAGACTTCTCATCCTCATAAATGAATCATCTATATTAGTTCACCAAGAATCCCAAAACCCAACCTCCCAATGAGAGATATAATATTGACACATGATCTCTTCCAACTTTTATTTGTCAACACATTTACATGGAACTGGAATATAAACCTATTCTGAAACACATACTATAACAACATAAACATTTATCAATTTAATATCCATTTTATAATTATTTCATATGGTAAAAAACACATAAAACACATAGATATTCCAGTAAAAAAATTATTCTCATAAATGATGATTTAAATATGTGATATTTTCAAAAATTAAGATACCTATACTGATAGAAAAATAAATTGATTATTGTAGTATAAACATGACCATTAAGAAATTTTATCGACCAAAAGAATAATAACCTCACTTATAAATGTATAAATAATTTTTTTCTATCTTATAAATAAAATATTCTTTATTTATTTATTTTAATAAGTATATCATTTTTTTAAAAATGATAAATATTGTGTTAGTATATTTTTGAAAAATAAAAATGATTTTACATTTTTTTAGTCAATATACTTTTTTAAAAGAAAATTTCCTTCATAAAATAAATCATTAAATTAATATTTTATTGTGTTATAATTATAATATAATTTTATGAGACATTAATTAATTTTTCAATGTGAAATAAAATTAATTATAATTTTAAAATCATTATTTTATGAAGAGATGATGATTTTTATTAAATAGTATTTTTTATCCAAATTAAATAATTTTTTTTATAAAAAAGTGAACATTTTTCAATTCATCAGGTGGAGAAATGAATTGGGTGATTTTTTTTCATTTTTTCTAAAATAATTGAATTTTCTATGAATATTGAAATATGGTAAATTACTATATATGATCCAAACATAATTTTTTGATTCATGGATTATATATGGATGATTTATGCCTTTTATATAGAACTATACTTCTTTCATTAGTTTTTTAAGTCATGGTAATTAAAAATTTCATAATATTTGATCAAAAATATTAAACAAATGAATTAAATTATCAAAAAACTTCTATTTTCCTATATAAATACCACACTTCTCCAAAAAATACCAAATAAAAAGAGATTTTCAAATTCAAAAAAATCATAATCCTTGTCTTCTACCCAACATCTATAATCATTTGTCTCAAAAAATGTCCAAATTCTATTTCCCAATCCTCTACTTCATGCCCATGATCATTAGTCTCACCTAATCTATCTAAAAATGTATGATTACTATAGTACCATATATATCATTGAATTTTATTATTTTAATGAAATAATTCATCATCAATCCTCTTAGAATCCTCCTTTTATTCAGGTAATAAAATACCATCCTTATGATGTTGATTTATCGCCTTCGAGGATGAAAAGTTTTCAATTTCCATTACCTCTGTCAAGGATAGTCTTAAAATCATTATAATGGTTCAAATAGGCTATAAAATTTATTTTATCTCTATTTATTATTTTTTGAAACAAAAAATATATGTATTATAAAATAAAATAACAAAACATCTTTTTAATGAGCGAAAAACTGCAAAAATAATAAAATGTTTATCATTAATGTTATATATAATGAATTATCCTCCAGAAATAAAACCCAATGATATCAAAAAATTTAATATTATATAAGTTCATTAATAACGTATAATTTAAATTATAAATAATTATTCGTATTTACAAGATCTTCATTGCATATTTATATATAAATTTATAATGAAAACAAAGAAAATAATATCTCCTATTATATGGAATTGAACACTAAAACTCTAAAAATACCATCAATAAAAATAATAACATTATAAAAAAACAACATGTAAAAGAGGATATTTATTAAATAATTAATTTATTTTATTTTATCATTTAGGACAAAATGTGAATAATTACTCCAGATTTTATTTTAGGGGATTCTCAAACCCAACTACATTTCCTTGGGTTTTCCCTCTTGCACACCAATCAATGAATGGTTATTATTTTAATGTTCCAAAAAATTCATTTCAATATATTTCATTAAATTTTTTAGAATATTGATTTTTTCTCCATGATTATATGATGAACATAAATATTTTCCAACGAACGCTTCTTTTAAAATCACTTCTTTTACTTCTTGAGAAATTGTCTATTCTTCACACAAGATTTTTGATTCTAATGCCAAGTATGATATTACCTCTTTTTTATAGGAATGCCAAACTTTATTCATGATGTATATTTTATTAAATGAAATCCAATACTTTTCCATGTGGGTTTTAATGATTTATGTACATTATACATGGCATTCATTATTATGTAAAAGTTATGATATGATGGGTATAATCAAAAATATGTAGCATTCCAATGCATTGGGTAACATGATGTGTGTCATGATATATTGTTCGATATGGGTTAACATGAATCTAGATTTGTTCTTAATTATGATGTTACAAATCTAAAAATATGTTATGCGCGAAAATGAGGTATGAATTCTTCACAAATATCTCTGGTTTTTGATAAAAAAATACATCTACTATCAATACTAAAACAGGCTTCCTCCAAGTGTACAAGACTCATTCCCCTTGATCCACGTCCACTTACAATAAAAATCCCTCCACTTTCCCATCCACCCCCCTGTGATGAAATCGGTCGTCCCACGATGGCCTTCGCACATCCGCTAAGCTACCTCAATACCTCCCTCAAGCATAGGAGTTCCTCTGTTCTTAGATAATATTTGATGCTCAAGCTCGATTCCTCCATCTCTGGGATTCCCTGGATGAGCTTCCCTCGATGGGCTTCCCTATTCCACAGCACGACCTCACTTCCTCGACTAAACATAAGGTATCGTCCAAACATCGATATGATTTGCGATCAAATCCTCTTTCAAGAAAGATTATTCCCCTAATGTTTCCGCTCCTCTCCACGAATCCCCTCTCCTTAACCCCTTCCTTATTCTCCCCTGCATCGTGCACTGCTCCTACTGGCGATTATAGGACTACTTGTAGGTTTGGTTTTCAAAGCCCATTTCAGCCTCTACTCCTAGAGGATCATCAACATTCATCAGCTCCGATTCCGCTAGCTCCGCCTCTTCCTCCTCCGTGCTTCTGAAAAAACCCTAGAATAGATTATTCTCTGAAAAATATTCACTTTTATCAATTGAACTATATCAGAAGATTGTGTTCATCTCAGCACCTAGGTTTTACCGAATTCATTAATTTATCCCTCCTTCACTATATTATGTTATATCCTTTGAAGTAAACCAGTAGTATGTATGAATCTTCTCCTTTAGTGATTTCATTATGTGGTTTTAGATACATGCATATATTTCATTTTTAGAGAACTTCTTGGATCTAAATTGGTTCATTATTATGCTAGGATTTCACTATAACAGATTTAAGATGATTTCCATATGTTTTTTCATTGGTTTTTTTATGATCAATTTTTTTGGTATCAACCACTGTTTTTGAATCTTATTCATGGGAATATCTACAATAATTTAAATTATATAGAATTGGGTTTCATGTTTAAATGTTTGGATCTATGAGTCTCATGAAAATAGTGAGTGTTATGAGGAGATCAATTTAGGATGAAAAAAACTACATAGACCTAAAAAAGTCTTCCAACCGTAGAATCAGTTGTCCCAACCCCCTTCCTTCAAAGATGCCCCTCCTGAGCTGGCAATGGTGAAAGGTAGATAATGACCACCGAGTCCCGCCTCCAGTAGGCCCTGGGGTGGCGACTAGCACCAAGGGTATGAGTTTCTCACATGTATGGGAGGCATTACCCTTTTTATATTTAGGATTGGGAAATAGGACAAGTCAGCCACCAAAAAGGAAAAAGAACAAGGGTGCAGAAAAGAAACCCAAACCAGTCCCATATGCATGTATAAATAAAACTGAATCAGGTACAACTACAAGTAAGCTCAAAGTACAAGTAAGTACAATACCAAAAGAAAACAAGAAAACAGCAACTGCACACCTCTAACTGCCTGAATAGTAGGGTCCCGCACGGCCCTGGTAGTCCTCCTAAAAACCTGAAAGCAACGTTGGGTGAGCATACAAGTATACTCAGTAGGAAACCTAAAGCTCTCGTGCACAAGTGTGGAGACATCCTAATATCCCGTGAGAAAGAAAGAAGAGCCAAAATCTAGAAAGGAAAACTATCCACCCATCCTCACTAGTCACACTCACCAAGTAACACAAGAAAGTACAGTATATATAAAGAACAAAGGTATTGGGTACACCGCACCATTTCCCACTGGTTATTGAGACATCCTACGCATCGAACAAATCCCACAAATCGCACTGTAGTCCCACTGCCACTCTCCGCCCTCACACACCTGGGCCACAACTGTCACATCCCGCCTGCACACACCTGGGCCTCAGAAACCGATATCCCTCCCGCAGACACCTGGGCCACAACAACCATCCCGCCCTCAGACACCTGGGCCTCATCCTGAAGATTCTTGGGAAAACAAACCTTCCCGAAGAGTCTTGGGCTAAAAGCATCTCCCTCAAAACCTACCTGAAGGGTCTTGGGTGTAAGTTCGCCTCAGGCCATTATAGCCTATCGAAACATACCCGAAGGATCTTGGGTGAAAGTTCTCCTGAAGCCATTACAACCTCCGCTAGGAAAGGGAGCAGAAAGGATCTAATAACCAGCCACTAATGGAAGTGTTGGGAAAGACACCCTCCCCCATGAAATGGGGGTGTTCGGAACTAAGTGCTCAACATGGGCGTGGTGCGATAAAAAAACAAAGCTACAATTGTATATATATATATACCAAACACACAGCATAACCTATGGGTTCTAAATAGAGAACAGAGCACATGCCTCAGCACTGCTATCACGAAACATGCATACAACAACCAAACATCCCCAACCCCATTTTGGTTTTCATATTTCAAAGCATTTGTTTAACAATTCTTACTACCGGGAAACTATCATCTAGATAAAACCTTTCACAAACATATCCCTTCCATCCACAACCAAAGTTAGGTAAAACGCAAGCAACCACATGCCATCTCACTTATATCAGATTACCATAACAACTTTTAATTCAATTCCATCACAACATCCAATCATTAATTTCAAAGTTCCACACTTAAAACATTTTCCACACACAAAACATTTTCCACATTTGAAAAAACTTTCCATTTCAAAGAACTTTCCATAATCAAAACACTTTTTATGTTTAAAAGATTTTTTCAAAAAAACAACAACCACTTTCCATTCTAAACCCCACCGTTCACAAATTCATTTCACACATCCTCATTCCCATCATTAACCAATTCCACAAGGTCACCACCCATCATCGCAGCCCCGCTGCCAGTATCACATCACACAACCAATCCAGAAAAAAAAAACCATTTTCCAAAACAACCAAACCAAACCAACATGTTCATTATTCCATTTTATTCAACCGGGGTGATCACACAGGGTTTTCATTTTCCTTTTATTAGCCAATATTTACGTGATTATACAAATTCCATGTTTCAACAAAACCATCCACAAAAACAGTCCAGATAAACATTGCGAAAACAAAGACCGCCAATGGCCGTGATTTTCGGTAGGCAAAATCCTTTCAATTCACAATCATAATCAGAGGATAAAAGAAATGGGAAAGAAACAGAAACAACACAAATTCCACAAAACCCTTTCTTTATCCGGTTACTATCTTTATTTAAAGTTCAACTACATCTCATAGAGAAAAAGAAATATCCCACCCCGCATGTTTCACCAAGCAGAGAGACGAAGGTAATCTTCTACCTCAACAGGTTTCGCGAGAACAACCACCCCGAGGACTTGATCACCCCTTCCGACGACTACGCCTTCTCGTGGATGCTGTGACTCAACAGCACTAACAACCAAGGGAGATTACATTTAGGTCTATGGTGCTACTTTCCATATCATAGAAACAAGAGATCGAAAGAAAGGTGTAGATCGTACCTTTAAAAGACGTTCGTTGAAAAGTGTCACTCCCGTTCGACACAGAGAAAGCCTTTTTGGAGAAGAAAGGACTAAGGAAAAGATGACAAGTCCAGGCTTAGAATCTTTGTCTCATCGTTATGATCCCATGGCCGCAGACAGATCGTAAATCGGAGCCCGGACAGAGAAGTTATGGGAGAAAGAAGTTGGTGGTCTTGGGAGAGATCCGCCTGGACAAGACAGGGGAGGAGAGGTGCGCTCCCAAGGAGGAGCCGACCCCTCCTTTTATAGGCATGAAAAGCCGAGGTACACGGCGTGTAATTTAATGGTACACGGCGTGCACTCGGTCGTTTCACACGGTCTCCACATGGCTTCTGATGCGGCGCTTACGCAGCACGCAGCCGTTTTACTGGTCAACACACGCCTTGCGGATAACGCTTACGCGGGGAAGAGATACACGACGTGGAAAATAGGATATACGGCGTGTACACATTTATTTCACACGGCAAGGACACGGTTGGGACATGCCACACGACCTTTGACTGGTCAACACATGCTTTATGGGATCCGCATACGCGGGGAAAGACTACACGGAGTGTATTTTGGGGAACACGGTGTGTACACACTTATTTTACATGGAAGGAACATGACCTCAACACAGGGTATACCCAGAAAAGTAGTACACGGCATGTACTCAAACTACACGGCGTCTAGTTTCGAAATTCTGGGAAGTGTGGGAAAAGTCCATTCTTCCCTCCGGAACTCTTCAAGACTTCTTTTTTGACAAAGGAGTGGGCCGGAGAGGTCCGGACCATTACATCATATACCTCTTAATACATTCTCGTCCCCAAGAATTCAAAACCAACCCGGAAGATCCCAATGAGATACCTCTTAGGGATCTCGCTATAACAAGGGTCCAACAAACAATTATATGAGTTAGGAATCCCCTTTTCCTATGTCAAGATATTATCCGCTTTAGACGGCACTGACTCGTCTGCATGGGTTTAATCACATCCTCATTAATGCGTCTTGATTAAGGATCAGGTTTTTCCCTTCCCATACATATGGACAAGCCATACACTTCCCGAGAACAAGGGATAAAAGGTCTCACAACCAACATGCCAAACATTTTATATATCAAAGGTACAGAGTAACATCAACATACAAAGGAAAGCACAAGTCAAAACAACTCCGGGTACTGAGCGTGCATCTGGGTCTCCCGCTCCCAAGTGCTCTCCTCAAGGCCTCCATGCCTCCATAACACACGATCCCAGCCGGTGGTTCGTCCACTGAGCACTTTCTCCTTGTGATCCTCGATCCTGACTGGTCGCTCCTCAAAGGTCGCGTCTTCTCCCACAACTAGCTCTCCCCAGTCGATGACGTGAGAGTCGTCATGTAAGTACTGATGAAGCAGGGAGACATGGAAGACGTCATGGACCTTCTCCAACCGAGGTGGCAGGGCTAGCTGATATTCCACCTCTCCAACACACCTCAACACCTCGAAAGGTCTGATGAACCTATGGGAGAGCTTACCCCCCTTCCCGAACCTCCGCTGCCCCCGTCGAGGGGAAACCTTCAAGAACACATGATCTCCCACCTCGAAATCCAAGGGCCTCCTCCAACGATCAGCATAAGACTTCTGCCGGTCCTGAGCTGCTTTCATCCTTTCCCGCACAAGTTGGACTTTCTCTGTTGTTCTCTGCACTACTTCTGGCCCAAGAGTACCAGTCTCACCAACCTCTGCCCAGCAAATGGGTGAACGACATGGTCTTCCATACAAAGCCTCAAAAGGCGCCATGCCAATAGTAGAGTGGAAGCTGTTGTTGTAGGAAAACTCTACTAAAGGCAAGTGTCGCACCCATGATCCTCCGAAATCCAGAACACATGCTCACAGCATGTCCTCCAACGTCTGGATAGTTTGATCTGTCTGCCCATCAGTCTGAGGGTGGAAAGCAGTGCTAAGGCATAGCTGGGTGCCAAAAGCATGCTGTAACCCCTCCCAGACTCGTGAGGTGAACCGAGTGTCCAGATCCGAGATGATAGTCTTTTGAACTCCATGCAAACGTACCACCTCATCCACGTACCTGTGTGCTAAGGTACTCACAGGTCCCGACTTCTTGATGGCTAAGAAGTGAGTGGATTTCGTCAGTCAATCCACCACTACCCAGATATCATCATACCCTCCCTGAGATCTGGGTAGTCCTGTGACGAAGTCCATCTAGATGTCATCCCACTTCCACTCGGGAACATCTAAAGGATGCAACAATCCACAGGGAACACGATGCTCGACCTTCACCTGCTGACATACTATGCATCTAACCACAAACTCTGCCACTGCCCGTTTCACCCCAGGCCACCAAAACTGTCCCCTCAGGCCTTGGTACATTTTCAAAACACCTGGATGTACCCCCAAGGCTGAGATATGGAACTCTCGGAGGACTTCATCATGCATTGCTTCGGGAAAAAAACCATCCATGAAAGAGCATCTGATGTCAGCTGTCCTCCGACCATCCTTCCGGAGCGTTCCCCTGATCGACACGATCCCGCATCACTTCCACCTTCGACAGGTCCACTGATACTCCATGCTGAGACACCACGTGTCCAAGGAAGTGTACTTCTTTCATCATGAACATACACTTCGACAACTTCCCATAAAGATGGTGGTGCCGAGGAACTTCCGAGATAGCCCTGAGATGCTCAACGTGCTCCTCCTTTTATCTTGAGTAGACCAGGATGTCGTCGATGAACACAATGACAAACCGGTCCAGGAACTCTCGGAAGACAAAGTTCATAAGACCCATTAACACAGCTGGTGCATTCGTAACCCCAAACAGCATCACTAAAAACTCAAAATGCCCATATCGGCACCTGAAAGCTGTCTTCAGGATGTCACTGTCCTTTACCCTCAGCTGATGATATCCCGACCGCAGATCAATTTTATAAAACCAACCTGCTCCCCTCAGTTGGTCGAAAAGATCATCTATTCTTGGAAGGGGGTAACGGTTCTTGACTGTTACCTGATTCAACCTCTGGTAGTCTATGCATAGCCTGATACCACCATCGGCCTTCTTCACGAATAGAATCGGAGCACCCCATGGCGACACACTGGGTCGAACGAAACCCTTCTCTATCAGATCGTCAATCTGAATCCGCAACTCCCGCAACTCCGAAGGTGCCACCCGATAAGGAGACATCAAGATCGGACGGGCACCCGGTTGTAAGTCTATCCCAAACTCAACATCACATCGGGGGGGGGGGGGGGGGGGGTAGAGTCACAACCTCTTCGGGAAAGACATCGAGGAACTCCCCAACAACCTCTGGGACATCCATCATATCTGTATCAACTAGAGCCACTAATATTCCATCCAAAAAGGAAAAGAGAGGCTTCGCATGCCGGCTTCCCGCCTGGTAGCTCTTCTCGCCAACAAAAGTCACACGCTGCCCATCCATGTCGGAGAACACGACTCTTCTTCGGAAGAATTCGATGATAGCACTAATAAAGGACAGCCAGTCGATGCCTAAGATGACGTCATATGGCTACATCTGTAGCAAAAGAAGATCTCCAATAGACCGATTTGGTCCCAACGTCAGCTCACATCCCCAGCAAACACAATACAAGCGGGTCTGACCTCCAATAGGTGTACTCAGTACCATGGGTATAGAAAGTCTCTCTACGTCTAGATCCAAAGCATGGGCTAGACTGGGTGCAACAAAAGAGTGCGATGTTCTTGAATCGAACAAGGGTGAAAAAAGAGTTCTGAACAAACAAATCGTACCTCGCACCACCTCTGGTCCTGCCGGAGCTGCCATCTCTACTGCGTGCGACTGCCCACGCCCGGCTCCTATGCCTCTCTGATGTCGAACACCTCCCCGACCACGCCCTGGTCGAGGACCCTGAGGATCACCCTAAGGTCGGCCTCCTCCTGCAGGGTCTACCCTCGGAGGGCCCTGCTGCTGCTGAAAGGGCCTCGCCGGCAACTGCTGCTGAGGCGGGTACGGATCCTACCCACCTCCACCGAACTGAGCTCTGGTCGGGCACCGACTCCGGATGTGCCCGAAACCTCCACAAGAAAAACACTTCAGTCCTGGGATCGAGAAAGAAGGATGAGGGACCGAGGATCTGAACTAGAACTGCTGGGGCCTGCTCCCCACTGGCCTGAACCTGGAAGGTCCGGTCGCAGGAGGTCTGCTGTTGACTGCCATCCCCTTCGATGGACCCGCCTGGATCCCTTCTCGGGGTGCACCTCCCTGCAAGTGCATCCTCTCTACAACTTTCGCCTTCTTCTACATAGCCATGTATGTCGGAAGGGTGAAGGGGTGACAACATACTAGAGCGGAGGACGAAGTGCCTCCTCCAAACGGCTCGCCTAAGACTCCTCATCTGGAAAGAGTTCCGGATCAAAGCGTAAGAGATTCTTGAACTTAATCCCCAACTCTCGGACCATCATACTCCCCTGCTGAAGATAGAGTAACTCTTGACACTTCTCCGCTTTGATCAAAGAAGAAAGGAATTCCTCTCGGAACTCCTTCTCGAAGTCAGCCCATGGAATCTCTGCCTCCTTCCTCCCTCCAAGGTAGAGCACCCACCACTGGCGCGCCGCGCCTCTCAGCTGACTAACCGCTATGGGGACCCAGTACTCTCTCGGAGCACGGATCAAGGTGAAAGCAATCCCTAGCTCTTCAAGACACCCCTCCGTCACCAGGTTTGATGTACTTCCCTCGTACTTCTTGAGAGTCTGACGTCGGAATGAATGGAGGGTCTTCTGCCACTGGCTCTCTTCCTCCTCTCGATCGATCCTCAGCTGATCGACCGCATGAATCTGCTGGGCCTCGGCCACCTGAGCAACCTGGGAACGCTTTCTAGGTTCCATAGTTGTACGGTAAACAAAGAAAATCTAAGCCTGAGTAGTAAGGAGATTTCTCAAGGGTTTATTTTATCATTTCACATTATTCCCAGAACGCCCAAATCAAGTAAAACACAATCATGATGATGCATGTACCTTTCCTAGGGTTTCTACCCTGAAATCAATATAGCATCACCTGGTTGTTCGGTAGGCTCAGAGTCCTTGCATCGGATCACGGGGGGCCCTAAAATCTCGTGTCCTAGCTGGTATATCCTGGCCTAAGTCACACACCAAGATTAATTAACACTATTTCCCTACCATCCCATGCAATCCTCATTGTTCCTAACTCCAGACTCCATCCTATCTCTCAACCATCAGCAACTGATACCATTCTGTCACGAACCCCTTCCCTCAAAGATGCCCCTCCGAAACAGGCAATGGTGAAAGGGAGATAATGACCCCCGAGTCCCGCCTCCATTAGGCCCCGGGGTGGCGACTAGCACCAAGGGTATGAGTTTCTCACAAGTATGGGAGGCATTACCCTTTTTATATTTAGGATCGGGAAATAGGACAAGTCAACCACCAAAAAGGAAAAAGAGCAAGGGTGCAGAAAAGAAACCCAAACTAGTCCCATATGCATGTATAAATAAAACTGAATCAGGTACAAGTACAAGTAAGCTCAAAGTATAGGTAAGTACAATACCAAAAGAAAAAAAGAAAACAGCACACAGCTCCAACTACTAGACTAGTAGGGTCTCGCACGGCCCTGGCAGTCCTCCTGAAAACCTGAATGCAACGTAGGGTGAGCATACAAGTATACTCAGTAGGAAACCTAAAGCTCTCTTGCACATGTGGGGAGACATTCTAATGTCCCGTGAGAAAAACAGAAGAACCAAAATCTAGCAAGGAAAAATATCCACCCAGCCTCACTGGTCACACTCACCAAGTAACACAAGCAAGTACAATATATATATAGAACAAAGGTATTGGGTACCCCGAACCATTCCCCACTGGTTATTGAGACATCCTACGCATCGAACCAATCTCGCAAATCTCACTGCAGTCCCACTGCAACTCTCCGCCCGCACACACCTGGGCCACAACCACCATCCCGCCCGCAGACACCTAGGCCTCATCCTGAAGATTCTTGGGAAAACAAACATTCCTGAAGAGTCTTGGGCTAAAATCATCTCTCTCAAAACCTACCCGAAGGGTCTTGGGTGTAAGGTTGCCTCTGGCCGTTATAGCCTATCGAAACGTACCCGAAGGATCATGGGTGTAAGGTCGCCTCAATCCATTACAGCCTCTGCTAGGAAAGGGAGTAGAAAGGAGCTAATAACCAGCCACTAATGGATGTGTTGGGAAAGACACCCTCCACCCATGAAATGGGGGTGTTCGGCACTAAGTGCTCAACACTGGCGTGGTGCGATAAAAACACAAAGATACAATTGTATATATATATATATATATATATATATATATATATATATATACCAAACACACAGCCCAACCTATGGCTTCTAAACAGAGAACAGAGCACGTGCCTCGGCACTGCTATCACGGAACATGCATACAACAACCAAACATCCCCAACTCCATTTAGGTATTCATATTTCAAGGCATTTGTTTAACAATTATTACTATAGGGAAACTATCATCCAGATAAAACCTTTCACAAACATATCCCTTCCATCCACAACCAATGTTAGGTAAAACGCAAGCAACCACATGCCATCTCACTTATATCAGATTACCATAACAACTTTTAATTCAATTCCATCACAACATTCCATCATTCATTTCAAAGTTCCACACATAAAACATTTTCCACACACAAAACATTTTCCACATTTGAAAACACTTTCCATATGAAAGAACTTTCCATAATCAAAAAACTTTTTATGTTTAAAAGAATTTTCCAAAAAAAACAACCACTTTACATTCCAAACCCCACCGTTCACAAATTCATTTCACACATCCTCATTCCCATTATCAAACAATTCCACAAGGTCACCACCCATCATCGCAGCCCCGCCGACAGTATCACATCACACAACCAATCTAAAAAAAACTATTTTCCAAAACAACTAAACCAAACCAACATGTTCATTATTCCATTTTATTCAACCGGGGTGATCACACAGGGTTTTAATTTTCCTTTAATTAGCCAATATTGAAGTGAATATCCAAATTCCATGTTTCAACAAAACCATCCACAAAAACAGTCCAGATAGATATTGCGCAAACAAAGGCCCCCAACGGCCGTGATTTTCAGTAGGCAAAATCCTTTCAATTCACAATCATAATCAGAGGATAAAAGAAACAAGAAAGCAAAAGAAACAACAAAAATTACCCAAAATCCTTTCTTTATCCGGTTATTATCTTTATTTAAAGTTCAACTGCATCTCATAGAGCAAAAGAAATATCCCACCCCACATGTTGCACCAAGTAGAGAGACGAAGATAAACCCCTACCTCAACAGGTTTCGCGAGAACAACCACCATGATGACTTGATCACCCCTTCTGACGACTACGCCTTCTCATGGATGCTATGACTCAACAGCACTAACAACCAATGGAGATTCCATTTAGGTCTATGGTGCTACTTGACATAGCATAGAAACAAGAGATCGAAAGAATGGTGTAGATTGTACCTTTAAAAGGCGTTCGTTGAAAAGTGTCTCTCCCGTTTGACACGGCGACAGACTTTTTTGAGAATAAAGGCCTAAGGAAAAGATGACAAGTCTAGGCTTAGAAGCTTCTTCTCGTCGTTACGATCTCGTGGCCGCAGACGGATCGTAAATCAGATCCCGGACGGAGAAGTTATGGGAGAAAGAAGTTGGGGGTCTTGGGAGAGCTCCGCCTAGACCAGAGAGGGGAGGAGAGGTGCGCTCCCAAGGAGGAGCCGACCCTTCCTTTTATAGGTGTGAAAAGCCAAGGTACATGGCGCGTAATTTAATGGTACACGGCGTGCACTCGGTCATTTCACATGGTCACCACACGGCCTCTGACGCGGCGCTTACGCGGCACGCGGCCGTTTGACCGGTCAACACACACCTTGCGGATAACGCTTATGCGGGGAAGAGATACACGGCGTGTAAAACAGGCTATACGACGTGCACTCATTTATTTCACACGGAAAGGACACATCTTGGACACGCCACACGACCGTTGACTGCTCAACACACACTTTAAGGGATCCGTGTACGCGGGGAAAGACTACACGGCGTGTATTTTGGGGAACACGATGTGTACACACTTATTTTACGCGGAAGGAACACGACCTCAACATGGGGAATACCCGGCAGAGCAGTACACGACATGTACTCAAACTACACGGCGTGTAGTTTTGAAATTCTGGGAAGTGTGGGAAAAGTCCATTCTACCCTCCTAAACTCTTCAAGACTTCTTTTTTGACAAAGGAATGGGCCAGAGAGGTCTAGACCATTACATCAGTGTAGGTTCGTCAATGGCCAGGACTAGAAACATATCATTAGTTTCATACTAGAATACTGTCTCAATGCATTATCACATTTTGAAAATTAATGGTATCATGTTCTTTGTGTGACATCCTATGTATGGATTCTTTTTATATCAGGAGTTGGGTTCACATTGAGAAATAAGTATTTTAATGGGAAGGTATTGGTTAAAATGAAATAGGTAACTGGAAATTGGTTTGGTACTATCACTGCTTCTTAGGTATTCTTCTTCAATATTCTAAACTGAATATTGGTCTGATATTTTTTCTGGTAAAATCTCCTGTTTTCATTGTTCTTGGTTATGTGTTAAATGCATACCAAATTTTTTGATCTTTTTTCTCTCACATGTCTACTTATTGGGATTTGTTTTTTTTGTGGCAACTGATGTATGGAATCTATTGATGAATGTGTATGGGCTTATGGAATGAATGACTATCATTTACAATAATGGAGGAGGATAAAAATAAGTGACACATATAATTTACTACTCAAGGAGGTTTGATCCTATTGTTTTATTACCTTCTCATTCTTAATTTACATTTGATTTTTGGATTAGGACTCATCAATTTTATATTGTTTATAACTCAAGGGGTTATTGATACATCAATAATCATGTGCTTCTTGTGTTTTACTTGATAGTACATGAATTTGGATTTAATTGGTAGGTATGAGTTGTTTTGGTTATTTTTTTTCCTGTGCATGTTCAATTCATAATGTTTTTGTTTTTCAGCAACCAAGGTTTAATTTTTTAATATTCAATATTATATTCATGCATTTACTTTGGCCTTTTGTTATTTTATAATTTCTTAAATTGATATAGCTGAATAGCTTTGGTATACCCAAATGTTTCAGTTTTAAAATTTTTTAATCAATTTGCTTATAATTATTGATTAGAAATATGTTTCATGTTGAATTGTTTGGATATATGAGTCTCATGAAAATTTTTAGTGATATGAAGTGATCGATTTAAGATGAGGAAACCGATTTGAGCTTAAAAATTCTTCCAGTCATAGAATTATTGTAGGCGTGTCAATGGCGAGGACTAGAAAAAAATGTTCATGGGAGTATTGAATGAATGACATTGATTTACAATCATGGAGGATGATAAATATAAACAACACATTTAATTTATGGCTCAAGGAGGTTTGATCCTGTTGTTTTATTACTATCTCATTCTTCATCTACATTTGATTTATGGATAAGGACACATCAATTATTTATTGTTTAGAACTCATGGGGTTAATGATACATCAATAATCATGTGCCTCTTGAGTTTTACTTGATAGTAATTGAATTTTTCTTTAATGGGTAGGTATGAGTTGTTTTGGGTGTTTTTTCCTTTGCATTAATGTTCACTTCCTATTGTTTTTTTCGACAAGAAAGGTTTCATTTTTTCATATCCAATATTTGATTCTTGCATTTCCTTTGGCCTTTTTTTATTTAATGATGTCTTAAATTGATCTTGCTGAACATGTTTTGTATACCCAGATTTTCCAGTTTTTAAAATTTCTAATCAAATTGCATATATTTTTAAGATGAGGAAACTGCATTGACAGAAAAAAGTCATATAGTTGTAGAATCATTGTAGGTGCATCAATGACCAGGATGAGAAACATATCTTCAGTTTAATACTGGAATAGTGACTCAATGCATTCCCACTTACAGATAATTAATGGTATTGTGTTCTTTGTCTAGCATATAATGTATGGATTCTATTGATTTCAGGAGTTGGGTTCATATTGAGAAATGAGTATTTTTGTGGGAAGGTGTCGAATCAAATGAAATAGGTACCTGCATATTCATTTGGTAGTATCACAACTTCTTATGTATTCTACTTCAATATTCTAAACTGAATATTAGTCTGAGATTTTTTCTGGTATAAACATCTCTTTTCATTGTTCTTTGTTATATGTGTAAATGCATACTAGATTTTTTGTTCTGTTTTCTCATACATGTATACTTATTGGGATTTGTTTTTTTGGTAACTGATGTATATAATCTATTGATAAATGTGCATTGGCTTATTGAATGAATGCCTTTGATTTACAATCATGGAGGTTGATAAACATAAGCGATACATATATTTTACTGGTCAAGGTGGTTTGATCCTATTGTTTTATTACCATATCATTCTTCATCTACATTTGATATGGACAACGACTCATCAATTATATATTGTTACAACTCAAGGGGTTAATGATACATTAATAATCATGTGATTCTTGAGTTTTACTTGACAGTACTTTAATTTGTCTTTAATGGGAATGTATGAGTTGTTTTGGTTATTTTTTCCTGTCCATTAATGTTCAATTCCTATTGTTTTTTTTTCTTCAGAAAGCTAGTTTTAATTTTTTTCATATTCAATATAAGATTCTTTCATTTCCTTTGGCCTTTTGTTATTTATTATTTCTTAAATTGATCTAGATGAACATGTTTGGTATACCGAGATTTTCCAGTTTTTAAAATTTTTAATCAAATTTAATATATTTGTAAGATAAGGAAACTACATTGACCTAAAAAAGTATTCCAGTCGTAGAATCAGTGTTGGTGCATCAATGGCTAGGGCTAGAAACATATCATCAGTTTCAAACTGAAATAGTGACTCAATGGTTGCTTACTTACAGAAAATTAATGGTATTATGTTATTTGTCTAGCATCAAATGTATGGATTCTTTTTATTTCAGGAATTGGGATCACATTAAGAAATGAGTATTTTTATGGGAAGGTATCAGATCAAATGAAATAGGTACCTTGATATTCATTTGGTACTACCACTGATTCTTATGTATTCTACTACAATATTCTAAATTGAATATTAGTTTGAGATTTTTTTGGTATTAACTTCTCTTTTCATTGTTCATTGTTATATGTGTAAATGCATTCTGGATGTTTTGATCTGTTTTCTCTTACATGTCTACTTATTGGGATTTGTTTTTTTGGTAACTGATGTATGGAATCTATTGATTAATGTGCATTGGCTTATTGAATGAATACCTTTGATTTACAATCATGGAGGAGCATAAACATAAGAGAGACATATAATTTACGGCTCAAGGAGGTTTGATCCTGTGGTTTTATTACCATATCATTCTTCATCTACATTTGATTTATGTATAAGGAATCATCAATTTTATATTGTTTAAAACTCAAGGGGTTAATGATAAATCAATAATCATGTTCTTCTTGAGTTTTACTTGGCAATACTTGAATTTGGCTTTAATTGGAAGGTATGAGTTGTTTTGGTTGTTTTTTCCTATGCATTAATGTTCAATTCCTATTGTTTTTTTTTTCAGAAAGCAAGGTTTCATTTTTTCATATTCAATTTCAGATTCTTGCATTTCCTTTGGGATTTTTGTTATTTTATGATGTCATAAAATGATCTAGCTGAACATGTTTGGTATAACCAAATTTTCTAGTTTTTGAAAATTTTAATCAAATTGCATATATTTATAAGATGAAAAATATGAATTGACCTAAAAAAGTCATCTTGTTGTAGAATTAGTGTAGGTGCGTCAATGGCCAGGACTAAAAACATATCTTCAGTTTCATAATGGAATAGTCTCTTATTGCATGCTCACTTACAGAAAATTAATGGTATTGTGTTCTTTGTCTAGCATCTAATATATGGATTCTTTTGATTTCAGGAGTTGCGTTCACATTGATAAATGAGTATTTTTATAGGAAGGTGTCGGTTCAAATGAAAAAGGTACCTGGATATTTAATTGGTATCATCACTGCTTCTTATGTATTCTACATCAATATTTTAAACAGAATATTAGTCTGAGATTTTTTCTATTAAAAACATCTATTTTGATTGTTCTTGCTTATATGTGTAAATGCATACTTGATTTTTTGATCTTTTTTTCTCTCACAAGTCTACTTATTGGGATTTGTTTTTTTGTTAACTGATGTATGGAATCTATTGATTAATGTGCGTGGGCTTATTGAATGGATGCCATTGATTTACAATCATGGATGAGGATAAACATAAGCGACACATATAATTTACGGCTCAAAGAGGTTTGATCATGTTGTTTTATTACCATCTCATTCTTCTTCTACATTTTATTTATGGATAAGTGATAATAAATTTTATATTTATTAGAACTCAAGGGGTTAATGATACATAAATATTCATGTGCGTTTTGAGTTTTACATGACAGTACTTGAATTTGGATTTAATCTGAAGGTATGAGTTCGTTTTGGATGTTTTTATTGTGCATTAATGATCAATTACAATTGTTTCTTTCAGCAAGAAGGGTTTTATTTTTTCATATTCAACATTAAATTATTGAATTTACTTTGGCCTTTTTTTTATATTGTCTTAAATTCATCTAACTAGACATTTTTGGTACACCCAGATTTTCATGATTTGAAAAATTTTAATCAAATTGCATATATTTGTAAATTTTGAACTATCATGGTTATTTTATTTAATTGTTTTTGATATCATTATAGTGATAATTCATTATTTATTTCTATTTTTCTCATATTTTTGAAATTTCATTAGACCATCAGCATGTTTCATTAGTTGATCCTGGATTTGATTTACATTTAATGACACAACAATTTTACATTGCATAAACCTCAAAGGGTTAATAATATAGTGAAATTCATTTTCTTCTTGAGTTTGACTTCAAAATACCTACATTGAACATCAATTGGTTGGCCTAATTTTTTTGGTTGAACATGAATGGGTTGGTCCAATCAGTGAAAAACCTCTGGAAGCACCTAGGCTTACCTATTACTGGTCTTTATTTATGTAAAATTTAAAACCATCAACACAACACTCATGAGCTGCTTCGAAGGCTTAGTTCTAGATTTTATGCATGCTAAAGGATCATTTTCATTTTTATATTTATTATCGTGAATTTAAATTTAAATGAATTAGGTTGTCATTATTTCGACTGATATAAATAGGAAAATGAATTATCAATATTCATCTTTGTAGTTGAATTGCAACTAAAAATAATTTTCTGCTTTCATATTTCAGTTGTGGAGGAATTAACAATATTCAACTCTCATGGTTTACAGTACAACTCGGGCTCATGCATTCATAAAGTTAACTATATTATAATTTTCATTTATTTATAATGATACAATAACTTTTTCATTATTTATTCATTTAGATGATTTTCATGAAGATCGAATATTTATTTTTCCAGGGAATGTATTCTAATAATGAAATAAATAGGGTTATTATCTTTGTTTACCCATTTGATGAATCAAACTCTAAGAAGTTGACATGTTCTGACATTTATATTTATAATGTTTATTGATCTATTTTTAGAATGGATAAAACACATGTTTCAACTGGTCTGTATTCTACAAAAAATGAATTTATAGTAACTAAATAATTTGTGGGTTTTTAAAATTTATAGGTATTTGTTTTCCCCATACTTATAACTAGTTTTCAATGAAACATGATGTATGGATAAGTATTCTTTAGTCATAATGCCAATGAATCAAATAAGGTAGAAGAAAAAGTTTTTAATTTTGATAAAACTACATTTCTTGATGTTTTTCAACTTATTTTTTATGAATTATAAAATTATTCATCTCTTATGGAAGGTGAACAAAGGGATGTGAAAGTAGTTAGAAGCAATGAGATGGCAGTTGAAGGTAGATTATGTACAGATTCAACTATTCCGGCACATCTTATTATTGCTGATACGACACATTTCTCAAAGTCAAGAAAACTCTTTCATTAAGCTATCATAATTGTTTATTGATTGACTTCCCAGTACCACCACATAATCTATTTAGATAACATAAATTCAGATAAAAGTATGTTCTGTCTATAGGTTATTCATCCATGAGGAAACCGTTGCATCCTTAATGATTCAAGTGTCATTATTGATGCTTTTTTTGTACATGTTTTTCATATATATCTCGAGAGAAAAATTATCCTAATGACATTAATGTTTATGATTAATTATTTGCATTATAATTAACAGTATAAACTATATCAAATATTCCAGATTACTAATAAGTTGTTTGAACATGTTTTCTAAATTAATTTTTAGAATTTATTATTCAGGTATCTTCTTCAAACCTAGGAACAAGTTTGACTATGATGGCCTTCATCAAGTTCTTTTACATGGTTTATATTTTGTCGACTCTCATCCAATTGCAGGTGCAACCCACATAAGGTTTTTTTTGTTCATGTGTACATTGTGAAATATTTCTACCTTTTATGTTATTCATTTCACTATATTCATAAAATATTCCCATATAACAATACAATACATATTCTTTTTATGTATTGACTCCCTTTTATGTTAGGCTACCATGTTTTTTATGTATTGACTAGCCACTTAGATCAATTTTGAAACTAATATTCCATTATAATGAGTATTTTCCTTCATTTTATTTTTATATTCTATAAAATTTGCATCTATATTTACTTAATTAAGGTCTTTTTAATATTTTTAACAATTTTTTTTATCACATTTCCTTGAAATGGGATGTATGTATTATTTTTATTTAGTCACAATGAAGTTGAATCAGTTCAGAACACGCAGTGACAATGACAATGATATAGTAAAGAAATATTTGTTTTTTCGAAATTATATGCACTTATATGTATTTTAATATTCTGTATGTACTTAATAATTTTATAAATTCGAATTAGTTTCTATTATCATATGAATTGTTTTTAATGAATCTTCATGATTTAGAATTATTAATGACCATAACAATGTAATATTGTTTTTTATTTTGTCCATTTAAATTAATTACAAAAGAGACAACATTATTGTATTATTCATTTTATCCTTGCATGATAAGAATATGAAAGCACTAGATCATTAGGAGATGTTTTCAACACTGAATATGGGTATGTTGCAATCACTACAAAAATTTATTCTTCTCAGGTATGTTTTTTCTATTTTAATTCACTACTATTATTATAAAATCATTTGAAAAAACAATACTGAATCTTTTCATGTCATATGCATTTCTTCTGATTATCACATATCTTTCATTTCTTCTGATCTATTGGAAACAGTTAGAAATCTGCTTCAATGAATTCATTTGACAATATTATCTTCAACATTTTCATTAATACTCTATCCACGTTTATGACTACTCATATTATAGTGTATTAATACACTATATAAACTATCCATTTTTATGTCTACTCATATTATAGTGTTCTAATACAAAGTAAAATCTATCTCCCATTTTCTGATATGACATGTTTATTTATGGTAAAATAGGTTTCCAAATTTCTGATTTTTCAATTTTTTTCTGCTTCATCGGTGGACTATATTAAAAAAATTTCAATTTTTTTCTACTGTTGTGGTGGAATATATTGCAAAGCCAACCATTTTTTGTGGGGATCCACTTCAGAAATAACTCACAGATCTACCACACATTTAGTAACATGAGTTTCCAAACATTTTTTTATTGTATACACACTCATAAAACTAACAAAAAAGTAATGATTCCATTTCATTAATCACCATATTTTCATTGAAAATCATCTATCTGTACCTACTGTCATGTCTCAATTATTTATACTTTTCATTCCAATATTCATGTTTCATATTTCATTATTATTTTCTGATATTTGTTTTGATTATTTCAATTGCTGCATATTCTAACTTCAAATATTCTAATATTATTTTATATGTCGAAAAATATGTCATGTGTTTTTGATAATGAGGATGAACTACAAGATAATGTCTAAATAGGTTGAGAAAATGAGGCTACAACAAGATAATATACTGAATTACATAGCAGAATGAATTCAAATGTAAATAGGAAAACTGAAAAAACATACTGAAATGTGATGCTACAAAGATATGGTAAACATACATCTTCAGTGTCTAATTTTTTTTCATTACAATTTTTTAAATTTATAATTGTAGTAAATTTATTTTTACATTTCATACTGTACAGAAACAATAATTGAAATTTAGGTTTTTCAATAGAAACCATTCAGCCATATCATTATCTTGTTATCTATGTGTTCAATCTACATTTATTAAATTTTTATACTACACACAAATGACATGGTTTATGCTTTCTATCAATTCTATTTCCTGTTTTCATACTGTAAAAAAAACTATCTGGGTATGTAATATATAAAAACCAGATTAGTCACTATTTTGTTATGTAAACCTCTGCAATGATGACTGTAAAAAACAGTCAGTTTTATTAGACTATGATGGTGTTCATTGTTAGTATTTTTCATCTACTTGTTCAATGTTATGTTAAATTGTTTGGATGTATCAAATATTGTTCCACTAACATGTGGAAATGATCTATTTCATTGATAGGATGTATTAAATTGATGACATTTATATAACATGTTTATTACCTCATAATTTTGTAGTACATATGTTTTCAATGATGTACAAAAATACCATCTTTTATACCTCTTTTCATTATTGTTTCATATTTTTATACATTACAAACAATCTATCTTCATATACTGCTGAAAAAATCCATTTTAGATAGCCTTAAAATATCATGTTTGATTTTTTAGAGTTTGTTACTATCCAGTATATTGAGAATTTGTAGAACATTATTTATTATTACTACTACATTATTCTGCTTAATTGGTACATTTCATTTTCTTATTTAAATATTCATTAATAATTATTCTATATAATTATATTTTCATCTATATAATGCATTTTTTTGGATAATGAAGTTTAAGATATATTACAACGACCCTTTGGTCCTTGCAAGCTTCACAGAAATCACTTATCTCAAAAACATCTAGAAACATACAGTTCATAGACTATTGTGAAATTAAAGATTTGGTTCTGACATTTTATATTAAAATTAATACTCTTCTTATAATGGAAAAGTAACATTATCTAAATGCATTTGGAAATTATTTGCAAACCTCCTCCAAAAAAGAAAATATATATTCATGCATCCCTTATATGTTAATATATTATTTTTATGTCTTTAGATTTTATCCCCTTATAATCCATTTACATGTACCAATACTTTCTGATTACAAATTAATAAGCATAACTATTATAGGGTAACTTGTACAAATAGTATTATTTTTTATAAATAGTATTTTGTGCTTAATAATAATAACTATATTATTGTTTCGTGCATCGCAAGGGAATTGTACTAGTGTTGTTTCACTTTTATGCATCACCACAAACTATGGCATTGTCTAATTTGTACTGTCATTTTTATAATGATGATAATATTCTTATTTTATATTGCAGATCAACACTTTAACATGTTTTTTATTTATTAATGTTGTTATCTATCTTCTTATTAGGATTTTAGCTTCCCCCATTTCATTGATTTTTTATCAATAGATGAGTAATTTAACTAAGAAGAACCCATATTCCAATAAGATGATATCTAATAAATAATTAAATAAATTTTTCTATTTTATTATACATATGTGATGTATGGTATATATTTCCCTAAAAAACTAGTCCTTTTGATCTTGGATTGTAACACTATTATGTTTTTTATCATTAAAATGATGTAATCAGTATATAAGAAAACGAAAGGTTTCTATACATACCTTATCCATAAATCATATTATCTACACCCAAATTGATTGAATCATTCCTATATGAATTCAAAATGGCCTTCTCCCAACCTATACTGTAGAAACTCCCAACCCACTATTAGTTTATCTTGTATTACTTATTAATACTTTCCTCCCATATACTTTTCCTTTAAACATAGGATTCCTAACTCTTGCATCATGATGAAATACCTATTCTGTAATTATTTTTTAGATACAGATAATCTATAAAGTAATTCCTTATGGGGGATAATTCTACCAACCATTAAAAAGGCTGAATTAATGTATTTTTATACCAAGACAATATAACCCAACCATACTCCACCACCTGAATCCGCATCGTGAGAAACAAACATTATTATAGGTGCCAAATAGACATCATTTTTCATCTAATACTAGAAATTGTTCATATATACACTGTATCGAATAGTTTATGTGAAGATCATTTATCATCCCATCATTTCCTTTCTTGCATTCGTAAGGAAAATTCATTCACCATAGGCCACTCTCAGGTAATCATCCTTCATGGAGGACCATACATGTATCTATGGGATCCATGATAAATACCTTCAAAAAATAGAAAACATTTAATGAATGTACAATATAATGAAAAATATAACCACACATCATGAGATCATTAAAGTTTTAACCCAATAAAACTCTCACAACACACCCAATGATGGTGCATAATCGGAATAACTATATGTTGGTCTCTTTGTTTCTAAGAAAATCAACAAATATTTTTTAGCTCTTACCCACTTGATCATATATCCTAGAGAAACATTAAAGACTATATATGGAAATATTCACATTTATAAATCATTTATCGAAATAATATCAAGAGTAGAGTTGTACCATCAACTTCATCATCATGAAAAATCATAAATTATACCTTTTTCAAAAGGCTCAAAAAATAGCTCCCCTAGCTCATTTGTGTGATGTCCTAGAAAAGAAGATGATACCGTCCTTTTTTATTATATAACAAATGCCTTGAAATATCCAAAATTCATGACCATATGATCTCAAAATTGTGAGAGGATGTGTCGCAACATTATGACGGGTTACCCACAACCATCTCATCAGTCTCACTCTATAATAAAAGTGGACGCTAATTTCATATAATTTGAAAATGTCCCACATGGATGGTAATATAACTAACTAAGACTATATATGATCACCATTTACCAAAAAATATCTTTATGCCTTATTTTTACATTACAAAATTCAAATTATACCTCTCCAAAATTTTAATCATTGCAATTGGAGAAATAAGGGTAGATTTTTTCATTTAGGTGGAGTTTATTATCATAACATGCTAGTCCAAAGGCTATAATGAGTCCTCCTGATCCAAGTAATCTATAACACACAATAGAATATAATCACGTTATAAATCATTATCCATTATCTACATCCTAGAATTGAATATATCAACATGATGGATTCCACACATTATTGTTGTTAAAATGACCACTTATTCAATACTCTGTTACCCAGAATCTAACTCATCAAACTGATCATTAGTTTTGTTAATCACCCTAATTGAATTCACTTTCCACTATTTATTGATCATTCACAAGATTCTCACTAAACTAATAGATCAAAATAAAATTCTGTGTATTGGCTAAAACCCTACGAAACAATAATCATTAATGACATACCTATTAGTCACTAGATATCACATTTTTTGAGGGAGTAATAACCTCACTAATGGTGTACCATAGTACTTAACAATGGTGGGTTTATCATAGAAAAATAAAAAAATATTATAATATATAATTTCATCAATGAATTATCAACTACAGATGGGGGTCTCTTCCCCTATCACATAAGGGTGTACTAAATCCACTATAGTTTGAGGGACCCACAGCTCCCCATGACCAAGGGAGTTATGAATCACACTCAAATGAAAAATGTATGAGTTTATGAAAAATATCCTATGATCCATGGAGTACAGAAAACTTTAGGTCATATAGATAGGTGATACATTACTATATCTCATCACGAACATAAGCTTCCACAACAGAGGACACCCACATTATCATGAATTGGGGTAACGACCTCATTATGATATGGGGGACACCCACCACATTGAAATTAAGGGAGAATTGAATCCCATACCAAGAAAGGGGAACCATAGAACACTAAAGGTAGTTAGTTCCCTTGTATATGTTGGGGGTATAGATCTCCATGATCACATGTGGGGGAAACACACACCAAACATGATGAAATCTCATATGAGGATGTATAGAAACCAGTTGAGGATCGAATGCCACATATGACCACATTCAAATGTTGGTACTAAATTTTAATATTGGTTATTAACTATCATGATAATGTGAGGGGGAAAAATACCCATGAAGAATAAAAAGATGGCTTCGTCTATGAGTTAAGCTTAAAAAGAACCAAACCACATAAAATAAAGACAAAAAATCATCTTGAAATCTGAGAAAAATATTATTTTTCTTAATTCTATAATCATAAATTTTACTTCTATATCACACCTCAAGGAAACTTTTCTCTATGGGAAAAAGAAATCTTCATCCCATTTTCATATATATACATTAGCAAGAATTATATCAGGCCATGAAAAAATATTGAATTGATCACTATATGATGAATATACCGAACAAAATATACCTTGTGACCAATTCCTTTTATAATAAAGTTACTACATGTATTATTAGAGTCATGTTTTATGAATTCCATGACTTCCACATCTATATAGGGTTCTTATTCTATCAACTAATAATAAGAACTCTTTTTCACATTCTCGGCACTTGTATTGAATGTATCTCATGTGACCACTATATATGAATTCATTAACTTTGCAAAATCCACTATAATAAGACTAAATTATTACCTAACTCACCGGAGATCAACAAGGATGATCCTAAGCTACGTGAGATACCCCAAAAAAACCATAATTAAGTTAGGGGATGGAAGCATATAGAAGGAATATCACTAGGTGGGAGATGCTGACCTATATATCTTGTAGTATATATACCCCTATCTATTAAAAATATGTATAAAAATTGGAATATATATAAATATAAATAAAACTATATTCATTCATATAACCCATAAATATCATTGTTAATTCATAAATAATTTGAATGTACATAAAAGAATTGAAAATAAAACATATAATACTCTCAAAATAACAGACCATCAGTGAATCTGATGAACGGATGCCCACATTGAGGAAACTCCTTATCTAAAATTGACAACCATGAATCCTAATTTATTAAATAAGCTCTAGCTCTATGATCACCGATAACACCCCACCCAATCATATCATGATCGACATGTAATCTATCTTCATAGACCCAATAAATGTGCTCACAAAATAGATACATTTTTTAGTATTAAGATACATATTAAGACACCCTAAAAATGAATAAATTTTGTTTTTGATCTACATATAACCAAGGGATGAAATGTGAAGCCATGCAAAATTATTGGGGGAGATAAATAACTAATGGAGTAGCCTAAATATCATTCAAGATATCATAATAAACATAATCAAGGATGACCAAAAATTTTAATAGGTCCAAGTATTTAATACACCATAAATAAAACCCATACATTTAAGTAAAGAACCTCATTTATCCTATACCCCATGGGAAATAATCTCCTATCCCATTCACGTCACTTAAAATTCTTGGATTAGTGCTAAACCCCTCCATGATCCATTGAAATATGGAAAATCAATAACCCTTGATCCACATTAGGGAAATATAAAAGAACGTTTCAAATTAACCTGAGATTATATCATCAATATTATCCCATAAAAAGGGGATCATCATCCATAATCCACTAGTCTAATTATTAGTTCATCACTCACTCATCACTCTTAGAGAACACTATATCTTAGTGGTGAAAACATTTTCATTAGATTCATTATTAGAGAACCCCCATTTGAAGACACCGTGCAAAAATCCTAATTCCAATATTTTAAACAAAGTGTGGAACAATAACATATTAAAATTAAATGACATCTAAGGGGAAACCAACTTTATAGAATTATTAACCATAAATTGTTCCAACCTCTAAGAGAAAAAACACCCCATTCTCAACCATTTCAAGTCGCCAAAATTTTGTTTATCCTAATCAAAATATGAGGATGTGATCATCCATCCACTATGTTTTTATTTATCTACAGTTCCCAGATCCATCTGAGTGTCAAGATTAATGGAAACCAATTGACATTTTATAAGATGGTAATAAGTAACCTCATCCCAATCCATGCATCATAAGCACCACCATCATCATTTTTCGAAACCAAATACTACCACATGGTAAACATGTACTCTATGGGCAATATCAACTCATAAAAATGGGATTACTGATGCTAAACTAATGATTTCACAGTATAACATATGTATTTTGGGTGGCACCAAATAATGATATTGTTCAATTAACATATAAATTAAAAATGAAGCATAAAAAAATTAAACCCAATATAACTTAATATTCTATTATCACATATTATTTATAAAAAAATTTATGTTGTATTGATAATTATGACATCTAATAATAGTTTCTTTCACTGTCAATTTACGATAACATATATTTTTCATAACATAATTTAATTAGAGGAATTTATTTAACATAATAATTTCATACATTAATTTTAAATCAGTATATATAAATATTCGATATATCTCATTTAAATATAAGGAACATAATTTTAACAATTTAGTGTGTATGGATATAATTCAAAATAAACACAATATTTAATGTAACTTCATAATAATATCATATAAAATTTCTTCTCAAATTTTATAATTCCTAAAAATACCCTATTAAAAAATATTTCCCAAAACCAGGGAGAAGGGAAGACAAGAAAAGGAGAGATCAAATTATTTATTATGGTTAGAATATGAGATATCAATCAATGAGAATAAGTGATCATAATATTATCATAAGGGTAATGAAAAATGATCATAGAATACATTCACCATAACAAACAAGTAAAATATTATTGATCATAAATCATTCTATAGGGTTATATAAAAAAATTCCATAAGTGTGTGAAATCGACGAAAATACATATTGAGCCAACATGAAATATCATAATAATAATACTTTATTTTCTCATATACTCATGAACATATAGAATCATTTTCTTACTCATTGATGACTTCAAATACTACTAGAGTTTATTTGGATTACTCGCATTTTGTTTTTTCCTTATTCGAGGCTCACTTCCTAGACTATATTATTCAAAAGAGTCCCATTCTGAACGTGGTTCACTCCCCATTCCAGTCCTTATTATCTCATGATATATCCAATGTTCAAACATTAATAAAAGGTATAAATAATTTTGGGCTCACCCATCACATAATTAAATCCATACATATGGGTTTCATAAGAGAGTAAAAGATTCATCATAATATCATAGAATAAACCATCGAGAATAAATAATTTTTATAATCATATCATCATCACATAATTACAGGTTATCGGTAGAAAGAAGTTATTCTGGGTTATAATATAATTAATTATTTCGTCATAGCTTAGTTACCAAATGGGATTGAAATGGTGTTCATGTAATCATCTTGGGAATATCATTATCATAAGTAATATAGAATAGTGGATGATATAATGATAGAATATTCGAATTGAAACATAAAAAAACCTCCATTATTGTGTACATAGATGATAAATAAAATTAAAACATCATTACAATCAATCATTGAAAACATAAGAATAATATCATTTTCAATAAATAATATTTTTAACAAAAAATTACACAAATATTGAAAAAAATATATTATTTTAAATTATCTATGAAAACATTTATTTGATGCTTTAAAAAATAAGGATCATAATTGTGAAAAATAAAATTTATACTATATAAATATAATGAAAACATTATTTTTAATGATTTTAGAAAATTAATAAATAATTTTCTCAGAAATAATTTTATTAAAATAAATTCCTTTTAAAAATTTATAAATAATTTTAAAACTAAAAAAAATTGAATTTTTAACACATTTAATAAATAGGTAACAACACTCATTAATTATTTTTTTAAGAACATGTATATGAAAAACAAATGTGAAAACATATATGAAATAAATGTTGCCATAATTTTAAAAACAATCTCCTTAATTTTAATAAAAAAGGGAAGAAAATAATATTAATATAGAAAAATTATCCTAAAAACTATAATTGAATAAAATATATGGGTATTATATAAAAATATTCATATAATTTCCCTCAAAAAAATTTATCATGGACTATCCTAAAAATACAACACTACAAACCATACCCTTACCTGAAGTATACATTTTCATCATACATATTAAATTCCATGTATAATAAATATATAATTCTTATATATATGTATATTTAAGAATACCATTAATATATAATAATTACTATTTATTTTTAAAATATAATTTAATGAAATTAATTTTTTATAAAAAATATCATTAAAATCAACATTCACATGAAAACTCTTATGTTTTCAAATAAGGATTTAGTATTATTATTTTGTAATTTTATATTATTCTTGGATTCATAAAATAAATTATATTAATCATTAATAAATTATTGTATTTATTTTTTTATACAATTTTATATCCTTTAATTAAATGTTATGAACATAAAAAAATATCAAAACATTATTGAGGCAATAGATCATATATATTCATGAGTGATGATTCCACTTTTCGATAGATGTAATGAATGAAAGACAAATAATAATTAATCTCTATAGAATAATATTTATAATATTTATATAAATTATCTTTAATAAATATATCCTCATTACTACACATGTAAAACATAAATGAAAAACTAATCAGATTTCCTCATGGAGGTGGTAGTGCATACATACCCACAAGAAACAATATAGTTTCCCAATTGATGTGAATGAAAGAAGATATGTAAAATAATATCACTATTAAAGAATAATGATGAAATAAATATCATATATAATCTTTAAATATATTATAACAATCGTCTAACAAATACGGTGATTGAAAATTATTCGTATTGTTATGTGGATGGGGGTAGTCCACATATACGCATGAGGGGTACATTCATTACACAATATATGGAATGAAGGAGGAAAATATTTGTAACATATTAATATGAATATTTAAATATATTAATGAAATTAGATTCATTTTTTCTTTGGGATACAACAGATTTACCAGAAGTTGATAAATAGATAATCTTTGAATATTTCAGTTAAGATTATTTCATCTTTTTTCAGATACCTTCTTTAACATACACATAATCTTTCATAGGATGGTCATAGAATAAAATAATAATATATAATATGAATTTTAGGATTATAGGATATGGTATGTGTGTGTGGATTATATTCGAAGGTACTAAATTTTTATCTATAATAGAAATGATGCTCTCTCTTAAAATTTAGGGTAGGGTCACCCAAGGAATTTCTTAAAATATTTTAAAATTATAAAATCAATTTCTTGAGAAAGTTGACCAAATGTAAAACAAATGAAAGGAAGGATAATATAATTTAAAAATTTCTGTAGCAAATTAAAATTAAACAATGTTCAATTTTTTCCATTATCACATAGTATAACCCCACCCCCGAAAGATAATTTCAACCCTCACCTTGGTAATAATATGTTACAATTTATATAGTTCATTACAAAAAAAAATAATTCAATCCTACAAAAATATATTATTTATATGGACAAAAAATATTGAATCCATTTTAATAAAGTATATTTTTGAAATATACATAAATTAAGTTTAATATAAAAACACAGAATGAAGTGAAAAGTGTTTTTAGGAAACATGTTTTTAAGAAAAAAATCAAATTATCCTTATATCATTCATAATAAAATTTTGTTAAATGATACAATATTATATTGAATATATAATAGAGTGATTTCATTTAAGTATTTCATGAATTGAAAATAAATTAATTTAATATGATAAAACACATTGATGGTATACAAACTATTTCCCATGAAAACAAGTCTTTCTTACTTTCAAATAATTTTATTTTCTTTTCAAAAAAATTGTTAAAAATGATTAAATTTTATTCATATGTAAAAAATATATTTTTATAATTTAATTTTCTTTATTCATAATATACAATACAATATCATTTTCTTAACGATCACATTAATTAATAATAATACAATAGTGTATTAGGTATGTTCCAACTCAATGATTCATGTAAATTAATATATCAATGAAATAAAATTTATTAAAAAATTAATATAAAATTAATTATTTGGTTGTCATATAACAACCCCTTTATTATAATTTCCCATTCAAAATTCCACCACACTTATACCAACACCTATCAATACATCTGTCTCATCACATCTTCAGGTTCTAACTAGCTTTCTCATATTTATATATTCACGGTATAACCATGACCATGTCAATGGTAATACATAAAAACACCTTCTATCAATGATATAAAATCATAACTGGTTTTCCTTATAAGATAAATCTAGATATACTATTATAAAAAATATTTTCAGTTCTTGTGATGGTTTAGGTATGTATTTCCTTAGGATAGAAACATGGAACACATCGTGATCTTGGGATAGATTCGGGGGAAGCACCATGTGATAATAAAACATAATGATATGATCATGAATTTAGAAGGGGTTATATATTTTGGGATTATCTATTCCTTATTTAAAAATAGCATATTGATATCCAATGTATATTTTTTAGGAGAACCTTGTTTATATTATCAGACACTAGATTTCCCCAATGAATTCCTGCATAACATTTATGTCAAATAATAGCCATCCTGATATGAATGTGAATTTATATAGAACTATCTATAATTTCATTAGGTGGATCAGATCTGGGTAGCTTTATTTCTCTCGTTTCTTCCCAACACATTGGATTTATTGACTTCCTATCATACTGGATTTCATAAGGATCTATCTGATAGCTTGAGTGAAAGTTAATATTGTAATAAACTGCATCCAAATAAAATTAATGATATAAACCAAATTTGAAATCCCTAAACAATAATCTCAACATGTATTCTAGGATTTTAACGGCCATATAAGATTACCCATATTTCTGATTATGATAGGTAATATTAAAGTTTCACTTACTATTCAATGCTCACAAAATAATTCTTTAAAAAATTAAGTAATGTTTAGATAACAATTTGGTAAAATATAATATAGAACACCGGAAAACCATACACCTATTTAATATATATCATGGGATGTTTTTAAATAGATAAATCATGTGTAATTGTAATAAAACGTTCTTCTTTGCTAAGTAAAACCACTACAACACAAATAACAACATCGCCATTAGTTGTTTTGGGGAGTCCTATGACAAAACATTGGTAATGTTTTGAAATTTCCATTTCAGTATGGGTAATATTTTTAATATCCCATTCAAATTATATCTATAAGAATTAACATTTTAACATACTAAACATCAATATATTTACTTGGTAATATACCTTTTTATGTTATCACATAATAAATACTCATTCATATCTTAATAAATCATTTTATATCTTGTATAAATACTAAATTAGAAACAATGAGCATCATCCAATAACTCATACAATAGTTATAGTATATATTAGAACCCTAAACAATTCATGAACTATATCATCCATTCACAACCATTATTGAAACCAATCACATTTATCAACTTCTACTACATTTCAATATCATCCCTCGACCCATAGATAATCTATAAATGGATTGATTGTTAAACATTCATCCATTAAATATTTTGTCTTAATCTTTTACTAATTATTTCAAGGCCCATCATATGGAAATCCAAAAATAATAATCTTTTTCTATTCTCACCATATACAAACTTGCTTGGTCCATCAAACTTTTCCCATAATCCAACTTATTCGCCTTTCTAATGTAGTTGTGTATTAATCTATCTTAATCCATAAATAATTACAACCATTCCCATTGGTATATATTAAAATATTTATATGAGAATATAGAATTATGACTTTATGAATGGTATACATATCAAATCATTCATTATAATGACAATACTGAAATCATTTCGATGCTATATTTATCACTTTCATCAAAAAAATATGAGCTAGTTATTTTTTCTCGTGCATTTTCAATTTGTGTGAAGCATTGTCTATCTCTATATCAATCTCAAAGGTGAATAATACCACTCAATTATTTTATGCCTCACAAGAGATAAAATTAATTTCTTTATTGTTGATTAGTGTAATCATATGTGTTCTATGCAAAACCTTTTTTAAAACTCTTGGAAATTTTCTCTACATTTTTCTATCTATAAAATGGCTCCTTTCAAAGACTACATTGAAATTAGATTATATATATTAATCATAAATCCCTAAAAATTGATATATAATATCCATAAAACCCAAGAATTCTGTAGATCTCAGTTATGATGGTGGGTCCTGGCCATTTATCAAAAACATATGTCCTTAATAGATCCAATAATATACATGATCTTAATGTTAAATGATCTGATAATGAAATATTTTTTCCAAGGAAATTTTCATTTTATGAATTTATAATGTCAGTTCCTCTTATTAATTGTTTTCAATAATATCCTATAATAATATTCATTCTCTATCATTATTTTTAAAATAGTTAATAATATCATCTACAAATTCTACCAAAATCTTTTATAGGTAATAATAAAATACAATAATCATTAATCCATGATGTTCTTGGAGATTTGGTAAGTTCAAATGAAATTAAAATGAATTAATAATGACCATACCATGTAAGGATTGTTATCTTGAGTATATACTCCCCATTGACCATAAATTGATGATATCCAAAATGATGTTCAATCATAGAAATGTATTTAGAATTGAATAGTTGATCAAAAAATAATAAATTCAGCGTACATTATATATATTCTTGAAAGTAATATTATGAAGCTGATGATAACCAATAAAAATAAGAATTTACCCATATAACTTCTTAACAAAAATAATTGGTACACCCATGGTGATGCACTTGGGAATTTAAATCCCTTATCTAGTTTATCCTGTTGATAATTTTTCAATTCATGTAATTCAATTTGAATCATTCAATAAATATTCTTGGAAATACGTTTAGTTCTTGGTATGGGTTAATTTAAAAACTCAAATACCCAATGAGTGGGAGAATGAATGGCCAAAATTTAGTAAATACATTATCATAATCTTGATCAACAAGAATATCTTCAATGTTGAGATTCTTTCTAACCATTTATGATAAATATCCCTCATAAATAGGCAATAAACCCCATTTAGTGAATGTACCTTCTATCAGAATTCCAAATCATCCTCAGAAGACAAAACAATAAAATGTTAATTTAATCCAATTCATATTGGTATGTAACTATATATAGTTAGGTAATTCATGCACAAGGGGATATCAAATTAAAATTATGGGAGAATAATAATATTTTAAAGATGAATATTCAAATTATTGTTGATTTTAGGGGACATTTATACTTGAGATGTGATCACCAATCAATTTATAGTTTTTTATATTATCAAAATATCTATTCATTAATTATATGTTTGAAATTTCAAAGTGACAATTTATGATGTAAATAAATTCATATAGAAATGTTCCAAAAGATACTTCAATATTTGAGTGTTCATGTCACCAACTCTCCTTTATTGGTAAATATTTATTCTCATACTAAAACCAAAAAGGTTTTTGTTTGAATAAAACATCATAGTGAGATATCATATAATAATGAAAATTATTCATAATATGTTTAAATAATGATAGTTCATTTTTTTTAATTACAACATTCGATTAACCTAAATATTTTATAGTCCACTTATATTCTAATACATCAAATCATTCATAAAGAAAATGTTAATTAATGCAATTATATCCATCAAGAGTTTCCTAACATGTTATTAGTCTCATGTTAATGCCTTGTACAATGGTGACGACCGAGTTAACACACAGTTCACCACATTCAATGTTGTTACAAAAAGCTCCATCTCTACTAAAACATCATACACGTACCTTTATACTCATTGAGATATATTTTCTTGGAAAACCATACATAGACTACCTAACCTAGTATCAGGGAATTATCATATACAAATGATTATCCCCAAAATTCACAATGTATTTATATAAACCTAATACCAAAAAATAACCATGCTATTATCAAAAAACCATGTAAAGTATCACAATAATTTCATGTATATATACAAACAAATTATTGGTGAATATTAAATATATATCATTAAAATACATACCTAAAAAGTATAAAGGTTTTATTTACTTGGATAGTACATGTATAATCATATAATTTCACAAATTATCTTCAACATCTCATCCAAATAAATTATTACATAGTACACTACTTATAAATGCCCAATTTATATCCATTTTTCATAACATCGGGAAAGGAAACATAATAAAGAATGAGATTAAAACCATGTTAAGAATAAATTTTACACCCTAAGGGTTTACAATAAAATTTATTATATAATTTAATTCATGAAGAATTTAGTATCTTCAAAACAACACATTGTTTTTATAACCTAACAATTAAACATTAATTTTCACCCACTCTATTTCGAATTTTGAAAAAACGGTATTCACGATTGTAATAAGTAGGTTATTTAGAGTATGAGTATAAGGCCCCAGCCTTAAACCTTACTTAATCTTGAGTTATTACAAGATTACACATTGAGGATCTTTTCAGGTTTAGAGTTTTAGAGAATTAAATCATAAAACTTGCATTACATTCCACATATAAACAAAGTGGTTACATAAAGATATTATTCTTTATACCCATCAATGGAAACACATTTAAAATAAACCATGGATTATTTCTTGACACATCCTTGACTCTATCATCTTATCATGTACCTTTCCCTTGACCTGTGAAAAACATTTCAAAAACTTGGGATGAGCATAAAAACTCAGTATGGGTTATAAAAAAAACATGGAAAGGAAACATGAGTTCATATATACATAAGAATTAAATAATACTTTACACATAAAACATAGGCACTTTAACATACCTCATAAAATCATGAATAAATCATAGAAATCATAAGACATAAAGGTAACTTGAGGCATTCATAACATTCTTACGTAGGGAGTAACCCACTTGGTTACGATTGGAATACCCATCACAGTATATTCCCTAAATATCTTCAGAGAAACATTAACGTTTCACTCCTTCGCCTTACCCAATGCATTGGAGAGCTATATCAGGCTCACCCACCCTTAGTTTATCACGGAACCACCCATCTTCATAATAATGCCCAAGAACCATAACATAATCGTATCACATAAAACATGCATAAAGGAAACATAACATTTCCACATTTCAATCACAAGATATCAATACAACACAAAAACATTGTGAAAACAATTTTCCATACCAAAATAAAAGAAAATTAAAACATGGTATTTATTTTTCTTTTAAAAAAAGAAGGCATGGCTTGTAGAGGAAGCCGAAACTCAAATAACGGTCACGACGGCGGAGAAGTCATTGTCGCCGCATACATACGACAAAAACATTCCCTTTTTTCATTTAGTAAACGCTTCGTATAAAAAATATTCCTTTTGAATAAATGTAAATGTCAAAGGGGTTTATACAACATATAAAAGAAAGTTGTGTATAAAATAAAATATGCCTCAAAGAAAGGAGATTGAGACGAAGTCCCATACCTCGTATCCGACTTGACCCGACCGTTCTTTAATCTCCTGAATAATAAACTTGATTTAATCTCTACTTTCTTATGAAGCTTTTTCAAGTTCATTATTCCTTTTATACCATGTTATTGACATCATGTAATCATTTAAGTTAATAATGTTCATTTTGTCGGTATTTGGTTCTTAAGTCAAAAATTGACTTCTTACACTTACATGTTGTTAATTTGGTAAAAGGTTCATTATATCCAGAATGATATTTATGATTTGGATAACATATAAATCATGTATATTCAGCATATACATGTATTTATAATATTACATCACATTTAGAGGTAAGAAATGAAATGCACCGTTCATGGAGACGGTAAGCCGTACGTACGCATGAACGCTATTTCCATTTCTATTTCGTATTTTTTTTGGAATGGAATCATAAATATATAAGAGTATATTATAATTCCAGTATAATAACATATATAATATCATTAACTTTATCCTTTACACATCCCACATATGGTATTAACGAATCAAATCACTTTCAGGGGGCGGTAGTCCGCACTTCCTAAAATGAAGATATCGTGTTTACCCATAATGGAAACCATAAAGGTATGACCAAAATGAAAAAAACAGAAGCTTAAGGAAAACATAAACATATCATATATCATATACAAAAATAGTGACATCATAATGTCCACCTTTGAAGGTGTTAAATGAGTATTGAACAATCATCGTTTCGGGAGACAGAATTTCTCCATCCACGGAAACCGTATGTTCTTTAACAATTTGAAGTAGTTGTATGAGAGTGTAGCTCAAATAAATCTTATAACAACATCCTAGTATATTGAAGATACTGGTGTTGTTACAAAAGAAGTAAAGAAAAAGAGTTTAGGGGGTTGGAGAAGCAAAATAAAACAAATGAACATGAGAGAATGAATTACCTTTAAAAGTGTAACTCCTTTTGATTTGAGCCTAAAGGCTTCCTTTGAAAGGATTCTGCAAAAATGAAATCCTCTAGGATGAGTAGAGGGATGTGGAGAGAGTAAATGGGCAGGGGTTGGCCGAGCCAAAGGCTTGAGGAGTGTGTTAAATGAGGTAGAGGTGGGGGCCTTTTATAAGAGGAGAGGAGGGGCACTTTTGAAATGTAAAGAAATATTACTTTATTTGAAAATGTGTTTCGGTTTTAAAAGGTCCCACATTGATATAATTCGTGGATAAGGTGCTAAAGGTTAGAAATACACTCATCCAATTGGGTTTGGCCATATGTAGTTCATATATTTTACATTGTCCTTCCATTTTATTTAAATCGTCAAATAATGATGTCATCACTGCATCATTATTATGTCATAAATAATTTAATTTATATAATGTCTAAAAATTATAAAACAAATACTATGATGTAGGAAATCATTTTATCTTTCCAATGACTATTTATAATAAAAAATCTGATCTTTATAAGCCCATGTAAAAATTGTTTTCGTAAAACATATTATGTTTGTGTCATTTTTACTTTTACATTAAATAAAAAGTTATTTTTGTCATTTCCCAACAAAAGTGGATCCATGGGGTCCCCAAGTTGACCCATGGCTTGTCTTGGTCGGCCATGAAACAACCAATAAGGTTTGGACATGTGTCTAGGTCATTTCATATTATTAAAGCATTATTTATACCTTAAACTACCCGAATTACCACTAATCGCGATTAAGAACTTAATAAGTTACTATTCACCAAAAAATTATTATAATCTCATTGAACCACATTTTACTTCTTAATGAAAACCATGTATGTCGGATTTTTGAAATTCGAAACACAATTATGGAAAAATTTCATTTAAACGGAAAATCAGTCTTTATAAGTACCACTTAGTGGTTTCACTATTCATCAAAAATTGGAGTTTTTCAGAAAATTACCAAAAATTCACCCTATGCTATATTTGATATTCAGAATTAAAAAATGAAGTCTATTTTACAAAATTCAATACATATAAGTCAAATTAATTAATTTAATAATTAATTCCCGCTGCCAGAGCAAATAGCGTGTTTTTACAAAACAATAAATATCAAAAGATTGACACCAGTTTAAGTCTAATTTCAAAGTGAAATTGATTCCAATGACCACCATTGGATAAAATGGTAAAAATATATTCATATTACACATTAAGAACAATTCAAAAGATAATCTAATCATATAAATAGATTATATTAAAAGCAGTTTTAATGTAAAATGCAGTATTTTTCACTATTCATTAAAAAATGAACATTGTCAGAAAAATACCAAAAATTCACACAAAGTAAATTTTGATGTCCCAATCATAAAGAATAAGTTTATTTGGACAAACATAGTTTATAAAATTGTCAAAATATAGATTCAAAAATGGTTTGCCATCAAAAGGCAGTAAAACAATCTTGTAAGAATATTAGTGTATTCCATGCATAAGATTGTATTTATTTTCATTTTAAGCCTCTATAACACTATCTTAATCATTAATAGACATAGATAAAAATATCTATTATTCATTACTTATTTGGGATGTTACATCCTTCCCCCCTTTAGAAAATTGCGTCCCCGCAATTTATTTACTTATCGAATAAATGGGGGTACTTATCCCTCATTGCATTTTTAGATTCCCATGTTGCCTCTTCAATCATGTTGTTTTTCCACAAAACCTTTACCTGGTGAATCACCTTATTCCGTAACACTTGCTCCCTGTGGTCAAGAATCTGGACCGGTTGTTCCTCATAAGATAGGTTCTCTTCCAGCTGAACTACCTCTGGACTAAAAACATGAGATGGATCTGGCATATACTTTCTCAACATCGAAATGTGAAAAACATTGTGTACCTGAGATAAACTCGGAGGTAAAGCCACTCAGTATGTAACTGATCCAACTCTCTCCAGAATTTCGTATGGTCCAATGAACCTTGGACTCAAATTTCCTTTCTTACCAAATCTCATCACACTTTTCCAAGGAGAAACCTTGAGAAAAACATGATCACCTACCTCGAAAGATAGATCCTTCCTCCGGTTATCCGCATAACTCTTCTGCCTGCTCTGAGCTGTTCTCATGTGTTTCTGAATCAGCTGAACTTTTTCTGCCATCTCTTCTACCAATTCTGGTCCCATCAACTTCCTTTCACCCACTTCATCCCAGAAAGCTGGAGTTCGACACTGCTTCCCATATAATGCCTGAAATGGTGCCATCTGTATACTGGAATGAAAACTGTTATTATATGAAAATTCAACCAAAGAAAGATGTTGGTCCCAACTTCCCTGATAATCCATAGAACAAGCTCGTAGCATATCCTCCAATGTTTGAATTGTTCATTCTGACTGCCCATCTGATTGAGGATGAAAAGCTGTACTAAAATTTAATTCAGTACCCAATGACTTCTGAAGGCCTTTCCAAAAGTTAGAAGTAAACCTGGGATCACGATCTGATACAATGGATAGAGGAACTCCATGTAACCTGACTATCTCTTTAAGATAAAACGGGAAAGTTGATCAAGAGAGAAAGTATCTCGTATTGCAAGGAAATGATCATATTTGGTCAAGCGATCAACAATAACCCAGATTGCATTATTAGCTCGAGATGTCTTCGGTAATCCAACAACAATGTCCATGGATATAATCTCCCATTTCCACTCTGGCACTGGTAAAGGCTGAAGCATCCCTTTCGGTAACTGCCGCTCTACTTTAACCTGCTGACAAGTCAAACACTTCACTATAAAATCAGCAATATCTCTTTTCTTTCCATCCCACCAGTAATACTCCCGTAGATCTCTATACATCTTAGTACTGCCTGGATGAACTGAAAACGGAGAACTATGAGTTTCACATAATAACTCTCTCTTCAACTGTGAATCACAAGGCACACACAATCTCTTCCCAAATCTCAAAACACAATCATTATCAATGTTGAATCCAGGCAACTTACCTTTCTGAACCAGCTCTACCTTTTTCTGCAACTCACTGTCTTTCTTCTGTGCTTTCTTGATTCTATCTGATAGAGAAGATCTCACTGATACCTGAAACAAAACAGAAGGACTTCCTGCACCAACAACTTCTATGCCAAAGTTCATCAAATCCTTAACCAAAGGATCACGTTCCAAACGCAACATTGTTAATGAAGCATTACTTTTTCGACTCAAAGCATCAGCGACTTTATTTGCTTTTCCCGGATGGTAATGAATTGTACAATCATAATCCTTGATTAATTCTAGCCATCTCCTTTGTCTCATGTTTAACTCTTTCTGAGTGAATATATACTTTAAACTTTTGTGATCGGTATATATTTCACACTTTACTCCATACAAATGATGCCTCCAAATTTTTAAAGCAAAAACAACAGCAGCTAATTCCAAATCATGTGTAGGGTAATTTACCTCATGAGTTTTCAACTGTCGTGAAGCATAAGAAATTACCTGATCATTCTGCATTAGGACGCAACCAAGTCCTTTCAATGAAGCATCACTTTATATAACAAACTCACCATTCCTGGAAGGTAGTGCCAAAACTGGAGCATTCACCAATCTTCTTTTCAATTCCTGAAAAAAATCATCACATTCTTTTGTCCAGATAAACATAACACCCTTCCGAGTTAGCTTAGTTATTGGACTAGATAACTGTGAAAAATTTCTAACAAACCTTCGGTAATATCCCGCCAAACCAAGGAAGCTACGAATCTCGGTTACATTTGTGGGTCTTGGCCATTCTTCCACAACTTTTGTTTTTGCAGGATCAACAATTATTCCATCTTTAGAAACAATGTGACCAAGGAAGGAAATTTGTTGCAACCAAAACTCACACTTGCTGAATTTCCCATATAGTTTCTTTTCTTTTAAGGTTTGCAAGATAACCCTTAAATGTTTTTCATGCTCCTCTTTACTTTTAGAAAACACCAAAATATCATCAATGAGAACCACCACAAACTTATCCAGGAACTCATGGAAAATTCTATTCATTAAATCCATGAATACAGCAGGTGCATTGGTTATCCCAAAAGGCATTACTACAAATTCATAATGGCCATATATCGTACGGAACACAGTCTTCGGAATATCTGCCTCCTTTACCTTCAGCTGATGGTACCCCGATCTCAAGTCAATCTTTGAAAAAAACTGAGCTCCCTGGAGCTGATCAAACAAATCATCGATATGAGGCAAAGGATATTTGTTCTTAACAGTGATATTATTCAAGGCTCTATAATCAATGCAAAGTCTCATAGAACCATCTTTCTTTTTAACAAATAAAACAGGAGCACCCCATTGTGATGTGCTAGGTCTAATGAAACCTTTCTCTAATAAATCTTGCAATTTCTCCTTCAACACTAAAAGTTCAATTTGTGTCATTCGATAAGGGGGTTTTGAAATTGGGTTAGCATCAGGAACTAAGTCAATAGTAAACTCAACTTCCCGATCTGGTATTATTCCAGGCAACTCATCAGGAAAAACATCAGGATACTCATTTACCACTGGCACATCATTAATCTGAACAGTTCCTTTATTTTGAATGATGTGTTCAAGGTAACATTCATTTCCATCTTTTAAAAGTTTCTCAGCCTCTTGATATGTTATCAAGAGTAAGGGTTCATTCCTGTAAACAAACTAAAAGTCTTTCTGAAAAGAAACTTATTTAGCTCTACAGTCAATCTTAGCATGGTAAATAGAGAGCCAATCCATACCCAGGATAACATCAAACTCTACTAGAGGTAGAACAATAAGGTTTGAAAGTAGGTTCTTTCCACAGATAAGGATAGGAAGATTCTTATACATTATTTTTGCCTCAACATTTCCCCCAGGTGTTTTTACCAAAAGTTCAGGAGTAATTTATTGAGATGTTATTCCCATTTTACTAGAAAAGTTTTCAGAGATGAAAGAATGTGTAGACCCTGAATCAAACAACACAATGGCATAATCTGAAAAAACAAACAAAGTACCTGATACAACTTCATTTGATGGCCCGACATCTGCTGAAGTAGTTGCAAAGGATTTCACCACCCCTTTCTGCTTGTAGTCTAACTGCTTCCCATCACTCAAGCTCCTTGTCGGACGCTCGTTCGCATAGTGACCCATCTCATTGCACTTATAACATTTCACTAACTGTAAATCAAATTTGTTCTTACCTTCACCTTGATCCTTTTCAGTGCAATCACGAGCCTTATGTCCCATCTTACCACATCGGTAGCACTTCCCAGAATTCAGAAGACATTCCCCAGCATGCCTTTTGCCTCATTTATCACAAACTGGAAACTTAGTTCTCTTACCATCATACTTTTTTGAAGAATTCTTACCTTTCTCCTGCCACCTCGGTCTCTTCTTCTGCTGGTTGTTATAGAACACTTGGTCATCGGAAAACTCCATTTCCACCTTCTCATCACATCGAACAAGCTTTTCATAACTTTTAAACTCTTGAGAAGCTAACGCCCTTCGATATTTTGGCTTTAATCCTGAGTAAAAACGATTTATTTTACTATCAAGGTCCCGGATAAAATTTGGAGCATACCTTTCCAATCGAGTGAACCTCTCTTCATAGGCAGCCACTGAGTCTTCCTCTTGCCTCAATTCCAAGAATTGCTTTTCCATCCTAAGTCGAACAGTCTTAGGAAAATACTTCTCAAGAAACATACCTTTGAATTCATCCCAGTCAAGAGCATCAATCTCATCGGCGTCCCTGATATTTTTAACCATAGACCACCACTGATCTGCTTCACACTCCAAACGGTAAATAGAAAGACTAACCTTTTGATTATCTGAACACCCCATGACATCAAAAATCTTATCCAGTGCTTTAATCCACCCTTCAGCTAGCACAGGGTCAGATGATCCTCTGAATGATGGTGGATGTTGCCTCATGAAATGTTCCACCACTGACATGTTCCTCTGCGGTTGATCTGGCTGATCTCGTGCATGGATACCACCACTATTTATCGCTTGAGTCAACTGCGCCATTACTGCAAAAAACTGTTAAGTTCCAATTCCGACCATTTCTGGATGCTGATTCGGAAGGTTATTTCCTTCTGTATGCCTTCCTAGCACTGCTTCCCTGTTTCCTCTGTGGAAAACCATTCTGAACAAACATGTCTTAGATGAAGCAACATGGTAATCTTTAAATGCTATATCATTTAAAAAAAAAATTTGGATAATCATTTAATATAATTCTAACTCCTAAAGTTATCTAAACCTGGCTCTGATACCAACTATAAGGCCCCAGCCTTAAACCTTACTTAATCTTGAGTTATTACAAGATTACACATTGAGGATCTTTTCGGGTTTAGAGTTTTAGAGAATTAGATCATAAAACTTGCATTACATTCCACATATAAACAAAGTGGTTACATAAAGATAATATTCTTCATTCCCATAAATGGAAACACATTTAAAATAAAACATGGATTATTTCTTGACACATCCTTGACTCTATCATCTTATCATGTACCTTTCCCTTGACCTGTGAAAAACATTTCAAAAACTTGGGATGAGCATAAAAACTCAGTATGGGTTATAAAAAAAACATGGAAATGAAACATGAGTTCATATATACATAAGAATGAAATCATACATTACCCATAAAACATAGGAACTTTAACATAGCTCATAAAATCATGAATAAATCATAGAAATCATAAGACATAAAGGTAACTTGAGGCATTCATAACATTCTTACGTAGGGAGTAACCCTCTTGGTTACGTTTGGAATACCCATCACAGTATATTCCCTAAATCTCTTCGAAGAAACCTTAACGTTTCACTCCTTCGCGTTACCCAATGAATTGGAGAGCTATATCAGGCTCACCCGCCCTTAGTTTATCACGGAACCACCCGTCTTCATAATAATTCCCAAGAACCATAACATAATCGTATCACATAAAAAATGCATAAAGGAAACATAACATTTCCACATTTCAATCACAAGATATCAATACAACACAAAAACATTGTGAAAACCATTTTCCATACCAAAATAAATGGAAAGTAAAACATGGTATTTATTTTTCTTTTAAAAAAAGAAGGTATGGCTTGTAGAGGAAGCCGAAACTCAAACAACGGTCACGACGGCGGAGAAGTCGTTGTCGCCTCATACATACGACAAAAACATTCCCTTTTGTCGTTTAGTAAATGCTTCGTATAAAAAATATTCCTTTTGAATAAATTTAAAAGTCAAAGGGGTTTATACACCGTATAAAAGAAAGTTGTGTATAAAATAAAATATGCCTCAATGAAAGGAGATTGAGACGAAGTCCCATACCTCGTATCTGACTTGACCCGACCGTTCTTTAATCTCTTGAATAATAAACTTGAGTTAATCTCTACTTGCTTAAGAACCTTTTTCAAGTTCATTATTTCTTTTATACCATGTTATGGACATCATGTAATCATTTAAGTTAATAATGTTCATTTTGTCGGTATTTGGTTCTTAAGTCAAAAATAGACTTCTTACACTTACATGTTGTTAATTTGGTCAATGTTTCATTATATCAAGAATTATATTAATGATTTGGATAACATATACATCATATATATTCAGCATATACCCGTATTTATAATATTACATCACATTTAGAGGTAAGAAATGAAATGCACCGTTCATGGAGACGGTAAGCCGTACGTACGCATGAACCCTACTTCCATTTTTATTTCGTATTTTTTTTGGAATGGAATCATAATTATATAAGAGTATATTATAATTCCAGTATAATAACATATATAATATCATTAACTTTATCCTTTACACATCCCACATATGGTATTAACGAATCAAATCACTTTCAGGGGGCGGTAGTCCGCACTTCCTAAAATGAAGATATCGGGTTTAGCCATAATGGAAACCATAAATGTATGCCCAAAATGAAAAAAACAGAAGCTTAAGGAAAACATAAACATATCATATATCATATACAAAATTAGTGACATCATAATGGCCACCTTTGAAGGTGTTAAATGAGTATTGAACAATCATCGTTTCGGGAGGCAGAATTTCTCCATCCACGGAAACCGTATGTTCTTTAACCATTTTATGTAGTTGTGTGAGAGTGTAGCTCAAATAAATATTATAAAAACATCCTAGTATATTGAAGATACTGGTGTTGTTACAAAAGAAGTAAATAAAAAGAGTTTAGGGGGTTGGAGAAGCAAAATAAAACAAATGAACATGAGAGAATAAATTACCTTTAAAAGTGTAACTCCTTTTGATTTGAGCCTAAAGGCTTCCGTTGAAAGGATTATTCCCAAATGTAATCCTCTAGGATGAGGAGAGGGATGTGGAGAGAGTAAATGGGCAGGGGTTGGCCGAGCCAAAGGCTTGAGGAGTGTGTGAAATGAGGTAGAGGTGGGGGCCTTTTATAAGAGGAGAGGAGGGGCACTTTTGGAATGTAAAGAAATATTACTTTATTTGAAACTGTGTTTCGGTTTTAAAAGGTCCCACGTTGATATAATTCGTGGATAAGGTGATAAGGGTTCGAAATCCACTCATCCAATTGGTTTTGGCCATGTTTAGTTCATATATTTTACAATGTCTTTCCATTTTATTTAAATCGTCAAATAATGATGTCATCACTGCATCATTAATATGTCATAAATAATTTACTTTATTTAATGTCTAAAAATTATAAAAAAATACTATGATGTAGGAAATCTTTTTATCTTTCCAATGACTATTTATAATCAAAAATATGATCTTTATAAGCCCATGTAATAATTGTTTTCGTAAAACATATTATGTTTGTGTCATTTTTACTTTTACATTAAATAAAAAGTTATTTTGGTCATTTCCCAACAAAAGTGGATCCATGGGGTCCCCAAGTTGACCCATGGCTTTTCTTGGTCGGCCATGACACAAAAAATAAGGGTGGGACATGTGTCTAGGTCATTTCCTATTATTAAAGCATTATTTATACCTTAAACTACCCTAATTACCACTAATCGCGATTAAGAACTTAATAAGTTACTATTCACCAAAAAATTATTATAATCTCATTGAACCACATTTTACTTCTTAATGACAACCATGTATGTCGGATTTTTGAAATTCAAAACACAATGATGGAAAAATTTCATTTAAACGGAAAATCAGTCTTTATAAGTACCACTTAGTGGTTTCACTATTCATCAAAAATTGGAGTTTTTCAGAAAATTACCAAAACTTCACCCTAAGCTATATTTGATATTCTGAATTCAAAAATGAAGTCTATTTTACAAAATTCAATACATATAGTTCAAATTAATTAATTGGATAATTAATTCCCGCTGCCAGAGCAAATAGCGTGTTTTTACAAAACAATAAGTATCAAAAGATTGGCACCAGTTTAAGTCTAATTTCAGAGTGAAATTGATTCCAATGACCACCATTGGATAAAATGGTAAAAATATATTCATATTAAACATTAAGAACAATTCAAAAGATAATATAATCATATAAATAAATTAGATTAAAAAGTAGTTTTAATGTAAAATGCAGTATTTTTCACTATTCATTAAAAAATGAACATTGTCAGAAAAATACCAAAAATTCACACAAAGTAAATTTTGATGTCCCAAACATAAAGAATAAGTTTATTTTGACAAACATAGTTTATAAAATTGTCAAAATATAGATTCAAAAATGGTTTGCCATCAAAAGGCAGTAAAACAATCTGGTAAGAATATTAGTGTATTCCATGCATAAGATTGTATTTATTTTCAGTTTAAGCCTCTATAACACTATCTTAATCATTAATAGACATAGATAAAAATATCCATTATTCATTACTTATTTGGGATGTTACAATGAGCGTATCAACATACATTTTTTTTGAATATTAACATGACCCTTATGAATAGTAATATACCGTTAATTAATTTTTATATGACCCTTATGAATTGTATCATCACCCATGTAAGTGTAAATAAAATTTAGTCATCTTATATATAGGAGAGTATATTTTAAAAAACAAATAACTAAGTGTTAGTATTTTTGTGTGTAATAAATATTTAATTTCAATATTTAAAATATAAATTGATTTAAAATTAATTTTCAAAAAATCTATTAATAAAGATGATTTTTTTTGTTTTATTATTTTTAGATTATTTTATGAGACCTGATTTAATTTTGAAAATATTATAAAATTAGTTTTAAATTTAAATTTATATTTATTGAGATAATTATGATTTTAATTAAAAATAAAATTTTACATATTTGTAAAACATTTGTTGACAATAATGGTGTTTTTTTAAATATACATGAATACAAATTATAATTATGATTTTTTTGGAGTTTTATTAAATATTTGAATTTTTTTGAAAAGTGAAATTCGATAATTTAGAAAATATGATAAATAAATAAATTTTTGAATCATTCTTGAGTCATAGATGATGCAAATGTCCATTTTCATGAACTCACAAACACTTATTACCATTTTATGTCTCAATAATGATGAAAATTTATATTCCTGAACCAAAATTATAATGTAATGATTAAAATAATAGAAAAATCATCCTCTCCAGTACTATAAATATAACAACCCTATTTTTTATTTCATATTTAAACATGATTTATTACATAAAATTTCAATTAATAAAACATAGATGATTGTGTGGTATACTGTCATTAGGGATTAATAAAATTACATAATAACTTAAAACATGAAATACATACCTTTATTGAACTCTTATATTACTTGACCACAACATTGCTTCGTACATAGCAATGCATGGGATTTCACATTTACATACATAAGAAAATGGTGAGTGTTGACGCTCCATTCCATCACAGAGTCCAACGAATGGCAAAGAGGAATACCATAAGCACAATGAGGGTCACCCATTGAAAAACATAAAAAATTGACAAACGCATGGACAAGGAATCCATTTGATGAGAGTCGTACATGTTCCTTGTGTGCCGTGAAATTCACATGTGTGCCATCTATGGGTTGTGCAATTCACTTGCACACACAATTCATTTTTCTCCCATGGTGCCATGATGCCTATAAATAGCCCATTTGGGCCCCCCATATCGAGGAGGAATTTTCCAAAAATCATATTCAAGCTCTTGTCGCCCAAGTCTTGGTCTGAAATCTTTCAAAAACATCTATGATAATTCTTTGCCAATAATCGAAGCTCTAAAGAGGATGAATAAGGCATAAGTGTTAGAACTCATCAATACTGGTTCACCTATGTGTCCAACCCTTAAGGTAAATGAAGACACTTGTGCACCACCTTGTATCTCAAGGGAATTTCTGTGCCACACATGTGGAAGCCTCTAGGGATGATACTAAGGGATTGAGTTCAAAGTCGCCGAATTATGACCCAATGGATTCTATTTCGCCCAAAATGACTCATGTCGCGCATGTCTACATGCACGACCAAGACTTGTACACAAGAACAATACTTGCGCGCTACCTTCCAAGTAACCTCATTTCCTCAAATACTCCTCTCATATTCAAGACATAGACTTCAAAACACTCTTCAAAGACATTTATGTAATGGTTCCTTTGTTAGATTCTTTATCTGAAAGGAATTCTGTGACGACCTCATCCATTACATCATGACTTAATAGCTTTACATTACCATGATTATAGGTTTCCTATAACCGAATACTTTAAAGATGATAAGATGTTTTGGTTTGGTCCACCCTCTCAGAAGTAATACCTAGTATAAAATTCTCTTCCTTCTCAAGAGTTATCCCCATGTTACAGGTTCCCTTAATTTGGGCCTCCTTCTCATGAGTAAGCCCCAATCATAGTTTCCTTAAACATTGGGCAGCCTCAATAGGAGTAAACCCCAATCACAATTTCTTTTTATTTGGGCATCCTTCTCAAGAATAAAACCCAATCATAAGTCCCTCTTAATTTAGATTACAACTTCAGGATTAAGTCTTGGATTAAAATTCCAAATCTCAATAAAGTATAAATACTTTTATGGACCCTACTCTTGGGATTTTTTCTAATGTCTCGGTCTTTATTTACATGGGCCTTCATACATACTTAATCCCCACATCATTTATCATAACTACATCTTTCGTAGCACTATCATCAAGATTATTGATACCTCTTGGTTCTCACACCAAGCATGACTCACGTGAGCTTAGAGTGTAAAAATAATAACGAAATCTCTTCTTGGGACATTAACCATGCATAAGCCCTATACTTTACCTGGAATATGTAGACATTGATATCTTCTATAAAAGTAGTGTACATAAGAACCCTTTATAAGGTTCAATCCCATGTTTCATTAATTCTTTTCTGTCCCATATGACATCAAACTATAATCTTCTTATCATACTGCATGTGTTTTGATTCCTTTTAAGCAAGGATACGTAGGTATCCCATTTGCAGGTACAATCCCAACTCTGATATAATCCATGTCATTCTGAATGACAATAAACATCAAGTGCCCCACTGAGTGGCTTTATAACCAGTATGATCATCACAGTGGCCAAGTGATTTTTTTATATAATATATTGAAGGATACCATTGATTAGGAATCTCCAAAACATATGGATGATTCTCTATCGATGATGAAACTCAAATACATATAAAATATTATCTAAATCCCATACATAACAATCATTTACTTCCATGTCTAAAACACATTTTTATGCCTGGTGAATTCATAAGGATTTGTAAACATAACATAAATCTATAAGAGGGTCACATAGTATGCAATAATTCCCCCCAAAAAGGTGTGATGACCCTGACCTCCCATCCTCTCGACCAAAGCAAATTATTAATTCTCATCGGCCCACTTCTAACAAGCACCTACATTTGGAAAATATGTCGAAATGGATATAGAATCATTGGGTGTTTCCAGTTCTACGAATAAACCCGTTAGAAACCAATTAGAAAGTTTGAACCATAAAAAAACAAGGTCATCCCTATTTCCAAATGAAACGAAGTCCCCCCTAGGTGTTGTATCTGAAAAAATAATGGGGATTTGACTAAGAGGAAACGAGAAACCAGGTTCAGCGATGCGTATGTTTTAGGTGCGCAAGTTAAAACATGCAGGTTCTGGTGCACATGGTTGTGGGATCGCCAATATATATGGGCATCACATTGCGCAAACCGTCCTACCTCCAAATATTTTGACCTCCCATAACGCAAGCATATATATTTTCTCAGTCAATCACTCCCCATTATGTCGCGCTTCTTTAATAAATATTTTTACTTGCGCAACAATACTTGTGTGGGAATACTTTCACGGAAACACTTCTGCATCTTAATTCCTTAGCCATTTTTTTGTTTTTTCACAAATACTTCATAAAAATAGACTTTTGTAAAAGATAATTGTTTAATATTTGTGCAGATCCAAAGTCTCCCAAATTAATTGGATCAACTAATGAGTTTTCCAGCAAGAGAATAAATGACATAATCAATGTCATTGTGCATTATTATTATAATATCGGCAACAACACTCTCCTATATTTGAATGAGTACTTGATGAAATATCTTATAATTTTTCCAAAAACATATACATTCCTTTATATGGCCAGGGTCATCTACAAGGAGTAGACGTTCCAGAGGAAAAGAATTATATTCGTCATTCATATTTTCATACATACACAAATTTCTCTTCGGAAAATGTCTCAGTTGCAAGATAATGTGTTAATGCTGGAACAATGGATAAGGCATTCATAATGCATCATAGCATATGTGCTCCCGATCTGAAGCCTCACAAGCCTAAGCTACAACCACATTTCTATCCCTCTATTTCCCGAAATTCTCATATGGACCAATAAAAGTAATTGAAAAAGCGTTGGGATTTTCTTCCTGGAGGAGGTGTGAGGCCAACTTTGATGTGGGCATATTGGGTGCGTCAAACATATGCAGAGTTTGTCGAGGTTCTGATGGGTGCTGCAATATATGAATCCATCTGGGATGGGCATACATATGTCTATAAGAATGATAATTTTGTTCCAGATCTAATCAGTCAGTAGATCCCAGAAATAAATCCATTCTATCTGACTCATGGAGAAGTTGGAAACAGTTTGTGGGATGTCTACAAGATTTTAGTAAGGCCAAATGGCATCACTATAAATTCATAGTGTCCATACCTTGTACGGAAATCCTTCTTTGGTATATCCTCCCTTTTGACCCTTAATTGATGATAACCTGAACGAAGATCAATCTTGGAAAAGTATTGAGCTCCACGTAGTTGATCAAATAAGTCATCAATGCACGGGAGAGGATATTTGTTCTTGATAGTGATCTTGTTAAGTTCTCGATAATCAATGAAGAGTCGCATTTATCCTTCTTTCTTCTTAACAAATAGAATAGGTGCTCCCCAAGGTGACGCACTAGGGCATATGAATCCCTTATCAAGATTCTCTTGGAGTTGCTTTTTCAATTCTTGCAACTCAATTGGGGCCATTCTATATGGTGTCCTTGAAATAGGCATTACACCCAGTATGAGTTTTATTGAAAACTCAACTTCACGATTTGGTGGAAGACCAGGAAATTCCTCTGGAAAGACATCATCAAACTCTCGTACAATGGGCATATTCTATATAGCGAGTTTCTCTCCAACCATTTGAGATAAATAACCATCATTTAGTGGAATCATGACCCATAAGATGGAAGAAATTTCCACAGGAAGGTTATGATCATCCTTGCATCGATAGATTATCGTAGATTGATCTGGAATATGAAATGTGACTTCCCTTTTATGGCAATCGATATGAGCTCCATATAAAGAAAGCCAATCCATTCCAAGAATCACATCAAATTCCACTAAAGGAAGGATCACAAGATTTGCAGGAAGCACATTCCCACAAACGTCAATTGGAGAAGAATTATAAACTTTTGATGCAACCGTTGTGCCATTATGAGTTGTCACAACTAACTCGACGTCTAATTGTTGAGGTAAAGTGGTGATGCCCTTAAAAAATTCTTTAGAAATAAAAGAGTGGGTGTATCCAGAATCAAATAAAACATTTTCTACTTTAGAGTGGATGGTAAGTGTACCTTTCACCACATCATTATCGTACTCCACATCGCTAATAGAAATTACATGAGACATTCCTTTGTCTCTGGCCTTAAGAGTTTTTCGATGCCGATCATCATCAGCAACCCTTGGATTAGGGCATTGATTAGCATAATGCCCCATTTCCATGCACTTGAAACATTGAAGAGCTGGAGGTTCATTCTGTGTAGCCTTTCCTTTTTTCTCATCAATAGACATCTTCTTCCCATCATAGCGGCATTCAAATGCCCGATTCCCTTCCTTTCCACATTTAAAAGATTTACTTTTCCTTTTGAGATAATTCCCTCCATGTTTCTTTCCACACTTTGAGCATAAGGGAAAACTCATCTCCTTTTCAGTGTGGTCTTTAGATTTCCCTTTGAATTCCATTTTCCTCTTCTTATCAAAACCATATGACTGATGTGTTACTCCAATCTCCATCTCAACCTTAAGAGCACATCAAACAATTTACTTGTAGATATTGAAGTCCCTTATGGCTAACGCCCTTCGAATACTTGGTTTTAAGCCACTAAAGAATCGATCGATCTTACTCTCAGGTTGGATAACAATTCCAGAAGCGTACCTTGCAAGTCTTGTAAAATTTTCTTCGTAGGTACCAACAGATTCATCATCCTTTTTCTTCAGTTCAAGAAACTCTTTCTCCATCTTTGTTCAGAGAATACGAGGGAAATACTTATTGAAAAATAAGTTTTTGAACTCGTCCTATTCCATGGACTCAATTTCATCCCTTGGCCTCATATTCTTGATAAGATTCCACCATTGATCAGCATCTCCTTCCAAACAATATTCCGCTAAGATGAATTTATCAGGATCAGAACATTGAAGAACTGAAATTTTTTTTTCAGTGGTACTAATCCATTATTCAGCCACTAATGGATCAGTTGAACCGCTGAAAGAAGGTGGACGCTGCCTCATGAAGGATTCAACAGAATGTTTCTCCTTCCTTTTCTCGTTTGGAAGTTCTGCATGATTCATATCTTGAGAAAGTTGTGTGAGCATGGCTACAAGATTTTGCATTCCAGCTCCCATATCGTTTGGTTGCTCAGGGGGACAATCATTACATTGTCCGTCACATTCTGCATTAACACGGCTCCTTCGGGTTCCAACCATTGACTAAAACCAAGAAGAATAGTGTGAGCAACACTAATTATAATAGGAAAACCACATAATCAAGAATAAAATTTTCACACTTAAGGTCTTATCATAGGTACTTCATGGCCATGTCTAAAACAGTAATATTGTTCTAGGCATAGATATATCCTTGGGGTTCTTACTAAGGCTTTCACATTCTAGTTTCCTAAGGTTGACTATACCTTTCCTCTGATACCAAATATAAAAACCCATACTTTACATAAATTCTTATTACTTCATAATTGAAGCATACTTAATACAACATATGAAAAAAACCACAAAAGACCGTATAGGTATAGTGTCTTTAGAAACTGGGAAACATAAACAACTGGTTCACAAATCTTCTACAGTGTCTCCCATTTATTTCATCATATCTAGGGTACCTTTTAGCATATTCTACTTAATATCCATCTTCCTGACTTGGGGAAAAGAAAACATACAAAAAGGGTGAGCTCAAATGCTCAGCAAGGGCAAATAACGGAAATAAAAATCATATCACATCCTTTTGAAAATCATAACCTGCAAAAGAGATCATAATATCTTAACATGGGACAAATCATAGAAGTGAAAATGAAATCCCAATAATCATAACATAAAACATGAAACTTTGTGGCATGCACACATAATCATGGAAAATCATTTCTTGTTAGACATGACTCATTGCCAAGACTATCTTAGTGGACAAAGTCCATTTCTGAACCGAGTTCACTCCCCATTTCAGTCCTGTAACACTAAACCGAAATAAACTTCCGTTCAGCCATGTCTATCTCATGAGATATAAATTTTTACCCAATGCATTTGAGGGAGATATAGGTCCCACCCATCTTATAATGAATCTTTTCTTATGTGTTCCACATAATCATAAATCATACATCATCGCATAACACATGTAATAAAAATGGGATTCTTGAACCATCATGACATCATAAAACAAATCATATAAGGTAAAGGACTTCATAAAAATAATTCCATCACAACATAATAAAATCAATGTAATAATAGGAATAAAAATAGAACCCTATATTATCTTAGATGGAAAAAAATTTGATGAAACATTAGAACTCCATTCTTGAAGAAAATATCCTTTCAACTTCAAAAACATTTTCCTTTCTTAACATGTCATATAATTTTAAACTAAAAGAAGTTAATTAAAGATAAAATTGAAAACTTGTAATGGAATCTTCATCGAAATATTGTTTTAAGAATCCATTCATTCCATATAAGTTAAAAAAACATTCTTCTCGTACTTTGGCCGAAAAGTCAAAAAGTACCTCGTACGACAAATGATTCCTTTCCTATTGTTTAATAAAAACATACCGAAGGGTAAAATTGGATTTAAACAATTTTAGGAGGGTATTAATAATATTACATATTGAAGGAACATGGATGTGGATGATAAATTACACCCCAGTAAATACCACAATATAAACAATCTCGGATAAAAATGAGATTGTGAGATTTTCCCTTACCTTAGGTCCGATTTGATTCGTATGTTCCTGAAGCTCCTATATAATGATTTAAATAAGGTTATTGACTTATTACAGAATCATACATATATATTTGATATCATATATGGTCATATTCTAAGCTTCTTATTTGTAATATTTCATTGTTACTTGTTATGCGGGGTTTTATTACCTTTTGTTCTTATGCGTGTTTTGCTGAATAATTTCTTATTCTTGTTAGGTTATAGATACCTTATATCTAGAATGGTATTAGTGTAATATATATCATATTTATTTATTCAATTCATTTATATAATTACTATGTAATGAAGATCACGTAGAACGACTCACATCACATCGTGGAGACGGTAGGCCGTACGTACGCACGAGTGATGATATCGTTCCCATGATTGTGGAATTGTATTGAAGTGTATTTATACAATTTCAGTATAAAAATAACTTTATAATAATCATATATAGTTACTGATTACACCATTATACCCATCCAAGTAAGGTGGTGGTGGAAAATAGATTACACCACGGCGTGGAGACGGTATTCCGTACGTACGCACGCGCGGTGATTTCATTTTTCCGTAGGATAAATAGAAGGTGAATTAGGGTTGTTTCATGTTTATAATAACATACTAGTATGTAAGTAATACTGATGTTATTACTTTATCATGAAACAACTAAAGAAGAAGAAGTTGAAGAAGAAAGAAATTGAAAAAGATCGGTAATGGGTATTACCTCTTTTTGACGCGCCTTCTCTTAACCTTCTCTTAGAGAACAATGGATGGTCTTTGAAGAAGACCAGGAGATCTAGGATTATTCTAGGGAAGTGGAGAAGTGATTTTGGAAGGGTTTGGCCGAGCTTGAATGCTCAAATTGGTGTGAGGAGGAGGGGGAAGAGGTTCCCTTTTATAAGGGAGGAGAGGGGCACCTTAGGAATATCTCAAAATATTATTTTATATTAAAGTAAAATTCGGTTTATAATGGTTCCAAAAGGTCTTATTTCAACGCTAAAGTGGGTATGGGTCGCAATAATATCAACCAATAAGATTTAGAAAAGTTTAGGTTATTATTTTAACCCTTATCAATTAGATTTAACTCTAAGATAAATAATTTAACTTTTACCGTGTCTTTTTCTTTTCTTACACTATATGGTTAATAAACTTACTATAACATGCCAAACAAACCTCAAATTGTTTATTATTAATATATATATCCAAATCTATGTCATTTAGCTGAACCTTATATTTTTAGGAATAAAATAACAATTAATAATATAATATTTATTTTGTAAACTATTATATGTCAATTTTGAGACTATTTGATATATGATTTTTGTGAAAGTCATAACAGAATTATATGTTCGAACCAAGTTAATTAAATCAACAATAATATTTCATATTAACCTAGAAAATTAGTGTAATTCATAAAAAGTCTTAAATTACATTTATTTGGGCATTTATAACATCAATTATGTTAATATTTCCTTAAAATGGTAATAACTGCATCATCATTGTGTCATAAATAAATTAATTTATTTAAAGTCTAAAAATTATAAATAAAATATCATTATGTAGGAAATAGTTTTAGATTTCTAATGAATTTTTATAATCGAATTTATATTATGTATAAGCCCATATTAAAAATGTTTTAGTTATTAAACTTTGATTTTAACTATTTTAACTATTCATTAAATAAAATAATATTAAATGTCCTAATCTAATCCAAGTAGACAAAAATTGTCATATTAAATTAATAAGGTTGTTTTTGGTCGAAATAAACTTGTCCAATAGAATTAGGACATGTGTAAGGATAACAGTAATATAATATTTACCCTTAGTTACCCTAATTACTATTAACCGCGGTAAAAAAAAGTAAACAGTTACTATTCACCAAAAAATTATTTTTTTTCTCATTGAATCACATTTTACTTACTGATATCAACCGTGTCTGTTGGATTTTTGAAATTCCATTCACAGAAGCGGTAAAATTAAGTTTTATTCAAAATTCAGTTTTTTAACCTACCACTTAGTGGTTTCACTATTCATCAAAAATTGAAAGTTTTCCGAAAAATACCAAAATTTCACCCTAGGAAAATTTCGATATTCCGAATTCAAAAATGAAGTCCATTTTGAGTGATAAAATTTATAAAATTTCAAAAAGTGGTTATTACAATTCATAACGGCTAGTTTTAATAATATTTTAATGGAATATCGTTGTTTAGTGAAACTCGGTATTGCGTACAAGGAAAGCTATCGAGGAAAGTCATGATTGCGTGTAAATAAAGCCAAGCTAGTATTGTGTGTAGATAAAGATTCCTTTGATAATTTATACAACATAAAAAGAAAATATTTCTCATAAAAATTTCGGGTGTTACACCTATCACCAAGCAGGTGAATGAAATGATGGGTCATGGCACCACTGAGGGGATTGGTGCTTCAGTAGACAAAGAGTGGCATGATTACATGGAACCTGAAGATATAAATTTCTTTCCTTATATTATTCGAAGCTTGATTTTAGTCAAATAATTATTACTCAAGGAGATTACATTTTTTATCCAGCTACTTATTATGGAAGGAATTACTGAGGTCCCTTCACCAAAGTACAACCCTGGCGGCACTGCTCTTGGAGTCCATGAATCTTCTTGTGATCCAGGTGATGTATCTACAGGACAGAAAGTCATGAATGAGGTGTTAGATAGGGATTTTAACTCTCCAATACATGTATTTGGAGGTGATGACGTCAACACTGCAAAAAGTAATGGAAGAAAAGGAATCGATGGAAGAATTCCACTGCTAGACGATTCATCAGTAGTGGTAAGTCTTTCAGATAGTCATGATTTCTAATTCATTAAAAGGTTTCTCATACTTATTTTGATTGGAGGGGCTTCTTCGATTTCTCCTTTGAGGGACAGGACTGAACCTCCTCTGAGAAATAAGGATTGTACAGGTGAACAGTCACAAATTCATACTGACCTGGCTACTCCTGAGGAATCAATGAGAGAAGAAGAGCTAGTATCTATTCCCAGTACTGCTTCTATTGCTACTACAAAGATAGAAAACCCTAATTCTAGTAAATTAAAAATACTTCATAGATATTTTAATGAAAACATCAATTGAATTTTATTTTGTGAGGATTTATGTTTAACACCATGACCAGAACATTTCACGACCACTAAAACTGACTCCGCACATTTTTCTGAGGAAGCTATCTGGGGTCAGAGGTTGAAGGACGGGGATCACCATGATGACATGTCAAATTCTCCAACTAGTGAGACCAACCAAGAATCTGGGATATCACTCGATGAAATTATTAAAATTGGGGCGTCTTTTGATGAAATTTTCGATCATGTTAAATTACCGTGTGATTTAGATGATTTTGGACATGTGTGTTATCCTTCGTCCTATTAGTTTTTTTAATACATCACTGACCATGATTGGTTGAAATGTGTAGTTGCGTCTGAAAAAGATATAGGTCCGCTAATGCCTAAAGGGTATAGAGACAACCAAATCATTGCATAGATGATAGCTCAAGTGAACCTTAACCTGGAAGATCTACCTGAAACCCATTTTGAACATCCTTTTGATGCTAGGAAAGACGAGGAGGAGCCTTATCATGCTGCTAATATTCAATTGGGTAAAAGATGATAATATTTGTGGCAGTACTTAATTTGCAAGATATCTAATAATCTTTTTTTATCGTTTAAATCTAACAATGGTTTTAAAATGACTATGTAGGGCCGTCAACATCAGTGGATTGATCCGGAGGTGAAGCCTCAACCTCTTCCCCAACAGAAGTAGATGGTAAATTAACAAGGGTCAGGGGGGAAGGAGAAGAACATGACACTTCCTTAAGTGAATTAATCCCAGATTATATCCCCATTATGATAGAGATGATGAATCAGACCCAGAGGTGGAGACGTTGCTCCAATTCTCACGTCGCAAGGCATGGAAGAATATATGGAAGATCATATCTGTAGTTCCTCTTGAAGAGATTTCTTTGAAGATTCATCGACTGTCATCCTTGTTCATCATTTTTGGACATGACAGTTTTGGATATCAAGAGATCCATACCGTGGTGAAACTAGTCATCTTAAGGAGGTAGCAGGAGAAAAAGTGTCATCCAGATCTGAACAGAGTGAGGTTGCTGACCAATATTGGCAAATTTGAGGTTGTGGTGTCCCGAGATAAGGCTGATAATCCAACAATGAAGAATGAGATGAATCATAAGGTCATGGAGAATGTTTTCTAGCTAATGCACCTTTTGCAACATCTAGATTCCATTACTGGGGAACTTGACCACTATAACAATTCATTGCTAGGAGTCCAAATGAATGGTATGAAAGAAATCACGGATTCCAATAAAGCACTCCATCATGCTTAAAAGAGTGAAGCTAGTTGAGTGAATGAACATTAAGTGGCTATTGATGAAGCATGGGATTCCTTCAATCAAGTAAAAAAGTTGTGTTGAACGCCACTTGTAATGTTTGAAAAAAAAGTGAAGATACTCTAATATATGGATGTTCTTATAATCTTGTACCTCAATGGAAATGAAATTTCATATTAAATCATTAGTAACTTCATTCTCTTGATAATTTCTAAATTTTTTTATCCTAATCTAATGGTCCTAGTAAGAATATTGTTATTTTTTCTAGGATTATACAAAAAACCCCACAAACATTGCACCTTTTTGTTTCTCAATATTGACTAAATCATAAAAAACGTACGTTTAGTGAGCTGGGACTCGACTTTTGTTCAGAGTAACTTTTATAGGTTCCCAATTTTATTAGTACCCTATCTCTTGTTGGCAGTTTAAATTCATTCATGTTGGATATAAAAAGGATAATGTTTAAGGTCGAATTGCTTTGACTGAATGAATTACGATTGAATCAAATCCTTAATAATTTTTTTGAAAACACATAACCTAATTCACATATGGGGAAAAAATGTATACTATGACATAAAAAAAATTTTATCTGAGGGATGATATGAAAAAGGCCTAAAAAGGAATTAGTGGAAGTATTTCCTAAGAGTAAAGTTACCACTATTTGACAAACTCGTTAGGGGTTGAATTATGCAGGGCCACTTAAGGGAATTGGATATATAGTAAAGGAATAACATCTTTTGGATAACGGGTCCATTATGTAGACTACTTATGCAAGGCCACCTAAGGGAACCTGCTGCATTGTTAGGATATAGAACTCTCAGAGATTTTACTTTTCTATTTCTAAAATCCAGTGAAATTTTATGTAGATTAAAATTTCCAAAAGCATAGAGTCTACATTATAATGAAAGGTACTTGAATATTGAGAGGATATTCCCAATACATATTGTTGAAGAATTTACTGAATGTAACTCATGTGAAGCTCTAACCCAAACATAGAGAAGTGAAATATAAACCATAGACATGAATACTTTCAAATCATGAAAAAGAGTATGGAAACAATATGTTAAGGATGGATGTTTTTTCGAATACCTACATATCGTTGTTAAGACCAAGAAGGAAAAAATATTTTTCCCACTAGAATAATGTTTATACTATTTCCAAACATATTAGGGGGGTTGAATTATGCAGGGACACCTAAGGGAATTGGATACATAGTAAAATAATATCATCATTTGGATGATAGGTCAGTTAGGTATACTATTTAAGAAAGGTCGCATAAGGGAGTGCGCTCCATGTTCAGAAAAAAAAATTCCTAGGAACCAGATATTTTATTACCAAAAGTCAAGAAAAAGTTTATGGATATTTGAATGTATTTATGGTTAGGAGTCTGACACGTTTAAATCAATATTGACCAATTCATGAATGTGATACATAGACCAATGACGACCATAATCATTTTGTGGCTTGTCCTGAATTGAGATGTTGGACTTCAATACATATCTCATTAGTATGAGAATCAAGCCATACATAGTACTTGAATTACATTTTAACGTCATGTGGGACAAGTGAATAAGAGATTTTAGTTTAGGGTCATAGAGATATGACAATAATTAGGGAGGCACTTTGTGTGTTTGTTATAAACCTGATGAGAATAAAGACAAGGGATTTCATACCACATTAATGTGCTCATAGGGGGACTTTTCAGCCAAGGGACTGATAGTGGAGTTTGAGGTTAGTCCCAAATAATTGGGGCTAGATTCGAGGGATGCTCGAACATTCCTATGTATCCCATAGGTATGGAAATCAATCCATACATTGATTTAGAAATACCCTCTCTACAGATTTGGTTTGTACATGTGAAGGGTAAAAGGGGACCATATTGAAATGATGGTTAGACCTGTGATTAAAGGTTCAAGCATTGAAATGTATGCACGTAGTCCTTGGAATATGACATGATTTGAGATCAAAGTCAATAAGGATTCCCGATCAGTTGAGTGTGTTAGATATTATTTTAGTTTATTGTAATGTAGGAAAAAAGTGTGAATAGTTTAAGGTCAAATGCATGGACCGGTGCTGCACAATTTAGTATCATGTAGCTAGGACGTATTTCTTTTCAGTTTAACGTCTTGCAGTGAGGAAAATGTGGGAATATATAGTTTAACATCATATAGAATGAACGATAGTGAACCAATTTGAAGATATTGGAATTGGGGGGGGGGGAATTCATGGATCATCATCGTATGAGTTGGAGGTGAATCGACATGAAGATATTGGTTTTCGGCATGAACCTCAGGAGGTTGCCTACGTACCCATCCTAGAAGGCAAGGATTAATGTCCACATAGTTTGATTGAGAATGAATTGGTGATCGCGTTGTACTTGAAGACAATGACCTTAAAATGGTGTTGCGACATATGCGTGGTTAGCGGCCTAGAGAGGGCGTTATGGTTAATGCTTACTCTATGCTTTTTTGAGTCATGCTTGGTTTGAGAAACAAGAGATAGAAACAACCCTAACGATGCATAGTTTAACGTCATGTGGGACAAAGGGTGTTGTATAGTTTTGTGTCATGTAACAAGAATGATGGTGTTTCATAGTTTACTGTCATGTAACATGGAAAAAATGGACGTTTTTATAGTTTAACATCATGAAGGATAAACATGTACAGTTTAATGTCATCTAGGTTGTATAAGGGACTGTTTACAGTTTAACATCATGTTGGACGACACACAGTTTAACTTCATTTTGGATGAATGAGGGGCTATGCAGTATAATGTCTTGTAACAAGGACAAAAAATGTGTGTATTTCTGTTGCACTAAATACATCTTCAGAAATATTTTATTGGTTGGAGTTGTAATGAGTTCTCCATACATTGAGAATAAAGAATAAGCTCCATTGGAGTAGACCTTATGAATTGAATAAGGTCCTTCCCACTTTGACTCATGCTTTGGAGATTTCATTTCTGGTATCATCAATGTTCAGAGGACCAAAACCAATTATCCTTGAATGAATGAATGAAGACAAACCTTTTTATTGAATAATCATGCTATTCAATTCAGAAAATTTTCCATGTGTTGTAGGGTGCAAAATATTTTTTCTTATAATCGTTAAAGTTAATCAAATCTTTTCTGAGAATGTTTATATATAGTTGAATAATCACAAATGGCTAATCTGAGTGAAGGTAATTGAACATCAATGGGATAGACTGATTCTGTTCTATATACCAATGAATTTGGAGTTGACCGCGTAGTAGTGCGGGTGGTGGTCTGATAAGACCATAATGTATGAAAAAGATTAGCAGGACATGTTTTCTTATCATTATCCACCATATTATGCAGTATGATTGAAAGAGTCATATTGAAGGATTCTATTTGGCCATTTGCCGCTGCATGATACTGAGATCAATGGGTGGATTTGATGATTTATTCCTGATACAACGTTCATGCCTCATATGAACAAAAGTTGTTTCCATTGTCCATCAATATGGTATGTGGGACACCAAATCTAGTAATGATGTTAGACATGGCTAATATTACTTTTAGAAGTAAATCCTTTGAGATTTTTTACCTCTAACCATTTATAAAAGAAGCCAGTAGAAGTAAAAATATACTTATACTGCTTGGCTGTAGCCGGAGGATAAGGTCCTCCTACATCCATTCCCCATGCATCAAATGGAAACGAGTATTTAGATATATGAAGCAACTCTGATGGTTGATGAATAGAGTTGGCACATATTTGGCTAGAATGACACTTCATAGTAAAACCAACATAATCATGAATCATTGAATGCCAGAAGTGTCCAAGACATTGAATTTAACGAGAAATTCTATGTCTAGACTGGTGGGAACCACATACTCCTTCATGATCATCACTCAGGATAAACATTATTTCTTTACCATCAATACACTTGAAGGGAATTCTATTAAACCCTTTCTTGTATATAATTTTTTTGGTGATCTGGGATTTCATAAAGAGTAAAATTTACCACATGTCGTCAGACTTTTTCATTCCCAGATCTATCAGATGGAAGGGTTCCATTTTGATGGAATTCCTTGATTGCTGTCATCCATCCTGTAGTATGACCATATGGTTCAGAAATGGAACTAATTTCATTGATTTCCTCTGTTCTAATTCGAACAAATGTTGAAACTATAGGACGGGGGGCAATACTGATGATTGTTTCGTCCTGGTTTAGATTAGCTAGGGTTGTGCCTATATTAGCCAGTGCCTCAGCATGGGCATTTAGTGATCACATGACATAAGAAAATGTCAGTTCCAAGGAAAATTATGCCATTAAAACTCTAACATAATCACATAAAGAGATTGGTTCTTCAATTTATATGTCATAATACCCATTGATTTGTTTGATTACCAAATCAGAATCACCATTTAACTTCAAGTGATTCTCCTGTTCCTGAAGCACCAATTCCAATCCTGTGATGATAGCTTGATATTCTACATCATTGTTTGTACCACCTTCAAACAATAAGAAGGAATATGGTAGTGCTACCTTTTCTATGGAAATAAGCAGGATTCCTAACCCAACATTGTTGAATTTAGGATCTTCTATTTTCTTCCCTGTTGGAATTCGGAAGGCACCGTCAAAGTACATTTCCAATGATTATGGATTATCTTGAATAGATAAGAACTCCTCATTATGTAGTTAAATATTTTAAGATGTATCCTTTATAGAAGGGTGTTCAGCAAGGAAATCAGCCAGAGCTTGGCCCTTTATTGCCTTTTGAGAAACATACTGGATATTAAACTTCTGAAAAATAACTTCACACCTTGTTAGAAATCTTGTAATCAATAGTCGATTTAAGATAAATTCGAGAGGGTTTTTGTGATATACTAATTGGACCTCGTGATGTTGTAGGAAGTGTATCACATTTTGAACTGTAATGATTAATGCTAGGTAGCACTTTTCAATACTTGAATATCATGTTTCTTCCTCAAGTAAGTCCGAATGAGATAATAAAGGTTATTTTAATTCCAAAAATCATTCTTTTGGGTGAGGAAGGAAACCAATGATCTCTCTTAAGCTATCACATAGAGAATGAGGGGTCTTCCATAAACAAGTGGCATCAACAACACTGGACTTAAGAGAAAATTCATAAGGATATCGAATGATTATTGACATTCTTCAGTCCACTGGTAGGTGACTCCCTTCATCATCAACTTGGTGAAGGGAAAACAGTTTCCTGCCATATTGGCAATGAAATTCCAAATATATTCAAAGATTCCTTGAATTACTCTTAATTCCTTCATATTTTAAAATTTTGACAAACTAAGGGTTGATTTTGTTTTTTCAAGATCAACTTCAACACCACTATGATGTACCACAAAGCCACAAATTTTTTTTGAGGATACCTCGAATGCACATTTCAAGGGATTCATCTTCAAATTGTGTTGTCGATGTTTGTTGGATATAATTTCATGATTTTCCATGTGATCTGAATGTTGTCTAGATGTAACCACAAAATCATCCACATAATATTCAAAAAATTACTTAAAAGGGTTTAATGAAATTGTGCATGGCACGTTGATACGTTGCACCTACATTCCTCAGGAAAAAGGTCCATAACCGATAGAAAAACACACCTTTGAGGGGTCTGAATGATATGTATTCTTCATCTTATTGAGCCATTTGGATTTGATTATACCCCGAATATCCATCCATGAGAGAAAGTGATTTATAGCTAGATGTTGCATCAATTAAGTGTTCTGTGATCGGAACGGGAAATTAATCCTTTGGACAATGCTGATTAAGATATATAAAGTAAATGAAATTTCTAATTTCTCCATTCTTCTTTTATATAGGGACAATATTGTCCAGTATTTTGGGATATTGAACTTCTCTGATGATGTTAACCTTGATAATCTTATAAACTTTAGCTTTAATTTTGGAAGCATATGTTGGGTGTGTTCTTCTTACTGCTTGCATGAAAACTCGATGTTCTTCTGGAAAACCCAAATGATGAGTGGAAACATCAGGATAGAGACCTGGAATTTCTAGATATTATTACAAATGTTGGGGGTGTATCCCTTTATTAAAAAAAGATAAAACATACCTACCCCTTTTGTTGGAGAAGGGAGAACCCAAAATCCCATAACAATCCCATAGGCTTAAAGGCACAAAGACAAAAAATAAATGGCTCTAAGAGCCCAGTGGGATAACCATTTAAAAATGAACTCAACTCAATTGAAACCAACTCAGTCCAATTGAAAACCCTAGCTGCTGGTGGGCACGCTGCCACTGCCGACGAACCACCAGTCGACCGTTGTAGGACCAACTCACACTGATTTACCATCATACACAATGGATAAGATCTTATCCAGATCTGCACCCATCACTGAGGCCATTACCATCACCATCAGAATAGTCGTCATTCACTTGGAATCATGCCCAACACCAACGAGACCCTCCCCTCCCCCTACTGTCGCGTCGATTCACTGTCGTCGCCTCCAAAATGGTGAAGCGGTGTTGCCGCCTTCTCCCATGCCCAAATCACCCATCGCTTCCACATATCGTCTTTTATTGAGAAATGAAGTATCCATTTCTTGCTCTTCAATTGTCATGTACTCACTAATTAAAGTGGGGAGTGGATCTTCTTTTGTACACAAATTTATTTCTCTGATTTCTTCCATAGTAGTAGAGATTCCATCTCCAAATGCTGGAGGAGCATCTCCAAAATCATTCTCTTCTTATTCAATATGTATTACTTCTTTTTTTTCTACATGAATAGTATATGATGAAGAATAATTTTCATGGTCATGGGAGAAGTTAGAATTTGAACATCTTGGAGAAGAGGCTTCTATTTCTGACCCTATTGACGATGAAGGGTCTTTATAGGGTGATATAGTGGAGATGGTGGATTACGAATAGACAACATTGTTTTACTCTGGTATTTCTATACCTTCTTCTAATATAGTTTTCGAATTATATAATTTTGGGATTTCAGTATATGAAATGAATACATCTCCACATATGCTTTTATCACTACTTGGCGAATCAACAATTTCTCCCATGCTATCAGGCTCGATTTCTGTAACTGACATTATGGATGTTTTAATATGAGTGTTTGGGTATAATTATATCCTATCAATTATAATGGTAGGCAACACAAAATTTGTACTCACATGAATGAATGGATTTAATGGAATCTTTTCCAAACCACTTGGAGCATTAATTTTGGTAACCTTCTTTTCCATGGGGTTTTCCTTTCCTTCGATGTGATATAATTCTGCCTCATTGTATTTAGATTCACATGTTTTAAATGGGGAATTATCACCATTCAATGTCACAATTTGACCATTGAAACAATGTTATGCCCCGACCCTAGTTACCAAGATTCGATGGATTATTTTAATAAATTGGCATGATTATAAAGAATTATATCCCGAAGGACTGATCAGTTTAGTAGTCTTGGAAAATAGATTACATACATGAACTTTACATAACAATTTCAATCATACAACACAACATACAAAGTTCTTTTAGAACGTCATTATTCCATTAGCATAACCCATCCTATCAATCAAAATACACTTCATGGAATCCTGGGAAAAATAAATCACAGAAAGTGGTGAGCTCGAACACTCAGTAAGGGTATGAAATACAGTGGAAGATAACAAAAATATTAAACATTATGAATAAATGAAACCCCATTACTTTACCAATAATAAAAATGACTGATTTTATGGTAGGAATATGAGCTAATTAAATAATTCCATAATAAAACATAATCATTGTTATTATACAAGTCGAATGACTACAAGAACCATCAATATTATTTTTATAATGAGGGAATGTATAATTCCAGAATTCTGAAACATTTTTTCAAGGCCTCGAACAAGACGTATAAAAATTATTAAGGATTCTGCCAAAACCATATATCAAATTGGGAAAGGGCCTCAGCCAATTCCACATCTAGTTGTCTCATGAGACCTACCGATGCATCGAGGACCTATAGTGGGCTCCACCCGTCACTTACTATGTCAAATACATTCCTCATATTAAATGGTTGAAACATAACATAGACATTCATATTAAAAATAGTATAAAAAATGTCAAATCATTAACCATAAACCATGAATGGTATAAAAATAGATCATCCATAGTCAAACATATCATATCCCATTGAATAAAATATTTAATATTGTATTATAATAAATCATCCTCAATATAAAATAATATTCAGTAAAGGATGCTGACATAGTTAAAAATGATGAGTAAAACTTTTGATAGAAATATCCTTTTTGTAAAATAATTTAATAGTAAAAAAATTATAATGGAAGTAATTTAATAGATATTTTTGAATCAAAGTGTCCCATACCACTATGAAACTTTTGAAAAGAATTACTATTTCAAAACATTCATGTCTATATAAATATATCCTTTAAATCATTTTGAAAACATGGATAATAATTAAAAAGATATAGAAATATAAATCGTTAAAACATTTAAAATTATGATCATGATAAAGAGTAACTTTCACAAATCTTTAAAATATTTATTTTGAAATATTTTTTATGAAAAATGGACATCGATGTAAAAAATTTCCTAGTAAATACTTACACATAACTAATCTCGGATAATAATGAGATTGAAGAATTAACCCTTACCAATTTGGTAACAAACAAAACATACACCCCATGCATGATGTATCATTCAATGAATATGTAAATTCACATAAATTAAAGTGTATTACACAAAGAATACAATTATGGGTAGTACATACAGCACAGAAACGGTAATAGTGATAGTATCACATGAATCTCACAGGAATAAGGAGTGAGATGAAAACCCATTACCTTTCACATTTCATTAGTCGAGGGTACGATTAAACTCTTGTATAAAGATGGTAGATTGATATAAAAGTATAACAGAACCATATTAATATTTATGAAATCATACATGATTCATTTATTACTCTATTCTACCCATTTAGTAATAATTTTCATGTTATATTAATATTTCATGTAATAATCACTTTCTTTATCGTTCATGTTTCATCTTATTACTCTTGATTGTATCCCTTAGATCAAGACATAAGTATTTGAATAATATAAAACATTATTTATATATCATATATATTTAGAATATAAATATGTATAATATACATATATATGAAATGAAAAACACCATTTATGGAGATGGTAGTTCGTACGTACGGATAAACGCCGTTTCTGATTTCATCTCATATTGAACGAAACTAAGTGAATAAGATATATGTAAGTACATATATATACATACATATATATATATATCACCATTATCATTATTATGAAATATATTATATACTTATTAGTAATATATATATTTTTATAATCATTGATGAATGATGAACAAGGAAATGAATCTTATCGCGTCGTGGAGATTGTAATCCGTACGTACGCACGAGCAAAAATATAATTTCCATAATGTTGGGTAATTGTATGGTATATTAATTTTACAGAGACATCATTATGTTATTTTCATTATTTATGTACATATTACTCATCATTATATCCACCCAAATATCATATTGTTGAATAAGAAATTACACCACAACATAGAGATGGTAAGTCGTACGTACGCACGGAAGGTGACATTATAATTCATAAGATGGATAGGATAATGAATATATTTATGCCATATTTAAAATAACATCATAGTATATAGAAGATACTGATGTTAATATTTTAATATTTAATAAAAAATGAGTTAGTGGAAGAATAAGAGAACTTGAAAGATGGTGGTGAAGTCATTACCTCTTCTTCGGGTTCTTCCATTTGATTTAATCAAAATGGGCATTATGTTGGATTTATTACCAAAGGATGGCCTCTAGGATGATGTTAGAGAAGTTGAAAGGATATTTGGGCAGGGGTTGTCTGAGAAAAATGTCTTAGAATGTGTGAAATAGAGAGAAGGGGATGTGCCCTTTTATAAGAGGGGTTAGGGTCACTTTAGGAAAAGATTAATGTATTAATATATTATACACACATATTCAGTTTATAATGGTTTCAAATAAATTTACTTCGAGACATAGGTGGTATGGGTCAAAATACTTTCAACCTATAAGTTTTATACATGTTTAGGTTTCCATTTTAACCTTATGTTTTAGATTTAACTCTTAGTTAAATAGTTTAACATTTAACGTTTTTTATTGTACTCCTACACTATATGGTTAATAAACATACTCTAAACATCCAAGAAAGTCTTATGTGGTTAATTAATGACTTAAATAATAATATTTAAGCCTTTTGGACAAATAATAAATTTTTAGGAATATTATATCAACCAATAATATAGTATTTTTATAAATATTAAATTATTTAAATATCGACACTATTTGTTATTTTGTTTTTTTAAAGTCATCACAACATGGTTACATCGAACACGATACAATGAATCATCACTAAAATTTCATATTCACCTTGAAAATTCATTGATGTCATAATAATTTTAAAGTTATATTTATTTTAATATTTATAATACAATTTATTTGAATATTTCATTAATAAGGTCATTACTGCATCATCATTGTCTCATAAATTAATTTATATATTTAATGTCTAAAAATTATAAATAAAATACCATGATGTAATTAATTATTTTGGGTTTCTACGGAATATTTATAATTGAATTTATATTATGTATAACAATATATTAAAAATTGTTTAGTTATTAAACATTGATTTTAAGACTTTTAACTCTTCTTTGAATTAAATAATAATAAGTGTCCTAATCTTATCCATGTGGACCTAAATGATAATATTTAATTGATAAGGATGTTTTTTGTTGATATACACATGTCCAATAGAATTATGACATGTGTTAGAGTAATATTAATATCCTTTTTACCCTTAATTACCCTATTTACTTTTTACCGTGGTAAATAAACGTAAAAAGTTACTATTCACCATAAAATATTTTCATCCCATTGAACCACATTTTACATATTGATATAAACCATGTCTCTAAAAATTTTCAAATTCCACTCATAGATGCAGAATAATTATTTTTTATGAAAATTTTCAAAAGCTCCTAGGAGGTGGGTAAAAGATGGTAAAATGTTCAATAAAATTTTGTATATATAAAATTAATATAAAATGGCTCCAATGAATTACATTGAACATATATAGGTATTATGTATCTATTTAGACATAAAATAAATTTAAATAAAATAAATAATTATTTAAATAAAAAGTCGGTTTTAACTAATAACTCAGTGTTTTTCACTATTCATCAAAAATTAAAGGATTTCAGAAAAATACCAAAAAATCACCCTAAGTTAATTTTGATATTCCAAATACAAAAAAGATTTATATTTTACAAAATTAAAAACATAGAAGTTTCATTAATTAATTTAATAGTAATTCCCATTGTCAAAACCAAAAAGCTGATTTTTAAGAAATAATAACAATCAAAAGATTGACACTTGTTTATGTGCAATTTCAAAGTGAAATTACTCCCAATGAACAATATTTAATAAAATACAAAAAATATTAACTAATTATACTTTAAAACCACCAAAAGTATAATTTAAAACTATAAATGATTTTGATTAATAAAAGTTATTTTTGGTTAAAATTTAGTATTTTTCTTTCTTCACCCAAATATGAAAGTTATCATAAAAACATAGAAAATTCATCAAAAGTACATTTTTAAGTGATTATTCTAAATAATAAGGTTACTTTGTCAAATTGAATATATAAAAGTGTCAAATATTTGATTTTAAAAAGGTTCTCCATTAAATGGTGGTAAAATAGCATTTTAAAAAAAATAATTCTTTCATCTAAAAAAAATGAATTTGTTATTACAATATGTCTAAGAATCTCATATTATGGATTCTAAAATTATAAGGATTATATAATGTTCAAATAAAGTTAATATAATTCATAACCGCTTTTGAACATCCAGTTTGGTAAGTCATGATGTGCTTGAACTCAGTGCTGCGTGTAATGAAAGTTATTGCATTACATTGAAGAAATAACATACTATGAAATCATGGGGTGTTACATTATTCCTTCCTTAAATAAATTGAATCCTCACAATTTGAAATTGTTATTTGAAAATATAATTTTTAAAATAGAAAATATATTTGTTGGAAAACCCAAATCAGAAATTGGGTTAATAAAATTTAGTCTTAATAAGAGGAAAAGGTAATAAAAAGTCACCACCAAATTATGATCTCAATTTAGTGAACATTGGTGGAAATTAGATACACGTAATCGGAGAAAAAACATAAATATATATTTGGAGTTATTGAGGTTATCAATCACAAACAAGTGTAAAATTGAGGGCCTCAAATTCATGAATCTATGAGGATATAGAATATCATCGATTCAACAAAACATAAGGTATTAGGATAACACATTTTTGGTTTTAAAATACATTCCCTAAAGTTTAATAACTTATTTATACATTGAATAAGAGGGATATATATAGTTTACATATAGAGTTTCATCCTTCAAATAATTCTTTCCACAAACTCAACCTTCACTCTAAAAGATTTCAAATATATATATATATATATATATTCTATTTATTCTAATCGTATAATGTTCCAAAAATAATGAATTTATAATTCATATGTCATACAATTTTAAAAAAAACTACATTATTTAATCCAGGACTTCACGTGGTTCAGTGATAAGTGATACACCCTTGCCTCCCTTGAGTTGCAGGTTTAAGTCTCATGGCCTTGCTGGACGTGACGAGTTGCCACCCAACCTCTGGGTTGTCCATTGTATGGAAATCCAAAAATAAACTAAAAAATAGTATCCAATTTCAATCTTAATTCATTCCAACCTTTGGAATTATGTAAAATACTTATATCCAAACTCACATTCCAAAGTTTATAAGGAAGTTAAACATTATTAGTATCCCTTTTTCAAGGTAATAACATGTGAACACCTTCATTGTGTATTCTTTTACAACACCGCAACATCATGAATTACCAAAATCAACCATCTCTTATTCTAAAATCACTACCTCATTATCAGTACCATATTAAGGATTACTTTTCCTTCAACAATTTATTTTTCAATAATTGTATCTTACTATTTAGTCACTTTTCTTAGTACCATATAATCTCAAATCCTCAATAAAGTAGTTCTAAAGTACAATCCTTACTTATCTCCATAATTCATGTAAGTAGTATACTATTGATACCACACTAAAATGAAATAATTCTATAATAACATCATAAGAACACTTGTCTTTCTTCTTTATCTGAGGTAGTATCATAACATGATTATTATCCAATTACATCATTTGCAGTATACAATTATGAATGGAATATTAATTCACGTAGTGTCTCAATGCATTGCAGATGAAGCATTTTACATTTGAAACTTTTTCTTACCCTTGCAATCACGTACTTGGTGTCATTTTTCCCCAAACATTTAACAAACTCCCATTCCCTTCAAGAATTTACCAAGGTGATTCATTCCACATTTATCACATATCGGAAAATCCTCGTTTCCCTTATTCCCATTATCCATCTTTCTTTCTACAATCCTTTTCATCTCATGCTTCTCTTCAAAGCCATAGGATTAAGAGAATTATTTACTGATCTAATGATACTATATATTCATATGATGATAATACATGGTCAACTATTTCCTTTCTAAATTTTAGCTTAATACTTTGAATGATATAGCCCTTCATACTCTTTGGATCATACGTATTACTAGAGTTCTCATTCCTTCTATTGGCGCCATTTCTAAACAATGGCATACACCAGGATTGTTTATGAATAACAATTTATAATTCCAAACATGTTAAATACCTAACATAATTTGAATAGTTTATGGATATAATCCATAATCAAAAAAATGTTTTGTTGAGGTGGTATATACTCATAAAACTTACATAGTGGTTTTAAAAAAAAAAGAATGATCCTAAGCATATCCCCCTAGAGTGGCGTAACCAAGAGTTCAATAAGGCCTGTTTTCGTGCACGAATTCATGTTCAAGTCTATCTCAAAGTGGTGTTTTTGGGTTTTACCCCTAGGTACATATGTGCCAGAGCTGTCTCTACCTGCTCGTATCCAGACATGGATGTATTTTCTTTGAAAACTCACAAAATCTATATATTACCAAATTTTTTGGAATTCCTTCTCTACTAATCCTCAAAGTCTATCTTAAGATTATTTTCTCTAATCCGAGTTTATCGAAATCTAGCTTCCACGATTATTTCTAAACATCCTCTGATACCAACTATATTTCCCCGACCCTAGTTACCCAGATTCAGTGCATTATTTTAATACATTGGCATGATTATAAGGAATCAGGTTCCGAAGGACTGATCAGTTTAGTAGTCTTGAAAAATAGATTACATATATGAACATTACAATACAATTTCAAACATAAAACACAAAAAAGATAGTGCTTTGATAATTCCATTATTCCCTTAGCATAACACTTCTTATCAATCACAATACATTTCTTGGAATCCAGGGAAAACTATAACATAGGAAAGGGTGAGCTCAAATGCTCTGTATGGGTAAGAAATATAGTGGAAGATAAATTAAATATTAAGATTGGTGAATAATTGAAACCAAATCCATTACTAATAATAAACATGAATACTTTTATGGAAGGAATATGAGATGACTATATAATAGCATAATAAAACATAATCATGGGTATTCTATTAGTCGAATGACTACATGAACAATCAATATTATTTTCAAAATGAGGGAATTTATAATGGAAGACATTCTAAAACATTTTGCAAATGCCTCATCCAAGAAATCTAAAAATGATTAAGGCCTCGGCCAAAACCATATATCAAATTTGGAAAGGGCCTCGGCCAATTCCACGTCCAGTTGTCTCATGAGACCTACCAATGAATCGAGGAGCTATAGAGGGCTCCTCCCGTCACTTACTATGTCAATACATTCCTCATATGAAAACGTTGAATCTTAACATAAACATTCATATTAGAACTAGCATACGAAATTTCAATACTTTAACCAGAAACCATGAATGGTATAAAAATAGAGCATCCATTGTCAAACATATCATAACTCATTCAATACTATATGAAATATTGTATTATAATAAATCAACCTCAATCAAAAATAATATCCTGTAAAGGATGTTGACATAGATTAAAATGATGCATAAAACTATTTGAGAGAAATATCTTTTTTGTAAAATCATTTAAATTTCACACATTTATAAAGGAATTAATTTAAAAGATATTTTTGAATCAAAGTGTACAATATCACTTTAAAACTTTTGAAAATAAATATTATTTCAAAACATTCATGTCCATATAAATATATATTTAAAATCATTTTGAAAACATGGACATTAATTTAAAATATTAAATAGATAAATCTTTTAAAAAATTAAAATTCGGATCATGATAGAGAGTACCTTTCCCAAATCTTGAAATTATTCATTTTTAATCATTTTTATGAAAAATGGACATGGATGATAAAAATTTCCCAGTAAATACTTACACATAAACAATCTAGGATAATAATGAGATTGAGGAATTAACACTTACACATTTGGTAACGTACAAAAAATACAACCCATGAAAGAAGTATCATACAATGAATATGTAAATACAAATATATTAATTTGTATTACACAAAGAATACAAATATGGGAAGTACATACACCACACAAAAGGTAACAGTGGCAATATCACATGAATTTCATGGGAATAAAGAGTGTGATGAAAACCCCTTACCTTGCACTTTTCTTTAGTCAAAGCTACATTCAAACTCTGGTATGAAGATAGTATTATGTTATTAAAGTATAACATAAACAAATTAATATTTATGAAATCATACATGATTCATTTATTACTTTATACTACCCATTTAGTAATAATTTTCATGTTAAATTAATATTCGTGTAATAGCACTTTTTTATCGTACATGTATTTACTTGTTACTATTGATTGTATCACATAGATCAAGATTTAATTACATGCATAATATAAAACATGATTTATATATCATAAATAGTTAGAATATAAATATGTATAATAGTTATATATGTGAAATGAAAAACACCGTCTATGGAGATGGTAGTCCATACGTACGCAAAAACACCGTTTCTGTTTTCATATCGTATTGAACGAAACTAACTGAATAAGATATATGTACGTACATATATTTATATATATATGTATATATCTTTAGTATAATTATTATTTAATATATTACATACATATTAGTAATATGTATATTTTTATAATCGTCGTTGAATGGTGAACATTGAAATGAATCTTATCGCGTCGTGGAGACGGTAATCCATACGTACGCACGAGCGACAATATCATTTCAATAAAAGACTGAAATTGGATTGTATATTAATATTACAGAGACATTATCATGTTATTTTTATTATTTATATTCATATTACTAATCCTTATATCCATCTAAATATCATAGTGTTGAATAACACATTACACCACAGCGTGGAGACGGTAAGCCGTACGTACGCACGCATGGTGACATTATCATTTATAAGGTGGATAGGAAAATTAATATAGTTGTGAAATATTTATAATAACATCACAGTATATAGAAGATACTGGAGTTATTATTTTAAAATTTAAACAACAAATAATGAGTAAGTGGAAGAATAAGAGAACTTGAAAGAGGGTGGTGAAATCATTACCTCTTCTTCAGGTTCATCCTATTGATTTGACCAAAAGGGATCCTTATGATGGATTTTGGACCAATGGAGGTCCTAAAGGATGAACTGAGGGAAGTTGAGAGGTTATTAGGGTAGGGTTTGGGCAAGCCAAATGCGTTAGAAGTTGTGAAATAGAGAGAAGGTGAAGTGCCCTTTTATAAGAGGGTTGAGGGTCACTTTAAGAAAAGATTAAAGTATTAATTTATTATACACATATATTCGATTAATAATGGTTCCAAATGAATTTATTTTGAACCATAGGTGTTTATGGGCAGAAATAATTTTATCTAATAGGTTTCAGACAAGTTTAGGTTTCCATTTTAACCTTATATTTGAGATTGAACTCTTAGATAAATAGTTTTACTTTTATCTTGTCTTCTTGTATCCTTACACGATATGATTATTAAAATTATTCTAAACATCCAAGAAAACCTCAAGTGTCTCATTAATAACATAAAAAATAATATTTAAGCTATTTGTTTGAATATTACAATTTTAGGAATATTTTATCAACCAATAATATAGTATTTGTTTTAAATATTAATTTATGTCAATTTTGAAACTATTTGGTATTTTGTTTTTGTGGAAGTCATAAAAACATGGTTAATTAGAAAAAGATACATTGATACATCCCTAACATTTCATAGTCACCTTTAAAATTTGTGGATGTCATAAAAACTTTTAAATTATATTTATTTTAATATTTATAGTACCTTTTATTTGAATCTTTTATGAATAAGGTAATAACTGCATCATCATTGTGTCATTAATAAATTTATTTATATAATGTTTAAAAATTATAAATAAAATAACATGATGTAGTTAATATTTTTATCTTTCTAATTAATATTTATAATCTAATTTATCTTATGTATAACCCTATTTTTAAAATGGTTTACTTATTAAACATTGATTTTAACTCTTTTAACTTTTCTTTTAATTCTATAATAATAATTGTCCTAATATAATCAAATAGGACCTAAATGATACTATTTTATTCCTAAGGATGTTTTTGGTCGATATAATCTTCTCCAATGGAATTAGGACATGTGTTAGGGTAATATTAATATCATTTTTACACTTAATTACCCTAGTTACTTTAAACAGTGGTAAATAAAAGTAAAAAGTTACTATTCACCAAAAAATATTTTCATCACATTAATCCACATTTTTCTTACTGATATAAACTGTGTCTCTCATATTTTTCCAATTTTACTCACATAAGCAGAAAAATTATATTTTATGAAAATATGCAAAAGCTCCTTGGAGGTGGCTAAAAGATGATAAAATTTTCAATAAAATTTTATATATCTAAAATTAATATAAAATGAATCTAATGAATTAAAATGAAGATATATAGGTATTATGTATCTATTTTTTCTTAAAATTCATTTAAATAAAAGTAATAATTATTTAAATTAAAAGTTGGTTTTAACCAACAACTCAATGTTTTCACTATTAATCAAAAATTAAAAGTTTTCTGAAAAATACCAAAAATTCACCCTAAGATAATTTTGATATTCCAAATACAAAAAATATGTCTATTTTACCAAATTAAAAACATATAAGTTGCATTAATTAATTTAATATTTATTCCCGTTGTCAAAACCAATAAACATGTTTTTAATAAATAATAACTATCAAAATATTTACACTAGTTTATGTGCAATTTCATAGTAAAACTACTCACAATGAACAATATTTAAATAAATGGTTAAAATATAATCTAATTATAGTTTAAATCCACTCAAATGTATAATTTAACACTATAAGTTATTTTGATTGAAACATGTTGTTTTTTGTTAAAATTTAGTATTTTTCATTATTCACTCAAATATGAATGTTATCAAAAAAACATTAAAAATTCATCGAAACTAATTTTTATATCCTTATTCAAAAGAAGAATATTATTTCGTCAAAATTAATATATAAAAGTGTCAAATATTTCATTTAAAAAAGGTTATCTAATAAAAGGTGGTAAAATTGCATTTTTGAAAAATAATTCGTTTATCTGAAAAAATGAATTTGTTATTACATTATGTCTAAGAAACTCATAATATCGATTCTAAAATTATAAGTACTATATAATGTTAAGGATTTAGTTAATACTATTCATAACCTCATTTGAATGGCTAGTTTTGTAAGTCGTGATGTGCTTGAACTCAGTGTTGCGTGTAGTGAAAATTATTGCATAACATTGAAGAAATGAAATACTATAAAATCTTGGGGTGTTACAAACAATATTTCAGATATTGATGGTATAACGAAGGCACTTCCCCATGTTGATGTAACCAAGGTCTTCCATGAAAAATGTTGAAGGATAGGTCCTGATGAACAACAATGAAATCTATATTAGATACAATGTCTCCAAACTGAATTCTGAGAGTAATTTTGCCCAGAGGTTCTTGTTCATTATTACCATATCCGTGCAACATCAATGTTGAAAGAGATAAATCAGATTCGGTGAGGCCCAATCCACGAAGTGTACTAATATGAATGAGATTGACTCTTAATCCATTATCAATGAATTCTCGTCAGATGTTTATATCATTAAATTTTCTAGATAGATACAATGGTCTGATATGTCCATGTACAACATCATATTCATCTTCATCTGTGAAAGATATCACCCCATGGCATTCTTCTGGATCAATCACTATATGGTAGACCTCAACCACAACAGTTTCAGTTTCCAATTCTTGAGGACTTGACAAAGCCTCAATATGGGCCTCAAAAAGATATATTGATAGATTCAAGGAACCCAGAATTGATAACTTGGCCGGTACCTGAGATAAATTTGTCATGAAATCATATTTTTGGTCCAAAGGTATGTGTTTCCCATCATAAAAATTTTGTTTTTTAGCTTCCTTGAAAGTTGATGCGTTGGCAGTTGATGCATCTCGTATCGGGTTAGGAGTTGGTAACACTCTTGACTTCAGTAGGTTAGACATACTAGGTAAATCTATTTGATGAGAGGAAGATGGAGTGACCCCTAACCGGTCTTCCAAAATAACTGCGACATGACCAAATCTACCATGTGTTGAAGAACTTTCTTGTTCTTTTTGAGCTCTCTGGAGGGATTTTCCACATGTTTCTGATCCATATATAGTACTAGAAGTGGTAGGATTTATATAGTAGCTTTTGGAATATCTATGTCTTCTCCTATAACGTAGACCTCTATCTCTTCCTCTAACTCCACTGTTAGATACTGGAAATTTATGCTCATCATGATCAATACATTCATTGGTATAAAGATCCGTTAATTGATTCATGTTAACAAAACAGAAGATCAATTCATCATCTGATGTGGATTCTGCCTAATTAACCAGTTCAGGTTGTGCCATTTGTTGGGGCGGTGCCCTTACTTTTGAATCTAATGGCATAAAATCAGCCAATGTCAAAGAACACTTAGGCTGTGACACACGATCATCAACTTCTCACTGCTCTCATTTCTTCAAGATACACTTCTTTTTTGATTATTTTTATGCAGATGAAGGGTGTTTGGTTGTGGAATTTATATCAGAAGACACAATTGGTTGATTCAATTGTGTTTGTAAAATGTCATGAGTGTAGTTGATCATTTTCCTGACCATCTAATAATCATAAATATATGAATTTTTACTTTTAACCTTTTTTCATTCTACTTCTTCATCTAGAATAGTAGTAGTAACACATTCTACCTGAGCTGAAGAACTTTTCAGTTTTACCTGTCCAAAGTCAACCAACTTTTGTGTGAGTTCCTTAAAGAAAAAATAGTTATGAATGGGATGCCCCAACATCTAATGAAATGGGTAGTAGTTGGGGAGGTCTTTATCTCTTTCCTTGTTCGGTGTTTTGGGCCTTGGAATAAAAAACAAATTGTTTTCTGGAGCTGTGATGAAGTATCCCGGAACATGTTTATTCTGGTAATAATAAACATTTTTCATCAAATTTTCAGACTATTACTGCCATTGATCTTTGTTATCATCATGACGCAGCAGCCTTTGTTTTTTATGCTCAGGAGGTGGATCCCATCAATATGATGAAGGTTTTGATGTGGAAGAATGTAAAGGTTATTTTTAAGTGTAAATGTTGTATTCTCTGCAATCCCTATTCTCATTCTTAGAACTAATGTAATTAAAATATTTTTAGCCTTATCATTTATAAGATAGTCTTTTATCTTATTAGTGATTGATGTATGGTCTCAAAACCCTCCTGTTTATTTCACATGGATCAACGGTTTGTGTAATTCATCATGTAGATTTGCCACAGAGATTGGAAAAAATTAATCTTCAGAGAGTGCTAAACATATGGAATAGGTTAGTCACTTCCACCATGTAATAAAATATGAAACTCTTTGATTTTCTCTTTTCTTACAATTGGTACGATGAAAAGCTGTCGGCATTGGGAATGTTGACCTATATAGAAGAAGGAACCTTTAACGGTGATCATCCCACTAGGTAATTGAAAGAGATTTCAATCATGTATACTAGACAAAAACAGGTCCCCATAATGACTGCACAAAACACCTGAGCTTAACTTCTTCTTGTTATTGAGGATTTCAAATCATAGGATCACAACAAGAAACAAAATGTGTTAAGTGTTGTTCTGGATCTCACAAAAAATTAAAGATTGGGAATGTAGTTTTCGATAAAATTGATGTCGGATTACATCCACCCATTTAAGTTAAGATCTTTTTTCTGGTTGAACTTGTGCATGATTTCATTCAATATCTTCCAATTGAGCTCTTAATGACTTAATGGTAGTCATTAATTTTTTCGAAAAATATGGTTGAGCATGGACCTGAGAAGTTGCAATAACTATAGTTTGGACGGGTGTGGTGACTGGTGCTGCCACTAATGGTAGTATTGCCAATAGATATCTCCTATGACCCATAGTATTGGATCTGTAGTGGTGTACTTATAAAGGGGAATATTATTGATTTATCCTAGTAGCTATAACAAATTCCCTTGATTGATTAACTCAATCATGGTTAGGAAGAAAAATAAATTGAAATAGTTCTATATTTATCCTCCTTAATTCCTTTATTTTTTCATCTTGTTATGTGAACCATTCTTTTAATGAGAGTGATTGGCTTTCCCCAGAGGTAGGATGGAATGTAACCTGACTTTAAACCGTTTATGTGGCATGTGCCTTTCTAGAGTATAGAAGGGCATTACCCAAAGGAATGTATTTCCCCTGTGCGACCCGCTGTATTTTGGTATGCACACCTTCTTAAGCTATTTATGTGTGTAAAACTTCTTGAATAGGATCTTCTTCATCTGATTCCCTTGAGTGAACCTCATGTTCTAGGGTATTATTGACAATGAAATTGATGACATTTATCGATGCATAACGCATTGCATCCCTTCAATCAACGATTTTGCGATAATGTCTTCTTCCATGTCCTTTATAAGACATTTCCATTTTTGTTGGTTGATCCTTTAATAACTTCTTGATAAATTTTAATTTGGAGGGAATCTCCTCATAAATTAGTTCTACATTCCTCTTGTGGCTTCTTCCCTAATCGAGAGAGGACTGATGTTCTCTGAGGAAGAGATTGAGAATTTGAAGAAGTCCCCGGTCTAGTGGACTGAGGTTGTTCTTGTTTTTCCTACTCAATTCCTCAAATCCAATCTTTTTATCTTTAGGTTTGGATTAAAAGAGTCCCCGGTCTGGAATTCTACAGTGGCTCTTGAGATGCTACATCAGAAACATTAATCAAATTTCTCATGATTTTGCGGTATTTAGTCTGGAAATTAGTGGGATGCATCATCTGACATCCACTCAAATCCCCATGCACAAATGACCATTGGATTATTTCAGACACTTCTGTTACTTGATGATGTTCATGATCTAAACAAGAAACCTATTTGATATAATTATTTGTTTGACGCAAGAATAATTCGAAAACTTGTCATTTATGTTCCTGACTTTGGGAAGAACTATTTGAGGCCTGTTCTAGGGAAATCGTTTGATTACGCACAAAACCAGTTAAATCTGGCCACCCATGGGAAATAATAATGCATGAGACCACATTTTGAGGGCATTGTTGACTGGATAGCATATGGAAATGCAATTCTCCAAGAAAAACCTATCCCCTGATATGAATACTAGATGGTGCATTGGTAAATAATTGGTGAAACCATTCTAATGCGCCGTGTCATGAACAATGAAGGGATCTCTACAGATTTTCAACCTTTTGATGTTGAGAAACTGAGAGAGATGCCAAGTCAATTTGGCATTGCAACCCATTTATTATCTTGAAATGATTTTTATATTCATCATAACATAATATTTTCAGTTTTAAGTGACAAAGAGTTGTTCATATGTTGAGACAAATATCGTGAATACAATATTCTATCAACATTTTTGGTATATCAAACTGAGAGTCTGCCAAAGGCCAAAACATGACATGTATTTCAGCTTTTGTAATTTGTTTTCTCATATTCATCACAAATTCTTTGACATTTGATGAAGATTCTTCTACATAATTGGACCAAAGCCAATGCTTATTCATTGCTTCATTATATTCAACAAGATTGTTAGTGAATTCATTTGTCAAATTAGAATATTAATGACCACAGGGTGGCTCATTGAATGAACTACATCACAGGATATCTTCTGATTGAGAAAGTATTTCACGTGCTAGTGGTAAGGCATCAGAACTGAATGTCTTTGCAATTGTAAGTTCTTCAATATAAGAGGGCATTCTCATTACTACATTGTCCATTGAACAATTTTCCGAGAAATGTGAATTACTACATTGTCTTGGACTTTCATAGCTATATTCATCATCATGGGAAGGACCACCATGGTGGGTTACAGAAAAAGATGAAACCTTTTACTCCTTGGAGTTCTGGTCACCTAGAGGGTTATCGTGACTCTCGTCTGAAGATGATATGTCGATATTGTCCGAATTGTCATGAAGTATGACTTTATGAGGATGTGTATGATGAATTCCTTTGGAATTATTGTTATTACTTTCGAAATCTCAAAATGAGAGAGTATAATCCTGAGATGCAATAGACAATTGTCTGAGTGCTTCAATATCTCCAGCATTGTTAAAGGTATTATTGCAGATTGGCACCTGATATTTTAACTTTGATAGATGGGTCATTTTCTTGGATGCCTTCAAACTCACTTTGGAATCGAGTTGTTGAAGAATGTGATTATTATGGCTGGTGTTTGTGCCTGATCAAGAGAAATGGTCAAGTTATGCTGATTTTCCCCATTCAAATCAGGTGAATGTGCCCGACATGATTGTCCATATGAGATGGGGGAGTATGCCCCATGACCCTCCTGGACTGGAACAGAGGTGTGTATTTTCTCTGGAGTGACATGTTGACGAGTCAATCAAATAATAGGGATAGAATTATATTTTTTTCATGTGAGGCAGCTGAAGTTGTTGTAATATTCTGACAGGTATCCAGAATATGGGCTGGGATTTCCTTCTACTATTTACCCATTTTCAGAATTGCATTTTGTCTTTAGCTGCCAGAATGGAAATATACATCAATTCAGTGTTTGGATTTGGTGTGTGTTCCTGCTACAATCCATTGTTTATTGTCTTTGAATTCTGATAGTATTCATCTGTGGGGGCATAAGGTTGTGTCTGCCTCATGTTAGTCATTAGAGATTTCTATTTGGCATCTATGGAAGCTACCAAATGAGACTATTGGTTAGTATGATGAATCACAGGTGTTTGTTCCTTCTGATTATTCTCCACAAAATATGATTTATGATCTTCCTTCAAGATAGGCAGAGGAGGCTGCTGACAGAATTGATGAGTGTAAGAAAGTGTATGTGCCAGTTTACAGGTGGTTGCCATATTTGTTTGGCGAGATTCTTTTGTTGAAGTCATATAAGCTTGTTGACTGGATGATGAATAATAAACAAGTGTATGTGCCTTCATATAGTACTTCACTGGAATTTCATGACATTATTGATGTGTTACTTCCAGAATAGTCTGCTAGCCTGTGAAATCAAGACGGACGGGTGTATATGCACACTCATTGTTTGCCATCAAGTAAGATTGATGGATATCTCTGAAGGGGGTAGAGGTAAGAACCTACTCATTTTAGACTGAATTTCACATTTAATGGTTCATCATGCATGCTATGGTATGAGGAACCTGAGCTGAACATCTAAAGGCGTTACCCTCATCATGTTGAGGGTGCACTACCTCTCGAGTTAGGTGGCGATTGTTGGTTGGAGTCCTCAAGAAGGACATCTTTCATCGTGAACTAAAGCCTTGGGTGACCTATTCATTCATCACCCTATAATATGGGAGGGATTGGTTGATGCGTTCTGGTTATAAGGACCCAAAACATTTGGAGACTATGGATGGTACAACCTACTTCCTAACCAATGGTCGTCGCTGTCCGGACATCCAGGGTGAGTTTTTAACATAGAGGGCTTGTCGAGCATCCTCCTGAGTCGGGATGGTACCATGTGGATGGTATTCCCCAACAAAGTCATTCGAGACCCAGCGTTGATGATGCTGAGTAGGTGATGTCTTCCTCAGAGTAGATGAGGATCCAGTAGAAGAAGTGGTCGAGGCATTCACAGGTGTGAATTTTAAAGAAGTCATTCTCTATTTCAGAGAGATCTTTTGAAAAAAAGTGAATATTTAATATAGCAGATATAATCAAGATGGGTTTGGCTAGACTAAATCTTTTGGATTAACACATATGTGATTTATTGCTTTGTTGACCCCCATATTGAGTTTAATAAGAGCCTAACAAATAAGTAAAGCATCATTTAACATGGTTAATGATTCACGTTGGTTTCACCATTTTTTGTTTCTTACAGAAATAGGGATGACCTTGTTTGTTTATAGTTCAAACATTCCAATTGGGTTTTTACAGGTTTATTCATTGAACCGGAAATACCAAATAATTATATATACATTTGGAAGTACATTCCAAATATAGGTGCTCATTAGTTGTTGATCGAGGAGACATAATAATTTTCCTTGGTCGAGAGAATGGGAGGTCAAGATCGTCACACCTTTTTGGGGGGAATTATTTCTAACTACGAGACTATCTTATAGATTTGAGACTAGGGCTTACTCATGAGAAGGAGGCCCAAACCAAAAATATCTTCTCATATTTAAAGGATGTGGTTATAAGAAATATCTAACTGTTGTAACATAAAGCTTGTATGTCACGATGTTTTGGAAGAGGTCCTCATAGAATTCCTTTCAGACAAGGAATCCAACAAAGGAACCATTCCATAAATGGCTTTGAAGAGTGTTTTGAAGGATATTCCATGAAGAAGATGGGTGGATTTGAGGAAAGGAGGTTACTAGGAAGGAGGTGCACAAGACTTGGTTGTGCTAGTATACTTTCACAACATGAGTCACCTTGGGTGACAAAGACTATATAAGGTAATACTTGGATGACATTGAACTCAAGCACTTAGTATCATCTCTATAGGCTTCCAGAAGTCTAGTGCGAAAGTTCCCGTGATAGGACAAGGCATCGCACAAGTTTCTTCATTTCCCTTAAGGGTTAAAGACTTAGGCACACAAGTATTGATGAGTTCTAACAAATATGAATTATTATTCCACTTTAGATCATCCATTATTGGTAATGAATTACCATAGATGTGATTGGAAAATGTTAGAAAATAACTTGGGCTACCAGATCTTGAATATGTGTTTTAGAAATTTCCTCCTCGAAAAAGGGGGGCCCATAGGGTCTATTTATTGGTCGTTAGGAACCTCAAGCGAATTAAGAATTGGGAGTGCCAGTGACTTGCACGACCCATAGGTTGCGCACAAGTGACTTGCATGGTGAGAATGGATCTTACACGACTCTCTTCAAATGGGTTTCTCGTCCATGCCTTTGTCAATTATTGATGTAATTCAAACGGTGACCCTGATTGTGCATAAGGTATTCCCCTTTGCCATTTCTTGGATTCTATGATGGAATGGAGTGTCAACGGTGAGATATAAATCTCAATAAGGGAATAGAATAGGAATTACATTAATAACACAATAAATGTTAGGAAACTTGCATATATATAGATCATAAGAGAAACATGGACATAAAGGCCTGATATATCATGATTATTATAATGAGGAAATGTGGAAACAGTATACCAAATGATATTAGCATGATATAAGGATCATTAAACGTGAATTAAAATGATTAAAAAATCATTTCACAAGAATTATCATGATTAAACCCTCATTTCACATGAAGTATCATGATACTATACATTACCTGATGCATTAGAGCCTATCTGGGCAAGCCCATCATAATTATTTCAATCTCATGTTTAAGTATGCCACATAGAACATTAAACATGGAATCATTCAACATAATATGTTATTCCATGATAATGTAATGTGTAATAGATACATTGAAGTCCCCAATAAATATGTATATGTGCAATAATTTTAATACACTTGATAGAGAAATGGGTATGGTTTTCACTCCACGATGATTTTGACAATGGAAATAAATTTTTAATTTTGGCAGCATAACGTAACCAAATAGAAATTCATAAAATGGTTTGATGAGAGAGAAAGGGGTATCTCAAAATTTATAAATTAAATGGATAATAAGGGGATCATGGACCATAAAATCCTAACATATGAAATTGAATTTAGATGCATAAATAAATTCATGAATAGAAATTAGAAGAGAGAAATCACTTACGTAATTTCATTATAGTAACAGCTTAAAAAAGCTTCCAAATGGGGGAGGATAAATGATACCTCACTAATATAACATAATTTTTATAGTAATTTATTGATTAGAAATTAATTTTATTTTAATCAATTGAAATTAAATGAACTACTCTTAAAGAAGGTGATTGAATTCAAAGAGAATGAGATGTATCCCTTACTTGTGTGTGAGATCCCAAAGGATAAGGGGGATTCTTGGAACCTTAGGGTCCCCATGGGAAAAAATAGGTATTAGGGGGCTGAATTTGGTAGAGATTCATGGATCTTTATTGAATATAATTTGGTTCTTGGGTGGGTTTATATATGAAATGTGGTGGAATTTATTATTATTATTTTTTAGAAAATAGACACTAAGATATTAAAAAAACAAACCATATCATGTTTTTTTCCAATGGTTTATGGAAAATGGGACCTGTATAAATTATTTTATAAAGCAATGTAACTAAGATATAAAAATATATCCCTTTCTTATTTGTAGGTGAGTCACACTTTCAAGGAAATAAATTATGAATCATATAATATTTTACATGTTTTGGATGAATCATTAAGGATTTATAAAATAAATCAAATAAACCTTAATTTAAATTATTTTAATGGAAAAACATATATATTTGTAAAATATAACTTTTATATTATTTTATTACATCACTATTGAGACATTATTATTTTATAAAATATATTATATATTTATAGAGTATTTATGTTTTCCACAATAAATTTTCAATCTTAGAAAATTTTGAAAAATTCAATGTTGGATAATTTAGACATCATGATTCCATAAAATAATATTAATTTTATGTAAATAATTTTTTAAATATGGGGTTTTTTACTTTAATAATAATAACTAATATTTATTCAAAATTGATGTTTTTTGACAAAAAGTGTTTTCAAACAATAATAGAAAAACCAATTTCCATCATAAGAATTATATGATAATTAATATTTAAAACAAATATTTTATTAAAAATATAAATTTTCATATTAATAAAATTTTAAAATCCATTAATTCTTCAAAATATATTTTTTAATTCAATTCGAATATTAACCAAAAATATTACTTTTTCTTTACAAATAATTTAAAAAGTAACAAAATAAAAATGAAAGAATATCAATTAATCTATAATAACATGAACATAATAATAAATCTAGAGTTTTGTTACATATCACTTCATTACACAATCATATGACTTATGAGTAAGGTGTCTGATAGTGGGGCTTTAATGGGGTCGTTCGGTGAACAAGGTTTGGTCCATGATATCGATGAGATTGAACTTATTACATAAAGAGTTCTTCTAATAGTTATGTTGTTAGATCTCATCATGGTCTTGGTCAAGGGAATATCTTAAAAATACTATCCCCATTATAAGCTTCAATAAACGAGCTTCCTAGTGTATGATCTTAATGGTTGATGTCATCACTTCATTTTTCTGTGATAAAAGGATTTTTTAAAACCAAATATTTATACTAGTCTTGTGATACCTATACAATAACTATATTATTGAAGGTAAGGATGCATAGTGTCCATTTAATTTCAATTATATATTATAAAAAAAATGAGTTCATTTATATTCTATATACATAAGTCTTTAAAATATAAATAATTGTATTCATTAATGTTAGGGTAATTACAACCACCCCGGATATTTTTCTCTCAAAATTTCCTTTTCTAGAACTAAACAATATGAGGGTAACTCTGCCTCATCACTTTCTCTAGTTCCCACATAATGTTTCCAAACATTTTTTTTCACCACAAAAAATTAACAAGGGGTATCATCTTTTTATGTATAAAATTTTCTCTAAGAACTTATATCATTACTGGATTCTCCTCATATTAGAGGTCATTCTTCAGTGGTACCACCTATGGATTGAGTGAATGTGATTAGTTTGGTATGTACTTTCTCATGTGTGATATATTTATCATATCAAGTACCTGGGATTAGTTCGGTGAATGTTCTTGTTGATAGACCACTTGCACAATGCAGTTAAGGATCTCTATAGTGAAAATTTACCGTGGACTAAGATTTCCCTTCTTTCCGATTCACATAACTCTTTTCCATGGAAAAATGAAGAGGAATACCATGTCTCTATAATTAAAATCTTTTAAATATCACCTCTTTGTCTTGATTGACTTATATCATTCCAGATCCAGAGTAATTCTTTCATTTATTCAACCTTCTTTGATATTTAGGTCCACCAATCACTAAAAAATTCCCTATTATTACCTAATGAGCCATCATTGTTGGTCGTTCCCTATGTCTTGTTAATTAAAAATGATGAAATCACATCATCCAATTTCATGGTGTCTTTTCCAAATGACATGCTGGGATGATATTTTTATTTGAATCTAGAAAATAACATAACAAAATAAAATCCATGTATTCATCTTTAATTTCAATTAAAATCATGTTTTTTTATCATCAGACTTGACCACCACTAAATATAGTTCCATAATTTTTTTTTGTTAATTTAACCAAGTGGTTTTTCAATTCACCACTTTCTAACATTCAAAAAAGATAGAATCATTTTTTAGATATATTTTTGAGCTACTTTTGAATTATATTCTTATTATAGGATCATCTAGATATCTTCTAGATCTATTAGATTTATCATTTTCATGTGATCAAGGAAGTCAAGATCTATGTTATGTTGGAAGGTGAAGGGAAAATATTTATCAAATTTTTTCTATGGAAATCCTTTCATTCAATTGGTTTGATCTCTTCCTCAGGCATCATATTTTTTTTATCAATGTCCACCATTGATTATATTCACCCTCTATTTTATAAGATCCAGTATAACCATCTATTGTTTAGTTCATTGAAGGATGGATAAGTTCATATCAATGTTGTTGATACATTGTTTGGTGATCCATTGAAATTATGAGTCCATTGTCTCATGATTCTCTCAATTATGAATTTTTCTTTCTTTGGGGGGTGGATGTTCCGCTTTCCCCTAGATTCTATTCAATACATGAGTTAACTAAGAGAGTATCAGGACAATGTTTGCGATCCCCACTCCCATTGGATTGGGCATCTCATTAGGGTAGTCATCACATTGTTCTTTGCATAGTATGTTAGCCTGGTTCCTCTTATTACCAGCCATTGGATAGAATAAAACGATAACTATGGAGGAGTATATGAAATAGTTAATCACATAAAAGGGTATCAAATGAAATTAATGGGATAAAATATAAATTATATTAATCTCCTTGAATTAAGAATTTATAGACTTCAATATATGTTATCCATTATATACTTTTAATGTATATTCTTACGATATTTATTTGGCCCCTTATCAATGGTTCTTACTAATCTTATGATTTTACTAAAGTATATCCCCTGGGAGTGTTGAATTTTGAGTGCAACATGTCCCATTTTCCTGATCCAGTTCCCGTTCAATTCTAAATCACTGTGCTATTTTTGGTTTTTTCCCTTAGATACATCGATGATCCATTTCTACTTGTTTTTATTTGGACAAGGTTCTATTTTCATTATAAGGTAAATACTCTATACACACAGAAATGTAGGGATTATATTCTTATACTATGTCTTATAATAAGATTTTCACTAGAGTTTTTTAATCCCAATCCTCAAAATAACTAAACATATCCTCCAAAACAACAAAAAATACACACTATTTTATTTCAAAATAAGACATGATTCATTATATAAATTTTCACTTATTAAAACAAATAAGATCTAAATATATAGTGTATTTGGAGCTTAGTAAATTTATATAACAACTCAAAACATGAAATACACATCTTCATTGAAAATATCTTTTACATTACCACATCATTATTTCGTACTAATCAATGCATTGGATACCCTGAGGACATACATAATACATGAATGAGATATAAATCCCTCTATGGGAATAAAGAAGTAATATCACAAAGAATACAATTCATGTTGGTAAATAGGAATATTAATGGATCATAAGATAAACATGAACAGAAATGCATGATATATCATGATTATCATAACACGGAAATGTTGCGACATCTTAAAACATGATATTAGCAAGAACCATGGATCATTGAACATGAATTAGAATTATTAAACCATAATCACACTTGAATAATCATGAGTAATCACTCATTGCACATGAATCTTCATGGGTGAACCCTCATTGCACATGGTGTATCATGATACTAAACATTACCCAATGCATTGAAATGCTATTAGGGCACACCCTTCATAATCATTTCAATATCACGCTTAAGTGTTCCACATAGATCAAATAACATGAAATAATTCAACACAATAAGTTATTATCTGATCAATGAATGTGGAATAAATATATGTATGTCCCGAATCAGAATGTAAATAATCATTAAGGTGAATACCCTTGATAGAGAAACTGGTATGGGGTTCACTACACAAGGATTTTGGCATGGGAAATCACGTTGTAATTTTGGTATCATAATGATGTCAAATAGAATTCAGAAAAATGTATTGACCAGAGAGAAAAAGGTATCTCATCATTCATACATTAAATTTATAGTGTAGGGATCATGGGCCCTAAAATGGCAGCTTAAGAAATAGAGTTTAGGTGAAGAAAATTCTTAAATGGAAATTAGAATAGAGAAATATCATATAGAATTTAATCATATTAAAAGAATTGGTAAGGGTCCAAATGGGTAAGGATAAATGATATATAATTTAAATAACATCAATTGGATAGTAATGTAATTATTTAAATTAATTTGCAATACAATAATGTGATATTAATAAACTTCTCTCAAATAACGTGCTGGAATTCAAAGGTCATGAGAGGAATAAATTAATTGGATGTGTGATCCCAAAGGATGGGTGAGGCTTCTTGGGATTTTGGGGGACACATTAGAAGGACACAAGGAAGTAGGTCGCATAAGTTGGTCAAGATTTAGTGAGATTTCTTGAAGCAAAATGGGTTCTTATGTAGGCCTATATAGGAATGTTAGGGAAATTCATTATTATTTTTGTTTTTGACACTACACACTAAAATATTCAAAATCACAAACCATACAATGGTTTTTCCCATGGATTCAGTTAAAGGGGTGTGGTGTATATTATTTTATAGGACAATGAGACTAATATATTGAAATACATCCCATGCTTATATGGAGGTGAGTCACACATTCTAGAAAATGTTTTTATAATCTTAAAATATATTATTGGTTTTGGAGGATTCACTAAGGATTTATAAAATAAGCTAAATAAACAAAAATTAATATATTTTAAAGGATGAAAACAAATATTTTGCCGAAGATACCTTCTATAGTATTTTATAACATCACTATTGAGTCATTATGATGTAATAAAACACATTATATATTTATATAGTATTAAATATGTCACCCAAAAATTTGACAATGTCAAAAATTATGAAAAATTCCCTACTGGATAATTGTGACACTCTGGTTCCAACAATAATACTCATTTTTTCAAAACAATTTTCAATATATGAGAATTTTTACTTTTTAAATAAAAACGGACCTTATTGAAAATTAATGGGTTTGACAAAAAATGTTTTGAAATCATTTTAAAAATAAAAATTGTCTTCATAAAAATTATATGTTCATTAATGTGTAATAAAATTAGTATTTTAATACTATTTTATTAAAATATTATTTAATTCAGAAATCAAATAATTCATCAAAATTGATTTCTTAATTGAATTTGAATATTAACCAAAAATACTATTGGTGCTTTAAAAATCATTTAAAAAGTAACAACAATAAGATGAAAGTATATTAATTATTATATAAAAAAATAATTATCATAATCATAATGCTTGGGTATTTTAACATATACCATTATTAAATAATCATATTCCATAAGTGCAAGATGTGTGATGATGAGGATTTAATGGGGCCACATGGTTAACATGGTTTGGTTTATAATCTCGATGAGGTTGACTATACTTCATAAATTATTTCTATCATGCTTATGTTATTGGATATCATCTTGTTCTTGGATTAGGGAAAATCCCTGAAATACAATCTCCCTCGTAATCTTAGATAATTGGGCTTCATATGGTATGATCATACTAGTTGACACCATCACTTCCATTGTTTGAGTGAAAAAGATTTTTTAAAACCCCATATTTATACCGTTCCGGTGATCACTATTAAATAACCATATTATCAATGATAATGATACATAGAGGTCATTTAAATTCAATTTGTTATATAAAAACCAAACTATTGATATGTTTTCTATATATAGAAGACATTAAATGAAAGGGGATTTTATTCATAAATGTTCGGGTTGTTATAATAAATACTACCTCTCACACATCTAAATCATTGATGCAAACCTATGTTCTACCAAAAACTATTCCTAGTAGCCTCCCCAACACCCAATACCTTATTCACATTCCAATAGTCCAAAACCCCATTCCTTTAGGTGGTTCTCAAGGAGGATATTTCCAGAGATAAACTCTTTTCCTTTTTTTCATTTAATTTCATTTAAAATTTATTTTATTTAATTATATTCTTCTCAATAGCAATGGAAATATTTTCAAAGTATCTCTAGTATAATTTATATAAAATAATTATATATTTTTAATTTATTATAATTCCTTAAACTACTACCTCTCTATCAAACTTTTATTTTATAAATGAAGTCATCTTCCAGGAGTGGTGATTATAACTTTCATAGACCATAAACCTTTATTCACCAATTTATAATTCTTCGCGTGTCATGAAACCATTTTTATTGTTGAAAAGGAATATAATTTACGTATTATATACTTTTCAAGGTTCTATAACCAGCGTATATGCATAATACTAATTAATATGACAAAAATAGTTCATAATAATCAAAATATCACCAAAATAATCTAAATGATTATCACTAATGTACAATATCATAACTCATCCCCAATCCATATAACCAAATGAATTTTGTCACCAATTAATCATATTGATGTCCATTAGTATCATATAAATTGAATTCTATATAATTATAGAAATTTCACATGAACTTCCATACTCACATACAGATATACTAATCATTAAAACCAAAGAATCAAACACTCCAAAAAAATAAAATAATATCTTATAACTAAGCCAAAATAACTTTAATGAAATTAATAAAATTATAATGAATCCAAATCATGTATTTATGTTTGTTAATTAATTAATTTATGGATTTAATTTCATTTTCTAGGATGTTAGAGTCATGTTTAGAACACTTTCGGACATAAGGTAAAGGTTTATTACCTGAAACACCATTTTGTGTTAGGTTACACTTTTTATATCATAATCCCAAATAAATTTTTATTTAATCTAATATAATACTCATAAAATAATTTTTAATGTTATATATATCTTTACCAGTCATAACCCTTCTTTATTTTGTTATGATTTAAATATTTTATAAAGATCTATCCTAATATTTCCTAATAAATAAGCATGACTCAATAAAACCTTCCATATTCTCTACTATTTTCAAGTGCCCTAAATAATCTATTTTAAGAAAAAATTATTTTCATAGAATAAATTCATTTTTAATGGGTTTTGTTCATGTGTAATGATAAGGAAAAATTATTTCATATGTTATTGTTTTTAATGTTTGTCCACTTTCATAAAATGAATTAATTGGACATAGAAAGTGATTTTGGGGCCTTTTATAGCCTCTAGATATTTCGGGAAGTATCATGGGAAAAAACTGAATTCAGTTTCGGTTGAGGCCTTACCCTAGTACTTCTAGACCTCTTGGTCGAGGCCTTGACAATATGTATCTTGTATCCGACATTATGAATTCACCTATTATGGTATTATTAATTGATAGAACATGTGATTAAAAAACTAGCAGAATATCAATGGTTATGATTCATTCTCTAATGATAATTTATATGGCCATATTTAATCAGCTTTAAATCCTTCAATATCATGCTCATGTATATTTTTAAGGGCATGTGTTTTTAGTTGTTCACCATGCATAAAGTTTATTATTATGATAACTTCATTTATATTACATAACCTTACAAAGCATCTGATCCCACACATTTCTTATGTTTTATTTTCACCATACTGTGAAGATGAATGTTATGAATGATTTTACAGGATATTATATGAGTCATAGATGTTTTTAATGGAATTAAAAATATATATTTCATTTCATGTTGTAATGTTGAACTTATGATTGTATTTTATTTTCTAATACAAAAAAACTATTTATTACGTTGGGACACAAATTTCATGTAATCATATGAAGGTATTAATATATGTCACTCACTTTAGGTAATTGGGATCCAGGTCCTTATAGTCAGTAATAGAAGATGTTTATTAGAAACCTTGGAAATAGGATATTAAAAAAAATTATTTGGGAACAAAGCCCTAAGGTAGTTTTTGATGTTAAACATACAATTACATCCTATAATTTTTGTAAAGAATATATTATGTGGATATTTCTGGAAAATAAATCTATTTCAGGATGTTAAAAATTGGTGTTGTTCTGGCACATATTTACCAAGGAGTACCAACACCAAGAAGGTTTTCTGGGCATTACTCGGGGTAACCTGTTACATAAAAATGGGCCTTACTGCACACCTATTTTTAAAATCATTGTGGATATTCTTAGGATAATGAAGATATTCATTACAATCCATTATGAAGTATATAAAAGTAAATACATCAACAATGAAACCATGGTAATTTTCATTATATTAAATATGCATTAAAATTCCATTTATGCAATGTGTTTCCCTAGATCGACATAATACTTTGTGATTTATAACCTAATGTAGTATCTTTCATTATTTAGAAATTGAGACTAGTTGATGTAATGGAAAATACATGAATACACAAATCCCATGTTGGGATTTACATCCTATACAAAATAATTATATTGGTTCTGTTCTTGTGACTAATGATGAGAAACATATAACTGTACTAGGACAACTAATTAACATTTTGAATAATAACATTACTCATATGAAGCATCCTGATCCATAACTTGGAAGAGTAATGTCAGTCTGATTTATGGGAAAACAACCTCAATCATTCAATGGGATGATAGACCCATTCCTAGAATTAAGGTTGATATGTACCTTATATAATATATTTCTCACTTCGGAATGTAACAAAAGGGAGATGTTTATCAAGGTAGTTTATTCCATATCAGGAGATATAGATCAGTGGTGGTAAATAATTAAAAACAGGATGGAGGATGAAGAAATAGAAAAAAGGAAATTGAGGGACTTTAATAAAATATAATTATAAAACTATTTTCATTGAGAAGAGATAGAAGATATGGAAATAAAATTCTTGAGTTTAAAATAAAAATAGGATGAAAACATTGATATTTATGATGGATATTTTACAAGGCTAGAAAGGAATTCTAAAGAAAACATAAACTCTCTGAGGAGTAATATTGGTTGGTTATTTTATGTTTTAAAGCCACTCTTCTAAAGGAAATTATTTTCCATAATTTTTCATCATACAAATATATAGTTTCATGTGTAATCAACACAAAGAAATAAATCTATATGTATTGTGACATTAATGTAAATAAATAGAAGAAGATGATGGTAGATTAAAGAATGGATAAAGAGAATAATGAAAAGTGGATATTCCAATATGTGAAACATTTGAAAAGAAATAACTCAGAACATTATCAATATAAAAATAAGCCGACAAACAATGTGGAGAATGAGTCCACCAATATCGTGATTGCAAGGGAATGAATGATGATACCAATTAACAATTCTAAAATTTTAAATGGATAGGGTATTAGTGAAATGATTGTTTTTAGCATCAAGGAAACAATACCCATAAAAGGCCAAGGGATAATTACCATGCTTATGAGATCACAACTACTAAGGTTTAATTTCTTAATGATGTGGTGGCAAGTAGATTAATCATTTATTAAATCATAGAATATGATTTATTTGATTCATCATAATCATATTATTTTATATCATTCTAGTTTTCTATTAAAATTAGGCATTTCAATATTGATTTAATGAATTTATTATCAGTCAAAACTCTTAAGTATCATTGCAAAAAATGATGTGTTAATTTGTCTCATATATGAAAAATAAATGTGCATTATTTTCTAAACATATCATCTTACCCATGATTTACATTGATATAATTATGCTCAAGAATTAGATTTCATGTTATAATGAAAAAAATACAATAATTAGAAGGAAGTTTTAATTTATTATAATGTTTTATAATCCCTTATCATTAGAGTAGAAACATCATCATCTAATTCTTATATCGATACATACCCATTAGCTTTACTAAATACAATCCTTGGGGTGGATGATAAAACAATATATATGGATAAGGAAAGAAATATTCAAATTGTGGAGGTAACCATTGTGAAATAATACATTGATGTATTTACAAATAATTTACATGGATATCCTAATGAATGGGAAATTGTGAATTCTATTTAATTAATTCATAGTGCACCGCAAACATCTTAAACCCTTTATAGAATAGCCACTGTGGAATTAGATTCACTTATGAAAAAACTATATCAATTGAGTGCTGAAGGATTTATCCACCATATTGTTTCTTTATCGAGATCTCCTATTATTTTTCTTATCACGAAAGATGGATCTATGAAGATGTGCATTGACTATGTAAGATCATTTATATTATGATAACGAACAAGTATAATCTTCCTCACATTGATTGTTCATTTTATCAACTTCATAGAGCCAAATATTTTTCAAAGATTGAACTTCAGAATAGATATCACTGGTTTTTTATGTGGAAGGAGGATATTCCAAAGACATCATTTTGAATCATGTATGTGCACTATGAGTTTACAATGACGCCCTTTCAACTGAGTAATAAACCCGATGTTTTCATGGATTTAATAAATATAACATTTATTGAATATCATGATGACTTTGTTGTGGTGTTTATTAATGAAATCATCGTGTGCTCCAAAATCTACTAAGACTATGAAAATCACTTTTGCATTATTCCAAAGACTCTTAGAAGGAACATTTTTCTTGGGATGTTTAGTAAGCATGAATGATAAGCTTATAAAATTTTCATTTTTGGCCATATTGTCTCCAAGGATCTAATCATAGTTGATCCTATAAAGAATTTTTTTTTAAAGAGTGGTCCACTATAATGAAAATTACAAAGGTACATAGTTTAATTGTTTTAGAAGGTTATTATCGGTGTTTCGTTCCGAACATCACCTGATTAGCTAACATGTTAACCAATCTTACTCATAAATTGGTTAAGATCATATAAACAAGATAATGTGAAGAATGTTTTGAAGAATTGAAGAATAGGTCAGTGAATTATACAATCATGAATCATTTATTGGGAATGGGTGGATTTGTCATTTATAGTGATGCATCAATGAAAATAATTTTCTCTGTCCGTATATAGTATGTTAGTGTTATTTCTTGTTCATGAAGGTTGATTAAAATTAATGGACAAAACTATTAAACTCATGATATTGAGTTAACAACTATAGTCTTTTATTAATTGATATGGATATATTATCACAATAGATAAATATGTATGATATATATAGATAACAATAGAAGAAAATTGTTATTCTCATAGAATGAACACTTTAATGAAGAAAATGTGATTGATTGAACTACTCACGGTTTATAATTGTTCCATACACTACCTCCAATTAATGAAAAATAAATTAGTTGATGCCTTGGTCCGGAAGTATTAGGGAGTTCTACACAAAATGATAGTTGACCATTCTCGTATGTTTAAGGATCTAGTAATGATGTATTTGGGAATTATCAAATAATGTGAAACATCATTAATTTTTAAATTATTTTCCCAAACATATTTATTAAAAAGTATTAAACCATTTCAATCTAATGATGAGAATAATTAATAGAAAATTAAAGGTATGCATGATGGGAAGTTAGATGAATTCAATTTTGAAGGTGGATTTTGGAAATTTTGGAAGAGGCTATGTGTTACCTCCATACATGGGCATAACGGAGTTATTGGTTGATTCCCATAGATAATATTTCTCTATACAACCTAAAATAACTATAATCTATATAGATTTGAAGGAACATTTCATGTGGGAAAACATGAAGTTGGATGTTTCATATAATTTATAAACATGTTTAGTCTATCCACAAGTGGAGGTTGAACAAAAGCATCCTAGGTGAGTCGTAAAACCTCTACCTATTCCAACTTGTAAAATAGATGACATCACAATGTATTTTTTAAATGGTTTACCCATAACTATGTGAAATTAAAATTCAATATGGGTAATTCTTTATTAACTTACGAAATCATCATGTTCACTGTATCTAAGGGATAATTTTCGCAGAGAGGTCCTTTCATGACACAATATCGATAAATTTTTGAGGCATCATGGTGAACCTCTACCAATTATTCTTAATCATGATCCATGATTCCTATCTATATTCAAGAAAAGACTTCAATAAATCTTTTGATTTTAGACTTCATTTTAGTAAATAATTCCACCCTCAAACTGAAGGGAAATCCAAAAGGACGATCCTAACTTTAGAAGACATGTTGAGATCATGTTGAATTGACTTTCATGTTATGTTGGATCAGTATTTTCCTTTAGTGGAGTTTTCTTATAATAATTGTTTCTATTCAAGTATTATAATATCACTATATGATGAATTTTATGGAATGAGATGTTGTACACTGACATTTATGGATGCTGTTATTGAAAAGAAGCATGGGGTCCCAAAACTTGTGGAGGAAACAATAGTAAAGGTAAAGACTATTCAAACCCAAATAAAATATCGTCAATGTTTCCCAAATAGTTATTCTTATAATCAAATGTAGGATTTGGAATTTCTAGTGGGAGATCATGTTTTCTTATATGTATCTCCCTAGAAGGTTGATATAATATTTTGGAGGAAATAGAAACTATAACCTTGGTGAATTAGTTAGTTTTAAAATTATAGAGAGAAATAGAGCTATGGATTTTTGTTTGGAAATACCGACTTGCATTTCTAAGGTACACAATGTGTTCCATGTCTCATTATTGAGAAATTACATGTCATACCCAACACATGTACTCAAATATAACGGTATTGAGTTGCAACATGTCATATCGTGTTGTGAGGATCCTATCTAGAATTTGGACACAAAAGAATAAGGGTTGATGAATCAGATGACTCAGCTGGTAATGGTACCGTTTAAAAATTATAAAATTTAATAGAGAATATGGGAGTAGCAAGGAATTATGATCAAGACCTACCCAAATATTTTAACGAGGATATATTTCAGAAATTTTGAGGATGAAATTTTTGTATGGGGTAGAATGTAACACCCTATGGTTTTAAAAAAAATTTAATATATAATGTAGTTCATGAAACACCAAGTATTTACAGAAAAACACTTTGTTATTATAACATAGTCCTTAAAAATTGTTTTTTGCCTATCATATTAAAATTCCAAAAAACAGACATACATCGTTGCAATTAGTACGATATGTAGAGTCGGATAAGAGCAACATACATTTCATGTGAATAGATACATGATCATTGTGAATAGTAATATACTCATCCATTTTTTTAATAAGACCATTATTAATATTAACATTAGACATGTATGTATAAATAAAATCTAGTCAATATATTAACAAGAGTAAATATTTTTAAATATAAATGACTATGTGTTGGTATTTTTATGTGTAATAAATAATTAATTACAATTTTAAATTAATAAATTAATTTAAAAATTATTTCCATAAAACGTTTTCCTAAATCAATATTTTGTTTTCCTATGATTTTAGGATAATTTTATCAGAAAATGGTTATTTTTAAATGTATTATAAGATAAGTTTTAAACATAAAATCATTATTTTTCAAGAAAATAAATTTTTAAATAAAAAATGAATTTATCATATTTAGAAAATTATTTTTATAAAATTGAGTTCATTTTTGAATTATAAATGTTGAAAACTATATCAGTTGAGTTTTTGGGATTTTTCTAATAGAAATGAATTTTTGGTGAATAGTGAAATTCAATAATTTACGAAAGATTTTAAATAAATAAATTTATGCAACATTCTTGAGTCATGGATCATGTAATTGGACATTGGTCTGAAATCACATGATTGTATTACTATTTTAAGTCACATGACGAATGGATACTCATAATCTGTGGAAATTATAATAAAATTAAAAAACTTGTCCTCTTCTCCACTATATATACTACCCCTCATGCACTCTTCCTCTCACACCTCTCATGCATTGACCCTTGTCTATGTTTTGAAAAATACTATTCCCAATCCCCTCCCCCTCTTAAAATACCTTATGGTTTAACCAAAAGGACAAAACCTCTTACATTAAGGAGGTTCTCAAAGAGGATATTTTAAGAGGGTAACCCTTTTCCTTTTCCTTCTTAATTCATTTTAAATTCATTTTATTTTCTTATCATCTCCACACCTCATAGATACAAATGGACATGATAAAAACAATATAAATTATTAACTGTAATAATATCATGGTAGTGTAATACAATTCTTCAAACGACCATCTCTCTCTCTCTCTGTGTCTTTTATTTTATAAATGAAATCCTTGTCTCGAAGGTCCTGATTTAAACCTTCATGGACCACGAACATTGGTTCTTCAATTCCCCCTTCACGTATTGTCTAAAAACTATTTTTATGGTCGAAACAGGCTAACATTTATTTACTAAAACCTATTCAATATTTGTTAACCACTATATATACATAATAAAAATAATACATATGACAAAAATAGGTCAAAACAATTGAAATGTCATCAAAATAAAATAACTGATTATCACTAATGATCAATCTAATAACTCATCCTCATACTATATAACCAAATGAAAAATAACGTAATTTAATATTTTTTATTTTTATTAATATCATAAAAATACAATTTTGGATAATTATATAATTTCCAATTTGACATTAACCCTCATATACATGTATACTCATAATTAAAACCAAGGAATCGAACACTCCTGAGCAAAAAAATTGTACCTTATAACCCACATAACATACACTAAATGATATTAATAGAATTTTATTTAACAAAACTCATTTAGATATTTTTTTAATTAATTAATAAACAAATATAATTTCATTATCCATGAATTTAAGGTCAAATACAGAACATGTTCGGACATAAGGTAATGGTTTTCTACATTAAACTCCATTTTCTGTCGGGTTACACTTTATCTTTAGAAATCATAATTAAATTATTAATTATTATTATATACTACTCATAAATTATGTAATAATGTTATATAAATGTGTAAAAATTGTAATGCTTAAATATTTCATAATGAGTTAATTTTTTTAAAAAATCATACATAATTATTCCCCATATACAAGCCCGACTAAATTGAACTTCTGAAATTATTAAACATTTTCATGTCAGCAATATAATCTGTTTTATAATTTTTTTTATAAAACATAATATTACCTCAATAAAATATCACATATTTTAATTAATGTTTTATGAAAATATTTATATAAAATATCCCTTTTTTTCAAAGTAAAAGTTAATTTCTCCAAAATGTTTCCCGATGATTTTATTAGAGTATTTTTTTTCAAATTCAGCAAATCTATTGAATGTTTTGTCTTATTGTGGATCATATATTATTTTTATCATCAATTATATTTTATTAAATTATTTATTATCAGTTTTATTGTGGATGTGGTATGTTGATACCATTCACTATACTACTCTTAATGGTTAGTGTTCATGTGTAAAGAATTTAGATATTTATTTCAAATGTTTATATTGATTATATATATACCATTTCATAGGATGAATGAATTGGACTTAAAAATTGAATGTTTGAGGCATGATATATCCACTACATGAATTAGTAGGATTCCCGAGAGAAAATATAAATGGGTTTTAGCCATGGTATTACACTAGTACTGTCAGACGTCTTGGTCCAGGCCTTGAAAAAATGTTTCAGGTATCAAACACTATGAATTCACTCATTATGTTGTTACTAATTGATAAACCATGTGATTAATCAACTAGTTAAATATTAATGGTTGTGTTTCATTCTCTGATGATCATTTATATGTACTTATTTGAGAATATACCATTTTTTCATATTATGCTCCACTAAATTTTTAACAGAATGTGTTTTTAGTTGTTCACCATGCATAGTGTTTATTTTTATAGTAAATCCTTTATTATTACATTACCTTTATATGTATCTATGATCCCACTTTTATTATGTTTTATATTTTATATATTTTGAATAAAAAATTTTATTAATGGATTGTAGGTATAATATAGGATTCATATATGTTTCTATTGTAATTGAAATTATATATTTCATTTAATGATATAATATAAAATTATTTTTTTATTTTTATTTCAAAAACTAATAAACAATTTCTACCTTGGAGATATGTCTTTATTTTAATTACGATACTATATTAATATAGGAAATTGGATCTGAGAAACATGGGTCAATGTGTTTACATTAATCATAATAAATATCACTAAATACTCATAAGTTATAATGAGATAAAAAGGGTGGAATGATAAACATAATATAACATAAAATAATCATACCATAAAAGTCAAGGATCATTAATAAAAAACATGTAATAATGGATTTTCATAAAAATACATTAGTTATAATAATGAAAAATCATAAACAATCAAGAATGATCCATGTGAACATTACATAAAAATAAGACATATGATGTTTTCATACAAATAGGTATATAAAATAAATTCCACAGTCAAGGATCACTATCAATTCTATAATAGTGAATTATTTTAACTCATTATTTTATCAATTCCATTGTCAAGGTTCAATGCTAATAATTTTTAAATAGTCAAATTTAATTAATGAACAATGGTAACTACACATTATATTCCTTATTATTTCATGAGAAATAAATATTTACACAATGCATTAGAGGTCTAAATAATTCCATTCCCACTATCACATATTAAAAAATCATACATTTGATTTCTAGAAGATCATAAAACATTCATCATATCAACAAAACATTTCCCATGGATAATCAAAGAGTTCAATAAATATCTGATCTTAAACATAATCATATGACATCCAAAAATTTAAATAGATGGTTTCATTATAGAATTCATTATGGAATCCTAGAAAAATATACCCATGAGAATTGAATGGGTTATATGTAATCATAAAAATTAAATCCTCTTTATATGTTATATAAAAATGATGCTTGATTCATAAGAGTGTATCCCTTGTAAATCATAAGTATCCATAAAATATTTATAAGTATATTGATAATATATTTCAATGATAATTATGATATTTATCTGAAAACATGAGGAATATATCAGTTTTTACTGATAAAATTAAAACAATATATTTCAAAAAAATTTGGAATTTTTTTATTTGAAAATAAAAAAGTATACAAGTTAATTATGATTTAAATATTTTAATCATCATGATGGAAGGAAAATAATTTCATATCATATATGTTAATATTGATTTTTATTTTCATACATTTAGAAAAATTAAACCACATGTAATTAAAAAACATCAATAAAAATATACATTTTAATCCTTTGTAAATAAGCTAAAGGTAATAAAAATTATATTTTCAAAAACATTTCAAGAATACATAAAAGCTTTTATAATATAAATTTCAATACTATGGATACAAAAGAAAAGTTTCAACAACCAAAGAAGGAATAAGGTAAGTATTTTATTAAAAACATTTCTATGTCAACTTATGAGCCAAATAGAAGAAAATGCTTCTAATAGAAAAAAATACCCAGAATAAATTTGGTAGATTAAAATATATGTATTTTGAAGAATAATATAATGTCTCATCATTTAATAGAAGTTTATCATTCAATGTTTTGAAAAATAATGATATTATAATATAAACCCAAACCTTAAACATGTTATTTGATTGAATGAATTCAATCCATCTATATATATATATATTTATATATTATATATATTAAAAATATATTAATATAGAAAATTATTATATAATTGCATCATAATTTCTAATTATAATTTTATAAACAATTTCACCATTAAAATAATCGTTCTTAATGAAAATATATATTTTTCCCTAGATGTTTCAATTTTATGGTTCTAGGACATTCTTGTAGATTATAAATATTTTTAACCATAATTAGAATCATGAAAAAATTAACATATTTATTCATTATTTAAACATTTATGACCATAAATATAAAGCATTGATGAATTTTATTTTGATAACTTTTTAGTGACAACAGTTTTTCTATATAGGTGGATGATGTTTCCATATTAAAATATCATTACTTTATAATGGTGGTATTCCACATGTATTCATAATGTGTGTTACTATTTTCAAATGAATGGAAATTTTAGTAGTTATATATTATATTAACTTGATAGAACCATAATAATGTCAAAAATATCATGTATAATAATGAAATCCATCATAATAAACAACCATGGACCCCATTTATAGAAAATGATTCACAATGTTATGTGGAGGTGGTTGTTCACTTGTACGCTTGAGTAAAACATTCAAATACCATTTTATTTAAAGGAGAAATCAAATATATTTCCCATATACAGAATATAATGTTGGTATATTTATGATAATAGAGTTATAATTTTAGAAAGGATACATCTGTTATAGATAATATATAAGAATAGGTAAACATTAAAAGATTTAGTTAAGATGGATTTTAATTCATTGAGATAATTCTTTTTGATTACACAATAATAAATCCAAGGATAATACTAATGTTAGATACAAACTGAGGAATTATGGGTAGTAAATTGTGAAGGTTATTTGGTAGAGCATGGATTATATGGAGTACTCAATTTTTGTGAATAAAGAAGGAGGTTTTGTTCTATATTATATGTGAGGGGGTGGGACACACATGGAATTGTTCATAAGAAATAAATAACAAAAAGAATCATTGATATTAGAGGTTCTCAAAACTGAAAATATTTACATGTTAGGGTAATATATGGTAGAAATATATTCCACTGATAAGATTTAGACAATTTTATGTTTCATTTTTACACCTAGGTTATAGTAAAACACCTATAAACCCTTTTTAATTAGGACATTGTAAAAATTTATTATTTTTACAATTCATTATGAATAGAAATTTATTTTACCCTTTTAAATATTATCAATTATTCTAATTATAGATATCGATTCAATCCTAAATTATTCAATTTCTATAAATTTTGCAAACTCATTTAAAATTAAGTGTGCAAAATAAAACTAAAAGGTGTTTTATAAAAATAAATTTTAAGAATAAAACAATATTTATTCTTAACTCAATCCTAGTAAAAACTATTAGTTAATTATTAAAACAATTGTTTTGTATATAAAACAAAAAAAAACAAAAATCATTCATCTAAAATAGATTAAACTAATTTATTATGATAAAAACAAATTACCCGTATAAAAATTATTTTTATCAAAATGTATTTTTATAGCATCAAATGATTTAATATTAATTTGTAACTAATTTATAACCAATCTATTCTATTTAAAAACATGTAAACAATATTTTTTTTAATTTATTTTTTCCTATTTATATTTTCCAATACAATGGATTGGTAATAAGTTTCATATTATAAGTTACTAATTTAATATTATAACTCTCTCATTTTAAACTCAACGATTCATATATATATATATATATATCTATCCAAGAATTCACATTTATATAATAATAAATATGTCATAAAACCATGATTTGGTATTTCAACAGCATTATATTAATCTCAACTAATATTAAAGCACTATATTATTAAAAATAGAGGATGCTTCAGTAGAATCACATATTTGGTTTCCCATATAACTTCCTATAATATAGGTTTTCTCCAAAAAACATTGATTATGTGTGTGGTGTTGTTAATAGTACATTCTATAATAAATCAAGAATCTCCACAGGTTAAAACTCATAGGAGAGATCATTTTCCTTGTCTATGACCACTGATTTCAAAACATTCAACATATCAGGTTTGTACTTCCTTAATAGAGATACATGGAATGCATTCTAAACACAAAATATATAGTGTGGAAGCACCAATCTATAGGAAATATTCCCAAAAAAAATCAAAAAATTTGATTTATTCAATATATATATGTATTATCCATCCACTGTATATAATTATGATAACTTTATTCCATGTATATATTCAAATGAATACCTTGTCCCCATCTCCAAACTCAAGATTACAAAAATAGTTCTAAAAAAAATATTTCATCATATAATGAGCTTATTAAATGAGATCATGAATGTATCGAACCATCACTAGAATTTTCATAGATAGATGATGTCCCAATAGATTTTTTCGTCCAAATTCATCCTAATGAAATTGATTTTATTATTTCACACCAGAGAAAGATTTATACATAGTCATGTGGATGATTGAGTGAATGATATCATTATAAAAAACTCAATCAGAAGTTGTTCTTGATCTAAAAATACCTTTAAAATCCAAAACAATGCACTCAATAAACCATCTAGTGTTTTAATAGTGCTATCAGACATTCCAACTTCATGAGTATACCATGTAGTGCTAATGATAAACTCATCATTGATAAATTATAGATGACTTATTTTGAACACTAAAGTAAAACATGGATCTTCAAGACATATAATATATATTTTTTACTCTAGGAAACAAAACCTCTTTATTATATTATAACATTGAAGGTTGATTAATAGAGAAATATTCAATAATGGTAATATAATGATATAATATCATAAGTTGATCAACAACATACCAAATTGAATTGTTCTTTTTGTTATTTTTTTAGAGAATGATAATGAAATCCACATTATTGTTCTCCCATCTCTATTATGGAATAGAAAATAGCTTTAACAACCCCTTATACATCTCTTACCAATTTATATCTTACTAACTTATGAGACATTGAGTTTTATAATTTTAAATATTCTTTTCTATGTTATCCTATTAGAATCACTCTAACAGATCTCCATATATCATCCATATTTTGGGAATAATATAGAATGATGAACTATATGATTCATAAAATAGCACATTATTTATGTAAGTATTGATGGGACACCGACTTTGTTTCAGAAGAATATTATACAATAAAAATGTTTTTTTAAATAATTAAAATTTATCACTTTATTTTATAGTTATATATCGTCTTAACGTATTTACTACTCAAATGAATTTATGGTTGAACATTCCATTGAGAAATAATGAGTTTTACAATTTGTACATGATGTTATGGTCTATGTTTTGGAAATCCATAAATTTATGTATGTTTTTAAGTCATCAACCTTGAAAAACATCCACGATCCTTCCAACATAGAGAATCATTCACAATGTTCACCTTCCCATGGGGGTAGATTCTTGTCCAGTCATAATATTTAATCAATTACAACCAACTACTTTGAAGCATGTATGAATATGTCTATGTGAATATTTAATTAATGATTTGATGATTAGTATATATATAAAAAGTTTACCACAATGATAATGTATCTATATTTTCAATTCTAAAATTAGAATTGCAAAATCTTAATAAAGGGTTTTTTATTTTGTCTCATGAATTTTAAATTGGAATGGGGAATAAACTATCAGATTATATTTATTCATCAGGATTCATTCATATCTCTTCATCAATGGATCACTATAGATTACAAACTCTTCAACACTATAAGGTTTCGTAATCACATGATTGTTAACTGACCTTATTTTCATCTCCATGATGTTGTTTCTCACTTATATTTTTTCAGAGGATATTTTCTCAATTTCGAGACATCCTGACAATTAGATGAGATAGTAATGATAAATTCAACACATTGTGCTATTAATATCCACCAAACTCAATTAAACTGCATATATTAGCTTCCAGGGTTAGTGTGACCCCTGCTTAAGAACATCCTTCATTAAATGGTTCAATGATATAGTGTAGATGATTCATGTTTTTTATAGTTAAATCCTTAAGATAAGAATAATATTTGAAAAGTGGAATTGAATCATTATTCATCTTAACAAAGGGAATTTTTCCCCCATGGTGACACACTAGGGTGTATGATTCCCTTATCATGATTATTTTTGAGTTTCATCAGAAATTTATTATTATCAGTATAGTTGATCAAAATAGAAATTGATATAATACATAGTAAAAGTTATCATGATACTGATCTCAACATGTTCATGATAATAAATTAAATTATTCCTGGAATCATCATTAATCTTAACAATAAAAACTGATTCACAAAATGGTGAAACACTAGTGTGTATGATCCACTTATCATGGTTATTCTAGAGTTTCTTCTATAATTTATTTTACTCAATTTTGTATATTTAATATAGTATCTTTTAAATTATTATAATACCCAGATTTAGTTCCATTAAAAACTCAACATCATGATTTAAGTAATGACTAAGAATGTGCATAGGAAAAAACATCATCATAAACTTAATTAATATTCATATATTCAGTATTGAATTTTTAATAAACCATTTATGATATATATCAATCAGAAAAATGAAATAAGAGCTATGCATTGAAATTGAAATTCATTGTAACTTCATATAAATAACTATACCCAAGAGGACCTTCGGTTTATTAAAAATATCAAATGATACATCCTACAATGGAAATTTTTAAGAATTATAAATATAGTGATTTTGTCCTTTTTGAATTTTACGAATACAACTATATTAATAATAACAATATTTTCAAGAAATTTAATGCTAAAAACTTATATCATAGAGGAGAAATAAAATATAGATGTGATCATAATATGATAATCTGTTCTTACTACTAAATTAATATCTCTTAATTTATGATAGGATTAAAAATTCCAAGACAATTTTAATGATATAAAGGGAATCATATGGTGAATAAAGAATAATAGAATTCAATATTTGACCATTATTATTACCACCTAAAATTCATAGTTCCCCACTCACTATCATTATGAAACTAAAATTTTCAGTGTGAGAATTTAACATTAAATTTCAGAGTCTTATAATCATGAAATTCATTCTTAGGATGTTTAAATAATGACAGATTCTTTTAAATCTATGGAACCATAGGTTTATCTAGGTTTTTTACGGCTATAATTTATTCAAATACTTAATAATGTATTCAAATTATATTTTAATTATCCCAATAATATCCATTGAGAGTATCTATTTATGTGCGTAGTTTCATTCACACAGATTTTAGACCTATGGTGATCATGTTAAACCCCAGTAAACCCATTTTAATTTTATGACTCATGGAAAATGTTGTTTTAATGAAACATCCACATTCTTGTACCTAAAGAGGGATATATTTGGTTGGAAGGACAAAAATTCTCTTCCTTAGAAAACCATCAGGATTAAATTCTATACATAGACTAGTTCCCATGAATTTATATAATGTTCATTAATCTTAATATGATAAAATACAAAACCATACATCGATTCCAGCATTAGATACCTGATAATTATATATATATATATATATATATATTATATTATTAAAATTTAATATTCAATATATCATATAACTTTACGTTTCATATATGCATAATGGATTAGTGTCATTGGATTGAAGAGATGTAATCATTTTATTTTTGGAATTATATTCCAAATCTCTAAAAATATTGTTCTCTAATAGAACTTTTATTATACATGACCTACTAAAAACCATTATTCATTTCATTAAAAAACACTATACAAGAATGGGTTAGAGAAAATTCTCAGAATGGGTAAATTTTATATAAACGAATCAATTTTCATATCTTATATAAGACATGAATAAGCGTATAATAACAAGATCATAACATAAATAATCATATGAAAGTAGTTGAATGTCATAAATCATAAATCGTTCAATATAACCTCTTTATAAAATGTTACATAAGTCAAAAGTGTTTAGAATCATCAATAAAAAATCATGATCTATGCGAATGGATTATACGAATAAGACATTGGTTTGTTTCATAAACTTAAAGATAAAAAATATTTAATTAACAAGCAATCAATTCTATGAATATCACAGTGGATTGGGATTACTATACATTCCATTATATTCTTAGGGTTTACATCGAAGACAATATTTTTATTTAGAGTCCCTTGTTATATGAGGTTAACTCTAAATTACACACCTTATAATCTCTTCATATATGCAACACTACCTAATTCATTGGAGGAATATTTTATTTTGGAACAACTTTTAATATATTTGAAACCATACATATGTTTACAACTAGATAATTTAACATTAGACATATAATAATAGCAAAATCCATTAAAAGTAAATGATTTTCTTAATCATATCATCATTTCATCATCATAATCAACCCACAGAAATAATGTGTATTTTTTTAAAGGGAACTCATTATATCATCATAAATTATTTAACCCTTAGGATGTAATGGGCTTCATGTAATTATTTTAGGAATATCACTATTATAGATAATCCATAAAAGTGAATGGAATAAATATAAAATACCCACAAATAAAATAAAAAAATATTTAAAGGTTGTTTAAATAAATTGAATATTCTTTTAAAAGAACATTATAATGTTTTTGGGAAAACATGTGAAAATTTTCTATTTACATTGGTAAAATTTTAAAAAAAAATAAAAGAATATTTAGAAATATATTTTCATTAAATTTCACCAAGAGAGAGTTTAAGGTCATATAAAAAAAGAAATTTTAATGATAATGGTAAAATCAATTCATACCTAAAATGAAAAAAGTGATCATTATTTTGACACTTTCTTAATGTGAAAAAAATTAAATGTTTTGAAAATGTTTCTCTAACAAGATATTATTTAAACATTTTTAAATAAAATAAAATATAATATAATATATAATTTTAAAATTAATTATTTATACTTAAAAAATCCATTAATTAATTTTTATGATAATGGATATTTAATAAAAAGATCAAACACCAAAGTTGAAATATTTCCAACTTTTAATTTAAAAAAACATCTTCATAATGATTTTATGTATATAAGCACGGAAAATTATAATAATAAATAAAAATTCAATAATTAAAAATAGGATATTAAAAACAATGGGATATAAAAGATATTATCCATATAATATACATCAATGTAATTTTAGAATAGTCTATCATAAAAATTTTATTCTTATGTAAACTCTTACTACATGTCTTATAATTCTTCGTAAAAACTCAAATATACTATATAATAAATATATAATTATCCAATATATATTAGATGATTATTTTAATACATAAAATTATATGTATCATTCCTTTATAATTTATATTTTTTTTATTAAAAATCTCATCATTAAAATGCGAACTCACGTGAATAATAGTATTCTATTCCATGTTTATTTTGGATGTTCTAGAACATGCACATCAGTTATGGATTCCTCATATCTAGATTAAAAATCAAGAAATATGTATCATATTAATTCATTTTATTCATTTAAAAATAATCCTATAAATTATTGATAAACAATCGATCACAGTATATTGTAGAGAGAGTACTTCATATATAATAATTAGTGTTCCTTACACTTTTAGATCGATTGAACAAAAGAAAGGTAAATAACGGTAAATCATTATAAAATAAGTATTATATGAAAATTTTGATATATATTCATTATATATATCTTTATTACCATCCATGTAAAAAGGAATGAAAATTGAATAACATTACTTTATAGTAATGGTAGTCCTTATATATAACACACAGTGTTATCATTTTCCAATAGATTTTAATATAATACGAAATAAAACATATAGTATCCTAAAAAATTACCTCAAAAATAATTCATAAATTCATAAACATTACATTTCTGGATTTCATACTGAAAAATTTGACACAATTTTCACTATAAAAATAGAAAACATTAAATTTAAATACTATATTATATACTTAATAAAATACATTTTAGGATTATATTTTTTTGACAATTAGGTTACAATATTACAAAAACAATATCCACCTCTATAAATGATATTTTCTACCTCTTATCCAAAACATCATTGATTCATATTACGTCATCATCATCATCCAGATGAAACACTCATATAGATAATTTAATTAATATAATAATGAAAAACTTTTTGAATAAAAATAATAATATGGGTGATATAAAATTTGTAGTAAGTATGAACATAAGTAAATTTGTGAGAAAAGGATAAGAATAAGGTCATGATGACATAATCAAAGAACATGATCATAACATAAGAGAAATCGTACCCATCAATACATGGATAACCAATCATGAAATATAGAACAAGACTATAACAATTTCCGGAGTCATAAGAATCAAAACTCATGGGCCAAGTGACATCAATTTTATTAAAAGGAATCATTAAAAACCCATATATTTTTTCAATAAAAAGATTAATTTTTTTATTTAAACATAATCTCATTAACCGACTTGGTATAATTATAATATTTCCATAAACACACATATAAATCATATATAAACATTTATGTAACATGTAACAACATTTCCTAATCAATCTTAACATAAATATTAAAAATTGACTAACTATACAGCAATTTTCTTCCCACAATGCAATTGATGCCTATCAAAAATCCACCCATACTTGTTTTAACACAAAACCACTCGACATTGGTATGTCGTGGGGTGCTCGAACTTGGTGTTGTGTGTAGCACAAGTTATTTAATTACATTGAAGAGGGAACATACTATGAAGACTTTTGGTGTTTCATATCTTTTATACAATTTATTTTTAATGATTAATAATAAACACAAAAATAATATCTTCTTAATAATTATATTTTTTCAATTTTAAATATAGTATTTATTTATATTAATTTAATAATTTTTTAGAATTCCAAGAGTGACACTATTATATTTTATAAAAGGGAACCTCTTATTTTACTTTAGTAAAAAATATAATATTATATAGATAACACATTATATTCCAAAATCTCTTACTATAATTAATAAATATATTATTTATAAATTTTTTATACCATTTCACCATCATTAGTGGTCTCAAGGTGTTATGTAACAAACGATTCCTAATGAAATTGTATTGTTTTTAAATAATGGTTTCTAATTTTTATTAATAAAAAACAACTAAAAATAATAAAACATTAAAACATGATATCATCGTTTTAATACATTTAATTATTATTTATAAAGTTTTTTTCATTAACGAAAAAACCATCCTCTCCAACCCTATAAATATAATAACCCTCTATTTTATTTCTTATTTAAACATGATTTATTACATAAAATTTCAAATAAGAAAACATAGAATATTGAGTGGTATAGTGTCTTTGGGGATTAGTAACATTGAATAATAACTTAAAACATGAAATACACATCTTTATTTAAAACATCTTTAACTTGACCACAACATTCTTTTATGCATTGTAATCCATCGGATATCGCGAGGACATAAATATAAAAAGGCTGAGATATAAATATCAATAATGTAATAAAAATTAATAACAGTAATAATACAATATATGTTAGTTAAAATGCATATATATGTAGTATAAGAGAGATATGGACATAAAGGCATGATATATCATGATTATCATAATAAGGAAATATTGAAACAACATACAACATGATATTAGCATGAGCCAAGGATCATTAAACATGAATTAGAATTATTAAGCCATCTTTTGAGAAGATTTATCATGAGTAAACCCTCATTTTACATAATATATCATGATACTATACATTACCTGATGCATTATAGTGCTATCATGGCACACCCTTCATAATAATTTCAATATCATGCTTAAGTATGCCACATAGAACATAAAACAAGGATTCATTCAACATAATAAGTTATTACATGATAAATTAATGTGTGAGTGAGTCATTTAATTCCCCAACAAATATGTATATGTGCATAAAGCTGAATAACCTTGATAATGAAATGGGTATGTTATTCACTGCACGATGATTTTGTCAAGGGAAATCACTATGCAATTTTGGCAGCATAACGACACCAAATAGAAATTCATAAAATGGGTTGACAAGATAGAAAATAGTATCTCATAATTTAAAATTAAATTTATAGAAAAGGGATCATGGACCACAAAATCACAACATAAGAAATTGTATTTAGATGCATAAAGAATGTGATTGAATTCAAAGAGGATGAGAGGTATCCCTTAGTTGGGTGTGAGATACCAAAGGCTAAGGGGGCTTCTTGGTAACATAGGGTACCCTTGGAAGGATAATAGGTAGTAGGGAGATGACTTTGGTAATGATTCAAAGATATTTATTGAATATAATTTGGTTCATGGGTGGGTTTATATAGGAAATGTTGTGGAATTTTATTATTATTATTGTTTTAGACACTACACAATAAAATATTAAGAAACACAAACTATCTCATGGTTTTTTCCAATGGATTATAGAAAAGGGGACTATTATAAATTATTTTATAAGTTTATGTGCCTAATATATATAAATATTTCCCTTTATTATGTGTAGGTGAGTCACACTTTCAAGGAAATCAATTACAAATATTATAATATTTTACATGTTTTTGGATGATTCACTAAGGATTTATAAAATATATCAAATAAACATTATTTTATTTTATTTTCAAGTAAAAACATACATTTTTTCAAAATATACATTTATATTATTTTATTACAACACTATTGGGTCATTATGATGTTATAAAATACATTATATATTTATAAAATATATAAGTATTACGCAAAAATTTGATTGTCTCTGAAAATTATGAAAGATTCACTATTGGATAATTTTGACATCCTGATCCCAAAAATAATATTAATTTTATCTATATAATTTTCTAAATATTTAATTTTCACTTTTAAAATAAAAACAAGTATTTATTCAAATTTGATGTGTTCTGATAAAAAGGGTTTTCAAACATTTATAAAAATTCAAATTGATTTCATAAAAATATTATTATTATATAACATTAAAAAATAATAATTTAATAATAATATATAATTATAATTTTAGTATATTTTAAAATACATTAATTAATAAAAATATATTTCTTAATTGAATTCGAATAATAACCAATAATATTAATTTTTCATTAAAAATAATTTACAAAGTAATAATAATAAAATTAAAGAATATCCATTATTCAATAAATAAATGAACATAATAATAATTATATATTCTTGTTACATTTCACTTCATTAACCTACTATATGCCCTAAGAGTAAGGTTTCTAATGGTGGGGCGTTAATGGGGTCATTTTGTGATCATGGTTTGGTCCGTGATATCGATGAGATTGAAATTCTTACATAAAAAGTTATTCTCATACATAAGATGTTGGATCTCGGCTTAGTCATGGTCTAGGGAATATCCTAGAAATACAATCTCCCTTGGATGCTCTGATAAATGGGATTCATAGAGTATGATCTTACTGGTTTATGCTATCACATCCTTTTTCTGTATTAAAATATTTTTTAAAAAACCAATATTTATACTAGTGATGTTATCACAATTCAAAAACAATATTATTGATGATATTGATACATAGTGGTAATTGAATTCCAATTATATATAATAAAAAAAATTAGTGCATGTTTTTTCTATATTCATAAGTCATTAAATTATAGTCGATTGTATTCATTACTGTTCAGGTCATTATAAACCCCCACCCCCTCCCCCCGCAATGAAATTTTGCTCTAAAAATTTTCCATTTCTGAAAATAAATAATATAAAGGTAACTCTGCCATATCACTTCCTCTAGTTCCCACGTAATTTTTTAAAACGCGTGGTTTCACCACAACATCATAACAAGAGGCATCATCTTTTTTCATTTTTCTTTTTAACTACTATCTATGATCTCTAATAACTTTTCCTCATATCAGAGGTCTTTCTTCAGTGGTACCACCAATGGATGGAGTACATGTGATCAATTTGTTATGTACATTCTAAGGAGTGATACATAGAACACATCATGTACATGGGATTGTTTTGGTGAATGTTCTAGTTGATTGTCCACTTCCCCAATTCAGTTAAGGATCTCAAAAGGGCAAATGTACCTTGGACTAAGCTTTCCCTTCATCCAAAATCTCATAACTCTCTTCCATGTTGAAATGAAGAGGAATGCAAGGTCTCCCAAATTAAACTCATTTTCTCGTTGACAACTGTCAACTTAACTCTTTTGTCGACTCTACGCATCACTAATGTGTTTCGGTATGGTCCTAACCTTCTTCACCTTTTTTTCTACCAATTCCAAATTTAAAAGATAAAGTTCCATAAATTCATCAGAACATGCCATTGTTCTACAAATGTTCCCATAAATAGATTTATAACGATCAATTTGGATGATTGAGTGGAAACTATTATTGTAAGAGAACTCTACCCAATAAATATGTTGGTCCTATCTACCATTGAAGTCCATTGAGAAAAATCTCAATATTACCTCATGTGTATTGATAGTCTGTATAGATTGTACATCAATTTCAAGGTCATAGGTCATGATGAAGTTCAAATTAGGGCTCAAAGCATATTAGATACTCATATAGAACATAGATTTGAATCTTGGATATCAATCAAAAAGGATAAACAGTGGTACTCTATGCAACCTTACCACATATTTGATGTATATATTTGCCAAATTTTCCTATGAGAAATCCTGTAAAATTATAATGAAGTGTTTGGTATTTGTAAGACGGTCCACCACAACCAATATATAATTATTTCCTTTTTATGTCTTCGAAAGTTCGGTGGAAATCATCATGGTTATGTTTTCCTATTTCCATGTTGTTAAGTGTAATGGTTGCATCATCCCCTTAGATTTCTGCCTCTCATCTTTCACTTGTTTTCATACCATTCACATTGATGTATATTTATTTCTATGATTATTTATGTTATCCCACCAATAGTTCTCTTAGAGATCTCCATACATCATAGTGTTTCGTGGATGAATCTAGATATTTGAGCTGTATTCGTAATCCAATAGATCTTTCTTTATCTCTAGATTTTATGGGACCCATAGTCATGAACAAAATCACAAAATTACTTATTAATTGAAATTCAAATATATGGATTTACCTTTTCTAATAGTTTCCAAATTATTCAGAATTCACACATCATCATTTTGAGCATCTTTAAACATTTAAAAAGAGATAGTTGAGAAATTAATTATGAAAGGATTGTTGATGTTACCTTCAATATTATTTTAATGTCATTCTCCATCAAATATAATAAGATTAGATTCATTTCAATTCTCATCAATTATATAATTGGTAGGTCCTTTCTAATTATAAAATCCTTTAAAATACTCTCGTTCCTATGGTTGTATTGGATTGAGAAGACGTAATCCTTGATGAGCTCAAACCATCTTTGCTTGATCATATTCATCTCATTCTGTGTTAAAATATATTTTAGACTTTTGTGATCTGTATATATTTCACACATCTCCGTAAGGATATAATGCCTCCATATTTTCAAATTAAGTATCATAGCTGCATACTCTAAATAATGTGTGGGATAATTTTTATCATGAATTTTCAACTACCTTAATGAATAGGAAATGATTTTGTCATTCTACATCAACAAACAACCCATGCCCCTGTTCAAAGAATCGTTGAAAATTTCAAAACTCTCTCCACTTGTGGGTAGTTGAGCACATGGGAATTTATAATCCATTTCTTCAACTCCGTGAATCTTTTTTCGCATTCATCTTTCTTGGAAAACATTACTCCTTTCTGAGTTATCTTGGTAAGGGTTTTTGAAAATCGTTATAAATTTCGTACAAATATGTGATAATATCTTGTTAAACACAAGAATCTATGATATCCATCATAGATGTCACTTCATCCATTCCTAAATTTTATTTATTTTGAAAGGATCCCCAGATATCCCATTTCTTGTGATGATATTATCTAAGAATGAGACTTCCTTCAACTGGAACTCAATCTTGTTGTATATTGGATATACCTTATCCATTCACGTTGTCTCTAGTAGAGTTCTTAGATACTCCTCATTCTCGTCTTTTGTTTTATATAATATAAAAATATCATCTATAAATGATACTAAAAATTCTTCTAGGTAAAATCTCAAGACTCTATTCATCATGTCCTTAAATATTTATTGAGGATTAAAGAGTCTGAATGGAATTAATATGAATTCATAGTGCTCTCACATTATACAAAAAAAAGTCTAGGCTATATCCTCTATCTTCACCGTGGATTGGTAATATATCCACAGTAGATCCACCTTGGGGAAGAATGGTGAACTAAATATTTTATCTAACAAGTCATTAATTCTTGGTGAATGATATTTTTTCTTTATTGTGATTTTTTGGAGCTCACGATAATCAATTCCAAAGTGTATTGACCCATCATTCTTCATGATGAAGAGGACTGGTTCACCCCATGTTGATGAACTTGGGCGTAAAAACCATTTTTCTAGATTCTCCTATAATTGTATCTCTATATCCTCAAGATCTACTACACGCATTTTATATGGAGTCTTGGATATTGGTATTTCCCATGGTATAAGATCAAATAAGAATTCAAAATCACTTATAAGAGGATGATAGAGAAATTCCACAGGAAACACATCCGTGAATTCCCTAACAATTGGTAGGTATTTGAGGATGGTTTTTTCATTAGACTCAATCAACTGAAAAAGGTATGCGAGGTCATAGGATAGTAATACCCATTATTATGATGGTGGATTTAAAGAAGGCTCATGTTACTCCATAAACATGTATAGAATCAGGGGTCGATTCACCATATGGGGAGTGATTTCCCAATCGTGGAAATTATTGATGGCTCTAAAAAAGGAATGGTAGTCCATGCCATGAATTGCATCAAATTCCACAAATGGAAGTGTAATGAGGTTCTCGGAGATGTTCAATTAAAAAATTCCAAAAGTAGAAGAGTCATATTCCTTGGATGCTATAATTTTACCATTTTTAATTTTCACTGATATCTCAACTTCCGTTATTTGTGGTTGTTTTTGGATTGCTCTACTGAAAATTTGGGATGTAATGGAATGTATATTACATGAATCACATGGTAAGTTCTCTATTAATTAATGAATAACTAATTTACCTTTCACCATATCATTATCATGATTCACATTGGAGATACTGAATCAGAGCATTCCATTCCTCTGTCATATTGAGGGGCTTCTACTATTGGAAATTATTATACATGTTCCCTTATCTTGAAAACCTAATGATTTTTCTTATCCCCATCAAGAAACATCTGGGGTGCTTCTATCCACACTCTTTACAATAGGGGTATTGGATATTTTTAGCACCATTGGATTTATCCTTCAGATTGATATAATTAATGTTTACATTCCACTTGTTTTTCGCTTGATACCCATTAAATTATATAATATCCATGTCAAAATTTGAGGTCACATCCTATAATTTCCCCAATCCTATCAATGTAACATATTGTTATGTATTTTTATAGATTAGGCCTAATCTTACAAAAGAATCAGCCAAAGTTTTATTTCGGGGTGACGAAAAAACCAGAGGTGAACCATGAATGTATTTTGATGTTTTCATTATACACTCTGTTGGATTATTTAAAATATTCATGAGGGAATGGAAGTCATTTCTGTCATAATTTGGAGGGTGAAGGGAAAATATTTATCAAAAAAATATTTTTTGGAAATCATTTAACTCCATGGTCATGATATCTTCCTCATGCTTCATATTTTCTTTATCAAAGTACAATTTTGATCAGATTCAACCTCCATACGATAAGATCTAGAAGAACATTCTTTTGTTTAGTTCATTGAATGATGGATAATATCTTCTCAATGTAGTTAATCCATTGTTCTATTATCTATTTAAATTAAGAGGCCATTTTCTTATGAGGCTCTCAACTACGATGTGTTCTTTCTGGGGGTTAGACATTCTACTTATCCGTAGTTTCTTTTCAAAACATGGGTAAAATAAGAGAGTATCATGAGAAAAGTTTGTGATTCATGCTCCAATTGTATTGGTCATTTCATTAGTGTAGTCATCACATTGTTATTCAAATCGGTTGTTAGCCTGATTCCTCCTATTACTAGCCATTGGATAGAATAAAAGGAAATCTATGGAAGAGTATATTAAATAGTTAGACACATAAATTGGAATAAAATGTAATTAAATTGATTACATAAAAATTATATTTATCTCCTTAAATTATGAATTTCTAGACTCCGATCTATGTAATCCATGATCTACGTCCTAATGTATATTCTTAGGGTCTTTTTTCTTCCCATATTAATTGTTCTTACTAATCTTATGAATTTACTAAAGCATATTCCCTAAGAGTGTTGAATTATGAGTGCAACAAGTCCCAATGTTAAAAAAAAGTTACCATTCAATTCTAGTTCACTAAGTTATTTTTTGGTTTTACACATAGATACATCTATGCCAGATCCACCTCTAATTGTTTGAATCCGGACAAGGATGTATTATCTTGATAAAGAACATACTCTATACTCACAAAAATTTAGGGATTATTTTCTTATACTAACTCTTATACTAAGGATTTCACTAGAGTTTTCTAATCCCAATCCCCAAAATAACTAAACCTATCCTCGATAACAAAAACAAAAACCCTCTATTTTATTTTAAAATAAAACATGATTTATTATATAATTTTTCACTTAATAAAACACATAATATCCTGACATATAGTGTATTTGGAGCTTAGGAACATTACATAAATTCTCAAATCAAGAAATACACGTCTTTATTGAAAAAATCTTTTACATGACCACATCATTATTTTATACATAAAAATTCATTGGATAACCCGAGGACATACATTATACAACGATGAGATATAAAGCCCAGTCAGGGAATAAAAATTTTATATAATGATGAATACAATTCATGTTAGGAAATAGGAATATAAATTGATAATAAGACAAACATGAATAGAAATTAATGATATAGTATGATTATCATAACAATTAAATGTTGCAACATCATAAAACATGATATTAGAAAGAGCCAAGGATCATTATACATGGATTAGAATGAGTAAATTATCATTCCACGTGAATAATCGTGAGTAATCACTCTTTGTACATGAATCATCATGATTAATCCCACATTTTACATTGTGTATCATGATACTAAACATTACCCAATGCATTGGAATGCTATCTGGGTGCACCTTTGATAATCATTTCTGTCTTATGCTTAAGTGTGCCACATAGATAAAATAACAAGAAATAATTCAACACGGTAAGTTATTACCTGATCATTGAATGTTGAATAAATACATGTAAGTTTAGAATCAATATGTAAATAAGCATAAAGGTGAATACCCTTGAAAGAGAAATGGGTATGGTTTTAACTACAAGATGACTTTGGCATGGGAAATCACGTAGTAATTTTAGTTTCATAACGACGTAAAATAGAAATTAGTAAAATTGTATTATAAAAGAGAAAAAGGACTCTCATCATTCATACATTAAATGGATAATGATGGGATCATAGGACATAACATGAAAGCTTATAAATAGAATTTAGATGACAAAAATTCATTAACGGAAATTAGAAGAGAGAAATATCATACGAAATTTTGCCATATTATAAGCATATGTAAGGGTCCAAATGGGTAAGAATAAATGATATATAATTTAATTAACATAACTTTCCTAGTAATTTAATTATTTAAAATGAATGTCATTAAATGAAATTGAAATTACTAAAATCCTCTCGAAGAAGGTGCTTGAATTCAAAGAGTAGGAGAGGAATCACTTACTTGGATGTGTGATACCAAAGGATGAGTGAGGCTTCATTGGATTTTTGGGGACACATTATGAGGAAACTAGGGAGTAGGTCACATATGTTGGTCAAGATTAAACGAGGTTTAGTGATGACAAATGTGTTATTGTGTGGGCTTATATAGGAAAGGTGGGGGAATTATTTATTATTTTCGTTTTTGACATGACACACTAAAATATTCAAAATCACAAACCATACCACGGATTTTTCCATGGATTATAGTAAAGATGAGTTTTTACATTATTTTATAGGTATACGAGACAAATATATTAGAATATTTCCCTTGTTTATGTGGAGGTGAGTCAAACTTTCAAGAAAATGTTTTTGAAATCTTAAAATAAATTATAGGTATTGGAGGATTCACTAAGGTTTTATAAAATAAGCTAATTAAACAAAAATTAAGATATTTTATTTTACGAAAAAATTATTTGGCTGACCATTCCTTATATAGTATATTATTACATCACTATTGAGTAATTATTATTTCATAAAACACATTATATATTTATACAGTATTTAAGTTTCACCCAAAAATTTGACAGTCCCAACATTTTTTTGCAAAATTTACTATTGGATAATTTTCAATCTCCGGTTCCAAAAATAATACTGTTCTTTTCAATAAATCTTTCTTTATATGAGAATTTTTTTAAAAAAATAAAAACTGACATTAATGAAAATTGTTGTGTTTCGACAAAAATTGTTTTGAAATCATATTAAAATTCATAATTGAGTTTATAAAAATTATATAGTCCTTAGTTGTAATAAAAATAATATATAAATAATATTTTAATAAAAAATTATTTACTTCAAAAATCAAGTAATTCATCCAAATAGATTTCTTAATTGAATTTGAATATTATCCAAAAATACTATTTGTGCTTTAAATTTCATTTACAAAGTTATGATAATAAAATGAAAGTATATTCATTATTATATTAAAAAATTTTCATAATCATAATTCTAGGGTAGTTTTACATATCCATTAATTAATCCAGAATATTCAATAAGTGTAAGATTTGTTACAGTGATGATTTCATGGGTCCACTCGGTGAATATGGTTTGGTCCGTGATCTCAATGAGGTTGAGTTTACTTCATAAATGATTTTCAGCACGCTTAAATTATTGGATATCATCTTACTCTTGTTGTAGGGATAATCCAGGAAATACAATCTCCCTCATAATCTCACATAATTGGTCTGTATATGGTATGATCTTTCTAGTTGACACCATCACTTCCATTTTTTGTGTCAAAAAGATATTTAAATCTACATATTTATACCATTCAGGTGATCACTATTCTACGACCATATTATCAATGATAAGGATACATAGACTTCATTTAAATTCAATTGGATATATTAAAACAAAACCAGTGCATATTTTTTCTATATCTAGAAGAAAATAAATGAAATTGTATTTTATTCATAAATGTTTATGTAGTTATAATAAATAGTACCTCTCACACCTCTAAACCATTGATAAAAACCAACGCTCAACAAAAAACTGTTTCCAATACCCTCCCCAATATCCAAGAACTTATATTCGCACCAAAATACCAAAACACATTCCCATAAGGTAGTTCTCGGGGAGGATTTTTAAAAAGATAAACCCTTTTCCTTTTATATGGTAATTTAATTTACAATTTATTTTATATTCTTATCTTCTTCTCAACACCTATGTAAATATTTTCAAGGTAACTCTAGTATAAATTTATATACTACAATTTTATCATGTTAATGTAATATCAGTTCTCAAACTACTACCTCTCTCTCTCTCTCTCACTTTTATTTTATAAATGAAATCATCGTCCAAGAGGTGGTGATTTACAAAATTTCATGGACCATGAGCCTTCATTCATACATTTATAATTCATGTCATGTCATGAAAACATTTTTTTGGTTGAAAAAAAATTATTTATGTATTACAACATTTTTAATGTTCTTTAACCAGCATATATACATAATACTAATTCATACGAAAAAACATGTTCATAACAATCGAAATATCGCCAAAATTATCTAAATGATTATCACTAATGTACAATATCATAACTCTTCCCCAATCCATATAACCAAATGAATTATGTCACTAGTTAATATTATGTGTGTCCATTAGTATCATATAAATTAAACTCTAGATAATTATAGAAATTTCACACGGACATCCATTCTCATATTAAAATATATTGATAATGAAATCCAAGGAATCAAACGCTCCATATCAATACAATTATACCGTATAACTCATCCAAAATACCCTAAATAAAATATAAAAATTTATAATGAATCTAAAAAATGTTTATATGGTGCTAAATTAATTAATTAATGGATTTAATTTCATTATCATGGATGTTATGGTCATGTTTAGAACACTTTCAGACATAAGGTAATGATTTTTTACAGGGAACACCATTACATTTTAGGTTACTCATTGTATATTGTAATCCCAATTAAATTATTAATTATTCTTATGTAATACTCATAAATCTATTTTTAATTATATATATATCTATACCAATCATAATACATAATTATTTTATGATGATTTAAATTTTCTATAAAGATATATCATAATATTTCCGGATAAACAAGCTGGACACAACTGAACTTCTCATATACTAATCTATTTTCAAGTTCCCTATATAATCTATTTTCAGAAAAAAATATTTTAATCAAATAAATAATTCCATTATGAATAAACTACCTTAATTCATGTTTGGTTTTATACTATAATATTTCCACAATAATAGTTTTTTTCAAAGTAAAAGGGCATTTCTCTACAAAATTTCACGATGATTTTATTAGAGTATTTTTGACTATTTCAACACCTATGTTGAATTAAATATTTTATTGAGATTATTATATTATATTTATCATAATCTATATTGTATTAAATTTTTTATTATCAGTTTGACTATGGATGTCTTATCTTGATACCATTCACCATATTTCATAGAATGGATTGTGTTCGTGTGTAAAGATTAGGGAAATTTATTTCATATGTTATTGTTTTTTATCATCATCCTATTTAATAAAAAGATTTAATTTAACATATACGGTAATTTTTGGGGCATTCTCTAGACACTCGATGAGTCAGTATGTCTCTTAATACAAAATAGAATTATGTTTTGGCTAAGGCCTTACCCTAGTACTTCAAATCCCTTTGGTCGAGGCCTTCACAATATGTTTTAGGTATCTGACATAATGTATTCACCCATTATGGTATTAGTAATTGATAGACCATGTGATTAATAAACTATAAGAATATCAATGGTTATGTTTCATTCTCTAATGATCATTTTTATGGACATATTTAATCATCCTTCAATCCATCAATATCATGCTCATGTATATTTTTAAAGGAATGGGTTTTTAGTTGTTCAACATGCATAATGTTTATTTTTAGGATAACTTCCTTTATAATACACACCCTTACTAAGCATCTAATCCCACCCATTTTTTATGTTTTATTTTCCCCATACTGTGAAGATGAAAATAATGAATGATTATTTAAGATATTATATGAGTCATAGATGTTTCTAATGGAATTTAAATTATATATTTAATTTCAAGTATTAATGTTGATCTTATGTTTTTATCTTATTTTCGAAAAAAACAAAACTATTTGTTCCTTTGGGATAAAAATTTCTTGAAATTAGATGATGGTATTAATATAACTCACTGGCTCTCGGTAATTAGGGTCCAGGTCTTTATAGTCATTATTAGAGGAAGTTTATTAGAAGCCTCAGAAATATAATATTGAAAATTTTCTATTAGGGAACAAATCCATATTGTATTCTATGAATATAAAAATACAATAACATAATAGAATTTTGGTAAAGAATATATTATTGTGGAAATTTCTAAAAAATAAATCTATTTCTGTATGTTACAAGTTAGTGTGGTTCAAGCATAGATGTACATAGTAGTACTAACATAGAGAATGTTTTCTAGCCAACACTCAGGGTAACCTGGTACATGAAAATGGGCATTACTGCACACCAGGTTCTAAAATCATGGGGGATATGCTTAAAAAAATGAACATATACTTTATAATCCATTATGAAGTATTTAAAATTAAATACATCCACAATTAATCCATAGTAATTTTCCTTATATTATATATGCATAAAATTTAAATTTAGGCAATGTGTTTCTCTAGATCGACATTATACATTATTATTTATAACCTAATTTTTATTCATACATTATTTATAAATGGAGACTAGTGGAAGGAATGGAAACTACATGAATGAAAAAATCCAATGTAGGGATTTACCTTCTATACAAAATAATTATATTGGTTTTGATCATGTCACTGGTGATGAGAAACATATGACTGTACTCAGATAGGTGAGTCAAATTAAGAATAATAACATTACCCATATGGGGAATCCTGATCTATAACATGGAGGATTAATGTCAGTATGCATTATGTGAAAACAGCCTCCATCATTAAATGGGACAATAAACCCATTCATAGAATTGTAGTTGATATGTACATAGTATAATATATTTCTCACTTTGGAATGTACCAAAATGGAGATGGTAATTATGGAAATTTATTGTCAATTAGGAGATGCAGATTAGTGATCATCATTAGATAAAAACATGAAAGATGATGATGACAGAGAAAAAATGAAATTGAGGGACTTTAAGGAAATCTAATTAGAAAATGGTTTTCATAGAGAAGACCTAGATAATACCGAGATAAAATTATAGAGTTTCAAATAGAGAGAGGATCAAAACATTGAGACGTATGATGAAAATTTATAGGGAAGGCAAGGCATTCTGAAGAATACATACACACTCCGAGGAGTATGTTTGGTCGGTTATTTGATTGTTTAGAACCACCTTTCCAAAGGGCATCGGTTTCCAAAATGTTGTATCAAACGATGATATAGTCTCATGTGTAATCAAGACAATATCTATGTATTATGACATTAAACGAAATAAATAGAAGAAGATGGTTGTAGACGAAATAATGGATAGAGGGAATAATGAGAAGAGGACATTCCGAAATGTGATAATTTTGGAACAAAACACCTCATTACCATCTCAAAAGGAAAATAAGTCGACTAAAAATCTGGAAAATGAGGCCACCAATATCGTTTTTCAATTGAAAGAATGATGTTACCAATGACCAATGCTAAAATAAAAATGGGATGGGGAATTATAACAATGATTATTCCAAGAATCAAGGATAAAATACCCATAAGAGGCCAAGGGAGAAAGGCCATGCTTATGTGATCACAACTAATGTGGTTGAATTTCTTAATGATGTGGTGGCTAGTAGTTTAATCATTTTTCACAAATATATATAATACGTTATTTTATTTAGGATCATCATATTATTTCATATGTTTCTAGTTTTCTAATAAAATTATATATTTCATATATTGATTTAACGAATGTATTATCAGTAAAAAATCTTATGTATCATATAAAAAAGATGTCTTAATTAGTCAACCTTTTGACAAATAAACGTGCTTTAGATACTAAACATGTCATCTTACCAATGATTTTCTTTTATATATTAACTTTTATGAATTGGATTTCATCTTATTGTGAAAAAATATATGAAAATTAAAAGGAAGTTTTAATTTATGATAATGATGTAGAATCACTTATCTTTTGAGTAGAAACATCAACATCTAATTTATATATCGATCCATCACCATTAGCTCTACTAAATAAAATACTTTGGTTGGATGATAAAACAATATCTATAGGTATGGAAATAAATATTCAAATTGTGGATGTAGCCATTTTCAAATAATACATTGATGTATTTCCAAATGATTTACCTGAATAACCTATAGATTGATAAATTGAGTATTCTATTGAATTAATTCATAATGCAATGCTATCATCAAAAACCATTATATAATGGCCACTGTGGAATTAGTGTTACATAAGAAACAACTATAGGAATTGAGTGGTGAAGGATTTATCCACCATATTGTTTCATCATGGGGATCTCCTATTCTTTTTGTAATGAATAAAGATGAATCTATGAGGTTGTGCATTGACTAAGGGAGATAAATTATATTATGATAATGAACATGTATCATCTTCCTCACATTGACGATTTATTTTATCAACTTTATTGAGCCCAAAATTATTCAATGATTGACCATCAAAATAGATATCACTAGTATTTCATGATGAAGGAGGATATTCAAAAGACATCATTTCAAATCATGTATGTGTACAATGATTTTACAATGATGACCTTTCGACTAAGTAATAAACCCTCTATTTTCATGGATCCAATGAACATAAATTTTTGTGAATGTCATAATGAAATTTTTGTGGTTTTTATAAGTGAAATCGTGGTATACTCTGAAAATCTACTAAGACCATGAGGATCACTTATGAATTATTCCAAAGGATCTAAGAAGGAACAAGTTATATGGGATGTTTAGAAATCGTAAAATATGGATTAAAATTTTTCATTTTTTTCCATATTATCTCCAAGGATGTACTAAATGTTGATCATGTAAAGACAATTTTTTTCAAGAATGGTTCACTATAATGTAAAATACCAAGGTATGTAGTTTTATTCGTTTAGAAGGTTAGTATTAGTGTTTTGTTTTGAACATCGCCCCATTAGATAACTCGTTTACCATGCTTACTAATAAATGTGTTAAGTTCGTATAGATATGATAATGAGAATTTTTTTTAGAATATAAGATGAGGTTAGTGAATTATCTCATCCTGAATCTTTCATTGGGAAAGTGTGGATTTGTGAGGTATAGTGAATCATTATTGAAAAGAAATTTCTTTATCCATATATAGAATGTTAGATTTATTGCCTGTGAATGAAGGATATTTAAAATTCGAGGACAAAAGAACCAAACTCATGATGTTGAGTTAACAGTTATAATCTTTTCTCTAATGAAATGGAGGAACTATCTCTATAGAGAAAGATGTAATATATATACATATCACAATAGTATAAAATTAATATTCTCATATAATGAACTCATTATGAGTAAATAGTGATTGATTGAACTACTCACGGTTTATAATTGTTCCATACACTACCGCCCAATAAATAAAAATAAAGTAGTTGGTGCACTGGTCCAGAAGAATCATGGAGTTCTATACAAAATTATAGTTGACAAGTATCCTATGTTTAAGGATATATAAATGATGTATATGAGAATTATCAAATAATTTAAACAATCTTTACTTTTTCAATTAGTTTTCCAACCATATTTATTAGGAATGATTAAAAAATTTCGGTCTGATGATGAGAATAATCATAATAAAATTAAAGGTATTGATGATTGGAAGTTATGTGAATTCATTTTTGAAGATGAAATATGAAAAATTTGGAAGAGGTTACGTGGTACCTCCATACTCGAGCTTAGGTTGGAGTTATTGTATGAGTCATATATCTCAAATTTCCTTATATAACCTAGAGGCACTGAAATCTACATAGATTTTAAGGAACATTTTGGTTGGACAACATGAAGATGTATGTTTCATATTATGTATAAATATTATTAGTCTCTCAATAAGTGGAGGCTTAAAAAACATATTAGAGGAGCTGTGTAACCTCTACCAATTACTACATGGAAAAGGGATGATATCACCATGTATTTTGTCAATGTTTTACCCCAAACTCCATGAAATAAAAATTCAATTTTGGTAATGTTTTATTAACATACGAAATCATCATATTCTCTCTATCTAAAGGATAATTCTCGAATAGAGGTCCTTTCATAACACTATATCAATGAATTTTATAGGTATCTTGGTGCACCTCTACCAATTTTTCCTAATAATGATTCATGATTCACATCTATATTCTGGAAAATTCTTCAATAAAATGTTTTGATGCTAGACTTCATTTGATTAAATCATACCACCCTCAAACTGAAGTGAAATCAGAAAGTACGAACCAAACATTAAAAGACATGTTGATATCACGTTCACATGACATTCAAGGTATGTGGGATAATTATTTACCTTTAGTGGAGTTTTTTTTATAATAATAGTTTCTATTAAAGTATTAGAATCTCACTATATGATGCATTGTATGGAAATAGATGTTGTTCACTAAAATTTTGGGAAGAATTTAGTGAAAGGAAGCCTGTGGTCCCAAAATTTCTGTAGGAAACAACATTAAAGGTAAAGACTATTAATACCCAAATAAAATAAGGTCAATGTTTATCAAAGAAATATTCTTATAATCAAATATAGGATTTGGAATTTCAAGTGGGAGATCACGTTTTATTATAAGTATCCCCATGTAAGGATGGTATAAGATTTTGGAGGAAATAGAAACTAAGGACTAGATAAATTTGTCAGTTTTGAAATTCTAGAGAGAACTGGAGCTATAACTTTTTGTTTGGAAATTCTGACTAGCCATTCTAATGTAAAAAATATGTTCCATGTTTCATTGTTGAGAAATTACATTTCATACCCAGCACATGTACTCTCTTATAAGGGTATAGAATTGGAACATGACATATCTGGTTTTGAGGATCCTATCTAGATTCTCGACACTAAATAATAAGGTTTAACGAATCATATGACTAAGCTAGTTAAGGTAACTTCTAAAAATCATAAATTTTAATACATAATTTGGGATTCGGACGGACTTATGATGGAGACCTACCCAAATATTTTAACGAGGTAACATTTCATAAATTTTGAGAATGAAATTTTTGTATAGGGGTAGAATGTAAAACCCTATGGATTTACAAAAAAAATAATATAATGTACTTCATGAAACCCCGAGTCTCAACAAAACAACAATTTTTTATTATAACATAGTTGTTAAACATAGTTTTTTCACCTCACTTTTTTGAATTCTAAAAAAAAGACATACACTATTGCAATTAGTAATTTATTTAGATTCTGATAGGAGAAACATATATATTTTTTGAATAGAAACATGATCATTTTAAATAGTAATATACTCTTCCAAATTTTAATATGACCATTATGAATAGTAACATCACCCACTTAAGTATAAATAAAAATTAAGTCACCATATTAAGAAGAGTAAATATTTTAAAATATAATTAACTATGTGTCGGTATTTTTATGATTAATAAATAATTAATTTCAAGTTTAAATTAAAAAATATTTTTAAAAATAATTTTCATAAAAAGTTTTCCTAAATAATTATTTTAATTTCATATTATTTTAGAATAATATTATGGGAACATAGTTATTTATAAATGTATAATAAAATACGTTTTAAACATAAAATATGTATTTTTTGAGAAAATAATTTTTTTAATTAAAAAATCAATTTCCCAAATTTAGATAATTATTTTGATAAAATTGATTTCATTTTTGAATTATACATGTTGAAAAGTGTATAGGTTGAGTTTTTGGGATTTTTCTGATCGAAATGAATTTTTGGATAATACTGAAATTCGATAATTTACAAAATATACAAAATAAATAAATTTATGCACCATTCTTTAGTCATGGACCATGTAAATGAAAATTGGTCTGAACACACATGAATGTATTAATATTTTAGGTCACATGAAGCATATATACTGATAGGCTTGGGAAAAAATATTAAAATAATTGAAAAACACATCCCCTTATCCACTATAAATAGTACACCTCACTCCCTCTTCCTCTCACACCTCTCATGATTGGAACATTGCCTATGATTTGAAGACTACTTTTCCCAAGCCCCTCCCACACTTACAATACCTTATGGTCTAACCAAAAGGAAAAAACTTCTTACATTAATGAGATTCTCAAGGACGATATTTCAAGATTGTAGCCCTTTTCTTTTTTTAAATTTTATTTCATTTTCAATTTATTTTATTTTCTTATATTCTCCTCACCTAAAATGTAAAATTTTCATGATAAATACAATATAATTTATTTACCGCAATTATTTCATTGTAGTGGAATATAATTCCTCAAATGACCATCTCTCTCTCTTTTATATTATAAATGAAATCATTGTCTCGGAGGTATTGATTTAAATCATCATGGACGAAGAACCTTGGTTCTTCAATTCCACCTTCAAGTATTGTCAGGAAACCATTTTTATGGATGAAATAGATTGTAATCTATATATTAAAATCTATTCAATATATGGTCAACATTATATATACATAATAATAATTCATATGAAAAAACTAGTTCAAAACAATTGAAATGTCAGCAAAATAATCTAAATTGTTATCATTGCTATTCTATCAAATAACTCATCCTTATAACAAATAACCAAATGAAAAATGACATAATTTAATTGTTTTTATTTTCATTAATATCATACAAAATCAATTTTGGTTAATTATAAAATATCCACCTTAACTTCAACCCTCATATTCAGGTATACTCATATTAAAAAAAAGGAATAGAACACTCATGAGCAATAAAATTGTAACTTATAACTCACATAAAATTACATAAATGAACATAATAAAATTTTAATTATTAATATTTATTTATATACGTTTCATAATTAATTAATAAAATAATAAATAATTATATATGAATTTTAGTTCAAGTACAAAACATGTTCGGACATAAGGTAAGGGTTTTCTACCTGAATCCTCCATTTTCGTTCGGGTTACTATTTATTTCTCTAAATTGAAATTCAATTATTAATTATTATTATATACTAGTCATAAATTATTTATAAAGGTTGTATAAATGGTTAAAAATTGTAATACATAAATATTTTATGATGACAAAAATGTTAGTTAAATATCTTTCAAAATTGAACCCCATAAACAAGCCCGAATCAAGGGAACTTCTCAAATTATAACATATTTTCAAGTGCACTATATACTCTATTTTAAGAAATAATTTTTTTAAAATAATAAATTTCCATAATAAAATATCAGTTATTTTATGTATTGTTTTATGAAATTAATTATATAAAATAACTCTTTTTTTCAAAGTAAAAGTTTATTTCTCTCAAATGTTTCTCGATGATTTTATTAGAGTCTTTTTTTCTATTTCAACAACTCTGTTGAATGTTAAATCTTATTGAGGATAATATGATATTTTTATCATCAAATATATTGTATTAAATGTTTTATAATATGTTTTATTGAGGATGTGCTATCTTGATACGATTCAATATGCAACTCTTAATGGTCAATGTTCTAGTGTATAGAATGCAGAAATTTATTTCATATGTTCATATTGATTATGTTTATCCCCTATCATATAAGGAATGCATTGGACATAAAAATTGAATTTTTTGTGTATGAAATATCCCATCCATGCATCGGTATGACTCATGAGTGAAAATAAAAATAGGTTTGGCTGATTCCTTACACTAGTACTTTTAGAAATCTTGGCTGAGGCCTTGATAATAGTTTGAGGTATCGACCAATATGAATTCACTCATTATACTACTACTAATTGATAAAACATTTAATTTATCAGCTATTAAAATATCAACACTTATGTTTCATTCTATAATGATCATTTATATGGACTTATTTAAGCTTATTATATTCCTTCATATTTTTCCGAAGTATTTTTTTAAAGGCTTCTGTTTTTAGTTGTTCACCATGAATAGTGTTTATTTTTATAATATCGTCTGTAGTATTAATTTACCTTACAATGTATCTAAGATCACCGTTTAATTATGTTTTATTTTCCTTATATTCTGAAGATAAATATTATAAATTACTTGCATAGATAATATAGGAGTCGTATATTTCTATAATGGAATTGAAATTATAAAATTCATTTCAAGATGTAATTTAAAATTATTTTTTAATTTTATTTTCAAAAACTAATAAACTATTCTTTACATTGAGATACATCTTTATTTTAATCACGCTACTATATAAGTATAGGAATCCAGATCCAAGAAACATTGATCTGGGTGCAGACAATAAACATAATAAATATCATCAAATTATCATAAGTTATAATGAGATAAAAAGGAAGGTATGATAATCATATTATTACATACAATAATCATACAATATCAGTCATGGATCATTAATCATAAACCCTGTAATAAGGACTTTTCATAAAAATAAATTAGTTATAATTATGAAAAATACCAAACAATCAAGCATGATCCACGTGAACATTTTATAAAAATAAGACATATGATTCTTTCATACAAATAAGAATATAAAATAAATTTAGTATTCAAGGATCACTAACAATTTTATAATAGGGAAATAGTTTAACTCATTATTCCATTAATTCCATAGTAATGGTTCAATCATAATAATTTCTTATTATTCGATGTTATTTAATGAACATGGGTCATAACACATTATATTACTTATTATATCATGAGATATATATTTTTCTCCAATGCATTAGAGGTCTTTATAAATCCATTACCACCTGTCACATATTAAAACCCATACATTAGATTTCTAGATGATCATAAAACATAAATCATATCATCAAAACATTTCAAATGTAAAATTAATGAGTTCCATAAATATCTCATCATAAACATTTTCATATGACATCAAGTTATTGAAATAGATGGATTTATTAGAGAATTCATTACAAAATCATAGAACAAAATACCCATGAGAATGGAATAGGTTATATGTAATAATCATAATTAAATTCTCTTTATATGTCATATAAAATTTATGATTGATTCATATGAGATTATCCCTTGTAAATCATTACTACCCTTAAAATATTTATAAGTAGATTGATAATTTCTATCATAGAACATTATGATCATTCTATGAAAACATGATGAATATATCAGTTTTTTTGATAAAACATAAAATATAAATTCCAAAAATATTTGTAATTTTTTATTTGAAAATGAAAATGTAAACATGTGAAGTATGATTCAAATATTTTAGTTATCATGATGGAAGGAAAATAATTTCATATCATGTATGTTAAAAGGGTATTTCATTTTCATACTTTTAGTAATATTAAAGGACATCTTATTAAAAAACAACTATAAAAATATACATTTTCAACCTTTGTAAATAAAGTAAAAGTAATGAAAATTATATTTACTAAAACATTTCAAAGATAGTTAAAAACTTTTATAATATAAATTTCAATTCCATTGATACAGAAGTAATGATCCAACAACAAAAGAAGAAATAAGGTAAAAATTTCTTTAAAAACATTTTCTCTATCAACCTATGATCCAAATTGAGGAAAGTTCTTCTAATAGAAAAAAAATCACCCGAATAAATGTGGTCGATGAAAATATATGGGTTTTAATGAATTACACCCATGTATCCTCCTTTAATATAAAATTTTCATTCAAAGTTATGAAAAATAGTGAGATTACAATATAAACCATAACCTTAAGCACATTATTTGGTTGAATGAATTAAAAACATCTATATAATATATATATATATATATATTATAAATATATTAATAAATATTAATATATAAAATTATTATATAATTTCACCATAATTTCTAATTATAACTTTACAGACAAGTTCTTCATTAAAATAAAAGTTCTATTTAAAAACATAGATTTTCTCCTAGATGTTTCAATTTTATGGTTCTAGTAAATTATTGTAGGATAGAAATTTATTTAAACCATTATGAGAATCATGAAATAATTAACATATTTATTCATTATATAAACATTTATGACCATTCATATAAAGTGTTGATGAATTATATTTAGATCACTTCTGTCACGACCTGTCCCTCAGGGCCCGTGTCGTGACTACCCCAAGCCCACCTTCTAGAGGCTAGGGGTTAGAGACTAGAACCAAATGCATAAATCCCTAAAACATGGAAGGAATTGACTTTATAAACTATAACACAAACTATAGAGTAAGCTGGATGCAAAACACTAAGTAAAACTATATACAAAAAAGTGTGCTGAAAAATAAAGGGGTCGAAAATACAAGCCCAACTGTAAAGTACAAGTATAACTAGAATGCAATTAAAAATGGAGAAAAGTAAAATAGCTACTGGTTTGTCCACCGGGATTCCTACCTGAAGGGTAGGTAATGATAGCCGCTTTAGCACTCCTTGTCTGTCTGTCTCCTCTATGTACCGACTCATCATATGGTCCTCCTCCGTTTATCGTCCAGTCCTACAACTCTGATCCTCAGTCAGTGTTGTTCGTCTTCTACAACCAACAAATCGAGGTACGTGCATAGCCCGTGAAGGGGTGAGTATAATGATACTAATTTGGGACCCTAAGACCCTCAAGGGCTCAAAAAATCCAATATGGATAAACCACAAAGTATGAAATCTACAGATATCCACACATAGGTATATCCCCATAAATATTCCAATGTTATCATGTAATCCATCTGAATCAGGAGGAAACACAAGAGTTTTTGACTTAGATCACACAGGTATTAAACATATGTAGAGAGATAGAGATGATCTGAAATAGCCAATGAATCATCATAGTTCTCGTACCAACACATGATCAAGGATTAACTATTCTGTCGGACCAACACATGATCCATACACATAAGTCAGAACTATCGGACCAACACATGATCCAAGAACAGTCGTAAGAGTTGTCAGGACAACACATGTTTCCAAACCATATATTCTGTCAGAACAACACATGATCTAGGAACAGAAGTCAGAACTATCAGACTAACACGTGATCCACGAATAGTCATCAGTGCACAACCATCACTAGTGCAGAAAACGTTTTTTACGTCACCATTTTTTACGTCGGTTATATAAAACCGACGTCATAATATGTAAAACGAGGTTTTTTACGTCGGTTATTAAATAACCGACGTAAAACCCTGTGTTTAGTACACCTTTAACGTCGGTTATTTTGATAACCGACGTTATTAATCGGGTGGCTTCGTTTTTTACGTCGGTTATACATTAACCGTCGTAAAAAACAGAAGCGGGGGGCGTTTGTTACGTCGGTTATTGAATAACCGACGTAACAAACGCGGTTTTTGAAGGCCTTTTTACGTCGGTTATAAAATAACCGACGTAAATAAAGAATCCGCAGATGTTTTTGACGTCGGTTATGGAATAACCGACGTAATAAAACGCGGATTTTGAGCCCTTTATAACGTCGGTTATAGAATAACCGATGTAAAAAAAGAATCGGAGGAAGGTTTTTACGTCGGTTATTGAATAACCGATGTTATAAATGTTTTAAAAAAATTATAACGTCGGTTATTGAATAACCAACGTGATAACTCATTTAAAAATTTACCCAGACCCGTGGATTGTCATTCGCGAGTTTACCTTCGACAGTCGCGACTCATCTCTCTCGCGCATAAAACCGAATCGGCTCGTCCATTTCGTTGGTTTAGATTCGTTTTGCGATCATCGTTTCTGATATTTAATCTCCTGGGATCAATCATCTAAACTCGCAGCACTCAGGTAATCCTCCCACTCGTTCGTTTTTTTTCGCGGATAGTATATATATATGTGTTGTGATTTTTTTGTTGAAACTAGCTAAGATTCTTCGATTGCGAACCCTTTTAACTCGTTTTGGCACCATAATCTTATTTATCATCCCTAGATCTATTAGTTCGACATGCAATATTGACTAATTTTATGATTTCACTAATTTTTCATCGTTTTCTATAAATCCCCGAGAGGGTTGGGGTGTGTCCATTTGGATGGGTTGCCCTTTTACAGTTGTTACTACTTTATTCAGTGATTCCAGGGGGGTGGGAGGGCTATCAAGAGGGTTGGGGGGTGTCCAGGGGGGTGTCCAAGGGGGTAGGGTGTGGGGGGTGGTGTCCAGGAGGGGTGGGGGGCTGTCCAGAGGGGTCGGGGGGTGTCCAGGGGGGTTTACAAGGGGGTGGGTGGGTGTGCGGGGCTGTCCAAGGGTGTGGGTGGGTGTTGGGGGTGTCCAGGGGGGTGTCCAAGGGGGTAGGGGGTGGGGGTGGTGTTTAGGAGGGGTGGGGGGCTGTCCAGAGGGTTGGGGGGTGTCCAGGGGGTGTCCAAGCAGGTCGGGGTGGGGGGTTGTGTCCAGGAGGGGTGGGGGTGCTTTCTAGAGGGGTCGGGGGCTGTCCAGAGGGGTCGGGGGGTGTCCAGGGTGGTGTCCAAGGGGATGGGTGGGTGTGGGGGGCTGTCCAAGGGGGTGGCGGCCTGTCCAGAGGGGTCGGTGGGGTGTCCAGGGGGGTGTCCAAGGGGTTGGATGGGTGTGGGGGGCTTTCCAAGTGGGTGGCGGCCTCTCCAGAGGGTATTTGGGGTTGTCCGGGTGGGTGGGGGGATGTCCAGAGGGTTGGGGGATGTCCAGGGGGTGTCCAAGGGGGTAGGGGGTGGGGGTGGTGTCCAGGAGGGGCGGGGGGCTGTCCAGAGGGGTCGGGGGGTGTCCAGGGGGGTTTACAAGGGGGTGGGTGGGTGTGGGGGGCTGTCCAAGGGTGTGGGTGGGTGTTGGGGGGTGTCCAGGGGGGTGTCCAAGGGGGTAGGGGGTGGGGGTGGTGTTTAGGAGGGGTGGGGGCTGTCCAGAGGGTTGGGGGTGTCCAAGCAGGTCAGGGGTGGGGGGTTGTGTCCAGGAGGGGTGGGGGTGCTTTCTAGAGGGGTCGGGGGCTGTCCAGAGGGGTCGGGGGGTGTCCAGGGTGGTGTCCAAGGGGATGGGTGGTGTGGGGGGTTGTCCAAGGGGGTGGCGGCCTGTCCAGAGGGGTCGGTGAGGTGTCCAGGGGGGTGTCCAAGGGGTTGGATGGGTGTGGGGGGCTGTCCAAGTGGGTGGCGGCCTCTCCAGAGGGTATTTGGGGTTGTCCGGGTGGGTGGGGGGGCTGTCCAGAGGGTTGGGGGATGTCCAGGGGGGTGTCCAAGGGGGTAGGGGGTGGGGGGTGGTGTCCAGGAGGGGCAGGGGGCTGTCCAGAGGGGTCGGGGGTGTCCAGGGGGGTTTACAAGGGGGTGGGTGGGTGTGGGGGGCTGTCCAAGGGTGTGGGTGGGTGTTGGGGGGTGTCCAGGGGGGTGTCCAGGGGGGTAGGGGGTGGGGGTGGTGTTTAGGAGGGGTGGGGGAGGGGGGGCGGTCCAGAGGGTTGGGGGGTGTCCATGGGGGTGTCCAAGCAGGTCGGGGGTGGAGGGTTGTGTCCAGGAGGGGTGGGGGTGCTTTCTAGAGGGGTCGGGGGCTGTCCAGAGGGGTCGGGGGGTGTCCAGGGTGGTGTCCAAGGGGATGGGTTGGTGTGGGGGCTGTCCAAGGGGGTGGAGGCCTGTCCAGAGGGGTCGGTAGGGTGTCCAGGGGGGTGTCCAAGGGGTTGGATGGGTGTGGGGGGCTGTCCAAGTGGGTGGCGGCCTCTCCAGAGGGTATTTGGGGTTGTCCGGGTGGGTGGGGGGCTGTCCAGAGGGTTGGGGGATGTCCAGGGGGTGTCCAAGGGGGTAGGGGGTGGGGAGTGGTGTCCAGGAGGGGTGGGGGGCTGTCCAGAGGGGTCGGGGGGTGTCCAGGGGGGGGGGGGTTATATCTTACTATATTTTGTTTAAAAAATAATATTCAAGCATATTTTTTTAAATACACATCGATTTGTTTTATATTTCAAAATTGTTTACATTCAAATTATGATTTTTTTCATATAAACATATATTTGTCTTATCTAAAAAATATATATATTTTTTCTATTTGTTATAGGTAATAATGAGTCGAAGCTCGATTACGGCACATCGAATGAGCAATGAATATGAGGAAGGTGTTGATGCCTTTTTGGAATTTGCTAAACGAAATGTTCCAAGTAGTGACATTTTTTTCTGTCCATGCCTGAAATGTCTGAATATGAAGAAGTTGAAAAGTAGAGAGATAAAAGATCATCTGATTTGTCATGGTTTCAATCCGAGTTACAACCCTTGGATTTGGCATGGTGAAACTGGATAGAATGTCACTGATGATAATGAATCGCAAGATGGTAACTCCGATGGAATTGAAGAAATGATTCGCGATATTGTAGCATAACAAATTGAGATAGAACCAACAGTTGCACGTCTATATGGTGATGCCGAAAAACCATTATATCCTGGTTGTACAGATTTTACGGTTTTGTCGGCGGTGTTAAGATTGATTAACCTGAAGGCAAAACATGGATGGAGTGACAGAAGTTTTACATAGCTGCTACAATTGATGAAAGACATTCTTCCAAAAGAAAATGATCTTCCAGATTCACATTATAAGGCCAAAAAAATATTATGCCCGATGGGATTGGGATACAGGAAAATACATGCCTGTCCGAATGACTTCATTATATATAGGAAGGAATATGAATTTCTGAAAGAGTGTCCTAAATGTGGGACATCACGGTATAAGGTGAAAGAAAAATCACAAGCTGATGTAGAGATTACAAAGCTCCCTTCAAAGGTATTTTGGTATCTTTCTATAATTCCTCTTTTCAAACGTTTATTTGCTAATTCACATGATGCAAAAAGGTTAAGATGGCATGCTGATGAGCGGGTATGTGATGAAAAAATACGTCATCCAGCTGATTGTCCACAATGGAAGAAAATTGATTCCCAGTACCCTACAGTTGGAAATGAAATTAGAAATCTGAGACTAGGCTTGTGCACAGATGGAATGAATCCATACCGAACCCTCAGTAGCACACATAGTTCATGGCCTGTTTTATTGGTAATTTACAACCTCTCTCTTAAAGTTTGTATGAAGCGCAAATATGTCATGTTGAGTATCATGATCTCTGGTCCAAAGCAACCCGGCAATGATATTGACGTATACTTGTCACCGCTGATTGATGATTTGAAACTGTTATGGGCTGATGGTATTAGGGTGTATGATTCTTATAAAATGGAATATTTTCAACTGCATGCAGTGCTTCTATTCACTATAAATGACTTCCCAGCATATGGAAATTTGTCTGGATACAATGTTAAAGGGCATAAAGCATGTCCAATTTGCGAACAACAAACGTCATATTGTCAATTGCATCATGGGAGGAAAACAGTGTACATGGGTCATCGAAAGTTTTTGCCTATGGATCACCCTTATAGAAGACTAAAAAAGGCATTCAATGGCTCACAAGAATTTGATACAGCTCCAAAACCTTTATCCCCAGATTTGTATTTTGAGAGGGTGAAAAACCTTGATGTGACATTGGGAAAGACACCGAAATCTGGTAATGATAGACATATTTGGAAGAAAAGGTCAATATTTTTTGAGCTACCATATTGGAGTTATCATGAAGTCAAACATAATATTGATGTCATGCACGTGGAGAAGAATATCTGTGATTCTTTGATCGGAACATTGCTAGATATTAAAGGAAAGACAAAAGATGGGTTGAATTCAAGGTTAGACCTACTATCAATGGGAATACGTTTGGACTTATCTCCCACTCCTAAAGGAAGACGAACATTTCTTCCCCCAGCTTGTCATACATTATCGAAGAGGGAGAAAAGTAGCTTCTGTCAGTGTCTTCATGATATCAAAGTGCCTCAAGGTTATTCTTCAAATGTAAAAAATTTTGTCTCATTGAAAGACTTGAAGTTGATAGGTATGAAATCACATGATTGTCACGTCATGATGCAACAAATTCTACCATTTGCACTGCGTGGAATATTACCCATCCATTTCAGAAAGTCTATAATGAGGTTGTGTTATTTTTTCAATTCAATTTGTAATAAGGCGATTGATGTGAATGATTTGAACATTTTGGAAAAGGATGTAGTTTTTATACTTTGTCATTTGGAAATGTATTTTCCTCCAACTTTTTTTGATATGATGGTGCATTTAATGATTCATCTGGTTCGAGAAATAAAGATTTGTGGACATGTATATCTTCATTGGATGTATCCTTTTGAAAGGTATATGAAAATATTAAAGGGATATGTTAAAAATCCATATCGACCTGAAGCCTCCATTATTGAAAAGTATATTTCTGAGGAGGTAGTAGAGTTTTGTACGAGCTACTTGGCTATGGCGCAACACATAGGTTTGCCTCCATCTCTCCATGAACGGGTTAATAATGAGGGAAAGGGGATTCGTGGCTTGAAAGTCAAATCACTGTCAGCTGAACATATGAAGAAGTTAGAATCATACATCTTGAATAACAAAGCTGATGTTCAACCGTATATCACATTGCATATTAATGAGTTGAAACAATGTCATCCAAAGAAGAAAGAAATGTGGATTTTGAATGAGCACAACAAAACTTTTTTGCCATGGTTTAAAAAGACCTTGCTTGGTAGATCAGATGTATCAGAGACATTAAAATGGATAGTGGGTGTTCCATCTTTAAATGTGATAACATGGTCCGCTTATGACATTAATGGCTATACATTTCATACGAAAGCTCAGGACAACAGAAGTGCAGTTCAGAATAGTGGTGTATTGGTGTTTGCAGAAGCAATGCATTTTTCGAGTGCTAAGGACAGAAACCCAATTTCGGCATCAAGTGCATATTATGGAGTGATTGAAGACATATGGGAGGCTGATTACTTTAAAATTAAAGTTCCTATTTTTAACTGTAAATGGTTTATCGGTAACAACAGTGTCAGACACGATGAATTTGGAATGACACTTGTTAATCTGAATAGATTGGAAGACACAGCTGATTCTTTTATAATGGAAACACATGCCAAACAAATTTTCTATGTAGTAGATCAATCAGATATGCAGTGGGCTGTTGTTTTACAAGGGAAAAAACAACATGTTGGTGAGGATGAATTTGATGAAGATGCTGATTTATGTGAGATCCCTACTTCCATGGAAAGATTAACAGAACATAATGATGAGTATGTTGAAGACATGGTTTGTGCCATAAGGAACGATCACGATGAAGGAATTTGGGAAAACAATCCAACTGTACGTTCCTAAAATTACAGGTAACACATGTTTATTTCTTGTTTACATTTAGTTTTTTCATATAATGTTAGATATTGTAAATTTTTTACTTATTAAAACATGTATCAAACCAAAACGATAAAACAATAAAAACCGTAAAGAGGAGAAGTCCTGGGCGCACCGGCTGGCCGGTGGTGGATCACCGGTTGGCCGGTGGTCCAGAGAAAAGCTCTGTATGGTCCACCGGCCGGCCGGTGATGAGCCAGCGGCCGTCCGGTGGTCCAGACAGAGAGGAAGGATCTCTGTCTGGTCCACCGGCCGGCCGGTGGTGAGCCAGTGGCCGGCCAGTGGTCCAGACAGAGAGGAAGGCTCTCTGTCTGGTCCACCGGCCGGCTGGTGGTGATCCAGCGGCCGTCCGGTGGTCCAGACAGAGCAAGGCTCTGGTCCAGCGGCCGGTCGGTGGTGATCCAGCGGCCGGCCGGTGGTCCAGACAGGAAGGCTCTGTCTGGTCCACCGGCCGGCTGGTGGTGAGCCAGCGGCCGGCCGGTGGCACCAGGCAGTGGGCTAGTCTACTGCCAGGGTCCTCCGGCTGGCCGGTGAGCTCACACCGGCTGACCGGTGGACTCAGTGAGTCCACTTTTCAGCTTTCTTGGGCCAACTCCTTGGCAACCTTTTGCCCGTGTTTACCATGTTTATCATTGTTTAACATGCTTACCATATTACCAATGTTTACTATTATGTAATTTAGTACACTTTTCTATTTTCTGATTAAGTAGTAGTACAATATTTGAATTTGTATATTTGTGAACTAATGTTTGTTTTTTTGATTTGAAGGAAAATGACAGATCAATCAGTTGATCAGCCACATGATTCTGGAGATGAGCATATTGGTCATACATGTGGGGAGGAACATTCAAATGCTCCTATTATGAAAAAGAGTTCAAAGGTTGGTAAGCGTGGGTGCACACGTTTACCAAAATTATCACTTGCCCGTACGAAGGAGGAGAGGATAGTCGTGGAGTTTGATAATGATGATCTTCCTAGAGGTCCAAATGCTAAAGATTTTAAGGGTTTTGTACCAACTCAGGCTAAGAGCAAAGTAAGCATTCTCTATGATGATTGGAGAAGTGTGGATAAGGCGATAATTTCTCAGCTGTGGGAGACCATTTTGGTAAGATCTTTTGCTATTGTTTGACTGTTCTTTAGATGTTTCTAGTATATATAATATTTTTAACCTCTTTTTTATCAGATGACATTTGATATTCCTAACACTGGAGGAGTCAAGAAGAAATGCTTATCGTTGGCTGCTAGGAGATGGAGGGATTTCAAATCAACCCTCTCATCTGATTTCATTTATGGTCATAGGAGTCGTGAGAATCCATGTCGTATATATCCTTTTATAGATGAAGACACATGGAGACAATTTTTTGAAAGTAGAAGAAAAGAATCATTTTTGGTCAGGGCAATGTGAACTTTTATAAGCTTTCTTATATAAATGATCTTATTATTGTTTTGTTAATGATTACTTATTCTTAATTTACATCAAACAAGGAAAGCTCATCAAGAGATCCAATCTAAAAATTTATACCCTCATAGTTTATCTCGGGGAGGATATGCATTATTGGAAGAACAAATGATGGCAGAAAAATTTCAACAACTAAGAGCTGAGTCTTCAAGCTCTGGAGAGGTGGCCCCTCCATCCCCTCCATCTAGACATGAGAAATGGAAAAGAGCTCGGAAGGGCAAAAAAGGACAATATCTTTCGGATGAATCGAGACTCGTAGTTGAGAGGATTGTAAGATATCTATTTTATTTATTTAAGTTTACTATTTTCGTCATATATTTCCAATCATTATAGAAATGTTCAATTAATTATTACAGGACTCTCTTGAGGAGTAGAGTTCACAGGGGACATTTACACCATCTGGGAGGGAAGATATTTTATTTGTGGCATTGGGAAAGCCCGAACATCCTGGCCGTGTAAGAGGATATCCGGCAGGTGTATCGGTAATAAAAGTGTTTCCACGTTCTTCAACTTCTAACGTTGAGGGAGTTTATAAAAAAAATAGAATCCTTGGAGGCTGAAGTCCATAATATTAATGCGACAATGGAGGACAAGATTAGAGCATCAGTGCAGTTTATGTTTGCAGACTTGCAAAGACAATTTCAGGGTGCAGCTCCCACTCCACCTCTCCCAGTAGCTCTCACTCCCCCACCTTAGCCTGCGGACCCCATTTTTGATCCTCCTCCTCCACCTCAGCTACCTACTTATTGTGAGTTGTATGTTGATGATCCTCAACATCATATAGTTGCATATGGGATGGTATATTGTATAGGAGATACAGTTCATCATCAACAGTTAGAGGTAGAGAATCAGAGGGTCACTGTACAGGATATTATAGATAGATCAGCTCGGATACCATTACCTATAGATGAGGTGACGACAGTTGGACATAGTATCGGCCATTTTTTACTTTGGTCATCCAGACTTCTTCGACTCATTACCGTAGAGGTATGGATGTTATATCTTTTATTTTATATTTTTATTAATGTTTTATCATTTGGAAACTAATATATTTTTCAATTTATTTTTACAGGAATACTTCAAAGGTAAAGAAATACTGTATAGACAACAACAAAGACAGATAGCTATGACATCAGATGCAGATACTAGCAGTCTTGACAAATTGTCAAGATATTCAAATTTGTTGTTGGATCATTATGACTTTACAATGGAAGCTCATGTCTGTGGACGTGAACTAAGTGTGGGGATTATGAAAACTGATATCATGGAGTTTGTCACTGGAGATAAGTTGGGCATCAACGTGGTGCAAATTTTTATCATGTAAGTCTTAACACCTTTTCCTTGCGTTATATTTATTAAAAATGTATACTTATGTCTACTTTGTATTAGGTATCTGTATAAAATGTGTGAGAGGAATGAGCTGACAGATGTATATGGATTCATGGACCCACAATTGATTTCCCCTGAAGCATGTGCATTGGATGAGGAACAAAGAATGCTTTATATTGCTGATAGATTTGAAAAGAATGTAATCACACAGTGTTGGATGATGCCTTTTTGTGAGAGGTATGAAACACATCCCTCTCAAAGAGTTAATTATCTTTTAACATAAAAAACCACTAACGTTAAATTTCCTTTTATCAGGGATCATTGGATGTTAGGGGTTTTTTGCCCTAGGGAGAAAACACTTTATTGGATATGCTCTCTCCATGATGATGTGCGAGAAAGTTTTAAGAATATATTGGAAACGTAAGTTTCAATTTCACAATAGTTTTATATATTATAATGAATTTTAAATTTACCCCATTCGTATAATTTTCTAACAGGGCATGGGCCCACTTTCGAAAAAGCGCAAAGAAAAGGAATTTCAAGATCAAATATGTACATGCGAAGGTAAATATCCATTTATAATTTGTATATTTTGATTTATTACATAAGAATAATATATTGAATTTACACTCATTCAAACAGAAATGTCATGAGCAACAAGGCATCATTGAATGAGGATATTACATGTTATGATTTATGTATGAAATAATAAAAACTGGGACAGTTCTGAGTTTTGACCTGGTAAGATTTCCTCTTTCTCATAATATTTCAATTTGATTTATTCATTATACACGTTGACTACTATCCTTTTCCTTTGTAGCTTTTTAATGACCCTCAACCCTTTACTGCTGAAGATATCAAACACATACAAGTGGAGTGGTCAAATTATTTTACAGGTTTGATTGACTTTTAGTTGTTTGTAATGTAAAATGTAATTTTGAATATTGTCAATGTAATTGTGTATTCCGTAGTCGTTTAGGTTGGATTTAGTTTTTTTTGAAGTTGACAGTGTATGTTTTGAATGTTATATAAGTGAATGTTTAATTTTTCTCTACTTCTTGTTTTGGTCTACTGTTGATGGTTTTTCTGGTCTGGATTTTGGTATGGGGGGAGAGGTTCCAAGGGGGTGGGTGGGTGTTTGGGGGGTGTCCAAGGGATATGGGAGGGGTGTCCAAGGTCTGTGTGGGGCTGTCCTAGGGGTCGGGGGGGTGTAAATGAGGGTGGGGGTGTCCAAGGGGTGGGGGTGTCCAAGGGATATGGGAGGGGTGTCCAAGGTGTGTTTGGGGCTATCCAAGGAGCCGGTTGGGTGTAAATGAGGGTGGGGGGGGGGGGGGGCTGTCCAAGGGGTGGGGGGTGTCCAAGTGGTGGGGGGTGTCCAAGGGATATAGGAGGGGTGTCCAAGGGGTGTTTGGGGCTGTCCAACGGGATGGGGGGGGGGGTTTCCAAGGGGTAGGGGGTTTCCAAGGGGTCGGGGGGGTGTCCAGGGGGTGGGGGCTTTCCAAGGGGTGGGGGGTGTCCAAGGGGTGGGGGGTGTCCAAGGGATATGGGAGGGGTGTCCAAGGGGTGTTTGGGGCTGTCCTAGTGTTCGGGGGGTGTAAATGAGGGTGGGGGGGCTGTCGAAGGGGTGGGGGGTGTCCAAGGGGTGGGGGGTGTCCAAGGGATATGGGAGTGGTGTCCAAGGTGTCTGGGAGTTCTGTCCAAGGGGCCGGTTGGGTGTAAATGAGGGTGGGGGCTGTCCAAGGGGTGGGGGGCTGTACAAGGGGTGGGGTGTCCAAGGGATATGGGAGGGGTGTCCAAGGTGTGTTTGGGGCTGTCCTAGGGGTCGGGGGGGTGTCTAGGGGTCGGGGGGGTGTCCAAGGGGTCTGGGAGGGCTGTCAAGGTGTGGTGGGTGTCCAATGGGTGTTTGAGGCTGTACTAGGGGTCTTGGGGGTGTAAATGAGGGTGGGGGGGCTGTCCAAGGGGTGGGGGTGTCCAATGGGTGTCCAATGGGTGTTTGAGGCTGTACTAGGGGTCGTGGGGGTGTAAATGAGGGTGGGGGGGGGGGGGGGGCTGTCCAAGGGGTGGGGGTGTCCAAGGGTTGTGGTGGGGCTCCAATGTGGTGGGGGAGGGCTGGCCAGGTTGTTAGGTGGGTATAGATGAGGGTGGGGTTCAGTTGGGGCTTGGGGGAGGGCTGGCATGGTTATTTTTGTTTGGTTTCTGGTTGCTTTTTGGTGAGATCAGTGCAATTATTTTTTTTAAAAAAATATCGCTTTCACATCGGTTATTTTATAACCGACGTGGTAAATAAATCGGTAGGGGTTTATCACGTCGGTTTTTTCGAGAACCGACGTGATAAACCGTTCCCGGGCCTTTTATCACGTCGGTTCTTAATATAACCGACGTGCTAAAAGGCCTGGGAATCGATTTACCACGTCGGTTATTGGATAACCGACGTGCTAAAACGTTTCCCAGACCTTTTTATCACGTCCGTTATTTAAGAAACCGACGTGATAATAGGCCCGGGGAAGGGTTAATCACGCCGGTTATGTCATAACCGACGTGATAAACGATATCCCAGGCGTTTTATCACGTCAGTTTAGAAAATAACCGACGTGATAAACCCCCCCCCCCCCCGCGCATATTTATCACGTCGGTTATTAATGAACCGACGTTATAAACACCGTGATGTTAGGGATGTTACGTCGGGTTTTAAATAACCGACATAAAAAATGTTATTTACAACGTCGTCCGTATTAACGTCGCCTAAAAACCGACGTAAATAATGAAAAATAACCGACGTAAAAAATGTTTTCTGCACTAGTGCATCCACCGGGTTTCCACAAAGCATGCTTGATTTCAGGCTTCTACTCTCCTCAAGAAATGTTTCATCACATCAAATACCTCCCTGTCTCACGAGGAAGTATCTAATAGGTCCGTCTAGTAATAGGGGTATCAACATAACAGACGGCATGTCATTCAGATGCCCTGTTTGTGAGTTATTAGCCTTTTAGTCCCGGGGGCCCAGTTGGATTCGTGTACGATCCAAACTAACCATATCACAAAATTACCCCGAACTCTATTAGGGTACACTCAATGGTACAATCTTTCTCCATGAAAACGAGAGACACTGACAGTTCGTCAAATGGTTGTCCGATGACAAAGATATGGACAACTGAAGTAACAGGGTCTGTAATGGGCCTAGGCCTAGTCCATCCCAGTCAGACCGACATAACCAAACCCAGACCGGGCCATCTAGGTCTGGTTCAACCCAGTCTGCCTGCTAGGTTCGGTCCGATCTGTTGGCCCTAGCCCAGCGGACTGCAGGGGTGGTTCGGCCTAATGGTCGCCACGTAGGCTGCTCGACTCGGAGGCCTGGGCCTAATCGGCCAGCGCTTCAAGGGACGCGGCTCAGCGGTGAGGCCAGGGAAGTCGGGTCGATTCATCCAGAGACACTGTGAGGGACGTCACGGGTCAGCACAAGAGGCCGATAGCTCGAAGGTCAGTGGGTATGCCGGCAGGGCGTGGGCTCGCCGCAAGCTGGTGTAAGGGATATGCACGATCTTCTTGGTCAGGTGCAAGTAGCACACTGAGAGTCCTTGGGCAGGCGGCTAGGGCACCGTGCAGCGTTCTGACAGGCCGCGGGCAGGCCCCTCGGGAGCCGGGAAGTGTGTCGGGAGGAAGGTTGGGCGCTAGGTAGCGCGTTGAGAGGCTGCGGGCAGGCGGCCTAGGTTCCAGACAGCACACCAGGAGGCCGACTAGGCACCGTTCTTTCCACGTGTTCGGTCGGGGTACGACAGAACACTGTGGGGATGACACATTTTATGGAGGCCCCAGGTATCATGGCCTTGTCATTTCCGCCTCTATCGCCTCATTGTTGTTACATTGCAATGTCGTAGAAAACAACATGAGAGATTGGCGGAGGGAGTCGGGGCATGTTAGTTGGCCCGCCCCCTCCATGTTTCGGGGTGATAACAAAGAGGCTCATCAATAGAATAAAAATATGGTCAACAATTCACCCACAACAATTCCTTTCCAATCATTGAACGACATAGGAAAAATTATAATCAAAACATAATAAACCCCTACATTTGATTCGTTGATCAACATTCGTTGTTCATTGATGGAGTTGCAGAAACAAGATGATAAAGACCGTTATTCACCACGTTTGTCACACACACTTAATCCCAGGCTACGTCGGCCGTGGAAGACACTCCACATCGGTAGGATCCGAGGGAGGATGTTGAAGAAGGTTTCTGACATTCTTCATTCTTCGTTGGAAGATGAGGTTCCTCATTCTTCATGGGTAGCTTTTCTCTGTTGCCCTCCACTTCCACCATTCCGCCAAAATGAATCATGAAAAAAATAAAAATAGATTGGTTATCTATTATTCATTTGGAATAGATTAGAGTTTAGATATTATCCACCCACCCATTAATTGGGGGTTTTAGTCTCGTGTGGTCCCCACGTCATAACCTCTCGCTGATGGTTATGCTCGGGTGGGACCCACCACCATAACCTCTAATGGGAGGTTAATGTGTGGTGGCCCAACCTCTAACTTCCATGAGGAGGTTTTTAATCACAAGTCACACTCATGGCAGCTCAAGAAAATAAAGTGCAGTTAACATTATTTTTATAATTTTTTTGAAGCCCAATAACTAACTTTCCAACTCAACCCACTGCTGTCGAGGTGAAAGTCTTCTCAAAGGAATACTGGCACTGTGAGTTCAACGGTGCCCTCAGATTTCAATTCCGAGCACTGGTTCAATAGTTATCAAATCCCACTTGTAGGTTTACAAAACGTACCCAAACAATCTTCAGATATTTATTCCAGGCAACCCAAGTCTCGAAATCATGCACTGTCTCTTTTCACAGACTTGTTAAATTACCATGTATATAAAAAAAATCCATGGAATTTTTAGGTATTTACATTCTCCCCACTGTAGACGCCGGAAAAGTCCGTTGTTCCCAAACGAAGCTCCGGATGCGGAAAGCGAAGTGATATTTGGAGTCAGAGGCACGTTCCGGAGGGACCGGAGGAGTTGCGCGAAATTTCAGAGGCTCGCGCGCAAAGTTGACCCGCGGCGCGCAATCCTCCCGGGATGCGCGCAATGCGCTGGGCCGGCGCGCTATTTTGCGCGCCGTGGCCTGCGCGGTTCCTTTGCGCGCCGGGTCCTGATTCCGCGCCCGCGAAGCGAATTGCGCGCCCGAGACCGAATTCCGCGCCCGGGGTTGCCTATAAATATAAGGCAACCCCCGACGTTTTGAAGGTTGCCAGAATCCGAAGCGTCGCTCGTTCGCGCAATCCAACCCCTTCCGCGCGCAATGCCGATCTTCAGGTAACCTCCTTTCTTTCGCGCAATAGAGCCTTGGGGTTCGCCTTCGCGCGCAATCCCCTTGGCTCCTTTCCTTTGAATAATCGTTAACCCGAAGGCCTTTGCGCGCAAAAGAAGCCTCTTGCGCGCAATTGCCCCGGGTGCGCGCAATCCAACCCGATTGCGCGCACCCCCCATCTTCAAAGTGGCCATTCGTTAGAGAATGAGCCGTTGCCCCCGCGAGCTGTCCGAAGCCCGGTGCGCGCAATCTCAATCATCCACGCGCAAAGTGCTGGCCCAATTGCGCGCCAGCCCGCCATTTTGCGCGCCGACCTGCTGTTTTGCGCGCAAAGCTCCTCTTTTGCGCGCAATTCGCCAGGGTCGCCCCCCTTGACCCCATGAGGGTACCTGCCCGCGTGGCGCCCGATGATTTTCATCCTGGGTGCCCGCACCGTGCGTTGTCTTTCCGTGCAACCCTCTAGGCTTGTGCGAAGTGACACGGACCTACCGGCGGCTTTATCGTCCTGCATGACGCTAAACTGCACCACGTCCTGCACGACGTTAAACTGCATACGTCCAAGCTGCACGACGTTAAACTGCCTAGCATATCGTCCGCGCTGCAAGACGTTAAACTGCCAAGTGTTTTGTCCAGCATGATGTTAAACTGTACCACGTCCGCGCTGTAAGACGTTAAACTACCAAGCACCTTCGTCCTCAACACACGACGTTAAACTGTACTTCGTCCGGCAAGACGTTAAACCGTCCACTTCGTCCTCAACACACGACGTTAAACTATACTTCGTTCGGCAAGACGTTAAACCGTCCGCATCACCCGATCCCGTGCCTCGCACGCAGGGTCCCCCCCGGTTTGGATGTGGCCCCCACCCGCTCGTCTCTGCAGGGATGTCGGGATTGCCCCTCTTTTGGGACGATTTAATGGGAGTGGCTTTTCCCTACGGGGGTAGGGTATTACAAACCCCTAGTTTCTTGTGGGGGGCTGCACATGTGTATCTCCATTGCGCTCCCCCACCGCCGAAGCCAGTAGAGGGTGTGACTGGGATCGAGGTGTCTCCTACTTTCGGTCCAAGTCCCTTCCAACTGAGTTTTTCCGCATCCGGGCTGCCTCAAGTGCATAAGTCCTGACAGAATGAACTACGTGGACTTTGATCCCTGTCTTCTAAACAGGGTACGTAGGAAACCTCCCTGAGGTTCAAGCCCACCACCTGGTCGTCCCGGTCGTATTCACGTCGGTTCGTCCATCAGTGGACCCCTCCAGGGTCCACGCTTGCGTCGATTCACCTATGAATCCGCCCCTGTGGGAGACTGCCCGTGTGTATCTCCACTGTGCCTCCCCACAACCCCTTTTTCCATTTCTCCTTTCATCGTCCAGCATGACGTGAAACTGTGATCCACCCGGCCGTTCCATCCCCCTCTGTGCGAGGTGGTTCGGTTCAATCCTCCGCCCGGCGGCCTCGACCCCTTCGTGAGTCGGCTTGCCGACGTCCAGCATGACGTTAAACTGTATACCCGAACTACGTTGACTTTGATCCGTGCAAACGCGCGGTACGTAGGAAGCCTCTACGGGGTCCAAGCTCTTCACTCCATCATCCATCCTGATCCTTACCCGGGCCGCCACATCCCAGTGGGGTCATGCCACTTCACTCCACTCCATGTCACTTGGGAAGCCGCCCATGCGCTGGCCCCAGCGTCGGAGGTTCCCCGCAAGGGGTTCCGTCATCTGATCCACTTTTCGTGTTGATCAGTCCGATGCCGTCCCCGCTGGACGTTAAACTCGCGGCATACCCCGTGTTAAACATGGGAAGCTGAGGAAAACCTCAGGGGACACAGTTCCCCGCACCCAGTGCGGGATGCCTCAGGCCATCATGCCTTCGAGAAGCCCTATTAGGGACGGAAGACAGACGTGCAGAGCCGCAGTGTTACGACACGCCCCCAGCACCCAGAGCCACCCGGCCTCCTCACCGCAGGTTTCTGCCCCGACCAGACTCCTTGGAGCGTCCGGGCGGAAGCAGCGTAATTAACCAGTGTCCATGAAGATATGGCGCCGGGAACGAGATTCACGAGCATGTCTTAAATCTATGAGGGAGACCCGGATTAGGCGACGAGTTCCGAGGAGACGTCCAAGGAAGGAGGAGCCGACATCCCATCATCCCGGTTTCGATCAAGGAGCAGACGCCCCTGAATAAGGGATGGATGCCGCCCGCCTTTGGAAAGCGGGACCGCGGGACCACAAGCCGCGCGCCCATCCCCTCGGGTTGACGGGTGCACGCGCGAACGCGTCCTGGCGGAACAGCGTAACCCGACGCACATCCGCACCGAAACAGAAAAATGGTGAACCCGACGTGAATCTCTTCTCCTCGATACGAAGACCGATGGATTTCAGAGGTGTTGGAAGACCGGCATGTTGCCCGGCCAAGCATTCAGTCTTACCCTCCAGGGGCTGGGGAAGGGACATCGGGCACTCCGTCTCGCAACGTCGAGGGCCTGGGTTCCCCCCACGGAAGGCGTCGTGGCGCTAATGGTTGGTTGTCGATTCCTTTTTCCTATCAGTGTTAATGGGTCATTCTCCCTGCTTTCAGAAATCAGGTCGCCCGATCCAGTGCCCGATCGCCACCCGCCCACTGGCGCAGAGGTAGGGGAAACACCGACGCGGCTACTCCGCGCGGTCCCGCCCGTTCCACAGCCGTCCCAGCAGCCGCAATTGCGGGACGACCACGCCCTCTCTCCCCCTCGGAGGTCATCCAGAGAAGGGTGATCAACACCCTGGTGCGGAGATATGAGGAAGAGGGAGTCATCCCCACTCGGGACATGGCTCGCCTAGACCTTGAGGAGGCTGCACCTCGCCACCACCGCCGCCCCCAAGGGCTGCGCAGGGAGGCACCGCTGCCCACCTCAACGTCCAACCGCTTCGGGAGCTTATCCCCGGAGCGCTCTGACAGTTCCCTTCCCTACGCGGATGAGGTGGAAGATGTCCGGGATCACCCTATCCGGGATTCGCTCCAGGGATCTACGGTAAGGACTCCCGCCAGGCCACGGCGACACCGCCGCCAGGCCTCTCCAGTCGAAGAGCGGGCTCTCCACCTGCCCGCGCCGCTCATCCCGACTCGTCTGTCTCGACGCCAACGTCGGGCACGAGCGGAAGAGGATTCCCACCTTGGGGCTCTAGCAACAGCGGCCGCATTGGCCCAAGCCACTGCTGGCTCCAGTCGCCAGGCCTCTGCGCATCCTGAGCAGGGGAACTCCTATGCCCGACCTGGATCGAGGCCCCGACCGCCCCAAAGGCAGGTTGGGTCGACTCTCCCGGTTGCTGGCACTGGCAGTAGCCACCGCGGACCACCTCGCGGTAGCGCTATTCACCGGCAGGATCTACTCTGTGTGGCCGATCCAGGAGGCATGGGTCATCCCACCTTCCGATCCCGGCCCGGAGTCCTGCCCGGAATCATCTCTCCCCGCGTCCCCTTTGATATCTGTCCCGGTGCCCCTCGCACCTTGGTTCCCAGTCCTCTTGGCCCCAGCACCAGTGCGGCCGGAGGACGCCAGGACAGAGATCAGCCCTGCCCCGAAGAACCACCCAGGGGCAGGAAGGCAAGGCGTCGACGCCGAGGGAAGAATGTTACGGAATTCCGGACAGAGATCCGACCGGTTTGCTTCTCTGATTCAGAGGCGGAGTACGATTCGGCGACAGAGCCCTTTCCCCAATCCCGCCAGTCAAGGGCAGGGGTAGGAATGCGGCACGTCAGCCTCGTGCTCCCCGAGAGCGAGATCGATGTGATCCCCGCTTCTCTCCAAAGGTATATCCGGAGTAACGAGGGCCTGGTAGACCCCCAAGGATCAAGCTTGCGGTTGGTACCGGCCCCTCCGGAAGTGCCTTCCGTCTCGGTCGGAGAAGCCGGAGACTTTTTCTGGGGACCGACGGTCGAACCACGATCTGGTGCACCCTCGGCAAGCACCGATGCTACGGCAGGATGTTCGCTCGCCGTCCTGTCCTATCGCGATGTGGTAGCCAGGGCACCGCCACCCTCAGAGGGTGGCCCGAGATATGGAGGCCAATCGGCCTGTTCGCCGTATTCACCGCCGGCCAGCCCGTCAGCCCGGCGGCCCGCCTCGGCACCACTGCCGGTTCCCCGTCCGTTCCCAGCCATTGAAGAGGACCAAGGAGATCTGGGTCCTGAGTTTGAGTCGTGGAGCTTCTGGACCGTCCTTGCAGAGGGCCACTTCCTTGAGAAGTTTTGGCCAGGCGCAGGACCGGGCTTTGATGCACCCGAATCGCTCACCCCGGATGAGTTCGAATGCTTCCGCCGAACTCTCCGGGAGACTCGCTCCTGTCTTCACCGCCTACAAATGCCATACCCCAGGAGTCAAGCGCACCTGGAGGATATTGGTGAGCAGTGCCGTCAAATTGACCTGGCCATGCTCCCCGCGGTTCGGCACCCCGGGTCATTTGGGCACCACGAGGCCCTCCAACAACGATGCGTTGAGTGTTTTCAGGTACTCCGCAAAGTTATCGAGGAAGCCACTCCCCACGTGTATATCCGTGGATGGGGGCAGTACGCTGCCCTGCGCTTCAGTGTGATTCGCCGACAGCCCGATTCACCGGGCGGCCCTGAGGGTATATCCACAGGGACGGAGACAGTCAATATGGCTGACCTGTCGGGAGAGGGGAACGACTTGGAACTTCTCGACGGGGGCTTCCCCCCCGAAGACAAGCCGTCGTTAGATCCATCGGTGAGAGTTACTCGTCATCAGAGGAACCTCCTGGGGCTCCCCGCACCCACTGAAGCACTGACGTTGAGCCGAAACGTCAGCAAAGGAAAAGAGCACAGCGAGGCTATAAAGCCCGCCGACCCATCTGCCTCCGTGCAGAGGGCAGAGGAGGATCCCGAGAAGGCTACGGTACGTCAGCAGCTCGCCGAACAGAAGAAGATGGTTGACCAGCTCCTCGCCGAGCGCACTGCAGAACGGCGGCCTGACTACGGTGATCCTAGGCCAGGACAGCAGGTACCGGAACAACCGCTCCTCGACGAGACTCTCCTGGGAAACCGTGATTACGCCGTGTTCGCCGACAGGAGAGAGGCCGTTGCCTACGGCAAGAGGGCGCGGTATGTTTCGCCGCACCCTCCCGAGCGGCGTGACTACCTAAGAGACCCCGCTCGGATTCCTCCCGCTGCCCCAAGGGCCACTCCGCCCGCCATCCCACGAGCTGCCGAGTTCGACGACCCGGTCGACGACCCGATTGAAGGGACATGCAATGCGCTCGTGGTTAGAGATCCTCGCCAGGACTGGAACCCATGTCCGGACGATCCGATGGCGGCACTCATTGCCCGCTTGGAGGCCTTGGAGACTCGGCAGGTGGCGATACCACCGGACGGCAAGCCCTACCCAGCGTGGGTGGATGACATGCCGGCGCCTCCGGAATTCGGGAATCCCACTTTCTCTCCCTTCAACGGGACTGGAGATCCGCCAAAACATTTAGCCCACTTCAACTCGAGGTGCGGGCCTATGTTGGGGACTCCGGCGCAGCAGGAGGCCGCTAAGCTTCGCTGCTTTGTTCAGACACTGGAAGGGCCAGCATTTGTCTGGTACAGCCAGCTCCCCGTCGGGTCGGTAACCAGCTGGGAGGACCTCCGTAGACAGTTCCTCTACCAGTTCAGTTCCACGACCCGGAATACAAGTATCGCAGACCTCTTCAAGTGCAAGCAGAGGCCTGATGAGCGAGTCGCGGACTTCGTCGCCCGATGGAAGGGTCTCACGTATTCCCTTGACATGCCATTGACTCAGGAGCAGTTGCTGACAATGTGCGTCGGGAACATCAAGACCGAGCTGGTCCCTTCCCTGATCACTCAAAATTACCCCGGAGGGTTCAGGGACTTCTCAGACAAAGCTCAACGTCTTGAGGAAGCCCTGCAACAGGCCAGCCTGGCACACCCGCTGCCTCCTATGATTCCTGCAAGGAGAGTCAGCAGGGCTGAGCCCGCTGCTGTTGCCCAGATAGAGGCCCCCAGGCCATTGGAGCTGTTGCCGGTGAGGCCAGCTCCACAGCCTCACAGGAACCCGCCTCCACGGGCTCAGTTCCCGGCCCAGCAGCGGCAGCCTCAAAACCGGCCGGCCCCTCCGCCTAATGTACCGCCGCAACCCAGGCGAGATAATCAGGGTCCACCTCCTCGGCCGGCCCCTCCAGCCCCTCGTCAAGACCACGCTCCCAGGGGCCCGCGACACCTGACTTGCTCATTCCACGAGGATCAGGTCCCCGGTTATTTCCGGAGCGCCCTGGAGTAGAGAATTGTGCGACTGCCTGAGTGTTGGAGGCCAGAGGAGGCACATCTTACGAATAACCCCCGCTACTGCCCCTACCATCGGGCCCTGGGGCACACCATCCAGCGGTGCTATGTGTTTAAGGATTGGCTCCAAGACCAGATTAACAACAATGTAATCAGGTTGGGCCCAGCTCCAACACAAGTGGCGGGCGTGTTCGTGGGATCAGATGACGATAGTGGCAGCGAGGACGAATGGCAGCTGGTCTCCAACCGCAGATCCCAGAAGTATAATAACTGGATGGCCCGCAAGACGACCATTCGCGCCCACGGAATCATCCGTGCGCGCTTGAATCAGCCTGAGCCCCCAGAATCTGCGGGTGCTGCTTCGGCATCGTCGTCCCAGCCTGCCTCTTCCAAGAGGAGCAAACGGCGGCAGCGCAAGAAGGAAGAGCGCGCCCTGCCGGTTCCGCCACTATCCCGCACTCTCGGCGATTTCATGCCCCCGGAGATGGGGGTCCCTCCTCGGATCCGCCCGGTGATGGATGATTCGTCCGATGATGGTATTGGGTACGCTTCGGTTAACACCGTCGAGCTGGTAAATCCCTTTTCGGTTCCCGACGTTGAAGAACACCAGGTGGACCTCCCTAGTGTCCCCGGTCGTCGCCACCGTCGGAAGAACCGCAGCAGCAGGAGTCGCCGGGGCACAGCCGCTGGTGCCTCCAGCCAGGTCGTGCACGCCACCGAGACTAGGCAGCAGGCTCAAAACCGAGCACAACGTGCGCCGCCCCCCATTCGGGGATAACGGATTCGCCTCCGCCGCTGTTTGTGGTGTGGGACCAGGCAGAACCGCCTCAGCCGCGTCACGACCAGCTCCACCCTGCCACGGGTCCATCCCGGCCTCCTGACCCCAGTACGGTGACCATTTCCCGGACTGTAGCCGGTGAACAGCGAGATGCGCCAAGTACCAGTCGGCCGCCGATCCAATCGGCAAGGCCCGTCATGCTTCCAACCGCAGAGCAACCTCCTGCAACCAGGGGCTCGCGCTTGGCCAAAAAGTATGATGTCCTGAAGCACTTGGCCGACATCCCAGCAAGGCTCTCCATCCTTGAGGCTCTGCGCATGTCATCTGAGATGCGCGAGGCACTCGCTGAAGCCCTGAAAAGCCCCCTCCAGTTTGAGACAGAGGTTGCGGCTGCAGAGGCCTTTCACGCCAAAACGATCGAGGACGCCGAATGTCAGGCAGTTATCTCGTTCTCTAGTAAGGATGAAGACCCTCCTATACAGGGACACATTTGTCCGCTGTATGTCACTGGCCAGTTCAATGGCCTTGAAGTCCGGCGCTGTCTTGTCGACACGGGGTCCGGGATTAACCTGATTCTAACTCGGACGCTCCGGAGATTGGGGTTGTCTGAGGATGACTTGATTCCCTCCGACCTCAGGATCCAGGGGTACGATCGCACCGAGCAAACCCCGGTTGGCAAGATACGTTTGAAGACCCAGTTCGGTGACTTGGTTTCCAACACCGAATTCATGGTAGTCTCTCAGGACACTGCGTACAACGCATTGATGGGCAGGCCATGGCTCCATCTTCACGTGGCGGTTCCCTCGTCATACCACCAATGCCTCAAATACTCCCTTAATGGTCGAGTAGGCGTGCTTCAAGGAGATGCCTCTCCTTTTGCCTCATTTGAAGCCCGCTATCTGGACGCGGACTATTACAAGAGCAAGGATAAGCAGATCCTGGCAGGTGAGGTTGAGCCTGTCGCTGTTGCAAGTGATCCCTGGGCAAGTTTGGATGACGCTTACGTCCTCCCGATTCAACAATTGGACGTGGCCATGGTCTCGACGGCCCGCAAGTCTCCTAATGAGATGACCGCGACCGCCCGCGCCAGCACCAGTGGCCCAGCAGGATCTGGTAGCCCCAATGCAGTTACCAACGCAGTCTCTCCCGTGGACGATCCCTCCCCGAGTGGAGAGGACGTGAAAGATGCACCCCCAGCCTTTGAGGAGGGCGTCCCCGCCACGGTCGATGAGTTAATACAGGTGAACCTTGGAACCGAGGCCGATCCAAGACCCACATTGGTTAGTGCCGCCATGCCCTCTGAGGAGCGGCAGCAGTACGTGGACTTTCTCAGGCAGCACCGTGATGTGTTCGCTTGGGGCTATGACGAGATGTCGGGGCTAGATCCTCAGGTAGCCGTCCACCGCCTTGGTCTCCCAGCGAACCATCGCGGGTTCAAGCAGCCTCCCAGGAAGATGCACCCATCCCACGGTGCCATGGTTGAGGCCGAAGTTGACAAGCTTATCAAAGCCAACTTCGTGAGGGAAGTTCAGTACCCCAAATGGCTGGCCAACATTGTGCCGGTCAGGAAGAAGAACGGGCAGATCAGAGTCTGCATCGACTTCCGCGATCTCAACCGCCACTGTCCGAAGGATGATTTTCCCCTTCCAGTGACAGAGCTGTTGATTGATGCCACGGCAGGGTTCCAAGCCCTCTCCTTCATGGATGGATACTCCGGATACAACCAAATTCGGATGGCCCCTGAGGATGAGGAGTTCACTGCCTTCAGGGCCCCCAAGGTACCTTTTGCTACCGGGTCATGCCTTTCGGCCTGAAGAATGCAGGTGCCACCTATCAACGGGCGATGCACCGCATATTCAAGCCAATCCTCGGCACACTGGTGGAATGCTACGTCGACGACTTGGTGGTCAAATCGCGCCAGCGTCAGGACCATCTCAAAGATCTTGAGAAAGTGTTCGGCTTCCTCCGGTCTCGCTGCCTGAAGATGAACCCGTTGAAGTGTGCCTTTGGGGTCACCTCCAGAAAGTTCCTTGGATTTGTGGTAAGATACCGGGGTATTGAGATTGACCCAGAGAAAATCAGGGCGATTAGCCAGATGCCTCCCCCAGGTAACATCCGGGAACTACAAGGGTTCCAAGGCCACTTAGCCTACATACGCCGATTCATCGCGAATCTGGCCGGCAAGTGTAAGCCCTTTTCTCGGCTCATGAAGAAAGGTGCCACCTATGTATGGGATAAAGAGTGTCAGACCGCTTTCGAGGAAATCAAGCAGTACCTGCTTCAACCTCCGGTCCTGATGCCGCCTGTATCCGGGAAGCCGCTGGTCCTCTATGTGACCGCCCTGGAACGGTCCCTGGGTGCCCTTCTCGCCCAGAAGAACAACGAGGGAACGGAGAATAGCCTCTATTACCTCAGTCGCATGCTCCTCGATGCGGAAGTTAGGTATTCCCCCATCGAGAAGAGCTGCCTGGCGCTCGTATTTGCCGTACAAAAATTACGGCACTACTTGCAGCACCATGAGGTACAGTTGGTTTCTCGGGTAGACCCGTTGAAATATATCCTGAGCCGGCCTATGTTGACTGGCCGTCTAGCACGGTGGGATGTGATTCTCCAGCAGTTCGACATCAGGTATGTGTCTCAGAAGGCCATCAAAGGGCAAGCATTGGCAGACTTTCTGGCAGCTCACCCGACCTCCGCGGATCAGCCGCTGGATCTAGGCTTTCCTGATGAGACCATTCTCTCGGTTGATCGAGCCGATCCATGCTGGCATATGCACTTTGACGGTGCCTCCCGGAGCCCCACCGGTAGAAGACTCGATAATCCTAAGCTCAACAGAGTGGGCTTGGGTATCGTCTTCATTACCCCGGAGCGAGCCGTGCTGCCATACTCGTTCCTGTTGTCAGAAGGCTGTACCAACAATGAGGCGGAATACCATGCCCTCATCACCGGCCTCGAGTTGGCTATCGAGATCGACGTGCCCCGTCTGTGCGTGAAAGGGGACTCCGAGCTGGTCGTTAAGAAGATCAATGGAGACTATGTTGTCAGGAAGCCGGAACTTGTGCCATTGTTGGAGTGCACCCTCCTTCTGATGGCCCGGTTCCCTTCTCGGCCAGAAATTGTCCATATTCCCCGGTCGCAGAACGGTCGAGCAGATGCCTTGGCCAGCCTTGCCGCGTCACTTGCGGAGCCTGAACAGGACAACCTGATCGTCCGCGTGACGCGCCGCAGGCTCATCGCTCCCGTTATCCCGGAGGAAGATCGCGGCCCGTTGGTAAGTAATCTCACCACGGTTGCCCCTATGCCCGGAGCCCCAAGTACCCCAGACATGACAGTCGGATCAGCCCCTGATTGGAGGACGCCTTTGGTTGAGTACCTCCAACATGGCATTCTTCCATCGGACCGGGCCGAGCGTGAGCGAGTTCGACGCCGCGCATCGCAGTTTGTCCTCCAGAGCAGTCCCGGCCTGGAGCAGATCCTCTACAAACGCGGATTCGATGGTGTTCTCCTCCGTTGCCTTCAGGGAGTTGAGATCCCACGAGTCATGCAAGAGGTTCATGCTGGTTCATGTGGCGCCCACCAGACTGGGCCGAAGCTGTCCCACCAGATTCGGAGGTTAGGATACTTCTGGCCCTCCATGATCCATGATTGCATCGAGTATGCCAGGAGGTTCCATGCGTGCCAGGTTCATGCGAACTTTGTGCATCGGCCGCCGGAGCCTCTCCATACCACTAGGTATTCCTGGCCCTCTGCAGTCTGGGGTCTGGACGTTGTGGGACCTTACCCACCGGCGACAGCTCGCTTGTGCCGGTTCATTCTGACCGCCACGGACTTCTTCTCCAAATGGGCAGATGCGATTCCGCTCAGAGAGGTCAAATCCTGTTCGATCGCTGACTTCGTGACCTCCAACATCATCTATCGATTTGGAGTGCCTCACGCTATCCTCACGGATAACGGAACCAATTTCCGAGCAGCCGAGTTGAAGAAGTTGTACGCCAAGTATAACATTCGCTCGAACCATACATCTCGCTATCATGCGCAGGCGAATGGAAAGATCGAGGCGTTTAACAAAACCCTCTCAAACATTCTGCAAAATATGGTTGGTCAGAACAAGAAGAGTTGGCCGGACAAGCTCCCCAACGCCCTCTGGGCTTATCGGACGACAACTCGCAATTCCACCCAGATGACCCCTTATTCCCTGGTGTATGGAGCTGAGGCCGTCCTGCCCATCGAGATCCAGTTACCGTCCTTGCGCACTGCGGTCTACGACCAGCAAGCGCCGGACAGAGTTGCTGAAGCCCGTTTAGTCGAGTTGGAAGCACTGGATGAGAATAGACTTCGCGCTTTGCACAACTTGGAGAGGCATCAAAGCAGAATGGCTCGAGCTTTCAATAAGAAGGTTCGCCTCCGCTCCTTCCTGCAAGGTGATCTAGTGCTAGCCCTAAGAGCACCGATGATCCCCGGCCGGAAGCCGCCCAAGTTGGAGCCCAAGTGGGAGGGACCGTTTGTTGTCCACAAGGTCTATCCCAATGGCGCGTACTCCCTAGCGACTATGGATGGTGAGCGTGTCACTCCTCCCACCAACGCTAGGTTCCTCAAGCAGTACTTTGCCTGAGTGTGCCCACGTCCTGCACGACGTTAAACTGCATTCGTCCAGGCTACAAGACGTTAAACTGTTCAGCATTCGTCCGCGCTGCAAGACGTTAAACTGCCAAGTGCTTCGTCCTGCATGACGCTAAACTGCACTACGTCCGAGCTACAAGACGTTAAACTGTTCAGCATTCGTCCTGCATGACGTAAAACTGCCCCTCAAGAACTACGTGCGGCTTGATTCCCATCCTTATGGGATACGTAGGACTGCCTGAACATTCATGTTTCAGGCCCAGCCCCATCCTTCGGGAATTTCCATCCCATCCCAGGCCCTTGGTCCAATTGCCTCTGGGTTTGTTGCGTATCGCGTGCGCGGGGGATTATGTCCTCATTTACGTCGGTTTTCTCGCCACGCTGTACGCCCCCCACGTTTGGGGATGCCTTCTGCTCCCCCCTTCTTTTTCCCTCATCGTCCTGCATGACGTTAAACTGCCTCTCAGAGAACTACGTATGGCTTGATTCCCATCCTTATGGGATACGTAGGACCGCCTGGACATTCATGTTTCAGGCCCAACCCCATTTCCCGGGAATCTCTATCCCGCGTTGGGCCTCTGGCCCAAGTTCCCCTTCTTTTTGTGTGAGGCGTATCGCGTGAGCGGGGGATTATGTCCTCATTCACGTCGGTCTACTGGCCGCGCCGTACGCCTCCCCCGTGTGTGGGACTAACTCACACCCCTCATCGTCCTACATGATGTTAAACTGCCTCTCCAGAACTACGTATGGCTTGATTCCCATCCTTATGGGATACGTAGGACCGCCTGGACGCTTATGTTTCAGGTCCATCCCCGTCTCTTGGTTGATCATGGGGATCTGCCCTCTTTTGGTTGCTCTCAGGGTGAGTCCTCCGACCCTTTCTGGAGATCTGTTAACATGTTTTGGGTACTTCGGTCTAGGACTCGTAGTGTCAGATTCAATCCCGACAAGTCCTATGTTGCTTGTCAGGCCTCGCGCTTCCTCTTGTTCGAGCCTTCACTCAAAGGGATCCTCGTTAGCGGTTTGGGTACGATGCCTCAGTGCTCTCCTACCGCTCCGGGTCGATTTACCGGCGGGTCTTGGGCCGCAAATCGATATGAATCCTGCGATTGAGCGGTCGATGCTCGTTTTCTTGCCCCGTCTTAGGCTGATGCGATCGGATGTTGTGTTGCGAATGCGTCAGCAACATCCTTGATCGCCATGTCAGCTCTTTCAGGCTCTGAACATTGGATTGCGCAGTCCTCATCACACTCTGCCTTTATGCGTTGTAGTGGAATCTCGACACTCTCTTCATACTGACCTCCAGTACACCTCTACACGTTAGGCAGACCAACCAGGGTAATGATGTCGTTCGAGGATCCCATGATCTGAGCACCAAGGATATATGCGGATATCCTCCCTAAGGGCCATGCGTAGTTGGACACTCGTCCCCATAAGGAGGAAGGAGTCGCCCGAACAATCGCGTTATGGGCCCAGTATATCTGGAGGCTAGCATCTCTGCCCCTCGGGTGATGGACATACGCAAGCCCCTATCCCAAGACTCTTCTCCTGGGATCGTGCGTGACCGCAAGGCTTGGTATGCTCCCACCTCCGCCGTGTCCGCCGTACCGCGATAAGCGGATTCCTCCATGGTCCGAACCACACGACCTTAAACTGTGTTGTCTGGTCCTACCACACGACCGTAAACTGTGATCGTCTTGGCCGCCCGACGAGAAACGGCACTGCATCGTGATGTTCCCCTCCGGGGGCACTCATGTTGGGCGCTGGTTAATAACCACGCCGTTCATCAATGCCTTCCGTGGCTTGATTATTGTGGAGACGCCAGAGATTTCTCAATCACAGGCATGTCGCCGCACAAAGAAAAACCATTCATCTTTAAGGACAAACAAGAAATATCAAATGCCGCTCCTTCTGTGTGCGAGGGTCAGACCCGCACTCTTCCCCGCGCTGGTGCCCGATTGTGTTGCGCCGCGCTTCAAGAACTACGTGTGGCTTGATTCCCATCCTTATGGGATACGTAGGAACGCCCGGATGTTTGAAACTTCGGGTCCAGCCCCCCACCTCTTAGAGATTCCCCCTTCTCTGGGGAATCCGCCGCCTTCAGGTCACCCTCAAGGCGTGTTCCCCGACCCCTTGCAGTGGTCCAATGGTGTCAAGAGTACTCTGGTCTATTGTCAGGAGGGTCAGGATCCGCTCGGTCAGGTTTCCTTCACTTTTCAGGCTTCGTGCTCCCTTCCATTCGGACCCATCGTCTACGCCCTGGGTGGAGCCCCCGTGAACGGTTCGGACACAATGCCTCAGTGCTCTCCCACCGACTCGGGCCGGTACCCCCAATGGCCTTGGGCAGCAAATCGATATGAATCCTGCGATTGAGCGGTCGATGCTCGTTTGCTGCCTCATTCCACCAACGGTTAGTGCGATATTGATGCTGCTTTTCCGCCACGGTCGGCAGTACTCCCATATCATCACTCCGGTGCCCCCAGTCCTTGAGTGAATGGCCGCATGATTCACATTTCCCACCTCCCATTCTGACCAGGTGAAACCTCGACACTCTTGACACTGTCCCTCAGTGCATCTTCGCATACCCAGGGGATGGGACCACGATGTGGCGTACTTTGAGGTCCTTATGGTCCGAGCTCTAAGACCTTAAACTAAGATCTCTCTTTATGGTCCGAGCTCTAAGACCTTAAACTAAGATCTCTCTTTATGGTCCGAGCTCTAAGACCTTAAACTAAGATCTCTCTTTATGGTCCGAGCTCTAAGACCTTAAACTAAGATCTCTCCTTATGGTCCGAGCTCTAAGACCTTAAACTAAGATCTCTCCTTATGGTCCGAGCTCTAAGACCTTAAAATAAGATCTCCCTTTATGGTCCGAGCTCTAAGACCTTAAACTAAGATCTCTCCTTATGGTCCGAGCTCTAAGACCTTAAACTAAGATCTCTCCTTATGGTCCGAGCTCTAAGACCTTAAACTAAGATCTCCCCCAAACGGGATTCTACGTCCTGCATGACGTTAAACTGCACTCTCAGAACTACGTGTGGCTTGATCTCCAGCCTGATGGAGTACGTAGGAACGCCCGAGCATCTCAAGTCGGGTCCAGCCTCAGGGATCGTTAAGTCCCGCCCCTCCTCGTCGCCGGCCGTCTGGCCTGGCTTCTGGTAGAGTGGTGCAGTTGTGATATTCCCCCTGATTCAGCTCGGGATGCCCCACTGCAATGGTGGGAAGCGATGGTTTCCTCGTCAAAGAGGTGCTGTCTGAGAATTGGGGTGATTCACGGCCAGATTAGTGCATCCGCCTAATACGCTTTCCCCACGGTGGCGCAATTTTGAGAGCGTTGGATTCTGTCCGAACAATCGTCACTTCACCCCACGCTTCACATGCCCTGTTGATCTGGATTTCCACCCTTGTGTCTGAAGGAACCCCCAAAGCGGTATTCATGATGACATGTGGTCCGCCTCCTGCAATATGAATGATGACCTTCGGTCCGTCTATTGCAGTTGTTATGGTCGATCCACTGTCCGCCTACCGTCTTGGGCATTTCCTGGAAGGCCGACCGTTGTGGATGTCTGGATTCGGGACACGCGATTCACCCTTTCTCATTTCCCTATGTTCGGATAAAATCTCAACGCCCCTAGCATTGTCCCGCTCGTCTGTTGGAACAAGTTGGGGGGATGATACATTGATTAGGTCTGAGGTCTCCTTTCCTAGGAATGACCTCCCTCTTTTCTCCAGCAATCCAGGCCCAACTATGGATGCCTGATGCTTGGTTAACACTCCCGCAAGACAACGAATTGTGGTTGAGCATGTTAAACCAAAAGATGCAGATAAATATATTGATTCATACAAATGGATCAAAGTAGCGGAAACAGATGTTCTGGGAGTGGCAAAACAAAGCCCCTAGGGATTAGAGTGCTGAATGAGTCTCTCTAACGCCGCTACCCTTTGGCTGGCGGCCTCCAGGGCTGCTTCTCGCTCTCTGCGTGCCCTCTCCTCGTCGGCGGTCGCAGCACGCAGTTCGTCGATTCTGGCCTGTGCACGCTCCCGCTCGACCTGAATTGTGACCATCTGTTGGCCCGCCTCCGTCAGCTGTACCTGGGCGTCAACCAGCTGAGCTGCTAGTTGCTCCACATGCTCGGTACACGTTGCGACGAAGGCCTCCTTCTCTGCCTCCTGCCCTTCGAGACGCCGGACTTCCTGCTCCGCCGCGAGGAGCGCCCGCGTGCTCTCCGACATGTCCCGACTTTGTGTGACGTCGGCACGCCGGCAGCTCTCGCGCATCTTTTCGGCCATGAAATCACGGACCGTCAGATGGAGGCGTTGAGCATCAGCTCCCCCGGCACACAAGAAGCGCAGCCAGGTTTGAAGTGATCCCATGCGCCCCATCCACTCCGATGGGTCTCTCTTGAGGAAGCGCTGGATGCACTTCCACCCCCTGCGGCGCGTTATCCGGCTCTCCTCGACCGCCTCCGTGTCCGAGTCGTCCATCTCCTCGGGGTCGGCAGGCCGGTAGGCAGGGAAGGCAGCCAGCAGGTCTGCTGCAGGGTCCGCCCCTGGGAGGTCCTCATGAGGGATAGGTTCCCCAACATCCGGGCGAACTTTTTCTCTCTCCCCAGCGGCGCTGACACCCTCGTCAGCCCCCGACCTCTCTCCGATGTCAGCACCGCCGGCGTCCGCAGCCCCTTGATCAGCAGTTGGTGGGGCCGGCTCGGTTTGGGAAGTCTGTTCCGGAGCAGGCGGCATGTCTGCCACCGGTCCACTCGTGGAGGGCCCGGGTTCGGCAACCCGATGAGCCTCCAGTGTTGAGATCACTGTGCAGGGCATGCCATGGTTAGTCACGGATCGTCAACGGCAAGCACCAGCAGTAAAGTAAGGAGACTTACCGGAATTCGGAGCGTCATCTTCCGCTATCCCGGTCGCCGCAGGAACAGTTGCAGCAGGGGACCCCTTAGCGCTTGTCAGTTCGGTAATGGGTGCCTGGCCCCCGCCTTGTCCTGCTGGCGCCCCTCCTACTCCCGCTGAGGACGCCTGACCAACATCCGTGCGCTCCTGAGAAAGATGGAGAAATGGGTTAGAATCTGCATAAGAGAATGGATGAAGCAGATTGTGTAGGGATAGAAGCGGACCTCGAGGAGCTCAGTGACATCAACGTTGTCAGAGCCGGCCACCTCGCCGCTCTCCCGTGGGCTCCCCTGATGGGATCTTCCCTCGGAGCCTTCATCCTCCCCCATTTCCTCCTCTTCTTCGGAGTCGCTGCTACTGTCATCTTCTTCCGGCGGCATCTGTTCCGGAGCGGGCTCGAGACCGAGCATCACCTTCACCAGAAGGGATGGCTCCGTGCGCTGACCACGTTGGCGCGCGTACTCGTCCATGGCCGTCAGATACGCATACTGCCGGTTGAAGTCCACTCTGTCGACAATCTGGAGGCGCCCGACCTCTGGCAGATAGATTCCTTCTCTGAGTATCTTTCGCCAGATGGCGTCGGTCCCCAGTGACTGCCGCAGAGTCATCCAGGCCGACCACATCGCCGGGAAGACCGCATCATGGGAAGGTTCGAGCAGACGTCTCACCTGCTTCCCGGGCCGCTCGTCGACCACCGCACGTGCCCCCTCTCTGGGCGCTGAGGTCGTGGCGGCAGCTCGCGATGTGCCCGCCGCCGAAGTCCCTGCCCGCGCCGGCTCCGCTGTTTGGCGCGCCTCCGTTCTCCCCCGTATGGCGGCGCCTCGCCTCCTTCCTTGACGCCCGGTCTCCGCACGGGTAACCTCGAGCCGCCGAACTAGCTTCCGCAAAAGCCCCTCGGGGTACGCGATGGCCCAGTGTTTGGCGTACTCGGTTGCCAAGCCTGCGTCAACTCCGGTAGGAGGGAGAGTGATGACGTCGCCAGAGCCGAAAGCGGCAAACATCAGCCACATCTGGCGAAGGACGCAAGGGTTCATCTCCTCCCGGACGGCAGTGAATACCCTCTTCGGCATCCGCTGAAGGCACCCGAACTGCCTGGCGAACCGGGCTGGCACGTATGGCTCGCAGATCACCTTCCCGTCGATCCGAGCCACGAGCACCCCGCCCCGCATGTTCAGGAAGTATTCATGCTGCTCCAGCGGACCCTGCCCATTGTCGATCATTTGGCCAACGGGAGTGGGGAACGGACTGAAGTAGAAATTGGCATGATTGCCAATCCGAATCCTCACGCCCTCCTCACTTAGGGTCATCGGAGCGACCCCCGCGATGTTCAGCAGGGAGGGTCGCAGGCCGTTGCCCGGAGGAATGATGGCGTTCGGAAACGTGTACCCACCGAGGTGAGCAGCCACCCAGCCGTGGAAGAACTGAAAGGGCCCACAGATCCTTCGTGGTGACCCCCCTCGTGAGATGCGTCCCAGGATGGCATACAGCCTCGCCAGCACTGGGACCCCGAGGTTGTATCTTTTGTTGGCGGCCATAGCGCCCGCCACCGCCATTGTCGCCGGGCGAACGCCCATTCTCGCGTCCCACACTGGCAGGAGCCACCCACTCAGAAAGGCGGCCAGGAACGCCGCGTACCGGACGTTTGGGTCCCGGGCCTCGATGACGCGGTACCCCCATGAGCGGTAGTCGCCCGTCTCCAGGACCCGCCAGTACGACCCGTTCTGGCTCCTCTGAGCTGCGGTCGGGCACCGCTTCCCCCTGCCTGGCATCTTGACCGCCGGGTCATGCTCCAAGAACTGGCCGAACCACTTCTTGTAGGCTATGTCCTTCTGGAAGTCCTTGATCCCGAGCCGCTGCGTAGCCAGGTCAAGCAGATGCCAGGTCAGAATGGGTGTCCGTGACCTGTCCTCCCAGATGTTCTTCGGTGGCAGGAACTCATCGTATTGGTAGCCCTCCAGCGGGATACCTCCGATGCAGTGGATGTCCCAGAGACCGATGCCGACCTCCCCATGGTGAAGATGGAAGGTGTTGGTATCCGGAGACCAGCGGGTGAACAGCTCCGGCCCGAGCTCGGACTGCTGGTAGAAGTGGAACTGCGACGTCCACACCGCCTCGAACAGGCCGATGTACCGCAGCTCCTCTGCGAAGTGATCGCAAGTGTGGCGTACCCAGAACGCCCAGGCCCACTCACTGGTGAAATTGCCCCCAGACCGCAAGTCCCAGTCCTTCAGCCAGCCCTTGGTGTCGTCAGTGACACTCTGGCGATATGTGCTCGAGTAGAGGGCTGGAGAATTCTCCGCAGTAGGCTCACCCCCGTCAATGGTTCGCGTCCTCGGGTTCAGGACATAGATATCCAAGTGTCTGGTCTCCCTGGTAGGATGCCCATTGTTGGTGATGTTATAGCGGAGAAGCTCGTCCTCCCGGGTCACCCAGGTCCGCGGCGCATCAATCTCGAACCCTGGCACCAGAACCTCATCTAGGATGCCGAAGTTCCAGAGCGGCAGGTAGTCCGACAGCGGATATGTCTTCTGGGCCGGCGTCAGCAAGTCGAACATGGATTGATTGTTGGAAACAATCTCCTTGGCTCCGTAAACCTCCTCGTTCGTTGCCATCTCAGCTCTGCGAGTGGTGGCATCCCCCTCATTTCCTCTGTGCGCGGCCATCTCAGAAGTTTCGGGAGTCGTGCGGGTAAAGGGATGAAGCGTGCGGGATCGGACGAGGCTGGTAGAGAAGTTTGAAGGGTGGTGCGCAATCCAAGTGGACGGCGCACAATTGGGAAGAATGTCGCGCAAAGTTCCGGGTTTTCGCGCAAAGACAGGCGAAATCCGGATGGTTTTGCGCGCCGATCGGGCGAATTTCGCGCCGGAAAAGGCAATTTCGCGCACGAGAGCGTTGGAGCTTATCCCGCGGAAGGCCTGTGTACGGAATGCGGGACCCAGGGCCCCTATTTATAGGCGAGGCCGGGGTCCGCGCTGCGCGGAAAGCACTTTGCGCGACCGCAGCGGCGAATTTCGCGCCCGGCGCCCCTTTTTGCGCGCCTAAGTCCCGCGCCGCCCAGGACTTCGGCATTCCGGCGTCTCCCTCGGAACCCGATCGTTGCGACCTCTCGCCGACCAGATTCCGAGGGGGGGCTTTTGTAGACGCCGGAAAAGTCCATTGTTCCCAAACGAAGCTCCGGATGCGGAAAGCGAAGTGATATTTGGAGTCAGAGGCACGTTCCGGAGGGCCCGGAGGAGTTGCGGGAAATTTCAGAGGCTCGCGCGCAAAGTTGACCCGCGGCGCGCAATCCTCCCGGGATGCGCGCAATGCGCTGGGCCGGCGCGCTAATTTGCGCGCCGTGGCCTTCGCGGTTCCTTTGCGCGCCGGGTCCTGATTCCGCGCCCGCGAAGCGAATTGCGCGCCCGAGACCGAATTCTGCGCCCGGGGTTGCCTATAAATATAAGGCAACCCCCGACGTTTTGAAGGTTGCCAGAATCCGAAGCGTCGCTCGTTCGCGCAATCCAACCCCTTCCGCGCGCAATGCCGATCTTCAGGTAACCTCCTTTCTTTCGCGCAATAGAGCCTTGGGGTTCGCCTTCACGCGCAATCCCCTTGGCTCCTTTCCTTTGAATAATCGTTAACCCGAAGGCCTTTGCGCGCAAAAGAAGCCTCTTGCGCGCAATTGCCCCGGGAGCGCGCAATCCAACCCGATTGCGCGCACCCCCCATCTTCAAAGTGGCCATTCGTTAGAGAATGAGATGTTTCCCCCGCGAGCTGTCCGAAGCTCGGTGCGTGCAATCTCAATCATCCGCGCGCAAAGTGCTGGCCCAATTGCGCGCCAGCCCGCCATTTTGCGCGCCGACCTGCTGTTTTGCGCGCAAAGCTCCTCTTTTGCGCGCAATTCGCCAGGGTCGCCCCCCTTGACCCCATGAGGGTACCCGCCCGCGTGGCGCCCGATGATTTTCATCCTGGGTGCCCACACCGTGCGTTGTCTTTCCGTGCGACCCTCCAGGCTTGCGCGAAGTGACACGGACCTACCGGCGGCTTTATCGTCCTGCATGACGCTAAACTGCACCACGTCCTGCACGACGTTAAACTGCATACGTCCAAGCTGCACGACGTTAAACTGCCTAGCATATCATCCGCGCTGCAAGACATTAAACTGCCAAGTGTTTTGTCCAGCATGACGTTAAACTGTACCACGTCCGCGCTGTAAGACGTTAAACTGCCAAGCACCTTCGTCCTCAACACACGACGTTAAACTGTACTTCGTCCGGCAAGACGTTAAACCGTCCACTTCGTCCTCAACACACGACGTTAAACTGTACTTCGTCCGGCAAGACGTTAAACCGTCCGCATCACCCGATCCCGTGCCTCGCACGCAGGGTCCCCCCCGGTTTGGATGTGGCCCCCACCCGCTCGTCTCTGCAGGGATGTCGGGATTGCCCCTCTTTTGGGACGATTTAATGGGAGTGGCTTTTCCCTACGGGGGTAGGGTATTACAAACCCCTAGTTTCTTGTGGGGGGCTGCACATGTGTATCTCTATTGCGCTCCCCCACCGCCGAAGCCAGTAGAGGGTGTGACTGGGATCGAGGTGTCTCCTACTTTCGGTCCAAGTCCCTTCCAACTGAGTTTTGCCGCATCCGGGCTGCCTCAAGTGCATAAGTCCTGACAGAATGAACTACATGGACTTTGATCCCTGTCTTCTAAACAGGGTACGTAGGAAACCTCCCTGAGGTTCAAGCCCACCACCTGGTCGTCCCGGTCGTATTCACGTCGGTTCGTCCATCAGTGGACCCCTCCAGGGTCCACGCTTGCGTTGATTCACCTATGAATCCGCCCCTGTGGGAGACTGCCCGTGTGTATCTCTATTGTGCCTCCCCACAGCCCCTTTTTCCATTTCTCCTTTCATCGTCCAGCATGACGTGAAACTGTGATCCACCCGGCCGTTCCATCCCCCTCTGTGCGAGGTGGTTCGGTTCAATCCTCCGCCCGGCGGCCTCGACCCCTTCGTGAGTCGGCTTGCCGACGTCCAGCATGACGTTAAACTATATACCCGAACTACGTTGACTTTGATCCGTGCTAACGCGCGGTACGTAGGAAGCCTCTACGGGGTCCAAGCTCTTCACTCCATCATCCATCCTGATCCTTACCCGGGCCGCCACATCCCGGTGGGGTCATGCCACTTCACTCCACTCCATGTCACTTGGGAAGCCGCCCATGCGCTGGCCCCAGCGTCGGAGGTTCCCCGCAAGGGGTTCCGTCATCTGATCCACTTTTCGTGTTGATCAGTCCGATGCCGTCCCCGCTGGACGTTAAACTCGCGGCATACCCCGTGTTAAACATGGGAAGCTGAGGAAAACCTCAGGGGACACAGTTCCCCGCACCCAGTGCAGGATGCCTCAGGCCATCATGCCTTCGAGAAGCCCTATTAGGGACGGAAGACAGACGTGCAGAGCCGCAGTGTTACGACACGCCCCCAGCACCCAGAGCCACCCAGCCTCCTCACCGCAGGTTGCTGCCCCGACCAGACTCCTTGGAGCGTCCGGGCGGAAGCAGCGTAATTAACCGGTGTCCATGAAGATATGGCGCCGGGAACGAGATTCACGAGCATGTCTTAAATCTATGAGGGAGACCCGGATTAGGCGACGAGTTCCGAGGAGACGTCCAAGGAAGGAGGAGCCGACATCCCATCATCCCGGTTTCGATCAAGGAGCAGACGCCCCTGAATAAGGGACGGATGCCGCCCGCCTTTGGAAAGCGGGACCGTGGGACCACAAGCCGCGCGCCCATCCCCTCGGGTTGACGAGTGCACGCGCGAACGCGTCCTGGCGGAACAGCGTAATCCGACGCACATCCGCACCGAAACACCCACCTCACAACTTTACGTCCCCATAAGCTACAACTAGATTAATGGGATCAAATGGGGTTACTGAGAACGCATCTAAGAATCTCACTCCCATGTTCTCTCCTAGAGGTTCACGATATGCGAGTGAAAGCACACCATAGTTATTGACCATCCATGTAGGACCTACTCCTGTTGATCCTCAATCTCCATAAGAACCTCTGTGAATGTCACCACATCATTGACATCCATCTCTCCATGGTTGTTGATGTGTGATGGGTCGTGCACGTATCTCCTTAGCTAAGATACGTGGAAGATGTCGTCAACTCATTGAAATTGTGGGGAAGAGTTAAGTGGTTTGCTACCCCACCAAAATTGCTGAGGAAATGAAACGGTCCGATAAATATTAAAGACAACATGCCAACTAGGCCAAATTACCATAGGACCCGTCGAGGTGAGACTCGTAGAAAGATGTGGTTGTCATCCTTGAACTCCAGAGGTATCTGTCTCCGGACAGCATACAAAATTATCCTATATTGTGTAGTCTTTATCTGCTCCAGGATGATCTGAACCTTCTTTGTTGTAGCCCATACTATTTATGGTCCCCCTAGTGCTAACTCTCTTCAGTTTGTCCAACACAATGGCAACCAACAAGGTTGACCATACAATGTCTCAAAAGGGGCCTTACCGATGGTGGAGTGATAGTTTTTTGTACGCAATCTCCAAAAAAGGCAAGTGTTCCTCCCATATATTACCGAAGTTGAGGAAATAGGCATTTTCATGGCCTTGAGGGTCTGAATGGTTTTCTCTATCAGACCATCCATCTGAGGATGGAAGCCAGTGATCAGATGTAGCTGGGTTCCGAAAGCCTCCAATAACCCCTTCCATAGTAGAGAATTAAATTGTGCATCATGATCAGAGGAAGTAGAATAAGGTACTCCATGTATCCTCACAATCTCCTACACATAGAGGGGTCCCATTCTCTCTACAGAAACCTACTCTCTGACTTGTTGGAAAAGGGCCAAAAATGTGAATCGTTCGACGATCAAACAAATCATGTTATGATCAATGAATGTATGTGGAATACCCGTCACGAAGTCCATCGATATCCCATCCCACTTCCACTCTGGGACCTCTAATGGATAAATCAAGCCTACTTGTACCTTGTGCTCTGCCTTACCTTACTGAAAAGTGAGGAATCGAGAGACAAAATCTACTAACATCATCTTCATTCCTGGCCACCAGGGCTATCATCGATGGTCCTGGTACATCATCGCCACTTCTGGATGTACTGCTAGAGGGGATGTGGGAAACTCTCACAAAACTTCCTCATGAAGTGACACTGGTACCATAGTACATCCTTTGAAGAAGATGAAGTGATCCCAAACTTCATATAATCTAATATTGCCTACACTGTGGATATCAGGGCACGTCATGCCTTGCAGTCAGCGTCTCCATGCTATGCGTCCTTGACTAGCTGAAGGAGTGGGAGACTAACAATAATAGACTATAGAAATGTTTCTCTATCTCCATCCATAATGGATATCTTTAATACATCCAGTTTCGTTATCTTCTCTTCTAGCAGTTGTATACCAGATCTCTTACTGGGCATATCTATCACAAAGTTCCACTTCCTAGGAGTATAGACTACCTCAAAGTCATTGTTATTGAGGAACTCAAACCAACGCCATTGTCTATTGTTTAGGTCCTTCTTATAGAAGATATACCTATAAATCTAGTGATCATTGTACATGGTAAAACGTTCTCCCATCAGATAGTGTTGCCACATCTTCAAAGATAAGACCACTGGTGGTAACTCCAGGTAATGGGTAGCATAGTTCTGCTCATACTGTCTCAGCTTCCGAGAACCATACACGATCACTGCTCGTTCCTGTATTAGGAATCACCTATGTCTGGTCCCTGATGCGTCACAGTAGACTATGTACCCTACGACTTCCTCTGGATGACTCAAGATGGGGGAAATAGTCAGCCTCTACCTCAGCTCCTGAAATCAATACTGCCATCTCTCCAACCACACGAAGGGTTTCCCCTTTTTTCTCAAGGCTGATAGTTGTGCTTTAACTTTGGAGAAGTCTGCTATGAACCTTTGGTAGTATCCAACTATGCAAAGTCTCTCTCTTTTCAAGGAGGTAAACCTGGAAACATCTTTTGAATTGATGTCCCCAAACTGTGCCACTTATACTGAAAACTCATAACACCTATGCATGAGTTTATTCTGTGCTTCCAGATTTTCCTTTTTTTACCGAACAAGGAAAAACACATTCCAAAGTTTAAGATAAACAACATGATTTTTGCCTAATACAGTCAATATTAGTGTGAATTGTGGATGTAAAGTCCAAACTCAAACAAATTTCTTAAGGCCTCGACGCTGCTTCGAAGAGATCCCAATCGAAGCTCTCACATCCTAGAGAAATCTCACACTTCCGGAACCATTTCGTAATGATTGACACTGCTCTTGTTAAAGTCTTTATCCTTAATGATCAAGCCAATGGCTCTGTTGGAATAACCAACCTCTGAACGAGGGAAGTGCCAATGAAAGTGTGACTCACACTTGTGTCTATAAGAACTACAACTATGGTATAGTAGACACATATCGTAAATCGAATCATCTATAGAGCACCATGATCATTTTCCTCAGGTACCTGGAGTTGAGATCGACCATGTCCACTTACTCCCTATGGCCGGGGTGGACCACATGGTGGTGGTGGTGATAACACCTTGAATCTTCATCCACCACCTGGTGCAGGACCAGCTCCTCTACACGTCTACTTTCTCACTACGGTCCACCTCGATCGAACCATTCCCTCTTCCTGGGAGGTCCCTCAACCATCTGGTGATCATCGGCATGGCTTGTCGGATAGTCACGAGCCATGTGACCCTTCCTATTTCAAGTATAACATTGTCCACTCCTCGCATGACTCACTCTGTCTTGTGTGCCCCGCACAATGGAACATGTATCCTGAGGTCGTCCAATGGATTGTCCGGCCCACTTATACCTCTTTGACATTTATCTACTTTCAGATACAAAATACTTTGTTGTATGTCAACTAGTGATGGGTCTCACAGCTAGTAACTGCTCAGCGAGGAAACTCTCCATTAGGAGGTCCCTCAATAACACCCCAGCCTACATTGGGATGCTGAGGGAGATCATCAAAGCACTAATATCTCACCCAAGGCACTACTTGATGGTCTGGGCCCTGAAGAATGGGTCCCGTACCAAATTCGTGGAGTAACTTGAGATGTCGGTGAGTCTCTATGAGTATTGTGTCACTATCATGCTATGCTACGGAAGATACAATAGCTCCTTTATTCTTACCCCACGTAGGGTGGCTAGGAAAAATTCTGCAAGAAATAGGCTCTCAAAGTCAGCCCAGAGTAGTGTCTCTTCATCATGTACCTGGTGCATCATGCTCCAACATCTGCCTATTGCTGCCTAAAGGAGACTCACAGTAAGGATCACCACAAGATCCGCTGGTGTCCCTTCTAGTCTGAAGACTCTCACCACAGCCTCCAACCAATCTTCAACTGCTTGTGAGTCTGTCTCACCCCGAAACCTGGGTGGCCTCTGGCACTGGAACTCATGTAACATGCTCAAGCGTCGTGCACTCTATATTACTAGGGTGGTGGTATCGGTGGCCCAATGTGTAGTGGTACAGCTGGTGGCTCTTCTGTAATAGGGACATGCACCAAGGACTCGTCGCACATTGGGATTGCATCTCATACAACTCTCAGAACTCGTGCTGTCTATCTATGTGGTGGAATACTGAATGAAGAAGATGTTCCACAGTCAATATTTTATACCTTGTTGGCCAACTCAAAGTGAACACAAAGAAAACTGATGAAACATACACATAATCAGTGTTTTCGTGCACTGAGTGAGAAATCAGAAGTCATCGTCCTGGTTTATGGATATGTCGGCCACCACACTAGCACTAGACTCCCTAGACAGAAAACCACACTCAGTTCCCTTAACACTATTATTTCATAGAAAAGAAAGAACATAGTCACTTATTCTGCTATAGAACTGACTCCTCTAATACCAATTTGTCACAATTCGTCCCCCGGGGCCTGTGTCGTGAATACCCTAATCCTGCCTTCCATAGTCCAGGGTTGGAGAATAGAAGCAAAAGAATACATACCTAAAACTAAGAAAGCAATTATTTTATAAAAAATAAAACACACAATAGAGTAAGCTAGAACCAAAACACAAAGTAAAACTGTATTCAAAAAGGAGTGTTGAAAAGTAAAGGGGCTGGAAATACAAACCCAACTGTAAAGTACAAGTACAATTAGAATCAAGTGAAACTGAAGAAAAGTAAAACAACTATTGGGTCATCCACCGAGATTCCTACCTGAAGGTTAGGTATAGATATCCTCCTTAGTACTCCATGTCCATTAGTCTCCTCCGTGTACCGTCTAGTCGTAAGGTCCACCTCTACGAACTGTCCAGTCCTGCTACTCTGATCCTCAGTCAGTTCTGTTCATCATCTGAAACAAACACATAGTGGTGCGGTCATTGCCTATGAAAGGGTGAGTATTACGATACTCAGTTGGGACTCCGAGACCCTCATGGTACCACAAAATCCGACAAGGATAAACCACAATGTATTAAATCAACAGATATCCACAATTAGTTATATCCCTATACATATACAAAGGTTATCATGTAATCCATCCCAATCATGATGAAACACGAGAGTTACTAACTCATATCATATAGTTATACAACATATGTAGAGATATGGAGATGATTAGATATAGCCACTGAATTATCAATGCTATCAGACCAACACATGATCCAAGACTAGCTATTCCGTCGGACCAACACGTGAACTAGGAACAGAAGTCAGAACTGTCAGACCAACACATGATCCAAAAACATTATTTAGTGCTATCAGATCTACACATGTTCTAGGACCAGATATTTTGTCAGACCAACACATGATCCGGGAATAGAAGTCAGAATTGTCAATCCATCACATGATCAAGGAACAGTCGTCAGTGCACAGCCAGCCACAGGGTTTCCACAAAGCATGCTTGATTTTGAGGGGTCCACTCTTCAAGCCATGTGTTGACATTTCAACTAACACCATGTCCCTCGAGGATGTATCTCAATGTTCCACCTCATTATAGAGGTTTCAATGCAACAAACGACCCGTTAATCAGACACCCGATCTATGAGTTATAAGATTTTTAGACCCGGTGGCCTGGATTGATTCGTGTTTGATTGAACCTGACCATATCTCAACATTTACTTGAAATCCAGTGGGAAATAAGCAAAGAGACTATCATGCTCAAAGAAAAACAGTTCTGCAGATGGTTCATCTAATGGAAATTCCGTTACAAAGATACGACCAAAATAAGTAACGAGGTCGTTAATGGGCATGGGCCCGGTCCGACCTAGTTGGATCGACGTGGCCCAACCCAGACTAGGCTGACCCTGCCTGGGTTGACTCGGTCCGCCCACTAGGTGTGTCCTGATCGACTGGTCTTCAATGGTTTGCCAGTTCGGCCAACGATGCTGCGAGGGAGGCTGCGGATCAGTTCTGAAGTCCGCTGGCTCAAATGTTAGTGGGCCAAAGGCCGGTGGGTAGGCCAGTGTGGCACGAGCAGGGAGCGGGCCGGTGCGGGCAGGCATCACGGGGCACGACGGCGCATGGGCAGGGCTCGGGGCATGCGGGCAGCGCGTGGTACGGCTGGGCAGGCTCAGGCAACACACTGTGAGGTCGCTGTCCTGCGGCTCAGGTGCTAGGCAACATTCCGGGGGGTCGGCTGGGAGCCGGGTAGCACGTCGGGAAGTCGCAGGCGGGCGGCATGGGTATCGGGTAGGCCGTGGGTTCGGCCATGGTGTGGAATCACACCATGGGTGCAGCGTGGTTCATGGATGTTACAGGTAGTGCAGACTTCTCATTTCTGCCACTGTCTCCTCGTCGTTGTTTCATTTCCATGCCGAAGAAAACATCACATGAGATCAGCGGAGGGAGTCGAGCCATGTTAGTTTGCCCGCAATCTCCGAGACTAGGGGTGATATCAAAAAGTCTCATCAAAAGAAGAAGAAGAAGGTTGAAAATTTACCCTCAAATACATCATTCCAATTTTTGACAGAGTTTGGAAAAAGGAATATCAACTTATAATAAACCCCTAACTTTGATTCATTGATCGACATTCGTCGTTAGTTAAATGAGTATCGGAACGTAGCCGATGAGGATTGTTTTTCTTCTACTTCATCACACACATCCAATCCCGGGCTGCGTTGTCCGTCGAAGACAATCTACATCAGTAGGATATGAGGGAGGATGTCGAATTTGGTTGTTGGTGTAATTCATTCTTCGTTGGATGATGGGGTTCCTTGTTCTTCATTGGGAGCTTTTCTCCATAGCTCTCCTCTTCCTCTATTCCTCCCAAATTAATCATGAAAAAAAATATAATAGATTGGTTATAAATTATTATGTAGTTATAGAATTCAAAAGGGGAGAGTAAATAAATTGGATCTATATAATAAATGTTTAGGATTGTCATAATAAATGATGTGTTGCCCAATTAATTAAATTAGAGGAGGTGGCACCATAAATGGTAGAAGAGGTCAAGGGACTCCCCCTCATTAATGAGGGGAGTTTAGAGAGTTTCCACCCACCCATTAATTATGGGGTTTTAGTCTCATGTGGTCCCCACATCATAACTTCTCGCTGGAGGCTATGCTCGGGTGGGCCCCACCTCCATAACATCTCACTAGAGGTTATCATGTGGTGGCCCCACCATTAACTTCCAATTGGAGGATTATAACCACTAGTCACAGTCATGGAGGCTCAATAAAAAAAACTGAAGCTCACATTATTTTTATTATTCTTTTATGAAGCCCAAAAAATAACATTTAATCATGACACACTACTATCGAAGAGAGGGTCTTCTTAAGCGAATACCAGTACTACGAGTTCAACGGTGCCCTCAGATGACAATTTCGAGCACTGGTTCAAAATTTATAAAATCCCATTCTTAATTTTAATGAACATACCCGAACAATCTTCATAAATTGATTTCAGGCACCATTGGCCTTGAAATCAAACACTGTCAGTTTTCACATACTCGTAAAATTACCTTCAAATTATGAAAAAGAATTCCTAGGATTTTCCACATAATTACATTATCACCACCTCTGGACTTTATGTCCCCATAAGCTACAACTAGAACAATGAGAACAAATGGGGGTAATGAGTAGGAATCTAAGAATCTCGCTCACATGTTCTCTCCTAGAGGTTCCTGTGCTGCCAGCGAACATACACCAAAGGTATCAACCATCCACGCTGGACCTGCTCTTATCAATTACCAATCTCCAGTGGATACTCTGTGAAAGTCGCCCCATCATCGACGTCCAACTCTTCATGGTCGATGATGTGTGGAAGGTCTTGCACATATCTCATATACAAATATATGTGGAAGACGTCATCTACCCAGTGCAAGTAAGGTGGAAGAGTTAAGAAGTATGCCACCTCAAAAACTCTACTGAGGGCCTAAAAAATATCAATAAATCTCGGAGATAACTTTCCGCCTCGACCAAATCTCCGTAGGCCTCATCATGGTGAGAACCGTAGAAAGTTGTTGTCACTATCCTCGAACTCCAGAGGTCTTTGTCTCTTGTAATCATATGACTTCTACCTGCACTATGCAGTCTTCATCAACACTTGCATGATATGTACCTTCTCTATGGTAGCCCGTACCATCTCTGGTCCCACTAGTATTGTCTCTCTTGGGTTTTTCCAGCACAGTGGTGATCTATATGGTCGACCATACAAGGTCTCTAAAGGTGCCACACCGACGGTGGAGTGTTAGTTGTTGTTGTACGCAAAATCCACCAAAGGCAAGTGATCCTCCCAGCTACGACTGAATTCAAGGACACATGCATGTAGCATGTCCTCGAGGGTCTGAATGGTCTGCTCTTTCTGAACATCCGTCTAAGGATGGAAGGCGGTTCTCAGACATAGCTTCATTCTGAAAGCCTACTCCAACCCCTTCCATATTCGGGAATTAAACTATGTATCATGATAAGAGATATTAGAAGAAGGTACTCCATGTAGCTGCACAATCTTCTGCACATATATGCATCCCATTTTCTCTACTGAACATTGCTCTTTGATCGGTAGGAATAGGGCTGACATGGTGAGTTGGACGACAATCAACCAAATCGAGTCATGACCCCTGGATGTACATGGAAGACCAATCATGAAGTCCAAGGATATCCCATCCCACTTCCACACTGGGACCTATAATGGCTATCCCAAGACTGTGGGTACCTAGTGCACTGCCTTCACTTACTGACAAGTGATGCATCGAGAGAAAAACTCAGCAACTTCCTTCTTCATACCTGGACAGCAGTGATGTCGTCAAAGATCCTGTTACATCATTGCCTCTCCTGGATGTACCGCTAGAAGGGACATGTGAAACACCATCAACACATTCTCCTGAAGTAACCCTGGTACCGTTGTACATCCTCCGAAAAGAATGATGAGCTCCCCACCTTCAGAAAATACCTCAGGTGCCTGCACTATAGATATCTGAGCACGTCATGTCTCGTAGTCTGAATCCCCATGCTAGGCATCCCTGACTCACTGATAGAGTGGGGGAGTGACTATATGAGGCTATTGGAAAGCTGTACCCTCTCAATCCACAATGGATACTTGTAATTCATCCAACTACTCTATCACCTCTCCTAGCAGTTGTATACCGGATCACCTACGGAGCGCATCTGCATCAACATTACCTTCATTGGGGTATAGACTATCTAGAAGTCATAGTCGTGGGGGAACTCAAGCCAATGTTTATGTCTCATGTTTTGGAACTTCTGAGAGAAGATATACCTGAGACTCTTGTGATCAGAGTATGTGGTAAAGCATTCTCCCATCAGATAGTGTCGCCACATCTTCAAGTGGAAGACCACTGCTGGTAACTCCACATCACGGGTAGCATAGTTTTTCTCATGTTTTCTCAACTATTATGAACCATATCATATCACTACATTCTCCTACATTAGGACACACCCATGTCCGGTACCTGATGTGTCATGGTAGACTACGTACCCTATGCCTTCCTCTTGAAGCCTCACGATGGGGTCACTAGTCAGCCTCTACCTCAGCTCTTGAAAGATCTACATGCATGTCTCTGACAACAGGAAGTGTTTCTCATTCATTGTCAATGCAGATAGTGGTGTTGAAACTTAGAATATGTCTGGTATGCAGCTCTTATAGAATGCAGAAAAGAAGAAGTCCCTCTCTTTTCGAGGAAGTAAACCTAGAAATAGCTTTTTTTATTGATGTCCACAAATTCATCAAATTCTACTGAAAACCCAAAACATTTATGTATGAGTTTATCCAGTGCTTCCCGAGTTTCCTTTTTCCTCCAACCAAGGAGAACCACATTCCAATGGTGAAGATAATTCACATCCTTTTTTCCAAATACAGTCAATCTGAGTGCGAACTGTGGATGTCAAGTCAAAAACTAAACTAATGTAGTAAGGCCTCAACGCTACTATGATGAGATCCTAGATAAATCTCTCACCTCTTAGAGTAAACTCCCTCTACCGGCATCATTTTGTAATCATTTATTATGCTCCCATAAGGGTCATTATCTGTAAGGATTGATCCAATGGATTTTTCAGAATCTTTGATCTCCTAACGTGGGCAGTGGAAATTAAAGAGTGACTGGAAGTTGTGTCTACAAGAACTGCTGCTATGTTGGAGTAGACACAGATCGTACCTCGAATCATCTTCAGAGTGCCATGATCGTATGCCTCAGCTGCCTGGAGCTATGCTTGACCCTGTCCACCTACTCCCTGTGGTTGGTGTAGACATCCAGGTGGTGGTGTCAGTAACACCTTGAATAGTTGTCCACCACATGTTGCACGACCATCTCCTCTACCACGTTCTATTAATCCCTGTAGTCTACCTCGATTGAACCTCTTCCTCTACTTGGGAGGTCCCTCAATTTTCATCCAATCATCAGTATTATGGGTTGGATAGTCATGATCCATGTGACCCATCCCATCGCAAGTGTAACATTTCACGCTTCTGGCATGACTTTATCTGTCTCTTGTGCCCCGCACAACTAAACATGTATCTTGTTTTCATCCACCAGATGGTCTGGTCTTCTAGAATCTCTATGACATATATTTACTTCCAGATGCAGATGAATCTGCTGCATGTTGACTAGTGATGGGTCTCCATGGTGATAACAGCACATCATGGAAACTCTCCACTAAGAGAGATATCTATAATAGCCACACCGACATCAGGATGTTGTGGGAGATCATCGAAGCTCTGATCTGTCACCTGAGCCCTTGCTCGAAGGTCTGGGCCCTGAAGAATTGTTCTCATACCATATTGGTGGAATAACGTGAGTGGACGGTTAACGTCACTGAGTAATTTTCCACTATCATGCTACCCAACTAAAGATGCAGTAGCTCCTTTATCCAGACAGCACGTAGGGTGGATGGGACAAAATCCATCCAAAATAGGCTCTCAAAGTCAACCCAGAGTAGCGTCGCCTAATCATGTACCTAGAGCATCATGTTCCAAAATCTTCCTACTTCTACCTGAAGTATACTTGAAACAAGGATAACTATAAATTTGGCTGATGTCCCTACTAGAATGAAGACTCTCACCACAACCTCCAGCCAATCTTTAGCTTCCTGTGGATCCATCTTACCTCTAAACCTAGGCGGCCTCTGGAACTGGAACTCGTGTAATGCTCTCAAGTGGGGTGAAATCTCTACTGCTGGGGCTTGGGGTATTGGTGCCCCACCGGGTAGTGGTATCACTAGTGCCTCCGCTATAATAGGGACCTGTATTGAGGACCTTTTTGTCGGTGAGCTTTCATCTCGTACAAATCTCGGAACCCTGGTTGGTAGTCTGCATGGAGGCATCCTGAATGAAACAGACGAACTAAAATCAATAAGTTATACCTATTGAGCTGACATAGAGAGATCCCAAATAAAACTATTAGAACATTCACGCAATCAGTGTTTTTGTGCACTGAGTCAGAAATCCCATGTCAGGGTCCTGGTGTATGGATACGTCGGCCACCGCACCAACACTGGTCTCCATGGACTGAAAATAACACTCAGTACTCTAATGACTATTTCTACATAGAAATTAAAAATCAGAGTCATATGTTCTTTGGTAGAACATACTCCTCTGATATCAATTTCTACGACCTGTCCCCCGGGGCCCGTGCCATGAATACCCCAACATTGCCTTCCATAGGCCTGGGGCCTGAAACTAGCACAAAAGTCGTAAATCCCTAAAACTGGGAAGGCATTTCCTTTATAAACTATAACACACACAACAGAGTAAGCTAGAAGAAAAACAATAAGTAAAACTGTATTAAAAAATGAGTGATGAAAAGGTAAAGGGATAGATATACAATCCCAACTATAAAGTACAAGTACAACTGGAAAGAATGTACAACTCTAGAAAATTTATATAGCTACTGGGTGATCTACCTGGATTACTACATGAAGGGTAGGTACAGATAGCCTCCTCAGCACTCCACGTCTGTCAGTCTCCACTGTGTACCAGCTCGTAGTAAGGTCCACCTCTATGTACCATCCAGTCCTCCTACTATAATCATCATTCAGCTCTGTTCTTCATCTGCAACCAACACATTGAGGTACAGGCATAACCCATGCAAGAGTGAGTATAAAGATTCTCAGTATGGACCCTAAGACCCTCAAGTCCTTACAAAATCCTATAAGGGTAAACCACAAAGTATGAAATCAATATATATCCAATCTTAGGTATGTCTCCATACATATACATAAGTTATCATGTTATCCATCCCAATCACAAGGAAACAGATGAGTTAATGACTCAAGTAACAAATTTATACAAAATATGTAGAGATATAGAGATGATTAGATATAGCCACCAAATCATCAGATATTTCAAACCATAAAATGATCCATGACCAGATATTCTGTCGAACCAACACATGATCTAGGAACAGAAGTTAGAACTGTCAGACCAACACATGAACAAAGAACAATCGTCAGAGCTGTCGTACCAACACATGATCCAGGACCAGCTATTCTGTCAGACCAACATATGATCCAGTAATAGAAGGAAGAACTGTCGAACGAACACATGATACAAGAATAGTCGTTAGTGCACAGCCAGCCATAGTGTTTCCACAAATCACACTTGATTCTAAGCGGGTCCGCTCCTTAGGAAACGTGTTGACATGTCAACTTCCACCAAGAACCATGAGAAAGTATCTCAAAGGTCTGTCTCGTTATAGGGGTTTCAATGCAACATACGACGCATCAATCAGATTCCTGGTATGTGAGTTATTAGTTTTTTAGTCCCGGGGGCCATGTTCGATTCGTGTACGATCCAAAATGACCATATCTCAACATTAACCTAAACTCTAGTGGGGTATAGTCAATGAGAATGTCATGATCTAAGAAAACCATCACTACTGACAGTTCTTCAAATGGTCGTCTGGTGTGAATGATATGACCAAGGGAAGTAATAGTGTCAGTAATGGGACGAGACATGTCTGACCCAATCGGACAAACGTGGCCCAACCCAGGCATGGCCTACCATGTTTGGGTCGACCTGGTCAGCGCAGTAGGTTTGTCCTGACCCGTAGGGCATGACCTACATACTTTTGGGGTGGTTCAGCTCGAAGGTCTCCACATTGGCAGCTTGGCTCGGAGGCCGGGGCTGGTTCGGCCAGCGACGACGCGAGGGACGCCTCGGGTCAGCTTTGGAGGCCAGTGGGATGGAGGTAGGGGTGGGCCAGCAAGGTGCGGGTAGGATTGGGCTGGTGTGGGCAGGTGGCATGAGGTGCATCGGCACGCGGGTAGGCCGCAGGGTACACAGGAATCATGAGGTAGGTGTAGGAAGGCACGAGAATCTCACTGGGAGGCCACGAGCATGTGGTTTGGGCATCGCGAAGCGCACTGTGTGTCCATGGGCAGGCGGCCTGGGCATCGACCTGTGTGTTGGGCGGCCGACTGGGCGACGGACAGCGCACCGGGATGCCGTAGGTAGGTGGTCGGGGATCTAGGCTGTGCGCCAAAAGGCTATTGGAAGGCGGTTCAGGAGCCGGGCAGCGCGTCGGAAAGAGATTTGGGCACCAGGCAGGCCGTAGGTTTGGCCGGGGTGCGGGGAAGCTCTGCTGGGGTGGCGTGGTTCATAATGTCCGCGCATAGCGCTGGCTTTTCATGGTCTCCTTTGTTACCTCATTGTTGTTACATTTCCATGCCGAAGAAAACATTACAAGAGATCGGTGGTGGGAGTCGGGCCATATTAGTCAGCCCACACTTAGAATTGTGTATAAGACATAAATAACAAAAAGTGAAATTACTATGAAATGTTCTCAAAACACAAAATATTGACATGTTTTCATAATATATGGTAGAGATATATCCCACTCATAATAAAATGAAAATTTCATGTGTCATTTTTTCCATTTTTTATTGTTTAACACCTATAAACCCTTTTTAATTATGACACTGTAAAAATATTATTATTTTTACAATTCCTTATGAATTGAAATGGATTTTACCCTTATAAATATTTTTATTTATTCTAATTATAGATATTGATTCCATCCTAAATTATTCAATTTCTATATATGGTGGAAACTCACTTAAAAATAATTGTGAAAAAATAAAACTAAAAGTTGTTTTATAAAAATTTATTTTAAGAATAAAACTATATTTATTCTTATCTCATGCCAAGTAAAAACTATTAGTTAAATATTAACACAATTTTCTTGGATATAAAATATAAAAAAATCTAAAATCATTCATCAAATATAGATTAAGTTAATTTATTAAGATAAAAAAACATTACCCTTATAAAAATTATATTATAGAAAAATGTATCTTTATAGAATGAAATGATTTAGTTTTAATCTGTAACCAATTTATAACCAATGTTTTATATTTAAAAATAAGTAAAAAATATTTTTTTTTATAATTTATTTTTTCACATTTATATTTGACATACAATGGATAGGTTATAAGTGTGACATTATATGTTAATAATTTAATATTATAACTCTCTCAGTTTAAACTGGATGTTTCATATATATAAATCTATTAATGAATTAATATATATTTAAAAATAAATATTTCATAAAATCATGTATTGGGATATTCTACAACATTTTAGGAACTTTTCCAAAAAAATTCTACCACTGTATTATAGAAAAATGAGGATACATTAGTAGAATCACATTTTTGGTTTCCCATAAAACATCATAGAATTAATTGTTTCTCCACACAACATTGACTATGACTGTGGTGTTGTTCATACTAAATTCTATATTGAATCCAGAATATCCACTAGATAAAACTCATAGGAGAGATCATTCTCCATTTCTATAACCTCTGAGATCAATACATGTAACAGATCAGGTATGTACTTTCTTAATAGAGATACCTGGAATGCAATATGAACATGAAATATATATTGTTGATGCACCATCTATATGAAATTATCCCAATAAGATCAAAAAATTTGATTTATCTAATATTTATATGGATTATCCATCCCTTTTATATAATTATGACAACCTTATTCCAAGGATATATTCAAATGAATACCTTGTCAGCGTCTTCAAACTCATGATTTCAACAATGGATCTCAACAAAATATTTCAACATATTATGAGATTATTAGATAATTTCATAAATGGATTGAAACATCCCTAGAATGCCTATATATATATGATGTCCCAAGAGATTTTTTCTTCCAAATTCATTTTAAGGAAATTGAGTTTTTTATTTCATACCAGAGAAAGATTTATAAGGGGTCATTTGGATTCTTGAGTGAAAGATATATTCATAAAAAACTCAATCAGAAGATGTTTTTGATCCAAACATACAATTAAAATAAAAAAACAATCACTCAATATATCATCTAGGGTTTTAATGGTCTAATCAAACTTCCCATCTTCATTAGGATGATATGTAGTGCTACTGGCCAACTCATTATTCCTATCTTATAGAAGGCTTCTTTTGAACATTCAAGTAAAAATTGGATCCTGAAAACATAGAATATAATTTTTAACTCTCGGAAATAATAAAAAATTAATATTTTATATTTTGAAGGTTTATTATGAGATAAATATTCAATTATGGTAATATAATGATATTATTTCTTAAGTTGATCAACAACATCACAAACTGAATTGTTCCTTTTTGTTGTTTTGGGGAGAACTATAATGAAATCCATAGTATGTTGATCATATCTCTATTATGGAATGGAAATTGGTTTTTACATGTTATTAGACATCTCTTACAAATCCATATCATACTAACACATGAGACATTGAGATATATAATTTTCAATATTATTTTTTATGTTATACTATTATAAATAATTTTTCATATCTCCATACCTCATCTATCTTTTGGGATGAATAGTGAATGATGAAATATAAAATTTATACAATAGCTCCTTATTTATGTACAGTATTGATGGGACACCGACTTGGTTTCTGAATTATATTATTCAAATAATAATCTTTTTTTAAATCGTTTAAATTTATCAACTTATTCTATAGTTATATATCGTCGTTCGGAAAGTATTTAATACTAAAATGAATGGATGGTTGAACATTCCACTATGAAATATATTGTTTTACAATTTCTGTATAATGTTAATGTCTATTGTTTTGGAAATCCGTAAAGATTCTATGTTCATCATCATGGAAAAACATGCATGGTCCTTCCAACATAGAGAATCATCCACAATGATCACCTTCGCATAGTGGTAGTGTGTTGTCCAGTTATAATAGTTAATCAATTCTAACAACCTGCTTTATAGCATGTTAGAATATGTCTATGTGAATATTTAATTAATTATTTGATGATAAATGTATATATCAAATTTTTAAAACAATGATAATGTCTCTATATTTTCAATGCTAAAATTAAAATTTCAATCACATAAGAAAGAGTTTGGTTTTTGTTCTCATGAAGTTTAAATTGGTATAGCGAATAAACTATCAACATATATTTATTCATGTGGATTCATTACAATCTCTGCAACAATGAATCACTTTCGATTACGAATTCTCATCCCCTACAAGGTTGTGTAAGCACATGTGTGTCAACTATCCTTATTTACATCTCCATGAAATTGTTTCTCATTTCCATTTTTTTGAGGAAATTGTCTCAATTTTGAGTCATCGTGATAGTTGGATTAGATAGTCATGATATATTCAACACATTGTGCTATTAATATCCGCAAAACACAATAAATCTAAATATATTGGTTTCCAGGGTTCGTGTGACTGTTGCTTAATAAATTCTTTCCTTAACTGGTCCAATGATATAGTGTAGAGGATTCTTGTTCTTGATTGTTATGTTATTAATTTAAAAATAATATCTAAAAGGAGGCATTGAATCATTATTCTTCTTAAGAAAAGGAATTTTTTCACCCCAGGGTGACACACTAAGGTGTACGATTCCATTATCAAGAGTGTTTTGGAGTTTCATTTGAAATTCATTCTTCTCTGTATAGTTTATCAAACTAGTCATTGATACAATATATAATAAATGTTTATGTGATAGTGATCTCAACATGTTAATGATCATCCATTGAAAAATTCTTCGATTCACCATTCTTCTTAACAACAAAAACGGATTCACCTCACAGTGACACACTATGCTGTGTGATTCACATATCATGATTATTCTATAGTTTCTTCTATAATTAATTTGACTCAATGTTGAAAATTTAATATAATCATTTTTAAATTGTTAAAATACCAAGAATTAGTTCTATTGAAAACACAACTTCAAGATTTACAGAATGAATAAGAGTCTACAATGTAAAAACATCATCAAAATCCTAAATAATAGGCATATATTCAATGTTGAGATTTAAAGAAACAATATGTGATAAAGATCCATTTGGAAAATGAAATAAGTGCTACACATTGAATTTGAAATTCTTTATAACTTCATTTTAATAACTACCCCAAATATGAACATAGGTTTATTCAAAATATAAAATGATACATCCTACTATGGAAATTTACAAGAAGTAAGAATATAAAGATCTAGTCCTTTTTGAAGATTACAAATACAAATATATGTATAATCTCAATAATTTCATGAAATTTAAGGCTAAAAACTTATATCATAGAGGAGAAATAATATTTATATGTGATCATTATATGATTGACAGTTCGTTCTCATAAATAAATCCCTCATAATTTAAGATAGAAATAAGAATTCCAGGTCAATTTTAATGTTATAAAGGGAATCATATGGTGGAAAATGAATAATATACTTTAATATTTTACAATTCATATTACCACTTAAATTCATGGTTCTCAAATCACCATCATTGTAAAACCAAAATTTTATGTGTGAGCATTAATCATTAAATTAAAAAGTCTTATAATAATGAAAATCATTCTTATGATGTTTAAATAATGACACATTATTTTAAATATATTTCACCATAGGTTTTTCAGGGTTATTTAATGCCATCATTTATTCAAATCCTTTATAATGTTTCAAAATCTAAATGTTAATTAACCAAATAATATCCATTGAGAGTTTCTATCTTTGTGTTTAGTTTCATTCAGACAAATTTTACAGTTGTGAAGATCATGTTAAAACCCAATAACCCCCCTTTTAATTTTATTACAAATAGAAAATTTCGTTCATAGAAACGTCCAAAATCTAGTACCCAAAGTGGGATCTAATTGTTTTCAAGGACATACAATCACTACCTTTCAAAAGCATCAAGATGAAATCCTATACATAGGATAATCCCCATAGGTTTCTATATAGTTATTTAATCATAATATGTTAAATTAACCAAACCATTCATCAATTCCAACTTCAGATTCCTGATAATTTATTGTATATATTCATATATATATATATATTACATTATTAAAATTTAAAATTCATTAAATATTATAGCATTACATTTCATAAAAGGCATAATGGTTTAGAGTCTTTGGTTAGAAGATACAAAACCATCAAATTTTTGGAATGATATTCCAAATCTATAATAATATTCCTCTCTAATAGAACATTTATTAGAAATAACCTACTAAAAACCATTATTAATATCATTACAAAACAATATATAGGAATGGGATAGATCAAATTCTCATAATGGGTAAATTTGATATAAATGAATCCATTTTCATAAGTGATATAAGAAAATAATACGGGTATAATAGCATGATAATAACATAAATAATCCTATGAAATTATTAAAATATCATAAATCATAAATAATTCCATAAGGCCTCTTTATAAATATTTACATAAGTAAAAAGTGTGTATAATTATAAATAAAAAATCATGATCCATGAGAACAGATTATATGAAGATGACATAAGATTGTTTCATACACATAATAAATAATAATATTTAATATGGAATCACTAACATCCAAGACTATCATAGTGGATTGGGTTCAATATAAATTTCAATATTTTCATAGGGTTTACATTGAGGACACTATTTTTATTTAGAGTCCCTTATTATACTAGGTTCATTCTAAATTATACAATTTATTATATCATCTTATATGAATCACTACCTAATTCATTGGAGGTATATTTTATTTTGGAACCACCATTAATATAATTGAAACCATACATATGTTTACAAAAATATAATTAAACATTATTCATATAATCATAGCATAATCCATTAAAATTAAATGATTTTAATAATTATATCATCATTCCATTATCATAATTAACCCATAGAAATAATTTGTATAGATTCTAAATGGAACAAATTATGTCATCGTAACTTATTTAACCCTTTAGAAGTGATGGGTTTTAGGTAATTATTTTAGAAATATGTCACGACCCCCTTCCATCAAAGATCCCCCTCCTGAGCTGGCAATGGTGAAAGGGAGATAATGACCACGAGTCTCGCCTCTAGTAGGCCTCAGGGTGGCGAGTAGCACCATGGGTATGAGTTTTCACAAATATGGGAGGCATTACCCTTTTTATTATTTAGGATTGGGAAATAGGACAAGTCAACCACAAAAAGGAAAAAAATAATAGTATAGAAATAAACCTAAACCAGTCCCACATGCATGTTTAAATAAATCTTGAAAACAAGTACAAGTACCAGAAAGCTCAAAAGTACAATACCAAAAGAAAACAAGAGTACAACAACTGCAACAACTCCAACTGTCCGACTAGTAGGGAACCACACAGCCCTGGTAGTCCTCCTGAAAACCTGAAAGTAAACGTAGGGTGAGAATACAAGTATACTCAGTAGGGAAACCTAAAACTCACGTGCACATGTGGGGAGACATCCTAATGTCCCGTGAGAAAACAGAAGAACCAAAACCTTGCAAGGGATCTATCCACCAAGCCTCACCAGTCACACTCACCAAGTAACACAAGCAAGTATAGTATATATGAAGAAGAGTATTGGGTACCTAGCACCATTCTCCCACTGGTTATTAATGAAATCCTACGCATCGAACCAATCCCGCCATTCACACCGCAATCCCACTGCCACACCCCTCCCGCAGACACCTGGGCCTCACAACCACACATCCCGCCCGCACACACCCAGGTCTCACAAACCACACATCCCGCCCGCACACACCTGGGCAACATCCCGAAGATTCATGGGAAAACTACCTACCCGAAGAGTCTTGGGCTAAAGTCACACCAATCAAAACCTACCTGAAGACTCTTGGGTGTAAGGTCTCCTCAAGCCATCAAAGCCTATTCCCTAAGAGTCTTGGGGTAAAACCAACCAAATCGAAACCTACCCAAAGAGTTTTGGGTGAAAGGTTGCCTCAAGCCATCACAGCCTATGCCCTAAGAGTCTTGGGATATCTGGGAAAGGGAGCAGAAAAAGCTAATAACCAGCCACTAATGGAAGTGTTGGGAAAAACACCCTCCCCCATGAAATGGTGGTGTTCGGCACTAAGCGCTCAACATGGGTGTGGTGCGACAAAACACAAAGATACAATTATATAAAATATATACCAAACACACAACCCAACCTATGGGTTCTAAACAGAAAGATTGATTATGTTCCTTGGCACTGCTACGATGAAGTATGCACACAACAATAAATCCCAAAACCCCATTTGTGTTTTCATGTTTCAACAGATTTAGTTATCAGTTTCTCAAGTACCAGGGAACTATTAACAACCAAACTGGATCAAACATTCATGAAAAATATCCATTCCATCCACAATGAATGTTAGGTAAAACACAAGCAACCATATACCAACTCTTTAACAAAAGATTATCATAACCATCTTAAATTCATTTCTATCACAAAAATCCCACCATTCATTTATTCCCAAGTTCCACATATAAATTCATTTTTTTCCACATTCCACATTTACATTACCGATCCCCTGTATACAAACCGCCACTTTAACAAAAACACCACCCGTCATTGCATCCCCACTGAAAAACATCATATCACACAACAACCTAGAAATTTCCACTTCCCACATTCCATAACCACCAACCCAACGCTAACATGTTCATTATTCCATTTTGTTCAACCGGGGTGATCATACAAGGGTTCCAGTTTTCATTTAATCAACCAACTTTATGTGATTATCCAATTTCCACATTTCAACAAGTTTCCATCCACAAAACAGTTTAGAAATTAATTTTGCAAGCAAAGGTCCCCAACGACCGTGATTTTCAGTAGGCAGATGCCTTTTCAATTCACAACATAATCAAAGGATAAGAATTGATGGGAAAACAACAAAATCAACACAAGATCCCCAAACCCGTTCTTTAACCAGTTATTATCTTTATTTAATGGTTCAACCATATCTCACGAAAGCAAGAGGATACCCACCCCACATAATGCACAAAAGAGGGAGAGATAAAGATAAGATCCCTACCTGAACAGGTTTTGATGTCCCTCTAAGAGAACAACCACCACAAGGATTTTGATCACTCCTCCTAATGACTACATCCTCCCGTGGATGCTATGACACAACATCACTAACAACCAAGTGAGGCTCTATTAAGGTTTACGTTTTCACTTATCATAGCATAGTAAGGAAGAAACAAAAAGAGGAGATCGAGGGAAAAGAACGAGGTGGAATGTACCATTAAGATGACGTTCGTCTAGGAGTGTCATTCCTTCCAAATATCAGCAACCTCCTTGGTAGGAAACTAAGAATAGGAAGTCTAAGAAGAGGAAAAGGTATGAGGTGCAAGATGTTCATCTTGTCAACACGATCCCGCAGTCACTGACGGATCGACAATCGGAGTCCGGATGAAGAAGTTAGAGGAGGAATACTTCTCGATCGTCCAAGAGTGTCGTCGTGTGACAAAGAAGTGATCAATATAGAAAGTAATCCGCGACCCCTTTCTTATATAGGAAACTAATAGGTAAAACGGTATTTATTTATTAATTAATAGACTATGTGACCGTACACCCATTACGTATTTTGACTGGTCAACACATGACATGTCATGCGGTTTCCACGCGTTTTAATAATAATGATAATTCTATTAATATTTGTTGTTTCGTTGACCCGAGGAATGAGTAAAAAAAGTATTCATCATTGGTCTTTAAATGACCGTCATAATTTCAGGGTTACGATGTCACTAACGGTTCGTCAATATGATACCGTATGAGGGAGATACCTTGGATACAACATCCCATAATAATAATAAAAATCTTTACCCCACTCCACAAAATGTGGGGCCTCCCACATCCTTTTCTCCATGTCCAGCACGCCCCATGATGTACTCCTCTTTTTAAATTATTTATTTTATTGGTTTAAATATTAAATCATTATTTCATTTAATCTATTTCTCTCTCCAATCTAATTCTCTGTTCCAATCTTTATTTTATTGGTGCACCTCCCCTTTTATTTCATAGAATTATTAATATATTTTTCTTCTTCTTTCTCCAATCTCATTAATTCTTTATGAATGTATTTTTCAAAAATTAAGCCAACATTATTATAATAGTTATTTAGTATAACACTTATAACAAAATCCCAATTAAAATTTATTAACTCATCATGAATTATTTTTATTATTAATTTTTATTTTTGACGTTCGCCGCGTTGACTATGACCGACCACCATTACGTCAACCTCCCATTACACACATAATTTATTATTTATGAATCAGAAAGAAACCATGCACCTCCCCACATTGAATTAATTACCTTCAATTTTATTTATTTTATTTCAAAATGATTAAATTAAAAACATTTAATCTAATTAACACTAAAAATTTTCACGCCACCATTATCATTTATTATTACCAAAAAAATTATTATCATAACATGTCTCATGTTTGACCACATCAAAAACTTTTTTTACAAAGTAATAGACCTGAGAGGTCCGGGCCATTACCTTAGATACCTCTCAAAACATTCTCGTCATCGAGAATTACAAACCAACCCAGAAGAAAGAAAGGAACTGAACAACCACTCTGCAAGATACCTCTCAGGGCTCTCATCATAACCGGAAACAACCAACAACCCTAATTATATGAGTAAGTAATTACTTCTCCCAAATCGAGATATTATCCGCTTTAGGCGGCACTGACTCGCCTGCATGAGTTTAATAGCATCCACATTAATGCGTCTCGAATAAGAAATCGGTATTCCGACTTCCATATATTAGGATTTTCAAAACTCACACTACACCCAACACCATACCAACAAAAATAATAAAAAAGCCCGAACACATGGCTTGAGAAATTACTTCTCCCATGTAGAGATATTATCCGCTTTAGGCGGCACTCACTCGCCTGCACGGGTTTAATTGCATCCACATTAATGCATCTCGATTAGGGATCATGTCCTCCTCTTCCCACATGTTAAGACTATTCACACATATTTAAAGGAAAGAGGGAAACATCTTATAATTATAAACTCATGAAAACAAGGTCTAGGCCCAAAGAATGGGCAAGAATGAGTTTAAAAAATAGTATGACACTCCAAAACATAAATGAGAGCATTTAAGTAAAACAGATAAAATCTCTCTCAATCTCTGACCATGCTATTGTTGCCACATCTGTTGCGTTCAACTATCTGTGTCCCACTCCTCTCCCTCTCTGTTGACGTCCACCTCCTCGACCATGTCCCGGTTGGGGTCCTCGAGGTCCTCCCTGTGGTTGGTCACCACTTGCTCCAGCTCCCTTTGGAGGAGTAGGGCCCTGCTGCTGCTGGAAGGGCCTCACCGGCAACTGGTGCTGCTGAGGCGGGCATTGAACCTTCCCACATCCACCGTACTGAGCTCCAGTCAAGCACCGACTCTGAATATGCCCAAAACCTCCACAAGAGAAACACTTCGGTCCTGGGTTCGTGAAAAAGGGATGAGGACTATAAGATCTGAACTGGAACTGCTGGGTCTTGCTCCCCACTGGCCTAAATATGGATGGTCCCGTCGCAGGAGGCCTACTGCTGACTGCCTATCCCTTTGACGAACCCATCTGGACCCCCTCTCGTGGTGCACCTCCCTACGAGTGCATCCTCTCGACAACATATGCTTTCTTCTGTACAGCCATGTACGTCGGAAGGGAGAAGGGGGTGAAAACATACTAGAGGGAAGGACGAAGCGCCTCCTCCAAACGTCTCACCCGAGACTCCTCATCTGGAAAGAGATCAGGAGCAAAGAATAAGAGATTCTTCAACATGATCCACAACTCTTGGACTTACATACTCCCCTGTTGAAGGGAGAGTAACTCCTGCAGCATCTCCGCCTTGATCATGGAAGAATGGAAATCTTCTCGGAACTACTTCTCAAAGTCAGACCACGGAACCTCTATCTATGTCATGTCCCCGAGGTAGAGCATCCACCACTGGCGCGCCGCACATCTCAACTGACTGACTGCTAGGGGAACCCAGTACTCCCTCAGAGCACGGATCTAAGTAAAAGCAATCCCTAGCTCCTCAAAACACCACTCCGTCTCCATATCCAATGTACTACCCACGTACTTCTTGAGGGTTTTTCGCTGGAAAGAATAGAGTGTCTTTTTCCACTGGCTATCTTCCTCCTCTATGTCAATCCTCAACTGATCGACCATATGAATCTACTAGGCCTTGACTGTCTGAGCCACATGAGGATGTTGTCCAGGTGCCATAGTTTTATGGTAAACAAGGAACGCCTAAGCCTGACTATCAAGGATATTTCTCAAGGTTTCATTTTATCACTTTATTTTATTCCCAGAACACCCAAATCAAGTAAAACACAATCATGATGATGCATGTACCGTCCCTAGGGTCTCTACCCTACAATTAATGTAGTCTCACCTAGTTGTTAGGTAGGCTCATAGTCCTTGCATCGGATCACGGGGGGCCCTAAAATCCCGTTTTCTAGCCGGTCTTCCATGGCCTATGTCACACACCAAGATTAACCAACACTGTTTCCCTACCATCCCATGCAATCCTCACTGTGCCTTACTCCAGACTCCATCCTATCTGTAGAGACCCAAAGCCTGACTTACATTGACATTACATTACATTTGCGGAATACTTAGTACATAACAAAAACACACACACAAGGATCGTAATAGTTTAGTGTCTTTGGAAACTCGGAACGTAATCTCCTAATCATGGTGAAAGATCTTCAACATCTCCCATAAAGATCTTCCTTTTTTTACCTAAAACCTTTATTTATATCCTAGGGAAAAGAAAACATAAAAGGGTGAGCTCAAATGCTCAGTAAGGGTAAACAAAAGAAATATCAATCACATCATATTCATAAGAACATAACATTATGGAAATCATAACCTGCAAAAGAGAGCAAATTTCATAACATGGGATAGATCATGGCAGTGAAATGTAATCACAATAATCATAACATAAAACATGAAACTTTGTGGCATTCACACATAATCATAGAGAATCATTTCTTGTTAGTCAAGACTCATTGCCAAGACTATCTTAGTGGACAAAGTCCCTTTCTGAATCGAGTAACCCTCGTTTCAGTCCTGTTTCACTGAACCGGTATAACCTACCATTCCAGCCATGTCTATCTCATGAGATATAAAATCTTTACCCAATGCATTGGAGGGAGATATAGGTCCCACCCATCTTATAATGAATCCTTTCTTATGTGTGCCACATAATCATAAATCATACATCATCGCATAACACATGTAACAAAAATGGGATTCTTGAAACATCATGACATCATAAAAAAATTCATGACAACATAATCAAATCAATGTAATAATAGGGATAAAAATAGAACCCTTTATTATCTTAGATGGAAAATAATTTTGATAAAACACTTGAACTCCATTCTTGAGGAAAATATCCTTTCTTCTTCAAAAACACTTTTCCTTTCTTAACATGTCATACAATTTTAAAATAAAAGAAGTTTATTAAAAATAAACTTGAATACTTGTAAAGGAAGATTCTTGGAAATAATTTTTTTTAGAAATCCATTCATGCCGTATAATTTAAAAAAAACATTCTTCGCACTTTTGTCGGAAAAGTCAAAAAGTACCTCGTACGAAAAATGACAAAAGATTCGTTTCATACATATTACTAAAAACTCACCGAATGGTAAAAATGGATTTAAAAAATTGTAGGTGGATGGAAATAATATAACATATTGATGAAACATGTATGTGGATGATAAAATACACCCCAGTAAATACTAAAGTATAAACAATCTCAGATAAAAATGAGATTGTGATATTTTCCCTTACCTTAGGTCCGACTTGCATTGTGAGTGTCCGAACCTCCTGTATATGATTTAAATCATGTTATTGACTTATTCCAGAATCATATTCATTGTTATTATATCATATATGGTCCACTTATGACTTTATATTACCCGTTCTTTTGTAAATTCATGTTAAAGTAGCGTTTTGGGTAAAATCGTCTCATTTGTCGTTCGTGTTTTTAACTTGTAATTATTCATATGATTACTTAGATCATGATTACTTAATTCCAGAATATAAAACATGATTTATATATATATATTCATAATACACATATATAATAAATCAGTAAATGGAAAGAAATACATTGTTCATGGAGACGGTAGTCCGTACGTACGCATGAACGCTGTTTTCGTTTCCTTATTGAATTGAATGGAATTAAGTAGATAAAATACATATAAATATTAATAATTCCAGATTCATTATTAGGTCATATATTTCATTATTACTTATTATATATACTTTATAATTATTCATGAATGGTTAATCCTTGAGAATGAATCTCATCGCGTCGTGGAGACGGTAGTCCGTACGTACGCACGAGCGATGATATCATTTCCATAATTATTGAAATGAATTGGAGTGGATTATACAATATATCAGAATCAATATGATGTTGTAATAACTATGTATAATTATTCTTTACACCATTATACCCATCCATGTAAGGTGGTGGTGGAAAATAGATTACACCACGGCGTGGAGACGGTATTCCGTACGTACGCACGCGCGGTGATTTCATTTTTCCATGGGATGGATAGAAGGTGAATTAGGTTTGTTTCATATTTATAATAACATATCAGTATGTAAGTAATAATGATGTTATTACTTTATCATGAAACAACTAAAGAAGAAGAAGTTGAAGGAGAAAGAAATTGAAAAGATCGGTAATGAATATTACCTCTTCTTTGGAACGCCTCTTTGAATCCTCCACTTAGGGAACTAAGATTGGTCTTTGAAGAAGACCAGGACCTCTAGGATTATTCTACGGAAGTGGAGAGGAGAAAATGGCAGGGGTTGGCCGAGATTGAGTGCTCAATTTGGTGTGAGGAGGAGGGGGAGGAGGTGCCCTTTTATAAGGGAGGAGAGGGGCACCTTAGGAATATCTCAAAATATTATTTTATATTAAAGTCAAAATCGGTTTATAATGGTTCAAATGGGTCTTATTTCGAAGCTAAAGTGGGGATGGGTCGAAATCCTATCAACCAATAAGATTTAGACAAGTTTAGGGTATTATTTTAACCTTATCAATTAGATTTAACTCTAAGTTAAATAATTTAACTTTTACCGTGTCTTTTTGTTTTCTTTCACTATATGGTTAATAAACTTACTATAACATGCCAAAAGAACCCCAAATTGTATATTATTAATACATATATCCTTATATAAGTTATTTGGCCGAACCTTAGATTTTTAGGAATGAAATAACAATTAATAATATAATATTTTATTTAAAAACTATTTTGTGTCAATTTTGACACTATTTGATATATGATTTTTGTGAAAGTCATAACAGAATTATATGTTCGAAAAAAGGTGATTAAAACAACACTAATATATCATTGTAACCTATAAAATTATTGGAATTCATAAAAAGTCTCAAATTACATTCATTTGAGCATTTATAACATCAATTATGTTAATATTTCTTTAAAAGGGTAATTACTGCATCATCGTTGTGTCATAAATAAATTAATTTATTTAAAGTCTAAAAATTATAAATAAAATATCATTATGTGTGAAATATTTTTAGCTTTCTAATGAATATTTATAGTCGAATTTATATTATGTATAACCCCATATTAAAAATGTTTTAGTTATTAAACTTTGATTTTAACTATTTTAACCCTTCTTTAAATAAATTAGTAATAAATGTCCTAATCTAATCCAAGTGGGCCTAAATGATAATATTCTACACTTAAGGTTGTTTTTGGTCGAGATACACTTGTCCAATAAGATTAGGACATGTGTTAGGGTAATATTAATATCATATTTACCCTTAGTTACCCTATTTACTATTAACCGTGGTAAAAAAAGTAAAAAGTTACTATTCACCAAAAATTATTTTCATCTCATTGAACCACATTTTAGTCCTTGATATTAACCGTGTCTGTCGGATTTTCGAAATTCCATTCACAGAAGCGGTAAAATTATGTTTTATGCAAAATTTAGTTTTTAACCTACCACTTAGTGGTTTCACTATTCATCAAAAATTGAAAGTTTTCAGAAAAATGCCAAAATTTCATCCTAAGCTATATTTCATATTCCGAATTCAAAAATGAAGTATATTTTACCAAATTCATAACATAGAAGTTTCATTAATTAGTTATATAATTAAATCCCACTGTTAAAAAAATAGCGTGTTTTTAAGAAACAATATCTATCAAAAGATTGTCACTTGATTATGTCTGGTTTAAATGTGAAATTACATCCAATGACCAACATTGTATTAAATTGTAAAAATATATTCTAAATATACTTTAAAACAACTCAAAATAATAATTTATCACTATTAATTATTTTGATTAAAAAAGTTGTTTTTTAATTATAATTTAGTACTTTTCACTATTCATCAGAATATGAAAGTTATCCGAAAAGTACCAAAATTTCACCCTAAGCTAATTTCGATATTATGAATCCAGAAATTAATTCCATTTTGAAAAATAAAATATACAAAATTTCAAAAAGTGGTTATTACTATTCATAACGGCTAGTTTTAATAATATTTTAATAGCATATTGTTGTTTAATGAAACTCGTTATTGCGTACTACACATGCTATCGAGGAAGGTCGCGATTGCGTGTAATGCAAGGAAAGTCAAGGATTTGTGTTTTGCAAGCTCCTTTTGATGTAGCGTAAAACACAAGACATTAATAAAATTAAAAAGAATATTTTTCATAAAATCTTGGGCTGTTACATTCTACCCCCCTTAAAATGAATTTCGCCCTCGAAAATCGTCGGGGTTATAAATGGTTTATTATTCGAAAGTTTCTTTAATAGAAACCCACATCGTAAAAAGAAATATCAAAACCAATCTTTAAAAATAAAAGTATGAAACTTAACGGTTACCCAAATAAACTAGTCACTGGGTTTCCACATAGGTGAAAATATGGATATGGAAGAAAAATCTAACCATTATGTTCTGATGGAGAGTGGTAGAGAACATGGCTATGGAAAATCCAGCAATCACAAAGCCATAAATTTGTGACGATCTAAGGTACCATCTGATTCATCAGATATAAGATCACTAGGACAACATTTTTGGTTTTCAAGATCGTTTCCCTAATGTTAAAGAATTTGAATTAGAATAAATACTTACTTTATTTTGGTAAAATCTCACTGTTGTTCGTGCCTTTAACAATTTCCACTTCATCTCTTAAATAAATGAAGTTGAATTTGTTATTCGTGAAGTGTTAGCAGATCATGTGATAGAATGACGGGTCATTCCATCTGTCTCAAACAAAAGGTTAGCAAAAAAAAATTATATACATAAGTCGATCTATAGTAAGATTAATCATATATGGTTCCTAAAATGGACTTATAAATCATATTTCACACAACTTAATATAATAAAACTAGTTTCTACTAAACAGGGACTTCTTGTAGGCTAGTGGTAGGCGATAAAGGCCAGTCGCACTTCGGTTGTGGGTTCGATTCCCACAGCCTTGTCCGACGCGATGGGCTGTCGCCCGTCCTGCAGGTTGTCCTTTTTCTAAAACTATATTACTATAACATCCCATCAATAATATCGAAAAAAAACTTCTATCCTTAAACAATGCTAAATTATTCCAACATAATCCATTCCAATCTTTAGGCTTACCCATAATACTGCAGTCCACTCTCATAATATAGTGAAAACAATTACCAGAGATTTAATACCATCGTTGATCCCCATAAGATATGTCTTGTTGGTCACATTCTAAACATTCAAAGTCCTTAATCATGTATTCTCTTGAATACCTTAGTGAAAACATGAATGAAGTTTAAAGTTAACACTTTCCACATACCAAAATCCTCAAAATTCTATATACTCAAACCATGATATCACTTAGTCCTTATATCAATCATGAGCTCATGAATACTATTAAACATTTCATTTTCTCGTTTTCCCTTCATTATGCTCATATCATCTTATTTCCAAAAAATATCTCAATCACTTTGAATACCACATCAATAAATATTGCAATACTCAATGATACAACATTATATTGGAATCCCATTACATAAACACTTAATCATTCCACCACATCGTTGTCATATTCAACATTGCCAATAGTGATCACATGTGACTTCCCTTTGTCCTTTGCCTTCAGTGGTTGCTCATGTTGATCATCACTAACCCTTGGATTAGGGCATTTATTAGCATAATGACACATTTCCTTGCACTTGAAGCATTGAAGTGTTGGTGGTGCGTTCTCTGTAGTGTTTGCTTTATTCACATCATTAGAAACCCTTTTTCCATTACTTCGACACTCAACTGCTCGATGACCTTCCTTTCCACACTTAAAACATTTTCTAGTCCCTTTAAGACAATCACCACCATGCTTCTTTCCACACTTTGTGCATAAGGAAATATTCATCTTCTTTTCACCATTATTCTGAGATTTCTCCTTGAACTCCATCTTTCGTTTCTTGTCAAAACCATGAGATGGATATGTAACACCAACTTCCATTTCTACCTTGATAGCACAACGCACAATTTCTTCATAGATACTAAAGTCTCTTATAGCTAATGCCCTTCGAATACTTGGTTTTAAGCCACTGAAAAATCGATCAACTTTACTTTCAGGTTGGAGGATAATGCCAGATGCATACCTTGCAAGTCTTGCAAAATTCGCTTCGTATATACCAACAGATTCATCATCCTTTTGCTTTAGTTCAAGAAACTCCTTCTCCATCTTTGTTCGAAGAATACGAGGGAAGTACTTATTGAAAAATAAGTTCTTGAACTCGTCCCATTCCATGGACTCAATTTCATCTCTTTGCCTTGTATTCTTGATAAGATTCCACCATTGATCAGCTTCACCTTCCAAACGATATACTGCTAAGATGACTTTACCATGTTCAGAACATTGAAGAACTGAAAATATCATTTCAGTGGTACTGATCCATTTTTCAGCAACAAGTGGATCAGAAGACCCACTGAAAGACGGTGGACGTTGCCTCATGAAGGACTCAATAGAATATTGTTCCCTTCTCTGCTCATTTGGAAGTCCAGAATGATTCATAGCTTGTGTAAGTATAGAAATATGATTTTGCACTCCATCTCCCATAACATTTGTTTGTTCAGGAGGACAATCATTTCATTGTCCATTGCATTGATCAACACGGTTCCTTCGGGTTCCAACCATCGTCTAAAACCCAAAAAGAATAGTGTGAGAGGTAAAAATCATGCTAGGGAAAACAACATAATAAAGGGGGAGTACCTTCAATATCTAACATCTTAGGTTTAATTCTATGATCGTTAGTGTAGTTCTATTACTATAACCTATACGTATACTTAACCTTAGGGACATCCCTAGACATACCGTAGAAATATCTCTAGGGATCTCACTAACGTTTTCGCATCCTAGTTTCCAAAGGTTGACTAAAACTTTCCTCTGATACCAACTGTAGAGACCCGAAGCCTGACTTACATTGACATTACATTACATTTGCGGAATACTTAGTACATAACAAAAACACACACACAAGGATCGTAATAGTTTAGTGTCTTTGGAAACTCGGAACGTAATCTCCTAATCATGGTGAAAGATCTTCAACATCTCCCATAAAGATCTTCCTTTTTTTTACCTAAAACCTTTCTTTATATCCTGGGGAAAAGAAAACATAAAATGGTGAGCTCAAATGCTCAGTAAGGGTAAACAAAAGAAATATCAATCAAATCATATTCATAAGAACATAACATTTTGGAAATCATAACCTGCAAAAGAGAGAAAATTTCATAACATGGGATAAATCATGGCAGTGAAATGTAATCACAATAATCATAACTTAAAACATGAAACTTTGTGGCATTCACACATAATCATATAGAATCATTTCTTGTTAGTCAAGACTCATTGCCAAGACTATCTTAGTGGACAAAGTCCCTTTCTGAATCGAGTAACCCTCATTTCAGTCCTATTTCACTGAACCGGTATAACCCACCATTCCAGCCATGTCAATCTCATGAGATATAAAATCTTTACCCAATGCATTGGAGGGAGATATAGGTCCCACCCATCTTATAATTAATCCTTTCTTATGTGTGCCACATAATCATAAATCATACATCATCGCATAACACATGTAACAAAAATGGGATTCATGAAACATCATGACATCATAAAACAAATCATGACAACATAATCAAATCAATGTAATAATAGGGATAAAAACAGAACCCTTTATTATATTAGATGGAAAATAATTTTGATAAAACACTTGAACTCCATTCTTGAGGAAAATATACTTTCTTCTTCAAAAACACTTTTCCTTTCTTAACATGTCATACAATTTTAAAATAAAAGAAGTTGATTAAAAATAAACTTGAATACTTGTAAAGAAAGCTTCTTGGAAATAATTTTTTTTAGAAATCCATTCATGCCCTATAATTTAAAAAAACATTCTTCGCACTTTTGTCGGAAAAGTCAAAAAGTACCTCGTACGAAAAACGACAAAAGATTCCTTTCATACATATTACTAAAAACTAACCGAAGGGTAAAAATGGATTTAAACAATTGTAGGTGGATGGAAATAATATAACATATTGATGAAACATGGATGTGGATGATAAAATACATCCCAGTAAATACTAAAGTATAAACAATCTCGAATAAAAATGAGATTGTGATATTTTCCCTTACCTTAGGTCCGACTTGCTTTGTGAGTGTCTGAACCTCCTGTATATGATTTAAATCATGTTATTTACTTATTCCAGAATAATATTCATTGTTATTATATCATATATGGTCCACTTATGACTTTATATTACCCGTTCTTTTGTAAATTCATGTTAAAGTAGCGTTTTGGGTAAAATCGTCTCATTTGTCGTTCGTGTTTTTAACTTGTAATTATTCGTATGATTACTTAGATCATGATTACTTAATTCCAGAATATAAACCATGATTTATATATATATATTCATAATACACATATATAATAAATCAGAAAATGGAAAGAAATACACCGTTCCTGGAGACGGTAGTCCGTACGTACGCATGAACGCTGTTTTCGTTTCCTTATTGAATTGAATGGAATTAAGTAGATGACATACATATAAATATAAATAATTCCAGAATCATTATTAGGTCATATATTTCATTATTACTTTTTATATATAATTTATAATTATTCATGAATGGTTAATCATTGAGAATGAATCTCATCGCGTCGTGGAGACGGTAGTCCGTACGTACGCACGAGCGATGATATCATTTCCATAATTATTGAATTGAATTGGAGTGGATTATACAATATATCAGAATCAATATGATGTTTTAATAACTATGTATAGTTATTCTTTACACCATTATACCCATCCATGTAAGGTGGTGGTGGAAAATAGATTACACCACGGCGTGGAGACCGTATTCCGTACGTACGCACGCGCGGTGATTTCATATTTCCGTGGGATGGATAGAAGGTGAATTAGGGTTGTTTCATATTTATAATAACATATCAGTATGTAATTAATACTGATGTTATTACTTTATCATGAAACAACTAAAGAAGAAGAAGTTGAAGAAGAAAGAAATTGAAAAGATCGGTAATGGATATTACCTCTTATTTGGAACGCCTCTTTGAATCCTCCACTTAGGGAACTAAGATTGGTCTTTGAAGATAACCAGGACCTATAGGATTATTCTAGGGAAGTGGAGAGGAGAAAAGGGCAGGGGTTGGCCGATCTTGAGTGCTCAATTTGGTGTGAGGAGGAGGGGGAGGAGGTGCCCTTTTATAAGGGAGGAGAGGGGCACCTTAGGAATATCTCAAAATATTATTTTATATTAAAGTAAAAATAGGTTTATAATGGTTTCAAATGGTCTTATTTCGAAGCTAAAGTGGGGATGGGTCGAAAGCCTATCAACCAATAAGATTTAGACAAGTTTTGGGTATTATTTTAACCTTATCAATTAGATTTAACTCTAAGTTAAATAATTTAACTTTTACCGTGTCGTTTTGTTATCTTTCACTATATGGTTAATACACTTACTATAACATGCCAAAAGAACCCCAAATTGTATATTATTAATACATGTATCCTTATCTAAGTTATTTGGCCGAACCATAGATTTTTAGGAATAAAATAACAATTAATAATATAATATTTGATTTAAAAACTATTTTGTGTCAATTTTGAAACTATTTGATATATGATTTTTGTGAAAGTAATAACAGAATTATATGTTCGAAACAAGTTGCTTAAATCAACACTAATATATCATAGTAACCTAGAAAATTAGTGGAATTCATAACAAGTCTCAAATTACATTCATTTGAGCATTTATAACATCAATTATGTTAATATTTCCTTAAAAGGGTAATTACTGCATCATCGTTGTGTCATAAATATATTAATTTATTTAAAGTCTAAAAATTATAAATAAAATATCATTATGTGGGAAATCTTTTTAGATTTCTAATGAATATTTATAGTCGAATTTATATTATGTATAACCCCATATTAAAAATGTTTTAGTTATTAAACTTTGATTTTAACTATTTTAACGCTTCTTTAAATAAATTAATAATAAATGTCATAATCTAATCCAAGTGGGCCTAAATGATAATATTCTACACTTAAGGTTATTTTTGGTCGAGATAAACTTGTCCAATAGGATTAAGACATGTGTTAGGGTAATAGTAATATCATATTTACCCTTAGTTACCCTATTTACTATTAACCGTGGTAAAAAAAGTAAAAAGTTACTATTCACCAAAAATTATTTTCATCTCATTGAACCAAATTTTAGTCCTTGATATTAACCGTGTCTGTCGGATTTTCAAAATTCCATTCACAGAAGCGGTAAAATTATGTTTTATGCAAAATTCAGTTTTTAACCTACCACTTAGTGGTTTCACTATTCATAAAAAATTGAAAGTTTTCAGAAAAATGCCAAAATTTCATCCTAAGCTATATTTCATATTCCGAATTCAAAAATGAAGTATATTTTACCAAATTCATAACATAGAAGTTGCATTAATTAGTTTTATAACTAAATCCCGCTGTTAAAACAAATAGCGTGTTTTTAAGAAACAATATCTATCAAAAGATTGACACTTGATTATGTCTGGTTTAAATGTGAAATTACATCCAATGACCAACATTGTATTAAATTGTAAAAATATATTATAAATATACTTTAAAACAACTAAAATTAATAATTTATCACTATTAATTATTTTGATTAAAAATGTTGTTTTTTAATTATAATTTAGTAATTTTCACTATTCATCAGAATATGAAAGTTATCTGAAAAGTACCAAAATTTCACCCTAAGCTAATTTCGATATTACGAATCCAAAAATTAATTCCATTTTGAAAAATAAAATATAAAAAATTTCAAAAAGTGGTTAGTACTATTCATAACGGCTAGTTTTAATAATATTTTAGTTGCATATTGTTTTTTAATGAAACTCGTTATTGCATACTACACATGCTATCGAGGAAGGTTGCGATTGCATGTAATGCAAGGCAAGTCAAGGATTTGTGTTGTGAAAGCTCCTTTTGACGTAGCGTAAAACACAAGACATTAATAAAATTAAAAAGAATATTTTTCATAAAATCTCGGGCTGTTACACTATCTCTCAACAACCTCCCTCAGATACCATTCTGTCACGACCCCCTTCCATCAAAGATGTCCCTCCCGAGCTGGCAATGGTGAAAGGGAGATAGTGACCCCTGAGTCCCACCTCCAGTAGGCCCCGGGGTGGCGACTAGCACCAAGGGCATGTGTTTTCCCAAATATGGGAGGCATTACCCTTTTTATTATTTAGGATCGGGAAATAGGACAAGTCAACCACCAAAAAGGAAAAGAACAAGAGTATAGAAATAAACCCAAAAAATTCCCACATGAATGTTTAAATAAATCATGAAAACAAGTACAAGTACCAGAAGGCTCAAAAGTACAATACCAAAAGAAAACAAGTGTACAACAACTACAACAACTCCAATTGTTCGACTAGTAGGGACCCGCACGGCCCTGGTAGTCCTCCTGAAAACCTGAAAGTAAACGTAGGGTGACTATACAAGTATACACAGTAGGGAAACCTAAATTCACGTGCACAAGTGGGGAGACATCCTAATGTCTCATGAGAAAACAGAAGAACCAAAACATTGCAAGGAATCTATCCACCCATCCTCACCAGTCACACTCACCATGTAACATAAGCCTGTATAGTATATAAGAACAAGAGTATTGGGTACCCCACACCATTCTCCCACTAGTTATTAAAGACATCCTATGCATCGAACCAATCCCTCCATTCACACCGCAATCCCACCGCCACACCCCGCCCGCAGACACCTGGGCCTCACAACCACGCATCCGGCCTGCACACACCTAAGCCTCACAAACCGCACATCCCGCTTGCACACACCTGGGCCTCACCCCGAAGATTCTTGGGAAAACAACCTACCCGAAGAGTCTTGGGCTAAAGTCACACCAATCGAAACCTACCCGAAGAGTCTTGGGTGTATGGTCAACTCAAACCATCACAGCCTATGCCTGAAGTGTCTTGGGTTAAAAACACCCAAATATAAAACTACCCGAAGATTCTTGGGTGTAAGGTTGCCTCAAGCCATCGCAGCCTATGCCCGAAGAGTTTGGGGCTATCCGGGAAAGGGGGTAGAAAGGCGCTAATAACCAGCCACCAATGGAAGTGTTGGGAAAAACACCCTCCCCCATGAAATGGGGGTGTTCGGCACTAAGCGCTCAACATGGGTGTGTTGCGACAAAACACAAAGATACAATTATATAAAATAACTACCAAACACACAGCCCAACCTATGGCTTTTAAACTGAATGATTGAGCACGTGCCTCAGCACTGCTACTACAAAGTATTCACAGAACAATCAGTCCCAAAACCCCATTTGTGTTTTCATGTTTCAATAGATTTAGTTATTAGTTTCTCAACTATCGGGCAACTATTAACAACCAAACTGGATCAAACATTCATGAAACATATCCCTTCCATCAACTACAAAAGTTAGGTAAAACACAAGCAACCGCATACCAACTCTTTAACAATATATTATCATAACCATCTTAAATTCATTTCCATCACAAAAACCCCACCATTCATTTATTCCCATGTTCCATATATAAATTCATTTTTTCCACATTCCACATTTCCATTACCGATCCCCTATATACAAACCACCACTTTAACAAAAACACCACTAGTCATTGCATCCCCGCTTCTAAACATCATATCACACAAAATCCCAGAAATTTCCACTTCCTACATTCCATAACAACCAACTGAACACCAACATGTTCATTATTCCATTTTGTTCAACCGGGGTGATCATACAAGGGTTCCAGTTTTCATTTAATCAAAAAACTTTATGTGACTATCCAATTTCCACATTTCAACAAGCTTCCATCCACAAAACAGTTTAGAAATTAATTGCGCAAGCAAAGGTCTCCAACGACTATGATTTTTAGTAGGCAGAAGCCTTTTCAATTAACAACATAATCAAAGGATAAGAATTGATGGGAAAACAACAAAAGCAACACAAATTTCCCAAACCTGTTCTTTAACCAGTTGTTATATTTAATTAATGGTTCAATCGTATCTCACTAAAAAAAGGGACACCCACCCCGCATGATGCACAAAAGAGGGAGAGACAAAGGTAAGATCCCTACCTGAACAGGTTTTGATGTCCCTCTTCCAGAACAACAACCATAAGGATTTTGATCACTCCCCCCAATGACTACATCCTTCCGTGGACGATGCGGCACAACATCACTAACAACCAAGAGAGACTCAATTAAGTTTTAAGTTGTCACTTATCATATCATAGCATGGAGGAAACAAAAAGAGGAGATCGAGGGAAAAGAACGGGGTAGAATGTACAATTAAGATGACGTTCGTCTAGGAGCGTCGTTCCTTTCAAATATCAGCATCCTCCTCAGTAGGTAACTAAGAAGAGGAAGTCAAAGAAGATGAAAAGTAACGAGGTGCACGATGTTCGTCTTGTCGACACGATCCCACAGTCATTGACGGATCGACTATCAGAGTCCGGATGAAGAAGTTAGAGGAGGAATACTTCTTGATCGTCCAAGAGTGTCGTCGTGCGACAATGAAGCGATTGATGTACAAAATAATCCGCGACCCCTTTCTTATATAGGAAATGAATAGGTAAAACGGTATTTGTGTATTAATGAATACACGGTGTGACCGTACTCCCATTACGCATTTTGACTGGTCAACACATGACACGTCACGCGGTTTCCACGCGTTTTAATAATAATGATAATTCTATTAATATTTGGTGTTTCATTGACCCGAGGCATGAGTCAAAGAAAATATTCATGATTGGTCTTTAAATGACCATCATAATTTCAGGGTTACGCTGCCACTGACGGTTCGTCAATCCGATATCGTATGAGGGAGATACGTTGGATACAAAATCCCGTAATAATAATAATAATCTTAAACCCCCTCCACAAAATGTGGCGCCTCCCACTTCTTTTTCTCCATGTCCAACACTCCCCAAGATTGAATCCACTTTTTTAATTATTTTTTTTTGTTGGTTTAAATATAAAATCATTATTTCATTTAATCTATTTCTCTCTCCAATCTAATTCTCTCTTCCAATCGTTATTTTATTGGTGCGCCTCCACTTTTATTTCATAGAATTATTAATATATTTTTATTTTATCTCTCCAATATCATTAATTATTTATTAAGGGATTTTTCAAAAATTAAGCCAACATTATTATAATAGTTATTTAATATAACACTTATAACAAAACCCCAATTAAAATTTATTAACTCATCACCGGTTATTATTATTATTAATTATTATTTTTGGCGTTCGCCGCGTTGACTATGTCCGACCACCATTATGTCAACCTCCCATTACACACATAATTTATTATTTAGGAATCAAAAAGAAACCATGCACCTCCCCTCATTGAATTAAGTACATTCAATTTTATTTCTTTTATTTCATAATGATTAAATTAAAACCATTTAATCTAATTAACACCAAAAATTTTCACGCCACCATTATCAATTATTATTACCAAAAAATTTATTATCATAACACGTGTCGTGTTTGACGACATCAATTTTTTTTTACAAAGTAATGGAACGGAGAGGTCCGGGCCATTACAAAGTATCATCAGTAAAGGTAATCCATAAAATTATATGGAATCAATAGAAAATACCCCCAATAAAACATAAGATTATTTAAAGTATGTTTAATTAAATCTAATATTCCATTAAAAGAACATTATAATGTTTTTTGGAAAACATGTGAAAATTTTCAATTTATTTTGGTAATATTTTATCAAAAAAATACAATAATATAAGGAAATATATTTTCATTTAATGTCACCATGAGAAATTTTAAGGTCATATCAAAAAGAATTAATTTTAATGATAATAATAAATTAAATTAATACCAAAAATGTTAAAAGTGATCATTATTTAAAGACATTGTTATGGTGTCAAAAAAAAAATGTTTGGGAAATTTATCTCTAAAAATACATTATTTATCTTTTTAAAATAAAATAAAATAATATATAAAAGAAAATTTTAAAATTATCTATGTAATGACAACAAATCCATTAAAAGTTTTTTTGATAATGGATATTGAAGAAAAATATCGATCGCCAAAGTGGAAATATTGCCATCTTTTATTTCAAAAAACATCTTCTTAAGGATTTTATGTACATAAAAATGGAAAATTATAACAATATAAAAAATTCAAGGATTAACCATATGATAATAAAACACATTGTTTATAAATGTTATAAACCATATAATATGACTCAATGTAATTTTAGAATAGCATATCCTCAAAAAATGATTCTAATGTAAACTCTTACTTAGTATCTCGTATTTCTTCATAAAAAACCAAATATCATATATACTAAATATATAATTATCGTAAATATATTAAATGTTTATTTTAATATAAAAAATACAATGTATCTTTCCTTTATTATTTCCATTTTTTATTAACAATTTCATCAATAAAAAAGTGGACTCACGTGAATAATAGTCTTCCATTCTATGTAATTTGGGTTTGGAGGTTCTGGTACTTGCTTCTCTATTATGGTTTCAACAACTCTAGAATAATAATCAAGAAATAATTATCATATTAATTAATTTTATTCATTTTATAAAAAATATAATAAATAGGTGATGTGTAATCAGTCACATTATATTATAGAGAGTGTACTTCATATATAATGCTAAGGGTTGCTAACACTTTTTCATCAATTGAACAAAAATAATGGTAAATAATAGTGAACAATTATAAAATATTTATTATATATAAAATTTGATATATATTCATTATGTATATCTTTATTACCATCCATGTAAAGAGGAATGAAAAATTGAATTACATTACATTATCGTGGTGGTAGTCCTTATGTATAACACGCGATGTTATCATTTTCCAACATATTAGAGATTAATAAGACATAATAAATATAGTATCCTAAAACATTCCCTCATAAATAATTTCAAAATACAAAAAAATTACATTTCTATATTTCATACAGAAAAATTTGACAAAAATTTCACTACCGAAAAAATACAACATCAAATGGAAATATTGTATTATATAATAATTAAAATACATTTTTGGATTATATTTTTGGAGAATTAGGAAATAATATTACAAAAAAATGTCCACTTCTTCAAATGATATTTTCTACCACTTATCCAAACACTTATTATTTCATAAGAATTCCTCATCATCATCTATATTAAAAACTCTTATAAATAATTCAATTAATATATTTTTTAATAACTTATTGAAAACAAATAATAATAATGGTGATATCAAATTTTTAGAAAGTATGAACGTAAGTAAATTTGTGAGAAAAATATAAGAATAAGTTCATGATGACATAATCAAATAACATTATCATAACATAAGAGAAATCATACCAATCAATACATGTATCACCAATCAAGAAATATAGAACAAGGATATACAAATTTCAGAAGTCATAAGAATCAAAACTCATGAGCCATGTGACATAAATTTTATTAAATGGAATCATTAAAAAAGGGTATATTTTCATCAATGATAAACATTAAAATATTTTATGTAAACATATTCACATTAGCTTACCGGGTAGATTTATAATATTTCAATACACACGCATATAAATCATAGATAAAACAAGTAGGTAATATGTAACAACATTTTAAAATCACTCTTAAAATAAATATTAGAAATGGACTAACTATACTGTCAATTTCCACACACAATGCAACTTATGCCAATATAAAATACAACCATACATGGTTAAACACAAAACTACCCATCATTGGTTAAAAATGTAACCATCCATCCATTTTTTATAATAGAACCAACCATCGTCATAAAAATTTCTAATGAACTATAACAGTAATAATGTATGTAGATCATGAATTCCATTATAAAACACATAAAAATAACCACTATTCCTTTAATAACTTGATTATCCCCTCGAAAAAATAGGAACCATACAAATCATTTTGAGAAAACTAAAATTTTTCATTAGAGTGACATCAAAATATTTCATCTTGGATGGAAAGTGATTTTGAATGATCACATTCTCCATTTTTTAAAGAATGTTACATAATCCATTTTTAAAAAATAAAAAACATTCAAAAACATTTTCTATGAAAATATCCTTGTAAAAATATAATTAATGTTTTATATATCATTTGAAACAGTTCTTGTAGAATATATATGTTCTAAATTTGAAAAAAAAAATCAATACATTAAAAATTCTAAAAACATTATATGAAAATGGTTTTAGAAACATATAAATTACCCTTTAAAGACTATTAAAACATATCAATTTAATGTTTTTAAATAATTTGACATGGAGGTAAATGTGTTTTTTGATTAAAAGAGACATAAAGATGAATTTTAATTAAATTATTTTCGCAATCGTTTTACGTACCAAATAGATGAAGGTGTCACTATTACATTAATACATGTTGACTAATCAGATTAGAATAAATTTTAATTTTAATTTTATTAAATTATTATATAATTTTATTGAATAAAAATTAAATAAAATACAACACTGATTAAAAATGAAATTTTAACTTAAAACCATTCCTACATTGATAAATTTTAAATCATAATAACTTTGTAAGAATAACATATAATGGATAAATAAAAAACATTAAAGTAGCAAGATTAATCATATAACATAAAAATGGATAGCAGATAAACCACAAAAAAATAATATGGTGGTACAAAATAATATAGTTCCTGAAGAAAACAATTTTATTTGATCAATACTTACAATGATCGTAATGTTGAAGTGAAAATAATCAATGAATCAAAAATGATAAAAAATAAAAATCTGAATTAAACTATTTAATCAAACATAATATTTTAGTTATTCATTAAACAAAATATAATTTCATAATAAATTTAAATTTTAATTAATATGACCCAATGTATAGAAATAGAGTTATGAAATTTTATAACCCTGGGTAAAGTTCACGTAAAATCCAATTAGTTGAAATATGTCGAATTGCAACATAAAAAAAATGAATTAAAATTAATTCGTTATATTACATGTAAAATCGTTAGTACATACAGATTGTAAATGAGATTATGTTCATAATAATTAAATATACCTTAATGAATCAAATTTGAGATAAAATCCCTTATGACTTTGCGAATTTATAGATCATAAACTAATGTAAAAGAGCACCACATAGTTATTTACAAATCCAGATTTTTCATGAAAATATTCATAAATTACATTCATAAGTAGTATATATACTACCAAATAAGAAAAATCTATGAATATAGCTTATGTACCATAGATGTAAAAGTGAGTCAAGAAACCCTTATAAAGTTCATTTGATGGATGTAATGATCAATCAGTGAAGAAATTTTGTGTGAAATTTATAAATCTAAATAACAGTAGGGTAAAAAATATATAAAAATATAGTTATTTTACCCCTATTAATGAAGTAATAGAATAAATTATTAATACATTTAACATAATGGATGGAAATTGACATAAAACCCAGTTACCGATAGTCTATATTTTCCTTGAATGTCCTTCTGCTCGTGTATAATAAACTTATATAAATTAATTGAATTGTTCAAAACCATTTAACTTTTAATTACCATAAACATAAATAATTTTATTTATATAATTTTATGGTAATATTAATATACCTAATTAGTTATGTCTATGTAGGGTGTTTTGAGGATGTTCAGTTCATTGTTTCAAAATAAGCTTGGAGTGTTAATCATAATTAATGTATTCATTGTTACATCATCACCAAAATATATATATTGAAAAATTTATCATATTCATTCATTAATTATAATTATAAATCAATTAATTATTTTTTATGAAAATTTAGCTATGTATTAGTCATTTCGACAGTTGAATCATACACATGCAAGAGTAACAATTCAATTTTTAAACGATCTTATTGAATGAAGGTAAGGGTTTTAATATCATTTCAGAATAATAATTATAAAATAAATAAAATATTAGAATTAATATATATATATATATATATATATATATATATATATCATCAACATGATTTTCTGATTAAAAAATCAATCATATTGGATAATGGAGGTGGTATTCTACATGTAGCACAAATGCCATTATAATTATTTAGAGATTGAAAAGGTAAGACAAAAAATGACATATTATATTTTCATTATGATAAATATGATATTAATACCATAATTAGGTCTCATAAATTCATTAAATATATATTATTTTTTCTTCCATGGAATTGTTTTATGAAAAAAATTACATTGATTCATGATGCATCCATCCTCCATATATTGGAGTGATGTTATCAAATCCCATATAAACATGATTTTAAAAAGGGTAAATATAATATAAAAACACTATATGTATAATTATGTTAAAATATATTATTAACATTTATATACATTCATTAACGTTAATATTATAAAAATATATGAGAGGTGATGTTGAAAAATAAACAACATCAGTCCATGAGACTGATGTCCTACGCACACATGAATGATGATTTTTTATAACAATTAGTGAAACTAAATATGGATCCACCTTACTATATTAACATAGTATCAAATAATTATATGGGTTATACATCTATTATTATGTCAATAAAATTTAATAATATTTTCTTTAGGTGGAGGTATAAATAAAATAAAAATTCACAGTTATGTATGATACCTCTTCATAGAACTACCTCCTAAGGTAAGCACCAAATGCCTTCTTTGGATGTGTTTTTTATCAAAATAATGGATATAGGTCTCGGGAAGCGAGGTTACGAAGGTATTATTGAAGTAATGTGTCAATAAAAGATGTTTTAACTGTGTGAATAGTTGATAAGTGGGGTGGCCTTTTATAAGTGAGGTGAGAGGTACACTTGTAATTTTTGAAATGAAAAATGTATACCCACATTTTCAACCTAAAAAAGCATTCAAAATGAACCATTATTAAGAATTATAAATTATAAAGTCAAAATATTTCTATAAAAAATATTTTAAACAATTTTTTAGTTCATTTAAACCATTATCATTTTTGTTTAACACCCCCACCCAAACCATGTTAAACACATTTTGACCTTATTCATGCTAAATAATTTTTTCTACTTTCACTATTAATCATGGTAAAACACAAGATAACGTTATTATATAATACAATCTACTCAAATTACAAATAATTAATGAATTTTAAAATTTTAATTCCTATACGTGTACAATTATAACTTAAAAAAGTACTCACAGTCACAATAAAATTGTTGTTTTACATTAGTGTATTTTTTGAACTAAAATCACATTTTATATTAACTCAAATACAAGTAACAATAATAGTATAAATATAAATTAATATTTATTGAAAAAATTTATTTAAATTTATTTTATAACATTCGTAAATATTAGTTGTTTTAATTTATTAACATGGATAGACAATATGCACATTAATGAAAGTTTTCATAAAAATCTTTTCTAAACACCAAAATAAACTTATATTGATATCCAGTATATAGTTCATTAAACATAAATACATTGGGTTAAATATAAATTTGATTTAATCATGTAAAATTAAATAATGTTAAAAAAATAATATATTATAATTACTTAGTTTATTTAACAGAAATGACATTTTTTTTGAAAATCAGTTTCTTCATTATTCATCAAAATAACAATATTTTCCAAAAAATAAACAAATTTCACATGAATATAAATTTTATATTATTGGTTAAAAATAATAATAAATTTATATAATAAATTTTATAAACATTGTAATATATAATTATAATATTTTCTAATCAAATAATGATTTGTTTTGAAAAAAAAATCATATTTTTGAAGAATAATATTAAATTAATAAAAAATGATTTATTATATTCTATGAATTTATAAATATTTTATATTGAGTTTTAAATTTATTAATATATTTCATAAATAAGTTATTACTTTGAATACACTCCAATTTAATAACTCGGTTATAAAAAATATATATGAAATCATGTCATTACATAGTTTATTTAAGCTTGTTGTTGCTTGCCTTGTACGCTATCGATAATACTCTTTTTTTAAAATTTCATAAAGTTACATAGGATTTACATAATATAGAAGTATAATTTAGTAATAAATATCATATATATACATTAAATACATCTATATAACTAACAACTAATTTTTGTGTTGGTAAATGAATCAAACCACTTTGAGGAGGTTTTAGTTTGCACTCAAACCTAAGGGTTGTTTTGTTTTCCATTCAGTTGAATGTGGGAGAATAATTTTTGTCCAACAATCATTATAAAATATAATTATTTTTATTATTCTATAATAAATATGTTATAATGAATAATATATATTTATATAATGTATAATAATATATATACATTGGAAGAGTCGGTGAATTTGATTACCTCTTCTTTCAGAGGAGCCTTTTGGCACACACCATAAACCAGCATATGATGATCTTAGGGAAAAAACAAGATATCAAGAATCAAGGGAACTAATCATGTATGGTTTTGGTATTAATTCGTTGTCATATTGTTATCAAACATAAATAATTGTGGATAATAATATTTTCCCATTTACAATTGAGAAGCTGGATAAAAATGGAATTACAAAAATGATTTAAATAATATAAAGTCAATTTCTTATGAAAGTGTCTGAAAAATAGATATATTTTAACGGTATTGTAGTATATGGTCCAAATGTCCTAAACAAATAATATTTAAATATGTTTATGTTGAATATTTTAAAATATTTCTTTATTTAAATCTTATTAAACCCTTTTAAACCGTAAATATAGAGACAAAATTTTACCAATTTATCAATTAATTTTAAAAAAAAATAATTTTTACCCACTTAAATTATATTAAATTATATGATTTAAATTATTTAACCCATTTTAGAAAATTCAAATTTTACAATTTGTAAAATAAATATAAAAATTTTTATGAAAAAATGAAACAAATACTTTTTTTAAAAAATAAATATTAAACAATAGGATTGGATTTATTCTTATTACATGACTAGTAAAACCAGTATATAAGTGTAAAAGATATTAATTTAATATATAATCAAAATATAAAACTAAAATAAATCAAAAATATACATTTATTTAATTTATTAAGATAAAAATACATTATGCATGTATGAAAAAACCAACGAAAAATATATTATTACATTTTATAGATTTTATTATATTTTATAAAAAATTTATATTCAGAGAATGAATATTTTAAAAATCAAATATATAATTTACAATAATTTATTTAATATTATTAATAACCCAAAATCTAATACCATTGAACAAAAAATAAAATTTAATAATATTAGATCAATATTTTAAATCGATTTGATTAAACATAGTGTTGTGTGAATAGAATGTTACCAATGAAATAAAATTTATATAAAGTGAAGTATATCAAAGTAACATGAGGCACTACATGTATTTTGGGTTCATTATCTATAATTATTATCAAAAAATTCACAATAAACCTTTGAATTTCACTATTGGGTTCTCTAGTTTCTATCATGGATGATCCCAAAAATATTGCGTAGTTCATCACAGAATACAACAAAAATTAGTTTTGAAGATGGAATGATTCTTTATTTTTCTTATTAAATTTGAGGTTGGATATGAAATATTTCTCTTTAAAAATAACATAATTATAAAATAAGTTCTATCTTGGGCATGACAATATTTTCTCAAGTTTGAACAATGAGAGAATAACTTATAATAATGTTATAGAATTCAATCTGTTTTTATATATAGTTTAAGGGGTAGAAAATAATATTACAAATAAGCCCTATAATAATTATCCTAGTATGAAAATATCACCATGTTTAAATATAAATATAGCTGTTGTTTTTGTTTTCCAAAAAATATCACAACTCATGTGAAAATATGTATTATTCTATAAATTAAATGAATGAATGTTTACTCAAATAAGATATCTTCTTTCATTTTTAACTAATCATGAAATCTAATATGACAATAATATTCAATATTTATAGAAATATACTAGTTTTGATCACATATATAAATTATTAAATAAAAATAAACAATAAATAAACAAATTTAGTATTTTCATAACTAGTAAAAAAATATGTATTAAATTCACTAATCACATATATTCATTCAAATTAAAGTTGATTGAATATCATTAATCAAAAAAATATAAATATATTTTATTACACTATCTAGAGAATAATATTATATTATTATATTCGATTTATATAAATTTAATTCGAGATTTTGGATATATTTATTCTATGACCCTTAAACTACATTTCTCAGTAACATTAGGTTATGCTTCTCACTGTCAAAGGATAACATATGGTAAAATTACAAGAAACCGATATATAAATTTTTTGATGTATCAATGTCCATAAAACCACCCGGGAATTCATATGATTTAATATAATCACTTAATCATGATAAACTATTTGATCTTACAGAATAACATGCATCATCATCAAATATGATCAAAATATCTTTTTTTAGATTTCCATAAATAAACATGAGGATTTCAATTTCTGTGAAAATGAATTAAATTAGGCCATCGAAACTAAATAAATGGTCCAAATATTATATCATCTGATAAACTACGAAGGGATAAATTTTTTATTATTTTATTCATTGATGACATTTTAGTCAGGAAGCACCCAATGTACCATATTAAGCAATGAGAATATTTCATCATGGTTTTCATCAACACATAATAGTAAAGAATAACTAATATGTATTAATAATAATCTTAAATATAAAGGACTAATATAAAAATCATTATATTGGGGTATCTAATGACATAAAAACATGTGGAAATTCAATTGGTTGGTATGTTATTAAATCCACATATCATGGAGATTACTGAGGGAGAAATCCATGAGAAGGTGTCTCATTGTCTTATGAGCATCTTATCCGTAATGAAATGTATCATCTATTTTTTATTTGAAAATTCTATCAAACCATATAACATAAGGATATGGTATACTATCATGGCATCTATAGTGTCACATGATAGAGGAAAACATCTATTCACTTTTGATATGATATGTATTTGAGGAATTTATCACATTCATTGTCAAATAGATTAACAATGATGATGTGATCAGAAATATTTGTTATATAGAAATACCATGAATATACATTTTAATAAAAAATTATAATGATTTTAGATTTGAGGTAACCATCTCCAGCACGATCAACCAAAAAAATTTGTTATTATATAATCATATTCGTCACATCACAACTTCCAATGTCAATGGAGAAATTCCACCACACCCATATGTACGAGCTGGTTGAGGTAAATACTTTACAACTTATTATATATAGTTATCACCCATCATTATCAAAAGAATTTGTCCGATGAAACAGACTCTATGAATAAATCATGGAAAAAATCATTTGATTCCAATTATTTATAATAAAAACATTAATTGTAAGGAATATGAATGATAGATTATGTAACTCACCTAATCCTTCATTCCAATAAATCTAAAATTACAAAATCTTTGGAGTACATTAGAATATTTGAATATATTCTTGTTTTTTAATATTTTTTATGTTTTCTCAAACTACCATACCTTATAATGGGTTCTACTAATTCTCACAAAACTCTAACATCGGTCTAATGGAATTAATTGTTAAAATACACCTATCTCACCACAAAAAATGACTCAAACAGAAAAATGGATTGAAATATTTGTTATATACAGGGAATACTACACATGATAGTCTATTTATTTATTATAAAAAATGAAATGATATAAAATTATTCATTTCATCATATCAAATGTCTGAGATGTTACATGGCAAGACCCAGAGCTCATCCCACTAGTTAAAAATAGGTAACAAATTTTTATCTTGAATCATTTGACTTGGTATTTTGACTAGGATTTCATAGAAAAATCATCAATCTAATGTCAAAAAATAATTATTCAATCAATTCAAGAATTTATGTTAATAATAATTTTAGTCTTATTTTTATTATTAAATATACAATGAGGTTTGCGAGTCCATGATTTCCCTTGTTAATTAACACATGATCCCCCTTATGCACAACATATTTTTTATTTTTTTTTTATTTTTTATAATTTGTGGTAGAACCCAACCCTCTCAATCTTTCACCCTATATGTATTGGTGACCACTACATTAACTACCACATACAATCACTATATACACCATAAGAAGGTCCCTCCGACCCCCATATTCTATATAACAACAATAATCTATCTAGGTTTTCCAACCTATAATAATCCCTGATGCAATACGAAGATATTTCTTTTTCACATCCGAAATGCATGAGTCATTCCTCTCCTTCACCATTAGAGAATAATGGCATCTTTGATCTAGGCTTCATAATAATGATCTAGACCATTTGATAAAGAATGATAAAATATACATAATAATTAATATAAAAACCTCAATTCCATTTGAATGTGGTGAAATAAAAATAATAATCTTACCGTTGGGTGAAGCATTGATGTTTCAAAACCAAGGAATCCTAATTCTGCTGCGATTGGACTTCAGATCATGGCTACAACACCATATACCCTCTTTTATGACTTTTGATATTGTGGGTATTATCCTCCCATTTCTATAAAATAGGAGAGAATGGTCGTGGGAAGAATTAAATATAAAAAATATATAATATAATAAAATATCTCATAACAACACTTGTGATGTCCCAGTCCCTATAACTCTCTTGAAAATAAAAATTATAGAACCCCAAGGGAAAAACCAAAACATATAACCTAACTGATTCCTTAGATTTCCCATATAAGACATGGTTGAAAAGAACATAGCAATTTATCAACAACATTTCATTTATTCTAAATGTGAATTTTATAAATATTATACATTTTATTGATTACCTTCCAGAATTGGGCCTTTCAAGTTAGGTTATCCTGGAGGGAAACCCCACTATCATGAGTTAAAATATCTATCATATAATTTTTAAATGATAATATCTATGTTAAATTTAAAATTTTTACCCCTTTTATAAGGATTTGGGGCACTAAAACTCTATATAATCTTTTTTTCCAACACACACAAAAAAGAAACATCAATTATCATGATTCATATTTCCTTATATGATTTTATAACACTTTGTATTGTTTATATAATGTGCTATATTAATACTATGAATCATTTATTGTTATCATGATATATATAATGTTATTATTTTTTAATTCTTAGATGCAACATTTATTATAGATAATTACTAAATTATTATAATGAATTGGTTGTCCAAAATATGAAAGTAATTTAATGATGCACATATACGAGGAGTTATAAGATAAGAAGGATTTTTTAAATCATATTTTAATGTGTTTTTTAATATTAGTTTTCGATTACCTCTGTAATTCCCTATTGCATTGATGTAGTTTTTATAGACTTAGTAGCATGTTATTGTGTTTTGTTCACCTTGATTTGAATTTGGATGTTCTGTTGGTTATCATGGTGATATTGGATGTGTTTTTTGGTGAAACAAATTGGGTTAAGGTGGATGTGGTGAATGTTCGAATTAGATCATGTAGATATTATAAATCATATTAGTTGATGTGTTTTGTGGTTGTGTTTAGATGTGTGCTACAATGGAACATGTTTAATAACAATGATTGTTTAAATTATTATGTGCAAGTATTTATTATATTGTTCTAGTTAAATATTTTATCATTTATTTTAAAAAATTGGTAATTATTAGGAATTAGAATTTGTTTATGGATAATGAATGTGTTGTCCTTAAATATGGAAATTAATTATATATTGAATGTAGTGTGACTTCTGAAATACTAATTTTTTAGAATGTATTAGCTAAACAATTATAACGAATAATGACTCTTTTTTGGGACTAGTTCTGTGTGGGTTGGGTGGTGATGTTTTAGATAAGGTTTTGGTGGTAAAATTTTCCAATTGTTAAGTAGAGTTGTTTAAAATTATTATCTTTTTTTTCATTCCATCAATCTGGTTATTTTTCGTGTATATATATATGTTTTCCATTCAATGTGATTTCATACACTCCCTAACAAGTAATAAAACCAAATATGTGCCAAATCATTTTGTGTACTATGTGTTTTCCCTAACATCCATGTTCATAATGGATTTTTTTAATAAACCATCATATATTATCACCAATCCTTACATGGAATTGATTAAATTATCTTTTGAAATCAACAGAGTAAAATTTTCCTATGTTAGAGTGAAAATGAGTTTTTTTTAATTATTGTGAGAAATAATGTTGTATTTGGAGGGGGTTGTTCATTTTAGAAATAGGGAAATAGTTTTATTTCCTTCATGATCAAGGATATACTATAATGAAAATTTTGTATGATGTTAAGATATTGATGTTTTATATGATTTCATGGATTCATGTTTATCATATTTTGATATAGTGTGTGGATATACAGATGTGTGGTTATGGTTATGATTATATAGAGCAGATTTGAAGGTTATGTCATTTTACATTATGTAATATCAGTGTGAAAGAAGTAATGGAATGGTTGCGGTGTACCTTCTCATTAAATTCACCATTAATTATTTATTTTACTTGGGAGTGATATTTTTTGGGTGGGCTATAGTGTGTCTGACTGATAGTTAACATAGTTATGGATATGTTATGTCTATTTATTATCTAAGGTATTAGTATGATTCATCCATATTTTCCTGAGAGTTTCCAAGGAGGAGCCCGGTGAGTATACCTATATACTAATCCATATAAATATACATATGTTTTCTAGGATTCTCTATTGGATTTTGTGATTGATTTGGATATTACCTTGTTATTTCATGGAGTTGTAGTGAGTAACACTACATTAAGAGTGTCTTATCAGAATTTCATTTTATATATTTTTTCAATTCTATAAATTAAATCAATATTATAAATCCTAGGACACCTTTATATGGTTGAATCTAGTAGCACTGGTGTATAAAATGTTTTTACTGATGATTTTTTATTTTTAAACATTAAATAATTAGTAACATTATTGTTAGTCACATTATAAGAACTAATGTTCATTGGATATTTTTGTTCACATAAAAAAAATCTTTCACATCATGTATAATAAATATCATCATAGAAAACCCCCAAATAATGAGCAATTGAATTAATTTTTTTTTAATTTTTTAACTAATATAAAATATACTATTTACACTAGTTATACAAATAACTAAAATGAATACTAAATTAACCATAATAAAATCAAAATATAGTTAACCCAAAAAAATAGATGAAAACTATGTATAAAACTAAAAAACAACTACAAAAAATAGTATTAAATACAATTATATAAAAAATATTACATCCTTTTATAAATAACAATAACTACACATTTTGGAATTTAAACATCAAAATTATTAATTAAATTTGAAATAAACATAAAAGAAATAAAATGTTCAAAATAATTAGCTTAAGAAACATGTAAATGATTTAGATAAAATCTACAATAAGGTTGTAGTTTATCAAAATGATTCATATTAAATTGAAATTATTCAAAATTTATTCTAAGTATAATTAGAAGATAAAGTAAATGAAATATAATTATATAATTTCTATGTTTCATTTTTTTTAATTTACCCATTCTTAATTATTTAATACATAAATAATAAAATATAATATCTATATTGAATTACCCCTATATGTTGACGACTTCATTATTTTAAATAAGATATCAATTAAAAATAATATTTTATGTATATGATTAATTATAATAATAATAAATGAATTCGCCTTTTCACACACATGTTTTATTTATTTACACATTCTTATTGATTAGGTATAGTACTCCCTTTTTTTGAAAATTATAAAACATGGAATATTTTTTTATATTATATAATTAATAAAGTATTATAAAATATGTCTTTAATATTTTTGAAATATTTTTCTCATGTGAAATTCTATAGAACATGACCAGTATGATGTTATTCATGAAGAGAAAAAACAAAACATGAAATGAGTAATAATATAAAACATAAGAATGTTATTTTATATATAATTAAGGTGTGATTTACCAGACCCAAAATCCACTCAACAAGTGTCCCTAGCCTGGTGGGCCACCTGGCCTTGAAAGCATCTCCGTGAACGCCAATGGATACTGACTAGTGGCTAGGGAATAGGGTGTGTCTGTAGGGAGACTATGCCCTTATTAATAATGGACAACATAGTGAGTGTATGTAAATATAAGTAAATATAAAAATAAATACAAGTAAATTGAAGAAAAAATAGAAAATATAGATAAAAATAATGATGCAAACAACTAGTATAACATTCAACAATAGATTGTGATATGTCATGTACATGTATAGTATAAACCATGTTTTAAAACAACTAGAATAATAGGTTCTAAAAAGTCATAAAGTAATTCTAAGACTATCCCAAGAATCATGAGTTCGAAATTGATCAACTACTATCATGATCCATACTAATTAACTAGAAATCAAGTGTTTGAATCTATATGATTCCTATTGTAAGCACCTATAATCATGTAATGTTCCTTGGGTACCAAACATCACCTGAAGAGGGTGTGAGATAAATATTATTTTTTCACCACCAATGGTTTCTATAACATCTATCCCATGATGTGGAAATGTAACAATGTGCATGTATTCCTTTATAATATGTATAGTAGTAACATTTTACTAAATACCTATATACATAATTCATCCCTCGGTTGGTGTCTAAACATGTAAAAAATTCAATAATTAGGAGTTGAAAAATATAAGTTGATAAGTCATCTAAGGTAGATCCAATAATGACATCACCTCATGATATTATGAATAGTAAACTGTCAATGATGTAATAAGGGAACCATAATCGATGATTGTTAATAGTGAAGTCCCATGGTAATAACCAACGCGACATGGACCCCAAGGGTTTCCAAAAGAGTAATAATTGTAACATGGAATGGGGTAAGAGTGTAATCCTGGGAGGGAAAATCAATGTTATTCCTTAATGAGGTACCTACCGAGTCCAAGGTGATTGATAAACATAAAATATTGTTGAGTAGAGAAAAGAACTAATGGGATTTGACAATGGAACCTACTTCCCATTGTTGGGTCCAATGAGTGTATCCCAAGCATCTTGTAGTAATATGAAGGGATCTTACATTGTCATATCAGACATCCATGAATCGACAAAGATGGAGATCTAGGTGGGTATCAACATTTTCATGCTATATCCTTTTATAGAAACAAGGTTATAAAGAGCTCATGGATTTCTCCAATTATAATCCAAGGCGATAATGAGTGTGGCCATTCATATTAGATAACGATGTCATGTAATATTTTATTTAGTTCAAGACTTTCATTTCATTAGTGTGATAAGGACACATACCATGCATAATTTTTTTTATATCATTTAGTCTAATCCTTGAATTTCATTAGTGCGACAAGGCCAAGTAGCATTTGACCATTCATTTAATACATTTAATCCATATTACATAATTAATGAGGTATTCCAATACCTTCCATTAGTGTGGTAAGGGGTGTTATGGAAATGAAACAAATTATTCATTCAGAATTAATTATAAATTTGAAGCACTTACAATAGGTGGTTCAAGTGGTACGCACACATGGAACATTCCATCAAGAAATTCAGAATATAAGTCACATAAATTAATATATAATCACATAACATTTGAGTGGTCAAGCAAAGGCACATGCAAACTATGGTGGTAATGTGTCAAAATACTAAGAAACTATTATGGATTAACATTTTATATGGATGGGATGTTGTTGCTGTCAAAACCACCAATAATTAACCACATATATGGGAAGAGCATATATATAAATTTTTTATAAGAATGATCATGGAATATTAATTCTATAAATGATTTCTAATGAAATCGGTGGGCCCCACATGACAAAACCAAAATAAGTGATCATTAAGGATGAGTTTTAAACCATCCACGATTGTCTTGTATGACTCTAATCTTTCAGTATTGGCCGAATCATTGGCCTAATTTGGGTAGATCTAATAAAAAGAAAAAACCCCTCATACCCTGATATATCAGTCTAGTGAAAAATAGAAAGAGAACAACTCAAGAGAAATCGAGTACTTACCAGTGTGCATCCAACTTGACGAATAAAATATAGATCAGTTTCCAAATGAAGGATATCACTTGATTCCTTGGTCAGATCTTTAGAATGACTTAAATTGAGATAAAATTTTTTGAATACCACATAATGACATATTTGGAAATTTGGAGGTTGATTAATTTGATCATTAAAGGAAAAAAGGAAATTTTATCCTTAAAATATCCAATTAATGGTTTGTTAGCAAGGTTTGACAAATCATGTTGAATCCAATCATGTGTAACTGGGAAAAGGAGGTGCTTGAACGGTTATTCCACACAGCCGTGCGCGACCGTGCGAGGAGGCTCGATCTTTAAAATCTTAGTCTACATAACATTCCAAACTGTGTGGAATTCCTATAATGTTTACTCTATATCATGCACCAATCCTGTTTTATCCAAAAATATTGGTTCTTGGCTTTGAAAATACCCCATCCACCCCTGAGATATTTTCAAACCCCTTAGGCATCCATATTATGTTCAATGTATATATTTGAATGAAAACATAAAGAATCCATACATGAGTGGAAATTTTCTTCCTATAGTCATTCCCCATTAAAATAACTCCTCACATAGATCACATTACAGGGGTGTAGAATTATTTTCTGAGAAAACCAATGGCCATTGGTCATGTATGTCAGCTTCCCTATCCCAATTTTTACAATATACTTGTCTGTGATACCATAACACCCGTACTAGAGGGACAATCCAACCTCGGGGATCCATCATGATCTGGTCAGGGATGTATACCAGATACTCTTCAAAGGTAGCATTAAAATCAAAATCAACTTTCTCAGGATAAAAATTATGAGATGAATCAACATGATAATGGCGAAGATATGAAACATAAAAGACATGGTGCATGGAAAGGTACAATTGATGTAGTATCAACCAATAGGCTACCTGCCCAAATCTCACTGGAATCAATAATTCTACTTAAAAACATGGTGATAAATTCATTGCCTTTATAAATTTATATTTTCAATCCATGCTGATACACAATGAAAAAAATGACCTCATACCTCAATCTCAAGAGTTCTTCGACGAAGGTCGTCATAATATTGTTTTTCAAGACTGAGTAACAGTCATATACATCTTTGTTAGCAGAACCTTCTATGAAGTCTCCTAAATGAGATGATGACCTAGGAGGGCTACCTCACCTACCTCTATCATGCGCACGGTTGTACGACATGGCCTACAATATAATGTCTCAAAAGGAGCTATCTGAATTGCCTCATGGAAGATAATATTTTAGGAGAACATAATGAGAGTGATATGCTTCTCCCAAGAACATGTTAAAATCAAGGACATATTCTTTGAAAATATCCTCTAGCAATTGTATTGTCCATTCTAATCTTCCATCGGTCTGAGGGTGAAAATAGGTGTGTATAAGCACCAAAGGCCCAATAGCCTTCTAAAATGCCTACAAGATCTATGACATGAAACCAGTATCCCTATTAGAAACAATATTATGTGGAACCCTATGTAGTAATATCATATCACATACATAAATAAATCCCAGATCATTAACTAAGAAATTATCTTGAATAGGAATGAAGAGGGAGAATTTCATTAGTCATTCAATGAATACCCAGATAGCATATCTACCCCACAAAGACCTAGGTATGCTGAATAGGAAATCCATAACAAAAACATCCCATTTTCATTTTGGTACGAGAAGAAGTTGTAGAAAGCCTTTAGGTCTTTGGTTCTCCTTCTTCACCTACAAATAGCTAGAACACCTAGTGAAAAATCCTTTTATCCAGTATTTATTCTCATACCACCAATGCTGGTGTCACATATCTCAATATATCATTGAGATTCCAGGTTGAAAGTCCCTCTATGATTTTTGGGACTATTTCATAAGATCTTATGTCATTGTTTTAAAGACACAAATATGACCACATAGACACATGATATGGTCTCTATCCACAAAACAATCTAGATTCGGGTTACCTCTTTATATACTCTCATGGAGAAACAAACAATCCGAATATGAAATTGTTAAAGCTGCGATTTGATATTTCTCTTGACAATCATGAAACACCATATAATTATTGGAAAATAGGGTCATTAACTACCATTAATCATTGGATTCCCATAAAAAATGTGTTTTAGCTTTCTGACTGAACGCTACAACGACAACATTTCCATTTTTAGGCATATAGACATGATCAAAATCAATGTAAGAATAATGTTTGCCACATATTTGTTTTCTGAGGATCAATTTAAAAAGTGAAATGATTTATTTGAGGATATTGTGTCCAACATAAACTAAAATGATCTCGCCCATTAGATAATGTCTCTTGAAACATAAGGTATGAAGAACTGCTTCTAGCTCAAGATCATGTTTTGGGTAGTTTATATAATGCAACATCAACTACTGAGATCCATAAAAATGAATTCTTCCTCCTACATCAGCACTAATCCTATGCCGATGTCGGATGCATCATAAATGATGGTATATCCTATTCCAGGCTCTAGAAGAATCCTAATGGGTGCAGATACAATGCTACGTTTCAGATCCTGAAAGGATTTCTCACACACTTCAGACCCCTCGATCTTGGAACCCATCATTGTAAGACCTGTGAGAGATGATTAATTATTTGAGATGTCTTTTATGAAACACATTTAATATCATACCCTCCATAATAAACACCGTATATGAAACAATCTCTTGGTGTTCTCCCATGAAACTATAGTAGAAAACTTTTCTTGGTCAGAAGATACTATTTGATTCTAATATTATGTGAACCAATAAATGACTTTTGTTGATCCAAAGGTGTAACATAGTAATTTTCGCGTAAATATTATACACTCTCAGCGTACTTAGAATGATCTAAAAAAGTTGGTCATGGCTGCTACGAGTGCAAGAATAATCCAATATGTCATCCCCAAAGACCACAAAAAATGAATCAAAACTTGGGTGGAACACCCTATTCATCATATCCATGAAAATGGTGATTCCACTAGTCAAACTGAACATCATAATAAGGTACTCATATAGACGAAAACTAAAATTGAAATTTATATGAGGTATGCCTAATAGTATAACTCATACCTGATGATAACCTAATCTCAGGTTGATCATGGAGAAGATCTTTGTTACTCAGAGCTGGTCATGGATATCATTTATTTGAGATATTGGATACCGATCCGTGACTATATGCACTTTTAACATTCTGTAATACACATATCAAAGTAAGGTTCCATCTGTCATTATTGAAAAAATAAAGGGAGAACCCCAAGAGGATGTATCGGGTCTTAGAAATACTTTGTCCTCCAAATCATCTAATTACTTCTTGAGATCTTGACGCTCAGTAGGTTCCATCCTGTTCAAAAAAATGGACACTGGATATTCTCCTTGAAGAAGTTCAATTTTAAAATGTACCTATCTCTTAGAAGGAAATCCAGAAAAAATTTTCAGGAAAGATAACCCTAAAAAGGTCCACCACTAGGGAAATATGTTGTTTTCATAAACCCTTCTCCTTTTGGAGTTGATTTTGGATCTTATCGGTCACTCTGCCTTGCCCCTAATGCTTTGGTCCTGTTCTAATAGCCCAGATATCCCACTCAACCTTATGTAGTTAACTACTACCCTCTAGTGATTTAAAAGATACTCTTTAGTGAAAGTAGTCTTCAAAATCATGTTTGCGAACCAATCAATCCATTTCGAGGAGGACATCGATGCCTTTCATCTCAAGAATAAAGGGGTTCTATAAGAAATAGTAATTTCCTACCTCAAGGGGAATGTCCAAAAACAAGTGTATTACCTCTCTTCATACCCATAAAGTCATATCTTGGGTCATTAAACTATATTGATAATATATTCATAGTACAAGAGTCTCCACGAAAGATATAATGATTAATGATATTGAAGTTCCTATATCAAATAATGATGATATTTTATTAGAGCCTACAAGAATATTACCTTGTACTATAGATAGAAACAAAACATGATCATCAGGTGTTGACTGTAGTGCATGAATCTCACATGATCCATAACCTTTTGCAACAAATAGACTACCACACTCATAAATTCTCTGCAAGCACTACTAGTGATTAGGGGTCTAGCTACCATGACCATGACCTCCTCCTTGGCTAGACTATCTACTGCTATTCTAAATCCCCACCCGACGTGGTGTATAATAACTTACTCATGAAGGTGGAGTTGGAATAGTTCCTTTTCAACTCGAAGATGGTGGAAGGGTCCTACAGAAATGATAATGATACCCTATACTTCCATAATCCTAGCACATCACTGGATAACAATCACAGTTATTCTTCTTGTTCCCATATCATTAACACTGATGAGACTTTAAATAGTTATTGAAATGGGCACTTTGTCTTTAACTTCCCTGATGAGAAACATCGAGGGAACACTTCCTGTCACTGGAAGAACTACTGGCCTGATGGGGCACTAATCATTTAAACGTGGTACTAATGTCACCCCTCAGTTAACACTCAGTGATAAGATACTTATTTACTATTTTAGAAATGGTATTCAGGAGAAATAAATTTACTAACATAATAATAATGTACTAGATACCATCCAAGAAATATATAGAATGTTAATGATCTTCATTGACTAGATGGACAGAATAACACTGGATATTTGTGAAACAGACTGAATACTACATAACTAACATAGTACCCTACTTCAGATGTATGAAATCTCTGGCATTATATGCTCTCAGTGTCTAAGGAACAATCTCATCCAATATGGTAGTTTTTAAATCAACCAATAACATGCCCAGATAATGACCGGAATAGTTAATTACATCCAACCAATGCTTGGGTGAATCTTGAAGCATGTATATGGGAATCATGACCCTTAAATCTAAATGTATTTCTAGATGCTAAAATATACGTACATCGGATTCTACACAAGACTCAATAGCATTTAGACAACCATCCCCTGAAAATTTAAGATAATACTATTGCTTGAACTCACAAGCCAGATCAGCCATCGTATGTACAAGCTGGGGAACACCATGGATATACTACATCATGATGGTCCTAGGTGTAGCAGAAGATCTGGGTTGGATGTGCCCACACAGACTTTTTTCATTATTAATGATCAATCATGGATCAATACGATAATAAACACCAGCCTCCATGGATGAAATAATAGAAATATACAAATAAGAAGGCTTTCTCTTGAACCACAAATGAGGATCATCACATGTTGATTGTAATTAAATTAATTACTTTACATGAAGTTCCTTTTTGGTGTTCTTTCTTCATTGGTATTTATGATCTCGTTCTGATGAAATGTTTCATTGCGTCGATGAAGCAATGATAGACATCCTCTGGCTGTAATCCACATGTGCACTTCGTACCTATGGACATTACGAAAGGATTATCCAGGATCTAGCGTGGAGAAACCATTGCTTGCGTTGTCCACCTTAGATCATCTAGATCCTATAGAGGAGGATCTCTCTCAGTCCTAGGAGTGTTATTGGAGGAAGGAGTTCATTCGGTCTTGAGATAATTATCTATAATTGTTTTGAATAACGATTTCAAAAAAGTGTAGGGGTTGTGAGGATATTTATAATTGGGTTTGAGTTTTGTAGAGTTATGAAAATAAATAAATGTGTTACATGTTTTATTTATTTCATTAACTCTTTTTAAAACCCTAGGTCGAGTCATTAATTATTTGACACGTGCACACACTGATTATAATAAATATAAATTAATAAAATGATATTTCCTGAAAATCCCGATTAGAAAAACTAAACGACATGTAATCATAAATACACAGAGTGTGGTTGTTTTTCATTAAAAACTACATGGCATGTATTCATTAATACACTGCGTGTACTTGTTTTCAAAATAAATACTACACGGCATGTAATCATTAATAGACGGTGTGTTCTTGTTTTTATTTTATTCTTCCTCAAACATTAAAACGATTTTGGATTCCATTAATAATTATTAAACAATGTATGGGAATAATATTTATTCTATTTTAGATACTTTGATACACTTAGTGTGTTACCCTCTAGGCCACTTCTTTCTTGGCATTAGGCGGGTTTGCCTAATGTCCAAGATTAATATCTAGCAATAGGTCATGGAACCCAAGAGAAAACATTCGGCGCCGCATTGACATGTCATCTCATTCGAATGCTTATTGTGTAATTTAATCCCTTTGTCTCAATATCTCATCAAAAGGTTTCATGGGATTGTCATAAACCTATATGATGGATCTGTCATTCTTTGACTTCCAGAAATATACTCATCGTTACACCATGGCCATAGAATTTTGGAGACAATTATATTTCAATCAAATGGCCCAATATATTTTCTTTCTTAAACATAGATGGGACAAATCCTTCCTATAATTATCTAGTAACAACAGGTCATTCGTGACACACCCAACATACCCTACATCCGTCCAACTGTCTTCGTGATAGTTTTCATCAGTAAATCTAAGTGTGCGAGTCATGACAGCAGTTAATGATAATATTCTAGTATAAGGAACATTACACACACTCATTGATAGCAATGTCTAATGACAGCAAAACATGCAGGATTCCTACTGGTGGGTCTGTTCTCATAATCTCCCATCTTGGAGATTACCAAGTGCGGACACCTTGAGAGAGAGTCTCATCTTCCAATGAGTACTCTCACATGTTGGTCTGTATACTATGTGTCCTATCATTGTATGTCATCCAACCATAGAACATTATTTATGAATATTGTTATAGAATTTCAAGGTTCTCATCATAGTGGGGATCTGCAATGAACTTATTAATGCAACAGATATTAAAGGACATTATTATATTATAGTAATGTAGAACAATGAACAATATATAATAAGTGTACATTCATGTAATAAAAGAACAAACAAATAGATCATAGTTCACAAACTCTAACAAACTCCCACTTGAACTAGATCCAACTGCCTATGACTTTTATTCCGCTAGACCTCACATGATGATCATGTTTCCGCTGAGTCAACGCTTAATTCAAGGGGTCTGCCACACTATCTTCTGTTGAAAAACTTCTCACTGCAACATCACCTCTCTGAGAAAAATCCCTCAAGAGATGATCCATCTGAAGTATGTGCTATTTCCGCTGATGTGACCTGGTCTTTTTTGCAAGTTCCACTACTACAGTATTATCACAATAGAGTGTGATATGATCTTTACTTCAAGGTACTACATATAGCTCCTGGATGAAGCTTCACATCTATACTGATTCTTTATCTACCATAGAAGTTGTGCTATACTCAGACTCTACTGTAGAATCTGCCACCGTACCTTGTGTTTTGCTCTTCTAGCTCACTTCACCTCCAATAAAACTGATGATGTATCCAGTCTGCGAATTCATGTCATCTTGACCAGTCTCGAACCTAGTATCTACATGTCCTCTGATGACTAGTTTCTCATCTCCTCTACAAACAAGTAAAATCTCCTTATTTCACCTTAGATACATAATGATAGTCTTGACTACCATCTAGTGGCGGTCTCTTGGATCAGCTTGATATCCTCCTACCAAGCATAATGCGTACGCAACATCTATCCTTGTACATATCATAACATTCATGGCCGACCCAATCGCGGATGTGTAAGGAATCCTTGACATTTTTTTCTTTTATAAAGTGTCTAAGGAAACATTTTCTTTGAAAGATGAAGGAAATCTGACGATAGCAACAATACCATCTTGCATTGTTCCATACTGAATCTCTTCAGTAATTTTTCAATGTATGTACTTTGACTCAGGTCTAACATTCTCTTGGATTTATCACAATGGATCTTTATCCAATGAATATATGCTTCCACACCCATGTCTTTCGTAAAGAAGCATTTATCCACCCATTCCTTAACTGATTGTATTGCAGGTACTTCATTTTTAATTAGTAATATGTCATCAACATATACTATTATGAAAATGACTGCACTTCCACTAAACATTTTGTACTCATAGGACTCACATTCATTCTTTACAAAGCCAAATTCCGTTACGACTTATCAAAATGAATGTTTTATAACCTTGATGACTTCTTTAATCCATAAATGGATTTCTACAATATGAATACCTTGTTGGAATACTTTGGAGTCACAAACCCTTCGGGATGTGTCATGTAGAAATCTTTATGGAGGTTGTCATTATGTAAATCTGTTTTAAAATCCATTTTCCCAATTTCATAGTCACGGTATGCTGCAATGGCCAATAAGATTTTGATGAATTTCAGCATCACAACTTATGAAAAGGATTCATCCTAGTCAATTCCTTGACACTATCTAAAACGTTTTGCAACCAGTCATGACTTATAGGTGATAACATGTCCCTCCAGGTCCATTTCCATCTTTAATACCTACTTTTTACCAATAGGCTTTAAATCAACTAGAGGATCTACTAAAATCGAGACTTGTTTTTGGTACATGGAATCCTTTTAAGAATTCATGGCTTCGTGCCAAATGGAAACATATGTGCCTCAACTGCATCCTTCTAGGTAAGAGGATCATCATTGTCAAACAATAATTATTCACCATCCCCGGTGATAATAAAACCATATCATTATAGTTCTCTAACCTCTCTCGTGATCCTACGTAGTTCCTCTGTCTCTGGAACATATTGTTCTTCCACAGGGCTTTTTATAATCTACTCTTATGCCAACTTTTATCTATCTTGAGCCTTGACTTCATCGAATTCAATCTCACTACCACTATCTCTTTTCTAGATGTGCTCACTATCAATGAATATGGAGTTTCTTTCCACTATAACCTTTTTATCTGAGGGGTTGTATAGGTAATATCCCCTAGTTTCATTAAGATATCCTATAAAGATACACTTTGTTCCTCATGGTGCATGTTTGTTACCTGAATAGGCATTAACAAATGCATCGATACCTAACACATGAAAATTCGACAACATGGATTTACATCCACTCCATAATTCGTATGGAATACCATTTATATATTTAGTTGGTACTTGCTTTAGTATGTGTGTTTTTGTTTGTAATGGATATCCCCAAAAGGATAATGGAAGTCTCATATGACTCATCATTGATCTCACGATGTCCAACATGGTGTGGTTCCTCCTTTCACATACACCATTCCATTAAGGCATGTAAGGATGAGGGAGTTGAGATTGAATCCAATACTCCCATAAGAAATCTCTAATGTCCTGATTAAGATATTCTCCTCCTTTTTCTATGAATAGTTTCTAATTATTTTTACCAAGTTGGATCTCAACTTCATTCTTGTATTCTTTGAACCGATCGAATGAATCAGACATATACCTCATTAGGTAAATATATCCATACATACCAAAATCATCAGTAAATGTTATGAAGTACAAGAACCCACCCCTTTCTTTAACTTGAAATGGGCCACACAAATCTACGTGAACTAGGTCTAAGAGCTCTTTATCCCTTTCACCTTTCCCACTAAATGGGGATTTGGTCATTTTTTCTTCTAGACATGCATGACATATACCAAGTGCTTTTAGTTCTAATGAATCTAAATACCCATTTGGATGTAATTTTGTCAAACATTTCTCAATGATATGACCTAGTCTATGATGCCAAAGTTGGGTGTCCTATGAGTAATGTGAATGGTCTTTTCCAATGATTTCCAGTACTTTGTTTGCGTAGTCTAACACATAAAGGAAGTTATATAAATGTGATTTACTAAAACAAATTCTATCTTTATAAATGTAGCAACATTAATTTCTTAACATGAATATGAAACCATAAATATCTAATTTTGATATTGAAATAATGTTATAAGTAACAGAAGGAACAAAATAACAACCCTTTAACTCCAAAATTATTCTAGTTGGAATTGTGCGGTGGTAGTCCCCAACAGATATAGTATCATGTCTGGCTCCATTGGATGCTCGTATATCTACCTCCCCTCGATTAATCTTCCTGAATCTACATGGTTCATGTATTTGGATACATATGTGATCCCGAAAAGCTATATCCAATAACCAATTTACAGAAACAAATAGAATGTATCAGGTGAAAAATGCACCTGATTCTTCTCCTTGCTTCCATTGCATGGTGCATTTTTTCTTTTAGTGGACCTTTTTTCCACATGCGAAAGATACAACATCATGTTATCATGCCTCCCCTTTGATATTCCTTTTGCATATAATTCCTTGAAGAATCATTGGGCTTAATGCTCTTCGCCTTCCCTTTCCATTTATTTTCCATAAAGATAGATGGTTTATCATGCTTAATATCATTGTCCACTTGGAAATTAAGGATAAAAAGATCAGATAGAGAAATATCAATGTTGTTCTTGTTGAAATTTTAAAAAATGTTATAGAAACTCTGGGGAAGTGATACAATAATGAGATCAGTACCCAGTTCTTTGGGGATTTTAACCCCTAGAACCAATAAGCGCTCAATGTAGCCAATGATCTTGATTAAATAAGGCCCAGCTGGGGTACCCACTCAAAGATTCCACTGAAATAGATCCTTGGAGATCTCAAACATTCTTGTATTTCCCTCTCCTGGTATAGACACGAGAGGTTCATGAGCTTGTTTTAGGAATCCATGTATTCATGAGACTTCATGTGCTCACTAGACATTGATGACATCATAAAACATTTAACGTCGAGTGAATCACTCAAATGTTGATCATAGACCAGAAAATATTCAGCACTCTCCCCTTTGGTAGGAGAATCTGGATGTGAGGACACCATCATGTAAGACTTTTATTCATGGTGCAGGATAACCGGATGGCACCTAAACCATTCATGAATGTTACTTCTTGTGAGGATATGGCCTTTGTCCAGAATTCATCACAGTGAATAGGTGGTTGAAGATTTTTTCTTATTGACTCTACTAATAAAAATAATAGATTTATCATTACCTTTTTTTATTACATTTTATGAGAAATAATAAATTTTATTATGTCTCCCACAATTTTTACAAGTCCCAATAACCCTCACCATTGAACTCAGAATGTCCAGTTTATTAGACATTCTAGTGGAAAGGATCCATATTCCCCTTTGTGTAACCCCAATAATGATTGGCCAAGATATTAGAAGGTATTTTTGTAGGCTTGCCTTTTCCAACTGTGAGATTACATTTTCCTTGACTGTTGAGTGGACACCCCAATCGTGAAAACCTAAATTAGATTTCCTAAACACTTGCCTCCATTTTACAACATGTCTATCAAGGGATACTCTTAATTATGTAAAATGTTTATGTCAACCCGAAACATTAATATGATATTTATTTATAAAAGTAAAGCTCGTAACAAGGGTTGGTCAAACAAATAGTTATATTGATTCATTCTCTTAATCAAGTAACGGAAGGCTTCATCTGACTTAATATGTTGTATGATGGATTTTAATCTTTTATGCATTGTTTTGTAATATCACATTATTGTTAATATTATGTGATGCTTTCTTAACTGGTTGACAATGTTATAATAATGTCTACGTATAGTCCCATTTTAATTTTATTCCATATTTTCATGCTTCTTTAGTTCATTAGTTATGTGAACACGACAACACATACAAAATAAATAAACCATGCATTCAAATAAAATAAAATAATATGGCATGATCGTGATCTTATTTTGGATAGCTTATATAGAGGTTTGGATAAGCTAACCTTGACCTAAAGGAAAAACACCTTGAACCCGATGGTTCATGTTTTTGCAGCTCCGACCTATCCATCGTTGTATCTTCTTGGATTGGTTTCGCCTCACCTTCGGATTTGAACTATCTCATCTATCTTGGGAGATTCTCCATTACATGGGTTTTACATTAAAGATTCCATGGGCACGCAGGCCCTACATTTTATTGGAATAAGGATCGCTGGCCAATGAATTTGAATAATCTTAAATGAATCCATAAACACACAATGGGTCTTTGGTCTAGCTCATGATCATTCATAGAATGCAATTACATTTACACATATTTCGAATTCAAATTCTTTTAATCATTCTATTATTCAAGATATGTTGTGCTTTAATTAAATTAATTATGATCTTATAAGTAATCAATTATTTATCTTATATTCCTTTATGAATTTCGTTGATATTTTTCTCATCCATATTCCTTGTATAGGTCTTTGTGCTTTTGAGGAAACCTGGTGAAATTCCATTTCTGGAATATACAGGACATGATGGATATATTACACAACATGTTTTTTTCACCCTGTATCCAAACTACATGTTGAGGTATTTGGTGTGTTTTCTATACATTGGAAATTTTGGAGTACACGACATATAGATTAATCTAACATGGTGTTTTCATCCTTGATACACATTAACTGTCCTATATATCCCTTGTACATGATACGTGGCTTCACCTTGTACATGGTTTCATCTGGGTCAGATCGAACTACACGATATGATGATTCAACATACACACTGTTTATTCTAGTTTCCATGCACAATTAAATTCTAGTCAACATAGTGTAATAAATAATTATGCATTCTCAATTTACAAAAACTGGTTTGGCACACTAGTACCGGGTCGTTGAACCTCAGTACATAGCCTGTAGTTTTCACTTCACACCATGTATTTTTGTGTTGTACAGACAGAAATAACGGCTCCTATAGGCAATTTCCTCATTTTTATTTTAATCAAAATTAAAATTAAAAGGTCTTATCTATGATTTGAATCAACAAACACAAGAGGAAGAATAGATCTCATTCATCCATTTTTATTGAATGATTATATTGAATTGAAACAAATATAAATGCGTAAATTATGAACTAAAATAAAATAACAATAATCAACATTGTAACATATTTTGGTGCCATTTTAAGGTCCCAAAACCATATCGAAGGGATGATGACATGTTGATTATAATAAATTTAATTAATTGATAACAATTTCCTTTTTGGAGTTCTTTCTTTGTTGATATTTCGGATCATGTTCCGATGTGATTCATCGTTGCGTCACATAATACAAGGATATCCTTCTTCTATCTATGATACACACATGCACCATGTATCATTGGACATCACCAAAGGATTATCCGGGTGCAACTGTGGAGAAAAATTTTCTTGTGTTGTCCTCTTTTGATCATCTAGATCTGATGGGGGAGGATCTCTCTCAGTCTTGAGAGCATTCTTGGAGAAAGGAGTTCTTTCAGTCATGAGAGAATTCTCCAAAATTATTGTGCACAACCATTTCGAAAAATTGTTTGGGTTGTGAGGATATATATAATTGGGTTTGAGGTTGTAAATTTATGACAATAAATAAATGTGTTAAGCATTTTATTTATTTTATTAACTCTTTTGGAATCCCTATATTGAATAATTAATTCCTTGACATGCACTCACACTGATAATAATAAATATCTTTTAACAAAATGATATTTCCTCAAAATCCCAACTGAAAAACTTACCTGGTGTGCAATCATAAATATATGGTGTGTATTTATTTTTCTTTGAAAGGTACATGGTGTGTAATCATTAATACACTACATGAACTTGTTTTCAAAATAAAATCTATAAGACGTCTAATCATTAATACACGACATGTACTTGTTTTCATTTTATTATTCATTAAAAATTAAAAAGATTTAGGATTCCTTGGATAATTATTACACCATGTATGGGAATAATATTTATTCTACTTAAGATACTTGGATACACATATTGTGTGTCCTTCTAGGCCTCTTTCTCATTGGCATTAGGCGGGCTTTCCTAAAGTGCAAGATTATTGTCTAGCAACAGGTCAAGGAACCCAAGAGAAAGAAGATGACACCACATTGACGTGTCACCTAATAGGAACGGTTACCGTGTGATTTAATACCTTTGTCTCAATATCTCATCAAGTAGGTTTCATGGCGGTGTCATAAAATTATATGATTGATCTGCCATTCTTTGACTTCCATAAATAAACTCGTCGTTACACCATGGCCATGGAATTTGGTTGATAGTTCTATTTCAATCCAAGGGTCCGAGATATTTACTTCCATAAACCTGGAAGTGATATATCCATCATCGACTTATCCATTTACATCATTTCATTCGTGACGCTCCCAACGTACCCTACTTCTAGCCAACTCTCATCACGACGGTTTTCGTTAGCAAATATAAGTGCATGATTCAGGACCTGAGTTAATGAAAATATTCCTGTCTAAGGACCATTACACACACTCGCAGATAGCAATGTACGATGGCACTAAAACATGAGGAATTACTACTAGAGGGTTTTTTCTCATAATCTCAAATCTTGGATATTACCAACTGTGATTTCCATGAGAGGGAGTCTTGTCTTCTTAAAGGTACTCACACATGATGGTTGTTATAGTATGTGTCCTATATTACTATGTCATCCAACAGTATAGCATTTTTTAAGAATATTGTTATATCATTTCAAATTTCTCATCATAGCAGGGATCTACAATGTCCTTATTAATGAATCAAATATTCCAGGACATTATTATATTATAGTCATGTAGAACAATGAACAATATTTAATAAGTGTACATTTATGTAATCAATTTACAAACAGTTGGTTCTTAGGACACCAACTCAAACACATCAGACCTACGAAACTAACATGAACATGGAAATCTATTCCCAAATTAGGTACAACTGGTGGTGCCTCAAGTGTCACTCATGGGTTGAAGACAATTTGCTTAGGTACCCCCACATTAGGAGCATGGTCATCACCACACTCATAGAAAATGTCTCAATGACATCGTAGAGATATTTCTCAATATTTTCCAAACACACACCTCAAAATATCTATAATAGAAAATAAAGCATCACTACCGGAAGTTGAATGTAGGAAAATTCACTACCTAAGTTATACTGCACAAACTCTTCAATTAGATGGAAATGAATTGATAAGTGTTCAAGTATAAGTTTCTTTTCATTTTACATTCAATTATTAGGTTTTATCGTTTACCTTTCATAAACATGATAAGGGAGGCTAAGGATGTAAAACTATTTTATAGTAGATTTCATGATTCACATAAAAATGCATTTTCATTTCCAATGAGCCAATACCCATAGTGTTATCACTAAAATGAATCCAATCTATTTACAGAAATATGGACCAAATCCTCTAATTACTCATCCCAACCCATGAGGGCCCATACATCTCATGGATTGAGACATGAAATCACTCATGCACAAATAAGAGTAATACAAGAATAAGATATCTATCATAATATTACTAATTAATCATAGGCATATCAAGTAGTGGATGGTTGTGAAATAAACTTATATGGAATGTAAATATGCATGACCTGAGAATTCTAGGTGCCTATAACGATGCATGAAAAAATGATCATTTGCTTCATATCATCATGCCAATGATGAAAGGATATATTTAAATAGAGTAATGATAAGAAACACTAGATATCATGGGCATTGTCTAATTGTGAAATAATATAAATCTTAATTTGGAAAAGAAGAAAAACAGTTATTATTATGGAAACATTGTTTTTACCCTAAACATGGGTTTACGACGACCAAGGAAATCTTATGACCATGTTCCAATCATTCATAATCTATAATATATTATCTAAACATAGTAAGGGGAACAACACCTAATATACCTCAATGGGACTTCCCTGACCTAGATTCCACTCAATGGGTACCCCGAACCCAGATGGAGACATGGCCTCAAGCACATCTCACAAAACTCCCAAAGCTGCTGACTAGTAGCGAGGGCCTAGGGTGTGTCTTTGGGGACACTATGTCCTCATTACAAATGCGTAGTAATGTTTGTGGATGTAAATATAGATAAATATTATAATTAATATTAGTAAATGGATTGAACAACAGAAAATAAAGAGAAGAACAATAAAGATGGGAACTACTGGAATAACATTCCATAATAGATGTTGATATGTCATGTACTACAATACTTGAAAACATAGATACAAAAAAATGTATAACATGTTTCAAAAATCAAAAAAAAAATTCAAATAAAATACCATGAATCCAGAGTTCCAACTTATTCCTCTACTATCAGGCTCTATACTAAATAGAAAGTGATCGAGTGTTTGAAGTCGTATTCTTCCCTTTGTGAATATATGTAACCATGTAATCTACCATAGGTACCAAATAGTTCCTGGAGAGGGTGTGTGATAAATATTTCTGAGACACCACCAATGGTGTCTATAAAATCTGGCCCATGAAAAATAAATGTTACATTTTACAGGTATGGATATATAATAAGTGTTACAGTATAATGTAACTAAATACCCAAGTAACTTCTTCATCCCTTAATTGGTGTATGATAAATAAACCAACTCATTAATTATAAGCTTTCCTATTAATGATGTTAGTTCATGTTAGGAATAGCCTACTTTGACATCACCTCATGATAGTATTAATTCTGAAATATCATAGATGTAATAAAGAAACCACGATCGATGATGTTTAATAGTAAAGTCAAAAGATAACAACCAAGGTGATGTTGACCTTAAGGGTTTCCATCTCAGTGTTAAGTATAACCATGAATGGGGTAAGTGGGTAATTTAAGGATCATAATACAAGGTATTCAACAATTAGGTGCCTACCGAGTTAAATGTTATCAGCCAAGGTCAAATGGGGATAAGTAGAGAAAGGGGCCGATGATCCTTAGCCATGGAACCTACTTGTCAATTTTGTATCCAAGGTGTGTATCCAAGGCATCAAATAGTAATATGAAGGGATACTATGGTGTCATACGAGGAATCCAATAATATAAAAGTATATAGATATAGGTGGGTATCAAACTATACAAGCTATATCCTTCATGTAGAATGGGGTTCCAAAGTTTGCATGTGATTCTCTAATTAAAATCCAAGGCAAGCTCGAGTCATCCCATTCCAATTTTATTATGGAGACATGTGATATTTCATTCTATTCAATCATTTCCATTAATTAGAGCGACAATTTCAAGTAGTATACAAACATTTTATGAAGTCATTTGGGTCAATACATTCCATTAATTAGAGTGACAAGTCCATGTAGCAAGCAACAATTTGATTAATCCATCAATGGAATATTAAATTATTTAAGGTTCATCTGTATACATTCCATTAATGTGGAAAGGGTTCTACAAATATGAAACCAATTACATTTAATTATCAATTTGAATCACTTACCTTATACGATTCAAGTAATATGAATACAGGGTATTTTCTATTTTTCAATTTACAATATAAGATGATCCAATTAATATAGAAATGCTTACACATAGAGTAGTCACCCAAGGATCACCTGAATAGTAGTGTAAACATGAAAAAACACTAAGAAACAATTATTTCATAACATTGAACATGTAAGGGATTGATATTTTTTTCTTAATCATAAAAAATTTATCACATATATAGAATGATAATATCCATTAAATTATAACAAGTATAAGCATGATATATTATTTTTATAAATGACACATGAATAAATCAGTGGATCCCACACGACAAATCCAAAATTAATAAACACTAGGTATGAGTTATAGACCACCCACATTATAATTTTATGACTCTCTTACCCTAACATTGTCAAATTATATCTGTTATATTAGAGTAGATCTAAGAAAAAAGAGAAAATTAATCATACCCTGATATCTCATTAGAGAGAAAACGTGATGTAGATTGGCTGATGAGGACTTGAGTACATAACATTGTGCATCCAACATGATGAATGCAAGCTATCTTAGTTGACAGGTGATGGAAATATCTTGATTCCAAGTATAGATCATTAAAAATCCTTAAATTGAGAGTGAAATAGGTTAATCCCACACAATCTTATATTAGGGATGATGGAGGTGGATTAATTAGATCATTAGGGGAAAAAAGAAAATTTTCCCATAAAATATCATTTGAATGGTTTGAAAAATCGTGTGGTACCCTTGCATGGGTACCAGGAAAAAATTTGTGCTTGTATGGTTAGGCCACACTGTTGTGCACCAACTGTGAGAGGTGGGTCTGTCCTGTAAAACAGAATCTGCATGGTTTTCTAAACCATTTGAAATTCATTAATGTTTTACTCTAAACCATGAACCAAGAATTTTTATTGCAAACAAATGGGTTATGGTCTCTGAACAGTCCCTAGAAACCCATGTGAATTATTCTAACCCCTTAAGAATCCATATTAGATACAAAGTAAAGATTAGAATAAAATATCAAAGGTTCCATACTTGAGTGTATAATTAGGTTCTAACATAATCAATGTAGAAATTTATGAAATATATTACTCCAACCCATTAATTTAACAAATCATCCAATAATTGATCTCATCAATATATAAAATTTACAAAATATATACATTTATTTTACCTTCCTTTATTATCTTCATTATTGGAGAAATAAATCATGGGTTTTTTAACACATTGAATATTGTTTTATCATATTTATTAGAATGTGTATTAATAGAAAAACAAACATAGCTATTAATTTTTATCAAATTGATATTGTTGGAAAAAAAATATGTTAATAAATTTATATGGAAACGTCATATATATATTTTTTACCCAACATATGTATAATTAAATGCTCCAAAATGACTCTTCTATTAATCATCATAATAATATCATATCCCTAAATATCAACACTCATATCCAACAAATAAATATTTGTAAAAATAAATTCATTTATTTATAATTTATAAAGTCTATTGGTAAAATGTGTTTGAGAAGTTCAAGGGGCCCCAACATCATCTTTTCATTAGTTAAAACATGTATTTTCAATTAATGTATAACTTTAATGCATATATATATATATATATATTAAGGTGAATTAATAACTATTATAAATACATAGATATAATAATTACTAAGATATATTTTATGTTGTTGGGCTTGTCTTGACCTCTAATATAACAAATATTAATACTATTTAAAAATATAGAATCCTTATGAGTTGGGATTGATGCACTCAGTAATGCTCTATTAATACATTATACCATTACTATTTTATTGAACATCTCTTTTTATTGATTATATAATGTATACTCAGCATCTAACATTATCCCATATTATATAATTTGATATTAGGGATCCCTAATATACAAATCACGCTTAATGAGAACATGTGGACGAGGAGGTGTAAGATTACGATATATAGGATGAGGTAGGGGAGTGGGATATATAGTGATAGGGTGATGAGAAGGAAGTGAATCCTTAAAATATATTTATAATTCTATAATCATTTACTGTAACCGTAATATAAACCACTCCTCCATCATCCCACCCATATCCTAAACATTTACATAAAATGAATCACATTATACTTTATTAACATCACCCCTTGATGAAGCCTAAAAATATAAATACAATTTTTTTAATTTATAGAGAAACTATATCCTCATAAACAATAATGGTGTTCAAGATGTCGTACTACGATATTTAAAATATTATTCATACCCCAAGGTATATAGGTCCACTATTTGATCTACTTGTGAAGTTCCTCCGATATAGAATATTTAAAAAATTTATTAGTGTAATACAAAATATAATGAGTCCAATCTTAACTTTTAAATATTCTAATGAACTTTTTTGAAAAAAAAATTGATCACACATTATGATATCTTCCCTTTTTCATCAATCAATACTATTTCAATTTTTTAGATTTGGCTTAAGGAGAATAAATGGGAAATTATTACTGCTCTAAAAGACTAGTCTCTACATCTTATAATATCAAATAACACTTATTCCTCTGAACAAAATAAATCTCTTAATGAGATAATGTATGTGGTATTATGTTTTCATAATGGATTTCTTGATCATATGTTTCCATTACCTATAATTAAGGATAGGATAATCATTAATAAAATAATTTAAAATAATTAAAAACCATAAATTCAAAAATCATACATTTATCTTACAAAAAACTATTCATATAGAATAACTTTCTAAAAATATTCTATGTATTTTTATCCAAAATTGAATATATTTCAAATGAATTATAATTTTATCTTCCACCAAAAAGGAAATCTAATGTTCGTGTTTATTTATAATCCCTCTATATCTTAAAATCAAATGATATCTGAATCCTCATGACTTATTTTGTACAGAATAATAATATATTGTATGATAGAAAGGAAAAAACAGCCTACATTAATAAAACCAAGTCATGATAAGTAAAATAATAATTAATTAAATTTAAAAAAATTATCCCACTACTGATATAGTGATGAATTATCGACACATCTCTAATTAAAAAATTCAAATTATGACTTTATCCAGATCATGTATACCCACAATAAACCTAATTATTTTTAAATTTGTATCTATTGGATTAACAAAACCATGAAAATTTATACATATTACATTATCCTAGAAGTAAGAAAGTGGTAATTTGGTTAAAAATGTGATCCACAATAACCAAATTTAAATTTACATGTAGAATGATCAAATACACATGAATGAGGAGGCTCATTTGCAAAAATTTATATATTATGCATCCTAAAATATTGATGAAACATATTGGTTTTATCTGAATTTATTATAAAAATCAATTTAACAAAATATAGTAATTTATTATACAAATCAAACAGTAACATATAAATGTAATTAAAAAAATTAATAGTATAAAAAAGAAAGTAAAAAATAAAATTCATTTTTATATTTGTTAATATTCTTAAATAAAAATAGAAAAAAATTATAGCAATCAACTATGATACATGTAATGATATTGATAGAAGAAAACAAAACATATAATAAAATTTAAAAAAATCAGATAGTAAATTATAATATTTAATATTAATAAAATTATAACTAAACATAATAACATTAAACTAGCTATGTATCATATACATTAGAGATATTAATAAACATTCAATAATTTTATTGAAAATATTTATCAGTTAATAAATTATATAGGAATATTAAAACAACACTTATTTAAAAATTACACTAATCCAAATGTTATATATAAAATCAAATAACAAAAGGAAAATTATAAAACGAATCAAAAAAGAAGTTAAATAAAATCATTACCTTATTTATGAGAGTAACATTGATAAATTATTGTTTGTAACATTTAATAGACATGAAATGATATTGATAGAAGTAAAAAAATTAAGTATGGATTAATACAAATCAAATTGTTTTATATAATATTGACTAATTATAAGATGATATATACAAAACAAAAGAAAGTAATTAATACATTATATTTTATTAAATATGTTACTTAAATAGAAAATTAAATTTGAAATATTATATTTATATTTTATTCTTTTTTATTAGTTAAACAGAAATAAAAATTATATAACCTATAACACTCGGATATTACAAAATAAATTTTTTCCAAAATATCTTCATCACTTTTATTCTATATTGATGAAATTATTTATAAAATATTGTAATAATTACCATCTAATAATTATTCCTTGGATGTTTATATCTGAAATAATAAATCATCATCTTCATGTTTTTCATCACAAAATTACTATTTCATCATTTAAAATAATAGAAAACTATACATTTAATTAATTATGAGAATAAAAATTAATTTTTCAAGTATTTTCATGATAAAATAATAATAACTCATTTTAATATATTTTCTATTACATATGTAATAAATAATTTATTCATTATAGAATAGTATATACAGACACAACATTTATTATAAAACATGGGAACATGAAATTAATATAACCCTTCTACCATAATTCTATAATACATCAATAATATTAATTTTAAAAAAATATTGAGTTTCTTTATTCTTAATTTTCTAAATAAATTTCTTGTAAAAACTCCAATACACTTTTATTTTTATATTCATTTCTATTATCATGGCCTTGACAATAAAATGTACATCCACTAATTTCAAACCCAACCATTGTTATAACATTTAAACACTGGTATCCTGATAACAATATCAATTTTTTTAATGCATCCAATATACCATAAACAGTCACTTCAAACCATTTATTTTTTTATTAATCTCCATTAACATGAACATATCATTATTACAAAAATATTGATATTTTTATACTTTAATATATTATATAATATTTTGATGGGTACCATTTATGTTATTCTAGATATATAAATTTTCATAGTTAATATTTTCACCTATCAATGATTATATATTCCATTCATTAATCCATTTTTTCATAAAAATTTTCTTATTTTTTCAAATATGTATCAAATATGATGTGATACACTATTGATAGATTTTATGTAAAACATTTCTGCCTCTTTAGAAGTAAACTTCAATGAAGTGGTTATATTTTGTCGATATGGGTTCCTAATGTACAGATTCAATATTTTAAAATAATTTTAAAAATTATGAATCCAACAAAGATATATAATGCCATAATGAGTTGTTTTTTATTTAAAATGAACCATTATGTGTACCATTATATAAAACTAGTGAAATTAAATTTCGTTTCTAATTAAGTAGATGAATCATTACAATGATTATTCAATGAATTTGTATCTGTCACATTCTATCAAATTAAACTAAAAAATTTACACTTCATCATTATAGTTCATCTTACATGGATGGGTAGTATTCTATGTAATTAAACCGGTATAATTTTTTTTTATCATTATATGATAGTCACAAGATTTCATGCTTATTATATTCATATATTTTATTAACATAATTGTTATTACTTTTTATGAATAAACTAGAGGAACTTAAATATCATGTAATAGTCAAAATAATAATAATTCTCTCCCACGTTTTATATTGTATGTCATACCAAAGCCATGTTTGTTCATTTTTTATTAGTTTTGGGAGATAACTCAAAAACTATTCATATTTCCAATAAATCAAAACATGTATTCAAACAATACATTGTATTTAGAATAATATATAATAATTTTTTGGACATGTTAGAAAATATTTTTTTCTCAACATATTGAACATCATTTTTGTAACAACCAATGTTCAATTATATAAATATTTACATTCTAGAATAACAAAAAAAAGTGCACAATGATTTATACTATAATTTTATTTTAATGTAAATTCATATATATTTTATATTTTATTTAAAAAAATTTAAATTCAAAGTTATTATTTCAAAATTTCAATATGGTATATTTTTTATATTTTTCAGAAATAAATAATGTTTTAATGAATAGTGGATAATTACTATTATAAAAATCAATTTGTCACAAGTATAATAATATAAGGAAATTATAATAATAGGGCTTTTTTGAAACCTTTTTAAAAAAATATACATTCTATTTAATTTTATGAAATTTTCAAAATAATATCAAACATAGAAAATGTTGTTATCATTTCAGAAATCTATGTAATTTTTCTTTAATTTTTTTTTCATTTTTTCTTTTAATATAGTATATTCAAGGATCCATTTAATTTTTTTGGTTTTAAATAAAAAATAGTATCTTTGAATAAAAATAAATTAATTAATTCCATTACAATCAATTTTATTCTTTATTTTTATATGAAAGAGTTTTTATACATTAAATAATAATTTTTCTAAAGAAATTCATTATGATTTCCTCACATATTTTAAAATTAATTATTAACACATAAAAGTGAATGTTAATTAATTTATAAAAATATTGGAATCATATGAATTTATTTTATTTAATAAGTATTAATTATATTTTGATTATAATTAAGAGTAAATATAGTTAATATTTATCAACTCTGTTACTGGTATAATGGGATTGAATGGTTTGAAATAAACCAATAATGATTCATGAAAACAAAATAAACTTGAATAAAAAAAATAATTTATATATATATAACATATGATTATCAAAATAAATATATGAATATATAGATCCACTTACATAGGATGATGAAATTATATTAATAGAATAATTTAAGTATATCGAAGTGTGTCATTTCACTCACATATAGAATGCCACATCTTTTCATCTCATCTTTATGGTTTTGGATCTAATTATCTCAATATATTCCAACATAAATATATGAAAAAGCACACTACCTATGACCTAGAGTATTTGGTATCATCAAAATACCATCCTAGATTTCTTATGGTGTATTCAAAAGGATTTTTTGCTTAAAAAATGTTTAAATATTTTCTATGTTTTTCATTTAATTTCCCATTTTTCCTGTATTGAATATTTATAAAAATTCTCACATAAAAATATATTTATATTGAATATACATATATTTTATTATTCTACAGTAGAATCCCAAATTCATCTCATTTATATCCAATGTAAAAATAATGCATCACTTGTGTGACATATGGCTTATCGCCTCTATGTAGATATGTGATATCTTTTTAATCACCAATTTACATGGATGTCAAAAACACATGAATACTGAATGTTTAAAATATTTATTTCATAATTATTAACCTTGATCTATAATTTATCACCATAATTCCTACACTTCTACCTATTGAAAATTAAAATTCATCTCTTGCATACATATTGACTACCAGCACCACAAAGCAATGTGATTCATTTTTCTTATATTACATTCATGGATGGTTATAAATATGTATATGATATATATATATATATATATCCCTTTGTTTGATCATTATATAAATGATAACATTTTTTTGACGATTTAAACATTATCAAGATGCAATGACCGTAACTATCGAATGAAAACATACATGAAAAACTAAGCCGTTTACATCTAAAATAATGACGACAAATAATGATTGTTAAGGAACGAGTGGAAAAATGTTATAAAAATTATCACTACCATTAATGGTATTCTTATATTTAGTTATATATTTATATTAAATTTAATTTTATTATATTTGAGGTTAAAATCATATTAAACTAAAATAAGGAATGATGTAGTGGTTTATTTTACAATCTTATCCATATTTAGGATTCATTGTTTTTAATTTGGGAAAATATATGATATTTTTACCATAAAATAAATCTATTGTCTTATATTTTTTAAAAAAATTAAAATATTTCCTTTCCTTTTCCTCTCTCTAAATACGAAAAAATTATAAATGTAATTTTTTATGGGAACTGGACTTATTTTTTATATCTGGTAAGGAATATTTTTTATTCATTTATATATTATCATTAAAATGTTTTCACATTTCTAAATTGATTAATTAATGCCACATTAGCAATTTTATCCTTTTATTGAATGTTTTAAAATGGTTCTTTATGTAATTGTAGTCGAATAAGATTTTTTAAATGAAACTGTGTATAAAAACATTGTTTTACTACTACCCACATGAATGAATTTTCCATACTCCAATGGAATTTCATTATCACTAAGATTCTATTTTATGATTCCATGGTTCATGTAGATTAAATTTTTTTCTAATATATATATATATATATGTGTGTGTGTTTAATATTTCAATTAAAATTAAAATGGTATTTTTCTCAATAAAATTTATGGTCATATTTTAAAAGAATTTTCATATACGTCAACATAATTTAATAATATTATTCTGTAAAAAGGATATTTAAAATTGATTTCTTCTAAAAATTTTCATTTAATGTATTTTGATCTAGTTGTTCAATTTAAAGATTGGGATAAATAATAAAACGAATTAGTATTTCAATATGTGGGTTTTGGTTACTTATGTATTGTTTTCTAATAATTTATTTTATATAATGAATGAAATAGACTTAGTTAATCATGGTAGGGGACTGTTATATCCCATCGATGTATTGATAGGTTTCATGAGACAGACTAGTTAGGATATTTTACATATGTCTTAACAATTTACGTATGATATCATTCTACAAGACCTTTATAGTAAGATTATGACATAAGAAATAATGCATTCTATCATTATGAAACTATATATTTTTGTCTATATGCTTTTTTATGTTCTTATTTCATTTATGTATATGTTTCTTCTTTAAGATAATAATTATATGGAATATTTGATAATTCTTTCTTGATTCTAGTAATACGGATTTATATATTATATGACATCATATGTTGTACAATTTCCATTAATGAGCATCTACACAGACCATTTTTTTATTCATATTTCCCATTTACCAGTATACCAATAATGGGTCTATGAAGGATTTTTCAGATTTGATAGATAAATAATAAGGTTCTCAATATAAATTTGATGTATTATTTTATTTATTTATATGTAATTTGATAATTTTATATGAATCTATTCTCTCAACACTACTAAACTACTGAATCCTTCGTTATGGGATCCCTTGTATTTTGTAATAATGTATTAAAATAACAACTATCTCAAGAATGAAATCCCAATAATGTTTACCAAAAAACACTCTGATGGATATGAACTACTATTTACAATATCATGATATTGATTCCTGTGATTTAAATATCCCAAAATAATGTCACCATATAATGGTAATTCAACTAATCATTGTTCTTACAGGATAATGAAATAGTTCCCATGCATATATTATTCTGCAGAGATATAATTTTAACTATTTTCCAAATATATATATATATATATTCATATATTTTAATCATCATATTTACAAATATCAAGTAATGGTAATTTATTGATGAATAATTCTTAAAATTGAGTTAAAATTTGATAAATACTGAATTATTTATCTCAAAAAAATAAATATTCATTTAAAAAAATTAATTCATACTATTATCAAATTTTAAATAATTTTTGATTAATATCTTCAATATTTTAGAAGATTTTAAATTATTTTATCAATTGGTGATGAATCTATGTGATTATAGGATTTGAAAATAATAATTAGGGACATAAATTAATGTTAAAAAAATATTTATTTTTAAATTTAATTTAGAATAATATAAAAATATTAATCATGGATATATATATATATATATTTATGTTGAATCGATATTTAAATTTTTTAAGTCACCTATTTTTAATTTTAGATATAATTTATCTTTCAAATGGATTGTAATTTATTTTTTATGTTTTTATTTTCTAGTTTCATTTTTATTTTGATGTATATGTCTAAAATGAATAGATATATATGAATAAATTAATCAATCTTAAAAAATAATTTTATTGTTGTTTCATTTAAGATTAATTATAGGGTTTTTTGATATATATAAGACTCTGAAGAATATTCTATGTGATAATTATATATAGATTCCTTTATAGTTTTCCTTAATCATTTAATTTAGTATAAAAAACATAGATACATTTTATGAATAAAAAATAAGATAGGTATGGAAGAAAAAAATTTCAATATTGGGTTTTGTAAAAGTATATAAATTTTTTAAAATAAAATATATTTCTATAATATTCACCATACGGATTTCCAATTAGATGTGGAGTACATAATAATATTAAAATGGGGGATACACAATAATTCATGTGGTGTTATATGTAGGGAGCTAATATTTTATAGTAATACACCTGAATTTTTAGAAAATGTTATTTCAAAGAAATTAGTGACCTATAAATAAATACATTCATATTAAGGGTAAGTGATTTAAATTTTTTGATGAATGTGGAGATTTAAACATTTCTGGATAAGGAATAGTCATAAATTTTTTCTAGAAACATTGAAAATTAGTACGGATTAAAATACATGAGTAAAAAAATTACATGAAATAGGAATCAGAGTCCTTGGAAGACACAAACCCATTGTGGGATAAGGCAATGAGAGGCTAAAGATTAGATAGAATTGTAATAGTGATGAATGACAATTACAACTATAATGATTAAAAAATATTGCAGAATGAGTGTCCCATAAATATGGTGATAGGGTTCTTATGATTGGATAAAGTCAAGGGAGAATTAAATAAAACGTATTTTCATCCACAATACATTAAACAAGATAAAAATAGTTTATATATTGGTTATATAATAACCAACTTCATAATATTTATGGAATAGTTTTTTCATTAGTTATAATTAATGTGATGAAAAAGATAATTTAAAACATTTATTATAAATAATAACTAATATTAATGAGTAATTTTAAATGGTTTTTAGTAGTTTTATTATCGAATTTTGTATTTTTATTTTTCCTACTAATATTTTAATTTGAAATACTACTTCTAGGTTAGATAGAACACACATTTAACCATATTTCACTATTGAATGAATTCATATAACATGGTACGATAATGTTAAAAATGTAAAAGACGAATGGAATCGATATTGTACTTGGTTCAGCGAAATTAGTTAATCCAAAGTGAACACACAAATAATTTGATTGAGTTGGTTGATTTAATAATATATTTTGATTTTATCACAATGTTTTTGTGGAGGGATCATTGTCAATATTCACTAAAAAGACTATTCTTTACTCTCACAAACAACTTTAGTGATGAATAATTAGTGTATAGACTTGAGGTTCTCTTCAATATCAACATTGTATGTATAAAGTATTTAAATATATGTATTAATATAGACAAATATCTAGTTTTTTTGTCCCCTTCTACTATAAGCCATCAATATTTAACTCCTCGTGAATAAGGGTTAGGTCAGTGTCTACCCTCATTCTAAAAACACTCTTATAGATGATTATAATTTAAATAAAGAATAACTACCCCCATTGATGTTATACTTCTGTAGAACAATTTTATGATGATTCCCCTAATTTTATTTCTCATGAATAATTACTCATTCTAATCCAGATAAGTTGATTTATTCATCTTCTCAATGAATCTATATTCAATATCTCACAAATATGAATTCATCTAACTCTCTTTTTATTTTTTTAATAAAATTAATAAGTATTTATATATATATATAATTATTTACTTTTCTCTCTTTTATTCATTTGTTTTGTATTTAACAAATCTATGTAGTCAAATATTTCATTATATTAAACATATATCTCAATATTTACTAGTATCAATCTTAATATTCCTACTTTTATAGAAATTATATGAGAATAAGGTTATTTAATCTATATTTATATATCTATCTAATTTTTTCTAAAGATGAATTATCCATTATACTCTCTTTTTCCAGAACTATAATAGGCATTATTTATAATTAATCTCACTCTCCTGAGATAAATCCATCGACACTATATATCACATAGTGTTTCTCTATCATTCATGTAATCCAAAATTTTCAATGTAATAAACCTGTAAAAAATCAAAGTGAAAAAAAAAATATCAATTTCTGATCCTTGATTCCAAATATAAAATATTGTCTTTTACCTTTCCCATATTTAAAATATGGAAGAACAAATAAATATTCTTCAATTAATTTCCACAACATCGATGAAATTTTACACATTTATGGTAAAAATTATAAGATGAAAATTATTTCTAATATTAAACTTCAATCTAAAAATACACTCTATGGATTTATAACTCCTTAATTTAAATCCATGAACTTCTTGACCATTGGTTTTGAATAGTGAAATTGTTTCAATGATAAACATCATACATACTCGTTATTCTAGTAAACTACTACAACCCATTCCACCACATGAACAAATTCATGAACTATTATAGTGCTTCCATATATCTGATTATGTGGACATCTAACAACATCTAATTCAAAAAAATAATTATAAATAGTGTTTCTTGAAATATATGTTGTGATATTGTGATCGTGGTTATTTCAAGTCAATATGTGATGCTCACATCTCCATCCATATACATGTAGAATAAGATGGTTGGAGTTTGATGTCAAAGAAGATGATGTCATTACATTAACCCTATGATTTTTTAATTGATTAATATTTCATATGTTTATTACAATACTAAATCAAAATGATCGAATACCTACTATATGGATTAATAATACACACTCGATACCAAACCATTTCAAAATCTATAAGGCCCTGACCATAATCATTTGATAATAATTAGTTAATTAAAGAATTCAAATTAATGAACTTTTCTAGTTTAGTTATTTATAGAACTATTCCTCAATTATTACATAACAACTCAAGTATTACACATTAGGAGCTTATACTCAATATCCATTTTTTCATAAGATAAAACTATTTAAAACATTATTTCCTTTTTTCTTGAAAGAAAACTTCATAAAATTTATCTTGACTTATTACTTTCTCTTACCCATACTTATAACTAATGATAAATAGTTCAAAAACAATGGATGATCACAAACATATAATTAAGGGATATAAAATAATGAATGAAACTACAAGTTCAAGAATATTTTAAACTCATGAAATTTTTGTCACAAAATTATAAATTTCAACCACAAAACATATGTTCATTAACATATATCTATAAATAATAAGATTCGTAAAAACACCTTACAAATAAAAAATCATAATTTTAACTTGTTTTATCCATATGATTCTTACATTGTAACATTTACAACTAAATAGTGAGTAACCATAATTATTATGTATGGAAAACCCATCCCATTATATTCCCTAAATCCTTAAATATAAACCCAATCGGCTAACATTGTGACATTACCCAATGAATTGGAATGAAATCATAGGCTCACCCTCTATAGGATTATCACAGAACCACCAATATACAAAAAAATTTCCCAACAAACAAAATATAACACAGAAAACAAGAATAAAGTAAAAATAACATTTTTACTTTGAAATCACATTTCATCATTACAATATGATCACTCAAAATTGAAAACACATTATTTTCAAATAATGTAAACGTGTAAATTAAACATCAATACAAAATAATGACATGAATGAAATATATTCCATTCATTGTGTATATTTTAAAAAACCATTCCATGTTATTGAAATAATTAATCAACATTTAAAACATATTTAAAATATTTTAAAAAATATTATCAAATCAATGTGTCCCATAACACCATGAATAATTAGAATGAAATTAACTTTTTATAACATTAATTTACATATAAATGAATCCTTAAAATGATTTTTAATTCATTTTAATTATTGATAATTATTTATAAGAATAATTCTCTAAAACATTTAAAATAATGTTTTAATTAAAGAAATTCTTACAACATTAAAAAATTATATTATAATCCTCGTGAAAGTATAAATTTCTTCAAAATATTAAATAACATGATTATAAATATAATATTGATACAGAATATTAAAAGTTATATATATACTATAATATAATAATAAAGGTGTATATCATCAAAAAATTCTTCAATGAAAATATATCAAGTCGAAATCCCTTACCTTGTGTCTGCCTTGTCTTGAATGTTATTTATCTATTCTAATAATACTATAATGCTAATTTATACTTTCATAAAAACCTTTTACAAAATTTTATTCATTTTATATCACTTATTACCATGTTATAACAATTATATATTTACTTATGTTCATGTCTAATGTTTTGTTGATATTCATTACTTAAGTCGAAAATCAAATTGTAATGATTTCCATTGTCCAAATGGTAAAAATGCAATTAACTATAAAATAATATTCATGAAATAATAATTAATTTTATATATTAATTACAATTTTAAATATATTCATTAACTATGGATATGAGAAACGAACAATGTGACAATCCTAAAGATGGTTTGTCGTACGTACACATGAGTATCATTTTTTCCATTTTCATTGATCATTATGGAAATAATTAGTGTATTATTTTATCATTACATAATTATGATAACATCATTAATATCATATTAATCATTTATATGTAATTATTTATATCATAAAAGCGATTTAACTAATAAAAACAATTCACATCGCTTTGTGGAGGGGATATCACAAAGGAACGTATAAACTAAGTTATCATTTTTATGTGAATTTTGAGAAAGAACATAATTGATATATTGTTATTATATAATGATAAATATATCATCTTTATTATATAAAAATATTTATTATATCAATATCACATATCTTGATAGAGAGTAATGGAAGTCAAACTATACCAATTTGTGAGGCGGTAGTTCGTCGTACACACGAACGAAATGTTCATTTCCCAATTGGTAAAATTTCGAATGAATTTTGGTGATGATAATAACATAATAACATATAATTATATTTTTAATACTATATGTATTATATCATCATTTTTGAATGATATTTTAATGTATATAAAGATGAAATAAAATATAAACACATAAATGAAAACATCAAATTTCCTTTGGATGATCAGTTTCATAACACCTTAACCCCTCTAAGAAGGCTGTTGTTCCTAAACTACTGCCACAATAATTTATGTAGGGATTCTCTTATAGTTTTTGGGGTAAATTGTTGGAAAAAAATGGTTTCTTATGGGTGAGTAATATATTGGAATGGGTTCCCATTTTATATGGTAGAGGAGGGGGACCGTTGGAATTATCCATTGTATTAAATTAATATATATTCAAATTAGTTTCTAAATGGGGGCAAGACGATTTATTTGGAATATTGGATTTGTATGGGTCGAAATAATATAATAAAATTTGTGTTATAAAAGATTTTAATAATTTTAAATCATTTTATTTTTGTAATAACCTTTTTATCTCTTAATGTTTTATCAACTAATTTTCACTTTTAGATTAAAAATAATAAACAAATCATGAAAAAAACTGGTAAATGACTCATTAATGAAATTTTGAGAGCATTTTGAACATATTGGAACATGATTGTTTTTTTTATAAATTTTATATCATTTTTTAGAAATTTTATAATTTAAGTCATAAATTATGTCAATTTTGAAGCTATTAATTACAAGAATTTTGAAAAACACAAAACAACATAATTCCTTGGAAAATACTTCATTAACTAAATTATAAAAAGTTATATTAATCAATAAAATTATTTTATAAATAAAATATTTTATATTATATTAATTTTAATATTATTAATTTTATATGTTTGGTTCATTATTTAATAAAACTAGTATTCTATCATCTTTGTTTGAAAATTAAATTTATTTTTCTGATTCCAAAAAATTATAAATTAATTTCCATGTAGGTTATTATATTTGTATATTTCAATTAACTTTTAATAGTTTAATATATCAATTATATGATAGAATATTAAATTTTTTTAGTCTAAATGGAAATATTTATGACATATTTTACATTACATTAAATTATTTGATGTAAATGTCATAATCAAACAAAATTCTATTCCACATGTCAATATTTCAGCATATGTACATTCATAGAAAATAATTACTCATTTGATAAGATTAGGAAATTTTTTTGGGTTATTATAAAATTATATAATATTATCATTACATTTTATTGCCCTATTTACCTTTAACCATATTAAATTAAATACTAAAGTTACTATTCAGTAACAAAATTTTACCTATTAGAGCATATATTTCAAATTAAAAAAATATTTATGTTTATTTTTAAAATTTTAATTCATAGAAGTGGTTAAATTATATTTAACATTAATTACGTTGACAGACCAAGAAATTGGATTTTTTATGTAAAACATTCAAAAGATCAAATAGTTCATCTATTTACATTTTATTTAAAAAGAATTTCAATGAAATAAATTGTAATAAATGATAAAAGGATCATATAATTATACCTTAAACAATTTGAAATCATAATCTATCAATATAAATCAATTATATGCATGAAAATTTTTAAATTAAAATGAAATATTTTTTACTATTCATTAAAGTATTAATTTCATCAGAAAAATAACAAAAATTTATCCAAACAATGTTTTTTTTGTAATAATTTCAAATAATAAGTATATTATGTCATATATAATATATATAAGATTCATAAACTATATTTAAAATGGGTTCTCCATCAAAAGGAGGCAAAACAACATATTTTGGAAAAAATAATTATCAGAAAAATTTGTATTTGTTATAATATCATATCTACAAAAAAATGTAATATGAATTTAAAATATGAATTTTAATATATTAAGTTTAATATATTAAAAATATACAACTATAATTAAATACATTACGATTGAATATATTATTTTATAAATTCGCCAATTTAAATTTAAATCATTATTTTTTAGAAAAAAACACATCCTTTATAATAAATATGTTTTTATTTAGTTTTCTAATTAACTTTGTAATCAATGAATCATGATAAAAAATGTTTAAACCATATTTTCATAATTTAGTTAATGATTTTCATTAAGAATATTCTAGAGGCTATGTGCTAACTATCATATTAGATAATAATATTATGTTGTACATTTATGTTAAATATGGTGGATCAGGTATTTATTGAGCATAATGATTCATTTAAAAATGTAGAATGATATATTCTCCCCCGATTTGGAAGTAGAATCCTATTAATTTGAATTTTTGTTTCGAAACTAATGTGTGAATTTTCAAAATACCTTTATTACAACCCCACATCAAAAAAAGGATTAACAAAACACCCAGTTTAAATGTATTTATGGAATGTACAAATGTCACATGAGATTATACATACTAGGGTTTGATGTTGAAATAAATTGTTATAGAATTGAAAAATAAAGATCATGTTCTAGTGGAGAATAATATAAAAAATTGTGAGGATAATGTTAAAAATAAATAATCTTTATTTTGTGATGAGTTAGAGGATCATTGATTTTGTGGTTGGAAACAAAACGAAAAATATTTTTTCTAAATACTATTCATAGATTTGATGAATTCATTTACTACCTAGAGTAATATCATAAGGAAATATAATTAGATAATCAGTAGAGATTCATCATTCAATCAATTTCTACCACAGAATCATCATTTTATCCAAATGATTACTATTGGAGTAAAATTTATTCATGCCAAAACACTAGAATAAACTTATTTAGAATCATATAATCCCTAAATGATTAAATATCTACTAAAACGTAATTGAAACAACATCCAAAACAAAAAAAAATATAAAAAAATATAATTTATTAAATATAATATACGAAAAAAGAATATTGACTACTTTTAATCTCTAAATTTCAACTGTAAAACAAAAATTTCATCAATGACCATTGAATAAGAATCATTCATTAAAACCCAAAAAAAATTATCCATACTATATTTTGATCCCAAAACTCAGAAGAATTTTATTATATATTGTTCCAAAATAAATTTTAGATTTTGTCTCCAAAAAAAATCAAGCAATCTTGATGTCTCATACCAAAAATGAGTCACCTTAATCACATATTCTCTAAGTTATATTAATCAATTCAACAAATAACTTGAATCACCAAAACTCTATAATAAAATCATATATTTATTTAAAAATAAAAATCACCCATTACTCTATAAATAAAATCTCAAAGTACTCTATTTTACCTAGTAATATAGGGTTTCTAAAATAGTGAACACATTTTTAAATAACAATCATCACTTAATCACCAATTCAGTTTCGAGTACCATGGATATACATTTGATAAAACATAAATTCCAAAAATAAAATTTAATATTATTCCAAAAACTCTTTTAACATAAATGAAATGTTATAGTTACTAGGTAATTGAAATAGGCATGTTGTTGGAAATCTAACCTTCTCAATCACTAGTAGTTGTTTTGATCCCCACAGTATTTCTGGATAAAATGGGATATCATCTATCATGACGGTTGTCCATTTCATTAAAAATAAAAAATAACAATTAAAAGTTTTAACCTAAATGGTTTTCATATACCTCTAATTTTATTCCCCACTCATAATATACTCAACATATTAATTCACAATGATCCATATATTTATATTAATATTTTATTTCAACTATGTATGATTTTTTAAAACTATTCCAAAAATAAATAAATTGTACCTTGATCATGGTGTTCAACTGGATTCATCATCATTTTGGTCACATATATAAAATGTCCATGCATTGAAAAACCTAATGTAGAATCATTCAAATTCTCTTACTTCCTTTATCTAAATACACCTTGTCCAACATGGGTCATATGGGTGTTCACAAAAACATTGTTTCGAAAAAAATAATGTATGACATATAATTCCAAAACATCTGATAAATCATGATTTTTATAAACTGTTCAGATGTATTTTTACTTCAAAAATATGTTCTATAGTTATTTTAAAATACCATAACTATCATAGGAATGACTATATTATAAAGTCAAAGATATATAGGATGTTCAAGGGTTTCCTTCTTCAACAGTTTTTTCAAAATCATAATAAGATTCAAAATCTTGTCATAAGTTAAAATATCTAAAAATTCCTTGATAATATATAATTTTTTGAAAATATTAGAAAATTGAGAAAATAATATTTGATTAAAAACATGAATGATACAAGAAGGTATTGATGTATAGATAATTTGTTTGATATCTCATACAACTTTTTTCAAGTGAGTTGTATGTTAGAAAATGATTCAGAATCATCAAAACATGACTCTGTTATAATTATAATAAGCAAGTCCCTGGGATGTGACTGGAATGATGTTTGATATCCGTCACATTCCATTTGTAGCCAATATTTCATTTCTAAAAAAGTAATATATTAATGATTTAACTACAACAATAGACATAGAAACTTACCATATGTTTAACCAAAACTCTAAATCACTATATTTTTTTAAACCAACCTCTGATACCAATAATAATGGCTGATCATTAAATGTTACTTAAATTTGTGTTATGTTATGAAATAACATTAATGAACTTTTTAGGATTAGAGTATTAGAGAATTAGTCCATAACTAATACATTACAAATAATATATTTCATAGATAGAACTAATACTCACTATCCATTTTTCATAAGATAAAACTCTTTATTATAGTATTTCCTTTTTTCATAATTCAAATATTCAAAACATTCATCATGACATTATTCATTCTCTTAACCATCCTTATAACCTATGGAAATAATTTCAAAAATAAGGGATGAGAAAAAATAGATTAGTGAGGTAAATAAAATATGGAATGAAACCATTAGTCCATGAATATTTTAAACTCTTGAATACATTTCACAAAGTCATTTTCTTCACCCATAAAACATATTTTCAATAGCATTAATGATAAAATGATAATCATCCTAAAAAACATCTTAGAAATAATTAATCATAAATTTTAATTGTGGAATCTATATCATGCTACATTGTATCATAGACTACTACATAGGGTGTAACCTATGTTGTTACGTTTAGAATACACATTGTAGTATATTTCATAAATCTCTAAAGAGAAGTAAAACTATTTAACTCCATCTCATTACCTAATTCATTAGAGTGCTATTGTCATGACCCGTCCATTGGGCCCCATTACGTGACTATCACAATATATGCTTCAATAGAATAGGGGCTGGAAACTATCAATGAAAGATGAATTCCACAAAATGGGATGGCATTTCATTTAAACCTATACAAACACATGGTCCGATAACACAACAATAAAACTCTGTGAAGCAAAATGAGGTAGTAAAAGTGCATAGAATTAAAAGGGGTTAGAATATAATCCCAATTGAAAAGTACAAATACAACTAAAAATAAAAGATGACTCTGGATTGTCCACTGAGAATCCTACCTAAATGGTAGGTATAGATCACCTCCACAACACTCCGCTTCCACGTGTCTCCTCTACCTACCGTCGAGTCCCACCTCCCTCAACATCAGCCCAGCTGCTCATCATCATCACAAGACACAACAATGTGCGGGTGAATCCCTTGTAGGGGTGAGTATAACAATACCCATTAGGGACCCTGAGACCCTTGAAGGACTCTCAGAATACCACTAAAGAAAATACCAATGCCTGATCTCAATAACAAAACACAATGCAATAGACACAACTCAAATACAGTCCCAACTCAAAACAGGTTTTTTAGTGACGTATAGAAGTACAGTTGATTAGTCATGAAGATAGATCATCTTATTCTATCTAGAGGCACTACTACAAATCATATGGAGTCTGAACCACAAAGTATTTACATGTAACTAACATCTGAAATGACACACACAGTTTGTGTCCCGCACAAGATCAATATATCGCAAAACCACGACGGGAAACTCTATGGATGGTCTTCGTCAGGTCTTGAGGTGCTGAACCACATAGGACTGCTAGGTGCTGAGCCACACAAGACTTTTAGGTGCTCATACACAAAGGACTTCTAGGTGCTTACCCACACAGAATCGCTCGTTACATACCTTCGTGTGATCTATCTCTAACCTCTGCCTCAATACCAGCCAATGGATTCCTCACACCTAGTGCACATGATTTCCATATTGTCTTCCAAATGATAAATATATCCTTCCATTAACACCACTAATATACACATAGTAGTTTCCCAATAGACCAAAATGTTGTAAGGGTTCCAATGCGACAAGCTGAACATCAATCGGACGCTCGGTCTATGAGTTATAGGAGTCTTAGCTCCAGTGAACCGGTTGGATTCGAGTTCGATCCAAGAATTCTACACCCCAACTGTCTCCAAAACTCTAGTGGTGTATTACAAAATGGATCGCCTCAATCCAGGGGTCCAAATGTCGCAGAAAGTTAATCCAAGGGATGCCTAGTTCCCATGTCGTGGCCATTGAAAAGATTCTGGGCCCGGTTGGGCCCGTGTCTGGACCACCCCGGTAGGACTGACCCGACCCAACCATGTCTAGGCTAGACCATGTCAGACATAAACTTCTAGGCCACAAAATAGCTTTGCCCCCAATATGGTGGCCCTCTAGGGAAGCGTCCTAGTCTGTGGGGGAGCGCGGCCCGGCACGAGGTGGGGCGTAGTCCGGTCTGTGGGGGAGAACGACCCGATTTGAGGTTGGTCGTGGTCTGGTCTGAGGGAGAGCATGACCTACTATGGTGTCCACCCTAACTGTCATTGAGGGTGTGACCCCCCGGTCTCCCGAACTCCTGAACTCCCAATCTCCCAAACTGTCTTGAAGCCGTTTGTTATGTGAAACGACGGCACCGCAGAACCCACCAGAGGCACATGATCAGCCACTATCACGGCATCGGCTGCAGATTCTGTTTGCTGGTGGTGTGGTGGTTATGTCACCTCCTTTTCAACATTTGGTTGTCTTCTCGGCCACCTCTACTATTCACTGCGGCTGATGAGCCGCAATGCATTGTTGATCTGTGGCGTACGAAGGCGAATCACCCCACCTTCACGGTCGGCCAGCGTCGTCCACTCCGATGGTCGCTGCAGCTCTATATAAGGGCCTCCTCCTACAGTGTCTGTTGGCACATGACCTCCTTCATAGCCGGCTAGTGTCAATGCACCGACGGCCTTCTATGGAGGGCGTATGATTTGAAATGTGTCAGAGGAGTTGGGTCATGTTTGTTAGGCTCTCTCCCTCCGAAATATCTCGATAACAATGGGGGGGGGGATAAGGGGGGATCAATAAATTCACATGAATTCCAAAAAAAAGTAAACAAATCCCCTACCTCGTAAACCCATTGGAGAGAATCTATATCTTGATTTGGGGTCGGTGTTCTTCTTTCCCGAAACAAGATTCCAACGACGTCACTCGTACGTCATCCTATGGATCGTGGTTCGGTGTCACCCATCACCTCCCACTAGGACCTTCTCTATCCATGAAGGGTTCGTCATCATGACACTCATTCAACACTTTATATCTTCTCGAAGTTGTGCTGATACCCCACCCCATGATCCATTTATATAGGAGAGGGGGGAGGATGTAACTAATATTGTGAGGAATTGATAGGGTCTGATAAATTGGGAACCTTCATAATTCCCCAATTATGTCATTACATAGGATTGCAAGGTCATGCCATTTATTGTCTTCAGACATCCCAAGTGCCCCACTCATCTTTTACATTGAAGGATATGGAAGAAAATAAAATAATAAAATTATTTTATTTTTTTTCTTTTCAAAAGATAGAAACATAACATTATCTCCAGACCTACTACGGTCAAAGTAAATTCGACCATAAAAAAATATCGGCACTATGGATTCAACGGTAACTTTTGGTATTTAATCTGACCACCGATTCAAATGATATAAATTTCCTCTAATGTGTTTAGTGAATTTACCTCAAAAAAAGTTCATAAATTCAATTTGGGTGCACCATACATCAGAATCATGTGACGTCAATTTTCATGGGCACGTAATAATTCCATTTAAAAAAATTAAAGATTTAGACTAAATAAATCAGGGTCTCTACATTCTCCCCACCATAGGGTTTCTCATCCCCAAAATCCACAACATAGACTAGAGAATCTAAAGGTCCACTAAGCCCAAATCTATGCCTCCCGCTCCCATGTGCTCTCTTAGAGGTTCCCATACTACTAGTGAATTCACACCAGAGGTATCAACTACCGACAAAGGACCTATTCGTGTCAATCCTAAATATCCACAGTAACCTCTGTAAACATCTCCCAATCATCGAAGTCCATATCTCCATGGTCAATTATTTGAGACAGTTTGTGCACGTATCAATTTAGCTGGGATACATGGTAGACATTGTGCACCCTATCCAACAACGGTGGAAGTGACAAGTGGTATGCCACCTCTCCTATCCTCAGAAGTATCTGAAAAGGACCGATAAACATCAGTGATAACTTGTTGTCTCATCCAAATCTATTTAGTCCCCATCGAGGAGAGACTCACTAGAACACGTGGTCCCCCTCCAAGTTCTCCAAAGGTCTTCGTCACTTATCAGCATAGGACTTCTTCATACTCTGTGCAGTTTTCATCAGCTTTTGGATGATTTACACCTTCTCAGTGGAAGACCATACCAACTCTAGACCCATAAGTGCGGACTCTCCATGCTTTGTCTAGCATAGAAGTGATCTGAAATGTTGACTGTATAGGGCGTCGGATGGATCCATAGTGATATTGTAGTGATTACAATTTTTGTATGAAAACTCCACCAAGGTAAACTGATCCTCCCACCATCGGAAAAAAATCTAGGATGCATTCACGAAGCATTTCCTCCAGTGTCTATATGTTCTGCATTGTCTGACCATCTGTCTATGAATGAATGGAAGTACTCAGACGTAGTGGATTCCCAAACTCCTCCTATAATCCCTTACACAACCGGGAGGTAAAATGTGTGTCGCGGTCAGAGATGATCTCTGATTGCACCACATGGAGTCATACGATCTCTTGTACAAAAAGGAATCACAATACCCTTACTTATCCCATCTCTTATATGGGTATGAAGTGGGATAACATAGTGATTCGATCAAAGATAACCAAGAGAAAATCATGTCCAATGGACCCACGTGGAAGCCATGTCACAATGTCCATGGAGTTCCCTTCCAAAATCAATTCTTGCAACTCAAGTGGCTGATATAAGCCTACTAGAACCTAATGCTATTCATTCACTTTCTGAAAAGGGAGGCATCATGAAACAAAATCTGCCATTTCCTTCATCATCCCAAGAAACCAATGCGGACACCGAAGTTCCTGGTACATCTTCACCACATCTGGATGTACCGCCAAAGGGCACATATTAAACTCCCTCAACACCTCCTCCCATTGCGCCATCGGTACCATGGTACATCCCATGAAGAGGATGGCATAATCCTCAAATTTATAAAATCCATCAAGAGCATGTGATGAGGTTATTTGAGCACATTTAGTCAGGTAGTTAGTTTCCCCAAGATGCGCCTCCCTGACTCGCTGATTGAGTGGGGGAGTGACTGTCATAGACATGGGATATTCTACTCCATCTCTACCCATGAAGGATATCTACAACATGGCAAGCTACTCTGTCACCAAACTCAAAAACTGTAAACCAGTCCTCTGGATGAGTGCATCTTTTACTACATTCCCCATTATAGGATTATAGACTATCTAAATGTCATAGTCCTGGAGGAACTCTAGCCATAACCAATGTCTCATGTTCATGTTCATTTGATTGAATATATACCTAAGACTCTTGTGCTCATAGTAGACTGTAAAATGTTCACACATTAAGTAATGTTTCAGCATCTTCATCGAAAATACCACTACTTCTAACTCTAGATTTTGGGTAGTGTAGTTCTGCACATATTTTCTCTGCTTTTACGAACTATAGGGGATCACCACTTTCTCCTACATCAAGACACACCCATGTCCTGTAATTAATGTGTCTCAATATACTACATAGCCAATTCCAACTTCTGGTAGCCTCATTATGGGGGCACTTTTCAACCTCTACTTCATCTCATGAAAACATTACTTGCATTTCTTCATCCACACATTGGGATACCCCTTCTTTTTCAACACTAAATAGGGTGGAACAACTCTAGAAAATTCAGGAATGATTCTACAGTAGTATCCAAGCAACCCCAGGATACTCCACTCCTTTGTCACAGACTTAGGCAGCTCTCATTCAAGTACAATCAATCTCATTTCTGGATCTACTTAAACTACAACCTTCAAGATAATGTGTCCTAGAAAAAAGAGTCTCGTATCCTGAACTGGAACATCGAGATATTACCATTAACCTCGGTGCTCTCTGATTGTATATAGAACCATATAAAGATTATAGGCATTCTCCTCCTCCGTCGTTGAGTATATGAATATTTCATCGATGAACACCACAACAAAGAAATCAAGGTATGTATGAAAGATCTTATTCATGGGTCCCACAAACATTGTTGGGGTGTTTCTCATGCCAAAATGTATAACCAAGATCTCACTGTGGCCATATCGACATATAAAGGTTGTCTTCTTCACAACCTCATATCGTATCATGAGCTGATGATATCCAAACCTGTGGTCTACATATGATAAAAAACGAGCTCCATTCCGCTGATCGAAAAGACCATGAATCCTTTGATGTGGATACTTGTTCTTAACAGTCACCAAGTTCAAGTGTCTGTACTGCAAATAGAGTCTCAAAATCCCTTCAGCCTTCTTGGTGAACAAAATTAGCAAATACCATAGAAAACACTAGGCCTTAAGAACCCATTTCCCTTCAAGTCCTCCAACTATACCCGTAACTCAAAAAGCACCGCGGGAGCTATCTGATATGCTGGGTTAGATATCAGTGTCGTCCAGGGGAACATGTCGATTTAAAATTATCCCTCTCTGTGAAGAGGTAGTCTCAGAATATCTTCTGGAAAGACATTGACATACTGGTCCACCACTATAGGATAGATAAGGCTCTCAACATCAACATCCCAGAGGGTTAGGATATCCAACTGATGCATAATCAGATTCACCCTCCATTGGGTAAGTCCATAATGTGTTGAAATGGTTCCCTTCTATCAAGTGAATGAAAAAACCCGGTCCAATTCATGCAGACACACCACACATTTCACCTAATAGAGTCAATTTGAGCTTGGATATTGGATAACCATTCCATAACCGAGATGATTTCATATGGCCTCCACGATGCTACTAGGAGATCCCAGCCGAAGATCTTTCTTCTTATAGTAATTTCACACTACTGGAACCAGTGTTTAATTGTCGAATCATCTCTTCAATGAGATTCTATCTACATGGATCGAGCCAACAGATCCACTAGAATCTCTGAGATCTGAATGAGGGTCATGGAAATAAAAGAGTGACGTGGACCTATGTTTATAAGTACTGCATCTAATTTGGATTGGCATAGAGCGTACCTCTAATCATCTCTAGAGCACTGTGGCCATAGGCCTCCGGTGCATGGAAAAGGTCTCGTCTATGCCCACATGCTCCCTTTGTTCCGAGTGGGTCACTTAGCGGTGTTGGTAGTTTTCCGCCCACCGTCTCCTGCACTGCTATCTCCTCTGCTATGTCTGTGACCCTGCGAACCACATTTCTCGAACCTATACCTCTTCCTCAACTATCCCTTGACCGTATCCTAGTCGTCCATATGGAAGGTCAGTCATTTGTGAGCCATGTGTCCCTGCTTACCGCACCTGTAACACTAAATACAATCTTCTGACTTCCTATGCATCGCGATCCCTGTACCTCCGACTCTACATCCCAGGTGTTTCAAACAGAACATCTAGTTAGCTTGGACCTCTATGTCATCTGCCTGCTACCTCTTGTTGATGACTTTGCTATCTGACGTATGATGGTGGCTCATGCTATCGGTTCCTCCTCATCAAGGATGCTCTCAACCAAAAGTACTCACTCTAGCACCCCAGCCTGAGTCAGTATGCTGAGTGATATCATCAATGCTCTGATCTCTCATCAGAGACCCAACTCAATGATATTTGAACTAAAGAAGTAGTCTTGTTCCATGATGGTTGAGTAGTGGAAGAGATCAGTGAACCTCCCCGAGTGATGGGACACTGTCATGATGCCCTTCTATAAGTGAAGTAGCTCCTGTATACGCACAGGGCGTATGGTCGTTGGAAAGAACAAACCCTAAAAAGACACTAGAAGTCTGCCATGATGAGAGTCTCTTTTTCATGTATCTAGAGCATCAAACTCCCCCATCTTACTATTTCTTTCTGAAAAATACTGACATCTAGGATCATCCAATGTTCGACTAGTGTCCCATCCAGGCGATAAACTCTGGCTATAGCCTCTATACAGTACTAATCCACCTGGGGGTCTGTCTCGCCTGGGGACATTGGAGGCCTATACTGCTGAAACTCATGCAATGCGTTCGGCGTGCACCTTCTAATAGTGGGGCTAGTAGAAATGGTTTCCCGACTGGTAGTGGAGCATGTGGAACAGAAAAAGAAGGTTCTAACTCTATAAGAGGGACCTTCACCGAGGCCTCATACCTTGTTGGGCTGTCATTGCAAAATCTATCTGTGATCCTAGATGGATTTCAATGCGGCGACATATTGAAAGAAAATTGGTGCGGCATAGTCAATAAATTATACATGGTGAATTGAATAAAAGAGATCCTAATAAAATCATTTGAAAAACACACATTTTCAGTGTTTCCATGCACTACGTCGGAAATCAGAATTCAGGGTCCTGGTGTATGCATTCATCTGCCGCCGCACCAAACCTATATTTTCTAAAATGAAAACCACACACTTAACACATAACACTATTTCAACATAAAAAATATCATAGTCGTAGTTCTTATGTAGACCTGAATTTTATGATAAAACTTTGTCATGACATGTCCCCTTGGGCCCGTGGGATTACTACCCTAAGCCCGCCATCCATAGGCTAGGGGTCGTGACTAGCACCAAAAGGAATTTTCCATAAAATGAGATCTAGTTAACATTAAACTTGAACAAATGCATAGTCAGAGTACCCAAAAATAAGCTATTGTGAATAAAACTGTTGTAGTAAATGTGTACTGAAAGTAAAGGGACCAGAATACAATCCCAACTACATAGAACTAGTACAAATAAAAAATAAAAGGCATGACATAGATCATCCAATAAGAATTATACCTGAAGGGTAGGTATATAAAACCTTCTCAGCACTCCATGTATGCTAGTATAGTTTGCATACATCCTAGTTCCAACTCCCTTATCCTTAGCTCAGTTGCTCGTCGTCTGCACAAGACACAATAATGTGGGGGTGATGCCTGTGCTTATGTGAGTTTAACAATGCCCACTGGGGACCCCGAGACCCATGATGGTCTCTCATATTTCCAAAATGGAAAGCCACAAATATTGATCTTAATCTACAAAGATAAAGTAATAGACAGAACTTGAATAAAGTAGCATCTCAAACTTGGTTTTCCAGTTATGTATAGAAGTACAATAGATTAGTCTCATATCCAGATCATAATATTCTGTCAAGATCCATTACTGTTAACCATAGTGAGTCTAACCCACACATGATTGATATGTATCTAACCCCCACAGTGACCCACAGAAGATATGACACAAAAAGGATTGTTATATCGATGAACCACGATGAAAACCTATAAGGCTAGTCCTCATTGGGTCGTGATGTGCAGATCCACACCACAAAGGAACGCTTGGTGATGATCCAAAAAGACTTTCTAGATGATGATCCACACCAGATAGCTAGGTGTGGACCCACACAAGATCACTCGATACTATACTCTGTATTATCTATCTCCAATCTTTTCCTCACTGCCAACCACTAGATTCCTCGCTCCCGATGAGCTCAAGTTCCGTATACTCCACCAATCGGTATATCAGTCATGCATCAGCCACCAATAATATCCAAAATGTAGTTAACCAAATGACCACTATGTCGTAAGGGTTTCAACGCGATAGATGTCGCATCAATCAGATGCCTGGTCTGTGAGTAATAAGCATTTTAACTTCGGTGGCCCGGTTGGATTCAGGTTCAATCAAACCCAGTAAAAGTCTTAATATATCCAAAAATCATCTGGAGTATAACAAAAAGGATCTTCTTGACCCGAGGGTCCCATTAACACAAATGGTTCGTCAAATGGATCAATTGTTCCTAAGTTGTGGCCCTTTAAATGTTTCTGGGCCTGGTGGGGCCCAGGTCCCATTCGACACTGTCGGACAGACCCGACCAATCCCAATCTGGGTTGGGCATCTTCGGACTCTTCCCTCTAGTCTAAGGTCCACCCTAAACTTCTAGGGGTGGCCTGCAAAGGGGAGGCCCACAATGGGAGGCCCAGAAAGGTGGCATCCCATTATGGAGCCAGTCCGAAAAGGTGGAACCCCGTTAGGGAAGCGACTCGGTAAGGAGGTAGCCAGATAGGGTATTGGCTAGGGCATAGGGGGAGCGTGGCCGAACCCGAGTTGGTGTGCAGTCCGATACAAGGGGGAGTGTAGCCTAGCCCGAGTTGGGGCATGGTCTGGTCCAAGGGGGAGCGTGGCCCACTGGTGGTCTGCCCTAGCCGGCGTGGGGGTGGGGGTGTAACCCCCCGGTCTCCCAAACTCACATATTCTAAAAATCTCGAATATCCTGGAGAAAGTTCATTTTATGATGTGGCAGACCCACTCAATCAACACAGAACCCACTGGAGGTGCAAGTTCGGCCTCTGCCAAATCTTCGGAAGTGGCTTCTGTTCTCCGGTGATGTGGTGATCGCACCACCCCTCAATAGCCGGTGGCGTGGGGGTTACGCCGCCTCCATTTCAAAGGTTGTCCGCCTCCTCCATGTACCGTAGAATATGAGCCGCGACCCTTGGTCAATATATTAGTGCGACGGTGTGATGCACCACCATCATGGCATGCTTGTGTTGGACACTCCGATGACCATTGCGATTCTATGATGCGACCTCCACTTGTAGCCTACGTCAGCGCATAGCCTCCTTTGTAGTTGGTCGGTGCCACCTTGTCGGTGGTCTCCAAAGATAAAATAACATTAGCCATGTTGAAGAGGGTCCATGTAATGCTTGATAGGAACATTCCCTATGCGTTAACTCATAAACAACGAGGATAATAAAGTTGGTTCGATTATTTTACTTGATTGAAAAACTAGAAAACAAAACACCTACCTCATAAACCCGAGAGAAAGCCTTCATGCCTTGAATGTGGTCAGTGTTCTTTGTTCTAAAAACATGTTTCCAATGACACCGCTTGTACACCTTATTATGGTTCGTGGTTCAACGTCACCCATCACCTCCCATTAGGATCAACATCCTCCTCTAATGGTTCTGCGTCACAGTACTCCTTCCGCACTTTGTTGCATGTAGAAGTTGTGCCGATACCCCACCCCGAGGTCCATATATATATGGTAGTGGTAGTTTATGTAACGATGTGGGGAATTAATGGGGACACATATATTGGGAACAGTCCTAATTCCCCAATAATTTTGTAACATAGGATTGGAAGGTCAATCCTTTCAATAACATAAAACATTTCTGGCCCCACACTCCACTTTCTCCGTTGGAAGATATAGAAGAAAATAAAATAAAAAAATTAATTAATTTTATTTCTTTAAAAAATATACAAACAAAACATTTTTCTCTATACCAACTATGGTCAAAGTAAAGTCCCCCTTAAACGAATCATGGTGCTATAGATTCATCGGTGCCCTCAGATTTTTAATCGTATCACTGATTCAAAAGCTAGAAAACTCCACTCATGTGTTTACTGAACAAACATTAAAAAAGATCAAAAATTCATTTTAGGCACACCGGAACTTAGAATCCTGCTCTGTTAATTTTTACAAACTCAAAATAATTTCATTTAAATAAATATGAAAATTTTACATTGAAAAAAATCTGGGTCTTTACAACTATCATAGACTCACTCCCCCATGTTTTATCACATAATCCCATGTATACAAAAATAATTCTTAGGAACTAGTACGTAATCATAACATATAGAAAATAATAAAAAAATATAATTTTCACATTGAAATCAGATTTCATCTTTAAAATCCATGCAATCATAAATTAAAAAAATATTATATTAAAATAAAATGGTAAACTTTTAAAGAAAAAAATAAAATCATAATATTGACATGAAAGCAAGAAATTCCATTCAAGTCATATATGTTAAAAAACATTCCAAATTATTAAAATAATTAAACCATTTTTAAATCATAATTAAAACAACTAAAAAATATATTTTTGAATAAATGTTACTTATAACAATTTGAAACTTTTGAATGGAATTAAAACATTATAAAATTTATGTACATATAAAAAAATCCTTATACCCATTTTAAAATCAATTAAATTAATGATAAATATTAATAGAAAGTACTAAAAACATTTAAATTGATGTTTTATTTAATGATTCCATAAACGTTATGAACATTTAAATAACAAGCCACATTAATTTATATAATTTTTGAAAAAATTAAATAACATTAATTTCTATATAATAGGGATATGTAATATAAAATAGGATATATATATATATATAATACATATAAAATAATAATGGCACATAACATTATAAAATTCCTCAATGAAATCATTTAGAGACGAAATCCCATACCTTGAGTCTGACATCTCTTATACGTTATTTGTCTTCTTAAATAATAAATTTAGGATAATTTATAATTACATTAGAAACATTATCATGTTCTTTTTTAATTTTATATCACTTATTCCAAAGTTATAACAGTTATAAAAAATTTCATGTTCACATCAGACCTTTTGTCGATATTCGGTACTTGAGGGGAAAATGAACTCGATTTGATGTTAATTGTCCATGTGGTCAAGTTTCGTTCATCCCCTGAATAATATTCAGAACATAATAATATATTTTATATTTGAATAATAATTTTAAATCCATTAATTAAATATGGATAATGAAATTTAAGAACGCTACAATAATGGAGGCGGTAAGCCGTTTGTAGGAAAGAGTTACATTTTTTTTTCATTTTTCATTGATAATTATGGAAACAATGTAAGTTATATTTTATATATCAAGAATTATAATAACATAATAAATATCATATTAATATTTTAAATATAGTTATATTTATAATACAGGTAATTTAATAAATAAAAACAAGTCACATCTCTTTGTGGAGGTGATAGTTCGCGCATACTCACTAACTATGTTATCATTTTTTGCATATGGAATATGAAACTTAATTGATATATTAATATTTTATAATGATAAATATGTCATGATTGTTATATAAAAATAATTATCCCATCATTTTATCCTTTCATGAAGGAAGGAAATAAAAAAAAGATCAATATCGGTACGCTAGGCGGTAGTCCACCACACACACAAACAAAATAGTTTATTTCCCATTTGAAGAATGTGGAGATGGATTTTGGAAATAATCTTAAAATAATAAATACAAAGTATAATGAGGATAATAAATTTATTATATCACATTGGGTCAATGAGATTTTAATAATGGTGAATAAGAAATAAAATAAAAGCACTAAAATAAAAACATTACCTTTCCTTTTGATGATTGCCTTTCTTAACACCTTAACACACCTAAGAAGGGTGTTATGCCTAACATAAGGTCTCAAGAATGTGGGGATAGATTATCATAAGGGTTTTGAACATAATAAAGCCAATCCAAATTGTTTTTTATGTGTTATTAATTGAGAGGACTGGGTTCCATTTTATAAAAGAGGGGAGGGGGACCCATGGAATTATCAAAAGTATTAGATTAATATAAGGTCAATTTTTATTCCAAATGGGAAAAATGATTATTTTGTTAAAATATATAATTATTAGCGGTACAAATAAAATCATTCATGTATAATTATACAAGTTTTTTTTAAAAAATAATCCTTATATTTTTATTTTATCATTCCTAATTTGTATAGTTTTATCATGTAATTTACATTTTTAGTTTTAAAATATTTAGTAGATATTAAAACAACAACAGAATAATGAGGGATCACTAAAATTTGAATAATTATATAAAATTTTATGTATATTCTAGGATTTTTTAAATTTTCTATCATTTAATTAGGTATTTTAAAATTAATGTTTCAAATAATGTAAATTTTGACACTATTAATTAAATAACTTTTTTAAAGAAAATCATAACAACTTGATCCCTAAAAATAACTACATTATCACAATAATATCATGATATATTAACCCATAAATTTATTTTATGGTATCAGAGATTTAAAATTATATTTATTTTAATATTATTAATATCATTTATTTAATTCTATATTTAATAAATCTATTACTGCAATGTTTCTGTGTCCTAATTAAATTTAATTATTTAATTCCTAAAAAATTTAAATAAATTATGATGTTTTAGGTAACAGATTTATATTTAAAATTACTCTTATTACTTTATGATATAATTTATATAAAACCATATTAAAATATAATTAGAAAAGGGACACATATTAATGACATATTTTCCTTTGCCTTCATTTTATTGTTATAAATGTAATAATCACTCCCAAATGGGTTCCAAAAGAAACAATTTAGGCCCAACGATAGTCATGGTAGATATTAACACAACCAATAAGATTAAGAAAATTTCTAGTGAAATATTATAATTTTATATAATAATTTTAACTTTAATTACAATATTTATCTTTTAAAGTTTTAAATAAAATACAAAAGATATTATTAACCAAATATTATTCTAATATTATTAGACCACATATTTTATAATTATTCAAAAACTTCTATGTATTTTTTTTAAATTAAATACCCAAAAGTGGTTAAATTTGGTTTAAAAATAATCCAATTGACATATAAAGAAAACTTATTTTTATATAAAACGTTCAAAAGATCACATAGTTTTCATATATTTTTTAATTTTAAAAAGCATTCAATGATCTTTTATCGATTAAATGATAAGAACATAATCAAATTAAATCATAAAACCATGTAAAATTTTTATCTATCAATATAATTAAATTAGACAAAAAAGTAGTTTTCAATTGATATGCAGTATTTTTTAATATTCAATAAAATATTAATGTTATCAACAAAATAAAAAAAATATCGAAACTAAATTTCCATGTACTAATTCCAAATAAGAAGTTAATTGTTCTAAATATAACATATTAAAATGTGAAAGGGTGGATCTTAATTTTTTTTACCATCAGAAGGAGGCAGAACATAACATTTTAAGAACGTCTTTTATCTAAAATTTGGAATTTTTACTTCTATCATGTCTAGAAAACATATAAGATGAATTTTAAACATAAATTTGAATATATTGCATATATATTTCATTTAAAAAATATGAAAAGAGTGAGTTTATAATTTTTTTACAATCACTTATTTTCATCTAATTATTTTTTTACAGAAAAAACACACCCTTTATATTCAATTGGTTTTTATTTTTTTCATTGATAATTTTGTTACCAAAAAATTATTATATAAACATGTTTAAACTATAATTTCATAATTTAGTTAGTACATTTCATTCCCACCATTATATTGGCTATATGATAATAATTATATTAAATAATAATAATATTTTGTTCATTTAAGCTGAATGTGGCATGTCATGTATGTTTTCGAACATAGTATTTCCTATTTTTTAAACAAGGGATGATTTAAAATCCCTTAGAAATAGAATGACTCTTCTAGTCACCATGCCTCCCCAAATTATTCTTTTACCTATTCACCAAAATGTAATCTCCCTCATAGGGTTATCCCACACTATCATTCTAACCGAAATCTATTTTCAATCTTGGCCAATGTTATATTTATATTATGTCACATTCTTTGTAAATAGGTTAATCGGATGGTCCGTACCTTTATGGTTGGGAAAATTTTTCATTAACTCCTCGTTCAAATATGATCAAATAAATAACAAACTATTTCTTGCAAATATTTTTTTTCCAAAACCCTACAACACCATCATTTCTCTAACCTCTTATTCATACATTAATTTTTTGAAAACATAAAATAATAATAAATATATATGGTGAAGTAGTACCTTCATGGAATATATCTACTACTACTTGAATATCTTTATAATAGACTACTAATTTTTTAAATTGTTTTACTATCAATCAAGACATTAAATTTGAAGTCATAATTTCACCAATAATAATCAATTCATTTTTTATATATTATTGATAAATAAAACATAAAGACTCATGTTTATGAATATATCCCCATTTAGATGTTGTAAAAAATATCACATCAAATATGTATTCTTCTTATACCTCAAAATTCATTAGAATAGAGTTTGAATTTTACGGCCTCTTCTCCCACCCTTTAAAATAAAATAAAAATTGTTATTTATTATTATTGGGTTCCATCAACATGGTATTTTAGAATATTTATTTATTTCTTATCCACACCCGTTTTTTAAAATACATTTGTGGCCAAATATTCCCTGATAAATCCCAACCATTAACATACCATTAAGAATTTAAAATTCATAGAAATAATGTCTCTATTACACTTTCATCTCTACTCCTCAAATAAACACAGTGAAAACATTCCTGATCCCATCATCCCTTTTTCATTAAAAATTTAATTCTAATCAAATGTCATATATCATCTACATTGTTTATTTCAGATAAAAATGATTGAAATAAAATACTATGAAATATCATACAATTAAATCCAGTAGTCCACAGAAATTGAAATCATTCTAGGAAACAATATTTTTTTTCTAAAAAAATCAATTATATCAATATCAGTAACTATATATCCAATGATTAATTTTAATATAATAAAAAAACTCGTGATTTATCATGAAAAATCACATTTAACTATTAATAAATAAAAATTTATACACATTTTGGGGGAACATACCACATATAGAGTAAATATCTTTTAATTTTTTTTACTACATAATTGATAACACTTTATCCCCATGTCTTACAATTTCTCATCATGGAATTCCAATTTCAAATGAAGTTATAAGGCCTTTGTTTTTTAGCATCAACCCCCACAGATTATCTTCACATCTATACAATATTATTCATATTTTAATTGTCACATTAAATTTTATTTATAAAGATCATATAGATGGTTTTCAGTCCTTATTTTATCTTCAAGTAATAATTAAAATAACACATCTAATAGTACCATACTAGTATCAAACAAATAAACAAGAAATATTGAGGGTATAGGTGTTTTGAATAATTTTCCACCAACTCTAATGATAATAATACCACATACAAAAACCATTATACCACTTGTGAGGCTTATAAGAAAATATTAAAACAATTGGTAAGAAAGAAATAAAATTTGGGTTACATTTCCATTCTACATTTGGTATTAGATTACATCACAACATCCAAAATCAAACATATTTTCATTTAAATCAATTTTATATGATCCTATATAGAAACAACCACCACATGTATTGTATGTCACAATTATATTTCACCACATTTAACTTTAGTTATAAATACGAAATCATGTAGAGGGATATACACTTCCTTTATTCCTCATGTAGTGGGAGATGGTTATCTATAGGCAAAAAATACTATTCTTTAAATCATAATCCAACAATTTCATTAAAATTTTAAATATATGTTATTCTCCCGACATATCTTTCTATTATATTCCTTAGATATATACATCCCACTACTAAAATTAATGTTCAATGTATCTTCAATTATATCATTTTAATATATTTTTCATCCATTGGAAGGATACAATACCCATTTATTATTGTTTTTTATAGTGGTCCAATATAACATACTATACAATTGCTCTATTTTATTCCATTATTTTCATGAGTGATACATATTTTTTCTTTTCTCTCTCAATGCTTATTTCATTTATTTTTTGGATGGTTTTTTAGAACACATGAGGTAACCAAAGCATATCATAAATTCATAATCCATATTCTTATAAATATGTTTTATGATTAATTTAATTAATCACCCCTGAGAAAAAGTGTTTAATGTATTTTTATAAAAGATACGAGAACTAAATATTAATAAATGGTCTAAAAAACTCCCAAAAATATTAATTATGTTTTTTATTTCTTCATAAACTAGGAAATTGGAAACATAATAAATGGTTGGACTTATATTCTCAGTTTGGTCAGACATAGTAATTTACTATATATGATAATAATTGAACATAATATGAGCATAATTTTATAAGAAAATACCCATGGTACATGATAATATACTACATGGATCTTACTGAATAAGACATAGATCATAGAGATTATTTTTAGAATAAAACATTAGTTTAACATAATTCATAAAACCGTAGAATCATGAGTCAATAATCATAAGTTATGAGTGAATTACATAATCATATTAGAAATGGAATAAAATTATGTCACATTATTTATCAAATAAAATGTTTTCTTTATTAAATCATAACTTCTAAGTCATATAAAATTATTTCTTTAGTAATAATAAAATGAACACAATCATAACATTCATGATCTTCTCCTCCATCATTGATTGATTGTTTAAATTCCAATTGTATTTAATATGTCTGCTACATGATTCCATTCAAATAGAAATGAGTGATATTAAACACTATAGAATATCATATCAATAAATACACTTAGTATGATGAGATGAAACTCATCCTATGAAACAATTAATTTTTTTAAACATCAATTATATCCTTATTAGTCACTATAAATCAGTATTATACTTGAATTGTGATCAAGAGAAATGTTCAATTCATAAGAAAACTCAAACAAAACTACTAGGGACTAATCTTTTAATTCTTGTTTCTAAGGATCATACCAATTATAGATTTATATAATAGAAAATTATAATACTATAAAATTGATACCTACTAATCTACTTGTATTCCTATTTTATCAATTGAAATTCAATTTTCAATTGAAACTATGTAGCCCTTCTATTCTTTTCATCAATACCCTCAATCTATGTTCCCATCTAGACACCATTTGTTGATATTTTCTTTGTCATGGGATGAAATTCGATATTGATAAAATAGATAGTGGTTTATACTTCATTGTTCTTCAAGGTAATATTTAAAAATAGAAAATAGTACAATGTTAATATATTAATATAAAAATAAAATGATAAGGGTTTACGCAACATTAATTTATTTTCTATCATCTCCGAAGAGACTTCCAAAAAATTCAGAAATCTCAATACAACGTGCGATTCGTGCAAGCTAATAATACAACCGTTGGGAATGAATAATTTTAATCTTGGACACTTTTACATTATATATGTGTTTTTGAAACTACATTTCAATATGAAATATTGTCCAATATAAATCAAATTATCATTTATATCAATTATAAATGGAACTATTCTAGAACCACAACCCCATAAATTATATCTCCCCAATTAGAATTCACTAAATAAAATATTAGTTAGAAGTATTTAACCATGTTAGTGGATAGGTACCAACATTTATCCTCGTATAGAGGGATGTGGTTATCCATAGAAAAAACCAAATACATAAAATCAACTTCCAATAATTTAATTACATGTTTGAATCTGATTTGTTCCCATTTAACATCATTGTATTAACAACATTATTTTGAGAAATAAAACTAGTGAATGTCTAGTTCAATGTGTCTTCAATGAAATCATTTCAATATTTTCCCTCTAAGTAGAGGCTACTAGACTATTTTTTTTAAATTTTATTATAGTGGGTCAATTACACCAACTCAATACATAACGATTTTTGTATTCAAAACCAACAAGATAGATAATCATTTTGTCTAAATTTCTATCAACTCTTTTATATCATATTGGATTTTATGTGCAATTGAGGTTACCCAATCGTAACATAAATGAATTACCTATAATTTTATAATAATTTTTAATGAATCATATATTAATTCATATGTGATAACCATAAGGGTTTTGTGTATTTAGATACTATATATAGAAAATATCATTATTGGTCATTAACATCTCCCAAGTACATTATTTGTATAAACAACTCTTCTAAACTCAACATATATGAAATATTTGTTTATAATATAGGAAAAAAATATAAGAATGGAATGAGATTAGTTACATTGTCTAGATAAACATTGGAGCTTACCATAGAAGATTATAACTAAGAATAAGATGATAATAAGTGTATGAGAACATTTAAGAGTTACATTATCATATAATTCTTGAAACAAACCAAATAAAACATATATCATATAAAAGATTAATGGAATGAATCATTGAAAAAACAGAAGTCATAATTGATGTGAAACATGAGTAAATAGTCATGATTTATCAGAGAATACATATGAATAAAAGTGTGGAAAAATAATAAACAAAAACATTTATTTTTTTACTTAAGGATCACTTATATGTCCATAAAAATAGTGTATAGAGTCCCCTTGTGTATTGGGATCACCCCATATTCCAATAAATATACATGGAAATTTCATATAGTGGTTTCGCTTGACTTCCCATTAACATACATATTGTCTCAACACATATACATATTTATCCAATTAATTATAATAATATATAATTATCCTTAAAAACTCAAATAATTAAAACTATACATACATATAAGGACCTAACCATATAATATTACATAATATTGAATTAAATCAATATTTCACATTGATGATCGTTTCAGTTTTAGAGTTTTAGATAATTAGGCAATAACTTTTACATAAAAACATGAATATTACAAGTAGACACTAATAATGAGTATCCTTTTTTTCATAAAATAAAAACTCTTAAAAAGAAACATATCTAGTTCCATATTTTAGATAGAATGACTTTTCCATGATCCCCTCGTTGACACTATTCATCTTTCTGTTCTATGGAAAACATTTCAAAAACAAGGGATGAGCATAAAAATCTTAGTAAGGGTTATAAAATAAGAAAGGAAAACATTATCCCATCAATAAATACAAATCAATGAAACCATAATTTTCAATCATAACTGACATTCCGAAATCATAAGATTCATAAATAAAACACTCAAATCATAAATCATAAAGGTTACTTATGGCATCCACATCAAACATACATTGTAGGTATCACATCTATATAGGGAGTAACACTTGTAAGACCCATCATGGTATATTCCCTAAATCTCTTAGTAGAAACGTCAATTTTACCTCTGTCTTGTACCCAATGCATTGGAGATCTATCTCAGGCTCACCGACAATAGGTTTATCTCAGAACCACCCATATACGTAAAAGACTCCCAATAACTATAACATAATCATAAAATATAATAAATTTATAATGGAATGATAGAATTTACACATTCTAATATATATTATCAAGATAATGTTTTATCAAATCATTTTCAAATCCATTTAAAAAGAGATTTTTAAATCAATGATTCCCATACCAATTTGATGATTTTAAATGAATTATCATTTAAAATAATTAATTTACATATAAAAAAAATCCTAAAACCCATTTTGAAAACATGTTCATTAATGAGAAATATATAGAAGAATAAATCTTTAAAACATTTAAAACAATATTTTAGTTAATGAGTTTTCAACAAAAAGATAAATGATTGAATACAAATAACTAAAGAATATCATTTAATCATAACATTATAATATCATGAGAATAAATGGATTCATGATATAATATTTCAAAGGACAGTATACACAACATATAAGATTGAATTGGTGCATAACAGCAATGAAGACTCAGTGGAAATGTAAATTGGGATGAAATATCTTGTAATGATTGTATCCTCAAATTAAGTATAAATCAATAACATAATTTTGTGTGAGAAATATAAATACACCCATTATAAGAGGATATTAATTGTACAAAAATAATATTTCATTCACCCATATTCATAGTATGACAAGTTCAAGAATTACAAGTTGAACCAAAAGAATTGAAAATGGGTTAATAGGTTCCTTTGTAATAATTCGACAGCCTAACGACGTCACTTTAAAATCCAGAAATTGAGTTAATGAGATAAAAAAGGAATCTCATCACATGCATATAAATTTTACATCAATAAGGATATATAAGAACATATCACAACATAATAAGATGTAAATTAAAAGAGATAACAAAAATAAGTCTTTTATAAATAAGAGGGTGAATAGTTCCATTACCGATTTAGTAACATACGAAATAGACACCACATGAAAGAATGATCATAAAATAAAGATATAAATACTCATAAATGAATGTATATTACATAAATATTAAAATAATGGGATGTACATACACCACAAAAAAGTTAACAGTGGAAAATTTAGCATCAATCTTATGAGAATAAAAAGTGAGACAAAACCTTTTACCACATTGTAATCAACTGAGTCATATGAAGAAATGTTAAAAACCACCAAATGAATCACATAATACCATGAATATAATTAGAATCATAATAATATATATGAAATAGTAGTACAAATTACACCACATGCAATGGATAAGTGGCAAACAATGGAAATCCCACGAAATTAAATGTGAGATAAGAAAATCCCTTACCTTGTGTCCAACTTGCCATGATCGTTCATTAATCTATTGAATAATAAACATAAGTTAATTTTTACATTCCTATGAATCTTTTCACGTCTATTATTCCTTTCATATCACTTATTACCATGTTATAAAAATTATATAATATATTTAGTTAATTACTCACATTTTGTCGATATTGTGTACTTGAGTAAAAAATGAACACATTATAATTACAATTTTTCCATGTGTTCAATAGTCCATTATATACAGAATGATATTAATTTTTTAAATATCATATATATCATATATATCCCATATATAATTGTATTTATAATAGTAAATTACATTTGGAGGTAAGAAATGAAATGCACCGTTCATGGAGACGGTATGTCGTACCTACGCATGAATGCTACATTCATTTCAATTTCTTATTTTAATGGAATTAAAACATAATGAAACATAGTTATATTATAATTAAAGTATAATATAATATATAATATCAATAAAAATATCCTTTATACATCCCACATAATGCATTAACGAGTCACATCACATTGAGGGGGTGGCAGTCCGCACCTCCTCAAATGACATTATCATATTTATCCACTATGGAAACCATAAAGGCATGATATAATTTGAAAATAAAGAATCCTAAAAAACATAAACATAATATATATCATATATAAATAATTTTACATCATAATGGCCACCATTAGAGGTGGTAATAAGTAATTGAACAATCATCGTTTCGTGAGGCGTTAGTTTTCCATCCACAAAAACATTATGTTCTTCACCGATTAGATGGAGGTGTGTGAATTTTTAGTTCGAATAATTCCTCTAAAAACATCATTGAATATTTAGGATATTGTTTTTGTTACAAATGAAATGAATAAAAAGAGTTTAGGGGTTGTAAAAGTAAAATAAAAGAAAACAAATTAAGGGAAATTATTACCTTTATTTTGGGTAAATTCATTTGGTTTGAACAAATGGACATTGTGAGGTGCCTTCTACCTAATGTAAGGCTTAGAGGTGTAGGAGAGGGATGTAGTGAGCTTAATTGGGCAGAGTTTGGATGAGCCAAATGTCTTGAGATTTGTGGGGAATGGGTTAGAAGTGGTCTCTTTTTATAAACGAGAGGAGGGTCTCTTTAGGAAAGTGTGAAAATATTAATTTTTTTATAAAGTTATATTCTGTTATAGAAGTTACAAAAACAATTAGAGTCTATAATAAGATGACTTATGGTCGAAATAGAATAAGATAATAAGAACTGGATAGGTTTTGGATAATATTTTAATCATTATAACCTCATTTCTTGAAATGATTTATTAATGAGGTATACAATGAATCATTATTGTGTCATAAATAATTTAAATTATATGATGTCTAATAATTATAAAAAAATACCATGATTTATGACATATTATTATTTTTCCAATGAATATTTATAGTAAAAACGATAATTTATATAAATTCCTCTAATAATTAATTTACAAAAACATATCAGCTTTTGTCATTTATGCCTTTACATTATGTTAATTAATCAAAATTGTCATTATCACTCTCATGTGGCTCAATGGGGTCCCAAAAATCGACCCAAAGATTCCCATGGTCATAAATGACTCAACCAATACAGTTTGGAAATGTGTTAGGTAATTTTAAATTATTATAATATTATTTTTACCTTGAATTAACGTATTAACCTTTAACCGCAGTAAATAAAAGTCAAAAGTAACTATTCACCAAAAAATCTTTTCATCTTATTGAACCAAAATTTACTTCTTGATAATAGAAATGTATGTTGTATTTTTTCAAATTTAAATCACAAAAGTGTAAAATTTTATTTAAATGAAAATGTATGTTTTTTAACAACCACTAAGTGGTTTCTCTATACATCAAAAATTGAAATTTTTCTGAAATACACATAGAATTCAGCAAAAGCTATATTTGATATACTAAATCCAAATATGATTTCTTTATTTTTGAAATTAAAAACATAAGAGTTTCATTAATTAATTTTAAAATTAATTCCCGTTTTCCAAAAAAATAGTGTGTTTTTAAGAAACAATAACAATAAAATGATTGATACTTATTTATGTCCAATTTCAAACTGAAATTAATTCCAAGGACCAAAAATGGATTAAATGGTAAAAATATATTTTAATTTAACATTAAAACCAATTAAAAAATTAATCTATCCATATAAATAAATTAAATTAAAAGGCACTTTTGAATTAAAATAGAATATTTTATCACTATTCATTAAAAAAGTACTTAATCGGAAAAATTCAAATAATTTACTCAAAGTAAATTTTGATGTCCCAATTATAATGAAGGATTTTATTTAGTCATATATAATGTATTAAAGTGACCAAAACTAGATTTAAAAAGTGTTCTCCAATAAAAGGTGATAAATCATCCTTTTATTGTAAATTATAGATAAAATTAGATTCATTCAAATTTTAGCTTCTAACTTTTATTGGATAAATGTAATTACATTTAATGAACATATATAATCATATTTTATTTATTTTTTTATTCCAGCAAATACAATGGATCTGAGTTAACATCCTTTTAAAAAAAATATTATATTGTAAGTGTGCAACATAAGATGTAAAAAACACATGTTGTGTATTGGGTACGCTATCGAACATTGAATCACCTTTAATATAATATTAATATTTAATTCAAAAATATTAATAAATATGAAATGTTTATTGTTCCTTATTTATCTGGGCTGCTACATCCTTCCCCCCTTTTGGGAATTGCATCCTCGCAATTTTAAAACAAGATTTGGAATCATCATTAAAATACCCACATAGAAAATTGAGTCAATAAAAATATCACATTAAAATAATTGAAGAGAAGTACAAAGGTTACCTGAGACAACATATACTAGGATTCCATGGAAACATGGATATGGAGGCGAAAATAACCATCAATTTCTAATGGAGTGTAATAGAAAACATGTTTATGAGAATGTTAACCACCAGAAAATCACAAACATATGATGTGTGTAAATGGTATTCGATTACCCAGTAGGAAAAGTAAACCAACAACATTTTGGTTTTACATTCCTTTTCATAATTTTGAGTAATTCATCTTCTACATTGAATAAAAACATAAGGATATATACTATCCTTCAAGTAGAGATTCATCGTTTAATAATTTTCTACCAAAACTAATCATTTCTCTAAACGATGAGCATTCAAAAAGGCTAAGTCACATCAAAATCACATGAATCATATTCTAGAGAATCACATAATCCAGAAATGAAGAATTATATATTTAACTCGTATTTAGACATAAACTAAAACCAAAATTGTTAGTACAAGAATAGATAATCACTAAAAGGATAATCATTTATAAAAATAAATACTACTCTTAATCTCCAAAATTCAACAAAAAGAACCCAATTTTCATGAAAGACCATTAAATAAACAGTTATCCTTAATATTCATCAAAGTAATCCAAACTAAGACTGAAAACCAAATCTCTGAAGAATTTAATAACTTAGTCTTCCAAGGTCAATCTTAACAATTATCTCCAAATAACATCAGTTACTCTTAAAGTCTCACACAAAAATGTAATTAACCTAATCACATATCATCCATGATATGTTAATCATATCCATTGATAACACAAAATCAACTTATTCATGATTCATAAGATCTTCTAAATAAAAACAATTAGTTATATTATATAGGGAGTTCACGTAGTCAAGTGGTAGGCAATAAATATCAGTCAATCGTTGGTTGTGGGTTTGATTCCCAAAGCATCGACTGACGAGACCGGTTGTCACATGGTTTCTATGTTGTCCCTTTTGAAAAATAACATAATTTTATAAAATTCCAAAAAAGAGATAAATTCATCAAAATAACCATAACATATTTTAACCATAAGGTTATCTAATAACTTTCATTTTGCATCCCAAAATGTATTAACCGGTAATTGCTACAATTTCAAGGATCTTATTAACACAAATAGATCATTATAACTTTATCAACTAAAGATAAGATAATTATTCATTGAATAATATTTTCATATATCAAACATCATGGTTACACGTACTATAAAAACTCTTCTAATGTAATCTCATCATCAGAAGAGCCTTAATACATTTAAGAATTTCACCATCTTAAATTCTACTATATCTTTTGAATCACTTATATGTTGAATTCTTACACATTCAATATTCTTCGTGATCCGTTAACCATTCCATTCCAACTTATTCTGATATAATTCTTTCCTACAAATAAAATGAAGAATCATATCTAAAGATTTCAATAATATGAAAACATATGTTAAGAAATAATCCATACCTTTCATTTTTCATTGTCAGTTTCTTCATCCTCAATATAAATGGCATTAATTATTGGTAAAATAATAATTTCATGATCCTGGTGATCCCATTCCCGAAACATCTTCATAAGACATTTTTTTCATAATGAACATGCTCACCACATTTAAAACATTCAATAGATCCTTCAAAAGGAACATCTTTCACTTTCCTAGAGTCAACTAGATGCTTCTTTTTTCCATGGTAGGTTATTGCTTTATAACATTCATTTACACATCTATAGCATCTTTCTATCCCATTGAAAAATTTTCTTATATGTTTCTTTCCACATCTTTGACACATAGGTTTTTGAAAATACATACCTTTATGATTATTACCTGAACATCCGTAGGGATTTGTTTCTCACATATATGATGTCTTATAAAAATACCTAAGGTTTAGGTGGTAAATCATGACTCTATATAGTTATTTGAGAATGACCACAAGTGTTCTCATTGTAGCTCTTATATCATTCAGCTAATTATTTAGAAAACCATTATAGTTTTTTTCACATCCACTGTTACTTTGGTGCCTTCTAGATCCATCAATTAACTAAAAAGAAAAAGGTCTGTGTGATTATATCAGTAAAGTCATCATATAATATCTTATTAGGAGGGTAAACATTAAGATATACTTATTCATGTTTTCTTAAACTCATTGAATTTAATTAATTAACTATGACACTTTCTAAAACCCTAACCATTATAGTAATGGCACTTATGCTTAAATTGTACCCTAACCTCTAAAGTTATCTAAACCAACCTATGATACCAACTATAAAGACCCAACCTTATAACATTACATAATTATGAATTAAATGAATAAATCACATTGAGAATCTTTTCAGGTTTAGAGTTTTTGAGAATTAAGACATATCTATTAAACAACAACTTTAATTTTAATAGTAGACACTACTACTAAGTATCCATTTTTTCATAAAATAAAAACTCTAAAAAAACATATCTAGTTCAATATTTTAGACAACATGGCTTTTCCATGATCCCATTCTTGACATTATTCATCTTAGAGTCATGTGGAAAACATTTCAAAAACTTGGTATGAGTATAAATATCTCTGTAAGGGTTATAAAATAAAAAAGGAAAACATTAGCCCATTAATAAATACAAATATATGAAACCATACTTTTAAATCATAACATACCTTATGAAATCATAAGAGTTTTGAATTACACACTTAAATAATAAATCATAAAGGTTTATTATGGAATCCATATAAAACATACATTGTAGCTATCATAGCTTCATAGGAAGATACTCTTGGAATACCCATCACCGTATAATCCCTAAATCTATTAGGAGAAACATCATGTTCACCTCCTTCACGTAACCCAATGCATTAGAGAGTTATATCAGGCTCACCCACCCTAGGATTATCATAGAACCTATTTTATACGTAAACAATGCCCAATAACCATAACATAATCACAAAATATAACCCATGTATAAAGGAAAGATAACATTTCCACATTCCAATATATCAAATCAAGAAAATGTTTTATCAAATCATTTTTAAAACCATTTAAAAAGTGATTTTTGGATCCATGTGTCCCACACCACTTTGATGATTTTAAATGAATTATCATTTGAAAAAATTAATGTCCATATAAACAAATCCTAAAACCCATTTTGAAAACATGTAAATTAATGATAAATATTTATAAGAATAAATATTTTAAACATTTAAAACAATAATTTAGTTAACTAGTGTTTACCAAAAAGAGAAACGCTTGAATACAAATAATTGAAGAATAAATTTTTATCAGAACATTATAATATCATGAGAATAAACAGATTCATGTTATAATATTTCAAATGACTGTATATAATCCATATAAGATTGAATTGGTGCATAATAACAATGAAGTCTCAGTTGAAATGTAAATTGGGAGAAAATATCTTAGAAAGATGGTATCCTTAAATTAATGATAAATAAATAACATAATTATGTGTGAGAAATATAAATACCTCCAGTATAATTGGATATTATGTGTAAAAAATCAGAGGATATTCAAACATGTTCATGGGATGACATGTTTATGAAGTAAAAGTTGAACCCAATGAATTGAAATTGGGTAAAGAGGTTGCCTTGTAAAAATTCGACAGCCTAACATCGTCACATTGAAATTCAGAAAATGAGTTGATGAGATAAAAATGGAATCTCTTCACTTGGATATAAATTTTAGATCAATAAGGATATAGAATAACATATCCCAACATAATATGATGTAAAATAAAGGACATAAAAAATAATTCTTTTATAAAGAGGAGGGGGAATACATCACTAACCGATTTGGTAACTTACAAAACATATTCCACATGAAAGAAGAATCATACAATAAAGATGTAAATACATATAAATGAATGTATATTACATAAATAGTACAATAAATGGTAGTAAATACACCAATCAAAAGTAAATAGTGGAAAATATAGTATGAAACTCACGGGAATAAAAAGTGAGTTGAAACCCTTTACCACGTTGTAATCAACTAAGTCGTATGAAAAAAAGTTAATAACCACCAAATTAAACAAAGAATAACATGAATATATTGAGAATCAGGATAATATATATCAAATGGTAGTACAAAGTACACCACATGCAATGAATACGTGTGAACAATGGAAATCTCATTGAATTAAAAGTGTGATATGAAAATATTTTACCTGGAGTCCGACATGACTCGATCATTCTTTAATCTCCTGAATAATTAAATGAAGTTAATTTATACATTCATAAAAACTTTATCAAGTTTATTATTCCTTTTATATCACTTCTTACCATGTTATAAACATTATGTATAAATTTATGTTAATAACGTTTTTTTGTCGATATTTGGTATTTGAGTAAAAAATGATCGCATTATATTTACAATTTTTCCATGTGGTAAATAGTCTATTATATCCAGAATGATATTAAATATTTAGATAACATATATATCTTATATATACAGTATAAACATTTATTTATAATATTACATAACATTTGGAGGTATGAAATGAAATGCACCATTTACGGAGAAAGTATGTCGTATGTATGCATGAACGCTACATTCATTTCAATCTCTTATTTTAATGGAATTAAAACATAATAATACATAGGTATATAATAATTACATTATAATGTCATATATAATATCCATAACTCTATCCTTTATATGTCCCACATAAGGCATTAACCAGTCTCATTACTTTGATGGGGCGATAGTCAACACTTTCTCAAATGAGATTATCATATTTACCCAATATGGAAACCATAAAAAATGATATAATTGAAAAATACAGAAGCATAAAGAAAATCTAAACATAATATATATAATATATAAATAACATTCCATCCTAATGGCCACCATGATCGGCGATAAGAGGTAATTTAACATTCATCGTTTCGTGAGGAGTTAGTTTTTCATGCACAGAAACATTATGTTTTTCACCAAATAGATGGAGGAGTGTGTATTTTTTGTTAGAATAAATCAAATAACAACAACAATGTATATTTTGGATACTGGGGTTGTTACAAATTAATGTAATAAAAAGATTATAGGAGTTGGAGAAGCAAAATAAATTGAAACAAATTAAGAGAAATTGTTACCATTAGTTTGGGTAACTCCCATTTAGATTGAACCAAAGAACTTCTTGAAGTTCCTTATGCATAAGGTAAGGATACTATGTGGAGGAGAGGGATATAGGGAGATTAATTTGATAGAGTTTGGACAAGCCAAATGGCTTGAGTGGTGTGAGGAATTGGTTAGAAGTGGACTTCTTTTATATGGGAGAGGAGGGTCTCCTAAGGAAAGTGCGAAAATATTAGTTTATTATGAACTTTAATTCGGTATTAAAAGGACCGAAAATCATTAGATTTGAAGATAAGATGACTCCTGGTAGAAATAATGTCATCTAATATGAATTGGACAGGTTTTGAAAAATATTTTAATCATTATAATCTTATTTATTTAAATTATTTATTAATGAGGTAAAAATGCATCATTAATGTGTCATAAATATTTTAAAATATATGATGACTAAAAATTATAAAAAAACATGATATAGGGAATTTTTTTTAATTTACGATGAATATTTATAGTCTAAAATATTACTTATATAACAATTATAAAAATTTATTTACTAAATGATATTTTTTTGTCATTGTTGACTTTACATTATGTTAATTAATCTAAATTTTCATCATCGCTCCTAAGTGGCACAATGGGGTCCCAAAATCAACCCAAAAAATTCCCATGGTCGTTAATGAATAAACCAATAAGGTTTGGACAAGTGTTAATTTAATTTATAATTATTATAATATTCTTTTTTACCTTGAATTTCCTTATTTACCTTTAACGGTGGGAAATAAAAGTCAAAAGTTACTCTTCATAAAAAATTATTTTCATCTTATTGAACCAAAATTTACTTCATGATAACAACAATGTATTTCATATTTTTAAAATTCAATTAACGGTATTGGTAAAATTTAATTTAAAAGAAAAAGACATTTATTTTTACTACAACTACGTGGTTTCACTATTCATAAAAAATTGTTGTTTTTTATAAAAATTACAAAACATCAGCCTAAGATATATTTGATATACCAAAGTCAAAAATGATGCCTATTTTACCAAATTCAAATAATAAACGAGTTATTAATTAATTTACAAATTAATTTCCATTATGAAAACAAATACCGTGTTTTTAAGAAACAATATCTATCAAAAGATTAATAATTATTTTTGTCCAATTTCAAAGTGAAATTAATTCCAATGGAAAAAATTGGATTAAATAATAAAAATTTATTTTAATTTATCTTTAAAACCAATTAAAAAGATATCCTATCCATAAAAATAAATTATTTTAAAAGGCACTTTTGAATTAAAATACAATATTTTTCACTATTCATTAAAAAATGATCATTTTTTGAAAAATTAGAAAAATTTACACAATGAAAATTTCGAAGTCCCCATTGTAAAATTTGAATTTATATGGTCATATAAAATGTATTAATTTTAACAAACCTAGATTTAAAAAGGGTTTTCCATTAAAAGGTGATAAATCGGCCTTTTAATGTAAATTATGCTTAAAATTAGATTCGTTCACATTTTATGCCTCATAATTTTATTTTATAAATGTAATTACATTTTACAAACATGTATAATCATATTTTATTTATTTTTTTTCATTCTCACCAATAAAACAGCTATAAGTTAACAACAGTTTAAAATAATAATATTAAATTATTAGTGTGCAATGTATGATTTCAAAGTAACATGTTGTTGTGTATCAGGTATGCTATCAAAAATAACATACCCTTTAATGTAAAAATAATATTAAATTCAAAATTTTAGTAAATATAAAAAATTTATTATTTCTTATTTATCTGGGATGTTACAATACGTATTCTGTAAGAATATAAAATCACTTATAATTCCATTATCACAAAATTTACTACTGTATAGAAATGGATTCAATGAAAAATTCCATGTAATATCATCATAATAGTTTATAGTAAAAAATAAATAGGATGTTATAATTAGGCTATATCCCAACTAAATTATATTAATCATTAAATGATAATTACAATGATGGAAAAATAATTTCATAAAAATATTTTAATTTTTTCCAGAAAATTAAAAATAAATATTTTTTTTAGTTTAATAATTATTATGAAATATAAATATATAGAATCAAATGAATGGAGATTTCATTTTAATTACACAAAATATATTAGAGAAATTTTGATATATAATAAATATATAGTTGTGGTAAAAAAATTTCTAGCGGTAATCATTAAATTTTTTTTATACTTTCGTAAGGAAGTATAATTAACATTAATATATGGAAATGTGAGTATTCGATTATAATCTATTTTAACGATTGAATAATATATGAAAAATAATTTAATATATAATTTTAGTATATATAAGAAATTTTTTGAATTTTATTTTTAAAACAAGGAAATGGATGTTGAATATTCCGAACCAACAATAACATAAAATGATTGTTTTTTCTAAAACCATTCATATTGTCATCATGAGTACCATTAAATTTAAAATGGAAAAAAAATTATAACTATATAGGTGAATAAAGGATAAGTAAATATATGGTATAGAATAAATTAATATCACAAATTTCTTAACATTCTATTTTTGAATAAATAATATTGATTTAAAGTGAAATTTGAAAATAAACTCTTACCTTGGTCTTTCACTTGGTCAAACAAACTATAACAAACTATATGAATATATAAATATTTTCAAATAATTTAAATGAAATATTAATATGTGAATTTAATATTTTTATATTTCTTCTACTGTCTTATGTTATTAATTTTTTCAATTGTTTTGATTTCATTGACTACACGATGTTAAATGGAAAATCCATCTATAATTGATTCAATATAGTTACCATTTTCAAAGGATTAATAGAATAGTTTCACCATATTTAAATTTTACACGATAATTTAATTCAAATTTTTTTACTAGTATCAATATATCATAACCATTTAATGGAATTTATGGTTTCAATTTTTGTGAAACATTTTAAATATTACATTTTTCTCTGTTTATTAAATTAACATTATAGTAAAATTTAATGTTAATTATAATTTTAAATATAGAAAAATATTTTTTATTAAAATTCAATATTTAATATTTAGGACGTATTATTACCATTATATAACATTCCTTAGTCATTCATGTCATTAACATTTTAACACAATTCATTATAGGCGATAAAATGGACTCATAGATGATTATGTAATAACAATTGAATGAGTAATAAAATGATACGTAGTATGGATCATATAATTTTTAAATAATATTAAACATGATATAAAAATATTTTTTCTTCATTGAATTCATTTTTTGAACCATAAATACACATAGGTAATAAAAATTGAATCGTGTCATACATGGAGGTGGTAGTATGTAGGAATGTTTATATAATGTTTCCACTTATCAATTGATGAAAATCAGATAAAATAAATAATATTTTAACATCCTAAAATAATCAATGTCATAAATATTATAATTTTTCATTAAATATGTCATTATAACCATCCATGAGAGGTGGTGATGAGAAATGACATTCCTTGCATCGTGGAGATGACAGATCAAACTTAAGCATGTCTACTGTGATCATTTTCCATTGGATTGATGATATATAGGTAATGGTTGTTAAATAAAAATAAAAACAAATTTTTATGTATTTGATAATTATTTAATTATTTTAAATTTGTAATATGATAAATTGAGTGGGTAAAATATGAAATATAAATGAAAGTGTTTGGTAAGAAAATTACCTCCTCTAGGGATATCATATTTTTGGTGACATCATATTATTTATTGATTTGGACTTTTTGTGTTAAAATAACCCCTATATAAAGAACAATAGATTTTATAAGTTATTTTTCTATGTCATGGTCAACCTTTGTGTCTCAATGGGATTGATTGTGTGCGAGAGAGAGGTCCTCCTATTATAAGTGAGGGGAGTGCCACTTTTGAAATTATTCAATGTTTTAAAATATTATTTAAGTCAAATTAATTTTAAAATGGAACCAATAAATTAAATATAGAATATAAAATTATATAACATTGATATGAAATAATACAATATTATATAAATAAAAAATATATATATTAGTGAAATTATCTCTTAGGTTTGACCCCCCTTTTAACACTTTTACCCATTACCACGGTGACAAACATTTTCCATGGTATTTTTTAATTATGTCCAAAAATAAAATTAACCACATTAATAAATGTAAAATTTTTATACTAGATATCATATTCTTGTTATAAATTTAAAATAATAACTTTTAAATAAAATAAATCAATTTTTTACGTAAATTACACAATTATCCATTCTTAGAAAAAGCCAATTTTAAGCATAAAATTAATTTATTCCCAATCCATACAAAGTAAAAACCATTTAATGGATGTTAATATATTTCATATAGTATATTTTTAATACAAAAAATCATTAGACAATAGTAATTAATTTAATTTATCATGAAAAAAATTATTTTCACACATAAAAACCATGTTTATGAAAAAAATTCCCTTTTTACATACATATGATTTAATGTTTATGTATAAATAATTGATCAAAATATATCAATTGTTATTAAATTTTCTTCATGTGAAAATTTTCAATATATTTAATACTCAATTTATGATAAATTATTCTTTTAAATAATAACAATAATTTTAAAAAATATATATATTTTACATGAAATTTTAAAAATCATACTCATTAAAATTATTTCTAAAAATTCTGCATATCAAAATTATAGTTTAAATTTTATTATATATTATTAAAATTATCATTTCATTCTACTATTACATGTAATAAAATATATGCAAATCATTTAATTATTTTAAAAATTAAAAATATGTATTAATTCTATGGGTTGTAATATTCTACCCCATAAAAAATTTCTTTATAACTATAATGTGATGTTTAAAATAATAAGTGTAATTATATCTCACTTTTCAATTAGGATACCATCTATCTTCTTTAAATGTCCATTTTCTATATTTTATATATACCTAGAATGTAATCAATTTCTATTTAAAATTACCTCTATAATCCAGGATCTTCAATTGTAGATCCTTGTATGAAAGATCATCTTCCTACAGTACACCCATGATGTATCATACATGTCAATGATAATGTTTTTAAATTATCAAAATAAATAAAATCAACACATCATATACTTGTGTGAGGTTTGTTTGAAGCATCAAGATATAATCTAACTACCCGATGTGATTAGTAATTCATAAGGTCCAAAGTGTATAGGGAACAAATTATCTTTATTCATAAACCTATTAAGCCACTTCTGTGGAGATATATGAAGGAACTCTTTATCAGCAACATCAATCTCTAGATCACATCAAAAAATATAAGTGTAATAATTTTTTCAACTCTTTTTTTCTCAAATTTAGTAGATAATGGTTGTAACATTCTCATACATTTTAATAACTATCTCATGTATTAATATGGTTAGTTATCTAAAATAATGAGATAATGTGGGATTCCTACGATTCACAATAGATATGGATTTATAAGGAAACATCTAAATTCTAGAGAGAAAGATATTATTTTTTTGAAATCAACATAATTATTTTTTGTATCCCAACATCTTTTCAAATAAAAAAATGATATAAATATATCATCCATGTTTTTTATGGTCAATATAGATTAATAATCAATGTGATGATGAAATTTAATGATATATCATAGATCTATACTAATTTATTGTTGATAAAATTTATAAAACATATTTTTAAACTAAAATCTGAATAATGTTTCCTAAAAAAGAATCCTTTAGAAACACTATCAATATGACCAAGAGAAAAATCAATCCTAAATGTAATGAATTATGATAATTTTAATATGTTATATAATATAACCCAAATATAAATATAGAAAAAAGGCCGATTTTATTGTCTTAACATAAAATAACTTATGTTGTTCGCTCAATTATATTCTTGTGTAGGTAATGGTTTAAATTTCCCATAATAATATTGATAATCATCCTAAATTTAATTTCATATTATGCCCCATGAATCATACTCTAAAATATCTTTGTTCATGTTTTCCCACCATTGGGGTCATTACATATCTCTAGTAATTTCTGACTAACAAATAATTATAAGCTTTGTGGATCATCTATAAACACCTACTGCAATTATGGTATAGAATGAACACATACTATTTTATTTAATTTTATTTTCCCATTAATGTCTTGTTTAAAATCTGGAACAATCCATGTCATTTTCCAAAACAAAATGCTATTATTATGCCACTTTATACTTCACATGAATATATTTCCATTAATTTGTTTGAGAAAGATTGGTTTTATCTTTCTTCCATATGACATAATGTTCAAGCTTTTGTAGATAAATTATTACGTGATGTAATTTTATACTTCTCATAAACAAGGAACTATGTTATTTCCTTCTCAGAGAATCATCCACCTTGTTCTCCATCCCATGTTTGTAATGTATTAAGAAGTCATTGTCTTTAATAATTTAAAATTGTATCCTACTGTATATATTTATCTCTTTCTATATGAATATATACTATAAGATATTATGATCCGTATATATATATATATATATATCACACATTTCATAATAAGGAAAATATTCCAATATTTTTAAGTTCAAAATAACCTCATCAAACTCTAAATCATGTGTTGTGTAATTTTTATCATTATCCTTAAATTAGAATGAGGCATAATCTACAATTATGTTCATCCACGTGAGAAAACCACCAACACCCTTATTTGAAGCATCATCATATATCACTAACCATAATCCACTATATTCTAATGTGGATATATTTATATTGATTAGTGAACTCTTGAGTTCCCTGAAATTTTCTTCACATTAATCTAAAGAGATGAACTCCACTTCAATCAGAGTTAACATGGATAGTTTATTTTATACCTATGAAAAATTATTCACAAAATTGTGATAGTCTACGTCCAATCTAGTAATAATTTTTAACATCATCATAAAATGTATTCTATGATATTTCTCAACAACCTCAGTCTTAGAAGGATCCATCGACATACTTAGTCTCATAATTACATAAGGAAACAATGATGGCTTCTGTGGCCAGAAATTACACCTATTATATTTGGCATATTGATTCTTCTTCCTCTTGTTCTAGAGAAAAACTGAAAATGGATTTTTATTATATTCCATACACATTGAATGTTTATAAATATCATAGAAAATTAATACCAATTTTCTTAGAGGTGATATATAAAGAGTAATCGATAAATTCATGATTATAGTTTGGGTATTGGTAAGTCTGAATAATGAATTTATATTGTCCGTACCATATATGTAATGTTATCGTGGGTATATTCTCATTTCTGAGAAATAATTAATGGTAACTAGATTGAATAATAATCTTGGAAAAGTAATCATATCCTCATAGCTGATTGAACAAGTCATCAGGGTAGTGGAAAAGATAGTTTTTGGAAATCGTAATATTATTTGATTCTCGATTAACAAAATAGAAAAGTGTTGACATATCATTATTCTTAGTGAAAATAAATATTACACCTCATAGTGATTTATATGAGAATATTATTACCATATCTAGATTATTTTTTAGTTTTTCATTCAATACTATAACTCAATTGGGGTTATTTGATAATTTATTTGTGAAATAGGCGAAGCACTAGGTATGAGTTCAACCAAAAAATAAATTATATTATTCTGAGGATGTCTAAAAAAATCCCCAAGAAAATTGTCAACATACACATATAAAATATTAATATATTCATTATAGTGTCTCTATAAAGTCATTTGAGATAAATGAACATAATTATTATGTATTAAGACCCAAAAACATATGGTATTTTCATGAGAAGTTCATATCCATATTCACAACAATAGATTATCATAAGGTGACTAAAAATATGTAATATATCATCAAAACCCTCAAAGATGTAAAAGGGTATGTTTAAATTATTTTACTCCAATGAAAAAATAATTTCAAATTGGAAATGTGGGAGTATAACAAGATTTTTAAGAATCCCATCACCTCATAATTTTTATCATAGATGTGTAATGTAATTGAGATGAACTGTTCATTAAATTGTTTTTAATCAATAATTATAAATATAAATATGGAGGTGGTGAAATGATGAATTTATAGAATTTTCTAGATATAAAAGCGTGATTATAACTATAATTCAATAATATATTTTCATTTATTTTAAAATTGTAATTTTACCTTTCACTACATAATTCTCATGACCACCATAACATGTGTTATTGAAAGAGTTTCATGTTGACACTAGAAATAAGATTTTCCCAATTTTTAATTTCATTACTAACACTTATATATAGGTATTGGTTTGGAAAATTAAAAAAATACATGTTAGTATGGCATTAGAGTTTGGCTGTTCATTTTGGTTTTTCTTTCTTTTCATTCATCTCATTTTCACAATTTTTCATATATATTGTTATTTAATTTTCGAAAACGTGTTATTTACCACACTTGAAACATTTACCAATTACATTTTGGAGATTTACCCATTATTATTTAATTATTTGTAGTTTAATGTATGTTTTTTTCTTTCATACATTGGATGTACTATTATATTTTCCTCAAAATGATTGTCTTCTCTTTTAATCTACAAAACCATGACAATAATGGGAGTCTCTAATTTATATTTTTTCAATGATAAATTCTATACATATTTATTAATCAATATTTAAATCCCATATAGATGACTCATTACAAATAAATGGTATTATGATAATGATGAACTGATATATATTTTGTTTATATTTGATTATAAAACCAATAACTTACCTTCAATGTCATTTAATGTTATCTTCATAGATGAAATTGGAACCATCCTCATTTTGTTTTATCCCTAAATATTATAACTCCAATTTAGTGTGACGATTTCATAGAAAATAGATATTGAAATATACTCTTTCTAATTATTCTTATTTTATGGAGTCAATTTTATCATTTAATTGCATGTTTTTGAAAACATTCTACAAATGATATTCATCACCATCCAAATTAATCAATTTCAAAATAAGAATCATATTATTTTAGAACTATATTATAGGATGAATCATTTCATTATAATTTATCATTTTATATGAAATTAGAAGATCAGAGGACCCATGAAAGGAAGGTCAACTTTTAAATACAAAATACTCAATGTTATGTTTTTCTTTCACATATTTATTGCAATGTTCAGTATGATACATGTTGTTATTCAGATCGTGAGAGTTATTATTAGTCATTACTATATGATCAAGTATCCTTGATCCAATGCAAATTGGTATCGCATAATTATTTTCATTTCATTGAAATTCTCATATATTTCAAAAATTATTTCTCTTAGTCCAAGAAATTAACAAAAAGAAAAATATTCGTTGTAAGAAACATGTAATAACTAAATTATGAAATTACATAATAATGAAAATTATTCCAAGGATTTCATAAATGTTATCCATTCAGGTTATCCAATTTCATTTTATGTTTATCCTAATTCATATAGGTTGTTATAAGTTCTGTCCTAATATCTTTATCAAACTAATCATAAAATGTAATAATAATTATTTCGATTCCAACTGTGGTTTCCTGAGCATAACATGCATGCATAATCCATCATTCTTGAAAAATACATTATAAATTATAGAATTATGTACTATATATAACCATAATGGAATAGTTCATTTTGTTATTAGATACATAAACATCATATTATTCAATAGTCTTCAACATCTCCCACAAACATTCATTACAAAGGTTGACCATTTCAACTCATCTTGCATAAAACCTTCTTTAATAACCTAGGAAAATGGGATCCTATGAAATGGGAGAGATGAGATGATCAATAAGAAAAATATGAATATTAAAACTAAAAAACAAAAGTGATAATATAATGATAATAGGGGTACGAGAACATATCTAAGGTTCATGATTATATAATATAACAATCTAACCCAAAAATAAGTAGATCATAAATCATTACTCATGGAATAATTATTTGAAAAAACCTATGATATAAGTGTTTAGAAACATGACTCAACTACCATGAGATTTATATCCTTAAATAACAATAATAGTTATTTAATAAGGGTGTGAAACATTAATAAATATATAAAATTATTTCCTTATTCATGCCTCACTACCAAGGTTTTATCATGGTAGAAATAGAAATGTTTTATTCTCTACTCACTTCCTATTCACATACATTTTATAACATAATATATACCTCAATATCTAATTAATTGGAGGTATTTATAGTTCTATGATCACATATCACATAATAAAAACCATACATATGTGATCCATATAAACATAAAAGAATTCATAATTCCATCATCACATAATTCATTGTTTAAAAGAAATGAGTTTCATGAAACATTACATGAATAATCACCATAAACAATCATAATAGCCCTTTTGGACAATTATTATGGGGTAATTAGAAAGAATACAAAGTAAATAATTACATTAATGAATCAATTTTTATATATAAGGTAAAATAATTTAAAAATTTTAAATTTTCTTCAACAAAAAAATAGACCAATCATTTTTCATTCTAAATTTTTTTATAAATTAGATAAAATCATAGAAAAAAATGAATGTATTTTTCATATAAAACCCATTGAATATAATATAACATGGTTGATAATAAATAAAATAATTGTAAAAGGAAAATTGTGGTTAAATTTTTATTGTTTTTTTTAAATACTTACTTTTTTATCTTGGTAGATAAGTGAAAATTTATCCATACAAATAAAATTTAAAAATATTAATTTAATCCTTTTTAAATGAATTAAAATATGTTAAAATGACTGTAATCAATCATTTGATTCCATATAAGAAATTTTTTTAAAAATATTTTAAATTACATAGACATAGATGAAAAATATTCTTCACATTAAACAATAAAACATGGTTCATTTTATTAATAAAATTTATTTTGTATTTTCGAGTCTTATAGAAGAGAAAATATAAATAAAACATAAAACCCAAAAAATAATAGATGGGATGAAAATAAATGGGTTTTAGGGTCAAATAATATACTATTTCTCTAAATTAGATTCATGATTATATAATCATTAATTAATTATATATTAGAACATAATCCCTTACGAAATTTTTTCCTCGGTCAATCACAATATAAACACACATATAAAAAAATTTATTAATAAAGTATTTATAAAAAATTATGTCATCTATATATAAATTTAGGATTAATTTAGTATACCAAGGTATTCATTTTTGGTAGATTTCATTTTTCCTCAACAACTCATGTTTTATGTCTCATTCCTTCCCAAATTAGTTCCCTATATTGACCATGGTCAAATGAATTAAAAAATAGTGTCATTAAATCCATAATATTCATGATATTTTAGTTTTTTGGATTTATCTATATCTAGAATATAAAAAACATTATATGGAACTTAATGTGACCATTTTTGTTAAATGTTAAAAATATTCCATTTTTTATTCATTATTTAATTAATATATGAATTTATTTTATCAATCAATATAAATTTAAAACGTACCACTATATAATTATGAAACCATAATAAATTAATTATTATTACATTTTATTACCATTATATAATATTCTATAATAATCCAAGTTACTAATATTATTTCATCGTTCATAATAGGTTTTATAAATGAAACAAATTGGACCATGTCATAAGTGAGAACATAGTACTTAATACAGATAATATTAAATTTATATAAGATAAATAGTTTTATTATTATAATTTTTATTCATTACGTTGAGTTTTATAATCATCCATGTATGGTGATAATGAAAAAATAATCTCATCCACCATTGAGTTGATAGTCTACACATAGGTTTATTCAACATTTATAATTTTCATTTGATTGATTGGAAAAAAATAAGATAATATATTATCATTAAATATAAAATTAATTTATTTGAAATCATAATTATTCATTAAATATATAATTAAATCCAACCGTGATGTTTGGGGTTGAAAATTGAAAATCATTACTTCTTGGAGATTGTAGTTTGTACATACGCATGAGTAACGTTTTCTGTTTCACCATCATGGATGAGAGAAAGAAAATAGTTTCTCCATCAACGTAATAATTTTTAGTACATTTATGATTATTTATTACATTATTTATTCTTTAAAAGAATATGTGAAACATGTATAATAATAAAATAACAATATAGGATTCAACATGAAAAATAATTAACACCACTTTGGATCTCCTTCTCTTGTTAAAAACTCAAGGATTCTTTCATCAGCCTTTTGTTAACCCCAAAAAACCATGTTTTAAAAAAATATTATGGAATCAAATTTGGATTTCATTTTTTTTGAGATTATTGGGTCAATTTGTGTGAATGTTAGATGGGGTAATAAAATCCTTTTATAAGTTTGGGGAGTGACACAATAACCATTATTAAACATTTTAAAATATTATAAATGCATTATCTTTTTCAAGTTGTACCAATGAATACCAATTTATTATATAAGAACTGTGTGAGTTTAAATATAAAAATCCATGATCATGTAGACGTTTATTATAGATATATTTTACTATATCTATAGGATTTATCGTCCTTTACATATTTTCCCATTAACAATGGTAGAGAAAATTTATCATGGTATCAATAAATTATGACAAAAATTAATATTGCACTCATTAACAAATATAGACATAATGTTCCTAAGTATGAAATCATTTTTCTATAATTCTATTCCTAAATGTGGAGTAAATTAAATTTATAATTTTCAATAAATATATAAAATTTTTTTATGAAAATATAAATTTATTCAAATATTAATATTTATACCCCTTAATTTGAAATAAAAAACAATTAAATGAAGATTAATTTATTTCATTTATAATCAATAAATTTAATTTAAAATCATTCACGAATAATGTATAATTATATTTTTTTGATAAAAATTATTTGAAAATGAAAAAACAATTTTTTTTTAAAAATGACACTTTTTACAAAAAAAAATATTTTATATTTACTTATAAATATTTATATGAAGAGTCAACAACACTAGTAATAGGGAGCTAGGGTATTGCAGTGTTTCATTAGCATGACCAGTAAGGTATAACATCCCAAATGATAGAATATTTGAATAGTCCTTGTAAACTAGATATATACATCATACTCCTATTAAATTTGAATAAAAAATTATAACATAATTTTTTTAGAATTATATTATTCTCTCTCGCATATATATGCATATAATTCATTATAAACATCCTGGATTTCTAGTAATGGAAATAAAATAAGAGTGAGAGAAAAATATCATTAATGGTTATGTACATTTATAGTCATCATGAATCAACATGTATAATCTTTTAAATTCTAAAACATGGAAAAAATTACATTTTATAAGAAAATATTGAATTAAATGCATCCACATATAATATCCTTGAAAAAAATAATTGATAATAAGATATAGAATAAAAAATATTGTAATCTAAATAACTAATAACACGTTCTACTTAAATAACTATACTATCATGATAAGATAAGGCATAATCAATCAAGAAAGTTAATTATCTAAGAACACATGCCATTTGATAAATCAAATGAGAATGAAATTCAACTCAATATAATTTATTGAAAAAATAACAAGGATAATATGATAAGGCATAATAAATATGGAAAGGTAAATATATGAGAAATCAATCCATTTAATCCATAAACTAAGAATTAAATTCCTCCATTGATAATATCATTGAAAACCTATCATTGAAAATAAGAATATTCATAATCAACACGACATGGTAAATAACATTAAAAATACATTTTATTATTTACCTATGAATGAAAAGAATCTATAGATAATTTCATAGTGGAAATATATTATATAAAAATAATTTAATTATTAACAAATGAAATGCTAAATTATTGGATAAAATGATATCTCATATCTTGATACAACTCCCATTAATATCATTCTCATAATAGTTTAAAACTGAAGAGTGCAAACCCGTTTAACTTCATCATTCAAACTGATGTTCCTCATGGGTCTATTGATGTATCTACAATCTATCTATCACTAGGACCCACCCATATAATCATGTCCATATAATTCCTTATATAACATATGAATGATATAAGTAATAAAAATTATGTTTCACTATTAATTATCTTCATTGAATAAATTATAATGATTATCAATATTTTCCAATACAATCAAATAAAACATAATATAAAAATACTTATTTTTAAATGATAAATATTTTATAAAATAGAATATTCATGAATATTTATATTTATATTTTGTGGAATATTTAATGGCACATGATCTCATGAAGGTGAATAATTCATGTAAAAGTTAATGAATACAAATTTATTTAATGAAGGGAATGTCAACACTATCCATGGTAAAAATAATCATAAACCATATAGAGGAAAAAAATATGGTATAAATATTACATATCCCCAATGGAGTATATTTTGAATAATAGCTTTTTTCCTTAATGGAAATCAATTCCCTTAAATACCTTTTTAAAAAATTCTTAACGAAAAATACTTATTATTATGAAAATTACATTTTAATACAATATTGTCACAAAATATCGTTAAAACAAATTTCCTTGAAAATATTCTTTCAAAAATAAAATTGATGTATGAAAACATGGAGTCATCATTATGGTACGAATTATGGAAAATTCCAGGTACGTTAAAACAATGATTCCCCTCAAATTTTCACTAAAATATAAAAGGAGATTTTTTGGAAATGACATGAATATTCCATTTAGTATATTTGGTAAAAACTTTATCATCAGTATAATTTATTTTAAAAATCATAGTGGAATAGTATAGCATTCATAAAAACAAAATGAAAATGTTTTTTAGAGGAAAACTAATATCCAACCAAAGGGAGAAATAAAGTGTTATTTTGTTAAAAAAAATTCCAAATAAAATAAAATACCCAATATTGGGAATATTGAACAATTAATTGAAAACATCATAAAAACATGAATATAATAAAATTAAATTGTTTCATTATCCAATTATCAAATAATTTTCTACAATGTAAATTGAAGAATAAATAATCCAAATTAAAATGGACTATGAAATAAACCCTTACAATGATCTTAAAAATAATCTCAAAATTATCCAATGAATCACATATGTATATCAAATGTATATAAAAATAAAAATTATGTGAATAAAACTATAGATATATGAAATTAAATAAACAAATAATCAGAAAATACCTATGAAAATGAATGTGTAATATAAACAAATAAAATGAAATATGTTAACAAAATTCCGTACCACTTTTTAACAATTATTTCAAAATCCATTTCAATAAATAATAATGATTTACATGTATTATACCATTAATTATTATGGAATCATGATATTATATTTAAATGGTCTATAATATATATCACATTTATTATTTTTTGTGGATAACATTACAGTATGCCTCAATGAAGTGAAAATGAGTTGAATCCCCTTATATCATACATACTTTTGGTTGAACTCCATTCAACCTCTTGTATAGTTGTTATAATAATGTTACTAAATTATACAAAATCATTTTAGTTTTTACAATATCATATATTATAATTTTATAATATATTATCACCCAGTCATTAACAATCATTCATTATTTTCAATGTTTCAGCTGTTAATTTCGTTGTCATTCATGCACGTTTTGTTATGAATAACCATGTTCTTTCACAAATTTTATATATCCATAATGTAGAAAATTATAATCGTAGAATAATTATAATATTTATACATAAATTATACTTTTAATACAAATCATGAAATAATTTTTTGAGAAATGAAGTGTGTTACAATCTTATAGACAGTGGGTTATATGTACTCATGTGTAACATTTCCATTTACCAACGATCATTATAGAATAAAGTATTGTAATATATTATATTTTAATAATTATCATAATTTTATAAATATAACATATTTTAAATTATAGTTATAAATATAATCCATGTGGTGTGGTTATTAAAACATATTCACAATACTATTTGATGGAGGTACTCCATAGGAACATGAATAATGTTATGATAATTATGTGAGTTAAAATGTCTCAATGAATATTTTATATTATCTTTTTTAAATTATAAATATTTCACAAAAATAATAATTATATCATTTATGTTTAATATTGTAATTTACATTTTATTTATTACAACCCATGTAATGTGTTGGTGAAAAATGAATCACATCCCTCTATGAGATAATAATTTTCCAGACACATGAGAGATGTATTCATATCCCCAATGAAATAGAAATTAATAACTGTATATATTTTATGATTATTAAATATTAATTATTATTTTATAAGTATCATATATATATATATATAACCATACCCAAATGTGAAAAAAGGTAATATAAAAATTGATGACATTGGTTCTGGTGTTGGTTGTCTGTTGTACAAATTAAAAATGATTTGGTAACCCATTAAATGAAATTTTGGATGGTTTTAGTTTATAAACCTAAATATTAAGAATAATGTGTTATTTTGTCATCATTATTTTAAAAAAATGATTACTTTTAAGAATCAATAAAATAAAAACTCTCGTGGAATAATGTTACCATTCTTGAGGAATCATCAATATGTTTTCATATAACTGATTCCATTGAGTGATTTAATCATAAAATAAGGATTCAAGGATGAGATAAAAGTTTCGTGGAAGAGTGTTTGGAATGTAATAGGGTATAAAATTGGTTTGAATGTGTGAGGAGGAAAATAGATGGGGTTGCCTCTTCTAAATTATGTGACTGGCACACATGTACTTTTTGAAAAGAAAACAAAATCCACAAAGTTTTCACAAAGATAAAATAATTCAAAATACTGTATTATAGAGTCATATAAATTATTGGGTTTAAATGGAATCCTAAAATATTTTATATAGATGTTTTTTGGTAATTTTAACTCTAATATTTTTAGTTTATCCACCAAGTTAATCCATTTTTACTTAATCATTGTAAATAATTTGTACTAATTCTAATATTTATTATGAATAAAATTAAAGATGATCATATAATAATATATAAAGTATTCTTATTTAAAATGAGATCCAAATTGTTTCAAATTCCATTCAAATAATAGGACAAAGATAATTTAAATCTAATTCAATATAACCAATAAGAAAGTGGAATTTCAAAGATAAATTTTTTAAAAGTTGAGAAATTATTTATATCAAAATTCATTAGGAAAGTGGTTAAAATTACCTAAATTTATTCAATTTATATATAACTAATATAATAATACTCCAAAGGCAATTTAAATTAATTTTACTTTTTATATAATTAAATCTACTACTCACTTTTCTATTAATATTTTGTGTTTTTCACTATTCATTAAAAAAATGAATTTTTTATGAAAAATCCCAAAATTCCACCATATATAAATTTTTATATTTTGATTCCAATTAATATATTTATTTTCAATGTAAATTTCTAAAATTGGAAAAAATTATATTTAATTTTTTTTCTCAATGTGCGACTAAATATTCTTTTAGAAAAATACCATTTTTCTTAATTAATTTCATTTTATCTTTTGAATATTTTTTATTTAATATCTAATAAATAGATAAACAAATTTTTTACAATTTATTTATCATTATTTATTCCATAAAATTTAATGGTTAGTTTATAATGGTATATTATTGTAATGTTCATTTAGTCTCGGGGTTCTGTGTTCAAAAAGAAACCAACGAGATTATATTTAAAAAAAATCAATGGTTGTTTATGAATAGAATTATGTGTTAGATATGATATCGAATGAAATGAAAATATTTAATAATTTTGGGGTTTTACATTATCCCCAAATTTATGGAATTTTATCTTCATTATTTAATATTTATCTTTTTATTCAAGGTTTTCGAATTTGATAATTCGTGTATTCAAATAAAAGATCATATGAATGGATGATAAAACAACCTATTGGTAATATATTAATGGAACCAAGATGTTCATATGTAAAAAAATTAAACTTTTTTTGTAATTAGGATAAAATTGATTTAAAAAGAGAATAAATAAATTGAAGAAATTATTAATAAATATAATGAGCAATAGAGATTATTGATCAATATAAATTGAATAATTGATGGAATGTTACAGACCTCCAAAACAAAATTTTTAAGGATATAAATGTCCCTTAATATTATTAGATATAAAATTAATGGGATAAAATTAAATTTTCAAGTTATACTTCCTAAATTTGAGCAATTATTTTATATTCAATGATTATATGGAAATATACTTACATGTTAATATTATATTTCATATGAACAACATTATCTGTTGGTTATTCTTTCATCTATTTCTAATTCATCACATAGTCTAATAAATGAGTATCAAAAAAAATTCCTATTAAAGAAGCACTAAAATTCACATTTAATGGGTCTTAATATCTATAAAAGCGTGAAAATTCTTCGCATATATCTATATCTGTGTATAAAAATCATTATTGTGATCAATATTTATCCAATATAAAACATTAATATCCAAACCTCAATAGTAACACCACTGATTCATCATTTACATTTCTTCATCAAATCACATAACAAAAAATAACAATATATTAACCAAGAAAAAACTTAGTATAATGGTAGGAACTAAAATTGTTTCTTCATTTGGTCATTGGTTCTATCTATATAGCCATGCCACATGCCTCAGGTTCTCAACTAGTATGCAGGTTGTCTTAATTATAAATCCATATAAATATATTTACAATAATATTCTAAGAAGTGTAATAACCCCTAATTAACTCAATATCATTGACAAAATAATCTTTAATGATTACCAATACCAATAAAAATGTGCCTATATAAATTAAGGGCATTATTTAAAAAATATGTTTTATTTTAAAAACATATAATAGATAATGGGGATTATTACTATAAATTTATCATAAATTTCCATAATCATGGTAGAATCCCATCACATATACACTAAAAATATTTTTTAAGACTTTTAACATTGGGTCATTCATAGACTCATAATCCCATGATGGTATACATAACCCTTAATTTATTAATGACGTATAAGCTTTTAAAATTTTATAAACTCTTTAGAAATTTATAGATTCTTATAAGAAAAATACAATTGGTAAAATATTTATATTATTTAATTTAGGTACAATAATATAAAAATACATGACAAATTTTATTTCGATATAGGTCTTTCTTTTTTATAGGTTTTTAACCATTATAACTTGACATCAATTGAGATAATTTCCAGGTTCCCCACATTTAAGATAAATAATAATAAATGGGTCCCTATGATTATATTGTTTCCCATTCACAATATTTTTTTATGAAATGTGTTATTTTGGGTCATTAATTTTTACAAATGAGGAATCTTCTCATTCGATTGAGACACATTCATGGGTGTCTCTTTCTAAATTTATTACTTGGTGGGAATCGAGTTGCCCTTAATTCATAGACTCCACCACACAATCTCTTATAAAAGTCCATCATTCTACTATATAGTGATTTTGAGAGTCGTTTAAGTATTATGTTGTTAATAATTTTTTCGGGGATATTTTAGGCCTAATCATGAAATGTTTCTCTCTTATTATAATCTCATTTGGTTTATCATAGTCACCATCTTGTCCTCCAATTTCAATGTGAACACAATTCCTTTAGGTTCCTAAATTTGATTAAAAAAATCATATTGTGAGAAGAAATAATCATAATGGGAGAAACATATAATCATATAAAGGATTTCTAAATCATGAATCATTATTTTCATTAAAATACACATTTGTTTTTACATAGGTAATTCATTTTCATCATCTATTTACATCCTTCATAATGGTTTGTGAAGAAAATGTGAATTATTCTAAGAATACCCCCCCTGAAGTGTCCAACCAGGTGCACATAAAGGACCTTTAATGTGTTTAATATGACGATTGGGTTAACAAAAATATTTCCTTTTTAGTTTTTAACCCCAACATACATCGTCCTCGAACAACGTCCTATTATAGTATCTAGACAACGATGTACTGAAAAGAAAAACCATATAATCTTTTCCCTACCAAAACATTAATACGTTCTTATTTTTATACACAAATCAAATCATAGGGTTAGGTTGCCAAATATATTATTTACTAAATAGTGTTTCAATTGTTTCTATTATTCATTCCCCCTACCATATTTTGTGATCTCAAAACTGGTAACCCAGTGATGATGTATTACATTATTACATTATAATGTGATACATGGAATTATATCACACGTGAATGATTAATTTTTTGTCATTGTAAACTAGATACATACATTAATACCATAATAAATTTGAATAAAAAATTACAACATTTTTTGTAATGCCATTATCTCTTTTGGAATATGCTTACAAACCAATCACATTACACTTGATCGAATCTTGGGAAACAAAAAAAGGTGATCTAAAATTTTCAATAGGGGTTAAGCGTATAAGAAAATATTTTGAATCAATATTCATAATAATATAAAGGTAAATAACTAAAAAAATCCATTTAATCAATAAACTAATAAAATAAATGCATACAATGTTAGAAACATTTTAAAAACAAGGTGGATAAAATGATATGGAATAATCAATAAGTAAAAGCAAATAACTGAATAGTCATTAGATTTAAATAACGTTTGTATCATCATAAAATATGTGATAATCAATTTTTAATGGTAAACATATATGAAAACATGCCATTTAATAAATATAATTAGAATTTATTGCATCCAAAAATAGTATCATGGACAATGACTTGGATAATAAGATAATGCATAATAAAAATGGAAAGGTAAATATATGAATATACATTAAATTTAATTTTCAAACTAAGAATAAAATTCATATTTAGATAATTTAATCATGAAAATATCATTGATAATAAGATATTCATTATCAATATAGAAATATAAATAACTAAATCACATTTCATTTAGTCAATAAATTGAGAACTAAATACATATAAGGACAATTTCATGGGTCAAATATCAGGGATAATAATATATTAATTATCATTAAAGGAAATGATTAATTTTTAGGACGTTTGGATCCTATGCATCATGATACCTCTACCATTAAGATCATTCCTCTAGAAAATTTAAAATTGTTGTGTAGAAACGCATTCACCTATAACTTTCCAACTTATTCATTATATTATTGTTATGTCGCATCATGGGGCTATCTAATCTAGCCTCCACACATATCTTTATTTTAGAAACATTCCTTATATATAAAATTTTATATTAAATTATAGAACCATATATCTTACCATAAAATATATTTATTAAAGAAATAATATTAAAAATAAATATTTAACAATACAATCAAATAACATTTACTATAAAAATAGTATATTTTAATGAGTTATGCTTTAATAAATAAGTATATCCCTAATGAAAAATATGGTTATTTAGGTGAGATTCAATTTATAATGATTAAAGTATAGGGAATAATTCATCTGAATGTTAATGACTATAAAAATGAATCATGGAAGTGAATATAAATATAATACTTTGTCAAAATTATGAAAAATAGTTGATATGAAAAATTAAAATGGTATCAATACAAAATATTCTAGGTTAATTATATTTAAAATAATGGTTTTTGTCCATTAAAAATAGAAATACAATAAAATATATTTAAACTAATTCTATAGAAAAATATTTTTTTCAATATGAATATAAATTTTTAAAAATAATCCTTACTAGAATAATTTATATTATATAATTAAAAATAATATTTGAAACATATAATGGATTTTGGAAAACATAGAGTTTGTAATGATTTCATAAAATTCCATAATTATGGATTATGATAAAAAAATATTCGATTTACTTTTATAGTAATTTTTTTTCATATTATTGTTGAATAGTTCTATATTTTTTGAGAAATTGGTTTTAGAAGAAAATTAATTTCCAATCAAATAGGGAAATAAATTAATATATTATTTAAAATAATTTTCTAAATAATTTATTTATGAAAGTGTTAAAAGAAGAATTATTACTTAAAAATATCATGAAAAACAAGTGGAGAAGAAAATGATATTGATTTATTATCCAATGATATGAAAATTCCCATAAATGGAAATTCACCCATAAACTATCCCGATAAAAATGAGATTATAAAATAATCAATTACAAAAAGCTTAATATTTTAAATTGAAAACATAGAAATGAATCAAATTTTTCATCAAAAGTAATCCACATACATATATAAATAAAAATATATATAGTCTAAATGTATTAAAATCATAATAATATATTATCAATGATAATGAATTATTAACATTTCTAAATGAAAATAAATTGAGTTATAAATTTTTTTTATGAAATTGTAAAATTTTTGTCAATATACAATAGAATAAAATAATTTGAATTTTAACTTAAAATATATTGAATTATTAAATTATTATTATTATGCATGTCATGGAGGAATTATATCAACCATATAAAACTTTTTAGATGTATTCGATTATAATATGCAACAATGGTAATGTGTCTGACCTCTATAGTGCATTATAATGCGAAATATTTGTGTATGAGGGGTTCTAGGGAGTCATGATGACTCATTCCAATCATTTTCCAAAAAAAAATAGTTTTTCCAATGGTAGGATGCACATCGGTAGTTCTGGAATCAGAAGGTAATGCATTAGTAGGTCGGGCATTGGTAGGTATGGGGTCTATAGGTCCGGCGTCAGTAGGTCTAGCATTAGTAGGTCGAGCACCGGTTGGTTCGACATAGGTAGGTCAGGCGTTAGTAGGTATAGTGTCAGTTGGTATGGTGTCTGTATATCGGGAATTGGTGGGTTACATCTATGACTTTTTAAATGGTGAGTCATCTAACAATGACATAGCCACTTGTGACTCATGTCCTTGTCTCACCTAATGGTGAGACATTTCCTTCTTTTCCCAGTTTATTCTAGTTTCACCCCTATTTTATTTTATTTGATGTAAATTGAGTTTAAAACCATGTTTGACCATTTCTGAAGTAGTTTCAAAGGAAATAAATTATATACTTAATATCTTAACACCCCTGAGACATCAAAACCTTTAATCCATGTGGTCTTGACCATGATCAAAATTTTACGTACATTGAAATCATATCCCTTCCATTGATGTAGTATTTGGACATTCCTAATGTTGGGATCCTCTCTTCCTTGGACCCTTCAATATTCCCTTGGTGTTAAAAAATCTTTCTTCACGATGGAGACAAATCTATGATGTACACATCAGTTGTGTTTTCCATTACAATTTTTTTCATGGTGATTTTGTGAAACACAATTTTCCATGTAAAGATGATTTTTTCATCACATGTTCTTCGAGGTAGGGGTTCTTTTGTTGTTCATTATTTGTGTATCATGCACCGTGGGTAAGATAATTTCTCATTGGGTTTACAGTCGAATCCCTACATATAATTAAGGTTGTTAGGAAGATAATTTAATATCTTATAAATATAATTGTACTTGTTACAATTATGAGTTTTGTTACATTAGTAATAAATGAGGGGAAGGGAACATGATGATGATGATCATTTGTTCTATCAGTTATCTTTGCTCCATGTTTTGAATTGTATTGCATTTAAAAATAATGGTTGTTGGTGGTATTCTCCTATGTATGTTTGATTCTTTAAACTTTTATAAATATCCTATTTATCTTCAGGAATTGTGAAATTAATTAAACATGTATACCTGGTTAAATAAATGGATGCCCTAAGATCAAAAATTTCTATGATAATCTCTAATTTATCAAAATATAAATAAAGAAATAATTTGTTAATTCTATTTAAAATTTTACTTATTTTGGGTGGTTGTGTTTTGTGAGTGGATATTTTTTCTATTGTGCATTGTATGGGTTTTTTCATGCTGATATAGAGAGAATAATGGTATGTGTGGAAGATTTAAGTGTGTAATAAAATTATAGGTTGGGAGATTAATTGATTTTGCAATGAAAGGTTAGTGGTTGGTAAGCGACAGTATAGATTTGGATTGTTCTATGATTATGTTACATGGTGAGCAGTCTTGTGTATTGGGAATGCAATCATGTTGAGATTTGTTTGTTACTAGGTGTGGTGTTATTATGTAGTGGGGATGTCGCGTATAGTTATTACGGGTTATGATAGAGGGTGAGGATTTCTGTCGGGGGTTTTGCCTTATGATTGGCAGTATTACCTTAATTAAATAAAATTGATGTGCATGGACTTGGTGCTATGTGGGGATAATGTGTCAAGTGGGGGTGTTTAATCATATATTTCTTCCTCTATTTGGATTACTTGTAAGGAAGGTTGTGTGCAATGGACTCTAGTTTCCAATATAGGGATGAAATAACTAGAAAATGTATAATCACATCAATATGATTGAGTGATAAGAGGATTCATTTTATCAACATTGGATGTGACCGATGTTCATCATGTTACATGAATTTTTAATTAGAAATACTTGTGGTGGTGTTATGGGGTTATTGTTTTCATGAGAACCTATAGGTTGGACAGAGTTATTGGTACCTATATATACATACTAGTACCATCTTGTGATTTTATACACTCCCCCACCATATTTCATCACTACATTACGACCATTCCCATTATTACAGGGGGAGGGTAGTGATAGCCCAAGACTCTTCAGGTAGGTTTTGGTTTTGGTGGCATAGGTGTGTGGATTGGAGTTCTGCTTCCCAAGTGTCTTTGAGATTATATTTTTTTTCTTTTTCAGGGTCTTCGGGATGATATGTGTAGTTGTTATTAAGAATATTTGGTATGAAGATTGGTTTCTGCCCTAGGTGTGTGTTGGTGGTATGAGCTATGGTATGTTTCTGAGGAATGTGTTCGAGTGTTTTGATGTGGTTCATTTGGAAGAGGTAGAAGCTCTAGGAAATTTTTCATTTGTGTGTGAGAGTGGAAAATCAGTGGGAAAGTTGTGTGGGTACCCTATTATATAAGTTCTTACTATATTTCATTACACGAAATGGGTTATATGGGGAGTATGTCATTGGTGAGGTTCGGGCAGCTAGTATACCTAGTTAGGTGTGTTTGGTTTTTAATGTTTCTCACGAGGGAATTAGTATGTTTATCTACTTGTGCACAAGGGACTTTGGTTTTCCTTACTGAGTAATCTTGTATTCTCACCCGCTATTTATAAATCCATTTCAGGTTTCCACAAGGACTATGGGTACCATACTAGGAAATTCTAGCTTAGACATTGGGAATATTTTTGTATAGCTTCTTATTCCTATTTTTTAGTATTTACATTGCTGACTCTTGTTTTGAAGCACATATATTTTAAAGAAATGAATTATGGATGTATTTTTTCTTTCATTTATAAATGTCTTGGGGTTTTTTCTTGATACATCTTATCTCTTGATCATAGTAACATTAAAAAGTTTAATATCTCTTATTTTTGAAGATTTCTATAACCTTGGTGTTGGTCACCAACCCAGGTCCTACTGGAGGTGGGACATGAGGGGGGAATTACCTCTCTTTAACCATTTCCATCACTTTAGGGGAATCCTTGGAGGTAGGGTTTGTGACATAATGGTATCATAAAAAGGATGAGAGAGATAATGGAGTTTGGAGTTTGGCACGGAGAGTATTGGATGGGTCTATATGGAACAAATTCATGGTAACCTTGTTGTGTCACATTGAATTAAGAAGACTAGCAGTACATGTAATTATAAGGCCCCCCATGATCAGATGAAAGGACTCCGAGATTACTGAATGACCATGTGAGGCTACACTGTTTTTCAGGTATAAACCCAATGAGAGGTACATGGATCATGAGGACTTGTGATTCTGTTTTAATTGAGAATTTCAGAGAATTTAAGTAAATAATGAGTTAAAATGAATCCCAAACAAAATTCCACACTAATCACTCCATGGAGTTCCTTGTATAACATTAAGTAATGGAACCTTGTCACCCACTACAAATGGCTTAGGTACTGGAAGATCTTTAGACCAATTTGGTTGATCAGAGGATGGTTGATCCAGAGGAGGAGGACAACTAGTGGAAGGGAACATTACATTCTTTCCAGCAGCATACCTTGGTAAATTACATTGGTTGTGTCTCAGACATGGATATGTAGTGTTCTCATAAGAAACATCAAATCACCATAAACTAGATATGGGTTCTGATGGAGTATTGGGTACCATTGGTGGTAAGTAAGTGGAGGGGAGTTTCAAATAAATAATGTATGTTTTACTTGGGGGACATAATGGATGATTATTTTCCTTGGGTTGATTTTGAGATGGTGTTCTAAGAAGAATTCATTTATTCAACCATTAAGGCTAAGAAGTGACATGAGATACTCTCCCACCAGTATTTGAGTATATTAGATTGGGATTTGGGGATTATGTTCAAGGATATCCTTCACTTTTCTAATATGCCTTTCCAATTGAGGAGTCTCAGGTGAGGCTCTTAGAGGAGTTACTTAATCCTTCTCTCAAGTACACATTTACTCCCACCACTTTGACGATGTACCTAGAGGTCTAGAAGATGGTGGAGTTTTTTGAGACAGTGCACTCACAAGGAGGTCTGTTGTCAGAGGGGATCTATAAGGGTTCTTCAAAGGGTACGTCTTCCATCATTAGGTCTTAAGAAATATGGAATTTCTGTTTTTAGCAATCGATGAATAAACCTCAGTAGTTTTAGTTTTGACATTCTCATCCTCATGCATTTCCCATAGGCTTGGGACATAGAATTTTTTCTTGTGGAGATCATGATCCCCATTAGATTCAAAGACCATTTCTTGCTATGTATGGTGAAGGTGGTAGTTTCGAGGCCTACCTCAGTAGTAGTTGTAGTCTAGGACATTTCCACAGTAGGGACCATAGGATTCTACTCCATAGAGGGGAGACATAACAGGTAGAGTCCGACCTCTGGGTGTTCTTTAGGGACCTCTACATGGGCATGGTTGATGAGGCGGTCATTAAGATTGGTTTATCGGATATGGAAATATTTAGTTTCATACTATAAATTAAATAGTTCTAGAAGGGCCTGAGATCATTCAAGGTGCGGACATTTTTTTCAGTACTATTGCTTGTGCTTTGTTTGATTCATGATCTTTACACTCCTTCATTACAACAACTCTAAAACAAAATCTTGGACTAGAAATATATATTCTTTGTATTCCCATGTTTTTGAGTATGCCATTAAGAGTTCAAACTATATTGTTTGATATATATCGGTGATGTAGAATTATGATGGGGTCAAATCAATCATGTGAGGATCTATTCGTATTATTGTTGAAATTTTATAATTTCATCCTTTATTTGACTAGTTGTACTATGTCCATAAAATTATCGAATGCTTCGAGAGTATATTCATTTTTTCTGATGTGGATGGTGAGGGTGTAGATTTTTATGGAGAACAGATTTGTCATTTGGGCAGCCGATGAATAGGTCCCCTTCATTCTTTATTAGCCATATTTTTAGTGGAATTGGTGGATGATGAGATGGTGGAGGTTCCCAAAATGGTTGGGGAATTCTTCGATGTCTTCCATAAAGAGTTTGGGACTCTACCCCTTATACATTATATTGAGTTTGTTATAAACTTTCATCTTAGTGATTCTATGATTTTGATGGATCCTTATCAGAAGAAAACATCTGAGTAGAAAGATCTACAGATTCATATAGAAGAATTAATGAAGAATGTATTTTTTAAGCCAAGTAGGACTCCAGGGGGTGCTCTATTCTTTTTTGAAAACAATAAAAATGGTGGTCTAGGACTATTGATAGACTAGCTCAGGTTGAATCAGATGATGAAGAATAACTATTACCCTCTCTTGAATATATGATGATCATTTTGACAGGTTGAGGGGAGAAAGTTGTTTTTCAATGACTGATATGATGTTTGGGTGTCAGCAGTTGTGGTTGAAAGGGGGTGACATAAAAAAGATTGATTCGAGGTGTAGGTATATGCACTTCTAGTTTGTATTTGTTCTATTCGTTGTTATGAATGCACGAGTCGAGTTCATGGGCAATATGAAAATGGTTCCATGGAATAGTTCACCATCATATTCATTAATGACATCATGATCAACTCAAGGATATAGGAAGAGTATGACGAGTATCTCAGGACTGTCATAGAAGTATTTCGATGCTACCATCTCAATAGGTAGTTGTCCAAGTGCATGTTCTATACATGATAGGTACACTTCCTTGGACATGTGGTGTCTCTTCAGGGTGTACCTTGGAAGCATGAACAGAATGAGGTAGTTGTTTCTTGTGAAGATCATAAAAATCATGTAGTGGTTCTTAGATTTCTTATTTTGGTAGGTTGTTTACAGAGATTTGTAAATAATTTCTCTTAAGTTGCATCTCTATTGATGCCTTTGACCATAAAGGACTAGGCCTTTGTGTATAGTGGGAAATTTCATGTAGAAGTATGATACATTATGTAGAAGTTAATCTATTATCCAATTCTCTAGTTTATAGAGGTATGTGCGATGATCGAGTTGTTTTGTAATGCTTCTTATTTTGACTTGGGATGTGTGGTAATGCAAAAATGGGGAGAGATCTCTTATGGTACTATGATGTTATGTCTTGATGAATGTTAATTTTTCACCGATTATCTAGAGCTAATAATGGACATATTTTCGATACTGTTTTTGTGGAATTACACCATGTAGGATTTCTTTTTGGTCTTCATAGATCACATGAGTGATTTGTGGTCTTTATAGATCACATGAGCTTGATGTATATCTTTTCTCCACTAGATCTAAACTTATGATTGTAGGGGAGGATGTATTTTATTCCAACTAATGCTTTTGAGATAACTTACACCTTAGGTATGGTGAATTATATGGGTGATGATTTGAGAAAGAAGTTGTTGATGGAGGTTGTTCAAGAATCTAAACATGCTTGGATGGAAATGGTGGTGTTGGCCAACATTTACTTAGATATGTGAATGGATGGTATCAGAGGGTGTTTGTTTCAAATGAGTATGTAGTCTACCAAGAAGCAGTAGGTGGACAAATCTTAGTGGGGAGGCTCAAAGGAAGAGATTATTCCAGATCTTGTTGACTGTGGTGATGCTTCAGAGGTATAGTTGGAGGATAGTAAGAATCCGATTTTGTTCTGTGGGAAGTTGTTTTTTCTAGTGGCAATGCATGAGAGAGTTTTCTATATGTTTTAAATACCTCTTTTAGTGATACATATAAGAATTTCTTTTATGTACCATGGCATGATACAATCGTTTTGGTGGCTTGGGATGAAGCGGTTAGTGGTGGAGTTTGTGGAAGGATACCTACTGTTGTTGTATGTGAAGTCTCGTCACCGTGTTCCGGGATGTTTAATGAAGCCCCTAAATGTCCTTGAGAAGAACTATGTTGACTTCTCAGTAGATTTCATCATATGTCTACCCATGCATTAGGTAGAATTTGATGCTATCTAGGTACTGGTGGACTGACTACTGAAATCGGCTTAGTTCATAGAAATTAAGTATTCCTGCATACTGGATTACATAGAAAGAAGTTATTTGGATGAGGTGGTGTGGGTGCATGTGGTTATGAGATCCATCGTCTTAGATCATGATGCATGCTTTACATAGTTTGGATGGAGGTTATTATAGCATGATTTTTCACTCTGTTGTGACTCATCTATGTCTTCCATCCTCTGAACAATGAGATGGCCTAACAGGCTATCCAGTCATTGAAGGTCATGTTGTGAGCATGCATCATGGACTTTAAAGGATATTTGGTGTGAGACTTATCATGGTAGAGTTCACATACAATAATAGTTACCACTCTTCAAATAGAATGTATCCATTTAATGATTTGTGTGGGAGGAAATTTCATTCACCTTTATGTTGGACAGATGATGGGGAAATAGCCAATCTTGAATCTAAGGTAGTACAAAGTTTGACAGAGATGATGTAGGTTGACTGTGATAGGATGATGGTAGCACTGGACTCGTAGAAGTCATATGATAAATATAGTCGGAGGTATATAGAGTTTGAGGGTGGGGACCATGTTTTATTAATGGTTTCCCCTCGACGGGGGTAGTGGATGTTTTTAAGATAAATCAATCTTTCTCCCATGTTCTTTGGACCCATCGAGGTGTTTGGTTAATATGTTGAATTATCATACTATTCCACATTTCCAACACAGTTGGAGAAGTTAGACGATGTTTCTTCACATCTCTTAGCTCTGTAGGTATCATAATGATGACTCTGATGTCCTTGAATGGGGAGAGTGTGATAACAATGGAATGATAACATTTTTGGAGTGGCGAGTAGATATATAGGGTCGTCGAGAGAATGTGTTGTGTGGACATACCATTCTATTGGTATGTGTTTTCTGGAGTCACGGTGGCCTACAAGAGAGTACATGGGAGTGAGAATTGTAGATTTGAACCCATTAACCATAGTTTTTTTTTGAGTTTTTCATTATTATTTAATTCTAGAACATTATTTTATATAATATTAGTTACATCCTTGCTCTATAATGTGTGATGAAGTCCTAGTATATGGAAATGGGAGGACCTGATTACTAATCGAGATTCATTAATTCAGATGCAATTAAACAATGCAGGTGAGTTAGTGGTGTATAGAAAATATTGTATCTCGATATGGAAAGATGAATTGCCTGATTCATGTGTCCAGATATTGTGGGTTTGGTACTCATGTGGTGTGTCTTCCTGTCAGTTGGGGGTAGTAGATGTCATAGGAGGCGTTCATGGTTGTTGAGGTATCACTCCAAATTTCAAACCACAATGGTTGGTTTATCATTGAGAATTGATGATGGTAGATGTTTTATAAGTATAGTAGGAACCCTGATAGGTACCACATGAGGTGGTTATTTAGACCACCTGTTATTCTAGGTTTGTTTTTAAATTCTTGATTGAGAGAATAGTTTTATAGTAATCTGATGTAATAGAGCTACCATCTATGGACAATTAATTTTAAAAATATAGTGTTTGAGGTTTTTTGGGGAGTCACGCAGACTCATTTCATGAGTTTTAAAAAAATATAATTTTCCAACTATAGGTCGAGCATTAGTAGGTCAAACGTCGATAGGTTAGGCATCGTTAGGTCGGGAATCGGTAGGTCAGGCGTTGGTAGGTCGTGGATTAGTAGGTAAGGAATGTTTAGGTATGGAGATGGACGGTTTGGTTAAGGTGAGTGGATTTGATGAGTAGCATTGGTGATTGGAGTCAGTGACTGGTTCAGTGAGTGGAATTGGTGAGTGGAGTCGGTGAGTGTTGGCGGTGTGTGGCATCTGTGAGTGGAATTATTTAGGGAAATTAGTAGTTGGTTTCAGAGAGTGTCATTGGTAGGTGGCATTGGTGGGTCCCATCGGTGATTGTTCAATGGTTGGTCACATGACGGTGAATCATCCATCGGTGAATCACATTGGTAATCTTTTCCCATTTATCCAGTTTCGACCCTCGTATGTTCTGTTTGACATAAATTGAGTTTAATCCTTGTTTGACAGTTTCTAAAGTAGTATCTATGGTTATTAATTATAGAATTAATATCCTAATTCCCTGACGACATTGACATGTCCATGTTGTGTGGTCTTGACAACAATTATAATTTTAAGTACATTGAAATCATTACCATTAGTTGATATATGATATGTCCACTTATAAATAGAAGATCCACTCTTCCTTTACCCCTTCCATTTTCTCTTGGTGCATGTAAAACATTTCTTCCCTAAGGAGTCACTTTGGTGCTATAGATGCTTATCGAGTTTTCCCAAGGAGTCCTTCCAGGTTCTTGGGCAAACCCATGTTTTTATAAAAGGAGGAGTTAGTGGTTGTCTATTCTTAGAGGTAGGGCTCCCTTATTTATTCTTTATTTTTGTATCATGCGGGATGCATAAGCTATTGTCCCTTTGTTTTTATCGATTAATCCCAACATCGAAATAATGATGATACAAAGATAATCAAACCTATTATGAAGAAAATCAAACATGTTATGATAATAGATTTAATTAAATTTTTAATAAATGGGTAACAAAGAATATGATGATGAGGATTTTTTATTATTGTTATCTTTGATCCAAGTTGTGAATTTTGTGCCTTATAAAATTTATAGCCATCGGTGTTATTTTATTTTTCATGGGTGATTCTTTAAACTTATTATGGATCCTCTATATAATGGCCAGAATTTTTTAATTGATTAACCACATATAATAGGTTAATTAAAAGGATTCCCCAAGATCAAAATTATTCTATGGTAATCCATGATTTATCATATTGGAAGTAACGAATGAGTGTGTTAAAAATGAAATCACTTTTCCTCATTTTGTGTGGTTGTGTCATATGTGTGAATCATAATATATTGTTATTTGTACAGTTTTTTTGGGGAAGATGTTGAGATCACATTAGTGTGGGTGGATGGATTAAGGGTCTAATAGAATCTCAGTTTGAGAGATCAATTAATTGTGGAATGAATGGGTAGTGGTTGGGCAGTGGGGCTGTAGATTTAGGTTGTTCTATGTTTATGTTACGTGGATAGCAGAGTTGCACACTGGTAAATCAACTGGATTGTGTTTTTTATATTACCGGGTGTTGTTTGTTATGCAATAGGGATACTGAGTATGGTTGTGACGTGATATGTTGTAGTGTGTTGTTTTGTTTTTTGGGGATTTTCCTTAGGTTAGTTGATATTAATTTTAATTATGATAATGGAAGGTGTTATCTTGGGTGGTAAGTGTGGAGGGAGTGCAATGAGGGGTGTTTAATCTTATTTTTCTCACTCTGTTTGGCTTGGTTGTGATGCTGGTTGTGTGTTGTGGTTGTTAGTTGCCTCATTATGGATGGAAGAACTGGAAAATTCATAATAACATCAAAATTATTTGGTGTTAAGTGGATTTATTTTATAAACTTTGTATGTGACCATCGTTCATCTTGATACGTTCATTTAGTGGTTGCAACAAAGGTGGCAGTGTTATGGGGTAAATGTTTTCTTAAGAACACATAGGATTGGATGAGTGTTTGGTACCTATATATACATACTTGTACATTACATTCATGGTATACCCACCACACCCTAACTGAGAACTACATGAATAACACCCCCATTATTACGGGGGCACAGTGCCTTTCCAAAACATCTTAGTGGGAGGATGGATGGTTGGCCCCCTGCTCTCTCGATATCCCTCTTCCTTGGGATGATAAGAAAAAACGCTTCAGGCATATTGTGGTTTGTGAGGTTGATGTGTGTGTGGGTGATTTTTTCTTCAGAGGTGTCTTCATGAAGAGATGTTTTGTTCCTCCAAGGTGTCTTAAGGATGAGAATTATTGTGGTTCATTGGTGTATTTGGGATGTAATACGGTTTTTGGACCTGGTGTGTGTTGGAGGGATGCTATTTGGTATGTGGCCCAGGTGTGTGTGAGTGGTTTGTGACATGATTATTCTAGAATAGTTGGTAGTTCCATGAAATTTTTCATTAGGTAGCGAGAGTGGATAATTAGAAAAAATTTGGCCAGGGTACCCCATCATTGTTGTGCTTATTATATTACATTACATGACAAGCATTGTTTTGTGAGAATGCCTTCGGTTAGGTTTGGGTGGCTAGTATAACATGTTTGGTGTATTTGGCTTCATCTATTTCTCACGGGGGGAATTCTTATTCTTATACACATGTGCACGAGATACTTTTTCTATCCCTACTGAGTATACTTGTTCGCTCACCCAACATATATAAAACTATTTTCATATTTCTAGGAGCACTATGGGGATTGTGAGGGGCATTTCAAGCTCAGACTATGGGACTATTGCTATGCCGCTACATAGTCTTCTTTTTTTGGTATTTAAATTGGAGAATCTTTTTTGGTAGCACATATATTTTACATACTATCATGTGGGATGGATTTTTTATTTCATTTAAATATTTCATGAATTTATTTTTTTATTGATACATCATACCTTTCTATCATAGTTACTATAAAAAGGGCAATGAATCACATTTTTTAGATTTATATACCCTTTATGCTAGTCACCACCATGATGCCTACTGAAGGCAGGACTCAAGGTTTCATTATCTCTCTTTCTCCATTTAATTATCAGGAGGGGCATCTTTAGAGGGAGGGGTCATGACATTGTTAATAAGAAATTGAGATAAAATCTCATAGCTCGTGATTTTATTTCACTAAACATGACTTAAAATAATGTAAAATGGTTTTAAAGAATATATTAACCTATACGATAACATATTAATATTTATAATATCATATATGATCAATTTAAAATATTTTATCACTAATTTGTTAATATTCATTCATTATTTTCATTTTTAGGTGTTAGTTTCCTTGTATTTTCTTGAATTGGTTTACATTAAATATCTAGTTCTAGTGCATATTATATAGTTAATTCATATCTAAAATAATAATAAGGATTTAATTTTCATATTTATACCACAATTATAATTTTAATACGAATAAATAAATATGGTTCTGGTCATTGTAGTGTGTTACCATCATGGAGATGGTAGGTCGTTCAAACTCTTGAGTAACGTTTCCATTTTTCGATTAAAATTATAGAATGTATGTAGAAGATATTAATTATTTTCTGAATTGTAATAATATAATAGATACTATATTTTCACTTTAATTATTCTAATTTATATAATTTATGTGTTTTGGTGAAAAAATGGTGTCACATAATTTTGTGAATGCTATAGCCCACACATATATGAGTGATGTTATCATCATTCAGTTAGTGAAAAGGTATGAAATAAAATGATATATTATCAATTAATAATGATAAATATGTCATAAATATAATAATTATGAAATTTATATTAAATATATTCATGAACATTATCAATATTACATACCATGTAAAGTGTTAGTGAAAAAAGAATCACAATTTTTTGTGAAGTGGTGGTCTTCCCTACACACAAGAAACATTATCATATACCCTAAAAATCTAAAGTTAAAAAGTTATATATGATATAATCACAAAATAAATATAGTAATTTTTTTAATAACATATATATATATATATATTATTTTCTTCATCATACATAAACATGAAAATTCATAATAGAAGAACTAATGACAATGGTTTGTAGGTATTTAGTCGGCCATAAAAATGAATGATGCTTCCATAATCCATTTGAAGGATATGGTGATGGTTGTAGGTAATTATATTAATAAAAAAATAACCAAGTATATTTATGATACTTTGGATATTATATCATCATGTTCAAATAATAGTTATATGATGTGGAAAAAGAAATACAATTAAAATGCTAGTTGAAGAACATTACCTCTTCTTCGTGAATCCTTCTATGGTTTTAAAAAACCCTTCCTAGGTTGGATTTCCAACAAATATAAGTATTATATGATGGTATAATTGAATGTGTGAAGAAAATTTGTTAGTAGTTTCTAAAAAAAATTTAATGTGTGAGGTGGAGATGAGAGCTTTTGGACATTTGTAAGTTAGTTTCACTATTATTTTTGTAAACAAAAATGTGTAACCACATTTTTCACATTCCAAATGGTTCTAAAACAGATTATTATAGATACTAAGAAATTCTAGGATATAAATATGTATTATATATATTTAACAATTTTTAGGTTAGTCAATCATTTATCTATTCTTTTATCCCACAAGTATATTGTTTATTCCATAATAATGATAAATAATGTTTACTCTTTTTACTATTCATAATTGTAAAAAATTAAGATGAAATTATTATATAATAATATTATTATAATTAAAAATATGAAACCTTTTATTTGAAAACATTCGTAGTAGTTTATGAATATAAAATAAGATTAATCACCGAATTGATATGAGAAAGCTAGTTTTGAATGAGAAAAAAATTAAAATATTACAATTTTTTTATAACAATCATGAAGATTCACCATAACATAATTTTGATATAACGATTTCAAAAATGAATTTAATTTCCGTAAATATATTTTTTAGAAGTGATAAAAACAAATTTAAACTTATATGTGCAATGTGTGAATAAACCATCTTTTAGAAAAAATATAGTTTTTTATAAAACCATTTTTTTATTTTAAATGACATGAATTTTATTACTAATCAATAAATAATAATATTATTATTAATATACATATTTAAATTAATATAACCTAGTTTAAATTCAATTTCATAAGGATATATTATATTATGTTTCATTTTTTATTTTTGTTAGATATTCCATGTGCTTTTTAATACATTAAATTAAGATAAATATTCCATTTAAATAAATATAATATTATTTTTAAATAAAAATATAATATTTATCCAAGAATTAATAAATGAGTACTCTTTAAAATTATTTTTGAAAATAATTTATTTTGAAATTATGTTTTATCATTGTACTATAATAAATATTTTTTTTGTTATTTTTATTTTGTGAATAAAAGAAGCTTACAAACACACAAAATTTATTCAAAAATGAAGATGTTATACTATATTCATATTTTATTCCAATAAAAACCCTTTTTTTCTTGATACACATTTTTTTATATATTAAATATTTTTTCCAATATCATTATACTATTGTTTACTATTGCTATTTCTTATTATTTATCTCTCTTTCCTCAAATGTTATTGTGGACATGCTATAAGTGAAACTATTATATATAGTTTTTCAATTATATTATATTAAAAAAATAAATTAATTCATCATTTGGGAAAACCAAATAGTCCACCCATCAATTAGTATATACATCTATCTAAAGGTGTGGGGTCTCTCATCTGGATATTTTTCTTATATATCTAATATCTAAACAAAATGAAAAATGTTAAAATAGATAAAACACATCAAAAAACAACATAAATCATGAGATATATATTTCTTAGTTGTGGTGAGACTGCATGAGGTACTGAATTATTTTTCCTTATTTCATTTATTCAAAATCTCAAAATGTGATTAATTTATTAAAAAAATAAAAAAATTGTGTTCATCCTTCTTTGGATATTTTTTTAACAATTATAATAAGATCTAAATTATGATTTTATAGATTTTTTATTAATGAACTTCTTAGTACTGGTTTCGAACTTCACATGATACTTTCCATTAATCTAATTCTTCTTCAAAATATTAATCTCTTCTTCAATATTGTTAATTCCTAAACCATTCATCATAAATATTTCTACAAAATCCAAAAATGTTAATGTTATTTTAATGCTATAAAATCTTTACTTGTATCCACATGATTCCCAAATATGGTTAATAGATTATTGATGAAATTTTCCTTACTTCATTCCAACCCTTATATCATGAAACAATAATATATGAATATTAAATTGGTCATTGATCTTTATTCCCATTTATTATTGTTTTCATCTAAAACAATACCTTATTCATTAAAAAAATCAATTTGATGCATCCAAATATCTTATGAGATCATACATTCTTCTTTATTTTAACTTCAAGAGTTGGAATTCATCTTTTAAAGCATGTATTTTAGATTATTGGTTACAACACAGACCTCTACACTTACCACACGATGTGGTTGATTCATTCATATAATATTTAAGTGATGTAAAATCATTATCATTATAATTATGATCATAATATAATAATGTGTTAACATCAAATATTCGATTTGAATAACCTTTTCCTTACCCAGATAGGGGTACCCAAGTTAATGACAAGATAATACATTATTTTCATTTAGTTTTATTTATAGAATACTTAAAATTTTTATCCTCTAAACACTTATCAAATCCAATTATCAAAATATCTATAGTCATTTTAATATCAATCTTCATAGAATCAAAAAAATTTCATACACATCATCTAATTATTTCCAAATCGAAAAATACATAGTAATTATTAATTAGGTTTTTAGAAACAATACTAAATAGAGATCTCATTAAAATATTCCTTAACATTGAATTACCATGTATTTAATTTGGCTTATTCAACTCATCATATTATAATGTGTTTCTTATGATCTACATTCAACAGTCATATAGGAATAATTTCATCTAATTATATCATCCATCAATTTAAGTACCACTAAAATTGTGTGTTTAATATTTGATATATGTATTAAATAATTCCCAAAACCCAAAAAATATGGTTTACTAATTAATTCAAATAATTAGGATATAATTTTTAATTTTTTATGTTGAGACTCCCTTAGAATGTGGTATGTTATAGTGTTATCAAATTTTGTTTTTTTCTTTTCCTTATTAATATTTTAGGTTCCCTCATCAAGGGTAGAAGGAAAACACCTTCAAACCATTTTTCATTTTAATTAAATTCAAATCTCGTAATATGTACATATGAAGAATGTAAATGATGATAGAACACACGATTTTAAATATTATCCCACGTAAAATACATAGGGTGCAGGGGGATGTAATATATTGGTGTCACGTGATGTAATACTCAATTTAAATCTTATGAAAATGTATTAAGTAATGGTCCACTACCAATATTAGGTGAAATTATTCTTATATTTTATCACACACTATTTTTGTGGGTAATGATCATTTTATAAAATTAGTGGTCTCTTAAAGATCATCATTGTAAAAACCAGGTACCTCTCGATCTCCATAAATATATATAATGAGCACAAATTTACTAATTCCACTCTTAAATATAGATGATAACGAATAATATTGAATGTATTTCAATTTAATGTTTATGCTCAAACCACCATAACACCCATCCATATTATGATTAAAAGAAACTAAAGTAACACATTCATGGATATCCTTCAACATTAATATGATATTGAAATTATTTCCCTGACTTTATTTCCCCTTCATATGTTCTCATACTACACCAAATAAGGCAGTTTCATCTCTTAGTCAAGGATTTTACATTTCATATCTCCAAAATATATATATTAAAAAACTCTATTATTCATCTATTTATTTCTAATAAAAATATATCAATATTTTAATACTCCTCTATAATATTGATTTATTTAGAATTAGATATAACCATGTAGTGAACCCTTTCATTTCATTGAACTAATATCTCAATGTGGTTACATTATCTATCTTATTAATAATTTGAAAACAAAATATACTAATACAACTCTTCCATCTCTATATCTCTCCATTTTATTATAAACTAATTTATTCATTTTACACTATTTTTTAGAACAACTATAGACAATATTTATGACCACACTCATCTGAATCCAGGTAAATGCATCAATAGTGTGGATCAAATCATGCTCGTCCATGAACTATGATCATTACAAGATTCCATATAATTTTACATACTAAAATGAAAAAAAATTATAAATTGTCCTATGAAACCATAATTAAAATTTTAAATAGTTTCATTTATCTTAATTATATTTTCGATATTGAAAAACTTAAAATGTTTTTATAAAAATTTCTACAATATTGGTCACATTTAATCCATTTCCATTCAAAATTATTCTATAAAATCTATGTTAAATCGTATATTTATAAATTTATGTACTATTCAATAATTCAAAACACCGTCATGGAAATGCATTTTCCATCTTAGAAATAAATTTCAGGAATTAAAATGTATTGAATAAGGGTCTGTTAATACTCATTACACCACAGAAAAACTTCATCCTAGGTCATACCTTCAACAATTACATGAACATTTTCAAAAGAGTTATTTCATTAAGGTCATAGACTTTTAAAACCATCTCCATTCAATAAATATTTATGCACACTATTATTTCATATATATGATTTGGATATGTGATATTGGTCATTTATATTTCATTCGATATGTCTTTATATTGATCTTCATGCATGTAAAAAGTTGTGGTTGGAGGTAGATAATGTTGTTCAATAAAAATATACATTTATTTTTAATTAATGAATAGTGATAATGATTTTATTAATCCTATCAATAAATGTATATTTTTTAAAAATGGATAATTTCTATAAATATGATTCTGACCCATTAAATGAACTCTTAAGGGATAACATGAATAATAGGTTATTGTTCCATACCTCTTAGTGCTTCATTCACATATGGTCTTCACTTCACTCCCCTGAATATTGTTAAACCACACTATACTTTTAGAAAAAACATCCACTTCCATGATTGGGATGTTATTCCTTTAATCTTGACCTCTGTCAATGACTTTAGGATTCCTGTGTGGATATTCCTAAGAGTGTTTGTTTTAAAAAATTTAAGTCCTTAATCCACAAATTTTAAAAAAATAATCCTCTTTTATATGTAACTTCCCCTCCACCCCCCACATGTTTTTTCTCTACCGACATATTCATTCATAAATATATTATAAAAATATATAATAATAATATTATCTCCTAATGGTGAATAATACAACTACTTCAAAATATTGTCTCTAGTAGTGTGTACCCAAAATTTCTTATTGACTATCTTCCACTACTACCATTGCAATATTCCATCTCTCATCTCGATCGCCATTTGTAACTCTAGGATACTGGATTGAAACTTGGAGTGCTTGATAAATTTTTTCTCAATTCCTCAATCAATAAATTATAAAAAAACCCTTCAATATTTAAATATTATTTAAAAAATAAACATTACAACAAAATATTTTCTCTAACATAATATCCATGCTTCCAAATATTATTAAATAGTCTATTAAATATAAAAAATTTATATGGTAAATGTAATAAATTTATTCAACATATGAAATCATCTAGTTTTGATAATTTATGTCTTGTTACCTAAGATCCACTATCACCCTTATGTTGTTTAATCATTAGTCTTAGAAAATTTCCAACCTACATTGATTCTTTGAAGGCCCTTAGATTGAGAGTAGCTTAATCATTTCAATAACACCCCAATAATCACATTTCAAAGAATAAAACTCTTATATATATATAATCACTAATAAACCAAACCAATAATTATTTTTTCTTTCTACGTATTCTTGATTTAAACTCATATCAAAAACTATAACAATAGTAACTTCTATATATGTTGAATTTCATAACTCCATATAATAAATTAACTTCTATATAAAATTTCATGAAAAAAGTGTGTAATTTTTTAACAGACACCTTATGAACAATGTAATCTAATTCCAACTCATCAGACACACTAAAAATCAAAAAATCAATCCTTAAAATATATTATCATCTAATAAAATATATAAACTTATTTTTGTAATTAACTTTATAATAAGCATCTCAGTACAGTAATAGACCTTTCTTGTTCCTCCATATATGTAAAAGACAACCAAAAAATTCAAAATGGGTATATTTTCTTATTAATAAGGATATTATAAAATAGGATTATATATAATAATATTTACACCACATATTAGAATAAATATAGATAAAAATAAAAAATACAACAAAATATACATATGCTACCATTAGTTATCATTTTCTATGTAATGTCACTTATAAAGGAGTAAAAAAGGTCTCTCATAGGGAAATTAGGAATGTACAATCCCAAAATATAATTCTAAAGAAACTAATATCAAATATATAAACTTTCTCACAATATAATTGTGAAATATTTTTTTTTATTATTTCATCCTTACAATACGACACATTATAATAAAAAATAAAAATATGAAATTACATTTAAAAAAATATAAATAAAACACCATAAATCATGTAAAAATGTACAAGATTACCATGATTTTACACTCTAAATGATTATACGATAAAATAGTAACATGTATGCTTGAAATTATAATTAAAAAATAAATTTTATAAATTTAATGTAAATTTAATATTAACATATTTCTTGTTTGTGAAATATTTTATGATGATAAAATGATAGGTATATATAAGGGGTAAAATGACCATTGGAATTCTAACCAACAGAATATAACCATTAGAATCTAAATATTTTTATAATATTTTTAATAATATATATATATATATATATAACATAATTTTTTAATAACCGAAATATAAAATATTAATAATATATATATTCATTAATTAATAACAATGGAATTTCAAAAAATGACTTGTAAAAGGGTTTTTGGTTTTCATCTAATACATATTTTAATTTCAAATAATATATATAATATCTATATTTAACATAGAATGTTGTTTTTTATGAAAATAATTACATATGTAATCATCACAAAAAATTAGCTTATGGTGGTATTCAGTATAATTTTATGTCTGTAACAACACTTATTTGTCAATCCCATATATACATGTTTAACGAGAAATATTTCATCACTCCCATTCTACTGGTTTTTAGGTATATATTTTTAGATCATTAGAAAAAAATATATTACATTATAATGTTAAAAATTCCACACAATACTCTTAGAATGATTGAGATTGACAGTGAATGTAATTGTGAGAGAGTTTTTTACCATTAAATATATTATTTATAATGATTTCTTCATTAAAAATGAGTTTCTCAAACTTAGGGTTTGACTTTGTATTCATTACCACTCATTTGTAATAACTATTAAAAATATTTTTATAATGTAGGATTACATAAACAAATCCTTATGAGAATTAAAAATTAATTCAAACCTGTAATAAAATTTCATATCACAAAATAAAGGATTCCTTTTTCAAAATAAAACAATGAGAAAAATAATTTTTTTACTACACATTAAAAAAATGTACTACATTTTCCTCTATAATTTGTTTAATAAAACCTACTGAAAAAGATCATAACCATAATGGTTTATTTTAAAAATAATATAACTCATTAAAAATTATATTTAAGAATGAATTCCTTTTACCTATCATATAACATAACAATTTCCTTAAATAATAAATATAATTAGATTACATTTAGAAATAGAACTATCTACATAAAAATCAATATAAACCATGGAAATATTTTATTTTTTCCCTTCTGAATTTATCCTAAAATTTACACTTTGTGCCAGCCTTACAAATTATTCCCCTTGGTAGATACTTTCTACACCATAAAATATGAACCTATAATCGGTAAACCACATTTTTATACCCTTTGTATTGTAGATCTATATTGTTCCCGACAATCACCAATGATACATCAGTCTTAATATCATCATTTTAAATGTAAATGAATAATAAAATTTAAAAAATAAATAAATCTATCACATGAATCAGAAAAAACAAATAAATTCAAAAGGAAAATCGCTTCTATGAACCATTTTATATTTAAAAAAAGAACAATTAGCCCATCATTTTTATGATATAAAATACAGTATAAGGGAATTATATTTTTACCTTATAATTTTTAAAAAATGATAGAGGAATCATGAAAAATAATAATTGATATTACATAAAAATTGTGGTCAAACTGTAAATTTTAATAAAATACATTATTTACATTTATAAAAAGTGAAAAAGATGACCCATATAGAAAATGATAAAACATTACTTGTTAACAATATGTAAATATAATAAATAATTATTGACATTCCCATTAAAAATAATTTGGGAGTGGATAATAATATTAATAAAAAAAATATGGATTTTAAATTGAAATATTTAAAAAGTGAAATTACACATATTTTTAGTATGGTTCTAAAATAAAATATCATAAATCGAGTCCCCACATATTTTTTTCATACATCTACCATCTAAATTAAAAAAAATTGTTAAATTAAATTTTATTTTGGAAACAATTCATATTATTATTCAATGATATTATTCATAATAATTTTCTTTTTTATTATATATTTCAAAACTAAAAAATTTGTATAGTTCTCATAAGTCATTTCAGGTTCATTGTATTTATAATCAACAAAAACATTGTTATCATAGTAATGATGTAAAATATTTATAAATAATTTCAACAAGATTTAAATTTTTCATATAATGTAATTTATATCATTCTAGAATTAAAGGAGTTATATATATTATGAAATAGTTACTTTTTTTATTAAGCTATTATGATAAGATAGTTTTGAACAGTTATGTTAACATGATGGTTCTATTTTAATTCATCTATTTAGAGATTTATTTAATCAATATATAATTCTCTTATGGAACATATAAGTGTTTATAATATAGTTCTCTATTCCCTATTTATCTTTTTAATCACTTAGAGATGATTATTTTAAAATAATTATAATTTTTTTTTTCAGTTTTTGTTAATTTAATGATGGATTTGAATTTATTAATAGACAAACTTATGGAAAATTAACCATTAATAATAATAAAAACAACTTAAATTAATCATTATATGACAATATATTTATAATTTAATGTTCCTTGTCATTCATATGTCATCATGTTAATATCTTGGAGGTTCTTAAACCCTTTATTTTGATCATCCTTTATTTGGGGAATTTTTTGGGTGTTTTGGTGAATTATGATGAAATTTTTTTTTGGGTATGTGAATTCATAAAATATTGTTAGGAAAAATTGTATGGGTTGTCCCAAGAAAACATGTTTTTATACCATGCTGATTTAGAGGGGGAATAATGTTTGTTCTGTCCATGCAATCTACCCCTCAAATTTTTTGACTGGGGATTGTGGTGGAATGGATGTAAGGCATATAGATTATTATAACATGTATCCAAACTAGGAACCCTTTTCATTATCCAATTTATTATTGGAAGTTAACCACATGATTATTTTAACGGAGAGGCCAAACCATAAATATCTCTTCAGAAATCTAGTAAGTGCTCATGGTTACACACATGATTAGTTCAAATGGTGTAGCTTTTTCCATGAAACCATGTGATGGATTTCATATCCACTAAAATTATTAATTTAAGTTTCAGTACACCCATTTTAAGTATTATCATATCCTAATCAAACATGATTTTACCATCACAATTTGGGAAGATCTTATAGGAATTAATATCCCTTTCACCCCCTTTTATTATTTTATCGACAAGCTGGTGGATACCATTGATCTCTCTATAGTACGTGTGATCCATTTTATTTTTAAATCACTATTATTTGTTTTTATCATATATTGATACTGAAAAATATTCATTTTGTCGACTGGTAAAACCCATTATTTAATATATTGTAATACTAGGGTTTCATCTTTGATCTTCCTAGCCTACATATCTCCATTGGTTGTTGTCATTATGGGTGATTGTTTGTTACTTCTTATAGGGAAACCATCAACAATAATTTTTTATGACCTATAAATACACTATCATCCATGTGGATCATGAAATCCGAATTGGACATTTTAAGATGGGCTGTGGAACCATTTTGTTATGATATCTAGGTCGATTAATGAAAAATTTGTCGAAAAGAAAAAAAATTTAGGTTGATACAACTTCTTAATGTCAGTATACTATTTGTGATGTTAAGGAATATAGAAGTAATTTTTTGAGAACATAAGAGTTATTTTATGATTATTTTTTTATCTAAATATCACCATAACCATACTTGTGTCTCCATGGGTGTTTTAGTTAATAGACTTTCAGGAATAACATTATCTTAGTGTATATAAATCATAAGGACTTTAAATATATATGATAGTACAATTATTCATGTATATATTGATATATTTGAGGATCCTTGTATCATTTATGTTATTTGTTATGTCATATGGGGATGTTCTATTGTAGCATGTCACCAAAAGATGGTCAAATAAACCATGCATTGAATTGTTGGACAAACAATATTTAAAGAATCCCACATATTATCAGAAGCTTATTGAGATTGATCTTTGTGTAATCCAATAAATATCCAATATTTCAACACATATTCAATTTCATGTTATTATAGTGGAACCTATAATTTATAGTACTAGATATCATGCTCATGAGTTTCATCTATAGAAACAACCTACAGTCTAAGGCACAAATGATCCGCAAGAGGTAGGGATTTGATAAAAAATATTGAGATTATTTTCATGTTATTGAAAATTTAAAATTTATTAAATTTTACATGATATACATTAATTTTTAATGTGAATATTTTAGGTTTTTGGATTCTATGGATACCACAAATAACATGTGGTATTAGAGTTGAATTATTTTATAGCTTTGTTGATGGTATAGTTATATCTAGACATTATGGTCCTGGAAAAGACTATTAAGTTTCTAATACTTCAAAAAGGTTTCATAACTATGAATTTATTTGAACACATTATTGTTGAACTCATTATATACTCTTCTAAGGTATTATCAAATGATAATCAGAAGGGTCAATGGTTTTATTTTGGTATTAATATATAAACTAAATCTCATGTTTTCATGATAAATATGACCTCTTATGTGAATGTGATTGATAGACCATTTGCGGATGATCATGAAAAAGATAGTAATTATGGGCATGGTAGATTTCCCCTTACTCAAAATGGTGATTTCATTAGTTTCTTTTAATGAAAAATTATGTGATATGATTTCCATGGTCGTTCTTAAAAGAGTAATCATCATGAAATTATTTTGTGTTTAGAAAAGTTTCATTGAACTACTTTGAATATGGAACGATCATGTATTTGAAATGGGTTCATACTGAGGCACCAAATATATTTTCTATGTATGGTAACATAGACCACATGAAAATGTTTTTTCATCACCTTTATATCTAGAATAGTGGAACATTTCTATGAACACCTAATGGAAATGCAGTAAAATCACATTCTGTTGGATCTAATCTATTCCAATTATGTCCATCTATAACAAAGAATCATCACACAATGTAAATGTATCAAGAGAAATCATATGTGAGCCCTGTGACAGTGAGAGGTAAAATCAATATTTCTTAATATTTGGTGACTAATCAGTTTCATAATGATTCACATCATTTATTCATATCAACATGCATTTTAAATCAGTTAAACCTTCCATTGAGTCTTATGTCTTATTTGATGGACATTAATGTGCCCCTTAGAAAGAAGTGATAATATGTTCTCTAATGTAATTCATGTGTCATGTATTTATCACAAATTGATATCATCTAGGTTTTTGTAATTACTTTAAATGAATCCTCTAAATGGCATATTCAGGAAGGATTGGCCAATTTCCTATAAATCCCATATTGACCGGTATCTTCATCAGATCACTTTCATAACATCTGATGGATTTTTTTTGTGTTTTATATGGAGACAATGATATGTGGTATAGTAGAAACATATTACCACTTCCAAAGATTATAATTGTTAAATAGATGTTTTCTTTTATACTAGAATATGGATCTTTGAGGGGTAATATGTCTCTAGTGGACATTGATTTTCCCAAAAATATTATTTCAAAAGTTTTTGTTTTAACATTGATATGAAAAGATGTGTTTTATATTGATTTCATTCCAGGAAGCCAACCGATCTATTCTTATTATTACAACATGGAACTAACTAAATTGAATGAGTTAAGTACCCTTTTAGATTAATTTTTTTACAAATGATTCAATCAACCTAGTATTTCTCCATTTTCGACACCTATTATATTTTCAATCAAATCTAATGGTATTGTTTTTTTTTTGCATTGATTACTAAAAAATTTATCAATTCATTGTAAATAAAGAGTATCCATTACCATGCATTTATGATTTATTTATTATCTTAATAGGTTATACTTTTTTATCGTGGATTGATCTTTAGTGTCTTTATCAATAAATAAAATCAGGGAATCTGATACCCCAAACACCTCCTCCCAATGTTGGTATGGGAATTACATGTAACTTGTTATGCCATTTGTCACAACCAATGCACCTATAGATTTAATTATTCTTATAAATAGGATATTTCATGAGTATCTCAATTAATGCATGGTGTTATTTTTTTATGACATGTTATTTTATTCTAAAACTTATTAAGGTCATGTGCTTTAGGTAAATAAATTTCTATTAGTGTTTAAAATCACTTACTATTTACCAAGATGTGGAATGTAATTATTTTGACGTGGGAGTAATTTTGTAAAAACACATTTTCTTAGAACCTAGTAATTTTTTGAGCCTGATATGATGATGTTTTTAATGTCTTTGGATCATCCACAGAATGTTTTCAGGAATTTGAGTGTCTTGGTCTTAATGGGGTTTTACTATCGGTTTCATAATGAATTCAATAAGACGGCATCTCTGATGCGAACTATCACTTAAAATGCATTAATGTTTATATGGGACTCAATTTGTTTTACATATTTTGATTTGTATAAAAAACATTGTAACTTCTTCCATAGTGTTGATTATTCAATAGGATAAGCATTTCAATGTAGAATTTTTCTGATTTGTCTAGTTTGATTTTGGGAAGTATTGTCATGTAGTGTAATCATGTGGTTTCTTATTGTTCCTGATATCTTAGGAAACATGATAAGATCAATAACAATCAAAATACAGAAATAGATGTTGTTATTTATTCTCTTAACCGTTTTTTTTTCATTACCATTATTGATAAATTTTTACCATTTCTTCTAATAATTAATTCATGAGTTATATATTCTCATAATAATATTTAATCCTTCTTCAAAAGTGGTGGGTGGTATACCATGAATCTATTGATTTCATTATTTTATACACCCCTATTATTAGAAATGTCATTATTTATTCTTTTAGTAAGAAATTGATAACTCTGGAAGTAAATGAATTAATAGAAGAATAAAATATTATGGTTATAATTCCACATTTTCATTTGCTAGTTCATAAAAAGGATCCAAAATGTGATCTAGCATGTTCCCAGATTACATCCTCTATTCACTAGATAATATTATAGGGGTAATATATTGATTAAGAGTTATCTGGAATTAGGGAGTCTCTTTATGATAAGTATACAATTAGTATGTAGTCACTATATTCTAAGGGAATTAGATTCTTTGGGGTATATAATGCCATACATTTTCAATTATCAAAAACTATGATGAGGATTTCAGTAATTACTAGTGAGTAGTATACACTAGCACAATAGTGATGTTCTATGATTTCTATAAAAGATTCTGATGGCTAGGTATGAGATATGATATTGATTGTTTTTTTCTCATTGATTTACCAATTATCATCTTAATTACGAGTGCAAAAAACATTCTTGTTTTATCTAACCCCTTCCTATGATAGTATGTATGTCAGAAAATTTTTCTATCTACTTTTTTGTTAGTTAATAACATACCCATTAATGGAATATTATGATATGTGTGTTGAATGATCTACTGACCAAATCATCTCAAATCATTCAAATTCAGGATACAATTAACGTAGTGGAAAATATATGTCCTTATCTGATGATGAAGAATGTAAGATTTCATAGAGTTCAGTTTGTCGGGGATTTTGATAGATATCCATGATGCACTTCTATTTTTGGATATGTGTCCATGCTATGATTGGATACCAGGTTTAGATGTGAATTTCATGTAATAAAAAATTGAATGGCGAGAAAAAATGAGATATAATTAATTTTTATGACCTATTTTATGCTAAAGTTCATGAATTTAGTGGAACTTATATTGAAATAATTGAAAATTTTTATTTTATCATAATAATAGTTACCAGTTGAAAATTAGAATGGATCATTTTATGGCCTCATATAGATAAGTATTTTTATATCTTCATTAATTGTTATAAATTATTATAGATTATCTAGTTTGAACAACCTTAGACCAAGGGATGATTAAAATGATTTACTTTATTTATCATTGAATAATGACAGATCATAGAAAATATAAATTCAATGAGGATGTTCATTAATTAACGTTATTATTTTTAAATGGTGACAAAGTGTTTTTTGAGATTTTCCACTCTGGTTGGTCACTGATGTCTTTGAAAATAGTAAAGGTTGGCTCTCATATTCATGGATTCTTATAAGATTATAAATCTAGATTCCTAGGTCTCTTACCATTTACCATTTCCACCTCTGATTAAAATGATCCATGACGCAATCCCTATGTAATACCTCGTGAAGTATCTTTTTGGCTTCTCTAATGTCTAAGAATGATAACATCTATATAGGGAATATAATTTAAACATGATCGAGCATCTAGTTACGATTGTTGATATATTGACAATATTTATTCAAAAAAATCATCAACAAAGGTTCATGTGATGTGGAATATTGTTTTTGATTAACAAGAGACATGAATGTATGAGTTGTAGATAAGAGATTAGTGACATGAGGTGTTTTCTCTGGAGAATTCTTGACCGGGTTTCTATAGAATGAAATAATTTATGGTGCAGTGGTTGTAATGTCAATTTTCTATCATTAATGTAATTCCAAATTTTTATTTTCATCTCCAATTATTTGGCACATATTTCATGTTGTTTCTTGTGAAATATAGAAAATTGGAGGACTTTAGGGCTATGTACGATTTTAAAATCTATAAGGAAAGTAGTTATAGTTATCCCATTAAACCATGTGTGATAAAATGGGGATATATAGGGTGTTCAAGGATATTTTTAATTGTGCATCATTTTTCATATAGTAATAAACTGGAGACTATGGTGAACATCATTATGGGAACATAGTTTAAAAAATCATATATCAAAACTGTGAACCATTATCATTATCATTGGGATGAGTTCGTAGTTGGCACATGGTTTTTCTATCCATGTTACCAAACTGTACATCATTCTTCAAAATCCAAATAAGGGAACATTATTAGTTCCTTCTTAATTTCATGGTATCCTCATTTAAAATACTCAAATTCCATTAATTATACCCAATTCCACTCTCTCAATTTTTTAGTTTCTTTAGTGGAATTATTAATTCCTTCAAACTTTTTTATTCTTGGGTCAATGTACTGGTGGATGTGATTTCTTAGTCTCTCATAATTATAATCCTTTTGATTTATGATTATCCATTCATTCATTCACTCATCAATTGATAGTGGTAAATTTAAAAAAAAAATTAATTGTTGAATCCTTGATTTGATATATAGTAATTATAGGGTTTCTTCCTCAATTTTCTTCACCATAATCATTCTATTTGTTGTTCTCGTTATGGGTGATTGTTTGATGGTTATCATGGATAAATTGTTTCCGATATTTCATTCTTGATTGTCAATCACTATTCGTAATACCATGGGGATTAGGAATTCCCATATAACAGTTTTCATAGATTTGTTACCGATAATGTTGGTTATACATATCGGTTATTAAATATTCATTACATAAACATTATAACCCCATTTTTGTGGTTGTACACCCGACCAAAAAATACTATGTAATAATGATTCGATTTGAATTTATATATTATTTCATAATGATAACATCACATTTTCTAAATCATCATCACTTAATAGATTATTAAATAAAATGATAGAGAAAAATCAAGTAAAGGTAGATAATGATGATAAATTAAGAAAAATGGTAATAAATAATCATTAAGTATTTACATTATAAAAATATTGAAAATATTTTTTTTACAGAATAGTCATATAAATTTTTTTTATTTATTTTATAAAAAATTTATAAAACAATCCGGGTATTGCCAGGATTGAAAAATGAAAATTGTTTTTCTAGTGGTGGTAGTCTGTACATACACATGGGTATAAATTTTATTTATCAAATGAAATAGTGAAATATAAGTATGGATTGATTTATATCTTCGTAATTATAAAAATTCTATAAATATTACATATATTTATAAATTCCATCACATTGTCTAGCCATGAGAGGTGGTGGTGAAAAATGTATTACATCGCTTTGTGGAAACAATGATTCATATTCACAAATTAAAAATGTTTTTACTTATCATATAATGAGAAATAAGATGGATAATTATTTCCCCAAAACAAAATAATAATAAAATAATGATATTATACCTTTTTAGTTATAAAATTTTTGAATGATTTTGAAGAAGAATATAAAAGAATGTAGTTATGACTTATACATATTTCTAAAGAAACTCCATTAAAATTACACCTTTTATAGAGACCCGAAGCTTGACGTACATGGACATTACATTACTTTTTCGAAAAACGTAATACATAACAAAAAACAACACTCAAGGACCGTAATAGTTTAGTGTCTCAGGAAACTCGAATCAAAATCTTCTAATCATGGTGAAAGATCTTCAACATCTCCCATAAAGATCTTCCCATTTTGTTTTCTTACCTAAAACCATTATTTATATCCTGGTGAAAAGAAAATATATAAAGGGAGAGCTCAAATGCTCCGTAAGGGTAAAAATAGAGAACATAAAACAATCCATAAACATTTGAATACAAAAACATGAACATAAAATCTAAACATCAATATCATGAGCAAAGACATAAATCATGGAAGTATATAAGGCATAGATCATAAAGAAACATTAATCCTGATAAAATATCATGGGTGTAAAACATGTAATTGTGGCAACCATTAAGTACAAGTTACGATTTCTATAGTAGCCATGGCATTACTGCCAAGACCATTTTAGTGGACAAAGTTCCATTCTGAATTTAGTTCAATCCTCGTTCCAGTCCGGTAATACTGAACTGGATTAACTTACCGTTCCATCCATGTCTATCTCATGAGATATAAATCTTTACACAATGCATTGGAGGGAGATATAGGTCCCACCCATCTCATAATGAAATAATTCTTACTTGTGCCACAAAATAAACATACATCATTCATTATTATCCAACAAATAAAATTGGTATCATAGACATCATCCCATCACCACATAATCTATAAAAAAGAAATGGATATCATTTCATAGTGAGAAAAGTGAAACCATGTAAATCATAAAGACATTATACTTGAAACATACAAATGAAATAATCTCATCTTAAATGGAAAATGGTTTTGATAAAACACTTGAAATGAACTCTTGAGGAAAATACCATTTCTTCATTAAAGTCATTTTATTTTCACAAAATTCCATGAAATTTTAAAAGAAAAGGATTTTGTTGAAATTAGTCATGAAATATTTTAGAAGAAGTTTCATGAAAATAAGGCATTATAAAACCATAAAAATTCATTTATTCAATATATGTTAAAAAACATTCTCCTTGCACTTTTTCTAGAAAATTCAAAAGGTACCTAGTAAATGGAAAATTCCTTACGTACCATGTAGTAAAAGTCCAAAATTGGTAAAAAGGACATTAAACATGCATGAAACAATTTTTATAAAATAGGAACATGGATGATAAAGATAAACTCAGTAAATACTTACAAATAAACAATCTCAGATAAAAATGAGATTGGAAATATTATCCCTTACATTAGGTCTGATATGCTTCGTACGTATCTGAACCTCCTCTTCTTTGACAGGCCTCTTTGAAACCTCCATTTAGGGAACTAAAATTGGTCTTTGAAGAAGAAAAGAACCTCTAGTATGATTCTAGTGAATTTTAGAAGTGAAATGGATAGGGCTTGGCTGAGCATCAAGGCTCAAAAGGTTGTGAGGAGGAGAGGGAGGAGGTGACCTTTTATAAGAGGGGTGAGGGCCACCTTAGGAAAAAATCAAGATATTATTTTATAATAAAGTAAAATTCGGTTTTGATAGCTCCAAATTGATTTATTTCTAAGCTAAGGTGGGGATGGGTTGAAATCCTCTCATCCAATAGAATTTAGACAATTTTATGTTTCTATTTTAACCATATCATATAAGTTTAACTCTAAGTTAAATAATTTGACTTTTACTATGTCCTCTTGTTTTGTTACCCTATATAGTTAATAAACATACTATAACAATCCAAACGAACCCCAAGTGGTTAATTATTAATATATATATCATTATCTATGTCATTTGGCCGAACCTTAGATTTTTAGGAAAAATAACAATTAATAATATAATATTTGTTTTAAAAACTATTTTATGTCAATTTTGACACTATTTGGTAATTGATTTTTGTGAAAATCATAACGGAATGATATGTTAGAACAAAGTTAATTAAATCAATAATAAAATGTCATATTAACCTATAAAATTAGTGGAATTCATAAAAAGTTTTAAATTAAATTTATTTGGGCATTTATAACATCAATTATTGTAATATTTTCTTAATAATGTAATTACTGCATCATCGTTGTGTCATAAATAAATTAAATTATTTAAAGTCTAAAAATTAAAATAAAATACCATTATCTTATGTATTACCCAATATTAAAAATGTTTTAGTTATTAATTATTGATTTTAACTCTTTTAACTCTTCTTTAAATAAATTAATATTAAATGTCCTAATCTAATCCAAGTGGACCTAAATAAAAATATTATATTTTTATGGTTGTTCTTGGTCGAATTACACTTATCCAATAAAATTAGGACATGTTTTAGAGTAATATTAATATCAGTTTACCCTTAATTATCCTATTTACTATTAACACCGGTAAATAAAAGTAAAAAGTTACTATTCATCAAAAATTAGTTTTATATCATTGAACCACATTAAACTTACTGACATCAACTGTGTCTCTCGGATTTTTGAAATTCCACTCACAGAAGCGGTAAAATTAAGTTTTATGTAAATTTTCAAAATCTTCTAGGATGTGGGTAAAATACGGTGAAAATTTCAATATAATTTTTATATGTCTAAAATTATTATAAACTGGCTCCAATGAATTACATTGAACATATATAGGTATTTTGTATCTATGTTGACTAAAAATATATTTAACTAAAATAAATAATTATTTAATTAAAATGTCGGTTTTTGAATAGTAACTCATTATTCATAAAAAATTGAATGTTTTCAGAAAAATACGAATAATTCACCCTTGGCAAATTTCAATATTCCGAATCCAAAAATGAAGTCAATTTTAAAAGATAAAATTTATAAAATTTTAAAACTTGGTTATTACTATTCATAACATCTAGTTTATATATTAATTTAATAATATAGCGTTGTTTAGTGAAACCCGGTATTGCGTACAACACACGCAATAGAGGAAGGTCGCTATTGCGTGCAATGAAAGCCATGTCAGGGTTGTGTGTAGTACAAGACTCCTTCATTGTTGAGTATAACTAAATCCAACCATATTTCATTTATACATTGAATATATATATATATACACTCAATGGTGCATTAAATAACTACTATCAAACAAACATAAAATTGTGTTTAACACGATCCATGATTGGTGTTCCATATACATCAAGCTAATACGGTGTTGCGTATTGCGCAAGATAATTTTGGTGTAGTGGGAAACACAAGAAATCAATGAAATTAAAAAGAATAATTCTCATAAAATATCGGGTTGTTACATTATACCCCCCTTAAAATGAATATCGCCCTCGAAATTCGTCGGGGTTATAAATGGTTTACTACTTGAAAGTTTTGTTTCATAAAAACCCACATCGTAAAAGGAATACCAAAACATAACTTTAAATACTAAATTATGAAACATAAATGTTACCCAAATTAACTAATCATTGGGTTTCCACATAGCTGAAAATATGGATATGGAAGAGAAATCCAAACATCATGTTCTGATGGAAGGTGGTAGAGGACATGGCTATGAAAAAACCAACAATCACAAAGCTATAGATTTGTGATTATCTAAGGGACCATATGATTTATCAAATATAAGAGTACTAGGACAACATTTTTGGTTTTCATGATCATTTCTCTAATTTTGGAGAAGTTTCTAATTAAAAGAAATACTTACATGATTTTGGTAAAATCTAACTGTTGTTCGTGCCTTGAACAATATTCACTTCATATCATAAATAAATGAAGTTGAATTTGTCATTCATGTAGTGTTTGCAGATCATGTGATAGAATGATGAGTCATTCCATCTGTTTCAAACAAAAGTTTAAAAAAAATTATCAGATATACATAAGTCCATCTATGGTGTGGTTAATCGTATATGTTTCCAAAAATGGACTTATACATCAATTATCATACTTCTTAATAAAATAAAACTAATTTCTACTAACCAGGGACTTCCTGTAAGCCAGTGGTAGGTGATAAAGGCCTATCGATCTTCGGTTGTGGGTCGATTCCCACAGCCATGTCCAACGTGATGGGTTGTCACACATCCTATGGATTGTCACCATTTCTAAAACAACACTATTATAACATTCTAGAAATATTATTGAAAAAAGTTCTATCCTTAAACAATTCTATATGATGTCCAACATATTCCATTCCAACCTTTAGGCTTATCAAATATACTTCTATCCAATCTTAGAAAGAAAACAATTACTAGATATGTCATCAACCATGCATGTGAATACCATCATTTATTCCCCATATATCATACGATATATCTTTTTGGTCACAATCAAAACATGTGAATTCATTAATCATGTATTCTCTTGAAAAATGAATACCCATTGAACCTTAGTGAAAACATAAATGCTATAAAAATATAACTATTCCCAGATACCAAAATCCCAAAATTTTGTATACTCAAAACATGATAGCACATTGTCATTATACCACTCATGAGCTCATGAATACTATCAAACATCTAATTTTCTCTTTATCCTTTCATTATGCACATATCATCTACCTTCCAAAAATATTTGAATAACCTTTCATGGTTACTGCTACCATTCATCATATGCTTTCAAAACTCAAGCAAAGGTAACCATGTAACATTAAATATTTTTTTCCATCGTACCATACATTATTCCTACAATCATTACACTACCTTCTTAAACCACTGACTGAGCTTTGTCATTTTATTCCTCAACACTTCTTTCATTTCATATATCATTTGTAGTTTCTTTATCATCATCCATATAAATACTACCCATACAACCATGCTGATTCTCATCATGAGATCTTCTCATAGGGCATTGGTTTGCATAATTCCCATACATTCCACATTTAAAACATTTAACCATTGTTGATGTCATAGCAATACCATTATCCTCATCACTGGTGTTAACTGAAACTTTTCCTCTGCACTTACTAGATTTGTTTCCTTATTTTCCACATCCAATGCATCTTCTAGTTCCTTTGAAACAATCTCCTTGATGCCTCTTCCCACATGATTTACATGGGGGAAATTGAACATTCTTTCCACTATGATCATCAGGAAACTACATTTTTCTCATATTAGCTGAGTTAGAAAACTTACCAAAGTTGAGATTATTGATCATATTATGAGATTACTGATTAGGTATAATAACGATGTTTCACCTTCCAAAACCCATTTCATTTTCTTGATCATGAATAATATCATTCCATTGTCCATCATATTTTCCATTATCATGAATCTTCTTATTTCCAAACATTTTCTAAAACCCAAAAATAATATTGTGAGAGAAAAAATCATGAACAATGGGAACTACCTTCAATATCTAACATCTTAGGTTAAATTATAAGATCGTTACCATAATTCTAGGACTATAACCTATACTTATATGTATCCTTTTGGACATTACTAAACCTTAGGGACATCCCTAGACATACCTTAAAAATATCTCTAGGGATCTCACTAATGTTTTCGCATCCTAGTTTCCAAAGGATAACTAACCCTTTCCTCTGATACCAACTGTAGAGACCCGAAGCTTGACGTACATGGACATTACATTAATTTTGCAGAAAACATAATACATAATAAAAAACAACACACATGGAGTGTAATAATTTAGTGTCTTTGGAATCTCGGAACAAAATCTTCTAATCATGGTGAAGATATTCAACATCTCCCATAAAGATCTTCCCATTTTGTTTTCTTTCCTAAAACCTTTTTGTATATCCTGGGGAAAAGAAAAAATATAAAATGTGCACTCAAATGCTCAGTAAGGGTAGAAATAGAGAACATAAAACACTCCATAAACATTTGAATACAAAAACATCAACATAAAATCTAAACATCAATATCATGAGCAAAGACATAAATCCTGGAAGTATATAAGGCATAGATCATAAAGAAACATTAATCCTGATAAAATAGCATGGGAGTAAAACATGTAATTATGGAAACCATTAAGTACATGTTATTATTTCCATAGTATCCAAGGAATTACTTTCAAGACCATCTTTGTGGACAAAGTCCCATTCTGAATCAAGTTCACTCCTCATTCGAGTCCTGTAATACTGAACCAGATTAACTTACCTTTCCAGCCATGTCTATATCATGAGATATAAATCTTTACCCCATGCATTGGAGGGAGATATAGGTCCCATCCATCTTATAATGAAATCATTAATACTTGTGCCATAAAATAAACATACTTCATTCATAATAACCCAACGAAAAAAATGGGTTTCATAAACATCATCCCATCATCACATAATCCATAAAAAAAGAAATGGATATCATTTCATAGTGAGAAAAGTGAAACCATTTAAATCATAAAGACATTATTCCTGACACACACACATGAAATAATGTCATCTTAGATTAAAAATGGTTTGGGTAAAACACTTGAAATGAATTCTTGAGGAAAATATCATTTATTCTTTAAAATCATTTTATTTTCACAAAATGCCATGCAATTTTAAAAGAAAAGTATTTTGTTGAAATTAGTCATGATATATTTTTGTGGAAGTTTCATAAAAATAAGGGTTTATAAAACCGTAAAAATCCTTTTATGCAATATATTTTAAACAAATATTCTTCTCGAACTTTTGCTTGAAAATTCAAATAGTACCACGTAAATGAAAGATTCCTAACATACCATTTAGTAAATGTCCATAATGTGTAAAAAGGACTTTAAACATACATGAAACCTGTTTTATAAAATATGAAAATGGATGATTAATATAAACCTAGTAAATACTTTTGAATAAACAATATCAGATAAAAATGAGATTGGAAAAGTTATCCATTACCTTAGGTCCGATATGCTTCGTACGTATCTGAACGTCCTATTCTTTGACACGCCTCTTTGAAACCTCTTTTTTGGGCACTAAAATTTGTCTTTGATAAAGACTAGAACCTCAAGTATGTTTCTAGGAAAGTTGAGAAAAGAAATGGACAGGGCTTGGTCAAGCTTCAATGCTCAATAGGATGTGAGGAGGAGAGGGAGGACATGCCCTTTTATAATAGGGGTGAGGGGCACCTTAGAAAAATCTCAAAATATTATTTTATAATAAAGTGACATTTGGTTTTTAATAGCTCCAAATTGATTTATTTCAAAGCTAAGGTGGGGATGTTTCGAAATCCTCACATCAAATTAAATTTAGAGATGTTTAGGTTTCTATTTTAACCTTATCATTTAGATTTAACTCTATGTTAAATAATTTAACTTTTACCGTGTCTTCTTGTTTTCTTTCCCTATTTGGTTAATAAACATACTATAACAAACCAAAAGAACCCCAACTGGTTCATTATTAATATATATATCCTTATCTATGTAATTTGGCCAAACCATATATGTTTAAGAAAAAATAACAGTTAATAATATAATATTTGTTATAAAAACTATTTTATGTCAATTTTGACACTATTTGGTAATTGATTTTTTTGAAAATAATAACAGAATGATAAGTTCGAAAATGTTAATTAAATAAATAATAACATGTCATATTAACCTATAAAATTAGTGTAATTCATAAAAAGTCTTAAATTACATTTATTTGGGCATTTATAACATCAATTATGTTAATATTTTCATAATAAGGTAATTACTGCATCATCGTTGTGTCATAAATAAATTAGATTGTTTAAAGTCTAAAAATAATAAATAAAATACCATTATGTAGGAAATCTTTTATAATTCTAATGAATATTTATAGTCGAATTTATCTTATGTATAACCCTATATTAAAAATGTTTTAGTTATTAAACATTGATTTTAACTCTTTTAACTCTTCTTTAAATAAAATAATATTAAATGTCCTAATCTAATCCATGTAGACCTAAATGATAATATTATATTCATAAGGTTGTTTCTGGTCGAATTACCCTTACCCAATAAAATTAGGACATGTGCTAGGGTAATAGTAATATCATTTTTACTGTTAATTACCCTATTTACTATTAACCGCGGTAAATAAAAGTAAAAAGTTACTATTCACCAAAAATTATTTTTATCTCATTGAACCACATTTTACATACTGACATCAACCGTGTCTCTCGGATTTTTGAAATTCCACTCATAGAAGCGGTAAAATTATGTTTTATGTACATTTTCAAAATCTTCTAGGAGGTGTGTAAAAGACGGTGAAAAGTTCAATATAATTTATATATCTCTAAAACTATTATAAACTGACTCCAATGAATTACAATGAACTTATATAGGTATTTTGTATCTATTTTGACATAAAATAAATTTAACTAAAATATATTATTATTTAATTAAAAAGTTGGTATTTAAATAGTAACTCACTATTCATCAAAAAATGAATGTTTTCCGAAAAATAAGAAAAATTCACCCTAATCTAATTTTGATATTCCAAATCCAAAAATGATGTCCATTTCGAAAGAAAAAATTTATAAAATTTTAAAAAGTGGTTATTACTATTCATAACGGCTAGTTTATATATTATCTTTATAATGTATCGTTGTTTAGTGAAACCCTGTATTGTGTACAACAAACACTATCAAGGAAGGTCGCGATTGCATGTAATGAAAGCCATGTTAGGGTTACGTGTAGTACTAGACTACTGTGTTTTTGCGTATAACTAAATCCAACCATATTTCATTTATACATTGAATATATATATATATATACACTAAATTTTGCATTAAATAACTACTATAAAACAAACATTAAATTGTGTTTGACACGATCCAAGATTAGTGTTGTGTATACTGCAAGCTAATACGGTGTTGCGTATAGACTAAGATAATTTTGGAGTAGCATGCAACACAAGACATCAATGAAATTAAAAAGAATAATTCTCATAAAATCTCTGGTTGTTACACCTTCAGCCTTATAGTATGATATTATGAGGATAAAAAAATACCTAGAATATAGGTAGTATATTTGTTCATTTATCTGGGTTATTATATTCCAATCTATAGTTCTCAGAGTTTTTGAATAATGTATGATAGAATGTGACTTCTTATAAGTGATATGTGTGTCAAACTGTTAAATATCAGTAACATAAAAATATTATAAATTTAGAAATCATGGTGAAGAGAAAAACAAAAAAACCAATTATTATAATAAGGTAATAATTATTATATTATATCATCTAATGAGAATAAATATGAAATTTTGTGGTCTTTTCAGTTATTTTTTGTATAGATATATCATTATTTTCCCCATTACCAAGGAGATAATTTTTTTGACATGGAAAATATCAATTGTGAGTAGAAATGAAGGTGACCAAATAATTTATTTTGAACCCTTGTATTCAAAATATTAAATCGATTTTTCATGATTAAATATATATAAGTGGAAGAAACTAACATTAACATAAGAACACAAAACACCCATAAAAACATTTTATAGAAAAATGTTTTTCTTACCATAAAAATGATCATATACACAAATAAAATTTACTTTTTTATTAATATGAAATTAATAAGATTATATATAAATGGGGAATCTATTACATTAAAAATAATTAAAAGTATAATGGTGAATTATAAGTACATTATAAGAAATTATATCTAATATGAATATTTTTATTTATGACTATTCGCATAAAAATCAATATAAAAAAATCATTAAATTATATCATAATACTATTTTAACAAAATTTTATCTAAATCAAATTAAATTTCATTAATTTAATCTTTTAAAATTTATAACAATTACCTTCAATTGAATTTAAAAAAAACAAGTAAAACCAAATCTTTTAGAAATATGTCATTTTTAAACAATATATATTATTAACTCTATTGAATTTTATTATAATAATTAAAAAATGTAATAATTTATCCAAAAAAATTAATAAATATATTTTTATTAGAAAAAATATCAAACATATATTTCGTATATGGTTACAATTATTCTTACATGTCGATCTAACATCTAGGTTATAACAGTCAACTTGAAATAATAATATTTATATATGATTTTTCTACTTTTTAAGATTGGTTTCATGTTTATACATGATATAGAAAATAGTATTTTTTAAATAAAAATTCATTCTAAAATATTGCGACCTCACTTCCCCCCCCCCCATTAATGATATTTTTCACTCACAATTTTACATTTCATTAAAATTTTTGTATCTCAAATCATGATAAATAATTTATTCATTGCCACTTTAAAACATAGTATTTAGCGAAATATATCGAGTTTTAGTATAAAGAATATATCTATTTTATTTTATTTGACATTATTTTTTACAACTAATGTGATATTCCAAATTCATAATTAGTTTATCGGGAGTGTCTGGGGCTTGATCAGAACCAGGAACATACATTTGGATTGAAACAACTTGGTCGCATTATTAGGATAAATTGGGCACCCAAGCAACAATGTTTGTTGAAATAATTAGGGGATATAAATTATGAATTTGGAGCCATAAGGATTGATGAAACTGTTCTTATGGATATGAATTCTTATGTGAGACACATGCGATATTTAGTATATAAACAATGCATTATTTTTGTATGGTTTTTCAAATTATATATTGTGGTTGTGTGGTTTCCACCTTTTCATAGAAGAGGGTGCATTTTTTGTCCATGGTTTGGCTTACAATTATCCCTAGTTTTATGGCCTTGTATATTGATGAATAATGATCAAATTTAAAAAAACATTATGACCAAAAATCCTTTTATTTTTCAATTTTTAGGATAGAACCTCAAGAGGGATATCTCATTTGAATGGTTTTCATAAGCTTTAAATAGTGTATCTCCAAACAACCTCAGAATAAAATTCTATCTATATAATTTTATTATAATCGGTAAGTAATACAGTCCCCTTATGTTATTAATATCTATACTTGGTACTGGCTGATCTATTTAGAGGTGAACTAAAATTATTTTTTAGAATTTTTTTCACTATTTTATTTTCTATTGATCTAGACTATGTTGGAAACTAATATAGGAGGTGAAATACAATATGGGTCTACCGTAGGTGGTATATAATATTCTTGAGTGGTTTCATTCATTGTAGAGATCAGTTTTATAGTTTGTCATTACATAATTTTTGGTGTCTCCTTGAATTTTAATTGATTGTTTGAAATAAACCTAACTAAACATGATTGAAGTAGTGGGCCCCTTTGATTACATTTACCATTTGGTCATGATTCTATGGAAGGTCTTTGGAAATTCATTCCCTTGGATTCATCTTGTTTGGGATAGCTGTGAACAATGTCTATTAACATTCTTTTTGGATGCCACACTATGTCTAGATGAATTTCCATTGAGATGCTCCTTGGACATTTTAATGATTCCATTCTTATCTTCACCTAAGATCATTCCATATGGGGTGTAAATCATCTGGTTATACGAAACAACATTTATAAATGTAAAATTATGATCATTCATCTTGGCCATGATAAATTTTAAATGATTTATTATACATCTAAAAAATGGTTGATATGAGATACATGTTATAATATGTTTCCATTAATGATATGATATATTGTTTTTATAGAATGTCCATGGTGTTTAATTACTTTTTTAATTATTACTTTCTTATTGGAGGATCTTGACACTTGTTTTATAGGGATCCTTTTAGGGTTTTAAAATATCAAATGGTTGTTTAATTTTTCATTGGGTACATTATCATCAATACTATAATACCTATTATTTTATGAACTCCAATTTAGATTATATTTTACCATAATTTTTTTTATATGGCTCATGGGTGGTGACCTACTTGGATTGTATCTCACAACTTGTTTAGACACCTTTGGTTATAATGAATTTCTATATGGATGTAGGAAGGGATTAGGGAAACAAACCACAGTTTTATTCTTCACATTGATCCATGCATAGGAGTGGGGGAGTGTGGGAAAAATATAAATATAATTATACAATAGGGAGATATTTTTTTTGTCCTTTTTGGTATTTTGAATATATGTATTTTAATATTTCTTGTATTCCTATTTTGCTACTTTGTAATCAGAAAAAATGGTCAATCATTTTTTTATATGATACAACTTCCAGTACTATTGTATATATATGTCTTGGATATTTATCACATGTTAATATATTATTGTGCTTAAACTATGGAGAGTTATTTTTCATGTGGTCATAGTGTCTATTCATTCTTATTATTTATTGTATTTCATTGGTTTTTTTACTAGCGTGATATTCCATTGTGTTACATATAGTAAAGATGGAACAAAATAACCATGTACACATGCCTTTTCTTCTATTTTGAAGCCTTTGGCATTAGGGGAAATTCATCTGAGGCCTAATGACCCATCAAGATTATGGAACCATTCTGGATGACCATTTTTAGGATTTTATTATTTTTTATTAGAGAATTTTCTTTCTTACATTACTTTATTTTGACAATAGTAATGGTATTATGATGAATTTGAATTTGGGAATGATATATACCTAAGACTAGCTTAACCATTTTTTGGAAAATCCAAATTTCCACAAATTAAAATCGTTATTTTTTGGATTTTTGACTATTAGAGTTTATTTAATTCCACCAATTGGTGTTGAACATGAAATTTTATCTCATTATTGACATGATTGAGGATTCGTTTCTCCTTTTCTTGATGAGATGTTGGTATGAATCCCATGCATAAGTTCAGGCACATTATTGGATTCACAATTCATACATTTTTCCATTATATATAGGTTGAATTGTTTTTTCATTGGTTTTATATTTTCCATCATGGTTATACATTCTGATTTTATAGATATTATATATATTGGATTCAAAAGCATGTTTTTTAAAATGATTCTACATAGTTACTGTAAAGACCCGTAAATTTCAAGGAAATTTGTTTCTTAATTTTCTTTGGAATATTATAAGAGCGCAGCTTCTGACGGCACCTGACTCCGATGCCCGGTGTGCCCAGAATCATTTTCTGAAGTTTGGCTCGGGTACGTTCAGTGAACGGACGAGCTGGTTTTTCTAACATTTAACCGATGCCCGGAATCAAATTCCAAGGGCACCGATGAATTCGGAGCACCGGTTTTTGCTTAGAAATGCCTCTTCCGGAGTTGCGTTTGCTCGGGTGTGGTTTTTAAGTTTCGGGCTTACAGTTGAGAAATAAAATAATTTTTACGACAACTTTATTTTATTTCACTTAATCCACTTGGAAGCCACATGAAGCCACTTAAAGGAGGCTTAAACTGAGTTAAAGCGGATAGAGGGTTATCCATAAATATCCTACCCCCTTGGTAGGATATTTGTGAGGTGGGGCCCGCATTAGCCCCGCTGTTTCTTTCCGCTAAGTAACGCACCCGCAAAAACCCATCATTATGAAAGTCAACTGACGCGTTTTCTTAAATTCTTAACAGACCATTTAATTGGGCGGTTTATTTCGTGAATTAAATGGGCTGTTTCTTTCGTGGAATTAATTCAACGAATTGATGGGTCGTTACTTACCCGTTTTCGTTTGTTGGCATAGTAATAAAATAAGACCAACCTATCTTTTGGGAGGATTACTCGTTGAGAGAGGGACCTTGAACCTTCATCCTTCTTCGCGAAGAACGCGAAGAACGCCGAACCCGGAAATCGACGACGCGACGATCCCCTTCTTCCGCGACGATCAATTCTGCGAAGAACGTGACGACGACTACGAGGTAGGGGTTTTTTTTTGTTTTTGGAATTACCCCTCTTATATTCCCGTGAACGTTCTTTAAAATTAAAAGAACTGGAATCATAGAAACAATTTTATTAAAATTGTTGGTTCATGTGTTGACCTTTATTCCTCCCGTTGCCTTTTTTTTCTAACGCGGAGGGTGCGGGCCAAACAAACACGGCCCGACAACCCTCCGCCGTGCTTCTTGGTTGTGCGGATTTGACGGGCGATGACGGAACATGCCGCAACAAAAGTATGATGGTTCCGCAGTGAAGAACGAGTCCCTGGAGGAGCAACGGCGCAGACGGGAAGGAAAACGGGCCACCGGAGCGACTCCGGCAGCCCGCGGAAGCCGGCGGCACCCGTGGTCCCGCGGCTGCGCGGGTCCGGCGCGCCCGGGTGTCCAGGGCGGCACCCCGCGGGTGCCGCGGGGTTGTCACGCGGCGCGCCCGGGTGTCCAGGGCGGCACCCCGCGGGTGTCGCGGGGTTGTCACGCGACGCCCCCGGGTGTCCAGGGCGGCACCCCACGGGTGCCGCGGGGGTTGTCACGTGGTGCCCCCCGTGTGTCCAGGGCGGCACCCCGCGGGTGCCGCAGGGTTGTCACGTGGCGCCGCCGGGTGTTCAGGGCGGCACCCCGCAGGTGCCCCGGGGGTTGTCACGCGGCGACCACGGGTGTCCTGGGAGGCACCCCGCGGGTGCTGCAGGGTTGTCATGTGGCGCCCCCCGGTGTCCAGGGCGGCACCCCACAGGTGCCGCCGGGTTGTCACGTGGCACGCCCGGGTGTCCAGGGCGGTACCCTGCGGGTGCTGCGGGGTTGTCACGCGGCGCGTCCGGCTGTCTGGCCGACACCCCGCGGGTGTCGCGGGGGTATCACGCGGTGTGGCGGCTCCCCCAGCGTCGGCCGCTTGGCCGAGCCGAGCCGGACCGGCCCTGGCCGGGCTGGGCCGGGCCAACCGGGTCGGACCTGGTTCGGGTCGACCCGGTTCGAGCAGACCTAGGGGGGGTCGGGCCGGGTCGGCCCGGACCCGGACCCGGACCCCCCGTTTTCGGACCGTTTTCGGTCAAATGCCCGTAACGTGAGATACGGGCCTCTGTTTGATGAGTCTTCTATGGAAAAATGATCCTTGGATCGAGACGGTCGTTTCGGTATATTACACTCAAGGTTTCGGAGAACTTTGTGTTCGGCCGGGTTGGTTCGTACACGAAACCAACCGGGCCCTCGGAGCGGAAACGCTCATATCTTGAGCTACGAACGCCCGATTGACATTCTGTCAGCTTTGGTGGATTCCTCTAAGTGATACGAATCTTTTTAAATACTCCGCCCGGGGTTTGGACGCAGGTGGAGTGCGGTCGGGTTATTTTTTCCTTAAAAAACTAACCGGGCCCCTGGGACGAAAATGCCAATAACTCTCAGACCGGGCGTCCGATTGACGCACCGTCTGCGACGTTGAGTTCCTGTTGACGATACAGAACTTTTGGACACATCAACTTCAGACTACGTGTCAGTTGATGTATCAGCCTCTCGGCTCGTGGAGTGGACCCTCTCGAACGAGCTTGCTGTGTGCATGGACCCTAGTGCTGGCTGCGACGACTGTGCGGAGATCCTCAGTGGACCTCGACGACGACTGTGCGGAGATCCTCAGTGGACCGCGACGATGACTGTGCGGAGATCCTCAGTGGACCGTGCCGACGACTGTGCGGAGATCCTCAATGGACCGTGACGACAACTGTGTGGAGATCCTCAGTGGACCGCGACGACGACTGTGCTCATCCTTCTTCGTGGGACTTTGTGATACTTGGAGTATCGACCAGTAGCTCGTGGAGCGGACCCTCCCGGAGATGAGCATGCGGAGTACGGAGACCGTGTAGCCGGCTGAGACCTGAATACTGCTTGTCTGATTCGATTCGGAGTTACTTATATAGCCCAGTGGAGAGTACTACTTTGTGAGGTGGCAGACCCACATCGGAGGAGCACTACTATGTGAGGTGGAAGACACGCGGTACCCGACGGGAGGAGTACCTCTGTAGGCTATGAGGGGGGAGCACTACTATGTTTAGGTGGCAGACCCACAGCGGAGGAGCACTACTATGTGAGGTGGCAGACCCGCGGTACCCGACGGGAGGAGTACCTCTGTAGGCTATGAGGGGGGAGCACTACTATGTTTGGGTGGCAGACCCCGGCGGTAAGCACTACTACGTGAGGTGGAAGGCCCGCGGTACTCGACAGGAGGAGTACCTCAACAGTCTTAGGTTAGTGAGCAGTACCTCGAGGTTGTGACATGACCACTGTACACTCCAGAGACAAGGCTCTTCAGCAGTTATGGTTTCAATAATGAAAATCCTGGTTTGAGATGAGTCAATGATCTTTGTGTTTCATCTTGATTGAGATGGGGTACTTGATAACTTCGGTATATGTATGGGCATATACCTATGAGATTTATCTATTGAGCTTTCCTGTGTGGATTACGTTTTGCTATCCTTTGTGGATTCTGTTGAGCTTTCCTGTGTGGATTACGTTTTGCTATCCTTTGTGTATTCTGTTGAGATTTCCTGTGTGGATTACGTTTTGCTATCCTTTGTGGATTGTGTGGAACTTTCCTATGTGGATTTACTGTTTACTCTATTTTGTTGATTGCGTTGTGCTATCCTGTGTGGATTTACGTTTTTCTTTCCCATGTGGATTGGGTTGTGCATGGGCTCGGGTGTTGGAGTCGAACGAGAATTGATGACTTAGATATATGTATGGGCATATACCTAAGCGGAGTCAGATGTTTCTTCGTGATTGTATCTTTATTTGTGGTTTATCCTCTGTGGATTTCAGGAGACCTTCGGGGGTCTCGGGGTCCCTACTGAGTAGATTATACTCACCCCTGCACTGGCTATGCCGGCACTTCGTTGTGTTGGTTGTAGACGACGGACATCGCTGGTCGAGGCTGAGGCTTGTAGAACGAGACGGTTCCCGGAGGTGGACGTGACGACAAGACGGTACCCGGAGGTGGACGTTACGACGAGACGGTACCCGGAGCTGGACGTTACGACGAGACGGTACCCGGAGCTGAGGTGGCCATCTGTACCCACCCTTCAGGTGGGACTCCCAGAGGATGCCTCGACGCCACGGCTTTACCTTTAGTTGTTGTTTTTCCCTTCAGTTGTACTTTACAGTTGGGCTTGTATTCCGGCCCCTTTTTACTTTCATCACAGCTTGTTTCAGTTTTACTTAGTGCTTTACGTCGGCTTGTACTCTGTGGTGTTTGTTTACTTTTATAAAGGAAATGACTTCCCAGTGATCGGGATTTACGCCTTTGGTGCTAGTCGCCAGCCCCTGGCCTTTGGAAGGCGGGCTTGGGGTAGTCACGACACGGGCCCCGAGGACGGGTCGTGACAAATTGGTATCAGAGGTGGTCGATTTTACCGCATACTCTGATCTTTCTTCTATGTGAAGCAATAGTGTTATGAGTACCGAGTGTGGTTTTTAGTTCAGGGAGTCCAGTGTTGGTGCGGGCGGCCGACGTATCCATACACCAGGACCCTGACAACTGAATTCCAACTTTGTGCACAATGACACTGATTGCGTGTGTGTTCCAAAAAGTTTTCAAGTCAACTCAAACGAGGTCAGCTCACCAGGTTTTAATCGTTTGACCCTATCACGTTGTTTCTTTCAGGATGCCTCCCCGCGGACGACCAGCTAGGGTTCCGAGGGTCGAGCGTGGCGACAGCCTGCCGAGCGACGAGGCCTCAGTGCAGGGCCCCTTGACAGCTGAGGCACCAGCAGTACCTCTACCCACCGAGCCACCGATGCTTCCAGCCGCTGACGATGCACGTCTCTTGAGCGCACTGCACGAGTTCCAGCGCCAGAGGCCACCCAGGTTCTAGGGAGAGATGGACCCGCAGGCGGCTGAGGATTGGGTGGAGGCTATGGTGGGTGTTTTCAGGCTAGTGAGGACACCACCAGACCTCATGGTGATCCTCGCAGCGAGCCTACTGTACGCAGCAGCAGGCCGATGGTGGAGCTTGATGCTCCAGGTGCACGATGAGGCATCACTTCTATGGGCAGACTTTGAGAGCTTGTTCCGGGCAGAGTTCGTAGCAGCCACCCTTCGAGCAGTGCATATATAGGAGCTACTCCAGCTGTGACAGGGCAGCATGATAGTGGCCCAGTACTCGGCGAGATTTACAGACCTCTCGCGCTACTCTACAGATATGGTACGAGACCCATTCTTTAGGGCCCGAACCTTCGAGCAGGGGCTTAGGCAAGAGATTAGGGATTCTGTAGTTCAACTCAGCATTCCGACGCAGAAAGGGGTGTTGGAGCGAGCCCTTTTAGTGGAGAGTTTCCTTGCTGAGAAGTCTCTAGTAGTAGGACCCACCACTAGCTGGCAGGCGCCAGAATCTTCGGCAGCAGGCAATAAACAGAAGACGCAGAGGTCCAAGAGGACCAGACCTATGGGTGGTCGACCGCGCGACTCAGGGTCAGTAGTGAGAGGCACCAAGGGGAGTGGCAGAGCCAGACCTGCCAGGAAGTGTTACTCCTGTGGCGGGATTGGTCACATGGCTCGTGACTGCCCGAATCCTACTATAGATGACCAACAGTTAAATGAAGAACCTCCTAGGCAGAGGCAGAGGTTCGATCAGGGCGGACGGCAAAGAGCAGGCGGCCATGGCAGAGGAGCTCGCCGTGTAGCTGGAGGAGGTCGACGCTTCGGGGAGTTTCCACCACCACCACCAAGAGGTCCACCCCGACCGCAGGGAGTTGGTGGACATGGGGGATCTCAGCTTTAGGCAGCTGAGGCCTTCGATCATGGAGCTCTGAGATCAGGTGGACAGGAGCAGAACTAGTGGATACGTCTTTGTACTTCTGGTTCCTTGTTGCTGTTGTGTAGCGTCTTTGTATTATGAGATGCAATAATAAAAGACGCATACCTTTGTGGTGTTTTCTATCCTGTCCTCTTTTGTGTTGTTACTAAGAGGTTCCATTTTAGACTGTTGACTTGACCCTCACTTGTGAGATACCTACTGGAGGAGACCTAGTTACCACACACTGATGCCGACAGTGTGACTCAACCCTTAGAGGCGAGAGTAATGGTTGGATCTCTTGGTAGTATCATCGAGGACTTAAGACGTCATCCTTGGTATGGATTAGTATCATCCATGTCGGGATTGACTGTATTGGGAAAAGGAAGTGGTTCATCCAGGGGATGAGACCAGATTTCTCTTATCGGCAAAGAAGAAATCTTAGCAGCTCTTGTGGGATCAGAGACGGTCCAGGTCATCCGGGAGTGGATGAGGACAGCTCAGAGCTGGCAGAAGTCTGATGCTGGCAGGAGGCGGAGACCACTGGGGTTCGAGGATGGCGACCACGTTTCCCTACGGGTCTCCCCTCGACGTGAGTTACGGATTTTTGGCCGAGAAGGCAAGTTGTCTCCACGCTTCATCGGACCCTTCCAGGTCCTCAGTAGGGTTGGCGAGGTGGCCTATCACCTGGCTCTACCACCTCAGTTGCACCGGGTGCACGACGTCTTCCACGTATCTCAGCTGAGGAGATACGTGCACGACCCAACGCAAATCTTTGACCATGGGGGGCTGGTCTTGATGATGGGGCGACTTTTGCTGAGGTCCCAGTGGAGATCGAGGATCGACAGGAGTGGTCCTACGTGGACGATCGATTCCTCTAGTGCCCTTCGTATGGCAGCGCGGGGACCTCCAGGAGAGCACTTGGGAGCAGGAGGCTCAGATGCGTGCTCAGTACCGCCTTTGTACCCCTAAGTTTGTGGTGAAGCTTTACGGGGACGTAAAGCCCTGTGGTGGGATTAATGTAAAGACCCTTAAATTTCAAGAAAATTTTTATCTTAATTTTCTTTGGAATATTATAAGAGCGCAGCTTCTGACGGCACCTGATTCCGATGCCCGGTGTGCCCGGAATCATTTTTCGAAGTTTGGCTCAGGTACGTTCAGTGAACGGACGAGCGGGTTTTTCTATCTTTTGAACCGATGCCCGGAATTGAATTCTGAGGGCACCGATGAATTCGCAGCGCCGATTTTTCCTTAGAAACGCCTCTTCGAGAGTTGCGTTTGCTCGGGTGTTGTTTTTAAGTTTCGGGCTTAAAGTTGAGAAATAAAATAATTTTTAGGACAACTATATTTTATTTCACTTAAGCCACTTTGAAGCCACATGAAGCCACTTAAAAGAGACTTAAAATGAGTTAAAGTGGATAGAGGGTTATCCAGAAATATCCTACTCCCTCGGTAGGATATTTGTGAGGTGGGGCCCGCACGAGCCCCGCCGTTTCTTTCCGCTAAGTAACGCACCCGCGAAAACCCGTCATTATGAAAGTCAGCTGATGCGTTTTCTTAAATTCTTAACAGACCATTTAATTGGGCGGTTTATTTCGTGGATTAAATGGGCTGTTTCTTTCGTTGAATTAATTCAACGAATTGATGGGTCGTTACTTACCTGTTTTCGTTTGTTGGCATAGTAATAAAATAATACCAACCTATCTTTTGGGAGGATTACTCGTTGAGATAGAGACCTTGAACCTTCATCCTCCTTCGCGAAGAACGCGAAGAACGCGAAGAACGCCGAACCCGGAAATCGACGACGCGACGATCCCCTTCTTCCGCGACGATCAATTCCGCGAAGAACGCGACGACGACTACGAGGTAGGGGTTTTTTTTTGGAATTACCCCTCTTATATTCCCGTGAAAGTTCTTTAAAATTAAAAGAACCGGAATCATAGAAACAATTTTATTAAAAATTTTGATTCATGTGTTGAACGATATTCCTCCCGTTGCCTTTTTTTTCTAACGCGGAGGGTGCGGGCCAAACAAACTCGGCCCGACAACCCTCTTATGTGCATCTTTTTTGTGCGGATTTGACGGGTGACGATGGAACGTGCCGCAACAAAAGTTTGATGGTTCTGCAGTGAAGAACGAGTCCCGGGAGGAGCAACGGCGCAGACGGGAAGGAAAACGGGCCACCAGAGCGACTCCGGCGGCCCGTGGAAGCTGACGGCGCCCGTGGACCCACGGCCGCGCGGGTTCGGCGCGCTCGGGTGTCCAGGGCGGCACCCTGCGGGTGCTGCGGGGTTGTCACGCGGCGCGCCCGGGTGTCCAGGGCGGCACCCCGCGGGTGCCGCGGGGTTGTCACGCGGCGCCCCCGGGTGTCCAGGGCGGCACCTCGCGGGTGCCGTTGGGGTTGTCACGCGACACCCCCCGGGTGTCCAGGGCGGCACCTCGCAGGTGCCGCGGGGTTGTCACGCGGCGCTGCCGGGTGTCCAGGGCGGCACCCCCAGGTGCCGCGGGGGTTGTCACGCGGCGCCCCCGGGTGTCCTGGGCGGCACCCCACGGGTGTTGCGGGGTTGTCACGTGGCGCCCCCCCGGGTGTCCAGGGCGGCACCCCGTGGGTGTCGCGGGGTTGTCACGCGGCACGCCCGGGTGTCCAGGGCGGCACCCCGCGGGTGCCGCGGGGTTGTCACGCGGCGCGTCCGGCTCTCTGGCCGACAACCCGCGGGTGCCGCGGGGGTGTCACGCGGGGCGGCGGCTCCCCCCGCGTCGGCCGCTCGGCCGAGCCGAGCCGGACCGGCCCTGGCCGGGCCCGGCCGGGACAACTGGGTCGGACCCGGTTCGGGCCGACCCAGGGGGGGTCGGGCCGGGTCGGCCCGGACCCGGAACCCCCGTTTTCGGACCGTTTTCGGTCAAATGCCCGTAACTTGAGCTACGGGCCTCTGTTTGACGAGCCGTCTACGGCAACGCGATCCTTGGATCGAGACGGTCGTTTCAGTATATTACACTCAAGCTTTCGGGGAACTTTGTGTTCGGCCGGGTTGGTTCGTACACGAACCAACCGGGCCCTCGGAGCGGAAATGCTCATATCTTAAGCTACGGACGTCCGATTGACGTGCCGTCAGCTTTGGTGGATTCCTCTAAGTGAGACGGATCTTTTGGCATACTCCGCCCGAGGTTTGGACGCAGGTGGAGTGCGGTCGGGTTAGTTTTTCCTTAAAAAACTAACCGGGCCCCTGGGACGAAAATGCCAATAACTCTCAGACCGGGCGTCTGATTGACGCACCGTCTATGACGTTGAGTTCCTGTTGACGATATGGAACTTTTGGACACATCAACTTCGGACTACGTGTCAGTTGATGTATCAGCCTCTCGGCTCGTGGAGCGGACCCTCCCGAACGAGTTTTCTGTGTGCAGGGACCCTAGTGCTGGCTACGACGACTGTGCGGAGATCCTCAGTGGACCTCGACGACGAATGTGCGAAGATCCTCAGTGGACCGCGACGACGACTGTGCGGAGATCCTCAGTGGACCGCGCCGAGGACTGTGCGGAGATCCTCAGTGGACCGCGACGACGACTGTGCTCATCCTTCTTCATGGGACTTTGTGATACTTGGAGTATCGACAAGTAGCTCGTGGAGCGGACCCTCCCGGAGACGAGCATGCGGAGTACGGAGACCGTGTAGCCGGCTGAGACCTGAAGACTGCTTGTCTGATTCGATTCGGAGTGACTTACATAGCCCAGTGGGGAGCACTACTTTGTGAGGTGGCAGACCCACAGTGGAGGAGCACTACTATGTGAGGTGGCCGTCCCGCGGTACCTGACGGGAGGAGTACCTCTGTGGGCTATGAGGGGGGAGCACTACTATGTTTGGGTGGCAGACCCACAGCGGAGGAGCACTACTATGTGAGGTGGCAGACCCGCGGTACCCGACGGGTGGAGTACCTCTGTAGGCTATGAGGGGGGAGCACTACTATGTTTGGGTGGCAGACCCCGACGGAAAGCACTACTACGTGAGGTGACAGGCCCGCGGTACTCGACATGAGGAGTAACTCAGTAGTCTTAGGTTAGTGAGCAGTACCTCAGGGTTGTGACAGGACCACTGTACACTCCAGAGACGGGGATCTTCAGCAGTTAAAGTTTCGATAATGAAAATCCTGGTTTGAGCTGAGTCAATGATCTTTGTGTTTCCTCTTGATTGAGATGGGTTACTTGATAACTTCTGTATATGTATGGGCATATACCTATGAGAGTTATCTGTTGAGATTTCTTGTGTGGATTACGTTTTACTATACTTTGTGGATTCTGTTGATCTTTCCTGTGTGGATTACGTTTTTCTATCCTTTGTGGATTCTGTTGAGCTTTCCTGTGTGGATTACGTTTTTCTATCCTTTGTGGATTGTGTGGAACTTTCCTGTGTGGATTTACTGTTTACTCTCCTTTGTGGATTGCGTTGTGCTATCCTGTGTGGATTTACGTTTTGCTTTCCCGTGTGGATTGGGATGTGCTTGGGCTCGGGTGTTGGAGTCAAACGAGAATTGATGACTTAGGTATATGTATGGGCATATACCTAAGCGGAGTCGGATGTTTCTTCGTGATTGTATCTTTCTTTGTGGTTTATCCTTTGTGGATTTCGGGAGACCTTCGAGGGTCTCGGGGTCCCTACTGAGTAGCTTATACTAACCGCTGCATGGGCTATGCCCGCACTTCGTTGTGTTGGTTGCAGACGACGGACAGCGCTGGTCGAGGTTAAGGCTTGTAGAATGAGACGGTTCCCAGAGGTGGACGTGACGACGAGACGGTACCCGGAGGTGGACGTTACGACGAGATGGTACCCGGAGGTGGACGTTACGACGAGACGGTACCCGGAGCTGAGTTGGCCATCTGTACCCACCATTCAGGTGGGACTCCCAGAGGACGGCTCGACGCTGCGGCTTTACCTTTAGTTGCAGTTTTTCCCTTTAGTTGTACTTTACAATTGGGATTGTATTCCGGCCCCGTTTTACTTTCAGCACAGCTTGTTTCGGTTTTACTTAGTGCTTTACTTCCGCTTGTACTCTGTGGTGTTTGTTTACATTTATAAAGGCAATGCCTTCCTAGTTATCGGGATTTACGCCTTTGGTGCTAGTCGCCAGCCCCTGGCCTATGGAAGGTGGGCTTGGGGTAGTCACGGCACGGGCCCCGAGGACGGGTCGTGACAAATTGGTATCCGAGGTGGTCGGTTCTACCGCATACTTTGATCTTTATTCTATGTGAAGCAATAGTGTTAAGAGTACTGAGTGTGGTTTTTAGTTCAGGGAGTCCAGTGTTGGTGCGGGCGGCCGACATATCCATACACCAGGACCCTGACAACTGAATTCCGACTTTATTCACGAAGACACTGATTGCGTGTGTGTTCCGAAAAGTTTTTCAAGTCAACTCAAACCAGGTCATCTCACCAGGTTTTTATCATTTGACCGTATCATGTTGTTTCTTTCAGGATGCCTCACCGCAGGTGACCAGCTAGGGTTCTGAGGGTCGAGCATGGCGACAGCCCGCCGAGCGACGAGGCCTCGGTGCAGGGCCCCTTGACAGCTGAGGCACCAGCAGTACCTACACCCACCAAGCCACCGATGCTTCCAGCCGCTGACGATGCACATTTCTTGAGCGCACTGCACAAGTTCCAGCGCCAGAGGCCACCCAGGTTCCGGGGAGAGACGGACCCGCAGGCGGCTGAGGATTGGATGGAGGTTGTGGTGGGAGTTTTCAGGCTAGTGAGGACACCAGCAGACCTCATGGTGATCCTCACAGCGAGCCTACTGTATGCAGCAGTAGGCTGATGGTGGAGCTTGATGCTACAGGTGCACGATGAGGCATCACTTCTATGGGCAGACATCGAGAGCTTGTTCCGTGCAGAGTTCGTACCAGCCACCCTTCAAGCGGTGCGTATACAGGAGCTACTCCAGCTACGGCAGGGCAGCATGACAGTGGCCCAGTACTCGGCGAGATTTACAGACCTCTCGCGCTACTCTACAGATATTGTATGGGACCCGTTTTTCAGGGCCCGATCCTTCGAGCAGGGGCTTAGGCGAGAGATTAGGGCTTTTGTAGTTCCACTCAGCATTCTGACGCAGACATGGGTGTTGGAGCAAGCCCTTTTAGTGGAGAGTTTCCTTTCTGAGCAGTCTCCAGCAACAGGACCCACCACTAGCTGCCAGGCGCCAGAATCTTCGGCAGCAGGCAATGGACAGAAGACGCAGAGGTCCAAGAGGACCAGACCTATGGGTGGTCGACCGCGCGACTCAGGGTCAGTAGTGTGAGGCACCAAGGGGAGTGGCAGAGCCAGACCTTCCAGGTCGTGTTACTCCTGTGGCAGGATTGGTCACATGGCTCGTGACTGCCCGAATCGTCCTGAAGATGACCAAAAGTTAAATGAAGAACCTCCGAGGCAGAGGCAGAGGTTCGATCAGGGCGGATGGCAAGGAGAAGGCGGCCATGGCAGAGGAGCTGGCCATGCAGCTGGAGGTGGTCGACGCTTCGGGGAGTTGCCACCACCACCACCAGGAGGTCCACCCCGACCGCACGGAGTTGGTGGACATGGGGGAGCTCAGCTTCAGGCAGCTGAGGCCTTCGATCATGGAGCTCTGAGAGCAGGTGGACAGGAGTGGAACTAGTGGATACGTCTTTGTACTTATGGTTCCTTGTTGCTGTTGTGTAGCGTCTTTGTATTATGAGCTGGAATAATAAAAGACGCATACCTTTGTGGTGTTTTCTTTCCTGTCCTCTTTTTTGTTGTTACTAAGAGGTTCCAGTTTAGATTGTTGACTTGACCCTCACTTGTGAGATACCTACTGGAGGAGACCCAGTTACCACACACTGATGCCAACAGTGTGACTCAACCCTTGGAGGCGAGAGTAACAGTTGGATCTCTTGGTAGTAGAATCGAGGCCTTAAGACGTCATCCTTGGTATGGTTTAGTATCATCCATGTCGGGATTGACTGTATTAGGAAAAGGAAGTGGTTCATCCAGGGGATGAGACCAGATTTCTCTTATCGACAAAGAAGAAATCTTAGCAGCTCTTGTGGGATCAGAGAAGGTCCAGGTCATCTGGGAGTGGATGAGGACAGCTCAGAGCCGGCAGAATCCTTATGCTGGCAGGAGGTGGAGACCACTGGGGTTCGAGGATGGCGACCACGTTTCCCTACTGGTCTCACCTCGACGTGAGTTACGGAGATTTGGCCGAGAATGAAAGTTGTCTCCATGTTTCATCGGACCCTTCCAGGTCCTCAGTAGGGTTGGTGAGGTGGCCTATCACCTGGCTCTACCACCTCAGTTGCACCGGGTGCACGAACTCTTCCACGTATGTCAGCTGAGGAGATACGTGCACGACCCAATGCAAATCTTTGACCATGGGGGGCTGGTCTTGATGATGGGGCGACTTTTGCGGAGATCACAGTGGAGATCGAGGATCGACAGGAGTGGTCCTACGTGGACGATTGATTCCGCTAGTGCGCTTCGTATGGCAGCGCGGGGACCTCCAGGAGAGCACTTGGGAGCGGGAGGATCGGATGTGTGCTCAGTACCGCCTTTGTACCCCTATGTTTGTGGTGAAGCTTTACGGGGAGGTAAAGCCCTGTGGTGGGAGTAATGTAAAGACCCGTAAATTTCAAGGATATTTTTTCTTAATTTTCTTTAAAATATTATAAGATCACAGCTTCTGACGGCACCTGATTCCGATGCCCGGTGTGCCCGGAATAATTTTCCGAAGTTTGGCTCGGGTACGTTCAGTGAACAGACGAGCGGGTTTTTCTAACTTTTGAACCGATGCCCGGAATCGAATTCTGAGGGCACCGATGAATTCATAGTGCCGGTGTTTGCTTAGAAACGCCTCTTCCGGAGTTGTGTTTGCTTGGTTGTGTTTTTTAAGTTTCGGGCTTAAAGTTGAGAAATAAAATAATTTTTACAACAACTTTATTTTATTTCACTTAAGCCACTTGGAAGCCACTTGAAGCCACTTAAAAGAGGCCTAAACTGAGTTAAAGCGGATAGAGGGTTATCCAGAAATATCCTACCCCCTTGGTAGGATATTTGTGAGGTGGGGCCCGCACGAGCCCCGCCGTTTCTTTCCGCTAAGTAACGCACCCGCGAAAACCCGTCATTATGAAAGTCAACTAACGCGTTTTCTTAAATTCATAACAGACCATTTAATTGGGCGGTTTATTTCGTGGATTAAATGGGCTGTTTCTTTCGTTGAATTAATTCAACGAACTGATGGGTCGTTACTTACCCGTTTTCGTTTGTTGGCATAATAATAAAATAAGGCCAACCTATCTTTTGGGAGGATTACTCGTTGAGAGAGGGACCTTGAACCTTCATCCTTCTTTGCGAAGAACGTGAAGAACGCGAAGAATGCCAAACCCGGAAATCGACGATGCGACGATCCCCTTATTCTGCGACGATCAATTCCGCAAAGAACGCGACGATGACGACGAGGTAGGGGTTTTTTTGTTTTTGGAATTACCCCTCTTATATTCCCGTGAACGTTCTTTAAAATTAAAAGAACCGGAATCATAGAAAAAATTTTATTAAAATTGTTGGTTCATGTGTTGAACTTTATTCCTCCCGTTGCCTTTTTTTTCTAACGCGGAGGGTGCGGGCCAAACGAACACGGCCCGACAACCATCCGCCGTGCTTCTTTTTTGTGCGGATTTTACGGGCGACGAAGGAACGTGCCACAACAAAATTTTGATGGTTCCGTAGTGAAGAACGAGTCCCGGGAGGAGAAACGACGCAGACAGGAAGGAAAACGGGCCACCGGAGCGACTCCGGCGTCCCGCGGAAGCCGGCGGCGCCCGTGGACCCGCGGCCGCACGGGTCTGATGCGCCCGGGTGTCCAGGGCGGCACCCCGCGGGCGCCGCGGGGTTGTCACGCGGCGCGCCCGGGTGTCCAGGGCGGCACCCCGCGGGTGCCGCAGGGTTGTCACGTGGCGCCCCTGGGTGTTCAGGGCGACACCCCGCGGGAACCGCGGGGGTTGTCACGCGGCGCCCCCCGGGTGTCCAGGGCGGCACCCCGCGGGCGCCGCAGGGTTGTCACACGGCGCCGTCGGGTGTCCAGGGCGTGTAACACCCCAAGATTTCATAGTGTGTTATTTCTTTAAAATAATACAATAACTTGCAAAACACGCAACACCGAGTTCAAGCACACCATGACTTACCAAACAAGCCATTCAAAAGAGGTTATGAATAGTATTAACTAAATTTTAAACTTTATATAATCCTTATAATTTTAGAATCCATATTATGAGTTTCTTAGACATAATACAAGAACAGATTCATTTTCAGTATTGCACTTTTATCAACTTTTAATAGTGAAACCTTTTTAAATACAATATTTTAAACTTTTTGACTAAATGGGGAAATCAAAAAAAAAAATTTAAAATGAAACATCCCAAGCTTCCACGGTACGCTTTCTTTGAATAATACAGTAGCGTGTGTTGTACGCAACCTTGAGTTTTAACACACACAACAACCAATCAAACTAGCCGTTATGAATAGTAATACCTACTTTTCGAAATTATATATATTTTATATTTTAAAATGGACTTCATTTCTTGATTTGTAATATCGAATTTAGCCTAAGGTGAAATTTTGGTACTTTTTGGATAAATTTCATATTTTGATGAATAGTGAAAATTACTAAATTTTAATTAAAAACAACTTTTTTAATCAAAATAATTAATAGTGATAAATTATGAATTTGAGTGGTTTTAAAGTATATTTAGAATATATTTTTACCATTTAATATAATTTTGGTCATTGGACATAATTTTACAATTAAACCGAACATAAACAAGTGTCAATCTTTTGATAGTTATTATCTCTTAAAAACACGCTTTTTGTTTTGACAGCGGGAATTAATTTTAAATTAATTTCTGCCACTTCTGTGTTTTGAATTTAGAAAAATGGATTCCATATTTGGAATAATGATGTCCAAATTGTGTAAATAGGTAACTTTTATTTTTAGACATTTTGAATAATTACTGTGGTAAATATTTTATTTACCATGGTTAAGGGTAAATCTGGTAAATAAGGGTTAAAAAATAATATTATAATAATACTAAATTACCCTAAAACGTGTCCTAGCCTTATTGGTTGATACATGTTCGACCATAGGAATTTTTGGGTCGATTTGGGGACCCCATGGTGCCACTTGTAGGTGATAGGGACACATTATTTTAATTAAGTTAAAATGAATACAAAAGTGACACAAGCATATAACTTTTAGAAAAACAATTATTACATAGGGTTATATATGTTGGATTTTAGATTATAAATATTCATTAGAAATATAAAAAGATTTCCTACATAATTATATTTTATTTATAATTTTTAGACATTAAATAATTTATTTTATTTATGAAACAATGATGATGCAGTAACTACTAAAATAGTGAAAAATTAAATTAATTGATATTATAAATAATCAAATAAATATAATATGAAACTTTTAATGAATTAAACTAATTTTATAGGATAATATGATATATTAGGATTGATTTAATTTACTTTGTTCGAAGTAATAAATCTGTTATGAGTTTCACAAAAATCAACTATTGAATAGTGTCAAAATTGACATAAAAGAGTTCTTAAAACAAATATTATATTATTAATTGATATTAAATTCCTAAAAATCTAAGGTTCGGCCAAGAGACTTATATCATGATAGGTTCATCATTAATGGACCACTTGGGGGTCTCTTGGATGTATATAGTAAGTTTATTAACCATATTATATAAAAATACAAAGAGACATTGTAAAAGTGAAACTAATTAACTTAGAGTTAATACTTAAAGATAAGGTTAATATAAGTACCCAAACCTGTCTAAATTCTATTGGATTAGTTGTTTTCGACCCATCACCACCTTAACCTTTTAATAGTCAACTTTGGAGACATTATAAACCGAATATGAATTTATTATAATTTAATATTTCTATCTTTTCCAAAGGTGCCACTCACCCCTCTTATAAAAGGGCACTCCTCCTTCTCATTTCTTCACACCTTCAAAGCCTTTTGGATCGGCCAAACTCTTCCCAAATACTCTCCCAACTTCCCTCACTACAACCTAGAGGCATTAGTTTGATCAGAAAGCCAACCTATGGAGCCCTTTTGATCAAATCAAAAGGAAGAAACCAAAGAAGAGGTAATGATTTCACCACCCTTTTCCAAGTTCATTTCTTCTTCCACTTCTTCTTCCTTTGTTGTTACCATTATAAAATAATAACTCCAGTATCATATATATACTGTGATGTTATTATAAATATGTTACAACCATATTCAGTGTTCTATCCACCCTTTGAATAACATGTCACCATACGTGCGTAAGTACGGCTTACCGTCTCCACGTCGTGGTGTAATTGTTATTCAATATAATATTATTTGTATGGGTATAATAATGATGTGTAAATCATGTAAATAATAAATATAACATGTTAATGATTCTGTATATATTATATACCATCCATTTATATATTATATTAATATCAAAAGAATGATATTGTCGCTCGTGCGTACGTACGGACTACCGTCTCCACGAACGCGATGAGATTCATTCTCCATCGTAACCATTAAAGTATAATTATCATTTGATGATTTAAAAATGATTTTTAAGGACTTGATATCATTCTGGATATGAATAATATACAACCTATCCTTTACAAACATGTCTTACGTAACAAAACATATAAAAGAAAACAAGTAAGTTAACACCCGAAACAACGATAATACTAAGATATTATTATCAAATCAATATTAAAAGATCATATATGATATCATATTAATGTATATGATTCTTGTATAATTTAATAAAAATTATTTCACCATTATACAGGAGGTTAACCTACCCCAACCAGGGAAAAGTACAAGGTAAGGGATTTTCTTATCTCACATTCAATTCCGTGAGATTTCCATTATTCGCCACTAAATTATTGAAAGTGGTGTATTGTGTACTGTCATTTGATATATATATTATCATGATTATCTTTATATTCATGTTATTCTGTAAATAATTTGGTGGTTATTAACTTTTGGCCATACGACTCAGTTGATTAACCCGGTAAGGGGTTTTCATCTCACTCTTTATTTCCGTGAGATTCATGCCATATTTCCACTATTACCTTTTGTGTGGTGTATGTACTGCCCATAATTGTATTACTTGTGTAATACACTTTACCTTATGTGTATTTACATTTTCATTGTATGATACCTCTTTCATGGGTTGTATGTTTCATAAGTTACCAAATTGATAAGGGTTTACTTCACAATCTCTTTAATATCCGAGGTTGTTTTTACGTAAGTATCTACAGGGACATATTTACTATCCATGTCCATATTTCATAAAATAGTTTTCAAAGGGATTATTTCTAAGGGAAATTTTACTAAAACATCATTTTAAATGTTTTAAATATTTATTCTTCTAAATCATTCTCATTTATGTCCATGTTTTCAAAATGGTTTGTAAGGATTTATTTATATGAAAATGAATGTTTTAAAAGTGTTAATTCCATTCAAAAGTTTCAAAGTGGTATGGGACACTTTGATTCAAAAATTTATTTAAATGCCTTACTTTCTAAATTGTGTAACATTAAAATGTTTTCATGAAAAAGGGATATTTATCTCAATAATTTTTAAAAAACATTTTCATCTATGTCAACATCCTTTGATGGATTTTAAGATTATTTGAAGTTGATTTATTATGATATAAAACTTCCATATTGTAATGAATTTTTGTGATATGTTTGACTGTAGATGTTTCATTTATATGGCATTCATGGTTTATGAGTAAAGTATTGACATTTTGTATGCTAGTTCCAATAAGAATGTTTATGTTATATTTCAACCTTTACTTCATATGAATGTGTTGGACAAGTATGTTCCAGGTTGGGGACTGGTTAAAGTAAGCCCTCCGGGTTGGGGACTGGTAAACGTAATCCCTCCAGGTTAGGGACTGGTAAAAGTAAGCCCTCTGGTTTGGTCTCCGGTTATTAGAGGCACTCCGGGTTGGTGTCCGGTTATTAGAGGCACTCCGGGTTGGTGTCCGGTTATTAGAGGCACTCCGGGTTGGGTTCCGGTTACAGTTAGCCCCAAGGTCTTGGGACGAGGCCTTGAAAAGAAATTAAAGTTTTAGCATTATGCATTCCATCATTATGAAAGTGGTTAGTGATTTTTCATTTGATTATTCGATTAGTAGAATATCCATGTGAATGAGTAAATGGCATTATTTCATTTTATTTATGCCATACAAAGTTGAAAGTTCAAGTTTGAAAGGCTGTTGTTTTAGTTATACATTGCCTTAAATGTTTATTCTTATTTATGAAAGTTTCCGCTATATTGTTATCCTTACTGGTCATTTGAGCTCACCCCTTTTCTATGTTTTATTTTTCCCAGGAAGTGAAGAAGTAAATTATGAATGACCTGTAGGGATATTATGTGGGGATATGAGTGTGGATTATGGAGACATTATGTTGTTGTAGTAGTTTTTCATTTTATGATGTAATGTAAAACTTATTAATATATCTAGTGTTTCCAAGGCTACTAAACCAATCGGTCTTTCGTGATTTGATCTTTCTTGTGATCATGCCAATGTTATGTAATAATGCACCGACTCTGGGTAACTCGGGTCGGGGCGTTACAGTTGGTATCAGAGGAAGTTTAGTACTAACCTTGGAAGCTAGATTTAGATAAACTATGATTAGAGCACGTAGACCTAAGATGAACTTTGAGGATTAGTATAGAAGAACTTCCTAGAATTTTGGTATTGTAGAGATTTTGTGAGTTTTCCGAGCAATACATCCCTGTCTGGATACGAGCAGGTAGAGGCGGCTCCGGCACAGATGTACCTAGGGGTAAAACCCAAAAACACCGCTTTGAGCTAGACTCGAACGGGAACTGGTGCACGACAACGGGCCTTGCTGCACTCTTGGTTACGACACTCCCGGGGGATATTCTTAGGATAATTCTCATTTTCTTTACAAACCATTATGAAGGGTTTATGAGTATATACATCCTCAAAGGAGACATTTTTATGATTATGGATTATATCCATAAACTATTTAATTTATGTTATGTGTTTTAAAAGTTTGGGATTATGTATTGTTATTCATAAACTAATCTAGTGTATGCCAATGTTTAGAAATGTCACCTAGTAGAAGGAATGAGAACTCCAGCAATGCACATGATACAAAGAGAAAGAAGGATCATATATTTTATGGTCTTAAGCCAGAATTTACAAGAGAAATAGTCTCGCATGTATTATCATCATATGAAGAAATAATATCATGTGTTTGATAAGATAAGTAAAGAGTTTACTGAGTCCTATGGCTTTGAAGGGAAGCAAGAGAAGAAAAGGGTGGAAGAGAGAAAGATGGATAATGGGAAGAGAAAAAGGAATAATTTTTCCATATGTGGTAACTGTGGAAAGAAACACCCTGGAACTTGCCTGAAAGGAATGGGAGTTTGTTATAAGTGTGGAGGAAAAGGGCACAAAGTACGTGACTACAAGGGTAAGAAAATGGTTTTAAATGTACAATGCTTCATTTGCAAGGTGTTTGGACAGTACACGAACCTATGTCCCAGTCATCAGACTATGCCGCAAATGATGTTATTGGATAATAATCAAGTTATGATACTACCACAGATGAAGAGGAATGATTAGAGTTCTTATGTTGATTATGTCAATTGAGTGTTGTATCAACAATGTACTTGTTATAATAATTATGGAGTATATAAGGATTGTACTGCAGCACTATTTCATTAAGGACTTGAGATTGTGTGGAACAATGAAAAGTGACTCAATAGCAGGATAAATTTTTGGAAAATATATGGTTGAGAGAATGATAAACCATAATATAGTTCTGATATCGAGGTAGTGATTTTCGAATAATACATGATTATTTTGGAAAAATTACATTGGATATTCTTGACTACCTTGGAACTGATTAATGATTTATATATTCCATCATTGTTGGGGTTTAAAACATTTTTGGATTGATGAAGTATATCCAGCATTCTATATTGAATAAGGGAGAATGAATGTAATCAATAAGGAATATGGTAATTCAGGATGTTTCAGTGTATTAAAAGAATACATGATAAAGGTATTCATATGCTATTACGGGGTAAAAAGGATCTACATTATGTTTACCTTCCTTATAAATGTTGGACTGTGAGTTTGGACAGAAGTATTTTTGGTAGTTCTAGTTTGGATTAATTTGGATTGCCATAAAAGGTCAACCCGGAGGTCGGGCGGCAACCCGTCGCGTCCGGCAAGGCTGCGAGACATGAACCCGCAACCGAAGGGCGACAAGGGTGTATCACCTACCACTGGCCCACGAGTTGTCCTAGATTAAATAATGTAGTTTTTTTTAAAAGATCTGGTAGATGAATTATAAATTCATTTATTTTGGAACCCTATACGAATAGTATAAATAGAAAAAAAAATTACATTCTATTATCTTTTAGAGTGAAATATGAGTTTGTGGTAGAAATTTAATAATGGATAAAACTCTTATTATAAAGTAAGTATATCTCCTTATGATCTTAGCCAATCTCATAAATAAATTCCTCAACATTAATAACAGGAACTTAGAACAAAAATGTTGTCCTAGATGGTACCTTAAATCATCACTAATTTATGGCTTTGGGATTTTTGGCCTTTTCATAGCCATGTTCTCTACCACTCTCCATCAGATAATTGATGGTTATATTTCTCTTCCATATCCATATTTTCCTACATGGAACCCCAGTATGTGTAATTTTCGGTAATCTTCATACTTTCCACTCTTTGTTTTAAATAGAGGCCTCATTAATTCATTTTTCGATGTGGGATTTCAACTAAGATATTTTGAAACGTCAAATATCTGTTATCCAAATACCCTATGTGTTGTTGAACCGATGGTACTTCAAATCATCATAGATTGATGAGTTTAAGGACCTCAATTTTATACTTTTTTTGTGATTGATGACCTCAATCACTATCTATAAATATTTACGTTTTTCCTCCTATTATATGTCTCTAATTGCCACCAATGTTCTCCTAATCGAGACCATAATTTGGTGGTGACCATTTCATTTCTCATTTCCTCATATTAAGACTAAATTTTAGTAACCCAATTTCTGATGTGGGTTTTCCCACAAAGATATTTTTTATTTTCAACCTTTTATTTTCGAAGAACAATTTCAAATTGCGAGGACGCAATTAATTGAAGGAGGGGAGAATGTAACACCCCAAGATTTCATAGCGTGTTATTTCTTTAAAATTATACAATAACTTGCACAACACACAAAACTGAGTTCAAGCACACCATGACTTACCAAACAAGACGTTCAAAAGAGGTTATGAATAGTATTAACTAAATTTTAAACTTTATATAATCCTTATAATTTTAGAATCCATATTATGAGTTTCTTAGACATAATACAAGAACAGATTCATTTTCAGTATTGCACTTTTATCAACTTTTAATAGTGAAACCTTTTTAAATACAATATTTTAAACTTTTTGAATAAATGGGGACATCAAAAAAAATTTAAAATGAAACATCCCAAGCTTCCATGGTACGCTTTCTTTGAATAATACAGTAGCGTGTGTTGTACGCAATCTTGAGTTTTAACACACACCACAACCAATCAAACTAGCCGTTATGAATAGTAATACCTACTTTTCGAAATTATATATATTTTATATTTTAAAATGGACTTCATTTCTGGATTTGAAATATCGAATTTAGCCTAAGGTGAAATTTTGGTACTTTTTGGATAAATTTTATATTTTGATGAATAGTGAAAATTACTAAATTTTAATTAAAAACAACTTTTTTAATCAAAATAATTAATAGTGATAAATTATGAATTTGAGTTGTTTTAAAGTATATTTATAATATATTTTTACCATTTAATATAATGTTGGTCATTGGACATAAGTTTACAATTAAACCAAACATAAAAAAGTGTCAATCTTTTGATAGTTATTATCTCTTAAAAACACGCTTTTTGTTTTGACAGCGGGAATTAATTTTAAATTAATTTCTGCCACTTCTGTGTTTTTAATTTAGAAAAATGGATTCCATATTTGGAATCAGGATGTCCAAATTGTGTAAATAGGTAACTTTTATTTTTAGACATTTTGAATAATTATTGTGGTAAATATTTTATTACCATAGTTAAGGGTAAATCTGGTAAATAAGGGTTAAAAAATAATATTATAATAATACTAAATTACCCTAAAACGTGTCCTAGCCTTATTGGTTGATACATGTTCGACCATAGGCATCTTTGGGTCGATTTGGGGACCCCATGGTGCCACTTGTAGGTGATAGGGACACATTATTTTAATTATGTTAAAATGAATACAAAAATGACACAAGCATATATCTTTTAGAAAAACAACTATTACATAGGGTTATATATGTTGGATTTTAGATTATAAACATTAATTAGAAAGATAAATAGATTTCCTACATAATGATATTTTATTTATAATTTTTAGACATTAAATAAATTATTCTATTTATGAAACAATGATGATGCTGTAATTACTAAAATAGTGAAAAATTAAATTAATTGATATTATAAATACCCAAATAAATATAATATGAACCTTTTAATGAATTAAACTAATTTTATAGGATAATATGATATATTAGGATTGATTTGATTGACTTTGTTCGAATTAATAAATCTGTTATGAGTTTCACAAAAATCAACTATTGAATAGTGTCAAAATTGACATAAAAGAGATCTTAAAACAAATATTATATTATTAATTGATATTAAATTCCTAAAAATCTACGGTTCGGCCAAGTGACTTATATCATGATAGATTCATCATTAATGGACCACTTGGGGGTCGCCTGGATGTATATAGTATGTGTATTAACCATATTATATAAAAATACAAAGAGACATTGTAAAAGTGAAACTAATTAACATAGAGTTAATACTTAAAGATAAGGTTAATATAAGTACCCAAACCTATCTAACTTCTATTGGATGAGTTGTTTTCGACCCATCTCCACCTTAACCTTTGAATAGTCAACTTTGGAGACATTAGAAACCGAATATTAATTTATTATAAATTAATATTTCTAGCTTTTCCAGAGGTGCCCCTCACCCCTCTTATAAAAGGGCACTCCTCCTTCTCATTTATTCACACCATCAAAGCCTTTTGGTTCGGCCAAAATCTGGCCAAATACTCTCCCAACTTCCCTCACTACAACCTAGAGGCATTGTTTTGATCAGAAAGCCAACCTAAGGAGCCCTTTTGTTCAAATCAAAAGGAAGAAACCAAAGAAGAGGTAATGATTTCACCACCCTTTTCCAAGTTCATTTCTTCTTCCACTTCTTCTTCCTTTGTTGTTACCATTATAAAATAATAACTCCAGTATCATATATATACTGTGATGTTATTATAAATATGGTACAACCATATTCAGTGTTCTATCCACCCTTTGAATAACATGTCACCATACGTGCGTACGTACGGCTTACAGTCTCCACGTCGTGGTGTAATTGTTATTAAATATAATATTATTTGGATGGGTATAATAATTATGTGTAACTCATGTAAATAATAAATATAACATGTTAATGATTCTGTATATATTATATACCATCCATTTATATATTATTTTAATATCAAAAGAATTATATTGTCGCTCGTGCGTACGTACGGACTACCGTCTCCACGAACGCGATGAGATTCATTCTCCATCGTAACCATTAAAGTATAATTATCATTTGATGATTTAAAAATGATTTTTAAGGACTTGATATCATTCTGGATATGAATAATATACAACCTATCCTTTACAAACATTTCTTACGTAACAAAACATATAAAAGAAAACAAGTAAGTTAACACCCGAAACAACGATAATACTAAGATATTATTATCAAATCAATATTAAAAGATCATATATGATATCATATTAATGTATATGATTCTTTTATAATTTAATAACAATTATTTCACCATTATAATGGAGGTTAATCTACCCCATCTAGGGAAAAGTACAAGGTAAGGGATTTTCTTATCTCACATTCAATTCCGTGAGATTTCCATTATTCGCCACTAAATTATTGAAAGTGGTGTATTGTGTACTATCATTTGATATATATATTATCATGATTATCTTTATATTCATGTTATTCTTTAAATAATTTGGTGGTTATTAACTTTTTTCCATACGACTCAGTTGATTAACGTGGTAAGGGGTTTTCATCTCACTCTTTATTTCCGTGAGATTCATGCCATATTTCCACTATTACCTTTTGTGTGGTGTATGTACTGCCCATAATTGTATTACTTGTGTAATACACTTTACCTTATGTGTATTTACATTTTCATTGTATGATACCTCTTTCATGGGTTGTATGTTTCATAAGTTACCAAATTGATAAGGGTTTACTTCACAATCTCTTTCATAACCGAGGTTGTTTTTACGTAAGTATCTACAAGGACATATTTACTATCCATGTCCATATTTCATAAAAGAGTTTTCAAAGGGATTCTTTCTAAGGGAACTTTTACTAAAACATCATTTTAAATGTTTTAAATATTTATTCTTCTAAATCATTCTCATTTATGTCCATGTTTTCAAAATGGTTTGTAAGGATTTATTTATATGAAAATGAATGTTTTAAAAGTGTTAATTCCATTCAAAAGTTTCAATGTGGTATGGGACACTTTGATTCAAAAATTTATTTAAATGCCTTACTTTCTAAATTGTGTAACATTAAAATGTTTTCATGAAAAAGGGATATTTCTCTCAATAATTTTTAAAAAACATTTTCATCTATGTCAATATCCTTTGATGGATTTTAAGATTATTTGAAGTTGATTTATTATGATATAAAACTTCCATATTGTAATGAATTTTTGTGATATGTTTGACTGTAGATGTGTCATTTATATAGCATTCATGGTTTATGAGTAAAGTATTGAAATTTCGTATGATAGTTCCAATAAGAATGTTTATGTTATATTTCAACCTTTACTTCATATGAATGTGTTGGACAAGTATGTTCTAGGTTGGGGACTGGTTAAAGTAAGCCCTCCAGGTTGGGGGCTGGTAAACGTAAGCCCTCCAAGTTAGGGAATGGTAAAAGTAAGCCCTCCGGTTTGGTCTCCGGTTATTAGAGGCACTCCGGGTTGGTGTCCGGTTATTAGAGGCACTCCGGGTTGGTGTCCGATTATTAGAGGCACTCCGGGTTGGGTTCCGGTTACAGTTAGCCCCATGGTCTTGGGACGAGGCCTTGAAAAGAAATTAAAGTTTAGCATTATGCATTCCATCATTATGAAAGTGGTTAGTGATTTTGCATGTGATTATTCGATTAGTAGAATATCCATGTGAATGAGTAAATGGCATTATTTCATTTTATTTATGCCATACAAAGTTGAAAGTTCAAGTTTGAAAGGCTGTTGTTTTAGTTATACATTGCCTTAAATGTTTATTCTTATTTATGAAAGTTTCCGCTATATTGTTATCCTTACTGGGCATTTGAGCTCACCCCTTTTATATGTTTTATTTTTCCCAGGAAGTGAAGAAGTAAATTATGAATGACCTGCAGGGATATTATGTGGGGATATGAGTGTGGATTATGGAGACATTATATTGTTGTAGTAGTTTTTAATTTTATGATGTAATGTAAAACTTATGAATATATCTATTGTTTCCAAGGCTGCTAAACCAATCGGTCTTTCGAGATTTGATCTTTCTTGTGATCATGCCAATGTTATGTAATAATGCACCAACTCTGGGTAACTCGGGTCGGGGCGTTACAGGGCGGCACCCCGCGGGTGCAGTGGGATTGTCACGCGGCACGCCAGGGTGTCCAGGGCGGCACCCCGCGGGTGCCGCGGGGTTGTCATGCGGCGCGTCCGGCTGTCCGGCCGACACCCCGCGGGTGCCGCGGCGGTGTCACGCGGGGCGGCGGCTCCCCCCTCGTCGGCCGCTCGGCCGAGCCGAGCCGGGAAAACCGGGTCGGACCCGGTTCGGGCCGACCCGGACCCGGACCCCCCGTTTTCGGACCGTTTTCGGTCAAATGCCCGTAACTTGAGCTACGGGCCTCTATTTGACGAGCCGTCTGTGGAAACGTGATCGTTTTTTCGAGACGATCGTTTCGTTGTATTACACTCAAGGTTTCGGAGAACTTTGTGTTCGGCCGGGTTGGTTCGTACACGAAACCAACCGGGCCCTCGGAGCGGAAACACTCATATCTTGAGCTACGGACGTCCGATTGACGTGCCGTCAGCTTTGGTGGATTCCTCTAAGTGAGACGGATCATTTGGCATACTCCACCCGAGGTTTGGACGCAGGTGGAGTGCAGTCGGGTTGGTTTTTCCTTAAAAATCTAAACGGGCCCCTTGGACGAAAATGCCAATAACTCTCAGACCGGGCGTCCGATTGACGCACCGTCTGCGACGTTGAGTTCCCGTTGACGATATGGAACTTTTGGAAACATCATCTTCGGACTACGTGTCAGTTGATGTATCAGCCTCTCGGCTCGTGGAGCGGACCCTCCCGAACGAGCTTGCTGTGTGCAGGGACCCTAGTGCTGGCTGCGACAACTGTGCGGAGATCCTCAGTGGACCTCGACGACGACTGTGCGGAGATCCTCAGTGGACCGCGACGACGACTGTGCAGAGATCCTCAGTGGACCGTGCTGACGACTGTGCGGAGATCCTCAGTGGACCGCGACGACGACTGTGCGGAGATCCTCAGTGGACCGCGATGACGACTGTGCTCATCCTTCTTCGCGGGACTTTGTGATACTTGGAGTATCGACCAGTAGCTCATGGAGAGGACCCTCCCGGAGACGAGCAGGCGGAGTACGGAGACCGTGTAGCTGGATGAGACCTGAAGACTGCTTGTCCGATTCGATTCGGAGTGACTTACATAGCCCAGTGGGGAGCACTACTTTGTGAGGTGGCAGACCCACAGCGGAGGAGCACTACTATGTGAGGTGGCAGACCCGCGGTACCCGGCGGGAGGAGTACCTCTGTAGGCTATGAGGGGAGAGCACTACTATGATTGGGTGGCAGACCCACAACCGAGGAGCACTACTATGTGAGGTGGCAGACCCGCGGTACCCGACGGGAGGAGTACCTCTGTAGGCTATGAGGGGGGAGCACTACTATGTTTTGGTGCCAGACCACGGCGGGAAGCATTACTACGTGAGGTGGCAGGCCCATGGTACTCGACAGGAGGAGTACCTCAGCAGTCTTAGGTTAGTGAGAAGTATCTCGGGGTTGTGACAGGACCACCTTACACTCCAGAGATGGGGCTCTTCAGTAGTTACAGTTTCGATAATGAAAATCTTGGTTTGATCTGAGTCAATGATCTTTGTGTTTCCTCTTGATTGAGATGGGTTACTTGATAACTTCGGTATATGTATGGGCATATACCTATGAGTGTTATCTATTGAGCTTTCCTGTGTGGATTACGTTTTGATATCCTTTGTGGATTCTGTTGAGCTTTCCTGTGTGGATTATGTTTTGCTATCCTTTGTGGATTCTGTTGAGCATTCCTGTGTGGATTACGTTTTGCTATCCTTTGTGGATTGTGTGGAACTTTCCTGTGTGCATTTACTGTTTACCCTCCTTTGTGGATTGCATTGTGCTATCCTGTGTGGATTTACGTTTTTCTTTCCCGTGTGGATTGGGCTGTTCTTGGGCTCGGGTGTTGGAGTCGAACGAGAATTGATGACTTAGGTATATGTATGGGCATATACCTAAGCGGAGTCGGATGTTTCTTCGTGATTGTATCTTTCTTTCTGGTTTATCCTTTGTGGATTTCGGGAGACCTTCGGGGGTCTCGGGATCCCTACTGAGTAGCTCATACTCACCCCTGCATGGGCTATGCCCGCACTTCGTTGTGTTGGTTGCAGACGACGGACATCGCTGGTCGAGGATGAGGCTTGTAGAACGAGATGGTTCCCGGAGGTGGACGTGACGACGAGACGGTACTCGGAGGTGGATGTTACAACGAGATGGTACCCGGAGGTGGACGTTACGACGAGACGGTACCCGGAGCTGAGGTGGACATCTGTACCCACCCTTCTGGTGGGACTCCCAGAGGACGGCTCGACGCTGCGGCTTTACCTTTAGATGTTGTTTTTCCCTTCAGTTGGGATTGTATTCCGGCCCCTTTTTACTTTCAGCACAGCTTGTTTCAGTTTTACTTAGTGATTTACTTCCGCTTGTACTCTGTGGTGTTTGTTTACTTTTATAAAGGCAATGCCTTCCCAGTTATCAGGATTTACGCCTTTGATGCTAGTCGACAGCCCCTGGCCTATGGAAGGCAGGCTTGGGGTAGTCACGGCACGGGCCCTAAGGACAGGTCGTGAGAAATTGGTATCGGAGGTGGTCGGTTCTACCGCATACTCTGATCTTTTTCTATGTGAATCAATAGTGTTAAGAGTACCGAGTGTGGTTTTTAGTTCAGGGAGTCCAGTGTTGGTGCGGGCGGCCGACGTATCCATACACCAGGACCCTGACAACTAAATTCCGACTTTGTGCACGAAGACACTGATTGCGTGTGTGTTCCCAAATGTTTTTCAAGTCAACTCAAACCAGGTCAGCTCACCAGGTTTTTATCGTTTGACCGTATCACGTTGTTTCTTTCAGGATGCCTCCCCGCGGACGACCATCTAGGGTTCCGAGGGTCGAGTGTGGTGACAGCCCGCCGAGCGACGAGGCCTCAGTGCAGGGCCCCTTGACAGCTGAGGCACCAGCTGTACCTCTACCCACCGAGCCACCGATGCTTCCAGCCGCTGACGATGCACGTAGCTTGAGCGCACTGCACGAGTTCCAGCGCCAGAGGCCACCCAGGTTTCGGGGAGAGAAGGACCCGCAGGCGGCTGAGGATTGGATGGAGGCTGTGGTGGGAGTTTTTAGGCTAGTGAGGACACCAGTAGACCTCATGGTGATCCTCTCAGCGAGCCTACTGTACGAAGCAGCAGGCCGATGGTGGAGCTTGATGCTCCAGGTGAATGATGAGGCATCACTTCTATGGGTAGACTTCGAGGGCTTGTTCCAGGCAGAGTTCGTACCAGCCACCCTTCGAGCGGTGCATATACAGGAGCTACTCCAGCTGCGGCTAGGCAGCATGACAGTGGCCCAATACTTGGCGAGATTTACAGACCTCTCGCGCTACTCTACAAATATGGTATGGGACCCGTTCTTCAGGGCCCGAACCTTCGAGCAGGGGCTTAGGCGAGAGATTAGGGCTTCTGTAGTTCCACTCAGCATTCTGACGCAGAAAGTGGTGTTGGAGTGAGCCCTTTTAGTGGAGAGTTTCCTTGCTGAGCAGTCACTAGCAGCAGGACCCACAACTAGCTGGCAAGTGCCAGAATCTTCGGCAGCAGGCAATAGACAGAAGACGCAGAGGTCCAAGAGGGCCAGACCTACGGGTGGTCGACCGTGCGACTCAGGGTCAATAGTGCTAGTCACCAAGGGGAGTGGTAGAGCCAGACCTTCCAGGCATTGTTACTCTTGTGGCGGGATTGGTCACATGGCTCATGACTACCCGAATCGTCCTGCAGATGACCAACATTTAAATGAAGAACCTCCCAGGCAGAGGCAGAGGTTAGATTAGGGCGGACGACAAGGAGCAGGCGGCCATGGCAGAGGAGCTGGCCGTGCAGCTGGAGGTGGTCGATGCTTCGGGGAGTTGCCACCACCACCACCAGGAGGTCCACCCCGATCGCACGGAGTTGGTGGACATGGGGGAGCTCTGCTTCAGGCAGCTGAGGCCTTCGATCATGGAGCTCTGAGAGCAGGTGGGCAGGAGCGGAACTAGTGGATACGTCTTTGTACTTATGGTTCCTTGTTGTTGTTGTGTAGCATCTTTGTATTATGAGCTACAATAATAAAAGACACATACCTTTGTGGTGTTTTCTTTCCTGTCCTATTTTGTGTTGTTACTAAGAGGTTCCAGTTTAGACTGTTGACTTGACCCTCACTTGTGAGATACCTACTGGAGGAGACCCAGTTACCACACACTGATGCCGATACTGTGACTCAACCCTTGGAGGCGAGAGTAATGGTTGGATATCTTGGTAGTAGCGTCGAGGCCTTAAGACGTCATCCTTTGTATGGATTAGTATCATCCATGTCGGGATTGACTGTATTAGGAAAAGGAAGTGGTTCATCCAGGGGATGAGACCAGATTTCTCTTATTGGCAAAGAAGAAATCTTAGCAGCTCATGTGGGATCAGAGAAGGTCCAGGTAATCCGGGAGTGGATGAGGACAGCTCAGAGCCGGCAGAAGTCTTATGCTGGCAGGAGGCGGAGACCACTGGGGTTTGAGGATGGCGACCACGTTTCCCTACGAGTCTCACCTCAGCGTGAGTTACGGAGTTTTGGCCGAGAAGGAAAGTTGTCTCCACGCTTCATCGGACCCTTCCAGGTCCTCAGTAGGGTTGGATAGGTGGCCTATCACCTGGCTCTACCAGCTCAGTTGCATCGGGTGCATGACCTCTTCCACGTATCTCAGCTGAGGAGATACGTGCACGACCCAACGCAAATCTTTGACCATGGGGGGCTGGTCTTGATGATGGGGTGACTTTTGCGGAGGTCACAGTGGAGATCGAGGATCGACAAGAGTGGTCCTACGTGGACGATCGATTCCTCTAGTGCGCTTCGTATGGCAGCGCGAGGACCTCTAGGAGAGCACTTGGGAGCGGGAGGCTCGGATGCGTGCTCAGTACCGCCTTTGTACCCCTAAGTTTGTGGTGATGCTTTACGGGGACGTAAAGCCCTGTGGTGGGAGTAATGTAAAGACCCGTAAATTTCAAGGAAATTTTTTTCTTAATTTTCTTTAGAATATTATAAAAGCGCAGCTTCTGACGGCACCTGATTCTGATGCCCGGGGTGCCCGGAATCATTTTCCGAAGTTTGGCTCGGGTACGTTCAGTGAACGGACGAGCGAGTTTTTCTAACTTTTGAACCGATGCCCGGAATCGAATTCTGAGGGCACCGATGAATTCACAGCACCGGTTTTTTCTTAGAAACGCCTCTTCCGGAGTTGCGTTTGCTCGGTTGTGGTTTTTATGTTTCAGGCTTAAAGTTGAGAAATAAAATAATTTTTACGACAACTTTATTTTATTTCACTTAAGCCACTTGGAAGCCACTTGAAGCCACTTAAAAGAGGGTTAAACTAAGTTAAAGCGGAAAGAGGGTTATCCAGAAATATCCTACCCCCTTGGTAGGATATTTGTGAGGTGGGGCCCGCACGAGCCCCGTCGTTTCATTCCGCTAAGTAACGCACCCGCGAAAACCCGTCATTATGAAAGTCAACTGACGCGTTTTCTTAAATTCTTAACAAACCATTTAATTGAGCGGTTTATTTAGTGGATTAAATTAGTTGTTTCTTTCATTGAATTAATTCAACTAATTGATGGGTCGTTACTTACCCGTTTTCGTTTATTGGCATAGTAATAAAATAAGACCAACCTATCTTTTGGGAGGATTACTCGTTGAGAGAGGGACCTTGAACCTTCATCCTTCTTTGCGAAGAACGTGAAGAACGCGAAGAACGCCGAACCCGGAAATCGACGACGTGACGATCCCCTTCTTCCGCGACGATCAATTCTGCGAAGAACGTGACGACGACTACGAGGTAGGGTTTTTTTTTGATTTTGGAATTACCCCTCTTATATTCCCGTGAACGTTATTTAAAATTAAAAGAACTGGAATCATAGAAATTTTTTTATTAAAATTGTTGGTTCATGTGTTGAACTTTATTCCTCCCGTTGCCTTTTTCTTTCTAACGCGGAGGGTGCGGGCCAAACGAACACGGCCCGACAGCCCTCCACCGTGCTTCTTTGTTGTGCGGATTTGACGGGCGACGACGGAACGTGCCACAACAACAGTTTGATGGTTCCGTAGTGAAGAACGAGTCCCGGGAGGAGCAACGGCGCAGACGGGAAGGAAAACGGGCCACCAGAGCAACTCTGGCGGCCCGCGGAAGCCGGCGGCGCCCGTGGACCCGCGGCCGCGCGAGTCCGGCGCGCCCGGGTGTCTAGGGCGGCACCCCGCGGGTGCCGCGGGGTTGTCACGCGGCGCGCCCGGGTGTCCAGGGCGGCACCCCGCGGGTGCCACGCGGTTGTCATGCGGCGCCCCCGGGTGTTCAGGGCGGCACCGCAAGGGAGCTGCGGGGGTTGTCACGCGGCGCCGACCGGGTGTCCAGGGCGGCACCCCGCGGGCACCGCGGGGTTGTCACACGGCGCCGTCGGGTGTCCAGGGCGGCACCCCGCGGGTGCCGCGGGGGTTGTCACGTGGCGCCCCCGGGTGTCCTGGGCGGCACCCCGCGGGTGCCGCGGGGTTGTCACGCGGCGCCCCCCCCCCCCGGGTGTCCAGGGCGGCACCCCGTGTTTTCGGACCGTTTTCGCTCAAATGCACGTAACATGATCTACGGCCCTCCATTTGAAGAGCCGTTTGCGGAAACACGATCCTTGGATCGAGACGGTTGTTTCGGTATATTACACTCAAGGTTTCTTAGAACTTTTTGTTCGGCCGGGTTGGTTCGTACACGAAACAAATCGGGCCCTTGGATCGGAAACGCTCATATCTTGAGCTACGGACGTCCGATTGACGTGCTGTCAGCTTTGGTGGATTCCTCTAAGTGAGACGGATCTTTTGGCATACTCCACCCGAGGTTTGGACGCAGGTGGAGTGAGGTCGGGTTAATTTTTCCTTAAAAACCTACCGGGCCCCTAGGACGAAAATGCCAATAACTCTCAGACGGGGCGTCCGATTGAAGCACCGTCTGCGACGTTGAGTTCTTGTAAACGATACGGAACTTTTGGACACATCAACTTCAGACTACATGTTAGTTGATGTATCAGACTCTCGGCTCGTGGAGCGGACCCTCCCGAACGAGCTTGCTTAGTGCAGGGACCCTAGTGCTGGCTGTGACGACTGTGCAGAGATCCTCAGTGGACCTCGACGACGACTGTGCGGAGATCCTCAGTGGACCGCGCCGACGACTGTGCGAAGATCCTCAGTGGACCGCGACGACGACTGTGCGGAGATCCTCAGTGGACCGCGACGACGACTGTGCTCATCCTTCTTCATGGGACTTTTTGATACTTGGAGTATCGACCAGTAGCTCGTGGAGCGGACCCTCCCGTAGACGAGCATGCGGAGTACGGAGACCGTTTAGCCGGCTGAGACCTGAAGACTGCTTGTCTGATTCTATTCGGAGTGACTTACATAGCCCAGTGGTGAGCACTACTTTTTGAGGGGGCAGACCCACAGTGGAGGAGCACTACTATGTGAGGTGGCAGACCTGCGGTACCCGACGGGAGGAGTACCTCTGTAGGCTATGAGGGGGGAGCACTACTATGTTTGGGTGGCAGACCCCGTCGGGAAGCACTACTACGTGAGGTGGTAGGCCCGTGGTAGTCGACAAGAGGAGTACCTCAGCAGTCTTAGGTTAGTGAGCAGTACCTCGGGGTTGTGACAGGACCACTGTACACTCCAGAGACGGGGCTCTTCAGCAGTTACGGTTTTGATAATGAAAATCCTGGTTTGAGCTGAGTCAATGATCTTTGTGTTTCCACTTGATTGAGATGGGTTACTTGATAACTTCGGTATATGTATGGGCATATACCTATGAGAGTTATCTGTTGAGATTTCCTGTGTGGATTACGTTTTTCTATCCTTTATGGATTCTGTTGAGATTTCCTGTGTGGATTACATTTTGCTATCCTTTGTGGATTCTGTTGAGCTTTCCTGTGTGGATTACGTTTTTCTATCATTTGTGGATTGTGTGGAACTTTCATGTGTGGATTTACTGTTTACTCTCCTTTGTAGATTGCGTTGTGCTATCCTGTGTGGATTTATGTTTTGCTTTCCCGTGTGGATTGGGTTGTGCTTGGGCTCGGGTGTTGGAGTCGAATGAGAATTGATGACTTAGGTATATGTATGGGCATATACCGAAGCAGATTCGGATGTTTCTTCATGATTGTATCTTTCTTTGTGGTTCATCCTTTGTGGATTTCAGGAGACCTTCGGGGGTCTCGGGGTCCCTACTGAGTAGCTTATACTCACCCCTGCACGAGCTATGCAGGCACTTCGTTGTGTTGGTTGCAGACGAAGGACAACGCTGGTCGAGGCTGAGGCTTGTAGAACGAGACGCTTCCCGGAGGTGGATGTGATGACGAGACGGTACTCGAAGGTGGATGTTACGACAAGAAGGTACTCGGAGGTGGACGTTACGACGAGACGGTACCCGGAGCTGAGGTGGCCATATGTACCCACCCTTCAGGTGGGACTCCCAGAGGACGGCTCGACACTGCGGCTTTACCTTTAGTTGTTGTTTTTCCCTTCAGTTGTACTTTACAATTGGGCTTGTATTCCGGCCCCTTTTTACTTTCAGCACAGCTTTTTTCAGTTTTACTTAGTTTTTACTTCCACTTGTACTCTGTGGTGTTTGTTTACTTTTATAAAGGCAATGCCTTCCCAGTTATCGGGATTTACGGCTTTGGTTCTAGTCTCCAGCCCCTGGCCTACGGAAGGTAGGCTTGGGGTAGTCATGGCACGGTCCCCGAGGACGGGTCGTGACAAATTGGTATCAGAGGTGGTCGGTTCTACCGCATACTCTGATCTTTCTTCTATGTGAATCAATAGTGTTAAGAGTACCGAGTGTGGTTTTTAGTTCAGGGAGTCGAGTGTTGGTGCGGGCGGCCGACGTATCCATACACCAGGACCCTGACAACTGAATTCCGACTTTGTGCACGAAGACACTGATTACGTGTGTGTTCCCAAAAGTTTTTCAAGTCAACTCAAACCAGGTCAGCTCACCAGGTTTTTATCGTTTGACCGTATCACGTTGTTTCTTTCAGGATGCCTCCCCGCGGACGACCAGCTAGGGATCTGAGGGTCGAGCGTGGCGACAGCCTGCCGAGCGACGAGGTCTCAGTGTAGGGCCCCTTGACAGCTGAGGCACCAGCAGTACCTCTACCCACCGAGCCACTGATGCTTCCAGCCGCTGACGATGCATGTCGCTTGAGTGCACTTCACGAGTTCCAGCGCCAGAGGCCACCCAGGTTCCGGGGAGAGATGGACTCGCAGGTGGCTGAGGATTGGCTAGATGCTGTGGTGGGAGTTTTTAGGCTAGTGAGGATACCAGCAGACCTCATGGTGATCCTCGCAGCGAGCCTACTGTATGCAACAGCAGGACGATGGTGGAGCTTGATGCTCCAGGTGCACGATGAGGCATCACTTCTATGGGCAGACTTCAAGAGCTTGTTCAGGGCAGAGTTCGTACCAGCCACCCTTCGAGCGGTGCGTATACAGGAGCTACTCCAGCTGCGGCAGGGCATCATGACAGTGGCCCAGTACTCGGTGAGATTTACATACCTCTCTCGCTACTCTACAGATATGGTACGAGACCCGTTCTTCAGGGCCCGAACCTTCGAGCATGGTCTTAGGAGAGAGATTGGGGCTTCTGTAGTTCCACTCCGCATTCCGACGCAGACAGTGGTGTTGGAGCGAGCCCTTTTAGTGGAGATTTTCCTTGCTGAGCAGTCTCCAGCAGCAGGACCCACAACTAGCTGGCATGCGCCAGAATCTTCGGCAGCAGGAAATGGACAAAAGACACAGAGGTCCAAGAGGACCAGCCCTACGAGTGGTCGACCGCGCGACTCAGGGTCAGTAGTGCGAGGCACCAAGGGGAGTGGCAGAGCCAGACCTGCCAGGCAGTGTTACTCCTGTGGTGGGATTGGTCACATGGCTCGTGACTTCCCGAATCGTCCTGCAGATGACCAACAGTTAAATGAAGAACCTCCCAGGCAGAGGCAGAGGTTCAATCAGGGTGGACGGCAAGGAGCAGGAGGCCATGGCAGAGGAGCTGGCCGTGCAGCTGGAGGTGGTCGACGCTTCAGGGAGTTTCCACCACCACCACCAGGAGGTCCACCTCGATCGCACGGAGTTGGTGGACATGGGGGAGCTCAGATTCAGGCATCTGAGGCCTTTGATCATGGAGCTCTGAGAGCAGGTGGACAGGATCAGAACTAGTGGATACGTCTTTGTACATCTGGTTCCTTATAGTTGTTGTGTAGCGTCTTTGTATTATGAGCTGCAATAATAAAAGACGCATACATTTGTGGTGTTTTCTTTCCTATACTCTTTTGTGTTGTTACTAAGAGGTTCTAGTTTAGACTGTTGACTTGACCCTCACATGTGAGATTCCTACTGGAGGAGACCCAGTTACCACACACTGATGCCGACAGTGTGACTCAACCCTTGGAGGAGAGTGTAATGGTTGGATCTCTTGGTATTAGCGTCGAGGCCTTAAGACGTCATCATTGGTATGGATTAGTATCATCCATTTCGGGATTGACTGTATTAGGAAAAGGAAGTGGTTCATCCAGGGGATGAGACCAGATTTCTCTTATCGGAAAAGAAGAAATATTAGCAGCTCTTGTGGGATCAGAGAAGGTCCAGGTCATCCGGGAGTGGATGAGGACAGCTCAGAGCCAGTAGAAGTCTTATGCTGGTAGCAGGCAGAGACCACTGGGGTTCGAGGATGGCGACCATGTTTCCCTACGGGTCTCACCTCGACGTGAGTTACGGAGTTTTGGCCGAGAAGGCAAGTTGTCTCCACGCTTCATCGGACCCTTCCAGGTCCTCAGTAGGGTTGGCGAGGTGGCCTATCACCTGGCTCTACCACCTCAGTTGCACCAGATGCACGACGTCTTCCACGTATCTCAGCTAAGGAGATACGTGCACGACCCAACGCAAATCGTTAACCATGGGGGGATAGTCTTGATGATGGGGTGACTTTTGCGGAGGTCCCAGTGGAGATCGAGGATCGACAGGAGTGGTCCTACGTTGACGATCGATTCCTCTAGTGCGCTTCGTATGGAAGCGCGGGGACCTCTAGGAGAGCACTTGGGAGCGGGAGGCTCGGATTCGTGCTCAGTACCGCCTTTGTACCCCTAAGTTTGTGGTGAAGATTTACGGGGACGTAAAGCCCTGTGGTGGGAGTAATGTAAAGACCCATAAATTTCAAGGAATTTTTTTTTAATTTTCTTTGGAATATTATAAGAGCGCAGCTTATGACGGCACCTGATTCCGATGCCCGGTGTGCCCGGAATCATTTTTTGAAGTTTGGCTCGGGTACGTTCAGTGAACGGACGAGCGGGTTTTTCTAACTTTTGATCTGATGCCTGGAATTGAATTCTGAGGGCACCGATGAATTCACAACGCCGATTTTTTCTTAGAAACGCCTCTTCCGGAGTTGCGTTTGCTCGGGTGTGGTTTTTATGTTTCGGGCTTAAAGTTGAGAAATAAAATAATTTTTACGACAACTTTATTTTATTTCACTTAAGCCACTTGAAAGCCATTTGAAGCCACTTAAAAGAGGCTTAAACTGAGTTAAAGCGGATAGAGGTTTATCCAGAAATATCCTACCCCCTTGGTAGGATATTTGTGAGGTGGGGCCCGCACGAGCCCCACCGTTTCTTTCCGCTAAGTAACGCACCCGCGAAAACCCGTCATTATGAAAGTCAACTGACGCGTTTTCTTAAATTCTTAACAGACCATTTAATTGGGCGGTTTATTTCGTGGATTAAATGGTCTGTTTCTTTCGTTGAATTAATTCAACGAATTGCTGGGTCGTTACTTACCCGTTTTCGTTTGTTGGCATAGTAATAAAATAAGACCAACCTATCTTTTGGGAGGATTACTCGTTGAGAGAGGGACCTTGAACCTTCATCCTTCTTCGCGAAGAACGCCGAACCCGGAAATCGACGACGCGATGATCCGCTTCTTCCGCGACGATCAATTCCGCGAAGAACGTGACGACGACTACGAAGTAGGGGTTTTTTTTGTTTTTCGAATTACCCTTCTTATATTCCCGTGAACGTTCTTTAAAATTAAAAGAACTGGAATCATAGAAACAATTTTATTAAAATTGTTGGTTCATGTGTTGAACTTTATTCCTCCCATTGCCTTTTTTTTCTAACGCGGAGGGTGCGGGCCAAACGAACACGACCCGACAACCCTCCTCCGTGCTTCTTTGTTGTGCGGATTTGACGGGCAAAGACGGAACGTGCCAAAACAGAATTTTGATGGTTCCGCTGTGAAGAACGAGTCCTGGGAGGAGCAACGGCGCAGACGGGAAGGAAAACGGGCCACCGGAGCGACTCTGGCGGCCCGCGGAAGCCGGCGGCGCCCGTGGACCCGCGGCCGCGCGGGTCCGGCGCGCCCGGGTGTCCAGGGCGGCACCCCGCGGGTGCCGCGGGGTTGTCACGCGGCGCGCCCAGGTGTCCAGGGCGGCACCCCGCGGGTGCCGCGGGGTTGTCACGCGACGCCACCGGGTGTCCAGGGCGGCACCCCGCGGGTGCCGCGGGGGTTGTCACCTGGCGCCCCCGGGTGTCCAGGGCGGCACCCCGCGGGTGCCGCGGGGTTGTCACGCGGCGCCGCCAGGTGTCCAGGGCGGCACCCCGCGGGTGTCACGGGGGTTTTCACGCGGCGCCCCCGGGTGTCCTGGGCGGGACCCCGCGGGTGCCGCAGGGTTGTCACGCGGCGCGTCCGGCTGTCTGGCCGACACCCCGCGGGTGCCGCGGGGGTGTCACGCGGGGTGGCGGCTCCCCCCGCGTCGGCCGCTCGGCCGAGACGAGCCGGACCGGCCCTGGCCAGGCCGGGCCAGGCCAACCGGGTCGGACCTGGTTCGGGTCGACCCGGTTCGGGCCGACCCAGGGGGGGTCGTGCCGGGTCGGCCCGGACCCGGACCCCCTGTTTTCCGACCGTTTTCGGTCAAATGCTTGTAACATGAGCTACGATCCTCCGTTTGACGAGCCTTCTGCGGAAACACGATCCTTGGATCAAGACGGTCGTTTTGGTATATTACAGTCAAGGTTTCGGAGAACTTTGTGTTCGGCCGGGTTGGTTCGTAGACGAAACCAACCGGGCCCTTGGAGCGAAAACGCTCATATCGTGAGCTACGGACGTCCGATTGACATGCCGTTAGCTTTGGTGGATTCCTCTAAGTGAGTCGGATCTTTTGGCATACTCCGACCGAGGTTTGGACACAGGTGGAGTGCGGTCGGGTTAATTTTTCCTTAATAAACTAACCGGTCCCCTAGGACGAAAATGCCAATAACTCTCAAACCGGGCGTCCGATTGATGCACCGTCTGCGATGTTGAGTTCCTGTTAACGATACGGAACTTTCGGACACATCAAATTCGGACTAGGTGTCAGTTGATGTATCAGCCTCTCAGCTCGTGGAGCGGACCCTCCCGAACGAGCTTGCTGTGTGCAGGGACCCTAGTGCTGGCTGCGACGACTGTGCGGAGATCCTCAGTGGACCTCGACGACGACTGTGCGGAGATCCTCAGTGGACCACGACGACGACTGTGCGGAGATCCTCAGTGGACCGCGCCGACGACTGTGCGGAGATCCTCAGTGGACCTCGACGACGACTGTGCGGAGATCCTCAGTGGACCGCGACGACGACTGTGCTCATCCTTCTTCATGGGACTTTGTGATACTTGGAGTATCGACCAGTAGCTCGTGGAGCGGACCCTCCCGGAGATGAGCATGCAGAGTACGGAGACCGTGTAGCCGGCTGAGACATGAATACTGCTTGTCCGATTCTATTCGGAGTGACTTACATAGCCAAGTGGGGAGCACTACTTTGTGAGGTGGCAGACCCACAGCGGAGGAGCACTACTATGTGAGGTGGCAGACCCGCGGTACCCGACGGGAGGAGTACCTCTGTAGGCTGTGAGGGGGGAGCACTACTATGTTTGGGTGGCAGACCCCGGCAGGAAGCACTACTATGTGATGTGGCAGGCCCGCGGTACTCGACAGGAGGAGTACCTCAGCAGTCTTAGGTTAGTGAGCAGTACCTCGGGGTTGTGACAGGACCACTGTACACTCCAGAGACGGGGCTCTTCAGCAGTTACGGTTTCATTAATGAAAATCCTGGTTTGAGCTGAGTCAATGATCTTTGTGTTTCCTCTTGATTGAGATGGGTTACGTGATAACTTCGGTATATGTATGGGCATGTACCTATGAGAGTTATCTGTTGAGATTTCCTCTGTGGACTACGTTTTTCTATCCTTTGTGGATTCTGTTGAGCTTTCCTGTGTGGATTACATTTTTCTATCCTTTATGGATTCTGTTGAGCTTTCCTATGTGTATTACGTTTTCCTATCATTTGTGGATTGTGTAGAAATTTCTTGTGTGAATTTACTGTTTACTCTCCTTTGTGGATTTCGTTGTGCTATCCTGTGCGGATTTACGTTTTGCTTTCCCGTGTGGATTGGGCTGTGCTTGGGCTCGGGTGTTGGAGCCGAATGAGAATTGATGACTTAGGTATATGTATGGGCATATACCTATGCGGAGTCATATGTTTCTTCGTGATTGTATCTTTCTTTGTGGTTTATCCTTTGTGGATTTCGGGAGACCTTCGGGGGTCTCGGGGTCCCTACTGAGTAGCTTATACTCAGCCCTGCACGGGCAATGCCCGCACTTCGTTGTGTTGGTTGCAGACGACAGACAACGCTGGTCGAGGCTGAGGCTTGTAGAACGAGATGGTTCCCGGAGGTGGACGTGACGACGAGATGGTACCCGGAGGTGGAAGTTACGATGAGACGGTACCCAGAGGTGGACATTACGACGAGACGGTACCCAGAGCTGAGGTGGCCATCTGTACCCACCCTTCAGGTGGGACTCCCAGAGGACGGCTCGACACTGCGGCTTTACCTTTAGTTGCTATTTTTCCCTTCAGTTGTACTTTACAGTTGGGCTTGTATTCCAGCCCCTTTTTTACTTTCAGCCCATCTTGTTTCAGTTTTACTTAGTGCTTTACTTCCGCTTGTACTCTGTGGTGTTTGTTTACTTTTATAAAGGCAATGCCTTCCCAGTTATCGGGATTTACGCCTTTGGTACTAGTCGCCAGCCCCTGGCCAATGGAAGGCGGGCTTGGGGTAGTCACGGCACGGGTCCCGAGGACGGGTCGTGACAGTTACCCAAAAAATGTTTTCCTTATTAGTGAACAAAATATTCCCTAAGAATCCAATTATGGCATCTTGGGCCATGGACCATGAGTCACATCAATTAGAACATGTTATTGTGTGGATTAATTTGATTCCATATTTAAATTCAAATGGTGAATGGGATATTATAGATCAAAAGGTGTAATAAATTGGGTTCGACCAATTAAAATTAATTGTAAAATTAATATGAAAAAAAAATGAAATTGAAGTTGTGAATAGAGAACATGGCCTAGGCCCAACTTTAGGGTCATCAGTTGGTTGTGTCTCTTATGATTTTTGTGACATTTCTTTTTAATCAATCCGTTATTGAGGGTCTAGTTTTGTTATTATACTAGTGTCTAGGATGTTTTTGACTTTTCATGTGATTTTTTATCTTTGATATCGATCAGTCAAAGGTGTTTGTTTTTAATTTTAGAGACATGCCCCCACGGAGACCTCTACCTATACATTAGGAGCATGAAAAAAATCATGATATAGTGGTGGTTGTCATTTGGATAATAGTGATTCCTCCTATAGAGCAAGCTATGGAACCATAATTGTTTTCTATACACATATGATAAGGAATAATTCCACAAACTATTTTACTTGAATTATTCCAACATTCCAGGAAGCATAGTATCATTCCTTTTCTGTGGATGAGCTAATGCGTATGTTCCTACTGTAGCAACCTACCATGTATTTGGGAGATAAAGGTCCACATGTTACTGATATATTGAATGAGAGAACATTTTTTATTTTAGATCATCTCAATACACCTCCCGAGAGGAGAGTTATGATTATTTCATATAAACTTGGAGGATCAAAAAATTTATGTTGGGTTATTCTAATAAAGAATGATGTCTTGTGTGATATGGTTTTCCCGGATTTCCATCCCAAATTCTTTGAAAATTTTTTCATTGAGACTATGGGAGCAGAGTGTGATTCTGAGATAACATTTCTATAGTAGGGGAAAATGAATGTTTTTGAATATTTAGTACACTTTATACCTAAGAAAAATATTGGCCCAATATACCTTGATAATGAGACATTAAAAGAGATTTGACTCGATGAAGGTATTTAACATGTTTTCTGATCTCAGGTCATCTTGTTCAAGTTAAATAATAGAAATGAAATAGTAAATTTGGTGTTTATTATATAGATGATAATGAGAGAATATGGGGGGGGCCGTAGTAAATTTTTGTAGTCTATAAATCTAATGGTCTTACATCTATGGTAGGAAGCGACGTTTTGTGGATTCTCATGAGGTGAGTGTAGGTAAAGATATTAGTCATGGTAATTTATTTTTCTTTCATAAGTTTAGAACATGGAGACACATGAGGAATATGGGAGATCATGACCCAGTCATGTGACATTCTTGAGATAGGATGTCCCACATACAATGTTTTTGTAGGACAGTCCCTCTATAGTATAGTGGGAAGGGGTTAGCACTGTCTCTAGGTTTGGGATTTTGTTTCATAGGTCCATGTCAGGAAAGGGTCTAGAGATGTATCAATTGTTTTGGTCGAGGTGGTTGTCATGGCTGATGCAGCCATTAACTAGTCGGACAGAGTCTGTATAGTGGTATTTTTCTTTGATATGAGGTTGTTTCAATGGTCCATAGATCAGTCTATAAATTTTTTATATAGCCTATCCCTATGAAGTAGAGAGTGGAATAACCTACAGTTTGAGGTAAAATCAAAGTAGCCTCTACTTTTAAATATTTTCATTTTAATATATGTGCATCACATAATTTCAAATCTCTACATATGGTGGTAAGATATGATATAATTTTTCAGTTATATGTTGGAATTATGAAACATGAAAATCATTTGGGTATAAGAAAAGAGAGTGTATGCCAGTGAACATAATTTACCCTTAATTTTGGTGGGATTCAATTCGTTTGGGAGATTTTTGTTCTCCAAATGATAAGGATTTATGTCATAATTGGGATGGAATAAATAATATATTATTGAGCCTACATTGATTGATATTAACATATGGTGACTTTCACATCACCAAATGGAAGTGTTTTAATTCACAAGGGAGACTACAATGTCTAGGAGAGATGATTTGGACCAGAGCAACATGGCCTGGGTGAGATGACATATCAAATTGATAGATTGTATCTGGATGATCAGGGAGCACATCACATTGAACTTCCTACAATTATTGATCATTTCATGGATATTTTTTTTTGAATATTTATCCCTTTTTCCTCATGAAATATATGTAGACATCTGCATCGATCTAGTTACAAGAGATACACAAGAATTATTTCCACATTAAATGATAGCTATGGAGGAGTTGTAATAACTCATGATATATCAATATGACTTGAAGAAAAGTGGATTATATGAACCATTACATTAATATAGACTGCACTAGTCCTTTTATTGAAAAAATGGATGGTACCTTAAGGCTTTATTTGGATTATTCACTGGTGAACCAGTTTATGGTTAACAACAGATATCCCATTCTATCGATAGATTTCATTTTTGATTAGCATCAAGGAGTTTTGGTATTATCAAAAGGTGACTTGATATTGTGACATCACAAGGTACATGATCAGCCTACATAAATTTCTAGTACAACATGTTTTTGAAGGTACACTCAATAAGATTATTAGGTTATGTCATTTATCTTCATATTCATGCAATAAGTTATCTAGAAACAGATAAACTGAGGCACCCATCGTTATCATGATTCATTTGTTTTGGTTTTCATGGATGATATTTATTAATATTATCAAAATCAACATGACAATTCCCAACATATTTATACCATTTTTGGATACCCTGAGAGAGAATCAATTGTATGATAAACTCCCAATGTACCACTTTTTGATGGATATGATTCACATTATAAGTAATATTATCTATGGTAGAGGTGTTCTAGTTCCCCCTAGATAATAAGACCTATAGATTCCTTGTAGATTCCAATGAAGATCTTTGATATATAGAGTTTCTTGGGGTTATAATGACATTATAGGTGTTTCATAGTGAAATTATCACACTTATAATGTTTTTCATGGGCTTGAATAAGAATTGTGTGTTATTTTATTGAAATATACATATGAGATAGCCTTTAGATGTAAAAAATGGATATCGCTTTTAGCATCAATTTTTATTTTTTTAGAGCATGGAAAAAGTTAAATTTTTAATTTTTAAAAATTAGGTATTGGTCTCGATGTTTTTCGGGTGTAGGGTGATACTTTCATGGTGTACAAGCCACTATAGCTAATACCAAACAAGAGTAAATACCTGATACATGATCTTGTGTTTGTTGCAATTGTTCATTATTTTCACATTCAGGGATATTATATATTTTATATAGTATATTTTTTTGTACATATATCATAAAATACTCGAAAATATATTTAAATAGAATTGTCTAAATGTGATGAAATTAATGTGGGTAGAGTACCTAAAATATTTTTACATCGATAATTCCCATATTACTGGGAAAGGGAATGTAGTGGATAATGATCTTGTAAAGAGGGCATATATTTAGAAAGGTAAGTTGGATTTAAAAGAGAGGAATCTTATTAATTTGTACCCTATTATTAATTTGGAGGTGCATGAAGTCTATGTAAAGATTTATCATTCATCATTTATTGTGACCTCTACCAAGTCAAAATGGAGAGTGTGATAGTTGAGGATCCACTGCCTGGTTGTATGGTAGGTGAGGATGAGGCCCTATGTATACATGGTTGTGTTTGGGTTCAAGAATACATATGTGCGTAGTTGATGATGTGATTTCATTCCATAGTTCGGTAAGTACATCCTAGTTTTAACAATATGTATTTTTTATTATGTGACCAATAATGGGGGATAGGTAAGAATCATGAGTTATATAGTTATTCTAAGAGGTGTTATATAATTTTTTAGGTGAGGGTAGAACATTAGTAACTAGCCATTATTTTACAGTAGTTACATTTTTCCACTTCAAAATGGGATAAATTCATTATATATATCAGCACAGTTTTCTAATTTCCCCTCAAGGTAGTGATGCTGTATGGGTTGTTTTGAACTGGCTCATAAATGTTTTGCATTTCCATATAATTTTAGATACCATTAGTGTGGTTGATCCTCGAAGGACGTATATCTGTGAGATAGTAAAACATCATGGATTCCATTATACCTTTACTTCAAATTGGGATGAAATCTTTTTGTATCATTTATGGTAGAGTTTTTCGAGGGCCTTGGGTACATAGGTGCTTCTATATATGGCATGCCACCCTCCAACTGACGGCCAGTCAGAGCCTATGATAGATGTTGTTTTTGGAAATGCTAAATCCATACATCCTAGACATTGTGGTATTTTGAGAGAATCATGTACCCCTAGTGGTGTTCACACTCAATAATATATATCAGTAGACTATATAGATGGAACTTTTTATGGAATTATATAGTAGGTTAGTTGCATATCCCTTATACTAGATAAAGGTTGGTTAGTTAGATTTACTACAACCATTTCTCATGTAAAATATATCCCAATAGAACTAGTTAATCAGAAAGAATTTAACTGTTGAACAAACTCAATAAAAATATTACACCAATCATTATTTATGTCCATTAGAGTTAAAGGAAAGGGATCATGACTTTTTATGTGTCTCACCAAGGCTAGGACATAGATATATCTGTACACTATGTAATATTTCAATCTAATATGTCTAGCCACTCCAGAATTTGGGTAGTGTTTGGTAGAAATCATATTCTTTGTAGTTACCTTGGAAATATCTTTCAATGCACAATGCCTTCAACATAACTCAGATGGATAATTATAATTGAAAATTGTATCATGCTTTCTTCCTAAGGAGGAAGAGTTATAAGAAGATGTTTCTTTGTAGTATCATTTATTTCTATCATTGAATGGATAATGAAGTTTTTTTAAGGCCTATAAGTTCTTATATTAGATGTTTTATGCATGAACATATTCTTAATAGATGATATTTGGGAGTGGGAGGTCGACATATGTACATAACTGATGGATTTATTCATAGTTGATTTTTAACAACCCTTGAGAGGGATATTGTTGAATGAATTTATTTAAGAGGGGAAGATTGTAAGATCATGGGATTTCATATGAGGCATGGATCTCATTAGTATTGTCTTATGATTTTCTTAACAAACTAACGTGACTAAAATATGTGTTCATGTGTGTATCGAGGATATCTGAAGCCTGTTTGGATCCTATAACTCAACATTTGGATAAAACGGTTGGGCAACATGATTTGAGGAAACTATGTTTTAGAGGGTATGTAAGGCTTAATTGGGGCACACAATCTGATCTTGAATGAGCCATGATGATGGAGGAACACGTCCATTTGAGGTACCTAAAATTCATAGTATAATCAAAATACACACTTTTCACACTATTTGGAAACCATGAATAGTAATTTTGAGGGTTCCCCCTTAGCATAGTAGAAGCCACAGAGTTGGCGCACAGTTTGGCTAACCATGTGGACAAACCATATGGCCCAAAATTTTGGGAAAAAGACCAAATTTTATATAAATTATATTATAACCTAAAATATTTCAATTTCTACCTTAGTAGGACAGACCCTCAAGTATGATAGCTCCATTAATCATTTTTTCCTTTTCCACTGATTCTGCTTCTCTACTACGAATAGATATCAATCATTCTCATTGGATTCATGATAGATAGTATGAAATTCCTCTTTAATTGTTCATCAATTTCCCTCCCATTGCGATTGATATTTATACTATATCTAATGTTTCATATTTTCAGGCATTTCCTCTATTCTTCATTTTTCTATCGATCTACATCAACTTAGTTGCTAATACCAGATAAGCACACTACTATGGACATATGGTAGGTTATCTATACTTCCCTGAGTGTTTAATTGATTTATAGAGTTTGTTTTCATAGTGTAGAATGGTGTGAATTATGACATGGACCTTAAAATAAATTTAATGTTTAAATTTAATGTAAAAGAACCTGTTACAGATGACCATTAGCTTAGTAACATTTTATGGAAGTTTTTTCCCAACCAAGGCCACCCAAGGGAGTGTCATTTAGATTTATTATTGTTGTACTAGCCAAGGAGTGAGTATTTTGGAATTCCAATGTATATGGAGACAATTTAAATATAAATTGATTTTTATTGATTAATTAGGAGATGTTTTTCCTTCATATCCATGTTAATAATGATGTATATTGCATTACTATAATGTTAATTGTTATATCAGTGTGAAAACTCAATGAAATTAATTATAATGAGTTGATAAATGAAATATGATAACTTATTACTATGAATTTTTTTGATATTACTCCTTGGATCAGTTTTCAGTAGTGTATTCAATGGATTATATTTCTCCTTGGGTCTTCATTCTTTAGGAATCCATGGGCCATTGTAATCCTTGGATCTGAGTTTCATGGCCTCACAGTGGACATGTTCTCTTGACATGATCCTTAGGCGACATTCTAGGTCTAACAAACTTTATATCATGATTGTTGATGGAATCAATGGGGATTTCTTGTTTCTATAAATGATGTATCCAACCTTACATCATTTGACAGTTCTGATTATATAGAACAATCATGGTAATTGTGACACTCTAATTATATGGATTAGATGTGGTAAATGAGACTTGTTTGATTATACATCGATTTTGTGGTTGATATGGGATATAGGTTTTACAGCATGGTCTTGGATTATATGATAAATTATGTTTATAGAAATTTCATAGTTTTTAATTCATTTTTCTTTATTACTTCCCTGTTCGAGCATCTTGACACTTGTTTAGTATGGATCTTTTTATTGTTGTACAATATCACTTGTTTGGAAACTTTATCTTGGGAACATTATTTTTGGTACTTTATTAACTTTTATATTATGTACTATTCATTATTTTATCCTACACATCCATGATTAATTATAAACACTATGGGTGGTAAACAAATGATATTTTATCATACACCCTTTTTGGGCCACTTTTGGGTGACATGATAGAATATATGGGTGTCGGTAGGGATCGTGGAAATCCCTTATTGTCTAATACTTCGATTTTTGCCATTATTAGGAGCATGGGATAATGGGACCAAGATGTGGCTCATGTTTATATCGGGATATAGTTCTTCTGGGTCTTTTTGGTATTTGGGATTCATGTATTACAATGCAGCATATATACACGTTTTTGATTCATTATATACACAATAAATGAAGTATAATTTTTAATATGATTTTACTTCTTTCATTATAGTATGTATCTATATTGGATATTTAAATCATGTTTAGTTATTTTTTAGATTCTACTATGGTGGGTTATTGATTTAGTATCCATAATGTTCATTGATACTTATTAATTGTTATATTACATATTTTTTTCACTAGTCTAATATTATGTTATGTTACACTCTAAAAAGAACGAATAGTATCACCCATAGAAAGACCATAGTCTCTCACTGATAGTCTAAAGCCTCTTGTGTTAATGGAAGTGAACTTGATGACTTATGACCGACCAGTATCAGGGCATCATTCGGTTCTATTTGAGTTTGGGATGTTAGAAAGTGATATCAATGTTTTTTATTTTATGCATTATTATTTTGATATAACATAAATTGGACGAGTAAGAATTGAAATTTGGTAATGAGTTGTGCCTTAGAGTAGCTAACCCACATATGGGAAAAAGAGAAACTTCCTTGAATGAAAATTGTAATTTTATGGATTTTTGACTATTTCAATGGATTTGATTGCACTATTTGGTGGAACACTTATAATTTTTATTATAATTAATTTGACGGAGGATTGGTTTTCCAATTCCCAATGATATTTGTGTATTAATATCATGATTAATTTTATTCAATTTATGAGATTCACATTCCATGCATTATTCCATTCAATATATGGTGCATTTATTAATTCAATGATGTTTTAGTTTGTTTATTAATAGAAATACCTACTGATTTGATTGTTATTTTTATAGTAGATTCAAAAAAATTGTTCTAACAATGTTTTCCAACATTATCCTATGATGTGTATTCTGGATTATAAAAAACATCCTAAACAGCCATTTGTGTCATGGTTAGTCATGGACAATGATTTGTGTGGACTCAAACATGATATTTCATGGATTAAGTAGATGCCAAATTTGGTTCATAAGTTTTCTGGACACTTATGGATTGATGTGGTATACCATTTGTTTTAACCATTTCTTATGAAATGTGAAATGAATATAACGATAAAATTGATCTTTAACTTGTTAACTGAGAAGTTGGCCTAGATCGGGATTTAAAGGGGGAATTGTGAAGCTTGTGATCATTAATTTTTAATAATTCCAATCCTTAGTAGACGACTGTGTGGTATGTCTTGTGTCTATAAAGGTTTTTAATTATCCTATTTTTTTTCCTGAACATTGATATAGTTTTTTCTGTGGACATTGTTTGCGAATATAGATACATGCCAACATAATGTCTTCCAGTCTTAATCCAGAAGTGTGGTGACAAACAGTATCCAATGGTGGTGGACCTTGGGCTATCAATGGATCCTATTATATTTCAAGATAAGGAAACAATAGTTATTTTGGACATAGGATATAATAAATAGTTCCATGAGAGTTTAATGTTGATTATCCATCATTTTACGGAGCACTGTGTCTTCCCTCATCCATGGAATAGTTGAAGCATGTGTTCTACGAGAATTATACTACCATGTTTTCTCGGGATGGTGGTCCACATGAATAAATCATGTGTCTTGATAGTACATTGTAGACCTTTGCGCATCTTGAGAAATAACCTAATAGGAGAGGGGAACACGTTACTTGAATGCTTCATGGTGAAGCATAATGTTGGTTTGATGTTCTGATCAAGGATGATGAACTATGTGATGTTTCATTGCATGATTTACAAACTAGATTCTATGAATACCTTTTCCATATGAAATTGAGTGAATAATGGCCTAGTGGGCCCATGCGTCTAGATTAGGGTGTTATGGTCATTATATTGTTTCTTTATGCTTATTGATATTCAGAGTTTTCATAGATATAATTTACCAATGGGCTATCGAGATCATGACACATCGAGTTTGGACTCTATAATTTTGTTCAATTTGTGGTTAATATGTTTAGGTTGAGAATTATTACTAATATTATAAATAAGACACTAACTATAGAGAAAAAACAGATGAAATATACAGGTATATAGTAGAGATGTTTAGTCAATCAGCATAGTGGATCGAATTCTAATTTATGGATGCAACATTTTGAGGTTTCAGACATGGAATTTTCTAGAAATACATTCAGTTTTGTTAGTGATTTTTTTTATGATCAGTGTTATAGAAGGGTACACATGAGGGGTCAGTGAGATTGTTAACTAGTTGAGTATTGATCTTGGGGCAGGATGGTCCACATACAATGTTTTTGTAGGACCTTACCTATAGTATTTTGCTGAAGGGGTAATCATAGAATACATGTTTGAGATTAGAAAGAATAGATTCCTATCAATTTGAGAGCTGGAGTAGTACATATCTTTCCTGTTGAGGTTGTAGTCATGACCAATTTATCTACCAACCATTTATATGAAGAATGTAAAGTTAGATTTTATCATGTATTGAAGTTGTTTCAGAGGGATGTGGTTCATGCTGGATATATTTTCTACAACATAACCATATGGGGGGAGTTATATACTACATATGATTAGTTTATAATATTAAGAGACTCAACTCTTATATCTGACCTTCTGATATTAGTGCACTTTATAGTTTCAGATATGTACCTATTGTGTAAATCCTTGGACAAATTGTTTTGTTTTTTTGAGATTATCGTGGCATATGAAACTCTATTGGGGATTAGTAAAAGAGTGTTTTCCTTCTGAAAGAGTACCCCTTGAGGTTGGTTGGTGTGACTTCATAAGCGATTTATTTTTATAGATGATTGTGTCTGATTTCATACTCAATATATACTAGATATTCTTTTTTATCATCCATTCATTTCATTCTATAGTGGTCAACTTTCACATAACTAGAGATTGGTTTTTTGTTTTCAAGGGTGAACAGGGTGTCTATGGATGCCGAGCAAGACTAGAACATCATATCCTAGGTGGGACGATAGACCAAATTACTATTTTTGATCTAGATGATTAGGGATTGCCTTAAGAGTAATTCCATCTAAATGGTTGTTGTACCATAAAGTGTTCTCCTAATGAATTTTTTAGTTTACCACCTAAGAGAGAGATTGATTTCCCAATTAATTGAATTATAGGGGCTACATTGATATGCATTCCTCCTTAGAAGATGTCAATGTTGAATATTTAATATCTCAAGAGGTAGCTTGTGTAATTGGAGGAAACATGGATTATAATAACATGTACTTATCTATGGGGTACACCTATAATTTTAGAGAAAGAGGGAGATGGTACCTATAGGCTATGTGTGTGTTATCAGATGTTGAACTAGCTGATAGTTAGTAACTAATATCCCTAACCATCAATAGCAATTCTTTTTAATCCCTTTTAGGTGCTCTAGTTCACTAAAACGTTTATTTGAGGTCATGATATCAGTAGGTACATGTTAAAACTATATACAAAAATTATATCATTGTTTATATTTGGTATAATACATATGAGTATCCAGTTATGTCGATCGGTCTCAAGAACACCCTTACAATTCTCATGGAACAAATGAACTGAGTTTTCCATCCTTATATGGATTCATTTTTGGACATTTTGATGGATGATTTCTTTGTGTAATCCCAATTCCAATAAAACCATTCCAAACATCATGAGATCATTTCAGACACACTGAGATATCATAATTTATATGCTATGCTCACAAAGAGAAACATCTAGATGGATAATATTCACTTTTTAAGTCATGTTATTTCATAAATAGTTCTATGTGGACCCAGAGAAGTTTATTTCAATATTTTACATCGAGTATATCAATAACATTAACAATATATGGAGTTTTACCAGGCTATCTATATGTTACAGCAATTTCATGCGGAACTTCTCAGACTTTGAAGGACCACTGGTCAGCTTTATTGAGATGGTTTTGAAGTGTCAATGGATACATAACTATAAGATAGTCTTACATGAGATAAATTAGAGATATAGTTTATCACTAGTCTTGATTTCACCAGAATAGGGCAGAAGCTACAATTTTTATTATGACACATTGGGTATTAGACTATGATTAGTTTCAATGTAGGGTTTAGAGTCATGGAATATGGTTCTATGTATTTGATTCCTCATGGGTGGAAATACTCAACGTATGATCTCAAGTTATCTATACTTCTTTATGATTTTCTTTGTTAGAGACAATATTTAATAGAAAATAACATTGTGTTTTAAACATACCATAAAATCATAATGAAAATATTTACACAATGTGATATGAATTTGAAGATTCATGGTTTGGTTGAGTGCCTTTTGTATTTTGACATTGAGGTATCCAAGACTTTTGGTAAGTTAAACGCAGTGGTCGATTATCTAAAAAGTAGGACATAGATAGAGGCTGTTTAGGAGGCCGGTAGCTAGTGGAATCCTTTGAATTCATTCTCTAGGATTTACATTGAGGTTCAAGAAGGTAAGGGGAAATCATATATTTCATCCTTACCTATAACCTCTACAATAATATAGAGAGTAGAGTATAGGTAATTATTAGATTCTTAGGTTCTACTCCAATGGGATAGTGTAGAATTTGAGCTTCCACCTCATGTATGGATGGTTGGTGAGGAAGATATGTTGTTTATACATGGTTTCGTATAAGTTACAATAGATATACACAAGGAGTTTATGTAGGAATTTCATGCCTTGGATTAGGCAGTGCATCCAAATGTTACCATGAAGTATCAGGACATATTCCCATAGTAAATATGGATTGGTATAAAATGTGAGGTAGCTTGTTTTATTAAGAGGTGTTCCAACTTTCAGAAGGTGAAGTCATAACCTTAGTGACCATCTCGAATTTTACTAGAATTGTGTTTTCATGGGGTGAAATAGGCTTATGTTTTATTGGACCTCATTACCAGTTTTATGAGGTCACCTTAGGGAAATGAAATATTATGGGTTGTGGTGCATAGGCTCAAGAAAGCTTCATGTTTCCTTCCAATCAAAAATACCATCAATATAGATGGTCATGTGAGGTTGTATATATAGGAGATAATATGAATTCATGGGGTCCCTTGTACTATCATTTTTGATATGGCCACTCTATTTACCTATAATATTTGGAAGAGTTTGTTGAGAACCATGTGTACACAGGTGATCTTGAGAAAGTCATACCACAATAGACTAATTTCCAGTTGAGGCGTACAAGACATGTACCTGTGTACACACTTCTCGGATGCTTATAAGCTTTTGGAGGTTCTTGGGAGAGGCATATATTCCTATTTGATTTCTCTACAAATAATAGAATTCAGGTGAATATAAAGATGTAGACAAATGATTACTTGTATGGTAGGCCATTCTGATCACCAATGTATTTTCTTGAGGTGGGTGAGGTAGAATTACAAGCACAACAACTTATAAAAAAGACCTTAGAGTAAGTCCCATTTATAATAATTAAATGTCTACTACACTATACCGATTGAAAACATATGTAGATAATCTTCTATGACCATTATAGTTTGACATTGGTGATTAAGTCTTTTACGTGTCTTATCAAGGATAGTACACATACTGATCAGGATACACGGTTGGATTTCAACATAATATGTTGGGGAGTTTGAGAATTAGTGTAGAGTCTAGCAGGTAGCATATAGATTGTTCTTATCTAGAATGTGATAAGAAATTAATGACATATTACACAAATCTATTTTGTTACATTATCATTTGGACATATCTCATGGTTTTTAGCCTATGGAGGATGAGTTACGGGCACATGCATCCTTCGAGGTGCATCACATTTGTGTCATTGATAGGTGAATGATGTTTACCTATGGGAAGTCAGTTCCTCTGGTAAAACATCTATAGTTGCATGACCATTTGAAGGATAAGACATGGGAGAAAGAGACCAATGTATGTTACCAATGGAATTATTTATTGTTTGGTGAATCCTGAGAACCTGTGAGATGGGAATTCGGGATGAATTTCTTTAAAATGGAAATATAGTAAGATCATGATTTTTTATGAGAAAAAATATCTATTTAATTTTAGTTTAACATATTATTTATAACATCGTGTGAGTTCCCAATGATATCATGTGTTATCAAGGTTGTTTGGATATTACTAATAACTTAGAACATATAATTTAGAGATACAAAGATATGTTTTACCATAAAGTTAAACTATTTCACCCAAGCCACATAGTTGGATGAAATCGTGTGGGATTGGATAGTGGGCAACATCCGCTTTATGATTTGAGGAAATAATGTGTAAATGGTCACATTTCCACGGGATGTAACATCTATTTTTAAGAAGAATCAAAATGCATTATTTATGCATTATTAGTGAAATCATGTGCGGTGATAATAAGAGATCCCCCTTAGCATTGACAAAATCACATGGTTGGTGTAACATTTGTACAACCATGAGAAAAAATATGTGTCCTAGTAATTTGATGAAAAATGATGAAATTCCCATTAAATTATATTATAAACTAAAATATTTTTTTCTCCCCCTATTCGATAGAACCACAAGAATGAGAGCACCCCTGAATGGTTTTGGGTAGCTTTTTTCACCGATTCTCCATCTGAAATAGGAATCAAACTCTATTAGTCTTCCAAGATTATTTTATATATGTAATAAAATACTCTTGTTCCATTCATTATTTTCCATGGTATCAGTTACTCTATTTATATGCGAGTTAATATTCCATATTCTGATGATTTTATTCTATTATTAATTTTTCTCTCAACATAAAGAATGTTAGAAGCAGATACTAGATGATAACTCTAATACGTTTATACTATAGATGTTTTATTCATTTCCCATCTATTTATATTCTTTATAAATCATGTATATTTAGTTTGGAATGCTATAATTTTTTGTGTCACCATGAAAATAATTGGAATTTTGAAATTAAAAGTAATAGAACCTGTTAGAAACTTCCATTGGTTCATTTGACTTTTTGAGGTTTTTTCAAACTAATTCCACCCTTTGAGTATGAATATTATTTTCCATATCGTTTTACCACATATATGGTGATTGTTTGATCATTCCTAGTAAAGGGAATCCAATTTTACCATAAACTATATTGAAATGATTGATTATGAGTTGTTTTCCTATTTTAAATATTATGCATGATATCAATTAATTAGTTGTTGAATATAATATGTTATATGGGTGGTTAAACTTATGTAATTTAATGGATGTGACTAGATAAATAGAATTAATGATGAATTATTCCATTAGATTCATTGGATGATACTCTTAGGATCTTAATAGCAATATTGGACTACTTCGATGATTTTTCTACTTATATTTTGATTCAATGGGGTTCCATGGGTTCTGCAACCCCTTTATTCTAGCTTGGTAGGAATCCTAGTGGACATGGATTATTGACATTCTCATTTGACCCCATTACATTTCTAACTGTGTTTCTATCAAAATTAAAATAGGACTTGATTAGGATTCATTGGTTTTCTACACCTTAGTTATGTCCATGAGGGGCATGAAACTTTTGATTATATTGGATGACCATGGTAAATGTTACATTCTGATTATATTTATTTTCAATGGTTAATGTGAAATCTTTGATTATATAGATAATAAGTGGTTAATATAAGATATAGGTTATATGGGGTGGTCATGGATGGTATGCGATATTATGTTTACAATATGTTTAGATTGTTTACTTCGTTTTTTATTACAACGACAATGTTAGAGAAGAATGAAATATGGAGACATACATGGTTATATAGTATAACTTGTTGGGTTACACATTCCTTTGGAACATTACTTTTAGATCCAAAATACCTATTATATTATGCAATTTGGATAATAATATATTGCATAACTACTAATTTCTATAAAAACTATGTCTTGTGACCTACTAGAATTGTGGCTCACACTATGTTTTGCCTATTATTTGGTACCTAGATAGAATATACATATAAAAATAGAAAGTATGGAATGTTCTTGTTGTTAGATGCTTTAATTTATTCCATTCTTAGGAATATGGGAGCTTGAGATGATACTATTGATTTTGATGCTACTGAGAGATAGTGATTTTTGTATTTTTTGTATTTTGGATACATTTGTTATAATTCTTCATGTATACCTTCTTTTTCAGATTTGTAGACACCTATCATGACATATAATTTTTTATATATGATAATACTTGTGTAATATCTATATATATTTGTCTTGAATATTTATCTCTTATTTATTTATTAATATTCTTTCGTTACGATGTGTTAATTTTATAGTGTTAATTGTGTTTATTTATTCATTTTAATCAATATAATTATTAAATTTTTATTTTCTTAGTATGATTTTATGTTGTGTCACACTCTATCAATAGGGTACAGTCTCCCCATGAACACAACATAAGACCTCACTACTAGTTGGAAGCCTCGTGTTTTGGGGATATGTGCTTGAGACCTTATGGCCCTCCAGGCTTGAGGGACCGTTCTGTGGAATCTGTGACCAAGTTTTTACATTTAAATATTATTGAAATAAAATATTTATCACATCAAAAATCATACAACTGAATGAATTCGAAAAATTACCTTCAAGATTTAGTTTAACATTATATAGAAGTATCAATAGTTATATCAACATCTATCCCTATTTTATGGAAATATTTTACCACCAAATTATAAAATATGAAGAAGTATTCATAATTTACTTATTTCCATCATATAATAATAGTTATATGATTTATTTTTTATTGATCAATCACCCACCACTTCATTATTACATATAATGTGATACAATGGTGAGTTCTTCATGCAAAAAACACTAAAATAAAAATTTAATGAAACATTATATCCTCCAAAGGATAATACATTATCCCTCATGTCCATATGTATTAAATAAGAAATTTCCATCACATGTTATGATAATATCTAATATAGATAATCAAATATACAACTAGGTAAAACATTATCCTATATAATAGTACCAAAAGTCCAAATTTAATCATTCCAACAATGATTAACTGTATAAATCAATATTAATATAGTTGGTCAAATTTGTAAGCAAAAAATTCTGAGAGATTTTATAACACATTCTTCCAAGCTATTATAATATTTATCTCCCAAAAACATAAATCATCCATTCAGTCTAATATCGAACATGATTATAAAAAAATTAGATATTCTCCAACATATAATATAATTTTCCAAAAATAAAATGAATCATCATGACATAAAACCACTTTAAAATTTTTAATTATTTAAAAGGGTAACACAATACTAATTCTTCAACAAATTGAAACCCACCTTCCATAAAATCTCACATTATCCAATAATTTCCATTCACATATGACCCTATAATGTTATAAAAATTGTCTTCATAATTAAAAATAACTAAAACAATATAAAATATAATTTCCATAAAGTTTATCTATAATTTAATATTATATCATTCATAGAACCCAATAATAACTTCCCTAAAAATATTATTCAACAATACAAGTCCAAAAAAGTGGTATATATATCATTTAACTTATCAAGATACCAACTTTATTTATTCCTTATATAATATTCCCTAAAAACATATATGTGGATACTTTATTCTCTTGAACATCCTTCATGATCATTAAACACATCTTTTTTAAAATATATCAATATCATATATGTAATCAAAAATAATAATTGTCTTGTGATTCATTAATCATGTATAAAATCAATGATTTTTATATTCAGTCAAACCATTGATATATACATCAATAGTTATTATAATCCAAATTATGATGACTAATTCACTATGATCATCATGGTTGGGAACACCAATGTTAAAATTACAAAAATCATTTCCATGTTCCTCTGATTCTCATATCCATGCAGAGTTGATGCATCTTTATCAAAAAAAGAAGTTGATAGATAATATCTTTTAATAATAATACTTTTTTTTAGTATATATTATTGATTCATTACCTATAACCTTGTTTCCAAGATATATAAGTCTATAATTTTAATTTATATTCATTTATAATGGTTTAATTTATAATTGGACAAAAAATATTATAACATCATATAGATAAAAAATTCTCAAATGTATCCTTCTTTTCTAAATGAATTAAGGGGTTTGAGTCCATTAAATAATTCATTCATTATAAAAGAATTATAATGCTTCTAAAGGATTTTAAAACATGACCAATATGGAATATTTGTTTTTCCAAAATATGGTCATATGTATCAAAAAGTATGTCTTGAAATTAAAGTATATACAAGGAATGAGATTTGAATTTTAGTTTATTAATGTATGTATAATACTATATATAGTGTATAAATAATATGAGATTAATTTACAATTATTATAACAAGTTAATCCACTTGAATTGAATGGATATTTTTGTTTCTACTCTATACTTCCATCTTGAAGAAGGAATTTTCGATGATTAATAAAAGTTTCGAGTCATTAAATAATAATTTTAATATGAAATAATACTGGAAAACTAAATAAATATTATTGTTATATCTTATGAATGAATTACACCGAGACAAACATCCATTGGAAAAATATACTTTAGATTCACTATAGGTTCAAATTATGTTACCTTACGTTTGGAGATGTGATACTTCTTAAACTAATCCCCCAAAATTAAAAAAATATCCCTTAAAAAACCATTATATATATATAATTCATATCACATAAAATTCTAACAGAACATATTAAAATCATGTTTTTTTATAGAAAGTAACATCACAATGTCTAATTTTATCTAATGATTTTCTTTGATACTAATTATAAAACCCCACACATAATCATCCAATATTTATATGTTTAATCAGAAATATTTCAACACTGTTTTCCTAATGGAATTCTTATGTATATATTTAAATAGTACACTAAAAAAATAAATAATTAAAATATTGAATCTTCCATACAATGTACAATTATTTATGGTGAAGGATATAAAAAATGATCTTGATAATGTTAATTTCTATCAAAAGATATATTTTTAAATATACACATTATGTGTTTGAAATGAGTATCTCATAAACCATGGTAAGCTATATATTATTTCCCCCTAATCCTTAATATTTGTGAAGTATATTTAAAAACATTGGATGAAAAAACAATCATAGTGGGGGGTATAAATTGAATTTAAAATAATTAGAAAACATAATAATCTAAAAGAATATGTGAATTTATTTATAATAAAACATTGATCCATATTTTTTAACCTAAAGCCATATAAACAATAGTAACATAATATAGGTATCATGAGATAGTATTCATACATTAACCCTTAAAACACCATCACAAAGGTTAACCTTACCATATAATTCCCACATATCTTAGGATTAACATATAACAATTAAATATCATAACGATGCCTAGTGAGTTAGAGATCTATATCTGGTTCACACATCATCAAATATATATCTGGAAAACCATTCAACAACTAAAATTTTAAAGAACTATATAAAATTTATAATACATATTTTATTCACAATTATAATAAAACTCAAATAAATTGTATAATCGTATTTCACCTTTATAAATTATTAAAAATTTCAATAAAATTATAATGGGAAGTAACCCTTCCATAAAAAATGAATATTAAATTGATTAATGGAATTAAAATTTTATTTAGAGAAATTTAAAATATTTTAGAGTAATTGCAAACTAATAACAATTAAGATGGAGGAAAACATGTTATACTGTAAACAAAATAATATTTAACATTATTTTAGATACCAATTTTTTTATAACATAATGGATATGAACTAATAGAATGTGGTATTATTATTATTAAACAAGGATGAAATTGGTAATAAATTATAAATCTTCTTTTGAAAACCTTATTTAGCTTTAAAATTATTCCTTCTAGGTTGGTCTTTTGGTGAATCCAAAATCAATAGGACATGGGTATGAGAGTTAAGAAGGAATTATTTTATTTTATATACTATGATATAGTGCTCATGGATAGTAAATTTTGAGTGTGGGTTCTCTTTTATCATTGAGGGTAGTGGCATACTTCTAAACATCCTTATATTGTAATTGTTAAAAGTGGCTTGGTGGTTATCAACTAGAAATTAATATATTTAATTCCCAAGATATTTTTTTTAAAGATCAAAAAATATATTCTAAAAATTAATAATATGTGATGTTTTAGAATTTTCAATTAGATTTTACATTAGTTATAATATTTTACAGTTTTCCAAGGTAATTAGTATTTTAACCGTGACAAATATTCATTATAAACAAAAATAAATTTTATTAGATAATAAAATTTCATCCTCATGGTTTAAAATATAAAATATATTCTTCATGATTCAATTTAAATTTATTTAAGATTAATTTCCATTTAATAATGAAAAACACGATGAAAACATTGTTTTTTCCAGAAAATGTGTTTTTGAACTCAAAAATGTTTTCATGCCCAAATGAAATTTACTGATGAATCATATGGAATTAAATAAATCATATTTAATAAAATTATACTAATTTTACATGAAAAATAATCTAAAATAGAATAGAAATTTTTAAACAGTTGAAATGAAATAAGAGTTATGTTAAAAATCAATCTTTTCCCTATTCACTTAAAATTTAAAAAAATAGAAAATTATAGAAAAATTACATTAATCTTAATTTTACATGATCATGTCAAAAATAAATTTCAATTAATTAAATTATACACTTATATTTTAAATATTTTACTTTTAAATGAAAAAAAAATTTAAAATCAGTTATTATATATAATTGACATTATTAAAGATTAATTATTATTATGATTATAAGATTCCATTATTATCATTCAAATTTGGGAATTTATTCATAGAAACTAAATAATAAATATTTCTGAGGAAAGATTTTCTACATATATTTCACAACATGGTTATTAATATTCATGTCCTCCAATACAAAAACATGTTTATAATGATTATACATAAATAATAGCAATTCTATAAAAAATATAGTTTCACTTAGGAATGTTGTTCTGAGTAATAAAAAAAATATAAAAACGAATTATTCATTGAAAAACAACTTTGTAAAAGATCGTGTTTTAACACAAAAACAGTCCAATTTCATTTAAAATTTTAAACTAGATAACCTATATATGGTATTTATTTCATTCTAATTAAGATTTAATTATTAATATAAGTTAATGGATACAATAAAATATGATATTATATTGATATATTGAAATTTAATTTATAAAAATATATCCAAATCCTATTAAAACATTTCAATGATTAACATGGATATTATGAATTTTAATATAATGTCTTAACGAAATATTAAATTTCTATTACCAAATTTTTATTAAAAGGGTATTTGAGATCTAAAAAATTAAAATTTCAGAAATCATGTAGTAAATAACAATAAAACATGTATGAAAACCATGTTTAATATATTAGTGTTCGACTTCCATGACCAATATTTAAATTGAATGGTTTTGGAAATTAATTAAAAATCCCCCATAAGTTGTTATAAATACCAACCCATTTTATAATTACTCACCACTCCACATCAATTAATTATTAATCACTACAAATTTTCTCTCTCAAGAATATCTATAATATGTTTTTGTGGATCATTTGATCTCTTATAATGATTTAATATGATTCCTTTCTTTGTAAGCATTCTTAATCCCTTCTATACCATTATTTATGTTATCCTTTCCAATAAATTCTCATTTAAATATTAAATTCTATTACATTTCAATTTTTATAATAAATTAATTATCATATAATTATTGGCAGATCACCATTCCATATAATTATATTACCATCATAGGCTATAATAATTGATAAAAATGTCTAGAGAGAATAAAATTCAATCATTTTCTTAATGTAATATGTGAGTGATTTTCATAGAAAATTCATTCATATCTATATAGTAACTAGCCAATACATGTTTGGAACGAAATGAAATCTAGGGTTAACAACAATGAATAATATTGGTTGGGTGTTAAATTGATCTTCACGTAGTACACAACAAGTTTGAGAAAAGTCACACATGTTTTGACACTACCAAGGGAAATGATTGGGATAATTCAAAATCAACTTATGAAACATAATAATGTTTTTTCCTTTCATTACATTGATATAAATAAATTTAAAGGGCATGCAAAAAATTTCTTAAAGACTATGATCATATCAGAATTTGAATGTACCCATTATTATCAATTGCATTTTTCTCACAATACTATGAGAATTTATTTAACAATTGTGAATCCATTATTATCATTTCTAAGAGTTATGAGGATTATATTATATATCCTTATTAAATTACACATTGGTAAACATTAATGATCCTGAACCCATACTCCTTGGTCATATAATAATAACATAATCTTTACCTATTATCTTTCATACCTATAAATATTAACTAATTAACCCTTTAAAAAATATAAAATTAAACAGAAATTTGGATCACTTACCCACCCAAAGAAATTTTATGTTTTTAATTTTTTTAAAATTAAGAAAAAAATCATTCAAGGTGGAAAATTAAACATAATATATATATTCCCCCATATATAAGTCCCTTAATTTATAGTATGACATATCTTCAAAACATTCATCATCATCTAATTTTTATCCCAATCCATCCATAGAAAAATATTTCAAAAATTTTAAAATATGTGGTGATCATAAAGAGCTCTGTATGTGATATATAAATAAAATTAAAAAAAGCATATATCAATGATTATCTATAAAATCATTCCTTTAACAAAATAAAAATTGGGCTCAATATAAATATTTTATAACTCATGAAATCACATTTTCAACCTAGATATTTTCATAAAACAAGTCATATGAAATATAAAATGAAAAATAAACCTGATAATGTTTTATTTCTAAATTTTGACAAAACACATGATAAAATATTAACATTGGTTTCCATGACACCATTAAAAATTAGCTCATATTTTTCTTTTTAAAATAAGCTCATTGCATAACTATTGAATCATAATATAACTATTAAAACCCATAGAAAGAATAAAATAAATCATATAGGTACATTGATTCATCACTTTTGTATCACTCTTACGAATAGAAACAAATAGACACTAGTAAAATAACAATCATGATGACACATAGAAAAAAACATTTATATAATTTGAATACCATTAATGATATATTACTATAATATCTTAAGAAAAATTTAATTGGTTAACTCATGTACTCTACACAATACATTGTGGAGCTTTAATGAGATCACTAATTCATATTTTTTAATGAAACCATCCATCATCATAATCATTTCCAAAGAAAAAAATTGAATCATAATATATTAAGGATATAATTTTCAACATTACACACATTAAAATATTATTTTTATCTATATGAATGACATTTCTTAGTGTTAAAATATCCATATAAAACACAATTTTTTAATCCCCAAAAACCATGGGAATGAGGAATTTTATTTTAATAAAACATGAAAGCTTATAATGGAATGAACATATCAATTAATTCATATGGTGTAGGAACAATTCACTTTCAGTGTATATATTAAAACAGAAAATTCAATTTTTTACTTTATAATGAATGTTAAGAAGTTCTATATGAAATACACAAATGATTGATTTTGAAAAAAATTGTAACGATGATAAAATATATATATAATTTATTTTATATTTCATTTATATTAAATTAACTACAAAAACACAATAAATTCTAAAATAATGATATGGAATAAAATTATTTAGAAAATAAATCTCAAATGCATTTTAAAATGAGTTTATTAATGAAATTCATCTATAACCTCAAGTCTGACTATTCATATACATTCTCAAGCTTCCTGAATAATAAAATTATATTAATTATTTTCTTCATTAAAAACCATTTTCATGTTTATTATTATTTTTCCTTCACTTATTACCATGTTATATACATGTACTCAATCAACAATGTTCATATTTGTTGTTTTGATGATATTCTACTGAGAAGTCCAAAATGACGTTGATAGGTTGATAATGATAAATATAGACATTATTATATAATCACCAAAAAAAATAATTGTTTCATAATTATTATTTTCATACATTGGTTAATCTTTTAAATCAAATCAAAAATATGTGTATGATAATCTAAGGATATTACAATCATAGAGATAGTAGGACATATATATATGCATGAGTAACATTTATAATTATCATTATTAAATTGAGAAAAAATAGTATTTATTATCTAATATCTCTAAAAATATAATTATATCAAAAATATTATATTTTTTCCTTAAATATAATTATATATACCTCCAATGTTATCAAATGAGTAAAAACAAATAACAACACTTTCTGGAGGTTGTAGTTTACATGTACCTGATAATAATATTATCAATTTTCAATAAATAGAAATATAATAGTATATATTCAATGTTAAATTTTGATAATGTAAAATATATCAGAAAAAACCTATATATACATTAATTTCATCATTATAAAAAACCGGATGTACTTGTGTTGGATGAAAAATTACATTAGCTCTTGAAGAAGTAGTTCATCATTCACAGAAATTGGTGGATTCAACTTCAATAAGATGGAAGTGGATATGAATATTGGTTATGTAATTTAAATAATAACCAGTAGATATATATTATATACAAGTTTTATTTTCCAAAAATTAGGGGGTCTTCCCCTTTTGTAAAAAGAGAAAAATAAATAAGAATCATCTTAGTAATGTGAACCTCATTACAAGACTGTAGCACTAGAGGAATGTAGCTTTGGAATTCAGTGGACCAAATCACATTGAGTCAGAACCCAATCAAAACCAAATTTATGTTCAAATCCATCTCACAAATCCCAAGGATTCAGATCCCAATGGCACACCATACGTCAACGTCAAAAAACTATTCCCTAGGGAACCAGTATGACACCCTTAGCTAGGGTAAACTAGTGTGATGCCTTCATCAGGACATAGAAACCCTTCAATTACCAATCCCGAACTATCACCAGTATCGACCATCAGATGATCTCTAACATCAAACAATGTTATATTAAAAACAATTCCTCTCATAATAAATTCCAAGGATGTCTCTTCCACCAAAAAAACTAAGGCCCTACCGCTAACAGCACAAATAAGCATCACTATATTCCACCATCTAGGGACCCCGTCATTGGGATCAAACATCCATGCTTCACCGAAGAATATGGACCACATGGTAGAACATATCATAGAAGGCCTTTACCAACCTCTTCCTTTATATTCCAACTGATGTCTAGTTATGCCCATGGGACCATGCAATGATGGAATCATGACCAACCGTAACGTCACTGACCCTCTATTCTGAATTTGAAAAACCCACTATCTTCACCACACCAACCCTGAATCAATGCTTTGATTCTACCATCGATATCCTAACCATATCGAGCATGAAAAAGACGATTTAATAAGGATACGAGGACCATAGACACTGAAGACCATAGAGGGGATTTGAAGATGCTAAAGACGGGCTAGAATCATTAAATATGTTCAAATATGAATCCCCAAGGGCCACTGAGCCAAATCACCAAAATTCCAGAGAACCTACGACTGAAGCCATGCATGAGGCTAGTTGATTTATGTATCCAACATATCTGAATCAAACTCTAAAATCCAATGTATCCGGGAATACTCCGCTGAAGATGCAACAAAGTTGGAGTGGCCTCCAAAGAGACCACTAAGTGAGAAACCGTAATGGGTGCATACTACTCTTGGCTGATGCTGATAGATAAATGTGATGTACCATTCCTTACATAACAATGTTATTATTTTATGACAAATTTATAATTTTTTAATAATAGGATTTAAAAATAAAACAAAATATTCTATTAAAAATAATACATCTTCGACAGAAAATTTCTATTCATTTAAAAAATACTCCCAAGGTTGGAATTATACCCAACATATGAACACTATTATAGGGTTAGGTATTCTTGGAAGGTATTTTGGTATGTATTATCCAAACCAATTTATTTTTAATTTTGTGGAGAGAAAATGGTGGGAGGTTCTCTTTTAAAAGCTATGGGGGCACTTTTTGAATCTTTTTATATAATAAATTAATATAAAATAATTCTTCTATAAAAGTGGATTTAAATTGATAATAATATGTGATAGAAAATAGAGTAGTGTAAATAATTTCAAAATAAATTTTGAAAAGATTATGTAATTTGTTTACCCCTATATCGTTTTTTTCAAACATCTGTTTACGTTTTAACAATAAATATGATATTAATGTTTTTACACTTAATGCGTAAAATGTACTATAGATAGAAATAAAACATATGAATGGAAAATATATTATATACTAAACCATATAGAAATAATTTATATGGAAATTAGACTTTTTATTTTTATTCATTTAATAAACATTTATTTATAATAAAATAAAGTAAATGAAAATTTTAAACTCATTATTTTTTTATTCAATAAATACTACAATACAAATAAATAATTCTAATATATTACATTAAATTCTCTCTCGAATTTAATTTTTATTCAAATAATCAGGAAAAAACAATATGGTAACTAAAAATATTGTTTGTAGATTTTTTTTATTCATTATATTGATTATTCATCTTTTTGTAGAAGCATTGTGTTGATGCTTGATAATCTTTTAGGGTAATTGTTTCAATTTAAAAAAAAATATTAATATATTTTAATGATAATAACATGTAATTTATATTTAATATTAATCATAAACCAAAAATATCCTCTATTTAACCCATTGTGAAATATTCAGAAATAATAAAACAAAAAGAATGGAATTTTGACATATCTTTAATAAAAGAATAAAAAGGTAAAAATTATGGAAAATGGAAAAAAGGCCACATATTTTAGTATTTTATTATTATAAGAGATATATACAAATACAATAAAATTATGTTCAGTTATATGGTTATTGTTATGACATTTTCATATTATTTTTAACCATAATTACCCGATTTACCATTTACCATGGTAATAAAAAAATACAACAATTAATATTCAAAACGTCCAACAACAAATGGGAAAATTTTAAAAAAAATTTAAACTCGTGATTCCAAAAATTTATATCATTTTTAAAACATAAATAAAATAATTTGTATAGTTTAATTTAATACTAACGCTATAATTCCATATGAAAATACAATTTCTAAAAAAATGAATTTTGAGCCACAAAATGTATATATACTAAAATAATATATTAATATTATCCAAATGTATTTAACTGTATATACATAAATGAAATTTTTTTATTTTACTTTATAATTCATGTCAAAATGTTTCATTATTAATGAATAAATTTTTTATATTTACAAAAATTAAAAAACGGTATTTTTCACTATTCACTAAAAAATAAATCATCTTAGAAGTGTATAAAAATTTCACAATTTGAAAATATTGATATTCTGAATTGGAAAATTATATTTTTATCCAAAAATATAATCTATAATATAATTAAATTATTCGCTAAAAAATTAAAAAAAAATCATTTTTAAGAAAACATGTTTTTCAAGAATAAAATGGATTTACTAAAAATTTATTATGTATTAATCAAAAATGCTTTTAATTTAAAATTATATTATATTTTATTATATTCATGATAATATTCATACATACCAATTTAATATCTACATTATAATTTTCATATTAAAATTAATATTATTTCACAGTTTGTTTACACTAAATGTTGTGTGTCTTGTATGTCGTCGATCATAATCTTCTTTCTAAAATATCATAGTGTTTCCTTATTCATCCATCATATAACGTTAATAATCATAATTATAACATCAAAATATTAATAATGGATTGGATATTTGAAAATTAACTATTTTAAAACCTCATCATAAAAATAATTAATAAAACATTATCTTATAAAGAGGGATCGTGAAATACAATATTCTTCTCAAATATAAAAAATCGTAGTTTCTAAATAATTTGAACATTAGTTGGAAGTAAAAAAATTGAAACGGGGGAGAAATATAATTCCCAAGGGATAATATATGGTGATAGAGATGATGGTCAGGATAATGTAAATGAAAAAAAATCCAAATACTTGCGATGGGTGAAGAGACTATCAATCCATCAGAAATAAAAGTAATTGTTTATCATTAATTTCAAGATCATTTTCCTATATTTGAGGAATTAATTTACCATATTGAGTAAAATATTAAAAATATATTCTTACATGAAATGTATAATTTCTAATTTTAATCAATTTCCACCAGAGTCTCAACATGGTATGTAAATTTTGACTAATAAAGATAATTTTTTTACGAAAGATGACCTAAAATCCAATTAAGAATGATCACATAAGACAAAAAATTATAAAAGATTATTTGTTATCAATTTTTATATTTTATAAATCCAAAAGGATTAGAACAAGGTAAGATATTTTCTAGAATGACTAATCCTCTATATGAAGAAATATAACATTAATATCAAATGATTCAATAGAAATATCCAAAATTCAATCTATGTCATTCCAGAAATCACTATCCTTAAAATTATTCACAGTATTCCTTGAAAATATTGAATCACAATTATTAGAATGAAATTATCACAAATTATTTCCTGGAAAATTTTATATTTATCTAAAAATTACATCAATCCCTCATGAAGTCTCATTTTATAAATTATATATTCCCAAATCATATAATTAATATAATAGTTTAATCATTTCCCTAAATAACCCAAATCACCATAGAGACACATTATAATAATTTATGATTCATAACGATAATTCAACCATAATTAATTAAATAAAATCTCATCTTATCCAAATGTATTCTCATTTACCTTATCCAAAATTCTTCCAAAAATAAAATGAACTACATTAAAAATAATATTAGTAACTATGCTTCCAAATCTATTTTATATATCTTGGATATCAATGAAATAAAACAAAAGATTAAAAAATAATTAACAATTTAATCCAAATTATCCATAATTACTTCAAATTCAAATCCTTAATAACCCTTTTGTTTATTAATATCTTTTAACCTATATCCAAAAAAGGGAATTCATCCCCATTTAAATTTTCATTCAACTACATGTTAATAATAAGGGTAATATTTTTCTCAAGAATCAAATAAGTCGCGTTAAAAATTATCAATGTTACTACCATCATATAAAACCTAAAAATATTAATAATAAATTTACTCTTATGATCATACTTAAATATACAACTTCATCAAATATCTTAAATCCTAATATGTAGACACCTTTTTCAATTAACATTCTTAACAATAAACTAACATTATTTTTAATATTATTCCTTAATAATAAATTCCAAAAAAATGAATTATTTACTCATGTTTCATTAATAATAACCCCATAATGTTTCATAATTTAAACATAATAAAAGTAATTCATATCTTAAATCCGGATATCAGGGACTCCTTTCATGTAGTTGATATCACAATTAATTTTCAATATGAAATTCAAATATAAAAAAATAGTAAACACATTGGTGGTATTTACCTTCCCTAATGAAATGTATTAGTTTATGTTTTGTGATCAGATGATAAATATACAATGTCCCATAAAATGTCTTCTAAAATGAAAAGAAATTGGACAAGTAAAATGGATTTGTTCTAGAAATTTGATACTCAATAATGATTCAAAATAATTTATACAATCTCATTCAAAAATAGTGTTGTCTAAATCATATAGTAGCAATAAGAATGTTGTTAGTGAATTTATTCCTTCCATATTCAAAAATGATACTTAATATGATGAAAAAAATATCATGTAAACAATAAATGAATTATTAAAAAGAAAAAAATAAATTATAATAAATAAAATAAAATATAAATATAATACTTTAACTATTCAATCCTCACAAATGACAATAAAAACATCAAAAATAATGAATTCTTTAATCTCAATGGTTATTTCATACCATTCTACTTATCCCCAAAATATAGCAACATTTATCTGAAATAATATTTTATGATATTGATTCACAGTAAATCCAATCACTTAAAACAACAATATAGTTGTCAAATAATTTGAAACATTGATTAGTGATATACTTTATAACAATAAATAATAACATCATAATCATTAGAATTTTATATACTCCTCATATGATTCTACTTTTAATGACCTTGAATCCACACTAATGAATCAGTGCTGAAAAAAAAATATTTACCATTATATCTTTGATACTGATAATGTGACTCAATTTAGACTTGTAATCATATAATATCATACTAGAGTTTGGATCACATAAATATCAAATGATATATTAGGTTTATATATTAAAAATTATTAGAAACACATTCACAGGGGACACTGCCAACAAATAGCTACATATCCTATATTATAATGATTTTATGATATAACATAATTTATCTTCACAATATTCTTATTTACCTCATCAGTTGACATAATCATTTGTAAAACCCTTTCAAAAAATTTATGAAATATAGGGTGGGTAGGAAAATCTCATTAGGGGAAATCTAAAAATAACAAAATAAATTTCTCATCCATAAATTCTTATAATATCCCGACATTATCTAAATAAACATTGACCACAAAATAACGATTATAATACCTAAAAAATCACATTATGAATGTATGAACATGGATTTTCATTTTATGTATAGATCTATATGTTAAGTTGTTTTGAGGAAAAATGAAGAAATATGAATTTTTAAGTAAACATTATGTAATTATGAGTACACACCATGTACATAGTTTCTGTGTTTATCCTTGTTTGTTCCATGTAACGACCGACTACATGGTTCTATAAGTGACCTTGTAGGATTCCTAAATAGGGAGCTGGTTTAGGCCAGTACACTGTGTGTGCCTTAAATGAACACTCTATTTAATTTTCTTTTTATTTGATGAGTTGGTACAAGGTCGCGTCACATCCCTAGAAACACTTTCTTCTCTTTTGTGTACCATAGAGTGACGAATGGAAGAGAAACACTGAGCTTTACCTATCCCTTCATCCGAGATCCAATTGAGATGCCTCTTGGTGCATTGCAATCCCACTAGTGAGTTATATCTTCCCCTAAATCCCCTCTTACAGATCTCTACAATATCATTAGTTATAGAGGGTTTATTGTTTCTTCCCATATTGTATATCTACATCATTTTTGACCAATTCAAAGAATGATGTTCAATAGTTTTTTTCGTACAACATTAGAGTATGTGGTTTGTTCAATTCATTGATTGTCTTTGGATATATATGTCTATAGTGCTGGATATCCATGATTGGCCTATAGCGTGGATTGAATTTTAACCCCATTGACTACCGACTATGTTTTTTTTGTTATAGAAAGTGTAATTTATTCTTCTTATGATATTATATGTTGTTACAAGACACCATATGGTTGTGTTCCATTGATTGATTGTTTAGGTCCATTTGGTCTATAATTCCTTGTTAGGCTTGAATAGTTTCCATGCCTCATGTGGTTAGGATAGAGATACTATTTAGATTAAATGAAAGTGTTCCACATTGTTAATGTATTGAAAAGGGGAATTTACTATGAGATCATCCCGAGGTAGGGTATTTTATGTATAATTTTTGTTATGCTGGACCTCGGGCATTGGCTACGAGGGCTGCTAAGTGGACATATACTAGAGGGGGTAGACCATGAGAGCTACCGAGTGGGTCATTATTAAATGAATGTCGGACCATAGATTATTGACTGTGAGAGATTCTAGTGGGTCATTATTTTTTAATTTTGTTATGTATACCATTGGGGTATTGACCATTAGTGCTACCCAGGTGGCCGTTTGTAAATTATTAGTGTGATGTGGGACCAAAGGGGTAAGACTGTGTGAGCCTTCCCAGAAGGTCATTAATTATTGAATTGATGGTATGATTAACCAGAGGGTTTGGACTATGAAAAAATTTCAAAATTATTTATTTAGAATGGATGAATTACAGTGGAGATTCTTCCAAACCAATTAACAAGATCTGACTTTGTATACCTTGTTTTAATTAGATTTTCTTCTAAGACATCTGTTGTTACTATTGCATATGGGGATACAGATATTAGTATAGATCCCATGGTTACATTATAAGTTTTTTTGGATATTTAATAAATTAAAATAAATGTAATTGGAAACTATTGGATTGTTTACTTTTGAGTACTTCCTAGTTTATTGCATCATTTGGAAAATTTTGTTTTATATATATTCACTAATTTTTAGGCACATATCTTTTTGTGGTTGACTACTATTATTTGTATGAAACCCTATATTTTTCATTATTTTGGACACAAATAAATATATGGTTTTATGTATAGAGAAGTTCAAACACCTATCTACATCATGTACACTATTATTGTTGGTGCTAAAAAGCATGGGACCATGCATTGGATTGCGATGCTCTTGGAGTTTACTATATTCTGCACATCGATTTCTGTATTGTATTTACATAATTGTGAATTTTATGGATTCTTTCAAAAATATGTGTGACATGAAACATTTATTTTTGTATGTTTTATTTGTTAATACTATTAGACTTCCACTATTTACTTCCGTTGTATGGTACTACCGCTTCAGCAACTGTTGACTATTTGTTTCTACTATTTTACTTTTACAATGAGGGAATTGTTTCCCCACTGTCACTCTTAAGGACCACTCTACTATTCAACTTCCTATTTCATTCATGGAAATTCACTTGATTCCATGTGACCAGCCGGGTGCGGGGAACCTTTGTAAGGCACCAAAAACTGTGACGTTACAAAGTGTTATAACAGGTGGTTTTTTTCTTTTATGCATTGACTAGCTATTTTGTTCCTATAGAAAGGTATGATAAGGAATATGTAATTAGAAATACGTTTTTTGTGGGAGTAGCTAACCCATGTACAGGGAAAATCCATGTTACCTTGAATATTACATCTTTTCTAGTTTTTCAATTGTTATCATTGATTTTCTTTCACCGTTGGTTGATTTACTTGTATTATGATATTATAATTGATATTATTGAGGTGTTATTTTTGTTTAAACCAAAAGAGATGATTTTTCACCATCTCATGAATCTTATATGAACTTTCTAGAGATCAAATTTAATGCATTCTTTTTATTCCATTCAGGATGCTTTACAAATTACATGCTATTGTGATAGATGTTGGTCTAGATATTCATGTTGATGTGATAGATACCATTATAGAATACAATCTATTTTTATAGGGTACTCACATAAGTAATTTTTTATTTGGATGGATTCCATATGTTGTTCCATGATTCTTTATGGGACATCTTGGATAGAAATTTGGTGTATCATGTTTGAACATTAATTGAATTCCGTGTTTATATGACATGAATAAGGATGAAAAACATTCATTCACAGGGTGAATGGGCTCTCACAGGACAAAATTTTTCATGACTTGGAAAAAATATTATGTTTCTAGGCGTTCTGCAGATATTTCAGAGGCTTACTATCTAGAAACCCAGACAACATGACATGTGGTGTTATGAACACACGTCGTTTGTTCTTCAGTTCTAGAAGAAATAACCTTTCTTAAGTACACATAGTGTACAGTATGTAGACTCCATGTAGTATTTAATAGTGAAAAAAATTTTGTATGTAGAGACAAGTTGTTGAGAATCTTTTGTAGAACATGCCATGAAATAGGAGTACATGACATACCATAAAGACCATGTGTCTGGTCATGTGACTAACAACACTGGATGATGAAACATAGGTTGTACATGCCATTTCAAATTTATGCGTGACATATAGAGTCGAACATGTATATTCCCATGTGAACAACAACATGGGTGTAAGGAACATAAGAAGTACAGACCATGTTAGGGGTGAATATGTCGTGTAGTATTACCCATGTGAGAACTGTGTAGTTCAGGACATGTAGAAGGGTGTGGGTAGGAGTAAAAATTCAAGTACACACCATGTCCTAGGAAGAACACGTTGTGTGTAGGGGTTTTACAAGACCAGGATTGGAAGAGGTACACACCCATGTATAGATTAAAAGAAACATGATGTGTGGAGGTTATACATGACTTGTAACCCAATTTTGTAAAAAAAATGAATGTTCTTTTTCTCCTATAACATTATTTCTCTACCAATTTTTTTTCAGTGACAATATTGAACAGTGGTTTTGACTTTTCCTTTCAGATTCATTCACCCATGACATCTGCCGGTTCTACACCATTTACTGGGAAATGATCAAACCCATAAAATTATATATTAGGGACTACCTGCAGATCCTCATTTCATGTATGCCTTGGCACCAGCAGTTATACCATACACTAGTACTGATACACAGCACATTGTATTCTTTATGCGGATTTTATAGACTTTTCATGGAGCACCTCATCCTTCCCCATCTATGGTAGAGTAGATGTGGGTGTTCCTTCTGTAGAAACCTCCAAATTTTATTATGGATAGAGAACTATTGGTTGAAGATTCATGGATGGAGGTCATGATTTTTATCTTTTAGGATCTAGAAATGCCTCCTGAAAGGAGGGAGATTCTTACGAAGTACATGTTACATGATTCTGTGAAGGGATGGTGGGATGTTTAATCAAATGATGTGTGTTATTGGGATATGTACTGGGAAGAATTTTAAAGGCATTCTGTGATTACATCTACCCCAAGATGTTGATGGCCGACTGAGACCAAGAGTTCATGAATTTGGAGCAGGGTTCTCCTTCTTTGATGGACCACTCTTCACATTATAAATAGATTTAGTGATTTTAATATATTCTAGGAGGTGATGAGTTATCATTATTTAGGTGATTTGAGGATGGTATTAGGTATTACATCTGATCATAGGTGAATGTCTTCAGGCTGACATCAATAAATTCTATAGAGAACCAGGTCATTATTACTCAGTGCAATCTGAGAGAGTTCGGAGTTGTGATCCAGGGTGTTTTAGCATCCAGGGCTATTAATCCATTGATATATAGTAGGAATTTGTGAGGGGATCACTCATGTGCTGTCCCTTCAATAATCCATGTGGTATACTACAAGTGTGAGAATAGTAAGAATATGAAACCACATTGCCCAAAGGACCTAGTCGAGTGCCGATCATGCAACATTTTGGGCCAACATCTATGTTTTTGCTTGGTATTCTCAATGATTGAGTTGAGATCCTGCTATATTTCTTCAGTTGCATGTTAGACCATTATATATACCTATTACAACCTTTCGGAGTAGCTGTGGTCTATACGAGTGTATGGTTATGTCGTTCGGTCTCACGAATGCACCAACAATTTTCATTGCACTAATGAACTGAGTGATCCACCCTTAAACGGATTATTTTTTGATAGTATTTATGGAGGATATCATGGTGTAATGTCACCCTCAACAAAACCATGCCACCTATATTGAGATTATTTTTGAGTACACAAATAAACGATCAGTTACGTGACAAGATATCAATATTCCACTTCTAGATAGATCAAATACACTTCATGGGTCATGTCTTCTCTGCCAAATAAGTATCAATAGTCCCAAAAAATGTGAGAGTACTAGTTTCCTAAGAAAAGCCGAAGACCTTATTTGAAGTATTATGTTTTTTAGGGATGTTTGGTTACAATTGATGCTTTATACATGACTTCCCATTCATAGCATCTCCACTAAATGGCATTACCAAGATGGGTGCAATGAATTCGATGTTAGATTTCTATGATCTAGCCTTTCTGGAGATGAAAGGGAAATTTACTTCAGCACTGATAATGGTTTTTCCAGAGTCGGGCAAGAGTCGAACTGTATACTATGATAAATCAAGTATCGGATTTGAATCAATGCTTATACAAGTGAAATGAGTCGTTGTATATGGGTCTCGGCAGTTCTGGCCACCATAAAGGTATTACCCAATGTATGACATTGTTTTAGATGTAGTTGTGCATTCTATGCAATGTTGGGTACATTATCTTTAGGGAGAGAATTTTGTGTTATACACCTTCCAAAAAAGACTCAATTATTTTTATAATTTGCATGATGTGAATTTAAGACAAGAATGTGTGTTGATTTCCATTTGACCATTGACATTGAGCTTCTATACATGATTGGGAATGGCAATGTAGTGGCTGATATGTTGATCAGGATGACTTAGATATAGGCATCTCAAGAGGCTGATAGTGAGTGGTATCTTATGGATATATTCTCTGAGAAGCATTTGGAGTTTAATGATAGAAATGGGAAGACATTTCTTTCTATTATAGTAGTTACATCTACTCTACTAGATCGAGTGTGAATGAGAAAACTAATGATTCCAAAGGCTTAATCCTATGAGAGATTTTGTCAGGAGAGGACCCTAATCTTTGATGGACCGTAGTCGAGGATGAGGTCATGAGTTTTCATGGGCACGTATTGGTGTCAAGAGATATATGTCAGGAGCGGTTGCATCATTTTTATGCTTCCGCATGGGATTTTCATCCTGGTGTCACTGAGATGTATCGATACTTACACTTATAATATTATACGCTAGGTATGAAGAAGGGTGTAGCTTTTTTTCTTATGATATGTTCCAAGTGTCCGCATGTGAAGGCGGAGCACCAACGACTGGTAGTGATTTAAAACTAGTTACCCATTCCTGAGTGGATTTAAAATTATTTCACAATAGAATTCATGATAGTTTTATGAAGGTCGCCTTAAAAGAATGACGTAGTTTGGGTTGTGGTTGACAGACTCATTAGGGTTGCACAATTCATATCGATTAAGGATCCCTTAGTGTTGATGAGCGTGGAAGGTTGTAAATCTGAGAGATTGTATGTTTATATGGGGTTTCACACTCTATATTTTCAGATAGGGATTCCTAGTTTACTTCTCTTTTATGGAAGTGAGTAATGAGGGATTTGGGTACACAAGTACTTTTGAGTACATCATACCATCCTCTGTTAGATTTCTAGTCTGAGTGAACAATTTATGATTTGGATGAAATTTTACGAGAATGCATCCTAGATTTTTGGGAGTCTTGGGAGTGAAAAATACATCTAGTTGATTTTTATAACTACAATATTTTTCATGCAATGATTTTGATGGAACCTTATGTGTTTTTGTATTATATACCATTAAAATCACACCTATGATTGATAAAGGCAAGATAGGAAGCTATGATAGGACCTCTTTCTATCCATGAGACAACTGATCACGTGGAGTTGATTCGAAAGGGGATGGATACTACACAACATCTCCAGAAATCTAATGCTGATCAACAGAGACAACCTATGGAGTTGGAGGTTGGGGATCAATTTTTATTACACGTCACTTTGAGTTTTGGTAATATGAGGATAAGGATACATGGAATGCTTTGACTAAGATACATTAGGCCATTTGAGGTTTTTAGAGAGAGTAGGGCCAGTTTCCTATCAGTTATAGATACCTAAGAGGTATCAGGTTAAGAACAAAGTCTTTCATGTTTCTTAGTTATGGCATTAACTTTTAGACTCACCTCATATTTTTATCATGGGGAGATTGAGAACAAGGTGGGTGCATCCTTCGAGGATCTCCCAATTTGGATTGTATATCACAACATGAATGTTTACCATGGAGGGTATATTCATCTAGTATGTGTGATATGGTATCACAGGTGATTATATGATAAGACATGGGAGAGGGAGGTTGGCGTACGGTCACCAAGGCCCTAGTTGTTTGAAGCTTATTTCTCTCCACCCAATGAAGGGAAATTCGAGGATGAATTGCATTTAGTGTGAAGTGCGTAAGTACCTAGATCTTTATTTTTGGTATAGATCAGTATTTTAGGTTGTTTTTTTGGAAAAATGAAGAATTTGGAATATTATAACTAAACACGGTGTACATAGGGGGACATTCTATGTAGCTATTTTCCATGTGTAGCCATGTATTGGTCATCTAACGGCAGAGTACATGTTCATGTATGTTACCTGGAAGGCCCACTAATGTTGGATATGGTTTTGGTTAGTACATGGAGTGTACATTAAATGAACACACATAGTACTTTTTTTTTATTTTATGACTTGTAGTGGGGTCATGTCTCATCCCCAAAATACCTTCACCTCCACATTTCTCAAACAGGAGAGCGATGAAAGGCCGAAAAACTTCGATCTCATCTCATTCCCTCATCCAATATCTGATTGAGATGCAACTGTGTGAGTTGGATATCCACAGATTAGTTATCTCTTTTTCTAAAGACTTTCTTCCTGATTCCTCCTCTATAAGGAGTTATCAAGGGTTGATCATCTTTACCCATTTTGTAGATCTATGTCCTTCTAGGCCTATTCAAGGGCCGATGTTAGAGAGTGTTCTTCAAACAACATCAAGGTTGGTGGTTTATGCCTTCTTCTGATTGTAGTTTGATTATATATGCCTAATGTGTTGAATACCCATGATCGGGGTATTGGGTGTTTTTGGATTTTGACCTTGTATAATACATTCTATGGTTTGTTTGTTTGTGAAAGGGTAATTTATTATTCTTAAGGTTTTACAACTTGTTATAATACACCACGTGGGTGTGTACCATTTATTGATTATTTATGATCATTTGGTCTAGAATTTCCTATTTGGTATTCATTGTTTCTTTGCATCGTGTGGTTAGGATGGAGTAGTTGTTAAATTTATATTCATTTGTTTCAAATTGTTAAATATTACCATGGTTAATTAACTGTAAGATATTCTTGAGTCAGGCAATTTTTTGTATAATTGTTGTTATGCTAGTCCCAATGAATTGACTGTAAGAGCTGGTAGTCGGTCATAGACTAGTGGTGTTTGATTGTGAGAGATACCAAAATGGTTGATATTAATTGAATGTTGGAAAATAGGGAATTGATTGTGAGATCTTACAGGGGGTCATTATAATTTAATTTTGCTATGATGGCTTATTAGGAATTGACCTTGAGAGCTATCAAGGAGTTCTTTTGTAAATGATTAGTGCCATTTGGGACCAAAGGGTATAGACTGTTTGAGATTTCCCAGAGGGTCATTAATTATTGAATTGATGATATGATATATGATAAGGGTTGTTCTATGGGAACATTTTTAGAGGGTTGATTTTGAGGGTTTTAATAATTGTGACAAGTCTATCAAGGCACAATCTTAGAATATATCTTACATGGATTGTCTTGATGGTATTTTGAGACATCTGTTCTTACTATTGTTCATGGGGACACATAGATTAGGATACATCTTGAGGATAAATTATTCAAAAGATTAAATAATTCATAAATGAAAATGAATTTAATTTAAATGTTTAGGAATGTTTACTTTTGTGTACTTGATAGTTTATATATTCATTCTGCATATTGTCTACTATATATATTCACAAATAGGAAGGCATAGATATATTTCTGGTTGGATAATGGTATTCATCTCAATCCCTCTTTGGGTCATTCTTTTGAGCCAAAATATATTATATGGTTGTAGTTATAGATATGGGAAAGAACCATTCTACATCAGGTACATGATTGTTGTTGGAGTTGGATAAAATGTGACAAAGCTAATTCTTGTGATGCCACTGGGGTTTTTTATATTCTGTTCATTGGTCTCAGAATTTTATTTCCAATATTGTGACTTGTTTGGATGATTTTACTAAATATGTGAGACATGCGTTAGTTATTTACCGTTGTTGTAGTTTTTTATACTTTCTGGATTCCACTATTTACTTCTATTGTATGTTATTACAACTTTCACTACTGTTTACGATTTATTTCTGCTGGGTTACTCAGGAAATGAGGGTATAGATTCCCCTCAATCAAACCCAAGGCCTTCACTACTATTCCATATCCTCTAGTAATCATGAAAATTTTCATGGGTCTATATGACCAATTGGGTGCGGGGAACCTTTGGTCTACACTGGGAACCCGGAGGATACACAAACAAAATATTTTCATAAAACATATATTTTGAAATTAGAATTGAGAAAAAAAATATAATGTTTTCTTTTAAAGGCATAAAAAATACAGGAAAACATTTTCACATATTTATATTATTTATAGATAAAATGTATTATATAATTTAATGTGTAATTAATATCATTAATTACCTTTTTTGATTCAAAATATCACCATAAACTAATATAAAGAATAAATATTTAATATATGAAGTTGGAGGTATGTACATCATTGCACTCTTTTAAATGGAATAACTAGCATAATTACACATTAAATTACATTCATAGATATACATTGAATACCTTTCATAGTCACATTTTTAATAACCATTGCAATATATTACAATATCATCTTAAGAGAATCTAAATAGATTAACTCAATACATATTACTAATGCATTGGAGAGATATAAAGAGCTCAACCATCATAATTTTATAATAGAACCACACATCTTTATTTTCAAATAACACTAACCAAAACATAATCATAATATATCAAAACATTCATTTTCATCATTATACTAAAAAATATTCACTTTAAAAATACGAAAAACAGTTTAAGATATAAAAATACTCATTTAAAATCAGTATTTTAACATCAATATCCATGGGAAGTAGAATAATTTTTAATAGAACATTAAATCATATATATAAATCCAAACTAAAAAAACATTACAGTATTGAGAAAATTAATTTTCATTTTATATGATAAAATAGAACATTTTATTCTATTTGAAATTGATGAAATTTAAAAAATAACATAAAATATTTAAAAATATTCCTTTTCAAAATAGTTTTTGAAATTAAAAATTGAGATAAAATCGTCATTATAATTCATTAGTATTCAGATAAATACATATAGATTAAAATTTAAAAATACCCAAAAGGAAGAAAAATATTTAAAAATTTTTTTGAAATTATTTTCATGCATGGTTTTTAAATTAATATATACGTTACCACAAGTCTTACTCATCTTGTACATTAATTACCTTTATAAATAATTATCATTTTTAATTATTTATATACATAAAAACATTTTCTAGGATAATTATTAAGTTTATTTCAATTATTAAAATATTTCGTATAGTTAATTAATCATTTATATTCACATTAGATGTTTGATGATATTCGTCTCTTATGTCCAAAATGACATCGGAAGGTTGTAAATGGTTATTGAGATAAATATTAAATAAAAATAATTAATAATAATGACATAAATATCATTTTTATAAATAAATTCACTTTTAAACTAACCAATAATGTGGGATATTAAAACTAGACTACATTACAATCATAGATGCAGTAGGTCGTATGCACGAATGATTATCATTGAAAATTTTCAAGGATAATTATTAAAAGAATAAACGTATTATTTAATATATATAATTATAATTATATGATAAATATTATATTAATTCAATAAATATACTTATATATATCATCTATTTTATGTGATGATGAAAAATGAATAACATCGCTTCATGTAGGTGGTCGTCCACGTGTATACATGAATGTAATTATCATATTTTAATAAATGGAATGATAATAAGATAGATGGAATAATATTAATATCATATATATATTAATATATTAATTCTATCATTATTAATAAGTAGAAGATGTCAGGGGTGAAAGATTAATTGCATATGTTAGCGAGACTGTAATCCAACGTACAACCGAATTGACAATTTTGTTTTCTATTTTATTGACGTGTAGTTTCATATAGGATATTTCATTACCATAACAAACTATCAATTTCTAGTAGATATATTCTTATTATATCATCATAGTAGAATAATTTTCAAGGATGTGGTAGATTATTTAAAACTAAAATAATTAGTTATAAACCATACATCTTCTTCAAAGGAACTCCTTATTATTAAACATTAAGACATATAAGGTTGGGATTCTGACAAAAATAAGATATATATAACATTTTAATGGATTTCTAGATTATATTTTTTATGTATTTTCCATAGAAAATGTATTTTATGTGTGAATAAATTAGGTTATGATGTTTCCTATTATAAGTGAATGGATGGTCACTTTTGGAATTTTTATGATATTAAATTAATATAAATTATTTTTCATGTAAAAATGTCTCCATATTGAAAATATTAGAATATATTATGAGTATGAGTCAAAATAATCTCATAAAGATAAATTAAAAATGTTTTAAAATATTTATTGTACCATTACCTCTTTGTTATAACCCTATGTAAACCATTTAATACTTAATGTGATGTTATTAATGTTTACTCAGTTGGGGATTAGAAAACATCAATATAGGGAAAATACATAAATGGGTAGTTGTTGATATAATAAACCATAACCAAATTAGTTGGATTAAAATAATATTTTATAGAGTGTTAAGTCATTTGATTAAACAATTTTTATTAGAAAAAAACAATTATATCAACATTGACATTATTCATTCAAATTGTAATTAAAACAAAATTAAAATAATATAATTAAAATATATTTCACTAAAACATAAATAATATTTCATTTGTGTCTTAGAAAATTCTATAACACTTTATCATACACAAATAATATTATTTTAAATGTTTCTGAAATCATTTTATTCCATATTTTATGTTTGCACAAGAGTTATGACGGAGTTGCATAAGACATTAAGGTATTTATTTAATTTATAAAAAAAGAAATAATTATTCATGATAAAATAAAATAATTAATATGAAGAGGAATATTTATAACCAAATATATCATATGTTAATCGAATGTTAAAATTTATAGATGATAAAGAAAAGAGAATGAAATTACTAACATTTGTTTATATAAAATAATATTATGATCAAAGTCATTTTAAAATAAAATCAAAAGGCCATATAATAAACAGTTTTAATATTATAGATGATATGTAATTGTTTAATTATGTTAAAGTAAATTATAGGGTCATTTTGTAGTCTATATATTTTGTTCCTTACAATAATTACATGATTTACCTTTTATTTTTGAAACAAATATATCTACAGTTACTATTCATAATGTTTAAAATAAGAAGGATGTATTCATCAAACAACAAATTCACAATTAAAAATATATAATCCATTTTATAAAATTCCAATGATTTAAATTAAAATTTAACATGTAAAGCGTGATAAAAATAATTTTTCATAATAAAGGGGTTTTCAGCTCCAAAGTGTTATTAATAAAAATTTAAAAAGATGATTAAAAATTAATTAATTAGACTAATTTTATTTAAATTTGACTAATGTTTATTTAAGAAAAAATTTATACAACAATTTGTATTTATTAAGGAAAAGAAATGGCAGTTTTATAAAAAAGTACTAACAACGTTATTTTCACTATTCATTAAAAATTATTCTATTAAAAAAATTTAAACAATTTAACATAGAATATTATTCATATGAAAATTTCAACAATTTAATCCATTTAATGAAATATAATTTCTCAATTTTTATAAAATGAATTATATTATTCTATCAAATGAGGCAATAAATATCGATTTTTATGGAATGAATATATTTAATGAAAAAAATTTCATTAAAAACTATAATGAGTATTAATAAAGAAAATTTTATAAAGGATATTTATATATATTTCATATTATAGTTGATCATATTCATACCCTCAAATTTAATAAATGGGTTATTACAGTCATATTAAAAATAATATTCTTTTTTGTTTGGTTTATACATAATGAAGCATGTCTAGTATACCATCATATAAATATTTCATTTTAAAATGTATGGGTGCTATAAAAACTATTTTTTTATGATATTGTTAGATCACAAAGATCCTGAGGGTTAATTAGTGATCCCATTACTTTTTTCCTATTAATCTAATATAAAAAAAACCTCTTCAACTTGTGATGGTTCTTGGTCCACTCATTCTAACATAACAACCATTCTTCCAATGGAAATATAAAACAATTAGAATGAAATGTGATATTTATAAGTTTTTAAAACCCATTCCTACTCTATATCATTTTATATAGTCCCCTAAAATATGATTATCCATCATTAAAAAACAAAATCTGAAGGAAAAAAGACCAATGGGGCCTCTTAACCTCTATATTCAATTTAAATATATAAATATTCTAAAAAAATGAACAAAAAATCAAATCCTTATTATAAACACATGTTTATAATTTATCTTCTTAATTAGTCCTCCTATAATAATTTAAAAACCATCATATCATCATATGAACAAATTCTTCAAGATCATGCAATAGCTCACATTAATAACCAATATACTGGTCTTGAAACACCAACTATATTCGGAATTTCTATATTTTTATCACCATCTCACATTGACACTAGGATCGTATATCCTCCCTCCATCCTAATAAAGATATCCTACCTCATTCATACTACTCACAATACACCTAACCTATGTCTTCTAAATACATCATGTGTTATATCTGTTATATCCTTAATCGATCGCCCTAAATCGCATAGGGGATCATTGGAAATTAAATTCCCACTTTTCAACATCTTTTTGGTCATTCAGATATCCTATAAATTATCTTATAATATGTTGTGGTTAAACAAAACAAACATTGGCCAATTTTCTCTCATGTATAAATATTTATTTATTCATCATTTCAATATCTACAAACCCTTTAAAATAATTATATAATAAAACATTCAGATAATCACTAATATTGTAAAACGATTCCAGATCCATCCAAGAATCGTTATAATTAGTTCTCTTTATTTCTTGGCATCACATACTATCATTCGCTTCATTATAGTGTAGTGAAATTTTTTTTGTTCTATTTACATCAGAACGTCGAACACCACTGTCACAATCACCTCCTTCTAGTTTTTTTGGATTCCAGTGATTTATATTGAACATTGCTTCTATTAAATTCCAACACAGCCATAATTTGTGTCACCATAATATAGAAGTTGACATATGAATAACCCTAATTTTTCTCCATAGACATGGACTATCTCATTTTTTCGTAACTATATCTCTAACTTTAACACATATTCCATGACCTCAATGTGGCAATTTTAACACGACCATTTTGTGTTGACATGTCCCATTCACACCACACTGAGAACAATGATATTGTCACAACCTTTCATCATGTCCCATGCTGTGACTACCACATGCACTCTTTCCATAGGCTAGGGGCTGGCGACTTGCACCGAAGGTGTAAATCCCTAAGCTGGGAAAGCATTTTCTTTATAAAAGTAAACATACTCCAAAAAGTGTGCAACATGAAGTAAACACTATGTAATACTGAATACAAAAGAGTGTGTTGGAAATTAAATTGGTTAGTATACAAACCCAACTGAACAACATGTACAAGTAAACAATGACAAATAGCTAAATGAAATGGGCAGCTCCAAGATCATCCTCTGGCGATTCCTACCTGAAAGGAAGGTACATATGGCCACCTCCTCACAAAATTCTTTCAGTATCTTCCGTGTGCTGACTCGTCGAAAGGCCCTCCTCTGGGTACCGTCCAGTCATGGTGCTCTTGGCCTACGTCATCTCTATCTGTCGTCTGCATCCAACACAGTGATGTGCAGGGAAAGCCCGTGGAGGGGTGAGTATAACGATACCCAGTAGGGACCCATGAGACCCACAAGGTCTCACAATATCCACAAAGTATAAAAAAAAATAAAAATATACAATTACAAAGTATCAACCAATTATTACTTAGGTATATTCCCATACATATACCTATGTTACCAATCTCAGTTCGACTCCACCTCCAGAGCCCAAGCACAAAACAATTCCACAAAGGAAGTAAAGTCAATAATCATGATGATAATGGTTGAAATAAATGACTTAGATCAAATAGTTATTCCACCATAGTATAGAGATATAGATGAGCCGATATAGCCACTGGATCATCTATGAAATCAGAACCACACAGGATAAAGGACCAGCTATGTTGTCATACCCATATAGGATACTGGACCAGCTATCTCGACTAAGCTGTCAGACCCACACAGGATACAAGACAAACTATAATTCAACTGAGCTGTCGGACGCACATAGGATACATGAACATAAGTGAGAACTGTCAAACCAATATAGGATTCTTGTATAAGTCTTCATCATCCAACCCACGTAGGATTCCAGTATAGGAGACATCATGGTCGAACCCACATAGGATTCTGGTACATAAGTCATTGCAGCCAACTTTAGGGTTCCCACACATAGAAAGATCGATTTTGTCAGGGTCTACTCCTCGAGTCAAGTATTGATACATCAACAAGGACCTACGATGATGTATCTTGTAGTTCCGTCTCATCATAAGGAACCCAACAAGAATGATGGTGCGTCAATCGGGCACCATATCTGAGAGGTATAGGATTTTCCGTTTGAGGGACCCGGGTGGATTTATGCTCAATACACACTTGGTTGTTTTCCAATGTCATCCAAAACTAACTTAGAGTATCACAAAAGGACCGCCTCATCACAAGGGTCCGAGTGTCGTAGATGGAACGTCGTTCAGATGCGTTGTCTTAGAGATATTCAAATAAAGGTGGTGCCAGATCTGACCCTTCAAGCCGTGTGGGTGGGTGGGTCGGCCCGACAATTCATGGCAAGTCAGACCCGGTTGGGGGTCGGTTTGGCATAGATTGGAAGGTCTGACCCAGCTAATGGGGCAGCCAAGACCGGTGGGAAGCAACCCACCTACAGACCCAGCCCGCATAGCAGGCCATTCCGGTTTACCCGGCGGTGCTGAGTGGCGCCGCCACTCCCTGCACATCCAGCCGAAGCTCGTCGGTTCTATCTGGTGCGAGTGTCCCACACAGAAGACCACTACCTCCCCCACATTGTGCCAAGAGGCACCGTGGTTCTTTTTCCCGGCCAGCCAATTTGTTGGCGAGCGGCCCACGGTTGCGAGACGAAGTTCCCCGGTCGTGAGACGCCTGCAGGCGCAACGATCTACCAACCCGACATAACATAGATGGCCGGTTCGCCTAGCCAATCGGCCAACTATTTTAGGCTGTATCTCCTTCATGCGACACCTGTGGGTGCCATGGTCCACCAGACCAGCCGGCAGTAGCCGACAGGTTCTTCAGGCCGAGCGGCACGTGAAGGCAGGCCGCACTTTTGCTGCATGAGGTCGGTCTAGGGCAGACGCCTCTGGTCGCCGCCGCCTCCTATCGTTGCTGCCTCTTCCTTCTACCAGGACATGCATGTCCACAAACACCTTCTTCTGATGCAGTGCGATAGCACCACGGCCTATCGTCTCCTCCTTCATTTTCAATGCAACCATGAATCAATATAGGGTCGTCAACCATGCTCGTTCAGCCCGCACCCTCCGCATTAGGCGATAAAAATGGAAAAAAATGAACCAAATCATTACAAAAGAACAAGGGTATAATTTTATTCATTTAACATTAACAAAATCTCTTACCTTTATTTGAAGTTTTTTCATTGAAAGAAACATCGATTTTTGATGTCGGGTGCCTCTGAGGATGAATCGTCGTTGTTGGCGACATTCTTCATGGGTGGTGTCTTCCCTTGCAAACCTCGGTTGGAAAGGATGAAGACACATCATCGTTCATTGGTGGATTCGGCGTTATTCATCGAGATAATGGTGTTATTCATTAGAGATGTTCTTTGTGGCAGAATACTTTCTTTCTAATCCTCCCAAAGTCTCCCAACTGAATATTTGCCAAGGAAAATAAAATAAAAGGCTCATGAATATTAATATTTCCATGCATTTCAAATCAAATTAAAATGAATTCATGACACCGTAAAAATATTTATTAATTTTTGAAGCTCAATTAATTAATTAGTAGTGTTGTAAGATTAATGAGAGAGTGTGGATGGTTTAAAATATAAATGAAAAGAGAGGTGGATTCTTTAATACAAAAGGGAGTCCAAGAGATACAAAGAGGTTTTAAAGAGAGTTGTGGGGTTTGGGGTTCATGTGGGCCCCAAAACACAATATCATCCCATGAGAGGTTATGTGGGGTGTGGGCCCCACCCCAACATCCCTTTGGTAGATTTAACCACACCTATATAAAAATTTGTTAATCATATTTTTATTTTTTTAATTAGAAAACCGCCTAAAATATCTTCCAACTTGTATAAACTACAATTGGGGTAAAGGTTCACTTTTGTGAATATCGGTGCTGCAAGTTCATCGGTGACATCACATTTCAATTACGAGCACCTGTTCAAAAGATAAATAAACATGCATGTACTTTTACTGAACGTACCCGAGAAAAACATCAGAAAATTTTTTCGGGCACACCAAACCTATGAATCAAGTGTCGTTAGAAACTGTGGACTTGTAAAATTCCAAACAATTTATGAAAAAATTTCCCTTTAAATTTCCTTGTCTTTACATTAACCCCACCTCAGGTCTTTACATCCCCATAAAGCTACAACACACACTAGTGAAACAAATGGGGATACTGAGCATGTTTCTGAGCCTCATGCTCCCATGTGCTCTCCTGGCGGTTCTCGTGCTGTCAGTAAATGTGCACTAGAAAAATCACCCATCCTTGTTGGACCCACATTTTTCGATCCTCGATCTCCAATAGGACCTATGTGAAAGTCTCCCCATCATCGATGTCCAGCTTCCCATGGTCGATAAAGTTGGACTAGTCATACACGTATCTACTCAGCTAAGATACCTGGAAGTCGTCGTGCCCCCAGTGCAATAGAGGTGGAAGGGACATGTTATATGCCACCTCGACTACTCTACTAAGGACTTGAAATGGTCCAATTAATTGAGGAGATAACTTTCCACCTCGGAAAAATCTCCGTAGTCCTTATTGAGATGAGACCCTTAGAAAGAGGTTGTCTCCATCCTCGAACTCCAGTGACTTTGTCTTCTATCAGCACAAGACTTCTATCTGCTCTGTGAAGTCTTCATCTAATCCTGGATGATCTGCACCCTCTTCGTCTTATCTTGCATCATCTGTAGTCCTACAAGTATTCACTCCCCTTGGTCTATCCATCACAGAGGTGATTTGTATGTTCGGTCATACAGTGCCTCTTAGGGGCCATCTCGATGGGGGAGTGGTCGCTCTTGTTGTACGCAAACTCCGCCAAGAGTAAGTGATCCCCACTACTATGACCAAAGTCTAGGACACATGCACAGAGCATGTACTCAAGAGTCTGAATGGTCCTCTTAGTATGACCATCCGTATGAGGATGGAAGGCGGAGCTCAAGAAATGCTGCATCCCAAAAGCCTCCTGTAACACCTTCCATAGCAAGGAAGTGAAATGAGTATCTCGATCGGATATGATAGTCGATGGAACACGATGAAGCCGTATGATCTCTTGAACGTAGAGGCAACCCATGATCTCCACTGATCCCTGCTCTCTGATCGGTAGGAAGTGGGCCGACGTGGTGAGTTGGTCGACGATCACACAGATTGAGTCGTGTCCTCTGGATGTATGTGGAAGTCCCGTCACAAAATCCTTGGATGTCCCTTCCCACTTCCACTCTAGAACATCTATGTGTTGAACCAAGCTAGCTCTAACTTGGTGCTCCAACTTCACTTGCTGACTAGTGATGCTTCTAGAGACAAACTCTACTACTTCTTTCTTCATTCATGGACACTAGTGTTGTCATCTGAGGTTCTGATACATCTTCGCCACTCCTAGTTGTTCCGTTAAAGGGGTAGTGTGGAACTCCCTCAACAACTCCTCTTGTAGTGGAACTATTACCATGGTATGTCCAATGAAGAGGATGAAGTGCTCCCCAACTTTAGTAAACACATCAGGTGCGTGCACCAGGGATATCTGAGCACGTCCTGCCTCACATTCAATGTCATCATGTTGCACCTCTCTAACTTGCTAATAAAGTGGAGCTGTGACTGTGAATGACTGTAGAAAGGATGATTTATCTCTATCCACAAAGGATATCTGCAACATGGCCAGTGATCTATCTCCTCTGCTAATAGCTGAATGCCTGATCTCCTGCTGAGATCATCTGCTACATCGTTCCCCTTCCCAAGAGTGTAGACTATCTTGAATTCATTGTCCTGCAGGATCTCAAGCCATCGTTGATATATCATGTTTAGGTCCTTCTGTTAGAAGATATACTTGAGACTCTGGTGGTCAGAGTAGACTATAAAAATCTCGTCCATTAGATAGTGTCGCAACGTATTCAAGGAGAAGACCACTAATACTAATAGTAGGACATGGGTAGCATAGTTCTTACCATTCTATCTCAACTGCCATGAAACATGTGCGATCAGTGCTCGATCCTATATCAAGACACACCCGAGTCCAGTCCCTGATGAGTCACAGTATAATACATATCCTACACTCTCCTCTGGTAGCCTCTAGATGGGAGCACTATTCAACCACTCACTCAACTCTTGAATTCTCTGACGGGATCTCTCTAACCACATGAAGCATTTCCCCTTCTTCATAAGTGTTGAAAGCGGTACTGTAACTCTATAAAAGTCAAGCATAAATATCAGATTGTACTCAGCCAGTCCCTGAAAACTCCGCACATTTATCACACTCTTGGGTGGCTCTCAATCAGGTACTATCTTGATCATTGATGGATACACTACAACTACAGCCTTTGAGATAACGTTCCCCAATAAGTGAACCTCTCGAATCTAGAACCGGCACTTCAAGAGCTTACCATAAAGCTGGTGCTCTCGGAGTGTATCCAGTAACACCTAAAAAAGGTAGGCTTTCTCCTCCTTAGTTGTCAATTAAATTAGAATGTCGTCGATGAATTCTATGAAAAATCAATCAAGGTAAGGCTGGATGATCTTGTTCTTGAGACTCATGAACACTGCTGGTCCATTGGTTACACTGAAGGGCATAACCAAGAACTCGTAGTGGAAATACCGACACATGAAGGCCGTCTTCTGTACATCCTCATCCTGGACTACGATCTAGTGATATCCTGACCTGAGGACTATCTTCGAGAACCATCGTGCTCCCTTGAGCTGATCAAAGATTTCGTCAATCCTCGGTAGTGGTTACTTGTTCTTCAAGGTCACCTAATTCAGTCGATGATAGTAGACACACAGTCGCAAGCTCCCATCAGCCTTCTCATGAAAAAATCGGTGATACACATGGTGAAACACTATGTCGGATAAATCACTTCCCATGCATGGCCTCCAGCATTAACCACAGCTCATGAAGCTCGATGGGAGCCATCTGATATGCTAGAGTAGATATCGGTGATGTCCCGAAATACAATTCAATATAGATGTCTACCTTTCTGCGAGGAAGTAGTCCTTGAACTTCATTAGGGAAAACATCCTCATACTGTTCCACCACAACAGGAAAACTCAGCCTCCACACATCAACCAATCCGAGGATGAGACTAGCCAACTAATGTGTGATCCACTACCCCCTCCTCTATGTAAGTTCATCATGAGCTAAAATGCTCCATTTTCGCCGGTGAAGGTGAACATGGTCGAATTTGTGTGGAAACACGACACATTTCTCCTAATACAATCAATCTGAGCAATAATTGTGGATAACCAGTCCATACCCAAGATGACGTTGTAAGGACTCGACGCCACAACAAGAAGATCCCAGCCAATGATCTCACCTTTTAGAATAATCACACACTATCAGAACTAGTGTGTAATTGTCGAGTCTACTACCATAAGAGTCTCTAGCTGTAAGGATTGAGCCAACGGATCTGTCAGAATCTACAAGCTCTCAATAATGGCAGTAACAATAAAGAAATACTCACACCTCTGTCAATATGTTCTACATCAAAGATTGAGTAGAAATAGATGGTACATCGAATCATCTCAAGTTGGTCGTGGTTATAGGCCTAGACTACATGGAGCTGATCCAACCTTTGTATGCTAGCTCCCTATAGTCATTTTTGACCTCCATGTGGTTGTTGTGGTAGAGCCTTGAAACGTTGTCCACATCCAGCAGCTCGGTCTGATCCTCTGCCACATACACCTACTCTTAGTAGACTACCATGATCAAACCATTGCCTCTTCCTGGGAGGTACCTCGTCTCTCTGATGCTAATCTACATGGTGGGTTAGGTAGTCACGAGCCATGTTGTCCTTCCTGCCGCATGCTCAGCACTGAATGCTCCTCATAAAGCTGACTATGTCTTGTGTGCCCCGCACAACCGAACCAGTATCCTGGGATCACCCACCTAATGGCCTTGTCCCCTTGGACCACTGCGACATCTTTCTACTGCTGGCTACATAAGACTCCGCTATGTGTTGCCTTGTGGTCGGTCTTTCTACTTGTGACTGCTCAGCGAGAAATATCTCTGCTAGAAGGGCTCGCTCTAGTACACCTGACTACGTAGGAATGCTGAGGGGAATCGTCGATGTCTTGATGTCATGCCTGAGTCCATGTTCGAAGGGCTAGTCCCTAATTAATGGGTCCCACATCATATCCTTGGAGTAGCATGAGAGGTTGGTGAACCTCACTGAGTAAAGAGCTATTGTCATGTTGTATTTCTCCAGATGTAGTAACTATTAAATCTGCACCACACAAAGGGTGGCTGGAACAAACTCCACCTAGAATAGGATCTCAAAGTCTTCCCATAGTAGTGATGCCTCGTCATGCACCTAGAGCATATGGATCCACCATCTATATATTGTTTCATGTAGGAGAGTCACAGAAAGGATCACCATAAGGTCTTCTAGTGTCCCTACCAATCTGAAATCTCTCACGATATCCTCCTTCCAATCCTATGTTGCATGTGGTTCCGTCTCTCCCTAGAACCTCGGTGTCCTCTAGCATTGGAACTCGTGATGCGCACTCCGTCGGCGTGCACTATAACACCACAACCCTAGTTACCCAGAGTCGGTGCATTATTTTAATAAAATGTCATGATTACCAGTAATTAAGTCCCGAACGACCGATCAATTTAGCATTCATGGAAAACAGATTATATACGTGAATTTTAACTTACACATTACAACATAAAAAACATAAATAATACTTTTTGAAAACCATTATTCCCTTAGCATAACCCTGCATATCAATCACAATACACTTCTTAGAATCATGGGAAAAATAAAACATAGAATTGGGTGATCTCAAATGCTCATTAAGGGTAAGCAATACAGTTAAAACATTCATAAATAAGAATAATCATTTAGGGAAATGTATAACTAAAAAAAATCTTTCTAAACTTGAACTTTAGCATAATATGGAAAAAATAAAATGAAATAATTCCATTTACTTATTCACATTGATATTCTACTAGTAGAATAATAAAATGCAATATCAATAACCACTTTTATAATAATGAAATGCATAATGACAAACTATCATAACCACATAGTCAAGGCCTTATATCAAGACAAAAAATATGATTTTTTTCAAGGCCTTGTACCAAGACACTAGTTTCTCTCATGAGACCTACCGAGGAATCGAGGAGCTATAGCGGGCTCCACCAGTCACTTACAAAGTCCAATGCATTCCTCAAATGGATAGGTTTAAACATTACATTTACATTCATATTAAAACTAGCATACAAAATGTCAACAATTTCTCCATAAACCATAAATGGTATAAAAATAACACATCCATAGTCAAACATATCACAAAACCATAAATGCAATGTATTAGTTTTGTATCATAATAAATCATCTTCAAACAAGTTTAAAATCCATAAAAGTATGTTGATATAGATGAAAATTATTTGCAAAACTCTTTGAGAGTAATATCCCTTTTTCTTGAAAACCATTAAATGTCACACAATTTAGCAAGGAACAAATTTAAAGACATTTATATTGAATCAAAGTGTCCCATACCACATTAAAACATTTTAAAGGAATAAAAATTTGAAAAACATTCATGTCCATATAAATAAATCCATAAAACCCATTTTGAAGACATGGACATTAATGAAAATGATTTAGAGGAATAAAATTTAAAAACATATGAAATGATGTTTTAGTAAAAAAGATCCTTAAAATAATTCTTTTTAAAAATATTTTATGAAACATAGACATGAATATTACTTATGTCCCATTAGATATTTATGTAAAAACAACCTCGGATAATAAAGAGATAGTGAAATTAACCATTACAAATTTTGTAACTTACGAAACATACACCCCAAGAAAGAGGTATCATACAATGAATATGTAAATGATCCTAAATTAATATGTATTACACAATGAATACAATTATGGTAGTACATACACCACACTAAAGTTAATAGTGGCAGTATGGCATGAATCTCACAGGAATAAGGAGTGAGATGAAAACCCCTTATCTTTCACTTTCCTTTAGATGAGGGTATGTTTAACCTCTTGTATGAAGATTGTAGTATGTTATTAAATTAAAACAGAACCATATTAAAATTTATGATATCATACATTATTCACTTATTACTTTATACTACCCTTTTCATAATAATTTCCATGTTAAATTATCATTTTGAGTAATAACAACTTTCAATATCATATGTGTTTTAACTTGTTTCACTTGATTGTATCACTTTGATCATGATTTAAATACTTACACAATATAAAACCTGATTTATATATCATATATATTTATATTATAAATATTTATAATAGACATATATATGAAATGCAAAATGATGTTTATGGAGATGAAAGTCTGTACGTAAGCATAAATGCTGCTTCCATTTTCACAATGTATTGAAGAGAACTAAGTGAAAAACATATATAAGTACATATATATATATATATATATATATATTTCCAGTAGCATTATTATGTCATATCTTACAATAATATTATTAATATATATTTTTATATTCATTGATGAATTGTGAATGTGGAAACGAATCTCATCGCGTTGTGGAGACGGTAATCCGTATGTACGCACGAGGAAGAATATCATTTTCATAGAAGGTGTGGAATTGGATGGTATATTAATTTTAATGATACACTATCATGTTATTTTCATTATTTATATAGATATTACTCATCATTATATCCAACAAAGAACATAGTGTTGAATAACATATTACACCAAGGCGCAGAGATGGTAAGCCGTACATACTCATGCATGGTGACATTATCAATCATAAGATGGATAGAATAATGAATTTAGTTGTGAAATAGCATCACATTATATTGAAGATTCTGGGATTATTATTTTATAATGGAAGTAACGAATAAAAAAGATGTTTAAGATGAAAGGAACTTGGAAGAGTGTGGTGAAAACATTACCACTTCTTCAGGTTCTTCAGTTTGATTTGATCAAAAGGGCTACTTAAGATGCCTTTCTGACTAATGGAAGGCCTCTAGGATGAAGTGAGAGAAGTTGAGAGAATATTTTGGTAGGGGTTGTCCGGACCAAAAGGAATTGAGGCTATAAATTTTAGATAAGGGGGAGTTCCCTTTAATAAGAGGGGTGAGGAGTACATTAAGAAAATATAGAAATATTAGTTTATAAAGAAATTATTTTTGGTTTATAATTGCTCCAAAGTAGATTATGTAAAATCTTTGGTGGGGATTGGTTGAAAAAAAACATAACCAATAGGTTTCAGACAGGTTTGAGTCACTTTATTAACCATATATTTTACTATTAAATAATAGTTAATTAGTTTGACATTTACCATGTAACTTTGTATTTTTATATTATATGAATAATAAACATAATGTATACTTCTAGGTGACCCCCAAGTTGACCATTAATGATAGAAATATCATTATATAAGTCTTTATTCAGAACCATAGATTTTTAGGAATAGAATATCAATTAATAATATAATATTTGTTTTAAAGACATATTTATTTCAATTTTGACACTATTCAATAATTGATTTTGGTGAAAGTCTTATCAAAATTATTAATTGTATCCAATTTCATTTAAGAACTCTTAACCTGTCATATTTACCAATAAAATTCGTGTATTTCATAAAAACATTCAAATTATATATTGTTTTTAAAATTTATAATACCAATTATTTTATTTTTTCATTAATAACAAAAATACTGTATCATTATTGTGTCATAAATAAATTTAACTATTTAATGTATAAAAATTATTAATAAAATACCATTATGTAGGAAATAGTTTTAGATTTATAATGATTATTTATAGTATAAAATATAACATATATAACCCTATGTCAAAATTTATTTTCTAAAAGATATATGCTTTTTTCATTTTTGTATTTACTTTAACTTAATTAATGTAATGCGCCCCTATAACTTACGAGTGGCTCCATGGGGTCCAAAAATTTACCCAATGATGGCCATGGTCGAACATGTATCATAAAATAGTGTTAGGACACGTTTTAGAGTATGTTAATATTATTATAATATTATTTTGTTACCCTTATTTACCAGATTTACCCTTTAATCATGGTAAATAAAATATTTACCAAAGTAATTATTCAAAATTTCTAAAAATAAGATTGTCCATTTACAAATTTTTGGAATCCTGATTTCAAATATGGAATCCATTTTTTTAAATTCAAAACACCGATGTGGCCAAAATTAATTTAATATTAATTCCTGCTGTCAAAACGAAAAGCTTCTTTTTATGAAATAATAACTATCAATAGATTTATATTTGTTTATGTCCAGTTTGAATGTGAAATTATGTCCAATGACCAAAATTATATTAAAGGGTAAAAATATATGAAAAATAAACATTAAAACCACACAAATTCATAATTTATTAGTATTAATTATTTCGATTAAAAATTTTGTTTTTAATTAAAATTTAGTAATTTTCACTATTCATCAAAATATGGAAGTTATCAGTAAAGTACCAAAAATTCACCATAAGCTAACTTCAATATTCTGAATCCAAAATTAACGTCCATTTTGAATGATTAAATTTATAAAATAACAAAAATTGGGTATTACTATTCATAATGACTAGTTTGATTGGTTGGGGTGTGTGTTATAACACGAAGTTGGGTACAACACATGCTACTGTATTATTCAAAGAGAAGCGTATTGTGGAAGCATGGGGTGCTACATTCTCCCCTACTTTAATAAATTATGTCCTCGTAATTTATTACTTGTTTTAGAAACATGGGGTTGACATTTACAAATATCTTAGTTGAAATCCCACATCAAAAAATTGATTAATGAGGCCTATATTTAAAATAAAGAGTGGTAAGTATGAAGGTTACTGAAAATAACACATACTAGGGTTCCATGTAGGAAAACATGGATATGGAAGAGAAATATAACAATCAATATCTAATGGAGAGTGGTAGAGAACATGGCTATGAAAAGTTCAACAATCACAAATCCATAAATTTGTGATGATCTAAGGTACCATCTAGGACAACATTTTTGTTCTAAGATTATTTTCATAATTTTGAGGAATTTATTTATGAGATTGGATAAGATCATAATTAGATATACTTACTTTATAATTAGAGTTTTATCCATTAATAAATTTCTACCACAAACTCATCATTCACTCCAAAACATAATACAACGCCAAAATACTCTATTTGTCCTATTCGTATAGGGTTCCAAATATAATGAATTTATAATTCACATATCAGACCCTTTGAACAAAATAAACTAAATCATATTGTCCAGGAACTTCATGTATTTCAGTGGTAGGTGATAAATCCCAATCACACTTATGGTTGTGATTTCGATTCCTGCAGCTTTGTCTGACGCGACGGGTTGTCACATGGTCTTCATGTTGTGTTATTTTAAAAATACTAAAATAACCATTCAATCATAATCCATTCCAAACATTAGACTTATCCAAAATACTACTATCCAAACTCATTATAAGGCCCCAGCATTAAACATGACTTAATCTTGAGATATTTCAAGAATACACATGGAGAATCTTTTCAGGTTTAGAGTTCTAGAGAATTAGGACATAACTATTACATCTCCAAAGATTACAAAGTAGACACATCTACTCAGTATCCACTTTTTCCACCAGATAAAAACACTTTAACAAAAGAGTCATGTCTAGTTCCATGTTTAGACAGCATGACATTCCCTTGATCTCATCCTTGACCCTATTCCACATCAAGTCCTGTGAAAAACATTTCAAAACTTGGGATGAACATAAAAAGCTCAGTAAGGGATATAAAATTACAAATCGAAAACGTTAGTCCATGTATGAAAACATACTTACTCATACAACATAAACATTTTAACATGCCTCATGGAAACATACGTTTTATGAATAACTCATAGAAAACAAAAGGCATAAAGGTAACTAGGGGCATTCATAACATTCTTGCATAGGGAGTAACCCTCTTGGTTACTTTTGGAATACCTATCACATTATTTCCATAAATCTCTTCGGAGAAACCTTAAATTTTAACTCCTTCTCATTACCCAATGCATTAGAGAGCTATAACGGGCTCACCCGCCCTTAGTTTATCACGGAACCACCCATCTTCATAAACAATTCCCAAGAACCATAATATAATCAAAGAACATAACTTAATCATAATGGAATGATTACATTCCCACATTTCAATAACAATATAACATTTTAAGATATTGAAATAAATAATCCGTTCTAAAAACCATTTTCAAAACCATTTAAAACATTCAATAAAGAGATTTTTAATCAAAGTGTCCCATACCACTTTGAGGATTTTAACATTTTAAACCATTAATATCCATATATATATATATAAATCCTTAAAACCATTTTGAAAACATGGATATTAATGAGAAATATTTAACAGAATAAATCATTAAAACTTTTAAAACGAAACTTTAGTTGAAGGGTTTTTAACAAAATGAGAGACACTTGAATACAAATAATTGGGGAATAAAATTTAATCATAACTTTATAATATCATGATAATAAAGGGAATTTATGATATAATATTCTAAAGAACAATATATAAACCATATAAGAGTGATTTGTTGCATAAAAACAATGAATTCTCATTAGAAAAGTAAAATGAGATGAGATCCCTTATAAAGAAGGTATCCTTAAATTAAGGATAAATCAATCTCATTATTATGTGTGAAAAATATAAATACACCCAATATAATTGGATATTAACTGTAAAACAATCAAAGGTAATTCACACATATCCAATGGATGACATATTCAATAACTACATGTTGAACCCAAAGAAATCGAAATTGGGTTAAGAAGTTCCTTTACAAAAAGTTGGCAGCCTAACGGCGTCACTTTAAAATTCAGAAATGATTGGATGAGAGATAAACAGGGTATATTATCACATGTACATAACATTTAAAGAAAAAAAGATATACATTTTAACACATACCACTTTAATAAGATTAAAAGACCTAACAAGATAAGTCTTTTAAAATGAGGAGGGTGAAAGAATCCCTTACTGATTAGATAATCTTTTGAAACGTGCACCCCATGAATGTAGGGTCATACAATGATTATGTAAATAACCATAAATGAGATTATATTACATATAGAATAAAATAATGGCCAGTACATAAACCACACAAAAGGAAATAGTGGAAAATATATCATGAATCTTACGGGAATGAAAGTGAGACGAAAAATCCCCTTATGAAAATTCGGCAGCCTAACGGCGCCACTTAAAACTCTCAAAAATGGATTGAGGAGATCAAATAAGGAATCTCATAATATGAAACTAAAAGGACAGTATGGTAGAAATAGATATCATACCCCAAAATAATAACAAGGAACTAAAAATACTTGACATGAAAATAGAGCTTTTAAAATGAGAAGAATGAATTCTTTACAAAAATTCGTCAGCCTAACGGCACTGCTGAAACATTCGTAAAATGAATTGATGAGAGCATAAGAGCTTATCTCATAATGTTTACATAAATTGGACAGTAGGATTAATATAAAAGAACAACCTCCAACATACGAACATGGATCATAAAATAATGACGTAAGAGAGAGTACTTGAAAATAAAGAGATAGGTAGGATCCCTTACCTTCAATCCAACTTGTCTTGTTCATTTCTTTATATTCCTGAATAATAAACTTTGGTAAATTAATAATTTCTTAAGGACCTCCATTAATTTTTATTATTCAATTAATATCACATATTATAATGTTATAATAATTATATTATTATGTTAGTTCATAACAGACGTTTTTTGTCGATGTTCAGTACATGAGTCAAGAATGAGCTTGTTTGAAAAGAATTGTCCATGAAGTAATAATTACATCATATCCAGAATAGTATTTATGATTTTAATATCATATATATCCAGTATATATTCATTTTATACTATTCCATAACATTTGGAGATAAAAAGAAATGAAGGGCACCGTTCATGGGGACAGTAGACCGTACGTACGCATGAATGCTACTTCCATCTCTTTGTCATGTTAATGGAATTAAAAAAATAATTGAGATATATGTACATGTATATTAATTCCAGAATTATATTCAACAGTTATATATAATATATATAATATATATACATTTCATAAATGTACTTATACTATTACATAACATTTGGAGATAAGAAATGAAAAGCACCGTTCATGGAGACGGTAATCCGTACGTACGCATGAACGCTACTTTCATTTCTATTTCATACATTAATGGAATTAAATCATATTGATACATAAATATATTATAATTACAGTATAATATCATATATAATATTACTAACTTTATCCATTATACTTCGCACGTATGGCATTAACGAATCAAATCACTTTGAGGGGGCGGTAGTCCGCAGTTCCTTAAATGAAAATATCGCGTTTACCCATAATGGAGACCATGAAGGAGTTCCATAAATGAAAAATACAGAATCTTAAAGAATTAATAAACATATTATATATCATATATAAAAAAAGTGACATCATAATGGCCACCTTTGAAGGTGTTAGATGAGTATTGAACAATCATCGTTTCGGGAGGCAGAATTTTGCCATCCACCGAAACCGTATGTTCATTAACCATTAGATGTAGTTGTGTGAAAGTGTAGCTCAAATAAATCTTATAACAACATCCTAGTATATTTATGATACTGGATTTGTTACAAAATAAAATAATAAAAAGAGTTTAGGGGGTTGGAGATGCAAAATAAATCAAATGAACACAAGAGAAATCATTACCTTTAAAAAGGGAAACTCTTTTGATTTGAGCACAAATGCTTCTTTGGAAAGGGGTTATGCCCAAAGTTAGGCCTCTATGATAAGGAGAGGGATGTGGAGAGAGTAAATGGGAAGGGGTTGGCCGAGACAAAGGCTTGAGGAGTGTGTAAAATGAGGTAGAGGTGGGGGCCTTTTATAAGAGGAGAGGAAGGGCACTTTTGGAAATCAAGAAACTATTATTTTGTTTTCAAAAGTGTTTCGAATTTCTAAGGTCCCACATTGATATATTTCAAATATAAGATGATAAGGCTTCGAAATATACCTATACAATAGTTTTTGGACAACTGTAGGTATTATAATTTATATTATCTTTTCATTTAATTTTAAACCATTCATTAATGAGGTCATCGTTGCATCATCATGATGTTATAAATAAATTAATTTATTTAATGTCCAAAAATTATAACAAAAATATCATGATGTATGAAATCTTCTTAGATTTCCAATTAATATTTATAGACAAAGATCTGATTAGTATAACCCCTTTTAAAAATTGTTTTAGTAAAACAATTTATCTTAATGTCATTTTCACCATTACTTTAAATAAAAGGATTTAAAGTCATTTTCCCACCCAAGTGGCTCCATGGGGTCCCCTAAATCGACCCATGGGTTTTAAGGGTCGGCCATTACTCAACCTATAGGGTTAGGACAAGTTTAATAGTGTTTTCATATTATATTAACATCATTTTTACCTTAAATTATACTAATTACCTCTAATCGCGATTAATGAAAAAAAGTTACTATTCACAAAAAAATTATTTTCATCCCATTGAACCACATTTTACATACTAATGAAAACCATGTATGTTGGATTTTTAAAATTTAATACACAAAAGTGGTAAACTTTCATTTAAACAAAAAATCAGTTTGCATGATTACCACTTAGTCGTTTCACTATTAATCAAAAATTGAAGTTTTTCAGAAAATTACCAAAAATTCAATCTAAGCTATATTCGATATTCCAAATTCAAAAATGATGTCTATTTTACCAAATTAAAATCATATATGTAGAATTAATTAATTTAATAATTAACTCCCGCTGTCAAAACAAATAACGTGTTTTTAAGAAACAATTTATATCAAAAGATTGACATTTGTTAAGGTTCAATTCCAAGGAGAAATTAATTGCAAGGTACACCATTGGTTTAGATGGAAAAAATATATTATAATTTCACCTTAAAACCAATTAAAAAGATAATCTAGTCATATAAATAAATTAGATTAAAAAGAGGTTTTGAATTAAAATAGAACATTTTTTCACATATTCATTAAAAATGAATTTTATCGGAAAAAATAATAAAAACATACAAAAATTGAATTTTGATGTCCAAATTCTAAAGAAAGATTTTATTTGGTCCAAAAGAATTTATAATAGTGACCAAAACTAATTTTAAAGAGGGTTCTCCATCAAAAGGTGATAAATCTACATTTTAGTGAATATTAAAGTATTTATGATTGTAATTGAATTCTTTTCTTATTTTAAGCCTTTATCTTTTATCGAATAAAAGTAAAAACATTTCTTATACATTCTCACCAATACAATGGCTATGTGTTAACTATCATTTGAAATAATATAATTATATTATTGGTGTGCATTGTAAGATTTCAACAAAACTCACTGTTGCGTATTGGGTACACCATCGAACGTAGCATCCCTTTAAAAGTATATTAATAAAAAGAAAAAGTAACATTGGTTATTTACCTGGTATGTTACATCCTTCCCCCCTTTTGGGAATTGCGTCCTCTCAATTTAAAAAAAACAAATTGGGCTCGGAAACATCATTGAAAGTCCCACATTGGAAAAGGAGTCAATTAAACAATCACTTTAAATGAACTAAAGAGAAGTGCAAAGGTCACCCGAGTTATCCCATACTAGGATTCCATGTAGAAAAACATGGATATGGATGATAAACCAAGGGGTCATGTTTTGAGGGAGAGTGATAGAAAACATGATTAGGAGAAAGTTAACAACAAGAAAATCACAAACTTGTGATGGGTTAAATGGTATTGGATTCCACTGTTGGAAAAGCTAACCGACAACATGTTTGTTTTAAGTTACTTTTCATTGAGGAGTCTATTTATGAGATTAACTAAAACATGAGGAAACATATTTACTTATTATGTTGACTTTCAAATCTTACTTGATTTCTTACAAAAACTCATATTTTCTCCAAAGGACGAGTATTTAGGAAGACTTGTTCATACTAAGACTACTATGATCAACTTCTTGAGAATCACCTAATACCCAAAAGAGAACAATATACTTCCCATGTCTTTATACCCTAACCAAAACCAAAAAGGTCAGTACAAGACTAGATAATCCACAAAATGGATAATCCTTTATAAAAAGAACATCGATTCTTAATCTCCAAAATAACATCAGTTACTCTCAAAGACTCATGCTGAAAAGTAACTAACCTAATCATATATCCTCCATGATAGGTTAATCATTTCCATTGATAACCCAAAAAATAAACATAATATTGTTTCATAAAACCATCTAACCAAAAAGAATTAGTCAAACTAACCAGGGACTTCACGTAGCCTAGTGGTAGGCGATAAATACCAGTTGCACCTTGGTTATGGGTTCGAATCCCGCAGTTTTGTCCGACGCGATGGGTTGTCACACGGTCTTCGTGTTGTCCCTTTTCCAAAACTATATAATCCTTAAAACATTCCCCAAATAGAAATAAATCATCAAGAACAACCATAACATATTTTAACCCCAAGTTTGTCTCATGCCTTTCATTTTCCATTATAATATATAGTAACACATAATTAACTCAAAAGTAAGGATCATATAAACCCCAATGGTTACCGTTATAATCATTACCTGAGCTTCTACGTCGAGTTGGTTCTCTCATACATGTTGCATTAGAGAACTCACCATGGTTCCAGTGGTGAATCATGACTCCTTGATAGTTGGTTTAGAACAACCACATGATTCCTCATTGGATCACCCATTTCATGCAGTTTCTTAATCAGAAAACCTCCACTGTTTCAATCAAACCCATTGTCACATTGGTTCCTGTTTGGTCCAGAAATTTACTAAAACCAAAAAGGTCAGTGTGAGTATATCAATAAAATAATCATGTATTAAAGAGGAAGATAAACACTATGTTATTCTTATCCAACTTATCTCAAACTCATTCTAATAACAAAGACTCTATCAAATATACTACCCATTGTTGTTATACACAACTTGTCACTTATGCTTAAACAACACCCTAACCTCTAATGTTATCTAAACCGACCTATGATGCCAACTATAAGGCCCCAGCCTTAAACATGACTTAATCTTGAGATATTTCAAGAATACACATGGTGAATCTTTTCAGGTTTTGACTTCTAGAGAATTAGGACATAACTATTACATCTCAAAAGATTACAAAGTAGCCACATCTACTCAGTATCCACTTTTTCCACCAGATTAAAACACTTTAACAAAAGAGTCATGTCTAGTTCCATGTTTAGACAACATGACATTCCCTTGATCTCATCCTTGACCCTATTCCACTTCAAGTCCTGTGAAAAACATTTCAAAACATGGGATGAGCATAAAAAGCTCAGTAAGGGATATAAAAGTACAAATCGAAAATGTTAGTCCATGTATGAAAGCATACATACTCATACAACATAAACATTTTAACATACCTAATGGAAACATAAGTTTTATGAATAACTCATACAAAACACAAGGCATAAAGGTAACTTGGGGCATTCATAACATTCATGCATAGGGAGTAACCCTCTTGGTTACTTTTGGAATACCTATCACATTATTCCCATAAATCTCTTCGGAGAAACCTTAACGTGTAACTCCTTCTCATTACCCAATGCATTGGAGAGCTATAACGGGCTCACCCGCCCTTAGTTTATCACGGAACCACCCGTCTTCATAAAAAGTTCCCAAGAACCATAATATAATAATAGAACATAACTTAAGCATAAATGAAAGATAACATTACCACATTACAATAACAATATAACATTTTAAGATATTGAAATAAATAATTCGTTCTAAAAACCATTTTCAAAACCATTTAAAACATTCAATAAAGTGATTTTTGAATCAAAGTGTCCCATACCACTTTGAAGATTTTAACATTTTAAACCATTAATATCCATATATATATAAATCCTTAAAACCATATTGAAAACATGGATATTAATGAGAAATATTTATCAGAATAAATCATTAAAACATTTAAAACGAAACTTTAGTTAAAGGGGTTTTAACAAAATGAGAGACACTTGAATACAAATAATTGGGGAATAAAATTTAATCATAACTTCATAATATCATGAGAATAAAGGGAATTCATGATATAATATGACAAAGAACAGTATATACACCATATAAGAGTTATTTGGTGCATAAAAACAATGAAGTCTCATTAGAAATGTAAAATGAGACGAAATCCCTTATAAAGAAGGTATCCTTAAATTAAGGATAAATCAATCTCATAATTATGTGTGAAAAATATAAATACACCCAATATAATTGGATATTAAGTGTAAAACAATCAAAGGTAATTCACACATATTAAATGGATGACATATTCAATAACTACATGTTGAACCCAAAGAAATCGAAATTGGGTTAAGAAGTTCCCTTACAAAAAGTCGACAGCCTAACAGCGTCACTTTAAAATTAAGAAATGAGTTGATGAGAGATAAAAAGGGTATCTCATGACATGTACATAACATTTTTAAGAAAAAAAAGATATACATTTTAACACATCCCAACTTAATAATATTAAAAGACCTAACAAGATAAGTCTTTTAAAAAGAGGAGGGTGAAAGAATCCCTTACTGATTTGGGAATATTTCGAAACGTGCACCCCATGAAAGAAGGGTCATACAATGATTATGAAAATAACCATAAATGAGATTATATTACACACACAATACAATAATGGCCAGTAAATAAACCACAAAAAATAAAATAGTGGAAATTGTATCATGAATCTTATGGGACTGAAAGTGAGACGAAAAATCCCCTTATGAAAATTCGGCAGCCTAACGACGCCACTTAAAACTCCCAAAAATGGATTGATGAGATCAAATAAGGTATCTCATCATATAAACATAAAAGGTCAGTATGATTGAAATATATATCATACCCCAATATATGAACAAGGAACTAAAATTACTTGACATGAAAATAGAGCTTTGAAAATGAGAAGAATGAATTCTTTACAAAAATTCGGCAGCCTAACGGCGCCGCTGAAACATTCTTAAAATGAATTGATGAGAGCATAAGAGGTTATCTAATCATTTTTAAATAAATTGTACAATAGGATGAATATAAAAGAACATCATCCAACATAAGAACATGGATCATAAAAGAATGACATAAGAGAGAGTACTTGAAAATAAAGAGATAGGTAGGATCCCTTACCTTTAGTCCAACTTGTCTTGTTCGTTTCTTTATGTTCCTGAATAATAAAATTTGGTTAATTTATAATTACTTAAGTACCTCAATTAATGTTCATTATTCAATTAATATCACATATTATAATGTTTTAATAATTATATTATTATGTTAGTTCAGAACAGACGTTTTTTGTCGATGTTCGGTACATGAGTCAAGAATGAGCTTGTTTGAAAAGAATTATCCATGAAGTAATAATTACATCATCTCAAGAATAGTATTAATTAATTTAATATCATATATATCCATTATATATTCATTTTATACTATTCCATAACATTTGGAGATAAAAATAAATGAAGGGCACCGTTCATGGAGACGGTAGACCGTACGTACGCATGAACGCTACTTCTATCTCTTTGTCATGTTAATGGAATTAAAAATAATTGAGATATATGTATATATATATTAATTCCAGAATGATATTAAACATTTATATATAATATATATAATATATATACATTTCATAAATGTACTTATACTATTACATAACATTTGGAGATAAGAAATGAAAAGCACCGTTCATGGAGACGGTAATCCTTACGTACGCATGAACACTACTTTCATTTCCATTTCATATTTTAATGGAATGAAAACATATTGAAACGTACATATATTATAATTACAGTATAATATCATATATAATATTATTAACTTTATCCTTTATACATCCCACGTATGGCATTAACGAATCAAATCACTTTGAGGGGGCGATAGTCCGCACTTCCTTAAATGAAAATATCGCATTTACCCATAATGGAGACCATGAAGGAGTGCCATAAATGTTAAAATAAAGAATCTTAAAGAATTAATAACCATATTATATATCATATAGAAAAAATAGTGACATCATAATGGCCACCTTTGAAGGTGTTAGATGAGTATTGAACAATCATCGTTTCGGGAGGAAGAATTTCCCCATCCACGGAAACCGTATGTTCTTTGACCATTAGATGTAGTTGTGTGAATGTGTAGCTAAAATAAATCTTATAACAACATCCTAATATATTTAATATAATGGATTTGTTACAAAAGAAAATATTAAAAAGAGTTTAGGGGGTTGGAGATGCAAAATAAAACAAATGAACACAAGAGAAAGCATTACCTTTAAAAAGGGTAACTCTTTTGATTTGAGCACAAAGGCTTCCTTGGAAAGGGGTTATTCCCAAATTGAGGCATCTAGGATAAGTAGAGGGATGTGGAGAGAGGAAATGGGCAGGGTTTGGCCGAGCCAAAGGCTTTAGGAGTGGGTAAAATGAGGTAGAGGTGGGGGCCTTTTATAAGAGGAGAAAAGGGGAACTTTTGGAAATCAAGAAACTATTATTTTATTTTAAAAAGTGTTTCGAATTTTTAAGGTCCCACATTGATATAATTCGAATATAAGATGATAATTCTTCGAAATATACCCATCCAATAGTTTTTTGACAACTGTAGGTATTAGTGTTTATATTATCTTTTCATTTTATTTTAAACCGTTCATTAATGAGGTCATTGTTGCATCATCATGATGTCATAAATAAATTAATCTAGTTAATGTCCAAAAATTATAACAAAAATATCATGATGTAGTAAATCGTTTTATCTTTCCAATGAATTTTTATAGACAAAAATCGGATTAGTATAACCCCTATTAAAAATTGTTTTAGTAAAACAATTTATGTTAATGTCATTTTCATCTTTACTTTAAATAAAAGTCTTTAAAGTCATTTTCCCACCCAAGTGGATCCATGGGGTCCCCTAAATCGACCCATGGGTTGTAATGGTCGGCCATTAGTCAAAAAATAGGGTTAGTATAAGTGTCATAGTGTTTTCATATTATATTAACATCATTTTTACCTTAAATTATACTAATTACCTCTAATCGCGATTAATGAAAAAAAGTTACTATTCACCAAAAAATTATTTTCATCCCATTGAACCACATTTTACAAAATAATGAAAACCATGTATGTAGGATTTTCAAAATTCAATACACAAAAGTGGTAAACTTTCATTTAAACGAAAAATCAGTTTGCGTGATTACCACTTAGTGGTTTCACTATTCATCAAAATTGAAGTTTTTCAGAAAATTACCAAAAAATCACTCTAAGATATATTAGATATTCCGAATTAAAAAATGATTTCTATTTTACCAAATTCAAATCATATAAGTAGAATTAATTAATTTAATAATTAACTCATGCTTTCAAAACAAATAGCGTGTTTTTAAGAAACAATTTATATCAAAAGATTGACATTTGTTAATGTTCAATTCCAAGGGGAAATTTATTGCAAGGTCCACCATTGGTTTAGATGGTAAAAATATATTATAATTTTACCTTAAAACCAATTAAAATGATAATCTAGTCATATAAATAAATTAGATTAAAAAGAGGTTTTGAATTAAAAAACATCATTTTTTCACATATTCATTAAAAATGAATTTTATCGGAAAAAATAATAAAAACATACAAAAAGTAAATTTTGATGTCCCAATTCTAAATAAAGACTTTATTTGGTCCAAAAGAATGTATAAGAGTGACCAAAACTAATTTTAATGAGGGTTCACCATCAAAAGGCGATAAATTGACATTTTAGTGGATATTAAAGTATTTATGCTTATAATTGAATTATTTTCTTATTTTATGCCTTTATCTTTCATGGGATAAAAGTAAAAACATTTATTATTCATTCTCGCCAATACAATGTCTATGTGTGAACTATCATTTAAAATAATATTAATATATTATTGGTGTGCATTGTAAGATTTCAACAAAACTCACTATTGCATATTGGGTACTCCATCGAACGTAGCATCCCTTTTAAAGTAATATTAATAAAAAGAAAAAGTAACATTGGTTATTTACCTGGGATGTTACACTCATAGTCCAAAATTTATAAATAAGTTATGCATAATGAAGATCCGTTTTGACATGTAATTACATGTGAACAACTTCATCATGTATTATTTTAAAACATGGTAACATCCTAAATTACCATAAAACTGTATTGATTACATTAATGCTCTCTTATTCTTAATAGAATACTGGATTTACATCTTATATAAAAAATATTATAAACTCCAATAATGAAAAATCATTAATCAGTTTCAATGTAGTCATGAATATCCAATATAATTTATTCAAATCAACCATCTCTTAATCCAAAATCACTACCTCATTATCGGAACCATATTAAGGATTACCATTCATTCAACCATTATTTTACCAAAAGTGTAGCTCAATATGATGTCACATTTCTTATAACTATATAATCTCAAATCCTCAATAACATAGTACTGTATTACAATCCTTATTTATCTCCATAATTTATATAAACAGTATGTCGTTGATACAACACTCAAATGAAATAATCCTATAATAACAACATAAGAACACTAGTCGTTCTTCTTCATATGAGGTAGTAACATAACATGATTATTATCCAATAGCATCATTTGGGGCATACTATGATGATTTGGACATTGGTCCGAGTAGTGTCCAAAATTTTTACAGATGAAGCATTGTACATTTGAAACATTTTTATTAACCTTGAAGTCACTTACTTGGTGTCCTTTTTCTCCACACTTATAAAAAACCCCCATTTCCTTTAGTCAAGTTCCAATGTGTTTCTTCCCAATGTTATCTCATAAGGGAAAATTATTCTTTTTCTCCTTCCCTTTATCCCTCTTTCTCTCTTCCATCCTTTTCATCTCTTTCTTTCCTTTAAAGCCATAGGACTCAATGAATTCTTTACATATCTTATTATCACATGATACTATTTCATCATATGTTGAGAATATATGGGAGACTATTTCCCGTATAAATTATGGATTTATACTATGAAATATATAACACTTTTTACTCCTTGGATCATACGTATTGCTGGAGTTCACATTCGTTCTACTAGGCTCCATTTCTATACAATGGCATACAATAGATTAGTTTTTGAATCGATATACATAATTCCAAACTTCTAAAACACTTAACATAAATTTAATAGTTTCATGATATAATCCATAATCATAAAAATTATTTCTTTAAGTATTTATATGCTCATAAACCTTTCACAATAGATTGTAATGAAAATGAGAATTATCCTAAGAATATACCCAAGGAGTGTCAAAACTAAGAGTGCTGCAAGGCCCTTTGTCGTGCACCAGTTCCCGTTCGAGACTAGCTCAAAGTGGTGTTTTCAGGTTTAACCCCTAGGTACATCTATGCCAGAGCCGCCTCTATCGGCTTGTATCTTGACATGGATGTATTTCTTGGAAAACTCAAAAAATATCTACAATACCAAAATTCTACGAATTTCTTATATACTAACCCTCAATGTCTATCATAGTGTGATGTTCTCTAATAATATTTTATCAAAATCTGGTTTCCAAGGTTATTGCTAAACTTCTTCTAATACCAACTGTAACACCCTGACCCCAGTTACCCAGAGTCTGTGCATTATTTAAATACATTGTCATGATTATAAGGAATCAATTCTCGATGGAACGATCAATTTAGTAGTCTTAGAAAATTGATTACATACATGAATGTTTCATTACACATTATAACATAAAAAACACAAATAATCCTCTATGAACACCATTATTTCCTTGGCCTAACCATGCATTTGAATTACAGTACACATCTTGGAATCCTGGTAAAAATAAAACATAGAAATGGGTGAGCTCAAATGCTCAGTGAGGGTTTGAAATACAGTGAAAACATTCATAAATAAGCATAAACATTTAAGGTAGTGTTTAACTAAAAATGACTCTAAATTGTGAACTTCAACATAATATGGAAAAAATAAAATGAAATAATGCCATTTACATATTGACATGGATATTCTACTATTTTAATAATCATATTCAATATAAATTACCACTTTCATAATGATAAAATGCATAATTCCAGACTATCATAACCACATAGCCAAGGCCTTATTCCAAGACTACAAATATGATTTTTCCAAGGCCTTGTTCCAAGACTGTAGTTTGTCTCATGAGTCCTAAAGATGCATTGAGGATCTACAGTGGGCTAAACCCTTCACTTAATAAGTCCAATGAATTCCTCATATGAATAGGTTTAAACATAACATTAACATTTTTTTTAAAACTAGCATACGAAATGTCAATACATTCTATAAATACCATGAATGGTATAAAAATAAAACATCCACATTCAATCAGATCACAAAAACATCAATACAATATAGAAGCTATGTATCATATTAAATCATCTTCAAACATGTTTAAAATCCATAAAATGATGTTGACATAGATGAAAATGATTTGTAAACCTCATTGAGAGAAATATCCCTTTTTCATGAAAACATTTAAAAGTCAACCAATTTAGAAATGAAGACATTTAAAGACATTTTTTATGAATCAATGTGTACCATTCCAGTTTGAATCTTTTTAAAGGAATTAACATTTTAAAAACACTCATGTCCATATAATAAATCATTAATACCCATTTCGATGACATGGACATTAATGAAAAAGATTTAGAGTAATAAATATTAAAAACATTTGAAATGATGTTTTGGTAATAAATTCCCTTAAAATAATCCCTTTGAAGACTCTTTCATGAAACTTGGAAATGTATAATAAATATGTCCCAATAGATACATACGTAGAAACTAGCTCGGCTAATAAAGAGATTGTGAGATTAACCCTTACCAATCTGATAACTTACATAACATACACCCCCTGAAAGAGGTATCATACAATGAATATGTAAATACACATAAATTAAAGTGCACAACACAATTAATACAATTATGGTCATTAAATACACCAAACAAAAGGTAATAGTGGCAATATGGCACGAATGTCACGGGAATAAGGAGTGAGATGAAAACCCCTTACCATGCACTTTTCATTTGTCGAGGGTAAATTTAAAATATTGTATGAAGACCATAGTATATTATTAAAATATTCCAGAACCATATTAATATTATTGATATAATAAAATTTTCATTTACGGCTTTGTACTACCCATTTAATAATAATTTCTATGATAAATTTACATTTCATGTAATAATCGATTTCTTTATCATATGTGTTTTAACTTTTTACTCTTGATTGTATCACATAAATCATGATTTAAATGCTTCCTGAATATAAAACATGATTTATATATCAGTTATATTTAGAATATAAATATGTATAATAGACATATATATGAAATTCAAAACTTCATTTATTGAGATGGTAGTCCGTACGTACGCATAAATGTTGTTTCCGTTTTCATAACGTATTGAATGAAACTAAGTGAATAAAATATATGTAACTACACAGACACACACATAGATATATATATCCCATATCATTATTATTTCATATATTAGAAACATATTATTAATATATATTTTTATAATCTTCGATGAATGGTGAATGTGGAAACAAATCTCATCGCGTTGTGGAGACGATAATCCGTACGTACACACGAGCGACAATATCATTTTCTTAATGGTGTGGAATTGGATGGTATATTAATTTTAATGAGACATTATAATGCTATTTTGATTATTTATATACATATTACTCATCATTATATCCATCCAAATAACATAGTGTTGAATAACAAATTACACCATGGCGTGGAGACGGTAAGCTGTACAAACGCACGCAAGGTGACATTATCATTCATAAGATGGATAGAATAATGAATATTGTTGTGCAATAACATTAAGTTATATTTAAGATACTGGAGTTATTATTTTAGAATGGAAATAACAAATAAATAAGAAGATGAATAAGAAAGAAACATTAAAGAGGGTGGTGAAAACGTTCCCTCTACATCGGGTTCATCCTTTTGATTTGATCAAAAGGGATACTTAAGTTAGATATATGACTAAATTAAGTATTCTATGTTGATGTGAGGAAATTTGAGATAATATTTAGGTAGGGGTTGTCCGAACCAAAAGGATTTGAGGGTATTATTTTGAGATAAGGGGGAGATCACTTTTATATGAGGGGTGAGTGGCACATTAGAAAAAGATGGAAATACTATTTTATAATAAAATTACATTCGGTTTCTAATGGCTCTAATGTGAATTATTAAAATTCAAAGGAGGGGATAGGTCGAAAACAACTAAACGAATAGAATTTAGATAGGTTTGGGTCACTTTATTAAACATGTATTTTAGTTTTAAATCTTAGTTAATTAGTTTGACATTTATCATGTCACTTTGTATTTTTATATTATATGTTTAATAACATACTATTTACTTTCAAGAGACCCCCAATTTTTCCATTAATGATACAATTATCATTATATAATTCCTTTGGCCGAACCATTGATTTTTAGGAAAAGAATATAAATAAATAATATAATATATTTTTCAAAAACTCTTTTATGTCAATTTTGACACTATTCAATAATTGATTGTTGTTAAAGTCATAAGAAAATTATTAATTCTAACGAAATTTATTTAATAAATACCATCAATTCATATTAACAAATAAAATTTGTGGATTTCATTAAAACATTCAAATTATATTAATTTTAACATTTATAATAAAAATTATTTGATTCTTTCATTAATAAAAAAATACTACATTATTATTGTGTCACAAATAAATTTAATTATTCAATGTCTAAAAATTAAAAATAATATCCCATTATGTATAAAATCTTTTTATCATTCTAAGGAATATTTATAGTTGAAAATATAACATATATAACCCTATTTCAAAATGGTTTTTCTAAAAGATATATGCTTATGTCATTTTTGTATTTACTTTAACTTAATTAATATAAAGTGTCCCTATTACTTAAATGTGGCTCTATAGGGTCCCAAAATCAACCCAAAGATGTCCATAGTCGGACATGTACCACCCAATTGGGTTATGACACGTTTTAGGGTAAATTAATTGTATTATATTATTATTGTTTTACCCTTATTTACTAGATTTACCCTTTAACCATGGTATATAAAATATTTACCGAAGTAATTCTTCATAATGTCTAAAAATAAGAGTTACCTATTTACCCAATTTGGACATCTTGATTCCAAATATGGAATCCATTTTTCCAAATTCAAAACACAGAAGTTGTAAAAATTAATTTACAATTAATTCCCGCTGTCCAAACAAAAAGCGTGTTTTTAAGAAATAATAAATATCAAAAGATTGACAGTTTTTTATTTCCGTTTTAAATTTAAAAATATGTCTAATGACAAAATTTTTGTTAAATTTTAAAAATATATTATAAATATACTTTAAAACCACTCAAATACATAATTTATCACTATTAATTATTTCTATTAGAAAAGTTGTTTATAATTAAAATTTATTAATTTTAACTATTCATCAAAATATGAATGTTATATGAAAAGTTCAAAATATTTACCCTAAGATTATTTCGATTTTCTGAATCCAAAAATGATGACCATTTTGAATGATTAAATTTATAAAATTTCAAAAAGTTCTTATTACTATTCATAATAGCTAGTTCGATTTGTTGTGGGGTGTGTTAGAACTCAATGTTGCATACAACACATGCTACCATATTATTCTAAGAGAATCGTATCATGGAAGCTTGGGGTATTACAAGCACTCACTGTTGATGGAGTGGGTGGTATTGGTGGCCCTGTGGGAAGTGGTACTGCTTGTGCCTCAACTGTGATGGGATCCTGCACCGACGTCTCGTCACTCAGTGGGCTACCATCTCGTACGTAACTCGGAACCCTAGTTCGCTGCCTTCGTGGGCCAATCCTGAAAGAAATAGATGCACCACTGTCAAAATAGTGTACCTAATGAGCTGACACAATGGAAAACATTTTCAATGGAAATACAAATGCAATTAGTGTTTTTGTGCACTCAGTCGGAGACCAGAAGTCAAAGTCCTAGAGTAAGGATACGTCAGCTACCACACCATCACCGACATCTCCAAACTGATAACCACATCGAAAAAACATAACACTATTGCATTTAAATTAATCAGGTCCTATGTTCTGTGGAAGAACTGAACTCCTTTGATACCTATTTTTCATGACCCATCCTCGAGGCCCGTGTGGTGACTACCCCAATCCCGCCTTCCAAAGGCCACATGATGGTGACTAGAACCAAAGGCGTAAATCCCTATGCAAGGAAGGCATTGCCTTTATAAAAGTAAACAAACCCAACAAATCACACAACATGAACTAAAAACTAACTAAAACTAAAAAAAATATTGTGTGGGAAAGTAAATGTGGTAATATACAAACCCACCTGAACAACAAGTACAAGTAAACATGGAAAATTAGCTAAAAGTAATGTGCAGCTCCTGGATCATCCTCCGGAAATTCCTACCTAAATGGTATTTAAAAATGGCCACCTCAGCACTAACGTCCTCAGTCTCCTCAGTGTTCCATCTCATTGCAAGGTCCACCTCTGGGTATAGTCCAGTCATTGAACTCTCAGCATCTGTCAGCATTTTCCATCATCTGCATCCAACACAACGAGGTGCAGGCATATCCCATGCAGGTTTGAGTATAACAATACTCAGTAAGGACCCCAAGACCTACAAGGACTCACAATATCCAATAAGTATAATCAAAATAAGAAATACACATTCATGAAGTATCAGAAAATTCCTACTTAGATATATCCCCATACATATACCAAAATCACCAATCTCATTCAGGCTCCACCTCTCAAGACTATGCTCAAACAAATTCCACAAAGGAAGTAATGCCAATCATCCCGATGATAATGGTTGAAAAACATGACTCAGCTCACACAGTTATGCCAAAAATGTAGAGATATATAGGTGATCAGATATAGCCACCAGATCATCTATTCTGTTGGACTCAGACAAGATACAAGACCAGCTATGCTGTCAGACCCACATAGGATATATGACCAGCAATCTCCTCTAAGCCGTCGGACCCACACAGAATATAGGACCAGCTATAATTCTTCTAAGATGTCGGACCCAAGTAGGATACTGGAATAGGAGTCAGAACTGTTGAACCCACATAGGATTCTGGTATAGTAGTCATCATCATCAAACTCATGGAGGATTCCAGTACAGAAGATGTCGTTGTCGAACCCACACATGATTCTGGTACAGAAGTCATCGCAGTAAGCTTTTGGTTCCCAGACAAAGAAAGTTTAATTCCTGGATGGTATGCTCCTCGAGTCAAGTATTTATACATCAACTAAAAAATATGATGATGTATCCCATAGATTTATCTCATAATAAGGAACCCAACGTGATAGAAAACGCGTCAATCGGATTCCCAGTCTGATAGTTATTGGCTTTTCCGTTCCATGGCCCCGATTGGATTAATGCTCAATCCAAACCTAGATGTTTTCCAAAGTCTTCAAAATATCTGTTATATTATAACAAAAGGACCACCATGTCACAAGGGTCCTAGGGCTTTAGACGGCGCGTCGTTCAGACATGCAGTCTTGGAGATATTCGTATAAAGGCGATGTTGGGCCTAGCCCTTCAAACCTAGTGGGCTGCCGGGTCGGCCCGACCCAATTCGGCAAGTCCGACCCAGATGGGTTTTTTCCCGACATGGTTTGGTGGGTCTAGTCGATCTAGGGGGTTGGCTCGGCTTAGTGGGATGTGGCCCACCTGCGGACCCGACCCACAGAGCATGCTTGTCCGGTTCACCCGTCGGCACTGAGCGGCGCCGCCTCTCCCTACCCGGTCGGCTGAAGTCGATCAGGTCTGTCTCGCACGAGCAGCCTGCACAGCCGGCCACTGTCTCCCCCACATGGTGCAGAGAGGCGCTACAGGTATTCATCTTGGCCGACAGGCAGCCGGGCGGTTCGTCGACAAGAGGCCTGCAGTTCCCCCGCCGCGCAGCGCCTGTGGGCGCCACGATCTACAAGCCTGGCCTATCATAGCCAGTCGGTTCGCCCAGCCATGCACCCCAAAATTGTGGGCCACATCTCCTTCACACGACACTTGTGGGTGATGTGGTCCAATAGCTCATACGATAGTGGCTGACCGATTATTAAGCCCAAGCGGCCCGCTGAGGCATGCCTCAGTTTTCCTCCACAAGGTCGGCGTGCGGCCACCGCCTCTGGTTGCCGCCGCCTCCCCTCGCCATCGACTTCGGTCACTGCCACCTCTTATGTCTACCCTGGCCTGCATGGCCACGACCTCCTTCTTTCTCCGCGGTGCGATGACACCATGCCCTACCGGCTCCGCCCCCATTGTCAACACAACCAAGAATCAATGGAGGGTCGTCAGGCCATGTTCATTCGGCCCGCTCCCTCCGCTTTAGCTGATGAAAAAGGCTAAAGACGAACCAAAGCATTCAAAAAGAATATGGGAATAATTTTATTCATTTAATATTATACAAAACCCCCTACCTTGATTCGATGTTTGTTAGTTGATAACGGTGTCGACTTGATGATGTCGGGTGTGTTCGAGGAGGAAGCATCAATGTTGGCGACGTTCTTCCTGGGCGGTATCATCCCTTTCTAGCCCCGATTGGAAAGGAGGAAATGTCATTGTTTATTGGTGGATTCAGCATTCTTTGTACATAGAATGGAGTTTTTCATAGGAGATGATCTTTATGGAAGAACAATTCTTTTTAATCATCTTAAGGTCTCCCAATAGAATATTTTCCAAGGAAAATAATATAAAATGCTCCCCAATATTAATATTTCCATGCATTTCAAATAAAATCAAATGAATTCATGACACCACAAAATAATTAATTAATTGTGGAATCTCAATTAATTAATTAGTTGTGTTGGCACATTAATGAGAGAAGGTGGATATTTAAAAATTTAAAAAAAGAGAGGTGGTTTAATTTATACAAAGGGGAGTCCTAGAGTTAAAATGGGGTTTTAAAGGGAGTTGTTGTGTTTGGTGTTCGTGTGGGCCCCGCCACACAATAACCTTTCATGGGAGGTTATGTGGAATGTGGGCCCCACCCCAACTTCCCTTTGGTTGATTTAACCACCACATGTATATAAATATGTTAATCATTTTTTTATTTATTTTAATTAGAAAACCTTCTAAAATAACTTCCCACCTCTATAAAACAAAACTACTTTAATGGTCCTCTTAAGCGAATAACGGCGCTGCAAGTTCATCGGTGTCCTGGCATTTCAATTTCGAGCACCGTTTCAAATGATAGAAAAACATGCATGTACATTTACAGAAAATACATGAGAAAAACTTCTGAAAATGATTTGGGGCACTCCGGGCCTTCGAATCTGGTGCCTTCAGAAACATAAAACTTGTAAAATTTCAAAGATTTTAAGAAAAAAATATCATTTAAATTTCAAGGTCTTTACAGATATAGTCATGGTTATAGTGCCCTTATTAATGATCAATTATGTCCTAAATTGTGATCATAGTTAGTCATTTTTTGTTTCACATGAGAACTGGATGTTCAAAATGGAAACCACTATTAGTGTGGTTCCATTACATTTTAACATATAGGGAATATTCTTCCCAATATTGCATTTTCTATGGGTGTGGCATGTGCCTACCTACTCAAGAAATTTCATCATTTTATTTTTCACCTAACCTAAATATATATTTATACTAAAAAACTATTCTCTAAAATCAATCAACTCTAATATAATTTATAAAAAAATATAATTCATATAGAAACCCAATGATATCCTATTTTCAACACCACAAAAACATGTACTTCCAATAAAAATATATAAATTTTTATATATTTGAATTTATATTTTTTTAATCCCGTTTATTTATATTAAATAAAAATCAAACATATGAGTTATTATCAATTAATTTTATTTTTAAAAATACATTCTATTCATATTGAACCTATTTTGATGATGTAATATGGTTCAATAAAATGGTGGCATTGATTAATCAACAACAATTATATGTGGCCTAACTCATTATAAAAAACCAGGGAGATATAATATAGTTTATGTAATATTTTCAAAAACATAATCATGTGATAATATATTACAAATATATCATAATTATAAAAATAAGAGTTCCTCAAACTTATTTATTATGAGTGTCTAATGATTATCTTATAAAACAATCAACAAAAATTCATGTAAAAAACAAACAAGTAAAACTTTTTTATTTATGTCTCTCATAACTAACTCTACCTAAATAAATATATTTAATATATCCAAAATAATGGAGTGTAAATGTTATTATCAAACCAAATTTCCATATTCATCCAAGTTATAAAGAAGTTACATAATTTATAGAATATTTGGAATTTCTTCTCCTAAATAGATATCCCACTAACGATATGGGCATTTGTCATATCTACCATGGATATGTACTATTTGTTTAACTCATCTTCTTTACATTCAACAAGATAGAGATTCAATAAACCACCTAAATTTTGTTATTTTAATCATGTGATATATAAAAGATTAAAGGAATAGGGAGGGTCCTATAAGTGATTAAGTGAATATTGTTAAATTATGATCTATCTCAACACCTAGTCCATTATTTCTTCCAAATATCAACCTACTTTATCATATCATTATACATAATTGGATGTTTATCATTTTACTTCTCATTATCTTGATTATAGTGTGAATTAATTTTCTCTACTATGGGTTTTAAAGTATCATATGTTTCCTATTAATTTGGTAAATCCTTTATTATTTGATTTTTCATCCTAATTCAAAAACTAAAACTCCACCTTTTTATTTTATCGGCCTAGTTAAATTCATATTAAACAATGAAATTATTTCCATCAAGACCTTCCACAAAACCATTAATAACATTTGAATTTTGATCTTCTTTATTCATTCTTAATATTCCCATAACAGAATTATTGATGACTACATTAAGAATTTTTTAACATTATGTTTGTTGTTATCTAGAAATATATTATTCAATTGGTATAGAATATTTCCTATCAGTTACCCTTTGCTAAATAGGCTGAGTCGAAACTATTAAAACCGTGCATGCTGGTGTTTTCCATATCACCAACATTTGATGATTCGCCTTTCATCTTGGTTTCTTGGAGAAGTCATATTTTCGACAATTAAATTCATTATGAACCTGTGAATATTATGGATTGTGTCTCAAAAAGATATATTTTTTAAAGTCAAACTTCTATTTATGATAAAAGAACGTTTTTCTTGTTGAATAGTTAATTGATTGAGCAATTTGGTCTCATAAGTTGGGTCTAGTTACATCCTGAATAGATCATCCTTATCATCATGAAAAAAATACATTTTTATTTTTATCAAAATATTATATTTGATTATCCATTGCATTAACTAGATTCTTCGTCTTTCACTAATCATTATTAGGATTTGAAAATTATTTACTCAGTAGTGTTACTTAAAATTTAGTGTCTGCAGATGTTATGTTCCCTTTTCACCATTATCATCACCGCATGATGAATCTATACCATTATAAAAATGTAAAATTAGATTTAAATCATTTTTTAAATTGATATAATTACTATATGAGACATTATTCATTCTTAAAAGTATACTTCTTTTGATGTTGGAAAATTTATCCTTCTTCATATGTCTTTTTTGTGTTAAAGAAATTTTTCGTCTACATCCATTTCAAACAACTTATCCTACTTTTTTAGTAAATTATTTATTATTAATTTTATCGTAATCATTGAAATATCTATGGTATTGTTTTCCATTTAATTTCTGTTATCCCTTTATGAAAATCTTAGATAAAAAATAAATAATATCATGGATAGAGTCATCATTTATATGATATGAATTTCTAAAACTAGGAATCTGTAATTCCCCAACCCCAGTTACCCAGAGTCGGTGCATTATTTTAATACATTGGCACCATTACAAGGAATCAAGTCCCGAAGGACTGATCAGTTTAGCAGTCTTGAAAAATAAATTACATACATGAACATTACATTACAATTTAAATCATATAATACAATATAAATAGTGCTTTGAGAATGCCATTATTCCAATATCTCAACCCTTCTAATCAATTACAATACACTTCTTGGAATACTGAGAAAAATAAAGAATAAAAAGAGGTGACCTCAAATGCTCAGTAAGGGTAAGCAATAAAATAGAAAATTTCATAAATATTAAGTATGGTAAATAATTGAAACCACATGCCCTTACCAATAATAAACATGAATACTTTTATGGAATGAATATGAGCTGAGTAAATAATTCGACAGTGAAACATAAACATGTGAATTCTACTAGTCGAATGACGACATGAACCATCAATATTATTTTCATAATGAGGGAATGTATAATGCTGGACATTCAGAAAACATTTTTTCAAGGCCTCGACCAAGACGTCTAAAATGATTAAGGCCTTGGCCAAAACCATAAATCACATTGGGAAAGGGCCTCGGCCAATTCCACGTCTAGTTTTCTAATGAGACCTACTGATGCATCGAGGAGCTATATCGAGATCCACCAGTCACTTACTAAGTCCAATACATTCTTTATATGAAATGTTTTAAACATATCATAAACATTTGTATTAAAACTATCATACGAAATGTCAATACTATAACTATAAATAATGAATGTTATAATAATATCACATCCATAGTCAAACATATCACAAAAACATATTTACAATATTAAAGTTTTGTATCATAATAAATCAACATCTAATAAACATAAAATCCATCAAAGGATGTTCACATAGATGAAATCAAAACTATTTGTGGAAATATTTCTTTCATTAAATCATTTAAAAGTAAGATATTTATAAAATAATACATTTACATTGAAAACATTCTTATATTTTTGTAATGGAAGCTTCGATGAAGTTATAATAGCAGAAAATAGCTGCACCTGCCGTATAAGTTAAAAAAACATTCTTACCATAAATTTTTTGAAAAGGTCAAAAAGTACCTTGTTTGGAAAATGACGAGATGATTCCTTTCCAAAACGTATGAGTGTATAAATGACTTTAACCTATTTACTATTGAATAGTAAAATGTTTTGGAAGACATTTTTGAGAAACATGGATGTGGATGATAATGAGGTCCCAGTAGATAGATACGTATGAACAACCTCATATAAGTAAGTGATTGTGATGTAAAACCATACCTTGTAATTTTCCTTTTCAAGGGTGGGTTAACCTCATATATTATGGGGAAATATATGTTTTTAATTTATACAATAATCATTTATATTAATATGATATCATATATGATCTTTTATCATTGTTTTTTTAATAAAATCTTAGTATTATCGTTGTTTTGGGTGTTAACTTTCTCATTTTCTTTTATATGTTTTTTTACATAAGTCATGTTTGTTATGAATAAGTTGTATATAATTCATATCCAGAGTGATATGAAGTTCATAAACATTATTTTTAATCATCAAATGAGAATTAGACTCAGATGGATATGATGGGGAATGGATCTTATCGCGTTCGTGGAGACAATATTCCGTACGTGCGCATTAGCGACAATATCCTTATTTTGGTATTAAAATATAATTGAATGTTATATCATATATACAGAAACATTATAATGTCATATTAATTATTTACATCATTTATACTCATTATTATACCCATTCAAATAATAATGTATTGAATAACAATTACACCGCGACGTGGAGACGGTAATCCGTATGTACGCAGGTATAGTGACATGTCATTCAATTGACGGGTAGAATAATGAATATGGTTGTGCCATATATATAATAAAATCACAGTATATAGATGATACTATAGTTATTATTTTAGAATGGAAATAAAAAACAAAGAAGAAGTGGAAGAAGAAAGGAACTTGAAAGAGGATGGTGAAAACATTACCTCTTCTTCGGGTTCTTCCTTTTGATTTGATCAAAAGTTCTTCTTAAGTTATATTTATGACTAAAGGAGGTCTTCTAGGATTAAGGGATTGATGTTGACAGGATAATTGGGTATAGTTTGGCCGAGTCAAATGGCTTTGAACGTGTAAGATTGAGAGAAGGTGGAGTTCCCTTTTAAAAGAGGTTTGAGGAGCGCCATAGGATTATCTAGAAATATTATTTTATAATAAATTTATATTCGGTTTCTAATGGCTAAAAAGTTATTTATTTCGAGGTTAAGGTGGGGATGGGTTGAAAAAAACTCAACCAATAAGATTTAGACTGGTTTGGGTCACTAAATTTACATTATCATTAAGTATTAACTCATATTTAACTAGTTTCACTTTTACTATGTCTCTTTGTATTTTTATATTATATGGTTAATAAACATAATATAAACATCCAAGTGAATATAAAGTTGGTAATTAATGTCTTATATAAAAATATTTAAGCCCCTTGGCCGAACCATGGATTTTTAGGAATATTATATCAATTTATAATATAATATTTGTTTTAAAAACTCTTCTATGTCAATTTTGATACTACTCAATAATTTATTTTTGTTAAAGTCTTAACAAATTTATTAATTCGAACCAAATTCATTTAAGTAATCATAACATGTCATATTAACCAATAAAATTCTTTTATGTCATCAAAATCTTCGAATATATTTATTTTAACATTTTATAATTCCAATTATTTGATTCATTCATTAATAAGGAAAATACTGCATCATTATTGTGTCATATATATTTTTACATTTTAAATTTTTAAAAATTATAAATAAAATACCATTATGTAAGAAATATTTTTATATTTCTAATGAATATTTATAATAAAAAATACAACATACATAACCTTATGTAATTTTTTTTAAAGAAATAAGCTTCTGTCATTTTTGTATTTACTTTAACGTAATTAATATAAAGTGTCCCTATCATCTCCATGTGTCTCCATGGGGTCCAAAAATCGACCGAAAGATGCCCATGGTAGAATATGTATCCTCCAATAATGTTAGGAAACGTTTTAGGGTAATTTGTTATTATTATAATATTATTTTGTTACCATTATTTATCGGATTTACCCTTTAACCATGTTAAATAAAATATTTTCTGAAGAAATTATCCAAAATGTGTAAAAATATAATTTAACTATTTACACAATGTTGACATCCTGATTCCAAATATGGAATCCATTTTTTCAAATTCAAAACACAGAAGTGGTAGAAATTAATTTATAATTAATTTCCGCTGTCATAACAAAAATCATGTTTTTAAGATATAATAACTATCAAAAGATTGACAATTGTTTATGTCCTGTTTAATGGTGAAATTATGTAGAATGACCAAAATTGTATTGAATGGGAAAAATATATTCTAAATATACTTTATTACCACTCAAATTCGTATTTTATCACTATTATGTTTTTTGATTAAAAATGTTGTTTTTAATTAAAATTTAGTAATTTTCACTATTCATCAAAATATACAAGTAATCCGAAAAGTACCAAACATTCACCCTAGGCTAAATATTCAGAATCCAAAAATAAAGTCCATTTTGAGAGATAAAATTTATAATATTTCAAAATGTAGGTATTACTATTCATAAAGACTAGTTTGGTTTGTTGTGGTGTGTGTTAGAACTTGAAGTTGCGTACAACACACTCTACTGAATTATTCAAAGAGAAGCGTACTGTGGAATCTTGGGGTGTTAAATTATCCCTCCTTCATTAAATTGCATCCTCGCAATTTATGCTCGGTATTGGAAACATGGGGTTGACATTTAAAAATATCAAACTTCAAATCCCACATCGAAAAATGGATTAATGAGGCCTCAATTTAAAATAATGAGTGGTAATTATGAATATTACCAAAAATAACACATACTAGGGTTCCATGTATGAAAAATGGATATGGAAGAAAAATCTATCCATCAATATCGGATGGAGAGTGGTTGACGACATGGCTATGAAAAATCCAACAATCACAAAGCCATAAATTTGTGATGGCCTAAGGTACTATCTAGGAGAACATTTTTGTTGTATGTTCCTTTTCTTAATGTTGAGAAATTTCTTTATGAGATTGGCTAAAATCATAAAGAGGTATACTTACTTTATAATTATTGTCTTATCCATTAATAAATTTATACCACAAACTCATCTTTCACTCCAAAACATAATACAACTCCAAAATACTCTATTTATCATAATCGTACAAGGTTCCAAATATTATGACATACCATTTAGATTCGGAAAACTATTTTGTATCAACCAGTGACTTCCTGTAGGCTAGTGGTAGGTAATAAAGGCCTATCGCACTATGGTTGTTGGTTCGATTCCTGCAGCATTGTCCGATGCGACGGGTTATCCCCCATCCTATAGGTTATCATTTTCCTAAAACTATAGTATTATAATATTCCTAAAATAATCTTTAGAAATGTTTTAACCTTAAACAATATGATCCAAATTTCAACTTAATCCATTCCAACCTTTGTAGTTATCCAAAATACCTCTGTCCAAACTTTCTCTAAAAGGTCTCTAATTTCCAAAATCAATTGTAACATCAAATTTCCCAAACAAAGTAATGTTTCTCTTATTATCACATAATAAAAATATGATTACCTTCAACATATTAAAACCTTAATGAATACAACAAGAACTACAGTATAATCCTTATATATATCACATTATTCTTATAACCAGAATGTAATCCTTGTGTCCAAAAGCACCAATACATTAAGTATTCCACCACAACTGTAGCAATTGAATATGATTGGCCTTGATCCCTTGGCCTTTTCTGAGGTTTGTTTCCTTGATTCTTAGGACATTCATTTTCATAATTACCTATTTCCCTACAATTGTAGCATTCAAACTTGATAGCCTCTTTCTTTTTCTTACAATCACGAGCCTTGTGAACTTTTTCTCCACATTTATAACAAAATCCAATTCCATTTAGGCAAGTACCTGAGTGATTCTTCCCACAATTATCACACAATGGAAAATCCTTCATTCCCTTTTTACCTTTATCTGTCTCTTGTTCCACCGTTCTATTCTTCTCTTTCTTTACTTTATTGTCATAAGATTTAGAGAATTCCTTTTCTATCTTGATTGTACACGAGGCAATATCTTCGTATAATGAGAAGGATTGTGATACTAATTCTCGATAGATAAATGGTTTTAACCCATCAAAGAAATGATCAATCTTACTTCTTGGGATACGTTTATAATCTATAGCATACCTTGCTAACCTTGTAATGTTATCCTCATACTTCGCGACATTCTCATCCTCTATTTGTCTCAGACTCAGAAACTACCTTTCCATATCAGCCCAATGGTCATGAGGAAAGTATTTTTCGAAGAAAATATCTTTAAATACCATCCATTCCATATTTGATACATCATCGTCTTCAGTTTTGTTTTGATCCAAGGACCACCATTGGTCAACATCTCTAGTTAGGCGGTAAACAGCCTTGACAACTTTTTCCCTTTTGTTACTCCCCAAAGCATGGAATATTTTCTCTAAGGAATTTATCCATTACTCAACCACTAATGGATTTGTACAAACATTGAATGTCAGTGGTTTTTGCCTCTTGATTCAATCTAACATTGATCCTCTATGCTGTGAATCATGGTGCTCCATACGGATAAGGTTATTATTAATAACCTGAGTGAGTTGTCCCAGTATGGTGATAAGTTGTTCAGCACCAGTTGTATCACCAGCTCCACTATAATTATCTTGAGCAGGAGTGAATATGGTTGGGCCATATTTATAATAACATCAAAGTATATAGAATATACTAGAGTTATTATTTTATAATGGAAATAATAAACAATGTGAATGTGGAAGAAGAAATGAACTTCAAAGAGGGTGGTGAAAACGTTACCTATTTTTCGGGTTCTTCCTTTTGATTTTATCAAAAGGACTCCATTGGATGGATTTATGACTATAGGTGGGAGTATAGGATGAAGGGAGTGAATTTTAGAGGATAATTAGGCAGAGTTTGGCCGTGTCAAATGATTTTGAAGTTGTGAGATTGAGAGAAGGGTGAGTGCCCTTTTATAAGAGGGGAGAGGGGAACCTTAGGAAAAGCTAAAAAATTATTTTATAATAAATTCATATTTGATTTCTAATTGCTCCAAAGTAATTTATTTCGAGGATAAGGTTGGGATGGATCGACAAAAAACTCATCCAATAGGATTTAGACAGGTTTGGGTCACTAAATTAAACTTATCTTCAAGTATTAACTCTTAGTTAATTAGTTTCACTTTTACTATTTCTCAATTTATTTTTTTATTATATGGATAAAAAACAAACTATAAACATCCAAGAGAACCTCAAGTGGTTCATTAATGTAATATATTATAATATTTAAGCCCTTTGTCTGATCCATAGATTTTTTAGAATTTAATATCAATTTATAATATAATATTTGTTTAAAAAACTCTTTTATATCAATTTTGACACTACCCAATAATTTATTTCTATTAAAGTCATAAAAACATTATTAATTCGAGACAAATTGATTTTAGTAATCCTAACATGTCATATTAACCAATAAAATTCTTATATTACATCAAAACGTTCAAATTATATTTATTTTAACATTTATAATACCAATTATTTGATTCATTCATTAATAAGGAAAATACTGCATCTTTATTGTGTCATATATATATTTACTTTTTCAATGTCTAAAAATTGTAAATAAAATACCATTATGTAGTAAATCGTTTTGGCTTTCTAATTAATATTTAAAATAGAAAATCCAACATATATAACCATATGTGAAAATTGTTTTTCTAAAGATATAAGCTGTTATCATTTTAGTATTTACATTAACTTAATTAATATAAAGTGTCCCTATCACCTTCAAGTGGCTCCATGGGGTCCCAAAATCGACCCAAAGATGTCCATGGTCGAATAGGTATCCCCCAATAAGGTTATTACACGTTTTAGGGTAATTTATTATTATTATAATATTATTTTTTACCCTTATTTACCAGATTTACCCTTTAACCATGGTAAATAAAATATTTACTGAAGTAATTATTCAAAATGTTTAAAAATAAAAGTTAACAATTTACCCAATTTAGAAATCCTAAATCCAAATATTGAATCCATTTTTCCAAATTCAAAACACAGAAGTGGCAGATATTAATTTAAAATTAATTTTTGTTATCAAAACCAAAAGCCTATTTTTATGATATACTAACTATCAAAACATTGACATTTGTTTTTGTCTGGTTTAATTGTGAAATTATGTCCAATGAACAAAATTGTATTAAATGGTAAAAATATATTCTAAATATTCTTTTTAACCACTAAAATTCATAATTTATCACTATAAATTATTTTGGTTAAAAAAGTTTTTTTAAATTAAAATTTAGTAATTTTCACTATTCAACAAAATATACAAGTTATCCTAAAAGTACCAAACTTTTACCGTAGGATTAATTCAATATTCCAAATCCAAAAATGAAGTCTATTTTAAGAGATAAAATTTATAAAATTTCAAAAAGTAGGTATTAATATTCATTAGGGATAGTTTGGTTTGTTGTGGTGTGTGTTAGAACTCGAAGTTGCATACAACACACATTACTGTATTATTCAAAGAGAAGAAAACTGTAAAAGCTTAGGATGTTACAAAATCAATATGTATTTCCCCTTTGAAAATAATTAAAATTCTATCATAAATCTCTATTAATTTTTGAATTATTTAATTTACATCATTTCTTAAGAAATAATTTTATTATTATGTTTATCCAATGAAATGTATTCTTGATCTTTCAAATATGGTAATTTAAGATCAAAACAATATGTAAAATTCAACATGAGCTAATTTTTATTAGTTTTTATTTCAATTTTCTCAATAAATCCCTTAAAATTATTGATTATTTTGTATACATATGTTATATAGATATCAATATGTTCATCATCGACAATCATAATATCCTCAAATTTTCTCAAGCAGACTTATTCCTTCAATTCCTTTACTTTGATTTTTCATTCATTGATACTAATCCATTTTTCCAATATCTATTATTTTTATTGAATATCACTTACATAGGTGTAAACAATCACATATAAATAAATAAAAATATAATTTTTTTCCTTCACATCCATATTTAAATTCCATTATTCAAAATAAGACATATGATAATTTTCAAGAATGGGTTAAAATCCAAATGTAGCATCATATCTGACCTCAATGCCAGTTAAATGCAGGTAAGGAAGAATATTATTCGACTAACTATGATAGATAGTTTTAAAAAAGTATGGTAATCCACAGTTTTTAAAAAAATAGATTGTCAAATATTCTGGGATTTAAAAAATTAAATCTTGATTTCACATAACTTCTTAGGATCACATTACATCGATTAAATGTAGTGTGAGAGGTTTATTGTTATTTTTTATATCAATTACATTTTAAAATAAATATATTATATTATTGAAGGTTCTTATTCAAGAAAATATAATCTCTCAACATTATATAACATGAAAAAATAATGCGAAAAGCACAACACCATCAGTTACATTGTCTTTCCTAACATACCTACACTGTGACATGTTGGTTAGTAACCCAAAAATTGATTCTACACTATTATAAAAAAACATTGTATCATATATTCCATTATTTCATCTATAAATCAAATGAACAATAGAATATGAATCTCTTATAAAAAATTACTCGAAAAAATTGACATAACATATTGGTGATCATTGTACATCTTGATTGTTCCACCTACGAGAATATATGGATCATCATATCATCATATCTATTTTTTCATCAACATATTCAATACTATACATCGATTTTCAACTTTCATGACCTGAATCTTCAACCAGATTTAGAATGATTTGGGTTTTCTCACTTTTAACCTTGGTATAAAGAGTATCTGGGCTGAATCCTTCCAAATGTAGATGTCATTCCTCACAGACACTACTTTTAATGATCCTTTACAGTAACTTATAAATACATCATGTGATCTCAATTACCTATACATTTTCATATGCATATATATAATATAATTTTAATGGAAGTTAAATTTCATCTTATTAGAGTAATTTTAGACCATTCAAACTAACCATTACTTCTTTTAATTGTTATTGCAATAAAATGTAATGTATATATGTCATATATCTCTCTTATAGATGTGTGAATTAATTCATCATATTGTTAACTTAAAATTAATTGAATAATTCTAGTATAATTGCATAAAACTAAATCACAGGATTTTGGAATCATTACCGATTCTTAAAACTCTCATCATAAATAGATCTACCAATTTTGATATGTAACCTTTAGAAATTCCATTCACTATGGTTTGGTGATTAACCCTTTGTCATATTGAATTCAACATACTAGTCATTATGGGTGTGGTCACCTCCTTATGTCCATTTCATCTTGAAGTACTCTATATCATCAGTGTATAAAAAAAACTGCCACACCCATAATGAGATTCCTCATTCTATATAAGAATAATATTCAATCTCTATGCCTAAATAGATGTGGTGTATCTTGTGTTGGATATTTAAATAAATAGACATTCAATACTCATCATATCCTCTCTATGACAATTTTAACTTGTTTATTTGGTAGAGGAAAATATTATTCACACAACACCTTGCTCCATAGTGGTTAATGATCAAATATCCATTTATAATTCTCAATTATGTATTCATATTCACCTATAATAGACAAATCCATGTTTTATAGGATAAATGAATGTTCACCACGAGGATCACTGTAGGCATAGTCCCATTCTAGTTTCCCATAATTATCATGTTCTTCTCAAAATGCCCTATGTAATGAATTTTTCATGAACCTTCCATTAATAATAATCTTCTTCATTAAATTATTCATCTCATATCAACATATATTAACATCAGAACAATATTATCCAATTTAAACCAACTCATATGTTATTTAATGAATCTAAAATTAATCCAACATTCCAAAAATATTTCATGACATATAATTTATTTTCTTATATGATAATATCATGTAAGATAAGCATATATGATTATTTATGATAATTAATTTTATGATGGTTCATTATTCCATTTATTAATCATTATCATTTATTAAGTGACACAATGCATTATAATTTTATTTGATGGGTGAGGATTGGAATTTGATATCCCATAAGTGTACAGATAGGTCTCATGAAGCTACTAAGATATGGTAATGGGAGTATCCTTATACTTTATATATGATTCCATGGAACAAGACCTTGATGATATGTTTATGGCTGATGTCATTATGAATTCCCATTATTTAAATTAGTTATTTTTTATCAATTCAAAACTTTTTTTAAAATGAAATATAGGGATGTATTATACTCAAATATCCAAATATTATTTTTTTATTTTAACATATTGTTGATTTCATACTTATTAATGATACCATTCATAGAATGTTACCCCTTAATAAGCATCAACTATCATCTGTTTGTATTGTTTTCAATTTACATTGGACACATGATGTGAACTGCATTTCAGTTATGTATTTTCACGGAGAAATATTAATTCTTCCTATATTTATTTTATTTTTCCTAACAATTCAGTGAAATTTAATGTAATGCTCATTTATATATCATATTCTCGAGAATTCTTAATTCATATATCCTAAGTATATTTGTTTATGCAGACAATATTATTCTAATAATAATAACAACAAATCTAAGTTACCAGTGTTAGTTTGTAATTTTTTTATCATAATAATATTATTAAAAATCATACTACCATTATTAAGAATAAAATAGTAAGATAACTCAAATCATTCAAAAAACCAAAATGCCATTCTAGAAATTTTTCTAAATCTCCTAGAATAATTTAATAATTTAATTTAATTTTTTATACTAGTATTTATATTTCATAGTTTTTTTCATGGACTAATTAAATAAATTACATTTTATTTAAATTGAACCACATTAATGAATTGGAAACTATTTCAACACACATAATCAGTATTGAAATTTCACTCTTGATATAATCAGTAAATATATTTTTGGAGAAAAATAGATTATGAATGTATGTGGAAAGTTGATCAATGTTTTAACCAATAACAATTAAAATATTGAAGAATATATTTATCCTTAATATATGATAGTAATTTTTGATTGTTTCATGAGGCAAGAACCTATAGCACTCAGAAAAATAATTAATATATTAGTGTAAAAGTAGTGGATCAAGTCATTTAAAAACCTAATCCTTGATTTGGGATGTTATGAATGATATAATTATATTATATCTTTATAATATCAATGTCGATATTTTGATGAAATTTTTTCTGTGATTTAAAACACCAACATGTTCAAAGATAAAAAAAATGTACTAAATTTCATTTATTGGTATAAACATTAAAAATCATTTTCCCTATTATCAATGAGTTAATATATAAAGTAAATTACTGAAGTGTATAAAATATAAGTTTGTGTTTGTGGATGAATGTAAATCTAGATGTACAAGGTTAGTGAAGCATTCTATGAATTATGTACCCAATTTTAATGAAAGTCTAATAAATGCTTCATTGAGTTGAATCCATTCATTAGAAGGGAATCAACATATAAATTTTATTATTCATAACAAAGGATTGTAAAAAACTTCAATAAATATTAATAAATTATTCTCAAATTCATTTACATTTAATGAAAACAAAGACAACAATATGTCACTTGAGTGATATGATGAAATAAATTTGGGAATAGAATGTTAGGGTATAATTATTGTGTTCTTATAAATTTTGTAAAAGCATCTTGGGGTATGCTTTAAGGGCATGTGGGATTGAATTATGTATTGAAATAAAGGACACAGGTATAAATATGTAGTGGGAAATTGAGAAGTTTCAAATATATAATGCATCAATTATTATAAGATATGTAACTATTGGAATAAATTACCAATGAAATTAATGAATATATTCTATAAGTGGTGGAGGTAGAATGATCGAGATTAATCAATTTCCAAAGTAGAATTGAAAATTCCAAATTATCTCGTTCTAGGTAAATTGATGAAACACAATGATTTATATAATATAGTATTTTTTTATGGATCTATTCACTCAATAGATTCGTGCATGTATTCTATGGACATTAAATCATCCCTTAATATGCTAGGAAAAATGATTTTTTGTTATATTCAATGGTTCAAATTACATGAAATAAAAATTATGATGACTTCTCTCTATTAATATACATAGAGATACAATAGTTAGGGATTTATAGGTAATAACTATGGTTGAGTTTGATATAGTCATTGTTTTGGAATGGATCTAAATATATAATGGAATATTTTATTATTTAGGGAATGTAGTTTCAAAAATTAAGGCAAAAAATAATCCCTTGTTTTTAAAGGAAATACATATTTTCCTAACTTATATTTTGTACCATATATAGCATATCATTTTAATGAAATTATATGAGAATATTAATCAAATAATTATGTTATTTGGTAATAATAAATATATTATTAGGAATTATATTCATTCATTTCATGAATAACATCTGAGATATCCACTTTTTAATGAAATTTATTTCATAGTTATCCTTATCCTATATTTAACAATAATTCCAAATCCTATATATTTAATAGACCATATAATGACACAACCTTCAACATTACATTATATTGAGATAAGTCATTATTTTTATAACGTTCCGGTTCCAGAAGACACCAAAAGGCGCCCTATACCCGGTTGGTCCCATGGCCTCCAGGTCATTTCCCAGAATTCCAGAGGCTGCTAACTAGCAGAGATGGACTTGGGTGTGATAGTGGGGAAACTATGCCCTCATTGGAAGAGTACACAGTGAATGAGAAAAACAATAAAAAATTGTGGAAGTTGTAAACAATCCATAATAAATAAGATAATCAATAGGATCACACACACATATATAAAATTCATGATACATATGTCTAAGAAAGGATACAAACAAGTCACAATGCAGGATATACAAACAGTATTAAAAACAAGTAAAAAATAAAGATAAACAACTCCTCAGCATCACAATCCTATGCCTTGTTTTATTCTGTCCAGATCCACAGCACGTCGAGTACCTGAAGGCGAAGGGCCCTTGCCCTTGTCTATACCTGCATCAATATTGTCTATTTGAACCCAAAAGAATGACCCGAACTGAGTGTGAGACTATATCCTAGTAGAAAACCACAGAAAGATCTGTCCTTAATAGTCAATGAATATATGGCAGGTAAAAGTACAGTAAATAGTAAACATGAACATACTGAACAATAAACAATCCACAGTTCCAAATTCAAGCAACAACTAACAAGAAGTAAAGCACAATAGGTAACCCTTCGGGAAGTACTCACATCCATCCCCTCTAGTATTACCTAACATGTACCACCATCTTTATAGGCCGTTCTCTAAGCCTAAACCTTTTCGTTTGGTCATACAGGATTATAAAGACTCTACAAAGAAGCACATGTAGCCAACTCCCCTTATACTCTAGGGTACTCAAGAACACTCTGAGGAAGCTCAAAAAGTCAATTACCCTTATTGCCCCAAGGATAAAGACTCTCGGAAGAAGCACAGTCGTTCAATTCCCCTTATATAACAGGTCATTCATAGACACTTTGAGGAAGCTCACATAGTTAATCCCTATTATATCCTATTGTAATCAGGTGTTTCAAACAAAGTAAATAGAGACCCTCTGAGGAATCTCACACGGACTATCCCCGTGTAGTCTAAAGTAGTCATGGACTCTCGGATGAAGCTCTCACGATATATCCCCTTATAGCCCAATGTAATCCTTGGCTCTCTGAGGATGCTCACATGGTCATTCTTCGTATAGCCTAAAACACAAATACTCTCTGAGGAAGCTCACTCGGTCAATCCCCTTATAGTCTACTATACCCGGTTCACATGGAAATGTGTAGGATAAAGACATAGAAATAAAATATGTCCAAAGTAGACTTACATAAATACATTGCTAAACAGTTCTACATTCTATTAACCATTTCTGTAAACATTTCCCCATCCTACTATAATAGGCATAGAAACAGAAAAAGCAACCGAGGAAAAACAGGACAAAACCGTAAAAAACAGAACGTGTATGGAAAGAACCTCAAAAGAATAGCATTTCAACCATATTCATTTAAAGACATCCTCTACCCAAGAATACTAGCATGGAAGGCATACAACAAGGTTAAAATGGTAAACACACAATACCCTGCTCAAGGGTATTTGTGGAATTTGCACATACTATTCAAAGATGTTCAACAGAAAGGAAAAAACCACTAACCTCAGGTTTGGGAGATCAATAAAATTGAACAATAGAGATTGAAACTCCTTAGAACGTCATATATTTATGAAAACGTAAAAAATGTTCAACCCCCCATTACTTGGAAATGAGGAGGAATTGGAAAAATATGCTCTGTAAGAAGGTAGAGCTTACCACTGTGATTCCAACACACTCAATGGTGTTCAAATCAGAGAAAGGATGGAGGATCAGGGCCTTATAGAAGATCTGTTGATGCACGGTGCTCTTAGATGAATGAAACCAAGAAGGGGTGGTTTCTGTCTGTCAGACGCAACCTGTGTGCTTTTAATGAATAAAAAACAAAGTGCATGGTGTGTACATTTGATGTACAAAACATGTACTATCTCTTTCTATACTCTTCTTTAGGAAGCCTCCACATCACCCATACATGGACGTGTGTGTTTCCATGACACAACTAGCCAACGACCTCTAGAGGCATCACAGTGCATGGTGTGTAATTATAAAGTACACGATGTGTGCTTTGAAAATTTCCATATTTTACTTTTTTCCAAAAAACGAACAAAAAAAGAAAAACATACCTAAATAGAATATACTGGTTCTTAGAAACATCCCCGCTAAAATATATTCATCACAAAATTTCCTTAGTGTGTTGTAGAAGAAGAAACCCCGAACAGCTCCAACCACTGTGCTCGTACATCGACCTCCCTCTCCCATGTCTCATACTCTACCCGCATGTGCTTCCACAGCTCCCATACATGAGGAACAGACCATCCACAGAGAACATTTAAACTATGATAGACAAATAGGATCTGATGCTTCTCAAACAACACATCCACCTCGAGCTCAAACTCATCGTGTTGAAGATATGTGATGGGTATGAAATTTAATATCGGTGCTGAGAAACGTGGAAGACGTCATGCATAGCCCGATACCTCTGAGTTAACTGAAACCGATAGGTAAGTGGCCCAACTCTCTTCAATACCTCCAATGGCCCGATGTACCTCGGTGAACGCTTAACATATCTTCTAATCCTCATTTTCCTAAACATCATTGTGACACACAAGAAAACATGATCGCTGAACTTGAAATCTAGGGGTCATCTTTTCCAATCAGCATATGTTTTATGTCGAGACTGTACAGTAGTCATCATCTTCTGAATCAACTCTATCAGCTCTGTGGTCTCCTGGACAAGACGAGAACCCAACAATTCAGCCTCTCCTACATCCATATAAAATAAGGGTGATCAACATGGCCTACTCTATAATTCCTCATAAGGTGCCATCTGAATAGTTTCTTGAAAACTAATATTCTATGGAAACACTACAAGTGGTATATACTTCTCAAAAGAACCTCCAAAGTCCAGAATGCAAGCTCGGATGATATACTCATGCACCTGAATCGTACTCTTGGATTGGCTATCTGTCCAGGGAATGTATGTTCTATTCATACGTAACTGTGTACCCAAATCCTTCTGAAACCCCTGATAGAACTATGAAGTAAAACACACATCCTTGTCTAAAACAATGGATTTGTGGAACACCATATTGATGTACAGTATCTCAGATGTACAGCCATCACATCTCATCAACACTGATGGACTCTTTGATTGGAAAGAAGTGAGAAACCATCGTAACCCTGCCAATTTCAACCCAAACAACATCATTCCGTCAATGCAACCTCAGAAAACCAGACACGAAGTCCATCGCGACAATGTTCCACATCCACTCCTGAATGGGTAACTACTGCAAAAGACCTCCTGGTTACTGATTTTCTACTTTCACCTACTCACAAGTGGAAAACCTCATGAAAAAACAATGAACATCTCTCTTCATACCTGGCCACCAATAATGGCGGTGTAGATCACAATACATCTTGGTGACTCCAGGATGAACAACCCAAACTGAGGAATGAAAATCTCATACCACCTCCTTGCGTATGTCTGTCGACATGAATACGCATTCTTAGAAATGCACGATATTATACCTGCATGTTGTCCATACAAGAAGAGGGTCCTCTCCTGACACACTCTCCCACCAGAGTAGGCCTTTTGATCATGATTGATGTATCATCTGTATCTGTTCGAGAAGAGTAGAGGTAACGGCTACAGAAGATAAAAATGTCTGCCCATGTCTGTCGTGCACCTCCAAATGCATCTCAAAGAACATAGCCATAAAATGACACTCACCACTGGCCTCCTGAAATTCATGTATATGATATCTCCTACTCAACACATCAGCCACTGCATTTTCATTCCCATGATTATATTTAAACTCAATGTTAAAGGGCTAAAGATACTCGACCAACCTGCACCGTCTCAGATTCAGATCATGCGGAGTAAAATGTACTTGAGACTTTTGTGGTTTGTGAAAACCATATAATTCACTCCTAGAAGATAATGTCTTCATCAACATAAGCCAAGAACAACAACATCCAACTCCAAATCAAGCATCAGGTAATTCCTCTCATGTTTCCTCAACTGCTGAGACCCATACCCAACGAATCCATCTCCCTGTATCAGCACAGCTCCCAGCCTGATACTTGAAGCATCACAGTAAACAATATAGATCTTTCCCAGCTCTAGAAAGACTATTATTGGTGCTAACGTCAACCTCCCATTCAGATCTTGAAAGGATGACTCATAAGAATCTAACCACATGAACTTCTCACCCTTCCTAATCTGTCCTGTCAGCTGTGCAACGTAGCGTGAAAAGTCATGTACAATGAATCTATAGTACCCAGCTAGCCTAGTAAAAATCTGTACCTCAAATACATTCTTCTATTGCTCCCAGGAAACTACTTCTATAAATAACAAAGTCTACTAATACTCTTGTCTTTGTGATAACATGAACCAAGAAGTGAATATGATCTATTCAAAAGTGTCATTTCAGGAGCTTACCATATTACTAATTCTCTATTTGAATACTCAGAATGATATCAGGATGGTTATCTTTGTCATGCCATGTGTGAGAGTACAACAAGATATCTTACATGAAATCTACCACAAAGGAATCGATGTATGGATAGAACACTCGGTTCATCAGTTCCATGAATCCTGCAGGTGCATTCATGAGACTGAACAACATAACAGTATACTCATATTGAACATACCTACTCTTAAAAGCTGTGAGAGATATATCAGATGGTCTAAAACGCAACTGATTGTAACTAAACATCCTACCAAATTTCAAGAAGACCCGGGCTCCTCAAAGCTGATCAATGTGATCATCCATCATCGACAAGGAATATCGGTTCTTGACAGTCATCTGGTTCAGCTTCTGATAATCCACACAAAGCCCGATGTTTTCATATGTCTTCTTTATAAATAGGACAGGGAAACTAAAGGAAAAGTACTAGGTTGGTTAAAACTCTTGTCCATCAACTCCTTCAAATTCTTATTGAGTTCCTGAAACATAGGTGTAGCAATATTATAAGGAGGAATGGACACCGGTGCCGATCTGGTCAAGAGCTCAATAGAAGAGTCTACCTCACACTCTGTATGAAATCTTAATAAGTCCTCCAAAAAGTTGTCCCTGAAATAATCCACCGCTGGTAGAAAGTCTTACCGTGAAGTGCCCTGGTCAACCAGATATAGACAGACAATTTGAGCTGTAAATCCTCCTACCCCATGATTCTCGGGTCCTACTCAACTCCCCTATACATCCCACTCACCCCAATGAAGAAATGATCCATGATCTAGTGATATGAAACTCACCCTGCAGTGATATAAATCCACGAATTCCTAGAATAGGACTTACCAGTCCATTCTGAGAATGAAATCAATGCCCGTCATCTATATGACATAGAAGTTCCATAAGAAGTGACACCCCACAACCTCATGAGATCACTCTCTGCATTGACGTCCACTAACCTCTCTAGTCCCCAACAGTGTGTATAGTGCCAATATATGAGTAAAATAAAAGATGCAGATATCAGGGCCTTCAATAAGAAAAAATATATATAATGTTAGGGGAAGAACTTGTGTCAAAAATAGCAAAAGATAAAACTGAGGCTACTAAGACAGTACCTCAAATGGTGGAAGGTCTGTTATCTTGCTCCTACTGGGTCTACTCCATCACTAATGTATGGCATAGTCCTCAACCCTCTGACCCTGACTGACTGCTCTGAGCTGATCTGCCCTACTGTCGCTGATAGACTGATGGCTGACCACCCTGACCAAGGCCTCCACCTTGGCATGAACGGTCAGAAGAACTCCAGTTCCCACACAGGTGAGATACTGGTGGTGATTCTCTATAATGAAGATTCATAGAAGAAACCCTGCCTCCAGCTTCTGGATGGATAAAACTGATAGAAACATTGGAGATGGCCCATCCTGTTGCAAGATCGGCACTTCATCAGGTCTCTTGGGCATCGTGGCCTCGTTTTCCCGCCCCTCCCACACTAGTAGCACACCATGTGCCTACTAGAAGGTGCATCCAACCTACTCTTATCTCCATGAGAATGCTCTCTAAGTCTCTTCCTTCTATCAGTAAGAGGAATACTAATGCTAGATGTCGAACCGACCTAGATCACAACTCTAGAATCACTCATATTGTGCTTTGTGATTAGCGCCTAGTTGACGATTGAGGATTTCAATGTCAACCTGAAGATGTTCACCTGGGAACATATTACCTGCCTGAGACCATTGTCAATCTTCCATGCCAGGAACAACTCATCAGCTACAAGGATAGGCGTTAAATGACACTACTCTGTGAAATGAGAGGAATAATCTATCAAAGAAATATTACCCTGCTCTATACTCTTGTACTCTCGGGCTTGGTCGTCCCTCAATGTCTCCATGTAGATGTAATCATAGAAGATATGCTGAAACTCCTCCCAAGCCATATTTTATTGGCTTCCCACCTGAGATATGACTTCCCACCACCACTTGGTGGAGTCTCTGAGCATGTAGGGTGCAAGGATCACCCTACTCTCTTGTGGTACCTCGAGATGCTTAAAGATCATCAGTGTGGCTTTGAGCTACGACACTGCAGCTTGAGGTCCTCCTTCCCCTGATATGGTGGGAGGATACTACTGCTGGAAAACCCACATCAAATCAGCCATCAACGGGGCAGGAGGCTGCACTCCCTGGAAGGTCTTAATCATCCTCAGAAAACCCTCCATACACTGCGCATCGGCACCAGCAACTGTTATAAAAGACGGTGCCTACGTTTAAAAAACACGAGGATCTATAGGAAGTCCCTTATCAGCCATATAGGGTGTTTGATCACTACCCTACAACTGGTGGTCAACCGGTAGGCATCTTGGTTGCATGACTCTGCAAGGTCAAATGCACACCATAGATTCATGATTATCCAAAACTAAAAACTGGAAGGACAAGAAGGTAACAGAAGAAAGAAAAAATTCATGTTTTTCAAAACGTGACTACATAGTTTGTACAATTCCTACATGGCGTGATCCCTTATGTCATTCACATGTGTGTGTACTCCTGCCTAAACTGGTCATGTAACACGCAAAATACATGGCGTCTTTTCTTAACACATGGTGTGTACTTGAATCCTCTTCACTGCCCAATTCCTTATACACAGTCTAGCATATCAGCTCTGTTAACAAAAAACTACACTACGTGTTCAAGGTAGATAATGTGTGTATTTCAACAAGCTTCACTAGCCCATGTTGTTAGTGACACGTCCTATGTACCATGGTTAAACTACCTGGCATGTTCTAGATGGACACAACGTGTACACAGATGTCACACCCGACACGCGTTGTTAGCTACATGGCCGACGACATGGCTAACAATACACGATGTGTTCCATGAGTATAGACGGCGTGTATGAGAGGAGGTAACACCGACCCGTGTTGTTCGTGACATGGCTGGGTAACTAGGTCAAACTACACGGCACGTAAAATTCAAACACGGTGTGAATGTGAACCGATAACATGACATGTGTTGTTCATGACACGTCCGATGTACCTATTTCAGACTACACGACATGCTAAAATAGTGCATCATATGTTTCTACCAGAATTTCCCCATCCGGTACCTCTGCCTAAAATTTCTATGACATAGTTTCGAGTCTACAAAAAATGTACATAAGTACACTAAGTGTCTTTTTCAAAAAATGTTTCTTCCCAAACAGAAGAACACATGGCGAGTATTCAAAACTACACATCATGTATTTTGGGTTTTTCAGGAGAGTAAGCCTCTAAAACTACTCCGAAGCATAGAAAAACACTAAAGTGAACAAAGAAGGTGAAAATTCTAATCCGTGAGTACCAATACTCCACATGAATCAATGTTTGGAATCTTATACAAATTATAACGAGGAAAACAAGTAATGATCCACCAAATTCCAGTCCATGAAGGCCCATAACACCTCCAGAACAAATGTTTGGCATCTATATAAGAAAAAAACAATACAAAAAAATTCCCTATCAAACATTAGGGATTATATCAAAGAATCTATCAAAAAATCATGCATAATCTACACAATGTCTATCACAACAATATGATCTCTAGTTCATCCTAGATGGCATCAAAAGAAAACATGGAATGTGATTTCTAACAAATGCGTATATGATGAATGGAATGGAAGGCCCTCATATGATTGGGTTGCGACAAAAATAAAAATTATATAACCATAATTGTAAAAACACAAAGCATGTGATCACCCAATGCTGAAATCAAATCAACTGTAAAATTGAAAACCAGTAAATTTGCAATAACCAAGGTAGTATGTCTTTTCCCTGTACACGAGTTAGCTACTATAGGGACCAGCTTGTTACCAAGTAAGTATTAAGTGCTATCCATAGCTATATGCTCCAAATAGTTATTCAAGAGAAAAGATTCCTCTAATACCACATTGTAATGTACCGGTTCCAAAAGCCACCCAGAGGTGCCCAATACCCTGTTCGTCACATGGCCTAAATTGCATTTCCCCGAATACCAAAGGATGCCGACTAGCTGCAAGGGAATTGGGAGTGATAGTGGGGAAACTATGCACTCATTGGCAGAGTACACATGGGTAGAGAAAACAATAAACTATAGCGGAAGCAGTATACAATCCATACGAAATATGATAAACAGCAGGACCACATATATATATGATGCATGATACATATGTCAAAGAAACTAGCCAAACAAGTCACAATGCAGGAAATAAAAATAATACTAAAAAAAAGTACAGAATAAAGATAAAAAATTCCCTATCATCGCAATCCTAAGATTGGACCCATGCCCTCCAGCTCCACAGAAATTCTAGTAACTAAAGCTGAAGGGAACATTCCCTTATCTATACTTGCAATAATATTGTTTGTTTAGTCCCAAAAGAATAATCCAATTAGGGTGTGAGACTAAATCCTAGTAGGCAACCACACAAATATTTTTGCCTAACAGTTAGTGAATATATGGCTGGTAAAAGAATATAAAACAGCAAACATGAACATGTTGAACAATAAACAATCCATAGTTCTAATGTCAAGCAATAGCTATCAAGAAGAAAAGAACAACAGGTAACCCTCTAGGAAGTAATCACATCCATCACCTATGGTCGTACTTAACAAGTACAAACAACCCTTTGAGTAGTGATATCAGCCTAAAACCTTTGGTTTGGTCATACAAAATTATATGGACTCTCTGAGGAAGCACACATAGTCAACTAACCATATAATCTAGGGTAGTCAAGAACCCTCTATGGAAGCTCCCACAATCAATTCCCCTTATAGAACCAAATTCATGGATGCTCTGAAGAAGAACCCTTGGTAAATTCCCCTTATAGATCAGGTCATTCATAGACTCTTTGGAGATGCTCACATAGTCAATCCCTCATATAGCCTATGAAAATCATGTGTTTCAAACTAACAAAACAGGGTCTTCCTAAGGAAGCTCACATGCTTTATGCTCGTATATTCTGAAGCAGTCAATGACTTTCCAAGGAAGCTCTCACGTTCTACCTCTTATATCCCAATGTAATCATAGGCTCTATGAGGATTCTCACATGGTCAATCGTTGTATAGCATAAAGCTCAAATACTCTCTGATGAAGTTCACTCAATTTGTCCCGTTATAATCTATTACACCCAGATCTCACAGCCCTATGAAGGATAACGATATAGCAATACAATATGGCCATTGTAGACATACATAAAATCTTTGATAATCCATTCTACATCATGTCATGGATGTCATATAACATTTCTCAACTGGCATGTAAACAAACAAAGCAACTAAGGAAAAACAGTGCCAAATGGTCATAAACAGAATGTGTGTGGGAAGAACCTACAAAGCATAGAAGTTCAACCATATTCATATTCAAAAATCCACTACACAGGCATGCTTGTAAGGCATGCATACAACCGGGGTAAAATGGTAAACACACAATACCTCGTTCATGGGAATTGGTGGAATTTTAACATAATATTCAAGGAAATTCAACGGAAAGGACAAATCACCTACCTCGGGGTGAGGAGATTAATATACATGATCCACGAGACTTGAAACACCATAGAACATCGTACATCTATGAAAAATTACAAAATTTTCAACCTACGATAACCTGGAAAAGAAGGGGAATGGGAAAACGATGCTCTGGAAGAAGGAAGAGCATACCTCTGTGATTCAAACGCACTCAACTGTGTTCGAATCTAAGGACTGACGGAGGATCAGGGCCTTATCTAAGATTCACAGATGCTCGGTGCGCTCGGATGAATGAAACCTAGAAGTAGTGGTTTCTGCCTATCAGACGCGACACGATGTGTTTAATGAAAAAAAACACTACATGACGTGTACTTTTGAAGTACACGTCTTGTACTCTCCCATTTTTTACTTTGACTTAGGTGGAATCCACATCGCCAATACATGGCCTTTTGTGTGGCCATGACACGGATAGAACACAGCCTCTAGTGGTATTATAGTACAAGACGTGTACTTATAATGTACACAACGTGTACTTTGAAAATTTCTAGATTTTCCCCTTTTTCCCAAAAATGAGTATAAATGGAAAAACATACCTGAAATGAAGATCCTTGTTCTTACAAATATTACATTAATTCACATAGAGGATCTTATTAGGTTTAGAGCTATATAAAATTAGTTCACAATTAATACATAACAACTATAATATTTCAAATTAAACACTACTCCTCAATATTTTTTTTTTCAGAAAACAAAAACTTTTAAAATGTATATTCATGTTTAATCATCATAATATATCTATGATCCTATAATTTACTCTTTTATCCATGATACCTTTTGAAAAAAAGTTGAAAACATAGGATGAGTATAAAAAGATCAGTATGGTACACTAAAAATGAAAACTGTTAGTCTTGTAAAAACATTTAAACCATTAATACTTTATCACAATGTAATACTTTTCAAATTTAAGAAGTAGTAAATAATTTCCTCAAAATAGAACCTCATTTCTTAAATTTTATTATAATCAAAATATTAACAAATAATCTATATATATCAAATATATCATATATAGGTAACATGGGAAATGATAATGCTCAAATGGAATAACCATGTGGTCGACATCCATTAATGTTTCTCTTACAAATAGAATAAACATACAACCTACTTCCATCACCAATGAATTAGAGGTTATAACATTACCACCCATACTTGATTTATAATTGAACAACACATATTTTTTATGATGTAACCACCCATCAAATTTATACATACCATCATATAATAGTAATACATAAAATATTTCAATTAACAATATTTCACTCAGAAAATTTAATTTGGTGTCACTAGAAATAATTTCAATATCATGAAATAGTCAATCCTATTTCAAATCCATTTTCAATAATAAAATACATAAAAGGGAATAAGGGTTTTCGATTCCTTTAAAATCATAATGGCTTGTACAGGAATCCAAATTTCAATGATTGGTTATGGTGGCGGAGAATTAGTTGTCACCAAATATATTACAATAAACATTCTTAATTGTCGTTTTGTAAAAAAAGTAAAACATGTCATATTGAATGTTACATTTTCATAACCATTTATTGAAATTTAAATGAAAAGTGTATAACTATACACCTAATAAAATATGATGGTATATATAATAAAAATTTACCTTGATGAAATGAGATTGAGTCGAATTCCGTTTCCTCGAATCTGATTTGTCACTTCTGGTCTTTATCTTCCATTATTTCAGGTTATCACATTTCTCCACACATTAAAACCTCTGAAATCGATGTTCTCGAAAAAAAAGGGCTAAAGAATTTAGGGAGTGATTCTATGAATGGGATTGGGTATATTTTCATAGAATGAAATGTTTTTTGATTTGTTTGTAATAGAGATGAATGGGTTATATATTATAGTAGAGGGGAGGGGCAATCATAGAATATTAACATGTATTAAATTTATATAAATTCATTTCATATTCCAAATGGGTTAAATTTATTTAGTTATAACATTGGATAATTATGGTTACAAATATAATCATCCAACAAAAATTAAACAAGTTTGATTATTTTTTTAATCCTCATTTTTACCCCATTTAACTCTTACTGTTTTATCAAGTAATCTACAATTTTAGAGTTAAAAAAACAACCATAAAAAGTACAATGTCAAAAGAATAAGTAATTAGTCAATCTTTTATACATATATAAACTCTTTTTAAATTTTTTTATATATTTTATAGCATTTAATATAACATGTTTTATTTTAAAATTCCACGTCTGTCAATTTTGAAACTATACATTTTTTTAATTTTTAAAAATATCTCAAAAATAATATATAGTCAAACCAATTATATAAAAACTTCAATAAAATGTAAATTTCATACATAAAATTAGTGGATGAAATATACTATGTAAAACAATATTTAATTAAATATTCATAATTTCAATAATTTGACTCTCTCATCAATGAAGCAAGTACTTCATCATAATTACGTCACCATTTGATTTAAATATTAATTTCATTAAAATTATAAACATATTATCATTATGTAGGTAAATATTTTATATATTCAAATACTATTTATAGTCAAATATATCTCATGTAAAATCCTATATTAAAAATTAAGTACTTTTAAAAAACAAAATTTTACCAAATATGAATTTTATTTGAATATAATATTATAAATGAATTAAATACTTTCATGTGGAATAAAGTGGTACCAAAATATAACCAAGGATTAATTTGTTCAGAATACACTCATCCAATTAAATTAGGAAAAGTGTTATGGTAGAATTATATTATTATAATTAATTTTTTACAATTAATTACTCGATTTACCATTAACTGAGGTAAATAAATTTATTAAAATTATTATTATTCATTATTTCATAAAAATAAAAGGCACATTTTTACATAATTTGGAAATTTTTATTCGAATTTTGTAATCCATTTTTAAAAATTCAAAACCCAGAATAGGTAGAAATTAATTAAAAATTAATATTGTTGATGGAATTAGAAATTTTTTTTAATGTAAACCGTTAAAAATTTCACTAAGTTTTTATATTCAATTTCAATATGAAAATTTATTAAATTGAACTAATTTGGAATAAATGATATAAAAATAAACTAATTATACTTTAAAACCAATTTAATAGATAATCATAAAATCTAAAAAAATTTAAAAAAATTATCTCTTGAATGAAAATACATTATTTTTTACTATTAATTAAAAGACGAACATTATTATAAAAATACCAGAAAATAAACCAAAGTAAATTTATATTTCACAATTCATAATAAGAAGTAAATTCTTTAAGAATAACATATAAATGTGAAAAATCTAAATTTAAAATTGGTTCTTTATCAAAAGGTAGTAAAACACTTTTTTTACATTGTTTTTAAAAAGAAATCTAGTTTTATCATATATGACGATGAACATTTAGTCTCTTTTAGTTACTATCTAATTAATAAATATAAAATAATTATTTATCAATATCTGGTTTATTACATTTTTTCTTCGATTTGAAGAACTTTTCCAGAAAATTTTCATTACTTGTCAAACTAGTGGTGGTATTTTTCCATAATTGCATTTTCAAATTCACATGATGCATATTCCACCATATGGTATTCCCAAAAAATATTAACATGATGAATCACCTTATTCTTCAAAACGTTCTCTCTATAGTCAATTATTTGGAATGCTTGTGCCTTATATAAATGATTCTCTATCAACTGAACAACTTATAGACTCAAAACATGAGATATATCGAGCATATACTTTCATAACATGGAGTCATGAAAAAATATCATGTACATAGGATAATGCAATTGATAAATCCACTTTTTATAAAATTGATCCAACAATCTAAAGGATTTCATAGGGTCTAATAAACAATAGACTCAGTTCCCCTTTCATACTAAAATGAATAACTCCATTCTATGGATATATTTTGAGACATATAAGATCGCATACATTGACATAATGATTCCTCTTATGTTTTTACACATAATGTTTCGGCATGCCGGAGTTGTCATTATGTTTCATTGAATAAACTGAACATTATATACAATTTCTTCAATCAATTATTTTCCCATCAACTACCATTCCCCTACATCATCCCAAAAATATAGTGTTCGGCACAAATTTCTATATAATTCCTAATATGGATCCAATTGTCTACTATAATGAAAAATATAATTATAATAAAATTAAACCAAATAATGATGTTGATTTCAACATCCCTAGTAATCTATTTAACATTAAAGTAGCATATCCTCAAATTTTGTAGTTGTTCTTTCTAACTAGCAATATCATTGGGGGTGAAAAGCTATGTTCAAATATAATTCATTACATTTTAAATTCTGAGCACCATTACAAATGTTAATAGTGTACCAGGAATCATGATCAAATACAATGAAGAGGGGAACACCATGTAACATGACTATCTCTTTGTTATAAAACTGAGAGAGTGGATCTAGAGATAGAGTTTTTGAAAAATAATAAAATTATTATAATTATTCAATCAATAAATAGTATCCCACATCACAGTTTTTTCCTCAAGAAGTATTTAGAATCCCACTATGATGTCCATAAATATTTTTTCTCATATTCACTCTACCACTATCAATGGGTAACGAATCCCTTTTTGTAGCATCCACTGGGTTTGAACCATATGACATGTCAAATATTTGGATATTGATAGAAATATATCTTTTCATTTCATCCCACGAGTAATACTCTCAAAAGTCCATCATAATCTTTTTGATGTCAACATGAATTGAAAATAATGAAATAGAAGCTTCCCATACAAATATTTCATCAACTATGAATCACAAGACTCAAGTAATCTCTTCCCAAACCTCAAAAATAGAATCATTTTATTTTTAAATTTAGGTAACATAACCCTATAAAACAATTATACCTTTTTCAACTACACATTGTATTATTTATTCACCATATTTATTCATTCAAATAGAGATGATAGCACTAACACCTGAATCAAAATATAATAACTTCGTACACCAACATCTTTTAAGACATAATTCATCAAACAGTTGACCAAATGGTCACATTCCAAATGCATCATGGGTAATGTAGCATTATTTTTCCAACTCAATGCATCAGACACATTATTTTCTTTTCCAGGATGGTAATGAGTCATTCAATCATAATATTTGAATAGTTCTCCCCACCTTCCCTCACTCATTTTAAATCTTTTATGATTGAATATATACATCAAAATTTTACTATAAAAATTAATTAATTTTTTATTCCATAGAAATGATGTCACAATGTTTTTAATGAAAAATAGTTACTAATTAATAATCATGTGTAGGGAAATTTAACTCATTAGGTTTGAATTAATGTGAAGCATAAGCAATTTCTAGATCATTATGCATTAGGGAACAACCATGCCCATTCAAGAAAGCATCAGTCTAGATAACAAATTACCCATTTCAAGAAGGTGGGTAGAAAACAAAAGCATTTACCAATATTCTTTCCACTTGAGTAAAACAATCATAACATTCTTTTTTCTAGATAGACATAACTCTCTTATGTTATATCTATGTTATTGGGATAGGTAACTAAGATTTTATTTGATAAACTATAAGTAATAACCATATAATTCAAGATAACTAGGAATCAATGTGAAGTTGGTAGGTCCAGGAAACTCTTTAACAATTTTTGTTTAAGAAAGCTTAATAGTTATTATATATTTAGAAACAATATGACCATGTAAAGAATCTTTTTTCCACCAAAATTCACACATACTGAATGTTACATATAGTTTTTTTAATTTATGTTATTTAAAACAATCCTTTACCTAAAATCATGTTCATATTATATTTTAGAATATACAAAAATATCATCTATAAAAAATTACTAACTACTATAAAAATTGATGAATGGATCCATTCATGATATTCATAAATATATTATATGTATTATATAAACCAATATGCATAATTAAAAACTCATAATTACTCTATCTTGTTTGAAACAATGTCTTTGGAATGACTTCCTCCTTTACCTTCATTTGATGGTACCCAGAACTCAAATCAATCATAGAAAAATAGTGATCTCTCTAAGGATGAATAAAAATATCACCAGTATGAGTAAAAGGATAAATGTTCATAATTGGGATGATATTAAGGGCTCTATAATCAATACAAAGTAACAATGAAGTGTCCTTTTTTACAAATAAAATAGGATCACCCCACAGTGAAGTGCTAGGTCAAATGAAACCATTATTGATAAATCAATGAAACTGGTTTTTTATTTAACAAGTTCTACTTGATCCATTTGATAAGAGGTTTTTGAATACTTTTAGAATAAAGCACTAAATCAAAAGTAAATTTAACCTCCTTATGAAAACCACTAGGCAATTCGTCATGAAAAACATAAATAATTCATTCACTACTAGAATGTAACTATTCTAAATATTTTCTTTCATTTCAAAAAATAAACTAGATAAATTTCAAAGCCATATTAAATGAATATCATAGCTTCTAGGTATGTTATAGATTGTATGAGTTCATTGAATAATATTTTCTAGTCTTTTTAATTTGTTTTACCGTGATAAACTACAGGCCAATCCCTAACCAAAATGATATCAAATCCCACTACGAAAATTTCAATGATATTTTCATGAATGTCCACCCCAACAATGATAATAAGAAATTACCTATAAATATGAGATCCATTAATACATCCAAAATATGTTTTTAATAAAATTACTATACCACATTCATGAGATGATATTTTCAATTTAATTTCATTGCTCTCAGAAACGACAGAATGTGAAGATCCGGAGTCAAACAGTGGTTGGAATATTTTGAAAAACCCCAGAACCTATATTTCACCACATCATCTGATGGCCCAACATAAAACATAATAGTATAAAAATATTTTTAAATTACTATATAATTTTGATCTAGCTGGTTTCCACATTGGCTAATCATCTTTGGACACACATTAACACAATCCCCAATTTGATGAATCTAAAACATCATACCACTAGATTTTCATCTCTTTCCTGATAATCTCCCATGCAGTCAAGAGAAATATTAATTTTTTACAAAAGCCGAAGAACATCCTAGACCTTGGGAGAAATTATTCAATATAGTTTATAGTTTAATTCTCTATAAATGAAAATTTAATTTTCTTACCTCCAAACATATTTGATGAATGCTTTCCCACTACCTGTCAGTTGGACCACATCTTTTAATATCTCTAAGGAAACACATGATCATCAAAAAACACAATTTTCAATATATAAACACATTAGACATGTTTCTTGTAGCTTATAAAGTCACAAGTAGCTAGTTCCCTTTGATATATCTTCTTAAATCCTGAGTAAAAATGATTTATCTTACTATCAATATCCAGATTAATATTTGGGACATATATTGACAAATGGGTCAAATTATCTTCATATAAAACCACCAAATCATCTACATTTTATCTGAATTTCATGAATTTATTTCCATGCTGAATCAAATATATTTTGGAAAATATTTCTCTTGGAATATATTCTTAAATCCATTATAATACATGGGGTCAATCTCCTCACTTCCTCTGATATTTTATCCATTATCCACCACTAATCCACTTCCCCTTCAAAAAGATGAATTTCCAGAGTTACATTTTGGTGCTCCAAAAAACTCATGTTGTCAAATATCATTTTGAGGTATTTAATCCATCCATTATCTAGAAAGGTGTAAGATGATCATATAAATGATGGGGGATATTCTTTCAAAATATGCTCCACTATCTTCATGTTCCTCTATGTTAGATCAGTTTACACTCTTTTTTAATCACCACTCACATTTATATAATGATTCAAATGATCCATCACTATTTCAAACTACTCATTAGTTTTCTAACCATCTCAGGATTCTGATTTCGAAGGATTTTTCCTCTTGATTTGTTTTCATTATAGATTTCATTTTTCATCCATGGAAAACCATTCCGAATAGATATATCTTAGACTAATAAATCTGGTAATATTAAAATTTAATATCATTTTATCATGAACATAATGTGTAATTTGGTATGTTATTAAAAGTACCATAACCTCTAAAGTTTTCAAAACTGTCTTCTGATACAAACCTTAGGGACGTTTCCATAAATAATAAAAAATCATGATATAAGTGAAGAATTTTACATTAATTTACATTGAAGATAAATTTTTGTTAGGATATCAAGAGAATTTGGCCATAATTCAAAAATATAAACTCAAATGATATAGTTTAGAAACTTATATTCATAATCCATTTTTAACAAAACAAAAACTTTTAAAAAGAATCGTAGTTTCATTTCATGTTTAATCATCATAAATTTTCTGTGATCCAATACATTACTCAATTATCCCTTAAATGCTATGAAAAATATTTCAAAAATAATTTTTATCATAAAATTCTAATTAAGGGATTCTAAAAAAAGAAAACTTTTAGTCATGTGAAAACATATAAAGCATGAATACTCTATCATAAACCAAGACATTTGAACATTAAGAATTAGTAAAAACATTACATTGAATATACACTCTTTTCATAACATTTTATTAATAAAAATATTACCATTGAACCCATTTAAAAAATATATTACTTATATAAGTACATTGGGACATATTCTTATGTAAATCAAATAACCTTGTTTTCGACTTCTATATATGTCACTATCAAAAATAGAATAACAATACGACTGACTTCGAAACCCAATGCATGGGAGGTTATAATGTAACCAACCATCTTTGGGTTTTCATGGAACCATCCATATATTATTCATCATTTAACCGCCCAGAAAATTTCATAGCACCATTATATAGTCATAAAAAATTAAATATTTAACTGATCAATATTTCCCTCATAAAATTTCATTTGTAGTTATAAGTAATCATTTCATGATATTGAAATACTAATCTCATTTTCAAAACCATTTTCTATCAAAAAATACCAAAAAATTGATTTAGAGATGTATTTTTCTTTTAAAAACATTAATTCTTGTATAGGAATCCAAATATCAATTAACTGTTCCGCAATAAAGATTTCATTGTCGCCATATATGTTAACAACATTCCGTTTTTAGTTTTTTAAATAAAGTAAAACCATTTATATTAAAAGATTGCATTTAATATACTTTTAATGAAATTAATTGTTAAAGGATATGACTATACACCATATAAAATATGTTGGTGTATAAAATCTAAATATTACTGGATGAATGGAGATTGAGATGAATTCCCTTACCAGGAGTCATATTTGTCACATATGTTCTTAAAATTTCATTCCTTTGGATGGTCACCATTATTAACACCATAACATCTCTAAAGATGATATTATAAAAAATATAAGGCCTCTATAATTTAGGTAGGGATTCTCGAAAGGGTTTATGGTAGAACATGTCTGAACACAATGGTTTTTGAGTGTAATGAATAATGGTTAATGGGTGCCCTTTTATAGGGGAGGGGAGAGGAACTCATGGAATTTTCAATGGTATTAAATTATTATGAATTCATTCTCAATTCAAAATGGTTACAAATTTATTTACATAAAATATAATATGAGTATGGGTTGAAATCTAACCATCCCATGAAGAATATAATTGTTTGAATATTTTGTTAGTCCTTATCTCTTTTTACCCCTTTTAAATATTAGTATTTTATCATGTAATTTAATTTTTGAGGTATAAAATAATTACCATAACATGCCAAACTACCAATAAATGAGTATTTAATGAAATATTTAGCCTTTTATCAAATTTTATCCAAATCATATATTTTTATAAATTTTATAACATTTAATAGAGTACATTATATTTTTAAATACCATTTTTTTATTTATTACACTATTCATTAATAGATATTTTAAAAATATCATAAAGTTAATATTTACTCAATGAAAATATTTTTAGCACGTCACTAACTTGTCAAATTCATATATTAAAATTTTTATAGCATCTATTATATGAAATTTTATTTATTTAAATATTTATAAAGACATTTATTTAATTCATTCATTAATTAAGAAATTATTCAATCATCTTTGTATCACCATTTAATTTAAATATTTTTTTACATAAAATTATAAATCGTTTAATATTATGTAGGTAATAATTTAAGAATTATAATGTATATGTTTAGTTAAATAAAACCCCTGTATGACCCCATATTAATAATTCATTGTTTTGTAAAATAAAAAGTGTAATGCACAAAATTAGAATTGAATAGAATATCATAAATTAATTAATGTAGTCAATGTTTCTCGGAGTGTTCCTGAAATAGATCCAAAGATTATATTGGTCGGAAAAAACAAATATAATTAAATTATTAGAATTTCAAGGGAAAAAATATTATTTTTTATAATGTATGTTTTTATATTAAATTGCATGATTTATCCTTAACTATGGTAACTAAATTTATTAATAAAGTATCTATTAATAAGGACACAAAGGAATATATTTACATAAATTGGATCATATGATTTAAAATATGGAATCCATTTTATCAAACTAAAAACAATTAATTTTAAAAAATTAGTAAAAATTTAATCTTGTTGATTGAATATAAAATAGTTGGTTATACTAAAAAATTGAAAAGTTCACATTGTTTTTTTATCCAATTTCAATTTGAAATTTATTTTAATGACCTAAATTTAATTAAATGACAAATTCATAATATAATTATATTATAACCACTATTTAAAAGATAATGTATCAATATAAATAAATTCTCGAACTGATAGTTTTGAATTAAAATGATGTATTTAACTTTATTCTTTAAAAAATGAACCTTATCAGAATAATACCAAAAATTCAACTAAAGAAAATATTTATGTCGCACATAAAAAAATGAATTATATTTTTTCAAATTTAACTAATAAAGGTGTTATGAAATAGAATGAAAATGGTTTCTCTATCAATAGGATGAATAAAATATTTTTATAAAATTTTCTTTAATTATAAATCATGATTTATCATATACATTATTGAAAATATTTTCTCATTTAATAAATATCAAATTAATAAATGAGAAATAATTATTTTATCATTTTATGGGTTGTTACAGACAATTGGAATTAGTGTGATATAAAAAAATATAATTTTTTATAATAATAGATTCACATACCCTAGTTTTTCAACCTGGGGACAACTCGTTATTTAGGGAATATGAAGCATTGGTTAATGAGGAGATTAATTAAATATATGGATATCAATACAAATACTATAAACAAAACATATCATTTACCTCCTATTGATTCATTTATCAAATTAAATGAGCTCAATATTTACCAATAACTTGTATTTATTTTTGTTATCATCAATTTATTGTTATAAAATATTATATATCAAATATATCATTTCACACAAGGTATGGACATTTTCAATTCAACATAATTACATTTATTATTAAAAAACACACCATAAGTTTAGATGCATATAATGAACAGTGCTTCCAAGAAATATATTTATAAATTTGATAAGTTTTTTACTAAGCATATCTTGATACACTGTAGTTAATATGAGGAACACAATGTGTATTTATGGATAATCATTCTGACTAAAAGAGAGAAGGAATTATTTTAAAATTTTAGTAAGTGTGAATTTTTGGTTCTAGAAGTATCTTTTCATGGACATATTTTCTCTATGTATAAGATATATTTTGACCCAATAAAGAAAAAGGTGGTTAAAGAATGGGCCTAAAAATATATAACAAATTTTATTGTTTCCATTTATTAGAATGTTACAATATGTGATTTGTGCAAAAAAAATCGTCAGTATATTTTCCATTAACTAAACTACCATGTAAATTGGTTAAATTCAAATGGTCTAATGATTTTGATGAAATATTTATATATTGACTAAAATATTTATCAATTAACATGTATTGAAATCATTTTATGAAAATGGGAGATTTTTTAAATATATTTGGGAATCAAAAGTTGGAATACGATGTTTTTTAATGTAGAATGAAATATTATTTTCTTTTAAAGTACATAAATTGAAGATTCATTAGAAAAATATTATAGTTCATGATCTTATGATGATATATATAAATATATGGTTACACTATATTAATTATTAATGATGTAACATATATATCTAAAGTATAATTTATATATAAATATTCACTCAAAATAATCTCTTCACGAGGAAAAGTGTATGGGTGTAACTACTAAAAGACTACAATTCCCTGACACACAACCACCTATGGAAATAAAATATCATGGAAACACCTTTAGTGTAAAGGTTCATGTAATTCTATCCAGTATAAGGTTGGATACTAATCCAATGGTCATGGATTTTGTAAATATGGATATGGAAATTATTATGTGATTTGAAACATAACTCATTTTCTAAGTTATTAACAAACCATAATTACAGGAGAAAATAATGAGATCTCAACAGGATTTCAAGGTGATAGAATGTAATACTAAATCCGTGGAATATAGGATACTTATTAGATTCATTTATGACGATGGTGTATTGAAATTTTGAAAGAGACGAAGTGAAACTTTGGTACCTTAGTCGAAGATGTAATTTCGAGATTGACCCCATCAATGAATTTCTCTATACACCTTATTTTAATCATGATGTATATGGAATTAATAGATAACATATAGATGAAAAATGAAATGATGAATTGAAGACTCTATTTATTGATGCTATATATGATAATATGTAAATATATATAGTCAACATCTTACTGGTGTCATGAAATTAATCCATATACCATTATGGAAATCTAATAATATCACAATGGAATTTATTATTTTGATTTCCTTGACATCTAATAATATGATGTCATATGGGTAATTGTGGATCGACACTCAAATTTTAATCATTTTCCCACTATATGTTAGTATGTTAATCATTAACAACATACAGGACAATATATCAATGATGTTTGGAGTCTTCATGGTTATCCTTTATCAATTTTACCAAATTGTTAACCATGTTTCACATCAATGATTAAAATGAGTATTCATAAGGTTTTGAACATTGACAGAATTTTGGGTATTGATTATTATCATATTTTATTTTTATAGTTTTAATGGAAAAAATAATATTATATGATATTTTGAGGTTATATTAACTGTCTCTATTTAGAACATTGGATCATTAGATTATTTAGTAGATTTTAAACATAATAATATATTCAATTATAACCTTCAAAATGAATAATTTATTTTATGGGAAAAATTCATCCTGAATCATTTTTTGAATAAGTTATGAATATAATGTTATTTGGAATTTTACATAATGAAAAAAAATTAGAAACTGTGAGCTATTTAGAATCATATCAATAAAACTCATAATAGATAGACAATATATATTTATAATCAAATAGATGACGTGGAATTACATTCAGATATCTTGTTTTCTTGAATTTTTTTCCCATGGAATGGATTTATATGTTTTTTTATTCAATTGGAATCAATTTATAAGGTATGTTAGATAATTTTAAATTTATTAGAGTATTATAATATTGGATTATATCTTGTATTTCCAACCATACTCTATGATGCTCATGAATCTTTCTTGCCTCATGTTATTAAAGTACATTATAGGCCCTACATAAGCTCAAGGAACAAATTAAATAGTAATGGAACCTGAATTTTCCTATAATGAATAACCTATATACATTACTGAAACAAGAGAGTAGGTTTCACGAAACAAGAAAACATAATTATTGAAAGTTATTGGGAATAATCTCAATTCTGAGGATGTATGTTGGGAGATTTAGGAAGTGATCAGGAAGAATTGACAACATTTTATTCAAGATGGATGTATACCCCATATTATGAGGGCAAAATTATTTAAAGGGAATAGAACATAATAGCTATGAAATTTATTTAGTAAATAAACAATTCATCATAATATACTGGCACAATACCCATTTTTTATTTCATCATAATATTATAACACATTTTTATAGAATATATTACTATGATATTACCATTATAATATTATATAAAACATGTTCCATAATAAATGTAAAGAAATATAGAAATACAATGATCTCTTACCCTAAAGGATTTTCCTTTAAAATTAATAACAAGTATACAATAATTTTTTTATTACAATATAAATAATAAAAAATTTAATGGAAATGTTATAATAACTTGTAGATGGATATGAAAAAAATTAATATAGTAGAATGAATATTATATATAAGGTGTAATATGACCATTGAAATCTACCCATCAGAGAATTTGACTTTCAGAATATAACTATTGATTATATAATAGTTAAAATAATAGTATTGCCTAGATAAAAATATGTGTATAATAAGGCACATAAATTACTTTACTAGTAATAAAAATATAAATTATTTACTAAATATATATTCAATTATAAATGAATATGAAAATACAAACATGCAACATATAAATGGTTTTTTTTTAATTTGGACCCAAATGTGTGATTTCAATGTATACATTTATTTTATTTAATAATTAATTTTCACATAGATAGAAAATTATATTCATTAAATGAACATAAATCTAGATTCATCTTAGAAATATTACCGTATAGTTATTATTTAATTAATTTCTATGAAAAATGAGTTATTCATTATATAGTGTAATTAAGAAATCATATAACATATGTATTATGAGACAATTATGTTGTGTAAATGATGTTATAATAATATTAAATGATTCTATGATATTAAAATTCTAATTTATTATTGTAATGTATTTTAACTATTTAAAAAGATTTTCCAATACTATAAATAAATTTTTGAATTTTAAAAGGAAATTTGGAATTTTAAAAATATATATTTTTTTGAAAATTATACCTTCAAGCCCAAAATATTATTAAATAATATAATTTGGTTATGAAAAATTAAATAATCAGAAACAATGTTTTTAATTCTGAAAAACAATGAGCTAAATCCTTTGGTAATTTAATTTTTTTGTTTAATGTCTCAGCCTGTGTTTCATATTCTGTTACCCTAAGCAGGTTGGTCACATGACCTCAAGCACACCTTCTCATATTCCAAAGTCTACCGTTTAGTTGTGAGGGTCCTATAAGTTGATCATAGGGATACGATACCATCTTTTATCAGAGTAATACCAAAGTAGAATAGATAAAATTGCACAAGAATATATTGAAAATAACAATAAAAATATTTAATGATTATCAAAAGGAAAAATACTATATCAAAATAAAAAATAAAACATTACATGATCATGTATGTGTAATGTTGATTAAATAATAAATCATTAAAGACACTAATAACTTCTAAGCATGTCCTAAACCATATCTGGTTCACTAATCCAATCTACATCTACATGTCAACCATAAAAAAAGGCATTTCCCCTTGACCCATCCAACAACTACAATGTCTATTTAGTTATGAACAGGATGCCTGAGTACGGTGTGAGTACTACTTAGTATGCCACCACCAATGTTTTCTAAAACAATTACAATCAAAAATAATGTATACAGTTTTATTATAGAATAAGTAAAATTCATAACTAAATAGTTTATCAAATTATTAAGAATTATTTATTTAACAATTTAATCCCTAGGGTTCATAAGGACACTTGAACCGTAATAGATTATTTGACCCATTTTGGAGTCTGATCCAACCCCAAGGGATATCACATTTGAATTTCCATGTAACTATTGTTAAAAATTATTTGAATATCCATGTTACCATTCACCATTTAAAATCAAAAAATTGAATGATCATTTTACCATACATAATACATATACAAAATACAAAATACAATTTACTATTTAATAACACATAATTGAGTGACGATGTTACAATTCATAGCACATGTATAAATGTACAAATAACCATTTACCTTTTAATTACTCATAATTGAATGAGAATGTTACCATTCATAATTCATGTCCAAATTTCCATGTTTCCATTTCTTATTTAATAACACATAATAAAAAATATTCCAATGTTAAATAAATCTCAATAATGCATTAATTATTTAAATGATTAATTAATATGTTCAAAATACCACATCCAATAATTAATTGACCAATTATTTATACAACACACTATTTCAATATATCACAATTAATTAACCAATTAATTATACAATTCATATCATCAATATCACATATGTAATTACACAATTTTTCGTATCAATTGATGATATCATTATCCAAAAATTAATTCCACAATTAATAAACTCAAATAATAATATTACTATGACATAAAAAATTCTACAATTAATTATCCCCAATTAATAATATCAATAACACATAATTAATTATATTATTAATTTCCCATCTCATGATATCAATATCATATAATTAATTCTATAATTAATTATCCACAATTCATAATAGAAATATCACATAATTAATTCAAAAATTAATTTTTCCAAATAATAATACCTATATCACATAATTAATTCTGTACTTAAATATCCACAATTTATGATATTAATTTCCTAAAATTAATTCTACAATTAATTTTTCTTGAGTCCCACATTTTTATAATTCTAACATTAATCAACTCATTCAAATTAATTTATTAATCTCCAACATCAATTTCTAAATAAATCATGAAATTATAAAATTTAATACACTTGATGAATATAATAACTATAAAAAATGAAGATTTTACCACCAATCTAGATTTGTTGATGAACAATTGTGCAATGGAAATACACAAAAATTGTGTGGAAAACGATTTAGATCTACATCTAAATCTCAATGACCTAAATCATGATTAGAAAACAAGTTATCATAATTATAAATCCTGAACCACAGTCTTATATATAGATTCACCAAATCATGATCTTCTTCTAGTAAAACATAAGATTACTTCCCACCAAATGATTGAATGAAGGAATGAGGATGAATGGAAAAGAAACAGGATATGATCCACATATTGGGAGATGATAATAAAATCATTTCAGGATTTGGTTCATGTATAATAATCAGATTGAATGGATATAAATCAACTTTAGAGCTCACAAATCATGAAATACAACCAAGAATCGAATAGGAATAAATTCATGATTTTCTGGGGTTGGTAAATTTTAAAATTTCTTTTTGAGAGACATTAATTCCCAGATTAGGGTAGTTGGGCTGGAAAGCGTGGCTGTTCCTAACCCTGTGCCAACCATGTTCCTATTATTTTAGGGGTTAATGGTTACCCCTAATAGGGAACACAATTTGATAAATCAATCCTTAACAATGAAATTACCCACTTTCAAGAGTATTATGGTTTTCTAGGATGGGTTTCATGGTTATCTTTAACCATGTTCCAACCATGAACACCCCCTTTTTCCATCAATCTTCTAAAAATTCTTACTAGACACACACCATGTAATTAACTAAATCCAATGTACTCAAATATGTATAAACAAATACATCAAAATATACTTGAGAGATCTTAATAAATGGATGGAATCATGCAATCTAAACACATTATAACATCTCATACTCGAGTTGAACCCCCAAGTATCTCTATGATTTTGATCCAAAAATAACGGTCCACTAATCTATAATATATGCTTCCCCATTTTATGTTACCTCCTTCACAGTCCACGTTTCCACAACACATTAATTGTCGTTATGGTCATTCCACACAACCTTAACTCACTACGATCCAACACACACATCAGATGCTTGACAAATGACTCATATACCTCAAGCGCAACATTATCCATATCATACAATTGATAAGTATCATGGTGATATTTCTGATATTTTGAAACAAGGAAAAATCATGTAGAGAACTATATTTCTATGGTTGATCCCATCAATATTCCACTGACTCGATTCCCTCTAAAGCATAAATGGTCGGACGAACCTGGGCGTCAACATTCCATATCTCTATATCCAATGGTGATCCAATCTAAGAAACACCCAAAAGAAAACATGATAACTATCTATAAACAATAGGGGTAATCGAAATCTATCATCATATGACATTTTTCTACTCTGAGATATAGTCATACTCTTCTGAGTTAGCTAAACCTACTATGATATCTTCCGCATGAGACTAGGACCCAAAAACTCTGACCCACCTTCCTTCATCCAGTATAGAGTGATCTTCATGGCCTATGATAAAAATCATTGTATGGTACCATATATATAGATCAATGATAACTATTTTTTAAGGAAAAATATACTATGTCCATGATAATTTCCAATACCCATTAAATTCAAGAACGCATGCCTATAGCATATCCTCAAGAACTTATATAGTATTTTCCAAATTTATTTTGATCTATGGGAGGAAATGCATACCCAATAATACCAATGTACTAAGTTCCTTCGGCAAGACCCATTAGAAGTGTGAATTAAATAATGGGGCACGATGTGAAACTATATTCCACAGAACAACATGTGGACATAGTATATCCTATTCATACATGTCACCCTTCATATCCAATGAGAGTATCATCCATATATGGAAGAAATGTTCTACTTTGGTCAGTCTATCCAAAATAACTCGGATATAATCATTCATCCTTGGTGTATTCAGGGGAACCTCTAGAATTTCCATTATCATATCATTCAATTTCTTTTCTAGAATGGGAAATGACTGAATAAATATTCTAGGTATTGTTGTTCCATCACTTGCTGAGAGGTGTAGTATTATGTCATGAACACATCTATTTCACTTTTCATACCTGACAACCAAAAATGTCCTCAGAGGATAGAATATATTTTGGATACACCTAGATATACTTCCCACTTTTAGGACAAAAATTATCACATCAGTACCTCATCAACACTCGTACGCCCAAAAAACTTATTCTTATCATAGATGATCTTGTCCTCACCTATCGACTAGTATGAAGGTGTCTCCCTATATTCATGTATTTCCCTCAAATATAAACATTCTGGATCCTCATACATACTATACTGGATCATTCCCCATTATGTACACTCCTCTAAAACTTATATGAGATTCATATTCACCTAAATCTCCTAAACCACCAAATGCATATCAGCTAGTAGATTCATCATCATCCAATCAGCACTAGATGCCTCAACTACAGGTTCATGTGTCTTCCATCATAGAGTGGATGTAACACAGTTCCACTTCCTGGATGTAAATTCTAGCTCAAAATTATATTATTGCATATAAAAAACCCATATCTACTATCAAATATTCAAATTTCACGATGAAAAGATATGCGTCCGGATATTGGTATCTATATACATGGTAAAAATTTTCCATAATAAATAATTTTTCCAATATATAAAATCATAAATAAAAACATGTAATGTGAATTCATGCATAGCATCGTTCTATTCATGTAGCCTAATCTATTGATACTGAAACATCACCACTTGATCTCCTAACATCAGCAGAGTTCTATGTTTGATCCGAAAAGATTCACAAAACACAATGTTCTCCTCATCTAGCTGGGGTTGGTTCGAAACTAGTACAACATTCAAATGATTCATAAACACATGGAAGGAATTCTGACAAGATTATAACCATTGAATATCTACCCCATTATTGGTAATTCCGAAAAGTTTTTTTTCAATCAAGAATAATTCATTGAAGAATCATTGATAATATCTACCTAACCCTATAAAACTAAACATATTGAATTAGATATTTTCCTACTCCAAAGACACTATTGTATGCACCTCTCTAGGTCTACCACCACATCTTTTTCTAAGATGATGTGACCCAAGAAGTGTACTGAATCAATAAGAAACTAGTTCATAGATATCATTCCTTATAGATGATTCTATTTCAATGTTCTCAGGATGTAGTAAAGATGTTGAGAATTATCATCATGAGGCTTATAGAACACCGAGATATCATCCACAAACACTACCACGAGGTAATCCATGTTTGGAAAGATGATCATATTCATCAAGGCCCTAAACGATACAAAATAATTCATCAACCCATAACACAATATAAAAAACTTATATTGGATATACCTTATTTTTAATGTAGTCCTTAATATATCAAAAGTCCAAAAAGAGAACCGATGATGCCCCGATATCACATCAATCTTTGAAAACAAAAACGATCCACTCAACAAGTCAAAAAAATTATTGATATGAAAAAGATGATACCAGTTCATCCCAGTCATCTTGTTCAACATTTGGTAATCAATATACAATCACAATCTCACATCATCCATCATTGCAAAAAATATATGTGATCTAAAAGGTGTAGTACTCAATCAATTAATCCATTTAAACTCCAACTCATCCATATGATTAATTTTCTCTTGAGGATATACCAATTCCATTATTTATTGTGGAATAGAAAATGGGTCACCTCCCAGTATGAGATCAAGAGTAAATTATACATCTATCCCGGGTGTCAATAATGAGAAGTCTTCAAGAAACACATCATGAAATAGTCCCACCACTAGAAGAAAACATCAGGTTTCACACATCCATTATACATCGATAGACTTGCAACCAAGGATATGGACACTTTTAGTTGATGGGTGATTGGCCTTGCTCTTCCTTCTAAAATATCTCAATCCCCATGCTGAATATATATTTCACCCTTAGGATGCATAAACACCAACCTCTTATGGTAATAATCAATGAAGGATTAGTTTGTGATATCCAATCCGTACACATAAATAGGTCAAATCCAAACATATCAAGAAAATAGATATCCCACAGAAAATATTAATCCCTAATCTTGAGAGAAAAACACATTCACAAATAGATTTCTCTAGATAGAAATCCTGAATTTTTTTCTATAGTCATTAATTCTCTCACAAACTCCACCACTAGGCTTAAATAATTAACAATTTTTTAAAATAGAAGCGAATGAAGGGAACATGTACCAAATAAGGAACTAGATAATGTAGAATATATAAGAATAGTCCCTCTCACTATCGTTGGATTAGCCTCTAACTACAAAAGTGTATGTTGCACTGTATGGAATTATCCTACCCCTCTCCCTCATGTTACTTTAAAAATCATATGAGTTTCCCAATATAATGATATGGTCACTCATTCCCAGAATCACTAGATCAAATGAATTTGTAACCATGGAATGTAGAACACTATTGTGTTGTCTGATAAGGTTTAGAAGAAACACTTCCCACACTTTAACACTGTAAAGATACAGCCTCTCTAATCCTCTATCATTGTTTCCTATATAACTTATGTAGATGTCCCAATATTCCCTAATGCTGACACTCTACTGGTGGTTGGGGATAGTTTCTATGATAATGAATCTTTATACCGCATTGATGATATATCACTCTAGTAAGGTCCTATGCAGCTAAGCCTTCTGTCTGTGCACTATTCCTTCCACTATCATATCTAAAGATTTCATAGTGATGCTTCCTGCTATGGAAATTTTTACCTCACGATCAACAAGTAGCAAATGTTATTTTTTAATTGGAAGCCTATATTAGTCCCCCTCATCTATGAGAGCCTTATCCAACACCTCATTAATATTATTTGATCAAAATATGTTTAATTGTTATCAAATCTCCCACTTAAGCCCATCCGGAAATCATGGTATTGTAGCTATCTCATATCCTTGTAACATTAGAGAAATGTGATGCATGTCTATACAGCATACAAAAAGTCTATAACAAACATGCTCCCCTAATTCGGCCACATGAACTCTTATCCCCTCTCTTATCTCAGTGTCTATATGTAGAATTTCTCAAGTAACTTCTCTAAAAATTAATTATATATCATAACATCATCATGTCTTGTCCACACATGAATGTCCCAGCAATACTTCATTGATACTAAATTCACATAATTATAAAAGGTGTCACTTCTCTTAGTGGGAGACTCTAAATGGTCATGTATCATCTCTATGGACTCATCCTATCAGCTCTGTCATGTCCACCCTCTCTAGTGATAGTTAAATGTTGATGCAACTAAAACTCCCTCGAAATGTGATACATAATCTTCAAAACCCACCCTATGTTTATTACCATGAACTGCACAAAATTAATGAATTTATATCATTAATTCTCAACTAATTTTCTAAATTTCACAATCGATTCCTTGTGTTCTACTATTGGTATAGCCTTACCAACAACAATCTCATGTTCTCCTCTAAAAAATAGTCATTATGGAGGCATAAATCTAAATGACATACACATGCATTGGAAATCATATGATACAATTATCATATATATATATAAGGATTAATCATTACATATAAAAAATGTATTTTCCCAAAATCATGACACACAATCAAAACGGAGGTGCTACCACTACCCTAAACCATCCATCTCCAAGGTCTTAGTCATCTTGCATAAAAACATTATCATGTTATAGTTTCTCATTATTAACCCCTATATTCGTATCTTTTATCATTTTAAAATATTTTAAATTTCTTATTAGGAAAATTTAGATTTAAATTTCACATGAAAGGGAAAATAGTTCATGTTCTCCAACTTACCCAAAACTCGTTTTCCCATGTCTACCTAAAATGATGCATTTCATAATAATCATGAGTTTCTAGAATAATGCATGAAACAAAAATCTCATTGCATACCTAGTCATGAGTAAATTATCAAAAAAAATAGAAACAATAATGAAATCACACTACAATTTTATCACCCAATTTGAAAAAATATTAAACTCCAACATCATAAAAAATAACAAAATAACCAACCTGAATACATGAGTTTTCCCTGATACATTTCCTTCTAACTCCCATGCATGATCTCACATATAAGCCTCGAATCGTCTTATATTCATTCATACAATTCCCCAAATAGTAAAAAAATGAAAAAATTAAAAGAAAAATGGGATTTGATATAGCATTTTTTAATCCCAACACTGGTGCCACGCATAGATGCCCAAATATAGTCAGCCACATGACCTCAAGCGTGCATCCTTGTATACCAGCGGTTACTGACTAGAAGATTTAATCATATAATCCAATCATGGGGGTACTATACACTCCTTTATCAGAGTAATAGACTTGTGTAAATCAATTAAAAATAGCGGACGAATATATATCTAATAAAAATACCAATATCACATGATAATCAATGTGTGAAATAAAATATCCAAATGAAGTAGAAAACATTCCATGATTAATTAAGTGTAATGTTTTAATTTTGAAAATTATAATAATGAAACCTTATACTCCCAAGTGAGTACCAAGCCGCATTTGGGTCCCTCATCTATGCTCTATCCTCAAACCAGTAATCCAACAGAAGGCATTTTCCCTTGACCTGTCAGAAAACAACAATTTATATTCAAGAACCATTAAGGATTCATAACTAGGGTGTGAGTATGACAAACTAGGACACCACCAACGGTGTATAAACCCAATCTTGTAAGTAACAATGTATGAATTAGTATAATATAATAAATATAATGTATGAATAAACAGCTTATCACATTATTAATTATTCGTTATTTTACCACATAATCCACCAGGTTCTTGAGGACACCTAAACCCCAATACATACTATAACCCATGTCGGTGTCTGATCTTTCACTTGGGGCTATCACAATTGAATTTCCATGTTATCATTCTTAACACATATCCAAACTTCCATGTAGTCATTCACCATTTTATATCACATAATTGAAAAATCTTGTTACTAATCATAATAATATCCCAAATGTCCATGTTACAATTTACCATTTCATAACACTTAATTCAATATTCATGTTTCCATTAATAATACATGGTTAAATTTCTATGCTACCAATTACCAATTAATAACACATAATAAAATGATCATTTTTCAATTCATATATCTAGGCGAAATTAATTTTTTTCCATTTACCATTTGATAACACATAATTGGAAAAATCACAAAGTTTCATATATCTCAAAAACACTTTAATTAATTCAATAATTAAGTTATATGTTAAAAAAAATACATATAATAATTCATTATCCAATTATTTATTAATCACACAATTTCAATATCTCAATAATATTTCACTAATTATTTATCTATTTCATAACATCAATATCACACATATAATTCCACAATTAATTTTTTAAATTCAAGATATCATTGTCTCATAATTAATTCCAAAATTAATTCTCTCATATAATAATATCACTATCACTATATAAATTCTAAAATTATTTATCCCCAATTAATAATATCAAAATATCATAATTAATAATATAATTAATTTTCATAACTCAAGATATGAATATCACATAATTTTTTGTACAATTAATTATCCCCAATTCGTAATACTAATATTTGATAATTAATTCTACTATTACATATCCGAAATAATAATACCAATATCACATAATTTATTCTAAAATTTATTATCAATAATAAATGATATTAGTATCCTATAATTTCTTATACTATTATTTGATCATGAATCACACAATTTAAAAATTCTATCATTAATCAATTCTCAAAAATTAATTAATGATTCAAGAACATAAATTTTTGATGAACTCTATAAATTATGAAAATTTAATACAATGGATAAATATCAAGACTAAGTGATTGGATGATTAGATCACCTAACGTGATTTGTTGATGAACACTCACCCAATGGAAATCCATTAAATATAGCATCACAATGACATAGATCAAGATCTCAAACTAAAAACGCTTCATCATGGTTAAATAAAATAGGATATCTTAATTCTTAATCTAGATCTACAATTGTTGATCTACATTCCCCAAATCTATATCTATATCTTCCAATACTGAAAATAAAATCCCCCAAAATATTGATAATAGGATGATGAATGGAAAGGTAATGATATAAGATGCACTTACTAGGAGAGGAGATAATCTGCGATCCAGGCTTCAGAAGGTGAAGAATGTAGTTTGGGAGGGTTGGAAATCATTTCTGGGCATCAAAAATATTGAAATACCTCCTTGGGTAAAATGGGTGTAAAAATGGTTGATATTTAGGGACTCAATGATTTTTAAAATTAGTTATCAGGAGACATGAATTCCAATGCACAGAAAGCTGGGTTGAGGCGCATAGTTAGACCGAACATGTGATAGACATACTATAGTTATTTATTGGGATCATGGTTATTCTTAATATGGATCATAGTTTAAAAAACAATGTTCCAACTATCCAATTACCCATTACCATGGATTCATGGTTTTCTAGGATGGGGCATATGATTTCCCTTAATTGTACGCAAACCATGCACAACCTTATTTTCCTTCATTTTTCCCAAAATTCCACCCAAACACAACCTAGTTAATATACCAAATGAAAAGTAATAAAATAAGGGCAAACTGATACCTAAAAACCCAATTCATCTCTATAAATGGCAAGGATCTTACATTTTTCATTCTCCATAACCTAGAATATAAGGTTCTATATTAATAATTTAATAAATAGTTTATCACATTTGATAAAAATACATTCATATTGTACCATTATTTTCCAATATAAATCCATTGAGAATGGTTAAACCCTAATTTTATCATATTTAATTCTTTTTAATGAGTTCATATGGTCATAATGATCTAATATCAATATCTTTGAGGATTCATATCATGTTTATGGATCCTAATATATTTTCTTAATTATTTGTGAAATACATTTATATTCATTATCTTATCAATATTAAATTCCAATGGTTTTATATATTTTTTAAATTCCTTATAATATTATTAATAGTAGTCTATCAATCCCTCTCAATATACTACCCACAAAATCCATTATAATTCATATGATTTATCATTTCTATCAAACATCTGAGAGTTTTTTAAAGTAAAAATTTTGTGATTTTATTTGAGGTGTAATAATTTTCAAGATAGAAAACGTATATATGGAATCAATTACAGGTTCACCAATGGGTAATATCATTGAAAAATAGGTTTAGGTACTAAAGTATTGTTAACTCGATTTGTTCCATGTGTGCCCAATTTTACACTGAATTTGACACTTCTAGTGGATACTCTCTGGATAAATCACAAGCTCATTATTAACCATAAATAATTATAATTTTAATTTTTATACAAGCCTACTTCCATGAAAAAATACATGTATTCATTTTCCCAAATACAATGATCATCATAGTCATTGCATGTACATATTACGTAATATGCCATATTCTTCAAGTAATGATATTTTTTTGGAAAATTGTTATTCCAAATTATATTGTGTAATATTAATAAGGATTATCAAGGATTTCCGTATTAATTCATTGACTATAAAGAACTATTATCAAATTTTATAATCCTTTGTACTTTGTGATAATATCTTGTAAATAATATTCCTTATATAGATTCTCAATGTATTATTATATTGTTTCATTATTATATTTATTACCATAGAAATTTAGTATGTGATGGAATGCATTAAACATTTATTTAAATGATGCGTTATAGAATTTTATATCCCCTCTATGTACTGAATGGATTCACTAGATAACTAATATAGAGAATTAGGATACCCTTACCCTTAATGTATGTTTTCATAAAATAAGGCCTCAATTTTTTTTTGATTTCTTATATCAATTATTCCCATTATCTTAATCTATTATTTTTATTGATTAATATATTTCATTTTATATAATAAATTGATTTATTATATTAACAGAAATATTTTTTGTAAAATTTATTTATTCATGCCATATTATTGATTTCATGCTTATGTGTGCTAGCTTTAGATAAACTCTACCCTTTACTAAGCATATGATATCACCTTTTAATATTATTGTCCATTATCCTAGGAAACCATGATGAATGCAGAATGTTTCATATGGATTCTTAAGGTGGAATAATAAATATTAAAGTAGTGATTTGATGTAACATAATTTTTATATAAATGTATTTATTAATTATAGATCCATTTCTAGAGGGTACAAAATATCAATATCCTATGTATTGTGTTTTTTGTATACTAAAGCATAATAGTAATGTGACCAACATATCTCCATGACTGTAGTTAGGGTGTTAATCAAATTAATCAATATAAAATACCATTCTATCCCTGAGGAACAACTTATCCAGTCTTCAAATTATTCTATCATTCTCATGAACTATCTGTAATACCATCCACTAAATTCATGTTATCGTATATTTTCCCTTTTCTATGAGAAGATGCATAAATTATTAACCATTCCTAAAGGGATTATATAGTGTATTCAAATAAACATAGTATGCCACCATATAGAATTTTTTAAAATAACATAAATAAACATACAGAAGTATAGCAACAGTATTAATGAATTTCAAAAGAGGTTACACAACACCCACTACTCATGTTAAACCAGTATCGAGTGATCCTTTATATACTTCTTCATGGGGTAGAGTGGAATGATATGTCCATGGTCTATCATATCAGAAGTGTCCTTATATTTAAAACTATTTTCATGTCATAGGGAATCACATTCAAAAATCCATCATGATAATCTAAAGAAAAATTCATAAGATATATCATATTAGCAAATAAATTCAAAACACTTTATATTTTTTGTCTCAATATCCTATCAAATCCTAAGGCATAACATCACTCATGCATTACCAAATCTTGATAAGTATCCCATACATGTACAATTAGCATTATGCTCCCATATATTGGTCTCAACAATAATAAAATATGTCCAAATATAGTGATCACTTCATCATTACTAATGGAATACGCCATCCCCTTATGTAACATTTGATAGAGAGTTCAACACCTAAAATGAGTGGACTATTCTACCATAATATTCTTATCATACATCCACATGCCCTCAGTGGTCGCAGCCCCCATGGTGAGTGGGATCACTGTCCCCCTACAATCATAACCCATTATGCATCCATTTATATCCTTCATAGTGGTCAACATCATATACATATAAACAGATGAGGAGACCCAATAATTTCATAAATTAGTTTATACTTATTTACATGAATATTCAATAAATTTAATAACACTACATGGCCTATAACCATAAAATATTGTTTTAATTAGAGAATAGATAAATAAAGATAACATTTAGATAAAATATATATATTCCCTAGTAGATTTTTAATATATGTTTTCCTTCAAGACTCAATATACATTATTTTCTTGTACATTACAGTGGAAAAAATAATAACATTTGAATGGGTGAGATTGTAAGGTTAAACATACAAGATATAAATCAAAGACCATATTTAATGATTTCCTGAAACTAATGATATGATAACATGATATTATTAAAATAAAATCAAACCCATCAATACATATATCATAATAAAAATTCATTGAATAAAATAGTAGCATGTCACATGATTTTGGAATCGTCAAAAATCTATAACGAGATATGATTTAAATTGATAAGCAAAAAAATAATGAAATAAGACTATAGCACCATAATTGTAATGGAAACCAAATAAAATGTCATGTATAAATATTGAGACCTTCATAGCATTATGAAGTAAGAATAACCACTAATTTCCATTATCATAGTCGATCATTCATTCATAGAGGTTTCAAATAGTGGGTGGATAACTTCAACACTTTTCCCTTAAATATATCATGAGATATAAGAATTTATGAATGGTATTGGATGGATATATTATTTTTGGGAGACCCTTTATGTAATGAATATCAAAAATATGTGTTCCATAAGAACATGAACTATTCAACAATTAAATATATCATAACTCATAGAATAAAATTGTTTTCTTAATGATCTCATCCCAAAATTATAAATATATAGAAAAAATGGATGTAGTAGAATAATAATAATAATTTCATATCTCAATAAAATTGATAGTATGATAATATCACAACACAAAAAATCAAAATAATCCTAAAATTATGAGGATGTTGTGGGAAAATACCATTACATGTTCCTTCCATCATTTTTTAGAGAATATTATAAAATAACTTTTTCCTTTTATAATATTTTACTAAATAATTATTATAATATTGAGAAAATAATTTTATTTTATAATAACCATTGAAACATACAAATTAATATAGAAATTAAATAATGGTCTTGACAACAAGAATATATTTTCTTCTTTCATACATTAAAAGAAAATATTCCTTTAAAATTTATCTAAATAGTAAAGAAAACTTGTTTGGAAAACTATTTCATTGATGAATTTTAAAAATTTATCTATAAATCAGTGGTTTGGGAAAATATTCTATTCAAAATATTTCATTAGTATAAAATAACCTTCAAAATTAATTTTTTAAGAGTATTTCCATGAAAGAAAAACTATGTTGGCCAAAGTGGAAATGGTTGGCATTTCATTAAAAATATTGAATGGATTTTTTTATGTACCAAAGAGAGAAAAAGAGACATAAAACCATAATAGTTGGCAAATAATCAGTGGAAAATAAAATATATCTGGTTTAAAATATGTTATTTATAAAATTTCCCCCAATGGATGTTTAACATAGAAAATACTAAAAATAAATGATATTGTAATATAAACACTTCATCCATTGGTTGCATGTAAATTATATACCCAATAAAAGAAGTAACATAATATGAAACATTAATTACCATGAAAATAGAACTGTTCGTGAAAATCATTTAAAATGGTTAGTATATACAACACATAAATACAACTAGGTTCATAACATCAAGCATGTATAAATGAAACAATATTTAGATAACTAACCATTACATCACATCTCTTCTTTCTTTATACGTGTTTTAAATTACTGTATAATATATATATATATATATATTTAGTATACATGTACCTAAAAAAAATAATATATATTAAATAATTTTTTTAATTATAACATATTATGACATCTTTATTAATAATGGTTTAATAAAATTAAAATTCTATACTATAATTACATTGCTTTTCAACCATGTTTCAATTCAGTAGTCCCAATCCATGCACATTGATCATGGATATATAATATAAAAATATTATTCATTTTATGAGTACCTTATATAATCAATATATAATTTTATATCAATTTATTAAAATAATTTATGAAAAATTAATTGAGAAAACATTGGGGAGACGGTAGACTGTACTTACGGCCAAGTGATGTTTCCACTTTTTGTTGGATAGAATGGAAAAATGAAAATAATAATTATCATTTATTGAATGTTATTAATATAATAAATTTCATATATATTCTGTCAATTTATATTTATAAACATCAATGTGATGTTGTTATAAAAAATAATATGTATCATTTTGTGGAGGTTTTCATTCACATATAGACATTAGCACTGTTTTATTTTCACATATCATTGAATGGAGGTGGAGAACTTTTGTTCCATATTCATATTTAAAATTTATTATAATTAACATACTAAAATATTTATTTCATAATGTATAGAATATATTTATAGGATGTAATATAAGAAATAAATTTGAATGTAATTGGTTGATAGTTAAACCTCTTTGTTCGAAAAATTCAGTGGGATTACAAATTAAGCAATGAATGTAAGGTTGTTTGGAATGACCAAACGGACAAAGTCATGGTAATGGAAGATAAAATGGTACCAAAAGAGTGACTAGATTAAAAATAATTGCGAAAAATTGTGAATATGGTGGTCTATGAGGTGTTATATTATATGTCGTTAAAATGAAACATTTCAAATTATTAATACTTTAAGAATATATATATATAAAGACTAATTTTATTTACTTTTTAAAAAATGAACCAAATATTGAATTATAAGAAGTCATATAGTTTATATAATTTAAAAATATAAAATTTGACTATTTTTTGGATAACTTTTATGCATTTTTCATAAATTAAACAACTTTATACCAATTTAACATAAATAATTATAAATTGAAATTTTCCATGATAACCTAATTATATGATCGAAAATAAAAGGGAAATTAAAGAAAAAAAATTTATTATTAAAAAATAGGATACTATTTTATAATAATAATTTTTATAGGTTCCATAAATTAATTTTTATAAAATAACACAAAATGAACGAAATATGGTTTATAGGATTTGAGGGTAAAAATAATTTTGCATTGAAATCTAGTAAAAAATTTGGTAAACATGATCACTAAAGGAATTTAATAATATTGTAAATTTTTTTTTACTTTTGGATCACTGTTAAAAAATGGTACCTTCAAACTATAAAATCAAATGCACTTCCAAAAAATAGATTTTAATTTGTATATATTATAACTACTCATCAAAGAAGTAAAACATGGGCTCCAAAATTCAAAATTATGTATTGAAATATAGTATATACCACATTAAAAATATATTTGGTAATAAAAACTCATAAAATAGTATAATTTTACGTGTTTTGGTGATTTTAAAGCATTACCCCATAGGTTAAAACATTTTTTCCTGTTTTACCATTACTGACGTGACAAATGTTTACCACAACTACTATTCCAAATGAACAAAAATAAATGGAATATATTTAAAATCAAAAACCTCATAATTCATAATATGAAATCCCTTTTTTAGTATTAAATTTCAAATAATGGAAGAAAAAAATTCATTAGACATTCAGTAGAAAAAAATTCATTTTAGAAAAATATCAAAATTATATCCAAATATAATATTAAAATAATCATTTTAAAAAATTTATTCATTTCCTAAAATAAAATTTCTATAAATTATATAAATTATTTATGACGTTCACACACTAAATGCAATAAAATTCATTTTTGAAGAAAGAATATTTATTAAGCAAAAATTGATTATTAAATTTTTTTATTAATTTATTATGAATTAATAATTAAATTTACATTAGATAAATTATTTTTACATTTTTTAATATTGTATTTATTCTTATTCATATTTATAATTTGACAACTAGTTTAGGATTATCTCATTTAAATAATTATATTCTTATTTTATACAATATTTCGTATAAAGCTTCATGATTCACGTTACACATGAAATCATGTATAGTGTTTTTAAATTAAATTATTAGGGAATTACATTCCAACACACTTAAATAAATAACATCCTATTAATTTTACCATGATAGTTAGAGGATCAATATGAGTAAACACCACTGTTGGAACCCCTTATCATATAATGGTTTGATGTAACTTCCATTCAATGTTGAATGTGCCTAACATAATGGTAATATGAAATAACACATCATTGGATTCCTCGATATGGATAAAAAAATTCAGATGTCAAAATATAGACATGGATGAGAGAAATAGAAAACAACGGGTAATATATAGTGGTATATACTATTAATAATTATAAAACTATGAAACATTAAGAGATAAAGAATACAACAGATTTACCAAAAAAAATGGAAAACGGAAAATAATTTTTTTAATATATTTTCCCAATAGATGGAGGATAACATTACTAGTATGATAAAGTATAAAAAAACTCATAAGTAAATGATTTCATTCCATTTCATAACCAATAATACAATCATTTATTCAGCTTAAATCAATATAACCATCTATCTCAACTCATACTCTAATAAATGATTTTTAAGATGATTTTCATAATTCATGATGCACTAAAATTAACTTTTAATGGATACTAAGATCCATTAAATAATAAAAATTAATTTTTACAATATATAGATATTATAAAATATAAATGAAATGGTTTCCCATGTTATCAAAAACGAGTAACTATTCATACACCAATATCCAGAATATTCCTAATAACACACAAAGTAATTCATAAATCATTCCATAAATAACAAAACATAATACTCTTAAAATTATTCTAGAACAAATTGAACCCAAAATAATAGAATTACTTTGACAACATATTATTCCTTGTTGAATATAAAAATTATATTCAAATTATTTCAAAGGATTATATGTTCGTATACCAATAATGTATATATCCTAACCAAACAATCCATAAAATATTATAATAGTTTCTATAAATATTCTAAATCACCGCAAATTGATAATACCATCATATATTCATCCAAAACATAACTCTACACAAACAATAAAATTTTATTTATCAATATAAATCATCAATTTATCCCAAAAAAACAACATTATCTCAAAATTGGGAACATTTTAAGGGCTATAAATACCTCAATCATCTGTTTTCTAAAAATATCACATTACCTGTAAATATATTTTCATGGATATATGTACCATTAAAAATATATTTTCTTTTAATTAAATTATAAATACCAAATAACAGTGCTTTGATATTTCATAATTCATTAATGAATACTATAATTAATAAATCACTTCTAAAGTATAATTCTTAAATCCAAAAACATAGAAATGTATATCATTCCAATTCAATGATTGTCATATCATAGACCATTCCTTAGTAGATCATTTATAACTTGTATTAGAACATCATCACAAATAATACCCATATATTTAACCCAGAATACATAGACCTATAAATTGTATTATATGACAAACATCAATTTCATAAATCAAAATATTTAATTCTCCCTAGAAATTACTTTCTCTATGTCCTAATTTTTAACACCCAAAACATGTTTTCATTATTTTGGTTCATTTCATTGGATTCTTCTTCCAATATTCACATCATATTGATATTTTAATCACATTTACTCAATAGTCTTCATAAAACACCATAATTATCGTATTTGGTTCATTTAAAAGGAAACCTATGTTCTATTTTAATTTATATATTGATATAACTAGTTATCTATAAACAAATGCTTTCATATTTCATCTCCCTTTTCATTTGGTATCTCTTGAAAATAATCCCAACATAATCTATCAAATTAGGCCTTAATACAATTCCTCATCATTTCATAAATTGAATAAAAATAGAAATCATTAAATTTTTAATAATATTCATTATAAATTATCATATAATCATTACAAAGGATCAATTGGATGTCTAATGTATGATACATTATTTTCAATCAATGATGCCTTATGTTTAAACTACATTATCCATGGTCATTATATATTCAATTATTTTATGATATTTCATAAAATAAAATGTAAATGAACTAATGAATATAACATGGCAGTGTAATGTAGTTGTATAGGGATGAAAATTCACAATATATAAGAATTCTGGATGATATATAATTGACCAATACTTTTTAGGGTTATTAACCCTCTATGAATTTATTCCAAAAAACATATCTACTAGAATAATTCAGATAAAAATGTATTTCTATGAAAACCATATATTCTATACCTTAAAAAATGTATAGGGCGTTATCAATAGCATATTTTATCCCCTCAGTAATCATCAAAATTATATAATCCTAATATCTAATAATAATGAGACCATACTCAAATACCAACTGATCTGACCAATCATTTTATAAATTAATATTACATCATTTATATTATTAATCAAGACATCTATTAAAATTAAATTTCCAATAATAGTATATAATTATTTTACTTTTGAATATATACGTAAACATATTATTAAGTTACAATATTCTGTGTCTCTAGAAACTATATAGTAATAAGGTACACCTATAGACTCAACAGAACTAGTACCCTTCATAATAAGCTTCAAAAAATTAAATACATATAAAGGGGAGAGCTTAAATTCTTAGTAAGGTTAGTCATGGATATTGTCAATAAATAATCACATGTAAGCTTATAATTGTTATAAGGATATAGAAACATGATTTTATTAGTATAAAGTCATTCCAAGAAACTAATATATTATAATAATTAATCATTTTATTAAACAATATCATTCTATAATATTAAAAATCATAAAACATAAATCATGAGTGAGGAGTTTAAATTATTTGTATAAAAACATGTAATAAGAGCGGGTAACCATCATTGGAATAGAAACCATATCAAATTTTTAGGAAATATAACATTACTATCACATCATATCAGATCAGTAATCACCACAAGTTTTTTATATCAATTAAGAATAAGAATTTTCTCCTTTTATCTATATCAAGTGGATCAAGAAAACAAACATGATTCCCATAGTGTATTGAGAACATCATATTGTTTCCATAAATTATATCATGGAATATATATATTTACTCGATACATTAGAGTCCTTTGTAATTATTGTCCCACTAATCACAAAACTATAACCACATATAAATATTTCAAAAAATAATAATCCATTTATCATATTAGAATATCATATCACATAGAAGATAAAAGGGTTATATAAAATATCATTATAATTTAATTGACACATGGGATATAAAAAACATTCATAGAGTCATCATCATCGTAATATATTAAATAAATTGAATGATATCATAATATCATAAACGTTGTAAAGTAAAATAAACATACAAATATAATGACATTGATGAGAAATAAATTTAAATGTTCCTTTAAAAATTTCATTAAAACAAAATGAAAATTTAACTTTCCATTAAAAAATATAAAACAAATTACAAGAATATTGAGAAAGAAATTTTCATTGAAAATAACCATGGACACTAATAAATAAATCATTAATCAGATTAATCATCCATTCATGTAATATATGATAAAAGAAAACATTTATTATAATCTGCTAAAAAAATAAAGAAATGAATTGTTTGGGAATAAAATTAGAATGATTCCTTTAAAAAAAATTTAAATTGATTTTTGGTTAGTTGATGTAATATTTTAAAAAATGGTTAGTTATATTGAGGAATATTAATAATAAGAATTTTGGACTATTCACCTGGAAGATATATTCTATAAGAAAAATATATAAAACAGTTGGATTATCTTTAAAAAACATCCTATGTCATTTTAACTACCATAAAAAGAAAAAAGGGAACATATAAATAAATATTCAATGATTAAACATAGTAAGAGATAATAAATTGGGTTTGGGTATAATAATATTTTATATTTTCCTCAATGGAAATTTTAAAATATAATCCAAAAAAATAAATATTGTTGTAACATGGACTCTTAACACCAGGGTATCTTTTGACTTATAACACCATGAAAGAAAAAATCAAAACAAAAAATTCAATGAAAATACTAATATAGATGATAAAAAATATAAAATGGGTTTTTGGATACACATTATTAGAAAAATATTTATATTACATTAGGAAGGTCTCAATGAAATAATATTGAGACGAAGAACCCTTACTAGAAGTCTCTTCTTGCATCTTACACCATTAAATCCATGTATAATAAATATATTATATAAAAACACTAATATTTATTATTCCATATATTATTTACTTAAAATATTTTATCACCAATTTATGTGCAATTCAATATCAAAAACAGTATTATGGGAAATAACTAAATAAAATTTAATGAAGGTTATAGTTCAGTGATCCTTGTACTTAGAGAATAGTAATGGTAAGATAAACACAAAAATTTTAATCAATTAAAAATTATAATATATAACAATAATAAATTTTTATATGAATTCATATGAATTAGATATTAAAAATAAATTACATCACTCTTGGGAGACGGTGGTCCATATATACAAATGCATGATGCTTCCACCTTTTGATGAATGGAATGAATATAAAGGAAATTAATAATTCACCTTCAAAAATTTTATACTAATATCATAAATATCATATATATATATATATATTAAATAAATCCATGATTATAGCCATCAACAAAACCGAATAAGAAAAACAGCGGACATTTTCCCATGGAGGTGGTGGTCCACACACACACACAATAGTTGCATCCATTTACCAAAACATTGAACAAAGGTGGATAATGGTTTTAAGATAATCATAATAAAAATTAATCAAATAAAATAAAATTATATTATATTTTGGAATGGATATATTTAGAAGTGGAGGGAAGAAAAATAAAATTGAATGTACTCAGTTAATAGTTATACCTCTTCCTTGAAAACAACATTAGGCTTCACATCTGGCCAAGAAAGGATGGTAGATTCAAAATAGTGGAAGTCATAGTACATGGGGTAGAAGATAGTATGGTATGATTTCATTTGTTTTCAATGATATATGGTACAAAAATATTCATTATGGGATAGAGTAGTTTGCATTTTATAAGTGTAAATATGGAAACACATGGAATTACATTAATGACTAAATAATAAAAATATATATATACACAACATCATCTTTATATATTGTGGTACCAATGCATGATAAATTCATTGATAAGATGTGATAACATCAAAATAAACTCAAAAAATAAAATTTGTACATGTTCATCATACATTTTAAAAGTTATATCATATTTAAGACACATTATATGAATTTTAACTATAAAGAGGATAACATAACTTTTTACCATGATAAGTTAATTACGTGACCAAAAAATAAAAAAATACATAAAATTTTAAAATCATAATTTCAAATTTGGAATATATTTTATAAAATTAAATTTAAATATGTGGAATAAAATATATTTTATAAAAGAACAGAAAACTAATTAAAAATTGTTATTATGAATATACCTGATATAAGTTTAAAATCATTTTATAGTGAAATAAAAAAAAGAAGGTTTCTATTAGATTAATTTTTTAATTAATAAAATAATATATTTTGTAGAAATTTGAATAAAAAAGTGAATTTAACAATATAATAAAACTATTAAATTAAAATACACATAAAATATTTTCAAATTTGAATAAAATACGACTTATCTTCACTATAGTGAAGCTTCAGATCCAAAATACAATGTAATGGTTTTAAATAAACAATTTAAACCCTGAGAAAAATATATGGTAAACAAATACTCATAAAATAGGATACATTCAAATATTACAAGGATTTTAATGCATTTACCCACTGTGTAGACCCTATTTTACTTGTTCTACACACACCAAGATGACAATGATTTAAGACAATTAATATTGATAATAAACAAATAAAAATTATACATACATAAAAAATTTGAACATAATGATTTGAAAGGTTGAAACTTTTTTTAAATAATAAATATCTAAAAGTTTCATAAAACAAATTTAGTTTAATTGTGTAAACCTCATCAAGAAAATGTTTTTAAAAAACAAATTTTGAATCCAAAAAATGAACTCCACCAGAATAAAGTACAATGATTATTCTTATATAATTAATTTTATTTTTGATAATTAAATTATGAATATGTTGCATAAACATTATATTAGAAACATAATGTTACATAAAAATCACTTGATATAAATAAAATAAATGTCAGTTTCACAAATAAACTGTATTTCTCTCTATTTATTAAAAAATATATCTTTTTTAAATAATCCTAAAAAATCCACCTATGATAATATTGATATACTAATTTCAAAGTTAATATTAATTTATATAAATTAATTTTCAAAAAATAGTACAATTTTAATTTAATTCTTAAGCACATAACATAATAAAAATAATTTTTGATAAAACATATTTTTCAGGTATATAATGACTTTACTAATTTTTTTTGAAATAGATTGTTTTGAATTAATAATTAAATTTTTATTTCATGATTCCGTACTAAATTTTTTACATATTGTAGTTATTCATAAAAATACATCAAATTTAATGTCTAGGTTATAATGGTTACATTTAAATATTAATTAATTTATAATATATATATAATTTTTTATATGCATAGTGAGGAATGTTAAGAAACCTAACAAATAATATAATTATTTTAAAATTATTTTTTAATTATATTTAAAAGAGATTTTTGGTTCCACATTTCTCTGTGATATGCATCGACAGATACATCAGAAACACCCAAGACATTACCAGGGAATAACATTAATTTTCATAATACAAAGGTAATAAAATTATGAATAAAAAAGTCTCATCAGTAATTTAAACCCAAGACCATGGTGGGTAGTTCATACCAGATCACATATATTATTTGAAATGCGTGATTAACCATGTTATTTCATAAAGAAACACTTCTCACTATTACAAATTTATTCTTCATTTGTTATATCAAAGTATGTATTATAAATACCAGATGATTGAGAAGTATATTATCATTGGGAATATTTACATTACATGAAAAAATATAACAATATATTAATAATTTTTATTGGAAACATATTTAACATGCTTTTACATAAAACTACATGGGTTATCCTTGAGACATACTTAAGAATGCAGTGATCCATAAAACCTTGAAAGGGAATAAAAATGCATAATAAGAAAAACAAATATATCAATGAAAATTAGAATAACAATAGTAATAACAGAGTGAGAATTATAAACATGAATATTTAAAAATGATATAGAATGAGAAACATATTCATCATGGGAAATGATACAACAACATTAAACAATGCATAATAATCATTGGTCCAAGATTATTACCAAGATATAATGATTGATGAAGTATCATAATATAATTTTGTTCACTCTATGTCACAAAATGGTCACTCATGATACTAAACATTAAATAATTCATTGGAGTGATATTTAATTCTTGGCACACCCATCACATTCATTTCAATTTTATTCTTAAGTGTGCCCATAGATCATACATCATAGATTCACTAAACATAAAATTTTATTAAAGGATCAAGGAATTGGTAATACATAATCTTAAGTCCCCATTAAAATAAGTATAACTGCATAAAGGTGAGTAACCATGATAATAAATTGGTTTGGTATTTCTTATGTAAATTTTTTAGCATAGAAAATTGCGGAGAAACTTCAGCAGCATAATGACGTCACGTAATGATTCGAAAAATGGGTTGATAAGATTGAAAGTGGTATCTCATTATTTGGACACCAAATGGGAAGTAATTGGGACATGAAAAAACATATCACAACATTATTAATTGTATATAAAAGGCATGATATAATGAATAATCTCAAATAAAGAGGACAATGAAATGAACCATTACAAAATGTCGGTATGGTTACAGATGTACAAAAGAGATCATGGGAGAACACAATGAGAGTGGTATGGGTTTCCCATCATATACACATGAAATGGATAGTAATGGGTAAATTTAAGTACATATAAAAACATGAAAAAATTTCATTTATGATACACAACATAAAAGAGGTTCTTGATAAGAAGAGGTGGTTAAAAGATGCTTTATTGAGTGTGAGACTCCAAATGCTTGGGAACGACTATCTAAGAGCTTGGGGGAACATTGATAGGACTCAATAGAGGAGATAAAAGAGTAATGACATGATCTGGGTATATTTATTGATGATAAATGAGAGACTAGATCATTTTATAAAGGAAATGATTGTATATTGCTTTATTATTTCTAAAACATAGGTTTTGTTCTCTGTATAAAAAAATCACAAAAAACACGAACCATACCATGGTTTCTACCATGTTTTCAAAAAAATGGAAGTGGTTTTAATTATTTAATAACTAAATGTGATGGAAATAATAAAATAATAACATATTTTCATTTGTTGAGGAATAAAACTCTTAATAAAACAATTTTAAGACATTAGATTATATTATTGGTTTTGCAGGATTCATAAAAGTTATTTACAATTAATAAAGATAACATAAAATAATTTCTTTTAAATATAGAAAAATAAATTTTCATCATTAATACCCTTCATTGTATTTGTTACAAAAATTTGGGTTTATTAATGTGTTTGAATGCACCCTAGTATATTTATATGGTATTTAATTTTTAAACAACAAATTGTTTTTCACTGAAAAGTTGGAAAATTTTACTATTATATAATATTGGTGTTATGATTCCAAAACTAATATTCATCTTATCAAAATAAATTTTTAATTTTTTTTATTTTGAATTTTTAAATAAGTATCGATATTTAATGAGAAATGATAGGTTTAAGGACAATAGTAGTTTTCAATCTCTTATAGATAAGAAATTTTGCTTCATAAAATTTATATTATAATTTATACTTATTAAATTATATTTAATTATACTAAATTATATCTTATTTCCTATGTTCATTATATCAGGAAAATAAATTCTAAATTGAAATAGAATACTAATTTAAAGTAAAACATCTATTTTATTGTTCAAATATCAAAATCACTTATAAATTAATGATAAAAAATGAAAATATATTCATTATTATATATATTATATAAAAATTTTATTAGGTTATTGATACATTTTCCATTAATACACATGAGAACGAAATAATAGTGAGGTATGTAACTGTGAGAACATCAAGGGGTGCTTTTGTGTACATGGTTTTGGACGTGATATCAATGAGCTCAAACGTCTCCCACATACAACTTTTCTCATGATTAAGTTGTTGGATATATGTTTTGTATTTATCAAGGTCAACGACCTAATATTATATATCCCTTGGGAGAATTGATAAATGGGATTTAGATGGTACAATCCTACAAGTTAAATCAATCACTTCCTTTGTCTTTAAAATTTTGATTTGTTAAATCCACATATATATATATGCTAATCAGGTGATCACTATTGATTGGATATATTATCCAATGTAATGATACATAAATTTTATTTAAATCCTATACGAAACAATAAAGACAAATAATTTAATGTGTTTTTTTGTAAACATATTATGTAATATGACATTAAATTAGAAGAATAATAGTATTTATAATAGTTTGGGTCGATATAATATCCCCCATTTTGAAATATTTCCATCCAATAATTCATTTCCTATACTAAAATAGATGAAAGTATATCTATTCCATTGCCTCCTCTAGTTCCTATATCACTTATTCCAAATTCTGGTTTCTCCACATCACTTTTATAATGATGAATGTCATATTTCCTATAACTTTTTCCCCACGATCTAATATCACCACCACCTTCTCCTCATATGGGATATCATTATCCAATGGTTCCACCTTTTGATTGACTATATGTTAGGGGAATTGTATGTACTTTCTAAATGGGGATATGTGGAATACATCATGTGATTGGGATATGATAGGTTAGAGTTATAGTAAATATTCACCACTATGATGTGATCATGTATCATAAAATGGATGATGTATCTAGTACTATGCATTCTATTCTTCACAAATCCCATGATATTATTCCACAGAGATATGCTGAGGAATTTCATGTCTCCAAAATCAATCCCTTCGTCACATAATCAATTTTAATCATCACTATTTTTTTATCTTTGAGAAGACTTGATATAATGTTTAATGGTTTCCAAAGTTTCACCCATTTCCTCAATCATTTCAGGACCTATACGTTTGTGTTCCCTAACGTCATCCCAATATGCATGAGTTATACACCACTATTCATAATGTGCCTTATAGAGAGCCTTATGAATTCTTGAGTGGCAACAATTGTTATAACAGAGATAACCATAAGATGTTTTTGGTCCCATACCACTTTTAAGTCATTCAATCATACTCTCAATATTTCATTTCGTCTCTAGAAATTTCACTCATATCGAAGTTCTTTTTGAGTGTTATAAGTAAACTAAAGGTTTAGACCAATATTAAAATCACATTGGATAATATTATAGAACATGGGTGTAAATATTTGTAATATATTGGATAGAATCTATATTGGTGTTCTAGGCTATCTCACCACTTATCTAATGTATATCCATTCATTTTGATCATGTGAGAATTCCTCTTAAATAGTAATAATGTGTGCAGTCTTTATAAGATGGTTCCCTAAAGCCCAGATATCCTTATTCCCTCTTGTTGTCTTCGGAATACTAGTGACAAAGTCCATGGTTATTTATTCCCATTTTCAAGTACTTATGGATAATGGTTTCATCATTCAACTAGATTTTTTCCTTTCTACATTAATATTATGACATACAATACATCTTGTTGTGTACAATGGTTCTCCTTCATTATATTTGCCCAACCAGAAGGGCCATCGAAGTTCTCAAAACAACATTATTCTTCTTTAATGGATATATAAGGTATACCTATGTGCATCATCCAAAAACTACTTCATTGACTAATTATTTTATTGTACACATATTCATGACCCAATTCATTCAAATAACTATTCATTAACATTGAACTCCATGGATATCTCTTTTCTCATAGTTTCAACTTTTTTCCTGAACACCCATAACATATCATTGAAAATAAAATATCATTTATAAAAGAGACTGTTCAGTTATCATCTATGAAAGGACTAATTATTTTACTTCATTTATTATTTACATTTCCTTTCTATTCAAATATAAAAAGATAAGTAATTCTTCATTCTCATAAATGATAGAAATATTGGATCCTATCTACTTAGAGTAGCAGGCTCTTTATTTTCATTTCATGGATAGTAATGGATTTAGTGTCCATTCTCCTTCATCAGATCTAACTTTCTTCACTGAAACTAATTCACTACTTTGGATGTGAAAATAGTTGACTCTTTTATTATTTTTATATACTCCCAAATTACCCCCAAATATATAATACCTCAATAATTTAAATGAAAATATCACTAAAAATAACTCAAGATCATGGACTAGTTAGTTTAGTTCATGAGCATTCAATTTACATGATTCATATACTATCACTATATCATTCTTCATTATAATAATGGAAAATCCCTTTTCCAAATCATTGCTGGATATCATTAATCTTTCTCCACTTCTGGGTAGTGTGAGTATATTTGAATTGACAAGACCCTTCTTCAACTCACTGAATATATATTTGGAATAATAGTTACAAAAAACCTATACTGCCTTAAAAATTATCTTTGTTTATGGGTTTGAAAAATGTGAACAATTTCTCATGTACCTATGATATTACCAGTATAATCAATGAAATCTACAAATATCTATCACATATGATGGCTTTAGACTTGCTACAAGTGAATCTTTCTTTGAAGGGTCCACATATTTCCCATTTCATATGATTAAATTCCCCAAAAATGATACATTATTCAACCAAAAGTCATATTTATTTTACATGGAATAATGATTCTCCATTCAAAATGATTTTATCATAGTTCTTAAATACTCCTCATGCTGATTTATTTTGGAGTATATGATAATATCATCTATAAATTTTACCATTCTTTTTTTTAGGTAATACTTAAATACAATATTTATCCAATCCATGAAAATTAACTGAGAAGTACTATGCTCCACATAGATGATCAAATAAAGTAATCAACCTATGACATTAGATACTTTTTCTTTATCATGATATTTTTGATCTCATGATAATCAATGTAATGGTGCATTGATCCATGCATATTCATGATGAGGAGGACTACTAAACCCCATAGTAATGCACTTGTGTGTGTGAACCCTTCATCCTGATTCTCCAGTAATTTTTTCTTCATATTCTCATGTAATAAAAAAGTCATTATATATAGTGTCTCTGATAATAGAAATTCCCTATGTATAAGGTCAATTTAAAATTCAACCTCTATGTCTGAAAGAAGGCTTGCCAGTTCATTAGGAAACACATTAGCATGTTCCCTAAAAATGGGATATTATTCAAGGATGGTCCATTCCTAAGACTCAATCATTTAATCTATACATGAATTTTCATGGGAAAATAATATCCTGGATTGAGATGATGGTGCTAAAGAAGGATCATTTTCATCCTTATACTTGTACATAATTTGGGGGATAATTCACAATATGGAGAGTGATTCCTTTTTTATAGTAATTAATCTTGGATTGATATAAGAAAATAAAATCCTTTCCCAAAATTGCATAAAATTCCACCAAAAATAGTATCAGAATATTCACTAGGAAGTTCATCGCATAAATTTTTATATGGGAGGAGTTATATAAAATGAATACTATAATTTCTCCATTTTTTATTTTCATAAGAATATCAACATGCATGACTTTTTGATGTTTGATTAGTTATAAATACATTCATTCTATTAAGGAATTTGTTGAATCAAAATAAAATGATAATTCTAAATTATTGAACAAATAACTAGAATTCCTATTGAAACATTGTTATCAGGATCCACCCAAATAGTTGTGATGGATTAATCTCACCTTGTAATGGAAGGAGGATGTTTATTGTCATCTAAAACACATATATTGGTATATTGGTTTGAAAAATTCAACGGCTCCTTTTAGTTGAAGTAGTGAACAATGAACTGAGTGTTGACTGAAGCATTCCTTTCTCCAATGCATTAGTGGGTTTCTCCAATCAACAATTTCTATCTAGGTGTCATTCCTTCCCCCATACAAATCATATCCTCTTCCCCTTTATGAAATTTCTATGGGTCTCCTTACAAAAAATATGACATCTGGGTTGTTGAAATTTCATGGAATCATTAGATTTCTCCATAGGACAACCAGAATTGTTCACCAATTTATAATTTATATCCATGAAATTTCATTGAAATTTTCCAATCCCTATCTCGACATTGGGGGAATACTGTATCATTTAATCATATATATCAATGTCTTTTATAAAAAATGATTTTCATAGACTCAGTTTTACCCACTGATGAATCATTCAACCGTCAATTTAAGGGTAATGATAATGATAGAGTGATATCTTGCATGCCGTGTAATGATTAACTCATATTCCCCAATAGATTCATAAACATTTGGATAGATATCAATAAAACCGATTTCAATTTTATATAGATTAGTGTAAGTAAAATAATTATCAAAAAATATTTCCCCAAATTCCTCCCCTCAAACATTCGATCTCATTTACTGTATTTATATTTTTTTATCAATTTCCACCAATACTCAACATTTACATATATATGAGAAGCATTCATTAGTAAATTCTCCTTCTCAGAGCATGTAAATATGGACTTGATCTTCTTAGTGGAGTTTATCCATTGTTCCGTGATTTGGAGATAAGTCGATCAATTAAACGTTAGAGGCATTATTCATATGAAGCTTTTAATTGAATATTTTTCTCACTTAGGGGGATATTCATGATCCTCCGAATCTAGTTTTTATTTATAACATGATCCAGTGTAGAGGTTATCATCCGAATGTTTTCTAATACAACACTCATGGGTATGGTATCTCATTGGTGAACTCATATAATTGTTTGTTTACCTGATTCCTCATTTTTTATCCATTGGTATGAAATATGGTAAAATTAGGGATTAGTATTTCTAACTCATAAATGTGTATCCAATTCCATTAATGGGATAGTTAATTAATTACATATATATCCCAAACACATAGATTTATAGGATTCAATCCATGTTATCCATGATCTATTTCTTAACATAGATTCTTATAGTCATTTTATGTTCCATTAATAATGGATTATAATGAGAATATCAATATATAAAATTATATCCCCTATGAGTGTAAAACTATGTGTGTAGCAAGGGTTGTTTTTGTTGAACCAGTTCTTAGCTGAGACTACCTCAATGTGGTGTTATCGAGGATTAAAAAACATTCTCTAATCACAAAAAATTAGGGGTGTGTTCTTATCATTAGTCTTACCCCAAAATAATTTTCTACAGTAATATAATCTTAAATTAAATAATAACTAATATTTTACTATGATGTCAAATAAGAAAACCATTATCTTTATTAAACAATAATTCATGATTAGTTTTATAGAATTATATAGAATAAAAACCAAAAATATAAATATTACTAGTGTCTTTGTAAATTAGGTACATTACATAAAAATTTAAAGTATATAATACATCACATTATTGAAAACTTACATAACATGATTCTACGTAAAAATGCATGGAATAACCTTGGGACATACATAATAAAAAGTTGAGATATAAATCCTAGTAAAGAAAAAAATGAAATAACATGGAAAAAATAATGCCTGTTAGAAAACTGGAATATCAATAGTCAAATAAGAGAGATAATTATAATCATGAATAATGAGGCATGATATATTATGGAAATCATAAATGAAACATGGGAAATGTGGACAAAACCTAAAACAATGCATCAAAAACATATTTCAACGTGAAAAAAACAAAAAATAGAGATAGGAAAAATTTCCATAAAAAAGTAAGTTTAACTCCTAGTTCCAACATAATCTCTCATGAGGTTAATCATTACCAAATGGATTAGATCACTATATAATTCTAAGAGCATCCCTGACACTAATTTCTTTCTCATGATTATGTGTGCCACATAAATCATTCAACATGGATTCATTCAATATTTTATTTGATTCAATGATCGAATATTATGTAATATATACATATAATTCCGCAATAAATAAATTATAGGGTTATAAATGTTGACACCCTGGATAAGAAATGTATATTCTATTGAATACATAATTATTTATTTATGGAAAATCATGAAGAAATTTTGACTACATAGCAATGTCAAGTAAAGATTTGTAAAATGGGTTGATTAGACAGAAATGGACATCTCTTCATTTGAAAAAACAATTATTAATAGAGAGATGTAAAAAACATATCATATATTTAGTAATTGGAAATATAAAGAATAATAGTATGAATAAGCTTGAATAAAGAGGTGAAAGAAAAGAACCCTTCATAAATTTTGGCATTGTAATCGGTGAACCTTATAGTTCATGGGAAGGAATAATTTGAGTGAAATGGGTCTATCATCATTTTGAAATTAAATTGACATTAAGGATGATACATATTTTCATATTCCAATATGTAAAAATTGAATTTAAGAGACATAACATAAAATTGATTATTGATAAGAAGTGGACAATAGAAGATCCCATACATGAGTGTGCGGCCCCAAATGCTTGGGCCGAGCTTTTTGAGAGCTTTGGGGTACCTTATAAAGAACATATAGATGATCAGGAGGACTATAGAAGTTATTAATAGATATTTCGTAATAGTAAATGGGATATTTTATGGTTTTTATAGTAAATGATATGGATTTCTAAATAATTTCACAATGTTATGTTTTGGAATCTATATAATAACATAACAGAAAAAAGAAACCCTTTCATGGGGTTTTCCTTTGGATACATCCAAATGGGTGTTATAATCCAGAATTAAATGGGACATCCATAGTAAAATAATTCCCTTGCTAATGTAGATGAGAGTCATACTACTAATGAAATAATTTTAAAACCTTGAATTATTTTAATGGTTTTTGAAGGTTTATTATGTATTTATAAAATTAATAAAATAAACATTAAATCACTTTATTTTAAATGTAATACATATATTTCATCATAAATACCATTTATAGTATTTATCACATAACCATTATGCCATTATGACATCATAATACACTCTATATATTACTATGGTGTTTATTTTTTAACTAAAAATATGGCAGTCATAAAATTATGTAAAATCGACCACTTGAAAAATTAGAAGATAAAATTACAAAAATAATATTCATTGCCTCAAAATAAATATCTAGTTATGTTTATTTTACCATTAAAATAATATTTGTGATTTATTAAGAAACGCTAGTTTATTTTGACAATAATCATTTTCGAACGCATATATAAACTAAACATGACATGATAAAAAATATATGGTCATTTATATATTATAAAAAATACTTTATATATTTATAATATAATTTAGTTCAAAAATTGATTAATTATTGAAATTAAAGTTCCTAATTGAAATTGAATACTAATTTAAAATACACCATTTGTATTATTGTTTAAATATAATAATTGATTTTAATGAAACCATAATAGATGGAAAATATATTAGTGATTCTATAAAATATATATATTCATTTTATTTGGGTTTAAAAAAATATACAATTATTAAACCATTGAATACCCTAAGTGTAAGGTATCTAATATTAAGACTTTCATGTTGTTGTTTAACAAATATGGTTTGGGATGTCATCTTGATTAGCTTGAACTTCTCTCGTAAATGATTTAAATAATTATTATGTTGTTTGGTATAATCATGAACTTGATCAAGGTCAAATCCTAGAGTATTTATCTACCATGTAATCTCCATCTAATGGGCTTCAAAGTGTATGATCATACTGTTTGAGATTATAACATTCAATGTCTGTGTCAATTGGATTTGTTAAAAACATATATTTATATTAATCTTTTGATATCTATTCAAATTCTATATTTTCTATGGTAATGATATGTAAAAAACTTTTAAATAAAATATTATGTAATAAAAACAAATTTTTTCATTTTAATCCTTTAAAACTATTAAAAAATAAGAAAATTAATCAAAAGGGGAATTTATTTATAAGAGCTTCAGCCGTTACATTTCTTATGAATAATGGAAATTAAAATTTGATAAATTATTAGTCATACATATATAATTCTACTCATTCCTATTTTTTACACATCATATAGAACTTGTATGAATAGGGAGAGAGCTATGTACCACCCACCTAGGTTTTGAGAAACACAACTTATTGAGAAAGACAACAGAATCTTGATTTCATTAGAGGAATAACCAAAATATAAAAATAACCCAATTCCTGAGAACTATTAATAAGAATATAAAATTTGATGATAGAAGCTGAGAAGAAACTCACATGGTACATTTGATTTACCTATAACTACTCTCTACTTCGAACTATAAATGATTCTAATGATAATCAAAGGATACGTGTCTTGGAAGATAGTGGTATGTATAATAAATGGGAAAATGGGCATTAAATTGAGTACTATCCAAAAATTAGATTTATCCCTTTCATAATAGAATTTATAATTAACATTTCATTTTATTAATTTGATTAAAATCTTTTCTTAATCACATAAATTCTAGTTTTGGTAAATTCAGGAGACATACTTATCACCCTTGTCATCCTTATATTATATATTTATTAAAAAATTATTTATTGTATTGAAATTAATCACATTATTAATTTTTCATTCAGAAAATATCTTATTCATTACACATGTAATATCTTCTTTCTTGGTGAAGTGTTTTTTCTAAAACAAAATACAATACATAATATTATTTTCCCCATACAATATATATTTATCATGTGTAATATATTTTTCTAATCCATAACATGATACAAAATATTTTTATACCTAATAAATAATATCATTCTCATATGTAATATATTTAATTAAAGTGATTATCCAATGTTTAGGATATTTTCTCTATACATCTTCAATTTGTACTGATGTGTAATATATTTTACATACAATGTATTTGTTCCATTCAGAGAACACTTATATGTGACATACTTTTTCATTGTATAATATATTTCTGTTATACATAATATATTTTTACCATACCCTGATGTTTTTTATTGGACTCATAAACTATAAATAATATATGTTTCTCCCTTTATGTATAATATATTGGATGTAACCATTTTTTATAATTCCAAATAGGAATATATTTCACCTCTTATAACTTATCTATGATTCATCGTGGTGTCGAGAATAACTAATACACACCTACATGTAGCCTTTTTTCCCAAAAATTGTATTTCAAAATAAAATATTTATAAATCCATGAATTTTTTAAATATAAAATTATGTGTAATATTGTTCTAAGAAACTTAACCTATTGTGGAAAAAACATTTAAAATAACACCAAAAAATGGAAACAAAAAAGTAAACCTATGAAAATACTAAAGTATATAAACTCATAGTGTTAACTAAAGATCTAACTAGAATCACTATTTTTAATAAATGATTCCTTGATAACTCCAAAACATATGTTAGTTTGTCCATGAGGTTCCCATATTCATGTAGTAACCCACCATCGCCAAGACTTGAGCATTATACCTACCTCATTCCCAAAACTATATAACTATGAAAAAAGACATCAATATCTTTTTGGATCACCATGAAACCCCAACATTAACTACTTGATCCATTTCTAGGTTACACAACACAATATAAATCACAAAATTGTTATCATATTGAATAAAATTTTTAATGCCACTTATGTATCAACCTATCCATTATCCAAAAAAACATATATATTCCATCCATCAAACATTCCATTCCAAATTATGCATAATCCATCTTTTATCTATTATCAAACTGATCTCAATATTAATCTTACATCACCCTCAGTACAACATAATACCCAATTCCAACTCATCCAAATTTTATTGTAAACCATATAGGATGCCCAAATTTTAACTAGAACAGTGTTAATTCATTTATCATATATTCACCTAATGCATCAATGATTATAATAGAACACCATTATTATATGCTCATGGAAAACATCTAACAACTGAAGTTACGTCATCCATCTCTCTATACATTATCTTAATCATATGAAACTTTCATTAATCCCATATACATGCAGTTTTCTACCATAAGTAGTTTAACAAACTGTTGACCACTATCCCCATTACTATGTGTTTTTTCATATTTCATGTACAACATATGGAGTCATATCCATGATAAGGTCTATTAGTGTCATTTTTAGTTCTACCGTAGATGACTAACTTTATCACATCCCATGACCAAAAATAGACTATGAGTCATTCTAATAAAACTGCACCTAATGTTTCATCAAGATAGAGGCTCGATATTCTTTATGTGTCTAATCACAATATGTCTAAATATGTATCATCTTCCTATAGTGTTTGATTGTCACCAATGATCCAATCCATGGTGGAATGATTATGTCTTGAATATAAAAACACAAATAATAATATTAATTTTCCTCGTTCTAACTAATAAGAGATTCACGAACAATATAACCCAAAACTACATTCTAGATTAGAATATTATCATCCACTAGGTTCCTCAATTATATTAGTTTTTGGTTTACCAGATCTATGGATGATGTCTATATTAATATCTATACATAACCCTTTATATAATATTTTAATACATCCTCAAATCAATAAACTGTGGATATCACATCTCCTACCAATTATGTTGAAAATCATGGAATGTTTTTGAAATGAATGGAATAATCCATGATAGAAGTTAATCCATGTACTAGGATTATAATCATTTGAGCTCTATATTCCCTCAATATCATATAAAAAATTCATAGGAATTTTCATTGAAATCCTCACATGTTAATCCCCTGTGTCTTCTTATATACACATATACATCCAAAAGTATTTTTTATGTTCCCTATGAATATACATGGATAATATTTCATTCATATTAGATAGAATATATACCTAGTAAAAATATTCTTTACTAACTATTCCCATTATTCTAAAATGTTGGGTCCATCATCTCAAGAATGTAATGTAGATTATCATAATTTTAACTCCAATATAAATTATACCATGGGTATCGTAGCTCTTGGTGCTCCCCAATCAATACTCTGTATATTCTATATTAATCATTCCATGATGTTATTATCCAAAAAATTCCATAAATCATAATTCCTTGATGGATGGCCTAAATCCATATAAATTTCAATTTACGGACCATTCTTACATCAACCATTAGTGTACTAACCTGATTTACACCTAAAAAACAACATATTTATTTTTATATGGATGCTTTAATGAAGACTATATAGTTGGAATCTCAATGAAAATAAAAGTCCCTTATACAATACATGTATAACTACTAGATACTTCAAAAAAGGATATATATTATAGGTAATGTTAACCACTGTACATTATAATTTATTATCACATCCATTTCTCTTACCATCTAGACGCATTTATCCACAAACTAATATCCGGTTCAGGTATTTCAAAAATCATATATACCTTTGGTTCACATTCTTTCAAATACAAAAAATAACATTTTTAAGCTAGATGTTTGGAACTACACTAATAATATACATATTAAAACAATTTATAGGTTATTATCAATACTTCAAAAAACTAATTCAATTTCCATTTTTAGAAGCACTATCATTTCTAGGTTAGCTAAACATAATTCCACCATCATACTATATATGAAAACACAATTTATATTATGGTTGACACATTAAAAAATTAAATATTTTTTCACATTCCATAACCAGAATATCAATCATAATTGGCAAACAACATCCTTGTGATAACATATTATTTATATTAATTCATGAGGTTTAACTCATTCCTCTATTGGACAATAGTGTGTATCATAAATAAATAACAAATACACATTTATTTAAATCAAATAAAACAAATATAATCAAAGAACCCATAAAATTCAAAATATCCATACTAACATGGGATCTATCTCATACGTATGATGTTTAGACACATAAAATTTTCCAGCACATTCCTAGAATTACAGTATACAGCAACTCAAAAAAATTACATAAATAATACACATTTTTACGAATCTAATGTGATATAATTTTAAAATTCCATTGGCTGGTTCACTACAAAATAATCATCCTAGTGTAAAACTTGGAATTATTCATGCCACATCGCATAAAATATTCAATCGACTACATGCAGAGGTTAATTGATTGAATGTAGGGAGACTATTCCTTTTGAATATAAACAACAATAATATCAACAAAATGAAATTTAAGTAATAAAAAATACCCCAAAACAAGTCAAATTTTATATATGGTAAACTTATTTATTATTTAACATGAAATTCTAGACATATAAAATTATACATGATCACATATTGGATGACCTCAAATGTCAAATAAAAAATAATTTATGAGAAAATGTTATCATATAACTAATGAAATAGTTGGAGAATATGAAAACAATTCCATTTTTTTATACACTAGCTTCTCTTACATACCCTATAATCCAAGTGTTTAATAATTTCCATGCATATTCCTATAGTGGTAATGTCTACAGTTATATCATAAGACCCATGTATATTGTGAGTAAGAACATTATAAGAGTTATCCAATGAAATCCCGAACTAATTTCTATATGTACACAATGTTTTTTCCAATTGAAGTAAAAAATGGACAAACAAGTTACAAAAGTCATTTAATTCATGAACAACAATAACATAGTGGGACATTACCTATATTGTACATTGTGAGAGATAAATGATACATCCATAATTTTTTATATAAAAAGTAGCCTTAACCTTATAACAAAATCTGTGTCTCCCAAAATCACAATAAAAAACAAATCATGACAAACCAATCACAAATCCATAAGTTATAGCACATGTAAAAATGAATTTACACATCTGTTACTAAAAATAATTTCAATATCCGAATAGAATAAAAAACTATTTTGATCATCCTTCAATATATGTAGACCTTCAGCACTTTCTCGTACAGTGATCATTTTAATCTAATGTAGTGGATTAAACTACACTATGGATAGTCAATTACAACAAGAACATCTTCTATACTAATGGTCAATACCATCCACATATACTTCTTAATCTAATGAAATCACTATTTGTACGAGTTGAATTCACCACAACATAGACCATGTCCTATGTGCACATAACCCCATAGTTATAAACCCCCCAAGATAAGATACATCACCCAAATCACATGGACATTTCCCAGTAAAACCGTCATTACCACATATAAATAGTTAATACTATACACAACACTCTATAAGACATAGTCACCCAATTTATGGGTGATCAATTCCACCCACATTCACATGGGTTACACCCTCTCAAGGAATAACATCAATAATTGCCATCCAAAGACCAACACTATGCCCATGGAACAACCATCCCATCACGAATTGATACTAAGAAACTAAGAAATAAATGTATATCAGATCATATTATTTTTTTACATTAGATATTTTCCGACATATATCTTATGAATAATAGAAACACAATATTGTTCTATTTCTAGTCACGCATTATTTACCATACCAAGGAATATTTATAACACATTGTATAAACCATGTAAAAAAATTAGATAGTAAAGAATCACTATCCAAAAGTTAGTAGGAATCCTGTTTCCAATAAAATGAACTTGATTAATATTAAATAAAATTATTTACCGATATCTAAAAAAAGTCACCATTTTTTGGCACCGCTAATAGAAACAACAAAACAATATGATAAATAATGAATGAAATACAAAAATCAGTTGTCCTTAACTATTTATATTCGCTTCTTTAGAAACCATAAGATTCTAAAATATATGAACGCTGATCTATCCCACAAGAAGGATAAATAGAGATGACGTGAGGAACTAGTCCTCACATTGAGTCATGGTTGAATAGAATATAACTTCACCATTTTGTAATTCATTTTATATTTTATAATTTTTTAAATCTAATTTAGTAATGTTATTCTGAAAAAAGATATATAATTTTTCAGAAATGTCACAAACCATCCTAGTGGGGCATATTCCATGACTCACCAATCCTGTCACCAATAGGCTGAGGGCTGGTGACTAATAGTGATACAGAATATCTCTAACATGAGAGGAATTTTCAAACCTATACAATGAAAAATTATAGAAACAACTGAACAAACATTCATACATTCTTCAAAATAAAATATCTAGAGTAAAAATATAAGTAATGGAAAGTAATGGAAAAACCATAGCCCACAATAAATCCTAAAATCATGCCCAGCCAGAACGTAATTACCAAAGATACTAGTGAAATATTGTCGGAACACACCTTAGTCTATCCTGTCTGATTAATTATTGTTTGTTCCCATTGCATCAAAAAATCAATCAAAATATCACTCAATTTCATAATACATGAAATGTGTTGGAAAAGGCAATTAAGGGGTGAGATTAAAAAAAATCAGTAGGACACCCAGTAACCAAAAATCATACAGAAAAATGAAATAAAACTAGGTCCACATAGGTATATTTATTTAGAACATATTAAAAGTATATCAAGATATATATTACAAAGACACAATGTCTAAAGGTAATTCAAAACCCTTAATATACCAGCCAATGATCTCATCTTGACGATCCTATATAAAACTAGTCTGGTAGAACATATTTACTAGTCTAGATCAATGATCACATTTATTTAAGAGTTAATTCTCAAAAATTCTCTACCAATGATGTACACACTGATGGTCTAAATAGAATATTATACAACGATGATTATCCAAACCCAACCCATAGTGTTATACAAACAAATAAATATGGATTAAAATTCTCGATAGAGGATAGACACCTATGTAGTTTTGGTTATGATGATACTGAGAACTCCACCTAGGTCACAAATATGAATAGAGGATCGCACTTTAGGCCTCATACAAGGATTCCAACAACTCTATCTAATATGTCTTATTAAAGGGATCCATGTATATAGTATATGAGGTTATTCCCTACTAAACCTTAGGGAAATGATATTGGGAACATAACCTAAGGAAGCATACTCAACACACAATGTATAAGGGCACCTAGCCATGTATAAAAGTGTATACAACATGAAATAGGGGGAACACACAAAGTCAATTGACCCCAATTCATATCTATGATAATTGACAATGTCATTAAGCTAATTTTTTTGTCATTATATGATTATATGGTGTGATTGATGTTTGTGCACCCTAACCATGTGAGATCCCATAGATTAGCACATTTACTTTTCCATGATATGATTATATAAATAATTCGTGGCATGATCTAACATGTGTACTCCAACATGAATCTGTGTATCCACATGGTACGTGTCAGATAGTCGAGAAGAGGAAACACATTCTGTGAAACTGTCTCACACTGTGTGATACTTAAAGATATCTTGAAACCCTATCCACCACAAAAGGGGGTACACAACCTATAGATATCGTTTTCATTCTATGTAATGTGAAAATTTCTAAATTCCATGATCTAATGCTCTATACCTTGACCATTCCACTAGTCATTGATCCAGTGATCCCTTTTCCACAAAAATGTATGTCGTGCATCATCGATTCATTCCAACACTAAATTAATAATATACCGGTCTTTGATCCACTCAAAAAACAGGATCACCATCATTTTTCATTGAATGTTGAATAAAACAAAAATTTTATACCCACATCGTTTGAATAACTTCTAGCTTCAACATTACACCATTTTTTGTCGTGCTGATCCCAAATCTACAAAATCAGTTCATTTCACCAAGAAAAATTTGTGAAGAAATCAATTGTTTTGTAAAATGTCAAACCAAATGCCAAAGAAGAGTGCCTATGGTGAACAATGAATCAGGGGAGAAAATCACACAATCAATCAAGAGGAAAAGACCTAAATTGATGTTCACATTGATATGAGTTCATTTTAATTCAAATGAATATTTAAGAATTTAAAAAACAATGAAAAATATAATCTCTCAAATACCAATAAAATGAACTCATCATGGATGATGAACAAAATGATGATCAATCTATTGGCGGATTCATTCATTTTCTTCATTGAATAAAATAATGGATAAATAATCCAAATCAAAAAACAAACTGTAACTTGATTGGATTATTATTATATTGATGAATGATTCTTCATCATAGTTTTTAAATAGATATTTCTAAAATGTAATGTTTGTATCATCAATACATAATCTGGTCATCATTCTTCTACAACAAATCCTCTACAATTATCTATACAACAATCCAACAGCTCCATGGTTATACAGATAACCCTAATATTTACCTATATATGTCTAAAATGGAACACTAACCACTATGGTGAAAAAAAAATATAAAAACAATTCAATTTATTTATTTTAATCATTTCTACTTCTGCAATTACTTTTCATCGAACAACTCATACCGACGAAAGTTAAGTTTCTTATAGGGAAATAATTTAAAATTGAGTTCCATGATTCCCTAGGGTTTATAATCCGAGCGTACATTTTTATTTTATTCCAATTTTTCATGAAAATTCTTTATGCGTGATATCTACTATATTTAATATATTTTAAAATGTTATTATGAGCACATTGGGACTCAGAATCTCAATCCATCACAGCGCCTAGCCTCAAAAATAATCTACACAATATCCATATATAATAAATAGAAAATCCAAAGCATTACAGTTTCCCTATATCGGGTCAATATGTCCCCAAAAATCTAAAATAGGGGATATGAAAATAGATGTGGGAACAGAGCATGAGTCTTAACCTCAAGCTCCCATGTGCTCTTTTTTATATTCTCTTACTACCACTGAACATATACTAAAAGAATAAATATCCCACAAAGGATTGTATCCGGTTTATCATCACTCTCTACTAGGTACTCCACAAAGGTAACATCATCATCGATCTCCAACCTACCATAGTTTATACTGTGTAATGGGTCATAAACATGCCACCTCAATTGTGACATGTATAATAAAATGTGTACCCAATATAAATATGGAAGTAGATATAAGTGGTATACAAGATCTTCAACTCTACATAGTATCTATAAAGGGATAATGAATCTCATAAATTTCTTTTCTCCCAAACCAAATCACAAAAATCCATGTTGAAGTAAAATACATAGAAACATGTGGTCTCTATCATCGAACTCCAATGGTCTATCTCATTTACTTTCATAAGCCTTATGTCATCTCTGTGAATTCATTCTCTATGCCTTGATAATCATTACCATATTGGTTGTTTTTCACACCATCGATTGGAACTTTAGTGCTAACTCACCTCAGTCTAAAGAGAAAAATTGTGGCTTATAGGGTATCCCATAAAAATCATTGAATGCGGCCATACCAAGTGAGGAATAGCAGAATTTATTGTACAAAAACTCAAAAAATGGTATATCATCCTACCAACTATGGAAAAAGACCAACATGAAATCACATAGAATGTCCCCTAGAACATGGATGGGATGCTCTGTCGGGGCATCAATTTGGTGTTGAACAATATTTTCAAGCATAACTAATTAAAAATTATCCTCCTACAATCACTTCAATAATTGGGATATAAATAGAGCACCATGGTCAGAAATAATAGTCGATGTAACACCATGGAGTCCCAAATTATCCTATAAATACATGAATCTCAATCTCTTTACTAAACTCTACTCTCAAATAGCTAGTAATTGGGCCGACCTGTTGAGTTATTCCATGATCAACCAAATTGTATCGTGTCCTCTGGATGTACACAGTAATCCAGTCATGAAGTACATATATATCCTATCCAACATAAACTCTAGAACATCAAAGGGTTGAACTAAACCCACTAGAAGAGGTTCATCATCCTTCACTTTATAGAAATAATGGCATCAAGATATAAACTATGCAACTACTTTATTCATTCATTACCACCATACAATATGTTAGAGGTCATATTACATCATTTCCACACTTAGATGTACCACCAATAGAGGCTTATTAAACTCTCTCATAAACACCTCTTAAAACACCACTTTTGTGATCATTTATCCTCTCTAAATTATAACAAGCTCCCCACCTTTAGAAAATCCATAAGGGGAAAGTACAACATATTTCTATGTATGTAGGGACTCATAGTCAAAATCTCCAAGTAGTTCATAATAGAATCACTGCAGAAGAGGAGGGGTGAAGAAAATCAACTAGAGGTGAGCCACTCCATCTCCATCAAGAAAAAGTAACTAAAATGTGGAAAACTATTCGATATCTCACTTAGTAACTATATACAAGTTCTCCAACTGGGATAATCTTCAAATAAATTCCCCTTCATAGTAGTATGAATAATTAGGAAGTAATAATCTAGGAAAACACATGCAATCACCTCAGTCTCATGTATTGATCCATTTGAGAGAACATATACTTGATACATTTGTTTTCATAATATATGATAAAATGCTAGCCATCTATTAGTTTCACCACATTTTTAGTGTGAATAGTATTGCAACAAACTCAGGATCGTGGGTTATGTAGTTCTACCTATCTAGTCTTTACTTATGTGAACCATAAGTAATCAATGCATGCCTTTGCATCAGAACAGAACCATGAACATTTCCTAATGCATATCAGAATGATATGTACTCAAAACCCACCTCCATTAATCTCATAATGTGAGCAGTCATAAAATTCCTCCTCAATATTTAAAAATTCAACCATCATATCTTCATAAACACCAATGGATAACCATTTCAAGTCAAATATTTTATGGGTGATGATATCCTAGATAAATCAGATATGAATCTCTCAAAATATCCAAAAAACACAAGGAAAATATACACCTCAATCATGCTTTTACGTGATCCCAATAAAACACTAACTCAACCATGGCTGGACCCACTTTCACTCCATCTAGTGAGATAATGACCCCTTTAAAGTTGACTATTTTTATCTATAACTGACACTTAGAGAGATTTCCATAATGCTAGATCTCATATAGTACATACAGAATCATTATCAATTGTCTCACTTGATCATCCTTGGATACCCAATACAAAAGGGTATCATCGATAAATATTACCATGACCTGGTCTAAGAAATGCATAAAGATACAATTCAAGAGTCCAATGAACACTACTGGGAAAATATTAATTCAAAAGGGAATTGATAAGTAATTATAGTGACTATAGTTGCATCTGATTGTTATATTCAATATATCCTCAATCTTTGCTAGCACCTGGTGATAGCCTTTGTTGAGGTTACCCTTTGAGAAGCATCATTTTCCTATCAATTGATCAAAGAAGCCATCAATCCTCGATATGGTATACTAGTTCTTCACATTCACTTGTTTTAGGCATTAGTATTCCACAAATTTCATGAAGCACCAATATGCCATCATTGTTACAAAAACTATGGTTTTCCAACAATATATGTTGGGTCTAAAAAATACCTTCCTATACAGGTAATCTAACTACATGCTCATCTCATGAAGATCAATGGGAGTCATCTGATATGATGTAATATATTTTTGTGTCATTACAGGGTGTATATAAATGAATAAATATGTCTCTCTATGGGGAGGTAAACCTAGAACATACTTAGGGAAGACATACTCAAACTAAACCCCACTGTAGGATGTTGGATACTCATACCATCCATAGAACCAAGGGTCATGCTAACTATCTCAGAGTAACCTTATACACCAACCTATGGATGAGCTAATTATGTAGTTCTAGGTTTTCCATTTCACTAATAATGAAGAACATAGTTCCATCAATTTGGACACACCACATCCTTCTCCTACAACAATATATATGGCATGAACTATTGGATGACCGGAGTGTACCTAAAATGATGTTGTAGGGCCAAAATTCCACTACCAATAGATCCCAACCTAACCAATCTTCTCCAAGTGTATAGTCACACTATCGTCAAAGATGGATGATCACTGAGTCTTATATAGTAGGAGTCTTTATGTTTAAGGGTTGATCCCAAGGATAAACAAGAATCCCTAAGTCAAGTATATAAAATGATTAAAAATGGTATAAATAGCTCCTCTAAATATCAGTACCACCACTATGATATAAAAGACATATATTGTACTTTGAATCATTACCTGATCCTTTAAATAATAATTTTTTACCTTCTAGAGCTATCCCCTCCGCAATCCTCCTACTCCCTATGCATGGCGTAGACCCCATGGGGGTAGTGGTCGTATCATGTCAAAGCATATACAAAGTCTTGTTACTCTCTCCACTAAACTTCCACATCGTGAAACTTGTGGACCAAGATTCTCCCACCACTACCTCTACCTAGATGGACCATCTATGATCTCTCTATCATCTATGTGGTGGGTCAGAAACTCTCAAGAAATATATACCTTTATGTCACATTTGTAACACCACAAATCTCTGGGATTACTAGACCCACACCATGATCACTGACCGCAGACCCACGGTACAAGGACCTCCTCCAAAAATGTCTAACATGCCGAGGTCCCAAAGATAATTTTCAACACCCTTATGTAGAGATATCTACTTCTAATTACCCAATAAAAGAAATAACTAAATATTTATGCTCATATAAAAATCATTCCACAACCAAATATCTCTTTAGCACACTAGAATATGTATGAATTCATATATAGAAAACATTTACGTGGATGTATCTATAAAACCCTCACACAAATGTCTGATCCCTAAAGAACTGGTCATGAACCACATCCATTGAGTACTAAGAGAGGTTGGTAATCTTCTATGATTACTCAACTACTATCAGGTCTCCCTAATGGACATGAAAATTCTTTTGGTTACATACATCCCTGATCAAATCTAGATAGAAATAATCTCTACAAAAACACTCAAACTCTTCCCAAGGTTGATTTCCCTCATAATAAGAAGTTTTTCACTAGACCCCATAATCGGCCTCATGAACCATAAATAAGGACCACAACCATGAATGACACCTGATTTTTTGGTGTCCTAACCAGATGGAAAAAACATTTCACAACCTCAAGCTAGACCTCATACACTTATTGTTCGATAATTCCTAGGAACTTTTGGGGTCTCTATTGCTGAAACTCTTGAAGTTTTATCAATCTGAAAACCTCATCCACTGGTACTATGGGTACCATGGGATGATTAAAATATAGTGTTATAACTGGTTCACCACCTAGTTATAACATCTATTAAATTGGATCCTCTATCGGTGCCCATCACTACATGGATCATCCTCATGATCCTGATATTGAATCCTAGTTGGCATTAATCATAGAGGCATGCTAAAAGTAAATAATATGTATCATATTCAATTTGTATATATAGAGAGATGACTCAAAAAAGTAAATGGAAACCACACCCCATTCCAATAGGATTCAGGTAATATTGTTTTCCATGCAACCAATGTTCTCTTGTACCATGTAAAAAATCAGGTGATCAGAGTCCTTGTGTATGGATGTGTCGGCCTCTACACCAACACAAAAGTTTGAAGCATGAAATAAAATCATAGAACACATAAAATGGTTTCCCCAAATCAATATCAAAGATTCTTGGACCTATGTAAGAACCAAATATTCAAATACCATATGTTCACAAACCATCCATGTTGGATCCAAGTCATGACTCCCCAATCACTCATCTAATAAGCTATTGGAAAAAACTAGTGTTGAGTATGAATATCAGTAACATGGGATGAATTTTCCTATGTACATCTACACAAAAAAACATATCCAAGCTTATAAAATGATGAAATGTAGGAAAAATTGAACAATAATTCATGAATACATCTAAATCCCACAACCAGAGTATGATAGGAAGTAACAAAATGTTAATGGGACCAAACACAAGCCCGCTAAAGATTCTAAAAATCTCAATTGGAAAGTAAATACTAGGTTTGTTCTCATAATAATATAGGAACACACATTATTCTATTTGGTCTCACAAAGAATCATCATGCCATGTTTCAGAAATAACACCGTTGAATGGTTGAATATAATTACGAAACATGACACATTAGAGAGAATCCCATGTAGCAGTGATTATAAAAGATCTTGGAAGGACACCCCAAAATCACAAAAGATATAAAAAATAAAATATATTCATCTATAAATAGGTATATGTCTGCATCACATATAATAAGAATATATATACATACTCAAAAAAGGAACATAGTCTAAAGGTAAAAAACATTAATATACCAGCCCAGGATATCAACTCAATGATTTTATAGAGCACTCATCTTGTAGAACACACTCTAGATTATGAATCCCTAATAGCATCCATATAAGAGGTAATTATTAATGGGTATCCCAATATAAAATATACACTGAAGGTATGAAAATAGTATGATACCCAGATGAGGATCACACACAAGTATATGGGGTAATACCACCAACTCAATAAATAATAACCAACCATGTAGAGTATCTATGATCAAAATCTATTGGTCACAACGTTACAATGAGCTCCCCATTGGCCAGGAAAATGAATAGATGAGCGCAATCCTGTCCTCAAAGAAGGATTCTAACTACTCTATCCAAGAAGTCTCACTGAATGGATCATTTTCCAAATAGTAGGAAGTGACTCCATTTGAACCCCCATCGAAATGATATATGTAATGTACACTAAAGAAACATGTCCAATACACAATGGAAAAGGGATCCATGCCATGTATAAATTAATACACATTGTGTAGTAGGGGTCATACTCCATGGCTTTAAACCCCAGGTTCTGCCCATATAAATGGAATGTATCGTCAAGTTGTGTCTGTGTCTATATAGAAGTACATGGAACTTTGACTGTCTGCGTACAATGCCCTTGGGACATTACATGAATTAGCCCATGTACCTGGCCATGTTGTGTTTGTGTGGGGGATTACATGTCTTTCTTCAACCTTTGTACTCTAACGTGTGTCCATATACCCACCGAGGTACATACTAGGTTAGTATGGGAGGTCACACACAATATGATAGTTTCCAACATCATGTGGTACATAATGATCACCTGAAACCCATATCACTGCAATGTGGTCCCACATGGTGCATAGATATGCTTTACACACTATGCAACATAATTGTTTTAGATCCCATGATCTAGATCAACATGTCTCAATTGTTCCTAATGTCATTGATCTAGAGACAACATTACAATGAAAATTTTGATCGAGTCTCATTGAGTCATGGAATCATCTATTAAATAAGATTTGGGACCTTGATCAATTGAAAAAATGGGAACATCATCATTCTTTATTACACACTAATGAAAATGAAAATTTAGTACTTATGTCACTTGAATCGTAGTCATCTCCCATTTATGACAACATTCATGTTCTGTTGATACTATATCAATGATGTCTAGTATTTTCCACATGAAATGGGTGTGCAAACACCAATATTTCTGTAACACATCAAAATAAGACAATGAAGTATGCCCACAATGATTGTAGAATCAAGGGAGAAAAAATCGAATCAATCATGGGAAAGGGACCTAGACCTATGTTTTTGTTGGTCATAATTTTGTACTATTAGAAAAAATTAAAATAATCAACAAAATAAAATCCAAGATAGTTTCTTAAAACACAATAAAATGAACCCATCCCAAAATATAGTCGATCTGTGGATCAATCTCTTCATTTATTTAATCGTGTTGATTGTAGAAAAAAAGAACCCAGATAGAATCCAATTCAAAATATATTCCCTACCTTGATTTTATCAATCACGGATGATGAATAATTCATCATCATATTCATTGGTGATATATTTCAAAATCATCATTCATTGAAATTTTATACATGATTCAATGATTGTTTTCCTTAGAGAAATCCTTTAACTTTCTCTCCACATCTCCTTGCCAACATCAAAATTATGCAAGTAACCCTGGGGTTTTTCCATAGGAGTATATTAAATAACTCATCAACCACAACGTCAAAAAAACAATAAAAAATAATTTATTTTAATTATTTTATTAACTTCTATTTCTTTAAATAAGTTTTCACAAATGGCATGCACCAACCAAATATATTTTATGATATTGGATAAATTCATTTACATAATTCACTGTTACACTTATATTTCTAATATGAGCATACATTTTGAATACATTCGACATTATTCAGAAAAATCATTGCATGTACTATTTAATATATTTATATCATTTCATCTGGGAACAATGGTCCTCAGAATCACATTTCATCTTAGCGCCTTGTCAAAATAATTATACATGTAATATCCAAAAAATACTTGTAAATTACATGCCATTATTGGAAGACTATAAAACTGTACTTTACACCATAGGGGTCCATATCTAATATATGTATAAAAAAATTTTGTAACATATTGTGATTCCACACTATACTACTTTTCCAATCATTAAATATATTGCACACCTCAGGTGTAATATTTTCTTTCTTTATATGTTGTTTTTTCTTAAACAAAATTCAATAGAAATCAAAATTTATCCATTATATTTTATTTCTCACACATGGCATATTTTACTTATCCAAAACATTATATTTATTATTTTCCCCCTAATATGAAATATATAACCTATACATAATATATAACAAGTTATGAAATATTGATTAGGTAAAAAATTTCATCCATTCATGAGAATTTAGTTACTACATTGTAATACATTTTTCAAATATAATATTCATTATATTGTTAAAAATATAGTACATTATATTTATCAAAAATGTATAAAATATTTCACCGTTTTTTTAATATAATTTTCCAATCAATTATGTTTTTTGATAGATTTAATAACCATACATTATATATTTTTCTCCTCGAAAGAGTAATATATATGAAATAACTATTTTGTTTGATTCTACATACAAATATGTTATTCACTCCATGTGTACGCTGTATTTTATTAGGGTGTACAATAAAAAATTACATTCACCAACACTTAAATATTTTTTCAATAATTCCAGACTAAAAAAATTATTCTAAAACTCACTATAACATAATAATTAAGTGAAATCTTTTCCAAAATTATATATACATAATGGTATTACTGATGATATGACTTGAATCATTATTTTTAAAACATGGAACCATATAGTATCATTTTTTATGGAATTGGATGCATTATGAGACATTGGTATTAGTTTATATTATGTGGTAATTAGGGTTTTATATTTATATTCAATGGATTTAGAGGGTAATGGCTCCCATTTTATAATATATGTTGGAGTTAGTTATATATAGAGAACTCTATTGAAATTAAGGTTGCATTTATATTCAAGGTATTGAATATTGATAAATATTTTATCAATATTTATTTCCATTATATGTAATATTAATCTGCTAATGACATAGAGGTTTTATATTTTCAAGACCCATCCCAGGGGGCCGATTTTGTGACTACTTAAATCATGCCTCACATTGGCCATATGATGGCAACTAGCATAAAAAGGTGTATCTGTAAATATAGAAGTCATTTCCTTTAAACCTATACATACACACCGTCCATGAACTCAACAAGATGGAACCACGATGTAAAACTATAGTAGTAAAATAGTGTACTGAATGTAATGGTGCCAAAATACAAGAGAAAATAAAAATAGAAAATAGAAAATAGAAATAATCCATTGAGCTCGTCCACTATAGATCCTACCTGATGGGTAGGTACAACTCATCCCCATAGCTCTTCACATCAATCAATCTCACCATGTACTACCTGGTCACGAATCTAGTATACATAAATGGGTGGCTCATCCTCTGAACAAGATATAACAATGAGCAGGAGAATACTGTGTGTGGGTGAGTATAACAATTCCCATTAGGGACACCGAGACCCACGAAGGTCTCCCAGAATTCCACAATGAAAAAATAAAAAGCATGATCTCAATGAAAAAGAACAAAAAAAGATTCAGCTCAAACTAGGAATAAAATAAGTGTAGAAGTATAGATTATTAGTTTCAGAGCTAGATCATCTTATTTTTTAAATGGTTATGCTTCGCATCCACACAGGATCACTATGTGCTGATCCAGACTGGATCTCTATGTGCTAATCCACATAAGATTGCTTTGTGATGATCAACAAAAGACTGCTAGGTGATAATACACACAGTATATCTATTTCTGATCAACATAGGATCACTAGGTTCTGATCCACATTGTATCTCTAGGTGTAGATCAACATAGGATCACTTGGTGATGATCCACACAAGATCTCTATTTATTCATCATGTCTCAACCTATGACTAGATTCCCATACAAAATAAAATTGATTCTGGGAGAGTTTGCTCCTCAATCCATCGGTCTTATAAAAACTTGCACGTAGTACCATGAATAAGTAACCCAATTATAGTTATTTTTATAAAGAATCCAACAGAATAGATGGCGCGTCAATTGGACACCCAGTCTGAGTGTTATAAGCATTTTCGTGCCAAGGTCCTGGTTGGATTCAGGTATGATCTAACCAGACCGTACTCGGACACTATCCAAAACTATAGTAGAGTATCTCAAATGGACAATCTCATTCCATGGATTCCATCGCTGAAGACAGATTGTCAAATTGATGTTTAGTTTGTGAGATGTATCTATTGAAGTGTATGTGGGCCGAAATTGGTATGGGTCCAAGCCAACCTGTTCGGTCCAACCCAGTCTGACCCAGACTTGGCTAACCTGACCCGGCTCAATCCAGATAGGCCGCGGCATGTATAGCCCACTGGGAAGTGGACCGACCTGACCAACCTTGGCTACACAAGGCCGACAGGGTGGCCTGACTTTCCAGTTGGTGCCCCACCCAGCTGGGTGGCCATGCGGGGACCATCGCCATAACAAATGGACTAATGATCTATTCAGTCAGTTAAAATGGTAGTTCCAAGTCACACTGCCTCCTTGTCAGCAGGACCCATGGGTCATAGGTCTATCTTTTTTGTGTCATTGATGCCGAGGTCACGTTCTATGTTGTGCGTCATTGATCAGTTGAGAGTCGGTTTTCCCTATCAGTCTGTCGCGGCATCAAGCGGCGCCACCCCATTCCACAGCTAGCAAGCAACGGTCGCCGCCTTTGGAAGCTTGCGGCTCTTCCAATGGGCTATGGTGATGATCTGAAGCTCCTTTTTCACTATTTTTTGTCTCTACATGCCTCCCAAAATGCCTCTGTCATCGCATGACCCCCTAATTCACATTTCCGTCAAATTTATAGATATTCCCTTGAAGAATGCAATGATTATTCATGCGACGGAGGGTCCGAGCCTTATTTTTATGGCCCACACCCACTTATTTAGAATCATATAATACATGAAAATAATTTGATTTCAAGAACATATAATTAATCAGGACAAAACCAATATAAATATTCAAGATAAAAACCCCTACCTCTAGAATCGTTGGAGGTGTAGTGTTTGTGCCGGGAGAAGAGTCCTCATTGGATGAAGTCGTCGGTGTTCATCAATCTCAAAATGTTTCCACCCAAGCTTCCATCCTCCATCTATGGATGTTTTCATATTACATCACCAGAGGTTCCTCACATGATATTTTTGTGTGAAAAACCCCAACCATATCTCCATTTATGTAGAGGGGGTGTAACACCCGAGATTTTTATGAGTAATATTTTGTTTTTATGTTATATATATATCATCAAAGGAATCTTTCACTACACACTATCTTGGAATATTTTACATGCAATCGCGACCATCCTCGATAGCTTGCGTTGTACGCAATTCTGAGTTTCACTAAACAACAATATGCTTTTAAAATATTATTATAACTAGCCATTATGAATAGTAATAACCACCTTTTAAAATTTTATAAATTTTATCTTTCAAAATGGACTTCATTTTTGGATTCGGAATACCGAAATTATCCTAGGGTGAAATTTTGGTATTTTTCTGAAAACTTTCAATTTTTGATGAATTGTGAAACCACTAAGTGGTAGGTTAAAAACTGAATTTTGCATAAAACTTAATTTTACCGCTTCTATGAATTGAATTTCGAAAATCAGACAGACACGGTTGATATCAGTAAGTAAAATGTGGTTCAATGAGATAAAAATAATTTTTTGGTGAATAGTAACTTTTTACTTTTTTTACTGCGGTTAATAGTAAATAGGGTAACTAAGGGTAAATATGATATTACAATTACCCTTACACAAGTCCAAATTCTATTGGACAAGTGTATTTCGACCAAAAACAACATTATGAATATAATATGACCATTTAGGTCCACTTGGATTAGATTATGAAATTTAATATTATTTTATTTAATGAATAGTTAAAATAGTTAAAATCAATGTTTAATAACTAAAACATTTTTAATATGGGGTTATACATAAGATAAATTCTATTATAAATATTCATTAGAAATATAAAAAGATTTCCTACATATAGATATTTTATTTATAATTTTTAGACTTTAAATAAATTAATTTATTTATAACACAACGATGATGCAGTAATTACCCTTTTAAGGAAATATAAACATAATTGATGTTATAAATTCCCACATAAATGTAATTTGAGACTTTATATGAATTCCACTGATTTTCTAGGTTAATATGATATATTAGTGTTGATTTAATTTACTTGTTTCGAACATATAATTCTGTTATGACTTTCACAAAATTCATATATCAAATAGTGTCAAAATCGACACAAAATAGTTTTTAAATCAAATATTATATTATTAATTGTTATTTTATTCCTAAAAATCTATGGCTCGGCCAAATGACTTAGATAAAAATATATATATTAATAATAAACAACTTGGGGTTCGTTTGGCATGTTATAGTAAGTGTATTAACCATATAGTGTAAGAAAACAAAAAGACACGGTAAAAGTTAAATTATTTATCTTAGAGTTAATTCTAATTGATAAGGTTAAAATAATAACCTAAACTTGTATAAATCCTATTGGGTTATAGTATTTTGAACCATCCCCACTTTATCTTCGAAATTAGACCCTTTGGAACTATTATAAACCGACATTGAATTTAATATAAAATAATATTTTGAGATATTCCTAAGGTGCCCCTCTCCTCCCTTATAAAAGGGCACCTCCTCCCCCTCCTCCTCACACCAAATTGAGCACTAAAGCTCGGACAAAACCGGCCAAAATCCCTCCTCCACTTCCATAGGATCATCCAAGAGCTCCTGGTCTTCTTCAAAGACCATCCATAGTTCCCTAAGAGAAGGTTAAGAGAAGGCGCGTCAAAAAAAGGTAATACCCATTACCGATCTTTTTCAATTTCTTTCTTCTTCAACTTCTTCTTTTTTTTTGTTTCATGATAAAGTAATAACATCAGTATTAAATACATACTGGTATGTTATTATAAACATGAAACAACCCTAATTCACCTTCTATCCATCCTATGGAAAAATGAAATCACCGCGCGTGCGTACGTACGGAATACCGTCTCCACGCCGTGGTGTAATCTATTTTCCGCCACCACCTTAATTGGATGGGTATAATTGTGTAATTAGTAACTATATATGATTATTATAAAGTTATATTGATAATGAATTATTATAAATACACTTAAATATAATTCCACGATCATGGGAACGATATCATCGCTCGTGCGTACGTACGGAATACCGTCTCCACGATGTGATGCGACTCGTTCTACATGATCATCATTACATAGATATTATATAAATGAATTTAATGAATAAATATGATATATATTAAAATAATACCATTCTGGATATGAGGTATCAATAACCTAACAAGAAGAATAAGAAATTATTCGGCAAAACACGCATAAAAACAAAAGGCAATAAAGACCCGAATAACAAGTAACAATGAAAAATTTCTAATAAGAAGCTATGAATATGACCATATATGATACCATATCAATATGTATGATTCTGGATTAAGTCAATAACATTATTTAAACCATTATACAGGAGCTTCGGACACATAAAAAGCAAATCAGACCTAAGGTAAGGGAAAATCTCGCAATCTCAATTTTTATCCGAGATTGTTTATACTTCAGAATTCACTAGGGAATAATTATCATCCATATCCATGTTTCCTCAATATATAATGTTATTTATGTCCTCCTACAATTGTTTAAATCCTATTTTACCCTTTGGTGAGTTTTTGGTAAATGATATGAATGGAATCTTTTGTCGTTTTTCGTACGAGGTACTCTTTGACTTTTCCGACAAAAGTACAAGAAGAATGTTTTTTAACTTATACGGCATGAATGGATTTTTAAAACATTATTTCCAAGAATCTTCCTTTATAAGTTTCCAAGTTTATTTTTAATCAACTTCTTTTAGTTTATAATTGTATGTCATGTTAAGAAAAGAAATGTGTTTTTGAAGTAGAAAGGATAGTTTCCTCAAGAATGGAGTTCAAATGTTTTATCAAAATTATTTTCCATCTAAGATAATATAGGGTTCTGTTTTATCCCTATTATTACATTTATTTGATTATGTTGTGATGGAATTATTTTTATGAGGTCATTTACCTTATATGATTTGTTTTATGATGTCATGATGTTTCAAGAATCCCATTTTTGTTACATGTGTTATTTGATGATGTATGATTTATGATTATGTGGCACACATAAGAAAGGATTCATTATAAGATGGGTGGGACCTATATCTCCCTCCAATTTATTGGGTAAGGATTTTCATCTCATGAGATAGACATGGCTGGAACGGAAGGTTATTTCGGTTCAGTGATACAGGACTGAAACGAGGAGTGAACACGGTTCAGAAATGGACTTTGTCCACTAAGATAGTCTTGGAAATGAGTCATGACTAACAAGAAATGATTTTCCATGATTATGTGTGCATGACACAAAGATTCATGTTTTATGTTATGATTATTGTGATTTCATTTTCACTTCTATGATTTATCCCATGTTAAGATATTATGATCTCTTTTACAGGTTATGATTTTCAAAGGGATATGATATGATTTTTATTTCCATTATTTTCCCTTGCTGAGAATTTGAGCTCACCCTTTTTATGTTTCTTTTCCACAGGTCAGGAAGAAGGATATTAAGTAGAATATGCTAAAAGGGACTCTAAGATATGATGAAATAAATAGGAGACACTGTAGAAAATTTATGAACCAGTTGTTTATGTTTCCCAGTTTATAAAGACACTATACCTATACGGTCCTTTGTGGTTTTTATCATATGTTGTAATAATTATACTTCAATTATGAAGTAATAACAATGTATGTAAAGTATGGGTCGTTATAGTTGGTATCAGAGGAAAGGTATAGTCAACCTTTGGAAACTACGATGTGAAATTATTAGTAAGAACTCTAAGGATATATCTAAGCCTAGAACAATCTTAGTATTTTAGACATGACCATGAAGTACCTATGATAAGACCTTAAGCGTGAAAATTTTATTCTTGATTATGTGGTTTTCCTATCATAATTAGTGTTGCTCACACTATTCTTCTTGGTTTTAGTCAATGGCTGGAACCCGAAGGAACCATGTTAATGCGGAATGCGATGGGCAATGCAATGATTGTTCCCACGAGCAACCAAAAGATATGGGAGCTGGAATGAAAAATCTTGTAGCCATGCTCACACAACTTTCTCAAGATATGAATCATGGAGGACTTCCAAACGAGCAAAAAAAGGAGCAACATTCTGTTGAATCCTTCATGAGGCAATGTCCACCTTCATTCAGCGGTTCAACTAATCCATTAGTGGCTGAACAATGGATTAGTACAACTGAAAAGATACTTTCAGTTCTTCAATGTTCTGAAAATGATAAAGTCATCTTAGCGGTATATCTTTTGGAAGGAGAAGCTGATCAATGGTGGAATATTATCAAGAATACGAGGCCAAGGGATGAAATTGAGTCCATGGAATGGGAATAGTTCAAAAACATATTTTTTAATAAGTATTTCCCTCGTATTCTTCGAACTAAGATGGAGAAGGAGTTTCTTGAATTGAAGCAAAAGGATGATGAATCTGTTGGTACCTACGAAGCAAATTTTACAAGACTAGCAAGGTACGCTTATGGAATTGTTATCCAACCTGAGAGTAAGATCGATCGATTCTTTAGTGGCTTAAAACCAAGTCTTCGAAGGGCGTTGGCCATAAAGGACTTCAATAGCTATGAGGAAATTATTTGATGTTCTCTCAAGGTTGAGATGGAAATTGGAGTAACCCATCAGTCATATGGGTTTGATAAGAAGAGGAAAATGGAATTCAAAGGGAAATCTAAAGACTACACTGAAAAGAAGATGAATTTTCCCTTATGCTCAAAGTGTGGACAGAAACATGGAGGAAATTGTCTCAAAGGGACAAGTAAATGTTTTAAATGTGGAAAGGAAGGGCATCAGGCATTTGAATGCCGCAATGATGGGAAGAAGATGTCTAGTGATGAGAACAAAGGAAAGGTTACACAGAATAAGCCTCTTGCTCTTCAATGTTTCAAGTGCATGGAAAAGGGACATTATGCTAATCAATGCCCTAATCCAAGGGTTGCTGATGATGGTCGACGTCGACAAACTCTTAAGGCTAAAGACAAAGGAAAGTCTCATGCAATTTCTATCAGTGATGTGGAGTACGATAACGATGTGGTGAAAGGTACACTTACCATCCACTCTAAAGTAGAAAATGTTTTATTTGATTCTGGATCCACCCACTCTTTTATTTCTGAAGAATTTTCTAAGGATATCACCACTTTACCTCAACAATTAGATGTTGAGCTAGCTGTGACAACTCCTAATGGCACATCAATCGCATCAAAAGTTTATAATTCTTCTCCAATTGACGTTTGTGGGAAAGTGCTTCCTGCAAATCATGTGATCCTTCCTTTAGTGGAATTCTATGTGATTCTTGGCATGGATTGGCTTTCTTTATACAGAGCTCATATCGATTGCCAAAGAAGGGAAGTCACATTTCATATTCCAGATCAATCTATGATAATCTATCGATGCAAGGATGAACATAACCTTCCTGTGGAAATTTCTTCCATCTTATGGGTCATGATTCTACTAAAATAAGGTTATTTATCTCAAATGGTTGGAGAGAAACTCGCTATTTAGAATATTCCCATTGTATGGGAGTATTATGATGTCTTTCTGGAAGAATTTCCTGGTCTTCCACCAAATTGTGAAGTTGAGTTTTCAATAGAACTCGTACCAGGTTCTATGCCTATTTCAAGGACACCCTATAGAATGGACCCAATTGAGTTGCTGGAATTGAAGAAGCAACTTTAAAAGAATATTGATAAGGGATTCATACGCCCTAGTGCGTCACCTTGGGGAGAACCTGTTCTATTTGTTAAGAAGAAAGATGGATCAATGCAACTCTGCATTGATTATCGAGAACTTAACAAGATCACTATCAAGAACAAATATCCTCTCCCGCGCATTGATGACTTATTTGATCAACTACGCAGAGCTCAATACTTTTCCACAATTGATCTTCGTTCAGGTTATCATCATTTAAGGGTAAAAAGGGAGGATATACCAATGATAGCTTTCCGTACAAGGTATGGACACTATGAATTTATAGTGATGCCATTTGGTCTTACTAATTCCCCTGCTATCTTCATGGATCTGATGAATAGAGTCTTTAGAGACTATCTTGATCAGTTTGTGGTAGTCTTTATAGACGATATTCTTGTCTATTCAAAGAGCAAGGAAGAACATGAAGATCACTTGAGAATTGTTTTGAAGACCCTGAGAAAGGAGAAGATTTATGCCAAATTTACCAAGTGTGAATTTTGGCGTGAAAAAGTTTCATTTCTGGGTCACATAATCTCAAAAGAGGGGATATCTGTGGATCTAGCAAAAAAAAGTTATCGAAAGGTGGTCGAGACCAACAATAGTAACTGAGATCCGAAGTTTTCTTGGACTGGCTGGATATTATCGACGTTTTGTGAAATATTTTTGACGATTATCTAATCCACTCACCAGGTTGACTCGAAAAAGAGTTAAGTTCGTATGGACAGAGGAGTGTGAAGAGAATTTCAAGGAGTTGAAAAGAAGGCTATCCAGTGCACCTGTGCTCACACTTCCTTGTAGTGGAGAAAGGTTTGGGATCTACAGTGATGCATCCAAGAAGGGTCTAGGGTGTGTTCTTATGCAAAATGATATGGTGATTTCTTATGCCTCACGATAGTTGAAAATCCATGAGAAAAATTACCCAACTCATGATTTGGAGCTAGCTGCGGTAATCTTTGCATTAACGATTTGGAGGCATTATATTTATGGTGAAAGGTGTGATATTTATACAGATCATAAAATTTTCAAGTATATTTTCACACAAAAAGAACTGAATATGTGCCAAAGAAGATGGTTGGAGCTGATTAAGGATTACGACTACTCAATTCATTACCACCCTGGGAAAGCGAACAAGGTGGATGATGCATTAAGTCGACAAGACCATGCTAGTTTATCCATGATGAGGATCTCAAAAGATCCAATATTTTAGGATTTAAAAAGTATGGATCTTGGTATCATAATGGAAGGGGAAAAATCTTACCTTTTTTATGACAACCCTGCTTTTTATTACAAATTAAACATGCTTTATTACATAAAACTTCACTTGATACAACAAAGAAGATCGAGAGGTTTAGTGTCTTTGGGGCTTAGGATCATTACATAAAAACTTTAAACTTGAAATACAACATCCTTATTGAAAACTTCCTTTACAGGACCACTACATTCCTTCGTACTTAGCATTGCATGGGATAACCTGAGGACATACATAAGAAAAGGGTGAGCTATAAAGCCCAGTAAGGGAGTACATAATGAATAACATGAGGAGTACAATACATGTTAGGCAATAGGCATATCAATAGATCATAAGAGAGACATGAACATAAAGGCATGATAAAGCATGATAATCATAACATGGAAATGTGGGAACAACACTTAACATTGAATTAGCATGAGCCAAGGCTCATTGCACATGGAGCATGAGTAAACCCTCATTGCACTTGAAGCACGAGTAAACCCTCGTTGCACTTGAATTAGCATGAGTCAACACTCATTGCACATGAAATATCATGATACTATACTTTACCCAATGCATTGGAGCGCTATCAGGGCGCACCCTTCTTAAACATTTCATTTCATGCATAAGTGTGCCACATGGATCATAAAACATGGATTCATAAAACATAATCATTTATTCAACGATAAAGGAATGTGGAATTAATACATGAAACTTTACAATCAATAAGTAAATGTGCATAAAGTTGAATACCCTTGATGGAGAAATGGGCATGGTATTCACTACACAATGATATTGGCTTAGAAAATCGGTGTGATTTCGGCAGCGTAACGGCGTGACATAAGAATTCATAAAAAATGCTGATGAGAGAGAAAGGGGTTCCTCATCATATTTACATGTAACGGACAGTAAGAAGGTCATATAGATACATGTCCCAACAATTGAAAAGGAATTTAGATTCATGATACAAAAGTATTTCTTGAATATAAAAGAGGAAAAAAAGGTTCCTTTCGGAATTTCAGCATAGTAACAGGTGTACATGGGAGGAATTTAATGAGAGAGAAAGGGGTCTCCCATCATTCAAACAATAAGAGGGCAGTATGGGAGAGGTGCGAAACCATACCCCAACATTCATAAATGAAATTAAAAGGGCAATACAACTTAAAGAAAATTGACAAAAATGAGAAAGGAAAAAAAACCCTTACTTGGAAGTGTGCTTCCAAATGCTAGAGAGAGGCTTGTGAGAGGCTTCTTGGGAGCTTGGGGCACCTTGAGAGGATTATAGAGAGAGTATGGCAGAGGTTGGACGAACTTCAAGGGCTTTGAGTGAGGAGGAAGTGGGAGCTTGGGTGGGTTTATATAGGAAAGGCGAGAAAATTCTTTATTATTTAGGTTTGGGACCCCTTATATTAAAATAATCCAAACCACAAACCATCCCATGGTATTTGCCCATGGTTTCTGGAAAAGGAAAGAGTAAAACAATATTTTACAAGTCCAAGGTCCTAACTTATTAAAAAATTAGGGTTGCTTATGTGGAGGTGAGTCACAATCCCATGGAAATTAATTTAAAAAGGCAAAGTGTTGAATAAGTCTTGAGGGCTCCATTATTGCTTTGAAAAGTAAGTCAAACAAACCCAAAACCTCATTATTTTAATGATAAAACACATATTGGCCGAACATAAGGATTATGGTATTTTATTACATCACCATTGGGTCATTATGATGTCATAAAACACATTATATATTTAAATGGTATTTAATTTTTACCCAAAAATTACACTGTCTTAGAAAATTATGAAAAATTCACCATTGGATAATTTCGACGTCCTGATTCCAAAAAGAATATTTATTTTATCTAAATAATTTTCTAAATATGTGAATTTTCACTTTTAAAATAAAAACCGACATTTATAAAAAATTCACGGGTTTTGACAGAAATGGCTTTCAAACCTTAATAAAAATTTTAATTGCATTCATAAAATTATAAGATCATTTATATTTAATAAAAATTAATTTAATATTAATAATAATATTTTATTAAAATATTATTTAATTCAAAAATCCTTTAATTTAATAAAATATAATTCTTAATTAAATAATAACTAAAAACATCATTTGTACTTTAAAAACTAATTACAAAGCATCAAAAATGACTTGAAATTATATTAATTATTATATAAAAAAATAATGTACATGAACATGGTGCTACTTATTTGTTACATAACCCCTTAAAATAGCCGCATAAGACCTAAGGGTAAGGTGTGCGATGGTGACAGACTCTTGGGGTTGCTCGGATAACATCGCTCGAGTGGTAATCCTTATCAACTTCCATTTTTCCTGTAGACGATCACGTTCGAGCTTGACTTGATGAAGCTCAGCTTGGGCTAGGTCAAGGGAAAATCCCAAAGACGCCACCTCTTTTCCAAGCTCCGACAAATGGGCTTCGTAAGGGGCGATTCTACTGGATGAGGCCATCGCTTCCTTTGTCTGAGTAGAAAATTGGTTCGTTAAAGCCTTATATTTAAACTACCCAGATGATCACTGTTCAACGGCTATAAAAGTAACGGTCACAAATCTTAACGTTAAACTAAATAAGTTGACATATTATAAAAACATAAAGAAACATTTAACTGGATCAAGAGGGATTTTCCATTAATGAAATTTTGGGTGGTTACAACATTCCCCCCTTAAGAAATTTCCCCCTCGAAATTTTCCTTTTCCCACACTAAAACAAATGTGGGTAACTTAGCTTCATCATATCCTCCGACTCCCAAGTTGCTTCTTCAAACTTGTGGTTTCTCCACAACACCTTGACGAGGGGCATTTTCTTATTTCGTAGAACTTTTTCTCTATGATCTAAGATCTTCACTGGTTGCTCCTCATAAGAAAGATTGTCTTCTAATTGTACCACCTCGGAAGAGAGTACATGTGAAGGGTCTGGTATGTACTTCCTTAAGAGGGATACATGGAAGACATCATGCACCTTGGCCATAGTAGGTGGAAGTGCTAGTCGATAGGCCACAGCCCCAACACGATCAAGAATATCGAATGGGCCGATGTACCTTGGACTTACCTTCCCTTTCTTTCCAAACCTCATGACCTTCTTCCACGGAGATATGCGTAAAAACACCATATCTCCTACTTTAAACTCAAGGTCTCGTCGACGATTATCTGCATAACTCTTCTGTCGAATTTGGGCTGCCTTGATATGCTGCGGAATGGTTTTCACCTTCTCCACCATTTCTTCGACCATTTCTGGTCCAAGCAGCTTATGTTCACCGACCTCAGCCCAACATGCCGGTGTTCTACACCTTTTCCCATACAGGGCTTCATATGGTTCCATTTGGATGCTCGAGTGGAAACTATTATTATAAGAGAACTCAACTAGAGGAAGATGTTGATCCCATCCTCCTTTAAAGTCCATTGAGAACGCTCTCAACATATCCTCAAGTGTTTGGATAGGTCGATCGGATTGGCCATCAGTTTGAGGATGATAGGCCGTACTGAAGTTCAGTTCAGTATTCAGAGCATGTTGAAGACTCTTCCAAAACTTAGAGGTAAATCTTGGATCGTGGTCAGACACAATAGATAGTGGTACTCCATGCAACCGTACCACTTCCCTGATATATATCCGTGCCAGTTGATCCAAAGATAAATCCTCTCGAATAGCAATGAAGTGTGCAGTCTTTGTAAAACGATCCACAATAACCCAGATTGCATTTTTGCTTTTGGATGTCCTTGGAAGTCCATTGACGAAGTCCATGGTGATATTCTCCCATTTCCATTCTGGTATGGGCAATGGTTGCATCATCCCCTTAGACTTCTGCCTCTCTGCCTTCACTTGCTGACACACCAGGCACTTTGATGTATATTCGGCGATCTCCTTCTTCATATTATCCCACCAAAAGTTTTCTCGGAGATCTCGATACATCTTTGTGCTCTCGGGGTGAATAGAGAAATTTGAACTATGTGCATCATCCAAAAGTTCCTTCTTCAGCTCCGAACTTGTTGGGACACATAGTCTTTTCCCAAACCGCACAATTCCTTCTTCATTAACATTAAACTCTGAGGATTTTCCCTTTTTGATAGCTTCCACTTTTTCTTGGATTCTCGCATCATCCTTTTGAGCATCCTTTAACCTTTCCAAAAGAGATGGTTGAGCAATCATTTGTGAAAGGATTGATGATGTTCCCTTCTTTATGATTCCCACGTCCATCTTCATCAAGTCTAAGAAGATTGGATCCTTCTCAATTCTCATCATTGATAGAATTGCTGGATCCTTTCTACTTAGGGCATCCGCCACCTTGTTCGCCTTCCCAGGGTGGTAATGTATTAAACAGTCATAATCCTTTATGAGCTCTATCCATCTTCTCTGGTGCATATTAATCTCTTTCTGTGTGAATATATATTTAAGACTCTTGTGGTCAGTATATATCTCACATTTCTCTCCATAGAGATAATGCCGCCAGATTTTCAAGGCAAAGATCACCGCCGCCAACTCTAGATCATGAATTGGATAGTTTCGCTCATGGATTTTCAACTGTCTTGAGGCATAGGATATCACTTTATCATTCTGCATCAGCACACATCCTAAGCCCTTCTTCAAAGCATGACTGAATACCACAAAAAGCTCCCCACTTGTGGGTAAAGTGAGAACAGGTGCAGTGATAAGCCTCCTTTTCAACTCCTTGAAGCTTTCTTCGCATTCATCACTCCAAGCAAACTTTACTCCCTTTCGAGTTAGCTTGGTAAGAGGGTTGGACAATCGTGAGAAGTTTCTCACAAATCGTCGATAATATCCAGCTAACCCCAAGAAGCTACGGATATCAGTTACCGATGTTGGCCTCGGCCATCCCTCAATTGCATCTGTTTTGGAGGGGTCCACAGATATCCCATTGCTTGTGATGATATGGCCCAAGAATGAGACCTCCTTCAACCAGAACTCAAACTTGCTGTACTTGGCATAGAGCTTCTCCTTGCGCAAAGTCTCCAGTACAGTTCCTAAATGCTCCTCATGGTCCTCCTTTGTTTTGGAGTATATTAGAATATCATCTATAAATACTACCACAAATTTATCTAGGTAATCTCTAAATACTCTATTCATCAAGTCCATGAATATTGCTGGAGCATTGGTGATTCCAAACGGCATTACTATGAATTCATAGTGCCCGTACCTTGTACGAAAAGCAGTCTTGGGGATATCTTCCTTCTTCACCCTTACTTGATAATATCCCGACCGCAAGTCGACCTTGGAGAAGTATTGTGCTCCACGCAGCTGATCAAACAAGTCATAGATTCTTGGGAGAGGATACTTGTTCTTTATCGTGATTTTGTTAAGTTCACGATAATCGATGCAAAGCCGCATTGACCCATCCTTCTTCTTGACGAAGAGGACTGGTGCACCCCATGGTGATGCACTTGGGCGTATAAACCCTTTATCTAGATTCTCCTGTAGTTGTTTCTTCAGTTCTTCAAGCTCAACCACAACCATTCTATATGGAGTCTTGGATATTGGTAGAGCCCCAGGTATAAGTTCAATTGAGAACTCAACATCTCTTCTTGGAGGAAGACCAGCATGTTCCTCGGGAAATACTTCAGCGAATTCCCTCACAATAGGCATTTCTTCAAGGGTGGTTTCTTCCTTGGACTCAATCATCTGATCCAGATATGCGTGCTCATAAGGAAGTAATATCCATGCTTGAGATGATGTAGCTAAAGGAGATTCATCTTCCTCCTGACACTTGTAAAGAATCGGGGGTCGATTCTCTATATGGAGTGTGATTTCCCTCTCCCGACAATTTATGTTGGCTCTATATAAGGAAAGCCAATCCATGCCAAGAATTGCATCAAATTCCACCAAAGGGAGTATGACGAGGTTCGCCGGGAAATTCAATCCACAGATTATAACAGGGGAGGACTTATACTCATGGGATGCAATGATTGCCCCATTTGTCGTACTCACCGACATCTTTACTTCCATGATTTGTGGTGGTGCAGGTATTGTTCTACTAAACTTTTGAGATATAAAAGAATGCGTAGAACCTGAATCAAAAAGTACGTTCGCTATTCTTGAATGAATAACTAGCGTACCTGTCACCACTTCGTTGTCGGGGTTCACTTCGGCAGAAGTGATGGCAAAAGCTCTTCCTTGCTGTCTTGGAGGTTTTTGATTTCCTCCGATAACCCTTGGATTAGGGAACTGATTCGCAAAATGACCCGGTTCTTTGCATTTGAAGCATTGAACAACGCGTTGAGGTTCGAACGGAGCGTTCCTCCCCTCCGCCGCAGCCGCGGGTCCTTCTTGCTGACAGTTAACAGCTAGGTGCCCTTCTCTTCCACACTTGAAGCATTTTCTTGTCCCCCTAAGGCAATTTCCAGGGTGCCTTTTTCCACACTTTTGGCAAGTGGGGTGCTGGAATTTCTTAGCACCGTTGGATTTATCCATCGGACCACCAGCATTGAAGTCCACCTTCCGCTTCTTGTCCCCATGATACCCCTGTGATTCTCCAATCTCCATTTCAACCTTGAGGGCACATCGGACAATTTCCTCATAGCTGTCAAAGTCATGGATCGCTAATGCTTTCCGCAAGCTAGGCTTCAGCCCACCAAAGAAGCGGTCAACCTTGCATTCGGGGGTAACGACAAAGCCAGAAGCGTATCGTGCAAGCCTTGTGAAGTTTTCCTCGTACACTCCCACAGATTCCTCATCTTTCTGCTTGAGGGAAAGGAAGTCCCTTTCCATCTTAAGACGGAGGGTGCGTGGAAAATATTTATCGAAAAACATCTTCCGGAATACCTTCCATTCCAAAGCCTCGATCTCTTCCTTAGGCTTCGTATTTTTGATCAACGTCCACCATTGATCAGCTTCACCCTACATACGATAAGCCGCCAGGAGAACCTTCTCTTTTTCAGAGCATTGGAGGATGGATAATATCTTTTCAATGGAGTTGATCCATTGTTCAACAATCGTGGGATCGGATGATCCACTAAAAGTAGGAGGCCTTTGTCTCATAAAGCTTTCAATAGCGACTTGTTCTTTCTTAGGGGGGGTTGAACGTTCCTCTTGACCAGTGTTTCTATTCAAAACTTGATTTAGCTGAGAGAGAAGCGTGACAATGTTCGCGATTCCCGCTCCCATTGGATTGGGCATCTCATAAGTACAATCATCACACTGATCTTCACAACGGTTGTTAGCCCGAGTTCTCCTATTACCAGCCATTGGCTGGAATAAAAGGAAAGTTAGGGGTAACACATAAAGGGTAATCCAAATACAAAAGTAGATGATTATAAATAAACTTTAATCTCTTCAACTCATGAGTCTATAGGATTCAATCCAGGCTTTTCATGATCTTCCTTCTAACATATATTCTTAGGTGCATTTTTCCCTTAATAAGGGTTCCTACTAAGATTGTGAATTTATCAAAACATATCCCCCGGGAGTGTCGTAACCAAGAGTGCAGCAAGGCCCGTTGTCGTGCACCAGTTCCCGTTCGAGTCTAGCTCAAAGCGGTGTTTTCGGGTTTTACCCCTAAGATACATTTGTGCCAGAGCCGCCTCTACCTGCTCGTATCTAGACAGTGATGTATTTGTTTGATAGAACACTTACTTAGTATTTACCAAAACATAGGGATGTTTTTATTATGCTTAGCCTTGTATCTAAGGCTTTTCTAGGGTTTCCTAATCCCAAAAATAACTAAACCTATCCTCTGATACCAACTATGACAACCCTGCTTTTTATTACAACTTAAACATGCTTTATTACATAAAACTTCACTTGATACAACAAAGAAGATAGAGAGGTTTAGTGTCTTTGGGGCTTAGGATCATTACATAAAAACTTTAAACTTGAAATACAACATCCTTATTGAAAACTTCCTTTACATGACCACTACATTCCTTCGTACATAGCATTGCATGGGATAACCTGAGGACATGCATAAGAAAAGGGTGAGCTATAAAGCCCAGTAAGGGAGTACATAATGAATAACATGAGGAGTACAATACATGTTAGGCAATAGGAATATCAATAGAGAATAAGAGAGACATGAACATAAAGGCATGATAAAGGATGATAATCATAACATGGAAATGTGGCAACAACACTTAACATTGAATTAGCATGAGCCAAGGCTCATTGCACATGGAGCATGAGTAAACCCTCATTGCACTTGAAGCATGAGTAAACCCTCGTTGCACTTGAATTAGCATGAGTCAACACTCATTGCACATGACGTATCATGATACTATACATTACCCAATGCATTGGAGCGCTATCAGGGCGCACCCTTCTTAAACATTTCATTTCATGCATAAGTGTGCCACATGGATCATAAAAATGAATTCATAAAACATAATCATTTATTCCACGATAAAGGAATGTGGAATTCATACATGAAACTTTACAATAAATTTGTAAATGTGCATAAAGGTGAATACCCTTGATAGAGAAATGGGCATGGTATTCACTACACAATGATATTGGCTTAGAAAATCGGTGTGATTTCGGCAGCGTAACGGCGTGACATAAGAATTCATAAAAAAGGCTGATGAGAGAGAAAGGGGTTCCTCATCATATTTACATGTAATGGACAGTAAGAAGGTCATATAGATACATGTCCCAACAATTGAAAAGGAATTTAGATTCATGATACAAAAGTATTGCTTGAATATAAAAGAGGAAAAAAAAGGTTCCTTTCGGAATTTCGGCATAGTAACGGGTGTACATGGGAGGCATTTAATGAGAGAGAAAGGGTTCTCCCATCATTCAAACAATAATAGGGAAGTATGGGAGAGGTGCGAAACCATACCCCAACATTCATAAATGAAATTAAAAGGGCAATACAACTTAATGAAAATTGACAAAAATGAGAAAGGAAGAAAAACCCTTACTTGGAAGTGTGCTTCCAAAGGCTAGAGAGAGGCTTGTGAGAGGCTTCTTGGGAGCTTGGGGCACCTTGAGAGGATTATAGAGAGAGTAGGGCAGAGGTTGGACGAACTTCAAAGGCTTTGAGTGAGGAGGAAGTGGGAGCTTGGGTGGGTTTATATAGGAAAGGTGAGAGAATTCATTATTATTTAGGTTTGGGACCCCTTATATTAAAATAATCCAAACCACAAACCATCCCATGGTATTTTCCCATGGTTTCTTGAAAAGGAAAGAGGAAAACAATATTTTACAAGTACAAGGTCCGAACTTATTAAAAAATTAGGGTTGCTTATGTGGAGGTGAGTCACACTCCCATGGAAATTAATTTAAAAAGGCAAAGTGTTGAATAAGTCTTGAGGGCTCCATTAATGCTTTGAAAAGTAAGTCAAACAAACCCAAAACCTCATTATTTTAATGATAAAACACATATTGTCCGAACATAAGGATTATGGTATTTTATTACATCACCATTGGGTCATTATGATGTCATAAAACACATTATATATTTAAATGGTATTTAATTTTTACCCAAAAATTTGACTATCTCAGAAAATTATGAAAAATTCACCGTTGGATAATTTCGACGTCCTGATTCCAAAAATAATATTTATTTTATCTAAATAATTTTCTAAATATGTGAATTTTCACTTTTAAAATAAAAACCGACATTTATAAAAAATTCACGGGTTTTGACAGAAATGGCTTTCAAACCTTAATAAAAATTTTAATTGCATTCATAAAATTATAAGATCATTTATATTTAATAAAAATTAATTTAATATTAATAATACTATTTTATTAAAATATTATTTAATTCAAAAATACTTTAATTTAATAAAATATAATTCTTAATTAAATAATAACTAAAAACATCATTTGTACTTTAAAAACTAATTACAATGCATCAAAAATGACTAGAAATTATATTCATTATTATATACAAAAATAATGTACATGAACATGGTGCTACTTATTTGTTACATAACCCCTTAAAATAGCCGCAGAAGACCTAAGGGTAAGGTGTGCGATGGTGACAGACTCTTGGGGTTGCTCGGATAACATCGCTCGAGTGGTAATCTCTATCAACTTCCATTTTTCCCGTAGACGATCACGTTCGAGCTTGACTTGATGAAGCTCGGCATGGGCTTGGTCAAGGGAAAAGCCCAAAGACGCCACCTCTTTTCCAAGCTCCGACAAATGGGCTTCGTAAGGGGCGATTCTACTGGATGAGGCCATCGCTTCCTTTGTCTGAGTATAAAATTGGTTCGTTAAAGCCTTATATTTAAACTACCCAGATGATCACTGTTCAACGGCTATAAAAGTAACGGTCACAAATCTTAACGTTAAACTAAAGAAGTTGACATCTTATAAAAACATAAAGAAACATTTAACTGGATCAAGAGGGATTTTCCATTAATGAAATTTTGGGTCGTTACATTTTTCAAATGAATGTTCAACCATCTATGCATGTGAAAATTAAAGAGGCGCAGAAAGAAGATGCAGAGTTACAAAAGAAGGTGAGAAATGTTCCGGAATTCAACCTTGATTGTGATGGGATAATAAGGTTCAGGAATCGTGTTTGTGTTCCTCCCATCCCAGAATTGAAGAAGGAGGTACTGAATGAGGCTCATAGTTCTTCATTCTCTATTCATCCAAGAAGCACAAAGATGTATAGGGACCTGAAAGAGTATTTCTGGTGGGATGGTATGAAAAGAGATGTTGCTGAATATGTCTCTCGGTGCTTGGATTGTCAGCAAGTTAAAGATGAAAGACAAAAGTCTAAGGGGATGTTACAACCATTGCCTATACCAGAATGGAAATGGGAAAACATCACTATGGACTTTGTCACCGGACATCCGAAAACATCCAAAGGCAATAATGCTATCTGGGTTATAGTTGATCCTCTCACAAAGTCAGCACACTTCATTGCTATAATAGAGGATTTCTCTCTTGATCAGCTTGCCAGGATATATGTAAAGGAAGTGGTAAGATTGCATGGAGTACCACTTTCCATTATATCTGATCGGGATCCGAGGTTTACCTCGAAGTTCTGGCGAAGTCTCCATCACACTCTAGATACAGAGTTATGTTTCAGCACTGCTTATCATCCTCAGACAGACGGTCAGTCTGAGAGGACAATTCAAACTCTAGAAGATATGTTAAGAGCTTGCTCTATGGATTTCAAAGGTGGTTGGGATCAACACCTACCTTTGGTAGAATTTTCGTATAATAATAGCTTTCACTCTAGTATTCAGATGGCTCCTTATGAAGCTCTCTATAGAAAGAAATGCAGGACTCCAACTTGCTGGGATGAAGTTGGGGAAAGAAAGCTATTAGGACCTGATCTTGTTGATGAGATGGCAGAAAAGGTCTGATCTATTCAACAACACATAAGAGCAGCTCAGAGTCGACAAAATATTTATGGCGACAACCACAAAAAACACCTAGAGTTTGAAGTGGGCGATAATGTGTTCTTACGAATATCTCCCTGGAAGAGAGTAATGAGATTTGGAAAGAAGGGAAAGCTAAGCCCTAGATTTATCGGTCCTTTCGAAATACTGGATCGTGTTGGGAAGGTAGATTACCAATTGGCGCTTCCACTGAATCTCTCTCAAGTTCATGATGTGTTCCATGTAACGCTCTTGAGAAAGTACATACCTGATCCGTCACATGTACTCAGCTCAGAAGTTGTACCGCTGGAGCAAGATCTTTCTTATGAATAACGGTCGATAGAGATTCTGGATCATAGCGAAAAAGTCTTACGAAACAAGACCAATCGCTTGGTGAAAGTTTTATGGAGGAACCACCAACTTGAAGAAGCTACAAGGGAGCTTGAGGATATGATTAGGGAGAAGTATCCTCATCTGTTTGTTACAAAGTGACGAATTTCGAGGGCGAAATTCTTTTTAAGGGGGGTAGAACGAACATCCGAGATTTTTATGAGTAATATTTTGTTTTTATGTTATATATATATATGATCAAAGGAATCTTTCACTACACACTATCTTGGCTTATTTTACACGGAATCGTGACCTTCCTCGATAGCTTGCGTTGTACGCAATACCAAGTTTCACTAAACAACAATATGCTATTAAAATATTATTATAAGTAGCCGTTATGAATAGTAATAACCAATTTTTGAAATTTTTTAAATTTTATCTTTAAAAATGGACTTCATTTTTGGATTCGGAATACCGAAATTAGCCTAGGGTGAAATTTTGGTATTTTTCTGAAAACTTTCAATTTTTGATAAATAGTGAAACCACTAAATGGTAGGTTAAAAACTGAATTTTGCATAAAACTTAATTTTACCGCTTCTGTGAATGGAATTTCGAAAATCCGACAGACACGGTTGATATCAGTAAGTAAAATGTGGTTCAATGAGATAAAAATAATTTTTTGGTGAATAGTAACTTTTTACATTTTTTTACCGCGGTTAATAGTAAATAGGGTAACTAAGGGTAAATATGATATTACTATTACCCTTACACATGTCCTAATTCTATTGGACAAGTGTATTTCGACCAAAAGCAACCTTATGAATATAATATGACCATTTAGGTCTACTTGGATTAGATTATGACATTTAATATTATTTTATTTAATGAATAGTTAAAATAGTTAAAATCAAAATTTTAATAACTAAAACATTTTTAATATGGGATTATACATAAGATAAAATATATTATAAATATTCATTAGAAAGCTAAAATTATTTCATACATAATGATATTTTATTTATAATTTTTAGACTTTAAATAAATTAATTTATTTATGACACAACAATGATGCAGTAATTACCCTTTTAAGGAAATATTAACATAATTGATGTTATAAATGCCCAAATAAATGTAATTTTATACTTTTTATGAATTAAACTAATTTTCTAGGTTAATATGATATATTAGTGTTGATTTAATTAACTTGGTTCGAACATATAATTCTGGTATGACTTTCAAAAAAATCATATATCAAATAGTGTCAAAATTGACAGAAAATAGTTTTTAAATCAAATATTATATTATTAACTGTTATTTTATTCCTAAAAATCTAAGGTTTGGCGAAATGACTTATATAAGGATATATATATTAATAATAAACAACTTGGGGTTCGTTTGACATGTTATAGTAAGTGTATTAACCATATAGTGTAAGAAAACAAAAAGACACGGTAAAAGTTAAATTATTTATCATAGAGTAAATTATAATTGATAAGGTTAAAATAATAACCTAAACTTGCCTAAATCCTATTGGTTTATAGGATTTAGACCCATCCCCACTTTATCTTCGAAATTATACCCTTTGGAACCATTATAAACCGAATTGGAATTTAATATAATATAATATTTTGAGATATTCTTAAGGTGTCCCTCTCCTCCCTTAAGGGCACCTCCTCCCCCTCCTCCTCACACCAAATTGAGCACTCAAGCTCAGCCAACCCCTGAAAAAATCCCTCCTCCACTTCCATAGGATCATCCTAGAGCTCCTGGTCTTCTACAAAGACCATCCATAGTTCCCTAAGAGAAGGTTAAGAGAAGGCGCGTCAAAAAGAGGTAATACCCATTACCGATCTTTTTCAATTTCTTTCTTCTTCAACTTCTTCTTCTTCTTTTTTGTTTCATGATAAAGTAATAACATCAGTATTACTTACATAATGTTATGTCATTATATACATGAAACAACCCTAATTCACCTTCTATCCATCCTATGGAAAAATGAAATCACTGCGCGTGCGTACGTACAGAATACCGTCTCCACGCCGTGGTGTAATATATTTTCCGCCACCACCTTAATTGGATGGGTATAATGGTGTAATGAGTAACTATATATGATTATTATAAAGTTATATTGATACTGAATTATTATAAATACACTTAAATACAATTCCACAATCATGGGAACGATATCATCGCTCGTGCGTACGTATGGAATACCGTCTCCACGATGTGATGCGACTCGTTCTACATGATCATCATTACATAGAAATTATATAAATGAATTGAATGAATAAATATGATATATATTACACTAATAACATTCTGTATATGAGGTATCTATAACCTAACAAGATGAATAAGAAATTATTCAGCAAAACACGCATAAAAACCAAAGGCAATAAAGACCCGAATAACAAGTAACAATGAAACATTTCTAATAAGAAGATAAGAATATTACCATATATGATATAATATCAATATGTATGATTCTGGAATAAGTCAATAACATTATTTAAACCATTATACAGGATCTTCGGACACGTAAAAAGCAAATCGGACCTAAGGTAAGGGAAAATCTCGCAATCTCAATTTTTATCCGAGATTGTTTATACATCAGAATTCACTGGGGAATAATTATCATCCATATCCATGTTTCCTCATTATATAATGTTATTTATGTCCTCCTACAATTTTTTAAATCCTAATTTACCCTTTAGTGAGTTTTTGGTAAAAGATATGAATGGAATCTTTTGTCGTTTTTCGTACGAGGTACTTTTTGACTTTTCCGACAAAAGTACGAGATTAATGTTTTTTTAACTTATACGACATGAATGGATTTTTAAAAAATTATTTCCAAGAATATTCCTTTATAAGTTTCCAAGTTTATTTTTAATAAACTTCTTTTAGTTTATAATTTTATGACATGTTAAGAAAAGAAAAGTGTTTTTGAAGTAGAAAGGGTATTTTCCTCAAGAATGGAGTTCAAATGTTTTATCAAAATTATTTTCCATATAAGATAATATAGGGTTCTGTTTTATCCCTATTATTACATTTATTTGATTATGTTGTGATGGAATTATTTTTATGAGGTCTTTTACCTTATATGATTTGTTTTATGATGTCATGATGTTTCAAGAATCCCATTTTTGTTACATGTGTTATGCGATGATGTATGATTTATGATTATGTGGCACACATAATAAAGGATTCATTATAAGATGGGTGGGACCTATATCTCCCTCCAATGCATTGGGTAAAGATTTATATCTCATGAGATAGACATGGCTGGAACGGAAGGTTATTTCGGTTCAGTGATACAGGACTGAAACGAGGAGTGAACTCGGTTCAGAAATGGACTTTGTCCACTAAGATAGTCTTGGCAATGAGTCATGACTAACAAGAAATTATTTTCCATGATTATGTGTGCATGCCACAAAGATTCATGTTTTATGTTATGATTATTGGGATTTCATTTTCACTTCTATGATTTATCCCATGTTAAGATATTATGATCTCTTTTGCATGTTATGATTTTCAAAAGGATATGATATGATTTTTATTTCCTTTATTTTCCCTTGCTGAGCATTTGAGCTAACCCTTTTTATGTTTCTTTTCCCCAGGTCCGGAAGAAGGATATTAAGTAGAATATGCTAAAACGGACTCTAAGATATGATGAAATAAATGGGAGACACTGTAGAAGATTTATGAACCAGTTGTTTATGTATCCCAGTTTCTAAATACACTATACCTATACGGTCCTTTGTGGTTTTTATCATATGTTGTAATAAGTATACTTCAATTATGAAGTAATAACAATGTATGTAAAGTATGTGTCATTATAGTTGGTATCAGAGGAAAGGTATAGTCAACCTTTGGAAACTAGGATGTGAAAGCCTTAGTAAGAACTCTAAGGATATATCTAAGCCTAGAAAAATCTTAGTGTTTTAGACGTGACCATGAAGTATCTATGATAAGACCTTAAGTGTGAAAATTTTATTCTTGATTATTTGGTTTTCCTATCATAAGTAGTGTTTCTCACACTATTCTTCTTGGTTTTAGTCAATGGCTGGAACCCGAAGGAACCGTGTTAATGCGGAATGCGATGGGCAATGCAATGATTGTTCCCCTGAGCAACCAAACGATATGGGAGCTGGAATGCAAAATCTTGTAGCCATGCTCACACAACTTTCTCAAGCTATGAATCATACAGGACTTCCAAACGAGAAAAGGAAGGAGCAACATTCTGTTGAATCCTTCATGAGGCAATGGCCACCTTCATTCAGCGGTTCAACTGATCCATTAGTGGCTGAACAATGGATTAGTACCACTGAAAAGATATTTTCAGTTTTTCAATGTTCTGAACATGATAAAGTCATCTTAGCGGTATATCGTTTGGAAGGAGAAGCTGATCAATGGTGGAATCTTATCAAGAATACGAGGCCAAGGGATGAAATTGAGTCCATGGAATGGGACGAGTTCAAAAACATATTTTTCAATAAGTATTTCCCTCATATTCTTCGATCTAAGATGGAGAAGGAGTTTCTTGAATTGAAGCAAAAGGATGATGAATCTGTTGGTACCTACGATGCAAATTTTACAAGACTAGCAAGGTACGCTTCTGGAATTGTTATCCAACCTGAGAGTAAGATCTATCGATTCTTTAGTGGCTTAAAACCAATTCTTCGAAGGGCGTTGGCCATAGGGGACTTCAATAGCTATGAGGAAATTGTTCGATGTGCTCTCAAGGTTGAGATGGAAATTGGAGTAACCCATCAGTCATATGGGTTTGATAAGAAAAGGAAAATGGAATTCAAAGGGAAATCTAAAGACCACACTGAAAAGAAGATGAATTTTCACTTATGCTCAATGTGTGGAAAGAAACATTGAGGGAATTGTCTCAAAGGGACAAGTAAATGTTTTAAATGTGGAAAGGAAGGGCATCCGAAATTTGAATGCCGCAATGATGGGAAGAAGATGTATAGTGATGAGAACAAAGGAAAGGTTACACAGAATGAACCTCCGACTCTTCAATGTTTCACGTGAATGGAAATGGGACATTATGCTAATCAATGCCCTAATACAAGGGTTGATGATGATGATCGACGTCAACAAACTCTTAAGGCTAAAGACAAGGCAAAGTCTCATGCAATTTCTATCAGTGATGTGGAGTATGATAATGATGTGGTGAAAGGTACACTTACCATCCACTCTAAAGTAGAAAATGTTTTATTTGATTCTGGATCCACCCACTCTTTTATTTATGAAGAATTTTCTAAGGATATCACCACTTTACCTCAACAATTAGATGTTTAGTTAGATGTGACAACTCTTAATGGCACATCAATCGCATCAAAAGTTTATAATTCTTCTTCAATTGACGTTTGTCGGAAAGTGCTTCCTGCAAATCTTGTGATCCTTCCTTTAGTGGAATTCGATGTGATTCTTGGCATGGATTGGATTTCTTTATACGGAGCTCATATCGATTTCCAAAGAAGGGAAGTCACATTTCATATTCCAGATCAATCTATGATCATTTATCGATGCAAGGATGAACATAAACTTCCTGTGGAAATTTCTTCCATATTATGGGTCATGATTCCACTAAATGAAGGTTATTTATCTCAAATGTTTGGAGAGAAACTCGCTATTAAGAATATGCCCATTGTACGGGAGTTTTATGATGTCTTTCTGGAAGAATTACCTGGTCTTCCACCAAATCGTGAAGTTGAGTTTTCAATAGAACTCGTACCAGGTGCTATGCCTATTTCAAGGACACCCTATAGAATGGACCCAATTGAGTTGCTGGAATTAAAGAAGGAACTTCAAAAGAATCTTGATAAGGGATTCATATGCCCTAGTGCGTCACCTTGGGGAGCACCTGTTCTATTTGTTAAGAAGAAAGATGGATCAATGCAACTCTGCATTGATTATCGAGAACTTAACAAGATCACTATCAAGAAAAAATATCCTCTCCCGCGCATTGATGAATTATTTGATCAACTACGCAGAGCTCAATACTTTTCCAAGATTGATCTTCGTTTAGGTTATCATCAATTAAGGGTCAAAAGGGAGGATATACCAATGATAGCTTTCTGTACAAGGTATGGACACTATGAATTTATAGTGATTCCATTTTGTCTTACTAATGCCCCTGCTATCTTCATGGATCTGATGAATAGAGTCTTTAGAGACTATCTTGATCAGTTTTTGGTAGTCTTTATAGACGATATTCTTGTATATTCAAAGAGCAAGGAAGAACATGAAGATCACTTGAGAATTGTTTTGAAGACCCTGAGAAAGGAGAAGCTTTATGCCAAACTTATCAAGTGTGAATTTTGGCTTGAAAAAGTTTCATTTCTGGGTCACATAATCTCAAAAGAGGGGATATCTGTGGATCTAGAAAAAACAGAAGTTATCGAAAGGTGGTCGAGACCAACAAAAGAAACTGAGATCTGAAGTTTTCTTGGACTGGCTGGATATTATCGACGTTTTGTGAAAGATTTTTGACGATTATCTAATCCACTCACCAGGTTGACTCGAAAATGAGTTAAGTTCGTATGGACAGAGGAGTGTGAAGAGAAATTCAAGGAGTTGAAAAGAAGGCTATCCAGTGCACCTGTGCTCACACTTCCTTGTAGTGGAGAAAGGTTTGTGATCTACAGTGATGCATCCAAGAAGGGGCTAGGGTGTGTTCTATTTCAAAACGATATGGTGATTACTTATGCCTCACGACAGTTGAAAATCCATGAGAAAAATTACCCAAATCATGATTTGGAGCTAGTTGCGGTAATCTTTGCATTAAAGATTTGGAGGCATTATCTTTACGGTGAAAGGTGTGACATTTATACTGATCATAAAAGTTTGAGGTATATTTTTACACAAAAATAACTGAATATGCGACAAAGAAGATGGTTGGAGCTGATTAAGGATTATGATTGCTCAATTCATTACCACCCTGGGAAAGCGAACAAGGTGGCTGATGCATTAAGTCGACAAGACCATGCTAGCTTATCCATGATGAGGATCTCAAAAGATCCAATATTTAAGGATTTATAAAGGATGGATCTTGGTATCATAATGGAAGGGGAAAAATCTTACCTTTTTCAAATGAATTTCAACCATCTATGCATGTGATGATTAAAGAGGCGCAGAAAGAAGATGTAGAGTTACAAAAGAAGGTGAGAAATGTTCCTGAATTCAACCTTGATTGTGATGGGATAATAAGGTTCAGGAATCGTGTTTGTGTTCCTCCCATCCCAGAATTGAAGAAGGAGATACTGGATGAGGCTCATAGTTCTTCATTCTCTATTCATCCAAGAAGCACGAAGATGTATAAGGACCTGAAAGAGTATTTCTGGTGGGATGGCAGGAAAAGAGATGTTGCTGAATATGTCTCTCGGTGCTTGGTTTGTCAGCAAGTTAAAGATGAAAGACAAAAGTATAAGGGGATGTTACAACCATTGCCCATACCTGAATGGAAATGGGAAAACATCACTATGGACTTTGTCACCGGACTTCCGAAAACATCCAAAGGCAATAATTCTATCTGGGTTATAGTTGATCATCTTACAAAGTCAGCACACTTCATTGCTATAAGAGAGGATTTCCCTCTTGATCAGCTTTCCAGGATATATGTAAAGGAAGTGGTAAGATTGCATGGAGTACCTCTTTCCATTATATCTGATCAGGATCCGAGGTTTACCTCGAAGTTCTGGAGAAGTCTTCAGCACACTATAGATACAATGTTAAGTTTCATCACTGCTTATCATCCTCAGACAGATGGTCAGTCTGAGAGGACAATTCAAACTCTAGAAGATGTGTTAAGAGATTCCTCTATGGATTTCAAAGGTGGTTGGGATCAACACCTACCTTTGGTAGAATTTTCTTATAATAATAACTTTCACTCCAGTATTCAGATGGCTCCTTATGAAGCTCTCTATGGAAAGAAATGCAGGACTCCAACTTGCTGGGATGAAGTTGGGGAAAGAAAGCTATTAGGACCTGATCTTGTTGATGAGATGGTAGAAAAGGTCCGATCTATTCAACAACACATAAGAGCAGCTCAGAGTCGACAAAAAATTTAGGCTGACAACCGCAGAAAATACCTAGAGTTTGAAGTGGGGGATAAAGTGTTCTTACTAATATCTCCCTGGAAGAGAGTAATGAGATTTGGAAAGAAGGGAAAGCTGAGCCCTAGATTTATCGGTCCTTTCAAAATACTGGATCGTGTTGGGAAGGTAGCTTACCGATTGGCGCTTCCACTGAATCTCTCTCAAGTTCATGATGTGTTCCATGTATCGCTCCTGAGAATGTACATACCCGATCTGTCACATGTACTCAGCTCAGAAGTTGTACCACTGGAGAAAGATCTTTCTTATGAAGAACGGCCAATAGAGATTCTAGATCGTAGCAAAAAAGTCTTACGAAACAAGACCAATCGCTTGGTGAAAGTTTTATGGAGGAACTACCAACTTGAAGAAGCTACATGGGAGCTTGAGGATATGATGAGGGAGAAGTATCCTCATCTGTTTGTTACAAAGTGGCGAATTTTGAGGGCGAAATTCATTTTAAGGGGGGTAGAATGTAACACCCGAGATTTTTATGAGTAATATTTTGTTTTTATGTTATATATATATATCATCAAAGGAATCGTTCACTACACACTATCTTGGCTTATTTTACACGTAATTGCGACCTTCCTCAATAGCTTGCGTTGTACGCAATACCGAGTTTCACTAAACAACAATATGCTATTAAAATATTATTTTAACTAGCCGTTATGAATAGTAATAACCACTTTTTGAAATTTTATAAATTTTATCTTTCAAAATGGACTTCATTTTTGGATTCGGAATACCGAAATTAGCCTAGGGTGAAATTTTGGTATTTTTATGAATACTTTCAATTTTTGATGAATAGTGAAACCACTAAGTGGTAGGTTAAAAACTGAATTTTGCATAAAACTTAATTTTACCGCTTATGTGAAGGGAATTTCGAAAATCCGACAGACACGGTTGATATCAGTAAGTAAAATGTGGTTCAATGAGATAAAAATAATTTTTTGGTGAATAGTAACTTTTTACATTTTTTTACCGCGGTTAATAGTAAATTGGGTAACTAAGGGTGAATATGATATTACTATTACCCTTACACATGTCCTAATTCTATTGGACAAGTGTATTTCGACCAAAAGCAACCTTATGAATATAATATGACCATTTAGGTCTACTTGGATTAGATTATGACATTTAATATTATTTTATTTAATGAATAGTTAAAATAGTTAAAATCAAAATTTTAATAACTAAAACATTTTTAATATGGGGTTATAAATAAGATAAATTCTATTATAAATATTCATTAGAAAGATAAAAATATTTCCTACATAATTATATTTTATTTATAATTTTTAGACTTTAAATAAATTAATTTATTTATGACACAACGATGATGCAATAATTACCCTTTTAAGGAAATATTAACATAATTGATGTTATAAATGCCCAAATAAATGTAATTTGAGACTTTTTATGAATTCCACTAATTTTCTAGGTTAATATGATATATTAGTGTTGATTTAATTAACTTGGTTCGAACATATAATTCTGTTATGACTTTCAAAAAAATCATATATCATATAGTGTCAAAATTGACACAAAATAGTTTTTGAATAAAATATTATATTATTAATTGTTATTTTATTCCTAAAAATCTACGGTTCGGCCAAATGACTTAGATAAGGATATATATATTAAAACTAAACAACTTGGGGTTCTTTTGGCATGTTATAGTAAGTGTATTAACCATATAGTTTAAGAAAACAAAAAGACACGGTAAAAGTTAAATTATTTATCATAGAGTAAATTCTAATTGATAAGGATAAAATAATAACCTAAACTTGTCTAAATCCTATTTGTTTATAGGATTTCAACCCATCCCCACTTTATCTTCGAAATTAGACCCTTTTGAACCATTATAAACGGAATTTGATTTTAATATAAAATAATATTTTGAGATATTCCTAAGGTGCCCCTCTCCTCCCTTATAAAAGGGCACCTCCTCCCCCTCCTCCTCACACCAAATTGAGCACTCAAGCTCGGCCATCCCCTGCCCAAATCCCTCTTCCACTTCCATAGGATCATCCTAGAGCTCCTGGTCTTCTTCAAAGACCATCCATAGTTCCCTAAGAGAAGGTTAAGAGAAGGCGCGTCAAAAATAGGTAATACCCATTACCGATCTTTTTCAATTTCATTATTCTTCAACTTCTTCTTTTTTTTTTGTTTCATGATAAAGTAATAACATCAATATTACTTACATACTGGTATGTCATTATAAACATGAAAAAACCCTAATTCACCTTCTATCCATCCTATGGAAAAATGAAATCACCGCGCGTGCGTACGTACGGAATACCGTCTCCACGCCGTGGTGTAATCTATTTTCCGCCACCACCTGAATTGGATGGGTATAATGGTGTAATGAGTAACTATATATGATTATTATAAAGTTATATTGATACTGAATTATTATAAATACACTTAAATACAATTCCATGATCATTGGAACGATATCATCGCTCATGCGTACGTACGGAATACCGTCTCCACGATGTGATGCGACTCGTTCTACATGATCATCATTACATAGAAATTATATAAATGAATTGAATAAATAAATATGATATATATTACACTAATAACATTCTGGATATGAGGTATCTATAACCTAACAAGAATAATAAGAAATTATTCGGCAAAACACGCATAAAAACAAAAGGCAATAAAGACCCGAATAACAAGTAACAATGAAAAATTTCTAATAAGAAGATAAGAATGTGACCATATATGATATCATATCAATATGTATGATTCTGTAATAAGTCAATAACATTATTTAAACCATTATACAGGATCTTCGGACACGTAAAAAGAATATCGGACCTAAGGTAAGGGAAAATCTCGCAATCTCAATTTTTATCCGAAATTGTTTATACATCAGAATTCACTGGGGAATATTTATCATCCATATCCATGATTCCTCAATATATAATGTTATTTATGTCCTACTACAATTTTTTAAATCCTATTTTACCATTTGGTGAGTTTTTGGTAAAAGATATGAATGGAATCTTTTGTCGTTTTTCGTATGAGGTACTTTTTGACTTTTCCGACAAAAGTATGAGAAGAATGTTTTTTTAACTTATACGGCATGAATGGATTTTTAAAACATTATTTCCAAGAATATTCCTTTATAAGTTTCCAAGTTTATTTTTAATCATCTTCATTTAGTTTATAATTGTATGACATGTTAAGAAAATAAAAGTGTTTTTGAAGTAGAAAGGATATTTTCCTCAAGAATGGAGTTCAAATGTTTTATCAAAATTATTTTCCATCTAAGATAATATAGGGTTCTGTTTTATCCGTATTATTACATTTATTTGATTATGTTGTGATGGAATTATTTTTATGAGGTCATTTACCTTATATGATTTGTTTTATGATGTCATGATGTTTCAAGAATCCCATTTTTGTTACATGTGTTATGCGATGATGTATGATTTATGATTATGTGGCACACATAAGAAAGGATTCATTATAAGATGGGTGGGACCTATATCTCCCTCCAATGCATTGGGTAAATATTTATATCTCATGATATAGAGATGGCTGGAACGGAAGGTTATTTCGGTTCAGTGATACAAGACTGAAACGAGGAGTGAACTCGGTTCAGAAATGGACTTTGTCCACTAAGATAGTCTTGCAAATGAGTCATGAATAACAAGAAATGATTTTCCATGATTATGTGTGCATGCCACAAAGATTCATGTTTTATGTTATGATTATTGGGATTTCATTTTCACTTCTATGATTTATCCCATGTTAAGATATTATGATCTCTTTTGCATGTTATGATTTTCAAAAGGATATGATATGATTTTTATTTCCTTTATTTTCCCTTATTGAGCATTTGATCTCACCCTTTTTATGTTTCTTTTCCCCAGGGTCAGGAAGAAGGATATTAAGTAGAATATGTTAAAAGGGACTCTAAGATATGATGAAATAAATGGGAGACACTGTAGAAGAATTATGAACCAGTTTTTTATGTTTCCCAGTTTCTAAAGACACTATACCTATACGGTCCTTTGGGGTTTTTATCATATGTTGTAATAAGTATACTTCAATTATGAAGTAATAACAATGTATGTAAAGTATGGGTCGTTATAGGGGGAGGGTGTGTAACACATAAAAATAATTAATGAGGCTCATTAATGTGTTTTTAATTAATAAACCTCTTAATTCCAAATGTTGTGGTTACGAAACAAATGAGTCAAGCATTTAAATTTATTTACATCCCAATCGGTCCACCCACCGCTGCTCAGTATATGGATGGATAATAAAATAAAAAATTTAAGTTATTTTATTATTTCATAAATTGTCACAAAAACTATATTTTTCACCCAAACAATTGCGGTCGAAGTTAATCCTCCCTTAAGAAAATATCCTACCTATTTGATCTATGTTTCCCACATATTTTAAATCTTAGCATTGAAACAGATGATAAAAAACATTGCCTATCGGTTTAAATAATGTGTCTTAAAAAAACTCAAAAATCCATTCAAGGAACTTCGGGCCACTAAGTCATGCTCCGTAAATTTTCATAGACCTGTAATAATCACAAATAATTTTTAAAAAAATATATGGTATTTTCTAGCCATTACATTATCCCCACCTTAGGTATTTTCATCCCCAAAAGCAAAAAAATTACTAGGGGTGCAGATGTGGGTTCTGAGCACGTATCTAAGCCTCCCACTCTCATGTGCTCTCCATGTGATTTCTATGCTGCTAATGAACTATCAATATAAAAATAAACCACCCATGAAGGACACAATCCTGTCGATCCTCTCTCTCCACTGGGAACTCTGCAAACTTCACCCCATCATCAATGTCTAGATCACTATAGTCGATAACATGTGATGGATTATGTACACACCTCCTCAGCTGTGACACATAGAAATCATTATGCACCCTATTTATCTGTGGATTAAGAGGTAGACAATATGACACCTCACCTACTCTGTTGAGGATCATGAATGGTCCGATTATCATTGGAGATAACTTGCAACCCTAGCCAAACCTCTATAAACCTCGTCAGGGTGAGACTCATAGAAAGACATGGTATCACTCTTCAAACTCTCAGGGTCTACATCTCCTTTCTACATAAGACTTCTACTAGCTCTGTACAGTCTTCATCTTCTCTTTGATGATTTTTACCTTCCCTTTGGTAGCTAGTACCTACTCTAGACCCATATGTTCCGACTGCACTTGTTTTTTCAAACATAGGTGTGATCTGAATGTTCACCCATACATGGCCACCAATGGATCCATGCCAATGGTGGAGTGATAACTTTTGTTGTATGTGAAATCCATCAATTGTAGGTGGTCTTCCCAATTATGGACAAAATCATGGACACAAGCACAATGCATGACCTTGAGTGTCTATATGGTCTACTCCATCTTACCATCTCCCTTAGGATGTAAGGGTTTGTTCAAGTGTAGATGATTCACTAACTCCTCCTATAATCTCTTCCAAAATATTTATTTAAAATGTGCCTCATGATCTAAGACAGTTGTTGATGGCTACCGTGAAGCTGTACAATCTCTTTAACGTAGAGATAACCGAAGATCTCTATTGATCTATGCTCGCTGATGGGAAGAATGTGGGCAAACATGGTGAGTTGGTCAATGATCACATATATGGAATCATGGCTCCTGGATGTATATGGTATCCTTGTCATGATGCCCATGGATATACCATACCACTTATACACTAGTACCTAAATTAGAAGAGCTAATCCCACTGGTAACTGATTATTTTTCTTCACCTGATGATAATATGACATTGTGAAATGAACACCTCCCCCACTATCATCATCCTTAGCCACTAATATTGATATTGGAGGTCTTGGTACATCTTTACCACACAAGGATGTACCGCCAAAGGGGATGGGTGAAACAACATCAACACCACCTCTCGTAGTGTCATGGGTATGATAGTGTGTCCCTTGAAGAGGATGACGTGCTCCCCACCTTTAGAAAATATTTCTTGAGACTATCTTGAAGAAATCTGAGTACGTCGGACCTCGCATCCAATGTTCTCAAGATGTGACTCCTGAATATGCTATAGAAGTGGGGGAGTGACGGTCCAATGATGGAGGTAAGATGATCCATCTCTATCCACAAAGGATATCTGTAATGTGGCTAGCTACCCTTTCCCCTCACTCATCAACTGTATTCCAGACCTCCTACTAAGTGTGTTTGTTACATTTTTCCCCTTCTCATGAGTGTAGAATATCTCAATTTCATAGTCCTGGAAGAACTCCAGCCGTCGTCAATGTATCATGTTTTGTTCCATCTGTGAAATGATAAAACTGAGACTCTTGAGGTCAGAGTAGACATTAAAACATTCTCCCATAATGTAGTTCTACCACATCTTTATCTCAAAGGCCACTATTGCTAACTCTAGATCATGGTTATCATAGTTATACTTGTGTTTTCTAGCTAACACGAGTCATAGAAGGTCACTACTCTCTCCTTCATCAAGAAACATCCTAGTCTTGTCCTGGATGCATTGCAGTAAACTACATACCCAATACCCTCTTCCAGTAGACTCAAGATGATGGCACTTTCTTGTCTAACCCTCGTCACCTGAAAACGTTTCTAGAATATCTACGTCCACATGAAAGGTTGTCCCTTCTTTGTCAAAGATAACTAGGATTTCACAACTCTAAGGAGTTTAGGAATGAATCTCTAGTAGTACCCAACCAATCCAATGTAACTCCGCACCTTGGTCACACACCAGGGTGGCTCCCTTTTAATCACTGCATCTACCATTGCTGGATCCCCTATAACTCTAACCAATGAGATTACATACTACATGAATTGGAACTATGGTATCCAAATCTATAACTCCGAGAGATTTCCATAAAGGTAATTATCTCGTAGTGTATCTAAAACTATATATAGGTGCGCGATATTCTCCTCATCTGACGCAAAGTATATCAAGATATCGTCAATGAAGGCCACAAGAAAGCGATCAATTAATGTAAGAAATATCCTATAGATGATACCCATAAACAATTTCTGATCATTGGTTACGCCGAAGGGAATCACCATGAACTCATAGTGGCCATACCGATTTCTAATGGGTGTCTTCGGTATGTCCTCATACTGTACCATAAGCCGAGGATAGCCGGGACAAAGGTCTATCTTGAAAAACCATCAAGCTCCCTTCAACACGTTTAAGAGATCATCAATCATCAAGATTGGATAATTGTTCTTCACAGTCACCTGGTTCAGGCATCAATAGTCAACACAAAGCCTTAGAATCCCATCTACCTTCATGGAAATCAAATTCGGGGATGCCCATGGAGAATCACTAGGCCTTATGAACTCCATCTTCTAGATGTTCTCCAACTCTACCTGCAACTCACGAAGTTCCAAAGGGGCCCTCTGATATACTGGCATAGATATTGGTGTCATCCCTGGGTATAGGTTGATGTAAATTACATTCTCTCTACAAGTTGGTAGTCTCAATACATAAACAGGAATGACTTTAACATATTGGTCCACCACTACAGGATAATAAGGACTCCTCACATCAACTGCGTTGAGGGTAAGGCTATCCAATTGATGTGTGATTGGATTCACCCTCCTCAGAGTAAGTCGATCAAGTGCTAAAATGGTTCCCTTATCATCAGTTAAGGAAAAAATATTCCCATTATCATAGACACACTCCACTTTCTTCCAAAAATGGTGAATCTAAGTCTGGACTATGGAAATCTAGTCCATACCAAAGATGACATGATAAAGCCTCCACGCAAATACTACTAGATCCTGACTGAATCTATCACCATCTCGAGTAAGCTCACAATATCTGAACCACTATGTAATCATATAATATTCTCCTGTAGGAGTCTCTAGTAGTAGGATCAAGCCAAATGCTCCATCGGAGTCTCTGAGATCCGAATGAGTGTCGTGGAAATAAAAGAGTTACTGGAACCTATGTATATAAGAATTGCAACCTTGGTGGAATTGATATAGATCATACCTCTAATCATCTTTGGATAATCATGTTCGTAGGCCTATAATGCATGATGTTGAGATCCCCCATTCCCACAAGCTCCCTATGGTCAGGGTGGACATCCTAGGGGTGGTGGTGGTAGAACCTCAAACTGCCATCCACCACCTTTTGAAAAACCTGCTCCTCTGTCATTTTCACCGCCCTACATACCACCTCTCTCAAACCTCTCCCACTGCCTCGGTGGTCCCTTGGTCTTCTATTGATCATCTATGCTGGGATTCAAATAGTTTCGACTCATATATCCTTGTCTCCCACAAGAGTAACTTGATTTAGTCCTTAGATGACCACATTAGCCTCACGAGCTCCACACCTCCGACACTACTACTTGTAGTCGTCCACTAGAAGGTTTGTCCCGATTGGACCTCTTCATCATTTTCCTACTACCTGCTATAGATGACTTGGCTACCTATCATTCAGTTGTGTCTCCCACCATCATTTCCCTCCCAGCTAAGAATTTTTCTTCTAATAATGCTCGCTCGAGCACTCCATCTTGCATCAGGATGTTGAGTGATATCATCAACTCTCTAATCTCCCACTTGAGACCCTGCTCAATGGTATAGGCCATAAAGAAAAGGTCGTGTACCTTGTTGGTGCAGTAGCGTGATACGTTAGTAAATCTCTCCAAGTATTGGACCACTAATAGGCCGCGATGCTGTATGTGAAGAGGCTTCTGGATACGCACTAGGCGTAATGTCGCTAGTACAAACACTTCCCTAAAGAGGGTCATGAAGTCCAACCAGGGGACTGTCACCTCCTCATGAATCTGGAGCGTCAAACTTTGACATCTACCCACTATTCCCTAGAAGATGCTAGAATAAAGGATCACCATATGATCTGATGGTGTCTCAAAAAAAAAAATGAAAAACTCATTCCACAACCTCTATCAGGTCCATATCATCTTAGGGATCATTCTTTCCTCAATACCTCAGAGGCCTCTATCTTTTTAACCTGTACATCTCGCTCAGTCGGCGTGCATGGTCTGCCAGTGGGGTTGGTGGAAACTACTACCCTCCGAGTAGTGGTGTTTTAGGTACACAACACAAAGGTTCCAACACAGTAAGAGGGCCCTACACCAATGATTCATCGCTCAGTGGCCCATCATTGTGTACTCTCTCTAGAATCCTGGAGGGCTGCCTAGGCAGAGCCATTATGAAAATAAGCATTTCTGCCTCGCTAAACATGTTACACCTAGTGAGGTGACTCAAAGTTGATCGAATGTAAAACATTTAGAAAACACACACCATCGGTGTTTTCATGAACTGGGTCTGAAATCAGAATTCATGGTCTTGGTGTATGGATACATCAGTCGCCACACCAAAACTGGACTCCCCAAACTGAAAACCACACTCAAAAAACATAACACTATTTCTCCATTAAAAATACCAGGGCCCTATTTATTTTGTAGAACCGACTCCTCTAAACCATTCTTTCATGACCCATCCCATTAGGCCTGTGCTGTGACTACCCCATTTATGCCTTCAATAGGCCAGGGGTTAGCGATTAGCACCGAAAAGTCGTATCCAAAAAACTGGAATTAATTTCCTTTAAACCTATACAAACACACAGTCCAATAACATGACTAGATGAAACCACGAACTAAAATTGCACTTGTAAAAGTGTGTACTCTGTAATGTATCCGGAATAAAAGATCAACGGAAAATAAAAAAACAGAAATCATTCTCCGAGATCATCCACCACATATCCTCACTAAAGGGTATGCACAACATGTCTCTATAGCTCTCCACGTCAATAATTCACCTCGTGTACCGCCTGGTCATGGATCTATTAGACTCAACCAAGCTACTCATCATCTAAACATGACACAAAAAGGTGAGGGTGAAGCATATGTTGTGGTGAGTATATCAATACCCAATAGGACCCTAAAGACCCTCAATGGTCTCTCATAATTCCTCAAAGGAAACCCACAATTCATGATCTCAATCAAAAAGAACAATGAAAAAAATTCATCTCCAAACTGTTATAACACATGTACAGATGCACATATCATTTTTTGTCAAGATAGATCATCTTATTCAGTCAAGTTTTCTACTACTTATCCATATACTAATGCTTAGTGTTTATCAACACAGTATCATTAGGTGCTGAAACACACATGGTTGATAGGTCCATATCCACACAGGATCACAAGGTCCTAAAAAACACATGATCTCTAGGTGGGGATCCACACAATATCTCTAGTTGCAAGATCATTAAGTTCTCATCCATAAAGGATCCGTTGTTGCTCATCCAAAATGGATCGATATTCATTCTTCATGTCTCATCTGGCCATTGGATTCCCATACACAGTATGATTTGTTATGGGACAATTCATTCCTGAATCCATTGGTAGTATTTAAACTTGCACGTAGTACCATAAAGTAGTAACCAAATTATTTTTCATGTCATTAGGGTTCCAATGAAGTAGACTATGCGTCTATCGGATGAACAGTCTGAGAGTTATAAGAATATTATTAGTGAGGGCCCGGTTGAATTTGGGCACGATCAAACCCGACCATAATAAAAAAAATTCCAAAACTCAGGTGTAGTATCTTAAAAGTGTTGTCTCATTCCAAGGATTCCTGTGCCGTAGAATATTCTTCAAACAAACGTCTGGTTTATCAGATCCAACATTATAAGCATATCTCAGTAGAAATGTGTCTAGGTCCAGTCCGACCAGGGCAGACTGACCCGAATGGGGCTGACCCGACCCATTTTGGGTTGACCCAACCTGAACAGTGTCTAACCTGGCCCTGCCCAAACCAGCTGGTCCATAGCGGGCATGACCCTCTGGGTGGTGGACTGGCTAGGCCTGCTTCTGCTAGGCATAGCCTGCCAGGCGGTCCAGCCCCCCAGCTGGTGTGACACCAAGCCATGTCACTGCACGTGGACCTTATCCCTCCCAAATTTACAAATGTTCAGTTCGATTCATTAAAACAACGACACAATGTGGTGTCGCCTTCTTGTCAGCCGGTCCCACAGGGCACGAATCCCCATTCGTTGTAGCATGAAAGCTACGACAACCATATCTACGACATGCAATGGCACCCCACCTTAACCAATGCGGCCGACTGAGAGTCGGCCTCCCCTACTGGTTCAAAGTGGCATCGAGTAGAAGCACCCCATTCTACGTCTGGAGAGCTTCGGGAACCTTCTCCCACTGGTAAAAAAAGTTCTTTCGGGGGGGGGGGGGGCTTTGGGGATGTTCTAGAGCTCCATTTTCAGTCCCGTATGTTCATACATGTCTCAATGAATGTCTCTATCATAGTGTGACACTTTTATTCACATGCCTGTCAAATCGAGAAATACACCCCCGAAAAAAGAAACAATAAATCAAACATCAGATGGTCTTTGACTTTTTTGTTTTGCCTGTTCCCTCAAATTCAGCATCATATCATAGGTGAGATTGATATGTCTTCAAACTCATATAATTAATCAAGACAATACCCATATAAATAATCAAGACCAAATCCCCTAACTAAAAAATTGTTAGAGGTGCCACAATTGTGGTGGGGTAAGACTCGTCACTGGATGATGTTATCGCCATTCGTCAATCAAGAATCGTTTCCACTGAATCTTCTATCCTTTGTCGATGGAAGTTGACACCATACATCTCCAAAAGTTCCTCTCTTGATTAAGTCATGTAAAAATCTGTATCCCATGCTCCATTTAAATAGAGGCTATGGGTGATTAATGAATCAAAATAATTAATGAAATTAATTAATGGGTTTTAAATTAATGAAACACATAAGTCCCAATGGTGTAGTTACACGAATGAAGAGTCAATCCATTAAATGTCATGAAAAGCCATTGGTTCCACCGCTTCTGCTCAAGAGGAGTTAGGATAATTACATATTATTTTTTATTTTATTATTTCTTTAATAGTCACAAAAACTATCTTTTTCTCCCAACAAACTGCTATTGAATGTAAGCCTCCATTATGAGAATCACGACGATGTGGATTCCATGGTTCCCTCAGATATTTAATAGAAGCACTTGTTGAAACGATAGAAATTCTCTCCTGCATGATTACTGAATATACCTTTATCAAAGTTCAGAAATCCATTATGGGCACAAAAAGCCTCAAAATTATGTGCCATCAATTTTTAAAGACTCATAATAATCCCAAATAATTTAACCAAAACATGGAATTTTTTGGTATTTACATATATAAATGAAACAACATATCAATTCCACTTTATGATGGAAATCATAAAATGATGTGGTGGTATTATTAAACATATGGTCTGTAGTCTGATAACATAATATGGTGGGATATGATGACTATTTTTCTATATGATTCATGATGCTTTGATTAATGTGAGACACAAACACATTAAATTTTAAAATGGTAATCACCAAGAGAGAAAGTTATATGAATAGATCACTTATACTAATTCCATATGTGTACATTTAATTTTATTTTCAAATCATTGAACATGTTCAATGATCCATAGACTTGATATTATTATTAATACATGTCTTGAATCTGGTAGATTTATGTATTAACAAAGTCTTCAATTATCTATTTTCACATGGAATATTTTAAGGATTATTTCAATACAACTGTTGTGAATTAATGAATAAATTAATACATGATTTTTCCCATTCAACTATGAAAGATCGTGGCTCATGAACATTGATTGTATCATTAAAAGATAAACTATTATTTCATGGGTATAGTGTATTGATGTGTTTATTACATGTTGTCACATAAAGATAAATCCATCACATAGGAGAATGAAATTTGTATGCAACGTGCTTAATTAATAGATATTGAAACAAATAGATTATATTACACAATGAATATTTATATATGGTTTTTATCATTGTGACATTAAATTCTTCTTTAATAGGGTTGGTTTATGTGTTTCTAAATGTAGATAGTACACTTTTAGTATGTCCACCTAATGCCACAAAGGAGATGTCTAAGATGGTCACATCAATTATGTTCCTATATTGTCTATATATTTATTTTTGAATTTCATATTTGGAATAAATAATAACCTACTGATTGAGGAAAAATAATTATTCTGGATTTCACATAACATGAAAATTTAGTTCGAAGTTATATTTAAATTTCAATATAAATGTGTGTTGTTTTCCTATTCATGATTAAATAAATATTATATAATTATTCATAAAAAATTATTTAGTTATAGTAATACTAAAATTAAACATTCACCCACAAAGTCCACTAAATATAATATTTATTTATCTCTTATTTAAATGAAATTTTAGAAAATATATTTATTTAATTGTGTGAATATTTAAAATAATTTTTTATTTAATGGACCATGATAATCAAATTTCTTTTTTCATCAAATAAATAATATTTATCTATCAAATACAAATTAATAAACGTTCCATAAATGATGAGGAGAAGAATCAAGCCATGTTAATTTCATGATAACTCTAAATATATAATCATAAATTAATATTAAATCAATAATAAATAATATATTTAGTTAAATGATATCAATATGCCCAATATTATTTTCACTGGTATATAATAATAATATTATTATTGGTGTGGATATATATGTTTTCTTATTTTTTGATGGTCATTGGTGAAATTTATTATAATAAACCATATAAATATATATATTTTACAATATCATTTTAGAGTGCATGTGATAATTATTTGGTTGTGCAAAACATTTCACTTCCCTAGATAATTCAACGTAATAAAATCAACATGGATTCTCTCAAAACTATGATATTTCACCCAATTCCTCCACCCTCAAAACTATGATGGTTCAAATTCAAATATTTCATTCTTCCCCATTTCCTCATTTCCTTTTCCAGAGATATCAATTTCCCTATTCATATCTTGTTTTCCATTAAAATCATAATATTCTAAGAATTAATATCTTTTATTGATATCAAGTTAGAATATATCGTCATACAATGAAAATCATTGAGAGACTAGGTCCCATCAGATGAATGGTTTTAAACCATCAATTAAATGTTCCACATTTCTTCTTGGATTACCTATGTAGTCTGAGACATGTCATTCTATCCTTATGACGTTAGATTCATACATTAAAACATTATCATCATTATTTTGATTCGAATTCCTAATCTACCCTTCCATATCTGTTCATTGTTCATGAGTTATGGTTATTTCTAAAAATATTCCCTTATAATCCCTCCATTATATTTCTTATATTTCATCCTCCTCCTTTTTGTTTTAAATTTAAGTCCACCACTACTCTGCATCCCCTAATTAGTGATAAAATTCCAGGACAACCTTTTCTTTTTTTGTTACATGAATATGTTACAAATATCATCTCTAATAACATTATCCACTACTCCAATACAAATAAGAATATAGTCCTATTAAATGATGGATTTTGTTGCCTCATAATGTTTTCAAACATAGCTCCTACATTTTATAGACCCGGATGATCCATATGGGTATTGCTATTATTCTTAACCTGAGCCAGCTATCCCAATATAATTATATATTAGTTGGAATTAGTAATTGCACCATAACCAACATAATTTTCTGCATCAAAATGAAATCCCTACATGGGACATGCATTTTCATGATGTTTCTATTACATCTAATAGGTTCCATGTTTAAATAATGGAATAAAATGCATTAAGATATAAATCATAATGTATAGACTCAATGTAGATAAATACATAGAATAAATTGAAATAATATACATAGATAATATCATAATCATAAAAATGGTTTCATTGAAGAAAAAAATTACATTTAAATAATTCATAAAAGATTATAAATAAAATATGAATTATCCTAATAATATCTCCCAAGACTACCAAACCAAGTGAGTAATTAGGTCCATTTTCATGCAACAAGATACCTTTGGTCATTCCTGAAACTCCTTGTCAGAGTTTTCACTCCTAGGTACATGTGTTCTAGAACCACGTCTACTTATTGTATCTAGACATGAACTTATTTACTAAAAATATCAACATAATCAATTACTTAACATAAATTCTAGGATATTATTGTATATTAATCCTAAAATACTATATTATTGTATTTATCCCTAATCTATGTTTTATAAATCCAATATCCATTTTCTCTAATGTACTTCATTTGATACCTATTGTAACAACTCGTCCCCGGTTTCCCAGAGTTGGTGCCTTATTTTATTACATTGGAATATAAAAAAGGAATATGAATCATGAAGGACCTAGTAGTTTAGTATATTTGGAAACAAGATACCTACATATGTTCAACATTAAAACATAAAATGATAAACAATTTATAAAATCTCTTGAAAAAATCAATAACTACAAAGTTATTTTTGCATATCATTCATAATATTCCACTACATGTCCTAGTAAAATGAAACATAGGAAAGGGGTTATATCAAGTGCTCATTCAGGGAATGGAATATAGTAAATGATATCATAGACATAGACATCTGTCATGGTGAATAACTAAAAAAAACAAGCCTTAAAAAATGAACTTGAACACATTATAAAATGAATAAGAGTTGAGTAAATAATTTCATAATAAATCATAAACATGGGTATTATAATATTCAAAAAACCTCATGATCATTCAATTACTAGTTTCATAATGAAGGAATACAAAACTTTGGACATCATAACCATAGCATCAAGGCCTCATCTAATGACCAAAAAAACATTTTGTCAAGGACTTGTGTCATTACCATTGTTTGTATAATGAGACCTACTGATGCATCGAGAGCATATAGAGGGCCCCACACATCAATTATTAATCCAAATGAATTTATCATGTGAACAGGGAAAACAATAAACAATATATATAGTCATATTTAAACTAGTATATTAAATGTCAATAATGTTCCCCAAACATTAATCATAAAAACTAACCATTCTGAGTAAATTGGTGAATGGTTTTAAGAATGAACATCTAAATTCAAACTAATCATAAAACGTTACATTAAATATTATATATGTTATCACAAAATATTATGTACAACAATGCATAAGAATTAATAAGACTGTTGAAAAAGATAAAGACACTCTTATAAAATCATTCAGTAATTCTTGATATAATTTTCATTTACGTTGAAATGAAGATTTATTATGGGGAATTCATTATATAAACCCATAAGTGAAGTGGATAGTTTTTTCATAATAAGATGAGTTAATTAATATGGATAATTTATGATAAAAACAAATGTTATTGTTTCCTTAATAATTGGTTCAAATTTGAGAAACTCTTATGAATCGGGCTTGTATTCAAGATAAAATTTTGAATTTTCCTTTTAAAACATGTTAATCCGCATTAAATATAAAAGGATTGTCCTTGGTAAAAATATATAGTTCACTCAAATAGAATTATTATGGAGTACATAAAAATACATAATAATTTCAATGAGATAATTATATAATAAATGTATCCTGATTGAAAATGTAGGTTCGAGAGGAAAACCCTTACTTTAAGTCCTAAGGAGTTCCTCACATGATCTTAAATACCTGAATAGTCAATTTTAGATTCATAAATTAATGGTTATTGAACATCACCATCATTTAATTTATTTGGTACAACCTTATTAGGTTCATTCATATCCTTTTGATGGGTTAAGATATTCATTATCATTGTTTGAGAGAATTTTCTTCTAGGGTTCTTATGATTGGGTTACTTATATTCACCTACAAGTAAACATGTAGAATGTGAATGATTCTCCAGAATTGAATTTATGTCTTATTAGTTAAAATCTAGATGATTAATTGATTATAAAATTCATTTTTTATTGGCAGTGAAGATGAATCATTAAATAAAACATTAATGATATGTGTGGGGGTTAATTAGTAGTTTCTTGATCACCATGAACTCATTTTTAATTATAAATTAATATTACTTGTTAAAAATGATTCCATAACCATACATAAGTAAAAATATATATATTATAGTATTTTCAACCATAAAATTGGTTTCATGACCAGAATTAAAGAGTGAAATTGAAATTAAAAACAATTCGTCCTTGAATTTGATAAATTAACACATCTTAGATGGTGTTTTCATTTTTTGTATAAAAGAATGGGAAAGAAGATATGATGAAGAATTATTAGACTAACAAAACATAATTAATTTACATATAATATACTTTGTTTATAATAACTTTTAGATAAAATTAGCTAATAAACTAATAGAAAGGAACTCAAAATTTAAGAAAAGATTAGAAATCCCTTACGAAAAATTCAGCAGCCTAACGACATCGCTTAAAAATTCATATAATATTTGGTGACAGAAAAAATGGCCTCTCATAATTATTACATTTGGATAGTAAGGGGTTATTTTTGACATATCCCATCAAAATCCAAATGAAAATAAATTATAATAACACAAAAATTGTTCTTGAAAAAGAGAAGGGTGGTAGATTCTCTTACCTAATCTAGTAACTCCTAAAACATGATGGTTGGGACTTTGGGGGCTTGAGGAAGCCTTGGTAGGACACCTATGGAGGTAGATGTACCAGATCATTGAGAATGATGTGTTTGGAATTAATGAATACCATGGACTGAGTGGGTATTTATTGTAAATGAGAGTTAGTTTTTTTATTAATTTCAAAGGACACCACATTAGTGGTTTTTTGAAAAACAATGGGCTTTCCCCTGGTATTTTACCTTGGTATTACCACTTGGAAAACCACATAAAAAATTTACTATACATAAGTCGACAAAAATATTATATTAATTATTTCATGATTATGATGTCATTAAATATATAAAAAACTAAAAACACTATTTTTACTATTCACAAAAAATCATGTATTTTAGAGAATATCCAAAAATTTACCCAAACCATTTTTCAATGTATCAAAATTAAAAATGAAATCTATTTTTTGAAAAAAAAAATCTATTTTTTTTTATTTTTAAATTAATTCATAATAAATTCCATCAAATCAACTACGAAACTATTACTCATTTAATAACATGGTGAGTAATTAATCAAAGTATTATAAGATTGTCTTGTAACAATAATACAAGAAAGTAACAATTTATTATTACATATTATGAAAATATATTTCAATTTTAAATTATTATATTAAACATGAAATTGTAATAAAAATATTTATGATATACCAACGTAGAAAAACTTTTAATATGATCATTTTTGCAATTATAAGATGTATAATTTTTTTATACATTCATGGGTAATGCTTGTATTTTTGGCCAATTAACTATTCATTAATAATTAAAAGAGTAACAATACTATTTATAAGGGTATGTTACTAGTCATCAAAAATTATGTTTGTCTTATCACACTCTAAATATCTTTCTGGATGCAACTGTGTTTGTCAATTTTTTTTAAATTCAATACATAGAGGAGGAAAAATTATGTTTACTGGATAGGTTATAACAAAGTGGTGTTTTTTAGAGGCACGATATTTCATGAATTCAATATTATATTTGTAACACCCCGATATTTTATGACATATATTCTTTTTAATTTCTTTGATGTCTTCTATTATAAACCAAGACTAGTTTGTAATATACGCAACACTGTATTAGCCTGCAATATATGCATCACTATTCTTGGCATGTGTTACACACAATTTCAATATTGTTTTGTAGAAAATATTCTACGGGACATTAATTATATATTTTGTTTAATGTATTAATTAAATAAGTTTGGATTTTGTTATATCCAAAACTAAAGGGAGCTTTCTGGACACGCAACCCAGACTTGGCATTCATTAAACACAATTGCGACCTTCCTTGACATCGTGTGTAGTACACAATACCGGGTTTCACGAAACAACGATATATTATTAAAATAATATATAAACTAGCCGTTATAAATAGTAATAAAAACTTTTTGATGTTTTATAAATTTTATCTTTCAACATGGGATTCATTTTTGAATTATGAATATAAAAATTAGCCTAGGGTGATTTTTTTGTAATTTTCTGATAACATTCAATTTTTGATGAATAGTGAAAACACTTGGTTACTATTTAAAAACTGTCTTTTTATTTAAATAAATATTTATTTTACTTAAATTTATTTTTGTTCAAAATTGATACATAATAACTATATAATTTCGATGTGATTCATTGCAGTCATTTTATAATAATTTTAGATATATAAAAATTTTATTGAATTTTTCACGGACTTTTACCCACCTCCTAGGAGAATTTGTAAAATTTACATAAAACTAAATTTTACTACTTCTATGAGTGGAATTTAAAAAATCTGAGAGACACGGTTGATATCAGTATGTAAAATGTGGTTTAATGAGATAATAATATTTTTTTGGTGAATAGTATCTTTTTACTTTTATTTACCATGATTAAAATTAAATAGATTATTTAATGGTAAAAATGATATTATTATTACCTTAAAAATTGTACTAAATCTATTTTATAAGTGTAAATTGGACAGAAACATCCTAATGAATATAATATGATCATTTAGGTCCACATGGATTAGATTAGGATATTTATTACTATTTAATTCAAAGAAGAGTTAAAAGAGTTAAAATCAAAGTTTAATAATTAAAATATTTTTAATATTGGGTTATACAGAAGATAAATTTGACTATAAATTATCATTAAAAATATATAAAGATTTCATACATAATGGTATTTTATTTTTAATTTTTAGACATTAAATAATTTTACTAATTTATGACACAATGATGATGCATTAATTACCTTATTATTTAAATAACATCATAATTGATGTTATAAATACACAAATAAATGTAATTTGAAACATTCTATGAAATACACTAATTTTATAGGTTAATATGACATGTTATTATTGATTAAATTAACTTTTTTCTAACTAATAATGCTGTTATGATTTTCACAAAAATCAATTACCAAATAGTATCAAAATTGACATAAAATTGTTTTTAAAACAAATATTATATTATAAATTTATATACTATTCATAAAAATCTAATGATCGGCCAAATGACTTAGATAAGGTTATATATATTAATAATGAACCACTTCAGATTTTTTTGGCTTGTTATATTATGTTTATTAACCATATAGTGTAAGAAATAAAGAAGGCACGGTAAGAGTTAAATTATTTAATATAGAGTTAAATTTAAATGATATTGTTAAAATAGTAATCTAAACACGTCTAAAATCTACTGGATGAGAGGATTTAGACCCATATCCACATTAGCATCGAAATAAATAAATTTGGATCTATTATGAACCGAATATGACTTTATTATAAAATAATATTTTTTGTCTTTCCTAAGGTGCCCCTCTCCTCTCTTATAAAAGGGAACCACCTCCATTTTTCCTTTAAACAATTTTCAGATTTAAGGCTCGGCCAATAAGTACCCATTTAACTTCTCAACATCCCTACATTCATTCTGGAGGTTTCCATCTTCTCAAAAGACCAACTCTAGTTCCCTAAGAAGAAGTTTAAAGGAGGTGTGTCGAAGAAGAGGTAATCTCTTCTACAGATTATTTCATGTTTCTTTCTTCATCAATGTCTTCTTCATTAGTTGTTTCGTGATAAAGTTATAACTTCAGTATTACATATATAGTTATATGTTATTATAAATATGAAACAACCCTATTTCACCTTCTATCCATCCTACGGAAAAAGAAATCACCGCACGAGCGTACTTACGGAATACCGTCTCCACGCCGTGGTGTAAAATGTTTTTCCACCACCACCTAACATGAATGGGAATAATGTTGTAATGATTAAATATAAATGATTATTATAGAATCATACTAATAATGATATATTATATCATCCACTCCAATTAAATACAATAATTATGGGAACGATATCATCACTCGTGTGTACATAGGGACCACCTTTTCCACAACGCGATGAGATTCATTCTCTATGTTAACCATTCAAGAATAATTATAAAGTACATATAATGAATAATAATGAAATATAAGACATGATAATGATACTGGATATATGTATATATATATGTCATCTATATACTTCAATTCAAGTCAATAATGAAAGGAAAACATCGTTCATGCGTACATACAACCTACCGTCTCCATGAACAGTGTGTTTAATTTCATTTATCTATATATTATATATATATATATAATGTATATATATGATATATAAATCACGTTTTACATTCTAGAAGTAATTAAATCATGATATTAGTAATAATAATATCAAGAAAAATAGGTCCAAACATGTACGATAAATGAAACGATTTTACCCAAAACGCTACTTTAACAAGGAATTTAATACAAAAATAGGTAATATAAAGTCATAAGTGAAACATATATGATATCATTACAATAAATATGATTCTGTAATAAGTCAATGTCATTATTTAAATCATTATACATGTCATTCAGATACATACGAAGTATATCAGAACTATGGTAAAAGAAAATGTCACAATTTCATTTTTATATGAGATTGATTATACATTGATATTTACTAGAGAGTATTTATAATCCACATCCATGTTTCCTCAATTTTTAATATTATTTATATCCCCCTACAATTTTTTAAATCCAATTTTACCATATTAGGTATTTTATAGTAAAAGATATAAAAGGAATTTTTCGTCGTTTTCAGTACGAGATACTTTTTGATTTTTCGGCCAAAGTACTAGAAGACTGTTTTTTAACTTATACGGCAAGAATGAATTTTTATGATTTGGTAGAAAATTATTTACATGATTATTCCTTTAAAAGTTTTCATGTTTATTTTTATTTGACTTATTTTCGTTTAAAATTTAATGGCATGTTAATAAAGAAAAAATGTTTTTGAATTAGAAATGATATTTTCTTCTTGAATGGAGTTCAAAGGTTTTATCAAAATTATTTTCCATCTAAGATAATATAGGGTTCTGTTTCTATCCCTGTTATTACATTGATTTGATTATGTTGTGATGGAATTATTTGTATGAAGTCCTTTATCTTATATGTATTGTTTTATGATGACATGATGTTTATGAATCCAATTTTTATTACATGGGTTATGCTATGATATATGATTTATGATTCTGTTGCACACAAATGAATGGTTTCACTATGATATGGGTGGGATCCATATCTCCCTCCAATGCATCAGGTAAATATTTATATCTAATGAGATTGAAATGGCTGGAAGGGTATGTTAATCCAGTTCAGTGACACAAGACTGGAATGTGGAGTGAACTCAATTAAGAATTGGACTTTGTCCACTACGATGGTCTTGGCAGCAATATCTTGACTACAATAGAAATCATTACATGTGCTTAATGGTTTCTACAATTAAAGGTTTTATTTCTATGCTATTGTATCATGATAAATTTTCCTAAATGATCTATGCATTATTCACTTCCATGATTTATGTCGTTGCTCATGAATTTGATGATAAGATATTATGTTCATTTTTTTGCATTCAAATGTTTATTGATTGTTTAATATTTTCTATGATTACACTTACTGAGCATTTGAGCTCACCCTCTATATGTTTTCTTTTCCCCAAGATTTAAATAAAGGTTTTAGGTAGGAAAACAAATGTAGAAGACCATTATGGGAGATGTTGAAGATCTCTCACCATGATTTGAAGATTATAATCAGAGTTTCCAAAGACACTAAACTATTACGGTCCTTGTGTGCCAATTTTTTTTATTTATTAAGTATTCCTCAAAATTAATGTAATGTCCATGTACATCAAGATTTCGGTCTCTACAGGTTGTATGAGAGGAAAGGTTTAGTTAACCTTTGTAAACTAGGACGTGAAAACATAGTGAGATCTCTAGAGATATTTCTACGATATATCTAGTGATGTCCCTAAAGTTAAGTGTAAGTATATGTTATAGTCCTATAATTACATTAACAATATTATAATTAATCCTACGATGTATGATATTGAAGGTACTCCCCCTTTATTTTTTCCCTAGTATGAATTTTTCCCCTCACACTATTCTTTTTGGGTTTTAGACGATCGCTGGAACCCAAACGAACCGTGTTGATCAATGTAATGGACAATGTAATGACTGTACTTATGAACAAAAAATGTTATGGGGGATGGAGTGAAAAAATTTATTTCTATACATACACAAGATATGAAACATTCTGGACTTCCGAATGAGCAAATAAGGAAACAATATTATATTGAGTTCTTCATAAGGCAACACCCACCTTCTTTCATTGGGTCTTTAGATCCTATTGTTGCTGAAAAATGGATCAGTACCATTGAAATTATATATTCCATACTTCACTATTCGGAACATGAAAAAGACATTCTGGCTATTTACAAATTAAAAGGTGAAGCAAACCAATGGTGGACTCTAATTAAGAATATGAGGCCCTGAGTTGAAATTGAATCCATGGAATGGGATGAGTTCATGAACATGTTTTTCAATAATTATTTCCCTCATATTCTCCAAACAAAGATGTAAAAGGATTTCCTTGAGCTTAAGAAAAAGGAAGCTGAATCTGTTGGTATATACAAAGTGAATTTTACAAGGCTTGCAAGGTATGCATCTGGATTTATCATCCAACCTGAATGTAAAGTTGATCGATTCATCAGTGGATTAAAACCAAATCTTCGAAAGGAATTAGTTATAAGATACTTCAGTAGTTATGAAGAAATTGTGTGTTGTGCTATCATTGTAGAAATTGATTTTGGTGTTACATAACCATCTCATGGTTTTGACAAGAAACAAAAGATGGAGTTGAAGGAGAAATCTCCGAATAATAGTGAAAACAAGATGAATGCTTATTTATGCTCAAAGTATAGAACGAAGCATGATGGATATAGTCTTAAAGGGACTCAAAAATGTTATAAGTGTGGAAAATAAGGTCATTGAGTAGCTAAGTGTGGATGTAATAGAAAAAGGGTTTCTAATGATGTTAATGAAGAATAGACTGCAAAGAACACACCACCAACACTTTAATGCTTCAAGTGCAAGGAAATGGGGGCATTATGCTAATCAATGCCCTAATCCAAGGGATAATGATGATCAACGTGAGCAGCCTATTAAGGAAAATGATAATGGGAGGTCAAATGCAATCACTATTTGTGATGCTGATAATGAAAATGACGTTGTGTAATGATTAATTGTTTATTTAAGGGGATTTCAAAATAGTATCATGGAATCTAATTTATGGTATCGTTGAGTTTTGGAATATCTATGTATTGTTTTTCAATAATTATATGGTACTCATAACCATGAAAAGTGGTTGAAGTTTGTTTGGAAAGAAGATGATATCCAAATAATGACGGTATAAAGAGAAAATTATATGTTTGATGGGATTCAATATAGATAAAATAGTTATGATGTTAAAAGTTCATTTAAAACTCAATAACATTATTTTGTGCTAAAATTTCCATTGATAAAATCTATATTCATCATTTCTAAAAAATGTAATGATAATGATGTCCCATTATCTGTGTTTTTTAATTATAAATGGGGGCCTTTATTAAATTTTTTTAGTGATGCTATAGGGGAATTATATTAGTGATATATCAGGAACCCATATATCAATTGTTTATTAGGGATAGAAATTGAAATTATAAAAGTATCATCCTTTTTTGGGATTTAGTTTAATTTCTAAAGAAATCTAAACATTTATATTGATATATAGTTCATTTTCAACATTGGGAACCTGAGTATGTTTCTCTGGGTTTCAGTGTAAAAAATTATTTTTATAAATTTGGGATATTTTTTCTTGGATGACCTATGGTTGGGAGAACCCCAGTAGATGAATATAGAATCAGGATGCTGAAAATAAATGATTCCAAAAGTTTATAACATGTAAAATATAAAGGTCATGAAGGGGTGTCAAGATGTGCAGCCAATGTGCGAAGGACCTCTGAGTTTACCCTAAGGATGTTAGGATTTGAACCTTGTTAATAATGTAAACATCGTAGGGCCTTTTTTCATAAAAAGGTAATAGGGGGGATCACCCATCCCCACTCACTTATTTTATTTATATAAGGCTCGTAACACCTCCTTCCCCTCCCATATGGTTATTGTTATCTCCCAAATTTAGTTACCTTTTCTCTTATCATCTGTCTTGTTTGTTATCTTTTGATATGATCTTTAATCATCATTACTTCCTTTTCATTTTTTAGCTTCACTATTATTTTGGTGTAAGATAATATTACCTATTTGGAAGGTGTTTGTTGAATATACCATTTTCTCCCATATCATGTAACATACTACCCCTTTTTGTGGTAATGAAAAAGATGGAGGACATTTCGTGGCCTAACGAGACATCTCAAAGATTCCAAAGGCTAGAAAAAAATTCCAAGTGAATCAATAAAATTGGGTGATGAAATTCCCTTTGTGAAATAAAAAAACTATAACTAAAAAATCCATAACCTACAAAACTACATGATGCTTGATTAAAATATAAACTAACTGAATGAAGTATCATTGTGATAAAAACCAAATAGTAACCATGTACCATATAAGAATACTAAAATATAAAATTAAATATTGAGAAAAATCCAACAAAACCAAAGGACTCAAATGAAAAACTCCGTAGCAGCTGACATGATCCATTCTTCCACTCCACAAAACAGCCCAAGAAACATGATGTAGAACTAAATAAGTTTAATAAATTACAATTCCATGTGTTTTGATTAATGGTATCCTCAAAAGCACGAATGTTCTAAAGAAGGAGTGAGTAATGAATCTTAGTAGTCTTTCCGGTAATAAAATACATACTCATATAATTAGGATAGAACATGATAACACGATTGTTTAAAATAATTTATATAAAACAATTTAAAATAGTTTATAATAGAATATGAAACATTTTCCATATATAAAAAATGTTTTCCTGCAAAATTACTTTTCCAAGGGAAAAACCAAATAATACTATAAAATCATTCAGCATGTTCCATTTTGGAATAACTATTCCATTCCTTATATCCACATATCTAACCATATATGCAGTCTAGACATCCTTATACTCATTATGGGTGATCAGACCTTTCAATAATACATCATTTCAGAACCATTATTATGGGGGAATGTCCAAACCCTTATTTATCCCAAAAAATGATGGGGTAGACTTCATTACCTTTTCCATTCCAAAATCACATGAACATTCCAAACCATTATGCCATAATCCAATCCCAAAACAACCATATCAATAAAAATACACTTTTATTAAATCCTACCAATAAAAAACTTAAATTAAAAATAATTTTTTTGAAAAAAATCCCTATGCCTCAAAACCATGCATTCATTTTAACATCATCATTTTAAAATCTAGTAACAAATTTCACATTCAAAAAAAGAACCAATTTTAATAATTCCATTAACCATCACCATATATGGTTTCCAAAATAAAATTACCAACAATATATAAACCAATTTAAATCAATACAATCAATTTTAACCTAACATTGCATCTTCTAATAAGTGGAGTTGAGATTAAATCCACCTACATAAGGATTTATATAGAAAATGAAGAACAAAACTAAGATACCAATAAAACCAGGTTGAATCTCCAAAAACCCTACTTATATATCCCCCTTAGCATAAACAATGCCCAATATAACCATTATTTGAGTAAACCATCTTAGATATATCCACAACTGACAATATATATAAATGTGAGAGAGAGGGAGAGTGAAGTAGAACTAAGGGATACAATGAAAAAATACCATAAATGGTGACTTACAAAAATATAAGAACTTAAATGCATGCAAGAAACACCTTCATATTGACTACAGATCAATGGGGAAAGATTTCATAGCCATTGAGAGGGAGAAACCCATATTTAGGGTCAAAATGGTGTAGGAAAGTGTGGTTAAAGGCTAATATCGACCTATATACACTTTATTTGGTTTTTTTAAACAATGAAATATTTGTCACATAGTTATAAAAACAATATGCTAATAATTTGTTAATCAATACCTCAAGGAGGAGACTCACACAGTTGACATGCATGGTTAGAAAACCACATGGAAACCATGAAAAATTACATTGTCCCATTATGCATGTTTTTTCTGAGGAGGATGAATGGTTTGTAAAATTTCTTTGTAAGCGTGTCCACATCCCCTTGACCTATATCTCGTTGTGCAAGGTATCATTTGCGAGTTTTATGGTTTTGAATAATTTTACACCAACATTGAACATTTATAAAATTCCCAAAAACAGTCCAAAAGGATTCCAAACCCTCCCAAAATTCACCCATATATATTACATACTTACATATCAAACAAGAAGAGTTAAATAATGGAAACTGATGATGAAACAGTTTTCTACCCATTGTAATTTCCATCCAAAGAAAGTATAAAACCACAGCTTTCTTGATAGATTTTGAACGATTTCATGATCATTTCCTTCTCTAATTCTCAAGTCTCTTTCTGAATCTATCATGTTTCCACCAAAAAATGCACTATACTACTACATTTTCTAAGAACGCATCTATTGTTCCTATATTCAATCCAACTAGAATGTTCACCAAGGATGTATCCAACTCTAGGACCATGTAATCCCATTGTATCATATGGTTTGGATCAGCCTGAAACTTTTTCAACTATGATACATGAAACACATTATACACTATACTGAACATTTGGTGGAAAGACAATTGATATGACCCCTCGCCAACCCATTCATGTACCTCAAAAGGGCATTTGTTTCAGGGAGATAACTTTCTATACATCCTAAAATGATGATGTTTATTACATGGAAATATTACCAAATCACATTATCACTCATCTCAAATGAAAACGAACATCTATGATGACTTGCATACAATTTTTGAAGCCTCTAAGCTATCTCGATCTATTTTATGATAAAATGATTATTCTTTGTTGTTTCTTGGACTAGGATTTTCCCAAATAGTGAATCCAAGCATTCATCCACCCATAAATGTGGTGAACGACATGGATTCACGAATAACGATTGAAAATGATCCATATATATCAAGGATAGATTATTGTTATTATATGTGAACTCAACATATTGTATGTTATCTTCACATAAGCCACCAAAATACACTATCTACACCCCAAACATGTACTCCATAATTTGTATCATCCTTTTGGATTGTCCATACATTAATGGGTGATACACCATACTCATAGTTAATCGATTCTCAATGGACTTCTATAAGGATTTCTAGAAATGAGACATATACATCATATCTCTGTCTGACATCATCGAAACTGGAACATAATGCCACTTCAACACTTCTAGGGTATTTTTTATTGAAAATTACTACAACAACTCTGAATTTCATGATTCTATTTTAAGAAATATATTTTGATAATTATGAAACTAGGAGCTAAGAAGGAGTTGGATTCTGAGCCCTGGTGTGCCCCGATTGATCCATCAAAATATGTTATGTTTTTAAACAGCTTTCATGGAGTGTTTTCCTCAAAAAGTGGATTAAATTATAAATTATTTCTGGATCAGAAATCTCAGGTCACTATTGAGCTCAGGGAGGTGGCTTCATGCTACCCATGACATAACATTTGTCGATGCAGGTGTTTGGTGAAGAAAATCAAAAAGGACTTGACCATAAATAAAATTATTAAATAAAATTATTTTATTTCAAAATCATAATAACTCACAAACAGTAACTTTTATTTGAAATATGAGGCCATTAATGAGTTTTTAATTGGGTGTTTTTGTTATATGGATCCTAACATCGACTGGTGTGGGTTGATGACAAAATTTAATTTTTTTGACATTTTAATAATAATACAATTTTACTAAATTGTTTTATTTTTAACATTTCGACGTAATACAGCAGTACTGTTATGCATCGACTCAACGATGCTGCATCTTAGGGACGTGAAAACATATTAATGCATTTAATTCAAAAACAAGTTTAAATGAGGAAATTTTTTTTCCTTCTCTAATAGTTGGCATTGACATGAGATTTGGTAAATGATCCTGGATATTTTATTTGGGAGTGCTAAAGATGAGCCTTTGGGCAATTCACTCATTGTAAAATGGTAGATGATGAAGAGACGAAGAATCGAGGATCGATGATCGAGGATCAAACAATGACTACGATGGAATTTCCATTCATCAATGATCAATCCAAATATAGGTAGGGTGTGTGATTTTATTTGGTTACATTAACCGTTATATATTTTTTTCCCTTCCAAGAATGTGAATAAATTGATGAACAGATTGATTCATGGATCGTTCATAGTGTGGGGTTGGGATTTATTTTGTGGTGTTTGAATCAGGGTTTAACAATGATCTGAATTTATCCATGTTTATAATTGAGGACCTTCTCCCCATTTTCAATTCTAACATGGATGGTTCAAGGCCGAGATGAAAAAGCCCGAGATCCATCCAAGTTTTTTCATTATTATTTTGTTTCAAACTCTTTCAAAAAATCACTTCTCATTTTTCGTGGCTGTAATGATTTAGTGTAGGATCTTGGACTACAGTGACATGTGGTGGGGGATGCACGTGTCAGCGATTGGATGTGGTGGCTACAGCCTTTCCCTGAGGATCACGGTGAGATGAAGTCGCTCACTAGATGCATGATGGTGGGAGCCTATAGGGGTAATAGCCATTGGTGGAATGAGAGTGTTTCAGTATGTAGTGAAATAGTGGATGGTGAAAGGACATGGTGGAGTGACGCAACATGTTGGAGCCTTATTGGACGGGTGATTCTATAGTGACATCGGTCGCGGAGGGAAGAGACAAGCCATGGTAGTAGGCCATGGTGGTGGAGGGATACAACTCCCTGAGTTGAATCGACTGGAGGACCTGTAGTAGACTTGTGACATTGTCCTAGGGTGCTGCCATCCCAGCTGCATCTGTTGCTGTTGAGTGGGACCTTATGTGGTATGCTCAGCTGCAGATGAAGGACCAGACTAGTAGCTAGATAGGTTGAAATTATGGGTTGGTCCAGGCCAAGGATTCCTTGGACAAGCGGGTCAGCTCAAACACGACATGTAGGTCGGTTCAGACTATGTATGCAGATCAGGTCGGACTCAGCATACAAGTTGGTTCATTCAGGCCAGGTTGGATCGGACCAGGACCAAAATGGCCCTTTTTCACTAAAAGACCCAAAACATTCAAACCATATGTTTCTTTGATGTGAAGTTTTTAATTTTGGGACCCTTTTAACGAGGTGACCCTTTAAAGATGTGTTTGTTGGATTTTATCAAGGACCATAAAAGGTGAGATGTTCCCTCGTGGTTATTACCTTAAGTGTTCGGTATTGCATTTCATCCACATCACTAAGAAGCAATACCCATGATGGGATAGAATCCAAGAGAATTTTGTTGAAACCTCCTTAGTACTAAAGTTATACTCTATCACCCTTGATAAAGATTCTTGGGTATTGACATAACCACCATGCGCAAACCAATAATTCTTTATCAAGTAAGCCGTATCAGTAGGGTTTGCGGTATTCTATAAGGATAATTCACTATGTTGCAAGACACATCCGTTGGGATCATGTTATTCACTAAAAAGAATTATAAGGCCCCAGCCTTAAACATGACTTAATCTTGAGATATTTCAAGAATACACATGGAAAATCTTTTCAGGTTTAGAGTTCTAGAGAATTACGACATAACTATTACATCTCAAAAGATTACAAAGTAGACACATCTACTCAGTATCCACTTTTTCCACCAGATAAAAACACTTTAACAAAAGATTCATATCTAGTTCCATGTTTAGACTGCATGAAATTTCCTTGATCTCATCCTTGACCCTATTCCACTTCAAGTCCTGTGAAAAACATTTCAAAACTTGGGATGAGCATAAAAATCTCAGTAAGGGATATAAAAGTACAAATCGAAAATGTTAGTCTATGTATGAAAACATACTTACTCATACAACATAATCATTTTAACATACCTCATGGAAACATAAGTTTTATGAATAACTCATAGAAAACAAAAGGCATAAAGGTAACTTGGGGCATTCATAACATTCTTTCATAGGGAGTAACCCTCTTCGTTACTTTTGGAATACCTATCACATTATTCCCATAAATCTCTTCGGAGAAACCTTAACGTTTAACTGCTTCTCATTACCCAATGCATTGGAGAGATATAACGGGCTCACTAGCCCTTAGTTTATCACGGAACCACCCATCTTCATAAACAATGCCCAAGAACCATAATATAATCATAGCACATAAAACATGCATAAAGGAAACATAAAATTTCCATTATCAAAACCATTTTCTATACAAAAATAACTAAAAGAGTATATGGTATTTATTTACTTTTAAAATATTACAGCTTGTTGAGAAAGCCAAAGATCAAATAATACTCACAGCGGTGGAAAGGTCGTTGTCACCGTGTACGTTAAAAAAAGAACATACCTTTTTTCATTTAGTAGAACGATTCGTATATAAAAGATTACTTTTGAATAAACGTAAAATTAAAAGAGGTTTATACACCGTATAAAATAAGGCTGTGTATAAAACAAATTATGCCTCAATGAAAGGAGATTGAGACGAAGTCCCGTACAAAGTCGATATCCTTAGATTAAGGATAAATCAATTTCATGATTATGTGTGACAAATATAAATACACCCAATATAGAAGGATATTTAGTGTAAAACAATCAGAGTTCATTTACACATATTCATAGTACGACATAATCAGGAAGTATAGGTTTAACCCAAAGAAAATTAAATTAGGTTATTAAGTTCACTTACAAAAAGTCGACAGCCTAACGGCGTGATTATGGAATTCCTTAAATGAGACGATGAGAGATAAAAAGTGTATCTCATTACTTGGAAATATAATTTACAGAAATAAGGTTATATAAGAACATATAAAAACATAATAAGATGTAAATTAAAAGACATAACAAAAAGAAGTCTTTTAAAAAGAGGGGGGGGTGAATGAATCACTTACTAATTTGGGAATCCTGTGAAACGTGCACCACATGAAAGAAGGGTCAAACAATGATTATGTAAATAACCATAAATGAGATTATATTACACAAAAAATACAATAATTGCTAGTATATAAACCACACAAAAGGAAATATTGGCAAATGTATCATGAATCTGACGGGAATGAAAGTGAGACGAAAAATCCCCTTAAGAAAATTCGGCAGCCTAACGACGCCACTTAAAACTCCCAAAAATGGATTGATGAGATAAAATAAGGTGTCTCATCATATGAAAATAAAAGGACAGTATGATGGACATAGATATCATACCCCAACATAAGAACAAGGAACTAAAAATACATGACATGAAAATAGAGCTTTGAAAATGAGAAGAATGAATTCTTTACAAAAATTCGACAGCCTAACGGCGCCGCTGAAACATTCTTAAAATGAATTGATGAGAGCATGAGAGGTTATCTCATCATATTAACATAAATTGGACAGTAGTATGAATATAAAAGGACATCCTCCAACATAAGAACAGGGATCATAAAATAATGACATAAGAGAGAGTACTTGAAAAGAAAGAGATAGGTAGGATCCCTTACCTTCATTCCAACTTGTCTTGTTTGTTTCTTTATATTTCTGAATAATAAACTTTGGTCAATTAATATTTTCATAAGGACCTCCATTAATGTTTATTATTCAATTCATATCACATATTATAATGTTATAATAATTATATTATTATGTTAGTTCATATCAGACATTTTTGTTGATGTTCGGTTCATGAGTCCAAAATGAACTTGTTTGAAAAGAATTGTCCATGAAGTAGTAATTAAATCATCTCCAGAATAGTATTAATGATTTTAATATCATATATATCCAGTATATATTCATTTTATACTATTCCATAACATTTGGAGATAAAAAGAAATGAAAGGCACCGTTCATGGAGACGGTAGACCGTACGTACGCATGAACGCTACTTCCATCTCTTTGTCATGTTAATGGAATTAAAAATAATTGAGATATATGTATATGTATATTAATTCCAGAATTATATTCAACATATATATATAATATATATAATATATATACATTTCATAAATTTACTTATACTTTTACATAACATTTTGGAGATAGGAAATGAAAGGCACCGTTCATGGAGACGGTAATCCGTACGTACGCATGAACACCACTTTCATTTCCATTTTATACTTTAACGGAATGAAAACATATTGATACATACATATATTATAATTACATTATAATATAATATATAATATTATTAACTTTATCCTTTATACGTCCCACATATGGCATTAACGAATCAAATCACTTTGAGGGGGCGGTAGTCCGCACTTCCTTAAATGAAAATATCGCGTTTACCCATAATAGAGACCATGAAGGAGTGCCATAAATGAAAAATACAGAAGATTAAAGAATGAATAAACATATTATATATCATATATAAAAATAGTGACATCATAATGGCCACCTTTGAAGGTGTTAGATGAGTATTGAACAATCATCGTTTCGGGAGGCAGAATTTCGCCATCCACGGAAACCGTATGTTCTTTAACCATTAGATGTAGTTGTGTGAATGTGTAGCTCATATGAATCTTATAACAACCTCCTAGTATATTTAAGATACTTGAGTTGTTACAAAATAAAAGAATAAAAAGATTTTAGGGGGTTGTAGATGCAAAATAAAACAAATGAACACAAGAAAAAGCATTACCTTTAAAATTAGTATCTCTTTTTGTTTGGGCACAAAGGCTTCCTTGGAAAGGGGTTCTTCCCAAATTTAGGCCTCTAGGATTTGGAGAGGGATGTGGAGAGAGGAAATGGGAAGGTTTTGGCCAAGCCAAAGGCTTGAGGAGTGTGGAAAAGGAGGTAGAGGTGGGAGCCTTTTATAAGAGGAGAGGAGGGGCACTTTTGGAAATCATTAATGTTATATTATTATGAGATGCCTTTTCGGATTTGTGAGGTCCCACAAAGATATATTTCGAGGATATGGTTATAAGGGTTCGAAATATATTCCTCCAATAGTATTTGAGAAAGTTTATGTTTTAGAGTCAACATTATCTTTTCATTTTATTTTAATCGTTCATTTATGAGGTCATCGTTGCATCATCATGATGTCATAAATAAATTAATTTATTTAATGTCCAAAAATTATAACAAAAATATAATAATGTAGGAAATCGTTTTATCTTTCCAATTAATATTTATAGCCAAAAATCGGATTAGTATATCCCCTTCTAAAAATTGTTTTAGTAAAACAATTAATGTTAATGACATTTTTACCTTTATTAAAAAAAGGCATTAAAGTCATTATCTCACCCAAGTGGATCCATGGGGTCCCCCAAATTGACCCATGGATTGTAATGGTCAGCCATTACTCAACCAATAGGTTTATGAAAAGTTTCATAGTGTTTTCATATTATATTAACATCATTTTTACATTAAATTATACTAATTACCTCTAATCGCGATTAATGAAAAAAAGTTAATATTCACCAAAAAATTATTTTCATCCCATTGAACCACATTTTACATAATAATGAAAACCATATATGTCGGATTTTTAAAATTCAATACACATTAGTGGTGAACTTTCATTTAACTGAAAAATCAGGTTTGCTTGATAAGCACTTAGTGGTTTCACTATTCATCAAAAATTGAAGTTTTTCAGAAAATTACCAAAAACTCACTCTAAGATATATTTGATATTCTGAATTCAAAAACGATGTTTATGTTACCTAATTAAAAGAATATAAGTAAAATTAATTAATTTAATAATTAAATCCCACTGTCAAAACAAATAGCGTGTTTTTAAGAAACAATTTATATCAAAAGATTAACATTTGTTTATGTCCAATTCCAAGGAGAAATTAATTGCAAGGTCCACCATTGGATTATATAGTAAAAATATATTATAATTTAAACTTAAAACCAATTCAAAAGATAATCTAGTCATATAAATAAATTAGATTAAAAAGAGGTTTTGAATTAAAATACAACATTTTTCACATATTCATTAAAAATGAATTTTATCGGAAAAACAACAAAAACATACACAAAATAAATTTTTATGTCCCAATTATAAAGAAGGATTTTATTTGGTCCAAAAAAATTTATAAGAGTGACCAAATCTATATTTAAAGAGGGTTCACCATCAAAAGGTGATAAATCAACCTTTTAGTGAATATTAATGTATTTATGCTTAAGATTGAATTCTTTTCTTATTTTAAGCCTTTATCTTTTATTGGATAAATGTAAAAACATTTAAGAAACATATATAATCATAATTTAGTAATCTCTATTCATTCCTTCCAATACAACGTCTACTTGTGAACTACCATTTGAAATAATATTATTATATTATTGGTGTGCATTGTAAGATTTCAACAAAACTCATTATTGTGTATTGGGTACACCATCGAACGTAGCATCCCTTTAAAATTAATATTAATAAAAATAAAAATTATCATTGGTTATTTACCTGGGATGTTACATCCTTCCCCCCTTTTGGAAATTGCATCCTCGCAATCTAAAAAAACAAATTGGGTTCGGAAACTTCATTGAAAGTCCCACATCAGAAAAGGAGTCAATTAAACTATCACTTTAAAAGAAATAAAGAGAAGTACAAAGGTCACCCGAGTTATCCCATACTAGGATTCCATGAAAATATGGATATGGAGGAAAAAAACAAACCACCAAGGTCTGATGGAGAGTGATTAAAAAAAATGATTAGGAGAAAGTTAAAAACAAGAAAATCACAATCTTGTGATGGGTTAAATGGTATTGGATTCCCTAGTAGGAAAAGCTAACCGAAAAAATTTTGTTTTAAGTTACTTTTCATTGAGGAATTTATTTATGAGATTAACTAAAACATGAGGAACCATACTTACTTATTATGTTGACTTTCAACTCTTACTTTATTTCATACACAAACTCATATTTTCTCCAAAGGACGAGTATTTAAGAAGACTTGTTCATACTAAGTCTACTATGATCGACTTCTTGAGAATCACCTAATCCCCAAAAGAGAACAATATACGTCCCATGTCTTTATACCATAACCAAAACAAAAAAGGTTAGTACAAGATTAGATAATCCACAAAATGGATAATCCATTATAAAAAGAACATCTATTCTTAATCTCCAAAATAACATCAGTTACTCTCAAAGACTCGTGCTGAAAAGTAACTAACCTAATCACAAATCCTCCATGATAGGTTAATCATTTCCATTGATAACCCAAATAATAAACATACTATATATTCATAAAACCATCTAACAAAAAAGAATTAGTCAAACTAACCAGGGACTTCACGCAGCCCATTGGTAGGCGATAAATACTAGTTGCACCTTGGTTGTGGGTTCGAATCCTGCAGTTTTGTCTGACGCGACGGGTTGTCACACGGTCTCCGTGTTGTCCCTTTTCCAAAACTATATAATCCTTAAAACATTCCCCAAAGAGAGATAAATCATCAAGAATAACCATAACATATTTTATCCTCAAGTTTATCTCATGCCTTCCATTTTCCATCACAATATATAGTAACCCATAATTACCTAAAAAGTAAGGGTCATATAAACCCCAATGGTTACCATTATAATCATTACCTGAGCTTCTAAATCGAGTTGGTTCTCTCATACATGTTGCATTAGAGAACTCACCATGGTTCCAGTGGAGAATCATGACTCCTTGATAGTTGGTTTAGAACAACCACAAGATTCCTCATTGGATCACCCATTTTGTGCAGTTTCTTAATCAGAAAACCTCCACAGTTTCCTTCAAACCCATTGTCACATTGGTTCCTGTTAGGTCCAGCCATTTACTAAAACCAAAAAGGATAGTGTGATCATATCAACAAAATATTCATGTATTAAAGAGGAAGATAAACACTATGTTATTCTTATACAACTTATCTGAAACTCATTCTAATAACAAAGACTCTATCAAATATACTACCCATTGTTGTTATACACAACTTGACACTTATGCCTAAACAAAACCCTAACCTCTAATATTATCTAAACTGACCTCTGATACCAACTATAAGGCCCCAGCATTAAACATGACTTAATCTTGAGATATTTCAAGAATACACATGGAGAATCTTTTCAGGTTTAGAGTTCTAGAGAATTAGAACATAACTATTACATCTCAAAAGATTACAAAGTAGACACATCTACTCAGTATCCACTTTTTCCACCAGATAAAAACACTTTAACAAAAGAGTCATGTCTAGTTCCATGTTTAGACAGCATGACATTTCCTTGATCTCATCCTTGACCCTATTCCACTTCAAGTCCTATGAAAAACATTTCAAAACTTGGGATGAGCATAAAAAGCTCAGTAAGGTATATAAAAGTACAAATCGAAAACGTTAGTCCATGTATGAAAACATACATACTCATACAACATAAACATTTTAACATACCTCATGGAAACATAAGTTTTATGAATAACTCATAGAAAACACAAGGCATAAAGGTAACTTGGAGCATTCATAACATTCTTGCATAGGGAGTAACCCTCTTGGTTACTTTTGGAATACCTATCACATTATTCCCATAAATCTCTTTGGAGAAACCTTAACGTTTAACTCCTTCGTATTACACAATGCTTTGGAGAGCTATATCGGGCTCACCCGCCCTTAGTTTATCACGGAACCACCCGTCTTCATAAATAGTACCCAAGAACCATAATATAATCATATCACATAAAACATGCATAAAGGAAACATAAAATTTCCATTATCAAAACCATTTTCAATACCAAAATAACTAAAAGGTTATATGGTATTTATTTACTTTTAAAATATCACAGCTTGTTGAGGAAGCCAAAGATCAAATATTACTCACGGCAGTGGAAAGGTCGTTGTCACCGTGTACGTTAAAAAAAAGAACATACCTTTTGTCGTTTAGTAAAACGCTTCGTATATAAATGATTCCTTTTGAATAAATGTAAAATTCAAAGAGGTTTATACACTGTATAAAAGAAGGTTGTGTATAAAACAAATTATGCCTCAATGAAAGGAGATTGAGATGAAGTCCCGTACAAAGTCGGTATCCTTAGATTAAGGATAAATCAATTTCATGATTATGTGTGACAAATATAAATACACCCAATATAGAAGGATATTTAGTGTAAAACAATCAGAGTTCATTTACACATATTCATAGTATGACATAATCAAGAAATATAGGTTTACCCCAAAGAAAATGAAATTAGGTTAAGAAGTTCACTTACAACAAGTCGATAGCCTAACGGCGTGATTATGGAATTCATTAAATGAGACGATGAGAGATAAAAAGTGTATCTCATCACTTGGAAATATAATTTACAGAAATAAGGTTATATAAGAACATATCCCAACATAAGAAGATGTAAATTAAAAGACATAACAAAAAGAATTATTTTAAAAAGAGGGGGGTGAAAGAATCCCTTACTGATTTGGGAATCTTTCGAAACGTGCACCCCGTGAAAAAAGGGTCATACAATGATTATGTAAATAACCATAAAAGAGATTATATTACACAAAGAATACAATAATTTCCAGTACATAAACCACACAAAAGGAAATAGTGGCAAATGTATCATGAATCTGATGGGAATGAAAGTGAGACGAAAAATCCCCTTAAGAAAATTCGGCAGCCTAACGGCGCCACTTAAAACTCCCAAAAATAGATTGATGAGATAAAATAATGTGTCTCATCATATGACCATAAAAGGAAAGTATGATGGACATAGATATCATACCCCAACATAAGAACAAGGAACTAAAAATACTTGACATGAAAATAGAGCTTTGAAAATGAAAAGAATGAATTCTTTACAAAAATTCGGTAGCCTAACGGCGCCGCTGAAACATTCTTAAAATGAATTGATGAGAGCATGAGAGGTTATCTCATCATATTAAAATAAATTGGACAGTAGGATGAATATAAAAGGACATCATCCAACCTAATAATATGTATCATAAAAGAATGACATAAAAGAGAGTACTTGAAATGAAAGAGATAGGTAGGATCCCTTACCATCAGTCCAACTTGTCTTGTTCGTTTCTTTATATTCCTGAATAATAAACATTGGTCAATTAATAATTTCTGAAGGACCTCAATTAATGTTTATTATTCAATTCATATCACATATTATAATGTTATAATAATTATATTATTATGTTAGTTCATATTAGACATTTTTTTTGATGTTCGGTTCATGAGTCAAAAATGAACTTGTTTGAAAAGAATTGTCCATGAAGTAGTAATTAAATCATCACCAGAATATTATTAATGATTTGAATATCATATATATCCAGTGTATATTCATTTTATACTATTCCATAACATATGGAGATAAAAATAAATGAAAGGCACCGTTCATGGAGACGGTAGACCGTACGTACGCATGAACGCTACTTCTATCTCTTTGTCAGGTTAATGGAATTAAAAATAATTTAGATATATGTATATGTATATTAATTCCAGAATGATATTCAAAATTTATATATAATATATATAATATAAATACATTTCATAAATGTACTTATACATTTACATAACATTTTGGAGATAGGAAATGAAAGGCACCGTTCATGGAGACGGTAATCCGTACGTACGCATGAACGCTACTTTCATTTCCATTTCATACATTAATGGAATGAAAACATATTGATACATACATATATTATAATTAAAGTATAATATCATATATAATATTATTAACTTTATCCTTTATACGTACCACGTATGGCATTAACGAATCAAATCACTTTGAGGGGGCGATAGTCCGTACTTCCTTAAATGAAGATATCGTGTTTACCCATAATAGAGACCATGAAGGAGTGCCATAAATGAAAAATACAGAATCTTAAAGAATCAATAAACATATTATATATCTTATATAAAAATAGTGACATCATAATGGCCACCTTTGAAGGTGATAGATAAGTATTGAACAATCATCGTTTCGGGAGGCAGAATTTCGCCATCCACAGAAACCGTATGTTCTTTAAACATTAGATGTAGTTGTGTGAAATTGTAGCTCAAATTCATCTTATAAAAACATCCTAGTATATTGAATATACTGTAGTTGTTACAAAAGAAAAGAATAAAAAGAGTTTAGGGGGTTGGAGTTGCAAAATAAAACAAATGAAGAAAAGAGAAAGCATTACCTTTAAAACGGGTAACTCTTTTTGTTTGAGCACAAAGGCTTCTTTGGAAAGGGGTTCTGCCCAAAGTGAGGCCTCTAGGATGAGGCGAGGGATGTGGAGAGAGGAAATGGGCATGTGTTTGCCGAGCCAAAGCCTTGAGAAGTGTGGAAAATTTGGTAGAGGTGGGGGCCTTTTATAAGAGGAGAGGAGGGGCACTTTTGGAAATAATGAAAGTTATATTATTATGAGATGCCTTTTCGGATTTGTGAGGTCCCACAAAGATATATTTCGAGGATAAGGTTATAAGTGTTTGAAATATATTCCTCCAATAGTATTTGGGAAACTTTATGTTTTAGATTTCACATTATCTTTTCATTTTATTTTAATCGTTCATTTATGAGGTCATCGTTATATCATCAGGATGTCATAAATAAATTAATTTATTTAATGTCCAAAAATTATAAAAAAAATTTCATGATGTAGGAAATCCTTTTAGTTTATCAAGGAATATTTATAGACAAACATATGATTAGTATAACCCCTTATAAAAATTGGTTTAGTAAAACACTTTATGTTAATGTCATTTTTACCTTTATTAAAAAAAGGCATTAAAGTCATTATCTCACCCAAGTGGCTCCATGGGGTCCCCCAAATTGACCCATTGGTTTTAATGGTCGGCCATTACTCAGCCAATTGGGTTAGGACATGTTTCATAGTGTTTTCATATTATATTAACATCATCTTTACCTTAAATTATACAAATTACCTCTAATCGCGATTAATGATAAAAAGTTACTATTCACCAAAAAATTATTTTCATCCCATTGAACCACATTTTACATTCTAACGAAAACCATGTATGTCGGATTTTGAAAATTCCATACACATTAGTGGTAAACTTTCATTTAACTGAAAAATTAGGTTTGCTTGATTACCACTTAGTGGTTTCACTATTCATCAAAAATTGAAGTTTTTCAGAAAATTACCAAAAATTCACTCTATGATATATTCGATATTATGAATTCAAAAATGATGTTTATTTTACCTAATTCAAAGAATATAAGTAAAATTAATTAAATTAATAATTAAATCCCGCTTTCAAAACAAATAGTGTGTTTTTAAGAAACAATTTATATCAAAAGATTGACATTCGTTTATGTCCAATTCCAAGGCGAAATTAATTTCAAGGTCCACCATTGGATTAGATGGTAAAAATATATTATAATTTCACCTTAAAACCAATTCAGAAGATAATCTAGTCATATAAAGAAATTAGATTAAAAAGAGGTTTTGAATTAAAATACAACATTTTTCACATATTCATTAAAAATGAATTTTATCGGAAAAATAACAAAAACATACACAAAGTAAATTTTTATCTCCCAATTATAAAGAAGGATTTTATTTTGTCCAAAAGAATGTGTAAGAGTGACCAAATCTATATTTAAAGAGGGTTCACCATCAAAAGGCGATAAATCAACCTTTTAGTGAATATTAAAGTATTTATGCTTAAGATTGAATTCTTTTCTTATTTTAAGCCTTTATCTTTTATTGGATAAATGTAAAAACATTTAGCAAACATATATATTCATATTTTAGTTATCTCTATTCATTCCTTCCAATACAATGACTACTTGTGAACTACCATTTGAAATAATATTATTATATTATTGGTGTGCATTGTAAGATTTCAACAAAAATCATTGTTGTGTATTGGGTACGCCATCGAATGTAGAATCCCTTTAAAAGTAATATTAATAAAAAGAAAAAGTAACATTGGTTATTTACTTGGGATGTTACAAGAATCCCCTACATTGTGGGTTAATACAGATTGGGTTTGTGGTAATATCTATGGATAGTCCCCTATCTATAAATCACGATCTTTGACCAACATTTTCTCTTTTAGAGGGGCCCAAATTATTTGTACCTCTTATAAGAGTCATTGATTACATCAAGGCTCGAGGAGTGAGTTCTCTTATAGTGAGTGTTCCTAGAGAGTAATGTTGTGTCCAATGATTGGTTTAGATATCTTGAATAATTGTATTAGCGAGACCATATGCCTCAAGGACCATCCTGATGTATCGATACTGTATATTCTCTCATATAATTTTGGTAGACTTGTTCTACGTGCTTACTATCAGATATCCTGATGAGTGAGATATCATAGGATTGATTATGCTACAAGAGGACACATATGGCTGATAGTAGATTACGACATAAGTATTAGAATCCTTTTCCAGTATATCTGGATGTTCTTGTTATATATATTGTTTTCATATACCAGTGTTGATCTGACTATTTCTTCCTAGTGGTATTTCCTTTGTGGAATTTAACTTTGTGTTTTAGTGTGTCCTAGTATGTTTGGCTTTACTAACCCTTGAATGTGCTTTTCCATCATGTGTCATATCGTTTACATATGGTTGCCTATTTGATGGTGTTCTAGGTAGATTAGGACCAGATGTGGCCTTGTGTGATCTGACAGACCATGGTGTGTTCTGATGGCTTACAGACTGTAGTCCAGTTTCATAACGTGTTGTTGAATCAGGTAGGGTTTTCTATAGATGATCATCATCACTTTTTTTAGACTCTTTATTTTTTTGTGGGATTATATTATTTATTGGTTGTACTATATTACATTTCATCTGTAATACTTTTTTTTGTTAGGTTATAGTGGTATGAATGAATTTAAAATACATAGTGTTTTTTCATTCCATCATCGTTGGATTTGTGGTGTGTGTTGGTGCACATATTCTTAGGAAGATGCCTTTCATTTGTTGGATATGCCTACTCAACACTAGTTTTTATCCCCTCACATATCAGTGGTGGGCTTGTGGTAGTCAGGACATGGGCTTTGGGGAAATGGTTGTGACATAGTGGAATTAGAGAAATGATGGTTCAGCCTTAATAACCCAAAGTATTTGAGTTTGCTTTGGGAAACTGGTGTTGAATTTTTTGAGTTTGTCTATCAAGTCAGGGAATATAGTGTTATTGTGGTAGCCGATATAGACACAAACTAGGACACAAAATTTTGTTTTTTGACACGTTACATAAAAACACTAGTTGTAGGAAAAAATGATGGTACATGAATCATATAGGAATGGGTTGGGTTTTCCATGTCCTTATCATTTTAGCTCAATAGGTATACTCTATTAATCATGTTATATCATTTTTTACATCAAGATACGTTCACATAGACTATCATCCAGGATTCCATCATGTGATCATGAGGGTGATATGTGGGGTGATGAGATATAGTTACATGGATTTGTTAAAGTGAAAACACCTCTGGGTGGTGTACCGTCTATAACACCCCATGTTGAATAGTCCATGGTACTCAAAGTACCAATAGATGATATGTGTGGGAGATCTCACTACATGAGTTTCAGTGATATAGACCCCTTAGGATCCAAGGTGAGCAGGGCTCACATGCAGCTAAGGATTTACATGAGGTGGTCACTGAGTTTTTTGACCAATCAGGACACCATTAGATCATATGGTGTTCTTGGTGGTGATCCATCAACGTGGCTATGCAGGGAGATGGTAGGGCATATATTACCTGATCTAATGATGAGGTTACTCTACCATGGATATTGTTTGATAATTGTTTTCAGAGAAGAGACTACTATAATAAAATCTCAGGGTTATGCCTTTTCAAGAGCTTATATAGCTTCGACAGGATGGCTTGTCAGTATCTGAGTATTCATCGATGAATAATGAAATTTCCCGGTACACAATTAATATGATAGTACTAGTGCTTCAAGGTTAAGACCATTATTAATTGTGTGATTAGGGACATCTATGGAAGCATTATTACTATATTCATTCCTAATAATTTTAGGGATCTCAGGAAAAGATTTTTGGTTGAATGTCCTTTGGCAGAGAAGATACAACCAGTGGATGTTAGCAACAAGCTTGCAGAATTAAGGACCTGTGAACAAGGATACCAACGTCAGTCTTAGAGACATGGACTTGTGAGAAATTCTGATAAGAGGTCCTATGAGAGGGTATATACAGTTTATGTCTCATAGTGTGAGTCCAGTCATCCTAGAGAGTTGAAATGATTGTGATGTGGTGAAAAGGGACATCTCACATTATATTTTATATCTCATCATGTTGCTGATAAGGAAATAGTGGATGAGACACTAAGGTAGAGAATGTTAATGGATCATATGGATCAGTAGGGTGGTAGAAGTGGAAAATTTTCTAGGGGAGAAAAAGGAGGCGGTATACATTTCCACATGTCACCAATACCACCCCCATGTGGTTCACAATTGGCGCAAGGAGCTAGAGGACATGGAATGGACAGTTGCTTGTCATCAAAGAATATGAACCAAGGGATCTAGGAATGATTTGAGGTTTATTATGTGTCTACTCTTAGTTTTTATAGTAATAAATATGGTTCTACTAATTCTTCCTCATCGCTAATCTTGTTTGAGATCCATATTTTCAAGTTAAACCATTGACTTGACCATTATATCTAAAGATACCGATAATTTGAGTCTTGATAACTACACTAGGGCTGATAGTGAGATATGACCCTTGAGTTGAGTGTTTCGGTTGGAACCTTTTGGTGGTAGCGTCGATCCCTTATGACATCATTCTTGGTATGGATTGGTTATCCACATTCTATGCTCGGATTAACTATTTTTTTCAATAGTGTGTGGTATGTTCATAGTGATGCAATGGGGATTTCCGTGGTCCATAGAAAAAAATGGAAACTTCGACAACATGGGATAGGCTCATGCATAAGTGGGTGCATTCAATTACTCTTGAGTCCTGTAGCCTTTCCTACAAGGTAGTGGATGTTATGAATATTCAGTTCATAGCAGTAGCAATGGAGTATGTTGTTGTATTTCTTTGAGATGTTTGTAGGTTTCCCACTCTATTGTGAGATATGGTTTTTTATTTCTCTACACCAAAAGATTGAACTGTATTTTCTTTAGTATATATGATTGATTTCAAAGAGAATCATGACCAAAGGGTGTGGGTGGTGGAATTTTAGAAGAAGGGCTCAGTAATACGCATTGTTTTGATATTTTTGTGGATTACCGACACACTAACAAAGTAACGATGTAGAATGAGTATCCATTAATAAAGGGTTGATGTAAAAATTCAATCAGTTGAAAGGGGTGGCCTTTCGTGTTGATAGAATGGTGCCCTAGGGCTTTTCAGTAGTTATGATAGTTTTTGATGAGTTCCCTGATCTTGAGTTTTCTAGAGGAGGGAGTCAATTATGTAGTGTTTTGTGATGCATATGGGACCATACCTTGTTATTTCATGAAGAAAATGTAAGAGGAGATTTCCATTGTTTTATGTTAGTTGTATGAACGTTAGCAGAACTATACAACCCATGATATTGAGTTGGTAACAGTAGTCTTCTCATTGAAGATGTAATTACACTACCTGATGGGTAGTCCATTTATCACATAGTCATACCACACAAGTAATAAGTATATCATTCACAGAGGAATCTAAATGTCAAATATATGAGTTGGATAAGGTTCTTCCAAGACTATTACATCGAGATGTTATATACACCTTGTAAGGGAAATGTGGTAGTGGATGATCTCAATTGGATATCCAGTTCATATTTTCAAAATGAGAAAACAAATCAGTGGGTTTCATTTTAGTAATCATGCATGCCTAGAGAGGGTATAACATACATTCAAACAATGGTTATTAACCCCCCTCTCATAATGTGTGTCAGGGAGGCACAACATGGTGATACTGACTGCGATACATTAAGTGCTCAGTTGTCCACATAGAATACTCTTGATGGATACAACAAAGGTAGGGTGGTCGCCATTATTTTCAAAAGGAAGCACCATGGCATGAGTGCATTAATAGATTAGCGAGATGCCTAGGGAAATGCATTTAGGAGTCATGGAAGACACTAGGTATGATGGAATAGGTTGATTCTTGGATTATCTATTGAGTAAATAGCTGGATGCTTGTTTGAATCAGTTTCATGTTTTTTCCACTCATACTATCATGCCACATATTCTTGCTAGGTGGTTTACTTATCTTTTTTTTGGGTATACTAGAAATGAGGTTGGATGGAATATTGGTAGACATCTTGTTGGGTTTACCACATACGTCTAAAAGACATGATACGATCTGGGTGATCCTGTACAATCACAACATGTCGTCCCACTTCCTAACTACCCAGGAGAAGTGATTAGTAGAGTAATTTGGATGCCTCTACGTGCAATGGGTTGTTTGACTCTATGAAGATTCATTGTTGATTTTTTCAAATCATGATTCTCACTTTACATCCAATTAGTGGTAGGGATATCATGAGGTGATTGAAAATTATGTTCGGATCATCTAAGAGTGGATAAAGAATGCATAGATCCATCTAAAGTTTATGCTTATAGAAGGTAGATACATTTTGTGTTTTAGGAAGGAGACCATGTCTCCATTTAGATCTTAAATCGATGAGGAAATATTTTATGGGAGACACAAGATATCTATTATGTTAATAGTTCCTCTTTCAGTTACTTCATATAGATGGAGATTTAGCATACTTATTGTCTACACCCAACAGTAGGGCCAGGTGCACAATGTCTTCCTTGTGTTACAAATGAGAATTTTGGGCATAACCCTTTTCAAATCATAATATGGGGTGACATGTACATAGATGTTGGAGTGTCTTGGGTTGAGTACCCCCTAAATATTTAGGATCCTTCATCAATGATCCTTTCCCTTGGTGTGTGTTTACAGGAAGCATGGGGATCATATGAAGAGAAAAAGGGAAGAGGAGGCTCATATTTTAGCTCTGTACTCTACCCTTTGGTTGAAGTAGACCATGTTTGGATTTTTGAGGATGTAAATCCTTGAGAATAGGATAATATAACGAGTCATAAATTTCTGATTATATTTTTAGAAAATTCATTGGAAAATTATGAGACTCGACACTAAGATGGTGTGTGATTCTGAGGCCAAATGTGTCATGAATAATCTGTCAAACATGAGAAGTTTTTAAGTAGCGCAGGTGATAAATTTTCCTGAAAAACATAATAACTTCAAGAAGGATTTATGAAATAGGAATCTGATAGAACCATTGAGCTCTGAGTACTTGCTTTACCTTAGTGAGACTTGTCTTTAGTTAGCACGGGTCATCTTGGGATAAAACTGAAATGTACGTAACCGAAAATAAAATTATTATATAAAATTATTTTATTTTAAATTTTAAATCACTCATAAATGACTCATATTTTAAGTCATAGACCATAATTGAGTTCTTAATGGGGTGTTCTCCTAAGGCTAGGCCTAACATCGATTAGTACAAGTTGACTATAAAAGTTAATTTTTGGAAATTTAAGAATAAACTAATTTGAATGGATTATTTTGTTGTTAATGTTTCATGCTAATACAATATTTCTGTGATGTAGAGACTACACGACAAAACATCTCAGTGTTGTCACAAAACTGAAATGTGTCTAACTCTATAACAAGTTTATATGCAGAAAGACATTTTACTTCCCAAACCATTATTAAGGACACCAGATTTGGTTAATAATCATAGAGAAGTTTTTTGGGAGTGCTAGAGAAGAGACTTGCTGAAATCCTCAAATTGGTGAATTCTAGATGACTATGAGATGAAAAATAGAGTATCAAGGAACAAGGATCAAATATTGAGGATTGAGGATCGAAGAACAATAAAGACGTAATTGATTTTTGTCAATTATAAAATCAATTCCAAGTATGCATGTTATTTTATTTGGATTCATTCACTTTTCTCTATTATTTACCCTATGATAAACATGAATCAATTGAAGAATTGATTTATTCATGTATTGCGTGTATTGTAGTGTTGAGATTTATTTTTCATGGTTTGAATCAGGACATAACCGTGATTATAATTAATCCATATTTAGAATGTTAGATATTTTCTCTTTTTTCAATTCCATTGTGGATGGATTAAAGACAAAACGAAAAGGGCATGTATCCTTCCACATTTGTGTGTTCTTTGTTGCCACCCCATATACCCCAATATACCTTATTGTTCATGATGGAATAATAATCTGAAGTGGAATATGGGACTGCGACGACGCGTGGTGGAAAAATAAAGTGGGTGCGGTATTATGTACTTATTCTGGCCTTTCCTCGATGAGCACAGTGAGACAAGGCCACCGGATCGATGGCTAGTGCTGGGAACCCACGGTAGCAGAAACTGTGTGCAACATGTGGAATCCATAAGCAAGTGTTCCATGAAGAATGACAGGTAGTTACGGATTAGTGATGTGGCTCTTTGATTCCACATCATATGGGGGTGCCCATGGTCGCATCATTTGTGGGTGGTGGTGACAAGTCACGATAGGAGGTCACATCGATGGAGGGATGTGAGTCCTCAATCCACATTATTTATAGGACCCATAGCTATGCATTGAGTGCGAGCAGGTAAAGTAAACTAGCTACATTGACTTGGGGCATGTTAAATTGGGGCACATTCGGTGTTGGTGAACCATATCACATGCAGGAGGTTGGGCTAGAGGTGGTGGATCAGGCTTGCAGTGGGCCAGGCCTGTAGAACGGGGCGGGCCAGCCAAGGGCGGGCCCCCCAAGGGCGGGCCTATCCCAGTGGGGCGCGTCAAACCTATGGCTTGTGTTGGACCTGGCATGAGGGTCGGGTTGACACACCCTTGGTTGAGACGACCCGATTATAGTCGGACCATCACCAAAGCAAACCGGCCCCTTTTCAACAAACGACCCATAAAATTTAGAAAATAAGTCAGTTTGATGATCCACTTTTGTCATTGGGATCCTCGTAATGAGGCATGACATTTGAGATTACATTGTAGGTTTTTATTGAGGACCAGCATAGGTTTGAAGCATTCCCTTGGTTCTTTCAATAAGGTTTCGGTACGACATTGTGTCCACATAACTGGGCAGCAATCCACTCGAGAGTAAAGAGTCTTGGATATAGTTCTGTTATCCTCCATGGGACATGAGTGATACTCTATCACCCTTTATGGATTTTCTTGGGTATTTATGTCTCATTCGAGCGCAAGAGATTAATCCTCCATCTAGGGGGCCGTATCGGTAGGGTTTCTGGTATTATATGAAGAGAAGTCCCTACATTATGAGACACATTGGTAGGTTCATGGTATTATCTACGACGAGTCCCTTATATTATGGGTTAATATATATTGGGTTCACTATACTCTTTGAGTACAATACACTATCTATTTATTGAGATCATTAACAAGCGTTTTCTCTTTGGGAGGGGCAAACATTTTCATGACATCTTGTAAGAGTCCCCAAAGAACTAAATGCTTGTGGAGAGAGTTCTCCTAGAACAAGTATTCCTCAAGCGGAATCATGTTACCAATGATTAGTGTGATATTTAAACTCTTTATCTTAGAGAACCGAATGTATCATGGAACTTCGTGATGTATCGAGACCATATATTCTCTTGGAATATTTAATTAGAATTGTTCTATATGCATATTATATGATATCATGAGGATGAAGATATTTTAGAATGGATCATGCTACAAGCAGAACCATATGGCTGGAAATTGCTGAGACCATGAGTCTTGGAATCCTTTTCAATTATACAGTGATTCTCTTGTTATATGTGTTGTCGACATATTCCTTTGATGATATTACTATTTCTTCTTAGTGGTGTTTCCTTTGAGGTCCATTACATTTTGTTTCGAGGTGTCCTAATGTTTGTTGTTTTACCCACCCCTTCATGGGGTTTTCCCAAATGTGTCATGTCTTGTGCATAAGGTTGAGTCATTGATGGTGTTCCAGGTAGACCATGAGCTGGTGGAACCTAGTGTTTCTAGTCATACTGAGGTGTGTTTTGTGGCTTCCAGATAGCAGTCTACTATCATTCTTTGATGTCGAATCAGGTGGGGTTTTCTATGGATGATCGTTATTCCATGTGTTATTGAATCTTTTTTTTGGTGGGCTTGAATTTGTCCCATGTTTTTCTTTAATTATTTTATTTTTTCATACTCTATTGTTGGGTTGTAGTGGTATGCATTCATTTTCATTACATGGTGTTTTTACTTTGCAACATCTTATTCACGGAGTTGTGTGCATGTGTACTAGTACTTAGTAAAATTCCAACCATTTGTGGTTTATGCATACTCAACGCTATTGGCCTACCCCTATCCTATTAGAGGTGGAATTGGGGTAGCCTGGAAATGTGCCTCTACAAACAAGTCGTCAAAAGTCTTCCACTATATGATATTCATGAATTTGGATGAAATGTTACAACTTTTTGAGTCGATCCACTATCACCCATATGGAATCATGTTTCTTAACAATTCATGGTAGTCCTATTTTAAAATACATTTCAATTTAATCTAATATACAAGATAGAATAGGTAAAGACTAAAATATACTTTCTGGCCACTAATGATCTACTTTAGCCTACATAAAAGTTATACAAATCAAAACTAACTCAACCACATTTTCATGAAGACCCAAAAAATAAATGCATTATACACCTTATACATATTTTTTATTCTTTTATGAATATCCCCTAATGAATGGTGGTATGTAAGAATATGTTCTTATGGACAAGCCATAAACATGACCATCTGATTTCTAAACCTCCTAACTGAACTACCATCCAGGTTCCTTCCCTCAATTATCTCCCCACCACCAACATTTGACCTCATTGCTACAAATTCTAAATTATATTCTTGTGACTCTTTAATTGTTTCAAAAAAAAGTAAATAACATACTTAAATTGGAATCAAAACACAAAATCACCTCATTATTCACATTCGAACTACAGGTCAGCAAGGATGGACATCAACTGATACTCATATATATCAACCTTTTCCAACTGAGTATACGAATTTATTCTTAATTTATTAGCCATAAAATTTCACATACCTTTTGTGTACATTATCTCAATATTGATCTTTTGGAGATACTCCATCCAACTTGTTTGTCTCATGTTGAAATAAAATTGGTAGAAAATATCCTTGAAGCTCTTATGATCTATGAAGATAGTAAATATTTCAATAATGAGATAATGACACCATTCCTTCAAAACATGGACTTCGACAGCTAACCCCAAATCATCATTCCCACATAACTATTTTGATCCATATGCAAAAACGTGTTCTCTCTATACGAGAAAAAAACCGACATAGATACTGAAGCTTCAAAATACACCACATTTTCGTATCCTGATTCTGGAAAAAATCATGATTGGTGATGATGTAAGGTGAACCATCCACTATTAAAAAGAGTTTTTACATTTCCACTTCCATTGGAATGGAATTTTTTTCAACATAAAATCTATCATATATGAATAAAATCTTGTGAATTAATGATTAAATAAACTATAATAACCATCTAAGCCATAAAAACTATTTATTTCAATGAAATTAATATATAGTTACTAATATATAATCGCTTCTACCTTTTCTAGATCTATATAAACACCTCTTTCTAAAATTACATGGCCATTAATGCATAACAATTGTATCTAAAAATTACACATTGATAATTTAACATACAACTTATGATCACTCCAGATTCCCAACCCTATCACCATGTGTTTCTCATGCTCATCACTTTTCCATTAATACATCATTATACTATCTATTAACACTATCATAAAATAATCCAAATATAATTGAAATATATGATTCATTATTTCCATAAATACTAATAGTTCATTAATAAGATTGAAAGACATCACTACATATTCATAATGTCTGTATCTTCTTCTAAAAGCTATATTAAAAATATCATCCTTTTGAACTTGAAATTTGTGATATAATGATCACAAGCCAATATTATAGAACCATTGATCTCTACTATATTGATTTGAAGAGATTATCAATGGTTGGATGACAATAATAATTATTTATTGTAACATGGTTAATATTTTGATAATATACACACAACATTAACGTTTGATCCAAATTTTTCCAAAACTAAAAGAATGTTGCACATGGAGATGTTCTTGGCTGAATGAACCCATTTATTTTCAAATCTTCTAACTGAATTTTCAATTACCCTAACATGTTTGGTGGAATATGATATGATGGAATTAAAATCATACTAGACCCTAGTAGGAGAAAAAACTCCACATATCTTTTGGCTATCATCACTGATAAATTGCCATAAAAACATCTTGACACTATTCTACAACTACTTGAAAACTGCCATTATCGATCTCATCCATAGATTACAAAGTAATGTCTCCCAACTACAATGATATCATTTTACTAACCATGCACCAATTTTCACCATCAATGCACAAACTATACACCTTTATGAAATCACTAAAAACATTCAAAATGTCTAACGAACCCTCCCATGATTCATCCATATACATCAAATATATAAAATAGGATAAATGAATAGTAATATACATGAAACCAGGGGTCTAAAAAATCATCCCATGTTATATCTTCTTTTTGGATGAGTTAATTATCATAGACATGAGGTTGGGGATATATAGATTTTCCCATGTGTTTTAACTAATTTAGATTTAGTTCATTGTGTCGTTTGATGGTGTTTCCTTGTGAAACCTCTAAGAATTTAAAATTAGTAATGTATACAATATTGTATTAATTAAAAAGATTATTCCATTAAATTTAATCAATGGAGGTTTCTCTCCTCAATAAAGACCACCCCGTTAGTGTGTGTTCTTAAATTTGGTTAATAATTATAAATTTGTTTTCTAATAATACCACCTTTCAAGGTGTGTTGTCTTTTAAAATAACAATGGAGTAATTAAATGGATTTATTGAGATACGTGATGGATGCACTTCTCCACCACATTATTCCCATCTAGAAAACCGGATTCATAAGGTTTTATGGTTTTGGTTATGATTAAAATTTTAAAATTTAATTTGATTCTATGGACACTTTCATGTGCCCTTTTTCTTTTTGTGAATTAATCCTTGGGCTATACATCATTTTCTTACTAGGTTAGTCTTCCTACACTAATATTTTCTCATGGTTTCCCTCTGAAAAACATCCCTATAGGTCTAGTGGTTCATTTTAGCATCATCCTCTCTCGGTTTACTCCTTTATTTCCATATTTTCTTCTTCCCTTCTTTAATACTAACCCATTTTGAATCATCTTCACGATATCTTCCAAATTTTCTGTTTGCTCTCTGGTTTTTCATTAATAGTGGCATATCCATCGGCACCATATTCCATTAGTGGTTCTACTGATTTTGTTAAAGGGTGTGTCGAAGACCATGGTCACTAATTTTATACTCTAACCTCATAATCCTAGAAAAATATCCATGTAATATTTTGTGTGGTGGATACAATATTGTTTTTTGATTTTCGGTTTGGTGTTGGATGGTTTTTTGGACCTTCCTAAGTCTGCATTCCTTTGTTTTATTGGATCTATTTATTCAGCCTCATAGACAATGAATATAAGGAGCCCTTGGCCTCCCTTTCCCTTTTTTGATGTATCTATAATGTAAAATGCTTTGAGATAGAGTGGGTGTGGTGGTAATTATTGGTTCATGGGTGATTGTTTTGGTGGATCACTACGCTCTAAGTGAATGTCTTTTGGACAATGGTTCAGTGCAACAAAATGCCTTTTTCTCAGTTATGTTTCTTTATTATTTATTTTATTAGGTGTTTATTTCTTCTCAGTGAACATTATGTATTTTATGTGATTCATGATCCAATTGTTTTTTATTTGGTATGATTCAGATTATTTCTTAAATTGTCAGCAATAATTCCTTTGATGGTGGTTTGTGATGATGTTGTGTGTGCATTCAGTGTTGGTTATGGTTTCTGGCATACTGGATTTTGGTGAGCTGGTTTCGATTATGGTGGGATCAGGAGGTGGTTGAATCAATGAGATGATGATGGTATATACTTTAAAACATGATATAGTTGACATCAATGGTTCTCATAGAAATGTGTTTATTGTGGATCTCATTGGAATTTTGAATTAAGGTGTGTCATGAAGGATTTTGGTGTGAGGTGGATGGTTTTTATGATAATTAGGTTTTCAAAATATGTAATATGTATTAATAAAATTATCTATAGGTTCCCACTTATCCTTAGTTTATTATTCAATAAATTAAAAAAAAATAGAAAATTAATCTTGGGCTAGTAAATGGGTATGAAATTTTCTTGTGGAATTCTTATATAAATGGCCTTTGTTATTATTTATTAAGAATATTAAATAGTAATGATAACAAATAAGATACATGAAAGCTATTTTTGAATGTTTTCAATCCTAACCATCCTCTTTGTTAAAATTTAAATGAATGCATGAATTATGATCTCTTTGAGTGATACTCATGTTATGCATTATAGAATGCATTTGACAGGCTCATGGGATACGAAAAATGTATCATTACATGAGCGATACATGGGTTTACTTTTAATGAAATTATAAGGAAGGGATCATAGGATAATTTTATTATATTACACTAGGAGCGATACTTTTTTCCATATGTGTAGTTCCTTAGATGTGGTCTCTAGACAAATGATAAACCATGATCATGAGTCATACACAGTTCCATAGTTGATTACCCTGGATGGGCTTGGGGGGAGGATTCTTATATTATATTCCATGACATTTACATGGTTTATTATTGGTATATCATGTATGGACATAGTGGGTTATATATTTATTCTACACTATAAGAAATACTAAGATTTAGATGTAAGAATTCATGGATGGACATATTGAGCAATTTTTTATATATGTCTTGTGTGATACATAGATTCCCATATATAAATTCCTTGTATAGACTCATAGGGTAATTTTATTATATTCAACCTGAGTTATACGTGGATTCCCACGTAGGAATTCCTTGTATGGACTCATATAGAAATTGAATTACATTAATGTATTTTTATTATTATATATGATGATCGGTATCTCCTTCTAATTGTTGTTATGCTAGGAAGCATGGTCTATGTACCATGGGTCCCTAACCATCAACTGATCATTTGATAATTTCTATGCTACTACCCATATATTTATTTTGTGTTTTAGATACACTATTTTATTGATGCCTGGACATATTTCCATGGATCCTAGAACTATTTTATCATTATCACCTTACCTTATGTTGTTACCCTAATTTAATGATGGTTTATGTGTATTTCTACATATATATTTTTATATTTTTGAATGTATAAAAATATATATTATGGTGGTTTTAGAGACTTTCTTTCTTAGGATGATGCACATAAGTTCAGCCAGGTGTCCCTGTGTTACAGGAAATTACTTATTTACTTTTTTTTATTACTACTTGTCATATCATAAATGCAAGATGTAGTATTTTATATTAGAGACTGGATAGATTTAAAAACTATTTGTTGTGTCTTAATATGTATAACTCAAACCATATTCATTCAAACATTGCACTTGGGTACCTAAAAATATCTCATGGATTTAGGATGAGGTTCATTGGATTGTGTCTATGTTGTTATGCTTGTACCTATATATGGGAGTTTGGAGCACAAGACTAAGACAATTCTTACAATGCTCATGGATATAACCTTGGGGGTTTTTTAAAAAAATTATAAATTTATTTTATTGTTTCACATTATGAATTTTTACTACTTTATTCGTGAATCCTTATCGAGACATGTATTCGTTGTTGTAAATATTGTTTCGGCCATTTTATCCATGACTATTATCTTCTGTTGTATTATCCAATATTCATACAACATCCATTGGTTCATCTTTATTGTTCTCTTATACAATTTTTATAATTTAATCAAGGGGGTATATTCATCCCACTATGCCTTATTTTGACCCTTGTTGGTAGTTAGTAACCTTTTCCATATAGGGAGTCATAGTTGAGGCCATGTGACCAACCAGATTGGGGCACCATTTCAGGTGTCTCAGTATGTTATGTAACAAACTTGAATCGAAGGAGTTTATTTTCTGTTATCTTATTTTACCTTCTAATTGATAAGATACTAGAAATGTTTCAACGCATGGTAAATAGTCCTTTTTGGGGTCCTCAAACCATACAAGGAAAAGAGACCATGTGGCAGGGGATGGGAATGTGGTTAGTATTGTTCATTGCTATAGTTGATTATGATTTCACATTATGTAATGGGTGTAATTTCAACTACATAACGATTTATGTGATTTATGAAATTTTACCCTTGGATCTGTTTGGAAAAGAAGTAGAATTAAATAAATTTTTATAAGCACATATATATTCAAATTCCATGAAAATTCCATGCCATGTAGTTTCATTGATATATGTTCCTTTTGTGATTGCATAGAATGATTTTATATATGACATGATGAATATTATTTTAGCATGATTTCTTGTACAACATGTTTCTGTGATTATAATGCTATATTTATCATGTTTATTTGACATTATTTTTTTTTCTAAATTATCATTTTTATCACCTTACAGTGATTAGGTTGTTAATTTACATGATTTCTAGTATTTAAATATTAGAATGGAATACATTGTTATAATTATGAGGTATAATTGGTAATTAATTTTCCAAAATCAACCTATATAGTTTTTTCCCACATAGATTAATGGTACCACCATCACTAACTAATTATGAAATATATTGTTATTCTAGAAATTGTTTTATGGGATGAAACATTTATAATTGTTATTAAATGGAGCTTATTTATAATATATTATGTGTAGGAAATATTGACCCATATAATTGATCCAATTAATTTATGAATTTTATTCCCAGATACCATTATGAAAATCTATAATGTTTACTCATAAATCATAAATTAATTGGTTAAATATTCATCTTATTCTTGGATTAACCGGAGTAAGTAATTTTTTTTTGTTATGCATACATTATGAATCCAAAAAGATTTAATTATATATTTAAATTAAATAAAATTTATTGGGATACATTTAGATGATCCTAAAATGGATTAACAAGGCCCTTCTAGTTTACTCTGTTTTTCTATGCCTTACCACATAACCCCATGTGGGTATTAATATGTTATATAGGTATAGCTATTTAAAGTAGATGAAGATGAATTTATGGGTTTTAATTTATATATTTATGATGTTATCTTACTTGAAAAATCATCCCCCTGATATATAAAATACATGTTATCTTCTTTTGAATTGTACTTATATAAGGTGTTAGTCAATTAAATTAAAAATCCAACACAAAGGGTATTTCCCTCTTTATATTGGATTTTTTTATATAACTAATCCTCATAGAGAAAACCTTATGGATTGATAAAATTAATAAAAAGATTTTTTGAGATATATTTACTAATTATGTTAGGATATTAGTTAAATGAGTCATGATTGAAAATAAGAATAATAGAAAATTCCTATTATTTCATTATGTCATGAACTAAATAAGTAACTAAGGACATTCCTTTTATAAATGGTACTTGATGATTTAAATTGTTATTTTACTTTTTTATAGATTTAATTTGAATCAATGAAATATCATAATTGAAAATTTTAGATGTGTTTTTATCTTTAACTCTAATGTATGTATATATTAAATGCCTTTCTAAGAATTCTATTGAAGGAAATAATGAAGGTTGCCCATAGTATTCAATAACTTTTATTAGGTTGTGTTGAATTAAAGGGTTCTTAGGTGGTGAATGTTTACCTTTTAAGGAAGGACCTCATGGTCTGATTGATTTTTATTCCTCAATAAGGGTCTATCCCAATGTGGGAATCACTATTTCCAAATTAAATCAGTAATAATTTCGTTGATTATCTTTCTAAAATGTATTACTATTTGTGTTTTATTTTTTCCTTGTAGGAATCCTAGTTTCTGAAACTAATCCTTCAACTTATGGGAGGAAATTTTATAATATTAATCTTATTACGTGTTAAGGAATCATAAAATAATCATTTTTATTGGGTCAGACATAATTTCGGATAGAATAACCACTTATGGGGTATTTCACTTGTTCTTTATTCTTTTGTGGTGTACGACTCAAGAAGTCCTAAGCCTGATTTTCTATCTAATGTTATAATTTGACTATTCTCTATATCTTTATATGGGACATTAGATGGTGGGATTCATAGGGATTATAAACTAATGGATAATATCAATGATGAGTCATTTCACATCTGAATTATCAGGGAAATAAGTATTGATACATTCATTAACTAGGATGAAGATAAAATGGTGCAATGGACCATACATGTTTGGTGGAACTCATTTAATCCTTGAGTTGTTTCTCTTCAATAACATGCTATCTATGAGGTATAGTGAGATGGATTTCATGATGCAGAGTTATGTAGCTACTAGTGGATCACATTGTACAAAAGAACAAGTATTAATACACTATCATTTGGTTTGGTTTGGCATATATTCATAATTCTATGGAGCAAGTGGATGAAGCATATGAGGAGATTCAAATGTATTTCTAAATGTGAATCTAATCTACCATGCCTCATAGAAGCTAGTTTTCAAAAAAATTAGTCAAAAACATTCTAATGTGTATTGGACACATCGAGCAACCACAGTCAGTGGTAGATGGAGCATGGGTTATGGTATTGGACCCCTTATTCAGTAAATATGATTATTAGGAAACTCATAATGCTTGAGTGTCATGTAATGGAAGTTTATCATGTCTTTCCAGGTAATTGGATTATAATGGTGAAACTCACTTTTTGAAATTGTTGAATTTGATATTGAATGCCCATGGAGTGGGTATGTTTTGTAATGAACCGATGCATGTGAGGTAGCATAATTATTATATGCTTGGTTATTTACACAACCATTGGATACAACATTTGTGAAGGATGCTCATATGTGGTTGTGATTGAATGAACAATGGATTCCCCAGTAGTGGATGCATCATGATCCATTAATGATTATTCATCTATAATATTGTCCAATCACTTTTTAAAAAAACGAACAAAATATGGTTAGACTATTTTTTCTTTTCATTTTTTCAATGGATTTCTTTGAAACCAAACTCAGAACAACGTCATTGAAGTATCACATGAGTCTCGGGTCCTTATATAATTATTTATTGTCCCCTTGGTGTATTTTTGGTTTATCAATGATCATTCCACCTATCTTGACATCATCCGGGGTACACTAAGAGTGTGATGGATATAAGCTAAGATAAAAGTTTAAAATACCCTTCACTTTTTATAAATAGTTTGTGTGGGAGTTGCACCAGTAGAATGGGTTCTTCTTGAGGCTTGGTCAATCCAATGTGATTCCTTAGTTCCTAAGTAAGAATTACATGCAAAGAATTAGGGTCACTATTCATTCCCATTTGATTTCACCATGAATAGGATTCTTCGGTGGGCTCTATCGTTGTTATAGAGATGTGTATGTTTTTTATTTTTGCTGATCTATCCCTTATAATCATGGAGTATAGAAAACATTATTTAATATCCATAAACAATAGTTAATGATTCTATCTTAACTCGGAACACTGATCAGGATCTAATACGATGTTTTAAAGGTGTTGATTCAAATGATTTATTGATCGGGTAGACACATAAATTTCTACTAAGGAAAAACAACATAAAAAAACATGTGATGGTTCAGCTGGGTGATGTTGTTGGGAGAATAATATGCACATAGGTGGATGTTCATGAGGAGAATTATTGGTTTATTTGGATAAGGAATCATGTATCAGATTATTATAATTCATCCTTATATGTTGAAATTTTTTTAGGATAGTTAGCTAGAATTGGCACGACTTGTTCTCTTTTGTCTCAAGGAATGTGTTTAGTGAGGAACTGAATCATTCACATCATCAGGATGGAGTGACTGTATAGTGAAATGACCTAGGATTTTTATTGAAGATAAAACTCAAGCAGACTATATTGGTCGATTGTAAGAATGTAGTTTGAACTAGATAAGGATCATATGAGAGTATTGTTACAATTCGTAGAGCATTCTTAAATAGTCACTTCTGTAGGTTGGCACTATCACGGATAAAAATAATTCATCAAATAATAAAACACATAGTGGTATGTACAAAGGTATCTTCAATGATAAGATAAGTTTAGGTGGGCGTGTATCAAGTTATATGGGCTTCTATGATATCAATCCTAATTTTTTATTTTATAGTTTGAGTGTTGGATCGTGTTCTAACATCTTGTCATCCATGTTTTTAAAATGTTGGCATTGAGGGATGTATGGTGTTAGAAATGCAATGAGGCCATTTTAATGTAACTTTACCACCATATTTGGTCAGTTTATGATTTCATCCATCCACATGGAATCACGAGGAATGAAATGTCTAAGGTGGGGAGGCTGTTGCGTTCCATGTTTTTGGACCAGGTTGAATTGCCTATAGAATTTTTAAATTTTGTATTATAGTATGGTATTTTTGGATTTTTGGAACCAGATTAACATTCTATGGGTTCAAAAATAAAAAATTATGTTTTGGGACATGAATTTTGTTTTTTTTGGAAGAAGCCTCTATTGTTTGGGAAAACACTAGTGTAAGAAAGGACTGTTGGTATTCTAAAAATATTATCGTCCAAAAATACACATAATGTAATATATACATGATGTGAAAGGATATCAAGGAATAAAACATGGTTGTGCAGTCTGTGGGGACATACTGAGAGGAATTCATGATGTGAAAACATTTAATTATGTGAATCTAGTTCACTTCATGAACTTTACATGGCATCTTTTAATTAAAATTGGAACAAGGTGCTCCCCAATTCAATTATTTTAACAAAATAAGTTCTATGAGGATAATTAGACTCAATGTGTCTCTTTCCCCTCTCATAGGGTTTTTGATATTTCCATTTTTAGGTGTCTATTTTTTTTATCTTCAATCTCAATGGTTAGCCCTCATTAATCTCTCGACTCATCTTTCTTTTGTTTCTTTTGTCGCTCCATCTTTAGTGCTATTTTTTGTGAAAACTACTACAAATTATATTCTATGGGTTTGGAAAAATATTTATTTTTACCTAAACATGATCGAACTACATATTTTCATCGGATTAGTGAAGCATCATAAATATAATGACAATACTTCATAGATTTATCATTGAGTTTCATCAAATTATATTTTACACTATTTTTCAACATGATAGTATTTCCATGTGACACCTCTCATAATGTTTTATTCATTATGTAGACACTAATTCCATTAAAAAAATTATATACATTAATGTGAATCATTTGAGATTACTCACCTCAACTTGGACAACCCCAAAATGGTGTGTTATTGAAATTCCATATTAATTAACAAATTATTTTATAATAAAACCACTTATCGAGGTAGACTATCTTATAAATTGATAATATTCTAAATAAAATACATAATGGAGATATGGGATGGATAAACTTTTCCACCCTATTAATACCTTATGTAGAAACCACATTCTAAGTGGTTTTGGTTTTGGTTATGTTTGAAATGACTAATATCAACTAATTGTGAAGAGAATGGTAATACATTCTCATGTCACCTTTGGAAAATTTTGGATTAAGAATTCGACTAGTAAATGTGTTCGGAAAACATTTTATCAAATCATTATGTATATAGACATTATTATTATTTTTATGGAATATAAAATGGTTGTGTCCCTTATAAAGGATACATGACTTGTAATGTGGTGTGTTTAGAAAAATGGCCTTCTTCTTATTTTATATATACTGAATAAATGAATTATGAATTCATTGAGTGATACATGGGTTCCTCTATGGAATTCTTTGAGAAGGCTCATAGGTTAGTGAAACTGTATCTTGCCTTCGGTGATACTTGGAATAAGTTTTATTGTACACCAAGGATAAGATCATAGGATACTTAAGATATATAATGTTGTGAGTGATACGTTGTCCTCTATGTGGAGTATGTTGGACATGCTCACTAGAAAGATGACTTACAATACTCATGAGTGATAATTGGATCCATAATGTATTACCTTGGATGGGAATTTTGGAAGATTATTATATGAAATCCATGAGAAATACCTGGTTCCCTAGTGGTATATCATCAATGAGCCCAACATGTTATACCTTTATGTTATGCCCTGGGTGATACATAGATTACCATGTTATAAATCCTTAATCATACTCATGGGAGGATTTTTTAATATAAGACTTGAGTGATACATGGATTCCAATGTTGTAAATACATTGAATGACTCATGTGGAGGGATGTTTTTAGACACCTTAAATGATAATTGGATTCCATTATATGAATTACTTGGAAGGACCCATATGGAAAATGAATTCAACTAATGTGTGTTTATTATTACATATGACTAGTGGTATATACTTATGATACATTTTATACTAGGATGTCTGGGTAATGTAGCTAGTGTCCCTGACCAGGTTGCAGACTTATGTTCAGTTATGTGGGCCTTCCCAGATTCTGATCTGCAGTTTCAAAGTCCCTCTTTTAGGGACACGTGGCCTTATATACATGGGTCATAGAACTATGTTATCAATATTACCACGCCTTTATGACTTCCCTAAGTTATTGATAGTGTATTTATATCCTTATAAATATATATTTACAGAATTTAATATATATATATATATATATGGGTATGGTCAGGGCATCCAAGCTTAGGCTGAAGTAGGAATGGTTGACCATGTTTCCTTGAGGAACCTAATCTAACACAATTTCATTTATTTATTTACAACTATACCTACCATACTAACATAGTAATTTATTTTATATTCCTGAAATATATTACTTATGAAACACTTGGTGTGGACTAATGGGTATATCTCATGCTCCTTTTGGGCCTCCATTACATTAGGTTCCTAAAAATAACTCATGGTTGAAGGATCATGTTCATTTGATTATGTTTGAGTTTTAATTCATGTACCAAGAGATGTGAGTTAGAATTAAAAGATTGATCTAGAGCTCAAGCCTATCATGGAGATATCCTTTTGTATTTTATTCATTTATTTGTACAAATGTTTCAATGTATCACTTTATTTAGTTTCACTACTTTAGTTATATAGCCTCATCTGTACATGTTTTCATCGTTGTATATTCATCTTCAACCATTTTTTCAAATATTATTATTTTATATTTCCCTGGGTGTTATTTATAATACATGGATTGTTTTTAGTTACATTATATATTATAATATTATGCTACACTGGTCATGGGGGTACACTTTTCCCACCATACCATATTTAGAACATCATTTCTAGTCGGTTGCCTCTAGAGTATGGGATGGTGCGCTTGAGACCATATGACCGACCATCTCGGGGCACCATTTAAGTGGCTCCTAGGCCGAGAAGATTCAATTAATTACAAGATGTAATTGCAAGCTCTATGATTTACCAACCACTACAATACCAAATATATAATAACAATTCCATTTATTTATCAACAAAATAATAGAAAAAAATCATAAATTATTAAAAAAAATATGCAATGGTATTTACAATTACATTGGTACAAATATTTTTTCAAAAAAATCATAAATAAAATCGATGTCATTATCATTATGTTGTCTTTCAACCCGCACTCAAAAAGGAATGATCATGATTCTAGTTGAAAAAAAACCATCATATAAAATTGAGTATAACATTATAGAAAATGATTTTTATGTTGTGAATATATAAACAAATATAATAAACATAAATATAAAAAATTGAATTAATTAAATGTTTGTTTAAAACAGAAAAAATACATCTCATGTAATATCAACCTCATAGTCTATCAGATTAACATTTTATTGATATCACAATGTGAAAAATGATTTCAATTCCATTATTCTAATATATCAATAAAATTTAAGATCATTTTCTTCTTTTTGAGTACATAACATATGTTTTGAACTAAAATATCAATTTTACGTAAAATATATTCAATTTGGGTGATATCATCAAAAATCTGTGTCAGATTGATGTGTGGATGACTACTACACTTAAAAAATAATTTATGGATCATTATACAATAATAGTAAGAAAATAAAATTGGGTTTTATTAGTTTCTAGTGACTGACAGATGCCTTTAACAAAGATTTAAATTTTAAATAGAAACCCCACACATAGACACATATCCATTTATCAGTGTATCAGAATGATGTGTGGATAATTTATACACCACAAAAAAGACATATTAATCATTTTTATAATGTATAATGACTATACAATTTATTTTATAACTTTTTAGTGGATGAAACATGATTTAAACACTAATGTAACAGTTAAACTAAAATCAAACATTTTAAGTCATTTATATCACCTTATATATTAGATTTACATGTGTTTTATTCAAACGTGAAAATAAAATTTACGATCCATTATCATATTATAAAAACCAATACGAATTTTTATGATTAATATTGAGTATGTGAAAATATTATTGAACTAAAATGTGAATTTTAATTAAATATGTGCACTTTGAGTCATACGAGAAACATTGTTGGTCTGATTGACATGTGGTTGATTATTTCTAATTGGAAATGACAAATGGTTAATTTTTAAAAAATATAAAAATAGTATGAGTTAGTTTTATTTGTTTTTATTAACATTAATTTTTAATTAAAATGACATTCTTAAACTGAAAACATGAAATATGAGTCGTATCGGTCACATCATGTAACAAATTTATATTAAATTAGTTTATACTAATCATTTATTTTTAATTAATCTATTTAGAAAATTTCAAGATAATATTATTGCTTCTAATAGTTTTTAAGATAGAAGATAATTTTTAACTAAAATTATACTTTTAAACTGAAAACACACACTTTGAGTCAAATTGGTAATGAAGTGCATAAAATTGACATGTTGATAATCCCTACATGTCACAAATAATTTATGAATCTTTTTATTAAAGTATTAGCACTATAAAAGTACTATTTCATAGTGTTCAGTGATGGACACATGTTTTTAACTCATATGACAATTTTAAACTTAAAAACAAAATTATAATCTAAAACATTCAATCCATTGATTAGTCTGATGGGTGACTGGTTGTTATAAGTCTTATATGACTAATGGGTCAATTAACTAAGGTATTAAAGTAGTATGATAGTGTCGTATTAGTTTTGAGTATCCCACATATCATTGGAACTAAAATTCCAATTATAAATAAAAACATACACATCCAGTCATATCAAAACAATATGTATTGGAATGATATTCAGATGGTTGATATATATCAAAAATGACTTGTTGATAATTTTTATAAAGTATCAAGAAAATTCTAGTGTTTTCTCTTGGTTTTCATTGAGTGATACATGTTTTAACAAAAATATCATTTTTAAACTGAAAACATGCTCTTTGAGTTATAATAGTCACGTCATGTATTGGATAGAAGTGTGGTTGATTCCTAATCCTCAAAATATTTATGTACTTTTTTACCAAATATAAATGATAATTTTACTATTTCATTGGTTTTTAGTGAGTGGAACATTTTTATCAAAAATAAAAAATTTAAATTGACAACACATAGATTGATATATACATTAAGAACCATGTATCATATTTACATGTTCTTAATTACTACATATCGAAAATGATATATAGATTATATTCTTAGAGTATCAGGACCATACCAGTGCATTTACTCAGTTTTCTATGAGTGAAACATGTTTTCAAGTAAAATATCACATTAAAAAAAGAAAACACACATATCAAGTCATACTAGTCATACTGTGAATAAGATTGAGATGTTGATAAATAATTCACATCACAGTTGACATATAAACTATTTTCAAAATGTTGGAAAACTATATAAATGTATTTTCTTAGTTTTGATTATGCCACTAATGGTTTGAAAAAAAAAATGATAATTTTAAATAAATATAATCACTTTGATTCATACAGGGAAAATGTGTATTAGGGTATATTTTTGTGGATTCTTTTACATAAAAATTATTTTCTGATCATGTTCCTAATGTATATATATAATACGAGTTTTTTCCTGATTTTCAATGTGTGAAATTTTTTTAAAAAATTATGTCATTATTTAACTGAAAACATACACTTTTAGTAATACTGATAACCCCATGCATCTAATTCATATGTATAACATTTTTAATCATCAAAAATTAATTATATATATATTTCCTATAATATGAAGTTAATATAAACATATTTTATTATTTTTTACTTTTGTAACATGATATTAACTATAACATCATCTAAAATTGAAAATAGACATTTTGAATCATATGTGTCACAATGTGAATGGGATTAGCATGAAACATATTTATAAACGTAAAAAATTACTTATTTGTTGATTTTGTAACATATACATCAATCAATATATGTATTCTTTATTTGTGGTGAGTGGAATGTGTTTTTAACTAAAATGATACATTTAAGATTAAAACATGCACAACGAGTCATTCCATTCACACCTTGTATCATATTGATATGTGGAAAATTTAAAAATATCATAAATGTCTTTTGAAAAAATTTACTAATGTATCATTGATATTAAAGTGGTGTTACATTTATTGGGTACGCCACTCATCTTTAAACTGAAATATTAATTTTCAACTATAATCATGAACTTTTAGACATATTGTTCACACTATGTGTCAAATTATCATTAACCTAATACATACACATCAAAAATGACTTATGGAAATTTATAATAAATTATTGTATGAATATAAAATCAGTTTTTCAATTTTGAGTATGTGAATTGTGTTTTTTACTAAAAATTTTATTTTAAATAAAAACAGACACATTCAATCATACTGGCCATACCATGTTAAATATTGATATGCGAGTAATTATTATATATTATCATTGAATTATCTAAAATTATCATAAATAATAACGATAATATGAGCTTATTGTAGTGGTTTTAGTAAGTGATACATTTTTTGAACTAAAATATTACATTTAAAATAAAAACATGAACTTTGAATCATTCTAGAAACATAGGGACTCGCTGTTTTGTTTGGAGAATTCATATCTTTCACAAATATCATATTGATCACATTCTTAAATTATGTTGATAACACAGTCATTTTTTATCAGTTTTGAGTATGGGTAGTGTGTCTTGTATAAAAAAATAAATTACACATAAAAATTATCAATTTCATTTATACTAGCCATATTGTGTGGTAGATTGTAGAGGTGATAATTCCTATACATAAATATTTAATTAATGTACCTTTTCTTAAATAATGATTAAAATATTGGCGGTTTATCTTTGTTTTCATTAAGTGAAGTTTGTTTTGAACAAAAATATTACTTTTAAAGTAAAAAGACACATATTGAGTGATATTGATCACACAACATGTCATATAAAAGTGATTTTGATTACTAAACATCAAATGTGATTTATTTTTATTTGAAATAAACTATCCAGGATATCCATAAATAATTTATCATTTTTGAGTTAGTGACATGTGTTTCGAATTAAAATGTCGATTTTAAATCAAAATACACACCATTAATCATATCTGATGAACTAATTATCATATTTATATGAAACCAAATCTTACACATAAAAAATGGCGTATGGATAAGTCTCTTAATTTATAAAGATAATATAAATATTTTTTATTAGTTTTGAGTATGTGTTAATGTGTTAAAGTAAATATTCTATTTTACAATGAAAATACAGACATTGAGATATACCGAGAACATTTTTTGTTGAATTAATTTGTGTATAATTTCTATATGCCATAAATGATTTATAGATCATCTCCCACAAATATATAGAAAATATAAGAGACTTTTTTTTTTACTTTTTTTAGTTTTTGTCGCATTATTTTAACTAAAATGTCATTGTGAACTGATGACACGAAAAAAATTCCTACTAGGAACATTGTATATTGGATTGATGTTATGTTGATTCCTGCATGTCCGAAATGATGTGTAGATTATTTTTAAAACATTATCAATAATTTTTTAGTTTTTTTTCAATTAAAAAATATATTAAACTAAAATTTCATTTTTAAATTCAAAATAAACACTTCGTATTATATTGGGAACACTTTTTGTCAGATTAATGTTACGTTGATTATGACATGTCACAAAATAGTTGTGGATTATCATTCTAATTTATAGTCAAAACATAGTAATGTTTTCGTATTTATAAATGAATGAAATGTGTTTTTAACTAAAAAGTCACAATTAGTTTAAAATATTCAATTTAATCTATAACATTGTCCCCATATTCTAGCATGATGTTCAGTTCATTCATACACATCAGTAATGAAATATTGATCTTTTTTCAAAATTATTACATTTATTTGAGCATATTTTATCGATTTTCCCTGTGTGGATCCTATTTTGAAGTTAAATTTCAGTTTTTACTAAAAACAATCAGGTCCAATCATAACATCCACATTGTCTGTTATATTGATTTGTGTCTATTTCATGTCTGAAAAAATGGCTTATGATTCATTTGTCAAAATTATGAATATAATATAGGTTTTTATTGGTTTTTAGTAAGTGATGTATGTTTTGAACGGAAATTTTACATTTAAATAAAAATATACACTTTAAATGAATTGTATTGATCATGTGACAGATTAGCAATAGAATTATTTTGATACATCCCAAATAGATTATAGATATTATTAAATGCATATCAAGATAATATGAGGTTTTTATATTATTTTTTACTTGGTGGTATAAATTTTGAACTAAAATTATTGATTTAAAAATAATATAACAACTTAGACTCATACTAGGTATATCATGTTCTAGGTTTATGTTTGTTACAATCATAAACATCAATTACTATTTCTGGGTAATTTTCTTATTGTATCAAAAAATTCTAAGAATGTTTTATTGTTTTCAATTTTGAGGAATGTTTATTACTAAAATGAAAATTATAAAATGAAATAAAGCACAATGATTCATTAATAAATTTTGAACACACAATAAAAATATATAAAAAATATAAAAATGATAAAATATTTCTATAGAGTTAACCAATAGTACCTAAGTGAATAAACTTGGTCACAATATTTTTTAATAATTGATTTTTCTCTATTCAATATGTGATATTTTTAGAGTATTAAATGGTTGGAAAAATATGAAATCTCAAAAAAGTCATTTATGCATAGTCACTATGAAAATTAACTATTTAGTTGATAAAAATGATCAGTAAAATAACTAAAATAAATGTAGATAAAATTATAAGAATATTAACTATATAATTAATAGGAAGACACATCATCTTGATATCTTTATACATTATGATACTTTATTTTCTTCCACTAATTTCTAAACAAATATAATTAATATTTTTAATACATGTTTTTCTCAATTTCTTGGTGTAATTGGATAAGTATAAACAAAATATATAAATAAAAATTTTAAATGAAATTAAAATTATCATTTTAAGTACCTCTTTATAGGTTCTAGTTTATTCATCGAATATGATATAACTCATAAATCGTTAACTATAATGACAATACACTTTTCCTTTATTTTATTTCAATTTCTACATACACATTGGAATAAATAAATTATTTGTGTTTATATATGAATCGATAGTGAAGAATTATTTTATATACCGTAATACTGATCCATTTTTAGATGTTGATAGAAATCTCTTTTTATGCATCAACCACATACCAAGATTATGATGATATTTAAACAATTACCTATCATAAAAAAAAATTACAAATAAATATAAATCATATAACAAGAAGATAACTTGTGAAATATTGAATTTATTTTATTACTAGATGATAAATGATGTGCTTTATTTTCACATTTTTGATAATACATGAATTGAACTAAAAAATTTAATCTGTCAAGTATCTAAATTAATTTCAATGAGAAAACAGTGCTCCACCAAAAATAAAAATGAAAATGCAATGAATGAAATTAAAATATGTTTTAATAGATTATAGTATATATTTTTCCCCAGTATCATGGGTATTAAGAAGAGTTTTCGATATATACGATTCCTATAAATCGTTGCTGCCCGATGGTAAACTATTTTTAATTATTTATCTTATAATGTTGTTTTTTGAGAAGTGATGTGAGGACTAATGTGTCCAAAAAATTTAAAAATGGGTTCTCTTCATATATTTTTGATATATATGCCCAAAAATAATATGACTAATATTTATTTTTAATTAAAATAGAGGACCATATATTTGAGAAAAAGTTTATGAAAATAATCTTCTTGTATGTATTTACAACAAAATCTCATAGCTATCTTAAAATTATGATATTATCTATATTATATAGAAAAAATAGTCTATAAAGGTAACATCAGAGGTTTTTTATTTAAATTTAATTTTCATTATTTTAGCATCTTTTAAAATATGATCCATATAATATTTTATTACTATTAAATGTAGTAGTTTAATGAATGGGGTAATGGTAAATTATGAAAATCTTTTCAATTTATTTCATAAACCATAGATTTTTTTGATATGAACTTCTACCTCCCATTGTTTTTCCATTTTAATAATTTCAATACTCAATTAATTCAATTTTTTATATTGTTCGTATAAAAAACATAAATTTTAAATGATATAACTTATAGTAATTATGTATTATACAACATTAAATTGACATTCTATGAATATTTCAGAAGAATGTTTGACTATGTCAACATAAATTCCATCAAGGGGAATATGTAGCTCAATTATCAACTCATCTAATACCATTATTTATTTATTTACACAGGCCTCATTCTATAGGATATGATGTGTGATGGATGTGGAATTTACTTTTTATTCAAAAATCAGTATATAATGAATGTTATATTATAATGTTTTAATTTCCTGTTACATACAATTTTTATAGTATAATACAAATAATTTTTTTATTAATGTGAATTGTACCCTATTATTAATTTATGGTAATGGTACATTGGTTTTTATTCATGATTTTAATTTTCATCAATGATTTTCTGTTCCATAGATTAACAATTCTTAATCAATGTAATTAATACATGTATTTCAAAATAATATATTTCTATTCAAAATGTAAATAAAAAGAAATATCCCCACAATGGCCAATAAAAAAATTCCATGTTTCTTGTTTTATCATTTTTGTGTTAATCTATGGTTGGTTTGTGTTTACAATCCCTTATGCATCCCTCATATAAATCATTCCATGAAATGTTTGAAAGGATCTATAATAATTTCCAACATCTGTTAATATGAAAAATCCTTCCATAGTAATCTAGTATAAATTAACTTTTCAAAGGATAATGAATAGTATATCAACATTTCAATATTTTATTTTATAGTAACACAGATAAATTGTATCATAATTTTACCTTATCCTTTACCCAAATTAGTACCTTCAACATAGTTAAATTAATATACAACATATCTACATCAATGGTCATGTGTATCCAAGTGGTAACAAAAATATAGATTATGAAAACTAACTTGTTTGTAATGAAATATAGTTACCTTACACTTTATTATATGACCAATTCCTTATTTTTAAGATGAACAACATAATAATGATACAATACATGATCCAAATGATCTATATAATTGATAATATTAGCTCATAAATCAGATGTACATAATAAAACATATGCATAATTTATATCATTCTTCATTATACTCCTAAAATCTCTCACATTTACTTTAGTAAATGTCATCACCTGATTATATAAACAAAATAAAGGTGTAACCTAAAATCCCAGTTAGTAGATAAATAAGGGACATGAATCAATCATACAAGGGTGATAATAATTAACAACATCATATAATTAGTGTAAGATCATCATCTTAATCTTAAGAAAAAAATTTCATAAATGCATGAAATTTGAAATATTCAGACTAATGAAACATCATATCATTGTGGTCAATTGTCATATATTGATGTGAACAAATTTAGAATCATATTCATTCATAACATATGTGCATAGATAATATAATCATGATTGTGAACATGGATGGAATCAAGATCTTGTACAATACATAAAATATCATGTCATATATCACATTAACTAATTCATTTGAAGTCCATATAATTTTGATGTCTCCTCTCACAATATAAAATGCTCATAATCATGAATGGCATGTGGGAATTGAATAATTATAATCACAAAATAAATCCATGGAATAAAATAGTTTCATAATGGATTCATAAATTATAATTTCATTTACATCATTTATGATATCCAATTGAATGAGGGAAATTATATTTTCTAATAAAAAATCATCATTCTTCAATGGATAAGAAAAAACCGAAGGGGAGTCAATGTGATGTTTTTGAAATATATATTCACTTAGAAGAATTTTTTAATTCGATTAGTAATAAGTTTGGAAATGAAAACACATATATACTGAATAAGGAAAGGAAATTTTATTGAACGAAAATTATGTGGTTATCAAAGGAATATTCATAATGAAAATAATTGGAAAAGTGAGATAACATGGAAAGGGTTTGGGTTCAAGAACCCTCTTATATTAAATCCAAAATTATTTCATCCCTTTTACACCTCATAAATAATAAACATAATATTTTTAAAACATGGAAATATATGTGAAATAATTTTATTTTTATCAAAATATATCAATTATATTCATCGAACTCTATTCCTTAATTATATTTATTGTTGGTGAAAATTTTTAATATCATATTTTCCTTAAAATATCTCATCTTACATAGATTAATGATGATTATTTATTTATATTTATACATTCTTCATATTATCTTCAAAATATTAGAAACAAATATATTAATATATTAATATATTTTATACAGTTTTTTATAATAATCAATATAGTTGTCATAATTTGAGAGTTTGCAATGTCCTCATGGGGGGTTAGCCAACCGATGATGGTACATTGTAAAAAGAGGGTGATAAAGAGGTACGCCATATAACTATGTTATATATAAAATAATTATATGCATTTAAAATAATTAATATATTATTAAAATACTAATCAATTAATCTTATATGATTTTTGATTGAAAGGTATAGAGAAAAATAAGAAGAGAAGTGAAAAATTAGATAAAGAGTTATAAAAAACAGACCCCCTTATTGATATTGATTCTTTTATATGTAAATAATATCCATGAATTTTTTTTGGGTGTATAATAACCAAATAATAACATAAATATACATTACATTAATTTTTCATAATAATTGATACATTATAAAAATAGACACCCAAAACCGTATTAGATTAGTTCCTTTGGAAACATTAAAACACAAAAACTAATACATAAAATAATTACATAGTCTCCAACTAGGTTCTACAATTCTATCAACCATGTTAGACATATTGTACATGAAATATATCTTTATAAAATGAGAAAAGAAACATAAAAATGGGTGACCTCAAAAACTTAGTAAGTGTAAAAAAGGAATACATGTGAACATAATCAATTGCATAATGATGCGAGAATAGGATCATAAAAATTGAATATCATACCTTTCATGTAAAATATCATAAACATGAATAATGGAATAATGAATAATATTACATAATACATGAAATATAATTAAATAATGAACATAATCCATGAAATAATAACACTGGAATTGTATAGAACCTATAAGAACATCATATGATTTTTATTATTGTCAAGGCATTGTTTCTAGATCATCTTAGTAGTCTGGGTTCACTCCACATACCATATTGTTAGTCATGGTTGTCACCCATGGACATATTAGTAGCATGTGTTCAATCCTCATAACATCTTGATAGTGAGGGATCACTTTCATGGACATCATAATAGCATCATATCACTACTCATTACATATTTATAGTCATGATTCACTCTCATGGACATCTTAGTAGACAAGGTTTACTCCCAAGACCATTTTAGTCCATATTAGAAGGTGAAAATCTTTACCCAATGAATTGGTGGGATATATAGGTCCCATTCATTTCATAATTAAATAACTTATACATGTTCCAAAAGATCATAAACATTCAAACCATAACCTATTAAGTAAAATTAGTGGCATAACCATGTAATCATATCATAACCAATAAAAAATAATACATGTTTCATAATCATTTCATCAAAATCATAACTCATGCAAAAAATGATTTTCCAAATAATATAACCCATGGGTGGGATATGGGTTTTATAATCATCATTCCAACAAAACATAAACAGTTAAGATAGATATTATGAATGAAACATTTAATCATTTCCCTAGAACTGCATGAGTAACACCATAAGATGTCCTCTCAGATGGTAATTAATTTTGAAATACCGTATAAAAATATTTCATTAGGAAAATTTCCACTCATATTTAGAAACTTGTATTCTAAAGATCAATCCTTTTCAAAACCATTTACATGAAAATATCCATTAAAACTAGTAAATGATGATTTGAAAAGTTTTTTAAAATATTTTGACTTAAAATATTAATAATAAATTATAATTAATTATTGAAAATATTTCGAATACCACTTCACTTATCATACATTGGAGACTTATAATTAAATATTGAAAATATTTTTAAACCAATTTCTTTGAAATTAAATTTATAAATTTATAAATAATATTTTAAAGCATTGTACTTGAATACTTATGTAAAAATATTTTAGAAATTTTGAAAACATTTTTTTAAAATAATTTTAAAAAATATAAGGAAACCTTGAAAAAATTTTGAAAATCTTTTATCTTGAAAATATATGATAGAACGTTGAAAATATTATGAAAACCGTTTTCCTTGAAAACATAGGAATTAATCTTGAAAACATTTTGAAAAACCCATTTTTCTTGAAACATATCAAATAAGATAGAAAACGTTTTTAAATCCTTTTTCATGATAAATAATTAAACAAACAGATTTTCTGAATATTGGGAAAACATTAAATTTAAAATTAAAATAAACATCTAATATATTAAATGATTCATCATTAGAATGATATCCATTGTAGTGGATGAAATTCCTACATATCGAACATTCTTTTTTCCATCGTAAAATGTATTAAAAAGGGGCTCAACCGGAAAATAAAAAGAATAATATTTTTTAATAAACATTTTATATATAAATCAAGGGAATAAAATTTCATTAATTATTATGGAATAATATTGTAATATTTTTGGAAACATTTTAGTGAATTTGGTTGAAAGGAATAACGATTTCAGACCAAAGAGAGAGGTATACTAAGACGTTCTTAAAAACACATTTGTTGTCATATAATTTACCAAATAGTAAGAAAATGGTATCATTACATTGATATAGAACAAATAACCATATTTTTAAAAAGTTAATGAGATTTCAGGATATATTGAACACACGTTTTCATCAATTAAAGCATAATCATAAACAATTTTGATAAACAATGAGATTGTTTCAATAAACACTTACCACTTGGTACCTTTGAAAAATACTCCCCATGAAAAAATGAAATTTCATGAAGACATGAACAAGAGGGAAATAATGATATAGATCATATAAATCATAAAATTTAAGTATATGGACCTCCAAAATGATTGTTGGTGTATAAAAAACATGTTTCATAAAAAAGAAAAAATGGGGCAACACTGTCCTTCTAATTTGATTAATTTTGAGACATTAAAACCATGAATTAATGTTCATAGAATGGATATGAAATTACCAATATATTTAAGAATATTATTAATATAATACATTCATTATAAGTATACACACCATACAAAAAATGAGTGATGAATAAGGCAGGAATCTCATGAAAATAAATTGTTTGATGAAATTCCATTCCATTGTGTCTTGACACTCTTCATACTCATAAAAGATTCATGTATAACAAATTTATGTATGTTATAAATATTTAAATGACTCATTTTGTTGAATATAAAACCACATAGGGTTATATTATTACCTTATGATACCTTCTTGTAAACAATTCAATGTTAAGGATTAACATTGCGTAATATCCATTTTCTTCTTCGCATGTGTCTTAATTTGTTATAACTTTAGTCCTTATACGTATTTATGGATTTATCAAATTTAAATCAGGATATAAATATCATTTATATTCATTATATGTGTACTATAATAATCTATATGATATATTAGTATGATATTGAATACACCATTAATGGATACGGTAGGTCTTACATACACATGAATGTTTTTTTGTCTTATTGTCGTATTGAAAGAAAGAAAAGAAATTTATAAAAAGTCTGTATATATATTTATATGTATATATATATATTTATTTTATGATCATTATAATATCATATATATCATATTTTCACAAAACACATCCTTAATATATTCAATATAGTGTGTGAACGAACCACATCACTTTAAGAGGGAGGTAGTCCACACATCCAGAAATTAAATTATTATTTTTAAATGACATGGAATGTATAAATATAAATATTTTACTGTAATGAAAAAATAAAAAATAAAATAAAATAAAATAAATATTATATATAAATAGAGTGTGAATCAAAATGTTCACCATGAGTGGTGGTAAAGAATAATCATCGTTTCATGTGGTTGTAGTTCTCTATACACATAAATAATATGTTTGTTGCCCATTAGATGGATGTGTCTGCAAGTATAGTTCAAAAAATAGGATAATAACATCAAATAATATTTAAGGTACTAATTTTTTTATAATCATGGAATAAGTACAGTGGAGGGGCTGAGAATGAAAAAAAGATAATGGGTCTTGAGTGATGATGTTACCTATTCATTGGGTAACTCTTAGATTTTATAGAAGGGTTACCTTGGATTTTTTTATACCAAGAGAGAATATTAAAGGAGTAAGGGAGGTATTTTCAGGATATATTTGGTCATGTATTGTTCAAGACAAAGTAGCATGATATGTGTGAAGAATATGGATGGGAGGGGCCATTTTATAGCGAAGGATGAGTGTCACTCTTTATGATTTTTGAGAAGGAATTATACCCATATTGTTTCCATTAATAGTGGATCTAATAATTGTTAAAATTCAATTAATGTGATTCTAGGGTTTAAATATTTTCATAAAATGTATTTTTGAAAAGGTTCTAGGTCAGTTAGGCCATTATGATTATGGTTTATTCTTTAGTTATGCTTAATTTTACATTAATTTTTGTAATTAGTTCTAATTATATTCACTAATATTTTTGTTCAAAAACAAAGTAAAACTTATTTTATATTATTAATTTTTATAATTTGTAATATTTATTCCATATTTCCAAATTCCAATCATAAAATTTGTTGAAATTAATTTAAATATAATCATACAGATTGGACGACAATGCAGGTTTTAAAAGTAAACATATATTTATGTTTAAACTGTTTTTATATTCAATTTAAACATGAAATTGATTTCAATTATCAAACTTAGATTACATTATAAACATTTATCCTAAAAATTGTTTAAAAAATTAAAATTAAAATTTAACCATATAAATATATTCTCTGAAAATGTATTTTTGAATTAAAATTCTGCATTGTTTCACTATTCATAACAATGCGAATATCTACAGAAAAAATCCATAAAATCACCATAACATTTTTGTATGTCACTATTTCAAATATTATGTTATATTTTACCATTATTATTTATAAAAGATACAAAATTTTTATTTAAAATAGGTTCCCCATTAAAAGGCGGTAAAAGTTCCTTAATAAAAGTACCGGTTTTTTGAGATGTTGGGTTAGTTCCAATATTATGTTTATAAAATATATTAGATGGATTTAAAAAATATTTTAATATATAATATATATATATATATATATTAAATTAATATCACTCACTATATGTAATTAATTTAATTTATTGAGATAAAATTTCTTTTAAATCATAAAAACAATTTTCTATAAAAAAATACATTTATATTCAATTGGATATTAAATTTTATTTTAATTCATTTGTAACTAATTAATTAAAAAATTAAATTTCATAAGTTATTTTATCCTACTAAAAATTATCATCTTAACAAAAAAGTTATATTTTATAAAATTAAATATTAATATTTTTTATTATAGGTTATATTTCGGTAACACTCGTTGTATCATGTTACACAAGACATCAAGGAATGTCAATCTTCTGTATAAAATAAGCTAACATCAATGTTCCTTATAGAGAAATCTAAAATATATATTGCATGATGTGAATTCTTAACATGGAATTTCATATAATTCAATAAAAACATTTAAATACTATTTTTTTGTTACATGAAATGAAAAACATAAAAAGAATAAATTAATTTGAAAACATATATTTCACAAAATATCAAGGTGCTAAATTCTACCCCCTATAAAATTCATTTCTCCTTAAAAAATTTCTGGGTAATTAATATTGTGACACATCCTTTACATAAATATATATACATATATATATATATATATATATATTACATCAAAATTGAATATTATTCATTAAAAAATATAAAAAATCTATGAAAGGATTGTATGTGTATAGTGCCTTTATAAACTAGGAGACAAAAACAACAAGTTTATAAGACATCTACATTATCTCACACTTTATTCTACATAACAAGAAACCTTTGTGATTTATATTACTTAATACTCTTCTTCATGACCTGGGGAAAATACACAAAAGAAAATGTGATCTCAGAGGCTCAGTAAGGGTAACATGGGAACTATCAATCGTATCATTATAAAATGCATAAGAACATAAAAATTTAAAAACCTCTCCTATATATAAAAGATTGTCATATCATTCCTTGAGAAAAATAAAAATAGTTCATTAGAATATATAAATGTTATCCCAAAAGTGAAATCATATGCATGAAATGTGGTTTAATACAAATAATCAAATCAAATAATATTATATTAGTCAAGGCTAATTGATAAGACCATCATATCAGACAACGTCTGATACTCAATTGATCTCAATAATTGTTCCAGCCCTATATTACTGAACTGAGATCATTTCTCGTTACCGACCTATCAATATAATGGGATATAAATCATTACCCAATTCATTTGAAAGCTATATAGGTATTAAATATATATTAATAATATAATTTTTACATGTCCCACAAAATATAAATCATTCATCAAAACATAACCCTTTGAAATAAATGTATTTTTTAAATATCATTCCATCATAACATAATCCATGAAAAACAAATGGATTTCTTTAATATAATTCCATCATAAAAAAATAAAACCACATTATTAATAGTAATAGTATACTTGAAACAGATCATGGTTAACTAATGTCATTTTAGTTGGAAAATAATTTTTTAAAAATTTGAAAATAATTCATGAGTATAATAACCTTTCTTCTTCATAAATGTCTTCTTTTCTCCGAATCTAATGAAAATTGAAAATAAAATATTTTATTAGAAATTAAACTTTAAATATTTCTAAGTAATATTGAGGTAAATAAGGCGCTATAAAATTTTTAAAATCTTTTCATCCTATATAAGATAAATGAAAATATTCTTCAAATACTTTTGTCGGAAAGACAAAACGTACCACGTACTGAAAAAAATATTTCAATCATATCATTCAATATAAATTAACTAATGAGTAAAATTAACTTTAATCAATTGTGTTAGGATATAAAGAATATTTTATAATATATATAAATGAAGCATGGTCACAGATGATAAATATTACCATGTAAATTCTTATGTATAATCAATCTCAGATAATATTGAGATTACAAAAATTATCACTTACCCTAGGTATGATTTCCTTTGTATATATCTGAACTACTATATAATAATTTTAATAATTTCATTAACCTATTCAATAACAACATTAAAATTTATGCTGTCATATATTTTCATATTAACATCTGTTTATTTGTAATATTCCATTATTACTCAGTATTCATGAATTAACTACTACATTTTCATATGCATGTTTTGTTGGATATGTTCTTGTTCCTCTTATTATGATATTGTAATTTAATTTATATATTTATATTAGTATAATATATATTATAATTATTCATTCATTTATTTGATATAATCATGATTTAATGATGTTCATGTAGAATCAATCACATCACATCATGGAGATGGTAGGTCTTACATACACATTAACAAAGATATAATCCCCATAATTGTAAAATGGTTTTAAACAGGATGGTGTATAATATTTGAATATAAATATAATGTTATAATTATCATATATAGTGTTTTTCCATCATTATGCACATCTAAAAATGGTTGTGGTGAAAAATAGATTACACCACGACGTGTAGACTGTAAGTCATATGTATGCACTCGTGGTGATTTCATTTTTCATAAGATAGATAGAAGGTGGAATATGGTTGTTTCATAATCCTAATAAAATATAATAATATAAGTGATACTTATATTTTTACATTATAATAAAACAACTCATGAAGAGAAAGTAATATAAGAGAGAAGTATGAATGAATCGGTAGAGATGATAGCCTCTTCTCCAATGTGCCCCCTCTAAATCTCCACTTAAACAACTAGAGTTGGTATTTAAAAACAAAACAAATCATCAAAATGATAATAAAAACCTTAATAATGGAAAAAATATGTGTATATCTGAGTGTTAATTCCAAATGAGTTGTGGAAAATTACTGTGGCTGTACTCTTTTATAATTGAGGTGAGGGTCCCTTTTGGAAACTCCAACGAAATAAATTTATAGCAAAATCATTTCACATAAAAAAACCTAAAAAATGATCAATTTTAAAATATGTGGTTAGATAATTTTGTAATATCATAATCTAATGAATTTTAGATATGTGTTTCTATCGATTTTAAACTTATCGTTATAATTAAAGTTGAGTTGCTCATTTTCGTTTTTAAATAAGGTAACAAATATTTCAATATTAAAGGGGTGAAATATTTACATATATGATGTCAATTAGACAATAAATAAACAATTTATAAGAATTTATGACATCTAATAATTATTATATATTTTTTAAAATGTATTATTCCATTTAAATAACTTAATAAAACATTATTTTGATAAATAATCAATATTGTCTATTTTGATACTATTCAAATCATAGATTTTTAAAAATATCAAGATAACTTTTTAACATCAAACAAAACTATTTTATTATATAACTAAGAGATAATATATTCAATAAAATTCATTTGATAAATTAATTAATTGAAATTATATTTATTTTAATATTATAATTAATATTTATATGATAATTCCATTAATAATGTAATTATTACAATAGTTTTATGTAATTATTTAATTGATTATTTCTTTTAAAAAATCTAAAAAAAATATAACGAAAAATATAAATACTCGATATTTTATAATAATACATATAATCAATATATATCTCTTTTATAATCCATCATTAAAAATGTTATTCTTGTTAATAAATGAATGCGACAACTGTATCGTCACTATAAATAAAATTTTATAAGTTTTATAATTCCTTATATTTTGATCAAAATGGCCAATAAATATACCTTTGGATGGTTATGGTTGACATATACTCGTACAATTAGATATTATCATGTTATAAGATTTTTTTAATGGTTATAATCATTTAAATAATAAATATTTTATTGATTTCTCTTCAATTAAATAATTTTCGTGTCATTAAATTATTAGTCTTTAAAGTAATTAATTATTTAAATTTTTTTTAATAAATTACCATGATAAATAAAAACAATTCTTATTTCAAATACGTTTTTCAAATTTAATTCTTCTTCTTAAAAACCTTATATTAAAAATAATATAGGTATTAAAATGTGAGTGAGGTAGATTTAACTATTCCATCAATAAAGTAAAATTAAATGATATAATATCTTCCAAGTAGATTGCAATTGATAGAATTTCTACCCAAGGATGTTTTATGTCTAAACACACTCATCTAGTGATATTAGGACAAGTTTCGGGGTAGTTTTATAATATTATTCTTGACAGTAATGACCTGATTTACCAATATACTATATTAATAAAAGTTATTGAAGTTATTATTCATAATGCCGAAAAATAAAATGAAGATATTTACATAATTTGGAACTAATAATTCTAATTGTTTAATCCATTTTTAAAAATATAAAATATATATGTTGTATTAATTAATGTAAAATTAGTCAGTTTTGTTGGAAATAGAAAACGTGTATTAATAGATAAAACACTTTAATTGATTCAAATATTTTTACATCTAAAATAAATAGAAAAAATAATATGAATGTCCTAAATTATATTAAATGATAAAAAATATTCTATTTATTATTTAAATCAAATCAATAATATAATTTTAACATTTAAATTATTTTCATGTGAAATATATTAGCCCAATTAAAATTTTGTGTAATTCTAATTTTCATCCAAACAATGAAGACGTAATTTATTTTTGTCAATTCTCAAACCAATTCCTTGTATGCATGTGATTTTCTTTGGATTCATTTCCTATTCTCTAGTATTTTCCCTATGAAAAACTTGTATCAATTGAAGAATTGATTGATTCATGGATTGTGTGTACAGTAGGGTTGGGATTTATTTTTCAAGGTTTGAATCATTATTTAACCATGATTATAATTAATCCATGTTTAGAATGTTTGATATTTTCCATTTATTCAATTCCATTGTAGAAGGATTAAGGAAAACAGGAAAAGGGCCCACATCCTTCCACATATGTGTGTTCTTGTGTTACCATCCCCTCTTTCCCAATATCCCTTCTTGTTCCTCATGGACGTAATAATCCAAAGTGGGATATGGGACTGCGGCGGCACGTGGTGGAAGAAGCAAGTGGCAGTAGACTTTTGTGCTCATTCTAGCCTTTCTTAGATGACCACAGTGAGACAAGGCCACCGAATCGATGGCCAGTGGTGGAGCCCATGACAGCAGCAACTACAAGAAATATGTGGGAGCCACAGACAAGCAGGCCACGATGGATGATGGACAGTTACAGATTAGTGATGTGGCTCTTTGAAGTCGCGTCGGAAGGGGACGCCTGCGACCACATAATCAGTTGGTGATGGCGACAAGCCACGGTAGGAGGTCACATCTGTGGGGGAATGTGGGTCCTCAATCCATATTAATTATAAGACACATAGATAATCAATGGGTGTGATATAGTCATGAAAAAAAGCCACATTGACTTGAGGTAAGTCAAATCAGGCTGCATTTGGTGTTGGTGAACCATCTCGCATGCGGCTAGCTGGCATGGAGGGGGTGAATCGGGCTTGCTGTGGGCCAGGCCGGTAGAACAGGTCAGGCCCACCCGGGGTGGGCATAGCCTTGTGGGGCGATTCAGCCCTATGGGTTTGGTCGGACATGGCTGGCAGGTCGGGTTGTCGCACCCCTGGTCGAGATGGCCCGATCGGGTCGGACCGTCCCCAAACCAGACTGACCCCTTTTCAATAAAAGACCGATAAAATTCAGACCAAAAGTCGGTTTGATGAGACATTTGTGGAATTGGTATCCTTGTAACGAGGAAGGACTTTTGACATTGCTTTGTGGGTTTTTAGTGATGACTAGCATAGTTTTGAGGCATTCCCTTGGTTCTTTCCCTAAGGGTTCGACATGGTTTTGTTTCCACATAACTGTGCAGCAATCCTCTTGAGAGTAAATAGAAATGGATATTGTTTTTTCATCCTCCATGGGACATGAGTGAGACTATATCTTCCTTGATGGATTTTATTGGGTATTGATATGTCATTCGAGCACATGACATTAACCCTATATCTAGTGGGCCATATCGGTTGGGTTTTTGGTATTCTATGAAGATAAATCGCAACGTTATGAGACACATCGATAGGTCCACGATATTATCTAAGAAGAATCCCCGATATAATGGTTAATATATATTTGGTTCACTGTATTCTCTGAGGAAAATCCCTTATATGTAAATTGAGATATTTGACATGCGTTTTCGCTTTGGGCGGGACCCAAATTAGCATGACATCTTGTATGAGTCCATGATTAACAGAAGGCTCGTGGAGAGAGTTCTCATAGAATATGTATTCCTCAGGTGGAATCATGTGACAAATGATTATTGTGATATTAAAACTCTTTATCATAGAAAACTGAATGTCTCAGGGAACTTCATGATGTATAAAGACCATATATTCTCTTGGAATATTTATCTAGAATTTTTCTACATGCATACTATCTGATAACATGAGGACTGAGATATATCAGAATCGATCATGCTACGTGCGAAGCCATATGGCTGGATGTGGCTGAGACCATGAGTCTTGGAATCATTTTTTATTATACCTAGATGTTCTTTGTTATATGTGTTGTTGACATATACCTTTTATGAGATAACTATTTCATCTTAGTGGTGTTTCTTGTGTTTTCATTTACATATTATTTTGGGGTGTCCAAATGACTGTTGTTTTACTCACCCCTTCATGGGTTTTTCTCAAACATGTCATGTCTTGTGTATAAGGTACGTTCATTGATTTTATTCTAGGATGAGCATGACCTAGTGGATCCTAGTGTCTCTAGTCATACCGAGGTGTGTTTTGGTGGCTTGTATATAGATGTCTGATGTCGTACCATGTAGTTGAATTAGGTGTGGTTTTCAACATACGATCATAGGTCCTTGTGTTTTTGAATATTTCTTTATGGTGGGATTTTATTTTGAACAATTTTTTACTTTAATTATTTTCTTCTTTCGTACTCTATTTTTGTGTTGTAGTGGAATGAATTCTTTTTCTTTACTTATTGTTTTTACTTTACACCTTATTTTTCTTGTATTTTTGTGCATGTGTACACGTACAAAGGAAAATTTCTCCCATTTGTGGTTTATTCTTACTCAACACTATTGGTATACCCCTCACCTATTATAGGTGGAATTAGGGTATCCAATACATGTGCCTCGACAGATGGGTCATCACAGGTGCTCCACTATATGATATTCAATAATATGGATGAAATGGTCCAACTTTGTGAGTTGATCCAATATCACCAATATAGAATCATGTTTCTAAGCCATTCTTTGTAGTCCAATTATAAAATCCCTTTCAACATACTCTAATATCCATGATATAATATGTAAAAACTACAATATATGTTCTGGACACTAATGATCTACATTAACCTACTTAAATTATATACATCTCAAAACCAACTAAACTACATTTTCATGAAGACCCACAAAATCATTGATTTCAGCAACTTATTCATATTATGTATTCCATGATTAATATCACCTAATGAATGGTGGTATGCAAGAATATGTTCTTTCGGACCAGCCATACGCATGACCATATGATTTCTAAACCACATAAATGAACTACCATCCATTCTCTATCCCTCAATGAACTCCCCGCCACTATCATTTGACCTCATAGCCTCAAATTCTAAAATAGATACTTGTGAGTCTTTAATTGTTTCAAAAAAATAAAAAACATAATAAAATTTGAAGCAAAACACAACATAACCTAATTCTTCATATTTCAAATGTAGGTCTGCTAGGATCGACATCAACCAAATCTCATCTATATCATCCTTTTAATACTTTGTATATGACTTTCTACATAATATATTGGCCACAAAATTTTCCTTATCATGTGTATACATTATCTCAATGTTGAACTTTTGGAGATTCTCCATCCATCATGTTTGTCTCAGGATTAAATACCTTTGTAATAAAATATCCTTCAAGCTCATATTAATTGTGGAGATAGTAAATATCTCAATAATAAGATAATACCACCAATCCTTCAAAACATGATCTTCGACAGCTAACCCCAAATCATCATTCCCACATAACTATCTTGATAAAAGTGCAAAAACATGATGTTTTCTATATGAGAACCAAACACCACATAGATCCTGATGAATCACAATACACCACATACTCTTATCCTGATTCTGGAAAAATCATGATTAGTGATGATGTAAGGTGAACCTTCAACTCTTAACAAGATGTTTGAAATTCTTACATCCATTTGAATGGAATTTTATTCCACTTAAAATATATCATATATAATGATAATCTTGGGAATTCAAGAGAAAATAAAATGTAACAACCAGCTAGGCCATAAAAATTATATATTTCAAAGAAAATATTATGTAATTACCAAGATATAAAAGATTATAGCTTTCCTAGATCTATATAAACACCACATTCTAATATTACTTGTCCATTAATGAATAAATATTGATTATGAAAACTACACTTTAATAATTTGGCATACAACTGATGATCACTCCAGATTCCCAACCATTTGTCCTAGTGTTGCTCATTCTTATCCCTTTTCCATCAATACTCCAATATACCATATATTAACACTATCACAAAATAGTCCAAATTTCATTGAAATATCTAATTAATTAATTCCATAAATACTACCAATAAATTAATAAGATCTAAAGACATCACTAAATATTCATAATGTTCATATCTTCTTCTAAAATCTTTATTAAGAATATCATCCTTTTGAACTTGCAATTTGTTATATAATGATATCAAGTCAATATTACAGAATCATTGATCACTACTAAATTTATTTGAATATATCATCAATGCATGGATGTGGATAATTATTATTTATTATAACTTCGTCAATCTTATCATAATCTACACACAACATTAGACTTCCAACAACCTTTTTACCAATCTAGAATGGTGTTTCACATGGAGATGTACATGGCTGAATGAACCCTTTTATTTTCAACATTTCCAACAGAATTATCAATTCCCCTAACATGTTGGGTGAAATTTGATATGATGGAAGAAAAATCATACTATTCCATTATAGGAGAAAAAAACCAACTACACATCTCTTGTGGCTGTCTACCCTGATAAATTGTCATCAATAACATCTTGAAACTGTTAAAAAATAACTTGAATAATACTATTATTGATATCTTCCATAGATAACAAAGTCATGTCTACCAACTACTATGATATCATTTTACTAACCATGCAACAATTTGTCACCAAAAATGCACAAACAATACACATTCATAAAATCCTCAAAAACCGTAAAAATGGATAACAAACCCTCCCAAATTTCATCTTTATACATTTAATATATATTATATATTAAATGAATAGTAACATACATGATACCAGGGGTCTTAGAAATCATCACAAATCATATCTTTTTTTGAATGAGTGAATCATCATAGACATGAGGTCAGGGATATATAGATTTTCTCATGTGTTTAAACAAATTTAGATTTAGGTCATTATGTCGCATGATGGAATTTCATTGTAACACCTCTAAAAATTTAAAATTAGTGATGTTTACAAGATTTAATTATATAAAAAAATTATTCCATAAATTTTATCAATGGAGGTTTCTCTCCTCAATGCAGACCACCTCGTTACTGTGTGTTCTTAAAATTAGTGAATAATTATAAATTTGTTCTTTAATAATACCACATTTCAAGGTGTGTTTTCTTTTAATATAAAAATGGAGTAATTAAATGGATTTATTGAGATATGAGATGTATGGACTTCTCCACCATATTATTCTCATGCCGAAAACCTACATCATAAGGTTTTATGGTTTGGATTATGATTAATATTTGTAAATTTAATGTGAATGAAAGGACAATGTCATCTGTCCTTTTGCTATTTGTGAATTAATCATTGGGATATGCCTCGTTTTTTTTCTAGGTTCATTCTCCCACACTAATCATTTCATAGGTTTTCTCTCTGAAACACTTCCATACAGATCTAGTGGATCATTTTTGCATCATCCTCTCTCCCTTTATTCCTTTATTACCATATTTTCTCCTTCCATAGCTTCTTCCTACCCTGTTGTGAATCGTCTTCATTAGATCTTCCCCATTTTTTATTTTCTCATGGTTTTTCTTTAATAGTGGACTATCCCTCTCCATCATCTTCCATTTGTGGTTCGGCAGATCTGATAATGGTTGTGTCGAAGACCTTGGTAACTAATATTATACACTAACCTCGTGTTCATAGAAAAATATCTATGTAAAATTTGTATTGGTGGATACAATGATGTTTTTGGATTTTTGGTTTGGGTTTTCATGGTCTTTAAGAAATTCTTATGTCTTATTTCTTTTGTTTTATTGGATCTATTTTTTTCAGCCTCATGGACAATGCATATATGGAGACCTATGCCTCTCTTTTCCTTTTCTGATCAATCAATAATATAAAACTATTTGAGTTGGAGTGGGTGTGGTGGTAATTATCCGTGTTTGGGTGTGTGGTTTACTGGACCTCTACGCTCCTAGTGCGAGTCTTTTGGAAAATAGTTCTGTGTAATAAAACTTCTTCTTCTATGTGATGTTTCTCTATTATTTATTTTATTAGGTGTTTGTTCCTACTCAGTGAAGTTTATTTATTTTATGTGATTCTTGATCTGGTTGTTTATTATTTGGTATGATTCAAATTATTTTTTCAATGGTCATAAACAATGTCTTTTATTGTTTTTTATGATGAGGTTGTTTGTGATTTTAGTGTTGGTAATGGTTTATAGCATGCTGGTTTTTGGGGAGCTGGTTTCGATAAGGGTTAGATCGGGAGGTGGTTGACTCAATGATATGATGATGGTATATATTTTAAATCATTATATAGTTGACATCAATGGTGCTCTTATCAAGGTTTTGTTGATGGATCTCTTTTGAATTTTTAATTAGGGTGTGTTATGAAGGATTTTGTTGTGATGTGGATGGTTTTTTTGTTAATTTGATTTTAATAATACATAATTGTATATGGTAGATTATTTGTAGGTTCCCACTTATCCTTAAAGTGTATAATTCAATAAATTTAGAAAATGAAAATTTTATCCTGGGCTAGTAGTGGGTTTGAATATTTTTAATTGAATTCTTATGTACATGGCCATTGTTATTCATTATTTGGAATGTTAAATTGTCATGAGATCATATAAGATACATGAAAGGTAGTGTGGAATGCCTATAAACCTAACCATCCTCTATGTTAAAATTTAAATGAAGACATGAATTATGAACTCTTTGAGTGATACTCATGTTCCTCATTATATAATGCCTTTGATATGCTCATGGGATTCAAAAACGTTATCATTACATGAGTGATACTTGGGATTACTTTTCAGGAAATTATATGGAAGGGATAATAAGATAATTGTATTATATTACACTAGGAGCGATATATTTTCCCCTATATGGAGTTCCATAGATGGGGTCTCTAGACAGATGATATACCATGTTCATTAGTTAAACTCAATTCTATAGGAGATTACATTGAATGTGTCTGGTGGGTTGATGCTTATATGATATTCCACGACATTTACATGGTTATTTTGTGGTATACCATGTATGGGCATAGTGTATTTTATATTTTGCTACACTACAAAAAATATTAGTATTTACATGTAAGAATTCCTGGATGGACATTTTGAGAATTTTGTTTATATAAGTCTTGAGTGACAGTTAGATTACCATGTAGAAATTCCTTGTATAGACTCATAGGGTAATTTGTTTATATACACCTTGATTAATACTTGGATAACCATGTAGAAATTCCTTTTATGGACTAATCTAGTAATTGAATTACATTAATGTATTTTTATTATTATATATGATCATTGGTATCTCCTTTTAATTGTTGTTATGCTAGGAAACATGGGCTTTGTAACTAGGGTCTGTAACCGTCTATTTATCATTTGATCATTTCTATGATACTTCCCATATATTTCCTTGTTGTTTTGATACACTATTTTATGGATGCCTGAGCTTATAGCCATGGATCCTAGAACTATTTTATCACTATCTTCTTACTTTATGTTGTTTCCCTAAGATCATGATAGTGTATGTATATCAATACATACATATGTTTATCCACGTGAATATATAAATAAATATATTTGGGTGGGTATAAATACTATCTTTCTTACGATGATGCACGTAGGTTCAGCCATGTGTCCCTGTGGAACATGAGATGACATGTTTACTTTTATTTATTACTACTTGAGCTGTCATAAATGCATTATGTAGTATTTTATATCGTAGACTGGTTATATTTAAAAACCATTGGTTTTGCCTTACTATGTATATCTCAAAACCTATTCTATCCAAAATTGCACTAGGGTACCTAAAAATATCTCATGGATTTAGGATGAGGTTCATTGGATTGTGTTTGTGTTGTTATGCTTTTACCTGTAGACGGCACGTAGAAGTACAAGACTAAGCCAAATCATACGATGCTCATGGATATAACCTTGGGTATTTTTTTATTTTTTCTACATTTATTTTATTGATTCACATTATGAATTTTTACTACATTATTCTTGAATCCTCATCTAGACATGTATGTGTTGTTGTAAATTTTATTCCGGCCATTTTATCTATGATTATTATCTTCTGTTGACTTTTCCATTATTTATAAAACATCCATTGGTTCTTGTTTATTTTTATCTTATACCACTTTTATAATATTAAAATGGGTGTATAGTCTTCCCACCATTCCATATTTGACCCTTGTTGGTAGTTAATATCATTTTCAATATAGGGAGGCATAGTGGACGCCATGTGACCAACCAGATCGGGGCACCATTTTAAGGGATCTTAGAATGGGATGATTCAAATTTTTATCAAAGGACTTTATTATTTGTTATATTAGTTTATAATCTAATAGAGACGATACTAGAAATGTTTTAACGCTTGGTAAATAGTCTTTTTTGGGTCATAAAACCATTCATGGAATAAGGACCATGTGGCATGGGATAGGAATGTGGTTAGTGATGTTCATTTCGACAGATGATTATGACTGACTGAAAATTATTTTTTATTTGCTTATCAAATCACTTTGTAAGGAAAGTGAGAAACCGTAATGTTCAGCAAAACAACCAAAAACATAAAATTCCCAGCACAAAAGAGTCTACCTCTGCCCAGCATATTCTCCGTGAATGGGTCCGCCACCAAGACATGAGCACTCAGACGGTCCCTTGCAAAGATGCGTAGGCACAATCCCGATGGCCAGGCCATACCCTCTCAGAGTCCAAGTGTCATGTCGTAGTGGTGAACTCTTGCTCTAAACCTCATCCGAAGTAGAACCAGAAAATGCTGGGAATAAAACCCCAAAATCACCTTTAACCCTTTGATCTGTTCGGTAATAATTTAGAATTAAATACATATTTATAAGAACATAGATATTCACATTCCATGAATATTCCATGCCATGTAGTTTCCTTGATATATGTTCCTTCTCTGATTGCATAGAATGATTTTCTATATGAATTGATGCTTATTATATTAGAATGATTTCTTGTAAAACATTTTTCTTTGATTATAATGATATGTTTATCATGGTTATTTGTCAACATTTATTGATTATTTATCATTTTTATCTTCTTACTAGGATTAGGTAATTAATTTACATGTGTTCTAGTATTTACATATTGGAATGGAATATATTGGTATAATTATGAGGTAAAATTGGTAATTAATGTGCCACATCCACCAATATGGTTTTTCCAACATAGATTAATTGTACTACCATAACTTACTTATTATGAAATTTTTTATTAAATGAACCTTTGTTTTATGTGATGAAAAATTTATAATTTTGATTAAATGTGGATAATTTAAAATACATAATGTGTAGGAAATATTTACCCATATAATTGATCAAATGAATATATGAATTTTATTCCCAGATACTATTATGAAAATCTAAAATCTGTAATCTTAAATCATAAATGGATTGGTTAAATATGTATCTTATGCTTCGATTAACATGATTAGGTATTTTTTTATCCATACATGATGATGCCACTATGATTTCATAATAAATTTAAATGAATTAAAATGTTTCAGGATACATTTAGATGATCCAAAAAAGGATTAACAAGGCACTACTAGTTTACTTTGTTTTTCTATGCCTTAGAACATATCCACATGTGGGTATTAATCTGTTATATAAGGATATCTATTTAAAGGGTATAAAGATGCCTTAATGGGTTTTCATATATATATTTATGATGGTATCATACTTGAGAATTCTTTTCCCGGATTTATACAATACATGTTATCTTCTTTTTAGTTTTACATATATAAAGTGTTAGTCAATTAAATTAAAAATCCAACTAAAAGGTTATTTCCCTCTTTATATTTTAAATTTTATTATATATAACTAAACCCTATAGTTGAAACCTTATGGACTAATAAAATGTATCAAAAAAGTCATGTGATATATTTTGTAATTAAGTTATGATATTAGTTAAATGAGTCATGGTTGAAAATAAGTATAATAGAAAATTCATATTATTTCATTATGTTGTTAACTAAATAAAGAAACAAGAACATTCTGTTTTTAACGGGTTATTGATGTTTTAAATTGATATTTTACTTTTTTATAGATTAAATATGAATCCATGAAATATCATAAATGAAATTTTTTTGATTTATTTTATTCATTAACTCTAATGTAAGAATATTTTAAATGCCTTTCTAAGCTCTCTATCAAAGGAAATCCTGAACAGTGCATGCAGTATTCAATAACTTTTATTATGTTGTGTTGAATCCAAGGGTTCTGAGGCAGTGAATGTTTACATTTTAAGGATGGACCTCATGGTTGGATTGATTTTTATTCCTAAATAAGGGTCTAACCCAAGGTGTGTATCACTATTACAACATTAAATCAGTAATAATTTCTTTGGTTATCTTTCTAACATGTATTAATATTTGGGATCCATTTTTTCCTTGTAGAAATCATAGTTTTTTTAAAAATCACCTTCAACTTAATGAGAGGAAATTATAAAATATTGAACTTATTATTGGTGAAGGAATCATACAATGCTTAGTTTTATTGGGTTATACATGCTTAGGGACTGAATAGAAACTTATGGGTTCTTGACCTTGTTATTTATTCATTAGTGGTGTACGACTCAAGAAGTCATAAGCCTGATTTACTAAATAGTGGTATAATATAAGTATACTCAAATCCTTTATACGAGACATTAAATGGAGATTCATGGGGATGATAAACTAATTGATAATATCAAAGAATAGTCTATTTATGTGTGAATTATCTGGGAAATATGCTTCGATACACGTATTCCCCGTTAAGAAGATAAAATTGTGCAATTGACCAAACATGTTTGGTGGAACACATTTAATCCTTGATTTTTTTTTTCATCATTTTCATGTTATCTTTGTGGTATAGTGAGTTGGATTTCAAGATGTAGAGTTATGTAGCTACTGGTGGATCACATTGTAAAAATGTACAAGTATTAATATACTATCATTTGTTTTTTTGTCATATATTTCTAATTCTATGCCACAAGTGGACAAAACATAGGAGAGTCAAATTTATGTCTAAATGTGAATTTAATCTACCATGCCTCATAGAGGATAGTTTTCAACCTTTTTAGTTAAAAACATTCTAATGTGTATTGGACACATCGAGCAACCACAGTTAGTGGTAGATGAATCATAGTTCATGGTATTGGACCCCTTATTCAGAAAATATGATGATTTGAGAACTCCTAATGCCGGAGTATCATGTCAAGGATGTTTATTATGTTATTCCAGGTAAATGTATTATAATGGTGAAACTCACATTTGGAAATGGTTGGACATGATATTGAATTCCCATGGAGTGGGTATGTTTTGTAATGACTCGATGCATGTGAGGCAGCATAATGATTATATGCTAGGTTCTATACATAACCATTGGAAACAACATTAGTCTAGAGTTTACATATGTGGTTTTTCTTGAGTGATCAACGGAATCCTCATTAGTGGATGCATCATGATCCATTAATGATTATTCATCTACAATAGTGTCCAAACTCCACATTAATAAATGAACCAAATATGGTCTAATTGTTTTTTCATATCATTATTACAATGGTTTGCCTTGAAATCAATCTCAGAACATCGTCATTGAAGAATCACTAGGGTCTTGAGTCCATAAATAATTATTTATTATTCCTTTTATGTATTTCTGGTTTAGAAAAGATCATTCCACCTATCTTGACATCATTTAGGGTACACTAAGTGTGTGATAGTTATACTATAAGTTAAAAGTTTTAAATACCCTTCACTTTTTTTAAATAGACAATGTGGGAGTTGCACTGATAACATGGTATCTTTTTGAGGCATTGTTATTTCAATGTGATACCTTATATCCTAAGTAGGAATTACATGTGTGTACTCATGGACACTATAAATTCCAATTAGGTTTCATCTTGAATAGGATTCTACTTTGGGCTCTGTCGTTATTATAGAGATGTGTATGTTTTTTATTTATGTTGATCTCTTCCTTATAAACATAGAGTATGGAATACCTTATTTAATATCCATTTACAATAGTTGATGATTATAACTTAACTATGAACTCTAATTAGGCTCTAATGAGATGTTTGAAAGGTGTTGATCCAAATGTTTTATGGATCAGGTATACACACTAATTTCTACAAAGGAACAACAACATAATGGAATAGGTGATGGTTCAGCTTGGAGAAGTAGTCACGAGATAAATATGCACATAGGTGTATGTGCACGAGGAGAATACATGTTCTCCTGGGAGAATGAAACATGAATCGGGTTATGATAATTCATCCATGTAATTTGATCATTTATTAATATAGTTAGCTAGAACTGGCTTGACTTGTTCTCTTTTGTCTCAAGGAATGTGTTTAGTGAGGAATAGAATCTAGCACATCATCAGGATGGAGTGAGATTAGAGTGAAATGACCTATGATTTTTATTAAATATAAACCTCAACGAGACTAGTTTAGTCAATTGGAAGAATGTATTTGTAAGAAGATAAAGATCATAAGAGACTATTGTTATAATTCATAGAGCATTCTTAAATAGTGACTTCTGATGGTTGGGACGATCATGGATAAAAATTTGTCATCAATTGATAGAGAACATAGTGGTACGTAAAAAGGTAATTTCAATGATAAAATATGTTTATGTGGGATTGTGTCATGAAATATGGGCTTCTGTGAGATTAATACTAACATTTTATTTTTATAGTACGAGTGTTGGCTCGTGTTTTAACAGCTTAACATTCATGTTTTTAAAATGGTTGCATTTATGGATGTTGGGTGTTTGATATTCAATGTGGTCAATTTAATGTAACTTTACCACCCTATTAGATTAGTTGATTATTTCATCCATCCCCATCGCATCATGGGTAATGGAATGTATAAGGTGGGGAGTTTGTAGCATTACATGTTTTTGGACCAGGTAGAATTTCCAAGAGAATTTTAACTTTTCCATTATTGTATGATATTTTTTAATTTTTGGAACCAGATTATGGTTGTAAGGGTTATATTATAAAAAATTATGTTTTGGGACATGTTTTTTTTTGGATGAGGCCCATCTGTTTTGGGAAAACAATATTGTAATAAAGGACAATTGGTATTCTGAAAAATGTTGCCTCTAGAAATTCACATCATGTAAAATTTACATGACGTGAAAGGATATCATGGAATAAATCACGGTTGTGAAGACTGTGGGGGATTACTGAGTGTAATTCACAATGTGAAACCATTTCATGATGTGAATCTAGTTCACTTCCTGAACTTCACAGGGCCTCTTTTAATTAAAAATTGAACAAGGGCATCCCCATTAAATAATTTGTACAAAAGAGGTTCTATGAGGATAGTCAAACTTAATGTGCCTCCTTTATCTCTCTTAGGGATTTTGATATTTCATTTTTTAGGTATCTATTTTTTTATCTTCAATCTCAATGGTTATCCCTCAGTAATCTCTTGACTCTTTTTCCCATTTCTTTTTCCTCACCATCTTCAGTTCAATTTATTTGTGAAAAGTACAACACCTTATATTCTTTGGGTTTGGAAATTAATATATTTTTTTAACCAAACACGATCTATGTAGATATTGTCAACAGATTAGTGACGCATCATAAAAATGAGGTCAATTATCCATATATTTCACCTTGAGTTTCATCAAATTATAATTTACACTATTTTTCAACAAGCTAGTATTTCCATGTGACACCTCTCATAATGGTATATTCATTATGTAGACCCTAATGCATTTTAAAAATATTATCTACATTAATTTGAATAATTTGAGACTTCCCACCACAATTTGGACCACCCCCTTAGGGTGTGTTTTTGAAATTCCTTATTAATTAACAAATTCTATTATTATAAAACCACATGTTGAGGTGGACTATCTTATAAATTGAGAATATACTAAATAAAATACTTAATTGAGATATGGTATGGATACACTTCTCCACCCTATTAATACCTAATAGAGAAACAACATAGTATGGGGTTTTGGTTTTGGTTATGTTTGAAATGTTTAATATCAACTAAATGTGAATAGAATGGTAATACCTTCTCATGTCACCTTTTGATAATTTTAGATTAATACTTTGACTAGTAAATGAGTTTGGAAAACATTTCATCAAATCATTAAGTACATAGACATTATTATTATTTGTATGGAATAGAAAATGGGTGTGGCCCTCATAATGGATACATGACTTGTAATGTGGTGTGTTTTGAAAAATGGCCTCCCTCTTATTTTAAATATAATTAATAAATGAATTATGAATGATTTGAGTGATACATGGGTTCCTCTATAGAATTCATTGAGAAGGCTCATAAGTTGGGGAAAGTATATCATGGTTTAGGGGATACATGGATAATGTTTTATTGAACACCGAGGATATATTCATAGGCTACTTGAGATATATAATCCTGTGAGTGATTTTTTCTCCCCTATGTGGAGTACCTTGTCCAGGATCACCAAAAATATGACTTAAAATACTCATGAGTGATATTCGGATCCAAAATGTATTACCATGGATGGTCATTTTGGAAGTTTATTATATGAAATCCATGAGAAATACCTGGTTCTCTAGGGGTATCCCATCAATGAGCCGAACATGTTATACATTGATGTTATGCCCTGGGTGATAAATAGATTACCACGTTATAATTCCTTAAACATGCTCATGGGAGGATTTGTTCATATACGCCTTGAGAGATACATGAATTTCCATTTTGTAATTCAATTGATTGACTCATGAAGAAGGGATGTTTATATACACCATTGTTGATAATTTGATTCTCATATATAAATAACATGGAAGGACCCATATGAAAAATTAATTAAACTGAAGTGTGTTTATTATTACATAAGACTAGTGTTATATACATATGATACATTCTATACTATGATGCATGGGTAATGTAGCCGGTGTCCCTGAATAGATAGTAGACATCTGTTCAGTTATATGGCCCTACCCAGATTCAGGTCTATAGTTTTAATAACCCTATTTTATGGACACGTGGACTTATAGACATGGGTCATAGAACTATGTTATCACTATCACCATGCCTTCTATTCTTTCCCTTAGTTATTGATAGTGTTTTATATCCCTATAAATATGTATTTACAGATGTTATTATATATATATATATATGGGTATGTTCAGAGGCATCCCATATTAGGCTGATGTTTGTATGGTCGGCCATGTTTTCTTGAGGAACCGAATCTAACTTGTTTGCATTTATTTATTTACAACTATACCTATCATACTAACACAGTAATTAATTTTATATTCCTGAAATGTATGGATTATGAAACCATTGGTTTGGCCTAATGGGTATATATCACACTCTATTTGGGCATCCATTATATTCGGTACCTGAAAATACCTCATAGTTGAACGACCAGGTTCATTGGATTGTGCTCGTGTTGTTATTCACTTACAATGAGATGTGAGTTAGCAGTAAAATACTGATCTAGAGCACAAGCTTAACATGGAGATATCCTTATGTATTTTATTCATTTATTTGTATAATTGTTTCTTTGTATCACCTTTTTTAGTTTTTCTACTATAGTTATGTAGCCTCATCTGGACATGCATGCATCATTGTATATTTGTCTTCAACCATTTTTTCAATTATTAATATTTTTTGATTCCCTATGTGTTATTTACACCACATATGTTGTTTTTGTTCCATTATTTAATATTATATTGTTCTAATCTAGTCATGGGGGTAAATTTTCCCACATTACCATCTTTAGAACCACATTGCTTGTCGGTTGCCCATAGAGTACGGGGTGGTGCGCTTGAGTCCATGTGACTGACCAGCTCGGGGCACCATTTCAGTGGATCCTAGGATAATAAGATTCAATTAATTCCAAGATGTAATACCAAGCTCTATGATTTTCCACCCACTACAATACCAAATATATAATTTCAATTCCATTTATTTATCTTCTTTGTAATAGAAAAAAAAAATTCAATTTATTAAAAACATTACAATAATTGGTATTTATAATTACATTGGTACAAATATTTTATCAAAAAATTCATCAAAAAATTTGATTTAATTATTTTTATGTTCTCTTTGCACCCGTACTCAAAAAGTCATGATCCTGATTCTAGTTTGAAAAACACCCATCACATATAATAGAGTATACCTATATAAAAATAATTATTATTTTATAAATATATATAGAAATACAAAAAACAAAAATATATAAAAATGAATTAATTTAATGTATGTTTTAAACCGAAAAAATACATCTCAAGTAATATCAAGCTCATCGTCTGTTAGATTAACATGTGGTTGATTCCTACATGTGAAAAATCATTTCATTACTATTTTTCTAATATATCAATACCATCTAAGAACATTTTCTTAATTTTGAGTACATAACATTTTTTTGAACTAAAATATCAATTTTATGTTGGATATCTCCCATTTGAGTGATATCATCCACAATCTTTTTCAGATTGATGTGTTGATGAATACAACACATAAACAATAATTTATGGATCATTATACAATAATAGTAATATAATATCATTGGGTTTTTTGGTTTTCAGTGAGTGACATATGGCTTTAACAAATATTAAATTTATAAATAAAAACCACACACTTAGAGACATATCGTTATCTCCATGTATCAGAATGATGTGAGAATGATTTCAACACCTCAATAAATGAAATATTAAATTTTTTTATAAATTAGAAAGACCATATAATTTATTTTTCTATCTCTTTAGTGGATCAAACATGTTTTAAACATATATGTAACTGTTAAACTAAAAGTAGACATTTTATGTCTTGTCTATCACCATATATATCTGATTTACATGTGGTTTATTCAAATGTGAAAACAATATTTATGTACCATTATCATATTATAAAAACAAATACGAATTTTTATGATTAGTATTGACTATGTAACATAATTTTGACCTAAAATGTTAATTCTAAATAAAAATGGGCACATTGAGTCATACTAGCCACATTGTCGGTCCGATTGACATGTGGTGGATTATTTCAAATTGGAAATGACTAATAGATAATTTTCCAAAAAATATAAATATTGTATGAGTGAGTTTTATTGGTTTTCATTAACATGATTTTTTAATTAAAATTTCATTCTTAAACTGAAAACATGAAATATGAGTCGTATCGGTCAAATTAGGTAACAAATTTATATTGAATAAGTTATTACTGAACATTTATTTTTAATTAACCTAATTTAAAAATTTAAATATAATATTAGTGTTTATAATAGGATTTTAGAGAGAATATAATTTTTAACTGAAATTTCATTTTTAAACTGAAAACAGACACTTTGTGTCGAATTGGTTATGTAGTGCCTCAAATAGACATGTGGATAATTTTTATATGTCCCAAATAATTTATGAATCAATTTCCTAAAGTATCAGGACTGTAAATGTTTTATTACTTAGTGGTCAGTGATTAAAACATGTTTTTTACTAAAATGACACATTTAATCTTAAAAAACAAATTTTTATTCCATATCATTCAAACAGTGTATTAGATTGAGGGGTGACTGGTTGTCGCATGTCTTATATGACTAATGGATAGTTTAACTAATGTATAAAAATAGTATGATAGTGTCTTATTAATTTTTATTATGATACATATCATTGGAACAAAAATTCCTATTATAAATAAAAACATACACTTCGAGTCATACCGGAACACTTTGTATTGGAATGATATTTGGTTGGTTGATATATATCAAAAATGAATTGTTGATCATTTTTATAATGTATCAAGACAATTAGAGAGTTTTTTAATGGTTTTCATTGAGAAATACATGTTTTAACAAAACTATCATTTTTAAACTGAAAACATGCTCATTGAGTCAAAATGGTCACATCATGTATTGGATTGAAGTGTGGCTGATTCCTACTCCACAATATTATTTTGGATTTTAACCAAATTTTCAAGATAATTTTACTGTTTTTCATTATTTTTAGTGAGTGGAACACTTTTATCAAAAATATAATTTTTAAATTGAAAACACACAGATTGATATATTCCATAAAAACCACATATCAGATTTACAAGTTATTAATTACAAATTGTCACAAATGATATACATATTATATTCTTTGAGTATAAATAGAATTCTAGTCTGTTTACTCAATTTTCTCTGAGAGAATCATGTTTTTATGTAAAATATCACATTACAAAAGGAAAACACACATATCAAGTCATACTAGTTATACTGTGAATCATATAAAGATGTGGATAATTCCATCACATCACAGTTGACTTATGGACTATTATCATAAATATTGAAAACAATATAAATGTGTTTCCTTGGTTATTATTATGCCACTAATCTTTTGAACAAAAGTGATAATTTTAAAAAAAATAAACACTTTGATTAAAACATGGAAAATGTGTATTAGAATAAATTTTTGTTGATTCCTTTACATAAAAATGATTTTCTGATCATGTGCCTAATTTATATAAATAATATTAGTTTTCTTCCTGATTTTCGACAAGTGAAACAATTTTTTAATAATTATGTAATTATTTAACTGAAAACATGCACTTTCAGTAATACCGATAACCCCATGTATCAAGTTCATATATAGAACATTTCTACTCATCACACTTGAATTATAGATAGATTTCATATAATATGAAGTCAATATGATCATGTTTTATTATTTTTAGATGTGTAACATGATATTAACTACAAATTCATCTGAAATTGAAAACAACCATTTTGATTCATATCACTCACAATGTGTATGGGATTAGCATGCAACATATTTATAAACATAAAAAATAACTTATGGATTGTTTTTTAACATATACATAAATTAATATATGTATTCTTTATTTTTGTTGAGTGGAATGTGCTTTTAACATAAATGATACATTTATGATGAAAACATGCACATCGAGTCATTCAAATTAAACCATGTATCAGATTGATATGTGGAAAATTTTAAAATATCATAAATTTCTTATAAATAATTTAACTAATGTATCATTGACATTCATTTGGGGTATCTTTTTTTTTGGGTACACCACTCATAATTTATACTAAAATATAAATCTTCAACTATAAACATGAACTTTTAGTAATATTGGTCACACTGTGTGTCAAATTATCATTCACCTAATACAAACAGATGAAAACCAACTTATGGAAATTTATAATAAATTATTGAGTCAATCAATACTCTGTTTCTCAGTTTTGAGTCTTTTAATTTTTTTTTTATTAAAATTTTTATTTTAAATAAAAACACACACATTCAATCATACTGGCCATACCATGTGAATGATTGATATGCGAGTAATTATTATATGTCATCATTTCCATATCAAAAATTTTCATAATTAATAACGATAATATGAGATTATTATAGAGGTTTTAGTTAGTGATAAATTTTTTGAACTAAAATTTTACTTTTAAACTAAAAACATGCGCTTTCTATCATAATAGGAACACAGTGACTCGCTGTTTTTTTTGAAGAATTCCTAAGAGTAACAAATTTCATATCGATCAAATTCCTAAATTATGTTGATAACATAGTCTTTTTTATCAATTAATAGTATGGATAGTGTGTTTTGTAGAAAATTGTACATTATAAATAAAAATGATCTGTTTTATTTATACTATCCACATTATGTTGTAGATTGTAGCGTGGATGATTCATATATATAAATACTTATTTATGGTTATTTTTCGTGAATTATCAATAAAATATAGGTTTTTTATCATTGTTTTCATTAACTGAAGTGTGTTTTGAAATAAAATGTTACTTTTAAACTAAAAATAGACACATTGAATCATAATGATCACAGATCATGTCATTTTAATGTTCTATTGATTACTAAAAATCAAATATGATTTATGTATCATTATAATAAACTATCCAGGAAATCCATGAATAATTTCTCATTTTTGAGTCAGTGACATGTGTTTCGAATTAAATTGTCATTTTAAATCAAAATACACACCTTCAATAAAATGAGACGAACTATGTGTCATATTGAAATGAAACAAATTATTACACCCCAAAAAATGACATATGGATAATTCTCTTATTTTATAATGAGAATCTAACTGTTTTTATTAGTTTTGTGTATGTGTTCATCTGTTAAACTAAATATGTTATTTTAAACTAAAAACACATACATTGAGATATTCTGAGAACATTGCGTGTTGAATAAATGTGTGTATCATTTCTATATGCCAAAAAAAATTATTGATCATCTCTCAAAAATATATTGAAAATATAAGTTTATTTTTTACTTTTTTTAGTATGTGTCACATTATTTTAACTAAAATTTCATTTTGAACTGAAGACACAATAAAAATTCGTACTAAGAACAATGTACATTTGATTGATGTTAGGTTGATTCCCACATGTCCCAATTTATTTATATTTTATTTTTATTACATTATAAATATTTTTTATCTATGTTTTCTATCCATGTATGTTTTTAACTAAAATTTAATTTTAAAATGAAAATAATCAATTCGTATTAGATTGGGAACACCTTTTGTCAGATTAATGTTCTGTTGATTATTACATGTCACTAGATATTTATAGATTCTCATTCTAAATTATAGTTAAATATAGACATGTTTTATTATTTATTAATGAATGGAATGTGTTTTGTACTAAAAAGTCTTTATTAATTGAAAATATTCACTTTAATCTGTACCTTCCACATTATATTCTAGCATGATGTTTGGTTCATTCCTACACATCAAAAATGAAATATGTATTGTTTTTCAAAATTATTACGATTATTTGATCTTATTTTATCGATTTTCTATGATTGGGTCTTATTTTAAAATTAAATTTCACTTTTAGATAAAAACAATCGGGTTCAACCATTCCATCCACATTGAATTTTATATTGATGTGTGTCTAATTAATTTCTAGAAAAATGAATTATGATTCATTTTTCGAAATTATCATGATAATATAACTTTTTGTTGGTTATTATTAAGTGATGTATGTTTTGAACTAAAATTTCACATTTAAATTAAAATATACACTTTAAATGAATTAGATTGACCATGTGATAGATTAACATGACAATTATTTTGATGCATCCCAAATGGATTATAGATCATTTTCCATGTGTATCATTATAATATGAGGTTTTATAATAGTTTTTACTGGGTGAAATAAATTTTGAACTAAAATGATTCATTTAAATATTATATAACCACTTTTTTTCTCACTAGGTATAACATGTTCTAGGTTTATGTTTGTTACAATCATACACATAGAAAACTATTTATGGGTAATTTTCTTAATGTATCAAAATAATTTACCAATGTTTTATTGTTTTCAATTTTGATTCATGTTTTTAACTAAAATAAAATTTTTAAAATGAAAACAAGAACATCAATTCATTAATAAATTTTAAACAGACAATAAAAACATATAAAAAATATCTCTATAAATATAACCAATAGTACATAAGTGAATCATCTTGGTCAAAATAGTTTTTAATAATTGATTTTTTTCTATGAATTGTGTGCTATTTTTAGAGAATTGAATGGTTTGAGAAAAATCAAATCTCAAAAAAGTTCATTATTCATAATATCTATGAAAATTAACTAATCAGTTGATAAAAACGATAAGCAAAATAACAAAAATAAATGTAGATAAAATAATAAGAAAATTAACAGTATTATTAATAAGAAGACACATCATTCTAATGTCTTTATACATTATGATACTTTATTTTTCTTTCCACTCATTTCTAAAAATATATAATTACTATTTTAAATACCTGGTTTTGTCAATATCAAGGTGGTATTGGATAAATATAAACAAAAAATTTCAAAAAAAATATTTTCAATGAAAATAAAATTATCATTTTAAATAACTCGTTAGTGATTCGAGTTTATTCATAGAATATGATATCTATTATAAATTTGTAAATATAATGACCACACACTTTTCCATTATTTTATTTCAATCGCTACATAAACATTTGAATAAATAAATAATATGTGTTTATATATGAATAGATGGTGAAGAATAATTATATATACCATAATACTGATCAATTTTTAGGATTTGATATAATTCTATTTCTCATTAATCACCCACTTACCATGATTATGATGATATTTAAACAATTACCTATCATAATAAATCCATAAAAATAAATATAAAACATATAACATGAAGTTAATTTGTGAAATATTGAATTTGTTTATTACTAATTGATAAATGGTGTCCTTTATTTTCTATTTTTTTATTATAGATAAATTGAAATAAAAAATTCAAATAATCATGTATCTAAATTAATTTCAATGAGAAAAATTATCTCTATAAAAAAATAAAATGTAATATGCAATGAAATAAATTAAAATATATTTTATAGGATTATACTATATATTTTTCCCAAGTATCATGGGTATTAAGAAGAGTTTCCCATCTATATGATTCATATAAATAGTTGCAGCTAAATGGTCAACTATTTTTAATTATTTATCTTCTAATGTTGTTTTTTAGAGAAGTGATGTGAGGAATAATGAGTCAAAAATAACAAAAAATGTTTTCTCTTCAAATATTATTGATATATATGCCCAAAAATAATATGACCAATATTTAATTATAATTCAAATAGTGGACCACTATTTGAGAAAAACATTATGAAAATAAACTTCATGTATGTGTTTAAAAATAAATCTTATAGCCATAAAAACATTAGGACATCATATATATTCTATAGAACATAATAGCCTATAATGGTAACATTGTTGGTTTTTTATTTAAAATCAATTTTGTTCATTTTATCCTCTTTTAAAATTTTATCCATATGATATTTTAATAAAATTAAATGTAGTATTTTAAAGAATGGGGTAAAGTAAAACTATGAAATTATTTTCAATTGAATTCTTAAACCATAGATTTTATGATATAAACTTTTATCTCCCATTAATTTTCAATTTCATTAATTTCAATACTCAATTGAATAAAGTTTTTTATATTTTTAATATAAAAAAATAAATTTTAAATGATATAACTCATAGTCATTATGTATTCTAAAACATTAAATTTACATTCTATGAATGCTTCAGAAGGATGTTTGACTATGTCATCCTAGATTCCATCAAGGAGAATATATAGCTTGATTCTCAGATCATCGACTACTATTATTTATTTATTTACACAGGTCTCCTTCTATTAAACATGATGTCTGATAGATGTGGAATTTAATTTTTATTCAAAAATAAGTATATAAGAAAATATATATTATAATGTTTCATTTCATGTCACATAATATTTTTAAAGTACATTTTAAATAAATTTCTTTTATTAATGTGAATTCTATCCTATCATTAATTTATGGTAGTGATACAATGGATTTTATTCATGCTTTTAATTTTCATCAATGACTTTTCTTCCATAGATTAACAATTCTAAATCAGTGTAATTAATATATGTATTTTTAAATAAAATATTTCTATTCAAATTGTACGTAAAAAAGTAATATCCTCATAATGGACAACAATCAAATTCCATGTTTCTTGGTTAATAATTTGTGCATTTATATATTGTGGGTGGGTTTTTACAATCCCTTCTGCATCCCTCGTATAAATCATTCCTTAAATTATTTGAAATGATCTATAATGATTTCAAACATCTGTTAATCAGAAAAATCAGTTCATAGTAATCTGGTATAAATTACCCCTTCAAGGGATAATGAATAGTACATCAACATTTCATTATTTTATTTTATAGTAAAATAGATAAATTGTATCATATTGTAACCTTAATCTTTTTCCAAATTAGTACCTTAATCATAGTTAAAATAATGTACCACATATCTACATCAATGGTCATATGTATTCAAGTTCTAACAAAAATTTATATGATTAAAATTAACTTGTATCTAATGAAATATTGTTACCTTAAATTTTATTATATGACCATTACCTTATTTTTAAGATAAAAAACATAAAATTGATACAATACCAGATCCAAATGGTTTATATCATGGAAAATATAATCTCGTACATCACATGATCATAATAAAACATTTATATAATTTATATCTTTCTTCATTATACTCCCAAAATCTCTCACATTGACTTTTGTAAATTTAATCACCTGAGTAGATACACAAAATAATGGTGTGACCTAAAATTCTAGTAAGTAGAGGAATAAGGGACATGAATAAATGGTAAATGGGTGATAATAATCAACATCATCATATCATATGTGTAATATCATCATCATAATCATGAGATAAACATTTCATAAAGGCATGAAATCAGAAATATTCAGACAAATGAAACATCATATTATTGTGGTCAAATTCCATAAATTATTGTAAACAAATTTAAAATCATGGTCACTCATAACATATGTGAATATATAATATAATCATGATTGTGAATGTGGATGGAATCATGTTCTTGTACAAAATAGAAAATATCATGTCATATATCACATTGCCTAATGCATTGGAGGTCTATATAATATTGATCTCTCACATCACAATATAAAATGCTCATAATAATGCATGCCATGTGGGAAATGAACAATTATAATATTGAAATATACCCATGGAAACAAATGGGTTTCATAAAGGTTTCATAAATTATAATTTCTTTTATATCATTTATGATATCTAACTGAATGGGGGAAATTATATTTTCTCCTAAAAGATCATCATTCCTCAATGGATAAGATAAAAATACAAGGGGAGTCAATGAGATGTTTTTAAAAAATATATTCTCTTTGAAGAATATTTTTTTTGATTATTTAACAGTTTGGAAAGGAACAAATAGATATATACCCAATTAGGGAAGGAAATTTTATTGAAAGGAAATTATGGGGTTATTAAAAGAATATCCAAAATGAAAATAATTTGAAATATGAGATAACGTGGAATGGGTTTTGGTTCAGGAACCCTATTATATTAAATCCCACATTATTTCTACCCTTTTATTCTTACTAAATAATAAACATATTTTTTTTAAAAAAATGTAAATATATGTGAAATAATTTTATTTTTATCAAAATATTTCAATTATAATCATCAAACTCCATTCTTTAATTAGATTTGTTATTGTTGAAACTTTTTGATATCATATTTTCTTTAAAATATCTCATCTTACGTAGATTAATGATATCTATTTATTTAAATTTATACATTATTCAGATTATCTTCAAAAGATTAGAAAAACATATATCAATATATTTTTATATTTTTTTATAATTTTATATAATAATCAATATTGTTGTCATAATTCGAGAGTTTGCAATGTCCTCATGGGGGGTTAGCCAACCGATGATTGTACATTGTAAAAAGAGGGTGAAGAAGAAGTACGCTATATAACTATGATATAAATAAAATAATTATATGAGTTTAAATTAATTAAAATTATTTTAAATTACTAATCGATTATTTTTATTTGATTTGTGTTTGAAAGGCATTGATAAAAATAAGAAGATAAGTAAAAAATGAGATAAAGAGTAAACAAAAACATACACCCTTATTGATATTGCTTCATTTATATGGATCTAATATCCTTGAATTATTTGATTTGAGTGTATAACAACCTAATAATAACATAAATATTCATTACATTAATTTTTCAGAATAATTAATACATTATAAAAATTGATGCCCAAAGACCGTATTTGTTTAGTGCGATTGGAAATAATGAAACATAAAAACGGATACATAAGAGAGTTATATTGTCTCCCACTAGGTTCTACAATTCTATCACCAATGTTAGACATATTGTACATGAAATATATCTTCATAACATGGGAAAAGAAACATAAAAATGGGTGACCTCAAATACTCCATAAGTGTAAAAAAGAAATACATGCTAACATAATTAATTTCATAAGCTTTTGAGAATATGATCATGAAAATTGAAGATCATACCTTACATGTAAAAGATCATAAATATGAATCATGGAATAATGAATATTATTTCATAATACATGAATAATAATTTAATAATGACCATATTCTATGAAATAATGAAATAGGAATAAATAATGGAATTTTAGTGAACCTATAAGTAAATAATATTATTTCTACTATAGTCATGGAATTACTTCCTTAGTCATCATAGTAGTCTGGGATCACTCCACAAACCATATTGTTAGTCATGGTTCACACCCATGCCCATATTAGTATCATGTGTCCCATCCTCTTACCATCTTGGTAGTCATGATTCAGTCCCATGGTCATCTTATTAGAATGATTTCACTACTCATACAATATTGTTAGATATGATTCACTCTCATGTACATCTTAGTAGACAAGGTTCACTCCCAACACTATTTTAGTCCATATCAGAAGGTGAAAATCATTACCCAATGAATTTGAGGGATATATAAGTCCTATCTATTTCATAATTAAATCACATATACACATTCCAAAAGATCATAAATAGTCATACCATAACCTATGAAGTAAAATGGATGTCTTAACCATGTAATAATATCATAACCATTCAAAAATGATATAGGTTTCATAATCATTTTATCAAAATCATAACCCATGAAAAAAATGAGTTTCCAAAGAATATAACCCATGGGAGGGATATGGGTTTCATAAACATCATTCCAAATAAACATAAATAGTTGAGATATATATTATGAATGAAAAATTGAATCATTTCCCTATAAATTCATGAGTAACACCAAAATATGTACTCTTAGATTAGCAATAATTTTGAAATATCGTTTAAAACGATTTTTTGGGGAAAATTACCATTCTAATTAGAAAAATTGTTTTCTAAAAATTAATTCTTTTCAAAACCATTGAAATTAAATAATCATTAAATCTAATAAATTATTATTTACCAACATTTTTAAATAGTTTTACATTGAAAACATATTTAAAAATTATAATTAATTATTGAAAATATTTTGAAAACTGTATCATTTATAATACATTGAGAACTTATAATTAAATATTAAAAATTGTTTTAAACCCATTTCTATGAAAATAATTTGAAAATTTATAAATAATATTTTACAAAAATTTATTACCTTTTTACTTGAAAACTTTTGTAAAAATATTTTAAATATTTTGAAACCGTTTTTAGAAAATAATTTTAAAACATATATGGATACCTTGAAAAAAAATTGAAACCATTTATCTTTAAAATACATTAGGGAGCAATGAAAAGGTTATGAAATCAATTTTACTTGAAAACATATGATCTAAGCTTGAAAAAATTTTGAAAATCCATTTTTCTTTGAAAATTATAAAATAAGATAGAAAAAATTTTTAATTCATTTTTAATGAAAAATAAAAAAAATAGATTTTTCAGAATATTAGGAGAACATTAACAAAAATAAACATTCAACTTATTAAATGATGAATCATTATAATGATATCCATCAAAGTGGATGAAATTCGTTTAGATCGAACATTCCTTTTTCCATCGTAAAATGTATAAAAAAGGGCCTCAATTGGAAAATGAAAAGAAGATTATTTTTTAACCATTTTTTCAAAAAAAAAACAATTGTATAAAATTTATTTATTTATTATGGAATTATATTATAATATTTTTGGAAACATTTTAAAGAATATGGTTGAATGGAATAATGATTTCAGACTAAAGAGATATGTATACTCAAACTTTATTAAAAACACTTTCTTTGTCATATTATTTACCAAATAGTAAAAAAATGGTATCAGTACATTGATATATATCGAATAACTAGAGGTTAATAAAATTCATGATATTTTAGGATATATGGACCATAATTTTTCATCAATAAAAGCATAATCATAATCAATTTTGATAAACAATGAGATTATTACAATAAACACTCACCACTAGGTACCATTGAAAAAAACTCCCCATGTAAGGTAATAAAATTTCATGATGACATGAACACGATAAAAATAATGATATTTATCATATAATTTTTAAAATATAAGTATATGAACCTCGAAAATGAATTTTGTTGTATAAAAAAAAGTTTCCCAAAGAATAAAAAATGGGACAGCATTGCCAATATAATTAGGTTAATTTTGAAACATTAAACCCTGGAATGAATGTTCATAGAATGGATATGCAATTAAAAATATATTTAATAATAATATTAATATAATACATTCATTAGATGTATACACACCACACAAATATAATGAGTATAGAATAAGGCAGTAATATCAGGAAAATAAATAGTTAGATTTTATTCCTTTCCATTGTGTCTTGACTTTCTTCATACTCATACAAGATTACTCTATAACAAAATTATGACTATTAAAAATATTTTAATGAATAATTTTATTATATATAAAACCATATAGGGTTGTATTATAACCATATGTTACCCACTTGTTATCAATTCAATGTTAAGGATTAACATCACGTAATATCCATTTTGTTCTTCACACGTGTCTTAATTTTTTATAACTTTAGTCCTTATACTTATTTAAGGATTAATCAATTTTAAATCAGGATATAAATATCATTTATATTCATAATATTTGTATTATAATAATCTATAAAATATATAAGTATGAAATTCAATACACCAATAATGGATACGGTAGGTCTTACATACACATGAATGTTGTTTCCGACTTGTTGTCGTATTAAAAGAAAGAGAAGAAATTTTCTAAAAGTGTGTATATATAATTATATGTATATATATTTATTTTAGAATCATTATCATATCATATATATCATATATTTTCAGAAAAACACATCCTTAATAAATTCCATGTAGTGTGTGAAAGAATCACATCGCTTTGTGAGGGAGGTAGTCCACATATCCACAAATGAAATTATCATATTTACATGACATAGAAAGTATAAATATATAAATTTTAATGTAATTCAATAACAGAATAGAAAATATAAATATCGAATATGTTATATATAAGAATATTTTGAATCAAAATGTTCACCATGAGTGGTGGTAATGAATAATCATTGTTTCGTGTGGTGGTAGTCTATACACATAAATAATATGTTCGTTATCCATTAGATGGATGTGTGTGCAAGTATCGGTCAAACACTTGGATAACAACATCATAGAATATTTAAGATAGTATTTTTTTTATAATCATGGAATATGGAATTTTTAGGGGTTGAGAATGAAAATAAGATAATGGGTCTTGAGTGATGATGTTACCACTTCTTTGGGTAACTCGTAGTTTTCATAGAAGGGGTTCCATAGATTTTTTTATACTAAGAGAAAATATTAAAATAATAAAAGAGGTATTTTTAGGATATATTTTATCTGGTATTGGTCAATCCAATGTAGCATGATATGTGGGACGAAGATGGATGGGAGGAGGCCATTTTATAGAGAAGGATGAGTTTCACTCATGTTGATTATTTGAGAAGGAATTATACCAAAATTGTTTACATTAATAGTGGATCCAATAACTATTAAAATTCAATTAATTTTATGTAAGGGTAGAAATATTTTCACAAAATGGATTTTTGAAAAGGTTCTAGGTCATTTATGCCATTAAGATTAATGTTTATTCTTTTTTCATTCTTAATTTTACTTAATTTTTTTTAACTAGATTAATTACATTCACTAATATTTTTGTTATAACACAAAGTTAATCTTATTAAAAATTATGAATTTTGATGATCCCAATTATGTAATCAATATTTCAAAATTCAAATAATATAATGGGTTGAAATTAATTTAAATATAATCATATATATGGGACGACAATTCATGTTTTAAAAGTAAAAATGTATTTATGTTTACAACATTATTATATTCAATTTAAACATGAAATTGATTTCATTTATCCAAATTTTATTATATTATAAACATTTAATCTAAATATTCTTTTAAAAAATAAAATTTTAATTTAACAATATAAATAAATTCAATGGAAATGTATTCTTCAATTAAAATTCATCATTTTTTACTATTCATTAGAATGAGAATATTTAAAGAAAAAATCCATAAAATCACCATAACATAATTTTTATGTCACTATTTCAAATATAAAGTTATTTTTTACCATTATCCATTATAAAATATACAAAAGTTGTATTTAAAATAGTTTCCCCATTAAAAGGTGGTAAATGAGGTTTAAAAAAAATACTGTTTTTTGTGATGTTGGGTGTGTTTTTATCATAGGTTTATAAAATCTATTAGATTGAATTAAAAAATATTTTAATATATTATAGATATATATATATATTAATTCAATATCACAATATAATATTAATTAATTTAATTTATTGGGATAAATTTTTTTAAATCATAAAAAAAAATTTATATAAAAAAATTTCCATTACATTCAATTGGATATTAAATTTAATTTTAATTAAAATGTAACTAATTAATTCAACAATGAATTTTCATAATATATTTAATCCTATTCAAAATATCATCTTAAAAATAATCTTATATATTATTATATAAAATAGTAATATTTTTTATCATATATTATTTTTCGGTAACACTCGCTGTTGCGTGTTACCCAAGACGTCATGGATAGTCAATCTTGTGGGTAACATAATCTAACATCAATGTTATTATAGAAATATATATATATATATATATATTGAATGAAGTGAATTATTATCTTTGTATTACATATGATTCAATAAAAACTTTAAAAAACTATTTCTTGTGTTGGAGGAAATGAAAAACATAAAAAATTATAAATTAATTTGAAAACATATATTTCACAAAATATAAAGGTTTTACATTCTACACCCAATAAAAATAGTTTCTCCATTAAAATTTTCTGGGTTATTAATATTGTGACACTTCTTTTACATATATATATATATATATATTACATCAAAATTGAATAATATTCATTACAAAATCCAACAATACATGACAAGACTGTATGGGTATAGTGTCTTTAGAAACTAGATAAAGAACAACTAGTTTATAAGACATTTACACTATCTCACACTTCCTACTACATAACTAGACCCATTTTTTTCTTATATCACTTAATACCCTTCATCATGACCTGGGGAAAACACACAAAATAAAGGGTGAGCTCGGATTCTCAGTAAGGGTAACATTGGAACTATCAATCATATCATAATAAAACGCATAAGAACATATATATTTAAAACTAATATCCTACATCTGAAAGATTGTGATATCATGCCTTGAGAAAAATCAAAACAGCTCACAAGAATCAATGAATGTAATCTCATAACTGAAATTCCCCTACTAAATCGATCTCAATCCTTATTACAGCCCTATATTACTAAACAGAGATCATTTCTCATTACAGAACTATATATATAATGGGATATAAATTATTCCCCAATTCATTTTAAGGTGATATAGGTACCAACTAGATCATAATTAAATAATTCTTACGTTCCCTACAAAAATATAAATCATTCAACAAAACAAAACCCTTGGAATTTAATGGTTTTTTAAATATCAATCCATCATAACATAATCCCTGAAAAACAAATGGATTTCTTAAATATAATTCAATCACAAAAAAATCAAATCACATTAATAATTAGAATATTATACTTGAAACATATCATTTTTAAATAATGTCATTTTAGATGGAAAATATTTTTGAATAAAAAATTGAAATTAATTTTTGAGTAAAATTGCATTTTTTCATCAAAAATGTTTCTTTTCTATGAATTTCATAAATAATTAAAAGAAAATATTTTATTAGAAAATAAAATGTAAAATTGTTTATTTTATATATATTTAAAAAAATCACTATAAAAATTTCTAAATCTTTTCATGCTATAAAAGATAAATGAAAACATTCTTTTAATATTATTGTCGGAAAGTCAAAACGTACCTCATACGGAAAACAACTAAAGATTTAATTCATATCATTCAATAAAAATTATATAATGACTAAAATTAACTTTAAACAAATATATAACGATTTAAAGAAAATTTTTTATTACCTTTTTTTGATTCATGGGCATGGATGATAAATATAACAAAGTGAATACATACGTATAAACAATCTCAGAAAATATTGAGATTACAAAAATTATTACTTACCTTAGGTATGATTTCCATTGTGTATATCTGAAAATTAGTATATAATAATTTAAATATTTTCATTAGCTTATTTCATAACGAAATTCATTTTTATAAGGTTATATATTTTTATATTATCATATGTTTGTTTATAATATTCCATTGTTACTCAGTATTTAGGTATTGAATACATCATTTTCTTATGCATGTTTTATTGGATATGTTCTTGTTCTTCTTATTATGATATAGTAATATCATTTATAGATTGATATTAGTATAATATATATTCTATTTATTCATTCATTTCTTTTATATAATCATGATTTAATAAATATCATGTAGATTTAATCACATCGCATCGTGGAGATGGTATGTCTTACATATACATTAGCAATGATATAAGCCCCATAATTGTTAAATGGTGTTGAAGTGGATGAGGTATAATATTTGAATATAAATAAAAGGTTATAATGATAATATATAGTTATTTGATTCCAACATTATACCCATCTAAATATGGTGGTGGTGAAAAACATTTTACACCACGGTGTAGAGACTGTAAGTCGTACTTATGCACTCGTGGAGATTTCATTTTTTGTAAGATAGATAGAAGGTGGAAAATGTGTATTTCATAATCCTAATAAAATCTATTTATATAAGTGATAATTATATTTTTACTTTATAATGAAATAACCTAGGAAGAGAAAGTAGTAGAAGAGAGAAGTTGGAAAGAATCTGTCGAGGAGATAGCCTCTTCTTCGACGCACTCACTCTAAATCTCTACTAAAACTACTAGAGTCAGACTTTAATGAACAAAAAAAATAATCAAAATGATAATAAAAACCTTAAGAATGGAAACATTCAGTATATATATGAGCATTGCATCAATATGAGTTGTCTAAAAATTACCAAGGATGTACTCTTTTATAATGTAGGTGAGGGGCCCTTTTGGAAACTCCAAAGATATAAATTTATAGAAAAATCATTTAACATAATAAAACCTCCAAAATGTTACAATTTAAAATATGATATTAGATAAGTTTGTAATATCATTAACTAATAAATTTTAGACATGTATTTCTATCATTTTAAACCTTATCATTTTAATTAACACTGAGTTTCTGATTTTAGTTTTTAACTAGGGTAACAAATATTTCAATATTAAATGTGTGAAATATTTACATATCTGATGTAAATTAGAAAATAAATAAACAATAAATAATAATTTTTTAAAATAATAATTATTATATATTTTTAAAAATGTATTATTAATTTTAAATAATTTTATAAAACATTATTTTGATAAAGAATCAATAATGTCAATTTTGATATTATTCAATTCATTGATTTTTAAAAATATTTAGATACCTTTTTAACATCAAAACACCTACTTTATTTTATTACTAAGAGATAATTTATTCTATAAAATTCATTGGATAAATTAATTAGTTGAAATTATATTTATTTTATTATTTTTTTAATATTTATATGATATTTCAATTAATAATGTAATTATTAAAATAGTTTTGTGTAATTATTTAATTGATTAATTTTAAAAAAATTAAAATAAAATATAATGAAAAATATAAATACTCTATATTTTATAATTATACTTATAATCAATATATATCTTTTTGACAATCCATCATTAAGAATGTTATACTTGTTAAAACATGAATGTGATATGTGTATCATCACTATAAACAAAATAATATAAGTTTCATAATCTCTTTAATTTTGATCAAAATGGCAAATAAATAGACCCTTATATGGTTATGGTCGACATATACATGTTCAATTAGATATTTTAATGTTTTATTATTTTTTTAATTGTTATTATCATTTAAATAATAAATATTGTGTTGATTTCTCATCAATTAAATAATTTCTGCTTCATTAAAGTATAATTCTTTAAAGAAATTATTTATTTCACAAAAATTATTAATATATTACTATGATAGATAAACTCAATTCATATTTCAAATAATTATTTCTAATTTAATTCATCTTCTATACAACCATATATTATAAATTATATAGTTATTAAAATTTTATTGAGGAATATTTTCATTTTCCATCAACAAATTAAATTAAATGCTCTAATATCATCATAGTAGATTCAAATTGACAAAATATCTACCAAGGATTTTTTATGTCTAATCGTACTCATCCAGTGAAATTAGGACATGTTTTGGGGTAGTTTTATAATATTATTTTTAATCGTAATGACATGATTTACCATTTTACTATATTAATAAAAATTACTGAAGTTATTATTCATAAATCCAAAAAATAAAATGATGATATTTACATAAATTGGACCTAATAATTCCAACCATTTAGTAAATTTTTAAAAATATAAATCCAATATGTTGTATAATTGAATTTAAAATTAGTCTTGTTTTTTGGAACTAGAAAACGTGTATTAAAAGTTAAAACACGATAAAAAATGAAATATTTTTTACATATAAAATCAACAGAAAAATTAATATCAACGACCTAAATTATATTAAATGATAAAAACAATATTCTATTTATAATTTAATTAAATTAAATTATATAATTTTAAGATTTAAATTATTTTTTTGAGAAATATATTTTCCTAATTAAAATTTACAGTATTTCTACTTTTCATCAAAATTTGAATGTTATCAAAGAAATATAAAAAATAATCCAAAGTAAATTTTTATATCTTACTTCCAAGAAGAGATTTAATTTTTCAAATTAGATTTATTAATGTCTCAAAATCCTAATTTCAAAGGGGTTCTCCACTAAATGGAAGAAAATTACCTTTTGAAAATTATAAGTTTTAACAGATCAAATTGGATTTATTCATACAATATGAAAAAAATATATTTGATGAAAATAAAAATACTTTATTATCTATGTAACATGAATATTTCATTAATTTAATTTAATAATAATAATTCACTAAATTTATTAATATAGAAATATATATATATAATTGTATTATATTTTTTCATAAATAATTGTAAGCCAATTGATTCACCATACATTTTTATAAGATATGAATATTTCTTCATGTTAACCTAACGAATTTGTTATAATGGTAATTTAAAAAAAGTGTGCCTTGCTGTTCATTTAGACTCACAATTATGTGAAATGAAATATATTGAAAAATTGATATTACGTAAAGAAAATTTTTTCTTTAAAACATTTGGTTGTTAAATTATACCCCATTAAACAAAATTTTGTCCTCAAAATTCATCAATTGGATTAAAAAAAATGAGGATACCTTTTCCTTATCACATCCTCAAGTTCCCACAATGCTTCCTCAATTTTTTGGTTATACCATAAATAATTATCCAAGTGACTGGTCTTGTTACATAGATATCTTCTAGTATGATCCAGAATCACTATTGGTTTTTGTTCATAAGAAAGATATTTCTCTAGAGGAATGACTATTAAGTTAAGTACATGTGAAGGATTTGGTATGTACATTCTCAAGAGAGGCACATGGAACATGTCATGAAAATGAGAGATATTTTGTAAATTTTATTATTGGTAAGATACCTTCCCAACACGATCCAAAATTTCAAATGGGAGAATACACCAAGGGAATATGTTTCATTTCTTACCAAATCTCACTACTCCCTTCTAATAAGATATTCATAGAAACACCTTGTCACCAACATCAAACTCTATATATTTTTATCGCTTTTCAGCATTAACATTTTTTCAAAATATAAAGGATCTTATATTACTTGGAGTAGATCTACTCTTTTCAGTCATTTCATCACTAATATTAGGTCCTAATAACTTTCATTCAAAACCTTCATCCCAGAACGATAGATTTCTTCACTTAATTCAATATAGAGAATGATAAAGAGCTATTTGAATACTGGAGTGAAATCTATTTTTGTATCAAAATTCACAAAAGGTAGGTTTTGACCCCAACTATCTTTCAAATCTATATATCATGATCTTAACATTTTTTCTAAGTTTTGAATGGTCCTAGTAGGCTCGATATCTGTATATGGATGATAAGTAATGATAAAACATAACTCTTTGTCCAGATCCTTTTGAGGAATTTGGAAGAAAATTGATGAAAGTTTCATATCCTGATCCAATATAATATAAAGTGGATCTCCATGATATATTACCACTTTATTTATATATATTTTATCAATATGATCTAGAAATAAATCCCCTATAATATCAATGAAGGGTGGAAACATTGTAAAGCGATCAACTATAAACCGTATATTGTTATTGGATTTATATGTTTTGGGTAGTCTAATGGAAAATTTCATGGTGATGTTTCATCATATCCATTCTGGTATGGGAAATGACTGTAACTTCCCCATACAATTTTCTCTTATAGAATTAACATACTAACAAATGAATCATCACGAGGAAAATTAAAAAACAATGCTTTTCATTCCTTACCTCCATAAATAATCTATTAGGTCCATGTATATCATAGTGCTTCCAAGATTAATTGAGAATGAATAACAATGATTCTCATCCAATGGCTCCTTCATTAATTCTGGTATGGTAGTAAGAAAAACTTGGTTCTTGAACCATATTAGTCTATCTCAATTGTCACGACCCGTCCTCAGGGCCCGTGCCGTGACTACCCCAAGCCCGCCTTCCATAGGATAGGGGCTGGCGACTAGCACCAAAGGCATAAATCCCGATAACTGGGAAGGCATTTCTTTTATAAAAGTAACAAAACATCACAGAGTACAAAAGGAAGTAAACACTAAGTAAACTGAGTACAACAGAGTGCTGAAAGTAAAAAGGGGCCAGAAATACAAGCCCAACTGTAAGGTAAAAGAAAAGACAAAACGGCAGGAAGGTGTCAAGAAGCTCCTGGATCGTCCTCCGGAGTCCCTACCTGAAGGGTAGGTATAGATGTCCACCTCAGCTCCGGGTACCATCTCGTCATAATGTCCACCTCCGAGTACCGTCTCATCGTCATGTCCACCTCCGGGTACCGTCTCGTCATGAGGTCCTCCTCTGGGTAATGTCTCCCCGTCACGTCCACCTCCGGGTACCGACTCGCTCAACAAGCCTCAGCCTCGACCAGCGTTGTTCGTCGTCTGCATCCAACAAAACGAAGTGCGGGCATAGCCCGTGCAGGGGTGAGTATAACGATACTCAGTAGGGACCCTGAGACCCTTAAGGTCTCACTATAACCAACAAGGATAACCACAAAGAAGATCTCAACAGATAACCTCTACTTAGGTATATGCCCATACATATACCTAAGTTATCAAGTAACCCATCTCAATCATGAGGAAACAAAAGGATTATGAAATCAACGGATAACCACTACCCAGGTATATGCCCATACATATACCTAAGTTATCAAGTGACCCATCTCATTCATGAGGTAAACACAAAGGTCAAAGATTCAGCTCAAACCAGGATTTTCATTATCGAAACCGTAACTGCTGTAGAGCTCCGTCTCTGGAGTGTACAGTGGACCTGTCACAACTCCGAGGTACTGCTCACTAACCTAAGACTGCTGATGTACTCCACCTATCGAGTACCGCGGGCCTGCCACCTCACGTAGTAGTGCTTCCTGCCGCGGTCTGCCACCCAAACATAGTAGTGCTCCCCCCTTATAGCCTACAGAGGTACTTCTCCTGTCCAGTACCGCGGGCCTGCCACCTCACGTAGTAGAGCTTCCCGCCGGGGTCTGCCACCCAAACATAGTAGTGCTCCCCCCTCATAGCCTACAGAGGTACTCCTCCTATCGGGTACCGCAGGTCTGCCACCTCACATAGTAGTGCTCCTCCGCTGTGGGTCTGCCACCTCACAAAGTAGTGCTCCCAACTGGGCTATGTAAGTCACTCCGAATCGAATCGGACAAGCAGTCTTCAGGTCTCAGCCGGCTACACGGTCTCCGTACTCCGCACGCTCGTCTCCAGGAGGGTCCGCTCCATGAGCTACAGGTCTATACTCCAAGTATCACAAAGTCCCACGAAGAAGTATCTAAAAGGATCACCTCGTCATAGGGGTCTCAACACAACAGATGGCGCGTCAATCGGACGCCCGGTCTGTGAGTTATTAGCCTTTTCGTCCCAGGGGCCCGGTTGGTTTCATGTACGAACCAACCCGGACGTATCTCAACTGTACCCCGAACTCTCATGGGGTAAACTCATAGGGACTGTTTCTCAAAGGGATCACCAATGTCGCTGACGGTTCGTCAAACGGACGTCCTGTCTGAAAGATATCAGCATTTCCGCTCCAGGGGCCCGGTTGGATTTCGGTATGATCCAACCCGGCCCAAAACCAACTGCATCCAAAACATGGGCGGAGAAATCCAAAAGTTCCGTCTCATCGAGACTAAAACAACGAAACAGACGACGCGTCAATCGGACGCCCGGTCTGTTAGTTATTGGCTTTTTCGTTCAGGGGCCCGGTTGGTTTCGTGAGCGAACCAACCCGACCGCACTCCGACGGCATCCAAACCTCAAGCGGAGTAAGCCAAAAGATCCGTCTCACTTAGAGGAAACCATCAAAGTCGACGGCACATCAATTGGACGTCCGAAACTCAAGATATGAGCGTTTCTGCTCCGAGGGCCCGGTTGGCTTCGTGTACGAACCAACCCGGCCGAACCCAAAGTTCTCCGAAACCTTGAGTGTAATATACTGAAATAACCGTCTCAATCCAAAGATCGCGTTGCCGCTGACGGCTCATCAAACGGAGGCCCGTAGATCATGTTACGGGCATTTGACCGAAAACGGGTGTCCGGGTCCGGGCCGACCGGGTCCGACCACCCCCCCCCCCGGTCGGCCCGAACCGGATCGACCCGACCCAGGTCCGACCCGGTCGGCCCGGACCGGCTCGGCCAGGACCAGTCCGGCTCGGCTCGGCCGAGTGGCCGAGCGGCCGACGCGGGGCGAGCCGCCGCCCCTCGTGAAACCCCCGCGGCACCCGCGGGGTGTCAGCCTGACAACCGGACACGGCTGAAGCCGCGTCCCGGTTGACGCGGGGGGGGGGGGGGGGGGGGAGCCGCCGCCCCCCACGTGACACCCCCGCGACACCCGCGTGGTGTCAACTGGGTGTCCGGACGCGGCTTCAGCCGCATCCCGTGCACGCCGGACCCGCGCGGCCGCGGGCACCGCCGCCGCGGCTGGTGCCGCGGCGGGCTCTTCCGGCAGCGCGCCGGGCGCCGCCGGCGCCGGCTTCCGCGGGCCGCCGGAGTCGCTCCGGTGGCCCGTTTTCCTTCTTGTCTGCGTCGTTGCTCCTACCGGGACTCGTTCTTCACTACGAGACCATCAAACTTCCATTGCGGCACGTTCCGTCGTCGCCCGCCGAATCTGCACCACCACGAAGAACGGCGGAGGGTTGTCGGGCCGTGTTCGTTTGCCCCGCACCCTCCGCATTAGATAAAAACAACGGGAGAAAAACATTCAACACATGAAACGAAAATTTTAACAAAATAAAATTGTTTAATGAAACTGGTCCTTTAATTTTTAAAGAAATGTTCGTGGGAATATAAAATATTCACAACAACCCCTTGTCGTTGTCGATCGAAGGCTGTCGCGGGGTTGGATCGTCGCGGAAGAAGTTCCGCGAAGGGAGATCCGTTCGCGTCGCGGTACAAGGATTCGCTTCGTCGATCTCTGAAGGTTCAGCGTTCTTCGTCGCCTTTCGTCGAAGGCCGACATTCTTCGCATTCTTCGTGTTCTTCGCGTTATTCGCATTCTTCGCGTTCTTCGCGTTCTTCGCGTTCTTCGCGTTCTTTGCGTTCTTTGTGTTCTTCGCGTTCTTCGCGTTCTTCACCGAAGAAGAACGCTTTCCTCCAGAGGTTTAACAGAACACTTCAAAAGAAGGATGTGTTGGCCTTATTTTATTAAATGACAACAACGAAAAAAACTATGCTAAGTAACGACCTATTAAAAGGAGCGTTTATTAGATTAAGAAACGCCCAGTTGACTTTCAATTATTAGGGGAGGTACGGGTGCGTTACTTAGCTGAAAAGAAACAGTGGGGCTCGTGCGGGCCCCACCCCACAAATATCCTACCAAGAGGGTAGGATATTTTCGGATAGCACTCTATCCACATCAACTCAGTTGAAGTGGCTTTAAGTGGCTTCCAAGCGGGTTCAAGTGAAATGAAAATAAAATTGTCGCACAATTTTTATTTTATTTCATAACTTAAAACCAAAAAATTAGAAACCACACCTGAGCAAACGCAACTCCGGAAGAGGCGTTTCTGAGAAAAACTGGAACTGTGATTTAATCGGTGCCCTCAGAATTCGATTCCGGGCACCGGTTCAAAAGTTAGAAAAACCCGCTCGTCCGTTCACTGAACGTACCCGAGCCAAACTTCGGAAAATGATTCCGGGCACACCGGGCCTCGGAATCAGGTGCCGTCAGAAGCTCCGCTCTTGTAAAATTCCAAAGAAAATTAAGCAAAAAAATTTCCTTGAAATTTATGGGTCTTTACATTACTCCCACCACAGGGCTTTACGTCCCCGTAAAGCTCCAACACAAACATAGGGATACAAAGGCGGTACTGAAAACACATCCGAGCCTTCCGCTCCCACGTTCTCTCCTGGAGGTCCCCGAGTTTCCATCTAAAGCGCACTAGAGGAATTGATCGCCCACGTAGGACCACTCCTGTCGATCCTCGATCCCCACTGAGACCTCCGCAAAAGTCGCCGCATCACCAAAGACCAGCTCCCCAGGGTCAAAAATTTGTGTCGGGTCGTGCACGTACCTCCTCTACTGAGATACGTGGAAATGTCGTGCACCTAGTGCAACTGAGGTGGATGGGCCAGGCGGTAAACCATCCCGCTTACCCAGCTGAGGACCTATAAAGGTCTGTTGAACCTCGGAGATAACTCGTCGCCTTGGTCACATCTCCGTAACCCTCATTGAGGTGAGACCCGTATAAGGACGTGATCGTCATCCTCGAACTCTTGAGGTCTCCAATTCCAGCTGGAACTGAAACTCAAAACGACCGCTGCCACGAGGGTAAGGTTGACCGACTCAAGAGTGATCGGTCGCACCCTTCTATGCTGCTTGGGGTTTTCTTTTTCGCCGACCAAGGATAAACCTATCCCAACATCGTAGTTTAACCACAACCCTTTTTGCCTAATACCGCCAATTTGTGTATGAGCTGGGATTGCCCAGTCCATACTCAAACCAAATTCTTAAGGCCTCGATGTTGCCACCAAGAGAATCCAACCGAAACTCTCTCCTCAAGGGTCTGACCACACCATCGGCGTAAGTGTGATCATCGAGTTTCCTCCCAAGGTATCTCCAGACGTGAGGGTCAAGTCCACGGCTTTCCGGAAACTCTAGGTCTAGGACAAGATTTGTGAAAGCGAAGAATGATTCATATCGACGTCTGTTACTAAATCAGCTAGTAGTGGACACAGACTGTCCCTTGAATCATTTTTAGAGCCATTGGGTCACACTCCTTGACCGCATGTAGCTGCACTCTTCCTCCGCCCTCCAGCTCCTTGAGCCTGGCGGGGATTACTAAGGCGGGTGGTTGTAGCATGTTATGATGTACACCACCTCATGATGCTCTCCTAGCTCCGCCTCCACGTCTACCACTTCGCAGACTCATCTCTCTATAAAGCTTCCTCTTCTTTAAAAATTTAACACGCCCGAGTCTCTAAGACTGCCACCGGTTCCTTGTTTCTTACTGCACTGTGTAGTCTTCATCCACTCCTGGATGATCTGGACCCCTTTGCATACGATCTGGAAGAGCTGCTAAAATTTCTCCTTTGCCGAAAAGAAAAACCCGGTCTCATCCCCCCTGGATGAACCACGCCCATTGCATAATACAGTCAATCCTGACATGAAGGATGCATTCATGCCATGGATGACGTCGTAAGGCCTCGACGTAACTACTGAGAGATCCAACTGTCACTATCGCCTCCAAAGGTCGAGTCACACTGTCGGCATCAGTGTGGGGTCACTGGGTCTCCTCCAGTAGAAATCTCGAAAGTGAGGGTCAAGTCAACAGTCTTAACCAGGACCACTCAGTAACAACACAAAATAGGAAAGGAAAGCAAACATCACAAAGATAAGTGTCTTTATTTTTAATGCAGCTCAGGTACAAAGACACAAAAAAAAACAACATCAACACAGAACTAGAAGTACAAGAGACGTATCCACTAGCTCCGCTCCTGTCCACCTGCTCCAGGGGCTCTACTGCCATGTCCACTGCTCGGCTGCTGCTCAAGCACTCGTTGCTGCCTCTGCCTCAGTGGCTCATCCAAAGCCTGCAGATCAACTGTACGAGGAGTCGGACAGTCACGTGCCAGGAGACCATTCCCGCTGCACGAGTAACACAGTATTCTTCTGGCACGCCTGGCTCTGACCCCACCCCGGGTGCCCCGCACCACTGGTCCTAAAACCTGAGATCGCCCAACTGCCGGTCTGGTCCTCCTGGACCTCTGCATCATCTGTCTACTGCCCACAGATGACTCAGCTACTGATCGAAAAACACGCGGCAAAGGAAGAAACTCCTGAACACGCTCGGGATGTAGAGCTACTGACACAAACTCCACCCTGAAGAAGGTCTCGAAGTCTTCCCACGAGAAGGCCATCCCATCATAAAACTGGAACATGTGGCTCAACCACCTGCCTACTGGTGCCTGAAGGAGGCTGGCAGCAAAGGTCACCATGAAGTCTGATGGTGTCCCCACTATCCTGAATACTCCCACCACAGCCTCCATCCAATCCTCAGCCGCCTGTGGGTCCGTCTCTCCCCGGAACCTGGGTGGCCTCTGGCGCTGGAACTCGTGTAGCGTGCTCAAGCGACGTGCACTCTCTGCTGCTAGGGATGGTGGCATCAGTGGCCCAACGTATGGTAGTACCGCTGGTGCCTCCGATGGTGCCTCGACTGCAAGAGGGGCCTGTACCGAAGCCTCGTCGCTCGGCAGGCTGTCAGTACGCACATTACTCTGGGCTCTAGCTGGTTGTCCGTGAAAAGGCATCCTGAAAGAAAAATCGTGACACGGTCAAACGATTATACCTGGTGAGATGACCTTGTTTGAGCTGGCATTGAAAAACTTTTGGAAACACAGACGCAATCAGTGTCTTCATGCACAAAGTCGGAATTCAGTCATCAGGGTCCTGGTGTATGGATACGTCGACCGCCCGCACCAACACTGGACTCCCTGAACTGAAAACCACACTCGGTACTCTTAACACTATTACTTCACATAGAAGAAAGATCAGAGTCTGCGGTAGAACCGACCCCCTTTGATACTAATTTGTCACGACCCGTCCTCATGGCTCGTGCCGTGACTACCCCAAACCCGCCTTCCATAGGCTAGGGGCTGGCGACTAGCACCAAAGGCGTAAATCCCGATAACTGGGAAGGCATTGCCTTTATAAAAGTAACAAAACATCACAGATTACAAGAGGAATTAAACACTAAGTAAACTGAGTACAACAGAGTTCTGAATGTAGAAAGGGGCCGGAAATACAAGTCCTACTATAAGGTACATGAAAAGAAAAAACGGCAGGAAGGTGTCAAGCTGCTCTTGGATCTTCCTCCAGAGTCCCTACCTGAAGGGTAGGTACAGATGTCCACCTCAGCTCCGGGTACCGTCTCGTCGTAATGTCCACCTCCGAGTATCGTCTCGTCGTCATGTCCACCTCCGGGTACCGTCTCGTCATGAGGTCCTCCTCCGGGTAATGTCTCGCCATCACGTCCACCTCCGGGTACCGACTCGCTCAACAAGCCTCAGCCTCGACCAGCGTAGTTCGTCGTCTACATCCAACACACCGAAGTGCGGGAATAGCCCGTGCAGGGGTGAGTATAACGATACTCAGTTGGGACCCCGAGACCCTTAAGGTCTCACTATAACCAACAAGGATAACCACCAAGAAGATCTCAACAGATAACCTCTACTTAGGTATATGCCCATACATATACCTAAGTTATCAAGTAACCCATCTCAATCATGAGGAAACACAAGGATTATGAAATCAATGGATAACCACTAACAAGGTATATCCCATACATATACTTAAGTTATCAAGTGACCCATCTCATTCATGAGGTAAACACAAAGGTCAAAGATTCAGCTCAAACAAGGAGTTTCATTATCGAAACCGTAACTGCTGAAGAGCTCCGTCTATGGAGTGTACAGTGGACCTGTCACAACTCCGAGGTACTGCTCACTAACCTAAGACTGATGATGTACTCTTCCTGTCGAGTACTGCGGGCCTTCCAACTCACGTAGTAGTGCTTCCCGCCGGGGTCTGCCACCCACGCATAGAGCTCCCCCCTCATAGCCTACAGAGGTACTCCTCCTGTCGAGTACCGTGGGCCTCCCACCTCACGTAGTAGTGCTTCCCACCGGGGTCTGCCACCCAAACATAGTAGTGCTCCCCCCTCATAACCTACAAAGGTACTCCTCCTGTCGGGTACCGCGGGTCTGCCACCTCACATAGTAGTGCTCCTCTGCTGTGGGTCTTCCACCTCACAATGTAGTGCTCCCCACTGGGCTATGTAAGTCACTACGAATCGAATCGGACAAGCAGTCTTCAGGTCTCAGCCGGCTACACGGTCTCCGTACTCCGCACGCTCGCCTCTGGGAGGGTCCGCTCCACGATCTACAGGTCAATACTCCAAGTATCACAAAGTCCCACGAAGAAGTATCTCAAAGGACCACCTCGTCATAGGGGTCTCAACACAACAGAAGGCGCGTCAATCGGACGCCCGGTCTGTGAGTTATTAGCCTTTTCGTCCCAGGGGCCCAGTTGGTTTCGTGTACGAACCAACCCGGCCGTATCTCAACTGTACCCCGAACTCTCATGGGGTAAACTCATAGGGACTGTTTCTCAAAGGGATCACCAATGTCGCTGACGGTTCGTCAAACATACGTCCTGTCTGAAAGATATCATCTTTTCCGCTCCAGGGGCCCGGTTGGATTTCGGTACGATCCAACCTGGACCAAAACCAACTGCATCCAAAACTAGGGTGGAGAAAGCCAAAAGTTCTGTCTCATCAAGAGGAAAACAACGAAAGAGATGGCGCGTCAATCGGACGCCCGGTCTGTCAGTTATTGACTTTTTCGTTCAGGGGCCCGGTTTGTTTCATGAGCGAACCAACACGACCGCACTTCGACAGCATCCAAACCTCAAGCGGAGTAAGCCAAAAGATCTGTCTCACTTAGAGGAAACCATCAAAGTCGACGGAACATCAATCGGACGTCCGGAGCTCAAGATATAAGCGTTTCCGCTCCGAGGGCCCGGTTGGCTTCTTGTACGAACCAACCCGGCTAAACCCAAAGTTCTCCGAAATCTTGAGTGTAATATACCGAAACGACCGTCTCGATCCAAAGATCGCATTACCGCTGACGGCTCGTAAAACGGAGACCCTTAGCTCAAGTTACGGCATTTTACCGAAAAGGGTCCGAAACGGGGGGTCCGGGTCCGGGCCGACTCGGCCCGACCCCCCCTGGGTCGACCCGACCCGGTGGGCCCGGCCCGGCCCGGCCAGGACCGGTCCGGCTCAGCTCGGCCGAGCGGCCGACGCGGGGCGAGCTGCCGCCCCGCGTGACACCCCCACGGCACCCGCGGGGTGTCGGCCTGACAACCGGACGCGGCTGAAGCCGCGTCCCGGTTGACGCGGGCGGGAGCTGTCGCCCCCCGCGTGACACCCCTACGACACCCGCGAGGTGTCAACTGGGTGTCCGGACGCGGCTTCAGCCACGTCCCGCGTGCGCCGGACATGCGCGGCAACGGGTCCGCGGGCGCCGCCGCCTCCGGCGGCCGGCGCCGTCGTGCTAGCGTCCCGCGCCGGTGCCGGCTTCCGCGGGCCGCCGGAGTCGCTCTGGTGGCCCGTTTTCCTTCTCGTCTGCGCCGTTGCTCCTCCCGGGACTCATTCTTCACTGCGGAACCATCAAACTTCCGTTGCGGCACGTTCCGTCGTCGCCCGCCGAATCCGCACCACCACGAAGAACGATGGAGGGTTGTCGGTCCGTGTTCGTTTGGCCCACACCCTCCACGTTAGATAAAAACAACGGGAGAAAAACATTCAACACATGAAACAAAAATTTTAACCAAATAAAATTGTTCAATGAAACTGGTACTTTAATTTTTAGAGAAACGTTCGTGGGAATATAAAATATTCACAACAACCCCTTACTTGTCGTTGTCGATTGAAGGCTGTCGCGGGGTTGGATCGTCGCGGAAGAAGCGCCGCGAAGGGAGATCCGTTGTCGTCGCGGTACAAGGCTTCGTGTCGTCGATCTCTGAAGGTTCGGCGTTCTTCGTCGCCTTTCGTCGAAGGGCGGCGTTCTTCGCGTTCTTCGCGTTCTTCGCGTTTTTTGCGTTCTTCGCCGAAGAAGAACGCTTTCCTCCAGAGTTTTAACAGAACATTTCAAAAGAACGATGTGTTGGCCTTATTTTATTATATGCCAACAACGAAAAAAAAACTATTCTATGTAAAGACCCATTAAAAGGAGCGTTTATTAGATTAAGAAACGCCCCAGTTGACTTTCAATTATTAGGGGGGGTACGGGTGTGTTACTTAGCAGAAAAGAAACGGTGGGGCTCATGCGGGCCCCACCCCACAAATATCCTACCAAGAGGGTAGGATATTTCCAGATAGCACTCTATCCACATCAACTCAGTTGAAGTGGCTTTAAGTGGCTTCCAAGCGGGTTCAAGTGAAATGAAAATAAAATTGTCGCACAATTTTTATTTTATTTCATAACTTAAAACCCAAAAATTAAAAACCACATCTGAGAAAACGCAACTCCGGAATAGGCGTTTCTAAGAAAAAACTAGCACTGCGATTTTATCGGTGCCCTCAGAATTCGATTCCGGGCACCGGTTCAAAAGTTAGAGAAACCCGCTCGTCCGTTCACTGAACGTACCCGAGCCAAACTTCGGAAAATGATTCCGGGCACACCGAGCCTCGGAATCAGGTGCCGTCAGAAGCTGCGCTCTTGTAAAATTCCAATGAAAATTAAGAAAAAAAATTCCTTGAAATTTACGGGTCTTTACAAAAATCAATGTTATATTCAATAACATTTCTCAACTTCTTTTTAGCACTACATCTTCTTTTGGGGCCTGCCTAATATAGACATGTATAGATGTTTGAAAATTAACTTTATAAATGTAATATTTATCCCCATACTTTGAACATTATTGATCCATCCTCTGATAATTGATAAATATTGGATCTTTTGTGATCCTCACCATAGATAGGATAAAATGGTCCTTTTGACTCGAAGAATATGTCACCTTGTTCGCTATCTCATTGTGGTAGTTTTTTGAGCTTTTATAATATTTAATAAATTTAAACCATCTTATTTGGTGCATATTAATCTCCTTTTGTGTGAAAATATACATTAAACATTTATGATCAGTATAAATTTTATACCTTTCACCATAAATATATTGTCAACATAACATTAATTAAAAGATTTCTATAGTTATCACAGAATCATTAGTTGGGTAATTTTTCTCATTTATTTTCAATTATAATGAGGATTAAGCTACCAAAATATAATTTTATTGAGTAAAAATCCTAATCCCTTCTTTGATGCATCATTTTACATCACAAAATAATTTATAGAACAATACAGTGTGAGCACATGTTCAATGGTTAAACTTATTTTTCGCTATTTGAACTTCTATTCACATTGTTCGGTCCACACGAAACTAATTCATTTCCGAGTCTAATTGTTGATTAAATTATACAATCATGAAGATTCAATAAAAAAACATTGATCATATACCTAAAAACTAGAAAACTGCGGATCTATGTTACCTTTGTCGGTCTCTGCCAACTTTTAATAACTTCGCTTTTTGTTGTATCCACATATAATCCCTCTCTTTATATTATGTGACCTAAAAATGAATCTTTCTGGATCAAAAATTCACATGTTGTAAATTTTTTGTAAATAATTTATTTTTTCAGGGTCATAAGAAGAATTCATAAGAGATATTCTTATTCTTTTTTTTATTCAAATAGACAAGAATATCATCTATAAATACTAACAGAAACTTAGCAACATAGCTCTTAAAGACTCTATTCATTAGATCCGTGAAGATAGTGTGGGAATTATTTAGAAAAAAAGTCATCACTATTAATTCATAGTGTTCATTACCTAGTATATAATTCTATATTTGGTATATCACCTTGACACTAAATTGATTACATCATGAACAAATATAAATCATGGTAATGTATTGAGCTCCACGTAGATGGTAGAATAAGTCATCAACGTGGGGAAAAGATATTTTTTTTCATGATAGTTGTAACATCCTATATAAATAAGGAATAAGACACTTTTAATATTTATTAATATTTGTGAATTAAATATTAATATTACATTAATGGGGATGCTATGTTCGATAGCGTACCTGATACACAACAAACTGTTTCATTAAAATCTTACGCTGCACACTAATAATATCATATTATTATTTTAAATATTCGTTAAATCCTAGAAATTGTATTGGCGGGAATTGACAAAAATAAATAAAATATGATTACATGTTTTTGTAAAATTTAATTACATTTATCAAAAAAAAATATAGAGGCTTAAAATGTGAATGAATCTAATTTTAATCATAATTTACATTAAAAAGCCTATATATTTTTTTTAATCGAGAAAAATTTTTAAATCTAGTTTTGGTCACATTAATACTTTCTATATTTCTGAATAAAATCATTCTTTACAATGGGAACATCAATATTTACTTTGTGTAATTCATTTAAAATTTTTAGATAGAGTTCATTTTTAATGAATAATGAAAAATATTGTATTTTAATTCAAAAGTGCCATTTAATTTAATTTATTTATATGGTAATATTATCTTCATAATTTGTTTTAAAGTGAAATTAAAATATATTTTTACCATTTACTCCAATTTTGGTCATTGGAATTAATTTCACATTGATATTGGACATAAACAAGTATCAATCTTTTGATAGTTATTTATTCTTAAAAACACTCTCATTGTTTTGATAACAGGAAATAAATTTTAAAATTAATTAATTCCACTTCTATTGTTTAAATTTAGAAAAATATACATCATTTTTGAAATCTAAATATCAAATATATCTTAGGCTGAAATTTTTGTATTTTTCTAATAAACTAAAATTTTTGATGAATAGTTAAACAATATAGTTATAGTTAAAAAACTGAATTTTTCGTTTAAATGAAATTATACCACTTTTGTGAATTTAATTTAGAAAATCCGACATACATGGTTGTTATCAAGAAATAAAATGTTTTTCAATAAGATTATTTTTTGTGAATAGTATCTTTTGACTTTTATTTACCTCTGTTAAAGGTAAATAAGGTAATTCAACGTAAAAAGAATATTATAATAACTCAAAATTAACTTAACACTTTTCCAAACATTATTGGTAGAGTCATTTACGACCATGGGAATCTTTGGGTCGATTTTGGTACCCCATTGAGTTAATTGGGAGTGATAATGACAATTTAGATTAAATATCTTAATGTAAAGGAAAGTATGACAAAAGAAAATACCTTTTAGAAAATTATTTTTTAAAAGGGGTTATATAAATTATCATTTTGACTATAAATATTCATTGGAAATATAAAAAAATTTCCTATGTCATGGTATTTTGTTTTATATTTTTTAGACATCAAATAATTTAAATTATTTATGACATAATAATGATGCATTGTTCTCGTCATTAATAAATAATTTAAATAAATAAGATTATAATGATTAAAATATTATCCAAAACCTGTTAAATTATTATTGGATGATTTTATTTTATAAAAGAGTCATATTACAATATACTCTAATGATTTTTCGACCCTTTGAAAGAGAATATATGTTTATAATAAAATAATATTTTTACACTTTCCTAAAAAGCCCCTCCTCTACCATAAAAGGAGACCGTATCTAACAATTTTTTCACACTTCTCATGCCATTTGGATCATCAAAACACTTCCCAATTAAGTTCCCTACATCCCTATTCTCCACCTAGATGCCTTTTCTTAGAAAGAAGGCACTTTAATAAGTCCTTTGGTTCAAACCAAATGGAGTTACCCAAATTAAAGGTAACGATTTCTCTTTATTTATTTTCTTTTATTTCATTTATCCAACAGCTAAAAACTTTTTATTCCATTCTTTTGTAACAAAAACAGTATCCTCAATATACTAGGATGTTTTTATTATTATTTATTCGAACTAAAATTCCACACACCCTCATCTAATGGGTGATGAATATAATGTTTCTGTGGATGTCAAACTAATACCTCACGAAATGATGATTAATCAATTAACTCTTACTGCCTCTCATGGTGGCCATTATGATGGAAAATTATTTATATATGATATATATTATATATATGTTTTCTTTATGCTTCTGTATTTTCCAATTATATCACGCCTTTATCGTTTCCATAGTGAGTAAATATTGTAATCTCATTTGAGGAAGTACGGACTACCGCCCCTCAATGTAATGGGATTCATTACTGCCTAATATGGGATGTTTAAAGGATATAGTTATTGATATTATATATGATATTATACTATAATTATAATATACCTATGAATAATTTTCTTTTAATTCCATTAAAATAATAAATAGAAATGAAAGTAGCATTCATGCATACGTACAGCTTTCCGTCTCCATGAACAGTGCATTTCATTTCTTACCTCTAAATGTTATTTAATTTTATAAACACATGTATATACAGGATATATATGATATATATGATATCTAAATAATGAATATCATTCAGGATATAATGGACTGTTGACCACATGGACAAATTGTAAATATAATGTGTTCATTTTTGACTCAAGTACCAAATATCGACAAATTGGACGTTATTAACATAAATGAATACATAATGTTTATAACATGATAAAAATTGAAATAAAAGGATTAATAAATTTTAAAAAGATATTAATCAGGTAAAAATTATCATTAGTTTTTTTATTAATGAGATTAAAGAATGATCGAGTCAAGTCAGACACAAGGCAAGGGATTTTCTTATCTAACTTTTAAATCTATGAGATTTCCAATTTTCCCAACATATTCATTGCATGTGGTGTATTTTGCACTACCATGTGAAATATATTATCATTATTATCGATATATTCATTTATTATTTGATTCATTTGGTGGTTATTAACTTTTGGTCATACGACTTAGTTGATTACAACTTGTTAAAGGGTTTCGTCTCACTTTTTATTCCTGTGAGATTCATACTATATTTTCCAATATTTTATTTTTGTTTTGTATGTACTGCACATTATTATACTTTTTATGTATTAAACTTTCATTTATTATATTTACATCTTCATTGTCTGATCCTTACTTCATGTGGCATATGTTTTGTATGTTACCAAATTGGTAAGGGAACTATTCACCATCCTCTTTATAAAAGACTTATTTCTTGTTATGTATTTTAATTTAAATATTATTATGTTGGAATATGTTCATCAATATACATATTGATATAAAATATACATCCATGTGATTAGATTCCATTTTAATCTCATCAACTCATTTTCTGATTGTCAAAGTGATGTCGTTAGGCTGTCGAATTTTCAAAAGGGAACCTCTTAACCCAATTTTAATTCATTGTGTTTAACTTGTATTTCATGAAAATGTCATCTTATGAATATGTGTGAATGACCTATGTTTGTTTTAAAATTAATATCCACTTATATTGGGTGTATTTATATTTCTCACCCATAATTATATTAATGATTTATCTTTAATTTAAGGTTACAATCTTTATAAGAGATTTCATCCCAATTTTTATTTCCACTGAGACTTAATTGTTTTTATGCACCAATTCACTCTTATATGATGTATATACTATCCATTGAAAAATTATATCATGAATTCCTTTATTCTCATGATATTATAATGTTGTGATTAAAATTTATTCTTCAATTATTTGTATTCATGCGTTTCACTTTTTATTAAAAACTCGTTAACTAAAATATTGTATTAAATGTATTAAAGATTTATTCTCTTAAATATTTCTCTTTAATGTCCTTGATTTCAAAATGTGTTTTAGGATTTGTTAATATGGACATTAATGTTTTCAAATGATAATTCATTTAAAATAATCAATGTGGTATGGGACACTATGATTGAAAAATATATTTTTAAATGGTTTTGAAAATGATTTCATAAAATATTGTCTTGATTTGATATATTGAAATATGGAAATGTTATCATTCCTTTGTACATGTGTAATATTTTTTGATTATTTTTTGGTTATAGGGAATTGTTTACTTATACGGGTGGTTCCATGATAATCCTAGGGTGGGTGAGACTGAGATTGCTCTCCAATGCATAGGGTAATGTGACGGAGGTGAACGGGATGTTTCTGATAATAGATTTAGGGAATATACCGTGATCGGTATTCCACGTGTAACACTCTATGTAGTCATGATAGATAAAATGGATGTTTGATATTGATGCCAAAAGTAAAAATTATGATTTATGATTTTGTTGTGTTATTCATAAATCTTTTGATTTAGTAAGGTACATTATGATTGAAAAGTATGGTTTCATTGATTTCTATTTATTGATGGCGAATGTTTTCTTTTATTATTTTATAACCCTTACTAAGATTTTTATGACTAATCCCAACATTTTGAAATGTTTTCCACATGACTTAATGATGAATAGGGCCAAATATGGGATCAAGGAAAATTCATGCTATCTAAAATATGGAACTAGATATTTTTAATTTTAATATTTTTTTATGAAAAAATGGATACTGAGTAAGAGTGTCTACTTGTAATATTCAAGTTGTTATGTAATAGTTATGGCCTATTTCTCTAATACACTAAACATGAAAAGATCCTAAATGTTAATTATTCATTTAATTAAATATTATGTAATTTTATAAGGTCAGGTCCTTATATTTTGTATCAGAGGTAGGTTTAGAAACCATTAGATGTTAGGGTACAATTTATGAAAAAGTGACATTACCGTAATCATTTGGATTATTGAAAGTGTCATCATAATTTTTATAAAGTGAATGAGTTTAAGATAACATGAATAAGTATATCTTAGTGTTTAACCTCCTCATAAGATATTATATGATGCTTTTTATGATATAATTACACTAACCTCTTTGGTTTCAGTTAATGATTGGATCTAGCAGGCACCAAAGTAACAGTGGATGTGAAGAAAACCATGACCATTTTCTGAACGACCAGCTGAATTATATGGGAGATGCAATGAGAACTCTTGGGGATTTTCTCAACCAACTATCTGGAGTCATGATTGACCACCTGAACCTTAGTGATTTTTATAAGATATCATATATCTGAGAAACAAATCCCTATGGATGATCAGGAAATAATCACAAAGGTATGTACATTCAAAAACCTATGTGTCAATGATGTGGAAAGAAACATAAAGGAAAATGTTTTAATGGAATAGAAAGTTGCTATATATGTAGAAATGAAGGCCATAATTTATGAACCATCCATGGAAAAAGAAGAATCTAGTTGACCTTGGGAAAGGGAATGATGTTCTTTCTGAAGGATCAATTGAATGTTTTAAATGTTGTGAGCATGGTAATTATGAAAACAAATGTCCAATGAAGAAGTTTCAGGAATGCGGTCACCAAGATCATACAAATATTTGATTACCAATACCTATTTCCATTCCAATTGAGGATGAAGAAATTGACAATGACCAATGTAAGGTATGGATTATTTGTTAACATATGTTTTCCTATTATTGAAATAATAGGATATGATTCAAGATTTTGTTTTTAAGAAAGAAGTATTTCAGAATATATTGGAAAAGACTAGTTATTGGAACAAGAATAATGTAGAATGAGTATGAATTCAACATATAATGGATTCATGAGTTATGGTAAAATTTAGGATGGTGATATCCTTAAAAGTATTAAGGCTCATCTAATGATGAGATTAATTTAGAAGAATATTTATAGTATGTGTAACCCTGATGTATGATATATGAAAATTTTATTCAAGGAATAATTATCTTCTCTTTTTGTATATAGTTATAAAGAACCATTTGGGATTATATGATCCTTGAATTTGAGGAAATTACCGGTTAATACATTTTGGGATGCAAAACAAAAGTTAATAGATAACCTTTCTGGTTAAAATATGTTATGGTTATTTTTCATGAATTTATCTCTTTTTGGTTATGTTATAAAATTATGTAGTTTTTGAAAAGAGAAAATGTAACGACCCATACTTTACATAAATTGTTATTACTTCATAATTGAAGCATACTTATTAAAACATATGACAAAAAACACAAAGGACCATATATGTATAGTATCTTTAGAAACTGGGAAACATAAATAACTGGTTCATAAATCTTCTACAGTGTCTCCCATTTATTTCATCATATCTAGGGGCCCTTTAAGCATATTATACTTAATATCCTTCTTCCTGACATGGGGAAAAGAAAAACATACAAAAGGGTGAGTTCAAATGCTCAGTAAGGGTAAATAAAGGTAATCATAACATTTTGATAATCTTAACCTGCAAAAGAGATCATAATATCTTAACATGGGATAAATCATAGAAGTGAAAATGAAATCCCAATAATCATAACATAAAACTTGAAACTTTGTGGCATGCACACATAATTGTAGAGAATCATTTCTTGTTAGTCATGACTCATTGCCAAGACTATCTTAGTGGACAAAGTCCATTTCTGAACTAAGTTCACTCCTCGTTTCAGTCCTGTATCACTGAACTAGAATGACCTTCCATTCCATCCATGTCTATCCCATGAGATATAAATCATTACACAATGCATTTGAGGGAGATATAGGTCCCACCCATCTCATAATGAATCCTTTCTTATGTGTTCCACATAATCATAAATGGTCATATTATAAAATAATATTAAATGTCCTAATCTAATCCAAGTTGACCTAAATGGTCATATTATAATAATAAGGTTTTTTTGGTTGAAATACACTTATCCAATAGAATTAGGACATCTGTTAGGGTAATTGTAATATCATATTTACCCTTAGTTACTCTATTTACTATTTACCGTGGTAAAAAAAAGTAAAAAGATACTATTCACCAAAAAATTATTTTTATCTCATTGAACCACATTTTACTTACTGATGTCAACCGTGTCTGTCAGAGTTTCGAAATTCCATTCACAGAAGTGGTAAAATTATGTTTTATGAAAAATTCAGTTTTTTTAACTACCACGTAGTGGTTTCACTATTCACCAAAAATTGATGTTTTTCCGAAAAATACCAAAAATTAAGCTTAAGCTATATTTGATATTCAGAATTCAAAAATGGTGTCGATTTTTCCAAATTCAAAACATAGAAGTGGAATTAATTAATTTAAAATTAATCCCACTATTGAGAAAATAGGTTTTAAAAGTTAAAATGTTGCAAAAGATTGAAATGATTTTACCTATGAATTCAATGTAAAATCAATGCTAATGACATAAATTATATTAAATGGTAAAAATATATTCTCTTTATACTTTAAAACCAATCAATATTATAATATAACCATATAAATTATTATGATGAAAAAAGTTGTTTTTGATTAAAATATAGCGTGTTTTTACTATTCATCAAAATTTTAAAGTTACTAGAATAACATGAAAAATTTATCCAAAGTAAATTTTTATATCCTGATTCCAAAGTAGAAATTTATTTTGTCAAATTGAACTTATAAGAATGTCAAAAACTAGATTTAATGTGGGTACGCCATCAAAAGGCAGTAAAACTGCATTTTTGAAAAATACTTATTTTACCCGAAAATTTTATTTTGTTCTCATAAAATGTTCTAGAAAATATATAGGATGAATAATAATGTTATAAAATATGAAATTCAGATACTATTATTCATAACGTCTAGTTCGTAATATTATAATAATATATCGTTGTTTAGTAAAACTTGGTATTGCGTACTACACACGTTATCGAGGAAGGCCGTGATTGCGTGTAATGCAAGCCAAGTCAGGGATGCTATAGTGAAAGCACTCTTTGGTGTTGCATATTACATTATTCAAAACTTATTTCATTTTTACATCAAACAAAATCTATACTTAATGTTGTGTAGAATAATTTCTACAAAACGAACTTCATGTTGTGTGTAACACGAGTCAAGAATAGTGTTGTGTATACTGCAAGCTAATACAGTGTCACGTATATCACAATCTAATTTTGGTGTAGCATACAACACAAGACATTGATTAAATTAAAAGAATATTTTTAATAAAATCTTGGGGTGTTACATTCTACCCCCCTTAAAATGAATTTCGCCCTCGAAATTCGTCGTGGTTTTAAATGGTCTACTACTTAACAGTTTCTTAAATAGAAACCCACATCGCAATAAAAAAAGAATAGAAAAACATAACTTTAAGAACGAAATTATGAAACTTAACGGTTTCCCAAATTAACTAATCATTGGGTTTCCACATAGGTGAAAATATGGATATGGAAGAGAAATCTAACCATCAAGTTCTGATGGAGAGTGGCAGAGAACATGGCTATGAAAAAGGCAACAATCACAAAGACATAGATTTGTGATGATCTAAGGTACCATCAGATTCATCAGATATAAGAGTACTAGGACAACATTTTTAATATCATTTCCCTAAAGTTCAAAATTTTGAGTTAGAAGAAATAGTTACTTGATTTTTGTAAAATATCATTGTTGTTTATTCCTTCAACAATTTCCAGTTCATCTCTTAAATAAATGAAGTTGAATTTGTCTTCCATGAAGTGTTAGAAGATCATGTGATAGAATGATAGGTCATTAAATCTATCTCTAACAAACGGATAAAAAAGTTATTAATTATACATATTTCCATCTATAGTGGGATTAATCATATGTAGTTCCTAAAATGGACTTATACTTTATATATCATACTGCTTAATATAATAAAACTAGTTTTTACTAACTAGGGACTTCCTATAGGCTAGTGGTAGGTGATAAAGGACTGTTGCACTTCGGTTGTGGGTTCGATTCCCACATCTTTGTCCGACGCGACAGGTTGTCACACGTCCTATGGGTTATCCCTTTATCTAAAACTACACTACTATAACATTTCTGGAATAGTATCAAAATAAGTTCTAGACTTGAATAATACTATCTGATGTCCAACATAATCTATTCCAATCCTTAGGCTTATCCAAAAAACATATGTCCAATCTCATTGTATAAAAAAAACGATTACTTGAAATATCACATAACAAGCACATGAATACCATCATTTATCTCCCATATATCACAAGATATATCTTATTTTGTCACATTCCAAACATGTGAATACCTTAAAAATGAATACCCATTGAACCTTAGTGAAAACTTGAATACTGTCAAAAGTTATCTCTTTTCACATATCAAAATCCAAAAATTTCTATATACTCAAACACTGATATAAATTTTCCCGTATTTTAGTCATGAGCTCATGAATACAATCAAACATATTATTTTCTCTTTATCCCTTCATTATACGCATATCATCTGCTTTCCAAAAATATTTCCATCACTTTTCATGGTTACTGATGCTATATTCTTATAGAAACCCACAATGGACCAATATATAGGTATTCCAATATACCATAAAAGTACCTCAACAACATTATTCTTGAATACCAATACTTAATCACTTTAATACATCCTCTTCAATAATTTCCACAAATAAGTCATTCCTTGATTTAGAAGTAACCTCTTAGGTCAGGGCATTGAGTTGGGAAATGCCCATGTTCACCAAAGGTAAGACATTGGACTCCATAACAGTCTGTCACTCTATGACACTATTCTCCAAATAGATAACATCTTCCCCACCATTTGAGTTACTTTTAAAGGTTTTTCATCCCTTATTTAGAAATATCAATCTTCTTTTCTTTATGCTTCTCAACATGCGAACATGCATATAACTCCACCTTACTCTTATTTGATGAATTGGGAATACCACTAAAGTTCACCTTGTTGATCATATATCGAGATGACTGACTCAACATAATAATGATGTTTGGACTCCCAAATCCCGTTTCATTTGGTTGATCAAGAATAATACCATTCCATTGTCCATTATATCCTCCATTATCATGAATCATACTCTTTCCAGCCATTTTCTAAAAACAAAAAATAATTGTGTAAGATGCAAAATTCTTGATCGGTAAAATAACATAATAAAGTGGGAGTACCTTCAATATCTAACATCTTAGGTTTAATTCTATGATCATCACCATAATTCTAGGACTATAACCTATACTTATAATTATCCTTAGGGACATTACTAAACCTTAGAGACATCCCTAGACATACCTTAGAAATATCTCTTGGGATCTCACTAAAGTTCTCGCATCCTAGTTTCCAAAGGTTGACTATACCTTTCCTCGGATACAAACTGTAACGACCCATACTTTACATACATTGTTATTACTTCACAATTGAAGCATACTTATTACAACATATGATAAAAAACACAAAGGACTGTATAGGTATAGTGTCTTTAGAAACTAGGAAACATAAACAACTGGTTCATAAATCTTCAACAGTGTCTCCCATTTATTTCATCATATCTAGGGGCCCTTTATGAATATTATACTTAATATCCTTCTTCCTGACCTGGGGAAAAGAAAAACATACAAAAGGGTGAGCTCAAATGCTCAGTAAGGGTAAATAAAGGTAATCATAACATTTTAAAAAACATAACATGCAAAAGAGATCATAATATCTTAACATAGGATAAATCATAGAAGTGAAAATGAAATCCCAATAATCATAACATAAAACTTGAAACTATGTGGCATGGACAGATAATCATAGAGAATCATTTCTTGTCAGTCGTGACTCATTTCCAAGACTATCATAGTGGACAAAGTCCATTTCTTAACCGAGTTCACTCCTCGTTTCATTCCTATATCACTGAACCAGAATGACCTTCCGTTCCAGCCATGTCTATCTCATGAGATATAAATCTTTACCCAATGCATTGTAGAGAGATATAGGTCCCACCCATCTCATAACGAACCCTTTCTTATGTGTGTGACATAATCATAAATCATACATCATCGCATAACACATGTAATAAAAATGGGAATCATAAAACTTCACGACATCATAAAAAAATACATAAATGACTTCATAAAAATAATTCCATAACATAATCAAAATGATAGGGAGAGAAAAAGAACCCTATATTATCTTATATGGAAAATAATTTTAATAAAACATTTGAACTCAATTCTTGAGGAAAATATCCTTTCTACTTCAAAAACATTTTCCTTTCTTAATATGTCATATAATTTTAAACTAAAAGAAGTTAATTAAAAATAAACTTGAAAACTTTTAAAGTAAGCTTCATTGAAATAATTTTTTATGAATACATTAATTCAGTATAAGTTAAAAAACATTATTCTCATACTTTGGTCGGAAAAGACAAAAAGATACCTCGTACGACAAAAGAATCCTTTCATATCATTTACTAAAAGCATACAGAAGATTAAAATTGGATTTAAACAATTGTAGGAGGATATGAATAATATTACATATAGAAGAAACATGGATGTGGATGATAAAGTACACCCCAGTAAATTCCAAAGTATAAACAATCTAGAATAAAAATGAGATTGTGATATTTTCCCATACCTTAGGTCGGTTATGATTCGTACGTGTCTAAAGCTCCTCTTTTTGACACGCCTCTATGAATCCTCCAAATAAGGAACTAAGATTGGTCTTTAAAAAAGACTAGGACCTATAAGTTTATTCTAGGGAAGTGGAGAAGGGATTTTGGCAGGAGTTGGCCAAGCATGAATGCTCAATTTGGTGTGAGGAGGAGGGGGAGGAGGTGCCCTTTTATAAGGGAGGAGAGGGTCACCTTAGGAATGTCTCAAAATATTATTTTATATTAAAGTAAAATTCATTTTTTAAGGGTTCCAAAGGGTATTATTTTGAAGCTAAAGTGGGGATGGGTCGAAATCCTCTCATCCAATAGGATTTAGACAAGTTTAGGTTATAATTTTAACCCTATCAATTAGATTTAACTCCAAGTTAAATAATTTATCTTTTACCGTATCTTTTTGTTTTCTTAAACTATATGGTTAATAAAATTACCATAACATGCCAAATGAACCCTTAGTTGTTTATTATCATTATATATATATATATCTATGTCATTGGGCCGAAACACAGATTTTTAGGAATTAAAATAACAATTAATAATATAATATTTGTTTTAAAAACTATTATATGTCAATTTTGACACTATTTGGTATATGATTTTTGTGAAAATCATAACAGAATGATAAATTCGATCCAAGTTAATTAATTTAACAATAACAAGTCATATTGACCTAGAAAATTAGTGTAATTTATAAAAAGTCTAAAATTAAATTTATTTTAGAATTTATAACATCAATTATGTTAATATTGTTTTTAAAAGGTAATTACTGCATCATTGTTGTGTCATAAATAAATTAAAATTATTTAAAGTCTAAAAAATATAAATAAAATACCATTATGAGGGAAATATTTATAGTTTTCTAATGAATATTTATAATCGAATTTATCCTATGTGTATCCCTATATAAAAAATGTTTTTGTTTTTAACCATTGATTTTAACTATTTTATCTCTTCTTTAAATAAAATTATATTAAATGTCCTAATCTAATCCAAGTGGACCTAAATGGTCATATTATATTCATAATTTTGTTTTTGGTCAAAATACACTTATCCAATAGAATTAGGTTATGTGTTAGGGTAATAGTAATATCATATTTACACTTAGTTATCCTATTTACTATTACTCGCGGTAAAAAAAATAAAAAGTTACTATTCACCAAAATATTATTTTCATCACATTGAACCACATTTTACTTACTGATATCAACCGTGTCTGCCGGATTTTCGAAATTCCATTCACAGAAGCAGTAAAGTTATGTTTTATGAAAAATTCAGTTTTTTTAACTACCACTTAGTGGTTTAAGTATTCACAAAAAAATTGATGTTTTTCCGAAAAATACCAAAAATTCAGCCTAAGCTATATTTGGTATTCGGAATTCAAAAATGATGTTGATTTTTCAAAATTCAAAACATAGAAGTGGAATTAATTAATTTAAAATTAATCCCGCTGTTGAGAAAACGGGTTTTAAAAGTTAAAACGTTGCAAAAGATTGAAATGATTTTACCTATGAATAAACCTAAAATCAATGCTAATGACATACAATATATTAAATGGTGAAAATATATTCTATTTATACTTTAAAATCAATCAATATTATAATTTAACCATATAAATTATTACGTTGAAAAAAGTTGTTTTTGATTAAAATATAGCATATTTTTACTATTCATCTAAATATTAAAGTTACCAGAATAAATGAAAAATTTATCCAAAGTAAATTTTTATATCTTCATTCCAAAGAAAATTTTATTTTGTCAAATTGAACTTATAAAAATGTCAAAAACTAGATTTAATGTGGGTGCGCCATCAAAAGGCGGTAAAACTGTATTTTTTAAAAATACTTATTTTACCCAAAACTTTTATTTTGTTCTCATAAAATGTTCTATAAAATATATAGGATGAATAATAATGTTATAAAATTTAAAATTCAGATAATAATATTTATAACGGCTATTTCATAATATTATAATAAAATATCGTTGTTTAGTAAAACTCGGTATTGCGTACGACACATGCTATCGAGGAAGGTCGTGATTGCGTGTACTGCAAGCCAAGTCAGGGATGCGTGTAGTGAAAGCTCCCTTTGGTGTTGCGTATTTCATAATTCAAAACTTATTTCATTTATACATTAAACAAAATCTATAATTAATGTTGTGTAAAATAATTTCTACAAAACGAACTTGAAGTTGTGTGTAACACGAGTCAAGAATAGTGTTGTGTATACTACAAGTTAATACGGTGTCACGTATATCACAAGCTAATTTTGGTGTAGCGTACAACAGAAGACATCAATTAAATTAAAATAATATTTTCCAAAAAATCTTGGGGTGTTATAGAAAACACACAAACTGTGTGACAACCTGTCGCGTCGGAAGAAGCTGTGGGAATCAAACCCACTTTCAATGTGCGACTTGTATTTATCGCCTACAACTGGACTACGTGAAGTCCCTGGTCAATATGACTAATTCTTTTTAGTTAGATGATATTATGAATCATGAATAAGTTGATTTTTGGTTATCTATGGAAATTATTAACCTATCATGGAGGATATGTGATTAGGTTAATTACTTTTAAGTATGAGACATTAAGAGTAACTGATGTTATTTTTAAATAAATGTTAAATGTTTCCATAGAAGACTATGCGATTAAATCCTTAAGAGATTTGAGTTGAAATATGAGTGCTGATTACTTTTAATAATTTTAAGGATAACTGCTTATTTAATAGTCTTTCTTTAACCATAGGTTCTTTTTTGATGAATTTTGGAGATTAAGCATAGTATTTATTTTTATAAAGGATTATCCTTTTGGTGATTATCTAATCTTGAACTAACAATTTTGGTTTTAGTTAATTTCTAAATACAAGGGAAATATATAGTACTCCTTTTGTCGATGATGTGATTCTCTAGAAAATGATTCATGTGCTTTTGATATGAAGAAGACTTTTTGAATGCTCATTGTTTAGAGAAATGAGTAGTTTTGGTAGAAGTTTAATAAATGATGAAACTCTACTTGAAGGTATGTATATTTCCATATGTTTTTATTCAATATAGAAGAATAATTACTCAATATTATAAAATAGAATATAAAATAGAAACGTTTTTGGTTTACGTTTCCAACTGGGTAATCAATGACCATTACACACATCATATGTTTGTGATTTTCTAGTCATTAACATTCTCCAAAACATGTTTTCTATCACTCTCCACCTGAACATGATGGTTTTTTTCTTATCCATATCCAAGACTTCATGGAATCCTTGTATCTATTTTCTCGGGTAACCTTTATAATTATCTTCTTATATTTTAAAGTGATTTTTGTATTGACACTTTTTCTGATGTGGTAAATTTAATGAAGTTTCCAAGCCCAGTTTTAAAATTTCCATGACAAAAATCACAACAGGGGGGAATGATATAGCATCCTAGATAAATAAGGAATAAGACACGTTTAATATTTATTTATATTTTTTATTTAAATATTTATATTACAATAAAGGGGATTCTATGTTCGATTGCCTACCCGATACATAACAACTTGTTTCTTTGAAATCAGATGTTGCACAATAATAATAAAATATAATTATATTAAATGGTCATTAAATCCTAGTTAATGTATTGGAGAGAATTAAAGAAACAAAACAAAATAATATTATAAATGTTTTTAAAATGTAATTACATTTATCCTATTGAAGTTAGCTTCTTAAAATGTGATTGAATTTAATTTTAAGCATAATTTACATTAAAAGGCCAATTTATCACCATTTAATGGAGAACCCTTTTTTAATCCTGTTTTGGTAACATTAATACATTCTATATGACCTAATAAAATCTTTATTTTGACTAGGTACATCCATATTTACTTTGTGTAAATTTTTTGGAATTTTTCTGATAAAGATCATTTTTAATGAGTAGTGAAAAATATTGTATTTTAATTAAAAAGTGCCATTTAATCTATTTTATATATATAGATAGATTATATTTTTAATTTTTATTAAAGTTAAATTAAAAATTATTTTTACCATTTAATCCAATTTTGGTTATTGAAATTTTTTTCACTTTTAAATTGTACATAAACCTGTATCAATTTTTTGGTTGTTATTGTTTCTTAAAAACAAGATATTTGTTTTGATAACAGAAATTAACATTAAAATTAATTAATCCCACTTCTATGTTTTTAATTTGAAAAAATATATTTCATTTTTTAATTTGGATTATCAATTATAGATTAGGCTGTATTTTGGGTATTTTTCTGAAAAACATCAATTTTTGATAAATAGTGAAACCACTTAGTGATATTTAAAAACTGAATTTTTCATTTAAATGAAATTTTAGCACTTCTGTGAATTGAATTTAAAAAATATGACAAACAAGGTTGTTATCATGAAGTATAATGTGGTTTAATAAGATGAAAATAATTTTTGGTGAATAGTATCTTTTGACTTTTATTCACCTCTGTTAAAGGTAAATAAGGTAATTCAAGGTAAAAAGATTATTATAATAATTCAAAATTACCATAAAACTTGTCCATAACTTATTAGTTGAGTGAATTATGACCATGGTCATCGTTGGGTTTATTTTGGGACCCCATTGAGGTCCATGGGAGTGATAATGAATATATAGATTAATTAACATAATGTAAAGGCAAAAATGAAAAAAGAAAATATCATTCAGTAAATGAATTTTTAGAATGGGTTATATAATTATATTTTCCACTATAAATATTCATTAGAAAAAAAATATTTCCTATCTCATGGTAATTTTTTATAATTTTTAGACATCATATAATTTTAATTATTTATGACACAATAATGATGCATTGTTTACCTCATTAATAAATCATTTATTAAAATTAGATTATAATTATTAAAATAATAACCAAAACCTGTCCAATTATTATTTTCTGATTTTATTTCGACCATGTGTCATCTTATATTTTAATATAAATATTATTGGATCTTTTGAAACCGAATATATGTTTATAAAAAATAATAGTTTCACACACTCTTAAAGAGCCCCTCCTCTCCATTATAAAAGGAGACCACTTCTAACCAATTCCTCACAACTCTCAGGACATTTGGATCGATTAAAATATGCCCAATTAAGCTCTCTATGTCCCTCTCCTCTACCTATATTCCTTACCTTAGGCAGAAGGCACAAAAAAAGTTCTTTTGGTTCAAACCAAAGAGAGTTACGGAAATTAAAGGTAACAATTTATCTTAATTTTTTTTATATTATTTAAATTCTCCACCACATAAACTCCTTTTATTCCTTTCCTTTTTAACAACACAAGTATCCTCAATATACAAGGGTGTTGTTGTAAGATGTATTCAATCTATACTTACACACACCTACTTCTAATGGGTGAAGAACATAATGTTTCTGTAGATGGAAAACTAACACCTCACGAAATGATGATTGTTCAATTACCTCTTACTGCCTCTCATGGTGCCCATTATGAGGGCACATTATTTATATATGATATATATTATGTTTATGTTTTCATTATTCTTCTTCTTTTTACAATTATATTAAACATTTATGGTTTCCATAGTGGGTAAATACGATAATCTCATTTGAGGAAGTACGAACAACCGCCCCCTCAATGTGATATAACTCGTTAATTCCTTATGTGTGATTTATAAAGGAAAGAGCTATTGATATTATATATGATATTATAATGTAATTATTATATAGCTGTGTATCATAATGTTTTAATTCTATTAAAATATGGAATAGAAATGAAAGTACTGTTCATGCGTATGTACGGCTTACCGTCTCCCTGAACGGTGGATTTCATTTCTTACCTCAAGATGTTATGTATTATTATAAATACACGTATATAATATATATATATATATATATATATGATATATATGATATCTAAATATTTATATCATTCTAGATATAATAGACTATTGACCACAAGGACAAATTGTAAATATAATATGTTCATTTTTGACTCAAGTACTAAATATCAACAAAATGGACATTATTAACTTAAATGAGTGCATAATGTTTATAACAAGGTAATAAGTGATATAAAAGAATAATTAACATGAAAAAGTTCTTATTCAAGTATAAATTAACTTTATTTCATTATTCATAATATTAAATAACGATCGAATCAAGTCAGACACAAGTTAAATGATTTTCTTATCTCACTTATAATTCCATGAGATTTCCATTGTTCACCACTTATTCATTACATGTGGTGTATTTTGTTCTGAATTGTGATATATATTATCATGATTCCCATTATATTCATTGTATTCTATGATTCATTTTGTGGTTATTAACATTTGGTCATATGACAAAGTTGATTAAAATCTGGAAAATGGTTTTGTCTCACATTTTATTAACGTGAGATTCGTGCTATATTTTCCACTATTTCGTTTTGTGTGGTGTATGTACTGCCATGAATGTACTATTTATATAAAATACCTTAATTTATGAGTATTTACATCTTTATTGTATGATCCTTCTTTCATGTGGTGAATGTTTTGTAAGTTACCAAATCGGTAAGGGAACAATTCACCCTCGTCTTCATAAAAGACTTATTTTTGTTCTGCATTTTAATTTACATATTATTTTGTTGGGATATGTTCTTCTATATCCTTATTGATGAAAAATTTATATCAAGTGACGAGATTCCCTTTTTATCTCATCTTCTCATTTTTTGAATTTTAAAGTGACTCTGTTAGGCTGTAATTTTTTTACAAGGCAACCTCTTAACCAAATTTCAATTCTTTGGGTTCAACTCATACTTCTTGAACAAGTAATCCTATGAATATGTGTGAATGACCTATGATTGTTTAATACATAATATCCACATATATTGTGTGTATTTATATTTCTCACACATAATTATTTTATTGACTTATTTTTAATTTAAGGATACCATCTTTATAAGAGATTTCATCTTAATTTACATTTCCACTAAGACATCATTGTTTTTATGCACCAAGTCACACTTATATGGTGTATATACTGTCCTTTGAAATATTATATCATTAATCTATTTATTCTCATGATAATATAATGTTCTGATTAAATGTTATCCTTCAATTATTTGTATTTAAGTGTTTCAATTTTTTTAATAACTCCTTAACTAAAATATTGTTTTAAATGTTTTAATGATTTATTATTCTAAATATTTCTCATTAATGTCCATGTTTTAAAAATGGGTTTTATGATTTGTTTATATGGACATTAATGTTTTCAAATGATAATGCATTTTTAATCGACAATGTTATTTGGGACACATTGATTTAAAAATCTCTTTTAAAATTAATTTTAAAATGATTTGATAAAACAATTTCTTGATTTGATATATTGGAAAGTGGAAATGTTATCTTTCATTTTTACATGTGTTAATTTTATGCTTACTTTATGGATAATGGAAATTTTTTATGTATACGTGTGGTTCCGTGATAAACCTAATGTGGGTGGGCCCGAGATAGCACATCAATGCATTGGGTAACGTGGCGGAGGTGAACGTGAAGTTTCCCCTAAGAGATTTAGGGAATATATCATGATGGGAATTCCAAGTGTAACTCCATATGTAGATGTGATAGGTACAATGTAAGTTTTATATGGATTCCATAAGTGAGCTTTATGATTTATGACTTTAGTGTGTTATTCATAAATCTTATGATTTCATATGGTATGTTATGATTAAAAAGTATGGATTCATTGATTTGTATTTATTGTTTGGATAATGTTTTCATTTCTTATTTTATGTCCCTTACTGATCTTTTTATGGCCATCCCATTTTTTTTGAAATGTTTTCAAGAGGACTTAGTGATGAATAGGGTAAAGGATGGGTTCATGGAAAAGTCATGTTGTCAAAATTATGGAACTATAAATGTTTCTTTTTAAGAGATTTTATTTTATGAAAAAAAGGATAATGAGTAGTAGTGTTTAATTGTAATATTCAAGTTGTTATATAATAGTTATGGCCCAATTCTCTAAAACATTAAATCTGAAATGATCCTCAATGTGAATTATTCATTAAATTCATTATTATTTAATGTTATAAGGTCAAGTCCTTATAATAGTTATCTTGTTATGTTATCAATTATAAATTGAGAGTCTCATTTACACATCTTTCTTCTTAACAAATAGAATATGCGATCCCTAAGGTGACACACTAGTTAATAGGAATCAATTTTCTATATTCCCATGGAGTTTCTTCTTAAATTCCAACAACTCAATTGTGTCTATTCTGTAATGTGTCTTTAATATAGGCATAGCACCTTGTATGAGTTCTATTGAAAAATCAACATCACAACTTGGTGAATGAGTCGGAAATTCATTTGGAAAGACATAATTAAACTCTTGTACAATAAGTGTATTCATAATGGAATGTTTATCCCAAATAATTGTAGATAGATAATCTACATTTGTAGGAATCAAGACCTATAGTATTGAAGAAATATCAACTAGAAGGTAATATTCATCCTTGCATCAATAGATGATCATATATTGATCCGGAATATGAAAAATTATTGCTCTTCCTTAGAAATTAATATGACCTCCATATATGGAAACATAATCTATGTTGAGAATCAAATCAAATTCAACTAAGGGAAGGATCACAAGATTTGTAGGAATAACATTCCCACAAAATTGAACCAGAGAAGAATATAAAACTTATAAATTGATCATTATCCCATTAAGAGTTTCCATTACTAACTAAACATATAATTGTTAAGGTAAAATATAGATACACTTAGAAAAGTCTTCAGGAATAAAAAATTCCATGGATATAGAATAATATAAAACATTTTACACATTACAGCGAATAGTACGTGTACCTTTCACAACTTCATTATCGTACTCCACATTGCTGATTGTGATTGCATTTGGCTTTAGTTTGTCTTTGTCATTAAGAGTTTGCTGACATCGATCATCATCAATAACCCTTGGATAAGTGAATTGATTGGAAAAGTGTCCCATTTCATTGAACTTGTGACATTGATGTGTAGGAGGTTCATTCTTCGAAGACCTTTCATTATTCAGATCAATAAAAATCATTCCCACATTACATCAACATTCAGAAGTATGATAACCTTATTTTCGACACATAGAAGATTTTATACAACATTTACGATATTTTCCTCCGTGTTTCATTCCACACATTGAGCATAAGGGGAAACTGATCTTCTTTTTAGAGTGATCTTTATATTTTATATTGAATTCTATTTTTATCTTCTTATATAACCCATATGATTGATTGGTTAAATAAATATCCATATCAACCATGAGATAATTACAAATGACTTCATCATACCTATTAATGATTCATTTTGTCTAATTCCCTTTGGAGACTTGGTTTTAAGCCAGTAATGAATCAATCAATTTTATTCATAGAATGGATATTAATTCCATAAGACAAACTTTAAAGTGTTGTAAAATTTTCAATATATGTATCAATTGGTTCATCATTATTTTTATTTACCTCACAGAACTCATTCTCCATTTTTTCCAAAAAATACGAGGAAATTACATATTGGAAAATATTTTCATGAACTCATCCCATTCCATAGAGTCACATTCACTACCTTACATGATATTCTTAATAATATTCCACAATTTATCAGCTACACCTTCCAAATAATATATTTCTAGAATGACATTATCATGTATTAAACATTGGAGAACATAAAATATCATTTTGGTGGTACTGATCCATTATTCATCCACTAAAGGACCATAAGACAAACTAAAGGAGTATGGATGTTTCCTCATGATAGACTCAACATAATTTTATTCCATCCTTCATTTCATTGCTATTTTTGTATGAGTCATAGCTTGTGAAAGTAGTGTGATCATAGTAACTTGGTTTTTCATTCCATATCCTATAACATTTGGTTCCTCAGGAGGGCAATCATTTCATTGCAGATCGTATTCAACATTAACAAGGTTCTTCCAGGCTCCCACCATTGTCTAAAACCAAAAAAATCAGAGTTTTAGAAACATTAAAAATATTGGGAAAAAACTAAAAAAAAATTTCATTTTTGGACTATATTTTATATCCTAGGTTATTCATGATCATTTATAAAACACTTGGATTTTACCCTATACATAAACATAACATTACTGTTCATACTATGGTTTTATCATCCAAGATTACAATGGATAACTATAACCTCCCTCTAATACCAACAATAGAGACCCATTATTTACATGAAGTGATATTACCTAAAATTTAATAATATTCATTACAAAATATAACATAAGAACAACAGGGTCATATAGGTGTTGAGTCTTTAGAAATTTTGAAAAATAAACAAATGATTTATATGGCATCTACATTTTCTCCTTTGGATTCCTTCACCCTAGACCCCTATTTTACATATATTACTTAATATACTTCTTAATGAACTAGGGAAAAGAAACATAAGAATGGATGAGCATGGATTCTTAGTGATGGCAAATTGGTAGATAACAATAATATAATAATCATATATCCAAATAGTATAACATTTGAAAATCTTATCCTACATATGAAATATCATTATATCATGCCATGGAATATATAATAAAACTTCATAAGAATCAATGAACGTTATCCCAAAATTCAAAAACATTAGACATGAATTTTTTTGGAATACACATTAGAATATAAAATCGTTCCATATTATTCAAGGATCGTTTCCAAAACCATCATAGTGGACAAAGTCCATTACAGAACCGAGCTCACTCCTCGTTTCATCCCTGTATTACTGAATCAATATCATTTCATGTTTTAGTCTGATCAATCTCATGAGATATAAATCATTAAGAAATGAATTGGAAGGATATATATGTCCCAAACTTATCATTATCAAATCATTCTTACACGTTCCACAAAAATACAAATTATTCACCATAGCATAACCTATGAAAAAAATCGGTTTTTAAAAGTCATTCCATTATAACATAATCCATGAAAAACAAATTTATTTCATAAAAATAATTATATCCTAAAAGAAACCCTAGTAATAATAAGTATATTATAATTGAAACATATCCTTATTAAATAATACCATATTATATATAAATTAAATTTTGATATAATAGATGAATTATTTCTTCATCAAAAAAGTGTTCTTTTCTCAAAATAACACATAAAAGTAAAATGAATGAATATATTTGAAAATAAAGAAGAAATAATTTAATGAAATATTCTTGGAAATATAGAGTTAAGGAAATGTAAAAATCCAATCGTGTCATATAATTTAAAAGAAATGTTTCCTCTAATAATTTTGTCAAAAAGACAAAAATTATCTCAAACTGAAAACGAAAAAAGATTCCTTTCATATCATTTTATAAAAATTGACCAAATTAGTAAAATTGAATTAAAAAATTTATAAAATGTTATAAATAAATTTTTTAAAACATATATAGAAACACATGACATGGATGATAAATATAACCCAATAAATACTTATATATAAACTGTCTCGAATAATATTGATATTATAAAATTTTCCCATATTTAATGTATGAATTAATTCTTATTTATCCAACCCTCACATATAATTATTTATGTAATTTTATTAACTTATTATAGAATCAAAATATTTTTATGATATCATATAAGATGATATTTTCATCTGGCTATTAATAACAATTTTTATTACTCATTATTTGTGTATTAACTGATTCATTTTCTTATGCGTGTTTTGTTAGATTAATTCTTCTTCCTCATCATAGGATATAGTTATATCATTTAAATAATGATATTATTATAATACGAATCATATTTATTAAATCAATTCAATAATATAATTGATTTAATGAAGATAATGTAGAATATATCACAACACACCATGGAGACGGTAGGATGCACGTGGGCATGAGCGATGATATCATTCACATTACTATTAAATTCATTGAGGATGATTGATTATAATATTATAAAATAAATATAAAGTTTTATTAATTATATATTATTACTATTTACAAAAATTTACCCATCAACATAAGGTGGTGGTGAAAAATAGATTACATTGTGGTGTGGAGATAGTAAGCCTTACGTACACACATGTGGTTATTTTGTTTTTCATAGGATGAATAACAGATTGAATATAGTTTTTAATTGTCATAATAAAATCTCATTATATAATTGATATAGGAATTATTAAATTATAATGAAAAAACACATGAAGACAACGTTTAATAAGAAAGAGGTTTGAAATAATAGGCAAAGTAGAGTGCCTCTTCTTCGATGTGCTCCCTATAAATATCCTATTAAAGAACTAGAGTTGGTCTTTCAAGAATTTCAAGAACCTCTTGAATTTTAATAAAAAATTATAATAAAATTTAGATGGGGATATTTAAACTTTAAGGATCAATTATTTGTTAATAATTAATGGAGGAGTTCCCATATGATAATTTTTGTGAGGGGTACTTTTAAAAACACTGAATATATTAATTTATTATAAACTCAACCCACATCCAAAAAACATAAAAAAATATCTAATGTTGAAATGAGATGACATAAGGTTGTAATATCACCAATTTATAAATTTTATACTTGTATTTTATCAATTAAACCTTCACATTTTATTTAAAACATAGTTCATTATTTTACTTTTTAAATATGTTAACAAATATTTCAGTGCTAAAAGGGTAAAATATTTACATATATCCTGTCGGATAGACAATAGATAAATAATTTAGGTAATATCCTATAATAAAATAATTACTATATATTTTTTAAAATGTTTTATGTTTTTTAAATAATTGAATAAAACATTATAATGATAAAAATTAACTAGTAACCGTTTTTATACTATTCAATTCATCGATTTTAAAAAATATTAATATAATAAGTTAACATCTTAAAAACAATTTTATAATATTTTTAAGATGTCCAGGTCATCTATAAAATTCTTTAAACATATTAATTTGTTTATATTATATTTATTTTAATATTTTTATTCATATTTATTTGATATTTCAATTAATAAAAGAATTACTAAAAAGGTTTTGTGTAATTATTTAATATGATTATATTTTGTATATAAATTATAAAAAAATTACCATGACAAACATAAATTCACTATATTTAATAATTATACTAATAATTGAATATATATTCAACATAATCCAACATTCAAAATGTTTTACTTATTAAATTACTAATGAGACAAGTTTATCATCAATTTATGTAAAATAATATAACTATAGTAATCAATTATTGAGGCATCAAAATGTCCAATAACTAGTCCCTTGGATGGTTATGGTCCCTATATTCTCTACCAATAACATTTGGTCATGTTTTTGGATAATTTAATTGTTATGATCAATTTAGTATTAATTATTGTATTGAATTATTATCATATAGATAATTTATGCATAATTAAAGTATAAGTCTATAAGGTAATAGTCATGACACGTCACCCATGGCCTGTGTCGGGACTACTCCACAGCCGAATTCTAAAGGTGAGTAGTTGGAAGCAAGATGTGAAGTCATTATCAGGAATGATGGTGGAATTTTTCGAGTATCTAAACACATGCACACTCATTTCCCAAACCCACAATACATAAAAGGGACACATGCCTGATACAAAGAAAAACACTGAATGTAAATAGTACAAGCTAAAAGTAAAGGGGATAGAATACAAGCTCAGCCAAATGAAAAGATGTTAACAAGAGGGTACAGAAGTCTATAGAAACATAACTACAGAATACACTACTTGATGGTTAGGTGACGAGTATCCACATGAAGTAGTGTGATCATGCCTTGCCTATCCAGTCTCACTAGGCATCGCCAGGTCATGGACCATGGATGTCTCATTAAATAATTCAGTCATCTTCATAAGAACTGACATTCGTGATTGAATCTTGTGCATGGGTGAGTAACACAATAATAAGTAGGAAAACATAACCACAATGAAAATACAACAATTGTAATTACACATGAATTTGTGGATAACATGCATTGGTATAACATAAAGTTTAGAAATCATGATTATCTATCGTAATGTTGAACATCATGTACTGATGAGGGACTCATCCCTGATGAGCCATTGTAGCCTACTGGGGCATAGAGTTCCGCTCATCACTGAGGTCTGTTGGGCCACTATGGTCCTCTCTTTACTATGGTCTGTTGGGCCACTGAGGTCAACTCAGCTGCTGGGCCACTGAGGATTTCTTGTCTGTTGGGCCACTCATGTTCTCTTTTTACTGAGGACTATTGGCCCACTGAGGGAATCTCATCATTTGATCCACTAAGGCATGATCGTCTACTTGGAAACTAAGTTCCCCTATAATGCTAGACGACTCTATGCTTCTCATCACTGAAATCTTATGCTGCACACTAATAATATCATATTATTATTTTTAATATTCGTTAAATCCTAGACATTGTATTGGCGGGAATTGAAAAAAATAAATAAAATATGATTACATATTTTTGTAAAATTTAATTACATTTATCAAAAAAATATAGAGGCTTAAAATGTGAATGAATCTAATTTTAAGCATAATTTACTTTAAAAAACCTATATATCTCCTTTAAATCGAGAATCATTTTTAAATATAGTTTTGGTCAAATTAATACTTTCTAAATTTCTGAATAAAACCATTCTTTACAATGGGAACATCAATATTTACTTTGTGTAGGTCATTTATATTTTTCCGATAAAGTTCATTTTTAATGAATAATGAAAAATATTGTATTTTAATTCAAATGTTCCATTTAATTTAATTTATTTATATGGTAATATTATCTTCATAATTTGTTTTAAAGTGAAATTAAAATATATTTTTATCGTTTACTCCAATGTTGGTCATTGAAATTAATTTCACATTGATATTGGACATAAACAAGTATCAATCTTTTGATAGTTATTTATTCTTAAAAACATGATCTTTGTTTTGATAACAGGAAATAAATTTTATAATTAATTAATTCCACTTCTATGTTTTAAATTTAGCAAAATATACATCATTTTTGAATTCGGAATATCAAATATATCTTAGGCTGAAATTTTGGTATTTTTCTAATAAACTAAATTTTTTATGAATAGTTAAACAACATAGTTATAGTTAAAAAACTGAATTATTCATTTAAATGAAATTTTACCACTTTTGTGAATTTAATTTAGAAAATCTGACATACATGGTTGTTATCAAGAAATAAATTGTTTTTCAATAAGGTGATTTATTTTGTGAATAGTATCTTTTGACTTTTATTTACCTCTGTTAAAGGTAAATAAGGTAATTCAACGTAAAAAGAATATTATAATAACTCAAAATTAACTTAACACTTTTCTAAACCTTATTGGTAGAGTCATTTACGACCATGGGAATCTTTGGGTCGATTTTGGTACCCCATTGAGTTAATTGGGAGTGATAATGAAAATTTAGATTAAATATCTTAATGTAAATGAAAATATGACAAAAGAAAATACCTTTTAGTAAATTATTTTTTAAAAGGGTTTATATAAATTATCATTTTGACTATAAATATTCATTGGAAATATAAAAAATTTCCTATGTCATGGTATTTTGTTTTATAAATTTAGACATCAAATAATTTAAATTATTTATGACATAATAATGATGCATTGTTTTCGTCATTAATAAATAATTTAAATAAATAATATGATAATGATTAAAATATTATCCAAAACCTGTTAAATTATTATTGGATGATTTTATTTTATAAATGAGTCATATTATCATATACTCTAATGATTTTTCGACCTTTTGAAAGAGAATATATGTTTATAATAAAATAATATTTTTACAATTTCCTAAAGAGCCCCTCCTCTACCATAAAAGGAGACCATATCTAACCAATTTGTCACACCTATCATGCCATTTGGATCATCCGAACACTTCCCAATTAAGTTCCCTACACCCATATTCTCCACCTAGATGCCTTACCTTAGGCAGAAAACACTTCAATAAGTCCTTTTGTTCAAAACAAATGGAGTTACCCAAATTAAAGGTAACAATTTCTCTTTATTTGTTTTCTTTTATTTTATTTATCCAACAGCTAAAAACATTTTATTCCATTATTTTGTAACAAAAATAGTATCCTCAATATACTATTATGTTTTTATTAATATGTATTCAAACTAAAATTCTACACACCTTTATCTAATGGGTGATGAACATAATGTTTCTGTGGATGTCAAACTAATGCCTCACGAAACGATGATTAATCAATTAACTCTTACTTCCTCTCATGGTGGCCATTATGATGGAAAATTATTTATATATGATATATATTATATATATTTATGTTTTCTTTATGCTTATTTGTTTTCCAATTATATCACGCCATTATGGTTTCCATAGTGAGTAAATATGGTAATCTCATTTGAGGAATTACGGACTACCGCCCCCTTATTGTGATGGGACTCATTACTGCCTAATATGGGATGTATAAAGGATATAGTTATTGATATTATATATGATATTATACTATAATTATAATATACCTATGAATAATTTTCTTTTAATTCCATTAAAATAATAAATAGAAATGAAAGTAGCATTCATGCAAACGTACAGCTTTCCGTCTCCTTGAACAGTGCTTTTCATTTCTTACCTCTAAATGTTATTTACTATTATAAAAACATGTATATACATGATATATATGATATATATTATATCTAAACAATGAATATGATTCAGGATATAATGGAATATTGACCACATGGACAAATTGTAAATATAATGTGTTCATTTTTGACTCATGTACCAAATATCAACAAATTGGACGTTATTAACATAAATGAATACATAATGCTTATAACTTGATAATAAGTGAAATTAAAGGATTAATAAACGTGAAAAAGATCATAAGAAAGTAAAAATTAACATTAGTTTTTTTATTAATGAGATTAAATAATGATCGAGTCTTGTCGGACACAAGGCAATGGATTTTCTTATCTAACTTTTAATTGTATGAGATTTCCAATTTTCACCACTTATTCAATGCATGTGGTGTATTTTTCACTACCATTTGAAATATATTATCATTATTCTCAATATATTCATTAATTATTTGATTCATTTGGTGGTTATTATCTTTTGGTCATATGACTTAGTTGATTACAACGTGTTAAAGGGTTTCGTCTCACTTTTTATTCCTGTGAGATTCATGCTATATTTTCCAATATTTTATTTTTGTTTTGTATGTACTGACCATTATTATACTTTTTATGTATTAAAATTTCATTTATGATATTTACATCTTCATTGTCTGATCCTTACTTCATGTGGCATATGTTTTGTATGTTACCAAATTGGTAAGAGAACTATTCACCCTCTTCTTTATAAAAGACTTCTTTTTTGTTATGTATTTTAATTTAAATATTATTATGTTGGAATATGTTCATCAATATACATATTGATATAAAATATACATCCATGTGATTAGATTCCATTTTAATCTCATCAACTCATTTTCTGATTGTCAAAGTGATGTCGTTAGGCTTTCGAATTTTTACAAGGGAACCTCTTAACCCAATTTTAATTAATTGGGTTTAACTTGTATTTCATGAAAATGTCATCCTATGAATATGTGTGAATGACCTATGTTTGTTTTAAAATTAATATCCACTTATATTGGTTGTATTTATATTTCTCACCCATAATTATATTAATGATTTATATTTAATTTAAGGTTACAATCTTTATAAGAGATTTCATCCCAATTTTCATTTCCAATGAGACTTCACTGTTGTTATGCACCAATTCACTCTTATATGATGTATATACTATCCATTGAAAAATTATATCATGAATTCCTTTATTCTCATGATATTATAATGTTGTGATTTAAATTTATTCTTCAATTATTTATATTCATGCGTTTCACTTTTTATTAAAAACTCGTTAACAAAAATATTGTATTAAATGTATTAAAGATTTATTCTCTTAAATATTTCTCTTTAATGTCCTTGATTTCAAAATGTGGTTTAGGATTTGTTAATATGGACCTTAATGTTTTCAAATGATAAATCATTTAAAATCATCAATGTGGTATGGGTCACTATGATTGAAAAATATATTTTTAAATGGTTTTGAAAATGATTTCATAAAATATTGTCTTGATTTGATATATTGAAATATGGAAATGTTATCATTCCTTTGTACATGTGTAATATTTTTTGATTATTTTTTGGTTATAGGGAATTGTTTACGTATACGGGTGGTTCCATGATAATCCTAGGGTTGGGGAGCCTGAGATAGCTCTCCAATGCATAGGGTAACATGACGGAGGTGAACGTGATGTTTCACATAATAGATTTAGGGAATATACCGTGATCGGTATTCCACGTGTAACACTCTATGTAGTCGTGATAGATAAAATGTATGTTTGATATTAATTCCATAATTAACAATTATGATTTATGATTTTATTGTGTTATTCATAAATCTTTTGATTTCGTAAGGTACATTATGATTGAAAAGTATGGTTTCATTGATTTCTATTTATTGATGGCGAATGTTTTCCTTTCTTATATTATAACCCTTACTAAGATTTTTATGACCAATCCCAACATTTTGAAATGTTTTCCACATGACTTAATGATGAATAGGGCCAAATATGGGAACATGGAAAATTCATTCTATATAAAATATGGAACTAGATATTTTTAATTTTATGAATTTTTTATGAAAAAATGGATACTGAGTAAGAGTGTATACTTGTAATATTCAAGTTGTTATGTAATAGTTATGGCCTATTTCTATAATAAACTAAACTTGAAAATATCCTCAATGTTAATTATTCATTTAAGTAAATATTATGTAATTTTATAAGGTCAAGTCCTTATAGTTTGTATCAGAGGTAGGTTTAGAAGCCATTAGAGGTTAGGGTACAATTTATGCAAAAGTGACATTACCATAATCATTCGGAGTTTTGAAAGTGTCATCATTATTTTTATAAAGTTATTGAGTTGAAGATAACATGATTAAGTATATATTAGTGTTTAACCTCATCATAAGATATTATATGATGATTTTTCTGATATAATCACACTAACCTCTTTGGTTTCAGTTAATGATTGGATCTAGCAGGCACCAAAGTAACAGTGGATGTTAAGAAAACCATGACCATTTTCTGAATGACCAGCTTATTTATATAGGAGCTGCAATTAGAACTCTTGTGGATTTTCTCAACCAACTATATGGAGTCATGATTGACCACCTGAACCTTAGTGATTTTTATAAGATATCATATATGTTAGAAACAAATCCCTACGGATGATCAGGAAATAATCACAAAGGTATGTACGTTCAAAAACCTATGTGTCAATGATGTGGAAAGAAACACATAGGAAAATGTTTTAATGGAATAGAAAGATGCTATATATGTAGAAATGAAGGCCATAATGTAAGAACCATACATGGAAAAAGAAGAATCTAGTTGACCATGGGAAAGGGAAAGATGTTCTTTCTGAAGGATCAATTGAATGTTTTAAATGTTGTGAGCATGGTAATTATGAAAACATATGTCCAATGAAGAAGTTTCAGGAATGTGGTCACCAAGATCATACAAATATTTGTTTACCAATACCTATTTCCCTTCCAATTGAAGATGAAGAAACTGACAATGACCAATGTAAGGTATGGATTATTTGTTAACATATGTTTTCCTATTATTGAAATCATAGGATATGATTCAAGATTTTGTTTTTAGGAAAGAAGTATTTTAGAATATATTGGAAAGGAATAGTTATTTGAACAAGAATAATGTAGAATGAGTATGAATTCAACATATAATGGATTCATGAGTTATGGAAGAATTTAGGATGGTGATATCCTTAAAAGTATTAAGGCTCTTCTAATGACGAGATTAAATTAGAAGAATATTTATAGTATGTGTAACCCTGATGTTTGATATATGAAAATTTTATTCAAGGAATAATTATCTTCTCTTTTTGTATATAGTTATAAAGAACCATTTGGGATTATATGATCCTTTAATTTGAAGAAATTATCGGTTAATACATTTTGGGATGCAAAACAAATGTTATTAGATAACCTTTCTGGTTAAAATATGTTATGGTTATTTTTCATGAATTTATCTCTTTTTGGATATGTTATAAAATTACGTAGTTTTTTAAAAGGGAAAATGTAACGACCCATACATTATATAAATGATTATTACTTCATAATTGAAGCATACTTATTACAACATATGACAAAAAACACAAAGGACCATATAGGTATAGTATCTTTAGAAACTGGGAAACATAAACAACTAGTTCATAAATCTTATACAGTGTCTCACATTTATTTCATCATATCTAGGGGCCCTTTAAGCATATTATACTTAATATCCTTATTTCTGACATGGGGAAAAGAAAAACATACAAAAGGGTGAGCTCAAATACTCAGTAATGGTAAATAAAGGTAATCATAACATTTTGATAATCTTTACCTGCAAAAGAGATCATAATATCTTAACATGGGATAAATCATAGAAGTGAAAATGAAATCCCAATAGACATAACATAAAACTTCAAACTTTGTGGCATGCACACATAATTATAGAGAATCATTTCTTGTTAGTCATGACTCATTGCCAAGACTATCTTAGTGGACAAAGTCCATTTCTGAACCATGTTCACTCCTTGTTTCAGTCCTGTATCACTGAACTGGAATGACCTTCCATTCCATCCATGTCTATCTCATGAGATATAAATCATTACCCAATGCATTGGAGGGAGATATAGGTCCCAACCATCTCATAATGAATCCTTTCTTATGTGTTCCACATAATCATAAATCATACATCATCGCATAACGCATGTAATAAAAATGGGAATCATAAAACATCACGACATCATAAAAACAATACATAAATGATTTCATAAAAATAATTCCATAAAATAATCAAAATGATAGTGATATAAACAGAATCCTATATTATCGTAGATGGAAAATAATTTTGATAAAACATTTGAACTCAATTCTTGAGGAAAATATCATTTCTACTTCATAAACATTTTCCTTTATTAATATGTCATATAATTTTAAACTAAAAGAAGTTAATTAAAAATAAACTTGGAAACTTTTAAAGGAAGATTCATTGAAATAATGTTTTATGAATCCATTTATTCTGTAGAATTTAAAAAAACATTATTCTCGTACATTGGTCAGAAAAGTCAAAAAGATACCTTGTACGACAAAAGATTCCATTCATATCGTTTACTAAAAACATACCGAAGGGTAAAATTGGATTTAAACAATTGTAGGAGGATATGAATGATATTAAATATAGAAGAAACATGGATGTGGATGATAAAGTATACCCCAATAAATATCAATGTATAAACAAACTCGAATAAAAATGAGATTGTGATATTTTCCCTTAGCTTAGGTTCGATATGATTTGTACGTGTCCGAAGCTCCTCTTTTTGACACGCCTCTTTGAATCCTCCAATTAGGGAACTAAGATTGGTCTTTGAAGAATACCAGGACATATAGTATTATTCTAGGTAAGTGGAAAAGGTATTTTGGCAGGGGTTGGCCGTGCATGAATGCTGAATTTGGTGTGAGGAAGAGGGGGAGGAGGTGCCCTTTTATAAGGGAGGAGAGGGGCACCTTAGGAATATCTCAAAATATTATTTTATATTAAAGTCAAATTAGGTTTATAATGGTTCCAAAGGGTCTTATTTAGAAGCTAATGTGGGGATGGGTCTAAATACTCTCATCCAATAGGATTTAGACAATTTTAGGTTATTATTTTAACCTTATGAATTAGATTTAACTCTAAGTTAAATAATTTAACTTTTACTGTGTCTTTTTGTTTTCTTAAACTATATGGTTAATAAACATACAATAACATGCCAAACTAACCCCATGTTGTTTATTATTACTATATATATCCATATCTATGTCATTTGGCTGATCCTTTGATTTTTAGGAATTAAAATAACAATTAATAAAATAATATTTGTTTTAAAAACTATTATATGTCAATTTTGACACTATTTGGTATATGATTTTTGTGAAAATCATAACAGAATGATAAGTTCAAACCAAGTTAATTAATTTGACACTCACATGTCATATTAACCTAGAAAATAAGTGGAATTCATAAAAAGTCTAAATTTACATTTATTTGAGCATTTATAACATCAATTATGTTAATATTTTCTTAATAAGGTAATTACTGCATCATTGTTGTGTCTTAAATAAATTAAAATTATTTAAAGTCTATAAATTATAAATAAAATACCATTATGTAGAAAATAATTTTATCTTTCTAATGAATATTTATAATCTAATTTATCCTATGTGTAACCCTATATAAAAAATGTTTTTGTTTTTAAACATTTATTTTAACTATTTTATCTATTCTTTAAATAAAATATTATTAAATGTCCTAATCTAATCCAAGAGGATCTAAATTGTCATATTATAATAATAAGGTTGTTTTTGGTCGAAATACACTTATCAAAGAGAATTAGGACATGTGTTAGGGTAATAGTAATATCATATTTACCCTTAGTTACCCTATTTACTATTAACCGCGGTAAAAAAAGTAAAAAGTTACTATTCACCAAAAAATTATTTTCATATCATTGAACAACATTTTACTTACTGATATCAACCGTGTCTATCATATTTTCGAAATTCAATTCACAGAAGCGGTAAAATTAATTTTTATGAAAAATTCAGTTTTTTTAACTACCACTTAGTGGAGTCTCTATTCACCAAAAATTTATGTTTTTCCGAAAAATACCAAAAATTCATCCTAAGCTATATTTGATATTCAGAATTCAAAAATGATGTCGATTTTTCCAAATTCAAATCATAGAAGTGGCATTAATTAATTTAAAATTAATCTCAATGTTGAGAAAACAGGTTATAAAAGTTAAAACGTTGCAAAAGATTGAAATTATTTTACCTATGAATTCAATGTAAAATAAATGCTAATGACATACATTATATTAAATGGTAAAAAAATATTATATTTATACTTTAAAACCAATCAATATTATAATTTAACCATATAAATTATTACGATGAAAAAAGTTGTTTTTGATTAAAATATAGCATGTTTTTACGATTCATCAAAATATTAAAGTTACCAGAATAAAATGACAAATTTATCCAAAGTAAATTTTTATATCTTGATTCCAAAGAAGAATTTTATTCTGTCAAATTGAACTTATAAAAATGTCAAAAACTAGATTTAATGTGGGTGCGCCATTAAAAGGTGGTAAAACTGTATTTTTGAAAAATACTTATTTTATCCGAAAATTTTATTTTGTTCTCATAAAATGTTCTAGAAAATATATAGGATGAATAATATTGTTATAAAATTTAAAATTTAGATAATAATATTCATAACGGCTATTTAATAATATTATAAAAATATATCATTGTTTAGTAAAACTTGGTATTGCGTACTACACACGCTATCGAGGAAGGCCGCGATTGCGTGTAATGCAAGCCATGTCAGGGAAGTGTGTAGTGAAAGCTTCCTTTGGTGTTGCGTATTACATAATTCAAAACTTATTTCATTTATACATTAAACAAAATCTATACTTAATGTTGTGTAGAATAATTTCTACAAAACGAACTTCATGTTGTGTGTAACATGAGTCAAGAATAGTGTTGTGTATACTGCAAGCTAATACGGTGTCACGTATATCACAAGCTAATTTTGGTGTAGCATAAAACACAATACATCGATGAAATTAAAAGAATATTTTTCATAAAATCTTGGGGTGTTACATTCTACCCCCTTTAAAATGAATTTCGCCCTCGAAATTCGTCGTGGTTATAAATGGTCTACTACTTCACAGTTTCTTTAATAGAAACCCACATCAAAAAAAAAGAATATAAAAACCTAACTTTAAGAAGTAAGTTATGAAACTTAACGGTTGCCCAAATTAACTAATCATTGGGTTTCCACATAGGTGAAAATACAGATATAGAAGTGAAATCTAACCATCAAGTTCTGATGGAGAGTAGTAGAGAACACGGCTATGAAAAATCCAACAATCACAAGGCCATAGATTTGTGATGATCTAAGGTACCATCAGATTCATCATATATAAGAGTACTAGGACAACATTTTTAATATGCTTTCCCAAAAGTTCAAAATTTTGAGTTAGAAGAAATACATACTTGATTTTTGTAAAATCTCATTGTTGTTTATGCCTTGAAAAATTTCTACTTCATCTCTTAAGGAAATAAAGTTGAATTTGTCTTCCATGAAGTGTTAGAAGATCAAGAGATAGAATGATAGGTCATTAAATCTATCTCAAACAAAAGGATAAAAAAATTTATTAAATATACATAAGTCCATCTATAGTGTGATTAATCATATATAGTTCCTAAAATGGAATTATACTTCATATATCATACTTCTTAATATATTAAAACTAGTTATTACTAACCAGGGACTTCTTATAGGCCTATGGTAGGTGATAAAGGACTGTTACACTTCTGTTGTGGGTTCGATAACCACAGCCTTGTCCGACGCGACAGGTTGTCACACGTCCTATGGGTTGCCCCTTTTTCTAAAACTACACTAATATAACATTTCAGGAATAGTATCAAAATAAGTTCTAGCCTTGAATAATAATATCTGATGTCCAACATAATCTATTCCAATCCATAGGCTTATCCAAAAAACATATGTCCAATCTCATTGTATAATGAAAATGATTACTTGAAATGTCACATAACAAGCACATGAATACCATCATTTATCTCCCATATATCACAAGATATATCTTATTTTGTCGCATTCCAAACATGTGAATACCTTAAAAATGAATACCCATTGAACCTTAGTGAACACATGAATACTGTCAAAAGTTATCTCTTTTCACATATCAAAATCCAAAAATTTCTATATACTCAAACCATGATATAACTTTGTCCGTATATTAGTCATGAGCTCTTGAATACAATCAAACATATTATTTTCTCTTTATCCCTTCATTATACTCATATCATCTGCTTTACAAAAATATTTCAATCACTTTTCATGGTTACTGATGCCATATTCTTATAGAAACCCACAATGGACCAATATATAGGTATTCAAATATACCATAAAAGTACTTGAACAACATTATTCATGAATACAAATACATAATCACTTTAATCCATCCTCTTTAATGATTTCCACAAATAAGTCATTCCTTGATTTAGAAGTAACCTCTTAGGTCAGGGCATTGAGTTGGGTAATGCCCATGTTCACCACAGGTAAGACATTGGACTCCATAACAGTCTGTCACTCTATGACACTTTTCTCCACATAGATAACATCTTCCCCTCCATTTGAGGTATTTTTCATGGTTATTCATCCCTTCTTTAGAAACATCAATCTTCTTTTCTTTATGCTTCTCAACATGCGAACATGCATATAAGTCCACCTTCCTCTTATTTGATGAATTGGGAATACCACTAAAGTTTACCTTGTTAATCATATATCGAGATGACTGATTCGGCATAATAATGACGTTTGGACTTCCAAATCCCCTTTCATTTGGTTGATCATGAATAATACTATTCCATTGTCCATTATATCCTCCATTATCATGAATCATCCTCCTTCCAGCCATTTTCTAAAAACCAAAAATAATTGTGTGAGATGGAAAACTCATGATCGGTAAAATAACATAATAAAGGGGGAGTAACTTCAATATCTAACATGTTAGGTTTAATTCTAAAATCGTCACCATAATTCTAGGATAATAACCTATACTTATAATTATCCTTAGGGACATTACTAAAGCTTAGAGATATCCCTAGACATACCTTAGAAATATCTCTAGGGATCTCACTAAAGTTCTCGCATCCTAGTTTCCAAATGTTGACTATACCTTTCCTCTGATACCAATTGTCATGACCCATACTTTACATACATTGTTGTTACTTCATAATTGAAGCATACTTATTACAATATATGACAAAAAACAAAAAGGACTGTATAGGTATAGTGTCTTTAGAAACTGGGAAACATAAACAACTGGTTCATAAATCTTCTACAGTGTCTCCCATTTATTTCATCATATCTAGGAGCCCTTTAAGAATATTATAATTAATATCCTTCTTCTTGACCTGGGGAAAAGAAAAACATACAAAATGGTGAGATCAAATGCTCAGTAAGGGTAAATAAAGGTAATCATAACATTTTAAAAAACATAACATGCAAAAGAGATCATAATATCTTAACATAGGATAAATCATAGAAGTGAAAATGAAATCCCAATAATCATAACATAAAACTTGAAACTATGTGGCATGTACACATAATCATATAGAATCATTTCTTGTTAGTCGAGACTCATTTCCATGACTATCTTAGTGGACAAAGTCCATTTCTGAACCGAGTTCACTCCTCGTTTCAGTCCTGTATCACTGAACCGGAATCACCTTCCATTCCAGCCATGTCTATCACATGAGATATAAATCTTTACCCAATGCATTATAGGGAGATATAGGTCCCACCCATCTCATAACGAATCCTTTCTTATGTGTTCCACATAATCATAAATCATACATCATCGCATAACACGTGTAATAAAAATGGGAATCATAAAACATCACGACATCATAAAAACAATACATAAATGACTTCATAAAAATAATTCCATAACATAATAAAAATGATAGGGATAGAAATAGAAACCTATATTATCTTAGATGGAAAATAATTTTAATAAAACATTTGAACTCAATTCTTGAGGAATATATCCTTTCTACTTCAAAAACATTTTCCTTTCTTAATATGTCATATAATTTTAAACTAAAAGAAGTTAATTAAAAATAAACTTGAGAACTTTTAAAGTAAGCTTCATTTAAATAATATTTTATGAATCCATTAATTCCGTATAAGTTAAAAAAACATTCTTCTCATACTTTGGTCAGAAAAGTAAAAAAGATACCTCGTACGACAAAAGATTCCTTTCATATCATTTTTTAAAAACATACCGAAGGGTAAAATTGGATTTAAACAATTGTAGTGGATATGAATAATATTACATATATAAGAAACATGGATGTGGATGATAAAGTACACCCTAGTAAATACGAAAGTATAAAGAATCTCGAATAAAAATGAGATTGTGATATTTTCCCTTACCTTAGGTCGGTTATGATTCGTACGTGTCCGAAGATCCTCTTTTTGACAGGCCTCTATGAATCCTCCACTTAGGGAACTAAGATTGGTCTTTAAAGAAGACCAGGACCTATAGAATTATTCTAGGGAAGTGTATAAGGGATTTTGGGAGGATTTGTCCAAGCATGAATGCTCAATTTGGTGTGAGGACGAGGGGGAGGAGGTGCCCTTTTATAAGGGAGGAGAGGGGCACCTTAGGAATATCTCAAAATATTATTTTATATTAAAGTAAAATTCAGATTATAATGGTTCCAAAGGGTATTATTTTAAAGCTAAAGTGGGGATGGGTCTAAATCCTCTCATCCAATAGGATTTAGACAAGTTTAGGTTATTATTTAAATCCTGTCAATTAGATTTAACTCTAAGTTAAATAATTTAACTTTTACCATGTCATTTTGTTTTCTTAAACTACATGGTTAATAAACATACAATAACATGCCAAAAAAACCCCAAGTTTATTATTATTATTATATATATCTATATCTATGTCATTTGGCCGAAACGTAGATTTTTAGGAATTAAAATAACAATTAATAATATAATATTTGTTTTAAAAACTATTATATGACAATTTTGACACTATTTGGTATATGATTTTTGTGAAAATCATAAAAGAATGATAATTTCGTACCAATTTAATTAATTTAACAATAACATGTCATATAGACCTAAAAAATTAGTGGAATTCATAAAAAGTCTAAAATTACATTTATTTGAGAATTTATAACATCAATTATGTTAATATTTTTTTAAAAGGTAATTACTGCATCATTATTGTGTCATAAATAAATTAAAATTATTTAAAGTCTAAAAATTATAAATAAAATACCATTATGTAGGAAATATTATTAGCTTTCTAATGAATATTTATAATCGAATTTATCCTATGTGTAACCCTATATAAAAATATTTTTATTTTTAACCATTGATTTTAACTATTTTATCTCTTTTTTAAATAAAATAATATTAAGTGTCCTAATCTAATCCAAGTGGACCTAAATGGTCATATTATATTCATAATTATTTTTTGGTCGAAATACAATTATCCAATAGAATTAGGATATGTGTTAGGGTAATAGTAATATCATATTTACCCTTAGTTATCCTATTTACTATTACCCGTGGTAAAAAAAGTAAAAAGTTACTATTCACCAAAAATTATTTTCATCACATTGAACCACATTGTACTTACTGATATCAATCGCGCCTGTCGAATTTTCAAAATTCCATTCACAGAAGCAGTAAAAGTATGTTTTATGAAAAATTCATTTTTTTAACTATCACTTAGTGGTTTCAGTATTCACAAAAAAATGAAGTTTTTCCGAAAACTACCAAAAAATTGGCCTAAGCTATATTTGATATTCGGAATTCAAAAATGATGTTGATTTTTCCAAATTCAAAACATAGAAGTGGCATTAATTAATTTAAAATTAATCCCGCTGTTGAGAAAACGGGTTTTAAAAGTTAAAACGTTGCAAAAGATTGAAATGATTTTACCTATGAATTCAACCAAAAATCAATGATAATGACATACAATATATTAAATGGTAAAAATATATTCTATTGATACTTTAAAATAAATCAATATTATAATTTAACCATATAAATTATTACGTTGAAAAAATTTGTTTTTGATTAAAATATAACGTGTTTTTACTATTCATCTAAATATTAAAGTTACCAGAATAAATGAAAAATTTATCCAAAGTAAATTTTTATATCCTGATTCCAAAGAAGAATTTTATTTTGTCAAATTGAACTTATAAAAATGTCAAAAACTAGATTTAATGTGGGTGCGCCATCAAAAGGAGGTAAAACTGCATTTTTAAAAATACTTATTTTACCCGAAAATTTTATTTTGTTCTCATAAAATGTTCTATAAAATATATAGGATGAATAATAATGTTATAAAATTTAAAATTCAGATAATAATATTTATAACGGCTAGTTCATAATATTATAATAATATATCGTTGTTTAGTAAAACTCGGTATTGCGTACGACACACGCTATCATGAAAGGCCGTGATTGCGTGTAATGCAAGCCAAGTCAGGGATGCGTGTATTGAAAGCTCCCTTTGGTGTTGCGTATTACATAATTCAAAACTTATTTCATTTATACATTAAACAAAATCTATACTTAATGTTGTGTAGAATAATTTCTACAAAACGAACTTGAAGTTGTGTGTAACACAAGTCAAGAATAGTGTTGTGTTTACTGCAAGTTAATACGGTGTCACGTATATCACAAGCTAATTTTGGTGTTTCTTACAACAGAAGACATAAATTAAATTAAATGAATATTTTTCATAAAAACTTTGGGTGTTACAGAAAACACACAAACTTTGTGTCAACCTGTCGCGTCGGAAGAAGCTGTGGAAATCAAACCCACTTCCAAAGTGCGACTTGTATTTATCGCCTACAACTGGACTACGTGAAGTCCCTGGTTAGTATGACTAATTATTTTTAGTTAGATGATATTATGAATCATGAATATGTTGATTTTGGTTTATCTATGGAAATGATTAACCTATCATGGAGGATATGAGATTATGTTAATTACTTTTAAGTATGAGACATTAAGAGTAACTGATGTTATTTTTAAATAAATGATAAAATTTTCCTTAGAAGACTATGTGAGTAAATCCTTAAGAGATTTGAGTTTAAATATTAGTGTTGATTACTTTTAATAATTTTAAGGATAACTTCTTAATTAATAGTCTTTCTTGAACCATAGGTTCTTTTTGATGAATTTTGGAGATTAAGCGTAGTATTTATTTTTATAAAGGATTATCCTTTTTGTGATTATCTGATCTTGAACTAACAATTTTTGTTTTAGTTGATTTCTAAATACAAGGGAAATATATAGTACTCCTTTTGTCGATGATGTGATTCTCTAGAAAATGATTCATGTGCTTTTGATATGACAAAGACTTTTTGAATGCTCATTGTTTAGAGAAATGAGTAGTTTTGGTAGAAGTTTATTAAATGATGAAACTCTACTTGAAGGTAAGTATATTTCCATATGTTTTTATTCAATGTAGAAGATTAATTCCTCAATATTTTAAAATTGAATATAAAACAGAAATGTTTTTGGTTTATGTTTCCTACTGGGTAATCAATGACCATTACACACATCATATGTTTGTGATTTTCTAGTCGTTAACATTCTTTAAAACATGTTTTCTATCACTATCCACCTGAACATGATGGTTTTTTTCTCCTCCATATGCATGATTTCATGTAATCCTTGTATCTATTTTCTCGGGTAACCATTATAATTATCTTCCTTTATTTTAAAGTGATATTTTTATTGACTCTTTTTCTGATGTGGGAAATTTAATGAAGTTTCCAAGCCCAGTTTTAAAATTTCAATGACACAAATCACAATAGGGAGGAATGATATAACATCACAGTTAAATAAGGAATAAGACACATTTAATATTTATTTATATTTTTTATTTAAATATTTATATTACAATAAATGGGATTCTATGTTCGATAGCCTACCCGATACATAATAACTTGTTTCTTTGAAATCAGATGTTGCACACTAATAATAAAAAATATTTATATTAAATGGTCATTAACTCCTAGTTAATGTATTGGAGAGAATTGAAGAAACAAAATAAAATAATATTATAAATGTTTTTAAAATGTAATTACATTTATCCTATTAATGTTAGCTTCTAAAAATGTGATTGAATTTAATTTTAAGCATAATTTACATTAAAAGGCAGATTTATCACCTTTTAATGGAGAACCCTTTTTAATCATGTTTTAGTAACATTAATACATTCTATGTGACCAAATAAAATACTTATTTTGACTAGTTGCATCAATATTTACTTTGTGTAAATTTTTGGGAATTTTTCTGATAAAGATCATTTTTTAATGAGTAGTGAAAAATATTGTATTTTAATTAAAAAGTGCCATTTAATCCATTATAAATATATATATAGATTATATTTTTAATTTTTATTAAAGTTAAATTAAAAAATATTATTACCATTTAATCAAATTTTGGTTATTGAAATTAATTTCACTTTTAAATTGTACATAAACCTGTATCAATTTTTTGGTTGTTATTGTTTCTTAAAAACAAGATATTTGTTTTGATAACAGAAATTAATATTAAAATTAATTAATCCCACTTCTATGTTTTTAATTTGGAAAAATATAATTCATTTTTTAATTTGGATTATCAATTATAGCTTAGGCTGTATTTTTGATATTTTTCTGAAAAACATCAATTTTTTATAAATAGTGAAACCACTTAGTGATAGTTAAAAAACTGAATTTTTCATTTAAATGAAATTTTACCACTTCTGTGAATTGAATTTCAAAAATATGACAAAAAAGGTTGTTATCAAGAAGTAAAATGTTGTTTAATAAGATGAAAATAATTTTTGGTGAATAGTATCTTTTGACTTTTATTTACCGCTGTTAAAGGTAAATAAGGTAATTCAATGTAAAAAGATTATTATAATAATTCAAAATTACCATAACACTTGTCCATACGTTATTAGCTGAGTGAATTATGACTATGGTCATCATTGGGTTTATTTGGAGACCCCATTGAGGTCTATGGGAGTGATAATGAAAATATAGATTAATTAACTTAATGTAAAGGCAAAAATGACAAAAGAAAATATCATTCAGTAAATGAATTTTCAGAATGGGTTATATAATTATCTTTTACACTATAAATATTCATTAGAAAGGTAAAAATATTTCCTACCTCATGGTAATTTTTTATAATTTTTAGACATCATATAATAATAATTATTTATGACACAATAATGATGCATTGTTTACCTCATTAATAAATCATTTATTTAAATTAGATTATAATTATTAAAATAATAACCAAAACCTGTCCAATTTTTATTGGATGATTTTATTTCGACCATGTGTCATCTTATCATTTAATATAAATATTTTTGGATTTTTTGAAACCGAATATATGTTTATAATAAAATAATAGTTTCACACTTTCTTAAAGAGCCCCTCCTCTCCATTATAAAAGGAGACCACTTCTATCCAATTCCTCACAACTCTCAAGACATTTGGATCGACCAAAATCTGCCCAATTAAGTTCTCTATGTCCGTCTCCTTTACCTAGATGCCTTACATTAGGCAGAAGGCACATAAAAAGTTCTTTTGGTTCAAACCAAAGAGAGTTACCCAAATTAAAGGTAACAGTTTCTCTTAATTTGTTTTCTATTATTTAAAATCTCCACCACATAAACTATTTTTATTCCTTTCCTTTTTAACAACACAAGTATCCTCAATATAAAAGGGTGTTGTTTTAAGATTTATTCTATATATACTTACACACACCTACTTTTAATGGGTGAAGAACATAATGTTTCTGTAGATGGAAAACTAACACCTCAAGAAATGATGATTGTTCAATTACCTCTTACTGCCTCTCATGGTGCCCATTATGATGGCACATTATTTATATATGATATATATTATGTTTATGTTTTAATTATTCTTCTGCATTTTCCAATTATATCACACATTTATGGTTTCCATAGTGGGTAAATACGATAATCTCATTTGAGGAAGTGCGGACAACCGCCTCCACAGTGTGATATAACTCGTTAATGCCTTATGTGTGATTTATAAAGAAAGAGTTATTGATATTATATATGATATTATAATTTAATTATTATATACCTATGTATCATAATGTTTTAATTCTATTAAAATATGGAATAGAAATGAAAGTAGTGTTCATGCGTTTGTACGACTTACCGTCTCCCTGAATGGTGGATTTCATTTCTTACATCAAGATGTTATGTATTATTAAAAATAAATGTATATAATATATTTATATATATGATATATATGATATCTAAATATTTAATATCATTCTAGATATAATGGACTATTGACCACAAGGACAAATTGTAAATATAATATGTTCATTTTTGACTCAAGTACTAAATATCAACAAAATGGACATTATTAACTTAAATGAGTGCATAATGTTTTTAACAAGTTAATAAGTGATATAAAAGAATAAATAACATGAAAAAGTTCTTATTCAAGTATAAATTAACTATATTTCATTATTTAGAATATTAAATAACGATCGAATCAAGTCAGACACAAGTTAAAGGATTTTCTTATCTCACTTATAATTCCGTGAGATTTCCATTATTCGCCACTTATTCATTGCATGTGGTTTATTTTGTTCTGAGTTTTGATATATATTATCATGATTCCCATTATATTCATGGTATTCTATGATTCATTTGGTGGTTATTAACTTTTGGTCATACGACACAGTTGATTAAAATCTGGAAAATGGTTTTGTCTCACATTTTATTGTCGTGAGATTTGTGCTATATTTACCACTATTTCGTTTTGTGTGGTGTATGTACTGCCGATGAATGTAATATTTATATAAAATACCTTCATTTATGAGTATTTACATCTTCATTGTATGATCCTTCTTTCATGTGGTGAATGTTTTGTAAGTTACCAAATCGGTAAGGGAACAATTCACCCTCGTCTTCATAAAAGACTTATTTTTGTTCTGCCTTTTAATTTACATCTTATTTTGTTGGGATATGTTCTTCTATATCCTTATTGATGGAAAATTTATATCCAAGTGATGATATTCCCTTTTTATCTCATATTCTCATTTTCTGAATTTTTAAGTGACTCTGTTAGGCGGTAGATTTTTTACAAGGGATCCTCTTAACCAAATTTCAATTCTTTGGGTTCAACTTATACTTCTTGAACAAGTCATCCTATGAATATGTGTGAATGACCTATGATTTTGTAATATATAATATCCACATATATTGTGTGTATTTATATTTCTCACAAATAATTATTTTATTGACTTATTTTTAATTTAAGGATACGATCTTTATAAGAGATTTCATCCTAATTTACATTTCTACTAAGACTTCATTGTTGTTATGAACCAAGTCACACTTTTATGGTTTATATATTGTCCTTTGAAATATTATATCATTAATCTCTTTATTATCATTAGAATATAATGTTCTGATTAAATGTTATCCTTCAATTATTTGTATTCATGTGTTTCAATTTTTTAATGACTCGTTAACTAAAATATTGTTTTAAATGTTTTAATGATTTATTCTTCTAAATATTTATCAATAATGTACATGTTTTAAAAATGGGTTTTATGATTTGTTTATATGGACATTAATTTTTTGAAATGATAATTCATTTTTAATCGTCAATGTTGTTTGGGACACATTGATTTAAAAATATCTTTTAAAATTATTTTGAAAATGATTTGATAAAACAATTTCTTGATTTGATATATTGGAATGTGGAAATGTTATCTTTCATTTATAATTGTGTTACTTTTATGATTACTTTATGGATAATGGTAATTTTTTATTTATACGTGTGGTTCCGTGATAAACCTAATGTGGGTGGGCCCGAGGTAGCACATCAATGCATTGGGTAACGTGGCGGAGGTGAACGTGAAGTTTCCCCTAAGAGATTTAAAGAATATATCATGATGGGAATTCCAAGTGTAACTCCATATGTAGCTGTGATAGCTATAATGTAAGTTTTATATGGATTCCATAAGTAAGCTTTATGATTTATGACTTTAGTGTGTTATTCATAAATCTTATGATTTCATATGGTATGTTATGATTAAAAAGTATGGCTTCATTGATTTGTATTTATTGTTTGGATAATGTTTTCATTTCTTATTTTATGACACTTACTAATCTTTTTATGGTCATTCCATGTTTTTGAAATGTTTTCCAAAGGACTTAGTGATGAATAGGGTCAAGGATGGGTTCATGGAAAAGTCATGTTGTCTAAATTATGGAACTAGAAATGTTTCTTTTTAAGAGTTTTTATTTTATGAAAAAATGGATAATGAGTAGTAGTGTCTAATTATAATATTGAAGTTGTTATATAATAGTTATGGCCCAATTCTCTAAAACTATAAATCTGAAATGATCCTCAATGTGAATTATTCATTTAATTCATTATTATTTAATGTTATAATGTCAAGTCCTTATAATAGTTATCTTGTTGTGTTATCGATTATAAATTGAGAGTCTCATTTACACATCTTTCTTTTTAACAAATAGAATATGGGATCCCTAAGGTGAAACACTAGTTAATAGGAATCAATTTTCTATATTCTCTTGGAGTTTCTTCTTAAATTCCAACAACTCAATTTTCTCTATTCTATAATGTGTCTTTAATATAGGCAAAGCACCTGGTATGTGTTCTATTGAAAAATCAACTTCACAACTTGGTGAATGAGTCGGAAATTCATCTGTAAAGACATAATCAAACTCTTGTACAATAAGTGTATTCGTAATGGAATGTTTATCCCAAATAATTGTAGATAGATAATCTTCATTTGTAGGAATCAAGACCTATAGGATTGAAGAAATATCAACTAGAAGGTAATATTCATCCTTGCATCAATAGATGATCATATATTAATCCGGAATATGAAAAATTATTTCTCTTCCTTTGATATTAATATGACCTCCATATATGGAAACTTAATATTTGTTGAGAATCAAATAAAATTAAACTGAAGGAAGGATCACAAGATTTGTAGGAATAACATTCCCACAAAATTGAACCAGAGAAGAATATAAAACTTATAAATTGATCATTATCCCATTAAGAGTTTCCATAGCTAACTAAACATATAATTGTTAAGGTAATATATAGATACACTTAGAAAAGTCTTCAGAAATAAAAAATTCCATGGATATAGAATAATATAAAACATTTTACACATTACAGCAAATAGTACGTGTACCTTTCACAAGTTCATTATCATACTCCACATTGCTGATTGTGATTGCATTTGGCTTTAGTTTGTCTTTGTCATTAAGAGTTTGCTGACATCGATCATCATCAATAACCCTTGGATAAGTGAATTGATTGGAAAAGTGACCCATTTCATTGAATATGTAACATTGATGTGTAGGAGGTTCATTATTTGAAGCCCTTTTATTATTCAGATCAATAAAAATCATTCCCACATTACATCAACATTCAGAAGTATGATAACCTTATTTTCGACACATAGAAGATTTTATACAACATTTACGATATTTTCCTCCATGTTTCATTCCACACATTGAGAATAAGGGGAAATTGATCTTCTTTTTAGAGTGATCTTTATATTTTATAGTGAGTTATATTTTTATCTTCTTATCTAACACATATGATTGATTGGTTAAATAAATATCCATATCAACCATGAGATAATTACAAATTACTTCATCATACCTATTAATGATTCATTTTGGATAATTCCCTTTCGAGACTTGGTTTTAAGACACAAATGAATCAACCAATTTTACTCATAGAATGGATAATAATTCTATAAAACAAACATTAATGTGTTGTAAAATTTTCAATATATGTATCAATTGGTTCATCATCATTTTTATTTACCTCACAGAACTCATTCTCCATTTTTTTCCAAAAAAATACGAGGAAATTACATATTGGAAAATATTTTCTTTAACTCATCCCATTCCATAGAGTCACTTTCACTGCCTTACATGATATTCTTAATAATATTCCACAATTTATCAGCTACACCTTCAAAATAATATATATTTCTTGAATGAAATTATCATGTTTTAAACATTGGAGAACATAATATATCATTTTGGTGGCACTGATCCATTATTCATCCACTAAAAGACCATAAGACCAACTAAAGGAGTATGGATGTTGCCTCATGATAAAATCAACATAATATTATTCCATCCTTCATTTGATTGCGGTTTTTGTATGATTCATTGCTTGAGAAAGTAGTGTGATCATAGTTACTAGGTTTTTCATTCCATATCCTATAACATTCGGTTCCTCAGGAGGGAAATCATTTCATTGCAGATCGTATTCAGCATTAACATGGTTCTTTCGGGCTCCCACAATTGTATAAAACCAAAAAAAATCAGAGTTTTAGAAACATTAAAAATATTGGGAAAAAACTAATAACAAAAAATAAAATTTCATTTTTGGAAAAATTTTTTTATCCTAGGTTATTCTTGATCATTTATAAAACACTTGGATTTTACCCTATACATAAACATATCATTACTGTTCATACTAAGGTTTTCTCATCCAAGATTACAATGGATAACTATAACCTCCCTCTAATAACATCAATAGAGACCCATTATTTACATGAAGTGATATTACCTAAAATTTAATAATATTCATTACAAAATATAACATAAGAACAAAAGGGTAATATAGGTGTTGAGTCTTTAGAAATTGTGAAAAATAAACAAATGATTCATATGGAATCTACATTTTCTCCTTCTAATTCCTTCACCCTAGACCCCTATTTGACATATCTTACTTAATACACTTCTTAATGAACTAGGGAAAAGAAACATAATAATGGATGAGCATGGATTCTTAGTAAGGGTAAATTGGTAGATAACAATCATATAATAATCAGATATCTAAATAGTATAAAATTTGAAAATCTTATCCTACATATGAAATATCATTATATCATGCCATGGAATATATAATAAAACTTCATAAGAATCAATGAACGTTATCCCAAAATTCAAAAACATTAGACATGATTTTTTTTGGCATACACATTAGAATATAAAATCATTTCATATTATTCAAGGATCGTTTCCAAAACCATCATAGTGGACAAAGTCCATTACAGAACCGATCTCACTCCTCGTTTCATCCCTATATTACTGAATCAAGATCATTTCATGTTTTAGTCTGATCAATCTCATGAGATATAAATAATTAATCAATGCATTGGAAGGATATATATGTCCCAAACTTATCATTATCAAATCATTCTTACACGTTCCACAATAATACAAATTATTCACCATAGCATAACCTATGAAAAAAATCGGTTTTTAAAAATCATTCCATTATAACATAATCCATGAAAAACAAATTTCTTTCATAAAAATAATTAAATCCTAAAAGAAACCCTAGGAATAATAAGTATATTATAATTGAAACATATCCTTATTAAATAATACCAAATTATATATAAATTAAATTTTGATATAATAGAAGAATTATTTCTTCATCAAAAAAGTGTTCTTTTCTCAAAATTTTACATAAAAGTAAATTGAATGAATATATTTGAAAATAAACATGAAATAATGTAATGAAATATTCTTGGAAATATAGAGTTATGGAAATGTAAAAATCCATTCATGTCATATAATTTAAAAGAAATATTTCCTCTAATACTTTTGTCAAAAAGTCAGAAATTATCTCAAACCGAAAACGAAAAAATATTCCTTTCATATAATTTTATAAAAATTGACCAAATTAGTAAAATTGAATTAAAAAATTTATAAAATGATATAAATAATTTTTTTAATACATATATAGAAACACATGACATGGATGATAAATATAACCCAATAAATACTTATATGTAAACAGTCTCGAATAATATTGATATTATAAAATTTTACCATATTTAATGTATGAATTAATTCTTATTTATCCAACCCTCACATATAATTATTTATGTAATTTTATTATCTTATTATAGAATCAAAATATATTTATGATATCATATAAGATGATATTTTCATCTGGCTATTAATAACATTTTTTATTACTCATTATTTGTGTATTAACTGCTTCATTTTCTTATTCGTGTTTTGTTAGAATAAATCTTCTTTCTCTTCATAGGATATAGTTATATCATTTAAATAATGATATTATTATAATATGAATCATAGTTATTAACTCAATTCAATAATATAATTGATTTAATGAAGATAATGTAGAATATATCACAACTCACCGTGGAGACGGTAGGATGTACGTGGGCATGAGCAATGATATCATTCACATTACTATTAAATGCATTATGGATGATAGATTATAATTTTATAAAATAAATATAAAGTTTTATTAATTATATATTAATACGATTTTCAAAAATTTACCCATCAACGTAAGGTGGTGGTGAAAAATATATTACACTGTGGTGTGGAGATAGTAAGCCTTACGTACACACATGTGGTTATTTCGTTTTTCATAGGACGAATAAAAGATGGAATAATATTTTTAATTATCATAATAAAATCTCATTATATAATTGATATAGGAATTATTAAATTATAATGAAAAAACACATGAAGACAAAGTTTAATAAAAAAGTGGTTTGAAATAATAGGCAAAGTAGAGTGCCTATTCTTCGATGTGCTCCCTATAAATATCCTATTAAAGAACTAGAGTTAGTCTTTGAAGAATTTCAAGAACCTCTTGAATTTTAATAAAAAATTATAATAAAATTGAGATGGGGATATTTAAACTTTAAGGGTCAATTATTTGTTAATAATTAAGGGAGGAGTTCCCATCTGATAATTTTTGTGAGGTGTACTTTTAAAAACACTGAATATATTAATTTATTATAAACTCAACCCACATCCAAAAACATAAAAAAATATCTAATGTTGAAATGAGATTACATAAGGTTGTAATATCATCAATTGATAAATTTTAGACATGTATTTTATCAATTAAACCTTCACATTTTATTTAAAACATAGTTCATTATTTTACTTTTTAAATATGTTAACAAATATTTCTGTGCTAAAAGGGTAAAATATTTACATATTTCATGTCAGATAGACAATAGATAAATAATTTAGGTAATATCCTATGATAAAATAATTACTATATATTTTTTGAAATGTTTTATGTTTTTTAAATAATTGAATAAATCATAATAATGATAAAAATTCAATAGTAACCTTTTTTATACTATTCAATTCATTGATTTTAAAAAATATTAATATAATAAGTTAACATCTTACAAACAATTTTATTATATTTTTACGATGTCCAGTTCATCTATAAAATTCTTTGAACATATTAATTTGTTTATATTATATTTATTTTAATATTTTTATTCATATTTATTTGATATTTCAATTAATAAAATAATTACTAAGAAGGTTTTGTGTAATTATTTAATATGATTATATTTTGTATATAAATTATAAAAAAATTACCATGACAAACATAAATCCACTATATTTAATAATTATACTAATAATCGAATATATATTCAACATAATCCAACATTCAAAATGTTTTACTTATTAAATTACTAATGTGACAATTTTATCATCAATTTATGTAAAATAATATAACTGTAGTAATCAATTATTTAAGCATCAAAATGGCCAATAACTAGTCCCTTGGATGGTTATGGTCCCTATATGCTCTACCAATAACCTTTGGTCATGTTTTTGGATAATTTAATGGTTATGATCAATTTAGTATTAATTATTGTATTGAATTATTATCATATAAATAATTTATGCAAAATTAAAGTATAAGTCTATAAGGTAATAGTCATGGCATGTCACCCATGGCCTATGTCGGGACTACTCCACAGCTGGATTCTAAAGATGAGTAGTTGGAAGCAAGCTGTGAAGTCATTATCAGGAATGTTGGTGGCATTTGTCGAGTAACTAAACACATGAACACTCATTTCCCAAACCCAAAATACATAAAAGGGACACATGCCTGATACAAAGAAAACCACTGAATGTAAATAGTACAATCTAAATTAAAGGGGCTAGAATACAAGCTCAGCCAAATGGAAAGATGTTAACAAGAGGGTATAAAAGTATATAGAAACCTAACTGCAGAATACACTACTTGATGGTTAGGTGATGAGTATCCACATGAAGTAGTATGATCATGCCTTGCCTATCCAGTCTCACTAGGCACCGCCAGGTCATGGACCATGGATGTCTCATTAAATACTTCAGTCATCTTCATAAGACCTGACATTCGTGATTGAAGCTCGTGCATGGGTGAGTAACACAATAAAAAGTAGGGAAACATAACCACAATTAAAACACCACAATTGGAATTACACGTGAATTTTTGGACAACTTTCATTGGTTTAACATAAAGTATAGAAATCATGATTATCTATCGTAATGTTGAACATCATGTACTGATGAGGGACTCATCCCTGATGAGCCACTGTAGCCTATTGGGGCATAGAGTTCCGCCCGTCACTGAGGTCTGTTGGGCCATATGTTCCTCTCTTTACTATGGTCTGTTGGGCCACTGAGGTCAACTCAGCTGCTGGGCCACTGAGGATTTCTTGTCTGTTGGGCCACTCAGGTTCACTTTTCACTGAGGTCTATTGTCCCACTAAGGGAATCTCATCATTTGAGCCACTAAGGTATGATCGTCTACTTGGAAACTGAGTTCCACTATAATGCTAGACGACTCTATGCTTCTCATCACTGATGTCAACTAGGACATTTATTTACACTCGTCATTTCTTTCTCATAACTGCAAGCCAAACAAATCCCACTTGCAGTGTGATTGATTCAGGGAGAATAGACTCCTCAATCCATCAGTCATATCTTATCTAACACTAAAACAAAAATAGATTATGAAATTTGGACCCTCTCATCGAGAGTGTCCCAATTCTACTTGCATATCATCATCCAGATGTACAGTTTGGATGTTTTGGTCGTTATACTGAAAAAGGGGTAGGTTGGGTTGGGGTCTTGTCTGACTCAATCCCTGACTAATCCCACTCACTGTGCCACCTGAGGCAGCCTGCATTCCCTAGCCCAACTAACCATGGGAGGTCCAACTTGTTCTTCCCGAGACATGGTACATGTCGCATCTCCCTCAACCATGCTGGTCGATGTGTGGTCTAATGCCACAGTTCAACTGGATACGACCATCCAACCATCTGATGTGGGGTGACTTTCTGCATTCACTCTTGTTTCATTCGACCATTTCTTGATACCTCGATCCACCACCCAGTATAATGGTTCTGGGCCTCATCTTCCACTGAGGTGCATCACCTTCTGTATACAGCCGCCGATTCCGGTTTCTTCCACAGGCCACTAGACCTTCCCAGGTGGTCCCTTTTTCGATCCGGTAGCACATTCGATATCCATGGGTCATCATCATCACTGATATATTCTCCATGTTTTCTTGTCCTCAATCCGGGGATCTGGTCCATGAATAACACAAGAACTCCCCCTATGGAGGGATCTGAGCCTTGTTCATGTCCGTCAGACCCCTCTGTGATTGAATTTAAAAAACAGCATGGGTGAAGATTTATGAATCCAACATAGATGACTCTGATTCAAAAACCCAAGATCCAAAACCCTCCCACATAAGTGATCAATCCACATTTCACATATTAGTGGGTTTATATACATTCATCGCTCAAATTCATGAATTGTAAAAATGTAAATTCATTTATAATTTAATCCCTACTTCGATGTTGGATCGTTCATTAGAGAAGATTACACTACTATTATTCATTGTTCCTCAATCTGTAGTTGGTGGAGGTTAATCGATGGTTTCTCTCCAATGAAAAATATCCAAGGGTTCAAGTCAAAATAGATTTTTCCAATGATCACATATTCGGTTAACCCATTAAATTGAGAAAACATGTTTCATCATTTCTGTAATGATGTGTAGCAGCCTCGTTATGCTATTTCATATGAAATGAAACAATTTTTCTATTACAGTTTAGTTTCAATGTCACATCACTATTTCAGTTATAAAATGAAATAGTCATCAATTCATTACATTTCAATGAACCAAATTTGAATAAAAAAATATTCTAAATTTTTTTTATAAAATTCCCAAAAATTTTAATTTAAGCTCAACCGACGTTTGTCGAGGTTTGGTCCCTTTTAGGTAATTGTGTCATTCTAATTACAACAGTTCCCTTATATCATTAATCTAGGAAATTGTTTAGAAGCATCAAAAACCACAGACACACATTATTTTTAATAACTTTTAATAAAATGATAACATTTATTCTCTGCTTACCAGAGCTCAGAATCACATTCCGTCTCAGTGCTTGGTTTTGAAATAATCCCATAAAATTTTCTAGAAAAATACATGGAATTTTAGGGTTATTACATTCACCCTCGATTAAGGCCACAAGTCCTAAAAATCCAAAACAATGGCAAAGAAAATGGGGTGCTGATCATGAATCTAAAACTCTCTTTCCCATGTACTCTCTTGGAAATTCTCATGTTTCCACCAAATATGCACCCTTGGAATCAACCACCCATAAAGGACTCACCCATGCCAATCCTAAATCTACACATGGAACTCTGTAAACATCTTCCCATCATCAATTTCATGCTCACCCTAGTCAATGAAATGAGATACATCACTCTAGTACTTTCTCAGCTATGACACATGAATGACATTATGCACCCAATGCATAAAAATGGGAAGATCTAGTTGATACGCCAACTCTTAAACTCTAAATAGAATCTGGAAAGGGCCAATGAACCTCACATAAAATGTGGAATACCAAAAACTGGGTTTCTGTAGAGACTCTTTCTAATAGTGATAAAATAAGCATTCTTAAAAGTGACCCTTTAACAACACTTTTTTTATCTCAAATAAAATCTCCCCCTTATGAGTGATTTTTTAGTGATGTTAAAGGGGACCGCTCTAAAAGCACTTTTTAGTGGCGCTAATAAGGAGGGATTATCAACGCTTTTTCATAGTGGTGAAAAATCTATATTCCAAATAAAATATATATATATATGTATATTTATATGAAAATAAATATAATGTATATTATTTAGAAAAGTTTTAGATATGTATAAATAATCATTTTCTCATAATATGTGTGATATGTTGTGAAAATGGAATCTTAAATATCTAAAAATAGTTTTAATTAATAATTTTCTAAATATCGTTATCTAATAACCATTTAATAAAAATTTTAAAGACCAAAGATTCAAAAATATTAATAAATGATTTAAAATATGTTGAAAATATAACTCATACCTCAAATGGACCTACATTTTGATTCGGGTGACCGTTTGGGTTCACCAACTTTTAAAATCGAATCCTACGATGAGTTCTATGTGCTAGTGTCCTAAGGGAACCTTTTGTCCAATTTTTCATGGCAAAAAATTTTGCAAAATGCATATAAAACTGTGTTTTTAGACTGAATACCCAAATAATTTAACAATCGATGGAATTTCATCCATGTTTATGGTGTTATATTGACCGTTTCCAATGGGTAATGAATTTACTTCAATTGATTACATTCATATTTATATTATGGATTTGAAATTTTATCAATTTTCATAATGTACTATTATTTATAATCAAATATATAACAATATATTCATATTTTTATATATTCAAAAATAAATATTTAATTTTTTAAATAAATAATTTATCATTTCAACATATGAAATATATTTCCCAATATAGTATCCTTATCTAAATAAAAAATTTATATCTCATTAATTTAAAATACAAATATGTTAATATTTATATACTTTTATAATGTGTACATGTATATTTATATATTTGTGTATGTCTATATTCACAAAATGATATATTATATATATATATATATATTATAATCATATGTACATACTGATTGTTATATAATATTGGTAAATATATATTAATCTGTATAATTGTACATATATATATATATATAATATATGTGTGTGTCTATGTTTGTGTTATATATATGTATTTATGTTTTTATGTACACTCTAAAAAAGAATATTTTATAATTTCATCTAAAAATTTATCATATAAATATAAATTAATATACGAATAAATATATAAATATATAAATATTACTATATTTATATATTAATATATGGATATATATATTAATATAAATATTATTATATATATATTAATATAACTAAATATATATATTTATATGGATATATATTAATATATATTAATAAATATATATATATATTAACATATGAGTAAATATATCTAAATATATAAAAAATAAATGGATATATTAATAAAGGAAGAGAAGAGAAAAATATTATAGTGGGAAATGCTTAGGGTGTGTAGGAAAAAGGTCCTGAGTTTGAATCCCAGAGGAGGCAGGTCGTGCGTGTGGGGTTGGAATACCAACTTGCACTATAAAAGGGGTGGGGCACTGTTAAAAGGTTCGAGCAAGGGTGGTGGCTAGGGAGTGTGTAGGGTGGGGGTCAGGGTGCTGTTAAAAGGGGGTTCAAGAGCTATTGAACCCCCCCCCCCGAATTTAAAAAATATATTTTTTATATTCTCTAATGTTCTTGTTACTTTAATCAGCGCTAAAAATGAACTAATAAAAGGGCCTTTTATTAGTGCTAGACAAATGTTCTCATAAATGACTATTTTATCAGTGTTTTTTATCCCTGATAAATTGGGCCTTTATTAACTCTTTTTTTAGCATTGATAATGTATCTTCATATCTTTTCCTCGATTAGCAGTGCTTTTAGCACTGTTAATTCCCTTTTCTAGTGCTGATAATGTCTATATTTGAAGTACTGTTGTCTCCAAATCTAAATCTCCACAATCCCAATCAGTGTGACACATGAAGGAACACATGGTCTCATAACATAAACTCCAAGGGCCTCTGTCACCTACCAAAATAAGACTTCTTACCTATTTGTGCAGTCCTCATACACTCATTGATGGTATGCACATTCTCTGTGTTATCTTGTACTAACTTGGGATCCATGAGTGCAAACTCCCCTAGGTTGGAACAAGATAACGATGATCTACATTGTCGACCATATTGTGCCTCAAATTGTTCCATACTAATGGAAGAGTGGTATATGTTTTGAATGAAAACCCCACTCGTGTTAGGTGATCCTCTAACTATGACTAACGTCCAAGAAACATGAACAAAGAATATCCTTTAAAACAATGATAGTCTTATCCATCTGAACATTTTTTGGGGATTAAATGTTGTTTTCCAATAAATATAATACCCTAATGCATCCTATAACCCCTACCACAGATCAGATGTTAATAGAACACCATGTTTTGACACGATCATCGAAGTCACCACATGATGCCACACTATCTCCTAAACATAGAGGCATCCCAAGATCTCTATCGAACCCTACTACTATATGGGTAAGAAATTGTCAGACTTGGTGAGTTGGTCCATGATCAGCTAGAAGGTATCATTTCCTTTGGATTTGTCTGGTAAACTTGTACAAATGTCCTTCGAGATACCACCCCACTTCCACACTGGCACCTCATGTGGCTGAGCTACGTCTTCTGGAACCCAATGTTCTTCCTTTAATAGCTGACAAGTGAGGAACTAAAAAATGAACTCCATTCCCACCATGTTCATTATCATCCATAAATACTACCATCTGATATGTTGGTATATATTATCAAATTCTAGATGCACCACTAATAGTGATGTGTGTAAATAAATTTGAATCTCCTCTCACAATCCATTGGTACAACATCGTACTCTCTAAAAAGGAATATTTGCTCATCACCTATCGAATATCACGTAGATGATTTCCCTATGGATAACTAAGAATGTCAATTCTCACAATTTACATCCCCATGATGTGTTTCACTGACTCACTATATGAGTTCAGGACTGAAAACCATCAACTAAAGATGACCTGCCCCCATATCCATCCACGAAAGATATCTGCACTGCGGCTAACTTCTCTAACACCTCACTCAGAAACTGCAACTGAGTAATTCTACTGACACATACTCCACCAAATTCCCCTTCCCATAGATATATAATATCATGACGACATAGTACTAGAAAAACTCTATCCACAACCACTAACTCAATTTATTGGTCCTTCTGGGGGAAGATATACATGAGACTTTTTTGGAGGGAGTAAATGATAAAATGCTCACCAATCAAGTAATGTTGCCATATCTACAAGGTGAATACTACTACTACCAGCTAAAGATCGTGGTTTCTGTTGATCTTCTAATATTACCTCTATTGGAACAAACTGTAGGATGTATCCACTTTCCCATACATCATTACACAACCTAGTACCGTCGCTGATGTATTGCAGAACGCTACATAACCAATGACCTCCTCAGGAAGATACAATACATGGGAACTCATTACCCACTTCACCAACTCCATGAATCACTATTGGAAATTCTCTTTCCATATGAATGGATTTCCCTTCCATGTCAATGTTGATAATGGTTATGCTATCCTATAACATTTAAGCATGAACTTCCAATTGTACCCTTCAAAACCCATGAATCTCCTCACCTTAGTCACAATCCTGATGGATCCCAATCAAGGATTACCTCTATGTTTTTCAAATCTATAGAAACTCTAGCCCTATAATTGACATTTCTGAGACATCAGACCTCCCAAATCCAGAACAAACACTTTTAGAAATTTCCATAAATTGGGAGATCTTCAAGTGTATCCATTAGTATCTGATTTTGTGTTGCATTCTTCTCCTTGGATGATGTGTATAGTAGGATTTCATCAATGAAGACCATGATGAATCGATCATGGTTAGGATGGAAGATCCTATTCATGAGTCTAAAGAACACTATTGGGGCATTGGTCACACATAATGGCATCACCAAGAACTCACAGTGGGAATAACTCCATTCAAAGTCTATCATAAGAACATCCTCATCCAATACAAGAAGATGATGATAGCCTGATCTGAGTTCTATCTTTGATAACCGTCTCTCTCATTTCAAACGATTGAAGATCTCATCAATACATGGAAGGGGATACTTATTCTTCATGTTCTCTTTATTCATGTTCTTCATGTTCATGAATAAACTCAAACTCTCATTTTCCTTCTTGGAAAACAATACTGGGGATACCCAAGGAGAAACATTGGGCCTCACGACGCCCTTCCCTTGTAGATCCTCCAGCTATACCCTCAACTCACGAAGGACTTTAGGAAAAATCTGATATACTGGCGTGGATATTGCTGTCATCCCAATTTATATATCAAAGAAATAGACAACATCTCTATGACGTGGTAATCTCGAAAAGTCCTTCAGAAATATAGCTTCATACTGCACAACCAGTATAGAAATGTGAGGACTCTTCTTATCCACCACACTAAGGATTAGTCTTGCCAACTGGTGAGTGATCTGTTACACCCTCCATTGAAAATTTCCATCATGTTTTGTAAACATTCCCCTTTCACCGGTACAAGAAAACATGGTCCCATTTCTACGAACACACCATACTCTATTGCTAAAATAGTCAATATGAGCATTGACTGTGGATGGCCAGTCCATACACGGAATGATGTCAGAAGGCCGAGACACCGATACTACGAGATATGATTAGAAGATCTCACCTCTAATAGTATGCTCCAACTATTATCACTAGTGTGTGATCATCAAATCTCCTCCCATTGGTGTCTAACTGTAAGAATCAAGCCAAATGCTCCACAAGAACATATGAGCATCAAACTTGTTTCATAGAATTTAAATAGTGATTAGCACATGTGTTTATAATAATTGTATCTAAGGTGGGAAATACATATATTGTACCTCTACTCATCTCAGGGGCACTGTGGTTGTAGTCATCCAACACCCAAAGCTGGCCTCACCCCTGTACAATAGATCCCAAAGCCTTAGGTGGGCCACCTGGTGGTGGTGGTAGTAGTACATCGAACCTATGTCCATTACATGTTGATCTACTTTCCCCTTCCATGTCCCACACCCTACAGACCACATTACTTGATCCTATTCATTTTACTTAGTTGTCCCTTGAACATTGGTCTATTGTTTGTGTGGAAAGTTGGTCCATCATGATCCATATGTATTTGCACACCACATGAGTAGGACACCCTTATCCTCTGATGACTCCCTCTATCCTAGGATTCTTTTATCTCCTATCATACATCTTGGGGTCTTCCCTCCGAAGGTCTGACCCTCTTTGGTCCCTGTTTCTGCTTCCTTCTACCCACGACTGAGGACTCTTCCCGGGGTCTACTAGTAACTCTAGCGGCTGGCGCCAACTCCACCAAAAGGTCTTTATGAGTATAGATCTCTCTATCAACCCAGCCTATGATGGGATTCTAAATGATACCATGGACACCATTCTCTACAATCATTGTCCCTAGTCAAAAGCTCTATCCCTGAATAATGGCTCTCACACCATGTTATTGGAGTAACTAGAATGGTCGATGAATATCATTGAGTACTCTACTACTGTCATGCTACCTTGTTGTAGGCGCAGTATCTCATGTATTCAAATAGAGTTTAATTTCACTGTAAGGAACTCCTCCATAAAGAGGAACTCAATATCTATCAAGGTGAGGATCACCTCATCAAGAATCTGGATATTCAAGCTCAACCACGTCCCAACCAAGCCCTAAATAAGGCTCTTGTATATGATCACATGTTGGGAGCGAGGCATCCTCATAAGAAAGAAGACTGACATAACCACCTTGATCCATCCTCAGCCACCTGGTGATTAGTCTCACCCTTGGACCTGGGAATTCTCTACCTCTCTAACTCATGTAAAGAACTAATCTTATATGTGTCCTCTACCAGTAGTGCTGGTAGAAATAGCAGATCAACAGGTGGTTGATACATTGGTGCACCTCTCAGTGGGGTTATCATTAGTACTAGTCCCTATAATAATTCCTCATCGCTAGTAGTACCATCCTTATGGTACACATTGAAATCCTAGCAGGTTGTTTGTGTGGTGGCATCCTGAAACCAATCAAGATGAACCTCAGTTTAATTATTATACCTGATTTTATGACACTAAATCTAGAACGAAAAGTGATCAACCTCAATTACTATATGATTCACACTACCTTTGTTTTCATGTACTAATTCAAAAAGTAGTATTCATGGTCCTAGTGTATTGATTTGTCTACCACCGCACCAACAATGGTCACCTTTAGTCTGGAAGTCACAGTCAAAAAATTCAACGATGTTCTTCACAAACAAAACCAAAAACTCTTGTTCATTGTGGTAAATCCAAAATCTTCTGATACAAATTTTTCATGACCCGTCACCTAGGGCCCGTTCCATGACAACCACATGCCCACCTCGCAACGTCTAGGGGCTGGTGACTAGTACTGAAGCCATTATCCTTCAATTGGGTTGAATTTTCAGAGTAACTGTACACTCAAACAATCATAACCCCATCCCACAATGTTGAAAAGGAAATCATGACGGTTACTAAGACAAACACTAAGAGTAAACAATACAACCTGAAATTAATGGGGAATGAATACAATCCCCATAGAAAGACATGATTTAAACAAGATGGTAAAAAATTATATAGAAAAAAATCCATTGAAAATCCTACATGAATGGTAGATGATGAATAGGTATGTGAATCCATAGGAGTACTCCTTGCCTATTCGATCTTATTGGGCACTACATGGTCCAAGAGCACCAAGGTATCTGTCAAATTATTGGTCACTAGAAAAGACATGACACGTGCAGGAAAATCCAATATAGGGGTGAGTAAAAGAATACTCATTAGGGAACCCAAACTACTAAAAAATTACACATGATGTAGTGGATAGGTCACAATAGTAAAACATAATGTATTGTACAAAGGACTATACGTCGTATTGCTAAAAATCTTGTACTCTTGACTGACTCATCTCTAATGTGTCACCTTTCCTTGTTTGGCCACTAAGATTTTCTCATTTACCGAGACACTGAGGTCTGCTCGTCAACGATTTTTGTTGGCCCACATAGGTTTGTTCATCTACTGAGGTATTGTGGACTACTCGTCTTTTGCGACACTAAACTCCACTTGACTGTTAGGACACCGAGGTGTTTTAATCTATTGGGCCACTAAGGTCTACGCATTATTGTGGTATCCTAGGCCACTGATATCCTCTCATTACTTCCTTCTCATCACAAATACTCTAATAATTTTCACCTACAATTTGCATCATTCTAAGAGAATCTACTCCTCAACCCATTAGTCATATCCGGAATTCCCTGAAAACTCACTTGGAGTATGTCAAAAGGGATGTATTATAGTGAGGGTCTCAACTCCGCAAATAGCATGTCATTCAGACACACCGTTTTGAGGTTAAACCCATTTTACTGATAACAGAGCTATTTTGGTATGGGACCTATATTACCTTCTCAGAACACCCGAGCTTGGGATCCACCAACATGACATGGGTCTCTGAACCTAACCTAGGACTAACCTGATCCATGTGTGACCTAGCTTATTGAACTATAGTTCCAGCCCACTAGGTCACTCGGGGTAGCACACCTTCTACAACCCAACCCACTGTTAGTGGGACAACATGCTCTATATAAATCATGACACCCTCCACATCTCCCTTCACCTTGTTGGTCCCCCCACTGTCCAGCTAGACCATATCCTTCCATCCACGTGATGTGGGGTAGCTTGCGGCATAAACTCATGCCTTCATCAGCCATTGTTGGTGGCCTCGATCCACCAGATGCTATAGTTGTAGAGGACATGATCCTCCATCGCAGCACACTATTGGAATGCACTGGTGGTTCCATCCATGCACCATCAGACCCTTCCTAGTGGTCCGTTTTTAAATCTATGATCACTTTAGGGGTACGTAGGTTGTCGATGTCACTACTACATGGTTCATGTTGTCTCCCAATCTATCAAAGGATCTAGTCATTAATAACACATGAACACCCCTAACAGGTGTATCTAGGCGTTGTTCATGTAGGCCTGATCCCTCGACATGAGAATATAAAAACAACATCGGAGGAGATGTGGAAATCTAAAATTGATAACTTAGATTCAATACCCTGAAATCAATAACCCTCACATTTAAGTGATCGATCTGCAGGACACCTATTCATGGGATGACGCACGTTCATCACTTAACTATAGGAATTGGGAAAAACAGAAATTCACTTAGAATTAAATACCTACCTCGAGTTTGGATCATTCATTGTAAAAGATCAAAACCTTATTGGTAGACATTCTTTAATCCTTCATTAGTGGTGGTTCATCGATCATTTATTTCCAATACAAAATCAACAAGGGTTCTTATAAATACTGGATTGTGCCAACAATCCCATATTTTGTTAACCAATTAAATTGAGAAAAAATGTTTCATTTTCTCTTTTACACTGAGTCACAGCTTCCTTAGAGTATTTCATTTATGAAATGAAACATCATTTATATTATGGTTCGGTTTCACTTCTGCTATATTGTTTCCATTATTAATCGAAACAAACAGATTTCCCATACATTGTCAAGAAACCAATTAAAATAATATTAAATTTCTTATGTTTATTTTAATTTTTCAAAAAATAGTAAAAAATTATCTTTTACCCTTAACCCGGTCTAGTCATTGTTAGGTCCCTTATTATATAATGTTGTAATTCTAGATGCAACGGTGCCCACATATTTTTATATGTGAACCTTCTTTGAAGAATCTAAAATTGCACACACATTCTATTTTAATGTAATTATAAATATATTTGAAAATTTATTCCAGGATCATTGGTCTTCAAAATCATGTGAAGTATCATCACATGGGCTGAAAATAATCCCACATAATTTTCAAAAAAATGCATGAAATTTCCAAGACATGACAGTAAATATTTATTTCCTAAAAATTATATTTCAAATGAGTATTTATAATTGTATTTATATTTTTATAACCTTATATTAAAAATTATTTATTTATTAAAATTTGAGTGAACCATATTTAACTTTTCATTAAATAAAATAAATTAAATGTCATCATCTCATCCAAGTGACATCCAATGGATACCATTTTTACCCAATGATGATTTAGGGTGAAACACAGTCATCCAATGATATTATGACAATTGTAATGGTAATTTTATAGTATTATTTCTACCCCTAATTAGTCGACATAACCTTTTACTTAATTAATAAGAAGTACCAATGTCACTATTCTTTAAGCCAAATAATAAAATAAATCTATTTCAATAATTTGGAATTATTAATTCAAAATATGTAATCTATTTCTTAAAATTCAAAATATTGATTTTCTATTAATTAGTTTAAAATTATTCTTATTTTCAAAATTAGAAAACATTTTCTAAAAGATTAAACATTACAAATGATTGAAATTTTATTAAATATAAATTTATTTTAAGATCAATGAAAATAACATAAATTATATGAAATGATAAAAATATATTAAATTTTCACTTTAGAAAAATTAAATAAAATTTCATAACTATATAATTTATTTCAATAAAATTTTGTCTTCAATTAAAATTTATTGTTTTTCTACTCTTAATCAAAACATGAATGTTATCCAAAAAATATCAAAAATTATTACACAGAAAAATATTATATACCTATTACAAAGATGATTTTTATGATTTTATATGAAATTTATTAATGTGTAAATATATTAATTTAATAAGGGTTGTCCATTAAAAGGTGGAAAATTACCTATTGAGAATAATAGGTCTTTTACATCAAATAGAATTTATTCATACCCTGTGAGAAAAATATCTTTTGGATGAATATAAAAAAAATTATTTTTTATATAACATATATATTTCATTAATTTAATTTTCAAACAGTAATTCACAAAATTTATTCAAAAAAATAATAATAATACATAATTGATTTATATTTTTTTCATAAATAATTTTTTTGCAATGAATTCATATTAAATTTTAATAATTTAGTAATATTTAATATCGTTATCCTAATGAGTAGGTTTTAATGGTCATATTATTCAGTGGGAATCTAGTGGTTAATTTAAAAACATGATTACATGGAGTGCATTCTAATGAAGAATTCAAATTATTTAACGGAAAATATTTCACAAAGACATTAAAGGATTAAAATTATATTTTTTATAATAGAAAGCTCATTTCATAGAAAACTACATTGTAAAAATTTATCATAATCCATACATTAAAAAGGGAATGTAAAAAACATAATGTTTACCAAAGTAACATATAACTCTGTTTCCATACAGGATAACATAGGTGGAATGTAAAGATATATAATTGGTGGGAATGCTTAAATATTTTTAAGAAGTGATTGAGTTCATCAAACAAAAACTTGTGAATGATCAATGGAACATTTTGGGACCCAACATCAAAAATTAGTGATGATTTAAAAGTCTATATGTTCAAAAAAAGGCATTGATACAATATTTTTTTTATCACTTTCCTAACATTGAGTAGTTATTTTATTAACCAATAGAATAAGTAAATAAACTTACATGACATATTTATATATATAAAATTCATTCATTTGTTGTTATTTTATCAATTTCTAATTCATCCATTACATCACAAAAGGGATGTCTTGAAATTATCTTTCATGACTTACGCCGTTAGATATACTATTAGAATATAATAATTCTAATAAAAGAATGAAAGTAATAACTATTAAACACAATATATTCATAAAAATTAATATTTTAGACACATTAATCTATAAATATATAAAGTAACTCTACTAGTTTATCATTAATATTTATTATTAAAAAATAATTACACATTAACCAGGATATCATGTAGGCCAGTTGTATGGGTGAATCTCATATCATACATTGGTCATGGGTTCAAGACCCACGATCTTGCTAGACCTGACTGGTTTTACCCCAACATACGTGATTCCATTTTCTAAAAATACAATAATATTATATACAATATAAATATGATGATCATCCTTGATGTAAAGTTAATTAACAAATATCCTTTTCACATAGGATTTCAATACAATCTCAATATATAAATACTTCATCCAATGTTTGACATAAAATTCTTATGAATAGATAACTATATAACCCATCTGAAAGATGAATATCTATGACATCATAACAATGTTCATGATATTATCATAATATTGATCACTCATATATCACAATGGATTTCATGGAAGCTAAATTACAAACTTGTGAATACCTTAATCAATTATTCTATTGAAATATGGTAATGGCCTGAATTACCATAAGTCTATATTTAAAATGAGCATGTTTCCTTATTCAAAACGATATTGGATTTATTCCATAAATATAAAAATGATGTAAACTTCATCAATGATATAAAAACCCTTAGGAACAAGCCCTTAAATTGTTCCAAGGTATCAGTATCGACCAATTTAATTATTAAAATCCAACATAAATTTATCAAAAAAATGACATCTTAAAATAAATAACGTATTATGGGTTATCTTCCCTCATTCAAAATATCACCGTATAATTAAATCACATTACCAGTCCATTGGAAAAATTTAATATAAAATTGGAAATACTTAGCGAAAAAACATAAGAAGAATAATACTTGTATATTTCATCATTCATATATCATACTATTTTAACCCTAATACATAAAATTTTTGATTATTCCATTTCATTTGTATCAAATAATGAGGCTAACTCGTCCTATTATTTAACACTTCATTCATTTCACATTACATCCTAATTCTCATCATTATCCACAATATAACCATTACTTGTACCACCGTATTGATTCTCTTCATGATATTTCTCCTTAGAACATCAATTTGAATAATGAAAATTCATTCCACACATAAAGCATTTATCAACCGATGATGTATTAGGGAGGGAATACTGATCCTAGGGCCTATACCCACAACTTTGGAAAAAATGTGGGTATAGGTACAGTACAAGAGCATATAAATTGGGTTTTGGAAAACGATCCTAATATGGTTGATTTTCGAGACTTATACCAATGGTTTTTGTAAAAACATGGGTATAGGGTTTTTTTTGAAGACCCATACCCGTGGATTTCCAAACCACAGGTATATATTTCCCACTCTATTGTAGCAAAAAAATGAAAAACCCAAAAACATTCAGAGAGCCACGTATTCTAATGGTTTTCCCTACTATATAATTGGATTAAAATAATATATTTATCTATATATAGATTTATACACACATAAGTTATGTAACTAATGTGCTAAGGTGTTGGGTGTTAGAGGAGGAGATCATGATATCGAAACTCACAACCTACATTTTGAAAAACCTAGACCTGTGAATTTAAAATGGTTGGAATAAGGCTATTACACGTTGGAAAAAACATACACCCATGGTTTGAAAAATCCATGGGTCTATGATATGGAGATATACTAAAGGCACAATATCCAATGGTTCCAAAAACTATGGGTATAGCCTATTCCTCTGGTTTTGAGGGCAATACCCATGGTTTTGAACCGTTAATAGAGGACATTTTTCAAGTGGTGAGGCCAATAATCCCCATGAATTTATTAACCATACCCTTCATCATTCATTTGCAGTTACATACATTGTGTCATTTTTTTCTATAGTTATAAGGCCCCAGCCTTAAAAATGACTTAATCTTGAGATATTTCAAGAATACACATGGAGAATCTTTTCAGGTTTAGAGTTCAAGAGAATTAGGACATAACTATTAAATCTCAAAAGATTGCAAAGTAGAGACATCTACTCAGTATCCTTTTTTCACAAGATAAATAATATTTAACAAAAAAGTCATGTCTAGTTCCATGTTTAGTCTGCATGACATTTCCTTGATCTCACCCTTGACCCTATTCCACTTCATGTCCAGTGAAAAACATTTCAAAAACATGGGATGACCATAAAAAGCTCAGTAAGGGGTATAAAAGTACAAATTTAAAACGTTAGTCCATGTATGAAAACATACTTACTCATAAAACATAATCATTTTAACATACCTCATGAAATCATAAGATTTATGAATAAATCATAGAAAATCATAAGACATAAATGTAACTTGGGGCATTCATAACATTTTTGCATAGGGAGTAACCCTCTTGGTTACTTTTGGAATACCCATCGTAGTATATTCCTTTAAATATCTTCAGAGAAACCTTAACAATTTACTCCTTCACATTAACCAATGCATTGGAGAGCTATATCGGGCTCACCTGCCCTTAGTTTATCACGGAACAACCCGTCTTCATAAACAAAGCCCAAGAACCATAATATAATCGTATCACATAAAACATGCATAAAGGAAACATAACATTTCCACATCACAATCACAAGATATCAAATCACATTGATATAATAAAAACATTATAAAAACCATTTTCAATACCAAAATAAAAGAAAAGTAAAACTTTTTATTTATTTTTCTTTTATAAATAAGTTATGGCTTGTAGAGGAAGCCGAAACTCAAATAATGGTCACGACGGCAGATAAGTCGTTGTCGCCGCATACGTAAGAAAAAAACATTTCATTTTTCGTTTAGTAAAATTCTTCATATAGAAAGATTCCTTTTGTACAAATGTAAAATTCAAAGGGGTTTATACACCATATAAAAGAAAGTTGTGTATAAAACAAAATATGCCTCAATGAAAGGATATTGAGACGAAGTCCCATAAAAGTCGGTATCATTAGATTAAGGATAAATCAATTACATGATTATGTGTGACAAATATAAATACACCCAATATAGAAGGATATTAAGTGTAAAAAAATCAGAGTTCATCCACTCATATTCATAGTACGACATAATCAAGAAATATATGTTTAACCCAAAAAGAATGAAATTTGGTTAAGAAGTTCCCTTATGAAAATTCGGCAGCCTAATGGCGCCACTCAAAACTCCCAAAAATGGATTGATGAGATCAAATAGGGTATCTCATAATATGAACATAAAAGAACAGTATGATGGACATTGATATCATAAACCAACATAACAACAAGTAACTAAAAATACTTGACATGAAAATAGAGCTTTGAAAATGATAAGAGTGAATGAATCCTTTACAAAAATTAGGCAGCCTAACGGCGCTGCTGAAACATTCTTAAAATGAATTGATGAGAGAATGAGAGGTTATCTCATCATATTAACATAAATTGGATAGTAGGATGAATATAAAAGAACAAACTCCAATATAATAACATGGAGCATAAAAGAAATGACATAAAAGAGAGTACTTGAAAATAAAGAGATAGGTAGGGTCCATTACCTTCAGTCCAACTTGCCTTGTTCGTTTCATTATACTCCTGAATAATAATCTTTGTTCAATTAATAATTACATAAGGACCTCCTTTAACATTTTTTATTCACTTCATATCACATATTATAATGTTATAATAATTATATTATTATGTTTGTTCATATCAGTCGTTTTTGTCGATGTTCGGTACTTGAATCAAAAATGAACTTGTTTGAAAAGAATTGTCCATGATGTAATAATTACATCATCTACAGAATAGTAATAATGATTTTAATATTATATATATCCAGTATATATTAATTTTATACTATTCAATAAAATTTGGAGAAAAAAAGAAATGAAAGGCACTGATCAGGGAGACGGTAGACCGTACATACGCATGAACGCTACATTCATTTCCATTTCATACTTTAATAGAATGTAAAAATATTGATACATAGGTATATTATAATTACAGTATAATATCATATATAATATTATTAACTTTATCCTTTATATGTCTCACAAATGGATTAACGAATCAAATCACTTTGAGGGGCGGTAGTCCGCACTTCCTTAGATGAAGATATCTCGTTTACCCATTATGGAGACCATAAAGGAGTGCCATAAACGAAAAATACAGAAGCTTATATAAATAATAAACATATTATATATCATATATAAAAATAGTGACATCATAATGGCCACCTTTGAAGGTGTTAGATGATTATTGAACAATCATCGTTTCAGGAGGCAGAATTTCACCATCCACAGAAACTATATGTTCTTTAACCATTAGATGTAGTTGTGTGAGAGTGTAGCTCGAATACATATTATAACAACATAAAAGTATATTTAGGATACTGGTGTTGTTACAAATGTAATAAATAAAAAGTTTTTAGGGGGTTGGAGAAGTAAAATAAAACAAATGAACATGAGAGAATGAATTACCTTTAAAAGTGTAACTCCTTTTGATTTGAGCCTAAAGGCTTCCTTGGAAACAATTCTGCAAAAAAGTGAATCCTATCGAATGAGTATAGGGATGTGGAGAGTGTAAATGGTCAGGGGTTGTCCGATCCAAAGGCTTGAGATGTGTGTGAAAAGAGGTGGAGGTGGGGGCCATTTTATAATAGGAGAGGAGGGGCTCTTTTGGAAATAATGAAATTTATATGATTATGAAATGCCTTTTCAGATTTTTGAGGTCCCACAAATATATATTTTGAGGATAAGGTTACAAGGGTTCTAAATATAATCCTCCAATAGGTTTTGAACATTTTTAAGTCTTATATTTTTCATTATCTTTTCATTTTATTTTAATCGTTCATTTATGCAGTTATCGTTGCATCATCATGATGTCATAAATAAATTAATTTATTTAATCTCCAAAAATTATAACAAAACTATCATGATTTAGGAAATATTTTTAGCTTTCCAAAGAATATTTATAGTCAAAATTATGATTAGTATATCCTCTTCTAAATTTTTTTTAGTACAACAATTTATGCTTGTGACATTTTTACTTTTATTTAAAAAGAAAGCATTAATGTCATTATCTCACCCAAGTGGCTCCATGGGGTCTCCTAAATAGACCCATGGGTTTTCTTGGTCGGCCATGACTCATTCAATAGTGGTAGGACAAGTTTCATGGTGTTTTCATATTTTTATAATATCATTTTTACCTTAAAATACACTAATTACCTCTAATCGCGATTAATGAAAAAAAGTTACTATTCACCAAAAAATTATTTTCATCCCATTAAACCACATTTTACATACTAATGACAACCATATATGTCGGATTTTCAAAATTCATTACACACTAGTAGTAAACAATCATTTAACTGAAAAATCAGTTTGCTTGATTACCACTTAGTGGTTTCACTATTCATCAAAAATTGAAGTTTTTCAGAAAATTACCAAAAGTTTACCCTAAGCTATATTCGATATTCCAAATTCAAAAATGATGTTTATTTTAACTTATTCAAAGAATATAAGTAGAATTAATTAATTTAATAATTAACTCCCGCTGTCAAAACAAATAGCTTGTTTTTAAGAAACAATTTATATCAATGATTGACATTTGTTTATGTCCAATTCCAAGGAGAAATTAATTGCAAGGTCCACCATTTGTTTAGATGGTAAAAATATATTATAATTCACCTTAAAACCAATTAAAAATATAATCTAGTCATATAAATAAATTATATTAAAAATAGGTTTTGAACTAAAATACAACAATTTTCACATATTCATTAAAAATGAATTTTATCAGAAAAATAACAAAAACATACACAAAGTAAATTTTGATGTCCCAATTATAAAGAAGGATTTTATTTGGTCCAAATGAATTTATAAGAGTGACCAAAACTATTTTTAAAGCGGGTTCACCATCAAAAGGCGATAAATTGACATTTTAGTGAATATTAAAGTATTTATGCTTAAAATTGAATTCTTTTCTTATTTTAAGCCTGTATGTTTTATTGGATAAATGTAAAAACATTTAACAAACATATATAATTAGATTTTAGTTATTTCTATTCATTCCCACCAATACAACGACTACTTGTGAACTACCATTTGAAATAATATTATTATGTTAATGGTGTGCATTGTATGATTTCAACAAAACTCATTGTTGTGTATTGGGTACGCTATCGAACTTAGCATCCCCTTTAGATTAATTATTAATATTTATTCACAAATATTAATAAAAAGAAAAATTAATATTGGTTATTTACCTGGGATGTTACATCCTTCCCCCCTTTTGGGAATTGTGTCCTCACAATTTAAAAATTGGGTTCAAAATCTTCATTGAAAGTCCCACATCGGAAAAGTAGTCCAATAAACTATCACTTTAGAAGAAATAAAGAGATGTACCAAGGTCACCCGAGACAACATATACTAGTATTCCATGAAAATATGGATATGGAGGAAAAAAAACAAACAATCAAGGTCTGATGGCGAGTGATTGAAAACATGATTAGGAGAAAGTTAACAACGAGAAAATCACAAACTTGTGATGGGTTAAATGGTATTGGATACCCCAGTAAGAAAAGCCAACCGACAAAATTTTTGTTTTAAGTTACTTTTAATTGAGGAATTTATTTATGAGATTAACTAAAACATGAGGAAACATACTTACATACCATGTTGAATTTCAACTCTTACTTGATTTCTTACACAAACTCATATTTTTTTCCAAAGGACGAGTATTTAGGAAGACTTTTTCATACTAAGACTACTATGATCAACTTCTTGAGAATAACTTAATCCCCAAAATAGAACAATATAATTCCCATGTCTTTATACCTTATCCAAAACCAAAAAGGTGAGTACAAGATTAGATAATCCACAAAATGGATAATTCTTTATAAAAAGAAAATCTATTCTTAATCTCCAAAATTTCCAGAAAAAACCCAAAGTTCAACAAAGACCATTCGATAACGAAAGTCCATAAAATTATTCAATGTAAACCAAACTAAGATTGAAACCCAAATCACTGAAGGATTTAATCACATAGTCATCCAAGATATATCTTAACATTTATCTCCAAAATAACATCATCTTCTTTTAAAGTCTTGTATTGAAAAGTAATTAGCCTAATCACATATCCTCCATGATAGGTTAATCATTTCCATAGAAAACCCCAAAAATAACATACTCTTGATTCATAAGATCATCTAACTAAAAATAATTAGTCAAACTAACAAGGGACTTCACGTAGGCTAGTGGTAGGCGATGCGCCCTTGTCACCCTTTGGTTGTGGGTTCGATTCTTGTGGCCTTTGGGACGCGATGGGATGTCACCCATCTTACGGTTTGTCCTTTTTATAAAACTCAAAAATAAACCTAACATGCCTCAAAGGATTCCTTTTACCTATCATTTTTATCCCAATTCACTAGGATCTCAACATCTTAGTTCTTGAAGTATTACATTTATTGTCTTTTTTTCCACCACTATATGATAAAATAAGATGATCCCCATAATGAAGATAATCATACCTCGATCATGGTGTCCATTCGGTTTCATCTTCATCTTGATCACGTAGGTAGAAGGTCCATGCATCACAACTATAATTTAGAGATCCTTCAAAATCATTTGCCTCCTTCATCCAAATACACCTTGTACAACATGGGTCATATGGGTGTTCACAGAAAAATAGTTTTGGAAAATAATCATGTATGACATATAATTTCAAAACATCTGATAAAACATGGTTTTTATAAAATTGTCGGACCACATATGAGTTGAAACATTCAATAAATGGTCCTTTTAATATACCATAGGTATGTGCTGAGAGACTATATTTTAAAAGTAAATATAAAGAGGTTGTGCAAGGGTCTCCTTCTTCAGAACCTTTTCCAAAATCATAATATGCTTCAAATTCCTGTGATAAGGTAAAATATTTAAAATGTCCTTGGTAATATTTACCTTTCTTGAAAATGTGAGAATATTGTGAAAATATGATTTTTCTAAATAAAACCCATGATCCACGATGATAACGAGGTATAGTGGACGTGTTTGATATCTCAATCAACTGCTTGCAAGTAAGTTGTATGCTAGAAAAAGATTCACAATCATCCGAACATGACTTTGTAATAATTATTGTGAGCATGTCATCAGGAAGAGACAGGAATGTCTTTTGAGATCCTCCTCCTTCCATTTGTAACAGACATTCTTTGATCTGAAAAAGTTATAAAACAAGGATTTAACTGAGATATTAGACATTGGGACTAACCATGTGTATAAAGAAAAATCATATTCCCTAAAGTTATCTAAACCGACCTCTGATACCAACTATAAGGCCCCAGCCTTAAACATGACTTAATCTTGAGATATTTCAAAAATACACATGGATAATCTTTTCAGGTTTAGAGTTCTAGAGAATTAGGACCTAACTATTACATATCAAAAGATTACAAAGTAGAGACATCTACTCAGTATCCATTTTTTCACAAGATAAGAACTCTTTAACAAAAGAGTCATGTCTAGTTCCATGTTTAGATACCATGAAATTTCCTTGATCTCACCCTTTACCTTATTCCACTTCATGTCCTGTGAAAAAAAATTCAAAAACTTGGGATGAGCATAAAAAGATCAGTAAGGGATATAAAAGTACAAATTGAAAACGTTAGTCCATGTATGAAAACATACTTACTCATAAAACATAATCATTTTAACATACCTCATGAAATAATAAGATTTATGAATAACTCATAGAAAATCATAAGACATAAAGGTAACTTGGGGAAATCATAACATTCTTTCATAGGGAGTAACCCTCTTGGTTACGTTTGGAATAACCATCACGGTATATTCCCTTAAATCTCTTTAGAGAAACATTAACGTTTAACTCCTTCACATTACCCAATGCATTGGAGAGCTATATTGGGCTCACCCGCCCTTAGTTTATCACGGAACCACCCGTCTTCATAAACAATGCCCAAGAACCATAATATAATCGTATCACATAAAACATGCATAAAGGAATCACAACATTTCCACATCACAATCACAAGATATCAAATCACATTGATATAAAAAAATTTAGAAAACCCATTTTCAATACCAAAATAAACGAAAAGTAAAACTTGTTATTTCTTTTTCTTTTAAAAATAAGTTATGGATTGTAGAGGAAGCCGAAACTCAAATAATAGTCACGACGGCAGAGAAGTCGTTGTCGCCGCATACGTAATACAAAAACATTCCTTTTTACGTTTAGTAAAACGCTTCGTATAGAAAGATTCCTTTTGTATAAATTTAAAAGTCAAAGGGGTTTATACACCGTATAAAAGAATGTTGTGTATAAAACAAAATATGCTTCAATGAAAGGAGATTGAGACGAACTCCCATACAATGTCAGTATCCTTCGATTAAGGATAAATCAATTACAGGATTATGTAGGAAAAATATAAATACACCCACTATAGAAGGATATTACGTGTAAAACAATCATATTTCATCCACACATATTCATAGTACGACATAATCAAGATGTATAGGTTTAACCCAAAGAGAATGAAATTAGGTTAAGAAGTTCCCTTATGATAATTCGGCAGCCTAACAGCGCCACTCAAAACTTCCAAAAATGGATTGATGAGATCAAATAGGGTATCTCATCATATGAACATAAAAGAAAAGTATGATGGACATAGATATCATACCCCAAAATAAGAACAAGGAACTAAAAATACTTGACATGAAAATAGAGCTTTGAAAATGAGAAAAGTGAATGAATCCTTTAAACAATTCGGCAGCCTAACGGCACCGCTAGAAACATTATTAAAATGATTTGATTAGAGAAAGAGATGTTATCTCATCATATTAACATAAATTGGATTGTAGGATGAATATAAAAGAACATCCTCCAATATAAGAACATGGAGCATAAAAGAAATTACATAAAAGAGAGTACTTGAAAATAAAGTGATAGGTAGGGTCCCTTACCTTCAGTCCAACATGTCTTCTTCATTTCTTTATAAAACTGAACAATAAACTTTGGTAAATTAATAATTACTTAATGACCTACTTTAATGTTTGTTATTCAATTCATATCACATATTATAATGTTACAATAATTATATTATTATGTTAGTTCATATCAGACGTTTTTGACGATGTTCGGTACATGAGTCAGAAATGAACTTGTTTGAAAATAATTGTCCATGAAGTAATAATTACATCATCTCCAGAATAGTATTAATGATTTGAATATTATATATAACCAGTATATATTCATTTTATACTATTCCATAACATTTGGAGATAAAAAGAAATGAAAGGCACCGTTCATGGAGACGTTAGACCGTACGTACGCATGGACTCTACTTTCATTTCCATTTCATACTTTAATAGAATTAAAACATACTGATAAATATGTATATTATAATTACTTTATAATATCATATATAATATTATTAACTTTATCCTTTATACGTCCCACATATGGCATTAACGAATCAAATCACTTTGAGGGGGCGGTAGTCGGCACTTCCTTAAATGAAGATATCGCGTTTACGCATAATGGAGACCATAAAGGAGTGCCATAAATTTAAAATACAGAAGCATAAAAAATGAATAAACATATTATATATCATATATAAAAATAGTGACATCATAATGGCCACCTTTTAATGTATTAGATGAGTATTGAAAAATCATCATTTCGGGAGGCAGAATTTCGCCATCCACGGAAACGGTATGTTCTTTAACCATTAGATGTAGTTGTGTGAGAGTGTAGCTCGAATACATCGTATAAAAAAATCATATTATATTGAGGATACTTGTGTTTTACAAAATAAATAAATAAAAATAGTTTAGGGGGTTGTAGAAGCAAAATAAAACAAATGAACATGAGAGAATGAATTTCCTTTAAAAGTGTAACTCCTTTTGATTTGAGCCTAAAGGCTTCCTTGGAAAAGATTCTGCCCAAAGTGAATCCTCTAGGATGAGGAGAGGGATGTGGATAGAGTAAATTGTCAGGGGTTTTCCGAGCCAATGGCTTGAGAAGTGTGTGAAAAGAGGTAGAGGTTGGGCCCCTTTTATAAGAGGAGAGGAGGGGCTCTTTTGGAAATAATGAAAGTTATATTATTATGAAATGCCTTTTCGGATTTGTGAGGTCCCACAAAGATATATTTCTAGGATAAAGTTATACGGGTTCGAAATATACTCCACCAATATGTTTTGAACATGTGTAAGGATTAGATATTTCATTACCTTTTTATTTTATTTTAATCGTTCATTTATGAGGTCATCGTTGCATCATCATGATGTAATAAATAAATAAATTTATTTAATGTCCAAAAATTATTACAAAAATATCATAATGTAGGAAATATTTTTATCTTTCCAAAAAATATTTATAGTAAAAAATATGATTAGTATAACCCCTTCTAAAAATTGTTTTAGTAAAACAATTTATGCTTCTGATATTTTTACTTTTATTTAAAAAGAAAGCATTAATCTCATTATCTCACCCAAGTGGCTCCATGGGGTCTTATAAATCGACCCATGGGTTGTCTTGGTCGGACATGACTCATCCAATAGGGGTAGGACATGTGTCATGGTGTTTTCATATTTTTATAATATCATTTTTACCTTAAATTACACTAATTACCTCTAATCGCGATTAATGAAAAAAAGTTACTATTCACCAAAAAATTATTTTCATCCCATTGAACTACATTTTACATACTAATGACAACCATGTATGTCGGATTTTCAGAATTCAATACACACTAGTGGTAAACATTTATTTAACTGAAAAATCATTTTTCTTAATTAACACTTAGTGGTTTCACTATTCTTCAAAAATTGAAGTTTTTTAGAAAATTACCAAAAATTTACACTAAGCTATATTCGATATTCCGAATTCAAAAATGATGTTTATTTTACCTCATTAAAAGTATATATTTAGAATTAATTAATTTAATAATTAACTCCCGCTGTCAAAACAAATAGCGTGTTTTTAAGAAACAATTTATATCAAAATATTGACATTTGTATATGTCCAATTCCAAGGTGAAATTAATTGCAAGGTCCACCATTGGTTTAGATGGTAAAAATATATTATAATTTCACCTTAAAACAAATTCAAAAGATAATATAGTCATATAAATAAATTAGATTAAAAATATTTTTTGAATTAAAATACAACATTTTTCACATATTCATTAAAAATGAATTTTATCGGAAAAATAACAAAAACATACACAAAGTAAATTTTTTATGTCCCAATTATAAAAAAGGATTTTATTTGGTCCAAAATAATGTATAAGAGTGACCAAAACTATTTTTAAAGAGGGTTCCCCATCAAAAAGTGATAAATCGATCTTTTAGTGAATATTAAACTATTTATGCTTAAAATTGAATTCTTTTCTTATTTTAAGCCTTTATCTTTTATTGGATAAATGTAAAATCATTTAACAAACATATATAATTAGATTTTAGTTATTTCTATTCATTCCCACCAATACAACGAATACTTGTGAACTACTATTTGAAATATTATTATTATATTATTGGTGTGCATTGTAAGATTTCAAAAAAACTCATTGGTGCATATTGGGTACGCTATCAAACATAGCATCCCCTTTAGAGTAATTATTAATATTTATTCACAAATATTAATAAAAAGAAAAGGTAATATTGGTTATTTACCTGGGATGTTACAATAGTAATAATAAAATATAGTTTTTCTAATGCATTCACTATAGTGATTCTTTTAAAATTAATGACACAAATGATACTAAATATTATTTCATCCATGGACTACATTACAAGAAAACATAGGGAACACCTATCTTTTTTCCCTTGGTGAGTACAACATGTTGTTAAGGTGTACATTGTTGATCATGGTCATTGAAAACTAATAATGTATGATCAAAACATCAGTCACTAGATTGATCATCCCTTTGACTTTTCATCAACTAATAATCTATCATACACAACATTAATCTAGTTCCTTCTAGTTCAATTAATTTAATAAAACTTAGAATAATTGTCTGTGAAATGATTATCTTAGTGTTGAATAACATAATCATTAAAATAACTTCTATTTCGTCAAAATTATGACACCATTCTAAAATTATGACACCTCAATTTTATCCTTGGTTATTCATAGACAATTTTAATTTGCATCCTTAAAACTAGTTCATTAAGAGTTTTTTAATTTCCTAATCGTATCCTCTAAGATTGTTAAATTTGGTTCACAGTATTGCCTTTTGTCATGTACTAGGTTACAATGAGTTAGTCCTCACACACCTCATTGAATTTGTTACTCTTAGGTACATCTATTCCAGAACCAAGTCCAAATATTGTATCTAGGTAGGTATGTATTTATATGAAACCACTACCTCTATCCATTAACAAATTTACAATATATTTTCCAAAATTTTGAATTATTATTATACATATCATTAGAGGCATCTATAGTAATATTATTAGAAATATACCTAGGTATCTCATTATAGTTTTCTCATCATATTTTCAAATGTTTGAAAAATCTTCTCACAGATACCATATATAAATATAGCCTTAATGAACATAGAAATTACAAAAAAATTTCAAAATATTTAAAAACATTATTCAAATGAATGACCAAAGACTATATTAGTTTATTTCCATCGGAAACATGGATACCTAAACACCGGTAAAAAAGAGGGATACATTATCTCCAACTATATTTTCAAAAATATAATTGTTATTAGTCATATCACACATGAAATATATCATCATAATATGATGTAGGAAACATAAAAAATGGGAAATCTAAAATAATCAATTATGGTAAACAACAGTGACATGAAAACACAATCTTGAGTATAAGGTTATCATAGGAGGATCATGAAAATATAGTACCATACCCATCATACTAAATATCATAAATAGGATTCATGGAATAAATTTTATCATTTCATAAGACATTAATAAAAAGAAAATTAAGAACACATGAAATGAAATCATAACATAGGAACAAATCATGGAATTGTGGAAAACACATAAGCATATAATATTAATTTCATAGTTTTAAGTAAATTTTTACTAAGTTCATCTTAGTATAATGGGTTAACTACCTATACCATCTTAGTAGTCATTATTCACTCTCATTTCCAGGATATTAGCATTAGTTAAATACTCATTCCATATTAGTATTCATTGTTCACTCCCAAGGACATATTAGTAGCATGAGTTCACTCCTCGTACCATCTATGTGGGCATGGTTCAATCTCATGGGAATCATAGTTGTTAATTTTCACTACCAATACCATCATAGTCTTTCTCCTGATATATTAATATTTACCTAATTTTTTGGAAGATGATATAGGTCCCACCAATACTGTAATGAAATCAAACATGCATGTGCCACAAGATGATTTCTATTCATATCAGAACCAATGAAATGAAATGGGTGTCATAAACATGTAATCATATCCAAACCTATTGAAAAATGTACATGTTTCAAAATAATGTACTCAAAATCATAACACATGATATGATATGATATTCATAAGAATATAAACCCTGAATGAAAAATTGGTTTCATAAAAATAATTCCAAAAAAACACATACAATTCCATGAATGAATATTGTTGGAAACATTGAATCATTTCCCCAAAAATGCATGAGTAACACCAAAGTTGTCATCTTAGAAGGTAAATAAATATGAAATAATTTCAAAAAATATGTATTGAGTAAAATATCCTTCCTTAATTCTTAACATAAAAACAATTAAAATTAATTATACAAAAAAAATTATAAATTATAAATTATGATTTGAATCCATTTTGAAAAAAAAATCCTTTGGAATGTTCTTGAAAAATTATAATTAGTGCTTGAAAATGTCATCAAAACAATTTAATTATAAATAAATTGAAATTATAATTAAATCATTAAAATGTTTCAAAACCCATTTCATTGAAAATAATTTTAAATCTTATTATGAAATTTTTAATACATTCTGAATACCGTTTTACTTGAATACTTGTGAAAGAAGATTGAAACTATTTTGAAAACTATTATTTTGAAAACATGATGAAAACTTATAAACAGTGATTGATAATATTTTATAAACCTTTTTACATTAAAACATATGAATGAATATTGAAAATATTTTGAAAACCAGTTTCCGTGAAAATTTATAAAAGACAGTTGAAAACGATATATAAACCCTTTTTCTCATAAAACATATAAATGATTCTTGAAAAAAAATTTGAAAACCATTTTACTAAAAAATAATTCCTAATAATTAATTTAAACAATCTTAGTAAAAACATTCATTGAAAGAATAACATTTTGATCTTTTAAATAAAGATTCAATGGAATGAAATTTATTGCTATAGGTTAAATCATTACATATCAAACATTCCCATTTCACCATAAAATTCATAGAAAAGTGCATTGAATGGAAAATCACCAGAAGATTTTTTGTTTAAAACAATTTTTAAGGATTAAAATGGTAAAATATTCCATTAAATATTCAAGGATAATAATATAATATTTTTCAAAAACATTATAAAAAATATGGTTTTGAAAAAAATCATATTTTCGATTGAAGAGAGATGTAAATTTTGACACCCCAATCTTCCACGGTATGTTTCTCTTTGAATAATGCAATAGCTTGTATTGTACACAACATCCTGATTATAAAACACCATGACCAATCAAAATAGATGATATGAATATAAATTCCCACATTGTAAAATTTTATAAATTTTATTTGTCAAAATAGAGTACGTTCTTGGATTCAGAATATCGAAATTAGCATAGGGTGAAGTTTCAGTATTTTTCTGAAAACAATCAATTTTCTAAATATAATGAAAACACTGAGTTATTTTTTTAAAACAAAATTTTATTTAAATATTTATTTATCTTATTTAAATTTTTTTTAATTTCAAAATAGTTATGTAATACCAAAATAAATTCAGTGTAATTCATTAGAGTCACTTTAAAATAAGTTTAGATATTTATAAATTTTATTGAACTTTTTACTGTCTTTTATCCACCTCCTTGGAGCATTTGAAAAATTTGAATATAACTTAATTTTACCACATATATCAATTTAAATTAAAAAATACAAGAGACACTATTGATATCTGTATGAAAAATGTTTTTAATGAGATGAAAATATTTTTTGGTTAATAGTAACTTTTTTCGTTTATTTACCACGGTTAAAATTAAATAGGGTAACTAAAGGTAAATATGATATTATTTTTACCCTAACACATGTCCTAATTTTATTTGATAAGTTTATCTCAACCAAAAATAACTTTAGAAATAAAATATTATCAGTTAGGTCCACATGGATTAGAATAGAACATTTATTATTATATTATTTAAAGAAGAGTTAAAAGGGGGTTAAGTCAAAGAGTCAAAACAAAATAATTTTTAATATAGGGTTATAAATAAGATAAATTCAACTATAAATATTAATTATAAAGCTAAAAGTATTTTATGCATAATTTTATTTTATTTATAAATTTTAGACATTAAATAATTTAGTTTATTTATGACACAATGATGACGCAGTAATTAACTTATTAATGAAATATTAAAATAATTGATATTATAAATACCCAAATTAATGTAAATTAAGACATTCGATGAATTAAAAAAAATTTATAGGTTAATATGAAATTTTAGTGTTGATTTAGTTAACTATTTTATATGTAATCATAATGTTATGATTTTCAAAAAAATCAATTACCAAATAGTATCAAAATTGACATCAATGAATTTTTAAAACAAATAATATATAATTAGTTAATATTAGATTCATAAAAATTTATGGTTCTGCATAATGACATAGATAAGGTTATATATATTAAAAATGAACAACTGGTGGTTCTCTTGGCTTGTTATAGAAGGTTTATTAACCATATAATATAAAAATACAAAGACACACGGTAAATGTCAAACTATTTAACTTGGAGTTAAATATAAATGATAAGGATAATATGGTGACCTAAACCTGTCTAAAATATATTGGATGAAAGTATTTAGACCCATACCAACCATATCTTTGACATAAGTGACTTTGGATCCATTATAAACAGAATATGAATTTATTATAAAATAATATTTTAATATTTTCCTAAGGTTCTCCTCACCCCTCTTATAAAATGAAAAATCCCCTTCTCTCAAATTCACACCTTCAAAGACATTTGGATCATCCAAAACCTACCCATGTATCCTATAAACGTCCCTCACTCCATCTTATTTTCCTTCCTTTAGTCATAAATCCAACCTATGCATCCCTTTTGGTCAAATCAAAAGGTAGAACTCAAAGAATAGGTAAATATTTTATCACCTATTTCTTATTATTTCCTTCTTGCACTTCTTGTTTCACTGTTATTTACATTATAAAATAAAAACTCCCATATCTTTTATATACTATTATGTTATTATAAAAATGCTACAACCATATTCGTTATTTTATCCATCCTCTGAATGAAAAAGTCACCATACGTGTGTACCTATGGCTTACAGTATCATCGTCGTGGTGTAGTATGATATTCAAACTTTTCATCATTTGGATTGGTATATTATTGAAAATAAATTATTTAAACAATAAATATAACATTATAAAAATTATTCATTTATGATATACAATACAAGTATATACAATTTTAATATCAAAAGAATTATATTGTCGCTTGTGCGTACGTGCTGATTACCATCTCCACAAACACTATGAGATTCATTTCCCCATCGTATCTATTAAAGAATAATTTTTCATTGATGATTAAAAATAATGTCTAAAGACTTCATATCATTCTGAATATGAATAAGATACACAAAAATCCATAATAAACATTACTTATGTAATAATGCATATAAAGGAAAATGAATCAGTTATCACAAGAAACAATGATTCTATTGAAATATAATTAACAAAAAAATATTAGAAGATCATATATAATATCATATTAATTTATATGGTTAATGTATAATTTAATAAAAAATATTTCACCACTATACAAGAGTTTATCCTAACATTGTCCAAGGAAAAGTACAAGGTTAGGATTAATTTCACAATCTCTTTATTATCTGAGGTGGTTTATACGTAATTATCTACTAGGACCACTTTATAATAAAAAAACATGTTGTTTAAAAGTGTACATGAAAAGAATTTTACTATTCACTATAAAATGGGTTAAAATAATTTATACCATCATTTGACCTTATTTGTTTTGAAATTACTCTTTCCGTAATTTTCCAAACAAGGTACTTTATAAAATTTTTGTCAAAATTAATGTATGATTTTTTTTTAACTTATTCGGCAGGTGATGCTATTTTCCACTGTAAAACCATCATCAAAGATTCCCTTACAAGCTTATATGAAAATTTAAAAAAAAATCTATTATAATTACATGACTTTTAAATTATTTCAAAATAGAAAGTTATTTTCCTCTAAAATGGTTTTGATATCATCTATATCAACATCTTTTGATGGATATTAAGCTTGTTTGAAGTTGATTTATCGGGATAAAAAACATCAATATTGTATTGAAGGTTTTTCAATATGTTTTACTGTGGATGTATTATTTTTAAACCATTCTTTGTTTATGGATAATGTATTTACATTTCGTAAGGCATTTTTAAAACAAATGTTTATGTTATTTTTAATCTGTTTCATATGAGGAATGCATTGGACTTAGTATGTGATGGGTGGAGATGTTATAGCTCCACAATGCATTGGTAGGTATCATGAGCTAAACTAGTATCATAGAACTGGGACTTGACAAAATCTTATTTGTAGTCTTGGCATAAGGATTGACTATGTGGGTATGAATTTTGGAATAATGCATTCCGTCATTATTAATGTGGCTATTAGATATTTCATGTGATTATTCGACTAGTAGAATATCCATGTGAATAAGTAAATAGAATTAATTTATTTTATCTTTTCCATATTATGTTGAAGTGCATGTTTAAAATATTTTTTTGATTCTTATATATTCCCTTTAATTATTATCCTTATTTATGAATGTATATGATATATTGTTATCCTTATTGAGCATCTGCACTCACCCCTTTAAATATTTTATTTTTCTGAATATGTGAAGATGTATTTTATGATTGCCCTACATGGATCGTATTAGAGGATATGAGTGTGGTCTATCGTGACAGTGTTGTTTTATTTTTTCTTAATATAATGAAATTAAAAACATATGAATGTAGCTACTATTTCAAAGGATACTAAACTAATCAGTCTTTCGAGACATCAGATTTTGTAATCATGCCAATGTTATGTAATAATGCACCGACTCAAGGTAACTGTTGTCCAGGCATTATAGTTGGCATCAGAGGAAGTTTAGTAAAAAACATTGAAACTTTATTTTGATAAAATAGTATTAGAGCACACAACCCTAAGATAGACTTTGAGGATTAGTATAGACGTGCATTCTAAAATTTTTGTATTGTAGTTATTTTGTGTGCTTTCCAAGAAATACATCACTATCTGGATAAGAGTAGGTAGTGGTGGCTCTAGAATAGATGTACCAAGGGGTAAATCCCAGACACACCACTTTGAGATAGACTCGAACATGAACTGGTTCACGATAACAGTCCTTACTGCAATATTGGTTAAGACACACTCGGAAGAAATGCTTAGGATAATTCTCATTTTCATTATAAACCATTATGAAGGGATTATGAGTTTATACTTCTCAAATAAGACATTTGTATGATTATGTATTATATCAATAAATTATTCAATTTCTCTTAATTGTTTTACATGTATAGATTTATGTATTTTGATTCGTAAACTAATCTAGTTTATTCCATTGTTTAGAAATGGTTCATAGTAGATAGAATGTAACCCATATCAACGAACACACTCCATTTAGTGATTTCCCTCATGATCCAGATAATTACAGAGGTTCTGGTGATATGACTAGTCCTGATGAGTTTATCACTATACTAGGACAACTCACTTGGGATATTAATAATAACCTTACTCATATGGAGCACCCTGATCTGCAACATAAAGGATAAATTTTAGCTCACTTCATGTGGAAACAATCACCAACATTCAATGGGGATACAAATCCACTAGTAGTTTAGAAAATGATAATTTCCATAGAGAAAATATATCATTCATTAAGAGTAGCGAAAAGAAGAAAATGGTTTCATGATAGTTTATCGCCTCAAGGTAGATGCTGATCATTGGTGGCCAATAATCTAAAACACCAAGGAATATGGAGAAGTATAAAATATTGAATGGATAGAGTTTAATGAACTTTTATTATATATATACTTTTCTCTTGACCTTCAAGAAGATAGGGAAATTCAATTTCTGAGTCAGAGGATAAAAGTGGAATGGAATGTGACAAGGTATGATGCTAACATTACAATGTTATCGAGGATTGAGCATATTATATACATAACCCAAGATGTAATATTCATCGATTATTTGATGGTTTAAAACCATTTCTCCATCGAGCATTAGTCTCACAATCCTTCTCTTCGCATGAAGATATTGTCTCATGTGCTATCAAGATAGAAAACTAATTCTCTATGTCTTAACAATCTAAAGTAATGAATGAGAAGAAGTGATCTGCTGAAAACTATGGAAATGGAATGAAGGGGAAGAAAGGTAGTTTTGAATATCTATCATGCAGTGAATTTTGGAAGATACACCTAAGTACTTTCATGAAGTTACTGGGATTCTATTACAAGTGTGATGAAAAAGGCCACCAATCTAATGATTTCAAGGTGAATAATGAAGCTTTCAATGTTGAAAGATAAAATTGTAGAGAAAGGTGGAATTATGAAAATGAATTTCCTAATGCCATGAAAATGTATCTTAGAAAAGGACAAGGGATCAAGGCCAAGCATATTCAATAAGTACTTCTAGTTTTTATGCTCCTAAAGATGTGATGGTAGGTAATTTATGGGTTTCCTCATGTTTATCAAATGCATTATTTGATTTTGTATCATCACATTGTTTCATATCTTCCATGTTTTCTAAAAAATATGATATTCCCAATTTGATATAACAAAGGATTTTTTATTCAAAACTATTATGGAAAGTATCATTGGAACAAATTTTGTGAATTAGCTCCCATTATAGAATATAAATGTTCTTTATCTTCTTATCTAATCATTACACCAAATATTGAATTTTATATAATCCTCGGTATGTATTTTTCATTAGGCCATGATGCAATTATTTATTGTAAGATAATGGAGGTTATAATTTTCGATGATAATAAAGAGTACCATATCTTTAGAGAAAAAACACCACCACCTAATTCTTATCTAGATCTACCCCCAGTAGCTTAACTAAATTAAATTATTAGGGAGGAAGAAAATGAAATAACTATTGCTGAAGAATGGATTGTTCAAATAGAGGATGCATCTATTGTACAAGAATATGCTAATGTGTTTCCAGAGGATTTACCTAGACATTCTCCAGAATGAGAAATTGAATTTTTCATGGATTTAATTCTTTTATTCAAGGCCCCTATCAAATACTCCTTATAGAATGGCCACTATAGAATTAGTGGAACTAACGAAAAAACTGGAAGAATTGAGTAATAAAGTATTTATTCTCCCTAGTGTTTCCCCATGGGGAGCCCTAGTTTTTTTATTATGATGAATGATGGATCTATGAGGTTTTCCATTGATAATAGGGAGATAAAAGATACAACATTAAAGAAATAGTATCCCCTTCCTCACATTGATGAATTCTTCGACCAACATAATGGTGCTAAATATTTTTCAAAGATTGACCTTCGATCTGGATATCATCAGTTGTGTGTGAAGAAGGAAGTCATTTAGTAAATAGAATTTCGACCCAGGTACGAGCATTATGAGTTTACATTAATGACCTTTGGGATGACTAATGCACCCTCTGTTTTCATGGCTCTAATGAACAATTTTTTCAAAGAATATGTTGATGATTTTCAGTGGCATTTATTGATGTTATCCTGGTATAATCCTAATGCTATGAAGATCATGAAAACCACATTCAAATTATCCTAAAGACTCTTCGACGAAATGAATTATATGTGATGTTTAGTAACTGTGAATTCTAGCATCATGATATTTATTTTCTTGTCTATATAATCACTATGGCTGGAATCTTTATTGATCCTTTTGAAACAAGATCAATCCATGAATAGAAAGCACTGATGAGTGTATCTAAGGTACATAGTTTTCTTGGTTGAGAAAGTTATTATTTGTGTTTCATCAATAATTTTTCTTGATTGGATAACCCATTAACCAAAATCACATGGAGAGAGGTTAAATATGTTTGGACAAAAGAGTGTGATGAATTTTTTTAAGAACTGAAGAGAATATTAGTCAATGCTCTTACCTGGACTCTACCCTCGGGGAATGATGGGTTTTTAATTTATAGTGATGCATCAAAAAATGACTTGGTTGTGTCTTTATGAAGAATGATAGGGTAATTGCCTATGCATAAAAAAGCCAAAACTTCATGAGAAATACTATCCTACTCATGATCTTGAGTTCGAAGCTGTAATCTATCTTTTGAAGATATGGATACATTATATGTATGGAGAAAATTTTGAGATATATACTGACCACAAGATTTTGAATTATATTTTCTCAAAGAAGGAACTCAACATGAGGCAATGGAGATGGCTTGAACTACTCATGGATTATGATTTCACTATGCAATACTACCTGTGCACAGAAAATAAGGTGACATATGCATTAATAAGAAAAGATCATGGTGTTCTGAACTAGATGACAGTTTAAAAGGATCTAATATGCAATGATCTAGTAATGTTAGACATGGGGATAACCAAGGAAGTTTAAACATCAATACTTTTTCAAATGGTTGCCAAAACATCTTTACTAGAAAGAAATAAGAGTTCTCAGACCGATGATAAAGACTTTCAGAAGAAGATTAAAACTGTGAATGATGATAGATTGAGTGACTTTGTGTATGAAGATGGAATTTTGATATATGGGAAGAAATATTGTGTTCCAGATATACATGATCTAAAAAAAGAATTTTTGGATTATTCCCATAGTTCTAATTTCTCTATACACCATGGCAGTAGTATGATATATAGATATTTGAAGGAATATTTTGGTGGGACAACCTAAAGTGGGAGATTTCTGATTTTGTGTCGAGATGTATGGGGTGTCAATAAGTAAATACTGGAAGGAAATAGAATATAGGATCCATGAAACCATTTCCAATACCTAAGTGTAAATGGGATAATATTATAATGGACATTGACATGGGACTACAAAAGACTCCAACAAAGAATGATGCAATATGTGTCATTGATGATCATCTTTCCATGTCTGCTCATTTTAGTGCTATTAGAGAATATTTACCACTTGAACGACCGAAAAACTATATATTAATGATGTTTTAAGGCTAATGGATTACCCCTATCGATTATTTCGGATCGTTATCACCGTTTTACAATATGATTCTAGAAACTTTTTCAGAAATCCCTGGATACTGAACTTCATATGAGCACTGCCTACCACCCTCAAAATAATGGAAAATCAGAACAGACTATTCAAACCATAATAGACATGTTGAGATCAAGATTAGATAAATTTCATGGTATTTGGGATCAATATTTAACTCTGGTCGAATTTTCCAATAACAATAGCTTTCATTCAAGTATTTAGATGGCACCATATGAAGTGTTATACAAAGAGAGATGTTTCACACTAAACCGGTTGAGATGATGTTGCTGAAAGAAAACTCATAGGCCTGGAAAATATTGAGGAAATGATGGAAAAGGTGAAGGTTATCCAAACCCACATCAAATTAGCATAATGTATGGAGAACATTTATGCTGATAACTGAAGCATTTAAAATTTTAGGCATGAGATCATGTTTTCTAGAAGGCATTTCCAAAGAATTGTGTTATACATTTTTGTAAGAATGGTAAATTGAGTCCCTGGTACATCATACCATTTAAAATTCTATAATATAGAGGGATTGCTGCTTACCATTTGGAAATGCTGCCATGTCTCTCCAAATTTCCCAATGTGTTCCTTGTATCACTGTTGAGAAAATACATGCATGCCCCATCACATATTCTCACCTATGAGTAATTAGAAATAGAACCTGATCTTTCTTATTGCGAGGAGCCTATCATGGTTTTTGACACAAGAGAACAAGTACTATGAAACTGGATGACACGTCTGGTAAAAGTTCTATGGATAAACCATAATATGGGATATTCAATGTGGGAACCTGAGTAAATTCTAACGAAGAACCACCCAAATCTTTATATGCAATAGTATTCTAAAAATTTCAATTTCAAAATTATTTTATATTGAGGAGAAATTTACACCCCAAGCATCCTTGGTAAATTTCCCATTGAATAATGCAACAACTTTCATTGTACACAACTTCAAGATTCTAACACACCGCGACCAATCAAACTTTCCATTTTGAGTAGTAATATCCACTTTTTGGAATTTTATAAATTTTATTTCCCAAAATGGACTTTATTTTTTGATTCAGAATAACGAAATTTGCTTAGGGTGTATACATGATATTTTTCTAAAAACATTATATTTTGATGAATATTGAAAACACCATGTTATTGATTAAAACTGAATTTTTATTTAAATAATTTTTTATTATGTATAATTCTATTTTAGGATAAAATAGATACCTAATACCAATATAAGTTCAATTTAATTCATTAGAGTCATTTCATAAAAAGATTAGATATATAAAAATTTTATTGATCTTTTTATCATCTTTTACCAACCTCCTAGAAGAATTTGCAAATATGCATAATACATAATTTTACCTCCTCTTGAAATTGAAATTCAAAAATCCATGAGACACAGTTGATATCAAAATGTCAAATGTGGGTTAATGAGATGAAAATAATTTTTGGTGAATAGTAACTTTTTACTTTTATTTTCCATGTATAAAAGTAAATATAGTAATTAAATGTAAAAATGATATTATTTTTACACTAAAACATGTCCTAATTCTATTGGATAATAGTATCTCTACCAAAAACATCCATTGGAATAAAATATTATCATTTAGGTCCACTTTTATTAGAATAGGACATTTATTGTCATTTTATTTCAAGAAGTGTTAAAAGATTTAAAATCAATGTTTAAAAACAAAACGATTTTTAATATTGTGTTATACATAAGATAAATTTACCTATAAATATTCATTAGATAGCTAAAATGATTTTACACATAATGGTATTTTATTTACAAATTATAGACAATACATAATTTAATTTATTTAAGACACAATGATGATGTAGTAATTACTTTATTAATGAAATATTAAAATAATTGATATTATAAATACCCAAATAAATTTAAATTACTTCTTTGGATGTATTCCACGAATTTTATTGGTAAATATTTCATGTTAGGATTTTATTAATTAACTTTTTTAGATGTAATCATGCAATTATATTTTTCACAAATATGAATTGCCAAATAGTTTAAAAATTGTCAAAAAAGAGTTTTTAAAACAAATATTATATTATTATTTGATATTCTATTCCTAAAAATATGAGGTTCTCCAAATGATTTAAATAAGTATATATATATATTAATAATGAACCACATGGGGTTCAGATGGCTTGTTATAGTACATTTATTAAGCATATAATATAAAAATACAATGAGACAAGGTAAATGTCAAAAATATTTAACTAAGAGTTAAATGTAAATTATAATTATAATATGGTGACAATAACCTGTCTAAAATCTATTGGATGAATGTATTTCTACACATACTAGTCATATCTTTGAAATATGTAATTTTGGTGCCAATAAATACTAAATATAAATTTATTATAAAATAATATTTTAATTTTTTCCTAAGATGCCCCTCGCCCCTCTTATAAAAGGGCACATCTCCTTCTCTCAAATTCACACCTTCAAAGCCATTTGGATTGACCAACCCCAGACCAAATATCTTCTCAACTTCCCTCACTCCATCCTAGAGGCATTCCATTAGTCATAAATCCATACTATGAAGCCCTATTGATCAAATCAAAAGGAAGAACCCAAAGAAGAGGTAAATATTTCATCACATCTTTAATGTTCTTTTCTTCTTCCACTACCTCTATCTTTGTAGTTTACAATATAAATTAATAACTCTAGTATCTTCTATATATTGTGATGTTATTGTAAAAATTGTTTGACCACATTCGTTAGATTATCTATCCAATGAATGAAAAATCCATTACACGTGCGTACGTACAGCTTACCGTCTCCACGTCATGGTGTAGTGTGTTATTCAAACATTTCATCATTTTGATGGGTCTAATAATAAATATAAGTGATTTAAATAATAAATATAACAATACAATTATTAATATATATGTTATAAAATCCAATTATATATGATTTTATTATCAAAATAATGGTATTTTCGCTCGTGCGTACGTACGGATTATCGTCTCCACGAATGTGAAGAGATTTATTTCCCCATCGTATCCGTTAATGGGTTATTTTACATTGATGATTAAAAATTATGATTAAATACGCTATATCATTATAAATATGAATAAGTTACAACATATCCATAACAAACATTAATTACATAATAAATCATATAAAGGAAAAAGAATCAGTTAACACCAGAAAAGATGATACAACTGAAATGTCATTCAAAATAAATCTTATAAGATCATATATGATATCATATTAATGCATATGGTTCTTGTGTAATTTAATATGAAATATTCCACCATTATAAAAGAGGTTATCTTACCCATGACCAAGGAAAAGTTCAAGGTAAGGGATTATTTTACAATCTCTATTATCTGTGGTAGTTTATACTTAATTATCTACTGGGACCTCATTATCATCCACATCCATGTTTCTCAAAAATGCATCTCAAATTTTTTTTACTATTTACTAGACAATGGGATAATGTCATTTATAACCTTATTTAACATTATATTTTTTTAAAGGAATCATTCCGTTATTTTCAAAACAATGTAATTTATGACCATTTTAACAAAATTAATGAAAGAATGTTTTTTAACTTACACGGCGGATGCGGCTATTTTCTACCGTTATAACATTGTCGAAGCATCCCCTTAAAACTTATAAGAATATTTACAAACATAAATGTTTTATAATATAATTAGACGACTTTTAATTTATTTTAAAATATAAAGATAATTTTCTCTAAAAATGTTTTGATATCATCTATGTCAACAACCGTTGATGGATTTTAAGCTTGTTTGATGTTGATTTATTATGATACAAAAAATCCATATTATATTGATGGTTTTGTGATATTTTTGGCACTCTATGTATTTTTAAAACCATTCATGGTTTAAGGATAATGTATTGGCATTTCGTATGGTAGTTTTAATATGAATGTTTATGTTATGTTTAACCCTTTACATATGAGGAATGCATTGGACTTAGTAAGTGATGGGTGGAGCCTGCTACAGCTCCTCAATGCATCTGTCTGGCTCATGAGACAAACTAGTCTCATGGCACATGGCCTTGAAACAATCTTATTTCAATTCATGGCACAACTCTTTTTCAATGTGGTTATGAATTCAGACATTATTCATTCCATCCTTATGAAAGTTGATATTTGATATTTCATGTGATTATTCGACTAGTAGAATATCAGTGTCAATAAGTAAATGGAATTATTGATTTTATGATTTATATATTATGCATAAGTTGATTTTTAAAAGGCATTTGATTTAGTCTTTTCCATTTCCCTAAATTTTTAAGCTTTTTTATGAAATATTATACTATATTGTTATCCTTATTGAGCATCTGATATCACTCCTTTCTATGTTTTATTTTTCCCAAGATGTGAAGAAGTATTTTATGTATTACATGCAGGGATAGTCTAAGGAATTATGACTGTGTTATATGGAGACAATTTTTTTTTTCATATTATATGTAATGTAAGACTTATGAATTTATCAAGTGTTTCCAAGGCTACTAAACTACTACATTGTTCAGAACATGATCTTTTGAGATCATTCCAATGTTAGGAAATAATGCACCAAATCTCGGTAACTAAGGACAGGGAAATATAGTTGGAATCATAGGATGTTTAGTTCAATCCTAGGAAACAAAATTTATATAAACTCCGAATATTGGAAATATCCCTAAGATAGATTTTGAGGATTAATATAGAATAACTTCCTTAAATTTAGGTATTTTAGTGATTTGGTGAGTTTTCTGAGCAAAACATCCCTACCTGGATACGAGAAGCTACAGGTGGCTCTAGCATAGATGCTCCTAGGGGTAAAACCTGAATACACCACATTGAGTGGTACTTGAACGAGAACCGGTGAACGAATAGGGGCCTTGTTGCACTCTTGGATATGACACTCTCAATACATATCCTTTAGATATATCTCATTTTCATTAAAAACCATTAAGAAGGGTTTATGAGAATATACTTCATCAAAGAAGACATTATTATGATTATTGATTATATCCAAAAACAATTATATTTATGTTAAATCTTTTACAAGTATGGAATTATGTATTTAGATTCATAAACTAATTTTCTGTATGACATTTTTTTAGAAATTATTCCTAGCGAATAAAATGGAAACAATATCAATTCACACCTTCAATATATAGATTTCCCCATTTCTCATAATAATTATAGTGGAGTTGGTGATACAACTGGTGCTGATCAGCTTTTCACTATACTGGGACAAATCACTCAGGTTGTGAATAATAACCTTACTCAAATGGAACACCCTGATCCGCAACATGTAAGATCAATGTTAGACCGCTTAATGTTGAAACAACCATCATCATTAAATGGAGTGTAAATCTACAAGTCGATGAGAAATGAATAAATTCCATAGAGAAAATATTTCACACGTTGGGTGTAGCGAAAAGAAAAAAGTTGTAATGGAAGTTTATCACCTCACTGGAGATGCAGATCAATGGTGGTCATTAATCCAAAACACAAAGGAAGATAAAGAAGTATCAAATATTTAATTGATGGAGTTTGAAGAAATTTTCTTACAAAAATACATTGTATATGACCATCAAGAAGATATGGAAAGACAATTTCTGAGACTGAGGAAAAAAATGATGATAATGTATCAAAGTATGAAGCTAACTTTACAAGGTTTACCAGGCATGTTGCAGATTATATACGTAACTCGATAAGTAATATTGATCAATTTTATGATATGTTAAAACCATTTCTCTGTTGAGCATTAGTCCCACATTCCTTCTCATCGTACGAAGATATTATCTCATGTGATGTCAAGACAGAAAATGAATTCTCTACGTCTTATGACTTTAATGAAAAGAAAGAGAGAAGATATCAGTTGGTCACTCTGGAAATGGATATAGATGGGAAAATGGAAAGTTGAATATCCATCCTGTAGTAAATATGGGAAGAAATCTTTAGTTACTTGCTTGATGGGAATGGGAGTTTGTTACAAGTGTTGTGAAAAAGACCAACACACTCATGATTTCATGGGAATGTAAGTGGCTGTCAATGTTGAATACTACAATTGAATGAAAGGGGGAATTATGAAAATGAATATATGAAGGGCGAGGAAAACTTATCTTAGAAAAGGTAAATGGATCATGGCTAGGATTATTCTATCACTACTACTGAGTTTGATGCTCCTAAAGACATGGTGGTAGGTAATTTAATGGATTGAAAATGTTTCGACAATGCATTATTAGATTCTGGATCATTGGATTGTTTCATATCTTCCAAGATTGTTATGAAAATTATATATTTCCAATTTGATTTAAAAAGAGTGTTGTGAGTCATAACTCTTAAGGGTACTATCATTGCAAAAATAATTATGAATCAGTTCCGACTAGAGAATATAAATGTTTTTTATAAACTTATATCATCATTATACTCATGATTGAATTTTATATAATCCTCGATATAGATTGGCTTTCCTACCATGATATGATAATTTATTATAATAAGAATGTGGTTACAATTTTAGATGATGGTAATGAGTACCATATCATTAGAGTAGAAACGTCACCACCATATTCTTATCTAGATCCCCCCAGTAGCTCAACTAAATTCAATTATTTTGGAGGAATAGAATGAAATAACAATGGTTGATGAACGGAATGGTAAAATAGAGGATTTACGTACTGTAGAAAAATATGTTGATCTATTTCTAGAGGATTTACCTGGACATCATCCAGAATGAGAAATTTAGGTTCCCATTGATTTAATTACTGGTTCAAGGCCCATATCAAAGACCCATTATAGAATGGCCACTGTGGAATTAGTTTAACTAATGAATCAACAAGAGGAATTGAGAAATGAAGGATTTATTCACCCTAGTTATTCTCCATTTTGAGATCCAATTCTTTTTTTTAGAAGAAAGATGGATCTATGTGGTTGTGCATTGACTACATGGAGATCAATTATATAACTATAATGAACATGTATCGCCTACATCACATTGATGATTGATTCGACCAACATCATGGAGCTCAATAATTTTCAAAGATTGACTTTTGATCTGGATATCCTCAATTGTGTGTGATGAAGGAAGACATTTCAAAAACATCATTTCGAACAAGGTATGGGCATTACGAGTTTATAGTAATGCATTTTTTGCTGACTAATGCATGCTCTGTTTTGATGGATCTAATGAATAGAGTGTTCAAGGAATATCATTATGACTTTTAGGTGGTATTTATAGTTGATATCCTGGTATACTACAAAAACTACTAAGAATATTAAAATCACATTCACATTATCCTGAAGGATCTTCAATGAAATGAATTATATGGGATGTTTAGAATGTCTGAATTCTAGATTCAAAAGATTTCTTTTCTTGGATATATTGTCTCAATGGATGGAATCTCTATTTATCCTTCTAAAATAATATCAATCTAGGAATGGCCAACCCCATCGAGTACAATTGAGGTATGTAGTTTTATTGGTTTGAGGTTATAATTGGTGTTTCATCCAGAATTTTTCCTGATTGGCTAACCCATTATCTTAGATCTCATGTAAAGGCATTAAATTTGATTGGAAAAAATAGTTTGAAGAATCTTTTAATGAACTAAAGAGAATATTATTCAATTTTCATATCTTGAATCTACCATCAGGGAATGATGGGATCGTTATTTATAGTGATGCATCAATGAATGATCTTGGATGTGTCCTTATGTAGAATGACAGGGTTATTGCCTAGGCATCATGACAGCTAAAAATTCATGATAAAAACTACCATACTCATGATATTGAGTTGCAGCTGTAATCATTTCTTTGAAGATTTAGAGAAATTATCTATATGGTTAAAATGTGAGATATATACCGACCACATGAGTTTGATGTATATTTTACCACCGAATGAACTCAACATGAGGAAAAATAAATGTCTTGAACTACTCAAAGATTATGATTTCACCATACAATCCAACATGAGGAAGGAAAATTTGGTGGAATAAGATTTGATCAGAAATAATCATGGAGTTATGAACAAGATGAGAGATGAAAAGGATCTTATATACAAGGATCTAGTAATGTTGGACATGGGGACAAGCATTGAATGTGAAACATAAATAATTTTTCAAATTTGTGCCAATCCATATTTACTAGAAAGGATAAAGAGTTCTTAGACCGATGATGATGAGTTTAAAAAAAGGATTCATGTTGTAAATGATGGGAAATTTAGTGACCTTGTGTATGAAGATGGAATTTTGAAATTGGGGAAGAGATATTTGGTTCCCGATAAACCTGATCTAAAAAGGAAATTGTTGGATGATGCTCATAGTTCCATTTTCATTATACACCTTGGTAGCACTAATATGTATAGAGATTTGATGGAATATTTTTCATGGGACTACATAAAGTGGGAGATTGATAATTTTGTGCCAAGATGTATGGTATGTCAACAAGTGAAATCTTTAAGGCATCCGCCTAGAGGATTAATAAAACCCTTTCCCATACTTGAGTGGAAAATGGAAAATATTATGATGAACTTTTTCATGCGACTACTAAAGATTCCTAAAAGGACTGATGCAATATGTGTCATTGTTGATCATCTTACCAATTCTGCTCATTTTCATTCTATAAGAGAAGATTTTCATCTTAAACAAATGTCAAGACAATATATTAATGATGTTGTAAGGCTTTATAGAGTACCTCTATAAATTGTTTCTGATCATGATCCTCATTTTACATCATGATTTTGGAAAAAGCATTCAGAAATCCTCAGATGTTGATCTTCATTTGAGCACTTCCTACCAAACTCAAACTGATGGAAATTCCAAATTGACTATTCAAAACCTAGAAGACATGTTGAGATCTTTCTCAATTGATTTTCAAGGTATTTGTGATCAATATATAACTCTTGTATAATTTTCATATAACAATAACTCCCATTCATGTATTTAGATGGAACCATATGAAGCGTTATACGGAATGAGATGTCTCACGCCAAGTTGTTGGGATGATGTTGGTTAATGAAATCTCATAGGCCCATAACTTATTGAAGAAATGATAGAAAAGGTGATGGTTAGCCAAACCCACATCAATGCAGCACAATGTAGGCTAAAGTGATTTGCTGATAACTGAAAGAAGGTTTTGGAATTTAAGGTATCAGATCATGTTTTCTTTAAGGTATCTCTATAGAAGGGTGTTATACATTTCGGTAAGAAGGGTAATTTAAGTCCCAGGTAGATCGGACCTTTCAAAATTCTTGAAGAAATAGTGGCTCTAGATTACCATTTTTCAATGCCGCCATGTATTTCCAAATATCACGATCTGTTCCACGTATCACTGTTGAGAAAATACATGCTTGACCCAATGCATGTACTCACCTATGAGGAATTAGAACTGGAACCGGTTCTCTCTTATTGTGAAGATCCTGTCAAGGTTCTTGATATAAGAGAACAAGTGTTGTGAAACCGGATGACTCGTCTAGTAAAAGTTCTTTGGAGAAACCATCAGATGGAAGAGGCAATGTGGGAACCTAAGGAACTTATAATGAAGAATGACCCGAATCATTTTATGTAGTAGCATTCTAAAAATTTTGAAGACAATTTTTTTTGAATGAGTAGAGAATGTAACACCCAATGCTTCAATGGTATGTTTCTATTTTAATAATGCAATTGCTTTCTTTGTATGAAACATCAAGATTCTAACACACTATGACCAATCAAACTAGCTGTTATGAATATTAATACCAAATTTTTAAAATTTTTAAAATTTTAATTTTTAAAATAAACTACATTTTTGGATTCAAAATATAGAAATTAGTTTAAGATGAATTTTTGGTATTTTTCTGGAAACGTTAATTTTTTGATGAATTTTGAAAAACACTGAGTTATTATTTAAAAATGAATTTTTATTTATATATTTCGTTATTTTATATTAATTTTTTTTATGTAAAAATAAATAGTTGATACCTAAATATGTTCAATGTAATTCATTAGAGTCGTTTTATAATACGTTTAGATATATAGAATTTTTATTGAACCTTTTACCCTCTTTTACCCACATCTTGAGGGAAATTGAAAATATGCATAAATCATAATTTTACCACTATTTTGAATTGAGTTTCAAAAATACGAGGGACATGGTTGATATCAGTGCGTAAAATTTGGTTCAATATGATGAAAATAATTTCTCGTAAACAGTTGCGGTTTACTTTTATTTACCTCGGATAAATGTATATAGGGTAATTACAGGTAAAAATGATATTATTTTTAACCTAACACATGTCTTAATTCAATTGGATAAGTGTATCTCAACAAAAAAAACCTTAGGAATAAAACATTATCATTTAGGTCCACTTGGATTGGAATAGAAAATTTATTATTATTTTATTTAATGAAGTGTAAATAGAATTAAAACCAATGTTTAAAAACTAAATCATTTTCAATAAGGGGTTATATATAATATAAATTCGACGATAAATATTCATTATATAACTAATATGATTATCTAAATAATCGTAGTTTATTTTTAAATTTTAGATAATAAATAATTTAATTTATTTATGACACAATGATGATGTAGTAATTACATTATTAATGAAATATTAATATAATTGATATTATAAATACCCAAATAAATTTAAATTAAGACTTTTGATGAATTCCACGAATTTCATAGCATAATATGACATGTTAGTATGGAGTTAAATAACTTTGCTCAAAGTAATGTTGCTGTTATGATTTTCATAAAAATAAATTACCAAATTGTTTCCAAATGGACATAAAATAATTTTTAGAACAAAAATTATATTACTAATTTATATTCAACTCTTAAAAATCTATGGTTCTGGAAAATGACCTAGATAAATATATATATAAATAATGACCCACTTAGGAGTTCTATTGGATTGTTATTGTATGTTTATGTACCATATAATATTAAAATACAAGGAGATATGGTAACTGTCATCCTATTAAACTAAGAGTTAAATATTAATGATATGGTTAATATGGTGACCTAAACCTGTTTAAAATAATTTGGTTGAAATGATATTGATTTATACCTACCCTTCGTCTAAATAAGTCACTTTGGAGCTATTATAAACAGAATATTAATTTATTATAAAATAATATTTTTTGTTGTTTCTAAGGTTCCCCCCACCTCTCTTATAAAAGCACACTTCCCCTTCTCTCAAATTTACACATTCAACGTCATTTGGCTCAGCCCACCCCAACCCAAATATACACTAAAATTCCCTCTAACCATCTTAGAGTCTTTTCCCTAGTTATAAATCATACCTTAGGAGCCCTTTTATTCAAATCAAAATGAAGAACTCAAAGAAGAGGTAAATATTTCATCACCTCTTCTGTGTTCTTTTCTTCTTCCACTTTTTATATTTTTTTTCCATTATAAATAAATAACTCTAGTATATTCTATATACTCTGATATTATTATAAAAATGGTACAACCATATTCATTATTTTATAGATCCTATGAATGAAAAAGTCACCACACGTGCGTTTGTACGGCTTATGGACTCCACATTGTCGTGTAGTTTGTTATTCAAACATTTCATCATTTGGATTGGTATAATACTGAGTATAAATTATGTAAATAATAAATATAACATTATAATGATTCTGTATATTTGATATAACATCCAATTATATATAATTTAAATATAAAATAAATGTTATTGTCGATCGTGCGTACGTATGGATTACCATCTCCACAAACATGATGAAATTCATTACCCCATCAAATCCATTCAAGAATAATTTTCCATTCATGATTAAAAATAATGTTTGAATACATTAAATCATTATGAATATGAATATGATATGTCCTATCCATAACAAACATTACTTACGTAACAAATCATATAAAGGATAACGAATCAGCTAACCCCCAAAACGATGATACTACTGAAATATCATTAAGGAAGCAATATTATAAAATCATATATCATATCATATTAATGTATATGGTTCATTTATAACATAATAAAAATTATATCACCATTATACATGATGTTAACCTTCCCTCAACCATAGATAAGTAAAATATAAGGATTAATTTCACAATCTCTTTATCATCTGAGGTTGTTTATACGTTATTATCTACAAGGATCTATTTATAATCGACATACATGGTTCATAAAAATGTATTTGAAAACATTTTTACTATTTAATAGACAATGGGTTAACGTAATTTAAACCCTTATTTGAAATTATATGTTTTTGAAGGAATCTTTCATTCATTTTCTAAAGTAGGTACTTTATGGCCTTTTCCACAAAAATAAGTTAAGAATTTTTTCTTAACATTTACAGCATGAGAGATTATTTTTCACTATTATAACATTAGGGAATCTTACCTTACATGTTTATAAGAATATTTTCAAAAATAAATTGATTCTTTTATAATTATGTGACTTTTAAATGATTTTAAAATAGAAATTTATTTTTCTATTAAAAGGTTTTGATATCATCTATGTCAACATCCTTTGAGGTATTTTAACCATGATTTAAGTTGATTTATTATGATACAAAACATCTATATTGTTTTGAAGGTTTTGTGATATGTTTTAATATGGATGAATTATTTTAACACTATTCAATGTTTATGGAGAAATTATTGACATTTCATATGGTATTTCTAGTAATAATGTTTATGTTATGTTTTTTCCTTTTCATATGATGAATGAATTGGACATAGTAATTGACTTGTGGAGCCGCTATAGCTCCTCGATGCATCGGTAGGTCTCATGAGGCAAACTAGTGTCTTGTAACAAGGGCTTGACTAAATATATTAGAATTATTGGTACAAAGACTAGACTATGTTGTTATGAAGTATGGAATTATGAATTCCATCATTATGAATGTGGCAATTAGATATTTCATGTGATTATTCGACTAGTAGAATATCCATGTGAATTAGTAAATGGAATTATGTGATTTTATCTTTTCCATATTATGCTGAAGCTCATGTTTAAAACGCTTTTGTTTTTGTCTTATTAATTTTCTTAAATGTTTATTGTTATTTATGAATGTTTTCACTATATTGTTATCCTTACTGAGAATCTGAGGTCACCCCTATTTATGTTTTATTTTTCCAGGATGAGAAAAATTATTTTATGACTGACCGTTAGGGATAGTCGGATGGGATATGAGTGTGGTCGATGGAGATAATGTTGTTACAGTTTTTCATTTTATAATGTAATGTAAAACTTATGAATGTATCTTGTGATTCCAAGGATACTAAACTAATCGGTGATTCAATACTTGATCTTTTATGATCATACTATTGTTAAGTAATAATGCACCGACTCTGGATAACTGATGGTGGTGCCTTACATAATTTCAGTCTTCTAAAAAACATTGTATTGATCATATTATGTTCCATAAAGTGGGAAAGTGGTTCTCGTACTTTTATTTTACATTAATTACTAGATATTAACTAAATTAACGAGTGATCATGAGAGATGTATCCTAAAATTTTATCAATGAAATCATAATCATAAACAATGTAAATAAACAAAGAGATTGTTTCAATAATCTCTTACTACATGGTAAATCCGAATCATTCTCCCCAAATTTTAAAATTAAATTACAATTAACTCTTATTACATGGTTATTTTCTTTCATGTGTCTAAATTTGTTAGATCTTTTATTCATATACTTATATTAATATTTACAGAAATAAATACATGATATAAATATAATTTATATTAATTATATTTTTATTATAAAAATCTATTGGATATTGAATTTTTAACTTTAATACATCATTCATAGAGATGGTAGTTCATACATACAAATGAAAGATGTTTCTATTTTATTGTCGTATTGAAAGAAAGAGAATAAATGACATATAAGTGGGTGTGTATTTATATATATATATGTATATATATAATTATTCTACTATCATTATTATATCAAATATATCATATAATTTCACTCAACACATCTTTATTACATTCCATGTAGTGTGAGAATGAATCACATTACATTGAGGTAGAGGTAGACCACACTTCCTTAAATGAAATTATTATGTTCCACAAGATGGAATATACATGGATATTTTTTTTAAAAATAAATAAATAATATTAAAGACGTTATAAATATCATTTATAATATATATAAATAGTGTTTCCATCAAAATAACCACCATGAGTAGGAATAAAGGAAAAATGAACAGTCATCATTTCATGAGGTGGTAGTCCTCTGTACACATAAACATTATGTCTATTACCAATTAGATTGAATTGTTTATTAGCATTGGAAAACCATTTTAATAATAGACCCTATTCATTTGAGGATATTTTTGGTTTTTTATAATCATGGAATAATGAGCATGAAGGGTGTATAATGACAATAATATAATGTTGTTTGAGTGAGGATGTTACATCTTCTTCGGGAAACTCCATTTGGTTTTCCCCAAAGGGGTTCCATGGATTTCATTCATTCCAAATGGGTGATTAAAAAAGAATGTTATGAATTTTTATGTTCCATTTTGGTATACATTTGTCAATCCAACATGTATTAATTGTTCTGAATATATGGGAGGGGAAGAGGCCTGTTTATATTGGAGGAGGAGTGGACCTCATGTAAATTTTTTGACATTGAATTCCAACCACGATTTTTCCATTGCAATTGGATTTGATAATCATCCCAATTCGTTAAAGGTAATTTTAGGGTATATATATGGCTATAAAATGGATTTTGGACAAGTTTATGGGTCATTTGGTCCCTTATGTGTAAGATTTAGTCCTTATTTAAGCATAATTTTACCATAATCATTATAATTAATTTCAATTACTTTTACTAATAATTTTTGTAAAATATTTACTAGAACATACATGAAATTATAAATTATAATTATTAAAAATATTTAATCCATTTGTCAAGTTCACAGTCATAGAAATAGGATAAATTAATTTTAATTTAATCCCATAGATAGAGCGCCGATGCGGGTTTTGAAATTTAAAATGTTCAAAATTTTGCTATGTTTCTGTATTCAATTTCAATGTAAAATTTATTCCATTGAATGAAATTGAAATATTTTATAAAAATTAAATAATATTTAAAGTTAAAAATAGATACCAATATAATTTATTCATACAAATAAATTATTTGAAAAAACATTTTTCAATTAAAATTTAGTATTTTCACTATTCATCGAAATATAAAACATCACATAAAAAATGAAAAATTCAATCTAACCTAATTTTTATGATCCAATTTAAAATATTACATTTATTTTGATATATAATATTTATAAAATATATATTAAATGGATATAAAATTTGTTTTCCATTAAAAGGCAGTAAAAGCACCAAAATAAAAATAATGATTTTTAATAGGGAAATTGGGTATGTTCCCTTATTATATTTATCAAATGTATTGGAAGAATATCTGAAATATTTCATTGGATATATAATATATATCACACTAAATTCCATTACTAATTTTAATATATTTAATTTATTTAGATAAAATAGATTTTTGATATTAAAATTATTTTTTTATAAAATCATTCTTTTTTAATTCAATTGGTTCATATATTAATTTTTAATTGATTTATAACTAATTAATTCAATAATTTATTTTCATAATTTATTTAATACTATTCACAACCGTCAACATAATTAATAGGTTTTATTTTATTATATTAAATTTTAATGTTTGAAATAATATATTATTGTTCAGTAATAATAGGTCTTACATGTTACACAAGCCATTGTGGAAGGTCAATGTTTTATGTAACAAAAGGTAACCTCAATGTTACATGTAGTGAATGAAAAAATATATATATATATATTGTGTATTTATTAATTAATGTGGGTTTTCACATTATTCAAGAAAAACTGTTAAAATCAATTTTTATTATTTTGTGAAATGAAAAAAGAATTAATTTAAAATAACTATTTCCCAAAATCACAGGGTGTTACAGAGTGACACAAGAACATCCCTACTGATTCTACGGGTGTTAATAAATGTTATTTGGATAGATCTATTGATTTTATATTTTTAATGGAATTTTATTTCCAAGGTGTATAAATGAGATTAACTATTTGGGAGAGGGGTATTATTTGGATATAATATAATTTCTTATCAAACATTGTAACAGTGATATTATTGAATATTTAAGAAATATTTGTATTGAATGAAATTATTTTTTGAATTATAAGTCTTTCAAAAATTAAATTAATTAGTTTTTGGAAAAACTAATGTGAAAAAAAGATAACCTGTATTTTTACGGGAATACTTTAATATTTACACTTTGGAAAATGATTATATAGGTATGGAAAATATGTAAATAGTATTTAAGTGGATCCACTATCTCATTAATTATATATATATATATATATTTATTATTTATATTATTTCTTATTTCATTATTACATCATGAATGAAATAATTTAAAATACAAAAATTACAAAAAAATAATTTTTTACTATTCACAGAAAACTTTATTTTATGAAATTAACAAAAAATCACCCCTATAACATTTTAACATATTCTCTAAAAAGATTTATTTATTTTTAATAAAATCAATTCAAAAGAAATGAATTTTACTATTCAATATAATAATTATAATTTTTTGAAAAACATTAGAATGTTGGTTGTTGAAAATATGTTTATAGTTTTTTTTATTTTATAATTTTGATAATTATTTTATAGTATAATAAAATTTATATTTTTAAAAATTACTCTTGTTAAATATTTTATATATTAAAATTTATTATTTTATGATCCAATTACAATTCAAATGATCATGTTACTATTTCTAATGGTCATGTTACTATTCCCAATGCTCGTCTTAATATTCCTAATAATAATGTTACAACTAAAATTGTCCAAAAAACAGATGAATGTGATTATTTCCTCTTCGAAATAATTCTTCATTAAATGATTAAAATTTAACTAAAATTTCTCAGAAGCTTCAATATTTTCCTTCTCTAATATTTCCTTCGATATAATAATATTCTATTCATTCCATAGTGTGTTCAAGGGAGTGATGATTCATGAAGGTTTAGAATGATCCCAAATTTTATATTTTATTTTTATTATTTTATATTTTATGTACCATTAAAATATTTGGTATTTTAATTTTTCTAGTTATTTAACTGTTTAAAGATAGGTATAAAGGAAATATATTAATTTTTTCTACATTTTTTTTGTATAATACAATATAATATTACACTGATTTATTTAGGCTATAAATATCACGAATAAAGTCCTGATTATTAAATTCATATCCTATATATAAATATCATCCCAGAAATTTAAACTCATTTTATCAATTGAGAATAGACTAGTGTAATATTGTTTCATTGTTTTCTCTAGTTCGCATATCAACTATTTATATTTATGGCTCTATTATAACAATTTGATAATGTGAGTTTTCATTTTATGTTGAAATTTGACTCTATGATCTATGTTGTTGTCTGAATACACCTCATAAGATAGTTCATGAAATTTTATTACTACCTCTGGATTTAATACTTGTGATGGATCATGTATGTGCATCATCAAGGGAGATATACCTAAAACATAATGAACATTATCCATATTTAGTGGAATTCATATCGAATATTCGACTTATCATATACAATCAAGGATCTGAATGGGACCATTGTATATAGAGATAAGCTTATGTTTATTTCAAAAACTACCTGGATCTCTTGGTTCATGATATTCAAAGGAAAAAATTTGTTTCCAGCATCCAACCACAAGTCCCGAATGTAATTTCATCATATCTATTCTATCGACTCTGAGAATATATTATATGATTTTGGATAGATTTAATATTTTCTATTAATTCTATCAAGACATCAGGTCAGAGTAATTTTTTCACCAACTATGTCCCAAAAAGATATAGTTATACATTTCTTTCTGCATAGAGCATTATATAGGGAGTTTTAAATTCTTAATTCGATGTTTTTGTTGCATGAGAACACAAAAAATAAGATATATTGATCCGAAAATACATTAACCTAAATTGATAAGGCTATACATGTTTTTTAATGTTTCTAAATGGTCCTTTTAGATTGTCCATATTTTGAGGCTGATAGATAATGATGAAATTCAATTAAATATTCGGGGTATGATGAAGATTTACCTAGAACATCGAAGCGAACCATTGATCATGATCATATATGACAGAATGGGGTTCCTAATACTACTTCACAACATCCTTTATGTTCATCATAACATGATTTTAATGTGATTTATCTTCATATATAGTAATCAAGTGGGTAGTTTTGGTTACTCAATCCACTATTACACATATCTCATTACATACCTTGTATGTGCCCAAGAGACTAGTGGAATGTTATATTATGATTTTAACCTTTTTCAATTTGTGTATTTTAAATTATTTCCTCCTACACATGGAAATTTTTTACTCTACATTAAAATTAAGGTATACTAATCACAATGTGGTGTACTCCAGGATAAATTTATTCATGTTTTCCCACCAAATGTTCTCTCAAATATCATGGTATGTCTTGGAACATCTATGATGTGAGGAGAAAGATGAGTTATGTGAATAATCAAAAAGATAATTTTTTATATCATGTGACTTAGGCATATGGAGTCTAGTTCCAAACTTAATTATATCATATTCATGGATGTGGAATTCATGAAGATTCCCTTCCATTACCGATTTCACCTTATTTTGGAGCTACAAATAATCCCTTTGTTCACCCTTGATCTTATCATGGAAATATGGTTGCGTAAAAATTTGAGTAAGGTAGGATGTATTCCTCGATGTTATTATTTATAAATTTAAAATTTTATAATCCATGAATACAGGTTCATTCTCAATCCGACTCGTGGATATTGTAGTAAGATCGTTACTAGTGATAGAATAATCTACCTTTTTCTCATTTCTGGTATAGTAGTGAATAAAGTAGTAATAGTCCTTGAACCACTCAATCCGTTTTTATAGAAATATACATATCACTAAATGTTAATATATAAATCAAAATCTTGTTTTCTATATATATTTCTCACTCTTCACCATATAGGTAGTGCCACTGAATATTTAAGATGAAGATCAAAACTGATAACTCCATATCATGTATTTAGTAGTTCTTATAAAGTATCTTTAACCTCATTGTGTCAGAGTATATCACATTATCATTTATCCTGAGTAGGAATCCAAAAAAAATCATTGAAGAATTAATATATATCTCAAAACCTTATCCACATGTTGGTATTCTTAGTACATGGATAGTGATTAGCCTCTTCTCGAGGTCCTTGAATTTGTTCTCACACTATTATATATAAACATTCATAACTCTTTTAATGATTTCAACAATATATGACTATATAATCATGATAAATTTCCCACAAAAAAATGATAGTTCTTGGTTAATACAAGAAAACTATGTATTTCCATGACACGTAAGGGTCTGGTCCATTCCATTATTGACTTTATCTATGATGGTTCTATATAAACTCATTCAATTTTGATCACATTCATTAATAATGTGGCATTATTAATAAAAAACTCACTCTAGCTGAATTGAGCATACTTTTTCTTCATTATTAATGTCTTCAACACAATCCATATATTCTCTTCGTATTTCTCCTTCTACTTGATTAAATGATAATTTAATCAATTAATAATACCAAAAAAATCAAGGTATTGTATTAAAGACTCTATTAATCAAATTAATAAAAAATTAGGGCGAAAAAAATAGCTTGTGAGGGAATCATTGTATACTCAATGTGTACATACCTTATAATGAATTCTACCATTAGAACTTATTCATTCTTCGCATTCAATTGATAATGTCCAGAACAAAGATCCACTATGGAGAAGTAATGATCTCTATAAATATAATTGAACAAGTCATTAATCCTTACTATAGGATACTATTTCATTATGGTAAAAGTGTATATCTCGTGGTAATCGTTACATAGCTGCATTGATTTACCCATTTTGAACAAAGGGAACCAGCGTACACTACGGCGATGCAGATGGACCTATGAGAGCTTTTTTCAAATGCTCTTATATCTTCTTATTTAACTCTTTCAGTTTGGTCAGGGCCATCCTATTGGTACCATTGATGATAAAAGTGTCTTTGGATATAAAATATATATATAACAATGCCGCATGACCTTGGGGAAGAAAATGAAATTATTTGGGAAATACATCTATATATTTCCATACAATGTGAATTTCATCAAGGTTGATTCATTCCTTAAACACAACCATTTTTGGAATCATATTATTCATCACATGGAATCAACACCCATGAAATTGAGATATTTTCAAAAAGGAAATAAATTATCTTCATTAATTTTTTTATAGAACAATGGGATAGTTTGTAATATATAAAGAGATTTATTTTTCCTAACAATTGGTGACAACTCTATAAAATGAGAAAATATCCATGCCAAATATAGCATAAAATTCAACCAATAAAATAATTAATAGATTCAATGGTATAATCTTCCCATATACCCTTACAAGAGAAGTGTTAAACATTTGGGATGCATTTATCTCACTACTACTTGTTTTTATTTATATATCAACTTCAATGTTTCTGGTTTTTGATTCAGTGGTTCTACAAAACATACATGATATAATGGGATTTTTATAACTAGAATAAAAAAATTAAATTCCCAAGTGAATAATGAATTTACCTAATATCACTTAATTTTCAATTAAAAATTTAGCAGTGGTGATGGAATAATATTTTTCATGCTCATTATACATCGGTCATTAATAAAATTGTATACAATAAAAGGCCCATGGTTTAGTGAACTAGTCTTAAAAATTCACTTTTCCCTATAGTTGAATCATTCATCCATGGGTGGGGAATTGGGAGGTTCCTTCTATTCCTCTACCATGTTGGTCATCATCTTCATGACTCTTCAATATTCATTAGCTTGGTGGCCTTCACATAAGAACTTGAATCATTTCCATATCATTTTTAGTCAATTTCCAGGATACATCTTCTCGAATTTTTGATATGTGGGTTGTTGGATCTTCTTTACTCCATTTTCATTTGATCCATCATTCTGAAAGTCCATTACAATCTTCTTAACTCTATTTCCCTGTGGCCATTATCCAATCATTTTTTATTCATTTAGACAAAATCTAAATAATTCCTCCAAACCCTTAATGTATTAGATATCAATATCATTTTAGATGTATATATATAAACCACTGACGAATATATCAATTTTTCATCATTGTTTTCTAACAAAAAAAACCCTTATCTAGAAAACCTAATGATTATTTCCTTATAATTCATGATATATTATAACTCTTTCTTAATCTCTAAGTATTTTATCTCTGTATTTATTTAAATAGTTCAAAGAAAAAACATTTTATGAAATTACTTATTAAATTATTTCAAACCCATTTCCTTTATTACATTCTTCAGTTTCATATTATTTATCAACAACCACCAATGATTATCCTCTCCATATAAATGATATAAAATCAAGGAATGTTTCTCTTTCCTTATAAAATGCTGAATATAAAATATATTTGACAATTATTTAAACCACTATTCCTTGATAATATGATTAGAAGATCTAATAATCATTGTGGGTACAATACTTTGAAAGAATATTATGGCTAGTGGCTTCTTCATGGTTGAAGGAGAATGTTCCAGATGGTTCAAATTATTTTTCATATCTTGTCATAGTTCGGTAAAAATTTCATTGATTTTTTAACCCCAACTACCATTTCATTGGGAATTTCAATTAGAAAATCATTCGATTATCCCTAATAGGGGTTGTTGGTATATTTTCTCATGATAAAAACCATTTTATGAAATAGAAAAGGTTTGAACAAAAAAAATCAACAAATAATTAATAAATAATAAATTCGTATACACATATTAATTAAAATTTCAAATTTTTTAAAATCACTATGCTTAGACTCTTTTCTCAGATGATTATTATAAGACCATGTAAATTTTTTATTTTCAATATTTAAATGAAATAATGACATTATCTATATATCCATCACAATGGTTTCCATATATTTTGTGATTATCTGAATCTTATCCATCAAGAGTGTTGAAAAATGACTATAGTAATGCATATTTGTCATATACTTGATGATGATCGTGACAATACTAAATAATCCATTTTAAAGGTTATTACCCCTAGTTACATTTTTGGAATTTTCATATCCACGTGTAGTATCTATATAGGTACATCCTTTATCTGAGTTTAGAAACTCTAATACTTCTCCACAACATAGGATATTTACCAATACATTGATATATACTTGTTTTTTTCGATATTTCATACTATAATTATAGCTAAATTTGAAAAACCATTCCAAAATACAAACTATAGTAGTCCAAATTTTTCTGATACGACTATTACATTATTTTTATTATAAAAAACATAGAAGTGATTCAATCTAGTATCCATATGATTAGTATCATGGGTAAATTGTGATCGTACATCACCAATACATAATAAAATAGAAAAAATATCTAAATACCTCATAATAATACTCTTAAATTATCTTACATTCTCTTTATCATATGTAATCACATTTTTATAAACATTTATGAAATTGGTATTATAAATCTACATAAGGTGAATAAAAACAGAGGAATAAGAGTCATGAATCGGTAGTATAGGGGTGAAAATATCAATATCAACATGTCATATGAGTGTGTCCATTATCATTATCATGAAGGAAAAATTTGAAAAGGAATGGAATGTATAATATGAATAATAAAGAAATATTATAGCATATTATTCAAATACCACATATAGTTGTGAACAATGCAAGCATCTTGTTCACAAATAAAATATGTGCATAAATCATAAAATCAAAATTATGACCTAATATAGAATCATGTTCATTCATATTAAACATAATATTATGATATATATCAAATTACCCAAATAATTATAGGGATATATTCTTCCAAGAACACTCATCATATTGAAAAAAATATCATAATCATGCAGGCCACAGGAAGAGAGATAATTATTGTCAGGAAATAAAATCACGAAAAAATAGGTTTCATAATGATTTTATAAATAATACATCCATTAGTAAAATTTGTAGTTCCCAAATGAATAATGGAAAAAATATTTTTGATAAAAATCATCATTCTTGAGTGGATTAGAAAAAACAAAAGAGAAATAAATGTGGTGTTTTTGGAAAATATAGTCTCTTAAAAAAATTAATTTAATTTCCTTGGAAAACAATACAAAAAGGTAGAAACATGTATTTATTCAAAAAGAGAAGGTAAACACATTACAGGAAAATATTAAGCATAATATAGAAATATACATTATCAAAATATTGTGAAAGTGGAGATAACTCACAAAAGAGATGTGTTCACGAATCCACTTACCTTAAAACATGATTTATTTAACCAATTTTACCACCCATGAAAAATAAACACCAGTTTATTAAAACACAGAAAATCGAGGTTTATTATGTTCATTTGTATCATTATTGATCATTTATAATCATTGTATTTTATTCCTTTAATGACATTTCTAATTTTTAAATGTTTTGATAATATTTTTTTCATCAAATATCACATCTTTCTCAATTTAATGATATCTTATTATTAATATTTACATGTTTTTGATTTTTAATCTAGATGAAAGTAAATTCATATATTATTAAATTTTTTATTATAAATTTTTTATTATAAAAATCTATAATGGTTTTAATAATTACTTGGTTGGAAATTTTATCATGGCCCGTTAACCGGCCGTTAATGAGATATTGTTAATCGAGAATGAATGATCAGTATTGACATATAATTTTTTTATAATTAAAATAATTATAGTAGGTTAACATAATAAGTATAATTTCATCATACTATTCAATTAATCTTATATTATTATATTTTTTAATGGATAGATATGAAATGGATATGGAGAACAAAATATGATAAATAATTAATTATATCATACACTCTCTTTATTGTTTCTTCTTTTCTATAGCACTTAAATCCTTCATTTCATTGATTTAACTGACACTAGTGTATATTATTGGAATCAAATGGTATAACGAGTGGATATTTTGGATGATATTTGAATTTATTATGTTTAAGTGAATTGGTTTTCCACGAGGAGAGAGATGGGAATTTATTCTTGAGTAGAGAGTTATTTTTAAGATAAAAATTTGAATATTATATAATTATCTATTTAAAAAATTAAATAGGGATATTAATCTCAATTTTAATCCTATTTGAATTAAATAAATTTTTTTTACTTATATGGGTTTCCAAAATGGAATTCATAATTTTTTTAATGGAAATGTTGGAAAAATAATTTTTTTTATTTTAAGTGAATATATTAGACTTTATACATTGGAAAAAACATTTTTGGTTTAAAAATATATATTAATTTTATATAAATGAATCATTAAACTAATTAAAGAATTTGGCCCAGCTAACATTTATATAATTTATTAAGAAATTATTACATAATGAATCATGTACTTTAAAATACATCAATTACAATGAAACTGAATTTTAACTATTCACATAAAAAATTTATTTATTTAATATAATTTCCAAAAATTCTCATAAAAGTTTTTGATGTCATAATTGAAAAATTAAAATTCATTTTCCATATAATTTTCTAACATAGTTAATTTTAATATCTAATAATGAAATTAGAATTTTTACAAAATACATTAATATAGTGTTTATTAAAAATAAACTTATAGTTTTGTTGAGATTTAATATTGATATTTATTTATTGGAATTTTGATATTTATTGTTGGATTTGAATCTACAGATTATACACAAGAGGGGGGTGAATTGTGTCTTTTCAAATTATCGTAATCTCTTCGACTGAATGAGTTCTGTCCACTATGCTTTACCAGAATTAAACATGCAGTGGAAAAAGTAAAAGCATGGAAAAAAGGATGTATAGTTGTTCGTGGAACAGAAGGCCCCTAGTACACTCCACCAATGCTCAAATCCACAAGCTTGGTGATTTTCACTATCTGGTCCTCTTTTCCACAGACCTATTTACAACTGAGTACATGTAGTTGAAACCTTACAAACTTCAGGCTAACAAAGCCCTCTGGTTCAAACACGAACCTACACAGCTTAGAATGAGAAGCTGGTTACTCAAGATAAAAGAGTTTCAATAAAGAAAACTTTTCTAGTTAATCTTCACAATTTCAACAGAATGCAATTGACAATAGATGGATCGTCGTCTTCAGAAATATTGATCTGTAAGCCAAAACTGTTCTGAGTCAATCCGGTTGCAATAGATATAAAGATAATGTTCACAACTTCAGCAGCAGTAGATTCACAACAGATAATCAATGTAGAACACGTGAATCTTCTATCAAGATCTTTCTTCTTAATTAAAGGTTTGATGCTTCTCCTCAATCAGTAGAATTGAGTTCCTTTTCGCAGTCTCTGTTTTTCACCTGTAGATAGAAAGATAGATATATTTTATCACGCACTTGACTGTATATATATATCCTGGTGTTTTCTAGAGAAAACATATATAATAAATCTGAGCAAATCTATTGCACATTTAGATCCATAAAAATCTCCTTCTGATTCGCAATATTAAAAAATTTGAATTTTCAGAGCAGTCGTAACTTCCCTGAAGAATCGGCATAAAAATCTCCATTTAAATCGATCTTTAATCCGCTGAAAAAAATGTCTTTGAATCAGTGAAAGTCGTATTTTAAATACAACATTAAAACTGGCTTGAAATTCTCCTGACAATCTGCTTGCTAACTATTTTCAAAGAAATATCTTCTAACAAAAATCCTGATGCCAAATGTAAGGTTGATAACGTGGCCTCAAACGTAAGGTTCAGAACATAGGGTTGATTTCAAACGTAGGGTTGATTACATGACCTCAAACGTAAGGTTCTTCTTCCATAATTTTCCAATAATGTAAGGTTATTTAACCATACGTCCCCATTATCTCAAAAAGTAAACATTTCATCCTTACACTACATTTGACAATGTAGGGTATGAACAATGTTTCCAGAACACGCTAAAACTGATTTCGCGCTATAGTGATTTCAGAACGCGCTATAACTGATTTCCAAATAAATGAAGTATGAAATCCCAATATTTTAATAATAAAATAAATAAAAAAATTCCTGGAAAATACTAAATGAAATAATTAGTATAAAATTAATGGTATTTGTGAGGATCAAAATTATCATAAAGAGACCGAGTATTATTTCAAATAAACTCCCCCTCTAAATAAAATTATTTCGTATTGTTGATAACAGTACGTTGCCCCACAATCTCCCCCTTTTTGATGATCATAAAAACCATAAAATAATATATTTAATTCAAACGCAATTATCGTTAGTTACATAAAATTTTAGAATTTTGAGAGGTTAAAACAATATTTAATTACTGTAAAATAAAATTTCTCCCACATAAAATAAATTTTTAGCTGTATCCAAAAATACATAGTAATTTTAAATTTTCGCCAAATTATGTTTATCCAAATTCTTCCCATATATCCAATTCTCTTCAAGAAGAAGGAAAAACTAAAATAAATGTTTTTTTATCCAAATTCTCCGCCTTTTTGTGATATAAAAAACAATGAAAAATCATGGAATTTAACACATTTCGTATTGCACTGAACTGTAAGTTAATGCTATAATTAACTGTTTAATAGTAAGAGAATATAATATACTGACATATTTCAACATAATAATTAAATTAACATAACGAGAAAGAACTAAATTAATAATTAAATTAACCTTCATTCATAAACAGTAATGTATATATGATAGGGATATACACAAGAATCAAGGTTTTTAGGCAAGGCAGGAAAAAAAAGTTTCTGTCTTCTCTGAATTGCTGACTTGATCTCTGTGAACTGTTCTCTAAGCCTATTCATCATCCCATCTCCCAGCTTGATGATGAGATATTTGTTCTCTTGATTCATATGAATATCTTCAATCAAATTAACTCTGAAAAACTCGTGCATTCATTCCTCTTTTTCAATAAATACTGTCAAATTCTCTGATAACTGATTTAAAATAATTATGATCGATTGCTCACCAGATGTCAATTGGTCCACTAAGAACTCATGATTATCCAGAAACACTAACAAAGGTGCACTATTATATTGAAGATCCTGTAATCTGTCACTCATGTTGCTCATTGCTGCTGTAATTGATTGAAATCTCCGGATTAAATTAGGTGAGGTACCTGATCCACTAGCAGTACTATTTGCAACAGATGCAAATTTATTCGCCATTAAAAACTTTAAGTCAGATAAATCAGACTTCTTGACCATCTCCGATTTCAACTTATCAACTGCATTCAGCATATCATCTTTAAACATATCAACTTCCTGTCCTGAAACTGTACACTCTTTCAGCTTCTGAAATTTCAACTGTTCTAATGTCATGTTATTCATTAGATTGGCATTCTCAGATTCTAACTGAGATATTTTTCTATACAGCTCTGAAACTTATTCTTTTCTTGAATTAGAGGTACCCTGTGTTTATTTCACATGTACAGTTTCCGGTTGATACAGCAGTGCAACAGGTAAAGAATCTGCATCTGATTGTTTATTTTCCTTGCCCGGACAAGGTTGATCCACTGATCTATCTTTAGAATCCTGAAACTCATCCTCTGAAAACTCCTCCTGAAGTACCTCTGTATGAGCCTCAGAAGCATGCTCATTTCATACTTCCAATTGATTTTCATGAACAACTTCTTCAGGGAATTCTTGATGTCGGGCCACTTCTTCACCAGGCACTGCCTCCTTAACTTGTTCTTGTTGAAGTACAACTTCAACAGTAACAGCAACAAACTGAGTTTCACTTTGAGATTCTTCTTGAGTTTCTGATTCCTCGATTGGTGTTTTCTATCCAATAACATCCTCTCTCACAAAGGTATAAGTAAATATGGGCTCAGTTGGTTCCATATCTGGAGAAACAAGGTCTTCATCAATAGATCGTTTTCTTCTGGATTGAAGTCCTTATTGACTTCTCTCTTCCTCAATATCTTCCTTTTCAATGAGAATTCTTCTTGCAACATTACTTACTATGGATTCTGCTTGTCCCTCCTTGGACTTAGCCGATTGAACCTGTGCACTTTCTGAGTCTTCCTCAGCTCCTACAGGTAAAAGTTTTCCTCAAATGGTGCTCCAAAAGTTTCCAATCTTCCTTAGGGTTCCAGCATTGAAAACATTGATGTGATGACATTTCACCCCAGCATCCACCAGTCTTATCATTCTTCTCATGAATAATAATAGAGAGATAAATCTTCCAAAGGGGAAAAAATTCATCCGAGCTTCACTTTGACAGCAATAATTCAAATATCTTATCATGAATCTTGGGAAATTGAACTTGATTTCACTTATCATAAGGTACATTACATACATGTCCGGGTATAAGATTTTCTCCATCTCAACCATCCTTGGTGCTATCCCAGTCTGAACAAACTTGACTAAAATCTTTTGATCAGGCTCTAAATACTTGATAAACATTTTCTTTACTATCTTACTTCCAAACAGAAAATACATAATATCCTCATATTTATGCACATAATCTCCAATATTCCTTAAATCAAAATGAAAAACTCCCTCATGAGGGTAGTTAAGAATCTGACCGATCTCTACCGATGTGATTTAGAAGTCCTTATCTTCTATTTGAGCCATTAAACTATCATCTGTATCTCCATGACTGAACTGAATAGTTCTAAAGAAATGTCACATCTCTGCCTCATATAGAAACTCAGCACTTTCACTACTGAAAGTCTGTTCGAGGTTTTGGAAGGATAACGCTTGCTTCAACAAATTTTTTTTTTCAAACAGCCATTCTAAATCAATGACATTACCTTGCAAGATTTTTTGAACAACCATCATAGATTTCTTTGCAGCACTTCTCTCGGCTTCATCTACACACTTAGTCCTTGCCATTTCTAAAATGATTTTTGAAGGTTCGAAAGACTTAGGTTTTGAAGATTCCGGAAATAGGGTTTCAAAGAAGAAGAGCGATTTTAGGTTTTCGAAAGGGTTTCAGTAAAGGTGAAGCGGGTTAGAAGTCGAAACGACTCTGACAGCCTTGATTACAGTGTAATCACTAATCATTACTTTCATTTTGAAACAAATAAAATTCCATACAACGAAGAAATAAATCTAGCTCCCCCTAAACAAATTCAAAAACAGAATGAGATTTTATAAAAATAAAAACTATTTAAAATTAAATAAACTTAACTCCCCCTTAATAAATTCAATCCTAGCTGTGGGAAGTGGTTTTGTAAAAATATCTGCTAATTGATTTTCTATATTTATAAATTCTAAAAATATATCATTTTTAAACACATGATCTCTTAATAATGATGTCTTATATCAATGTGCTTAGTTCTAAAAAGAATAATAGGATTTTTTGAAATATTAATTGCACTAGTATTATCATATAAAATAGGTGTATTACTGAAATTCAATCCAAAGTCCATAAGAGTGTTTTTAATCCACGACACTTGTGCACAGAAACTACCAGCAGGTCCCTACATGTGCATCACTGATATGATAATATATGACAACAATTTTTGTAACCATGTTAGTGTCATGACATATAATATAGTAATTGTTCTTAATTTAACATGTAGAGAAACATTAATTTTATAATATAACCAATTCACATGTGTTGAGTGTTTTATTTGTTTGAAAATATACTCTATTCCATATGATTTTAAATTTTAAATCAAATTAATTAAATGTTAAATTTTAAATATATAAGTTATGTATGGACTTTTCTTATAGTTCACTTCATTTTCATCATGATCAAAATAATCATGATATGTTGATTGGAAATGTAAATGATGTTTCCTACTTGTACTTGTGTACATCATCAATTTTAAATGTAAAACATTTATTTAATCTGATTACAATAATGTATAATAGTAATTTAATGATGATTTAATATAATTAAGATAAAAGAAATTAATTGGATTAATTTTTGGGATTTTATCTTCAACAAATAATGAACTGAAGTAATTGATTGTTAAATTTCAAATGTATATTATCTTCATGTTGTGGGGATGGTCTTGAGATTAAAGTGGACCTAGGTATATAATTGGTTTCCTTTAAATTATTATTATTATTATTATTATTATTATTATTATTATTATATAAATTATGGAAAAATTTTCATCCCCAACACCCTATTTTATGAGAAAATGTCCCATTTTTTTATTTCAATGAACAAACTATCTAATAAATTGCGATCCTTCAACTATGTGTGAGTAAATGATTATATAAGGATGGATCTCCTAGGTGAGAGGATGTGGTCTGAGTCTAGGGGTTAATGATTAACTAATCAATGTGATCCATTGGATCCAAGTTCGAATAATGCAACACAAATTAATCTATGATTAAACGTGTTTTCACAGAGGTTGAGGGCCAGTTTTTCATCTACATGATAAACTAACCATTGTTGAATCTCAGGATTATGCAACTTATATTTTATTTCATTCAATTTTATGTTTTTCTATTCTTTAACATAATAAAATAATTTAATATAATCCAATATGAAATAATATAAAACCAAAATATGAGATAATGTTTTATAATAAATGGATAATTACTTAATTAAAATAACATTAAAAAGAAATATTTAGGTGTTAAGATAATATGAGAAATTTTATGGACACGATATTGTGGCAGTTTGAGGAGTTCAATTTCAAGTGTTGATTCAGGTTATTTATTCTACTGTTCACATTTCATGGGTTCAAGAATTCTATAGTTAGTGATTGTTCACTAATGAAGACAATCATTGATGATGCGTTTGTGTTTTGTAATGGTTGGTGGTGACAAAATAACGAAGATGGATGAACTATTGACAAGATTTGGGTAGGGGTTCAGGTGTCTTGCATGGTTTTTGGGAACCTATTGGTTTTGATGAATTTTTATTTTTGAATTTTTAATTACCTCCCACTGTATTGTGTGATGTTTTGGAATATTTGTTGTTTTTATCGAAGTGTAGTTTCTACCCTAGTCATGAAATTTGTTTAAGAAAATAATTAAAATATTTAGATTATGCTTATTAGAAGAAGATATGGTTCCTTTCCACAAGAATATAAAGTAAATATGATATTCAAATCAATTAGTGAGTGTACTTGTGCTTCCAAATATATTATGAAATTAAATGAATTTAATTGAATTTAAATTTATTAATATATTATTGTAATAATTATGTACAAATTAAATCCTCTTGATTTATTTATATGGAAACTAGCTCACCTACAAAAATTTCAGTATGATCAGTATGGTAAAAGGGAATATTTTAACATATATTGAGTTTATAGGAATGGTATATGGTCTTACATGTTATTTAATTTTATGAAAAAAATAAATGTGTTTTATACACCACTTGTTTAGTCTCTTTCTATGTAATATATTTAAATAAGAAGTATATCTCTATGAAAAATATGCTGATGACATAATGAATATCCCATGATTCATGTTATCCTTCTTGCTTAGTGATATTCATAATAAATATGAGGATGTAGATGTATATAACATCCTTTCTCACATTCATGAACGTTATCAATAGAATATGGGAAAATATATGAATGATTTATTACACACAATATTCAGATGAAATCATGGAGATTCAATGAAAATTGTTCCACATTTTTTCAAGTTGATTGGATACATATATTACCTATAAATTGTGGGATTTAAGATCCATTATGATTTGAAAAAAATCTCATTATATATTCACTATATTATACTTTATCCAGTTTTATTATCAATAGTAATATTAAATATATCGAGATGACACTATCATATCATCTATCACTTATTCTAAAATTTTAAAAATACATGATATCTGACTAACCCATGGTCCATATGATGAATAATAAAAGTATGAACATTGAAATGGATTGAATAATCAATTCAAGTCATAGACTCCAGAGTACCATCAGTCGATGAAGATGTTGATCTGGTTTCAATGAAAGGAATGAGAATTTTTGTGTTTCAAAAGAGGAATTTTGGGCCATAGAATATGAATTTCACATTTCCGATTAAGAAAGGATAATATTTAGGTGCAATCTCTATAGTGTCTCGACTTTCTGTATATAGATATTGGGTATTAGATACTACATGGGGTGCTCAAAATTTTATCTAAATACAGAAAATAAGTATATTTTAGAGGGGTTTTATAGGGGATTTAGATTTATAGTCTATCAATAGAGAAAGATTGGATACTCAATACGTTATAGACTACTATATCACATTTCAAATTAGAATGATTTTGGTTTTAATGAACTATTTTTATGTTCCTACTATAAATAATAGAATCTTATTTGTTTTTATCTTGGGAATGATGGAATTTTTTAGGTTTCTAAAATAATAAATGATATTTTTATAATGATGTAATCTATTATGGTATAGAAAAGTTTTAAAATTATATTTATTTTTTAAATTATTAAAACAAACTATTAGTGGTTTATAATTAGTAAAATATAGAAAAGTAACACCCAATTCTGGCATTATCAACCCAATCACATAAGTGGATATCATTTAACAATGAATTATCACGATGGATACATAGGGTCTTATGACCTTAACCCACTTGAAATTTGGGATTCCTATTTTCCAAAAAACATTAACAAACAACCAGTTTGTTCAATGAGAAAGGAAAATATAGATTCTTTAAATGGTAAACTTTGATGTGAGAGGTCCTTTTCAAGTATAATTTAATAGTGGATTATCATAGATAATGAGATTTACCAATAACTTGAGTAGTTATGTTTATTTCTGATTCAGGAGTTATAATTCAAAATCCATTGAGATGTTCAATGAGTTCAACAATAAAGTATAGATTCATCCTGGTAAGTAGATAATGAATATATAATCTGATCGAATTGTTGAATATATTGACCAAGATTTTTTTAACATTCTATGTGAGTGTGGGATTTTATCTGAACTCACTCAATATTATAAATAAAAGATGAATATTGTTAGTGAATTGTGGAACCATACCTTGCTATATACAGTCTCTTATATGATGAGTCATGAAGTCCTTTTATTATCCATTGGGGTATATTTATTACAGATGGGCACATAATATCTATGTAGAATACTATTTAATGTCGAAAATGATATTCTATTTGAGTTATGAATTTAAAATAGACTTTTTTTGTGAAATTTTCATGCAAGTGGTTGTGAGTTGTTTGTTAAGGCTATGTCAATAAAAAATAATTCACCCCAAAGAATGATGTGTATCTTTATATGATATACCAAAGACAAAATGTGATATTATCTATACAACTCTTCAAACAGGATGGTATCAATTATAAAATAGGTCATCGTTCTTGAGAGGGATCTCATACTCAATGATTATAGTTGTATAAAGATTGAATTTAATGAATTTTATACTCAAGATTCACAAATTTTGGTAGAGTAATATATTTAATAAGTCTCTATGGAAGAATAATTTCAAAAAAACATGTACGATATATGAGTGTTATAGAATAAAGATGAATATAAATAAATTGTTTCTAGTCACCGAATATGGTGACTCATCATTGATTAATGAATATTTTCACATATATTCACTATTTTCATGTATTGATAAAACATTATTTTAATAATTATTTAGTTGGGTTATAATTCAGGTTATTTAAACTTAAAATTTTAAATGTTTGGAAATTTCCTAGTAACTGCACGGTTGGCACAAGATTTGCACATACTGTGTGCCATCTAAAGAAAAACTGTGCAAACCCATCAGTGAGTTTTTTCGTGGTGGCTTCATGGTTTTATAGACCATTATATCTCATAGGAGAAACCATGTGGACCATTCAAAGGGAAGGAGGGCTAGGCTGTATGGTTTGGTTGAAGCATGTTGGTATTCCCAGGAAACCATTCATAGGTTTTAATTAATCAGAAAACCCTATTATAAACTAATGAAACCCTCGCTTTAGGTGTCGGATGGACCTATAATGATCCCATATGAGTTATTATTCCCCAGAAGAATCCATGAGACGTTTTTGGACCCTCATAACCCTCTTGGAAGTGATTATAAGCTAGTGAAATGTAGTTGGATCTTCGACTAGTTAGTTACTTCACCTCGATCTCTATATCATGTGATCTGCCTTATCATACACAGGGATTCATGGATTCCCATAATAGTTTTTGGATCTAATACCCTATATTTTAGGATCATAAAATCATGTTTTATTCTCTTTTCCTTGATCTTAATTTTTCATTGAAAAATCCTGACTAGGGTTTGGTGATTCATGATCCATTGATCATGATGTAGGTGGTTCCATAATGATACCCAATTTATGTTAACCTGAAATTTCTTGGATTAATTTTAATTATTTGAATTAATTTTTTTTATTTTATTAAAAATAATCCCATTAGTTTGGAATAAAAAAAACCAATTACTTTGAATTGGGGGTTTTCAATGGTGTTTTGGTAGAAAATTGGGAAACCCACTAATTCTATTGAATTGGGTTGTGTTTATATGAATTTAATAATATAAAAATTATTTAATTTAAATTGAAAATTTATTGAAGTTTTTTCAATTAATTTTATGAATTTAATTGTGAAAAACTCAAATTCCTTTGAATTTTGGGTTTATTGTGATATTGATGGAATTTTCTGAAAAAAAAATTAGTGAATGTAATTGTAAAATTGGATTTTAAAATTAAATAAAAAATTGACTTCCAATCCAAATTTGTTATAATGGCTTAAAATGGTTTTGATAAGAACCTTAGGGTTTTATATTCGATAAAGGAATATTTTTTATTAAATCCCCATTTTTGTTTTTAATGTATAATTGGAATATTTGAATTAGAGAATGGGAATAATAATATATTGAGCATTTATAAAAAAAATTTCCATCCTTTATTTTTTATTACAGAACATGAAATTCCTACACAGTGAGTTATTAGACATCACTCTACTATTTAAAACGATCCAAAATATTAATTCATCATGTCACAATTCTTTTGAGATGATGATGATTCCACTTAGACCTGATATCAAATGGATGTATGTATATAATTTTATGTCAATTGAGTATGTAGATTCCCTTTTCATAAAACTATTATTAATTATTTAGTATATGACCATGTAACTTTATTCTTTGAGTTTCAATTTGAAATAGGCCATTGTAGTAAACTCGTTCACATGCCTTCAAATTTATATATAAATCTATATATAAAAGAGTTAAATTAATAAATTAGTTAAATTTTCCATTATTTTATAAATATTAAATCTCTTGTAATGTAAATCATTTTTAAAAAGTAGTTCTATCTTATTAAATGTGTAGTATGAATTATTTTAATTATTTATTGAAATTCAATAACTCTTTATTAGAGAATTGAAATAAATTTATTTTGTTAAATTAGAAATGGAATATTTTTATGGAATACTTGGTGAGACAAAACTTTTATTTTTATCTCACACCCAACATGTTCCTCCATGAGTATATAGATTATCTCCTTCCTGGTTTGAGTAGAAAAAAGGCACCACATAAAGCTGGTTCAAGTATTTGATCTGAGGACATGGAGATTTTCACCTGTTGGGACTTTGGAATTTTGCCTTCCTACTTTTATGACACTTTTCTATAGCAATTTATCTTGTTTCCACATTCATGGCTTCTAGTACACATCTCCTAGTGTATTTTTTTGTATGAATACTAACTTGTTGTCTTTTTTACACAATTCATATGTAAAAATAATTCCAAAATTTAATTTTTATAATGTATGGTGTTATTTTCCATCCAATGAGGATTGGGGACACACTCTAGGAAATTTTTATGTCGAGATAGGTTATTAGGTTTCATGGGTTACTAGGTTTGTTTGTGACAATGTAGTATCATAGATCTAGATTGGGATTATTTCTTAAAGAGAGTTTTAATTTTTAATATATTTTTGGTACTTTGTAGGTATTTTTGATTGAGTTCATATCCATCTATCACCGCAATGAATCTTATTGGTGGTTTGTGAAAATATTTCATAACGATTTGTTCTCATTTTTTCCCAATTTTCAATTTGGATATATTGAAATCTAAATCAAATTATTCTTTTGGTTTGGATTAATTTCCTATTTCACTCTATTAGAGTGTTAATATGTTTTCTTCCATGTTGTCTGCTATTATTGTGTATCTTCATGCATTTGAGAATATGTGTGAATCATATTAAGGAGGAAGCTATTGATGATCCACAATGAGTGACTCCTCTTGTGGACTATAATCTGGTTGAGGTGATTGTGCACACTATCTAATCTCTAGTATTGGAACCACCTCCCATTAATTTTCTAGAACTAGCAATAAGACCATAGAGGGACATTCTCAAGATCTGTTCTCAAGAGTACATTTTCTAGAATACAGTACCATTAAAAGGATAAAATTATCATTAAATGTTTATGGGATGGTTGAGGAGAATGGATTTTTTTTATATTTGACGCACTCATTGAAATTAAGATTAATTGTGGCACCTTAATGATGGAATGCATGAGAAGGATATGGTGGGTCATTACAGTTGTAATGTCTTAGAACCTAATTCTATTAAACTAGTACCCCGTACACAGTTGGTCACATTTACTCAAGCGTATTTCCCCAAATGCTATAGGATTCCATTTAGAAGTGTGGCCTTAGGGTGTGATAGAGGGAAAACTAGACACTCATTTACATAGTCTATCACAAATGAATAAATGATGCTACAATAGAAGAAGTAGTAAACAAAATACATCTAAAATAAACAATGGAAGATTTATAAGATAAATAATCATGAATCATTACTTATAAAAGGTGATTCATCGTGTCAAATTTTGTATGAAGTCATCCAAAAATGTGTACACTATATTCAGATACAAGATAAAACACCACGGTAATGAAAATACAAAACAAACTCAGAATCATCACAAGCATCAGCTTAATCTCATGCTCTCCATCTCCTAACAAAAAATAAGTACCTGTAGATGAGATCATTATTTTATTGATACCAACAGTAATATAATATTTTAGGCTCAATACAATGACCAAAACATGTTGTGAGAAATAAATCCCAATAGGCAACAACCTTGGATATTGTCTATCTATTCGTGATTATATGCAACAAGTAGTGTACAAAGAGAAAAGCAGTAAACAAAGAATTGCTCAAACATAGACACGAGTAAAAGTATTTTTGTCCATTTATAATAAGTTCTTGTTCATTAGAAATTCAACAACATTGAATTATAATGTCTCTAGATCCAAAATTATCCCATCAATCCCATGTATCATGTAAGCTCAATAGATGTCTCAAAATTCCATCTAGAAAAATAAGTGAAGATAGAATCCAAGCTTGTTATTTGTCTTAGCTAACATATCATTGGTCATTCCATTTAAATATTCAACTCAAAACCTTACTCATAGGAAAATAGAAACCCCACCCATAGGCATAACCAATCCTTACCAACATGCATAAAAATCCCTCGCCCCTAGGTATAACAGTCAATCAAGGTCAGGTCCTTTGCATTAGTGTTTCCACATGTTTTAGTGTAAAACCCGATATATAATAATTTAAACATAATAAAAAAACATGTAATTTATACTATTACATGGTTAACATAATAAAAACTCATTTGTGAAACATACATAATGTGAGACATGTGACATAAATGATCACAAGGATTTAACAATTATACACACATGTAAAATTCAAATCACAAGTCTAACATTAAATCTAACTATTATAAAGATTAAACAATTATACTCACATGGGAAATTCATATCACAAGCCTAAAATGGAATATAATATTTATAATTCTTAAAAAATTATATTAACATGGAATAATTTACATAAAAAACCAATTATGCAATCTAAACCATTACATTTCCATAACATGACCTAACTCACGTGGGAAGGATTTTAGTTGGAGAAAAACATTACCGGCATTCTTAAACTGGAATAGGCATAACATGAGAAAAATGGGCAATTACCAATCACAAACCCTTAATCAGTTGAATAAAAATTTAACAAATTGAAATTCCTTAATAAATATAATTAATACTTGAAAACCCAAAAATAAAAACATGGCGTGCATCATAGGAATCCTCATCCAAATAGACATAGAAAATCATTTAAATGGAAATGCACCCATGGGGTGAGCCTTAATCATGGTAAACAACCCAATACATAATTTAAAAAAATTATATAATTTCCTAAAAATCAATTGGAAATTTTAGGGGAACATTATTAATCATGTTACACACCAAAATTGGTTGTGTTGCACTCCGATATATATAAACATCCTGACAATTCACGAAAGGCACAAGACCACAAACCTCATCATAGTATGAAACTATTCATCTCATCATTACCTCCAATTCATGTTAGAATGAAATATATCTAAAAAACTATAAATTATCAACATCCATTAACTTCTCCTAATGAAAAAATCACAAATAAAGGCTCAAGAGGAAACAAGGGCTTACCGATATGGCTCAAACACCTCTGACGGCGATCGAATTTGTGCTCGAATGGAGATTTGAGAGGGGATTGAAGGTTTGACACTACTTGTTTGTCAACCGAGAAGAGCCTCTATCTATTTTCACAAAAAACAATTATATGGATCGATTCATCCTAAAAATAATACAGAATGTGTACATAAAACTACACGCCGTGTCTGCACAATTTTTTGACACCCCACTACAAGGTCTTGTTCTGGGATTACAAGGTGAATATCCCGTTATAAATAGTATAAAATGTTTTTTAATATATCTCATTATGTGAAAATTTAAAATCAATGATATGTACCTCAAAGGAATAAACTGTTTCATACAAACATCACCCCATAAAGAAATTTGAACCCAAATTTCCCTTCCATGGGTGGTGAAGAAATATTTGAGACTAACTCAAGACACTAAGTGTGTACGTCAGCCTCTAGCACCAATTACTAATCCTGCACTTGGCCATGCTGTCCTACCACCCATACATGAGGAACTGACCGGCCTTAGAGAACCTTTGTACTATGCTCTACAAAATGAATTAGATGCTCCTCACAGGACGTATCAACATAAAGCTCAACCTCATCGGGCTGAAAAACATGAGACGAGTTTGAGTGATAGCAGCATCGTTGAGATACATGGATAACGTCATGAATTTTTTGATACACATGAGGTAAATAAAACCATTAGGAACTGTCTTGAACCTTTCTAGAATGTCGAATGTCCTGACATATCATGGTGGAATCGTAAAATGTATCCTAATATGATGGTGTCCCAACCTCAGTCAAACATGCAAGAAAACCAAATCCCTAACATCAAACTCTATAGGTCATTTATGACGATCAGTAAAAGATTTATTCTCACGAACCGTCCCCTGGGGCCCGAGTCGTGACTACCCCAAGCCCGCCTCCCATAGGCCAGGGGCGGGCGACTAGCACCAAGTCATATAACTCGTAATAAGGTATTTCCTTTAAATAAGAACTAACACCACAGAGTAATCAAGCAGAAGTAAATACTAAGTGAACTGTGATTACAAGAAAGTGTGGTAAAGTAAAATGGGCCAGTATAAAAACCCAAACTGAAAGTAAAGTACAACTGGAAAGGGAGTACAACAAAAGAAAAGTAAGCTGCAAGTCCGAGCCGTCCTCTGGTAATCCTACCTGAAGGGTGGGTACAGAAAGTCTCCTCAACACCTCGACTCCATCCGACTTCACCGAGCACATCTTGTCCAGTGGTCTACCTCTAGGTTATGTACACGTCATGTCCAGTGATCTACCTCCAGGTACCATCCATCTCTACGTGCTCCCACCTCAGTCAACATTGTCTGTCGTCTACATCCAACACAACGAAGTGTGGGAATAGCCCGTGTAGGGGTGAGTATAATCTACTCAGTAAGGACCCCAAGACCCCCAATGGCCTCCCAGAATCCACAAAGGATAGATAACAATCACTATGTAACTACCAAAACTACTTAGGTATATGCCCATACATATACCTAAGTCACCCATTCTAGCTCCACTCACGAGCTCAAGTATAAACCAGTCCACACAGAACAGTAATTCCAATCATTATAGGAAACCCCTACCAATCCACATAGGAAACCACTACCAGTCCTCAGAGGTATCCACTACCAGTCCACAAAGGGAAACACAACTTGTCCACATAGTAAAACAGTACAGGTCCACACAGGATCACACTACTGGTCCACAGAGGAAAACAGTACAGGTTCACACAAGATAACACTACTGATCCACACAGGAAAATAGTATAGGTCCACACAGGATAACACTACAGGTCCACACAGGAAAACAGTAAAGGACCACATAGGAAATCACTACTGGTCCACACAAGAAAACAGTGCATGTCAACACAGGATAACACTACTGTTCCACCGAGGAAAATAGTACATGTCCACACATGAAATCACTACTGGTCCACACATGAAAACAGTACAGGTCCACATAGGATATCACTACTGGTCCACACATGAAAACAGTACATGTCCACACAGGATAACACTACTGGTTCACACAGGAAAACAGTACAGGTCCACATAAGAAATCACGACTGGTCCACACAAGAAAACAGTATAGGTCCACACGGGATAACACTACTAGTCCACAATAGAAAACAGTATAGTTCCACACAGGAAATCACTAATGGTCCAAAAAATAAAATATTAAAGGTCAAAACAAGATATAAAAAAGAATAGATAACAATACTGAAGTCGTAGCCAACACTTCATAGGTATATCCCTATATATATACCTAACTCTTCATTTCTAGCTCTGCCCACGAGCTCAAGTACATACTCATCAACACAGAACGACACAACGAAATCAACACAGAATATCAAGTCAACTCATTGAAGATGGGAGCAAAAGTCAAGACATAGCTCAGATAGGTATGCCACAAAAGAAGAGAGATTAGATGATCAGTTGTAGCCACTGGATCATCTAAGATGTTGGACCGACACAGAGACCCTGAGCGCTGGTCCACACAGGACCGCGCTAGTCCACACAGAACCGGTGAGCGCTGGTCCACAAAGAACCGCGCTGGTCCACACAAAACCAGTGAGCACTGGTCCACACAGAACCGCGCTTGTCCACATAGAACCAGTGAGTTCTGGTCCACAGAGAACCACGCTGGTCCACACAGAACCGGTGAGCGCTGGTCCACACAGAACTGGTGAGCGCTGGTCCATATAGAACCGCGCAAGTCCACACAGAACTGGTGAGCGCTGGTCCACACAGAACTGCGCTGGTCCACACAGGACTGGAAGTCATCGTCGTCGTCGAACCCAAGGAGGATTCCAGCAGTCGAAGCAGTCGTAGCCAGCTCTAGGGTTCCCGCACACAACATGCTTGTTCTGGGAGGATCCGCTCCACAATCCAAAGGTGTAGATACATCAACCATCACACAGACCTGAGTTTTTGTATCGTAAAGTTCCGTCTTGACGAGAGGAACACAATGAGACTGACAGTGTGTCAATCGGACGCCCGGTTTGAGAGATATTAGCTTGTTCGTTTCAGGGGCCCGAATGGTTTTTAAGTGAAAACCAACATGACCATACTCCAACTACGTCCAAACCTCGAGCGGAGGAAGCCAAAAGGTCTGTCTCTCTAAGATAAGACCTACAGAGTTGACATCACATCAATCGGACGTCCGAAACTCAAGATAAGAGTGTTTCCGCTCCATGGGCCCGGTTGGTTTCGGGTTCAAACCAACCCGGACGAACACAAAGTTCTCTGAAAACATGAGTATAATATATAGAAACGACCGTCTCGAACCAAGGATCACATTTCAACTGACGGTTCGTCAATCGGAGTTTCGTAGTCCATGATATAGGCGTCTTAACGAAAACATCCAGGAATGGGGGGTCGGGGCCCGGCCCAACCCCCCTATATCGACCGAATCGGGTCGACCTGACCCGGGTCCAGGTCCGGCCCGCTAGGGCGTGGCCCGGCCCGGCTAGCCCGGCCTGGCACGGCGGGGCGCGGCCCAGCCGGTTCGCGCGGCCCACCTGGTCTTGCCGGGGGGGGGGGGGGGGCGCTGGCCCGGCCAGCGGCCGAGCGGGGATGGGGCGCGAGTTCCCCTCCCCTCACGCTCCACAGACGCGGTACAAAGCCTCGTCCATCTGTTTCTGCAGACGTGGCGGTCTGCTGCATCCCACCTGGATCATGCGAGACTTCAGGATCACGGGGAGCCGCCACCGCGGCTGAAGGCACGGAGGAAGATTTCTGGTGGCGCACCGGGCACCGCCGCCTCCGGCCGCAACCGCCTCTGGCCGCCGGCACCGAGGCACTGCCGATGGCTTCCGCGGGCCATCGGAGCCGCTCCGGTGGTCCAATTTTTCTCCCGTCAGCACCTGCGGTGATTCTGGGACCCGTTCTTCACTGCGCCGGTCTTCAAACGCCGCTGTGGTCCAGTTTCAACTTCGTCCATCGTCCCACGCAACAAGAACAAAATTGTGGTGGGTTTGAACTTGTTCAATGGTCCACACCCACCTCGTTTGAGGTTTTAATCAAAAACCAAGCTTCGTTTTATATACTGTGTGTATAGAACTTATAAATATGTATAGGTTATAACAACAAAAGTTACAGAAGTGATAACTCCAACCGAGGTGAGATATCTCATAAAAAGATAAACAACCCATTACCTCAACAAGGGTGGACGGGCATCGATGGAGTGAGCAAAGTCAGAAGCGGCGTCACGAGAGAAGAAGTATGGCGCATCATCATTCTTTGGTTATCCGGAAATATTCGTCGATGCGCGGTGTTCATTGTTGGAGCGCGGCGTTCTTCGTCGGAGCGCGGCATTCCTCCAAAACCCAAGAACGTTGGTAGAATCTCATTCCACAATGAAGGTTATCCCCCTTTTTAATAAAATAATTGGATATCATATTATTTAATTATGCATTCAAAAGAATCCTCCAATTTAATTAAACACCGCCAGTAAAACATGAGTTGATAGTTAAATCAAGTAAGCTTCATATTTAACCAACGATTAGTCAAACAATTAATGGGAGAAAAGTCCAGGGTTGAATTGCAATTAATTGTTAGAGGATTGTTATAAAATTAATGGATTGGGATCGTGTGGGTCCCACCTCACTAATTTCTAAACATGTCTCCACCACTTAAGTGAAATAAATTTAAAGTACAAAATTAATTTCACTTAAAACTCAACACTAATTTTTTGCAACTCAACACGAGAAAACGCAACTCCAGAGGAGGTCTTCCTAAGCAATTACTAGTGTTGCAGTTTCAACGGTTCCCTCGGATTTTGATTCAGAGCACCAGTTCAAAAGTTAGGAAAACCTGCTCTCTCATTCCTTGAACGTACCCGAGCTAAAATTCAGAAATTTATTCCGAGCACACCGGGCCTCGGAATCAGGTGTCGTCAGATACTAAGGACTCGTAAAATTCCAAAGAAAATTTAAAAATAATTCCCTTGAAATTTTGTGTCTTTACATTACACCCACCTCAGGTCTTTACGTCCCCTTAAAGATTCAACACAAACTTGGGAGAACAAATTTGTACTGAGCACGCATATGAGCCTTATGCTTCCATGTGCTCACCTGGAGGTTCTCGTGCTACCCGTGAAGAACACCAGAGGAATCATCCATCCACGTAGAACCCGATCATGTCGATCGTCGATATCCACTAAAACCTCCGTAAAAATCTCCCAACCTTCGACGTCCAACTCCCTGAGGTCGATGAGGTGCACGTATCTCCTCAGATAAGATACGTGGATGTCATCATGTACCTGGTGCAACAGAGGTGGTTTGGTCAGGGGGTAAACCACCTTGCCTACACTTCTGAGGACCTAAAAGGTCCGTTGAACCTCTGAGGTAACTTACTGCCTTGGCCACATCTCCGCAAACCTCGTCTAGGTGAGACCAGTATAAGAATGAGGTCGCCATACTCGAACTTTAGAGGCCTTCACTTCCTATTAAAACTGAGTCTCAAAACTCCTGCTGCCACGAGGGTAAGGTTGACCGACTCAAGAATGGTCGGCCGCACCCTTTTATGCATGAGTTTATCCTGCTGCCCAGGGTTTCCTTTTCACTGACCCAGGAGAACCCATTCCAACATTGTAGATAAAACACAACCTTTTTGCCTAATACAATCAACCTGGGTATGAACTGTGAAACCAATCCATACCGAGACCAACGTCGTAAGGCCTCGACGCTACCACCATGATATTCCAACCGAATCACTCTCCTTGAGGTCAGATCACACCATTAGTGTATGTGTGATTATCGAGTCTCCTCTCAAAGGTATCTCCAGACATGAGGGTGATGTCAACGGCTTGCCCGGAACCTCTAGACATGGGACAATAATCGTGGAAGGAAAGAACTATTGGTACCTATGTTTATTGACATGGAATCTCGTTGAAGACATAGATCGTACCTCGAATCATTCTTAGAGACCCTGGGTCACACTCCTTGACCACATACAGCTACTCTCTTCCCCAGCCCTCCTGCTCCATAATCCTGGTGGGGACTACAAAGGCGGGTGGTTGTATCATGTCAAAATGTACAACACCACATGCTGCTCTCCAAGCTCCACTTCCACGTCTGCTACTCTGCAGATTCATCTGTCCTTAAGTCACACCTCGTTGAGTGATCTGCTTCAGACATGTCATACTACCGAAGCTATAAAAGCTTCGAAAAACCCGCAGCCACCTCCTCAAGCCAGTTCTCAACGGCCAATGAGTCAGGCTCGCCTCAGAACATGAGGAACAACTGGTTTTGAAACATATGTAAGGCACTAAGCCTAGGAACATCCTCTACCGGTACCGCTGGAAGTGTCTACTGACCAACAGGTAGTGACATAGCTGACACACTACCTGAAGGTACTATCTCAGGCATGGGTACACGTACCAATGCCTCATTACTATATGGACCAATCCCCATGGTTTCTCACTAGGATACACTAGGAGCTAAGTCCACCAACCACTCTACAGGTGTCTAAGAAAGGTGTAGAACTCTAGAAAATGCCTCCATCCAATCCACTGGTTGCCTAGGAAAACTGTCTTACCTCATAACCTTGGAGGCCTCTCCTGCAAAAACTCGTGCAACGTGCTCCGTCAGCATGCACCGTCAGCTAGTGGAATCTGCTGCCCAATGGGTGGTGGAGCTGCTGGTACACCACTCAAAGGTTCCAACACAGAAAGGGGGCCCAACACCAGAGTCTCATCGCTCGGTGGGCCGTCATCGTGTACTTTATTTAGGGAACCCTATCTGGCTGTCTTTACAGCGGCATCCTGATATGAAACAGGTGTTCCATGGTCAAACGATTTATACCTGGTGAGCTGACTCAAAGTAATCACAAATAAAACTTTCAAAACACACATGCAATCAATGTTTTCATGCATTGAGTCAGAAATCAGAAGTCAGGGTCCTAGTGTATGGATACGTCGGCCGCCGCACCAACCCTAGACTCCCTGGATCGATAACCTCTCTTGACACCCTTAACACTATTTCTTCACTAAGAAGAAATATCAGAGTCCTGTGTTCTACGATAGAACCAAACACCTATGATACCAATTTGTCAAGACCCATCCCCCGGGCCCGAGTCGTGGCTATCCGAAGCCTGCCTATCATAGGCTAGGGGCTGGCGACTAGCACCAAGGCGTAAAACTCATAATATGGGAAGGCATTGCCTTTAAATAAGAACTAACACCACAGAGTAAGAAAGCAGAAGTAAATACTAAGTGAACACTGAGTACAAGTAAGTGCGGTAATATAAAACGGTCCATTATAGAAACCCAAACTGAAAGTAAAGTACAACTGGAATGGGAGTACAGTAACAGAAACGTAAACTGCAAGTCTGAGCCGTCCTCGGGTAATCCCAACTGAAGGGTGTGTATAGAAAGTCTCCTCAGCTCCTCGACTCCTACAGACTGCTCCTAGCATGTCTCGTCCAGTGGTCTTCCTCCAGGTTCCGTACTTGTCACATCCAGTGATCTACCTCCAGGTATCGTCCTGCTCCATGTGTTCCCTCCTCGGTCAATGCCTGGATGTCATCTGCATCCAACATAATGAGGTGCGGGCACATCTCGTGCAGGGTTGAGTATAAGCTACTCAGTAAGGACCCTGAGACCCCCGGAGGTCTCCCATAATCCATAAAGGATAGATAACAATCACTAAGTAACAACCTACACTACTTAGGTATATGCTCATACATATACTATGTCACCCATTCAAGCTCCACTCACGAGCTCAAGTATAACCCAGTCCACACAAAACATTAATTCCAGTCTTTACATGAATCCCCTACAAGTCCACATAGGAAACTACTACCAGTCTATATAGGTATCCACTACTAGTCCACACATGGAAACACAACTAGTACACATAGGAAAACAGTACAGGTCCACACAGGATAACACTACGGGTCCACACATGAAAATAGTATTGGTCAACACAGGATAACAGTACTAGTCTGCACAAAAAAATAGTACTGGTCCACACAGGATAACACTACTGGTCCATATAGGAAAACAGTGTAGGTCCACACAAGAAATCACTACTGGTCTACACAGGAAAATAGTATAGGTCCACACAGGATAACACTACTGGTTCCCACAAAAAAATTAGTACTTGTCCAAACAGGAAATCACTACTAGTCCAAACATGAAAATAGTATAGGTCCACAGAGGATATCACTACTGGTCCACATAGGAAAACAGTACAGGTCCACACAGGATTACACTACTGGTCCACACATGAAAATAGTACTGGTCTACACAAGAAATCACTACTGGTACACACAAGAAAATAGTACAGGTCTACACAGGATAACACTACTGGTCCACAAAGTAAAACAGTACAGGTCCACACAAGAAATCACTACTGGTCTACACAAGAAAAACATAACAGGTCCTCACAGGATATCACAAAGAATAGATAACAATAACAAAGTAGAATCCAACACTTCTTAGGTATATGCCCATACATATACATAAGTCTTCATTTCTAGCTCTGCCCATGAGCTCAAGTACAACCTCGTCCACACAGAACGACACAACGAAATCCACACAGAATATCAAGTCAACTCATCGAAGATGGGACCAAAATTCAAGACTCTGCTCACACAGGTATGCCACAAAAGAAGAGCGATTAGATGATCAGTTGTAGCCACTGGATCATCTAAGCTATTGGACCCACACAGAGACACTGAGCAGTGGTCCACACAGGACAGCGCTGGTCCTCACAGAACCTATGAGTGCTGGTCTACACAGAACTGCGCTGATCCACACAGAACCAGTGAGCGCTGGTCCACACAGAATGACGCTGGTCCACACAGAACCGGTGAGCACTGGTCCACACAGAACCGCGCTGGTCCACACAAAAACGATGAGTGCTGGTCCACACAGAACCGCGCTGGTCCACATAAAACCGGTGAGCTCTGGTCCACACAGAACCGCACTGGTCCACATAGAAACGATGAGCACTGGTCCACACAGAACCCCGCTAGTCCGCATAGAACAGGTGAGGGTTTGTCCACACAGAACTGTGCTGGTCCACACAGGACCGGTAGTCGTCTTTGTCATTGAACCCACAGAGGATTCCATCAGTCGAAGCAGTCGCAGCCAACTCTAGGGTTCTCGCACACAACATGCTTGTTTCGGAAGGATCCACTCCACGATCGAAATGGGTCGATGCATCAACCATCACGCATACCATATATGATTTATCATAAAGTTCCATCTTGACGAGAGGAACATAATGCGACAGACGGTGCGTCAATCGGACATCCGGTTTGAGAGATATTGGTTTTTTTTGTTCCAAGGGCCCGATTGGTTTTTAAGTCAAAACCAATCCAACCATACTCCATCTGCATCCAAACCTCGAGCGGAGTAATCCAAAAGGTTCGTCTCACTAAAACGAAACCGACATAGTTGACGACACGTCAATCAGACGTCCAGAACTCAAGATATGAGTGTTTCCTCTCCGAGGGCCCGGTTGGTTTCGGGTTCGAACCTACCCAGCCAAACCCAAAGTTCTCCAAAACCTTGAGTATAATATACCGAAATGACTATATCGAACCAATGATCGCATCACAAGAGACATTTAATCAATCGCAGTTCCGTAGCCCACGATATGGGCGTTTGAATGGAAACTGCCCGAAATGGGGGGTCTGGGCCCGGCCCGGCACGACCCTACCCACCTAGGTCTGCCGAACCTGGTTGCCCCGACACGGGTCCGGGTCCGGCCGGGTCGGGCGTGACCCGGCCCTCCTAGAACGGCCTGGCCTAGCTGGGCGATGCCCGGCCCAGCGGGGCGTGACCTAGCTAGTTCGCGTGGCCAGCCTGGTCCAGCCGAGTGGGGCACTGGCCCGACCAGCGGCCGAGCGGGGAGGGGGCACGAGTTCCCCTCCCCTTGTGCTCCGCGGACGTGGCACGAATCCACGTCCTTCTAGGGCCGCGGATGCGGCAGTCTACCGTGTCCCACCCGGATCTCGCATGGCCGCAAGATCCCATTGCGCTGCCACCGCATATTCAGCCGCGACAGAAGATTTCTGGTGGCGCGCCGGGTGTCGCCGCCTCCGGCCGCTGATGGCTTCCGCGGGCCACCGGAGCCGCTCCGGTGGTCCGATTTTTCTCCCATATGCACCTCTGGTGATTCTGGGACACATTCTTCACTACGACGGTCTTCAAACTCCATTGCGGTCCAGTTTCAACGTCAGCCATCATCCAGCGCAACAAGAACAAATGTGTGGTGGGTTCGGACTTGTTCAAAGGTCTTCACCCTCCGTGTTAGAGGTTTTAATCAAAAACCAAGGTTGGTTTTATAAACTGTGTGTAAAAAAATCATAAACAACTATAAGATATAACACCAAAATGTAAAGATGTGATAACACCAACTGAGGTGAGATATCTCATAAAACGATAAACAACCCCTTACATCAACAAGGGTTGAAAGGCGTCGACGTCGGGGGGGGGGGGGGGAGTGGCTCAAAGGCGTCGACGAAGTGAGCCGATGTGGAAGCAGCATCATGAGAGAAGAAGGACGGCGCGTCATTGTTCTTTCATGATCTGGCGTTCTTCGTCGAAGCGTGTTGTTCTTCATCGGAGCGCGACGTTCTTCGTCGGAGCGCGACGTTCCTCTAAAACTCATGAACGTTGGAGGAATATCCTTCCACAACGAAGGTTGTCCCCCTTTTTAATAAAATAATATAATATCCTATTATTTTATTACGCATGAAAAAAGAAACCTCCCATTTAATTAAACACCACCATTAAAACACGCATTGACAGTTAAATCAAGGAAGCTTCCTATTTAACAAACGTGTAGTCAAACCATTAATGGGAGAAAAGTCCGGGTTGAATTTCAATTAATTGGGAGAGGATGGTTACAAAATTAATGAGGTGGGCTCGTGTGGGTCCCACATCACTAATTTCAAAACAATTATGCACCACTTATGTGAAATAAATTTAAAGTACAAAATTAATTTCACTTAAAACTCATCCCTAATTTTTAGAAACTCAACAAGAGAAAACCCAAAATTCATAGGAGGTCTTCCTATGCTATTACCGGCGCTGTGGTTTCATCGGTGCCCTCAGATTTCGATTCTGAGCACCGGTTCAAATGTTAGGAAAACAGGTTTTCTCATTCACTGAACGTACCTGACCTAAACTTTAGAAATTTATTCCGGGCACACCGGGCCTCGGAATCAGGTGCCGTCAGAAGCTGCAGACTCGTGAAATTACCAATAAAATTAAAAAAAATTCCCATGAAAATTCTGGGTCTTTACATTTATGATGAGACTTTGCAGTATCCATCCACATATAAAAGAACTAGACCTACTCAAAAGTCTCATGCATGAGACATGGTCCAAACAAAGCTCTTTCACCCACCTCCAGCTAGCACATGGTTGATCGGAAAGACCTAATATAAAAATCCTCATAAGGAATCATCTAAAAAGTATCAGTAAATCTATAATTATAAATGTACTCAAAAAGGGTATGCGTCTCTCCCAAGAACCCTTGAAATCCAGGACTCATTCGAAAAGAATGTCCTTCGGCACATGAATCATATGATCTAACTTGCTATCCATCTGGCAGTGATATGTTGTTTGCAGAAGAACCAATGTACCCAATGCCCTCAATAGCACTTACCAGAAACTAGATGTAAATTTTGTTTCCATGTCTGAACTGGTAAATTATGGGACCACATGCAGTCTTACTTCCTCACAGATGTACCACCTACAAATCTCATCAACATTGAATGATTCATTGATTGGAATGAAAAGTGAATCCTTCGTGATAATTTCAACAACAACCCACACAACATAATTACCACAACAACTCCACCATTGGAAAACACCCCCAATCATTCCCCTGTTCATTCTAGTGATTCTACCATTGTAATTTTCATTTAACTGAGAAACCTGAATATAAATAGAGTCATTTTTGCGGCCTGACAGTAAATAATAGTTGAACCTCGATCAGCCACATTAAAATTAGTCAATCAATTTTTCATCAAAATACATTTCCAAATTATCCACCACACCCACCTTAAACTGGTGGGGTGTCTAAATTGGTCCAATGGAACAAAACATGTAGAATAATAAGGATAACGTGTCAAACCATCACTAGATGACTTATCTCAAAAATGCCCTTCTTAGAAGGTTGATGGGTTGTAATAGAACACAACTCCATCTCCCCTAGAATAATAAACCAACAACAATCTTGTTCACCAATGCTCATACATATCCCTTGGTTACACTCCTTGGTCAAGCCATCAAATAATCCCTTAAAAAGGACATTCCATAAAATGAATAAAAGGGTCATTCTAGATACAACACACTAGAAAGATTACCTATTTTTAGAGAATCACATCTATGCTAGAATAAAAGTATAAGACAACCTCGTATTCCATAACTCAGTGTCTGATTTACTCAGCAACGTGGTCCATACTCCCTGTTAGAAGTTATACATTGGTACTAGGCCAAAATTCCACATAAGAAAAATGAATGAACTCAGAGTGGCATCCACCTTGCTATCACATCAATGATATTGGAAGGTATCCATGAGTCATTCCAAGGATTTCCTACACAAGAAACCAAGTACCACTCAGTATTAACCAATCCTCATTTAAAACAATGCATCTTGTTCAAAACACGGAAATTGATAATGAACTATCCCAACAGCTTTCAACTATAGTCTGGAGCATAAAATACACTCTATTAGTGAATCCATGATTAATAAAAGATTAGATACATGCTCGTAACTTAAGAAAGAACACATTAAGAGGATTTTAAGGATAACCAGAAAAGGATAGTCAATGTACTTCTAGTCAACCTCTTGAATGAAATTGGATTCACTTAATGATGCATCATCATTTAACTAAACACAATGGATTTATCACAAGGAATTTCTATATATAAATTTTCCATAACCACTGAGGTCCATCAATGATCATAGATACCCAACAATGACTAAACACAGAACTAAAACACAACAATGTCATGCTGTCAGAAAGGCATCAACATAAAACAATACATGCAAGCCTATAGGAATTCAAGTTGAAAAAAATGTGTCTGAATTGTTCTTGATTGTGATCCTTCTACCTGGAAGAACACATTTCCACAGAATTGACATGATGTTTCCCACATAGGAGTGTCTTATATGTTAAGAATAAGTAAAAAACACTATAAAACATGTGAGTTCAGAACCACCTTAAACGCACTAGAGTCGTTCCATGAACCATGATCACATTTTCATATCACCTGACATGAAATCCTGAAATTAAGACTATTGGAATGTCAAAAAACATGTGTCATAGAAATTCCTCCCGAGTTGAGGGTTAAAGTTGGTTCGAAAACGTTCAGTTCACCCTACTGACGAGATAACCGAGAAGAGACACATTAGGTGAAATCTCAATGATTAAAAAACATGAAGTGTCACATTTTATATTTAACACTCGACGGGTACTAACATATGTCAACATATTCTTCAATGAGTTTACAATAGAAAATAGATCATTAAATGAACTATTCATAGGCTATTATCCAAACACATACTAGTACTAGATGGATCATTCATGAATAGGCTGAAAATCACATAATCAACACAACTATTTACAAGGATGACAATGTACCATGTCTCCCATCACATATGGAATGGGAGGTTCATAGGACCTCCTAATAGGAAGAAAATTCATAAGGCATGCCAAACCTACCAACCTAAGAATTCCTCAATGCTCATTCCCAAATAAATGGTTAAGATACAACGGTTATTCATCCTAACAAGATAATTCCCTATAAAAACTAAACAACATATCAAGGAAAATGGTACCTGAGAGTAACCAATTTCAGAAAGATCAACGAAGGAAACAAGACCTAAAACATTAAGGGTACTACCCACCACATGTTATCCCCATAAAAATCATATGCATCGAATCTCAACACTAGGTCATGAAAAAACGTATTTACTATGATCAAAAGCCCATTTTTTAATTATACCAAATCTAAAAGATACATCCCAGGTATGACCACTCATGTCTATCTTCCAATGAATAACTCCAAACATTTAGACAACCCTTACACGAGGGAATCTTCGTGTAAGAAAAATTTGTAGCGAAAAATAACATATATTAAAATAGGATAGGGAAACACCTTATCTTAAAAAAACACCCATATTCTTAACCCATTAGTTAGGTCTAGGTTTCAAACATTGAGAGATACTACCAAAACCCCAATACTATGTTCGGGATTAGACAATTCAAATATTTAGTTTCATTCTACATGGAATCCTCAAGATAAACATTTGGAAAGGAATCCAACACAGGATCCTCAATTGATTAACCATAGTGGAATCATACAATATGGATCCTTGAAAATGGTACATAGAAGAGATATCCTATAAGGGACACCCTATAACTACATGTAAGAATGGAATCCCTTGGGGGATCCTTAGTAACCTGATAAAAGATGGAGACATTTTACATGTGATTATCTCAGTTGAAACATAAGTAGAGGAATACAACATGGGTTCCTTGATAACAACTAGCCTCATGGCCTCATAGGTTAGAAGGGAACTTCTTATAAGGGATATGTCCTCAAAACAGAGGTCCTCGGAGATAGATCATAGTTCATATCAGATCAATGGTGTCAACTAGGTTGGTATGAACACCAAATAGATTATTCACAAAAATTTTCAATCGCAAATAACAACTGGAAATGATAACTAGAGGAAGATTCTTTCCATTTAGATACAAGCCCAAAAAAACTCATTAAGTGACCAATGAATTCCATAGAGGTTTCACCATTGTGGTCTATGTAGAAAAATACTAATAAAGGACTACTATCAGGTCCAAAACATACAATGGGGGTAAAACTAGAAAAAAAACATAAAGGGTACATGAAAATAAGTACATGGAATATAGAATCCACACACGGTTTTTACCCTCAAACTCTTACATAGGTGTGTACTCCCATTAGCGTAGTCATGTAAACATCCTAGGTACATGGCGTGTCATTCTGACAATTGTCGTGTATTCATGTTCTCCTTCCTATACATGTACGTCCACAAGGACAATGTGACATGGGGTCTGCCTAAGTAAAACTACATGGTGTGTATCTATTGTACATGGTGTTTACCAAAAAAACCGACAACTCATGTTCTATCTTACATGACTTGACACATGGTCGAAATAAACTTGGTGTGTACTCATAGTACACATGTTTACTTGAAATCATTTTTTTTCATCCTGATCAGAAGAACACAAGGTCTGTGTTTGTAGGGCCACATGCAATGTTGTCTGGGATTCTAAATGTTGAGCCTTAGAGACATTCTCATAACACCTATTTTTGAATAACAAAGAAACAATGTTAGAAATTATATTCTATGGGGGGGGGGGGTACACCCCATAATTAAAAGATAGATTCAACATTTATCATATAAAAAGACAATCTATATCACAAGGCCGAAACATGATCCACCAATTTATGATCGCAGAGGGACCATACTCTATAGGGACAGAAGTTTGGCATCCATTAGATTCAACCATAATATGTACTAATACACCTATCACAATTGAATTCATATCTATTAGGGTATGAATCAAAACATCATTCATATCTTGCATAACATCAATCAAAATCTCATGCAATCAGTAATGCTCTCAAAATAGAATAGAAATAATGCATGTAATGTGATTTCTAACAAGTGATTATATGATTCATGAGATGGTATACCATCATCTTATCGAGTGTCAACAAAATAGAACCACAGTGATATCAATATTAATAGCAGAAAACAAGTGTGTCACCCATTAGTGAAATCAAATCATCTTTAAAATCTCAAAATCCAAAAATTAATATTTCATTCGATGCAATTTGGATTTAACCTATACGTAGGGTAGCTACTCTTGGGAATAGATCAGTACCAAATCCCTTGTATTTCAATCATTTTATATCATTTACAAACAATAAATCATACTAGAAAATAAATCCTTTGATATCACTTTGTAAAATCCTTGATCTGAATGATACTCAACTAGTGCCCCGTACCCGAGTTGTTATATGGCCTCAATCATATTTCCCCAAATTCCAGTGGCTACCGACAAGAAGTTATGTCCTAGGGTGTGATATTGGGGAAAATATTCCCTCATTAACATAGTTTAACATAGAATATAAAATTATAATACAATAGTGGAAGTAGTAAATAGCATTCATCTGAAATAAATAGTTGATGTCTGATAAGATTAGTAACCAAGCCTCATTCCATACAAAAGATGGTGCATCATGTCACATGTTCTAGGGAATCATCAGAAACAGGATTATCTATATTCATACAAGATAAAATAAAAATGAATTGAATATAAAAAAAATTCATAACCATCATAAGCCATAGCTTGGTCCCATGCTCTCCTACTCTTAACAGCAATCAAGTATTTGTAAAAAGAAACATCCTCTTCTTGAAACTACCAACAATATAATATTTTTGGGCCCAATATCATGACCTAAATATGTTTTATGAAATAAATCCTAGCTGGCAACCAAACATGATCTGATCCTATCTTTTAGTGAGAATATTGAATAAGTTGTGTATAGAAGGAAAAAAAGTAAAGTTGGAAGTACTCAAAAGTAAACACTCTTACAAGTACATGTTTCCAATTATATTTAATTCATGTTCATTAAAAATTATATTATATTGAATTATAATGTACGATATCAGGCCTAGTCCCATCAATCCCCCATGTTAAGTATGCTTTGTTGATGTCTCAAATGTTCATATAGATATATATGTGAACACTAAATCCAAGCTTGTACTTTGTCTTGGCAAACACGTCATTGGACATTCTATTTAAACATTCAATTCAACACCTCACCAACAGGCATAGTAGAACCCCTCTTGTAGGCATAACTAATCCCCACCCATAATCATAACAAAACCTCACATGTAGGCATAGCAGTCAATTAGGGTTGAGCATGGTAAATGTTCATTTCAATATGATTCAATGTAAACCCTCAATTATAATCATTACAACATAATAATCAACACATATAATATACACTGTTACGTGGATAACATAATAAGAACTCATTTTGGCATTATACATAACAATCAATAAGGTTATAAAACTATCACAATGACTAGACAGTTAAACTCGCATTGACATTTTATATCAGAAGCCTAATATGTAATCTAACAATTACATGGATTAAACAATAATACTCACAAGAGAAATTCATATCCTAAGTAAAAACGTAATCTATTAATTAAAATGATTAAAAAATTATACACACATGGAAAAAATTTACTAAAAAATCCTTTTAAGTAGTCTAAACCATTACCAGGACATAGCATAACCTAACTCGTGTGGTAAGGTTTAGTATTTGAGAAAAACATTCTATAAATGCTTAAATAGGAATATGAATGACTTGGGGAAATGGGAGAATCACCAATATAAAACACATAATCAATTAAATCATAATTTATAAAATTTCAATATCAATTTAAATGTATTTTATACCTGAAAACCAAAAAAGGGGAAACAAGCTAACCCTTATAAGAATCCTCGAGAAACCAGATATACACAATCATTCTTTGAATAACACACTCATGAGGGGGACATTAATAAATTTAAACAACCTATTTCATACATTAAAACACTTATAATATTACCCAAAAACTTATAAGAAAAAATATGGGTGAATTATAAATCACTAAACACCATAAAAATGGGGGCGCGGTACTCCAGAATATATAGACATCATTATAATTCATGAAAGTCACAAGACCACCAACCTCATCCTATTACAAATCTCCTCATCCAACCTCAACCACAAATTCATGCTAGAACAACATAGTTCTAAAAAATGATGATAATATATCAATGCCCAATGACTTCTTTCAAAGATAAAATCATGAAAAATAGATCACGAGGAATCGAGGGATAACCGATTGGGTTCAAATGCCTTTGACGATTAACAAATTGTAGTTCAGAAAGTGATTTGGGAAAGGATAAAAGGTCTACAGCTTATTGTTCATCAATATAGGAGATCATCAATCCGTTTTACCCAAAAGGACAACTAATACCTGATTTAACCATCAATAATTACACCACGTGTTCTTTAAACTACATGTCATGTCTGTACAATTTCAATCAAGAAAACTACACAGCTATGTACTAGTATTATGTGGAATTTATCTCTTTATACACACAATGTACTTGAAAATACATTGTGGTAATGTTCCTTTTTCATCTATCTAATTAAGAAAAAATTAAAATTTATTGATATGTACCTCAATGGATGAACTATGTTTGAAAAACACACCCTATAATGCATTTCATACGTTAAATTCCATTCCAATGGTGGTAAAGAAATATTTAAGAATAACTCTGGACACTATGTACAGATGTCAGCCTCCCACCCCTAAGTCACATCCTACACTCAGCCATGATGTCATAGCACACATTCTAGAGAAACTAACTTGCCACAAAGAGCCTTTTTACTACGACCCACAACAAGAATTAGATGATCCTCATAGGACGCATCAACATGAATCTCAACCTCTTCAGGATGAAAAATGCGAGATGTGTCTGAGTGATTGTGGTGGAATTGAGGTACACAGAACACGTCATGAATGTCGCGGTATCATTTAGGTAACTACAACCCATAGCAAACTGGTCTTACCCTTTCATGAATCTCAAACGGTCCAACATATTGCGATCAACGATTAAATGACCTCTTCGCCTGAATGTTTCCCAACCTCGGTGAATTACACAAGAAATCAAAATCCCCGACCATGAACTCTATAGATCATCTATGTCAATAAACATAATATTTCTGATGATAATTATTAGTATACATCAACTTCTGAATCAACTAGAATGGCTTTGAAATATCCTACATGAGATGTGGTCCCAGTAATGTGGCTTCGCCCACCATCAGCCATCATAGCGTTGATCAACATTTCATACCATACAAAGCCTCATAAGGAATATTATAAATATGATCTTGAAAGAAATCATTATTGAAAAACTCATCCAAGGTTATATGTATCTCCCATGAACCCTTTAAATTCAGGAAACATTCCCAAATCCTATCTTCTAGCAACTGAACCGTGCACTCTAACTGGTTATCCATCTAGTAGTGGTATGTTGTGCTCAAAATCACCTAAGTACCCAGTTCCCTCTATATCCCATGAAAGAAATGAGGAGTGAAATGGGTGTACCAATCTGTAATGGTAGATTATGATATCACAAGCATTTATACATCCTCATGGATGTATAACCATCAATGCTCATCATCATGGAATGTTTCCTTGATTGGCCAAAGAAGTGAAACCTTTGTGAGCCTCTAAATAACAACCCAGACAGGATTTTTAACATGAAAACTCCATTATTGGAAAACTCTACAAAGAACCCCACTAAGAATTCTAGTGACAATTTCAACTTAATTATCCATTAACTGGGAGAACCCAATCTTTATCGGGGTCATAAAAGTGGCATCACAACAATGAACTATCGAACCCTGATCGACCTCAACAAAAAAGGTCACACAATATTTCCAAAAATAAAATTTTAGAATTTTTCAAAACACCATCATTATTCTAGTTGAGTGTTTATGATGTTCTAATGGAACCAAACATTAAAATATGAAGGATGACGAGTTGAACCATCACTGGATGAATTTTCTTTGAAACATCCAACATATATGGCCGATGTATTACAAAAGAACATAAATCCTAGTCCCAAGTAACCATACACCCATAACTACCCCGTTCACTAAAACTCATACATGTCTCTCAGTGATTTTCCTTTATCAAGCCATCCCTTGATTAGTTAAAAATTTTATACCACAACATTATTAAATTTGTAATTTCGGATCCCTCCCACTAGAACAATTATATATTTTCAATGAATCACATATAGCCTCAAGAAAAGTCTGATATAAACTTATATTCATGAACTCCATGTCTGACGAACTCCCCAAGGTGGTCCATACTACCTGTTACAACCGAGACTTTAGTACTAGGCCAAAACTCCACAAAAGAACATTGAATAAACTCAGAGAGGCATCTACGTATGGGTTATGTTTGTGAAAATTGTAGGCATCCATGAGTCCATTCAAAGAGTTCTTACATAATAAAAAAAGTATCAATCCTGATTATCCAATTCTCATTTAAAACTATGAATCCCGTGCAGAACAAAAAAATAGATCATGAACTATCCTATCAACATTCTACTATAACACAGTGCATAACCAACACTCTCTTTGGGCATCTCGGACGACATCATGAAAGGGGACATAGCATTCACTTGTAGAAGAGAACACTAACAATATTTCAAGGATCACCAAAAAAGGATAGCTGAACCACTACTAGATGACCTCTTCAAAGAAACATGGCTTCACCTGCTGATGCATCATCATTTAACTGACTGCATTGACTTCATCCAAAGGCATTTCTATGATATCTTATGTCTCGCCACCTAGGTTCATCCATGATCCTTAGTGCCTTACAATATCAACACAAACAACCAAAATTAAACAATATCATGCTTCTAGAAAGGAATAAACATGAAACAAGACTCACAAGCTTAATGTAATTCATGTAGAAAGGACCATCTCTGAAAGGTACATGATTGTGATTCTTCTCTATACATGAACACATTTAAACAAAACCGACATGACTCTCCCCACCTATGATTGTCATAAATGTCATGAAAATGGAAAAAAGACTAATAAAAGTGAGAGATCATAACCAACTTTAATAGATATGTTTTCTTCTATGAACCATGATCAATTCATTATATCAAATGACATGAATGATGAAAATTAAAATGACTAGCATATCAAAAAAACATGTGTCGTAGAAATCCATCGCAAGAAGTGGGATGAAATTGGTTAAAAAACGATCAGGTCACCCTACTCCAGAGATAACCTTGAAACAATATAGAAGAAAAAAGTGCAACGATTTAACTGAATTTGATGGATTGTTTTTTAACATTTAAAAATCTACGTGTACAAAATATGTCAACATATAATACACTGATTTCAAAACAGAAAACAACCCATTATGGGTAATATTCATAGGTTGTTCGCCCTATGAATCCTAGTGCCAGATGGCTCATGTATGAATTGGCTCTAAAGGACAGCATCGGCACAAACATTTAAATGGATGATGACGTACCAAGTCTCCCATAACTTATGGATGGAGTGTTTCACATGACCTCCTATGTAGCTAACCATGCCTAAGGCTTGTCTCCCCTACCAAACCAAGAATTCCTCAATGCCCATTACTTTATAAAGGGTTATGATACAAGGATAACTCATCCAAACAAGATAATCCTCTCTAAACACCAAACATCCTACTAGGTACAACGGTACATGAGTGGACCAATGTTAGTAATATAGAAGTAGAAAACAAGGCAACAAGATTTAATGGTGCTAGCTACCATGGTCTTTCCCCATATGATGCCTATGAATTGAATCCTACAACTAGGTCAGGTAACAACCGAATTACTAGGCACAAAATCACATTTATAATAATGAAAATGCTAAAAAAGAAACATCCTATGGATGATTTCTCACATCTCTATTCTATGTAATATCTCCAAACAATATGAAAAACTCATATATCAAAAAGTGAATATATTAAAATATGATAGATAAACACCTTCCTCTAACCAGTCACCCCTATGATTCCCCATGGGTTTGGCCTTTGTGTCAACGAACTAGAGATACTACCAAAAACCCAATACAAAGGTCCGGGTTGTACAATTCAATGACTCGAATGTATCTTACATGGGATCCTCTAGATAAAGAAGAGCGAACATATCATACACATGATCCTTAAATGATAAACAATAGAGGAATCCTTTAATAGATATCGTAGAAAATGGTACACATTGGAGAGATCCTATAAGGGACTCCCTATAATAGCATGTCTGAATGGAATCCCTCAGGGGATCCTTGGTATCCAGATAAAAGACAGAGACATTCTACATGGGATTATATATGTCGAAATAGAAGAAGAGGAATCATACATGGGATCCTTGATGACAACTAGTCTCACAACCTCATATGTCATAATGAAATATCTTGTAAGCGAGACATCCTCAAATTATTGGTCATGAGAGATAGATTATAGATCATCTCATATCAATGTGTTCAACTAGGTTGGTCTAAACACCCAACAGATCATTCACACCAATTTTCAATCTCACGTGATTACTATAAATGATAATGTGTCGAAGAAGATTTCCATTTAGATAGAATACCCAAAAACCCATTAGGATTCCTCAAAATTCTTCTTATGTTCCACTATTGTGATATATGTTGAAAACTACTAAGAAAGGACGACTACTGGGTCTAAAACTGTCATAGGGGGGTAAAATAGAAAAACCCATTAAAGGTGACAAGAAAAGTAGTTAACGACATATAGAAACCACACAGGTCCTATACCCTTGTTTACTTCTATAGGCATTTACACACGCCAGCCAAGTCCATTAAACCTCCTTGGTACACATCTTGTCATCTTGTCACATGGTGTGTACTCTAATTCTCCCTCCAATATATATACATCCACTTTCCGAGAGCCACAAGGGGTCCACCTATGTAAAACTACACAGTTTTTATCTATCATACATGTTGATTACTAAACAAAAACCAAAAACTAATGTTCTCTCGCACATGAATGGAAAAGCTGTCGAAACCACATGGAGTATACACAAAGTACACAATGTGTACATGATAAAATTTCTTGTCTTCCCAATCATAATAATACTTGGAATGTGTTCATAAGACCACATGATGTGTTGTCTATGTTTTTAGATAGTAATCCTAAAAAACATACCAAGAACCCCACTTTCTAAAAAATATAGCAACAATGTGCTAAATTTCGATCTGTGCGGGCCTATACTCCCCGTGAATCAATGATTTACATCCCAATTTTGCATATAACAACGCAATCTATATCACATGCCGAAACATGATCCACCAATTTCTGATACAAGAGGGGCCATACTCCTTAGGGATGGACGTTTTGCGTCCATACGATTCAACCATAACATGTACCAATACACCTATCCCAACAACATGCCTATCTATCATGAGTCCTTTCCCAACAGCATGAATATATAGCATTCCATCTATCACAATTGTAGGCAATTAGTAATTCTCTCTAAATGGAATTGAAATAATGCATGGCATGTGATATCATTACAGTGCCTATATTATGCATGAGATGGAATACCCTCATCTCATTGGGTTTGAACAATATATAACCACAATGATTTCAATAATAATATCCCAAAACAAGTGAGTCACCGAATGATGAAATCAAATAAACTGTAATAGCTCAAAATCCAAAAATAAAAAATTTCATTAAAGGAAATTTGTCTTTACCATATTGGCAGGGTAACTACTCTCTAAAACATCATAGTACCAAATACCCTTCATTTCCATCTCATTGTATCATCATAGAATAAAAATTAAAATCATAAAATAAATCCTCTTATATCACTTTGTTACATCCCGAATCCAAATTCCACTCAACTAGTTCCTCGATCCCAAATGGTCACATGGTGTCAAGTGTATTTCCCCAAAATCCAGATTCTAATGTCTACCAGTGAGGGAATAGGGTGTGATTTTGGGAAAAAATATTCCCTCATTGGAAGAGGGTACCATAGTAGAGTAATTGATTATTAAATAGTAGAAGCAGAAAATATTATACATCTAAAATAAACAGTTTAAGACTGATACGATTAATAACCAATCATCATTCCATAAAAAAGATAATCCAACAAGTCACATGTTCTAGGAATGCATCCAAAATAGGATACACTAGAAACATATATAATAGAAAATACATGGTACAATATATATAATAGAAACTAAGAAGAATCCCAAGCCTCGGCTTGGTCCCATGCTCTCTTTCATTTAATAGCAATGAAGTGCCTCACGAAGAGAACATTCCCTTGTCAACACAAGCAATAATATAATCTATTTGAACCCAAATCCATGACCCAAATATGTTGTGAGAAATAAATCCTAGAAGTTAACCTCCCAATATCGGTGCATATCTCTCAATGAGGGTATTCAAAAAGTAGTGTACGAAAGGAAATGTAGTAAACTCAGAAGTAATCAAAAGTAAACACTCTTACAAGTACTGAATTAATTTAATATATCATTCATATTCATTATTAATTCAATTCATTGAATTATAAATTATCGATATCCATCCTTGGAACATCAATCCCTTGTCTAATGTAAGAATAGAAGATGTATCAAAAGACCATCTAGATAGATAAGTGAAGACCAAATCCATGATTGTTCCTTATATTTGTAGACGCTTCATAGGTCATTCCATTTAAATATTTAATTCAACTGCTCACCAAAAAGCATCATGAAACCTTTCCCACAGTCATAACCAATCGATGCTCATAGGCATAAAAAAACCTCACCCACAGGAATAACAAAACCTCACATGCCGACATAATTTTCTATCCAGGCCGAGCCCTGTATATCATCATTTCATCATGTTTTAGAGAATAATCCATTATATAATCATTTCCAAAATATTTAAAAACAAATGTAATTTACACTATTACATGGTTAAAATAATAACAATTAATGTGGGAATCATACCTAACATGAAAAGAGTGAATTAAACTATCATAAGGATTTAAAAAATATACTCACATTTTTAATTCATATCACAAGCATAAAATGTAATCTAACAATTACAAGGCTTAAATAATTATACTAACTTGGGAAATTCGTATTACAATACTAAATGTCAATTTAATAATTTCATGGAATAATCAATTATACTAACATGGGAAAAATTTACATAAAAATCTTATTAATTAATATAAACCATTATAAGGCCTTGGCATAACCTTACACACGTGGTAAGGTACACAATCAGAGAAAAACCTTCCAAACATACTTAAACAGACATAGGCATAACATGGGGAAAGGGGAAATCAACAATCCCAAACCCTTAATCATTTAAATTATAATTTAACAAATTTAAATTTCATTATAAATGTAATTTAAACTAGATAATCCAAATAGTGGAAACAAGTCTTGCCACATATGAATCCTTAAACAAACAACCATAAACCATCAATCCAAGGGAAAAAACACCCATGGGGTGGCCATTAATCAACTTCAACAAGGTAATTAATATTTTAAATCACTTATTCAATTAGATATACACAAATATCAAAGAATAACGGTAAATTATGAATCATGTAACACCTCAAAAATGGGTTTGCGGCACTCCATCAAATATAAATTTCATGACAATTCATGAATGGAATAGGACCACCTACCTCATCGTAGTACGACTCACCGCACCTAGCATTAACCATCAATTCGAGATATAATGACATAGATCTATAAAACGATGATAAAATATCGACTTCTAATAAAAATATGAAATGAAAAAATCATGAATAACAGATCAAGCGTAATCAAGGACTTACTGAATGGGTTCATACACCACCGATGATGATCGAATCAGTATTAGTTTGGTGATACGGGAGGAGATTAATGTTCTGGAACTTCTTCTTTGTCAATGAAAGAGGGCCTCTATCCATTTTCACAACCACAATGCTACTGCCCGATTTAGACAAATACAAAGACACATTATGGATTTTAAACTACACGTCGTGACCATACAATTTCTGACCAGGACACTACATAATTTATTACTTCGATTACATAGAATATAGCCCTTCATACACCGTGTGTACATGAGAATACACAGTGTGTATGTTTCTTTTTTCTACATCAGATTAAGTAAAATTTGAAAAGAAATGATATGTATCTCAAAATAAGAACCTTGTTATTACAATGGGGATGGCGAATAAGCATGAAGGAATAGAGTGGAAAGATATCAAGGTTATTTTAACTATCTAGTTCTATAAAGAATCGATTATATTGACCAAGGATATTTGGTTTTCCAAACAAGATAAGGCAGACATGACTATAATAATTATGAAACACATTTTGTTGAGATCGTTCATTTCACTCCTTAGATAATATTGATTGAAAGATGAATTCGTTATGGTTAGAGTTAGGAAATTTACATGAAATTTGTTCTCTGGATTTCATGCTGATTCTATATTCTTATACTAATGTTATAGATAGAGAATTGATGGTCTAAAAGTACATGGAAGGGAAGTATGGTTATTACGTGTTTCTATCACTTCCAGAGATTTTGTGCAATATTCTAAGGGAATGAGAATGTTTGATGATTATAATTAGGTTTTATTTCAGTATAGTAACTCTTGACATCCTGTATTTCTTATCAGAGTTCCTTCGATTTTCAACATTTTTGGAAATCCATTTCATTCAATGAGGAATTTCATTCAGGAACCCAATGTATTTGGTAATATTAGAATCTCTATTAACCAACATTAATCCTTGCATGTTTATTCCACTTAGAATAGTGGAACAGTATCTTCAATAACTTCTAGAACTATGGTGAAATTAGATGCATCACATGAAAAAGGTTCCAACCACATTCATTAGTAAATATGATCCATCATGCAATGGATGAGTATCTATAGGAAGTGGATATAGGTCCACTAACCATGATAGGTACAATTAATATAGCATCGTCATTAGTGACGACATTATTTAATACGGGGGTATCTCATTCAATTATTTGAACACGTATTATTAATCTGATAAATATTTCTATAGAGATTTCATCTTCAGTAATGGATATTACAACACCACATGGTATGAAGATAGAGTATGGCCACCATAGTCCATCTTGTGAATTCTCTATATTAGTTGAATATCTTGTTTTTAGTTTTCTAGTTGTAGACATAAATCCTATTTACGTCATTCTCATGAGGGATTGGATCGTTGACAATAAATCCTAGATTCATTTATAACATCAATGAGTCTCTATTATTTCTCACCATGCTGTGTGTTATTTCATTCAAGGAGAATGGGAACCATGGATGGGTTGGTTTGGATCTTATAATACAGAGTAAGGGAATGTAAAATCGGTGTTTTATTTTTGATCTAGAGTGGGAATCATTGAGTGATTATCATCATCCACTTTTCATTGAGTTTCCCAATGTGTTCCCTTCCAAATTCTCAGGTTTTCCACCGGAAAGATAGGTTCATTTATCTATTGACTTAATTTCTAGTACACAACTAGTTTCAATTCCCTCATAGTGCATGGATCTAACTAATAGGAAAGAGTTGAATACCATTTTGGACATTCTTCTTGTTAATGAATTTATGTTGTTGAGGGTGTCACCTGAGGTGGTGCTTGTTCTCATTTCTATGAAATCTGATGGTTTAATTCTCTTTTGGGTTGATTATCTAAAGCTTAATCGATATACGACAATAAAAAATATCTATTACCACAAATTGATGATCTATTTGATTTTTAAATGGGATTAAATGGTTCTTGATGGTTGGTCTTTTAATTGGTTATCATCCATTAATAATTAATGAATCTAAAATTTAGAAAATCACCTAATGAATTAGACATGATCCTTATGAATACCTTCTCATGCCTTTTGTCTTATCTAATGATACTTCAATTTTCATGGATTTGATGAATAGTATTTTCCATGAGTACCTTGATTCCATAGTGATGGTCTTTGTAGATTAAATCCTTGTTTACTCTATGTTTGAGACAGATCACATGCATGTTTTGAGAACAGTTGGATGTATTCTGAGAAATCACTAACATTATTCCATTATATAGAAATGGGATTTCTTGATACAAGAAGTGATGTTAATGGGACATGTGGTGATGAAAATTTTATTCTAGTTAACCCTGAGAAGGTGAAAGCTATTATGACCATAGAACTACCACGTATTGTCATTGAGATTTGTTGTTTCTTTAGAATATCTAGTTATTATCACTGATTTGTTATGGAATTCTCAAATTTGGCTTCTCAGATGACTTATCTGACTCATAAGGGAGTTATGTTTTCTTAAGATCAGAAATTTTATAGTTCTTTTGTTGAGATAAAATTTATTTTGACTAGTACTCTAATGTAGACTCTTCTAGAGGTTTGGAAAGGCTATATTGACATTTATGATACATTAGGTTCTGGTTAGGGTTAAATTCCTATAAAATGTAATCATTTCATTAATTATGTATCTCATTATCAAAGGCCACATGGGAAGAATTAATTAACCGATGACCTTGAACTTACAGTTGTGATGCACTTACATAATATTTGGGGGCATTATCTTAATGGAGAAAGGATTATTATGTACTATCTCCACAAGATATTGACTAATATCTTCTCTAAAAAATATTTGAAAGTCTTCAAGAGGGTTTGGGTGGAATACCTAAAATAATTCAACATAAAATTCACTTATACCTCGAGGTAAGGGAATGTCATTTTATATTATTTCAGTAGGAAACTTCTGTCCTTGGATATAAATGAATCCTCAGTAGAGTTGAACATAGTAGATCTTATTCAAAAGAATCATGTTAGATTCCTAAAATCAGGGGCAATGGTTTACAAAGAGATTCATCAATTTATATATATTATTCTCTAATTGATTATTCAGACAAATTAACTTGAAGATGAGTTTTGTGGCATTAGAGACTCTCATTATAGTGGGGAGGTCATTCATGACTATTTATTTTCCACCGATGGTATTCTATGCCATATAAAGAACATCATTGTACCATTAGAAGTGGGGAAAGATGCTATGGGGGATTTTCATAGTTCCTAGTCGGATGATAACCCTGGAAGCACAAAGTTGATCGATGACATGCTGTAGTAGTTCTGGTGTCCTTGTATGAGACGTGGCATTGCTGATTTTGTCTCTCATTGAAATACTTTCAAACAGGTCAAGTATGAGCACGCAAAAACCATTTGGTTTTCTTAATTTACATCTAGTATCAACATAAAAGTTGTATTATATCCCTATAGACTTTGGGATTAGGTTTTTTCTTTCCCAAATAAATAAAAATGTGTAATGGGTTATGATCAGTAGGCTGACTATGTCGACTAACTTTAAACCCAGTCGTTATACAACCATGCTGAGGTGTTTGGAAATATCTATGTAAAATAGATTTTCCAATTACACGGAGCTCCATATATAATAGGCTCTAATAGATATCCTCAGTTCACTTATCACTTTTAGAGAGGACATCATAAGGCACTTATACCTCATCCATGTTTCATCACGACATACCATTTACATTCATATGGCCATATAGAAAGAGCCATATAGATTCTTGATGATATGATACAGGCTTATGATCTTCAATTTTGTGGGGGCTTGGGATGATCACTTGAGACTATTTGAGTTCATTTATAGAAATATTTACTAGTCAGTGATCAAAACAGCCCCTTTTAAGGCCTTGTATAGTCGGCCTTGTAGATCTCCACTCTGTTGGTTGGAGATTGGTGAAACTTCCTTCGATGGACTAATCCCTGTCCATGAGACGACAACAAATATTTAGTTGAGTCATCATAGGATGTTGATAGTAGATCTCTAAAATTATGCTTATGTTTATCATAATTATATGTTGTTGGATTTCTCAGTTAGTGGCCAAGTGTTCTTGAGTGTTTCACCTCAGTTGGGTCATCAGTGACTTTATAGGCAAGTGAATAATTCTCTTCATTTAGTGGGTACATTCATGGTTTTTGATATGGTGGGGAATGTTTCATATCATGTATCACTTCCACCACAACTGACATCGAAACATAACATGTTCTATGTATCAAAGCTAATAAAGTATTTATCTAATCCATCACATGTTCGGAGATGGCGTGATCATGAATTTGGGCCTGATTTATCTGTGACATAATAGCTAGTCATGATATTTGATTCACAGACCAAGGTATTTTGTGGGAGGAAGATACGTATGGTTCATGTTCTATGGCTGGATGGTTTTGATTCTCTTGAGATGTGTGATAGACAGGCACATATGAGAGAGTAATGGACACGTGTTTTTGACATGTATTCTATTAGTATTCTTTCTGGAAGTAGAAAGTTTTTATGGTTGAGAGGTGGGAATATCAATTTTTTAGGTATTCATAAACACATTTAAAATCAAGTTTTTGTGGGATTTCATTTGGGGTTGTTTAAAGTTTACATTTTAACTGTTTTTAAATTTATAGGCTAGTGCACAGTATGCACACATTTTTTTCAAATGGTGTGCCCCCTCATGTCAAACCATTAAGAATCTAGTATTAGTTTTTTCATAGTTCAAACTCAACTTGTTAGATTTTGTGACCCCTTTGAATAAACTGTGTAGCCCTTTATAATGGGAAAACATCCATGGCACACAATCTGGTCTAATTGTGTTGACTACCTTGGAAACCAATTTTGGACACTAATAAATCTGAAATAATTATTTTAAAATCTTGAAAAATCAAATTAGATTCTGAATAGAACATGAATGACCCTATATAAGTTATTTTCCGTTAGGGGAATTGATAACTAGGACATGGACCCCCAGACACCTTGTGAAAGGGATTTGAATTTTTAGGAACATCATTCAATCTTCTCCTATTTAGTGTCCTCACCCCAATCTCTATTTTTCATGATCTCTATTCTCCTCCATAGAGTTATGTAGATTCATATATATCTCTTTTTTTTCTAATAACCTCTATTTTCAGATCATAAACATCTTTTGGTCGCCATTTCCTTTATTTTTTTAATTATTGTCAAATCCCAATTACTGTTTGGTGATTCGAGATTTGTTGATCCCAAGGCAGGGGTACCATCATGATTCCCAATTTATGATAAACCTAAATTGATTTGTTTGGTTAAACATTTTTCAATTAAATGAAATTTTCTGATTTTATTAAATGTATTTCATTTTTATTTTTTAAAAACCCAAATCCATTGAATTGGGGGGGGGGGGGGGTTAAATTGGGTTTTTTCATCAAATTGGTAAATTCCCCAATTCTATTGAATTGGGGTGTGTCAGAGGAAACTTGATATAATTTAAATATTTTCACATAAATTTTGTATTTTATTGATGTTGTTTAAATAAAACTGTGGATATTGATGGTCAAAAATTGATTTGATAGAAATTTTTTAACAACTCCAATTGCATTGAATTTGATTTTAATTTTGATGATGATAGAATTTTTTAAAAATAAATTTGTTTAACTTACTTTTCAATGTGGATTTGAAAATTGAATAATGAAGTGATTTCACATTCCTAATTGTGAAAAAAGTATTACAAAGGGTTTTCATAAGAACAATATGGTTTTATCTTTGGAAAAGGTGTGTTTTTTCTGAAAACCCCATCGTGCGATTTAAATAGAAAATTTGAATATTTAATATACAGAATCAGATTTATTGAATTTTGCGCATTATTTAAATAAATTTTCCATCATTGATTTTTTATTAGAGAACAGGAAACCCTTAAGTAGTTAGTTAATTATTTTAAAACACTATATTATTTACAATGTTCCCAAATAAAAATATAGCATGTCATATCCCTTTAGGCGATGGTGATCAGTCATCTTTGACTGGCGCTCAAGGGGATATATGTATATATTTCTATGTCACCTTGAGTGTGTGGAGTCCGTTTGCGTGAAACTATGATACCTTCTTATTAATATGACGATGTTGTTCTCTTATATGTATTTCAAATGAATATATTCTATTATTGTAAATTTTTTCACATCCCTTATGAATTAGGTAATATTTTATGTATAAAAGTTTTTATTTAATCCTTTTTTGAATCATTCCATTATTTTAGAAATATTACATCACTTGAAAAGAATTGCCTTTTTTATAGTATTTCCATCTTTTGAAATGTGTAGCATGATTTTTTTTAATTATTATTCTCAAATTCAAGACCTATTTACTTGAGAATTGACCTAAAATTACTAGGTTAATTTAATATTGGCATTATATTATGGAATCGTTAGTTAGACCCTACTAGTTTTTTTAGATCACACCGTACATATGTCTTCCTGTTTTTATCAATTATATCCATCCAGTTATTAATAAAGGAAAGTCCCTACTAGAGGTGGTTCAAGATATTGATCCATGGACATAGAGAGTTGCATCCATTTAGAGTTGGGTAGTTTGTGTTCATGTTTTCCTAGAATTTTTTATTTTACATTGGCTTGTTTATACACGTTATACTTCTACTAAAAATTATTGAGTTGATTTTATTTTCCATGCATACCATATTGTAATTTTTTTCTCAATTATTGAGGCAAAATCATTCCCACAATCATTTTTTTATTCCATGTGCTTGTCTCCAACCCAATGGGATTATGAACACCTTTTAAACCAGGTTAGGGTCAACTCGGTTATCATGTTACCAGGGTACATAGGCTTGATCATGAAAATAATTTTCCTCTCACCTATAATTATGTTGTGGATTCTTATAAGCTACAAGGTGGAATGATTCCAAGAATTTTGTGATGCATTATTTGTATCAAAACATCGTATGGGTTATAATTCATCCTCCATTTGATGTAAAACCATTGAGGTGTACATGGCTATTCAAGAGAAAGCTGGACAAGGATAGTTAGGATTGTACGTATAAATAACATATATTGGCAGATGGGTTTAGACAACTTCAATTCATTGACTATGATAAAACCTTTTCTATAGTTTCAAAGTATAAATCCATCAAAATGTTTCATGTCATAACATCTTACCATGAATTTATGAATTGTAATAAGGATGTCAAAACATTTATCATTATGGGGAACTGTGAGGACTATGTGTATATAACATAACTAGAATGGTTTGTGACTCTTCGTAATTCTGTAAAGGATTGAATGTTATAGAGATACCTTTATTGAATGGATCAATTCATAGGCTATGATGGAACCTTTTCTCTAGTTTCCCTTTTTAAATCCATCAGATGTTTTATTATCATAACAGTTTACCATGACTCTATTATTTGGAATATTCTTGTTAAAACTATTTTAAATTAGGGGAACCATGTGGATGTTGTGTATATGTCACAACTATAAGGGTTTGTGATGCGAATTAATTCAAAATTGAAATGTAAGTTACATAGATACCTATATGGAATGTAAATAATCAATGTTATTGATAATTATATTTGATGATGCCATAAAATATTTAGGTTTCATTAAAAATGAATGTGATCCATATATTTATAATCAATGTAGTGGGAGTGATGTTTTTTGAATTGTAGTATATTTTAATGAAATATTACTATTATTTACATGATACCATTCACACAATGGGATACATCATGGTTGAGTTAGTGCATCTCCATGAAGTAATTAGGTGAAGTAGCCTAAAATCTAGGGATTAAGATAACTTGTGCTAGATCCAATAAAATGCATTGACTATGTCAAATTACAAATAATGACTAGGTACATAAGAGGTTCAATAAGTTAAAATAAATGTGGGTATTGTCTTTTGAGTCTCATGGTGTACAACATTCCATGAAAATGAGTCTTCAGGCAATATTAGGAAGAATGACAATGTGTATGATCCCAAACACATATATGATGGGATATATCATTTGTGACTTCTTATGTATGAGTCTTGATGTTTTCTATTCATTGAAAATTCATGAAATGTATTAAATTGATCTAGTTGTATAGAATTAACCTATTGATAATGTTATCATTATGTACAGATAGTAAACATAAGATATGTTCATAGTGTATGTAATAGAGGAAGATCTATTAATCCATTCATATGCAGATGCAAACATTCAGATATATCATAATGAATTTAATTCATAGTTATGATATGTGTTCAATCTAAATAGAGAATCAATGAGAATGAATATCTCAGAGAAGACATTTTTTATCGATTTTATAATGGATCCTGGTATATTGTGGCATATAAGGCATTTGGGTAAGTAGTTTATTGTTGGAAATTTTTCAAACTCATTCATCTAATTCATGGATTCATGAAACTATCATACTATGATATGAAAACACTACCATTGTTGATCTCTCTAATGAAACATGGTCACCTCAAATAAAAAAATCATGTACCTTGGGATTTTTATCCCATAAGAGATTTTTCTCAACAAGGTGAAGTTAATGTGAGCATACTATCAATGGAGTAAAATTTTTTGTACTCCTTGGTAACGGATCTATGTCGGAAGAGGTAAGAGTAATAGGTGATTACTAGTGTATTAATGGTTATTAAAAGTAGGCTATATTGATATTGGGAGTCTATTGTAGTCGGTTTCTCTAAATCCATCTTCAAAGTTCATTTTTAAATATATTAATTATTGATGAATTTTATTATCACGTCATTATTGTTCTTATAATTGACATTTTTATGTGATAATATCCTAAGAATATATGCCACACATAAATTTCATAGAAGTTATCTTCTATGATGAAAACCAATAGGTGCTATGATAGAATTATTGAATATATAATCAATACTTAGATGATATAATTTCTTTGGACACAAAATATATAAATTATCAAAGGTCAATAGTCATAGGACATGGAGTCACCCTCTCATATTGTGTTAACGTGGTAATTTCTCATTCATGAGATTATGTGATTGAGACCCTCCAATATGAAATCAACTTTTAGATGTGTGATTGGGTTTTTATATCTACAAATATCGGTTTTAATCCATAAACAGTATTATTATCATTAATACATACCATTAGTCATTTATATTATTGTTCGGAATAATAATGTGATGAATTATTGTCACATGAATTTTGTATATATAGGGTGGAAAAAATGAATATTATATTAATGGATAATGTTAGAAAATGATATCGCTTTTTTTAAATAGTGGATGTTCGTATATCAGTCCCATTAATGGTAATTGAACAACCTAGATAAATTCATATCCATGGTGTATTGTGGTAATGCTTGTTTCTATAATGTCAAAGAAATAATCATCTAACACATAGAGTGATGACCCAATTATGAAACATCCTCAATTATAGATATCACAACAAAGGAATTAAATTACATATTTAGCATTTATAGAGGTTTTATGTCATTATATCATTAATAAATTTCTCTATGTGTGCCATAGCATGTTTATTTATTCTAACCATGGCCTTTTTGTGTCTCCACCAATTTCCACTATGAAAGAGGCATGCATGGTTACATACTAAACGTATCGTTAATATATATTAAATTCAATTTTTAATTTAAATTGTTGTGAGAAATATTATTCCAACTTTATAGTTTAATAGTTATTTGGAAATGATTGATCACCAAGATTGAATTATTAGTTATTCAATAAAATAATTGGGTTAAATAATAATTATAAATATTTATGTACATGGTTTGGAAAATATCATATTTCTTATATTTATAAATAAATAATGAATTGATATGTGATTGTAAATAAATAATAATTATTCATGGTTTGGTGAATGCTGAGGAGGATAATAGACTGAGAATAATGGTCTAATTTGAAATTATATAAATGATATTTATATATTCTAATGTGATGAGGATTATAAGTGAATAATAATTATATTATTATTAAGGCTTGAGGTTATCTATGAATTAAGTAATTAGAAATGTTCTTGTTTGTAAATTATCATCCCTAATCCATATATATATATATATATATCTAATTATAACACATTCTTTGACACTCTAGTTGTTTATAATGAATAAATTTAAGCTCTCTCAATCCTACGAGATTGATCTAGAGATCTAGAAATCTATCTCCCCCCACCTCTCTTATGAAATTTAGATAAAACCAAGAGTTCTTCATACTTAATGATTAATTTTACTACAATAAACCATCAACAATGAAATTAACTAGGATTATTTATGATCATAGAAAAATATTCTATGAAAATTATTATAAATTGTGGTGCACATGTCCATTAACACTACGGGTATTTTTTATTTGGATATTGAAGCATAATGATGGAAAGATAACATCAGGTCAATTAGATCATCAAATAATAGATAATTAAAAGTTCATTAAATTCATGATCTTCATATGTATTAATTTTAAATTACATGTGAATATCCTCCACATCATTTTCTTGTATTTAATCTATTAATGATATATACACATTATATTCACCTTGATGTTAATATTTCTGTAAATAAATGAATATTCATAAATTTAGAATAAAAATTGTATTTATCCATTCCATGAAGATGCTTCCACCACTACAAAGACCTATTGTTACAAATTTTTATTCACTTCTTATAAGACCCATGGTGTTTATTCCCGTGGTTATCACATATTTTAAATACCCTACTAATGTTATTCCCCTATGTAGTATTTTTCATCCGTTGATGATCTTATGAACTCCACTTCTCACAAATTACCATTAAAATATAAATCCTGGATAACTCATTTTCCAGATTAATAGTTCTTGAGACTGCATCCTTGTATGATTAAAATATCACATAGACCAAATCCCTTCAAATGTGAGGCATTAACCCATTAAATATATGATAAATATTACATTCCAGTCTACATATTCCACAATATTCATATATAAGCATTTAAAGTTGACTAGATACACATAAACATTTTCCTTCTCCTTTTATATATGTTTCAAAAACTGTCTTCTCCATTTATTCTCACTGATCATGATGAAAGTATTTCTCATAAAATTTATCACTGAATATTCCCTATTGAATGAAATTTATTTTATCTTCCTAAATAGTTTTTTGAATCAATGAGATACATTGTTCTGAAACTCCATTGAAAAGAAAGACCGCGAAGATGACTTTTTTCATTCCACTAAATTCGAATGAAATAAATACCATCTTAAAATATGTAATATATTTTTCATATAATAATATAACATATTACCATCAACCCCATATTCATTAACTTATTCATGGTGAATATTCTAGAATTGAAAACAAGTGCGGATATGGTATGCAATCCTCCAGATATTCATTATCTTTTTACAATTACATAAACATAATTATCCCATGATATCCTTGTACACAATTCATTTTCTTTTAATTTTTCAAGAGTATTACCTAGAAATAATGATGGTTTTAATAGTATATGTTATATATAACATGGATCCTTTAATTATTTTTCATAAGATTCCTAGTAAACATTTTCTTATAGAAACTATATAATCCATGAATCAGGATACTAAGATTCAGTTTTTATATTATATTATGGGTACAAAATAAAATAGTTTTTATGGGATTCTATAATGACATAGAATTTTATCAATGGAATTCCATATTAAAATTATGTCATCACATATATAATCCCATAAAAACAATATTCTCATAAATTAATAATAAGACATTATCCAATAAAATAAACCAATCATAATAGAAAATACTATAGTGAAATAATAAATAGAAAATAAGATAATAAGAATGGTAAAATTTTGAAATGCTCAACCCATTAAAATGATTGCACTCATGAAAAAAGTAGTAGAAATAATAAATAGTGTTAGTAATATAATATTCATTTTTAATGTTAACATTTGTATATAACCATCATAGAATTTATATGTAAATGAATAATTAAATAAATAATTGATATTTATAGAAAATAAGGAAACTGTATCATTGAAATTGTAACATGAAAATTGAAATAATGAATTGGCCATTATGAATATTAATCAGGCCCATAAAACATTAACATGTCCAATGAATATATAATTAAAATTTTGGAATCTTGTAACAAAAAAATTATATATTTATATCACTATATTAGTAAATAAAAGTTTTTAAAATGAAAAATTCATTGTTTGTATTTTATAAAACATAGATTTTTATTTACAAATTTATAATTACTATAACGATTTAAAATAAAATATGGTTTCATAAAATAGAATCATAAATTAATATTTGTTTATCATAATAATAATAAAAAAAGTTGTTACATTAATTGGTTTTTCAAATGCATATAAAATCAAATATAACATTAAAATTGAATTTTTCTTAATAAATGATTATTTTATTTAAAACAAACATTAATTATATTTAGATAGTTTTTTCATAAACTCGAATCAATTTTTTAAATATAAATGTTTCAAAATGGTTAGGTATAATTTTTGGTACCTTTCTAAAATATTTCATGTTTTACTGAATAGTGAAATACCGAAATTTACGGTATTTAAATTCATAAGACAAATACAATAATTTTTTAGCCAGGGATGATGTATGTACCCATTAGTTCTAACTCTTATGAACAATTTAGTACATTTAATCATAATAATTAATACTATTTATTATCTTGATCCAAAATAATAATCTAATGAAAAAACTAATAAAAAATTCTTCTCTATCCCTTATAAATACCCCCAATCACCACCCCTTCCCCTCACACCTTTTAAACATTGGATATTTCCATTATTCATACCAATTAATCTCCCACACCTCTTAACCACATTATGGAATTTAGGGTCTAACAAATATGCTAATTTTATATTCCTTAAAGAGGTTCTCAATGTGTTGATATTGAAGAGGTAAAATCAACCTTATTTATATTTTAAATTTTCTCTTAAATCTATGTTATCCTCACATTGCCTATCGTAAGTGGATTAATTAATCCACTATCATTAAGATAATATAATTTTTTTAAATGTAATATCCATCATCAATTATCATCTCTCCTCCTTTTATTCTAAAAATGAAAACATATTCCTCGAAATGTCGATTCACCAGCTTCATGGAAGACAAGTCATCGTATTCCATTACACCCTTCAAAGTAGTTCATAATACAATTTTTATGGTTAAATAATAGTAAAAAATTTATATTATAAAATATATCATGATTTTGATCCAATATATAAACATAATATTAAACATAATTATTCATGTCCACGGTTTTTGTAATACCACCAAATTAGACTAATCATTCATCATTAATATTTTATCTAATAAATCATACCGATATCATAAAAAATTAATATATGTAAAAATTTTGAATTATGTATGATTATTAATACCATTTCATTCATCTTATTGTTTTATTATTCAATTCAACATGAACTCTCATTATTATACTCCAGTGGAGCGACTATAAAACCATGAAATGAAAAATTCCAGAATAATAACATTGAACACTAGAATCCATAAAAATTACTATAAATATATTCAATAAAATTATAATAAATAATCACTATATGTGAACGATCCAATTAAGTGATTAAAATATATAATTTTAATATCTAGGGAACATAGTGCAAGTGTGGAACACATTCATACATAAGGTAAAGGATCCCTCTCAACCTTCATTTTTCCTTTGGTTTATGCTTTCTCTCTCATTATCACAATGTAATTATTAATTATTCTATATACATATTATAATGTTTTTATGTGTAATAAAAATATATATCATGTCTAATTCAATCTTATTTTGAGGGTGAAATGCGTGTTTTTAAGGATCCCTTATCAATTCTCCCCAATAAGAAATCCTATTTAAATTTATCTTCCTCAGTTCATACCCATTTTCAAGTAATCTCTATAATCCATTTAATACCACCATTATTTTTATAAAATCATTAATTTAATCCTGATAATTTTTCTTAGTTCATTTTTGGTTTTATATAAACAATTTTTCCTTTGTCCTCTTTAAATAGATTTTAATATTTTCCTTTAAAACGAACAAACGTTACTCATTTATAATGTTTCTTATAGACACTTATTAAATTATTTAATCTAGTTAGAAAAAAATATTCATGATATGTTCATATTTCCCAAAAATTATTTAATCCCCTATTACATCGATTCTATTATTATACGCCTTTTTTATTCCTTGTGACATGATTATGATACTCATTTCCTTCCATGGGTAACCCTTATGTTTATTCATTATGCATGATTTTAATGTGGCACACATATTCCAGAACACATTATGATGAGTGTACCTGGATAGAACTCCAATACATTGGGTGGTTTTTAGACTCATTAGATGTTATTAATGGGATTAGGGATTAAACCTAATCTATTAAGGGACTTTTCCACCATGGGATGTAATCTTGGTAGTTAGCACCAACTCATGTTTATGTCATGTTATACATTCCTGCCACATTTCAATATTTCCATGATGACATGATATCATGTAATATATGTTAGGATTATATTATTTAATGAACCATTCTTTTTTATTTCATAGTGGTATGCCCTCTAATCCATGTGCTATTATTTATTCTTATGTTTATTCCTTTGCTGTGAATTTTTGCATTATCCCTTTTATCTATGAATCCTTTAGGTTATCCTATGAATATGAATGAACTAAAAGGAATTTAGTAGATCATTATGGATGCTTAATAAAAAAATTTTTTGTTATGGTTCCATGGTTTCACTTTTATGTTCCAAATCCTCCATAGACATTTGACTTTACGATCCTGAGTTTGAATTTGATGATTATTTATTATTATAATCATTTGAAAATATATCTAATAGGCTAGGGTCTCTATAGTTGGTATCAGATCATGTTGTATTTATATTTGGTGATTAGTTATTTTAATAATTAGTATGAACACTAGGGATATGTATATCACCATAGATAATCTATATTGAATCTTAGTGTATAACAAGTCAGTATATACATTCCTTTTATAAGTGTGTCCTTCTATGTTCAAAAATTCTATTTAATATGCTTACTATCTACGTATTCAAGCCCCCAAATTCAATTTCATTTATTTTTTTATATAAGTGTTTAACTAATATAATCCATGCTAAAAATAATTGTATTATTAAAATCTATGATTTCACTAATGATAAGCCAAGCCCAATTGGAATGGTAACCCAAAACTTCATGACAGTCCTGGCTCAACTGGCTGAGATAATGAATAATAATTATATTCATGTGGAACACCCTCATTATCGTAATGGAATAATTTCATTTAATATTTTTTTTGATAATGGACTATTGTAACACGCCATGATTTCATGGTAAGTTATTTTCATTAGTATAACTAAATTGCTTGCGCTACACACAACATCGAGTTTGAGCGCACCACAACATTCCAAAAAAGCCGTTATGAATATTAATAACCACTTTTTAAAATTATATAAATTTTAGTTCTCAAAATGGACATCCATTTTGGATTTTGAATATCGAATTTAACTTAGGGTGAATTTTTGGTATTTTTCTGAAAACATTCAATTTCTTATAAATAGTGAATAACACCGCGTTATTTGTAAAAACAAACTTTTTATTTTAATAATTAGTTATTTAATGTATATTTATTTTATGTTAAAATAGATACATAATACATATAAAAGTGAAATTTAATTCATTTTAGTCATTTTTTAATAATTTTAGATATATAAAATTTTATTGATCTTTTTACAGTTTTTTATCCACCTCTTAAGAGCATTTGAAAATTTTCCAAAAAAAACCAAATTTTACCACTTCATTGAGTTGAATGTCAAATATTTGAGAGACACTATTTATATCAGTATGTCAAATGTGGTTTAATATGAAGAAAATGATTTTTGGTGAATAGTAATTTTTTACATTTATTTCACACGGTTAAAAGTAAAAAGGGTAATTAAAGGTAAAAGAGATAATATTAATACCCTAACATATGTCGTAATTCTATTGGATAAGTGTAATTAGACCAGAAACAACATTAGGAATAAAATATGATCCTTTGGGTCCAAATGGATTATATTAGGACATTTATTATTATTTTATTTAAAGAAGAGTTAAACGGTTAAAACCCAACATTAATAACCAAACCATTTTTAATATAGGGTTATACAATATATATATTCGAGTATAAATATTCATTATAAAGATATAAAAATATCCTACCTAATGGTGTTTTATTTATTATATTTAGACATTAAATAATTTACTTTATTTATGACATAATGATTATGTGGTAATTACCTTATTAATGAATGATTACATTAATTTGTATTATAAATTTAAAAATAAATCTAATTTGATACTTTTAATGAATTACACTAATTTTATAGGTTAATATTACATGTATGGGTTGATTAAATAAATTTTATTCAATGTAAAATTGATATTATTAATAATAAAATAAAATACCAAATAGTGCGAAAATTGAAATAAAAGAGTTTTAAAAAAATAGTATTTTATTAATTGATATTATTTTCCTATAAATATATGGTTTTGAAAAATGGATATATAATATTATATATGTCATTAATGAACCATTTTAGGTTATTTTTGAAGTTTATAGCATGTTTAATAACTATATAATATAAAAATACAAGGAGACATTGTAAATGTCAAACAATTTAACTAAGAGTTAAGTCTAAAAGATAAGATTAATATAGTGACCAAAACCTACCTATAACCTATTGGTTGAGTGTTTTTGGACCCATACCCACATTAGAATCGAAATAAATTATTTTTGAGCAATTTTAAGCCGAAAGTTGTTTTATTATAAAATAATATTTCAATCGTTTCCTAAGGAGCCCCTCAACCCTCATATAAAAGGGCAAATACACATCTCTCAAATTTACACCTTCAATGCTATTTGGATCAGCCAAACCCTACCCAAATTTACTCTAAACTATCCTCCATTAATTCTAGAGGGAAACCATTAGTCAGAAAGCCAACCTATGGATCCCTTTTTATCAAATCAAAATCAATATCCCAAAGAAGAGGTAAATATTTCATCACTTCTTTCAAGTCCTTTTCTTATTCCACTTCCTCAAACATTTTTGTTTCCATTATGAAATAATCACACCATTATATTCAATATATTATGATGTTATTATAAAAATGGCACAATTATATTAATTATTCTGTCCATCCTATTAATGACAAAGTCAGCATACGTGCGTATGTACGGATTACCGTCTCCACGTCGTGCTGTAGTTTGTTATTCAAACACTTCATCATTTTAATGGGTATAATAATGAGTATAAATTATTTAAATAATAAATATGACATGTTAATTATTATGTATATATGACATATCATCCAATTATGTACTATTTTAAGATCAAAATAATGATATTGTCACTCGTGTGTATGTACGGATTACCGTCTCCACGAACGGGATGAGATTTATTCCCCACCATATCCATTCAAAAAAAATACATTTTAGGTTTAAAAATATTGTTTAAGAAATTAATATGATCCAAGATATGAATCAAACCCATATTATCTAAAACAAACACTGTATATGTATCACAATATATAAAAGAAAATGATTCTGTTAACTCCCTAAGCGACGATAAGACTAAAATATTATTAATAAAGACACATTATAAAATAATATATGATATCAAATTTATGTATATGATTCTTTTATTATTTCATAAAAATGAATTAATAATCATACATGAGGTTAATGTACCCTCGACGAATGAAAATTACAATGTTAGGGGTTTCTTTTCTCACTCTTATTTTCGTGAGATTTCTATTGTTCACCATTTATTTATTGCATTTGGTGTATTGTGTACTACCAACTAATATATATTATCATGATTCTACTAATATTAATATTATTCTATGATTATTTTTTTGGTTATTAACATTTTTTCATATGACTCGATTGATTACAATGTGGTAAGTAATTATTATCTCATTTTTTATTTCATTGAGATGCAATCTATATTAGCCTCTATTTCATTTTGTGTGGTGTATGTACTACCCATGTTTGTATTCATGGTGTAATATACATTAATTTATGTGTATTTACATCTTCATTGTTTATCCTTCTTTCATGGGTTTTTTATTTTGTATGTTACCAATTTTGTAAGGGAATTTCAAATTTCAATTTCCACCGATTGGTCTTTACAGATACTTCATTGATTATTTTACTCCATGATTATTTTTAGGATCATTATTTATTATTTATATAGTAATTTCTACTCGTCTTTACGTGTATGTACTTTGAATACACATATTCACTCCATTGATAATTTCCCAAGTCACTCGTATTATCATGATAAGTGTAATCTTAACTCAATTTCCATTCATTTGGATAAACATCCATGTCATTGGTGTTGTTTTTAAAAGAATATGTGAGAATGTACAGTGATTGATTTACCACTAACATCAAAAAATATTGAGTGTATATAAATTTTTCACACACAATTATGTTATTGATTTCTCCATAACCTATGGATATAGTCTTTATAAGGGACATTATCTCAATTTACATTCCATTGTTATTTCTTTGTTATTATGCACCAATTCACTTTTCTATGGGGTAGATACTATCCTTTGACATAGTATATCATCAAGTATTTTTGTCTGTTGATATTATAATGTTTTTATTACCTCAATTGTTTGTATTCAAGTGTGTCTCATTTGGTTGGAAACTCTAACTAAAATATCTTTTCTAAATTCTTTGATGATTTATTCTTTTAAATATTTCTCATTAATGTCCATGCTATAAAAATTGTTTTATGTTTTTATTTATATGGAAATAAATGTTTTAAAATTAAAATTAATTTTACTTGTTTCATAGTGGAATGGAACACTTTGATTCAAATCTCTATTTTAAATGGCTTCTTGATAAATAGTGTGACTTTTAAATGTTTTCATGAAAAGGGGGGATATTTCACTCAAATAGTTTTGATTATTTTTTTTCATCTATGTCAATATCGTTTATTATTCTTGATTGAGGTTAATTTATTATAATAAAATCATCCATTTTGTATTTAATTTGTTATTTTTGACTGTGGATGTGCTATTTCTATACATTTCATAGTTTATAGATAATGCATAGACATTCATATTGTATTTTTAATATAAATGTTTTTGTTATGTTTCAACCATTTCAATTAAGAATGAATTACACTTAGTAACTAACTAGTGGATCACACTATATCTCCATGATGAATTCGTAGGTCTCACAAGACAAACTGGTGTCTTGGCATAAGGCATTGACAAAATCTTCTTTGTAGTCTTGGAACGAGGCCACAACTATGTGGTTATGTAGTCTGACATTATGCATTCCATCATTATTAAAGAGGAGATTGATATTTCATGTAATTATTCAACTAGTAGATTATCCATGTGAATATGTATATGTAAATATTTCATTTTTTCTTATCCAAAAAAAGTTGAAGTTCAAATTGAAAAGGCTTTTGTTTTATTCTTATACATTGACATAAATGTTTATTTATGAATGTTTTTGCTATATTGTTATCCTTACTGAGCATCTAAGATCACCACTTTCTATGTTCCATTTTTTCTAGGATGTGAAAATGTATTTTATGGTTGGCTTGTAGGGATAGGATAAAAATATAAGTGTGTTGGGGGGGGGGGGAATGTTGATGATGTTTTTATTTGATGATGTAATGTAAATATTATGTGTGTATCTAGTACATCTATGTATAATAAATTGATTGATCTTTTGGGACATGATCGCTTGTATCATTCCAATGTTATGTAATAATTCCCTGACTCATGGTAACATGGGTCGGGACATTGGAGTTGGTATCAAAGTAATTTTATTATAAACCTTGGAAGCTAGATTTAGAAAACACAGATTTGAAAACACTAACCTATGATATACTTTGAGTATTATTATTGAAGAACATCCAAAATGTTTGGTAATGTAGATATTTTGTGGGTTTCTCAAGAAATACATCACTATTGGGATACGAGCTGGTAGAGGTGGTTGTGGTACAGTTGTACCTAGGAGTGAAAACATTAAAAAGGACTTTTTAGACATGACCTGAGTTATCCGGGTACATGAAAAGGGGTCTTGCTGGACTCTTGGTTAAGACAATCTGGGGGGATATGCTTAGGATAATTCACATGTTCTTTATAAATGATTTTGAAGAATTTTAATATTAGATGACAATAAATAATCTTGGTTAATATTAATGTTTTTTATATTGAATATAAGGAGGTATGAAATTATATAAAGGATTTTAGGACTCACACTATGCTATCTTATGTTAGTCAATGGCTTGATTCCAAGGACGTCAGAGTAACATTGATCATGATGTACAAGGTGTCCACAATCATCGAAATGAGCAACGATATGGAATTTTGATAGGTGTTAAATGATATAATGTTTTTTGGTTTGAGTGGATACTCAATAGGTGAGGGGGGTGAAATGAGTTCCAATTAAAAATTTCTGTTAAATAGATTTCTATTAAAAATCCAAAAATTAAATATCAAGCTAAATTGTTGTGAATTTATAATATAGTAAAGGTTCGGTTAGGTTCTCATGAGATTGATTATTTCTTAGTTAACATAATATGAAGATTAATTAACTTTTGAAACTAACATAATTCTTTACAATAAATACAAACACATTCTAGTTTAACTATCAGAGTAAATTTAAAATAGATTTTTATTTCAAAGTACATAGCAGTGGAATATTCTATATAGTTTATAAAAAATTAATAAGCAAAATAGTTTTAGCAAAGAGGATGTGTCTGATGCTGAGAATTATTCCTCCCATATAGTTTATATAAAATTATATCCACACCCTGAATCAAGGTTTACAATAGTACTCCGACTATCCAGGTACTCATATCTCTACCGCTGTTATTCGTGGGAAAAACAATAGCACACATGTTATCCAGCTCACACATGACCTCAACCACTATCTAAAGTAGTATATAAGAGTATAAATGAATAATTGAGTGAGGATTTATTAATCCTCCTGTTCAGCACAGGGGACAGTGTGTGTCTAAAAATATTGAGCACACACACTGCTCAAAATGTAAACAAATGAAACACAATAGAGCTAAAAAAGAGAGTTGAGTTTAGAAAGCTCTACTTTTTTTGAGTGATGTTCTGGACTCCTCAAATTGATTTCAATGAAGATTTTGAGTCCATATATAGATGATTAATGGAAAACGGAGTGTCATTGTTCTGTTCCTTCACATCCATTGTAGGTTTTCAGCTCGAGTAAGAGAGTATTCTTTGTAATACTTGAGATTCTTCTATGAAACACCAGCTTGATGTGTATGACTGTTCTTTGAGTTATTCTCGTGTTCAACTTTTTTGATATTTAGTTTAGGTGTCACACACTTTCATGTGTATTCCTATATTTTTCTTCATTGGCTTGATCTTCCTTTCATACCATGATCTCTGGTAATCGAAAAGATTACCTTTTTATAGGTACGAGGTATGGTTCTTGAAATTACAACCACTATCATTAATTAATATCAGGTGCATTAAAAACATAAAATATGATTGTTTCTAAATAAACAAATAGAAATTGAGTTTAGAGAAATTGTAATTTATTTTCATCGGTAGCTCTTATTATCAATGAGATTTTACTAGTAGCTCTTAGTATCTGTGGGCTTGTATCGGTCGCTCATTTTATCATCAGTTCCTTCTACCGGTAGCTCCTTCTATCCGTAACTCCTCTTATCAATATCTCCTTTTATCAGTATCTCCTGTTATCATTAGCCTCTTATATCAGTATCTGTTACATTTTATAATGGTAGATCTATGTATCAGCAGCTCTTTCTATCATTATATGTTATGCATATTGGTGACTATTCTGTATTGGTAGACTTTGTAGCAGTAGCTGTCTATCTGTATTAGCAGACTTGTATTGGTATTTGTTTGTCTGTATCAGCAGACTTGAGCATACTGGTATACTTATTCTATCGGTAGCTCATGTGTAATGGTAAATATGTATATACCGGTGACCTTATCCATATCAGTAGATGTCCATACTAGTGTACTTAGCCTTATCGGTAGCTGTGTACCTAAGACCTTTGTATTAGTAGGTGTTTGTATCAGTGGAATTTGAATTTGTATCAGTGGACTTCATATCAATAGTAGCCTTTCTGTCTGTCTGTTTGTATTAGTAACTATGTATCAGTGACCCTTACTTATCGGTAGACTATTCTATTAGTAGCTCTATATTAGTGACTCAAAAGGATATCACATTTCTATTCTATGCAAATCATATCCAGGTTGAGTTAGAATTATATCAAAGTATGTATAAACATAAATAAATATTTATTAACATATTACAATGATTATTTTTATTGTTTTTTTGACATAATTTATTATACATATAAGATTATAAACACATATTAAAGAATAATTGAGATTATCAAAACATATTAATGCCTGATTGGGATTATCAAAACAGGTGAGGTCAACAATCTCCCACTTTAGTATAATCTCAAATTATGGTATCATGATCCCAAAATAATCATTAAGATAGCAGTATAAAATACAATGAGGCACGCTTTTCAGTGTGAGTAATGATATTTTCAAATATATCAGAGAAAAAAGTAGTGCATGAAGATGTATCAGAGGTAAAATTAGAAAATAAATGTACCATAGGTATGAAACTACTGTATTAGATATATAAAAAAAATGTACCAGAGGTAGAATTATATTATTCTCATATGCCATATTTTTCATATTTCTTCAAATGTTCTTATGATCATAGTTCTCCCACATTAATATATTTCATCCACTTTGTGATTAGGAAAAAGTAGGAAACAAAGGATTGGATAAGTAAATGAAGGGAAAAGAGAATAAGATCATATGTATTTATTGGGGAAAAAAGATACCAAAAAATACAAAAGTGATTCAAAAAAAGTATAAGTGATTCCTATCAAATGTTCTAGACACTATTTAATCCACCTCCTAAATGTCCACTTTTGATTTAGCTTTGGGTTCAGAGGTAGACTCAGGAATGTGAATTCTAGAAAGAACCCCTGGTGGTTGCGAAATAGAGACTGCTCCTATCCCGTAGTGTGTAATTGTTGGAGTAATCAATGGTGTAAACCTTCTAATATCCTAAGCCTGTGTCATCTGAGGAATGGAGGAAATCTGATCCGAGGCTGGTTGAGATAGAGGAGCAATGATAAGAGTACTATCAACATGAAAAAATGGATGAAATATATTCCTAAAGTCCATTATAATTCCTCATCCTCTCTCCAATGCCATGATAATGTCATCCTTGTTCTCCATAATCTTGTCTAGAGTAGGAGTCAAATCCCTGACATTTATTACTTGTTCTTTGAAATCCTTAGTGACTGGGGGTAGTTTCCTGTTTTCAAATAGAAGCTTGAAATTATTGTTCAACTAATTCTTAGTGTAGATCATTTGGAAATATAAATATAGTTTGTCTCTGACCTATTTTTGAGAAGCAGTGGCCTCTCACATAAAATTCTGAACAATTTTCCCTATATCGCTAGTTGTAGTCACCACTTTGGTCAAGGCAGAAGAGTCTACAGAGCCACTGGTAGAAGACTAACCAATCTCGTCTCTCATCATAGATTGAATATAATCAATATCCAAAGACGTCTTGAAAGAACATAAGGGTAAATCATTAAAGAAAACTATTCCCATAAATGATTTAGTCATCCCACATATGAGTTTTTTCATAAGATTATCCTAGGTGCTGACATGTTGTTCCATGGATTTTTAAAATTCCTCAAAAACTGATACCATTTGTCCAACTACACTCTTCACAAAATCCGAGTCATTGTCTTATTTTCATTTAGAGCTCATATAAGACTCCACGAAGATAATTGATTTCTTTAGAGATACAACATCCTCTACCAATCTTGTAATATGATTCTAGCAGGTCTTCAAATTATCAAAAACACCAGTTACTAATTCAGTCATCACAGACTGAATAGAAAATACTAAAGAGGTTTACATTCTTTTCATTTCTTCCACAAAATTGGCCTGGTGATCAAACATCAACTGGTTTAAATCATATTTTCATACCATTCCCTCAAGTAAAAATTTAGAAAGGATACTATAAGAGACATGATGTCTAAATATGGGTGTCTCATCATTTGAATTAGGATAGTCCATCCTAAACACTACAAAACCTCGGTCCTCTGCCCAGTCTTCAATTTCATGAGTGACTAAAATAGTGCCAAGTCTGGTAGGATTCTCCCTCTCAATCAGTGCATTCTCAAGTATATGTATAGAAACAGCAGCCTAAGCAGGAAGCTCTTCCTCATAAGAATCCTCCACAATAATATCAATTTCTCCAACAGGTGGATCATCAGGAATATTTGTAGGTCTGTCTACTTCACGCACATCTTCAATAGGGATTGAGGAGTTCCCAATCAGTGGTCTCAGACTCAAGCAGGCAGAAACATATGATTCAATTTCAGATTCTTCATCTTCCTCATTCACTTGAGCAGGCTGGTCTTCCACATCAATAGGGACTTAATCATTGCTTACTCCCAACAATGTTTCCTTTCCAGAAGATATAATTTCAGAAACAGGACTTGGAGGCATGTTTGGATCCCTTACATCAGCTACATAGGTATCCTCCTCATCACTATCATCACTATACAGATGTTCCACTCCATTAAATCCTAGAACTGGATCCCTCACATCCTTAATCCTAGAAAGATGATCTGCATGATTAATATTATTATACAACATATCATAATAACTTACCCATTCTCTTCTCCATGGATTCCAATTGATCTTCATTTATTTACAAATGGTTTTGGTAATACAAATGTTTTCTTTCATAACCACTATCTCCTCTTGAGACATAGCCACACCTCTTTCCTTAATCATCAAAGAGATCATATTTGCAAAGAATAGAGCATTTTTTTTTGACTTTGTCAAAGTCAAATATTGAATTTGAATCAAAATCTTTCTACATAGATTCACCTTAACACCATGTCATAGAAGAAGCAACAAATAAATATCTTGGTATTTCTAATTTGCAATGTCCCCACTGCATGGACATATCACATGTTGAATGAACATGAACAGTAACCGGTTCTCTCAATCCATTTCTGTAGAAACTACTATTATTGGTGTACCATCTTATTTTAATTCTTCCAATGAATCTTCATACTCAAACATTTCACTAGTAGGAGGTATTTATTTTGAGAAATAACCAAACTCTCCTTCAAGTGTAACATTCAGGAACTCAGCCCACTAAATAAAACAAAAAGATATTTTACAGCCCTTCACTACTGATACCATCTTGTTCTCAACTTCTGATTTCTCAAAACAAACAAACTCATAGAATTATTTTACCATATTTGGATAATGAGGACCATTGTTATTCAAGAATCACTATACCCATTTTTGATCCTCCAATACTACAAGAACTAAACACTTACTGTACATCAACCATTCTACTCAAATCTCATTCTCAACTACTATTTTCTTTTGAATGTGATGTGGATCTGCAGGTTTCTTCACCTCACATCCACCATTGGACTCTCATTTCAGTCTCATGGCATTCAACTCATCATCTTTTTTCCAACTGTTGGTATCTTCACTTTTTCCATTCTACGAATCGCAAGTCTTAGGGTTTGATGATTTTTGAGCTAAGGATTGACAGTAAAGGGTTGGAGGTGGAAAGGGATAAGGTCAAGAATTATTTTTTATCATTCAGGAATAACAAAATAAATAAATAATGTATAGTAAGTATAGTACAGATGATAAAGATTCCGGTAGCTAAAGATACAAAATTTTAAAAACAAAGCAACCTAACCGTAATAAATACCGGTGAAAATTCAAAATAGTGAGGTATATCAGTGAGGTTCATACCAGGGAGGTATAACAATGTTGTTCATACCAATGAGGTATATCAGTGTGGTTATTGTTAATGGTTAGGATTTTAACGGTGAGGTTTCTAACTGTGAGGTTTATAACTGTGAAGTTTCTAACGGTGAGGTTTCTAATGGTAGGGTTTCTAACTGTGAGGTTTCTAACATACAAAGTCTATCATTCCTAACTCATGTCCAATATAACCTAACATATCTGCTCTTAATGGATTGGTGAATATGTTAGATAATTGATGTTCAACACCAATAAATTCGAGAGTAATATAAATTTTTTGGTAATGATCTCTCAAAAAGTGGTGCATTACATCATTGTGTTTGGTCCTAGAGTTATATACATGGGTTTTTGAGATAATAATTGCACTAGTGTTATCACAGTTTATAGACACATGTCTAAACAGATATCCATAGTATAATAAATTAAATTTCATCCACAGAATTTGTGCACACCAAATACTAGCTGCAATGTATTCTACTTTTGTAGTATACAATGCAATAGAGTACTGCTTTTTACTACACCATGATACTAAGGACTAACCAATAATATGACATGTTCCTGAAGTTTTCTTTCTATCTAAATTGCAACCAGAAAAGTCATCATCTGAATAACTTATTAAATCGAATTATTTTCATTTTGGATAGAATAATATTATGTTTTTAGAATGTTTAATATATTTTTAAATTCTTTTAACAAAAAGAATGTGTGACTCTTATAAATTAGCTTCAAATCCAGCACACATACACACACTAAATATAATATATGGTCGACTAGCAGTAAGGTAAATTAGACTCTGTATAGTATATCTATAGTTGGTTTGATCCACTAGTTTTCCAGTTTCATTAGCATCCAACTTACAACTAGTACACATAGGTGAATCACTTTCCTTAATAATATCTAATCCAAATCGTTTTAAAAGATCTTTTGTTTATTTAATTTGATTTAAGATTATACCATTTTTCTTTTTGAAGAACATGAAATCCAAGAAAATATTAGAGTTATCCAAATAAACTCAATTAAAATTAATTTTTTATACTCTTAAAAAATCAATACAAAAAATATTTTAAGAAGATCCAAAAAATAATACCATCAACATAGATTTTTACTATCAAAACATCATTGGAATTTCTTTTGATGAATAAAGTTGGATCAAAAATCCATTTAGGAAACCCTTTTGATATAAGAAAACTACTAATTCTATCATTCCAAGCTCGTGGAGCTTTTTTTAGACCATATAAAGCATTAGAAAGCTTAAAAACACGATTTGGAAAATAAGGATTTTTATATACAAGTGGTTGTTCAACAAAAACATCTTCATTTATAAAACCATTTAGAAAAGGACGTTTAACATCCATTTGATATAACATGAAATTCGAATGAGTAGCATAAGAATGTAGAATCTTAATAGCTTTTAATCTAGCTATAGGTGAAAAGGATTCCTCATTGTCTATTACTTCTTGTTGACTATATCCTTGTGCAACTAGTCTTACCTTGTTTCTTATGATATTTCTTGATTCAAAAACCTTATTTCTAAAAACCTATTTAGTGCCTTTGGTTATAGTTGACTTATGTCTATCAAATAAACCCAGACATTGTTCTTGTCCAATTGATTTAATTCTTCTTGCATAGCCATTACCCAAAATTCATCATTGATTGCATCATTGATAATTTTAGGTACTAACATTGAAAGAAAGGCTTGATATTCAACCTGATTTCTTAGGGAAGATCTATTCTGTGTCCCTTTATCATGATTACCAACAACATCACCTAAAAGGATTATTCTTTAGAATACTAGTTGATCTAGTAAAGGTAGGACTAGAAATTTCAGGTTATTCTCTATGCTCGGGTTCACCAGAAGTTGATTCTGGAATATTTCTAGAATTGGTTGTCTTTAAAACAGGTTCACTGATTTTATCATTAAGGCCCAGAATAAACAGATCTTCTTCAATATTTTCAAGATCAGACATTGGTTCATACGGATCAGTTTCATCAAATTTGATGTGAACAGATTATTCCACACATATGATTCCTTTATTAAACACTCTATAAGATTTGTTTCTTATATAACAACCTAGAATGAATCCCTCACCACTTTTAGAAGAAAATTTGTCATGATTATGCTTAGTATTTAGAATAAAGGCTTTGCAACCAAAAAATCTGACATATCATACATTAATACACCAATTCTTCAACAGTTCATAAGGTGTCATCTTATGAATAGGTCTAATCAAGACTCTATTTATAATATAACAAGCTATATTCATATATTCAGCCTAGAAGTAAATAAGTAGGTCATACTCATTAATCATAGTTCCTGCAATTACCTGAAGTGTCCTATTCTTTTATTCTGCAAAACTATTCTGTTGAGGTATCCTAGGGGGAGAAAAGATGGGAGTATTACCATTGTATGAGTAGTAATATTCAAACTCATGAATTTTAAACTAACGTCCATGATCACTTCTCAGGTTCTCAATATTAATTCCACTATGGTTTTATTTAGACATGGAGTACTTAATGAAATATGAACAAGCATCACTTTTGTGAGAAAGAATGTATACCAAAATGTATCTAGAAAAGTCATCTACTAAGACATAGACATAGTGATTCCCATTTAAACTGGATACTCTAGAAGGTCCATAAAATTCCATTGGAACTAACTCAAGAGGTTGAGACGTTGAAAATTCTTTGATTAATTTGAGTGAAACATTATGTTTCATTTCGTTTTGACTGGGAGTAAAAACATTGTATGTTGGGAATTTTAGTTGAGGTGGGTCTATAAATAAATTTTTTTAGTCAGTTTCCTATGTGAGTGAACATTGCAGTTTCCAAATATTCGGTGCCATAGACAAGACACGATGAAAAGAATTTAAAAAAGTAATCTTTTGTTTGGATATATAATTTAAATCTACAGCATAAAAATTTTCATTTTTTATGTTAGAAAATACTATGAAATTTTTATTATCAAATACAAGGAAAGCATCATTTTCAAATTTAACATTGAAACCATCATCACAAAACTACGAAATGATTAACATGTTCTTTTTTAATCCATCAACAAATAATACTTTAGAAATTAAAACTTAATCAGTGTTACCAATCTAGCATAAACCGATGATTTTTCATTTTGACTAATCACCAATGGTGACATGTCCTCCATCAACCATGATTAATCTCTTGAAACATGAGTAATATCTAGTCATATTCCTTGAAAATACATTATCCATGTACCAAATCTTATTATGGGAACTCTTCAAGCATGTATCCTACTAAATAGGTTTAAATAGAAAATTATATTGGTACCCATATTTTCCTGGGTCTAGACAGGTTTGCATGAAAAACTTTTGGTACCCAGATTTTTCTAATGGGTCTCATTAAATCAATAGAATCAAAATATTTTGAATGAAAAAAATTGTTGGATCTATAACAATGTGAATAGCTAGTTGAGGCATAAAAATTTCCAATAATAGAACTAGAAGAATATTGTCAAGATTTAGGTCTAAATTTATTCTTAACAAGATGCCTCTGTCTATGTTTATAACCAAAGACAATAGTATACATTGGTGCAACTTGTTTTCCTAGAATTTGTGTAAGAGTGTTCTTTTAATTGGTGATTTTTTCTAGATCATTATTGAGTTTCTAATTAGATAGTTTGATTTCAGTATATTCTATTAAAATTTGAGCATTCTTTTTCATTTCTACTTCTAAAGTAGACTTGACAGTGCAAGTTAAAGCATACTATTTCTTTAGTGAATTGTAAAAATCCATCAGCTCAATATATATATATCATCTGACATATTATAGTATTAAAATAACTCATATTTATAAATATTATCATCACTATTTGAATCACATTCATTCCTAGAATATTAATCATTCTACATAGGGGGAATAGGTACCTCATAAGTATTAGTCATGAAACACATGTTGGCATGATTCATTTCAGAATCAGAAACCTTAGATTCACATGTACTGTTTTCTAAAGCACAATATGTTGCCATCATTGCTTTCTTGTAATTTCTGTCCTTATCATCATATTTCTTCTTGAACATCAATTTTTGACAGTCAGCCTTAATGTGTCTTTTCCTTTTTCATTCATAACACACTATTTCACCATCCTTATCCTCTTTCTTCTAATATTTTTTCAATAAACTCATTGATCATACTTACCCATGTAATTTGGTTTTCTGAAAAATTTCTTATTTAAATAAAATTTCCACAATATCCTAGCTATTTTTGCCATCTCTTCATCAATATAAGTATTTGATCCTCCACTGGTTGAGCTTTCAGTATGTATGTGAACATTCTCCTTCTCCTTTCTCTTTGAGGCATTAGGCTTAAATGCCACTAACATCCTCTTTGGTTCATCATCATCTTCCTTGTTTACATTTTGATCTTCATAATACATCATCAACTTACCAATTAGCTCTATAATAAGTCGTGAGCTTATGTCCATTGATTATATTATAGAAACTGATGTGCCTCTCAATATTTCTAGAATATATCATAGTATCCTTGTGATTTTCTCTTTTGCTGGAATAGCCTTTCCCTGTCAACTCATTGTATTTACAATTTCGTTGATCATGAAATACATGTCAGAAATAGGTTCATCAGGCTTCATTTTAAAATTATCATAATTAATATTGTAGGTATTTAATCTCATTTCCTTAACATAGGTTGTTCCCTCATGGGAAATATCCATAGTATCCCAAATTTCATAAGCAGTTTTACAAGAAGGTATTCGATTAAATTATTCATCCCCAAAATCACAATACAGGGAATTCATTACTTTATAATTAATATTGTAAGCTATTTTAGTAGGTTCATCCCATGTAGATCATTCAGTTTCTATAATCTTATACTGAGTCTCTATAGTAGTACAGATGTCAAATCCCATACTTTCTAAATGAATTTTCATTTTCAGTTTTCATTAGGCATAATTAACACCATTAAAGAAAGGTGTACTATTTGCAGTAACAACATTTAATCTATTATCCAAAATTATATTTTAGCAAATATATTAAACAAGAGAAAATTTTGAACATACAAAAATTTAAGATCTTTAGGATACAACTAAAATCTTCGTTGAAAAATGGAGTATTTGGATATTCATTATTAATAACACCCTATGATACCGAATGTTGGTCAGAGTGGATAATCAAGAAGGGGTGAATTGAGTTTTAATTAAAAATTTCTGTTCAATAGATTTATATTAAAAATCACTAAAATTAAATAACAAGCTAAACTGTAGTGATTTGGTAATATAATAAATATTATGTTTGGTTCTCAAGAGATTGATTATTTCTAAGTTAACTTAATCTGAAGATTATTTAAAATTTGAAACTAACATAATGCTTTACAATAAATACAAAGACATTCTAGTTTATCTATCAGATTAACTTTAAAGTAGATTTATATTCCAATGTACTTAGTAGCGGAATATTTAATAGAGTTTAAAACAAAATAAACAAGAACAACTATTTTAACCAAGAGGTTGAGTCTCATGCTGAGAATTAATCTTCTCAAATAGTTTATATAAACATTGATCCACAGCCTAGATCGGGGTTTACAATAGTACTCAGACTGTCCTGGTCCTCATACATCTACCAAAGTTCTTCGTGGGAAAAACAAAAGCACACATGCTATCCAGGTCACACTTGACCTCTACCACTTTCCACTGTGGGATATAATAGTATAAGGGAATGATTTATAAATCCTTCGGTTCAGCAAATGAGACAATGTGTGTCGAAAAATATAGAGCGTACACACTGCTCAAAATGAAAACAAATGAAACACAATAGTGATAAACAGATAGTGATGACTTTATAATGCTCTATGTGTTTTGAGTGATGTTATGGACATTTTAGATTGATGTAGATGAAGCTTTTGAATACTTCTTTAGAAATTATAAGGAAACCATAGTGTCGTGGTTCTATTATTTCACTTCTAGTGTAGGTGTTCAGCTCGATTAATAGAGTATTATTTGTAATACTTGAGCTTCATCCATGAAACTTATGTGTATGGCTATTCATTGAGTTCTTCTCGTGTTCGTATTTTTTGAATTTCAGTTCAAGTGTCACACACTTGCACGACTATTCTTCTCTTTTTCTTCATTAGCATGATATTCCTTTTATAACTTGATCTCTAGAAATAGGAATGCTTACCTTTTTACAGGTACGAGGTACAGTTCCTGAAATTCTATCCACTATCATTAATTTATAGCTGGTGCATTGAAAAAATCAAATATGACCGTTGTAAAATAAAAAAATAGAAATAGAGTTTAGAAAAACTATGACTGATTTCCATCTGTAGCTCTTACTATCATTGAGCTTACATCGATAGCTCTTAGTATCAGTGAGCTTGTATCGGTCGCTCCTTCTATCAGCAGTTCCTTCTACCGGTAGCTCCTTCTATACATAGCTCCTCTTATCAGTAGCACCTTCTATCGGTAGCTCCTCTTATCGGTAGCTCCTTATATCGGTAGTTTTTACTCTTCATAATGATAGCTCTATGTATCGGTAGTTCCTTCTATCAGTAGTTGTTATGCATATCCGTGACCTTTCTATATCAGTATAATTTGTAGAATTAGCTGTCTGTCTGTATCCGCAGTCTTGTATCGATAGCTATTTTTCGGTATCAACAGACTTGTGCATACTGGTAGACATATTCTATCAGTAGCTCAGGTGTAATGGTAACTATCTATTTACTAGTGTCATTATCTATATCGGTAGACTTCTGTAACAATGTACTTAGCCGTATCGATAGTTGTGTACCTGAGACAATAGTATCAGTAGATGTTTGTATCGGTGGACTTTGTATTTGTATTGGTGCACTTCATATCGGCAGTTGTCTGTCTGTCTGTCTGTTTTTAATCTGTAACTATATATCAGTGACCATTAATTATCGGTAGACTATTCTTTCTGTAGCTCTGTATCAGTGACTCAAATGTTTAACACATGTCTGTTCATTGAAAATCATATCCAGATTTAGTTACAATTACTTCAAAGTACTTATAAACACATATAATCAATGATTAAAATATTCCAATGATTAGTTTGAAATTTTTGTCAACATAATTTAACATACATATAGGATTATAAAAACATATTAAATCATAATTGATATTATCAAGGCAAATTCAAGCATGATTGGGATTATCAAAACATGTGAGGTCCATAGTGTTAATGCCAAAAAAGTTTTTAAATAATAGTATTTACAACATATATAATAACTAACTCCTAGAGTCAACAAATAATAGAAAGGGGTGAATGATAAGAGTTTCAATATTGAAGACCACGGGGAAATTAAAGCTCAATTTCCATCATGTAGGAAATGTGGAAGGAGACACCTAGGAAAAAGTATCAATGGAAAATATAAGTGCATTATGTGTGGGAAATAATGACATAATGCAATGAATTGCCGAGGAAAAATGAAGAGTACTATGGAAGAAAAAAATTGATCCCTAGAATCCATTTATAGTCATTTACTATAAATGAATGGGACCCACGAATTACCCGTGTGAATTCCCTATTCTATAGGATAACCTCTTAGTCAAGGATGAACCTATGAGGAAATAAATGGATGGTGAAATGTTTAAAATTATTAGTTCACTTTGTCGATGGGATTACGTTGGATTAATTTTCTCTTGTATGCGTAACCCTAATGTTTGTTATGTGAAAATGCAATTTTAGGAAGAATTTTGTTTTCTATTGTTGAAAAAGTTATAAATAACCATTTGGGTTGATATGAACCTTGAATTTGAGGAAATTACTTGTTATTAATTTTTGGGATGAAAATGTGAAGAATGAGATAAACTTTGTGGTGAAATTATGATATAGTTATTTTGAGGAATTTATCTCATTCATTGGAGCATTATAAAATATTGTTTTTGAAATAGGACAACACGCAGACCATGTGACAACCCATTGTGTAAAATAAAGCTGTGGGAATTGAACACACGACCATAGTGCAATTGGGATTTATCACCTACAACTAGAGTACATGATGTCATTGGTTAGTGTGAATAATTCTTTTTAGTTAAATTATATTATAGATCAACACTAAGTTGATTTGGGATCTTATGTCTTATCAAATGGATATCATTGTTATAGGAATAAGATTTTATGATTATGTGATTAATGATATTTTGGAAGACGTTTGCTTTGTTAGGAATATTATATGCCAAAGTAAAATAAAATTTTTTTGTATTTAATTTCAAGAGTAATGGTGGAATTTTATTTATGTTTTTATTGTGGATTTATAGAGATTTTGGTTATTTATGGAAAAGATTAACCAATCGTAGAGAATATGTGATTAGGTTAATTATTTTTTATTATGTGACTTTAAGAGTAGTAAATGTAATTTGAAGACACAATTTAACGTTGAAGAATGCATAATACAATTCTTCTGTGTTCTGGGATTCAATATTAGTATGTATTATATTGAAATATATTAAGAACAATTGTTTATTGAATGGTATTTTTTGGACTTTGGGTATTATGCTTTTAATTTTAGAAATTAATATTAGAATTTTATTCTCTAAAGGATTATCATTTTTGGGGTCATCTGATCTTTTACTAACCATTGTGGGTTTGGTTAATCTATAAAGGAAAGGTAAATATATATAGTTTATCCTTTGAGAATTATTCTATTCTCAAGAAGATGATTCAAGTTCTTCATGTGTGACCAAGCCATCTTGAATACTGATGATTTTATAGTATGTTAGTGTCATTAAAGTAATTAAACAGCTTTTACTACACGCAACACCGAGTTCGAGTGCTCCATGCCAAACCATTCTAGTCGTTTTGAATATTAGTAGCCAAATATTTGAAATTTTATAAATTTTATAATTCAAAATGGTCTTTATTTTGAGATTTGTAATATCAATATTATCTAATAGTGAAGTTTCATTATTTGTACGAAAGCATTCAATTTTTTGATGAATATTGAAATACACTACGTTATTGGTTAAAACCAACTATTTATTTAACTAATTAGTTATTTTATTTAAATTTATATTAGGTAAAAATATATACATAATATGTTTGAATGTTTAATTTAATTCATTGGAGTCATTTTATAATAATTGTAGATATGTAACGTTTTATTGAACTTTCTACCGTTTTTGACCCACCACCTAGGAACATTTGAAAATTTGCATAAAACATAATTTTACCACCTCTGTGAGTTCAATTTCAAAAATTTGAGAGAAATAGTTGATATTAGTAAGTAAAATTTGGTTTAATAAGATGAAGATATTTTTTGGTGATTAGTGACTTTTAACTTTTATTTAAAACGATTAAAAATAAATAGGGTAATTAAAGGTAAATGGGATATTATTAATACACTAAAATATGTCCTAATTCTATTGTATAAGTGTAATTAGACCAAAAACAACCTTAGGAATAAAATATGATCCTTTTTGTCAACTTGGATTAGATTATGACATTTATTATTATTTTATTTAATGAAGAGTTAACAGCTAAGAACCAACATTTAATAACAAAACCATTTTTAATATAGGGTTATAAATATGATAAATATGATTATAAATATTCATTATAATGTTATAAAAATTTCATGCATAATGGTGTTTTATTTATAATTTTTATTCAATATAAAATATAATTTTTTATGACACAATAAGGATGCATTAATTGCCTTATTAATGAACAATTAAAATAATTGGTATTATAAATATCTAAATAAATTAAATTTTAGACTTTTAATGAATTAAAATAATTTTATATACTAATAAGACATGATAAGGTTGATTAAAGAAATTATTTTCAATATAATAATGATGTTATGATTTTTAGAAAAACCAAATTCTAAATAGTGTCAAATTTGACAAAAAAGAGTTTTAAAATCAAATATAATATTACTCATTGATATTCTAAACCTAAAAAACTAAGGATCTTCGAAAGGTATTAAAATAATATTATATATGTCATTAATGAACCACATGAGGTTATCTTTGATGTTAATAGTATGTTTATTAACCGTATAATAAAAAAATACAAAGTGACATGAAAAATGTCAAACTATTTAACTAAGAGTCAAATATATCAAATAAGGTAAATATAGTGACCCAAACATGTCTAAAACCTATTGGTTGATTTTTTATAGACCCATCTCAACCTTATACTCAATATAAATCATTTTTTATTCATTAGAAGCCGAATATTATTTTATTAAAAAATAATATTTCCATCGTTTCTTAAGGTGCCCCTCACCCCTCATATAAAAGGGCACTTCCCCTTCCCTCAAATTCACACCTTAATGGCCATTTGGCTCGGCCATCCCTTGAAACAATATCCTCTAAACTATCCTCACTTCGACATAGATGCTTTACATTAGTCATAAATCTATCTTATGGAACCCTTTTGATCAAATTAAAAGGAAAACCCGAAAAGAGGTAAATATTTCATCAACACATTCAGGTTCTTTTCTTCTTCCACATCCACTTTCGTTATTATTTACAATATGAAATAATAACAGTAGTGTCTTCTATATACTAAGATTTTATTATAAAAATGGTACAATGATATTCATTATTCTACCCATCCTCTAAATGACCAAGTCATCATACGTGCGTACGTATGGACAACCGTCTCCATGTCGTGGTGTAGTTTGTTATTCAAACACATCATCATTTGGATGGGTATAATAATCAGTATAAATGATGCAAAAAATAAATATAATACTATAATGATTCTTTATATATTATATACAGTCCAATTATATACTATTTTAATATCAAAAGAGTTATATTGTCGCTCGAGCATTCATACGGATTACCGTCTCCACGAACGCGATGAGATTCATTCCCCATCATATCCATTGAACATTAATTTTAATTTTATGATTAAAAAAATGTTTATGAACCTAATATCAACATGGATTTGAATCAGAACCATCCAATCCATATCAAACACTGCTTATGTATCAAAACAGATAAAAGAAAATGAATCCTATAACACCCCAAACGACGACGACACTAAAATATTATTAACAATACAATATTAGAAGATCATATATGATATCATATTTATGTATAGGATAATTTTATGATTTCATAAAAATTATTTAACTATCATAATGGTGGTCAACATAACCTAGGCCAATGAAAAGAACAATGTAACAGATTTATTATCTCACTATTAATTTCATGAGATTTCCATTGTTCACCACTTATTTATTGCATGTGGTGTATTGTGTACTGCCATCTGATTTATATTATCATGATTCTATTTATATTAAATTAATTTTGTTATTCATTTGTAGGTTATTAACTTTTGTTCATACGAATCTGTAGATTACAACGTGTTAATGGTTTTTCATCACAGTTTTTATTTTTCTGAGATTCATGCTATTTTAGCCACTATTTCCTTTAGTGTGTTGTATGTTCTGAGTATGATTGTATTATTAGTGTATTATTCTATAATTTATGGGTATTAAAATATTCATTTTTTGATCCTTATTTTATGGGTTATATGTTTCATAAGTTACCAAATCGGTTGGGGAATTTCTGATTTCAATTTCCACTCATTGGGCTTTACGCATACATCATTGATTATTTTACTGCAAGATTGTGTGTGGAATACTTATTTATTATTTATGTCATAATTTCCACTCCCCTTTGTGTAGATATTATATGGATAAACATAATATCACCATTTATATTTTCTCATGTAATTGATATGAACTTTATAAGAGTATTCTTTATTAAATTTCCATTCATTGAGTTAAACAACCAAGTCATTGGTGTTGTTTCTACAAAAATATGTGTGAATGTACTCTGATTGACTTACACTGAATATCGAATCATATTGTGTGTATTTATATTTTTCACACATAATTATGTCATTGATTTATCAATAACCTAAGGATACAGTTATTATAAGATACATTATCTCAATTTACATTCCATTGAGACCTCTTTGTTATTATGAACCAATTCACTTTTAAATGCTGTAGATACTGTCCTTTGACATAGTATGTCATGAAATCCTTTATTCTCATGATATTATAATCTTTTTATTACCTCAATAATTTATATTCTCTCATTTCATTAGAAACTATATCTAAAATATCTTTTCTAAATGTTTTAATGATTTATTCATTTATATCATTATTTTTATTGTACATGTTATGAAAATGGTTTTATGTATTTATTTATATGGAAATAAATTTTTTGAAATAAAAAATTATTTTAAATGATTCAAAGTGGTAAGGAACACATTAATTCCAAAATCTATTTTAAATGGATTCATGAAAAATAATGAGACTCTTAAACTTTTTCTAGAAAAAATGGGATATTTCTATCAAATAGTTTTGATGATCATTTTCATCTATGTCAATATCCTTTATTATTCTCTATTTAGGTTAAATTATTATAATACAATATTTTTTATTGTATTTAATGAGTTATTTTTTACTATGGATGTGCTAATTTTATAACATTCATGGTTTATGGGTAAAGTACTGACATTTCTTATGCAAGTTTTAATACGAATTATTATGTGATGTTTCAAAATTTTCATATTAGGAATGAATTGGAATTAGTATGTGATGATTGGAGCCATCTTTAGCCCCTTGATTCATTAGTAGGTCTAATGAGACAAACTAGTGTCGTGGTACAAGGCCTTGAAAAAATCATATTTGTAGTCTTTCAACGAGTCCTTAACTATGTGGTAATCATGTCTGGCCTCATGCATTCCATCATTATAAATGTGTATATAAATATTGCATGTTATTATTCAACTAGTATAATATCCATTTGAACATATAAATGGAATTATTTGATTTTATCTTTTCCATATTATGTTCATGTTCATGTTTATAAGTCTTTTGTAATAGTCTTATACATTGAGTTATACATTAATTTATGATAGTTTTCTTTATATTGTTATTCTTACTAAGCATCTGAGCTCACCCCTTTCTTTGTTTTATTTTTTCTAGGATGTGAATAAGTGTTTTATGATTGAAATGTATGGATATGATAATGATATATGTGTGTTTAAAATGTGTGACAAAATGTTCTTGATGTTTTTATTTCATGATGTAATGTAAAACATTTGAGTATATCTAGTTCTTCCAAATATACCAAATAGATCGGTCTTTTGAGACATTATTCCTTGTATTATGCCAATGTTATTTAATAATGCACCGACATTGGATTACTAGGGTCAGGGTGTTACAACTATAATATTTAGAAAATCTTATAATCCCCATGTCACAGAATAGTGGATTAAATCCATTTAGGAGATATTATATACACATCAATTCTCATAAGAATAAACATTCTTGCTAGATGTTTGTCATTTTGATGGGGGAAGATGATAAATGGTGAACACTGATCAAAATAATAATTTCTATTGAAAAAATTCCATCCATGGATTAGGAAGGATTCAATAAAATAATTTTTAATAAATATTTTCAATCAACTTTTCATATTAAGATGAATAGGGGGTTCCTCTAACTAAATAAATAGGGAATCAAGTTTATCATAGTGTGTGAGGAAAACATTACAAGACATACATGATATGCATCAATATTTTTCATGAAAACTAAAATCAAGGTGGATCACTTTTTACTAGATTAGGTCTAGTCTAAAAGATCATTGGTGATGTGAGACTTTGAAACATATGTGGAGATTTTTGATGTTCCATTAAGGTTGGGATATATATTTGAGACTCTCAATGGTCTCCTAGGATCAAAGAAAAAAAGAAGTAATTAAATTCTAATATTGTAGGATAAAAAAATACATGTTGGTAAGATAAAAAATCATCCCACTTGTAATATGTGTGGTAATAATAATTCTATATAATTATTATGGTGAACCATAAGGTGCTTCAAATGTGGAAGAGAGGTGAATCCAACTAATCAATGTCGAGGTGAAATGAATAAAGAAACTAATGAGTAAGTGTATATTTATTTTTTATGAACATTATTCTTATTGTACAGTTCATTAACATCAAAGAACATAGAGATTAATCAAGAAAATTCCCAAAACCAAATGTTGTTGGAGAAAATCAATGACAACACCCTCGAAGGATTCTAAGAATGGATATGCTATCACTACTACTAATGTGGATTCCAAAAATGATGTGGTGATAGGTGTGTTAGTTACTCAATATGTAATAGTGAGTTTACTATTTAATTCTGGTTCTATGCATTATTTAACTTCAGGATGGTTTAGTAGAACTATTCAAACACCACCTAAAAATTAGAATGTTGTGTTATCTGTGAGAATAGTGAATGGAAAAATTACTACATCTAAATTATATAAATCCTCAGTCAATTACTTTTGATAGAACCACACAATAAAACTCATATGACTTACATTGGTGTAGTTTGATCATATATTAGTCACCAATTGAATATCTTTATATAAATACTACATCAATAGTCACGAAATGGAGATCAATCTTCACAACTTGAGGAATCCTGTAATTCATTATAGGTATAAGGAGGAGGATTAGTAACCTTAGGAATCATCATATCAGTTATGCATATTATTACCTTATGATCAATCATATCTAGACTAAATAATTGAGACAAATCATAGGATACTTATCAAATAAAATACCATTCATAGGGACTAAAATGATGTGTTCTCTAAACAATTACTTGGCCTAACATCTGACTGAGAGTTTGAGTTCTCATTTGAACTTATTCCTAGATATCTATATATAACATAGACTACTTACATAATTCCCCCCATTATGTTGGAGAAACTGATGAAGTATTTACTAGAGAATCTGGACATGGTTTTCATACACTCTAGTTATTCACTGTCGGGTGTGGACATCTTCTTCATAAATAAGATGGATGGATCAATGCACATCAAAATTTATTTTCATGTTCTGAAAAAAATTATGATACATAAAAAGTATCCCCTACCATTAATAGATGACTAGTTTGATCGACAATGTTGGTCCAAGTACTTAATTAAGGTGGGAAATATCAACAATTAATGGTGATGATGGATGACATTCCACTGACATCCTTCCAAATGATTTATGGCACTATGATTTCATAATGATAACCTTAGGACTCACAAATTCTCAAGAAATTTTTATTTACGTACTAGATAGAGACATTACATATTTCCACAAAACATTTGTGGTATTATTAATCATTGATATTCTATTATACTCTAAGATAATGAAGGAACACAATGTGCATTAGAATATAGTGATAATGTTTTTGTGAAGGGAGAAACCACTTGAAAAGTAAAATAAATGTGAGTTTTGGTTAAGGGATGTATCATTATTTTGGAATGTTATCACCCAAAAATGGTTTTTGATAAACCCTTTTATGATATATTCAATCGAAAAGTGGATTAGAATATTGTCTATAATGATGATCCGTAGTTTCAATGGACTAGTTGGGTATTATCAATGATCTTTCAGGAACATATATTGATTTTAAAACCCATTAACCAATATGGATCATAATGGAGTAAATCTTTTCACACCTAGTTAATGTGAATATTTCATCAAAGAGTTCAAAAAAAGGATTATCAATGAACCAGCACTAACACTACTGATAACTGGGGAAATAATTGTGGTACGTAGTGATTCCTCAGATAGTGGATTAAGATGTTTGCTGATACAAAATGATATTGTGATAGCCTATTACTCAAGGAATATTAATGATCATGAGAAAAACAATCTCATGCAAGCTCTTTAGATGGTAGTTGTTATATTTACATTTAATATTTTGAATTATTAACTCTATCGAGAATGATGTGAAATGTATAATTATCCTAATATCGTAATATAAATATATATATATATATATATATATATATATATTCATATTGAATGAGATTAAAATAAATATGATAATATGGTTAAATATAATCATGGATTAGTACATATTAATCAACTACCATCCTGTTAAGAAGAGAAAAAGAGCTATGTGAACTAGGAAAAGCTAGGATGTTAACAAAGGAGTGTGAATTCAAATCCTACACGTTATAGATGAAATAGATTTATTATATAATATTTTCATTTTTCATACTTAAGAAATAAATATATTTATTATATGAAGGGGAAAGGAAGGAATAATACATTGAGAACTCATAATCAATTCAATACTCACCAAACAGATGGGGTTGCTCTTACAAATAGCTTTTCTCCTCTTGAAGAAGTCTATGAGTAGGATGAACCCATGCACATGGAAAAGAGATTTTAAAGTTCATATTTATCCTTCACACAATATAATATTTCATGGAAGGAAAAGAAGAAAATAGGTTAATCCAATCTTGAAAATTGTTTCCTCAAATATACCAATAATAGTAGCTCCTGGGTTCTTGATAGAGGGAGCTCATCCCATATGATGGGAAATTGTGATTTATTAAAGATTATAAAGAATAAATATTTATTTAACAGTCATTTTCAGTAATGATTTTTCTTTAATGTTAAAATGTGGTTCATACATAAAACACGAAAGCTATGAACATAAGAAAACTAACGTTTATTATGTGTATGGTTTGTGTTAAAATATCTTATGTTTGAATCCAATATATGTCTCATGACTTATAGTGGAATTCAATCAAAAGGGGTTCACTATAAATGAAAGATATGGAATTATCTAATTAATGAATATAGAATTGATTGAAACTTATATGAGGTTGTTTGAACAGAAATATTTTCTACATGATACTTTAAGATGAAAAAAACTTGTGGCATTGGTGGTTGGGTAACATGAATTAACAAGACATTGAAAACTTATCTAAGATCATGATAGTCATGGATATCCTCAATATAAAGCCTAAAAGGGAAAAGACATGTGGAGCATACATATCGTGAATGTTGTCTTAGAGGTCATATCAGCTAATGAAAAAAATGAAATCAAATTTTTATGATGCCATCCCCATAAAAGTATGTAGACTGATAAATGTGGCTAAAAATATAGAGAGAGGTAAAACATTCCTTTTATTTATGATTATACTATAATGTATTGTGTAATGTTTATACAATGGAAAAAAAATTCTTGATTGCATTAACAGTTATCCTCGAATAAATTAGAATGATACAAGGCGTAAAATCAAAGTTCTACGATATATAAATAAAAGGAGAATACACATCTAATGAGTGTAAAAATTAACCGAAGATGCATTGAATACAGTATGAGGTGGATTCCATGGGAACACAACACAAAAAATGGAGTCGTTGAGCGCAAAAATCAATAGGTGAATAATATATCTTGAACAATTTTAATTTAGAGTCATATGTATCACCATTACTAGAATGTGGTTGTTCAACCAGTAGTGTATACTCAAAATAGAGTAGAGATTTATATATAATAAACCAAGACTCCACATGAGTTTTTTCCATTGAATTTATCCATCATTAATGTATTTTATTATCTTCGGATGTAAATATTTGATTTGAAACAAATGAAAAAATCAATGGAAGTATGGTGCTGTTTTGTTGAGGGAATATTTCATAGATATTAAATGAAGATAAAATACTACATGTTTTGGAATAATTATCTTAAAATAATTGTGTAAAGAAGTTATATAAATATAATTGAAGATAAAACCAAAAATTCCTCAACGAATTGTTATGAATATATGGTAGAAGATGGGGTAGACTGTGGACATGGAACAAATTCTAAGACATAAATAGACAAAGGTGCAAAAAACATTCTCGTTTCAAAATACAATGTTGATTTCAAAAAAGAATCAGAAGAGTAATCCATGGATTAAAAAATTACTTTGATCCTTAGTATCGAAATTGATGATAATAAATTGATCATTCCAATATCATCGGGGACTGGACAGAACCCATTCAAACAAGAATAATGACCAATAATCCAAAATCTCCCATCATATCAATTGTCAAACCAAACTCAATGAATAATATATAAAGTATAAATCATGTTTGAAATCCATGAATAAATAGTTAGATAATATTTACAGGAATTAGATATTTTGTCATATTAAAAAACATAAAAAATCACAATGTACTTTTTATATAGTGGATTTTTAAGAAAAAACAGGATGAGGATGGTAATGTGATCAAAAATAAGTCGTGATTGGTTTTGTAAAGAATATTCAAATATTGAAGGTGTTGATGTTAAAGAATCCTTTTCTCAAATGAATATACTAAATTAAATCACAGTTTTTCTTATCATGGTACGTCAAAGAGGATATAAAGTGTATCCAATGGATGTCAAAAATTATTTCTTAAATGGTGTTCTTGAATATGAATTCTAACTAGAAGAAATTTTGGATTTTATACTCGGTAATAATGAAATGAAGGGTTTTATATTAAATAATAAATTATATGGGTTTAATAAGGCTCCATGATCATGGTATTCTCAAGAAGATCCTTATTTAAATGAGATCGAATTGAAAAGAGGAGGAATGGATCACAATCTACATGTGATGATTTTTCAGAATGATCAATATATGGTACTAGAGTAAGTATATGATATTACATATAGAGGAAGAAAAATGGTATCAGTGGATGAATTTTCCAAATCACATGAAATTTGAGTTTGAAATTTCTCTGATTGGTGCACTCACATACTTCTTGAGGCTATATGTAATATAGAGGAAAGACAACACTTTTACTTCATAGGCAATGTATGCTAGAAAGCTACTATATAATTTCAATATACCTAACTCCAAACTAATGTCAACTCTAACTGAGGTTGGGAAAAACATATAAAGCATGAGGATGAGACATCAATGGATCAATCCAGGTATAGAAGAATCATTCAAATATTATTTTATATAATAGTGACATGTCCATATATTGTTTTTTCAACATTCTTAGTAGACCACTTTCCAATTAATCTGAAGTAAGAACATATGGAGGAAGTTGAAAAAATCATGAGGTACTTTTATGTTACTCACGATTATGAAATAAACATTTCATTAAGATGATATAATGATCTAATGACATCTTTTGATGTTTACTTGGAGAGAGATGTGGTGGATAGATTATCCACAAGTGTTGGAAAATTATTTATTGGAAAAAATGTGTGGGTTGGTTGAGTAAAAACATAAAATCACATATCTCAGTACTAATGAATATTATTTAAAAACCATCGTAAATTCTTTCACTAAACTACTTTTGATGAAGCAACAACTCATTGATTTTGGTGATGTGGTGATATAGATAATGGTGACCCACTATGATAATAAGAGCATGATCGATCTTACGAAGAATTTTATAAAGAATTATGCTATAAAACATATTGAAATCATATTTCACATCATTAAATAAATATTCGATAAATGAATGATTCAATTTGATAATTTTGAAACTGATGATCATGTGGATGTCACCAAACCATTGGAAGCACATGTGTTTAAGAAACATTGATTAAACCACTTTTTTCAACCACCTCCCAATCCATGAAGATGTTTCATTAGTTCCCCTCTACCCAGTTTTGTTAATTTTTTAAATGTATTGGTTGATGTGAAAAAGGTGTATATGGGATAAACTATCCATGGGGTGATTTTTTTGTTCTACAAGTTCAATTATGGGTTCAATGTGTTTATTTCCAAAGGGGGGAATAAAGAAATTAAATTCTATGATGTTGAAGGAGAATTGAGAAGTGGATAAAATCAATGGTAAAAATTGAAAGGGTCATAATGAAATAAAATTGGTTTGATATTTGTAGGTCCTAGAAAAACTATTCAACGATTCTATGACAAGATGAGAATCAGGTTCTATGAGGAAACAGTTCAGGGTATGCAATGCTTTTTTGTCTCGATCAAACATTAGATTGGATAGGGACATGATCAGATTTTAGACTGGACATCTTTAAGTCTTCCAAACATGAGAGCCCAATTCATGATTACCCTAATGTTTTCTAAACTGAGAATTACTCATGTAGACATCGATTGTCGATTGATTTGTTTCTCGCGTATCAGGGCATGATAGTGGTTGAAGATTTATTAAAATTTTATAACTGTTTGCAACAAACTAAAAGGGGTAGTTTTGGGAACCATTGATTTTCATTGATGAAATTGTAATCTTGTATTCGTTTGATATCAATTTACAATGGGTTGATTAGGGAGTTCTCAAGGGATTTGGTTTTAAAGTATGAACGGTATCAGTGCTGGAGACGGCGTTATTTCCCAAGGTTGGACATATTTTTGGATCCAAAATTTGGATAATATGGAAAGGTGTTTTTGGAAAATTTTGATGTGTGATAGGTTAAAGGAACATGTAAATGTAGCATTCACGGTATGTTGTAGGATCCTCTCATCAAATTACGACAAATGAAATAATCATGTTCACGATTTGTTTTTTTGAGGAAACAATTATGTACCAAATGTGATGTTAAAAGTGACTTTTGTGAAAAATTAGTTTTGGGGTAATCACTTCAAAATATGGGAATGAAATAGGCTTTGTGGTTGCCTCTTAAGCACTAAATGAAATTTTCATTTCCATATTATCTACACATGGGATGATATCAAAAGAACATTCACACTATTTTTTCCAAGTCTGTTAATATGTAGATCCCCCCACCATTGAATACTTATACCTTCTTCTAATGAATATCCTAAGTCTCTGTCATGTGAATGTGTTGCATACAGAAGAATTATATAAATTAAATCTTATTCCCAAAATGATCCTAGAGTGCATGAAAATAAAATAAATATTTTGGTGTGGTTATGAATAGGAAAATGGATGAGAGAAATCAATATTATGTTAATATCCCAAAACATGTGTGGAAGAGAAGGTTTTGTGTTCAAGTGTTGAGTTGTGAGTCTTTCATCTTTTGAATATTTTTGATTATTCATCAGTTCCTTCAAGTGAATTAATTCAGGACATCAATGTAGGAAGATTCCCAGGATAGTTTGGGATAAAGACTTAAATACAAATGCATTGAATCTTCCTTCATGTCAATAAACTGATTAAGTCATCACACATGGAAGTGAGCTAGAGGATGTCTACCAAAGTGTTATGAGGGATGTAGTATTATATTTATAAAATCTAATAATGGACGTGTGAATAGAACTCAGTGAAAAAATATAAACTTCTGTATTCCTCAAATAGTTATTATTAGTGGATTTAGTTATGATTGTCAAATTGTTGGTGTATCCACCTTATACAATCCCTCTATGTTGAACTAAGTAAAAATGTTCTGTTGTCTATTTTCATGTGATTATTTTTTTATTGAACCATATGATTAGGTTGGTTTAATAAGTTCATACCAACATGGGAACAAGATCTATAACTGTAAAAGAAATTTTTGACACCCTTATTCACCCCTCCCATCTTAGGGAGTTCTGGGGTCCTTCAAGTGGTATCATATCCTAAAAGTTGTTGGAGTTAATGTTTTCTCTATTTTTGACATAGTGACTTCTATAAATTTTTGGTGAGTCCTTCTAATAGATGAAGCATTTTGATTTGTAAAAAAAATATGGGATCTCTTAAAATATATCTTTTAGCAGATGTTCTTTTTGTCACTTCATAATGGAAACATGTCACTAATGAAACAATACTATTTATGAGTGAAGTAGATATGAAATTTCATGATATAGATTCCCAAGCACAGAATGTCTATAATGCAAATATATTTGATCAAATCTATTTGAATATGATGAGTTTCACATCATCCATGTCAATGTGGGGAAAAGAAGAAAATATAAGTGAAGGAAACAACAATGTGAAAGAGGTTAATCTCCGAGTCCATTAAAATATATATGATGATATGAAAAAGCATCTAGATAAAAATGTAGATGCCATTTTTTATTGAATTATGGATGTTTTTGGAGCTCTATGAGAATGTGGTCAATAATATATAGTCATTGAAATTGTGAAAAATATTAGAGAAGGCTTCAGCCTCTAAATATTCAAAATTATCAACCCTTTAGTAAAGGGATCTATGTAAATATTTCTTGGATGATCTGTTGAGTAGTATAATGTCTTATGAAATGACAGTCATACCAGAAGATGAATCCAATCCAGTAATAAATTGAATGTTATTAAAATACATGAAAAAAATGATATTTCAGGAGATCGTATTTATTAATATAATGTGGAAGATGAACTTATTTCTCTATTTTCTATGAAAATCATGAGAGGAAAAGAGAGATTTTATGGAAGGCTACATCTTTATTTCATTCATTATGGTAAGAGTTGGGCACATTAGCACTCAGTTCTCAAGAATGTTTGATGATTTATAATGTGAATCTATAAAAAAACATAAGCCTCATAATTGGTTTTCCAAATAGAAAGACTTCCAATATATAAGGTAACTATAGATAAAGTGTTCTATATGTAAATAAGATGTTGATGACAATTATGTCATTCAGGATGATAAACCAGAGTTTAAATAAAGAACACAAGAATCCATGATGGATATATTTGAAAAATTAGAACCATAAACATATAAATCTTGAGAAGATCAATTGAATTTTGAATCTGATATCAATTAGGAACATGAGGTTACTCATTGTAATCTTAAAAATCATAGAAAGATAACTAAAAAGTGGAGTGTAGTTTTAGAAGAGCCATCACAATGTGTTGATGGACATAAAGATAAAATTTATTTACTGGAAGAAGTAGTGAATGAACACAGAAAAATAATTGAAATCTCTAAAGATATAGTATAATTGTGACTCACTATTGACGAACATGCAATGGTAATCAATGAATTTACATCCAAATTGGAGCAGATTTCCAATGTAGTTGAGGGTATGGAAAATTAAGCCTTTACAAAATAGTGTAAACATCAAAGTGAATCATATTAAATGGGGAAAAAGAAGAAAATATTGTTTGGAAGTTTCTCATATGTCAATATAATAGAGAGAGATAGGTGTGGTTCTGAAGGAACAGAGAATGATTTGGATGATCAATGATCTACATGAATCGGAAAAAGTGGAATCAGATGTGAAGTTGAAACATCGAATTCTGAAAATAATATGAACTAGAATAGATGGAAATATAAATTTGAACATATAAATGTCTCCTGAAGTCCTTACAAAGAGTGCCTCATATAAAACATAGAGAAGAACAGAATCGTAGTCACACGTTTTCCTAAATGATAGGTTGTCAACATATTTTCCTAATGAAAGATACATGAGGAGGAATAGATGTGAGAAGACATTTCCTCTTATAGAATATAAATTAAGTGCATAACTGTTACATTCCATGTCATACTATGAAGTGAAAAGGAGTTATTTGAATGGGGTAGAGCTATGAAGTCAATAAAGAAGAAAAAATTCATATACTATATATTATAGAAGAAATATTTTCTATGGATATTATTATCAATGATAAAGTTTGAACATAATTCTATTTATTTAAGGAAGTGTAATAGAAGGAAAAATACATATATAACTAAGGGAAAAGTCATTTCTAACCAACCAGATAGTGTTGCTCTTGCAAAAAAGTTTTCTCTTATTGAAGAAGAGTATGAGTATGATGAACTCGTGCCCTTGGAAAAGATATTTGAAAGGCGTTCATTATCCTTCACTCAATCTTATATCTAATGGAAGTAAAAGAATAAAATACAGAAATACAATATTTCAAAAGATGTTTTCAATGCTACCGAGAACAGTACCACCTGGATTGTTGATAGAATATTTTCATCCTATATGATGGGAAATGATGATTTATCGAAGAATGTAAAGAAAATTGTTTATGGAATAGTCATGTTCAAAATTATTGTTCTTTAAAGGTCATAGGTATTGGATGTACAGAACTAGAAAGTGATAATCTTAAAAAAACTGATGTTCTTTATCTTTATGGATTATGTCAAAATCTCATAAGAGTGAGTCAACTCTATTACTAGAGACTGAAAGATAATTTCAATCAAAATGGGTGGACTATAAATGGAAAGACAACAAATTATCTCATTAAATGATGTAGAACAGATGAAAACTTATATTAGGTTGATAGTAAAGACAATATTTTCAACATTATAGGTGAAGAATAAAACAACTTGTGGAACTATAGGATGGGTCACATTAATCAACAAGAAATAAAAGAGATATCTATGCTGAATATAGTCATCGATATCCCATATCTAAATTATGAATTAGAAAAGACATATGATGATTTCATATAAGGAATATTGTCCTAATGTTCATATCACATTGATGAAAAAGGAATTATATATTCTTGATCTCATCCACATCAATGTATGTGCACTGATAAAAGTAGCTGCAACCTTTGGACATATTTACTTCATTTTTATTGATTCTAATATTAGAGTATCTTGTGTAATGGCTATACAAAATAAACAACTAGTGCATGATTTCAAGAAATGTTATCTTCAAATAGTTCAGAATAGGACTGAGCATACAATAAATATTATACAATCTAACAACAGAGGGGGATAAATGTCTTATAATAATGAAAATTACCTGGAGAAACATGAAACAAATAATGGGGTAGATACTATAATAACTCCCTAGTAAAATTGAGTTGTTGAGGGAAGAAATCAATAATTGTAAAATATTGAATGAACTATGTTGATTTAGAGTTGTATCTCTCATTATTATTTGATAGTGTTTGTTCATGTAGTGATTTATAATAAAAATATAATACTTATTTATATGGGAGAAACTATGGTTCTATATGAGTAGTGTCATGGTTGGTTTCCTTCTTTGAAGTAATTTTTTTTGGAAGTAAGTGATTCATCTAAAACAAATAAGGAAGAGGGAAGTATGGGAATATTGCTGATGAGGGAATATTCTTTATATATTCAATTAATAGAAAATCATAAACGTTTTTCAATAAAAATATTGGAATAACTATGGAAAGTACTGTTGTAAATACCATTGAAGTTAAAATTAAAAATGCCTCCAAAAATTCTAATGTTGTTATGATAGAAGATGAGGATGAATTTGGAAATGGAAAATAAGAAAACACAAATGTAGAGGAAGGTGTGAAAATGATTTTGGGGCCACAACATGATGTTGATTTATAAGATGATTCAAAATAGGAAACCAAGGATTAAGAAAATTATTTAGAAAATCATAATAGATATCAAATAGTCAAAATTGATCAACCAAACATCATTGGGTATTGGATAACACCCATAATGATAAAGAGAATGAGGAATAATGTACAGTCTGTAATCCAATAAATTGTGTATCTGACCTCATTTGAAGAAGCTGTGAAAAATGAATGTTGGGATAAATTATTGAATAAAGAGTTATATCACATTGATAGTAATCAGACACAAGAAATTGTTAAGATACCTAAAAATAAAAATGTAATTGTTATGAAGTGGGTTTTTTATAAACAATTTGAAGAGCATGATAATGTGATCAGAAATATGGCTTGATTGGTTTGTACATGATTTTCACATATTAAAGGTCTTGATATTGTAGAAACATTTTCACTTGTCACTAGAATGGAGTCAATCCGAATTTTTCTTTTAATGTCACAACAAAGAGGATACATAGTGTATAAATTAGATGTCAAAACGGATTACTTAAATGGTGTTATTGATAAGGAAGTCTAAAAAGAAGAAAAAATTTTTTCTTCTTGATAATGTTGAAATGATGGTTTCCATATTAAAGAAGGCACTCTATGGTTCGAAGAAGGCACCACGATCATTGAATTATTAAATTGATTATTATTTAAATAATCAATAATTTAAAATAGAATGAGTGGATAATAATATCTAGGTAAGGAATCGTCTTATCACTATTATAAAAAGGGCTTTATCAGTGCTCAAAATGGGTTCTAGAAGTGCTAAAAATTTGCTGTAAGCCTCATAACTGATAATGGGAACCTTTATCAGTGCTAAAAATGTGTTGATAAAGGGGTCCTTTATCAGCACTAAATATGCGCTGAAAAAAACATTCCTTCTGTAACATAAAAGTCTATCGCAGCACACCCAAACAAGACATGGAAAAAATCACCATATCAGTATATATACCCATACAAAAATAACATATAAGTCATAAGGTATTCAAAAAAATAATACAAATACAAAATGTATACCAATACACCATTACCACATAATTCATAAGTTCATTAAATATATAAAGAATTCAATTCAGTATTTAGGGGGTTTGGGGTTGTTCAGGAGTTTGTGTTGGCTATCAGAGAGGGGTAGAGGGTGTCTGGGGTGGGGTGTCCATGGGGAAGAGGGTATCCAGGGGTGGGGCAATCCATGGTGGTGTCCTGGGGGTGGGTGGGATCTAGGGGGTGGGGGTGGCTATCCAAGGGGGTGGGCATGTATATGAGTTGGGGTTTCCAAGTGGTGGGGTGGTGTTTATAAGGGATGGGGGTCATCCAGTGGATGGGGCCGTCCATGGGGATAGGGGTATTCAGGTTGGGTGGTTATGGGGATGGGTTTTTAGTGGGCTGTAGGGGCTTTCCTTGGGTGGGGGTGTCTATGGAGTGGGGTTGTCCAGGGGGATGGGGTGTCTAGCGTAGTGGGGTGGTGTCTAAGGGGGTAGGTGGACGTGTCCAAGGAGTGGTGCAGTGTCTAGGAGGTTTGGGTGGTCCAAGTGGTTAGGGATATGTCCAAGGGGGTGGATGGTGTCTAGGGGGTGGGGGTGTCTATCCAAGGGGGTGGGGTTTCTAGAGGTGGGGGTGTCTAGGTGGTGGGTGGTGTCTTTGATGGTTGGGGGTGTCCAAAGGGTTGGGGGTCATTCAGGGGTGGGGGGTTGGGGGGGAGGGGTTGGTTATTGGTGGTGTCCAGGGGGTGGGTGGTGTCTAGTGGGGTGGGGAAGTGTCGAGGGGTTTCAGGGGCCTTTCCATCGGGTGGAGGTGTCAAGGGGTGTCTAGGGGGTTGTCCAGGGGTGGGTGCTGTCCAGGGGGGGTTGGGGTGGTGTCCATGCGGTGGGGGTGTCTATCCATGGGGGTGTGTGTGTTCATGAGTTGTGGGGTGTTTATGGGGTTTGGGTGTCTAGGGAGTGGGGGCTAACATGGGGGTGGGGGTGTTATCCCTTGGTTTGTCCAAGGGGTGGGCTGTCAGGGTGGTTGGTGTAGGGGGTCTCCATGGTTTGTCTAAGTGGGTGTGTCGGTTTCTAGTGGTTTGGGTTGGGGCTATCCAGGGGTGGGGGTGTCTAGGTGTTGGGCGTCCAAGGGGTTGGGGGGATGTCCAAGGGGGGTTATGTGAATTATAGGAGGTAGGGTGGCTATCAATGGGGGTTGGGTGTCTAGGGGTGTTGGGGGGCTATCTAGGGGATTGGGGGTGTCCATGGGGTGGGGGTTGTCCATTGAAGATTCCATGGGGGTGGAGTTTTGTATAGGGGTTTGGGGTTTCTATCCAATGGGTGGGGTGTCAATGGGGTGGGGGTGCCCAGGGGGTGGGGTGGTTTAGGGGGTAGGGGGGTCCAGGGGTGGCGGTGTCCACGTGGTGGGGTGGTGTCTATGAGGGGTGGGGGCCATCTAATGGTGGGAGGATATCTCGGGGTTGGGGGTGTTCAAGGGGATGGTTGTGTCTATGGGGTGGGATATCAGGGTGGTGGGGGTGGGGGTGTCCATAGGTTGTTCATTTGGTGTCCAGGGCATGGGTTGGAGTCCATAGGTTTGGGGGGGCTTTCCATGGGTGGGGTGTCTAGGGGTGGGGGTCCAGGGGGTTGGCGGGCTGTCCAAGGGGGGTGGTGTGGATACCAGTGGGTTGGGGTGGCTATCCATATGGATGGGATGTCCAGGGGCGGTGGGGCCTTCCCAGGGGGTTGGAGATGTCCAGGGGTGGGGGTGTGAGGTTGGGGGTGGTGGTTATCCATGGGGGAGTCCATGGTGGTGGGGTGGTGTCTAGAGGTTTTGTGGGTCCTTCTAATGGGTGGGGTGACTAGGGGGTGGGGTTCTCCATGGGGTGGGGTGGTCTGAGGTGTTGGGGTGTCTAGGTGGAGGGGTGTCCAGGTGGTGGGGTGGTGTCAATGAGGGGTGGGGGCTGTCTAGTGTTGTGAGGCTATCCAGGTGGTTGGGGTGTCCAGGAGGTGGGGTGGTGTCCCGGGGGTGGGTTCTTTAATTGTTTTAATGGGATGAATTTAATGAATTTTAAGATCATTGGTATTTTTAAAATTGTTTTGGAATAGTTTTAATTTCAATAATATGTGTTTCTTTATGAAAAATGAATGATTTTGGTGTGTATGGTCGGGCGGTGGATTTTCGTACGTTAGTTGTTTTTTTCACTAAAAATTCATTCCATTTTAAATAAAAGACAGACAGTTTGACTAATACTGTCCACATCATGCCTCAAATTGAGGTGGGGTTGACTCTTACAAGTTAAAAATGACCCATGGACTATTTTCCTAATGTATCTACACAATCTGAATGAATTTAGTTGGTTTTACATACGTCATTTGTTGTATTCACTTACAATTCTATCCATTTCAAACAAAAGAGTGACACTTTCAGTAATATCAGCCACACATTGCCTTGGATTACAGAGGGTTTGACTCATACAGATCACAAAGGAACCATGGACCTTTATCCTAATGTATCAACACAATTTGAATGTGTTTGGTCACATTTTCGTACACCAGTAGTTGTTTTCACTTAAATTTATGTCCTTATTAAACAAAATAGAGACACTTTGAGTTATACTGGCCTCATTGTGCCAAGGATTGAAGCGGGATTGACTCATACACGTCAAAAAATACCCATGTACTATTCTTCTAATGTATCAACACAATCATAATGCTTTTGGTTGGTTTTTTATACATCATTTATTTTCAATTGTAATTCCGTCCATTTTAATCAAAGTAGAGACACTTTGAGCGATACCGACCATTCCGTGCCTTGGATTGAGGTAGGGTTGACTCTTACACATCATAAATGACCATGGACCATTATTTTAAAGTATCAATACAATCTGAATTATTTTGGTCAGATTTGTCTTCATCAGTTATTGTTTTCACGTAAAATTTTGTCCATTTTAAACAAAAGAGAGACATTTTGAGTGATACCGGACAAACCATACGTCAGATTGGGGTGGGGTTTACTCGTACATGTCAAAAATGACCCATGTCCCTTTCTCTTAATGTATCAACAGAATTCTGAATTTTTTTGGTCATTTGTGAAGTTATTTTGTGATTTTACTTGTTTTTCTTATCCATAGACCAAACAATAGTGGTTCATTATTCTTGCATGTTGCTGGTGCATTTTATCTATTCAAATGAAAAAATGACTCATTGAAGAAATGATTTTTTATTTAATAACAATTAAAATTTTCCTACGAACATTATCATTCAACATTGTTTTATCTTTTGATCTTCATTACACCTCTCAAAAAAGTTTTCCAATTGTACACGTCCCTAAGTTAGATGTTCATGCTATATGAGTACAATATTCCATCGGGTATGTGGTCCACCCGTTTCTAAACAAATCATTATCATCTTAGGAATATGAGGCATTTAGACTGTCAGATTAGTACAATAAATTATCTAAATAAATAATTGATAAATAATTTATATTAAATGGTAGGTGTTTTTGAAAATACCACTTTAGTGATGCTAGTTTGTTGATGGAAAATGATCTGTCTCATAAATTTACAAACAAAATAACCACAGTCATTATTATTTTTTGTTTTGGGAAATATAAAAACATTGATCATTATCATAATAAGTAACATGTTTTTATAAGTGTTTGGATAGTGAAATTTTATTATATATAGCATGATACTTGTCCAGACGTAGTACATTCTTGCCTCCTTATGCTTATCCCATGTCCACATTGCATTTTATAGATGATAATGATACACCGCCTAATCATAATATAATCCTCAGTAAAAGATAATATAAATAATATAACATGATTTTTAGATAAAAAAGGTGGGATATAGTATCTTACAGATTCAAAAACTCCATCTTGTGTGGTCGGTTTGATGGATATCCTTTCATTAAATCCATAAAATAAATAATTGGAGTATCCAAGTTCACCGCAATTATAATCAAATGATTCCTATAAACACAAAAAGGAATAAGTAATGAAAGATTTTAAAATATAATTGATATTCTTTAATCGTAGAGTTTTACCCCTTCATGGTCGGTATTAGGAATATTCTGTCATCCGTAATCATGCCTTCAAATGTTTTCATCAAGCCGTTCACTATTTCATCCCATTTTAATGGCTCCAATTTCTTTACATGTGTTGATGTGGTATAAGGACTAATGAGTCCGAATTTTGGCTCATGTGAAAATCCCTTCAACGGTTTTTCAAATATACTGATGTCAATAACATAAAATGAATTCAGTCATAAATATCACATTATATCAGCTTTTATAAAATCAATTCATGAAAACATACCTCATATAAAAATTTACAAACAAGACAAATAGCCAACCGAATTCAGGGATCACATTTACATTTTCAGCACAAACGAAACATTGAATTTGCTCTATGCATATATTATTTTCAAAAACAACTACATGTCTACTACAAAACTTTATCTTCGTATTCACATGACACTTTAATGCTAGTAAATGTGGATAGAGAACATGTTGTGTTATTGTGTGTTCATTAGATCTTTCAGATCGGTTGTTCGAACCTTTAGATGCTTTTGAGACCACATTTCTTTTCACCCACTTCCCTTTTTCTGTCTATAATAAAATTCATTGGACCTGAAGTTTTTTCATTATTTGCTAAAGGTTTAGCCTGAAAGAAATGGAAATAAATACCACTTTGTACACATGTACTCTTACTAGTTGTGAAGAACATGTAATGAATGTCCTAATAGATTTTTTTATTGTATGAATTTCATATTCATCAAGTGGAATAGGTAGCTATGCATTTGCCTCATGAGCTACTATAATCGTCCCTTTTAGATGATCCTTTGGAAATGTTCTATTATGCATCTTGTCTTCTGTGATATTGAACACCTTAGCCCTCACTACAATGTTATATTTGGTTGTTGACAGATATAAATCACAGTCGTTATCACAATATATAATATCATTATAGGAAAAGTATCAGTGATTTTCTGATTCAAATTTAATGGGAATATTTATTAGTATACTGATTACCATGGCTAAGACATCTCTTTGAGTTGAATTGCTTGCCTCAAATCTGGTGTGGGGTGGGGTGGGATCATCATGAACTGGTTGTTCGTGAGTTGTTTCTTCACCTTGATTCCCACCCATAAAAGTTTCTAGAAACTCCCCCTGCCATAGAAATCATTATTCAAGAGTTTCTATTCTTTCTTTAATTTGTTTTATTACTTAATCTCTATAATAATTTTTTTTCTCAAAATATACTATAGGTGACACCTAAAACCTCAGACCTATGACACGACCAAAATGTTATGGCCTCTTCAAAGCCATCGATAATATGTCTGCATCTTTTACAAGAGTAGCTGATTCTTATGACTGTTGGATATAGGATAATAAGGAAGTATTATTATATAATATAAATTTAAAACAAAACATTTTATCGTGTCATACATACACATATTTTCCACATTTTTTGTGTGTTTTTATCTACTATCTTCCCTTCTTTATTCACATGAGCCGCTTTCCATAGCACATGGTGTGGAATGCAAAGCATTTATGATGTTACAAAGAAATAAAAAAACATTAAATGAAAATCATTTATGATGGTACAATGAAATACCAAAACATTAAATTTAGATAATTTATGATGGTAAAAATACCAAAATTTTTAAAATGGAATATTAAATTAATTTTAAAAAAATAAATGGTGGTGGACACATGGATGAAGCAATAAAATGTGCATTTAATAAATGACGCCATAGGAAACAATGCGGGTAGCATTGATGCGTTGTTTTGTGTTCAATTACAACAAGAAAATGTTATAAGAATTAAGATGAGGTTCGATGCACTGATCACAAGACAAGCTAATTTATACCCACAAGATAGAATTAATGGAGGCAGCAGATGAAACAAAAAAGGTTCAAATCATTAAAAAGGGATAAATATATAGCATTTTTTAATATTAATATTTTTTAATGTGCATTCCAGAAATGGAAACGGAAATTATAATTGGTACTAAACAGAAAAGTGTATCATTTTAATCTGATTCTGTGTTAAAAAATTAAATGTTTTAAATTATTTTTGAACGGTCAACAAACACCACTAAACAAATAAATATAATGATTTGTTCATTGATAGTGTCTAGTATACTTCCATTTACCATATCTATTTCCTATTCCAATATATTTTCAAGATGTCAACAATTAAGATCAATCAAAAAAAGTTGTTTCACTATTTTCTCATCTAAAAAGCAATATATTAATAAACATGTTATGGTTTAATTCTTATTATATGATAGGAATCTCATTGTAGTGACCTGTGCAATATTCAATGATAAGTTTCTCTTTGATAACAGTCTATGAGGCTCAACTGGAACCATTAGTGTTGATGATGGAATAAGGAACAAAATAATGGTTGAATTAAATGATAAATTGGATGATAAACTGAGGGAGTTTCAATGTAAAATATTTCAAAGTGACAAAAATCGTGGTCGGATAAAAAAAGGCCATCCACATTAGTCTAGTTTTTGGAGATTACCACCTTTAACCTATGATGTTAAATAAGGTTGTATGTTTTTGTAAAGGTGATACCCTGCCTGTTCATGTTGGTTGGGTTACAATGTTTCTTTTCCACATGTGATGGCATGTGTGATGATTTCTAATGTTCAAATTGTCTCGTTAAAGTATGGTTACAATATAGATGGTCAAGGAGGGCGATAGGATTCAGTGAATAATGGATTGATGCAATGAAGTGCATTTTTTTATATGTTTTATGGAAGAAAAATTTAAAATGAAATAGGTTAATTTTATTTTAAAAAATATGCTTCAATAACGGCACATTCAATGTCTCCTTTGGCCTTACCTAGAGGCGAAAGGTAGCATCAGCGATTCCTCCTTTACCTTAGCTCCCTATAAAAGGGAAGCCCCCATAATCCTCACTCAATTTTATCCTTCATCACTCCTAAATCCACTCTGTATCTTTAAAAAAATTCATTTTCTGTGTGGGGTTTTGCAAAGCATCATCTAGAGGTATTTTTATTTATTTAGTTTATAGTTTTTTTATTTATTTAATTGAATATTTTTATTATATATATTTCATTTTTATGTAGTTTTGGTTGATCTTATTATTTTTTATTATGTTGTGTAATTAGTTATATATAGTTCGAAATAATTATCGTCCACAGTATAGTTGAAGTATAGATTATGTTTATATTAAACTTGTATTATGTATTGTGAAATTTAGGTTGCATAATGATTATGTGGTTATCTAAGAAATAAAATCAATGTCTGAATACAAACAAGTGGATGTGTCTCTTGCACAAATTTACAAAGGAGAGAAAACCCTGAATATGAGTTTTGGGAATGACCTGGGGTATCTTGGTACAAAACAAGGGTGCATGATGCACTATTGGTTTGATACTACTGGGATATAAGCTTAAGATGATTCATATTTTCGTTATAAACTACAAAAATATCATATGAAAAAATTCAAATTAGTAAATTTATCAATGATAAATGATAATTATATTGTTATAGAATTAAATAAGGACAAAATCATTACAGAATGAAATTTATTATTAGTAAATAAATATGTTAAAGTAGTTTAATTAGTTATATATAATTTAAAAAAAGACATATTTTTTTTAATGACTAATTATATAATAAATAATGATAAATAATGATTAAAAATGAATATATATGATTAGTTAATTAAAAATAACTAATGAATATAATATGATTAAGGATTAAAGAATAAATAATTAAAGAATAACTTAATAATGATTAACTAGAGATTAATAAATTAGTGATTAGTTAAAAAGGTTATTATTATTAATTAAAGATGTTATGTATTTAGTAGATTAATTATTTATATATAGTAAAGAAACAATACATATTATCAGTACTGATTAATGTTTGATAAATTAATGATAACATAGTATTAAAAATGAAGACATATGTTTAGTTGAAAATAATTAACTATTAATATTTGTTATAGTATCATAATTCTAAAGAAAGAACCATTTTTGAAGTACAGAGTCATGTTTTCCTGAGTGTACTGCAATGGGGACATTATTCAAACTGTGCATGGAGCTTCTTATAGTAAACAAACAATAACGATGGTTAGTATAGTGTATTGTGTAACCATAGGTGACCTTAAAGAGAGAATTCTTGGTTCCATAAATACGCGACCCTATCAAGAGATCAAATCTATGAGCTATTGACATTTTCAATTATCGACAACATTGTGGCATCTAGCTTGTGCATTGGTTGTTGATGTGTTGTGGGTCCAAGATAGTAATCTATTTTCTCAATGATCATATGGTACCATGATGTATTTATATGTTGATGTTGCTACTATACAACAAAAAATTCTAGTTGTATGATGATGTAAAATTAAAAGAGTGGTTGAAGACAGTCCACCAAATGAAATTGAGCCCATTACAAATGATGCAGTAGAAGAGGAAAACCTAGATGATCTCCCAGATATACATGTAAATCTGACATCCGATGAGAAGTTTTTTAATGATGGAATATATAGTGACAACATTGCTAAGGAGCAGGGGACAAATGACGTTAGTAAGGAGGATTTGAGAAACACATTTTTGGTGCATCAACCTCATCCTACAATAAATCATCTACCACATTGGTGGCGCCAAAAAATTGGTTGAAAGAGGATGATGAAAAACATGCCCGCAAGCAACCTCACGAAGCGCAGAAGCAGAGCACCACCAAACAACACGCCCACCGTGACGCAATGGAGGCGGCAACACTCCGCAAAATACCTGACGTTTGCGAGCCCACTGTAAAGCAAAAGAGGCGGTAATGCTCTGCGAACGCCTTGACGTTCGCGAACCCGCTGCGATGTAAAGGAGGTGGTAACACTCTGCGAATGACCTAATGTTCGTGAGCCCACTGTGAAGCAATGGAGGTGGTAACGCTCCGTCAAAGCCCTGATGTTCGCGAGCCCGCCGCGAAGCAATGGAGGCGATAATGCTCTGTGAACACCCTGACGTTCACGAGCCCTCCGCGACGCAATAGAGGCGGTAACTCTCCTCTAATTACCTGACATTTGTGAGTACACCACGATGAAACCACACCGCCCTTCGCGTCGTGTGAGCTCTGCTTTGCGGCGCCCCTTACATATAAATATTGAGATCCCCCTGAGCTCCTGTGATGGACAATCCAACCTTTCGGCTTCTCAGCTCCCAAATCACGAAGCACTCTCCGCTTTGGGAAGGATGAGCTCCGCCAGGTACCTTTACTTCACGAGAGAGCTTCATCATGTCTTGCCTTGAGCCCCTCTTCTGATAGGGATGCCTTTCGCGATGCATAAGGGTATTCATGAAGGAAGGGCATCCCCAAGGGGACCCATGCACTCATGGAGCATTTATGCTTCGCGAAGTGCCCATCCTGTACACGTGATCCCTATGCCAATGTAGGGACACTGCACTTCGCGAAGCACATTTCTTAGCGACACTTTTCATCACAAATTACATATGCTTTGCGAGGCAGTGCTCTGCGAATACTATTCCACTTCGCGAGGAACCCCCCATTCACACCCTTGCCCCGTGCTAAGGCCGAGGAAACCCACTTCACAAATCACCTTCTCTCGCAAGTGTCAGTGCTTATGCAAAGTGATCGAGCTCCGCATGGCCCTTTCCTTTGGACCCCTTTGATTGGAAACACTTCTTCCCATGCATCCCTCCAGGCTCACACGATGTGATTTCAATGTCCCATGGATGATACCACCCGTATTGTTTCTTTTCCTAATGCTTCTTCGTATAGGCACGCTAATGGCTATTGCTTCTTCGCATAGCCATGCTAACGTGGTCCCCCCACCTAGGACATTCTACACACCCCCTGGTCTCCACAGGGGATGATATCCTCTTTTTTGGAGCGGTGTTTGTCCGTGGGGGATGGGAAACCACCTTTGTGTAATCCCCAATCCCCTCTTGAGGAAGGTTGCACCCGTGCACCACCTCACTTCCTTGGTGTCGAAGCTAGAGGAGTCCCTCACCCACTGTACTTTGTCGCACCTTGGGCCTCCATCCTAGCGTAAGTCCCAACATCAGGGGCCACCTAATGCGTAAGCCCCTCTTCGTTTCCACCGTATGCATCCTTTGCGATGTGATCGTCTGGTCCCTCCTGCCTCTTGTTTCTCACACCAATAATTACTCATGTGGGCGTAGAGTGCACATCGACCATGACATCCTCTTATGGGCCATCTCAGAGCGTAAGCCCCACATTAGCGAACTACGTAGACTTTGATTCCCTACAACGGGGATACGTAGGAAGCCTTCATAAGGTTCAAGCCCACCACTCGGTCATTTGTTCACGTCGAGTGCCTTTGTCCAACATGACGTTAAACTGTATGCCCCCATCCAACATGACGTTAAACAGTATGCCGGAACTACGAGGTCTTTGATCTGTGCTATGCATGGTACATATGATGCCTCGACGAGGTTAAAGCCCACCACCCGATCATCCCGAATCCTTCATGTCGGTTAACTAGAACCTAGGGAAGCCACCTTAGTGTGAGCCCCTAATCCATCCTATTGAATGTTGCACCTATGCACCTCCTCCATACTCCTCCATCGTGCTTTGTCACACCCAGGGCAGCCACCTCAGTGTGATCCCCTAATCCATCCAGCAGAAGGTTGCACCTATGCACCTCCTCCATACTCTTCCATCGTGCTTTGTCTCACCCAAGGCAGCGACCTCAGTGTGAGCCCCTAATCCCTTCTGCGGAAGGGTGCGCCTATGCATCTCTTCTATACTCCTCTGCCACGCTTCGTCGCACCGTGGGCTGTCTCAGAGCGTAAGCCCCACACTTCACTACTAGAACTATGAGGTCTTTGATCTGTGATAATAATGGTACGTAAGAAGCCTCCATAAGGATCAAACCCACCACCCGTGGACACCCTGTGTGGGTTCTCCTTAACACCGGCCTTCCAGTGTTCAAACCATTATGGGTGGTCTCAGTGCGTAAGCCCCATTCAATCCGAACTATTTGAACTTTGATTCCTCGCCACAGGGATACGTAGGAATCCTCTCCGAGGATTAATATCATCACTCATGTCTCGTCATGATCTATCCCTCGAGCCTATGTGTCTCAGGAAGGTCATTCCACAACCCGGATGATCCACTTCCTCTAGGTCCCATCCATGCGTCCATTCTCATGGGCTGCATCCTTAGGTGTCCCACCACTTCATCAAACTACGCTGACATTGATTCCTCGCTACGGGGATATATAGGAAGTCTCTTCCAGAATTAATCCCATCACCACCACAATCCATCTTGATACCCACCCGGGCTGCCACGTCCCGGTGAGATCAGGCCACCCCATTTACTCTCCAAAATATTCGGGAAGCCACACACGTGTTGGCCCCAACATCCATGATCCTTTCAAAGAGTTCTTAAATCTTATCCACTCTATTTAATGTTATGATCAGGCCGATCCATCTCCGCTAGACGTTAATCATGCGGCATACCCCATTTAATCATGGGAAGCTGAGTAAAACCTCAGATACATGCCTATGGAATACATTCCCCTCATTCGATGTGGGATTCCTCGGGCTTCCACACCCTCGAAAAGCACTATAATAAGGGAAAAAAATATAGAAATGCCAATTCCACAGCACCAAAGCACTTTACTGATGTCTCGACATGACTACTCTCCTAACTGAAGGTTGCTTACCTGACAGGACCCCTTGGAATGTCCTGACAGAAGTAGCGTAATTAACCATTATCCAAGAAGATATGGAATTGGGAAGAGTTTCACGAACAATGTATTAAATCTATATGGGAGACCAAGACTAGGTGACTAGTTCTGAGGATGAATCCACAGAAGGAGGAACCAACATCCCATCATCCCATTTTGATCAAGGAGTAGACGTATCTGAATATGGAATAGATGATTCCCACCATTGGAAAGCGAGAATGCATGGTAACAGCTGCACGCCCTCAGCGGACGGACATGTGCGCCCTAGCGAAAGCATCGGAAAGACACTTCATTCATCATGATTAGAAGCAATGAAATTTTTTATTGAATTTGACAATAATGTTCTCACACAAGAAACTGTGTTCCCCAGAGTTGTACCAGATTGGTTTAGTGAGATGGACAAAACATTATATATTGGATGGAATATCTGAGTAAATAATCATTAAAAATCATGCTAAAAATATTTCATATTGAGAGGCATTGTAGCTATATTGTTCACAAATCCGGTTGTAGTAAATATTTCATACGGTGTGTGAAGTATGGGGATGATTTTTTATATTACTTGAGGGTGATTCCATAAATTACATTTACATGTTTGAGAATCTCGAGGATTGAGACAGCTCAAACTTGCATTCAACCAAGCCTCACACAAGATCATACCTTATTGGATGTATATTTTTTTATCTATTATTATTGAGATGATTAGAACATGTCATGATGTTCAAATATCCATTGTGAATGAGAGTATTCACAAACATTCTAATACAATATTTCCTCTAATAAGGCATGTATATCGAAATAGACGGTAATTGTGAAGGTATATGGTGATATGGATGACTCATATCGGGTGTTGTCACAATTTCTAGCCATACTGCGGTGTCATTAACATGTTGTCTTCCATCTGGATACAAACTAACATGTGTCTCACGATAACCGACATGATCAATCTCTTGTTAAATTTCATTGGTTGATCTTGTCATTCCTTCCATATATCTTCTCATTTCATTTCAGAAAACAATTTATATAGATTGATGGATAATTTATATATGGAATATACAAGGTTGTATTGATTATTGAGACAACCCATGATGGAAACTGTTCACCAATTCTGCATGCCTTTTCTATTATAGGGAATGAAAAGTATGAATCATGGAGTTTGATTTTGACATGTATTAGAAACCATTTTACCAAAATTCAGGGTGTGTGTTTGATATCTGATTTCCATCGAGCAATTAATGTGGAAATTAATGTAGATCTTGATACATGGAGAGAACCAAATGAACATCATCAGTTTTTTAATTAGACCCATTACTTGAAATGTGCATAAAAAAGTCCACAACAAACCGATGAATAAGGGAATCATAAGGCTTGGTACACATTATATTTGTTATTTTTTACCATTTCAACATTAAGATAAAACCAAATTATGTGAAATATCATCTATTTTGTGTATAAAATGAGTTGGACAAGTGACAATTTGAAAAAGTTTTGAACAAATCCATCAAGATGATCAAAATGTTTATGATTATATGATTTGGATTCAAAAAGTGAAATGGATATTGGCATATGATGGGGGGAAGAGGTTCAGATTGTGGACGACAAATATTATAGTGTGTGTAAATGGTGACTTCAAAGGGCTTTCGAAGCTACCTATAATATTCCTAGTTTATGAGACATTATATCAAAGCAAGTTGTACTGTGCTCATAGAAAAAACTAGCATCATATAGAATACAATAGGGGATAAGATATGAAAGACACTTTTTGTGACTGATTGAAAAGAATATTAATAAAGATTATAATTATCATGTCGTCCTTTTTTAACAAGTAGACTCCCGATTTTACATTCAATAGCATTCAGACCCCATAACAAATTGCATTGGTGAATAAATAGTGGTATTTCCGGAAACAAGGCAATGTCAATTTGGAAACATTAAAGCCTTACAGTTGCTTTGTAGACATGCCATCGCAGAATCTGCCTATGTGAACATATCATGGGAAGCATATGTTGATCTAGTTTATCGTATGGGTACATCTTCTAACAGTTATGTTGTACCATGGAAACTCTTTGGGGAGTATTGTTATTTCAAAATGCCTGATGGCCAGTATATGGTGATACCAAAAAAACGGTTGCGTCCTTATGGGAGACCGAAGGCCAGTAGGATGTGTAATTTGATGGACTGGCCTCAAGAACAAGGGCAGTGTTTTAGATGCACGATATGTCATACAGAAGATCATAACCAGAAATGATTCCTTAACGTTGTTGGGTCGATATCACAGTCTCATATAGAATGATGTATTTTCCTCATTGTGACATTCTTATATTGTTAATTAAATGTTGTTATATCTTCTTCATTTATTGGTTTTCTAAACCAAAAAACCTAAAAGCATAATACTTATCCTCGAAACATCTTTCCTAAACCATAATATCAATATTTGAATCCCTAAACCCTCAACCCTAAACCCAAATCCAAACACATAATGCTCATGCAAAATATGTCTCACCAAATTCCAGACCTAATAATTTAGAAATATTGTCTATATGATTCAAAAAATCAGTATTCCATTATTACAAATATGTAAATCTTATTGAAACATACCTAATATGAAATTATCCTATTAATATTAAATCCTTAACAAAAATATTCATGATTTAAAGAAATAACATTCACATTAATCCTTAAATAGAATCATAGGTAATGGAATTTATTTCATAAATCCAAAAGAAGAACACATTACCCATATTATAAATTAAATGTTTTCATCACTACTTTTTTCCACGGTTTTTTGAACTACACAACCCAAAATCAAAACACATAACCCAAAAAAATATTTCCTAAACCATATTATCAAAATTTGAAACTCTGAACCCTTAAATATAAACCCTAACCAAAATACATAAAGCTTCTTCACAATATGTCTACCCAAATTCAAAACCCAATAACTTAGAAATATTGTCTCTATGATTCTAAAAATCAGTATTCCATTCTTCCAAAAATATATATCTTAGTGACAAGTACCTAATATATAAATACCCTATTAATATTAAATCCTAAATAAAAACATGTCTGATTTCAAAAAATAACTTTATCATTATTCCATAAATAAAATATTTGATAATAAAATTTATTTCATAAATCAAAAAGCAGAAAACTTAACCCATATTGTTTATTAATTGTTATTATCTCTTTTTTAAGGTTTTTCGAATCCCCAAAACCCAAAAGAAAAAAAACCCAAAAACATATTTCGTAAACATTAATATCAAAATTTAAAACACTATATCCGCAAACGTAAACTCCAACCCAAAAACAACTTTTGTTTAGCAGTGTTTTTTATACCAATAGGTGTTATATTTTAATAAACATTTATATAACAAAATAATAGTATCATAATTATTAGAATGAGTTATTTAATATAGATAATTAGATAAATTCCTAAACAATCATTAGTAATTGACATTGTTTATCTTAATACAATCCATAATTAGTTAATCAAAAATATCCTCCAAAATATGTCTAACCAAATTCATGACCAATAATTTAGAAATATTGTTACAATGATTCTAAAAATTATTATGCCATTTTTCTAAAATTTTATATCACAGTTGAAAATAAATAATATCTAAATACCCTATTAATCATAAATACATAATAAAAAATTCATTCCTTCAAGATATAATATTATCCTTATTCCATAAATAAAATCATAGATAATAGAATTTATTTCATAAATCCAAAAAGAAGAACACTTAACCAATATAATAAATTAAATGTTTTTACCTCTTATATTATTCTCAGTTTTCTAAACCCAATGACCTAAAAGCAAAAAACTTAACCCAAAAACATATTTCATAATCCTTAATATCATAATTACAAACCCTAAACCCTCAAACCTAAACCCTATCTGAAAAAACATTTACCTAAACCCAAAAACCTTCCAAAAAATCAAAAAACATTGTTATATTTCATTAAATATTGTATCAATTAATAAATTTCTTACAAATATATTTTCATTAATAAAAGTCTATCAAAATAATTTTTTCCATCTAATTTTTTCTCTTCTTTTATCTAGATATCATTATTTTATTTAGAACCAAATCACATTGGGGAATTATATTTCTTTTTCTAAAAATGAAAACATAAAACAATGTGAATAAACATGTTATATAAAAAAATTTAAATGTTATAAAATTATGCTAATCATAACTTTATATTTACATTTTACACTTATGACTCATTTCATTTGTTTATATATAGATGAATGATACCATACTACTTACACAATAGCATACCCATATTTCCCAGGCCATGTTAGTGGGCCGTGCAGATATATCAATAAGGGTTCATGGAGTGCACCATTTTCATCACAGGGAGCCGCTACATGCCATTAGACCGTACTTGTACCATGTTGGCTTCTTTGGCATTGTCGTATCATATTTAACATTTTTAAACCATTTCCTAATTTCTTCCCTCATTGAGAGGAGGAGACCAGAGACACAAACATTACACCTTTATGAGGGACAGGTGACCACCACCCTTGGGGATATGGCATTGCATCTCAGTATTCCTATATAGGGGAGACACATTATTGGACTCACTCATGCAGCTTGGCCAGACCTTGTCAAGTGATTGTTTGGAATTGATATTTCATCTAATCGTAGGGATAGAGATGGAGCGTCTATATCGATGCCTTGGTTGGAGTTGAATATTATACATTTATATGATGGTGATGATTATTATGATTTCATTCGTTACGCCGATGAATATATATTATGGCTCACTGGATAGACCATGTGTACAGATCAGTCAGGGATGTACGTACACATGATGTATCTACCCCTTCAAAGGACTTTGATCGGGCTGGGAAATATAGCCGGGGATCATCCTTCTTGGTATACACATACATATTATTATTCCGGCTATCCCACAGGGACCACATAGGTCTCGGGTTATGCATAATCTTTAATCAGATGTGCACATGTGAGTGAATCTATGAATTCTGCACTGAGCTAGTTGGTCTTCCGGTCGAGATAGTGGTGAAGCATTACACTCCACATGGATGTTGGTATGATCAATCATTTCAATTGCTTTCTACTGATACTATGTGTTATTGGATTTAATTTATCATTATTTTTCACAATAGATGATGTGTTTTATAGGTGGTGTCAGCGACACAATTTTGACCGGTTCCAAGACCACTTTTGGGCGTATATCACCTACAGTTGGATTGTCTCTTACCTTATCAGGTACGTATATACAATATATCATTATCTAAAATATTTAATATAAACGTCAAATTTGGTTTTTTTAGGATGTTTTTTGACAAAATCACTTGTCATTTTAGATTCCATGCCTTCCAAAAGGGAGTATTATGGACTAGTTTCCAGTATACTACACTGATGGGAAAGATGATATTATAGCTCTAGTTCCCCTGATTCACATCCATATTATTGAGTGGCAATAGCATGACTGAGTCTTGTGCCGGTTATTCCGTACTCAGCAGATTCCATTTCCATTGAGGCAAATCAAGCAGCTTCATAGGATGAAGCTGATATGGAGTCATGATGATGAGTGGTCCCAAGTACATGCCAACTATATCGACTGCTAGTACATACATGTAGAGTTTCATATTCAGGGTTTTCATAAAAATTGATACTCTGATAGAATCCATCTTTCTTAACAAAATATCCACAGTTATCTCCATCATGGGATCCAGATTCATCACAGCCTTGGGATCTATAGCAGACATAGGTTCCAAATCTGTTGTTGTCTTGGGATATAGCTCCATCACAGGCGTGGTTCCCCCCAGCGATGGAGGCAGGTCCTTCTACTACCCTACTGGGAGATGGATCAAGAAGGCAGTATGTGATGTAGTTGACAACTCCTCCAACTGACACACATATAGAGGATACCCCGGTCGATGTTCCAGTGCATGAGGATCAGCCTTTTCCAGTTCATTAGACTCCACTACGCACTCAATGCGGACATCCTATTCACATACCACCATGTGGGATAGAATCTCCTTGCCACTGATATATTCATTGTTTGTACATTTTTATGTACATGTTTTATGTCTACTGAAATCAAAATAACATTATTACTATTAATTATTCTTATATTTTTATCCAGTATTTTGGTTTTTATTTATATGTTAGCGACAATTTATATTAGAAATCTTTTAAAGTCGACTATTTAAAATATAGAAATAATTAGTAAATTTCATGTAAATATATTTAAAATATTTAAAAATATATAGTATAAAAACATTTTAAGTAAAATTTATATTTAATCCTAATAATCAAAAAATATTTTGAAAATAAATAGTTCTATAAATAAAATAAATAAATAATAATGAAAGAAATGTATGAAATGTAACTCAGAAGTGAGAACAAAATGGATGAATGCTGAAGAGGATCCTAAGAAACCTACTTGACTTTGAAAGCCTATAAAATATAAAAAATATGACCCATTAAAAAATCATTTTAAATTTATGCTTCTTTTTATATGTTAATGAAATTTTTAATATTTCATTAATATTTGTCTTAGAGTTTATATTATATAGGCTAGCAAAGTCACATACTTGAAACATTTTTAAGAGTCAAGTTGTTGTATTTGAAAGCCTATAAATAAATTTTCACCCTCAATTTTTAATAAATTATTTTTATTTTTTACTACTAATTATATGATTAGGCAATGTTTAAAATTTAATTCATATTGATCTATTGTTTATATTATATAGGATAGCAAAGTCAGGTACTTGAAACAATTTTATGTTTCAAGTATGTTAATTAGAAAGCATATAAATAAATTTTCACCATCATTTTTTTAGAAATTATATTTATTTTGTATTAATTGTTATATGATTAATCAATTTTTAAAATTTCATTCATATTGGTCTTACAGATTATATTATTTAGGATAGAAAAGTTACGTACTTGAAACATTTTTATGTACAAAGTATGAGAATTAGAAAGCTTATAAATAATTTTTCACCATAATTTTTTAATAAATGATTTTTATTTTCGACTTATGTCTATGAAATGTTTAAAATTTCATTCATATCTATAATAAAGTTTATATTATATAGTCTAGCAATGTCACGTACTTTAAAAAATTTTATGTCTCAAGATGATGGATTAAGATGATTATAAATAATTTTTCACCCACCCTTTTAAAGAAATTATTTGTATTTTCCACTACTTGTTACATGTTTAATCATTGTTTAAAATTTTATTTATATAAGTCTTATAGTTTATATTTTATAGATTAGCAAAGACACATACATTAAAAAAAGATTAATTATGTTGAAACAATAGGTTTTATATATATATATAATCATACGAAAATAATAATAAATCAATAAAATGATAAAAATATGAAATTACTAATTAAAATATTAATATTAATATTGTAAAGCAATGCCAGTATCGTAGATTCCTCCTTTAAGATGTATATTTTAAAAAAATTTATCCTTGGATGTTTAAAATTTTGTTTTTTTAGAAAGAGTAAAAATAAAATCCAATGAAAACCAGTGGGGTGATCTGATCAATGTATTTCCTCATCACTCATGGTGTATTAGTTATTTGGCATCTTTCAATTTAAATTTTGAAAATTTGAAAATTTTATTGAATGCGGTTTTAAATTGTTTTGGGTTTTTGGGGGTGAAATCAGCTGTGTGGGTTCTTAAATCACCATCATAAATTTGGTTTCCTAAAATACCAAAAAAAATCAAATTTCTTGGAATGTGTTAGAAATTTATAATAGTTCATTATTATCATTACTATAATTATGATTATTATTTCATTTTTTTGGAACAAAAATTATTCATTGATTTTTATACAATAATTTAATATTTAGATATTCTAATAAAAACATTTAAAAATTATTATATATTTTAATTTAGTTATTCTCATTTTAAAATAACTAATATTACAAAATTAATATAATTTCAAAAATAATTATTAAAAGTAAAATTATAAATACATAGTAATCAACATTTTTAATGTTCATACTACATAAAATTACCAACTATAATGTTCAGAAATAATTTAATTTAATATATTGGTGCAATTTTGAGATTTATATAGTGGATTTATTGACGATATATGTTGAATTAATTTTTGGATTGATAAGATTGAGTTATTATGTAGTTATAAAAAGTTCATAAATTAAATTTAAGAGAAATTCATAAAATCTATTATCAGTAAAGATATTGTCCAATTAGCTTATAATTTTAACGTTTTGGATTTTTTTAAATTTTTAAATTCATGAAAAATTATTATTTTGTATTTATTATGGTTGGAAAAGTAGTTTATAATTATTTGATGAAATAAATAATTATTTTTTGAGTAATGAAATAAGAAATTATGTTGGTCGATGCGATTATATGCAGTCTCTCTATATGTTCAAATATTACTATACTATAACCCTTGTTCATTATAGTAATAATTTATTAAATTATGTATTTTCTGTAATCATTTTATGTAAAATTATTCCATAATAATTTCTAGAATTTATGTGTCATGAATTTAATTTATGAATTTTATTAAGGATTGAGATAATTAATATGTTACCGATTATTTGGGGCATACTAATTTCAATAACTAATTTAGAATGAGTTAAATTTTAACTCATGTGAGACCTAAAATTTACCTAAATAATTAATCTTCTTTCTATTTTTGGTACTATATTTTTGAAATTAAAATCACTACAATGTGTGTTGTGAGGAATATAAATTATATTGTTTTAAATAACATTTTTATTGCATTACTAATTAATGTAAATGATCATTTGTGTTTCCCCATGAAATATTTAATTTAATATGTGTTTATTTTTATTTGATTAATTGTTACAAAAATAGAAAACTATTATTTTATGAAGCCTGAACTAGTGAAACAACAATTATGTTACACTCTTGAAGATAAAATCTATAATTATACATACACATAATTGTGATTTTAATTTTATGAGTGAAAATTTTCATTTTAATATAGCATTAAATTATTTCTAACCAATGGAGATGAGATTTAGTTTTGTGTTATGTTGATACTATTATTTTAGGAAACATATCATTGTGTTTGTATTCATCTCAATGAAAATCGATAACAATAAAAAAAATCATATAAATTTTTTTTGTTATTTATTTTCCTTTTGCATCAATGTACTAACAATTTAATAAACTATGGTCCTTACGATTGTATATTTTTATGATAATTTATATTGTGCATGATTATTACATTGACTTTTTATATTCACATATGAGTTATGTTTCATTCATTGAAACCCTAAATGTATAAAACATTATGAGTTGTAAGGAATATGTAACTTTTTTCCTTGGATTAACGGAACATTACTATTCCTTTCATATTGATAAACCTAAAAAAATCACATCTCAATGTCTCTCTTAGGAAAATGAATCTTTTAAAAAGTTTGAGCATTATAATCACTTTTCCCTTAATATAATCAAGGTAACTATAGTACAAGACATTCAAGGAGGAGTTATAAATTTTTAAACTGGTGTATATTCCAAAAAGGATAATAATACCCAACATTCAAAGACCATCCACACATTAGTAGAATAATAATTCCAAAGAACATCCAAAGTGAATTCTAACACCTTAATAAAAAAATGGACACAATGATGTACAATGGTGCTAGTGGTCATAAGCTCTGAAAAAATAAAATACTTATTTCTCACTAGGATTTCAGAGCTTCTTCATGTAATCTGTTCTGATAGAACTGCTATTTTTCACAGCAATTGTTCCTTAAACATCAATGAAGGTTAAATGTGGATTCTCATCATTATTTGTGAAGCCTAGTTAATCTAGAAATGGTTCTGTGACAACTCGGGGGGGGGGGGATGATTTTAGGGTTCTTGCGATGTCTTTGGGTCGATGCCAACATCAACGAGATGAGATTAACTCTTGAGGTTTTATGGAGATCGCCGCTAGCTTGGTGGATTAAAATTAATTTGGACGGTGCCTCCAAAGGAAATCCAGGACCCATAGTTTCTGGCGCAATCTACCAAAATCATTTTGGTCAAATAATTTGGTGCCTTTATGGTTGTTGTGGTATTGAAACTTCTTTCGAAGCTGAAATGATGATTGTGATTCATATAGTCTCCATTTCCATATAGCTTGGTTGGAACAACAAGTGGATTGAAAGTGATTCTACGACTGTGGTGCAAGCCATTTGGAATGGTATGACTCACCTATCTTGGCTGCTTACTACGTGTTGGATAAATTGTCTTTGTTCTCTTCAAGGAACCAATTTCATTGCAACCCATTCATACCATTAGAAGAATATGGTTGCTGATGGTCTCTCCTATAAATGAGTCTCTCAGGACATAACATGGCTGGAGGATCTTCCATACATCCTTTTTCATCTTCATGTCAGTGATTGTAATATGATACCATATTTTAGACACTTCTATGCTTTTCTTTTTAATAATTCATTCTTTTGTATTTTTACCAAGGATTGACCTTTTGAAAAATAAATTTTTAGTTTAACGCCTCATCCCTAAAATTCCAGAGCTAGTAAACTATTTTATTACAGTGACATTAATACAAGGAATTAATTCTAGAATAAATGGTCAGTTTAGAAATCTTGGAATGTCATATTACATACATGAAAACCATCATATATTTGTAATTATAAAATACAATCAGGATACATAATAAAATGTAATATAATGCATCCTTTAATTCTTATTCAAAAATTTTTTCTTCAAAACCTGTGGCAAGGAAACATAAAAAATTTAAACTCAAATTCATAGTAAAGGTAAAAAAAGTCCGATTGATAGTTATTCAATAGTAATAAACTAACATATAATGGTAAATAACTAATATCAAATGACATTAAATTAACTAGATAAGACAAAATCAATATGGAAGGGTAAGAAACTATAACTCATCCATTAAAATCAATGAACATGGAAAGAAATTTGTCCATATATATGTAAACAAAAAATATCAGTGATGAATAATAACTGAATGTAAATGATGGAAATGAATAATTGTTGAACTATATGATTCTTAGGTACATTAGGTGTTTACCATCAAGACCTTTCACTAGACAGTTATCAAAATTTCGGCTAAAAACCTATCTGATGTGGCCAAATGATTCTTCACAAGAGACAACCAATGCAACATGGTTATATCTATAACCGTCCACCACTTATTTCATACCAATCTAAAGTATTTCTCATATTCATGAACTATGTACCTTATCCAAATGTATCTTTTTTAATAAAAAATACAGATTTATCAATAATTCCCCTATTATTCAAATAACTGTAAAGTCAACATCATATGTAAAATGATATATGGTTTAGGAAATAATAATATGCATTGTGTAATAATACAGATATTCAAGTTAATTTCCAATGAACAACTATTACAATATTGTTATTTTTTCCATGATAATGTTAACACTCACAAAAGGATGTGATATTTCAAAGATTATCATTAATAGTATGTTTTATGAAATTAATCATTAAACATCTCAATGTGTTCCATAACACTTGAAAAATTTAATTCATAATCCCTAGGGAGGAATCATTTTCATACCATGAAGTGAAATGATTCATGATATAATGTATAAAATAGTTATTAGATAAAATATACAATAGAAGTGTGTGGTGTATATGGTTTATGCCAGACGAAAAGAAAAGTAAGAAAAAAATCTCTTACCTTAACTGTCCATTTGATGAGTGGTATTAATCCTCTAGTATAGTGTCTAAAAATTTGATACTGATCTATAATATTACCATAATAATGTTTATAATTTCATATATTAATTATTTATAATATTTTATAACCTGTTTTTTAACAACATTCATTAATTTTACTGTTTCATATGTTAATTTCATTGTTTTCTTGTGTATTTTTAACATGTTATTTATTGTTCCAATTTATTAGATATTGATTTTGTTATCTCAATAATGTAAACCAGGACTAAATTATCTTATACATTCAGTATATATGTATTTATAGTATTACAAGAAAATTATGAGATTAGAAATTAAGTACACCATTCCTGGAGACGGTGTGTCATACATACTAATAAATGCTACATTAATTTAATTTCTGTATTAAAAGAATGAAAGATAAATGATACATATGTGTATTTTATTTAAATTAACATATTTATATTATATATGTCCCTTTAGTTTATTATAACCATATTTTATATGTTACATGTATGGCATGAACGAGTCATATAGCATTGTGGGGGCAGCAGTCCACACTAACTCAAATGGAATTATCGTATTAACACAAAATGGAAAGCAACAAGGTATGTTATAAATAAAACTTACAAGAGAATATAGACATTATAAATATAATATATAACACATATAGATATATTATTTATCTATTTTTCTCCATGATAGGATGTAAGGGAAAAATTAAAAATTGTCATTTTCTGAGGCTATAGTTCATCATACACAAAAAAAGTATGTTCGTTAACCATTATATATAAGTCTATATAAGTGTAGGAGAAGATAATAACATAAAAAATTCTATAATATAGAGAATACTGGTGTTTTTATGTAATGATATAATAATAATAATATTGGTAGTTACGAATGAAAATGATACTAAAAATTTTGAGGGATGATGTTCTCTCTTAATTAGGTAAATTATTTGGTTCATACCCAAAGACTCACATGGTAAGTGTTCATAGAAAAGGGAGGCTTCTAGGTTGAGGGAAGGATTTTTGGAATCTATTTTGGTAGATTTTGTCTTAACATAATAGGTTTGATAAGTATGAAGAAGTGGGAGAGGTGGTGGCCTTTTGTAGGGAAGGAATACGACTCACATTGAATTTTTGAAAACATGTCAGGTGTACCCATTATCTTACCTAAATATGTAATAAAAAACAAACCAAACATAATAAAATATGACTTATAGCCTATATTTTCATAAAAAATGGGGTTGGACAATTTTATATGTTATTTGGGTACTTAATTTAATGGATTGGTAATTTATTAAGCTTGATTATACATTAATTATTGTAATTAATTTTAATTACATTCAATAAAAATTTTGGTCAAAATAAATATTTTTTTCTAATTTGAATAAAAATTTCATCATTATTACAGTGGTCTACAAACATTAATATAAATTCAATTAACTAGAGAAGAAATATTAAGACGGATGTTAATCTTGCAGATGTGGAGAGAAAATGGTGTTTTAATTTTGAATCATTCAATATTTCAATATGTATTAATAATTAATTTCAATATAAAAATGAATATAATGGAATAAAATAGATTAATATATTTATAATTGATCTATCTTGAATTTATGAACTAATAACATGGTGTTGTATATAAATAAAGAAAAAATAAAATTTATTTTAACATTAAAATATATTAATATATTTGGATGTTATATTCTCCCCTCCTTAATTAAATTGTTTCCTTGCAATTTAGACTTGTTATTCGTAATCATTGAATTGATATTTGAAAATACTATTGTTGAAAGACCCACATCATGATTAGGGTTAATAAAACATCTTCGTAATAAGTGATAATGGAAAGTACAATGGTCGCATAAAATAGTTTTATTGAAGGATAACATAAGTTGGAAATGGAAACAAGGATACAGATGAAAACACTATATACCATGATCTGATGAAGATTACTAGAAAACATGGTTATAAGAATGTTAAAATCCAAAAAACCAAAAATATCTGTTGATCTAAGAGAAATTCGATTCATTATAAATGAATGTTCTAGGTCAAAAGTTTTGGTTTCAGGATCATTTTTTCATGAAGTGGAGTAATTCTTTCACACTATAAATATATAAGTAAATATACATTTCTACAAAAATAATAATTTTTTTATTATGACTTCATCTAATTCTACTTCTTATTTGAGATAACGATGCATCATATTACCATGGCCCCCCTTCACCATGATGAGGGAAGGGAAAAAAAACTGATAGACCCTTCCATATCTATGTTGAAAGAGAGTTAATGGCCATCGAGTCCCACCATCAATATGCCCCGGAGTGGTGACTAGCACCAAGGGTATAAAATCATATGTGATATCAAAGGAATTACAAATTTTTTTAAAGGATCAGAAAATATGATAGTAAATCCCAAAAAACAAAAAAATGGAAGTAAAAGTAATGAAATAAAATATACTCTGATATGTAGGTTCCAATATAATGTGTTACAAGTATGTGAAAACACCAAAGGGAAGTAACAAAATAAATGAAAAATCAGAAACATAAATGGTCCTAGGGTCCAAGCAAATATGGTTTGGAACGGTCCCCGAAGCCCTGCTGAAATTCAGAAAATTGTTTTATATATATAGGGCGAGTATATAATTGTACACAATAGGGAATACCAAAAGAAATCATGCACATGTGGGGAGTAATTTTAACGCCTTGTGAAAAAAATGAGATAACAAAAGCACTTAACGTGGAATCTTTCCACCCAAACCTCACCAGGGCACACTCCCCAAATTACGTAAGTCAAGGAACGTAATGGTAATAACCCATAGATGTCTGGATACCCCACAGTATTTTTTTAATTGTTCTTGAAGACTTCTTACGCATCAGACCTCCACCAACATTTTCACTGTAGTCTCACTGTCGCCCCAACAACAATATTTTGGGCCACCACAAAAACACATCCCACCTGAAGGCTACTGGGCCACAATAAAGACACACATCCAAACTGACAGGCACCTAGAAACCAACAACTACCACCACTCTTAATGACAAAGGGTCCAGAACAACTACCTACAAGCCCAATGACACCTGAGTCTCATCCCAATGGTACCTAGGAAACAAACTACCTACACACACTTGGGACAACCACTAAAACTACCCTACACGAATTATATTGTGCTATAATGGAACTCATGCTTTCATAGCCTTCACAAAGAATCTTATACTACAACGGAATGGGATCAGAAACGATCTAACAACCAGCCACTAATATGAGTGTTTGAAAAAAAAACCCGATGAAATAGGGGTGTTTGGAACAAATTGATAAAAATGGGAGGGGTGTAAATAAGAAATGTAATAACTATATTATAGATATAGGTAAACATGCACTCCTACCAATTCAATGGTTCCAAAACTAGCCCATACACAAACACATCCAATAATATTCATTCACAAAAAAAACAACAGCAACAACCAAGTAAAAACCCATCCCAGAAATCAATTCCCCATTAAAAACATTCTTGTTATAATATTCAAGTGGTTCCATTAAATTAATTATTCACTACTAAGAAACTAATAGGCAAAATCACAAGAGAAGGAAGAAAAAATTTCCATGTAGAAAATTAAGCATTCAAACACAATTCTATTGTAAATTCACAAGAAAAATGGGATCCATGAGGACCTCAAAGTACGAGAACCAAAATAAACCCCAACATACTTCCCCAATGATACATAATAAAGAGAGATGAAGGTAAAACCCATATATGGATGATCTAAGATAAAACAATTTCTCCACATGCCAAGTACTAGGGATCCGTGACTCACAGGGGAAGAGCTCCAAGGACTCTAGGAGTGAGCATGAACGGCTCTTTCACAGGTGCACCACTAGCCTTGGGGAGGTGGACTCCAACTGCACCCAAGAAAAGAAAGAATACATTTCCAAAAGATGAATGAAACTACGTTCAATAAAAGGTGTGATCCTGGAGTTATGAGATATAAAATCAAGAATTTATGTAAATTTAGATAATTGATTCTCCAGGCTGTTTGGATGTTATGTATAATTGGATTAATTTTCATTTTAAAATTCTCTTCAATGAGGTGGCCTTAATGAATGTGAGTTTAAGGGGTTTCCATGAAATTGTGGAAAATGTGTAATAGGGGTGGAATGAAAATGTACAGGGAAAGGTTGTGACATAGAGGAAAAAAAGACACATGTTTTCATATATCAACGTTCTCCTGAATCTCGTGGTATTTTAGATATCATTTATGGGCTTTAAATGGAATTGAAAGGGGAAATAAATCAAATTTAAATCAAAAGATATGTTGTTGTGGTGGAACTGGGAAATCTAGGGATACTGGAAAAAGGGAAAAGGAAAAAAAATTGGAATAAACAATGACGCCATAATGGTCCCATCGAAATAGTGAGACATCTTAATAAGTGCCACTGTTTTGAATTTCGACCATGATGGTGTGACCATATGGTGTGACTGTGACGGTGCCACCATGTTGTTTCCACCGTAACAGTGCCACTTTTTTGATGAGACATTTTATGCAGTTCCACCATTTAGTTGTGAAAATATGACTATGCCACCGGTTCTTTGAGACATCGTAAGTGCTGCCACAACAATAGTGAAACCGTGAAATTGCCACAGTAATAGTTCCACCATGTGTAGTGCCACCGTAATGGTGGAACCATTTGGTGGAATCGTGTTTTTGGAAAGGTAATGAACCAAGTGGTTTTGGGCCTTTACATCAGATAACTATGAAACTATTCTCATCCTTGAGAATTCAAGAAAAAACATGATGAAAAGATAGTGGTTCGTACAACTACCTTGTAAGATACCACTCAACGACAAACCACACTAGAATTGTTCATAATCCAGAACAACCTCAATAATAAGGAACACCTCTTCCTCATCTACCTCAAGAACAATCACAGATAAACTACCACTGCTCTACCATAATGTAACCACATAATCATGTAATGTTCATACCTTCCAGTCATATGGATTAGGGAGTCCCTTCATCCTTGTCAAGATATTATTCACTTTGGGAATCACTGACTCTCCCACAAAAATTTTACCACACCAACATTAATGTGTCCTTATTAGAGATCAGGTCCTCCACTACCCATAGTCAGGACTCTTCACACACATCCAGAGAACAAGGGAAACAATCCATTTTATAGTTTACATGGTCAAACACCACATCACAAACAAGTATAAAAATAGAACATAACTCAAAAAATCCATGGGTACTAGGCGCACATCAATGACACTTGTTCCCAGGTACACTCCTTCAGGCCACCATGCCTCCATTATAGAGAAACCAATGAGTTGGTTTGTCTATGAAGCACCTTCTCCTCACATTCCTCAATCCTCAATAGTCACTCTATAAATGTCATGTCATCCTCTATATCCAGCTCCCCCCAGTCGGGGATGTGCGAATCATTGTGTAGATATTGACAGAGCCGAGACACATGGAAGACATAGTGTATCCTCAGTAGTGGCAGTGGTAGCGACAGCTAATATTCCACTTAACCGACCCTCTGCAACACCTCAAAGGGTCTGAAAAAATTGAGATAAATATTACTTCCCTACCCGATCCTCTACTGCTCATGCAGAGGGGAGACCTTCAAGAACACATGGTCTCTAACTAGAAACTCCAAGGGTATCCTCATATAATTGGAATTCGACTTCTTTCATTTTTACGCTACCATCATTCTCTCCCTTATAAGATGAACCTTCTCTTCCATGCTCTACCCTACCTCTGGGCGAAGAAAACATGCCTCCCTGACCACTGTCCAACACACGTGTGACGGACATGATCTCTCGTACAAAGATTTTAATGAAGCCATGTTAATGGTACAGTGTTATTTTTTTTAGGAAAACTCTAATAGAGACGATTGTCAAACCCATTATCCCCAAATGTATAAAATACATTCTCGTAGTATATACTCTAATGTATGGATGGTATACTCTATCTTCCCATCTTTCTAGGGGTAGAAAGCATTGTTGAGGAGTAACTGGGTTCCAAAAGCAAGTTTTAATCCTTTCCAAACCCATGATGTAAAATGGGTATCCTGATTTGATACTGTTTTCCTAGGAACTCCATGCCACCACAGTACCTCATCCATGTACCTATGTACTTAGGAATCCACCACACAAGACTCGTTGATTTCAATGAAGTGGGCAGATTTTGTCAGCCGGTGCACCACTATCCCGATAGCATTACAACCCACCTGAACTCTGGGTAGTATCGTGATAGAATCCATTGAGATATCATCACATTTCTACTCGGGGACATCTAATTGTTATAACAGACCTGATGGGATACAGTGTTCAGTATTCACCTATAGACGGATGGGGATATTTTCAACCAAATCTTCCACTTCCCACATCACCCCGTGCCACCAAAAACAGACCCTTCAAACCCTTGTACATCATATAAAATCATGGATGTACCACCAGGGGTGTGTTTCAGAACACACAAAGAACTGTCATGCACATTTCTAATAGGAGGAACAATCTCCCATGAAACAACTTCTGATTCTTCCAATCTTCTGACCATCCTCCCGAAGCATTACCCTAAATAATATGATCACAAATCACATAAACCTATAAGTAACCACATTAGGACTCCATCACATGCGGTAATAGAGAGTATTTTACTATCATCTGAAACAAATATCCTCTAATATCCTCCACCCTTGCATCAAGGTCTTGGGAATTTAAAACCTCCATTTCTTTCCAAGAATATGTTATTTCTCAAACCACATCCATCTGTGACTTTCTGGTCACGGAAGTAACAACCAAATTCCCCTTACCTTTAGTGTTGAAGATTTATAATTCATTTTCCTGATGAAACTCTAGCAACCATCGCTCCCTCAAGTTCAGGTCTTTCTAGGATAAGATATAACTCAACCTCTTGTGAGATGTGAGGACCTTGAAACAATCCACAATGAGCTCTTTCCAGCACCACATTAGGAAGAACACAAATTCTGCAAGTTCCAGATAGTGGGTGGCATAGTTATGCTCTTGGGGATATATCATTCTAGACCCATAAGAGGTCAACCCCTACTGTTTCATGAGCACACACCCCAAACCATGGACTAAAGCATCAAAAAACACCTCAAAGGTCACCAATTCTTATGGAAACCTCAGTACTAGGGAAAACCCAGATTCTCCTTCAGATAAATCAAGGCTTCCAGGAACTGGACACTCTATATAGAAGCATTGTCTTTCTAGGTCAAGTCTATGAAGGGTGATGCAACTCGTGAGTAGTTAGGCACGTATCTCTGGTAGTAACCTACTAGGCCAAGTATGTTATGAACCTATTACACATTCTTTGGTGTTTCCCATGAATCAACTACTACAACCTTTGAAATCTACACTCATAACCCCTGCTTGGACACCACATGTACAGTGATGTTTAATTCTAGTGTCCAGAACTTGCACTTGGAAAACATCTCCTAGAGTTGGTGTTGTTAGATGGACTCAAAAATCATCATCAAATGATGGGTGAGATCCTCTTCTGATCCTTGGAATATTAGGATGTCATCAATGCAGAAGAATAGGAACTGGTATAGATATTCCTAGAATACGGAGTTCATGATTTCTATAACACGGCTGGTGCATTCGTAACGCTGAATGAAATGACGAAGAACTCAAGATTCCCATATCTTAACCTAATAGTAGTTTTTGATAAGTCACCCTTCATCTCCCTCAACGGGTGATATCATTACTGCGGATCAATTATATTGAACAATCCTACCCCCTTTAATTGATAAAAATGAATGTCGATCCTCGGGAGGGGGAAAGGGTTCTTGATTGTTACCAAGTTTAGCCTCCAATAGTCTATACACATCCTGAGTCCACCATATTCCTTCTTTTCAAACAAGACTGGAGCTCCCCATGGTGATGCGCTTAGTCAAACAAAAAACTTATTCGTCTATTTGTAAATGTGAATCTGTAACTCCGAAAACACAAAAGGTGTCATCTGATAGGGATCCATCAAAATTAGATGTAAACTAGGTTGTATGTCAATCCCAATCTCAAAATCACATCAAGAGAGTAGAGGCACAACCTATCCAAAGAATACCTCCATGAACTCACTAATTATCCCAAGGACTTCCACCATATATGTGTCCACCGACCCCACTTATAGCTCAACAATGAAGGAAAGGAGGGGCACCACTTGCTAGGCGTCGTCCTGGAAACCCCTCTCACCGATGAAAGTCACACATTGTCTGCCAATATCTAAAAACACCAACATTCTTCTAATACATTCGATAATAGAAAACAAAGAGAAAAAAAATTTGATTCCTTGAATGAAATCATATGGCTACATCAGTAGCAAGAGAAGTCCCCACTAGACAGATGTGATAACAACATCAGTCTATATCCCCAGAAAGCATGAGAGAAGTTGGTCTGTCATCTGAATAGCGTACTCAAAACTAGGGCCATGGAAAGTCTCTCTATGTATATACCCAAATCATGGGATTGATAAGGTGCAACAAAGGAGTGGTAAGCTCATGATTAACATAAGGGACAAGTATGTGTGACAAACAAGATGATCCTAGCTCAAACGAACACTAGCTTAGTTGGAAGTACATCCTCTGCGGTGTGCAATTACCCACGCAAAACTCTTTTTCCCCTCAGCTGTCATCTGTCTCCCCAACCATTCCCAGGTCGATGCCCATGAAGAGATTCCTTAGGTCGGCCTCCACCTACAATGTTCGCTCTTGAAGGAGCAAGAGCTCACTATCACTCCTGCAGTTGGGGAATGTACGTGGCTAGAATCTACTGCTGCTAAGGTGGGCGCTGAACCTTCCCAGCCCCACAAGAATTCACATAGTCTGGCAGCTGATTTTGAAGGATCCCTTGACTTCCAATGATGAAGCATGTCGGTCTTGGGAAACCAAGGATGGGGTGAGGATTGAGAGATCAAAACTGGAAAAGATGGGGCCTGCTCCCCACTAGCCAAAACCTATAAGGCACTGACTTTGGAGCCCTAATGATGTCAGAAATCGCCTATGACAAGGCCTACTAGATCACCTCTCGTGGCACACATCCTAGCATATGCAGCATCTCCACCATTTCACCCTTCTTCTGAATATCCATGTTCATAGGTAGAGTAAATGGTGTAACATCATACTAAAGAGAAGGTCACAGTGCCACCTCTAAATATCATGGCCAAGACTCCTCATTTGGAAATAGGTCTAGGGAAAAGTGAAGGATATCCTTTAAAATTATCCCCAACTCCGTCACAGACATACATTTTTATTGAAGGGATAGTATCTCCCACCTCATCTCAGCCTTCATCGTGGAAGAGATGAATTTTTCTTGAAACTCTCTTGAAGTTAGTCCACAAAACCCCATCTTCCCTCTTCTCACCAAGATATAGTGTCCACTACTGAAGCACCACTACCCACATCTAAATTATAGAAAGAGGAACCTAGTACTCTATCAGAGCTCGGATCATGATGAAATCTATCACAAGATCCTCGAGCCAACTCTCCATCTCCTGGTCCGAGACACTACCCTTGTACTTCCCGATGGTCTGATTATGAAAGGTATGAAGCATCCTATTCCATTGGTAAGAATACCCATCTTTATCTTCCTTTACCTGATCTACCAAATCATCCATATGGTCTTAGATCTCCCGCATTGCGCGTGGTCATTGTCCAGGTGCCATAGCTGCATGGTAAACAAGGAATTCCTAACACCGAGTAGTGTATAAGTTTGAAATTAATTGTTTTTTGTAGTATTATTATTTACATTAAAACTCCCAAAATACCCAAGACACAATAGATCACAATTTATTATAATGCATGTAATTTTCTTGGGTTCTCTACCTGGAAATTAGTATAGCCTCACATGATCATTCGGTAGGTCCAGAGTCCTTGCATCGAATCGCAAGGGTTCCTAAAATCCCATGTCATAGCCGGTCTTCTCTGGCCCATTTCTAGCACTGAGAATTTCAAACACTATTTCCCTTCCATCCCATGAAATCCTAATGTTTCCTTTCCCTGGACTCCATCCTATAACTCAACCTGGACTTTGAAACCATTCTCTCATGACCCACATTCACTAAGATGAGTGAAGGGACAAAGAAAAACCTGACCCTTCCTTCATCAAGTTGAAGGATAGATAATGACCCCCTAAGTCCTTCCATCAATAGGACCCAGAGTGGCGAATACCACCAAGGGTATAAAATCATATGTGATATGGAAGGAATTAACCTTTTTAAGCTATCAAGAGATAGTATAGTAAATCACAAACACAACCAAAACAAGAAGTAAACGTAATTCCAAAAAAAATCCACTCCCATATACATGTTCCAATAAAATGTGCTACAGGTACGAGAGAACTCCAAATAGAAGTACCAAAAAAAAAAGAAAAATCAAAGACACAAAAAATCCCAGCGTTCGAGCTAATGTAGCCCTACACAGCCCCCGAATTCTTTTTAGAATCTTGAAATTAGCTTTATATACATATGGTGAGTATAATGGTATACTCATTGGAAAATGTCAAAATCTCTCATGCACAAGTGGTGATATATTATTTTTTCCTCTAAAAAAGGAGATAAACAAAGAACATAACAAGGCAACTATACACCAAACCTCACAAATGCACAATCCCCAAATAAAAAAACTCATGTAAAGTAATATAATTAACAAATAAATGTTTGTGTGCACCACACCACATTGCCACTAGTTATGGAAGACATCCTATGCATCAGACCTCCCCTTCCATTTTCACTGCAGTCTCACTGGGACCCCAAAAACGACCTTTTGGGCCAACACAACCACACATCCCACCCGCAAACACTTGGGATAGAACATCCACACACATCCCCATTCATAGACACCATGGACACAACAACTATAGCTACGCCCGAAGACACATGGGCAAGATCAAATACCTCTATGACGAAAGACACTTAAGCCTCATCCAGAAGACAACTGGGAAACAAACAGCCCGCACACACCTGGGCCAACCACCACAACTACCACTACTGATGAATCTTGTGCTATAATAGACCTCATGCCATCACAGCTTTCCCGAAGAGTCTTGGTATACATGGGAATGGGGTCATAAAAGAGCTAATAACCATCCACGCATAGAAGTGATAGGAAAACACCCACCCCCAAGAAATATGTGTGTTTGGAACAAAGTGCACTTCTTGGGTGGGGAAATAATAAGAAATTTAGGTACAAATTTATACATATAGGTAAACAAGAACTCATACCAACATAGGTGTCCCAACACCATCCCATACACAAACACGGTTGTTACTAATTATTCATAAAACTAAAAAATCCATAACCATTTCCCAAATGATCCCAGAAAACAATTCTCCATTAAAAATTGTCTTGTTATCAAATTCAAGTGGTCCATTTAAATAATTATTTACTATCGGACAACTAACATTGATAATTAAAATCCAAGGTAGGAAAAACAGCCATGCAACAATTTAATCATTCACACACGGTTGTCTTGTAAAGTCCCAACAACAAAACGGATTAATGAGATCACTTAATGTTTTGAAACCAAACCACGACCCAACATATTGACCCACACAACCCCAAATACATAAACTAACAACTACACAAATGTGGATCCCATCCCCATCTATCTCTCCTTGAAAGCATCAAGAAGAACAACCATACACAACACCAGAACAGAGCAAGGGAGATTTCGGATTTAAACACACCATTACTTTGGTTCAGTATTTTTGTTTGGTTAACTAGGGCGACCACACCAGGATTCTTATTCACTAGGAATCCATTTAATAAACCAACTTTACATGATTAAATAGTTTCCATTTAACTTCCATTCAATAACATTATTATCTAGAAAATAGAGGTTCATTAGTGCACAAGAGAGGAACACTGACGACCACTATTTTTAGTGGACATAAGACCATACAATTCACAATATATTGCAATGGTAAATAAGTACATCATCATCATCAAACACACCCCTTCATTACTTGAAAACCATTTTTATATTTGTAAATAATTGGGTTTCATCCATACCCATAGGATGATTATCATACCCATCCCACATGATATATGGTAATGTGATGCGAAGGAAAACCCTAATTTCATGATAAACGATCAATGTTTTTCACCATTTTCCAAGATCTAGGGATGCACGACTCAGTGGGGAGGAACTCTGAGGACTCCAAGAGTGAGAATAAAAGGCTCCAGTACAAGAACGCCACTATCATTAGAAAGGGGGGCTCTAAATGCACCCATGAATGGAAAGGGACCATAACAAAAGATGAAATAAATGTCATGCGATAAATGATGTGATCCTTGAGTTGCAAGATATTAAATCTTAATTATATCAAATGATGGTTCGTGGTTTCTCCAGACAGTTGGGTAGTTATGAAAGATTGGATTAATTTTCATTTAATAATTCTCATAAGAGAGGTGGTCATAATTTTTGTGAGTTAATGGTGATTCCTTTAAACAGATGAAAATACATTATAGGGGAAGAACAGGAAAGTATGGGAAAAGGGTGTGACAATAGGGAAAAAATGACCCATGTTTTGGTAAGTGATGGGTCGCCTAGATCGTAGGGGATTCTATATATAATTTTTTGGATTTAAATGGCTTTGAAAGGAGTATTAAAACACATTTATTTAAAATGATAAGTTTCTAGGGAAGAATTGTGATAACTCATGAAAATATTAAAAAAGAAACAAACAAATGAAGCCATGATTCCACCATAATGGTGCCACCATAACAGTGAGACACCATAAGCGGTGCCAGCATTTCATGGTATAACCATGTTAGTGTGACCATGATGGTGAGACCATGATGGCACCATTGTGATGGTGCAACCATGATGGTGCCACTGGTTTGGTGGGACACTATATGTGCTTCCATTGTGTTGGTGTGCGACACTGATGGTTCCACCAGTTCGGTGCCACAGGTTCATTGAGAAACCATAAGTGGTGAAACTATTTCGGTGTGTGATCGTTGTAGTGCTAAAAGTTCGGCGAGACACCGTAAGTGGTGCCATCACAATGGTGTGATCATGACGGTGCCACCGTAAAGGTTCCATTGTGACCAGTGCCTCTGTAATGGTGGAACTGTTTGGTGGAACAGTTTTTTTTTGAAATGTACTAGAACAGGAGGGTTTGGGCCATTACACATATGGTGAAGTGATAAATTAAAATCTGAAATCTCATCCAATGATCATATTAAATAATTTTTTAATTTTTTAATTATTTCAATAGATTATTATCCAATCACTTTTGAAGAGGATTCCCTAAATTTCTAAAATTATCTTATTATTAGTATTTAGAAAATATGAAGCAACTCTAAATTATCATCTTCCAAAAATGTGAATAACTTCATCACGTATCCTTTTGAAATATTATAATAGCACAAATAAACATAAAACATTATTGGAAACATGCATTACTTATTTTTCCTTATATAAGATACATGTTATTGGATATATTTCGTAAATACAAAAGCATCGTAAAATATATCAATGGTAGAATAAAGTACTTGTCGAAAAGACTTTAATCAGTTACAAGGTAGTCAGAACATGTCCAAATGAATCAGTTATTCATTGTTATATCAATTTTAGTAACATATTAAGGTTTTTGTTTTCCACATTCACTTGTTTTCAAAAAAAATTATGGCGTTCTAATAAATAACATTCCTAGGAACCATTCAGTATAATACCTCAAATATTTTATGAAAATGTACTACTGTACAATCCTCATATATTCCATAATTCTTATAACTAGTACATTTCAGTAAAAATTGTCAAATAAAATAATTCTTCAATAGGAATATGAACCATTCCTCTTAATTATTGGCAATAAAATAGCTTTATCATTATCCAATTGCATCATTTTTAGTACATTCCTTTGATACATGTGATATAGATTCTCATAGTGTCTCGTCTCCTTGCAGTTGATGTATTGTCCATTGGAAAGCATTTTATTAACCTTGAAATCATGAGTATGGTGTCCATTTTTTCTACACATTTAACAGACTTCAATTCCCTTTAATCAAGTACCCGAGTATTTCTTTCCACAATTATCACATGCCAATGAAATTATTCATTCGTTTCATATTCTTTGACACAATCAATTTTTACTTATGCCTAGATAACCTCTTCTCTTATTGGTTTTCTTTCGAAGACATAGGTCTTGGGGAATTATTTACGCATCTCATTGTCACGTGATTATATGTCCACATTTGATGAGAATGTTTTATAGTCTATTTAAATTTGAAATAGTTACTTAAGACCATAGAATATTTGATGCTTTTTACTATTTAGATCACATGTATTGGTAAGGTTTACATTCTTTTTACTTGTCACCATTATTAAACAATGACATATACTAGATTCAATCCTATCATAATATATAATTCCCATTATGATATAACACATAAATTTATGCATCGTGAATCATAGAATAATAATATTTATTTATATTAGAAAATATTTACATTCAAATTCTTTGTAATTGTATATACAAAAATATGAATTATCCTAAGCATATCCCTTAGGATTTTCAAACTAGGTGCGTAGTAAGGCCCGTTGTTATGTGCTAGGTTACCCAGATTTAGGCCCGGAATACTAATCAATGTTATTACAACTAGGTATATTTGTGTCAGAGCCATCCACTTGTAGTATCCATAAATGGATGTATTAATAACAATAACCACATAATAACTACCTTACCAAAAATCTAAAATGTTATTCTGTACTCATCCAAAAATCATGTCATAGGGGTTTTCACTTTTATATATGTATTCTAATTCTAGTTTCCATGGTTGTTTCTAAATGTACTTTGATCCCAACAGTAACGTGCTGACCCCAGAAGCCTCGAGCCGGTGCATTATTTGATTACATTGGAATTTTTACAAGGAATGGAATCTTGATGTACAATTCAGCTCAATAGACATTGAAGGCCAGATTACAAATATGATACACATAATACATTGGGAGTAGAAAATACTACAATTTTACATTATAAAATGGAATAAAATAAATCCTTGAATGCTAATTCATATATTTATTCTTCATAACTTAGAAAAAATAAACATAATATGGGCGGGATAAAATTCTCATTATGGGTATGTAATGAAAAGGTAATAATGAAACAATAAGAATAAATTAAAATTGAAAGGTAAATAATAGATAAAAACACCATTAAAATAACTAGAAAATTAAAAATTAAAATTTAAGGGTAAGAAACCATAAAACCTTCTAGAAATATCAATAAAATGAGAATTAAATGTATCCATAGATAAGTCGACACAAAATCTAATGGATGAATAATAACCAAATCCTGAAAATTAAATGCATCCATTGATATATTAATGCATAGTCTCATGGATGAATAATAACTAAATATTAATGAGGGGAATGTTTAATTATTGGATTCCATGTTTCTTAGGTACATGTACCCTTTAACATCAAGAACCTTCATAAAACGGTTTACAAAAGGTCAGGAAAAAAACACATCTGATTTTTCAAAACAATTCATCTCATGAGACTACTAATGTATCGAGGGATTATATATAATTGGAAACCACTCATGTTGTACCTGTCCAAAGAATAAATCATATTCATGGACAATATACAGTATCAAAATTCATCCATATTGAAAATAAGATACATAATTATCAATAATTCCACCATTTATCAAATAAATTTCAAGTGAACAATATATGTAAAATGATATATGGGATAGAAAATAATAGTATCCATTTTCCAGGAATATGGATATTAAGGTTAAATTAAAATGAAAAAATATTACAATAAAGTGATTGTTTCCATGAGAAATCTAAAAATCTCTAATGTAAGTAAAATTTCAATGGTAATCATTAAAAATATGTTTTGGAAAATTAATCATTAAACATACCAAAGAGTCCCTTACCACTTGAAACATTTAAATAATAATCCCAATGAAGTAATGTTTCTTATATCATGAATAAAACCGATTAATGATATAATGTATAAAAATGGAATAAAATACACTATTCATAAAGGGTCTGAGGTGTATATGGTGTATTACTTATGAAAAGAAAAACAACACATGAACCCCTTATATTATCCGTCCTTTTGATGTGTGGTGTTTGTACATCTTTATAATGTTCTAAATTATGTCAATAAAATATACAAGAACCATAATCATTTTCATAATATCATATATTAATTCAATTTAACATTTTATTAACCATTTTCTAAAAACATTTATTAAATCTAGTATTTTGGTTGTTAATTTCCTAGTTTTCATGAGTAAGTTTGAACTTGTAATTTGTTGTTCTTATTTCATAGATCATGATTTAAATATCAATAGAACATAAAACACAACTAAAATAAATTATATATTCAGTAAATATTTATTTAGAGTAGTCAATAATATTTGTTGATTAGAAGCGATGTTCACCTTTCATTGAGATGGTAGGTCGTACATACACATGAACACCATATTCATTTCATAGTTGTTTTAAATGAATGAAAGATAAATGAATAATTTATATATTTTAGTTATATTATCATATATATGATATATTTATAAAATATATTTATTATAACCATCCTTTATATGTTACATGTATGGTATGAATGAGTCCTATTTCTTTCTGGGGGAGACATTACACTCTTCCTCAAATGAAATTATCTTATTTACATAAGATGAAAATCATAAAGGTATATTCTAAATAAATATTATAGAATAATAAATCAATTATAAATATAATATATATCATATATAATCATACTTTTTCAAATAATGGACACCATGATAGGTGGTAAGGGAAAAATGAACAATCGTTATTTCGTAGGGTACTAGTTTACTGTACAGAGAAACAGTATATTCCTTACCATTTAGATGGAGGACTGTGTATGTTTAGTTGAAAATAATTACATAGAAGCATCCAATTATATTTAAGATACTGGGTTTTTAATGAAATATTTTAATAATAGAATAGGTACTAGGGAATATAAATGATGTTAAAAATTTTGAGTGAAGATGTTACCTCTTAATCGGGTGTCTTCTTTTAGTTTATATCCAAAGACATCCCTGGAACGATTTCATACCAAATATGTGCTTCTATCTATAATAGCAGGATATTTGGAAGCTATTTTGTCAGATCCTAGATGAATATAATAGGTTTAAGAGTTCTAATGTATAAGGATATGTGGTGGCATTTTATAGGTAAGGAAAAGGAATGGCTTGGATTTTTTTTGGAATCATGTTAGGTGTACACATGTTATTATGTAAAAAAAGTTATACCGAACAAACAAAAGAGAATAATTGAAGTTTTATGGAATATATATGATAATAAAATGGGATTTAAATAAGTTTCAAGGTCATTTGGGTTCATAATTTAAAGTTCTCGTATGATTTTATGATAAATTTTTCCTAGTAATTATAATTAATTTTTAATAACTTTTACTAATTATTTTGTTCAAAAAATTATATTTATTTTATCATACTATAAATATCACATTTATTAAATTATTGTATTTCAATTTTAAAATTTCAATTCATATAAATTTGAAAATTAAGATTAATGATAATCTCACAATCATTGAAACACAATGCGTTTTTGAAATGAAAATATTTAAATTTTCAATAAGCATTTATATAAAATTTTAATATAAATATTATTCTAATGATTTAAATATGGTTAATATATGTATAATTTAACTATAATGACTTTATGTTCCAATTTATAATATAATTTAACACAAATAAATATTTAAATAAAAATCCAATTTTTAATTACAACGTAGTATTTTTTTATTTATCAATAAATGAAACATCGCTTAAAAATATAAAAAAATAACCCAAAGAATATCTGGACATTCTGAATCAAAAAATTATAATTATTTTGAAAAATAAAATAAAAATATGTTGTCAACATATATAATTAAAATATAGAAATCATTTAATGATAATAAAAACCATTCTTTTGTGTAATGCTGGCCAACTCAGTGTGTTGTGTAACATAAGCATAACATGGAGTTTAGTATAATGAAATAAAAACTAATATTTATAGTAACATTAAAATATTTTAAAGTATTATTATTGTAATGTTATTCCTTTTTAGGATAATTATATTTCTAAATAAGATATGTGGAACATGAATTCTTTAATCAACATGTGTGATCAAGAAGAAAGAAGGGTAAAATCTACCATTCCTCAAAGTGGTCATTTCACCATTCAGGGAACGAACATGATGAAAGAACATTATGTGCAATTGAAGACAGATGTAAATAATAAGGCCAGCCCCTTTAGCATGAAGGGATGCAATTTTAAAACTAAGTATTATAGATCACCTATGTTCCACTTCTATTGACCCAAATGACTTATTCAGAAGGAGTGACCAAAATTTAAGGATAGACTAAAAAAGTCAAGTAATGTACCTTATTTTATTAGTTATGAATATGTGCTTAAAAATTACTCATTAAATATATGGTGTGATTAAACTTCATCATATGGTGATATAACATGATATTTATAGTGACTTAGTTTTTTAAGGAGGCTAAATAAAGGAGATCGAATCATTTTAGTCGGAAATCGAAATAATGTTCAAGTTAAATCAATTAGAACTCATAGTTTAGTCATAATGAGGTGTTTTATTCTTTATTTAGCACTTTATTTTTATGTACCCAGTATCACTAAAAACGTTATTTATTTTTCTCAACTTGACGCTCATAGTTTATCATTTACGTTTGAGAATAAATCTTTCATTATTTCCAAAGAATAAATAATTGATTGATATGGTGTCTAAGATTGAAACATCTATAAGTTATGTTTTAATGCATATTTTAATAAATGACTATAATCTATGTATAATATTTATGTTTTTCATCCCTAGGGATAAATAAAGATAATGAATGAAAACTTTTTGAAATTATGGAATGAACCTTTAAAAAATTTATCGTCAGAGAGAATGGAATTTCTCATTAAGAATTGAGTTATTTACGAATTTTATTTTTCTAATTATGATAATTGTATTAAAGGAATTAAAATTATATTTTAAAAAATTAAATAAACATGGTTCTATTTTGAGTAATGGACTAAATAAAAAGTTACTTTTTATTAGAAACAATCATTTATAGGAAACGCGAGATTCTATATGTTTCTCCCAAAAAAACCATTAATAGTGATAATCATTAAATAATAATTTCAGCCCATTTAAATCATTATCCCCAAATAACATCCCAAATATTGCAGTTACCTATAAGTCTCAATCATCCTTCATGAGGTCTTTAATGAGGAATGCCATTATTTCGAAGAATGCATGTACACCTATTGGGTGATCTTCCCTTCATTCAATTCTCTTATCAGAATATGATCTATCTTGTGAATCCAAGAACACTCTTCATGAATACTGTCTATCAGTATCGGTATTACCATCATTTTATCAACTCTCTATTCTGTGGACATAATCCCAATAAAATTATTTAATATTTATTCATCTGAATACTTGATAATCTCCAGAGTGAGCTCCGAAACCACAACATACTCCATCTATGGCCCAATTTTTAATTAATTGCAGAAAATAGCCCCATAATATTCAACCTCTTCACATTAAATCCATTTAATTTTCTTTGGTATCACATTCATGAAAATTGGATTTCTACATTTTGTGGAAATAATAATAATTAGTAGTGATAAATTGGAAAAATCCTCTGGAATATTCCCTTTTAACTTATTACCCATTCCCCACCTTAGGATATGAATTCCTCTACATGTAAAATTATCTACACTACCTACAGTCATTTTCTTGTAAGATTCATCATTATACTCATTCTGAAGAAATATCTACCCATCTATTTAATTGAATGAATGATCTGATCCAATCTCTAATAGTTAACCATCATTCTACAATACCTCAAAATGATTACCTAGCTTAATGGCTAGAAAATATTTCCTCAGTCTTGACCTAATTTAATACCCATCCCAATTATATCTCTCCTTATACACAAAGAATAAATGGGAAAATTTACCTTAAAACCTTCATTGATGACCCTTCATTTCATGGGTATATTTTTCTTCTTTGTGATAAATATAGGGTTCTAGAAGTTTTCAAGACATATAAATATATTGTTCAGAACCAGATAAGTTATAATATTAATGTTTTAGATAAAGAAGAATAATAGGGAAAATTCAATTATTAAGGTTATATCCTAGGGTAGTTCCCAATCTTTCTTCATGAAAGTGAAATTATTCCCTAAGATTCTATGTTGGAATCACGTCAAATGAGTGGAGTTTCTGAGAGATGACATCATACCCTTGTGGACATGTAATAAAGTATGTTATGACAAATCTATTTACAATTGTTTATAATGGTTGAAGATCTTAATATAGCTATGAATATATATATTAGGGGACATATAATGTATGTTCCAAGAACATTTTATGAAAAATATACATAAATGAAACCAAAATTGGGATATCTTGATGTATATTCATGTGGATGTTGAATACATATCACTATTATCCTTGAAGAGATTGGTCATTTACATGATCCTATGACTCTAGTAATGCCTACACATACCCCGATCATGGGATATGTGGATATGAATGAGTCATAGCCTCATGATCAAAGCCACAATAGGTGACCATATGCTATTACTATTATAGGACAACTATTAAGGTAGTCATAATGATTGAGAAGACCAACATTATGTGATTATTATATCCATCAATATGACTATGATTTAAATATAGTACATGATAACATCTCTATTATAGATTTTATTGTGAGAAACTATTCAACTCAAAGGATTAAATCTATGAAATATATGTTAAAAAAAATAAAAAAAATAATGTTTGGAGACATGTTGACTTCCTAAAATGACATGACATTGATTGATCCAAATAGGTTTTTAAAACCATCCTGTATCTTTAAGGAATGTTAGAAGGTTACAATGCTATATTGGTTGTAAATGGTTCTAATAAAAGAGAATGTATTTACTATAGAAAAGACTTATCTCTTATGTTTAAGAAAGAATAATTAAATGTTTTCTTTGAATATATAGCTCATTTTTATTTTTAACCACATTAAATGGATATCAAACATAATTTCCATAATGATTACTTTCATGAGGTTTCTACATGAGACAACTAAAAGGATTACTAGTTATGAGGAAGGAATATATGATATAATGAAAATAAAATGCATTTAAGCCCTTAATCTAGCCTCTCAGTAGTTATATTTATAACTCTATGATGTAATTGGTCAAATTTTTCTTAATGAAAATGTGTTTGACCAATACATATTTATGATGCTATATAGGTTAGATGTAATCTATTTAGCAATTTATTTATATGACATACTTATTTCAGGTAATGACATTTGTATATTACAGGGGGTAAATGAATTAATTTTTATGCAATTTGATAGAAAGTTCATAGTGAATACTCTTATGTAATATGTATTTAGATTTATTGAAATAAGTGTCATGAAATGTTGTATTTATCCAAAAAAGTAATATTGAAAAGGTCGTTAAGATATTTAACATTAAAGGTTTTTCCTCCTTTATTTCCATGATTTTAAGCGTGAAATATGTAGATTTTCATAGTGTCAATTGATCTAATTGGAAGATGATGAGATGTAGAGGAATCCCTATGCATCATTATTTATAATCCTTTTGTATTCCAATTTTTAAATTCGTTATACATATTATATATTTGTTGTAATTATTAGATGTTACTATATTAATCCAATAATATATCATTTCAAGAATTTCATGAAATTCATTTGATATTTATCGGGTATAAAGTATTTCATTCTTTTTTATGGAATGCCTATTTGTATTGAAGTAATTTTTTATAAAAACACTATTTATATTGGATGTCTAGATATAATAAAGCCAAATTTGTGATATATTATCTTGTTTTTTAGGGTACAATTTTCCTAAAAATCACACAAAAGTTCCTTATATCTTCTTCTAGTATATAATGTTAATTTTATTACTTGTTATGTAGTGACATGTAATTATATTTGGATTATGAACATCATTAAGTGATTTCATCTGATTTAAAAAATATATAAATCATTAATGTTATTTTTTTAAAAATTAGGCTATGGTTTTTCTTTTCTAAGAACTAAAAGTCAAGTAGTTCCCCCAAGAATACATAAATTAAGTATCTTGTTTTAATAGAAAGATTATCGAATCAATCGGTATAGAAAAATCTAATTTGAAGAAGTGATATAATTTTGGATCTTCCAAAAAAATGTTGTCACCTGTAAAATATTTCACATGAACATGAATAACATGGGATTATTTGGTTGGTGTAATTAAGATATAGCATGATGTCATGTATACTTGATATTTTAATCACCTAATGTTTTTAAACATGGATTCTGAATTTTATACTCATATTTTCTTATTTTAATTTTGAGCATTATGATTAATAATTTTGGAGGAAATATTTTATTATACCATATGGATAAACTTTATTTTACAAATTATCGTAAGTTATATTGTCTGATGTTTTTTTATGGTACTATATTTGTTACCATGGAACGAATATATGAATTTTTTTTAGATTCGAACTTGATTAAACATAGTAATTTAAATGATCATGAGTATTCTTAAAGGATGTAAACCTAATTGTGATGACTTTCAATTCGAATATTTATGTACTTTTTTTGGATATTAATGGACTCAATGTTATCATCTTAGTAATATAACATGCTATATTAAATTATTGATCAATTAATACATGTCAATAAATCATTTTACAGACATTAAAATTAGATAAGGCTTGATTCGTAGACCTTGATTGAAAGGCTAGTAACTATATTCAATATGAGAAGGTCTTACTTCTTGCTTTATATTTTTTTGATTTATTAAGGATTTCAATGAATTCTATAAATAAATTTTTTCCTATAAAATTGATTAATGGAAAATTCAAATCATATTTTCTCATATTCCTCAAAAGACAAACCCCAAATGGTAAATTAAAAAATTATTATGTCTCCTCTTATAAAAATGTGGGTGAAGGTTTTGATTAATTACAAGGAAATGATTAATAAATGTTAGTTTCTATTTGATCTATTTATGTATTTGATAATATCATCATATTTATTAATTCATTTTTGGTATGGGAAAAGAATGATAATTTCAATAAGAATTATGATTCTATCATATACTGCATGATTTCTCAGTCATTTTCAATGAATTTGTATTTTTGGTGTTGTAAACAAGTGAGGGGGAATAGTAATGTTGATGTCATGAGAATAGTAAATGTAATGTTGAAAAGTAATTCAGTTGAAACAAATGGGTTTCCATGATTTGTAATGGATCTTGGGTGATGAAAAATTCCTATAAATACATGCGACTACATTATTTTACAATAAACACAAACAAGAACTTGAGAGGGATGAAGACCAATTTCAAGAATAGTGATAGTATAACATAGCACTATTTTTTTGTATAAGCTCCATATGTGAAAATAAAAACAATGATCATGTAATGCATAGTCCAATATGATAAAATCCATGTTTGAATTTACTATTTCATGAGAGTTGTTTTTAATGGTGTTTTAGGAATTTTTTCTTAAAATCAGTTCCATATTAAAATGTGTTTAAATGTTGGGTCCAAAAGGTATTGAATAACTTGATGTCTTTGTCTTTGGTTAAAAGTGTGATCAAATTTGACTCATTATTATAAATGTTTTTAAATTGTGTAGGAATTCCCCTCACACATACTATAATGAAAATAAAGAAAATAATTGATTTTTTTGGTTTTAATTTATATATATACAATAAAAAATAAAATTTTTAATAAATTTTTTATAATAATCTATAAATAAGTAATGGTAATTAATATATTATTAATTTATATTATTTAATAGTTATTAATAATTTATAATAATAAGTAATAGTTTGAAAAATTATGTTTAATTAGTATTAAATAACAATATTTTATGTTATTCAAAAATTATGATGAATAATTGACAATGAATTGTAATTTTTAATTATTGTCATATTTATGTTAAAATTATAAGGAAAATAAAATATATAAATATAAATATAATACTTATTAATAGAGATGTAACAAATATATAATGTTATATAAGATTAATATAGAATAAATATAATCTATATATATATAGTTATAAAGAGTTATTTTTCAAGTGGGTTTTAAAAAATCCTAAATGGGATTATATTTTAAAAATATTCTATTATATAGTGGGTTGAAGGATTCAACACATTTCATTTGGATGAAAAAATACTTTTGCTAAATATTCTGTCTCTTATAAAAAAATATAAAATAAAAATATTTAATATAATATTATAAAAATAATATTATTATCATATATTTTAAATTTAATTTATAAATAAATTTGAAGAACTCAAGTAAGGGTTGATGAATTTTGATTATGTTTGTTGTATTTTTTTCTATATATCAGGTTGAATAATGATAATGAATATGGAATGATAATTTTATCTATGATTATTAATTATCATGGAATGAGTTATAGAAATGTTAATGGCATGAATAATAAATGTTATGGGTTTAAATAAATTCATATTTTCGCATGTTGATTGTAATTAATTTCCTAATTAAAATGGCATATCCTAGTGTTAAGATTGGTAAATTCCAAACGAATTATTTGATACTGAGTAGTTTTTTTGTTGGTAATTTAAGGATGATGTAGTGAAATCATTTCACATTATTTGGGTGAGGAATGTTTTCCCTATTTTGAAAAAGTATAATCATTTCTATTATCAAAAAAAATATAATTTTCTGCTACATTTCTTGCTATCTTCAGGGTACCATTAATCAGTGCTAAAAAATAAATGGTAAAGGTGCTCCTCGATTAGTGCAAGATAAAAGATCTTATATAGAGCACATTTATCTGCTATTAAAAAAGATGCTAAAATTGCTCCATTTTCAATGATTTTTTTTTCAATGATAAAGGTAATATTTCTAAAAAAATCACAAAAGAATTTATTAATATTTAACTATATTTATATTGAGATAAATATAATATCTTTTTCTAAATAGATATTGATAAGTCCAAATTTGAATTTTCAATTAAAGAACATGATATTTAGTGATATAACTTTTAAAATAATTTTAAAACATAGTATTAATTAATAATTTTAAGATTATTATTGATTAATAGTCATTTAATAAAATTTGGATAAAAATAAAAAATCAATAATATAATGAATTATCTATGATAATTTGAAAAGATGTCTTGATCTTGAAATGAAAATAAATTTTGATATGGGTGACCATTTAGAATTAACCACATAATAAATATATTCTTGAAAAAAAATAATTTTATGAACTTGGAAGACATTTGGTCTATTGTGTATGTGGGGATATATTGGTTTTGGTAATTTGTTTTGGATTAAATGCTCACAACCACCCCCATTTTGTTTCTAATATAGATCGTTTTCAAGTGATTTATAGGAAAATGATATTTATTAGAATATTTATTTTAGAAGAATAAATAGGTCATTAATCCATGGGAATATATCTTGTTTAATTTATTACAGATGTGTATGAAAGTACTAAGGAAACACAATTCATACCATATATTTGTAGGCATAATGTATAATTTGGAATCCCAACATTTGGAATGAAACGTATGGATCATGTAACCTGTTCTCTTGCAAAAGTACAGATCAACAACCCTATTTTTGGAGGAAAAATGTCATTTAAAGGATCAAATTTTTGGTTCATCAACCTTACTTTTGTGAAAAAAACAAATGTTTTCTACCAAACTATTTAATTTTGATTCTATGTGATGGAACCCTACATTTGGAAAGTCAATGAAAGAGTTTTAATTTCAAAATATTATATATGTTTTGTGAAAAAATATCGATGGATGCAAATATTGTTTTAAATATATTACACAATTTACTCAAATGTATTTTATTCGATACTGTAAGTCATTCCTATATCTAGATAATGTTACGACACTCTTAAATTATTTTGAATCCAAATATTTCTGATTGATTATTCGGTATTTGTGGAAGTTTTTTACATAGTTCTATTCAAATCATAGAAAAAAATATTAATAAACTCATCTTTTGAAGAATCCATAACAAATTACAACTGAAATACAATACAGATATACACATTGGTTCAAAATGTTGTGTGCTTGTAAATAAACATATGCCATCACCCTTAGAGTTACACTCATGAGGAATTTATGTTTTGATCTAGTCATTGTTGATTTTATCAATGATTCTATATTTTATCGTAAAATATTCAACTGAATGTTGAAAAAAAATAGTGATACACATTAGAGACATACATATTTATTCATCTATCTGGTGTTTTCAATACTGATAATAAAAAATGTTATGTGTAACATTGATGATCTAATTCCTACTTATGATTATTATTGAAGATCAAACACATCATCTAATTGATGCTAAAACTATGAGTAAATCAGCGTTCTCAATAAAATCATTCTATATTGATTTGTTGAGGTTTTAGCTGCTCAGAATCAGTTATCCCAGTGGAGAAGTATCATTATCTCAAACTATGTTATGGATTTATGGTTCCCTATAAAAAAACTAAAAGGCCTTATTAATGTCTTTTTGTAAATGTTTCAACTACCTATACTCTGTTGAAGAGGTATCTAGATAAGATGACCTACTAGTGAAAAATCTCAAAGCTCATGGAGAGAGCATTGGTATACTAGACTAGGGGATCATTTTTCTCTAAATGATTATACATTGATATGTTCTTTTACTTATATATTTCCACAAATATTTTTCCATTAAAACTAGAATTAAAGGATTAATTCAGTATAATGTAATTTCTTTGAGCATGTTAAATATTTTAAACGATCGCAATTCATCCAACCCCTTTTGTGTCTTCATCTTAGTCATTCGGTTCATCAAACCTTACACGATCATGGTTTTTTGTGGTCAAAAAAGGCTCAAAACCCCTCCAAAATTATGTGTTTTTTAGGTTGCCTTAATTTAGAACATATAATGGAAGTTTTTCCTCATTTTAGTGGGGGTAATCAAGTATTTTTTTCTTGTGGGGGATTCATTGTTTCTTAGATATTTCACACATATAGATATTATAGTGTTTATATTTTAACATTTTTCGTATTGTAGTTTATTTTATAATAAAAAATATATACATATTTGTATACATTATATATATTAAATAACTTATACCAAAATATATTTATATATATTTATATACACATTTATTTTCAAATATATAAAACATATGTCAATAAATATTAATTACTTATTTTACTTAAAATAATGAATTATCCATTTTATCTACCTTAAAAAATCCCTATATATATATATACCTATGCTAGTAATTTTTTTATTTAATTTTTTCTGATTCAATAAAAAAATATATTTTTATGTGTGTATTACAATATATGTAAATCAGTAAATATATATAATATTTTTTGTGGGTATGTGAGAAATATAAATGTGTATGCATGTATATAAATATCTCTGTATATTTGTGAGTATGTGTGCGTGTCAATATTTAGTAAAAGAATCACATATATACTTATTTTTATAAATATGTCATTATAATTAAATATAATATATAAAATTATTTATGAATATTATATGTAATTATATTATAAAAAATTATATATAAATATAGAATAATATTTAAATATGTACAAATATATGTATATATATCAAAATATATATACATATAAACATGTATGTCAATATATATATAAATATATTTAAATGTACATAAAATGAAATAAATATAATAAAAATGAAAACATATATTTATATTGAAACTATGTAATTAAAAATGGATATAATTATATTTATAATTAAATATATATAATTTATATTTTTATATGTTTGTATATTTTAAAAATGATTTTAAACATAATTATATAAATGAATACAATTATATGATAAAATAAATATATAAAAATGAATTGTTTATAAATATAAATAGATTTACAAAAAATATTAATCAATAATTGATGGGGCAATGATGAAGTTGTTAGGCTTGAAGGCATAGTTAAGGGATTCAAATCAATCCTAGAAAAATGCTGACTAATACATATAAAGTATTGAAAAAAGGGGTGTAAATAAATACTACAAAGGGGGTGGGCTAAAGCAAGGCTGTGGGGTGGGTGTGTGGGGGGATATAACTTTAATACTTGGTGGGATAACTAATAAAAGGAGTGGGTGGAGTAATATTTTATTATTTTTAAGATCAATAGAGTTTTAACACTGATATAGGCCATTGAATTTTTAAGGTTCTTAGCCTGTCAATCCTTTTTAGTATTGAAATTGACTATTTTTACCACTAACTATAGCCAAATCAATATTAGTGATTCCAACTTAGTACTAGGTCAAGCTTCATTATAGCCAGCCGGGGAAGAACACATTGGTTGAAAAATACCTTCACATTGGTGTACATGTATGAAAGGTACGTTGGCCAATGAAAGAGTGGAGAGGTGGTTCTTAGCCTCTCACATGTGGGCTGACATGAGAGGTAGTAGGAGGGAACTGTCTCTATTTGGGACTTTTCTGGATTTTGAAAACAACGTAACGGCTTAATAAAAATTTTATATCTCAGGGATTACATGGTGTGGGACATAACTTTTAAGACACACTCATTATCCCACAATTTTTTTAAAGTTGGGGATTAAGCATCATTTTATAACGACAGCATAAACCTATTTCTATATAGATATAGGGAGACCCCTAACATATATTGTAGACCCAAGGACATGTGGCAAATGAAAATTTTCCAAAAGACAATTGAAGCATCATGCTTATATCATCTTTCCTATGATACTGGACCAACATCAAGTCTACTTTACCACTTTCCTATATATTATATATGTCACCACCTTCTTATGTCACTATTGTGTCACTAGCTACCCGCCTCATACCTGAGTCACTACCTATGACATTAAGCCCCATTTGATATTTTCAATATTTAAACGTAGGTATTTTACATTCAATATTATCAGTCTTACCACTAATTCACCACAATAAGATAACATTATCCCACATTAAAACAAGGGTATTTGAAAATGTTGATGTCTGAGGTACACAAGTTTCATTTTTATCCATATAATAAAGTGTCTGTGTGCTTCTAGTGCTTAAATGTCATTATGTAATTGATAAATTAGAGCTCGAACTAATTATTCCATGAGATGTTGGGAATACAAGTTACTTTACATAAATTCTAGGTTTATATGTGACCAATAATTCAAATATGATTCCACTAAAAAGTGTTTGATAACATGATGGGGGAAAATGAGTTCATTATGAGTCTGAGATCTTGTTATAGGTAGTAAGGTTTTCATGTTATAAATTTTTAAAAAATTATTTCTATAATCCATTTAATTAAGTTCAAACAATATAAATATTTATTTAACTTGAGTACCTAGAAGAGTTCCAAGGAAGTAATATATGAATGATCACATAAGTGGAAAAAATAATTCACATAGACCCATTGGTATAGAATGTGTGGGTTATAGTGAAAGGGTGAATAATAGGTTCTTATCATATAAATTGTGGGTTGACATGAGAAATCTTATAGAAGAATAAACTCCATATAGGCTTGTTATGGCTAGTGGAGACCACGTAGTTACATAAATAGAGGTTTGCATCCCTATTATTAATCACTGTGGGACATATAGTTTATTAAATACTCTTCTTCCCACATTAAAAAATATAGAAATTTGAAAATGTTGATGTTCTAGGTACACATGCATCATCTTTAGCCTCAATATGTACAGTTTTTGTGGGATAGGTGCTTACATCCCTTGATGTTAATGATCAATTCGTGCTTCAACATATGAGTTCATGAAATTATGAAACTGAAATTTACCTTTCTTGCATTCAAGGGTTTATATGTGATTACCAATTTAAATATGAGGCCACTTCTGAGTGTATTATTATGAGAAAGTCAGAAAATTTGATCATTCGTTGTATGCTAAAATAGATATATGTAGTAAGGTATATATGTTTGAAATTTTAAATGAATTAATTTCAAAAAAAAATATGTTCTTTATAGTAAAATAAATAATTAATTACATTAAATTTTATGGAAAAAATTTAATACATTAAATTCATTGAAAAAATTTTATTATATTTAACATATTTATTGCATAATTTATAAATTCACAATTATTTTAGTTATTGTTTAAAATATTCCCCCACATGGTATTAAAGTAACCTATTGATTTATTAAATTTTATTTCTTGTCAAAATATTTAGAGGATAAAATGTCAATGAATTTTTATTATGACCCTTGTTTTTTTATTTTTAATTAAAAATACCTGTGAAAGAGATGGTTAGGGAATTCACATTATTACATTTCAAAATCAATGAAATGGAGAAATCACAATTTTAATTCCTTCAATGCACATCCTGTTTAATGTAGATGATGTATGTTCCACTATATCTAATAATTTCAGGGGGTTTAATATTTATAGTGGGCTCTACAATCAAGATTCCATGAAAATTTACTTTATTGATAGTTTATATTAATATATAGAAAATTTATTTCCATAAAATCATTATAAAATATTATAAACCAAATTTAATAAAAATTAATTTATTATTTACCTCAGTATATTGAAAATAATATGAAATTGAGAAATCAAAATCTGAATTTCTTAGACACTCTGTATTGTGTATGTTGGTGGTGTTTGTTCCCCTGTATCCATTGTGTGGAAAGGGATTAATTTTCATAGTGGGTTGTACCAATAAGAATCCAGTCCAATATAATATATCAACAAATATTATTAATGAATGATAAATTGATTGAAATCAATTAATCAATAATAATTCTTGATAGAAATTAATACATTTATATCAGAGAAAATAAAACATGAAAAAGATATGGTTAGAGAATATACATTATCATAACATTAGATTATGGTGATTATATGGTGGATGTACATATTGTATTTTCTCTTGTATTCATTGATTTTAAGGGGATTAATATTTATAGTGGGTTCTACTAGTAAAGACCCATTCAATTTTACACCTTACACAATGAGTATTAATGCATGAGAAATTTATTTCTATTAAATAATCAATAAATATTATTCATTTAATTTAATAAATTTATTTCATAGAAAATAATATTTGGGAATGAGATAGTTAGAGAATCCATATTTTTTGAACATTATGACAATAAGATTAGATGCTAAATATATATGGTTTATGTTCTCTTGTATCCACTGAGAAAGTGGGGATTAATATTTTTAGACACTTATTTGTTAAATAATCCACTGAAATATACTTTTTGGACAATGATTATTAGTGAATGAAAAAATTATTTATGTAAAATAATCTGTAAATATTAGTCATCCTATTTAATAAATAAAATTTATTTATAATAATATATTTGAAATATATTTTTTGAGAATTCCTATTGTTTGAACATTATAATTGTGTGATAATAAGTATTTATTAGTTTTTATTTTTTATGTTTCTTTTGAGGTAGACAGGGAGTGGATTTTTTGAACTCATTATTGTAGTTTAATAAATGGAATACTACAATTGAACCATGTCATCCTAGTGGCCCACATCCATTTCATTAGGTGGGTAGTCATGTTTCTCTCATGGGGAACTCTTATATGAGTGCACATGAAGAAATATATAGAGAGATTAAGGAGGGAAATATGGATGCATAAATAGTGTATGATGTGTATTTGGGTGCCCAACATGGTGTTGGATAAATTTAATTCATGTCAATATAAATATTAATTCATATGTAAATAAAGAGAACTATCTGATTGGCATATCATTAAAGGTTTGATTGAGATAACCTTTATATTCTACCTTATGTACGTGTAAGTTTATTCACTTCTACAGGATTTACATGAAGAACCTATCATGTTTGAACCCAACTCAGGTTTGGTTATATGATCAATCACATATGATTATAAGTACATAGAAAATACTAGATGGAATTATTTCATGCATTTCACGATGATTTTTTATGAAGTTCGAACTATTAATAGAGAGTTTTTAATGTTTTTTTTGTATTTTTATAAATGTTTTCAGGTTAAATATATTTTTAAAACTATTAATTAATGGTGAAAATTCTATTGTTTCCTTTCAGTTAAGTTGAAATGTAGCACGTTGTCTGACACCTTTCATTAAAAAAATTAATTATATGTTATTATATTTATAAATATAGATATTTTTATATTATCATATATATAGAGTATTTGATTTTTGTTGTTAATAATTATTTAATTAACATTTGAATGTGAAAATGTTATTTTTTATGTAATAGATTTTGTGGAACTCAAATTTGTATTCAAATAAAAAACCAAGTAGATTTTGAAGATCACACGAGGATAGGTGGATTTACATGTTTCTAATGGTAGGAGGTTGGTTGGAATATCCATTGGAGATCACCACCACATATTTCAAACATGAATTATTTTGTTTTTAAAGAACTATTTTTATATTCAAAATTTTACTAAGAACATAATATCTGTTTCATTCAATGACATGGAATGATTTTTTTTCATATTTTAAAGTACTGAATGATAATTTTATATCAAGAAAATTTTTCATGTTATATCAAAACTCCATAATGGCATTTATATATTGAGATATAAAAATAAATAATTGACAATTGATAAAAATTTAGATTGTGTGACGCTTTTCAGACCCAGTTGTGGAATGACTGTTTTTGTTATGTAATCAATAAGAATTTGATAGATTTTTATGATAATGATTAATTAGAATTTTTTGAGCTAAAAATAAATTACAAATGTCATAGTTCTTTACGGGGATAAGTAACCAAACAACTATTTTGGGGACAATGTAAAAGGACTATAGAGCTTCTAGAATTGGTACAGATTGATGTCGATGATGAGTTGTGGATGCTTGTACTTATCATTTTAGAGATGTTAATTAATAATTGAAACAAACACACAAAACCATTTTCAAACCAATGATACAAATTGTATCCCATACCAGTTATATATGGATTTTGAAGGATTCTATTTTTTCAAACATTCCTGCATGAAGATTTGATAATGTTCTTAAGGACTAAACATGAAAAAATAAGTCCCAATGTCATGAAGAGTATCATTATAATATATTCTAAGAAACCAAAAATATAATATGTATATAACACTTTATATAAAATAATTTTGGTAACCAAATATAGTGACTTGTTATCGGTTTAAAATAATGACCATCTTTTATATAGAAAAAATTAATAACTTATAAGATTCAAGATAAAATGAATTCTTGAATTTTAAAATAGATTACATATATCAAAAAAATGTATGGGTTCTGGTTGATCGTCACATTACTATAAATATCATTGGGTGAAAATGGTTCATTACAAGAAAAATGGCCATGGAATTTAAGGTGAATAAATATCTTGAAAGGCTAAAGGACAAAAGGTTTTAAATAATAACAAGGCATTGGATACAATAAAGACATTCCTCTAGTTTCCATGATTAAATCCCCAAAAATTATATATTCCAAAGAAATATTCATGTTAGTAAAGTACATATATTTATTATATCTATGAAATTCATATTATTATCAAAAAATTAGATGTTTTAGATATGTATTAAATTTTATTTCCTTTTTTTAAAATGTATATTTTATAATATATTAAATTTACTTGAAATTTAATAAGTTTTTTTATGTTTCAAGTAGTCGTGTTTGAATGATTATATTATATAAGTTGTGACTAAATTGTTAATGAAAACAAAAACATGGGGTAAATATGAGAAAATATATGATAATAATAACTATATATTCATTCAAATAGACATAAAAAATATGCATGAATATTTACTATCAATGTCTATGGGGAGGAGATTTCATCCCACGTGGTGGTCTGTAAAGGGTTAACTTGTATGAATATCAAAATGCTCTATGTAGGTTTGTAGTATGATGATATAGAGAGGGATAATACATGGGAAACTGAATGTTGACCGTTATGTACTCCACTTGTGTTTTAGTGAGAGGACGTGTCAACTACATGACAAACTATGATCTCAATTACTCTCCCATTAGGGTAGTAGAAGGACATTCCTTCATCGTAGTGGAGAACCAAGATGTAATGAATCTGGGCCCCAAGATGAAGAAAACTACATATATCATATCAATAAAGATGGATCCCATGACACCTGATTCACATCAACAATTGGATAAGGTTGGACTACTAATGGTTTGTACTCTTCTTATAGAACTGGCGAGGGCTCAGGTGCAGGATGATGTGGTATACGTTGTCATTGCAGTGGATCATCTCCATCTATAGCTACTAGAGCATGCTCATTAGTAGAAAAAACACTCACATGTAGAAACCTCCACTCTTTGGGATGAATTATCAATGATTCTCTCATGAATCACATGATAATATGGCCTCATCTCCAGTGAAACAACAAGGACCGCTTCCCGGCTAATGACTCACACCTTCTCAAGATCACTCATGAAAATAATATGATCTTACTGAGTATGTTGTTAAGAGATTACAAATGAATTAGAATATAGTTCAATAAATAAACTAATTGAAATATATGATCAAACCATTAATTATTCTCCCTTATTTGTTGGGTAAGATAAAATATAGACTTTAGTCTATATCATGGATTATACACATCATTCTCTGAAAGATAGATTCACATTATAGGTACACCCTGCATATAATTCTATTCACGTTTAGAATATAGGGTGAGATCATTGGCATGTACTCAACCCCAGTCCTCATCCTACCACCCTATCAACATCAAGAGAAAATCCACACTATATATCTTTTCTGTATTGGAATATCTGAACACAACCAAAGTATTGTTTGAATCTATCAGGATAATTCCACTCAATAATATCGATGATAATGAGAGGCACTACAGACATAAAATCATGAGGTCAAATAGTATAGTATGATGGAAACTAGTCTTTCATAGCCTAGTATAGTATCCATGTAATCTGAAATGAAATTTCACCTTTTTCAAAAAGTATCCTAAATAAAAAAAAATATGTTATATAAAAAATTAGATAGTGATAGATTTGTTATAGTTACTAGGTCAGGTAGGAGACAATCCATCATGACGTGGTACACACCAAAATTGTGTATCAAACTATTATGAATCTATATCTCTAAATCCACATATAAAATAAAACATTTAATGTGATACATAATAATAAATTTAATTCAATAACAACTACTAGCATCAGAAACCAACTAAGATGAGTTATCATACCAACGTCCACATAGATCGTCATCCATTACCTCTACTAAATACATCAGACTGGCAGGTGGAGGGAAGAATGAAGGGATGCACACCCATTCCCACATCTAAATAAAGATTATGCATAACTCAATATATTTGTGGTCTCTACAACATGCCATGCACATTGATCTGTAGGTGTATGTCAAGAAGGTAGATCCCTAGTTCTGCATCCCAGTCTGATCAAAGTCCTATTGTATGCCTATATACATCATGTGAACATGATTACCTTAGTGTTTATCACATAGGATCCTTCCATTGTGCCATGATATATAATCACACACATAACACATGATAGTCAGGTCATCAACATCATCAGGTATATGTGAAAACTTCTCCGTCAACTAGGTCAAAGATATTAACCATCCATCTGTAGACCTATAGCTGGCCAAAATGGTGACACCTAATAATCATTGGACAATGTTATGCCATGATGCAAGGTTGGGTCCAATAACAGCTTCCCCCTTGATAGGAAGACTGAGAAACACTGTCACATCCTTGAGTGTGATGGCCATCTCTCCCCCAGGTTGGAGGAATGTGAGTGTCTAAGGTCTCCACATCTCCATAAGGGAAAAAAGAAATTAATGTTCAATAAATTTAACAAATATATACTACAATGTCATATAATCTAACATGGTGTATGTATATTATAAAGATTGGTGGAGGCGGCGTGTGACGAAAACGGTGAGGTCGACACAACCTAATCTCCAAAACATCACCATCACCTAGAAAAACCTATAAAACTTGCCTATCCTTCTCTATGAGTACAATGGTATCAAACATATATATATAAAAATATAATGATTCATAACTGTAAAATTTAGGAATAATGCTATGGTTAGTATAATGTTATGACTTGTAGAATGTATGATATAATAGGTTTATTTAGATTATTTTGTGATGTTATTTCTTACCAAAACAAAAGTTCATATCAGCAGATTTTTTAAATCATTTTACTAAAGAGTTTTTGAGATATGTTTTAACATTGAAAAGGGTGTTTTGTATGATATGGTATTATATATTTATATGTATAAAATTTTTTTCTTCATTATATTAATGTTTACTATAAATTTGGGTCCTTTTTAATTTAGGAATTATTTCTTAGAAAATGGTATGTTTCATGATTATTTTATCACATATTTTATTTATTCTTTATCCAAGTAATGATTGATTAATCATTAATGTCTCCTAAAATGCACTTGTCATATTCATTTTAATGTGAATCTAAAAGGCTTATTTTTATTTGATAGTAAAATTATTTGGTGATGTCATAAAATTCTACAAAATGAAGAATCTTATAATAACTCCATATGATTAACAATATTAAAAGATCACATAAGATAACATACACCATTTTGGTGGAGAGTATGAACTCGATCTAGTAATGTTAACAAATCATGTTGGTTTATGAACTTCTTGATAAAATATGGTGCATCTCAAAATTTTCCCTCATTATTGAGGACAGTCCGTATCATTCCATATCTTATTGAACTCTAGTGTCCCTCTTTGATTCAACCTATTGGTGTCATGAATCACTATTTTCTTGCCTTCAATCATTGGGAAATATCAAAACTCTCAAAAATGCATCCTTGGAGTGTTCTAACAGTTATAAATGGTGTCTATCTCATACACTGGATCAACATAGGCTTACCATAAAATGTTAACATATAAAAATGGTGTGATAGCATGTGTTCATGTAAATCGAAAGTCCATGATGTTTCCACGTTGGTGTTGCATCGCTTCATATAATACAACCATTTGTTTATTGAAGCTATTACTGATGGGGTCAAGACACTCTTGAAATTAAAATAAAGAGACTTCTCAGCAAAAATGGATAACATGATTACCAGAAGTTTCTTTAATGTTCATTTAAATCACTCAATGAATGATCCTTCTTTACCTTATCCCCTAATAAATTCAATCTGAGGCTAGTTTTTTACTACAAAAAATAACTTCACGCAACGATATAAAATCACTTGAACTATGGTAGTTATAGATAACAAATGAAGCCCCTTGAAGACACCATTGATGCACTCCATAATGTTTATGGTTATTTTTCCATACCTCTTCCCCACATTATCTTCCAATGTCCATTTTCCTTTTTGGAATCCACATAATATAATGATAACCTTATTTATTAGCCTCGCATAATTTTTGGAAACATTTTTCAAACTACTACGGATTTGTCTCATTTTATTGACATAAGTGATCATATATTACATTTATTAGTTTTATCATTATGTTTAAATAGTAAAAACTAATAAATCCATTGCATACATATCCTCATGATTTCCATATTTATAGGTACATTTTGGAATATTTTACTAAAATTCCTTTCAATGTGTCTAATCCAGTACAGATGACAAGAATTTGGGTGAGCCCATATATTAGGGTCCACATAGATTTCCTCATTAATTGCTTGATACCAATCATATAAAAATTAGAAACCCTGAATACGGGTAAAATGGTTTCTGATTCATGAAAAAAACTGACTCCAAGATTCATAGTTTTCCTTCTACAAAATGAAAAAGTAAAGTGGAAGAGGTGAACTATCAGAAACCAAATTGGGTCTCCATCGAACAAATGTCCGACCCAGTCCGTACTAATCCCGAAAAGCATTCCCAATCCCAATGGGCAGACACCATTGCCAGGGTAACCATAATAAAAACATTGTTATTATTTACCCAAATAGGTATATACATAACCAACAAAAATAATAATCCAATCCCAAATTGGACATCGCAACCAAACAAACCTTTAACCAAAATAGAGAGTGAGATACATATGTAAACTAAAATGAAAACCCAAATAAAAACTAAAATATGTTAATGTAACTAAAAAACAAATAAAAAACATCAACTTGGAATGAGAACAACACCCTCAATCCATATCCAAAACTCTACGACATGAATTCATTTAACAACCTTAACCACCACTCTCAAAAGCAAGACCCTTTCCCATATCAGAGATAATAAAACCTACATACAGCCATGTGTGTAAGTAGGGTGTGTGATAACTCGCACGATGATGCCACCAAGAAAATATTCCATGTATAAAAATAAAATAACAAAAATATTAGCAGGACTAACAGATGAAAATATATAAATCATCAAACAATTATGATGGACCAGTTTTAAGGCTAACAACTTTAATGAAAACAACATAAATTAAAACACACACACACACAGTCAAACTCACATTTTAGGTATCCTAAAAGTCACATCATGTGCCGAGGGTGAGTGAAAAGTTATGAGGGGGCACAAAATATAGAAGATGACGGAAAGATACTATCATGAAGTGGGACCCAAGAACATCACGTGTTGGTGAAAACGAGTGTAGTGATGACAACAACAGGCGTTCTCATGCACGAGAAAATAATAGGGAACACTCCAATAACCTAGTGGACTCCAATCCACATCCAAGAGTTTAGTTATTAATTTAGTCTAAAATCCCTCTATGTGAAACCGGTTCAATCCCACTTCCATCTCACTAGTGCACTTGTCTTAGTCCGCCCAACTAGTACCCATGATTCCCATTTTTTTCTCAATTAAATTACACATGTCACAAAACATCTCTATCACATTATATTAACCAATAAAAACATCACCATCCAAATGTCACCAATTACGCATACTTGATTCCAATTTTGGAATTATGTACACCTGAAACCACATTACAAAACAAACCCTCGCCTTCCACATCATTTAATAATCAATTAAAAAATTCAATAAAACAATTCCAAGTAAAGAAACATGATTTTTACTCAAAAACAATCACACAAAACCCCTTCTAACAAAATACACATCAACATAGATTCATTACACAAAGTTCATATCTTACCATATTAAATAAACTAATTGCACAATGTAGATTACACAATCAAATTACTCGATAAGGGTTTCAACAAAATTTCATGTCACATTAAACTAAGATGTTAACTAATAAAATCAATACATGTTATATTAATTTAAAAAACGGAAATCAGACCCATGTAAATAAAAGAAGAATATGTTAAGCTAGTCAAATAAAAAAATTATTTGATAAAATAAAAATAAACTAACATATTACAAAATAAAATCAATGCATTTAAAACTGTTTTAAATAAAATTATTTTACAACAAAGTAAATTATAGAATATTATGTTGAACTAATCAAACATGAAAATTTATTAATCTAATAAAATTAAAAAAAAACTTGTTATATAATAAAATGATCAAATGTTAAATAAACATAAAAAAATTAATTCGCACCCAAATAATCAATAAGATATCTTTCTAAATTAATCAAACAAAAAAATTAAATAATTAAATAAAATTTATACATGGAACCACCAACCAACATGTAGATAACCTCTTGAATTTAGTAAGAAACTTTCAATTTCTTTCCACAAACACCACAATAAAACTAAAATATATTATAAATCTAGAAATCAAATTAAAAATATAAAAGTAGAACCCTAAAACAAGAAAAAACCCTAACCAAATATCTTATAAAAAGGGAAGTAGAGGTAAAGGAAGAAAACCAAGCAGAGGAAGGGTTGCCAGGATGAAGCCATTCCTCAAACCGAGGTCACTAGAAGTCCATATAAGAAGGGAGGGGAGGCTTGTGGTAAACCAGGGTGAGTTATAGCATGGGAGGCAAGCAGATTGTCTGAGGGTAGTAGGGGAGGTAGTTCACCGAGATGGATGTAGTTGGTTAGGCAGGTGCGGCCAAGGCAAGGGGAAGGTTATTGACAGACAAAGGAGTGGCCAAGAAGAGAAATGGTGTAGGTAAGTGTAGAGGGATTAGGGTAATGGAGAAGTGGGTGATGGGAAAGAAGGATAAAGGAATAGAAGAAACAAATGAATAAAATAAAAGAGATAAATGAAAAAGGAAAAAAAGATAGAAATTATGAAAATAAAAGAAGAAACTAGAGAAGAAGAAAAATAAAACCAAGAGAGGTTGATTAAAACCTTAAAATAATAATAAAAACAATATAGATCGTATTAATAAAATAAAATAAAATCACCAACATAAAAATAACAATAATAATAATAATAACAATAACATTCAAAAAAACATTATCATCATTATTATTAAAAAATTTATGATTTTATTTTATCTTCCATATTTTATTTCATTCTCAATTTATTAATAAAATTATTAATAAATTAATTCATGTTTATAGGGTATGCAGCAAGGTGATTCAACTGATGAAAATGGCTTCGACCATGCCATTCTCATGCACTGGACTCTATAAATCCAAAGACACTCATTTATCAGCAAAACACAAAATCTCAAGTTATTCCCGACCCGCACCTCAACAAGACAATTTGAAAGGTGGGAAAAATAAAAAAATAAATTTGAAATCATTAACAAAGTCTGATTTCCGATGTCTGGGTGTGATAATTCTCCTAACCATGAAAACATTCCACCCTCAGAAAGTCGACTCGAAGCCTGATCAGTGAATAAGAACATGTTCTCATACTCAAACCATTACATCCACTCCCTAGTCTCATGCTCATCATTATTATGATTGAAATAAATATGATCTAATAGAATGTAATTCCAACACATCATCTATTCTTGGTAATCCACAAACCGCACTGGCCACTCGAACACTGATAAATCAGGCTATATCACCAACTCTTACCAGTTCAATACATGTGACGGATCCAGACTGTAATTTTTCAATTAGGAGACATGAAATATGTCAGGAATATATGTCAACTATGAAAGAAAATATAACCTATATTCCTCCTTTCCAATCTACTCTGAGATCTCGAATGGTCTGACATTTCGTAAACATAGAATTCCCTACATCCCCAGATGACAGTGATCCATATGAGGGTCCACCATCATGAACACAATGTTACCCACTAAAAACTCAAGATCCCATCCCCTCAAAGAAATATAATATTTTTTGTGATTCTGAACTATCAACAACTGTTTCCTGCTCAACCTGAATTTATCTGACAACTCCTATACATTCCTCAGTCCCAACAGTGATGTCTTACCTACCTCAGCCCAACATATAAGAGACAGACATGGCCAACCATAAATCACCTTGAAGGGTTCCATTCGAATATTGGATTTTGAACTGTTATTGTAATAAAATTCAACCAAACCAAAATGGTTATCCCATAAACCTTGGAAGTCCAAGACACACGCACAGATCATGTCCTCCAGAATCGGATTTTCCTACTTGACTTGACATTCATTTTGAGAATGGTATGACATGATCATTTAAACATTTGACCCTAAAACATTCTGAAGGCCTTCCAAAAACAAATAAGTGAAATGGGGGTCTAAGTCTAAGACAATATATAAAAAATCAACATGAATTCATACCACCTAAATAATATACAACTAGCCCTGATCATCCACTTTACTTGCATCTTTAATTGGAATAATGTGAGATGGCTTGGTTCAATGGTCAACCACCACTTAAATATAATTAATACCCAAGGTGTAACAGGTAGGACAATAATGGTGTCTATGGCATCCTCATCTCACATCCATGTAAGAATTGTTAATGAATGAAGCAATCTAGATGATCTCTGATGCTCTTCATTCACAGAATGACAAGTATAACATCTTGATATGAAGTCAGCAATGTCTCATCGAATACCATGTAACTAGAACTGGCAACGGACATCATAATACATCTTGGTTATACCTATATGTAAAACCCACCGAGAATGGTGACTATCATGCATCCCCACCGTCTTGAATAGACAATGACACCACTACACGACCCATGAAGCACAATATTCCTTTGGGGGACAAAGAAAACTCAAAAGAAGTCTCCATATCATTAAGAAACTATATATCATACTAACATAACTCATCACCAGGATTATCGCGCTGAATCAATTCTAGAAGAGAATGTTTCAACTGAATACTGTCCATGAATGTACATATGCTCTGCTGCATGGTCTCCAAGTGCATCCATGCAAAGATCCCCATCAATGTCTACGCGCTGTTGGTCTACCTCAAATCCTACATGTGTACTTTCCTTCACAAGGTGACAGCCACACCATTACCATTACCTGAGGTTTAGATGATCCCAAAGTCATACCTCTGCAGATACTTGATCCAACGACACTGCCTCAGATTAAGATCCTTTTGTAAGATTACGTAGATTGGACTCTTATTGTATGAGTAGTCCAAAAATGTCTCCCCAAATAGGTAATGGTGCCAAGTCATCGGGGTGTGCATCACAGGATCCATCTATATGTTGTGAGTCCGGTAATTCTTATCATGCGGTCAGAGATGGTGATAACTGTATGCCACTATATGGTTATCCTCCTTGAGTAAACACCTGAGGCATCTAACTGAGGCTTCTCAATAAACCAAATAGCCCTTCATAGACTCTGGTAATATCAACCTTGTTGTGGTAGTAAACATCTATGTCATCTCTTGAAAGGTCCCTGACAATATTTGTAAAATCAAAATTCACCCCTTTGTGTGTGAGTGTATTGTTAGAGGAAGAAATCTATGAGAAATCATTAATAAAATGCCTATAATAACCTAATAGACCAAGAAAAATTCTAATCCTGAACACATTACTCGACTATTCCCATGACATGATTGCACTGTTCTTCTCAGGATCCTCTGAAGAAGCTTGTTATGAGATGACATGGTAGTGAAACATAACCTCTCTAATCTTGAAAGTTATCTTGGAAAGTATTGCCTATATGCGATGAACTCATAGGGTGTCCAACATAATCTGCACGTGATGCTAATTATCTTCCTCAGATCTATAAAAAACTATGATGTCATCCAAAAATACCCAGAAAACAGAGTCAAGATACTGGTGGAACACCCTATTCCTGACTTGCATAAAATACAGAGGAGCATTTGTCCATATTAAAGTCATAAATATATATTGAATGTTTTTATACATGCTTTAAAAAACTGTCATCGAAATGTTCACTTCCATCCCACTATATTGGAGGTAACATGAACGCAAATCTATTTTAGAGAACCTATTTTCCCCCTTAATCTAGTTGTACAATTTGAAAATTTAGGGAAAATGGTATTAATTTTTGATGGTTACCTTATTCAATTTCCGGTAATGATTAGAAAAATGGAGGGTTCCATCGGCCTAATTAACTAATAAGTCTGGGGTGGCCTAATAATACATGCTCAGGAAAATGAACCATTTGGATTCTAAGTCATCCAGCCATATGTTTAATTCCCTCAACTCAGTGGGAGCCATGTGATATGTGGAAAGAGATATAGGTTGTGTTCTCGGTGCTAACACAATAATGAAGTCCACATCCCGCTTTGGGTGTAATCCTAGAAAGTCATCCAAAAATTCTTTTTGAAACTCATCTAATAAAAGAAGTAATATACCTTGATGAGCACCACTATTATCATACAAAACGAGAGACCATAATTGATATGTAGGATTTCCCAATTCTAGAAGTGGAGGTCCTATGCAACCCGACCGAGTATCCCATTCTCCAAGAAATACCTAAGGAGTCCCTTCTGATGCCATGAAACTATCTTGTCGCCTATAGTAATCAATATGAGCTTCGACGAACACAAGCCTATCCATACCAAAGATCACATAAAAAATGTCCAAATGCAGGATCAAAAAATTAGACTCTATATCTACTCCTAACACATAAGTTGAACACAAATGACACCTAAGGACTTTCTCCCTATTTTTCCATAACATTGTTACCAAATCCATGGAAAAAAGATTATAGTTAGGTTGGTAGGATGAAATGATTGACATGGAAAGTGGATATGAAAGAAATTGAAGCACCAGTATCAAATAAAATAGTAGCTATAGAAAATGAAATCAGAATGGTCCCTTGAAAATTCAAAGGTTATGCATCAGATAACGTTGGTGCTAGATACACAACATGCATATTCATAGTCCCTGTCGGAGAATTACAACTAACATTTGGATCTTCTCTAATATTTCACAATATATAATACGATCTGGTCCTTCCACCACAACCACCAAACCATGGTCCATCTTTTTGTTGGCTCCGACTACACTGAAACACCCCTGGAATCCAAAGATCCATCTGCACAATGGAAAGGGTGTGACACCCTAATAATATTCGACACATGTCCCAAAATTCCACATGGAATACAAGGATTGGGAGGGTGGAATGACAGATGGATGTTTCCTACCTTCTCACAATATTGGTACACCACAAACCCTACACTTGATGCCCCTTATGAAGTATTCATGGAAGGATGTAATGAGCTCCCCCCACTCTTCATCCCATGCTCATCACACTTCCTATTCTTCTGGGATGAACTTCCACTTCAAAACATTGACATAGCCCCCAAAGAACCAGTCCTACCCTTACAGTCAATCTCCACCATACAAGATCGGCCAACCACCTCAACATAATATTTCATGTTGTATAAAAATACCTTATAGTAGATCTATAATTGAAAACCATATTCAAACTTCTGAGATTTCATCTTTACATTAGAGATTATTTCAGGTTCATAACAAACTACCTCGATGAAGTAGTTAAAATCCTCCATCACTAACTGGTCCCCATGAATAAGATCTATAAACTCCTGGGATATAGCATACACCAATACATTAGGGTAGTATTGTTACTTAAAGACAAACTTTAATTCCTTTGCACTCATCTGATCTTGCTTCCTATCTTGGACCACTGAGTCTGACCACCTTGGACTGGGACCATCTAGCAGAAATGAAGAACATTTCATCCTAACCTCTTTAGGAGTGTCCAGGAATTCAAAAATGTTTTCAATTTTTTCAAGACATTATTCCTCTTCCTGAGGCACAAAAATAACATACAATGAGGGGGGTTATTCCTTATGAAATTCCAAGGATATTATCTTTTTTTGACTAGACTCCTATTCTCTAACAAGAGTAGGACCAGGTTTGGGATTCACTCCTTGCCCTAGATCTTGAACAACCAGGACTACAGCTTCCACCAGCCTCTAATCACGAGGTGATGGATAACACTCTCCAGATCCCACTAATGTGTGAATGTGAGCTCCCCGAGGTGTCATTATACTATAATAATAAACAATCATAAAAAGAACATCAGTAAAACACTATGTTTTAAGGAGAATATAATTTCTTAAAGAACAATAATTATGAGAAAACCAATCATTCAGAAGCATCATCATGTCCAAACCACTTCTCCCAAACTAATTCCCATGCATATTCTATAAGGACCCAGCATTAAAAATTGATTAACATTGAATTAAATGAATAATTCATATTGAGGATCTTTTTAGGTTTAGAGTTTTAGAGAATTATGCATTATAATTACATTACATCTCAAAAAAATACAATGTAGAAATTTCTACACACTTTACATTTTTTTACAAAACATGAACTATTGAAAAAAAAGAGTCATGTCTAGTTCCATGTTTTAGAAAGAATGATTTTACTTGATCCCATCCTTGACCCGATTCTTCTTTAAGTCCTATGAAAACATTTCAAACTTGGGATGAGCATAAAGAGCTCAGTAAGGGTTATAGAACAAATAATGAAAACATTTGATCCTAAATACAAACAAAACATGAAATCTTTTACTTGCCTCGTTAAATCATTAGATTTATGAAAGACACATAGAAAATCATAAATCATAAAGGTAACTTGTGTCATCCGTATCATACTTACATTGTATCTATCATAGCTATATAAGGAGTTACATTTAAATACTCATCACTGTATATTCCGTAAATCTATTGGGAGAATCATTCACGTTTACCTCCGTTATGTTACCCAATATATTAGAGATCTATCTCGGGCTCACCCACCCAAGGTTTATCACAGAACCACCCGTACATGTAAATAATATCCAAGAACCATAACATGATCATAACACATAACATAAGCATAAAAATGGTAACATTTCCACATTGCAAAAATAAAATATCATTTCAAGATATTGAAATAATAAATCCATTATCAAAATCATTTTCAATACAAAAATACATAAAAAGAGTATATGGAATTTATTTTTTTCCATTTAAAAACATTTTGTCTTGTTAAGGAAGCCAAAGTTCAAATAATACTCACAGCAGCGGAAAGGTCGTTGTCACCGCGTACGTTAAAAAGAAACATAATTTTTGTCGTTTAGTAAGATGCTTCGTATAAAAATGATTCCTTCTGAATAGAAGTAAAAGTCAAAGGGGTTTATACACTATATTAAAGAATGTTTTGTATAAAACATAATATGCCTCAGTGAAAGGAGATTGAGACGAAGTCCCTTACCTCATGTACGATTTGACCCAATCATTCATTAATGTCCTAAATAATAAACTAAAGTTAATTTATACTTGATTAAGAACTTTTTTCTGGTTCATTATTCCTTTTATATCACTTATTACCATGTTATGAACATTATGTAATCATTTATGATAACAACGGTCGTTTTGTCGTTATTTGGTACTTGAGTCAAAAATGAACACCTAGTGTTTACAAGTTGTCCATGTGGTCAATAATAAATTATATCTAGAATGATATTCATTATTTATATGTCATATATATCATATATATATATAGTATATACATGTATTTTTAATAATACATAACATTTAGAGGTAAGAAATGAAATGCACCGTTCATGGAGACGGTAAGCCGTACGTACGCATGAACGCTACTTTCATTTATATTTCATACGTTAATGGAATTAAAACATAACGATACATAGATAAATTATAATTATAGTATTATATCATATATAATATCATAAAATCCATCATTTATTCATCCCACATAGGGCATTAATGAATCACATCACATTGAGGGGGCGGTTGTCCACACTTCCTCAAAGGAGATTATCATATATCCACTATGGAAACAATAAAGGTTTTAAATAAAAGGGATGTACAGAAGCATAAGGAAATCATAAAAATAATATATATCATATATAAATACAGTACCACCATAATGTCCACCATGAGAGGCAGTAAGATGTAATTGAACAATCTTCATTTCGTGAGGCGTTAGTTTTCCATCCACAGAAATATTATGTTCTTCATCCAATAGATGGAGGTGTGTGTAAGTGTAGTTCGAGTCAATATTATAACAAAATCCTAGTATATTGAGGATAATGGTGTTGTTACAAAATAATGGAAATAAAAAGATTTTAGGGGTTGGAGAAGTAAAATAAAAGAAACCAATTTAAGAGAAACTGTTACCTTTAATTTGAGTAACTCCCTTTAGTTTGAACCAAAGGACTTCTTGAAGAACCATATTCCTAAGGTGTGGTTTTAAAATGGAGGAGAGGGATTTAGGGTGCTTATTTGGGCAGATTTTTGGCGAGCCAAATGGCTTGAGAGGTGTGAGGAGTTGCATAGAAGTGGTATCTTTTTATAGGGGAGAGGTGGGGCTCTTTAGGAAAGAGTGAAAATAATATTTTATAATATAATGATATTCGGTTTCAAATGGTCCAAAAACAATTGATTTCAAATATAAGATGAGTCATGGTCAAAATATAATCATCAAATAGGAATTGGATAGGTTTTGGATCATATTTTAATCAATAAAATATTATTTATTTAAATCCATTATTAATGAGCTAAATACTGCATCATTATTGTGTCATAAATATTTTAATTTTTATGATGTATAGAAATTATAAAAAAATTACCATGATGTAGGAAAAATTTTAGATTTACAATTAATTTTTATAGTCAAAAAAATGACTTATATAACACCATATAAAAATTAATTACTAAATGAATTTTTGTTAATGTGACTTTTGTCTTTACATTAAATTAATTAATCTATAGTGTCATTATCATTAATAAGTTGCTCCATGGGACCCCAAAATCGACCCAATGATGCCCATGGTCGGCCATTACTCATCCAATAAGGTTTGGACAAGTGTTAAGGTAATTTTGAATTATTATATTATTATTTTTTACCCCTATTTGCCTAATTTTACCCTTTAACCACGGTAAATAAAATATTTACTGAAGTAAATATTTAAAATGTCTAAACATAAATGTTACATATTTACAAAATTTGGGCCTCCAGATTCCAAATATGGAATCCCGTTTTCCAAAATAAAAACACTTAAGTGGCATAAATTAATTTAAAATCATTTCCTGCTGTCAAAACAAATATCGTGTTTTTATGAATTAAAAACAATCAAAAGGATGATACTTGTTTATTTCCAATTTCAAAGTGAAATTAATTAAAATGATCAAAAAAGAATTAAATGGTAAAAATATATTTCAATTTAACTTTAAATATAATTAAAAATATAATCTAACCATATAAATAAATTAGATTAAAAAAATGTTTTGAATTAAAATACAATATTTTCAATATTTATTAAAAAATGGACTTTATTAGAAAAATACCCAAAAAATACCCAAAGTAAATTTTAATGTCCCCATTCAAAAGAAGGATTCTATTTGGTCATATATAATGTATTAATATGGCCAAAACTAGATTTAAAAAGTGTTCGCCATTAAAAGGTGGTAAATCGGGATTTTAATGTAAATTATAGTTAAAATTAGATTCATTCACATTTTAAGCCTCTAACTTTTATTTGATAAATATAAATACATGTATAATCATATTATAGTTAGTTTTGTTCAGTCCCGCAAATACAACGGCTAGTAGTTAATAACCATTTAAAATAATATTATTATATTATTAGTGTGCAACGTAAGATTTCAAAGAAACTCGTTGTTGCGTATCAGGTACGCTACCGAACATAACAACCCCTTTAATCTAAAATTATTATTTAATTCACAAATATTACTAAATATGAAATATGTCTTATTCTTCATTTACTTGGGATGTTACATCCTTCCCCCTTTTGGAAATTGAATCCTCACAATTTTTATTCACTTATCAAAATAAGTGGGGGTATTTATTCCTCATTGCATGTTCTGATTACCACGTTGCCTCTTCAACCATATGGGTTTTCCACAAAACCTTTACCTGGTGTATTATCTTATTCTGAAACACCTGTTCTCTATGGTCAAGAATCTGGACTAGTTGTTCTTCATAAGAGAGATTTTAATCCAACCGAACTACCTCTGGGCTCAAAACATGAGAGGGATCTGGCATATAATTTCTCAACATCGAAACATGAAAAACATTGTGTACCTGGGATAAACTTGGAGGTAAACCCACTTTGTACTCAACTGATCCAACTTTCTCTAGAATTTCATAAGGGATAATGAACCTCAGACTCAACTTTCCCTTCTTACCAAAATGCATCACACTTTTCCAAGGAAAAACATTGAGAAACACATGATCACCAACCTCAAAATGTAGATCATTCTTTTGGGTATCTGCATAACTTTTTTATATGCTCTGAGATCTTCTCATGTGCTTCTGAATCAACTAAACATTCTTTAACATCTCTTCTACCAATTATGGTCTCATCAGCTTCCTTTCACCGACTTCATCCCAAAAAGCTGGAGTTTGACAACGCTTTCCATATAATGCTTCATATGGAGCCATCTGTATACTGGAATGAAAACCGTTATTATATGAATATTCAACCAAAGAATGATGTTGGTCCCAAATTCCCTGGTAGTTCATCGAGCAAACACATAACATATCCTCCAATGTCTGAATTGTTCTTTCTGATATCCCATATGATTGAGGATTAAAAGCTGTACTAAAATTTAATTCAGTACCCAAAGATGTCTGAAGGCCTTTCCAAAAGTTAGATGTAAACCTAGGATCACGATCAGATACAATGGATAGGAGAACTCCATGAAACCTTCCTATCTCTATAACATACAACTGAGAAAGTTGATCTAGAGACAAAGTATCTCTAAGAAGAAGGAAATGAGTAGATTTAGTCAATCGTTCAACTAAAATCCAGATTGCATTATTACCCCAAGATGTCTTTGGTAATCCCACAATGAAGTCCATTGATTTATTTTTCTACTTCCACTCTAGCACTGGTAGAGGATAAAGAAACCATTTCGGTAACTACCACTCTACTTTAACCTGCTGACAAGTCAAAATCTTCATAGTAAAATCAGTAATATCTCTTTTTATTCCATCCCACCAGTAATACTCCTGAAGATCATTGTACATCTTAGTACTGCCTGGATGAACCGAAAATGGAGAATTATGAGCTTCACATAACAACTCATTCTTCAACTGTGAATCAAAAAGCACACATAATATGTTTCCAAATCTCAAAACACAATCATTATCAACGTTAAAATCAGGTAAATTACCCTTATGAACGAACTCTACCTTTTTCTGCAACTAAATGTATTCTTTCTATGCTTGATTTATTCTGTCTGATAGAGATGATCTCACTACCACCTGAAACAAAACAGAACAATTCCCTACACCAACAACTTATAAGCCAAATTTCATCAAATAAAAAACCAAAGGATCTCATTCCAAATGTAACATGGCTAATGAAGAATCACTTTTTCAACTCAAAGCATCAACCACTTTATTTGCTTATCCCAGGTGGTAATGGATAGGGAAATCATAATCCTTGATTCATTCCGACCATCTCCTCTGTCTCATGTTCAATTTTTTCTGAGTGAATATATACTTGAAAATTTTGTGATCAGTATATATTTCACATTTTACTACATAGAAATGATGCACCCAAATTTTTAAAGCAAAAAACAATAGCAGCTAATTCCAAATCATGTGTTGGGTAATTTAACTCATGTGGTTCCAAATGACGTGAATCATAAGCAATTACCTGATCATTCTGCATTAGGACACATCCCATTACTTTCAACGAAGCATCACTATAGATAAAAAACTCACCATTTCTGGAAGGTAGTGCCAAAACTAGAGCATTAACCAATCATCTTTTAAATTTCTGAAAACAATGATCACATTTTTTTGTCCAGATGAACTTAACACCTTTTTGAGTTAACTTAGTCATTGGACTAGATAACCATGCAAAATTTTCAACAATCTTCCTGTAATAACCTGCCAAACCAAGAAAACTACGGATCATGGTTATATTTGTGGGTCTTGACCATTATTCAACAAATTTTGTTTTAGCAAGATGAACATTTATGCCATTTTTTGAAATAATGTGACCAAGGAAAGAAATTTTTTGTAACCAAAACTCACACTTGCTGAATTTCCCAAACAATTTCTTTTCTATTATGGTTTGCAAGACAACCCTTAAATGAATTTCATGATCCTATTTTCTTTTAGAATAAACCAAAATATCACCAATGAACACAACCACAAACTTATCCAAGAACTATCGAAAAATTCTTTTCATAAGATTTTTGAATACAGTAGGTGCATTGGTTAATCCAAAAGGTATAACTACAAATTCATAATGGTCGTATCTAGTACGAAACACAGTCTTCGGAATGTCTGCTTTTTTTACATTCATCTGATGGAACCCCGACCTCAAGTCAATCTTCAAAAAACACTGAGCTCTCTGGAGCTGATCAAACAAATCATCGATATGAGGCAAAGGATACATATTCTTAAAAGTGATGTTATTCAATGCTCTATAATCAATGAAAAGTATCATTGAACCATCATTATTTTTAACAAACAAGACAGGATCACCCCATGGTGATGTGCTAGGACGAATGAAATCTTTATCAAATAAATCCTGAAATTGTTTCTTTAACACTAAATGTTCAATTTGAGCCATTTGAGAAGGGGGTTTTCAAATTGTCTTAACATCAGGAACTAAGTCAACAATGAATTAAACTTCTCGGCCAGGTATAATACCATGCAACTCATCAGAAAAAAGCACCGGTTCACTCCTGTACACAAAATAAAAATCATTCTGAAAATAATCCTCTTTAGATCTACAGTCATTCATAGCATGATAAAAAGAAAGCCAATCCATGCCTAGAATAACATCAAACTCTACGAGAGGCAAAACAATAAGGTTTGCCGATAGATTCTTTCCAAACACAAGGATAGGAATCTACTTATGTTGTATTTTTATCTAATCATTTTCTCTAGGAGTTTTTACCATATGTTCAGTATTCATATCATGAGATGGAATTCACAATTTTCTAGAAAACATCTCAGCAATGATAGAGTGTGTAGACCCTGAATCAAACAAAAAATTTTCATAATCAGAACAAACAAACAGTGTACCTCATACAACTTCATTTGATGGCCCAACATCTACTGAAGTAGTTTCAAAGGATTTCACCCCCCCCCCCTTTCTGCGTGTAGTCTGGCTTCTTTCCTTCAGTTGAGTTCTTCTTTAGACACTCATTTGCATAATGACCCATTTCATTGCACATAAAACATATTAATGATTGTAAAATAGATTTGGTCTTACCATTTCCTTGATCTTTTTCAATGCAATTACAATCCCTAGTCCCAATTTACCACATCAATAGAACTGACCAGAATTCAAAAGACATTCTCTAGGATGCTTTTTACGACAATTATGACAAACTGTAAACTTATGTTTCTTACCATCAGACTTTTTTGAAGAGTTCTTTACTATCGCTTACCACCTCGACCACTTATTTTGTTCTTTGATAAAGAATATCTGATCATCGACAAAATCCATTTCCACCTTCTCCACACAACGAACAGGTTTTTCATAACTTTTGAACTCATGTGAAGTTAAAAACCTTCGATACATTGGCTTTAATCCTGAGTAAAAATGGTTGATTTTACTATCAAGATCTCGAATGAAATTTGGAGCATACCTTTACAGTGGAGTGAATTTTTCTTCATAAGCAGCCACTGAGTCATCCTCCTGCCTCAATTCCAAGAATTGTCTTTTCATTCTAAGTCGAATCACATTAGGAAACTATTTCTCAAGAAACATAACTTTGAATTCATCCCAATCAGGATCATCATTCTCCTCACAATCCCTGATATTTTTCACCATCAACCACCTCAAATCAGCTTCACCTCAAAAATGTTAAACAACGAGACTAACCTTTTATTAATCTGAATAACCCATGACATAAAAAATCTTTTCCAGTGCATTAATATACCCTTCAGTTAGAACCAGATCAGAAGGTCCTCTGAATGATGGGGGATGTTGCCACATGAAATGCTCCACTACAGAAATGTTTCTCTGTGGTTGATCTAGCCAATCTCATACATGGATACCACAACCATTTATATCCTGAGTCAACTATTCCATCACTATAACAAACTGTTCAGTTCCGATTTTGACCATCTCAGGTTGCTGATTTGGAATGTTTTCTTCCTCCTGATGTCGTCCTAATAAAGCTACCTTGTTTCCTCTGCGGAAAACCATTCTGAAAACAGAAATATCTTAGAAGAAGCATCATGGTAATCTGTAAATGCTATATGAGATCAAAATTAACAGAAATTACATTATGGATATAAATTTAACAATACCCTAACTCCTAAAGTTATCTAAACCGACCTCTGATACCAAATATAAGGACCCGACCATAAAACATGATTAATATTGAATTAAATGAATAATTCATGTTGAGGATCTTTTTAGGTTTAGAGTTTTAGAGAATTAGGCATAATAGTTACATTAAATCTCAAAAAAATACAAAGTAGAAATTTCTACCTGGTTTCCATTTTTTTTACAAAACATGATCTCTTGAAAAAAAGTGTCTTTTCTAGTTCCATTTTTTAGATAGCATGACTTTTCATTGATCCCATCCTTGACCCTATTCTTCTTTATGTCCTGGGAAAACATTTCAAACTTGGGATGAGTATAAAAAGCTCAGTAAGAGTTATAAAACAAATAATGAAAACATTTGGTCATAAATACATACAAAACATGAAATATTTTACTTACCTCGTTAAATCATTAGATTTATGAAAGACACATAGAAAATCATAAATCATAAAGGTAAATTGTGGAATCCATATCATACTTACATTGTAGCTATCACAGCTACATAAAGAGTTACTTTGGAATACATATCATAGTATATTCCCTAAATCTCTTAGAAGAAACAATCATGTTTACCTCCATCACGATACCCAATAAATTGGAGAGCTATCTCAGGCTCACCCGCCCTATGTTTATCACGGATCCACCCGTACACGTAAATAATTCCCCAGAACCATAACATGATCATAACACATAACATAATCATAAAAGAAAGATAACATTTCTACATTGCAATAATAAAATATCATATCAAGATTTTAAAATAATAAATCCATTATAAAAATAATTTTCAATACCAAAATACATAAAAAGTGTATATGGTATTTATTTTTTTCCATTTAAAAACATTCCGGCTTGTTAAGTAAGCCAATGATCAAATAATACTCACTGCGGTGGAAAGGTCGTCGTCACCGCATAAGTTAAAAAGAAACATAATTTTTGTCATTTAATAAGACACTTTGTAGAAAAAAGATTCCTTTTGAATAGAAGTAAAAATAAAATGTTTTTTTACACCGTATTGAATAATGTTGTGTATAAAACAAAATATGCCTCAATGAAAATAGATTGAGACGAAGTCCCTTACCTCATGATTGATTTGACCCGATAGTTCTTTAATGTCCTGAATAATAAACTAAAGTTAATTTCAACTTCCTTAAGAACCTTTTTCACGTTCATTATTCCTTTTATATCACTTATTACAATGTTATTAACATTATGTAATCATTTAAGTTAATAACGGTCATTTTGTCGATATTTGGTACTTGAGTCCAAAATGAACACCTTGTATTTACAAGTTGTCCATGTGGTCAATATTTCATTATAGCCAGAATGATATTCATTATTTAGAAGTCATATATATCATATATATATAGTTTATACATGTATTTATAATATTACATAACATTTAGAGGTAAGAGATGAAATGCATCGTTCATGGAGACGGTAAGCCGTACGTACGCATGAATGCTACTTTCATTTCAATTTCTTAATTTAATGGAATTAAAACATCATGATACATAGGTATATTATAATTCCAGTATAATATCATATATAATATCATAAACTCTATCCTATATTCATCACACATAGGGCATTAACAAATCACATCACTTTGAGGGGGCAGTAGTCCGCACTTCCTCGAATGAGATTATCGTATTTACCCACTATGGAAACCATAAAGGTGATAAATAAAAGGGAAGTACAAAAGCATAAGTAAATCATAAACATAATATATATCATATATAAATACAGTGCCATCATAATGGCCTCCATGAGAGGCGGTAAGATGTAATTGAATGATCATCGTTTCGTGAAGCGTTAGTTTGCAATCCACAGAATCAATATGTTTTTATCCATTAGATATAGGTGTGTGTAAGTGTAGTTCGAATCCGTATTATAAAAACATCCTATTATATTGAAGATACTGTTTTTCTTACTAAATAATGGAAATAAAAATAGTTTAGGGGTTGTAGAAGTAAAATAAAAGAAAACAATTTAAGAGAGACCGTTACATTTATTTTTAGTAACTCCCTTTGGTTTTAACCAAAGGACTTCTTGAAGAACCTAATGCCTAAGGTGAGGTTATAAGAAAGATTAGAGAGATTTAAGGAGCTTATTAGGGTAGTGTATGGATGATCCAAAAGGCTTTTGATGTGTGAAGAGTTGCATAGAATTGTCTCTTTTTATAGGGGAGAGGAGGGGCTCTTTATGAAAGAGTGAAAATATTATTTTATAATATCATTATATTCGGTTCAAAATGGTCACAAAATCATTGAAGTCGAATATAAGATGAGTAATGGTCGAAATATAATCATCTAATAGGAATTGGATAGGTTTTGGATCTTAGATTAATCATTATAATCTTATTTGTTAGAATTATTTATTAATGAGGTAAATACTGCATCATTATTGTGTCATAAATAATTTAATTTATTTTATGTCTAAAAATTATAAAAAAATACCATGATGTAAGAAATATTTATATCTTTCCAACGAATATTTAGAATCTAAAATATGACTTATATAACACCATATAAAAATTAATTAATAAACGAATTTTTGTTAATGTCACTTTTGTCTTTACAATAAATTAATTAATCTAAAGTGTCATTATCTTTAATAAGTTGCTCCATGGGGCCCCCAAATCGACCCAAGGATGAACATTGTCTGAAATTACACATCCAATAAGGTTTGGACAAGTGTTAAGGTAATTTTGAATTATTATAATATTATTTTTTATCATTATTTAACTGATTTACCCTTTAACCATGGCATATAAAAAATTAACTGAAGTAAATATATAAAATGTATAAAAATATAAGTTAACTATTTACACAATTTGGGATTACTGACTCCAAATTTTGAATCCATTTTTCCCAAATAAAAACACATAAATGAAAGAAATTAATTTAAAATTAATTCCCGCTTTCAAAACGAAGAGCATATTTTTAAGAATTAAAAACTATCAAAAGTTTGATACTTGTTTATGTCCAATTTCAAAGTGAAATTAATTCCAATGACCAACATTGGATTAAATGGTAAAAATATATTTAAATTTCACAATAAAAATAATAAAAAATATAATAAAATCATATAAATAAATTAGATTAAAACATTGTTTTGAATTAAAATACAATATTTTCAGTATTTATTAACATATGAACTTTATTAGAAAAATACAAAAAAAATACCCAAAGTAAATTTTGATTCCCCCATTATAAACATGGATTTTATTTGGTCATATATAATTTATTAATATGACCAAAACAAGATTTAAAAATGGTTCTCCATTAAAAGGCGGTAAATCGGCCTTTTAATGTAAATTTTACATAAAATTAGATTCATTCACATTTTAAGACTCTAACATTTATTGGATAAATATAAATACATGTATAATCATATTATAGTTTTTTTTAGTCCAAAAAATACAATAGCTAGGATTTAACAACCATATAAAATAATAATATTATATTATTAGTGTGCAACGTAATATTACAAAGATACCCGTTGTTGCGTATCGGGTACGCTATCAAACATAGCAACCCCTTTAAACTAAAATTAATATTTAATTCACAAATTTTACTAAATATGAAATATGTCTTATTATTCGTTTACCTAGGATGTTACATAGAATATACCCTACACATACCATCTGGAGGAGAACTCAAACAAATATACTGACATCCCATAGAGTCACTGGGTTTGTCACAATGTTTGCTGGCTAGGAACCCTACCCGCAACAAGAAATCTGAACCCTAACTGTCCTAGCCCCATTCTAACATAATCGTCCTAAATAAAATAACATGAATAGAAAAACCAGCTCAGATACCAGTTTTTCATGAACCAAATAGTGTCTCCATCCAACTGACACCCAACTCGGTCCGTAGTAAGGGCCAAAGGCCTTTCCCAATCCCCACAGGTTGGTACATTTTCCTGAGTATCCAATATAAATACATGGGAATGATTTAACCAAATAAATAAATATATAACAAACAGAAAAATAAACCAAACCAAAATTGGAAGTCCCAAACATACATACATTCAAACTAAACCATAGCATTATATACATATGTATAATAAAAGTAAAATACAAATAGAAACTACCACTAGATTGGGTTACCAAAAACCTAATGAAAACAACTACATAGAGAGAAAAAACCACCATCATGCCATCTACACAACACAACTCCATGAATTCAGCGAGAAAGTAGACGCACAGCTCCCAAAAGCTGGACCCTTAGCTATATCTGACATAATCAAATCTACTTATACACAATGGTGTAAGTAGGATTAGAGATAACATAAAATAGAATTCCACAAAGAATAGATTCCATGAATTTTTTTTTAAAAAACAGTATCAGGTTAAACAGCTGAAAAGGAATAAATCATTAAACAATTTTAATGAAACAATTTTAAGGCTAACAACATTATATAAAACAACATAAATTAAAACAAACACAAACACACTCACTCATATGGTATCCCCAAAGTCACACTTTGTGCAGATGGTGAGTTAACATTAAATAGTGGCACAAAATATTAGAGATTCCTGAAAGATACTAGCAAGATGTGGGACCCTAGAACATCGTGTATCAGTCAGAAGTGGAGGATGGACCACAACAACATGTTTTATAATGCATGTGCCACTAATATGGAACATACCCATAACCTAGTGGTCTCCAATTAACATCCATGAGTTTAGTTAGTGTTGTCTTCATCAATCCCTCTATGTGAAATAGGGACGAGGACACTTCCATCTCACTAGCGCACTAGTCCTAGTCCTTCAACCTTGTACACAGGATTCTTATTTTGTGCTCAAAAAAATAATCATGTCACATAATATCTCTCTCACAATCTATTAACCAATAAAAAACATCACCTACCCCATTCCACCACAGAGACACACATTATGACCATTTTGGAATGATGTGCACCCCAGATCAATTTGAAAAACTAGTATGCACCATGCACACCTTTTAATAAACCAATATGAAATAAATTTAAATAATTACAAGTGAACTCACATGTTTTTTCTCAAAAAAACGCACATAAAAACCAATTTTTACCAAATACACACCAACTCCCCATAATTAAACAATTTTTATATCTTACCAAATTAAATAATCTATGTTTACAGCATATATGACACAATCAAATGACCCGATTAGGGTTTCCACAAAACAAATTCGGCATTAAACTAACATTTTACAAAATAAAATCAACAAATTTTAATTTGTTTAAAAAAAATAGATTTTACACCCTATTAAATAATAGATGAGAATATTAAACAAATCAACCAAGATAATTAATTAATCATATAATCTTTAAATAACATGTTACAAAATCAAACTAACTTTTGTTAAATTCATCTAAAAATATTATTATTCAACCATGTAAATAATAAAATATTATGTTAAACTAATCAAACAAGAATATTAATTAATCAATTAAAATTAAACTAACATGTTATAAAATAAAGTAAATGCATGTAAAATTATCTTTAAAACTTATTTTCAGAATAATATTTAATAAAAACATCATACTAAAGTAATCAAACATGAAAATTAATTAATCAAATAAAATTTAATCATAGAACCACCTATCAGAATGTACAAAAAATCATTAATTCAGTGAGAAACATCTAATCTCATTCCATGAAAACAACTATAAAAATTAAATAAACCCTAAATCAATACATTGATTTGAAAAAAACAATTAGGACCCTAAAACTTGAAAAAACACTACCAAAAAATACCTTGCAATGGGATGAAGATGTTATATAATAAAATCGCGCAATGGAGGGGCTCCCAGAAAGAAGCCGCACTCCAATGGGAGGTTACCAGAGGTCCAACCAATAAGGGAGGGGTGACACATGGTTGGGTGGTTCATGGTATAGTATGATTAGTGTAGGGGTTGTGTGAGGGTAACAGGGTAGGAGGTTCTCCGGGAGAGAGGACGCCGGTCAAGAAGGTGTGGCTAAAGTGAGGGGAAGGGGAGTGTCAGATAGAGGGGATTCCGAGGGTAGAGGCATGGTAGGGAAATACATAGGGTTAATAGTAAATGAGTAGTGTTCAATTCGAGAGAAGAATAAAGGAATATAAGAGAGAAAGGGAAAAAATAATATAGAGAAAAGAAAATGAAAATAAAAAAAAAGAAATAAAGAAATAATGAAAATAAAAAATAAAAGATGGACAATGGAAAAAAAAGAGGTGGACTGAAACCTAAAAATATTAATAAGAAAAATAAAAATAGTATTATCAAAATAAAATAAAATTACCAACATAAAAATAACTATAAGAAAAATAATAATAACATTCTAAAAATATTATAATTTTTATTATTATACAATTATTGATATTATTTTATCTTTATTATTTTATTTTGATCACAATTTCTTAATAAAATTAATAATTAATTAATTACCAATGTACCGAGATTGCGACATGGTGATTCGACGAAGCCAGATGGCTCCGTTCATGCCCTACCAGTGCATTGGATGCTGGCAAGCCAAAGACCCTCATTTTTGAGAAACACAAAAAAATACAAGTCATACCCAAACCACACAACATAAAGACAATTTTAGGTGAATATTAAATAATAAAAATTAATATTTCATTAAAAATCATTAACAAAGTATGAATTATAACGTCCTTCTGTGAGATTAATAATTTCTATCTTGGGATTCTACAATCAATATTACACCCTAGTATTTTCCATGTAGAAACTTTCCATCAATCTATGTGAACATTTGTCTGATAAACAATGTAGAGATACAAGGGTGGAATTCACAGAACAACCTATGAACATGAACAAAAGTTTGATCAAAGTGGTTATCTTGATACACATGTTAGTTCATATGTAGATGGGAGAAAAAATGGTTGTAGTTTCTCAGTATGAGTAGCCAATGTAGCTACACCCAATATGAGTCATCCAAATCATCGTATACCATCAAGATTCCCTTCTATTTTACCATTTATAACTTATTATTGGAAATATTAAAAAAAAATTATATCCTCATTAACATATTTTCTTTTCCTAATCAACTTGATGATAATCGATGATACAAATTCTGCATCCAATGTTGTATGATCTTGTGTTAAGATTTTTTAAAATGAATTATGATCTACCTCAATCCTCGATATTCTCCAACCTCTAAATTAAATAGCCATAATCTCCCTCAATTACAATCTAAAATCATACCCCTACTTGTCACACCATATTAAGTATTTATTATGTCATGATTTTTGATCTATATATCTATATTTCTTCTCAATGTGAAATCCATTTAATGTGGTTTAATTCATCTTTACATGGAAAATCCATTCCAACATATAATGTTTTTTTGGTCACTAATCCTATCTGATACAACTCCAGAAAAAGTAGTTTCTATTATGAGATTATTGCAGTAGAATGTTGGTGCATGTGTTATTATTTCTATCCAACATGCGAATAGTGGGTAATGATTTATTGTTGGTCGAGGCTAGTATAAAACTAATATATTCTAGAGACATCCTCCCCAACCTTCCAAAATCCATCTTCTCCCGCATTGCTTTCACTGGCTATAACATCATTAAAAAAATCCTCATCAGAAGACTAATTTACATGTATATCTATGAGATCATCTAAATTTTTTCATCATAATCATCTAGAATAACCTCAATTTCCTAGGGCATACTTTTTTCGACCACTCATGTATGTCTACATCTTATTGGTGTTGTTATTGTACAGTAAAATGATCAACATATAACTCCGTCAAAGTACCATATGACTATTGGGAAGATAAATTTATTTTGTGGAGCCTCTGTGCACAAACAAACAGCGGAAAAGATAGTTTCCATAGTGTAACTTGGAATTGAAAAAGTCTATAACTCATAAAATTGTTCTATTTATTGCATCCCAAATTTATTAAACAAAAAATTATGTCTTGAAGTACACTTAGGGTGACACAATCTACTATACTAGCATCTGTTTTTGGTTGGGTACTACAAGAAGCTCCTAACTATGTTTGAATAAACTCCATATATAATAAAACACATGAAGATATGACTCTCTAAATCAAAAATCATTTTTAATACATATTATGATAGTGTAACTAATATTAATAATGGTGGTTGACAATATAATATTTATTATATTGAAATTTTATATCTTCTTTTTATACCCGAATATATGAAACCAATGTTTTTATATATACAATTTTATTAGAATATAATCAATAAATATTATGTAAATCGAGGTAAAAAAAGAAGAAAATCGTGAATAAGTTTTTTTATCATGGATAAAATGCAAATTATGATCATATAAGTGAAGTGGATAAGAAAAATTACATTAAATAACACATTAATTCCTTACAACATACAAAAAATACCTTGAAATTTTTCAATAGAACAGGGTTTGGATGAGATTATCCTGACTTTGTAAATGAGGTAAAATTATGCTCATTTTTAATTGGTAGCTTAATTACATCTTCTAAAGGTATGTACTTAACTATTTAATTTTTAAAATCTTTTGAACTACTAATATCATATATTAAATGTTATCTTAGATTTCATTAGAAATAAAAATTATTTACAAAACTATAATTTTATTTACATACCTTTAGATGATGTTTCTTAACTACAAATTGAATATAAGCAGGATTTTAAACCACATCCAATGTGACACTCACCTCATCCAAACCATGTTGTTTTGAAACATATCAAAGTATTACTTCTATGTTGCACACATTACATGTGTTATTTAATGTGTTTGTTCTACTCAATTTCACTTTATATGATCATAATTTTCATTTTATCAATGGTAAATAATATTATTTACTGTATTCATCTTTTCTACCACACTTTCCAAAAAATTCTAGGATTTCAATTCACAATGATGGCCAACCACATATTCATTATGATTCTAAAATTTTTCAACATCTTCTTATATACTAAACTATGATATTAATTTTTTTTATATTGTTTTTAATCATCGTGATGGTATTTTTGAAGTATATAAAGATAATAAGATGTATATGAAGAATTTCCCCCATGAGTGTTAAAAGAGAATGTAGCAATGCATGATGTTGTGTGTCATGATACCCTGAGTTAGCCCTGGGACACCTTGTTAGAGTTGTTCCTTTTAGATACATATCTTCCTGGCCCACATTAACTTGTTTATATACTGAAAAGGATTTAATTTCTTATATAGAAACATAATATTTATGAAGACAAAATTTTATCACCATTTCCTATATCCTAAATGATGACAATAATAATTAATTTTCCTTTATTTTATTGTTAGTTAACCATTAGTTCTTCATTACTTAACCATTAATTTATTATATTTTAATAATCAGTTAATTATGTATTAATCATTAGTTAAATATTGGTTCATAATTCCTTAATAATAATCCCTTAATCATTCATTAATCATCCCTTAAACATTCATTAATCTCCACTTATGCATTCAGTAATCCTAATTTAATCATTCATTAATCACTACTTTATTAGTCTTCAGTCATCACATAATCATTAGTAAATAATTACTTATTTGTTAATTATTTAATAAATAATTAATTATTATGCATTTATAATTTAATCATAATTTAATCATCAATTAATCAATCTTTAATTATTACATAATAATAAAATAATCATAATTTAATCAATACTTAATAATTATTATAAATAAATATTATTATGAAACTATATATTACTAACTAAACTACATCACGAAGAACATATTTTAAACTAACCAAAAATTGTTCAATAAAATAAATATAGAACATTAAATTAATGAAGAATAAAAACCTCTAAATGATTCTTCAAAAAAACCAAAACTTCTGTTAGGACCTCAGATCCACCATGCATGAATAAGACTTCTTATATAGACAGATGATCTAATTTAGAGAGAACTGAATATTTTGATGTGACTAGGATGGTGGTTGCCCTATTTAGGAAATTAAGATAATGTTGGTAGGGGTGTCACCATTCACATGTACCATAGGAAAAAGGATGCCCTGCCACTTTTTCATTGCCACTAATATGGGAAAAGACATCCCGTGAAAATGGCGGCACCTGTCAAGTACTTTTCAAGTATATTTTTTTTAGAAATTTCCTACAAACATTTTAAAAAAATTAAAAACACACCTAAAAATTGATAAATGGAAGATATGTTTTGTGTTGATGAGTTTTTCATTGTCTTATAAGATCAGGCGGTGCTCATATCATTTGATGTGGAGGAGTTGATTCGGTGGTGTTGTCTATAAATATGTCAATGATTACTCAATTTCAGTATGTGCTTAATGGAAATTTTTTGAGATACTTAAGTGAAATAAAGTAATAAAGAATACTCTATATTCATTTATAGCTTCTATACATTCTTATTTAGTATTTAAATACCTTCACATTTTCATGATGATGTTTTGAGTAAAGCATGCCAATGTAAAATCCACACTGTTTTGTAAGGAAGAAGAAAATAATTTTGTATACTATTACATGAAGATGAAATAAGGAAAGATAGAAGAAGTTCATATTATATTACATGAAGATCATGAAAATTTAACTTGAAATGTTAACCATTTATGATGATAGTTTCATGTGTATGTGTTAGGAAGAAGCTTATGTGTCACACGATAAACTTGCATGAAATATTCTGAGTATATGTTATGTCAGTTGCATGATATGTTGTGAATGATTAAATAGAATACTATAGATGTGTGTGGTTTCCATAAAGAGGATTTTTAAAGGTCAGATATATTGTTTTCATGAAATTGAGAGTGTTTTGAAAACAATAAGACAAGATGATGTGTGTATGTGCATGCACAAGTGTTTTTAAGTGGTTTTACGATTTATGAAAATTAATTTAAGGGGTATGATTGGAAATATTTAAAAACAAATAGGCCCTGGGAGTTGGGAACATCATTCACGCTTCCCAATTTCACCAAGAAACATGAATGGTGCTCGTACATTTTTTTCTGACGCTTAGGAAGTGTGATCCTTGTCTATACATCCATTGAAAATTTTAAACAGCAGGATTGAATGGAGTTCATTCCTCCTACTAAGAAAAAAAGTATACATAGTTGTCCATGCCCCTCCAATTTCAATTACTTGGGTTCAAATTTTTTTTGAATCCCTAATTGATTTCTTTCTCAACATAAATTTACATATATTAAGATGCTAAAATTTATATATTTCTTCATTTTCTAATATTTTTTTTATTTGTATGATATAATTATTGAATATTTATGAATGTATGGATATATGAATTTATAAACTAATGTTATTTGTATGATTTAATTTTGGATTAAATTATTGTTTTTAGTGTGATGTAATTTTTGTTGAATAATTTAGGAAATTTAACATTGATGTTTTTAAATATTAAAATTTATTAATAAATTATAATTTAAATTTATAGAACTGTTTTTATTTAAAAAATGTATGTATTTGTAATTTTAATGGTTAATAATTATATCTTAATTTATTTAGATATATATATTCTTATTTATATTTATTATATTTTGAGTAACATAATTTTATATTATGATATTCTATAATGATATGCAAATAAAGTCAATCATGGTGAATATTTTAAAAAAATAACATTATGAATAGTTACTTATTAATAAATACTATTTATATTATATATCATATTTAAGTTTATTTATATATATAATATATATTTTTGATATATATATAATCATATTACTTTTGTTAAAATATTTAACAAAATATAATACTAATAATATTATTTTTTGTTATGTGTAAAATGAAAATATTTTAATTTAGGAAACTATAGTTTACAATTATATATGTAATTATATTTTAAAATATTAAAAAATAATGATGAATATATTTCAATGTTCATATATAAGTTGTATTATTTGAATATAATATTTCAAAATGTAAATATTTCAAATTTAAATAGTGAAAATTTAGAGTTGAATATATTTATATTTATATAGTATTCTATATTAAATATATAGTGAAATAAATTTAAATTATAACATTTGATACACATTGATAAAAAAAATTGAATCTACATACTTACAAATTTAAACACATTAGAAAGTTTATATTTTTTAAATTTTAATTACATAAAAAATTATATATATTTTTATATAATCTTATTATAAAGAATGTAACAAAAGTTTATAATATTTTAATGGTTATAGATGTTTATATTATATAACTTTTGTTAATTAAATTTAACAAAATTTACTATTAATAATTTTTTTATAGTTATGCTAATACATATTTCATATTATTTGAATATAATAATTGAAATTTTGTATTACTAATTTATTTAAAAGTCATCATTATATACAAAAATGAATACACACACAGATAATGATATTTAAAAATACATAAAATAAATTTATGGATATATATATATATTATTTAATAGTTAAAATTTTAGGTAAAGTATAATTTGTATAACACAACAAGTATCCCTAAAAAACATGTTAAGAGTATTGTGTGATGATTGATCCAGAGATGATCGACAAATGTAAGAAGGATATTGTATTTCATTTTTTATGTGGTTATATAATATAAAAAAATTCATATTCTTTAAATCGTTTGTGAAAAATGTGTCATCCCCCTTTCTAATAATTTAATGACCCACATGTCCATTCAAATAGTTATGTATCTCAATCCCTGGACCCCCACTATTTCATTATAGTAACATTTTTATAAAAAGGTTTTTGATTAGAGATATTGCTATAAGAACTTGGGATTTTACATCATGACTAAAAGGAGACATATGTTTGCTGAAATATTAGATAATAGAGGATCTAGTAGTCCCCCTAGGTTTTGGTTGTATAATCAATTAATGATCATCCAATCCATATAAAAATGCTCAAGGTAAATTCATTATTATTTAATTATATCTAATTAAATCATATTTAACATTTGATTATGTTGAATAAATATAAATATAATTTTATTAAAAATACTTTCTCTATAATCATGTCATCATCTATTGTGTAGTTATTTATATCGATTAGGAAAACATGTTTGACAAAAAATCTTGATATTATACATACATACATATATATAAATATATATTATTTGTTATATATTGTTATATGTAATGTTATACTATGTAGAAAATAATAACTCGCCAAAAAACATGTTATCAATCTTGTATAATGATTGATCTTGAGATGACTGTCTAATGTATGATACAAATTTCATGTCATATTTTTCCAAGATATTATTATTTATTTTGAAATAATAGACTAATTTTTTAGATGACCAACCGGAAAATTTTTGATTGAAATTTCATGTCTTTTTTCTGTGGTTACATAATTTGTAATAATTTAAATTATTTTACTTATTAATGACATGTGTGTCATCCCTCTATTTAAGTATCTAAGGAATAATATGTCTATGTTAAAATTTTATCTATCCAAAAACCATACCCCCCATCAATTGTATGTGGTTAACAATATAATAAAAGGTCATTTAAAAAGAAGAATTTTTTTTGAAGTTGTATTTTTACACCATGAATGAATGGAAACCAAGGGTTATTTAGATTTGGGATAAATTTCGCTCAAATATTTCTCCCTAGGTTTAGGTTGGATTATAAAATAATGAATAATCAATCAATTGAAATTCGATATTATCGTGTCACAATTATTTAATCATAACCAATTTAAAAGTTTTCAACATTTGATGATGTAGTATATAACATATTTTTAATAATTTCAATAGGTAATGTTGTATACTTCAAAATAATTCAATTAGGATGAAAAAAACACTTAGTAAATTTTTAACTATATTTTACTAACTTCATTATTGGAAATCATTCTTCGATGTGTGACATTGGATGATGTTCATAGAATGATTAATAGCCATTCAAAACATCGGCCAGGTAACTCATATACTTCAATTATATGTCAACATTATCCTAAGTGTCTATTATCTGTTTAGTCTCCTCTACATGATGTTTATAATTGGATGGATCCATCATAGTTGTTTATGAAACAATGCAGTAATGGTTTAATGGAATTATATAAGGTTATTTATGATATTGATGAGGTTCTACCTATTACTACAAAACTATTTTATGTGAGATTTGTTGAAGTTGGTCCTTTATAATACTTTTATTCATTTAATCACATATGGATCAAATAATAGAAATATTAAATAAGAATATAGAAACATTTAGAAAGGCATGAAAGGCACATCCTTATCTATACACGAGATTAAATAAATGAAGCATTATCTAATGATAATGTATCTAGTGATGAAATAAGAGATGATGTTGGAGAGGATAATATGTGGAATAAACCTTATGATTTTCCATTGATATATAGGAAACAACTAGTTATTTATAATCATACTACATTATTGACTTTATTATATAATTGAATGTCGCTTGTATATAATTTTTATTGGGATGTAATTATAGAAGCTATTGAATTCTAAATCATTATATGTAAAATATCTACATCGACTGATGACATCTTATATATTGATTATGATTTTGAATGTAAATTTCCCATGACAATTGTACTGAAAAAAATCCATACAGAGTGTCATTTTTCATTTGTGGTTGATGATTCGAAGATGGAAAAATAAATAATGTGGTGTGACAAATTTGGACAAAAATGTAATTTTATATTGTAGGAAATATATGATAATATCTTTCTATTTTAGAAGGTAACCAAATTGGAATTACCACATCGATGATTTTCTTAGGATCACTATTCACATGATGCAATGTTTATATTGAAAATAATTATTAAGATTAAATGAATGATTCAAGATGTTCCTGTATCTTTTATCCAGGAATGAATAAAATATTTCATCAAGTACAACATATCTTAAAAAAAAGGAATGAAAAAAGGCAATTGTGAATGTTTATGGTGATTGGGATGGATAATATTTAATGTTTCCATAGAAAATGGGATTGTTTTCTCCCAAAATCCAGGGAATTTATTATTTGTACACTATGGATTATGGCTTATAGATCACCTTGTTTATCATATAATGGTGAGGTTTTATTGAATGTTTTGGGAATTCCATTCTTGTGTCAATAATTTTCTATATCGTAAAAAATTAATTAAATTAAATAGAACATTTTATAATCTAAATAAAATAAGATTTTAACATTTTTATTCCATGCAGGATGGTAATCATGATCCTTTATCACTTCCATTTTCTATTTAGGAAAAGAATAAATTTGAATCCTGGATTTGGTTTTTGTCCTGTATATGAATTCTTATCACACAAAACTAGGCTATCTGTCTGCTGTTTGACCACCATTGAATGAATATATTAGTTGTTAATAATGATTTATTTTATTCATGAGAAACAAATACTTATAATTTATTTTACATATGAAATATTTCTATTAATATGAATAATTATTTTAGAGATGAGGTAACAAAGAATACGACCATCAAATTGGGAATGTATTCTTAAACATATATTTTCAAAAAAAAATTAATATCATTTTAAATACATTATTATCATTTAGATTCAACATATTATCCTTAATAAAGAATATTTAATCAATTATTTGATGAAATTCAAATGGATAGGAAATATTTCTATGATTATTTGATGAGGATTTAAAAGGACAAATAAAATTATCCTATGATAGTAGTAAGATATATGGCAATACGACCACTGATATCAAAGAGTCCATAAATGGGGTATTCAAAGGTGTGTGTAAATTTGGGATCATAAGATTAGTACATGAAATATTTTATAATCATATGATGTACTTTGTTGAATGATTCTACAAGTACAATCAAAGGATGAAAAATGGAATGCATTTTGGTTAAAATTTTCAATGGAACATTGATCAGATACATCATGAAATGTCATCATTTCATTATTGATCCTCTAACCAGGTATGGAGTTATTATTCGGTAATATAGTTACACGAATTTCTCACAGGTAATAGTGGTCGGGTGTTGGTGTTCATATTAAAAATTAGGTATAGTGATTGCAGTTATTTATAGTCCTTGAGATATCCATTTTTACATGTCGTTATAGCTTTTTTATTGGTTAACATTTCATTGGAACCCTATGTTGACCTGGTGTATTTAGTGAGCACTCTAGTTGACTGTTATAGTGCACCTTGGATACATGTTCTTGAAATTCATACTATTACATTTCTTGTTGATCAGACAACTATGGTCCTTAATATTACTTGGTTCATATTTTTTTTCATATATGAATTTGTTGATTTCTATATTTTCATCATTTATGGTGTGTTACATTCTTGGTATGAATTTTAAATAATTATGTTATATTTTATAATTTTACCTTTCATACTCATCAACTGACTATGGGGCATGATATTACTCAGATGCATCCTCCAGGATGACAAAACTCAACATGTATCGGAAATGAGAAGGATTGCCCCCAATAATATGGAGTGAGAACGTGTTCTGATATTTTTCAAATAGATGGGAAAACTCATAGAATATATCCCATAGTGTCAAGATAGGGCTCGACTTCACATCATTCTTGATTGTGTTTATGTATATTATCATTATTGTGGATAATATTTTCATTTGAAAACCCTTTCATTAATGGATCATTTTATTTATATATTTTTTCAACTTTTCATTGTTTCATTTATATTTTCATTAATATTTAATTTTCTAATATTTCACAAATTAACACATTAAAAAAATAAAAAATTGATCAAGAGGTTCAAACTATAAATATTTTTTTAATTTTTCATTGTAATCACACTGTTAGTTATCATATCAACACATGTACTATGTGTGATTTTTACATGATAGATATACAAAAAATATATTTAGAAATAAATTAAACAATATTAGGGATTATTTAAACAATAAATTTATGGACTAGGCCAACAAAATTTGTCACATATATTTTTACCTCATTTTTCATCATAATGATTATTTATAAATACTAATTGTCTACCTCATTTTTCATCTAGTATATTTCAAAAACATTATTTGTACATTTTATTGAATAATAAATCTAATAATGATATAAAATTTAGATATGTTGATCCCTCCACTTCCCATAATCCATGGCATACATGGTTCATGATTAGTCATAAAGGGACACCCAGTTTTTACATTGAGTGTATAGAAATATATTTATTTTAATATTTTTCCATAACTCCAACAATAATTACTCATCTTCGGGGTGATGTGTTATATGACTTAGTGATCTGTGAATTCACATTCACTGATCATCATCTCATTACAGTTCATATAAAAAGATAGAGGCTAGAGACAAATAGATTTCATTTTTCAAAAAAGAGATAACTGGTATTCTTTATGATGTGTAAATTATGTTGGTCCTCCCCATCAATTGTGCGTCTACGATGGGAAGAATTGGTAAAAATTTGTTTGATCTAGTTCAATGATTTCTAGCAATTTAGGTTACTGAAGATGGAAAATCTTTCATTGGGATCTGACTATTCATACCATGGATATATGATAGCTTTTAATAACTACATAATTGGGTTAATGAGCTCAATGTGTTGATTTTTTCACATTCATATATTTTGTGACTTATCAGAAACATTATATTCATCAACCATTTGACTAAATTATTCAATTCAATGTATTTATCATTATTACTGTACTTAGACTACACGAGAATATATAATTGGGGATCTGCGTGCCTTGTAAATGTGAACAGACAGCTATGCATCAAATGCCACATCAATAAGATTCATATTATAAAATTATTTATTCTTATTTAGATGTGGATATAGGCATACATCCCTTTCATATCACTATGTGTCTATGTGCCACTTCTAGTTGATATTTTATGTTACTCCCAGCTTGAGTGATAGTATGTCATTCCTTATAAAATGAAAATAAATTTTAAAAGAATTTTTTAATAAATATATTTATAAATATTTTACCTGTAGGTTCATTTATACACATCAATATTCATATACATATATATAGGATGTCCACACATACAATCATATTCTATATAGGATTAAAACTGATGACATATGTGATTATTACTTATAAAGTCGAATTACTATTTTTTAAAGTGTATAACATAAAATAACAATTTCGTAATCATTTTTTTATATTTCAGGTTTCATGGATACCATATATTAAGGCTATCATCTAGAGTCTCCAATATTAATCTAGTATTATGCTTGCTTCCAGCTCATGTGTCATACCTATGATTTATTTAATATTATTGAGTGGCATCATGATGATTGGATTATGATATGGTAAGGCTTCATTTGGCCAATTACTACCAATAAGTTACTATTAATTTATTCCAAAAATATTCCAGGGAAGTTAGACCTTGACTATAGGCGATATCATGTGTGATAAATTGATATGTGGGATATATGGCATGAGTCCTGATTAGAATGGGACGACACAGTACTCATTCATTAGTCATATCAGATAGATTATGGGACCTAGTACTACATGTCCCTAGTGAGATATAATACAAGGAATAGTTAAGAAAATTATGAGTTGGTAATAACTCATTCTTACACTATTCAATAGTTTTTTATTAACTTTATTTAACATTGTAATTTTATTTTGGAGAATGCTCGTATAACACAACACAGTCACATATCTGTTCCTATAAATTAGAGTATCCTATTACCATGACTATTTTCATAGTGTATTTTTACATATGCTTCTATAAATTGTTGAGACTTATCATGGTATTTAATTTTATTTTCTATAAAATAATGGTGCGACTGAACCAAATATAGATGTGTGAGGGGTTTAAAACCCTATTATATAGGTAGATGTGGGAATAGATGAAGGTGTTCATCATGATCATCCTTATTATTCTCTAATTCATATTGTAGAAGAGAGATAGCCACAGCCATTGAAATAAGCATAAGAATAGTCTATTAGCATTTCATATTTTTCTAATTAGATAGAGGCTGACTGGACTGCATTACAAAAAATATTTTCCATTGATCTGCATATATACACTGAAAAAAAAACATTTTCGTAACATGTTGGGGAGAGTTCCATAATCAGACACTATCAATAAGGATTGGATAGGGTACATGATGGGAGACTATAGATCCAAAACCGATCAAATTGGATCAAATGGAGGTTGGTGCGACGGATGATACAGAAGTGCTGCATAGTCCAGATAATAGAAAATATAGACATGGCGGTGATGCATTATATAGACACCTAGTTGTGGTACATAAGAGCACCCAAGACACTAGTGTACACTAGATTGATACATGTTATATGTCTTTGAAATCATTACTTTTATATTATTTAAAAGCATTCTATAATATTTTATTTTATTTCATGAAACAAAATAATATAATTGGAAATTCATAAAAATATTTTTTTAACGATTATGAAGCATTAATTTTAATAACTAGAATGTTAATAATAATTTAATTTTTTATTTATATTAAAATGTCTCAGTATTACTATCCTTATTTTGTATAATAAATAATCATTTTAAAAATATTATTAAATAAAATAATATTAATATTTTGAAAACTATAAATATTTGAAATATTAATAAATAATAACATTTTATTAATTATATAAGTAGTTTATTAATAATACAACATAATATATTATGAATTATATAATTACTAACTACTAAATATATATTTTCAATGAAAAATATTTTATTTATTTTCTTATAGAATAAATATTAGCTATATGACATTAATTATATTAATAACATAATAATAAATTATTAATTAATTGTAAATAAGACAATTTATAATAAGTAAATATATTACCTATAATTAAATTACTAATAATTATGTCAACAAAAATATAGAATGATTTATTATTAAAATTTATAAATATTACTTTCAAGAATATTACAAAATTTGTCTATCCAGAATCCAAATATCATAACCTTTTATTAAATGTGAAATAAAAATACATGCAAGAATGTAAGAAAATGGGGACACACAAAGGGACATGTCATCATCTAGAAAATTAGAATATCGATAAAAAATAAGGATAATTTTTATAATCATAATTATATTGTTTAGCTTCATCCGAAGCTTCCCACTAAAACTGTATATTACAATTATTGAGTATCCCAATGATCATTACATTGGACCTTTCTTACTCTAGATAAAGCTTAATCATTGGTTCCTTGGAAAACAATATTGTAGACAATTCCTTGGGAGAATGGTGATATCCTTCAATGAAATTTTTTTTGTAGGATCAAGAGTCAAAACTTCATTCTTACCCATCATTCCATTTACAATTAAAATAAAATCCTTGAATTAAATATGATAACCACTTCCCATATATCAAATATGAGAAGAGTCGAAAAAATAAATCCACTTCTCTTTTTTTCTTCCATCATCTAAGGCATTACCTCTTTTTCTAGAAAATCTGAATGAACTAAAAATACATAAAATCTCAAGATGATAATCTACACTAATATACATCATATTATATGAACCCATAATCCTTTTCAACCTATACTAATATATCAATGGACAATGGTTTCATAATAAAACCATGCTACTGTGAAGTAGTGTACAATGTCATAAAACATTGAGCTGCAACAACATTTGTTGACTATCCAGCCTCACTAGCATGGTAAACATAAAAGAAAGGATTAGAGAAACTATAATAATAAATAGAGATAGAGATATATTTATACTGATTCATGTCAAAACCCATTTTCCTTTTCAATTCCATAACATTATAAAGGGATGTACAAAAATAGGTAGCATTAGATCTAGTAATTCCATTTCAAATTCACCTAAACACTTATACCTTGATAGGTATTTTCCCATTTCTCTGCATCCTATAACAATCAATATTATTCTCCCACTGAGTACAATGTGACTAGAACAGGTCCCAGTGGCACTTCTCCTTTGAATTCCCAACCATCATGCATGCCTCGTAGTAATCAGGATGCCTATCATAAATTACCTTGAGATCAAATTCATCCTTCTGAATCGAGAGGATTACCTTTTTTGTAGGAAATGTGTAACATCCTAAATAAATAAGGAAAATGAAAAATTTCATATTTATTAATATTTTTGAACTAAATATTAATTTTATATAAAATTTTATGCTATGTTCGATAGCGTACCTGATACACAACAACATGTTTCTTTGAAATCTTGCTTTGCAAAATAATAATTTTATTTTATTATTTTAAATAGTCATTAACTCCTAGTAGTTATATTGGATGTAATAAACATAACTAAATATAATATTATTATACATGTTTGTTAAATGTAATTACATTAATCCAATAAAATTTAGAGGCTTAAAATGTGAATGAATCTAATTTTAAATGTTATTTACATTAAAAGGAAGATTTATCACCTTATAATGGAAAACACTTTTTAAATCTACTTTTGGTCATATTAATACATTCTATATGACCAAATACTGTTTTTTTCGAATGGGGGCATCAAGATATATTTTCTGTAAATTTTTGTAATTTTTCCAAAAAAGTTCATTTTTTTGAATAGTGAAAAATATTGTATTTTAATTCAAAAGTTCCTTTTAATATAATTTTTTATATAGTTATATTATCATATTTATTGGTTTAAAAGTGAAATTAAAATATTTTTTTACCATTTAATGCAATTTTGGTCATTAAAATTAACTTCACTTCGAAATTAGACATAAATAAGTATAAATCTTTTGATAGTTATTGTTTCTTAAAAAGACACTATTATTTTTGATAACAGGAATTAAATTTAAATTTAATTATTGCCACTTCTATGTTTTGAATTTGGAAAAATAGGCATCATCTTTTAATTCAGAATATCAAATATAAAATGGGTTGATTTTTTGGTATTTTACTGAAAAACATCAATTTTTGATGAATAGTGAAACCACGTAGTGGTAGTTAAAAAAACTGAATATTTCAGTTAAATACAATTTTACCACCTCTGTAAATTGAATTTCAAAAATACGACATACATGGTTGTAATCAAGAAGTAAAATGTGGTTCATTAAGATGAAAATAATTTTTGTAGAATAGTAACTTTTGACTTTTATTTACCGCAACTAAAGGTAAATAGGGTAATTCAAGGTAAAAAAAATATTATAATATTTCAAAATTACCTTAACACATGTCCTATCATTATTTAATGAGTATTGGCCAACCTTGGGAATCATTGGGTCTATTTTGGGAGTCCATGGAACTACTTATGATAGATAATGACAGTATAGATAAATTAATTTAATGTAAAGACAAAATTTACATTAGAAAAAATATTTTAGTAATTAATTTTTATATGGTTTTATATAATTTTTATTTTTGACTATAAAAATTAATTGGAAAGATAAATATATTTCCGAAATCATGATAATTTTTTTAATAATTTTTAGACAAAAAATAAAATATATTATTTATGAAACAATAATGATGTACTATTTACCTCATTAATAAATGTTTTAAATGAATAAGATGATAATGATTAAAATATTATCCAAAACATGTCCAATTATATTTGGAATATTTTATTTTGAATATAAGTCATCCTATATTTGACATTAATGATTTTTGGAACTATAGAAAACGAATTTCATTATATAATAAAATAATATTTTCACACTTTCCTAAAGAGCCCCTCCCCTCCCTTATAAAAGGAGAAAATTTCTATCCAATTCCTCACACCTCACAAGCCATTTAGCTCTTCCAAAATCTGCCCAATTAAGCTCTCTACATCCCTCTCCTCCTCCTATAAGTTTTACCTTAGTTAGAAAGCACTTCAAGAACCCTTTTCTTAATCCCAAAGGGAGTTACCCAAATTAATAGATATTAAAGAATGATCGAGTCCAGTCAGACACAAGGTAAGGGATTTTCTTATCTTACATTTAATTCTGTGAGATTTCTATTGTTCTATACATATTCATTGGATGAGGTGTATTTTTCACTGACACTTGGTATATATTATAATGATTCTCATTATATTCATGGTATTCTGTGATTCATTTGGTGGTAATTAACTTTTTGTCATACGACTCAGTTGATTACAACGTGGTAAAGGGTTTCATCTCACATTTTAGTCCCCTGAGATACATGCTATATTTGTCACTATTTCCATTTGGTTTGTTTATGTACTGCCCATGATTGTACTCTATATGAAATATATATTCATTTATGAGTACTTAAATCTTTATTGTATGATCCTCTTTCATGTGGCGTATGTTTTGTAAGCTACCAAATCGGTAAGGGAACTAATCACCATCTTTGTTATAAAAGACATTTTTTTGTTATTTCTATTAATTTACATATTATTATGTCAGGATATGTTCTACTATAACCTTATTGATGTAAACATTATATCCATGTAATGATATTACCTTTTTTATCTCATAAACTCATTCTCTGAATTTTAAAGTGATGTCGTTAGGCTGTCGGATTTTTACACGGGAACCTCTTAACCCAATTTCAATTCTTTGGGTTCAACATGTACTTCATGAACATGTCATCCTATGATTATGTTGGAATGAACTCGTATTATTTTACACTTAATATCCACATATATTGGGTGTATTTATATTTCTCACACATAAATATGTTTGTTGATTTATCATTAATTTAGGGATAACATCTTCTTAATTGAATTCATCTGAATTTACATTTCCACTGAGACTTTATTATTTTCCACTGAGACTTCTTTGTTGTTATGCACCAATTCAATATTATATGGTTTATATACTGTCCTTTGAAATATTATATCATGAATCCCTTTATTCTCCTAATATTATAATATTCTGATTAAAATTTATTCCTCAATTATTTGTATTCAGGCATTTCTTTTTTTTGTAAAAACTCATTTACTAAAATATAGTTTAAATGTTTAAATGTTTTATTCTTCTAAATATTTCACATTAATGTCCTTATTTTAAAAATTTGTTTTAGGATTTTTTTTATGGATATTAATGTTTTCAAATGATAATTCAATTAAAATCATCAATGTGGTATGTGTCACTTTTATTCAAAAATAAATTTTTAAATGTTTTTTAAAATGATTTGATATGAACATTGTATTGATTTGATATATTGGAATGTGGAAATGTTAACATTCATCTATACATGTGTTATATTTTATGATTATGTTATTGTTATTGGGAATTATTTAAGTATACGAGTGGTTTTGTGATAAACATAGGGCAGGTGAGCCCGAGATAGCACTCCAATGCAATGGGTAACATGAAGGGGGTGAACGTGATGTTTCTCATAATTGAATTAGGGAATATAACTTGATGGGTATTCCAAGTGTAACTCCCTATGTAGCTTTTATAGCTATAATGTATGTTTGAAATGGATGCCATAAGTAAACATTATGATATATGATTTTAGTGTGTTATTCATAAATCATATGATTTCGTATTGAATGTTATGATTGAAAAGTATGGTTTCATTAATTTTTATTTATTAATGGGATAATGTTTTCCTTTCTTATTTTATAACCCATACTATGCTTTTTATGCTCATCCCATGTTTTTTAAATGTTTTCCACAGGACCTAAATATGAATAGGGTCAAGGATGGGATAATTGAAAAGTCAGGTTGTCTAAAATATGGAACTATATATGTTTCATTTTAAGAGTTTTTATTTTGTGAAAAAAATGGATACTGAGTAGTAGTGTCTACTTGTAATATTCATGTTGTTATGTAATACTTATGTTCTAATTCTCTAAAACTTTAAACCAGAAAAGATCCTCAATGTGAATTATTCATTTAATTCAATATTACATATTGTTATAAGGACGTGTCGTTATAGTTGGTATTAGAGGTCGGTTTATATAACATTTAAGGTTAGGGTACGATTTAAACATAAGTGACATTACCATAATGGTTAGGATTTTATAAAGTGTCATAGTTATTTTTATAAAGATAATGAGTTTAAGATAACATGAATAAGTATAACATAATGTTTACCCTCGTCCTATGATATTATATGATGATTTTTTTTGATATAATCACACTGATCTTTTTGGTTTTAGTAAATGGATGTGTCTAACAGGCACTAAAGTAATAGTGGATGTGAAGAAAACTGTGACAGTTTTCTGAAAGTGCAGGTGAATGATATGGGAGCTACAATAAGAACTCTTTTGTTTATTCTCAACCAACTATCTAGAGTCATGATTGACCACCTAAACCTTAGTGATTTTTATAAGACATCATATATGCGAGAAACAAATTCTTATGGATGTTCAGGTAATAATCATAACGGAATGTATGTTTAAAAACCTATGTGTCAAATATGTGGAAAGAAACACATAGGAATATTTTTCAAATGGATAGAAAGATGCTGTAGATGTGGAATTGAAGGTCACAAAGCAAGAACCAACCACAGAAAAAGGAAGCATCTATTTGACTCTAGGAAAGGAAAAGAAGCTCATTCTGAATGATCAATTGAATGTTTTAAAAGTGGTGAGCCTGGTCATTATTTCAACACATGTATTATGAAGATTTTTTAGGAATTGGATCTCCAGGATCGTCGAAATATTCGTTTACTAATTACTAATACAATTCTGATTGAGGATGAAGAAACTGACAACGACCAATGAAAGGTATGGATTATTTCTTAACATATGTTTTCCTATTATTAAAATAATAGGATTTGAATCATGATTTTGTTTGTAGAAAAGATGTATTTCATAATAGTTTGAAAGTAATGGTTAATGGATAAAAAATAATGTTGAATGTGTAAGAATTTAACATATAAGGGATTCAAGAGTTATGGTAGAATTTAGTATGGTAAAATGCTTATAACTATTAAGGATCTTCTGACAATGGGATTACATTAGAAGACTTTTTATAGTATGCTTAACCCTGATGTTTGATATAGGAAAATTTTATTCAAGGAATAATTATCTTCTCGTTTGTGTGTATAGTTATAATGAACAATTTGGGTTTATATGATCCATGAATTTGATGCAATTACCTATTAATACATTTTGGGATAAAAAATGAATGTTATTAGATATCCTTTGTGGTTAAAATATGTTGTGGTTATTTTTGATGGATTTATCTACTTTTGGCAATTCCATAATATTATGTATTTTTTGAAAATGGACAATAGGAAAACTGCGTGACAACTTGTCACATCGGACGAAGTTGTGGGATTCGAATCACAACCAAAGTCCGACTTGTATTTATCACCTACAATTGGACTATGTGAGTTCCATGGTTTGTATGACTAATTATTTTTAGTTAGATGATCCATTGAATCATGAATAATTTGATTTTGGGTTATATATTGAAATTAATAACCTATCATGGAGCATATGTGATTAAGATAATTACTTTTCAGTACGAGACTTTACGAGTAACTGATGTTATTTGGAGATAAATTTTTATATTTACCTTGGAAGAATATTTGATTAAATCCTTCAAGTATTTGGGATACAATCTTAATTTGATTACATTGATGAATTTTAAGGATAACTGTTTATTTAATGGTCTTTCTTGAACCTTGGGGTCTTTTTGTTGAATTTTAATGATTAAGAGTATTATTTATTTTTACAAAGGATTATACTTTTGGTGATTATATGATCTTGTTCTAACAATTTGGGTTTTAGTTGATGTCTAAATACAAGGGAAATAGTTATTTCTCCTTTTGTGGATTATGTGATTCTTTAGAAAATGATTCTTGTAATTTTGATGGGACCATGTATTTTTTAATAACAATCAATTAGAAAAATTATTAATTTTGGAAAAAGCTTGTTAAAAGATGAAACTATAGTTGTAGGTATGTATATTGACTTATGTTTTTATTCTATATATAAGACGAGTTTTTCAAAATAATGAAAAGGAATGTAAAAAAAACATTGTTGGTTTACATTTCCTACTGGGTAATCAAAGTCCGTTTACACACATCATATGTTTTTTATTTTTTTTGGTGTTCAAATTTCTCTTAAAACATTTTTTATCACTCTCTATTAGAACATGATGGTTTGTTTTCTCCACCATATCCATGTTTTCAAAAAATCATTGTATATGTTGTCTCAGGTAACCATTGTACTTATCATCCCTTATTTTAAAGAGATAGTTTTATTGAATCTTTTGCCGATGGGGGTTTTAATTATATTTCCAAGCCCAGTTTTAAAATTTCCTGGATGAAATTCCCAAAAGGGGGGAAGGATGTAACATCCTAGATAAATAAGGAATAAGAAACTTTTCATATTTATTAATTTTAGTGAATAAAATTTTAATTTTACATTAAGGGGGATGCTATGTTTGACAGCATTCCCGATACACTACAACATGTTTCGTTGAAATCTTACGTTCACACTAATAATATAATATTATTATTTTAGATGGATGTTAAATCCTAGTTGTTGTATTGGTGGGAATGAACAAAACTAAATACAAGATTATTATACATGTTTGTTAAATGTAATTACATTTATCAAATAAAAGTTTAGATGTTTAAAAGGTGAATTATTCTAATTTTAAGCATAATTTATATTAAAAGGCCGATTTATCACCTTTTAATGGAGAACCCTTTTTCAATCTAGTTTTGGCCACATTAATACATTCTATATGACCAAATAAAATCTTTATTTATAATGGGGACATCAAAATTTAATTGGTGTAATTTTTTTGGAATTTTCTCTATAAAGTTCAATTTTTAATGAATAGTGAAAAATATTGTATTTTAATTCAAAAGTATTATTTAATATAATATATTTATATGGATAGATTTTCTTTTTAATGGGTTTAAAGTGAAATTAAAATATATTTTTAGTATTTAATCTAATATTGGTCATTGGAATTAATTTCACTTTGAAATTGGACATAAACAAGTTTAAATATTATGATAGTTATTGTTTCTTAAAAACAAGCTAATTATTTTGATAATGATATTTAATTTTAAAATTAATTAATTCCACTTCAATTCTTCGAATTTTAAAAAGTAGACATCATTTTTGAATTCGTAATATCAAATATATATTATGCTGAATTCTTGGTATTTTTCTGAAAAACATCAATTTTTGATGAATAGAGAAACCACTATGTGGTAGTTAAAAAACTAAATTTTTCATTTAAATGAAATTTTACCACTTCTGTGAATTAAATTTCAAAAACCGACAGACATTTTTTTATCAATAGGTAATATTTGGTTCATTATGTTGAAAATAATTTTTGTTGTTGAATAGTAAATTTTGACTATTATTTTAAGCGACTAAAGGTAAATAGGGTAATTTAAGGTTAAAAAATTATTATAATAAATCAAAATTACCTTAACACTTGCCCTAAAATTTCTGGATGAGTAGTATCTAACCATGGAAATCCTTCGGTTGATTTTGGGACCCCATGGATCCACTTATGATATATTATTACACTTTATATTAATTAATGTAATGTAAAGGAAAATTGAAATAAACAAAAAATGTATAGTAATTAATTTTTTATGGTGATATATAATTTATATTTTAGACTATAAATATTAATTGGAAATATAAAAATATTTCCTACATCATGGTATTTTTTTACAATTTTTACACATTAAATAAATTATATTATTTATGACACAATAAGGATAAAGTATTTACCTCATTAATAACTGATTTAAATAAATAAGATTATAATGATTAAAATATTATCCAAAACATGTCCAATTCTGATAGGATGATTTTATTTAGAATATGAGTAATCTTATCATCGACATTAATGTTTTTTGGTCCTTTTGAAATAGAATATCATCATATAATAATATTATATTTTCACACTTTCCTAAAGAGCCCCTCCTCTCCCTTATAAAAGTAGACCATATCTATCCAATTCCTCACACCTCTCAAGCCATTTGGCTCATCCAAACTCTACTGAAATATGCTCCCAACACCCCTCTCCATCAATTATATTCCTTTCCTTAGGGAGAAGGCATTTCAATAAGTCTATTGGTTTAAAGAAAAGGGATTTACCCAAATTAAAGGAGATTAAAGTACGATCGAGTCAAGTCGGACACAAGGTAAGAGATTTTCTTATCTATCTTTTAATTCTGTGAGATTTTCATTTTTCACCACTTATTCATTTATTTTGGTGTATTTTTTGCAGCCATTTGATATATATTATCATATTTCTCATTATATTCATGGAATTTTGTGATTCATTTAGTTGTTATTAACTTTTGGTCATATGACTCAGCTGATTACAACGTGGTAAAGGGTTTCGTCTCACAATTTATTCTTGTGCGATTCATTTTATATTTGCCACTATTTCCTTTTTTTGTGGTGTATTTACTTCCAATTATTGTACTCTTTATGTAATATAATATCATTTAGTTGTATTTACTTCTTCATTGTTTGATCTTTCTTCCATGCAATGTATGTTTTGTAAGTTACCAAATCAGTAAGGGAACTATTCACCCTTCTCATTATAAAATACTTATTTTGTTTTGTCTTATAATTTACATCTTATTATGTTGGGATATGTTATTATATATCCTTATTTATGTAAACGTTATATCCAAGTGAAGAGATTCCTATTTTATCTCTTCAACTCATTTTCTAAATTTTAAGGTGACGCCGTTAGGCTGTCGAATTTTTACAGGGGTACCTATTAACTCAATTTCATCACTTTGGGTTAAACTTTTACTTCATGAACATGTCATACAATGAATATATGTGAATGAAATCTGACTGTTTTACACTTAATATCCACTTATATTTGGTGTATTTATATTTCTCAGACAAAATTATTTTATTGATTTTTCCTTAATTTAAGGATACTGTCTTTATAAGAGATTTCAGCCCAATTTACATTTCCACTAAGACTTCATAGTTTTTATGCACCAATTAACACTTATTTGGTGTATATATTTACCTTTGAAATATTATATCATGAATCCCTTTATTCTAATGATATTATAATGTTATGATTAAAAGTTATTGTTCAATTATTTGTACTGAAGCATTTCTCTTTTTGTTAAAAACTGGTTAACTAAAATATTGTTTTAAATGTTTTAACGATTTATTTTTCTAAATATCTCTCATTTTTTTCCATGATTAAAAAAATTTATTTAGGATTTGTTCGTATGGACATTTATGCTTTCAAATGATAAATAATTTAAAATCTTCAAAGTGTTATGGGAGACTTTGATTAAAAAATCTCTTTTTAAATGGTTTTGAAAATGATTTGATAAAACATTGTCTTGATTTGATATATTGGAATGTGGAAATGTTATATTTCTGTAATACATGTGTTATATTTTATGATTATGTTATTGTTACTGGTCATTGTTTAGGTATACAGGTGGTTCCATGATAAACCCTTGGCGGGTGAGCTAGAGACAGCTCTCCAATGCATTGGGTCACATGATAGAGGTGAACGTGATGTTTCTCCTAAGAGAATTAGGGAATATACAGTGATGGGTATTCCAAGTGTAACTCCCTATGTAGTTGTGATAGATAAAATGTAATTTTGATATGTATTCTATACTTAACATTTAGGATTTATTATTTTGGTGTGTTATTCATAAATCATATGATTTCGTAAGTTGTGTTATGATTGAAAAGAATTATTTCATTGATTTGTATTTATTAATGGGCTAATGTTTTCCATTCTTATTTTATAACACTTACTGAGATGTTTATGCATATCCAATGTTTTTGAAATGTTTTCCATAGGATTTAAAGAAGAATAGGGTCAAGGATTGGATCATGGAATAGTCATGCTCTCTAAAATATTGAACCAGATATATTTCTTTTTTTTAGATTTTATTTTATGATAAAATGGATATTGAGTAGTAGTGTCTATGTGTAATATTCAAGTTGTTATGAAATAGTAATGGCCTAATCCTATAAAACTATAAAATTGAAAAGATCCTCAATGTGAATTATTCATTTAATTTAATATTATATAATGTTATCAGGGCGGGTCCTTATAAATTGAATAAAAATAAAACTCAATGAGGATCCTTAAAATGTGAATAAATAGATCCTCATATATGGATTTTTCTATCATTATGTTATCATCAACCATAAAGGTGATGAAATCATGATCCTTGGATGCTAGACAATACATCCCAAGACAAAAATGTTGATCTAGACTTTAGTTCTGCACTTTTAAGAAGAATGTGGATTGGAAATTTCTACCTACTGTTTAATATAGAGCATATCCTTCTACAATTCTATTGAGGCGAACCCCCACAATCACCTATTAAAATCATAATACAAGAAGATATAGTGAATTAATCATTGACATAGTGGGATTATTTTCCAATAATCAAGTCCCGAAAACTTTTCATGTCACTAGAGAAGGTCAACAACCCTATAGGGTTTTGATCTTGAAGGAAAAATAACCCTATAATAAATCGACAATTTATAAATCTTAAACCATCTAGAAATAATATCCAAATTAAAAATTGTTTCAATGAGGTTCATTCTTCCTCATAATCATTTATTAAAATACAATGATTCCTTTTACGTTAAAAAAATTAAAATCATAATACCCCATAAAAACTACATAAACATATATAGAGATACATCCATGAACTAGTGTTCATGCAAGTGTTTTAATCAAAAATATTTACAATATTTTGTTCTTTAATTACTCAAGATTTTTACATTGAATACGACCATCAATTGTATTTTACATTTATAGGGTTTGAGAGAATAATGGGAAATAATAGTGTTTAGTGTTATTTAAGATTGAAGTCATGCATTATTTCATAATACATGTGTTTCGGTAGTTTTGAAATGAGAAGACCTAGATCATTTGAATATTAGTAGACAATGGGAATGATCATGTATTTGATTTTCTGTTGCTGATGACAATAAATGTCATACAAAACCAAATTGAATGATCCAGTTACAGTGGGAAAAGATTTCATTATCATGCATTGATACAACATTAAGATATCAATAAGTAATATATCTTGTGTGACTGTAGATTGTTTAAGACTTCTGTGGGACTTTGAATAATAAAATTACTCCAGTTGGACTCTACAAAAATTCAATCAAATGCAAGTATTACTATGGGATACATCATAAATACCCTCTAATTGGACTCATGTGTCTCTTGTGTAGGTGGTAATTTTTTAAATCTAGCAGGCCACTAGAAAGGAACACTATTTTACTCAGTGTTGATTGGAATGGGACTTTCCTTGGTTTCAAAAACCTAGCTATAGTGAATAATCTATAATTAAGGGATATAACTATTAGAATCAAATAGTATTTTTTAATACCAAATGTTGTAAAAATAACATGTTCTGGGTTTCAGATGATTTCTATGTTGTAGAAAGGATCCAATCATCATTACATGTAATAGTGGATTGAAGGGGGTAAAAGAATATAAAATAATTCACCAAAACATTTAACTCCTGATTCTCATTCTATCAGTCTGACTACGTGAACCCTTGATCACATTATGTCCAAACCAAATAATTTTAATGAAATAAAGATCCCACTTTATAATAAATCATAGTACAAAAATAATTGTGGTACGTCCTATAAATAATGAGTATTCTCATCCATGTACCAAAATTTATAATTTATCATAAATTACCATATGAATATACAGTAACCACTTTTTTTATTCTCCATATAAAAACAACCGAAACTTGTGGTTTTTTCTATGGCCCATAATATTGCACATGTAATGAATGTACTCATATAAACTGAAGATAAATTTTTATTAAAATATGGAGATTAAAATATATTTTATTTTTTAAAAAAATTTTGAATGTAAAACTTAATCTGATATATATTAAATTATCATTGAATTTAAATATATATATTAATTTAGTCAAATGATCTACAATCATCGATTTAGTGATTGTACACCAAATGTCTAATTTTATATCGTTATCATGTTCCCTTATGGATAATTACATAATATTAATGTGTCTTCATCAAATCCAAAATTTTCAATTCACATATATAAATATAATAATTGAATTATCACACCCTATAATCAATGACCTAGAAATAAAAACCATAAATATATGGAAGAAAATAAAACTCCTTAGATATAAACCCTAACAAGTATCCTTACACCTAAAATAAACATAAATTTTATAGTAGAAATCATTGTCTGTTTATATTTTACACTTTTCTATCAAACAGATTCACCAACTATCATAAATAAGCATCCTAATGTTGATTTACTTGTATCATCCAAACTAGAAAATTCTGATTCTACGTATCAAATGAATTTTAAATTTTCAGATTAGATATATATAAGAATGTAGTATTTAGTCTCCACAAGTTATATCAATACCTTCTTTACAACCTTATAGTGGCCTATACCCTGATTACTTTGATAATTATACAACATTACTACTATAAATTCAATGTTAATCCTTGTTTGTCTCTATACATACTTAAATTACTAATAGTGTAAGAATAAATGAATAATTTACTTTTTTCTCATTCAAAATAATATTTACGTATTGGTTTCAAGTTGAATATATCATCCTTAATGAATAAAAATATTTTCAGCGAATAGTTTTTCTTACAAAATGCCTAAATGAATTTATTAATATAAGTTTCATGAGGTATGCCTAAAATTACTCTCAATCAACCCTTTTAATACTAAATTCATTTAAATATAATGAATTTCCAATATATTTCCTATCAATGCTTTTTAATAGATACTTTATAACCTCATATAACAAACCCTTATCAATAGTGGAAAATAAACTGTCATATATATAAAAGAAAATATATAACATCTTTTACTCTGATTGAAATTCTTGTATATACATTGAATCATATTGTTTTATTCAAAATGAAATGGTGTAATTATTTCATAAAATTGTAAATACCACTATATGGAATATTATTTTAAATCATAGTTATAAAATCAGATATTGTACAATAATTGATCACGATTACTAGAGATGGATCCTTTATGTTATTTAATGTCAAGCTCTTTATTGATATTCTGATTTAGAAATGTGGTGTTCACATTCATTTTCTTCGTTATTTTATGAAAAAATGAGATACTAAGGAAAATATAATTTATAAGAAATGTTTTTTAGACATTGGATAAAATTTATCAGTATAAATGAACCCTTCATTTTGAGTGAACCCTTTAGCAACTAGTCTTCCCAAGTATATCTTATTGTTTCCTAATACATTTATATGTAAAAAACCTTATTTACAAAAAATAATTTATTCCCAATTTGAATCACAAAAAAATCAAAAACATCATTACTCGTTAAGGATGTCATCTCCTCAATCGTTCAATCATACCAAATTTTTGACTCATTAAAACTCATGGCCAACAAAAAATTCTTCATGGACATTTTTTGATCAAATACTGCAGTATGATTATTATATTTACACTATATAATGATTAGAAAAATTTATGTTTCTAATCATTTTGGATCTTCTTGTAGGTTTGGGTATAATGATATCATAAGAAGGGGATGTCCAACTCCACTTTTTCTCATGTTTGATGATTAATATGATATTTACACAATGATAAATTCAGTGATTAGTGAAATTGATTCAACGAATATTGAAAATGTATAAACTCTAGAAAAAATGTGTAATATCAACAAATATTATTTATAATTAATTAAAATATTTAAATAATCACATTTTAAGAAAGGATTTCTTTGTTGATGGATCTGACAACATATTTATATCTTACCATTTTTGTGTTGTTGGAATCAAGTGTATATTCCTTCCAACAAATATCCACACACGTTTCATGAACCTCATAATATAATTATAGGAATCTATGGTGCTAGAATGGATGATTACAATTCTTTCATTATTTTTCAATGAACGCACTAATAACTGCTTCAAGGAAGGGTTATCATCAATATCTATAAACATGAGAGTGGTGGTGGAGTAGGATCACTCTCTGTTCTTGAGAGTGTTTTTAGAGAAGAGTCTATCTATGTATTTGAGATTATTATCTATAAATCTCATCTTGTAAAACAAAAAATGAATTGACTTTCTTAAAAAAATATTATTGTTGGGTTTATATTCAACTATTGATTTTAAAAAAATTGCCTATGTTCCATTTTAATTTTGGTTATCCCTGAGGAACCCCATGTCACTAATAAAAAAAATATTATTATAACATATTTACATTAACTATAGTCATGGATTAATTTAAATATTATTTATCAAATAATATTCAAAATATATTATTTCTCAATAAACAATTACACTATGCTTGCAATTCTTCTAAAATATTAATCGAGCCTTGAATTGAGACTATTTTTTTAATAAATTAATATCATTTTATTATTCAAAAATAAATAAATAAAATTTATATTCACTAAACCTAAAATAAATATTTCATATTTATTCCACTCACATAATATAATATCAAATAACTGGTAAAATAATATATATGATCTAGAAAAGATGAATAATTATTAAATCTCATGGAGGACTAGTATTTATTCAATTTTTTAAATAATACATTATAATATATTATATAATTATGGTTCCATGTACACTTAGTGAGTGACCCTTAAGGCCTCTTTCACTATGGCCTTAGGTGATGTATCCAAAATCCATGATTAACATCACCCAAAATTCCAAGGCACCTATAGATAAATATGATAATGTCACAATCAAATAATAACTAATACATATGCTAACTTTGTAATAAAATTTTTTTCTAATGAATTATCTAATCAATTAGGTATCATTTTTTTGGCATCATCCTACGTGACCAATGTCACATTCTTTCAATTTTAATAAATCAATAATTCCAATAGAACAACATAATCATGGAATTATTTAGTCTATATCATTTATATTAACAGAAATCATATATAAATTTCCATTCATAATCTTATGGGAATAATAATTCATCATAATTTTCATTAATGAAATATTACTCACTATGTACCCAACATATCTTACCTCACTGTGAACATATGTGTGACTACTTTCATCAATACATCAATTTATACAAATTATAATAGTTTTTAATAATAATAAAAACGTTTAAGGAAAAATAAAGAAAACTATGGTAAAGATGACCCAATTAGACACATAAATGTTAATTTTTTATTTGAGGGTCTCGTTCTAAAAATATGATGCACTAGATATTACCAAGGGTGTACAACATGATATGATGCGTCAAAGATCGATGAGTGTTCTCCATAGATATCCGGAATCATTTTTTTCAAAATTTATGTCATTCAGCTATAGAACATATATTTAACAATATTTTCATGACACTTCTAGGTTCTGATCATGGCTAGAACTACTATGACCTTTCACTGAAATAAACACTCTTAGATCACTATAACATACAATGTCATGTATAACAACAATAATGATGCAAAAAAAGTTTATTAATATTAAATAACAATTAATAATAGTTATCATAATATATATTGAATTTTGTTCTAGGAAATCAACTCCAACATACTTCAATATATAGTTTAGGCAACTACTAAAAATCATCAGTCTGCTAGCACTCACATGAAAATCATGAATCTACTGATAAAAACCATTAGTCAAGTTTTATACCATGTTTTCTTATGTGGGAACTCTACATACTACAACATCACCCCTATGATAAAAATATCTCAATAGGTGATACTTCCATATATATACAATTCTAATTAGTTTGACATTGGAACATTTGATGGGGCTTCCACTATAGTATTATCAGAATAAAATGTTATTGGTCTATAATTATATGTGCTAAATAAAGACACTATAATGTTTTTTTATTCTAATAAAAATCATTGACTACGTTATGAACATCTATATACTCAGACACTACATTAGAATCAATGAGAATTGGATTTTTTGAACTTTTTCATCTCACATCTCCTCTGTTAAGTTAGAAAACATATATTGACTATGAGTTAATATCATTTTGATGTATATTGAAATGATAATCAGCATAACCCATGATGAATAGTTTGTTCCCCCTCCATACACCAAGAATATATCCTTAGTTATTCATAGATACTTAAGGATGGCCTTTACGACATAGCAGTGCTATTCTCTATGATCATATTGATATTTTTCTACCATGCTCAATTCATAGGAATCATCAATTCTAGTACATAACATGATATGCATGGATGATCCCACCAATGAATCATATGGGATCTCACTCATTCAGTCAATATTCTGTTGTGTTTGAGGACACATTTTCTTAGAAGGAATTTTACCATGTGACATTGGGACCAATCATCCAATGATTTTTTCCATGCTAAAAATAGTTAGTACCTAGTCAATTTATCTAAGTTTACAGTGTCAAATAACACTATTTTACCTATAATTATTGATCTTGATCCCTATAATATTGGATAATTTACAAATATCCTTCCTAAAGAAACAATTAATTTACAAGTCCTTACCTTAATATAAGACTAATATTTTATTTGAAAATTTTTACATGTAATCAACATATACTACTAGTATAATGACCAAATTTGAATTAATACTATTGTAAATGAATTTATATATCCATTATTTTTTAGGCCCATGTCTCTCTAGGTTTTTCATTTGATCCTTTGTGGATATGTCTTGTTCGGAGAGGATATATCATGAAATAGTTTCAGCAGAAAATGACATAAAATACATAGATGTTGCTTTAAATGAATTAAGGAAGAGTGGTTATAGATGTGTTAAGTGTTTTACAAGATATTGAAAAGTATAGAATCTTTAATGGAGGTTCAGGTTGCATAAATAAAAAATGGGATGAAAACCCATCTACAAATCATTTACACACAGTGTAAATGGATTACACATAATGTAATGTTTAGGTGATTCATGGAAAATAATCTGAGGTGACTGGTTTTTAAGTGTATACCATTAAAAATATTTACACATTGTTTAACTAGAATACATTCCATGTAATTCTCTAACCTGCTATATTAATGTATGTTGGGTGGGTGAATATTCATTTTAACTACCATTAACCTTCTCCTACTAGCCCTAGGGAATCAAACAAGTTATTTTGTTATGAGAATATTCATTTACTATTACCCCATAATTTTTATGGACCCATTTATGTTGATTTAGTCTAGTTTCATCCTTCAATCCCTTGGTTCTCCAACCGTTGTGGTGGAATAATTTGATAGTGTGTTTTTGGTTTTCATATTGATCAGTTTTAATCTAAGAAACTCTTCATGGTTATCATACCTTCTTTCTCTGAGTCATTTTATATTTGAAGCATTGATGGATCTGTAGGTAATGTTATGTGGTATTAATCTTATCCCTATGGTATTATTGTTTCCATGTTTATGAAATTTTTTTATTGCACTGATGTAACATGCACGGAAATCAACTAACTAATGAATGGTATTATTCATTGGAGTCATTTATCTTCAATTGACTTCTGAAATGTATTTTGGATACTCGTTGGGTGAGCGAATGAGGAATATAATTGAAGTAGATACTGTAATAATATGAAATTAGCATGATACGAGACTATAAGTGAATGAAGGATATAGAGTTCCTAATTTCAACTTGTTTCTTATTTTTCAGATTTTTTATCTACTGTGATATAATTACTAATGGTATATGAATAAAAAATTATATTTTAGATAATTAACTATTCAAATTAATTATGCTATAATGTGATATCCATATTCTTTTGAAAGGACTTAATTCCCATGCGGAAATGCGTATATATCAGGCTTGGCTTAGGCACGTGAACACTTATATGCTGTAATGATGATATTTAGTGGACTTGACACAATTCTAAGAAAAAATTATAAAATAGAGGGGCCCCTACATAGTCCAATGTTGTAATTATTATAGTTATTTGACTCAGTTTTTTTAATTTTTATAAGGACATGGAAATGATTATTTTGACTATATGATGGATATATGGATGTGGTCGTCATGGTTCTAAGTCATGCTCTAATATATTATGGCATGGAACTGAAGGAGGTTGTATTACCATGGTAATATTGTTGTGGTTGGTATGGTTGTAATATACACTAAATGATATTCAAAAGTGGATCTGAATAAGGTTTTTGTTGTATTTCATTAATTGTTGAATTAATTAATACACCATTTGTCTCTTTATTTCATACAGTTCTTATCATACAGGTTTGTTCAGGCCATGTGGTTTCAACCAAAAGAGTTATACTCACACACTATTTGTGCCTCAATTTTTTACACGAGATGATTATGTGTTTGGATTTTTGGAAAAGAGAAACAGGCATTTATATTGATAGTTTCTTACTAGATGGTTTATAGTTTAGAGGCAGTACCAATGTGGGGTTGGAGACTGGGTCTTTTGAGTCTTTATTTGAGCCGTCAAGTTTTTTACTTGTTTTGTTTCTACCATATAATTTAGTTACATTCCATCACATCATTACATTATTCCTTTATAATTTATTTTATTAATTCATTTTAATTTTATTTTTGGTCTCTCCTAAGTCAATAAATTGATTTCCTTCAATTATATGTTTTATTTCAACTTCAATGACACTTTATAATAGAAGTTATAGTCTCTTTGATATAAATTTTGCACACCCACTAGTATTCAGATGTCTCTAGAATGTGGGGAGGTACACTTTAGTCTCTTAACCAAAACGTTTTTGTCCTTGTGAGAGTGTTCCAGATCATGGGATGTTAAAAAGTGGTATTAAGGGAGAGGGTTTTATTTTTATCTTCATTACTAATTTTGAATTGTAGAACATGGATTAAGATTTTTCATGACATGGTAATGAGCTTGTGCATGGTAGTATCTATCCCATGTATGGTGTTAAATCTGAGTGACTAGGGATGGGATTTTTGTTTCTTATTCTTTCTTTTTATAGTTGATGTTATTTCACCTTGGGTGATTCACATTTTTGTGAGTTTATTATTTTATGATGTTAAAAATTCCAGAGATTTATTCTCATCACCCGATATGGAACGAGATGAGGATAATTGCATCATTATAGGCACATTGAGATATATTGACATTTATTTTTTATGATAGAGGAATATCAATTTTTTCATGTGATATAAGAATTATTGTTAAATGTCAAATGAGATATTTGTTATACTAGATAAATGAATTAAATAAAAAACTGAATTTTTGTTATAAAACACTTATAAAACATGACTAGAATGGCTAGGATAGAGTGGTTTTTTGTTGTAGTCATGTTCGGAGGTTGGCCTTATTGCAAACCAGTTCTCTATGTTGATTGTTTTTCTTCTATAGAAAATGAAACCTCAAAATAATCAACATGATCATTAGGATAGTGGAAATACGAATGATCCTAATTTATTTGAAACAAATATTCCTATAGTTCATGAGGTTGAGATTTATTTTCATATTCATGACATATTTCTGAGGGGCATGTGATTCATGGAATGTGAGACTATTCATATGGTGACATTGTTGAAAGATCAAACAAGAGAGTTCTAGATGCATCATCAACCGAAATATATTGTAGAGGGAGTAAACCAGGAAGCCATGTTTTTTATCTAGTTATTCCATATTATCCTCATGAATATTGAAATACCCAAAGATATAAGGGTTGAGCATACTATATATATTCTTTGTGGAATTTCCGAGCATCATGGGATATTATAGAGGAAGCTGGGTTAAAGGAAGAGCTATCGTGGAAGGACATCAAGATGAAGTTATTGATCCATTAATAGCCAAATGAAATGGAATGAAAAATATCAATGGTTTTGGTATATTATGCAAGAGTTCATGTCAGTGTTGGACAATGATGGATGTGTAAATGACCTACAATTATTTACTCCACCTTTTATTGCTGATGAGATATCCAGGGTAATACATTTTTAGGGCTATCATTGCAATGAGATAATGTCATCGGTGAACATTTTTCACATTGGTATTTTTTAGGATATGATAAACCTAGTAGTCATTATGGAGGGGAATATAAGAGAAACCCCATGTAGCTGCCATTTTATTTTATCATAGAGAATAGAGAGATCTTCTTCAAGAGGAAGTATATTCATCTATCGATGTTTTCACCATGGTAGTAGTGGGATGAATAGACAGGGAACGTACATCCATCGTAGGATGTGTTCCATTACAATGTTATATGTATCGAATGTTCCCCCATTGCAACAAAAGATTCCTCACCCCATAGTTGAATGTCATATCTACAGTATACTGATTCATCTTCATAAGTTCGATGAAAACTACTCATATAAATCCTGGGGAAGGGAGTCAGGAAAGTCACCTAAATAGGGAAGGGGTTTAACAAGTCCTCAACATACAAGTTGCTAGAGTTCCCCTGGATATTCAAGCCAAGGAAGTAGAATTTTTATCCTACTGTAAGAGTAGTATTACTACATAAGAAAAATAGCTCATGGTAGATAATATGTAGCCCAATGAAGAGGGAGAAGTCAGAAGCATGTTATTCAGACAACATCAGCTAAACTGGATGTAGGACCGTCTACCATCATAGGTATGATTCTTGTATCATATACCTTATCTCACATTTATATTGATATATAAACATTTCATTATATTCTATATTCTCTTTTTGAATGTTATTTATTCTTAGGTGTAGAATGCATGGATGGTGAATTGACTATCAACACTCTATTGTGAGTGCGATCATTAATGTTAAATGTTTCAAGGAATGTTCTCTATAGATTGATGGTTATTGTTTCTATTGGAAATGGTTCCTGATGGAAATGATATGTTTTTATTTGATTCTTGGCATGGATTGGTTATTTCTATACCATTATCGTATCTACTATTAGAGGAGTATAGTTAGTATTATATCTCTTAAAAGAGACTATTACTTACAATAGGATCTGTGGGATCCATAGGCTAGTCATATAGATCCAATTCAGGGTAGATTGGATTGACACAGGATGTAGATAGATGATCTTTCCCTAGATGATGGTTTAATGCATCAGGATTCATTTCCTCCAATGGTATAATATTTTTAGGATGCATTACATGATGAGTTATATGACTTACATCCAATTGATAGATCGATTTCACAATTTATTTAGTTCCTGGAGATGATCCAGTTTTTATCCCACCTTATCCTATAGAACCAACCGTGCTTCAGGAGTTGCAATTTCAGTTGTAATATCTAGAATCTAGAATCATAATAGGGACTAGTAATTCTCCTTGAGGTTCTTTAGTTCTCTTCACCATGGAGGATGATGTGTCATTGCACTTATGTTTTGATTATTGGTGGTTGAACCAGATACAGATCAAGTACTAATATCCTATTTTATGTAATGATGACCTTTTTTATCAGTTGAGAGGTTTAAAGATCTTCTCTAGGATTGGATGGTGATCAGGTTTTCACCAGTTAAAGGTGATACCAAAAAACATACCTAATTCTAATTTTATGATTAGGTATGGCTTGTATAAATACATAGTTATTTTTTTGGTTGACAAATTCTATAACTGTATTCAGAGATTGGATGAATAAGATCTTTCATCATTTTATCGATAGGTTTGTGGGGGTTTTTTTCAATGATATCATATTATAATCTCAGTCATCAAATGATAATTCTAAAAATCATTACATTGTATTGAGAACATTGAAAAATAATTATCTTTTCATAAAGATAACCAAATACAACTTCTCAATTAATAATGTTCACATATTTGGCCATTTTATCTCAGAGGTAGAAGTTTATGTGAACCTAGAGAAAGTTGCAGCCTTGGAATCTTGTTATCATACCAATAATGCCTTAAATATTTAGACCTTTCATAGATTTAAAAGTTTTTTATTGAAACTTTATCCATAATTTCACCCATTGGAAGGAACAAATGTATTGGTTGACTAAGAAAGGTGTGAAGTATCTTTTTGGTCTGATGCAGGTGAGATATATTTCAAGGATGTGAAAGGAAGTCTGACCTCATCATCATTCCTCACTTTAACATTGTTGGTTAAATCATATATTGTGCACTAAGAAAAATCTAGAGATGGAATCAGATAAGTTTTAATGATGGAGGATTGAGTGGTATCTTATAGATCTTTGAAACTGAAGCCACTTGAGAAGAATTCCCCACTCAATATCAAGAGTTAGAAGAAGACGTACATTCATTACGATGTGCGAGACAGTACCTTATGGGTGATAGGATTTTGGTATACACAGATCACGAGTTCCTTAGGTACATATTTTCTTAGTGATATCTAATTCTTCAGCAGAAGATGTGGGTTGAGTATATATCTTATTTTTACTTTTAATAAGATTATACACCTTGAGAGAAAGAACATAGAAAGAGATAGTACATTAGTATTGCAATGAGTGTCCAATATTGTCCCTCATTACATACATGCATCTTGAAATTCATGAGTTTAATGGTCGAGTAGATCTAACATTAACATCTGTTATACACATAATTTTGGACTGGATTAAGACCGAATTGTTATATATCCTAAATTTCTCAGTTTTGAGGGAAATAATATATGGTGGGGAGACACCCTCATGATGGTTTCTTGGCAGTGGAAATTTCTTTCTTATATATCACCATGTATGGGTTCCTATGTGCTTATCATGTATCTTATGAAGGATTTTAATGCTTCTTGATGGCTGGTGAATACTGGTACGAAAAATATGTATCATGATCTTGATGATTGTATTGGTGGTATGGAATGAATAAAGAGATCGTAAGCTTCATGGATAGATGCTTCAATAGTCTGTTAGTGGATTCTAAATATCAGAGGCCAACTAGGATTTTCAGCTTTTTCCAACCCATAATTTGAAATGGGATTTTTTATAATGGAGTATTTTATAGGATTACCCAATAAAACGCATAATAATTTTTTAATGGTTATTTGAGATTCACTGAAAAATGTATCCCACCTCTTACTAATTAGGTAGAACATCATATTTGATGCTATATGAAATCTTCACATGCATAAGGTAGTTTTGTTGCATGGTGCTCTGAGGGAATATTTTTAGAAATAGATCCTAGTTTAACATTGTCTTTGAAGAAGGGACATCAAAATTATCTAGAATCATGGGTTATTTTGAGTATAGACTATCATCCAAAAATTGATGGTCAGTCTAAGTAGACAATTTCTGTATGGGAAGATGTTTTGTGAGCCTATGTTTTGGATGTTGGTGGATTAGGTGATCTACATATGTCACTCTTGGATTTTGAATACAATAATAGCTTCTATTCATCGATCCAAATAGAAAACATAGAAGATTTTAATGGAAGATGATGCCATTAAAAAAAAAATTGGAAGTAGGTGGGTGAGTTATCACATTGTGGAACTAGTCTCATGCAAGAGAAATCTATGCAGGTTCAGTTGATCAAATAGTTGTCAATTACCTCATAGATCCAATAGAAATCATAATCATTATATATATAATGACCTATAGAATTCATTGTCTTTAATCATGTTATCCAGTAGGGGTTGCCTAGTTTTGTGAATCTGTGTATTAGAAAACTCGGTAAGATAGTGCCATGGTTTTTTAGACCATTTTATATAGTGGGATTGTTTGGTCTTGTGGACTAACATTTGTCCATTACACAATTCTAAAGTTCTATGCACGATGTGTTCCACATGTCATAGCTAAAAAATATCTTATGGACCCTTCCTATGTGATAGAAGTATCAAATGTAGATCATTGTTTTGATGGATATTTTGTGGATCATCCACTAAAATATATTTATCAGAATGAAAAATATCATTGGGGTATGACTATACCATTAGTTCATGTGTAGTGGCAGTATGGGTGTGTTTAGAATGATACCTAGTATGAGGAATTATAATAGACAAACATATCCTCTAGAAATGTTCAATTATACAACACAGTGATTCTTCGAGAAGATCAGGGATGAGCTGATATATTGTGGGGATGTTGTAAGAACCCAACTTTTCCAAGGTATGTCCCTCTATGATTTTTTTGTTTGACCCCATATTGGACATGTCTTTTTCAATGATTATCAACATGGAGATCAATGTTGGGAGAAATGTATTAAATTCCAAGGATGTATGTTTATCTAAATTAATGGACCCTGTTAATAAATGGTTTAAGTGTTTCATGGGTTCTTGAAATGGTGAGATGATTTAAAAGTTGTCCAGGTTGTTTAATGGGAAAAAGGGTTGAAAACCATATGCAGAAAATTTCTACACTGTGTAATTGGATTACACATCATGTATTTTTAGTGTAATTTTAATAAAATAATCTAACGAAATGGGTTATATTATGTATCCTATTAAAAATACTTAAACATCATGAAACTAAATTATATGCGGTGTAATTCCATGACCTACTCTAATAATGAAATATGTGAATTTTAATTTTCATTATAATTTACTATAACCCTATCCTCCCAACCCTATGGAATCTTCCAAGTGATTTTAGTGTGCCAACGTTCCTAACAGACATACAAATAATTCTGTTGATCCCTCGTATGTTATTTTAGTATATTTTTTCCCATATCTCACTATGTTCTCCAAACATTACGATGAAATCATTTGACCGTGTGCATTGTTGGATTATCTCTTGATCTTACTTGATGTAAGAACCTCATTGTGATCACTTAAACATTCCTCTTCTTGGTTTTTATGTTGTAAGATTTTTTGGGTCTTCAGTTAAGGGTAGGGTGTCTAAATAGTTGTCATGTGGTTTGATAGGTACCAAATTTAAGAAATATTCGGATTGTGTCAACATTTCATGAACTCGAATCAATTAAATAACGAATGGGATCATACATTTTATTACATTATTTTTAACTATATTCTATCCTATATTTTATATACTCGTTGGATGAGAAAACAATGAAAATAATTGAATTGTTCAATGTCTTAAAGTGTGTTTTTCATGATATGAGTTTTTATGTGATTGATTGATATATAATCCCATAGTTGTGTCTTATTTTTTAATGTAATTTTTATTGATCAATTTTGATATAATTCATAGTGTAATATGAATTAAAAATGGTAATTCACTTAATTTACCATTGAAATTCATGTGCTGATTTTGTGATATCCATATTTTATGATAAGACTTGTGTTCAATGATGACATGCTTCTATATCAGGATTGGCCCTGTCACATGCACACTTATATGTTTTAATAATTATATTAAGTGGGATCGAACAAGTCCCATGTTGTAATGCCTATATATATTGGATTATCCATATCAAATTTTTAACTGATTATAGGGCTTTAACTCGGATGTTGTAATGCATATAGGACTTTGACCAAAATTTTTGTGAACATACCATCGTTATGTGGTAATCGTTAGCATGGTCCTAATACATGATATCAGATATTCTGGCATGGAACCTTAGTAGGTTATTTACCATGGTTATATGTTTTTTCTTCTCATCATTGCAAGACATACTCAGATATAATCTGGTATTGAGACAAAATATGTTTTTTTTTGTAGTTTTTTAACTATTGACATAATTAATTAACTTGTTCCTCACTTTATTGCATAAACAAATTAGTAGGATTTTTTTCGACAGGATGTTGTTATCCTACTATGTTAGCCTCACACACTATTTGGTTATTCATTTGGAACCCAACTTGATTACCCTGATGCAGGTTTGGATGAGGGAAAGGGACCTTATGGTTTATTGTTTCTTATTGGACGGGCTGAAGATTGGAGGTAGCACCGACGTTGGGTTAGATACTCGTGACTTTTGAGTCATTATTTGAGTATTCTATTCGTTTAATTGTATTATTTATATGCTTACATTTCATTACATTCCAATAGGTTATAACATTATTTCATTATTATTTGTAGAATTATTCAATAAGATTTTATTGGTGGTTTCCTCCATGTCAATACATTGAATACTTTTATTTATATGATTTTCTTCTACTTCAATGAAACTTCATACCAGTTTTTATAGTCCCACAATTAAACACCTCAAAACCCAAATCAAGTCTGTAAACTCTATATTATGGAGAGGCACACTTGATGACTCATAACAAGGCCTTTTTGGCCAGGTGAGAGAGTGACACAATAGAGGATGTTACACATGTAGATTACATTCATTAATAATTAAATAAAAATTATTTTATACATTCATCAAATCAAATGTTCCATGAAATAGATTCTTGCTTCAATCTATAAATGGATCATTATAACTTGAATATCCTTTTAGAATTACCTATGATCAGAATCCATTCTGGTTATGTCATGTAGACATTTTCTTAAAGGTTCTCATTAAGAAAATATTTTTTTACATCCATCTACCAATTTTTTAGTTATCCTACGATTCTATAGAAAGTATAATTATGATGACTATAAACCATGAATGTTGTGAAAAATTTTCATTATAATCAATTACATGATGTTGTTATAATACATTATCCACTGGCCTTTCCTTATATGTATTTATAGTACCTTTTATGTCCAGTTTCTTCTTGAGTGTCCATTTTCTCCCTATGTAAATTACATCAACTATCCCTTCAATTAAAACCTATAATTGGTTCTGATACATGGGATCAATTTTAGAATTCATTGATTCATTCTATCATGTATTTTATTATATCTGTACTTCCTATTCATAGGATAGAGTTTTGTCATTGTCCACCAATAATGATTCACCATATGTGGTGACACGAAAACCCTATATCTAGTTCTCTTACCTCTCTATTACTTCTATAATGTACTCATTTTTTCGGAACTAATTATTCCATGTTGAATTGTGGAATATATTTATGTCTCAAATCTTATGTAACCAGATCATCAAATTCATTTAAGTTAATCTTTCTCCCACTATACATTTTGAGGATTTACTCCCTCTTAATAAATATGGATTTTCATGATACAATAACTATCTTATTTTAGGAGTTGTATAGGTATCATCACATTATTTTCCCATGATACCATATAAATATATTCATTGATCCATGGGGTTCTACTTTATTTGCTGATACGTACTTTACAATTTCCATGCAATGTGATATTTTGGTATGTGGAAAAACCGGTTTCATTCCACTCCATAAGATGATGTTAATTCCATTTTTTCTTTAGTCGACAATCAATTTTGTCCATATTTCACAATTTCTAATGAATATACAAAAATGTATAATTTAATATATGTTTGACTAATTATTAACATTAAAATTTTGATCATGTTATAGTTCCTCCTTTCAATAACACCATTCCATTATGGTGTGTACGGTGGAGGGAGTTGACAGATAAACCAAAAATCTCGCAGAGATTCAACAAACTATTGGATAATATATTTACCACCTTGATCCAATTTAAAATTATTTATATTCATTCCAATTTGATGTGAACTTAATTAATGAATTATTTTATTTTCAGTGATTACTCAAACATATATCTTATTATGTTTGCATAACCATTTCTACTCATGTAATCAATGAATGACAAGAAATAAGAATAACCACCTCTACAATCTACTACAAATAGTCCACACACATATTTGTATACCAATCCTAGAATATATGAATCCCTTTAACCTTGTATATTGAATAATGGTTTGTTCATTTTTCATTTTAAACAATCATAACATCTTTCAAGTGTTTTTAACTAAAAACGGTCTAAATAACTATATTGAATGATCTTTTTAAAAAATCTTTTCGTTTACATGACCAATATGGAGATTCCATGGCTGGGTGTTATAGAAGTTGGGTGAACAAACTTAGTTTTCTATTTCCAATACTAGGTTTAAAAATTTTACTTAAATAACATTATTTAAAATTTTAATATCATTACATTTTTTTATTCATTAATGAAACAAGTTTTTTTTAACAATTTGGAAAAAAAATTTATATCTGGGTTGGGAAAACAAAATTAGGTTCATGGTAATATTTTCTACATAATAAAAATCTATTAAAACAAATATCATGATTTTTGTCAATGAAAGGTGGTAGTCTCCATTGGCTAGAGTAGCCAACATCACACCATTGTAAGCTTTTAAGTCCAACTCTCCTCTAGAAATATTTCAAAAACTACTTGGTTCAGGTATTTGGATACATAAGTGAGAACCAAAAGATATATTTAATACCCAATATGTATATATCGAAATATTATACTATATATCAAAAACGCATTTTGTTTCCCCTTACATGTGGGTGTAGTTCCTGTTCCAGTATCCTTGCAAGCCACATGTTAAAGATAATGACTCCTTTTCCTGGTCATGTCTTGTAATTTTTCTCTTCTCAGAAGGATGGTTCTCATGATATTCAGACTTTTTATCATTATTGGACCCCTTCACCTTATTATCAGTTTTCATATTCACTATAAGTATTGTTGGTCAATCATCCCCCATTTCCGAGTCTATTTGGAAATTCATTGTAAGAAGTTCAACAAATTCTTATCATTATTTCACATGATATAATTCAAATTAAAACTAGTAAAGGACTTGAGTATTGAGTAATGTTTGAGATATATTCCCATTTCAACATCAAATTTAATCCCAAATTTGTTTAGGAAATAAATGTAGATAATTAGATGGACTACATGAGGCCTAGCTGGCATTGACTCTCCAAGCTTGGTTGTAAGAAGAACATCAGAGATCTCGTAACTATCTTGTCACTTTTTCTCATAATAGATATCCTGAAATAAAAAATCATGTTATACACATCCATGTCCTAATGTTTATTTAGAATATCATTATTCTTGGTTGGTAGCATAAAACACTAAAAATTAGTTCAATATTTCAAATTATTCTCATAAATATATCACCCTTCCTTATTATTCTCTTTAATATGCACTTTACAAATATGTTATTAAAAAAATATAATTTCTTTTCAGGGTACATGCTAATGCATAAGGTCCTTTTACACTATTGGAAATTTTTTTCGATGAGAAGGATTTCCTTCTCATGTATTCATTATAGTGATATGTTTGAATGATTTTTTATTATTGCTTCAATAAATAAAAGGAGAATATTTTTACCACTTTATCATATAATATTTACACAAATAAATTAAATTTATATTTATTAATCTCTAAATTTTTTGTTAAAAAATAGTACCCTCACCATTGGCTTCATAAAATATCATTTATAGTAAACTAAAGATTAAATGATTTATATTACCCATAAAATCGGATTTAAATGAGCGAGTAAATCAATTTTAAGGGTTTTAAGTTGGAATTTCAAATACCATGTTCTTTAAATCACTTTTGCTTGATCTGTTGTCTATTCACCCAAATCCTGAAATCCTTAAATTGGATTCACTCAAAAATTTATTCTCTATTTTACCATGCACTACTTTGGTAGTCTACCCAAGAGGTTGACTATGTTAATTCTACCAAAAATTAACACATTACAATTTCCCAATATTTGAAAGCATCCTAACATTAGCTATTAAAAATCATTGAGTTATGGTACGCTTTTAACTGAAGTAGTAGAAGGATGGCCTGCCATATTGTAGAAAATTGATGGATTTTATCATTACTGTATACATTTCCAATTATTATATTTATTACATGCTTGTTAATATATAGTATATTTAAAAATGTTATTAACCACGTGATAGATAATATCCATCCATAAGTCATTTTTTTACATTTTTCATACAAAGTTCTTATTTCATTAATTCATTTGGTCACAAAAAACATCTATATTGAAAAAACCATTAATCATGATAGAAGTATATAATAATGTTTTATGATCATGATATTTTATTAATGGTTATTTTATCAAGGGGATGGTAATCTAACTGTTGATGTAGTGTGAAATCACATTGAACTATTTATGGGTTGTGTTTTAGCATTCCACATGTCCTTTATGTATCTTCAATGGATTAGTTTCTCCATGGATCCAAATATAATACACCTCCACTATATTGGGATATCCATCTATCATATTTGGTATTAGCTACATGCATTCATGGAGAACCAAAGTGTCCTGAACCATCCCAGATACCCTGGTACCCTGACACCCAACCCAACAATGACATAGCTAAATGGGAATTCTTGATCCCCATGAGATGGTGACTAGAACATTGAATAATACAATATAAAAGTTAGAATAAAGTATCCACAATCATAGTGGAAGAACCTACACATATCAGTATGCTAAAAAACTCCAAAGGGAGATAGTACCTAAAATCAATTTGCTATACTAAAAACCAAAATAGTATATCATCATAGTACCTAATGTCCAATAATACAAATTCCATTTTACAATGTAAATATCACCCCAAGACCCATGGAATCAAGAACATCCACCTCTTCTATAATGTTCATTCCGTTTACTTAGACTTGAAAGCTGAAAATCAAAAAATTCCCTATGGAAAAGATACGGTGTGATCTAAAACATTTTGTAGGGTTCCACCATGTGTCCCATAATAAGATTCAATAATAATTAACTAAATAATTTTTAAACTTTTAATGAAAACAGAAATGGTAATAAATTGACATAATTAAACAGTACATTGTTTTCATATTAAATGATGGAAACCATTTGAAACATTCATTATATAGACACTTTATATAAAATAATTTATACAGATCATTTGGCATGAGGAATGTTTTAAAAAAAATATGGCATATACAGCAATTTAATCCCATCATGATCCCTAGTCATTTTTTCTAATGTATGATAGTTTCTAGTTATTTAGATCCTTACACATATCATAACAATGATCATGAAAATATGAACACACATATCCCTCGATCTCAGGATAAATATAACTCATAAACATCTCACTAGGGATAAGATTCATTGAACATGGGGTTTTAGAGTTTTAAAGAGCCATTCCTTTGTTAGGGAATTAACATCCTATCATGTTTTTCTCAAAATATCTACGAACTATCCCAGATCCATTATTGTTAATCAATCAATCAAAAAATTGAAAAACATTTCCAAACGATTCCAAATGCTTATTTCTCATTTCCAATTTCAATATACAATTTTTATTCCTAATAAAAAACATAGGTTCTTTATCATTCCATGAATTTTCAATCTTAATCCAATCATAGTTTTTATACAGAATTAGTTTAATCCATTTTCCAAAATCAATTATCAAAACAATTTTAAAAATCAATCAATTTCAAATCACATCCCGACATCCAATTCTAATAAAATTGAGGTTTTTCCCTAAAATACATACCTTATCAATTTTGATTCGTATTCACATAAAAATATTATTTCATTATTCAATATAATTATATTTAAAACAATGATAAATTCAATGTTGAATCAATTATAAATCCAAAAAAGAACCTCCTACCTCTTTCGTGGAATCATACACCCATAATGGGACTGAACTGTGGAAAACGATAGTGAATAATATCTATGTTATATAAAACTATAATGAAAATATAACAACATTGATATTAAATCCTTCAATCCTAGGATGATATACCAATATATAATGATTAAATGAGAAAGTGACATATGATATAGGGATACCGCTTACCCATAAAGAAGAAGTGTAATCATCACTATTATCAATCATTGAACAAATGATCCAAGGGAATTTGAGATCACCCAAATCACGTAAGAATGGATCTATGACATGAGGGAAGGAAACATGGATGAATGAAATTAATTTTTTTTTCTATCTACCTTCCTAAAACCAAGAAATTGGATTTTAAATGCCATGTATCCCCATTACAAGTTGTGTAATTTCCAAGTCCCATAAATGATGAATAACGAATCAGTTTTTTTTACTACTAATTTTTATTATATTCATAGTGTTTATGTTGTACATAGTGTTTAACTATACACCCTATGAATTAATTTCATGGAATCTTCCAAGAAATTTTTACATGTCATGCTACTACATTAAAAAACCTATATATTACAAGAAGACTATAAAAAATGAATGTTTTATGCTAAAAATGATAGAAATTCCCTAGCTTCCCCATTATAGTTGTGCTCACAATTTCTTCTCAACATTACCCATAAAAAAAATGTACAGTCAATCTAAAGCAGAAAATGTAATCGAAAAAAGATAACGGTGTGTTACGATCCCCCCACCATAGAAACTATCTACCACTATAAATTTTATCAAGTTGATTTCACCACAAAAAGGTGATTGCACTTATATCCCATCAGTTCCTTACACTCCCATGTCTCATAAGAATCAGAATAGTGTGTTTATAGATTATGGATGATTAGTATCATCTTCTAATGAATTACCTTGGTATTAGAGACAATAATCTAGAATGGCTGCTCAATCATGAATAAATCATGATCAATATGAAGACTACTCGAGATAAAATCATTAGATGAAAAAATATTCTTTCATATCTATGATAAATATAAAACATTATTTATTGATTCCAACCATGTTGGAGGTGATAAACATTAAGCAACATTCCCCACCATCCCAAAACCTTGACAAGTCCCACACAATGAGGAGTAGTCTTCCCATGTCTCTCAACTCATATGAGAATGGTTTTCCATACTCAGAATAATTCAATAACACATTGACTCCTAGTGGAATCTCCAAAAATAAGAAGTAAAATGAGGATCCCTATCAGAAACTATGGTAGATAGAACTCTATGAAAACAAATAATATCTCTCACATAGAAATTTCATAGCTCCTCAAATTTGGTTGCATCAAGAATGGGTATAAAGAAATAAAATTTATTCAGCCTATAGATCAAAAACCATATCTCATTCTTCTTTCACTAGGTATCCATAAACCCCACAGAAATTCCATAAATAATCATCTCTGTTCCATATCATCATTGAATGTGGCTAAAGTAAACTTGAAGGTCATTGTTGATCATACTTGACCTGTTGAAAATTATAAAAATAATAGACAATATAAGTAATGGATTATCTTATACCTAGACACTATAATAGATTCTACATGTTATAAAACATCTATGTGGTTTTTGGGTGCATAAACCATTGGGAATTATAAAAATCCACAATTATAATTTCCCTCGCTATAAAAAGTACAACATATTGGTTATGGAAACATAGATTATCCTCCATAGAGAATGGTCACTCAGCAAAGGTTTCCCCTCCATAAAGAGAGTCTGTAATTCTATTGAATTCATCATCAAGATAATGTTCCTGAAGAATCATCATGTCTGGAGAAGAGTTCATAGGTAAATTTTCTAAAAAAAACCTTGTCCCCATATTTCATGAAATGCAATATGCAACATAGAAAAAAGATCCATCATGTACAACTATTCTGATGAATATTTCTCTTCTCAGGATATAAGTTTCATACTCAACATATCAGCAATGACATTTAATTTCCCCAAGGTATAAGCGATGTTGAAATAAATGTAATGCAGTTACTCTACCCAACACCTCTGGTGATGTTTTAAATCATTGTGAGAAAATATATAACACAAGTTCATGAGTTCATAATACATGGTAACCCATTATCATAAAATGTAATTCTACCAACTATTAAGCACATGCCTCAGTGAATTGAGTTTAAGGTAAATGGTCGGATAATTCATCTCATATGGTTTGAGAAACTAAGATCTGAAGGTAAAAAAATGATCACCTCAAAAAAGAACACATCCCAAACCTGATCCTGATGCATCACAATAGAACATATTTCCATGACAGGCCTCCATTAGTGTCAAAAATAATTTATATGTAAAAATAAATATCATTTCAAAACAATATCTCTAAAATTTCTCCCACATGAGAAATTTACCCCTTATTTAGTTAGTGCGATCATCAAAGTATCCAGCATCCATAATTCATTTAAAAACAACTGATAATATCCAACTAACTCTTATATAAAATTCAAAAACATTATGAAATTGATCCCATGTCCAAATAGCTTTTTTCCTTCTCTGGTTTAACTAAATTACCATTATTTTAGAACATATTTTCCATGAAATACATTTTTATAATCCATAAGATACATTTTTAAAGAATGAATAATGTTGGTGATTTCTCAAAAATTACCAAACCTCAATAAAATGATGCACATGATTCTCCTTATACATAGATTAAACAAGGATTTCATCTATAAATACCACCATAAAATATCAAGATACTCATTGAATACCCCATTCATCAAATCTATAAATAATCCATTGGTGTGTTTTATAAAAAATCAAATTAAAAGGTACTCATAATCACTAGAACTTATACAAAAAATAGTTCTAAAAATGTTATATTATTTTATTCTTATCTAGTGATATTCAGATCGAAGGTCAATATTTGAAAACCACTTTTCCACTTTTAATTGGTCACAATGTTCATCTATCTGGGGAAATGATTAATTTTTCTTCAACATAACCCGATTTAATTTTTGGTAATTCACACAAAGGGGATGTGTTCCATTAGTTTTCTTAGTGAAGAAAATAGTTGTCACTTAAGGTGACATAGTCGGGTATATAAACCATTTATTTAATAGATCATCCAACTAAGGGTTCAACTATTTCATTTCTTCTTGTTCTATGCAGTAATAGAGAATAGATATTGGTTGAGTATTATTCTCTAAATCAATTTAAAACTCTACCTCCATAACCGTTGGAAAACAAGAGAAGAGAATAGAAAAAACATAGTGAAACGTGATGAAAAATGGAGGAAGAACATCGCTCAATGATTCCCGATACAAATAAAAATTGAACAATGCTATCACTTTCCCAAACACAAGATAATAAGGTTCATCTATAACTGAATTTAAGTGCAATTCTCCCTAAAATACATGACACAATCTTTTGTGTGTAGTAATGGGGCCTTGTTTAAGATAAAAATAAATTTGGTATTTCTTAGAAATGATCCAATATATCCAAAAAATTTCATCAATAGGTTTCATGTTGTGAACCATAAAATCCCAGGTAAGGTTGATATCTAATAATGAAAAAATAGAAGAAGGAAAATGAATAACATCTTCTCTATTTGATCCAAGGTGTGTAGTAATAACCATCACATAAGATAAAAATTACATATGAATATTTAGTAGATTCACAACATGAGTTGATATAAAAAAGTTAGATTCCCTACTATAAAATAACGAAACAACTAAAGATGATGAAATAGTGATGGTATAGCTAACAATTATAGGACCCATAACTTCTACCTCTGGAGACTATTCCACTATGTAAAGAGGCTTCATTCAAGATGTATGTGGTTAGAACCCCTTATATAATGATTCATTTTGTTTCCCCATTGTTCATTTTGTTGATGATGATTCTGTGAAACTACATTGAGTAGTGAAGATATATTATAATATCAACATGTTTCCAGAATGAACATAGGAACCACTTGTCTTGGGTTCCACGATACTAGCCCATTTTGTATTCCCATGCTTCTAATACTTATAAATAGTAAATGGATATCTTCCAGAGATCATAAGAGTACTAGAAGAACCATTCTATCGATAACCACTACCAGAAATAATATAATTTCCATTCCCTTTACAAGAACTCAAAAAACATCCACTTGGGGAAACAAAACTCCCATAAAAACAAAGATACCATCCAGATCATGTACAACCACACAGTATTTATCTATAGCATGAACACAAAACCATGATTCAAAAATAAATCCTGACATTTAATATCATATCAACATCCCATATCTTACTATAATGTATTTATATTCTCATTAGATACATTCATAGGTAGAAACTATACATGCTCTACCAATTGGTTTTCATATTTTTTCATAGTATTTCCAGTGTACTCGAGTTTGAAAAACTATGTAGCCTTAGACAACAACATAGAATCTGGGTATAATTTTCCATGAAAAGAAAATTAATGTAATTCCACTGTAAAACCACTTTCTTATTCATTGTCACCATAATGTCCCATCATTTCATGATAGGTCCCGATAGTTTAAAGGTAAAACACATCACCTCAATGGATTAGTGAGTTCCCAAAAATTCAAAGATAATCAGTATCTTTGTGAGCTAGTATTCAGCATCTTTTGGGTCATTATAGCCATAGAAATCTAGTTGTCTCTAGTGAAGGAAATCTTAAGCATTATATCATGATTCATCAATATTATGATCAAAAATTGGTGCCTAAATAAAAATGGGTGTGAGTACATGTCCCAACGCTTAAACAAAACACACAAAAACATCAATGAGATTATGTTTTAAGGGATCTTGTACACTCTATGGATCATCAGTAGCTTCCTCTTGGATCCTAATCACATGTATTCACAATTGAATGATGCTATAATGAATCATCAATCAACATTGAATACATTATAATATTAATCAAATAAACACTCACATAATAAAGTAAATAAATCTCATCCAACATATACACAATATTTTGAATTTTGACTATCAAAATATAAATTATAGTAAATACTTGAACTAATCCATATGACACCTTTACCAAACCACCCTTGGTGACATAAGGATTGTTATTTTGATATATGGTAATTTACTCACTTGAAACTAGATCCTAAGTCACAAAAGATCTCTCAACTTAATACTAAAATTGAGGCATGATTCTAAAACTACACTTATGATACCACTTTTCACAAACCAGTCAAAATAACCTAGTATTTGATACCCAAGATTGCACCTAAATATACTGAATAAATTTTTTTGATCCCCATGGGTTTATGACTAGCACCTATCATCAAACAATATAATAGTGGGAACAGATTATCCTCAAACCCAAAGGAATAAATAGACACATATTAGTGTTATCAAAAAAATCCAAAGGGATATAATACTAAAATCCAAATAAGTATATCCAATACCCAATTAGTAAATCATCAATGTACTATACATCTCACATGAAAAACTGAATGTCCTAATGGATATGTCAGTCTAATCAAAAAAGTTATTAAGAACATCCATATTCTCCAAGAGGTGCCTTCACATTTCTCAAACATTGAAGTAGAAAATCTACAAGCACTTAAGTAAAATTGTGGTTGTGAGCTAAAAAATCAAGTAGGGTCTAACAAAGTGTTCCATGATAATAATCCAAATTATTCTTTCTATTTTAATCAAAAAAGAAATTTTAATACATTTGAATATTTAGAAAAAAATATTTTTATTTCAAAGGATAGAAAAAATTTCTATCATGGATCAAATAAACACATTATATAAAATAGTTTTAATAAATTATTAGGCCCAAGGAAAAAAAATTCACAAATAGTGGATTATGAATCAAAGTAAATCGAAAAAGCACCATGGACATTTTCGTTGACTTATGGTAGTTTCTAGTTATTGGATCTTCATACATCTCATTCTAGTTATCCAAAAAATAATCAGAGACACATCCCTTAGGATGAGACAGAATATGACTCATTAACATCCATCTATGGATAAGTTCTTTCTAACTAGTTTTTTGTTATAGTTTTAAAGAACCAATATATTATTATATAATTGCTAACCTACCATGTTTGTCCCAAATAACATAAAAACTACAAATTCTTTCATGTGCTCAATCAATCTTTCAATAATCGAAAAATCATTTCAAAACAAATCCAAATGAAATTTTCCAATTTCCAATTTCAATATTCCATTTTCACTCCAAAACTAAATCATAGGGATTTCATCATTTTATTCCTTTTAAATCAAAATCAAATTATATGTTTTTATCAAATCAATTTAATCTATTTTATAGAATCCATTCCCAAAGAAATTTACAGATTCAATTAATTTCAAATCACATTCCTACTTCCAATTCAATTGGAATTCTAGTGGGGGGAGGGGGACAATCTATTTCATAAATTTTCTGATTCAAATTCACATCAAATTGTGTTTTCTACATTCAATTGAATGAAATTTCAATCGATACTCAATTCATGGAGTAATGAATTGTGCCTCTTAATTAGAACCTCTTACCACATTCATGGAGTCACACAAACGAAATGAGACATTACAATGAATAATAATGTCACAAAAGATCTAAAAAATCTACATAAAAACAATATTCAACTAACAATATTTAGATCTATCAATCCCAATATGATCTATTATTATCCAAAAAGTAAAAGATATAGATTGAAAGAGGATATTGGGTTATCACTTACCTAGAGAGAAAAACCACAACAAACATGATGATCAATCACTGAATGTATGTTAGGGGGGTAATGGAGATTACAAAAAACTATTAAGAATAGATCTAGGATGCGAGGGAGGGAAAACTGGAAGAATGAAAAGAGATTTTCTGTTATGATGCTTGCTTAAAACTAACACTTGGTATTTTATCCAACATGTAACCCCATTAGACATAGTGTAATTTCCGATTTCCATATATGTTAAAAAACATGGTTATTTATTGAAAACTAATTTTATTATTTACCCATTTTTTATGATGTGTGTTGAACATAATATTGGATATTGAGAATTCATTTCATGTAATCTTCCAGTTTATGATTAAATTGTGTGTAAAACCATTACACAATGTGTAAATACACAAAAGATTGAAGAAACAATTGGATTTATGCTGAAAATTCAAAAAAATCCCTAACTTCACCACTACATGTATCCTCCCAATTCATTCGTAGAATAACCCAACAATTAAAAAATGTAATAAAAAATAAATCATAGAACATACCATGTAGAAACCTGATGGGGGTGTTATACACTGTATTTCTTAAGGGGTTTATATAAAAGAAAAAATGTGAACTTATACCCTTATATAATGAGAGGAGATATTACACATGTGCCAAAAAATTAATTTAACAACAAATTAAAAGAGACTAATAATATAAATTATTTTCCTCTCGGCACGTGGTAATTCACATACATGAAATTTATTTAACATTTAATAAAAATATCACTCAATTATAATCATTAAAATTTATGATAAATCATGATTGAATCAAAAAATTATATTCATTAATTTAAATATTTTTCTATCATAATTATAATCTATACATTTGTTAAGATACTCATCAATCAATATTTTATACAAATTAAATAAATCAATATAAATTAAATGTGTACAGACAAATATACCCTAAAGGAAACACGGTGAGTAATCATCCAAACTACCCAATTTATACTATATTCATATATTAGTTACTTTATCTAAATGTGAAATACATGAATTATCAAATAATTTCATGGGGGTACTATCATCTTAATTAAGAAATGGAACACATTCTATTCACATAACATGTTATAATTTAAATTGCATGGATTATTAAATGTTATAAGACTTATACATGACTTTCAGATAAGAATATTACATAGAAAATAATTATACATATATATAAATAACATGACACATTATGTGTACTATAAACATAACGACCACATGGAACATATGTTGATAAGGTTTGAAAAATATAAAAATTTAATTTTTATTTCTGTAAAAGTACATGATATGTATATTGCAGCTACACATCGCGTATTATTATCATCATATTTCTATGGGACATGCCAAGGTACTCAGCCTGTATCCATAAAACAGATAACATAGTAGTAAATGGTTGGTGGTATATGAGTTACATTTTAACCAGACATGTAATAAATATAATAAAATACATGGTGCATCCATGAATTAGGGATTACATGTCATTTATGAAATTTTCATAGAATGTACTCAATCTAACCATGTTCTAGGATGATTTGTTGAATATTTGGTGTGTAATTGAATTCACTATTTGTAATAAATGAACACAGGTCGAATTAATTCGAAAAAATTCTTGATGTATTAAACATGGGTTCACAGTTTTTACCTCTAGGTTACATGTTTTTTACTCTTGTGTGTTCAAACCAGTCTCCTCATCTCATCCGGATGAGATATTAAATTTATTTCATTCATAAAATAAATTGATTTGATAATATTTTTTATAATTAATTGGATGAAGAATAGATCTTACAATTCAAATTAGATAATAGTTTAACAAGAACTAAAAACTAATTAAAAATGAATAAATGGATCAATTATTTTTAAAAAATTATAAATAATTAGGTTAATTATCTGATACCACTTTTAGATTATGGATACAATAGAAGTAGTGAATCAAGAATGACCAATTCCACTTTTTTCACGATTGATGATTAATCTATGAATAACATGGTGATAAACAATGTGATCAACTGAATTGAATCAATGAATATAGATTGTGGATAAAAAATAAAACAATGTCATAGGACCATTAGATATTATTAATAATTAATTTAAAAATTTAAATAATTACTTATAAAGAAATTGATTCTTCATTGATGAATATGAAAAGTTCTCTATACCATACTATTGTTATGTGAATGGAATCGAGATTAAATTACTTATAATGGTGATCCATACTTGTTCCAGGAACCATTGAACATTGCAGTAGGAATATGTGTGTGTTAGCATGACCAATCTTAAGGATTACTTCATTAACCTTTGATCGCCCCATGAACCGATTCATGGAAGTGACCCCATCAATATCTTTAGACTTCAGAGTGGCAGACCAAGATTAAAACACTATATTGTTAAGAGTGTTCTTAGATATGGATAGCTCTAGAGATTTGAAATTATTATATCTTAATCCCATTGTGCACTACTAATAATTGATCTATATTTATTAGGAAAATAATATTATTGGGTTAATATACAACTAAAGATATAAAATAATAATTGCACATGCACAATTATTATTTTTGTAGTCCATTTGGATCCCCATGTCTATAATAATAAAAATATTATTATTATTTAATCACATGCATTAAAATCATGAATTAAATTAAATATTATTTATTCAAATGAAATTAAATATATATTATTTCTCACCAGAACATTAATTATGGTCCTCCATTCCTATAAAATATTTAACATATCTTGAATAATGAATATTTAGTTAATAAATATATAGCAATTCATTATTTGGAAAATAAATAAATAAATATTTTATTTAATGAATATAAGATAAATATTAATTAAACATACTTCTCACATAATATTATCTAGAAGAACTGTTGATGGAATATTTATGACCATGAAAAGTTTTATAATTATTAAACCATGTATGAGAATCATATTTATTATACTTTTTATATAAAAAACAATAATATATTATTTTATTGAGATTAAGGATACACTTAGTGTGTGGACTTCTAGGACAATTTATCAGTTGTATTAGGTTAAACAGCTTAATGTAAAAGGTTATAATCATTCAACACACCAAGTACACTTAGAGAAATTTGTTAAATTCATAAGGAAATAATACCACATACAGAAACATACTGTGTAAAATAACCCCTTTATCATAATATCAAAATAATATATGTTTCATGCTAGTCTCATCAACCTATGTGCTTGATGTTCCCTTCATTGAATTTCATGAAATAAAATTTTCCTATCAAAAACCATGGTCATGGATTTATTTAGACTATAACATTTCTATCAAAGGAACTCTGATATCAACTTCTATTCATGAATAGATGGGAAAAATCCATTCTCGAAATTTTCATTAATGAAATATTACTGTTTCCACCCGAACATATCTTACCTCACCATAAGTATATGTGGTCATAGTTTTCATCAATACAGCATGGTTTCTTATAATACACATTAATAATAATATTAAAGTATAATGATTAATAAAAAATTCAATAGATAGGAATATCTAAAGAATCATATAAAATTATTTTTCACACTAGACGGTCTTGCTCTCATATTATTCTACACTAGATATTACCAAGGCAGTACACATTGAGAATGTGCCTCAATGTCCATTGAGTCACCACCCTGGATATCCTGTATAATTTTTGTCTCTAAAATGATTTCATCCAGCTAAGGAAAATATATTTATGAATATTATGATGGAACATATGTTTTGTCGTCATAGTGGGGAAGTATTATGACCTTTAAGTATGAAAACTACTCATATGATGTTAACACATATTACATCACACAAGAGAAGCATAAATTTGTGATAAGATTTTTATTAGTATACATACCAATAAATATATGTTATTATAAATTATATATATGTTTGTTCAACAGAACGAACCCCAACAAACTATCACATAAACTAGATCTAACTACTAAAAACATTCAATACTCTACCTCTCAAATGAAACTCATGATTATAATGAGATGTAGATTTTGTCAATTGAAACACCATGATTTCTTATATGGGAACCATTATTACCACTAATTCAAGACTATAATAAAAGTTCCTTAATATTTAATACTTATGATGTGTGTCTATTTTACATTGGTGTGACCTTGGTTCTTTTTAAAGGGACATCGCTGTAGTATTTTCACAACAAAATGTGATAGGGAATTTACACATAGGTACAACATCAATCTCTTGTACTATGTTTGTATACAAAATGATTCCTTAGATTCATCAAAATATTATATATAATTGGAATCCACTATTGAATCAATGAAAACTAGATGCTTTAACTATTTCCAACTCATATATATTTTATTATGATAGAACATATTACATGACTATGACTTGATCCTACACTAATATTTTTGAAAACTGAAATCAGTACAACCCTGGATGACAAGATCCTTAACTCATCTATACAGTAGGAGGATATCCTTTGTTATTCTTATATAAATATGGATAGACATAACAAAAAAACCAATTTTATTCTCCTGGATCATCTTCATATCATTCTACCATTATCAATGAATATGAAAAATCATGTGTACTACATAACATAGGATACACAATTGATCCTATCATTGAATTATATGGTATCTTACTCATTATTTCTTTATACAATCATGTATGAGGAACCAATTTCATATAATAATGTATACCATGTGACTCTATAACCAATACCCTCTTTGATTTTTTCCATGATAAATTATTATATGTTCAATATCCGTACTTTGACAAAGTCCAATTAGCCTCTTGGATGTATCATGAATAGACATGATAACTAGAATATAGGCTTCTTCACTTATGTCCTTTATAGAGAAACAATTGTGTTTTGAGTCCTTAACAAACTATTAGAATGGTATTACATTTCAATAAGTAATATATAATCATCTTATAATACTATGATAATGAATACAATCACACTACACCATTTGTATACTCATGGATCCCCATTATTATTAATGAAACAAAAATATATTATAGAATTATTTATCAAAATGTTCTATGACATAGATGATTTCTTCAATCCATAAAAGGTTCGATGCTAATTGAATATACCTTTGGAGTCACTTAGGGTCACAAACCATTCATGTTATGTTGTAAAGACATCTCCTTGAGGGTTCCCGTTATGGAAATCTATAATTACATCCATCTTCAAAATTTCATATTTATAATAATCAATTATAGAATGTATAAATATGATGAATTTAAACATGGGAACTGGTGTAGATGATTTAACATAGTCAATTCATTGATTCTATTTAAACCCTTTATCCACCATTTGTTCATTATTGGTATTAACATTACCTCAAATGTTTGGTTTTCTCTTGAATACCCATTTTAACCATATGGTAATTACATCAATTGGAACACAAACCATAACCTAAACAAGGTACTCATATATGGAATCCCTTTCATTATTAAAGTCTTCTTTCTATCAAGAATATTTTGAGCTATTTAATACCTCGTTGTAGTAGATAGGTTCATCACAGTAAACCAATAATGAGTAACCATATTTTGTGACTAGAAACCCATATTTCATTGGTTCTATTACCACTCTAGTTATCCAATGTAGAACATGTTCTTTAGGAACTACATTTACATGGAGACCTATTAAATCTATTCTTGTACCAACTTTTGTGTATCTTGATCATTTTCTTCACAAAATTCAATATTTTTACCACTGTCTTTTTTGAGGATGTGCTCCCTCTCAAGAAATATAGCTTGTATGGCGATAGTCACATTCTTATTAAAGATGTTGTATATGTATTATTAATATATTTTCATTGGATACCCTATAAATATAAACATTCTTTTTTGGGTTGATTGTCTATTTACTAATAAGGATGTAAAAACATATCACAACACCATACACATGTATGTGAAAAAACACATTTCATTCCACTCCATTAATCGAAGGTAATTTCATTTTACGCATTATTTGGTACAAGATTTAGTGTTTATGATGTACTATGTAATAATTACACCTGAAAGGATAATGGAATATGTGAATGATTCATCATTGACCTTACCATTTCTAACAAGGTATTGATTAACCATTCACTAACACCATTACACTATGGTTAGTAAGTTGGTGTGAGTTATGATAGAATCCCCAAGTAATATAGAGATTTGATAAACACATGGTTAATATATTTAACACCTAGACCAAATCTATGATTTTTTATATTCGTTACATGTTTATTATCGAATTAATTTTTAAATTCTTTTAATTTTTCTAAGGAATCAGTCTTATACCTCATTATGTAAATATAATCATATCTACTCAACTCATTAGTATATGTTTTAATGTATGAATACCCACCTCTAGATTTTAGTGGTAATGGTCAACACACATCATTGTGTACCAATCCAAAAATCCCCATGTCCCTTTCACCCTATCCAATGAATAGAGGTTTAGTAATTTTTCCTTATAAAAAAGAATGAAATATTTCAAATTTGTATATCTAAAATGATTGTAAATAACCAACTTGACAGAGATTTTTCTAATGCATATCATTTATATGACCATGATGGTGATGCCATAGTTTGTGTATTTATGTGTCCTATGAAAATGATTCATTATATTTTCTTAATAATTCGATTACATAATCTAATACCTAAATACTATAATTTAAATGTGTCATACCATATAATATGTTTCCATTATAAAAGAATGATTTTTTTTTCATATTTTACTATAAAATCATCTATATCGAGCCATGATATAGAAATTATGTTCTCAGTAATAGATGGTACATAATATAATATATCAATATTAGTATCATTCCTATCTTAATTGAAAGGTAGTTATATCCAATGGCTAGATTAGTCAACATTATACCAGTATATGTTCCCAAATCCACCTCTCCTTTTGTAATATATCAAAATATTATTGGTTTTTGAATTTGGTTAAATATTTTATCCCCACAAACTGTATATAATACCCAATATCATTATATTGAATGAATAAACATGATAAAAAACACACCATTACAATAGTTTTTTGGGTGCATTTACTATTCTTGTATCCTTTCTTTCAATATTAAAAGCATAATACATCCTTTTCCTTACCCAAACTCTAGATATTCCACTTATTTTAAGGATGATTCTCAATAGTTTTATACAATTTATGAGTCTCGAACCCCATTTGATTGTTCTTAATTTTCGAATTAATCATAAGGACCATGGATTTTTCATTCCCCATGTCATTTTTCACTTTGATAATTTGAGTAAGAACTTCAAAAATATTATTCTATTTATTTCTCATAATATAATTAATAAAAATAACTGGAGATGGACTTTATCGGTGTGGAATGTATGAGATCTAGGAACAACTCATCTGGTATATTAATGAGTAATATTTATAGGTGTTCAATGTATCTAGTAAGATTGACTACATGAGAACCAATTGACACAAAATCACTAAGCATAGTTTTAAATATGGAATTTGAGATATAATATCTCTATTTTCTCTCCTTTTCTTGACACTGATCTAGAAGGTGAGAGATCATGTTATACGCATCACTGAACTCATGTTTCTTAAGAATATAATTGTTCATGGATGATAGAATGAAACATTTAACATCTGTGGAATCATTTAAATGATCTTCATAGAGAGATAACTCTTCTTAATTAGTCTCTTTACCAAGTTCGTTAGGGATAATTTCTTCTAGAACAAATAATTTCCTTTCATCATGTTGGATAATGAATAATTACTTTCTTCGCCCATGGATGTTTATGGAAATGTGAAGGTTATACTAGTCACATATAGATTTTAAAGATATGTTTGAAGTTTTTTTATGTTTTTGTTTAATAAATAAGATGATAAGTGTTTTAGTACATTATCTGATGAATGCTATACAAACAAATAAATATAATATTTACTAATATCCCAATATTTTATCAAAACCCAATATCCATCACCATTGGATTCAAATTAAATTGTTTCTTTGATATTCTAATGTAATGTATACATATTTCCCTTATCATACCCTTAACATCAGTTGGTCAATAAATTTTAATGGTTTTAGGTTGAAATTCCAAATTCGAAAAAATTTAATTCACAATTCCTTTATATATTGTGTGAACTCTCCAATCCAAAAATCCTTAAATTCTATTTCCTCGACATTTTAATATTAGTTATATTATTTCATTATTTTTTAGTAATCCCTAAACGTGTACAATGTTATGTTAACCAAAAAAACAAGTTAGAATTCTCCAATAATGGAAATCAACCCTGCTATTTATGGTCTAGAAAATTGAACTGTGGTTTTATTTTTACTGAAGTAGTGGAAGGATATACTGACATAACATATGGAAATGAGGGATATTATCATTTTTGTAAAATTTATAATTATTATCTTTTTTACATGCATGTTAATATTAAGTGAATTTTATTAAATTATTAACCATGACTTCTGTAATGATTATGCATAAGTCAACCTATTTTTTCTCTATCATATATTCTTATTGATTGATTAATTCATGTGATCAAAAAAATCATCCATAATGAAATATGCGTCCATGTTTATAGAAATATAACAATAAATTTGTATGATCGTGTGGTTTTGCTGATGGTTAGTTTATCTAGTGAATGATTTACTAACCATCGATCTACGGGGAAACTTTAATCATGAACAGATCGTGTTTCATTTTTTTAACATATCCACATATGTATCACTGATGTATTGGTTTATAATTATCTATAAATATGAACTACCTCTACTGACTTTAGATATACATCGATTACATATGCTTTTACTCACACAACGGTGTGGGGAACCAAAATATTGGGTAAGAGTGTTACATAAAAGATACCATGGGCTTTAAGGCCCATATATAATTTGAGGAGGGATGAAACACATGCCAAAATATTAATTTATTATTATATTAAAAGATACCATTAACATAAAATTGTTTGGTCTAGGCTCAGGATAATCCACTTGCGTGAAATAAATTTTTCATTTAATAAAATTATCATTTAATTTTATGATTTTTTAATTATGGTAAATTGTCCTCGAATAAATTATTTATCTAATTCAATTTAAAAATCATTTTTCATAATTCGCATTTGAACTTCCATGACATTCTCATCCAACATATTTTTACAAAAATAAATTAAATTTATTTAACAGTAAGTGGTTAAAAACAGTACCTTTGAGGAAACATGGTGAGTACTCTTCTAAACTTACCAATATGTATTATACTTGTATTCAATTTAATATTGTGGAATTAGGAACAAGCCACATAACACGTAAATTCATGGTGTGTAAAATGAAATAGAGGACCACACGAAACACATGGAATTTAGAAAACATTTTTAACTTCAATGCATATAGAGTAAATATTGTAATATACCTTATACACGATATGAAGATGAGAACATTACAATTAAAATAAATAGATATATATACAATCCATCAAATGGAATGAACTATGAACTTGATTAACACATTTATCACATGTTGATAAGGATTGACCAATATAATAAATTAATTTTTAATTATTCCTAATTTGGTAAAAGTACTCAACATGTACACTACAGCTACACAATGTGTATTATTCTCACCATCTATCCATGAAACCCACCTAGGGACTCAACATGATACTGTTCCATAAAAAATATATGATTACACATTGTCTACATGGGAAACATGACATGTCATATCTATGTGTAACGTCCTGACCCGGAGATCACTTAACATGGGCCCCAAGCTGGAGGATCACATGACCTCAAGCATGCCTCCTATTATTGTAGAGGATTTTGACTAGCATCAGTGGTGTAAATATTGTACTATTGGGAGATTATACCACGATATCACAGTAAAACAACATATTTAAATAATAAACAAACAATACTGGATGATGGTATTAGAATACACGGAATTACTAGACCAGTAACCCACTATAGCGAAAAGTTGAATATAAATTAGAAATAATGAATATGAAGTGAGAGAATGAATAACATAAAAACTGGATAATAATGTTAAAACCCTTTATTCAATATAATATTAATGGTTTTGTGGCTTGAATATGAAAAAAAAGCGGAACATGGTGCTGGCATATACAATCATTCTATACAAACTACACAAAAGGAAAAGGGTTCTCTACTAGAATCTCCAACATATGATCATTACACTCCTCATATGATCTATATATAAGTAAAATCTATCAAAACTCTATAGTATAGAACTGGTCAGTATCTATACATACAGGAATGTAGTCTACTAATGTACCAAAGGTGGTTTAAGTAGGGAATAAGATAAAATCCCATAAGGACAACACAAATGGGGTATAGATATAATCCCAATAATTCTCATTATTAAATAAGAATATGTAATAAATAAATAAGTATCAAATATGAATAAGTAACCATGATACATAGGTTGATCATGGAAATAATGTGGCTCTACCTACATCATCGCATCCCTACAATGAGTATCTGATCAGTAACAATACATATAGTAATATCACAGACAAAAACACACACACACACACACACACACACACATATATATATATATAATATTATAGTTGTAAATTTATTCCACCTATATGGATTGAGTACATGCAGACATAAGTGGCCATATACCAGGAATACTATTTGTTGGATGGACAAGGGTGGAACTCAATCCTTCATTACTAATCTAATCAAGCCTATATTCTCATGGAAAGTGGTATATGCCTTATATGTCATAATGAGTAAGAGACATCATGATCAACACTCTTGATTGTGGTTGTGTCATCATTCCAACACATGAAACAAAGGTCATGGTGCTGCATTCCCACTATCCAAATAGAGTCAATGCTATGAAACAACATACTCAACACACAATATAAGGGATTGTGAATTTCCATTCCCAACCTAATCCTTAAAATTTTCAATAACCTATATCAAATGCATAAAAATATTTATAATAATATATATAAGTAATTTCCTCTAAAGCATCTTATAAGTCGTGTTCAATTACAAACTATTGATTACAATCCCCAATGAGCATTTGATAAAGCATGTAACAATCTTTATGTCCTTGTAATAAATTATAATTCAATTTATTTAATACATTTAATGCATTTATTCATGCAATACTATCATGAAAATCCAATCCAATTTAATAACTTCCATTTAAAATATCAAAACATCAAAATTTATTTTACAATGCTCAAAGTGGCATTTTGAAGGTGACATTGTCAATTAGGTAATTACCTACATGGTTAACATCATGTAAAAAAAATCCAAGCACTAATGAGGTGCATGGGTTCATTAAAAATTTATATTGAAGTGGTAAGATTAAATTATAACTCAAGATAAATGCTTACGGGAAAATCCGAACATTTAGAAAATTAATTTATAAGAGGAAATTCAAGTCTTTACACCCAAGGTATTTCTGTGATCGAGGTCATCATCTTCAATTTACTAAAAAATGATCAAGGGGTGTATAAAAATGTGTGTACAGAAATTTATGATGAATAAATCAATTTTAGTATTATAATGTTGGAGCCCAGTATGTGGCACAACAACGTGACTATAAAATCACCAAAACATTTGGGGAAAATGGTGAGACCCCCTACCTTAGGGCTATTGACAACTCCTCATCCAATGGAGGCCTTATATTAAATGTATATTAGGATTAATTTAATAAATGTCCTAACATCATGAAAATAGTGAAAATTAATATTTCACATAAATATCACAACATATATGAATATAAACTAAAATTGGTGGGGAGAGGAATGTAGAGAATACCAATAAAAATCAAATACATTATAATGATATTTATTTTTATTTCATTGGTTTGAGTTAACGTGGTTACTAATCAAAGGAGCAATAGAACGTATGAGAATATGAAGACGAGCCATCCACAAGAGAAATAGGGGATGAAACTAGAATATGGGTATATAGGTTTATTAAAGGTGAAGATGTAATTTCACCCTTAAATATATGGGGGAGATTTGGCCACATGGTTTTCCCACACAATGTGAAAACCCTGATCTCCTGACAGTCCAAGGGAATACCACACACAGTTTCATTAACATTGTGCAGACCATGAAAAAAATCCTCAATCAAAAACTGTAGATTGAACACATGGGTGTTCTCCATGGGTTTCACAATTTTACAAAACCCATGTGGCCCTAAGGTCTCCTCTTTCTCAGCTAGTTGGGTTAGTAGATACAGATCATGTTGGAAGGCATGATTTCCACTTACCAGGAGGCTAAGCATATATTTCAAATTTCTATGATTTTGAGCATTGTACAATCCCACGACAACCTCATGACCTTCGTTACCCCATTGGGTAACAACATACGAGTCATTCAATTGAATTAAAAAAATGAGTTTTTCCATCATGGAAAAACGGGTCATTTCAACCTACAATCATTAAAGAAACTCATCCCATAGTTGGCCTTATGAGGGTAAAGTGGTATCATCATCAATGATTTTTGGACACACAACTCATATATGAGTTTCCCAAACCCAGGTATTGTCATGTACATGGTCGCACTATCATAGCACACATACCAATGGATCTAACCTGCCTTAGAGTTTCTTCATTCTATGAACTAGTTTAAAAAATGGATTCTTATCAAAATTTTCATCATTATATAGCTCAACCTAGTCAGGCTAAAAACATATGATAGGTATAGATAATGCTTGGGAAGTTTATATATGTGGTAGAAATCATGCCTATACTGATATATCTAAATACGTGTTTTCTTGTAAACCACTGGTCTGATCTATTTAATAACCACAAAAAGTATAAAGAACCTAGGTGAGAGATTACCCTATCTTAAAATATGTATATGACCCAACCTATGTGACACACACAAGAAAACATGATATCCATCATTGAATAATTAGGTCTCCGACAATGGTTGGATTACGTCTGTTGTCTTGATAGAGCTATCATCAAGATGTTTCTTATAAATTAGAACATCTATATAGACTCTTACATGATACCTAGAAGAAGAATAGCCTCATCCCCTACCTTTAGCAGTATAGAGTTGAAAAAAGACATAACCAATATCGATTCTTATGGATCCAACTCTACAGTAGCTTGAATTATATTATTATATGAGAAATCAAAAAAGGGAATTTGTCTCTCCCAGTAATAACCAAATCCATAAATCATGCACAAATCATACCATATAACACATGAATTAAACTCTATGTATGTCCACTGGTCTGTGGGTTAAAGGTTGTTTTTATAATCACTTCTGTACACAAGGTGTTCTCTAACCCCTACCAAATCCATAAAGTGAAATGATCATCTTGATCATAAATGATAGAATGAGGAGCCTCTTGAAGACATGCCCCATACCTGATGTATAGACTCCCAAGATCACCTATCTATAAGGTCTCTCACAAAGGTAAAATTTGTTTGAAACTCATTGGATGATCAATAAAAACCGACACAACATCATTTTCATGGGGAGATCTAGGTATACCCATCAATAAATCGATCAAAACATCATCCAATTTTCAATTAGGAGTGGACAACAACTCTAATATATATGAAAGTCACGAATGTTATTCCTTAACCTACTAAAGGGTATAACACCATGTGATGAATCAAAAAATCACCCATTTCACACCAAGCCCCCAATACTGGTGACATAGATCCTACTAAATCATCTTGATGCTATGATGAATTTCCAATTCTATGTTATGAAATTCATGTATCATCTCTTCTATGATGTCTTCTACAACACATACATATTCATGAAGTGGTGGAGTGTCATACAGATCCAAATTCCAACAAGAAGATGTATATTCGAAGATGTTTTCTCTTAGAAAATGTTCTTCAGAATCAGATAATTGTCTGATTATTACATGTTCTATAAGAGTACATGTCACTTCTAAGGCTGAGGATTGTCTTACCATGGTCCTCAAAAACCTCATCATGAATATCTAAAAAAATACCATGATATTCAATTATACATTTGAAACCTAAAATTCTAAGTATCTATGTCTTCCAAAACAATGCATCACCCACAGGATTGAAGGTACTAGGTGTGTTGGAATGCTTGAAATCAAATTGCTTTAGGTACTCATCCTACCTACACTACCTAATATTCAAATTACACTATGTAAAAATGTACTTCGGTCCTTGTGATTAGTAATTACCAAAAAATTATGTCCGTTTATATTGTGCCTTCTATAGTGTAGATTATAAAATAAAAAAGCTATATTCAGTTCATTCATCAGGTAATTCCACTATTGTGGCCTCAACCAATGATACCTGTATACAGAGATACATTCATCCTTGATTAGAGAATATCCAATACTAAGACCTGATTTAGAACAATATGTTGTATAGCTTCTTCATCCCTTTGTTAGAATCAATCTCGTTGTACGAATCAATCTACCCTTCAACTCCTAAAAGGATACTTCACAAGATTCTGACTAAACAAATATCACACCTTTCTATTTCAATGCCATAAGCGGTATTTTAAGATGTGAGAAAACAAGGATGACGCATCTATAATTATCATCTAGCCCCATGAAACATTAAATTTTAGATACTTTCTTGGGATACTCCCGAGAAACTAATTACCACAATTTCTATGGGTCTACTAAAACTTCAAACATCGAGATATTGTAAAAAATTACTTGTATTTTATCGATCGAAAAGTGTAATTTAGTAAGCATAGAGTAAATATAATTCTATCTAGGAATATTCATTAGAGTCCCAAAATTGGTGGCATGGTCATTTATGGAGCATTAATAGAAAAAAATGTCATCAAAAATGACCATCATGAATGAATCTAGATATGGGTGAAAAACATGATTCATAAGATCCTTAACAAATGTAGGTGAATTCTTCAATCCAAATGGTATGACTAGGTACTTGTATATCTATGTACACTATCCTAATGATATCCCAACATCAAATATATCATTAAAAACATCCTATCACTTTAAATCTAATTAATGATGTTGGAAATTCTACTTAATAGATACAAATTCTTTACCATGAACTGGTTTAATCGATGGAAATCCCCACAAGACTGAGGGTACCATATTCCATCTCAGAAAAAAGAACCTGTAATAACCAAGATGAATTGTTGGGATATATGAATCCATTACACTCTATATCATCTAAATTCTTCTTGGGTTCTAGAGGCTATATAATTTCTAGATTTGAAGGAGAAATAGCCACTAGTGCTACTCTAAAGACCAGATCAAAAGTATATTCTACCTCTCAGACTATATGTAGACCAGAAAAGTTTTCAAGAAATACAACTTTGAAAATATCTTCTATAAGAAGAAAAATAGTGGTTTGAACCCCTATTCTTATAAAAAAATAATTGTGATATGAGATTTCACCGTACCCAGCCTCTATTTCTCAGGGCCTGATCACTTATCTTACACATACCATTATCCATTATGCACATGTATACCACCCGTAGATGAGGTAAACATCACCCACCAATGATAGAATATTATATGGGCTCGATGGAGAATTAACCATTCCATCATGTTGATAACATCAAGGAATGTATGGTACCTGATGAAAAGATTCCACACCAATATTTTTCTACACATATCAGTGGGAAAATCCTTAAAATATAAAACTCCCTCTAATCAGATACCTCACAGGGTATCAAGAATCATAACACCATGAATGTGTTCGATCTTGAGGCCCTGACATCTCATAATAGTATATGATATAATATAATGATATATTCCCATGTCAATAATATATACACTAATGTGGAGGCTATTAGGATAGTACCTAAAACTATATAAGGTCCAATAGTCATCCCCGTTAGAATAGGTTATAATGCATGTAATTGTCATATACCATAGCATTAAGTCACTACCTTACTCCATGAAGCATGCCCGCTCTGTTGGTGTTGAGAATCATGTGTCTAAAAACCTCTACCTCGACCACCTACTCGGACTAAGATTCTAGTGGTATTTGAGCTTCCTTCCATGCGAATTCATACTATCCTCGCTCTAGAATGTGAGGTAAATGTATATCCTCCCCTCTCACCAGGAGGTAATGAAAATATCATGTTGAAACATAGGATATTACCCATCCCACCACAACCTCTGTAGTTCACTAGATCCCACAATCATTGATGTTTATTATGTCCTTACTTCTCACACATTAGACATATTAATAAATTGTATGCATGAGGAGTTTAACTACTTATACCCTAGTGAGAAACCTAAATGAGACCCTTGGGTCCTCTGGAAGAACAACTGATAGCTTTAGAAGATGAGCCTCCATGAATTTTACCATTAGTATCCTACATATTCAACTCTATAATATTGTATTGGTTGAAAATTTCAGAAATAGTAGTCAATCATAAAATGTTTACCAATTAGCATATGGAATATACTATCCCATCATATAAAATCATGGTAGCTATAAGATCATCACATGCTATTTTCAGTCTGAACCTGTACAGTTCATTAAATCTATATGAGAACTCGATGGTCTGGATAGATCATTTCTACAGGATCATGACCACTCCGGATCAGTTATCCATCAGATTATGTAGAAATAAATAGTTATAGATTATAGTTTTTAAATCTACCCAAACGATATTGAATTTTTTATCTTCCTGGGTAATAACATCACACTATCACATGGAAGAATAATGTAACATATACAAAGAAATATTGACCATATACCATAAAGGTATCTCCAGATTCTCAAATATAGAAAGTATAGCATTAATAAAAGACACTTCATCTTGTGGTCCTACATCCCCTAAAAAGGTGAAAAGATTCTACACTTGGGACACCCGAGTCTACTCTACCTTAGACATGATATGTCATGAATGACCATTCATAGATTGCATCATACGTAGAAATACCTCTTAGAACCAGATTGTACTTCCAATATAATGATTATGAAGACATTCCATTTGTAGCAATGTATGAGGAATCACATGCAACTCATGTCTTTCCACCTCAGGCGAATGGTCATCGCCACCTTCAAGGTGTATGACTGGATGGCGTTGTGGTGTCCTGATTGTAAAATTCCAAACACACATATTAAGATAGATATTATCTATAGAAAATATTTTTATTATAAAAATAATACAACTGCAAAGAATTATTATTTGTAGATCATTCCCTTATGTGTACTCTTAAAGCTTGTACAGGGTAATAGGGAAAAACCATGGAATTCAATATGAACATAAGAGACACACCAACCACCCACTGTTAAGTATGGGTTATAGTTTAGTTCTCTGTTTCACATGTATAAGATTTCTATTTTCACTTTTAAGGAATATTCATTTAATATTTTTTCTATTTCATATATTTAAATCAATTTATATTGTTAAATTAAATGGATTTTCATTTCTCATCCATAAGGGCCCATACTTCGTATGATACAAAATATGGAATCCACTTATCCCATACCATAACACATTCTCACCCGTGAAACCAATGGTCTATGGATTAAAAATCTATAATTAACTAAATAAATTTTCTGGTTTACCCTATGTAGGAAAACATTACTATATTAAAGCAGACTCTTTGCGTGTAAATATTGTTTTCTCAACCCGACAAAGAAAGTCAGCAAAATTCTATAGATAAATATGGGAAAATAAACATGAAACATGAAAATAAATACTAAAATAAATGTGTCATTGAATAATTCAAGGAATAATTGTTCTATATTCCTAATCATGATGCATTTAATTCAATTCTCTCATATCAATAGGCATAGGTAAAATAAATCAAAATTTATATTATAACAATATTTATAAAATCATAAGACATGTGTGGGACCAAATGGAGATGTTGCATTAATTATAAAATTTGAAAATAATAACTAAAATTTTCCATCCAAGGTATTTTGGGTTTTCTTTGTACAAGGGCTCTCTATGCCTAGGAATAAAGTAAAATCAAAATTCCATTAACTAGTAGTCTTATTTATAGTACCCAAACAGTATGAAAAATCAAAAATATTGAGGAACTGATACCACGTTGCAACATACTGAAACTACATCCACTTAACTAGGACCACGATTCGGTGGGTCAACAGGCCTCAAGTGTTACTCCCTATACACTAGAGGTTTTTGAATTGTAGTGAGGGTGTAAATGTGGTACAGTAGAGAGGCCGTAACCTCTTAATAGAGTGTCACAATAGGTATCAATAATAAACAAACAATAATGATGGCATGATATACACAAAAAATAATTGACTAGACTAGTAACCAACCATTATGGAAAGAAGAATATTTAATAGACATAGTAAATATAAAAGATAGGATGAAATTACTGAACAACTAAATAATAATTTCAAATTCCACTAGGAATTTTTTGTATACATGGATGCATGGAATGCTGATGAAAAAAAGTTGAACAAGGGACATGCATATACAATCATTCTATAAATCTAAAAAAATACATTAATGAATACACCATTAACATCTGATGTATAGGCTTGGACCTCTGTACCTATGATCTATCTATAGATAAATAATATCAAAACCTTATACCAAGGTGCTTTCCCACATCCATACATACAGACATGTCATGTACTCAGGTACCAATTTTGGAAATACTATGTTGTGAGATAACATCCCAGTAGGCCACTTCCATGGGGTTCTACATGTAATCCAAATAGTTATCATAGAAAAAATTGTGCTGGTATAAATAAATAAGAATCAATATTGAATAAAAACAAGTATGGTTAGTTTTCTTAAGGAAACATGGCGACTCTACATTCTTCTATGCATGGTAAGATTGAGTGACTGTTCTGTAACCATATATATAATTGTATCATATATTTATATATATATATAGTATATTTATATATTTAATTCCCTAATATGGAAAATGTACTTGTTGAGATATGTGGCTATATACCTAGAATATGAGGTGATGGCTTGATGAGGGTGGAACTCATCCATCCATAACCACTCAAATCGAGTCTATAATCTCATGAAAAGGGGTACACTACAAAAATATCATAGTTAGTGAGATACTACATAACCAAAAATCGATATTTTGGATGTTTCATCATGACACCATATGATACAAGGGACATGTTGTGTCATTCCCACTATAAAAATTGAGTCAATGGTGTGAGAAATCATGCTCAACACTTGATGTATTAGAGAATGAATATCAGTCCCAACAAAACCCCTACCGATGTTTCACAACCTATATCAAAAAGAATAATCATATTTATATTAATAGCTATGAGTAATTATCTATCATTCATCATATTAGTCAATTCCATATATAAACATGGCATTCCAATCCACAATGATATTTTGATAATTTGTGAGACTATTGGTGAAGCCTTTCTTCTCTATAAAATTCATTTCATTTGAACTATTTAATTCAATTAAATAAGTAAACCCCAGAAGAAGAAGTCATTAAATATAGTAAATTCCATTTGATATATCAAATATGAATTTTTATTTACCTTGGTCAATGAGGCATCTAGAGGGATCCAATAGCATTAGGAAAATTAATTACATGGGATATTTTGTTTATAATTCAATCCATACACATAAGAGGTGTTTTGATTCGTTAAAATTTTACACATAAGAGTGAAAATTCATTTACAACATACGATGAAATCTTAGAAGGAATTAAAGACATTTAAAAATTAACTATAAAAGGTAAATTCAAGAAGGCACACCCATGTGGTGGTTGTGATTGATTTCGGCATCCAGAATTTACAAAACAACGATAAATGGGAGTATAATATGGTGTATATTCCAATTTAAGATAATAAAATTAGTATTATGATGAATTTTAGGTAATGCCGACATGTCGCACAATGACACAGCTGTAAAAAACATAATGTTTTGGGGAAAATGATGAGACCACATACCTTCTGTCTGTTGATGAATCCTCATCTAATGGTGTACTAGTATTCGAATTAGATTGGGTTAAAATTAATATGTGATCCAACACCATGAAAATAAGGAAATGAATATTGCACATAAAAAGTTATGATGATACAAAGATAAACTAAAATAGAATGGGAGATGACTGTATAAAATGATTCTAGTTATCTAAATCATTTGACACATCTTCATTCATAGTTTGGATGTGTGATTTATAAACGATCCAGTGTCATGGAGGACTATATCATATAATGGGAGGAAGATGAGCCATCCTCTAGAGAAATGAATGATGAAAAAAATAAAAAGTGTAAATAGGTTCATTATGGGAGAAAAACTAATTTCACCCTCAAATATAGGGGGAATAGTTTTGAATCATGGTTTGTTCAAACCATGTGAAAAGTATGCTCACCTTACAAGACAAGGTAAGACCATGAATGGTTAAGGTGCATAGTTTCCCTAACAATGAACAGTGAATGAACAAAATCCATTTCAGAAAATAGTATTAGGCCCACCCGAGCATGCACCATGGGTCACATATTTATAGATAGAACGTTTACACCCTAGGACTCTTCTACCTCACACATTACAGTTAATAGAGACCATGCAGACTGGGCATCACCGTTTCTAAAAATCTTGTGGCCTAGTCTATTTTTCAAATTTCTAGAGTTCGAGGATCTGTACAATCCACAGACACCATCATAGATTTCATGAATGCATAAGGTAACAACATAAAATCTTATTAAATGAATTAAACTAAAAAACAATATATACCTTCATGAATATATGGGCCATTACACCCAGTTACTTTATCACTAGTCATCTAGGACATATAAGAAGATAGATGACCTGTCTATGACTAAAAAAATATACATTATATATTGAAGTTATATTGTATGTATATTAATTGACTGTATCCCAGAATATCCTAGTAGAAACATTGCGTGTACTTAATTTCACCTCATTTAATAAATTAAAATGATTCAAATTAATCCATAGTTAATTTAGGGTTCATTAAACTTGAGGAAGCTGTATATACCTTTAGGTTGCACGGAGAGTACATCTTGTGTTGTTAGGACTGAATTTTTTGAACCTATGTGTGAGATATTATAATTTATTTCATTAATAAAATTAATTTATTTAATTATATTTGTGAGAATGATGAGAAAGATGAACATATTCTACAATTCAGATTGTAGAATGATTTAACCAGAACTGAAAAATTGAAACAAATGAATAAATCAATCAATAATATTTAAATAATTATAAATGATTTGGTGTCCTCACTTATACAATTTATAGGTTCCAATCGTAGTTTAAGTGGCAGATGGTGCATTCCCTACTCTTCTTTTTTCATGAAAGATAATAAATCCATGATTTACATAACAATAAACACCATGATCAACTGAAATAAATCAAATAATATAGACAATGGAAAAATGATGAATCCAGAGTGCATGATCATCACATATTATTTATAATTAATTTAAGCAATTAAATAATTATCATGTGATATGTTGTTTCGTCATTGATAGATCTGACAACATATCTATAATATATCATCATTGCGTTGTAGGAATCAAGAGTAGATTCCCTAGAGTAGTTTCCCAAATGTGTTCCATGAATATTTGAACTTCATCATAGTAACCTCTAGGTGATAACATGATAGATCCTAATTAATGCATTGTACGCATTTGATTGACTCAAGAACGACATCAATGAATGGTCCTCATCGATATCTCTAGACTTGAGAGTGGTGGAAGAGAAGAATCACTCCTAGTTTTAGAGATCATTCTTGGAGAGGGATATCTCATTGTATTTAAGAAGATTCTCTCTTGATCTCATTGTGCACAAAAAAATGAATTGGATAACTTAATAAAGTAATATAATTTGGTTTATATACCGAAATTCTTATAAAATAAAAATTTCACTTCCTCTATTACAATTTTATTAATCCCTATGTAACCCCATGACTATAATAATAATAATTATTATTATATTACAATTATTTAATTACAATCTTTGAAATTGAAAATTAAATTTAATCTTAATCATTCAAATAATATTCAATATTTATTATTTCTCACAAAACCATTAATTTTGGACCTCAATTCCTCCATAATATTTATAGGTCGGGAATAATAACTTATTATTTAATAAATAAATACAAATAATTCGCTTTAAAATAGTCAAATAAATTTATCTTTTTTCAATATAACAAATAAACAATTATTAAATATTTTTCAAACATAATTTTCTCTCAAATAACTAGTGAAAAAATATATTTCATCAAGAATACATAAATAATAATTAAACAACATGAAAGAATAATATTTATTTACATTAGTAAATATAAAATAATAATATATTAATAAATTGAGATTTTTTCACAATTACCGTGTGACCCTCTTGGCCTCTAGTAATGCTTAACCAAGTTCTTTGAATTTTATATTTCAATTCTATCCCGAACATTGATTTTACCTTAAATATAATACCTCACACATATTCATAATATGAAATAAAATCTTAAAACATTCCTCTACATATTCAAGGTTTGCTGACCATGTGGCTTGCTGTTCCTTAGAGATTTTGAGCATCTTCCTTGATTCATTGCAGAACCTGTAGGAAATAGTTTCATCATTCTCTTTGACATTATATAGGATCATTTATCAATTCTAATGATTCTAGGAATCCATCTCCTATTACCCTCGAATTTTCAACCTCTTTTCGGCAATCACAATGCCTTCAATGACTCCCAAATCCAACATCTCCTAGATCTATCGATGTGGCCCATCTCTTCTCCAGATCTAACTGGATATGACACCTCTGTTACCTTTCAACATTCATCATAGGAAATAAAATGATGGAAGGTGGTTCCTCAGACATATATCAGGTCGTACGTTTGAGGATCTGACCTCCTTGTACTATGATAGACCATGATATGACTTGATCTGGCATGTTCTTCGATGTTGGATAGTTAGTTGGATATTTGGAAGCTTATGATTTGGTGTCCCAGGTATAGATACCTTTCTTGATTGTAGGTTCCAACAACAAGTGGTGTTAGGAGGGACATTAATTTTATATCTATCATTGTTTGGTTTCTGTGCGTTATGTGTATCTTGTTCAATGGTGTCATCTGGAGTTTTGATGTGGTCATGAATTCTCTCATCCAATGGCATTGGCATGCATGGTCGGTTTGAGTATCTATTCATTTTTTAAATTTGATTTTGATTGATTGTGAAATTATTTTGGGGATTGTTGGATCATAATTGTGGTGGTGTGCTTGTACGTAATTGGTTATTCCTCTATTGCATTTGGTGTGGTTCATTGTTTTACAAATTCCGCTCAATGGTCATCCCTGAAATAGGAATGGGTGTCCTAACACTCATCTTTTAGCAACCAATTAATTGTTGGATGGATAAGTTGTATGGTTATTTGTTTGGATTAGTGGTTCATTCTGATTTTATGTTGAATATTGATGGAAATGTGGATTCTTTATTGTGTTGTATGGTGTGTCGCTCAAAATATAAGTAGGTGTACCAGAATCCACTATCCGACCATCCATCCATTTTTTAGTTGGTGGGATTGGTTCTCTACCATGATGTATCATCGTTTTCCCCATGATGCGCATTTTTTATCCAATGTTATTTGGAATTGTGAATAACTTCTTGGATAATCTTGTTTCATTTGGCTATATGATGCACCACTTAACATCTCTTGTGTGATTTGGCATCGTGATGCACATTTTAGGTACGCTAGTGTCACATGGATTCATGATTTTCATTCATTTATATGATTTAATTTAAATTTGTGATGCACATATAAACTTATCTAGTGACATCTGGATTCATGATCAACTTCTTTTATACGATGGTGAAACCTTTCACTTTTATACGGTTCTTGGCTTCTATAGTTTTACATGGCTCTATGACGAGCTTTTTAGTTTCTCCAATGACTTTCATTAGGTATCATCTTAGTATGGGGTTACAAATCATCTTGAATGTTTCCTATATTTCTTCATATGGAAGAGAGGGGCATCGGGGCTTTCACCGATGATTTCCTTGATGTTTTCTATCCATTGATCATTCTAGACCGTTTTGCACGTTTTGTTTATTTTTAAGGATTTTCTCCAATCATGCATTAGGATCCCTCTACATATATTCCTATTAGATGGGTTTTATTTATTTATTTTCATTCAATTAATCGATATTTACCCTCAATCTTCATATAATAAATTTAATATAATCTCTTTGCCATGTTATCTATAATCAAGCAGGTTGCATGCTCGTTCAATCAACCTATATGCTTGATGTGTCTTTATTTGACATTTTGGAAATTTAAATTTCCTATATAACACCATGTTCCTGAATGTATTTAGTATATATCATTTCCATAAAATGACCTCATATATCAACATCCATTTTGTAAAATAAGTAGAAACCATTTCTTACATTATCCATTAATAAAATGTTACTCATTACACACCCGACATACCCTACCATAATGTGAACATATTTCATTCTAACTTTCATCAATAAATTAATGTCAAAAAGATATAATACTCATTAATAAAAATATTTAATTCATAGGATAAATAAACATATATGTATATTGGATCATCCTATGATAAATAAAAAATGGGCATTTTTATTATGGGGTCTCATTCTCAAAATATCCTAAAGTGGATATTACCAAGGACGTATACCATGAAAATGTGCATCAAAGTCTTATGGTTTCCACCCGTGATATATAGTATATGTTGTGTCGTAAAATTTATTTCTTGATACTATAGAACATATATTTAAGAATACTTTTGTGTCACTTTTGTGTTCTCATCATAGTAGGGAACTACTTTTTTCTTTCTATATGATAACTAATCTGAAGAAATTATCACATACCATGTCATGTGTAATAATAATTAGGATGTTATAAAGATTGTATTAATAATAAAAAAATATTTTATAATATTTTACATAGAAGTTGGTTCTAGGGCTCCATACCCTATACTTATCAATACTTGTCTATCATTTTCTGGGGATAATTGTGGTTCAAATAGTTATTCAAATGTTTCTGATTCTTGAAACATTTGAATTAAAGGATGAAAATAAACCATTTTTGTTATTATATTTTTTCAAATACCCACTGATAAATTTGGATTTTATATAAATAATTATAAATATATATCTTATGCTAAAGGGTTGAACTTCAAAAAAAGTTTCTTTGGAATTTTTTAATGATTGTCTCCCACTAATACATCATTTCAATGGGATTTTACATTTCTTGATCCAATAATTATAGTATTCATTGATAGAAAATTTAGAGATATTATTTATACCTTTCGTAATATCCAATGATGAATACACTAAATTTCCCATGTTCCTACTTATTTTCATATAGATTATATAAACACACTTTGGAAGGATATCCTTAAATTTGAACATGTCTCAAATTCAGATTCCAAACATGAAACAATTAAAAAGCTATTTTTGACACAACCTTTGTTGATACATGACTCAAAATTTATGACATATCTTTTTATTTATTTTAGAAGAATATTGTTATCTAAGAGGTATTAAAAATAATTAATACCATGTTTATTAGTGTTATGTTTTTTCTTCCAGCTAAATTATTTTTGTTAGGAGAACCATGCATTTTATTTTATTCAACTATTACATTTTCTTGAAGAAACCTATTAAATAGGCCTAGAAATTGTCCATCCCCAGTGTATCTCCAATAATATTCTCCAACTAGATCTATCATCAAGATCATAATTTTTTACCACATTGTTTTTCTGCTTTATCCTTATAAACCTTAAAGAGATTATTTTATTTTTTGTTATTAAAAAAAGATATAAATTAATATATATATATAATCATAAATAAATTAAATGATAATTTTATGGTTAGGTAAATTCATGAAATTGGTACATATATCTATATTTATGGATAAAATTATCATTGAACATTTCTTTCATTTATTTATTTTATTTACCTTAATAAAATTAATTCATGTTTCAAAATTAGTGAAATTAAGATCATTAAGTACCCCACCCAAAACACATAATTAAATAATTTTTTTGATTTATTATCTAATATATAGATCCATAATAATGAAAAAATATTAATTATAACATTTATTTTAAACCCTGTAAGAATATAAATATTATCATTTTTAATCATACATTACAAAAATTTTGAAAAAATACCAAGCTTTAATGTACAGTATCCCATGAATCAATATTTATATATCCATGAAAAAAATATTTTTTTTCAAAAACTCAATGTGAAATTTTGGAAACAAATATCAAGTTTCTAAATAACATTGGAATGTTAAATTTCTTTTTCAAAAATAAGTATAACCAATGCATAAAACTAGAATGTGTGATCCCAAAGATTCCACATGTGGGTGAATATTTTATCTTAAATAAATCCCAGATAAATACCCACTAGTTTCCACTAGTTCTGGAATACCCAACAAGGTATTAAAAATTTTGACTGTAGATTTGTGATCTAAATATCCAATTTTATAAATTGTATCAACCATATTTGATTCATATAAAACCAATTATATTAAAATAACATTATATCCAAGCCATTTATGAAATTTGGGAAAAAGTATTTATATTAAATTTTCTATTTCATAAGAAAAAAATGTGTCCCAATAATGTACATGCTCATGAATCAATTAAAATCGGGGCCCTAGCTAATCTATATTTTTCTAAACAATGTATGTATACTATTTGACCAACTCATAAATGGATATTTTTGACTTGTGGGATAATTTTAATTGGTGTTTCCTCCATTTGTTCCCTACATCAGTACAGGTGACCAAAACACCTCTCTCTGGCTTCTACTTCATTCGCCAGACCCCCATGATGGAATTTTTATGGTTTTTGAGGATTAATCACCCTAATTGAATGGTTATGGTTCCAATCTTCTTCTACATAGGGTTATCAAATATTTTCCTCCATATCTAATTATAGTGGAAATTTTTGGATTATTTCCCCTTCTAATGTTGTTGTAATTTTGATTTTTCTCATTCTAGGTGTTTGTATCCTCTTTTGATACCTAGTTTTGTGGTTTTATTTGAAGGTTATATGATTCCACCACATGATATTTGTGTTTCAGTTCTATTTCTTTTAACATAAGAGTTCCATGGATGATTTTATATTTAAATTAATTTTTGATATAGATAAATATAATTTAATTTGTCTATGTATGTTTTATCAATGTTTTTATATAACTTATCAATATTTTTATTCGGCATATTGGGTAAAATATTATAACTAAATGGAAATTTAATGTAAATTGGTATTTTTTCCATTCAAAATATATGATAAAATTATAATGAATGTTTTTTTTAAAATTGATTTATTTGGATGTTTTAAATAAAATAAATTTTATAAAGTATGTTTTTCATTATTATTTTAATGTTATGTTAGGATTTAAAAATTGGTGTATGTTTGATTTATAATTTTGTTTGTGGTTTCTAGTGAATTTTTTATTGTTATTTGTTGTTTACTTTGAATATTCTTTTAGTTTTCTTAGCATAAAAATAATGTTTTAATAGTATTTTCAAATTTATATTTTATAAGTGATTAGTGTAAGGCCTGGTTGGAACTTTCTAAAGTGATGTTTGATTGATTAATTAGTTGTACCCTTGTTGATCCCAATTTCAATTGTTAGTGATGTTTTTTATATACAAGTGATTTATTTTGGAATTAGAATTCATGATCTGATAATGTGTTTGGGGGCACTTGTTATGTGGAATATGGGAGGCATGACAGATATTATTATGATGTTATACATAGAGTTTTTTTTCATGATATTATATTTGTTTTGAAAGTGTCCCACATAATTTAGTTATACCATAAGCGACCCTAGGCTACTAATTGGGTATTTAATGGTTGTTGGCTATTCTAGTTGATATTATGCACTGAATCATATCCCCTACATGACTGTAATACCCAGATTGGGGGATTTTATCGATGACACTAGTTGAGACTATTTCAATTGATGGGAAGTGTGACCCTAACATACTATCTGTTGGAACCCATTTCCACATGTTTTAAATGTAACGTTAGTCTATGTGGTGTTGATTTTTCATATGTATCAGATGTTATGCCTTTTAATTATTTATTGTCATTTTTGTTTCTTATTTTCTAGATGGAATTTGATTTGATGTATTGATCTTATTTTGTATTGCTCTTGATATTTAAAAACACTTTCCCTATCAATTTATTATAATTATTTATGAATTTATATGAATTTTTTCTCGTTGTAGGTTATCTTTGTTCCATGATTACATTTGAGATGGGTGTATTTATATTTTTAATTTAAAATGTGGGAAGATCATTTTAATATACTTCTATTTGTTATAAAATAAATTTAATTGTTTTAAACCATGTGTGAGTTTGTTTTACAAAGAGGTATTTTAAATAGAAATTAATGGTTTATCCCACTTCTTTAAAATTGTGATGTTTTAAGATATATGATTTATTTTTGAATCATTCATATTTAGGTAAATAATATTTATTTATATTTTTATAAATAGTGTTCTTTGATAATGTATATGTTGAATACATTGTTCATTAATATATCTTTTAAATGAAATGAAAACCTCTTTGTTTATATTATTATAAAACTAAAAGTTTTCTATATTTATAAATTTAATTATATGGAATAATTTTGGTATCTTATTAGACTTTATATCACACCATACATACTCATGTTGGAGGGTTTTTAGTATTTAATATTATTATAGGGTTTTCATGTATTGTTTTCTATGATTTGTTGGGTTCCACAATCCTTAGGATGTGGATGCGTGTCAATATTTTTATGGTTAATTGAGAGTCACGTATTGATGGTGGTTGTTCCTCAGTTTCATAGAACAAGTAGGACCATGATTTGTTTAGCCTCTTTGACCTCATACTCTATTTTTAGTTTTAGTTTTAATATTTTAAATAATATAAAACGGTTATTTATTATAAATGTGGTTATTATTCCATGATTGGATGTCTAAGATCATTGATTCTATTTATTTATTCAAGCATGTCCTCTATCTCCTGAACACCTCATATCTTGTTTTTGGGAATGGAGTCGTAGTCTATGTTTGGATTTTGGAGGCTAAAAACATCCTCCATGATTATGATTGTCACCAATGATGCGTGTTATCTGACTGAGGGGATCACAGATTCAACTTAAATTAGAGGATGGTTGGTTTAGGTGGCGATTTAAATAGAAACAATAGATGGTCTGTAATAAATTATATCATTGATGAGGTTTATTGAATGGGACATGATTTTTGAGATTCACCTTATTGTTATTTGGGGGTGGGGGGTATAAATATGTTATGCCCACATGGACAAGTGTGGTAGGCTTGACGAATTGATTTTACAATTCTTCCTTTTATCCAATATTGAGCTTCCATGTGGGGTGAGGTGTTTTATTTTGATTTTGGGATTTATGGTTAATTATTTGTACCTAATATACTATGGTTTTCTAAAACTATAAAATGTAAGGATATTTTCGGAATCATATCAGGAAATTCATTATTTAGAAGTGAAATTAGAGGGAATTTTATGACTACATTGATAAGGTACATGGTTTGTCAACCTGTGCATAAGTCATACCATTTAGGTCAACATCAAGTCATATTTTCATGGTATTCATGCAATCTGAAAAAGTATGCTTCTGATAATTCATAGTGGATAATGTTTGGAAATTTTGTCTTTATCTCCTTTGATGTTATTTTCTTCTTCATTAATTAGATGTCGTTTGTTTATGATTGTTTCAGTTGAATTTTTTGAATTGTTATTTTTTTATAATCTTGTATTAAAAGATTTGTTTTGATTTATTGTTTGAGATTGTTTAGAAAATAATTTATTTCGTTACTTGAAAAATTCTTATGAAATTTTTATAACATTGTTATATGGTATTTTAGAAAGTGAAGTGATTTAGGGTTTTTTTCATTATAATTACTTCTTAAGTGTTATAATATTTTTAGAAATATGTTGGGAATATTTGGGGGGGGGGGGGGTTTGACATTGATTTGTTTATGTTATGATTTTGTTCCCTATTGTTAAATATTGAGGTGGTTTTTAATTTTGATTTGTTGGGTTGTTTTTGTTATATTAATGTTGGAATTTAAAGTGAGTTATTTTTTAATGTTTTATAATGTGACACCCATGGAGGATCTAACATCTCAAGAAGGGAATGAATCAGGTAGTTATCCTAGAGATCCAAATTTTAACTTTATAGTCTCCAATTATATATCGAATCATCATGGAATGGTAGTAGAATGTTATTCATAGGTCATTTATCATGCACATGTGTACTTAAATTAGTGTTCTCTAGTATTATGTCATGAAAGAGGATCTCATGAGGTGAATTAGTGGATATATTTTGTTGAATTTATTTGTAAATATTTACAATATTTTGTAACCAATTGGATGAGGTGGATTGTTCCATTATTTTCAGGATTGGGTTTGGAGTAGTGGTATCATGATTTTCATGAAAAAACATTTGAAGTCATATATTGGGATTTTTTAAGGTTACATTTATTCTGTGGACATAACCTAAATAATATAGTGTTAGGCTATTGATAGAGTCTTTTCTTATTCTCTATGGTGATCAGTAAGTGAAATATTATGTGGTAAATTTCATTTTCATAGTTCCTTTTTCTCAATAGTTAGCTATTGATGATAAAAAGAAAGAATGTTAATGTGAAACAAGACATCATACAATTCATGATTCCTCTTCATTTAAATCTATAATAACTACCAATATAGAAGTGAATTATAAGGCCTTAATCTTAGAGAAATATTTAGAAATGAAACATATATCATGTTATTTTTTACACTAATTGGAGTTATTAATGATGATATGACTAATAATAATAGTGTAAAATGAAAGAGATGATGATGTAAAAACATATTCTCAGGCTAGAACTCATTCACTAGTAAAGAAGAGTTCCCTAGTGATTTTTTGTGTGATAATTCAAGGCATGTTTCTCCATATTTTTAATCCGCTTCAAAAACATCTCATATCGTGGCTATGTAGGTCACATTTTAATTTTTTATTATGGTTGGAAAATAGTAGAAAATGTGTCAAGCCTATATTGAATACAGATAGTAATATCCATGGCGAAATTCATTAGTGAGCTGGAAGCTATGTGTGGTTTTGGGAGCATCCACATTTTAATTTTTTTTTTACCTATAGGCCTTGTCCCATTTCTGATGTATCGTATAACTTTATATATATAATATATTAAAAAGATATGGGCACCTTTTTAATATATTTTTAGTGTTTATATCATTATTATATTACAATTCGTGATGAATTATATGAATAGTGTGGACCATGATTTGATGATTATATGATAAATGGAATCGAGATTCCATGGATGTGGGATAGGTAAACAAGTATAACTAATTGATTTATGGTTCTATTATGAGAGATTCATTGTTGATATTTTCATTAGGATCAAAATTAGTGGATATTATCTTAGTTTTTTACCGAGTTAACCTTCATGTAGTTCTATAACCTACGATCAGGACCATGTCATTCCATATTGAGGAATGTTCATGTATGAAGAGTACTTCTTGTATCATAGAGTGTGTTTTCTCAATGATCATATATAGTGATCTTTGGTTGTTCTGGAGGATGTTCTCTGTAGTGTTTGTCTGGGCTAGTTGTTTATTTTTAGTGGAATCATGTCTCTTTGTGGACGATCACCATCATTGGGTGAGACTATTTAATGTTTCACTACTGTAGTGGGATTTAAAATTATGTGAAGAACCATTCCAAGTCATTGAGTGTTTTTCCCATTTTTATAGAGTTGACCTTATAGATTATTTAGGTTGGGATGTGCTATTTAGTGACTCTATTATCCTTAGATATTCTAGATGGAATGTTTATGTTTTTTCCTATTATATTTTTTGGATCTCTGGTGTATTTAAAATGGGGATTATAAGATCAGTGCAGGATATATTAAGAGCATATGTAGTATTTATGTTTTTTCCATTTGATATATTGATTTAAAATTAGATCATAGGATTAGTGATCCTTACAACATTTAGTGTCTCTTTACCTTCGTTCAGTGAATAGCTTTCATCATAGGATTCCTAATTCATATTTGGTTTCTGAAATTTTCATCATTTAACAGTGGTTATCTGGAGGAATATGTTTTCAGCGTCTTGTATCCTTGTTTTTGATATTTGGGATGTTTTTTAGTGATTTAATTCTAATTAGAGGTAACTATGTCATATAATATTCACTTTTCTTTAGTTGTGGAAAGATTGAGGGGGAATAAGGTATCACAGTAGAAATATTTGGATGCAAAAATTTTAATTTCATGTGTCGGTCCCATGGGTTTGACGTGTTTTACACTAAATATTTTGAAAAAAAGGTACATTTTGGTACACATAGCTTTTTATGGTTTTGAAAATATTACATCCTAAATGTGAACCCTCATGTGATTTTTAACATTGGAAATATTTACATTTATTATATGGTTTGTTAAACTATAGGGTAAACCATGTTAATTACTCAAAAATGTGAAATTTTGTATTTTTATCCCATTTTTAATAGTTTTTTCCACTCTTTAGTTCTCTATTTTGAACCAACCAACCAAAATGATTCTTACAGCCTTCTTCTAGATTTTCCAAGCCGTCTATGATGAATTGTGATGGTTTCTAGGTGATTCTTCATCCAAATATAATGTTTACTATTCCCTTATCCTTATTCTTAGTTTTTCTCCCATTTTATATTCTTATATAACTATAGTTTCAAAGGTCAACTAATTTTATACCAATGTTTTTTATAAAATTGATGGTTTTTCTTTTTAGGGGTTGTGATCCCTCTCTTGATATAAAATCTGTTAATTTTCATTCATGGTGATCTGATTACACCACATGAAGTTGCTGTTTTCATTTTATTTTTTATGTATTATTATCATTGATTTGTGACTTTTTAAATTAAAATTTTCTTGAAAAATGTAATGTATGTTATTTATGTTTATTTTATCAGGGGTTTTCCATTACATCTCATTGTTTTTATTTGTTTTATTTTATGGAATTTTATGAATATATGGAATATTGATATAAATTATTATTTTATTCATTTAACATGTTTTACTTAATTATAATGATTTTTTCTTTATGAAATGTAATATATTATTTTGTTTAGAATAAAATCGGTTTTATAATGTTTGTTCGTAATTTGTGTTTAAAATGTTTATTATGATTTCAAAAGGGGTGTGTGTTTGTTTAACGAGTTGGTTACTGGATTTTTTTGATTTTTTGGATTGTTCTTTAATATTGATTTGTAGTTTCCATTTTATTTATGTTTGAATTATAAAATATATTTTTAAATGGATTTCAAAATTTATATTTTATAATTGTTAATTGAAAGGCCTGATTGGGACATTGTAACGAGTTATATAATTTATTGGTTGGTTCTGACCTTGTTGAGACTCACTGTACTAGTTCTTGATTTTTTAAAATATCCATGTGAATAATGTTTTAATTGCGATTCAGGACATTCATATAGGTTTTGGGGAAATCATTAATGGGAATTTGGGAAGTGGAGTGGATATTTTTTGGAATTTAGCCTTGGGATTTTATTCATGAGATGATGTTTTTTATTAGCATCCCACCTCCATTTGTTATTGTATGAGGGACCCTTGGGTAACAACTGGGAAGTCAATGTATGTTTTTATGCTACTTGAGATCACTCACTAGATATTAACACCTGGTATAATGTAATAAATGGCCAGGGGTTGTCACCAATTGGACTAGCTGAGAGTGATTCAGTAGATGATATGTGAAATTGTTAACCTACTAATAATTGGTCTACCATTGTGTGTCTAGTACTTATACCAATATTATATTTGGTGTTTCCTCTTTATATATACCCTATATAAATATTTTTATTAATTATTGGAATTTTTTATTTCTTACTGATTGGAGGTACATTGGATTGATGTATTTATCAACTTATCATTGAGCCTTAAGGTTTACTAGTCTTGATCTATATTTTATTTGATATTATATAATAATTTATATGGTAATGTTTTAATTATAAATTTTTAATATTCCATGCTTACTATTGTGTTATGTGTGTAAAATATTTTATTGGAAAAAGTGGAAAACTTGTTTTCAAAGTGCTATTATTTATTTGAAGTTGTTTTGAAATGTTTTAAATCATGTGATGGTTTGTTATCAGAAGATGTGTTTTAGATTTATAGGATTGGTATAACATACTTCAAAAATAATATAGATATAGGTAATATTATTTATAAATATTATTATTCTAGAAATAAATCATTATGACATTAATAATAAAAGTTCTAATTTCTGAAAATCAATTTTGTATGATTTTATATTCCTATATCATGAAACGAAAATGAAAACTAGATTATTTATTTTATTTTTAAACTAGAAATTTTCATTTCTTTTATGAATGTAATTTAATGGACTCATAGTGTTCTTTTACTAGCCCTTAACTCACATGCTATATACTCACATTCATGGGTATGTAGACTTCATGTTAATTGAAGGTTTATCTTGATCATCATTTTCGGGTATTGTTCAATGCAATTTTCATTGGGAAGAATATGGATGTTAGGATCATGGTGATGAATTGATAGTTTCATGGAGACGGTGGTTAGTCCATCGGTTTCATTGATCCAATTGTATCATGTTGGGGTTTTCCCCTTTAGCATCATAATCTTTATTTAGTTATTGTTTTAGTATTTTAAATCATGTATTAAAATGTTATTTATTGTAAATTTCATTGTTAATCTATGTTTGGATGTATATGTTTATGGTTTTTACTTATTTTTTCATGTTTTCCAACACATGGACACCATAGGATTGGTTTCCAGATTGGATCTACTATGTATTTTTTGAATCGTGACTGAGAAATCATTCCCAATAGTTATGTTTGATACCCATGATGCTTTTAATATACCTATGGGGATCAGGAATACCCCTTGAGTCAATGAGGGTTATACTGGGCACAAGTTTGAATGCATGCCAGAGCTAGAATGTGACAGTTCCTTAATAATATCAGGTTGGGATAAAAATTTATATTTCACCATACAATTGTATTAATATATATGATACATTTTTTTGGCATTGAATGCAGATTGGTTTCTCTGATTTATACCACAAGACTATCTTCATGTTGAACAAATATATTTATTAATGCATTTATTAATCATTTATATTTATGTGTGTAATAGAAGAATTTAAATTTATTTTATTGGTGTTTAATAGTGTAGATAATATAATAAAATGAAAAAACATGAATATGTCAACCTCAAGATTCATATGTTGTGTTGAAATTTCCCTCACCTAAGTTATGTGCTCGCACATACCTTTCATGTTAGTGACTCTCATAGAAATGAAGTTAATGAATAATGTTCTTCATAATTATTAATGTGTATAGATTAATTGGTGATAAATATATTTTTTTAAGAGATTCCCATTATTATTCTCATTGACTGAAGTTTAAATGCTATTAAATAATTTAGTTTTTATTAACATTGTACTAATATAGTTTAACAACTTCCAATGTTTGTATAATGAAATATCTTCTAATATCCTATCATTAATTACTACAAGAGATTTTTCTTCCAAAATATAACGACCCATACATTACATACATTGTTATTACTTCACAATTGAAGCATAATTAGTACAACCTATAAAAAACCACAAAAGGACCGTATAAGTATAGTGTCTTTAGAAACTGGGAAACATAAACAAATGGTTCATAAATATTCTACAGTGTCTACCATTTATTTCATCATATCTAGAGTCCCTTTTAGCATATTCTACTTAATAAACTTCATTCTGACCTAAGGAAATGAAAACATAAAAATGGGTGATCTCAAATGCTCAGTAAGGGAAAATAAAGGTAATATCAATCGTATGATAACCTTTTTAAAATCGTAACCTACAAAAGAGATCATAATATCTTAACATGGGATAAATCATCGAAGTGAAAATTAAATCGCAATAATCATAACATAAAACTTGGATCATTGTTGAATACACAAATAATCATAGAGAATCATTTCTTAGTAGTCAATACTCATTGCTAAGACTATCTTAGCAGACAAAGTCCATTTCTTAACCGAGTTCACTCTTCATTTCAGTCCTGTATTACTGAACCGAATTATCCTGCCATTCCAGTCATGCCTGTCTCATGATATATAAATCATTAACCAATGCATTGGAGTTAGATATAGTTCCGACCCATCTCATAATGAATCCTTTCATTTGTGTTCCACAAAATAATAAATAATACATCATCGCATAACCCATGTAATAAAAATTGAAATCATAAACATCATGACATCATAAAACGATTCATATAAGATAAATGACTTCATTAAAATAACTCCATCATAAAATAATAAAATCAATGTAATAATAGGGATAGAGACAGAACCCTATATTTCTACAGATGGAAAATCATTTTGATAATACATTTGAACTCCATTTTTTAGGAAAATATCCTTTCTACATCAATAACAGTTTACATTCATAACATGTCATATAATTTTAAACTAAAATAAGTTAATTAAAAATAAATGTGAAAACTTGTAATGAAAGCATCATTGAAATAATGTTCTATGAATCCATTCATGCCGTATAAGTTAAAAAACATTCTTCTCGTACTTTGGCCAGAAAAGTCAAAAAGTACCGCATACGAAGAATGACAAATGATTCCTTTCATATCGTTTAATAAAAACATACCGAAGTGTAAAATTGGATATAATCAATTGTAGGTGGATATGATTAGTATTACATATTGTGAAAACATGGATTTGGATGATAAATACACCCCATTAAATACCAAAGTATAAACAATCTCGGATAGAAATGAGATTGTGAGATTTTCCCTTAACATAGGTCCGATTATCTTCGTATGTGTCCAGACCTCCTGTATAATGATTTAAATAATGTTATTGACTTATTCTAGAATCATACTTATTGATATTATATCATATATGGTCATATTTTTAGCTTCTTTATTAGTAATACTTCATTGTTACTTATTATTCGGGTGCTTATTTCTTTTTGTTCATATGCGTGTTTTGCCGAATAAATTCTTATTAATCTTTTTAAGTTATAGATATCTCATTTCCAGAATGGTATTAGTATAATATATATCATATTTATTCATTCATTTCATTCATTTCATTTACATAATCATTATACAATGAATATCATATAGAACGTATCGCATCACATCGTGGAGACGGTATGTCGTACGTACGCACGAGCGATGATATCGTTCCCATGATCGGGGAATCATTTTGAATTATATGTATAAAATTTAAGAATAAATATCACTTTAAAATAATCATATATAGTCATTATTTGAACCATTATACCCATACAAGTAAGGTGGTTGTGGATAACATATTACACCACGGTGTGGAGACAGTATTTCGTACGTACGCATTCGCGGTGATTTCATTTTCCATTGGATGGATAGAAGGTCAAATAATATTTTTTTCATATTTATAATAACATATCAGTATATAAGTAATAATAATGTCATTACTTTATCATGAAACAAATATAGAAGAAGATGTTGAAGAAGAATGAAATTGGAAAGGATCGGTAATGGATATTACCTCTTCTTTGAAATGCCTCTTCTTAACCTCCTCTTAGGGAACTAAAGATGGTATTTGAAGAAGACAAGAACCTCTAGGATGATTCTATGGAAGTGGAGAAGATATTTTTTCAGGTTTTGGCAGTGCTGGAATGCTCAAAATGGTGTGAGGAGGAGAGGGAGGAGGTGCCCTTTTATAAGGGAGGAGAGGGGAACCTTCGGAAAACTTAAAATATTATTTTATAATAGAGTCACATTCGGTTCATAATATATCTAATTTGATTTATTTTTAATCTAATATTAGGATGGGTCAAAATCCTCTCATCCAATAGGTTTTAGACAAATTTAGGTTACTATTTTATCCTTATCATTTAGATTTATCTCTATGTTAAATATTTTGACTTTTACCGTGTCTTTTTGTTTTCTTACACTATATGGTTAATAAACATACTATAACAAGACAAACGAACCCCAACTGGTTTATTATTAATATATATATATCCGTATCTAAGTAATTTTGATGAAAATTATATTTTTAGGAATAAAATAACAATTAATAATATATTATTTGATTTAAAAACTATTTTATGTCAATTTTGACACTATTTGGTACATGATTTTTGTGAAACTCGTATTAGAATGATAAGTTCGATCCAAGATAAATAAATCAACACTAACATGTCTTATTAACCTATAAAATTAGTGTAATTCATTAAAATCCTCAAATTAAAATTATTTGGGCATTTATAACATCAATTATGTTAATATTTTCTTAATAAGGTAATTATTGCATCATCGTTGAGTATTTAATAAATTAAATTATTTAATGTCTAAAAAATATAAATAATATATCATTATGTAGGAAATATTTTTATATTTCTAATAAATATTTATAATAGAATTTATCTTATTTATATCCCTATATTAAAAATGCTTTAGTCATTAATCGTTGATTTTAACTATTTTAACTCTTCTTTAAATAAAATAATACTAAATGGAGTAATTAAATATAAGTGGACCTAAACAGTCATATTATATTCATAAGGTTTTTTTTGGTGGAAATACACTTATCAAATAGAATTAGTACTTGTGTTAGGGTAATAATAAAATCATTTTTACCTTTAATTACCATATTTACTATTAACCGTGGTAAATAAAAGTAAAAAGTTACTATTCAACGAAAATTATTTTCATCCCATTGAACAAAATTTTACTTATTGATATCAACAATGTCTCTTGTATTTTCAAATTTTCATTCACAGAAGCGGTAAAATTATGTTTTATGCAAATTTGCAAAATCTCATAGGAGGTGGGTAAAAGACGGTGAAAAGTTCGATAATTTTTTATATATCTAAAATTATTATAATTTTACTTAAATGAATTAAATTGAACATATATAGGTATTATGTAACATTGTTACCTAAAATAAATTTAAATTAAATAAATTATTATTTAATTAAAATGTCGGTATGTAACCAATAACTCAGGGTTTTCTCTATTCATCAAAATTTGAATGTTTTCAGAAAATACCCAAAATTCACCCTCGACTAATTTTGGTATTCCAGACCCAAAAATAAAGTCCATATTGAATGATAAAATTTCAAAAAGTGGTTATTACTATTTATAATGGCTAGTTTATATAATATTTTAATAGCATATCTTTGTTGAGTAAAACTCGGTATTGCGTACAACACAAGCTATCGAGAAAGGTCGCGATTACATCTAAAGCAAGCCAAGCTAGTGTTGTGGGTAGTAAAATATTCCATTGATGATATATATACCATAAAAACAAAATATTTCTCATAAAAATCTCGGTTGTTACATTCTACCCCCCTTAAAAAGAATTTCACCCCCAATATTCGTCACATTGTAAAACACAAATGAGGATACCTGTCCCTCATCATATCCTCAAGCTACCATGTAGCTTCTTCTAATTGGTGGTTCCTCCATAAAAAATTCACCAAGCTAGTGGTATTTTTCTATAGGAATTTTTCACTATAATCTAGAATCTCTATTGGATGATCTTCATAAGAATGATCTAGCTCTAGCGCTACAACTTCTGAGCTGAGTACATGTGAAGGATTGGGTGTGTGCTTTCTCAGGAGGGATACATGGAACACATTATGAACATGAGAGATATTCGGTGGAAGCGCCAATCAGTATGATACCTTCCCAACAAGATCCAGTATTTCGAAAGGACCAATATACCTAGGGCTTAACTTTCCCTTCTTCTCAAATCTCATTACTCTCTTCTATGGAGATATTTGTAAGAACACTTTATCACCCACTTCGAACTCTAGGTCTTTTCTGCTGTTATCGACATAAATATTTTTTGACTCTGAGCTTCTCTTATGTGATGTTGAATAGATCAGACCTTTTCTTCCATCTCATCATCAAGATCAGGTCCTAATAGCTTTCTTTCCCCAACTTCATCTCAGAAATTTGGAGTTATTCATTTCTTTCCATAGAGTGATTCATAAGGATCCATTTAGATACTGGACTGAAAGCTATTATTATAAGAAAATTTCACCAAAGGTAGGTGTTAATCCCAACCACCTTTGAAATCCATAGAGCAAGCTCTCAACATATCTTCTAGAGTTTGAATTTTCCTCTCAGACCAACCGTCTGTCTGAGGAAGATAAGCAGTGATGAAACTCAACTCTGTATCTAGAGTATGCTGAAGGCTTCACCAAAACATCGAGGTAAACCTCGGATCCTGATCAGATATAATAGAAAGTGGTACTCCATGCAATCTTACCAATTCCTTTACATATATCCTGCCAATGTGATCAAGAGAAAAATCCTTTTTTATAGCAATGATGTGTTCTGACATCGTAAGACGATCAACTATAACCCATATAGCATTATTGCCTTTGGATGTTTTAGGAAGTCTGGTGACAATGTCTATAGTGATGTTTTCCCATTTCCATTCAGGTATGGGTAATGGTTATAACATCCCCTTAGACTTATGTCTCTCAGCATTAACTTGCTGACAAACCAAGCATTGAGAGACATATTCACTGCATCTCTTTTCATTCCATCCCGCCAGAAGTACTCTTTTAGGTCTTCATACATCTTTGTGCTTCCAGGATACATAGATAATGAAGAACTATGAGCCTCATCCAGTAGCTCCTTCTTTAATTCTGGGATTGGAGGAACAAAAACTTTATTCCTGATACTTATTACCCAATCACAATCATGATTGAATTCTGGAACATTTCTCACCTTCTTTTGTAACTCTACATCTTCATTTTGTGCCTCTTTAATCATCACATGTATAGATGGTTAAAAATTCATTTGAAAATGGTAAGATTTTCCCCTTCCATTATGATTCCAAGATCTATCCATTTTAAATCCATAAACATTAGAGCTTTTGAGATCCCCATCATGGATAAGCTAGCATGGTATTGTCGACTTAATGCATCTACCACCTTTTTTGCTTTCCTAGGGTTATAATGAATTGAGCAGTCGTAATCCTTAATCAGCTCCAACCATCTTCTTTGGTGCATATTTAATTTCATTTGTGTGAAAATATATTTCAAACTTTTATGATCAGTATAAATATCACACCATTCACCATAATGATAATGCCTCCAAATCATTAATGCAAAGATTACCACAGCTAACACCAAATGATGAGTTGGGTAATTTTGCTCAATGTTTTTTCAATTGTCGTGACGCATAAGCAATAACCATATCATTTTGCATGAGAACACAACCTAGTCACCTCATGGATGCATCACTATAGATCACAAACCTTTCTCCACTACAGCGTAGTGTGAGCATAGGTGCTCTAGATATCCTTATTTTTAACTCCTTGAAATTATCTTCACACTCCTTGGTCCACACTAACTTAACTTCTTTTCGAGTCAACCTGGTGATTAGATTAGATAACCATGAAAAATATTTCACAAAACATCGATAATATCGAGCCAGACTATGAAAACTTCTGATCTCAGTTACTGTTTTGGGTCTCGACCATCTTTCGATAACATTTGTTTTTTCCGGATCCATAGATATTCTATCCTTTGAGATTATGTGACCTAGAAATTAATCTTTTTTAATCCAAAATTCACACTTGGTATATTTGGCATAAAGCTTCTCCTTTCCCAAGGTCTTCAATACAACTCTCAAGTGATCTTCATGTTCTTCCTTGCTCATTGAGTATATAAGAAAATTGTCTATAAAGACTACCACAGACTGATCATGATAGTCTCTAAAGACTCTATTCATTAGATCCATGAAGATGTTAGGGGAATTAGTAAGACCAAATGGCATCACTATGAATTCATATTTTCCATACCTTTTACGGAATGTCGTCATTGGTATATCCTTCTTTTTGACACTTAATTGATGATACCCTGAATAAAGATCAATCTTGGAAAATTATTGAGCTTCTTGTAGTTGGTCAAATAAGACATCAATGCGTGGGAGAGGATATTTGTTCTTGATTGCGATCTTGTTAAGTTCTCGATAATCAATGTAGAGTCTCACTGATCCATCATTCTTCTTAACAAACAGAACAGGTGCTCCCCACAATGACGCACTTAGGTGTATGAATTCCTTATCAAGATTCTATTGCAGTTTCTTCTTCAATTCTTGCAACTCAATTGGGGCCATTCTATAAGGTGTGTTTGAAATATTCATAGCACCTGGTATGAGTTCTATTGAAAAGTCAACTTCATGATTTGGTGGAAGACCTAGAAATTCTTCCGGAAAGACATCAATAAACTCACGAACTAGGGGCATATTCTTAATAGCAAGATTCTCTCCAACCATTTGAGATAAATAACCTTCATTTAGTAGATTCAAGACCCATTAGATGGATGAGATTTTCACTGGAAGGTTATGTTCATCCTTGAATCGATAGATGATCATAGATTGATCTGGAATATGAAATGTGACTTCCCTTTTCTGGAAATCGATATGAAATCTATATAATGAAATCCAATCTATTCCAAGATTCACATTGAATTCCACTATAGGAAGGATCACAAGATTTGAAGGAAGCACCTTCCCACAAACGTCAATTGGAGATGAATTATAATCTTTTCATGCTACCGTTGTGCCATTTAGGAGTTGTCACACCCAACACAACATATAATTATTGAGTTAAAGTGGTGATACCCTTAGAAAATTCTTCAGAAATAAAAATGTTGATGGATCTAGAATCAAATAAAACATTTGATACTTTAGAGAGGATGGTATGTGTACCTTTCACCACATCGTTATCATACTCCACATCACCAATAGAAATTTCATGTGACTTTCCTTTGGCTATGGCCTTAAGAGATTGTTGACGTCAATTATCATTAACGACCCTTGGATTAGGGCATTGATTAGCATAATTCTACATTTCCATGCACTTGAAACATTGAAGTGTAAGAGGTGCATTCTATGTAGCCTTTTCATTGTACTCATCACTAGACATCTTCTTTCCATCATTGTGGCATTCAAATGCCCGATGACCTTCTTTTCAACATTTGAATCATTTACAAGTCCCTTTAAGTCAATTCCCTCTATGTTTCTTTCCACACTTTGATCATAAGGGAAAACTCATCTTCTTTTCAGTGTGGTCCTTAGATTTCCTTTTGAATTCCATTTTCCACTTCTTATCAAACCCATAGGACTGATGGGTTACTCCAATCTCCATCTGAACCTTGAGATAACATCAATCAATTTCCACATATATATTGAATTCCCTTATGGATAACACCCTTTAATGACTTGGTTTTAAGCCACTAAAGAATCGATCAATCTTACTCTCAGGTTGGATAATAATCCCAGAAGCGTACCTTTCAATCCTTGTAAAATTTGATTCGTAGGTACCAACAGATTCATCATCCATTTGTTTCAGTTCAAGAAACTCATTCTCCATCTCTATTTGAAGAATACGAGGGAAGTAATTATTGAAAATAAGTTCTAGAATTATTCCCATTCCATGGACTCAATTTCATCCCTTGGCCTCGTATTCATGATAATATTTTGCCATTGATCAGATTCACATTCCAAATGATATACCGCTAAGTTGACTTTATAATTTTCAGAACATTGAAGAACTGAAAATATCTTTTCAGTGGTACTAATCCATTGTTCAGCCATTAATGGATCAGTTGAACCGCTGAATGAGGGTGGATGCTGCTTCATGAAGGATTCAACAGAATTTTATTCCTTCCTTTGCTCATTTGGAAGTCATGCATGATTCATAGCTTGAGAATGTTGTGAAATCATGGCTACATGCTTTTTCATTATAGCTCCCATATCATTTGGTTGCTCAAGGGGACAATCATTACATTGCCCGTCGCATTCCGCATTAACACGATTCTTTTCAGTTCCAGCCATTGACTAAAACCAAGAGGAATAGTGTGAGAAACAATAATTATAATAGGAAAACCACAAAATCAAGAATAAAATTTCATGCTTATGTTCTTATCATAAGTTCTTCATGGCCATTTCTAAAGCACTAAGATTTTTCTATGATTAGATATATTCTTAGGGTTCTTACTAAGGCTTTCACATCCTAGTTTCCAAAGGTTGACTATACCTTTCCTCTAATACCAACTATAATGACCCATACATTACATACATTGTTATTACTTCATAATTGAAGCATACTTACTACAACATATAATAAAAACGAAAAAAAGACCATATAGGTATAGTGTCTTTAGAAACTAGGAAACATAAACAATTGGTTCATAAATATTCTATAGTGTCTCCCATTTGTCCCTTTAAGCATATTCTACTTAATATCATTCTTCCTGACCTGGGGAAAAGAAAACATAAAAAGGGGAGAGCTCAAATGCTCAGTAAGGGTACATAAACGTAATATCAATAATATCATAACCTTTTGAAAACATAACCTGCAAAAGAGATCCTAATATCATAACATGGGATAAATCATCAATGAGGAAATGAAATCCCAATAATCATAACATAAAACTTGAATCTTTGTGGCATACACACATAATCATAGAGAATCATTTCTTATTAGTCAAGACTCATTGCCAAGACTATCTTAGTGGACAAAGTCCATTTCTGAAATGAGTTCACTCCTCGTTTCAATCCTGTATTACCGAACCAGATTAACCTGTCGTTCCATCCATGTCTATATCATGAGATATAAATCATTACCCAATGCATTTGTGGGAGATATAGGTCCCACCCATCTCATAATGAATCCTTTCTTATGTGTTCCACAAAACCATAAATCATACATCATTTCATAACCCATGTAATAATAATTGAAATCTTAAACATCATGACATCATAAAAAGATTCATATAAGATAAATGACTCAATAAAAATAACTCCATCATAAAATAATCAAATCAATGTAATAATAGGGATAGAAACAGAACCCTATATTGTCTTATATGGAAAATAATTTTTATAAAACATTTGAACTCCATTCTTGAGAAAAATATCCTTTCTAATTCAAAAACATTTTACTTTCTTAACATGTCATATAATTTTAAGCTAAAAGAAGTTAATTAAAAATAATCTTGAAAACCTCTAAATTATGCTTCATTGAATTAATGTTCTATGAATCCATTCATGTTGTATAAGTTGAAAAATCATTCTTCTCATACTTTTGCCGGAAAAGTCAAAAAGAACCTCGTACGAAAAATGACAAAAGATTCCTTTCATATCATTTACTAAAAACATACCGAAGGGTAAAATTGGATTTAATAAATTGTATAATGATATTATTAGTATTACATATTGTGAAAACATGGATGTGGATGATTAATACAACCCAGTAAATACCAAAGTATAAACAATCTCGGAAAGAAATGAGATTGTGAGATTTTCCATTACCTTAGGTCTGATTTGCTTCGTACGTGTCTGAATCACCTGTATAATTATTTAAATAATGTCATTGACTTATTACATAATCATACTCATTGATATTATATCATATATGGTGATATTCTTAGCTTCTTATTAGTAATACTTCATTGTTACTTGTTATTCGGGTGTTTATTGTGCTTTGTTCTAATGCGTGTTTTTCCGAATAATTACTTATTCTTCTTTTTAGGTTACAGATATCTCATTTAAAAAATGGTATAATTGTAATATATATCATATTTATTCATTCATTTCAATAATTTCAATTACATAATCATTATACAATGAAGATCATATAGAACGAGTCGCATCACATTGTGGAGACGGTAGGACATACGTACACACGAGTGATGATATCGTTCCCATGATCGTGGAATCGTTTAGAAGTATATGTATAATATTTAAGAATCAATATAACATTACAATTATCATATATAGTAATTATTTACACCATTATACCCTTCCATGTAAGGTGGTGGTGGAAAACAGATTACACCACGGCGTGGAGAGGGTATTCTGTACATAGGCACACGCGGTGATTTCATTTTCCGTAGGATGGATAGAAGGTGAAATAGGGTTGTTTGTTATTTATAATAACATGTCAGTATATAAGTAATAATTATGTTATTACTTTATCATTTTACAACTAATGAAGAAGATGTTTAATTAGAAATAAACTGGAAAGGATCGGTAATGGATATTACCTCTTCTTTGAAAAGCCTCTTCTTAACCTCCTCTTAGGGAAGTAAGGATAGACATTGAAGAAGACCAGGACCTCTAAGATGATTCTTGGGAAGTGGATAAGTGATTTTTCAGGGTTTGGCCAAGCATGAATGCTCAATGTGGTGTGAGGAGGAGAGGGAGGAGGTTCCCTTTTATAAGGGAGGAGAGGGGCACCTTGGGAAAACTTAAAATATTATTTTATAATAAAGTCGCATTCGGTTTATAATAGCTCTAATTTGATTTATTTTAAAGATAATGTGGGGATGGGTCGAAATCCCCTCAACCAATAGGTTTTATACAAGTTTAGGTTACTATTTTACCGTTATCATTTAAATTTAACTCTATGTTAAATATTTTAACTTTTACCGTGTCTTTTTGTATTCTTAAAATATATGGTCAATAAACGTACTATAACAAGCCAAACGAACCCCAAGTGGTTTATTATTAATATATATATCCTTATCAATGTCATCTGGCTAAACCTTATATTTTTATGAATAAAATAACAATTAATAATATAATATTTGTTTTAAAAACTATTTTATGTCCATTTTGACACTATTTGGTACATGATTTATGGGAAACTCATAACAGAGTGATACTTTCGAACAAAGATAATTAAATCAACACTAACATGTCATTTTAACCATGAAAATTAGTTGAATTCCTATAAAGTATCAAATTACATTTATTTGGGAATTTATAACATCAATTATGTTAATATTTTCTTAATAAGGTAATTAATACATCATTGTTGTGTCAAAAATAAATTAAATTATTTAAAGTCTAAAAATTGTAAATAAAATATCATTATGTAGGAAATATTTTCATCTTTCTAATGAATATTTATAATCGAATTTATCTTCTGTATAACCCTATATTAAAAATGATTTATTTATTAAACATTGATTTTAACTATTTTAACTCTTCATTAAATTAATTAATAATAAATTTCCTAATCTAATCCAAGTTGACCTTTATGGTCATATTATATTCATAAGGTTGTTTTTGGTCGAAATACACTTATCCAATAGAATTAGGACATGTGTTAGTGTAATAGTAATCTCATTTTTTTTAATTACCCTATTTACTATTAACCGCAGTAAATAAAAGTAAAAAGATACTATTCACCAAAAATTATTTTCATCTCATTGAACCAAATTTTACTTATTGATATCAACCGTGTCTCTTGGATTTTTGATATTCCTTTCACAGAAGTGGTAAAATTATGTTTTATGCAAATTTTCAAAAGCTCCTAGAAGGTGGGTAAAAGACGGTGAAAAGTTCAATATAACTTTTATATATCTAAAATTATTATAAAATGAATCCAATGAATTAAATTGAACATATATAGGTATCATTTATCTCTTTTTATGTAAAAAAATTTAAATAAAATAAATTATTATTTAAATAAAATGTCTGTATTTAATCAATAACTTAGTGTTTTCACTATTCATCATAAAACAAATGTTTTCAGAAAAATACCAAAAAATCACCCTAGGATATTTTTTGTATTCCGAACCCAAAAATGAAGTCCATTTTGAAAGAAAAAATTTCAAAAAGTGGTTATTACTATTCAAAATGGCTAGTTTATATAAAATTTTAATAGCATATCGTTGTTTAGTGAAACTCGATATTGCGTACAACGCAAGCTAACGTGGAAGGTCGTGATTGCATGTAAAGAAAGCCAATATAGTGTTGTGTGTAGTAAAATATTATTTTGATGATGTATATAACATAAAAACAAAATATATCTCATAAAAATCATGGGTGTTGCATTCTACCGCCATTAAAATGAATTTCACCCTCGAAGTTTGTCATTTTATAATAAACAGATGAGGATACCTCTCCCTCATTATATCCTCATGCTCCCATGTAACTTCTTCTAATTGGTGGTTCCTCCATAAAACATTCAGCAAGCTAGTGGTCTTGTTCCATAGGACTTTTTCGCTACGATCTAGAATCTCTATCGGCTGTTCTTCATAAGAATGATCTTGCTCTAGCGGTACAAATTCTGAGGTGAGTACATGGGAATGATCGGGTATGTACTTTCTCTGGAGTGATACATGGAACACATCATGAAATTGAGAGAGATTTGGTTGAAGGGCCAATAAGTATGCTTCCTTTCCAACACGATCTAGTAGTTTGAAAGGACTGATATACCTAGGGATTAACTTTCCCTTCTTCCCAAATCTCATTACTCTCTTCCAGTGAGAAATTTGTAAGAACACTTTATCACCCACTTCAAACTCTAGGTCTTTTCTGTGGTTATCCGCATAACTTTTTTTCCATCTCTGAGCTACTCTTATGTGTTGTTGAATAGATCGGACATTTTCTGCCATCTCATCAACAAGATCATGTCTTAATAGCATTCTTTCCCCAAGTTCATCCCAGCAAATTGGTGTTCTGCATTTGTTTCAATTGAGAGCTTCATAAGGATCCATTTGAATACTGGAGTGAAATCTATTATTATATGAAAATTCCACCAAAGGTAGGTGTTGATCCAAACCACCTTTGAAATCCATAGAGTAGGCTCTCAACATATCATCTTGAGTTTGAATTGTCCTCTCAGACTGAACGTCTGTCTAAGGATCATAAGCAGTGCTGAAACTCAACATTGTATCTAGAGTATGCTAAAGACATTGCCAAAACATCGAGGTAAACCTCGGATGACGATCAGATATAATGGATAGTGGTACTCCATGCAATCTTATCACTTCCTTTACATATATCCCGACAAGCTAATAAAGAGACAAATTCTCTCTTATAGCAATGAAGTGTGCCGACTTCGTAAGACGATCAACTATAACCCAGATAGAATTATTGCCTTTGGATGTTTTAGGATGTCTAGCGACAAATTCCATAGTGATGTTTTCTCATTTCCATTCGGGTATGGGTAATTGTTGTAACATCCCCTTAGACTTCTGTCTCTCAGTTTTATCTTGCTGACAAACCAAGTATCGAGAGACATATTCGGCAACATCTCTTTTCATGTCATCCCCCGAGAAGTAATCTTTTAGGTCTATATACATCTTTGTGCTTCCAAGATGAATAGAGAATGAAGAACTATGAGACTCATCCAATAGATCCTTCATTAATTCTAGGATTGGAGGAACACAAACCCGATTCTTGAACCTTATTATCCCATCACAATCAAGGTTGGATTTCGGAACATTTCTCACCTTCTTTTGTAACTCTACATCTTCTTTCTGTGCCTCTTTAATCTTCACATGTATAGATGGTTGAACATTCATTTGAAAAAGATACTATTTTTCCCCTTCCATTATCATTAAATGATTCATCCTTTGTAATTCCATAAATATTGGATCTTTTGAGATCCTCATCATGGATAAGCTAGCATGGTCTTGTTGACTTAATGCATCTGCCACCTTGTTTGATTTCCCAGGGTGATAATGAATTGAGCAGACATAATCCTTAATCAGCTCCAACCTTCTTCTTTGGCGCATATTCAGATCCTTTTGTGTGAAAATGTACTTCAAACGTTTATGATCAGTATAAATATCACACCTTTCACCATAAATATAATGCCTCCAAATCTTTAATGCAAATATTGCCGCATCTAACTCCAAATAATGAGTTGGGTAATTTTGGTCATGGATTTTGAACTGTCATGAGGCATAAGAAATCACCATATCATTTTGCATGAGAACACACCCCAGTACCTTCTTAGATGCATCACTGTAGATCAAAAATATTTCTCTACTACAAGGTTGTGTGAGCACAGGAGCTCTAGATAACATTCTTTTTAACTCTTTGAAATTCTCTTCACACTCCTCGTTCCACACGAACATAACTTTTTTTCGAGTCATATTTGCTTAGTGGATTAGATAAACATAAGAAATCATTCAAAAAACGTTGATAATATCCAGCCAGACCTAGAAAACATTGGATCTCAGTTTCTATTGTTGGTCTCGACAATCATTCGATAACCTCTGTTTTTTCTGGATCCACAGATATTCCGTCCATTGAGATTATGTGACCCAAAAATGAAACTTTTTGAATCCAAAATTCACACTTGGTAAATTTGGCATAAAGCTTCTCCTTTATCAGGGTCTTCAAAACAAATCTCATGTGATCTTCATGTTCTTCTTTCCTCTTTTAATAGACAAGAATATCATCTATAAAGACTACCAAAACTGATCAAGATAGTCTCTAAAGACACTATTCATTATATCCATGAAGATATAAGGGGTATTAACAAGACCAAATGGAATCACTATAAATTCATAGTGTCCATACCTTGTATGGAAAACCATCTTTGGAATATCCTCCTTTTTGACCCATAATTTATGATAACCTGAATGAAGACCAGTCATGGAAAAGTATTGAGCTCCACGTAGTTAGTCAAATAAGTCATAAATACATGGGAGACGATATTTGTTCTTGATAGTGATCATGTTATGTTCTCAATAATCAATTTAGAGTCTCATTGATCCATCTTTCTTCTTAATAAACAGAACATGTGCTCCCCACTATGATGCACTAGGGCGTATGAATCCCTTATCAAGATTCTCTTGGAATTGCTTCTTCAATTCTTGCAACTCAATTTGGGCCATTCTATAAGGTGTCTTTGAAATAGGAATAGAACCTAGTCTGATTTGTATTGAAAACTCAACTTCAAGATTTAGTGGAATACCTTGCAATTCTTTCGGAAAGACATCATCAAACTCCCATACTATGGGAATATTCTTAATTTAGAGTTTCTCTCCAACCATTTGAGATAAATTAACATCATTTAGTGGAATTATGACACATAAGTTGGTAGAAATTTCCACTGGAAGGTTATGTTAATCCTTGCAACGATAGATGATCATAAGTTGATCTAGAATATGAAATGTGACATCCCTTTTCTAGCAATCGATATGAGCTCCATATAATGAAATCCAATCCATTCCAAGAATCACATCGAATTCCACTATAGGAAGGATAAAAAGATTTGCAGGATGCACTTACAAACGTCAATTAGAGATGAAATATTAACTTTTGATGCAACTGTTGTGCCATTTAAGAGTTCTCACAGCTAACTCAACATCTAATTGTTGAGGTAAGGTGGTGATACCCTTGGAAAATTATTCAAAAATAAAATATTTGGTGGATCCAAAATCAAATAAAACATTTTCTACTTTAGAGTGGATGGTAGGTGTACCTTTCACCACATCGTTATCGTACTCCACATCGACAATAGAAATTGCATGTGAATATCCTTTGACTCTGGCCTTAAGAGATTGTTGATGTCTATCATCATCAATGACCCTTGGATTAGGGAATTGATTAGAATAATGCCCCATTTCCATGCACTTGAAACATTGATGTGTAGGAGGTGCATTCTGTGCATCCTTTTCTTTGTTCGCATCAGTAGACATCTTTTTTCCTTCATTACGTCATTCAAATGCCTGATGATATTCTTTTACAAATTTGAATCATTTAATTTTCCATTTAAGACAATTCCCTTCATGTTTCTTTCCACAATTTGAGCATAAGGGAAAACTCATCTTCTTTTCAGTGTGGCCTTTAGATTTCCCTTTGATTTCCAATTCCCTCTTCTTATCAAACCCATATGACTGATGGGTAACATCAATCTCCATCTCAACCTTGAGAGCTCATCGAACAATTTCCTTATAGATATTGAAGTACTTTATGGCTAAAACCCTTTGAATACTTGGTTTTAAGACACCAAACAATCGATCGATCTTACTCTCAGGTTGGATAATAATCCCAGATGTGTAGCTTGCAAGTCATGTAAAATTTTTCTTCGTAGGTACCAACAGATTCATCATCCTTTTTCTTCAGTTCAAGAAACTCCTTCTCCATCTTTGTTCGAAAATACGAGGGAAGTACTTATTGATAAATAAGTTCTTCAATTTATCCCAATCCATGGACTCAATTTCATCCCTTGGCCTCATATTCTTGATACGATTCCACCATTGATCAATGTCACCTTCCAAACGATATACCGCTATGATTACATTATCATGTCCAGAACATTGAAGAACTGAAAATATCATTTTAGTGGTACTAATACATTATTCAGCCACTAATGGATCAGTTGAACTACTGAATGAGGGTGGAAGCTGCCTCATGAAGGATTCAACAGAATGTTGTTCCTTCCTTTCATCGTTTGGAAGTCCTGCATGATTCCTAAATTGAGAATGTTGTGTGAGAATGGATACAAAATTTTTCATTCCAGCTCCCATATCGTTTGGTTGCATAGAGGGATAATCATTGTATTGCCTGTCACATTCCGCATTAACACAGTTCCTTTGGGTTCTAGCCATTGACTAAAACCACGAAGAATAGTGTGAGCAACACTAATTATAATAGGAAAACGACATAATCATGAATAAAATTTCATGCTTAAGGTCTTATCATAGGTTCTTCATGGCCATTTCTAAAGCACTAAGATTGTTCTATTCTTAGATATATCCTTGTGGATCATACTAAGGCATTCACATCCAAGTTTCCAAAGGTTGACTATACCTTTCCTCTGATACCAACTATAACGACCCATAATTTACATACATTGTTATTACTTAATAATTGAAGCATACATAGTACACCATATAAAGAAACCCAAAAAAGGACCGTATAGTTATAGTGTCTTTATAAACTAGAAAACACAAAGAACTGGTTCATAAATATTCTACAGTGTCTCCCATTTATTTCATCATATCTAGAGTCTCTTTTAGCATATTCTACATAATATCCTTCTTCTTGACCTGGGAAAAAGAAAAAATAAAAAGGGGTGAGCTAAAATGCTCAGTAAGGGTAAATAAAGGTAATATCAATCATATCATATCCTTTTGAAAATCTTAACCAGCAAATGAGATCATAATATCATAACATGGGATAATTCATCGAACTGAAAATGAAATCCCAATAATCATAACATAAAACATGAAACATTTTTGCATGCACACATAATAATATAAAATCATTTCTTAGTAGTTAAGACTTATTACAAAGACTATCTTAGCGGAGAAAGTCCATTTATGAACCGAGTTCACTCCTTGTTTCAGTCCTGTATTACTGAACTGTATTAACCTGCCATTCCAGCCATGTCTATTTCATGAGAGATTAATAATTACCCAATGAATTGGAGGGAGATATAGGTCCCACCCATCTCATAATGAATCCATTGTTATGTGTTCCACAAAATCATAAATCATACATCATTACATAACCCATGTAATAAAAATGGAAATCTTAAACATAATGACATCATAAAAAGATTCATATAAGATAAATGACTTCATAAAAATAACTCCATCATAAAATAATCAAATCAATGTAATAATAGAGATAGAAATAGAACCTTATATTGTCTTAGATGGAAAATAATCTTGATAATACATTTGAACACCATTCTTGAGGAACATATCCTTTCTACATCAAAAACATTTTCTTTTCATAACATGTCATATAATTATAAGATAAAAGAAGTTAATTAAAAATAAAGATGAAAACATTTAAAAAAAGATTCATTGAAATAATGTTCCATGAATCCATTCATGCCGTAGAAGTTAAAAATAATTCTTCTCGTACTTTGGCAGGAAAAGTCAAAAAGTACATCCTACAAAAAATGACAAAAGATTCCATTTATATGATTTAATAGAAACATACAGAAGGGTAAAATTGGATTTAAACAATTTTAGGAGGATGTGATTAGTATTAAATATTTAGAAAACTTGGATTTGGATGATAAATACACCATAGTAAATACCAAATTATAAACAATCTTGGATAGAAATGAGATTGTGAGATTTTCACATACCTTAGGTCTGATTTGATTTGTACATGTCCAAACATCTTGTATAATGATATGAATAATCTTATTGACTTATTCCAGAATCATACTAATTGATATGATATCATATATGGCCATATTCTTAGCTTCTTATTAGTAATACTTCATTGTTACTTGTTATTCGGGTGTTTATTGCTTTTTGTTCTTATGCGTGTTTTTCCAAATAAATTTTTATTCTTCTGTTTAGATTATTTATATATCATTTCATGATTGGTATTAGTGTAATATATATCATATTTTTTCATTCATTTCATTTACATAATAATTATACAATTAAGATTATATAGAACGAGTCGCATCACATCGTGGAGACGGTAGGCCGTACGTACGCACGAGCGATGATATCGTTCCCATGATCGAAGAATCGGTTTGAAGTATATGTATAATATTATAGAATCAATATCACTTTACAATAATCATTTATAGTTATTATTTACACCATTATACCCATCCAAGTAAGGTGGTGGTGGAAAACAGATTACACCACGACGTGGAGATGGTATTCCATACGTATGCAAGTGCGGTGATTTCATTATCCGTAGGATGGATAGAAGGTGAAATAGGTTGTTTCATATTTATAATAACATATCAGTATATAAGTAATTCTGATGTTAATTCTTTATCATGAAACATCTAAAGAAGTAGTAGTTGAAGAAAAAGAAATTGGAAATGATCGTTAATGGATATTACCTCTTCTTTGAAACGCCTCTTCTTAACCTCATCTTAGAGACCTAAATAAGGTCATTGAAGAAGAACTGGACCTCTAGGATGATTCTAGGGAAGTGGAGAAGAGATTTTGCCAGGGTTTGGCTGATCTTGAATTCTCATAGTGGTGTGAGGAGGAGAGGGGTACCTTGGGAAAACATAAAATATTATTTAATAATAAAGTCACATTCGGTTTTTAATATCTCTAATTTGATTTATTTCGAAGATAATGTGGGTATGGGACGAAAGCCTCCAAACTAATAGGTTTTAGACAAAATTTGGTTACTATTTTATCCTTATCATTTAAATTTTACTCTATGTTAAATATTTTAACATTTACCTTGTCTTTTTGTTTTCTTATAATATATGGTTAATAAACATACTATAACAAGAAAAACGATCCCCAAGTGGTTTATTATTAATATATATATCTATATCTACGTCATTTGTCCAAACCATAGATTTTTAGGAATAAAATATCGATTAATAATATAATATTTGTTTTAAAAACTATTTTATGTCAATTTTGAAACTATTTGGTAAATGATTTTTGTGAACATCATAACAGAATGATAATTTCGAACCAATTTAATTAAATCGACAATAACATGTCATATTAACCTAGAAAATTAGTTTAATTCAAAAAAAGTCTCAAATTACATTTATTTGGGCATTTATAACATGAATTATGTTAATATTTTCTTAATAATGTAATTACTACATCATCGTTGTGTCTTAAATATATTAAATTATTTAAAGTCTAAATATTATAAATAAAATATAATTATGTAGTAAATCTATTTATATTTATAATTAATATTTATAATAGAATTTATCTTATGTATAACCATATATTAAAAAAAATTTAGTTATTAAACATTGATTTTAACTATTTTAACTCTTCATTAAATAAAATAATACTAAATGTCCAAATCTAATCCAAGTGGATCTAAATGGTCATATTATATTCATAAGGTTGTTTTTGGTTGAAATACACTTATACAATAGAATTAGGAAATGTGTTAGGATAATAGTAATTTCATTTTTTCCATTAATTACCCTATTTACTATTAACCGCGGTAAATAAAAGTAAAAATGTTACTATTCAACAAAAATTATTTTCATCTCATTGAACCACATTTTAATTACTGATATCAACCGTTTCTCTCGGATTTTCCATATTCCATTCACAGAAGCGGTAAAATTATGTTTTATGCAAATTTGTAAATGCTTTTAGGAGGTGGGTAAAAGACAGTGATAAGATCAATAAAATTTTTATATATCTAAAATTATTGTAAAATAACTTCAATGAATTACATTGAACATTTATAGGTATTATGTATTTCTTTTAACCTAATATAAATTTAAAAGAAATAAATAATTATTTAAATAAAATGTCGGTATTTAACCAATAACTCAGTGTTGTCACTATTCATCAAAAATTGAATGTTTTCAGAAAATTACCAAAAATTTACCATAAGCTAATTTTGGTATTCCAAATCCAAAAATGATGTCCCTTTCGGAAGATAAAATTTATAAAAGTGGTTATTATTATTCATAATGTCTAGTTTATGTAATATTTTAATAGGATATCGATGTTTAGTGAAACTCGGTATTGCGTACAACGCAAGCTATCGAGGACGGTCGTGATTGTGTGTAAAGCAAGCCAAGCTAGTGTTGTGTGTAGTAAAATATTCCTATGATGATGTATATAAAATAAAAAAATATATTTCTCATAAAAATCTCAGGTGTTACACAAAATGGAATAATCAATGTCCATTCATCCTAAATGAAGAATAATTATCTCATATTAAATATTATTGTTATCAAACTTTAATTCATAAATATTATATTTTTTCAAATAGTTAGGGGGGTTATCATATTTTAATTAATCCTTGAAATGTATTTTTAATCTACAAAGATAGACCCCATTATATGGATTTGATGTTCGAATGTAAATAATAATAAATAAAAATCCACTGGGTATATATAAGGTATAAAGGACCCACGGACCATAATCCTAAGAACAATAAACCCTAAAGGCTAAAATAAACTATCCCAAAGACCCACTGTGCATAAGACCAGAACACTACAATCACTCGGGCTCAACCCCACCATCATGTGCTACATGTGGCCCTCCATTGTGCTAAACTAGCAAAAATATCATTGACTCCCATGCCTCCATAAACATACATGTCAACCATGCTTGACATCATCACCATATTTTTCTTATAAAAAGATTATTGATGACCTTTTGGGTACCATAAAATTTAAAGACATCACCCTCACTAAAAACATCATCATTGTCACCACAAATACAAGCTGCCTTCATGCAGGCCCATACAACATATAGAGAGAACAACAGCCATAAATCCCTAAACTAGGTCCATCTAGGATTAAACCCTGGATCATATTAATTTTAGTAGGATTTCTTAACAACTCTACTAAAACCCCAACTACGTCAGAAATGTTACATTGGATAAAAAATCAATGGTATAATTAAAAATTAAATACAATCCTATTGGCCTAAATTTCATAATTTACTTAGTATATTATGTTAACATGAGAAAATACACAAATTACCCTTGGTCAAATATTACATATAATTGATAAATGAAATTAAATAAGTATTATTAATTAATATATTAATTCCAAAATTCAGGAAATATAATTTAATAATTTAATAAACTATATGAAAAAACTATTTACTATTTAATATTTATAAAACCGATGTGAAAATTTTAAAATTAAAATTAATATAATCTTATAATTTAAATATAATAAAAAATAATATGGGATAAAATTATATTATAATTTTTATATATATTATTTAATATGATTTGATTAATATGTAAATTTTATTTATCTGGAAATACCTAATCGAACTTATTTTTTTAAAAAAATTATCCAAAAAATAGTTCAATAATTGGGTCTCTAAATGTAAATGAAGGATATAAAATATATTTAATTACTAAATTTGAAATGAATGGAGGTATTATTTAAGGTAATTTTATTTTATATATAAATTTTATTTAATTAGGTTATGGAAAAACCTAATTTAAATTTATTTTTTTAATAAAATTAAATTATACAAATACTCTAATAAATAATTAGATATGTGTAATAAAAATCAATAATTAATGAAGATAAAAAATAAAGAGGATTATTCTATATACAAATATTCATATCCATACCTAAACATATGAAAGTGTTTTATTACAATAGAGTGTATACTATTTTATTACCAGTTAGAGGTAAATACTCTCTTTGATACAACATTTTATTCATTTTAATTAAATTAATTTCTGGATCTTGTAAATTTATTTGAATCAAAAGATATAATTATTTACGTATAGAAATTTCAAAATATTGAAATTGATAAATAAAAAAGATGAATTCTATCTTCACTTTTCACGATAGATGTTGATGGTTTATATTCCATTATATCCAATAAATGATGGGGAATTAATATTTACAGGTTGTTCAACCCTTACGAACCATCCCCAATTTACTACAACAACAAATAATATTAATTCTTGGAAAATTTTTAGCCATCATATAATAAATAAATTTTATGGACCAAATTTAAAAAATTAAATTCATAGATAGTAATTGTTTATAATTAATATATTTAGACCATAATTTATTACACTAATAGTTAATTGATTGACCATTTATTACATTAAAAATATGTTGGGTAAAGGTTAAGCTAATATTAAGGATCGTAGTATTTTTATAAGGTACAATTCCATGATTTTTTAATTTTAATGCTTCAATATGGACTTATGTGAGTGTCTAACCTCATCACGTGTATTTTGGAGGTGTATGGGGCCTTTTAAGAGCCCAAAACTAGTTTTTTTGGTTTTTTAAGCTAGGTACATGGTTAGTGCGAACCCTATGGGAAATGCCACCCGATTTGACTAAAATGTGTGGGTCTGAATAGAGGGGTTGTACAGGCCATACGGTTTAAGGAAACCATGTGTAAGGAGATTCATGTCTGTGCAGCCAAGTATGATATATTTTTTGAATTTGACAGAGGCCCTTGGAATGGTTTGTGCATAGTTAACAAATTGTGTTGTTAAACAATGCAGGTGCCCTTTGGCAATTGGGAATCGTGCATGGTTGTCATATGGTTTTCTAAACATTGTGCCTAAATCATGAAAAACTATAAATTTTAGAAATTTTATAATTTTAAGTTTAAATTAATTTGTTTTATAATCATATTTCCCACTAAAAACGCATATACACAAAATAGGTGTTTGCGAACATTACAAAGGATACTAAACTAGGATTTTAGGATTTTTCTTAATCCAATATCTTATTTGAGCATGGTTTGTTTAATCATATCCTCAAATGTAATATCTACATTCTTCTTTAACCTTTCTTGATTATTTAGTCTATCAGCCGCACTATTTGGATTTTGGAACTTTTTCCCTAATATTTCATTCTTCATACATTCCTCACATTTCTCCCAATTTGAGATAAATCATGACCTAATATAGGAAAATAACTCTACTACCGAGATAAGGTAAGAGATCTTTACAATTTCATTTTATTTTTGTTCTTTATTGAGATACCGACCCTTTTTATGTCCATCTAACATTCTATTGTAGCCTCAATTTTGAATTTGATAGTAAAAATATATGTAATCATAAATGTTAGGGATTCCCTTAGGTTCTTTAGTGTTGTGTTAGTAGTGATTACCAAAATCAGGGCACATATGTGTCATGCATATGTATTTTCTTTTTTTTACCTTGACAAACATCCCTATAGGTGTCTGTTCATTAGTTTTTTGAATCATATAATGATTAATTAGAATTAAATGGAATTGAATTACATAATTAGGGAATATACTACCTCATTTCCTTGTGTCATCGTGTTATGTTATTCTATATTAGATCAATGTCTTAAATGGAATTAGTTGAACTGGTGGGTATTCTAATGTGATATGTTTAATTCAAAATGATGATAAATGTGTGGGTATACACATGTGACCTGATTAAATGTGGATGGAATGAATGTGTGGGTATACTCATGAGATGTTATTGGGTGGAAATGTATTATATGAGTGGGTAGACTCACATTGTATTTAATTATTAAATGGAATAGAATGGATGATGATTTTACAGGTTCCATTAATGGATCTCCATAGATATTGAACATGTTTATGGACACCTTGGGTTGAGTATTCATCCATGGGTCTTGATTTCATGAGATTATATGGGATTTTCTATCCCTTGGATTAATCATACATAGACTCACGTAGGTCATGTCCTATATGAAATGCTTTTAGGACTACAACCATTTATTATACTAGGTTTCAACTAATATTATAAATGGAATCGAAGAGGATTCCTTGTATCTTGATACATTGGATCCGATACTTCATGTTCAGACACTTAACAGATGATATGGAAATGGAAATGTGGTTTACTTGACTATATAGCATGGTTGTGGGGGTATGACTTGATATGATGACCAACAATGTCCTGTTGTTGAATATTAATTTTTATTTAAGATTCATTATTGTGATATATACATTTTCATAGGGATCCTTGAGTTTCTATTTGGTATAACCTTGTTATAGTGGTTTACATGTCATTGGAACTTTTATTTAGGTTATGGTTTACCTGTTTACATGATTACTTAGAATGCATATCTTGTTATGTTGGACACCAAGGAATTGTATAGATAATGGGCGGTTGCCTACTGGGATGTTAACTCACATCCTTTTCGGTCCTTCCATAGGGACCCAAATTGATAAAATGATTGTAGTTATTGAAATTCGAATGCACTCTAATACAAGTTATTAATTGTTCCTTTTGAGTATGGGATCCTGGGGCCAAGACGAGGCTTGTGATACTGCTGGGATATTTTTTTGGTATTTCTAGATTTTTAAATACATTTATTTTATTATACTTCCATGTACATATTTTTTATGGTTTGTAGATACATTTATCATCTGCATCATATTTATGTCAAAATTATGGCATTGTAATACATTCCTTCCAGAATTACTTTTTCATTTGATTGCTTGTGTTATCTACTTCTTCTATCTAAGTGTTATTTAATTTTTTATGTAATATACTATGGTAATGAGGGCTTAGTATCCTCAATGACACACCTATGCTCTTAGTACTTTTTTGGAGCCTCTTTCATTTGGGGAGATGCACAAGATGACTTGTGACCCATTGGGCTCAGGGCACTGTTGAGTAGAATCTGAGTATGGATGTTATAAACTAGGATTAGAGCATTATTTCTATGATATTCATACAGTTTAGTTATAATAGATATGGGTGGAAATGAAATTTAGTTTAGTAAAAAGTTGAATCTAGGATTAGGAACCCAGGAGAGAGAGAATATTCATGTTACAATGAATAGAATATCTATTTTCTGAATTTTGGTGATTATATTTATTTTTATTTCACCGTTGGGTGAGCCACTTTGATTTTGTTGTTACTATTAATATGATTTAGTGTTCAATTATGTTTCAACCCAATTAAATGTGGGTAATACATCTCATTATTCATAATAGGCACTTTTTAGAAATCATTTTCCATGCATTACGCCAATCCATTTAGGATGCATTAATTATTGTATGATATCATTATAGGTGTTGTGATTTCTGTATCTGAAGTTTTCATAGATTTTATGAAGTAGATTGAATATGGATGTCATCATTCATTTTATATGGTTTATGGGCCCTTATGGAATGTGAAATTCTGAAAAAATATATTCAATTGTTAAAGTGAATTTGATATGTTATGATTGAATGCGAACTAAATTTTGGGTTCATATGGTGTTGTGGGCTCTCTTGGATTTGGAATCGAGTAATCATTGGTTAAAACTATTGAATAATTGAATCATAAAAAGTAAATCTAAAATCTATATTAATTAAATTGAAAATGAAATTTAAACATTAAATGATAATCAAATAATTGACCTAGATCTGGATTTTGAGTGGGAATGTGGTAGAATATCTTATTATGACATGACTTTTCTATTATAGTACATGCTTTATGAGAAGGTTGTTTGTTGTGATGTGGTATATGAGGGTTTTGACCAATCCAATACTTTTTAGAAATTAGTCTTGGTATCATCCATTCATGAATTGTGTGTTTTTCATTGTAGAGGTATGCCAACACGATGACCTCCAGTCATATTCTAGGAGGGAGGTGACGACCACACTCTAGGGGATGTTGTCCATGAGAAACTAGATAATTCCCTTTAAATTTTTTTGGAGCCAAAGGCTATTCCAAATAAGGATGGTGAGGCACATTTCCTATAGGGTATTTTTTAATAAATGTAGTCCTTTTAGGGAGAACCTCATCCTCTTTTGTCCATGGGTAAGATAACTCGGGTGTTCCAACAGCAAAATCCTTCCTTGTTTTCATGGGATGGAGGTCTAAAGGTTGCTAAGCTATATATATAGATTAAAATAAAAGTTTTTAACATCTTGATATGCCTCTTTATAAGAGAGTAATTCTCTACACATATATGCAATGTGGAGAAGTAAATTGTTTGTGGGATGTTCTGATCCCGGGTGATGGGATGTGAGATATGGGTTGGGGAAACATTCAAACCTTCTTTTATGACTATTTCTACCCTGTGACACTATAGACATAGTTGAATGGTGATTTTATGAGTCTGGAGCTGAGCATGATAATAGTTATGGATTACATGTCATGATTTAAAATGATTCATTATTTTTCGGCAACATACATTACTACTGAGCTATCTAGAGAATGAATCATTGAGGAACATCTCTATAATTGTATCATATGATATGTAAAATTGTTCATGTTTAAATTTATCATGGATATTTTGAATCAGGGGATGATTAAAGAATGAATGATGATAGATAGTGGGGGTTAAGATTAGGGAAGTTCTCTTTATTGATCCAATGGTTCTACTTCTTCAGGAAGGAAGAACTATTTTGAGGTTTCACATGAGATGAGTTCTATTTAGGCTATGAGTGCTGGTAAATAATTGTATTGATATCAATGTAAAAGGTGAGGCTACATAATGATTCACTTTGATTGTGACCCAGTCGAGTGTCGAGCTTGCAACGGGATGGGCCACATGCAACATTTTTTTAGGACCATCCCTCCAGCATTGAATGGTAGGGTTCGGCTCTTACACCAGGATCAGGATAAGCTTCCTCATCTCTATGTTTTTCAGTGAGCGGGAGTATTGATGTTTGGTCAGAATTATGTAATTGTGGTGATTGAAATCTAATCCAGACCCTTTTTACGTAGAGATAATAATGTGGGGCTACATAAGTAGTGAGATTGCATCACAAGGTTGTGGAAAACGCCAGATCTACTATATATATCATACCCCCAAGGATCAAGGTGTCAAAATATCAACGGTGAATGGTATAAGCATAGTGGTCTATACTTTTCAATATACTGTTTTTTATATAGGTTCACCACATATGTTTATATCTACAATATTGGTGAAAATTGTTTGGAATTTTATTTTTCTTCTTGAGGGTTTTATGATACTAGAAACAACTATGGGAATTAGAACAAAAGATGTGAACCAGTGCAAGGAGTTCTCCCTTAAAGTTGGTGAGTGTCCCTTTTTATAGAATTTGTATATCCTCAAGATGATAGGGATTGAAATAATAATTTTTATGGACTAGCTAGTATATTAATGATCATATATTGACTTCTATCACAAGTGGGTGACTTTTAAATCACCATAGGCTACAATGTATAGTCACATTGGTGAACAGGATGTCTAGGAAAGATGTGATAAAAAATAGCATATTGGTCCAGGTGGTATAACATACCAAATCACTAGTTTGTATCTGGATGATTGGGGTGTGATCCTGGAGGACTTTCTTCCAGTGGTTGATCGTTTCAAGGGATGTGTTTCCAGACAACTTTTACTCTTTACCTCATATGATATAGGTTTATTTCTCCATCCTTCTAGCTCCAGGAAATTCACAGATATCTATATACTTTTATAGTATGTATACAATAGTGTTGTAGGAGCTCATGGGGTGGTTGGAGGATTTAGAGGAAAATGTGCTTATCCGGCCCAATAATACTCCATGGGGCTCTCTAGACCTTTTACTGAACAAATGGAAGACCAAACTCTTTAGATATGCATGGATTATCAAAAACTGAACCAGCTAATACCTTAAAACTGATATCCCTTACCACATATAGATGGTATGTTCGATCATCATTATGGAGCCCGAGTGTTCTGGAAAGTTGACATGAGGTTAGGATGTCACCAAATGTGTGTTCAATATACATACATAACATGTACATCCATTGATAGTAGGTATGGCCTATACAAGTATCTGGTCATGTTGTTCAGTATCATGAACATTCTAGTAGTTTTCATGGCTTTGATGAACCAATTGTTCCATACATAACAAGATTATTTTTTGATGGTTTTCATGGATTCTATCTTGGTGTTTTATTACAGTTTATATTACCATCACCACCATCTTCATATAATTTTGAATACACTATGGCATAATTATATATATGCTAAACTCAAAAAGTTCCACTTTTGGATTCATCAAATTCACATCCTAAGTCAAATTATCTCAGAGATAGGATTATTAGTGGACCTAGAGAAGGTAAGATCTATAATTCCCTAAGAACGAGAAAAGAATGTTTTTGAAAATTGATGTTTCTTGGTTTTTTCATGTAACGATAGGAATTTCATAAAAGACTTCTCATGCATAGAGGTGCCATTAATGGGATTTACTAAGAAGGGTGTGATGTTTATATGGTCATATTCTTACGAGAAAACTTCTCTAGAGATGAAAATAATGTTCACATTAGCCAAAGTTCCGATACATCCATAATAAGTTAATATATATATTGTGTATTGTGATACATTAGGTATTGGGCCGAGAGTAAAACTGATGTTAGGGGAATAGAATCATGAAATACCGGTCTCTGTAACTGAGGTCGCACGAGAGAAATTACCCTATGAACGATCTCAATCTTGTTATAGTTGTTCATGCATTTCACCATTGGAGACATTATATACTGGGAGATCATCTTGTGGTTTATATAGACCAAAAAAGTATCAAATATATTTTTACATTGAGTGGTCTAACTCTGAGGAAGCAGGGATGGATGGAGTACCATCTTTATCTTGACTTCTAGATTTCGTAAAGGCCTGGTAACTATAATTTAGTGGCTGATGCACTGAGTATGAAGATTCAGATACACGCAGTGCAGTAAGCAAGTAGTGAGTGGATACTTAAGACATTGTTACTTGAGATTCATATAGAGGTGCATGATAGTCTGGGACATACATATATACCATCCTAATTTGTGATCTCTACACTATTTGATAGATTTAAGATGAGGAAACTATCAAATTCTGAGGTCCTAGTACTATTGGAGATTGTGGAATGTGAGGATCCACCTATTGGTTAGAAAATAAGAGTGGATGATATCATGTGTATCCATAGTCTCATATGTCGATTTGTGGATATACATGAATTGATTATGAAGGAATTACATACCTCAACATGGGAAGTTTACCCCATAGTCAACATGTTGTACCATAACTTAATCCGTCATTACAGATGGTTGAGTTTGAAAAAAGAAGTAGTCGAATTCAATACGAGGTGACATAATTGTTTGTATGTGAAGGTGGAACATCAGTTAAATGCTATGATTTTACAGCTGTTACCCATTCCGTATGGGAGATGGGATGATGTCATGATGAATTTGATGACATTTTTATCATGATTTCAATGAAGTAATGTTGTTGTATGGTTTGTTGTTGATAGGATCAAGATGGTCTCTCATTTCTTTCTAAAAAAGGAAATGTTCAATATTGATGAACATTAAATTTTGTACATAAGAGAGATAGTATGACATCATAGGGTGCCATAAAAAATCATTTAGTATAGGAACATTTTCTTTATATCTCGTTTCTAGTATATTTTTAGAGCGAAATGGGTACACATATTCTTCTAAGTGTAACATAACATCCTCAAACTGATGGCCAATTAGAGCATATGATAGAGGTTCTTGAGGACATGCTACAAGTATGTGTCATAGATTTTTGGGCTTTTTAGAGAATCATATACCAAAAGATATTTTTTCATACAAAAATACCTATCAGTAGACTATTTAGATGGAATATTATGAGTATTTGTATAATAGGTGACATCGATCGCCCCTTGAACTGGATAGAGTTAGGTGAGGCAACATTACTTGGACTGACTCTTGTGCATGAGGCTTATATGTATGTATACTTGACTATGAATTGGTTGGATATGGTAGTGTCATGTCATAAATATTCTTCACATTACCAAAAATGACTCATAGATTTAATTTTCAGAGATTGAGTCATCATACATGGTTGACTATGGGTGCAACACTGATGGATCCAGAAACAAGGTATGCATTGTCTGCATTATTTTGGGCTATTATAGATTCTGGAGAGAGTCAGGTCCATAGCCTATCGATTTTAGTTCCCCTAGAGGTATCAATTCATTCATTACATCTTTCACATATCTCAGTTTTGCCACTGTCATTTGGACTCATCTAATGGTTTTCAGCTCGGGGATGTTGAGTTATTGGGTGATGAATCCTTTTACTATCATCTAATTCGTATCGTTGATAGGAGCATCATGGTTCTCTAAGGTTTATCATTTATTCACGAATAGGTTTTAGAGAGGCTCAGTTGTTTACATGATTAGACTATGCGAAGGATGACAACGTACATGCCTAGCGGCTAAATTTGTCATCATATGAATCTGGAAAACTTTTAAAGAGTAATTCAGGGATGAATTACTTTAAAAAGGAAAATATGGTAAGGACCTAGTATTTTTTTGACGTATAGATCACTTCTTTTCAATTTTAATTTTTAAATATGTCCTTCAGTGAGTTCCCAATAAGATCAGATGTGTTTTGGAGATGGTCATGGATTGTTCAGAGCCTAGAACCATTTTTGGGTGGATTATTCCAAGCTCATGGTTAGTTCCAACCACATTGGGTAGGCCACATAGTTTGACAAAACTCTATGAGGCTATATAGATGGTTCTTATATGCCAAATGGTTTTAGAAAACTATGTGTGGAAAGGCTCTTGCTCATGCGACAAGGTCTATTATTTTTTTCATAAATTGACAGAGGGAATTTGCAAAGTTTGTGCAGGGTTCATAAACCATTCGGGAAAACCGTGTTCGTGCCCATTAGACTACAACAACTATTCATGGTAGGTGAATGGTTTTTAAAAACATACACCAAAACATTGAATATCTACAATTTTATTAAATTTAAAAATTATATGATAAAATTATTTATTTTTGTGAATCTATTTCATACTCTAATCCCAAATGCACTATAAAGGGGTTTGTGATAATTCCAAAGGAGACTAAACTAGAATTTGAGGATTCCACTCCATTTTATCTATGATTCGAGAATATATTTTCTCATTATATATGATATGGTTATATACAGATTCATTTTCAAACTTTCATGATTCTTTTGGATATTGAATACAATATTTGGATGTAAGGTCTTTTTCCTTAATATTTTGTTCTTCATCTGCTATTCATATTTCTATAGATCTAATCCAAATACAGACCCAATGTCAGAAGAGAACTCCACTACTGGGCTAAGGAAGGTGATATATAAAACATAAATATCGTTTTCTGCTTTATTGGGCTACCTCCCAGTATGAAAACCACTGTAATTTCAGACACAGTCATAATTTTGAATTAGTGGATAGAAATAGATGTAATTGGACCTATTAGGGTTCAATTAGGTTCTTTTGTGTAGTGTTGTTAGTAATTTCTCAAATCATGGTTACAAATTGAGTGTTCCATATGGGTTTACCCTTTTTCCGTGAAAAAAACCTAATGGGTGTGTTTTCTTGAGTTTTCCTGGTTATAGAATGAATAATTATTTTTAAATGGAATTCAATTACATTCATAGGATATGTAGTTCTTCCATGCATTGTGTCATCTTATAATGCTAAGCATTATTGGATCAATTTATTAAATGAAATTATTTGAATGATTGTTTATACCTTTATGATATGTTAAATTGAATATGATGTTAAACGATTGGGTATACCCATGTGAAGTGATTAAATGGGAATGGAATTCATTAGTAGGTATAATCATGAGATGTGACTATGTTGAAATATATTATATGAGTAGGTAGAATCATTTGGTATTGAATTGTTAAGTACTGTGAAATGGATGATGATTTTAAGGATTCCATGTAAGGATCTCCATGGATCTTGAATGCTGTAGTGGACTCCTTGGGATGAGTATGCATCCGTTCTTCTTGATTCCATGAGATTCCTTAGTCTTTGATAAATTTCATATCTGGAAATCTTGCACTCATGTAGGGAATTTCTGGATTATCAATCTTTTAGGATTCCAACCAATTATTATACATTGTTTCCACCAAGACGATCCTTGGGCTCGACAAGCTTGACTTGGTTCTGGAAAACTTGGATCTGGCATTTCGTGGTCTATCCCCTGGCATATAACATTACTGTGGAAATGTGATGTACATGATTATATAGAATGTTCAAGGTGGTATGAATTGATGGGATGAATTTAAAGGCCATTTTTTATACTTTTCATTTTGTATGTAGTTACTTTTTATTGATCTTGGAATTTTATCACAGTGACACACAAGAGGCTATTTGGTATCATTTTCTTATAGTGTATTAAATGCCATGGGAACATTATTTTATTTATGAATTCTTTTTTACCTTTTTAAATGCCACGTACATAACTTATTTTAGGTATATTTTAAATTTATATAACATTCATGATTTGTTTCGGTGGTTTCAAAAGGTTTTATTGAGAATAGGTTAGTTTTCATGAATTGGGCCAAACCGCGAGCCCAATTCCAGATTTAAAAATAAATTTTGTTTCATTTTTAACTTTTTCAATTTTTAATATGTTTTACTCATTCTAAATCCTAAATTTCCTCCCCTGATATATTTACACGACAGTTAAATTTGGACCCTTTATAAATCTGTAATCATGGGCGATTTTGGTTTTTATTTGAGAATTGGGCCAACCCTAAAGCCCATTTTCTGGTTTAAAATTGTTTCATTAATTTTTTAATATATTATTCATTATAATTTATTGTTCAGTGATTCCAACACCCTATCGACACTAAGAAGAACAGGAGCACTCCCATTTCCTTTACCCCCTCCTTAGATGTCTTTGAAATTTCGAAATAGGGGAAAACTTCATAAGCTGTCTCAAATAGTCCAGAATTAAAGAGGTAATTTCATCTCTTCTTAACTCTCTCAATTCTTGATCTTTTTCCACCATTCTAGTTCCTAAATTGCCTCCTAAATTTTTTTCGAACAACCCCTGAGTTTTGGTTGTTTTCAATTTCAGCTACTATTGTTTTTGGATTGATTAATTCATGATAATTCAAGTAAGTGATTCCATTTCTTTCTTCATTCATTTTTCTTAGGGTTTCAATAAATATGCATAGGGTTTCTTCCATTATACATGAAGTCCAAAATTTCCAGAGTGTAAGGTGTCAAAATTACAGTTTAATCATGGGTTTTATTGGTCAAATTTTCTATTTTTAGGTTTGGTGTACCCTTCTTGAGGTGTGGCGATGATGCGTTTTTTTTTTCACCCAAAGGATTCAAGGGTTTCATTTGATTTGGTAGGTGATTCTAATATTGATTCAATAATTGTGTATTAGCATGCTTTATTTATCGTAATTTCAGGTTTATATCAATTTATTATTGCTGCAGAAATTTGTTCTAATGATGTTTCTATTGCAATTGAATTTTAAATGCACATTTGGTGTGAAATTTGTTGTTTTCCAAAAAAATGTTTTATTTTTTTATTTTGGGTATGCATGATAAATACTTAGTTGTTTTTATTGACAAGTAATAAGGCTTAAAATAATTTTTATAATGTTTATCCCCTTTGTTTATTGCTTCAAAAATGGGTTTTAATTGGGTTTGTAAAGAAAGTAAAGTTTTGGTTCAACTTTTGTGTGAAAAAGATGGTTTTAGAAAGTTATCACTTATTGTTTAACATCGGGATTCCTGAAAATTGATTTGTTGTTTTAATTGAAATGTTTTGGGCTTCCTTTACTATTTTGGTAACTTAAAAGTTTGGACATAGTGTACAAGTGGGTTTCTTAATGGGTTTTACGTGCAAAACAACGCGGGATTTTGAGAAATTGTATTAGTCAAATTCAAAGTATTTGTTGTGTGTTTTAAGTCGAATAAAATTTGATAGCTACTATATTTGGTCTATGTGAACAGTAGTGCAATTTTACATTAAAATTGATAGGTGTTAAATTCTGAAATTGTTTGAGCACAAAGGGGAATCCCGATACCTGGGTAGGGCGGATGTGTACTAGTACGGTTAGTGGACCGGATGGGTTTTTTCCCTGTTTCATGGAGAATTTGGATAATGAAAACTCTAACTAAACTATTTGGATGATGATGGGGGACCACTAGGATATAGTTTTTTTCCCTACTAGTGGCTTGTTCACGAGAATGGATTTTACTATGGTTACTTTACACCGAGGTACGAGGTAAACGGGGCCCAACACTATCTAGTGCCTAGGGGTGTTCCTGATTTTGTTGCTTATTGGGTTTGTAGTATTTTCACTTGTATTTTGATGTCTTTGGAATTATATTGAAGTACCTAACATGTATATTTAAATGTGTTAACATTCCTAAAGTTTTATCTTGAAGAATGTTTTCAATTTAAAGTTTCATTTGTTGGAATTTCTCGCCGCTTTTCATTACATATAACAACTGCTTGCTTTTTCACCTTGTATTGCATGAACCATGGAATCATTGGGTGGTACACTACTGGGCTTTGGATCACGCCCTAATTACATCCTTGGGATTATGTAGACTTTTTTTTGTTGTCGAAGGTTGGGTACAGATTTTAGTTCCAGTGGTTCGGGTTTCTGGCAGGTCCTTGGTGGTGATGTCTTGTGGAGATGGCTTGAGGGTAGTGCCCCTTGCCATGGGTGTTCTTGGGGTGTGATTATTTGTTTTTTTACATTATTAATGGTCTTTAAATATATTTTTAACTTATCTAATTCAGTTCTGAAATTTTTTAAAAGATGGTTTTAGTTGAAAAATTCGGATTTGTTTAATTGAGTTTGTTTGTTGTTTAATGTTTATAAAATTGGGTTATCATTCCCAAACCAAATTTTTTGATACCCAGGAACTTGTGCCAGCCCGTGGGGATATGGAATGCCCTTCAGGCCTTGGCATGGGCCGGGTTTGGTTCCGGTTTGATGGAGACCAGATCCAGTTCGTGACAAAATAGTATCAGAGGTAGGTTGTAACACCCTAAGATTTCATAGTGTGTTACTTCTTCAAAATAAATCAATAACATTCACTACACGCAACACTGAGTTCAAAAGCACCATGAATTACCAACCAAGCTATTCAAAAGAGGATATTAATAGTATTAACTGATTTTTGAACTTTATATAATCTTTATAATTTTAGAATCCATATTATGAGACATAATTCATTTTTTTCAGATAAAAGATTTATTTTTCAAAGAATGCACTTTTACCGACTTTTAATGGTGACCCCTTTTTCAATATAATATTTTAATCTTTTATATGTTCAATTTGACTAAATAAATTAATAGGGGCATCAATACATTACAATATAACACCCCAAGATTCTACGGTATGCTTCCCTTAGAATAATGCAATAGCGTGTGTTGTACGCAACCTCGAGTCCTAACACACCACAACTAATCAAACTAGCCGTTATGAATAGTAATACCTAATTTTTGAAATTTTATAAATTTAATTTATCAAAATGGACATCATTTTTGGATTCGGAATATCGAATTTTGCCTAATGTGAAATTTTGGTATTTTTCAGATAACTTTTATATTTTGATGAATAGTGAAAATTACTATATTTTAATTAAAAACATCTTTTTTAATAAAAATAATTAATAGTGATAAATTATGAAATTGAGTTATTTTGAAGTATATTTAGAATATATTTTTACCATTTAATAAAATGTTGGTCATTGGACATAATTTCACAATTAAACCAGACATAAACAAGTGTCCATCTTTTGATAGTTATTATATCCGAAAAACACGCTTTTTGGTTTTACAGCCGGAATTAATATTAAATTAATTTCTGCCACTTCTGTGTTTTGAATTTGTAAAAATGGATTCCATATTTAAAATCAGGATTTCCAAATAGTGTAAATAGATAAATTTTATTTTTACACATTTTGAATAATTACTTCGGTAAATATTTTATGTATCATGGTTGAGGGTAAATCCGGTAAATAAGGGTAACAAAATAATATTATAATAATATTAATTTACCATAAAACGTGTTATAACCTTATTGGTGGAAACATACCCGACCATGGGCATCCTTGGGTCGATTTTGGGACCCCATGGAGCCACTTGTAATTGGTAGGGACACATTATATTAAAAATGTTAAAATAAATAAAAAAATGACATAAGCTTATATCTTTTAGAAGAACAATTTTTACATAGACCTATACATGTTGGATTTTAAATTATAAATATTCATTAGAAAGCTAAAATGATCTCCTACATAATTATATTATATTTATAATTTTTAGACATCATATAATTTAAATTATTAACGACACAGTAATGATAAATTGGTTACCTCATTAATAAATCATTTAAATAAATAATATTATAATGATTAAAATATTATCTATAACATATCCAATTCATATTTGTTGATTTTATTAAGAATATGAGTCATCTTTTCTTCGAACTCAATGATTGTTGGACCATTATAAAACTAATATCATTATATTATAAAGTAATACTTTCACTCTTTCCTAAAGATCCCCTCCTCTCCCTTATAAAAGGAGACCACTTATACTCATTTCCTCACACCTCTCAAGCCACTTGGATCATCCAAACTCTGCCCAAATAAGCTCCCTACATCCCTCTACTCCCCCTAGAAGCCTTACCTTAGGCAGAAGATACTTTAATAATCCCTTTGGTACAATCCAAAAGAAGTTACCCAAATTAAAGGTAATGGTTTCTCATAAGTTGTTTTCTTTTATTTTGCTTCTCCAACCCCTAAACTCTTTTTATTTAATTTATTTTGTATCAACACCAGTATTATAAATATACTAGGATGTTTTTATAAGAATTATTCTAACTACACTTACACACACCTCCATATAATGGATGAAAAAACATAATGTTTCTGTGATGGCAAATGAACGCCTCACGAAATGATGATTGTTCAATTACATCTTACCACCTCTCATGGTGGCCATTATGATGGCACTGTAATTAAATATGATATTAATGATATATATTTTATATATAATCTTCTGTAATTCCATTTTATATCATTCCATTATTCGTTTCATGTTGTATATACATACGATAAATTCATTTGGGGAAGTGCGGACTACCGCCCCCTTAAAATGATATGACTCGTTCATACCATACATGGAACATATAAAACATGGTGCTAATAAACATAAGTAACATATATAAAATATTATATTATACTGTAATTATAATATACCTATGTATCATTTTGTTTTAATTCCATTAATGTAAGAAATAGAAATGAAAGTAGCGTTAATGTGTACGTATGGCTTACCGTCTCCATGAACGGTGCATTTCATTTCTTACCTCTAAATGTTATGTACTATTATATATACATGTATATACTGGATATATATGATATATATGATATATATGATATATAAATCATTAATACCATTCTGGATAAAATAAACTATTGACCACATGGACAACGTGTAATTATAAGAAGTCCATTTTGACTCAAGTACCAAATATCGACAAAAAAAACGTTATTAACTTAAATGTTTATATAATGGTTATAACATGGTAATAATTGATATAATAGAAATAATAAACTTGTAAAAGGTTCTTAAGAATGTAGAAATTTACTTTATTTTATTATTCAAGATATTAAAGAAGGAACGGGTAAAGTTGGACACGAGGTAAGGGGTTTTCATCTCACTCTTTATTTCCGTGAGATTCATACCAAATTTCTACTATTACATTTTTGTGATGTATGTACTGCCCATAATTGTATTTTCTATATAATACACTTTACCTTATGTGTATTTAAATATTCATTGTATGATTCTTCTTTCATGGGTTGTATGTTTCATAAGTTACCAAATTGGTAAGGGTTAATTCCTCAATCTCATTATTATCTGAGATTGTGTTTTCTGGGAGATTTTTATCATCCAAGACCATTTTTCATAAAAATAATTTCAAAATGAAGATTTTAAGGATTTTGAAAGGTAATATTTATCAAGATCATAATTTCAATAGTTTTAAATATTTATCTTTTTATATCTTTTAATTAATGTCCATGTTTTGAAAATGATTTTTAAGGATTTATTTTTATGGACATTAATGTTTTTAAAATGTTAATTCCTTTCAATAGTTTCAAACTGGTATGGGACACTTTGATTCAAAAATGTCTTTGAATGATTTCTTTTCTAAATTGTGTGAATTTTAAATGTTTTTAATGAAAAAGGAGGTATTTCTCTCAAAAAGGTTTACAAATAATTTTCATCTATGTCAACATCCTTTGATTGATTTTAATCTTATTTGAAGTTGATTCATTATGATACAAAACATCCATATGGTATTTAATGTTTTGTGGTATGTTTGACTGTGGATGTGTTATTTTTATACCATTAATTATTTATGATGAAAGTATCGGCATTTCGTATGCTAGTTTTAATACGAATGTTTATGTTATGTTTAAACCTATTCATATGAGGAATGCATTGGACATAATAAATGACGGGGGGAGCCTGGTCTAGGTCCTCAATGCATCGGAAGGTCTCATGAGACAAACTAGTGTCTTGGCATAAGGCCTTGACAAAATTTTATTTGTAGTCTTGGCACGAGGCCTTGGCTACGTGGTGATGATAGTCTGGCATTATGCATTCCCTTAACATGAAAGTTGATATTAATATTTCATGTGATTATTCGACTAGTAGAATATCCATGTGAGTAAGTAAATGGAATTATTTGATATTACTTTTTCCATATTATGATGAATATAATGTTTATTAAGGCTTTTTTTAGTTATAAATTTCCTTAAGTGCTTATGTTTTCTTGAATCTGAGCTCACACCTTTCAATGTTTTATTTTTTCCCAGGATCCCAAGAAATGTATTGTGATTCATATACAGGGTTAAGCCAAGGGAATAATGGTGTTCTCAAAGCAATATCTATGTTGTATTCTATGACTTAAATTATAATGTAATGTTCATGTATGTAATCTATTTTCCAAGACTGCTAAACTGATCGGTCCTTCAGTACTTGATTCCTTGTAATCATGCCAATGTATTAAAATAATGCACCGACTCTGGGTAACTGGGGTCGGGGCGTTACAGTTGGTATCCGAGGAAGTTTAGCAATAACCTTGGAAACTAGATTTAGATAAACTCTGATTAGAGCACATAGCCCTAAGATAGACTTTGAGGATTAGTATATAAGAACATCCTAGAATTTTGGTATTGTAGACATTTTTTTATTTTTCCGAGCAATACATCCCTGTCTGGATACGAGCAGGTAGAGGCGGCTCTAGCATAGATGTACCTGGGGGTTAAACCGTAAAACACTGCTTTAAGCTAGACTCGAACGGGAACTGGTGCATGACAAAGGGCCTTGCTACACTCTTGGTTACGACACTCCTGGGGGATATGTTTAGGATAATTCTCATTTATTTTCAAACCATTATGAAGAGCTCCTGAGTATATACTTAGTTGAAGAAAATATTTTTTTATGCTTATGGATTATATCCATAAACTGTTCAATTTACATTAGGTATTTTACATGTTTGTAATTATGAATTGAAATTCATAAATTGACCAAGTGTATTCCATTTTATAGAAATGGCGCCCAGTAGAAGGAATGAGAACTTCAGCAGTACCTATGATCCAACGAGTAAGAAGGATCATATCTTTCATGGTCTTAAGCCAGAATTAAGAAGGGAAATAGTCTCCCACGTACTCTCATCATATGATGGAATAATGTCATGTGTTAAGAATATAAGTAAAGAATTCATTGAGTCCTATGGATTTGAAGGGAAGAAAGAGATGAAAAGGATGGAAGATAGAATAGTGGATAAAGGGAAGAAGGGAAAGAAGGATTTTACCATATGTGATAATTGTGGAAAGAAGCACCTTGGTAAATGCCTGAAGAGAATGGGAGTTTGTTATAAGTGTGGAGAAAAAGGACACAAAGTACGTGACTGCAAAGATATGAAAAAGATTTCAAATTTGCAATGATTCATCTACAAGAAGTTTGGACACTACGCAAATCAATGTTCAAATCATCAGACTATGCGACAAATGATTCTATTGGATAATAATCATGTTATGATACTACCACAGATGAAAAGGAATGACTAGTGCTCTTATGTTTTTATCTCATTTGAGTGTGGTATCAACAATTTACTGGTTAATATAATTATGGAATACATAAGGACTATACTATAGAACTATTTTGAGATTGTGTGGAACAAAGTAAAGTGGCTCAATAGCAGGTTAATTTTTTTTGGAAAATATATGGTTGAGATAAATATAAAATATAATATGGTTCAAATAATGAGGTATTGATTTTGGAATAAGATATGGTTGATTTGAATAATTTATATTGGATATTAATTAATAACTTTTTGGAGTTTACATCATTTTTGGAAAGAAGGAGTATATCCAGTATTCCATAATGAATAAGGGAGCATGAACACAGTCAATATAGTTTTATAATTAATGAATACATGATGAAAGTGTTCAGATGTTATTAATTGGCAAAAATGTTCATTATTGTGTTTATCTTCCTCATAAGTTTTGGACATGGATAGAAGTATTTTGAATAATTCTAGTTTGAGAATATTTTTGGATATTTATAAAAAGGACAACACGCAGACCGTGTGACATCCCATCGCGTCGGACAAGGCTGTGGGAATCGAACCCACAACCACAGTGCTATTGGGATTTACCGCCTCCCACTGGACTACGTGAAGCCCATAGATTTTATAATGTTTATTTTTTTTAAGGGTCTGATATGTGAATTATAAATTCATTATATTTTGGACCATATACGATTAGGAAAAATAAAGTATTTTTGAGTTGTATTATCTTTTAGAGTGAAGAATGAATTTGTGGTAGAACTTAGTTAAAAGATGATACTCTACTTTTCAAGTATATATTATTCTTCTTCTCTTATTCAATGATGAAATTAATTCTTTTACCTTAGTGAAGGGATCTTAAAACAAAAAAAATGTGTTATCCTAATACCATATGTTTTGCTGAACTGATGGTATTTTAAATCATCATAGATTGATGAATTTAAGTCCCTCAATTTTACACATGTTTGTGATTGATGACATCAATCAATACCTATAAATATTTTCGTTTTTCTTCTAATTATACATCTCTAATTTCCACCAATGTTCTCCTAATCAAGATCATGATTTGGTTGTGACCCTTTCATTTCTTTTTTCCTCTTATTAAGACTAAATTTTATTAAAACAATTTCCAATGTGGGTTTTCCCACAAAGATATTTTCTAAAATTCAACCATTACTTTCAAAGAACAATATCAAATTGCGGGGACGCATTTTTTTGAAAGGGGGAAGAATGTTACACCCCATTATTTCATAGTGTGTTACTTCTTCAAAATAAATCAATTACTTTCACTACACGCAACACCGAGTTCAAGAGCACCATGACTTACCAAACAAGCCGTTCAAAAGAGGTTATGAATAGTATTAACTGAATTTTGAACATTATATAATCCTCATAGTTTTAGAATTTATATTATGAGACATAATTCATTTTTTTAGATAAAATATTTATTTTTCAAAGAAAGCACTTTTACCGACTTTTAAAGGTGACCACTTTTTAAATCTAATATTTTAATCTTTTATATGTTCAATTTGACTAAATAAATTAATAAGGGTATCATAACATTACAATATAACACCCCAAGCTTCTAGGGTATGTTTCCTCTAGAATAATGCAATAGCGTGTGTTGCACGCAACCTCGAGTCCTAACACACAACAACTAATCAAACTAGCCGTTATGAATAGTAATACATAATTTTTGAAATTTTATAAATTTCATTTATCAAAATGGACTTTATTTTTGCATTCGGAATATCGAATTTAGCCTAAGGTGAAATTTTGGTATTTTTCGGATAACTTTCATATTTTGATGAATAGTGAAAATTACTAAATTTTAATTAAAAACATCTTTTTTAATCAAAATAATTAATAGTGATAAATTATGAAATTGAGTGATTTTGAAGTATATTTAGAATATATTTTTACCATTTAATACAATTTTGGTCATTGGACATAATTTCACAATTAAATCGGACACACACAAGTGCCCATCTTTTGATAATTATTATATCCTAAAAACACGCTTTTTGTTTTTACAGCGGGAATTAATTTTAAATTAATTTCTGCTGCTTTTGTCTTTTGAATTTGGAAAAATGGACTCCATATTTATAATCAGGAAGTCCAAATTCTTTAAATAGGTATCTTTTAGTTTTACACATTTTGAATAATTATTTCGGTAAATATTTTATTTTCCATGGTTAAGGGTAAATCTAGTAAATAAGGGTAACAAAATAATATTATAATAATATTAATTTACCCTAAAACGTGTTATAACCTTATTGGTGGACAAATAATCGACCATGGTCATCCTTGGGTCGATTTTGGGACCCAATGGAGCCACTTGTAATTGGTAGGGACACATTATATTAATAATGTTAAAATAAATACAAAAATGACATAAGCTTATATCTTTTAGAAGAACAATTTTTACCTAGAGCTATACATGTTGGATTTTAGATAATAAATATTCATTAGAAAGATAAAATGATCTCCTACATAATTATAGTTTATTTATAATTTTTAGACATCAAATAATTTAAATTATTAATGACACAATAATGATGCAATGTTTACCTCATTAATAAATCATTTAAATAAATAATATTATAAGGATTAAAATATTATATAAACATGTCCAATTCCTATTGTTTGATTTTATTTCGAATATGAGTCTTTTTGGATTCTACCTCAATTATTTTTGGACCATTATAAACCGAATATCATTATATTATAAAGTAATACTTTCACTCTTCCCTAAAGAGCCCCTCCTCTCCCTTATAAAAGGAGACCACTTCTTCTCATTTCCTCACACCTCTAAAGCCACTTTTCTCGTCCAAACTCTTCAAAAATAAGCTCCCTACATCCCTCTACTCCCCCTAGAAGCCTTACCTTAGGCAGAAGATACTTCAAGAAGTCGTTTGGTTCAAACCAAAGGAAGTTACCCAAATTAAAGGTAATGGTTTCTCTTAAGTTGTTTTCTTTTATTTTTCTTCTCCAACCCCTAAAATATTTTTATTTAATTTATTTTGTATCAACACCAGTATCCTCAATATAATATGATGTTTTTATAAGAAGGATTCTGACTACACTTACACACACCTCCATCTAATAGATGAAAAAACATAATGTTTCTGTGATGGCAAACGAACGGCTCACGAAACGATGATTGTTCAATTACATCTTACCACCTCTCATGGTGGCCATTATGATGGAACTATAATTAAATATGATATTAATGATATATATTTTATATATAAGCTTCTTTAATTCCATTTTATATCATACCATTATTCATTTCATGTTGTATATACGTACGATAATTTCATTTGAGGAAGTGCTAACTACCGCCCCCATAAAATTATATGACTCGTTCATACCATACATGGAACGTATAAAAGATGGTGTTAATGAAGTTAAGTAACATATATAAAATAATATATTATACTGGAATTATAATATACCTATGTATCATTTTGTTTTAATTCCATTAATGTATGAAATAGAAATGAAAGTAGCGTTCATGCGTACATACGGCTTACCGTCTCCATGAACGGGGCATTTCATTTCTTACCTCTAAATGTTATGTACTATTATAAATACATGTATATACTGGATATATATTATATATATGATATATATGATATATATGATATATAAATCATTAATACCATTATGCATATAATGAACTATTGACCACATGGACAACATGTAATTATAAGAAGTCCATTTTGACTCAAGTACCAAATATCGACAAAATAAACGTTATTAACATAAATGTTTACATAATGGTTATAACATGGTAATAATTGATATAATAGGAATAATAAACATGAAAAAGGTTCTTAAGAAATTAGAAATTAACTTTAGTTTATTATTTAGGATATTAAAGAAGGAAGGGGTCAAGTTGGACACTAGGTAAGGGGTTTTCATCTCACTCTTGATTTCCGTGAGATTCATGCCAAATTTCCACTATTAACTTTTGTGTGATGTATTTTCTGCCCATAATTGTATTCTCTGTGTAATACAATTTACCTTTTGTCTATTTACAAATTCATTGTATGATTCCTCTTTCATGGGTTGTATGTTTCATATGTTGCCAAATTGGTAATGGTTAATTCCTCAATCTCATTATTATCCGAGATTGTGTTTGCGGGGAGATTTTTATCATCCATGACCATTTTTCATAAAAATGATTTCAAAATGAAGATTTTAAGGATTTTGAAAGGTACTCTTTATCAAGATCAGAATTTCAAATGTTTTAAAGATTTATCTTTCTAAAACATTTAATTAATGTCCATGTTTTCAAAATGATTTTTAAGGATTTATTTATATGGACATTAATTATTTTAAAATGTTAATTCGTTTCAAAAGTTTCAAAGTGGTATGGGACACTTTGATTCAAAAATGTCTTTAAATGATTTATTTTCTAAATTGTGTGACTTTTAAATGTTTTTCATGAAAAACAGGGTATTTCTCTTAAAAAGTTTTACAAATCATTTTCATCTATGTCAACATCCTTTGATTGATTTTAAGCTTATTTGAAGTTGATTCATTATGATACAAACCTTCCATATGGTATTTAAGGTTTTGTGGTATGTCTGACTGTGGATGTGTTATTTGTATACCATTCATGGTTTATGGTGAAAGTATTGACATTTTGTATGCTAGTTTTAATACGAATGTTTATGTTATGTTTAAACCTATTCATATGAGGAATGAATTGGACTTAATAAGTGACGGGTGGAGCTCGGTATAGCTCCTCGATGCATTGGAAGGTCTCATGGGACAAACTAGTGTCTTGGAACAAGGCCTTGAAAAAATTTTATTTTTAGTCTTGGCACAAGGCCTTGGCTACGTGGTGATGATAGTCTGGCATTATGCATTCCCTTAATATGAAAGTGGTTATTGATATTGCATGTGATTATTCGACTAGTAGAATATCCATGTGAGTAAGTAAATGGAATTATTTAATTTTACTTTTTCCATATTATGATGAAGTTCATGTTTATTAAGGCATTTGTTTTAGTTATACATTGCCATAAATGCTTATGTTTTCTTATAAAAGTTTCCGCTATATTGTTATCCTTACTGAGCATCTGAGCTCACCCCTTTCAATGTTTTATTTTTTCCCAGGATCCCATTAAGTGTATTGTGATTCATATATAGGGTTAATCCAAGGGAATAATGGCGTTCTCAAAGCACTATCTATGTTGTATTCTATGATTTAAATTATAATGTAATGTTCATGTATGTAATCTATTTTCCAAGACTGCTATACTGATCAGTCCTTCGGGACATGATTCCTTGTAATCATGCCAATGTATTAAAATAATTCTCCGACTCTGGGTAATTGGGGTCGTGGCGTTACGTAGGTTCTGGTTAACTTTTTGGGTCATGTTATTTAGGGAATAGTCAAGATAGTCTAGAGTTAGTATTGTTGGTACATGGTAGTTTATTTATGGGTAGTGTTCCTGATAACCACACCTCATGATGAGATTCGAGTCACTAGTGGAAGTCAGGATATTTATATGTCCTTTGGTTTTCTTGGTTTGACGATGGTTAGGGGAAATGAAAAGAGAGTTGGGTTAATGGTCTTAGTGAGCTCTCAAGGCCTGGCATGCCATGTGGATCCAGGGATATTCCATAGAATAGTCTCTGTGACAGTGAAGTGATTGGAAAATGGCTGCCAACCATATTTCCTGTCATCCACTGAAACTAGTTTCCTCTCGCATTGTTTTGTGCTTTAGTTTTGAAATCTTGGAACTTTGGTTTTAATGTGACTTGGATTTACAAAACATAATGTTTCTGTGAAATATTTTTCAAATAAAGAGGGAATTATTTGGTTTATGAAATGGAGGAACTTAATTTTTAGAATTATTTTGAAATGGAAAATGGTGTGCTTATATCTGTTTTGGAAGTAGGAACTATATTGAAGTTGGTTTTGAAATGTGTTTCCAATAGATTTTTTTAAAAAAAACAAATATTGTTTTAATGTAATGAGATGTTTTGAAATTTATATGACTATCTTGAAATTGAGTTCTTTTCTATATGGTTGGGTATTTCTGAAATTTTTTGTAAGATGTTAGTTGGGATTTGGATCTCGTGGTTAGCGGTTTTGAGAGAAAGGATGTGTTGGTTAACCGTTTTGGTTTTGAAAATTGGAAGGATTTTTTTTAACTTATTGTATTTTCGTGAGAAACCACATTCATGGGGTTATATGGGAAGATGGATTGTTGATGGCATGACTAGATGAGTTTCGAGACGGATATGAGGAGGGTTCCCGGTGTGGCACAAAAACATGCATATGTGAGGCCCACGGGGTACCATTGGTGGATACGCTTACCACTAAACCATTTGTTTTCAATGAAATGGTTTTAACGAAACACATTATGTCTTCATGAATTGTTTGGTATGGTTTATATTATGTGTTTTTGGAAAATATTGATGTTTTTGGATGTTTTGAGTCCAAGTACACCTCCTGTTTGAACTATGTTTTGGGTTTTGGGTTTGGTCAGTATGTTGTGTTGTAGGGACGGTTAGTGGTCTCTTTGGAGAAATGTTTTGGGACACCTTTACAATGGTTCCATACATGTGTTTGGATCTGGTTTGTGGTACATCTTCACCAATGGACTATCTGGGTTGGGTCCTTGGGTTTAATCTTTGGATAAGGTACACCCCCATTAAAGGTTAGTGCAAAACAGAAGTACAACCCAGATTGTTTTGCCGTTTGAGGACCCTCCAGTTGATCAATATAAGAAATCATTTTCATGTGATTTTTAGATTGAGTATACACTCATTCCTTTCATTGATTTTTAGATCCTATTTTAATGGGAGAGTGCTCGTGGAAGGTTGAAAGAGACCTTAGTTTTTTATGTTTCCTTATTCGTCGAAGGTGGATGTGGTCTAGGGTTGTTATTGTGGATGAGTGTTTCGATGGAGTCTAAGAGGGCATATGGGTTCATCAAAGTTTCAATGATGAATGAGCTCATGTTAAACTACTGGTGTCAGAAATATGGTCACAATTGGATATTGTAGCCACTTTCTAGAATTGTGGGTTGTTTGGGGATGTTGTATAAGGTCCCACTATATGCATTGTTTACATCAGTCACAATGGTCATGTTCGGTGATTCCTTATGATGTCATGTGCTCGATTGACCGTATAGGTGAAAGTTTTGAAATCCTCCTAGAGTCCCTATTTTGTTAGGCGAATTTATCCTTTGAAAAAACATCAAAATAAAGCATTTTAGAAGAAGGTGATGGTAGGTGTTCTTTACATCTATTGTTTATCACCTGAAGAAACAAAGAATGATGTGTGTGCATCTTCTTATCCCTTGTTTCAGTGAAATATTTGGATAGGGTAAAGTGAGTTTGGAATTTGTTATGTCTAGACAACTTATCTTGGGTTGCGGTGTAGTTTTTGGTGGCACCAAAAGAATAATTCTCATTCAGTGGGTTTCCAAATATTAACTATGAGGCCAAAGATGCTTCAATCATTTGACCTCCCGCCATAGGTCTCGGAGAGAAGCTGGCTCGTAGTCAAGGGAAATCACAGGGTCATTTAAACCCTTATTCAAATTCCAATCCTAAATATGAAAGATAGGAAGAGTTTAGACCTCTGTATCATCATCTTTCTTATGTTGTTCACATTTTGTGGAAATAGGTGGAGGGCCTTGTACCCATGTCATCGACCAATATCATTCCCTCCCCCATTGGATTCCTTTGAGTCTTTGGTGAATGGTCGGAAATTTGGCTAGAAAAGCTAAGCACATGGTTTTAAAAGGATTAAGAATGATTGTGTGACTGAAATCCATGCAGGAAGATTGATCATCATAGTTAGTTCATGGTTTCACAAATTGCGCGGACTAACTGTTCGACCTTCCCAAATCATGAAATTTTTGTGTTTTTCTATAGCAGCCCATTCTAGTTTGTTAAGATGGTTGGTTCTTATGGTGGGGAGCGTATTTGTGACCCCCGTACCAGTAAAATAGATTTATGCATGGTTTTGTCTTGGTGTAGATATTCTCGTTCAATGATATATTGCTACCAGCATCTTCCTTGAAAAAAAATTTGGACTAGAGAGCACCCTATGGTTTAGTTAAAATAAGGTATGTGTAACCTTGTTCAAAGTTGTTATTCATTTGGGTGAATTTCTTGGGACTTGTTTAGATAGTGTTTGAGGAGTTTTTTTTGAGATAATTTATGAATTTGATTGATCCATTCAGGAGAGCGGTGTACGTTTTGGTTGTGAGAGTAATTCTTCCTTAATTGATCACTGGAGGTGTTTTGACCTTTGGGGGTGAAACCTGGCAAGGGTGTACCTGTTGGTTTCTCAGTTGGGTTTGGTTGTTGCTTTGACCTTGATGTGACATTCCAGGATGGAAAGTTTTCAAGGTGGGGAGAATTGTCACGTAAATAACTTATTTTAGGGTTATGTTAAAATTATTTTCCATTCATGAATTGTTTTGGTGGTTTCAAATGGTTTTATTGAGAATAGGTGAGTTTTCATGAATTGGGCCAAACCGCGAGCCCAATTCTAGATTAAAAAATAAATTTTGTTTCATTTATAACATTTACAATTTTTAATATTTTTTACACATTCTAACTCCTAAATGTCCTCCCCATATATATTAACACCACAGTTAAATTTGGAGCATTTATAAATCCATAATCAGGGGGGATTTTGGTTTTTATTGTAGAATTGGGCAAACTCGAAAGCCCATTTTTCAGTTTTAAATGTTTTCTTTGATTTTTTAATATCTTATTCATTATAATGGATAGTTCTGTGATTCAACCTCCCTCTCTACCCTATGAAGCCCAGGCCCGCTCCCATTTCCTTTACACCCTCCTTAGAGGTCTTTGAAATCACGACATATGGAAGAACTTCATAAGGTGTCTCAACTCGGCCATAATTGAAGAGGTAATTTCATCTATTCTTAACTCTCTCAATTATTAATCATTTCCCTCTATTACATTTCCTAAATTACCTCCTAAATATTCTTAGAACAACCCATGAATTTTGGCTTTTCTCAATTTCATCTTCTATTGTTTTTGGATTGATTAATTCAGGATACTTCCAGTAAGTGAGTCCACTTCTTTCTTTGTTCAGTTTTCATAGGGTTTCAATCAATATGCTTAGGGTTTATTCTAGTATACATGAAGTACCAAATTTCCAGAGGGTAATGTGTCAAAATTAATGTTTAACCTTGGGTTTTATTGGTCCAATTTTCTATTTTGAGGTTTGATGTACCCTTCTTGAGGTGTGGCGGTGGTGCGTTTGTGTTTTCGCACAAGGGATTCAAAGGTTTCATTTGATTTGGTATGTGATTCCAATTTTGATGCAGTCATTGTGTATTAGCATGCTGTATTTATCATATTTTCAGGTTTATATCAATTTAATATTGCTTCAAAAATTGGTTCTAATTATGTTTCTATTACAATTGAATCATAAATGCACATTTGGTGTGAAATTTGGGGTTTTCCAAAGAAATGTTTATTTGTTTATTTTTGGATGCCTGATAAATACAAAGTTGTTTTTATTGACCTGTAATAAGGCATAAAATAATTTTTATAATGTTTATCCCCTTGGGTTATTACTTCAAAAATGGGTTTTAATTGTGTTTGTAAATAAAGTGATGTTTTAGTTCCACTTTTGTGTGAAAAAGAAGGTTTTATAATGTTATCACTTCTTGTTTAACATGGGGATGACCAAAAATTGATTTTTTGTTTTAATTGAAATGTTATGGGATGCTTTTACTGTTTTGGTAACTTAAAAGTGTAGACATAGTGTACAAGTGGGTTTTTTAATGGGTTTTGTGTGCAAAAATAACACAAGATTTTGAGAATTTGTTTTATTCAAATTCAAAGTGTTTATTGTGTGTTTTAAGAGGTATAAAATTCAATAGCTACTGTATTTGGTTTATATCACCAGTAGTGGTTTTTACATTAAAATTGATATGTGTTAAATGCTGAAATTGTTTGAGCACAATCGGGGAAGCCCGGGTACCTAGGTGGGGCGGATGTGTACTAGTACGGCTAGTGGACCTAATGGGTTTTGTCCCTATTTCACAAATTATTTTGATAAAAAAACACTAACAAAACTATGTGGATGATGATTGGGGACCACTAGGTTATGGGTATGTTCCCTACTAGTGGCTTGTGCATGAGAATGGATTTTAATATGGTAACATTACACCGAGGTACGGGGTACATGGGGCCCGAGACTCTCTAGTGCCTAGGGGTGTTCTCGATTTTGTTTCTCATTGGGTTTGTAGTATATTCCCTTGTATTTGGGTGTATTTGGAAATATATTGAAGTAGATAACATGCCTATTTAAATGTTTTAACATTATGAAAGTTTTATTTTGACGAATGTTTTCAATTTAAAGTATCATTTCTTAGAATTTGTCGCCACTTTTGATTACATATTAAAACTGCTTTCTTTTTCCCTTTGTATTTCATGAACCTAGAAATCATTGGGTGGTATCCAATTGGCCTTTTTCTCACACCCGAATTACACCTTTTGGTGTAAGTAGACTTGGTTTTTTGTTGTCGTAGGTTGGGTACAGATTTTAGTTCCAGTGGTTCGGGTTTCTGGCAGGTCCTTAGTGGTGAAGTCTTATGGAGATGGCTTGAGGGCAGTTCCCCTTGCCATGAGGGTTCTTGGGATGTAATTATTTGTTTTTTTAGATTTGTAATGGTGTTTAAATATATTTTTAACTTATTTAATTCAGTTCTGAAATTTTTTAAAAGATGGATTCAGTTGAAAAACCCAGATTTTTTTTATTGAGTTGGTTTGTTGTTTAATGTTTATAATATAGGGTAAATCATTCTCAAACCAAATTGTTTGATACCCAGGCACTTGTGCCAGCCTGTGGGGATAGGGAACACCCTTCGGGCCTTGGAATGGGCTGGGTTTGGTGTCGGTTTGAGGGTGACCAGATCTGGTTCGTGACATTACATACACTACATATCTTTATATATTTAATACCAAGGAATTGTATAGATAATTGGAGGTTTTCTACTCGGATTTTATCTCACACCATGTTTGGGCCTCCCTCTAGGACCCAAGCAGATTATATTGTCACATGTATTGAAAAGAGAAATCACTCTAATAATTGTTATTTATCTTTGCATTAGAGATGTTGTCCAAGGGTCCATGATGCGAGTTGTAATGCTACTAGGACACATTTTTGTATTTTTGGTTGTATTGGATTCTTGTATTTTACTATACTAATGTAACCCATTTCCGATGTTTTCTAGATAGATGTATCATCTCCATAATGGTATATGAGACACTTCAATCATTGATATATGTTCCTTCATTTTTTACATTTTAGTTGTTTTCATATGGTTTCTACTTTTTAAATATACTGGTTATTAACTTTTCACTATGATATACTCTTGTAAGAGGACATGGTCTCACCAATGATAGACCTAGTCCCTCACTAGTTGTCATTTGCGTCTTGAATTTTTGGAAATGTGTTTGAGTCCTTTTAACCCACCAAGCTTGGGGCACTATTTAGTGGCTTCCGAGTTTGGGACATTATACTAAGTGTATTCATAAAACCCAGAAACAATTTAGATTATGAATGTTTGTTTCCAAGTTTCCTCCATCCATGAAGTAGAAGGTCAATGTATATTTGATCTATAGTTTTTTTCTTCTAAAATTGATGATTTAAAGAATATATATTTTTTGTTTATTAATGTTTGGAGAGATTTTATAAAATCCACGAAGATGGTGATATTTGTGACAGCATGACACTTTATGGAAGAAGTGTGATATAAATAGGTTGAAATTATTTACTCTATGTGATTCTCATATAAGGTTAATATTACTAATCATATGTTAATACACTCGACTAGAATTATTTGAAATAGCTTCATGAACATTGAGAAAATCAAAGTGAACATGTAAAAATAGAATGTTTATAGAGATATGTTATTTTTTTGGAATTAATGTATGAGTGTACTACTTTTGTCAAGCAATATTGTTTCTACCACATTCATAAAGGCTCTTATATACAAGCATTGTAGAGTTTGAAAATCCATGCATGAATTTAAATATTTTTAAATATTAAATTAATGTAATGTATTAAACAAGAATATTAATAATTTTCCACACATTAATTCCTTTATAATAGAATATGTGAGAATATAATGAGGATAAAATTCATTCGTGTAATTACATGAAGTCATATTCTTGATGAAAACTAGAAGTTTAGATTAAATCGTTATGAAGAAAAAGAATAATTATAATTTAATGTAATTTGTAAATGATTGAGGTGTCGAAAGCATAGTGAAAAAGTTATTATAATAACATGAATAACATGATTCATGATATCAGTATAAGTTGTTCCAAATATATTATTTTAATCTGCATATGACTATAGTGATTTGAACTATGTGTTTGTACAATGTAGTGTGAAGGACTGATAGTGACCTAAAAAGATATCTATGTTAGCTTAGGTGAAATAATTTGTTGATAATAATTATCAAAAATATTTTATGATTATATTGAGTGAGTATAATTGTAATTTTTATCATCTATTTATTCATATCATCATAAAAGAATAAAAAGTTTATAATCTTTATGATCATTCTATTGATCATTCTGATAATTATATGAGTTGTTAGAAAACTCATATATTCAACCTATTCTAAATAATATTGGGATGACATCCATGAAGTGTTATTGATTACATAAAGTGGTAGTTGAACAACTATAATGAAGGTGATCAGGGATAAACATTTTGGTAATATAAAAGATTAGAGTGTATAATCTTGTCATGAATCAAAATTTTAACACTGTGTTAGAAATAATAATTTTTTGATTTTTTGTTTGTAAGGATTCATTGAAGAACTGGAAGGATCCAGTATGAATGTATGGTTGTGAGACTGATGTTGAATTTTTTCAAGAGACATCTTCAATTGGCAGGAGCCGATATAAAGAAATTGTTGTAATAAATCTAGAGAATCACATGAGACCAATAATTTTGGAGATTGTATGATAGAATTTTTGAGAGAGAGTTTTAGTTATACCATTATGAATATGAATATTATGAAATAGATATCACACATTCAGATCGAACACTACTTGATTAAGATATTGTTAGTGGATAATTTCAGTCCCACATATGAACTGAACATAATAAGGACGATGTCACCAATATTTGTGTTGAACCTTATAATCATAAAAAGTTACATTCTTTATTTACATTTTATATTCCATGTGGTGCGACTATTTTCAAATATAGTCATGATCAACTCACCATAACAGGAGCCACTAGTACAGAAACAACAGTATTCAATGTTTCCCATTATCAGTTATAAAAAATAATGATAATGATTATACTTTTTTCAGTCCTAACTACAAATGAAAATAAATGTAACCATTATTATTGATAAAAACAATTATAAAGATTTACCCTTTACTAAATTTTTTATCACTCATAATGGATAATCATTATCAGTTCTTTATTTAGTGTTGATAATGGGTACCCTTTATCATTGATTTCTTAGCACTGATAATGGATAACCTTTATTAGTGACTTATTTAGTGCTGAAAAAAGAATCAATATATAACATACTTTGTATATAAATAGTTATATAATATTATATATGGTATAAATATATGTAAATAGATAAAATATATTTATATTTAATCATTTATACTTTATGTAATATAAATTTTAAATTAAAATTATATAATTTTAAATATATATATATATATACTTTAATTTATATAATATAATTTGTTATTAATATATATTGACTCATATTTTTTATTGGTGTCTAATATATGCACATATTGACCCAATCAAATACACACATATTTATATGCACCTATATATCTATATTTATGTGTGCTGAAATAATGAGGGTTTAATACATTGATGTACATAAAATACATGTGTGTTTGTGTGTTTATTTGTGTATATATGTGTGTATATGTATTCATGTTCATGTGTATGTGTGTGTATGTGTATGTTTATGTGCATGAATATATGCATGTAAATGTGTATATGTGTATATGTGTATGTTTATATGTGTAATAGCTGGATACATATAGGGTTTGTTTTGGTACACCAATATATCTCACATAGGTATGTTTACAAAATTTTTATGGATTTATGTAAATAATAATATTTTAAAACATAATTATTATTTTTTAAATATATTTAATAATTTTATATTTTATATATACAATTACTATAATATATAAATCCATGTAATTAATTAGTAATAATACCTTGTCTATAAATTAGAAAATTTAAATATATTTACGTATAAATACTAGATTTCAGAGGTTAATTTTAACATTTTATAAATAATTATATATTGAAGAAAAAATTTAATGAAGATATTTATATTAATTAATCTATTAATCATTTATTATAAAAAAAATTATTTGTTTGTATTATGAAAAACATTTTTAATTATAATTGAATTTATCAAATGTATCTAATAATTAATTATATTTATTCATTTTAAATATTCATTCAATATTTTTATTAAGTGATTTAGTAATTTGTAAATTTTTATAATATCAATACATTTATTCATAATATTTGTGGAAATATAAATATCATTTCCTACTAAAATATTTATTATAATATAAATTATTATATTAAAAAAATTATAATATAAACAATTTTCATAATATTATTACATATATTATAATATAATACTTTTATCATTATATTAACACATTTATTAATATATTTTAAATAAATAAAATTTTTAATTTTGGTAATATTTGGTAATTGATTTATTTTTTACGCATTAATTATTATAAATTAATTTTCTTTTTTCAAAATTTACTTTTATAAAATAAATAATTTATTATAGTTTTTACATTTAATTTTTTTATTATTTATCACTATTAGATAAAACTTTATTATCCATAATTTTTAATTTTTAATTTGTTTAATTATTGATTTTATCAGATTTATTAATATTTTTAACTTAATTTGTATCATTCATTTATTTTTTATTTTTTAAAATTTTTATTATTGAAATTTATTCAATTTATTTATATATTTTACATGCATAATGGTAATTTAATAGTCTTTATGAATCATTATTATTAATCTCTTATAATGGTACAATTTATCAGTATTAATTTAGAATTGATTAATTTGGTCATTATCAAATCTAAAATGAGTTGATATGTATGACCTTTATCAACAGTTTTACTTTTAGTGCAAATAAACATTATATTTTTCAATGATTTTATAAGGTTTGATAAATAATCATCCAATATTTGAGACAAAAAATAACAAATATTCCACATTACTCAAGTTTTTCAAGATCTAGCAGAATATGTTGTTTGCTACATTCTCTTATGAATCTATCACGTGAATCAACCCACAAAACCAATGGTATGTTATTCATGACTAATTTTTAATAATTCTTGAATATTTATTTTGGTTTTTTGTTTTTCTTCTCATTTTCTTGATGTTTGAGTGCTTTTTTTCATGATTTTTTGGTTCCTTCTCATCTACTCGATGTTTTTCCCATATAATAGTTAATTTTGTATTGTTACTCTAAATATTTAGTGGTTAAACTATCAATCATGTATTATTACCCCCAAAATAAAAGTTATAAGTTTTATATAATACATTTTGTGGGAATGGAATCCTAATAGAGTTATGAGAAGTTATTTACCATGTTGGCTGAGGTAAATCTCCACGAATCGAAATAGTTGATGAAAAAATGATTTCCCCACTATAGAATTTTTTCAATAACCCCATAATCTATGTGATTTGATAAAAATATAATACAAAGGGAGCTAGCCCATGCTCGAGTCCTACGATACTTGGATACTGCTCATATTATAATAATGACTATTCAAATCCATTGCTTAACTAGGGAATAATCATGTAATTTTAGGTTCATTGATCCCCCTTTTCGGATTCAATAATAATCTTTCTCATGTTTGTCTTATTGTCATGTGGGTACACTAATAGGGGTCACTGATTTTGGTTTTGGCTTTATGTCTTATTATTCGCATGATTAAGAAAAATTGATGCTCTTTGATCAAGAAACAACCCATGAATCTTAAGGATTGTGTGTCGAAAGTGTCTCGATGGGGATGCACCCCTTTATTGTGGAATAGAACTTAAAAAAGTTGTATTCAACTGCAAAACTACACCATCAATAGTTGGTATCAAATCCCTCTCTGGTCATTTATCCCCAATTGGGGGGGGGGGTTAATTTCCCTTCAATGTGCTTCTGTGTGGGATGAGAACCTGATCGATTTTGACCACTAAATGTAGGAAACATGTGGAATAAACATCATGGATAAATTCGCATGCTAGTGATGACTGACCGTGAATGTGGTAGTTTCCCCAACAAATGTGGGGTTAGCTAGGGTGATGACATGGGTGGGCCATACATGGGCATGATGTGGTGTGGGTGAACCAGGAACAAATTGGATGGGTAGACATTAGCAAGCCAATGTGGGATGGAGGTCTGCTGGTGAAGGTGGACTAGACACTGCCACTATAGGTTGTTGGTAGGGCCATTGGTTCATTCCACAACCCAAAATACAGGAGACTCGGGGACATTTGTAGTTCCCAAAAGCACTAGAATATTTGGTCAATTAAATTTGGATCCATTGGAACATGTATTAGCATTTAGGGCCTTCTATTCATCTTTCAATCCATTAGTCCTTTGATTAATGTAATGGGTCCCCCTTTATCAAAATTTTAAATGGTGTCATTCCATTTTCTTACATATAGGGTCTTGACCCCATACCATTTCGAAATATATACATAAATCCTCATGATAATGATTATATATAATAATATAAAAATAATTTCTAGGATCAAAATTATTTTAAAATAGTTTTGATAATTTGAATATCGATATTCTAAAGGATATATAATAATATTTTTAATAGATTTTGAAATTAATAGTTTAAAAAATATGTTCTAATAATTATTATATATAAATTTAAAATATAATGAAAATAATTTAATATAATATATTAACTCTAATTCTATATTTTATTTTCTAAATTAAATATATACTCATTTTAATTAATTTATATAATCCACAATAAGACACATATTTACTTTTATATATTATTTATATAATTCATATTTTATCTATGATATCATTCTGACGCACATGTTGTATATCATATAGATTTTTTTAACATATAATTTATTTAAATATTGAAATAAAAATAAATGGATGATTTGGAAATAATATTGTTATTTTGAAATCTAGTGAAAAATGTAATGACCCCACCCCCAGTAGGCTAGATATGGTACCTTATATTATTAAATTGGTATGATGAACAAGTGATCTCATCCCAAATAACCATAATTATCAGTATAATTGGAAAACTAAATAAAAAAATAATATTTAAATTACAACCACAAATGAAATAAAACATTGATACTCCTTTGAAAACTCTTTTATTCCATTATATTATCCCTCCAAGTTAGAAACAATACAAATATTGGCTACCTGGGGAAAATAAAACATAAGAAAGGAGTGAGATATACTACTCTGTAAGGGTATGAATATGAAATAATATATCATAAATAAACAAAAACAATAAAACAAGGTGAATTACTGAAAATTCATTCCATTAAAAGATCATCTTGAGAATAATATGGAAGGAATAAAAACTGATTAAATAATATCATAAAAATAATCACGTGTAAATGATACATACCCATGGAAGTTCTAAGAGTTTAATATTCACATAGAATATCATTAAATAATCTCATAATGAGATAATTCGTAATACAAAATATTATATACAACCCGTCTAGGCCTTGTCCAAGACACTATACATAATCGTGTAAGACATTAGCCAACACCAAAACTAGTATCTATCATGAGATCTACCAATACATCAAGGGGCTATAGTGGGCCCCAAAGGACACTTTACATGTCTAATGAGCTCATCATATGATGTATTTTAAATACAACTAATATATACATCCATACTAAAAATAGTATATGAAATGTAAATAATATCTAAAATCAGTAACCATAATCGTAAACTATGTAGAGTAATATTACAAATGGTATCAAAACAATACATACAAGTTTAAAATAATCATAAAAATTCATTAAAATGTAGAATATGGTATCTTACAAATATAAATCTAAAATAATAATATGATTAAATATAGGATTTTGAATTAGATGAAATTACACTAATAAAATAATTTAGAAAATCGTGAGAGAAATTCCTTTTTTCATTGGAAGGAATAGTTCTTTTGGAAAACAATTTATATTTGTCATTAAAGTAACTTGTAAATATTTATATACTAGAAAATAAAACATAATGAAATTAAATTTGTTGAATATTAAAATAATATTCATGCTGAAATATTTTATGGATGTGGAATAACCCAAATATAAATAATTGGGTTTTAGAATCCACTTACCTTGGGCTTTCCCTTAATTTAACACAATTAGACCTCCTATATAACAATTTAAAGTATGTTATTAATATATAGAAGTTAAATATTAATATTTATTATATATTACATGATCCGTTTATATCATTTTATTACTATTTTATTAATAATATTTTGTTATAACCATTTTTTCGCATGTTAACTACTACATTTTCTTATTCGTGTTTTCTCATGTAAGTCCAAATTATCATGTGTCGGGTATAAATAAAAAATATATATATATATATAATATAACTTAATAAATATTATATTTAATCATTTAATACAATTTTATATCCATTCCTAAATGTTTAAAATACAAAACGAACCACACTACTATATAGAGACCATAATCCATACGTACGCATCTGTGCTGTTTTTATTTATCATAAGATGGATAAAAGGTATAAAATTGTATCTTTATGATCATAATAAAATATTATTATATCTATTATACATTATTTATAATTTAATAAAACAAAAAACAAACTGAGTGAAACTAAAATATGAAATGAGTTTCAATGAGTTTGTAAAAATAATTACTTCTTCTTCGGAGGAGTTCATTTTGATCTTGGTATTTATTGATGTCCAAGACCTCCATAACATGGATATGTTTTTTTCGAGGATTAATTGTTATGAATTAGTCAAAATAATAGGAACAATGTGGTGAAATTAAATGAAGGTAGGAGTTCCCTTTGGTATGTGAGGTGAGAGGAAATTTAAGAATTATTGAAAATAATGAAATATAATAAGTCTATTATACGGGTAAAGACTAAAAACATTCCTTCCAATATCATGGTTTAAAATTTTAGACCATAATTTTACATATTTATAATTAAGAAATACTTTTTTTATTTTTAAAAAATATAATAAACTATATATTAATTAATTAGTTTTTTCAAATTTAACAATATTCATAACTATGACATTTAAAATATATAAAGAATTATTCAAATTAAAAAAAATTATATACTGTGAATATCATAATAATCTATATAATTTTTGAAGTACCTTAAATTTAAAAAATTATAATTATTTTATTATTTTTAATATTATTTATTTGAGTGTTCATTAATTAAATAATTACAGAATCATCATCGTGTTAGCCAATAAGATAATTATTTATTCAATGAAGATTAAAAATTAATTTCCATGATAAAGATATATTTATTATATTTAAAAATAATATTTATGGTAGAATAATCATTCTATAAAATATATATTAAAATGGTATACTAATTATAAACAATAGTGTGAACAGGATGACATTCATTTAAATAAAATATTATAAGGGCCTAAATCATATCGATATACGTCCTAATTTTAATTAATTATGCAGTTGAAAAAACATGGTAGAGTTATAATCAACAAATAGTATTTATCTATGTTTTTGGGAAATTTATGCGTTCTTATAATTTTACTTGAAATTATTTTATTGATTTTTCTTATGTTTTCATAATTACTGCATCAGCATTACATAAGCATAGTGGTTAATTCATTATATATAAAAACTAAAAATAAATTTAAAAAATAGAAATTAATTAATCAGATTATATATAATAATTTATATTCTTTCATTATGTATATTTATTCATATCCATGTCAAGACATGTTAATTAATTTATTAATTTGACTTTTATTTTATTGTGCAAGCATTGCACATGCATTTGGATAAGATTTCTGTTATGTAACAATAAAAATTGAAATTTTCATCCAAAAACATAAATTAAAAATTTTAACTAATAAAAATTTCTTGAAAATAATTTTTATCAGTGAATTATTATATATCAGGATCCTAATTTGGCTTTTCTAGCAGAACAGAGACACTACCTCTACGTTGACAATGATTTTTATACATTTCATGAAATAAATTATAATTTACATTTTTTGAATTTTTAATTAAATATTTATATTATAATATCATAATATATTAATTACAAAAGTTTAACAAATGTTTTATCCTGATTATGTTTCTATGATGACAAATAAATCCAGTAGTCTAAAAAACTGTAATTTTTACTGTTCACAAATATTTAAATATTTTAGGAAAACCCCAAAAAGTTACCCTAAGAAATGTTTGACATTTAGATTTCAAAAATGAACTCCATTTATAGAAAATAAATTTATACTTTTGATAAATTTTAATTTTAATTAAAATCATCATCTATTTAATAAATATCGATTTTAGAATTAAAACCCATTTTATGATGCTTCTAAACTTTGGTTAAGGTCTCATAAAATTATTTTATAATTTTAGAAACTGATTTTATTAATTTATTAATTTATTTAATGAAAATAAATTATATTTGAAATTATTATTCTAAATATAAAATTTTAAATAATCATTGTCCCTTCACAAAAATATTAATTCTAAATATATCATTTACGAAATATTTATTAACTTATACCATGATATAAATATAATATATTTTCAATAATAATACTAATAAATTTTATATATACTTTCAAAGGTGAGGTACTATTCTATTGGATGTATTACTACTTCTAATGGTCACATTATTATTCCATTGGTCGTGTTAATATAATAACATTGTTTGTTTAATCTTGATGCATATGATATCGATGTTGTTAAAATTAAAATAGGATTACAATAAAAACATGGGGTGTTATATTCTCCACTACATCAAAAATATTATACTAAAACTTATATAATGTCACCTCACAAAAATATTTACATTGTTCTTTATCATAACTTCCTCTAGTTCCCACATTTCGTATTGAATTTTATGATTTTTCCAAAGAACCATAACCTGCTGAGTCGTCTAATTCGACAACACCTATGGTTTGGTGCCCAAAATCTATAAAGGCACTTCATAGTTAGATAAATATGGCTCAAATTATATTCCTTATGTGAGAACATTCGTAGGTTTTGTCATGTACATTGGCAATAAAGATATGAGGAACACATCACTGATTTGGAGAGACTTCATTGAATTCCCAACTGATATGTTGTAGTTACATATTTTCTAGAATTTCAATGGACTAATGTTCCTTGGGGTTATTAATTCATTATTTAAAAATCATATGACACCCTTGACTAGAGATGCATTTAGTAATTCATGATCTCTAACTTGAAACTCTAAATATTTTCCCTAGATATTAGTATAACTCTTTTAACTACTTTGATCTATTTTAGTATGGGGTTGAATAGTCTATATCATTGCTATTGTTTCCATTACAATTTCTATGCCTAGATGTTTCCTTTCAAAAAAATCATCCAAATAAGTTGGTGATCAACATAACATTCCATATAATTATTCTTATAGTTTAATTTAAATACTTTAACAGAAACTATTATTATTGTAATATTCTTCCAATGTTAAATACAGAACCTGCATACCATGAATTTCAAGGGAAGAGGACCACAACATGTCTTATAATGTTTGGATCAAACATTCATACAATCCATTAATTTTTTGGTAAAATGTTGTACCCAATTGAAGCTCATTATCTAAATATTTCTAATGATATTTCCAGAATTTCAATGTAAATAGTGTAGCACAATTAGACACAAATAAAAGAGGTGCTCCAGGAAGTCATACAAATTCAATAATATATAGTCGTTAAAGGAAATCCCATGGAGACTCCTTTCTAATAATGAGGAAATGTGTTGATTTGGTAAGTAGATTAAAAAATACTAATATTTAATCATTTATTCTTAGAGTCTTTGGTAATCCATCCACAAAATCCATAGTAACATCATCCCATTTTCATGTAGGAATAGGTACATGTTGCATGACTCCTCTACGATGTTGTCTTCCTACCTTCACATATTGAAAAACTATATATATTGATACATAATAATAAATTTATTTGTTCAAATTATCCAACCAAAATAGTTCAATCAAATATCTAGAAATAATAGTACTACTGAAGTGTATATTGAAAATTGATCTATGATAATCATCCAATAATTCACTTTTTAGATCGATTATAGAGGGAACACAATGGATCATCACAAATTTAAAATTTACTTCTTCAATTATGATGTTTTCTAATTTCCCATCCTTCACAACATTAATTTTCTTTTTGAAATTCTCATCATCACAATAATAACATTTTAATTTTTCTAATAATGATGTTTTAGCATCCATTTTGAAATGTATTGATGTTCCACCTTCCCTGATAATCCTCATATCCATATTTAGTAGATCTATGTACATAATATCATTATCAATACTCATTTTATTCAGAACTCAATTACCCATCCTTCATAATACATTTTCTAAATTATTTTTCTTCCTTGGGTGGTTGTGTATTGATAAATTATAATCCTTGGGTAGCTCGAACCATCTCATTTACCCTACATTGTGTTCTATCTTTGAGAAGATATATTTCATACTCTTGTGATATTTATGTATATCAAATATTTCACTATAGAGATGGTTTATTCATATAATTATATCGGTTATTATAGTCGAAAACTCATGATCATGAGTTGGATTATTCTTTTCATGAGTTTTTAACTAGCTTGAGACATATATAATAACATAATCATTTTACATATAGACACAACCAAGTATTTTCATTTATAAATTACTATAAATCAAAAATCCACTATTTTATAATGGTAGAGTTGGGTTGGATAATTCAAAATCTCATCTTTAATTGTTTATATAATTACATAGATTACATTCAATAAATAAACATAACTCTTTAATGAGTAATCTTGGTTAACAGGTTAAATAATGGGTATTTTTTTCAATGAACTTCCAATACTAAAAAGATAAACTAATGAAACTATTTACATCAGTTATGTTCATTAGTGTAGGAAATTAATAGACTGTCTTTGTCTTCCTTGGATAAAATATGATTCTATCATTAGAGATAATAAGGAGACAGAAATAAACTATGTGATTCTAAAATTCACACCTTTTAAAAATCCCTTAGAACTGTTTTATTATAAGTGTTTCTAGAAAAATTATCAAATTATTTTTTTATTCCAAAGAGATTTTTTACAACACCAAGATATCATAAATAAATATCACAACAAAGCTATCAACATATTCTTTAAACACTATATTCATTGGGCCCATAATAACAGAGGGTTCATTTGATAGTATAAATGGAATTACTATAATATGGTAATGTCTTTAACTCTTTTGAAATGATGTCTTTGTAATATCTTCCTTCTTCATATAAAATTGATGATATCCAGAATGTAGATCGATCATTGTAAAATATAGAGCCATTTGATGTTGGATAAATAAGTAATCAATGTTAGGTAGAAGATACTTGCTCTTTGTCATAATTGTATTGATTTCATTATATTCAATTCACATGCTCATAGATCCATATATCTTTTTTATGAAAATAATAGGATATACCCTAGGTGAAAAAATAGGGTGTAAAATCCATTATCAATCAATTTATGTTGCTTATTCTTTAACTCTATTAACTCCATTATGGTAATTTTATAGTTATTATTTGATATAGGTCTTGTAGTAGGGATTAAATCAATAAAAAACTCAACATCCTTCTTTAGAGGATGCCTAGGTAAGTTCACTAGAGATACATAAATGTATTTTTTTTAATATAAATATATCCTCAATTCAAAGATCACCTTTTTTATTCCGTAATTTTATCTAATCTTCTCCTCAAAGAATAACATTTAGAAGCATTGCTAGAGGTGCATCTAGATATGAATCAGATGACGATGTATTCCCTATAAAGATAAAAAAAATTGTATCTTCATTAAGAATCATAATATCATTCTAATTACAAAAAATTTTCCTTATATTATGAAATATAGTCCATTACAATAATTATATCTATATCAACCATAAGTATGATTATAAAATAAGTAATTAGATCATGTTTATGTGTCATAATAAAAAATACTTGAAACATATTTGTCTCAATAAGGCAATATCTATTAGTTTTGAATAATAACTCCCATATTAAGGTGAACTAAAAATATATAATTTATAATAAAAATTGGAAATATATAAAAGAATAATATTTTACATCATAAAATAAATAAGTATATAAATATGAGAAGATGATTAATGTACCTTCCACCACATCATTTGGAACATAAACCTCAGATGTTTTGACTACAAACTAATGGCCTTGATCACTTTTCCTTTTCTAGGAAACCTTGCATTAGCACCTAGTACATTAATGATCATAATGTCCCATTTTCATACTACTTAAGAATTGAACATTTTCAAATTCATTAATTTCAATATAATTATTGCACTAGTTTCCTTCTTCTCAACACTTGAAACAAACTATCAATTCCAATAGGAAAGTTCCATGAGGTTTTATTCCATGGTTATTGCATGTTTTAAATTATATTCTTACCTTATTCCCCTTTCCCCTGTCTCCATTTCCAGAGAAATCAATATCCCTTTTCTTCTCTTGCATCCCTTTGAATCCGCATGGCATGTAAAATAACCTCGATGTCATAATGAAACATTATATTATATCATTCAACGATTAGAATTTTTTCGTGAATAATACCCTTTGTAAAATTGATGAAAACCATCAAGGAGACAAGAATTATTGCTCCTTGTATTAGGTATGTAGTCCGAAACATTCTTTTCTAGATTTGTAGTGTTGGCTTCATATATAGAATAATTTTTATCCTCTTTCTATCTAAGACTCAATAATTTAATCTCCATATCTACTCATTTTTTTCATGGGAAATATTTTTCGATGTTAATTTCCTTAAAATCCTTCTATTTTATATTGAAAATTATTTCCCCCACTTTTTTGTTTTTTAATTATTGGACACCATTTATCCACATCTCCCGAAACATGATAAACCTCCATGATAAATTTCTCCATTTGTTTACTTTTCAATGCATGTGATATATACTCTAAGGAACATTTCTATTAGTTTGCAAAAATTGTATTTCTAGTCCCATTGAATGCTGGTGGTTTTTGTTGCATAAATTCATCTAAAATTATTACAACACATTGTGGATCAAGATTCATTATGAGAGTAATATTATTTCTTATAATCTAAGTTAGTTATCCTAGTATAGTTATAAGTTGTTCAGATCTAATTTTATCTCCTACCATAATAGTATTTTATTTCATTGGAGGTAAATCTTTACATGGAATACCTGAATTAATATGGTTTCCATTCCATTCAATATGCACGATTTCTAATAAATTTAATTCACTAGATTAGTTAATGAAATTTTAAATAGCTGTGTAACACATAAAGTATAACTAACATTAAAATCACAATATTTTTTACCTTAATTATTTTATCAAATTCAGTTATAGGGTTATATTTCCATAATATATGTTTTCCAAAATATTGTTTCTAAACATTGTACTAAACTTTCTCTTATACCAACCATAAAGACACCAACCCTCATATCTCTAAACCGGTGCCTTAATTTAATAAATTTGTAAAATGAACAAGTTATCAAATACCAACAGACTAAAATCTTATGTGTATATGGAAAACCATATAAAACATAAGGATTACATTATAAATTGTAAAAAATACAAAATAGAGACACCATTCAAAACACCCCAATTCCCTAATCATATCCCTGAAATTCACCCATAATAAAAATCATAGCTACCTAGGAAAAAATACATCATAAGAAAAGCCTGATATCTGATGCATGGTAAAGGTAAAAATAAATAAAAATCTATCATAAATAAACTTAAACAATGTGTCAAGGTAAATAACTAAAAATAAATTTTATTAATATATCATTATTAGAATAATATAGAAGTAATAAAAAGTGATAATATAATTCCATATAAATAATCACTTGAAAATGAAATATTCATAGTGATATTATAATAATTAGATAATAATATTGAATATCAAAAACTAATCTCATAATGATTGGATGAATATTGTTGGGAATCAAAAATATATCTTCATGTTTTTTCCAAGACACCATACATAATCAGGTGATACATTTTCCAAACAAGATTGTCTCGTCAGACCTAATGATGCATTGAGCAGATATAGAACACCCCTCTTGACACTTAATATGTTCAATTAATTTCTTTTATTAAAATAGTGAAACATAATAAACATATTAATTCGTATTGAAACTAGCATAATAATTTTTATTAACATCTATAATAAGTACAAATAACCATAAACTATCCACAGTAATATGGTGAATGCTATCAAGATAATACATTCCATATCAAAATAATACTAAAACATTCAATAAATTAAATTATATGGTAACATAAGATATAATTCTTAGTTAATTGTATGATTAAATATAGGGTGACAAAATATAAGAAAACACTCAAATTAAATGACTGAAAAATTCTTGAGATAAATTTTATTTTTCTTTGGAAGAAAAAGGCCTTTTAGAAAATAATTTGTATTTTTCATAACATTAAGATGTAAAAATTTATATCTCATAGATGAATGGATAATGAAATTATATTTTTGGAATATTAAAATAACTTTCATATTGATTTTGGGTACAAAAAGAGGAATAAACCAAGGAAAGGAAGCTTGGTTCGAGAATCCCCTTACCTTGTGTTCTTTCTTAATTGAACACAGTTTAACATTCTGTATAACAGTTTAATTTATGTTTTTAATATATAAAAGAACCATGTTCATATTGTTGATATCATAAATGATCATATTATATCATTTTATTAGTATTTTGATAATAATATTTCATTATTACCATTGTTTCGAGTGCTAACTACATTTTCCAATACATGTCTTATCATATAAGAATTGGTTATCATGAATAGGGTATATATCCATCAAATAAAGAACATGATTAATGTCTCAAATATCATATTTAATCACTCTATACATCACTATATCCATAATTTAATTTTTAACATAGATAAATTGTTACATCACTACACGATGATTGTAAACTTTTTGTGCACATGTGCGACGCTTTTGTTTTACATAAGATATACAAAAAGAAGAAAGATTTTATTTCATAGTCATAAAAAAATCTAAATATATAGATGATATTTGACTTATTACTTTATAAAGGAATAAATAAATCAAGTGGATGTAAAATATGAAATTAATATGAATGAGTGGGTAAAAATAATCACCTCTACATAGGAGGACATCCTTTTGATCACATCTTAAGGGATCAGGAAATGGTATTTCAGGAAAACCAAGATCTCTAAAACATGGGTAAATATATTGGGAGGCGAAAACATAAAATAATAAAATTTATTAATTATATTATGTGGTAATGATTCCAAAATTTTTAAAAATGCATTGGATTAAATTTATGATAACATTTTATCATATATGGCATTATTCAAAATTTAGGTGATTTTAAAATAGTTTTATTAAACATTATATTCATGCAATATAATTTTTTTGAAATTTAACACTATAAATAACTATGAAATTAAAAACATCAAATAAAATTGAAATAAAAAAATATTTTATTACATGTTGGACATTTCTTATTCAACTATATAAATCTTGGATTTCTTTAATAATATAAAATTATAAATATTTTATTTTTTTAATATTATTTATTTTTTTCATTAAATAAATATTTCCATAATCATCATTGTGAAATCCACTAAGGGAATTTTTCATTACATAAAAATAAAAAAACCATGAATAATTTAAAATTAATATCATTTAAAGTAAAATTAATGGTCGAATGAACCTTTTCAAATACTATATAATAAAATATTATACTAATTTAAAATTATAATGTGAACAACATGAATATATTTTATATAAATTATTATATGGGTTTTAATCATATAACAAGGGATCTAAATGGTCATTAAGTCGACCCTTGAACAATCATGGTCGAGATATATTAAAAATAATAATTATTTTTGTTTTTGGGTCATTTAATGGATATTATAATTTTAAATAATTTTTTTCTTGATTTTTCTTTTTATTTGTAGAAGAACAACCTCAGTGTTGTATGTAATGACTTCGAAATTTCAAGGAATATTTTTTCATAAATTGATTGGAATTTAATGAGTCTGCAGTTTCTGACGGCCCTGGATTCCGAGGCCCGGAGTGCCCATAATGATCCATCGATGTTTTTTATGCTTAAATTAACAAGATTAAGTAGTTTTCTTGAAAAAGTGGAATAAAATGTGAATGGTTACTTAGATTAGAAATCCAAGGGCATCATTATGCTCTGGATTGCGGGGTTACCCTAGATGTGACTTAAGTTAAGTTGGTGTCGGCCTCCTGTGGGAAATCTCAAAAATGGCATAACCGTAAATAAAATAAATAAATAAATTATTTTATTTTTAAAATGATTAAAACACAGTAACGGTAGATCTAATTTATAATCTGAGACCACTGCTGAACTCATGAGGGAATTCTTTTTTTAAGTAGATACTAACATTTGCTGGTGTGGGCTAGAAGAAAAAGTATGTTTTTGGCTGCAAATAAAATAATTAAGTGACAATTATTTAATTGTAAAATTCATAACATCTAAACGGTGTTTCAGATTAAATATCTAACAGTCCTAGCATGTTTCACATAGGTATAGCCTAACCTCAATCTTTGCGAGACAATGGTGGTTGATAATAATTTTCCAAACTTTTTTTTGGGTACGTTCAGTAAACGAACCTTCGAGTTTTATAACATTTGAACCGATGCTCAGAATTGAAATCTGGGGGCACCATTGAACTCACAACGTCAGTGATTTCATAGTGAGACATTCATCGTAGTTGCGTTTTATAGAGAGTGGAAGATAGTTTTTGGGGTTCTTTAATATTGTTAAAAAAAATAAGTTTTTGGATTATTGTAAATTGAGGTGGTTAAAATCTCCAAGTGGAGGATGGAGGTTGGGGCCACAAAACCATAACCTACAATGAGTGGTTCTTGTGGTGGGGCCCACCTACACATAAATACCATTGGGATGTTTTTATTTAGGTGGGGCCCACCAGAGCACCTTAACATTTATAACCCCCTTAAACCCCACGGAACTCCCAATTTATTATGGTGCCTCCTCAGCTTCCCTCTCTCAATTTATTTTACCAACTCTCCACCATTAATTTTTCTGAATTAATTATTTTAATTCAAATTCTTTTTAATGCATGTCAAACCATTAAAATAATAGTTAGTGTATTATTTTATTTTGGGTTGGAACATTCATCATAGTGGATCTTGGATTAACATGGAGAAATATATCTCTAATAAAGAACTGTTCTTCCTCCTAGTGAAGAACGTAAAGAATGTTGTGACGCTTCTTCATCGGTCTTCTACCCTAGATGCATTCCGGCTCACAAGCTTAAGTTGGGAGGATGTAAGGACCCAACACTAGTTTCCCAGTGTTGGTACCATATTTGATTATGTTGGAATACATATATGGAATACGAATCCTGATGGAACGAGTAGTTTAGTATTATTGGAAACAAGACATATACATATGTTCATCATTACAACTTAAAATGAAAAACAATATAGAAACTCCATAGAAAAATTCCAACTCCTAGGTTATTTCAGCATGTAATTTATAATTGAATTCTTCTTGTCATGTGAAAATGAAATAAAAATAAGGGGTCATCACAAATGCTCAGTAAGAGTAAGCAATACAACAGATGATAATATAAACATTAGACATGGTGAATATTTGAAAGCACATGCCTTTAATAATAAACATGAACACATTATGGCAGGAAAATGAGCTGAGTAAATAATGCCTTAAAAACATAATCAAGGGTATTCTACTTGTATAATAACCACAAGAAATTTCTATTACTGGATTCATAATGATGGAAGTGCATATGCCTGACATCATAACCATACCGTCCAAGCCTCGTGCTAGGTCCATAAATAATCATTTTGTCAAGGCCCCGTGCCAAGACCATAGTTTGTCTCATGAGACCTACCGATGCATCGAGGGGATATATTGGGCCCCACCCATCACATAAAATGTCCAATTGATTCTTCATATGATCTGGGATCAACATAAACAAAATATACATTTCTTATTGAAACTGTCATATCAAATGTAACTATCATTCCACAATTATTGAACATAAAAACTAACCATTCAGAATAATATGGTGAATGGTTTTACGATAGATCATACACAATAGACTCAGTCATAAGCCATTAAATAAGATATGGTATATTACTTCATAAATGATAAAACCTAATAATACCAGGGAATCAATAAGGGCATTGAATCATATGAAAATACTCTTAAAAAATTCTTAAGGAATTTTGAGATAAATATTCTTTTATTTTGAAAAGAAGAGTTCTTTAGAAAAATATTTGTGTAAAACAAGAAGTATAATAAAATGATTATTTTAGAAAGATAATGGTTTCCAAAACAAATTATAGAGTTTCCTTATAAATAGATATGAATTGGAGGAATTCCCTTGAATCAGGATTGTATTTTGGAAACAATTTGAAAGTTCCTTTTAAAAATTGTAACTATCCATAAAATAAATAAGGTTTCTGGTAGGTGTACAAATATAGAGTACTTCAAAAATAATTTATGAGGATTAAATAACAATAAATAAGAAATTAATCAACGGAATTTAGACAATAAAAGTTTCCTGAATGAAAATGGAAGTTCGGGTGAAAAACCCTTAAATTTTTTAATCAGTCGAATCTTATGAAAAGAAATTAAAATCCCTCAAATGAATCATTGAATACCATGATTATAAAGAGAATCATGTAATTATATATCAAATGGAATTATGGGGGAGGTGTGAAAATATACCCAATCATTAGTAATTAAAAATAAAAGGACACAACATAGGGGTGATTCTTTAATAAAAGTGTGAGAGAGAATCCCTTGCAAAGATTGTGTCATTAGAGTGACGATAAATAAATGAATTATTTATGTGTGAGAAATGATAATCCACAAAATATAAGTGGATATACTGTATAAAATAAGCATATTTCATTCACACATATTATTGGAACAATGTAACCAATGAAATAGTTGATTAACTCAAAGAATGAAAATTGAGTTAAGCAATCCCTTACCACTTTGTAATTAAACGATTCGTATGACCCAAAAAATTAATAATATGAAAATTATAGATTTAATAACATGAAGATACAGATATTCATGATATGTGAAATCAATGGTCAGTATACATACACCATACAAAAGTATTAGTAATGAATATGGAAAATCTCACGAAAATGGAAGTGAGATGAATAAACCCTTACCTTGTACTCGAATGATTCCTTCTCTTTAATGTCCTTTATATTGAAATTATAATCATTAATTAGAAATAAAAAACCATGTGTACATTAATAGGGTTCATTCTGGTTTCATTATGTCATATTTTGTTCTTTTGGATGACTTATAGAGTTTAAAAATATTGTTTGGGAATGTTCGTTTTAATGGTTTTTCTTGGAAGGTTCACTTGTATTCTTAAATTGATGTTTGGGAAGAACATGAGTAAACATCCAGATCTGATATTATATGTTATTAATGAGATTAAAGTTGTTTTAATGTTCTTATAATGAATCACATTATATCCATGTGGATGAATCACCAGATAAGAATCAAATGAAGATTGTGTTGTTTAATTTAAGATGTTTTTCGATCACAATGAACTTGTTTTAATTTATCCCTAATTAATATGTTCATAAGTCAGTTCCAGAACATTAAATAGGACATAATACATATAAAATGTTCTTTTTCAACAATAAAAATGAGTTCATGACCATATCTGAAGGTATAAATGGAAGAAGAGATCATGTCATTTTTGTAGTTGACAAATTAACTCCTCAGGAACAACGTTCTCTTTAATAAAATAAAAGGAAGATGGAAAGGGGATGGGGTGATATAATATCCCATTTAAATCATAAAATTACAGTATATGAATAATACTTGAGTTACAATACAATATAGATGAATATAGGTGAGGAGAGATTAAGAAATGAACTTGTACTTGAAAGGAAATTAAAGGAAAAGAGGGAAGGAAATTACCTCTTAAATCATCCATTTGAGATCCTCTTTATAGAAGCTAGGCATGGTCTTTTGATAAGACCAGTAGATTTTGGACCTAGGGGAAGGGCTAGGGAAGATTTTTGAAGTGAATTTAGGGAAGTCTTGGAGCTTCAGTGGTGTGAATAAAAGAGGGTGTGAAGGGTGGCTTTTATAGTGGAGGGGAGAGGGATTTCCTTAATATAAATTTCATTAGTTTATTATTTCCCCTAAAGAAAAGGAATAGTGAGTCTTGGATGACCAATAATAGTAATTTAATAATTTATTCCCGAACCAAGTGGGCTTACATCAGCAGAACATCACCCATGACTCTATAATTAGTGTATTTATCTTAATTTTGCAATTTATGGCATGTCACTATTCATAAAAAATTCATGTATTTCAGAAAAATCCCAAAAAATTTAACCCATCAATTTTTCGATTTGTAGAATCAAAAAATGAAGTCCATTTTTCAAAAATTATTTTCTAAATATTAATAATTTTATATTTAATTAAATCATAATTTATTCTAAAAACAAGAGTTTTAAAACATTTGTTTATCTATTTTAAAGCATAGATATATCGTACTTATATTTGAATATTATTTATATACTATCATAAGTAAGGTCACTATACATTTGGGTATATCACTATTCCTAAGGGTATGTTACTATTCATAAGGGTAGATCACTATTCACGAAAAATTATTTTTTTCTTATTCGACTCTAAATATCTTATTGATCGCAACTGTGTAAGTCAGATTTTTAAAATTCACATCACAAAAGTGAAAAACTTATGTTTTAAGAGTCACATAGCACTTAGTAGTTAATTATGTAGTGATTATGACGTATAAGAAAGGAATTTCCTTTAAAAACATTGGGTCGTTACATTATTCCCTCCTTTGAAGAATTGTGTCCTCGCAATTCACAAAAGAAAACTCTCTAATGTTCATACCATATATCCCGTCCTAGAGGATCCTCGTGGTGATTCTGTGGAAAACCTAAATTTATGCTCAACTCCGCTAGTTCTCTGACTCATAAACACCTCGGACAGAAGGGGTTGACATTTAAAAATATCATAGTTTAAATCCCACATCGAATAAATGGATTAATGAGGCCACTATTTAAAATAAAGAGTGGTAAGTATGAAAGTTAACGAAAATAACACATATTAGGGTTCCATGTAGGAAAAATTGATATGGAAGAAAAATCAATCCATCAATATCTGATGGAGAGTGGTAGAGGACATGGCTATGAAAAAGCCAACAATCACATAGCCATAAATTTGTGATGATCTATGGTACTATCTAGGACAAATTTTTTTATCTATGTTCCTTTTCTTACTGTTGAGGAATTTATTTATGAGATTGTCTACAATCATAAGGAGGTATACTTACATTATAATTAGTGTTTTATCCATTAATAAATTTCTCCCAAAAACTCATCTTTCACTTCAAAACATATTACAACTCAATAATACTCCATTTTTCCTATTCGTACAAGGTTACAAATATTAACACATACCATCTAGATTTGCAAAACTACTTTGTAGTAACCAGGGACTTCTTGTAGGCTAGTGGTAGGTAATAAAGGCATGTTGCACTATGGTAGTGGGTTCGATTCCTGCAGCTTTTTCAGACGCGACGGGTTGTCCCCCAACATGCAGGTTGTCTTTTTCCTACAAATATAGTAATATATTATCATAAAATAATCTTCAGAAATTTTTTAACCTCAAAAAATACTATCCAATGTTCAACATAATCCATTCCAACCTTTATAGTTCTTCAAAATACCTATGTCCATACATTCTCTAAAATCTCTCAAAATTTCAATATCAACTGTAACCTCAGATTCCACAACCAAAGTAATGTTTCTCTTATTGTCACATATTATGATTAACTTCATCATATTAAAACCTTAATGAAAACCACAAGTACTATAGTACAATCCTTATATATATCACATTATTCTTATAACCAGAATATAATCCTTCAGTCCAAAAGCACCAATACATTAATTATTTCGCTTCAATTGTAGTAACAACATATGATTTTCCTTGATCCCTTTACCTTTTTTAAGGTATGTTTATCTGATGCTTAGGACATTCATTTGCATAAAGCCCCATTTCCCTAAAACTGTAGCATTCAACATTGATAGCCTCTCTCTTTCCCTTGCAATCACGAGATTGGGGATCTTTCTCTGCACATTTATGAAAAACTCCCATTCCTTTTAGGCAAGTACTGGGGCGATTTGTCCCAAAATAATTACATAATAGAAAATCCTTCATTCCCTTTTTCCCTTTAACTGTCTCTTGTTCCACCATTCTCTTCTTCTCTTGAATTACTTTATTGTCATAATATTTAGAGATTTCATTTTCTGTCTTAATAGCACATGAGTCAATATCTACGTACAAAGAGAAAGTTTGTGAGACTAAGGCTCGACGAAGAAATGGTTTTCCCATCAAATAAATGATCAATCATACTCTTTGGGTTACATATATAATCTGTTGCATGGCTCGCTAACCTTACAAAGTCATAGTCATACTTTGCAACATTCTCATCCTCTTTCTGGCTCAGTCTCATAAGTTTCCATTCCATATCTGCTCGATGGTCATGTGGAATGTATTTATCTATGAAAAGATCTTTGAACTCCATCCATTACATATTTGTTACTTCATCATCTTCCTTTCTGTTTTGAACCAATGACCACCATTGATCAGCATCACTAGTGAGGCAATAAACTTCCATGATATCCTTTTCGCTTGCACGGAATATTTTCTCTAAGAAATTTATCCATTGCTCAACTACTAAGGGATTTTTACTCCCATTGAATGTTGGTGTTTTTTGCATTATGACGTTGTCTAACATTGATCCTCCACGTTTTGGATCCGGGTGATCCATACAAGTAAGGTTATTATTCATAACTTGAGTGAGTTGTCCTAGTATGGTGATAAGTTGATCGGCACCAGTTGTATCACCAACTCCACTATATTTATCTTGAGAAGGATGGAGATCCCTACAAGGAGTGCGTGCATAGATACAGTTTCCATTCCTTCCGCTAGGCACCATTTCTAAACAATATCATAAACTAGTTTAGTTTATTAATCGAAATACATAATAAAAAAGTTGCAAAAAACTTAACAAAAATTGTACTATTTATCGATATAATACATAATTATAAAAATGTTTTCTTTGAGAAAGTATATACTCATAAACCCTTCAAAAGGGGTTTTAAGGAAAATGAGAATTATTTTATGCATATCCCATGGGACTGTCATAACCAAGAGTGCAGCAAGGCCCGTTGTCGTGTACCAGTTCCCATTCGAGTCTATCTCAAAGCGGTGTTTTCAGGTTTTACCCCTAGAGACATCTGTGCCAGAGCTGCCTCAACCTACTCGTATCCAGACAGGGTTGTATTTTCTAGAAGTATTACTTTATTCTATTGCTTACCAAAGTACCAGGATGTTCTTGGATGTTTATCCTCAAATACTATCCTAGGGACTCTTCCCTAATCTACGTTTTCTGAATCTAGTTTCCAATTTTTCTACTAAACTCCTCTGATACCAACTGTAAGGACCCGACCCCAGTTTCTCAACGTTGGTACCTTATTTGATTATTTTGGCATACATACAATGAATATGAATCCCTAAGGAATGAGTAGTTTAGTATTATTAGAAACAAGACACATACATAAGTTCATCATTACAACTTAAAATGAAAAACAACCTAGAAACTCTTTAGACAAATTACAACTCCTAGCTTATTTCAGCATGTCATTCATAATTGAATTCCTCTTTCTGTAAAAACATGAAACATAATTAAGGGGTGAGATCAAAATCTTAGTAAGAGTAAGCAATACAATGGAAGATAATATAAACATTAGACATGGTGAGTATTTGAAAGCACATGCCTTTAAAAATAAACATAAACACATTGTGGCAGCAAAATGAACTGAGTAAATAATGTCATAATAAAACATAATAATTGGTATTCTACTAGTCAAATAAGCACATTAAATATCAATTAATAGCTTCATAATTTGGTAATTTCATATGCCGGACATCATAATCATACCGTCAAAGCCTCTTGCTAGGACCATAAAAAATCATTTTGTCAGGGTCTCGTGCCAAGACCATAGTTTGCCTCATGGGACCTACTGATGCATCTAGGGGCTATATCGGGCCCCACCCGTCACATAATAAGTCCAATTCATTCCTCATATGATATGGGATCAACATAAACAACATATAAATTTCATATTGAAACTATCATATGAAATGTATCTATCTTTCCACAATTATTGAACATAAAAACTAACCATTCCGAATAATTTGGTGAATGGTTATAGGATAGATCATCCACAAAAGAATATATCATAAACCATTAAATAAGATATGTTATATAAATTCATAAATGATAAAACCCAATAATACCATGGAATCAATAAGAGCATTTAATCATCTGAAAATCCTCTTATAAAATCCTTAATAAATTTTGAGATAAATACTCTTTTATTTTGAAAAGAAGAATTCTTTTGGAAAATATTTGTGTAAAACCAGAAGTATAATAAAATGAGTATTTTAGTAAGATAATGGTTTCAAAAATAAATAATAGAGTGTCCTTATAAATAGATATGAATTGGAGGAATTCCCTTGAATCGAGATTGTATTTTGGAAACAATTTGAATGTTCCTTTTAAAACATGTAACTGTCCATAAAATAAAGAAAGTTTATGGTAGGTGTACATATATAGAGTACTTCACCCATAATGTATGGGGAGTACATAACAATACCTAAGAATTTAATCAATGTAATTTAGTCAATAAATGTTTCCTGAATGAAAATGGAAGTTCGTGTGAAAACCCTTACATTTTGTAATCAGTCGAATCTTTTGACCAGAAATTAATATCCCTCAAATGAATCAATGAATACCATGATTACAAAGAAAATCATGTAATTATATATCAAATGGAATTATGGGGGAGGTGTGAAAACATACCCCATCATTAGGAATTAAAAATAAAAGGGCACAACATAGGGGAGATTCTTGAATAAAAGTGAGAGAGAGAGAATCCCTTTCAAAGATTGTGTCATTAGAGTGATGATAAATCAATGAAGTATTTATGTGTGAAAAATAAAAATCCAAAAAATATAAGTGGATATATAGTATAAAATAATCATAGGTCATTCACACATATTCTTGGAACAATTTAACCAATGAAATAGATGTATAACTCAAAGAATAAAAATTGATTTAAACAATCCCTTACCACGTTGTAATTAAACAATTCATATGACCCAAATAATTAATAACATAAAAATTATAGATTAAATACGATTAATATAAATATATTCCTGATATTTGAAATCAATAGTTAGTATACATTCACCATACAAAAGTATTAGTAGTGAATATGGAAAATCTCACGAAAATGGATGTGAGATGAAGAAACCCTTACCTTGTACTCGAATGCTTCCTTCTCTTTAATGTCCTGTATATTGAAATTATATTCATTAATTAGTAACCCAGAACCATGTGAACATTAATAGGGTTTATTCTGGTTTCATTATGTCATATTATGTTCCTTTGGATGACTTATAGAGTTTAAAAACATTGTTCAGGAATGTTCGTTTTCATGGTTTTTCTTGGGTGGTTCACTTGTATTCTTAAATTGATGTTTGGGTAGAACATGAGTAATCATCCAGAAATGATATTATATGCTATTAATGATATTACAGTAGTTTTAATTATCTTATAATTAATCACATTATATCCATGTGGATGAATCATTAGATATGAATCAAACGAAGATGTTGTGGGTTCATTTGAGCTGTTTTTCGATCACAATGAACTTGTTTCAATTTATCCCTTAGTAATATGTTCATAAGTCAGTTACATAAAATTAAATAGGACATAATACATATAAAAAATTTTGTTTCAACCATAATAATGGTTTCAATAACAGATCTGATGCTAGAAATGGAAGAAGAGAGCATTTCATTTTTGAAGGTGATAAATTAACAACTCATGAATGATGTTATCATTAAAAAAATAAAAGGAAGAGGGAAAGGGGATGGGGTGATATAATATCCCATAAGAATCATAAAATTACAGAATATTAATAATACTAGAGTTACAATACAATATGGATGAAGATAGGTGATGATAGATTAAGAAATGAACATATACTTGAAAGGAAATTAAAGGAGAAGAAGGAGGGAAATCACCTCTTACATATTCCTTTTGAGATCATCTTTAAGGAAGCTAGGCTTGGTCTTTTGATGAGACCAAAAGATTATGGACGTGATGTAGGGGATAGGGAAGATGTTTGGGAAGAATTTAGGGAAGGCTTGGAGCTTTAGAGGTGTGAAGGAAAGAAGGTGTGAAGGGTGGCTTTTATAGTGGAGGGGAGAGAGATTTCCTTAATATAAAATTCATTAGTTTATTATTTCCCCACAAGAGAAGGAATAGTGAGTCTTGGATGACCAATAATAGTAATTTTATAATGTAATCCCAAACCAAGATGGATTAATTCAGCTGAACATCACCAATGAGTCTATAATTAGTGTATTTATCTTAATTTTGCAATTTATGGCATGTCACTATTCATAAAAAAAATTCAAGTATTTCAGAAAAAAACCAAATATTTAACCCAACCATTTTTCGATGTCTGGAATCCAAAAATGAAGTCCATTTTTCAAAAATAATTTCCTAAATATTATTAATTTAAAATTAAATTAAATCATTATTTTTTCAAAAAATAGAAGTTTTAAATCATTTTTTACCTATTTTAGAGCATAGATATATCATACTTATACTTGAATATTATTTATATACTATCATAAGTAAGGTTACTATTCATTATGGTATATAACTATTCCTAAGGGTATGTTACTATTCAAAAAGGTTGGACACTATTAACCAAAAATTATGTTTTTCTTATTGGTCTCTAAATAACTTACTGATCACAACTGTGTATGTCCGATTTTTGAAATTCACATCACAAAAGTGACAAAGTTTTGTTTTAAGAATCACATACCACTTAGTAGTTAATTATGTACTGATTATGACATATAAGAATGGAATTTCCATTAAAAATATTTGGTAGTTACAGAGGACGTGATGAATGTGGTGGATGACGAATCGACACCCACCTTTTTCCCCACGACATCATCTACTATCCCGAAACGAGGAATGGATTGTTGCATGATGATTGTTCTCTTTTCTTCATCTCAGCATCGAATGAATATTGAGACAATGTGATGTATTTTAGTTGTTGATCTTCGATCATGTGAACCGAATGATACCACTCTAAACGCAGAGGGTGGGGGACAAACAAACATTGCCCGACCCCTCCATTGTTCTTTTTGTGAAGATTCTACGACGACATGGATCTGAGGTGACATCGACGAAGTCGACAAATGAAGACTGCGCTACCTGCGGCCCCCACGCACATCCATGCTCCCGCCTACCTGGGCGCCGCCATGCCCTGCATCTCTTGCCCGTGCACATTTTCCCGACGCCCTTCCATTCTGCATGGCGCCCCCTGGTGCTCTACCTACTGCCCCGGGCCCGGCTAGCATGCTGCCCACGCCCAGCCACTCCTCTGGCCCTACCGGCGCATCAGGCCCCTGCCGGCGCGCTCCCAGAACCCCGCACCCCTTCTGGAAGGGTACCGGCGCCCCTCTCCCTTGCCGGTGTGCTCATGGTGACCCACGCCCCTGCCGGCACAATCCCAGCACCCCGGGCCCCTGCCGGCACCCTCCCAGCACCCCGTGCCCCTTCCGGCGTGCTCCTAGCGCCCCGTGACCATGCCGACGCGCTCCTGACGCCCTGTAACCCAGTCAACACGCTCCCGACGTCATGCTCCCTTGCCCGCGCTGCTACCTGGAACACCCTCATGATGACTGGTTCACCTGTCGTGGCTTGCCCGCTGCCCCGACACCCTGACCGACATCCCAGCACCCCGTGTGGCACCCGCGTGCTATGCCCGGCACACTGCTGCCCTACCCGGTGAACCCGCGGCCTGTCGGTGACCAACCGGCCCGTCTTCACCCCACACATCCTTCCCATTGGCCATATGACCCCCGACTTGCTGATCCGACCTGTAGCTCCCCTGTGGTGTCACATGCCTAACCGAGCCATTCTCCCGGGCCATGTTACCGAGTCACCTACATGGAAACCATCAGGACGACCCGCCCTCACGGTCCACTGGTTCGGGCCCAGAAGAATTGGAAAAATGTATTCGGTTGACCTCCCCAATGGGCCAAGTCAGAACCAGTGAGTCTGACTGTGTCGGCCCAGACCGGGTTGGCCCAGTTTGGGTTGGTCCGAGTCGGTCCGAACGGGGCAGACCGGACCCGAGCCCATTACTAACCCTTTTCCTTCTTGATCCATATCTTTAGCACCGGACGTCCATTTGACAAACCGTCAATAGCGCCGGTATTCATTGAGCATAACTTTCTATTTGAGTATACCCCACTGGAGATTGGGTATAGTTGAGTCACGGTCAGGATGGTACGTACATGAATCTAATCAGGCCCCAAGACTAAAATGTTAATAACTCGCCGACTGGGCGTCTGATAGATGTGCCATCTATTGCGTTGAGACCCCTTTAATGTGGTTGTCCATTGAAATACATCAACCTAATACTTTGTGACAATTGGAGTATCGACTAGTAACTCATCGAGTAGATCTTCCAGGAGATGAGGAGATGGAGTGTGGAGGCCTTGTAGTTATAGACCATATGACTACTTGACTGATTCGACTCGGAGTGATTTGATTAGCCCAGTGGTCGGAGCGCCCAGTATGGTGGCAGACCCATGGAAGACAGAGTACCTAGTTTTTCATCAGACCCATGGTACATGATAAGATGAGTACCTCTAACGACAATTAGGGGGAGCACCCAGTTTGGCGATGGAACCACAACAGAAGAGCGTCCGGTTTGGCAGCAGTCCTGTGATACTCGACAGGAGATGTACATCAGCAGTCATAGGTTAGTGAGTAGCGCCTCAGTGTCACGACAGGGCCACTGTACTCAATAGAGGTGGACTTCATCAGTAGTTGTGTATTCGTTAATTAAAATCCTTTTTTGATCTGAGTCTATGGCCTTTGTGTTTTTCTCATGATGGAGAAGGTTTGCATGATAACTAAGGCATATGTATGGGCATATACCTAAGTAATGGTTATCTATAAAAATCTTACATTGTGGTATATCATTGATTGATTTTTTTGAGTCCTTGAGGGTCTCAATGTCCCTACTGAGTATCGTTATACTCACCCCTTCAAGGGATATGCCCGCACCTCGTTGTTTTGGATGCGGATGCCAGACAGTGTCGATGGAGGCCGAGAGCGCTAGAACTGGACAGTACCCGGAGGAGGACCTTACAACGTATTGGTACATGGTAGAGTCTAATGTATGTGAAGTGCTGAGGAGGCCATTTCTACCTACCATTCAAGTAGGAAACCCATAGGATGATCCATGAACATCATTCACCTTTTAGTTATTTTTCCCTTTTTAGTTGTACTTTCGTTCAGTTGTATTTTTACTTTACAATTGGGCTTGTATTCTGGCCCCATTTTCATTCAGTACACTTGTTATACAACTTTACATTGTGTTTTCTTTAGCTTGTTCTCTAGTTTTGTTTGTTTTTGATTTATAAAGACAACGCCTTCCCAGTTTTAGGTAATTACACCTTTGGTTCTTGTCTCTATCCCCTGGCCTATGGAATGCGGGATTGGTGTAGTAACAATGCGGGCCCTAGGGGACGGTTCATGAAAAATTAATATTAATGGAGTTTGTTCTACCACAGAACATCGAAAATTGATATTTCATTTATGTGAAACAATAGTGTTAAGGGTACTATGTGTTGTATTCTGTTTAGAGAGTCCAGTGTTGGGGCGAGCGACGAACGTAACCATACACTAGGACCATGACTTCTGATTTCCGACTCAGTGCACGAAAACACTGATACTGTGTGTGTTCTCAAATGTTATAGTTAAGACATCTCAAACCAAGTCACCTCACCAGGTATAGTCTTTTAACCGTGTCACATATGTTTCTTTCAGGATGCCTCCCCGTGGATAACCAGAAAGAAACCCAAGAGTCATACGTACTGACAGCCTACCGAGCGACATGGCCTTAGTACAGAGCCCTCTCCTAGTTGAGGCACCAGCAGAAGCACCAGTGGTATCACTTCCCATTGAGGATCCGATGCCACCATCCTCAGTAGCAGGGGATGCATGTCTCTATAGAGCGTTGAATGAGTTCTAGTGCCAGAGGGCACCCAAGTTCCGGGGAGAGACGGACCCACAGGTGGCTAAGGATTGGCTGGAGGATGTGGTGGGAGTCTTTAGATTTTTAGTGACACCAGCTGACTTTATGGGGATCCTATTTGGTAGCCTCCTTCAGGTAGCAACAAGTTGATGGTGAAGCCTAAAGCTAAAAATTCAAGACGAGGCATTACTTCTATGGGAAGATTTTGAGAGCCTGTTCTGGGCGGAGTTAGAACCATCCACACTTCGAGCGGTGCATATACAGGAGGTACTGCATCTGTAGAAGGGTAGCATGACGGTGGCACATTACTCAGCGAGGTTCACCGAACTCTCATGCTACTCCATTAATATGGCACGAGACCCATTATTTAGTGCCTAAACCTTCGAGCAGCGACTCAAGTGGGATATTAGGGCTTCAGTTGTCTCCCACATCATCCCAACGCATAAGGGGGTTTTGGAGAAAGCCCTCCTAGTGGAGGGTTTCCTTGAAAAGCAGTTTCCTATAGCGAGACCCACCACAAGCTGACATGCAGTGGAGTCTTCTGTATATGGTTATAGATAAGTGACATTGAGGAACAAGAGGACCCGACCAACAAGGGATCGACCGCACAACTCGAGATCGATTGTGCGGGGAACCAATAGTGGAGACTAAGAAAGACATACAAGGGGCAGGAACTATTTCTCATGAGCCGGGCTTAGTCACATGGAACGTGACTCTCCGACCCACTGAACAGATGGTCAACAGTTAGTTGGGTGACTACCCAGGAAGAGGTAGAGGTTCGATAGAGATGGTCCGTAGGGCGAAGTCGGACATGGCAAAGGAGATGGTCATGTATCTGGTGGTGGACGACGCTTCGAGGTGTTGCCACCACAACCACCTGGAGGTCCACCCCGACCACAATGAGTGGGTGGATAGGAGAGGGAATAGCTTCAGGAAACTGAAGCATATTACCACGGAGCTCTAGAAGTAGGTGTACAGGAGCGGGAGTTGTTCCAGGGATAAGGTCCTTTGTTCATGTTTCTTCTAACTTTGTTGATGTTGTTTTTTGTGGTTTCATTGTATCTTTGTACATTGACCTACAGTAATAAAAGACACACATCCGTGTGAAATTTTCTATCCTGCCTTTTTATGTGGTTAATACTAATATGTACTGGTTAAAAGCATTGATTTGACCCTCACTTTTGTGATTCCTATTGCAGGAGACCCAATGATCATACACTAATGTGGATAGTGTGACTCATCCGTTGGAGGGTAGTGTAACGGTTGGATTTCTTGGTAGTAGCGTTGAGGTCTTACGACATCATACATGAAATTAATTAGTACCATTCATGTTAGGAATGAATGTATAAGGAAAATGACATGGTTCATCCAGGGGATGAGACCAGATTTCCTTTTTTAGAAAAGGATACATATTAGCAGCTCTTGTAGAACAAAGGAAAATAAGGGTAAAGTAGAGACCTTACAATAGGCTAGTCTCACCCATAGTTTGTTGAGAGAACGGATTATGGTTTACTCTAATATCAATAGTCTCAAGTGTGTTTTCTTTCAGAAGAATCTGATCCTGAGACAGTGGCGATATCCTGAGTTCCTTCGAGACTTTGAATTTGAGATAGTCTATACTCCTAGGAATGGGAATGTCGTTGTAGATGCGCTCAACAGGAGGAAGGGTATTTAGTTGCTAGGATAGGGGATATGGAATTTGACTGCCTTACATATGTCCTTTGTGGATAGAGATGGTGCAGCCTATCTAATGTCTCTCACATTCAGTCCTCCAATTCGTCAACAGAGTAGGTGAGGTGGCCTACCGCCTGGCCCTTCCACATTAGTTGCACTGGGTCCACGACATCTTCCATGTATCTCAGTTGAGGAGATTCTTGAATTACCCATCCCACATCATCGACCATGGGGAGCTGGACATCGATTATGGGGTGACTTTCACAGAGGTTGCAGTGGAGATTGATGATCAACATAAGCGGGTCCTGCGTGGACGGTCGATTCCTCTGGAGTGCATTTTTTGGCAACACGAGAACCTCCAGGATATAACATGGCAGTGGGAGGCATAGATGCAGGCTCAGTAGCCCGCTTTTGTTTCCTTAGTGTGTGTTGTTGCTTTATAAGGATGTAAATCCTTGAGGTGGGGGTAATGTAAAGACCCAGAAATTTAAAATAATTTTTTTTGTAAATCTTTTGAAATGTTAAGTGTCCGTAGTTTTTGACGGCACCATATTCCGGGGCCCAAAGTGCATGGAATGATCCTTAAAAGATTTTTTAAGCTTAAATTAATGTGCGTATGCAATTTTTCAGAAAAAGTGGAATAAATCTTGAACAGTTACTCAATTTAGAAATATGATGGCACTATTACACTCTGAATGACAGGTTTACCATAGGCACGAATAAAGTTTATTGGGCATGGGCCTCCAGTGAGAAATCTCAAAAATGTCTTAACCGTAAATAAAATAATTAAATAAATTATTTTATTTTTCAAATTCTTATTACTCACAAACGGTAGTTCGGATAAAAAAATCAAAGACCACTGCTAAACTGGTGAGGGAATTCTTTTTTAAGTAGATACTATCATTGGCAAGCGCGGGCCACCATAAAATGTTAGTTTTTGGCCGCAAATAAAATAATTAATTTTCAATTATTTTATTGTAAAAATTAATAAAATCTAAATGGTGAGTCGGATTAAAACTCTGAGAGTACCGTTGGGGAGTTTTTTACCATGGTAGAGCCTAACCTTGACTGGCACGTGTTGAGGTCGACTGATAATAATTTTTCTATCTTTTCTTTGGGTACGTCCAGCAAACGTATGTTCGTGATTTTATAAGTTTTGAACTGATCATCGTAATTGAAATCTGAGGGAACTATTGATCATTCAGCATCGGTGATTTCTTATTGAGACCATCACCGTAGTTGTGTTTTATCGAGAGTGGAAGATATTTTTTAGGGTTTTTAATAAAGATAAATAAAAAATAAGTTTATGGATTTTTTTGAGGTGGTTAAAATCTCCAAGGGGCAGTTGGAGGTTGGGGACACTACACTATAACCTCCCATGATAGGTTATGTTGGTGGGGCCCATCTGCACATAACCTCCCACGGGAGGTTTTTATTTAGGTGGGGCTCACCTCCTCTCCTTAACATCCCTAACCCCCTTCAACCCCATGTAACTCCCAATTAATTAGGGATCCTCCTAACATTCCCTATCTCCATTTATTTTCCAACTCTCCACCATTATTTCTGTGAATTAATTATTTTAATTCAAATTCTTTTGAATGAATGTCAAAAAATTAAAATAATAGTTAGTCTATTATTTTATTTTGGGGCCCACCTACCTAGCACCCTTGCGCACTGCCCGGGGCCCCCATGCGCGCTACCCGGCAGCCTAGGCCCTACCGGCGTGCTGCCCGGCGCCCCGTGCCCCTTCCGGCTAGCTCCCGGCACCCCCGTGTGCTGCCCGGTGCCCCTACCGTCGATTTCCCACTGCCCCGTCACTCTGCCTAGCATCATGACACCCTGCCCAGCACCCACACGCTCTACTCGGTGCACTGGCGCCCAACCCAATGCCCCGGCATCCTGTCAGTGACCAGCTAGCCCGCCCACGCCCCGCGCGGCCTGCCCGCTGGCCTTCCGGCCCCCGGACTACTGGGCCAACCCGTAGAACCCCCACAGTGGCACTCGCCGAACCGGCCCCATCTCCCTTACCGTGTTACCGAGTTAAGATATATTTGAGTCAAGGTCAGGTAGGTTTGTACACCTAAGACATCATGACACTATGAGTATCGTCCTGTAGCTCGTGGTGTAGATCCTCCTAGAGATGAACAGAGAGAGTTTGTAGACCTCGTAGCTGTAGACCAGGCGACTACATGATCGATTTGATTTAGTGTTATAAAATTTACCCAGTGGAAGGAGTGCCCGATTTGGCTGTAGACCCATGGAAGACAGAGCACCTAGTATCCCAGAAGACCCATGGTACTCTACATGAGGAGTACCTATGAAAGTTATTAGGGGAAGCGCCCGGTTAGGTGGTATACCTACTGCGGAGGAGCACCCGGTTTGGCAGCAGACCTGCAGTACTGGATAGAAGGAGTACCTTAGGAGTATAAGGTTAGTGAGTAGCGCCTCAGAGTCTTGACATGGCCATTGTACTCGAAAGAGGAGGAGTTCTCCAGCAACCATGGTTTCGTTAATAAAAATCCTTGTTTGAGATGAGTCAATGAACATTTTTTTCCTCATGATTGAGATGGGTTATTTGATAACTTAGATATATGTATGTCCATATACCAATGTAATGGTTATTCATTGAAATCATACTTTGTGGTTTTTTTGTTTGATTTTGTGAGACCTTGAGGGTCTCAGGGTCCCTAGTGATTATCGTTATACTCACCCCTGCATGGGTTGTGCCCGCACTTTGTTCTGTTGGATGCAGACGTCGGAAAACTCTGACGGAGGCCGAGAGAGCCAGGACAAGACAGTACCCAGAGGAGGACCTTAAGATGTATCTATACACAGTGGAGTCTGACTGACGTTGAGTTTTGAAGAGGCCATTTGTACCTTCCATTCAGGTGGGAACCCTGAAGGATGATCTAGGAGCTACTTTCACCTTTCCGTTGTTTTAAATTTTTAGTTGTATATGCTTTCAGTAGTATTTTTACATTACATTTGGGATTGTATTCTTCCCCCATTTCCTTTCAGTGCAATTTTTATACATCTCTACATAGTGTTTGCTTCATATTGTTCTTTAGTTGTGTGTTTTTATGATTTATAAAGGAAACACCTTCATAGTTTTCAGGAATTACGCCTTTGGTCTTAGTCTGCCGCCCTAGGCCTATGGAATGTTCTCTTGGGGTAGTCACGATGCAGGCCATGGGGTAGGGGTCATGACATTGTATAAGCCATTATTATTTAATATATAAAATTATAAAATAATTAATGTTATAAAAATAAATTTTTTAGTTTCAATAAAATTATTTATAATCTTCCATTATGTAAATTTACTCATATCTATGTAAGAAAACTTCTTTAATTTGTTAATTTTACTTTTCTTACATTGTGCCAATATTACGCATACATTTTGATAAGATTCATTTTTTATAACTCTAAAATAAGAAAATATATTCCAAAAACATAAATTATACATGATAAATAATAAAAAATTCATTGAAAAAGTTTTTAGAACTCAATTAATATCATTAAAAAGACAAATTTAACTTTGATAACATTGTGCACACACTATATTGACACTAACAATGATTATTATACTTTCCAGGAAATAAAATAAAATTTACATGTTTCAAATTTTTTTATAATATTTATACAATAATATCATATTTTATTTTTTATATAAGTTGTAAAAAATTATAACATAATTATATTTTTATGATAACATAAAATGTAGTGTTTCAAAAAGCTGTATTTTTTACTATGAACCAACATTTTTACTATTTTAGAAAAAAATTCTCTATAACTTTTTATCAATGTGTAGATTAAAAATATGAAACCCATTTTTGATACTAATTTTATGATTTTGAGAAATCTAATTTTTAATCAAAATCATCATTTTTTCGAAAAATACCAATTTTAAAATTCTAAACAATTTTATGACACTTATAAAATTGTAAAGGTCTCATAAAATTACATTATAATTGTTTGTAATCAAAATTTTAATTTATGAATCTATTTATTAAAAATAAAATATCATCTAAATTATTATATTAATTATAAAATTATAAATAAACGTTTACGTTTCACAAAAATACAAACTCATAATTTATAATTTTTAAAACGTTCTTTTATTTATTCTATAATATAATTATATTTTATTTTTCTTTTATAATATTCCTAAATTTTATTAATAATTTCATAGGAAATTTTTCTACTATATTGGGAAAATTAATATTCATAATGGTTATATAACAATTCCACTGGTTTTGTTAATATTAGACTGTGGTTTGATTATGCTTTGTTCATATGATTTTGAAGATGATAAATTTAAATGATAAATACAATAATGTCTTTGGGTGTAACTAAAAAATAATTAAATTTTTTGTTTTTAGTAATGATTATTTGCTATTTTTCTAATTCCATTTTTTATTCCTTTAGATTTAATTATATATATAAATATTTGTGTGTGTGAGTGTATGAATGCATAATATATGAATTTGATGATAATTATAATGATGATTATATATTTTAATGTAATATTTTTCAATGTTGTATATTTGATAATTTTATTAATTATAGAAACTAAGAGTTTTTAAAAATAAATTCATAATGGACATATTTGTTCAATGTAAAATAAAATTAAACTAACTTAAATAAATATATTGAATATTTAAATGATTAAAATAAATATAAAACTTTAGTTGTAACATATTGATTTTATTCAAAAAATGTTAATTACATAAATTAATATATTCATTAGGTTAAATTTATATTTGAATTTTCTAATATATAAATATAAAAGATAATTTAAACTGCTATTATTATTATAAAACTATAGAAAAAATTATTAAAAACATATAATTTTATTTAAGGTTACTTATGTGATTTAAAAAAACAATTTATTTATATACATTTCAAAAAATTACCGAACACGCTAGAGAAAAATGAGTATTATTTATTTTCTTTTATTGAACTTTTTATCGAAACAAAATGAAGTGAAATCAAAATCAAAATAATTTATTTAATTTATATTCTTATATAAATTGAAAAATCAATTTTTTTATTTTATGTAATACATCACCAAACCTAGTGTAAATGTTTTATATTTTCCCATATAAGATTTATGCATTACCAATTACAATAATTAAATACAATCCTAGAGATAGAAAATATTACACCCTCAAGATAGTGGTAGATACAATATAATACATTTTAACATTTCATGAAGTAAAATTTGTTTCCATATATATGATATTCTTCTTTTTCATTTGGAATGACCTTTAAATGGATAAAAATATCATATAGTTTTTACTTGGTTTTTTGTAATCAAGGTCACATAAAAAATACACTTTTAATTTATTATATCTTGAAATATTATTGATTATGTCTATATTTATAATTCAATGTTGATAATTTCAATTATAATATTCTATGAACATATCCATTAATATTAAAGAACATATACCATGTATGTTTATAGATAAATATTCTTCTTCATTAATAAAATGAATCCATAAGAATGATTTCATTAGGATTCTTCTATATTCACTTTTAAATATAGATGGTGTAATTTTTTTTCAATAAATAAACTGTTGTTGAATTTCTTATTTCAATTTCACAAACTATTTATTTAAGTATTTAATTCAAAAATCAATGGAAAAATATTTTGTATTTCCTAAAATTTCACATGTTTACATAAAATTTCCTTATATAAAAAAATAATAATTAGAAAAATCATCAAAATAATTAATGAACCAAATTATCCTATATCTCTAGGATTAGTTAAATTGATGAATTTTGGAAATACTATTTTTGGGATTCTATTTTTCTGATGGATTGTGATGAATTTTATAGATTTACAAACAAAATAATCAGATTTGGTGTGATAACATTTTTCTGAACACTATAAGAACATTGATTAAAAAAAGTAATTTGATGTAATCATTGTTTTTATTGTTTAAAATTATTATAAATTGACTCTAATACAAATTAAGATATTAGAATCCATAGGTTTATAATAATATTGATTGTTATATGTAGTGGATTTTTTCCCTGGATGCAACATTTGGAAAAAAATTCAAATATTTTTTATATGTGATTTCTTAGAATAATAAAATAAGTGTTATTGTATGATTAATTTAAAAACTTATGGTTATTTAAATGTAATAAGATTATATATAGGTGTATTTATATTTTACATTAAATATTAATATTTTTGAATCTTATAAAATGGATATATAAATATATAATTCATAGATAGAAATCATTTACAAAAATAGAATGATTTAAATGTTAAAGAGTTCATCAAAATTACAAAAGAGAAAGTATAAGATCCTTCTAAAATACTTTTTCCATGTTTATATTAATATTCGAAACAAATTAGTCTTGTCGAGTTTTAAAAACATTTGATATTTAATATAATTGATTGATATTATAAATGTTATACCAAATGAAGGGAATAAATGATTTTTGGCAGTGGATAGGATCAAAATATTGTTTATAGACCATCTTATATGATTAAAAGTGTGAATGAAAATGAATAATCTATCAAATATATGATATAAAGTGAAAATAATGATGGAGATCATGTTGATAAAATTAAAATGGTAGTTAAATATGAGGTTTATTATTGTTAAAATTTTTTTGTGAAATAACAGATTTATGAAATGATTTTACTATATATCAGTTGTACTAAATATGAAAAAAGTAGTTGTAATGAAGCTATTTATTTTCAAACCAATATATAAATGATGTAACACCAGTTTGATAGAACTAATTTCCCTCTTAAATGATATGATAATATAAAACGATGCAATTCCATTCTAAACATATGACACTAAATGAATAATATTTTTGATGGGTATGATCATTAAAAGAATACATGCCTCTCCAAATACCTATATATTGTTTCTTGAAGGCCCTGATTCACAGAAAAAATTCCCTATGTGTGGTGCCTCTTGATACAAGAATGTTGAATCTAGAAATTTAAATGTTTTATGGTTATTTATAATCATTCTAGATATAGGTTCATATATATAAGTGAGGAGACATCATCAAAAATTATCTAAAACATAGATATAATTATTTAATGAGTCTATCGTCTCCCACTTCTCCTAAGGATTTTTCATCAAGGTTTTCTCCTCTCATTCTCATGCTAGATAGTGCATTGTTATTATACATCATCATTTATTTTTCAAAGGTTTATCTTTCCAAATAAATTTTTCTTCTAGTTATTTCCTCTTCATGTGGTGGCTTCATATACGGTTCTTCACCGGTTCCATCTTCAATAGTCCCATAAGGTCTTGGTGGTGTCCACTATATCACATAGTGGATTTGTTCTATACCTCATATCCTTTAAGAGACCCGATGATTTTGTATTATTTTTTTCTAATATCTGGGAGTGGGGGTGCTAGAACATGTATGGTCAATTAATCTAACAAGTTGAATTTATATAAGAAGTATTATTGTGTACCATTTATTAATTTCTCACATCCATTAGTCACCTTTTCAATTTTCTTACTGTATAACCCTCCACACCTAACACAATTTGGATATATATAATGGTGCCCATAGTGGTTTTGGGATGGTGTTGGTGAAAGAAATCTATGGAATTTCTTCACAAATTTTTTTTTTCTATGAATCATTATCATTATTGAAAATGAACAATTTCATTTAGTGATAGTTTTCATTTTTTCTTGGTGATTCCCCTTGTTTTGTATTCATCCCACAGTCTCTATTTCCACAATTGGTTTTCAGTAAGAGGATTGTACATTTTGTTTATGGTGTCTTCTAGTGTGGCTTCAATAGTTCAAATATGACCTTAGGTTTCCAATGGTGTTTGTGTTGTTGTCAATGAATCAGTTGATGTTGGTGACATCCGGAGGTTGGATAATCGTATTCATGTAGGTTGAACTTTTGAGGCCTGAAGATTAACCTCAAGGTTCATAATATGTATTTCTGTATTTTTTAGTCATTTCTATGCTTTGGAATTGATTAGACTTCTATTTTTATTTTAAATTTTAAGGAATATATCCTATTACCATAATATTGATGGGTGGTTATAATCATAATTTTGAAATGATTTTTTTTTCATTTTCATATTTTTTAATTTGGATTTCAATTTCCCCCATATCCTATAATATATCATAAAAAACGGATTTGAAGTGTAGAAACAAAATTTAATGATAGTAATTTTCATCACCCATAAGACACTACCCAATGGAATAAAATTTAATTCATGTATCCTAAATTTGGAATCAAGTAAAGGAAAACATGTCTTATTCTATTTGAGATATTAAATTAATATTTTTAGTGTACAAAGTATAACTCATAGTATCTGGCATGATATTATGGTAAATTAAAACATTCCATAATGGTTATTAATGAATCACATCTTCATTTTGTTATCAATGCTTATATGAGGAATAAAAAAATAAATAATGATATTGATGCATATTTGGGTCAATTTATTGATGTTATAAAATTAATGTTGGATATACATGTTCATTATATGATTAATATAGAAATGAAAATTTCATGTTATGAGCCATGTTTTTTGGGATAATAAATGAATTATGTTTCTTATAGAAATTTTATTAGATGTAGAATTAAACAAATGTTAGTGTTCCCATTTGTGAACAATGTATACCATTATTTATGTAAAAAATATATCTTTATAATTTTTATTTACGGAATTAATTTTTTATATCTCAGTGATATAAATACCTATCCTGGATGAAATCATTCTATTGGAATTCAGAATAAGATAAAAAATACCTAAACTAATAGGAAATCATTAATCATGGAATTTAAATGATATATTTATCATATTTGGTAAATCATTTCTTAAAAACCAAAAAAAAAACTGCTATGTAAAAATGAACAGTTTGTTAAACTTATAGTTATAGAATTGGTTATACCTCTAAACATTTTAATAAATCATGCACATTTGAAAATTTTTTGTGATAATGTCATTATAAAATTAATAAATGAACCTAAAAATGATTGAATTTTGAATAGGTTGTGCATGATTGACAAGGAAATTTGGAAATATTTGTTTCCAGTAAAGGGAGAAAGTCATTCATTTCTTCATCTAATAGCTTATAGTATTTTCAAGAAATAAGGATATCAGTTTTAAATATTCACAAATGATTGAATTTTTCCATAGGGGTATTTATCAAATATCAAGAATACCTAGTCAATGACTGTTTTTGGAAAAAGTGTATACAATCACAGTACTATCATGCTTTGATGAAATATTAAATGCTTATAACATTACATTTCATTCTTCTTGAAAATTTCTAAAAGACACTAACCAAGATTTTTTTTCTTTTTCCCAGATTTATGCAGTAATTCTAGAGAACTATAAATTGTTTATCTATATAAATATAAATTTATATGATATTTAGTGAATTGGTGTTATTTATCCAATCATCATTCTTTGATACAATAGTTAGCTTAGTTAGAGAGATATGACTATGTGGCCATGTACATTGTAGATGGGTGTATCCTATTTAATGATATCTAATAATTTCTAAAGGGTTTATTGAAAACTAAAAGTTCACTAGAATGTTGTATTATAGAGTGATATATTATTGAGGAGGTTATTGAATTCTACACCAACTGGAATCCCGATGTAGATGACATTGGTCTCCCAAAATAACATTAGAGAAGATGCCACATATATGGTGGAATTTTAAATGTGATTTTTCCCAATTTCAATTATAGATAAAATATATGATCACCTTTACATTTTACAATAGATTTTGGAGGTTGTACCATTTATTAAAACCCAAAAATTAATTCTTATGAATTTTAATCTATTAAGGGATAAAAGATGGATATCAAATATACATAATCGATAGTTTGTAGAATTATTTTTCAATGACATATTTAAATTTACATCTATTAATCAAAATTCAATTTTTAATCAACTTCGATGACAATCCAGTGAAGCATGTGTGAATGTATTATCTTATAATGGTTACATAATTTTCGGTTATGCATTCCGTACAATGGATTAATTTTAACATAGTACCATAAAAAATAGTATAGTTATGGGAGAAGCGATGCATTTATAATTTAAAAAGGAAATAAATATAATTTATGTGAACATATCATACCATGTAGTATATGAAAAAAAATGTTGGAGTATGATTATAAAAAATTCATAGTTATTATTTTTTTAATAGAAATAGGATGATTAGAAAATTGTTTTTTAAATTGAAGAATTTGTATTCATGTAAGTGGATTTAATCAAGGTTATATAAATACAATGTTTATAATTGAATCATATATAGTAGAAGTATTTTATTTATCTAATCATACAGACAAAATTTTTTAAATTATTATGTTTCCAATAAATACCAATATCGGGTCATATATTAATTAAGTTGAGGCTAAATCATTTATTGGGTTTTTATAATTATTTTATGGTCTTCATAATGTGGGAAAGGTCATGTATGTCATAGGGGACCAAAATGAGGGGATTTGAATATTAGATCGAGGTTCTAAATCCCATAAACTATTAAAATTAAAAAATAGAGTTCTTGAACTAGTTATTTTTTTAAATTTATATTGTATTTCCTCAATATATTATTTGTTAACTACTATATTTATATAATCAAAATTAAATATCTAACCTCCTCTATATGTAATGGCCTCCCCATATTATGAATATTCCAATATTGAGGAGGAACATTTAAATAATATTAGAAGGTGAGATTCATAAGGATGAAAAGATAGAGAAGCTTCATAGAACAATTATAATAACTAAAAATATTAATGAAAGAACCAAATAAATTTTTTTAGATAGGATGCAATTTACATAGAAAACCTATTAACCCCCAATAAGTACATTATAATTTTTTATATTTATTTAACACTTGAATTCAAGTTCAAATTGATGTAGATCCATTTTAAGAAAATTGTTTCATTGATAAAGGGACTAATTTGGGAAGACACTTGTGTAACATTATGATATAAATTCTCTATTTTAATTAATGATAAAATATTGAAATTTTTATTTTCTTATCATTATCCTTTAAAAATAGAATTTAAAACATATTTTTATTAAATTTAATTTAAATTTAAATTAACCGGAACAGATTTTAAGGCCTTTCAAAAAATAATTAGGTTGCATCTTGTTAGGGGAGATGAAGGGAATTTAATTTTTAAGCCACCACATATTTATAAACAAATTACAAAATAATAATCAATAAATGCATTCATTTTTCATCATGAGGATGATTTGTTTATATTATAGTATTATTTGTAATATTTTTTGTAACATGAAATGTATTAATCACATGGATTTAGAGATATTAATTTTTAAATTAATACTGCGTGTTGAAAATAAGTAGAAAATTTTAAATCCAACTTACCCTAACTTTTTATCAAGTATTGGGAATTATTCTCTTGAAAAATGAAATATATTTCAAAACTATAGTAATTATTTTATGAGATATGAATCAATAAAAAATTTTATTCATATGTTTATAAGTAGATTGATAAATCATTATCCAAATCCTATTCCAACCAATGTCACAACAAATGGACTGTGAGCACAAACCATGGATCAATATCCTCTCAACTATCCTTTGACACTTTAATACCACTGATGTAGGTTGTTGGAAGTACATGTTTCAATCATCCTATTATACCCTTGATGGAAGATCCATTATTGTGCTAAACTCAACTGTGCACACACAAATCATTTGAGGTGATCACAACCTCAAAAGCATTGCTGAACAAACTGGTATTATTTCTTATCATTATAATTCATATCACAACTCACCCAACTCTCCCTATTTATAGGGATAAAAAACAAACCACAAAATAAAATTGTGGAAAAAAATTCTGTAGTTGGTTGTGGTAGGTGTCACACATGCCTACAAATCCACAGATGTCATTCATGCATTGTTGAATCCTTCATACATCCATTCCAACAGTGGATGATAGGCATCATTCTAATAAAAACATTTTTAATATTTAACAGAGTTCTCTTGCATTGCTTCAAATAATGTTATCCTAGATATGGGATTCTTTGGCGATGTGGTTACATTTTGTAACAATCAAAAGGGATGTAATCACATATGGTGTCATGTTGATTTCTTCCTCACTATCGTACAAGGAATAAATTTATTTCTGGGATCCTAATTCAATCATATCATTTTTGTGTAATATTACCATACTCCAATCCTAGTTTTTATTATTCCAAAATCAAGAACTTTTAGTGGTTATCATTTCTCAGATAGGTGGCTCCCAACCTTGATTATCACTTTGTGGTTTCTGAGTCCTTGTGCAAACACATTGGCGATAGCCCAAGGGTCAGATTCCATTTTAACATAAGATAATATAATGGTGGCCTCTAGGCCTGGTTCAACTGCTTTTCCATTAATTCCTAATACCCATATTCAATTTAAATGTATATTGAAAATGAAGAGATTAGTTAGGATGCGCAATGGGATGATGGAAAATTATTTGTAATTCTTAACCAGAAGAGACATCTAGAGGACATGTTTCAAGAGTATAAACATATCACACAAATAAAATATAAAGAGGATTAGTTGATGTGAGGGGATAGAAACACTACATTTTTTAGGAATTCTTAAATTAATGGAAAAGGGGAAGCATTGATAATATTCGTATGCCGGATGGAATTTATTCTAATGACCTATAGGTTAATGAGAGTATGGAGGGAAAGCATGTTAATCTATTCTTACTAGTCCTAATACTATTATGTAGGGAGGTTTTCGAAGGTGTAATCTATACATTTTTATTTCGTTCCGGCAACTATTGTGGATTCCACCAAACATTTGTTTGAGATAATCTTCGATGAATTGGAAATTGGTGTGGGTGTGAGATCATTTCAACAATAAATATTCCTTGGCCCTAACGTTTTTGTGTGATTTCAATTCACCCTTGTGGTTTATTTTTATATAGTATCTTCTTGGGCCTATCAAATATTTTTTATCCATGTGGGTAGCCAACCCAATGTGACCATTTCTACAACTCAAATTCAAATTACAAAGGTCAAACCTCATTTTTCTATTTCCCAGTATCAACCCATTATCATTTTTAATTTATCATAAAATGCTATTATATTTGTGATATACTGGTGGATTTCTATGTACCTCAATTGTTGGATCTTAGATGAGAATCATAGATCTGTTATGGTTAGATATATTTAATATGTATTTAAATAGAAAATCAAATGATAAGTGATATCAACAGGAAGTCAATTAGATCAAACATGGTGATAAAAATTGATATGGGAAATTAATATGATATGTTATAATAGTGTATCATTCTCAAGGTGATGTTCAATATAGGATTTCAACATAGGTATCTGATATTATATTTTGTTTCTTCAGTTCCTTTTGGCTTTCAGTGAAATTCAAAAGCAAGAGCTGTGGTTTTTTCAAATTATCTTGTAGTTTAAGACAAGTAGACACCTTTTTTACAATATACATATCATGATCTAATATTATCATAGATGGATTCTAAAAAATGATCTTCAATGTAATTCAATCAATATTGAAAAATGAAAGAAATCAATTTAATGGAATATAATTTCTCATATTTGCTGATTACAAGGTAAATTTAACCAATGGATGTAGTAGGTCAGTCAGAGGAATGAATTCTATTTTAGAATAATATAAATATGGAAGTGGACAATGTATTAGTTTATTTAAAATGAATCATTATGGATAATTATTATTTGGAATGATGAGTTAATCATATTGATGTTGTCTTTTGTATCTCTAGAAGTTCCTCATCAATGAACTATCTACGAGCTTATATATCTGATAACATGATCTACATTATACTTTTTGATGGACTAGTGTAAAAAATATATGATCTCATTTAAAATGGTATGAATAACATTCATTCTATTCGGTATAGAATCAATCTAGATAATAATGTGTTTCCTTAATCTCTATGATTGTTTTTTATGTTCTTAGATCTCTGAAATAGTGGTTAAAAGAATTGAGAAAATATTTATCTTTGTTCATTTGGGATGCCCCTGAAGAAGGTCAATGTCACTAGGCTTTATGGAGAATGATGGATATACAAATTAATGTGTTAGGAATCAATCATCTATGTGTGGTGGGTGCTATGAAATTTATTTAACATAAATATGTGTGGGAGGTTATGGAAAAGAAAATTATTGTATGAGGAATTCATTAGTGAATAATATGGTAGAGATCTAGAGTCTCCTATATGTAGAATTTCTATCCATTGGATGATTCTCTTTGGCCATATTTTAGAACATAAATTCAAATCCCATAAGATTATTAGCTAGATGAACATTAATTATTTGATGCAATACTGGGGGGGGTTATTTTTAGCTTCCCGATCTATCCTACCCCTGATATTATTTTCTCCCATGCCTATAGGAATCCTTATTTCATAGGATCCATCTTAATTCACAATTAGTGGGTCACATTCGACGCCATCCATATTCCCAAATTCCCATAAAATATTATCTTCATAGGTGATTCATCGGGGTCTTTATCATCTATATATAATCATCATGATATCCATAACAACCATGGGTTGAGTGAGTTGGGTGATATGTTATGGATCAAATGTATTACGGTGTAGAAAAAAAAAATTATTCTCTAGATTATTTAAGACAATACTATTCCTAATAATTATTCGATTAAAATAATAGTTATTTATACCACTTTTAAAATCCATTTTTTCTAGTATACCATGTAAAAAATAGTGAAAACCCTATTTTTTGGAGGATGGGCATCTGTGGTGTTGAACGGTTGGGGTGAATGTTTTGAGTGTAGGGATTAGGTGGAATCTAGGGACTTTTCATTGAATTTTGGATTAATGTATCAGGGAATAATTTTATAGAGAGGAATTACAGGTTAGTTCTGTTGATTGATGTATGTTTTAATTATGGAATTCTAGGAATAAATTCCAAAGAGGCGATTACACCAGCTCATGATCTACCATCCATTTTAGTTCTCTGTGTTGGGAGGTAGACCTTGGATATCTACTAGAAGGGAAGGAGGCTACCTCCTTGAGGATTGTGATAACTAGTAGATATTTTCTTCCTCTGAGATAAATGATGATTCACCAAGGAAAATGGGTTCATTGAAGACAACCTAGTAATGGGTACTTTCTCGAATCCAACAGATATGGACTTCATGGAATCATATGAGGAGGTAGGGTGGTCCGTGATGCTAGTGTTTCAGTTATTATTTATTTTATCATCATATATGTGATTGGGGATACATTTATGTCAGAGTAATGGGATTCTCTTTAATGCCTTTTGGTTTTATTTGATCGTAATATCCCATAGGAAGTCATCGAAATAGATTCCTTAGTGACTATCGACTCCCTCAAAAACAACATATCCACTCCTTGGCACATTGTTAACTACAACAAATGGTTCAAACGTCCCATCAATAATTCTCATCTCTTAAACACATGGTTAAAATAGAATTAGTAGACTGACTTCTTGGATTAAAATTGTACACAAGATATATATCCAATTATATTGTCCAACATAGGTTGCCTCCCCCATATTTTATTAATATTTTGTTTGAGGATGATTTAGGCCTTCACTAGTTTAGAAATCTCTATCCTATTATATTTATCCTTTGGGCACCGTAATAATATGATTTTACAATGGTTGATGATTCTTGGAGAATTATTATGTATTAATTTTATGACATTGCATTTCATACATGAACAATTGTGTATTCAAATTGTGTCAATTTTTGTTGTTGTTATTAAATGTAAAATACATGTTCTTAAGATATAATCTTACATAAATCAAGTTGAAGACCATGAAAGTGTTCATTTTCTTGATGTGAAGATAATTTAAATTATGTCTATGAAAAAATATAATAATATTTTTTTCGTGATGATTTTTTGATGAACATAAGTTGATATGTTTTCTAGGAAATTTAATTTATATATATTAAATAGATTTGTATATTTTAATACTTATAATATATTCTAAATATACTTTTAAATATACATATATTAACAGATAGTTCTATCTATAAGCTGGCTGGAAGGCTAACTCAATCGCACCTATATGAACATGGCTTAAAATGCATGAAAAATCACGAATGCTATCATGAGATAGAAAGGTGTGTACATTCCCATGTGTTAGTCATGATAGTTCAAACATGATTTTAGGTTCACAAGAGGATGTTCCAATATTATTCACATCTTTTGGATATGTTTTTGTGGGTGTGGATCCCCCATTGCCAGCTTGATTCAATGATAACATAGAATGGCTAATAAACCAAGGCATGAAAAATATCAAGAATCAAGGTCGGGCTCCTAGTTTTGGTGTACTATTTCTCATTCATTAAAAAATTATTGAACATGATCCATTAAATTGAGATGATCTATGCCATCTAATATGTTGAATCATGACCAGCAAACTGTATGAATGTATCATCTTAAACCTACAACACATATGAAATATCTAACATAGTGGTTTGATTGTTCAACATTCATTAGATGTTTTGCAATATCCATTGATAAATAGATAATTGATAACATGATATGATTTACATCTTTCATGAAATCTATTTATTGCATGAATAATGACTATTGAAATAAAATAACATTGTCATTCAAAGATGATAACGAGTAGATTGACAGAGTAAATGTGGGTACATGAAAATGATAATTATTCCATGAATAAAGAAGCTATATGATGACACTATGAATCTTGTAATCATCAAAATATATGGGATCCCCCATTGAACTAAATGTACAAAAAAAATTGTGACATTGAACTTGTTTGTTGTAGTGTTGGTGAATGTGTTGATTCATATTATCATCACTAAATGCATGAGAGAGTAATTAAATCAGAAATAATATGATTCCATGATTATTTACATCACATAAAAATAAAACCATGTTACAAATTTTAATTTCATATGATTTGGTAAATTAAAATACCAAGATAGTACATTATTTACAAAACATTGAAGGTATCATTGATGTGGAAGAATTATTGCATCTAAGGCAGTGTGAGACACAATGATACCTACCTATAAAAAGAGAATACCCTCATACCATAGGTAAGTAGTTGAAATATATATCAAGACGTGATCATGTTTTCATAAAAAAATAGAGCACCAGAAAACATGTTTCATGTTGAAGTGAATACAAACTATATACTACTTGTAAGAAGAAGAAGAGGAAACCTGAGCTGGGAATACACATATCACTCAAAGGATAAGAAGGAAATGTGCTCTGATCATTTTACTGATCTAGGGGAAAAGCTACGTTACATGAAAGTGAAAGAGGTTATGTGATCTGATGACATGAATGGCACCTCCCAGGAATTTCTTGTCACAAGAATGAACTTTGAGGCAACCCAGGGCAAATAAAAGCTGATATGGGATGGAGAATAACTCATGCACATTGTTTTTCATCTTCATTTATAGTTCATTACTAGAAGATCCTTGATAAGGTAGTGTTCATGGGTGGGAAATGAAGAATTTTTCATTCATAACTATTGAGGATTCTGCAAGGTAGATTGTGGGGTGAATAGGTAAACCCTTCTTTTCATTCACACATACATGTGATTATCAAACACCTTAATAAGTAAAAAATGACTTATGATATATTTAATTAGAATAATTGATAGAAAACACAAAATATAATAAAGTAAAAGAAATTATAAGTTATAGAGTATTAAGGGTGGGAACATTCTTAAATTTATTTTTTCACAGGAAATTGAAAAACAATGAAGAAAAAACCTGAATTGTGTTTCCATATCTTTTGTTGATGATTATGATATAAAGAAGTTAGTTTTCGTGGACGTATCGACTAAAAATTATTACAGAAAACATAGATGACATCTATAAAATGTTGTTGATGCAATATCTATCAAGGACCTAAAGTTACGAAACATTTTTATTCTATTAATTTAAATAAATCCATTGTTATAGATTGATCTTGATAATATGTTAATTTAATATCTATAAAAAACAGTTGTGCTAGTATACATTATTCTATTGAATACTGGTGGTAATAATAAAAACCATTCGACTAAATCAATAATATTGATAAATTCCTACATAAACATTTTTCACAATTCTAGGATTCTATTCTAACTACAATGTTATGTTGGTATCATAATCTATTAAATTACCATACAATGATCATTACAAGAAGTAGGTCTTTGTACCAACCCTTTTAAAAAAAATTGTGTTCTATTTATTATTTTCTACATTTCTTATTTATGTGATTGTTGAGAATGAAAAACAGATCCTTCTATCATAACAATAGAAGAGGTTTGATATTAGGAGGGTCTTGTTGAAAAGGATGAAAAAGTCATTAAAAGTTGGTTAAAATGATTCACCCCTCCCTCTTACTATCCCTACATGATACCTCTCTGCTCCAAAAGTCGAATTAGAGCATATGTATACCTCTAATTGGATCATGTTTTTTACAAGGATAATAAGAAGTGCAATTTTCAATCTTATTTTGATGTACCTCAAGTGGAATTATAAGAATCCACTATTCTGGAAGAAATCATGAAGGTCTCTTCTAAGAATCTGAAGATAAGAATGAAGAGTGAAACGATGATATTGTAAAAAATATCAAAGAATGAAAAAACACTTTTGTCACATGTCAAATCATTTAAGAATTACCCTTTTCAAGATACCATCTCATGATGTGGATAGTACAAGGAAGGGTTTTCTATCAAAACTATTGAAGAGTTATGATATCTATTTTAAATACATATTGAAATTATCTAGGAAATAGTGATTTTGAATATACATTGTTTTGTAAAGGAGCCTCTTGATGAAAAATCACAATTTAAATATAATATTAATAAACAATAGGATTCAAAAGGAAATAAATTCAAAATATGAAATGTCATCATAGAACTCAATGAAGAAAAAGATGAATTTTTGAAAATTTAAAATGAAAAAGTCCAATAATTTAAAAATAATGGAAATGAAATTATAATGAGAGAAAAGTCAAAAAACATGTTTTTGATGAAGTAAACATTGATGTTGAAATATTTTTTAGTGCACCCACGAATGTCATAGAATCTCAAATTTAAAAAAAAATATGTAATTGCAATAAACATGACATGTTTGTGTATAAAAGATCATATTTCATAAAGTGTATGTTCTGAATATACATGCTGTATAATAATTGCATCAAGCTTATATTAGTTTCAGGGATGCCCAATTAGAAGTAAAATCTTGAAGAATCAAAATCCTTGACAACTCTTTGATTGAATACAGTATAAAATAATAATATAAATTTAATAGAATGAAAAATGATTGCAAAGGCAGGATGATATTAGTTCGAAATGATAATTTTTACCATATCATGAAATGTCTTAATCTATTTATAATATTAAGAAGTCTGAAAGACACACATTCTGGAGCCTACAATGTTTCCAAGAAGAAGAATTCTTCCACCAAAACATATGAGGACAGTAAATATCTATGAAGTTATGTTTGTATAAAAACAATTAATATCACAAATGTATCTAAATATAATCATATTTGTGGAATGAATACGCCAAAATTATATCTTCATCCACCTTCTACAGTATTATGGTAGAAGGAAACCCATAATCTAATTAATTTCATTATTATAATTAATGTTTATTCTACTATTGCATGTTAAAATACCATTGTTGGGAAAATGTGGATAGAAAAATATGCTAAAAAGTATACTAAAACACCAATGATTGATAATTGAAATATCAAACAAATAACTCCTAAAATGATCCTCCAAAATAATAAAGACAAATCTAGAAACAATAGGGAACTAATTATAGTCTAAATTATACTAAATGAAAAATAAAGATATTCATTGGACAATATTTGTGTCAATATTACATTTGAAATATTCTCATTTATTGTTGAATATATCTATCATCATATAAAAATGACAAAAGTCGTGTTATAATTGTGATAAGATCTAATGAGAACAGATATCTAGTAAAATTGGAGAATAATACATAGATGATGATGAATAATATTAACAAGAATAGATTGGTTTGTCTTGATGGCTTCTATGATTAATAAATCAATGTTGTCATATTTATGATGAGGGTTGGTATATAAAAACCATTCACTCTAAATATGGTGATTAGAACAAATGATCAGAACAAATGAAATAAAAAATAATAATAGTTGAGAAGTCTTACTTGACGAATACATAGATTAGAATAGTCAAGAAATCTATGGAGAAATCTAAACCCAAGAATAATGAAATGGTGGAATATAGAATGACATTTAATCTAATAAAATATTATCTTGTAGTGTCAATTTATTTCATACAATAGAAAACTACAAAAAGTCATGAAAATGAATTGGAGAAATCTACCATTAAGATGATAAACAATACAAGAGAGAAATAGAAAGAAATAATTGATTAAATGCATTCATGAAGAAGAACATGATATTTTACCCAATGAAGATTAAAAACGTTGATGAATTCATGTAGAGGATCCAATGCATAATTTGTTAAGAATTAATGCCTCATTACATTGCCTGGTCAATTTCATGATGGTCGAGATATGTAAAAAACTAATTATAAAGTATCAGAAAGATAAAATTCAAATTGAAACATGTTTTATTTGAATAAGAACTCTAATTTACTAAGAGGTTTTAAATGACTAGGATCTCTAGTGCCTTACAAAAAATGTTTGGTTTATGCAAGAATTCTAAACATAATGCAATAAAATTCATGACTCTTATACCTGCCCAAATTGTGATATTGATAATATAGAAACAAGATTAAGGGGAACCTATCATTAGAGTAGGTTCTATAAAACAAATATATGTATACTTGATAAAAAAATTATTCATTTTTTTGAATATTAATATACTCTTTATCACATCATGATTATTCTTCTATGTAATATAGTATGTACTAATGTCTGAGGAGTATCTTTGACACTGAAAGGTCATAATAGTTCTCCACTATGATGAGAACCAAGAATTAACAAGATAGTATTAATAAATATATATTATTTATCCATATTAAATCATTTTAGAAACATATATGATATAGTATATCAGTGTTGGAGAGTCATATGGCTTTGAGATACCTCTTCAAAGTGTATGCCCTTGGAAATATCTAGTATTGGATATTATGATAATTTAACCCACTGGTAGGAAATCCATTTATATGTGTCATTGTTTGTCCATATCTAATTATGTGTTTATTGAACCTAAGAAGTTACAATAATTATTGATGAGTGTTATAAGTTGTGTAAATTAATGTATTGTTGAACACTGTGATGACATATGTTCATGGTGAGGTGGGATATGTTGGGTGTGTCAAAAGTAATATTTCATTAATGAATAACTATTTTATGTAATTTTACCTTATTCTCATTAATAGAAGTTGATATCTAAATACCATTGATGGAAATGATATATCATAAATATATCTATGTCCATGGTGTTATATTAGAATGTTTGATTTCGGGAAATTCAAACAAAGAGGCACCATGCACACCGGCTGATGAAACCTACATGAAACATGCTTGATATGATATATCACATTATAAGGATTATATTACATAGTAATAATCATTATAAGGTATTTTTTCATTGCGACATTATTTTTACTCTATATGGGTTATTTTTCATGTTGTTAGATGCTAGCCATCAAATTGTTTTACTAATTCAAGTGAGAAATATGTTTGGAAGGTCACACAATAAGCATATCTAGTATCTCATATAAATAATTTTTTTATTCTTTATTATTTTATGAGTTGAATAAATATTAATCTAGAACATGGTTTAATAATTATTCATGTTTTATGGATAACAAATATTTTTTCACTGGTTATTAGACTGAATATTATGTGAGTGGGATATTTGAAAATTGATTTTTTTTATTTTATTAATATAAAATTTATTTATTTATTGGAAAAAAATGTCATGAAGCTTATTTATATTAAAAATTGTCATTATTCAATTCCTGCTAAATATTGTAGAGGAATGAGACACCATGTTTAATGGTCTTTTGAGAAATAATATGTATTGAATGTTATTATAATAAACAATATTTTATTTTATTCATTATTTTAGAGAATGAGATGAAATAATAATAATATTATTATTATAGACATGGGGATTTTAAAGTATTATGGAAATAATAATGGGAATCTATGAATTTATTATTATTCCAACATAGCAGTATATAAACACAATTATATTATTTTTGTAATAAAGACAATTAATTTTCTTTCATAATAAAATATTGATAGAATCATCTAAAATACATATAGAGTTCCCCCTCCAGGAATGATCTAAAAAATATAGTGTGATCCTCCTCCACCACTACTCTCATGTCAAGAGAGATTTATGAGAATCCATTCTTGAATTGGTTCTCGAAGCTCTTAAAGAGAAATGATGCAAGCATTATGGTATTCCATGCACGAAACCAAAGATTCATATGATGATGTTCAGGGGTTCATGGAACCCATGTGGATCACCACTGGAGGAAATCTATTCTTGATTCTGATAACACAATTATGGTAATACTAAGATATGTTTTAAAATAAGTAAATGAAAAATGAAATTCATTGATGGTAATTATTAATTTCATAAATTAATTATAAATAATAACTGACGATCATGTACTTAGTTCTCAAGTATATCAATTTTCAAAATTGATTGAATATATTCCATGGATCATGGAATTTATCTTCATGTAAACCATTGATTAATAATCAATCATTACAAAAACAAAAAGGAGGGTATGACCTATCTGATAATTCTATTACACTCGGAATCTTCATGTGATATTAGAGGGGTTGTAATATGATTTATTAGTATTTAAATAACATTTATTGATTTATGAATTTTTCATTAGTTTTCAATTATATTACAAGAATCAATTAATCTAGATTTTTAGTTAATCATTCTTCCTATTTTTTGATGAGAATAAAATAAAATTGGTTAATTTTATGAATGAAAGAAATATGAAGAAATCATTTGGAGTAGCTGATTATTTTGGCCATAGAACACAAGAGTAAATGATTTATAATCTCAAGGTACATGTTTTGTGCTAGTGTTCAATACACCATGAATTGTTTCGGAATTAATTCATGGTTTGAGAATGTATTACACATATTGAATTTAATTATACATTGTGGGTTTGCCAGGACATCTTGTTGCTTAGTTAGCCTGAGTACTCACTGTCAAAATTCCATACACAATGTATACTCCCTTAGTCATAGACTATCCATATATCCTATAACATATCCTACATTTCATCTAACCTTGTAATATATATACCACACACCATATATCCCATTTACACACCCTATACTCTAATCATTTACATGGAATGGGTACATGACAAGTCCTTAGGCATGTGTTGTGGATAAATAGTGAGAATAACATAAACTATGTAGGTTTAATGTACATACCATATATATTTACCGAATTATGATGACTTAAAAATTTATTTATTATACTGTGAAAAACATATCAACTTGTGTTTCATGTGGTCATTATGTTTACTATACATTCAATGCGATGGGGTTTATATATATAAATATCTAATTAATTTCTACAAAATGAACATGTCTACATATAATTTTTAATATGTATTAGAGTTAATATTCTATTCACACTGAAACTTAACATTATATGTCCTTGACATGTGTTCCATATGGTCATTAAGATTATTGTACATGCCACAAAATTATGTAATTAGTCATGTATTCCACATTTCATAAGAGCAAACAGTATATAGGTATAATTCCCATTGGGTAGTTTGGATGAGTACTCATCATGTTCCCTTTATGGTAAAATTTTTAATAAATTATTTTAAATTAATTTTTTTAATTTTATAAATTTTAATGGATGAAAATATTTAAGAAATTTGTATTGTAATAAAGATAAATTAATTGGTTAATTAAATGAATTATTTAATTGATTCAAGCATGATTTAGCATAAATAATAATGGTAAAAATTTAATAATAGTTTTATAGGATTTGTAATTTATTGCATACATGTGGATGATCATGATTCTAGACATGATCTTTTTTATGAAGTTTCATTACTTTAATTAGTTATTAATAGAAATTTTTCCCTTCATGTAATATCTTCTCTCTTTGTGTATGGGATTAACATTCATATGGTTTATTTCATTTAAACCTCTTTTCCAATCCTTTGGTTCCCTCACAGGCATGTGAATAAAAGAATATGAAGCGAATGGGGAACATGAGATAGTAGTGGTAGTTCGATTTTGGAATAGAGTAGAAACCAATCAAGAGTGATACATGGGTGATTAGGTGGAATGAGGAAACACAAACCGTAAAATTGTTCATGGTGTTTTCCCATGGTATAATGGTTATGTTATCATCCACAAGATAAAATATCCATTAGAAAATTCTTACGATCATACAACCTTTTTATAAATTTATTTCATGTTTAATTGTAATTTAATTATAGATATTTATTCACGATCTCATAAATTAATTAATTAATAACCATTCCATATAGAATAAAAATAAATTATGTTATGTGAAATCATTATCCATGTCATGGTTAATCACTTATGTAAATAGGCATAATATTAATAATCTTGTAATGAAAATAATAATTTGATATTTAAACATAAGACATAAAATTCATCAATTATCAATATTTATTTGGAATATCATTCCTCTACATAAGTTACATTCTTACCATAGTTCAAAGTGTTTGACCAACCAATGTTGTCGAGATTTCAATTATCAGAGAATTCAAACATGATGTTTTGGGTTGATATAACATAATTAACATAAATAGTTGATTTCAAAAGTAAAAATTTCAATAACAAAGTGTAATAGGAGTAAGAAATATATTTATGTATTTCCTAAAAAGGGATTCCACTAAACTAATCATGGAATTGTGAGTAAATACAGTTGGAATTTGGAATTTCTACCAAAAACCCTTAAAATTAACTGACCTACCAATGTCAAGGTGATTAGAAGGGTAATATGGATCCTTACAATAATAATGTACAAAAAATAGGATATTATAAATCCAATGGTGAGGGATATTGGGTTTTGATAAAATTATAGTAGATTCATAAATTTAATATTAAATTTTTTATTTAAATTATATCAGACAAGGAGATAAAAGTCTTCTCATCTTGTTTGTATAAATAACAATAAAAATTTCTACAAACATATCACTTCCATCAACACGTGATAAGTATAACCATATAATCCGAACATATTTCCATTAATAGAAAGGTTTATTAAGTTCTAAAATAACTTATTTCAGATGCACCTAGAAACTGGGCTAGTTAGGAATAGTTGTCTTTCTATGAGAAACATTTTTTCAATTATATATATCTTATGTTTTTCATGCTATCATACATGAACAAGAAACATATAATGAAACATGAGGACATGAATATGCATAGCATGATATCTCACATTTATGATCTTTATCATGAGAATGTGAGACAATATATATATGAGATCTTCAATGCTCTATTTATAATAAATCATAGAGAGTTGGTGCTATATGGGACTCATGTAGTCATGATTGTTTTCTACATTGAATTCATAAACATCCTTGGTAATAAAATTCTCAGATGATATTCACATAGATCTCATACATTCCTTAATACCCAATTCATTCTCTTGTTTTATAATTAATCATAAAAGAAGAAATCAAAATAAGAGTCTTTTAGAAATACATACTCTTGTTCTCATAGTGGATAAATATATAGGAAATTATAAAACTATGGTCCTTATGGATAATTAGAAAACAAATAACCATGAGAATGGTTCCAAGGCTCATAAACATTCTAAATCCCACTGAGCACCATTCTACACAAATAGAAAAATACCAAGGTAGGGAATAGAAAAGGATGTAGTTTGTTTTCCATGTGACAATAAAGGACACTGAAAGAGCAATTAATTGTAGAATCATGTGTAATCTAATGGTGTGTTCTTTATCATGTGTAATATTTCAATATCTAAACATTGGTTACTAGTTATATATTTTAGTTCCCACATTTTCTTCCAAATAATGCAACCATGAATAATCTCTATGATTTCAAGAGGAGAGGTCAATTTTTTAGATTCCAAAGGAGTGAGGTAGGATGATCAAGACATTGTGGAATACCATATTTCATTGATAACATGACTCATATTGATTTTAATGGATTTATATTATACACCATCTATTACCAATAACAAAATTTATCTATCATTCCATGATAAATATGGTTTTATTTTCAAGTTTGGAAAAAAAAGTTGTTTCTTTTGTTAATAAAACATGGGTTATAGTGTTTAGAATTTAAATGAATCTACTTATGTATCAAATTATGAAAACAAAGTACTAAAAGTTGGTAATGAATAATGTTCAAATTTCTGTTATAACACCCATATATGGAATCAAATTTTAGGTCATGTAAATGAGATTCTTTAGGAAAAGCTCTACAAAGATTGTTATTTAGTCTCTTGATCTAAAACAACTTGAATGATTTCAGTATTGTTTACATGGAAATATTACCAAATAGTTATTCAGTGGATATGTTAAAAGGTATCTAGAGATTTTAGGATTGGAATATTGTCATGATGCCTCCCACAAAAGACCAAAATAAAGAGAGAGAGATAATGACCCCCATGAGTCCCTCCTTTACTAGGCTCTAGGTTGGGAAATAGTAGTGAGGTTATTAAGATCTCATATTATGGGAGGCATTAACCACTATAAATGAATCATGAATAATATATAAGATTAACAAACACAAAACAACCTTAATAGACAATATAAATTTAAACTAAAAAATCATCCCGCAATGCATGAATAAAGAAATAATGTTACATATAAATATACAGAGAGTAAATACCAAAAATACTAGTCTACAAATGTAACTGAACAAAAATTCAATCCCAACTAGTAATTTCTTTATTGGTCTCCAAATTCCTCTTGGAAACATTAAAATAGTTTACATATGTTAGGGTTAACATAATAGGTATACTCAATAGGGACATAACCAAGGCCTCAAGTGAACATGTGAAAGGAGGATTCAAAAGTTCATTTGACCAAAAAATACAAATAACAATAACCTATATAGGCCTTCTAACCCAAGACAACCTTGCCACACCCTGACATTCAAACCAAAAGCATGCATCCAATGTAATAATATTGCATCAAGATCCTTACAAAGGAACGAGCCATGCTACCTTTTCCCACTAATTTAATTCCCTCATACTCAAATGTCAAACATTTGGTGCTCCCATTCCTTCAACATAAATTAAATCACATCACATCAATTCACATCCAACCCATTGAAACCATAGCTACAAAACACATCACATCACATCCCACCCACTAACACATGGGTCACACATCAAAACTAGAATTATATAAGGAGGGTATCATAAATGTGACAGACATAAACATCATTCCATTATCATATCCTTCATTGACGCATTGTATGTCACATCAAACCACATCACATCTCTCCTATAAGAACCTAATCCAACACTTCACATCTTTCCAGAAGACACATTGGCCAAAAAAGCACATGTCCCAAAAGACATTGGGGACAACACATTAATTCACAAGGGATAGTGGTGGATAGGGTTTACCCAGCCATATGAATCACTACAATCGTAGGTGTTGGGGAAAACACCCAGAACTCTTCACATCTGAGATTCTGTAAGGTTATCTGGCTTGGAAAGAGCATATATAAAAAACATAAACATACATGATATATAGAAAACACACAATAAAAAACCTATGGGGTTTTATCAATAATTATTGAGAACACTAGAACACCACCACCATATCTCAAATAAACCATAACAAATGTTTCCACAACTATTTTCAACACCACACAAAAAATGAACCAACTTGGATAACCATCATGACATCACCACACATTTACTGTCACCATTGCTTCATATCAACAAATTAATATCACTACAAAACAACCACATATCTCATACATCACATAACCACAACAACCACGTACCACAATCATTTCTACACAACCTCTACATTGTAACCTCTGCACCACAACCATTTAACCACAACCATTGTGCCATAACGTCTACATCCAAACATTTAATCCACAACTACAATGCCACATCACACATATTCTTACATAACATCCATGAAAAACAACCACCACATCACTTCTCTGAACACTGCACAGATCATCTGGTGAAAACTATTAGCACGTAATAGCCAATACCATTCAGGGCATCACAATAAGCACAGAAACACATAACAACACGCATGTCATCTTATATATTTATTCAAGGGAATTCTCACATGTCTTTTTAATTTATCATGGGAATTTTCATAAAAACCAATATTTACAATGGAACCTAACTATTTTTCAAATATAAAATTTTTATTCATTTATTTAGGTTGTGATCACAAAAAAACACAATAAAGGTTATCACTACAAAAAAACTAAAACACAATCAAGTCTCTCAATAACTGTTATTTTCAAAATTAAAAATATAGAAGATTAAACACATCAAAAACATACAAAAATATCGTATAACAAGGGATAAATTCCCATACACATCATTACACATGTCTGTTGATAAAAAAACCATTGACATATAAAAATATACATTTCCAACTACCAGGAATTGTTATCAAAATATCATAAACAAGAAATTACCAAGAGCGTACACCATAAGAAGGTACCTAAATGTCTCATGAGTATCCACCCCAGATAGAATGAATCAAATGTTTTTTCTCAAATTATATCACTCAACTATTGAACAAAATTTGAAGAATAGTTTCATAGAACTTCCAGGATCTCTTCATAATGGGGAACTACTAGGAACTTTTTGTGAAGTAGCTACTTGTATGACATTATCACATTAAATTTTATGAAAATGGACAATAATGATCTGATAAGTTATTTATTAATATTCAAAACTACTTATAATGTTCATCCTAAAGTACACATTAGTTGGTTCTAGGGCACCAACTTTCACAAAGGCTACCCACATACATATAGTCTCATAAACAAAGGAATTGTTTAAAGAACAATACAAAAAGTTAAGGACTTGATTAATCATTATTTTGTCGATACAGAACACCCATTATGAATTTTTTTTATGTGATTCATGTTTATTTTGAATCAATATAAATTCATTTATATAGGAAATTATACCATCAAAATTTATACCTATTAAATGTAGCATTCGTTTAGAATTATATGTTCAAAGGTGTAGCTAATTGTCTTTTGGTATGATATCATTCAAAAGAGAAAGTGTGTCACGACTCATCCCATGGGGCCCATGTTGTGACTACCCCAAACCCGCCTTCCATGGGCTAGGGGTTGGTGAATTGAACCAGAGAGGCATATACCTAAAACCAGGAAGGCATAACCTATTAACCTACAAACTCACACAATCCAGGAACATTATAATATACAAGCATAATGTAATCAATATAGTAAATATGGTGAGTACAGTATGTAAAGGTGTCAGAATACAAGCCCAACTGGAAATTACAATTAAAACTGAAAACATATCCTACGAACACCTACCAACGATCCTACCAGAAGTGTAGGTACATCCGTCGAATGGTCTTCTCTGTGGGTCGCCTCTTCTAATAGTCCACCTTAGAGCAGCCTCCATCCCTAGCACCCTCAGCCTCGATCAATGTTGTTCGTCATCTACACATGACACAGCAAGGTGCGGGTGTAGCCTGTGTAGTGGTGAGTATAAAAATACTCAGTATAGACCCCAAAACCCCAAGTCCCCCAAGGTATCTAGGAATCCACAGAGGATAAACCAAAAAGCCTAACCACAATTACAAATCATGAAGTAGCAATCAAAACTACTTAGTTATACACCCATACATATAACTATGTTATCATGTAACCCCACTTATTCAGGAAAAACACATAGCCCAACTCTTTTTCTAAATGTTCAACTGTTCAACAAAGGAACAAATACCATATATCCAGCACCACATAGAGGAACACCACAATGGTAAACACTGAAATCACACCAGGTATAACTTATATATGAAATTTGAGATGATTAGCTGTATTGCTAGATCATCATACTTTGTTGTGATGCTTTTTTGTTGACCCACACAGAATCGAAGATGTCCCAAACATGATCTAGACATGACCCACACAAGATCTAATGATGTCTCACATAGGATCCATAGGTGCTGACCCGCATGGGATCTAAAGGTGACCCACATAGGCTCTGAATATGATGCACATTGGATCTGAAGATTCTTCAAAAACAGCCAGCCAGAAGGGAACCGCACTAAGCACACTTTGATTCCAAGAGGATCCTTTCATCAATAACACATGTGATACATACAATACTATGAAGTCCCACTAAGATGTATCATGAAGTGAATTCACATCATAAGGGACCCAACACTACAGACAGCATGTCATTCGGACTCCCGATCTATACGTTTTTAGTGTTTCTATTCTGATGGCCCAGTTGGGTTCAGGTTCGATCCAACCAGTCCAAACTCCAACATTATCCAAATCTCAAGTGGAGTATACCAAAACAAACATCTTGATCAATGGATTACAGCTCAGTAGATGGTACATCAAATGGACTTCTGGTTCTCATAATATATTCAAAAAGTCATATATGGATTCAGATGGGCCCGGGTCCTGTCTCACCTGGTCGGACCGACCCGGTTGGACAAACCCAGTCCTATTCTGACCCACCATGCCAGGTGGCCCATGGCGGGGGTGGCCTTCTGTGGCATGGCCTGCCCAAGCCTCCACCCATTGGAGGCACCTCCAAGGATTCCCAAATGGTTCGTGGGCCATTCGGTTCTATCCAAATCGGCAGTGCCATGTGGCGCTGCCTGCTGGCATGCAAGAACAGCTGTAGTGGGTCCTACATATCATGACATGACCAGCCGACTCCCCTTCTAGAGAGACTAGTGTGCACTGTTTTTTCCTTCGTGGTTGATCAGTGTTCATGCTGCCCACTAGGTGCATCGCCACAGCTCAGTAGTCGGAGCCTCCAACTCCAGCGGCATAGACGTGCTTCGTCGCAGCGTCCAAAAGGGCGGCTGGCATGTCAGACGCCACCATCCTTCTCTATGTCAATGTTCCATGACCTCCATCACTAGCGTTGTTGTGCCACTGTCACCATTGTGGCTGACCGGTGTGTTGGCCCTCACTTCTACCCTTCCAGCTCAGGTCACTGGTGGACTTCCCCTAGTCACCGGTTGTGCTCTAGTGGTGTGTTCTTCGATCTGAATGAATCTTTGTGTGTCCCGAGATGTCAAATTTTCTTTTATCCCACCATGGACGATTTCTAATCAACTCAAATTTTGCCTATGAAGAACACGTCAGACATCTTAGTAGTGAAGGGATAGGGTCGTGTTTGTTTTTTCATATCCATACTCGTTAGATCAATAGCTGGTGGTTAATATATTGAAAACAATGATTCATCACAAAGAACAATATGAACAATTCCTTACCAATAACATTCATTAGAGATGGCGTGAAGAAGAATATGAAGATGTGGAAGATGCCGACGTTTGTCACTCTCGCAACAAGCTTCTGAACCACGCATCAATGTTATTTCAACGTTCTTCATCTAGGGAGATGTTCGTTCTTCATTGGAGCTTCGAAGTTCCTTCCACAGAGAGTTCTCCAAACAACAGTCCAAAAGGATTTCCATCCCAATTCAAAAAATAGGAAAGGTGAGGATCCCCTCTAATTTATGTTATGTTATTAGATTTAACATAACTATTAATGTCACCACATTAATAGAGGGGTTTCAATGTATTGTGGTCCCCATAACCAAATTCCAAAAGATGTGGAATGAATTTGAATAAAAAAATTGTTTTATTTTGTTCCTCCATCGAACTAGAAAATTAAACTTCCACCATCGACCTAATACGGTTGAAATGAAGGTCTTCTTAAGAGAATATTAGTGCTGTGAGTTCAACAGTGTTCCTAGATATCAATTATGAGCAATAGTTCAAAAGTTAATATTTCTCGCTCGAATGTGAACTGAATGTACATAAAGAATGTTTAAAAATTCATTATCGCCTCTCCATGCCTTGGAATCACGTGACATCAAATTTCTAAGACTCATAATATTTTCATCTAATTGAAAAAAATTGAATGGAAAAATTCTGGGTCTTTATATTCTCTCCACCTCAGGCATTTGCATCCCTGAAAGCCATAACACAAACTAGAGAATCAAATGAAGGTACTGAGCATGAATCAAAGCCTCCTTATCCCATGTTCTCTCATAAAGTATCCCGCACTACCAACGTACACATAGCAGAGGTATCGATCACCCACAATAGACTCTCTCTTGTTGATCCTCAATCTCTACTAGAACATCCAAAAACGTCACCACATCTTTGATGACTAGCTCACCCTAGTTAATGATATGTGATGTATCATGCACATACCTCCTTAGCAGGGATACATGGAAAACATTGTGCACCCATTAATATTGAGGTGGAAGGGCTAGGAGGTATAAAACTTTTCCAACTCTGCTGAGTACCGGAAAGGGTCCTATGAACCTTATAGATAACTAGCTAACATGGACATATCTCCTCAAACCTCATAGAGGTGAGACCCATAGAAAGACTTGGTCACCATCCTAAAACTCCATAGGTATCTATCTCTTATGAGCATAAGACTTTTTCCTACTCTGTGCAGTCATCATCCAATCTTGAATGATCTACAACTTCTCTATGGTAGCATGCACTATCTCTGGTTCTATAAGTGATGACTCCCCAGGGTCTGTCCAGCATTTAGCTGATCAGTAAGGTCTATCGTACAATGACTCAAACGGTTCCATACCGATGGTGGAGTGATATCCATTGTTGTACAAGAACTCCACTAAGGGAAAGTGATCCTCCCAACTACGATCAAAATCAAGGATGCAAGCATGCATCATGTCCACGAGGGTCTGAATGGTCTGATCTGTATAACCATCCTTGTGAGGATGAATGGCTGTGTTCAATTGATGTTGTGTTCCAAATGCCTTCTGCCACACCTTCCAGAGCTGGGAAGTAAAACGTGCATCACAATCAGAGACAATCATCAACGGCACTCCATGAAGCCACACAATCTTTTTTACATAGAGGCATCCAATTCTCTCAACTGATCCCTGCTCTATGATAGGTAGGAAGTTGAACGACATGGTTAGTCGGTCAACGATAACCCAAATTGAATCATGTCTTTTGTAATTGCGTCAATGTTCTGTCACGAAGTCCATGAAAACTCAATCCCACTTTTACTCTGGCACATCTACGGGATGAGCTGAATCCGCTAGAACCTGATTCTCTACCTTCACTCACTAACAAGTGATGCACTGTCAGACAAACATTACCACCACTTTCTTCATTCCCATCCCCCAATAGAGACTATGGAGGTCCTGGTACATCTTCATCACTTTTAGATTTACTTCTACAGGTGACATATGGAACTCGCTCAACACTTCCTCCTGTAGTTCCACTAGTTCCATAGTACATCATCTGAAGAGGATGATGTGCTCCCCACCTTTAGAAAGTCCATCAAGTGCATATCCTATAAATATCTTAGCATGTTGAGCCTCACAGTCAGTGTCCCCATGTTGCACCTTCCAAACTAGCTGTGGGAGTGGGGGAGTGATTGTTAGAGGCTGAAGATAAGTTGCTCCATCTCAATCCACATAAAATATCCACAATATAGCTAGCTCCTCTATCACCTCACTCAGAATCTATATACCAGATATCCTACTGAGTGCATCTTCTACTATGTTCCCCTTACCATGGGTATAGAATATCTTGATGTCGCAGTCCTAGAGGAACTCAATCCAAACAACAATGTTTCATGATCATGTCCTTCAAAGAGATGATATACATGAGACTCTGGTGATCAGAGTAAATGGAAAAACATTCACCCATCAAGGAATGTCACCACATCTTCAAGGAGAAGACAACTGTTATTAACTCCAGGTAATTGGTCGCATAATTACACTCATGTTGTCTCAACTATTGGGAACCATAAGTGGTCACTGATCACTCCTGCATTAGAACACATCCATGCCCAGTCCCTAATGCATCACAGTAGACTACATACACAACACCCTCCTCTAGTAGCCTCAAGATGGGGGCACTCATCAGTCTCTGCATCAGATCTTAGAATATATTTTGGCATATCTCATACCACATGATGGATTTCCCCTTCTTCTTTAACATTGATAAGGGTTCCACAACTTTTAAAAAGTCTAGAAAAATCCTTTGGTATTAACTGGCCAGACCCAAGAAAGTTTGATCCTCCGTCACACTCCTATGTGGCTCCCATGTAAGCACGATCTCAATATTTGATTGATCAACCACAACTCTATCCTCCGACATGACGTGTCCTATGAATTTAACCTCTCAAATCTAGAACTGGAACTTCAATATCTTAATATAATTATGGTTCTCTTATAGTTTGGCTAGAACTATCTTTATATGATAGGAATTATCCTCCTCTATAGTTGAGTATACTAGGATGTCGTTGATGAAGTCTACTAAAGCCGATCGAGGTATTACGTGATGATCATGTTCATGAAAACCATGAACACTACTGGGTAAATGGCCAAACGAAATGGAATAAACAAGAACTCATATTGGCCATACTGATATCTGAAGGTTGTCTTCTGCACGTCGTCGTCTCTTACCCTAAGCTGTTGATAACCTAATCTCATTTCTATCTTTCAAAACCAATATGCTTCCTTCAGCTGATTAAAAAGATTTTTAATCATCATTAGTGGGTACTTCTTCTTCACGATCAACTGGTTTAGGCACCGATAGTCCACGAAGTGTCTCAAATACCCATCCGCCATGTTGGTGAACAAAATTGGGGATTCCCAAGGAGAAACAATGGTCTTAATGAACCCCTTACTTTGATAGTCCTCCAGCTATACGCACAGCTCTCGAAGCTCCGCGGGAGACATCTAATATTTTGGTGTAGATATCGATGTCGTCCTAGGAAACAAGTCGATATAAAAGTCCACCTCTCTGCGAGGAGGTAGACCCAGTACATCATCAGGGAGAACATCATCGTACCTGTCCACCACTGCAGGATAACAAAGACTCTCAAAATCAACTTCTCTGATGGTAAGGCTAACCATTTGATAAGGTATCAACATCACCCTCCACCGGGAATTTCCATCCTATGACGCAATGGTTCCTTTCATGTTAGTGAAGGAAAACCTTGTCCCGTATATGCAGACCCACCACACATTGCGCCTAACATAGTGATTCTACGCATGGATTGTGGATAACCAGTCCATACCCAAGATGACGTCGTAAGGCCTCAACGCCGCTACTAGAAGATCCCATCCAAATCTCTCACCTCTTAGATTAAGCTCACACTGCCAGCTCCAGTGTGTAATAATTTAATCTTCTCCCGTAGAAGTCTCTAGACATAATAATTGTGCCAAAATCTACACTAAAATATCTACGCTCTGAACGTTGTTCGTGGCAATAAAATATTTACTAGAACCTATGACAATATGTACAGAAGCTAAGGAGGAGTAGACATAGATCATACCTCATATCATTTCCAGAGTGTTGTGGTCATTTTCATCTACTCCATGGAGCTATTAACATCCCAATCCACCTGCTCCCTTTGGTTGGGGAGAACCAGCTAGTGGTGGCGGCGGTAGAACCGTGAATCACTTCCCACCGGATTTTGAATGGCCAACACCATTTCCACATCCACCTTCAGACTACAAAACTCCTCGATTGAATCTTTGCCTCTACCCAGGCTATCTTTTAACTACCTATTGGTCATCCGTGTAGAGGGTAGAGCTGTCGCGAGCCATGAGACCCTGCCTGCTGCACAATTAACAGTGCCTTCTCCTCGTCCTGTCATGCTCTGTCTCAAGATCCCCACATAGCTGACCTTGTATCCTATGTTTTTTCACTTGTAGGTATGGTCCTCTAGGACCACTGCATCGTCATTCTATTGCTAGATACATATGACTCTGCTATGTGACGTCTTGTGTTGGGTCTCACTGCCGGTGAATGATCTGCAAAGAAGACCCCCAAGAGTGTTTTCTCTAACACCCCATCCAGTTTAGGGATTTTGAGTGATACCATTGAAGCTCTGATCTCCGGTCTCAGACCCTACTCAGAGGTTCATTCCATGAATAAATGGACCCACACCCTGTTAGTGGAGTAGCGTGAGAGGTAATTGAACCTCACTGAATACTAAGCCATGTCCATGCTGTCGTGCTGCAAGTGGAGAAGCTCATGTATACACACATAGTGTAAGGTCACTAGGATAAATTTTGCCCTAAAAAGGATCTCATAGTCCTCCCATATGAGAGTCACCTCGTCATGAACCTAGAGAATCTATCTCCACCATCTCCCTGCTACATCCTAAAGAAGCTTTGCTGTAAGGATAACTATATGATCAGTTGGTGTCCCTACTAGTCAGAATACTTTGACCATGGCCTCCATCTAGTCCTAAGGCACATGTGGATCCATCTTCCCCATATCATCGGTGGCCTCTGGCACTGGAACTCGTGGAACACTCTCTATCGGCAGGCACCCAATGCTGCTGGGGCTGGTAGCATCAGCTTTCCAAAGGGTAGTGGAGTTTCTGGATCACCGCCTGATAGTACAACTTCTGAAAGGAGACCCTAAACTGAAGCCTCATTGCTCGGTGTGTTGTCCTCGCATACTCTACTGGGAACCCTGGATGGTTGTCTGCTTAGAGGTATCATGAAAGGAAACAGTTGTTCCATGGTCAACACATTATACCGGATAAGATGACTCAAAGATACCACAATGAAAACATTTAAAACACACACACACAAATATTTTTTTTGTTCCCTTAATCAGAATTCAGAAGTCAGAGTCCTAGTGTATGGATATGTCAGCCGCCGCACGAACACTGGATTCTCATAAATAAAAACCCCACTCATTACACTTAGAACTATTTCCACATAGAATATATTAGTGTTTTAGTTCTTTGGTAAAATTGAATCCTCTAATACCAATTTGTCATGAACTGTCCCCTAGGGCCTGTGTCGGGACTACCACAAGCCTGCCATCCATTCACCCTGAGATTGAGAATAGCTTTGGATTTTAATATCCCTAAAACTGAGAAGGCATTGAATTTTTACCTCCAATCACACAAAATCCAAGCACATTGCATGATACAAGAACAATGTAAACTATATACTATATCAGTTGAGGATAGTAAGTAAAGGATCCATGGTATGAGAACCACATGAATGTACAAATAAAACTAAAAATAGATCATCTGAACACTTACCAAGGATCCTACCTGAATGGTAGATACATCTCTTGATTGGTCGTCTCATTATTTCTTCTTGTCTAATGGTCCACCTCTGAGTAGCCACCAGCCCTGGCACCCCAGCCTCGATCAATGTTGTTCGTCATCTATACAAGACACAACAAGGTCTGGGCATAGCCCATGCAGGGGTGAGTATAACAATACTCAGTAGGGACCCCACGACCCCCTGATGTAATCTCAGAATCCACAGAGGATAAACCACAGAGCAATAAAACAATTACAATGAACTAATCAACAATCAACCGTACTTAGGTATATGACATACATTTACCTAAGTTATCATGTAACTCAACACATTCAAGTGAAACCCATAGCCCAAATCATTATCAAAAAGAAAAATTGTTCCATAAAGGATAGAATACCACATAGGCAGCACCACACCGAAGAATAACACAAAGGTAAAGACTCAAATCATGCTTGGTATAACTTATGATTTGAAGTATTGATGATTATCAGTATTTCTAGATCATCTTAATTTGTTTAGAATCTCTCATATTGACCCACACACGATCGAAGATTCCCACAATTATCTAAAGATTTCCCATAAAGGATATGTATATTTAGACCATCAAAATATCCAATGATGAACAACACAGGATTTTAAGATGACCCACCTAGGATCTAAAGATTTATCAATTACAACCATCCAGAGGGTTCCCACAATATAAAAACTTGATTCAGAGAGGTCCCACTCCTCTAACCATCAGTTGATACTTCAACTTCCAAGAAGTACCATGAAAAAGTATCATAGTGGACCTTCAAGTCATAAAGTACCCAACATGATTGAATGTGTGTCAATCAGACGCCTGGTATCTATGTTATAAGCATTTTTGTTCCGAGGGCCCGGTTGGATTCAGGATCGATCCAACCTGGTCGTACTACAAATTTATCCAAAACTCATGTGTAGTATACTGGAAGAACCTTCTCTATTTAAGGAATATTTCTCCATAGACGGTTCTTCAATGGTATGTGCGGTTCTCATGATATGGCTAAAAGGCATATCTGGTATAGATGGACTTGGGTCTGGGCCGACCCGACCTGGGCTGATCTGACCAAGTTTGTGTCGCCCTGCCTAGTCCAGCTCTGGTCCGACCCGCTTGGTAGACCATGGATGGGGTGGCCCTTTGTGTTGATGCCTCACCTAGGCACCACATAGGGGAGGCACCTCCCCGGATTCCCGAATGGACCATGAGACATTGGGTTTTTTCCAACCTGGAAGCACCACATGTTGCAAGATGCTGGCATAGAGGACCTGCTGGAGTAGGTCCTTCTTGGCGTGATGCGACCAGTCGGGGTTCCAGATGTCTCCTCTTCCAGTGGCGCCGGCCTGACGGTCACCCTCCCAGTGCGTCACCGCAGCTCAGCTGCCATGGCTTCCATCTCCAGCAGCATGGATGCGCACTGCCCCATCTTTCACGCTGCTAGATAGTGTGCAGGCCACCACCCACCACTACCACGACCAACTTTCCACTACATCCTTCTTCTGTGCGGTTGTGCCACCACCACCATCGGGGCCGGCTGTTGTGCCGGCCAACACCTGTACCCGTCCATCTTCTGTCGCCGATGAACTTCCATAGGTCACTAGGTGAGCTCTGGTGGCTCATTTTTCAATCTGAAGGAATCATTTTCTATCCTGGGATGTCGCCTTTGCATCTATCCCCACAAAGTTGAGTTCCACTCAACCCAAAGTTTCACCCGCAAAGAATACGTTAAACAATGTAGTATAGGAGGGTTAGTGTCGTGTTTGTTTGGCTCGTACCCTCTCTATTACGTCCATAGAAGGTGGTTCATAGATTGAAAACAAAATTTCATTACAATGAATAATTTGATCAATTCCCTACCTTGATTGATCGTTGGAGATGGCATGAGTAAGAATATGAAGATGATAAAGATGCTGAAGTTATTCACTCCCGCAACATGCTTTTGAACCACACTCATATGTTGATTCAACATTCTTAATCCAGTGAGATGTTCTTTAATCGTTGGATCTTCCAATTTCCATCGACCGAGAGTTCTCAATCCAAAAGTCCAGGATGATTTCGAACCCAATTCACAAACTAAGAGAGTTGAGAAGCCCCTCCCATTTATGTTAAGTTATTAGATTTAACATAACCATTAATGTCACCACAATAAAAGGGGGGTTTCAGGGTCAGGAGGTCCCCACAACCAAATTCAAAAAGTGGTGGAGATATTGTGAATATAGTTAATTCAATTGGTTAATTTTATTCCATCACAAATCCGCAAATTTCAATTTCCACCATCAATCTACTTCGGTTGAAGTGAAGGTGTCCTTAAGTGAATATTGGCACTGCGAGTTCAATAGTGTCCTCGGATTTCAATTCCAAGCACAAGTTCAATGGTTACAAATTCTTAGTCTCATGTTAACTGAATGTACTTAAAGGAAGTTCGAAAATTCATTTCGGCTACTCCGGGCCTCAGAATCATATGCCGTCAAATTTCACAGACTCGTAATATTTCCATAAAATAAAAAAACTTACATGGAAATATTCCAGGTCATTACAATGATGTTTAGTAAAGATAGTGTATCTTTATTTTTTGTAATATTTTAAATTTGTTGTCTTCCGTTTGGATAAAAATGTTTTATATTTTTTATTCTCATCATACAATAGAGTCTTTTTACAACTTTTTAACTTCTAAAATAGCTTTGGACAATTGGGAAGTTAATCTTCAATTGTCATTTTTATTTTCTCAATACGATATTTACCATTATTTATACCTATATTCATTTCTGTGTTATATTATTGATAATCATTCACACTTGTAATTATATCAGACAATCCATTAAACATCATGTTATCCTTGTAAGTAGATACATTTAGTTATTCCCATTGTTTAATTAAATATTTATAACATTGATATATTTTTTGATATATCATGTGTTTTTTCAAATCCTCTGGACTAATTAGTCTTGAATAATTACATCTTAAACACATAAAAAGAATTTGAGAAGATTAATATACATGTTATTTGGAAAATGTGATGAAATATTTGAACCCATCCTCATACACTTTTGCAAAACCATTAATATCTCTTTTTTTGATTCATATCTATCTTTTTTATTCGATTGATTAATATTTAAGAAAAATAATAAAAAACAAGGTATGAAAAATTGGATTTCCCCATGAAGTAAAAATACTTATTTTTTTTGGATGCTTCCTTGTTTACATATCATATGGTGTATTTTTTGATTTCATGCATGTAATTAGGTCAACTGTGAATGTTATTGTTTCTAGAGAATAATCACAAACAAATGTAATAATCTCACTCATAAATTTTCACTTTTAGAATCAAGTTTATATGAAAATATTCTTCTAATATATCATTATATTATTGTATTTCTAAATGAGTGGAATATGATACAATTAAAAACACTCTTAATTAGTTGTTAAATAATTCACTTACTTACTCACTGAATCAAATTGGATAAAATAATTTAACAAAAACATCCAAGATTGATTTTTACATTGTTTTTGGATATTTTTTAACATTTCAGGGATTCAAAAAAATCATTATGAATAAATATATATAGATACAAAAATCATCAATTAAGGTAACAAAGTACCGTAATCCTGCACTTACTTGTGTCCATGATGATCCACACATATATGTGATGATATAACAAAAAAATGACTTAGAATGAATTAAGTATTTTATTATGGGGTAGATTGCTTGCATGGTGTGGAGTAGGTAGCATCATGCACCAAGCGATGATATAATGAGATGAAAATTTTTCATAGAATTTTATTGGTGTAAATATAAAATTGACTAATATTAATATTTAAATATAAATAAAAAACACACACACACACATTACAAACATATATTTCATATATATAATTAGCCAATGTATTAATTCTATACCTAATCGATAAGAACCCATTTTCATCACATTGAATCCCATTTAACTTTTCAATAAATAAAAAACAATAAATGATTTTAATTATTTTTTAGGAAATCCCTATGTATAGACTATATTTATTTATTAAAATTTGATTAACAACCTCAAAATAAGGAAAAACATGTAAGCTAAGTGAACTAAAATGGTAATAACCCTGAAATGGTAAAGTCATGCCAAAAAATAGGGACTGACAATGAAAAAGACTAATTACAAACAAGCACATAGAGGAAGAACTGTTACAGATGTAAAAGGGAAGATAAACTAAAAAACATAACAAACACATGAATGATCATATATGAAACCATAAATTAATGTTTGATTAATCATTCATTAGTTTAGAGGTGCTATTTTTCAAAGATAAACTAGTTCAGTGGATTTAGATGAATAGGGGAAGAAAAAATCAAAAAATTCATGTAAATACCGTAATGATCAATATGGAATCCTTAAAAAAAACTTTAAAATTTCATACCTATGGTTTTGAGGTTCGATTTCTAAAAAAAACATTGACAGCTGAAGATGAACTATTTTGTGTGAGCTTGAATGTAGTGAGTGAAAAATGATCTATTATTATTCATTTTAGAAAGGGTGAAAGGATTTAGCAGTTCTTACTAAAAATAATTTAAAAAATCTAATATTGTTAGAATAAAAAGTATATGAGTTGAGAAATATGACTGTTGTAAGAACTTTATTAGAAATAATAAAATATAACTTTTTCAGCATTAAAAAAGAACTGGAAAAAATGGTATTTCTCAACACTTAATGTAACATTGAAAAAAAGGTAAAAAAGAATATAAATTAATAAATAAAAAATATTAATAATATAGATTACAAATTTATTTTAATTTAGTTTTGTTGAATAATTAAATTAGAAAATAATTATATATATATTAAAATAAATTTATTATATAAATTACAAAATTATTTAATGTTGTAGATTTTAATAAATAATTATGTATAATCAAATATTAAAAAATGAATAAATTCTAAAAATATAAAAATTAATAAATAATATTGAATGAATTAATATACAAAATAAATAAATTAATTTTATTAAATTACAAAAATATATAATAATTGAATTAATAACATTAACTTTATAAATAAAAATCCCATAAAAATGAAAAAATGAACAAATAATAAATAATAATAATATAAGTTAAAAATTTATTGAATATGAATAATATAAACTATTTAAATTGCAATAAAGAAAAAATGCATTTAAATAAATTTATTATATAAGATTTCAAACATATTAAAATTTTGAAAACATAATAAATAAAATTGAACAAATATTAGTTATATAAATTACAAACATATTGAAAATATTAAACCTTAGTAAATAAATAGGTATAAATAAATATTTAAAAATGAATGAATTATAATATAAATATAAAAATTAATAATTATAAAAAATGAATAAAAATATTAAATGAATAAATATTAAAACAATGAATAAATAAAACATTAAAATTAAAATTTCTTCTAAAAAAATAGATTTCATTAGATTAGTTACATCAATTATAAATACATAAAAATAAAGAAAAATGAATGAAAAAATAATAAAATTTTATGATTAAAATGTTTTTAAAAATGAATTATATTAACTATTAAAATTACAAATATAATAAAAAACAATTAATTAAATTAATTTAATCTATTATTGAATTTTAAAATATTGAATAAAATAAACAAAAATACATAAATATTAATTATAGAATTCACAAATATATTGAAAATATTAAAACATAGTAAATAAATAGGTATACATAAATATTATAAAGTGAATGAATTTGATAAATATTAACAATTAATAAATATTTAAAAATGAATTGATAATATAAAATGAAGAATATTAAAAATGAATAAATAACATTGAAAACATTAAAAACCTATTTAAAAAAGTTAATTGATAAAATTAATTACATGAATGGAAAACACATAAAAAATGAAAAAATGAATAAATAAATAATATTAAATATCTAAATAACAAAATTTATTAAAACAAATAATATTGAATTTTGAAAAATATTCAAATTTAATTGTGTTTAAATAAAAAATTATTAAAATTACAAATATATTTACATATGAAAACATAATAAATAAATATGGATAAATTTTAAAAAGTTATCAAATTCAAAAAAAATTAAAACTAATAGGTATCAAAAATGGATGAAGGGTTATTAAATCAATGCATATGAAAAATTAGTAAATTAAATAGAATAATTTAAAAACATATTTTAAAAAAGTTAGTTCATTTGATTTATTACATGAATTACAAAAACATAAAAATGAATAAAAATGAATGAATAAATAATATTATTATTGATTGTTATTGATGCATGTATTACATTGATTTTGTATAAAAATATTAATAAACAATTACCATGATTATAAATAATAATAATTAAAATAATTAAAATTATTTAAAATTATTAATAATTAATAATTTATATTTAAATATCAAAACATAATATATTACCGAAATATTGAACTAGAAAATTCTAAAAATGAAAAAAATTAAAAATGAATAAATTATATAATAACCTAAAAATTGAGAGATATTAAAAATGAATAAATAATATTAAATTAATAAACAAACACATAATACATACAAACACATGGTCATTGACAAACAAGTTCACAAACATTCAAATGCACATACACATACACATACACATGACATACACATACATATACACATACACATCCATATACACATACACATTCAAATTCACATACACATACAGATACACAAACACATACAATACACATACACACACACAAATACACAAACAAGTACACATACAACTACACATACACATACACAAACACATACACATTGACATAGACATAGACATAAACATGCACATACACATACACATACACATACACGTACACATACATATACACATACACATACAAATACATACATTTATATTTATATACACATACATACACATACACACATACAAACATGTAAACACACGTACATAAACATACATATGTATACATACATATAATACATAAACAAACTTGATACATAAACATTCACATACATACACAAATAGAAATATACATACATACACGTACATATAAACATAAACATACACATGCACATAAACATACATATGCATATACACATACATACACATACATACACTCATACATGCACAAAACATCCATATGAATACACATTCACATACACAAACATACATACACATACATATGCGCAAATACATATATACAAGAAAACATAAACACACAAACCCAAACAGAAGCATACATCTATACCAACACACACACACACAACCCATGTACATATATACAACACATAAAAACACATACATATATGTAGACAGACACACACATAAACACACGTATAAAATTACACATACATCGACATACATACACAAGAATACACATATATATCAATATATGGCTATGTATTAAATTATTTAATATGAATATAAATATTTAAATTTATATATTTACTATATTTACAAATATATATTCATTAATATATTCATATAATCATTTATATAAAATATTAATATATTATATTTTGAAATACATGTTGTATTTAATATATATGATAATGTTATTAAACAAATTATTAAATAATTTTTTTTTATATAAAAAATAAATAAAATATTATTGATAGTAATTTCATTTTTATAATATTGTTTTATAAATCGTAATTTTATATTATATTGAATTTCTTTAAGAGAAAATAATAATTCAATTAATGATCATAGATTGAGTAATACAAGATAATTTAGCAAAATATTAAAATCAACCAACCATACTTGTTAATCACCAAAAAACCACTTGTCACTAAAAGGTGAGAAACACTATTTTCACCCCTATTGATGAATGGAAAATAGAAGGTTAAAAATTTGTGGCATAAATAGAGAATCCGCTGCACAACAAAACCAAACTGTTGAAGGACATTATCTAAATAAGGGATTGAACTAAGAATATTACGGTAGTCAGATTCCATGATGATTGATCTATATCCTCTATCGATAGAAAATTCAATGTCAATAATAATTGATTGGATATAAGAAATTTATGGAGACAAATTTGTAGAAAAGGACTTTTGGAACATTGTGATAAACGAACAAGAATAGAATCAGGTGAATAACACGTCCCTAGAAGACACTCCACTCAAGACAGAATCGTTAATGTTAATTTTCAAAATCATTTTAGGTGGATGTTTCCAATATACAAAGCATGATCATGAAACTACGATTTCAATCTACAAATCATTTCCTTTCTTGGTATCTAACAAGGATATGACTCTATTAAACCAAAATGAACTCAATATGACCATGTTTATAAAAGTGAAATCAATTCTTCTACCCAATTCATCCACAACAAGTTATAGAGAGTTCTCACTGACTCTCTGTGAGGATATGTCGACTATTTATCCAGTATTTTAGAGACACTAGTTTTTGACACTGGGAGAAAATAATCATCAACATTAAATGTATTCAGACCTCTTTGATGCCCAGACAATCAAAAATATCTGGCATGGAAGATTCTGATGAAGACATGCCAAGAAGGAATATGAGACCTTATAATGCAAGGTGAATGCTGATGAACTCTTTAGTAGGTTGAATTTTAGAGAATGCTTTCCACAAGAAATATCGTGCCATGGGAGGATCAAAATGAATCGATATATATTTTTTATTTTTTTCACCATCGAATATTAGTGATTCCAACTTCAGCTTATAACTAGACACGACCAAATAAGAACTTCAAAAATAATTTCTATTTCTGATAAGATCTGATCCCATCTTCCTCGCATAATAAATACTCAAAATGATTTTTTTCCTCTCACATTGAACTAGGATTCAGTATTTTTGAGACACCATCCATTTTCATCATCATTAAATATGGATAAGACTATTCTATTATACAAAATGGAAATAACATGTTAAGATTCCATGGAACCATCATCTACTACCAGCCACAAGTCCTTCATAATAGACACAAAAAGAAGTATGATTCACTATGAGCCACCAATGCTTGTTGGAAATAATTGGATAATTAATGTGATACAATTTGAAAACCCCCATACCCCTACATTATTTTTGGGGTGCATCTTGGTTAGTGTCATCTGACGTTTTTTTTTGATTAGTTGATCCAAACTAGATGTCTTTCAGTGAAGAGTGCGGTTGGACAATATGAACACATGTAAAATGAAAATTGAAATAATATAATATGGGATTAAAATGGAATAGAATTAATCGTGTTTTCCTTCACTATTTTAGAAACCATTTTTCTAGTCCTACCAAGAATTATTTTTACCCATATCCAAAATTCTAGAGAACACTTTTTTTGATGGTCCAAAAATAATGGAGGGCCCAAATATTTATTATTCTTCTTGGCCAATAAGATAACAAATAAATTGTAAAGGTCATCCATAATTCTCAGGGAAACACATGAGAGGTAGGAAATTTTTAGTTTGTAATGTTTAAACAACTATATAGGAGTTGTACCATAAGTATTAAAATATGGAAAATCGAACCACATATTTCTAGGGTGGTCCTTAAAAGTAGTAAACCATCATAAAAAAACTGCACAAAATGGGTTGAACTTGTTAAAAAACCACAACACCATGGATATGTTTGTCCATTGAATCCATTAAAACATGAAAAAAAACAATATCCACCATTATACAAATAATGGGTAAAGAGGATCCTCATACTGAGTCCCCTAGATGGGAAAAACATTGAGTCCACATTGACTGAAATCATAAAAGCGATAGAATTGACTAATTGAATGATAATTTTGGTCGATTTTTTCAAAACTGAATTTTACTCATAAAAAATTCAAGGAGAGTCCACTAAACGCTTCCATAATTTTTATCCATTTAATGATTCCATTCCACAATCATATTTTTGGAAACATAATACATTTTTACGGAATTAAATATTTCATGATCTATAATAGTATTATCAGAAATAATCCAATTAGGAACAAACATTCTTTGATTATAAGAAATAATAGAATAGTTTATCCCACACAAATTGTTCATCCTACGTTCCAAGAAGAATTTATTAGTGAAATTGTAATGTATAATGTTATAATGTATGAAACCAATGATGCATTTTTGATAGTATGAATTTGGGTAATAATGATTTCATTGATGAAACTAAAATTCCCCTTACCTATCATGAAAAGAATCCTAAGATTATAAATTATTGGTCTAATCATATGGAAATATTTTTTGAAAAATAATAAAAGGATGTCTTCTGGTCTAGACTCCTTTATAAGTTGAATTTTTTGAATGTCCAAAAGAATTTCCTCATATATGATATCATCAAAGAGATGGAATTTCATGGTATTCATGGTCACTGGACAAATGTAGGAATCATTATCAGAAGATAAATAGGTATCCATATCTGAATAGGTCTTCTAAAAGAAATATATAATAAGAATTTGTACTTTCAACTCATTCAACAGAGATCTAAATTCTATTGTAGTTTGATAACAAATAAAATTCTGGCATTACCATAAAAAATTCATTTATTGAACGATTAACATGTTTGACAAACATTCATTAATACATGTCTCACATGCATTCATAGACCAACTACATTGATTAATTTTGAGTTTTGAAACAAGATATACTTAATGGGTTTACATTCTAGAGAGTAACCAAAATGAGGAAGGGAAAGAGTATACATCATTCGAATTTCCCCCAATATAATCACATGGGAGGTCAAGATAGTGTAACTTTTTCTAACATTATGTCATAACCCAACCATAGTTTTTCATTTATATTATTATTCTATTGGTGATTGGTCTTTTGGTTGATGTTTATGATAAGTTTTTAGTGATAGTTTTTGATGTTTGGATGTTTTAGATTTTTTTCCTTGTTCATGGTTTAAATGTGATTTGTCCCAAAAAGTGTGAGTCCAATGGGGTGACCTTGTAGATTGTGTTTGGTGTCTAGGAAATATTTTATGTATTTTTCATAGTTATAGGAAACCATGTGAAAATCATGTGGGGTTGCTCTGGGAAAATGAAAGAGCATAGGAGAACAGCCGGTTCAATGTTTCTTAAAAATGCAATAAGCATATGCATGTTGCCTCCTTCTCTAGGGAATTTGCATGGTTTGCACATGCTTTTCACTACGTGTGGAAAAACTATGTGGAATTCCAAGGTGTTTTAAAGAAAAATAATTTCATCTTTTTACCCACCATATTTTTAATCCCAAACATCCCATTATCCCACTTTCTCATGCCATGTTCTTGAAGGTGGTTTTGAAGATCCCACAATGGATCTTCTTTATCAGGGTTCCTAGGAATGTTCTTCATAGTTCATGGATATTTTCATCCTCTTATTATTTTACTATCATGGTTTTATTGTCTTCCATTCCTTTGATCTCTCATTGATGAATCCTATATATTATGGTAGATGTTTGGATTATGTATCTTGGATACTAGCGTGTTTGGTTTGTTTTTAAGGCTTAGTTATTCCCTTTATTAGAGTCTCATCCCATCCTCGAATCATTAAGGTAGGTGTTTTAATCCATTTCATTTTAGATGCATGATAACTGATGATTGAGATTTCCTAAATGATTTCTAATGTGTTTTTTATGCTTGTGGTGTGTCACATTGATTTATTATAACATTTATATGCAAGAATTTTATAGGGAATGGGGTTTCAATGGTTTTAATTGATTGTCCCAATTTGTTTATGCATGTAATGTGTTTTATAAAACTCCACATTCCCCTTAATGATAAAATAGGCTAGTAAGAATTGTGTTTGGACTAGGTTTGATCTTTGTAGTTTGTATGTTATTTTTTAATTGAGTTTTATGTGTGGTTCTAATGTTGAGTGATTATGTATGGGATTTATTATTTCTAGTAATTCTAGGGGTGTCCCCTTTTTAATTGGTTTTGTGTAATTTAATTGTTTACTATGGTATTCCATTGGTTATGGACATATCCAAAGGATCCTGAGGATCAGCTTTGGATATGCAGATAAGTGATAATGGCTCACCGTGATGAAGTTAACCATAAAATCCTAGATTTCAAAAAACCTTTTCATCACCCAACTTCTCTTATGTACACCTCCACACTACAAATGGTTCTTATAACATCCAAGTAGTTCATAAATAGTTTCATGGTTTCCAAATGAACTAAATATGGTTTTCAAAATTGTATCTTGATGTTCATCAAATTTATACCGTTAGAATGTTGTTTGGTAACTAATTGAGACAAAGGCCTATTTTATGTCATTTGAGCATTTTTTTTCAAATTGGTCATGGAATGGTTTGAATAAGAATTTCATTATAAAATGTTATAATATGGTTGGTAAATTGTGGAATTTATGAAATTGGTTATTATGTGATATTATTTTTAGGCCTAGTTTGCATTTGTAAATGACTTGATATGTTATGGGAAGATTGTGGTTGACATTCTGGTGAGAGGGTCTCTTCATAGGTGGTATTAGATAATGGGCTTGGAATGAAAAACTGCATATTGTGGTGATTTTTTTAGGCCATGTGTGTGATGACTTCTTCATTCCCCTTTTACTGTTATCATGGGATTCATGGTCATCTTCAAGAGGGTCACATTATAGTTTCTTATTTGTCTTTAATAGATGGAGTAGTTCCCCAAGAATTTATTAATAGGTCATAAGGGGATTTTCTAATTTTTAGGATAGTTTAGAAAGACTAGGTTGGTTATATACTATAGAGCTAAACCATATGCATGTAGTTGATTACAAAATGAGTACATCTAGGTATATCTTCTAAAGATGTTTAGGAAATACTCAAGAGTATTATTTGTATGTTTAGTTATATTTTTTATAATTGGTTAATCTACCCCCGACAATGTTTTTCATGCTTATAATGGTTTTATTATTTTTTCCAAACATCACCATTGATCACATGGATTGAAATTTGGTATTGAATTGTGGATTGAAAAAAAATGTTTTGAAAAAAGAAAATATTGTGTGTTGTTTTAAATATAGAAATTCTGGAAAGCTATGTTTGGATCATTATAATTTTAAATAATATATTTCTAAATTTATTTTCAAATTATCTATTTTTGGACTGTTACCGGAATGGTCATGTATGGATTATGTGGATCTTACGAACTTAGTTGCCTTATGCTGACACCCTACACGTGCCACTCAACATTGGGAGACCCCAGTTGCTTTCAAGGATTTAGATTATGGGTTGAGTCTCTATTTGGAGTAGGTTGTAATTGTTATTTTCGGTGACCAAGAGGTCACTTGGAGAGCATGTCATTTCCAGATTAGATTTATTTAGGTTTTTTAGATTCAGTTTTGTTTAGCTATTGTTGTAGCCTGATCACACTGAAGTATTTATTATGTTCATTTCTAATGGTTTATCCTAGGTTTTTTGTGCACTATGATTGGTTTATTACTGTTTTTTATTTGGTAAAAATATTTACATATAGATTATCACTGATTGTTGATGCTAGTCATCATCCAAGGAGGATTAAGAACACCCCTCAAGCATTATTTTGAACCATATTAGGTGTCATGATGGATGGAAGTCCATCTTATATTAGAAAAAAAATGCTTTCATGATAGTCTATTTTTAGGATGTCAGTTATCTCAGATTGTGACAACCGGGTCCTAGTTACAGCAAAGCCACCCTGCCTTAACATGGTCGTCGAGTCCTAGCCCACCAGGTACAACCAGTTGCCCCTGCAGATACATGGGGCCCATCCCAGGGTCCACCCACGTGCCTGAACGGGTCATCTGACCAATGAAAGTCCCCATAGGCCAACACATGTCCTTTCTAGTGTGCTTTTTCCCTCACTCACACACACCCTGGGAATCTTCCCAGGAGGTCACCCATCCAGCTCACTACTCCAGGCCAAACACGCTTAACTATGGAGTTCTAATCAGGTAGCCTATCGAAAAGGAAGGTGCACCTTGTTGACATGAGTCATATCATTTAGTCATTTAACCCTTTATCATTTGAAATGTTACAATCACCCCCCCCCCTTAGGGCACAACGTCCTCATTGTGGGCCCTAAATCTCGACCCTGGTTGTGCGCTGCACTTAAGGATGAGTACCACCTCTGATACCAAATGTGACAACTGCGTCCTGGTGACATCAAAGACACCCCGCCTTAACATGGTCGTCGAGTCCTGGCCCACCAGGTACCACCAGTTTCCCCCACAGACACGTGGGGCCCACCGTAGGGTCCACCCACGTGCCTAAACGGGTCATCTGACTAATAATAGTCCCCATAATCCAACACTTGTCTTTTCTAGTGTGCTTTTTCCTCACTCACACACACCCTGGAAAACTTCACATGATGTCACCCATCCTGATCACAACTTCAGGCCAAGCATGCAAGACTATGGAGTTCTAATCAGGTATGCTCCTGAAAAGGAAGGTTCACCCTGTTGACATGAGTCATATCATTTAGTCATTTAACCATTTATCATATGGGTATGATACACGGATATAGAACAGTGATTTAACAATCAACACTCTAGATGTATGTACATACTGAGTGTTGTGATCTATAAATCATCCTGAGCCTTGAGTTACCATGGGTAGTTCAGGACATGATTCTTTTGCATTAGATTTTCAGTGTCTGGATGGGGAATGACAATTGAGGAGATCAAGTAATGTGTTGTGGGATTTCATGTAGTAGTGACCCTTGTGGATCCTGGGTGCATGGTTCATGTTACTCCTAGTGATTGGGGGTTTCCGAGAAAATGGTCATCTAAACCATGTGGCTAGGTTATGTATATACAGTAGCTTTCTATTATAGGAATTTTTTGTGAGTTATGTTTTGAATTTTTTTGGTCGACTAGAATGGGTTTTCAAATGGAATATGGTTTTGGGAAAATGGTCTTTCAAATGTAAAATGCTATCCAGGTTTGGTTTTTAAAAGACCAGTTTGGATGAAATGATTTTTGAAATTTACATCTATTTAGTGGTTTTTGAAGGACTATTTTGGATTCTTTTTATTGTTTTGGGATCTTGAGCTTCAGGATTTGGATTTGGATTTTATTTTTGGATGACTTTTTGTTTGGTGTTCATTTTTTGTTGGTTTCATTTTTTTGTTAAGATTATGCCGCAAAAAAATGTCCCCAAATATTCTAACTTGTTTTCATCGGTTATGGTAATTTAAATTGATCTTAAATGAGTGGTGGGACTATGTTCCTCTCAATATTTTGTTATTATGTGGTGATAAAAAATATTAGAGGCTACAGACTAGCTTGAAGAAGATGAAGGTTTTTAATGTCATTGAAAACTACCAAATATGTGAGTGTCTGTTCCATTTTGGATTCATTTGAAGGACCAATTTTGGATTTGTTGATCGTGACCATCTAAACATCATTTCAAGTTGGGATGTTGTGGGAAATATTTAAGGATACTTTTATATGATGAATCATAATAGTCTAGGTGATGGTAAAAAATGTGTTAGAGATGCGGGGTGTTCTGTAAGGCCAGTAAACAGTAAAGGCCTATGTTGACCACTTCTAAGAGAATGATTATTTTTCTATGGTGGAATAATTAAATGATTAGATGGATACAATTATTTTTGTGTGTGGTCTTCATACATAGACAAAGGAGTGATTCTAATCATCCGATAATATTCAATTTCAAATATTAGTTGATGATATATTTTTATCTAAGTTAGTTCATGGAGCTTAGTATATAGAATTCAGAATTTATATCATCATGGAGCCTGTATAGGTTTAAATATGGCAAGAGGTATATTGCAGAAGAACATGATCTTACGTATCCTTCCTTGTAATTTAGGTCTTATCATTCCTCAGATTATTCACTTATGTAATTATTGTGTGATCAGTTTTGTAATATGAAGTCCACTTGTCAAAATCCACTGAAGGATTGTCATTTTTATGGCAATTTTAGACACATAGTGAATTTATGATATTAGTGTATTCAAAATCGGAAATATTGGCCTCAGGTTATTAGCTAATGACTTCCGGGAAGTACATATTTCAAGACATAAGTGTTCCAACTATATACACTGGAGGGAATCTTTTCATGGAGTCAAGAATGATTATATGGAAAAAACCATGCCCTAGTGTTTTTCTATGACATCATATTGGAGTATGTTTGAGTTTCCCCGTTGCACCTTCCTTCATTTCTAAATGTCCCTCATTATTATAAAATATTTTGGTTCTCCTCATCCAATTTTTCTTTTGCTTGTACCTTTTTGGTCAAAAATCCTTGATCAATTGTTTTTTCTTGTGTACTAAGCCTTTTGGATGATCAATTTTTAGATTTTATTGTGATAACTATGGAGATGCTTTTGTTTTTGTAAATGGTGAATTGAGGTTCATTTTGCTATTTGGATTGAGTTTTTTTATGTTTACCCTTGTGAAATTGTTATTTACTTGTGTAGTATTTTCCAAATTCTTGTGCTATGTGGTTTGTGTTATGATTTTCCATGTGGGTGTCAGGGTATTAGTTGGGTTCTTGTGGTATGGAGATCTCATTCATCCATTTAACCAAGATTTGACTCTTTTGATTTCATTAAATACTAGTCTGGAGTGACATATGGTGTGAAAGGTAACATAGATGTTTTTTGTTTTATTTGACCTCATTCAGTTTTGATATCAAGTTTTATTCAACATTCAGCTCGGTGACATTCTATGGGCTAAAAATTCTTTTAGTGGAGATAATTGCCACACCCCGATCATAATTTTTCTTTTATTTTATTCTTTTATTTTTGTATGATCATTCCCGTAATGTTTTGATCAAATTTTCATCTTGAGTATTTGTATTTTGGATGTTTTTTATAGTATTTCAAATTGTATAGAGTTTGAGATTAGTTTGGCTGAAACCATGTGAGAACAATGTACTGATCATGTAGTGTGTGATGGGTATCTAAGACAATGAGAATTGATTATTAATGATTAGAGAAAACCATGCAGGATGTATGCACGATGGCTCTTTTAAAATGAGAGAGTTGAGTTTCATGGTTGATGCATAGTTTCACAAACCCTGCGACCATCCTTAGATTGTGTCCTCCTTCTCTAGTGGGTTGTGCATGGTTGATGTATGATTTGGAAAAAATTATAGAAAAACCAAGTGTATTTGTCACGTGTTTTAAAAGGATGAATTTTAACATTTTCCCCTCTGTCTTTCTGACCCAAAATGACCCATCCCCCACTTTCTCAGACTAGGTTCTCAAAGGAGGCTCTCAAACTCCCCCAGTTCTTCTTCCACTTTTTGTGCTTCTTAATGGTTCATTTGTGATTTCTTCATAGTTTTCCAATAATTTTCTACTATTCTTATCTTTTACTCTTTGTTTCTTGGTCTCTCATTCCTTTTTTCACTCTTAACTATGATCTAGATGCTAGGGATGATGTTTCATTATAATTTATTTAATTTTATGGTGTGTTGATCATCTCTCATTCTTAGTTCTTCCATTTTTTATTGTTTCATCACATATTCATTTTTTTGAGGTAGGTGTTTCCATCCATTTCCATTCTGAATCATGTCACGTGATACTTGAGCATTACTCAATTATTTTGAAATGTGTTTTTATGCTTGTTGTGTGTGAGTGTGATTGTTTATAGCATTTATATTCTACAGTTGTGATGAAAATTAGTTTTTGAAGGGATTTGTGGATTATTCCTATATGTGTATGCATGCAAAGTATTTGATAAAATGTCACATAGACATTAAATATAAAATTGGGTGGATATTATTGTGTTTGACTTCGTTTAGATCATGGTATATTGGATTTACTTTTTGAAGTATATTTTCTTTGTGGTTGTAACGTTTAGTTCTAATGGACGGGTGTTGTGATTTATGTAATGAAAAAGGTGTCCACTTTTTAATTTGTTTTGGGAATTTTTATGGTTTAACATGGTATTCCATTGGATGTTGACATATCCATAGGTTCCTTAGGTGTACTTATAGAGAGGGACATATATAATAATGTCTTGTCTCGATGTTGTTTACCTTAAACCCCTTACATCAATACAACTTTTCATCCACCAACTTTTACTCGTTAGTCCCTATCTTTCAAATGGGTTATTCTAAAACCCCAAAGGATCCCAAATGGTTACATGGTTTAGAGATGAACTCAATGTTGATTACAAATGTGTTTCTTGAAGTTTGACTTATTTGGAACCTTGAAATGTGGTTTGGTAACTAAATGAAACAAATGCATGTTTGGTATCTTTTGATCCCATTGTATGTTTTCAACTTGGTGTTAGAATGGTGTTGAAAATGGATGTGGATAGAAAATATTATAGGCATATTGGAACATTATGGAATTATAAAAATTATTTTTAAATTGAAATGATGCCTAGGCCAATATGAATCTTGTAAATGGATTGATGTGTGATAGAAACCATATTGTAGAACTTATGGTGAGTGGGCCTCAACAAAAGTGGTGTTAGATATTATAAAATGAAATAACTATTACATATGTGTATTATCGGTTTAAGACATGTGTGTGATGACCTCCTCAATCTCCTTGTACAACTATTATGGGATTCATGGATGTCAAATTGATGGTCATGTGATTGTTTACTATTTGTCCTGATTGCTTGGACTATTACCCCTGGATTTATTAAGAGGCAAGAAGGGATTGTCTACTAGTGAGGCTAGTTTAGAGTAGTCGAGTTGGTCATATTTTATGAAGATTCACAATATATTGATAGGTGAGTCTGAACTATGTAAATTTACGGATTTCTTCAACAGATTCTTAAAAAATTATAAAGATTATTATCAGTATGTGTTGTTTTATTTTGTTTCATTTGTTTTCTTTTAACTTCTAGTGTTTTCCTCCTTGTGTTGTTTTGGTTATTTTTATATATTGCACTTTTGATCACCTTGTTTGGAAAATGGTATTGATCTTGGGTTTTTGTAAGAACCATGTTCTTCTATTGATGTATGGATAATTCCTTTTCATTTTGTAATTGAGAAAATGGAGGGAAATAGATTGTGGGGCAAGTTGTAGGCCTTTTCCATGATTTTACAAGAATCTACATGCAATGTACTTATAGGTACATGTCTCGTATATAAGGATACACACATTTTAATACCAGAACCTGACCACAAAAATATTGATCCATAAAACTATACGAACCCAATGTGTAATATCATGTTCAAACCATGTACTTTTCTAAATAGATTAATAATTTGGGATGTATATCATTTTTTCAAACAAACATAAATTATTGTACATTGATGTATGGACCACCCAAAAAATCTGAACGAGGGTTTGGAACCAAATTTGTCGTCATATCTTTGATTTGAACACCATTGTATTTTTTGGAATAACCTTGGTGAGCTCTTAATTCATCTTGAGCCTTTCTTACTCATTTTATCTCTTGATTTAGTTATTTAAGGTCGATCGTTTATACCTATTTTGAAGATGAACTATATTCTTGGTTGAATCAATGCCTGAAGTTGGATGAGGAGAGTTGTACTACGATGAGGATTGTGGTCTTGTGCCTTTCGTTAATTTTAATTTTCTTTATATGTGTCAGAGTTCCACATTCCCATGATTAGGGAGACTACGTGAATGGAATTAACTCATGCTAATTTCTAATGTCGATTAAGAAATTGATTAATTGAACTAAAACATGTCTGATATTTTTACTCTGAATTGATGGCCACGCCATTTCTGTGTTTTCCATTGGATGATCAATGATTATATGATTGACCTTGGATTCCTAGGGAAATAACTTTTAATTTAAATTATGGGTGGTTTATAATGTAATTGGTTATTTTAATGATTTTCCCACATGAGTTATATTGTTGTTAGCCGTGTGATAGTGTATGTTAAGTGTGATTTTTTATGCTGAAATGATTATACACCAGGGTTGTCCCTGATACATACAAAAATGATTATTTATGGGGTATTGACCATGGAACATGCTAGAATTTTTTTACACCAAGTTTCGACCCTGATTTAAATACTTAAATTCTTATATAGTTTCTTTTGATCCACATTGGTTTTTTTTATTCCATGGTTATATGTTTTTGGTTGAAAACACTAGGACTGGTACTTGGGTTTCACATCAAGATGTCATTATCAGACTTAGTTGCGAATTGAATAAAGAAATAAAATGAATATTGATGCATCTTCCATGCCAATGCACATGCTTTTATTCAGTATTCAACCTTTCTTTCTTGAATTGTCTTTAAAGACATCTATTGTGCTTAATTATTAGTACCTATAGTTTATGTATTTCACTATTATAAACTTCTTGTCATATATAAATAAATATATATATATATATATTCAATGTCATATTTGGACATATAATTGGTGGTTTCCTATTGGGATTTAGTATCAAGGCCTATTTGGGTTAGGATTTGGGCCCAAATAGATTCAATTATTTTAGGTGTTAATCAGGTAAAACACCCTTCTATTGGTACTTGATTTACTACTTCGAAGAAGTAGAGCATTGGAATGAGCTATGGCATGTGATTCTAATTAGATTATTTTGTTTTATTTTTTAATTTTGTGATGTATATTGTCTGTTACTATAATTTAGATTTTTAGCTTGATTTCAAGATCATGTGACATGATGCATCATCTTTTTTATTGAACGATACTTGGTTATTTATCATATCATTCTTCTACAGTTTATTTAAGTTATATGCTGTTTATTGCTTCCACTACAGTATATTGATATTCTTATATGATACACTCTACCAATGAATGAATATTTTTCGACTTATCACCCCTAGGACCTCGCTGATAGTTGGAAGCCTCTAGCATTTGGAAAAATTCACTTGAGGACATGTAGACAACCAGGTATGTCGCACCATTAGATTGGAAAATGGAACCATGATGTCATAATGTGTTATCATATGATTTCATTCATGGTTTGGTTTAATGTTTGGTAAATAAATAAAGGATATGGAATTTGGTAATTTCTTGTGACTGGGAGTAGCTACCCCGTGTATGGGGTAATGCCAAATTACCTCAACTTGAATTGTGATTTTTGGATTTAAGTTGTTAATGTTGATTTTATTTCACTATTGGGTGACACACTTATTTTTTCTATTATTATAAATATAATTGAGGTTCTATTTTTTGCAACCCAATGAGATGAGGGTATTCCATATAATACATCATATATAAACTTTCTAGAAATCACATGCCATTCATTCTTACCATTCCCATTAGAGAGAATTACTAATTTCATGGTGTTGTGATATATGTCTTGCTATATATGAATGCTATTGAGATAGGTGTATTGATACATGTTATGGTTGAATTGGACAGATGCAAAGCTTTTATCCCTAAGGGGTATGGTCCCACTTGGATCAAACTTGGTGGATCTCATTTCAGACTTGGGATATGTCTTCTATGGTTATGTGATATATATCGATTCCATGATTTATGTTGCATGGAATATAGAGCCCCATAGATCAATATTTAGAACACCATTTGTTTATTTTATAAAAAAAGTGTTTCTGAGGAAGGATTTGAGGAATACTATCTTGGAACCATGACAACATGGAATGTGGTCCTATGAAAACACACCATGTGTTCTTATGTTCAGGATGAAATTATATTTTCCATGTTCATGTAGTGGACTGTAAGTACATGTCGTGTGATAGATGGTCGTGTCACTAACCATGTGAGAAAAAACACGATTTGACAATTTTTGATCAGAACACACTATGTACCTCTTGTAAACACCATTTAGATTTGCATAGGGAGACCTGTGTCACTTACGATGTAAAATTACATGATCGGAAGAGAAGACATGAGTACACACCATGGGTAAGCCTAACACACAGTGTAACTAGGACATTTACACGACCTAGGCTGAAAGAGATAAACAACCATGTTAAAGTTTAAGGGGACATGCCACGTGTAGCACCACCATCCAATGTACATGGGGTGTTTATACATGCAGACCTACAAGAGTAAAAAACAATGTAAGGGAATAAGTGTACACATTAGGTATAGTACTAACAATCCATGTACTCATCCCTTATGAAACAATGATGCATTTATTCACTTATTTAGTTATTGTTCTATTAAACAATGCACCTTGTTGAATAAATCATATAAAGAGGTGTATATGCTATACATTACAGAGGAATCTCACCATGACGTCTTCTAGTACTCCACCTGGAGGGTAGTGATGAGCATACACCATAGAAGGTAGGTAATGGGATACTAGTGGATCTTCCAACCATGCTAGATATTGCCCTAGTGGTTTCTCCAGACATATGTGATGATGTAATGTTTTGCGATAGCTTCATGCACTTTATACAGACTCTCCAAGTAGAACCTCATCCTTCCAGTTCTATGGATGATCTGAATAATGTGTTCTAGTATAAAAACCCTCTCAATTTTTTGGGGGATGTGGGACAGAAGGTAGTAGAGTCATGGATTGAGTCAGTGTTATCTATCATTGAGAATATGGAGACACCTCCTGAGTAGAGGGTCAAAATTTTATCTTATATGCTACGTGATTATGCTAAAAGGTGGTGGGATGTGGCTACATAGACGGGAAACCATCCCGATATACCATGGTAAGAATTATAAATAGTTTGTTATGAAAATTTCTATCCTAATACGTTGATGGATGAAAAATACTGAGATTTCAGGCATATGAAGTAGGGTTCCCTGTCAATTATGGTTTACTCAGCTCGTTTTACTGAGCTCCAGTGCTTCGCTGCAGTTCTGATGGGTGATGATATTTCCATGTCTAGGAGATTCATAGATGGTCTCTTGTATGACATTCGATAACAGGTGAATATATTTTTCCTTACTACTATGTCTTTAATAATAAACCAAGAGCTTATTACTGAGTGGAATCATAGGGAATCTGGTGGTACGAGATAGGGTGGTTTAATACTGAAATCTATTACTCCCTCAATAGATAAAAAATGTATCATCTGGAGATTACTCATGGAGAATCTAGAGGTAAGAATATTTATTTATGAAGCCCGGTGATGTTATACCATTGTGTAAAAGTTGGACACCTGAATCTTTATTGCATTATGGAACTAGTCAAATGCTGAGATTGTGGAAAAATGGATCATCTACACCACTTCTATAGAAAATTTTCAGTAGTGGCTTGTGAGAGAGGATCTGTAGAGACTCCACATTCCAGAGTAGGGTCGAAAACATCTCACTAGTCATAGAATGGGAATGTGTTAGCCTGTTTAGACTGAGGGAGTGGTAATGGGCATGGTATCTAAACAACATATTTTCAGAGAATGTATAGTGAATTAGATCATGGGAGCTAGAATATGTCATAGGGTCATGGTATAAGCTTGAATATGAAAGTACAATAGACATAGTTGGACCAGGACCCCAGAAATTATACTATCATAGGTACTATTCTAGTCACCTCCTTTTTAGCTTCATCAACTTTTAATATACGGGCTTTACAAAGTTTCATATCTAAGCCTTTTCTGGAGAACCTATGGTTCTTTATTTTTTACTTCTGATGTTGTTATAGAACTATACACTATATTTGGTTTTGGAATGATAGGTGTGTGTAGTGCAAGGAGTGCCCCCTTCAGTTTGGTGGGTGTCAATTCATTTGTGATCTCTATGTCTTACTGATGAGTGGATTTGATGTCATCCTCATCCTCATAATGCATTAAATCATGTACGTTCATGCCTTCGTCAATTTCTATCACCGTAGGTTGAGTTTTACATCACTAGATTGCTGATTGTTTCTACACATGGGAAAGTTGGATGTATAGGACTGATGAGACGTACCTGTTCAAAATGATTTTAGAGGGATGAAAACACACATTTCTAATTTATATTAGGATGAATAAGGAATGTGTTACATATATTTCCCTCCAGTGGTTGATTGTTTCTGGGATGTTTTCTTAGATGACTTTTTAGTGTTACATCTAGAGATAGTTGGATTTCATGATCAAGCTAGTACCCGGAGCATCACCGGTATCCATTCCTCTATATTGAGTGTCAATAATTGAATTTTAAGATGCTAAGAGGAAGATAGTGGATTTAGATGCTAAGGGTTTCATCCGACCCAGTAATTCTCCTTGGGGTTCTCTGGTCCTTTATTCAAAAAATATTGTAGGTACCCTTAGGCTATGAGTAGATTATAGGATGTTCAACCAGATGATGTTTATGAACAAATATCATTTTCCACAAATATATGATCTTTTAAATCAACACCTATTACCTGAGCTATTCTCTATGATTGATCTAAAATCTGGTTATCATCATGTGCATGTTATATCATCATACCTAACTCACATATATTTTTGAAATTTATATATCCGGTAATGTATGTGGTTATGTCGTTCGGTCTCATGAATCCTCTAGATGTCATCATAGAATAGATGAACCATGTATTCCATCCCTATCATGATTCTTTTGTTGTGGTTTCATGAATGATATATTGGTATATTCTCATATTTGACCCGACCAGGCAACACATCATGAGATTGTGCTGAGTATACTGAGAGAGTATCAGTTATATACTAATCTCTCAAAGTGTCACATTTAGATAGATCAAATTCACATCCTAGGTCACATAAATTTAGAGACAGGAGTATCAGTAGACCTTGAGAATGTGAGAGAAGTAGTAACATAAGAGTAGCCCAAGAAAATATTAGAGGTGTGAAGGATTCTAGGGATGGTTTTTTACTACAAGATTTTCATACAATATTTCTCATCATTAGTTGCACCGATGATGGGATTTAAAGAGATATGTTTGATGTACATATGGTTGGATTATGATGAAATACCCTTTCAGGAGAAGAAAGTGAGATCAACATTATCACTGATAATTATTTTTCCTGATCTGGGTAGAAGTTACACTATGTTCTATGCTGCATCAAGTATCAGGCTGGGATTAACACTTCTATAGGGGGGACGGGTCATTCTATATGAGTCTTGGCAATTAAAAAAACATGATAGGAAATAAATGAGACACGATCATGAGTTATGAATGGATGGGCATGACTTATTATGTTGGAAATATTACTTATTGGGGTTTCATTTTATTGTGTAAAAAGACCACAAAAGTCTGAAGTACATATTTTCTCATCATGATAAAAATAAAAGACAACGAGGTGGGTGGAATACCTTTAGATCTTAGACATTGAGCATGCTTATATTCCTAGAAAAGGAAATTATGTGGTGGATGTATTGGGAAGGAAAGCTCAGATATTGGTAGTGATGGAGGCATGTTGCAAGTGTCTACATATGGAGTTATTCTCTGAGATGCACATGAAGTTGCACAATATTCAACGATAGGCACTACTTTCATATTTATATGTGGCTTATACCCTCTTGGAAAGAGTGAGGAGGAGACAACTATTAGATTCATAAGGCCTAGTATTGAATGATTGTGTATTAGATGAGGATCTACCTCATATTAGGACTGTTGGTGATGATGAGTTCATGAGGATCCATTGATGTGTTGGGGTTGTAGTGGGAAAATTTGAGGAGTTTATGTGAGAGTTTTATGCTTAATCTTGAGAATATAATCCTGGATATAACAAGATGTACTATGACATTAGATGATAGTAATGGTAGATGGGGTATGAAGAGGGAGGTTGATGCTTTTGTTATGAAGTGTTCAACCTGTCACCATGTGAAGGTGAAACATTAACCACTATTTAAGCATTTACATCAGTTATATATTCGATAATGGAAATTGGATGATGGCATGATGGATTTCATGATGGGTTTACTATGGTCTCCCCATGGTAATGATGTAGTGTCGGTTGTGGTTTAATGACTAAAGATTGTATCTCACTTATTACCAATCAAGGAGACCTTCAGTGTTTATGAGCTCTAGAAGATGTATATTCGTGAGGTGGTAAGACTTTATTGGTCCCTCATTCTATCATTTTAGATAGGTATTCCTAAATTAAATCTCATTTAAGTCATTTTTTTAGAGGGGGTTAGGTACACAGGTGCATCTAAGCACAATATACCACCCTCAGTCTTATGGCTGGTTATAGCATTCAATATAAGTGCTAGAAGAAATACATATATCATGAATCCTAAAAATTTGGGGGTATTGGGAGAATCATATTCCCCAGGTTAAATTTTTCTACAAACATTGTTTCTAGGAATTTGTAGAGAAGGATCTTTATGAGGATTTTTACAAAAGGCAATGCCAATCTCCCATGTGCTGCCTGGAGGCAAGTGAGGCAGCTTTACTGGGGACACCATTCATGTAAGAGATTTCTGAGATGGTTTAGTTGACATAGAAGTGTATGTCTACTACGTAGCCTCATTAGAAACCTTATGTTAGTCTCCATAGAAAACTCATTGAGTTTGAGATCATGGATTGAGTTTTCGCTCATGTTTCACCGATGTTGGGACTTAAGAGAATTATGAGATATGATAATCTTTCAATAAGATACATCATTTAGTTTGAGATTCTTAGAGGGTAGGATTGGTTTCTTGTCATTTTCTGTTATAACATAGAAATCAGGCTATAGTCGGCATCTTCTATGTTTCTCAGTTACAATATTAATTTTTGGAACAGTCACAACCTTTCAGCATGATGAAGTGGAGTTTCAGGATAATTCATCCTTTGAGGAGCATCCCATACAAATTCAGGATTATATCATGAAGTTTCTCCTAGGCTAGTCAATTCCTTTGGTATGGGAGCGATGGAAGCACAGTCGGGTGTATGACATAACATAGAAGAGGATGTCTGATGTATGATCAAGGTGGCCATAGTTATTTTCATATTTTTATTAACATTTCTTGGAAGTGAAATTGAGTGATGAATTTCTTTAATGGGGTAGTTTTGAAAGAACCTTGTTATTATTTTAAGGTATCAATATTTTCCTTTCTATTTTTAATTAAAAAATTTGGGAAAAGAGGTCAAGGGGCTTGATGTAGGCATGTTACATGACATGACTGGGAACTATACTCTATGTACATATAGGTACATGCCGTGTATGTAAGGATACAGGACCTATAATCCTAGTACACATACATGTAATGTTCGGGCCAGGAAACTATACAGACATGACATGTAATCTAAAGTACATTCTAGGTAATTTTGTTAATTGATTAAAAATTTAGGTATTACAACATTTATCTAGATTGGAATAAATTACTATCCATCGATTTATGAAATGCCTAGAAAATCCAAATGAGGGACTTGCTACCAAATCGTTGTCTGATCTCTGATTCGAACACCGTTAGATCCGTTGGATTCCCCTAAATGAGATATCAATTCCACAAGAGCCTTAATTGTTTATTTCTTCTCTCGATCTAGTCATTTATGGTCAATTGTTTATAATTATTTTTTTGATCTACTCCATTATAGTTTGAATCAAATCTCGTCGCTGGATGAGGAGTGTCATACTAAGATGGGGTGGGGGGGTCTAATTCATTTCATGAATATTAATGTTGTTTATATGTGATGGAGTGTTGCATACCAAATTTTAGGGCGTCGAATTGAATTTAGATTTGACATTATATTGATTAATGGTGATTAAGAAATTGAATAATTGAACTAAATAATGTTTTATATTAGTATTCATGATTGAGGTCCACCGTCTATGTAAAGACTCATATTTTACATGTAAATTGTTTATATAGAATTATTATGAGTCTGCAAAAATTGAAGATGTGTGATTCCGGGGTCCAGTGTGACCAGAAAAAATATCTGAACTTTTTTATGGTACATTTAGTAAACGCACGGGCGACATTTACTAACATTTTTTCTGGTGCTAAGATTAAAAATTTAAGGGCACAGTTGAGTCTGCAGCACCAGGATTCGCTTTAGGGAAGATTCAATAAGACCACATTAGATCTAGAAAAAAATGTATGATTATGGACCTTTTAAATGAATATTAAAACAACATTGTCATTATATATATTTTTGTCTTTTCCTCCAATGTAAAAGTAGCAGTGGAGGGACTAGAGACGTGTCAAGATATTAATTTTCATGACTCCTCATTTCCTTTGTAACAACTTCGTTGGAATTTTAGAATTTTCTTAATAAATGATCCCTCATAAATTCCAAAAACATTAATTGATTTCCCCCTCTCATATTTATATGGAGCATGGGGAGGGGTATTGGAATGGATTAATCAAGAGACAATGTTTGGATAAAGTACCGTGATTCCAACCCCTTAGAGTATGGGAGCGGTTCCGGTGAGAGGTGACAAATGACACAGAATCCCCAACTGAAGAATGATAATTGAGCGACATCATTGGTGGATTATTGTGGGGACTACGAACACTGACTCTTCCACAAATCATGGGTGTTCTACAGTGAATTTATGAGGTAGGTATTAAATTTGGTTTTAGTTTCTAGAGTTGTTAAATCTTATTCTAACCTCTTGATATTAAGAAAATGTAGAGGGCATGAGCCAAACGAATAATGCCTGAACCCTCCTCCTTTTGTTTTAATTTTGTTGTGTTCTTCGCAAGCATTATCATTGGGTTGGATGAAATCTAGGATGACAGATGATGGCGAAGACTGACACTGGCCGACCGCGATGGAAGCGGCATATCATAGCGCACCACAGGAGGAGGCTCTTGTGGTGATACGGCACGCCGAAGCATGCCACAGGTGGAAAAGGGATGAATATTTTCAGCCACGGAGGGGGTCAAATAGGGTAGTAGGAATTGTCCGCCAATAGGAGGAGGTTGCGGTGCACCATTGCGTGCCATTGGAAGATCCGCTTCGGGACATGTAGTGGGTCCTAAAAGTGACCTTGAAGCCTTAAATGGGTGCCAGCACTCCACCTTCCAAACATGGGAACCCCCCCCCCCCCTATGCCATCTTGGGTGGACCCCTCTCCAGCGTGCTCTGGCCTTATGGGCCAGGCTGCAACCCAGTAGGCTGAGCCCACCATGGACCAGCCAACCGAGTCTGACCCAGAGATTGTTGGGTGGGGCATAACCAGTTCAGGTTGGGTCGGTCATACTTGGTAGGACCAGAACGAGACCCAATCAGACCCAGTTTCACTTAAAGGGCCATATCGTGCGAACCATGCATTTGTTTGATGTACCGTATGCGGTGTTGTTACCATAGGAGATAGACAACCATTTTGGTATACTTCATTTCGGTTTTAAAGATAGTGGTAGTATGTCAGGGTTGGATTGAACCTAAATACAACTGGTCTCTCAGAACTAAAACGCCTATAACTCACAGACTGAGCGACTGATTGATGCACCGTCTCTCACATTGGAACCCATGCGACATGAAAATATTTTGGGTTACTCCTTTGTATAGATTTGTTTTAGTTATGTAATGACCAATATCTCAATGGTCAGATTCTACCGAGCATGATCACACTGGTGGTGATGAATTCGGTGGCTGGGTATAACGTAATTGATGGATATCGATCCTATGTGGGACAACATCTATCAATCATGTGTGTGTCAGCAACTATCAGATCATGTGTGGGTAAGCGCTCAACAATACTATGGGGGAAGAACATACCGATCTTTTGTGGGTCAGATCCTATGTTGGTCATCGGGGGATATTATATTTCAATATTGTGTTGGTCAGTAGTAGTTCCTCTTAAAAGAGTAAGATGATCTTTCTTATGGATAATCATCTATACTTCTATACATAAGTTAAACCTGGTGTGAGATGAGTCTTCTACATTCGTTGTGTAATGTTCAGAATGTTATCTTTGTGGTGTAACATGTGTGGTACTTCTACCATTGTGGTGTTATATTTGAGATGTTCCCTATGTTTCACTTCTACCTTTCTGGCGTTATCTTCATGGTGTCACATGTGTGTTACTTCTATCATTGAGGCGATTCATGAGTGGTACATACACATTAATGGTGTTACATTTGTAGGATTTTTCCATCATGTATGAGATGTGTTTATATTGATAACTTAGGTATATGTATTGGAATATACCTAAGTACAGTTGACGTCTATCGCTTCGTGCTTTGAGTTTGGGATCTTGATTTGTGTTTTTTCCTTTTTGGAACTCTGGGAGACCTATAGGAGTCTCTTTTTATGTTCTGTGAAGATGATGTACATCGTTGATCGAGGCAGAGGGAGCTAGGAATGGATTGTGCCCATAGGTGGACCACATGGAGTGATGTGACGTACGGACTACTAATCCTGAGTAGTAACATCCCTTCTAGTAGAATCCTTGGTGGACGATCCAGGTTCTTGTTTTCACTTTTCTGTTGTATTTGTACTTTTCTATTGTACTTTTACTTTTTATTTGGGCTTTTATTCAGGCCCTTTACATTCATCACTCGTTTTACAACAATAGTTTACATGGGGATGCTTCTTGTTTTTTTCATTGACAGTGAGTTTATATAGGTTAAAAAGGCAATGCCTTCCCATTTTAGGGATATTCCTTTCTAGTTCTAGTTTCTTTCCCTCAGCCTAGGGTAATAGGGATTGTGGTAGTCATGACATGAGTCCCGAGAGATGAGTTATGAAAATGTGGTATCATTGTAGTCAGATATATCAAAGAACATGGAAGCCGATATTTTCTATGTGGCAATAGTGTTATGTGTTATGAGTGTGGTTTTAAATTTTTAGGAATCTAGTGTTTGTGTGGTAGCCTACGTATCCATACACCAGGACCCTGAATTCTAATTTCCAACTCAATACATAGAAACTCTGATTGCATTTGTCTTTTAATGTTTTTATTATAATCTCTTTGAGTCATCTCACTAGGTATATCTTATTGACTTTGGAACACCTCTTTTCTTCTAGCATGCCACCACCAAGACAGCCAGCCAAGATTACTAAGAGAGTACACGATGACAGCCCACTAAGCGATGAGGATATTGTATTGGGCACTCTTACAACGACGGTACCATAAAGTGGTGCACCAGTAACACCACCACATATTGGGAAGGAGATTCCACCAGCCCCACTAATAGAGGGATGCACACTGACTGAGCACATTGCATGAGTTTCAGCGGCAGAGGCCTGCATGTTTCCGAGGCGAGATGGATCTGTGGGTTGTTGAGGACTGGATGGAGGCTATGGAGAGAGTTTTTTCTCTTAGTGGGGACACCATCTGATCTGATGGTGATCAATGATGATAGTCTCTTCCAAAGTGTAGCTAAGAGATGGTGGAGTTTTTCACCCTAGATACACGACATGGCAACCCACACCCAGGCATACTTCAAGGGCCTTTTCCTGGTAGATTCTGTCCCAGAAACTCTATGCTCAGGGAAAAAATAGGAGCTAATGCACATGCATTAGGGCTGCATGACTACGAATTAGTACATGGAAAGGTTCCCTTTTCTCTCCCTCTACACCACAAACATGGTACAAGACTGTTTTTTTATTTCCCAGACCTTTGACCAGGGACTCCAAATGGATATCAAGGAATCTATTAAATCACTCAGCATTCTGACACAAGCTGGGGTACTAGAGAGAGCACTTTCGGTGGAGAGTTTCCTAGTTTAGCACACACCAACAACGAGAGACAACACCAGACGTTAGGCATTTGATTCATCTACAGAAGCCATTAGATGGATGATGTAGGATCCCATGCATACTAGACCTCATGGTGGATGACCTCAAGATATTGATTTGGTGGTGTAGGCCTCATGGGATAAAGAAGGATATATTAGGGGTGGGCAGTGCAACTCGTGCAGTGGGTAGGGTCACATGGATTGCGACTACCTGTCCTGCTGTATGAATGACCAATAGACGGTCAAGGTACTGCCAAGGCAGAGGCAGAGATGTGATCATGGAGTCCCACATGATGTAGGTTGTTAGCCAAAATTCAAGATTTAACCACTGCCACCTCAAGTTGGTCCGACCATACCATAAAGAGCAGGTGGAAATCCACGAGCTCACCTCCAAGCAGCTGGGGCCTCCAAACATGGCGTTCCAGAGATGATTATTGGTACGATCTGTATCTAATCCACCTTAGCTTAAATAACTATAGACACGGGTTCCAGTCACTCTTTTATTTCCACATCCCTCTTTCAGAGCTCAGATATTCCAATGGAGTCGTTGGATCAATTATTACCTCTAGAGACTCTTACATGAGGGGATTCAATGATTACACACTAGTGTCGGCTATGTGATCTTACTCTTTCAGGTGAGAGCTTTAGCTGGTATCTTCTAGTAGTGGCATCAAATCCTTACGACGTCATCTTGGGTATGGACTTGTTTTCCACAGTCCATTCTTAGATTGACTATTTTAGGTGCAATGTATGGTTTGTCTGCGAGGATGGAACCAGGTATTCCTTCACCGGTGAGAATGGAATATTTGCAGCACACAATGGAACTACCCAGAGAATTGTACAACCGATCACACATTATTTTTCTAGCCTAACTCTCAGGGAAGATGATGTTTAAAGTCTGTGTTATCATATATAGTTGGACCAGTATGTTGATGTCTTCCCTAATGATGTACTAGGACTACCTCTTCATCGAGAGGTAGAGTTTTACATCAACCTATATCCAAAGATAAAATTGATATCTACACCACCATATCAGAAGGCTCCTATGGAGATTTGTGAGTTTTTGATAAAAATGGAGGACTTGTAGAGGAAGGGGATCATAAGGCGCAGTGTTTCTCCATGGGATGCCATGATTTTGTTCACCGAGAAGGAAAATTGGAGTTTCAGACACTTTGTGGACTACATGAACCTGAACTAGGTGACCATTAAAAAAAGTATCTACTATCAAGGTTTGATGATCATTTCGATCAACTGAAGGGAGCACGTTGTTTTTTGTATATGACCGCAGATCAGGCTATCATCAGATCAGGGTACAAGATGAGGATGTGGAAAATACGACCTTCGGATGTTGCTATAGCCAATATGAGTTCTTGTTTATGCCATTCGGTGTGACCAATTCACTATTAGTGTTCATGGGACTCATGGAAATGATATTTTAGCCATACCATGATTTCATTGTGGTGGTCTTAATCCATGAAATCTTGATATAATCGGCGTTAGAGGAGGAGAATTCATGTCATCTACAGATAGCTTTGAATACACTCTGAGAGCACTAGATTTATGTTAAGATCTCAAAGTGTATATTTTACATACGATATGACCACTTTTTGGGAAATGTTATCATGGAGGCCAGAGTTGATGTGGATCTGGAAAAGATAGATAATGTGATTTCTTGGGATCCACCCAGGCTTTTGACCGAGGTGAAGAGTTTCATGGGATTGGCTGGATACTACTAAAGATTCATACTTGAATTTTCTAGAGTTGCAGCACCCTTTTTAGCCTGGACGAAGAAGGAAAAACCTTTTGTGTAGATGGAGATATTCTAGTAGAGTTTTCTGGAGTTGAGGAAGATACTAAAGAGTACCCCCATCATGAGGCTACCAGAAGAGGACGTTGTGTATTTGGTCTACTGCAACACATCAGGTACCCGATTGGGATGTGTCCTGATGTAGGAGTGAGCAATGATCACATACAGATCATGGTAGTGGAGGAAGAAAGATCAAAACTACAGTATCTATGACCTATAGTTAGCAAGAGTGGTCTTAGACGGGGAAATGTGGTGACATTACTTGATGGGCAAACATTTTACAGTCTACTCTGATCATAAGAGTCTCATGTATATCTTTTCTCAGAAGGCCCAGAACATGAGAAATCAACAATGGCTAGATTTCCTCTAAGAAAATGACTTTGAGATAGTCTATACTACTGGGAAGGAAAACATGGTAGCAGATGCACTCACAAGGAGGTATGGTCTATAGTTGCTGAGTGAGGAAACATATAAGCTAGTTGTGATTCATATATCCTTCAATGATAGAGATGGAGTATCATACCTATAGTCTATGATAGTCACTCCTCCACTCCATTAGCGAGTAAGGGAGGTCCATATTGGGGTCATTGGCTATGAGGCTCGACGTGATATGATATCATCATCACAAGAACCTGATGGATTTTATGAAGGTGGGGTGCACATCATCCCCTTTATAGGATGTAGCATGGTTATGGTGTTTCTACGGGAGGAGGTGTTGAGGGCGTTCCATACGTCCCATCTAGTGGTACATCCTTATTTGGGGATGATTTACCAGCTCCTCCGGTGTGAGCACTGGTGGCCCGGGATAAATAATGTAGTGGATGTGTTTATTTCACGATGACTCACTTGTCAGTAAGGGAATTTCAAGAATCAAGTCCCAGCTGGCTTAGTGAGCCACAAAATGCTCCAGTGTTGAAGTGAGATGGAATCTCTATAGACATTGTGATAGAGACTCTACATACATCAAGGGGACATGATTCCATCTTGTTGATTTTTTAATGACTCACAATGTTGGCCCACTTCATACCCATCTGAGAGCAGGGATTAGTAGAAGGATAGGGATGCCTCTACGTAGAGGAGATTGTGCGCTATCCTGGGGTGCCATTGATGATCATATCTATATGTGATGCACGTTATTCTTCCATGTTATGCAAGGGATTGTAGGAGATGTTCGAGAATTAGCTACATTGGAGCACCTCCTTTCATCAAGAGGTGGATGGTCAGATGGAGCAGACCATTCAGAAACTAGAGGATATGCTACGTGTTTGCGTCCTAGATTTTGGATATAATTGGGAGGATCATATTTCTTTTCTAGATTTCACACAAAATAACTATTATCACTCCACAATCAGTATGAAACTATTTGAGGCCCTGTACGGTCAACCATGCAGATCACTTCTATGGAGGACTGACCCAGGGGAGTCAACACTTATGGGTTTAGAGTTTGTACAACTATCCCCTGAGAAGATGATGATCATCCAAGAGCGGATTAAGACTACATAGAGTAGACATATTTATCATGCTAATAATAGATAGAGACATTTTGAGTTCGAGGATGGAGACCATGTCTTCTTAAAATTCTCAAATCAATGAGGTTTACAAGGATTTGGCAACGGCGGCAGGTTAACATCAAGGTTTATCATACCATTCCTCATAATTTGGAGGATTGGAGATGTGGTATACCACTTGTCACATCCATCTCATTTGGAGAGGGTGGATGACATCTTCCACATATCCCAACCGAGCAGACATGTCCATGAACCATCTCACGTCATCGACCATGGAGAGATGGACTTTGATGATAGGGTGAGGTTTACAGAGGATCCAATAGAGATTGACGATCGAATAGAGTGAGCCCAATGTGGATGATCGATTCCTCTGGTGTAAATTTTCTGTCATCACGGGATCCTCCAAGAGAGCACTTGGGAGTGGGAGGCTTAGATTCATACTAAGTACACTCATTTGTTTTCAAAGTCCTTGTTGTGGTTTTTGGCGATGAAAAGTCCAAAAGTGGGGAGAATGTGAACACCAAGATTTTCAATTTAATTTTATTATATGTAATTATTAATAGTCTGCGCAAATGGATGACACTTGATTTCAAGGCCTGGTGTTCCAAGAATAAAATTGAGAACTTTTTATAATCAATGTCAAGTAAACGATTGGGTGGTATATACTAACATTTGAACTGGTGATCGGAAAAAAAAATCCAAGTGGACCATTGAATCCGATGTACCAGGATTGACATAAGGGAGGCATCACTTAGATTGAAGTTAGGCTGGTGAAAAAAATATATTTTGGACTTTTTAAAAGAATAATAATATAACATTGTTATTTTCTTTCATTATTTCATTTCCTCTAATGGACAATAATTAAAGGTGGGACCAGCGACGTGTCAAGCCATTATTTCTCTTGACTCCACATTTCTTATGTAACAGAGTCATTAGAATTTAGGTAGGTTCCTAATAAATGAACCCCCACAAATTTCAAAAAGGTTACACACCCTCTTACTCCTTTATTTATATAGAGATTTGGTAGAGGGATTAGGATGACTTCATCAAGCGATGAATTTATTATAATGTGTCATGATATCAACCCCTTAGAAGACGGGACAGGTTCTGTCGAGCAGTGAAGAGCGACACCAAATCCCGAACTACACAATGCCGATTGAGAGGCATCATTGTGGTCTTGTTGTGGGGACAATAAATCCCACTCTTCCCCAAATCAATGGAGTTCACCAACTAATATATGAGCTTTGAATTACATTTGGTTTTAGTTTCAAAAGTTGTTAAATCGTATTCTACCCTCTTTATATCAATCTAAGTCGAAGGGAACTGGCCACACGAAGAAGGCCCAAACCCTCTGTCATTTTTTAGAATTTTGGTGTATTCATCGCAAGCATTATCTTCATGTTTTATGAGACCCTGGATGAAAGATGATGGCTGCAGCTGGCACCAACTGACTGTAATGGATGCGTCGTGTCATCGCGCGCCCTAGGATGAGACTGTGACACTATTTTTTGGAAGTCAGCAGAGCGGCCGACACCGGACGACCGCAGTGGTGATGTGGTGAGTCATCGCACACCGCCGACAGAGAAGTGTTGCAGTGTTTCAGCTGCAACAGGGGTTAAATAGGGTGGAAGACATCAGGCAGCCGCATGAGGAGGTAGCGGCGCATCACCGAATGAGCCACGTCTCCAACACCGTCAAGGAGGGACTAGCAGTGGGTCCAATGAGTGACTAGGTAGTTCCAAAGGGGTGTTTCTACTTCACCTTCAGAATGGGGGAACCCCCCCTCCCCATTCCAACTCGAGCAGACCCTCATCTAGCGGTGAAAGCACTTGCAGGCCGGTTCGTGTGAGTCTATCGGGTAGCATGAGCCCCGTGGGCCACGCCAAGCCCACCGGCCGCATGATCCCAGTGAGCCACGCCCCCTTAGAGGCCAAGATGCGCTGAGACCCTGTGGGACAAGCCCACCACAGCCCCGCCTGGCCTAGGTAGAGCCTGCCCAGGATGAGTCGACCATAACTGGGTCGGACAAGTCCCTGACCCAATCAGGCCCGGGTTCGCATAAAGGGCCATGACATGCGAACCGAGTGTCAATTTGACAAATTGTCTCTGGTACTAGGACCCTTGGAGAGAGATGGTACTTTTAGTATACACCACTTTGGTTTTAGAGATAGATTGTGTATGGATAGGTTGGGTAGAACATTGATCCAACCGGAACCTCAGATCTAAAATGATTATAACTCATAGACCGGGCATCTGATTAACGCACCGTCTATCGCATTGGAATCCATATGACATGGTGATGCTTTGGGTTACTCCATTTTGGAGAATAGTGGTAGTCGAGGTATGATCGATATCTCAAGGGATAGAATCTATGTTGCACGAGCGCACAGAGTGTGAGGAACCCTTTGGCTATCTGTTACGTGAAAGAAGAACATTGACCCTATGTGGGTCAGCATCTATCAATTCGGTGTGGGCCAACATCTATCAGATCCTATGTGGGTCAGATCTTAGAAATCCTATGTGGGTTAGGGCATACTGATCATGTGTGGGTCTGATAATGTGTGGGTCAGTAGGGGTTATTACCTATAAATTATGTGGGTTAGAAACAAAGCCTCTTGATAGAATAAGATGATCTAGCTTATAACTAATCATCTGTACATCTATACATATGTTAAACCTGCTGTGAGCTGAGTCTTTTACCTTCATGGTGTTCCATTCGTGGTGTTACTTGTGTGGTAATGCTACCTTTGTGGTGTTATCATTGGGGTGTTAGATGTGTGGTAGTTCTTCCTCGGTGGTGTTATCTTTCTGGTGTTACCTGTGTGGTACTTCTATCTTCCAGGTGTCACAAGTGTGGTACTTATACCTTCATGGTGTTACCATTTTGGTGTTTTCCCTCATGTATGAGATGAGTATATCATGATAACAAAGGAATATGTAGTGGAATATACCTATGTAGAGTTGATTTCTATCACATTGTCAATTGAGTTTGTGTTCCTTCTTTGTGGTTTTCCCTTTTTGGAACACTAGGTGATCAATGGGGGTTTTGGGGTCCCTAATGAGTATCGTTATAATCACCACTACACGGGCTATGCCTGCACATTTTTGTTTTTTGTGTAGACGCAGTAAAACATTGATTGAGGATGAAGGAGACTGGACAAGAATGTTCCATGAGGTGGACCATTTAGTGTGATGTGACGTAGAGACTACTGATCGTGAGATGTACCTACCCTTCAGGTAGGATCCTCGGTTGGCGATGCAGTTGTTTTTTTTTCACTTTTCATTTTTATTTCTTCTTTTCAGTTTTACGAGTATTTTCCACTTAGGAGTGTATTCCACCCCCTTTACTTTCAAGATTATTTTTAATATAGTATTTTATGTCGTGTTTAATTCTTATTGTGTTCTTGGACTCTATGTTTGTTCAGGAAAAAAAGGCAATGCATCATTATTTTAAGGATACGCCATTCCGGTGCTAGTCGCCAGCCCCTGCCATATGGAATGCGGGATTGGAGTAGTCCCAACACAGGCCCGGAGGGACGGGTCATGAAACTGTGGGTGCATTTTCCCTTAGATGATCAACATTTTTCCATTTTTCTTAGCATGCCTACGTACATTCCATTGAAATATATATATGGGTTGTTTATAATGTAATTGGATTGTTTAATGATTTTCCCATGTGAGTTTTATTATTGTTAACCACGTAATAGTGTATGTTACATGTTATGTTTTTATGCTGAAATGACTATACACTGATATTGGCTCTAATAAATGATAAAATGATTATATATTGTGTTTTGACCCCAGAACATGCTTAAATTTGTATAAACTAGGTTTTGACGATGATTTGACTTCTAAAATTCATATCTAGATTATTTTTGATCTTGTTTGGTGTTATGTTATACCATTGTAATATGGTTTGGGTTAAAAAAAACTAGGAGTGGTACTTGTTTCCCACATTAGGATGTCAGGGCTAGACTTAGTTGCAAATAGAATAAAGTAATGAAATGACTATTGATGCGTTTTACTAGACAATGCACAATACTCGATTCGGTCTTCACCCATACATGTTTTAATTGACTTCTGAGACATCTATTGTGCTTACATTTGGGTACCTACTATTTAATACGTTCACTATTGTTCAATAACTATGATATATATATATATATATTCATTGATAGATTTTAATTGATCAATGTTGGTTTTGTACTGGGATTTAGCCTCAAATCCTGTTTCAATAATGCCTTGGGCTAAAATAGATTATATGTTTACAGGTGTTGAACAAGGAAAGCACCCTTGTATTGTTACTCAATTTGTGATTTAGGATTAGGAGAGAATGCGACCAATAGGAAGATTGTGATTCTTCTTCGATTTTCTTTTTTCATCGGTGTTTTTGATAAATATATTGTGTATTACTACAATATTCTTATTTTTCTTCTTTCCTAGAACATGTGACATGCTACATCAACATTTTTATTGAATGATTCATAGTTATTAAACATATCAGTATTCCTTTTTGTTCAGCAGTATGTTGTTTACTGCTTCTAATATCTTATATTATTATTCCTCTATGTTAAAAACTCCTAATGAGGGCATTGTTTTCCCAATATAACACCTAGGACCTGCAACTAGTTAGAAGCCTCTGATGTTTGTGGGAACACACATGAGTCCATGTGGACAACCGAGTTTGGGAAACTAGTTGAGTAACACACAGATCCAGGACATTACATGATAAAAGAGAAACATGTCCTTCATTAGGGAAATCAATGTGTTGTTTTAAAAGGGGTACATATAAAAATAGGGGTTTGGTTATTTAAAATGATAAAAGCCTATTATTTATAATGTATTTTCAAACAAGCATTTATGAATTGTTTTTTGGAAGGGACATGTATGGATTTTCTTGTACATACCAACTATGTAGTCTTATGATCACCCCAATAATTTTCCACTCAATTTTAGTAGACCCAAGTTGTTTTAAAGGGATAGGTCTATAGTTTAGGTTTTTATTTAGAGGTGGTTGTCCTTATGATTTTTTGTGACCAACAGGTCGCGTGGAGGTTGTGTTTGTTTCATTTAGTTTTCTATATTTTTTTTTCAAATTTTGTTGTATTTGGATCCTATGGATATATTTATTATATTCTACTTTTATTTATTTTCATGGGTTTACTGCACACTCTTTTGATTTATTACTATTTTTTATTGGTCAAAATCATTCTCATCATGAGTAGATTTGATGATCGGTGCTCGTATCTATCATGGGAGGATCATGAATTCCTCTTGGGCATTGTCACAGATCGAAAAAGGTGTCATGTTGGATGGAAACCATATCTGGTTCATTAAAATCCATATATTCATAATCATGGAAATGTGATTAATTATTGTTATAACCTCAAACTCTCTATCCATGAAACATGCATGAACCAACCTATTATATTATATCTCTCTAGTCAAAAATACATTGATCCTAAAAAGTCTCTTTTCCTCTTTTTCATTAGAAAAAAAAACATTAGCATTGAATATAAGAGAATTTATAGTATTGATAGTTATATTTATTATAAAAATAAGAATAAAACATTTAATGAAATGTAGTTCAAATTATCATCTATTTTATTTACATTCAAAGAGGGTTTACGAAAATATTTATTTGAATTTTTTATGAATACAAAGGATAATCATTACAAGATTTCCCTTGAATATAATAATGAATGTTATTTAAAAAATGAAATATATAGTCTCATCCTCAATATCAATCAACAATAATGAAATATAGTGTAATTGAAGCAATATTAGTTTTAATGATCAAGCTCTTCACCTAAACATAAAATTTCAACTACAATTATGTTGTGTAAATATGTATTACTTGTTATACATAAATATATGTTCATCTATATGGTTTAAATAATTTATATAATGGATTAAAAATCTATATCTCTCGGGGGACTGGAAATCCTAGTGGTCATAAAAATAGAAAATATTCACAGAAGACCAATAAATTCAAGTGTTAGTTTCTGAATTAAGTGTTCATTGAGGCATAGTTTTTGAAGATGTATGGGTGCATCATTTCTTATTTTAACTCCACTTACCATGAATCCAAAAGTTGTTTAATTTTAAAATTTAAAAATAGACAAGAGGAAAATTGGATCAACTATCTATTTTGTTTTCACTTATTCATTGTGCACTATCACCCCATTATTTCCCAATTTAAAATCGAAAAATTAATTTAAATTCATGTGTATGAATTTATTTTTCAATATAATTTTTTTTACCAATTCCATAAATTTATTATTTGGAATTAATTAATTGCTATATTTAGTTTTTTTCTAATTCTAATAAATAATTAATGTTATATTTTGTATAAATTGATTATAATTTTTTATGGAGATACCAGTTTCTAGATATTCATCATCATAATTTATTTTGATATACTAATATTTACAAAGTCATCATGATATTTGACACATTTAAGATGTGTTTTTTATTTTTTTAATATAGTTTTTATTAAATATTCTATTACAAAAAAATATTAATATAAAATAACTGACAATAAATGATTTATAAAAAATATATCTAATTTAAATTAACATTATCAACACTAATTGTTATTTTTATTTTTATTTGTAACAATAAATTGAGGATATGTAAATAATATGTGTTACAATTATTAGAAATAAATATTGATTGTATTATTATTATTAGACTTATTATAATTAGTACTTTTCAATTTCCTACCAAAAATATAAATTTATTTCATACATTAATTTAATAATCATCTATACTGAAATTATATTATAAAATAATTGTATAGTATAATTTAATTTATTACTTTTTATATTAAATAAAGTTATACAATTAATATTTACTCATAAATAATAATTAAAAATAAAATTATTTATAATTTTTAATCAACAACAGCAGTGTTCATTCTCGGAATAATTACCCATTTAATTTTTGAAATTAAATTAAGTAATATGATATAATGTTACAACCTTGAGATTTATATGTTGAATTTATTTCCACAATATTTTGTGATTCATTGAATGAAATATTGGATTTATTACATATTATAAAGATGGCGTAACATGTTAGGAATATACATTTGTTAAAAATGAAACATTTATCACCATAAATGCTGGATTTTGGTGTTTTAGAAAAAGCATAAATTTTTAATGTGGAAAAAATTAAAGCCAACATGTTGAAGTAGTGAACCAACCATGAAGGGATGTGTTCATGGTTTAATGCCACATAATATATGTTGATAAACTAGTTGCAGATCCGGCGTCTATCAACACTGGAATTAGAGGTGTGGTTTGGTTCTTATAGACATATTAGGTAGGGAGATTCCCTAATTTAATATGTATAGTTGTGCTATAGCATATTGGTTAATAAACCATTTTAAATACCATAAATATCAGTATAAAAGATTTATTTGAAAAAATTAATCTTAATTAGAACACATAAGTTATTTTGGGCCGATGAAATTTCATGTTGTTATTGTATTCATTACTCATTTCTGATGGTGTTCGGGGATACATTGTATGGTATGTATAAAAAAATGTACAAGGACCACCAAATATACAACTAGGTTCTTTTCAGTATTCAACAAAATAACATGATGACAATGAAAATACACTCAATAAAAAGACTGTTGCAATGAAACTGGGGAGGTGATTTTGGATACACCAAAAATAAAATTTATAAACATGTAAAAATGAGTTAAATGAAAAAATCACTAAAGGTGTTGGGACTAAAAATTATTGTCCTACTGTTGCCGCGAAAATGGAATGATAAAATGAAGTATAAAAATGCGTAAATAAAATGACACCCAATGTAATGGTGAAAACCCCTCTAGTAGAATAGGTAAAAACCATTGGTGTTATAGAAGGATAACTATAGGTAAATGTGGGTACACACTCCATCACTATTACAAGGATAAAACTTTCATTAAATCTATTTTGAATTGGAGAAAACCCACCTCATGAAATACCAAAAAAATGTGATTTTCTGGTGGTTAAGAGAATGGATGAAGATTTTGGTCTCTACTAGGCAGGAGAACCTCCTTTAATATGCCTCCTCACCCCTGCTCATTACCTTCTAGCACTGGTGGGGTTGGTGGGGTTGTCCACCCACTACATCTACCTGATGCCTGCCTCCATTGAAAATGAAAAGGGGGTGGAACCATATGTAGAGAAAAACCTCCACCGCATCTTCCACATAGAGACTGATTGAGAACCAATAAAATTTCCACACATCCTTTGTGTCTTCAAAACATAAATATCATGTTTCTTCTAGGCTTCTCGAGGATATATACCATTTCAGCATATCATTGTCAGTCTCCTTCTTTGAGAAATATTGTTGGTTTTCTTTTGTGTTTATTAGCTTGTCTACACTTGATTCCACCACCACAACTCGAAAAAAGGGATACTATATCATAATGTGAATTGTACTAGAATGAAATGATAAATTCATTGTAATGTGTAAACAACTCTAACTATCACAGAACAATGTAATATTCTTCTTTTTATGCTCATGCTCCTCCAAGAACCTTCCATCCAATCCACCTCATTACAAGACTGTGTAGCTTCCAATGTACTTTTCGTCCATTATGTACAATGCCGAAACTAACTATAAATTTGGATTCCAGCTCACTTATCCACATTCAAGAGTAAACACATAACCAATGGTAGATTTCCTTTGGTCATAATCACAATTCAAATCTGAATCAACATATCCTATGATAGTAAAATCCAATATTACATAACATAATGAAATATTTTAGGTATACATGATATATCTAAGGACCCTCTACACTATGCTCCAACACTCCCGTAATGGATTCTCTAGGAACCGACTATCTACTCACACTGCATGTGCAATGTATTGTATAATACATACCATAGTGAACATCAGACTACCCACTTCTGATGCATATGGTACAAGAGACATATCCTTCTTCCCTTCTTCATTTTTAAGACACATCATTAAGGATAAATTTAAAATAATGGGAAGAGGGGTATATATTGGATTACATTATTAAATGTTGAATCATTTCAAGACTCTCTGCAATTAATTCTTCTATGATATCAAAATCATCCCATTATTTCTATCTCATTAAATATGAATCCCATGAATATTGTTTGTTGGTACAAATTATTTCATGTATATATCTCTAACATATTATGCCTTCATCTCCGAGATCTAATCAATGTTGGGGCCTGTGAACAACATGCCATCCACATAAAATATAAACATTAAAAAATTATTTATATTTAAACCCCTAAAATATGCACAAGGATCTGAATGATGTATATTGTGTCCAAGGATCATGATATAGGAATTAAATTTCTTATAAAAAATCTTCAGTGAATGCTTTAGATTTATAGATATTTGTTCAAACATCAATTCATGTTATTATTTCCTTCTTTGGAAAAACCTTTTGATTTGAACATATAGATCTCTTTGACATGATCACATTTTTGATAATCAGTGTTCACATACAGATTCTCTAGATGTAAGATAGATGTAACACACATCACTAGAAATATCTAAATAGTTATCTACATAATAATAAGATAAAATATTTCATTGAAATCGTTACCTTCCTTCTAAGCATATCATTTGACCAATAGTCAAGAACATTATATTTTAACCTAGTCATTTCCATAGTGCTTGATCATAAATACCCATTTGTTATTTATAGCCTTCTTTCCATGAGGTTATGGAACAATATCTGAAGTCCTATTATTCAAATGGGCATCATATTCCTCCTATATCACTTCTATACATGAAGTTACATCTAGACATTGGGTCGCCTCCAAAAAACAAGATGGATATCCATTATCTGTCAATAAAAAGTACAGAATATTACACTCATTCACAAATTGTCAATTCCATATCAGTTATCATTTATCCTGATTTGTCCTTTATGGTCTAGAATTAACCAGTACAAGATATTCAGGCTCATGTAATTTTTTTATAATAAACTCTTTATTTCTTGGTTTTTTCCTCTACTTCAAGTATTTTAGTTTATGTATTCTCCTTCTCAATGTCTTGATAAGATGTCATTTTAACCTTATCATCCACAAAAATTACATCTCTATAGGTTATAAGTTTGTGGGTTGTGGGGTCCAACATACTATACCCCTTCACACCATCAACGTACCCTAAAAAGATACATTTCCTAGATCATGAATCCAATGTCGATATTTCCTGGTCATTAAACAATACATATACAAGACATCCAAAAGTATGTAACTGGGATTTGATAGTGGGTTTACTAGCCAACATCTTCATTGGTGTCATTAGATAAATTGATAGTAATGGAGAGCTTTTTATCACATTAAATTAGATTTTCACTAATACTGGCCAAAATTATTTTGGAAATTACTACAGTATTTAGAATCACCTTTGTTTTTTCCAACTTTGTGTCGTTCATCCATTATTACACTCTATTCTATTAAAAGGTTTACATCACTGTGAACTGTATCTTGACTCCTAATCATTGAAAAAAGGTATCAAACTCCTTATATTTATAAGCTCTAACATTTTTAGTCCATAGAAACATGATCATCATTCTACATTCAAGCTCATTTCATGCTTTGCATGTTTTTAAGACTTCAAAAATATATACCATCCTTTTGAGTGGATATAACCAACATCTTCTTGAATAATGATCAATGAATGATAAAATATACCTTTTTATCCTAGGGATATAACGATTGCTTGATAAATGTTGGAATGAATCAACTCTATGATCTCTCTTCTTCGTATTGTTGACATTATGAACATTAACAGGTGTTTCTTTTTCAAAAAAACATTCTCAAGAAAAGTTAAGGATGAATTTTTACACCACAAAAGAAAGTTATGATCCACAAGAATATATAGGCCCCATTCTAACATATAGCTAAGCTTTTTATTCTAGATCGTAGTCAACGCATCCATTAAGGATGTTGATTTGACAACAATCTCCACCTTCAAGTACGATTGATCCATAAGCATTTAAATGTACTTTGAGATCATCTCCAATTTCAATATCCCATGAATGTCATTCACAATTATCATCTCTTCATTCTTGTTTTGCGTCTTAGATATGATTTCAACGGATTTCCCCGAATACAATATTTTATTATTCAGGTCGTTCACATGTGTACTCCTTGGATGGTTCAAATAATACCATTATGAATCTTCAATTTGAGGTAATCGACTCCAATAATCAATAGGGTGTTTTCATTCCCCTTCTACTATAAGGACCCAACCTTATAACATTACATAATATTGATTTAAATGAATAATTCACGTTGAGGATCTTTTCAGGTTTAGTGTTTTATAGAATTAGGTCATAACTATTACATAACAACTTGAATATTACAAGTATACACTACTACTTAGTATCCATTTTTTTCAAAAAATAAAACACTTAAAAAGAAACTTATCTTGTTCCATATTATAGACATCATGACTTTTCCATGATCCCATCCTTGATTCTATTAATCTTTAAGTCCTATAGAAAACATTTCAAAAACATGGGATGAACATAAAAAGCTCAGAAAGGGTTTTAATATTAAAAAGGTAAACAATACCCCATCAATTAATACCAATCAATGAAACCATACTTTTCAATCATAACATACCTTAAGAAATCATACGATTTATGAATAACACACTCAAATCAGAAATCATAAAGGTTACTTATGGAATCCATATCAAATATACATTTTAGCTATCACAGCTACATAAGGAGTTACACTTGGAATACCCATCATGTTATATTACCTAATTCTTTTAGGAGAAACATCACGTTCATCTCCGTCATGTTACCCAATGCATTAGAGAGCTATCTCGGGCTCAGCTGCCCTAGGATTATCACAAAACCACCCATATACGTAAACAATTCCCAATAACCTAAACATAATCATATAATATAACACATGTATAATGGAATGATAACTCTTCCACATTCCAATATATCAAATCAAGGAAATGTTTTATGAAATCACTTTTAAAACCATTTAAAAAAGGATTTTTGTATCAAAGTGTCTCATACTATTATGATGATTTTAAATGAATAATTATTTGAAAACATTAATGTCTGTATAAACAAATCCTAAAACCCATTTCGAAAACATGGACATTACTGAGAAATATTTAGGAGAATAAATATTTAAAACATTTAAATCAATATTTTAGATAATGAGTTTTTAACAAAAAAGAGAAACATTTGAATACTAATAATTGAAAAATAACTTTTAATCAAAACATTATAGTTTCATGAGAATCAAGGGATTCATGATATAATATTTCAAAGGGAATTATATAAACCATATAAGAGTGAATTGGTTCATAACAATAGTGAAGTCTCAGGGAAAATATATATTAGGATTAAATCTCTTATAAATATGGTATCAATAAATTAAGGATTAATCAAGAAGATAATTATTTGTGAGAAATATAAATACAACCAATATAAGTAGATATTAAGTGTAAAACAATCAATGATAATTCACACATATTTATACGATGATATGTTCTAGATGTACAAATTGAACCCAAAGAATTGAAACTGGATTATGAGGATCCATTGTAAAAATTTGATAGCCTAATGACATCACATTAAAATTAAGAAAATGAGTTGATGAGATAAAAAGGGAATATAATCCCTTGGATATAAATTTTACAAAAATAAGCATATAGAAGAACATATCCCAACATAATATCATGTAAATTAAAAGACATAACAAAAAATAAGTCTTTTATAATGATGAGGGTGAATAGTTCCCTTATCGATTTTGTAAATTACAAAACATATTCCACATGATAGAAGAATCATAAAATGAAGCTATAAATGCTCATAAATGAATTAATATTACATAATGTGAACAATCATGGGTAGTAAATACACCACACAAAAGTAAATAGTGGAAAATATAGCATGAATCTGAAGGGAATAAAAAGTGAGATGAAACTCTTTACCACACTGTAATCAACTGATTCGTATGACCAAACGATAATAACCAACATATGAATCATATAATACCATCAATATAATAAGGATCATGATAATATATATCAAATGTCAGTACAAAATACTCGATATGCAATGAATAAGTGGTGATCAATGGAAATCTCAGGGAATTAAAAGTGATATAATAAAATCCATTACCTTGAGTCCGACTTGCCTCAATCATTCATTAATATTCTGAATAATAAACTGATGTTAATTCACAGTTTCTTAATAACTTTTTCATGTTTATTATTCCTTTTATATCACATATTACCATGGTATAAGTATTATGTAATCATTTATGTTTATAACGTGTATTTTGTCGATATTTTGTACTTGAGTCAAAAATGAACACATTATATTTACAATTTGTCCATGTGGAAATTAGTACACTATATCGAGATTGATATTCATTATTTATATATCATATATATCCAGTATATAAATGTATTTATAATAGTAATTAACATTTGGAGGTAAGAAATGAAATGCACATTTCATTTAGACGGTAAGCCGTACGTACACATGAACGCTACTTTCATTTATATTTGTATTTTAATTGAATTAAAACAAAATGATACATAGATATATTATAATTATATTATAATATCATATATAATATCTATAAATCTATCCATTATACATCCCACATAAGGCATTAATGAGTCTCATCACTTTGAGGGGGCGGTTGTCCGCACTTCCTCAAATGAGATTATCAAATTTACCCACTATGGAAACCATAAAGGTGTGATATAATTGGAAAATACAGTGTCATAAAGAAAACATAAACATAACATATATCGTATAAAAATAATGTTCCATCATAATGGACACCATGAGAGGTGTTATGATGTAATTGAGAAATCATCGTTTTGTGAGGCGTTAGATTACCATCCACAGAAACATTATGTTCTTCACCCATTTGATGGAGGTGTGTGTAATTTTATTTATAATAATTCTTATAAAAAATCCTAGTATATTTAGGATACTGTTGTTGCTACAAAATAATGAAATAAAAAGAATTTAGGGATTGGAGATGTAAAATAAAAGAAAACAAATTAAGAGAAACTATTACATTTAATTTGGGTAACTCCCTCTGGATTGAACCAAAGGACTTCTTAAAGTGCATTATTCATAAGGTACGGATTATAGGTGGAGGAGAGGGATGTAGGGAGCTTAATTGGGAAGATTTTGGATGATCTAATTTAATTTAGAGGTTTGACGAATTGGTTAGAAAACATCTCCTTTTAAAAGGGAGAGGAGCGGCTCTTTAGGAAAGTGTGAAAATATTATATTATTATAAACATATATTCGGTTTCAAAAGGACCAAAAAATCATTATACACCAAGATAAGATGACTCATGTTTGAAATAAAATCAGAAAATAAGAATTGGACTGGTTTTGGAAAATATTTTAATCATTATAACCTTATTTATTTAAAAGATTTATTAATGAGGTAAAAAATGCATCAAAATTGTGTCATAAATAATTTAATTTATTTGATGTTTAAAAATTATAAAACAAATACCATGCTGTAAGAAATCAGTTTATATTTTCTATGAGTATTTATAGTCGAAATGATAATTTATATAAACCCTTTTAAAATTAATTTACTAAATGATATTTTCTTTTGACATTTTTGTCTTTAATTTATGTTAATTAATCTAAATTGTCATTATCACTCCGAAGTGGCTCAATGGGGTCCTAAAATCAACCCAAAGATGTCCATGGTCGTAAGTGTCTCAACCAATATTGTTTGAACAAGTGTTAATGTTATTTTGAATTATTATAATATTCTTTTTTACCTTGAATCACCTTATTTAACTATAACCGTGGTAAATAAAAGTAAAAAATAATATTCACCAAAAAATATTTTTATTTTATTGAACCACATATTACTTCTTGATAACATCCATGTTTTTTGGATTTTCAAAATTCATTTTATAGAAGTTGTAAAATATCATTTAAATGAAAAAGTCTGTTTTTTTAACTACCACTAAGTGTTTTCACGATTCATCTAAAAATTGATGTTTTTCAGAAAAAAACCAAAAATTCAGCCTAAGCTATATTTATATTCCAAAATAAAAATGATGTTTATTTTTACAAATTCAAAACATAGAATTGGAATTAATTAATTTTAAAATTAATTCTCGTTATCAAAACAAATAGCATGTTTTTAAGGAATAATAACTACCAAATGATTGATACTTGTTTGTGTCCAATTTCAGAGTGAAATTAATGAAAATGACCAAAAATAGATTAAATTGTAAAAATCTTTTTTAATTTCACATTAAAACAGATTTAAATGATAATCTAACCATATAAAGAAATTTGATTAAAACACATTTTTGAATTAAAAAACAATTTGTTCACTATTCAATAAAAATTTAACATTATCGAAAAAATTCCAAAAATTTACACAAAGTAAATATTGAGGTCCCCATTCAAATGATTGATTTTATTGGGTCATATAGAATGTATTAATTTGACGAAAACTGTATTTAAAAATGGTTCACCATTAAAAGATAATAAATCGGTATTTTAATGTAAATTATGCTTAAAATTATATTCATTCACATTTTAAGCCTCTAACAATATTTGGATAAATGTAATTACATTTAAAAACATGTATAATAATATTTTATTGAGTTTAGTTCATTCCCACTAATACAACGACTAGGAATTAATGGCCATTTAGAATAATTATATTATATTATTAGTGTGCAACGTATGATTTCAAAGAAACATGTTGTTGTGTATTGGGTACACTATCAATCATAGAATCCCATTTAATGTAAAAAATATATTTAATTAACAAATAATAATAAATATGAAAACTGCCTTATTCTTTATTTATCTAGGATGATACATCCTTCCACCCTTTTGGGAATTGTGTCTTCATAATTTTAAATAGGGGCATGGAAACTTCATTAAAATCACCACATCAGAAAAAAGAGTAAATAAACCTATCTCATTAAAATAAAGGATGAGGAGTACAAAGGTTACCCAAGATAACAGTGTAAGAACCCAGATCTTCTTTTATGGTATGTTTTCCTTTTTCTGGATTTTTTATGAAATATAGAGTTTCTAGATATTTTGGAAGTACACGCCGTGTACTTTCTGAGTACACGCCGTGTACTCTTTTCCTGCTCGAAGCCGTGTGATGGCCGTGTCCAGGCCACACACACAGTGTGTAGGGGTGATGTGGGGACTGTTTCTAACAGAGTAAGGAAAAGCCTACTACACTTCGTGTACCCCAGTGGAACACACCGTGTACTTTCTTTTTTTTTCATTAAACGGACATGGGTCGCGGCTAACCCCATATTTCATCTACTTCTTTAGTTTTCGTCTGTCTGAGTGAGCCGTATGACTGGATCTTCGATGAGCTCCTGCCCCATCATTCTTTCTTCGATTCAAGCATGTTCAGTTGCATTGGAACCGCCTGGATATGCTCTTCCTTCTTCTTGAGCCTCGTTTTCTGATTCTCCCTCTTGTGTGAGATAACTGTGGTTGAGTGTTTTGGATGTTTTTGCAGATCTACTCCATTCTAGGCCGATTCATGGGCCGAGGCTCACGTATATCGATCTCCTTGGATCAAGGTAGGTGGTTTTTGCCTTACCTTTAGGAGTCTTTGAGTTTTATGTGCAAATTCTATCGATACCCGTGAACAGAGTATCGCGTGTTTACTGTTTTTCCCTTGTTGTTTTCCTACCATGCATAAATGATTTTGTATAGTAAATTTGATAATTTTTGTGGATAATTGTTGTTCTTGGATGTGTTTTTCCCAATCTTTGATATAATTATGACCTTTGGGTCTCGTTACCCCTTGGCTGCTATCCCTGTTTTCCTTTCCTGGTGTTTATAGGTTGGAGTAGTATCAATGGCTTGCTTGTTGCCTTGTAGACTGATAGCCAAGTAGCTCTATAGGTGTACATTGGTTATCCAAGTAGCTCTATAGGTGTGCTTTGTCCTTATAGCATTATTATGCACTGATTGGCACGATGCTGAGAGAACCCGGTGTTATAGACTATATGGGGTAGACCGAGTGAGCTTCCCGAAAGTCTTAGATATTATAGACTATGGGGGACGACCGAGTCAACTCCCAGAGAGTCTCAGTTTTTATAGACTACAGGAGGGTAGACTGAGTGAGCTTCCTCATAGAGTCTTACCTTTTTTGATTTCTTTTATGAACCTTCCCAGGCTGGAGGAGGAATTTACCGAGTGAGCTTCCTCAGAGAGGTTGTGGTATACCTGAGGCTATAGGAGAAATTGTCCATGATAGCTTCCTCAGAGAGTATCTAGACCATGGGGATAAGAGGGTTAGACCACGTGATCTTCCTCAAGAGAGTCCCTGACTACCCTAGACTATAAAGGGAATTGACCGAGCATGCTTCCCCAGAGAGTCTGATAAATTCGTATGACCAAGCCAGAGGGGTTAGGCTGAGTGCACTGCCCAGAGGGTTGTCAAACTTCTTGGATAGGACCAGAGGGAATGGCTGCGAGTACTTCCCATAGGGTTCCTGCTGTTAGCTTGTTAGAACATGTTGACTACTGCTGTATCTTACTGCCTTGCTGTTTACTATTACTTCCTTTTCTTGCTGCTTACTGTTCCTGTCTGTTGCTTGCTATTGTTGTTTAATTCTTATTGCCAATTTACCTACCACATACTCACTGTCTATAAGGCACAGATCTTTGGGTGGTTGCCTACAAGGATTGTATCTCACACCTTGTTCGGGGCATGCTTTTGGGCCCGGGCAGACTATGTCGTTGTAGGTCTAGATAAGGGCAAGCGCCCTTCTACTTCAAGTACCAGAGTTTCTATGGAGCTGGAGAGCATGGGACCGGGCTTCGGCTCGTGATGCTGTTGGATCTTCTCTTTATATTAGTTGCTGTTTTCAGTTGTATTCAGCAGGTTGATTTGTTTGCTGCTTTCCATAGATACCTGTATCGTATGCATCATCATTTTATATCATAATTGCTTTTATTTTGGTATAGTGTTGCACTCTGTTTATTGCTTCCGCTATTGACTATACATTATTTCTGTTGTCTACTTGCCAAATGAGGGAATAGTTTCCCCACTGACTCACCAAGGCCCTCGCTGCTAGTTGTAAGCCTCTTGCGTTTGGGTAAATGCGTCTGAGGTCATGTGGAGAACCGTGTACGGGGTACCTGTGGAGGGGATCCGGATTCGGGTCGTTACAAAGTGGTATCATAGGATTTATTTTCTCTTTCTTAACTATTTGGAGACTGTAGCCAGGGTTAGGATAGATCTGGTACTTGGTGTTAAGCTATGCTCGAGAGTAGCTAACTTGTGTACAGGGAAAAGCCATACTACCTCGTAATTTTGCTGTTTCTGGTTTTGAGATTTTATGGTTGATTGATTTCACCTAGAGTGATTCACTTGACTTGTGTTGTTATTTTTTTAGTATTACGGTTCTATTTCTGTCACAACCCAATGAGATGTGGGTGTTCCATCTCATGCATCATATAGGCACTTGTAGAAATCACATGTCATGCATTATTTTCATGCCATCTTGGGTGCATTAGCAATTTCATTCTTTTTTGATAGACTTTGTAGATTATGCATGCTGTTGTGATAGATGCTTCATAGAATCTCTTTTTTTATGTTAGAAAACTGTTTGTTTTGTTCCATACTTAAAATGAACGCCAAAATTTGATTCTTGAGGTGTTATGGGCCCGCATTAATCGGAATTTGGTGGATCATGATCCTGCTATCTCTTGTATGTGATTGTACAAGATGCCAAACATTTATTCTCGGGGAGTATGGGCCCTCATGGTTCGGAATTTGGCCCCACATTGGCTGGTTTTTGGAGTTCTGGAAATTCTGTGCACTTTCGGAGCTACTGCCCAGAAAAAAACCGAATACATGGAATGTACTTTTTGGGCACACGCCGTGGAGTCTTCATGCCGTGTCACTGACAGTGGGAGCAAAAACACGGTGTCTTTAACGAAACATATGAACATGTTGTGTGCTTAAGGTGGACGCCGTGTAGTTCAAAGCCGTGTACCTGGCCGTGTCACTAACAACACAGGTCGGGGATGCTCGAGTAGAACCCGCCAAGTTTGTTTGGAACACACCATGTAGTCTTTTCTAGGTACCCAGCTGTGTCATGAACAATACGGGCCGGCATGGCCATCACATAGACACGTCGTGTTTTCTTTGGAGCACGCCGTGTAGGCGTGCCTAGGTACCCGACCGTGTCATGAACAACACAGGATGGTGTCACCTCGCCTATACACGCCGTGTTTGTTCGGAACACGCTGTGTAAGGTTCATCCTTGTAGACAGGTGTGTGTTTAACAACCCGAGCCGCTAAGCCAGTGTCTAGTACACACCGTGTCCCTAGAGAACATGCCGTGTAGTCTGAAGAATGTTCGACCGAGTTGGGTAACCATGTAAGGAGACTCGGGCATGGGTTAGGGTTTCAAGTACACGCTGTATTTTTGGACAACACGCCATGTAGTTTTGGGTGTTACATGACCTAACGGGAAGTAGTGCACACCCATGAAAAGGGAGAAAGGAGACACGCTGTGTAGTGTTTATAAACGTCATGTAGTCGTATCGTGTATGCTTTTGTGTTTTCTTTCCCTTGTTCCTGTTTTGTTCTCTTGTGTTCTCTTGCCTTGTTTTTCATGATCTAAGGCATGATTTTGATCTATCAGAGATATGACTTCGAGACATCCTCCGGTTGTACCTCTATTTTCGGGCAATGAGAAGACGCCAGATATGACCGATCAGGGTCTTCCTGTGGATCCCCCGGTTGTGCTAGCCTTGGCACCAGCAGTTATTCCTGTCGCAGGTACTGATGCGCAGTTCAGGGAAGACATTATGAGGATGATGCAGACCTTTCAAGGAGTGCCGCCTCCTACCGCGTCGATGGCTGAGTTGACGCTGGTCTTCCAGTATGAGCATCCTCCAACATTTTTAGGGGATGGAGGACCCCGGGCTGCAGAGTCATGGATAGAGGCCAAACTGACCATCATTGAGCACCTGGAGATCCCTCCAGTGAAAAGTGTAATGCTAGCTACTTACATGCTCTGAGACACCGCCAAGAGGTGGTGGGAGATGATATCACTGTCAGGGCGTCAGCAGGATATGTCTTGGGATGAGTTCCATTGTACCTTCTATGACAACTTTTATCCTGAGACCTTGAGGGCCGATCGAGCCCGGATGTTTATGAGTCTGCATCAGGGTACTCTCTCTATTATGGAGTACTCATATCACTTTAAAGATCTGCAACGTTTCACACTGATCCTAGCAGGGGACGAGTTGTTTCTGGCTAGGAAGTTGAGTATGGTCTTAGGAAGGAGATCTATTCCCAGGTGAATATCATCTAGTTGACTTATATTTCAACCATCGTCAACCAGGCGCTAATCTCTGAGCACAATCTGATGGACTCTGAAGCATTGATCTAGGGCGGTTCGATATCCATGGCAAGATTTCCTCCTACGGGCAGTAAGAAGCGTCGCAAAGAGTCTTCTGGAGGAGATCGAGGTGGATGAGGTGTATCTTCTGGAAGTCAGGTTGTATGCTACCAGTGTGGTAGGAGTGGTCATACTAGACCCCAGTGCCAGAGGGATCCGATGGAGTGCCGATCTGGCGGCAAGATGGGCCATCTTCTGCATTTCTGTCAGATCTTTTTGCCTTCAGCTGCTGGTAGGGGTTCCTCTATGACCCCGCATTCTGGAGATGCTTCACTTGTTTCCCACCAGTCTGAGAACTGGAGTTCTTATGACCATTTAGGTTGAGGTGGAGGTCACGACCATGGTGGTCAGTCACCAGGTCAGCAGCGACAGGAGGGTGGATCAGCTCGGAATGGTCAGCTAGGGGCACAGGGCCGCAGTGTAGGCCAGTCTTTTTCCATGGAGCATACCCTTCATGAGTAGGATCCCGACCCCTTCTGCAGTTCGAGGAATGATCTTTTTAGCCTCAGTTATATCGATACTAGTGCTACACATAGATTTATCTCTGTTTTTGTTGTGGTGAGAATTGGGCTCTACCTCTTTTCTTCTGCCGATTCGTTGACACTGGAAACACCTTTGGGGACAAGGACATCTAGTGTACGCCAGTGCAGGGAGTGCCCTCTCGAGGTTGCAGGGTATCGTTTCTTATGGGATTTTTATGTCCTGGAGATGACAAGCTATGATTTCATCTTCATCATGGATTGGTTAGTTCCCATCTAGGCATTCGTCGACTGTTATCGCCGCAGGGTGAGTTTCGTTTCAGCAGAGGGTGAGTCTTTCCTTCATAGAGGCGAGTGGGATGTTCAGACGAGTCGGGAAGGACTCAGGCATCATGGGCTTGGACGGGTGACAACCCAGATTGCTGGTATTTATCTAGATGATCGGGGGACTCCAAAGTTAGACTTTCCTCCAGTGGTGGATCCTTTTAAGGACATATTTTTATAAAAAAATTCAGGTATACCTCTAGAGCGTGAGGTAGACGTTTCGATTGATCTCGTTCCAGGGGCGGCACTAGTGTCAATTCCTCCTTACAGGATGGCCACACTTGAGTTGCAAGAGATCAAGAAGCAGTTGGAGGAGTTGCAGACAAAGAGTTTTATTCAGCCCAGTACTTCTCCTTGAGGTTCACCTATCCTATTTGCGATAAAGGAAGATGGTACCCTTCGTGTTTACGTGGATTATCTGAAGTTGAACCAGTTGATGGTCAAGAACCGTTATCCCTTGCCAATGATCGATGACCTCTTTGACCAGCTTTGAGTAGCCTGGGTGTTCTCGAAGATTGAATTTTGGTCCGTTTATCACCAGGTATGCGTTAGACCTTCAGATATACCTCTCACAGCCTTCAGGAGCAGGTATGGTCTTTACGAGTACACAGTTATGCCGTTTGGACTCACGAATGCTCCTGTAGTTTTCATGTCACTAATGAACTGAGTGTTCCATCCTTACATGGATTCCTTTGTCATGGTCATCGTGGATGATATCTTGGTGTATTATCACACTCAACACGACCATGTCACACATAATGGGATTGTTATGAGTACACTAAGACAGCATTGGAATTATGCCAAACACTCGAAGTGCCACTTCTGGATGGACCTGATTCACTTCTTGGGTCACGTAATCTCAGAGGCAGGAGTATCAGTGGACCCGGAGAAAGTTAAAGCTATAGTTTTTTGGGAGCAGCCAAAGAACGTTTTTGAGGTACGGAGTTTCCTAGGGCCAGCTGGTTACTACAGACGCTTCATTCATGAATTTTCTCGTCTAGCAGTACCTTTGACAAGTTTGACCAAGAAAGGATTGAAGTTCTTTTTGTCAGATTCTTGTGAGTCTACCTTTCAGGAGCTGAAATGGAGGTTGACGTCAGCGCCGATACTAGTCTTTCCAGAACCAGGCAAGAGCTACACCGTTTACTGTGATGCTTCAGGTATCAGGCTGGGAGCAATGCTTATACAGGGAGATGGAGACATTTATTATGGGTCTCAGCAATTGAGGCCACATGAGAGGAACTACCCTACACAAAATCTGGAGTTGGCAGCTGTTGTTCAAGCCTTACGCTGTTGGAGACACTATCATTTGGGAGAACACATTGTGGGTTTTACCGACCACAAGAGTCTCAAGTAAATCTTCACTCAGCGTGATCTGAATCTGAGATAGTGCCGGTGGGATGAGTATCTTAAGTCTTTTGACTTCGAGATTGCCTATACACAAGGTAAGGGCAACGTAGTGGTAGATGCGTTGAGCAGGAGATCTCATATTTAGGCTGTGTAGGAGGCCTGGATTGATTGTCAGCTTATGGATCTGTTCTCTGATATGCCTCAGGAGGTGCACGAAAGACTGGTACAAACCTTCCTATCTTCTATAGTTGTTACCTCGACACTACTTGATCAGGTACGGATGAGGCAGCTATCAAACACAAAAGGCTTAGTCCTGTGGGAGAGTGTGTCGGGAGAGGACCCTCTTCCTGGATGGACAGTGGGCGAGGATGAGATCTTTCGTTTCCAGGGATGCATATGGATTTCAGCAGACATACGTGAGGAGCTGATGCAGGATTTTCATTCCTCTGTCTGGGCAGTTCATCCTGGTGTCACCAAGATATACCGAGACATAAGTCGTCAGTATTGGTGGCCAGATATGTAGAAGGATGTTGCTTGTTTTGTCTTGAGATGTTTTACTTGTCAGCAGGTGAAAGTAGAGCATCAGCGACCAGCAGGGATTTTACAGTAGATACCCATTCTGGAGTGGAAGTGGAATGATGTTGTGATGGACTTCATGACCGGATTTCTGAGGTCACCTCAAAGGAACAATGCTGTTTAGGTCGTCGTCGACAGACTTACGAAGGTTTACCACTTCTTACCGATCATGGAGACATTCTGTGTCGATGATCTTGGACGAATTTACATTATAGATATCGTTCATCTTCATTAAGTTCAACAATCCATTGTTTCAGACCGAGATGCGAGCTTTACTTCTTGGTTCTTCCAGGGGCTTTAGAAATCCTTGGGTACAGAGGTACTCTTGAGTACAACATACCACCACCAGACTAAAGGCCAGTCTGAGCGCACAATCTAGGTTCTTGAGGATATGCTCTGAGCTTGCATTTTAGACTTTGGTAGTTCTTGGGAGAAACATATCCCTCTGGTGGAGTTCACCTACAACAACAGTTTTCAGGCGAGCATTCATATGGCACCATACAAGGCTTTGTACGGTAGGCCATGCTGTTCACCATTATGCTGGCTGGAGGCTGGAGAGGTAGCTTTGCTGGGACCTCATCTTGTTCAGGAGACTTCCGTGCAGATAGAGTTGATTTAGAAAAGGATGGCTATAGTACAGTCTCGACAGAAGTCTTGTGCTGATCAGCAGAGGCAACCTCTGGAGTTCGAGGACGGGGATCAGGTTTTCCTACGTGTCGCACTGAGGTTGGGACAAAAGAGGATTCAGAGACAGGGTAAGCTTTCGCCGAGGTACGTCAGGCCATTCGAGGTGTTTGAGGGAGTTGGGCCGGTTGCCTATCGGTTTCAGTTACCTCAGAGGTACCGATCTATGCACGACGTCTTCAACGTCTCTCAGCTCTGATGTTACCTTTTAGACCTGTCTCATGTCTTTTAGCCAGAGGAGGTTGAGCTTGAAGCGGATGCGTCGTTTAAGGAGCATCCTATCCAGATTGTCGATCGCAATACGAAGGTTCTCCGAGGCCGCTCGGTTCCTCTAGTACGGGTGCTATGGTAGCACGGGCGAGTACAGGACGAGACCTGGGAGAGGGAGGCCGATGTACAATCGTAGTGGCCGGAGCTGTTCGGGGTTTCTTCTCCTCCGCCTCATTAGGGAAATTCAGGGACGAATTTCATTAAGGGGGGAAGTTTTTAAGAACCTGCATCTTATTTTCAGGTATATTTTCCTTTTTCTATAGTTTTTATGAAAATTGGAGTTTCTGGAAATTTTTTAAGTACATGCCGTGTACTTTCTAAGTACACGCAGTGTACTCTTTTCATGCTCGAAGCCATGTGTTGGCCGTGTCCGGGCCACACACACAGTGTTTAAGGGTGACGTGGGGGCCGTTTTAGTAGAGTACGGAAAAGCCTAGTACATTCTGTGTACCCCAGAAGTACAAGCCGTGTACTTTCTTTTTGTTAATTAAATGGACCGGGGTCACAGCTAACCCAATATTTCATCTACTTCTCCAGTTTCTGTCCATCCGAGTGAGAGGTACAGCAGGATCTTCGATGAGCTCTAGCCCCATCGTCCATTCTCCGATTCGAGCATGGTTGGTTTCATTGGATCCTCCTCGGTATGCTCTTACTTCTGCTTGAGCCTCGTTTTCTGATTCTCCCTCTTGTGTGAGATATCCGTGGTTGAGCATTTTGGACGTTTTTGCAGATCTACTCCATTCTAGGCTGATTCATGGGCTGAGGCTCACGTATATCGATCTCCTTGGATTAAGGTAGGTGATTTGTGCAATACCTTTAGGAGTCTTTGAGTTTTATGTAAAAATTCTACTGATACCTGCGAACGGGGTATCACGTGTTTACCGTTTTTCCCTTGTTGTTTTCCTTCCATGCTTAAATGATTTTGTAGAGATAAATTGTTTATGTTTGTGGATAATTTTGGTTCTTGGAGGTGTTTTTCCCATGCCTTGTTCTAATTTTGACCTTTGGGTCTCGTTAGCCCTTGGCTGCTATGCCTGTTTTCCATGCCTAGTGTTTATAGGTTGGAGTAGTATCAATGACTTTCTTGTTGCCTTGTATACTGGTAGCCAAGTAGCTCTATAGGTGTAAATTGGTTAGCCATGTAGATCTATAGGTGTGCTTTGTCCTTATAGAATTATTATGCATAGACTAGTACGGGGCTGAGAGAACCCGCTGTTTTCAACTATATGGGGTAGACCGAGTGAGCTTCACGAGAGTCTTAGATATTATAAACTACGGGGGATAACCGAGTGAGCTCCCAGAGTGAGTTAGTTTTTATAGACTACAGGAGGGTAGACTAAGTGAAATTCCTTAGAGAGTCTTACAATGTTTGATTTCTTTTAAGAACCTTCCCAGGCTAGAGGAGGAATAGTCCGAGTGAGCTTCCTTAGAGATTCTACGGTATACCTGAGGCTATAGGAAGAATTGACCATGATAGCTTCCTCATAGAGTCTCTAGACCTTAGGGCTAAGAGGGTTAGACTTCGCGATCTTCCTCAAGAGAGTCCCTGACTACCGTAGACTATAAGGGGAATTGACCAAGCGTGCTTCCCCAGAGAGTCTGATAAATTCGTATGACCATGCGAGATGGGTTAGGCTGAGTGCACTGCCCAGAGTGTTGTGGTACTTCTTGGATAGGACCAGAGGGAATGGCTGTGAGTACTTCCCACAGGGTTCCTGCTGTTAGCTAGTTAGAACTTATTGACTGCTGCTGTATCTTACTGCCTTAGTGTTTACTATTTCTTCCTTTGCTTGCTGCTTACTGTTCCTGTTGGTCGGTTGCTGTTGTTTTTTACTTATTATTGCCTATTTACCTGCCATATACTCTCTTACTATTAGGAACAGATATTTGGCTGGTTTCCTACAGGGATTGTATCTCACACCCTGTTCGGGCTATGCTTTAGGGCTCGGGCAGACTATATTATTGCAGGTCTTGATAAGGGAATGTGCCCTTCTACTTCAGGTACCTGAGTTTCTGTGGAGCTGGAGAGCATTGGAAAGGACTTCGGCTCGCGATGATGTTGGAGCTGTGGTTTACATTAGTTATTATTTTTAGTTGTGTTCCGCATGTTGATTTGTTTGCTGCATTCCATAGATACCTGTATTGTATGCGTCATCATTTTATATCAGACTTGCTTCTATTTTGGTTCAGTGTTGCATGCTATTTACTTTTCTGCTATTGACTATGCTTTATTTCCACTGTGTACTTTTTAAACGATGGAATAGTTTCCCCCACTGACTCACCAAGGCCCTCACTGCTAGTCGGCAGCCTTTGGAATTTGGGGAAATGCTCCTGAGGTCATGTGGCGAACCGGGTATAGTGCACCAGTGGAGGGGCTCCAGATTCGGGTCGTTACAAACAGATTCTAGGATTCCATGAAAACATGGATATAGAGGATAAAACAAACCATCAAGATCTGATGGAAAGTGATAGAAAACCTGTTTAAGAGAAAGACAGCCACCAAAAAATCACAAACTTATAATGTGTGTTAATTGTATTTTATTACCCAGTAGGAATCGTAAACCAACAACGTTTTTGTTTTACGTTCAATTTCATAATTTTAAGGAACTACTCTTCTACATTGAATAAATACATAAGGAAATATACTTTCCATCAAGTATAGAATCATATTTTAATATGTTTCAACCAAAACTAATCATTTCTCTAAACGATGAGCATTCAAAAAGACATGGTCACATAAAAAGAACAAGAATCATCTTCTAGAGAATCACATAATCAACAAAAGTAGAATTATATTATCCCTTATAGTTAGACATCATCTAAAACCAAAATTGTTGGTACAGGATCAGATCATCCCCAAAAGGATAATCCTTTATAAAAATAAATAATTCTCTTCATCTCCAAAATTCATCAAAAAGAACCCAAGGTTCTAGAAAGAAAATTAAATAAACTGTTATCCTTGAAATTCATCAATGTAATCAAAACATAGAATGAAACACACATTTTTGATGGATTAAATCACATAGTCTTCCATGATAAATCATAACATTTATCTCATAATAACATCAGTTACTCTTAGAGTCTCATATTGAAAAGTAAATAACCTAATCACATATCATCCATGATAGGTTAATCATTTCAATAGAGAACCCAAAATCAAATTATTCCTGATTCATAAGATCATCTAACTAGAAAGAATTAATCATACTAACCAGGTTCCTCACGTTGTTCAGTGGTAGGCGATAAATACTAGTCACACATTGGTTGTGGGTTTGATTCCCACAGCTTCATCTGACGTGATGGGTTGTCACAAGGTTTGAGAGTTGTCCCTTTTCAAAAACTACATTATTTTATTACATTCTCAGAAAGAGATAAATTCATCATAAATAACCATAACATATTTTAACAACAAAGGTTATCTAATATCATTCGTTTCTCATTTTAAAATGTACTAGCTGGTAATTTCCTCAAATTCAAGGAACATATAAACCCAACTGAATCTTTATAACTATATCCACAAAAGAGAAGATAATTATTCCTTGAATAAAATTTTCATATAACAAACATTAGGGTTACACATACTATAAAAAGTCTTCTAATGTAATCCAATAATTGGATGAGCCTTAACACTTTTAAGCATTTCACCATCCTAAATTATACCATAACACTTTAATCCCTTATATGATGAATTCTAACTCATTCAACAGTCTTCTTGATCCATTAACCATTCATTTCCAACTTAACTGAAATACTTCTTTCCTACAGACAAAATCCTGAATCATATCTCTCAGATTTCAATAATAGGAAAACATAAGTTCAGAAATAATCCATACCTTTCATTGGTCATTGTCATTTTGTTATCCTCAATCATAATGGAATTAGGTATTGGTAAACGAATATTTGTACGATCCTGGTTATCCCATTCCTGAAACTTCTTTGTTGGACATGTGTTTGCATAATGATCATGCTCACCACATTTAAAACATTCAATTGTTCCTTCAGAAAGAAAATATTTCCCTTTACTATAGTCAACTAGATGCTTCCATTTTCAAAGGATGGTTCTTGCTTTATGACTTTCATTTCCTCATATACAGTGACTTTTTATACCTTTTAATACATTTTCCTACGTGTTTCTTTCCACATCGTTGACACATAGTGTTTTGAAATACATACCTATATGATTATTACCTGAACATTTATAGGGATTTGTTTCTCGCATATATGATGTCTTAGAAAAACCACTAAGGTTCAGGTGGTCAATCATATCTCCAGATCGTTAGTTGACAATAACCACAAGAGTTCTCATGATAGCTCCCATAGCATTCAACTTTTCGTTCAGAAAACAATCATAGTTTTCATCACATCCACTGTTTATTTTGGGCCTGCTAGATCTAGCCATTTACTAAAACAAAAAATGATAGTGTGAGTATATTAGTAAAATCATAAATATTATCTTATGAGGAGGGTAAACACTAAGATATACTTATTCATGTTATCTTAAACTCATTAACTATATAAAATAATTATGACACTTTATAATGTCTTAACCATTATGGTATTGACACTTATGCTTAATTTGTACCCTAACCTCTAACGTTATCTAAACCAACCTCTGATACCAACTATAAGGACCCAACCTTATAACATTACATAATATTGAATTAAATTAAAAATTCACATTGTGGGCCTTTTCAGGTTAAGAGTTTTAGAGAATTATGCCATAACTATTACATAACAACTTGAATATTACAAGTGGACACTACTACTTAGTGTCCGATTTTTCATCAAATAAAAACTCTTAAAAAATCATATCTAGTTCCATATTTTAGAAAGAATGACTTTTCCATGATCCCATTCTTGACCCTATTCATCGTTATGTCCTATAGAATACATTTAAAAAACATGGGATGTGCATAAAAAACTCAGTAAGGGTTATAAAATAATAAAGGAAAACATTAGCCCATCAATAAATACAAATCAATGAAACCATACATTTCAATCATAACGTAGCTTACGAAATAATAATATTTATGAATAACACACTCAAATCATAAATCATAAATGTTACGTAAGGAATCCATATCAAACATACATTCTAACTATCACAGAAAAATTGGGAGTTTCACTTGGAATATCCATCGCGGTATATTCTCTAAATCTCTTAGGAGAAACATCATGTTCACCTCCGTCACATTACCCAATGCATTGGAGAGCTATCTCGGGCTCACCTTCCCTAGGTTTATCACGGAACCATCCATATACGTAATCTATTCCTAATAAACATATCATATTCATAAAATATAATACATTTAAAAAGGAAATATAACATTTGAACATTCCAATTTATCAAATCAAGACAATGTTTTATCAAATCATTTTCAAAACCATTAAAAAATTGATTTTTGAATCAAAGTGCCGCATAACACTATGACGATTTTAAATGAATTATCATTTGAAAACATTAATTTAAATATAAAAATAAACCTAAAACCCATTTTTAAATCATGGACATTAATGAGAAATATTTAGAAGAATAATTCAATAAAACATTTAAAACAATATTTTAGTTAACGAGTTTTTAACAAAAAGAGAAACAATTGAATACAAATAATTGATGAATAACTTTTAATCAGAACATTATAATATCACAAGAATAATGGGATTCATTATATAATATTTCAAATGCTAGTATATACACTATATTAGAGTGAATTGGTGCATAACAACAGTGAAGTCTTAGTGGAAATGTAAATTGGGATGAAATCTCTTATAAAGATGGTATCCTTAAATTGAAGATAAATCAATAACATAATTATATGTTAGAAATATAAATACACCCAATATAAGTGAATATTATGTGTAAAACAAAGAGATTCCATTCACACATATACATAGGATGACATGATCATGAATTACAAGTTGAAACCAATGAATTGAAATTTTGTTAAGAGGTTCCCATGTAAATATTCGACTACCTAACAACGTCACTATAAAATTCAGAAAATGACTTGATGAAATAAAAAATCAATCTCATCACTTAGATATAAGGTTCAACTCAATAATGATATATAAGAACATATCCCGACATAATAATATTTAAATTTAATTTCATAAAAAATAAATCTTTTATAATGAGGAGGGTGAATAGTTCTGTTACCTATATGATAAAATACTAAACATATGCCACATGAAAGAAGGATAATAAAATGAAGATGTAAATACTCATAAATGAATTTATATTACATAAAGAGTACAATCATGGGAAGTACATAAACCACACTAAAAGAAATAGTGGCAAATATAGCAAGAATCTCACAGGAATAAGAAGTGAGATGGAACCCTTTACCACATTGAAATCAACTGAGTCGTATGACCAAAAATTAATAACCAACAAATGAATCACTGAATACCATGAATACCATGAATATAATGATAATAATGATAATATATATCAAATTTCAGTACAAAATACACCACATGCAATGAATAAGTGGAGAAAAATGGAAATCTGATGGAATTAAAAGTGAGATAAGAAAATCACTTACCTTGTGTCCGACGTGAATAGATCAATCTATAATATCCAGAATAATAAATTGAAGTTAATTTATACTTTTGTAAGAACCTTTTAAAGTTAATTATTCTTTCTATATCACTTATTACCATGTTATAAACATTATGTAATCATTTAAGTTAATAATGTCCATTTTGACGATATTTAGTACTTGATTCAAAAATGAACACTTTATATTTACAATTTTTCCATGTGGTCAATAGTACATTTTATCCAAAATTATATTCATTATTTGTATATCATATATATTATATATATTTAGTATATACATGTTTTTATAATAGTACATAACAATTGGAGGTAATAAATGAAATGCACCGTTCATGGAGAAGGTAATCCGTACGTACGCATGAACGCTACTTTCATTTCTATTTTTGATTTTAATGTAATTAAAATATAACTATACATTGTTATATTATAATTAATGTTTAATATCATATATAATATCTATAACTCTATCCTTTATACATCCCACATAAGGTAATAACGAGTCATATCACATTGAGGGGGCGGTAGGCCGTACTTCCTCAAATGAGATTATCGTTTTTTACCGCTATGGAAACCATAAAGGCGTGATATAATTGCAAATTAAATAATCATAAAGAAAACATAATCATTATATATGTCGTATATAAAAACATATCCATCGTAATGGCCACCATGAGAGGTGGTGATAAGTAGTTGGACAATCATCATTTTGTGAGGCGTTAGTTTGCAATTGACAATAACATTATGTTCTTCACCCATTTGATGGAGGTGTGTGTAAGTGTAGATTGAATAATTCTCATAAAAACATCCTAGTATATGGAACATACTGGTGTAGTTACAAAAAAAAGTAATAAAATGATTTTATGGGTTGGAGAAATAAAATAAAATAAAATAAAGAGAAATTGTTGCCTTTAATTTCAGTAACTCCATTTGTTTTGAACCGAAGGACTTCTTGAAGTGCCTTCTGCCTGAGGTAAGGCTACTAAGTGGAGGAGAGAGATTTAGGGAGATTAATTTGGTAGATATTGGATGATCTAAATTGATTTTGGGGTGTGTGAAATTAGTAATAAGTGGTATTCTTTTATAATGGAGAGGAGGGGCTCTTTAGGAATGTGTGAAAATATTATTTTATTTTAAACTTATATTCGGTTTAAAAAGGTCCAAAAATATTCTTAGTCGAAGATAAGATTACGCAGTGTTTAAATAAAATCATCAAATAAAAATTTTATAGGTTTTGTATAATATTTTAATAATTATAATCTTATTTATTTAAATGATTTATTAATAGGGTAAACAATGCATCATTATTATGTCATAAATAATTTAAATTATTTATGTCTAAAAATTATAAAAAAATACCATGATGTAGGAAAATATTTTTATCTTTACAATTCATATTTATAGTCAAAAATATAAGTTATATATTCAATTATAAATATTAATTTACTAAAAGATATTTTCTTTAGTCATTTTTGCCGTTACTTTATGTTAATTAATCAAAATTTTCATTATCACTAACAATTGGATAAATGGGGTTCCAAAATGGACCCAAAGATGACAATGTTTGTAAGTGACACAACCAATAATGTTTGAAAATGTGTTAAAGTAATTTTGAATTTTTATAATATTATTTTTACCTTGAATTACCTTATTTATCTTTAACCGCAATAAGTAAAAGTTTGAAGTTACTATACACTGAATATTATATTCAATTTATTGAAACACATTTTACTAATCTATAATAACCATTTATGTTGGATTTTTGAAATTCAATTCACAGATTTGATAAAATTTCATTTAAATGGGAAAATTAGTTTTTAAAATACGACTAAGTGGTTTCACTATTCATCAAAAATTGATGTTTTTCAGAAATATACAAAAAAATCAGCCCAATATATATTTGATATTATGAATAAAAAAATGATGTCAACATTTCCAAACTCAAAATATTTATGTGTCATTAATTAATTTTAATATGAATTTCAGTTATCAATACAAATAGAATATTTTTAGGGAACAATAACATTCAACAGATTGATACTTGTTTATGTACAATTTCATTGTGAAATTAATGCCGATGACCAACATTAGATTAAATGGTAATAATATATCTTAATTTCACATTAAAACTAATTAATAATATTATCTATCAATATAAATAAATTAGATTAAAAAGAACTTTTGAATTAAAGTACAAAATTTTTCGCTATTCATTGAAAAATGAACTTTATTGAAAAAATTCCAAAAAATTTCACAAAGTAAATTTTGATGTCCACATTCTAATGAAGGATATTATTTGGTCCAATAGAATGCATTAATGTGGCCAAAAAAATATTTAAAAAGGGTTATTCATTAAAAGGTGATAAATCATCCTTTAAATATAAATTATGCTTAAAATTATATTCAATCACATTTGAAGACTCTAAAATTTATTGAATAAATTTAATTACATTTAACAACAATTTATAAAAAATTGTATTTAGTTTTGTTAATTCCCACAAATACAATGGATAGGAGTTAACAACCATTTAAAATAATGATATTATATTATTTCTGTGCAATGTATGATTTCAAGGAAACATGATTTTGTGTATCGTGTATGCTATCAAACATAGAATCCCCTTTATTATAAAATTAATTTTAAATTCAGAAATACTAATAAATATGAAAATTTTCTTATTACTTTTTTATATGGGATGTTACATGTACACAATTACTTTAGGTATTGTTTCATATTCTTCAAACCCATCCAACTGATACATAATGTTCTATGTTGCTTCCGGTTCAGTTATCCATGCATTGTTGAGATTCTTTCCACTTCTAGAAGTTATTGCATTTTCACTGACTAGTATATATCCACATACAAAACTATATACAACATTTTTTTCATTGTCATGATTCTGTATCCCAATGGAACCACTTATCTATGGATTGTTGAGATTCATCCCACTTCCCCAAGTTGTTGCATCTTCACTGGCTAGTATATCTCCACATATTGAATTATTCACCACAGTTTTTCTCATGTTTGGATTCTGGATCCCAATAGAACAAAACTCCATAGTCACATATGTTAGTCTTCCACCATTTTTTCAGTCGACAATTTTCCTTCTGCAGCATGACCTAAATCATTATTTTTGAAAATGAAAAAATATTGTCCTTGAATTTTATTATCTTGAATTTAGGTTCCATCTATACATAGAGTTATTCCAAAACATTCATTATTTTACAATAGTTTAATAAATAATCTCAATATTTTATTGATGTGAAAAATTATATAGAGTTGTGATCATGGGGAATACTCAAATTTATTATAATTATTAATACATGAAAATGTGAATTGAACATGTCCCGAACCAGCCTCTGATTGAACATTTTGGGATCAAAAACTCATTTTCCAATAAGTGATGTAATAATCCATGGATTAAATGAGGTGAAAAATTCTGAAACATGATGATAGCAAATTTAAACTGGAAAAACTCTCAAATTGAATGGGTTAGAAACAAAGGAAAAAATTGATGTATAACTAAGAGTAAATTTGGGTTTAAACTCCCTAACTATTACATGATGAAAAACCACATATCATTTCTATTGATTTGTGTAGAAATGACCTCATTAAATATAGAAAAAATGGGATCTACTGGCGGTGATGAGATATGATGAATTTGATGCTCTCGGCCATGATTTAAGACCTCATTTTATTTTCCTCCTAAATCCTACCAGTTTCCTTCTCACAGTGGTGGGTTTTTTGGGGTTGGAATCACACCACATCATCCTGTTACATACCTTCCCTAAAAAAGAAAGGAGGGAGACACCATTGGGTATAAAAACACGAACAAATGGGAAAAAATATATTAAGGTGTTTGAGATCCAATTTTTCCCAAATCTATTATATGAACACCACCATATTCTAACTATTTATAAAAAGTTCTCAAACAAAATTTTTTTTTAGAACAACAAATTAATCAATAGATGAGTAGAAAGAAATCATACATTGGAACAAGAATAAGAGTCATATATTGAGAAAGAAAAAAAATTAATACCAGACATCAAATGATAACCAAAACAAGGGAAATACAATGAAATTGGGAAAAATATACTCTCACATCAAACTATATTTACCAACCATCCCCAGGAAAATGATTATACACATGACTATGGTGGTGTCCAAAATATCATGGAAGTAAAATCCTCGAAATTAGAAGTAAATGGATCTCCAGTAGATCATAGCACTGGGGAAGCTCATATTCTTAATGATGAGAGATTTGGTATATATCAAATTGCTACATTTTTCTTCTTTATAAATCATAGGATTTCAAAATTTCACACTCAAGAAACCCTCTCATGATTAGTTGATGGCTTGGAAATAAAATACTCAGAGTGATCCCACATTTCTGTAACCGCCTAATATGACAAATAAATGTATGGATTAGAATTAAGAAATACCTATTTTTCAAAATAGAACAAACATACCAAAATCCATAATAGAAAAAATACATATCTATAAAGGAATAATAAAATAATAAAAAACCACATAAGAGAATATAAAAGATCCTACATGGGTTTTATAATATAATTGTAACAGCAGAAAATAAAATGTTTAATTCAAAATGGTAGAATTTAAAAATAACAAATTAGTATAATTTGGAAATAAATATAGTTGTTTATGTAAAAAAATGTAGTTCATTTTTGAAGGATGGTAAATTAATATAAATAACAATTTCCATGAAAATAAATTTTTCTCAATTGGTACCAAGCTCATAAGTTTCATACATTAATGTAAAAATATATTTAGGATTTTAAAAGAAACATAAATAGAAAAAATAATAATCTCTATGAAAATAAAATTTATTTAATTGTAACCACGTTCAAAATATATAAACACATAAACTTGGAAAAAAACAAAATCCATAGTCACACTATTAGCCGAGTTATCATCTGTATGTATCAAATCTTATTGAGACACACATTTCCACCATTAATAACTTATCTAATAAAATGATTCCAAATGTCTGTATTCATTTACCTGCTCTTGAATAATTAATTTTCAGAAAACATTAATATATATTTATAATAAAAATGATAAATAACAATAAAACAACATAAATTGAGCTCAAAAATAAAAACCTAGAATAAAATGGCTTCTTTAATTGATTTTATAAATGTCATGTACTCAGACTCAGTGGTTGAGAAGGCTGCAACAAATTTCATATTGCACTTCTATGATATATGTCATTAATACCCATTTAAGTACATGCTAACATGGATTTACTTAATTTCCCATTATCCTGCTCCAAATATAAATAGAATAAGAATCATTTTAATCCATAAAAATCATTACAAAATTAATTTTCCCTAATATATTATCATATGGGATTATGCACATATTTTCAATATTAGATTCACTGAAAGGTGACTAAGAAAATGATAATTCAAAATTATAGGAAAAGGAATACTTAATGGGTTTATTGCATAAAAAATATAACTCTAAATCAGTGATTTAATAACATTGAGATATGTTTAGATTATATGATTCTAATTTGTAATGATTTTCATAGACAAAATTTTAATATCACAAACATGATCATAAATTCAAAAAATTATATTAAATTTCAATTTAACCTGGGTGATAAATTTTATATCACTACACATGAGTAACTTCTTATCAACATATATCATTATTTAAAACATGAGATTTAATATATATTTGAAATATACACGTATACAGGATTGAGTCATACTAAAACCACTTTGAAACATAAGTGAGTTAAACTACTTATACAATTATCATGAATCTTTTTTTAATCCATATAGGGATTTATTAGGAAAGAAAACTAAAACCCGTATAAGGCTTCATTTATATTTTTTCATTTAAATCACTATGTATGAAATTAGTTTTAACATCTAGCTTCTAAAACTGAATATATAAATAAGAAGTAAAATAAATAAACAATTTTATTGAATAATGAATAAATAGAGGATAGAAAAAATTTGAGAAATCAATTCCTTCACTGTAAATTAATACTTAAGCCATATGTTTGGATTTAATCATAACATCACCCCCTATAGTTTTTTATTATTTTCTTTTATAGGTCCTTTTAATGTAATTCACCTTGAATGTAGGTGGTTTACTGTCTATGGGAAAAGAATTTCTCTTTTTATGGGATTTCCTCTCATCTTCAATAGCTAGAATACAATGCTTAGAGTTTCTATCATTAACATCTTGTTTATAATTTTGTTGAATATATCCCCCAATATCCTAATCCATATGAATTGAAAATCCCAGAATATCATCATGGTACTACCTAGAATGTGGAAAAGTATATCTTTTATTTCAATCACTAGTGAGATGATAATTTATAACGTCACTAGAAACTCATTCATCAGAACCATTGTTAGAATCATACCCAGAATCTATATCAGGATAAAAAAGGAACTAATAGGTTGGTGTATAACTCTTAACAAGATACTCACTAACACAATGATGATTATCCTTATGATCTATCTTATGAAAAGGATAATTAATTTCATTAGTGATGGATTCATAAAACGACTCCAGTTGGAAATCATCCTTGAAACACAAAATCCTATCTAAGGATACAACTTCTATATATATATATATATATATATATATATATATATATATATATATTTCTCTACCCACATAAAGTAACACCACAACAATTTACACTGTGTCTCTTCTTAAATAAATACATTTTCTTCAATAGTTTGAATTTTTGGCGACACCGAGATTGAGCATACCGTGATATATTAAATTAACCATTTAAATAGTTTTTCTGAATAATATTAACCACTCTATAAAATTTATATATATTTCATATACTTTTATAATTAATCATACGAGTTTTATATTTAATTACATAAGAAAAATAAAAAAAATTTATGTATAAAAACATGATTTCTCAAAAGGCTAATTATAGCACCTTTTAACAACACACCTATTTTAAAACAAAATTTTATATTTTTTATATATTTTTTTCAAAATAAAAATAATTTATTTAATTTGGAATATCATAATTATCTTAGGGTGAATTTTTGTGATTTTTAGGAATTGATTCAATTTTCCATGATTAGTGAGAATTACAACATTGTTGTTAAAACCCGAATTTATCATTAAAATAATTATTTAACCTTAAATTAAATTTAAAGCCTCAAATGATAAATAATAACATAAATAATCAAATTTTTATCATTGAAACCATTTTTATAATAGATTTAGATAAAATATTTATTTAATTTTTGAACATATCTTTTACCTATTTTATCGCCACATATACAGAATTACAGTTAAGAATAATTTTTACATTTCTGTGATTTGAATTTTGAAAAATGGATATACATGGTTGTAATTATTATGATTTTTTTTCTAATAAGATCAACACAATTTTTTTTGTGAATAGTAACATTAGTATATTTAAATTTATTAAACATAGATAATGAGAAATTCGGTTATTAAAGGTAAAAACAATATTATAATTTTAAAAAGTTACCTTAAAACTTGTCATTGTTTAATCGAATAAGTGGGATTCAAAAAAATCAACCATATACTGAAATTATGATCTTCTAAATCCACTTGGGTAAAAATCATTTTTATTATATTTTATTTGAATATAAGTTTAAAATGTCATATTTATAATTTTAATAACATAATAATTTTTAATATTGGGTTATATATAAAATAAATAAGACTATAAATATAAAATTGATATATAATAAATGATCTAAATGGGGTTATTTTGACATTTTATATTAACTATAAAAACTATATATTTTAAAAATAAAAGTTGTCACAGTATGAGTTATATTTTTTAACTATGAGTTAATGGTAAAAGATATGGTTAATTTTGTGACACAAACTTATAAAAAATCATTAAATTAGTTTATTTAATCCCATACTCGTTATATCCTTGAAATAAGTCACTTTGGTGTTATTTTGAATGGAAAATCAATATATATAAAATTAATAGTTTTGGAGTTTCCAAAAAAGTTCCCGTCCTCTCTCTTATAAAGGGGAATCAGTCATTCTCTTTTATTAACAAATCTAATGTAAATTTTATCAAACAAAATCTACCCTTTTCCCTTTACAAATTTTATCACTTCATCGTAGATGCCACACTTTGGTTAGAAAGAGAACCTAAAGAGTCCTCTTGTGCAAATCAAAAGGAGCTACACAAAAAATAATAATTGTTTTTCCAACTCTTTCAATGTTATTTTCGTCTTCTACTTCCTCTTAGTTTGTTGTATCCAAACAAAATTAATAACTATAGTACAATATATAATTTTATGTGGTATTATGATAATGGGACAAAATTATTTCTCTTTTTATCCTTGAAATGGAAAACAATATCAACAATCGTTCCTACCAACGGCTTACCGTCTGGATGTTGTGGTGTAATTTATTTTATCACTACATATTTTGATGTATATAATGATGAATAAAATAGGTATAAATTATGAATAGGACATTATATCGATTCATTATACTAAATATACTATCACATTTATTACACTTTTACCATAACATACTATATTTTTACTTAACCATTCATGAATGATTATAAATATATATATATATATATATAAAGAATAATTATTAAATTTATGAAATAATAATAATAATTTTATAATATATATATATATCACTTTTACTTTCATCCATTCAATACGATATGAAAACAGAAACAACAGGCATGTGTACGTGGAAACCACCATCTCCATGAACAGTGTATCCCATTTCACATATCTACCATATATTTAAAAATTTATATACAAAATATATATGATATAAAGTTAAATTTTTACATTATTTATGTAATTAAATCATGATCAATGTAATATGATCAAGAATATAAATTCAAAACATATAAGGAAAATAAAGTGGTTATTACCCGAAATGTTGTTTTTATATAAAATTGTTTCTAAACAGGCAATAAAAAGGTAAACACAAATCATATATGATATTATAAACAAAATTATGGTTCTAGAATATGATAATAACATATTTTTACCAATTATATTGGAGGTCAAAAATATGTTCACCCAAAAACAAACGCAAGGTAAGGGAAATCAAAAATCAATTTCTGTTCATTGATTTAAACATTTATGTCATTGGTTTTGTTCTTCCAAGAATATGTTTGAATGACATATGATTGTTTTATACCGAATAACTACTTATATTAGGTGGATTCATATTTCTTCACACATAATGATGTCATTGATTTATCATCACTATAATGATATGATCTTTTTGCGGGACATTGTCTCAATCTCCATTCATTGAGCCATAAATGGAAGTCATACACCCACCTTTTATATGAGGTGTATTTATAGAACAATCGTCTTACCATATTATTTGTTTATTTATTATAAAATAATTTGATTTATTGATAAGAAATATCCTTTCTTTGTGATTATGATTTTAATGTTCAATTTTGTATATGATACTTTGAGTTTTTAAAGAATTAGTATTTCTCAATTTAAATATTTTTCATATATTAATATATATTTATTTATATGTTTATAAATGATAATAAATAATTTTTTTTAATATTTCATTATGTTTTTTAAATAAATGTATTTATGGTGTTATTTAATGTTTTATTTCTCAATTTCATTATTAATGAAGGCTATTTATACATAAGTTTATATTCATACATATTTATCATCATTGTCCATGTTTATTTAAAATTTATTTTAAAAAATTATTAATGTTACTGTACAATTTATTAGAGTCATTTGTACCCATTTTTGAATTTTTATACAACATTTAGATAAGAATATTTCTCTCATTTTCCAAATGAGATACTTTATGAATTTTTTTAAATATAAGGAAGGAATTATTTTTTAACTAATAAAACATGATCAAATCTTCCCTTTCAAGATTAGAATATTATTTTCACTAGAAATGTTTTCTATTAAAATTGAATAACCCTTTTTAAAATAATTAAAAATGAAAAGATATATTTCTCTCATGATTTTTAATGAGTTTATTACATTATTTTAATCATTATAAACATCCCGTGTTGGATTCAATGTTTAATTAAAAGTGATTACTTATGACACAATATACCATATTATATTGAAGGATTTATAATATACTTGATTGAATGTGTTCTATTTTGATACAATTCAAGGTTTATGGATAATGTATTAACATTTTTAATTCTACTTTTTATATGAATATTTATGTTATTAATAATTTAAAATTTTCATATAAGGAATGCATTTTACATTATTAGATATGGATTGGGGACCGCTTAAGGAAATACCTACGGTTTGTGGACTATTTAATGAATTTTCGTCAATGGATCAATAGTTCTCTTGAGACAAACTAGTTTGGGTTGTGACTAATGTCTTACCCTCTTATTTATGGTCTTAACATGAAGCCCTGAATTTTTTGTTATTATATATGAAATTATTCATTCCCTAATTATGATATTAGTTATTGATATCACATATCATTATTGGGATAGTAGAATATACATGTGAATGATTAAATCTAATTATTCAAACTATTCTTTCCATATTATGTTCAATATCCTTTTAAAAGGATTGTGGTTTTATTACAATGAATACTATAAAAGTTTATGCTTATCAGTTATAGATACGACTATATTCTTTAGCCTTACTAAGCATTAGAGCTCACCCATTTCTTATGATTTTATTTTCACAGGATACCAAAAAGAGATTAGTGATTGATATGTAGTATTAAGCATTAAGAAAAATGATGTTCCCAAAGAATTATCTATATTGCATATTATATTTTTCAATTGCAAAGAATTTTTGTTTATGTAATCTATTTTTGAATAATACTAAACAAATCAGTCTTTCACGATTTGATTCCTTGTAATCATGCCAATTTAATAAAATAAAGCAATGAATCTAGGATTCTAGGATCAGGGTGTTTCATTTTTTATCAAAGGATGTTTAGCATCAACCATGAAAATTAAATTATCAAAAATCAATTAAGCAAAATAACCATAATAAGGACTCTATTTATAAGTATATAAGAATATCTTGGAATTTTGATAATATATAGATTCTGTGGGCATACATAGGAAATATATCCCTCGGTGGATACTACAAGTGGATGTGGTTCTGAAAAAAAAGTACCTAGGATTAATTACTTAGAAAATGTGTTTCAAGATTGACTTTGGGTAACCTGGTACATAAAAATGAGCCTTATTGCTCACTTGGGCTGACAATCTCTGGGGATATGCTTTAAATAATCCAAATTTTCATTACTTACCAATAAAAAATATTTTAATACAATATAATAACGTATATCCTTGTTTAATACTAAGATGTTTTAGATTGAAAATAAGGTGTCAGGATGTTTTTAAATGATTATATGACTATTGATAATCACACCATGAATTTTTATTTTAGCTAATTTTCGGATCCCAAAAGTGTTATATTAACATTGAACATGATGGATATGGTGGAAAATGTTGTGGTGATGTGAAAAAATGGAATATTTAAATTAGGGAATGATAACATGTTCATTACTCATCAGTTTTCCAATAATATGATTAACAAAATATACATTTAACCAACTCTTGAATACACCAATGAAGAAAAAGGAAGAGCATGCTAAGAGCTCCAGTGGTGGAGACCATGGAGAAATGAATGCTCAATTTCCATCATGCAAGAAATTAGGATGGAGAAACCCAAGAGAGTGTCTCATTGGAACAAATAAATGCATCATATTTGAGAATGAATGACATAATGAAATGAATTACCAAAAAATGAAGACAATTATGAAAAGAAATAAAATTGATCCTAGGAATCCATTTGTTATTAATATTCATAAATATAAGGGGCCTGAGTGTTACCCAATTCAATTCACGATTCTCTAAGAAAACCTCTTGGCCAAGGGAGGTCCTACGTAGAAATAAATGGATTATGTATTCATATATTTATGTTGTATTAAAAACCATAGTGAAATGGATATTTAGTGATTGGACATATTTAAAGAATGGTCATTTTTTATATTTTGGATGTTTTGTTAATATTGTATTAGAAATAGGACTACCGAAAAGCATGGTGACAACCAATCACCTTCGACAAGGTCATGGGTCCTGAACCCTCAACCTATGGAAAACAATGGAGCAACGCCTACAACTAGCCTACTTGAATTCATGGTTAGCATGTATTTTTTTATATGGATAATGGTATTTTCCATTTATCAGAGACTTGTTTTTATCCACTGGATAACAAAAGGATTGGAAAATGATTTTACGATTATGTAATTAAAGATATCCAGAAATAAATTCTCTGTTTTGGGAATCCTATATGAATATTGTCAAAACATTATTTTATTAAATAATGGTTGAATTATATTTTGGTGTCAAATATGATTTTATTTTGGACTTATGGTGATTCGCATTATTTATGGGAATGATTAAGAAACCATGGTGATTTTTTGATTTAGAAAATAAAATTTTGAATAAGATATTAAGAATAGTTGAATAAAAGAATATTTGATAAAATACATTAAAAATTTGGATATCAACTTTAGTCTAGAATATTTTTGAGGAAGGGTAGTTATTTGTGAAATGATCTATGATAAACTTTTGGGTTTTATTGTAGAATAGTGGAGATAATTTTTGGAATTATATTATCTTGTGCTATCATTTTTGTTTTAGATAATGAATAAGTATATTAGAAAAAGGATGTTATCATTTTATATATTATTTGATTCATTAAAAGTTTAATATAGTGTTTCAATAAAAAATTCTCCTGAAAACTCATCATTTGGAGAAAAAGATTCATTTGTGGTAGAAATTATTAAAATGGGGAACTTTATTTTTTATGTAATAATGTTTTATTATTCTCTTATTCTATGATGTAAATGAATTCTTCATACACTAGGGGAAAGATCATAAAACCAAAAATGTTTTGAAAGAACATTAATTAATGATGAAACAAATGGTCACTTAGAACATCACACACATCTAGATTTTTGATTTCCTGACCATGTTCTCAATCACACTCCATGAGAAAATGGTGGTAAGATTTTTCTTACACACACATGTTTTCCTCTATAGAACTCTAGTATGTTGACCTTCAAACCTCCATTTAATTTAAAATGTATGTCTCATTATCCATTATTCTGATGTGGTATTTAATAAAAATATTGTGAAAAGTCAATACCCTAATTTTCAATCTGAAGATAAAATTATGGGGATGTAATTTCTTAAATGAGTGGACAATGTAACACGCTGTGTTTTTTAAATTTTGTCTCTACTTAAATAAATAGACTTATTCAATAGAATGCGTTGTACGCAAGTCTGAGTTCCAATGTACCATGATATACTAAATTTACCATTTACATAATGTCTATAAATAGTATTTTAGACTTTATGAAATTTATGTATATTCTATACACTTTTTAACATTCATATTATGCGATTTCAATATAATTATATAATAAGAAATCAAATTTTATGCCAAAAACACCTTTTATAAAAAAGGGTAATTTTGCCTTCATTTAATGGTGCTGCTATTTGAAAACTAAAATTTGGATATTTTATTATTTTTTATCTAAATAGACTCCATTATTGAGATCAGAATAGAAAAGTTATCTTAGGTTGAATTTTTGGTATTTTTCAAAAAATATTCTATTTTTCGATGAATATTGAAAAATACTACATTGTTGTTAAATACCGACAATTTCATTTAAAAATTTATTTTCAATAAACGGATTTAAAAGCCACAATATAAAAAAATTACATATATTAATACAATTTATGTCATTGATACAAATTTTATAACCGATTGAGATATAAAAATTCGTTGAACTTTTGAATGTCTCTTTTACCCACCTTAATGCCACATCTGCGAGATTAGCATTAAAATTAATTTTATCAATTTTGTGAATAGAATTAAGAAAAATTTAAATATATGGTTGTAATTATTATGATTTTTTTGTTCTAATAGGATAAACGCAATTATTTTTTTGAATAATTAATACAGTAAATTTTTATTTATTTACACGGAGGAGGGTAAATTAGATAATTAAAGGTTAAAATAATATTATAATATTTAAAATATACCGTAACACTTTTAATAATATAATAGGATAAGTGGGTTTTGAATAGTATCAACCTTATGAAAAAATTATGAACTTTTTAAACCACCTGGGTATCAATATGAAATTTATTTTATTTTGTTTAAAGATAAGTTCAATATGTCATATTAGTAATTTTAATATCTAATTAATTTCTAATATAAGGTAATACATAAGTTAAAAACAAATATATATACACATTTTAAATATATTAAATTTATATTCATCATGATAATTGATTTTAATTTTATTTTAGTAAATATGTTAATTAATGTATTGTATCATAATGATGTTGTAATTATTTAATTAATTGAGATATCAAATAAATGATGTAAAATATATTAAAATAAATATAATTTAACATAAATGATGAAATTAACGAATTTTGTAGATAACTTAGATATTTTAGTGATATAGTTTAATTATTGCTTCGATGTTATCATGCTGGAATGATTTTTAAAAAATAAATATAATGAATTTTATCAAAATTGACATAAATGATACATTAAAATAAATAATATTTTTTTAAATGTTATAAAATTCATAAAAAAAATTTATACCAATTATCATTGAAAATTTTAGATATTTGATAAATGATCTAATTGGGGTTCTTTTGGATTTTTACAATAACCATATTAACCCTGTATTATTAAAAGACAACTTATCACGGTAAGTGTTAAATTGTTTAACTAATGATTAATTCCAATATATAAGGATAATTTTTACAATTCAATATGTTTTAAAAAAACATTCAAGGAATTATCCACCTAATCATCATATCCTTGATATAACTCAATTTTGATATATTTGAAATTTAATATAAATTTATATTTAATTAATAGTTTTGGAGTTTCCAAAATTATCCCTTCCAAGTCTTTTAAAAGATAAAATCTCATTATCTTTTATTCATTTTTCTAAAGCACTTTTCTATAATAAAAAATATATCATTTAACCCGATTAAAATTCACTCAGCTCATCATATAGGCCATACATTGTGCATAAATCCAACCTATGGTGTTTTTTTATGCAAATCAATATGAGATACTAAACTGATAGGTAATTATCTTATCATCTATTTAAAATTTCTTTTTTTATTCTAATTAATATTACTATTTTTACATTCTAAAGTAAGAATTAAATTATCATATATATTTTGACGTGTAATTATGATTACGGGGTAACTATATTACTCTTTTTATTCATCCCATGAAAAATAATATCATCATGTGTGTGTATATACGAATTACCATCTCCACGCTCTGGTGTAACTATTTTGTTTGTCACTATGTATTTAAATGGGTATAATGAGGAATATAATGGATATAAATAATAAATATTACATGATATTTTTTCTTCATAATACACATATCATCAATTATCTTACCCCATTACCATCAATGGAATGACATCATCGCTTATGCATTCGTACAACCTATCGTCTCCACGATGCGATGAGATTCATCGTCCATATTAACCATTCAATAATAATTTTAAAAATTTATATAATCAATTATTATGAAATATATGACTTAATAATTCGAATGTAATAATATATATATATGCTTATATTTCATATAATTTCTTACATTAAATACAGTAAGAAAGTGGGAACAATGTATACGTGTACGTACAGACTACCATCTCCATGAATGATGTATTATATATCAAATATCTACCATTTATTTATATAATGGATATATATGATATATATAAATACTTTTTTATATTTTTCATGTATTTTAATCAATCACTATGAAATACGATCATGAATAACGAGTCAAAACACATATGATAAACAAAGCGATTACTACCATAAATGTTGTTTTAACATGGAATTGTTAATAAAAGCATAATATAAAATCATAAATGAATCATATATGATATAAAAAAATATAATTATTTTTATTCTATAAGTTTCTACCATGTTTAGACCCATTATATAGGATCTTAAAAATATGATCATCAAAAAGTAAATGTAAGATATTGGAAATCATAACTCAATTTCAAATCATTGGGTTAATCATCTATGTCATTGGTTATGTTCTTCCATGAATAGATGTGAAAGACCAATGATTATTTTATACATAATATCCACTTATATATGATGGATTTATATTGTTCACACATAATTATGTCATTGATTTATCCTCACTCTAATGATACGATATTTTTAAGAGAATTTGTCCCAATCTCTTTTTATTGAGGCGTAGATTGATATCATACACCAACCATTTTTTATGAGGTGTATTTATATCCTCTGTTCCTTAAAAAATAAATAATTTAATTATTATATTGTAATTTAATATTTTGTTTAACATTATTATATGATTAGTTTATGATTTAAATTTTCAAGGTGGTATGGGAAGATTTGAATGTTTATAGAATTAATCATTCTTCATTTCAATATGCATTATATTAATATAAATATTTATTTATATGTATATTATGGATTAAAAATGATAATATATGTGTAATTCATTATATATGTTATTAAAATGGATGATTTAATGGTTTTATGTAAATGTAAATTTTTTATCTTCATTCCTAAGTGAGGTTGTTTATATGTATGTATCAACTCAGACATATTTATCATCCATATATAGGTTTTGTTGAAATGTATATTAAGATTTTATTACTATTCACTGAAATTTTTTAATGTCATTTTTACACATGATAAACTTTTTATAAAAATTTTAGAATGGACTCATTATTTTGTTTTATGAAGAAGATATTTTATGACCATTTTGATAAAAGAAGGAAGGATTGATTTTCAAACTTATACAGCATGAGAAAAGTATCTATTACATGGATAAAAGATTCATTTCAATGTAAATAATTTGGTTTAAAATTTAATTCTCCTTTTTAAAATAATTACAATTGAAAAAATATATATCTCTCACATTGTTTTAACGATTTTATTATATTATTTTCATCAATGTCAACATCCTTTCATCGGTTTTTTATTTAATAGAGGGTGGTTTATTAGGATAAAATATATCATATTGTATTGAAGCGTTTATTATATGCTTGTCTAAGGATATTCTATTTTGAAACAATTCATTGTTTATGGTTTATGTATTAACATTTCATTTTCTAGTTTTAATATGAATGTTTATGTTGGTCATACTTCACCATTTTCATATGAGTAATGCATTGGACTTAGTATGTGTTGGGTTGGGGACCACATAAAGAAAACCCTCGAGGTTGGGGACAAATTAATGAAATCCCATCTAATTATCGATAGTTCTCATGTGAAAAAATTGTTTTGGTTTTGACTAACATATTACCCACATATATATGGTCTTTTTACGAGGCCTTGAATGCATGGTTAAGTTGTCTGGTATTATTTATTCACTAATTATGATTTTAATTATAAAAATTACATGTGATTATTCGGCTAGAATATTATCCATGATAATGTTTTAATGACATTGTTTTATTTATTCTATACATTTTATGTTCTCGTTTTTTAAAAGGCTTCTGTTTTTATACACCATTACTCAAATGTTTATATTTATCTATGATAGATTCTTCTATATTTTTTACACTATCTTTACAGTAGATCAAACCTTTCCTTATGTTTTATTTTCCCAGGATACCATGATGTATTTAGTAATTGAAATTCAGGGTTAATTTCAGAGATTAATTATGTTATAAAATAATTATATATGTTTCATGTTATGTTTTTGAATTTTAATTAATGGTTTATTTATGAAATCTATTTATTAAGAATTTTATACTAATTTATCCTTTGGGACATTATTCAATGTAATTATGAAAATGTAACAAAATAATTCCCTGAATTTGGGATTCTCAGGTTGGGTAATTACACATATTATAGTATTTCATCCCCAAAGGGTATTATATGAAAATTCATTTGAGAATCCTATTCTAAAGCATTTCAATTTTGAAATGTGCATAGCTAGTTCATCCAAACACTCTAAGATCTCCATAGGATGGGTGTAGTCTGCTCCATAATTCTATATTATTTTTGAAAACATTAGAATATGAGGGATACTATGATATTTAATAAACATCCATGGTAATAAATTCATCATTAAATGACATTTCTATGTAAGTTCATGCAAGAATGCTAACAACCACACCATGAATTATACGGTTTATTCTTTAAGATTAACCATTCATTAGAATATTATGAATAACACATTAGTGACTCAATATTACAGCTTATTGACAAGACATATTAAATTAAATATTCATGAATTCAATGCCATAATCAGTCCTAATGGACTTTAATTTCAAACCATTTTGATTATTGATAGAGTCTTTCCTTCTTTTAAATGACTCATAGACTTCAAATTTATTTTTCAAAATATAAAACCATATTTCAGTGAAAATTAATTATAATGGGAAAAATTTTGGAGCCTCCACTATGGGAAGTAGTCTTACGTTGGCCCCAAAAATCTGAGAGAACATACTCAACTGGGTTATCAACATTAAAAATGAATATATGAAAAAAAATTGGGTTTATCATGGACACAATCCTCATAAAAGGGTAAGTTATGCATTGTATAATTTGTGAGATTTCCTTACTTTCTCAATTCCACTAGTCCTTTATCACCCACATGTCATAGCCACATATACCAAAGAATAGTGTTGTCTCTTTTAAGAATATATGTGCTTCCCAAAATCATTGATTGTGTTCTTCAATAATGAATATATGACCCATTTATCAAGGATTCCTTAAGAAATATGTGAGCTCCATTGGAGATTATTAGAAAACTAGAATAATTTTTAAAATAGAGTCCTATTTGATCCAAAAAACCTAATGAGTTTAGATGGATATATATGTATGGATCCCATCTCAAATCTAGTTTGGTGTAAATAAAATGGGTTGATAACCCAAATATAACATATCAACTACCAATAATAGAAAATATCATATTCTTTCCTAAAATAACATATCTTTTATCTCCCTTAGGGACGTCAAGAAAGTAATTCCTATCTAGGAACATTTGGACAGATCAAATCATATCTAAAACCCACTGAACATGAAATCCAGGGACACATGAAATACCTCAACAATATTCTAGCCATATTCAATAAATATTGAATGCGCAAAAGATTCTTTATAAGTTTATCCATATTTTGGTTCAGGTAATTTGTGCCCAAAATTCCCAGGTTTCCAATAATAATATTACGTAATCTGTCTCTAATTGGATTTAGGATCAGACTTTCTATATTAGCCACATTTTTTTCAACCATTTTTGTTCCAACATTTCTTTTTTCCTTTAAAACTAAGAATGACCACACACATTCAAAATCATTTAATTGTATTTAAACATAGCCTTCCTTTAGAACTCGTGAAAAGGAAAAGCCGACATAACATCATATAAGGTTAAGGAATATATTCTTGAACATCATATCATCAGTGTGATGTTCATATGAACTATTTAGAGAGATTAAAAGTATAATGGCATACTCTTATTCCTCAACTCTATCATTTACATTGGATAAATAAAATAATATTTTATTAAATTGATCAAGGTGTGCCAGAATAGATGTTATAGGATGCATCATGAAGGTTTATAATTTTGTCTTCATTTTTATGTAACCAATTAACTAATTTTTCTTTGAATGTTTTTCAAGATCGTACTAAATTCATGTTGTGCACGTTTCATAATATACCTCCCATAACAAATTATAAGCTAATGGAAAAGTAAAAATCTAGGTACTTTCATCAAAATTTCAATAGTTATAACTATATAGCTCATCAATGATATCCCATTAGTGGACTAACTTATGTGAAGTTTATTAGGTTGCAAAGAGAATATTGAGGTACTTACTGGATGAAATGTTATTGAATCATTAATCACCAGAAAATAATTTTCTTCTATCATTATATTTTTCTATTTTATAATTTGTAGAAGTTGTTTCTAATTTGGGAAGCTATTAATCCTACTTTTTGTGGTCTATTATTTAAAGAAATCCCCCAAGAAATAGCCTAGGACCCAAAATTGGGTTCTATTCAGTATTCAAAATAGACAATAAAACCCATAGATAATGAAAATTGTCCTAATAACATAAATATAAATATGAAATTTTTTTTCAATTCTATATTCAGTGAAAATTTAAACATTAAACAAGAGAAACAACATATAATGAAAAAATTATGCAAAGGGATGAAACAATATAATGTTTTTTGGAATCAATTTGGCCAAAATGTTTGGTAAAAATAAACCATATTCCACATTGTTATTATAAATTATCAAATAAAACATAATAGAAAATGAAATAAAAAGACACAACTCAATATAATAAGATACAAAATGAAAAAAAACAAAAAATACAGATTCAAATTTTCAAGGTTAAATCAGATGACAATAAAGCCAACAAGAAAACTAAAAGTGTAATAAAAGAGACATTAAGGAATGTTTAAAAATAAATCATCACTTCCAACCAGATTTTCCAACAGTCCATAGATTAAGAGTTATACATCTATCAGTACTGGCATTAAAAAAATTAGTGTGTATCCTCAGGATTAGAAACGACATGATCTACACTAATATATATCACATGGTAAAGCCTTAATTCATCATAGAGTTGAATTTGGCATATCTAGAAGGGTACGAAAACACGTATTTTTGGTAAATTCTTCCTCAATCCTAGGAATTCTAAATGTATAGTTCAAATCACTCTCCCCAAAACACAGATTTTACCCCATCAATAATCTCAATATTAGTTGATGGAGTAAGATAAATACCCTCAGAGATCCCAAACATTTATAATACCTTGAGAAGAATGGTAAATGAAGGGATGATAAAGAATAAATCCCTAATACACCTAAAATAAATAAATAAAATTGGAAATAAGAATATAATTATCTTTAAAGTTATATTAAAATTAGAAAATCCTCATAATAAAAAATAAATTTTAGAACAAAACAGTTATGTTATAAATTGAAAAAAAAATTATTATCAATTTCAAAATTTTAAATATAAAAGAAAACCAATAAGAAATTTTTTTCATTAGGAAATTAATTCACTGTCTAAAATCTATATATGGTTTGCACACAGTGAATTTGTGAGTCTTATTTCTTGACCTTATGAGTTCATGATGTTCACATAGCATAAAAGTGATCATATATTTGAATCTCCATAAATACAATACATGAATCTCATATTGTTCTTAATTTTTCTCTAGATAGGGTTTGCAATTTCTATGTTCATTCCAAGAATGAAAATGGTTTATTTATATAATAAAGTGAACCTCAACACCACATGAACAAGTCATGATTATCTTTAATTTAGAGTGATATGATGAAGATGGTTTAAAATACTGCATGATACATGGTGAGTAATGTTGAAGGGAGTTGTTTTTTCCTAAATGTATACAAAAAATTATATGGATGATTCATTGATGGTGAGAAGGGGAGAAAAGTGTTTGTTGATCTTTATAGTTGATACTATATGAATGGTGAGTAATTTACCATGTGTAGTAATTTTTTGTGTCACAATTGTGTTAGGATATGTGATGTTGATTGATTGAGTACTATGAATGGGTCTTTATGAAGTAAGTTTATTGAAATAGATTTTTCAATGATTTTCAACGACATTAAGGTCATCAAAGACAGCAATGAATACCTAGGACCACATCATTTATAATGAGAGATAATGATTAAGGGTTAAAAGACATATAGTGTAATATATATTACACTGTTTTTACAAAAGATTCATGTATTTAATGAAACATGATGATCATAAAACACACCATGTAATATTCAAATGCCCATCCATCAGTTTTCATATGCACAATAATTTTTTATGATTTTTTTAAAATGTTTCTTGGTTAAAATAAATTTTGATCTTTGATACTAAATGAATTGAATTCATTGAGTCCTTTACTATCGAAGAATGGAGTGTGTGTATTTTAAACATTCATGTATAATTTTTTAAAAAACATTGAGGAAACCTCCAATATATTATATAAAAAGATAAAAAGTTACAGATTTTTTATCTTTTAAATTATATATATATTTACCTTTTCAAAAAATAATTATTAGAATATTACAAATAAAATATTACATAAATTTAAAGATAATTAAAACATAATTAATTTAGTTGAATAATTATTAATAATCCATATTACTTAAAAATAGATAGTGATAAATAATATAAAAATAGTTATTGATAATGATAATAAGGGTTACAAGAGAACAACGAATGAAAGTCCACACTAAATAATAATATTAAAATAATTTAACATTTATGATATACATTAATTTACATTATAATGAACTAAACATATATAAATGTAAATATAATATCTATTAACATAGATATAAAATATTTAATATTATATAAGATAAATATAACATAAATTTAAAATATATATACATTTACATATTCATATTTCTTATCATGTGGGTTTTTTAGAAAAGAAAATGTGTATATGTTTTAAATAATTTCAATTACATAGGGCATTGAAGACTTCAAAAAAAAATTGGATGTAAAGCTACAAGTGTTAGAATACCAAACACTTAAGAAAATTCCTATATTAAAAATAATGAAATTTATTATTGAAATTTATTTTTATTTTTTGTACATTCAAAAAAAATTTAAATAAAAATTTATCATTCTAATGGAAATATATAGATTAAAACTGATATTATAAAATATTGTTTCAATATTATGTAGATATGTATTTACTTGAAATAAATTCCTGACATTTAATTAGTTGAGAATTATTTGTAGAATAATTTGATTATTATCATTAATGTAAGGAGGATATTGAAATCTGAAATAATTTATGTAATAGGAAGAATATAAAATTATAAAATACAATTAATTACCATCCATGACTTTTATGGGGGCATTCCCAATAGTATGTATTATGAATGAGATTCCACCATCAAAACAATCTACAATTGTGATGTGATGGTGTATGGCGAAATAGAGGGGGTTCTTATCAATAATAGAAATCATGAATGTTGGATACTTCTCTATATGTGATTCATAAAGAGGAGGTGCCTCTAATGTCGTTGTGATATCAAGATGTGATAATTTTCCGCTTGATCCTTATCAAACTAAATAAGTGGAAGGAAATTAAATTCAATAAGGATTCCACTTGTTCTATGAAGGATCTATAATAACTGATAAAATATGGCCAATGATATGTGATATGAGTATAGATGCACTACACTAGGTGAATATTGTGGATATATTGTAATTCCCCAACCCCAGTTACCCAGATACGGTGCATTATTACAAAATTGGCATGATCACAAAGGATCAAATCTCGAAAGATCGATTGGTTTAGTAGCCTCAGAAACACTAGATATATTCATATGTCTTAAATTACATCATAAATTGAATAAAATTAACAAAAACAACTTGTCTACTCATCCCCTTATACTATTCTTGCAAGTCAGTCATAATACACATCTTCACATCCTAGGGAAAATAAAACATTGAAAAGGGTTATCTCAAATTCTCAGTAAGGATAACAATATAGCAAAAAATTTCATAAGTAAACATTAACATTTAAGGAAATGTATAAATAAAACAAAAGCCTTATTAAACTTGAACTTCAGCATAATATGGAAATGATAAAATCAAATAATTCCATTCACTTACTCACATTGATATTCTACTAGTCGAATAATCACATGCAACATCAATAACCACTTTCACAATAAGGGAACGCATAATGCCAGACTATCATAACCACATAGTCAAGGCCTTGTGCCAAGACTACAATTAAGATTTTGTCAACGCCTTGTGCCAAGACACTTTTTTGTCTAATTAGACCTACCAATGCATCGAGGAGCTATAGCGGGCTCCACCTGTCACATAATAAGTCCAATGCATTCCTTATATGAAAAGGTTTAGACATAACATAAATATTTGTATTAAAACTAGCATACGAAATGTCAATACATTCTTCATAAACCATGAATGGTATAAAAATAACACATCCACATTCAAACATACAACATAACCTTAAATACAATATGGTTGTTTTGTATCATAATGAAACAACTTCTAATAAGCATAAAATCCATCAAAGGATGTTGACATAGATGAAATAAAAACTATTTGAGAGAAATATTTACTTTTTGAAATAATTTAAAAGTCGCATAATTATAAAATAAAACCATTACATTGAAAATATTTTTATAATCTTGTAAGGGAAGCTTCGAAGAAGTATTCATGGCGGAAAATAACCAGACCCACCGTATAAGTTAAAAAGAACATTCTTACCTTAAATTTGTCGAAAGGTCAAAAAGTACCTTGTTTGTAAAATGAAAGAATGATTCCTTTCCAAAGCGTATGAGGGTATATATAACTTTAACCCATTGTCTATTTAATAATTAAAATGTTCTGAAATAAATTTTTAAGAAACATGTATGTGGATGACAATAAGGTCCCAGTAGATAAATACTTATAAACAACATCGGATAAGGAATAGATTGTGAAGTAAACCCTTACCTTGTACTTTTCCTTAGTCGATGGTTTGTTAACCTCCTGTATAATAGCTAAAACATTTTTGTTAAATTATTTAATAATCAAATACATCAATATGATATCATATATGATATTTTTAACATTTCTTTATTTATAATATCTTATTATTATCGTCGTTTCGGGTGATAAGCCATTCGTTCTCTTTATTGTTTTGGTTACGTAAGACTTTATTGTAATGAAGAGGTTGTATAATATTAAAATTATGAATTATATTAAGTCTATAAACATTATTTTTAACCATCAAATTAAAATTAGTATTGAATGGATATGATGGGGAATGAATCACGTTCGGGGAGATGATATTCTGTACGTACGCACGAACGCTACTTCCATTTCATATTTCATTTTAAATGAATCAAAACCAAATGATTCATATGTATATTATTATTATAGTATAATATAATATATTATATATGTTAATTATGTTAATTGACACCATATTTTATATGTTCCATGTATTGTATGAACGAGTCATATCACATTGAGGGGGTGGTAGTCCGCACTTCCTCAAATGAAATTATCATATGTATATACAACATGAAACAAATAATGGTATGATATAAAATGGAATTAAAGAAGCTTATATATAAAATATATAACATTAATATCATATTTCATTACAGTTCCATCATAATGGCCACAATGAGAGGTGGTAAGATGTAATTGAACAATCATCGTTTCGTGAGGCGTTAGGTTTCCATCCACATAAACATTATGTTCTTCACCAATTAGATAGAGGTGTGTGTAAGTGTAGTTATAATACTTCTTATAACAACATACTAGTATATTTAGGATACTGTTTTTTTATAAAATAATGGAAATAAAAAGATTTTAGGCGTTGGAGAAGCAAAATAAAATAAAACAATTTAAGAGAAACTGTTACCTTTAATTTGGGTAACTCGCTTTGGATTGAACCAAATGAATTATTGAAGTGACTTATGACTAAATTGAGGCTTCAAGGAGGAATATATGGATGTAGGGTGCTTAGTTGGGTAGAGTTTGGATGAGCCAAACTGCTTGAGTGGTGAGAGTAATTGGTTAGAAGTGGTCTCCTTTTTTAAGGGAGAGAAGGGGCTCTTTAAGAAAAAGTGAAAATATTATTTTATAATATAATTCTATTCGATTTATAATGGTCCAAAAATCATAATAGTCGAAGATAAGATGACTCACGGTCGAAATATAATCAACAAATATGAATTGGATAGGATTTGGATCATATTTTAATCATTAAAATCTTATTTATTTAAGTCATTGTTTAATGAGGTAAATACAACATCAATATTGTGTCATAAATAATTTAATTTGTCTGATTTCTAAAATTTATAAAAAAATAACATGATGTTGGAAAGGTTTTTATATTTTTAATGAATATTTATAATTGAAAATAAAACAAACAATACCTTATGTAAAAATTGATTTTCGAAAAGATATAATCATGTGTCATTTTTGTATTTACTTTAACTTAATTAATATAACGTATCCCTATCACATCCATGTGGCTCCATGGGGTTCCAAAATCAACCCCAAGATGCCCAACGTCGGAAATATATCCTTCAATAAGGTTAGGACACATTTTAAGGTAATTTTTTATTAATATAATATTAATTTTTACCCTTATTTACCGGATTTACCCATTAACCATGGTAAATAAAATATTTACCGAAGTAATTATTCAAAATGTTTAAAAATAAAAGTTACCCATTTACACAATTTGGACATCGTGATTCCAAATATGGAATCCATTTTTCCAATTTCAAAACAAATAAGTGGCATAAATTAATTTAAAATTAATTCTCGCTGTCATAACAAAAAGCGAGTTTTTAAGATATAATAACTATCAAAAGGTTGACACTTGTTTATGTCTGGTTTAATTGTGAAATTATTTCCAATGACCAAAATTGTATTAATTGGTAAAAATATATTATAAATATACTTCAAAACCACTCAAATTCATAATTAATCATTATTAATTTTTTTGATTAAAAAGTTTGTTTTTAATGAAAATTTATTAATTTTCACTATTCATCAAAATATAAAAGTTATCCAAAAACTACCAAAAATTCACCGTATGGTAATTTCGAAATTTCGAATTCAAAAATAAAGTCAATTTTGATAAATAATGTTTATAAAATTTGAAAAAGCAGGTATTACTATTTATAAGGGCTAGTTTAATTGGTTGAGGTGTGTGTTAGAACTCGATGTTGTGTATAACACAGGCTATTGTACTATTCAAAGAGAAGCACACCTTGGATGTTTGGGGTTTTACATTCTCCCCTACTTTAAATCATTGCATCCTCGAAATTTCCAGGGTATTACTGCAAAAAAAGAAACAGGTGGTTCTTAATCATAAGTTCCTTGGGTTCCCACATTATGTCTTCCATCTGATGGTTTCTCCATAGACCTTTTACTAGACGAGTCGTCCGGTTGCTCAGAACTTGTTCTCTCATATCAAGAATCCTAGCGGGCTCTTCGCAATAAGATAGATCAGGTTCCAGTTCCAATTCCTTGAATGTGAGTACATGGGTTGGGTCAGGCATGTATATTCTCAACAGTGATACGTGGAACACATCGTGAACTTTGGAGAGACTTGGAGGCATTGCCAAACGGTAAGCAACAACCCCAATTCGTTCTATTATTTCAAACAGTCCAATTTTCCTGGGACTCAATTAACCCTTCTTACTGAAATGTATAACTCTCTACCATGGAGACAACTTTAGGAAAACATGATCACCAACATGAAATTCTAAATCCATCCTTCGATTATATTCATTACTCTTCTTCCTACTTTGAGCTGCTTTGATGTGGGTTTGGATCACCTTCACCTTTTCCATCGTTTCATCCACCAGTTATGGTCCTACATGTTTTCTTTCACCAACGGCATCCCAACAGGTAGGTGTGCGATATCAATTTTATATAACACTTCATATGGTTCCATCTGAATAATTGAATGGAAGCTATTGTTATAGGAAAATTCTACCAGTGTGAAATATTGATCCCACATACCCTGAAAGTCATGTGAGCATGATCTCAACATGTATTCTATGGTTTGAATAGTCCGTTTTGATTATCCATCTGTTTGACGATGATAGGCAGTGCTCAAATGAAGTTCAGTATCCAAGGCCTTCTGAAGACTCTTCTAGAATCATGAAGTAAAACGGGGATCACGATCAGAAACAATCGATAGTTGTACTCCACGAAGTCTCACAACATCATTAATATATAGTTTTGTTATATGTTCAAGTGGTAAATCCTCCCTTATAGAAAATAAAATGTGATTACTTGGTATGACAATCAACAATGACTCATATTGCATTGTTCCTTTTGGGGTCTTAGGTATTCCCATGAAAAAGTCCATCGTAATGTTATCCCATTTCCACTCAGGTATGGGAATAGGTTGCATGACTCCTCCAGGCTGTTGCATTCCAGCTTCCACTTGCTGACAAACCATACATCTTGACACAAAATCAAAAATCTATCTCTTCATGTTGTCCAACAAAAAATGTTCCTTCAAATCCCTATACATCATGGTGCTCCCAGGTTGTATAGAGAAATTGGAACAATGAGCATCATCCAACAATTCTCTCTGTACATCAACTATATCGGGACCACAAATTCTTTTCCCAAATTTTAAAATTTCATCTTCATACACAATGTCACTCAATCTCTAATCATTCACAGCTTTAATCATCTTTTAAAACTCTTCATCTTTGGCCTGAGAACTCTTTATCCTTTCTAGCAATGATGGTTTGTCAACCATTTGAAATGTTTTTGATGTTTCACCTTCCATGGTGATTCCCATATCCATATTTACTAGACTGATGAAAATAAGATCTCTTTCCACTCTCATCATGTTCAAGACTCAATGATCCTTTCTACTCAATTAATTTTCCACCTTATTTTCCTTCCCTGGGTGGTAGTGTATTGTACAATCATAATCCTTGAGTAGTTCATGCCATAACCTTTGCCTCATGTTGAGTTTTTTTTGTGAGAAAATATACTTCAATCACTTGTGATCAGTACAAATCTCACATTTTTTACCGTAGTGGTAGTGTCTCCATATCTTCAAAGAAAAGATCATAGATTCTAACATAAGATCACGAGTTCGATAGTTTTGCTCATGAATTTTTAGCTGTCATGATGCATAGAAAATAACCCTATAATATTGCATAAGGACACAACCAAGTCCTTTCTTTGATGCATCACTATAAATAACGAACCCATAATTCCTCGATGGTAGAGTCCATATAAGAGCATTGACTAATCTTATATTCAATTATTCAAAACTTTCTTCACACTCTATTGTCCAGAAAAATTTAATCCCTTTACGTGTGAGCTTCATTAATGGGTTAGCCAATCGGGCAAAATTCTGGACGAAACGTCGATAATAACCTACTAAACCAATAAAACTACGTACCTCGGTTATACTCGTCGGTTCTGACCATTCGTGGATTTCCATGGTCATAGAAGGATCAATGGAAATTCCATCCTTAGAGACAATATATACAAGAAAATAAATCTCATAAATCTAGAATTCACACTTGCTAAAACTCCCATATAATTCATGTCTTTTAAGGGTCTTCAGGATAATTCGCAAGTGATTTTCATCATATTTTTAGCTTTTGGAGTATACCAAGTTATCATCAATAAATACAACTAAAAAGTCATCATGATATTCTTTGAAATCTATGTTCATTAGATCCATGAAAATAAAGGATGCATTAGTCAATCCAAAAGGCATTACTGTAAACTCGTAATGCCCATACCTTGTTTGAAATGTTGTCTTCGGAATGTCTTCCTTCTTCACACACAATAGATGGTCTCCATATCGAAGTTCAGACTTTTAAAAGTATTGAGCTTCATGCAGTTGGTCAAATAAATTATCAATTCATGTTAGGGGATACTTTTTTTTTATTGTTATAGAATTTATTTCCCTGTAGTTTATACATAATCTCATAGATCCATCTTTTTTCATAACAAAAAGGACAGGGGCTCCTCATGGAGAAACACTAGGGAGAATAAGTCCCTTATTACTCACTTCCTCTAGTTGTTTCTATAGTTCAACTAATTACATTGTGGCCATTCTATAAGGTGTCTTCGATAAGGGCCTTGAACTATGAATTAAATCAATGGAAAACTCAATTTCTCATTATGGAGGATGTCCAGGTAAATCTTCTGGGAACACATCTACATATTATTTCACAATAGGTACATCTTATATTTGAACATTCCTTTCCTCACCCACAGTTATTTCAGTCTCTTCCTCCCCAATAATTTTATTTAGTTGAGATACTGGGGGTGGTTATAGATAAGAATTTTGTGGTGACGATTCTTCTATAAAGATAAGGTGTTCCTTATCATCATCATCAAAAATCATAACCTCATTCTTCTTACAATAAATTTTGGCATCATGGTCCGAAATCCAATCCATATTGAAGATTATATCAAATTCATTCATGGGTATGACGATGAGATCAGTAGATAAAGAACATTTATATACCCTAATGGGAACAGATCCACAGAACTATGTAACAATGATACTTACCATAGGGGTTTTGACTGACAACTCTCTTGTTGAATCAAATTTGAAATATCTAATTTTCTTAGCAAACATGGAATATATAAAACAATGCAACGATCCAGAATCAAATAATTCATTTTCTAAACTTGAAGAAACCATTAAATTACCTGCACCACATCTTTCAGAGCTTCTGCCTCAGTAGTAGTGATAGCATAATCCTGCCCTTGATCTCATTGCCTCTTCTTAGGCAAGTTCACATAACGCTTAGTACATTCATTTGAATATTTTCCCATATCCCTGCAATTGTATCATTTAACATCAATAGCTTCCTTCTTCCCCTTGAAATTGCGAGCATGGAGTCCTTTTTCACTACACTAGTAATAGACTCTCATTCTTTTCTAGTAAGTACTAGGGTGTTTCTTCCCACATTTACTACATGATGGATATTCAACTTTTCCCTTCTTCCCCTTTTTTCCATTTCCAGAGTGATCAGCAGATCTCTTCCTCTCCTGCATTGCTTTAAAGTCAGAAGACTTAGATAATTACATTTTCCGTCTTGATAGCACATGAGACAATGTCTTCATATGAAGAGAAGGATTGTGATACTAATGCTTGGTGGTGAAACAGTTTTAACCCATCAAAGACCCAGTAAATCTTAATTCATGGGTTATGTATATAATCAGCTGCATGCCTTTCTAACCATGTAATGTTAGCCTCATACTTTATAAAATTCTCATCCTCCTTTCGCCTCAGATTGAGAAACCGCCTTTCTATATCTGCTCGATGGTCATGTGGAAAGTATTTTTCTAATAAAATTCTCTATAAACTCCCTACATTCCATATTTAATAACTCTACATCTTCTTTTGTATTTTGAATCAATTACCACCATTGATCAGTATCTCCGGTGAGGCGGTAAACTGCTATGACAACTTTTCCCTTTTACTACACCCCAAGGTGTGGAAACATTTTTACAAGGAATTGATTAATTGCTCATCTTCTAGTGGATTTGTACCCCCATTAAACATTGATGGTTTTTGCATCACGAAACGATCTATCATTGATCCTCCACGCTGTGGATCAGGGTGCTCCATACGAGTAAAGTTATTATTCATAACCAGTGTGAGTTGTCCTAGTATAGTGAGAAGCTGATCAACACCAGTTGTATCACCAGGTCCACTATAATTATCTTGAGGAGGAGGGAAATCCCTACTTGGAGTCTGTGTATTGATACGATTTCTATTTCTTCCCCTAGGCGCCATTTCTAAACAATGACATAAAATAGATTAGTTTATGATTCGAAATACATAATTCCATACTCATAAAACACATAAAATAAATTGTACAGTATCTAGATATAATCTATAATAATAAAAATATTTCTTTGAGGAAGTATATACTCATAACCCTTCATAATGGGTTTTAATGAAAATGAGAGTTATCCTAAGCATATCCCCCAGGAGTGTCGTAACCAAGAGTGCAGTAAGGCCTGTTGTCATGCTCCAGTTCTCGTTCGAGCCTAGCTCAAAGCGTTGTTTTTGGATTTTACCCCTTGGTACATCTGTGCAAGAGCCACCTCTACCTGCTCGTATCCAGACATGGATGTATTGTTCAGAATACTCACAAAATCTCTACAATACCAAAATTCTAGAATGTTCTTCTATACTAATTCGCAAAATCAATCATAGGTATATGTGCTCTACTCAGAGTTTATCTAAATATAGTTTCTATGGTTTGTACTAAACTTCCTCTGATACTAATTGTAACGCCCCGACCCCAGTTACCCATAGTCGGTGCATTATTACATAATTGGCATGATCACAATGAATCAAATCTCGAAATATTGATTTGTTTAGTACCCTCAGAAAAACTAGATATATTCTTATATCTTAGATTACATTATAAATTGAATAAAATTACAACAAGAACATGTCTTCTCATCCCCTTAGACTATTCTTGCACGTCAGTCATAATACACTTCTTCCCATCCTGGGAAAAATAAAACATTGAGAGGGGTGAGCTCAAATGCTCAGTAAGGATAACAATATAGTGGAAATTGACCTTAGTAAACATAAACATTTAAGGAAATGTTTAACTAAAACAAAAGACTTATTAAACTTGAACTTCAGGATAATATGGAAAATATAAAAACAAATGATGTCATTTACATACTAACATTGATATTCTACTTTTCGAATAATCACATGCAATTTCAATAACCACTTTCACAATAAGAGAATGCATAATGCCAAACTATCATAACCACATAGTCAAGGCCTTGTGCCAAGGCTACAAATAAGATTTTGTCAAGGCCTTGTTCCAAGAAACTAGTTTGTCTTTTGATACCTACAGATGCATCGGGGAGCTATAGAGGGCTCCACCCGTCACATAATAAGTCCAATGCATTCCTTATATTAAATGGTTTAAACATAACATAAACATTTGTATTAAAAATAGCATATGAAATGTCAATACTTTCTTCATAAACCATGAATGGTATAATAATAACTCATCCATAGTCAAACATACCACATAACCTTAAATACATGTGTATCATAATGAAACAACTTCAAATAAGCTTAAAATCCATCAATGGATGTTGACATAAAAGAAATCAAAAATATTTGTGAGAAATATCTCCTTTTTTAAATCATTTAAAAGTCACATAATTATAAACAAAAACCTTTACTCTGAAAATATTCTTATAATCTTGTTAGGGAATCTTCTAAGAAGTTATAATGGCAGAAAATAGCTGCACCCGCCATATAAGTAAAAAAACATTCTCACCTTAAATTAGTCGAAAATGTCAAAAATTACCTTGTTTTGAAAATGACAGAAAGATTTATTTCCAAAAAAAATGAGGGTATAAATGACATTTACCCATTGTCTATTGAATAGTAAAATTTTTTTGAAATACATTTTTAAGAAACATGGATGTGGATGATAACGAGGTCCCAATAGATAAATACGTATAAACAACCTCGGATAAGGAAGAGATTATGAAGTAAACCCTTACATTGTATTTTTCATTAGTCGATGGTATGTTAACCTCTTGTATAATAGATAAAAAATTGTCATTAAATTATAAAACAATCATATACTTCAATATGATATCATATATGATCTTTTTAACATTTCTCTATTAATAATATCTTAGTATTATCGTCTTTTCGGGTGATAACCGATTCGTTTTCCTTAGTTTTCTGGTTACGTAAGACTTGATTGTAAAGGAGAGGTTATATCATATTCATATTCAGAATTATATTAAGTCTATAAATATTATTTTAAACCATCAAATGAATATTAGTCTTGAATGGATACGATGGGGAATGAATCATGTTCATGGAGACGGTATTCCGTACGTACGCATAAACGCTACTTCAATTTAATTTTTCATTTTAAAAGAATCAAAACCAAATGATACATAGGTATATTATTATTTTAGTATAATATAATAGTTTATCTATGTTACTTATGTTTATTAACACCATTATTTATACGTTCCATGTATGGTATGAACGAGTCATATCACTTTGAGGGGGTGGTAGTCCACACTTCCTCAAATGAAATTATCATATCTTTATACAACATGAAACGAATAATGGAATGATATAAAATGGAATTACAGAAGATTATTTATAAAATAAATATCATTAATATCATATTTCATTACAGTTCCATCATAATGGCCACCATGAGAGGTGGTAAGATGTAATTGAAAAATCATCGTTTCGTGACATGTTACTTTTCCATTCACAGAAACATTATGTTCTTCATCCATTAGATGGATGTGTGTGTAAGTGTAGATCGAATCCTTCTTAAAAAAACAACACTGTATATTTTGGATACTAGTTTTTTCAAAAAATAAAGGAAATAAAAAGAGTTTAGTGGTTGGAGAATCAAAATAAAAGAAAACAATTTAAGAGAAACTGTTACCTTTAATTTGGGTAACTCACTTTGGTTTGAACCAAAGGACTTCTTGAAGTGCCCTATGCCTAAGGCGAGGCTTCAAGGAAGAGAATAGGGATGTAGGGAGATTATTTGGGTAGAGTTTGGAGGAGCCAAATGGCTTGAGTGGTGTGAGGAATTGGTTAGAAGTGGTCTCCTTTTATAAGGAAGAGGGGGGACTCTTTAAGAAACAGTGAAAATATTATTTTATAATATAATACTATTCGGTTTATAATGGTCCAAATATCATTATATTCGACGCTAATATGACTCATGGTCGAAAAATAATAAACCAATAGGAATTAGACTGGGTTAGGATCATATTATAATCATTATAATTTTATTTATTTAAATAATTTATTAATGAGGTAAATACTACATAAATATTCTGTCATAAATAATTTAATTTATTTGATTTATAAAAATTATAAAAAAAATACCATGATGTAGGAAATCTTATTATATTTCTAATTAATATTTATAATAAAAATCCAACATATATAACCCTATGTAAAAATTGTTTTGCTAAAAGATATAAGCTTGTGTCAATTTTGTATTTACATTAACTTAATTAATATAAAGTGTCCATATCACCTCCATGTGGCTTCATGGGGTCCCAAAATCGACCCAAAGATGCCCAAGGTCGAACATGTATCCACTAATAAGCTTAGAACACGTTTTAGGGGAATTTAGTATTATTATAATATTATTTTGTTTCCATTATTTACCGGATTTACCCATTAACCATGGTAAATAAAATATATACTGAAGTAATTATTCAAAATATGTAAAAATAAAAGTTACCTATTTATACAATTTGGAAATTTGATTCCAAATATAGAATCCATTTTTCCAAATTTAAAACACAGAAGTGGCAGAAATTAATTTTAAATTAATTCCCGCTGTCAAAAGAAAAATTGTGTTTTTAAGATATAATAACTATCAAAAGATTTACACTTGTTTATGTCCTATTTAAATGTGAAATTATGTCCAATGACCAAAATTTTATTAAATGGTAAAACTATATTCTAAATATACTTCAAAACATTTCAAATTCATAAATAATCACTATTAATTATTTTGATTAAAATGGATTTTTTAATTAAAATTTAGTATTTTTCACTATTCATCAAAATATAAATGTTTTCCGAAAAGTACCAAAAATTCACCCTAGGCTAATTTCGATATTCTGAATTCAAAAATGAAGTCCATTTTGATAAATAAAGTATATAAAATTTCAAAAATTAGTTATTTCTATTCTTAACGGCTAGTTTATTTGGTTGTGGTGTGTGTTAGAACTCGATGTTGCGTATAACACATGCTATTGTACTATTCAAAGAGAAGCATACCGTGGAAGCTTGGGGTGTCACATATCTTGATGAATCAATTGCATTCAATTCCTTTTGTTAATCATTAACTATTTGGTGAGGTTCATCTACTAGAAGTTACTCCTCTCTATTAGAATTGGTGTGTCCTAAAATGATTTTGACGCAGTCTGTGTCATCCTCATCACGACTCGACAACATTATCATATTATGTAAAAGATTCATTAGGAGGAAAATATTATCTAATGGGTGAATAATTGAAAAATAATTGATTTATATCAACAATAAAAGGAAACACATTCGATGTTGAAGCATGTTACACTACCAAATTTAATACCATTTCCTCATATGGATTGGACATCAAGATAATATAATGTACTCATGAATTCTATAACAAAATTCAAACTGAACAAAAAAAGTCTACAAACAACAATTTATTATAATGTTATTGACATTCTAGATCATGGATTCCTTTACAATTTCATGTAATAAAAGTACAGATTTTAGTCATTACCATGGAAAATTTCAGCTATTGTGATAGATGGATTCACAACATAGTTGTGCCCGGATTTCATCTATCATAGATATATATATTATATGAATGATGTTGCGTCTAATTGACAACCTTAAACCTTTGTTTCCCTAGGAAATGAATTTCTTGTGACCATTTTGGTGCTAGTGGAATAATCTGAACATGTCTAAACTGACTTATAACTATATTAGGATGGTTCCACTAAATAATATGAATGATTATGAGAGGCACTATAACCCTAACATCATTAATCCATATGGTATAATATACAACATGTTGGTTAATGAGACTCCAAAATGGTTTCCATGAAATTTGATATGATAGATCTAAATCACAACTGATTTTATTTCCAATATCTGAACACTATATTTTTTTCAATTTCTAATCAACATTAGAAGGTGTATACTTACATCATTAGGTAGAATAATATCCACCATGAAATGATATGATTCAAAATTAAGTCTCGGTGTCCTAATACATTTGTGTTCCAAACACTACCTTTAATATAAAATATGGAAACTAATAAATACTAACCAATTATACACAATGTAAATCACATTTGCTTTGAAAGACATTAAAGATGATTGATCATACTAATTTTTTCACATGTCATCATGGTGCACCTCAAAGGGATGATCTCAACTAAAAAAATCAGTACCAATGGAGGGATGTTCTCCGATTCCCACATCTAAAAGTGGATGAAGCATCCACTAATAGCTTTATGATCTAATTTGTATATAGTGAACAATGATCTATATGAGTACACCAAACATGTAGACTCCCAACTGTTTCTCTTATTCAGATCAGAGTTCGTATGTAGACCAAAAAACATTATGTGGATATATATCCTTCAGTGATTATATATAGACATCCCTTCAATATGCCACCATATATATCTACATGCATGATGTATGAAATTATAACTATGAAAGTGATAAAGTAAATTTTTGAATTTCATATTAAAAAACCCATATATAGTTAATTTTTTTCCATTGTTGACTTATATAATTCACTTTCTAGACATATTAATTGATGTATAGAATCAGGAATGTCAATATAGGTGTATCATATAACCACAAAACCCAAAATTGGAATACAAAGAATAAACACCACATCATTTAGTATCATCATCATCTATCCTATGGGAATGTGGAACGTGTGGGTCTCAGGTGTGTATCTCTTAGTATGGTTAGTATGTAAATGATGATCAACAATTACAGAGTCTGTTATAGTGATGTCATAAAAACTATCATGACATTATTATGGAATGTTAATAGGTGGAGGTGGAATGTGATGATATTTGTGCACCATACACAGTTGGGTCCGTAAAACATTAGGGCCCTCTAACACCTCATGTGAAACTCATCTATAGTGTTTAGTGAGTATATTAACACCCTCTATATCTACAAAAAAATGACATAATATATTGTCTTTTATACAGAATCCCTTACATAATATCATCTTCAAATATGTAATATATTTTTAATTTGTATTTTTTACTTGGTGAAAATTTAATACATAAAATATTTTTCAAACAAAACATTATTGATTTGGAGAATAATATAATGAATAATATATTTCATCCATACATAATATATTGGACATAATAATTTTTCCTCAAAGCGTTAGTTTTTTAAACTAATAAGAAAATATATTTTTTCGACTATTATAATTGTTAATATATAAGTATATCCTAGGATATATATATTTTTTTGTGAACATGAACCATTACGGAATAAAAATAAATGGTTGACCTGATGTCCATCCCAACATAGAGTTTTAATTTTACCGGGAATTACATGTAGTCTATTCAATACATCACTATCACTAAGAAACAAAATCATTAATGATTGTTAGTGCATCAGTTTTTATTATGACCATCCCCATGATCGATTCTATATCTCAAACATTTTACATTTTCTTTAGTCCATTATATATCATTCTTAATTACGATAGACTATAGTCTACCACATTTCAACAACATATTGATATCAAGTATACACATAGACTACTCTATATGGTTTTTAAAATATAGAAACACCCAATATAAATCCATTTAGATCTACAATAGTTAGCAATAATGACCATATTTTAGATTGTATCAACATATAATTGTGATTATATATTCACCTAGGACCATGATGTAATGACATTGAGGCATGGAAACTGCAACACATGAAATTTTCAACATCCAAAATGTCTCTGCATGAGTAACAACACCAATACCCAACAACTAATACCTATTTCAAGGTTATGAATTTCCCTTACATTGAATGAAAATGATTCTCTATTAACAAATCCTACTAGAAAACTAGAGGCTTAATTACCATGACTTCTATTGTTAATCACAATTAATGTATATATATATATATATATATAATTTAGTACATATCTACTTCAGGACCTCTAGGTCAAATAATTTTTATGTCGGTTCAAGAAAAACAATCTATTAGGGGAGTGGAAATCCTAGATGTCACTATAAAATCTTATATTGAATGATATATGTATATGATGAAAAAACAAATAATTGAGATTAGATATGATATATTAAATATGATTGAAGTGACCTCTGTTGGGACTCGACTAGAACCTGATCACAAGGAAGACCAATTATTTACAAAGGATAATTTCAGTTTTTACCATATTACAGGTTCTAATTATTCTAGGATGCATTGGTAGATTTTTTATATATCTAGGTTTGTATGTAATGATTTCCAAATCTAGTTATCCTCATCGTATTTGTGTTATTTTCATATTGATTTCTCTTTGATTTTTTTCATATTTTTCATACACATACGAGGTTCCCCAAATCACCTAAAAGTGGTATCTCCACCAATAAAAAAATGATTTTGATGATGTAAGGGTTTCTAATTACGCAAATAGTAGTTATTATTTAAAAATGTATGAAATTAATTTCTGATAAATTGTTTCAATTCACTATTTTGGCATTATATATTCATGGTTCACTCAATCGGCACTAAATTCGTCTTATGAATTTAAAATATCCAAACTATAAGAAAACATTTAAACAATAAATTTAACTATCTATTATTTATATGGAATACTTAAATAAAATATTAAATATTAAAATATTAAATGAAAATATATATGATTGATAATATTTTCATGTCTTATTATTCTATCATGTAAAAAATTTATAAAATACAAGATGAAAAATATATATAAAACAAATAAATAATGATCAAACCCTTAAACATCATCCACATAAAAATAATCTTCAAAAACCCATTTAAACACACCAAAAGCATTCAAATCAAAAAACAATATTTTTATTTAGGGAGAGTGGGTCCAGATGATGAGACATACTGTTGGACAAATATTGATTTAAAATGTTCTAGAGAGAGTCCATGGACTCTACCAACATAGTTTTGAGAGATTTATGAAACCCCAATAGGTACAACAGCTCAGCCTGGAATATCTCCACCAACATGACCATTAATTCATCGTCTATAATTTTTGACTTGTAATCTCCTAAACAGATTAATAATAGCTATGTTATTAGGTGTGAAATACAATGAAACACACACAGCCACACACAACCACAACCAAAAACACAATCATGATGTAACGATAGATCATATCCCCTAGATATATCCCATTCAACAAGATATTTTATAATAAAGAATGGATTTAAGGCCTAGTGGGATTAAAAGACCATTAAATTGTCTAAAGTCCCAAGTCTACATCTATGTTTAACTATATCATTTCCCATAGATTCATTCACATGCATACGTCAGATTGCATCATTATCATCCTACATTACTTCTTACCTATGTCAAAACCCATAAGCCCCCTGGGGAAGCTATGAATAAATTCCTGGTCACAAGTAAGTGGATACCAATGGTGATTACCACTCAACCAACTAATAATAATAATAAAATTAATAATTTTCATAGTTGGAGGATCATAAAAACTATAAACACCCATGTACATAGGCACCCAAATTGGTTCCCACAACATCATTCCCAACAAGTATTGACAATATCAAACTGCGGTTATTTAAATAAATTTTAATGGCTTGAAGACCCAATCTCATTAATGGCCTAGAGAAATAGTTTTTTATGGCACTTTTTTTTGTACCATGAGAGATATGACCTATAATCATGCTTGAGAATCCTATAACTTGTCATTCCAGTAGTTAATAGATATGTCGCCACATTCGAGAGTCATTGCACCTATGGAAGTAGTCATGAATGTTTTTGATCCCCCACCAAATTAATTGCATTTTGATGGAACTCAATTCACCAATAAATTCCTCAAAGACATCCCAATGTGCCATGTGGGAGGAGGGATATATGATAAGTGTTAGTACACCAATCTCCATTTTGATTCACCCACTTGATGATGTCATTATTGAAACCCACTACACTGTCGACCTCTTTATCCACTGTATAAGAATGATCCCACTATATTGAGAGTCACATAAAAGGGAAGCCACCCACCATGCATCATATGATTAATGGTTTGTTAAAAAATGTAAACACACAAATCAATATTTTGAGTTCACACACCTGGTACCATTTTCATGTCTCCATTCCTATACCTCCTTTCCTAATGCATAAGACAATGTAATAGTATCATCATGATGAATTGTTCCATATGTATATAAAATATTGTTGATGACCCAAAATTCTAAAATATATGGCATAAAGGACAATTTATGGCTGGAAGGTAATGTGTCCCACAAGCCATTGATGACCAAATGGCCTTGTGGCTCGAAATCCCAATTCAGGTGAACAGTTCTACAACTACATTACCATAATATTAATTTAGTACTACATCGATACTACTAATGTAAAATTTATAATAAACCCCCACACAAGGATTTGATATTGGGTATATGGTATCATATTGCATAATATAAAACACTCTCCTGCTCTCCTTAACAAAAACAAAAACAAAAAAAATGAAAATAATAAAAATAATAATAATAATAGATAGAGGGGATTGCGAAATAAAAACACCAACAAACCCATGCACTGCATGGGGGTAATGCCTTATTAATCCTCACAAGAATTTAAAAACACCCGCTGAACATATTTTGTTATATTTTTAAGCACAAAAGTCCCATGTTCTTTGTGGGCCAAATTACCTAACTTAATTTGGACCATTTAAGTAACATTAAATAGTAGTCCTAATAGCACAGATGATCATTCATCACTATTTTGTTCTACTAGTCAAGATATTCTCTGAACCCACCCGCCTTACTAGAGTCATTTCACATATGGTACTAGTCTGGATCGTTGAATATCCTATGCCAAAGTCTCTACAAATGCTGGGAATCATCCCCTAATCCAGAACTCTCTCATGTTTCAAAATCTGGTTAATTACTAGAACTCAAGCTTTCCACTCCAAATTCCATAGGCCATTAAATAGTAGTAGGGGTGTAATGAATATATTATGAAGACTATACCCCTATTAAAATTTTATAATATAGCATAATTAAAAAATAAAAATATGTATTAGAGTATCAAAAACAATGTAAATAATAAATCATAAAAAAATAATGTAAATGGTGAACGCAATTAAAAAATTAAAATATACCATGTAATACCATGATGGAATGTAACTAATTCCAATTGAAAGTGATTTAAAAAAAAATCAACAAAAAATCAAAATACCCTGGTCCAAGACCCCACATCTATCTCATCTTCATGCTCCATCCCATCCATTCGGAAATAATTAACCACAAGGTCCCATTCCCTTGTCGAAACCTATATCCATGTAATCTAATCATGTACCATGTGGAGACCTGAATATGGTGTATGTAATACTCAGTAGGTCGACACCATTTTTTCTTAATAGAACATGTCTTATAATATGATCATGGAATAACGAAATAAATTGGCCTATTAATTAATAAAAAACATAATTCAAATAACAACCTACTTCGGAACAATTTCCGGATATATACGAGCATATATGACAACCATGAAAACTCATCCACGTTTCATTGACACAATCATATCACTCGGAAATATTAAATATATAATAATTTAAACATAACCAGGCTATGACCAATAATAATTACAATATAGAAGGCCATGTCATCTATATAATCTTTTCAGCATCCCCAGTAAAATCCATTTGTGTATTCATTTCAACATCACCAGAGCAATACCATTTTATACACATATCATTATCTCCCAACCAAGCCCTTTATATAAGTATTTCAATATCAGAAACCCAAGATCGTTATATAAGTATGTCATTATAAATCAAAATAAAATACATAACAATAAGAATAACATATCATTTTATCATAATCCCTGATACTCTACAACTAAACATGCTTTTAAAAGAAATGGAATGTATTAGTGCTAGAACAATACGCTAATAATATCTGCCTTTATCATTGATAATATAAGAATTGATAAAGACATCCCTTTATTATTGAAAAAAAACATTAATAAATGTTAACCTTTCTCAACACATTTCTAAGAACTGATAAAAGGTTTCATTCATTTGCGCATAATTTTCACACTGATAAATGAAACAATTAACTATGCATTATTTTTCTCTCTGAAAAAAGGACCCCTTTATCATTGTGTTTTTAGAACTAATAAAACATTCCCTATATCAATTAATTTTTAGCGCTGCTAAGGTCCAGAATAAAATGTAAAATTAGACAAATAAAAAAATGAGTAAATTAACAAAAATATGAAACAATTTATTAATTAAATAATTGTTGATAAAAATGAATAAATTTCATATACAAATATATAAATTATAAATATTAACAATATGATATATTAGATATAGATATATAAACGGAATATATATAATACAAATAAAATTTAAATTATAAATATATTATTTCATTATTCATTTTTAATGTTGTTTGATTTTTCAATTTATCCACTATCAAAAATAAAGTGTTGCATTTTTTTCCGGTACATATATATATATAAGTTAATTTATTTGTAAACACATACTCACAGAAAAATATATTTATGTAGTATATAGAAACACCTACACCTAATATTTAATAAATTTATTAAAATATTTCTATAATTTTGAATTTAGTAATTACATGATATAGTTAATATATATTTTGTTTTTAATCGGCCAATATTTAAAAATATATCTTTAGGTTATTCATTTTTATATTTTATATTTTAATTTTAAATTTGATAATTTTCTTGTATTTATTTATATTTATTTATTTATTATTTTTCAGTATTTTCAATATGTATTCATCCACTTCAAAATATATATGTATATCTATTTTTTTAATGGCTTATATTTTTTTATAAAGATTATGCATTTTCAAAATATATTTAAAGTGTACCAATTTTGAATTACTTAATTTCACTCATTTTTAAAATGCATGTATTTAAGATTATATATCCTTTAATAACATTAAAAATATATTTTTAAATAAATATTTATAAATAAATATATCAAAAATTCATATTTAATATATTTATATTTATTATAAAAAAATAAATACTAATTTTTAAATATGTATATATATAAGTATAAATATATAATTATTTTTTAATAAGAATTTAAATGATTACAAATAAAAAATTATATATATTTAAATAATTATCAAATTATAATAAATTTATTTAAATAATTTTAATTCTATAATAGTGTTATATGAATAATTATAATTAAAAAACTATTATTATCATTTTTTAGCATTATTAAAATATATTTTTATCAATAGTAATATATGAGTGCTGATAAATATGTCTTTTAGTAGCCTTATAAATTTATCATTGACAAAAGGGATCATTATTAATGCTTTTTTAAAAAGATCTCTTAAAAGTTTCCCCAATCTATTTTAAAAACCATAACCATGACCCACACACTCACAATTCTCAAACTCCCACGGAACTCCTCTGGTGCTGGTGTGAATCCTCTATTTCCCCATGGATTAATCAAGGCTATATCTAATTTATGTTATTTTATTCTCTTCCTCTAACTTTGTTTGGTGTTTTGGGTTATGTGTTTTGTGTTTTTGTGCTATTATTAAACATGAAAAATCATATATATCTTCCTGTGGCTACAAAAATATAATGATTTGTGTTCTTTTTCATTAGTATCCTCTTGCTGGTTTATTATTCTTCTTATCCTTTCATGTGTATTTGTGTGTCCAACCCATTTTTCCCAAGAGAAACTCATATATGGATTACACTTCTCTTGACATTAATATCGAGACCTCTCATCCCCCAAATGTTTTTTCTTAATTTGAATAATATGGGGTTCATTAATCTAGGTAGTTTCTCAAATTTAATTGATCATATATACTAAATTATAGATTCTGAGAGATTAATTATGAGGTTTATAAATTATTTATGGATACCATGTTATGGACCTCCTTTATGGGTGATGAACATATATGGACCAAGGTAAATGAAAACATCCTTAAAGCATTTTTTATTTTGGTTATTCTGTTAAATTGTAAAACCATGAATTGTGTTATTTAGATTAATTATTATTATGAATAAATTTTTATTGAATTTAAAAAAATATTTAATTAATTATTCTTGTTCCATGACTTATTTTTGTGATGCATGATGTGATAGTTTTTTCAACTAATTCATGATTATTATTGTCTGTTAACCATGGGTAACAAGGATTGATGGAGAATTTATTTAGTGAGAAAATTATGCTCAACATATTTCATTAATATTGAATACATTTTATATAGTTGAAAACCATTGGGTAAATTGACATAGAAATACAGAACGTCATATAAAGAGTTTATTTACCAAAACTATGAAAGTTATCCCTGGTTGGATATTTGACCAAGAAAAAAAATGTGAGGTGGGTTATTAATTGATTTAATTATCAAAATAGAGATATAATTAATTCACAGGACAAAAATTATTTTGAAAAGTCATCTAACATGGTGAATATATAGAGAGAGAATCAAAAGTGATTAAAATATACTTTTGATGGTTCAGATCATAATATCTTATAAGCCATGTAATTTTCTTATCGATGTCCAAAATTCACAAAACTGATCTATCATATTTGTTGATATCCTTGAATCATAAATTGAAATTTATACTAATATATTCTTTTATGTAAGGCTATGACATATGACCGACTTATATTTTGGTGGGGAAATATTTATAAGATATTTAATTAATGAATTTGGAATCTTCTTAGAATTGGGATCTCATCAATTTTAAATCATAAGAATCATCATAGATTGATAGAAACACTTATTAAAACACTCAATGAAATAATTTCTACAACATGATGAAACTAACAGTTTCCTGAAGATGGGGATCAATGCTCACAACACTCTTTTATTAATTTTGGTCCATTATAAAGGGATTCAATCCCCCTATTTTAATTAACCCTTTGTTTCATTCAACAAGAAAACCTCTCTTCTAATTTGATCATTTTTTATCACTAGGTAAATGGGATAGCACTACTTCAGTGATCGAGGGTCCTTAAGAATATTTCTATTATTTAAGGCTAGTGTACTCCCCTAAAAGGCTATAATACTTTGGTTTCTACTTCTGTGTTATAAATCAAACATATTCCATTAAAGCATGACGTTTTATTCCCCTAATACTAATTAAATCTATTTCATAAGTGTTTTTAGTTGATTCTATTAACATTTATCCAAGAGATAAATCAGCCCTTTTTTTGGTATTTATCCCTCTAATGACCACATGATGATACCCTAAAACTCATATGTGGTATCAGAGACTTGTTATTTAAGGGAATTTTTTATTAATCTATTAGTTTTTTAAATAAATAATTTTCATATTGTATTATGTCAATATAATATATTATAATGTAAATGATATATTTGTTAACCAATAGCATATTTCAATTATATATCATATGATATGAAATATAGAATATATATGTATTTGAAATATGTTTTTCATACAATTTATAATATCATAAAATATGACTCTATCCATTCTTTGTGTGAATATATAAGATCATAGAAAAAATAAAATATCACCTCAATTGATAAATATGAAAAAATAAATATGAAATCTCATATAATATTTAGTGAGTCCATTCATGCCATATGATTAATTTTTCATTATAGAATATGATTCAGTTGCAGGGATACGTCTCTCCAATATAATATTTTACAACTGATAATATCATTACCAGTAATAAATTATGATATTCCTAGAATTAATTATAGATATAATTCATTATATGTGGAATAATTTTAAATGATAGGAAGCATATATTGTTCCTCTATGATTTATTGTTAATATATCATAATAATAATGTTAGGATTGCATTGAATAGGTTTATTTCTTTTATATTAGTAAAAATATTATAAATCAATATTGAGAATAAGTAGAAAAATTCACCATTTATATTAATGTATGTTATTGGAGTGATATTATGGTGTATTTAAAAAATATCCAAAAATGTAATGTGGGGAATCTATGAGTAGAAAAAGTGTTTTTTATTGTAGGTGGGGAAAGATTCATTTCTTCAAAAACATTATAGTTAATGTATTCCAATGACTCATTAATTTAGGAGAATATTTTAGTGTTTCAATTAGTGTAGTTTCATATGAGAATTTAATCCTTAGAGACTTGATTTTATTCCATATTATAGTGATGGATTGGAATCTATCATTCAATCTACCCTTCCTCTAATCATTGTCTTCCCATAGATCATTGATAACATACCTCTCGAATAGTTATGGGAGGAATTCTAGTTTGAAAGAGGGATTGAGTAGCCACAAATCCATAATTAAGATAGGTAATGTAATCAAGAATATTAGGATGAATTAAATAAAGGCAATTATGTTTAGCTGTAGTGAATTATTGAATTATTATATATCTTTTCGAGACTGTAAAAATTTCATTCATGATTCTTTTAATTGTAGAATTTAATGCACTGAGTGTATTTCATTGATGTTATTCAAGAAAAATTTATTTTTTTACTACATAAATATATAATTAATCCTAAACATGTCAATGATTCCAATCCCAATAAATAATAGACTATTTATAATGAAACGTTGAATCTATTAGGGGATCATCAACCTGTTGATGAAAAAATAAAAAATAAACAAGGATGATGTAGGATCATAGTTTTGAATGAAATTATTAATGTAATAAGTTGTGGTATAAAAATTGAGTATTGTTGGAATCAATGCAGGAAACCTATTTACCACAGCAATTCCACATTCATTAGTTATCATAGGGTCACAATGATAATGAATGTGCTAATAGATATTGAATCATGACACCACATCGAACCAGAAACAAAGATAATCCTTTTGAAATATATAATAGTAATGTTACAATATAAATTCTTTATTTTACTAAAATATTTTATAATAAAACATTAATTTAGTTTCCTTTATTCATTGAAGACATATTTTATATTAGAAGATTCCTATAGGATGTTTTTTTAATGGTCACTGTAAAAACCCATAGAGGCTTCTGAACACTACTTAAAAGATACATCATTGGGATGCTGAGGTGAAAATAAATCCCCACAAACCACATAATTATTCACACATTATAATGTTGTAATCATGGACCCCATTAAATAATCATTTTATGTGCATTATGGTCAATAATATATTATTTTATATTATTTATATTATCCAACATGATTTATAATTTTTAGTTTATGAAACAATAAAATAGTGCAGAAAATAATGAAAATGATTCAAAACCAACATACGCTTATCACAAAGGAAGGATGTGGTATGCTTCATTAGAATATAAATTAGAATTTATTTTAAATAAATATTATAAAGTTTAATTATGAGATACGAAAACCATATATTCCTATTTTTTTATGCAGATTGATGAATTAAAATCTGAAGAGACATCCATCCCATATCATATGCTATGTAAGTAGCATTGTGTGAATAAGGATGGTATATTAGTTGATGAAATACCTAAATTAATATGGGAAGCATTTTTAAGTATGATATAATTGTAATTAGTTCTTATTTAAAAAAATATGACATAAAAATATTTATATTCATATTTTTTATATGGTATAGACATAAGAATAAACATCTTTTGTTTTAGAAGAAATGAAAATATAAATATCTTTGAAGCGACCTGAACAGTATGGTCACATGAGAGGAATAGTTTTTGGAGTCTTTCCATAAACTTTTTTTAAGAGGAAAAAATCACATGAAGATACATATAATATAATGAGATGATTCTAGAGATAAATAGACTCATTGTATGATATTATTATCATGTCTGTTTTTGCAGACCAATGTATATGAAAGGATCAAAGAAAACTGGTCGTATAGGGAAGATCCACAAATTTCTCAAATGATCCCAATATATGTGAGGACATTCATTCCCGCAATTGCATATCTTACCCATGGTAAATAATATTTGCATTATACTTTATCCGAAATTTGAATCAACCAAATTTTGATAACATTATATTTTTAAAATTTTGCAGCGTATATTTTTATCTAATTTTTTATCTTTCAATACCCACATACCTCCATGTTGTGATGGGTAAAATTTATATTATCCCAGGAGAATAGCTACACAATCAACCCATCCCAAAATATCACATAATAGTTAGATATTATAATGGTTGATGCTGCTATTTGTGTATTCATATCATGGTAAACTAATCATATTGAGATACACGATGTACATATTAAAAACAATTTTTATTATAAAATGTAAAAATTGATGATTAAAGTTCTTAAGTGATGTATGATATTTTAAGTAGATAAACTGAATGAGAAATGAAGCATTAATGAAGAAAATATATTGAATCGACCATGAAAAAAACATCCTTATGAGAGTAACTTCTCACCACTTGTTCTGGAGAAATATCTATTATCATTACAACATCATTCGATTACCATATTTAATGATAAAACTATGTGTTACATTGAATATGAAGAAATCCTATATGGAGATTCCTTAACATACATAATTGGTCTCAAGACTCTAATTAATATTCACAAGCATGAATGGTTGGTTATCTCATTTGTGAATTCATACATAAGGTACATTATCATAGCATGTATGTCCAAATAGTGATATAAATATGTTTTTTATAGTTAATAGATATTTATATATTTTATATGTGTTAATAATAAAAATATTTAATGTGAATATCCTGTGAATATCGATTTGGATTCATTAATCCATGTATCATTTCTATGATTGAATTTACTTCGGATGAGGATAAAATTGGAATGAAAAAATTCATGTCACTAAAAGATTTTAATAAAAAATATTCAGATGATAGATTGTTTTTTATTATTAAAATTAATGTGTAAAAACTAATGTCTAATCACAAAAATTATATTTTTAGTTTTTTCAATACGTAATTTGTATTTTTTTAAGGAGCACTGGATTTTGATAGGAGTCAACATAGACACTCCAATTATTTATATTCTGGATTAAATGTAAGGATTTTCAACCAACAAACCAAATATGATGTGTATTGTGAATATGTAATACAATACAATGTAAATTTTATCAATAACCCACAAATTATATTTTTATCCTATGTTATAATGATAATTTTGTTATGATTTGACAGTCGCAAAATACTGGCTAGATCATGGAATGAATTTGATGTCTAAAATGATAAATCATGAGAATTATTACAAATTTTATCAAATTATGGTATATACTTAATGATTTAACTACCATGACCTTTCTATACAATTTAATTATTTTGGTCAAAGATTCTGTGGTGTTCAAAACATGATTAATCAATTGATTATGGATATTATGTTTGAAAGTTTATGATATAATTCATCAAGATAGAAAATACCAGCATCAGCCAATATGTAATTTCTAAAGATAATTACATTTTAATTTAATATAATTTGTAATCTTTTATTTTTCTATAATTTTTCAGAACTATCAATATTACAAACTAGTGAATTACTAAAAATAAGAAATAAATTTGTTTAGAGATGAGAGGGAAGTGTAATTTTTTGTCAGAATGTTTGATGACCACATATTTAGGTAATTGATTACTATATGTGTGATGCAGTATGATTTATGGACTTCAAAAGATATTTGGGTATTGATGAATCAGTGTTAGAAAGCTTTTATATTATTCTTGATCTATTTCTCAACAAGAAGAACAATTAGTGAAATCAATTTTTTTAAAATAATTGTATCACCCCTAGTTTTTTTGAGAAATATAATTTTAAATTTCATTTATGTATTATGTTGTACATTAATCCAAGATTAGATTTAACTATATGCAACACTATATTAGCTTATAGAATAATTAAACACTATTCTTGGCTTGTGTTATAAGCAAGAGAAACCATCCAAGATAGCGTATGTTGTACGCAATACCATGTCTCACTAAACAACCATATATTATTATGAAATAGTCCTTACGAACAATACAAACTACATTTTAAATTTTATTACTTAATATTTCATCTAACTCATATTCTAAAAAAATGTATGAGAACAAAATAATTTTTTCTAGTAATATTAGTATTTTCCAAAAAAATACACTTTCACCACCTTTTGATTGAGAGGCAACTTTAAATCTAGTTTTGACTTGTTTATAAGTTCAATTAGATAAAATTATCTTATTAAATTCAATAAAGATAAAAAAAATTACATTGGATAAATATTTAATATTTTTCTGTCAACATACATATTTTGATGAATAGTAAAAATACGACAATTGTTTTTAAAAAACAACTTTTTTCATCAAGATAAATTATATTGTTAAACTATAAAACATAATGGTTTTAAAGTATAAATAGAATATATTTTTACACTTTAATAAAATGTAAGTCATTATCATTAATTTTAAATTGAATTCATAGGTAAAAACATTTCAATCTTTGGAAATGTAATAACTTTTAAAACCTGTTTTCATAATAATGGGAATAATTTTAAATTAATTAATGAAATATCCATGTTTGGAATTTTTAAAAATGGGCTTTATATATGAATTCAATGTGTTCAAAATATATTAATAGGTTACTTTTATTTTTTTGATATTATGAATAGTAACTATGATAATTTTTTTAATACATTTAAAGGTAAAACGGGTAATTAAGGATAAATATGAAGTAATAAATTTACCATAACAACTTCCAAAATTATATTCGATGAATAAAAGTTGACCCATATCACCTAAGGGTCGGAATAGAATATTTTCATGGACTTTTGACCCTGAAAATGATGTAATTATTATTAAAACCAACGAATGTGACAACATGACACTCTATTATATTTTATAAGAGTAATAATTTTAATTTAGTGGTAAACTTCATAAAACATCGATCATAAATAGTCAACAGAAATCTAATAAAATTATGTACATACTGTGTATTTATTTATAATTTTTAGGAATTAAATAATTATCATTAATGGTGACACAGTAGTAATGTAGAAATTATTTTTTTGATTGTAATATCAAATAAATGGTTTAAAATTTTTTAAAATAAATAATATATAAAAAATTTAATATGATCCACGAATTTTATAGAAAAATATGACATGTTATTAATCTATTTAAATTTTGTTTCCAATATATACTCATTGTGTATTTTATTTAAATTCAAAAAAATCAGTGTGTCAAAATTTACAGTATTGTCATTTTATAAAAAAAAACATATTATTAAATTGTTTAAAAATCACAAAAATCATTAAAAATAACAAATTGAAATTTACATGGTCGAAAAATTCATAATTTATCCAGTGATGGACAATTCACAACACATATTTAATTATTTATAACAATTTTAAATTTAGAATATTATTAGCATAAATGAAATTAAATAGATTAAATAACTATAAATCAAGTTGATAAGGATTAAAATAAATTCCCAACATGTCTAAATAATATTGGATGATGATAATGAAACCCTATGACATTTCAACTTTTATTATGAAACATTCTGGAAGATTATATGTGGGGTTTTGGTTTATTATAAATAAATATTTTAGAGGTTTCCAAAAGTGCCCCTCTCCTCTCTTATAAAAGGGAACCGCCTCCCTCTCCAATTAACAACATTTAGAGCCTTCACGCTTGGCCAAAACCAATCCATTTAGATTCTCCACATCCCTATAAACATACTAAATGTATTTTTATTCTTCAAAGACCATCTTTAGTTCCATAAGAGGAGGATTGGAAGAGGCCCATCAAAGAAGAGGTAATATCCATTACCAATTATTTCAAAGTTATTTTATCTTCTACTTCCTATTATTTATTTTTTCATTATAAAGTAATAAAATCATTTTCAATCATATAATTATATACTATTATAAATATAAAACAACCCAATTTCACCTTCTATCAATCCTACAGAAAACGAAATCATCGAACGTGCCTACGTACGGAATACCATTTCCACGCTATGGTGTAACCTCTATTCCACCACCACCTTACTTGGATGGTTATAATGGTGTAAAGAATAAATATATACAGTTATTAAACATGATACTAATTCTGGGATATTATATCATCCACTCAAATACCATTCAATAATTATAGGAATGATATCATCGCTCGTGCGTATGCACGGATAACCATCTCCATGGCGTGATGAGATTCATTCATCATGTTAACAATTCAAGAATTATTATAATGTATATATTGAATAATAATGAAATATATTACATAATAATGCTACTAGATTTATATATATATATATATATATATTTCATCTACTTACTTACATTCTAGTCAATAAAGAAAGGAAACAACGTTCATGAGTACGTACGACCTACCGTCCACATGAACGTTGTATTTAATTCCATTTATCGATCAATTATATATATATTCTAAATATATATTATATATAAATCATGTTTTACATTTTTTAAGTAATTAATCCTGATCTAATTAATCAAATAAATAATTATAAGTCAAAACACATATGATAAATGAAATGATTTTACCCAAAACACTGCTTTAACATGGAATTGACAAATGAATGTGTAATATAAAGTCATAAATGAATTATATATGACATCATTAATTTAATTATGGTTCTGAAACAAGTTAATAATATCTTTAAACCAACCATACAGGAGTCTCAGACACATACAAAATAAATTGGACATAAAGTAAGGTATAATTATTCCAATCTCGTTCTTAACCGATATTGTTTAATCATATGTCTTTACTCGGTTTATATTTATCATCATTGTCCTTGTTTTCAAAAAACGTTTCCATAAATTATTTACTATTCTTCCATGTTTTTAAAGTAATTTTTATCCCTTTTTTACTTTTACTACACTGAATGGATGGAATCTTTTTTTTGTTTAGTATACGATGTAATTGTTGAATTTCTCAGAAAAAGTACGAGGAAATTTTTTTTTAAACTTATACTATGTGAATGGAATTTTATGGTTTCATAAGACATTTTTTCACTGAATATTCATTTACAATATTTCCTGATTATTTTCAACAAAATACATTTCTTTTAAAATTTCATTGCATTTTGAGAAAAGAAAATGATTTTGAAGAAGAAAGGATAATTTCCTCAATAATTCATTTCAAGTGTTTTATCAAAACAATTTTTAATCTATAATGACATTTTTTAGTATTTTTATGTTTCAAGTATAATGTCTCTTTTATTTACATGCTTTTATTTTTTCTTCTGATGAAATTATATCTATTTGTTTTATATGGATTATGTTATGATGGGAAGATTTTTTTGAAACCCATATTATTCTTTGGGTTATGATGAATGATTTATCTTTATTTTTGAGCACAAATAAGAAGGATTTTATTATGATATGGGATTGACCTATATCTCCCTCCAATGCATTGGGTAAATATTTATATCTCATTGGATAGACATGGCTGGAATGGAATGTAAAATCCATTTCAGTTATACAGGGCGGGAACGACAAGTAAACCTGGTTCAGTAATGGAAATTGTCTACTATGATGGTATTGGAAGCAATGTCTTGGCTACTATGGAAATAATTACATGTTCATAATGGTTTTCAATATTTACACGTTTTATTCCCATGCTATTTTATCATGATAAATTTTCCAATTTGATATATGGCTTATGGACTACCAAGGTTTATGTCATTACTCATGATTTTGATGTTTTATGTTCATGTTTTTATGTTCAAATGTTTATGGATTGTGTTATGTTCTCTATACATACCTTTATTGATAATTTGAGATCAACCTTGTTATGTTTTCTTCTCCCCAAGGAATAATGAATGGTTTTATGTATGAAAACAGAAGGGGAAGATAATTATGGGAGATTTTGAAGATCTTTCACCATTATTAGAAGATTATGTTCCTAGTTTCGAAAGACACTAAACAAATACAGTCTTTTGGCCTCTATTTTTGTCTTGTTCTAATTATTCATAAAAATCAATGTAATGTCTATGTATGTCATGATTTGGGTCTCTATACTTTGTATAAGAAAAAGGTTTAGTCAACCTTTGGAAACTAGGATGTTAATACTTTAGTGAGACCCCTAGAGATATATCAAAGGAATGTCTAGGGATGTCTCCAAGGATAAGAATAATTATATATTATAGTCCTAAAATTATGGTAATGATCTTATAATTATATCTAAGATGTTTTATATTGAAGATACACCACCTTTATTTTTTTCATATAATTATTTTAGTGTCTCACACATTTATTTTTGGGGTTTAGATGATGGTTGGAACACAATGGAACTGTGTTGATCAATGTAATGGAAAATGAAATGATTGTCCTCCTAAACTAACCAATGTTATGGGAGATGGAGTGAAAAATATTATTGTTATACTTACACAAGATATGAATCATTCTGGGATTCAAATTGAGAAGAGTAGGAAACAATATTCTATCGAGTCCTTCATTAGACAACCACCACCTTCTTTCTGTGGGTCTTTTGAACCACTTGTTGCAGAACAATGGATCATTACCATTGAGAAGCTATTTTACATACATCGATGAACAGAGAATGAAAAGACCATTTTGGTTGTTTATCAGTTAGAAGGTGAAGCATACATGGGGTGGACAGTCATTATGAATACAAGTCCCCAAGATGAAATGTAATCCAAGGAATGGGATAAGATCATGAACTGGTTTTTAAAAATTTAATTCTCTCGTATTCTTTGAACAAAGATGGAAAAGGAGTTCCATGAGCATAAACAAAAGGACGGTGAATCTGATGGTTTATACGAGGAAAATTTTACAAGGCATGGAAGGTATGCATCTAGATTTATCATCCAACCTGAATGTAAAGTTGATTGATTCATATGTTGCTTAAAACCATGTCTTCGAAGGGAATTATATATAAGATACTTCAGTACCTATAAAGAAATTGTGCTTTGTGCTATCATGGTAGAACTAGAAGTTGGTGTTACATATCCATCTCAGGGTTTTGAAAAGAAAATAAATATGGATTTGAAGAAAAAATCACAAAACATTTGTGGTAAGAAGATGTATGTTTCTTTATGCTAAATGTGTGGAAAGATTCATGTTGGAGATTGTCATAAAAAGACTTGAAAATGTTTTAATAATGGAAAATAAGGTCATCGAGAAGCTGAGTATTGAAGTAATGGGAATATGTAAAATACTACAGAGAATGCACCACCAACACTTCAATGCTACAAGTGCAAGGATATGGGGTATAATTATAACCAGTTCCCTAATCTATGGGTTAATGATGATCAACATCGACTAACTCTTAAGGAAAAGGATAAAGGGAAGTCACATGAGATCACTTTTGGTGATGATGAGTTTGAAAACGATGTGGTGTAATGATTAAGTGTTTGTGTAATGAGATTCCAAAATAATGTTCTAGAATCTCATTTATAGTATCCTGGAATATTGGAATCTATATTTATTGGTTTATTGTGGTTCTTAAAAATTTTATGGTACTGGTAATGAAGAAAAGTAATAGAAATATTTTTGGAAAGAAGATGATATGCACATAAAGAAGGGATAAGGAGAAAATAATATGTTTCATAGTATTAATGAGCTCATGGCCGATATAAGGACAAAGTGGCATTATGGTTTGAATATATAGAAAATTTGGGATTATGGAATGTGGAAAGAGTTAAATTTTGACAGCATTCATGTTCTCACTAATGTTCTATGGTAATTCATGATTCAATAGAATACTTGATTAAGGTATTAAAATGTATGTAATATGACCAACAAGATATATCTTATGATATATGGGGGATAAATGATGGTAATCAAATGCTTGGTATATGTACTTTTTAGTAATCATTTTATTTATACAGTGAGATTGGATAGAGGTATTTGGGATAATCCTACATAATGTAATGGATTAGGTTTTACATCAGACAGTATTGTTTATGTTTAGAATTTTTTTATATTTCTTCAAAATTGTTATAATAGTATAGTTTTATAATAATGAAAACCCATAAGATGGGCAAAAACCCATCTCATCGAACAAGGATGTTGAAATCAAATCCATAACTGAAGTGTGACAGACCTTTACTTAACAAATCTTAGAAATATAATTCTATTTTTGGGGCCATATATGATTAATCGCACCATATATGGAATTATGTATATTTATTAACATTTTCTATCCTTATGGAATGACCTATCATTCAATATCATGATCTGATAACATTTCACGAATGAAAAATTCAACTTCATTTATTTAAATAAGAGATGAAGTGGAAATAGTTCATGGAAAGTCAAATGATTTTATTACACTGAAATCAAGTATGTATTTATCCTTATGAAAAAATTAATCAACATTAATGAAATGATCTTGAAACCCCAAAATGTTGTCCTAGTACACTCATATCCGATGAATCAGATGGTACAGTAGATCATCAGAAATTTATCACCTTGTGGTTGTTGGATTTTTCATAGCCATATTCTCTACCACTTTCCATAAGAACATGATGGTTAGATTTCTCCTCTATATTCATGTTTTCACCTATGTTTCCTTATGTGGAAACCAATTTATGAGTTAATTTGGGTAACCATTATGTTTCTTACATTACATTTTAATATTATGTTTTAGTATTCGTTTTTACGATGTGGGTTTTTATGAAAGAAACTTACATGAAGTGAACGATTTATAACCCTGATTAATTTTGAGGGAGAAATACATTTTAAGGGAGGTAGAATGTAAAACCCCAAGATTATATGAGAAATATTATTTTTAATTTTTCTATATCTTCTGATGTACGCTACACCATGATTAGATTGCTCTATACACTACACCGTATTATCTTGTAGTACATGCAAACACTATTCTTGGATTGTGTTGCACGCAAGATCAACCTTCCTCAATAGCCTATGGAGTTCGCAATACCAAGTTTCCCTATACAAATATATATTGTTATGAACTAGCCATTATAAATTTTATTAACTATTATTTTATTTTTATTACATAATAATTAATATTAAACAAATTGTTGAACATGGTATGAGAAAAAAATAATTTTTTTGTGTAAAATATGTATTTTTTTTAAAAAAAATTACAGTTTTTCTGCATTTTGATGGAGCACACACATTAAATCTATTTTTTAACACTTTATAAGTTTAAATAAAAAAATAAACTTATTATTGCAATAATTATATAAAACTTTACGGGGGATAATTATTTTACATTTTTCTATTAACTTTCATATATTGATGAATAATAAAAATACACTAAATTTTTCTCAAAAACAAATTTTTTCATCAAGATAATTTATATAGTTAAATTATAAAATATAGTAGTTTTAAAAATAAATAGACTATATTTTTTACAATTAATATAATTTAAGTCATAATCATTAATTTTACAATGAATTAATAAGTAAAAACATTTCAATCTTTGGCGATGTCTTAAATTTTACGACACATTTTCTTAACAGTGAGATTAATTTTTATTTAATTACTACAAAATCTGTGTTTTGAAATTTGAAAAATATATTTCATATTTGAATTCAGTGGGTCCAAATTATGTTAATAGGTTACTTTTATTTTTTGATATTATGAATAGTTATTATGGTTATTTTAATTTAATATAGTTAAAGGTAAATCTGGTAATGAAGGGTAAAAATAAGATTATAAAATTACTATAACATCTGCGAAAATTACATTGGATGAATGAATGTTTACCCATATAACATAAGGGTCGGAATAGATTCATTTCATAAACATTTTACCATGAAAATGATGTAATTATTATCAAAAACCAACGAAAGTGACCACATATCACTCTCTTATATCTTATAAGTGTACTAATTTTAATTTATTGATAAACATCATAAAACATCGAACAAAAATAGTCGCCAGAAATAAAATAATATTATCTAGATATTTTGAATTTATTTTTAATTTTATATATTACATAATTATCATTAATGGTGACACAATTGTAATATAGAAATTATTATATTAATTAAAATATCAAATAAATGGTTTAAATAATATTAAAATAAATATTATATGAACTATTTAATGTGCTGAACGAATTCTCTAGATAAATATGACATGTTATTAATATATTAAATATTTTTTTCGAATATATCCTTTATTTAGATTTTATTTAAATTCAAATAAATTAATAGTGTTAAAATTGACACTATTGTGATTTTATAAAAATAACATATTATTAAATTGTTTAAAATTCACAAAAATATTTAAAATTTATAAATTGAAATTTATATGGTAAAAAATGTCATAATGTATCTAATTATTAAAAATTAAGAACACATAAGTCATTATTTATAAAAATTTAAAATTTAGAATATTATTACCACAAATAAATTTTAATTGATTAAATAAGGATAAATCAATTTGATAATGTTTAAAATAAATTACCATCATGTATAAATTTTATTTGATGATGCGATTAGAACCCTATATCTTTTCATTATTCAATTTTAATGCTTTTGGAATTTTTTAATTGGGGTTTGGGTTTATTATAAATTAATATTTTAGAAGTTTCCAAAAGTTCCCCTATCCTCTCTTATAAAAAGGCACCTCCTCCCTCTCCTCTTCATAAATTTTGTGCCTTCATGCACTACCAATCCCTCTCTATTACTTTTCTCCTCCTCCCTGGAAAGAGCCTAGAGGTCTTCGTCTTCTTTAAAGACCAACATTAGTGCCCTAAGAGGAGGTTTAGATGAGGGGCGTCAAAGAAGAGGTAATATCCTTTACCGATTAATTCTAATTTATTTCTTCTTCTACATCATCTTCATTATTTGTTTTCATAATAAATTAATAACATTAGTATCAATAATATTATGATATGTTATTATAAATATTAAACAACCCCATTTCACCTTCTAACCATCCTATGTAAAACATAATCACCGCGCGTGCATATGTACAGAATATCTTCTCCCCGACGTTGTGTAATCTGTTTTCCACAACCACCTTACTTGAATGGGTATAATGGTGTCATGAATAACTATATATTATTATTTTTACATGATACTAACTTTGTGATACTCTATCATCCACTCTAATACCATTCAATACTTATGGGAATGATATCATCGCTCGTGCGTTTGTACATATTACCGTCTCCACGACACGATGCGATTCATTCTTCATATTTACTATTGAAGAATGATTATAAAGTACATATTGAATAATAATGAAATATATGACATAATAATGCTTCTGGATTTATATATATGTATATATATATATATATTATTTACTTACTTACATTCTAGTCAATAAGGAATGGAAGACAACATTCATGCATATGCACGGTCAATCGTCTCCATGAATAGTGTATTTCAATCCATTTATTGATCCATTATATATATTCAGAATATATATTATTTTTAAATCATGCTTTACATCCTGGAATTATGTTATCATGATCTAAGTAATAATATGAATATTTTCAAGTCAAAACATGGATGATAAATTAAACGATTTTACCAAAAACACTGCTTTAACATGGAAATCGAAAATGAACGTGTAATATAAAGTCGTAAGCGGATCATATATGATATCATAAATATTATTATTGTTTTGTTACAAGTTAATAATATGTTTAATCCAACTATATAGAAGTCTCGAACACATAAAGAAGAAATTGGACATAAGGTAAGGGATAATTATTCCAATCTCATTCTTATCCGAAAATGTTTATTCGTTAGTATTTATTGGGGTTATATTCATCATCAATGTCCATGTTTTCAAAAAATATTTTCAGAAATATTTTTACTATTATTCCATGTTAGTTTAATGTCATTTTTAATCATTTTTTATTTTTACTACGATGAATGGAAGGTATCTTTCATTTGTTTACCATACAATGTACTTCTTGACATTTCCAGAAAATGCATGAGGGGAATGTTTTTCTATCTTATACGATGTGAATGAATTTTTACTATTACACAACTCCTTATTTTCCTAATGTTTCCTCTAAAATATTAATTTATTATATCTTAAAAAATACTCTACTTTTTAAACAGCCTGGCATTTTGAGAAAAGAAACTGATTTTGAAGAAGAAAGAATATTTTCTTTTAGAATTCATTTCAAGTGTTTTATAAAAACTATTTTAAGTGAATGTTGACATTATTTAGTATATTTATGTTTCAATTATAATGTCTCAATTATTTACATGGTTTTATTTTTATTATTATTAAATTATATACATTTTTTATATAGATTCTGTTATGATAGAATGTTGTTTATGAAACCCATATTATTATTTAGGTTATGATGAACGATTTATGTTTATTTTTGGGCACACATAATAATGATTTAATTATGAGATGAATGAGACCTATATCTCCCTCCAATTCTTGGGTTAATTTTTTATATCTCATGAGATAGATGTGGCATGAATGCAATGTAAAATCTGGTTCAGGAATACAGGGTTGGAACACCAATTAATCCTGGTTCAGTAATTGACATTGTCCACTATGATGGTCTTCGCAATAATTCCTTGGATTCTATAGAAATAATAACATGGTCATAATAGTTTTTCACAATTAAATGTTTTATTCCAATTCCATTTTTTCATGATTAATGTTCTTTTATTATCTATGCCTTATGTACTCCCATGATTAATGCCATTACTCCTGATTTTGACATTTTATGTTCATGTTTATAGGATGAAATGATTATGGATTGTTTTATATTCTTTGTGCTTACCCTTACTGATCATTTGAGCTCGACCTTGTTATGTTTTCTTTTCCAGTGGATATAAAGAATTGTTTTAGGTATGAAAATAAAAGGGGATGAATTTTCTGAGGGATGTTGAAGATCTTTCACCATGATTAGAAGAATATGTTCTGAGTTTCCAATTTCACCAAACAAATATGGTCTTTGGGAATCTGTTTTCGTCATGTATTACATATACCCCAAATGTAATGTATTGTCCCTGTACGTCATGCTTTGTGTCTCTATAGTTGGTATCAGAGTGAAGATTTAGTCAAACTTTGGAAAATATGATTCGAAATCTTTTGTTAGATCCCTAGAGATATTTCAAAGGTATGGGTATGGATGTCCCTATGGTTAAGAATAGGTAAAGGTTATAGTACTATAAATATAGTAATGATCTTAAAATTAATCCTAAGTTGTTATATATTGATGATATCACCCCTTTAATATTTGGTTTTCCTAGCATGATTTTTCCCTCTCACACTATTCTTTTTGGGTTTTTGATGATGGTTGTAACTCGAAGGAACCATGTAGATAAATGCAATAGACAATGAAATGATTCTCCTCCTGAACTAAAAAATGTTATTGGAGATGGAGAGAAAAAATATTATTACTATATTTACACAAATATGAATCATTCTAGGCTTACAAATGGGCAGAGAAGGGAACAATATTCTATTGAGTCCTTCATGAGGCAACATCCACCTTCTTTCAGTGGGTCTTCTGATCACCTTGTTGTTGAACAATGGATCAGTACATTGAACATATATTTTACATAAATCACTTTTCATAGAATGAAAAAGTAATTTTTGTTGTTTATTAGTTAGAATGTGAAGTAGACCAATGGTGGACTCTAACTAAGAATACTAGGTCTGAAGATGAAATTGAATCCATGGAAGGGGATGAGTTTAAGAACATGTTTTTCAATAAGTACATATCTCGTATTATTTGAAAAAAGATGGAAAAGTATATACTCGAGCTTTACAAAAAGGATGTTGAATCTGTTGCTATATAAAAGAAAAATTTTACAAGGCATGAAAGTTATGCATCTGGCTTTATCATCCAACCTAAAAGTAAATTTGATCGATTCTTTACTGTCTTAAAACCATGTCTTCGAATGGAATTAGCGATAAGAGACTTAATTAGCTATGAATAAATTGTGATTTTTGCTATCAAGGTATAACTGGAAGTTGGTTTTACATATCCATTTCATGGTTTTGAAAAGAAACGAAATATGGAGTTCATGGAAAAATTTCATTACAATGGTAAAAATAAGATTAATGTTTTTATGCTCTATGTGTGGTAAGAATCATGGTGGAGATTGTCTTAAAGGGACAAGAAAATATTTTATGTGTGGAAAAGTAGGACATCGAGCAACTGAGTGTCGATGTAATGGGAATAAGGTATCTAAGGATGTGAATAGAGAAATGACTATAGAGAATTCACCAACAACACTTCAATGCTACAAGTGCAAGGAAATGGGGCATTATGTTAACCAATTCCCTAATCCAAGAATTAATGATGATCATCATCAACAACATCTTAATTCAAAGGAAAAAAGGGATGTCACATGCGATCACTATTGGAAATGTAGATTATAAAAATGATGTGGTGTAATGATTAATAGTTAATTTAATGGGATTCCAAAATAATGTGGTGTAATCTCATTTATATATCTTGGAATATTGGAATATCTATGTACTGGTTTATTGTGGTTGTCAATAATTTTTTGGTACCGATAACCATGTAAAGTTATAGAAATATTTTTTGGAAAGAAGTAGATATTACCATAAGGAAGGGATAAAGAGAAAATAATATAATTGATTGTATTAATGTTCTCATGGATGATATAAGAAAAAAGTGACAATATGGTTTAAATATATATAAATTTGGAGATTTTGTTATGTGGAAAGAGTTAACCTGTGAAAACATTCTTGTTTTCACTAAGGTTCTCTGGTAATTCATGTTTTAAGCGAATGCATGATTAAGGTATTCACATGATTGTAATATGACCAACAATCTATATCTTATGATATATGGGGAATAAATTATGGTAATCACACGCTTCGTAGATGACGTTTTTAGTAATTTTTTTCTTTATTCTATGATATTGGATCGAAGTATAATTGATAAGCCTGAAGAATGGAATGGATTATGTTAACCATTATATAGTATTGTTTAAGGCTAGAAAATTTTGATATTGTTTCTAAAGTTTTATAATATTATTGTTTTATAAAAAACATAGCATGTAGGACGGGTGACAACCAATCACATCAAACAAGGATTCAGGAATCGAACCCACAAATGAAGTGAAATATGCCTTTATCGCCTACCACCGGCCTATAGGATTTCCCTAGATTTTTGAAATTAGTTTTATTTTATTATGTGTTATGACATAAGAAGTATACGTCCATTTATGGAGCCATATATGATTAATGTCACCATATATGGACTTATGTATATTTAATTACTTTTGCTAACCTTATGGGATGTCCTATAATTCAATCGCATGATCTTCTCACACTTCAGGATAGACAAACTCAACTTCATTTAATTAAATATGAGATGAAGTGGAAATTTTTTATGGAATGATCAATAATGATATTACACTAAAATCAAGTATGTATTTATCCTTATGAAAAAAATCATCAACAATATGGAAATGAACTGGAAAAACTAAAATGTTGTCATAATACCCTCAAATCCAATGAATCTGATGGTACCTTAGATCATCACAAATTTATGGCTTTTCGGTTGTTGGATTTTTCATAGACATGTTCTTTATCACTCTCCATCAGAACATGATGGTTAGATTTCTCATCGATATCCATGTTTTCAACTATGTTCTCATATGGTGAAACCTAGTGATTAGTTAAATTGGGTAACAGTTACGTTTCATACTTTACTTTTTAACATTATGTTTTAGTATTCCTTATTACGATGTGGGTTTCTAGGAATGAAACATACAAGTAGTAAATGATTTATAACCCTGATGAATTTTGATGGCGAAATTCATTTTAAGGGGGGTAGAATGTAACAACCCGAGATTTTATGAGAAATATTCTTTATAATTTCATTGATTTCATGTGTTGTGCGCTTCACCAAGATTAGGATGCGCTATACACAGTACCGTATTATCTAGTAGTATACGCACACACTATTCTTGGCTTGTGTTGCACGCAAGAGCGACGTTCCACGATAGCCTATGTTATACACATTACCGAGTTTTACTAAACAATGATATGTTGTTATGAACTATCCATTATGAATAGTATTAACTACATTTTTAATTTCATTAAATATTATTTCATCTAACACATATTCTAGAACCTGGTATGAGAACAAAATAATTATTTTTGGGTAAAATAAGTATTTTACCAAAACAAAACAGTTTTGTCGCCATTTGATGGAGCACCCATTTTAAATCTATTTTTTGACATGTTTATAAGTTCAATTAGCAAAAATAAACGTATATAAAAATTTATTTTGGATTTTTTTTTTATTTTTCTATTAACTTTCATATTTTGATGAATAGTAAAGATACATAAAATTTTTCGTAAAAACATCTTTATTCATCATGATAATTTATATAGATGAATTATATGAATTAATAGTTTTAATGTATAAATAAAATAATTTTCTTTCCTTAAATATAATTTAATTCATAATCCTAAATTTTACATTGAATTCATAGATAAAATCATTTCAATCATTGACAATGTTTTAACTTTTAAAACATGTTTTCATAACAACCAGATTAATATTAAATTAATTACAGATATATCTATGTTTTGAATTTTGAAATTTTGATTTCATATTTGAATTCATTGGGTTCAAAATATGTTAATCAGTATCTTTTATTTTATTTTTTTATATTATGAATAGTAACTATGGTAATTTTTATTTAATACAGTTAAAGGTAAATCCGGAAATTAAGGGTAACAATAAGATTATAAAATTACCGTAACACCTGAAAAAATTCTATTAGATGTATAAAAGGCGGCCCATATCACCTATGTATCGGAATATATTTATTTCATGGACTTCTTAACATGAAAATGATGTAATTATTATTAAAAAAAAGTGAGAAAATGTCACGCTCTTATATCTTATAATTGTAATAATTGTAATTTAGTGATAAACTTCATAAAACATCAAAAATAAATAGTCAAAAGAAAGATAATATAATAATATACCTCATGTGAATTTATTTATTATTTTTAGGGAATAAATAATTATTATTAATTGTGACACAATAGTAATATAGAAATTACATTATAGATTAAAATATCAAATAAATGGTTTTAAAAATATGAAAATAAATATTATATGAAAAAATTAATGTGAACAACGATTTTTATAGATAAATATGGCATGTTATTAAAATTGTAAATATTTTTTCGATATATATCTTCTGTTTGTATTTTATTTAAATTCAAATAAATAAATAGTGTCAAAAGAAACACTATTTTCATTTTATAAAAATAACATATTATTAAATTGTTTATAAATAACAAAAAAAATTATAAATTATTTAGTTAAATTTATTTGGTCAAAAATGTCATAATATAACAAATTATATTAAATTCATAACACATAAGTCATTATTTTTAACAATTTAAAGTTTAGAATATTATTACCATAAATAAAATTTAATAGATTAAATAAGGGTAAATCATGTTGATAAGTTTTAAAATTAATTTCCAACATGTCTAAAATTTATTGGATGATGAGATTAAAACCTTATCTCATCTTATATTTGAATTAGAATTATTTTAGAAGTTTTAATATGGGTTTTGGGTTTTTAAAAAATTAATATTTTAGAGGATTCTAAAAGTGCCTCTCTCTTCTCTTATAAAAGGGAACCACCTCCCTCTCATCTTTACAACATTTTGAGCCTTAAATCTCTTCCAAACCATATCCATTTTTCATCTCCACTTTTCTAGAAACATTATAGATGCCTTGGTCTTCGTCAAAGGTTGTATTTAGTGCCCTAAGATAAGGTTTAGAAGAGGCGCGTCAAAGAAGAGGTAATATCCTTTACCGATTCTTTCCACATTACTTATTCTTATACTTATTATTATTTATTTGTTTCATTATAAATTTATAACATTAGCATAACTCATATACTGAAATGTCATTATAAATATGAAATAACTCCATTTCACCTTCTATCTATCAAATAGAAAACAAAATCAGCGCGCGTTATATCGTACGGAATACGTTCTCCATGCCGTGGTGTAATCTATTTTCCACCACCACCATACATGGATGGGTATAATGGTGTAAAGAATAACTATATATTGTTTTCTAAACATGATAATAAATTTGAGATATTCAATCATCCACTTCAATACCATTCGATAATTATGGGAATGATATCATCGCTCGTGCGTATGTACGGATTACCGTCTCCACGACATGATGCGATCCATTCTTCATGTTAACTATTAAAGAATGATTATAAAGTATATATTGAATAATAATGAAATATATGATATAATAATGCTACTGGATTTATGTATACATATATATATTCCATCTACTTACTTCCATTCAAGTCAATAATGAAATGAAAACAACGTTCATACGTACGTATGGTCTACCATCTCCATTAATGGTGTATTTCATTCCATTTATCGATCTAATATATATATATATATTAGAATATATATTATATATAAATCATGTTTTACATTCTAGAATTATGTAATCAAGATCTATGTAATCATATGAATAATTATAAGTCCAAAAACGGATAATAAATTAAACGATTTTAACCAAAATGCTATTTTAACATGGAATTGACAATGAACGGATAATATATAGTTGTACGTGAATAATATATGATATCATAAATATTATTATGGTTTTGTGACAAGTTAATAATATTTTTAAACCCACTATACAGGAGTCTTGGACACATATAAGAGAAATTGGACATAATGTAAGAGATAATTTTTCCAATCTCGTTCTCATCTGAGATTGTTTATTCGTAAATATTTACAGGGGTTATATTTATCATTAATGTCCATGTTATCAAAAAATGTTTTCATACAAAATTTACTATTATTCCGTGTTTTTTTAAAGTCATTTTTACCCCTTGTTTACTTTTACTACGATGAATAGAACGGATCTTTCCATTGTTTACCATACGATGTACTTTTTATCTATTCCGGAAAAAGTACGAGGAGAATATTTTTTAAAATTATACGATGTAAATGGATTTTTTCATTTTCATAACTCCTTATATAAATGATTTTTCCTACAAAATATTTCATGATTACTTTCAATAAAATAATTTTCTTTTAAAATTGCATTGCATCTGGAGAAAAGAAATTGATTTTGAAGAAAAAATGATATTTTCCTCCTGAATTCATTTCAATTGTTTTATCAAAAAAAAATTCCATCTACGATGACATTATTTAGTTTGTTTATGATTCAAATATAATGTCTATATTATTTAAATGATTTTATTTTTCTTATGATGAAATGATATCCAATTGTTTTATATGGATTATGTTATGATCGGATGATTTTTATGAAACCCATATTATTCATTGTGTATGATGAATGATTTATTTTTATTTTGTGGCACACATAAGAATGATTTAATTTTGAAATGTTTGGGACCTATATCTCCCTCCAATTTATTGGGTAAAGATTTATATCTCATGAGATTTACATGGATGGAATGGAATGTAAAATCCGGTACAGTAGTACAGGGTTAGAACGACAAGTAAACCCAGTTCAGTAATGGACTTTGTACACAATGATGTTATTAGAAGCAATGCCTTTGATACTATGGATATCATAACATGTTCCTAATGTTTTTACTCATTTAGATGTTTTATTACCATGCTATTTTATCATGATTAATGTTCCTTTATGATATATGCCTTATGTACTGCCATGATTTATGTCATTACTCATGATTTTGATGTTTTATGTTCATGATATTACGGCTAAATGTGTATGGATTGTGTTATGTTCTCCATGATTACACTTACTAAGCATTTGAGCTCACCCTTGTTAGGTTTTATTTTCCCCAATATATAAAGAAAGATTTTAGGAAAGGAATCAAAAGGGGAAGATCTTTAGGGAAGATGATGAATATCTTTCACCATGATTAGCAGATTATGTTCTGAGTTTCCAAAGACACTAAAAAATACAGTCTTTGGGTTTCATTTTCTGTCATGTATTATGTATTCTAAAAAAGTAAATTAATGTATATGTATATCTTGTTTTGGGTCCCTTGAGTTTCTTTCAGAGCGAAGGATTAGTAATCCTTTTGAAACTAGGATGCGAAAACTTTAGTGAGATCTGTATAGACATTTCTATGGTATGTATAGGGATGTCCCTATGGTAATGTATAATTATTGTTTATATTCTTATAATTAAGGTAACAATCATAGAATTAAACCTAAGTGGTTATATATTGAAGATACTCCCCCTTTATTATTTGGTTTTCATAGAATAATATTTTGATCTCATGTAATTCTTTTTTTGTTTTAGATGGTGGTTGTAACCCGAAGGAAACGTGTTGATCAATGTAATAGACAATGCAATGATTTTCCTCCTGATCTAACCAATGTTATGGTAGATGGAGTGTACAATCTTATTGATATAATTACACAAGATATTAATCATTATGGGATTCCGAATGAGTAGATAAGGGAACAATACTAAATTGACTCTTTCATGAGTCAACATCCAACTTTTTTTAGTGGGTCTTCTGATGCACTTGTTACTGAACAATGGATATGTATCATTGAAAAGATATTTTCCATAATTCACTGTTTAGAGCACGAATAAGATATTTTGGATGTTTATGAGTTAGAAAGTGAAGTAGAAAAGTTGTTGACTATAATTAAGAATACAAGGCCCAAAGATAAAATTGAATCCATGGTATTGTATGATTTGAAGAACATGTTTTTCAATAAGTACTTCTCTAGTATTCTTCGAACAAAGATGGAAAAGGAGTGCCTTGATATTATTAAAAAAGATGATGAATCTGTAGGTATATAAGAGGGAAATTTTACAATGCTTCTAATGAATTCATCTTGCATTATCATCCAACATGAAAGTAAATTTTATCTATTAATCAGTGGCTTAAAACCATGTCTTTGATGGGAATTAGCGATAGGAGACTTCATTAGCTATGAATAAATTGTTCTTTGTGCTATCAATGCTGAACTGGATGTTGTTGTTACACATCCATCTAATGGTTTTGAAATGAAATGAAAGATGGAGTTAATAGAAAAATCTATGAACAATGGTGAAAATAAGAAGACTGTTTCTCTATGCTCTATGTGTCGAATGAACCATATTAATGATTATGTTAAAGGGTCTATAATATGATTTTTGTGTCGAAAATAATTTCATCGAGATGTTTAGTGTCTATGTAATAGGAAAAAGATAGCTAATGATTTGAATAGAGTAAATACAACAGAGAATGAATCACCAACACTTCAATGACATATTTTCAAGAAAATAGGGCACTATGCCAACGAACCCACTAATCCAAGGGTTAATGATGATCAACATCTGAAAACACTTAATTCAAATGAAAATGGGATGTCACATGCGATCACTATTGGAACAGTTGATTATAAAAATGATGTGGTGGAATGATTAAGTGTTTATGTAACATGATTCCAAAATAATGTTGTGGAATCGCATTTGTAGTTTCGTGGAATATTGGAATATCTATGTATTGGTTTATTGTGGTTTCCAGTAATTTTATGGTCCTAGTAACCATAAAAAGTGATTGACATTTTTTTTGAAAGAGGATGATATGCGCATAATGAAGGTATAATGTGAAAATAATATGTTTGATAATATTAAAGAGCTCATGACTGATATATAGACAAAATGAAATTATGATTTGAATATATAAAAATTTTGTGATTTTGGTATGCCGAAAGAGTTAACATGGGATAGAATTCATGTTTCCACTAAGGTTCTATGGTAATTCATGTTTCAAGGGAATACATGATTAAAAAATTCCCATGTTTTTAATATGTCCAACATAATATATCTAATGATATATGGGGTATAAATGATGGTAATCACATACTTGGTGGATGACCTTTTAAACAATCATTTTATTTATACTATGAGATTGGATAGAAATATTTTGGATATGGAAGAAGAATGGAATGTATTATATTATACATTAGATATTATTTTTTAAGGCTATAACTTTTTAATATTGTTTCAAAAAATTTATAATAGTATAGATTTAGAAAAAAGGAATCTCATAGGATGGGTGAAAACCCGTCTCGTTGGACAAGGATGAGGGAATCATACACACAACCGAAGTGAGATAGGACTTCATCACCTACCACTAGGCTAAATGAAATCCCTAGTTTGTAGAAATTAGTTTTATTTTATTATGTGGTATGATATATGAATTATAAGTCCATTTTGAAAGCCATATATGATTAATCACACCATATATGGACTTATGTATATTTAATAACATTTTCCAACCTTATGGGATGAACTATAATTCTATCGCATGAACTGCTCACAGTTCAAGAATGAAAAATTAAACATCATTAATTTAAATAAAAGATAAAGTGAAAATTGTTCATGGAATGACGATCGATGATATTACACTGAAATCATGTAAGTATTTATCCCTATGAAAAAATTCATCAACTTTATGGAAATGATCATGAAAACCCATAATGTTGTCCTAGTAACCACATATCCATTGAATTAGATGATACCTTAGATTATAAACAATTTATGGCTTTATGATTGTTGAATTTTTCACAGCCGTGTTCTCTACCACTCTCCATCAAAACATGCTGGTTAAATTTCTTCCCTATATCTATGTTTCACTTATGTTCTATTATGTGGAATCATAGTGATGAGTTAATTTGGTAACCATTATGTTTCTTACATTACATTTTATCATTAAGTTTTAGTATTTCTTTTTACGATTTGGGGTTTTATGAAAGAAAGTTACAATTAGAAAACAATTTATAACCCCGACAAATTTTGAGGGGGAAATTCATTTTAATGCATGTAGAATGTAACACCCGGAGATTTTATAAGAAATATTCTTTTTAATTTCATTGAAATATTGTATTGTACAATACAAAATGATTAGATTTCTCTATACGCACTCCATATTATCTTGTAGTATATGCTAACACTATTCAAGGCTTGTGTTGCAGGCAAGAGCGACCTTCCTCGAGAGCCTATGTTGTACACAACAATGAGTTTCACTAAACAAAGATATATTGTTATGAACAAGCCATTATGAATAATATTAACATAATTTTTAATTTTATTACATAATTATTCATCTTACACTTATTCTATAACACGGTATGAGAACAATATAATTTTCTTCCTAGTAAAATAATTATTTTTACAAAAAAATGTAATTTTGCAACCTTTTGATGGAGTACCCACGTTAAACATATTTTTGACACGTATATAATTTCAATTAGATAAAATAAACTTATTCACTTCAATAAATATATACAAATTTACTTTTGATGTGTTTTTTATAATATTTTATTCACTATCCTATTTTGATGTATAGTAAAAATGCGCTATATTTTTCTAAAGAACAACTTCTTTCATCAAGATAATTAATTTAGTTAAATTATAAAATTTATATGTTACAAAGTATAAATAGAATATATTTTTACCCTTTAATATAATGTAAGTCATTATCATTAATTATACATTTAATTCATTAATAAAAAAATTTCAATGTTTGGCGATCTTTTAACTTTTAAAACCTCTTTTCTTAACAATGTGAATAATTTTAAATTAATTACTACAACATATGTGATTTGTATCTTGAAAAATGGATTTCATATTTGAATTCAATGGGTCCAAATTTGGTTACTAGGTTACTTTTATTTTGTTTATATTATGTATTGTAAATATAATAATTTTTATTTATTACAGTTAAAGTTAACTAGGGTAATTAAGAGTAAAAATAAGATTATATAATTACCATAACACATTCCAAAATTCTATTGGATGTATAAAAGTCGACCCATATCACCTTAGGGTTGAGATAGATTCATTACATGGACATTTGGCCATGAAAATGATGAAATTATTATTAAAAACAAAGAAAGTGACAACATGACACTCTCTTATATCTTATAAGTTTAGTAATTTTAATTTAGAGAAAAAATTCATAGAAATTGAACGTAAATAGTCAATAAAGATATAATAAAATTATATAAATCATGTTAATTTACTTATAATTTTTAGGGATTTTATAATTATCATTATTGGTGACACAATAGCAATGTAGAAATTATTTTATTGATTGAAATATCATATAAATGTTTTTAAAATTTTAAAATAAATATTATTTAAATATTTAATTTGATCCACAAATTTTACAGATAAATATGACTTTTTATTAATCAAGTAAATATTTTTTTTCGAATATATCCTCTGTGTGGATTTTATTTATATTCAAATAAATGAATATTGTCAAAATTGACACTATTATTATTTTATAAAAATAACATATTATTAAATTGCTTAAAAATAAAAAAATATTTAAAAAATAATAAATTGAAATTTATATGCTCGAAAATTTTATAATGTATCCAGTTATGGATAATTTACAACACATAAGTCATTATTTATAACAATTTAAAATTTACAATATTATTACCACAAATAAAATTAAATAGATTAAATAAAGATAAATCAAGTTGATATGGTTTAAAATAAACTCCCAACATGTCAAAATGTTATTGGATAATGATATTACAACCCTATATCATCTCATTATCGAATTTGAATACTTTTGGAAGTTTTTATGTGAGATTTGTGTTTACTATAAATTAATATTTTAGAGGATTCCAAAATTTCCCCTCTCCTATATTATAAAAGGGTACCTATTCCCTCTCATCTTCACAACATTTTGAGACTACATTCTCTACAAATCCGTGTAAATTTCACTTCTTCACTTCCCTATAAACATAATATAGGTCTTTTTCTACTTTAAATATGAACATTACATACCATAGAAGATGTTTATAATAGGTGTGTCAAAGAAGAGGTAATATCCTTTACTGATGCATTCATATTTATTTCTTCTTGTACATCATATTCTTAATTTGTATCATTATAATGTAATAACATCAATATCAATAATATACTGATATTTTATTATAAATATGAAACAATCCCATTTCACCTACTAGTTATCCTACGGAAAACAAAATTACCGCGCATGTGTACGTACAGAATACCGTCTCCACGCCATGGTCTAATCGGTTTTCCCCACCACCTTACTTGGACAAGTATAATAGTGTAATGAATAAATATATATATTTATTATAACATGATAATAATTCTGAGATATTCTATCATCCACTCCAATAATATTCAATAATTATGGGAAAGATATCATCACTCGTGCGTACGTACGGATTACCGTCTCCACGACGCAATGAGAATCATTTTTCATGATAACTATTAATGAATGATTATAATGAATATATTGAATAATGATGAAATATATGACAAAATAATGCTACTGTTTTTATGTATATTTATATATATGTCATCTACTTACTTCCATTCAAGTCAATAAGGAAAGGAAAATTGGGTTCTTTCGTATGTACGACCTACCGTCTCCATGAACGTTTTATTTCATTCCATTTATTGATCTCTTATATATATATTCTGAATAAATATTATATATAAATAATGTTTTACATTCTAGAAGTATGTATTCATGATCTATGTAGTCATATGCATAATTAAAAGTCAAGAAACAGACGATAAATTAAATGATTTTACCCAAAACGATGCTATAACATGGAATTGACAAATGAACAAGTAATATAAAGTCATAAGTGAATCATATATGATATCATAAATATTATTATGGTTCTATTAAAAGTTAATAATTTGATTAAACCAACTATATAGGAGTCCCATACACATATAGAGTAAATTGTACATAAGTTAAGGGATAATTATTCCTATCTCGTTCATATCTGAGATTGTTAATTCGTAAGTATTTACTAGTATTATATTTATCATCAATGTACATTTTTTCAAAAATTGTTTTCATAAATTTTTTAAAATTATTCTATTTTTTTTTAATGTCATTTTACCCCTTTTTTAATTTTACTATGATGAATTGGAGGAATATTTCTTCACTTTACAATACAATGTACATTTGGACTTTTCCGACAAAATTATGAGGAGAATGTTTTTTAACTTATATGATGTGAATGATTTTTTAGTGTTTCATAATGCGTTATATCCATGAAGTTTTCTATAAAATATTTCCTAATTATTTTCATCAAAAAACTTTTCATTTTAAATTTTAGGCCATTTTGATAAAATAAAATGATTTTGAAGAAAAATGATATTTTCCCCAAGAATTAATTTCATGTGTTTGAGAAAAACTATTTACTATCTATGAAGACATTATTTAGTATGTTTATGTTTCAAATATAACGTCTCTATTATTTACATGGTTTGATTTTTCATATGATGAAATGATATCCATTTTATATTTGGATTATTTTATGATGGAATGATGTTTATGAAAACCATATTTTTCTTTGGGTTATGAGGAATGATTTATGTTTATTTTGTGGAACACATAAGAATGATTTCATTGTGAGATGGGTGGGACCTATATCTCCCTCCAATGAATTGGGTAGAGTTTTATATCTCATAAGATAGACATGGCTGGAATGGAATGTAAAATGTGGTTTAGTAATACATGTTTGGAACCGCAAGTAAACTAGCTTCAGTAATGGACATAGTCCACATTGATGGTCTTGGAAGAATTCCCTTGGCTACTATAGAAATCACAACATGTTCTTAATGGTTTTCCACAATTACAAGTTTTATTCCCATGCTATTTTATCATGATTAATGTCCCTTTATGATCTATGCCTTATGTACTACCACAATTTATGTCCTTACTCATAATTTTTTTTATGTTTATGTTTTAATGGTCAAATGTTAATAGATTGTTTATGTTCTCCATTCATACCCTTATTCAGACATTGTGCTCGCCCATGTTATGATTTCTTTTTCCCAGGATATAAAGAAACGTTTTATGTATGAAAATAAATGTGGAAGATCATTATAGAAATGTTGATGATATTTAACCATGATTAGAAGATAATTTTCTGAGTTTTTAAAGACACTAAAAAAATACGGTCTTTGGGCGTCTGTTTTTTTCATGAATTAAGTATTCTGCAAAAGTAATATAAATTCTATGTACGTCAAGCTTTGGGTATCTAATGTTGGTTTCAGAGTGAAGGTTTATTCATACATTCGAAACTAGGATGCGAATACATTTGTGAGATCCATAGAGATATTTCTTTGGTATGTCTAGGGATGTTTCTATGGTTATGTATAAGTATAGGTTATAGTCCTTTAATTACAGTAACGATCATAGAATTAGACATAAGATGTTATATATTGATGATACCCCCTTTTTTATTTTGATATCCTTGCATGATTTTTTCCTCTCACACTATTATTTTTGGGTACAAGATGATGGCTGGAACCCGAAGAAACCATGTTGATCAATGTAATGGAAAATACAATGATTGTCCAGCTGAACTACCCAATGTTATGGGAGATGGAGTGTAAAATATTATTTCTATATTTATACATGCTATGAATCATTCTGGGATTCTAAATGTGAAGAGAAGGGTACAATATTATATTGGGTCCTTCTTGAGGTAACTCGCCCTTCTTTTAGTGGGTCTTCAAATCCACTTGTTGCTGAACAATGGATCAGTACTACTGAAAAGATATTTTTTATACTTCGCTGTTGAGTGCATAAAAAATTCATTTTGGCTATTTATCAGTTAGATGGTGAAGCAAACAAGTGGTGGATTCTAATTAAGAATACATGCCCCCAAGATGAAATTGTATACATGGAATGGGATGAGTTCAAGAACATGTTTTTCAATAAGTATACCTCTCGAATTATTCGAACAATGATAGAGAAGGAATTCATTGAGCATGAGGAGAAGGATAATAAATCTGTAGGTATATACGAGGTGAATTTTACAAGTCTTGCATGGTATGCATTTGACTTTATCATATGACCTGAAAGTAATCTTGATCGATTCTTCAGTTTCTTAAATCCATATCTTTGAAGGGTTTTGGCGATAAGATAATATAGTATCTATGATGAAATTGTACTTTGTTCTATAATGGTTTACCTGGAAGTTGGAGTTACATATCCATCTCATTGTTTTGACATGAAATGAGATATGGACTTCACAGAAAAATATCAAAATAATGGTGAAAAGAAGACAAATGTTTTTTATGCTCAATGTGTGGAACAAATTATGGTGGAGATTGTCTTAATGGGACTAGAATATTTTTTATGTGTAGAAGATAAGATCATCAAGCTGCTGAGTTTCGAAGTAATGGAAAAAAGATATCTAATAATGTGAATAGAGAAAAGACTACAGAGAACGCACCACCAAAACGTCAATGCTATAAGATCAAGGAAATGGCGCATTATGCTAACCAATTCCCTAATCCAAGTGTTAATGATGATCGACATCAATAACCTATTAAGGAAAAGGAATAAAGGGTAGTCACATGCGATCACTATTGGTGATGTAGATTATTACAATGATGTGGTGGAATGATTATGTGATTATGTAAAGGGATTCCAAATATAATGTAGTGGAATCTCATTTATAATATAGTAGAATATTATAATATCTATTTATTGGTTTATTGTGGTTCTCAATAATTTTATGGTTCCGGTAACCATGAAAACTGATTGAATTTTTTTTGGAAAGAAAATGATATGCGCATAATGAAGGGATAAGGAGAAAAAAATATGTTTGATTTTATTAATGAGCTCATGATGGATATAAGGACAAAGTGACATTATGGTTTGACTATATAGAGATTTTGGGATTTTGGTATGCGGAAAGAGTTGACTTTTGACAACATTCATGTGTTCACTAAGGTTCTATTGCAATTTATGTTTCAAGAGAATACATGATTATGGTATTCACATGTATGGAATATGACCATCAAGATATATCTTATTATATATGAGAGATATATGACTCTAATCATATGCTTGGTAGATGACCTTTTTAGTAATCATTGTCTTTATACTATGAGATCTTATAGAATTATTTTGTATAAGCTTAATGAATGGAGTGGATTAAGTTGTAAATTATATAGTATTGTTTATGTCTATAATCTTTTTATATTATTTCAAAATGTTATAATAGTATAGTGTTTGAAAAAGGACAACCCATAGGACGGGCAACAACCCTTCGTGTTGGAATGGGATGCCAGAATCGAAGCCACAACTAAAGTGTGACATGCCTTTATTGCCTACCACTGGCCTACCAGAAGTCCCTGGTTTGTAGAAATTAGTTTTATTTCATTATGTGGTATGATATATGAAGTATAAGTCCATTTTTGGAGCCACATACGATTAATCACACCATATATGGACATATGTATAATTAATAACATTTTCAAACATTATAGAAGGAACTCTCATTCTATCACATGATCTGCTCACAATTCATGAATGGAAAATTCAACTTCTTTTAATTAAATAAGAGATGAAGTTGAAATTCTTCATGGAATGTCCAACGATGATATTACATTGAAATCCAGTAAGTATTTATCCTTATGCAAAAATTCATTAAAATTAGGGAAATGATCTTGAAAACCCAAAATGTTTTCCTAGAACTCTCATATCTGATGAATAAGACGGTACCATAGATCATTAAAAATTTATTTATTTGTGATTGTTTGCCTTTTCATAACCATGTTCTCTAACACCCTCCATCAGAACATGATGGTTAGATTTCTCCTCCATATCCATGTTTTCACCTATGTTGTCCTTTGTGGAAACCCGGTGATGAGTTAATATGGTTAACCGTTACATTTTTTACTTTTCTGTTTACCATTAAGTTTTATTATTACTTTTTACGATGTGGGTATCTATGAAAAGAACATACAAGTAGTAAACGATTTAAAACACCAATGAATTTTGAGGGGAAATTTTTTTTTAAGGGTGGTAGAATGTAACATCCATAGATTTTATGAGAAATATTCCTTTTAATTTATTTGATGTCTTGTTTTTTATGCTACACCATGATTATCTTGCACCATAAAAACATCAAATTATTATTTAGTATATACAAACACTATTCTTGGCTTGTGTTGCACGCAAGAGCGACCTTCCTCGACAACTTATATTGTATGCAATAGTGAGTTTTACTAAACAAAGATATATTGTTATGAACAAGCCGTTATGAATATTTTTAACTACATTTTTAATTTTATTACATAATAATAAATCTTACACATATTCTAGAACACTGTAAATAAATTTTTTATTGTAAAATATTTATTTGTCAACAAAATGCCGTTTTGCAGACTTTTGATGGCGTACCCAAATTAAATTTAGTTTTTGACATGTTTATAAGTTCAATTAAACTAAATAAACTTTTTCATTTGAAATAAGGATATAAAAATGTACATTGGATAATTTTTTTATATTTTTCTATTAACTTTCAAATTTTGAGGAAAAGTAAAAATATGCTAAATTTTTCATAAAAACATGTTTTTTCATAATGATAATTTATAGGGTGAAATTATAATATTTAATGGTTTTAATGTATAAATAAAATAATTGTTTACCGTTTATTATAATTTATGTTATTATTGTTATTTTTTCATTGAATTCGTAGGCAAAAACACTTCAATCTCTGCCAATGTTTTAATTTTTAAAACATATTTTCTTAACAACAGCATTAATTTCAAATTAATTACAACAACATATGTGTTTTAAAAAATGAAAAATGTATTTAATATTTGAATTCAGTGGGTCCAATTTATTTTAATAGGTTACTATTATTTTTTGGATATTATGAATAGTAACTATGGTTATTTTTATTTACTACTCTTAAAGATAAATCAGATAATTATGGGTAAAAATAAGATTATAAAATTACCATAAAACCTACCAAAATTCTATCAGATGAATTAAAGTCGACACAAATCACCTATGGGTCATAATAGATTCATTTTATGGAATTTTGATGATGAAAACGATGTAATTATATTAAAACAAAAGAAAGTGCCAACATGTCACTCTCTTATATCTTATAAGTGTAATAATTTTAATTTTTTGATAAACATCATAAAACATCAAACATAATTAGTCACATGAAAGTTAATAAAATTATATACATCTTGTAATTTTTTTTATTATTTTTTGATATTAAATAATTTTCATTAATTGTGACACAATAATAATGTGGAAATTATTTTATTGATTGAAATATCAAATAAAGAGTTTTAAAAATATTAAAATACATATTATATGAACTATTTAATGTGATCCACGAGTTTTATAGATAATTATGACATGTTATTAATCTAATAAATATTTGTTTCGAATATATCCCTTTTGAGATTTCATTTAAATTCCATTAAGTGAATAGTGTCAAAATTTAAACTATTGTTATTTTATAAATATAACATATTATTAAATTGTTTAAAAATCCAAAAAATATTTAAAAATTATAAATTGAAATTTATATGGTCAAAAATTTAATAATGTATCCAATTATAGAAAATTTACAATTCATAAATAATTATTTATAATAATTTAAAATTTTGAATATTATTACCTCAAATAAAATTAAAAAGATTAAATAAGGATAAATCAAGATGACTAGGTTTACAAAAAATTCCAAAAATGAATAAATTTTATTTTCTAATTTGATTAAAACTCTATATCATACCATATTTGAATTTAAATCATTTTGGATGTTTTTATTTGGGGTTTGGATTTGTTATAAATTAATATTTTAGAGGCTTCAAAAATTTCCTCTCTTTTCTTTTAGAAAAGAGGTCCTCCACCCTCTCCACATCAAAAAATTTTGAGCCATAAACATTGGCCAAAACTAGTTTATTTCTCTTCTCCATTTCCTTAGAAACATAATTAAGGTCCTGGTATTCTTTAATGACCAATTTTAGTGCCCTAAGAAGAGGTTTAGAAGTGGCACGTCAAAGATTGAGCGAATATATTTTACCAATTCTTTCAAATTTATTTCTTCTTCTACTTCATCTTCATTATTTGATTCATTATAAAGTAATAACATAAGTATCATTGATATACTGATATGTTATTATAAATATAAAAAAACCTCATTTCACATTCTACCCATCCTACGGAAAATGAAATCACTGCTCATGCATACGTACGGAATACTGTCTACACACTGTAGTGTAATCTGTTTTCCACCCCCACATTACATGGATGTGTGTAATGTTGTAAAGAATAGCTATATATGGTTAGTATAACATTATAATATTTCTAATATATTCTATCATCCATTCTAATACCACTGAATAATGATGTGAATGATATCATTGCTCGTTCGTACATACGGATTACCGTCTCCCCGACACTATGAGATTCAATCTTCATGATAACTATTAAAAAATGATTATGATGTATATATTGAATAATAATGAAAAATATGACATAATAATTCTACAGGATTTATTTATATATATTTGTGTGTGTGTGTGTGTCATCTACTTACTTCCATTCAAGTCAATAGGGAAAGGAAAATAGCGTTAATGCGTACGTACAACCTAACGTCACAATGAACATTGTATTCCATTACATTTATAGATCTATTATATATATATATAGATATTATGAATATATATTATATATAAATCACGTTTAACATTCTTGATGTATGTAATAAAGATCAAAGTAATCATGGGAATAATTACAAGTCAAAACACGATCGATAAATGTAACGATTTTACCCCAAACGCTGGTTTAACATGGAATTGACAAATGAACAGGTAATATAATGACATAAGTGAATCATATATGATATCATAAATGTTATTATTGTTCAATTACAGGATAATAATATGTTTTAACCCACTATATATGAGTCTCAGACACATACGGAAGAAAATAGAAATAAGGTATGGGAAAATTATTCTAATATCTTTCTTATCTGAGATTGTTTATTCATAATTATTTACAAGAATTATATTTATCATCAATGTCCATGTTTTCAAAAAAAATCATCATATTTTTACTATTCATTAATTTTTGGTTAAAGTCATGTTTACCCATATTTTTTTACATTTACTATGATGAATGGAAGGAATCTTTCTTTTGTTTACCATACGATGTACTTTTTGACTTTTCTGAGAAAAGTATGAGGTGAATTTTTTTCTATCATATACGATGAGAATGGAATTTTACGGTTTCATAATTCCTTATTTCCTTGATTATTCCTCTAAAATATTTACAGATTATTTTAAACAGAATACATTTTTTAAAAATATGCATGGAATTTTGAGAAAATAAAATGATTTTGAAGAAGAAAAGATATTTTCTCAATTATTCATTCATGTGTTTTATCAAAAGTATTTTCCATCAATGATAACTTTATTTAGTATGTTTTTGTTTGAATTATAATGTCTCTATTATTTACATGGATTGATTTTTCTTATGATGAAATGATATCCATTTGTTTTATATGGATTAAGTTATGATGAGATGATGTTTATAAAACCCATATTATTCTTTGGTTTATGATCAATGATTTATGTTTATTGTGTGGAACACATAAGAATGATTTTATTATGAGTTTGGTTGGACGAATACTTCTATCCAATGCATTAGGTAATGATTTATATCCAATGAGATAGACATGGATTGATCATCATGTAAAATCTGGTTCAGAAATACCGAGATCGAATGATAAGTAATCCTGGGTCAGTAATGATCTTTGTCCACTATGATGATCTTGGTAGCAATGCCTTGGAGACTATAGAAATCATAACAAGTTGTTAATAGTTTTTCACAATAACATGTTTTATTCCCATTCTATTTTATCATGATTAATGTTTGTTTTTTATCTATGACTTATGTACAGCCACGATTTATGTCATTGCTCATGATTTTGATGTTGTATTTCATGTTTGTGCGTTCAAATATTTATGGATAGTTTTATGTTCTCCGTGTTTACCCTTCACATTTTTTATGTTTTCATTTCCCCATGATATAAATAGTGGTTTTATGTAATAAAACAAAAGGAAAAGATCTTTATGGGAGATGTTGAATATCATTCTCCATGATTCGATGAATATGTTCTATTTTACAAAGAAACTAATCAAATATGGTCTTTGAGCATCTGTTTTTTTTCATTTATTATTTATTCCTAAAAAGTAATGTAATATCTATGTACGTAAAGATTAGGGTCTCTACAATAAAAAACTATCAAACAGAAAAATTATTGGGAAATCATGGAAGTAGAGGTGGAGGTGGAAGTGAAGGTAGAGCGGGTGGTAGCGGTTGAGGCATAGGAACAGTTGGAGGGGAAGGTGGAGGTATAGTCGGAGTTAAAAACAGATGTGGAGGAGGAGGCCGAGGTGAAATCAAAGGATGAGATCAAGACATAAGAGGATAATAAGCATTGGATTGAAAAAGGTAATACTGTTGGAAAATGAAGTAGAATAAAGATCATACCATGAATTTTTTTTATAAAAATTGTAAAAAGTTCACACAACACCTGTCACATAATATAAGAGACATTATCTATATTTTCGGTTTAAAAGGACATCTCAGTAAAAAAATAGATGTGGTGTAATCAAAACCTTGTAAACAAATTCAGACTGTTTTTTTACTTTAGAATAACGATCTATATATCATTATTGATGTGTAGGGATCAGGAACACCTCAATCTGATGTACGGTGTGACTGGTATGATTCCAAGTACCTGGTATCAGTTTAACATTGACATTTTAATACAAAAATATGACATTCAATGAAAGCTATGAAAACATGCTCGGATTGTCTTGATAAATTAGTACACTTATTCATAATTCATTTTCGATCTATTTGAATCATTACCATGTATTATACACACATGATGCCACCTATATGGATCAAAGTGTGTGTTTCTAGATTAAAATTACATTTCAGTAAAAATTTAGGTGGCATACTCAAACCGAAGGAAAAAAATTTCAAAATATTATGGTACATTAAGAAAAATATCCATGATTCATATAGGATGTGTATCACTTAGCCACACCTCAATCAAATTCATTTTTTGGCTAGTATGACTCCATGTGCGTCTTTTTTTTAAAAAAATTGATGTTAATTTTTTTGAAAAAAAATAACCAACAAAATGAAAACCTATAGAAAAATTCCAGACTATTTTGGTACATTAATATAATGATCAATATATCATTTTTGATGTGTAGGGATTGAAAACTCCTCAATATTATGCACTGTGAGACCGGTAAGACTCTTAATGTGCATTATTAGTTTAAAAGTAACATATTAATTCAAAAAGCATCACTTTTGGAAAACCAAGAAAACATGCTTGGCTCTTATTGATTAATTTTGAAAAAAATAGTTATTAATTATAGATGATTATGAATAATTCTCATGTCAAAACCACACATGATTCTACCTATATGTCTCAAAGTGAATTTTTTCGTTTTAAAATTAAATTTTATTATTAACTGCACGTGGCATACTCAAAAATTTACCAATCACTTTCTGATTGTTTTGATATTTGAGAACAATTATCCATGAGTCATTTGGGACATGAAGCATTCATTTGTTCCTTAATAAGATTGATGGTATTACTAGTATGACTCCATGAATTTCATTTTATTTACAATAAACATTAATTTTAGTGGAAAAAACAATTGACATACTCAAAAAATAGAAACAAAAATCTGATTGATTGGTACATTTGGAAAATTGTTCACATATTAGTAGTGATGTGTATGTATCATTCTTAAATTAATCTAATGCACGATATAACCATCAAGTCTCCATGTGTGACTTTTTATTCAAAACAAACATTATTTTTAATCCATAAAAAACAACTATGATTATCAGAGCAATGAAAACTCATTTTGATATACTAGGTTCTTTAGGAAAATATTCCATAAGTAATTATTGATTTTTAGGAGCCATTCACACCTAAATTATACTCATAGTGTGGTCGGTATAACTCCAATACTATGTTTTTATTCAATATTTACATTAATTTCAGGGAAAAAAACTAACATACTCTTTTATAGTGTTCTTTTTTCATATATTTGGGTCATAAATTTTATTTCATTTAAATTCAGAATTTTTATATTATTTTGTTATTTTATGTTGTTTCTACATATGGCATGTTTTTTACTGCACAATACACCTTTTTTTGGTGATATAGTGTGCTGCTGCATCACACTCTAGTGTTAACCATTATTAGAGATACTAAATTAGAATATAAAAGAATTATTTAACAGATATTTTAATGGATCTTCTAATGATACCCATTATCACCATTTTCAAAAGCGCTGATAAAGGAATCTTGTATCTATGATTATATAGGAACTGATATAATCTACCTTTATCGGTGGTTTTTACAGCACTGAAAAATTATAATTTTATTAGCACAAATAAGACCATTGTTAAATCATTCTTTTATCAGTGTTTTTAAAAGGGATAACAAAATACCATTTATCATCACTTTTCAAAGACATGATAAAGGGTCTTTTCATGAGTGCTAAATAAAAGCACTAAAAATGGGGCCTTTTATCATCCCTTTTAAAAGTACGAATAATAGTTTCATTTAACTGTGATTTTATTTGAACTGATATGTCTATCCTTTATCTGTTCTTTTTTAGAATTGATAAAATCCAAGGACTTTTAACCATGTTAAGGTAGTCAAATGTTTTCTAGCACTGATAAAGTATAATTCTAGTGCCACTAAAGGATTTTTTTGAAGTATTGGTGGTTAATTCGTCAAAATGCCATTTATCATTGAATCCACTTTTGTTTGTCATTTTTTCTAATTAAGTTGTTAGACCATATTATATCAGGTATTTCCAGCCATTTCAATAAACAACTATTTCAATACAAAGTTGAATCTATATGAAGAAATATCAAAAAGTATCATGTCATTCTAAAAGAAACATTTAACCATTAGTTGGTTTGTATTATTCCAGGTAGCCTATCCCTACACATAGTCACTAGGAATGTCACATTTCTATTTAATATAATTTATCTAATGAGCAATCCAACTCATACTATATCATCACCTATTATTTAGATAATTAAATACCACATTATGTCTTTTAAATCAGACCATATTGCACATACTTCACCAATTTAGAATCAGACTGATTGGAGCCCACCAACCATTAAAAATAAATTAAAGTAACACCTCTACTGGGAACCCCAATAATTAAAAAAGGTGAAATATGTCATATGAAGAATCTATATAATACAAGATCAAGATTCATTACCTGATTCCACATCAGGCAAAAGATACCACCACGTCAATAGATTACAAAGGAAGATATGGGAAAAACAAAACCACTCATTGGAGAATGTATTTTTCATTCGGGACATCTAGAAGTAATGAAAGTACACCAAATTCACATGAAGATTCCCTAGGTTCTAGATAGAAGAGTCTATACTAAGTGAATGAAAAACTCAAATGCATGGATAGCTTTAAAACCACTAGGCTTGAAAATTTAATTTTAATTATTAATTTTTCACAATGTAATTATAAATTAACTAGTTAAATTGAAAAATTAATTTCTTCATGATAAAATAAAAATGATTCATTGTTACATGAGATGATCTACTTTCAAAACATCTAACCATTGTCCAATAGGAACTAGTTGATGAATTCTTCATAACCAAATTTACACATCATCTAATAAGTTCACATAATGTTAATTATCATTATAAAATACATACTCCAGCTTCTATATAAGATATCGAACCACTTTTGAATCCTTCTAAACTCTCAATGGAACCCTATAAGCCCCTTTTTATATGGTTATGCTAAGACTCCATAAAAATATACAACAGACATACCAAATATTTACATCCTTTTCCTGAATAAAATGTATCCATTCCCAAATGAGACTCGACTACCATGGTTGTTAGAAGAACAAAATCCCAACTAAAAGGTAAAAACCAAAAATCAAAGAGGCACATTACATAAATAAAATGGTATACTAAATCCTCCCCATCGTATATCATATTGTTCCTAAGCTTCTCAATGATTCACCATTGGGATTCAGTGAACAAGCCTGATCACAATGCTCATATATCAAATTCCCACTACTAGGTCTCATCAAGAACATTCCTATACTTCCAAAACACTAAAAATATATGTATGATCATTCCATGAAGATACATCTCACTACAATCCCCAATCTGTATCAGATTCTTCTTAAATAAATAATATACACCAATCTCGATTTAATCATTTTCAACAAATGATAAGGGATTGGATGATATATATGTATTGGTAACATGTGCAAAATATCATTCATTTAACAGTGGCACAATGGATGGGATAAATGGTGTTTCAAGGGTTTGACCATTTCCTCTATATCAAATGTCCCCAAAACATATGTGCTAGCTTTTCCTGTTTCATGATACAATGTATTCCTATATACGGAGATACTTGAAGGAAAACACAATGAACATACTCAAACTGTAGAGGTCATCTATGCTATTTAGTGTATAATTTTTTCCTACTCTGTGTAGTCACCATCCACCTCCTGGTCAATTAGACCAGATCAATAATCTCATGTATAAGACATGGTCTATCAAGTGTGGACTCACATACATCTAACAAAAAATTTTGCGAATTATATGATATTTCATACAAATCCTTAAATGGTTAGACTTTGATCTTTTATAGAATGGATTTATTATAAGAGAACTCAATGAGTTCTATATACCACTACCAAGAACTAACAACATAAAAAGGTGATGCTTGTAACATATCATAATGAAACTGAATAGACTCCTCATATTGTCCCTTAGTTTTGGGGGTGATAGGTATTACAAATAAGAACTTCAGATCCCAAATCCTTGTAAAGAACCAAAAATACAAATAACTAAAACAATTAACTCTTTATTAGAAATTATATTCCATGGATAACTATGCAACCAAAATATCTCTCGCACATAGAGACTAACTAGATCATTAAAACTAAAGGTATCTTATCTGGAAATTTTGTTGACTACAATCAAAAGCTGATCCACAATCACCCATACCACAGCATTTTTATGAGGAGTCCTAGGTAATACCTTCACAAAATCCATAATGTCATCATCCCGCTTAAATTATGTGATTTTTGGAGTATGTAATAGCCCATCTGGACTCTGGTGCCTAGCTCTCACCTACAGATAGGTAAAACATATCGCTATAAAGCATGCTAGCTCTTTCATCATTCAATACAACCAGCACTGTATATATAAATCCTGATACATATTTTTTAATCCTAGAAATACTGTACATCTAAAGGTATGAAACTCTCTGATTGTCTTTTCGTGAAAGAACATAGAACCCATACTATGTCATGGAATAGAAGAAAATCATTATCATCGAGAGACAATCATGCGGGTGGATCCCACCATATAATTCTTCCCCCAGAGATATGACCTCAATATCAGATAAATAATATATTTTTTTTCTAGTCTAATATAATATTTAATACATGTGTTGTTGTTAATGATACCCCCTTGGGGCAGTCAAATATGTAGATGATTTTTTTGAAAAGAGTTTCATCATCTTCTACTCCTTACAAGATGCAAGCACTACCTATATTTTTGTCATATGACTCAATGTATCAGAAATTACTTTTCCCTTACCTAGTGTATATTCCAAATCAATGTTGAAGGACTGGAGATACACAAACTCACCTCTACTACTGAAGGTTCTGGTTACATTATGAAAATAAGTACATGAGGATCTTGTGGTTCAAGTGCACCACAAACTTCTCACTCATCATATTGTGTCTCCAGCATCTCAAGGAATGTACCAATACCACTAACTATAGATAATGATAAGGATAATTCCCCCCTTGATATCTCATATATTTAGAGCTATAAAAAACCACTCAGTCCTCCTGCATTAGAACTTTTTCGAGTCCAACTATTGATGAACCATAGTACAAATTATATTCCTTACCTGAAATAGGTATGCTGAGGATCAGTACTATGTTTATCTTTCGATTAAAATCCTAAAAATATCTATCATTAAATTTTCACCAAAAAACATCACTCCTTTATTGGTTAGCCCAAACATCGATGCCTCCATACTATCTATGTCCTAGATAAAACATTGATAATTACCTACAAAAACAAGAAAACCATAAATATCGAGGTCATTCTATGGATTATCCCAATATGTCATGACTGAAAACTTCTATAGGACCACTTAAACTCCTTCCTCTTAAAAGACATTGCATTGAAGAACACTTTATCAATGCAATAACATCATTTGGTTTTCATGGTATAATTCCAGTTCCTTCTAAATATACTCAAGGTGATGTCATTATGTGGGGAATGATCATCTATTGTCTGGGAGTAAACTACGATATCATTTATGAAAACATCAAAAAGTATTCAATAAAATGTTGATAGAGATTATTCACCATTTCAATGAATACAATTGGTGTCCTCATCAATCCAAACTGCATTACTACAAACTCATACAAGTCATACAGGCTACTAGAAATATTCCAAGGTATGTATGATGTTCCCCCACTCAAATGATGGTACCACTATATCAGGTCAATATTATAGAAATTTTGAGCACTTCTCAGCTGCTCAAAGTTATCATCGATGAACGGAATTGGATACCTATTATTGACTATATTTTTTCAATATTTGGTAGTCCACACACAGGCATGTAAAACCATTAACCTTCATGGCCATAATCATGGTAGAATCCGATGGATACTTAATCATAAGTATCATAACTTTGGATTCATTATCTAATAACTAAAATTTCAATTCACAATGTACCTCTGGTGCCATATAATATAGAGAAATACGTACTAACTCAACTACCGACAACAAAATGATCATTAACTAAATATCTGCTCAAGAGGTAGTATATAGAAATAGTGAGTATATAAATCATAAAAATATTCTACAATTTAAGGAAATGTCTCTTATTAATTACATGTTCATCTTCAAAAATACTAGCTATCAAGGTCTTAAGATAATCCATTCTTCACTAAATTTGTCCTACATGATCAGATTGAAGACAACACTCTCTGTGGATGATGTAGATGCCTCATTATGTGGATAAAAAGTTAACTATCATAAAATAATAGTAGATACGATCCTTGTATAGAACTAAAAAATCAATACAGAAAATAAAATCCAAACCATTCATTTACAGCAAAAAATACCTTCAACAAAATAATAACAACCAATTTTTATTAAAAATTCCATATAATGTTAGATATATTTTGACTAAAATTCCAATGATTTATCAATGGCCAATACCCCATCCAATTTATAAAAAACAATGCCCAAAAAATTTAAAATATGAGCAGAAATAAATGAAGGTGATTCTACTATTTTAAACAAAACACAATCAAGGGTGGAAGATTCTGTATTTATATCTTTTAGGGTATAAGGTCCTGCATCCAAACTTCTCAGATTAGATGAAATATCATGCCACTAACTGGCCCTCAACCTATTAATCTTGTCTATCTCCCACATGATATTCCCTATTCCTGGTACTACCCCACTTGTTCTTGGGTACCACACCCCATTCCTCGACTTAAAAATCTTGAGGAACTCCGATTATAATTCTTCTAAGGGTTAGTAGAGTGCTTAGCATAATCCAATAACTATATAAATCCCCTTCTACCACTCTACAGAAGCCTGATGGTACAAAAAATCTCATAGTGACCCAACCAAACACAAGAATGAAACAAAAAATAAGGATATTGACACTAAGGCTACTGGTGACCAAACATACAAAACTAAAATAATTGTAATGGAACATAGTCCATAGATGGCTACCCACTACTATTGATTATATGCCTATATCTTCATCAAAAAAACAATCATATCGGTGATTCTTTCCCCCAAAAGAAGTGCTCCCATTTAGCCCAACAAAAATATTCTAGCTTTAACCCATGGTCTCACTCAAATTAACTTTTGCGGTGTCTTATTGTTACATCACATCTAAAAATATACTCAAGAGAAAAAATATTCACTGGTGACATGATATAGTATCAAATTTTATAATGAAATCATTTCACCTTGGAGATCTCACTAGCTACTAAATATTTCACAAATTGTTGTATGACTGTTAAATGTCCAACATAGTCCATCACTAACATTCCCTCAGACGTTAGGTGCATGAACTAACAATCCATCTAACCCAGTAGTATCTTCTGATAGATTTGGCTTAAAAGATACCCTCAATGTCCATCAAATAAAACACTATTTTTGCCTAGAATTCGTCATAACATCCCACCAATTATTGGAATTTCCATAAAGCATATAAACAACAAGATTCTCCCTACTATTATCGGGGGTCTCAGGGTTCTTGATGATCATATAAAAGTACATAGTCTATAACTCAAATGCATGAGGTAATCCCTACATAGTTAATATAGGTATATTCTATAGTTGGAACACTCTTGACTCCTTAGACATCGATGGAACAGATTGAATGTCTCCATTTCCATGGATCAAATGACTCTTAATAAGCTATTTAAAAGATGAATATCCAATGGACTCTTAGGATCTATAGGTAGATCCAGTTTATCTATGTTAAGTGAATGGAATTTTCCACTCTCCAGACACTCAATTTGAATTTGATGTGGTTGTATATTTCTTATATGAAAAAAACTTTTTATGACACTGGGTATAAATAAGGTGAACCTCAATATGTGAAAATAATAACAACTCTCTAGATCATGATCTCTATAAACATGGTTAATCATGTAAATTAACATGACATAATAGTTCACTTCATTTCATTTATCAGATATAAGTCGTTTCTCATTTCATAGATGATAGAGGATAATATATCACATTCAATTTACAAGTACCTTTCATGAAAAATTCATGTTAGATACACACCTATTGTCCTATCATGATGAATGAATACTCATCTCACACCATTTTGGGCCATGACTACAAATATCAAGAAACAATAACATTAAACAACATGTGAACCACCCAAGGTAAAAAAATGAACTGTAACAAGGAATCATCATAACAAAAAAATCTTTTATTAGGAACTCATATTTTCGTCCAAATTTAGGTTTACTACTCACATTCAGAATATAATTTCCGTGTCCAAAAAAATATTATTATCATTTAAACCTTTTCAAAATTTATTGAAAATGAATGAAATTTGAACCTGATCCTCAGATAGAACTTTGTAATATCTCTCGATTTGATAATCTCCAATGTGGCTAAATCACGTAAGTTATCATTCCCCAAGTGGTTATTCTAGTATGCCATAGGATTCTAACTAGTATATGTTGTATAGTGAATATATTTGGGATACTATACCTTCAGTATAGAGTTACTATATAGTTCAAATAATCAATAATAATAAATATTAATATAATTTTAATAGTGTAAAAAGTAAATCATAAAACCAGAAGCTAAAGGCTGAATCATATAAAAAATGTAATAACAATCCATGTAAGAGCATGATGGGATGTAACTAATAGGAACTAAACATAATTAAAATAAAACTCCATGATGGCACAAATAAAGTCAAAAGGCCTTGGTCACAATCCCCACATCAGTCATGTCTCTACGCTCCAACCCATTCTGCAAGAAAAAATAAACCACAAGGTCTCTTGATCCTATATAATCCATCATCCATTTAATATACATGGGGGGAAAACAATGGATCAAATAGGGTGTGTGAAAAATTCAGTTGTTCAACACCACCATGTCTGAGGAAAATCTATCAGATTATAAGTGGTTGTAATAAATTGATAAATACCTTTATTAATTACTCTATTAATATAATACAATAATCAATCTGCTTTAACACCATTCTGTAATATCTCTGAGCATATTTCCCACATTCCAACCAATCCACATGTCTATGAAATAATCACATAACTGAGTAAATCCCAATTTATAAGCATTTCATTATAAAAAGATCAACCCCTGTATGAAATACAACATTCTTGACCAAATCCTGTATATAATAATTTTAGAACCCATAGGAAAATCCCTTTATATAATCATTTTAGCATCCAAGAGGAGCCCTTTTTATAAGAATTTCAGCTTATACAGGCTAATACCTCAATAATAGAATTTTAGAAACACCATGTTAAGCCCTTTAAATAATCTTTTTAGCTTTAACCATATCACAAGTCATAATAGAAAAAATAATAAATCATCATATCATAATCTATGATGTTTAATTCTTCAAATTACAATTTTTCCATAAATCCCATTCTGTATATCATTTTAGGTCTTTATCCCATCACATGTTAGTGTACATGACCATATTGTATTAGGTATTTCTACCCATTTCAATAAATATGTATTCCATTACCATAGTGAATCTATATCATGCAGTCACCTAAAGACTCATGTCATGATAAAATACACTTTAATCCATTAGACAATTAATTATTATTCTACGACCAGTTCCCCCGATTGGTAGCTGATGTCCAAGTCACATCTCTATTTAGGGATCCCCGGAGTAATACATCAAATTATTTATCATATCCCGCTATTTATTTAATCAATGTTCACGTTATGGTGGTGTGTTGAAACCATATATCACATAATTAAACAATTTTTAAATAGATCAAATGGGTTTATATAAACTACTCGTCTTTAACTAGTGATTAATGGAATATCTCTACTAGGAATGCCAATGAAGACTAAAGATGGTTTATTTGAATACAATAAGCTAGATCACATAATATCCAGATTCATCCCCTTGCCAAAAAAATGGTCAAAATGTTACACCATTATAATGTGGATGAATAGAAGATTGGAAAACCAAAGTGAAACACTCTCAACGGATGAATGTTTGATTTCGTATGTCTCTAAGGGATGAAAATACTACAAATTTCTAGGGAGACACCCCACAGTTTGGAGAGAAAATTATTCACTGAATGAATTGACTATTAAAATGTGTACAAAGTTTTGACAATTATAGACCTATGAATTACATAGTGTGTAACCCTTTAATGTGGTGAAATTATCAATTTATTTGTTATGTCAAAAAATACATTTCCTTAGGATAAAATAACCTTGATAGATCATTACATGACATGAACCGATTTCACTATGTGTAACCATTTCACATCATAAACCTTTTATTGAAATCTACCTAGCCACATATACATGTCTTGTAATGGGTTCATGACATATAAATTCCCAGCAGGCAATACTCAGTACAGCTTCGGAAAAAGATCCCAAACCACCTCTAAATCCTTATACCCCCACAAATAACCCTCTTAATCCCAATTTAACTCATTTATACATTAAATGTAAAAAACCATGTCCCTCTGATTTTGATCATTTACCCGAATAAAATCTATTCACTTAAAAATGAGACTCGACCACCATAGTTTTTAGAAGAAGAAAAACACAACTAAATGGAAATAAACCAAAACTCAAAGAGGGTTGTAGGTTGAACAAGACAATATATTATATAATATCCATAAATTAACCATTATAAATAACCCATCAATCACACAATGGCGTGTTGGAGGAAGGCTAGATGATAGGTTCTAGCACACCTATATTATTTTTGGAGTCACCCACCCAAGGATGCGAGTGTGGAGCCTTGCTATATTTTAAACTTGTTTCTCCACAACATTATATTAATCCCTATATTTTGATATTCACATGTTAGGGAACTGATATATCCTTCATTTGTGGATATATGGATATTCTATTGGTTTCATAACACCAATATCTCTTTTAAGGTCACCCACCTTAGTTGTGACTTCCTTTCGTCATGCATAATAGTCATGCTTGGTGAATAAGACTATGTCATAGTATTATCATGATAAATTCATACACACACACACAAATATATATATATATATATATATATATTACTTATGCGTTAGTGTATAGAGGACACGAATGTGTGCCTCGGAGGCCCATGCATAGATTTAAGGCCTTGTACCATGTAGGCCTTTGATAATCTAAATAACCTATGACTTGATGTCCCGATTTTATGACATGAAATCCCAATTTACGATAATAGTTTTTCTTCCATAGTGATTCTAAAATATATATATATGATAACATTAGAAATGGACTGCCACCTTGATTTGATCCAGTGTTTATATTGAATCATTATAGGGTGTTTAGCACCCGTTTTCCACCAAAAGAACAAAAATATATCAGGTATCAAGGTATTTTAAAGATCCAAAACACACCTAACCGAGGAATATCTCAACAACTGTATGGCATGTTCTTGAAATTTCGGGGTGATTATTATATATCTTGGTATCAAGGAAAGTGATTCTTTTTTGGATTCTCTATAAACATGATAAAATGGTATCCATCTTTTGAAAAGGATACTGAACCTCATTTTCTTCCATTATGTCTTGGATTCTAGGGACTACATATTTATATCATCATGTCAGATTCCTTATATTATTTTACAAAACATATTGAAGAAGATATTAAGCCTTACAAATATACTTCTATGGTCTCAAAACCCTACTTAGAACTGCATGTTAGTACCATCCCATGCGCAATTTTCAATACCTATAGCATAATACTTGCCTATGATTTGTAATTAAATACATTAAAGTGATGAATATAAATTGAATGATGATATTATAATTTTCATTCATTAGTACTAATATGATTCCGTACTCTTTATGGGTGAATTAGGACTTTTTTGAGGTGTTCCAAAAATCTATTAATAGCTTGAGTAATTATTTTTTATTAGATTATGTATTATTATTAAATTAAGTGATGTGATCATGGATAGATGAGCCTAAAAATTGATATTCTCATTTAGTTATACCAGTAATTATGACTTACTGATTTTTATTTAATTATGTTATATCCTTTGAATTATGTATTTTATTTTTTTGGGTACTTTAAATATTGCATGCATGGAGGATATAAGGAAGGATATTTATAACCCAATGTTGTTTCAGGAGAAATTATATGTCACGACCCATCCTCGGGGCCCGTGCCGTGACTACCACAAGCCCGCCTTCCATAGGCCAGGGGCTGGCGACTAGCACCAAAGGTGTAAACCCCGATAACTGGGAAGGAATTACCTTTATAAAAGTAAACAAAACACCACAGAGTACAAGTGGAAGCAAAACACTAAGTAAAACTAGAAGTGCTGAAAGGTAAATGGTCTAGAATACAAACCCAACTGAAAGTACAACTACAACTGAACAAGTACAACAGAAAAGACAACAGCTGGAGGGACAGAAGCGGCTCCTGGGACGTCCTCCTCGGATCCTACCTGAAGGGTATGTACAGATGGCTCAACTCCTGGATCGTCCACCACGGATCCTACCTGATGGGTAGGTACAGATAACCTCCACAACGCTCTCGCCGTGATGTCCCCCTCTGGATTCTGACTCGTCGTGAAGTCCACCTCCGGGTACTGACTCGTCGTGTAGTCCACCTCTGAGTACCGTCCAGTCCTCGAACACTTGGCCTCCATCAGCACTGTCTGTCGTCTGCAACCAACACAATGAGGTGCGGGGAAAGCCTGTGCAGGTGTGAGTATAACAATACTCATTAGGGACCCTGATACCCTCAAGGTCTCACTAGATCCAACAAGGATATCCACAAAGAGGAGATACATCACGAAGTAACATCTGACACTACTTAGGTATATTCCCATACATATACCTAAGTCACCAATTCTCGATCGGCTCCAACATCCGAGCTCAAGTACAACCCAGTCCACACAGGAAAGAAAAACGTAATCCACATAGGATAGCTCAACTCAATCCACAAAGGATAAAAAAACATAATCCACAAAGGATAGCTCAACACAATCCACCGAGGATAGCAAAAAGTAATCCACATAGGATAGCTCAACACAATCCACAAAGGATAGAAAAATGTAATCCACATAGGATACCTCAAAACAATCAACAAAGGATAACAAAACATAATCCACCTAGGATAGCTCAACACAATCCACCGAGGATAGAAAAACATAATCCACATAGGATAGCTCAACAGATAACTCATCTTAGGTATATACCCATAAATATACCGAAGTTATCAAGTAACCCATCTCAATCATGAGGAAACACAAAGATCTCTAACTCAGCTCCAACCAGGATTTTCATTATTGAAACCGTAACTGCTGAAGAGCCCCGTCTCTGAAGTGTACAGTGGTCATGTCACGTCTCCGAGGTACTGCTCACTAACCTAAGACTGCTGAGGTACTCCTCCTATCGAGTACCGCGGGCCTGCCACCTCACATAGTAGTGCTTCCCACTACGGTCTGCCACCCAATCATAGTAGTGCTCCCCCCTCATAGCCTACAGAGGTACTGCTCCTTTCGGGTACCACGGGTCTGCCACCTCACAAAGTAGTGCTCCTCTGTTGTGGGTCTGCCACCTCACAATGTAGTGCTCCCCACTGGGCTATGTAAGTCACTCCGAATCGAATCGGACAAGCAGTCTTCAGGTCTCAGCCGGCTACACGGTCTCCGTACTCCGCACGCTCGTCTCCGGGAGGGTCCGCTCCACGAGCTACAAGTCGATACTCCAAGTATCACAAAGTCTCACGAAGAAGTATCTCAAAGCACCGCCTCGTCATAGGGGTCTCAACACAACAGACGACGCGTCAATCGGACTCCCGGTCTGTGAGTTATTAGCCTTTTCGTCCCAGGGGCCCGGTTGGTTTCGTGAGTGAACCAATCCCGGCCGTATCCCAACTGCACCATGAACTCTCAAAAGGTATACTCACAGGGATCATTTCTCAACGTGATCATCAACACCGCTAACGGTTCATCAAACGGACGTCCAGTCTGAAAGATATCAGCTTTTCCGTTCCAGGGGCCCGGTTGGATTACGGGTACAATCCAACCCGGCCATACTCCAACTACATCCAAAACTCGAGTGAAGTATGCCAAAAGTTCCGTATCGTCAACAGGAACTCAACGAAATAGATGGCGCGACAATCGGACGCCCGGTCTGTGAGTTATTGGCTTTATCGTCTCAGGGGCCTGGTTGGTTTTTAAGGAAAAACCATCCCGACCGTACTCCACCTACGTCGAAACCTCGGGCGGAGTATACCAAAAGATCCGTCTCACTAAGATGAACTCAACAAAGTCGACGACATGTCAATCGGACGTTCATAGCTCAAGATATGAGTGTTTCCGCTCTGAGGGCCCGGTTGGTTTCCTGTACGAACCAACCCGGCCGAACACAAATTATTCCGAAACATTGTGTGCGATATATCGAAACGACCATCTCGATCCAAGGATCGTGTTGCTGTAGACGGTTCGTCATTCCGAAGTCTGTAGCTCATGTTATGAGCGAAAGACCGAAGTTGATTCAAAACCGGGGGTTTCTGGCCCAGACCGACCCGGCCCGAGACCCCCTGGGTCGGCTGAACCGGGTCGACCCGACCCGGCGGCGTGGCGGCGCGGTGGCCCGGCAGTGTGGCGATGCGGCGGTCCTGGCGGCGCGGCAGCCCGGTCAGGCAGACCGACCAGAAGCCGGTCCGGCTCAGCACAACGCGCCCAGCGCGCTGCCTGCTCGGCCTTCGGCCGAGCTGTTGGAAAAACGGGGGGTGCTTGCCCCCCCTTCTGTAACCGCGGCCCCCCCTCAAATATGGGGGGCCGTTTTGAACCGGCCGGGGGAATTTAATTCCCCCGGCTCCTCCCCTTCCCGGCCGGCCCGACCTGGCCGGCCGTTTCCTTCTCAACGGGACCGGCGGTGGCCGGTCCCCTTCCGGCTTCCAACACCGGCTGGCCGCCGGTCGCCTCCTCGTTCCGCCGTGGCCCGGTGCCGGCCGCGGCCTTCATCGTCCAGCGCAGTGCAACGACATCACACCCCTCCGCCGCAGCCCCGCTCCGTCCGTGGTGCCTTTGGTTTTCCCTTTGACGCGGCGCGACGGCGTCGCGTCCATGTAATTCTATCCACGGCGTGGCGCGACGGCGCCGCGCAATAATTATCGAATGATATCTGTGTGGTGCGATGACACCATGCCATCACGTTCCATCCACAAGAAACATTCAAGAACAAAGGATTGGGGTTCGGCCTTGTTTGTGCGGTCCCCCCCCCCCTCTCGTTAGGCGATAGCACATAATCATTTATCCTCAAGATTGTCATGCTAGAACCAAGAACGATAATAAATAAATAAACAACAACAAACCCCTACCTCGTAATTGTCATTCATTGACGATCTCAGAAAAAAGGCGGATATCGATTCCTCGATTGTCGTGTTCGTCACACACTCCCAATTCTGACGCTCATGCGTCGGAAAGGAAGAAGGGTTCTCGTCGTTGGAGATATCGTGGGCATCGCTTCCCTTTTCTTGCCTCGGTTGAAGAACGATGAAGAAGATGGCGTCATCGTGCTTCAGTGGCGGAAGAGACGTTCTTCGCGTTCTTCGTTGAGAGGATGAAGTCCTCTCAATTCTCCCAAAGGCTCTTCCTCTCCTTAATTCTCCCAACCAAAATAAAATAACGTACATCCTTTTTTTATTAACCCATGCCAAGAATTCAAGAGTTCAAAAACTCAAACTAATTAATGAATTAAGTGGAATCATTAACATAGGGAGAGGAAAGGTTAAAGAGTTATAAAATAAAGTGGGGGTTAGGGAGTTAGAGGATGTGTAGAGTTGGGGTTCATGTGGGCCCCACCTCACCTTAATCCTCTCCTTGGTAGTTAGAGACTAGTGGTCCCACTCCAACTCCCATACCTAGGATATAACTACTTAGTAAAAGAAATAAAATTTCCACACAATTTTATTTTACTTTTCATATAATCCACCAAATTTTAACAACTCCTCCCGAGCAAACGCACCTCCGGGAAAGGTCCTCTTAAGCAATTACTGGCGTTGCGAGTTTATCGGTGCCCTCTGAATTCGATTCCGGGAACCGGTTCAAATGTCCGAAATTCCCACTCTTTCGTTCACTGAACGTACCCGAGCCAAACTTCAGAAATTAATTCCGGGCACACCGGGCCTCGGAATCAGGCGCAGTCCGAAACTGAGTTCTTGTAAAATTTCAAAGAAAATTATGAAAAAAATTTCCTTGAAATTTCCGGGTCTTTACATTACTCCCACCTCAGGGCTTTACGTCCCCGTAAAGCTTCAACACAAACTATGGTCACAAAAGCGGTACAGAGCACACATCTGAGCCTTCTGCTCCCATGTGCTTACCTGGAGGTTTCCGAGATGCCTACGAAAACGCACAAGAGGAATCGACCGTCCACGCAGGACCTGCTCCCGTCAATTCTCAAAGTCCACTAGAACCTTCGTGCATGTCACCATGTCATCAACGTCCAACTCCCTGAGGTCGATGATTTGTGAAGAATCAAGCACGTATATCCTCAGTTGAGGTACGGGGAAGATTTCATGCCCCCGGTGCAACTGAGGTGGAATGGTGAAGCGGTAAACCACCTCGCCAACCCTGCTGGGGACCTAGAAGGTCCGTTGAACCTTAGAGATATCTTGCCACCTCGGATACATCTCAGTAAACCTCATCGAGTTGAGACCCGTATAAGAACGTGGTCTCCATCCTCAAACTCAAGAGGTCTCCCTTTCCTGATTAGAACCGAAACTCAAAACTCCTGCTTCCACGAGGGTAAGGTTGACTGAATAAAGAGTGATCGACCGCACCATCCTATTCATGAGTTTATCCAGTGCTGCCTAGGATTTCCTTTTCGCCGAACAAGGAAAACCCATGCTGACGTTTTCCTAATACCTTCAACTTGAGTATGAATAGTGATTGCCAAATCCATACTCAAACTAACGTCGTAAGGCCTCGACGCTGGCACCAAGAGGTCCCAACCATGACTCTCGCCTCAAGGGTCAGATCACACCGTCGGCGTAAGTGTGACTATCGAGTCTCCTCCCAAAGGTATCTCCAGACGTGAGGGTCAAGTCAACGGCTTAACCAGAAACTCTAGGTCTGGGACTAGATTCATGGAAGGAAGGGATGATTCGTTTCGATGCCTGTGGCTACGGAAGCTAGTAGAAGACAAAGTCCACACTTCGAATCATCCTTAGAGCCCTTTTTGGTCGCACTCCATGACCGCAAGCAGCTAACCTCTTTCCCTGCTCTCCAACTCCTTGAGTCTAGCGGGGACTACAAAGGCGGGTGATGGTAACATGTTGAAATGTACACCACCAAGAGCTTCTCTCCATGCTCTGCCTCCATGTCTGGTGCTCTACAGATTCATATGTCATTAACATTTTCTCTTCTTGAAACATTTTCCACGCCCACGTCCCATGACTGGCGCCAATTTCCAGCTTCCCACAGTAATCTTTCACTGACTACATTCATTCAGCAAAAGGATTCTTAACCACAAAGGTTCTTTCTAGCACCCTAGCATAAGTAGAAATGCATAGAGAAGGTGCTGGATCAGATGTCCTTATACACACCACTCTCAGAGGTCCGGCCTTTATTGCACTAATCGAAACGCATCCATCGAGTACCCGGTATGATCGGTACGCCTCGATGAATTCTCAGCTACCGACGTGTCGTGCCGCCGAAGCTGTATATGCTCTAGGAAACTCTCAGCCACCTCCTCAAGCCAGTCCTCAACCGCCTGTGAGTCAGGTTCGCCTCGGAACATGAGGGTATCTGATGCTGAAACATTTTTAAGGCACTAAGCCTACATGTGTCACCTACCAGTACCGCCGATTGTAACTGCTGACTAACAGGTAGTGATGTATAGCAGATACACTACCCTAAGGCACTATATCAGGCATCAATCCATGTACCGAAGCCTCATCATTAAGCAGACCATCCTCATGGTCATCCACTGGAAAACATTAGTAGCCAAGTCCACTATTCACTCTACTGATTTCTCAGCTAGGCGGAAAACTCTAGCAATCGCCTCCAGCCACTGCTCTGCTGTCTGGGAAACTGTCTCGCCTCGTAACCTCAGAGGCCTCTGCTGCTGAAACTCGTGCAACGCGCTCTGCCAGCGTGCAGAGTTCGCTAGTATAGCTATTGGCATCTGCTTCCCAACAGGTGGTGGTGCTACTGGTACACCACCCGAGGGTGCCAACATAGTAAAAAGGGCCATGCACCAGAGCCTCGTCACTCGGTGAGCCGTCCTCGAGTACTCTCTCGGAACTTCAACTGACTGTCTGCTTGGGACATCCTGAACAGATGCGACACGGTCAATGTTAATACCTGGTGAGCTGACTTGGTTTGAGCTAACTTTAAAACTTTGGAAACACAAACGCAATCAGTGTTTTCGTGTACAAAGTCGGAAATCCGTAGTAAGGGTCCTGGTGTACGGATACGTCGGCCGCCGCACCAACACTGGACTCCCTGAACTGAAGGCCACACTCGGTACCCTTAACACTTTTGCTTCAAAGAAAGAAAAAGATCAGAGTCCTGAGTTCTATGGTAGAACCGAACTCCTCTGATACCAATTTGTCACGACCCGTCCTCAGGGTCCGTGCCGTGACTACCCCAAGCCCGCCTTCCATAGGCCAGGGGCTGGCGACTAGCACCAAAGGCGTAAACCCCGATAACTGAGAAGGTATTGCCTTTATAAAAGTAAACAAAACACCACAGAGTACAAGCGGAAGGAAAAAAATAAGTAAAACTAGAAGTGCTGAAAGGTAAATGGGCCAGAATACAAACCCAACTGAAAGTACAACTACAACTGAACAAGTACAACAGAAAAGACAACAGCTGGAGGGACGGAAGCGGCTCCTGGGACGTCCTCCTCGGATCCTACCTGAAGGGTAGGTACAGATAGCTCAGCTCCTGGATCGTCCACCACAGATCCTACCTGAAGGGTAGGTACAGATAACCTCCACAACGCTCTCGCCGTGATGTCCCCCTTCGGATACTGACTCGTCGTGAAGTCCACCTCCAGGTACTGACTCGTCGTGTAGTCCACCTCCGGGTACCGTCCAGTCCTCGAACACTCGGCCTCCATCAGCACTGTCTGTCGTCTGCAACCAACACAACGAGGTGCGGGCAAAGACTGTGCAGGGGTGAGTATAACAATACTCAGTAGGGACCCTGAGACCCTCAAGGTCTCACTGGATCCAACAAGGATATCCAAAAAGAGGAGATACATCACGAAATAACATCTGACACTACTTAGGTATATGCCCATAAATATACCTAAGTCACCAATTCTCGATCGGCTCCAACATCCGAGCTCAAGTACAACCCAGTCCACACAGGAAAGAAAAACGTAATCCACATAGGAAAGCTCAACTCAATCGACAAAGGATAACAAAACATAATCCACATAGGATAGCTTAACCCAATCCACCGTGGATAGCAAAATGTAATCCACATAGGATAGCTCAACACAATCCACAAAGGATAGCAAAATGTAATCCACATAGGATATCTCAACACAATCCACAAAGGATAAAAAAACATAATCCACATAGGATAGCTCAACACAATCCCCCGAGGATAGAAAAACATAATCCACATAGGATAGCTCAACAGATAACTCATCTTAGGTATATGCCCATACATATACAGAAGTTATCAAGTAACCCATCTCAATCATGAAGAAACACAAAGATCTCTGACTCAGCTCAAACTAGGATTTTCATTATCGAAACCGTAACTGCTGAAGAGCCCTGTCTCTGAAGTGTACAGTGGTCTTGTCACGTCTCCGAGGTACTGCTCACAAACCTAAGACTGCTGAGGTACTCCTCCTGTCGAGTACCGCGGGCCTGCCACATCACATAGTAGTGCTTCCCGCCGGGGTCTGCCACCCAAACATAGTAGTGCTCCCCCCTCATAGCCTACAGAGGTACTCCTCCTGTCGTGTACCACGGGTATGCCACCTCACAAAGTAGTGCACCTCCGCTGTGGGTCTGCCACCTCACAAAGCAGTGCTCCCCACTGGGCAATGCAAGTCACTCCGAATCGAATCGGACAAGCAGTCTTTAGGTCTCAGCCGGCTACATGGTCTCCGTACTCTGCACGCTCGTCTCCTGGAGGGTCTGCTCCACGAGCTACAGGTCGATACTCTATGTATCACAAAGTCTCACGAAGAAGTATCTCAAAGCACCGCCTCGTCATAGGGGTCTCAACACAACAGACGGCGCGTCAATCGGACTCCTGGTCTGTGAGTTATTAGCCTTTTCATCCAAGGGGCCCGGTTGGTTTCGTGAGTGAACCAATCCCGGACGTATCCCAACTGTACCACGAACTCTCATAGGGTATACTCATAGGGATCGTTTCTCAACGTGATCATCAACGCCGCTGACGGTTCGTCAAACGGACATCCTGTCTGAAAGATATCAGCTTTTTCGTTCCAGGGGCCTGGTTGGATTTCGGGTTCAATCCAACCCGGCCATACTCCAACTGCATCCAAAAATCGGGCGAAGTATGCCAAAATATCCGTATCGTCAACAGGAACTCAACGAAACAGACGGCGCGAAAATCGGACGCCCGGTCTGTGAGTTATTGGCTTTATCGTCTCAGGGGCCCAATTGGTTTTTAAGGAAAAACCATCCCGACCGTACTCCACCTGCGTCCAAACCTCGGGCGGAGTACACCAAAAGATCCGTCTCACTAAGAGGAACTCAACAATGTCGACGACACGTCAATTGGACATCCATAGCTCAAGATATGAGTGTTTCCGCTCCGAGGGCCCAGTTGGTTTCGTGTACGAACCAACCCGGCCAAACTCAAATTATTCCGAAACCTTGAGTTCGATATACCGAAATGACCATCTCGATCCAAGGATCGTGTTTCTGTAGACTGTTCGTCATTCGGAAGTTCGTAGCTCATGTTATGAGTGAATTACTGAAGTTGATTCAAAACCGGGGGTTTCGGGCCCAGACCGACCCGGCCCGAGACCCCCTGGGTCGGCCGAACCGGGTCGACCCGACCCGGCCCGGCTCGGCGGTGTGGCGGAGCGGCGGCCCAGTGGTGCGGCGACGCGGCAGTCCCGGCGGCGTGGCGGCCCGGTCTGGCAGACCGACCAGAAGCTGGTCCGGCTCAACGCAACGCGCCCAGCGCGCTGCCAGCGCGGCGTTCGGCCGAGCTGTTGGAAAAATGGGGGGCGCTTGCCCCCCCCCCCCCCCCTTCTGTAACTGCTGCCCCCCTTCAAATATGGGGGGCCATTTTGAACCGGCTGGGGGAATTTAATTCCCCCGGCTCCTCCCCTTCCCGGCCGGCCCGACCTGGCCGGCCGTTTCCTTTTCAACGGGACCGGCGGTGGCCGGTCCCCTTCCGGCTTCCGACACCGGCGGCCCGGCTGGCCGCCGGTCGCCTCCTCGTTCCGCCGCGGCCCGGTGCCGGCCGCGGCCTTCTTCGTCCGGCGCGGTGCGACGGCATCGCGCCCCTCCTCTATGGCCCCTCTCCAGCCGCGACGCCTTTGGTTTTCCCTTTGACGCGGCGTGACGGCGTCACGTCCATGTAATTCTATCCACGGCGCGGCGCGACGGCGCCGCGCAATAAATGTCGAATGATATCGGCATGGTGCGACGGCACCACTCCATCATGTTACATCCACAAGAAACATTCAAGAACAAAGGAGGGGGGTTCAGCCGTGTTTGTGCGGTCCCCCCCCCCTCTCGTTAGGCGATAGCACATAATCATTTATCCTCAAGATTGTCATGCTAGAACCAAGAACGAGAATAAATAAATAAACAACAACAAACCCCTACCTCGTAATTTTCGTTCGTTGACGATCTTGGAAAAGGGTGGATATCAATTCCTCGATTGTCGTGTTCGTCACACACTCCCAATTCTCACGCTCATGCGTCGAAAGGAAGAAGGGTTCTTGTCGTTGGAGATGTCGCGGGCATCGCTTCCCTTTTCTTGCCTCTGTTGAAGAACGATGAAGAAGATGGCGTCTTCGTGCTTCAATGGCGGAAGAGACGTTCTTCGCGTTCTTCGTTGAGAGGATGAAGTCCTCTCAATTATCCCAAAGGATCTTCCTCTCCTTAATTCTCCAAACCAAAATAAAATAAGGTACATCCTTATTTTATTAACCCATGCCAAGAATTCAAGAGTTTAAAAACTCAAACTAATTAATGAATTAAGTGGCATCATTAACATAGGGAGAGGAAAGGTTAAAGAGTTATAAAATAAAGTGGGGTTAGGGAGTTAGAGGATGTGTAGAGTTGGGGTTTGTGTGGGACCCACCTCACCTTAATCCTCTCCTTGGTAGTTAGAGACTAGTGGTCCAACTCCAACTCCCATACCTAGGATATAACTATATAGTAAAAGAAATAAAATTGCCACACAATTTTATTTTACTTTTCATATAATCCACCAAATTTTAACAACTCCTCCCGAGCAAACGCACCTCCGGGAAAGGTCCTCTTAAGCAATTACTGGCGTTGCGAGTTCATCGCTGCCCTCGAAATTCGATTCCGGGCACCGGTTCAAAAGTCAGAAATTCCTGCTCGTTCGTTCACTGAACGTACCCGAGCCAAACTTCGGAAATTAATTCCGGGCACACCGGGCCTCAGAATCAGGCTCCGTCAGAAACTGCGTTCTTGTAAAATTACAAATAAAATTAAGGAAAAATTTTCCTTGAAATTTCCGGGTCTTTACATTACTCCCACTTCAGGGCTTTACATCCCCGTAAAGCTTCAACACAAACTAGGGTCACAAAGGCGGTACAGAGCACACATCTGAGCCTTCCGCTCCGATGTGCTTACCTGGAGGTTTCCGAGCTTCCTTCTAAGACGCACAAGAGGAATCGACAGTCCACACAGGACCCGCTCCCGTCGATTCTCAAACTCCACTGGAACCTCTATGCATGTCGCCCTGTCATCGACGTCCAACTCCCTGAGGATGATGATGTGTGAATAATCAAGCACGTATCTACTCAGTTGAGGTACGTGGAAGATTTCATGCACCCGGTGCAACTGAGGTGGAATGATGAAGCGGTAAACCACCTCGCCAAACCTGCTGGGGACCTAGAAGGTCCGTTGATCCTTAGAGATATCTTGCCGCCTCGGCTACATCTCCGTAAACCTCGTCGAGGTGAGACCCGTATAAGAAGATGGTCACCATCCTCAAACTCAAGAGGTCTCCCTTTCGTGATTAGAACAGAAACTCAAAACTCCTGCTTCCACGAGGGTAAGGTTGACCGACTCAAGAGTGATCGACAGCACCCTCCTATGCATGAGTTTATCCAGTGCTGCCTGGGGTTTCCTTTTCGCCGACCAAGGAAAACCCATGCCGACGTTTGCCTAATACCGTCAATTTAAGTATGAACAGTGATTTCCAAATCCATACTCAAACTAACGTCGTAAGGCCTCGACGCTGCCACCAAGAGGTCCCAACCGAGACTCTCGCCTCAAGGGTCAGATCACACCGTCAGCGTAAGTGTGACTATCGAGTCTCCTCCCAAAGGTATCTCTAGACGTGAGGGTCAAGTCAACGGCTTAACCGAAAACTCTAGGTCTGGGACTAGATTCATGGAAGGAAGGGAAGATTCGTTTCGATGCCTGTGGCTACGGCAGCTACTAGAAGACAAAGTCCGCACTTCGAATCATCCTTAGAGCCCTTTTTGGTCGCACTCCATGACCGCAAGCAGCTACCCTCCTTCCCTGCTCCCCAATTCCCTGAATCTAGAGGGGACTACAAAGGCGGGTGATGGTAACATGTTGAAATGTACACCACCACGAGCTTCTCTCCAAGCTCTGCCTCCATGTCTGCTGCTCTGCAGGTTCATCTGTCCTTAACATTTCCTCTTCGTGAAACATTTTCCACGCCCACGTCCCAAGACTGGCACCAATTTCCAGCTTCCCACTGCAATCATTCACTGACTACATCCATTCAGCAAAAATATTCCTAACCTCAAAGGTCCTTTCTAGCACCCTAGCATAAGTAGGAATGCATAGAGAAGGTGTTGGCTCAGATTCCCTTATACACACCACTCTCAGAGGTCCGACCTTTATTTCACTGATCGAAACGCATCAATCGAGTACCCGGTATGTTCTTTACGCCTCGATGAATTCTCAGCTACCGACGTGTCGTCCCGCCGAAGCTGTATATGATCTAGGAAACTCTCAGCCACCTCCTCAAGCCAGTCCTCAACCGCCTGTGAGTCAGGTTCACCTAGGAACTTGAGGGTATCTGATGCTGAAACATTTGTAAGGCACTAAGCCTACATGTGTCACCTACCGGTACCGCCGGTTGTAACTGCTGACTAACAGGTAGTGATGTATTGCTGATACACTACCCGAAGGCACTATCTCAGGCATCGATCCACGTACCGAAGCCTCATCACTAAGCAGACCATCCTCATGGTCATACATCGGAAAACATTAGTAGCCAAGTCTACCATTCACTCTACTGATGTCTCAGCTAGGAGGAAAACTCTAGCAATCACATCCAGCCACTGCTCTACTGTCTGGGAAACTATCTCACCTCATAACCTCCTAGGCCTCTACTGCTGAAACTCGTGCAACGCGCCCTGCCAGTGTGCACAGTTCGCTAGTATAGCCATTGGCATCTGCTGCCCAATAGGTGGTGGTGCTTCTGGTACACCACCAGAGGGTGCCAACATAGTAAAAAGGGCCCTGCACCAGAGCCTCATCGCTCGGTGAGCCGTCATTGAGTACTCTCTCGGAACTTCAACAGAATGTCTGCGTGGGACATCCTGAACAGATGAGACATGGTCAACGTTTATACCTAGTGAGCTGAGCTGGTTTGCGATGACTTTAAAACTTTGGAAACACACACGCAATCAGTGTTTTCGTGTACAAAGTCGGAAATCAGTAGTCAGGGTCCTGGTGTATGGATACGTCGGCCGCCTCACCAACACTGGAATCCCTGAACTGAAGACCACACTCGGTACCCTTAACACTTTTGTTTCACAGAAAGAAAAAGATTAGAGTCATAAGTTCTACGGTAGAACCGAACTCCTCTGATACCAATTTGTCACGACCCATCCTTGGGGCCCGTGTCGTGACTACCCCAAGCCCGCCTTCCATAGTCCAAGGGCTGGTGACTAGCACCAAAGGCGTAAACCCCGATAACAGAGAAGGCATTGCCTTTATAAAAGTAAACAAAACACCACAGAGTACAAGCGGAAGCAAAACACTAAGTAAAACTACATGTGCTAAAAGGTAAATGGGCCAGAATAAAAACCCAACTGATGTTACAACTACAACTGAACAAGTACAACAGAAAAGAAAATAGCTGGAGGGACAGAAGTGGCTCCTGGGACGTCCTCCTCGGATCCTACCTGAAGGGTAGGTACAGATGGCTCAGCTCCTGGATCGTCCACCACGGATCCTACCTGAAGGTTAGGTACAGATAACCTCTTAAACGCTCTCGCCGTGATGTCCCCATCCGGATACTGACTCGTCGTGAAGTACACCTCCGGGTACTGACTCGTCGTGTAGTCCACCTCCGGGTACCGTCCAGTCCTCGAACACTCGGCCTCCATCAGCACTGTCCGTCGTCTGCAACCAACACAATGAGGTGCGGGCAAAGCCCGTGCAGGGGTGAGTATAACAATACTCAGTAGGGACCCTGAGACCCTCAAGGTATCACTAGATCCAACAAGGATATCCACAAAGAGGAGATACATCACGAAGTAACATCTGACACTACTTAGTTATATGCCCATACATATACCTAAGACACCAATTCTCGATCGGCTCCAACATCTGAGCTCAAGTACAACACAGTCCACACAGGAAATAAAAACGTAATCCACATAGGATAGATCAACTCAAACCACAAAGGATAACAAAACATAATCCACATAGGATAGCTCAACACAATCCACCGAGGATCGCAAAACGTTATCCACATAGGATATCTCAACACAATCCACAAAGGATAGCAAAACGTAATCCACATAGGATAGCTCAACACAATCCACAAAGGATAACAAAACATAATCCACATACGATAGCTCAACACAATCCACCGAGGATAGAAAAACATAATCCACATAGGATATCTCAACAGATAACTCATCTTAGGTATATTCCCATACATATACCAAAGTTATCCGGTAACCCATCTCAATCATGAGGAAACACAAAGATATCTGACTCGGGTCAAACCAGGATTTTCTTTATCGAAACCGTAACTGCTGAAGAGCCCCGTCTCTGAAGTGTACAGTGGTTCTGTCACGTCTCTGAGGTACTGATCACTAACCTAAGACTGCTCAGGTACTCCTACTGTCGAGTACCACGGGTCTGCCACCTCAAATAGTAGTGCATCCCACCGGGGTCTACCACCCAAACATAGTAGTGCTCCCCCCTCATAGCCTACAGAGGTACTCCTCCTGTCGGGTAACGCGGGTCTGCCACCTCACAAAGTAGTGATACTCAGCTGTGGGTCTACCACCTCACAAAGTAGTTCTCCCCACTGGGCTATGTAAGTCACTCCGAATCGAATCGGACAGGCAGTCTTCAGGTCTCAGCCGGCTACACGGTCTTCGTACTCCGCACTCTCGTCTCCGGGAGGGTCTGGTCCACGAGCTACAGGTCGATACACCAAGTATCACAAAGTCTCACGAAGAAGTATCTCAAAGCACCGCCTCGTTATAGGGGTCTCAACACAACAGACAGCGCGTCAATCGGACGCCCGGTCTGTGAGTTATTAGCCTTTTCGTCCCAGGGGCCCGGTTGGTTTCGTGAGTGAACCAATCCCGGCCGTATCCCAACTGTACCACGAACTCTCAAAGGGTATACTCATAGGGACCGTTTCTCAACGTGATCATCAACGCCGCTGACGGTTCATCAAACAGACGTCATGTCTGAAAGATATCAGCTTTTCCGTTCCAGGGGCCCGGTTGGATTTCGGGTACAATCCAACCCGGCCATACCCCAACTGCATCCAAAACTCGGGCGAAGTATGGAAAAAGATCCGTATCGTCAACAGGAACTCAACGAAACAGACGGCGCGACAATCGGACGCCCGGACTGTCAGTTATTGGCTTTATCGTCCTAGGGGCCCGGTTGGTTTTTAAGGCAAACCCATCCCGACCGTACTCCACCTGCGTCCAAACCTCGGGCGGAGTATGCCAAAAGATCCGTCTCACTAAGAGAAACTCAACAAAGTCGATGGCACGTCAATCGGACGTCCGTAGCTCAAGATATGAGCGTTTCCGCTCCGAGCGCCCGGTTGGTTTCGTGTACGAACCAACCCGGCCGAACTCAAAGTATTCCGAAACCTTGAGTGCGATATACCAAAACGACCGTCTCGATCCAAGGATCGCGTTTCCGCAAACGGTTCATCATTCAGAAGTCTGTAGCTCAAGTTATGAGTGAAATACCGAAGTTTATTCAAAACCGGGGGATTCGGGCCCGGACCGACCCGACCCGAGACCCCCTGGGTCGGCCGAACTGGGTCGGCCCGACCCGACCCGGCCCGGCCCGGCGGTGCGGTGGTGCGGTGGCCCGGAAGTGCGGTGACGCGGCAGTCCCGGCGGCGCGGCGGCCCGGTCTGGCAAAACGACAAGAAGCCGGTCCGGCTCAGCGCAACGCGCCCAGCGCGCTGCCAGCTCGGCCTTCGGCCGAGCTATTGGAAAAACGCGGGGTGCTTGCCCCCCCCCCCATTCTGTAACTGCGGCCCCCCTCAAATATGGGGGGCCGTTTTGAACCGGTCGGGGGAATTTAATTCCCCTGGCTCCTCCCCTTCCCGGTCGGCCCAACATGGCCGACCGTTTCCTTCTCAAGTGGACCGGCGGTGGCCGGTCCTCTTCCGGCTTCCGACACCGGCGGCCCGGCTGGCCGTCGGTCGCCTCCTCGTTCCGCCACGGCCCGGTGCCGGCCACGGCCTTCGTCGTCTGGCGCGGTGTGACGGCATCGCGCCCCTCCGCCGCGGCCCCGCTCCGGCCGCGGCGCCTTTGGTTTTCCCTTTGACGTGGCGCGACGACGTCGCGTCCATGTAATTCTATCCACGGCGCGGCGCGACAGCGCCACACAATAATTGTCGAATGATATCTGCGTGGTGCGACGGCACCACTCCATCACGTTCCATCCACAAGAAACATTCAAGAACAAAGGAGGGGGGTTCGGCCGTGTTTGTGCGGTCCCCCCCCCCTCTCGTTAGGCGATAGCACATAATCATTTATCCTCATGATTGTCATGCTAGAACCAAGAACGAGAATAAATAAATAAACAACAACAAACCCCTACCTCGTAATTGTCATTCGTTGACGATCTCAGAAAATGGGCGGATATCGATTCCTCGATTATCGTGTTCGTCACACACTCCCAATTCTCACGCTCATGCGTCGGAATGAAATAAGGGTTCTCATCATTGGAGATGTCGCGGGCATCGCTTCCCTTTTCTTGCCTCGGTTGAAGAATATGGCGTCGTCGTGCTTCAGTGGTGGAAGAGATGTTCTTCGTGTTCTTCATTGAGAGGATGAAGTACTCTCAATTCTCCCAAAGGCACTTCCTCTCCATAATTCTCCCAACCAAAATAAAATAAGGTACATCCTTATTTTATTAACCCATGCCGAGAATTCAAGAGTTCAAAAACTCAAACTCATTAATGAATTAAGTGGCATCATTAACATAGTGAGAGGAAAGGTTAAAGAGTTATAAAATAAAGTGGGGGTTAGGGAGTTAGAGGATGTGTAGAGTTGGGGTTCGTGTGGGCCCCACCTCACCTTAATCCTCTCCTTGGTAGTTAGAGACTAGTGGTCCCACTCCAACTCCCATACCTAGGATATAACTACTTAGTAAAAGAAATAAAATTGCCACACAATTTTATTTTACTTTTCATATAATCCACCAAATTTTAACAACTCCTCCCGAGCAAACGCACCTCCGGGAAAGGTCCTCTTAAGCAATTACCGGTGTTGCGAGTTCATCGGTGCCCTCAGAATTCGATTCCGAGGACTGGTTCAAAAGTCAGAAATTCCAGCTCGTTCATTCACTGAACGTACCCGAGCCAAACTTCAGAAAATAATTCTGGGCACACCGGGCCTCGGAATCAGGCGCCGTTAGAAACTGCGTTCTTGTAAAATTCCAACGAAAATTAAGAAAAAAATTTCCTTGAAATTTCCGGGTCTTTACATTATATTTTTATATTTGGAGGTGATGGTAAATGAAACTCACAATGATTTCTTATACTTGTTCAGTTTGGGAATCCCAATCTATATAATGGATTTGGTTTCTATAAGTTTTTCTATTATATCCTGATAATACAGTATATATTTTAAAATTCGTTGTTGATGTGTTTTCTTATATCTATAATGTAAAAACAAATATAAAATTATATCAGCTACATTATTAATAAATTCAAATATTTTATCCATCATTGAATGAGTTGATTACTATAATAAATGCTTCCAACAAAAAAAGAATTCCTCTAGGGACAATTGGACTATAGTTTAGTAATTGAATATTTGTTGTGCATTTGATCTAGACGCATGAATTTTTCTTTCAGGATAACTAAGGATACAATCTTATTGTTTCAAATGTTTTATTTGTTGGAGGGATGTTGATTTATATTTTTTGATGCTCTAGAGATACACCTGATGTCTTCACAACAAATTCATTTTATTATTTCATTTATTTTCATATCAGTGCATGTTTACTAAACCTTATTTAATAATTGAAAATAATTTTTTTTAATTAAATTAATTGAAGGGAATGTTTTGGTTTTCCAAATCATGTATCATGTCATTATTGATTAATATATAGTATTATTATTATAAAAGAATTTCACAAGTTTGAATGGGGTGGTGATAGGTTTCACATCATTTTTTAAAATACAGGATTAATTATAATTACTTGAGAATGAATTTAGTTCGTAATATAATTTAAATATTATAAACGATTACAATATAATAAGAATAATTATTTATTTTTTTAATAGTTTTTTATTAGAATCCCAAGAGAAAAAAATATAAAAAATAAAAATTAATATAATCGAACAACATCATAACAAAATAAGGAAACAAAAAACACCAAAATGCCACCCAAAGGAACCACCGAAGTAGATAAAGAATAAAAAGGAAAGTAAAATATGAGAGAAACAACTGAATCAACCACCAAACTTCCTCAAATAGAATCCAATGTTTTCAAAAAACCACTCATCAGGACTGACCAAGAAGAGGTCAAACCAAATGGGTTAAAAAACAAGAGAAGTGGAGAAGACGAACACCATACACCACCCCCATTGCTGTCCCAAACCACCTAAATCACACACACATTTACCTAGAGTGGATGTCTGATGCATATGGTAAGGTAGAAAGATGGGTTGTGGGAAGATAATTCCATTCCACTAGTGACTATTACCTGGAGAGTAGTTAACCAGATGGGAAAGGAAATCATTGAATCAATATGGAGTACGAAAAAGGATGGAGGATGAGGGGTAATTGAATAAAAATGATGTTTAGTGTCTTCACTGAACCAACAATGATGTGTTTTTGAAGGAAACCCTATGTGAAGTGTAAAGTGGGAATATTTTTTTTATAATTCTAAAAAATAATATATGTTATCACTATTTTAAATTGACAATAATTGTGTTTCAAGAAAATTATCATTTCATTATCAAATTTTATTTTGATACACCCATTTTAAAAAAACCAATCTCACATATTATGCCTTTATAAAGTGTTTTCAGTAAAAATCATTTGTAAAATTATTTATATACAAAATAATAAATATTGAAATTATGGTTGCAAAATAATAACTAATTTTCATTAATATTATTATAACTACTTATTGTTAGTATTATTTGTAATAAAAAATATTAATAGTATATAATATGAGTTATTACTGTTAGAAATTGTTCAAAACTTTAATATTGTCACTTCTTCTATAAATATTATTATTTTTATACTTGTTAACATAATTATGAATTTATTTAAAAATATAATTAAATATTAATAAATTATAATAAATAATAATAATAAGTAATTATATATTTTAATTAATTTCTATACATTCTACTATTAACAATATAAATATTTTAATCCCCTTTGGTTGAAGTCAATTGTAGATATCCCTACAGGGTCTTGGTGAGGAATCGAGTCTGAGTAATGCTATGTTATTTATATTTTTTAACTTAGGATGGTCATCGTCTTTTCCCCCTCCTTGAAACTATTTTAAATATGATACATCTATATTTTTTCTAATATTAATTATTCAAAATACAATTATATATAATTAGATGTTAATAGTTATAATGTTCTTAATATGAATAATTAATCAGTTTAATATTCAATAATATATATAATAATATGATCTATTAGGTAACCTTGATTTATAGATATTATATTTGTTGATAATATATATTTGATATTAATTGAATGACATATAAGATAATGTGATGGATGCCATTATAAAGGAAAAACATGACAAAAAGATATATTTATTATGAATGAATAATTTATTTAAAAATTAGATTATATTTGTATTTTGGAAGAAATATTTTTTTAAGAATTAAATAAAAAGATATAGTAGGTTGAAGTAGAAAACCATCCCTTAAGGGAAGCATACAGGCTCGAAAGTAGTAGTAGAGTAATTAAGTAGTTCGTGGATACCCTTGGGGATATAGAGCCTGTAAGGGAATATGCAAAGTGTTATTAGAATGTATTTGGAAATAAATCATAAAGGATACTATAAAAAAATAAATGTGGGATCATTTTAAAAAAAATGATAATAATTAAAAACAACAAGAAATACTTGGTTGAAATTATTTCATGTTGTCATCATATTCTTCATTTAAAACATTGTGTTTTCATGATACATGTTTGTGAGTCTCATTCTATGTCCTATTGATTTCTGGATTCACTCTTGAAAAATAATTAATCTGATATGTCAAAGTTCCTAACATCCAAAGATAACCCTACTCATCATCATCAATTATGATTGGACTTGGTTTTTGTCTGTTGGGTTCATTCTATACATGAGAATAATATAGTTATTTAATCATGTGATCCTTGAAACCACACTAAGTAGTGATGACACTTGTGAATTGATATTTATGTGATAATGATGGTTTAAATTGACTCATGATATGGATTTAAGTATGTTTAAGGGTGTTTTTATAGTATGAATGTTTTTAAAATTAATCTATTGACGATATATACACAAAATAATGGGGGGATGAACAAACAAACACCACATAGTAGATACTATATAGCTTGTGATTTTTTTACAATGTGTTATTATTTTCTACATGGGAATCATATTTGAAGGCTTTGTAGAGTAGATGGTTAAATCAGAGTTAATGATACTTGGTGAAGCATTTATGTTGAAATGGACGGTTCAATATGATTTTGAGAGGTATTTAGGATGTAAAAATGGATTTAAATAACATTCACTACATCATTTGGAGGATTCAATTATAATAAATCATCATAAATTCAGACTGAGGCTGAGAAGGGAGAAAGTAGAACATAAATCTATATATTTTCCTAGAAGCACCATATGCTGAAAGTAACATGATGGTTATGCAATTCTCGATGCAATATAAAATGTTATATTCATGAATTTATATCTATATGAGAGTTATATTTATGGGTTTTAGAAATTTTCTATGTATTAGGTACATGTTTAAATATATTTAAATGGGGGGACTTAAAGGCATTGAATTTTGTGATGTATTTTTTATCAATTAAATGTTTGAGATCATATCATGCATTCATATTTATGTTTTTTTAATAATACATGAAATCCAATCAAAAATTCTATAAAAAATTTATTTCATTATCAATTTTTATGATAAATATATATAAAATAACGAATAATAGTTTATAAATAAATTATTAATAATAATTTGAAAATAAGTATTAATAAATAATGAATTATAAATTTTATTTATTTAGTACTTGTTAATAATTTATAACAATAAATAATTTATTTTAATAATTAAAATAATTAGTAATAATTAATAGTAATAAGTATTTCTTAACAAAAATGAATAATAATTGGCAGTAATTGATAATATTATATTAATTAATGATTTATGTTACATTCATGTTATATTTAAAATAAAAATAAAATCTACAAAAAGAAATATAATTTTTATTTAAATAGATATAAAATAAATAAAATTTTATATAATATAAATATAACGTAAAAAAAATATATATATACTTATAAAGAGTTTTGTATGTGTGTTTTTTTAAAAAAAAATTGGTTTTGGGTATAATTATTTTTAGTTATGTGTTCTGTAATGGATTAATGATAGATGCGTTTAAGAATCTACTATGATAGCCCATATCATTAATATATTTTACTTTGTGATTTATATCATAATGATACACCTAATAAAACCCTAAAATATCATGAGGCCCAGTGTGTTTCATAAATTTAGAATATTTAATTACAACAATCAATATAATTATGAAAACATTAACTAAAACTCCAAAAGATGCACTTAATTTCCCATGATATTCAAAAACCGCACAAGATAACCTGGTGACATATAAAAGAAATGGGTGAACAGTAAATCCTAGTAAGGGAATAATGAAATCATTACATGATGAAAGTAATACATTTTAGCCAACAAGTATAAAATCAAGTCATAAAAGGGGATATAATCCTAAACCCGAACATTGAACTGTGATATATAATAAAAACATGAATGAAACATATGGATGTGGAAACATCATAAAACATGACATCATAAGCATATGTCTTGGCTATCCGAAAAGACAATATACCATAGTGTTCTTAGGATTACCTCTAATGCATAAAACATTGAAAATCATGAGATAAAATCATTATTCAATGCATTGGAGGATTATATAAGTTTGGAACCCATCACATTCATTTCATGTACATGAATAAGTGTTCCACATAGATCATAAAACATAATGATTCCTTTAATCAATTTTAACCACTCGGTTAAGGAGTGTGGGTTATATACATGCTAGCACCTAATCAATAACAAGTTTCCATAAGTAAGAGAGTTTCTTTTAGTGGAAATGGGGATGGATATTCACATCACAAATGATTATCTTGGAAAATCAAAAGATAATTTCTACAGCATAACAAGAATATATAATGTTTCATGGGAGGGTTAAATGTGACATTAAAGGTCTCTTTCACCCCATGAATATCACAAGGATAATAATAGGGATGTCTGAAAACATATTAAGAATTAGAATGTGGATATAAAAATGGAATAATATAATCATTTCCCTTGAATAAGGAGATGTAGGTGATGATTATGTGCCTTTATTAGGTGTTGGATCAATAATGATAAACAAATAAATTTATTGGATTACAGTAAATTAAACTCATTTAGCAGAAAATAATCATTTTTTAAAAGTAATGATTAAATAATAAGTGTTGTGCTCATGTTAAGATTATCAGTGTAAATAAAAATAATGAAAATAATTATTTATAGTGGTTCTTATAAAAACGATATTAGTCCACTCCTCAAGATTATATAATCAATGAGAGTATTATTACTAACATTGAACATAATTTTTTAGTCGTGATAACATTTTAAATATTATTCCTTTTACAAATACTTGAAGGTACAACCCAAACGTTTTATAAGAGTGTTTAACAATTTCTGATCCTGATATTTTTTATAGATTTAAAACCGATACTTTTTTTAGGTGGATGAATTACTAAACATACATACTTACATTTTATTAGGAAAAGCACAAAATATCTATAATAATTATTGACATATTATGAAAAATATAACATGAAGAAAACCCGAATACAAAGAAAATTAAAATATGATCAAAATATGTAGAAGTTTATGAGGCTCATTGATTATTTATCACATTAATGCACGAAGTTCAAACAATGAATCTCCTCTCTGATCAGTGAAAATTAATATATGTCTCGTAAGTTCTGGATCATATTTGTATGGAATTTGTATCACAATATTTTTTGAATGAACCATATCCTAATTATTTTGTCACAAGATTTTATTTCAACAGTTTAATACTTTATCATAATTAAATAAAATAACATTTAGGAACTCATAAATATTTAATTGCAACATTCCATAGACTAATGAATAAAAAAATATGATAATTGTAGTTTAAAATAGTGCACTAAATGTCAAATAATATCATTATGTTTTATTTTGTATAAAATAGAATCATAATGCATCCAATATGACATCTAATAAAACTATGTATATTATACATTAATAAAAAATAAAATTGAATGAATAAAACTGAGGATTACAGAAATACTCAAAATATTAAAAATGAAATCGATTATTGTATACTGCATGGGTGTAATATACATAAAATATAATAGAATTAATTTCTGTAGAATGTGTAATTATATTTTTTTTCTAATAAATTATTAAACAGTAATAGAAAAATTTATTTCAATTATTTTAATTGAAAAGAAGGCCAATTATATTTTTTATAATAAAATTTCAAACTAATTATCCATTGAAATACCTTTCTATTGCAAGGTGTTTATAACGCTACTATTGAGTGGTGCTACTACTGAACTGTATCTTCCACTTCCATTGAAAATAAGGGAGTGTTGCTACCATTATTGGTGTGAAACTACTAGAATCTCATGGTTGAATGATCTAAAATTATATAATGGTATATGCTATAATCATTGTATTAGGCTACAATAAGAGAGATAATCAATCATGAAGAAAGATCCACCATTGTAATGACATGGTATTACAGTCAATCCATTTATTTATCGTTTCATTGAGTAATACTATTTGTAGGTAATATATGATTTATCACTACTATGAAAATAGTAATTGATATTACTATGGATTCACATGACTCTTATACCATTGTGGAGTTGTAGGAGATTTATCTATCACTATGTTAAATGGTAGATGAAACTACAATTGTTTCATGGACATGGTATCAGGAAGATGGACAAAGGAGAAACTATTTATTGGATGTAGATTAATATTATGCTACTTATAGTGATATACCATGAATTATGAAATATTATAACATCACATAAGAGTTAGAATCTATGACTGAGTAGTAGTACATTAGGTACCTTCATCGTGAGTGGGTGGAAGTGTTTCTGTAAATGGGAATGGAGCTACCATTAAAAGGTTTTTGAACAATGATTCTATGAATGAAAAATCCATATGCATGTTGACTATTTCTACTATAAACCCATATTATGATTATAGTATTCATCTAAGATGTCTCGTAGCCTCATTTCCATAGATTCATGATCATAAAACATCCATGGTGACTTCAGGTTTGATTATCAAACAATCCGGATAATCTATGACAACACTAGTACACTCTAATGAGGCTTGATGATGAAGATAATTAGGGCTTGATCAAATTGTATTTATGGATAATTTCTAATAGTTCTCCTTCTATATGTATATTTTTAATCAGACGAACAGTTCCCATAATGAGTTTTCCCTTATAAAAATTATTATATTATAATGTAGTTAGTTTTTTAAAATAAGTTTCCACTATTTGATCGAGCATGCTATTGTTGATGAATTCCAATTATAACATCATATACAGATTTGGGTTGGTCTGACCAACTCAACCAATGAACTCCTCCGAGTGCATGGCGCTAAGGTCCTTGTACATAGTCCAACTCTAACACCTCCCTCAATGTGGCCTCCTTATACTCGACCACCAACATGGTTGACCCATTGATCCCTATGTGTGGTTGAGGGCCGATAATTGTAAGAATGACATCGTTGTCAATGTTTATTACTAAATTCACAAAAAATCATATTAATAACAAACTATAAATGAATATATTAATATTTAAATTTTAATTAACAGTTATTCATTTCAAAAAGGAAATGAAATTAATATTTTTAAAAAAAATGATAACATAATATTTTAATGAATTTGAATTTACATAAATGTGAGGAATTTTTAGTGTATCAAAAAATCAATAAAAACAAAACACATATTATTAATACGGTAATTATAATATAAATAACATCCACCTTTTTGTAATTTACAAAACCAAACATTTATTAATCCTTCAAAAACATTCACCCCCCTATTGGAAAATATCAAAATTGAAAATCGACATTAAATTTTAAAAATAGTACACCTTTTTAGATTTACTTTATCATAGAATTGAAATAGTATAGTTAAAAAATTAGTTATATTGCATGTGTAAATAGAAATTTGAAATAAATTTATTTATTAACATAGAATAAATTATACAAAATATAAATATTAAGCTTCTATCATACCTACCTTACACATTATTTTTACAAATTTCAAAAAATATAAATGTTTACATTAAATGTAAGACAATTTATTTGAGTAGAAAAAAATTGTAAATATATATCACCTTTATTTATATGATTCATTAGAAAATATAATCTAACATCCATGTGTTTTTAATTGTTTATTATAGAGGGTTTTTATAAAATGAAATTGAACACGAATTTTCATATAAAATTGGAATTTTATCCAAGTGAATATTGAAATCATGTCATGTTTTCATAATAAATATTCATTGAGCAAAAAACCATGAAGAAGAAAAATATTTATCATCCCCTTTTGATAGTGAAACTAATATCCATTTATTAAAATCCAGAAAATTAAACTTTTACCTTGAAAATAACACATACATATTGTGATTTTCTAGTCAATCCTATGACCTCCAATGTCAGAATAAAATTAAGATAATAAATCAAAACAATTATGATTATAATTGAATAAACCAGTATTAACATAACCCTTAATATATCTAATTAATATTTAGTATATTAGTATGACATTCTTTATTATTTTAAGGAAATATTATGCACAAAGATACAAATAACATTATATCTGGTGTTGAGGTAGTGAGATATAATAAACTACCAATCCTGACACAATACATTTTAATATCAATTTAATTTCTTAACTCACCTACATCTAATTTGGAAGTAGTACTCATTGGTGTTTTCAACGACTTTCAAAAATCTTGTCCAAACCATTTTACATGTTCTTTAGAATACCTATAATTAATAAATTAAATAACTTCTATTGTTTGATTAATTTGTAAAACAAGAAAAAAATTTATTTATACTTCTAATCTCAAGTTAAATGAAATTTTCATTAGTTTAGAAAAATCTTGAAATAGTGAATTATTTGTGAATAAAAATATTATATCATCATCCTAGATCTGTATGGTCAAAATTTCCAATTAAACTCTCTTTTAAAAATATGTTTTGATCAAAATTTCATGTAGAAAAATAATTTTTCATTACAAATTTTGTTAGTCTCTCATAAAAATATCTAAGGTAAAACATAAGAATTTGTAATGTTTTATCATTTTTAAAACCATGATTTGAAATTTCCTTATTTTCAAATAAAATTATATGTTTATAATAGACTTCCTCACAAATTATTACATTTAAAAAGGAAACATTTACATCTATTTTAACTAATTTTATGTCCTGAAAACAATTAAAGTATGAAAAATTCCTAAATGTTTTTAACATAGAAATGGGAGAAGTTTTTTAAGTCTATTCCCTCTTCGTGAGAATAACCTAGTGCCACAACTATTTCTTTATTTTTAAGAGTGTTTCAAAAATCATGTAGCTCATTATATAAAATTCTAATATATCCTAGGATGCTTTTATAATATATTATTTAAACCTAATTATACTCTTTATTCCATTTAAATGTATTTAATTCACAATTCATTGTTTAATGGCATGAAAATCTAAAGAATGAACTTTTTATTTAATAGTGTGTATGACACACAAAATTTGATGCATAAGGGAATAAAATAACCTAAGACATTAAAATATATTTAATATTTTAAATAATTAAATTAATGATATATCTTGAAAGGATTTTTAAATTGATTTCTAGTACATCGCAAGAAAAAACTAAGTCAAATTTATTTAAATGTATGAAAGGCATTTTTCGATATATTTAGTTAAATACAGTATCGAGTTTTGCTGGATAACAAAATATTATTATAATATTATTATTCATTATAATAATATATAAATTAAAAATAAAATTAGTTTTTTTGAATATTATTAACTAAATTATAAAATATAATGTTTATAACAATATAAAATTAATTCATGGGTTACTAATTTATTAGAAAAGAAAACAAAAAACAATTGATTATATAGGGAATATTTTTTATTCCCACAGATATTTTTTATCATAATAAATTAAATCAATTATAATTAGTGAGTAATACTTATTCAATATATATTATATATTCAATCAAATAGGTTTCTCATATTAATCAAATAAATTTGATATGCATAATATAATAACAAAAGTGTTTTAAGCATAAAAAAATATATTATTATTAACGATCATTTACCACATTTTAATAGAGAATCTATTATAAATAAAAATTATGACACATTTATAAATTTTATATGAAAAAATAAATTTAATCATTGAATTTTAATAATAAAATTTATGTCAATTTAATTGTTTTGTATTTTTCTGTGAAGATTTATTTTTTAATGAATAGTGAAAAATACTTAATTTTTTATTCAAAGATAAATTTTTATCTAATTTATTAATAATGAATATTTATACTGTAAATTATATATAATGTTTAATTAGGTTAAATTTTTATCAATTAATATTATGTTGGTAATTATAATAATTTTTACATTGAAATTTAATATATAAGCTGAGCAAACTTTTGAACATTTTTACTACAAAAACTGACATTTTTATCCCATCTGTGAGATTAAATTTTAATTAATTTCGATGACTTGTGTGATTTAAATTTTATAAAATTTATTAAATATTTTCAATATTAATTATTTATAATTTCTAGTAATTTTTACATAGTTTGGGTCTCAATATATCAGTGAATGAAAATATTATTAATTATAATGATTAAAAGAAAAATTAGCCTAACATGTGACCAAACTGTAAAAATAATGGATAAAATTTCCCATAAACATGTAAACATATATTGTATGACCCCATTTTAACACTATAATCCATTTTATTTACTTTTGTTCACTATTTGAACAATTTTCAATGTAAAACGTGTGTAGAATTTTCATTCCAAAAATATACAATAGTGCCACTCCTCCTCCATTATAACAAGTCCACTTCTCCGCCCACTTGCTAACACCTGTCAAGACACTTTGTATAAACCATTTTGAAACCAAATATCTCCTAAAAATCCCTCCCATAAACAATAATCATAATCTTCGTCGTAATACATTCATGGAATCAGTTTGGTTAAAATTAAAAGGTGTTACCCAGTTAAGAAGTTTTATCTTTTCACAAGATCATTACTTTTATTTCCATTATACACCCCATAAACTCTCCATATTATATGATAATATATAAAAATAATAATCAAAAAAATATTGAGATGTTTTTTTTTTGTTTTTACCCTCTGATTTCACACACCTCAATCTAATAGGTAATGAACATACAGTTTTGGTGTACCGTGAACTATCGCCTCATGAAATGATGTTTTTCATTTTTTTTATCACCACTTATAAATGATTATTATAATTGAAACACTATTTATAAATTTTATATATTATATTTATAATTTCTATATACTTATTTAATTTTTTAATAAAAAATACCATTATGTTTTCCAATTTTTTGGTAAACATGATAACATCGTTTGGGGTAGTGTGGACTATAGCCCCCTCAAAGAGATGTGATTCGTTCACACTATATATGGAATTTATAAAATAACATTTTAATATTACTATGTATCATATATGAAATATATATTATTCCAATATTTTAATACAAATATTTATTATTTTATTTTCATTCTTTTAATATGAAAAAGAAATGAACGCAACGTTCATGCGTATGTATGTCTTATCATCTCCATGAACGGTGTCGTTCATTTTTTATCTCCAAATGATTATAATTACTATATATACATATATAATGGATATATATGACTATAAAATTATTTTTTACATTATAGATATTATTAAACCATGATATGAACAACGTGTTATAGGTAAAAAAGTACTTGACAAACTAGACAATTGACACCCGAAATAGTGAAAATAATGATTGATTGTTAACAAATAGGTAATATGATATTATATGAAGATAATATATGATATAATAAATATTAATAATATTATGGAATAAGTTTTTAACATTTTTAAAACCCTTATAGAAGATGTTAATGGATGTTCAACCAAATAGAAATTCATGGTTAGGGATTTGGTCTCAGTTTACATTCCATTGAGGGTTATTTTATGTTATGCACTCGTTTCTTTTATATGTTGTATATAATTACATTATACATGTTATAAAATGAATATAGATTTCATTCTGATATTATAAATCCATTTTTAATTTCATTCATTTAGGAGTATTGTGATAGAAATATTTCATTGTGGTTTGGGACACATTGTGATGCTTATATATTATTTTCCTCCGAATTGTTTTTAAAGGTCATATTTACAATCTCAATTCCTTTGGTGATTCTTATAATTATCCTAATAAAATCAATTTATCATTTAGCACATAATTTATCATACATTGTATACATAACCAACCATTTCTTATAATATCATGATTCGTTCATTCAACACGACATTTTGAATTAATTCATATAAAGATATTTACACTTAATATTACCAAAGAGGAAAATAATTTCATAATACAATTTCTATTCATTGGTTTTAATTACATCTTCATCCTTGTTAATATTCTAATATTATATGAGTAATCACATTTTTTAAAATATTTTTCGTATTTTCACATGATTAATGCTGATTTAATTTTGAAACACACAATCTATTCATTCATTGATTTTCACATCAATTCTATCGTGTTTTCATGGGTTTACATTACAATGTCCTTTTTCGGGATTTATTACAATTGATTTTACATCAGAGGAAATTATTTGATCGTTGTGTAATAAAGTCTTTAATTAACTTCTACTCTAGTAAATCATGACCTTTTTAAGTAATCATACATCTTTTCTACTCATTGGTTGTAAAAATATTTTAGAAAATATTTTTTAGAAAACCTAACATCAATTCTATCATTTTTAAGAGAACATATATTCTACTAAAAAATGGTTTAAAATAATGTTTTCAAAAATAATATTGAAAATTAGAAATTGATTTATTATATTAATTTTTATACATTATTTTTTTACCAATTTATGAAAATATGTTGTGTTTTATCTTTTTGATTGAAGAATTTTAATATCAGCTTTACCCTGTGAATGGAATATTATTTTTACCTCAATATACATGAGTAGTTTCACATGTCGTCATTTCACTGAAGATTTCTTTTCATGTTTAAATGGTTAATTTTAAATAAAACGTATTTAATTGTAATTTTCAAAGAAATGGGTCTTCAAAAAAAGGATATATTACGTAGGGAATTTTTAATAGATCTTTTTATAGTATTTATATTCAGCAATGAAAAAAACATTTAATTTTACTCCTCTTGGGATATAATGTATTGATACCATCATTATTCATCTTCAATATGATTTATGATTTATTTTCCGAATATTAATATTCAAATTCACTTCATTTCTTCTTTTCTTAGTCCCATTATAATATTAATTATTCTATGATCATTGAACATTGAATTTACCTTAATTATCCATATAATTTATCAAGGATATATTTATTTCCAAAACCATATACTATTTTTCATATGGTGTTTACTTTGAAAGTTATTTTATTATTTGGGGAAATGAATATAAATATATATATTCTAATTCATATTCATATTTTAGGGCACATTCTTAAATCCATTATTCGATATTTGAGTAATTATTTGGACATGTGCAACACATGTGGGGCCCGGTACATATTCATAGTTTCAAAGCGTACCTGATACACAACAATAGGTTTCATATAAATCTTACGTTTCACACTAATAAAATAATATTATTACTTTAAATTGTATTTAACTCCTAGAAGTTTTATGGGTGGTAATGAATAAAACTAACTAAAATATTATTATACATGTTAATTATATGTATTTACTTTTATCCAATAAATTTTAGAGTCTTATATAATGAATGAATCTAATTTATGCATAATTTACATTAAAAGGTTTATTTACCACCTTTAAATGGACAACCCTCCTTAAATATAGTTTTGGTCACTTTAATAAAATATAATTGACCCAATGAAATTCTTCATTAGATTTGGGGAATAAAATTTTACTTTGGGATATTTTTTTAGTTTAAAGTTCATTTTCTAATGAATAGTAAAAAATATTGTAGTTTAATTAAAAACTCGATTTTAATATAATTTATTTATAGGGTTATATTATCTTTTTAATTTGATTAAAAGTGTAATTAAAATATATATTTTTATTATTTAATCCAATGTTTGTCATTGTAATTAATTTCACTTTGAAATTGGAATAAACAAGTGTCAATCATTTGATATTTATTGTTTATTAAAAACACTCTATTTGTTTTAATAAGAGAAATTAATTTTAAAATTAATTAATGACACTTATATGTTTATAACTTTTACGTATATAAAACATTTTTGAATCTGGAATATAAAATATAGTTTAGGCTGAATTTATGGTATTTTTTGAAAAATGCAAATTTTTGATGAATAGTGAAACCACATAGTAGTAGTTAAAAAACTAATTTTTTCAATTAAATGAATTTTTACAGCTTCTGTGAATTGAATTAAAAAATTCCAGCATACATGGATGTTATAAATAAATAAAATGTGATTTAATAAGATCAAATTAATTTTTGGTGAATATTAACTTTTGACTTTTATTTACTACGATTAAAGGTAAATATTTTAATTAAAGGTAAAATGATCATTATAATAATTCAACATTACCTTAACACATGTCCAAACCTTATTGGATAATTAATAGCCTCCTTTGGAATCCTTGGGTCGATTTTTGGACCCCATAGAGCCACTTATGAATGATAATGACACTTTAGATTAATTAATTTAAAGTAAATCCAAAAAACACATGAACAAAAATCTTTTTTTAAATTTATTTTAATATGGTATTATATAATTTTTTTTAGACTATAAATATTATTTTGAAATTTATAAATATTTCCTACATCATGGAATTTTTTTTGTTAATTTCCAGACATCAATTATATTAAATTATTTTTGACACAATAATGATGCAGTATTTACATCATTAATAAATGATTTAAATAAATAAGATTATAATGATTAAAATATTATCCGAAACATGTCCAATTCTTATTGGATGATTTTATTTTGAATATGAGTCAGCTTATATTCGACCTTAATGATTTTTGGACCTTTAAAACCTGAATATAATTATATAATAAAATAATATTTTCACAATTTCCTAAAGAGACCCTCCTCTACCTTATAAAAGGAGACCATTTCTATCAAATTCCACACACCTCTCTATCTATATGGGTTGTCCAAACATAGCCCAATTAATCTCCCTGCATCCCTCTCATACTCTTAGAATCCTTCAATTAGGCATAAGGCACGTCAAGATGTCCTTTGGTTCAAACTAAAGGTAGTTACCTAACTTAAAAGTAATGATTTCACTTAAATTGTTTTTTTTATTTTAATTCTCAAACCCCTAAACTCATTTTGTTTATTTATTTTGTAAAAACACCAGTATCCCCAATATACTAGTATGTTTTTATGAGAAGGACTCAAACTACACATACACACACCTCCCACAAATGGATGAAGAACATAATGTTTTTGCAGATGGAAAACTAACGTCTCACGAAGCGATGATTGTTCAATTACATCTTACTGCCTCTCATGGTGGAAATTATGATGGAAATTTATTTATAAATGGTATATATTATTTTTATCATTTCATTATGGTTCTGTACATCCCAATTACATAAAGCCTTTATGGTTTCCATTGTGGGTAAATTGTATAATATCATTAGAGGAAGTGTGGACTACCGCCCCCTCACAGTGATGTGACTCATTAATGCGTTATGTGGTATGTATAAAAGATATATTTAATGATATTATATATGATAATATACTGGAATTATAATATAACTATGTATCAATATGTTTTAATTCCATTAAAATAAGAAATACAAATGAAAGTAGTGTTCATGCGTACGTACGGCTTAACATCTCCATGACCGGTGCATTTCATTTCCTACCTCCAAATGTTTTTGAACTATTGTAAATAAATGTATATAATGGATATATATGATATCTAAATTATTATTTTCATCATGGATATAATGTAATATTGACCATATGTACAACAAGTAAATATAAGGTGTTGATTTTTGACTTAAGTACGAAATAACGACAAAATGAACGTTATTAACTTAAATGATTAAATAATGTTTATAACATGGTAATAAGTGATATAAAAGAAATAATAAACTTGAAAAAGGTTCATAATCATGTATAAATTAACTTTAGTTTATTATTCGAGTGATTAAAGAACGATTGTGTCATGTCAGACACGAGGTAAGGGACATCGTCTCAATCTCCATTCATTGAGGCATATTTTTTTTAACACACGATTTCCATTTAAACTCTGTAAACACCTTTGAATTTTCATTTAATACAATGGGAATAACTTTATATGAAGTGTTTTACTAAATGACAAAAAGGAATATTTTTTATACATAAATGGTGACAACGACCTTTCTGCCGCCACGAGTATTATTTCATCATTGGCTTCCTTAACAAGCATGAATGTTTTTTAAAAGGAAAAATAAATAACATATACTCTTTTTATATATTTTGGTATTGAAAATGATTTTGAGATTGGATTTATCATTTCACTATCTTGAAATGATATTTAGCTATTGCAGTGTGGAAATGTTATCTTTCTTTTATGATTATGTTATGTGTTATGATCATGTTATGGTTCCTGGGCATTATTTAAATATATGGGTTGTTTCATGATAATCCTAGGGTGAGTGACCCTGAGATAGCTCTCCATTGAATTAGGTAACTTGACAGAGGTAAACATGAATGTTTCTCTAAAGATATTTAGCTAATATACTCTGATGGGTATTCTAAAGTAACTCCCTCTATAGCTGTGATATCTACAATGTATGTATGATATGGATGCCAAAAGTGACCTTTATGATTTATGGTTTCTATTTGTCTTTAATAAATCTTATGATTTCACTAGGTTTGTAAAATATTTCATGTTTTGAATGTATTTATCTACAAATGTTTTCATTCTTCGTTTTATAACTCTTATTGATCATTTTATGCTTCTCCCATGTTTTGAAATATTTTCACATGACATAAAGATTAATAGGGTTAAAGATGGGATCAAGGAAAATTCATGCTATCTAAAATAATGATCTAGACATGACTCTTTATTTCATGAGTTTTTATTTTATTAAAAAATGGAAACTATGTATAATTATCTACTTTGTAATATTTTGGGATGAAATAGTTATGTCATAATTCTGTACAACTCTAAATTTGAAATGATCCTCAATGTGAATTATTCATTTAATTTAATATAATGTAATGTTTTAATGCCAGGTCCTTATAATTAGTTTCAAAGTTCAGATTAATCAACATTATATGTTAGGGTATTGAAAAATTAATATCCATAAAATAATTTATGTTAATTTTGATATCATATTGAATTTACAGTTTACCATGTTGCTTTGCCTATGATATTTCTTTGTTTAGAATGGTTTTCTGCAGAGGTAACATGGAAGCTATGTTGGGACGACATCAAATGGAAGATAACTTTCTAAATCATCAACCTGAGATGGTGGGAATCAGAACTGAACAATTTGTTGAATTGATGGCATAGTTGACTCAGGAAATAAATGGTGGTGATATCCAAGTATGAGATCATCCAGATCAACCATAGAAGAACATGTCAGTAGTGGAGCATTTTATGAGGGAACATGACCCATCATTCATAGGATCATCTGACCCTATGCTAGTTGATGGGTGGATTAAATCACTAGAGAAGATTTTTTATGTCATGGGTTGTTCAAAACATCAAAAGCTCAGTCTTTATGTTTACCATTTTTATGGTGAAGCTGATTTGTGTTGATCGATGGTGAAAAATATTAGGGATAGTGAGGAGATTTATTTTCTCGATTGGGATGAATTCCAAGGTATGTTTTTTGAGAAATATTTTCCTAGTTTGGTTAGTCTTATGATGGAAAATCAATTCCCAGAATTTATGTAGGAGGATGGCTCAGTGGCTGCTTATGAAGAAAAATTCACCCGACTGGCAAGGTATGCTCCAAATTTCATACAATATATTGATAGTAAAAACAACCATTTGTACTAAGGAATAAAGCCAATGTATAGAAGGGATTTAGGTTCTCATGACTTCAAATGTTATGAAAATATTTTTCATTATGCGGAGAAGGTGGAAATTGATTTTCCTGATGATCAGGTGTTCTTTGACATACAACATAATAATAGGTAGAGGTGGCAGACAAAAGGGAAGAACTCTTCAAAAATGTTCTGATGTTAAGAAACTTAAGTTTACAGTTTGTAAAAATTGTTTTGAAAAGCTTGATGGGGAATGTCTTTTGAATTCTAGTATGTGCTACCGATGTTGTAAAATAAAGCATAAGGCTTGAAATTACACTGAATAAGATCAGGGTAATTGAAGGACAAAACCTGATTTACAGTCAGAAATTTTTTTTAAGTACAATAAAATGGGTCATTCTGCAAATGATTGTCCAACAAAGAACTCAACTGATGGAAAGAATCCAGAATACAAGATGAAAGGGGTGGTGAAATCTTTTGAAATTACTTCAGCAGATGTTGATCCATAAAATGAAGTAGTATCATGTACATTGTTTGATTGTTCAGATTATGCCAATGTGTTTTTTGATTTAGTGTCTACACACTATTTCATTTCTGAGAAGATTTCTATTAAATTTGGAATTCTATCTAATGATATGAATACTATCCTTATGGTAAAAACGCGTGGAAAAAATGTTGAGGCAAAAAGAAAACATAAGAACATTCAGGTCCTTATGTGCAGAAATAATCTACCTGCAAACCTTATTATTTTTCCTCTAGTAGAGTTTGATGTTAAATTAGGAATGGATTGGATTTCTATTTATCAGGATAAGATTGACTGCAGAGCTAATGAGGTTTCTATTCTGAATGATTTTCAGTTTGTATACAAAAATATACCTTTGCTGTTGATACCATATCATGATTCTAAAAAACTAGTAAAAGATGGAAATTAATGTTTCCTTGCACATATTGTTGAAAACAATAGAACTATTCAGATTAATGATGTTCCAATGGTAAATGAGTACCTTGATGTTATTACTTATAAGTATCTTGGTATTATTCTTGATCGGGAAGTTGAATATACTATTGACTTAGTTCTTGATGCTAATCCAATTTCAAAAGCTCCTTATTGAATGGATCAAATTGAACTTTTATATATAAAAAATCAATTGAAGGAGTTATTAGATAAAGGTTTCATTTGACCTAGAACATCACCATGGGGTGATCCTGTATTTTTTGTTAAAAATAATGATGGTTCAATGAGACTTTTCATTGATTGTTGAGAATATAATAAGATCACTGCTAAGAATAAGTATCCTTTGCCACATATCGTTGATCTTTTTGATCAGCTCTAGAGAGCATAGTATTTTTCGAAGATTGACATGATGTCGGGGATCCATCAGTAGAAAGTAAAGGAAGCAGACGTTCCGAAGACCACGTTGCATACTATATATAGCCATTATAAATTTGAAGTTATACCTTTTGGGTTAACCATTGCACCTACTATATTCATTGATCTTAGGATTCGAATGTTCTGTTAGTTCTTGGATAAGTTTGTGGTTGTGTTCAATGATGATATTTTGGTTTATTCAAAAAGTATGGAGGAACATGAATGTCATTTAAGGGTTGTCTTGAAATCCTTGAAATAAAATAAACTATTTGGTAAATGCAGCATGTGTGAGTTTTGGTTACAAAAATTTCTTTCCTTGGTCACATTGTTTCAACAAATGGCATAACTATTGATCCTGCTAAAATGAAAGTTGTTGAAGAATGGCCAAGTCCCAAAAATATAACAACGATCAATAGTTTTCTTTACCTGGTAGTTTATTACCAGAGGTTTGTTGAAAATTTGGCATGGTTATGTAGTCCAATGACTATATTAACTCGAAAAGGTGTTAAGTTCATCTGGACAAAAGAATGTGATGATTGTTTTTAGGAATTGAATAGAAGATTGGTGAATGCTCCAGTTTTGGAACTGCCTTCCAGAAATTTCAAGTTTGTTATATATAGTAATGCTTCATTGAATGGACAGGGTTGTGTCCTAATGAAAAAGGATTAGGTAATTGCATATGATTCACGTCAGTTGAAACCACATGAGTTAAATTACCCTACACATGATTTGGAATTAGCAGCTGTTGTTTTTTCATTAAGAATTAGGAGGCATCATTTGTAAGGAGTGAAGTTTTAAATATATACTTATCAAAAATATTTGAAGTATATATTAGCTCTAAAATATTTCAACATTATATAGTGGAGATGGTTTTAATTATTCAAGTATTATGATTGTACGATCCTTTATCATCTGGGAAAAGAAAATAATGTGGCAGATGCTTTGAGTCGAGAAAGTAAAGCTTCATAAACCATACTATGTTTGGAACGAGATCCTTTGGTTTTTGATTTGATTAATTATGACATAGAAGTTGTTAGTGTAAGGAATTCATTTTTTTTTGTATCAGGTGTCAGTGAGATCATCATTATCTGACAGAATAAAGCAAGCACAGAAATAAGACAGTGAGTTGCAGGAAAATGTACTGTTGTTGTAGAAGTGTAAGATTCCATATTTTAATAAAGATAATGATTGTGTATTGAGGTTTGGGAAGAGATTATGTGTGCCTTGTTATTCAAAGATGAAGAATGAGTTGTTTTGTGAAGATCACAGTTCTTGGTTTTGGGTTCATCCTTGTAGTACTAAGATGTACATAGATCTCCATGGGTATTACAGGAGGAATGGAATGAAAAGGGTTTTTGTTGATTTTACTATGAAGTGTTTGACTTGTCAGTATGTTAAAGCAGAGCGACAATTATTGAAAGAAATGTTTCAGCCTTTATCAGTTCCAGAGTGGAAATGGGAAAATATATCCATGGACATTCTTGTGGGATTACCAAATACATCACGAGGTAAAAATGCAATCTGTGTTATAGTTGACTGATTGACTAAATATGCTCATTTCCTTCCTATTAGAGATAATTTGTCTCTAGATCCACTTGCTAGGTTGTATGTTAAAGAGATATTTAGGTTTCATGGGGGTCCCCACTCCATTGTATATAATCGTGATCCCAGTTTCATTTCAATCATTTGGAAAGGCCTTCAGAAATAATTGGGTACTAAATTAAATTTTAGTACAGCTTTTCATATTCAATTAGATGGATAATCAGAATAAACAATTGAGACCTTGGAGGATATGTTGTGTGATTGTCCACTTGATTATTAGGGATATTGGGACAATCATCTTTCTTTGGTTGAATTTTCATATAATAACAGTTTTTATTCGAGTATACAGATAGCTCCATTTTAGGCATTATTTGGAAAGCGTTGCTGAACACCAGCTTTTTGGGATGAAATAGGTGAATGGAAGAAGATGGGGCCAGAATTGGTAGAAGAGACGACAGAGATAGTTCAGCTGATTCTGAATCACATGAGAACAACTCAGACCAGACATAAAAGTTATGCAGATAACCGTAGGAAGGATCATTCCTTTGTGGTAGGTGATCTTGTCTTTCTCAAAGATTCTTCATGGAAAAGTGTGATTTGTTTTGGTAAGAAGGTAAAGTTTATTCCGACATTCATTGGACCTTATTAAATTCTAGAGAATTTTGGATCAATTGCGTATAGAGTGACATTGCCACCTTATATATCCCAGGTACACAATGTTTTTCATGTTTCAATGTTGAGAAAGTATATGCTATATCCATCTCATGTTTTGAGCCTAGAAGTAGTTCTATTGGAAGAGAATCTCACTTATGAAGAACAAAAATTCCATATTCTCCACCATTGAGAGAATGTGTTGGGGAATAAGGTGATTCACTAGGTAAAGGTTTTGTTAGAAAACCACATGATTGAAGAGGAAAAATGGGAATCTAAAAATTATATGAGGGAAAAATTCCCCCACATATTTTGATAAGTGAATAAAAATTGTGAGGAAACAATTCCTAAAAGGGGGGAAGGATGTCACATCCGAGGTAAATAAAGAATAAAAAATATTTCATATTTTTTAATATTTGTGAATTAAATATTAATTGTACTTTAAAAGGGTTTCTATGTTCGATAGCATACCTGATACGCAACAACGGGTTTCTTTGAAATCTTACGTTGCACACTAATAATTTAATATTATTATTTTAATTGGTAGATAACTCCTAGACATTTAATTGGTGGGAATGAATAGAACTAACTATAATATGATTATACATGTTTGTCAAATGTATTAACTTTTATCAAATAAAATTTAGAGGAATAAAATCTAAATGAATCTAATTTTAAGCATAATTTACATTAAAAGGTTGATTTACAACATTTTAATGGTGAACCCTTTCTAAATATTGTTTTGGTTACTTTAATACATTAACATTTACCAAATAAAATTCATCTATAGATTTGGGACATCAAATTTTACTTTGGGAAATTTATTGGCATAAAGTTCATTTTCTAATGAATAGTAAAAAATATTGAATTTAAAATCAAATATGTGTTTTAATATAATTTATATATATGGTTAGATTATATTTTGAATTTTCTTAATGTTTAATTAGAATACATTTTTACGATTTAGTCCAATTTTAGTCAATGGAATTAATTTTACTTTGAAACATGACATTAACAAATGTGAATCTTTTAATAGTTATTTTTCATAAAAACACGCAATTTGTTTTGATAACAGGAATTAATAATAAAATAAATTAATTTCACCTCTATGTTTTGAATTTGGAAAAACATATATATATTTTGTATTCAGAATATCAAATATATCTTTGGCTGAATTTTTTGTATTTTTTTTGAAAAACATAAATTTTTTATGAATAGAGAATCAAATTAGTAGAAGTTAAAAAAATGACTTTTTCATTTAAATGAATTTCTAATACTTCTATGAATTGGATTTTTAAAATCTAACATACATGGTTGTTTTCAAGAAGTAACATGTGGTTCAATAAAATGAAAATAATTTTTGTTGAATAGAAAATATTGACTTTTATTTATTGTAGTTAAAGATAAATAGGTTAATTCAAGATAAAAAGAATATTATAAAAATTTGAAATTACCTTAACACTTGTCCAAACCCTATTGGATGAGTAATGGCCGACCATGGGAATCCTTGTGACAATTTTGAGTCTAAATGGATCCACTTATTAATGATAATGACACTTTAGATTAATTAATTTAAAGTCATTCCAAAATGACAAAAATAAAAAGCTTTTAGTAAATTAATTTTTATATGGTGTTATATGATTTATATTTTGGACTAAAAATATTCTATAGAAATATAAAATGATTTACTAAATTATGGTATTGGTTTTATAATATTTAGACATCAAATAAATTAAATTATTTATGACACAATAATGATGCAGTATTTAACACATTAATAAATGATTTAAATAAATGAGATTATAATGATTAAAATATTAACTAAAACATGCCCGATTATTATTTGACAATTTTATATCTAATTTGAGTCATCTTAGCTTTGACCATTATGATTTTCGGACCTTTTGAAACCAAATATCATTATATAATAAAATAATCTATTCACACTTTTTAAAAGAGCCGCTCCTCTCCCTTATAAAAGGAGACCATTTCTATCCAATTCCTATCACTTATCAAGCAATGTTTCTCATCCAAACTCTACACAATTAAGCTCCATACATCCCTATCCTCTATCATAGATGCCTTACCTTAGACAGAAGGCACATTAATAAGTCCTTTGGTTCAATCTAAAGGGAGTTACCCAAATTAAAGGTAATAATTTCTCTTAAATTGTTTTCTATTATTTCACTTCTCTAACCACTAAACTCTTTATTTTAAATTATTTTGTAACAACACAAGTATCTTAAATATACTAGGATATTTTAATGATAAGGATTCGAACTAAACATACACACCTCCATCTAATGAATGAAAACCATAATGTTTCTTTGGATGGAAAAATAACGCCTCACGAAACGATGATTGTTCAATTACATCTTAACGGATACCATGGTGGCCATTATGAAAGGAATGTATTTATATATGTTATATATTATATTTATGATTTCATTGTGCTTCTATACTTCCCAATTAAATAAACCCTTTATAGTTACCATAGTGGGTAAATATGATAATCTCATTTGAGGAAGTGCGGACTACCACCCCTCAAAGTGATGTGAGTCGTCAATGCCTTATGTCGGATGTATAAAAGATATATTTATTGATATTATATATGATATTATACTGGAATTATAATATACCAATGTATCCTTATGTTTTAATTCAATTAAAAAAAATAGCAATGAAAGTTGTGTTCATGAGTACATACGGCTTACCGTCTCCATGAATGGTGCATTTCATTTAATACCTCCAAATGTTATGTACTATTATAAATATATACATATACTTGATATATATGATATATATGATATTTAAAAAATGAATGTCATTCTGGATATAATGGATTATTGACCACATGGAAAACTTGAAAATATAATGTGTTCATTTTTGGCTCAAGTACCAATTATCGACAAAATGAACATTATTAACTTAATTTATTGCATAATTTTTATAACATGGTAACAAGTGATATAAAAGGAATAATAAACTAGAAAAATGTTTTTAAGCATGTATAAATTAACATTAGTTTATTATTCATGAGATTAAATAATGATCGAGTCAAGTGAGACATGAGGTAATGGACATCGTCACAATCTCCTTTCATTGAGTAATATTTTGTTTTAATACACTATTTCATTTTAAATGATGTATAAACCCCTTTGACATTTCATAACATTCAAATGGAATATTTATATATGATGCATTTTAATAAAAATCAAAATGGAATGATTTTTATACGTAAGTCGTGACAACAACCTTTCTGTCACCGTGAGTATTATTTGATCATTGGCTACTTTTCAAGAATGAATGTTTTGTAAAAGAAAAAATAAATACCATATACACTTTTTATGTATTTTGGTATTGAAAATGATTTTGGGATTTGATTTATTATTTCAATATATTGAAATGATATTTTTCTATTGCAATGTGGAAATGTTATCTTTCCTTTATGATTATGTAATGTGTTATGGTCATGTTATGGTTCTTGGTGATTATTGACATATATGGGTTGTTCCGTGATAAACCTAAGGCTGGTGAGCCCAAGATTGTCTCCAATTCAATTGTTACTGTGACAGAGGTAAACGTGAATGTTTCTCTTATGAGATTTAAAGAATTTACTGTGATGGGTATTCCAAATTAACTCCATATGTAGCTGTGATAACTACATTGTAAGTGTGATATGGATGCCACAAGTTACATTTATGATTTATGATTTCCATGTGTCATTCTTAAAACATATGATTTCCCGAGGTAATTAAATTATTTCATGATTTGTATGTATTTATGAACAAATGTTATCATAATTTGTTTTATAACACATACTGTGTTTTTATGCTCATCCCAAGTTATGAAATATTTTCACAGGACATAAAGATGAATATGGTCAAAGATGGGAACAATGAAAATTCATTCTATCTAAAAAATGGAACTAGACATGACCCTTTTTTCCAGTGTTTTTATTTTATGAAAAAAATGGAAACTGTGTAGAAGTGTCTACATTATAATTTTTTTAGATTTAATAGTTGTATCCTAATTCTCTAAAACTCTAAACCTGAAAAGATCCTCAATGTGATTTATTCATTTAATTCAATATTATGTAATGTTTTAAGGACATTTCTTCATACTGTGCCTCTACAACACAGAAATCCATGGAATTGTTCTCCCATGAAACACATTCCCTCGATAATACTGGATCTCAAATGGCCGCTCCAAAAATGTCACATAATCCTCGATATACAACTCTTCCTAGTCAATGAAATGATTGTCATTATGAAGATACTAATGAAACTGAGAGAAATAATACATATCAGAGATCCCCTTAAACCACAATGTCAATGTTAAATGATATGAAACCTCCCTAACTCAACCCAACATCCCAAAGGGTCTGACGATCATTGCAGAAAGCATAACCCCTCTTCCAAACCACTGCTTCCCTCATTGTGGGGAGACCTTCAAGAACACATGGTCCAAAACCCTGAACTCTAATGGCCTTATATTGTAACAGACATAATATTTATAACAATATTTTTATTCTTTAATCCACTATTGAACAAGCTGAGCTCTCTCGGTCAAGCTCTATACCGTATTCAGACAAAGAACAAATATCTCCCCAACATATGTTTTTCACAATAGAGAACGACACAACCATCCCCACAAAACCATATTTGGAGCCATGTCAATGGAATATTGATATCTATTATTATAAAAAACACTATAAATTAAAGGTTTTGTACCCACGATCCACCAAAGACGAGGACATATGCCCGTAAGATATACCGATATATCAGGATGGTATGCTATGTCTATCTAGCGATATGAAGGTGAAAAGTATCGATGATGTGGAATTGGGTTCCAAAAGCATGATGAAATACCCTCCATAATTGTGAGGTATAACACACATACTGATCTGAGACAATGAACCTTGGAACTCCATACAACCAAACCACTTCATTTATGTACCTCCTCGCCAAGCCCTCCATTGCACCTGACTACTTAATTACTTAGAAGTTGGCTGATTTCATAATCTGATCCACAACCGCCCAAATAACTTTACCATTTGTTTGAGTGCTGGTTACTCTTGTGATAAAATTCATTGAGATCTTGTCTCACTTCCAATAAAGAACATCCAAGGGATGCAACAAACCACCATGAAAATAGTGTTTTTCCTTTACTTTCATTTAAACTAAGTTCCTTTCCACAAACACTTTCAGATCTTATATCATCCTAGGATATGAAAACTAAATCATCAAGCCACAATACATCATAGAAACTCTTGGGTGTACCAATAAATTAGAAATATTAAACTCATAGTGGAATCCATCTCACAATTATATTGGAATGAAATTTCCCATGGAAGAACATTTGGGTTTTACTATCCTTTGGCCGCCCCTCCGGAGCATTAGCATGGACTACACATTTGTGAAATACCACCTTCTCTAAATCACCCCACTAAGGGTTCTATACATAATGAATAAGTGAAAACTTCACAGTCATCTAAAAAACACCCTATGTTGTTGTCCACCAGTGAATCCATGTTTTAGGCCACCAACTCCTTTATCCCCTTCCAAGAATCTGCAGATCCCCGAATAACCTCCCTATACGACTTCTTACCTAATGTATCACTCATAAAATCACACTTTCCTAAGGTTTAAGTGATCTCATAATCATATTCATAAGTAATTTCCATCCACCCACACTTCTGAAATTTTTTATCTCACTGGGTAAAGATATACCCCATTTTATTTGGATATGTAAAGACCACAAAGAACACCGCGATGAGGTATTGCTGTCCAAAATTCAACATGAACACAACTTTATAACTATAGATATTGGGTGGAATGGTTACTATTGGTATGATGTAAATTCATAGACCCCTATGATATCAAAACCTATTGGAGAATCAAGATTCATACCAAGACCATATGTAAAGCATCACAAAACACCTCAATCATTACCTCTTCCTATGGAAATCAGAGCACTTGGGTGGTGACTGAATTTTTTTTCACATTAGTTAACGCTTCCTGGTACTAATTATTCTACACAAAATATTGGTATTTTCTACTCAGAGCTTTCAACAGAGCTGACAAATCTGTAAAGTGGAGTAGAAACCTCCGATAATAGCATAGAAACCATGAAAACTAGGAAACTACACAACATTATTGGGTTCTATCCAAGAAAACGTTCCTTCAACAGCTGATAGGTCCACCAATAAACCCTATAGAGACACCACATGTCCAAGCATATTCACCATTCATGTATAGAAATTTCACTTGGAAAACATCCGATAGATTTGGTGTCTTTAAAGAAACAAAAATATAGTTTTTAGGTTCTCAGAATTCCCCCAATATCTTTGATTATAACATGATGTAATTAATAAAAAAAATGATGAACCTCTCTATGAATTCATGTAAAATAGAGTTCATTATCCCCATGAATAGGACTAGTGAATATTTAACACTGAACGAGATGACTAAGAACATGATGTGCCTATGCCACCATCTGAAATTAGTATTCTGGATATCGCCATCCTTGACCATAAACTGGTGATATCCAGTTTACAAATCGATCTAGGAAAACCAACTTGCACATCTCAACTGGTCAACAAAATAGTCTATTATTGGAAGAGGGTAATGGTTCTTGGTTGTCACTTGGTTTAGACTCCCATAGTCAATGCACAACCTCAGGCCACAAACCTTTCTCTTGAAAAACAACATTAGAGGACCCCACAATTCACACTAGGCTGGATAAAACCATTCTACATCAGAACATCAATCTGAATCGTCAACAACAGCATCAAAGAAGGTGACACCCAATATGTATCCATCCAAATTAGTGAGCATTGTGCTGTTATTCTATCCTGAACTCAACTTCACCTTGAGGGGGTAGTGTCACAACATCCATGGGAAAAGCATCTAGGAAGTCCCCAAAGACACAAGGGATATATACTATTTCACAGTCCACTCATCTAATGACTGCTCATCCTAAAAATTGTGATTGGGGCACCACACACCGACAACCCACCTGAAAAACCCACAATCTGAAAATATCTACATATCGACCATTGACATCTAAAAACATGACTCTCCTTTAGAATTATTCGATGAAAACATGCATGTAATACAACTAGTTTATCTCGATAATGATATCCTTTGGATACATATATAGTAAGTAGAGATCACCATAGGACATATGTGGTCCTATCATTAATCTACATCCCCAACACTCATCAAACAAGCTGATATGGACTCCATCTAGCATACTAAACACTAGGGGAATGATAATCCATTATGTGTCTTGCATTAGAACATGGGAAAGAGTGGGTGAAATAATGGAGTACAAGGTTCTCAAATAAAACAATGCACAAGCATGTGAACTAAACTAATTATTCACAACACTGACGATCTCCAGCCCAAATAGAACCATGACTGTTGTGGAATGAAACTGACTACACCCAGCTCCTCAACATCTTTGATGAGGACCACCTCTATGACCATGGTTCAGTAGAAGTAGCTGAGCATATGTGACATCGTAAGATCGATCTTTACATTTCTCATCTCCCCTTAGTGGAGAATAATTAATCTATCTATGCTTCTAAATTGGACACACTAGAAACTACTACTAAGGGGGGAGCTGAATATGTCCACCTCCACCAAGCTATGTTTGGGAAGCTATTATGCACTATTTTTGGGGATGGATGTACTCTACAAATATGAAATATACTAAAACCCCAAAAAAGGGAATGAGAACCACTAGAAATATATAACTGGAAAGGAAACTACTAACGTTGACTCACTACATGTCAAAAATTCAATGTTCATGGCACATGAGGCATACAATTGAAAAAAATTCCGCTCGAGGAACTCTGCATGCTCCTGTTTCACTATATACCTCATTAAGATTGAATATACTCGATCACCTGTAACCTATTTTGAACCTAAAGATACATTAAAATAATAATGGGAGTAACAACATACTAGATTGAAGGACAGAGTGCCTCCTCAAAACATGTTTCATGAGACGTCTCATTTGGAATGAAATCTATAGAAAAATGAATGTGGTCAATAAATGTGGTCCTAAAATCACATAGTGACATAATATTATACTGAAGGGAGAGTAAATATTAGCTATTCTCAGCAGTCATGGATGATGAATGTAACTTTTCTTTGAATTTCATCACATATTCATCCAATTAAAAAATTGCTTCCTTCAATTTCCCTAGATAAAGAGTCCACCAATGGTGTGAAGCTCTTTGTATCTAACTAAACTACAATGGATCTCAGAAATTTGTTAGGGACCATATCAATCTGAAGTTGATCACAATTTCATCAATATAGCTTTCCATCTCCATTTTTGAAACACTGCCATCATAATTCACTAGTTCTTGCTGCTAGAAAGCAACCTATGTATTCTTCCACTAGTCATCCTTATTGACTTGATAAACCCTCCATCAATCAGCCAATGCATCCTGTTGAGCCTACTCTACCGGAACAATACATGAATGATCTCCAAGAACCATATTTGGATTGTAAACCAAGAGTTACAAATCCCAGGTAGTTTGAAATTTCATTAAGATTCGTTTTAATTCATTATATTCATTTTATCCGTTTTAACCTTCCAATAAAACCCAATTCGAAAATGAACGGAAGTCATTCGGATGCATGTACCAATCCTAGGTCTCTGCCCTGCTAATGGTGGAGACCCACATGGTCATTTGGTAGGATCAGAGTCTATATAACTGCTAATGGGGGTACTGAAATCCAATTTCTTAGGAGGTAATTCCTGACATATGTAATACAAAAAGGTAACGTATCACTGCTTCCCTACCATCCCAAAAATCCTCATTGTGCATAACTATAAATAACATCCTATCTCTCATCCATCATCGATATTTATATTATATCGTGATCCCATCCCACCGAAGACAATCCTCATTATCTTGTAATGAATAAATAGACATAATGACCTTAATTCCCACCACTAGTAGGCCTCAGGTTGGTGACTAGCACCAATGGTAAAAAAATATCTTAAAATGGGAGGAATAAACCTTTTCATATGAAATTTTATCAGATGATAAGAAGAATCATCCACAATCCAACTCTATGAAATATTGAAAATGGAAACCAAAATCCATCTCTCATGCATGTGTAATAATGGAACTGATACAAAAAAAAGATCCATTGTTAGTACGAATAGTATAGCCAAGCAATGAGACATTAACTATCAGCATCTAAGAAAGTATGCTCTAGTACAGTCCTTGAAATTATCCAAGATACCAAAAAGCGGTTTGACATACATAGGATGTGTATAAAAATATAATGAATAAGAATATCAATTTCTCTTGTTCTCTTGTAAAAGAAACATATTAATGATCGTTTGAGAAAACAACAAGAACAAATAGAACATAACATATATACTAACCATACTAACCTCATCAAGACATGGTCACCATATAACACATGTCCAGTAATGTGATAAAGGAACATTAATGAAAGGGTAACCCACACCACATCCCACTGATTACTTGATCATGCCAAATTGAAAATGTCATGACCCATTATCAGGGACCACTCCATGACTACCCCAAGCCCACATTCCATAGACCCGGGGCTAGCAACTAGCACAAATGGCGTAAATCCCGATATCTGGGAAGGAATTGCCATTATAACACATAAACGCATCCAACCCGAGTACAGGCGGAAGTAATACACTAAGTATAAAAGATAGTGCTAAAAATTTAATGGGCCACATTAAATACCTAACTGAGAAGTACAACTAAAACTGAACAAATGTACAACAAAAAAGACAAATAGTTTGAAAAAAGAAGTATCTCATGGGATGTCCACCTAAGATCCTTCCTGAAGGGTATGTACAGATTGCCTCCTCAACACTCTCCCCTACCAACCTCCTCCTTGTACCATCTCATAGTGATGTCCACCTCTGGGTATTGCCTCGTCGTGAGGTCCACCTCTGGGTATTGTCCCATCGTGAGGTCCACCTCCGAATACCGTCCAGTCCTAGTACTCTTGATCTCTGCCAGCGATGTCTGTCGTCTACATCCAACACAACAAGGTGCGGGCATAGCCCGTGCAGGGGTGATTATTTCGATACTCAGTAGGGACCATGAGAGCCATAAGGACTCACTCAATCCAACAAGGATATCCACAAATAAGAGATACAAACACTTATTATCAACCAAATCTACATAGGTATATACCCATACATATAAATAAGTCATCAATCCCAGTTCACCTCCAACTCACGTGCCCAAGTACAACCCAGTCCATGCAGGAAATCATAACCCAGTACACACAGGGAAATCACAACTCAGTCGACATTGAAAATCATCCACAAAAGAAATATACAGAGAAACACTACTTATGTATATGACCATAGATATACGTAAGTTATCAAGTACCCCATCTCAATCTTGAGGTAAACAAAACGGTCGATGACTCAGCTCAAACCAGGATTTTCATTATCGAAACCATAACTATTTGAGAACACCTCCTATGACGAGTACAGTATCCTTGTCATGAGTCCGAGGTGCTTCTCACTATACATAGACTGCTAAAGTATTCCTCCTGTCAAGTAGTGTGGGTCTGCTGCCAAATACCGGGTGCTCCATCCGTTGTGGGTCTACCGCAAAATACCGGGTGATCCCCCTAATATCCGTCAGAGGTACTCCTACTGTTGAGTGTTGTGGGTCAACTACCAAATACAAGGCGCTCCTTCTGCTTTTGGTCTACTTCCAAATACCGGGCGCTCCGTCCACTGGGCTAATCGAATCACTCCGACTCGATTTGTTCAAGCTGTCATCAGGTATACAGCCACTAGGTCTCTGCACTCCGTACGCTCATCTCCAGGAGGGTCCACTCCACAATCCACTGGTCGATACTCCAAGTATCATAATTTCCATGAAGAAGTATCATAATGAACTGCCTCATCAAAGGGGTCTCAATTGATTAGACAGTGCGTCTATTGGACGCCCGGTCTGTGAGTTATTAGCCTTTTCATCCTGGGGGCCCGGTTGGTTTCGTGTACAAACCAACCCGGCCATATCTCAACTGTACCTTGAACTCTTATAAGGGGTACTTAAAGGGATCTTTTCTCATTGATATCACCAATGCCGCTGACGGTTCTTCAAACAGACATCCGGTCAGAAAGTTATCGGCTTTTTCGTTCGAGGGGCCCGATTGGATTTCGGGTACAATCCAACCTAGCCATACTCCAACTAGGTAAAAACCATGGGTGAATTATACCAGAGGAACCATCTCATCAAGAGGAATTTAACAAAGTATATGGCACGTAAATCGGACGTCCAGAGCTCATGTTATAACCATTTCTGTTCCGAGGGCCCGGGTGGTTTTGGGTCCGAGGGCCCTGTTGGAATTGGGCGCGGCCCGGACTGATTGGGGCGACCCAGCCTGGTGCTGGTGGCCCGGCCCGACATGGGCGGCCCAGCCAGGCCGGTTGAGTCTCGGCTAGCGTGGCCGAGAACACATGGAGTGAGGGATGCGCGGCCTCCCCATTAATTGGCAGTAGCAGCGGTTTGCGCTGCCAGCCTTTCTTCAAGGATCCTGCGTGGTCGTGGGATCCGCTGCGTCGCACCACCGCGTCAAGCAGCAGATGTTCTTCCCCGGTGGCGTGCTAGGGTTCCACCACCTCTTGGCTGCCGGACGGCTCCGACCGCCACCTCCGGTCACAGGTGACACCACGCTAGCTACCCGCACCGCCTTGAGGTTTCGCGGGCCACAAGAGTTGCTCTAGTGGTTTGATTCAACTTTTGTCTGCGCAGGCGGCCATCTCTCGACCTGTACTTTACTGTGACTTCCTCAAATCACAATTGTGGTTCCTCTTCATCGTCGTCGACAATCCGTGTTCCAATTACAATTTACGGAGGGTTGTCGGTCCATGTGTGTTTTTCCTAGGCCCTCCACGTTAGGTGTTATCAATTGGCAATAATCAACACATGATTTCAACTACTTATCAAGGCACAATTTTAATCAATAAAAATTGAACATAATTCCCAACAGTACTCTAATAATTATATATTCTCATCCCACAAGTAATAACATTTTCGGATCAACATGATATTGAGTTTATCCACGTTCTTTGTTTAGAAGGGAAAAATCACAAGAATATTAACATTTTAAAATTAAACCCGTACCTCGATGGATGTTCGCAGTTGTCAAGAGCAATGGATGGTGGCATCATTCCCATCATCATCTGTGTGAACCTGAGGAAATTTCGTCTTCTCTTTTATCTCGGAGAGAAGATAATGATTGTGCCTTAGTCGTCGAATTGTTCTTCGCTTGAAGAGATGATGTTCTTTGTGGGAGGATTGATGTTCTTCAAAAAGTAGAGCTCTCTCTCCTCCAATCCACAACACAATAAAAATCACCCGCAAAATAAAATAACCTTTTATTATTTTATTAAAACATGCCATGGGTTCAAATTAAAAAATTCAAAACATAATTCCATTAATTGAATAAGTGGGTGTTGGCATGATTTAATGAGGGGAAGGTGAGGAGATGAGAAGTCACCCACTTAATTGGGGTGTTAAATATGCTAAAAGTTTTCAACATTAATTGGGGGGTTAGAAGAGTTAATTGAATGTGATGGGATGGGCTTGTATGGCCCGCACCTCAACTTAATCCTCAATTGGTTAGTTTGAAACAAGTGGTTCAACCGCAACATCCACACTTAGGATATATCCACTTATGTTGGAAATAAAATTTGTACCACAAATATTATTTAATTCATTAGTAATCCCCAAATTCAAACAACTCCACCCGAGAAAACTCACCTTTGGTAAAGGTCCTCTTATGCAATTACTGGCACTACGAGTCCTTTGGTGTCCTCAGATTTCAAATCCGAGCACCAGTTCAAAAGATAAAAAAACCCGATCATTCGTTCACTGAATGTACCCGAGCTAATCTTCTGAAATTTATTCCGGGAACACCGGGCCTCAAAATTAGGTGTCTTCAAAAACATGGCACCTGTAAAATTCTAATGAAATAAAGAAAAAATAAGCTTGAAATTTTTGGGACATTACATTACTCCGACCACAGTTCTTTACATCCCCATAAAGCTACACCATAAACATTGGAATCTAAAGGAGTTACTGAGCACACATCTGAGCCTACAGCTACATGTTCTCTCATGGAGGTTCTCATGCTGCCAACGAAAATGCACAACAGAAATCGACAGTCCTCATAGGACCCGTTCTTGTCGATCTTCAACCTCTACTAGATCATCTGTGATTTTTTCCCCGTCATCTTTGTCCAGCTCCCTGTGGTCGATGATGTGTGAAGGGTCATGCACGTATCTCTTTAGCTGATATACGAGGTTGACATCATGCACCCAGTGCATCTGAGGAGGAAGGAATAGATGGTAAGCCACATTTCCTTCCCTACTGAGGACCTGTAAAGGTCCAATGAACCTTGGAGATTACTTGACACATAGGCCTAATCTCTATAGACGTCATCGATGTGAGGCCCTTAAGAAGACGTGGTTGTCATCCTCGAACTCCAGTAGTCTCTGTATCCCATAAGCTTAGGACATTAGTCTACTTTGTGCAGTCTTCAACTGCTCTTGGATGATCTTCACCTTCCTCGGTAGCCTCAAAATGAGCGCTCTGGTCAACCTCTACCTCATCTTCTAAAAGGCTTTGATGGGATATCCCTGACCACCTGAAGGGATTTCCCCTACTTCACCCATACTAAAATCGGTGCAACAACTCTGGAGAAGTCTCGATCAAATATATGTCTGGTCGACTTATGAGTGATCGACTACAACAACTTATGCATGATTATTTCATGTGCTTCCTGGGTTTTTCTTTTCACTGACTAAGGAAAACCCATCACAACGTTCTAGGTAAACCACAACATTTTTTTCCAAATATCGTCAATTTTTGTATGAATAGTTTTTGCCCAGTCCATTCCCAATATAACGTAGTAAGGCCTCGACACTGCCACCAAGAGGATCCAACTGTAACACATGCCTTAAGGGTCAGATCACACCATCGGCATAAGCATGATTATCAAGTCTCCTTTCAAAGGTATCTCTAGACATGATGATCAAGTCAACAGCAAAGCTGTAAATTCTAGGTCTAGGACAAGATTCGTGGAAGGAAGGAATGATTGGTACCAATGTCTATTGTTACAGAATCACTTAGTCGACACATACCATACCTTGAATCATTCCTAGAGTCCTTGTGTCACACTCCATGACCGTATGAAACTATTCTCTTCCCCTGCCCTGCTACTCCCAGAGCCTGGAAGGGAATACAAAGGTGGGTGGTTGTAATATATCGAAATGTACACCACCACATGCTTCTCTCCTTTCTCTACTTCAACCTCTTTTATACAGCAGATTCATCTATCCTTAACACATCCTCATATTGAAACATTTTAAATGCCAATTTCTCTGAGACTGACACCAGTTTATAGCTTTCCAACTACTAAAATTCACTGGAAACATCCATTCAGCAACCAAAAAGGTTATTTCTAGCACCCAATCATATGTAGAAATGCATAGAGAAAACGTGTTGGTTCTGATGTCCTTAAACACATCTCACTCAGAAGTCTGAGCCCTGAAGCACTGATCGTATCATAATCATAATGTACAAGGAATGGTTGGTACACCCCGATAAATACTCAGATACCGACATGTCGTCCTACCGAAGCTGTATAACCACCAGAATACTATCATCCAGTTCCTCAAGCCAGTCCATAGAAGCATGTGAGTCAAGCTCTCTTCAAAATATTTGGGATATCTGGTGATGAAACATAAGTATGGCACTGAGCCTACAAGTATCCTGTATTTGTACTACCGGTAGTGCCTGTTGACCAACAGGTAGTGATATAGCTGACACACTACCCGAAGTTACTATCTCAGGCATCGATCCACGTACTGAAGCCTCATCACTATACGGGCCAACCTCATGGTCAATCAATAGAAAATACTAGTAGCTATGATCACCATCTACTATAATGGTGTCTCGACTTGGTGGAGAACTCTAGAAATCGCCTCCATCTAGTCCACTACATCCTGAGAATCAGTCTCGCCTCATAACCTCGGAGGCCACAACTGCTGGAACTGGTGCAACGCGCTCTGTCAGCGTGCTCCGTCCACTAGTACGACTAGTGGCATCTACTGTATAATGGGTGTTGGTGCTTCTGGTTCACTACCCAAAGGTGCCATCATAGAAAGAGGGCCATGCACCAGAGTCTCGTCACTCAGTGGGCCGCCCTCGAGTACACTCTCGGAATTCCACCTGTCTGCATGGAGACATTCTAAACAGATGTGGCATGGTCAACAATTTTTACCTGGTGAGATGACCTATTTTGAGTTGATTTTAAAACTTTTTGGAAACACACACGCAATCATTATTTTTTTGCACTATGATGGAAAATTAGTAGTCAGGGTCTTGGTGTATGGATACATTTGCCGACACACAAACACTGGACTCCCTGAACTGAAGACCACACTCAGTACCCTTAACACTATTCCATCACAGAAAGGAATGATCAGAGTTATGAGTTCTACGGTAGAACCAACTCCTCTGATACCAATTTGTCCTAACCTGTCCTTGGGGCCCATGCCGTGACTACCCCAAGCCTGCCTTCCATATGACAGGGGTTGGCGACTAGCACCAAAGGCATAAATCCCAATATATGGGAATTCATTGCCTTTATAAAACATAAACACATCAAACCAGAGTACAAGTAGAAGTAATACACTAAGTAAAAATGATCATGATGAAAAGTAAATGGGTCATAATACAATCTCAACTGAGATGTATAGCTACAACTGAACGAATTTACAATAGAAAAGGAAAACAGATGGAAAAAAGAAGCAGCTCTTGGGTCGTCCAATTTAGATCCTACCTGAAGGGTAGGTGCAGATAGCCTCCTCAATGCTCTTTCCCTTCAACCTCCTATGTCTACCATCTCATCATGAAATCCACCTCCGGGTACTGCCTCATCATGAGGTCCACCTCCTGGTACTGTCTCGTCGTGAGGTCCACCACCAGATACCGTCAATTCTAAGTACTCTCAATCTCTACCAGTGATGATCGTTGTCTGCTTCCAATACAACGAGGTTCGGGCATAGCCCGTGCAGGGGTGAGTATAACAATACTTCGTAGCGATCCTGAAACCCTCAAGGTCTCACTAAATCCAACACGGATATCCACAATAAAGAGATTCAAACACGTTGTATCTACGAAATCTACTTAGTTATTTGCCCATACATATACCTAAGTCATCAATCCCAGTTCGACTCCAACTCACAAGCCCATGTTCAACCCAGTCCACATTGGAAATCACAACCCAGTCCACCCATGTAAATCACAACTCAGTCCACACAGGAAATTATCCACAAATGAAATCTATCGTTAACCACAACATAAGTATATGCCCATACATATACATATGTTATCAATAACCCATCTAAATCATGAGGTAAACACAATGGTTGATTACTCAGATCAAACTAGGATTTTCATTATCAAAACCACTACTACTAGAGAAATCCTCCTCTGTTGAGTACAGTAGCCCTATCATGACTCTGAGGTGCTTCTCACTACTCATAGACTGCTGAATTACTCCACATGTCGAGTACCATGGGTCTGCTGCCAAATACCAGGAGCTCCATCCGCTCTGGGTCTGCCGCCAAATACCGGGCGCTCCCCCTAATAGTCGTCAGAGTTACTCCTCTGGTCGAGTACTGCAGGTCTACTGCTAACTACCAGGCACTCCATCCTCCATGGGTCTACAGTCAAATACCGGGCGCTCGGTCCACTAGGCAAATCAAATCACTCCGACTCGATTCAGTCAAGCAGTCATCAGGTCTACAGCTACTAGGTCTCCGCACTCCATACGCCCATCTCTGAGAGGGTCCGCTCCATAAGCCACTGGTTGATACTCAATGTATCACAATGTCCCACAAAGAAGTATCAAAAAGTACGGCCTCGTAAATGGGGTCTCAACGCAATAGACGGCGCGTCAATCGGGCACCCGGTCTATGAGTTATTAGCCTTTTCGTTTCGGGGGCCCGATTGGTATTTTGTACAAACCAACCCGACTGTATCTCAACTGTACCCCAAACTCTCATTTGGTATACTGAAATGGATTGCATCTCAATGTGATCAACAAACGCCACTGACGGTTCATCAAACGGACGTCCGGTCAGAATGTTATCTGCTTTTCCATTCTAGGGGCCCCGTTGGATTTCGGGTACAATCCAACCCGGACATACTCTAGCTGAGTCCAATACTTTGGTTAATAATACCAAAATAACAGTCTCATCGAGAGGAATTCAACAATTTTGACAGCACATCATTCGGACTTCCGAATATGATGTTATAACTATTTCTGCTCCGAGGGCCCGGTTGGTTTCAGGTTCAAACCAACCCGGCTATACCCAAACTTTACCGAAATATTAATTGTAATATACTAAAATGGCCATATCGATCCATGGATCCCTACCCAATTGAAGGTACGTCGATCGGAGGTCCATAGACCACGATATCGGTGATTGAACAGATCTGTCCAGAAATAGGGGATTTGGGCCAGGTCCGACTCTGCCTAATACCCCCCGGGTTGACCCAACCCAGTTTTGGGTCTGGCTTGATTGGGTGTGGCCCGACTTAGCTGGAGCGGCCCGACTTGATTCGGGCAGCCAGGCCTAGCCAGTTGAGGCTCTTCCAGCATGGCCGAGCAGACGCAGAGCGGGGGAGGTGCGACCTCCCCGCTAATTTAATTGGCGGCGGTTTGCGATGCCCGTCGTTCTTCTGGGATCGCACGCGGCCGCGAGATCTTCCGCTTTGCACTGCCGCCGCAAGCCACGATAGTTCTTCTCCGGCGGTGGGCTGGGGCGCCACCGCCGCCTGGCTGCCGGATGGCTCCGTCCACCTCCTCCGGCCGCCGACGCCACCATGCCGGTGACCCGCACCTCCTTGAGGTTCCGCGGGCCACTAGAGTTGCTCTGGTGGTCCGATTCAACTTTCTTCTGTGTGGGCAGTCATCTCAGGAACCATACATTACTGCAAAGTCCTCAAATCACTATTGCGGTCCCGCATCATCGTCGTCATCAATCTGCGCAACAATAATAATCTGCGGAGGGTTTTCAGGTTGTGTTTTTTTGGGTAGTGCCCTCCACATTAGGTGTTATCAATTGTCAATAATCAGTAAATGATTTCAACAACTTAACAAGTAATAAATAAAATCAATTAAAATTGAACCTAATTCCCATAAATACTCATGTAATTAAATATTCCCATCCTGCAAATAATAACATTCGTGCATCAACTTTATAATGAGTTGATCCACATTCTTTGTTTGGAAGGGAACAATCATGAGAATATTAACATTCTGAAATCAAACCCCTAACTCGATGGACGTTCGCGGTTGTCATGCATCGCAGATGGTGGCGTTGTTCCCAACGTCGCTGGTGTGCACCCGGGGAAATTCTGTCTTCTCTTTTATCTCAGAGAGAAGATAATGATTGTGTCTCGGTCTCCGAATCATTCTTCTCTTGAAGAGAGGATGTTCTTCGTGGGAGGATTGATGTTCTTCAAAAACTAGAGCTCTAACTCCTCCAATCCCCAACACATCAAAAGTCACACCAAATATAAAATAAGATCCTCTTATTTTATTAATACATTCCATGGGTTCAAATTCAAAAATTCAAAACATAATTCCATTAATTGAATAAGTGTGTGTCGGTATTATTTAATGAGGTGAAGGTGAATAGAGGATAATTCACCCACTTAATGGGGGAGTTAAGCATGTTAATAGTTACCAACATTAGGGGGGGTTTAGAGGAGTTGAAGGAAAGTAAAGGGTTGGGCTTGTGTGTGTCCCACCTCACATTAATCCTCACATAGTTAGTTAGAAACTAGTGGCTCCACCACAACTACCACACTTAGGATATAACCACATAAGTTGCGAATAAAATTTGTTCCACAATTTTTATTCAATTGTTTTTTAATCCCCAAATTATATCAACTCCTACCGAGAAAACGCACATTTGGGAAAGATCCTCTTAAGCAATTACATGCGTTGTGTGCCCTTTGGTGCCCTCTAATTTTAATTCAGATCACCGGTTCAAAAGATAGAAAAACCCACTCGTTCATTCACTGAACGTACCCGAACTAAACATACCACATCACAATCCACCCGAAAACACCTAGTATTATCATCTGCATCCCCAATGTAGACACCTTGGCCACAAAAACACTTCACATCCCACCTACATACACTAGTGGCTCACTAACCACATTGCATCCCACCCACATGCACCTGGGCCACAAAAACAAAATGTCATCCCAAATTCTCGTGGGAAAACATATCTCATATCATCCTATGGACATATATTAATGAACAAAAAATCTCACCCCGATAAAACATAGGAATGTAAAAATTACCTACAAACACCTGAGGCTCACAAACCACAACCTATTTGATGAATCATCGGCTACCAACACCTAGAAGAGGTAACATGGATGATTGGGTGGCTAGCCATCCATCTTCCCAATTAGATGTCTGGGAAAGACATCATCTCCCATGATGATGGGGGTGATCAGAATATAGTTAACAACTAATGTGTTGTGCATATAGAAATCACAAGGAAAATACATGTATATGTAAATTAATATATTATGAAACAGTCAAGCCCAACCTATGGGTTTTCAAATAAACAGCCAGCAAACATCACATCCAACATTTCTTCCACCTCTAAATTCACAACATCGTACATCAAGCCATAATCAAATTCATATTTCCAACCAATTTAATTAAACATTAAAATTATTTATTTACAATTCATTTATTTGATCTGTAAACAAAACCATCACAACCCAATCCAGTTCCAAATATCTTTAATTAATTATTTAATCATTTATTCCATTACTATACGAAAAATTACCCTGAAAACACACAAAAAGAAACACATAAAAATTCATACAAAGTGTAACTCCATTAAAATTAGCCACACCAAACATCACCATCCATCATCAATTTCATCCCTAAATATACAATCGATACACAACCACATCTAGAAATACATCACTGTACACCCCGATCACATCCGTACTGCACAACAATTGTCATCTATAATGAAATCAATTAATATTTCGACCTAATATTCCATTACATTGTCTAAACCATCCCACTACACAAAACTATGTTCACCAGTACATCACCCCAAAAAAGAAACAACTTTTCTTAGATTTAACAAGTCATCTTTTATTCTATTCCACTTGTTAAATCAATGGGTATCACAGAAGCTATATAATCATGGAGAATCCATTCACAATTCGATTATACACAATTAATCAATTATCATTTATAAGGTGATACCAAACAATTTTCAATCATGGTAAAAACTACAACAGATTTACACAACAAAAACAAAGACACCAACATCTACAATTTTAAGTAGGCAGTTCAACCCACAATACATCAATATCCCAATCAATATCAAGGATATAAAAAGAATGTGATCAAAAATTGATACCATTTTTAAATATCATTTAGATGATTATATTATTTATATAATTTGTAATGTCCGAAATCTACTTGTAGATAACAAATGACCCTCCCAAATGAAACACAAATAAAGAGAGATGATGTAATCCTATCTCAATAAATATTTTCAAATCATCTTCACACCATAGGTTGATGAAGAATGCCAGAAAGCGACAACCGCACCACATGAAATGTGGATCAACCGATTCTGCAAAAGAATATTATCAAAAGGATGCCTAAACATCCAACTCAAGACAACATGTATCACCAAATATAATCCTATGGAAGAACAAGAGGAAACTAATGAGGAAGATAATAAATATATCTATATATTGAACAATATATTCTCAAAGAACAACCACTGAGATCAGCCGATCTAAGAGGGAGGAAGAGGGCTCAAAGAATTCATCATGGTGAGTAAAGTTTTTATGGGATGATAGTAGGAGGATAAAATATCTAAATAAATGATAGTTTGTCCAAAAGAGTTTTAATATAACACTGGATAGGGTATGACATGATTTTTAATACGCATTCACATCGTGTAGTACATGGGGGTCAATTTCGGCCAAAAAACCAGTTGACTTCTATCTTTTTAATTTAGAAACCCAGAAAAACTACACGATGTGAAAACATCAAAAAAAATCAATGAAATAGAGTTTTAGGTTCTGTAATAACATAACACAATGTGTAATCCCCATTCTTCCTGCCAGTAGTAACCAATCCTTTCCAAAATCCATCTAAGCCTCACTCGAACATCTCTAACCACCAAAACCCTAAATATTTGGAAATATGAGGACATGGGAAATTACATTGATATACCCTAAATTAAATGGTAGTCTCATGTTATAATTCAGTTGGTAGCTTCCATAGATGGTGTTTTCTGTGATTTAAAAAACTGTTTTGTGAAGGGTCATGACAGTAATTGGTCCATGTACATGGAAATCCGGTTGTCCAATAATTAATCAATTACCATATTTAGTTTCAATTATTACTTATCCATGTGAATTTTTGTGAGCATATCTATGGAAGCATTTTATCATTAGTTCATTTATTAAGTGTCACGTGTTTTATTTTCTTACTATGCCATATTGATTATTCATTATCTTTTTATTTCAATGGAATGTGTTTTCAATCTTTACATTTCTATGATGTTTATCCATTAAGATACTGATTATATGGCGTGTTTTCTTAGTTATTAAATTTCCATATTGACTATTATCAGTAATTTTATATTTCATCCATTATATATTACCCTTAATAAACATTTTATCTCACCCTTTTTTTTTATTTCCCAAAGAATCCATGAAGTGTACTGAAAAATATTAAAAAGGACACATTAGATGGAAATGAATTATTATCCCTGAAATAATTTTTTTATAATTATTTTCTTCATTATTAATAAATAATTATTGTCTAAATTTGTTTAACCAAAACTACTAAGCTATTTGGTCATTTGGGACATGATTTACCTGTATCTTATTCCAATGTAATTGATAGCAGACACTGACTCTATGCTTTCTGGTGTCAGGTATCTATAATTGGTATTAGTGGTAGATTTATTTTCATCCTTGGGAACTAAATTTAGAAAACATATATTATAGAAAATATCCTTAAGGTAGTGTTTCAGGATAAGTATAGAAGAACATCTATGAATTTAGGTAACGTAGATATTATCTGGATCTCTCTAGAAAACATCCATTTTCGGACACTTCATGTTGAAATGGTTCTGGAATATATGTACATATGGGTATAAACTATGAGAAGGTGTAACGATATTGACATAGAATAACCTAATTCAATGCAACGGGCCATACAACGCACTTAGTTCAAAACTTCTAGGGGATATTTTTGGCATAACCCATATTTTCTTTACAAATCATTATGAACGATTTTAATAGATGATGACAATGAAAAACCAAGGATAAAACATAGACCAAGGAAGAACTTATTTAGAAATAAATAGATGATGATTTTATGTCTTTGGGATGTATTAAAAGACATAGTTAAATGTGTATATTTCGCTTAACATAATTTCAAGTATTTAAATAATAGTGATTTTGGAAATTATATTAATATCTTTTTAGAAAAAGACAATATGTAAGCTAGGTTACAAGTAATCAAATATGGGAAGGCCATGGGTCATCAAACCATGACCGAAAAAAGATAAGTGTTTCATGACAACCAATGATCTAAAGAATACCCTAGTTAATATGTCATGGATTTTAGTTAATCATTTTGGTTAATAAATATTAATTGTGAACTTGTAATATTTGTTTTGAGGTTTATATAATAGTTCAATAAACATACTCTTTTTTGGAAAATATTTTGAGATAAAAGTAAAGATTTCATTTATCAGACATATGATCCATTAAAATTTTATTTCAATGCTTCAATGTTCATTTTTTGATTTAATTTTTTTGATGTAATTGATGAATTAGAAATTTATCTAGTAAAAAACAATGGATGAAAAATACAGATAAATAAATATGTTATTTAGGTATATTTCATTATATTAACTTGGTTATTATCAATGACCTCAATTACTCCCTAAAATTATTCAGACTTTTCTTCCTTGTACTTATCTTCAGTTCAAACTGATTTTTTCGTTCTTATATTCCATGTTATAAGTTATTCCATGACACCTTTATATTTTTAATTCTCTCTTTTATAAAGGATTTATAAATATCATTATAACAATGTGAGATTCCAATCATATAAAATATAATATAATCTCTCACTAATATATAGTTCAAATTTCAAGGATGAAATTTAATTAAGGATTGGGGATTGCAATTCACCACAAATCTAATTCTAGAACATTGTTTTCAATAGCTTGTATGACACGCAACACTAGGGAAAAAGAGAATTAATTATTCCGAGACAATATAATATATTTAATATTGTAAATAAATTAATACATGATATATATTGAATGGAATGTGAAATTGATTTAGCTTATTTTTCACAAAAAAAAACTATGTTATATTTCCTTACATATAAGAATAACTATGATCGATAACATTCACTACATGTAAGAAATTGTATTATAGAATAACAATATATCATTACACTATTATAATTTAATATAATAAGATAAAACCTAGCGGTTAAATTATAGATTATTAAATTATTAAATATATTATAAAAATATATTGTTATTAAATGTTATAAATTAATTAATAATTAAAATAATAACCAATTGAATATAAAGAGTCATTTTTATAGCCCAAAAGATATTTCTTTTCTAAAAATTAAAATAAATACAATAAGTGATAAATAGTAATAATATATATATATATATATTCAATAAAATACTGTTCATATTCATCTAATATATTTTATAGGAAGAATATAAGAACAAACCCAGTTTTACTCCTAAAATACTAAATTTTTATTCAAGAACATTCATCACATTTAAATGGAAAAAAACATTTAATCTAAATTTTGGCACATTTAAATATTTTATATTTAAAAATAGAATATTAAAAGTGGAAACATAAAAAAATATGATGCATTTTTTGTTTTTGTTTGTGATGTTTTATTTTTTTCATTTATAGTGAAAAATGATAAATTTTATTTCAATTTTTTCCTTATTTATTTCTAAGGATTAATTATAATTATAATTGCGTTTAAAGTTTAATTAGATTAAATGTATATCATTTAATAAAATTTATGTCATTGGAATCATTTTTACATTTCAATTGAACATAAAAAACATAACAACCTTGTGGATGTTTTTACATTTAAAACTAGCATTGTCTTCCCAACCGTGTGATTAAATTTAAAATATTTGCATCCACTTCTGTGATTATAATTTTTAAAAATATATTTCATATTTCGAATTATTATAAATTTCAATGTCTTTTAATATCATAAATGTTTTTTTTTTAAAAATTATTAGTGAATGTAATTAAAATTAATAACAACGATGAAGAGAAAAAATAGCATAATAATTGAATAATCCTTAAGATTAAGAGAAAAAATGACATATAAAATCATAAAAAATACATTGGATGGATATATATAAAACATATCTTACATTTTATATACTATTTTAAATTATTGGAACCACATTCAATGGGGAAAATATGGTTGGAATTTCCATTCCAAAAATAAACAAGAGTGGTAGGGTTTCCCCACTATAAAAAGAACTCCACTTCTCCCACTTCATGACACCTCTCAAGCAACATTAGCTCAACCAGAATAAAAAAAATAGATATTAAAAATACCTCCTGTAAATCTAGAATCCAAATATTCGAAATAAATATATTAAAACTGACATTTGATGAAAAGAAAAAGGAGTTACCTGATGAAGAGATAACATGATTCCTCAGGCCCTTTAATTTTATTTCCATTCTCCACCTCACAACTCTCCTTAATACATGATTATAAAAAGACAAATTGTCCTTGATATACTGATATTTTTTTATTTTAATGGATCCCTATAGTCCTACACACATATCAATCTAGTAGGTAACAAACATATAAATATTTTGTACGGTGAACTACCACCGCACGGAACGAAGCTATTTGTTTTTCTTTTACCACGAGTTTTTGGAGGGATTTATGATTGAAACTCTATTAATATTATATATATATATATATGATATTTATAATTTATATATATGTATATAATTATTTTAAAACAAATACCTTTATAATATCCATTTTATTTAAATATGATAACAATGTTTGTGGAAGTGTAGACTACAACCCCCTCAATGCAATGTGATTCCATCACACTTTATGTGGAATGTGTAAAAGATATTTTTAATAAAACTATGTAACATATATGACCTAGATATTATATTATTATTATAATATACATATATATAATTTTCTTTTCATTATTTTATTATGAAAAAATGAAACTAGTGTCCATGTGTACTTATTACCTAACGTCTATATGAATGATACAATTTATTTCATATCCCCAAATTTTATGAATTTGAATAAATAAATATAAAATAGATATATATGATAACAGATTTATGGTTTACATTCTATATATGATGTAACCATGATATGAACAACAAGGAAAGAGTTAAAACGTACTCAACAAACAATGAAATTAACACCTCTAATAATGAAAATAATAAAAGTTTGTTATCAAATTCATAATTAGATACTATATAAGATCATATATTTTATCATATATACTAATATGATTAAGGAATATGGAATTAACTCATTAAGAACACTTATAATGTATGTTAATGGAAATTTACCCAAATAGTAATGCAAAGTATGCAATTTCACCACATTTTAAATTCTATTGAGAATTATTTATTGTTATGCACCAAGTTTCTATTTTACAGTGTATATATAGATATTTAAAATGATATATCATGAATCAAAATATTATCATGATATTATATTTTTCAATTATTTTCATTAGATCATTATTTTTGTTATTTAAATGTTTCAAACTGGTTTGGTACACTTTCGAATGTTTAATGACTATTTTCCTCTAATACATTTTTAACGAATATCATTATAATCTCACTTATTTTTGTTATTGTTAACATTATATGGGAATATTCACTTTATTGTTGTTCCGAAAATTTCACATATATTTTTTACGTACTTCCACTTAGACATATAATATCATGATTCATTCATTCTACATGATATTTTGAATTATTTTATATATGGGGATTTACACATAAAGATACTAATGTGGAAATGAATTTCATAACACAATTTTGTTTCACTTGGTTATATTACATAATAATTTTCATTAAAATTGTAATATTAGGTGTGTAATCACATTTTTACATTTTTATTATTTTATTTCCACTTATTTTATGTGGATTCACACTTAACATATATAATTTATTAATTGATTAATTTTCACATTAATGTTATGGTCATTTTAGGGGTGTACATTAAAATTTAATTTTTTTAGGGATTGTATAAACATGAATTTCAATAAGGTGAATTTATTATTTTTATTTTATTTTAAACTATTTAATTATATTCTCCTCTAGTTATTTATCACCTATTTCATGTAATAATACCGTTTTCCAACTATTTGGTATATAAAATACATTAGAAAATGATTTTATGAAAACCGGACATCCTTTTTATGATTATTAGAAGATAATATTTTATTATAAAAACAATACTCTTTAAATCTTTTTTTAAAAATACATTTAACCATAATACTATGATTTACTAAATATATTGTTAACCATTTTCTAATTTACCAATGTTTTCAAACAAATATTTGTTTTCTCTTTTAGAACACGGAATTTTTTTAACATTTTACCCTAAAAATGTAACGTTCATTTTAAATTTTTATGGCTTGTATTTATTTAACATCAATTGTTTCTTTGAATCATATTTTTCATGATTAGAATTTTATTAATTAAAATAAAAAATTTTCAATAGTAAATTTTTAAGAAAAGTTTTTTAACATCTCTGGTAAATAGAATATGAAATTTTCATATTTATTAATATTAGTGAATAGAATATTAATTTTAAATTCATGGGGATTATATGCCTGATATAATACTCATCACATAACAACTGTTTTATATGATATTTTATGTTGCACAAAACATTGAGTTATACAAATAAATAATATAATATTATTATTATTTTAAATCATAGTTAATGCAAATTAATCGCATTGGAATGAATGACCATAAATAACTATAATTTTACTACAGAATATTTTCTAATGTTTTTACTTTTATCCAACATTTTTAGAGGCTTAATATAAGAATGAATACATTATTAAGCATTAAATACTCTAATATTCCTTAAAAAGTCAATTTACCAACTTTTAATGGAGAACCTATTATAAATTTTGTTTTCATAACATGTATATATTATTTTTGATAAAATTATATTATTTTTTAGTAGCAGGAAAGAAAAATTTACATTGCGTAAAGTTTTTGTATTTTTCTTATAGAGTCCAGTTTTTAATGAATAGTGAAAATACTCATTTTTTTTAAAACCCACCTTTTAATCTAATTTAATTATATGGATAGATTATCTTATTAATTGGTTTTAAAGTTTAGTTAGAATATATTTTTATCAATTAATCCAATGTTAGTCATTGGAGTAAATTTCACATTGAAACTGGACATAAACATCTATCAATCTTTTGAAAGTTATTATTTCTTAAAAACACTCTTTTTGTTTTGAAAAAGGGAATTGATTTTAAATTATTTAATGAAAATTATGTGTTTTGAAATTAAAAAAATGGATTCCATATTTGGATTCATGGGTTCCAAATTTTGTAAATAGTTAACTTTTATTTTTAGTCCTTAAGAATAGTAATTTAATTTAATATTTTATTTACCATATTTAAAGGGTAAATCTTGTAAATATGGGTCAGACATAAAATTATAATAATAATAAATTACAATAACATGTGTCCTTAACCTATTATATGACAAATTATCAACCATGAGAATCTTTGGGTCTATTTTGGTACCCCATGGGGCCACTAGTATGTGAAAATGATACTTTATAAATATTAATGTAATGTTAAGGAAAATATAAACTAATCATATATATTTTAGTATAATATTTTTTATATGGGGTTATATTAGTGAAATGATTGAATTTAAATATTATTTAGAAATATAAAAAGCTTCCCAACAACATTTTTTTACTTATAAATTTTATACATTAAATAAAGCAATTTAATTTTGACACAAGGATGATGTTGTAATTGTTTTATTTATAAAGGATTCACATAAATGATACTATAAATATTAAAATAATATTATTTTAAAACTTTTTATTCCATCCACAAATTTTTTGGATTATAATATCATGTTATCTTTTATTTAATTAAGTTTTTTTAGAAATAATCATGTTGTTATAGTTTTTTTAAAAGTCATGGTAAGAATTGTTTATATTTTTGATATAAATGGGGTTTTAAAACATTTAATATTCCAATAAATGATAAAATAATTTTAAAAATATAAGATTCATCCAACCGACATTTATTATTTTAAAATTTTAATTAATTATCCATTTTGGGTATCTTGACATTTTATATTAAATATAAAATCCATATTCTACTAACATATAAGAGGACATGGTAAAAGTTAAATAATTTAACTAATGGTTAAATAAAAAGAATAATCATTTATAAATACCCAAAACCTATACATTTATTATTATATGATTTTATTTCAACTATATATCCTCTGTTTAAATGAATTAAAAAAATTTGGACATTTTTATTTCGAAAATAATTTAATAATAAAATATTATTTTCAAACATTCCTAAAGATCAGATGCTCCCAAATATAGAAGGTCTCCATCTATAACCCATGAAACACACCCCTCAAGCAGCTTGGCTCATAAAAAATCTACTCTATGAATCTAACAACATTAAACTATTCCACCTAGAATACTTTCCCCAGTTAGAAGGCAATTCATGAAAACATTTTGGTTCAAACAAAAGTGAGTTACCTGATTTAAAGGTAACGTCTTCTCTCAAGTCATTTTATTTTTAATTTTCCTAGTCCAAACCCCAAAAATATCTTTATTAGAACCTCTTATGACAACACAAAAATATAAAATATACAAGAATTTTGTTATTAAAAGGATTGGAACTACAAATCCACACACCTCCATCAATTGGGTATAGAACAAACTATATTTGTGGACGATGAACTACTGCCTCATGAAATAATGATTGTTCAATATTCTCCAACCACCTATCTTGGTGGACATTATAATGGGACTATTATTGTATATGATATATATTATTTTTATTTTTTTTCAATTTTTTCTAGAAATCTCATTTAGAACATACCTTTATTCTTTTAATGTTGTATAAATATGAAAATTTCATTTGAAGACGTGCAAACTACAACCCCTCTAAGTGATATGACTCATTCATACCATAAATTGAACAAATAAATTATGGTGTTAATGAATATATGTAATGTATATATAATATTATATTATAATTTAATTATAATGTACCTATGTACCATTATGTTTTCATTCTATTAAATATCAGAAAGAAATGAAAGTTGTGTTCATGTGTATGTACGGATTACCGTCTCCATGAACATTTCATTTCATTTATTATATCAAAATACTATGGAATATTAAAAATAAACATATAATGGATATATATTATATATATTATATCTAAATATTAATACCATTATGGAGAAAATGTGTCTTTTAACTCATGTAGAAATTTTAATTATTACAAGTTCATTTTTAACTCAACTTCCAAGCATAGAAAAAATATCTGATAAAAACTCAAATGAATAACTAATTGTTATTGCAAAGTAATAAGTGATATAAATAGAAAAATTATCATTAAAATGGTTTTGAATAATTTATAAATTAACTTATTTTTTTTATTCAGTAATAAAATGAAACATACGAGACAAGTTGGACTCAAGGTAAGGTAACTACTTCACTAAATTTTCATTCAATGGGATAAACTTTTACATGTTTATTATGTCATACAATTAATATGTGCGAATGACCAATATTTTTCTAATACATTATAACCTATTATATTTGGTGTATTCATATTTTTCATAAATAATTATTTCACTGATTTATCCTTACTGTAATGATATAATCATTTTATGAGAACCATTCACCCTCTTCTTTTGGTCGAAGACTTCATTATGTTTTGTCTTTTAATTTCAACATTATTATGTTCCAATATGTTATTATATATTCTTATTAATGTAAATTAAATTTATATGTGATGTGATACCCTTTTCCCTATCATATATGCATTTTTAGATTTTTTTAATTGAGGACATTAGGTTATTGAATTTTCATAATGGAATTTCTAAGTTCAATTTCAACTCTTTAGGGTTTACATGTACTTAACTAATTATATTATTTCAAGATAATGGGTGTAATCATTATTTATTTATTAATGTTTTTATTTCTTCTTAATTTTTTTTGAATATACATTCTCTACATATAATTGACCCTTTTATATATTCTTATGGCTTTTATTCTATCTTTGTAAGGGGGTTTGTCTCAATTTACATTCCATTGAGAATTATTTGTTATTATAGCCCAATTAAATTTTTTATCATGTATATAAATCCATTTGAAAAATTATATATTTAATCTACTTATTTTCATGATATTATAATAATTTTTTAATGTTATTGTATATGTATATTTGTTCAATCATTTTATCCTTTCGTAAGGGACTCTTAAACTAAATCATTTTTAATTTTTTTTAACAATTTAATTCTATAAATCATTATTATTAATGTAAATGTATTGAAAATTGATTTAATTAATTATTTATATGGACATTAATGTTTTAAAATTTTAATTCCTATAATATATTTAGGTGTTATGGGACACATTGATTATGAAATAACATTATTAATTGTTTTAAATTTTTTTAAAAATATTATTTTTCTACGAAGTGTTTTACTAAATAAAAAAAAGTAAAGTTTCATTTTAATCTATGTGGGGACAATAACCTTTCATCCACCATGAAATTTAGTTGATATTTGGCTTCCTGGAAAATATATAATCTTTTTAAAATGTAAAAAAATATTATTCACAATTTATGTGTATTAGGTTTGAAAAAGTTTTTTAGAAATCATTGATTATGTTATTATCATGAAATGATATCATGTGATTACAATCTAAAAATTTTATATTTATGTTATGTTTTTTTGTATTGTGATTATGTTGTGGTTCGTGGGGATTCATTACATATGTTAGTGGTTCCATGATAAACCTTGGGCGGGTGAACATGAGATAGATCTGTAATGCATTGGGTAATGTGAAAGAGGTAAACATTAATATTTATCTTATGAGATTTAAGGAATATTCTATGATGGGTATTCCAAACATAACACCCTATGTAACTTTAAAACATACAATGTATATACATTATGAATGCAACAAGATACTGATATGATTTATGATTTTGGTGTGTTATTAAAAAATATTATGAATTCATGATGTATGTTATGATTGAAAAGCACGGTTTTAGTTGTTTTTATTTATTGATGTTCTAATGTTTTCTTTCCTTATTTTATAACACTTACTGAGCTTTTTATAAAAATCACATGTTTTTGAAATTTTTTAACATGGTATAAAGAAGGGTGAGAAAAAATAAGTATTCAAAAAGATTTATATCAAGAACTGAAATCTTATTTTATTTAAGTAGTATATTCATTGTGAAAAAATTGATAGAGTATAAGTATCTACATTGTAATTTTTGATATGTAATGTAATATTTAAGGCCTAATCTATAAAACTCTATACCCCAAAATATCATCAATGAAAATTATTGAAATAGAACAAGATTATGTAATGTTTATAGAGGGTTCCTTATAGTTAGTATCAGTGGTTGGTTTAGATAATATTAGAGATTAAGAGTGTTTGATAGACACATGGTTAGTCTTTATGTCTACACATTAAGTTAAATCTTTGTTTACTAACATTTTCAGATCATGGTAAATCTATTACTAATCGAAAGAGGATGATCTCAATTGACATTCATATCTTGTCTCGATGGGTTGATTGAAATAATTATAGCAAAGTCATGCCCAGATGATTATGGAACAAATTCTAACATTCAACTCATTTTAATGAAATTGTTTGAGATATCAAACACCCCCGCTATACCTCAATACCATCGTCAATATTGGGTTGTACATAATCAAATCATATTTTCTAAATATTCTCATATTTTCAATAATGGTATATATTATAATGGAATTTTAATATATTTTACCATATCACAAGATTTTAAAGAATATTATGAATTTGAAAAGTTGCAAAATAGAGACACCATTGCACAAATTATTTATATTTTCTTTTAAATTATTGTCCTTCATCGCATAAGTATGGTATTTTAAAAAAACCATTAATTTAATGTTTCATCTCAATCTCAAACCGACTATTTTATAGAAAGCATGATTTATTAATTTTTTTAAATTATATGTTATACATGACTATTTTACGAAACTATTTTTCTGTGAGCAACCACATGACCCATGTTTTATGAGGTGTATTTGGAAAAGGAAGTAGATTATTTTGAAATATCTCTAAATCATTCATGAAATGCATGAACCATATATATATGTGAAGAAGATAATGATGAAACTAGTTGGAAACCATGATCATGATACAATGTTATTTGTTTGATAATAGTTTTATTTTATGGAGAAATAATGAAATTTTCTTCATTAAGATATTGTGTTCATTAAGTGTTGGTATTAATATGAGAGGTATAAGACAACCTATGAGGTTAAATCATGATTTGGTTATTTTTTGAGGAATTTATCACCTTTTTTGGAATGTTAAATAATTATATTATTTTTTAAAAAGGGCAACATATTGACCGTGTGACATCCCGTCACGTTGGACAAAACTATGATAATTGAATCTGCAACTAAAGTGAGATTGATATTTTTCGCCTACTATTGGACTAGGTAATGTCTTTGGTTAGTTTGAATTGCTATTTTTAGTTATATTATTTTATGGATCAAGAATAAGTGAATTTTGGGAACTTATGTTTTATCCAATGTATATCCATAGCATAGGAAAATTATTTGATGATTAAGTGGTGAAGGTTATTTTTGGAGATGTTCTCTATTTTAGGGAAAAACTACATTCCTACGGAAAATAGAGTACTATGGGATTTAATTTGTGGGGTAATGGTTGAAATCATCTTTTGAGAGAATATATGTTATTATTGTGTATATATGAAGATTTGGGTTAATTATAGAAATAATTAACCTATCATATAGAATATGTCATTTAGTTAATTACACATTAGTATGAGACTTTAAGAGTAGTAGATAATATTTGGGGATAAATGTTATGATTTACTATTGAAGACTATGTGATCAATTCCTTCAAATGTTTTGGTTTCAGACTCAGTTTTGATTATTTTGAAGAATTTTAAGGAAAATTTTTTATTGAATGGTCTACATTGAACTAAGAGTAATTTTTTTATTTTATTCAATTTTTTTTGATTAGGAGTAGTATTTATATTATTAAAATATATTCCTTTTGAGGATTAACTAATCTCGTTAAATCCTTTTTGCTTTTTGTTAAGGACTAAAGATAGGGGAAATATATAGTTCACTTTCATTGGATTATGTGATTCTCTAGAAGTTGATTCTAGTGCTTCAGGTGTGACTAAGTCATATTGAATGCTCATAGTTTAGAGAAAAGATTAGTTTTTGGTATAAAATTATCAAAGGATGAAACTCTACTTGAAAAGTAAGAATATTTTCTTATGTACATAGTGAATATCATAAATAAATTATCAAATATTTAGAAATAGAACTTAAAACAAAAATGTTTTAAGTTTAATTTTCCCAATGGGAATCCATTGACAATTTAACCCATCATAAGTTTGTGGTTTTCATGTTATTATCATTCACACTTTATGAGAACAAAAATGGTTAATTTTCTCTTACACATCCATGTTTTCAGGGAATCTTAGTATATGTAATCTCGAGTGACCTTTTTACTTCACATTATTTAATTTAATGTGGTTGTTTTATTGACTCTTTTTCTGATGTGGGAAATTGAATAAAGTTTTAGACACAAAATTTAAAATTTCTAGGTTTCAATTTTAAAAAGGGGGGATGTATATAACATCCCAGGTAAATAAATAATATGACATTTTCATATTTATCAAATTTTTGATTTAAATAATAATTTTAATTTCAAGAGGATTCTATGTATGATGGTGTATTCAATACGCAACAATGGGTACTTTGAAATCTTATGTTTGCACACAATGATGAGTTATACAGAAAAATAATATAATAATATAATAAATATAAATAGTAGTTATTTCCTAGAAATTGTTTTGGGGTGAATACACAGAACTAACTATAATATTAATACACATTTTTTAAATGATTTTACTCTTATCAATTATGGATTAGAGATTTAAAAGAAGAATGAATCCATTTTTAATCATGAAATACTCTAATATTTTTTAATGGGTCAATTTACCACCTTTAGATAGAGAAACTTTTTTTAAAAAATTGTTTTTATCACATTTATATTCTTCATTTGACAAAATAAAATTATTCCTTTGAATAGGAACATAAAAATTTACATTGGTTAAAATTTTGGTATTTTTTTGATAAAGTTATTTTTATAATGAATAGTAAAAAACACTGAATTTTAATACAAAACTGCCTTTTAATGTAATTAATTACATAGTTAAATTATCATTTCAATTGGTTTTAAATTTTAATTAGATTATATTTTTACCATTTAATCCAAATTTGATCATTTTAAGTAGTTTCTCTTTAAAATTAGAGATATATTAGTGTCAATCTTTTGATAGTTTTTATAACTTAAAAACACTCTTTTTTGTTTTGATAAGGGGAATTAATATTTAAATAATTTCTACAACTTCTTTGTTTTGAATTTGTAAAAATGAATTCCATATTTATAATCATCAGTTCTAAATTGTGTAAATAAGTAAATTTTACTTTTAGACATTATGAATAGTAACATCCGTAAATGATTTATTTATAATGGTTAAAGGGTAATCTGGTAAATAAGGGTAATTAATTAATGTTATAATAATATTAAATTACAATAACACATTTTATGATAAATGTCCAGACATGGGAATCTTTGGATCAATTTTAGTACCCATAGAGCAACTTGTAAGTGAAAATGAAATAGTAGAAAAATTAAATTAATGTTATGGAAAATGTAACACAAACATATATCATTTAATATATCAATTTTTATATGTGGATATATAATTGATATTTTAGACTATAAATATTAATTGGAAAGAATTTTTTTTCCTACATCATTATATTTTATTTATATTCTTTATACATTAAATAAATAAATTTAATTATGACATAATGGTGATGGTGTAATTACTTCATTAATAAATGATTCAAATAAATGATATTATAAATATAAAAATAATTTTATTTTGAATAATTTTATTCCATACAAGAATATTAGGGATAATATTGACTTATTATATTTTAGTTATTGAATATTGTTATAAATAATCATGTTGTTATAGATTTTTTAAAAGTCCAGATATTTATAGTTTATAAATTGACATAAATGACTTTTTAATACAATTATTATTTTCAAAAATAATAAAATAATACAAAAAATATATGATTTTTCCAAATGATATAAATGATGTTAAAAATGACATTAGGGAACAATTTTGGATATCTTTTCATTTTATTTTAAATTTATTTACCATATATGATTAATATATAAGAGGACATGGTAAAAGTTAAATAAGTTATCAAAGTGTTAAATAAAAAAGATATGGATTGTAAAATACCCAAAACCAATAAAATATTTTTTTAATGATTAATTTAGACTTATATTCTCCTTATATTTAAAATAGATAAGTTTTGGACATTTTGAATCCGAAAATCATTTTATAATAAAATAATATTTTCAAACATTCCTAATGATCCCCACCACATATTTTACAAGGCCACAATCTCTAACCCATTACCCACTCATCTCATTCCCCTTGGATTATACAAACAATTCTATAAGAATCTCCCAAAATACATATATTCATAACATAATCATTCCCACAAGAAGAAGAAAATTCAAGAAAACCTATTTGATCAAATCAGAGTGATTTGCTCGATTTAAGGGTAATGTGTTGTCTCAAGTTATTTTCATTAATTATCCTTCTCCGAACCCCTAAACACAATGTATTTCATTATTTTATAACAAAGACATTATATTTAATATACTATGATGTTGTTATTATGAGTATTTTATCTTCACATCCACACACCTCCACCTAATATGTTTAGATCATTTTGTTTCTGTGGACGGTGAACTATTGCCTCACGAAACAATGATTGTCCATTATTATCCTACCCCTCTGATGGTGGAAACTCTGATTGGACTGTAATTATATTTTATATATATGATAATTATTTTTATCTATATTATTCTATAAATCTCATTTGGAACATACATTTATGCATTTCATGTTGTATAAATACGATTATTAAATTTAAGGAATTGTGGACTACCACCCACTCAAAGTGATATGACTCGTTCATACCATACATGAAACATAACAATAATGGTGTTAATGAACATAAGTAATTTATATAAAATAAGAAATTATAATAGAATTATAATATACCTATGTAACATTATGTCTTCATTCTAATAAAAATGAAAAGGAAATGAAAGTTGTGTTTATTCGTATATACGGCCTACCGACTCCATAACTGATGCATTTCATTTCATATATACAAATGCTAGGGAATATTATAAATATAAATATTCAGGATATATATATTATATATATGATATAGAAATCATTAATATCATTGTATAGGTAATGGACTTTTGACCACTTGGAAAAATTTAAATTATATCAAGTTCATTTTTAACTCAAATAAAAACATCGACCAAATTTCTGATATGAACTCAAATAATTATCTAATTGTTATTGAAAGGTAATAAGTGATATAAAAATAATTAAAAACTATAAATATTTGTGAACCAATTATAGTATACCTTATTTTTATTATTCCTTAAAAACATGGAACAAATGAGACATGTTGGACTAGATGTAATGGAACTACGTCTCCTAACATCCATTCATTGGGATAGACATCTACTTCTTGATTATGTCACTCTATGAATATGTGTGAATAATCTATGATTGTTTTAAACATAATATTCACTTATATTGTGTGTATGATTATATTTCACCCATAATTATGTCACTGATTTATCGTTAATGTAATGGTATGATCTTTGTAAGGGAACATTTCACCCTCCTCTTTTAGTCAAATAATTCTCTATGTTATGTATTTTAATTTCAAATTTCTTAGGTTGTGATATGTTCATATATATCCTTATTGATGTACATTTTATGTACATGTGATGAGATACATCTTCTCTCTCATCAATTAATTTCTAAATTTTTTATTTAGGCTTTTAGGCTGTCGAATATTCGTAAGAGAAATTCTAATCTCAATTTACAGTCATTGGGTTTTACAAAAACATCATTGATTATATTATGTCAAAAAAATTTGTATAATCATTTTTTATTTATTAATGTCTTAATTTACACTTACCATTGGGTGGATATACTTCTAAAACACATAATCACCCCCTTGAATATATTCTTATGTCATTTATACAATCTTTTTAAGGGGTTTTGTCTCAATTTACATACTATGGAAACATATTTGTTATTATAAACCAATTCAATTTTATATGGTTTATATACTTCAATCTAAAATATTATATAATGAATATCTTCATTTTCATGATATTATATTCTTTGTTTAATGTTATTCTGTAATTGTTTTTATTAATTTATTTTCTCAAGTGGTAAGGGACTCTTTAACAAAAACATTGTTTTAAATGTTTTAAATATTTAGTATTGTAAATCATTATTATTGATTTCCTTGTTTTCAAAATAGTTTTAAGGATTTATTTATATGGAAATTATTGTTTTAAAATGTTAATTCTTATAATAGTTTCAAATTGGTATGAGAAACATTGATTCAAAAATAATATTATTAAATGTTTTAAAGGGATTTTAAAAGGAATAGTTTTCTATAAAGCATTTTACTAATTAACAAGTTAATTTTTCTCTTTATAGTTTGTGGTGACAATGAAGTTTCTGCCACTGTAATATGTACATGATATCTATCTTCCTTAAAAATATTGTAGTCTTTTAAAATGACAATAAATAACATATATATATTTTTACGTGTTTAGGTATTGAAAATGGGTTTTAGAAAGCATTTATTATGTTAATAATTTGAAATGAAATCTTATGATTCCAATGTAAAAATGTTATCTTTGATTTATGATTATTTTATACATTGTGATTATGTTATGGTTCTTGGGAATTGTTTACTTATAAAGGTGGTTCCATGATAATCCTAGGGTGGGTGAGCCAGAGATAGGTCTCCAATGCATTGGGTAAGGTGATGGAGGAAAACGTTAATGTTTCTCCTAATGGATTTAGGGAATATACTATGATGGGCATTCCAAACATAACTACCTATATAGATGTGGATGGTACAATGTATGTATGTTATGTATGCCACATGTTACCTTTGTGATTTATGATATACGTGTGTTATTCATATATATTATGATTTCATGGCTTATGTTATGATTTAAAAGTATGGTTTCACTAATTTGAATTTATTAATGAATAATGTTTTTTCATTTATTATTATATGAAACAAAAAGCTTTTTTATGATCATCACAATTTTTTGAAATTTTATTCATAGGGTGAAAGTATGGTCAGTGGAATGGATGTATTCAATAGAATTTATATCAATAAAATAACTCTAATTTTATTTAAGGAGTTATATTTTTTTGAAACATTGGATAAAGTAGAAGTGTTTAAATTTTAATTTTTGACATGTAATGTAATAGTTATATCCTATTTCTCTAAATCTCTAAGCCTAAAAAAATCCACATTGTGAATTATTGACTTATCTTCTAATTATGTAATTTTTAATGTTGGATACTTATATGTTTTTTCAAAAGTTTTTGTAAAATAGTGTAATTTCCTCAAGAATGTTTTTTAAATATTATTTTATAGTATTATTATTCATTAATGAAAAACCTTTTATTTTTACTCTAATTGGGATGTGTTTTATTGATTCCATACATAATCCTATTAGGGATGGATTCAAATTTATTCATCCTATGAATGAATTCACATTCACTCCATTGATTCCATTGTTAGTCCCCTTTTAATATTCAATTTTGTATCATCATTATACATTGAATTTACCATAATTATCCATCTTATTTATCATGGATGTCTTCATTTCCAAAACAATAGATCATTTTTCTTATGGTGGTTACATTAGAAGAAATTACATTTTTTGAGGAAATAATCATAAATTAGTATCTTCTACTACAAAAAATACATCATAAGGCACATTATTAAATTAATTATTCAATATATGATGAATTATTTGGATATGTGTGAAATGGGTGGGGCTCAACTATATATACCCCCTTGAAGCATTGGTATTATCATGGGATATGTTAGTTGGAAATAAACATTAGATGGGGTTTTATTTGATAGGATAAACTATCTACTAAAAGGTCTTGATGGTAATGGTTCCTTGTACTATTGAAAATTGTAATATAATAATTAATAATTTCACTCATTTAGTTTCAATTATTATAAATCCATGAGATCTTTCATCAACATATCTATGGATTCATTTTATTTTTTTTTTCATTGATTACGTGGAACATGCTTCAGTTTCTTATATTTCTATATTGATTATGCCTTCTCTTTTTATTTTAATGGCATGTGTTTTTTGTTATTACCATTTGATATTGTTTACAAATTCATTTTAGTGATTATATTACGTGTGTGATTAGTTATTACCTTTATATACTGACTATTCTAATTGATTTATTGTCTCTTCAACTTTACATATCCATTAATAGTCATTTGATGTCACCCTTATTTAATATTCTTTCCCCATGAACCTAAGAAGTGAAATATGAAATATTTGAAAGGATATACTAGATGGAATCGAGTTATTATACTAAAAAGAAAAAAATTATGTTTTAATTACCTCATTTTATTTAATACAAAACTTTTTATGCAACTATTTTTCTAAGACCACTAAAATTTTAGGTCTATTGGGATGTGAATTAATTTTATATTAATCAAATATAACTTATACTACACATTGGCATTATGATTTTTGTGGTCGGGACACTACATAGTGCATTAACCAAATTTTAGTCAATTATTTCATTATCAATGTTAAAAGGTAAAAAATCAACAACAAAAGAAGAATTTTAATAGTAATATAAATGATATTTTTGGTTTGTATATCATATTCAAGATTTCCTAATAAATTTTCTACAGGATGATGCCATTGGGTTTTCAATTCATTTGTAATAGTTTGTGATGAAATATGCCCCTCCACTGGTCAATCCTCATTATATTAGTCACCATCTCCACTAAATTTAAATTCTATGAATTCATTATTATCATTGTTTGAATCCGAAATATATTTGATAGTGTAATTTTCATTAAAATTAACATGAACCAACTCTTAAATAAATGATGTTCCCATACTAAAAAAACTATAGTCAAAAAGAGTATTAATGAAGACTATATAATTCCCACTTCACTTTTATAATCAAACATGTCAAAATAGTATATTTTTATTTCTGATAATGGATTCTCAACAGAATACTATAATATATCAAATTTGGGTATTTTCGGGTAAAACAAATCATAAGGAATCTAATTATTAAATCGTTTAATAGATAATACACTTTAAAATTGGAGAGTTTAATTAAATACCTATTCCCAAATATATTTTGGTATAATTAATTCTATTTGAATTGATCAAGACATTTCCAGAATAGCCATATTCTTTATTCCAACAACACTATTCTAGTATGGTGTCCTTGGGGATGGAAAACAATTAATATATCAATTTGTTAAAAATTTATTTCATATTATAAATGAAATAACTAAACACCTCTATCAGTTGTAAAATTGTTAATTGAAATTTTTTTGATGTTCTGAATAATCTTGCAGTAGGCATTAGATTTTTTTAATGTTTTGCTTTTATGGGATAAGAAATAAACTCATATGATTCAATTGTAATAATCTACTATTACAAAAAAATAATTCTTACCTCAATAACTAATTAGATATATATGTCCAAATAATTCAAGAATTAATATTTTTAATCATCATGGAGTCCAAACTTCATTTTTAGATTTGAATCACTCTTTGTGATGTTAACATTTTAAATAGGAATCACATAAAAATTATGTAATTATATATAAATTTTGGAAATTTATGAATTTTTCCTTTCATTGAATGTTTGTTAAACAATAAAAATATTTCATTAAAAAGTATTATTTTCAATATAATATCATATGATTCAAAAAAATCTAAACACCTAATAATTTTAGGTTTACAAAAAAAAATTAATAGTATAAACATTCTCATTTCTATTTATAGAAAATAAGAAAGATTTATTTTCCAAAAACTATACATTTATCATTTTAAACAATTATATTTTATCAATAATCATATAAAATTGATATAATTATTAAATTTATTATTACACCATCTACAAATAATAATTTTTCAATAATATTCTTTTTAAGAAATAAAATATTTTATAATAAATTTAATCTCACCATTATAATAATCTCCAAATGATACTGGGCCACCCACACATGAATTGATAGATAGTAAATTTGAAATATCACATGTCATGTCATTAGAGAAGTAATTGTGAAATTAAAATGTGTCTTGGAGACTACTGTGTCATATTTATTGAAATTAAACTATCATGAAAATTATTTCAGTTCCCATGCTAATTTGTTTGCAATAGGATTAATGGTAGAAAATTTTAGAATCCAAATATATTTACAACAAATATTAATAGGTTTATTATAAAACATTTATTTAGACAAAAATATTTTAGTATTACCAAATTATTGTGTAAACAATAATGTATATTCATTATTATAATTCCCATTCATTCTATATTTAAAAATAGATACACAAAAAATATTTCCTTTTTAACTTTTAACAAATGTAGTCATATTCAAACTTTGTGATTAACCATTAAAACAAATTTTTTATTATAATGGGATGGTTTTATCAATGAAATAATTTTATCATGTTGTTCCTTGTCATAATCAAATGTAGATAACATTTCATTATGTTCAGCGTCTTACTTTTTCAAAAACATATTAACTTTTTGAATTGCCTCTAAATTAGAAAATGCATTTTCAATAGAACCAGAAGGTGTATTTCTTAATTTCCTATTTTATTACATTAGATTATTGACCTCATTATCAAATTTTATAAATCCATAAAAATAGAATTAAATTTCCTTTTCAAATCATTATAATCCATTTCCATAAATTATTAAAGACTGTGGATTTCTTCATTAATTTTTAACATATTAGAGTTACAATTCATCTTATATTCTTCATTTAGGGAAACAAATAATTTCTCATTTTGACTTTAGTTTTTTAATTTATCATTTTTATTAAAAACAAATTATTCAAATTTTCAAGTAATTATATTTTTCAATTATCCAAAAATAACTATTTCATAATTATTCATTGTTCTTAAATTTTTTTTAACTTTCGAATTTAATGAATCAAAATCAGAACATGAATAAGAGTCATTTTCATTTTCAACTTTTGAAGTGGTCATATGATCCAAAATATAATGAGTAATTATCTTTTTAAAAAGGGAATCATTTACCTTGCACTATATACACATCATAGCATGTGTCCTTATATTCTATTAACTTATAAAGCCAGTTATGAGTTAGAACAGAGTGAGTATTCCTAAACTCCAAATATAAATTTCCTTTATTGTATTCTATTATCTTTGTCTTTGATTAGATGATATTTATTTGGGATTTTATTTCTTATTTTACATTCCTCTATCACTCATATCATAATAATTATGATACCTCATAATTGTAACTAGTATTTCCATTTGTATATTCCATTCGAAATTTCTCTTGATAAAATATTTCTACCATTTCTTTTCATAATCAACAAAACTTCTTATTAATGTGAGCTATATAATTTCCACATTCCTGGAATCTTGAGTTAGAAGGATCAGAGGAATGAATAAGATTAAACATAAAATCTATACCATTTTTCATTATAAACACATAATGATAATTGTTTTTTAACTCTACATCATACTTAAAAAAATAGCCTAATAGTTCATCTAATTTATTCTTCTTAAATTGCATACCCTCATCGATGGACACATTTTACAGAAGAAATATTTTTGGTAGGGCTCTCAATAATATTTTGACTTGAGATGTGTTTTCTAGTATGTATCCAAGAGAAACCATACAATTTATTATTCTTTAAAACCTATGGAATATATGGATCATGGAATAAAAATATCTGATCATCATGTCTTGGAATTTTAATCAATTTTTGCCAATTTTTGTTATCTTATTATTATTAGTACAATAGTGATTTAGTTGATGAATTCACTATAAATCATGGGCATCCTTACAAGATAATACATGGCTATAAAAACATTCACATATAAAACATTAGAAAATATTTTTATCTTTATAATTAAAAACATAATATACCTTTTCTTTACATACAAGTGCATTTATGTCACCGTTATGTAATTTATATATTTTCTCCAAGATGATTCAGAGATTGACACTAAACTATTTCAAGTATTATTCTATTCTTTCATGCTAATAACCATTGTCACTACCATAAAATAATGGGGTTTTTATAGAATCCATCAATCATTAGTATTAACACATAAAATCTTATAGAACTAAAATACTATTCCTTAGACTCTTAGGACTATGATAATCGAGTTAAGACAAATGATAACAATCAATAAAAAAAATATTCATAAGGATTAACATTAAATGAGGTGCTAAGTGATCAATGACAAGGATATGATACAAATTTTTTGATATAAGAACACTAGATCTATTGACCTAGATTTTTTAATATTTTTTGGATTGATGTTAATGTATAAATAGAATTCAGGGGAGAATTATAGTCAATTAAAAACATTTATTATAATATAATCAGTGTATAACAAATAATTATTCAATTGTGGTTGTTGGGATTAAGTTATGTTGTTAGTACAATGATTTATTGTAGTTTAGATAAATAATATCATTGTACACTCCTCAACCATGTCTATTCGGAGATAATATTCATACCCACTAAGATCTCACTTTAAGATGTGTGAAAAAATATTACAGACTCCGAATTATAAAAATTTTTGGTGATATATTTTTTATGAGTATTTAAACATGTCTCATGTTGGCTTTTATTCCGAACTCAGAACCTCAACTTCCTTTTAGTTGGTAGAATAACCGAACAGACGAACATACATTTTGTTTGGAAAAGAATAAACTGAATATAATGATTATATTATAATAATAAAAAATATAACATGAAGAATACTATAATAGAACGAAACCCCGAAGTTGATAAAATGATGTATATGATTGCTAATATTGATTATCATTGATCACCTCAATTGAATAAGGTAGTATTTTAAATTAATATTGTGATCCATGTAATGAAACATATGTTAAAGAAGTTCTAAATTATATATGAGCAGAATTGTATATCTCCCTATTATTTAGAATGAATTTTATCTAAATTATATTATCACTCAATTTTATTTTAGTTTTATAATCCCATATCATCATTAAATTTAATATCTTCATTGAATAACTAAATATCCTATCATTTCATTCAACATATTAGTGGAAAAAAGTTTATGAATAATGTTGTTACCCTTAATATGAAATAATGCATTAAATTTTAAATAATCTCAATCACTTTTATTCATCATAAAGGTTTCAATATGATAATTAATAAAAATATTTATATTATACATTAATTAAAGAAACAAAATATTATGAATTAACATTTATTTTATCAAAAAAAGTGAAAAAATCATAGTACCATATTCTTCAACTGTGTAATAAACATCATGTGTGTATTACACTAAAAATATGGTAAAAAATAATTTTTACAAAAATTATTATTCTATTTTTAAATAGAAAAATAATAAATTTGAAAATAAAATATTTATTTCAATTATATCAATTAAAAATAATTCAAGCCATATTTTTATAATAATTTTTTAAACTAAAGGTAGATAGAAATACATAGTGCTAAAAATTTGTTTATACTACTAATATTGAGTGGTGATACTAATGAAATTTATTTACCACTACCACCGAAAAAAATGGAGGAGTTATACTATTCATAGAGATCTATTTTTGGTTTTTCAAAATATAATTATCTACAATTATTTAATGGTATATGTGGTTACCATCACCAGTTTTTACCATGAAAGGGATGATCCAATATAAATAAATATCTACCATTAAAAAATTGTTATACTACCATCAAGTCATGGATTTTTTTGATACCTAACTTTGGTGATCAATACATAAGATAAAGTCACTATTAAGATTGAAAGATGATATTACCATGGATTCAGATGAAGCTACAACAATTGTGGAGTGGTCGGAGATTCTTCCATAATTGAATTTTAACAATAGAAAAAACAAAAATTGGTGTGTAGACATGATACCATGAAGTTTTATAGTGCTACTATTTTTTGGGGGTAGATTAATCTAATACTATATATGAAAATCTATCCGGAATGTTCTAACAAGATACATTCACCAATGAAGACGAAGCAACCATAGAGAATAAGCGTATTAGGAGCTACTATGATAGGAAGTTGGTGGTTCTTATGTGACTAATAACGAAGCTACCATCAAGTGGTTGTTAAATAATTATTATTTATTTGTACAGTCAAATAATTTTTTTTATATTCTTATATAAATTCATCTTTCAATTTTAGCAGACAATATATAGAGTTCAAAGTATCACTGCCTCATATGGTTGATCATAGAAAATCGAAAATACTTCATGTTCATTCATCTGAATATTTGGATAGACTCCATCGATAGTGATATAATCCAATGAGGCTAGAATATGAATACAATGATGCCTTGATTGTAAGGTCTATATTGATCTGATTTTGTGGGAATTTTTCTAGTCATATATTTTTTATCATATGGAATATGCTCATTGTGATTTTATCCCTCATTGAAAATGTAATATGATGATGTAGTGTTTTATATGAAAATTTGATCTCATAGTTATTTTGAGCTGGCTATATGAGATTATCACCCATTACTCTTTCACACACACACACACACAATCATGTGGTGTACTGACCAACTCCCCCTCTTGTGTTTTTCTAAGCACCCACACACAAATACAAGAATTATATGAAATCCTTCTTGCACACTTTTCATTGTGAAGGCTCATTGGGCCAGATCACCAACAAGGATGACCCATAGGTCCCCTAATTATTTTTTAAGGATGTACTTTCTGATCATTACATGGTTGGACTATTTATTTTATACGTAATCCACCCAAAAATTATCCCTAATGAAATTAAAATATTAATATTAATCTATTAATAATTAATTAATCATTTAAATCATTAAATGTCAATTATCATTTAAAACATTAAATAAAATTAATTGTTTAAAACACAGAAAATATTTTTATAATTTAAAAACAATTTGAGTTTAATATAATATTAGTAATTATTAGTTTGTCAAGACAATTATAATTTTTTTTTGGTATTAATACTCTTGATTAAATACTAATGAATGGTGATTCTAAAATCCTAGATGGAATTTCATATGTGATTGAGGAATATTGAGGGGATATAAAAAGGTAATGTCATAGTAACTTTATGCTCCAATGGTTTTTAATTAATTAGAATCAAAGTTATGATGGGTTTATATACAAAAATAGTGGGGAATTAATTATTAATTTCTAATTATAGTTTTTGGACTCTATATAATAAATTAATCAAAATAACAAACAATAGCTTGGTTTTTCCCATGGTTTGTTACAATGAGTTGTATATTTCATTATTAAAAATGGAAAAGAACCGAAATATTTTAAATAATACCCAAGGTAATGTAAAAATTGGTCATGTTTATAAGGAATTGATTTTAATTCCTTAACATATTATATAGTAAATGAAGGATTCATTAAGGGTTATTAGAATTTATAAACTAATTTTTCAAAAATAATTTTAAAGGCGAAAATAATTTTTCACTTTCATACTCTTTTTAGTATTCATAACATAACTTTTGGTATTTTATAATTTTGTAATACATATTATATATTTATACAGTATTAAATTATTACCCAAAATTTTAGTATCTTAAAAATTTATGCAATAATCACTATTGGAAAATTTCATACAATAAAATTTCAAAAATAAAATTTATTTATTCAAAATAAATCTATAAATATGATAATTTATAATTTTCAATAGAAAACCTCTTTTATTTTAAAAAGATTTCGATTTTGTCAAAAACAATTTTCCAACCCATATAAAAATCACATTTGACTATTTAAATATATATTATCATATATATTAAATAAATATTATAATCTAATAATATTTTATTAAAAAAAATAATTTATAAAATTTGAAATCTTTAGAATATTGTCTTCATTGATACTATACATCTTCCAAAAATAAAATTTGTGTCTTTTCATATAAAAATATATTTTTTATCAAAAATATATAGTAATTATTGTTATGTAATATTAAAATATAAATATAATTTTTTAATTATATAGTAAAAAAATATATAAATTAATGATGTTATGTCTAATATATAGAACCCTTTATTACACCACTGAATTAGTTAGTGGTATGGTGTGAAATTGTGATATTTTCATGGTGTGGTTTGGTGAATGTGGTTTCATCCATGATCTTGATGATCATTAATATCAATTATATATTGTTTCCATCATGTTTTAGTTATTGAATGTCTAATTTGGTTTGGCCAAGGGAAAATCCCTGTGATGTTATCTATCTCAGATGCTCTGATAGGTGGGCTACATTGGGTATGATCCAACTAGTCAAGCCCATTACTACCATATTATATGTCAATTCGATTTATCATAATCATATATATTAATATATATATATATATATATATCATATAATCACTTTATAACAACTATACTATCAATTATATTTGTGTTTACAGGTTTTTTAAATCTGATGATATATAACTTATAATAATCACAAATGAGCAAAGTAGTGTCTGTGTTTTTTGTAATTTCATTTAATAATTAAAAATATACTCTTTTAATAGTTAAATTTAATTTATATATTTATGGTCCGTTACATTATTCCCCCTGTAGAAATTTTTCCCTAAATATTTTATCCGGACACTAAAATATGAGAGTTTAATTCAATTTTATCACTTCTTCTAGTTCCCATGTCACTTTTTGTAATGCTTGTGGATATAAAAAAACATTAAACATGTGAGATCTCTTATTTCATAGATCATTTCTCAATGAGTTATGATTTTCAATTTCTAATCCTAGTACGAATGATCATACATTAATCATAGCACCTATGGATTCAGTACATATGAGGGGTTTGTTATTTACTTCCTAAAGAGGGTTACATGGAACAAATCATATAATTAGGATAATTTAGTTGAGAGTTCTATTTGAAAATCTTCTGCTATTATGTGAAAAATTATCTTAATGGGGATAATATATGTTGAAAAAATCCTTAGCTTATTCTAAAAACATATGAATTTATTCCATGGTAATACATGAGAGAACACCTTATCTCTATCCTAAAACTCCATGTCTCATCGATGATTATCAATATATCTTTTTTATCTACACTTCATAGATTTCATATGATGATGAATGGTTTGGAATTTATCTATCATCTCACGGACATGATCAGGCCCCATAAGATTACTCTTTTCAATTTCATTCCAGTATTTCAGATTCAAACACCTTTTCCTGTCGAAAGACACATATGGTATCATAACAATGCTAGAATAAAAGTTATTGTTATATGTGATCACCAATAGGGGATGTTTCTAATACCAACTTCATTATAAATCCATTTAACATGATCTCAAAATATCCAATAGAGTTTGAATGGTTCACTTATACTGACCATATGTATAAGGGTGATAATATGCACTGATACTCAACCGTATATCTAATGATTTTTGAAGGATTCTCCAAAACCTAGAGATAAAAATCAGATCTCAGTCATATATAGAGGAGAGTTATAGTCCATGTGGTTTTACCACTTCTCTTATGTATATCATGGTGATTTGGTTATTGTATATATATTCCTTGATAGAATTTAAATTACAAAACTTCATAAAGAGATTCAATACAACTGAGATGGTGTTATTTTTATTAGATGTCTTGTGGAGTCCAGTGATGAAATCTATATTTTCATTTTCCCATTTGTATAATTTTATGGAAATGGTTGCATTATTAACTTATAATTCTATCAATATAACCATACTTATTTACATAACAATCATAATGATATAAACTCTAAAATATCCCACAATATGTTACCCCACTATAATTTTTTCATCGGATATCTATACATCATAGTGCTTCTTGGATAAAAATTTAATGATTATCTATTCAAAATATCCAATATACCTTTCATCAAATCTTGTACTGATGGGACACAATTCAGGTTCAAAACCATATAACTTCGTCTTTAGAAAATATAATCTCTTGATTGTTTTAAACATTTTTTTTATATCACCACATCATCCATATGGGCCTCCCTGATCCTATCTTGAATGGATGATTGTGAAATTATTTTTGATTGTATGAAGAATTTCCTTTTATTGTTCCAATGATCATTCTTTTAATGTCCACAAATAATAAATCTATGTAATTACTCATTTGGGATAATTTTATAGGATTCTTTCTATATCAAGAATCGTCCTATTCATTTTTTTTCTAGGATGGTAATAGATTAAACAATATCAATCATTGGTCAGCTCTAACAACATTAATTGGTTCAAAAGAATCTTTAGTTTTATGAATATGTTTTATTATTTTTTGATACATATATATATATCACACTTTTTTCCACAGTGATTATGTCACCAAATCATAAATAAGAAAATCATTAGAGCCAAATAAAAACGATTTATTTTTTAGTAAATCACATTATCATGATTTTTTATATAAGAATGGGCTATAAATATATTATATTTTAGGATTTCACAACCTAATACCTTTTTGGAAGAATCACAATATTTCACTAATAGTTCTACATTGATTGGTGATGTGTTCACAAGTGTAGTGATGAGGCATTTCATTAACTCTTTAATTATTACTTCACATTCATCATTATAACCAAACATCCACCCTTCTGAGTTATCTTGGTTAGTGGGATTGACATTCATGAAAAATTTATAACAAATCAATGATAGTACCCAAGAAATCAATTAGAACTATGGATCTCATTCATATATTTTAACATGGGACAAATGTTAATTTCAACAATTTTTTAATAATACATAATATCTATTTTTTGGTTATATCCTGCAATATAAAATTCACTTTCCCCATCCAAAACTCCGATTACTATATTTGAAAATTAATGTTCCTTTCACAATGTTTTCTGTACAGAATTCAAATTGTCAACTAATTCGTCATTGATTTTGGAGTGGATAACAATATAGACTGTAAAGACACCCAATGTTTTTGGGGTAATCCCTAACAAATCTATTCATTACATACTTGAATATTTTTATAACATTATAATTTAAAATTGTAATTTCTATGAAGTCTTACTACTAGTACCATGTATGAAAAGAAACCATGGAGATATTATCCATAATTATCTTTTATGGTTAATATATCAACCTATAGTAAACCTTAGATAATTTATAGGCTCTCTATAGTTGATTAAAAAATTCATATATTCATGGAATAAGATAATTAAAATTTATCATTATTTTCTTCTCATGATAATTATTGTGTCAGTACATTTTCCTATCTTTTTTCTTCATGATGAATAGTATTGGAAGACCCCATGGTGAAGCCCATGGGTGTAAAAAACACTTTTTTAGATTCCTTTGTAAATGATCCCTTTGTTCTTACAACTCAATTGCTGTTATTCTATATGTAGTATTTAATATAGGTAGAGATCCAAATGTAATCTTAATTGAGAAGTCAACATCTTGATTAGGAGGATTATAGGTAAACTCTCTAGCAAATACATAAGTAGAACACCTCATAATGGGCATGTCTTTAACCATGATTCTATCTTTTGTTTCCGTTAATCTAGCTAGATACTATTTCTCTTAGTGAAATAATATCCACTATATAGATAAATATTAAAAAGTTTGTTCATCCTCCTCATTTTACATGTACATAATAGGATGATAACACATGATGTGAAGAGTGATCTCTCACTGATAAAAGTTTATGTGGTATTTTTTCAATGATATAAAATCCATGAAAAATATAGCTTCAAAATAAAATAATGTATGTAAAAAATATTATCTATGAGGTTTAGTACCCAAATATTGTTATAGGAGGACTTATATACTAGAGATGAAATAATTGGTCCTTTTTCATTTCTCATAGATAGCACTACCCTAATTTGAGGAGGTGGTATTTTCATAGTTATTCTAAACATTAAAAATATGTAATAATGTGAATATCTATAATTATATAAGATATATGATGTTTATGAATGGATAACTAGAGAACCTACCACTATATAATTCATGTTCTAGTCATTTAATATATCCAAAAAACATATGGATGGGAATAATTTAAATTAAAAACATGTAAAAATGTAAACTATGAACATTTAAAGAATATATTATAAATTACATTAATAGAATAACTTACAATTCACAAGGTTTTCAATCTATGTTATCCATGTTAATTTCTCTATTATATTTCATAACATACAAATCTATTTATGTCCTAAATAATATTTCATAATGATTTTTTGAAAGTTAGAAAACATATTCAAAGAAAGTGTTCATCTAGGTGTAAAAAATTTTCTTTTTGAGATGCCATTGTGATAGTAGAGTGATGTTGTTAATATTTTTATTATTTACTATATAATTATTTTAATGATTTTATATGAAATGTGCATAATCTGTGTGAAAAATTAATGTTTTAATACTAAGTATAATTTTTGAGCATTTTTAGAAGTAGTCCAATTGAGTCAGTTTAATATTTTTTTTATAACACTCACAAAAATTATCCAAATTGTGTGGTTCCTATTTTATATGTTTTCTAATTCAATATAAAACATTTCATTAGAAGGGATCATGGGCCAATTCTGCTATTTGAAGGATCACATTTACAACACAAGATGACCTACAGAATTTGTGAAGAAACGGGGCCAGCCATGATGATTGAGTTCTTGGTCTAACTCCCAATGACCAAATTTAATGAAACTATACAATATGATCTTTATTATCAAAAATCATAATGGATAAAAATTTAAATTCCCAACTCCATGAACAAGGGGCCCAAAATTTGCATTTAATTCTAGAACACCATTCTGGCTGATAAATAAAATCAGTACAATATTCATAACATATCTCCTGATGTAAGAATCCAATAAAGATGAGATTTTTCAGTGTGAAATATGAGATATAGGTGGCCGAATTTGTTGAAGAAATAATTCATCTTTGAAGGTATAATCCTATTCAATAACCCTTTGAAATTTGGCCTTCAAAAAGACTAGATTGAAATGTACAGATTAACATTGTTTAATCGACCAGCCATAACATTGGATCCTTAGGTCCAAATGACTCCATATTTTTAATGTATTCGGAAAAATTTAGTATCAAGAATTTTAAAGAAGGATATTTCTCAATATTTGGCTGTATAAATAGCCAACATGGTGATCAAAATGGAGGGATAGATTGGGAATGCAAACAGTCCACTCCTTGGGCTATAAATACTCTCCCCTTCTCTCAATGAGAGGGGTTTGAATTTCTGAAGAGAGGAGATCATATTGGCACGACCAAAGTTTTTACAAAGGCTTGTAAGGTCCTGACATACTAATGTTATCACTTGAGAGACCTTTCCTCTTCTCTTTGTTTTAACATACTTTCATGTTCTTCGTTGTTGTAATTTTGTAAGTCCTTTCTTTTGTAATTCTGTTTTAATGAAAGTTTATTCTTCCATATCTCTTCTTCTCCTAAAACATCTATATTTTAATATAAATTTTATTAAAATAGTTTAAATACATTTGAATTCCCTTCACTTCATTTGCAAACATATTCAATCAAAAAATCATTTTTTATTATCATCATTGTTAGTGTGTGCGTGTGTTCGACATACCACTCTTTTATAATCCCTTTATTTTTCTACTATTATTAATTTATCATCATATTTATTATAACCAGAATATGAAACACCCAAATGGATGAGTAAATATCTCATTTGGGTGAGTCAAAATAAAGGGATGTTAATTGATTGAAAGTATTTTCTCGATGATTATTCGTTAATTTAACATTGTGTATGTTGGACTTAGTATGTCAGGTATTAATGATATATTTTGTTTAGCATGTGGTTTCCATGGATAATTAGAACCATAAATACACTACCATTATCATGTACTGATTGAGATTATAATCCTAGTTAATTTAAGGCTTGTATTAATGCTTTAACACATAGGAATTATAATGTACCTCAACTTGTGAAGTGGTTGTTAATTTAAATGCCATATAAAGAAAAGGTCAAAGATATCACAAGCTTAATTGCCTAATAATGAACTCACCAAAATCATTATCAATTTGTTTAATCAATTACATTCAATCAATAATTTCAATTAAGATGTGTATACAAACCCCCTAATCAAAATACAATCAACAAAAAACAAACGACTATTACAAAGTATCATTACCGAGGATTCGACCCGAGTGCTGCTATACACATTAGCAGAGCACCAGAACATTGACCGGTCTATAGGAGACAATTGGTAGTGCATTTCAAATGGCGCCATTTCCGTAGATGATGCTTTAAGTAGTCATTAGTTTCTGGTTATTGTAATAAAAAAATCAAAAAAATGTTTACAAAAATTTTGATAAAAAAACACAAATAAAAACCCGCCTTTCTCATAAAAATCATAAAATGACAAAACACAAATAAACCATCTTCCTTTTCCATCCAGCATCTCTCTGAATGCCTCGTAGTCTCCCAAAAAATCCCTCAGATTGTTTTTACCCTTAAATTGAGGGAACACTTCACCAACTTAGCAGGAACATTAAGTATAATTAAATAATTCAAGAACAAGTCCTTGTACAACCAATTGAATTAGATATGGATAATCATAGGGAACAAACAAATAAAGAACATGTTGCCCCTGATATGAATTACCAACCTCTTGGTATTCAATATCCAAACATATAGGCTGACATTGAACTCAAATCTGGTTTAATTCACCTTCTTCATCATTTCCACAGGCTAGCCGGCGAGGATCCACATCTCCACCTTAAACAGTTCCATGTAGTGTGCTCTACCATGAGGCCTCAAGGGGTTTCTGAAGAAAAAATCAAGCTCCGAGCATTACATTTCTTCCTAGGTGACACTTCTAAGTCATGGATTTACTACCTACCTTATGGTTTCATAACCACATGGAATGACATGAAGGAACTCTTCTAAGAGAAATTCTTTCCTACTTCTCGTACTGCTCATATCCGAAAGAAAATAAGTCGTATCCGTCAGTTCCCTGGTGAATCACTCCATGAGTACTGGGAGTGGTTCAAAAAGCATGTTGCAACCTACCCATGCCACCAAATACCTTGCTAAATCATGATCCAATACTTCTATGAGAGGTTATTGGTTATGGATAGAACTCGCATTGATGTCGCAAGTGGTGGTGCTCTTGTTGATAAAACTTTTAAATCAACAAGAGATCTCATAAGTAACATGGATGCAAACACACAATAATTCCATACACAAGAAAATTCTAAACTCAAACAAGCCCATGATAATCAATCAATTGACCCGAACAAGATGACCGTGTGGGTGAGTGAACTTACAGGTCATGTGCGACAACTAGTTGTGGCTACCAAATCCCCAACCTCGTCTTCTCCACAATCAATGTTTCTTGTACCTATCAAAAACTATGGAATCTACAAATCTCCATCTCATCGAACTGACACATGTCCACAACATCAATAGAATCAATCTGATTCATCTAGACCAATGGAGCTAAATACAGCATATGCTCAGAAGAACACCAATACTCAACTATCATGTTAGTTTTTTAGAAACTTCAACCATTCCCACTCTGATCCCTTCTATTCTCCCTATAACCCTAACATGAGATATGAGAATCCCATTTCTCATCCCTTTTAATTCCATTCTCAAAACCAAAATCAATTTCAATATGGTCAAGGTGTTGGAAACTTCAAACAAACTTATCCTTTTATACTTCAACCTCGAAGGTACAATCCTCCTCCTAGATTCCATTATTCTAGTGAGTCTTCCCAATTCCAAAACCAATACAATCACATTCCCAAGAACCAAAATCTATGTAATCCCAATCCGGGACAAGCCTTTTCTTCCAAGATACCATGATAATGTGATGTGGAAGTTCTTTCCTCTTTCACCCGTTCAATACTCAAGAACATTGAAACCCAAATCGGTCAACTTCCATCCCACCTTAGTCAGCAGCAACCCTAAAATTCTTCCCAACTCCCAGCTCAACCATTACCCCACCCCCTGGGTAATGTTAGTGAAATTGCACTTAGATCGGGAATGAAAATTTCTATGCCTCAAAATAATTCCTCCAATCCACCTTTGAACGTTGACCTTTAAAATGAAAAAAATGTTACTTGAAAAGGAAACTGAATCCATTCCCTGACATCATTCTATTCCACATAAGAATCCAATTCATTTTCTGCAAGCTGTCTCTAATCCAAAGAAGTCCTTTGAACCAGATCCTGAAAATACTTGACATGTTTAGACATTTTTAAGTCAACATTACCCTCTTATATTTCATAAAACAAATTCATATGTATGTAAAGATTCTCAAGGAGTTGTGTACCCACAAGAGGAAACTTCAGACCATCGAAAAATTTTCAACCCAAGAGTCCATACCCATTAAGTGCAAAGATCCAGGGACCTTTACGGTTCCATGCCAAATTGGAAGTTAAAACATTGATGATGCACTCATAGACCTGGGAGAATAGATTAATGTCATGCCTAAATCTATATTATCTGACCTTGGTCTAGGTCCCTTGCCCCCAACGGGTGTTGTAATTCAGTTACCCAATCGATGGACAACCAGTCCTGAGGGAATAATTGAGGATGTCCTTGTCCGAGTAAATGATCTTATCTTCCCTACTAATTTCTATGTCCTTAACATGGAAGATGAGATGACCTCTTCTCGATCTCCTCTAATTCTAGGAAGACCACTCCTCATAACTGCGAGAACCAAGATTGATGTCCATTCATGCATCTTATCCATGTAATTCGGTGACCAATTGGTTAAATTCAACATTTATCAAGCCATGAGATACCCATCTAAGGATCACTCTATATTCTCAATCCATGCTTCTAAGGGAACTTCTAGGAGTCAATCGAACCCCAATCCACCATGTTCATTAAGTCTTAATGACAAAGGATCTTGTGAAATTTTCACCATGATTAACAATGTCATAAATGGTGAAGTTGATGTGGACATCTCATCCATAGACTCTGTCAAGATAATGGAACTTGAAAAATCACTTAAATCCCATATCATCTTTGATCTCTACTGCTACACCGTGGATGGTATTAATGGAAATGAATTTAAAGAAAATGAAGTCCCTTCAACCATTCCTGAGATGTCTAACCCACAAATGAGAGATGATACTGATGTGAAACCTCTTTCTAAACACCTGAAATATGAATTCATTTTCCATGATCAATCTTATCCTGTCATTATCTCTTTTTCACTTACCGAAACCGAGAAGTCCACACTTGTTCAAGTGTTATAGAAAAACAAAAATCCCTAGGGTGCACCCTAGATGACATACCAGGAATCAACCTTGCCCTATGCAAGCACCACATCCATCTTAATGAATCACCTAGACCAATTAGGCAACCACAAAGAAGTCTCAATCAACTCATACATGAGGTATGTAGGGAAGAGATTACCAAGATTTATCAAGCTGGTATTATCTAAACAAATTCTTCTAGTGAATGTGTTAGTCCAATTGAAGTTGTACCTATGAATGGTTGGATAACTATTTTCACAAATGAACATGAAGAGTTAGCCACAACTCGAGTGAATAAAAAATGGTGTGGGTGCATTAACCATAGAAAATTGAATGTGGAAACAAGAAAAGATCACTACCCTCTTCCATTCCATGATCAAATTCTGGAACAATTACCTGGAAAGTCAAACTATTTCTTTTTTTTTGGATACACTGTATACTTCCAAATCCTAATCTCACCTAAGGACCAAGAAAAGACTACTTTCACATGCCCCTTTTGAACATATGCATATAGAAGAATGCCTTTTGGACTTTGCAATGCTCCTGCAACATTAAAGAGATGTATGATGAGTATCTTTTCAGAATTCACTGAAAACTTCATTGAAGTCTTCATGGATGACTTCACCATTTATGGTGAGTCATTTGATTTTTTTTTCGAATCACTCTCTCTAGTCCTCCAAAAGTGTGTCATGTGTAAAATTGTGTTAAATTTTGAAAAATGTCACTTCATGGTTTCAAATGGGATTGTTCTAGGGCACATAGTTTCAAAAGATGGTATTGAAGTTGATCTTGCAAAAATTGAAGTGATCTAATAACTTCCGGAACCAACTTCTATTTGGGACATCCATTAATTTCTCGGTCATGCTGGTTTCTATCGGCGATTCATCCATAACATCAGTAAAATTTCCCTCCCACCCACTCTTTTTCTCCAAAATGATGCCCCATTCCTTTTCGATGAGGTTTGCAATAGATCCTTCATTGAACTCAAAACTTCTCTTTCATATGCCCTGATAATCCAACCCCAATATTGGTATTTACCCTTTGATTTGATGTGTGATTCTTCTTATAGAGCCGTTTGGGCTGTTCTTGGTCAAAGAAGAGAAAATATTCCTCTTGTCATATACTATGACTCAAAAACATTGGATGAAACTCAATCTCAGTTCATTGTCACTGAAAAGGAACTTTTAGCAGTGGGTTTTTCCTTAGATAAATTTCGGTCCTATCTCTTAGGTGCCAAAATCATCTTCTTCACATACCATTCTGCTATAAAGTTCTTACTCAAGAAATGTCATTCCAAACCGAGGCTAATAAGATGGATCCTAATGCTCTAAGTGTTTGACCGTGAAATAAAAGATAGGACAAGAAAAGAAAACCCTGTGGAAGATCACTTGATTAAAATTTCTAATTCTTCTCATTATGAAATCATCGATCCTGAATTCCTCCATTGAGTACCTTTCATCTCTCACTCCAATGTTACCATGGTATTCCCCAATTGTAAAATACATGGTTTCTGGTGTTTTTCCTAATTTTTTTTTCAAAATAACCGAAAATGAAGTTGAACAGTGATTCCAAACACAATTTTTGGGAAGAAAATAATATTTGGAAAACTAGGGCAGTCATGGTAATTAAAAGATGTGTTGATGAAAAAAAAAATCCACTATATTAAAATTATGTCAATCAGTGCCTGGTGGTGGCCACACTGGACCACAAAGGACCTCCAGAATGGTGCTAAATTCTGGATTCTTTTAGCTTTTACTCTTCAAGGACTCACATGAGTTTTGTCAATCATGTCCCACATGCCAAAAGCATGGCACAATTTCGAAGTGAAATGAAATACTCCAAAGCCATTAATTTTCTTTCAGATTTTCGATGTTTTGAGTATCAATTTAATGGGACCATTTTCCCCTTCCAATGGATTCTCATACATCCTTCTTGCAATTGTTTGTGTTTTTAGGTGGGTTGAGACTAAACACACTATAAAGGATGATTCACATACTGTTAGTGAGTTCCAAAAGACACACATCTTCCATAGATTTGGCACACCTCATTCCTTGATCAGTGACTTAGGAACCCATTTCTGTAAAAGAACCATTGAATCTCTTTTGAAAAAGAATGGGTTTGTACATAAAACAATAACTACATATCACCCCCAAACAAATGGAATGGATGAAATTTATAATAGAGAAATTAAAATAGTTCTTGAGAGAATTGTAAAACCCACCAGAAAAGATTGGTATGAAAGACTTGGTGAAGCACTTTGTGCTTATCAAACTGCCTATAAAACACACAGTGGGATGTCTCGTTTTAGGCATGTTTTTGGAAAATCAAGTCATCTACCAGTTGAAATCCAATATAAGTCTTTTTGTGCTGTGAAAACCTGTAATTATGATGGTGAAAAATTTGGTGAATAAAGATTGTTGCAATTGGATAAACTGGAGGATCTTCGACTTGAATCCTATGAGAATTCCAATATGTACAAAGAAAATACTAAGGTACTCAATGAGAAACGCTTCCTAAGAAAGGTATTCCATGAAGGTGAAAAGGTAATGCTCTTCAATTATTTATTTTGACTTCACACAGCTAAGCTTAATTTTAATTGGGAATGTTCTTTTGTTATTACTAATGTCTAACCATTTGGTGCAGTGTAAGTCCAAGACCCCTCTTCCAAAAGGACATTCACAGTTAATGGACATCGGTTAATGAATCACCATGAGAGGATGCACAATCCAGGATCAACATCGACTTCTAAGGGATCCCCAACTTCTTCAGTCAACCCACCACTAGATGGAGATGGTAACCCGCTAAATCCAACCAGGGGAACCACTTTCCCTTTCACTCTCTCTATATCTTCCTCTCTTTACCTCTTTCTTCTTCTTCCTCTCTCTTTCATTTTTTACCACTTTTTAATCAAACCCTTTCCTTTTCTCTTTATCTTTTGTGTGGGTGTGTATTTTAAAAAAACCTAAAAAGTATAAAATAAAACCAAAAAACCAATCACTTAAAAAAATATACAATAAAGAGTCATGCTTACTCACCTTCGAGTTTTTTTATTTATTCCAACCATTTTGGGGAGTTAACAGATATGATTTCATCTCAAAAATTTTGTATTTTCCTCATGACTTTGGATGAATAATTTTTTAAAAAAATTAAAAAAATTTGAATGCCCAATTTTTAATGTGAATGATGATTTTTCCAAACCGTGAGGAACAACATTTGATTTCATGCCAAGGCCACATATGGACATCTTTTCAAAATGTGTGTTTTCACCCCCATTTGTGAGTCTTGAGTTTGTGGACCTTCGAGCTGAATTTCCTACCTTAGTGTGAATTAATATGATAGAGGAATTTTCTGAACCACATGAGAATCACAATAGCCAAATAGCCTCCCATTTCCCTTACATTAATCTTCCTTTTGAATGCCCCTTCGAGCCAACGAAAACCGTTACTTTGATAGCCACATTATAAGCCCAATACCTTTCCCACCCAATATCAACATGAATTTTCATTGCATAATTTTTTGAAATTTATGTGTGGGGGGAATGGATATCATTGTTTGGGTACCCTATTATTGATTTTCAATGAGTTATCATCTGTTTGAGGGAAATCATTCATTTCAGTGTGGGGAGAGGTTGTCATTTAGTGTGTTTTAGGGAATGTAATGTACTTTCATTTATGTAATTTTGTAAATGTTTTTGAAAAGTGTTCAAGAAAATCTTGAATAAAATCAAAAAAATTAAAAATATGGTTTGTGTCTTGGGTAGGTCAAAAATCACTCTTACTCAACCTTTGATCTTGTTATAACTATTACAATTAGTGTCATGAGGAGATCAATCATGGTTTGGGATATGAGTGTGAGATCTGTTTCAAGGACAACATTCTAAAAAACAATGGAAAAAAAATGAAATAATGAACACTAGCATTATATTCTTATTGGGAGAAGTTTTGTTTTTTGTAAATATTCTATATTCTCACTACCATCATATTTTCTGCCTCTATTTTGACGTTCTTCACACTATCATTCCCTTGTAAATATGTTTTATCATTTCCTTCCAAGTTTTATTTCAAATTATGTGCATTGATTTATCTATATTTGTGTTTTAAGCCTCTTCTTCTCTCTCTTGGACATTATATTCCTACCATCCCATAGCCACAAAAAAACCACATAAATGACCTCTTGATTCTTGTGCACTTTGTATATGGATTGGAAGATGAGAACTCTTTTCAAACGATAAGATTTTCACTTTTGGTTGGTGAAAGAGTGAACCTCCACAAATAAATTTTATCATCTTGAGAGGTGTGAGTTTTGAGTATCCACATTTTCCATTTCTAAATTTGAGCATGAAAAATTGAATTAATTTTGGAACATTTTATCTATAACAGCTTGTGGTGGAATTCAAAATGGATGACTGAAATAGTCTAAACCTTCCCTGATTGGAGAAAACAAAATTTTTATATTTGCTGGTGAGTGAAAATAATTTTGTTATGTTTTTATATTTGTTGAACATGAAGACATGAACAAAACTATGTGTTGGGGAGTTGATGTTGTTAATATTTTCATGATTTCTTATATACTCCCTTTACTGATTTTATATGAAATGTGCATAATTTGTGTGAAATATTAATGTTTTAATTCTAAGTATAATTTTTGATCATTTTTAAAAGTAGTCCAATTGAGTTAGATTAATATTTTATGTATAACACTCACAAAAATGATCAAAATTGTGTGGTTCATTTTTTATAGGATTTCTAATTTAAAAGAAAACATTTCATTAGAAGGGAAAAAGGGCCAATTCTACCATTTGGAGGACCACATTTACCACATAAGATGACATACAGAATTTGTGAAGAAACTGGACCATCCATGATGATTGATTTCCTATTCTAACTACTGAAGCCCAAATTTCATTAAACTCTACCATATGTTCTAGATTTTCAAAAAGAATCCTGGACAAAAATCTGGTGGCCCAATTCCAAGAACAACGGGCCCAAAATATGCATTGAATTCCATCCCACCATTCTGGATGAGAAATAAAATTAGTACAGTATTCACAACATATCTCCTGATGTAATAATTCAATCAAGCTGATATTTTTCAGTGTGAAAGAAGAGATATAGGTGGAAAACTTTATTGAATAAATAATTCATCTTTCAAGGCATAATACTATTCAAAAACACTTTCAAATTTTGTCTTTCAAAAATACTGGAATGCAATGGACAGATTAAAATTGCTTAATCAACCGGCCATAACATTGGCTCTGTAGGTCCAAATGACTCCATATTTTGATATTAGTCAGAAAAAATTATTATATAAAACTTTAAAGAAAGATATTTCTCAATATTAAGCTGTCTAAATTGCCAACATGGTGATGCAATTGGAGGGACATATTGGGAATGAAAACAGTCCACTCATTGGGTTATAAATACTCGCCTCTTCTCTTTTTGAGAGGGGTTGCCATTTCTGAAGAGAGGAGATCATATTGGCACTACCAAATCATTTCCAAATGCTTAGGGGGACCTTCCATATTCATTTTATCACTTTAGAGACCTTTCCTCATATATTTTTTTCACTGACATTTGTGTTCTTTGTTGTTGTAATTTTGTAAATTATTTTCTTTTGTAATTCTATTTTAATTAAAGTTTATTCTCCCATATCTCTTATTCTCATCCACCTTATGTAGTTTAATATTAAATTTCTTAAAATAGTTTAAATACAGTTTAATCCTCTTCCCTTCTTTTTCTTCCGCATTCAATCGACAATTCATTTTTAATTATCATCATTATTAGTGTGTGTGTGTGTTCGACGTACCACTCTTTTCTAATCCCTTTCTTTTTCTTCTATTATTAATTTATCATCATAATTATTATAACCAGAATATCAAACATCCAAATGGATGAGTAAATATCTCATTGGGGTGAGTCAAAATTTAGGGATGTTATGTGATTGAGAGTATTTTCTCAATGAGTATTTGTTAATTTATCATTGTGTATGTTGAACTTAGTATGTCGTGGATTAATGGAATATTTTGTTTAGCATGTGGTTTCCAAGGATTATTGTAACCATAAATACACAACCATAAACATGTACTGATTGATCTTAGAATCCTAGATAAGTTAAGGGTTGGATTAATTCTTTAACACTTAGGAATTCTAATCGACGTCAACTTGTGAAGTGGGTGTTAATTTATATGCAATATAAAGAAAAGCTCAAGGATATCACAAGATTAACTCCCTAATAATGAACTCACCCAAATATTTATTAATTTTTTAAATCCATTATAGTCATTCAATCATTTCAATTAAGCTCTACACACAAACCCCCTAATCAAAATACAATCGACTAAAAAAACGACTACTACAAAGTATCATCGCCGATGATTCGACCCGAGTGCTGCTATACAAATTAGCAGAGCACTAGAACATTGACCAGTCAATATGTGACAATCGGCCGTGAGTTTCATCGAGTAAATTCATAACTCACATTTTCATAGTTATTAATATAATTAAATGTGTATAAGAGGCACATACACTAGTAGTATTCAAATAGATATATAATTTATTGTAAAAATAAACATTTTATACTAGAGTAAAATTATAGGTTATTTCTCTATACATGGACTTGTACATAAGGTCCCACAAAATTATTATATTCATAATCCCGAAAAATAACTAGATCATCCTTTGATACCATCTATTAAAAAACAATATATTTAATATAATTTAATTCAGGATTTATTACACAATGATATACTTAATTCAAACCTATATTATCACGAGGCCTAGTTTCATTGAGTTATTATGTATATAGAATAATAACATGCAACCAAAATATAAGGAAATAAACTAAATCTCTATAACATTACCTTAATTTCACATGACCTTTTAAACTATTTGGGATAACTAAGATATTCACATAAGAAAGGAGTGAGCTATGAATCTCAATAAGATAATAATTAAAACATAACATGATGAAATTAATACATGTGATTCAATAAGAATATTAATCAGACCTATAATGGATGAGAAAAAAAATCATTATCATTGAACCATGATATATGATGATAACATGATGGTAAATTGAAAATATGGGAAAAGAACATAAAATATGACATTATAAGCGTAATTAAAGGAAAAACAACAAGAATGTATTACATAGTATGATCATGATAACCTCCCATGAACCATACATGGTATTTCATAAGATAAACTCATTTCTCATTTCAATATATGGTATATAATTGTTGTCCCACCCATCATATTCATATAATGTACATTACTAGGTGTTCCACACAGGCTATACAACATAAATGAGCCTTTCAAAAAATTTAACACCACTATTAATGAATGTGGTTTATATACATGGAATTACTCAATCACTGAAGTATTTGTATATTTGGGTAAAATTCATTTGAGTGAAAATTAGGATTGTAATTCACTATATAGATGATTTTAATTTAAAATCGTAGGAAAATTTATATAGAACTATGTGGGTAGATATAGATTCTTGAAAGGATAAAATTAGAGTTAAAGGGTATCTCATAACATGGATAGCATAAGGAATATAACAAGGATTGTTGAAAATTAACCCCATTAAGAAATAATTGACATATAAAATTAATATAAAGAAGGTTATTGAACAAATAGTAGGAGAGGATCCCTTACTCTGAGAGAATGTATACAAATTATTAGGAGATCTTAGGGGAACCTTGAGAGGGATTTAGAGAAGAAAAGTTAGAGTAATTTCGAGATCAATGGTATTCACTATAGAATAATGAGATATTAGGTGGGTATTTAAAATAAATGATAGGGGAATTGTTTAATATTTTCTATTTTTGGTTTTAGTGTCAATTTCAAAAATTAATCCAAACAAAAAAACCATCCTATTGTTTTTGCCCATGGATTTTCCAAACATGGGGTATATTTCTTTATCGTATAAGTTTAAGAATCAAGAGCTGTAAAGAATACCCTTGGTTATTTTCAAGAGAGTCATGTTGGTAAATAATTGAATTTAAAATAGTAAAATATTTTATTGCAGTTAATGGATTCATAACGGGAATTTAAAATTTATAAAATAACTTATAAACAAATTTATCAAAAATGGGATATAATTATGGTCATTTATACTCATTATAACATTTATTATATTATTTTTGTGCTTTTATGAAGTTATCATACTGTACAAATATTTATAAAATATTTATTTTTACCCAAAAATTTATTATCTCAGAATATAGTAAAAAATTCACCATTGGATAATTTTAATGTGTTGATTTCTAAAGTAATATTTAGTTAATAAAAACAATCAACTAAATATAATAATTTAAATTTTTAAATAAAAATTCCACATTTATTTTAAATATTGCTTTTTATAATAACAATTTCACGAATATTATAAAAATTACATTTGAATTTATGAAATTTGGTTCCCTGAAGGGTAAGGTGTAAAATGTTGATACTTTATTACGGTGGTTTAAAAAATTATTTTTTTCACATAGTCTATATAAGCTTTAACATCCCTTGTAAATGGTTTCGTATGTAATTTATGGTTGAATATCATCTTAAGATCTGTCAAGGGAAAATCTTATTGATGATATCTTCCTTAGAAGCTCTGATAAATGAGCATCGTAGGGTATGATTTCCCTGCTCAAGGCCATCGTTTCCATTCTCTTTGTCAAATTGTTTTATCATAAATATATATATATATATATATATATATATATATCAGATGATAACTATAGTAATCCTATACTGTAAATGATTTTTTTCATAATTATCTTTTACATCTGATGATATATACCTAATGGTGGTCCAATGTGTCCATATTTGTTCATGTTTTATCTATAATTTCATTTCATAATAAGAAATTTACTCATTTAAAAAGGTAATTTAATTTATAAACTTTTGGATCATTACATCTAGAACTAAATGAATACATTACATAAAAAATTATAATAATTATTTAAATATATATTTTTATTTTATTATATATAAAATTAAATTTAAAAATAAATGGTTTAAATTAAAATTTATAGTATTAATGGAAGTATATAGATAAAAATAACACTATTAATTATAATTTTAATATAATATATTTGATAATTTAAATTAGATATATTTATGACATGTTAATAATTGAAAATTATTTATAAAATAATTAGTATATTAGAATTATTATTGAAAATGAAATAAAATATTATATGTTTTTGTCATTTGAAGACTATAAAATGAGTTCGTAAAATTGTTTTTCTTTTGTTCCTCTAACAAAGGTCTTACCCACTATCCCAAGTGTGACTGAGAGGCTTATACCAAGACAGTCTCCTTTTATGATATGGTGGAGAATACTAGATGGGAATGTGATATTACACTTTTATAAAAAGCCTCATTGTTTGTTTCTCCCTTGTTTTTGAGTCACCTGGTGGGGGTGCCTCTGCTACCTATGAGATGTCGAGATGTGAAAAAGGTCCACCAATTCCTTCACCCACCATAAAAATTAATGGAACTATCATTTTTAAATAATCAACTAGGCCAATTAAGACTCGATTTTATATGATGAAGAAATGTGAAATTTCATCTAATATGATCCCAAAACTACAACACCAGGTGAATACTAGGGATATCATGTCAAAATAAGTTGATATCATGCCATATGGTATGCATTAATAACTAAATATTTCATATACATTGAACATGTATACTATTATTTGGAATATTTGATGCCTCACATAAAACTCGTCATGATCTATATCATAATCATCATGACATGTCAACCTCAATATCTATCAGATGAGGTTCTTAAGTTTGAAAATCATCCCCCTTTGGTGTATGATTGAATACACAATCATGTATTTCACCAAATGAAAGTAACATTTACTCCACAATATCATGGTGTGGATCCTGACTGATTTCCATGGTCTCCATATGATCAAATATCCAAATAATTTTACATACTAGATTATATTATAATAAAATTGAAAAAAACAAAAATATAATTAAAAATACATAATGTAAAATTGTACAATTACTAGATCGTTGATCCCTCTATTGTTTAATATAACATAAAATATAAATTTTATTATATTCCATCATTAATTCTCAATACATTATAATATATTAATTTTTAGTGTAGGTTTTCCCTCAATATGATCCATCGAACATTTATCACAAACTATGGTGTACTATAAATGAATTTTCTTCCCATTAACACCCCTACCGCCTATTAGTTTAAAATAATGATATAGTGGTTGAAATATTGGCAGTGATAGAATGAACTAATAACATATAAAATGATGCAGACCTTTTTTTGGATGGATCATCTCAATGATATGAATGATTAGAAGAGGAACCATATCCCTAACATCAATAATCCATATAATTCAGTTTTCAAAAATATTTTCAATGATTACCCAATACAACTACAATGAGATGTAGAATTATTGATGAAAATTGATGAAATATTTAGTTGGTAATTTCCACAATATATAATATTTTTATGGTGATTAATCAATATGAGAATATATATACATATATATGTAAAAAAACTATCATTAATGGGATGATATATTCTCACGACTTGCCTCCACCAAAAGGATGGAAGGGTCAGCAGATTTTCAGGCCCTTCCTTCATTAATTTGAAGGAGAGAAAATTACCCCTGAAACCCTCCTTCAATAGGTCCTGGAGTGCCAACTAGCACCATGGATATTGGATTACACACTAAATGGACGACAGTACCGTTTTTTCTTTTAATAGGATCGAGAGATAAGATAGTAAATCACATAATACCAAACTGAAAGTAAAGGTAAAACCATAAGTAACTATTCCCATATGCATGTTCAACAGTAAAAGATACAAGTCAAAAACCCCCAAGTTAAAAAGAATACCAAGAAATGAAAAGCAACAACAACAACTTTCCCAATTGCCTGCACTAGTACAGTCCAACACGTTCCCTGAAGTCCTCCTGGAAACCTGAATGCAGTTTTATATACGTAGGGTGAGCATACAATTATACTCAGTAGGGACAAACCAAATACTCTCTTGCACAAGTGGGGAGATGTACTAAAGTCTCGTGAGAAGAAAACAACCAAACACTATCAAAGAGTCTATCCATCCCACTCACTGGCCACACTCACCAAATAATGCAAGTCATGTAATGTATAGTATTATCACATCAATTTTTGTGTACCCCACACTACATTCCAAATGGTTATTGAAGACATCCTACACATTGGACCAATCCCTCCATACTCAATACAGTCCCACTGCCACACCCGGCCCGCACACACTTGAGCCGTATCCTCAAACAGTCCCACTGCCAAACCCCACCCGCAACTACTTGGGCCACAACCGATATCCCGCCCGCAGACACATCGACCAAAACTGTCCCACGTAACCATGCCTGCAAACACCTAGGCTAGAACAACCACTGCCACACCCGAAGACACATGAGATAAAAGATCTACTACCATGGCCGAAGACACTGGGTCATCATCCCGAAGACACTTGGGAATCCACCTGCCTCATCTTGAAGATTCTTGAGAACCACCATGCCCGCAAACACCTAGGCCAACAACCACAACTACCCTGCCTGAAGATTCTTCAGATAATAATGAACATTAGGCCATTACAGCCTACCCGAAGAAACATGGGCTATCTGGGAAAGGGAGAAGAAAAGAGCTAATAACCAGCCACAAATAGAAGTGTTGGGTAAAACACCCTCCTCAATGAAATGGCGGTGTTTGGTGGTAAATGCTAAAATTGGGTGGGGAACAAATAAGAAACACAAAATTATAAGTATATATATATATATCTTACAGGCACTCACCCAATCTAGGTTTTTATTGATCCAACCTAATGAACACAAACCACACCCATGTCCGAGTCACATCTCACACCACCACAAAACACATTTGTCCCATCCTTGTTTTCCATGTTCAGTAATAATGTTTAAATACGTTTCTGAACCTACTTGGGCATATAGCAAGCATAAGAACAATCCAAGGATTGAAAACAGTCAAAAATCAACTTCAACATTCACACGCGGTTCTCTTATAAAGTCAGAACAACAAAAGGGATAAGAGAGATCCCTCAAAGTACTCGAACCAAGGAAAACCCCAAGATACTACCCCATGTTCCCAGAACCCAGGAGCCATCGGTTTCTCAACAACAGAGGATCCTACTTAAATTCGTGATATAAACAATGTAACCACCGATTGGTGAGACTGATCGGTTGGACTGATCAGTGGGACCGATCGGTGGGACCATTCGGTACGACCGTTCGGCGTGACCAATCAGTCGCGCCGATGGGTTGCTCAGAACAGGGTGAGACCCCCCATCCCCTTCCCCTTAGGATCATAGAAATTGTAAAAGGGGATGGATAAGGAGGGCATGGGCCATTACATCAGATACCTTCCAATCTATTCTCTCCCTCGAGAAATAAAACAACCCAAAATTAAAGAGAGGGTCTGAACAACACGTTGAAAGATACCTCTCAGGAGTGAACCTAATTTTTAACTTAGAATGTCTTCCTATTAAGAACCAACCAACATTCCATGTCAACTGTCAAGCCATTTGGGTTGGGGAGTCACCTCCCCCATGTCAAGATACTATCTGCTTTTGGTGGCACTGACTCACCTGCACAGGTTTAATCACATCCACATTAATGTGTCTTAATTAGGGGTCAGGTCCTCCCCTCCCCATTGCTATGACACTTTACATACATTCATAGGAAGGAAAAACCACATATTTCATAGCCAACAAGGTGAAACGTTATACTAGAAGAAGTATAAACAAAACATCACAAAAACTCAAAACTACTCTGGGTACTAGGCACGCATCTATGCTTCCCTCTCCCGAGTACTCTACTCAAGCTCACCATGACTTCATAACACATGAACCAAGGGAACAGTTCATCCATGAAGCACCCTCTCATAGAAACCCTCTATCATCACTGGTCTTTCCATAACGGTTACGTCGTCCTCGATGTCTAGATCTTCCCAGATGAGGATGTGTGAATCGTCATGTAGATACCGATGGAGTTGGGACACATGAGAGACATATTGTATCCTCAGTAGTGGTGGTGGTAGTGCTAGCTGATAGGATACTTCACTGTCCCACCACAAAACATCGAAGGGTCCGATGAACCTGGGAGAAAGCTTACTTCCTTTGTCGAACCTCCATTGTCCATGCCGAGGGGAGACCTTTACGAACACGTGGTCTCCAACCTCAAACTCCATGGGCCTTCTCCTACTATCAGCATACGACTTCTGTCAGTCCTGCGTCACCTTCATCCTTTCCCATATAAGCTGAACCATCTCTGTCGTTCTTTGCACCACCTCTGGGCCAAGGATGTCCACCTCTCTGACTTCGGTCCAACACACAGGTGAGCGGTATGGCCTCCCATACAAGGCTTTAAATGGGGCCATACCAATGGTATAGTGATAGATATTATTGTAGGAAAACTCTTCCAGAGAAAAGAGTCTCACCCAAGATCCAGCTGAGTTTAGAACACATGCCCGCAACATATCCTCCATGGTCTAGATGGTGCGGTCTGTCTGCCCATCTGTCTGGGGATGGAAAGCAGTGCTAAGACATAGCTGGGTTCCAAAAGCATATTGCAATCCACTCCAGACTCACGAGGTAAACCATGCATCACAGTCTGAGACTATGGACCTTGTAACTCTATGAAACCGCACCACCTGAACCGCGTACCTTCGTGCTAAAGAATTTATTTCACATTACTCATTAATCGCCAGAACGTGAGCTGATTTCATCAATAGGTCCACTACTACAAGATTGTGTCATATCTCCCTTGATAATTGGAAAGTCCTGTGATGAAATCCATCAAGATGTACTCCCACTTCCACTCAGGGACATCTAGAGACTACATCCAACCGCCTGGAACTCTGTGTTCAGCATTCATCTACAGACATACTAGGCACTTGGCCGTAAATTCTTCCACTACTCGCTTTACTCCGGACCACCAGAACTATCCCTTAAATCCCGGGTACATCTTGGAAACTCTAAGGTGCACTGCTAGGGGTGAGTTGTGGAACTCACATAGAACCCTTCTACGCACTGCCTCTAGAACAAACAGCTTTCCCCAGAAAAGAATCATGTTCTGACCATCCTCCTTCCACCATTCTAGATCATTTCCCTGGTCAACTCAGTCACCCATCACATCACTCTCTGGGTCTCCCCACTGAGACTCCTCCACTTGTCAAAACAGGGAAGACTGCACTGTCATCTAACATAAGGAACCTCTACCACTATCCATCCTTTCTTCTAGGTGCAAGGCAGACAATTCCTCCATCGCATTCCAGGCATTTTCCGACTCTCAGACCACATTGTTTTAGGACCTCATGCTCAAGGTGTCGGCCACCACATTTCCTTTCCCTGAAGTGTCGGAAATTTCTTTGTCGTTGTCCTGGAGGAACTCCACCCACCATTATTTCTATAGGTTCAGTTCTCGCAGGGAGAAGATATACCTAATGCATTTATGATCTGTGCAGACCCCAAAGCGTTCTCTGATGAGGTAGTGCTGTCATAACATTAGTGCGAAAATGACTGTTGCAAGCTCCATATCGTGGGTGGAATTATTATTCTCATGAGGGCGTAGCTGCCTAGACCCATAAGTGATCACCCCTTTCCGCTGCATCAAAACACATCCCATACCTTTCCCAAAAGCATCACATAACACCTCGTACGCTGCCCATTCTTCTGGAAGACTCAGCACTGGGGAACTAACCATATTCTCTTTCAGATAGCTGAATGTTGCCTCGCACTGCTCACTCCACATGAAAACCTGGTCCTACATGATCAAAAATGTCGAAGGGGCCGCAACTCGAGAGAAGTTGTGTATGATCCTGCGATAATAACCCTCCAGTCCAAGAAAACTATGAACCTCTACCACATTCCTTGGTGCGTCCAATGAAACAACTACCTCAACCATTGATGGGTCCACCGCTACCTCCCACTCGGACACTACTTGACCAAAGAAGTGCACTCCTCAGGTCCAGAACGTGAATTTGGACAACTTCCCATAAAAATGGTGTTGTTAGAGGACCTCCAAAACTGTCCTCAGGTGCTCTGCGTGGTCCTCCTATGATCTTGAATAGATCAGGATATCGTCTATGAACACGACTAAGAACCGATCTCGGTACTCCCGGAAGATAGAGTTCATAATCCCCATAAACACAGTGGGGGAGTTTGTAACACCTAATGGCATGACCACAAACTCAATGTGTCAATATCTGCAGCTGAAGGCTATCTTTGGGATGTCTCCCTCTTCCACCCTCAAATGGTGATACCTAGACCGCAGGTAAATCTTCGAGAAGCATCATGCCCCCTTCAGCTAGTCCAAATGATCGTCTATCCTAAGAAGAGGGTAGCGATTCTGGATCATCACCTGGTTCAGCCTCCTATAGTATATGCACAACCTTAGACCACCATATTCCTTCATTGCGAACAAGAATGGATCATGCCACAGTGATGCACTTGGTCGAACATATACCCTCTTCATCATATCATCAATCTGAATCCGCAACTCCTCTATCTCTGAAGGTGCCATTTGGTAAAGAGCCATCTAAATCAGATGAGAACCAGGATGCAAGTCTATACAAAAATCGATATCACGTCAAGGGGGTAGATTTGTAACCTTCTCAGGGAAGATGTAGATAAAATCACTGACAATCCCTTGTACCTCTACTATTTCAGTATCTAATAGTTCTACCGATAGCTCAGCTATCATGGAGAGGAGGGGTTTCATTCACCAGCTGCCCTTCTGGCCACTCTGCTTTCCAGTATAAGTAACATGTCGGCCTTACATGTCTGAGAACACAACCATTCCCTAGAAGCAAATGATGACGGCACACATACAGAGCAGCCAATCGATGCTTAGGATGACATCATACGTTTGTATCTATAGCATTAGTAGAACGATGACTGACTGATGTGGCCCTATCATCAGTCTGCATCCTCGATAGACATATAACAAGTCGGTCTGACCTTAGATAGGTGTGCTTATCACCAGGGGTACTGGAAGTATCTCGTCATTTATACACAGAGCTTGGTCCAGACCGGGTGCAATGAAGAATTGCGAAGCTCTGGGATCGAACAAGGCGTAAGAAAGGGTACTAGACAAACTGATCGTACCTTGAATGACCTCCAGTCCTGCTGTAACTGCTGCATCCATGGTGTGAAACTGTCCACGCCCATCTCCCCTACACCTCGGCTATAGGCCACCTCCCCAACCATGCCCTACTCGAGGTCGCTGAGGAGTGCCCTGAGGCTTGCCTCCTCCTGCAACGTCTTCCCTTGGAGGAGTGGGAGATCGCTTCCCCTTCTGCTGCTACTGGAATGGCCAAGTAGGATGCTGCTGTAGGGGTGGGTAATGGGCATGTCTGCCACCGCCGTACTGTAACTAGTCCAGGAACTGACTTCAGAGATCTTTTTGGCTTTCACAGATGAAGCAACATGGTCCGGGGCCCAAAGGAAAAGGGCGTGGACTGGAGGACCGAAATTGGAACTGTTACGACATGCTCCCTGCTGGTCAGAACCGGGAGGGTCCGGATGTAGGGGGCCTAGTTCTGAAGGCCTTCCCCTTTGATGATCCCAACCGGATCCCATCTCGTGACACACCTCCTAGCATGCGCATCCTCTCTACCACTTCGGCCTTCTTCTAGACCTCTACGTACGTCGGCAGGGTGAAGGGGGTAATAGCCTACTAGAGGGAGCGTTTGAGCGCTTCCTCTAAGAATCTTTCTCGAGGCTCCTCATCCGTAAAGAGGTTCGGAGAAAAACATAGGAGGTCCTTGAAATTGATTCCTAGCTCCCTTATAGACATACTCCCTTGCTAGTGGGAGAGTATCTCCTATCTATTCTCTGCCTCCATCGAAGAAGAAAGGAATTCCAACCAGAACTCCCTCTCGAAATCAGCGCATGCCACCTCAGCCTCTCTCCTCTCCCCCAGCTAAAGATCCCACCACTGGCGCTCCGCTCCCCGTATCTGTCTGACCGCTAGAGGAACCCAGTACTCGGTTGGAGAACAAATCAGGCCTAATGCTATCACTAACTCCTCCAACCTGCTCTCCGTCTTCACGTTAGAGGTGCTTCACTCTTACTTCTCGAGAGTATATCACTGGAAGTCCCGAAGCGTCTTCTACCACTGGTCATCCTCCTTCTCTCGGTCATCTCTCTACCAATCGGCCAAGGTAACCTCTTGGGCCTCGATCACCCGCACCATACGTGGTCACCCCCTTGGTGCCATAGCTGTAAGGTAAACCCGGAATGCCTAAGCCCATGTAGTGCAGTATGTAGTTCTTAAAATTTCATAAACATTTTCTTTAATTTATCCCCAAAACACCCATGAAACAGAAGATCACAAGTCATAATGATTCATGTACCTTTCCAAGTGTCTCCACCCTGCAATCAGTGTTGCCTCTCTCGGTCGTTCGGTAGGTCCAGAGTTCTTGCATTGGATCACGGGGGGCCATAAAATCTTGTGTCCTAGATGGTCTTCCCTGGCCTAATTTACCCACCAAGGTCACCCAACATTATTGCACTACTATCCCATGAAATCCTTACTGTGGCTATCTCCAGACTCCATCCCGTCTCTCAACCTTGCCTCTGATACCATTCTATCATGACCCGCCTTCAACGAAAGGAGGGAAGGGTCAGCAAATTGACAGGCCCTTCCTTCTTTATGTTGAAGGAGAGATAATGACCCCGGAAACCTATCTTCAATAGGTCCCGAAGTGGTGACCAACGCCAAGGGTATAGGATTACACACTAAATTGAAGGCATTACCGTTTTTTTCTTTTAATAGGATCGAGAGATAAGATAGTAAATCCCACAACACCAAACTGAATGTAAAGGTAAAATCAGAAGTAACCATTCCCATATGCATTTTCAACAGTAAAAGATATAAGTCACAAACCCCAAAGGTAAAAAGAATACCAAGAAATGAAAAGAAACAACAGAAACTGTGCCAAAGGCCTGCACTAGTATGATCTTGCACGATCACCGAAGTCCTCCTGGAAACCTGAAAGCAGTTTTATATACGTAAGGTGAGCATATAAGTATACTCAGTAGGGAAAAACCAAAGACACTCATGCACAAGCGGGGAGAAATACTAAAGTCCTGTAAGAAGCAAACAAACAAACACTCTCAAAGAGCCTATCCATTTGACACACATGCCACACTCACTAAATAATGCAAGTCATGTAATGTATAGTATTAGCACATCGATGTTTGGGTACCTCACGCCACATTCCCACTGGTTATTAAAAACATCTTACGCATCAGACCAATCCCACCTTTCTCACTGTAGTCCCACTACCACACCCTACCCGCACACACTTGGGCCGTATCCTCACACATTCCCACTGCCAATCCCCGCCAACAAACAATTGGGCCACTACCTCTATCCCGCCTACAGACATTTGGGCCTGAAATTTTAAATGTAACCACGCCTGAAAACAACTAGGACAGAACAACCACTGCCACTCCCGAAGACACCTGGGATAAAAGATCTACTGCCACGCCTGAAGACACCTGGGCCTCATCCCGATGAATCTTGGGAAACCACCTGCCTCATCCAGAAGATTCCTGGGAACCAACCTTCCCGCAAAAACAAGGGCCAACCACCACAACTACCCCTCCCGAAGATTCTTGTGCAAATAATGGACTTCAGGCCATCACAGCCTACCCAAAGATACTTGGGCTATCCTGGAAAGGGAGTATAAAGAGCTAATAACTATCCACTAATAGAAGTGTTGGGAAAAACACCCTCCCCCATGAAATGGGGGTGTTTGGCACTATGTGCTAAACTTGGTTGGGGCGCAAATAAGAAAAACAAAACTATATGTATATATATACGTAACAGGCACTCATCCAATATTGGTTTTTTATTCAGCCAACCTAATGAACAAAAAAAAAACAACCATGTCTGAGTCACAACTCACACCACACAAAAACACATCTGTCCCATCTTTTTCCCCATGTTTAGTAATAATTTTTAAATAATTTTCTACACCTACATGGGCATCTAGCAAGCATAAGCACAAACCAAGAAAATAACATAGTCTAACAACAACTTCAACATTCACACCCGGATCTCTTGTAAAGTCACAACAAAAAAAGGGATAAGAGAAATCCCTCAAAGACTGGAACCAATGAAAACCCCAAGATACTGCCCCATGTTCCCGAAACCCAGGAGCCATTAGTTTCTCTGAAACAGAGGATCTCACATCAATTCACGATATAAACAATGTAACCACACAAAATTAAATTCACAACCATAGAAACCATACCAACAGGGGATCCCATCCCCACCCACATCACATAGCAACCGGCTCGAGAATAAAAAACAACCAAACCACTTCTACCAACACAAATCTGGTCCACATAGGTATTTTGAAATTTAAAAGATTTAACACACTCCGTGATTTAAAATTCCACCGTGCCTTAACCGGGGTTATCCCAGAAATGATTGATCTTGGTGCTTTCAATTAATTTAGCTGTATATATGTAATAAACCAAATTCCTTTACACAGAACGGGTTCAAAACCACAATACATGTCATTTAAAACATCACCAGAGGTAAGGATTTGCTAGTGCATAGAGAAATACCACCAACAACCATGATTTGTAGTAGGTATAAGCCCGCACAATTCAGAAATCATTAATCAAGAAAGATGAGAAAAATAGAGCAACATCATCGAACACATCCCTTCCCTTTTATTCTTTAGAATCCTTTTATTATCGTTATTAGAGTTTGGTTCATCCAATTCTACAGAAGCAGTAGCATACCCATATAGAAAGATACACAAAAAGAGGAAACAAAGGTGAAACTCTACAAGAGTGATCAATGATCGAATCTTCTCTTCACGCGTGAGGAACAGGGGATGCGCAAACTGCATGGGTGATGCCTCGGGAACACAAGGACTAGCATATGAAACAATGGGAGGAAGATCGAGAAAAAGAGACCCTTGGGATAAACCATTAGTTTATAAGGGCCGGGGACAGTTGAGATAAGAACGTGAAACCACGTAAGGAGCGGGGTTGTGGGTTGACCACGCGACCCCACACGTTATTAAAGGGTCCTCGCCCTTTGGGTCAGTTTAGACCGACAACACCAGGGTACCTCATTAATCAATTAATTAAATGCCATTAATGGGATTTAATGGGTCAAAATAGGGTTTAAAATCCAATTCGTGCAAAAAGGAGGTGATACTGGAAAACCTGTCAGGGTTGGATAACACTAATCGGTGGCACCTATTAGTCTCGCCAATCGGTCTCACCGATTGGTCGTGCCGAATGGTCTCACCGATCTGTTGCGCCGATCGGTCTCACAGATCAGTCCTGCAGATCCGTGCCACCGATCTGTCTCATAGAACGGTCTCACCAATCGGTCACACCAATCGGTGTCACCGATCGGTCTCGCCGATCTGTCTCAGTGATCATTGTGCCGATCGGTATCACCGATCAGTCCTGCCGATCGGTCCTGTCATTCGGTCTCCCCGATCGGTCGCACCGATCTGTCTCACCGAACGGTCTACCTGATCGGTCGCGCCGATCGGTCGCGCTGATCGGTCTCATCAATCGGTCGCGCCAATTGGTCGCACCGAACGGGGTGCGACCCACCAACCACCCCTTCCCCTTAAGATCCTAGAAATTGGAAAAGAGGGTGGATAAGGAGGGCTTGGGCCATTACATATATAGTAAATTATGTTTTGATTTCTTAAAATAATTATGTGCATAACTACACCCATAACCCATAATATTAGAAATGATAAATTAAAAAATATTCAACACAACATAAATCATATTAAAATAATTTTTTTAAAATATGAGTGATTATACCAGAGTTTGTGTAGAACATTACTTATCACTTCCATGATAAGCTAAAGACTAAAAAAATCAGGGATTAGTGAAGGATGGTCTCCCATGAAAAAATATGAAGGATGATGACACATCCCCCAATATCGCTACAGTATGATCTTAATAAAATGTATAATGAGTTATATGTGTATTCCAAAGATTAAAATGTCTAAATATGTATCCTGGAAATACCAAAGCCTTCAACATACCCTAGCAACATCATGTTGACATACATTTATTGTGTATTCAACACACATTGTGTCTATAATTATATTTAAAATATTTGAAATCCGGTTACACATAAATGTATTCTCATCTACAACAATAGGTATATGTGTGATGTGTATTCCAAGATATTCCATATATATCAATCTTTCATATATAACAATATCATATAGCTCAATATCTTGTCCTATTAATCAATGTACTAGCTCAACAGAGTATATATGGATTGGTCTTATAACTGAGACACCATGAAGAGGAATACGAAACATAAATTCCCCATCATATAGGTTGAGAGTCATCTATAACTTATGAATGTGGAAAATATAAATCTTATGTATATATCTATCAATGTGGTATGTGAAGTACCAATATCAGTTTGAGATCATTAAGAGGGAGAGGGGTGAATATCTAATCCCTATATTTTATGAATTTTTCTTATAAAATATATTCTTAAACATTTAGAAAATTTCAATCCATGAAGATAGATCTAGAAACATAACATCATATATAAAAATTATAATGATACATAAACACAATTTTTTATATATTTCTTCCTCAATGAAAAAACATCTTAATTTTTTTTTGTTGGTTATACCCCCAACATTGATTCTTCTAAAATTATATAAATATTATATTGAAACATTTAGAAAATGGTTATACCCCTAGTAATAAATTGTATACTTGACCCAATATCTACTCCCAATGACTAATACTTCTAACACTATTTTACATCCCTCAAACTATCCTTTTCTCTTATTCCTTTATGAATGGTTATACCCCTATCCACAAGCCTCTTCAGATACACTTTTTTACCCATATACCATTTGTTTTTTCTAATTTATTGATGCATTATAGAAATATCAACTTCATCAAATAGTCCATCTCGATAAGAAAGTTTTATGTAATTTTCATGTGTATAACTTTATCATGATCTTAAATAAATCAATATAATGAATTTTGGTCTTAAAACATCAACTGGATCTAAAAAATCCTAAATGAACTCATATTTAAATATTTTCATTATTTTTTAGCAAATATTCATATGAAAATTATGTTTTGAAATAATCCATTGATAATGCAGTGTCTGAATCCTCAATGTCTGATGTGATCTATATAATTTACCTCCATCTAGTACTCCTCATTTTAATGTCATTTGACGATGTGCCTTGTTTCAACAACCCTTCTCCATCCCATTCCCCCTTTTTTAGTACATCTCTTTTTGATGGATCTCTATCCCAATCTCTTCCATCTAATTATCCTCTTCCCTAACCAAGTATAATTCATATTTAGCAAATCAAAATGTGATCTTGAAAAAAAATAATACATTTCTAATCTTTAAGAAAAATAAAAAAAATAATATAATATACTCTGGATGATAGCTCCACATTTTATAGGCTTACATACTCTATAAATTATGTAAGAATCCTGATATCCAATATAAATTTTTTTCTTAACTCAATAATAATTTTAGCACCTATAAATAATATAAAAATATCAAAGTAAACATTATTCATAAGCGCTTACAAAAAATTTAGCATAAAACATTCTTTAAATCATACTAAAATCATTGCAATATCTGTGAAAATTTAATGAATATATAACTACAATATCATATATTGAATGTAAAAAATTTAATGTGATGATACTCATGTCTCAATCTTGTGTATATAAACCCTGATGTTTCTATATCTAGTAAAATAGATAATATTTACACTATTCAAAACATTCTATAAGACTTATTTATGCTATTTTCTATATCTGATCAACATGGTTAATTAAATCCATGCTTTCCTTATCTACTGCAATTCACATGTTATCATTATCTAATGAACTATAAGATATACATATGTTTCTTAATTTTGAACTTTTAATTTAATTAACATATGAATCATTAGAAAACTTTTTTCCATTCAATTAAATTATAATATTCTATTTGATGATATCAAATATTTTTCTTTATTTGGTGAATATTCAAATGAATTTCAGGTAGAAAATAAATTTTTTATCATAATCTATCTTCAATTAGTATACATGATCCAAATAACTCAACTTTAACTCAAATTTCATTCACCCTTTCTCTATCCACAATATCATATATTTCTATATCGAATAACACATCATTATCCAAAATTTAATAATTTGATGTAAATTCTCCCCTCTATAGTTATAAATTTTTACAACATCAAAAAAAAATTTATAAAACCAATTTGGTCTATTTGATAATATTATTCAAATAAACTCATGTTTTTAGGAATTCACAATTTGAAAAAATCCGACAAAAATCATGAATATCTTAATGATTTATCTTAACTTTTTGATCAATACTATATCATATGCCTCTATATTGTTTCTCTAAACATAGGAAAGGTTTCTTATTGATAATTTCTTATATATAAAATTTAAATATAGAAACAAAATACATCCTAAAAACATAAGACAAATAAATTCTACCATTTTGATTTTTTACAATATCCTCGTATATCATTGAAGTCAATATGTGTTCTTAATTATTTCTCCCTCATATGTAGGTAAATTTAATGTCTTGAATTTATTTACAAAAAATTAGAAAAGAAAAAATAAGATTCACCTCTACTATATTTTTAACTCATCTTTTTGAAAAATTAACTATATTGAAAAAAATTATCGCATGATTTTCTTAACAACTAACCTTAAATTAGAAAAAAATTAGTATATAATGAAATAAATTAGGTAAAAATTGGATTATATAATAAATGTTATCCATGTTGTCTATAAGAAATATCATATGTAATAATTTCCTCAAGCTTATTCAATAATATTTCTATAATGGAAAATCTGAGTATGTTTGTAATTTTATATCCTAAACTCATCTAAATAATAACTTTAAAATAATTCATGTAAAAAACACAAACCCCTATATCACAAAATTCCCAATAATCATCACCCAATCTCAAATATGAAATTAGATAAAGCCATTGAATGTGTGATAATCTTACATAAACATCTTATTTTCTAATCATGTACTTTTTAATTATTCAATTTCTTATCTGATTGTTCAAATAAACAAGAATAATTAGAATAATATGGAATCTCAATATTCTATAGATGTTACATTCAAACTAATAGTCTTATCATGATCAAGAATATTTCTTATTATTCTTCTATGTAACATGATTTAATCTTTCAGTATCAATACTAGTAATTATTTATTCTTTAATTGATTTTTTCTCTACTATTTACTATAATGATGAAGGATCCATCTTCTTTTAAATTTTGAAATATCTTATATCATGTACATTTGTAAAATCCTTTTAATTATTTCACATTAGGAAAGTAAGACAATCACGTTTCCATTGATTCTATTCCCATTTGTCTCACAATTCATACATTTGTTTTAATTATAAAGAAAACATTTATAAAACAACAATACATCGACTGTCTTCTCATATTATAATGTATATATCTTAAATTTTCATCACTATGATTTTATTTTTCCACTATATATTGAGCCTTGTCGATTTGATCGAGAAAAATAACCAGGATTTACTTCTTTCCATGATAAAATTTACTAGGATTCAATAATTCCTCACATTAATTTTATCATTATTCGCCTTATGGTATTTTTTCCCTCATTATTCATTCATGAAAATTTTATTCCCATTTTCTTATAATATATCCACATTGATTCATACATATTTACAAGAAGATATATGATGTATTGGTAGGAGTAGGATTTAGGCCCAAATACTCTATTACAGTAGATGTGACAAATGAATTTCGAACATTCCAACTCATTGTAGTTAATATATGAATATTTTTGTCATTTACACTTAACAAACAATGGTGGACTTTTTCAATGGAAAATATTATTTTATTATTAAACTCATTCATTGTAGAAGACATTTTCTCAATAATATTCTTCATTCAGACTTAATTATTTTTATTTTTATAACTATATTGTTAGTAAATGCATAGATATTAATATTTTTTATAGAAATAATTATCCTTATTCTATGTACCCTTCAATTCACAAACAAGATGAGATTCGAATGTGGCCTCAACTGCATTTGTGAAGTCCGTTATAAACTTCATTAAATATATTTTTGTTGCAAGACACATTGATTGTGTCTTTGAAAAGTCTTCCTCTTTCAAGGCCAATCTCTCCTCATGATATTATTCCATATTCACCACATTGACATTATTTATTCTATTATACTTACTTTATTCAAGTAGTGTTTATTTTTTATCTCTAGTATTTTATTTTAATATTTATGTTTCTTCATGATATTTAATTTTATTTTATAGCTCATACACTTTCACTTTATATGTTCAAATTTCATTAAGGTGAGTTATTTCATTTTTTATATTCTCACCATTCTAAAGAATTAGTCTCTTTTGGTTATTTATTTGACCTTTTCAATTCCATATTCATTTCAGAAATTTTTACAAGAGTTGTTTCCAAATTTTATAATAGAATAAATTCTTATTATATTTCCTTTTCATTATAATCATTTCTTATTTATGAAGATTTTTACATTTTAACATGATATAAGAATGTGAATTCACCATCTTATTCACTCCTAGATGGTGAATTATCTTTCTAGGTTTTACTAAAAATATTATTCTACTTTCTTTAGGACCCTTTACTATGTTTCTATAGCTTTTAATTTTTTAGAATTTAAATATTTTTCTCAAACTCAGAATCACTGATATATTACATTGGATATATTCAAATAAAATGTACACTATAAATATAATTTCATCAAATAATATATTGTATTCCATTTCTATCCCAATTCCACTTTTTGAATTTTTAAGAAATAAATCAATGATATTATAGAATTCAACTTCATCCATCAAAAAATTTGAATCACTTGATTTTTCTTATATTTATTTATTATTGAGCTTACATGTTAATATTAATTAAAAATACATTTATTCCTTATAATTTATCTTAAATACTATTTCCTTTCATCATTTCATATGTTATTTGAATAGTTTTAAGTTCGTCAAGATATAGTTCCTACAATCTTATGGAGACAAGACCATGGAATCATACCCATTTGAAAAATTACTCCTCAATTTCATAAAAATATAATATTTTTCATGATTCTCAGCAAAATATATGATATTTTTAACAATTTCATAAACACTTGTAAATTAGTAATCAATATTTTTATCATCATTCATCTTGACATCCCCATACTAATTTCTACAGATTTGTAAAATATCATACATTACTTCCATGATTCCTTCGTAATTTATTCTAATTATATCTAATATATTTTTATTAGTTGGAACTCCTGTATTTTTTGTAAAAATATTCATAGAGAGGTCAATCAAAATGTCATATTATTATTTTTCATCAGCATCCTAATTTATGTAATTAGTATATTTCATAAAAATGTCATTAATGGGTGGAAAACATACTGTATCAAGACATATACATCTATGTCAATATATATAAGATAAGTAAGTTTCATATTTCCCAAACACTGATAGTTTTTTTAGAAAACAAGAACAACTCTATTGTATACTAAATTTACATTTTCCTTGATCATTAGAGAGGATCATCATTAAAAGTAATCCTTTACTCTAAAAATGATTAATGTTACCAGATCAGTGTGAGATCGTTGAGAAGAAGAGGGGATAGATCATTGATCATTTTGGTTTATGAATTCATCCTTGAACTCTACACAAAAACGTTTTTTTTATTCAATACACTCAAATATATCAAAGAACCTCAACACATATGAAAAATATATAAAATATTTCATAAAATGATATTATATATGTTCAGCCTCAATGTGGAAAAAAATTCATTCCATTTGGTAATACCCCCAACATCGATACTTCATTAACTATAACATGATTAGAAAGTAAAATATAACAACTAGTTATACCACTAAATAATAATTCCTCATGTTGACCCTAGTACTACACACCAAAAACCAATTCATTTCCTATATTTGGTTATACCCTCCTAAATCCTTATTTTCTCATCTACAATCATGCATAGTTATACCCATATCCTATATCTCCTTAAATATCTAGTTATATGGTTATATATAATCCCTTCATTCTTATTCATTAATCCAGTGTAGAAATATCTTCTTTTATATATGGGATTTATTCTGAACAAAATATAATCACATTTACCTATGTAAAAATTCTTTAAGATCATAAAGAACACTCATTAAAGTCTATTGGCCATAAAACATCATCAAGATCTTGAAAAACTAATATCTATGCATATCTAAATTGTTCTAGTACAGTGTTCAAAAATCATAAAAAGTAAAAGTCTATCTAAAGATACTCTATCTATTACAATATGTATAATTCTCCCCAGTCAGGTGGTCTTTGTATGAATCTCCTCAATCAGTACTCCTTGGTCTGATGTGATTTTTCTAACACACCTTGTTTTGGCACTCATTCTTCATCCAATACACCATTAATCTGATACATATCTTTTCCATTTCTTCTTTTTTTCCTATAGCCTTTGCAATAAATTCACTTATTATTTGAATATGTAATATTCTTGATATTCTACTCATGTTGTTCTCTAACAAAAACATCACTATCTAAAATCATTATAAACAGCACAAAAATAATAATTTACTCTGAATGAAAATTCATACTTCTATATGAATACATCCTCTACATTCCAAGGAAGAAGAATATGTTCTAATTTAAATTTACCACATAAATCAAAAATCTTTCGACCACCATTAATCACCTTGAAAATGTAAGGCACAACATTATTAATTAGATCTTCCTAAAATATCAACCTAAAAAATCTCAAATCTTCTTCAAATTGTATCTTAATATGTTAACAATAAATGGAATGATAAAAATTAGCATAATTAATGATTTTACATAGATTATTTAATTTTCATGAACATCTTATTTAATATACACACTCTCATGTTTCTATATCTAGAAATAATGAAATGATTTTTACAATTTGTAATATCCCACAAAACTTCTCTATCCAGGCCACATTGTTTGATCGTTTTGGACGAAAAAAGTAAGACATTATTCATAGAGTTTTCTTCAAATTTTTCTATATCTGAAGAGTAGGATAATCCTAATATATTTGTTAATATGATGAACTTATAAAAAGTATTTATAATTTATTTCATATGATAAAATACAAACACTCCATCCCATTAAATCAAATATTTTAACTGTACATTAATTATTCATGAGTCTATCACATGGAACATCATTTGGTGATCACCAACTCTCTTTGTTCAGTAGACTTTGTCTCATTCAAATCATCATAACTGTGAGATTTTTTCACCCATTCTCATTAAAAAAATTATATTCTTCTCTATATAATATAAACTAATACCTCTCTATCTGATCATTATCATTGTATTGTTTTAACATTATTATGTTATGAATCTATATTGATAACATCATATGTGTATTTATAATATCATAATTTTAAAGAATCATGTTTATACAGACTCAATATTTTGACAAACCAGATTAGAATCATGAATATTTTCACATTTTTTGAAAATGGTAAATTTAAAAAACATCATCTCACTTTATAATGTTTTTATAAACATAGAAATTGTTCTTATCTCAAATTTCTATAATATCATTTCATTGAAAAATAAATTTACATTTTGGTCACAAATGAAACCACCACATGTAGGAATAACTATAACAAGTGAGACGACGATAAAAAAATATTTAAAAAATCATATAGAAATTTAATAAAAACCAACACATCATTGGTGTGGTAAAATATTCAGTGGATGTGGAACAATATGTAAATGTTCCACTATACACACTACGACTCATCCATCTCTATGAGTAAAAATGATATCACTATTATTTAAGTGAAAAATATAATTAAAATGTTTGTGTTATTGTATTATAGGACATAAACATTTTTTTAATTTTGGAATATGTACTAAGAATGGATGATGAGCTCTTTCCCCCTACTGTAACAGAATCCCTTATATATAATCAATTAAATCATTTCAAAATATATCATCCTTTGATAGAATCCTATATATAATATCTTCCTCAAATATGTAATATTTTTTAGAAGTATGGTATTTCTCTTGGTGAAAATTTATTGAACAATATCTTTTCCCCCATATGTAATATATTTCTCATATGTAATATTATTTACATTTTAAAAACCATAATACATATCTTATTTCATGTGTAATTAATATATATAACATAAATATTTTTTCCCTATAATTTTAAGCCTTATAATATCATAAAAAAAGATAATTTTTGCATTTATTGTAATGTAATAAATATAATTATAAACCAAGACATAGAATTTTTCTTAAAAACAATAAAGTTTTTTAAAAAAAACCCAAAAGAATGACATGAGGTCAGACCCATATAACAATTTTATTTAACTAAAACATTATGTGTTGTGACTAAAATAAATCACTAATCATGATAATGAGAAATAATTCTATGAATGTTATGGAATTAATTCTTTTTTGACCATCCTTATGAAATATGATTCATCTCAAATGTTTCCCTTATTCATAAGGCTATTAATTCTCATTTCAAAATTTGTTGGACTTATGTTTTCCTCATTGATGAATCATTATAATGTATGGTATCATCATATGATTTCATTAGAATATAGGGAAATATAACAACTACCTAATAGTCCTTTATAATGAACAATACCAGTTTGCAATGGTGTTAGGATGATACAATCAATCAAATTATTATTTCCATAAGATGTTCATCGTGGAATATTCTGAAATGATGTGTCTGAATAAAAAACTCAATTCCTGAGATTCTCCACATTTTTAATGAATATAGTCTAGTAATACCACTAATACTCCACCAATTATACAAATACTTGTGTAATGATTTTTGGCTACATCTAATTTTCAAGATTTGTGGTCAAATGATCACACATGATATGAGAAATCCTTTTCAAGGTTCCTTTCAATACAATGCTAAACGTGTTTTCTATTCAAAAACCTCTATTGAATCATATACATTATCTATCATTCAATTTATAAATATTACATTGAAGAATAAAAAAAATTCTCTTAAACAATTTTAGATTTTGGTAGTTTGTGTATCCTCTTGAAGATATTATTTATGCACTCCACAATATTTTAATTCATGGGTCTATACCAATTCCACCTATCATATTCCAATTTTCATTTAATTTTTGTGATCTAAATAATATGGTTATAAAATTTATTATTATAAATTTTAACTACTGCAAATCATTGTTCATACATTCTCTATTCGAGAACATATTCTACCACAAAATAAAAAACACATATTAAATTTTATATTACCATTACATTAACTTAACGAAATTTAAAAACAATATTACATACCAAGATTGGTGACAAACATATTCATAGCTTCACAGTGAAAATTATTTCACACACTTATAAACTGATTCTAATTTAATATTGATGATATGAATTTGTGGATCTATATGTGACATGATCAAGATTTATTTCTTCATTAATCACTCATTAATGATATGATTTCCAACATGTACCAGAATATAGGTGAAATGTTTATTGATATAATCTATAATTCAACTCCATGATTCATTTTTCCATTTATCTAGTAATGTAATTGCATGGGGAATAGGATAATGGTTAACATAGTGGGTCTTCATAATCATGAAAATGTCAACTTAAATTTCAATCATGAATGTTTCATCAGTATGTAAAAACTATTTACATAAATAGAATTTGGAAATACATAGAAAGAATTATTAAAAATAATGAAATTGAACATGAGAAGGATAAACATGGATATCATGACACACCGGTATACTTATGTCTTTGGGGAAGGAATTGTTGGTTTTTGAATTAATATAGTGAAGAACTAAAAAACCAATAATAGTCATCCCAATTAGCATAAATTTTTTCAATTTCCTTATATTTCATAATTCATGAAATTCTTTATTAAATTAGTTTAGCTAAAGGTTTGTTATAAATAATCTTCTAAAACTGTGACAAGAACATTTTGTTAGGTTATAACTATCTCCACATTAGTAGCAGATAAAAACTCACCATCCAATTATTTATAATCCAGACTAACAACATGATATATTGAAGTGTGGGATGCCACAATATATTATGTCTTCCATCCTCTAAGATAAATATCAAGGATAAACCTAAAATATATTCTATAGTCATAACCATATTTATAAAACCATATTATATAATTCAAGAATTTTAATCCTTCACAAATATATATATTGTTGATCAATATTAAACATATTTGTCACACCCTTTATGTAATTTGATCTTTGAAAATATTTTCCAAAGTACAGAGTTCTCTCTATTAAATAAAATTCAACTATATATCTACATGAAACTAAATTATTAGTGTGATAATAATCTATATAAATCCATGATAAAATTCAATAGATTCCAAGTAATAAGTGAACAATGGTAGATGTTCATTATGGTTTTTCTTTAATCATCATATAATCATATTCGTTAAAAGAAAACTGAAACCCTAAATGATAAATCTCCAATGAATCAATAATTTCATAAAAATTAAAAATATAACCTTTTTTAAATATCCAAATAGTATCAATATTTATCTTCATTCATCTATGTAGTACATTTTATTACTACCACTAAAGAATCAAACAATGGATTCCTTCTTCAATTTTTATGCAATGAAATTTGTATCCGATTTTATAACTTATGGATAATGATTCTTCAAGTTAGATTTGAGTGAATTATTTATATAATTTTATTGAAAAAATTATGGTAAGTATATAAATAGTCTTTTAATAAGATTAGGAACAAGAAATCAAAATAATCATGGGAACTCTTCCCTTTTAAGTAATGTACTGATGATCATTATTTAATGAAGTGCATCATCCATTGAGTAACAACAATTTTCATTAGTAATTACTTCCCATTGTAGTGTTATTCATTAAGTCATCAATAAATATTTCATATTACATAAGTTAGTCTAACTATATTATTCATAACTATGAAACTGCGATGGAGGTATATTGATGTTTATGCATCCCATTCATGCATAATGACAGTGAAAACAACATTTTTTTCCATTGAATATAGATCCTATATACACCATAGTTGAGACAATGACATATAGGTATTGTGAATATAGTTTATGTGAAAATAGAATAATATTTCACTTGAACTAAATTCACAAAAAGACTATAAAAAACATAACAACTCTGTGTGAATTGATGCAAACACTTTTAAATATTTGTTTAGTAAACTCTATTTGGGAGAAATAATATTTTAAGAAACTAAATCCTTATCTAATGTCCACACTATGTGACCATATGATAATTATAAGTGTTGAAAAAATATCTATTTTATTTATATAAACATAGAGTGTACCTTTACTAAGAATTATTTATACTCAAGATACATAGGGGTTTGATGTGATCTCAATTAGACATACTAAAGTATCTAAACAAATATGAACACAAAAAAATTAACTTATAAATTGTATTCATATATATATAATCTTTTTCTCTATGACATTGATTTAAAACTGGAAATGGGACATTTCAATGCAGTATACTTTCATTCAAATTTTCTTGATTCTCTAAAAAATATTGACCATGTAGGTGAATACACCTGATGATGTTCATCATATAGATGCGTACATCAAATACCTATTATCTAAGTAGCTGTTAAAATAATATGTAACTTCCCTATAAATAAAATTTAATTTCATTAATATAATTAAATAAATATTCATATTTATTTTACTCATTATACAAGTGTACAAATACTATATTGGTCATTCTCAATCTGATGGAATAATCAATAATATTATAAACCATGTTCATATTATCTTGGTTCACTTTTTGTGTATAGAATATAGGATATGAAATTATAGATTTTGATTTTAGGTATCTGACAAACATTTTATTAAAATGGTGTATCCCAATTTACTTGGATGAAGTTGGGATGAATTATAGTATCCTATATTTCATACTAGACCGAAACTGCCAGGGTGATCCTACCATGGGCTATAGGGATAGTGCACCTAGCTTTGGGGTTTAGAAGGTAAATTCCCCCATCCCAATTTTAATTTGTGACATTGTAGAAACTCTTACTAATTATAGCATAGTTCACCATCGACGCAGAAAGGGTTATGTAGAATGTTCAGTAAAACATTAGTATCATGTGATAGGGCACTATAGAAGATCATATTTGTTATAGTCACTATAAAAGGGTTGAATGGAAACATAGATAGTGAACTATATCTCTACAGACATACATCTATTAGGCACTCAAGAGTGGTGGGCTTACTATATATTTGGTGGAACAAGAGCATTTTCAGTTACATTTCATTATGATTCTTTAGTGAAATCACCAATCTATTGTTTGACTATTCTATAAATTTTATAAATAATCTTACTTCTAAAATATAGGGAAATTATACATCTCCTTGTAATTAGGTACTTTCTTGAATAACATAAATTATTGTTTCATTTTCATAAAAATTAAATTTTCTTTTTCTTTTTTTAATTTAGAACCCATTATGTCACTATAACTCCCAATATATCTGTAATCAGCATTATCAAAGGTTCAGTTATGAAGATAATATTATAATATCTTGAATTGAGTTCTTATTATGGAAGAAGTAAAGGTAAAGATATATAACATTGATGACACTAAATTTAGTTACTACTAGTTGTTTATCAAATACTATCATTATCCATAGAATTTAAATTTTTTACATCTATGTGAAAACCCAATAGAGATGGAGTAGATAGATGGGTAGAAAATCATTTGTTAGGTTTTTGGAGTTGTTCACTTAAAATTGGAAAAAATAACATCGCATTAATCATCAGAAAAGAGAAGTTTCCAAATATTTTGATGAATGTTATATGAATATGTAGAAAAAAAAAATTCATTAAATAGAATGTAAATGATTTACAAATTACTCAATATAGTGATAATGGGAGTGAAGATTATTTGTGATCATGTTTAAGAATTTAATACTATAAGAAGTCAATTTCTATTAGTGGTAATTACACTAGATGTTGAGGATTTCACTCTAGCATTTGTATCTTCATTAACTGATAATTGGGAAGTTACTATAACTATCATGAATAGTTTTAAAAGGAATAGAAAGTAGGTTTTGAAGGATGTGAGAGAGAGGATCCTCAATAAGGATATTCAAATTATAGAATTGTGAATATTCATGTTCCAATCTAAAAGTTAAATTAAAATAAATATATCTATGTTTATATAATCATAGATGATGATCTAAATGAAGATAAATGTTCCATGAAAATTAATAGGGCCATGGAACTACAGTTTGGATTTATGGTAAGGAAGGATACTTCAAGAAGGATTATACAAAAAATGATAGGCATTCAAACTAACACACCAATCATGGTTTCAAAAGGAAATGATGTTCTATTTCTTTAGAGAGTGTATTTTTCTATGGAGTCTTATATTTTAGGACATGAGGAATGTTTCATTCCATATTAGGGAATGATTTCCTATAAAATTTTGTTCCTAGAATATTTTTGTTAAGGTACATCTTATTGATGATGAACCCTTACATAATACAGTAAAGGGAGATTCACATATTAAAACCAAGATCTATATTTTTTCCTTTTTTGAATATAAGGTATATTACTAGACTGAGTAGAAATATTATCAACTTTTTGTGTAGCTTTATTATTTAGGTTTTATAACAACACTCTATAGTGGTTAGCCGAATATTATGATGGATGCTATAATCATAACTCGGTGAGTAATTTCTCTAACCTTATATAGCATGTTATAAAATGTCATGGAAATTTTTACAAAAAAAGTTCTATTGGGGATTCGCAAATATGGAAATAAAGGATAACAAGTATTAGTGAGAATGGGATGACGGTACTAAAAAAATAAATTCTACTAGGGATGATGTCTAAAGATGATGGCTTATGTTGTTATTATATACATGGAAAGTAGAAGAAGGTGTCGTTTGAAAAAGGATATAGAATAATAACATATTAAAATCCTGAGCTGGTGCACAAAATAGATTGAGGGCCTTCACTATTAAATTATTTGAGTGTCACATTATTATATAAAATTCCATAATAAATAAAAAAGGATGGTATGAGTTATCTTTATGAAATGAAAATATCATGTATTTAAGAATTAATATAAGTTGAAGGATTTTCCAATAATCAGTTAGAATTATGGATATAATTATAACTTCCTAATAATAGAGTAGAGTATAACAACCTAGTCTTCATGTTATTCATTGATAATAATATAATTCATTGGTGGAATGAAATTTGTGTGTACAGCAAATATAATGATTTTCATGAGAGGATGAATATGTCATTGAATGAAGTTTACTAGAGTATATGACTATACTCAGGGTTACAAATAATATTTTGGGAAGAGGATGTGAATATATAATCTTATACTAATAATAGAAGGACCACTTTTCCAATTAGAAAATGTTTTGATGAAAAAAAATAGTCAGGAATGAATGTAGTAATCATTAATTTTCTATTAATTGGTTCATTAGCATATGTAAATATAAATACTGATGAAATGGAATGATTGATGCTATGTCTGATCACTGATTTTTTTTCGATACATTGTTGATGTGGTTAGTTCTGAGTTATGAGATGATAAGAAGAAAATGGTAATCAAAATACAGAAAAAAAATATAATAAATTTTTTGGTTAAAAGTAACATCATTCATTGAGAAGGTATATTTATAACCATTGAATGGAAAACCGATAAGATAAAAAGTGGATACATTTGTATTTGATGGGTGTAAATGTTGTATATATGTGAATTGGAAAAGGAAAATCATTGTAGGGATATGTGTTTGTTGACCTTTGAGAATATTTCAAGATTAAGAGGAGTATCATTTTTTATGTGTATTTCTTCAGAGGAACTAATGAATGCTAGATATATCATATAAAGAATTTGGTTGACTTATCCACCAAAGAGGCAGAATGAATTTCTATAATAGAAGATGTGAATGATATGGTTTCGTTGATGAAATGTTTTTGAGTAGTTTTACAAAAAAACAAAGAGGAAAATGTATTTAAATATGACAATTAGTGTGTTATATATCATGCAATGAACCCATTGTTTCATTACCAGATGAAGCATATTTTGTGTAAATACTATTTTATTTGAGAATTGCTATAGGATGGACAACTAACATTATAAAATATTATTTGGGACCAACAATCCATATAAATTTTGATGATTAAAACGTTGATATATATTTTTATGTGTTGCTTTACCTCTTCTGGTATCTATTGACAAACAAAAGATCAGAGGTAGAATATTGGTAGAAACTATGAGAAAATTTTTGGGAATGAATTGGAATTTTTGGAATTTATTTCCTACAATTTTATCATTGATTAGAAGTACACATTATGGAGTGAAGTAGGGGATGAAGTAAAATTATTTAGGTTTTTTGTCATATTCATTGAAGCATGAGATCATAGAAGATCAAGATTCAAGTAGGATAATATTCTAGTGGAGTATCGTGATTAATTTGGATTATGATAGGCCAAATACTGGTGTCCTAGACTGCATAACCAACTGCAAATATGATGGATCAACCTTTGAAATGAGGTTGTTGGGGGTTAAATGTTGGTTCACACCCCTTTAATTGTGGATGATGTCCTCAACCAAATTTTTTTATGGAATTGTAGATACTCTGACTGAATATAGTAGATATATGTAGTAGAAATGAATAGTAACATTAGAATTAATGAAAATACTATAGAATAATGTGACATGGGATTGTAGAAAATTAGTGTTTTCAGAGTCATTATATCATTGTTGATTTTTGAAAATGATAAATTATTGTAGCTCCATATAATTCAATCCACTAGTCACTATATCTCAAGGGATTTACTATGATGTTGGTGCACTGTACCATAATAGCTTAATTTTAACATTGTTTCATTAGTGACTTCATAAATCCTAGGATTGGATATTATCATAGTTTTGCATATATTATTTTGTGGAAATATATTGAAATTATTCCTATTAATGGATGTAAAATTTATTTTCAAACAAAGCATATTGATTTTACCCCTCTCTCTTATTTATATTTATTCTTTATTTTCATCATCTATAAACCATTATATCATTGTAACTTTTAATGTTTCCAAACATACATGGAATGATTGATGGAAAAAAATATTCACCATAAAGTATATTTATGACTATATCATACCATGAGAAATATTTTAGACGGTCATTCCAAGTAATATGTATTTTCATATTACCATATAAATAATTTCTTAACATATCATATGAAACACGCATTAATGAGTGAAATAATATATTAAAGATAACCTTATCAGATCATCAAAAACCATAACACTCCATGATGGTAATCAGATTGGGATAACACACTGTTATACATTGATGGGACATTATCCATCTGATATTTAGGTAAAATAAATTTCAACATACATGAAGGAATGATATATATATTTTATCCATTAATATAATAACATGACAAATTTAAAACAATTATAACAAATATATTACATTTACCACAAATATATATTCTATAAGACAATCATATTGTTTCTTCAGAAATGGTTTTATCAATGGATATGATACATTACATTGTATAACCACACAAATGATATTTACAACACCCATATCAATGGTCTCTCAAATGAGATTGTATTTACAATGGAATTAATTGGTACATATATGAGATATGTGATTCTCGGCCTATGAAATTGGACTATTGTTATTATAACATGGGTTAATTTATAACATGATACTAGGACCCTATCTATGTTTAGTAATGAACTTCATGATCTAGACAACTTACATTGCAATATTTGATGTAATAGTGTACTCTTTATTTTTTGTCGAGTCCACTATGGGTTATTAAACAAAGCTCATACAACTAATATTTATACTACTATGATATAACACAAATCTATATATATTTCATGGTATAACACCATGAGATTTTATAATATATTTATCATCAAATAAAATTTCTTCGATAACTTGTGATTCACACAAGACCATATCTAAATGAACTAAAATATATTATACCACTAAAATCAATTTGTGGAATTGGTGTGTACGAATTTGAATAACTGAATTATGAAAAATATTTTTGTCACATATTATTAATTAATATTAAATGGTTATCAATTGATTATAAATATAATTGAAATCATTTGAATGTAAAATATGTGTTTTTATAAATGAAATGTTTTAGGAACACACTGTGGATTATCATAAAAAAATAAATTAAAAACTATTTAATTTTTTAATTATATATATATATATATATATTTAATATACAAATTTAACATACATAAAATTGTTTTTCTAATCATGGGGATTGAATAAATCTAGAGTTTTTTCTTCAAAACTAATTTGTCAAAATTGTAGTTTTCATCATAACTTTCATGCCTATTTTAAAATAATTTCTTCCAATTATAGAAATTAAATTTTAAAAGTTGGATTCAAAATATTAAATATTGTGGATAAATTTTTTGAAATATTTATCTTAATATTTTGGTCATTATGAATCATATCCTTGGAAAATATTTTCACCTCATTGTGTGAAAAACATGTAAAATATTGTCAAAACATTGGGATAATTATTTGAATGTTCTCAAACCCATTCTATTATCCTAGTTTATGGTTTTATTATATATATACATGTTTCAAATTAATGGAAACATTATGGGATTTTTCATTAAATATGAACATTATTTTATTTTATGAAATGTATATATACAAAATGTCACTATCATGAATTAATTATCACAAATTTATTTCCATAAATATAAAATGAGTATAAGTTCAATTATGAATGTTTATTTTATGTAAAAAGTAAATTAATATATCATGGTAGTTTATTTTAAATTTTTATTGATGTAATAGTTACCTTAATGGATTATGTAAGGTTGGTAAAGTTTTTGTTAATATAACAAAATAATAAAATAATTTATTTTATAAATATTAAATGATATAAAAATTAGATGTATTCTTAGCTTAAGTGATTTTAATTGAGAAATATAACATATAAGGGATTATTTTCATAGTTTATATTTGAATTCACCTTCAACCTGGAATGCGGTAAATTCAAAATAAAATAAAATTTCATAAAATAAATTTAATGATATTTAATAATAAATAATGTTTTATTAAACGATTAAAATATTTTAAAAACCCTATCATTAGAATATGTAATTTGATATAGTTTAAAATATAAAACACAGTACACTTATTGGTCACTTATTCTTTAATGGTAACATTCTTAAACATTAATCTATAGAAAACATTGATATTGTAGTAATTTTCAAACTCATTAATAGAGGGGTTAAAATAAATAGATAAATGTGAAAACAACACAAAAACATGTGAAAAAAATATTTTATGATTTCATTTCAACTTATATACATCATTAATTGTAAATATAAAAATTTGATCATCATTAACCTATAAATTAAATTATATTAATTGCACACTATATTTAACTATAAGAGAGATACTCCCCTCAATTATAAAAAGGAACATCATATCCATCATTTTTCACAATATTTGAGCCTTATTGATTATAAAATAAATTCTATAATATCATATTAAATTACTTAATCACATCATATAGATTTTATATGTCCAAAAAACCATCCTTTTAAATCTTAATGTGTAATCCAAAGAAGGTAGAAAAACTAACTGGTATAACACATAACATAGTTTTTCCAATTTTATTCCCAATTATAACACCTATAAATATATGGTATTTATAATGAAATAATTAATGAAATATCTTAAAAATAATTCACTATTATTACAATAACGGATCATCCACTCTCAACCTTCTTTGTATCCATTGGGAAATGATAATGTCGCTCGTGTGTACTTATGGGCTTCCACATCCACGAAGCGATGTGATTCATTTTTCAATTATGTTTTACATGTTTAGAAATAATTATATTTTTAATGAATATTTATTATATATATTAAATAATAATTATTATATAAAGTATTATAATTGTTTATATATCTTTTTTTCTGTCCGTCAAAAATTGAAAACAATATTTATGCATATGTTTGTCCTACTATCTTTATGAATGGTGTAATAATTTTTTTGATCTACACCTTTGATAGATGATGGTAAATATATATAAAATTAATAAATATGATATTAATATAATGGAAAATATTCTGGATAATATGTAACAATTTTTAATAAATAACGACTAGGTCTGTCGAAACAAACCATATATGAAAAACGAAGAAGTTTCCACCCAATGATGTGATTTAAATAACTTATTTTTATTAAATGTGTGATAAGATGTAATATTAAAATCATATATAGTAGGATATATATTATTATTTTTAAATATAACATATATAATAATTATAAATTTATTATACATTAGCTTAAAATGTGTTTGAATAAATATGAGATTTAAGCTAGGTGTTTTATATTCCAATCCCATTTTAACTGGGATTTAATTTACTTAAATTTGTCTTGAGGAAATTATATGATCAATATTTCCTAAATCTATTTAAATTAATTTCATTTTTTTATAATGTAATTTTAAATTAATATTATCATTTCCCACTCTTTAGCATATAAAATGGCTATGAAAATTATTTTATGAAAAAATAGTTTTGTATTTCTTCTTTAGTCGGGAATCATTAACTTGCATGGAAATGTTTTCTCTAAAAACAATTCACGTTTTTTACCATTACACTATGAGTGTTTTAAAAATAATTAAACAATATTTTAAATTTAATGAACAAATTTCAAATCAATCATTTTATGATTTTTAGATCAAAGTAGTATTGATTTTTTTTTAAAAAAATTGAAATGAATCATTATATTAACATATACGGTTTGAAAAAAAATCCCACCATAATCCCTACTTAGTATTTTTTATATTAAATAAAAACAATCAATTTTTATTTTCATATAAAATGACAAATTTAATTACTTGGAAATAATGTATTAATATAAGTTATTTCTAACTGAAAACGATAATTTTTACTAATTAATATTACATTGATCTATTTAAAGAATATTTCATCTATGATAACATTTTTTTATGTTACATTTTATTTACTAAGGATATTATCAAATGATAACATTATTAATCTTTCTCTTTATGGTTTATTATTATTAAAATTACATATTTATATAACCTTCTTAATTTAAACAGGTTATATTTTGATGAAATATTTACAATTCTTTTTCTATTCCATGTGTAATGATATGATTATATGATGTATGTTTTTTTTATATTTTTGAATACATATATATATAGTTATAATTTAATAATAAGTGGAACTAAAATTTTATATCCCCTACCCCAGTTTGTAATGGATTATATCTCCTTATAAATATATAAGAAACTATTTATGACTCCTAATCCACTATATGAAATATATAGGGATACCTAATCCACATTGGTAATGATGTAGTGGTTCATGATCCATTATGTCATGAGAAGCATGTGTTGATTTCTGATCCTATATGATTTTTTTGTTTTTGTAGTTAGACTTGAAATAAAATTTTTTTTTCATACCTATGATGGTTATACACCTTCATGATATGATTTTATACTTCAGATATGAACTCATAGGTTATGGATGTTTTTAACGATATCTCACTCTTATTGTTTAATTATTTTGAAATGATAAGGTATTACGCCATGATTCAGGATTATGATCCATGATTCATTGGTTATGATCTTTTACATTTATTATATTGAACTCATAACGTTATTATTTTTTTATTCTTAAATATGATCATTGAGTTATATCTCCCATGTTAACCCAAACATACAATTTAAGCTCACCCATTATTACTATTCCTTTAATCATGTTATAAAGAAAGGTTTTATATAGGGTATGTCAAGAAGGGTATAATGTGTGAAAAACATTATAATGCATTATAAGGCCCTGAACATAAACATTACATAATATTTAGTTATGTCAAGAGTTCACATTAAAGATATTTTAAGGTTTAGGGTTTTAGAGAATTAGAACATATCTATTACAAAACTCAAATTTATAAAAGTTAAGAAAACTACTGCATTATAAATTTCATCCAAAAAATATGCATTTTAAAATTAAACATGATTTCATTTTCTTGATAAAAATCTTATTGACTTCTTCATTTATCTTAACCATCGTTTTACACTATGAATGCATTTTAATAACTCAAGATGAAAACCAAAAGATTATTAAGTGATATAAAGAAATTGGAATACGTTTGTCTATTAAAATTTATAAAACCATGAAATCATAAAATTTTTTAGAATCATTATAGAAATAATACATTAGATATGTATCATATGTCATCTATATCATATTACATTGTAGCCTTCACAACTACATAGGGAGTAACCATTATGGTTACGTTCAGAAAACACATCATAGTATATTACATAAATCTATCAATACTAGAAAAGGGGGCATTGAAGCCGCCCAGACTCGGGCGACCGCCATTGGCGGTCGCTAACCAACATAAAAAAATGGGGGTTTCTACGCCCCCCCCCCCCCCCCCCCCGCGCCCCCTCGACCTCGATCTCCCGATCGCCGCCCTTACCCCCTCCCTCCCTCGCCGCCCTCCCTCGCCGCCCTCCCCTCCCCCGTCGCCCGGCCTCCCCCGCCGCCCGGCCTCCCCCGCTGCCCGGCCTCCCCCGCCGCCTGGCCTCCCCCGCTGCCCGCCCTCCCCCACCGCCCGCCCTCCCTCGCCGCCTGCCCTCCGGCCTCCGGCCGCCGCCCTCCGCCCTCCGGCCTCTCGGCCCTCCCCCCCGCCCCGGACGGCACCTGCACCCCGGACAGCCCCCCCCCCCCCCCCTCGCGCACTCCGGACCGCCCCCCGTACCCCGGACAGCCTCCCCCCAGCGCAGTCCCGACCTCCCCCCGCACCCCGAACAGCCCCCCCTGCACTCGAACACCCCCCTCCGAACCCGGACAGCCCCCCCGCACCCCGGACAGCCCCCCCCCCCCCCCCCCGCACCCCGGACAGGCCCCCCGCACCCCGGACACCCCACCCCGCACCCCCGACAGCCCCCCTGCACCCTAGACAGCCCCCCTCCCCCCCCCCCGCACCCCGGACACCCCCACACCCCGAACACCCCTGCCCTCACCCCTGACAAGCCCCCGACACCCCGGACACCCCTCCCCACACCTCGGACACCCCCCCCCCCACGCTGCCCGTCCCCCGTCCCCTCACCGCCTCCTCTCCTCCAGCTCCCCGCCGCTGCCTCCGCCCGTCCCCTCCCTTGCCGCACCGCCTTTGGCTCCGGCTCCCCTTCGCTGCCTCCTCTCCCTCGCAGCACCGCCTTCGGAGCAAACGTGCTCCGAAAGACCTGAAAGCGCACGGGAACGATAGAAATATTATTCCTGGGATGCAGGAGGAGGCCGCACGTCCATCGGACGTGTGGTGCACATGGCACGTCCGATTGTGTCCTTTTCAGCAGCGCGGCGCGCGCTGAAATGGGGCGTTGGGGGGTCAAAACAACCCGAACGACCTCCGAATGCCACGACACCATAAGACAACATCCGGGGCGTGAATTGTGAAATGGTCGGCCAGACGACACCTCATTCGGAGGTGTCATGTGACTGCGGCGGCCAGAAACGCGTTTCAGGCGCCATTAAACACCAAAACGGCGTGCGGCGGTCCCATTCGGAGAAAACGTGCTCCGAAAGACCTGAAACCGCACGGAACGATAGAAATATTATTCCTGAGATGCAGGAGGAGGCAGCACATCCAGCGGACATCCGGTGCGCGTGGCACGTCCGATTGTGTCCTTTTCAGCAGCGCGATGCGCGCTGAAATGGTGCGTTGGGGGGTCAAAACCACCCGAACGACCTCCGAATACCACGAAACCGTACGAAAACATCAGGGGCGTGAATTGTGAAATGGTTGGTCAGACGGCACCTCATTCGGAGGTGCCGTTTGACCGCGGCGGCGGGAAATACGTTTCCGGCGCCATTAAACACCAAAACGGCGTGCGGCGGTCCCATTCTGAGCAAACATGCTCCGAAAGACCTGAAACCGCCCGGGAAAGATAGAAATATTATTCCTGAGATGCAGGAGGAGCCCGCACGTCCATCGGGAGGGTGGTGCGAGCGACACGTCCGATTGTGTCCTTTTCAGCAGCGCGGCGCGCGCTAAAATGGCGCGTTGGGGGGGGGGGGGGGGGTCAAAACCACCCGAACGACCTCCGAATGCCACGAAACCGTACTACAACATCCGGGGCGTGAATTTTGAAATGGTCGGCCAGACGACAATTCATTCGGAGTTGCCGTTTGACCGCGGCGGCTAGAAACGCGTTACCGGTGCCATAAAACACCAAAACGGCATGCGGCGGTCCCATTCGGAGCAAACGTGCTCATAAAGACCTGAAACCGCACGGGAACGATAGAAATATTATTCCTGAGATGCAGAAGGATGCCGCACATCCATAGGACGTGCGGTGCGCGCGGCACGTCCGATTGTGTCCTTTTCAGCAGCGCGGCACGCGCTGAAATGGCGCGTTGGGGGGTCAAAACCACCCGAACGACCTCCGAATGCCACAAAACCGTACGACAATATCCGGGGCGTGAATTGTGAAAAGGTCGGCCAGAGGGCACCTCATTCGGAGGTTCCGTGTGACCACGGCGGCCGGAAACTCGTTTCCGGCGCCATTAAACACCAAAACGGCGTGCGGCGGTCCCATTTGGAACAAACGTGCTCCGAAAGACCTGAAACCGCACGGGAATGATAGAAATACTATTCCTGAGATGCAGGAGGAGGCCGCACGTCCATCGGACGTGCGGTGCACACAGAACGTCCGATTGTGTCCTTTTCAGCAGCGCGGCGCGCGCTGAAATGGCACGTTGGGGGGTCAAAACCACCCGAACGACCTCCGAATGCCACGAAACCGTACGTCAACATCCGGGGCGTGAATTGTGAAATGGTCGGCGAGACGGCACCTCATTCGGAGGTGCCGTGTGACCGCGGCGGCCGGAAACGCGTTTCGGGCGCCATTAAACACCAAAACGGCGTGCGACGGTCCCATTTGGAGCAAACGTGCTCCGAAAGACCTGAAACCGCACGGGAATGATAGAAATATTATTCCTGAGATGCAGGAGGAGGCATCATGTCCAGCGGACATGCGGTACGCATGGCACGTCCGATTGTGTCCTTTTCAGCAGCGCGGCGCGCGCTAAAATGGCGCATTGGGGGGTCAAAACCACCCGAACGACCTCCGAATGCCACGAAACCTTACGACAACATCTGGGGCGTGAATTTTGAAATTTTTCGCTAGACAGCACCTAATTCGGAGGTACCGTTTGACCGCGGCGGCCGGAAACGCATTTCTGGCGCCCTAAAACACCAAAACGGCGTGCGGCGGTCCAATTCGGAGCAAATGTGCTCCGAACGACCTGAAACCGCACGGGAACGATAGAAATATTATTCCTGAGATGCAGGAGGAGGCCGCACGTCCATCGGACGTGTGGTGCGGATGGCACGTCCGATTGTGTCCTTTTCAGCAGTGCGGCGCGCGCTGAAATGGCGCGTTGGGTGGTCAAAACCACTCGAACAACCTCCGAATGCCACGAAACCGTACGACAACATCCGGGGCGTGAATTGTGAAATGTTCGGCCAGACGGCACCTCATTCGAAGGTGCCGTGTGACCGCGGTGGCCGGAAACGCGTTTCCGGCGCCATAAAACACCAAAACGGCGTGTGGCGGTCCCATTCGGAGCAAACGTGCTCCGAAAGACCTGAAACCACATGGAAACGATAGAAATATTATTTCTGAGATGCAGGAGGAGGCAGCACGTCCAGCGGACGTGCGGTGCGAGCGGCACATCCGATTGTGTCCTTTTCAGCAGCGCGGCGCGCGCTGAAATGGCGCGTTGGGGGGTCAAAACCCCCCGAACGACCTCTGAATGCCCCGAAACCATACGACAATATCCGGTTTGTGAATTGTGAAATGGCGGCCAGACGACACCTCATTCGGAGGTGCCGTGTGACCGCGGCGGCCGGAAACGCGTTTCCGGCGGCATAAAACACCAAAATGGCGTGCAGCGGTCCAATTCGGAGCAAACGTGCTCCGAACGACCTGAAACCACACGGGAACGATAGAAATATTATTCCTGAGATGCAGGAGGAGGCCACACATCTAACGGACATGCGGTGCGCGCGACACGTCCGATAGTGTCTTTTTCAGCAGCGCGACGCGCGCTGAAATGGCGCGTTGGGGGGTCAAAACCACCCGAATGACCTCCGAATGTCACGAAACCGTACGAAAACATCCGGGGCGTGAATTGTGAAATTTTCGGCCAGACGGAACCTCATTCGGAAGTGTCGTCTGACCGCGGCGGCCGGAAACGCGTTTCGGGCGCCATTAAACACCAAAACGGCGTGCGGCGGTCCTATTCTGAGAAAACGTGCTCTGAAAGACCTGAAAGTGCACAGGAATGATAGAAATATTATTCCTGAGATGTAGGAGTAGGCAGCACGTCCAGCGGACGCGCGGTGCGCGTGGCACGTCCGATTGTGTCATTTTCAGCAGCGCGGCACGCGCTGAAATGGCGCGTTGGGGGGTCAAAACAACCCGAACGACCTCCGAATACCACAAAACCGTACGAAAACATCTGGGGAGTGAATTTTGAAATGGTCGGCCAGACGGCACCTCATTCGGAGGTGCCGTTTGACCGCGGCGGCCGGAAACGCGTTTCCGGCGCCCTAAAACACCAAAATGGCGTGCGGCGGTCCAATTCGGAGCAAACGTGCTCCGAACGACCTGAAACCGCACGGGAACAATAGAAATATTATTACTGAGATGCAGGAGGAGGTCACACGTCCATCGGACGTGCGGTGCATGCGGCACGTCTGATTGTGTCCTTTTAAGCAGCGCGGCGCGCGCTGAAATGGCGCGTTGGGGGGTCAAAACCACCCGAACGACCTCTGAATGCCACCGAACCGTACGACAACATCCGGGTGTGAATTGTGAAATGTTCGGCCATACGGCACCTCATTCGGAGGTTCCGTTTGACCGCGGCGGCCGGAAACGCGTTTCTGGCGCCATAAAACACCAAAACGGCGTGCAGCGGTCCCATTTGGAGCAAACGTGCTCCGAAAGACCTGAAATGAGATTATTTCTTGAATCGAAGTTTTTAAATTATTATAGCACAGTGATTTGATATTATATATACATTATATATATATTAAAACATTTAAAATATATTATATATATATATTTAAAATATTGTATTTAATCGTATATATATGAATATTTATATATATATATATATATATATATTCAATTCAATTAAAAAAAAATTTAACATATTTTTTTAGACTAGCGACGGCCATTGGCGGTCGCTGAAAGCCTCTAGCGACGAGGCAACAGTGACCGCCAATGGCGGTCGCTGAGCGGCCGCTAAAGGCTAGATTTTCAGTAGTGTATTCAGATATCATTTATTTCAAAACTCTATCTCATTACCCAATGCGTTGGGGAGCTTTTATGGGCTCACCCTACCTCAGTTTTTCACAGAACCACCCATTTACATAAACGATGCCCAAAAACCATGACATAATCATAACACATAAAACATGAATAATGGAAAAAGCACATTTCCATATTGAAACAATGAAATATTATTACAAGTTATTGATATAAACAAGACATTTAGAAACCAATTTCAATATAAAAATTCAAAAAAAAGGTAATGTGAAATTTATTTTCTTTTGAAAGCATTATAACTTATAAAGGATTATAATTACCAAATAATGGTCATATAGGTGGAAAGGTAGTTGTCACAGAAATGTTTAGAAAATAATATTACATTTAGTAAAATAATTTGTATAAAAAAGATTCAATTTGAAAAATATTGAATGAAATGAAAAATAAATGTAGTTGAATATACAATTTATAAAATTTTGTGGTTTATATAATCACATAATGTCTCAATGAAAGGATATTGAGACGAAGTCCCTTACCGTGAGTTTGACACATCATATTAAATCTTTATATTCCAAAATAATAAACCTAGATTAATTGTAAATTTCCTATGAATCATTTTCTTGTTTATTATTACTTTTCTATCACATAACACCATGTTTTAAAAGATACCTTTTTATTTAAGATCATGTTAAATGTTTTGTCAATATTTGATACTCTAGTCGAAAACGAACATGGTATGATGTCACTAGTCTATATGGTAATAAGAAAAAAAAATATAGACTAATATTAATGATATAATTATAATTTTTATTTGTAAATTATAAATATAAATAATTCAATGATGTGTGGTTTTGAAAAATAAACTACATTATAATCATAGAAAATGTAATCCATGAATACTCATGGGTAAAAATTTCATATAATAATTGATCATTATAAAAAGAATTTAATTATAAATTTGTCATTCCATAAAGATCATAACATAATTAATATCATATGATTCATTTGTATATACTTATATATATCGTACAAGTGAAATAATGAATAAAAATGAGTAACTTCACATCATTTAGGTGATAGTTAACACGTAATCACGAACGATGTTATCATTTTTTTCAAATGAAATGTAAGAATGTAATTCATAAAATATTATCATAAAATTATTAATATGTCCTTAATATTTAATTTTAACATTAATTCCATTAAAATAACCAATCTTGATATACGATTATGAAAAACGAATTAGATCAGTTTGTGGAGGTGATAGTTCACACATATGCACGAACGATTAATTATTTTCTCATTTTATGGAAGTGGAGATGGATTTACGTGATGTTATTAAAATAATAAAATATCAATATATTTAGGATACTATATTTGTTATCTCATAATGATTGGAGGATAATTTAATGATGTGGAAGAAGATATAAAATTGTAATACATAATGAAAACAATATATATTATTCTGTTGATCACCCTAGAAGATCACATTAACAATTAAAATAAGGGGTTTCTAAAAAACCAGGGAATTAAGAATGTGTGGAAGGATTTTAGGAAGTGTTTTGGGGTGATATTGTCCAACTAAAATGTTTTATGAAGTGTGATTATTATATATGAGCGGGAACGTCTTTATTAGATGTGGGGGCTAGAGAACTCTTAATGTATTAAATTAATATAAAATAATTTTTCAGTCCAAAAGAATTAAAAGAGTTGTATATTGATGGTAACATTATTATATTTCAAAATCCTCTCATACAATAAATTTTATACTTGTACTGATTTAATTTTGAACCTTATCATTTCAATTTACCCCTATTTATTCTCTTTTATGTTTGACATTTTAACAATTAATAGGTAATAAATTTAACTTATATAAGGTAAATTTCATAGAAATGTGTAATCAGCGAACATCTATACCATATAATATAAATGATTTATATTTAAAATTTTATTATTATTTTATAATAATTTTATAAGTTCTTAAAAATATCAATCACGTCATTTTTTACAATATTAACTTTATTGAATATAAATAAAATGTAACAAAAAGATAACTTCAATCCAATTCATTGAATAGTATTATAACATGTCTTAGTCACCTATAAAATTCGTGGATGACATAAATTATGTCAAATAATATTTATTTTAATATTTATAATATCATTTATCTTATTTTTTCATTAATAAGGCAATCACTGCATAATCATTTTTGTAATAAATACAGTTATTTATTTAATTTCTTAAAAATATAAATAAATTTTAATGAAGTAGGTAATTTTTTTAAATGTCCAATTATTATTTACGGTCTTAGATATCACTTGTATACTCCCATATTAAAGTTATCTTATTAATAATAGTCATTTTCATGATAATTTTTCTTTTATATTATATTAAAAGTTATAAATGTCATAATAACACCCAAGTGGCCATTAAAGGTCAAATTCTTTTCCCAAGTGTTTTATTGGCCATCCATAAATCATCCACTAAGATTATTACAAGTGTAATGATAGTTTTATTTTATTATATCATTATGTTTACCCATATTTACCTCATTTACCCTTTAATAGTGGTAAATATAATACTAATGTTACTAAACAAGAAAATTTATTTTGGTCATGTAAAAAGTCATTTTCACAATTATTAAAACTATGTAAGTCGGTTTTGGAAAATTAAATGAAAATAAGTAGAGGAAATCAATTTATAATTAATCCCTTTGTTAGAATGAGTAATCTAGTTTTTAAAAAGTAAAACTCATAAAATGATTGACATGTGTTTATATATAATTTCAAAGTGAAATTATATTTAATCTATAATATTTGAGAAAATGTTAAAAACATAATATATTAATAGTGTAAAACCAATTCAAATGAATATATAAAAATACAAAAATAATATAAAAAATATTGTTTTTAATTAAAATGTAGTATATTTCACTATTCATTTAAATTTGAATTTTATCAGAAAAATACAAAAAATTTCAACCAAAGTAAATTTCGTTGTCCTAAATCCAAATAAAATGATTATTTTGGACATATAAAACATATATTAGTGAAAAAAACTATATTTGAAAGATCAAATGGTTGTTTAAGTTCCTTCTAAAAATAGTACAGTATTTTATCCTTAAAATTGGATTTTTTACAATTTTAAGCCTCAAAAATTTATTAGAAGAAAGTGAAATTTTATAAAATACATGTGTAAAGATAATATAGTTATTTATATTAATTCTCATTTGTACAATGTCGTGGAATTATCTATCATTTAAAATAATAATATAAAAAATATATAATTATTCGATAGAACTCAGTATTTTGTTCAACATAACATTTCCAAAAAACCCATGGTTTCATGTTAGGTATGCTATAAAAAATAGAATCCCCTTTTCAATAAAATTAATATTTAATTAATAAATATTTATAGATATGAAATTTTATTGTTCTATAATTACCTAGGATGTTACATCCTTCCACCCCTTTTGAAAATTGAGTTCTCACAATTTTATGCACTTATCAAATAAGTGGGGGTATTTACATGTAATAAAATTTTCATATTATCTTGATCCCTATTAAACCATATTTTTATTCCATAAGTCCTTAACTTGATGCATAAACATATTCCTCAACACTTACTCAATTTGGTTAAGAATCTAGACTGGAAATTCCACATAATAAAGATTCTCTTCAAACTAAACTAATTCTTGATTTAAAACGTGAGATAGATCTGAATAATAATTTACAAACATTGAATCATGAAAAAACGGTTTTCAATGAATAAAATAGGATTCAAAGACACAATGTAGATAACTGATCCAACTATCTGTAGAATTTTATTTGTTCTAATGAACCACGAATGAAAATTTCCCTTCTAACCAAAATGCATCACACTTTTCCATAGAGAAACATTGATAAAGAAATGATCACATAAATTTGAAGAAATATCCTTCCTCCAGTTATATGAGAATTCATTTCTAGATTGTCTTAGATGTCATCATTTGTTTCTAAATCAACTAAGATTTTTCTTCAATATCATATACAAATTACTATCCCATCAACTTTTATTCCCATAATTTATCCCAAAAATAATATGTTCAACCATGCTTTCTATATAATTCATCAAATTGTGCTATATGTATACTATAATGAAAAATATTTTTATAATAAAAATCAAACAAAGAAATAAGTTTATCCCACCTTCCTTGGGAATACATTGGAAAAGAACATAGTATATCTTACAAGGTCGGAATTGTTTGTTCTAACTGCCCATCACATTGAAGATGAAATGATATAATAAAATTTAATTTCGTTCCCAATATCATTTTATTTTATTTTGAAATGTTATAAGTGAACAAGGTATTATGATTAGATACAATGGAAATGGTAACAATAGGTATCGTGAATATCAATTTATGATATAATTGAGAATGTCGATATACAGACAATGATTCTTGAATTGGAAAAAACTTAAAATATTTACTCAATATCACTAGAGTAACTCAGATTGCAATGTTACCTTGATATGTCTTTGGTAATCACACTATGAGATCAATTGACATATTTTCCAACTTCTAATATGGTACTATGAAATGATGAAGCAACCCTTTCAAAAATATATAATTTTTTATAACATTTTGACTGGTCAAACTCTTCTTAGTATAGTCAACAATATCTCTTTTCAATCCATCCTACTAGCAATACATCTGAATATCATTGTACATCTTAATACCTACATGATGAATTCAAAATAGGGAACTATGAGCTTCACATAACAAATCTTTCTTCAACTATGAATCATAAGTCACTTATAATACCTTTCTGAATATCAAAACACAATCATTTTCAATGTTAAATTAAAAAAAATAACCTTTGAAGAAATTATAAATATTTAATAAAATTCACTATCTTCCTTTTGCACTTTCTTAATTATTTTTTATAAAGATGATTTCCCTAAAACCTGAAAAAATTTAATAATTTCCTATAACAATGACTTAAATTTCAATTTTTATCCAATCATTAAACAGAGTGTCATGTTCCAAATGTAACATGGTTAATGTATCAATAGTTCTTTAACTTATAGCATCATCCACTATGTTTTCTTTTCTTTGAGGTTAATGAATTGTGAAATAAAATTCCATGATTAGTTCCATCTATCTTCTCCCTCTGATGTTTAATTCATTATGAGTCAATATTTACACCATAAATTTTTAGTCAGTATATATTTCACAATTTATACCATATAGATGTCGCATTGAATGTTGTAATGTAAAAAATCAGCAGTTAATTCAAATAATTTCTGGGTTAATTTAACTCAATTTTATTCAAGTGAAATGAAGAAAACCCAATTACTTAATCGTTATTCATTAGGACTCTACCACGTTATTTCAACAGAGCATCACAATAGATTAAAAATTTACCATTTATGGTAGGAATTTCCAAAACATGAGCATTCAACAAACCACTTTTCTATTTCTAAAATAGTCATCACAATGTTTTGTGCAGATGAACATAACACATTTTCATGTTAATATAGTTAGTGGGATAGATTAATGTGTAAAATATTCAACAAACCTCTGTTAAAAACCTCATAAACCGAAAGAAATATGAATCTTAGTCATATTTGTTGGTCCATTCCATTCATTAATAAATTTTTTTAGAATGGTGAATAGTTATGCTATGTTTAGAAATAATGTGAACAAGGAATAAAATTTATTGTAACCAAAACTCACACATGATGAATTTACCACACCATTACATTTTTTGTGGTATGAAACGAAACCATTAAATGACATTCATACTACTATTTAATGTAATAATATACAAATATATCATCACTATAAACAACCAAAAACCTATCAAAGAACTCATGAAATATTCTATCCATAATATCCCTAAATATAGAAGTTGAATTAGTTAACCTGTACGGTATGACTAAAAATTCATAATGGTTATATCGAGTACAAAATGTAGTAATTGGAATGTCTGGATCCATTTCATTCAACTGATGATACCCTGACCTCTTGTTAGCCTTTGAAAAATATTATTCTCAATGGAGGTTATCAAACATATCCTCGGTCTGTGGAAAATGATACTTTTTTTAAATAATTATGTTACTAAAATTTCTATAATCCATGAAAATTTTCATTAAACCATATTTAGTATTTATCAAACTAGACAAGAGCACCCCATAGTGATGTCCTAGGTAGAATGAAATATTTATCTATTATCTCCTACAATTGATTCTTTGACTTCAAAAGTTCATTATGAGCCATTGGATAAGGGGGTTTTGAAATTGGATTTTCATATGGAAATATGTCGACAAAAACATCCACTTCTTGATTAGGTATAGAACAAGAAAACGCATCCGAAAAAACATCAATATACTCATATACCAGTGGAACAACATTAATCTGAATAATTCCTCTATTTCCAAAAATACGTGCAATGTAACATTAATTTCAATGTTTAAATAGTTTCTCAGCTTTCTTATATGATATCAATGATAGGAATTCATTCTTAAACACATATTGAAATTCATTCAAAAAAGACTCTTCTTTTTCTCTATAATAAATCTTAATATGTTAAAGAAAAATCAAATCCATACCTAGAATGGAATCAAACTCTAATCGAGAAAAAACAATATAGTTTTTATATAGATTTATTCAAAAGAAAAGGACAAAAAATTCATATCATATCTTTTTAAATAAACATCGCTCCTTTTGTTTTTACATTATGTTTTTTATTCATTTCATCAGGTGAAATTTCTAATTAACCAGAAAATTTACTAGAAATAAAAAAACGTGTAGTCCCAGAATCAAACAACACATTATCATAATATGAATAAACAAACAATGTAATTGATTCCACTTCATTTTAATGGACGAAATCTATTTATGTATTTGAAAAGTATGTGTCCACACCATTCTTCTTATAGTATGGCTACTTCAAATCTTTAAAATTATTAATCAGAAACTTGTTTTTATAATGACATATCTCATTACATTTTAATCATTTCGATGTTAGTATATCAGGTTTTGTAATACCATTTCCATTTTAATGAAATTACAAGCCTTATGCACACTTTTACAACATCATAATCACTTACCAGAATTCAAAAAGAATTACACCCTATTATTTTTACCATAATTTTTAAATACTATATACGTTATTTTCATACCATCAAAATTGTTTGAATATTTTTTCCCTTTGGTCTACCATCTAGACCTCTTATTCGGCTTATTGTCAAAGTAAACATGATGATCGGAAAACTCCATTTCAAACTTCATCCCATATAAGACAATTTTTTCATAACATTTGAATTTATTATGATCCAATGGCCTTCGATACATTATATTTAATATTATGTAAAAAAGAGTGATTTTACTTTAAAGATCCCAGATAAAATTTTGAGCATACAATTCCATTAATGTGAATTTATATATGTATGTACTCAATGATTCATCCTCCTTCCTTAATTCCATGAATGGTTTTTCCATTCAATTTTGAATGACCATATGAAAATGTTTCTCAATAAACATAAACATGAATTCAACCCAATCACAAGAATCATGTTCCTCACAGACTCTGATATTTATTAACATAAACCACAATTTATTGTATTCTCCATCAAAATTGTAAACAAAAATACTTACATTTTAATTGTTTGAACACCCCATGGAATAAAAAATCATCTCTAGGGATTTAATACAATATTTAGCTAGCACAAGATCAGATGATCCTTAGTGAGATAGATGAAATTACCAGAGGAAATTATCCCTGACTGACATGTTCCTCTATTCTTATGATATCTCATTTCATGCATGGATATCACCACCATTTATAGCCTAAGTCAACTGTTCAATCACATGAACATACTATTCAGTTCTAATTCTGATAATCATAGGATGTTGAATTGGAAGGTTGTTTTCATCTGGTTGTTGTCCTAACACATCTAACCTATTTATTCAATTGTAATCCATTTTCAACAGACATATATTAGATCAAGAAACATAATAATCTTCAAATTCAATATCTTTTAAATTTTACCATAATGTAAAGATAATTCATAGATATTCTATTATAAATATATTAAACCTTAAATTTATCTGTACTATACTATGATACCAGCTATAGGGCCCCGAACGTAATAATTACATTATCTTGGGTTAAGTAAAGTGTTCACATTGTGGATCTTTTCGGGTTCAGTGTTTTATTGATTTAAGATATAGCTATTATTGAACAACTACAATTTATATTAATTGTATATAATTACAATAAAATCAATTTTTTCAACAATATAAAACTTTTAAAAGTAAACATGATTTCATTTTCATGATATTTTTTTAATTCTTCCTTTCAATAACCCAACCTTATATCCTTTGAAAACAATTTAAAAACCTAGGATGATAACAAAAATATTAGTAAGGGATATAAAATATGGAAGGAATATGATAGTCAATGAACAATTGTAAACCCTTGAATTTGTAAAAATCATGAAAAAATACATAACAATCATAAATCATTAATGTAACATGTGGCATCCATAACATAAATACTTCTTAGCTTTCTCATCTACATATAATCATTATCTTATATTTATTCATTCATTTAGAAAAGGGAGAAACAATACAATGTAGAGAAAAAATATAAAACCAAGGGATAACAAGGACCTATGGAGGCCTAAAATAATACAGGCCATGGGAATTCTACATGATAAGGTCATCCCTTTCACTTAAATGTGTTCATATTATAGAAGTAGGTAACATTATAGTCTTGTATCACCAGAGAATTAATCTGGTCTTAATCATTTTTTCTTTATCCCCAGGGTTTCTTACATTTATAATGCTAAGCATACTTTGGAATTTTCAGATTTTATATACTATAGAATAATGGACAACATATTTGTTTCACAAGGAGTTGATAGGAACCATGGAGTCTATTTTTTTATTCTAAGATGAGAATGTATACTTAATGGTAGAATGTGTGTCCAATGAACAACAAATTTTATTGTTCCTGCAAATAATAGTAGCGGCTGAGATGAGCTGTAAAATAAATTATGAATGACCCCTTGTAATCATGGACCACGCCTCAACCTCTAATGGTTCCCAAATTGCAGAAACTATCAATATTTAAACTCAGGCCCACAACGGGTGTATGTAATCAAACATATATATTTATTTGACTATTACTGCAAGGATGAGTGTCTTATGGACAATTATGATGTAGAGGGAATGTTGGGGCTTCACATAAGATGCTGAGAAGGCAGATCATGTCAATAAGACTCATTTTTTGTATAGTGATGGATTCCTTTATTGAATGGATTCCCTTATTTAATTCATAGTTTCAAGACTTCTATAGTCACTGACAAGAAGCATTAAAGATGATGGTTATCTCCATCTTCTCCACACCCTTTTCACCAATGCCGTGAAACCAATTGTCCATGAAGGGTGAATCAATAATAGATGCATATGAGAAGGGTATAAACATTCGAATGAAAATTCATGCGTCACACACCCAATAAAACTCATAAAAAATAGGACAATTAAAATTTCCCTGTGGGTTTTAGCAGGAAAAACGAGAAAATGGAAATGCCCCATCACTTAATGTTGTCATCTGTAGGAACTATACTATTTCATACACTCAAGTGAGAAAATTATATATTTTAGGTAACCTTTTGGACAAAAATATATTCTTCCATCAGTCACCATGATCTTGGTGTGTAAATGACTGGATAATGTTTTTAGTATTGATGGATCTTTAGTATAAGGGGGTGAACATGCATCTGTTTGTCTCTATGTTGATTTTAATAACGTTAAAGAGACTTATTTTTTATGTATTTAGGAATTCCATAATGATTTTTGGGTGGATTCTTGGCTCCCTCAAATATATGTTTGCAGAATGGAATCATGGGAATCCAATAGTTACACCGTCCCAGTTCTGGTTCCAAAAAGAGAGGTCACTTGTTTCTAAGATCTTGTAAGTGATAGTTTGAGGTTCTGAAACAAGGATAGATAAAATAGAAACAAGAGGGGATGACAGACATTCCATAAAATGTGAACATATAGTGGAATTTCTATTATGGACTTCTTCTGTATGATACATTGATTATTTATTTACCATTCCATTTTACTATGCATGCAGTCAAGGGTGTCAGCCAGACATCGAACATTGATCCCCCCTTTATTGGTGGGCCTTGTCATGTTATTATAGGAGTACTAGTGAAGTTTTACTTCTATAAGGGTCTTCTATATAAAGCATTCCTAAATCTAGTCATGGTTACAAACTAATACTATCAGGCCATTGATGTAGGAAAGGGCATGCACCAATGTATCCAGTAAAATACAGTTATCCAACACAATCTAACCCCCAAAGGATAAGAATTTATTTTTTTTGATTTGAGGACCCTACTTACGATAACCAGATAATGTGATCAATGTCAAATATGTAAATCCTACCTGATGAGATGGGGTTTCCCAAATAATCCATGGTAATTCTTCTTATTTTAAGGTTTAGGAGGTGACATACGGAGATTTCCCAGCTAAGGGAACATCTATTATAAATTAATAATTTTTTCATTGATTCATTAATAGATTTGCTACTCCTTGAGTTTTAATCCTTTAACAATTTAAAAAATCATCTAGTAGACTGTGTATTGGTGTTCACAAAGATCACTTTGTTATCTAAAAACAATACATGGGAGATTATGGGATGTAGGAGGTTCCTGATGTATGAGAGAATTTATCCATTTCTGACTATTTTTTTGATAAGGCCACTAAGGATATCATGAGTGACAATGAATATTAATGAAGCGATGGGATCTTATTACATTTGTTCATGAGTAAACTTAATGAATCCATATGTTTTTCCAATAAAATAGAATACTATCCAGGATGATATGAAGCATGAAAAAATGATATCGGTCACCTTGGTGGGAGAAGCCCATAATTGAAAGCACCACGCTGATGATGCTCCACTCGACTCTATCGTACACTTTACCAAAATATAGCTTGATATCTATTTTGTATCCATGGGTCTTCTTGATGATATATCCTATCATATCATGGGACAAATCAATATCCCCATGAATTGATCAACCCTACACAAAGATGTGTTGTTCCATGGACACCCACCTAGGAAGATCAAAAAACTAACATTGAGTTTATGTGGATAACCAAAATTATATAAAGGAATTTTCACATGCTAATCATCCAATAATGGATAATGGAGGTGGGATTTCTGGGTTTGGGAATGAGAACAAAATTGGTGGTGTAGGAATCTCTCAGAAGGATACATCCCTAAATGATTTCTTATATGGACTTAGTTATATCCCCCTTCACTACATACTATGAGTTCTTATAGAATGAACCAGGGAATCCATCCGGTCCAAGAGAACTATATTCAATAAGGTTCATCATAGCATATAAAATATTTGACTCCTTAGTTATGGAACATAGTGACATATTATCTTGGAGTGAAACTTGACTGGGAATAATTTCTAGAATCCCCTCATTCTTATATAGGTAGCAATTATCCATGCATGAGTCAAGGCCTGTAAGAAGGTTTTTTATGACGGTGTGATCTAATTCTTAAATGACACCTGCATCATTAATTTATAATCCATCCTCATTAAAATGTTTTGGACATATTGGGATATTATTCTACTTAATACATTTATGGGTGAAGGTAGTGTAACTGTCACACTCACTAAGCCATATGATCCTCAAATTCTACCTCACTAACCATTATTTTTTAATGAATGTAGAAAAATGTTTTTTATTTTTATGGATATAAAAAACCTAATCACAATAATCCCCTTCAATGATATTCTCATGAGTATTGATTCCATTCATTATAGTTTCCATGTACCTATGAATGGTGTGTAGGTTTTTAGTGTATTCCATAATGTACATTTTGAGCTGCTTGAGAATTGTTTTCATAGAAGTCAAGGTATTCGCCAATTTATGCATATTATATGACTCAATGATCATTTTATGGAATCTAGGTATGCTAATATATTTATGATAAAATATGAAACCATAATGGTTTTCCAGGACAAAAGATAAGGAAACTAGGAGTGGAGAGTGGTCTGATATCCCACAAACAAGATGCTTGACCATGGTGTTGGAGAAAGAAGATTTGGTATTCATGTTTGATAGGTACTGGTCCAAGAGGAACCAGGACCAATGACTTACTCGATGGTTATTCCACCTCGTGAAGTAGTCAATGAGGAAATCATATCATCGAGTCCTTTTCCTTCCATGAAATTCACAAAATACATGCTGGCCTTCTTGGGAAAAGATCCCCTACATTTCTTTTCCTCTGGGTCGATGATGACGTTGATGTCACCTCCAACAATACAGGGTGCATTTACAGTATAAAAATCATTGAGATCACTCTATTATATTTCACTTCTATGAGTGTCACAAAATCCATATTCCAAGGAAACAAGGAAGGATATGTTTCCACTTTTCTGTATAAAAGTGATAAACTGATCGCCATGCTGAATTAAATCAAATAAATGACAATGATGTAAAAATATCGATAATTACCAGTAGGAGGGATTAGTATACATGCATCCATAAAGATTAATCTTTCAGGAAACGTCTTCAATTCTAGTGTGAATTTGTTTATGTTCAAGGACAATGATAATCAAGGCTTTGTGTTTGTAGATTTTAGGGGATAGTAAATACATTATGGCACAGGCTCTGATGCCACGAGAATTGCATATGATCACCAAACTCAATTGATAATGATCACCTCGACATCGACACCAAATATATTGCCCTATTTTAATGAGATTTTATTCTCTACATTAACATTTTTAACTCCCCTCTAGTGCACATACATATAATTTTTTAAGGGTTAGAGGCTAGGGATGAGGGGAGGGCCGGGGGTAGGTAGGGTCTTTACTCCGAGCACTATGGAGATAGTGTGAGGAAAAACATTTATTGTCAAGAACATTGTATAGGGAGGTATTCCCTCAAGTTGGGTGGTGTTGGATGTTGGATGCGTCCAGGATCCATCAATCGGAGGACCCTATAAGAGAAAACCCTCAATAATTTCTTGATCTTGGATAGAGTACGGGGTGGGGGAGGAAAAAGACAGGGGATAAAAGATAGAGGAATTAGGGGATACACCGTCAGGCCCCTCACTCAATAGGACCCAAGGAGTATCATGAAGTTAAGGAAATAGGGGGAAGGGGGACCAACATAAAGGGGGGGCATCTGTGTGGAGAGGATACCAAATCCATCCAGTGCTCCACCGTATACATATACATGGAATGTTAAGGACCAAGACCCAAAATAGAAGAAGTAGCAAGAGATGCTACTGGTATAGTAAGATCAGAAATAGCCTCCACCTACATGCCTTTAATAAGAGTAGGCCACTACATGACCCTATGAGGGCCAACCTAGGAGGAATGACGCATGATGCCTTAGTGGCTCTTTATGCCCACCTACAAAGAGTGGCCCTGGAGAAGACAGTTGGAGAAATACGTCAAATTGACGTGGTGGAAGATATCCTGATTCCTATAAAAAGAGTCTCACACCTGAAGAGAGATACTCTCTCATAGGGGTTGAGAGATTTGCATTTATACATAGATGGAGGTTGTAGGGATATCTGTAACCATCTGATGTTATTAGGTGAGTAGAGGAAACTACATAGGGAAATAGGCTTTCTCTATTCGTGTGATAACTATCCACATACACCATCTGGATTGAAAAATTTTAGGCATTTTATCTCATCAAATGAAGTCCCTATATCATTTCCTCGGGCTCTAGAGTCCTTCAATCCATGATCTTCTTTTGTTCCCAATGATCATGGGATCACACAGTCCCTTGTGGCTCATCCCTTGTTGATTCCTCATATGGTACTTCTTTCAAGAATTCCATGTTCAGAATGATGATTGAACCTTCCAAGTCTTTCTTCTTGGAATTATCATTCCCACTACCAATTTTCTCACCAGAAAGCTCTTGAAAATCCTTTCATGTACTTTCATCAGCCTTTGCGAAGGTAGTGGTTTCCCTCAAATAGACACTTGTGGAAATTTTTGGTCACAAAAGTCCTCTGTTTTCAATAATTAAATGATTCATCAACATATGGTGTTACTTGTTCCAGTGAGGATCTCAAATATCCATAGTAACTCCCTCTGTATGGTTCTAGGATCAGATTCTATGTTTTTGACTCTTGGGGAAAAGCCCCACACTGGATGGGATGATGGCTACATAGGTTAGGAGAGTCCTTATCATTTAACTCCTTCATAATACCCAATGCATTTTAGCCAATCATTAGTTCAACCACCATTATTTTATAGTGGAACCACCCATTTACATAAAAAATTCACAAGAACCATAACTTAATAATAGCACATAAAACATGCATAAAGGAAAAATAACATTTCATTATTTCAATAATAAGATAAAATTTCAAGATATTATTATAATAAATCTATTGTAAAACCCATTTTAAATACAAAAAATATATAAAATGGGAATATGGTATTTATATTTATTTTAAAAACATTACATCTTGTATACAAATCCAAATACCAAATAATGGTCATGGTGGTGGAAACTCATTATCTCCTAATATGGTAAAAAATATTCATTTTTCTATTAGTAAAATACATCATATAATAATTATTCATTTTGATAATATTTGAATGAAACATAATGTAAAAGGTCTTTAATATACATATTATTAAAGAATGTTTTGTATATTATCAAAATATGCTTCAATGAATAGATATTGAAATGATGTTCAAATACCGTGAGTTCAACTCATCATATATAATATTTATATTCCAGAATAATAATCATAGATTAATTTATAAATTCATGTGAATCAATTTCAAGGTTATTATTACTTTTTTATCACTTATTGCCATGTTATAAAAATTATATTATTTTTTATGTTCATATTAAATGTTTCATTGATATTCGGTACATGAGTTGAAAATTAACATGATAGGACGTTACTAGTCCATGTGGTCATAATTACATCCATTATGGAATAATATTCATGATATTATTATAATTTTTATACATAAATTATACATTTATATTAAAAAATTATGTGTGTTTAATAAAATGAAAAACATTATAATCATGGCGATGATATGTTGTACGCACACATAAATAATGGTTTCAAATTTTCAATGACCATTATGGAAGGAATTAATGTATTATTTGATATTTCCAGAATGATCATAAAATCATTAATATAATATATATAATTTACATATACATATAAATATAAAATATATATATATATCATATAATTGATATAATGAATAAAAACAACTATCATCACTTCTTTGAGTTGACCGTTCACATGAACACATGAATGGCGTTATCATTTTAGTGAACATGGAATGTAAGAATGTAATTGATATATTACTATCTTATAATTATTAATATGTAATGAATAAATAATAAGAATTTTAATTCCAATATTTTAACCAGTCTTAATAGATGGTTATGAAAAACTAATTAGTTCGGTATGTGGAGGTGAAAGTTCACATGTATGCACAAACAATTAATTTAATTCCCTTTAGATAGAAGTAGAGATTTATTTAGGTGATGATTTTTACATAATAACATATCAATCTATTTAGGATACAAGAGTTATTTTCTTATAATGTTTGGGGGATTCATGAAGGAATTTGAAGAAGAAACAATATTGAAATATATATAGAAAACTATACCCATGCTTCGGATTATCACCATTAAAAAACACCTTAACAATTCAAATATGGGTGTTTTTTCTTAAAATAAGTGCTAAAATGGGTAGGTATTTTAGAAAGTGTTATGAGTAGATCTTGGATGATAAAAATGGTTCTTCATTTTTGATTATTAGAGATGTGTGGGTACCTTTTTATGTGATATGGGAGGGGAACCCTTGGAAGCACATAAAATATTATGTTAATAAAAATTCATTTTTTATAAAACTAGACTACATATTGTGATATGTCTATGATAAGATGATTATAGTCTAAAATAGACTACTATAATAACTATTATACATCTCTTTATTTTATTTTAAACCTTATCTTTTCAATTTAACATTAATTATTCCCTTTTTATTTTAACATTTTAAATATTATAAGGCTATAAATTTTTAATTTGTTTTTTCGACTTTCAATAAATGGATATATAATGAAATTTTAAAACTTTTCATATAATCTATTTAAGGTTTTTTAAATATTTAAAAATTTATTGGTTTTATAAAATACTAATTCTGCCATTTTTGACCGTATAGAGTATCTAGAATTTAAAGGCAACCAAATAGAGGGATAACTTAGAAAAAAATTATTTAAAATCATTATAATATGTAAAAAAACCTATAAATTTATTATGAAATAAATTATGTTATATAATATATATTTTAATATTAATAAATTCATTTATTGGAATCATCATTATTAAGGCTCCCATTGCATCATCATAGTGTCACGATTATATCACATTATTTAATGTATAAAATTATAAATAAAATATCAGGATATAAGTAATATTTTTAGATTTTTAATTAATATTTATTGTCAAATATCTCACTTATATTACCCCATATTAATTAGTTTTGGTAATTCAAGTCATGATTATGATGCTTTTTCCATTCCTTTAAATTAAAAGTTATAAATTTTATTTTTCACATTTATGTGGCTTACATATTCCACATATACGTCCTAGGGATTGTATTGGCCGTCAATAAATAATTAAATAATATTATAACTATTATTATGGTTGTTTTAAACTATTATAATATTATTTTTACCCATATTTATCTGATTTACCCTTTAATGTTGGTAAATAAAATACCAAAGTTACAACTCACCAAAAAAATTTCTAATATTATTAAATCAAATTTTTCATAATGATTTCATCCATGTATGTATGTTTTTGAAAATTCCATTTAATGAAGTGGAAAGAAATAAATTTTAAATTAATCATGTTGTTTGGATGATAAAACATGCTTCTAAAATGCAAATCCATCAAAATATTATCATGTGTCCATATCAACATTCATTGTGAAATTACATCCAATGACAAAAACTTTATTATATTATAGTATAATAATATTAATATATTTTAAAACATATTCAAATAATAATATAAAAATAAAAATATATTTGAAAAAATGTAGTTTCGAACTGACCTTCTAAAATTTATTACAATAAATTAACAAGATTTAATAAACTTGTTTTAAACTAATATTGTTAGTTTCATTCATTCTCAAAAATATAATGTCTATAATTAACTACTGTTTAAAATAATAATACAAACAATGTATTATTGTTTTGTAGAACTCAGTCTTATTTGCAACATATGATTTCGGGAATACCGGTTGGTGCATGATTGGTATGTTATGAGACATAACATCAACTTTTAAGTAAAATTAATTTAAAATTCATAAATATTAATTCATATGAATTGCATTTTTTTTGTAATTTCATGGGTTGTTATAGGTCTGTTTATGAACGTACCTAAATAATATGAAATACGAATGTTCTGGTAATATAGAGATTATGTGGTTTACCACTATGATTATTGTTTCTCACATTATGATTTCTAATCTTATTCAAATGATGGAACCCAAAGGAACTGTGTTAATGCTGGATGTGATAAAAATGAAATTATTTACCTCATGAGCAACCAAATGATATGTTAACATAAATATATACTCTCATCGCTATTCCTATATAACTTTCTAAAGTTAGGAATTTTGATGACCATCCGAACTTACAATAGAGAGAAAAAAAATTTGGGCCCTTTATTTGGAAACATCCACCATCTTTTAGTGGGTTATCTGGTCCACTAATTGCCAATAAAAAGATAAATACACCTGAAATGATATTTTATGTTCTCTAGAGTTTGGAATATGAAAATCCTTTTTTGGATCTTCAACATTTGGTTGGTAAAGAAGATAAATGGCTTACTCTAATTAATAAATCGTGTAAATGGGATGAAAATTACTCAATAGACTAGGATGATATTAAGATATTATTTTTAAATAAGTACATTTGCAATATGATTCGTATAAAAATAGAGAAGAATTAATTGATTTAATGTAGAATGACGATGCATCAGTTAGTATATGTGATTAATTGTTTACCATACTTGTAATGCACACTTATGGTATTATCATATATCTTGAATGTGAGGTTGATCTATTAATTAGTGGGTTAAAACAAATTATTCAACGGGAGTTATCCATAAAAGAGTTCAGTAGCTATGAAGATATTTTTAGATTTGTTATCAAGGTGGAATAAATATTGGAGTTATATATAAATCATATAGATTTGATATGAAAATAAATATGGTATTCAATTTAAAATATACAAACCATGGGGATAAGAATAATATAATTCCCTAATACACTATGAGTAGAAGGTTATATAGTGGAAATCATATTATTGAGACTAGAAAATGATTTATATGTTGAATGGAATGAAATCATGTAATCAAATTATAATGTGAATAGAAGAAAATGATAGCTAATGAATGAGAATAATCAAAAAATAATTCCCCACTAACAGTCTAGTGTTTCCAGTGGAAGAATTATAGTCATTATTCAAACATGTGGTCAAATATGAAGGTTGGTGATAATGTTTCATTTGAATTTTCTTTTAATCCTAGATATAATGGGAAATATTATTTCATCACTATTTCTGATGTGGGGTTTCAAAAAATTTCGTAGAAAGGTAAACTTACAATCCAAAATTTTACATTTAATGTATTATTTTATTCTAGATCTACCAACACATTAATTTCTATAGTATTTTATAAAGGTTATCATAATTCCAACAGAAAAATTAGATGATGAAATAATATTGAAAACTTATATAGGTATGATGATTGCATCAAAAGCCTATAATTCTTTTATAATTTTCATTTATGGTAATGTGATTCATGTAAATTTCATTATCCCCCCTACTGAATTTTATTTTATATTTGGAATGAATTGAATTTCATTAAATAAATTTCATATCAATTACTAAGGAAGAGAAGTGATGTTTGTTATTCAGAACCATAATATGATCCAATATAAGATTGATTATAAATACGAACATCCAATTGAAATAAAATTCATTAGATGTGCCTTGATACTTATTCAATATTGTTTTTTATCTCAGATATTCTATGGGGTCAGTATTGTATAATATTTTGTTGATATTTTCTTTAGTAACTCATTAATCTCTATTTAAACCATGATTTTGAGTTTTAAATAGAACACATACCTTATGGTACACCAATTTTAGTTAATCCTTGTAAAATAATCCAAATTGAATAGTAAGAATTAGGAAGCAACTCCAAGAGATTAATAATAAGGCATTCAATCAGATAACATTATCACCATGTGTTGTACCTATTCTTTTTTTAAACAATAATGATGGATAAATGATACTCTATATTGATTATTTAGAATATAACAAAATCCAAAACATGAATAAATATATCATACATTTTATTAATAATTTATTAGATTAATTGTGAAGAGATCAAAATTTGTCCAAGGTTTATCAATGATTTTGGTATTATTAGTAATTTGTAATAAGTGATGTCATTACCAAGAAGGATTTCATACAAGCTGGACAGTATTTGAATTTATAATGATGTAATTTTATCTTACTAATTACCCCAACAACATTTTAGATTTAATTAATTATGCCTTTATATATTAACATTTTTATTTATTTTAAGTCCTTATAAATGAAAATAAAATATATTTGAATTGAAAATATGTGCATTATGGTCACTTTACTATTTCAATGAATTCCCTTTAGAAGGAGAATTAAAATGGAAAATACACAATTTAATAATTTTGTCTATATATAGATTAATTTTTGGGTCATATAATCTCAAATGATTGTATATTAGTGGATCCATCAAAGACATAAGTTATTGAACAATGGCCCAGTCTATCCATTATGGAATAGATAATTATTATTTTTGTAGACCATTTCTCACCTGGATCCTGACACTAGGTGCATCCCCTCTATTTAAGGTTTTTTTATACCATTCTTCTATACATATTCATGTTTCATATCCACATATGGTTTTTGACGCTATTGCTTTCTATTCCACACTCTTGTCTCTTCTTCCTTTGACTTCAGGTTCTTCATCTCCTTCCCCTACAATGTGAATTTTAGTTTTCTATATCGAAGCTTGTGTTATACTATTTTTTTTCTATCGATTTAGGGTAGGATTTGGCATCCTTTCTCTCCGTTATGTCTCGATATGTGTCCTATGACAGGATTTGATGGTTGTGGGATGGATTTTCTCCATTTTTTGGTTTTCAGATGGTGCATCATCTTCGAATTCGTATGTTGATTCACCATTATTCTTCTCCCTCATTTTACCTCCTGATCTGGACACCCCTTAATAATTCTATTTTCGTGCTCTATTGGTGTATACAATGTGGATTCATTCTAGGTGGTGGAAATTTGATTCAAGGGGTTCATCAAGTGCCTTCATCGAAAGATGAACCATTATTTATGGAAACATCATGGATCCTTTATGTTGTTGTGGCAAAAAATCATTGTATGGTTTTCTGGATTCAACTGAGATTTTTTGGAAGCCTCTATTGGAGGTTTGAAGTCTATCTTACTCATCATTTTGGTATTGTCTAATAGAATTCAAAGAATATGGATAATGATTCATGTGGTGTATGTTTATTTTTTTATGTTTTTTTTCTGCCTTTTTATTTTTTTCTTGTGAAACTCAATGGTTGTTTCATTGTAGAATTGTTTTTGGGTATTTTATGTTGTTTCATTTAATTTGGTTGGTAGTTCTAGTTTTTTCATGATTTGTTGGGTGGTTAGCCACTAAAAATATATGGTTGTTTTGAAAATCATCATCATCTATTTTTCATTCTTTTTGGAGGTATGTGTACCTTGATTTGATTTTGTATGATCATCTTGGTTTTGAGTTTTGATGAATCATGTTTACATGTTACGATTTATTTACAAGAATTGTCGAGGGCAACACTTGATTGAGAGATAGACGCACTGGCATCTATTTTATGGCCCTCCTTCCATATTTTTGTGTGTGTGCGAGGGGTGATCTGCCTAATTATGCTTCTAATGTTGTGAAACATCATTGAAGAGGTTACAAAACTCTGGACCATTTTTACTGTTGCTTTATGATTTTGGGGGGTTATAAAACCCTTTAGTCATCCTTTTTTACTTTTTATTCCATTTTTCCACATTTTTTATCCACAGATTTTGTCTTTATTGGCAATTTCCATTGTGTTTTAATGGGATACCTCTTCACCAATTTTCAAAAGATGATGTCATATTTAATTATCGATAAATGGGGCTTTCCCTCCATCTTGTTTAAAAAAATGTGATCATTCTTTTTCTTTTTTTGTAAGGATATTATCAATGAATTCGATAGAATTATTAATAACGTGAAATAATTTAACAATGTAAACTCAGTAGGGCGACATGTTACTTTAAATATATAGATTTCTTGAAAATTTGATTTAATTGATGAGAATTTTATGATACACCCCTGTAATTTCTGCCACCATGAAGTAAAGAAGGATTTATGATCTTCAGTAATTCTTAAAAAAAGGGAATGAAATTTATCCTTATATATAATGATATGGAGATATCATATATGTCATTTGAAATGATGGTTCATTGTAAGAATTACTGAACACATTATATTAATTTAGCAATTGTTTTTTTTGTTTAAAATATTTGGGGGAATAATATTTATGGTGAAGGCATGAAAAATATATTGATCGTAAAATTATAATGTTTATATCCACTAAGAAATGGAGAAGTATGAGGTAAGTAATATAGTATGTGTGGATTATAGGTTATGATTTTTCAATAAAATAACACCCTAGGAAAGGGAAAACGATAGACGATGCTCATTGTCAAATGAATAATGCATGATTATTTAAGAAGAGGATAAATAAAGATCAATTATTTCTAGAATAATAAATGAAGAATCTATAAATCTTAATGTAATGGGGGATATATTATATTTATCAAATTATTTTCCAACCATCTATTCATGTGATGGTTAAAGTGGCATAAAAGGAAGATATAGAGCTATAAAGGAAGGTGAAGATAATTCCTTAGGTGAAACATTATTTTAATGGAATGATTAGATTCATGAACCGTGTACGTGTCCCATCAATACCAAAACTGAATTAGGGGATATTGGATGAAATTAATGGACTATAACAATCTATTCATCATGGAGGAGCAATGATGTTTTGATATCTATAATAGTATTTCTGGTGGGATAAATGAAGTGAGAGTTGTAACGTTTGTATCTCAATTCATGGAATGATAACATGTTAAGGCTAATAGATAAAAGTCAAAGTGGATGTTCCAACCATTACCTATACCAGAATGGATCCATGCTAATTTCTAGTTCTGGTCACTACTTCTTTATTTTCATCAATTCTCTACTCACTATGTTCTTCAATTTTATTTAATTAAATGCTTCTTATATACATATAGTTTTATCTCTATTTGTTTATAAACTTATTATTTATTTAATTCAATAATGAAATTCCATATAGAAATAGAAAAATTAAAAATATTTGAAATATCGGTATTGAGAATCTATGTAATGGGTTTTTCATTAGTGTAAACTTTTGGATATTTAATTTTGAAATATTTTTTGGGAAAAATGATATTTGTATTGAATGATAAAGCTCAAACCTGAGAAATTTTCTATTTGAATCATTTTCTTAGATGATTCCCTGGAGTTTTTTTAAAAAATAAAAAATAAACAGACTTTATTTTTTAAATAAATTACATTTTAAAAAATTTGAAAAAATTATAAAATATTTAAAGAAAAGATTATACGTTGAAGAATAACCATGAAACAATAGAGTTAAAAAATTATTTAAATTTTTTAAAATGAAATATTGGAAAACTCAATTTGGACTTTGAAATAGAATATTTTGAAAAAATAGAAATTAAAAAAATAGATTTAATAATAACTTGAAACATGAATTTTCTGGAATCGGTGGATGAATAAATACCTTTGAAAGATATATATGTTTTTAAATTTAAATATATATATATTTATCTAAGAAACCATAAAATACCCCAAGGATATGAGCATAAATCAGGACTTATTCATAAATTACCTAAACGTTAAATGATGTAAAGAGAGGAACTATATAAGCACATAAGAGTGTTTCAAATGGTGTTAATCATTATTAACCCATGAGATGTTATTGAGGAATATATTAATTTTTGAGAACTCCATTTATATAATGATTTGGAAAATAATGATTGGTTTTAATACTCCTTATTCAATTTCATAGGGAATTGGTACCAAATGAAAATAACTTTATATGAAAAAAATATCCCATCCTCTAGGACTACCTGATATAGAAATGATATTTTTTGGATGGTTTTGTTTCAGGAGGAGAATATAGATGACTATTTCTATAGTTTTCAAAAGTTTTGTAATAACCCCGACACCAGTAGCCCAGATTCTGAAGTTATTTTATTTCAATGGAAATGATACAAGAGACCACACCACCAAGGATTCATCAGATTTCTAGTATTGAAGAACTATGTACATACATGGTTTCAATACTACATTTTTAAATAAAAAATAAACAAAAAAAATTAAAATAAACTTATTCTTTGAAACTTATTCAAATACAACTTCTTCAAAACTCAGGAAAGAGAAAAAATGAAAGGGTGAGATCAAATTCTCAGTAAGGTTTAAATGAATCTATAATAATTCAATCAAAGTCTGTAAGGACAATATTAATGGAAATGTAAATAATTGAAAAACAAATGACATAAATATAATAAGAATAAAAATGCATCAATAGATTTATTTCATAATGAAAATATCATGGAATGTAATAATTAAATAATGAAGGAAGAGAATGATTAATTTGGACTTCATGTATCTAAAACATGAACCATTTAAAATATCTATATGGTATAAGTCCATGGGTAGAAACCCATTTTATTTTTTATAGAAACAGAAATCGGGGATTTGCCTCTAATTTTCTTGTCTCATTTGACCGATGGATGAATCGAAGAGAAATATATAACTGGGCCCACATATAACTACACATCCAAAGAATTTTTCACATATATATTTTAACACATGAATAATGTGACATGTCAAAATATATATATTGAGTAGAAAATAATAATTTATCAATATTTCACTAAAAGTTAAAAAAATAAAGAAAAAACAATATGAAAATATTGGTATAAAATTAAGAAAATAATATCCATGGTACATTAAATATGAATATTTATCGAATTCATCATTGGATGATTTCAATAAAAAAATGGTTGTAAACAAACCCAAAAAATAAGGAATAAGTGGTGGATAAGGCACAAACCAAAGGAATATCAAAATTATTCCTATAATATAATTGATTGAAGTCATATATGGACATTCAAAAGAAAAAATAAAAATAAATCATGATAAATGATGTAAAAAAATATGAAAAAATGTAAAAGTGGTGTTTAAAAAACATTAATAAAATGAGGCACTTTTGTGTGGATTAAGGAAAATATTAAAGAGTCATTAAAATAGAAAATGAATTAATGATTAAATAAAAACAAATATAATTATGAATGTTTTTCATGAAAAATGACTGATTTTATTAAAATAATTTAATCATTAATCAATAATCATGACTCTTGATAATTTTTTTAAAATCCATAATTTTGATATGACCGAGCATAATTATTAGGAGGAATAGAGGTTGAAATCTTATAAAAAATGTATTTCCCTATAAAAAAAATAAAAATTGATATATTTACATATTTATGGAACATAAAAATATAATCTATGAGAATTAAATAATAATAATTAATAATTACATTTGGGTAACGAGGGATGAAACATAATATGAATGAAAAATGTAGGTTTTTGGATAATCCCTTACCATATATCTGAATGTGTTGTGCACATGTATTTAAAATCCATTACAAATAAATTTGATTTATTCATAATTTTATTAATAACAAATTAATCATATATTTTATTTTTCATAAATGTATTAATTAAATTGATGACTTTTTGTTGATTTATAAGATTCAATTATTTAATTTGAGAGTATTCATTTCCTATGTTTTTGTGATTGGTTCACATGTATACATCTACGAAAGATCATGTAAAATGGCAATAGGTATCCAAAATTGAAATTAAATGTTTATAAATGAACATATTAGATACATAATGATATTATAAAATTATTCTTCCATATATGAGTATGATTCATCAGATAAAAAATTAATTATAATAATTTAGATTATTTTGGAATTTTTTGATCATCATGAATTAGTTTTGTCCTGTGAATTATAATTATGTACATATAATGGTTCAAAATCATTAAATATATTTTCATAAATATATTATAATCTTTTATAACCATAAAAATTAGTTTATGACCTACCTCAAAGGAATAATTAAAAAATAAAAACTCATTATGCTTGAATGTGATAAATAAATACCACATGGATGATGTTTTAATTTTTAGAATAAAAAGGGGAAGAGAGGATAAATGATAGTTGATATTCCATTAAAATAATAACATTAAAAAACATAAAATATACTACAATTATCATGTTACTTTTTCCATTTAGTTCAGGGGAGGATAAGAATAAGAAATAAATAAAAATAAAATATAATAAATAGAAAGGTACGGATTAAGGTTTTTACCACATGACCTCTTCTACATGAGATCCAATTTAAGGTAATTGGGAATAAAATTTTTATTATACTAGAATAAACATGACATGGGTAGATAATTAGAGATAAATTAGATAGAAATTATATAGGTTTCAAGGATCTGTAGGATTAAGTTAAATGGTGTTTATCGGTGATATTTATAGTTTATGGGGTTAGTTTTTTTGGTAAATCTTTTATGTAGTTTATTATTTTTATTCATTACTATGAATATTATGTATTCCCATGAATAAATACTGTAAATAGATAAGATGGGTTCATGATTCTGGTTCATACATCCTTATATAATAAATATATAATGTATTTAACAAATAATGCTTATATACTTTAAATTATGGTATTTCACAGTTCCCCAAAATTCTAATATTTTAGAGAAATCACTAAAAAATCACCCTAACCATTTTTTACATGTATAAATCCAAAATTAACACCATTTTATGTGAATAAATTTTCTAAAAATGATATATTTAATTTTTATTTAAAATCATCATATTTTAAAAAAATTATTGATTTTAAAATTATAACCAATTTTGTGTCACATAAAAATTAATTGTATTATTCTGGAATTATCTTATAATTAAATAAATGAATTTATGATACTATTTTAACAAAATATATTTAATATTTAATAATTATTTTAATTTTAAAATTTTTGGTAAACATTTATATTTAAAAAAAATACAAAGTTAATTTATCATTTTTAAAATATATATTTACTTATACAATGATATAATAATCTCATTTTTTCTTTTATAAGATGAAATAATTTTAGTTAAACATTCAAAGGTGTGTTTAGTATTTTATACGACAGATTAATATTCATAATGGTCACATTAATATTCCAATGATCATGTTAATATTTAATAGGGTATCATGGTACATTTATGTAACATAAATTATAGAATAAATTGGATTTATTTAAGAATATGCATATCATAAAATATTGTGATGTTATATTGTTCCAACCTAAAATTTCAACCTCAAAATATATCAAAATATACCCTTCTAAATATATGAGTGTGGTTATTGTTCATATCATTCTCATGTTCCTACTTTTTTTAATCCATTTTATGGTTTCTATAAATAAAGTTTTCCCATTGAGTCATCTAATTTCTAAATTCATTATCTCTTATGCCAAGAATATCGATAGGCTATTCAATGTAATACAAATCATGTTTGACTTATATTTCATCATTCTTGAGTACTTTCATTGGGTCAATCATGTACTTTTTAAAAAATTATATGTGGAAACCACCATGAACCATTGAGAGACTAGGTGGAATTTCTAAACACTAATATAGATATCCAATTATTTCTATATTTTCAAACAGTCTAACATATATGTGTTTCAATTTCCCTTTTTTACTAAGCCTTACAACTCTATTCTGTAGAGATAATTTTATAAATACCTGATCTTGCACTTGAATTTCCAAATCCATTCTCTAGTTGTCACTATAACTTATTTTCTTACTCTACGATGATTTAATAAGATATTATGTAGGGGTAACATTTGACATTGTCTCTTAAATATGCATGGGTCATATATGTTTCCTCTCAACAATTTTATCCCAAAAAGTTGGAGTACAACATATCTATCCATATAATGCTTCTTTATAGTTCCATTTGTATACTATATTGAAAATATTATTGTAAGAAAATTATACCAAAGTTAATACTGATCCCACATACCTTGAATGTCAAGTGATATTTATATTTACATGTCTTCTAATATATCAATATTCCTTTCAAATAGTATATTTGTTTGAGTGTGATAGGATGGACTCAAATGAATCTCATTATCCTAAGCCTTTAGATGAAATTTCATGAAATTTAATGTTAACAGAGGATCTTGATCGGATTCAATCGATAGAGGATCACCATGAATTCTTACAACATCATTATTATAGTTTCATTATTAATGTTTAAGAGCTAAATCATATTTTATTGTAATAAAATGATTTGAGTTAGAATGATGATCAATAATAACCCATATCACATCATTGCTTCTTTGGTTTCCTTGGTAGTCAGATAAAAAATTCCATCATAATGTCTAACCAATTCCACATTGGAATAGTTAGAGGTTGCATATCATTACTAGGATACTGTCTCTCCGCTTTAATTTGTTAAAAAAGATATATATGGACACATAGTCAAGAAATTCCCACTTCATATTATCCAACTGAATGAATTCCTTCATATCACTATACATTATTGTACTGTCATGGTGTATTGAAAATTTGATCTTGGAGAATCATATAATAGTTACCTTTTTTATAATAGGTAATTATAGAACACATAACCTATTTCAAAATTGCATAACTCTATCCTCATACATAGATAGTATCAATCATCCATCCATAATGGCTTTAATTTCCTTTTGAAAGTTATTCTAATAGGATTGATATATATTTATCTTCTCCAGTAAATAATGATTAACAATCATTTAAATAAATTGTGTTGTTTCGAATTCTTTTACAATTGCATTTACTATATTTTCTATATCCATGAACATAAAATCATTATCCATTCATATTATGTCAGAAATCCATGATATTTTCTGCATAATTCATTAGATACCTATTTATCATGTGTGGTTGTGTATTACGAAATTATATTCTATGAGTAATTAAATAAATCATATTTTCATTATAATTATTTATTTTTTTGTAATGATTTAATTCAAACTCTTATGATCTATATATCATATGTATTTCACCATAATGATAGTGTCATCATATCATTAGAGAAAAGATTATGGGTTTAAACTCAACATCATGAGTTTGATAATTTGTTTCAGGAGTCATCAATTACATTAATGAATATGAAATTACTCTATCTGTATGCATAAAGAAAATACCCCCATCCATTATTTGATGAATAAATGTATATCACAAACTCATAATATCATGAAGGAAGAGTCTAAATCAGATCATTGACAAATCATCTAATAAATTCTTAAAAAAAATTCATATTAATTAAACTATACCAACATAACCCTTTTACATATGAGCTTGGTTTATGATTTAGAAAATAAACCTAAATTCTGAATGAAACTCCAATAATAACCTACTAATATAATGAAACTATTTACCTTAGTTATGTTCATTTTTGTAGGACATTTTTACATTTTATTTATCAACAATGGATCAAATGTTATTCAATAATTAGATAAATTATAGCCATGAAAATAAACTATTTTATTCCTGAACTAAAACTTTCTACACATCCCATATGACTCTTTTATTTCTAAGAGTCTTCAGAAAACTCTAAATGTTGTTATAATTGTCCTCATATATTTTTATATACACCATGATATCATCTATAAATATAAAAAATATCAATATTTTCCTTGAATAATCTATTCATTAGATCCATAAAAATAGAGGGTTCATTGGTCTATCTAAATGATAGTTTTGAAAACTCGTAATGTCTATACCTAGTTCCAAATTCTATCTTTATAATATATTACTTTTTTAAATGCCATTGATGACATTAAAAATAAAGGTAATTGTTTGAAAATAATATATCTTTAAATATTTGATCAGATAAATCATTAATGCGAGGTATAACATACATATTATTTATTATAATAGAATTGATATCTATATAGTCAATACAAAGAATCATGGATTCTTTTTTTATTCTTTTCAAATAGAGCATGGGTTCCCCATTGAGAAAAACTAGGTCAAATTAATACCTTATTACTCAAATCCTTCAATTATTTCTTAATCTCCACTAATTCCATAATGTCCATCCTACAAGGATTCATTGATATTGGTCTTGAATCAATGATTAAATCAATATGAAAACCAACATCATGATCTCGGGTGTGTCCATGAATGTCCACAAAAAATGCATAAATTTATTCAATAAAATGGTACATCATCAACATGAAGATTACATTCCATATCCCGATATGTTTTTTCTATATTCTACCCTAATATTTTGGTTTAAAAAACTTATCATGGTCTGACCTAGATAAGAATATAATGATAATATATCTACTATAATGATATTGGATTATATATCTTCCTCAAAAATCATTATTTAATACTTATTTAAATATATTTTTGAATCACCTTTTGAATGCCAGTAAATTCCAAGGATTATATCCAAATCAACAATTGGAATGACGATATGGTTAGAAAGTAAAGAACATTTATGTGCCATAATTGGGAAACCCAACACATATTTATTGAAATAATACTTCAATTAATAGTTTTTATTATTAAATCCCTTATTTAATAAAAATGGAAATATCTAATTTTCTTGTAAAACTAGGTAGATATAAAAGAGTGAGATAATACAGAATAAAATAAAGCATTGGATAAATTTGAAGATATGATTAATGTGTATTCCACCACATAATTTGAAACATCTAATTTAACAGTATTGTTCACATAAGCTTGGCCATCTTCCAATGAACTCTTATAAGGTAGATTCCCTTGACAATTGGGATATTTATATGAATAATTCCACATTTAATTGTAGTAGAAACATTGAACATGATTGATATGTTTCTTTGTATTTCATTTATTAGCTTTATGACTTCATTCTCTGTACTTATAAGAAACTCCCATTCCATTCATGAATTTCCCAAGATTATTCAATCTATATTTATGGAATAATTGAAAATGATTAATTCCCTTATTCTTTTTTGATGATTTAGCATTTTGATGGTTATCAGAGTACTAATTATTCTCTTTTTTTCCTTTAAAATATAGGATCTTTAAAATACCTTCTCCATTTTGATGGAAGATAATACTATTTAATCATGTGATTAAAATTATTGAGATTCCCTTCGGATACATAGATGAATACTATCAATGAAAGTATTAATATTATCTTCTGAATTACACATGGAACCTATAGAATATTTTTCTTGTCTTTTGAATATAGCCTTATACTCTACAACACTCTCTACTTCCCTTTAATTTATGCTATAGTATGTTATCTAAATTTATGTTTTCTTCTCAGGAATGAAGTATAATTCAATAAATGTTTCTTCAAAATTACCCAATTTCATATATTACATTTCATCTTCACTTTTACTAATTTGGATCATCGACCACCATTGATCATAATCTCTGTTGAGAAAATATTCTACTACAACTGACTTTTCATTTTCATTGCATATTAAGGAAATAAATTTCTTTTCCTGGGACATGATCCCTTGCTTAGGTACCATTATATTAGTATTCCCAAAAGAATATGTTGTCTTATGTCTCATGAAATTATTCATTATAGTTCTTTTATTGTTATTCATTATAACCAGAGTAAGCTGTCCTGATATGGTCAAGATCTTCTCTTCTCCAATACAATCCTGCTTTACGTTCCTAGTGGGGAAATATATACATCATCTTCAGGTACATATTCTATTTCTTTCACTAGATTATATATATAAATAATGGAACTCATTAAGTTATCATATGTTCTTCATGATTATTGATACAAAAATTCACTATAACAAATTTTTATAATTCTAATTTTTATTTAACATATTATTTTCAAGGGTTTTACTAAAATAGATATTACACTAACTACATCAACCCAGAAACCAGTTGCTCAGAGTTGATGGTTATTTTTTAAGAATTTTAAAGAAACAAGAGACAATATATCCTATGGATGACCAATATATTCATTTAGAAGAACTAGATTCATACAATAATTCTTTATTATATTGATAATTAAATGCTAAACATTACAAATGAAAATAAACATCTTCTTAGACACATATTAAAATATTTATTCGTCTAATTTTGTGGAATGAAAAAAACATTAAAAGGTGAGATAAAATTATCAGTAAGGGTAACATGAATTGATAATAAATGAATCAATTTCATTATTTCATAATCATTTAAATAACTGAATAAACACATTCCATTAATAAACTATGAATAGAAATATATCCCTATATTGTTTTAATAGTGAAAATATTTTGGAAATAAATATCTACGTAATAAATGGAGAAAATTATTATTTTGAAAATCATGTACTAGAACATTATCCATCAAACCATCAGATAGTTTATCTTAATGTGAAGAGACCTATCATATTCTTCTTGGAAATAAACATGATGGATTTTTTGCAATATGTTTTGTCTCATGAGACATTTTTATGTCGAAATGAGCTATATATAACCAATCACACACATCACTACTTGTAAAAATTATAATTTATACATAGATTTAAATACATGATCTACATGACTTATCAAAATATCTGTATTGAGTCTTAAATACTAATTTATTAATATTTCAATAGTTACATCAACATTCAAGGAAAGACACCAAGTGGAAATAGTTTTATAACACCAATTCAATAATCACATGAATGATATTTAAAATATAGATATTTAATGAAATCTTCAATTGATTTTGATCATATATAAAAAGAAAATATGCATACACCACACATAAGGAATACATGTTGAATATAGAATACCTAAAGAGAATAATAAAAATATTTCTATTAAATAATGGATTTAAATCATACTATAAAATTCACAAGTAAAAATAATCCTAAATTATGAAAAATATTGATAAAATAAATTAGATACAAGTAAAATTATTGTATAGTAAACAAAAAAATTAGACACCTTAGTGCTAGTAAAGGAAAATGTTAGGATTCATCAAAATTGAAAATGAATAATTTATTATATAAAACCAGAAGGTATCATTGATAGTTTTTTATGATAAAATATGTGATTATATAAAAATAATGGGGGACTAAAAGAGATTTAGTATGATACTTGAATGTGGGTATGAAAACAGAATGTTCCCTTTAACCGGTCTTGCATACTAATATGAATTGAGGAAGGGAACTTATAAAACATGTTTTTAACCATCAATAAAAGATGAATTGAGCTAGTTACATATCTTCATAGGATAAAAATAATTTAGGATGAGAATATAGGAATAATTAATAATAAAATTCATGTAAAGAGGGTGAATTAGTAACCCAAAAAATGGAGGTTCATGGAGAATCGCTTATCAAACATATAAAGGTGTTCTATAATTGTACTTAATTTCCAAGATAATGATATTATATAAATGTATAGTTTAATTAAAAACCAATTAAAAAATTATTTTATTTATTATAATTTAATTAAGTTCATTTATGGTCATTTTGATGAGTTATAGGATTCTACTCTGTCATTCAGGTGATTTCATTTCATTAGTATTCATGATTGGTTCACCTGTACACATGTACAATAGATCATATAAAAAGATAGTAGTCATCCATAAATGAAATTATATGTTTATTAATTAACATACATGATAATTAATTGTATTATATATAATTTTTTTCTTATACATGAGGATTATTCAATAGAATTTTTTTTTTAAAATGATTTAGATAATTTTTTTAAAATGGTTTAGATAATTTTTTTTCTTTTTCGATCATCACGAACCATTTTTGACTTATGAATTGATATTATATATATATATAGTGTCTATAACATTAAATAATTATTAATACATATATTATAGTCTCATTAAACTATAAAAATAATTTAATGATCTTCCATGAAGGTAAAATTGAAAAACAAATCTCATCATCCACTAATGTGGTAAATCCACAGCTCATGGATGATGATTTCATTTTTAGAATAAAAAGTGGAAGGGAAGATAATTAATGGTTTGTATTAAATTAAAATAATATATTTATAGTATATAAATGATATTGGAGTTATCATGTTACGTTGGATCTGAGAGGTTAGGGAAGGATAAGAAAATAAAATGAATTGAAAGGGAAGGATTAATGGTTATACCTCTAGAATTCTTTTCCTTCAGAACTACATTAAGGGACATGGAAGTGGTATTTTCCAGAGACCATAAAGAATAGGACGAGGGGGAGAGGCTTGAGAGTTGAATTATTTAAAAATTAGACATTATTCAAGGTTATGAAGGTGGGAGGAGATGGGTAGTGAGGGTGGTATTTAAAATGGAGGATAAATGTGTTTTTGGGTTATTTTAGTCATTAGTTTATTATTTTGACTCTAGATGATGAGTAGTGAAGATTACCATGATAAAATAATATAAACATATTAGTAATGTACGAGAGTATAGTTCATACATAAGTAATGAAATGATAATTATATTTTTAACATATAATGTATATATACTGTAAATTATATAATTCACTATTCACCAATGAAATCAACTATTTTAGAAAAATACTAAAAATTTACAAAATACCTTTTCAATTAGTAGAATTTATAAATAAAATAGAATTTACCAATATAATTTTTTAAATTTTAGACATTAAAATTGTAATTAAAATTATATTTTATTTGAAAAATACAGATTTTATAATTTTTACCGATTTTATAACACTTTGAAAAATTTGTTAAGGTCTCCTATAATTATCTTATAATCATTAGACAACAAAATATTAATTTATGAATATATTTTAGAAATATAAATTCATTTTAAATCATTATATTAATTATAATATTGTAAGTAAAAATTTATGTTTTATAAAAAATACAAACACATAATTTATCATTTTTAAATAATTTATTTACATAAAATATGATGTAAAAATATTTTTTTTTATTTTTAATATGTATAAATTTTTATTATAATTTTATAGGTGAGGTTACCTTTATATGGATTAATTAATATTCATAATGGTTGTATTACTATTATAATGGAAATGTAAAAATTTAATAGTGCATCATAGTTCATTTGTGCAACATAAACTGTCGAATAAGTACATTTATTTTAAGAAGATACATACCATATAATCAATTATTATTTTATATTTTTTTATTTCTTACAACACCATAAGATTTCTGATAATAAATTAATGAAATATTTTTAGTATGGACTAGTCTTGATGAATAGAGGAAGGATAAAAACTAATATTTGAGATGATACAGTAAATAAGACACCCATTGACACAAGCGATATAAATTTGTATGGGAAAAAATGCGTAAATGTTTTTTACAAGGGACCTAATTCATGTAAAACCTATCATGGATGTGTCTACAAATATTTATGAATACATGAAAATTGAAATTCAGTTGAATGATATCACCCGCATGATGAGACCTATGATATCAAACTCTTTCCCTTCCTGAGCTCAACCTAATTTTTTTTTCCAATATAGTTTCATTTTTAATTTTTTTACTCCTGATATTTTTTATTTTTATTGAAAAAGTTTCAAGAAACTCATGATTCTTGACATGGGATATTCTATAGAAAACCATTTCAGAATAACTCCAATAATCAATTTTTTTTATCAAGATATCCAATTTGTTTTTCAACCCAACCATATTTTCAAGAATGGATAGAATTATACAAAAACCAATATGTTTAGGTATATTTAATAAATAATTAGTTATTTAAAACCCCATTATTCCAATCAATAACCTTGGTACAATAAATATTTATTTGTTAATCAAAATAAAATTTAATTCACACCCATTTAGTAAAAATATAACAAGAACTAGTAAAATTATAAAAAAAATATTTCACATCATAAATAAATTTTTATAAAGCAAAAAAATTCTCATTAAAAAAATTTACTCCTAGAAAACATGGTAAAAAATATGGGTCATGTGTCATAATTTTCATTAGTGGTACTAAAAAAAGAAACCCTTAAGATGGAATAAATGAACAGGAACTGAATAAGAATAGCCATACCTTTGAAACCATTGGGTAATTACATATAGAACATGTATACACAACAGTTCTACTAGATCTTGAAACTACTTTCCAAAAACCAGTATAGAATTATCAATATAATAAATTAAGTTAAATCAATCGTAGAAGAACATGAAATTATTTTATTATTTTTAGGAACAAATAAATGAATGAAAAAATTTTGCAATGACATGAAAATATTCTTTGAAACATTTTTTCCCTGAAGGTGTTCCACCTAAGAGAAAAAAAATCAACTATAATGGACCATGAGGTTTATAATAATTTTTTAGGAAAGTGTTGGATTACATTCCATTATTATATTATACGAATCAAATCTTACTACATTACATATTTCAATAGAAAGATGTGAACCCAAAAAAGTATGTTCATGGGTGGGGAGATAGTTAACTTGTTGAGGAATGTTCCTACATGACCCATCATAAAATCACTATAAGTCTTTTTGTAGGTTTAGAATTCCTTGTGTTATATAGAACATTAATTCTAGGATGTAATTTTAGATTTAGGTGCGATCATAAATGAAATGTCTTGTTTAGTTTTTTTAACTATAAATATAGGGGGATTAATATGATTTTAATTGTAATATAGATGGATAATATATGATTTTCTAAGCCAAAATGAGTAATTTAATATGTTTTTGTAGGGAAAAATCCAATTTTCCACATTGGATTTTATGTGTTATATATATAAGATGGAAACTTTATTACTAGTGAATCATTATTTAAAGGTAGACCATTTTGAAAAACTACTAAGTCGATAATTAATGTTCATACGGGGACTTTTTCTACAGTTTTTTAGAGGGAAAATATTTAATTTAAAAATATTTATATAAATGATACACCTTGTATAATAAGAATATTTTTACTATAGTTTAACAAGATTTATTGGTTTTTTATAGATCTATTTCATGATATTATTCAAGATCACCAACCCCTAAATTTTTTTAAAAATAAAATATTTCATTATTATGAGTACTGTGAAACTAACAATTCTAATATAAACTTAAATGATTTTTTTAAAAAAATATTTTGCTCAAAAATTATATTGTTTTTACATTTATGGAAGTTAGAATGTTATATCATCTAAGGTTATTATTTATTCTTGTTTTTAAAATGAATAGAATTTTTATTTTTATAGAACATTGATTTTTTAGGGAAATTCTAAACTACTGTGTGTAGTTGTCTATAAAGAAGGATGAAATTGATTTAAATTTTACTCAACAAGAATGAACATTAGAAAACATTTATTTACCATTAAATTATTCATCTTATTACTTTATTTTTAAACTGGAGATATATTTATAATGACATTGAAGATTCTCATCATATTTTTTTACATAAATATGAATTATTTTATATTGACACTTGTAAATTTTGTATGAGCCATCATATTTCTGCATTAAGAAAATGAAAAATTACTAGGATGGAATACATATTTAGAGTCTTTAATTGAATATAAAGAATTATTGAAATCTTTTTTTTCTTAATTGGATATACCATCCAAATATGAACATATGTCCATTAAGAGAATATGAAATATTCTTACTTAGGATATAAAAAAATACACTATCATAGTTGTTGGTGGGATGTCTTCTGTGTAAGAGAACCAACTCTTAGAGGTCCATATAGAGAATAGGAAGTCGATATATTGGTATTTTTATTACTAACTATGAATAATAAATTTAATGTGAATTCATATGATACATTTAGAGGACTATAGAAATCTTGTTACAAAATTCTAAAGGAGGATAAATCCAACTCTTATTGAAGTGGTTAAATGGAAGGTGACTACCTTACTAGATGCAGGTATAATTTACCACATTTTATATAAAAAATGCATATGTCAAGTTAAGATTATTACTTAATAAAATAGTGTTCGTTGTTGTAATGAATGAATTTAATTAATTACTAGCTCTGGTTTACCTTATAAGAGGACGGTACACAATGATAATAGGAGGATAAACATATTTCCTAAAAAGAAAACATTCCCTCGATTTTTTTGATCAAATACTTGAATGGTTAGCTTTTAATACACATTATTTATTTCTAGATACATTTTATTGATATTTATCAATACATATAGTTATTAAAAACATGGTAAAAGAACATTTACATGTACATTTGGCACTATTCCTTATAGGATTATTTCTATTGTATTATGTAATATACCTATAACCTTACAAAGATGCATGACTATATTTTTTTAAAATTTATTCATGAATGTATGGTGGCTTTTGTAGATGACATTATCATATATATTTCTTCATTAAATAGATATTTGAGAATTTTATGAGTAGTTCATAGAGTGTGTGTTAAAATAACCTTGTTTTGAACATTAATAAATTTCATATTATGATTAATAGTAGAAACTTTCTTAGTTAATCAGTCTCATGAAATGCAATACATGTCGATAAGCCCTAAATTAACATTGTCACCCCATTTCATTTTCCAACGATCATGAATGATATTCAATATTTTCCTAGGCATATTGAATTATATAGGAGGTTTATAATAGTAATTATCTACTTTTCTTTTCTTTTTTATTAATCTTTTAATGAAATATGTTCCTTTCAACTTTGATTGGATGTGAGAGGAAGCCTTCAATGAACATAATAAAATATAGTGTCCCAAAAAATAGTTTATTCAGCTAATTAGAACATTAATTTTTATCTTATGATAGATTCATCCAAGATAACTTTATCTATTGTTCTTTTATTATGATTGGAGAGAAAATCAAATGTCAATTATTATGATTTAGATCTCTAGAATCTCCATATTACAATTACTCCAAAATAAAGAATGATTTTTTATACATTGTATCTTCTAATAAAAATTTTTGGTACATTCTTTAGGAGGAAAATTTAGTGGTTTTCACTGGCCATTTTTTTATTATATATATCATAAAAATTCGATAATCAAAATCATGTCTGGTAAGATGAATATAATTTATCCATGAATTTTTCATATACATCTATGATTGGAAACGAATTGAGAATAATATGGATGATCATTTTAGTAGGATACCTACTGAGGTGTTTTCTAGAGTATTCATCTATTGAATCAATTATAAAGGTTTTATTGGGGATATATTGTATTATGGTGTCATATAAAAGAGTCTATGGTTTTCCTACAATGTAAATTACTTACCTGTTGATGTTGGTCCTCATTTGTTTTCAATGAAATGGGTTTCTAAGATGATTTTTGATTCTAGGATATATGTCTTGGATTATCCTCACTTTTGTAATGTGAAATGTAATCATATTTTTAGTAAATATAGCCTATATTACTAAACTTATTCAGTTATTAAATAATAATATATTTTCAGTTACAGTGGTCTCCTTAGGCCCAATGAATATCATTGAATGTGTTACATTAATGAATATTTTCCCACCATATTTATATATTTTAATGAGTGTTTAGGACATATAATTATTATCAATTACAATGAAACATTTATCAAATACATTATATTTCATGATGACTTCTATGTTTGGGGACTAGATTTTATGAACCCTTATAAAAATTGAAATTGATATTCAAACACCCTAATTTCAATATAATGAGTGTTTAAGTGGATTGAAACAATACCAACCCTAACTGAAGATTCTAGAGTGGTGTCCCTATTTTTTATGAGTAGTCTATTTTGTAGAATTTTGATTTCAGAGTTCAATTTTATAGGGAAATGAAATTATTTATATAATTGTACATTAAAAGATAAATTGAAAAGATATGGTGTTATTCATAAGTTGTACATACCATATCATGTTAAAAATGGTATTAATGAAGTTCCAAATATATATAAGAAATATATCATTGAGAAAATTTCTATCATAAAAATGATAGGCAATAGTTTATGTATTATATATTCTTTGTCAGTGTATAGTACATCCTACATGACACCAATTGCAATTTCACCATTTTGAAAAAACATTTGATGAACAAATCATTTTCATACATAGATATAAAATACGGATTTTGGTGATATTAAAACATGAAATTTGAATATTTTTTATATTGTGAAATAGAATATGTGTTTGTTGAAAAAATTAGTAAAAATCAAGAACATTTCATTTAAAATTGAAGTATTTTTTACGTAAAAATGTTTTTCTTGAAATTGTGATTAGGAAAAAAGAATTCCATCTTGAATATAAAGTTCTTTTGTGACCATATATGATTATGATATTCAAATGAAAATTTTACTCTTAATGTGATGTTTAATTTTTTGTGAGTCAGTTTTTCCTTTTTTTACATTTTAAAAATCGTAGATCTATGGATGAATTACCTATTAAAAATAAATAGACACAGGGTTAAGCCACTTTGATAATAGATCTAGGAACCTCTATAAGAGGCTCTCATTCTGTTATAAGCTAAATACCACTAGGTTTTTATGGTTTTATCATCTCTTTATACATTTTATTATACATAATATTGGAGGGGTGTAAATATACATTTATAGTGTTATAATTTTTATTGTGACATAGTTTTTAATTTTAGAAAATTATGTAATCCTACTTATTTTTCTATTATCCACGAGGAATTCAATAGGTATTGTTCTGAACGTCATCATCCCATTGAAGTAATAACTTTTTAATCATTATTTAAAGAGATATATAATAGATGAAGTTGAGAGTTGTTGTTGTCATGTGGTCAAATTTTTGGATCTATTTTATGATGCAACATTGGTGTTAACTGCACATCAATGGTTAATGAAGTTACTAATGGACTACCCTACATAAAATACCCATGATTTCTATCCATAGTTATTTTTTTAATTGATATTTATAATATGAACCCCCTATATTGTTTTATTCAAATTGGATACATTAAAAATTCTAAATGGATACTTTTCATAATGAATTCGAGGTATGTTATATAAGTTGAGATTCACGGTACTAATTAATATTCTTTCATGGGGATTACATGTTTTAAACATTTCGATTATCATGATTGTACTTGATTCACTTAAGATACTTCTGAATGATTTCTTATTTCTAAAGTTAGTTTATATTTTAATTCTACTTCGTTTCTTGATTCTTAAAATAACGAATGATTATTGTACTATCTTTAGGTATTTTATGTTATGTGATTCATGATATTATTGTATCATGTGTAACATGAGAAAATTTGGACTATTATTTTCAATGATTAATTTCATAAATTAGTGTCTGGTGGGATTTTTTTTCATTTTTTGTTTAGTGTAATTGATTTGTCGAAAAAATCAGTACACTACCCATCACAATTGGATATTTTTATGCTTATGTTTCAAATAATGTTTAATAATAATAAATGAAATTATTCTACCACGTTGTGATTTAGATTTTCGGAAAATTATTGGTTTTATTTATGGGAGAGGGGTCTTAATATCGTTGTACTGTATTTCACTATTAACCCGTAAAAAGCATGTCGTTGTTTTTTATGGAAATTTTGAGTTATTAAGAATCACATATAAATTCTTCAATTGGTGAGAATTTTTTTTTAAAATTATAGGATGTGACACCTCGTTCAGGAGATTAATATTTATCAAATTTTGGATTCAAAATGGTAAATAAATTTTCTTTGGATCTTAAAATGTATATATTTTTGGTAAAATTTAGGAATGTATTCGATAGTATATATTGTATTTGAACGTTTTTTAAAAATAATTTAACACATTATATATGAATTAAAATGTATTATGAAATGAAAATTCTAATCCCGGATGATCACTTTATCCTTTACCTATAATTTCTTATTCATCAACCATTGGATGGGTTATTTATTCCAATATTAAAATATCACATAACCAAATTCATAAATATATCTATTTATTTTGTCATTTTAAATTATTTTAGTTTGTTCTTTTAGAGTTAATGAGATTTTCATAATTCTATTTGGATATAAATTGATGTTTTTCAAATTTTCCTAGATATTTTCAATTTCTAATAATTTTTGTAAATTTTTTTAACAATGATAATTCAAATTTTACAATGAATTCACATTTTCCATATTATGAGAATCCATTAGTGAAAATATTTTTTAAAATAATTTCATTATGGATTTATTTTTTTTACTTTTGAGATTAATTGTCGTCTTCTATATTTGTGTAGGTGATTGATCGATGGAAAAAAAGACATATTCTGTAGGAATTTTATGAGGCCTTAATTGACACATGATATAAAAATAAATTTTGGATAACTGATGTGTTTTTATAGTTATAATCGAATTATAATGGAAAATAATAATTTAATTATCAAATTAATATTTAAATTTAATTTTATTAAATAATATTTGGATGTGAGAATTTTTTTCCTGTAATTAATTTAATGTTATATACTTTTAATATCTCAAAAATTAATGTGAGCATAATTTATATTAAATTTTTTAATTACATTCTTCATTTTTATTTATTTTAGAAATAATTTTATTTTGATATTACTTTTGAAATTATTTTAATGCGGCCAATTATTTGAGAACAAATTTTATAGTATTTTCTTATACTTCCATAATTTAAAATGTGAATTATAAAATTCATTCCAATTAATTCGTTTTTTATTTTTTTTTAATATTTTGTTAATGATATTACGTAAATTTAATTTTCATATTATTAATTGGTTTGATATAATTTCATTGGAAAATAATATGATATTGCATATTTACGTTTTGATTTTATGGTAATCTATAACTTGAGAAAATTTATTAACTAATTTCTAACTTGATGAAGTATTTAGTGTATATTATTAAAATATTTGGAAATGTCATGTGGTGGATGTTTGATTAAAACACTGTCCACAATGAAGCATCAATAAAAATACTATTTCTTCCAAAAAATTGGAATGGGGAAAACAAACAGCATGTGCAATTCAAGATACCACATAATGTTAGTAAATATAAGGTGAAGAATGAAGATGATCTAGAGCGTTAAATTAAATCATTAAAATGATGGATAGATAATTCTTAAAGGAAATAATCAACATATCCCACCAGAAATTTACCAAGGAGTTGGAATATGAGTGAAACTTTCTATAAAAAAGTGACAGTTCATCTATAATTCATCATCCATGATTCAAAAATAGATCGATTAATATATAATTTTTAAAAATCCAATAATTATTCTAGGAAATCAATTGATCATTGACGAAGATGATGAATATTCACACAGAGTACTATTTAGATGTGATTTTTTATAATACAACGGTGGGAGATTTATGTAACACCCGAGACTTTTATGTTATATAAATCATCAAAGGAATATTTTTCTACACAACACTTGCTTGTCTTTCTTTACACGCAATCACGACCTTCCTCGATAGCTTGCGTTGTACGCAATACCGAGTTTCACTAAACAACAATATGTTAATAAAACTAGCCGTTATGAATAGTAATAACCACTTTTTGAAATTTTATAAATTTTATTTTTCAAAATGGACTTCATTTTTGGTTTCGGAATACCGAAATTAGCCTAGGGTGAAATTTTGGTATTTTTCTGAAAACTTTCAATTTTTGATGAATAGTGACTCCACTAGGTGGTAGGTTAAAAACTGAATTTTGCATAAAACATAATTTTACCACTTCTGTGAATGGAATTTCAAAAATCCAACAGACACGGTTGATATCAGTAAGAAAAATGTGGTTCAATGAGTTAAAAATAATTTTTTGGTGAATAGTAACTTTTTACTTTTTTTACCGCGGTTAATAGTAAATAGGGTAACTAAGGGTAAATATGATATTAATATTACCCTAAAACATGTCCTAATTTTATTGGAAAAGTGTAATTCGACCAAAAACAAACTTAGGAATAAAATATGACCATTTAGGCCCACTTGGATTAGATTAGGACATTTATTATTAATTTATTTAAAGAAGGGTTAAAATAGTTAAAATCAATGTTTAATAAGTAAATCATTTTTAATATGGGTTTATACATAAGATAAATTCAACTATAAATATTCATTATAAAGCTAAAAAGATTTCCTACATAATGGTATTTTATTTATAATTTTTAAAAATTAAATAATTTAATTTATTTATGACACAATGATGATGCAGTAATTATCTTATTAATGAAATATTGACATAATTGGTGTTATAAACACCTTCATAAATGTAATTTGAGACTTTTTATGAATTAAACTAATTTTCTAGGTTACTATGATATATTATTGTTGATTTAATCAACTTTATTCTAACATATAATTCTGTTATGACTTTCACAAAAATCATATATCAAATAGTGTCAAAATTGACACAAAATAGTTTTTAAATCAAATATTATATTATTAATTGTTATTTTATTCCTAAAAATCTAAGGTTTGGAAATATGACATAGATAAGGATATATATATTAATTATAAACAATTTGGGGTTCGTTTGGCATGTTATAGTAAGTGTATTAACCATATAGTGAAAGAAAACAAAAAGACATGGTAAAAGTTAAATTATTTAACTTAGAGTTAAATCTAATTGATAAGGTTAAAATAATACCCTAAACTTGTTTAAATCCTATTGGTTGATAGGATTTAGACCCATCCCCACTTTAGATTCGAAATAAGACCCTTTTGAACCATTATAAACCGATTTTGACTTTAATATAAAATAATATTTTGAGATATTCCTATGGTGCCCCTCTCCTCCCTTATAAAAGGGCACCTCCTCCCCCTCCTCCTCACACCAATTTGAGCACTCAAGCTCGGACAACCCCTGACATTTTCTCCTCTCCACTTCCCTAGAATAATCCTAGAGGTCCTGGTCTTCTTCAAAGACCAATCTTAGTTCCCTAAGTGGAGGATTCAAAGAAGCGTTCCAAAGAAGAGGTAATATCCATTACCGATCTTTTCAATTTCTTTCTTCTTCAACTTCGTCTTATTTAGTTGTTTCATGATAAAGTAATAACATCAGTATTACTTACATACTGATATGTTATTATAAATATGAAACAACCCTAATTCACCTTCTATCCATCCTACGGAAAAATGAAATCACCGCGCGTGCGTACGTACGAAATACCGTCTCCACGCTGTGGTGTAATCTATTTTCCACCACCACCTTACAAGGATGGGTATAATGGTGTAATGAGTAACTATTTATGATTATTATAAATTTATATTGATACTGAAATAATATATATATACTCCAATACAATTCCACGATCATAGGAACGATATCATCACTCGTGCGTACGTACGGAATACCGTCTCCACGATGTGATGCGACTCGTTCTACATGATCATCATTACATAGTAATTATATAAATGAATTGAATGAATAAATATGATATATTTTACACTAATACCATTCTGGATATAAGGCATCTATAACCTTAAAAGAAGAATAAGAATTTATTCGGCAAAACACGCATAAGAACAAAAGGCAATAAAGACCCGAGTAACAAGTAACAATGAAATATTACTAACACGAAGCTAAGAATATGACCATATATGATATCATATCAACATGTATGATTCTGGAATAAGTCAATAACATTATTTAAACCGTTATACAGGAGCTTCGGACACGTACAAAGCAAATCGGATCTAAGGTAAGGGAAAATATCACAATCTCATTTTTATCTGAGATTGTTTTTACTTTGGCATTTACTGGGGTGTATTTTATCATCCACATCCATGTTCCATAAATATCTAATATTGTTTCCTTCCACTTACAATAGTTTAAATCCAATTTTACCCTTCGGTGAATTTTTAGTAAAGAATATGAAAGGAATATTTTCTCGTTTTTTCGTACGAGGTACTTTTTGAGTTTTCCGATAAAAGTACGAAGAATGTTTTTTTTAACTTATACGACATGAATGGATTTCAAAAACATTATTTACAAGAAGCTTCCTTTACAATTATTCAATTTTATTTTTAATCAACTTCTTTTAGTCTACAATTGTATGACATGTTAAGAAAGGAAAAGTGTTTTTGAAGTAGAAAGGATATTTTCCTCAAGAATGAAGTTCAAGTATTTTATCAAAATTATTTTCCATCTAAGATAATAAAAGGGTTCTATTTTTATCCCTATTATTACATGGATTTGATTATGTTGTGATGGAAATATTTTTATGAATTCCTTTATCTTATATGAATTTTTTTATGATGTCATGTTGTTTAAGAATCCCATTTTTATTACATGGGTTACGCTATGATGTATGGTTTATGATTATGTGGCACACATAAGAAAGGATTCATTATAAGATGGGTGGGACCTATATCTCCCTCCAATGCATTGGGTAAAGATTTTATATCTCATGAAATAGACAGGGCTGGAACGGTAGGTTATACCGGTTCAATGAAACAGGACTGGAACGAGGGTGACTCGGTTCAGAAAGGGACTTTGTCCACTAAGATAGTCTTGGCATTGAGTCATGACTAACAAGAAATGATTTTCCAAGATTATGTGTGCATGCCACAAAGTTTCAAGATTCATGTTATGATTATGGGGATCTCATTTTCACTTCAATGATTTGTTCCATGTTAAGATATTATGATCTCTTTTGCAGGTTATGATTTTCAAAAAGATATGATATGATTTTTATTTCCTTTATTTTCCCTTTCTGAGCATTTGAGCTCACCCTTTTATGTTTTCTTTTCCCCAGGCCAGGAATATGGATATTAAGTAGAATATGCTAAAAGGGACCCTAAATATGATGAAATAAATTGGAGACACTGTAGAAGATTTATGAACCAGTTGTTTATGTTTCCCAGTTTCTAAAGACATTATACCTATACGGTCCTTTGTGGTTTTGTCTTATGTTGTAATAAGTGTGCTTCAATTTTGATGTATTAACAATGTATGTAATGTATGGGTCGTTATAGTTGGTATCAGAGGAAAGGTATAGTCAACCTTTGGAAACTAGGATGTGAAAGTCTTAGTAAGAACCCTAAGGATAAGTCTAAGCATAGAACACAATCTTAGTGTTTTAGAAATGGACATGAATAACCTAGGATAAGACCTTAAGCATGAAAATTTTATCCTTGATTATGTGATTTTCCTATTATAATTAGTGTTGCTCACACTATTCTTCTTGGTTTTAGTCAATGGCTGGAACCCGAAGGAACCGTGTTAATGCGGAATGCGATGGGGAATGAAATGATTGTCCCCCTGAGAAACCAAACGATATGGGAGCTGGAATGCAAAATCTTGTAGCCATGCTCACAAAACTTTCTCAAGCTATGAATCATGCAGGACTTCTAAACGAGCAAAGGAAGGAGAAACATTCTGTTGAATCCTTCATGAGGCAGCGTCCGCCTTCTTTTAGTGGGTCTACTGATCCATTAGTTGTTGAACAATGGATTAGTACTACTGAAAAGATATTTTCAGTTCATCAATGTTCTGAACCTAATAAAGTCATCCTAGCAGTGTATCATTTGGAAGGATATGCTGATCAATGGCGGAATCTTATTAAGAATATGAGGTAAAGGGATGAAATTGAGTCTATGGAATGGGACGAGTTCAAGAACTTATTTTTTAATAAGTACTTCCCTCATATTCTCCGAAAAAAGATGGAGAAAGAGTTTCTTGAACGGAAGCAAAGGGATGATGAATCTGTTGGTACCTATGAAGCAAATTTTACAAGACTTGCAAGGTACGCTTCTGGTATTATTATCCAACCTGAGGGTAAGATCGATCGATTCTTTAGTCACTTAAAACCAAGTCTTCGAAGGGCGTTAGCCATAAGGGACTTCAATAGCTACGAGGAATTCGTTCGATGTGCTCTCAAAGTCGAGATGGAGATTGGAGTAACCCATCAGTCACATGGGTTTGATAAGAAGAGGAAGATGGAATTCAAAGGAAAATCTAAAGAGCACACGGAAAAGAAGATGAACTTTCCCTTATGCTCAAAGTGTGGAAAGAAACATGGAGGGAGTTGTCTTAAAGGGACAAGTAAATGTTTTAAATGTTGAAAGGAAGGTCATCGGGCATTTGAATGCCGCGATAATGGGAAGAAGATGTCTAATGATGAAAACAAAGGAAGGGATACACAGAATGAACCTACTACACTTCAATGTTTCAAGTGCAAGGAGATGGGGCATTATGCCAATCAATGCCCAAATCCAAGGGTTGATGATGATGGTCGACGTCAACAAAATCTTAAGGCTAAAGACAAAGGAAAGTCACATGCAATATCTATCAGCGATGTGGAGTATGATAACGAAGTGGTGAAAGGTACACTTACCATCCACTCTAAAGTAGCAAATGTTTTATTTGATTCTGGATCCACCCACTCGTTTATTTCTGAAAACATTTCTAAGGGTATCACCGTATTACCTCAACAATTAGATGTTGAGTTAGCTGTGACAACAACTAATGGAACAACAGTCGCATCAAAAGTTTATAATTCTTCTCCGATCGAAGTTTGTGGGAAAGTGCTTCCTGCAAATCTTGTGATCCTTCCTTTAGTGGAATTTGATGTGATTCTTGGCATGGATTGGCTTTCTCTACATGGAGCTCATATCAATTTCCAAAGAAGGGAAGTCACATTTCATATTCCAGATCAATCTACGATCGTCTATCGATGCAAGGATGAACATAACCTTCCAGTGGAAATTCCTTCCATCTTATGGTTATTGATTCCACTAAATGAAGGTTATTTATCTCAAATGGTTGGTGAGAAACTCACGATTAAGAATATGCCCATTGTACGGGAGTTTGATGATGTCTTTCTAGAGGAATTACTGGGTCTTCCACCAAATCGTGAAGTTGAGTTTTCAATAGAACTCGTACCGGGCGCTTTGCCAATTTCAAAGACACCTTATAGAATGGCCCCAATTGAGTTGTAGGAATTGAAGAAGCAACTCCAAGAGAATCTTGATAAGGGATTCATACGCCCTAGTGTGTCACCTTGGGGAGAACCTATTCTATTTGTTAATAAGAAAGATGGATCAATGAGACTCTGCATTGATTATCGAGAACTTAACAAGATCACTATCAAGAACAAATATCCTCTCCCACGCATTGATGACTTATTTGACCAACTACGCGGAGCTCAATACTTTTCCAAGATTGATCTTCGTTCAGGGTATCATCAATTAAGGTTCAAAATGGAGGATATACTAAAGACGTCTTTCCGTACAAGGTATGTACACTATGAATTTATAGTGATGTTGTTTGGTCTTACTAATGCCCCTTGTTATCTTCATGGATCTAATGAATAGAGTCTTTAGAGACTATCTTGATCAATTTGTGGTAGTCTTTATAGACGATATTCTTGTCTATTCAAAGAGCAAGGAAGAGCATGAAGATCACTTGAGAATTATATTGAAGACCCTGAGAAAGGAGAAGCTTTATGCCAAATTTACCAAGTGTGAATTTTGGCTTCTAAAAGTTGCATTTTTGGGTCACATAATCTCAAAAGAGGGGATATCTGTGGATCCAGCAAAAACAGAGGTTATCGAAAGATGGTCAAGACCAACAACAGTAACTGAGATCCGAATTTTTCTTGGTTTGGCTGGATATTATCGACGTTTTGTAAAGGATTTTTCACGATTATCTAATACACTCACCAAGTTGACTCGGAAAGGAGTTAAGTTTGTCTGGACGGAAGAATGTGAAGAGAATTTCAAGGAGTTAAAAAGAAGTTTATCCAGTGCACCTGTGCTCACACTACCTTGTAGTGGAGAAAGGTTTGTGATATACAGTGATGCATCCAAGAAGGGATTGGGGTGTGTTCTTATGCAAAATGATATGGTGATAGCTTATGCCTCGTGACAGTTGAAAATCCATGAGCAAAATTACCCAACACATGATTTGGAGTTGGCTGCGGTAATCTTTGCATTAAAGATTTGGAGGCATTACCTTTATGGTGAAAGGTGTGATATTTGTACTGATCATAAAAGTTTAAAGTATATTTTCACACAAAAGTATCTGAATATGCGTCAAAGAAGATGGTTGGAGCTGATTAAAGATTATGACTGCTCAATCCATTACCACCCTGGGAAAGCAAACAAGGTGGAAGATGCATTAAGTCGACAAGACCATGCTAGTTTATCCATGATGAGGATCAGAAAAGATCCAATATTTATGGATTTACAAAGGATGGATCTTGGAATTATAATGGAAGGGGAAAAATCTTATCTTTCTCAAATGAATGTTCAACCATCTATAAATGTGAAGATTAAAGAGGCACAGAAAGAAGATGTAGAGTTACAAAATAAGGTGATAAATGTTCCTGAATTCAACCTTGATTGTGATGGGATAATAAAGTTCAGGAATCGGGTTTGTGTTCCTCCCATCCCCGAATTAAAGAAGGAGCTGCTTGATGAGGCTCATAGTTCATCATTCTCTATTCATCCTGGAAGCACGAAGATGTATAGGGACCTGAAAGAGTACTTCTGGTGGGATGGCATGAAAAGAGATCTTGCTGAATATGTCTCTCGATGCTTGGTTTGTCAACAAGTTAAAGCTGAGAGGCAAAAGTCTAAGGGGATGTTACAACCATTACCCATACCCGAATGGAAATGGGAAAACATCACCATGGACTTTGTCACAGGACTTCCTAAAACATCCAAAGGCAATAGTGCTATCTGGGTCATATTTGATCGTCTTACAAAGTCTGCACACTTCATTGCTATTAGAGAGGATTTCTCTCTAGATCAGCTTTCAAGGATATATGTAAAGGAAGTGGTAAGATTGCATGGAGTACCACTTTTTATTATATCTGATCGGGATCCAAGATTGACCTCGATTTTCTGGCGAAGTCTTCAGGATACTCTGGATACAGAGTTGAGTTTCAGCACTGCTTATCATCCTCAGACAGACGGTCAGTCTAAGAGAACAATTCAAACCCTAGAAGATATGTTGAGAGCTTGCTCTATGGATTTCAAATGAGGTTGGGATCAACACCTACCTTTGGTGGAATTTTCTTATAATAATAGCTTTCACTCCAGTATTCAGATGGCTCCTTATGAATCTATCTATGGAACGAAATGCAGGACTCCAACTTGCTGGGATGAAGTTGGGGAAAGAAAGCTATTAGGACCTGATCTCGTTGATGAAATGGCAGAAAAGGTCAGATCTATTCAACAACACATAAGAGCAGCTCAGAGTCGACAGAAAAGTTATGCCGACAACCGAAGAAAAGACCTAGAGTTTGAAGTGGGCGATAAAGTGTTCTTACGAATATCTCCCTGGAAGAGGGTTATGAGATTTGGAAAGAAGGGGAAGTTGAGCCCTAGATATATCAGTCCTTTCGAAATACTGGATCGTGTTGGAAAGGTAGCTTACCGATTGGCGCTTCCACTGATTCTCTCTCAAGTTCACGAAGTGTTCCATGTATCTCTCCTGAGAAAGTACATACCTGATCCTTCACATGTACTCAGCTCAGAAGTTGTACTGCTGGAGCAAGATCTTTCTTATGAAGAACAACCGATAGAGATTCTGGATCGTAGCGAAAAAGTCCTACGAAACAAGACCACTCGATTGGTGAAAGTTTTATGGAGGAACCACCAACTTGAAGAAGCTACATGGGAGCTTGAGGATATGATGAGGGAGAAGTATCCTCATCTGTTTGTTACAAACTGACGAATTTCGAGGGTGAAATTCTTTTTAAGGGGGGTAGAATGTAACACCCGAGAATTTTATGTTATATAAATCATCAAAGGAATCTTTTTCTACACAACACTTGCTTGGCTTGCTTTACACGCAATCGCGACCTTCCTCGATAGCTTGTGTTGTACGCAATACCGAGTTTCACTAAACAACAATATGTTATTAAAACTAGCCGTTATGAATAGTAATAACCACTTTTTGAAATTTTAAAAATTTTATTTTTTAAAATTGACTTCATTTTTGGATTCGGAATACCGAAATTTCCCTAGGGTGAAATTTTGGTATTTTTCTGAAAACTTTCAATTTTTGATGAATACTGAATCCACTAAGTGGTAGGTTAAAAACTGAATTTTGTATAAAACTTAATTTTACCACTTCTGTGAATGGAATTTCAAAAATCCGACAGACACGGTTGATATCAGTAAGTAAAATGTGGTTCAATGAGATAAAAATAGTTTTTTGGTGAATAGTAACTTTTTACTTTTTCTACCGCGGTTAATAGTAAATAGGGTAACTAAGGGTAAATATGATATTAATATTACCCTAACAAATGTCCTAATTCTATTGGAAAAGTGTAATTCGACCAAAAACAAACTTAGGAATAAAATATGACCATTTAGGCCCACTTGGATTAGATTAGGACATTTATTATTAATTTATTTAAAGAAGGGTTAAAATAGTGAAAATCATAGTTTAATAAGTAAATCATTTTTAATATGGGGTTATACATAAAATAAATTCAACTATAAATATTAATTATAAAGCTAAAAAGATTTCCTACATAATGGTATTTTATTTATAATTTTTAGACATTAAATAATTTAATTTATTTATGACAGAATGATGATGCAGTAATTATCTTATTAATGAAATATTGACATAATTGGTGTTATAAACACCAATTAAAATGTAATTTGAGACTTTTTATGAATTACACTAATTTTATAGGTTACTATGATTTATTAGTGTTGATTCAATCAACTTTATTAGAACATATAATTCTGTTATGACTTTCACAAAAATCATATATCAAATAGTGTCAAAATTGACACAAAATAGTTTTTAAATCAAATATTATATTATTAATTGTTATTTTATTCCTAAAAATATATGGTTCGGCCAAATTAATTAGATAAGGATATATATATTAATAATAAACAATTTTAGGTTCGTTTGGCATGTTATAGTAAGTGTATTAACCATATAGTGAAAGAAAACAAAAAGACGTGGTAAAAGTTAAATTATTTAACCTAGAGTTAAATCTAAATGATAAGGTTAAAATAATACCCTAAACTTGTCTAAATCCTATTGGTTGATAGTATTTCGACCCATTCCCACTTTCTCTTCGAAATAAGACCCTTTTGAACCATTATAAACCGATTTTGACTTTAATATAAAATAATATTATGAGATATTCCTAAGGTGCCCCTCTCCTCCCTTATAAAAGGGCACCTCCTCCCCCTCCTCCTCACACCAATTTGAGCACTCAATCTCGGCCAACCCCTGCCGTTTTCTCCTCTCCAGTTCCCTAGAATAATCCTAGAGGTCCTGGTCTTCTTCAAAGACCATTCTTAGTTCCCTAAGTGGAGGATTCAAAGAAGCGTTCCAAAGAAGAGGTAATATCCATTACCGATCTTTTCAATTTCTTTCTTCTTAAACTTCTTCTTCATTAGTTGTTTCATGATAATGTAATAACATCAGTATTACTTACATACTGATATGTTATTATAAATATGAAACAACCCTAATTCAACTTCTATCCATCCTACGGAAAAATGAAATCACCGCACGTGCGTACGTACGGAATACCGTCTCCACGCCGTCGTGTAATCTATTTTCCACCACCACCTTACAAGGATGGTTATAATGGTGTAATGAGTAACTATTTATGATTATTATAAAGTAATATTGATACTTAAATAATATATATATACTCCAATACAATTCAACGATCTTAGGAACGATATCATCACTCGTGCGTACGTACGGAATACCGTCTCCACGATGTGATGCGACTCGTTCTACATGATCATCATTACATAGTAATTATATAAATGAATTGAATGAATAAATATGATATATGTTACAATAATACCATTCTGGATATAAGGTATCTATAACCTTAAAAGAAGAATAAGAATTTATTCGGCAAAACACGCATAAGAACAAAAGGCAATAAAGACCCGAGTAACAAGTAACAATGAAATATTACTAACAAGAAGCTAAGAATATGACCATATATGATATCATATCAATATGTATGATTCTGGAATAAGTCAATAACATTATTTAAACCATTATACAGGAGCTTCGGACATATATAAATCAAATCGGACCTAAGGTAAGGGAAAATATCACAATCTCATTTTTATCCGAGATTGTTTTTACTTTGGCATTTACTAGGGTGTATTTTATCATCCACATCCATGTTCCATAAATATATAATATTGTTTCCATCCACTTAAAATAGTTTAAATCCAATTTTACCCTTCGGTGAATTTTTAGTAAGGAATATGAAAGGAATCTTTTGTCGTTTTTTTGTACGAGGTACTTTTTGACTTTTCCGATAAAAGTACGAAGAATGTTTTTTTTAACTTATACGACATGAATGGATTTCTAAAACATTATTTCCAAGAAGCTTCCTTTACAAGTATTCAAGTTTATTTTTAATCAACTTCTTTTAGTTTACAATTGTATGACATGATATGAAAGGAAAAGTGTTTTTGAAGTAGAAATGATATTTTCCTCAAGAATGAAGTTCAAGTATTTTATCAAAATTATTTTCCATCTAAGATAATAAAAGGGTTATATTTTTATCCCTATTATTACATGGATTTTATTATGTTGTGATGGAAATATTTTTATGAATTATTTTATCTTATATGAATTGTTTTATGATGTCATGTTGTTTAAGAATCCCATTTTTATTACATGGGTTACGCTATGATGCATGGTTTATGATTATGTGGCACACATAAGAAAGGATTCATTATAAGATGGGTGGGACCTATATCTCCCTCCAATGCATTGGGTAAAGATTTTATATCTCATGAGATAGACATGGCTGGAACGGTAGGTTATACCGGTTCAGTGAAACGGGACCGGAACGAGGGTGACTCGGTTCAGAAAGGGACTTTGTCCACTAAGATAGTATTGGCAATGAGTCATGACTAACAAGAAATGATTTTCCATGATTATGTGTGCATGCCACAAAGTTTCAAGTTTCATGTTATGATTATGGGGATCTCATTTTCACTTCTATGATTTGTTCCATGTTAAGATATTATGATCTCTTTTACAGGTTATGATTTTCAAAAAGATATGATATGATTTTTATTTCCTTTATTTGCCCTTGCTGAGCATTTGAGCTCACCCTTTTATGTTTTCTTTTCCCTAGGTCAGGAAGATGGATATTATGTAGAATATTCTAAAAGGGACCCTAGATATGATGAAATAAATGGGAGACACTGTAGAAGATTTATGAACCAGTTGTTTATGTTTCCCAGTTTCTAAAGACACTATACCTATACGGTCCTTTGTGGTTTTGTCGTATGTTGTAATTTGTGTGCTTCAATTTTTAAGTATTAACAATGTATGTAAATTATGGGTCGTTATAATTTATAAAACAAAAACTGAACTGATTGGTGTTTAAGGAAGATATCATATCATCTAGTTTGGATGAAACTTAGGCTATCAATATTCTTAGTGGAATGAAGAGGAAACATTGATGACTCTTATATAAACAAAATAATTCTATGGAATAATGTGTTTTAAGAATCCCGACTCGTTCCAAATCGAATTTTTTAATTAAACATGTGGCTCTCTTGAGTTCAGTGTTGTGAGTAACCCTATATAGTTCACTTTTGTAATCCAAAATTGTATTAATACTAATGTGGCGATAATTACCAGATAAAATAATCTGAAATAATGTGATAATAAATGACATAACATATCATGGAAAAAACCCAAAAATGGATGTGGTCAAAATTATGGAGAAATGAATGAACACATAGGGTTAATGATGGTATAAAAGACCCATCTATTACAAGGGTATAAAACTCATAAAGAAATATATTGAATATATGTGGAATGTAAATAAAAAAATACCACTTAAATAATGATGATATAAGATGTAATTTTTAGTGGAAATGAAGTGAAAATATCTGGTGGATATCCCCTATTATATAATTCCACCCCTACCACTATTATTTTGGTGTATGGTGGGAGTGGATTGTCCACCCACGTCATCTACAAGACAACCCCACCTCCCTTGATTAAAGAAGGGGGAACCACTAACAAGAAATACAAAAAACATAATAAAAATCAATAACATTGAGATTTATTGAGAAAAAATCACATACATACAATTCATTTCTCTCCAACCAACATGATTACCATGTCTCAGTGAGGCCATTTGATGATCTGTACCATCTTGGATAATAGAGTAATATCAATTTTTTTGAAATCAAATATAATTTATTTAGTGTGAACATTTGGTCTATCAACATTTCCATCATCGAACACTTATTGAAAAATTTATTATTATACCCCATAGTGATTTTTTCTAGAATGAAATTATAGATTCTATATAATGATCAATTCAGACTCAATTTCAAAAAAAACCCGAATCTGACCCAATTATTCAATGAACACCTATAATAATCAGTTTATCTATATTTACTCTGTAATTTATTTATGTTTCCATCTATGGACAAATACAAAACTAACTATAACATTAAAACTATATCAAATATTCTCCCACAAGAGTAAGCACATAACCAAGAGTGGATTTCCTCTGATCATAAGCACCTATAAAATATGAATCGAATACATATGGTATATTTAACATCTCCATCCCCAATTCTTACCAACATGGACTCATCAAATAGGAAAACATGAAATTAAATTGAATATGTGTAGAAATAGTTTTATAGAATTTCATGTAGTTACATTAAAAAACATTAACAAATTATTTATTCAATGATATACAAGTCATACCATTATTTCTATCTTGTATAGTATTCATCTTGAGAATATTGTTTGATGGTCCCATGTTCTTCAAATCAAACTGCCAAGAAAATAATACCTTTTTATCTTGGATCTGATCATTATTTGGGCCTACAACCAACGGGTAATCCAAATAGATTATAAAAAAATATAAAATAATTACCATCCAACCACCCTATAATTTTCAAAAGGATTTGAATGAAATCTTTTGTATCCAGGAATCAATATGTAGAAATTAAATCTCTTATACCAACACCTCAGTTCCTAATTGTGACCACACAATGATTTTTTCAACATAAAAACCACATTCTATTTACATTATTCTAAAAACACATATTATGTGATCATACAGATCTCATCATCAATATCACCATGGATAAAATCATCCTTTACAACCTATTTCTCTAGATGTAAATGTATGTAGCATTATTTCTCAAAACTATCAGAACTTTCATCTATTTAATAAAAAACTAAAATATTTCATGGACATCAATAACATCATTCAGATCATATACATTGATGACTATTCTGAATTGATATATATAAAATTAATTATTTATATCCTACTTTATCTTATTGAATTATTTTTTATCAGTAAACATCCTTCCATAATGTAAATTAACAAGTCCCCAAGTCCCATTTTTTCACATGGCATCAAATATATCCAGAACCTCCTCTATAAAAGTGGATACATATAGACTCTATGTTATCCCGACAAATTAATATATCTCTCCACCATCATTAAATAAATAGTATAATATATTTCTTTTAGTTGAATAATATGAGATCCATAATGGTTCTCTTTTCTTCTAATTTGACTATCGTGGTCTAGGCTCAAATAGTACAAGATCAACATGCTCTATTATTTCCACTATGGAAACTAGTTCATCATCTGATTTTTTATCTACATTATACAATTTAGTTTATATTTTCTTCACTATGTCCCCATAAATTTTCCATGGCACCTTTTCTTCTACAGAAATGACATCTATGATGATGATATGTTTTTGGGTAGTGGGGTCCCAAAAAATGTTACCCCATCACGCCAATAATGTATCCAAGGAAGATACTTTTCTAGGATCCTAAATCAAATTTCAATCTTTCTACTACACTAAAACATTTCTTTACAAATATAACAGAATTAAGTAATTTTGAATATTTAGTTGGTTTAAAATTCAATGTCTTCATCAGTGTCTTCATATCAATTTCCATTGAAGGAGGTTAGTTGATCATATGACATTAAATATTCATTACATCTACAAAAAATAATATTGAAATTTCTAAACACTTTAACATCTCTTTTATTCAATCCATCAAGGGTTTATTCACCAACTATACTAATCCATTATTCGTAGGAGTTTATGAAACCATAAACATTCTCTGGATTCCTTCTCATTGAAAAATGTATCAAACAACCGGCATATACATTATCTACCATTTTTGGTCCTTAAAAAACTCATCTTCCTTCCATATTCAGATTCATTAAGAAATATGTATGTAATAATTAATTAAAAAAAGGAACATTGCACTTGATTGGGTAGACCCAAAATCTCCTAGAATATTCATCATTGAGTAGTAAAATGGACCTTTACTCTCCCAGAAATAAAAATACTATTTTCTAAACATCAGGATGGATCAACTCTAAGATCAATTTTCTTCTTACAGTTGATATTCCAATCATTAAACTATGTTTCCTTCCCAAAAAAACATCAAAATTTGTCACTATACCTTTTAATGAACAATAATAGACTTCTAATTAGAAAGAATCTCCATGCCTTATTTGGAAATAAGGCTAGGCTTCCAATACAATAAGGTCATCACTACATCCACTATGGTAGATGATGTGAAACTATCTCCATATCCATTTAAATTTCACCCAAATAACATAAGATATTTTGAAATATTTTCACCCTTCATCCCATCATGATCTCCTTTACTAATCTCATCACTCCCTTCTTAGTTCATGTCTAGAAACCGATATCACAATTTTTTCTAAAATATAACATTTTTATCATCAAGCCCTTCACATGGCGTACCCCTTGGAAGGTTCAAAAAATACCATCTTGCATCATCATTTTTTTAGTATCAACTCTCACGATCATTAACTTTTTATCATTACCCATGTACACAATTCCTTTTGTGATAGTTTTATAATGATCAATCCAATCTGATCAAATGTCATGTGCCATGTTTTTCCCACGTGTATTATCAATGCATTGTTGAGATGTTCCCTACATCCAATAGTTGTTTCTACTACACCAATTAGTATGTATATATTTACTATAGTAATCACCACATTTTCTTCCATGTATTGATTTTGGATCCCACCAGAACCGCACTCCATCATTACATGTTCTTTCCATTCTCCAATCATCTTTACGATATTAATCTTCAATAGTACTTCATACAATTTAATTTTATATAACAAAAAATAATACCCAATGATTTTTTACAATCTTGAATTTCACACCATATAAAAAATGTCATCATCCCAATCCCTTCACTATATTACAATGAAATATTTAATAATCTCTATATTATTTTTTCGTAATGCGAATGATCAACCATATTCACAATAACAAATCATACATAAATATATGAGAACTATGAATACCCCATAATGTGAATAGCCCAGAGATATATTTTCCCTCTAATACAAATTATTAGAAACAAAAAATATTTTCCTCTTATTGTAGTGAAAAAATATCAGTTAAAATATTATTCATAAAATGTAAAATAAAAGACACTATATACAATGTGGAAAACCACCCAAAAAATGAATAAATATTCATGTAATAAAGAATAATTGTTATGTGTAAATATGGAACCTCTTTCCATTAATATTTTATAAGTAAACCCCATATGTCAATCTGTGGATTATCTATATAAACAACCACACAAAATACTTCTTAAATAATGATGAGAGAAGATTCAAATTTTGGTGGAATAGATTAGAATGTCATCCTGGGAGATCCCCTTTTATATGACGCCTCTCCCCCTTAATTACTTTATTAATTTTCAAGTTACTGGGGTTTAGAAACTGAAAAAAACTACCTTATTCTCTAAACTAACATTTTAGAAAAAGGGGAAAACATAGACTAGGGAAAAAAATGCTATCATTTATGATATGAACGAGAGGTGATATCGAGTTATTGATGATGAATCATAATGAAGACTCAATAGATGATTAAATAAATGTTTGTTTGTAGTGATTTTATATTTTAGTATAAAAGATATTAAACTATTATCATCTTATTGAACTGAATCCAAACATGGTGAAAATCGGATTTGGGAAATCGAGATTAAGGACAAAATTTAATGATCTAACTCACATAGATGTACAAAACTAGATCTGAGTGGTATTAGAGGATATAAACCCAAGGTAGAATAAATCAAGGTAAACCATGAAGATTATTAATTTCTATGGGAGTTAAAAAAAATACATAATATTGATTTTGGATGAACCATAGTGGGAGGATGATGAAATCATAGTTCACTACAGAATAAAAATTTCTAGACTATGATCCATAGAATATTATCACTAAATTCCAAAAAGATGTTAATATAAAGTATCAAATATGGAGAAATTAATGGTAAAAAATGTGGGGAATATGGGTATGCTGATTATGTAATCATGATAAATATGTTCAACTCACTCTAGGACACCAAATGATTATGAATGCGCACTATTCAATGATTTTCTTTTCATATAGGATTGATGAAGGTTTCACAAACAAAATTATTTATTGATGAGTGATACATGGTTTGATTATGTTTCATGAATAACAATTTTAGGATAATACTCCATTTTTGATTCTATTACTATGCACTATTACATGGCTTGAAGGGATTGAAATAAGTTAATTTAGGTTGCCTATTGGTGTAGCTGACAAATCATGATTCAGATGTGACTCGAATTTGAGATAGATGAAATTCATTTTCATCTCATGATATATTTTAATATTTATTCTTGATAGAGAAATTTATTTATAGTGGGTAATTTTATTTTTTAATAGTCTATGTAATGGTACATAAACTAACTAAGTCTAAATAAATATTTAACTGGATCACATCAATGTTTGTGAAACTACTTTATAAATGTAAAAATCATGAAAATGACATGCCAATGACACATGAGTAACAAAGATCCTATGAAGTGGGTCATAAATTCCATCCAAATCTTATAAATGTTATTATATATACTTTATTAGTAAACCAAAAAAAAATCCCATTCATATTCATTCTATTTTTGTATAGGCTTATTCATTTAGGTCTATCACCAAAAATTTATTCTTGGAATGTGTGGACAAATAATTACCATTTAAATTTACACATGGTTAGATAATATGAGTAGATCACTAAATATTATTGCATGATATATATGGAAGGTTTTAAAGGAAATATAATAAAAATTATCAGAGACACTTCATATACTAGTGATCGAGAGAACATATTTTTTTGGAGGACCTAAAAGAGTGCATGATTACAGAGGATTTCCAGAGAGCGTGAGGAGGAGATTATCATTACTACATTGATGAAGATGATGTGTGAATATTTCACAAACACATTATTCATGTAAAATAATATTTTTTATTTCCTTCAGTAGTATTTTGAATTTGAGATATTTTTATGTTTATATTTCATTAAATTCAAAATTCAAATTCTCTTCAGATTATTGGATCCTCATACTCTATTTTTTATTGGTTTTCCACATTACTTGAACTTCACTAATATCTTTACTCTATTTATATAATGTAACATCACTAATTCAAGTGTGTCAATCAATTAATGTGCCTTGTTAGTTAATGATGAGTAATATAATGATTATGATACTTATAGAGACATTTAATTTTCATATATAAATAAAAATCATTTTATATTAACATTGAATACACTTCATAAATATGAAACCAAGGACCATAAAGGATTAATGTATTTGGAGACTAGATAAAAAATATTTTTTGCAGTAAATATCTTTAATAACATTGAAATATTTTATTTTTCATCTTATTCATCAATGACATATCCTATTACATACTTGCTTCATTACGTGGGTAACAGATACACATGAAAGTGTGAAATTTGATTCATAGTTATGGTAAAAAATGGATATATCAATGATCACATAAACATAACATGAAAATAAGGGTTTGGTAACATGATCATATCTTTTATAAACTATACAAAATATCATAAATCAAAATATTGAGTCATGACAGAAACCCTTATAGTTTAAAATAAATAAATCACAGCGTAATAAAATAGAATGATCCATGACATCATAACATAATTATATTGAATGAGTTTGTCCATACACATAGACCTATAAAATAATTTCATTTTTATTCATTTATCATTTTTAATACTATCATAGTTGATGAGGTTTACTCCTCAAAGAATCATCATAGCCAAGGTTCCCTTTTTATGAAAATCATAGTTGAAAATTTTCTTTATTGAACTAGGTTCACTACCTATTATATTCTTATACATATAATTAGATATCAATTGTTACATAATGAATTTGATGACTATATAATAATGGTACCACCACTCACATATTTAATGTCAAAAAAATTTATTCCAAAATATCCTAAAACATACATCATATCACAAGATATGAAAAGAAATGAGTTTAATAATCATTTCATCATGGAATAAACAATGGAAATAAAATGGTTTACATACGTATATTAACATTTCATCATAGTATAACCCATGTAAAATAAATATGTTTAATAAAATTCTTGACTCTATAATCATAAAACATTCTGAGGAAGGATATAGATGTTATCATTATATCATATCACCATTAAACAAAAAGTAACATTAAATATTTTTTCCATTGATGAATATATATTCCATAAAGATATCACAATTATAATCTTGAGGAAATTATGATTTTCATTTTAAAATAACATCATTAAAAAAATATTTGAAAACTTTTATGGAAAATATATTTTAGAATAACCATGGAAACATTTAAAGATGTAATCAAGGAATTGAGTGATCATGATGATGAGAAATTATGTTCATGTAATATAAGTTAAAAGAAAACATTCCATTTAAAAATTTGTAAAATGTCAAGAAGTACTGCATTAAAAAAATAGCACATAAATTATAACCATATAAAAAAATAAATAATTGGTTAAAAATTAATTTTAGAAATTAGTAGTATATTATTAAAAATATTCTTCAAAATACATAAAATAATATAGAGAAATGGAAAATGTTTTTTCAACTATGGAGAGAAATATTGTCAATTTTCAATAAAATGGCCATTCAATTCATCAAGTACATAAAGAGAGTAAAAGGAAAAGGAATATTTTATTTAGAAAAAATATCAATTTGAGAATAAATATTTTTTGTTTCTTGAGAGGTTTATGATGAAACATTATCATCCGGATAATAATACAAAAATCCCAATAAATATTAAGAATGTAATTTAAATCTATTTTATTAGGTTTGATATCTTATGTATGTGTTCAAACCTATTATATAATAAATATAGGTTTTGTAAATAAATTTACGATCCAATTTCATATATATATATCAGACTATATAATATTTTCATATAAACATTTCTCACACTTTTGTATTAAGTTCATTATTAACATCATCATTTTAGGTGATAATCAATTTTCCATGTATGCTTGGGTTTAGTAGTTTTGGTCTTTGTACATTGATCATGGGTGAATAATATCTAGAATTTTAATCGTGAAATAATTATCATATTTATATTTATATATTCATTATATACATATTTATATCTACCCATAAATTTTATAGATATAACCCTTGATTGCAATGTTCATGGAGATTGTAGGTTGTTTGTACGCATGAAAACATTTATCTTTTTTCAATGGATGAAATATCAGAATGATAAATAATTAATCAACGTTATAGAATAATTTTTATATAATATATATGACATATATAATATATATTATTTAAATATATCCCATATTTTTATCTAGGTAATGAAAAAATTAAAAATGATTCACATCTCTTAATGGAGGTGATAATCCACACATACGCATGAGGAACATTATTATTTTCTGATGATTAATATGGTAAGAAACTATATGTGATTTTATAATTCAGTATTTATAGTTATTTCATAAATATAATATATAAACATTAAATTAATCAATATATCTATCTCTCAGAGGCGATGATAGAAAATGAATTACATCAGTTCATGAGGCAATTGTCCACTATACACACAATCTAATGTTTCCTTTCACATTTTATGGAAGAAGAGAAGGATATAGTGTGTGATGGTAATATAATAAAATATAATTATATTAATGTTATTGTTTTCATTATTTCATCATAGTTTTATAATATTATATGGAGGAATAAGAAATAAAAAAAGAAAACATACATTTAAGAACGATACATCATCATCAGAAAATCCCTTTTGGATTATATCATAAAACATATATGAGGATTTTTTTTACAAAATAATGTCTATAGGATTTGGTAATGGATTTGAGGTAGGGATTTTTTGTTGGATTGTTTGAATAATAATGATCTTAAATTATTGATATGACCTAAGAGTTGGTGTCCTTTTATAACTGGGGGAGATGACGCACAAGAAATTTCATAATATAATAAAATATGATTAAGTAATTCTCAAGAAAAATGCTTCTACAGATGTAGATATTTTAATTTTATATAGTATTAGGTTAAAATACAGTCAACAAATAAAATATTTATATCTTTATGTGGACTTTTATACCATATCTTTTCGTTAAACCCCTCAGTTAAACTATTTTTTCTTTTGTCACTGTAACATTTTTTTACTCTCAAAGGGATTTAATTTTACTTATATGGTGAAATTTGGATCATAAATGCGAAAGATTTAAATTTTATAGTATATTATATGAACCTTTATCTCATTAAATATTTTTAAGATTTTACAAATTATTTAATAAAATTTTATTTTCATAAAATGTCATTAATATCATGTTTTACACAATTCATTTAATTAGAGAAAAAAGATCCCAAAATGATGATATTTTAATATAATCATTTTACAAAACAAAAATAAATTATATTAATTTGGTGTAACAATTTAAATCTCTCAAATTATATCAGTTTTATTATTTATAAAATTATAATTATTTTTTATTTTAATTGATGAATTACTATATCAACATTGGGTAACAATTTAAGGTAATTATATAACATTTAAAAAATATATAAAAAGATTTAAAAAATAAAAATAATTTCATTACACTAAAATTAAATACTTTTATTTTACAAAATATTATTTTTTATATGAGAAAACATAATATACTTTTGAAAAGTAAGAGATTGACATTTTGTCTTTTTAGTTGTGTTAGATATTATATAATTAATTTTTCCTAGAAAACTTTTTGTTAAATAAGTATATTTTGAGAATAAGGTGATAAGGGTTAATTTACATAGATCCGAAGTGAATTTTTATGAAATATTATGGACTTATCAATAATTATTAACATAGGATAACCCCGATTAACCTTTTTCTGTGGTGATAATTTATTACTATTGCTACTTTTCATTATGACATAAAATTTAGTTGATAATATTAAATTTGAGTAATTTTTTTAGGTTAATATTATAAAATAAACATTATTAAATTCAATATCTATGTGTGGTTGAAATATATTGAATGAAAAATCTACATCATATGATGAAAAATAGTTTTCGGAGGAGAAAATTATTTTTAGGCTTATATTTTTTTATCATGATCATGTATAATATTGTTTTATAAATAATGAAATATAATATTTTAACTAAAGAATAATTTTATTAATTTAGAATCATATTAAAAATATTATGATTCCATTTCAACGAAAATATATAATATTTTTACAAAAATTGTTATTTCAACTATTCACAGAAAAATAAAAAAAATAAAAATTACATAAATGTCACCCAAAGATAATTTATAAATCCAAATTTAAAAAATGTAGATAAATTTTTATAATTTAATTAAAAAATATTGAATAAATTAATTAGTTTATTTTCTTAAAAAAAATAAACAAATCACATTTTTTGAGTAAAATGTATTTTTAAATCATAAAATGAATTTTCCAAGACATTGAGTGCTTATTTACAAATCATTAAAAAAAACATTTTTACTGATTATTAACATTACATATTTATGAATATCATATTTTCGCTAATATAATTCATACGTAAAAGTTTAGAAGTTATGTTATAAAGGCCACTTATAAATAATTTTATTTTAATAGTATATCATATATCATTTAAACTCAGTGTTTCATGTCATTCAAGATATTAGATAAATTAAATTTATTCAAATACATATATATTATAAAATATTTGGGTTCTCCATTCTTCCCCCTTTAATAATTATTTTCCTCATAATTTTACCTTGTTCTCGATTTTTAGTGGTATGATAATTTTGAATACCTTTGTGGAGATTACTCATCATAAAAAGATTTATTAACACAACATTTTTAATAGAGGTAAAATGAATTAAAATTTTTATTACAAAGCTAGGAATCCAAATAAGATTATGATTGTGGGACATAAAAATATTGAAATAGTTAAAACATATATCTAAATACTAATTAATAGTTATAGAGGTCATTGATCCTAAGAAAATGAATGATCAATATAATGTTAATAACGAGAAAACCATAAACTATTGAGGTGTAAAAAAGGCCATCAATTCATAAAAATGTTGGTACTATAATAAAATTGTAATTTCTATATAATTTACCTTGAATTAAAGAATTACTCTATTAGATCAACTAAATAAAAAGGAAATATACTCACATGAAGAGTAAAATTTAATCTTTTATTCAATTTCCAACAAAACACCATTTTTTCGCCCAACGATTGGTCTTCAATAAAAAGTTTTCGTTCCCAGTGTTCTAAACTCATCTTATAATGGATCACATAATCAGATAATGTATAAAACCCACTTCGTCATATATTTAGACAATTAAAAATATGATAATTTGTTGTATAAGAAAATCTCAAAATAAATAATCCATCATAAGAAGAAATAAAAAACTAACCAACAATTCATCAACAATAACACTAAGATTCCAAGTTAGATCATTCAATAAGAAAAAAACATAGACTTAATCAAATTATTCATGACTATAATAAAATCCCAATTATTTTAATGATTTCATCACATATTCATACAAGGTAAATTTAATATTTTTTTAAAAATAACATCAATCACTTTTAATGTTGTATAAAATAAATGTATCTCCTAATCATTTAATCTCTAGGATAGTAAAATAATTTTCATTAATACCCTAGACCACCATATAAAAATATTAAAATAATATATGTTTACAAAATATATTTCTACCTTTATTTATTAAATATAATACCATAATACATACTTTACCTTAATCATATAAGGTTTTAAAAATAGGGAAAATCATTTAAAATAACATTAATAAGCTAATACCCAAATCAGTTTTCAGAACCATAGTTATCTATATGATAAAGAATAATCTCCCAAAATAAAATTTATAAATATCTATGACATATTTTGAGAAAAAAAAATCCATACTAATAAAGACATCACACAGGACCGTGGTAGGCATTTCACCCTTATCACCCTTTAGTTTTTGGTTCAAGCCTTACAACCATACTGAATGATACATGTTGTCCTTCATACTAAGAATATATTAATATAATTATATTAATTTCTTCATAAATATGATAATAATCATAAATAATTTCCTTAATCATTAATAATCATATAAAACATGGTGGTTATCAATAACTTTATTCTTATTAAAAGAGATATCTTCTTAAAATAATTATTTATGTTGAACCTATGGGTTAAATATACCTTATCCTAAAAAATATATCCTCATATGTTATTAAAATACTCTAACTTAAGACAAAAAATTTGTTGTGTAATACATTGAACATATTGAAGTGCCCAGATCAGTGTGAATCACTGAGAGGTGGAGGGGGTGAATCAGTGATCCTTTAAAACTTTTTAATAATTTATTCTTTATCAATTAAACCTCTATGGCTAGTTAAAACCTTGATCCACACTTCTTTTATCTCTCAGCCTTTCCTCGAGTAATTTAGTTAATGTAGAGGCACAAGACATAAGGATTTACAAGGTTCGGCACCAAAGGCCTACGTCCTTGACATGTTGGTTAAACGCCCAAACATGGTTTCTCCACTATAATCTGTTAGAATTACAATGGTCAACACAGATTCCCACTGTATCTCTCCTGAGTCCCATAAGAGGGTCGTTATACTACTTCCCACAGTGTTACCAGAGTCCCACCGGCCTGCTCCAGAATCCCACTGAAGACTTCTTCTCCCTGAGTCCCACAGGGATATTCTCCTGGCTCCTCGAGTCACACGAGTAGCTCTTCTTCACTTCAAGATCTTCAAGAGTCTTCAACAGCCTGGGATAAATACAGCTGGTCTTTCTCACTACTTCTGATCACTTCATTTGATCAGGACTCCACTTCTTTTCTCAGGCTCTATCTTCTTCTTATATGGATGACATGGCCTCAATCTTTAAGAATCTTCATCAACCTCTGATATGGTTTGTTGGTCTTTCTCAACTACTGAAAACTCAGTAAATGATATCTTTCACTTCAGTCTGGCTTCAGTCTCTCTTCAAATAAACTTCATGCACTGAGTGCATGGAATCTCTGAATCCTCATGCACTGATTGCATGGCTTCTCAAATTCTTCATGAACATTTTTTCTTGGTCATCTCAAATGCACACAAACTGATTCATTCATTGTTTACGTGTGCATTTGCATGTATGAAAGCATGCACTCCCCTTCTTTCTTCATGGTGTGAAAAACCCTCAATGGGTATAGTCTATTTGCACAAAAACCGATTTCCCAATCCTCACACAATTAATTCTTTTTGTTTACACACTGAAATGTGTGTTCGCCTTTAGTGTGGGTAAACTCTTCTTCTTCATCTTAGTGTGTACACTTCACATGTGCACACACAAATGCTTCGGCCTCTTCCTGTCTCTTTTCACACAAAACTTCTTCACTTTTTCACACACTTGAGCTCGGTCTCCTTCACACAAAACTTCTTGTTCTTTTAAAATAGGTCAAAGTGTGCACTCAACTTGTGCACACACTTGGTTCTCCATTTTTCACAAAAAGGGCTATGGGTTTTCCTATCCACTTAGCACACCCAACTCAAATGTGTGGGATGCTCTTCACTTAGCACACATGCGACAAGGGTGTATACACTTCACCCATACTATTTCCTCTATGAAGGGCGCACAAGGTGCGCGACCACCTCTTCTTCCACAGCAGCACAAGGCACATGGGAGCAAGGCGGCATGCAGGGTGCACTAGCCTTGGGCGTACAAGGTGCAACGGACTCAGGCACAGGGAGGGCGCGCAGGGTGCAACACCCTTCTACTGCGTAGGTGCAGTAGGTCCTTCCTACTGCGCAAGGAGGTGTGATGTCTTCCTCCTGTCGCGAAAGGGTGCGGGCAGTAAGGGAAACAACCTCGGGCGCGCAAGGTGATGCGGCGTCAGATTCTTCTTTCCGTGCAAGGGGAAGCACGCAGGGTGTTCACCAAACCTTATTTCATGCAAGGGGTGTGCAAAAGGGTCTTCGCAAAGCCAAGAGTGGCTTCGGGCTTCTCTGACGCGCAAGTGATGTTGCGCGGAGGCTTCAAATTTCTAGGTAGGAGCATCGCGGGACTTCAAATATTCAGAAATAATTTTCGTGCTTTGGGATTTATTTTTTATAGGCTAGGAATGCCTCAAACCATCAGAAAGAGATATATCTTGATCTCTCGAAGTTTCCAAGATTTCAAGATTTTTCCAAATCTTTATTTTCCCCTCTGTTGAACATGGGATTCTTTATTTTTCATCTTCTTCACGTGCATGCGACTACAAAAAAATTCATGGCCTTCGTTTACGGGTCGAGTTATGTGGCATGGCCTCGGTAACTTTGTTTTCCTCTGCCTCGACTGAAATTTCTCATCACGTTTCATGAATACGATTTTAAAAAAATGCATGGGTTCGGTTAGTCGAGACAAACGTCATGGAGGTTCATCATCATCAATGGTGTCTGGGTGCATCAAATGGTTAGCATGGATGGCCTTTGGTTCGAAGCAGCGTCGTGCGAAGTCTTATAATGGACGGGAGGAAGAAGATGATGTCGCGACCGTTGGATCAAAGTTTAAATGATCTCCAATGGCCAGGATTATTTCATCGCACTGCGGATGAGATGAGCAGCCGTGATCAGCTGCGCGATTAGATGGGCGGCCATGATCTCTTCCGTGGAAAAATTCTATGTCCCACATCGAAACAACGAGCAGTTTTTCCGTGGTTTATCAACCATGCGTTGCCGGCCAATGTTCAATTGAATCTTCTCCCCTCACGGTGCCGCCCCGCACCGTGTTCTCTCTGCGGGCGCGCCCTTGTGCCCACCCCTGCTCCCTGCGGGCGCGCTCTACGCCCACTATGCACTCCATGGGTGCATGCTCCTTGCGCCCAGGCTGCGCGGGATTCATCACCGTGTGGCCTCGTGGCTTATACACGGCCCCGAACTCTATTTGGCTGGCCCCATGGGATCCCCCTTGGGCGTGGCGACCTCGAGTCCCACATGTGCCTTGGGGTTCAACCCTTAAGGATGGCCTTTTGAGTTGGCATATTTATTTACTAAGGTTTGAGAACTTTGTATAAAAACAATGTAACTCAAATGTCAAATGCCGAACCAAATTCACTTCTTCTTCACCTCGTCTTCTTCCAATCAATTTCTCATCTCCTCTTCATATTCTTAAGAACTTTTCAACATTTCACTACTTAGGAGGGATTTGAAGAAGGTTCTTCTTCAATCGAGCTCTGGAATCCCATATTTCTTCAATGTTCTTAGTTGATCCAATCAGAGATCAAGTTGGATCAAATTCAAATTTTCATGCACTAAGAGATAGTGCATGTACTTCTTTAATCCAGTTCATCCACTTAGTATTTGTGGATGGATCATCTTCAGCTCCTCATGCATTGTGAATACAATGCATGGTCTTCAATCAATGTTGTGACGTTGTATCCTCTTGATACAAGTGCTTTGAACATAAGAACTGCTCAATAATCTTCTGATTTGATATGGAGAATGTTTCAACCATAACTTCCTATGCCACATAGTGATTCTCCAAAGTGACATGCCTCTTATCACACTAGCCATTCTCCAATCATCACCATCACCATCACATCCTTTTTCATTCACATATTAACACTCCTTGTCATCCATTCATACCATGACACTTTATTGACAACAATATACCTTATTGACAACAAACTCAACACAATGCACATCAATCTCCCCCTTTGTATTTGTTGTCAATATCACTAGAGCACATATTGTCAGTCCAATTATTAGAGCACATGTGGATGGGTCAATATGTGTGCCACACTTTTCTGGGATAATATGTAAGATTTTCTCCCTCTAATTGGAAACCAAAAGCAATGGTGTGGTTTGGTTCTCTTCAAAATATCTCTTCCTCCCTTTGAATAGAATCTTCTTGAAAAACACTAAGAGAGGGATGATGTCACATGTTCACTTGAGAAATGAGCCATTAGTAAATCAACTCTAAGTCTACATGGGCTAGCCCGGTGTAGAAAACCAGAGAGATGTAACCAAGGAATTCAATGATGTCCATAATTCACTACACATGTGAGATGATGCTTAGGATTCAAGGGGCTGAAAATTTTCAGATATTTCAATGAATTTCTAAATCCTGCACATACTTCACAAAGCTCATTAGAAAGTTCAGGTGCAATGATAAAGCTCCCCCTTCATCCATTTTTCTTCAATCAATACTCCCCCTTAATTGACATGATAAATACAATTATGAAACAAGGGATGAAATTATGATTGGAATACCTTCATTTTTCATAAGATGATATAAATCTCAACACATCATCTTCTATAGATTGTCTCCCCCTCAGGGATGCAATCCATTCTGTCCAAACCATTCTCCAGTTGAGAATGATCATCATCATCAAGTCCATGAAATTTTTGAACATGTAAATACAAATTATTAGGGAATAATATGGAACCTCCTTGGTTCATCAATGTGAACAACAAGGTTGAGAATATTCTCTCAACCGAGATGTCCCATTTTCTCCATTCTTCACACTTGCCCATTTGATCATCAATGATGTTTGTGTTGGTGTAGATCTCATCACATATTCAACTTCCTTGTGTGTGACTCCTTTCTTTCTTGGTGATTTCTGAGCACTAGAGTCTCCTGGTGAAATCTTCATTTCATTGAAGAATTCTTTTTGAGCTGGTATGAATGTCATTCATTTATTACTAGTATGTTCAGCTTGATTTCACCTCACACACAGAACATTAGTTTCATGTAAAATCTTCTATTTCCCTTTATCCTTAGCTATTGCCAGTAATTCATCTTCATCTCTTTGTAGTTCAATGGAATGTTGCATCATATTAGGCCATATGACTAATAAGTCATTTGGAAGTGAGGCCTCAGTTTTGGATATTCCACATGGTTCTTTGGATGCTTTCAAGATAACATTCTTAATCAACTTGTTTTCAATCAATCCCTTCTACATCTTCTGGATTGATTGTTGTTCTGAGTCCAATCTACCTCTATTTAATTCCATGGCTTGTTTACAAATATCCATAGTATGACCTTTCTTTCCAGAGTAGAAGCATGTTTTCTTGGTGGTCCTTCTAGATGAATCACCCTTCTTGGATTTCAAATCCAAGGACTTATCTTCATTTTTCATAATCTACTTGGGAGCATCTTCATCTTTCTTTTGCTTGCTTCCCAAGGATTCTCTCTGATATAGGTTTTGTGATCTTCTTTTCTTTTCAGATTTGGATACAGTTGGAGATTGACATGTATCATTTTACCACTTTTTAAAACATTCCAGATGTTTTCAAGCAATAAAAATCTATTTGCAGTAAACAGATGTTTCTATACCTATGGATGTTTCTTCTTTCACTCTGGCTTGCTCCCACTTATAATGGGATTCCTTTGTGATTTTACATTTAGTGGATTGTACCAACAATCCTTAGCACAATGCCCATACATTTTAAAACACCAACACTTACCCACAAATCTTGACTTCTTGAGTCCTTCTGGTTGTTGTGTATTTTTCCTCACTTGTTGTGTTGTTTCAGGAGATCTCTCTTTCTTCATCTTCTTCATCCATACCATTTTGGAGTCACTCTTCCATCATGCACTTTTTTTAGAAACAAATTTAGAATCATGAGTACAAGATGGGATGGAGGGTACTTTCTTTTTAGATGATTTTTCCCTTTTATTAGAGGATGTCCTTCGTTTGGCATCATCCTTCTCAATGCACACTTGAGTTGCAACATTTCTTCTTCTAGCTGTCTGGGAGGTTTCAGCTTTGGGTGATTGCTGGTTTTTCAATATCACCCCCAGTTCTAAGCATTTCATTTTGAGGGTGTTCTTCTCATCCTCAACAAATCTTATCCTACCTTCCAAATTTTCTTCCAGCTGCTTCATCTGGTCATCATGAACCTTTTTCATTTCTTGCAATGAATTGTCATGCTCCTTCACCCTTTTTACTTTGTCTTCAATTTGAGCATCTTTGACAACCATTGACACTCTGTGCCTCTTTTCCAGTGCATGGAAAACTTCTTTGATCATTAATTCAATGAATTCTTTCTCACAAAAGCTTCATTGCAATTATTCACTAGTTTCTTCAAATCATTCATTTCAATGGGAAATAGTTTCATCATTACCCTTCACTGGATTTCTGAGAGTGTTGGTTATACCAACCTTTTTTGTCAATGCTTCTTCCATGGCATTGGATTAATCTTCTATCTATAATTTATCTTCTTGAAGATCATTGATGCTTGTAGTAATACACATTGGCACTTCCTTGGGGACTATCTTCTGAACATATTTGAGTGCATTTAGAAGATCATGGATTGTTCCATCATCATCACAACAAGATCATGCTTCATCAGAAGAGTGATAAAAGGAATTGTCATCTGTTGGGACTTTCACATTACCTTCAATGGAAGCTGTTTCTCTTAGAATAGCATCCTTCTTCATCTTCCTAGCCTGTTTCTTCTTTCTGTTTTTCCGAGTCTTGGCAGATATCGCCATTTGACGTTGTTCACTCATTTCCTCAAATCTGCACTTCATAAAGACTCCCTTGGATATTTTAGAGGTAACCTCCACTCTGATACCAATTGAAGTGCCCAGATCAGTGTGAATCACTGAGAGGGGGAGGGGGTGAATCAGTGATCCTTTAAAACGTTTTACTAATTGATTATTTATCAGTTAAACCCCTATGGTTGGTTAATGCCTCGATCTACTCTTTTTGTATCTCTCAGCCTTTCCTCGAGTAATGTAGTAAATGTAAAGGCACAAGACAGAAGGATTTACATGGTTCGGCACCAGAGGCCTATGTCCTTTCCATGTTGGTTAGACACGCAAACAATGTTTCTCAACTATAATCTGTTGGAATTACAATGGTCGATATAGAGTCCCACTGTATCTCTCCTGAGTCCCACATGAGGGTCTTTATACTACTTCCCACAGTGTTAACAGAGTCCCACTGGCCTGATCCAGAATCCCACAGAAGAATTCTTCTCCCTTAGTCCCACAGGGATCTACTCCTGGCTCCTCGAGTTACATGAGTAGCTCTTCTTCACTTCAAGATCTTCATGATTCTTCAACATCCTAGGATAAAGACTAATGGACTTACTCACTACATCAGATCACTTCAGCGGATCAGGAATCCTCTTCTTTGCTCAGGCTCTATCTCCTTCTTCTATGGATGACCTGGCCTCTGTCTTCATGAATCTTCAAAAACCTCTGATAAGGTTTGTTGGCCTTGCTAAACTACTAAAAAAATAGAAAATGATGTCTTTCACATCAGTCTGGCTTCATTCTGTCTTCAAATAAACTTCATGCACTGAGTTCATGGCATCTCTAAATCCTCATTCACTGATTGCATGGCTTCTCAATTTCTTCAAGAACTTTTGTTCTTGGTCTTCTCAAATGCACACAAACTGATTCAGTCTTTGTTTACGTGTTCTTGTGCATGCATGTAAACATTCACTCCTCTTCTTTTATCATGGTGTGAAAAACCCTCAATGGGTATAGTCTATTTGAACAAACACAGATTTCTCAAATCCTCAGACACTTAATTCTTTTTGTTTACACACTAAAATTTGTGTTCTCCTTTAGTGTGGGTAACCTATTATTCTTCTTCATAGTGTGTACACTTCACATGTGCACACACAAAGGCTTCGGCCTCTTCTTGTCTCTTTGCACACACAACTTCTTCACTTTATCACACACCTGAGTTCGGCCTCCTTCACACACAACTTCTTGTTCTTTTAAACTTCATCAAAGTATGCACTCCACTTGTGCACACACTTGGGTCTCCATTTTACACACACATGGATACGGGTTATCCTATCCACTTAGCACACACAACTCAAATGTGTGGGATACTCTTCACTAGGCACACATGCGGCCAGGGTGTATACACTTCACATGAACTATTTCCTCCATGAAGGGTGTGCAAGGTTCGCGACAACCTCTTCTTCAATAGACGTTGAAGGAACATGGGTGAAAGGCGGCGCGCAGGGTGCACTGGCCTCGGGCGTACAGGGTGCAACAACTGCGAGCACATGGAGGGCGCGTAGGGTGGGACACCCTTCTGCCACGCAGGTTTGGTAGATCCTTACTACCGCGCAAGGTGGTGTGGTGTCTTCCTCATGCCGCGTAAGGGTGCGGTCAGTGAGGGCGACAACCTCGGGCACGCAAGGTGATGCGGCCTCGGGTTCTTCCTGTCGTGCATGGGGAAGTGTGTATAGTGTTCCCCAAAGCTTCTTTCACGCAAGGGGTGCGCAAAAGGGTATTCATGAAGCCAATAGTTGCTTTGGGCTTCTATGCCACACAAGTGATGTTGCATGGAGGCTTCAAATTCTCTAGTAAAGAGCTACGCGGGAATTCAAATATTCAGAAAGCATTTTCTTGCTTCAGGATTCATTTATTATAGACAAGTAATGCCCGAACCATCCGAAAAAGATATAACTTGATCTCCTGAAGTTTTCAGGATTTCAAGATTTTTCCAAATCATGATTTTCCTCTCTGTTGAATGCGGGATTCTTTATTTTTAATCTTCTTCATGTGCATGCGACTACAAACTCCTGCATGGCCTTCGTTTAAAGGCTCGAGTGACGTGGAATGGCCTCCGCAACATTGTTTGCCTCGGCCTCGACCGAAATTTCTCATCACGTTGCATGCATACGATTTTTAATGTATGCATGGGTTAGGATTGTCGAGATGATTGTCATGGAGGCTTCATCATCATCAATGGTGGTTGGGAGCTTCAAATGGTTAGCTTGGATGGCCTCTGGTTCGAAGCAGCGTCGCACGAAGGCTTTAACAGGTCGAGAGGAAGAAGATGATGTCACGACCCTTGGATCGAAGATTAAATGATCTCCAACGGCCAGGATTATTTCATCGTGCCACAGATGAGATGAGCAGTCGTGGTCAGCCACACGATTAGATGGGCGGCCAGGATCTCTTCCGTGGAAAAAATCCGCATCCCACATCAAAACAACAAGTGGTCTTTCTGCGGCTTATCAACCAAGCGTTGACGGCAAATGTTCAATTGAATTTTCTCCCCTCATGGTGCCGCCCCGCACTGTGTTCTCTCTGCGGGCGCGCTCTTGCGCCCACCCCTACACCATGCGGGCATGCTCTACGCACACTATTCACTCCATGGGCGCGCGCTCCTGGCGCCCAGGATGTGCGGGCTTCATCACCACGTGGCCTCGGGGATTATACACGGCCCCAGCCTCTCTTGGGCTGGCCCCATGTGATCCCCCTTAGGCGTGGCAACCTAGAGTCCCACAAGTTCCTTGGGGTTTATCCCTTATGGATGGCCCTTGAGTTAGCATATTTTTTACTACAAGTTGAGAACTTTGTATAAAATCAAAGTGTACCAAATGTCAAATGCCAAACAAAATTCACTTCTTCTTCACCTCTTCTTCTTCCTAACAATTTCCCATCTCCTCTTCATATTCATAAGAACTTTTCAACATTTCATTACTTAGGAGGGAATTGTATATGGTTCTTCTTCATCCGAGCTCTGGAATCACATATTTCTTCAATGTTCTTAGTTGATCCAATCAGAGATCAAGTTTTATCAAATTCAAATTCTCATGCAAAAATAGATAGTGCATGGACTTATTTAATCCACTTCATCCACTTATTATTTGTGGATGGATCATCTTCATCTCCTTATGAATTGTGAAGACAATGCATGGTCTTCAATAAATGTTGTGACATTGTATCCTCTTGATACAACTGCTTTGAACTTAAGAACAGCTCAACAATTGTCTGATTTGATAAGGAGAATGTTTCAACCATAACTTCCTATGACACTTAGTGATTCTCCAATGTGACCTGCCTCTTAGCACACTGTCCATTCTCCAATCATCACCATCACCATCACATCCTCTGTCATTCACTTATTAACACTCTTTGTCATCCATTCATTCCATGACACCTTATTAACAACAACTTACCTTATTGACAAAAAATACAACACATTGCACATCACATATTATCAAACTTAAACTCATAATCACATGATGAAATCCATAAATCTTAAGTTAATCAAATATAAGGACATATATGCTTCCATAGATAACAAAATGAATACATGTGTTATGATTCTTATATCAAAAATATCATTGATATAACACATCTATAATATATGTCTAACAACTTGATATATTGACACATCAATCATCCCACTTTAATGATTTACATAATTTACGTAATTCCTTGATCTAGGAGTTAACTCATGAATTACGTCATCAAATCATATATTGTCCATGTTATCTACATATAAGACATTGATTTCCATGGAAATATGATACTCTATAACCACAATTTACACATTGAAAACATCATCCCCTTCCATTGATATTTCATTATCCTCTATTCTTTTTCCCACATAATTTAAATGTAGTAAATTGAATAATCTTCCCTAAATAGTCATCATAAAACTCTATTTTCTCTTATTCTATGTGTCAATATACTCATCCAAGTTTATATTCTTAATCATATATTGAGACAGCTTATTATTAAAAATAACTTGGTTTTTCATTATTTCTCCAATTTAATTTGGTTACATAGAAAGTCAATCAATCCATTGACAATCACAGTCAGTATTAATATAATACATATTTGTCACATTCTTTTGATAAAACATAAAATTATAGTATAAGAAGAGAAAAGTATTGTGGGAAACCACATAACAATGAAAAATTTATGGAATCTCAAAATTAAGATTCCATATTTTCTTCTTATGACACCTTATGTTTTAACTAGGTCATCATTGGTCATAATTTATTAAAATACTTCATAATGGCTCATAATGAAAATGTTAATTAACCCAATAATATACATAGTGAGTGTCAAGCCTGGTGCATAGTAAAAGAACACTAATTATGAAATAATGTGATGGTAAGATATACTCCACTACCTCTTTTCATCGTTATTACCCAAAGATGCATATGTTCTAAAACCATGACAACATATAGTATCTAGAGAGGGATATATTTCTTGGAAAACCACATATTATTTTCTTTACCAAGACACTAGGATATTATTTTAAACATAGACTTATCCACATGGGTTTTAATTATTATTTTTCTAATTGTAATCTCTAATGATTGAGTAAAAACTGCCTATGATACCAAGAATATGGACCCCATACTTTCCCATATAAATATTATGTATTTTTAGATTAATATTCAATATATTTCATAAATTACCACCTATGGACATTAATGTTTAATGTCTTTGTTTACAAGATATAAAATATTCTTATTTCATAAAATATATTCAACATCTCCAAAAAAGATACACCCATATAGTACTAATGAGAGATTTACCTCTCATAAACTTATCTTCATTACTTGGGGAAAATAAACAAAAGAAATGTTACCTCTTATGATCTTTAATGGTAAACATGGGATATATTAGTGTTAATTTAAACATAACATGATCATATGAGTATGTGAAAAATATAATAACATTTAAAAACTATACCCTACATTTCATAAATCATAATAATGATTCATGGAATGAATACTGGAATTTTATAAGATATGAATCATAAAAACCAAATAACATGATCCATGAGAGCATAACATAGCCATAATCAATGATTTAGTGGGAGAGACATAGGTATCAAAAATCCATTACATAGTCGTAAAATATCATTCAAAATACTATTATAGTGGATTAGGATTACTCCTAAAACCATTATTTTATAAAGGGTTCACTCTTAAGACTATGTTAATGTAATAATTCCCTTACTGAACTAGGTTCACTTCCCATTACATTCCTATATATCACATTATATATCCATCATTTTATAATTAATTGGCGGGATATATAATTATAGGTCGACCCATAAAATCTACAAATTCTTATAGATGTGTTTTACAAAAAGATAAAACATATATCATATCATAAATCGAGAAACAAATGGATTTCAAAAACATCTAATCATTGAATAAATTATTCAAATCAAACTAGTATAAACAATACATAAACATTTGACCATAGTATAACTCTTTGAAAATAAATATGTTTCCTAAAAATATTATTATTATAATCATAAAAAATTCATAGAAGAATGAGGGATCGTATCATTATATCATATCCCTAGTAAATCATGGGAAACATTGAAGCTATTTATCACTTATTAATTTAAATTCCAAAATGAGATCATTAAAACATTTTGGATCAAAATAAACATTCCTTATTCAAATCAATTTTTTAAAACATAAATTTTTTGAAAATGTTAATAGAATAGTTTTTTAACTGAATCAAAAGAAAATAAAAAGGATTATTCAAGGAATTTATTAGTGAAGATAGTGTTAAATTAAGTTCATGCCACATAAGTTAAAATGGAGAATTCTTTGTAGAATTTTTTTTAAATTTTAAATGTATCTCATTTAAAAAAAGAATATTAACTTAAATAAATTTTATAAAAATTGAAACATGGATAAAAAATATATTTTATGAAAATATATTTTAATATTAAAACAAATAATAAAATATTTTAAAACAAAACATGGGAATGTAAGAAAATTGGTTTTTTTCTGAAAAGATAAATAATGTCGAGTTTACAAAAAATGACTTTTCAATGTATTTTGTTTTCTAACAGAGAAAAAAATGAAAAAACATTAATCTCATTAAATTACTAGTGTAAATTAAAATTCATGAGTTTCATTAGAGTTATAAAATTAAACACTATAATCTTAGTTATAATAAAAAATCTCGATAAATATTGTGATTTTAATATAAATCATTTACCTCCGGTACGACATCCTTCAATCCTATTTTCAACTCCTGTAAAAAATAAATAATTAAATAATAAATTTATTCTAGAACAATTTTCATTTGTATAATTCAATATATGATTTTATTTAATCCTTTTTTCACCCATTTACAAATATTTTATATTAATATCTAAATTTCAGTTTATAACTGCTTAATTTTACATGAATGACACTATTCAATAGTTTTTTTCATTGTATATTGATACTGGTTATATAATTTTAAATATTTTAATAACGGAATTTATAAAATATATAATTGTTATATTCCTATATATAATTATCTATATATATTTTAAATTTAAAAATTTATGACATCGTTCATGTAAACGATATGCCATTTGTATTCATAAACATTATTTTAATTTTTCAAAGCATGGAATAGATGAAAGGTAAACGATAATTACCCCTTATATAATTATTATTATTTCTAATATATTATATATATTTTTTAATATAAATTTATTAAAATTCATGTAAAGTGAAAATCAATAATAAATCAGATCGCTTTATGAAGGTAGTAGTATACCAATATGAACATATAACACTGTAATTTCAAAATGGGAAAAAGGTAGGAAGGTAGATGTGATATTTTAATTAAATAAATATAATTTTTTAAAAATTAATATATATGTACATTAAATAAATCATTAAATGAATATGTTATATGAGGTGAAAAAATAAAATACTTGGGTTCACGAGGTGGTAGTCTGATGTACACACAATAGAAAATTTCATTTCCCATTTTATGGAAAAGTATTTGGATACATGTTATATAATTAAAATAATAATATATCATTATATGAAACATAATAATATTTTTATTTCAACATATAATAATTATATTGTAATGAGGTCGAAGAAGAAATAAAACAAAAACACATTATTAATAAGTATACCTCTTCTTTAGAAAACATCTTTATGTTTATACACAAATCCTTACTTTTATGATTTTTGCCAAAAAAATCTACGTTATGTGGATGGATATAATTATTGTGTTGGGGAAGTTATTGGATATAACAAAATATAATTGAATACACGAGATGGAAATAGAGGGGGTGTTCTTTTATAATTGTTGGAGATAACAAACATGGAATTTATTAAAAGAATAAAATAAAATAAAATAATTCTCATGAAAAATGAATTTTGATTTATATATATTAAATTTATGTATAGGGTTTGGTTTAAAACCCATACATCATTATACTTTTAATAGGTATAAATGGGTTTTTAACCTTATATTTATTATTAACCCATTAGTCAACCAATTTTAATCATTACTATGATAATATCTTTTATTGAAATAAATAGATATAATTTTAGATATAATTTATAAATTGAAAAATAAATTGATAATTATTTAAATTATAAAAAATATATTATTCACCCAATTAATAATGATGATTTTTTTGGAATTTTCATTTACATAAAAAAATATCATTTCCATAAAATACCATTAATGTAATTGTTGACACTATTCATATATTATAAATTTAAGGAAACAATTATAATGGTGAAATTATTATATAATCACTTAAAATAATAAATATATGTTATATTCATTTTCTAAAATCATTTAACACTATAAATTTATCAAATTTATTTACTTTTAATATTTGTAAAATCATTTATTTTGTTTTTCTATATATTTTTTAAATACTCCTTCAGCGTTGTGTAAGATTTTTCAGAAATTAAATTATTAGTAATTAGTAAAAATAAATTCCCATCATCAAATTTTTTTTATTATTCTATATATAACAATTTATTAATGTTCACAACTTACTTTTGAATCTATGATAATACATAAGTTGTTTTCGAAAAGTATGAGAGTTTGATTTTCTCTTTGTCTTTGGTTTAAGTAATATATAAGTCATTTTCATTGAAAAGATCCATATTTGAAAATTTTATTTAGAGAATAAGGTTATATATTAATTAGTAAAATCATCCAATATGAACTAAGATGATGAATGGGAACCTTGTCACCTATTATTATCAGTGGTCAACCCGATTTACACTTTTAAAATAGTGATAATTTTTTACAGTCCTCATTATTCATTTTAAGAAAAAATTATGTTGACTATATTAATTAATCATAACCAAAAGGATTCAAAATATTGAATCATTTTTACAAAATTAAATATGTACAAGCGTAAGAAATTCATTTTATTAGTATCTAATAAAGTGGGGGGAAAAGTGTTTATAATGAAAAAATGACGTTTAAGTCTAAACTACTTTTATTTCAACATCATGTATAATTTTGTTTCATTAAAAAATACAAATAATAATTTTTAAAGGATTATTTTACTAATATTTTATCAAATTAAAAATATCATGGGTCATTTCAACGAAAATAAATGAACATTCTATGGAAATCATAATTCTCAATATTCACTGAGAAATCAAAACATTTTAGAAAATATCCCCAAATTTCACCATATGTTAATTTTGATATGATGATTTTTAAAATGAAGTATATTTTTAATGATATTTTATCTAATAGTATCATAAATTAAATATATTATTTTATAAAAAAAATAAATAGATAATTTTTTTGAATAAAATGCATTTTTGAAGAATAAAATTATTACACAATAACTAAGTTGTTATTTCCTAATTATTAATTAATAGTTTTATATTGAGTATCAAAAATATATATATATATTGATTATGAAATTAATATACATACATTCCATTTTAATAGTTATTTTCTAATAGTCACATCTAAATAATAATATTTTAATAAAACTTATCAGTTTATTTTAACTTTTTCATGCATGTAACATCGACTATCAATGAAACCAAATTTAATTAAAAAAATAAATATTAGAAAAAATAATTGTTTTATAATCATTTTTATTTAATTATATCAATCCTTGGTTGAGGATTTTATGTATAGAGGGAGTTAGCTGTGCCATTTTTCTCAACAATCAGTGAGTGCAATGATCAACTCGAACATAATGGAGATAAAAAACTATGATATTTAATTTCAAAATCAAATAAAAAATAGAATTAAACTAATAATTTGATATTTATAAATACACATTGAGAGAGAAATAATAGTGAATTTAAATTAAAATAATAAAGATATATTTATTCATGTGAATTGCTTGTTCCTTCCACTACTTTTTTATTCAACGAAATTCACATCTAACTTTGTTATTTGATTTTTTGGAAATTATTATTTATTTTTAAAAAATTTCCTATATTAATTAGTTTATATATTTAGTTTGTTATTAAATAAATTGCTTTATAAATAAAATCATAATAATATTATAAATTATGATAGTAAGAAACTGTAAAAATGTTGTATCACTAAAGACAACGTTAGGATCTACTATACAATAGTATTTTAGTTGTAAACATGAAGATGGGTATAAATGATACTAGTTATATCATAATACATTTTCAATCACCAAACCTGATATTCCAACATTATGAATATTTCATTAATCGATAAATCCTCTTATTTGACTCTCATCCCTTATTAGCCTCATTTGAAACATGAAAAATACTCAAGCTATATTTAATACAGTACATCTACTAAATCCCCATTATATAATTTGTAATTTTCATCCATCATGTATACCACAAAATCATTATGAGAGTCAATATCTTGAAAAATTGCAACGAACTTTATTATCACCACAAGTGAAAATGATTATTCATTGTCCATATAATGATTTTTTTATATCGATTTACAAACATGGATGATTTTTATATAGTAATTCTACAATACATGTCAATTTTCATATATAGAACCACTAAAAACTATGGGTATCTCACAATAATGAGTTTCCACCATATTCTGATGTGGTTTTGTGTACATTGAGTCCATTTTATATTCAATAACTTTTAACCATTTATTGGAATATGAATTTATAATTTCATCCTAATAGTTAATTGGTTAATCACGCATGAACATTAGTACATCATCATTACCCATGGTAAATCCATATCTCTCATATTTTTTATGAATCATACTAGAAAATTGATTTCATTGTGTAACATAAGTTAGTTATCCTCTGATTACAATTAGTGGAGCTAACTCAAACTCTGACTTAAGAACATTCCATGAAACATCTCGAATACAATATTCATCCCACTAACACTTCAAAACTTCAATTTATTTTATAAAAAATAAAATATTCAGGAATTGACCACATTATATTTTATATATTTAGTGAAATAACATACACTAATTTCAAATGGATAACTAACAAATTATCTCACATAAGACATGCAAAAATTATTTCTTAAATTCATCTTCATATGAATGCTATACAACCCAAAATACTGATAAAATATATTATGGGACATTTCAAATACAATATCTCAAACAATGACATCATTAATACAATAGAATGAATGAAATTAAGTATGAATACAAAAATATCTATAGAATTAAGAAAACATTAAATAGGAAGGTCACACTGAAACATCATCAATAAAACAATGTCTAATATTTCTTTATTCCCCTTTTAAGATGGAATATTTCATTACGAGGTTACAAGATGAGTTACTTGTGAAATAATTTCATATTATCTATGATGATCCTTGAATTATTGTTTTATATATTCACTACCCTAATATAATTATTGAATTTTAATAATCCTTCCCATTTGATTCTATTTCTTATTATAATACTCTTTGAACAAACCAAATATTTTATAAATTTTTAGAAAAACCTAACTATGACAATTAATGTCATTAGTAAATGTAATAAATCACCAAAATCAACATTTTATTCAATACTAATTGGACTATGTATATTATTCAGAATATAATGAGTCAAATAATCTATAATTTTAGAGACTTTCAATTTTTCTGTATTTATCTGTTGGAGGTGAAAATTCCATATGAATGTGGGAAAATAATCATCCTCGACTATAATATTTTCAAAATTATTGACATGATTATCCATATCCAGAATATATTAACTAATTATTATATTCCAAATTCTAAAATATATTATATTATTATATATATATATAAACTCTTATTCATAATAGTGCATAAAGAACCCTTCTAGTAAAAACAAAAATAATAAATAAAATTTCTAATTATGGTGGTAAAATAAAAAAAATTTCAAATTATTTGATTATTCAACAGGATAAAATCATATCATATATGACAATTTAAAATGTAGTAACTGTTGACCAATTTCTAACATGATGATGTGGTCAATATTTGATCAATTTCCACATATCATTTAGTTTGTAAGCACTAGAAACGCTTAAATCATAATAAATATGTAATATTTTCAATCCATGTTTGGAGAAATATATTTCTATAACATTAAAATTAATGGGATCTAAATTATACTCAATGAGAACAATTCTCAAACCTAGATACCAATTTTTTACTATTTTTTTGGTCCAACCTATTAATGTCTTCAAAACGATTAAATTGTAATTTTTTATAATGTATTAGAAATAAATATTAATATGTGTGTGTAATGATTTTTATATTATCAGCATGGACTTTTAATAAATATTTTCTAATTAGAAATATTAACTATATATGTAATCCATGACTTGTGAGGTAAGATCCATATTTCATTAGGCATTGACACCACTTGTACATTCATCCCACCACATAGTTATTGTGGTATGGATTTATCCATATCATAAAAAATGATTTATTGATAATTAATTTAATTATTCATTAACTAAATACATCATATATTTTTATTAAACAATATATATTTGGAATCATGACGTCAAGGCATACCAGCTAATGTTAAAAAAGAGAATTCCAAAAATAATATCACTAATGACAATTTAGGTATACCCATATTAGTAATAAAACAAAGAAATAAGGAAATAAATAGTCAATTATTACCTTCTTGCCTTACAAAATAAAATATAAGGGAATAATAATTCAACACAAGACTGCTAGGATGGATGATTAAGGCCACAACAAGAGCTTCTCTAGGTGGAAAGTCAGACATAGTATTTGAGGGGTTTTATTTCAAAGTCTCTCCCAAGAAATACATATCTAATTCATATTAAGTAAATTAAAATTAAATATAATTCATTCTATATATTTTCTTGTTTTAACTCTTTTTATGTAGGATTTTAGAGATTTAGTTTCATAATTATTATTCATATATCAAATGTAATGTGTTCAGACAACATTAACGTATAACTCTATATAACATACATTTTTTGTTTATCATCCAAAAACAGTTGTCTGTAAATTAAAACATATTTTATTATATCACATTTATAAGGTATATCAACACTTCATGTAATGGTATAAAGTTATATGATATTAAAACATCGACATGAGTAATTCAATATAAACAGAAATCCAACATCATTCACCATATTTGTTAACACATATGAATCATAGTAAGTAGGTTGTCTAATCAAATTTCCCAATCCCCTAGGAAACATTACCCTATAAAAAATCAATTCTGGATATCATTAAAACCAAATATAGAAAAACATAATTAAAAATAATTCTTAAGTTTATAACTCCAAAATTAAATTGGTGTCATGCTATAAAAAAATTCATTTTACTATCAAGACTACACTGTAATGAATTTAAATAACTTGTATAATAAATTTACCATATAAAATTAATAATAATAATATTTATTTTTTAATAATAAAATAATAAATATGAATAAATCCAATAATAAATATTAAATTAATGAAATATTATAAAATTTAAACATGTGATGACCATCTATCAAGAATTAAATAAAAAATACAAACTATAATGACTTTATATGTTCTCTAAAAATTAAGAGAATTCTATAATATTGAATACAATAAATGATTCTCAAGTATAATATATTATTTTTTATCAAAGATTATATGGAATAACATTTTATATATATGATGTTTTATTATTTATAAATAATTTATAATCCAATTTATATTATGTGAACATTTTATATAATCTATTTATTATAGAATTTTTTTTATAATTTATCAAATCAATCATCAAAACCCATTTTAAGTTATTTTATATAATATATAAATAATTCTACTTTAATTTTAGTAGTCCCAATCAAATATTATGAAACATTCATACTTTTAAATTTAATTTTTTTTATATTTGGACCATATTTTGTAATTTATAAACCTCTTTTGAACACATTATTATGATTTATAAAAACAAATTTATTTCCAGACCTCAAGTTTTGAAATATAAATTTGAAATAAGACCTTAAATATTATTTTTTATAATAATGAATATTTAAATATTTCATAATAATTTATTCAATTAATTTTTAACACACTATAATTAATTAATATCTTTTTTTATAAAACATAATTATTATCATTTACAATTATTTTATAAACCATACTATAATTTATCTATAAATATTTTGTATTGGTTTCTTCAGATTATACTTATTAGAAATAGGTATAGCTGTGTTATGGTAAAACTAGATACCCTTACATAGGTCACCAACATAAGAGTAAAACTAATTCATCTTATGCATTATATTCTCATTTAAAGGTAACTCATTGATTACATTCATGAAACTAATATTCCAAAATACAAAGTGTATATTTTCATTGGAGAACCCATATACATAAATATATCATTCCATAACCTTATGTATACGACTTATATAATTGTAATTTTTATAGTGATATTGGAATAGCATTCTTTGAACAGTAATATGGTAAATTGAATCAATGAATTTTGAGTCAATATAATGATGCCACAATGACCAACATTACATGTTGATGTGGATAATTCTTTGAAAATCCTAGATTTAACACATTTAGTCATTGATTAAGCTTACCATATAATACAATTTATGGGTTTATTTTGATCATTATATGATTATAGGCTAAAAAAGATAACATAAACACTATATGATACACAATTAATGAATAAAATTTATGAAACATATGAAAAATAAATTGTACCTAAAATAATTGAATAAAAGGAATGTCCATCATCATTATTTTTTGTAAACAACAAGGGATTCTTTCTTTTTAGGGGTTACACTGATCGTTGGATATCAATTAATAACATTAGGATCACATTTCATTATTAAGGGTTATAGATCATTCTTTGTTGAATGTAACTAAATAATCATGGATGAAATATATTATAGGATATATTTGAATGTTACCCGGTACAAAACAAGAACAAACTAGTCAACGAAACTCTTTAATTTATAGGTGATCCAAGATTCTCTTCATTTAATGAAGAGTGCCATCTAAAAATGAAATCTTTTAGTTTGGTTATGTTATTTCCCACTTATGTATTTTTATTAGAAATTTTTAATAAATAAAATTCATTCAATGAATGAATAAAATTCCTTAATTCAAAACTACAATTCCATGGATGGGTGTGGTGTTAGTGTATCCATTCCATGAATGTACAATATCCATCATAGTTACCTTTGTTAATATTAGATATAACACCTATATTCACCACACATGTGACCACAACATGGAGGTTATATGAATCTAATTTTAGGATACATCTAATTGATTTATCAAAGACTGAAGATATTCTATAACTATTTTATTTAGAGAGGATTCCTATAAAAGACATTTTTTCCTCATTAACAATTTTTAACACTACAATTCCATTATCAAACAGTTCATAAACATTATGTTTCTCACATAACATATACATGTTATTGAATTGGTTATATTATTCTCTATAATATATAATGATCGAATAATCTTGGTTTGCATCTTAATTAAATATTTTATAGATATGTTAAAATAAAACAATTGGATGATATCTGAATTATACTTGTTTTTATTTATTTTCATACGATCATTATCATATTGTTGGTGAAATAATGTTGATACTTATAGGCGGATGTTGTCATTATAAAGTGTATAATCTATATTTAACTTCCCATATTGATTCATAAAATGTATATATATAATAGACTATGTCTCCAGAGTAGGCATTGTATTTAATTGAATACGATATATCTAATGAATCTATATTAATGCTACACAATTTATAATGACAACCAATCATGTTTTTTGTCTACTATATAGAAAATAATTCCTATAAATAAAATAAGTGGATATAATGACATGAACATTACATGACTTGTTACTATTATAGAATGACTGGTTATAAAATATGAATTTGTGGAGATGATAATATGTTAATGTTAGGTTCTGAATGTGAAATTTTATGAAAATTGGTGAAACCAGAAGAAATAAATATTAATGAAAAATCTATAAGAAATCATATAAAATAAAATGAATCAATAAGGTTATAATTATATGGAATAATGGGAAACTCCCTGAATGTATGTTGAGAAACAAAATGATATAAAATAAGAGTAAATATTTCTAAATGAATATATCAATGGAGAAATGTCTACAGGTGATATGATTTTAATTGTATTTTTTTATTTTATAATTATGGACATATGTCAAGGAATGATCGATGAAATTTGATTAAAATCTTCTTATGAATTACTTCAGTTCTATAATAAACCCAAAAGTCTTTTCATTAAGAAAAAATATATTCAAAAATGAAAATAGAATTATATAATCAGGAGAGAAACATGTATATAATTGAATAGTGCACAATGGAACAATGATGTGGCATAGAGAATATCCATCATAGAGAGAAATTAGACTTATATGTTTGAGAAAGAAGGACTATTTTCCGTTTTTATGAAGATGAATGAATACGTACAAAAAAATTTCACCATGAAAAAAATTATTAAGTGACTATAGTGAATATAAAATTGGATAAAAATGAGTTATGCCTTAGTTGTTTCAAAAACCACATCATAAGGAAATAAAATAAGGTTAGTGGAAAAGTCAACCTTTTTTATATTAATCCTGATAGTAGTTGTAATCAAAATTAATATTTAGAGGAAACATTTACTGGTGGTCTTAACCCCATAAACACAAGTGATCCAAATATAAATAAAATATAGAAATCTAAAGTTATAACCCAGTATTGATTTTATACATGTACAATTTAAATAATAACTACTAGCAAGGCATATATGAATGTAGAAAGAACCGAGTTACTCATCCAAGCCAAAGCATAATCCATATCTTGTGGATATTGGATGTATAAATATAACCATTTATCTAAATGATTCAAAAATAAACTAAAATTTTTATAGTCTTAATGAGTAAATACATTCCATGGGGTTTTTAGTACTGAAAATAAAATAACATATTGAAAAAATAAAGGATAACAATCATTATAGATCCGGATAAGATATTAAATAAATTTAAATGTATATTTTATAGTTCAAAAGGTATTAAACTACAATTAATGACTAAAAGGTGTCATTACAAATTTTATTAAATGGTAATTGAAAACTAAATTGAGGATATTAATCTACAAGAAAATTTCATTACAAATAATTCATTCCCTATAAAAAATAACTATATCAGAATATGTTGCAATGATAATACTTCATTTAATGGGAATCCATGATGAGGAATAAAAAATGATTTTACATGCCTCAAATATTATTTTTTGGATAAATATTAGAATTAAATGAATTCATAAGTGCTATAATTTAATCAAACATGTGTTATACCTCACACACATTTTACATTAATGATTACCCATTATTGGTTTAGTGTATGTGTGATTAAGATAAAAAAATGTGTTGAAGATTATAAAAAGTCAGTATAGTATAATTTATATAAATATATTAGTGAAATTGATTTTTTGAGTGGAATGACTTAATTATTTTTATTTTCACTGTGCTTTGGATCAATATTCTTAGGGTGTTTTTCATTGAATCTAATCCATGTAGAAATCCACATGCTAAATATCATTTATGTAAAATTAAACTATTATGAAAAAATTTATTAAAGATCAAAAGTTTATAAATATTTTATTATTTAATGAAATTATTTATTATTAGCTAAAAAATTAAAGAACATAAGAAGGAATAAAAAATATATCTATATATTTTATAATGTAATTTTGGAAATGGATGAAAGAGAAAAGTATAGTAGATTTTAACCAGTTTTTTCAAATGAGATAGCAAAGGTTATACAATCGGTGTGGAGAATAATATCTCCCAGTTTGGATTTTGGAAATTTTAGGAGAGAAAAATGGCGTAGCTGTTTTTTGAGATATTTAAAAACCATGTGTAATGATTTTTTTAAAGGGAGAGTATAGGTGGAACATGGAAACCCTCTGGGGAGATATAACATTAAGGTATAGTATTGATGTAAAAGTCAATTTTCAATTAACTGAAGAAGTGGGCTAATAGAGGTGTCAACCTATAATATATATTGATGTTTTTTTTGTATTCAGAAGGATAAATCCTAATTTTTGTAATACTATAAAAAAATATAAACTAGGGTATTTTTTCGACATTGAATTTTAATATTGGATTTTTGAAATTACATATTATGATTAATTGAATATTCTAGAGATATAATTTTTTTGATATATTTGATTTATTTTCTTAAAGAATGTATTGAATGTATTTAAATCTATTGTTTTTTTGGAAATATATTAAATGTTCAATGTGTAAAAAATTATTGATAGAAAAAAAGAATTATGAATTATCTAGACACCAATGATGGGTAAGATCAATGATAAACCTTAAATATTTATTTGATGTTGGAGGTTTAGTTTCATAATGATACAAATGATTTTTATCATTTTCCCAAAAACAATCTAAATGGTTAAATTATTAAAACTACGAGTTTTTTATATATTATTTGTCTAAATATATTTTTAGATTACTGAAGGAATTATATGATTTATTATCTATTTTAATCAATGAAACATAACATATATAGACGATATATTGATAATGCAAGAATAATTTAATGAACTTTTTAGATAATATTGATACTTTATTAATGGTAAAAATTTTATTTGTATAAGAAATTTATAACCATCACTGGTTGGAAGGATAAAACAGTTAACCACCTTGAAGGGAAAGTTACGTTGATTTAAAATCGCCATGAAAAACGTGGTAGCGTACAATATAGACTAATAAAATTCAAAACTGAATGTAATGGAATATAAAAATTCCTAGAGACATTCTATATGGGGATAGTCCCTATTGATTTTTTTATTGGTGTTATCATGTATTGGGTAATAAAGAACGTGGAATACCATAAAAATTTTTACATGCAATCATATTTTTGCTTCTATATTACAAATTAAAACACACCCATACTTTAATTGGCTAAAAAATGATATGATGGAAACATAATTATTTTTTCACCATATTGAATTTTTATGTGACACATTTTTTAGTTTCATTTCACCCCATTATATTTTTTTATGTTACCTTGATAAATAATTTATCATCCATCTGGAATTTTTCAATTATAATATAAAAATCATGTCATCCACTTCATTTATGTTAGAAAATGGTGTGTGTTTTCTAGTTTTACACCACACCTACAAATAATGTAGTGATATAATAATGTGATCCTCTAGAACACATAGATAAGTGATGATTGTCAAGAATTGAGAGTGATGTGATGAAGATGGTTCAAGATGATACATGAAATGATTTATGTGATATTGAATAGACCGAAGCATTTCTTCAATAATTTAATTTAATTTTATCTTTGATATACAGATTTCATAAAAGGGAGAATATAAAATTGAGAACTCTGTAGGGGCTACTATAAGAACATTTAGTCATTTTTTATCATTAAATAATGTTATTTTTTTTTGTAGAAAATCAAAGAATAGGATTTGTGATGTAGATAGATTATGTATACAGAATTATATTTTGTAAATAAATTTATTGGAATCATGGGGTGCTCTATTATTTTTTGAGTAATTAAGGTGGTGTAAAATACCTAGAAATAAGTATAACCAAAAAATTTGAAGTAGAGATAGATAATAAATGGAGAGTGATTGAGACCATGTTCAAGAAGATATAATATATATATCAGTTCTCTGTCTATTTTCATAAATAATTTACATGTTAAAAACAATAGGAATATTATATAATTCATGATGAAAATTGTGAGGTTCCATGTATTAATTTTCATATTTATGAGGAAGGTTCCATATAAAGGTAATTAATATATAATGGTGGATATTTGTTTATGATAAGAAAGTTACACAAAGAGGATTCTATAAATCATTACTACATTAAAATTCTTCATGAAACATATGTAATATAAGACATACATAGGTATTGATTTCCAAAAAAAATTATGGAATACCAATACCATGAAATTTATAATGTTTTTATAGAGATTGATTTTCACATAAATAGTGTTATTGAGAGGTTAGAGGATATTATAATCAGGGATGAGAATATTTTTTCCCTAAAAAATAATATTTCATTATATCTCATGGTATTTCATTTTCATAAAGTAAATTTATTGAGAAATAAAGAATTTTTAATCTTTAAAGTAGTTTTTAGAATAAATAATCTAGTTGTGTAATTTATAACATTAAATATATAGCATAGTGGTCTTGGAAGATACCAGTTAAGGAATATAATATATTTATAACAATAAAACTATTATGCACACTATAGTAATTAAAGGATGTTACATATTTCAACTTATGAAAAATATTATTTTTTTATTCTATAAAGAGAAAAACAAAAAGTAAATTCCAGTGATAAAATTAGAATGATTGTATAGGTATAAGGCTTGATAATATGTGGCTCATTATTACAGTATTTTAATGTTTGGTGTAGGAGCGCAATATCCTAGAATATTTTACAATAATTAAATTCCATTACTATTTCAATACATAAAGAATTTATTCGTGAATATATATATATATATGTATATATATATATATATAAGATATTATAATTTAAAATAGAATAAATTAACATCATTTTTAATTCAACATGTCAAAATTAGCTTATGAGTTATATTTTTTATTTTCCTAAATTAATTTATTTTTTTTAAATAATGAAGAAACTATTTTTGGTATATTGTAAAATTTTTTGAACTGTTATTATAAAATATTTAAAAAATATTAGAATCACTTTTTCGGACCAAATAAATTTTTATCTAGTGAAATAAATCTTTTATGAGAATTATTTTTATTATTGGAACCCATTCCTAAATTTTTTGAATTTATGTAATATTTTATATAAATATTAAACTATTTTGTGATCTTTTCATTTAATGGGTTGGTTGGAGGGTCCTATCCATATTTTTTTATCATAGTGTATAAAATATTAACTTTTTTATTATGTATGAATAAATAAAGGGAATTATAAGTTACAGTCAATTTTTTTAAAATTGATTTTATGGTTAAAATTAGTTGTTTTGTAAAAAACTTCTTTATTTTTATTGCAAACATATATTAAAAACAATATTCACAAAATAAAAAAAATTAATCAAAAAAATGGACATCAAATTTTAAATCACTATGTTTTAATATGGAAACTATTTTAATTTAATTTTTTGTCATTATTAATAGTGACATTTAGGAATATTTGTTACTATAATACATGTTAAAAAATTTTAAATAATGATGAAACATTTTGATTAGGTCATAATAAATCATCTTAAATATTATTTTATAATATTATTTTGATTCATATAATATTATCTTGGAAATTGGACTCATTTTTTTCTTCATGTCCTTGACTAATAAATTATTAATACTAAAATATTAATGATATTTCTAGGAGTTCTAATGTCCTGACATATAAAAGGTAACCTCATATTCTAACTTATTAACAAACATTAATCCTCTTATCTCATTTAGGACCTATCTAAATACATTTCCAAATATTTTTAACATGTCATTGGGGTTCTGGTCTCAATAAAATAACATCATAGATGGATAAATATGGAATATAAAATAGATTTGTAAAATAAGAGATATAATTCTTACTCGTGTTCACTCTTTTTCATTTATTCATATAAATATATCATATATATCATAACTATATTGGTATTATATCATCAATATAATGCCTATAAATAAATTTATTTATTTTTATGACATAAAATTTTTCTATATATTTTCAATCCTATAATAAATGAAAATATCCATCATTTTACTTTAAGACTACCATATCCATGCAGTGATATCTTCCATATTCCATAAAAACTACTTTTCTATGGTTATAATGATGGATTTAATGAATATATATTATTTTTATGCAACATTGTTGATTCTATAAGGACAATATTATACCTACATATTTACCCTCTAAAACATTGGAATACGATAACATCATTTGTGCATATGTGTGGACTACCTCCTCCATAGAGTGATGTGACTTGTTATTCATCACTACCCCTCATTAAGAGTCATAAGTATGAAAATAATAATTAATTATTACATGTATTTAATTTTATTGATTTATAAAATATATAATATTATATACTTTATTTTATTTCCATCCACCAGAAAAATGGAAACATTGCTCATGTCTATGTGCAGATTTCAACATCCATGAAACAATGTGTTTTATTTTTCATGGATTCATTAAATATTTTGCATTTAATAATTATTTAATGAAAAATTTATAATTATTATGGAATTATTATGATTCTAAAACCATGACACATTGGTCCCGGAAACCCTATATGAAAACCCTTCTATTTTATTACACATAGATTCGTACATAAAGAAACCTGAAATATCAATAAAAAAGTGTATTTTTGAATTAGGTACAATACATAACAACTTAAAATAGGAAATAAATTATCGTTATTGATAACATTGTTAACATGGTTATACTTAATATCGCAAGGGATAACTTGGGGACAAACATAAAAAAGGGGTGAGGTATAAAGCCCCGTAAGTGAAAAGGAATATAATTAAATGAAGAAAATAATAATTTTTGGACAAAAGTAATATAATTGGGAAATTAAATATGTGTGAATCATGACCATGAACAATGAGGCATCATAAATCATGATAAAGATAATGATAACATGTAAAATTTTGAAACATCTTAAAACATTGTATCATTAACACATGTCAAGGCTCTCTCCGAAGACATAATGATGGAAAATTACCATAAAACAATCTGGTTCACTCCCTATACAAAGATGATTCATCATGAGACTAAAAATTACCTAGTTAAATGAAGCGCTATATATCTTCGGGTGCACCCATCATATTCATTTCATTCTCATGCGTAAGTGTTCCAAATAGTTCATATAACAAGGATTCATTCATTGTCATAATTTATTTTGTGATCAAGTAGTGAGGAATATATAAAAATAAGTCTATAATCAAATAAATATATTTGAATAATGTTTAAAAACTGTAATATGAGATGGTTACTGGTATTCACCACATAATTGTTTGGAAGGGAAAATAGTAGTGAAATCTGAGCAGCGTAACGAGGACATATAAACATTCATGGGAGGGATTTATGAGAGTAAAAGGGGTATCTCATCATTTATAAATAAAATGGATATTAATGTGTATATTTAATAACATATCCCATCATAATGAAATTAATATATAATACATGAGATAGAGAAGATACTTAAATAAATAGGAGAAATAAAATAATCCTTTATATTTTTTGGTGCGGTAATAGTTGTATATAGGGGTTAATGGGAGAGAATAAAAGGGGTATATAATAATTTAAAAAAAATAGAATGTAATGGGATATTTTATAATATATCCTTAGATGAAAAAAAAATTAATTTAGAAAACAAAACATAAAATAGGTTCTTGATAAAATTTGGACAATAGAAAAACCCATACATGATTTTGTAACTTCAAAGGCTTGGAATAATCTTATTGAGAGCATGATGATTCATTAAGAGGACTCTATAGAGGGTATATAAGAGAAATAATGTGATATAAATATATTCATTGAAGATAAATGGGTTCTATGTTTGAATTATAAAGGAAAAGTGTTGTGATTTATTTATTATTTCATAAAATTTTGTATTGGACCCCATAAAAAAATAACCATACAAAAATAAACACCCCACTTTTTTTATGAAATGGGTTTTTCCAAAAGGTATTTGATATCATTATTATATATTTCCATAGGACGAAAATAAAAAAATAATACTCATGATAATGTGGAAGTGGGTCATACTCTTAAAAAATGATCTTAATTCCATAAAATATATTAATTCTTCTGGAGGATTCATGAAGCTTTAATAAAATTAATTTAATTGAAATACGATAAATTTATCTTAATGTGAAAACATATGATTTTTTATACCATTAAAATCATTTATTATTTCACTTTTGGGACATTATCATGTCATAAATAACACCATATATTTATAAGATATTTAATTTTTATTTGAAAAACATGAATTTCCTGAAATAATTATCAAAAAATTTCCATTTAATAATTTCCACCAAATGATTCTAAAAACAATATATATATTTCAATATTTATTTAAATAGGTTTATTTTCACATTTAAAATAATCATCGATACTTTTGAAAGAAAAGATTGGATTTTTTTGACAAATATTGTTTTTGATCCCTTATACGAATTAAATTTAACATCATTAAAATAATATGATAATTTATATTTATTAAACATTATTTAATAATAATATTCCATTAAAATTTTAATTATATAAAAAATCCATTAATTCATCAAAATAAATTCCTTAATTAAATTTAAATATTACCAAAATATACCATTTCTGTTTTATTGAATCAAAAATAAAAATCATATCTAAAGAAGATATATGATGTATGTATACCATTATTATATTATAAATAGAATATATATATTCATTTTATTAATTTCTTGATACATATCCCTTAAATACACCAGAAAAATCCCAGATTAAGGTACACGACAGTAAGACTTTCATAGGATGGTTTGACGTACATGGTTCAGGCTGTGATCTCTATTAGTTTGAACTTATCTTGTAAATAGTTTTTCCCATAATTATGTTTTTGGATCATAGTTGGGATTGGTCAATTTAAAATTCAATTTATTATACCTCCCTAGGAACCTCCCATAAAGGGGTTCATAGGGAAGGATCCTACAATTTGAGTCTATCACTTCCTTTGTCATTGTTAATTGTATTTGATAAAACCCTATATTTATATTAATCATGTTATCACTATAAAATAGAAATATATTAAATGATAATGATAAATTAAAGTCATTTAAAAAAATAATATAATTAAACAATATAAGTTGTTGTTTTTTCAATAACCAAATGACATAATTATTCATTTAATTAAATCATAAGAGGAATATTATTTATAATAGATCGAGTTATTATATTCTTCCCCGTTAAGAATTTTTCCCTTGAAATTTTCTTTTACCACACTAAAATGGAGGAGTGAAAATTTGTTTCACCACCTCCTCTAATTAATAAAAAACATCATTAAACTTTTGATTTATCCATATCAGTTGACTAGGTGTATTGTGTTATTTCATAGAACAATATCTCTATAATAATATATTTTCACCAACTGATTCTAAAATTAGAGATCATTCATTGATGGTTCCACCTCTAGGTTAAGTAAACATGAGGTTTTTGGTATCTACTTTCTCAATATGGATACATGGAATACATCATGCACATGATATAGGTAATGTGGTAGTGCTAGTAGATAAGCCACCATAGCGATGCGATCAAGGATATCAAAGGGGATAATGTATCATGAACAATTATTTACCTTCTTTTTGAATCTCATGAATTATTTCAATAAATATATTTTGAGGAATAACAAGTCTAAAATCGTAAAATACAGTTCTCATAGAATAAATTCATCATTGAACTTTTTTTGATGTTGAGTAGCCCTGCTGTGTTGTTGATCGGTCTTGATAATTCCAAAATATAATAAAACATTTAGGACCCAATTATTTTCATTCCATAAATTTATCATAGAATGAAGGTGTTTTACAACTCATTCCATAAAGGGATTCATAGGTAGCCACTTGTATTCTTGAGTGTAAAATTTTATTGTATGAGAACTCGACCAGAGGAATATGTGGATCCCATCATCCATTGTTGTCAATTGAGCATGATTTCAACTAATCCATAAGTTTATATATACTATACATAGATTGGATATTATTTTGAGGGTGATAATCCATGATGATGTTATATATTTATAGTCTACAGAAGACTCTTCAAGGAAATAGAGTAAAATCTAGGATCTCGATAAGATAAAATCAATAGAAGTGTTCCATACAGCTTCACCACAACACTAAGGTATATTATTGCATGTTGGTGAACTAATAAGTCCGGTTGAATTGTAAAAAAGTGTGTTGATTTTTTAGGATGATCCACCACAACCCAAATATCATTATATCATCTTCATGTTTTTGGTTGGGAAATGTATAATTCCAATGTGATTTTTTCCAATTTCTGTGTTGGTATGGATAATGGTTTCATCGTCCACTAGGTTTTTTCCCTTTCAACAGTATATTTATTACATACAATACATTTTTATGTATACTTCATGATCTCCTTCATCAAATTTCCCATAAATAGTTCTCTTGTATATCTTGATACACTTTTATTCTTACTAGATTGATAGAGAAGATCAATCTATGTACGTAATCCAATAACTCCTTCTTTATCTCGAGATTTAATGGTACAAATAATCATGATCCAAATAATAAAACATATTTTTCATGAACATTGAACTTAAAGGATGCCAAATTTCTTATATTTTTGAATTTATTTAAAATACAAAAAACAATTCTTGTAGAATTTTGCATCTTTTCCAATATAGTTTTTTGAATAGACCTTTGTGAAATGATTTATGATATTTCTTCCATTAAAAGATTTCAATGTCCATCCTCTTAATGTCAATGCAGATTGAGTCCTTCTCAATTATCATCAATGATAGAATTAAAGGATCATTTTTACTAATAGTGTCTTATAACATATTTATCTTCCCTTGATTATAGTGAATTGAGAAGTCATATTCTTTTGTCAACTATAACCATCATCATTGGAAAAACAATTCTATTTTTTGTGTGAATATATACATGATGATATTGTGATCCAAATATATTTTACACCACTCTTCCCTGAGATAATGATTAAAAAATTTAAATGAAATTATCACTGAATATAAATATAAACCATTCCTTGGGTATATTAGTTAGTGAACATTCAATTACCTTTTTGAATAGGCAATCAATTTATCTTTTGTATAAACAGAAAACTAAAACTATTATTTGAAGTATCACCGAATACCATGAAATATATCCCACTTGTGGGCTATCTGAGTATTTCTTCAGTAATAAGACTCTTCATAAAATCCTTGAATATCCTTTAACATTCATAATTAAAATAAAATTTGTCACCCTTCTGACTTATCTTTGTTAGATGGTTTGAAAATCATGAGTAATTTCAAAAAAAATGATCATAGTACCAAGCTATTTCAAGTAAACTATGGATATTTTTCATAAATGTTGGCCTCGACCATCATTCAATTAATTAAATCATTGAACTGTGCTAAGATATCCTAAATTTTATTATGATATAACTCAGGAATGGCGATTTAATCAACCCTAACTCACATTTTATGCCCATGGAATAAATCTTCTTCTTTGATATGGTTTTAGAACTGTTCTCTGATACTCCTCATTCTCCACCTTGATTTTGTAGTATATTAGAATATTTTCTAGAAAGGCTAAAGAAATTTTTTAGAAGAAATATCTAAATACTATATTCATCGATTTCATGAATATTTTTAGAGAATTTTTGTTCTTGAATGACATTACTATGAACTCATAGTTCCCATAAAACATACAAAAATAATTCTTGGGAATATTCTTTTCATCACCCTAATATTGTTATATCCCGACCATATATCAACCATAGAAAATTTTTGTTATCCATGAAGGTAATCAAACATGTCATAAATCCATAGAAGGGGATACATCTTCTTTTTCATGATATTATTGAGAGAACTATAATCAATGAGAATATGAATTGACCCATTTTTATTCATGATGAATATGTCTAGTTCACCCCATATTGAAGCACATAAGAGTACGAACCATTTATGTAGTTTACCCTATAGTTGTTTCTACAACTCCTAATGTTCCACAAAAAACCATTCTCTATAGATTCGTGGAAAATTGTAACAACCTAGATATAGGCTCGACTGAAAATTCCTTCTCTAGGATAAAAGGTAGACCGGTCAACTATTTTGTAAACTAATCAGCATATTCCATCACAATGTGATTGTATTCAAGGATTATTCATTCATTGGAATAAATAATTTGAGCTAGATATTATTTCTCATAGATAATAAAAAATCCATTCTTGAGATGTTGGTTCTAATGATGAAAATATACATAAATTCAAATGTAAATAATTGGGGGTTGATTCATGATGCAATGATTGATTTACATATTATGGAAATTTATGCCAGTAATATATATGTTAATCCAATCCATGCCAGGAATTGGATCATATTCAACCAAATGGAGTATTAAAAGATTCATTGGAAATCTTATCCCATTATCATTTATAGGAGAGGAGTTATATACTTAGGATACAAGAATTTTCCCAATTTATAATTTCCACTGACATCTCTACTTCCATGATTTGAGGAGGTATTTGGGCAGTTCTTCAAGAAATTCATGATATGATATAATATGTAGAACTAGAATAAAAAATTATGTTCTATATTATTAAAATATTAACTAACATACCTTCCACCACATTGTTTTCAGGATCCTTCTTAGCATTTTTGATGTAAAAAGGCCTCCATTATGACCATGTGAGTTTTTTTGTTATCTCAAAAAACCATTAGATTATTTCATTGGTTTTCAAAGCTTCATGATTCCTTGTAGTTTAAGTGATGAAAATAATATTGAGGGTTTAATGTAGCTTTACTCTCTTCGAATGCATTAGTGATGTTGTCATATCATAAATTTAGTGCTATGTACCATTCGTTCCAACTCCTAATGTATCTCTTCATCCCCTAAAAAAAATTTGGGATGTTTCCTTCAACAAATGATACATGTTTGATATTTAATTTTCTAAGAACATTCCAATTTTTCATCAGTACTCTATAATTAAACTCCACTTTCTTATTATTATCCCCATGATACCCATGAGATTCACCGATATCCGTTTTGAATATGAGGGGAAAAAATAAATTTCCTAATAGATAAAAATGTATTGGATCACTAGGGATTTTCATAAATGAGGTTTTATCCCACCAGATAAGCACTCAACCTTTCATCCATGGGTAAAGACAAAGAATAATGCATATAATGCATGAATTGTGAAGTATTCCTCAGAACCCCGATAGATTAATTGTCTTTTTTATATAGGTCAAGGAAAGAAATTTACATTTTATTTTAGATAGTGTAAGGAAAATATATATTGAAAAACATTTTCAAGAACTCCTCCCACTCCATTGCTTCAATATCTTCATCAGGATTAATATTCTTGGTCAATGTAAACATCTTATTATCATATCCCACTATGCAATAAATATCCATTAGACCCTTCTATTTATTATAACATATATTGAAATATAATTTCTTCACAATAGAGTTAATCCATTTTTCCACGATTAAGGGACCTAATGATACATTGATATTCAGAGGCCTATGTCATGTAAATATTATAATAGAATCATTTTCTCTCATAGGGGGATTTGGGTTATCCTCTTAATGAATGTTTCTATTCATAACCTAATTCACATGAGAGATTATGTTCATAAAATATTTTATTACTACTCTAATCATGTTTTCATTGGGGCAATCATCACATTTCTCATCACATTGTTTGTTTATATAAATCTTCATATTTCCATCCATTGGCTATAATAATTGGAAAATTAGTGATGAGAATCTTTAAATTATTAAACACAAAATGGGTATACAATGAAATAAATTTGATAAATATCAAATTAAATTAATTTCCTTTACTAATGAAATTTGAATATATATTCTACATTATCCACTGTCTATATCCTAACATATATTCTTGTGTGAATGTTTTTTGGTTCCCTTTGTAATGTTTCAATATAAGGATGTGAATTTAATAAATAATATCACCTAGGAGTGTCAAACCATGTGTGAAGAAAAGACCATTTAATTATACCTATTCTAGGCTATGTGTAGATCAAAAAAGTGTTTTCAATTTTTACAAATATGTACATATAGTCCATAGCCAAATCCACTTATAGTATCTTTTCATGGATTCACTTTCTAGAAAAACCACTTAATCAATAAAATCCAAAATTATTTGATGTTTTCATATAATTTGTCATATCTATTAGGATTTTCATAGAGTATTCTAATCCAAATCTCATAAGTAACAAAATTTTCATTTTATACCAACTACTAAAACACATATTTTTTTAAAAAATTAATTCATGATTTATTATAAATAAGTACACATAATAAATCCATAAATATTTATAATTCTTGTGTCTTTGGTAATTTGGTACATTACATGATAACATAAAATAGGAAACATGTAATATTTATTGAGAAATTCCTTAACGTACTTATACTTAAAATATCAGGGGATAACATAGATACAAACATAATAAAGGGGTTGAATATAAATCCATATACAAAAATAAAAATGCAATAAAATTAATAATTTAATTCTTATTAGATAATAGATATATCAATGAGACATATTTGGAGTGAGAACCAAAAACATTAATAATTATTCATCATATGGAAAGATAATCATAAAAGAAACATGGGAATTGTGGAAACATCCTAGAACATTGTATCATGAACATATGTAAAGCCTAACTTCCAAGAAATAATGTTGGAAAAAGTAACATAAACGATTAAGGCTCCTTCCCTGTAACAAATTCTATGCAATGAGACCAAACACTATACAATGCATTGGATCACTATATAATTTTATGTGTTATCATTTAATTAATTTCATTTTCATTATTAAGTGTTCCACATAGATTATACAACATGGTTTCATTCATCATCATTATTTATTCCATGATAAATGAGTGTGGAATAAATATATGTAATAATTAGACCATATATGTATTTGTTCATAATGGTGAACACCCACTATGGTAAATGGATAAGGGTATCCACTACCTAATAGTTGGGCATGGAAGATTATGGTGACATTTTATCAGCATAATTAGTGAAAATTAATGTTCATGGGATGGATTAAAGAGTGTAAAAGGGTATCTCATAATTAATACATAAAATGGAAATTATGGACGATATGGAATAATGTATCCCATTATAATGAAATAAATATATTAGACACTTGATAAAGAATATACATTATTTAATAGGAGAAAGAAAATAACCCTTACCATGTTTTAGCATGGTAATAGGTATATATAAGGGATTATGGGAACCAATAATGAGAGGGATATAATTATATAATAATTTATAAAAAAATAGATTTTAAGGGGGATATGGAAAAACATATCACAACAAGAACAAATTAAATTTATGATACATAACATAAATTAAGTGTTTGATCTATAGAGGATAGAAAAAGATCAAGTACTTGAGTGTCTAGATCCAAATTCTTGGGAGGAACTTCTTGTGATCTTGGAGGAACCTTAGGCGGTCTCTAGAGAGGGAAAGAAAGAGTGAGGAAGTTCTAAATGGATAATTGTTGAAGAGAATTGAGAGATTTTGAGTGTTTTTATAGTAAAATAGTGGGTATTTTATAATTATTTATCAAACATAGGTTAGGGACATTCTATAATAAAATAGACGAAAACACAATATATATCATGGTTTTCAAAAAATATATCATGTAATTGAGAGTGGTTATCATAATTTATAAGTAAAATGTCTAAAACCAATAATATAATAACCTTTCATATGACTAAGTGAGTCATATGCATAAGTAAATGATTTTAAGAACAAAAAAATATATTAATGGTCTTGGAGGATTCCAATAAAAAATATAAAATTAATAAAATTTCATTAAAATTACATTTGGAAAAATTAAAAAATATATATTTATTCAAGTATAGAATTTATAGTATTTATTAAAACTCTTTTGAAACATTAGGGTTTCATAATACGCCCATATATTTATATGGTATTTAATATTCACCTAAAAATATTACTACCTCATTAAATTATGAAAAATTAACCATTACATAATTTCAAATTTATGATTTCAAAATTAATATTCATTTTATAAAAAAAATTACAAATATTTTTATTTTCACTTTTAAAATAAGAATAATTATTTATTGAGAAATGATAGGTTTTTTATAAAAATATTTTTCGATCACTTTTGAGAGTTACATTTGACTACATAAAAATTATCCGATTATTTATCTTTATAATTCTTTAATAAATAATAATATTTCAATAAACTATTACATATTTCAATATTATGTTAGTTCATCAAGTTAAATTCTACATTTGAATTGGAATATTACTCAAAAATACAATTTGTATTTCATTGAATCTAAAATCAAAATATTTTATAATCTATCAATATTATTTAAATATAAGCATTATTTTAATGAAAATAGAATATAAATTTTTATATTATTATGGTATTGATACATATCCATTTAATACACTAGAAAATTCCTTAAGAGTAATGTGCAGGGTGGAGAGACTTTAATGGGGTTGTTCGATATACATGGTCCATGAAGTGATCTCGATGAGATTGAGCATCCCCCATAGACTGTTTTTATCATTCTTATGTTGATGGTTCATATCTTGGGATTATTTAAGGGAAAATATTAGTGATCCTATAACTATTTTAATCTCTAATAAAAGGGATTCATATTGTATGATCATACTGGTTGAGGCCATCACCTCCTTTTTCTGTGATAATTGGATTTGTCATAACTCCATAATTATACAAGTCATGTGATCACTATTAAATGGAAATATTATCATTTCCTATGTTATTTAATAGTTTTTAAATCCAATAGGATATTATAAAATCCAATAAATTCATGTTTATTTGAAAATAATAAAACATAATAATAAATTGACTTAAATAAAAATGGATGTTTTATTTATAATAGTTTTAGACGTTATAAACTATATAATCAATTTTAAAAATTAATGACCAAAAAAAATAAAAAATATCAAACAAGCACTAAAATGATATAGTAAATATGAAAATCATTTTTATAAATGATCTAATACTAATTTTTAAACATTAATAATCAAGAAAAAGGATCTTAATTAGGTATAAATTAACATAATTTTATTACACAATAAGATGAATAAACATAAGAAATATGTTGAGACCTGAAGTAAGATATTTCCCTTAAAAACATTAAATAAATGAGTTTTAATGTTATATTTGAACATTTTTCCTCAATTACCAAGATTAATGACTCAGAAACGTTCTCATTGTTACATAAAATATTTTAAAAAATTATTATTTACTATTTTTACATTCACTATAGTTTTTAAAATATTGTTATTTTAAATGATTTATGTATGGGTCAATTTTGTCCTATTTAGTGAAAATAATAATAGAATGCTTTTTTACATTATTGGTTGGCTATATTTTACCTACCTTCATGAAATTATTCATTATCAATATTCCACAATAATATTAATTTTTTTAAATTTAAAATCAAATTATTTAGTTCTATGTAATTTTTATCATCAAAAGGAAGTGTGATTCATTATATTTAAAGTAAATATTTCTACTATTTTAAATATTTTTTTCTAACTCTTTCCAAATCGTTGAATTATTATCACATGTCAGTAGGTATTTTTTCTCAATGTTATCATTCACTATTTCATCATATGGATGGATTATGATCATGTTAATCCAATATTTGAGTATGTAAAATTTTTCGATTTGTATTAAAGATTATAATTACATATTTTTATTTATTATCAATTAATATTTATTATCTTTAATTCTGTGATGACATTATGTATCTATTTGAGATGAAAAGTAATGGATGAGGCTTAAAACTATATTTCCCATAGAATAATCAATATGTTTCATGTTACATAACAAATTTTTTTTGTATGCATTACCCATACAATTATATTGTCATTGACTAAGGAATTGACAAAACATTTATAATGTCCAATATAATTCATCATATCTCTATGAAATAAGATTTTGATATCCATGTATCACTCTATATTTTTTTATCATATCTAGGTATAAATTTCCTACTCATGGGATCATTTATATGGAATTATTTATTGATCATTTATTTATTCAATATAAATAAATCCCTAAATATTCAATGATTAATTATTTTGATGAAATTTTCATATCATGAATTTCATCCAATCCTTGTATTTTTATTTCAATATTTGGATACCAATATTTGAATAAATCTTGAATATTCTAGTGGAAATATATTTTACTCAATATAATTTTTATGTTACATTTTATCCTTTAATATATAATGTGATAAACATGTATTTATATGGTCTCCCAAGGACACTAAACTATATGATCAATTGTTATATTATATTCTTTTATTATGTACCAGTGTAATAAGATAGCCTCAAACTATGGGTTGCTACATTAGGTTTTTTATAAGCATCACATATAATGATAATTCAAATCAGGGAATTATCATAAAATGAGTGGTGTTACTAAAAATTGAGGTTATACAAAGACTCAAATCTCATTAATATGGTCTTGTATTCATCATGTTTGAATAAAGATGTTTTTAGTATATTGGAGATCATAGTTCATCTACGTAGAGATATGGATGTAACTAGTTCATGTTTACCATAATGAAATCAAGGAGAGTGTATAATGTTCTAAAAAATCTTATCCTCATTAAAATCATTGATTATGTTGATGTAGAGGGAGTATCCCATGGGTGGTGATGGAATATACCCTAAATAGTTTATTGTAATTTTATTGTCATGGAGTGACCATGACCAAAACATTGTTTTTATAAAAATAGTGAAGCTTAGTGGAATTTGTCATATAAACACATTATTAGTGTGTCCACCTTAGACATATACATATGTGATGTGTAACACCCCGAGATTTTATGGGAAAAATTATTTTTAATGTCATTGATGTCTTGTGTTTTACGCTACATAGATATTAGCTTACGCTATAAAAAACACCATATTATCTTGTAGTATATGCATCACTATTCTTTGATTCTCACTACTACAAATATGGCCTTTATCAGCGCTAAAAATGGGCTTTATCAGCGCTAGAAAAAGCGCTGATAAAGCCGGCGTAGATAAAAGGGGGTCCCTTTTATCAGCGCTTTTAAAAGCGATGATAAAAGTTAAAAAAATTTTAAAAATTTTAAAAATTTTAAAAAAAATAAATAAAATTAAAAAATATACTACAGATCGGGGGGGGGGGGCTTTTTATGGCGCTTGAGCACCCCCTTTTACAGCGCTTTTTACAACACCCCACGCACCCCCTTCTGCTAAATTCCCCCATGGGCGCGCCCCTGCCTCCCCCAGGATTTGATCTCGAGACCTCCCCCCTACGCGCCTAAGCCTTTACCACTACTCTATTTTGTTTTGTCATTCAATTCATGATATCTCTATATATATATATATATATTTAGTTATATTTATTCGTATAGTAATATATATTAATATTAATATATAGATATAGTTATATTATAATATATATATATATAGTTATATTAAAATATATATAGTAATATTAATACATATATATAGTTATATTAATATATATCTATATCTATATATATATATATATTTAGTTACATGTATTCGTATAGTAATATATATTAATATTAATATATATATATAGTTATAAAATAATATATATATAGTTATATTATAATATATATATAGTTATATTAGAATATATATATAGTTATATTAGAATATATTTATATATAGTTATATTAATATATATATAGTAATATTAATATATATATATATATATAGTTATATTAAAATATATCTATATATATATATATATATTTAGTTTTATTTATTCATATAGTAATATATATTTATATTAACACATATATATATATTGTTATATTAACATATATATAGTTATATGAATATATATAGTTATATTAATATATATATAGTTATATTAATATATATATAGTGCTATTAATATATATATTTATAGTGATATTAATATATATATTTATAGTAATACTAATATATGTATATATAGTTATATTAATATATATATAGTTATTAGATTAATATATATATAGTTAGATTAATATATATATAGTTAGATTAATATATAGGTATGTAAATATTCATATATTTGTATTTTAAATAAAATGGATGTTAGTTATTAATTAGATAAAGCTAATATATTTTATATGTAAACATATTTTATGTCACGACCCGTCCTCGGGGCCCGTGCCGTGACTACCCCAAGCCCGCCTTCCATAGGCCAGGGGCTGGCGACTAGCACCAAGGCGTAAAATCCCAGTAACAGGGAAGGCATTGCCTTTATAAGTAACAACCACACAGAGTCAGCAAGCGGAAAGTAAAGTGCAGAAAAGTAAAGGGGGCTGGAAATACAAGCCCAACTGTAAAGTACAACTGAAAAGTAAAGTACATCAACTGAAGAAAAAACGGCGGCCTCGTGTCGTCCACTGGCAATCCCACCTGAAGGGTGGGTACAGATAGCCTCTAGGCTCCTCGGGTCCCACGTCCGCTCCGAGCACGTCCCGCCCAGTGGTCCACCTCCAGGTACCGTCCTGCTCCACGCCCCAACCGTGATCAGCGCTGTCCGTCGTCTGCATCCAACACAACAAGGTGCGGGCGTAGCCCGTGCAGGGGTGAGTACAAGCTACTCAGTAAGGACCCCGAGACCCCCGAAGGTCTCCCGAAATCCACAAAGGATATAGCACAAAAGAAAGATGCAATCACGAAGTAACATCTGACTCGACTTAGGTATATGCCCATACATATACCTAAGTCCCCAATTCCAGCTCTGCTCACGAGCTCAAGAACAACTCAATCCACAAAGGAAAGCAAGACTCAAATCCACAAGGAGAGTAAACAGTAAATCCACAAAGGATAGTTCAACACAATCCACAAAGGAGAGTAACATAAGATTCAGCTCAACCAGGTATACTTTTTCAGATGACGTCAAAGATGATCACTGATCCATCTAAGTCGTCGGACCCACGAAGGATCGATAGATACTAACCCCCGCAAAAGACCCACGTAGGATCGGGCTCACACAGAACCTGTAGGCAGTGGCTCACACAGAACCGGTAGTAAGGACCCACATAGGATCGGGCTCACACAGAACCTGTAGCACTGATCCACGTAGGATCGCTGAGTGCAGTAGTCGACGCAGTCCACTGAGGATCTCTGCACAGTCGTCGCCGCAATCCACGGAGGATCTCTGCTCTGCCGTCGTCGCAGTCCACTGAGGATCTCTGCTCTGCCGTCGTCGCAGTCCACGGAGGATCTCTGCTCTGTCGTCGAAGTCACAGCCAGCGCTAGGGTTCCCGCACATAGCGAGATCGTTTAGGAGGATCCGCTCCACGAGCCGAGAGGCTGATACATCAACTAACACGTAGTCTGAAGTTGATGTATCCAAAAGTTCCATATCGACAACATGATCTCAACGCAACAGACGGCGCGTCAATCGGACGCCCGGTCTGAGAGTTATTGGCATTTTCGTCCCAGGGGCCCGGTTGGTTTTTAGGGCAAAACCGACCCGACCGTACTCCGCCTGTATCCGATCCTCGGGCGGAGTATGCCAAAAGTTCCGTCTCACTTAGAGGAAACTACCACAGCTGACGGTACGTCGTTCGGACGTCCGTAGCTCAAGTTATGAGCGTTTCCGCTCCGAGGGCCCGGTTGGTTTCGTGTACGAACCAACCCGGCCGAACACAAAGTCTTCCGAAACCTTGAGTATAATATACCGAAACGACCGTCTCGATCCAAGGATCGCGTAGCCGCTGACGGTTCGTCAATCGGAGGTCCCAGGCCCAAGATATGGGCGAAAGACCGAAGAGGGCCCGAAACGGGGGTTCTGGGCCCGGGGCGACCCGGCCCGAACCCCCCCTGGGTCGGCCGAACCGGGTCGGCCCGACCCGGATAGGCCGGGTCCGGTCCGGCCTGGGCGCGGCCCGGCCGACCGGACCGGCCGGCTCGGCCTCGGCCGAGCGGCCGAGTGAGCCGCCGCGGGTCAAACCCGCGGCTTTGGAGAAACGCGGCCCGCGCGGGCCGCGTGCTGGGTGGCCGGACCGCGGACGCGGTCCGGCGGTTCGCCGCCACTGCGGCTCGGCCGCGGCGGACTCCTCCGGCGGCGCGCCGGGCGCCGCCGCCGCCCCCTTCCGCGGGCCGCCGGAGTTGCTTCGGTGGCCCGTTTTGCCTCCCGTCTGCGCCGATGCTCCTCCCGGGGGCCGATCTTCACTGCGGGATCAACAGATCGCCCCTGCCGCGCGGTTCGTCGTCGTCCGCCATATCCGCTCAACAAAAGAGATCGGCGGAGGGTTGCCGGGTCTTGTTCGTTAGACCCGCACCCTCCGCGTTAGTCATAATCAACGGGAGGAAGGGCTACAACAATTTTTAATCAAAGATAAAAATTGTTCACCCCTTTTCTTTTAAACGGCATTTCAATTTTAAATTAATTGAAATTATTCACGCCGGTTCTTTATTCAAAAGAAATAAGAACACGGGAATAAATCATCAAGAAAATAAACCCCTACCTTGTCGTCGTCGTCGTCGGACGAGAGGTCGTCGCGGAATCGCTCGTCGCGGAAGAAGGAGGGATCGTTGCGTCGTCGCGGTATCCGGCGTCGCGTCGCCAATCTCCGGATCAAGAACAAACGGATTTAATTAATTAAATCCGTTGCCATGAAATTAAAAAGGGAGAATTAACGATCCGGTTCTTACCTTAGTTGCCGAACGAGGATCGGCTGCGGAAGAAGAGGCGTCGCCGAAGAACGTCGCGGGTAAAGCTCGTCGACGTCGCAGATCTCGGTGTGCGTCGTCGAATTTCGGTCACCGGCGTTCTTCGCGTTCTTCGCATTCTTCGCGTTCTTCGCGTTCTTCGCGTTCTTCGCGGGGAGATGAAGAAACAAGATCCTCTCAAATCCTTTCAAAGGATTTTTAGGTTCGTCTTATTTTATAAACATGCCAACACACGAAACCGGTTAAGAAACGATCCATCAATTCGAAAGAAACGACCCATTTAATTCATGAAAGAAACAGTCCATTTAATTCACGAAATAAACCGCCCAATTAAATGGTCTGTTAAGAATTAAAGAAAACGCGTCGGTTGACTTTTCAGTTACTTTGACGGGTTTTCGCGGGTGCGTTACTTAGCGAAAGAAACGGCGGGGCTCGTGCGGGCCCTGCCTCACAAATATCCTACCAAGGGGGTAGGATATTTCTGGATAGCATCCTATCTAGTTCAACATAGTTCAAGCCGTCTTTAAGTGGCTTCAAGTGGCTTCCAAGCAGCTTAAGTGAAATAAAATAAAGTTGTCGCACAAACTTTATTTTATTTCTGACTTAAAGCCGCAAAATTAAAAAAACCACGTCTGAGCAAACGCAACTCCGGAAGAGGCGTTTCTAAGCAAATACCGGCGCTGCGATTTCATCGGTGCCCTCAGAATTCGATTCCGGGCACCGGTTCAAAAGATAGAAAAACCCGCTCGTCCGTTCACTGAACGTACCCGAGCTAAACTTCGGAAATTGATTCCGGGCACACCGGGCCTCGGAATCAGGTGCCGTCTGAAGCTGCGCTCTTGTAAAATTCCAAAGAAAATTAAGAAAAAAAATTTCCTTGAAATTTGCGGGTCTTTACATTTTATTATTTATATTTATATTTAAACTTTTAGGTGTGAATATATAAAAAATATGAATATATAGTTATATATTTGATTATAAATTGCAGTGCATTATAAAAAACAATGAAATTTCAAAAATATGATATCAATATGAATGTAATACCATAGAATAAATTCGTACCCCACCAAATAAATCCAATAAAACCCCCTTAAATGAGGCTGAAAATCCACAAAATGTTAAAAAATCGGGGTACCCCGACTAAAAACTCAGTTTTGGAGGCCTTTTGGGCCTCTTTTGGCCTCGAAAATCCCCTGACCAAGGTCTCCCAATCATAGCAACGTAGATCTTGTCGCAGGCTTCTATTTGATATGTGGTAGATCTCAAACGGACAATAGGATCAAAAGTTATGGCCATTTGATGTTTGAGTTGTGTTTTCAACATATTTGGGATATTTTTTTAATTTTTTTAATTTTTTATTCTTCAAATTGTTATTAAATGACTATTACTCCATAATGATTATCAAATTATTAATTAAAAATATTTTTTTAATTTTTTATGAAGCCATTTTCATTTGATATCTTATATATTAAATATAATAAGTGTAAATGTACATTTATAATTATCTAAAATATATTTAAAAATTATATATTATATTTATATATCAATATAACTATATTTAAATATTAATATATTTTAAAATTTTCTTTTTTGAAGACGACCTTTGATCAGTGCTTTTTAAAGCGCTGATAAGGGGGGGGGGGGGGGGGGCGCTGTGAAAAACGGTTTTTGTGGTAGTGTATGTTTCACGCAAGAGCAACCTTCCTCAATTGTGTGTGTTGTACGCAATACTGAGTTTCACTAATCAAAAATATAATGTTATAATATTATTATGAACTAACCATTTTGAATAGTATTAAATAAATTTTTAATTTTATAAAAATTTAATTCATCTTAATCATATTTTAGAACAAGGTACGAGAACAAAATAAATTTTTTGGGTAAAATAATTATTTTTTCTATAAAATGTTGTTTTCCTATTTTGATGGTGCACCCAATTTTAATCTAGTTTTTGACACATTTATGAGTTCAATTTTAAAAAATAAACTTATTCATTAAAATTACTATATTAAAATTTACATGGGAAATTTATTTTTATTTTTCTGTTAACATGCATATTTTGATTAATAATAAAAATATGAATGATTTTTTTAAGATACTTTTTTAATCAAGATAATTTATATGGATAGATTATAATATTGAATGGTTAAAAAGTATAAATAAAATATATTTTTACAATTTAATATAATTTAAGTCATTATAATAAATTTTACATTGAATTCATACGTAAAAACAATTAAATGTTTCGCAGTGTTTTAACTTTCAAAAACCGTTCTCTCAACAGTGTAAATAATTTCTAATTTAATTTTGAAAATTATGTGTATTGAATTTGGAAAAATTAATTCAATGTTTGGAATCATTAGGTATAGATTCTGTTAATATGCTTCTTTTTTATTTTTTGGCATTTTGAATAGTAACTACGGTAAATTTTAATTACCACAGTTAAAGGTAAATCAGGTAATTAAGGGTAAAAATAATATCACAGAATTACCCTAAAACACGTCTTAATATAATAGGATGATTATATTTCTCTCCAAAACATACTTGTGACGAAATGGAATCTATTCTTACCAAGATAGATGAGATTAAGACATTTAATTTATTTTATTTAATGGAATTTGAAATTTGTCTCATTCAAACTTTATTAATTAAATTATTTTAAATATAATGTTATACAGAATATAAATTATATTATAAATACTAGATTGAAAGATAAAATGTTTTTCTTCATTATGATAATTTATTTGTTATTTTTAAAAAATGTATAATTACTTTAATATCTTATACATTTATGATGCAAAAATTATTTATTTAGTGAAAAATCAATAATATAATTTTTGTTAAAATCATAATACCGAAAAAAAAGAACCAAAATCATGACCAAAACATTTTTTCGAGTATATCTAAACTATAAGAATTCAAGGGTAAACTTTTGGACTATTTTTCACCTTATAAAATAGATTATGGAAATTATATTTTATTATTTTAAATGATGTCAAGTTATCACCTTCATAACATTATAAAGATATAATTTTAAAAGTTGGTTGTTTTAGAAGATAAATTCGACTAAAAGTAATATTATAAAATCTATTAAACTTATATTAATCATGGATTTTTAGTACTAATTTTTTTGCAAGAAATAATTATATTAAATAATTATACAAATATGATGTAGTAATTATTTTATTAACAAAATTATCAAATAAAGGGATGAAAAAGAATAAAATAACTATTATGTGAACTAATTAGTGTGCTCAAAAAATATTATAGATAAATATGACATTATAGGATTATATTAAATATATTGGATCCAATATATCTTCTATATTTATTTTATTTAATTTCTAATAAACGAATAGTGTCAAAATTGTTATTATTGATAATTTATTAAAATAACATATCATTAAATTGTTTAAAAATAAAAAAGAATTGAAAATTTAAATTTAAATTTATATGGTCAGAAATTTCAAATAATATCCAATTATTAACAATTCACAACACATATGTACTTATTTATAACCATTTAAAATTTAGAATATAACTACTCCAAATAAAATTAAATTTATTGAATAAAGATAAATCAAAATAATATGGTTTAAAATAAATCAATATCATGCCTAAATTTGATTGGTTGATAATGATAATATCATATCATGTATCATATTCCAATTATGGATAATTTCCAACACATACGTAAGTATTTATAACAATTTAAAATATAGAATAATATTACCCCAACTAAAATTAAATAAATTAGAAAAAGATAAATCAAAATAATAAGGATTAAAATATAATAAAAAATTTATCAATTTTATTGGATGATAATTTTACAACCCTATATTTTCTTATCTTCAAATTTGGGTCACATATTATGTTTTTATATGGGTTTTTAGTTTCCTATAAATTAAAATTTTTGAGGTTTCCAAAAGGTCATGTCTCATCTCCTGTAAATGTTAACCGACTCCCTCTTTTATTCAATCCAATTTAAGCTTTAAAACATTGAAAACCCCTTAAAATCACACTTCTCAATCTCCCTATTTTTATTATAGAAGTTTTGGTCTTCTCAAAATACATACTCTAGTTCCCAATGAGGACGATTAGAAGAGACACGTTGAGGAAAAGGTAATCTCTTCTACCGATGCTTTCAATTCTCATTGTTCTTTTACATCCTATTCATTAGTTATTTCATTATAAATTAATATAATCAGTATAACTAATTGAAATATATGTTATTACTAATATTAAATAACCAAATTTTACTTTCAATCTATACTATGAAAAACATAATCACCACACGTGCGTACGTAGGGCTTGTCGTCTCTACGTCGTGTCGTAATCTATTTTTCCACCACCACCATAATTGGATGAGTATAATGGTAGAAATATTAAATATATATGATTATTAAAAAAATAATAATTCTGATATATTATATCATCCACTCAAATTGCATTCAATAGTTATGGGAATGATATCATCGCTCGTGCATAGGTACGGATTAACGTCTCCACGATGCGATGAGATTCATTCTCCATGTTAAACATTCAAGAATGATTATAAACTATATATAATAAATAATCATTAAATATATGAAATAATAATGGTACTGGATTTATTTATATGTTATTTACTTACTTCCATTCTATTTAACAAAGAAACGAAAACAATGTTCATGCGTACGTACGACCTACCATCTCCATGAATGGTGTATTTCATTCTAATTATCGATCTATTATATATATTTATATTCAGAATATATATTATATATAAATAATGTTTTACATTCTGAAATTATATAATCATGATCTATGTAATCATATGAATATGTATAAGTCAAAACACCTATGATAAATGAAATGATTTTTCCAAAAACACCGATTTAACATGGAATTGACAAATTAATGGGTAATATAATGTTGTAATTGAATCTTATATGATATCATAAATATTTTTATGGTTTTGTTACAAGTTTATAATATTTTTAAACCCTCTATACAGGAGTCACAAAATCATATAGATGAAATTTAACAAATAGTAGGGGATAATTATTCGAATCTCATCCTTATCCGGGATTTTTTATTCATAAGTATTAAATTTGGTTATGTTTATCATCCATTCCATGATTTCTCAAAATGACATCATAAAACAATTAATATTCTTTCATGTATCATTAATGTCATTTTTATCCTTTTTTGACTTTTACCACATAGTATGGATGGAATATTTCTTTGGTTTTCCATACAAGGTACTTCTTGACTTTTCTACAAAAGTAAGATAATAATGTTTTTTTAACTTATACAGCATGAAATAATTTTTCCAGTTTTAGAATGCCTTATTTTCCAGATGCTTCCATTATAATAATTCATTATTATTTTTTAAAAAATACTTTTGTTTTAAAATTTCATGGCATTTTTTGAAAAAAAATGATTTCGTACAAGATTGGATATTTTCCCCAAGAATTCAATTCAAGTGTTTTATCCAAACTACTTTCCATATAAGATGACATTATTTAATATTTTTATGCTTTAAGTATAATTTATCTATTATTTACATGGATTTATTTTTCTTTTGATGAAATGATATTCATTTGTTTGACATAGATTATGTTTTGATGGGATGTTTTTTATGAATCCCATTTTATTCTTTGTGTTATGATGAATGATTTATGAATATTTTTTGGCACACATAAGAATGAATTCGTTATGAGATTGGTGGGACCTATATCTATTTCTAATGCATTGGTTAATGATTTATATCTCATGAGATAGACATGGTTGGAATGGAATGTAAAATCCGGTTCAGTAATATTGTGCTGGAATGGTTGGTTAAGCCAGTTCAGTAATGGACATTGTGCACTACGATGTTCTGGGCAACAATGTCTTGGCTATAATGGAAATCATATAATTTGAATAATGGTTTTACACAATTACATGTTTTATTCACGTGCTGTTTTTTCATGATTAATGTTCCTTTATGATATATGCCTTTTGCACTACTATGATATATTTCATGTTCATGTTTTTAGGTCCAAATGATTATGGATTGTTTTATGTTCTTCCAAGTTTACCTTTACTGAGCATTTCAGCTCACCCTTTTTATATTATCATTTCCTCATGATATAAATATTTGTTTTAGGTAGGAAATCAAAAGTAGAATATCTTTATGGGAGATGTTGATGATCATTCTCTATGGTAAGAAGATTATGTTCTGAGTTCTAAAGACACTAATCTAATACGTTCATTTGAAGTCTATTTTTTTGTTATGTAGTAAGTGTTACACAAAATTAATGTAATGTCCATGTACGTCATGTTTGGGTGTCTATATTTGGTATCAGAGCAATGGTTTTGTTAATCATTGGAAGCAAGGGTTCGATAACAGTAGTGAGAACCTTAGGTATATATCAAAGGTTTATATAGGGAAGTCAATAAGGTTTAGTATAATATAGGTTTCAATCCTATGATTATGATAAAGGATCATGAATAACTTGGGATTAAACCTAAGATGTTAGAGATTGAATGTCCCCCTCTTATTATGATGTTTTCCTAGTCTGATTTTTTTGTCTCACACTATTCATTTAGTGTATTAGAAAATGTCTAGAAATAAGAAGATTCATGATAATGGCTAATATTATGGACAATGGAATGATATTCCTTATGAGAAATAAAATGAAATGGGATTTGGATGGTGAATAATATTTATTATGCCTAATCAAAAATCTCATAATATGATTAATATTCTCAACTTTGGTAAGTTACCTTACTCATCTGACAAGAGAAAGATAGAGTTTCAGGATGATTATAGAGAAGAGAATTTTCAATTTCCCTTATATAAATCATGTGGGAAGAGGCATCAGGGAGAATGTTTCAAAGGAATTAAAAGATGCATTGGGTGTGGAAAAGAAGAACACAAACCAATAAATGGAATGGAAAACGTCCATTTAACACCATGGACAAGGATAATGGTATTGTTAAGACATCAATAATGGTTAAATGTTTCAAATGTATAATGTATTGGTATTATGAAAACCAATTCTCTAATATAAAATCTCATGAAGAGAATCAGCATTGTCTTATTGGTAGATTTTATTTTGATGATGATGATGAGAATACAAATGATATATGAGATAAAAGAAGTATTGAGGAATGAAATGATGAAACTCGGTCAATGGTTAAAGAATGTCATGGTATTATTGCATGTTTATCAAGAGTAATGTTGTATAACTAATTTCATGGTACTATCGAATAAAGAAAAATCTAAGGATTGTTACACTATTGTTTTTCCTCTTGTATTTGAATGTATATGTTGAATTGTACTGGTTACTATGAAAGGTTATTCAGATATTGTTGGAAAGCAGATGATATGCACATAATGAAGTCATAAGGAGAAAATAATATGTTTAAAAGTATTAATGATCTCATTACTGAAATAAATAATAAGTTCTATCATGGATTTAGTATATAGAATTTTTGGGATTTTGGAATGTGGAAAGAGTATACTTTTTACAGAAATCATGTTTTCACTATGGTTCTATTGTAATTCTTGTTTCAATAGAATACATGATTAAGGTATTCACATTTTTGGAATGTGACCGAAAAGATGTATCTTCTGATATATGGGGGATAAATGATTGTATTCACAATCTTGGTAGATGACCTCACAAATAATCTTTTTCTTTGTACTATGAGATTGGACATAAGTATTTCGGATAAGACAAAATATTGGAATTGATTAAATTATAAATAAAATAGTATTGTTTAAGGCTAGAAATTTTTTGATATTATTTCTGGAATGTTATTATAGTATATTTTTAGAAAAAGGACAACTGATAGGATGGGAGAAAACTCATCACGTCGGAAAAGGCTGTGAGAATCAAACCCACAACTAATGTGCGACGGGCCTTTATCACCTACCACTAGCCTAAAAGATGTCCCTGGTATTTAGACATTAGTTTTAATTTATAAAGGTGTGTGATAGATGAATAATAAGTCCATTTTTAGAACAATATATTATAAACATCTCCTTATATGGACTTATGTATATTTAATTTCTTATGCTAATCTTTGTTATGATAGATACAGATGGAATGACCTATGATTCTATTTACTGATCTACTAATACATCAAGAATGAATAATTAAACTTAATTTCATTAAATAATATATGATGTTGAAATTTGATCATGGAATGACCAACGATGACATTACACTGAAATCAAGTATGTATTTATACTTATGAAAAAATTCATCAACATTAGGGAAATGATCTTGAAAACCAAAAATGTTGTCCTAGTACCGTCATATCCAAAGACTTAGAGGGTAACATAGATGTTCACAAAATTATGGAACTGTGATTATCGGATTTTTCGTAGACAAGTTCTCTACCACTATTCATCAGAACATGATGGTTATATTTCTATTTCATAACCATATTTTCACCTATATTCCTTTATCTGGAAACCCATTACTAAGTTACTTAGGGTGACCTTTATGTTTCTAACATTCCTTTTTATAATTAAGTTTTAGTATTCCTTTTTTTGATGGTGGTTTCTATGAAAAAAATATTCAATTAGTAAATGATTTTTATGCCCGATGAATTTCTATGGAGAAATTCATTTTATGGGGGGTAAAATGTAAACCTTGAGATTTTATGAGAAATATTAATTTAAATTTCATTGATTTCTTGTGTTTAATGATACATCCTGATTATATTACTATATACCCAACACCGTATTATCTTTTAGTAAACGCAAAACAATTCTTGGCTTGTGTTGCACGCTACAACGACCTTCCTCTATTGTGTGTGTTGTAAGCAATAACTATATGCCCTAAAAATGATATATTATTATAATATTTTTATGAACTAGCCATTATGAATATTATTAAATAAATTTTGAATTTTAAAACATTATAATTCATCGTAATCAAATTTATGAACATCGTATGAGAAAAAACTAAATGTTTTCTTGAAATTTAGTATTTTCTTTAAAAAAAGAAAATTTTCAACCTTTTGATTGTGTACCCACTTTAAATCATGTTTTTGACACGTTTAAGAGTTAAATTTAACAAAATTAACAAATTAATTACAATATGTATATAAAAAATCACTTTGGATAAATTTTTAATATTTTTTTTAACACTCATATTTTATTGAATAGTAAAAATATGCTAAATTTTAATTAAAAAAACATTTTTCATCCAGATAGTTTATATAGTGAAATTATAATATTGAATGTTTTTAATGTATAAATAGAATATATTTTTACCATTTAATATAATTTCATTCATTATCATTAATTTTTCATTGAATTCATAGGTAAAATATTTTCAGTCTTTTGCAATGTTTTAACTTTTACAATCCAATCCTTCAACAATGGGATTAATTTTAAATTAAATAATGAAACTTATGTGTATAGAATTAGGAAAAATTGATTCCATATTTGGAATCATTAGGGCCAAATTATGTTAATTGGAAAATGTTTATTTTTAGGCTTTATGATTATAACTATTGTTGATTTTATTTACCACAGTTAAATGTAAATCAGGTAATTAAGGGGAAAAATAATATTATAAAATTACTATATGAATTGTCATTATATAATTTTATGATTATATTTCTCTCTAAAACATAATTGAGACAAAATGGAATCTATTAGAACCAAATTGGATGACATTAAAACCTTTAATTTATTTATTAAAAGAAAAGTGAAATATGTCTCATTCCAACTTTAGTAATTAAATTATTTTTAATATAAGGTTATAGAGAATATAAATTCAATTATAAATACTCATTTGAAAGATAAAATGTCTCATCTTCATCATGGTAATTTATTTTTCATTTTAACGAAATATATAGTTACTTTAATAGCTTATACATTAACAATGCAAAAAAAAAATTAATTACTGAAAAATCAATAATATAGTTTTGATTAAAATATAATACCCATCAAATGTACCAAAAACAAGACCCAAACAAATTAAGGGATTATTTAAAAACTATTATCATTTAATAGTCTACTTTTGGTCCATTTTGAGCCGTATAAAATAGATTTTGACATTTATATTATTTTATTTCAAATTATGTCAAAGTTGTCACCTTCAAATTTTAATAAAGGTAAAATTTTGAAAGATGGTTGTTTTAAAAGTTAAATTAAACTAAAAGTAATATTATGAATTCTATTAGATTTATTGTGTCATATTATTTTTGTTTTAATTTTTTTTTTTCAAAAATATGTATATTAAATAATAATACAAAACTATTGTACTAATAATTTTATTAATAAAAATATCAAATAAAAGGTTATAAAAATATTAAAATAAATATTATATTATCTAATTAATTTACTCTAAGAATTTTATTGATAAATGTGAAATTTTATAAATTTATTAAATATTTTTCTTCGGTCATATCTTTATTTAATATTTTATTTAAAAAGAAATAAATGAATAGTGTCACAATTGACACTATTGATATTTTATATAAATAAAGTATTATTAAATTTTCTAAAATCACATAAATATTAAAAAATACAATGTTGAAATTTCTATGGTAGAAAAGGTAATAATATATCTAATTATGGATAATATTCAACAAATAAGTAAGTATTTATAACCATTCAAAATATAGAATATTATTACCCCAATTAAAAATAAATAGATTAAAATAAGATAAATCTAAATGATAAGGGTTAAAATAATATTATAACATTTCTCAATTTGATTGGTTGATAATTTTACAAGCCTATATTATACCATATGATAGTTTGAGTCACTTTTTATGTTTCTTTGTTGGTTTTGAGTTTCATATAAATTAAAATCTTTAAGGTTTCCAAAAGTGCCCATCTCCAATCTTATAAAAGAGAAACTTCTCCCTCTTTTCTTCACTCCATATCAAGCCTTAAAGCTCTACCATACCCTACCAATTCCTCTTCTTAATATCTCTAGTAATATTATATATGTTTTGGTCTTCTCAAAAGACCAACTCTTGTTCCCTATGTGGATGTTTAAAAAAGGCACGTCGGAGAAGTGGAAATCTCTTCTACCGATTCGTTCAAGTTTCTTTCTTCTTATACAACAACTTATTTAGTGGTTTATTTATAAATTAATAACATAAGTATCACAAATATACTTATATTTTATTAAAAATATGAAACAACACTATTTCACGTTCTATCAATCCTATAAAAAATGAAATCACCGCGCGTTCTTATGTACGGCTTACCGTCTCGACGTTGTGGTGTAATATATTATTCCACAAAAACCATTATTAGATGGGAATAATGTTGAAAATAATATCTATATATGATTATTATAACATCATATATATTCTGTGATATTATATCATCTACTCATATTCCATTCAATAATTATGGTAACGATATCATCGCTCGTGCGTAAGTACGGATTACCGTCTCCACGAAACGATGAGATTTATTCACAATGTTAGCCATTAAAAAATGATTATAAATTATGTATAATTAATAATAATTAAATATATGAAATAATAATGTTATTTTATTTATGTTTATTTTATTTATTTACTTAAATTAATTTTAATAAGGAATTGAAAACAACATTCATGTGTACGTACAGCCTACCATATTCATGAACGGTGTATTTCATTCCATTTATCGATCTATTTTATATATTTATATTATGAATATATATTATATATAAATCATTTTTTAAATTCGGTATTTTATTAATCATGATCTATGCAATCATTTTAATAATTTCAATTCAAAACATGTATGTTAAATGAAACGATATTACCCAAAACACTTCTTTAACATGGAATTGACAAATGAACGGGTATTATAAAGCTGTAGGTGAATCATATATAATATAATATATATTATTATGGTTCTGTTAAAAGTTAATAATATGTATTAACCCACTATACAAAATTCATGGACACATATGGATGAAATTGTACATAAGTTGAGGGATAATTATTCCAATCTCATTCTTATCCCAGATTATTTATTCATAAAAATTTACTAGGGTTATGTTATTTTTCAATGTACATGTTTTCTCAAAATGTTATCATAAGATTTTCACACATCTTCCATGCATGTTTAATGTAATTTTATTACCTTTTTTTAATTTTACCACATGGTATTTAAGGAATCATTTTTTTGTTTACCATACGGGGTAATTTTTACTTTTCCGAATAAGGTACGAGAAGAATGTTTTTTTAACTTATAGAACAAGAATGAAATTTTACTGTTTCACAACGCATTATTATCATGAATCTTCCTCTACAATATTTCATAATTATTTTCAAAAAAATTGTTGTCTTTTAAAATTGCATGGAATTATTTGAAAAAATAATGTTTTTGAAGAAGAAAGAATATTTTCCTCATGAATTCATTTCAAGTGTTTTATCAAATGTATTTTCCATCTAATATGTCATTATTTTATATTTTTTGTTTCAAGTATGATGTTACTATTATTTACTTGTATTTATTGTTTTTATGATGAAATAATATCCATTTGTTTTATATGGATTATGTTATGATGGGATAATGTTTATGAAACCCATTTATTCACTAGGTTATGATGAATGGTTTATGTTATTTTGTGGCATGCATGTAAATAATTTTATTATGAGATGGGTGGGATATATGTCTTAGTTCAATTTATTGGGTAATGATTTATATCTTTTGTTATAGACATGGCTGGAATGGAATGTAAAATATTGTTCAGTAATTTAGGGCTGGAACGGCTGGAAAACATGGTTCAGTAATAGACTTTTTCTACTATGATGGTCTTGGAAGCAAAGCCTTGGATACTATGGAAATAATATCATGTGATTAATGGTTTTCCAAATTTACATGGTCTATTACCATGCTATTTTATCATGATTAATATTTTTTTATGATATATTCCTTATGTACTGCTATGATTTATGTCAGGTTCTTGTTGTTAAAATCAAATGTTTATTGATTGATTTATGTTCTCCATGTTTACCCTTACTGAGAATTTCATCTCACTATTTTTATGTTTTCATTTCCCCATGATATAAAGAAAGGTTTTTGGTATGAAAAAAAATGGGATGATCTTTATTGGAGATGTTAATGATCTTTCACAATTATTAGAAGATTATGTACAGTGTTTCCAAAGACACTAAACTAATACGGGCTTTGGGAGTCTGTTTTTTTATTATGTATTATGTATTCCAAAAATGTAATGTAATGTCCATGTAACTCTTCATTGTAAAACTACATGGTGAGCCAGGTGATTTTTTTTTGTTCATTATCTTCTTTTATATATATATTTATTTTTTTATTGATAAAGATGTAATGACCCAGAAATTTCAATGGAAATTTTTTTCTATTTTTTTTTTGTAATTTTACGGGTCCGCAGTTTTTGACGGCACCTGATTTCGAGGTCCGGTGTGCACGAAATGAATTTCAGAAGATTAGCTCAAGTACATTCAGTGAACGAGCGAGTGGGTTTTTCTAACATTTGAACCGGTTCTCGGAATCAAAATCCAAGGGCACCATTGAAACCGCAGCGCTGGTAATTGCTTATGAACACCATTTCCGAAGGTGAGTTTTCTCGGGGTGAGTTGTTTAAATTGAGGTTTAAATGAGAAGAAGATAAAATTGTGGAACAAATTTATTGAATGCTTATATCCTACATGATGTATTTGGGGTGGGACCCACAAGCCCCAAACTACCCATGTTAGGATATTTATGGGGTGGGGCCCACACAAGCCCCACCCTTTTCAAATTCCCCAAAACCACCAATAAATACGTAACTCTCCCACTTCATTGCTTGCCAAATTAAAACCACCTTATTAATTGGTCAACATTGGTATACATAATTAGGTGATTTATGTTTTAATCTTTGGTTGGAATAAGTGTGAGTAAAAATAAGACAAGTCTTATTTTTATGTGGCTTTAGTGGATTCGATGGGATAACTCTGGTGATCTAGGAGGTCTTCTCCTTCCTCGTTGTAGAACGCACCAAGGCTTCGTCGAAGAACATCATCTTCAACGCTGAAGAATGCGAAGAACGACAATGCACCTTCGATCCTCTTCCCGCGACAAGAGCGAAGACGCCTACTGAGGTGATCATCGCCAACGACAATACTCCTTTTCCCTTTGATCTTCTTCGGTTAATTATTTCCAAAGAACGCGGATCAACTCATTTTTAAGTTGATCCAAAATTGTATAAGTTTGTGGGAAGGGAATGTTTGATTGCAAGGATAAAATAATTCATTGTTGATTTATTTTATGCTTCGAATTAACATCATCGTATGTAGTAACTTTATTGCCAATTGACGGCACCTAATGCGGAGGGCGCGTACCGAACAAACACCGCCCGATAACCCTCTGTAGTTTGTCTGTTGTTGTGCTGATTGGAGGCGACAAAAAAGCAGGACTTGAGCATGGATTTAGAAGACTCTGAAGTGAAGATCGGGTCCTAGGAGGACCATTGGCGAAGTCGGTGGGTAAAACGGACCACCGGAGCGCATCCGGTGGTCCGCGAAAGATACTACCGGTGCACCTCGCCGGCACGACGGCTCCGACAGCAGGATGCGGTGGCGCCCTGCACGCTGCCGAGTTGAATCTACCGTGGTTGTGCCATGGTGGCATGGTGTCAATGCAACCCCCTTTTGGAGCCACCGCTTGAAGGAACGGGGGGCGCAACGCCCCCCGTTTTTTCATGCGCTGGGCGCCAGTGGGCACCACGCCCGCACCAGCGGACCAGCCGCGCTGGGCCGGACCGCTGTCCCGGGCGGCTGCTGGGTTGGGCCACGCCCATGTGGGCCGGAACCGGACCCAAACCGGGTCGACCCGGTCCAGGCCGGCCCACGGGGTACTCGGTCGGGTCGGACCGGGCCCAAACCCATTGTTTTCAGACAGAATTTGTTCAATAGCCTGTATCATGAGCTACGGACCTCTGATAGATGAACCGTCAGTTGCAATGCAATCCTTGGTTCGAGACGGTCGTTTCAGTTTATTACACTCAAGTTTTTGAAGATCTTTGGGTATGTCCGGGTTGGTTCGAACGTGAACCCAACCGGGCCCACGGAGCGGAAACGATTATAACTTGGGCTTTGTATGTCCGACTGACGTGCCATCGACATTGTTGGATTCCTCTTAGTGAGGAAGACTTTTTGGAGTACTCCGCTCGAGGTTTGGACGCAGTTGGAGTACAGTCAAGTTGTTTTGACTTAAAAACCAACAGGGCCCCTGGAACGAAAAAGCCAATAACTCTCAGACCGAGCGTCTGATGAACGTGTCGTCAGTCGCGTTGAGTTCATTTTGTCGTGACAGAACATAGTGATACATCAACTTCGGTCTCTATAACAGTTGATGTATCGACCCCTTGGCTCGTGGAGCGGACCCTCCCAGAACGAGTGTGCTGTGTGCGGGAACCCTAGAGCTGGTTGCGACTGCTCCGACTACTGTTTTGGAATCCACCGTTTGAGGAACTGTCAGCGACGTTGGTGATCTCATTGAGAAACAGTCCCTTGAGTATACCCTATGCAAGTTCGGTGTAGAGTTGAGATACGGCTGGGTTGGTTCGTATACGAATCCAACCAGGCCCCCATGACTAAAAAGCTAATAACTCACAGGCCAAGCGTCCGATTGACGCGCAGTCTATTACGTTGAGATAAATGTGATGAGATGGACCATTGTGATACTACTTCGTGGAACCTCGTGATACATGGGGTATCAACCAGTAGCTCATGGAGCGGACCCTCCCAGTGACGAGCTAGTAGAGTACAGAGACATATCAGCAGGCTGAGACTTGACGACTGCTGATCGATCAGCTCGGAGTAATTTGAATATCTCAGTGGGGTGCGCATTGTTGCAGCGGAAGACCCACGAAGGAGGAGTGATTGGTTGTAGCGGTAGAGCCACGGAACTCGACACAGGGGGTGTGCTTGGTTGTAGCGGCATACCCACGTCAGAGGAGACAAGCGTAAGGAGTGTAGAGACCGTGTAGATGGCTAATACGTATTGATTTCTTTACTTATTCGAGTTGGAGTGACTTGTTTAGCCCAGTGGACGGAGCTCCCGGTATTTGGCGGCAGACCCACAGTGGACGGAGCGCCTATTAGTTGGCAGCAGACCCATGGTACACGACAGCTGGAGTACCTCCGACGACTATTTTGGGAAGCTCCCGGTATTTTTCGGCAGACCCACAACGGGAGGAGCACCCAGTATTTGGCAGAAGAACAGTGGTACTCGATAGGAGGAGTACCTCAGTAGTCATAAGTTAGTGAGCGGTAGCTCAGAGTTGTGACAAGTTCACTGTACTCGTCAGAGACAGATCTCTTCAGCAGTTGCAGTTTCGATAATGAAAATCCTAGATTGAGCTGAGTCAATGACCCTTGTGTTTTCCTCATGATTGATATGGGTTACATGATACCTTTGTTATATGTATGGGCATATACCTATGTAGTGGTTATCTGTTGATCTCATATCCATGTGATACCTCATGTTTGTGATGAGTTACTTGGTAACCTAGGTATAAGTATAAGATTATACCTAAGTATGGGTTATCTGTTGAGAAAATTCATTGTGTTTATCCTTGTTGGATTTAGAGAGACCTTGAGGGTCTCAGGGTCCCTATTGAGTATCGTATACTCACCGCAGCAAGGGCTATTCACCCACCTCATTGTGTTGGATACAGATGACAGAAATCACTGAACGTGGTTGAGGCTTGTTGAGATGGACGGTTCCTGGAGGTAGACTTCACGACGAGTCAGTACCCAGAGGTGGACTTCACGATAAGACAGTACCCATAGGTGGACTTCACGACGAGTCAGTACACAGAGGTGGACTTCACGACGAGGTGACAATCAGAGGGGGTTGACGGAAGAGGACGCTGAGGAGACTATCTATACCTACCCTTCAGGTAGGATTCGAGGTAGATGATCAAGGAGATGCACTATATGTACCTTCCCTTCTTGTAGGATCTGTGGTGGAAGACCCTGGAGCTTTTACCAACTTCCTACTGGTAGTCTTTTCTTGTAATTTCTTTCAGCTGTAACTGTATCCTTCCTTGGGTTTGTATTTTCAGCCCCTTTGTTTTTCCAGCACAGTTGTATTGCTTTACTTAGTGTTTACATCTGCTTGTTCTCTGGCTGTGTGTCTGTTTATGATTTAAAGAGGCAATGCCTTCTCAGTTATAGGGATTTACACCTCTGCTGCTAGTCACCAGCCCTTGGCCTATGGAATGCGGGCTTGGGGTAGTTACGACATGGGCCCCAGGGGATGGGTCGTGAAAATTTGATATCCGAGGAGTTCAGTTCTTCCATAGAACACAGGACTCTGATCTTTATTCTATGTGATGCAATATTTTATGGGTATTGAGTGTGGTTATCAGTCCAGGGATTCTAGTGTCGGTGCGGTGGCTGACGTATCCATAGACCAGGACCCTGAATTCTGATTTCTGACTTAATTCATGAAAACAATGATTGCATGTGTGTTTTAAAAAAGTTCTAAAGTCATCTCAAACCAGGATATCTCACTAGGTATAAATCGTTGATCATCTCACATCTGTTCAGGATGTCTCCACGCATACAGTGAGTTGGAGTTCCAAGATAGTTCTCGATGATGGCCCACCGAGGGACGAGACTCCGGTGCAGGGCCCTTTTTCTGTGTTTCCACCTTCAGGTTGTGTACCAGCATCACCACCACCCATTAGGCAACAGATTCCACCAACCAGACAAGTTGACAGTGCATGTTGACAGAGCACGTTGCATGGGTTCTAGCAGTAGAGGCCTCTGAGGTTACGAGGCGAGACAGATTCCCAGGTAGCAGTGGACTGGATGGAGGTGTTTAATAGAGTTCTATGCCTAGCATTGACACTAGTAGAGTGGATGGTGAGCTTAGCTACTAGATTATTCCAGTGAGAGACCTTGGAAATGGTCCGTAAAGAAATGAGGCTTCGGTACGTGGACTAATGCTTGAGATAGTACCTTCAGGTAGTGTGCCATCTATGTCAATATCTGTTGGTTAGCAAACTCTACTGGTGATACCGGTAGAGGATACTCATAGTCTTAATGCCTTATATATGTTCCAGCACCAGTTGTCCCTCACGTTCCGAGGCATGCCTGACCTGTAAGCGGCTAAGAACTGGCTTGAGGAGGTGGTTGTGTGTTTTCTGGAGCTTATACAGCTTCGGCAGTATGACATGTCGGAAGCTGAGAACTCAACGAGGCATAAAAATCGTTCCTGGTACACATTGGTTACGATGTGATCAGTGCTTTAGACTTGAACTTTTGGACGAAGTGTGTCTAAAAGACATCTGAGAAATAACTTTTCCTCTATGCATTCCTTATTAAACTATGGTGCTAGAGAGAAACTTTGTGGTTGTGAATTCTATTGCTGAGTGGATACAGTCGTTGGAGGTTAACAGTGGGAAAGCAAGAGGACATGAGCGGAACTAGTGGATGCCTTTTTTTCCTTGGCGCTTCAAGTTCCATGTTGTTGTTGCATTTGTGTCTTTACACTCTGAGCTACATTAATAAAAGACACATATCTTTGTGATGATTACTTCCCTGTCCTTTTTGATTTGATGATACTAAGAGATCCTTGTTAAATAATGTTGGCTTGACCCTCAATTTCGAGATTTTTACTAGAGGAGACCTTGTGACCTCACACTGATGATGACTGTGTGACTCATCCCTTAGAGGTGAGAGTGACGGTTTGATCTCTTAGTAGTGAAGTCAAGGCCTTACGATGTCGTCCATGGCATAAATGTATCATTCATGTCAGGATTGACTATATTAAGAAAAGAATGTGGTTAGTCCTGGGGATGAGACAAGATTTCCTTTTTCGGAAAATAAGAAATCATAGCAGCTCTTGTAGGACCAGAGATGGATTAGACTATAACGGAGAAAGTGCAGTTTGTTCTTGAGCGGATGAATACTGCACATCACATATGTAAATCCTATGTTGATAGGAGGCAGAGTCTTGGTCATATATAATGTTTCAAGAAGAGTAAGTGTAAAGGAAAGATGATTCTATGGAGCGGAAGACGTGGTGGCCGAGATAGGAGAGCAGCAAGTGGTGGCGTACATTTCAACATGTTACAACCACCTGCCTTTGTAGTCCCCACCATGCACAAGGAGCTTGAGGGCGGGGTAGAAAGTAGCTACATGCCGTCAAAGAGTGTAACCCAGGGGCTCTAAGAATGATTCGAGGTACAGTATATGTCTAATACGAGCTTCCATAGCAATAGACATAGGTACCAATCATTCTTTCCTTCCATTAATCTGTCCTAGAACTAGAGTTTCTAGTTAACACGATGACATGACCCTCATGTCTAGAGATAGCTTGGGGAGGAGGCTAGATAATCTCACATACGACGAGGGTGTGATCTGGCCCTTGAGGCGATAGTTTCAGTTGGAACCTCTTGGTGGCCTCGTCGAGGCCTTACGACGTTAGCTTGAGTATGGACTGGGAACTACAGTTCATAGAAAAATTGATGGTATTAGGCAAAAAAAGATGTAGTTTATCAACAACATTAGGATGAGTTTTCCTTGGTCAGCGAAAAGGAATCCTCAGGCAGCACAAGATATACTCAGGCATAGGAGGGTACAGCTGACCACTCTTGAGTCGGTAAACCTTACCCTCATGGTAGTATGAGTTTTGATTTTCAGTTTTAATAAGGAAGTGAAGGCCTCTGCAGTTCGAGGATGATGACCACGTCCTTATAAGGGTCTCACCTCAACAAGGATTATGGAGATGTGGCCGAGGCATAAAGTTACCTCCAAGGTTCAATGAACCTTTTTGGTCCTCAGTGGGGTAGGAGAGGTGGTTTACCGCTTGACCTTACGACCTTAGTTGCACTGGGTGCATGATGTCATCCACGTATCTCAGCTGAGAAGATACATGCACATTTCATCAAACATCATCAATCATAGGGAGTTGTACGTCGATGATAGGGTGACATTCTCGGAGGTTCAGTGGAGATCGAGGATCGACAGGAGTGTGTTCTACATGGCAGGACGATTCCTATGGTGTGCTTTCACGGGTAGCACGAGAACCACTAGAAGAGCACATGGGAGCGGAAGGCTCAGATGTGTGCTCAGTACCTCTTTGTTTTCCTTAGTGTCTGTGAAAGCTTTATGGTGATGTAAAGCCCTGAGGTTGGAGTAAAGTAATGAACCAGAAATTTCAATGGATTTTTTTTATTTTTCTTGGGAATTTTACGAGTCCGCAGTTTCTGACGGAACCTGATTCCGAGGTCCAATGTGCCCAAATCAATTTATAAATTTAGCTCGGGTACATTCAATAAACGAGCGTGCGAGTTTTTCTAACATTTGAACCGATGCTCAGAATCAAAATCCAAGGGCACCGTTGAAACCACAGTGCCAATAATTTCTTATGAACACCATTTCCGAAGGAGCATTTTCTTGGGGGGAGTTGTTTAAATTTAGGTTTAAATGAGAAGAAGATAAAATTGTGTAAAAATTTTATCGAATGGTTATATCCTACATGAGTTAGTTGGGGTGGGACCCACAAGCCCCTAACTACCCATGTTATAATATTTATGAGGTGGGGGCCACACGAGCCCCACCATTTTCAAAATCTAAAAAACCGCCGAGAAATACGTAACTCTCCCACTTAATTGCTTGCCAAATTAAAACCACCTTATTAATTAGTCAACGCTCATATAATTAATTAGGTGATTTATGTTTTAATCTTTGGTTGGCATAACGTTGAATAAAAACAAGAAAAGTATTATTTTAATGAATCTTTGGTGGATTTGATGGGAGAACTCTGGTGATCTGTGAGGTCAAATCCTTCCCCATTGAAGAAAGTTCCAAGGATTCGGCGAAGAACATCACCTTCAACCCTGAAGAACGCGAAGAATGCCAATGCGCCTTCGATCTTCTTCCCTCAACAAGAGAGAAGATGCCGACTGCGGTGATCACACCAACGACAATGCTCCTTTTCCCTTCGACATAGTTGGATTGAGGACATCTTCCATGACACTGATTTTCGCGCCGACAACGAACGAACTACGAATCCGAGGTAGGGGTTTAATTTTTAAATTGTTGATGTTCCCTTAATTGGTTCCAAAGAACGCAGATCAACTCATTTTTAAGTTGATCCGCGATTGTCTAAGTTTGCAAGAAGGGAATGTTTGATTGCAAGGATAAAATACTTCATTGTAGATTTATGTTATGCTTCGAATTAACATCGTCGTATGCCGTAAATGTTTTGCCGATTGACGGCACCTAACGCGGAGGGCGCAGGCCGAACAAACACGGCCCGACAAAACGCCGCAGTTTGTCAATTGTTTTGCGGATTGGTGGTAACAAAAGAAGTGGGACTGCAACAAGGATTTCGAAGCCTCCGAATTGATGATCGGGTCCCGGGAGGACCGTTGGCAAAGTCGTTGGGCAAAACAGACCATCGAAGCACATTCGGTGGTTCGCAGAAGATATTGCCGGTGTGCCTTGCCGGCACGACGGCGCCAACAACTGGAGGTGGCGGCCGGTGACGGCCGGCCACATGGAGAGGCGGCTCCATGTGCGCCGCCGAGTTGAATCTGCCGTGGCTGGCCCGTGGCGGTGTGGTGTCAACGCGGCCCCCTTTTGGGCCTACCGCTTCGAGGAAAGGGGAGCGGTGCGCCCCCTGTTTTTCCATGCACTTGGCGCACGTGGTTTCCGCGCCCGCGCCAGCGGACCGGCCTCGCCCGTCCGGACCACTAGGCCGGGCCGCCGCTGGGTGGGGCCGCGCCCATGTAGGCCGGACCTGGACCCAGGCTGGGTCGACCCGGTTCGGGCCGGCCCAGGGAGTACTGGGCCGGGTCGGATCGGCCCCAGTCCCCCTGCTTTCGGACAGATTTGGTTCAAAAGCCCGTATCATATGCTATGAACCTCCGATCATCGAACCGTTAGTTGCGATGTGATTCATGGATCGAGACGGTCGTTTCGGAATATTACAATCAAGGTTTCAAAGAACTTTCGGTATGGTTGGTTCTATTGGAACCCGAAACCAACCGGGCCCACGGAGCCGAAACGCTTATATCTTGAGCTACGGACATCCGATTGAAGTGACGTCGAATTTTTTCTATTCCTCTTAGTGATATGGTCCTTTTGGCTTACTCCGCTTGAGGTTTGTATGCAGTTGGAGTAAGTTAGGTTTGGTTTGACTTAAATACCAACTGGGCCCTTAAAATGAAAACCCAATAACTCTCAGACCGGGTGTCCGATTGACACGCCGTTAGTCGCGTTGAGTTCCTTTCGTCATGACAGAACTTAGTGATACATCAAATCTGGTCTTTGTAACAGTTGATGTATCGACCCCTTGGCTCGTGCAGAGAACCCTCCCGGAATGAGCGTGCTATGTGCGGGAACCCTAGCGCTGGTTGCGACTGCTTTGACTACTGTTTTGTAATCCACTGTTTGAAGAACCTTCAGTGACGTTGGTGATCTCATTGAGAAACGGTACCTTGAGTATACCCTATGAGAGTTCGTGGTACAGTTGAGATATGACAGGGTTGGTTCGTATAAAAATCTAACTAGGCCGCCGGGACTAAAAAGGCAATAACTCATAGACCGGGCGTCTGATTGACGTGCCATCTGTTGCGTTGAGATACCTGTTACAAGATGGACCATTTTGATACTACTTGGTGGATCCTCGTGATATTTGGGGTTTCGACAAGTAGCTCATGGAGCAGACCCTCCTAGTGACGAGCTAGCAGAGTACTGAGACTTATCTACAGGATGAGACTTGACAACTGTTGATCGATCGGATCGGAGTAATTCGAATAGCTTAGTGGGGTGTGCTTGGTTGTAGTGGAAGACACACAGTGGAGGAGAGCTTGGTTGTAGCGGCAGACCCATGGTTCTCGACCGAGGGGGTGCGCTTGGTTGTAGCGGTAGACCCACAACGGAAGAGATGAGCGTACGGAGTGCAGAGACTATTTAGCTGGCTGAGACCTATTGAATGCTTTACTGATTAGAGTTAGAGTGACTTGTTTATCCCATTAGATGGAGCGCCCGGTATTTAGCGGCAGACCCATGGTGGACGGAGCGCTTAGTAGTTGGCAGCAGACTTGCGGTACATGACAAGTGGAGTACCTCTGAAGGCTATTAGGGGGAGCGCCCGATATTTGGCAGGAGAACCACAGCGGACGGAACGCCCGATATTTGGTAGCAGACTCGTGGTACTCGATAGGAGGAGTACCTCAGCAGTGTTAGGTTAGTGAGTGGTACCTCGGAGTCGTGATAGGTTCACTATACTCGTCAGAGACGGAGAACTTCAGTAGTTGTGGTCTCAATAATGAAAATCCTTGTATGAGTTGAGTCAAATACCATTGTGTTATCCTCACGATTGAGATGGGTTACCTGATAACTTTGGTATATGTATAGGCATATACCTAAGTAGTGGTTATACTTTAATCTCATATCTGTGTGATACCTTATGTTTGTGATGAGTTACTTAGTAACCTCGGTATAAGTATGAGATTATACCTCAGTATGGGTTATCTGTTGAGAACATTATTTGTGTTTATCCTTGTTGGATTTAGTGAGACCTTGAGTGTCTCAGGGTCCCTGCTGAGTATCGTATACTCACCCCTGCACGGGCTATGCCCGCACCTCGTTTTGTTGGATACTGTTGACGGACAACACTGATCGTGGTTGAGGCTTGTTGAGTTGAACAGTTCCTGGAGGTAGACTTCATGACGAGTCAGTAACCATAGGTGGACTTCATGAAGAGAAAGTACCCAGAGGTAGACTTCCCGACAATTCAGAACCTAGAGGTGGACTTCACGACGAGGCGACACTCGGAGGGGGTTGACGGATGAGGACGCTGAGGAGACTATTTGTACCTACCCTTCAGGTAGGATTCGAGCTGGATGATCCAGGAGTTTCACTATCTGTACCTACCCTTCAGGTAGGATCTGTGGTTGATGACCCTAGAGCTTTTACCAACTTCTTGCTATTAGTCTTTTCTTGTACTTTCTTTCCGTTGTAGCCTTATATTTCCTTGGGCTTGTATTTCCAGCCCCTTAGTTTTTTCAGTACACTTGTATTGCTTTACTTAGTGTTTACTTCTACTTGTTCACTGGTTGTGTGTGTGTTTACGATTTAAAGAGGAAAACACTTCCCGGTTATAGGGATTTACGCCTCTGGTGCTAGTCGCCAGCCCATGGCCTATGGAAGGTGGGCTTGGGGTATTTTCGACACAGGCCCCAGGGGACAGGTCGTGACAAAAGATAACATCAAGTGTTACATGACTATCCTGAATATTTTTAACAAATTGAACATGTCTAAATAGAAGTAATATAAACTGAGTAATTTGGGACACATTCTTATTCACCCCCACTGAGGGTGTCTAAATATATAACATAAAATTTTTCATGTGATTATATATTTATACATGTACTAAAAATTATTAATATTAATGTTATTTTTTATCATTAAAAATTTTGTATTATTAGTTTGTTATTATTTTACCATTGTATAAATTTAATTATTTATTAATTATAAAACAAATTAATTGATGTTTATTAGTGTCAATTGTAATCAATTATTTAATTTAATATCTAAAAATATCTATCATATTATCTTAACTAATATTTGTATAAAAAATAGTTAATGTTAATTTGACATTCAATTAGAAATTATCAATATATAAAACACAAATTCCATAAAAATATAAATATATGAAAATGAAAAAAATATATCAATCAATATATTTTCCAAATAATTATAAAATGTGATCAAATATAAATAATTGATTGGATAAGACTGATATATCAGGATTATACTATAGTGGAAGTAAATATATAAGTGCATTTTATGATAAACCCGCTATCTAGTTCTACTAAAATAAAAAATTCACTTCGATTCAAGAATAAAGACTATAAAAAAATCATAAAACCATTATTAAATTTTTTATATGTTGTCTATAATAAAATAGAATAATACAACATTTGTTCATTAGACTCAATGATTTGAATGTTAATGACTGTAACCACTATAATGTAGACAACACTCCCATCATTATAGTAAACATGAAATAAATGTAATGTTATTTCCAGTATTAGGACGAAAAAATATCTATCAAAAAATAAATAAAATTTAATTTAAATGGTAATGAAGAATGTGGTTTGTATATTTTACACTATAATAAAATTTATTTTAATAGTATATATTTTATATTTTTAAAAGTAATTTAAAACATGATCATGATTAATATTCTAGATCACGTGGATAATTTTCTTAGCATTGAATAATACATGTTAATATTGAATAATTAAAATAATGGCATCACTTGTAAATTTAATTAATAAATGAAATTATAAATGAAATAATTTGTATTCTAAAAATGAATATTTTATCTAGACCACTCTGAACAATAAAATGTTAAAATAATTTCTTATTAAAATATAGAAAAATAATGGGAATGATATAATAACTATAAATATATTGGTTCATCTCCATTATATATTTGTATAGGTCCTTATTAATTTTGTTTATTCCAATACACTTCATGTTCTATCTTTATAGGTAGATAACAACTTTCCCCATATGAATACAATTATTGACTCATTAAAAATATTTTATTTTGTAATTTCAGTACGACCACAATGTGTTTTCAATAATTTTTCACAAATATTTTTTATTTTACATGAAAATAGTTTCCCAGATTTTGTTATTCTCTTTGATAGAACAATAACATTATCTATTGGTCAATGGATTGATGAGTGTTGTTGTTTTCTATTTCACTCCATACTTTATTATTATATATTTGGAAATTTGAGTTTCTTTGTCCCAGTTGAATACTATTGGGATTATTATTCAATAAAAAATATTATTCATAAAATTGACCAACTAAAAGTAGGGAAATCATATTTGGTGTCATTAGTATCCAAAACATTATATACATAATACACAATATAGAATATGTAATCATTCAAAAATTATATTAAACGGAGTCTTGTAAATTATATTCCACATAGATTTAAATATAAAATATAAATTCATTTTATTTGATTCATTTATAGCATCATTGATGTATTTTTTCTAGAATTGACATTTGTAAAATTGTATAAAAATTCATGAAAATCATTAAATAGTAGTGTCCAATTAATTTTCGACTCTTAAAAATTACATGATGTTCTTTTATATCTAAAAATCGATTTTGAAAATATTTTGTAGAGAAAATGTAATACAAACCATACCCCACTTTTTAATGAATCTCCTAATAATTACATCATTATTTTTATCAAATTTCTAGATTATTAAAAACAGAAAAATGTGATTCATCTTTGAGTATAAAAACTATGTATGGGTTATGATTTTTTGTTACATGAGAAGATACTAAAAAATTTACCATGTAATCATACTATCGTATATCTACTTAAATCAAAAAAATATTTTCACCAAATATAATGTCATTAAATTGATATTTATCTATAATTACTTTCGTTATTGTATGAATTAGATAGATCAAATGATCGACTGCATTATTTTTTAGTAAGATGTTGTCTAATATCTCAAAATATAATGCATGTAGCCACGACATCAATCTTTCCAATATTGGATTTCCATCTACATTCATCATAATGTATCTATGAGCTATATGGTTGGTGGAAACACAAGCTTTAGTATGAATCAAATATTATCTAAATATATCTATGAAAAAAATTAAAAAAAATTCATCCAATGGTTTTACAATGATTTTTTATTCATATAATGTTTTTGAACTAGAAAAAATAACAAGGACACTTCCTTAAATTTTCACAAATAATTCTTCTCCAAATGTATTGATAAAAGAAAAAAATTCTAAAATAAATTTACCTGATTAGGAAGCTTTATTTCTAGTGATGTAGTTAGTTTAAAATTATTCTCATCAAAATCATACATAAAATGGTAACCAAAGTGATAATATAATTTTTTAAATGTTTATTGTATAGTCTAAAAATATATGAATAGATTCCTTGTAGGATATTTCATAAAATAAAACATTTCCTAAAAAGGATCTAACATCTTTCACCTTGGTGAATAATTTAACACAATGATAATATGAATTTTATATCATTCAGCATGAAACCTATTTTTATAATTTTAGAATCCAAAAAAATATCCCTTTCATGAATTAAATGACACGTTTAAAAAAATCCTTGTAGTATACATTATAATACATATTATTAATGATTTTTTAAATTTTGGAAACCTATTTTTAATATCGTCTAAACGTAGATATTTTATGAAGTAAAACATCGAGGTATCCATTAATAAAATCATACAAAATGATGACCATGAATTATTAAAACAAACAATTTTTATTTAATAATCCATATAATATTATTTTAGTAAAATTTCTACAAAGGATTGTTATTATTGTATTTTCAAGGTTACTAGTTGAAATGGGTGCAGAAAGGTATTTTGAAAATACATCTAAAACTATTAAGGGATATATTTTTGTATCAATTTTAAAATCAGTTCAAAAATTAAAATTGTGAAATGGTATTTTATTGTAACAATAATTAATTTTATGAAGTCAATAATAACTATCCAAATATTTTGGACTCTCATAAGATTTAATTAATTTATTTTATTTTTCATAATGGACTTTTTAGTTTTTAGTCACTCTATGAATAGTGAAACCCATTAGGAAATATAGAAATGATTAAATAAATAATAATTTTAATTACTACTAAATTTCATTTGGATCGAATACTATTATTGTTGTATTATGTCTTCACGGAGGATTCCCAATAGGACTATCATCATTTACATGTAGAATTATTTTCACATATATTTTAGAACTGATTCCTATAATTCATACATGGTTCCTACCGAAATCTCTCTAAATTGTTGTTAAATGATTTATTCTATGTTATTGTGGATTAGATGAAAAGATTAAATCTATAATTAATGGCATGATTTCTTATCTAATAAAATCTAAAACATTAAATTATTTGTTAATTGTTTCAATTAATATTTGTTGGAAGTAGTAAGGATTAGATTATATTTGGTTTATATGGGGTTCTGAAACCAAATTCTAATACAATAGTTGTATTATCATCACATTACAATTATATGATATAATAAAAGACATTAATTAAATTAGATGCTACAATATATACATATGTTATTAAATTAATTCTTAAATGATACCAATTGATTCTTATATAATTTTAAAACATTAATTAGTTAAAAAAACTAAATGCTTATTTAAAATACTAGTTTCCTCACATATATATGATTTATCATATTCAGAATGTGTAAAAATTGTGCAATATTCTATTGGTAATTTAATAGAATAAAAAATATTAAAATGGGAAAATATTTACATAAAACTCCATATTTATTGTGTCTTCATTACATATCATTATTGTTTTTTTATTTTTATTAAGGATCTTCTAAAAATTATTGGTGACTAATACATAATAATATTATATTTAATCATTATATCATATATTTTATCGAGGCAGGTAAAAATTTATACTCTAAATAAAAAAATATTCTAAAACATATTCTAAAACATTTCATGGATATTTTTGGTAACTATAAAACCAATATTTTTGGTTAGTTCTATTCCATATATAATGAATAATATAATGAATGTGTTGTGCTATTTCTAGAATCCACTAGATCATATAATGAACCTATAGTATCCATATATCTAGTTTTATAGATATATAAAATGTCCATGAATATTGAAATTTTACTAGATGTAATTGTTTCACCAAGGATGAAACATTCTTGCCTAAATTCAATCTCCCGTTTCCTTGAAATCATCATTTTTGGAACAATGTACCTTCAATAAAGTACCTCATCATAGAATTTGTGTATGGGATTCTGGAAAATAATTTTTATTTAATTTTTTTTATAGTTTCTATGAATTCTATTCTGATTTTTTCCTCATAAATAATCTTTTATTATACCATTTTAATAAGATATTTTTGTGTAATGGTATATCACTACTAGAAAACGAGGATATAGCCACGGTTTTAAACAAAACAGTGGCTATAGGGTTTAATTTCAATGTCTATAGCCACATTTTAGTGAAACTGTGGCTATATATTTTTATTCGAAACCTATATCCACGGTTTCACCCAAACCGTGGCTATAAGGTCTTTTTCAAAGGGTTATAACCACGATTTTGCTAAACCGTGGCTATAGATCCCCCGCCCTTCCGTGGGAAAAAAATTAACCCGCAAAAAAATGGTTGGAAGGTTTATAGCCATGGTTTACATGCTATATACATGGTTTTTAATAATATATTTAACAATATATATATATATATATTTCCTCAAAGACATCTGTCGAGTAGTGGAAAGGTGCTTGGTCTATATGGCGAAGGTACAGAGATCGAATCTCAATGGGGTAAATTTAATTTTGGGCTATAACCACGGTTTTGTTGGGCCATAGCCATAGTTATAAACCATGGCTATAACCCTGTTTTCATAGGGGACAATCGTTGCTATAGCCCAACTGCCACGGTGGGCAGATATGGGGGTTATAGCAACGGTTTAGTGAACCCGTGGCAGTTTGGCTCTAGCCATCGTTTAAAACTGTGGCTATAGCTTTTAACTATAGCCACACCAATTTCTTCCATGGCTAGCTGGAACTGTGGCTATAGGATATAGCCATGGTTTTGACCCCTATATCAATGGGTTTTGACCGTAGATATAGCCAAATTTTCCGGTAGTGTATTTTTTCATATGAATTGTTTTAATGGTGGTTATGATTTCTTATTAATATCATTAGTTTTAACTTTTTCTACATTATTGGACTCACTATTATATTCTATTAAATATTCAAGGTCATAATTTATCTCTTTTCCATTTTTATTTTCCCCACACATACATTTCAATTTAGATTTAGAATGTGTTCGGCTAATGGATTTCATAGATATATTATCAATATTTTGACAGAGTGTCCAATATAAATTTTCAACTCTTCCATGTTATTTTATAACATTTAAATCATATGATTTTTTTTAATTTCAATAAATGTGAAAAAAAAATATTTTAGGTTCGGTCAGTGTATTAATTTTAAGAATGGTAAATTGATAGTATGACTATTTATTGTATGGTTTCTAGAATAACAGAGGTTGATTATATTATTTTTGATTGTAGAGTCTTACATGATTTTATTAGTATTAAAATGAATATTATGATTCGGATTTTTCATCCACTACTACAAAAACGGGCAAGGGAAGCGCCCCCTTATATCAGTGCTCAGAAAAACTACTGATAAAGGTTACCCTTTATCGGTGCTAAAATAATAGCACTGGTAATGGTATTCTTTATCTGCGATTTCCTAGAGCTGATAATGGTACTCTTTATCTACGCTAGAAAATCACTGATAATGACGCCCTGTATCAGCGCTATAATTTTAGCGCTGATACAAGGCCTCTTTATTGTCTCTTTTGTAGCACTGATAAGGGTGTACCTCTATCAGTGCTAAAAAAGCGCAGATACAGGATAACTCTCTCAACGTTCAAATGTCAGCGCTGATATAGGGTAACCTTTATCAGCACTAAAAAAGCGCTGATAAAACAACCCTTTATTAGTGCCCAAAAAGCGCATACAAAGAAACACTGTATGAGCGCTAAAATTTTAGCTCTAATACAATAAATATTTATCAGCGCTAAAAAGTCACTGATAAAAGATACCTTTATCAGCACTATGATTTTAGCATTGATAAAGGTAGCTTTATCAGCGCTTTTTTAGTGCTGATAAAACCAAAGTCCACTTTTTTATAAATTCGGTCGCAAAGTGCCCTCGTTTTATCATGGCTAAAGCTCTCGCGGTACTGTAACCCTACGACTCTTCTCTGACGACCGCTGAGTTCGCATCGCCGGACCTCCGCCGCCCGCAACACCCTCGGCCGCCCGCCACCCGCCGCCCGCAACACCCTCGGTCGCCCGCCACCCGCCGCCCGCAACGCCCTCCGGCACCCTCGGCCACCCTCGGCCGACCTCCGCCACCCTCAGCCGCCCTCCGCCACCCTCATCCGCCCTTGGCTTCCCTCCGCCGCCCTCGGCCGCTCGTAACCCCCTCGGCCGCCCTTCGCCGCCCGCAATGCCCTCCGCCTCCCTTGGTACTCATTTTTCTTTGTGGATGTGATCTATGCTTCATCTAAAAGATTATTAACGTTATTTTATAATTTTATCATAATTTTTTAAATTTATGAAGTGTTATATGGTTTAATTTCTTAGTACGGATTATATTTTCAAGGTGTATTACATGTTTATGTGTTGAGAATAGAATTATAATGGAAAGCATCTATGTTTTGTGTGGGCCAATTGGTGTGTTTTATAAAAATGTTTTTTGGGTTGGTTGTTGGGTGCAAATCATGTTTTAGTGTTGTGATATTGTGTGTTTAGTTTTAAAGTGGAATTCTTTTATGTGAAACATGGTGTGTTTTAGTGTAAACATTGGATCCACCATTTTGGGATGTTTTATAAATTATTCAAATGGTTTATTACATTAATTATGTGATGTGTATGGCGTTTTTAAAGTGGTTTGTGTGTTTAATGAATGGGATTGGATTTTTAATATAGGGAATGGCTGTGTTTTTAATATTTTATTTGGTGCAATGTTTTTAAAATGTGTTCTAAGGGTTTTTCTGATGATGTGAAATGCATTTACAAGGTCTTCGAGGTTTGTGTATATTTAAATGGGTATTTTCAAAGGAGAATTAATCATTTTCTGTGTTTTTACCAAGTTGTGAACTTTTGAAATTTAACTAAAAATTCTTCAACAATAGAAAACATGATTTGATATGGTTACCTTGTATATTTGGTTTTAACGTTATATATCTATATGGAATCAAGTGGTTTTGGGTGTAATGTCTTTTGGGTTTTTCTTAAAATGATTTAATATGTGGTTTAAAGGATTTATTTATTTATTTAGATTTAAACCATTTTAGTAGTTACTTTAACTGATTGTAGTTATAATTCCTTTTATAATTTTGATTATAATTGGAGGTTTGATGATTAATCCCTCATTCAAGGGATGGATAAATTGAATTAAGAAACATGAGAATGATAACCAACCTAGACCATTTTATAATTAACCACAATAGAGGTGTGTTATCTTATTAAATAAAGAGGTGATTCTAAATAATAATTTTTGAATGTAGAGATTCAAGGACCATCCCATGGGCATATTGATGTTATAAAAAAAGAAACTTCTCTATTTAAATTATTTAATTTATTTATGGAAATCTTATAGGAATAGATATTTTATGTTTAATGAATTGAAATGTAGTAGGGAATGTTTTCCAACATGACACTATTTTTTATTAGTACATTAAATTGACTAAAAATAACAATCAATGAGAATCATTTCACCCTAGATACTTTAACAGAATATGATAGACATGGGAGGTTGCAACATGGTATCATTTTTTATAGTCTTAAATTCCATGAGCACCATTTTATATTCTTTTTTCTCCTACACAACTCTCATTTGAAATATTGATTCTTTATGGCTTACAAGAGTCATTTTTACTCCTCCAAACCCCCTTCTTCTCAAATAGAAGCTCCAATGGATGTGTTTGGTTTCTCTCTGATAAGTGGATCTATCACCAATTTGAAATCCTCTATCTCTTGTTATATCCTCCTTATAGTGTGATAGATAATCATTTTTTAGTGAATCTAATATTTTTTTTTATGAATCTCGATTATAGGTTAGACTCCTAGATCTCCTTCTAAGGAAGTGGTTCTCTTCTACTGTATTTGGAAGTCTTGTTTTGTGTACTTGAACCATAAATACTAATATTTTATATTCAAATAGGATGAATATGAACAAAAATTGGATGGATGCTAATCCTTTATCAATAGAGTACGAGAACAGAGAGAAAGAGTTCATCACGTTTGAAAAGGATCACGCAAAAGATCCTTCTCAAATAATTTGTCCATGATTACGTTGTTGTTATTATAGACTACTTACTCCAGAGGAGTTTCTAGAACATTTGATATGTCACGGAATAGATCGGAGTTATAAATGTTGGAATAAACATGGAGAAAAAGAAAATGTAGCTACTGTTTGGGATAAAACTGCGTTTTATGGATTTTCAGATATGAATACAAATATGAATAATGAAGAAGACCATATGGAGGATGTGATTACAGATGTCAATGATGATGAATATCATATTGAGGAAATGAGAAAGACAATTCATAATGAACTCCTTGATTGCCCAAAATTGCTTGAGAAGTTAAAGAGTTGTGCAAAGACGCCATTGTATGCTGCTTGCACTAAGTATAAAACATTGTCAACTGTACTGAAGTTGTATAAATTGAAAGGAGGAAATGGATGGAGTGATGTCATTATTACGAAACTACTTTCTCTCTTTAATGACATGCTCCCAGAAGATAATGAGCTCCCAAGCTGGACATTTGAATCTAGACAAATTCTATACTTGATAGAAATGATTTATGAAAGAAAACATGCCTGCCCAAAAGACTGTATATTGTTTCACAATGAGAACAAATCACATACAGAATTCCCAAAGTGTGGTGCTTGTCTGTACAATAAAGATAAATCCAATCCTACGGAAGTTGTATGGTATTTTTTCAATCATTCCATGCTTATATCAGGACCAAAACAACCAGGTAATGATATTGATGTTTATCTGAATCTTTTTATCGAGGATTTGAAGTTATTGTTGGAATCAGGTGTAATGTTGTATGATGCTTATAAAAGTGAATACTTCACATTGAGAGTGATGTTGTATGGGACAATAAATGATTTCCCTACTTATGGAAATTTTTTAGGCTATATAATTAAAGGAACTCAAGGGTCTCCCATGTGCAAAGAAAATACAGAATCAATTAGGTTGAAACATTCATCGAAATCTGTGTTTCCAGGACATCTTATATTTCTACCTCGTCGGCATATGTACCGATCTTTGGACAACATCATTCAATGGATGTTCAATAAAACACACAACACCATGTCCACTAGCAGGTGATCAGCTGTTTGAGAAAGTAAAAGATATGAACACTGTTTTTGGAAAACCATTTTCGAAAAAACCTTATGAAAATCAGTTGGAAAAAGAGATCAGTTTTTTTTTTGAATTACATACTAGAATTGTTTATATGTCAGATATTTTCTTGATGTGATGCATGTGGAAAACAATGTATGTGACAGTGTTATTTGAACGTTGCTAAATGCCCCTGAAAAAACAAAAGACGGAATTAAGGCAAGGTTGGACATGGTTGACATTGGAATACGAGAAGAGTTGGCTCCCTTAAAGGGTGAAAATCGAATGTTTCTTCCTCCTACTGCTTATAATCATTCCAGGGTGGAGAGATATCAGTTTTGCAACATCTTTAATGATGTAACGGTTCTAGAGGGGTACTCATCAAATATCATGAATATTGTGTCAATGAATGATTTGATGTTAAAAGGTTTGAAATCACATGATTTCCATGTTTTGAATCAAGATCTAATTACTATATCTTTACATTTCATTTTTCCCAAGAATGTTCGTCATATGTTAAGCAAACATTGTTTCTTTTTCAAAGCTATATGTAGAAAATTTTTAGACCCAGGAAAATTTCCAGCTATGGAAAAAGAAATTGTCAACATATTATGTGAATTACAAATGTTCTTCTCGACAACATTCTTTGATATGATGGTTCATTTGATGATTCACTTGGTAAGATAGATTCGACTTTGTGGTCATGTGCCTTATAGATGGATGTATCATGTTGAATGGTATATGATGATTTTGAAAGGATATGTCAAAAATCGAAATCGGCCAGAGGGTTGTATAGTGGAGTGATATATTGATGAGGAAGCCATTGAATTTTGTACTGAATACCTATCTAATGTGAAAAGAATTGGTCTCCCGAAATCTCGTCACACTGGACGCATTTAGGGTGATGGAATTTTTGGAAGAGAAGTTGTGAAAATTGGTATTACAGATCGGGAGCAGGAACATCATTTTGTCTTGCATAACAGTTGGGAGGTTGCTCCATATATTGAAACTCACAATGAAATTCTTAGGCAGTTGAATCCATCGAGGTCTAAAAAATGGTCAGTAGATACACATAATCACCAGTTTATAAGATGGTTTTAGGACCGTATTTTTAAGCAGTTTGATGAAAATACAAATTCAATTTCAAAATGACTTCGATGCCTAGCTGCTGGACCAAGTGTGTATGTATTATCTTACAGTTATTATGTAATTAATGGTTATACATTGTATACGGAAGAAAATGATGAAGAGAGTACCATGCAAAATAGTTGAGTTACACTAGTGGCTGAAGCGATGCATGTTTATGTTAGTAAAGACAGAAATCCAATTTATCCAAATATGTCATACATTGGAATTATCAAACTAATATGGGAGTTGGATTATATGACATTTCAATTGCTAATTTTTAAATGCAAATGGATTGATAACATTAGTGGTGTTAAAATAGATGAATGAGGATTTGTGAAAGTTGATTTTAGTAAAGAAGGGTACCAAGACGAACAATTTATAATGGCATCAAAAGTGGTAAAAGTTTTTTATGTTTCAGATCCTGTAAACTGAAAGTGGCCGATTGTTATGTTATCTTCCAAAACTACTAAGGGTTCCGATGAAAATTCAGTTGAAGATGATCCTTTTAGTGGTACATCGCAATCAATTCGGAGCGGTCACAATGCCGACGATGTTCGTATGTTAGAGGAGACCACAATGAAGGGATTTGGATTGTCGATAGAGGTGTAAAATCCCTTAAACCTTTGAAAAAAATAAAGAGAGTTCAGTAAACATGTTATATTTTGTTTGTAATATAGATCATGTTATGTCATGTTATTATGATATCATTACTGAATATATGTAATTTGAATAAATTGTTCAACCACTTTTGCAGATAATGACTTCTACACATTCTGGTGCTCCTAACCTTGAGGGTGAACAAGTCTCTCAAGTAGCTACTGCTGCGGCTACTGCTGCTCCTGCAGCTCGTGCTACTGCTGTGGTTTCTCCTGATGCGACTCCTGCTGCTCCTCTAGCTACGACTCCTGCTGCTCCTCCTATTGCGGCTCCTACTGCTCCTAGTGCTCCTACTGCTCCTGCTGCTGCAACTCCTTTTACTCTTAGTGTTGACGTCCAACAACCATCAACACATTTCGTTGATACAATAGTATATGAACATATAGATGATGTTGATATCAATGAAATGGTCGGGAATGAAGGACCGACGTCACAAAAATCACAGGTGCGTCGTAGTTTGATAGTGTTAGACAAAATTCTTAAGGCAAAAAGAAAAGGCATCAAATTTGAAGTTTGATGGAATGCATGAGGCCAACATGTGAATCCCAACAAGGCTATGTTTAGCAGTGACATTGGAGTTGTCACTCGTCAACGCGTGCCGATTGACATAGATTCATGGCACCATGTTGTGTTTGGGCTGAAGGTTTTGATCTGGGAAGAAATTACATAAACATTATGAATTTAATTCATTAATTAACTATCAAATCAAATAATGAAACAATGTCTGACTCTTCTAAATCTCTTGCAGAGTAAATTTATAGTAGACGAATCACACAAGGATTATGTACTAAGGCTTGAAGGAATGATTAATCGAGGTTTTTTCACTATTTTAACAAGATGTTACCTGAAAGATTCTAAAGGTAAAAAAACCCACACCCACCCATTGTTTACTCTCAACTGATATCCCAAGAAGCATGGGATTCATTTCTTGGCCACCGTGGGGATGAGATGTTTCAGGTGCATTGTGGGTGATAATACATTGTTTGAGGACACCTATATTCATCACTTTAATTGTCAATATTTCATTTATGAAATAGAAACTCTGTACTAAAATTAAGGAATGTGCATCAAATCCAACATACCTCTATCGTAATGAATGGATGGGGTACGCTTCATTAGAAAAGAAAACGCTACTTATTGTAAATTTATTATAATATTCTTAGGTTCCAATAAACAAAATCATAATTATCTTTCGTTGTTTATATGCAGATTAATGAGTCTAAAACCAAATGCACATCCATCCCATGTCATGTTCTATGGAAGGAGGCACGTGTGAACAAAGAAGGGGAGTTAGTAGATGAGAACACACCGAAAGTGTGGGAAATATGTGTATGTATGACACTATGATAAATATATTTGTTTAAAATTTCTATTATATAAAAATAATTTGTTTTTTCTTATATCCAACAGTCACAAGAATCATCTACTCATGTAGATGATACAGACCTATTATCGAGGGATTTAAAGCAGCCAGAAAAATACGGTCGTGTCAGAGGTGCAGGGTTTGTGGTGACTCCCCGAGTATATTTTGAGAAGCAGAAAGAAATGGATGATACAAATAGAAAATTGGAACAAATGAGCGAAAAAATAGCAACCCTTTAGGAACGATTGCGATGGCTGGGAGAGTTGATAGAAACATTTATGGGTGGGAAGCAAAGGGAAGACAGAACTCAGAGACAACCACCGCATGAACATCCTGCCCCACCCCCCCCCCCCACCAGCTTTGAGGCGAACCATTCACCTCAAAAAAATGTTTTAGTTGTGGTAATCAATATTCTAATGATTGTTCCTATGAAATATGAATCAGAAAAACACTGATAATTTATCTATACTGATCTTCTATAGGGTGATAATGATTGTGATTTATATCTGTCAACACAGACCTATCACATTTTGCGAGGGCTATAGTGTTCAATATCACATATGCCACACCGCATAATAGACCACTTCTGAAAGATCATCTGAAAGTGATGATTACTATATCTCCGGATCCAAATGCAGAGCTACATATTCCACATGATGACGATGATATTCATACGGTCGAAAAGGCTATTGGGACATTCATTGCATCGCCGACACAACTTGTAAGAGTACATGCAGACAAAGAGGTAATTATTTCCCTTTCTTTTCAAGTAAAACCCTTAACAATTAATGAAATAAGGGTCTGAATCAATGATTGTTGTTATAGACGGAGAAAGGGAAGGGGGTGACAAACATCGGCTCGAAACCATCTAAAGGATCGACCAACCGATCCCATAGAGCTACTAAAAGCACAATAACACCACCTGTTCTCTATCTACATGTACTAGAATTGATGACTCATGTGGATACGAAGATAAATGATGGTATTAGTAATATAGTGGGTTTCGAAGAGAATATATACGGAGAGGAAAGTCATGATTTAGTTACTAAAGAAAATGTAAATGAAATCCTTGAAAAAGGATGTCTAGGTGTCACAGTTGTAAATGTATTTATGAGGTATGTTTCCATGAATAGATTTTCTAAAAGCTGTTCTAATGTGAAAATTAAGACTAAATGCATTTTATATTGTTGACAGGCGCATTTATGAAAAACAGTTGAAGGAATTTTTCAATGAGCCATGATTTGGACTAGTTTGTCCTCATATCACATCAACACACCCAACAAAAATAGAGCCATCAAAAAGGGATGCAATAGTGACTGAATCTCTAAATTCATTTAAACACAAGATTACAGATAACAGACTTTTCCTAATACCAACCATGCAGGGGTAATACTCTACGATTAAATCATATCAATTACATTTTCAAATCTTTTATTTCTTATTCCTTTTTGTGTTTTTAGGCAACACTTGTTGCTAATTTCTGTGAACTTGGATACTCCAAAGATTTATTTTTTGGATTCAATGCTAGGATATCCATTAAACCGACCACACATGATGGAGTTTGTGAATCTGTAAGACACTACATCTTACGTTTTAGGTCTAAAAATCAAGTAATATAACTTCTATTATCTTTTACTAAGGATTCTGTTATGATAGGGAAGTGTATCATTATAATCTAAAAAAAGGAATGAGGACAGGGGCTAGGCATAGGGAGGTGAGCAAGTTCTATATCTGGACAAATATCAAGGTATATATAATAAAATTTCACTATCCAAACACATCTCAACACAAGTTACTTATTCTCCTAATGATCAATTTTTTGCAGTGTCGAAAACAAACAAACGATAATGATTTCAGTTATAATGTTTATAATTTTATGAAAAAGATCGGTTTTCATCAGCAAACTAGCATCCCTAAAGATGTATTTTCAAAAACAACTACTAGTTAGTTTATGTTATTTATTAATTATTTATTTTTTTATTTTGCAGTACTACTCTGACTGCCGAAAAGCCTCATACTCACAAGACGATATAGAAGTGTTCAGAAACGAGTGGGCCTCATACCTAATGGAAGATTGTACACAAATACAATGATGATCTGACTTGGGGACATGTACAATTGGTGGTCATTTTTGAGAGGGGTTAATGGGATCAAAAGATGAAATATTGTTGTATGTAAATGTTCGCAAGAAAATTGTAATTGTTATTAAATAAAACATCCTTTCTCAAATGAGTAATTTTTCTATATTAATAGATGATATGCACCAACAACATGCAAGAATGCTGAACTACTAAAATGGTCTCTCTTTTGCTTAAAATGGACACCAATTTAATTGAAAAGAAAAACTGACCTACGGAAATACGAGCAAATGCATTCAGATTGAATTGATCCTTTAGGAGAATGATTCAAGGGCCCTTGGTGACGTATACGTGTCAACCCCGCCTCAATATGAGGCACGGTGTGACCGTAATCACTCAAAGGGTCTCTCTTGTTTAAAATGGACATGATTTTAAGTGAAAACAACAATTGACATACGAAAATCTGAACAAAAAAATTCGGATTGACTTGATCATTTAGGAGAACGATCCAAGGGTCCATGGTGACGTGTTCGAGTCAACCTCGCCTCAATCAAAGTCATGGTGTGACCGATATCACTCGAACGGTCTCTCTGTTGTTTAAAATGGACACGATTTTAAGTGAAAATAAAAGCTGACCTATGTAAATCCAACAAAACGCATTCGGATTGCCTTGATCCTTTAGGAGAATGATCGACAAGTCCTTGAAGACATGTATCAGTCAATTCCGCCTCAATCCGAGGCACGGTGTGACCGCTATCAGTCAAAGGGTCTATCTTTTTTTTAAAATGGACACCATTTTAAGTGAAAACAACAACTGACCTACAAAAATTCGACCAAATGCATTCAGATTGCCATGATCCTTTAGGAGGACGATCCACAGGTCCTTGGTGACGTGTATGAGTCAACACCTCCTCAATCCGAGGTACAGTGTGACCGCTATCACTCAAAGGGTCTCTCTTGTTTAAAACGGACACCATTTTAATTGAAAACAACAACTGTCCTATAGAAATCCGACCAAACGAATTCAGATTGTCTTGATCCTTTAGGAAAATGATCCACGAGTCCTTGGTGATGTGTACGAGTCAACCCTGCCTCAATACGAGGCACGGTGTGACCACTATCACTCAAAGGGTCTCTCTCTTGTTTAAAATGGACATGATTTTAAGTGAAAACAACAACTGAGCTACGGAAATCTGATCAAATGCATTCGGAGTTCTTTGATCCTATAGGAGAACAATCCTCGGGTCCTTGGTGACCATTAAGAGTCATCCCCGCCTCAATCCGAAGCACGGTGTGACCCCTATCACTCAAAGGGTCTCTCTTTTGTTTAAAATGGACACCATTTTAAGTGAAAACAACAACTGACCTACGGAAATCTAAACAAACGCATTCAGTTTGCCATGATCATTTAGGAGAACTGTCCACGGGTCCTTAGTAATGTGTACGAGTCAATGGTGCCTCAATCAAAGGCACTGTGCAACCGCTATCACTAAAAGGGTCTCTCTTGTTTAAAATGGACACCATTTTAATTGAAGACAACAAATGACCTACAGAAATCTGACCAAACGCATTCGGATTGCCTTGATCTATTAGGAGAACTATTCACGGGTCTTTGGGGATGTGTACGAGTCAATCCTGCATCATTATGAGGCACGATGTGACTGCTATCATTCAAAGAGACTCTATGTTGTTTAAAATGGACACGATTTTAAGTGAAATCAAAAACTGACCTACGGAAATCCAAACAAACACATTCAGATTGCCTTGATCATTTAGGAGAACGATCCACAACTCCTTCGTGACATGTACGAGTCAACCCCGCTTCAATCCAAGGCAAGGGGTGACCGCTATCACTCAAAGGATCTCTCTATTTTTTAAAATGGAAATGATTTTAAGTGAAAACAACAACTAATCTATGGAAATCCAAAAAAATGAATTCGGATTTCCTTTATAGTTTAGGAGAACGATCCAAGGGTCCTTGGTGATGTGTATGAGTCAACCCTGCTTAAATCTGAGGCACGGTGTGACCGCAATCACTCAAAGGGTCTCTCTGTTGTTTAAAATGGACACGAATTTAAGTTAAAAAACAACTGACCTACGGAAATCTGACCAAACTCATTCAGATTGCCTTGATCCTTTAGGAAAACGTTCCACGGGTCCTTAGTGATGTGTACGAGTCAACGTTGCCTCAATCTGAGGAACGAGGTTAATGCTATCACTCGAAGGGTCTATCCTTTGTTTAAAATGGACACCATTTTAAGTGTAAACAACGACTGACCTATGGAAATCCAACCAAACGCATTTTTATTGGCTTGATCCTTTAGGAGAACAATCCACGGGTCCTTGGTGACGTGAAAGAGTCAACTCCGCCTCAATCCGAGGCACATTGTGGCCGCTATCTCTCAAAGGGTCTCTCTTGTTTAAAATGGACACCATTTTAATTGAAAACTACAACTGACCTACAGAAATCTGGACAATACGCATTCGGATTGTCTTGATCCTTTTGGATAACGATCCACGGGTCCATGGTGATGTGTACGAGTCAACCCCGCCTCAATCCGAAGCACAGTGTGACCGCTATCACTCAAAGAGTCTCTCTCTTATATTAAATGGACATGATTTTAAGTGAAAAAATAAACTGACCAACGGAAATCCTACCAAACGCATTTTTATTTCCTTGATAATTTAAGATAACGATCCACGAGTCCTTGGTGATGTGTACGAGTCAACCCCACCTCAATCCGAGGTGCGGTGTGACCGATATCACTCACAGGGTCTCTCCCTTGTTTAAAATGGACACGGTTTTATGTGAAAACAACAACTGACATACGGAAATCTTAACAAACTCATTCGGATTGCCATGATACTTTAGGAGAAAAATACAAGGGACATTGGTGATGTGTAAGAGTCATCCCCGCCTCAATCTGAGTCACGGTGTGACCTCTATCACTAAAAGGGCCTCTCTATTGTTTATAATGGACACGCTTTTAAGTGAAAACAACAACTGACATACCAAAATCCAAAACAATGCATTCGGATTGTCGTGATATTTTAGGAGAACTATACAAGGGTCCTTGGTGATGTCTATGAGTCAACTCTGCCTCAATCCGAGGAATGGTGTGACCGTTATCACTCAAAGTGTCTCTCTTTTATTTAAAATGGACACCATTTTAAGTGAAAACAACAACTGACATACGTAAATCTGACCAGAACTATTTGGATTTCCATGATCCTTTAGGTGAATGATCCACGGGTCCTTGGTGACATGTACGAGTCAATGAAGCCTCAATACGAGGCATGGTGTGACCTCTATAACTCAAAGGGTCTCTCTTGTTTTAAATGGACACCATTTTAATTGAAAACAACAACTGGACTGATGAAATCCGACCAAACGCATTCAGATTTCCTTGATCCTTTAGGATAATGATCCACTGGTCCTTGGTGATGTGTACAAGTCAACGCTGCCTCAATATGAGGCACGGTGTGACCACTATACCTCAAAGGGTCTCTCTTGTTTAAAATGGACACCATTTTAATTGAAAACAACAACTGACCTACAGAAATCAAAACAACGCATTCGGATTTCCATGATCATTTAGGATAACTATTAACGTGTCCTTGGTGATGTGTACGAGTCAACACCATATCAATCTGAGGCACAGTGTGACCGCTATCTCTCAAAGGGTCTCTCTCTTGTTTAAAATGGACACGATTTTAAGTGAAAACAACAACTGTCCTACGGAAATATGAGCAAACGCATTCGGATTTCCTTGATCCTTTAGTAGAATGATCCACGGGTGGTTGATGATGTGTACGAGTCAACCCCGCCTCAATCCGAGGCACAGTGTGACCGCTATCTCACAAAGGGTCTCTCTGTTGTTTAAAATGGACACGATTTTAAGTGAAAACAACAACTGACCTACTGAAATCCAAAAAAACGCATTTGGATTTCCGTGATATTTTAGAAGAACAATCCAAGGGTCCTTGGTGACGACTATGAGTCATCCCCTCCTAAATCCAAGGCACGGTGTGACTGATATCACTCAAAGAGTTTCTCTTTTGTTTACAATGGACACGATTTTAAGTGAAAACAACAACTGACCTATGGAAATCTAAACAAACGCATTCAGATTGCATTGATCCTTTAGGAGAATGATCCAAGGGTCCTTGGTGATGTTTATGATTAAACCCCACTTCAATACGATGCACGGTGTGACCGCTATCACTCAAAGGGTCTCTCTGTTGTTTAAAATGGACACGATTTTAAGTGAAATCAACAACTGACCTACCGAAATTAGAACAAATACATTCGGATTGCCGTGATCTTTTCAGAGAATGATACAATGGTCCCTGGTGACGTCTATAGGTCAACACCACCTCAATCTGAGGTACGGTGTGACCGCTATCACTCAAAGTGTCTCTCTTTTGTTTAAAATCAACACCATTTTAAGTGAAAACAACAACTGATCTACGGAAATCTGAACAAACACATTTAGATATACTTGATTCATTAGGAGAATGATCCACGGGTCCTTAGTGATGTGTACAAGTCATCCTCACCTCAATCCGAGACACAATGTGACTGCTATCACTCAAAGGGTCTCTCTTGTTTAAAATGGACACCATTTTAATTGAAAAGAACAACTGACCTACGGATATCCGACCAAACGCATTCGGATTGCCTTGATCCTTTAGAATAATGATCCACTGGTCCTTGGTGATGTGTACAAGTCAACACCGCCTCAATTCAAGGCATGGTGTGACTTCTATCACTCACAGGGTCTCTGTCTTGTTTAAAATGGAATCGATTTTAAGTGAAAACAACAACTGACCTACGGAAATACAACCAAACACATTTGGATGTCCTTGATCCATTATGAGAACGATCCACTAGTCCTTGGTGATGTGTACGAGTCAACCAATCCTCAATCCGAGGCTTGGTGTGACTGCTATAACTCAAAGGGTCTCTCTCTTGTTTAAAATGGACACGATTTGAAGTGAAAACAACAACTAACATACAGAAATCTGAACAAACACATTCAGATTGCGTTGATCCATTAGTAGAACGATCCAAGGGTCCTTAGTGATGTGTACGAGTCAACCCTGCCTCAATCAGAGGCATGGTGTGACCGCTATCACTCATAGGGTCTCTCTTGTTTAAAATGGACACCATTTTAATTGAAAACAACAACTGACCTACGGAAATCTGAACAAATGCATTCGGATTGCCTTGATCCATTAGGAGAACGATCCAAGGGTCCTTGGTGACGTGTACGAGTCAAGCCCACCTCAATCTGAGGAACAGTGTGACCACTATCACTCGTAAGGTCTCTATGTTATTTAAAACGGACACGATTTTAAGTGAAAACAACAATTGTCCTTTGGAAATCCGAAAAAACACATTCACATTGCATTGATCCTTTAGAAGAACGATCCAAGGGTACTTGGTGATGTGTATGAGTCAACCCCATCACAGTATGAGGCACGGTGTGACCGAAAACACTCAAAGGGTCTCTCTATTGTTTAAAATGGACCTGATTTTAAGTGAAAACAACAACTGACACACAGAAATCCAACCAAACGCATTCGGAATTCCTTAATCCTTTAGGAGAATGATCCATGTGTCCTTTGGGACGTGTATGAGTCAACGCCGCCTCAATCCGAGGCATGGTGTGACCGCAATCACTCAAAGGGTCTCTCTTTTGTTTATGATGGACACCATTTTAAGTGGAAACAACAACTGACCAACATAAATCCGACCAAAAGCATTTGAGGATTCAGGGTAAATTTTCACCCTAGATTTAGAATTGTGGAAAATGGGAGTCCATATTTAGTATTTTTCTATGTAGATCATGATTTTGTAATCGTTAATGTATATTTTATTACTTTTAATAGGTGATTCAAGGGCATCAATTTATAATAGATCATTTTTCCTTTGTTAATTGAATATGTTGGTATCCTAGGAGTGATACTGGGTATTAGAACTAGAAGGGGGTCATGAGAATGGTTGGAGGAAATGGAATTGGATTTCCAAGTTCCTCTAAAGGAGCATCTTGGGACAGCTCCAATAAAAAGGGTCTAGGTTGGGACATGAGGAGGTAGATAATAACTTGTTGTCCCTAGTGAGAATGCATTCGTGGGAATGAGTAAATTTAATAAGGGGTATTTATTAGGTACCAGAGTCAATGTGTTGATCTTGTTAGGGTTGTAACCAGATGGGTCACACTCTTGGGAGTATATCCATATTGTTAGGGTGGATTTTTCATATCAACACTCATAATAATTTATATATATATATATAGGATTGTTATAGAGTAATGTATATGTGTTTTTATGAATTAATGCAAATTCTCATGGAGTATTAGTGATTTTTGGATAGGTTTATATGTGTTTGAGTCATGTTTTTTAGAGTTATTCTTTATGTGATATCTTATAAAGAGTATTTAAATGGGGGTCATGGAATGTGATCTATCAGGGGCCTCATATATATATCAAGTCATGGTTGGCCTGGTATACTAGGGTGATCTTATGATTGGGTCTATGATACTTATGGGATTATATCTGGAAGAAAATACTATCATATGGGAGGGTGCATATGCTTATGGGTCTTATTCCTTAAATGAGAATACTCTCATAGGGGAGGGATGAGATGTATATAGGTATTATTCCCCAGATTAGAATACAACCATTAGAGTGGGATGATATTCTTATCGGGAATATTCACTAAATGAAAATAATCCCATAAGGGAGGGCTGAGATGATTATATAAATTATTTCTCAAATGGGAATACACCCATATTGGTGGGTTGATATGCTTCTAGGGATTATTATTTGGATGATAATACTCCCATATGGTATAGAATATATGCTTCTTAGTATTATTCCCTAAATAAGGGTACTCCCATAGTATAGGGATGAGAATCTTGTAGGTCTTGTGACTCGGAATTAGAAGAACACATATGGGTGGTCTGAGATACAGATGAGGGTATTCCATGGATGAAAAAACTCCCATAAGTGGATTTCCATGATGGAGTATAAATAAAACGCACATATTGGAGGACAATGATAATTCTGTATATAGTGGGGAGACCATGGTATATTATATGTTTTGTGTGGTTCCTATGATGTACTCATAGAAACCCTAACATTGGAGGAAGTAGGTATGGCTGATCAAGCTTTAAAACATGATGATCAATGTGTCTTGATGTAGATGGGGTATGACCTGGTCAAACTATATTTTTATAATGTTGACACGGTCCTTGTGACATGCTTGGTAAAAGGTCAGCACTTTGAAATTTAATTTTGGTTTATTTGTATAGTTATACTTGCTTAAATTAGCTTATTGAGATGATGGTTTTTTACAGGTGTTTGGGTGTGCTGCTGCAAATTTATCATAGCAGTGGAGAAGGAATTTATCAGTTCTATTTTGGCGCTGAAAAATCGTGATTATATTAGCACGAAAATAGCACTTATAAACTACAACTTTATCATCGCTAAAAATGCACTGATAAAAGATAAGTTTATCAGGGCTAAAGAAGCGCTGTTAAAGCCTTGTTTTATCAGTGCTTTTTTAGATTTGATAAATTTTTATTTTATCATCGCTTGTTTAGCGCTGATAAAATCAAGATTTATCAGCGCTAATGAAGTGCTGATAAAGGGGTACCCCCTTTATCAGCGCTGAGTTTACAATGATTTTTTAGCGCTGATAAAGCCCATTTTTAGCGCTGTTAATTCCCGTTTTTTTAGTAGTGATTATATAATTTATTATGCCATTGAAACTAAATATCATAAAATGAAGTTATTTTTTTATTTCATATGCTTGAGCACATTGCTCAAAATAGTGTTTTTAAAAAAAAAGACAACATAAATTCAGTATTGTGAGTTGATCTTCTAACTATGATTCGTTTGAATATCAAAAGTTTATATTTCCTTATTTATAAATTGAATTAATTGCCATTTAGTCTACCTTATAAAAATATATAATATTATACTAAAATAATGTAAATGATGAAATATCTTTTCAACTAGTTATTTGGAATCAGCTAGATAATTTTCTATCAAATGTCTTCTTGGTGGTGAATCAATAATATTTCAATCACACTCTACTAATACATTAGAGGGATAAAATTGAAAATGGTGGTCCTTAATTACATGGTTTGGCTATAGTGACCATAACATGTTGAATATATCTTAGGACATATATATTTTTTACCACGTGTATTGTCTTTTACATTATACCTCATTCTTTACTGACATGTTCCTTGATGATAGAAATAATATATTGAGAAAAGTACATTAATAGTTATAAAAATCATTAAATACTCTAGTATATAGGCGCTTTGGCCATATTTTATTCATCCATGATGAGAAAATGTATCCTCTCTCCATTTGATTTATTCATCAAACACCCCCCATGGATTGAATATAGCACACATCATGGTGTATTACATGATTTGGTTATTGGGATATTCATCTCTAAGTGCATACTAGTTTATAAAATATTGAATGTATATATTTTCTAATTTGAAAAATTATACTAATGTCGGTATTACTATTTTTTTTGATATAATTAATGAAATGGGGTGATCCTAGATCACTAAGGTTTTATATTGAATTTTCATTTACGGTTTGAGAGTAACAATGATAGATTGATTTTTCTTTATAGTATGACATTACAATGTTTTGAAAATAAGATTATATAGTTAACATTATATGTTTTGATAAAAATAATTAATAAAAATTTAGATCTTTGGAGAAAATTGTTCAATGTTAGAATAAGACAAGAAAATTAAGTAAAATAAATATGACACCACCACACTGGTAACTACACCATGTTTCTGGAACACCCATCATAAGGTGGTTATCAAATATCAATTGAAGAACTTATTATTGATATATAGGGGAATGTAATAGAAATAGTTCACCTCCATAGCTTACTAATCACCCGGAGGGTTTTTCCCATCATGAAAAAGTTTATAGTATATTAATTACGAAGTATAATAAAAATATGAATAAGTAATTGATAATATGATTCACACACCTCCACTTTATTTCCTGCACAGGCTCCCCAGATTGATAAATAGAGTCTTCCTTTCTCCCTTGGTGTGAGTGATTAATACACCATAAGAATGATAATGTTATCTCTAAAAAACATATTTGTGTATATCCATATAAATCTAGGTTCCCCATAAATTCAGATGTTAAATGTTATCTTCACCTGGTTGTATGAAAATTAGACTATAAAACCTTTTCTGTTTTGATTCATTAAATAGTTTGAATATGGAACTAATTTCTATTTTATAAAAATATAAACCAAATATATAATTAATCATAATGATCACCATAAAAATAGTTCTTCATGAGTTTTTTTAGAAATACTAAATCCCCCATAACATTTTATTCATTGAACAACATGATTTTCATAAATGTAAAACCCATAGTATTTGTTTTAAATACATTTAGAAAAATTATTACACATTATAATCAAAATATTATAAAATTAGTAGAATAAAATTAATTACATAACCTTATATAAGATCCACACAACAAATCATATCATTATTGATGTATCACCCCAAGCTTCCACGGTACTCTTCTCTTTGAATAATAAAATATCTTGCGTTGTACGCAACATCAAGTTCTTATACACCACGACCAATCAAACTAGCTGTTATAAATAATAATACACACTTTTTGAAATCATATAAATTTTATTTTTAAAAATTAAATTCATTTTTTATTCATAATATCAATATTAGCTTAGGGTGAATTTTTAGTATTTTTCTGAAAACATTCATTTTGTGATGAATAGTGAAAAACACTCTGATATTTTTTTAAACTGAACTTTTATTTAAATAATTATTTATTTTATTTAAATTTATTTTAGTTAAAAATAGATACAAAAAACTTATATATTTTCAATGTAATTCATTGGATTTATTTTATAATATTATTAGATATATAATAGTTTATTGACCTTTTAACCGTATTTTACCCACCTTCTAGAAACTTTTTCAAATTTGCATAAAACAAAATTTTACCACTTCTCTGAGTGGAATATCAAAAATTTGAGGGACATGGATTACATCAGTAAGTAAAATTTGGTTCAATAAGGTGAAAATAAATTTTCGTTAATAGTAACTTTCACTTTTATTTTCCACAGTTAAAAGTAAATAGTGTAATTAAAGGTGAAAATGATATTATAATTTCCATAACATGTGTCCTAATTCTTATAGATAAGTTTAATTTCACCAAAAACAAAATAAAGAACAAAAAATGATCCTTTTGGTCCACATGGATTATATGAGGAAACTTATTATTAATTGTTTTAAAGAAGATTTAAATGTGTTAAATTCCAAGTTTAATAACTAAAACATTTTTAAAATAGAGTTATGCATAAGATAAATTCGACTATAAATATTCATTAGGAAGATAATAAAATATCTTATATCATGGTATTTTATTTATAGTTTTTAGTAATTAAATAATTAAAATTATTTATGACACAATGATGTGGCTGTAATAACCTTTTTAATGAATGAATAAAATAAGTGCTATTATAAATAATAAAATAAATGTTATTTTAGAATTTTAATTATTTCCGCTAATTTTCTAGGGTAATATGAAATTAAATGGTTGATTAAATCAATTTTATTCTATGTGATAAATTATTTATGACTTTCACAAAAATTTAATACCAAATAGTCTCAAAATTGACATAAATCAGTTTTTAAAACGAATAAAATTCTATTAAATGATACAATTTTCAAAAAAAAAATATAAGGGAGTTCCAAATAACATATGTAGGGTTATATATATCAATATGTAACCACAATGGGTTCTCTTGGATTTTTATAGTATGTTTATTAACCATATAATATAATAATACAAGGAGACATGGTGAATGTAAATTTTTTTAACTAAGACTTAATTCTAACATATAATGTCAAAATAGAAACCTAACCCTGTTAAAAACATATTGGTTTAGATTATTTCGACCCATCACCCCTTATACACCAAATAAATCATTTTAGAGCCATTATAGGCAGAATAAGATTGTATAATAAAATAATATTTCAAGCTTTCCTTAAGTGACCCTCACCTCTCTTATAAAAGGGTGCTTCCCCTTCTCTCAAAATCACACCTCCAAATCCATTTGGATCTGAAAAAACCTTCCCAAAAATTCTCCAAACTATCTTCAATTCATCATAAAGGCCATCCAATGATCATAAATCCAACCAAATGATCTATTTTGATCAAATCAAAAGCAAGAACCTGATGAAGAGGTAAATATTTGATCACCTCTTTCATGTTCATTTCTTCTTACACATCCTATTTCATTGTTGAATCCATTATAAAATAATAAGTCCATTATCTTCTACATACATTGATTTTATTATAATGATTTTACAACAATAATCATTATTCTATCCATCCTAAAAATGAAAAAGTTACCAAACATGCATATGTAAGATTTACCTTCTCCACGTTGATGTGTAATTGTTATTCAATACAGTATTATTTTGAAGGTTATAATAATAATGTATAATGATGTAAAAATTAAATATAACATGTTAATTATTCTTTATATATGATACACAATCCAATTATATACAATTTTAGCTTCAATTTAATTATATTATTGCATGTGCATATGTACAAATTACCGTCTCTATGAACACTACTACAAAAACGGGCATTAACAGTGCTAAAATGGGCTTTATCAGCGCAAAAAAAGCACTGTAAAGCTCTGCACTGATAAATCGTGCTTTTATCAGTGATAATAAAAGTTGAATTTATCAGTTCTAAATAAGCACTGATAAAATAACCCTTTATCAGTGCTAAAAGAGCGCTGATAAATGATTGTGGTATCAGTGCTTCTTTAGCACTGATAAACATATCTTTTATCAGTGCTTTTTTAGCGCTGATAAAGGTGTAGTTTATCAGCCCTATTTTAGTGCTGATAAAAGCAAAATTTATCAGCGCCAAAAGAGCGCTGATAAATGCCATCTCTGCTGCTTTGATAAATCTACAGCAGCACACCCAAACACCTGCAAAAAACCCAACATCTCAATAAGCTAATTAAAGAAAGTATACCCATACAAATAAACCAAAATTAATTCGCAAAGTTCTGAACTTTTACCAAGCATGTCACAAGGATCGTTTCGACATTATAAAAATATAGTTTGACCAAGTCCTACCCCATCTACATCAAGACACACTGATCCTCAAGTATCAAATCTTGATCAACCATACCTACATCATAAAATGTTAGGGTTTCTTTGAGTACATCATAGGAACCACAAAAAAATATAATATACCATGGTCTCCCCACTATATACGTAATTATCATTGACCTTCAATATGTGCATTTTATTTATACACAATCATGGAAATCCACTTGTGGGAGTTTTCTCATCCAGGGAATACCCTCATCAGTATCTCAGACCACCCATATGTGTTCTTCCAATTCTATGGCACACGACCTACATGGATCTCATCCATATACTATGGAAGTACCCTTATTTAGGGAATAATACTAAGAATCATATATTATTTACCATATGGGAGTATCATCATCCAAATAATAATCCCTAGAAGCATATCAACCCTCCAATATGGGTGTATTTTCATTTTAGGCATAATCTCTATAATCATCTCAGCCCTCCCCTATGTGATTATTTTCATTTAGTGAATATTCCCGATAAGAATCTCATCCCACTTCTATGGATGTATTCTCATATGGGGAATAATACCTATATACATCTCATCCCTCCCCTCTGAGAGTATTCTTATTTAAGGAATAAGACCCATAAGCATATCCACCCACCCATATGGGAGTATTTTCATCCATATATATGCCCATAAGTATCATAGACCGAAACACATGATCACCCTAGTATACCAGGCGAACAATGACTTGATATATATTTGAGGCCCCAGATAGATCACATGCCATGAACCCCCATTTATATACCCTTTATAAGATATCACATAAAGAATCACTCTAAAAAAACATAACTCAAACACATATAAACCTATCAAAAAATCACTAATACTCCATGAGAATTTCCATTAATTCATAAAAACTCATATTCATTACTATATTACAATCATATATATATATATATATATAAATTATTAAGAGTGTTCATATGAAAAATCCACCCTGAAAACATGGATAGACTCTCAAGAGTGTGACTCATCTAGTTACAACCCTAACAAGCTCAACACATTGACTCTGGTACCTAATAAATACCCATAATTGAATTTACCCATTCCCATGGATGCATTCTCACTAGGGACAACATGTTATTATCTACCTCCTCAAGTAACAACCTAGTCCCTTTTTCTTGGGGCTGTACCAAGATACTCCATTAAAGGAACTTGGAATTACCATTCCATTTCCTCCAACCATTATCATGACCCTCTTCTAGTTCTAATACCATGTCTCACTTCTAGGATACCATCATATTCAATTAAGAAAGGAAAAAAGGCTCTATAATAAATTTATGCACTTGAATCACCTCATAAAAGTACTAAAAATACTTTAACGATTACACAATCATGATCTACATAGAAAAATACTAAATATGAACTCCCATTTTTCACAATTCTAAATCTAGGATGAAAAATAACCTTGAATCCTCAAATGCATTTGGTCAGATTTCTGTAGGTCAGTTGTTTCTTTCAGTTAAAATGGTTTCCATTTTAAACAAAAGAGAGACCCATTGAGTGATAGTGGTCACAATGTGCCTCGAATTGAGGTGGCATTGAAGCGTACACGTCACCAGGGACCGTGGATCATTCTCATAAAGGATCAAGGCAATCCAAATGCGTTTGGTCATATTTCAGTAGGTCATTTGTAGTTTTCACTTAAAATCATGTCCATTTTAAACAACATATAGACCCTTTGAGTGATAGATGTCACACCATGCCTTATATTGAGGTAGGGTTGACTCATACACGTCACCAAGGACCCTTGGATCGTTTTTCTAAAGGATCATGGAAATCTGAATGCGTTTGTTTGGATTTCTGTAGGTCTGTTGTTGTTTTCACATAAAATCGTGTCCGCAACAGAGAGAACCTTTGAGTGATAGCGGTCACATCATGCCTCAGATTCAGGCGGGGATGACTCAAAACGTCACCAGGACCCTTAGATCATTCTCCTAAAGGATCAAGGAAATTTGAATGTGTTTGATCGTATTTCTGTAGGTCAGTTGTTGTTTTCAATTAAAATGGTGTCAATTTTAAACAAGAGAGACCCTTTGAGTGATATAAATCACACTATGACTCATATTGAGGTGGGTTTGACTTGTACATGTCACCAAGGACCCTTGGATCGTTCTCCTAAATGATCAAGGCAATCCTAATGTGTTTGTTCATATTTCGGTAGGTCGGTTGTTGTTTTCACTTAAAATTGTGTCCATTTTGAACAAGAGAGAGACCCTTTGAGTTAAAACGGTCACACCATGCCTCAGATTGAGGCAGTGTTGACTCTTACACATCACCAAGGAGCCTTGGCTCATTCTCCTAAAGGATCAAGGAAATCCGAATGCGTTTGGTAAGAATTCTGTAGCTCAGTTGTTGTTTTAACTTAAAATCATTTCCATTTTAAACAAGGGGAGACCCTTTGAGTGATAGCGGTCATGTCATGCCTCGGATTGAGTTGAGGTTGACTCGTACACGTCACCAAGGACCCGTGGAACGTTCTCCTAAAGGATCAAGGAAATCCGAATGCGTTGGTTGGACTTTCGTAGGTCAGTTGTTGTTTTCAGTTAAAATGGTAACATTTTAATCAAAATAGACCCTTTGAGAGATATCAGTCACACTGTCCCTTGGATTGAGGTGGGGTTGACTCGTATATAGCACCAAGGACTTGTGGATCGTTCTCCTAAAGGATCCAGATAATCAGAATGCATTTGGTCAGATTTCTGTAGGTCAGTTGGTGTTTTCACTTAAAATGGTGTCCATTTTAAACAAAATTGAGACCCTTTGAGTGATAGCAGTCACAGTGTGCCTCATATTAAGGCGGAGTTGACTCATAGACGTCACCAATGACCATTGTATCATTCTCCTAAATGATCAAGGCAATCTGAATGCGTTTTTTTGGATTTTGGTAGGTCAGTTGTTGTTTTCACTTACAATCGAGTTCATTTTAAACAACAGAGAGACCCTTTGAGTGATAGCGGTCACACCGTGCATCGGATTGAAGCGGGGTTGACTCTTACATGTCACCAAGGACCCTTGGATCATTCCCCTAAAGGATTAGGGAAATCGAAATGCGTTTTTTTGGATTTCTATAGGTCATTTGTTGTTGTCACATAAAATCGTGTCCATTTTAAACAAAAGAGAGACCCTTTGATTGATAGCGGTCACACCGTGCCTCAAATTGAGGCGTGGTTGACATATAGACGTCACCAAGGTCCCTTGAATCGTTCCCTTAAATGATAATGTCTATCTGAATGCGTTTGTTCGGATTTTGGTAGGTCAGTTGTTGTTTTCACTTTATATCGTGTCCATTTTAAACAACATAGAGACCCTTTGAGTGATTGTGGTCACACCGTGCCTCAGAATGAGATGGGATTGACTCGTACACTTCACCAAGGACCCGTGTATTTTTCTCCTAAAGGATCAAGTCTACCCGAATGCGTTTGGTAGGATTTCCATAGGCCAGTTGTTGTTTTCACTTAAAATCGTGTCCATTTTAAAAAAGTGAGAGACCCTTTGAGTGATAGCGGTCACACCGTGCCTCAGATTGAGGCGGGGATGACTCGTACACGTCACCAAGGACCCTTGGAATTTTCTCCTAAAAGATCAAGGCAATACGAATGCATTTGGTCAGATTTCCGTAGGTCAGTTTTTGTTTTCAATTAAAATGGAGTCCATTTTAAACAAGAGAGACCCTTTGAGTGATAGCGGTCACACCGTGCTTCGGATTTAAGCGGCGTTGACTCGTACACATCACCAAGGACCCGTGGATTGGTCCCCTAAAGGACCAAGGCAATACAAATGTGTTTGGTCGAATTTCCATAGGTCAGATGTTGTTTTCAATTAAAATGGTGTTGATTTTAAAGAAGAGCGACCCTTTGAGTGATAACGGTCACACGATTCCTCATATTGAGGCGGTGTTGACTCTTACACATCACCAAGGACCTCTAGATCGTTATCCTAAAGGATCAAGGCAATCCAAATGCGTTTGGTTTGATTTCTGTAGATCATTTGTTGTTTGCACTTAAAATGGTGTCCATTTTAAACAAAAGAGAGACACTTTGAGTGATAGCAGTCACATCGTGCGTTAGATTGAGGTGGGGATGACTCATAGACGTCACCAAAGACTCATGGATCGTTCTCCTAAAATATCACCGCAATAAGAATGGGTTTGTTCTGATTTCGGTAGTTCAGTTGTTGTTTTCACATAAAATCGTGTGCATTTTAAACAACAGAGAGACCCTTTGAGTGATAGCGGTCACCCTATTCCTTGGATTGAGGCGGGGTTGACTTGTACACATCACCAAGGACCCTTGGATTTTTCTTCTAAAGGATCAAGGCAATCAGAATGCGTTTGTTCTGATTTCCGTAGGTCAGTTGTTGTTTTCAATTAAAATCGTGTCCATTTTAAATAAGAGAAAGACCCTATGAGTGATAGCGGTCACACTGTGCCACGGATTGAGGCGGGGTTGACTCGTACATGTCACCAAGGACCGTGTATGGTTCTCCTAAAGGATCAAGGAAATCCGAATGCGTTTGGTCAGATTTCCGTACAACAGTTTTTGTTTTCACTTAAAATCATGTACATTTTAAACAAGAGAGAGACCCTCTGAGTGATAGCAGTCACACCGTGCCTCGGATTGAGGCGGGGTTGACACGTACACATCACTATGGACCTATGGATCATTCTCTTAAAGGATCAAGACAATCCGAATGCGTTTGGTCGGATTTCCATAGGTCAGTTGTTATTTTCAATTAAAATGGTGTCCATTTTAAACAAGAGAGACCCTTTGAGTGATAGCGGTCACACTGTGCCTCAGATTGAGGCGGTGATGAATCGTACACGTCACCAAGGACCCATGGATCGTTCTCCTAAAGGATCAAGGTAATCCCGAATGATTTTGGTCGTATATCTGTATGTCAGTTGTTGTTTTCACTTAAAATGGTGTCCATTTTAAACAAAAGATAGACCCTTTGAGTGATTGCGGTCACACTGTGCCTCGGAATGAGGCGGTGTTGACTCATACACGTCATCAAGAACCTGTGGATTTTTATCCTAATGGTTCAAGGAAATCCGAATGAGTTTGTTCAGATTTCTATTGCTCAGCTGTTGTTTTCACTTAAAATCATGTCCATTTTAAACAACAGAGAGACCCTTTGAGTGATAGCAGTCACACCATGCCTCGGATTGAGGCAGGGTTAACTCTTACCCATCACCAAGGACCCTTAGATCGGTCTCCTAAAGGATCAATGCAATCTTAATGCGTTTGTTTGGACTTCAGTAGGTCAGTTGTTGTTTTCACTTAAAATCGTGTCCATTTTAAACAATAGAGAGACCCTTTGAGTGATAGAGGTCACACCATGCCTCTGATTGAGGAAAATCTAACTCGTACATGTCACCAAAGACCTATGGATTGTTCTCATAAAGGATCAAAGCAATCCGAATGAATTTGGTCAGTTATCCGTAGGTTAGTTGTTGTTTTCACTTAAAATCATGTCCATTTTAAACAACAGAGAGATCCTTTGAGTGATGGCGGTCACACCGTGCCTCGGATTTTGGCAAGGTTGACTTGTACACGTCACCATGGACCCATGGATCGATCTCCAAATGGATCAAGGCAATCCAAATTCGTTTGGTCGGACTTCCGTAGGTCAGTTGTTGTTTTCAATTAAAATGGTGTCCATTTTAAACAAGACAGACCCTTTGAGTGATAGTGGTCACACCATACCTCAAATTGAGGCAGTGTTGACTCATACATGTCACCAACGACCCATGGATCGTTCTCCTAAAGGATAAAGGAAATCCGAAGGCGTTTGTTCAGATTTCTGAAGGTCAGTTGTTGTTTTCAATAAAATGATGTCCATTTTAAACAAAAGTGAGGATTTTGAGTGATAGCGGTCACACTGTGCCTCAGATTGAGGCGGGGTTAACACTTACATGTCACCAAGGACCCTTTGATCATTCTCCTAAATGATCAAGGAAATCCGAATGCGTTTGGTCAGATTTCCGTAGGTAATTTTTTGTTTTCACTTAAAATCATGTCCATTTTAAACTAGAGATAGACCTTTTGAGTGATAGCGATCACACCGTGCCTCGGATTGAGGCAGGGTTGACTCGTACATGTCACCAAGAACATAATGATTTTTCTCCTAAAGGATCAAGACAATCAGAATGCATTTGGTCAGATTTCCATAGGTCAGTTGTTGTTTTCAAATAAAATAGTGTCCATTTTAAACAAGAGAGACCCTTTGAGTGATACCAGTCCCACCGTGCCTCGGATTGAGGTGGTGTTGACTTGTACACATCACCAAGGACCCGTGGACCGTTATCCTAAAGGATCATGTCATTAAGAATGTGTTTGGTCCGATTTTCGTAGATCAGTTGTTGTTTTCACTTAAAATTGTGTCAATTTTAAACAAAAGAGAGACCCTTTGAGTGATAGCGGTCACACTGTGCCTCGGATTGAGGCAGCGTTGACTCATAAACATCACCAAGGATCCGTGGATCGTTCTCCTAATAAATCAAGGCAATCTGAATTCATTTGTTCTGATTTCCATAGGTTAGTTATTGTTTTCACTTAAAATCGTGTCCATTTTAAACAACAGAGATACCCTTTGAGTGATAGCGGTCACAACGTGCCTCGGATTGAGGTAGGGTTGACTCGTCCAAGTCACCAAGGACCCTTTTATAGTTCTCCTAAAGTATCATGGAAATCCGAATGCATTTGTTCGGATTTCTGTAGGTCAGTTGTTGTTTTCAATTAAAATCGTGTCCATTTTATACAAGAGAGACCCTTTGAGTGATAGCAGTCACACCGTGCCTCAGATTGAGGAGGGGTTGACTCGTACATGTCCCCAAGGACCCTCAGATCGTTCTCCTAATAGATCAAGGCAGTGAAAATATATTTGGTCATATTTCTGTAGGTTAGTTGTTGTTTTCAATTAAATTGGTGTCCATTTTTAGCAAAAGATAGACCATTTTAGTAGTTCAGCATTCTTGCATGTTGCTGGTGCATATCATCTATTAAAATGAAAAAATGACTCATTGGAGAAAGGATGTTTTATTTAATAACAATTACAATTTTCCAATGAACATTGACATAAAACAATATTTCATCTTTTGATCCCCTTAACCCCTCTAAAAAATGACCACCAATTGTACATGTCCCCAAGTCATATCTTCATTGTATTTGTGTACAATCATCCATCAGTTATGTGGCCCACTCGTTTCTGAACACATCTATATCATCTTGTGAGTATGATTCTTTTCGGCAGTCAGAGTAGTACTACAAAATTAAAAAATAAAGATTTAATAAATATCTTAAACGAACTAGTAGTTGTTTTTGAAAATAACTCTTTAGGGACGTTAGTTTGCTGATGAAAAACGTTCTCTATAATAAATTTACAAACATAATAACCGAAATCATTATCATTTGTTTGTTTTGGGAACTGCAAAAAAATTGATCATTGGGAGAATATGTAACTTGTGTTGAGATGTGTTTGGATAGTGAAATTTTATTATATATACCCTGATATTTGTCCAGACGTAGAACTTGCCCACCTCCCTATTCTTAGACCCTGTCCTCATTCCTTTTTTTAGACGATAATGTTACATAGCCCTATCATAACATAATCCTTAGTATAAGATAATAGAAATTATATTACTTGATGTTTAGACCTAAAACGTAAGATGTATTGTCTTACAGATTCACAAACTTCATCATGTGTGGTCGGTTTGATGGAAATCCTAAATTTGAATCCAAAAAATTAATCTTCATAGTATCCAAGTTCACAACAATTAGCAACCAATGTTGCCTAAAAACACAAAAAGAAATAAGTAATAAATGAAGTGAAAATATAATTGATAAGCTTTAATCGTAGAGTATTACCCCTGCATGGTTGGTATTAGGAAAAGTCTATCATATGTAATTTCGTGTTCAAATGTTTTTAGCAATCCATTCATATTGCATCACTTTTTGATGGCACTATTTTTGTTTGGGGTGTTGATGTGATATGAGGACTAACCAGTCCAAATCTTGGCTCATGGGAGAATTCCTTCAACAGTTTTTCATAAATGCTCCTGTCAACAATATAAAATGCATTTAGTCTTAATTTTCACATTAGATCAACATTTAGAAAATCAATTCATGGAAACATAACTAATATATACATTTACAACTGTGATGCCTAGCCAACCATTTTTAAGGATTTCATATACATTTTCAGAAGCAATGAAATCTTGACTTTCCTCTCCGTATATATTCTCTTCAAAAACCACTATATGACTATTACCATCTTTTAGCATTGTATCCACATCAGTCTTCAATGCAAGTAAATGTGGATAGAGAACATGTGGTGTTATTGTGCTTTCATTATCTCATTGGGATCGGTTGGTCGATCCTTTAGATGTTTTCAAGCCGATGTTTGTCACCTCATTCCCTTTTTTCCTTCTATAAAAACAATCACTGATTCAGACCGTTTATTCATTAATTGTTAAGGGTTTAGCTTGAAATGAAAAGGAAATAAATACATCTTTGTCTTCATGTACTCTTTCCGGCCATGCAATGAATGTCCCAATAGCCTTTTTGACCGTATGAATATCATCATCATCAAGTGGAAAAGGTAGCTCTACACTTGGATCATGAGCTACCGTAATCATCTCTTTCAGATGATCCTTCGGAAGTGGTATATTATTCAGTGTGGCATCTGGGATATTGAACACTATAGCCCTCGCTACAAGGTGATAGGTGGGTGTTGACAGATATAAATCAAAATCATTATCACCCTATTGAAGATCAGTACAAATACATTATTAGTGTTTGTCTGATTAATATTTCATGGGAACAATTGTTATAAAATTGATTACCACGTCTAAGACAGTTTTTTGAGGTGAATGGCTTGCCTCAATGCTAGAGAGGGGTGGGGCAGGATGTTCATGCGGTGGCTGTGCCTGAGTTGTGTCTTCCCTTTACATCCCACCCCTAAAAGTTGCTATCACCTTTCCCTGCCATTGCAATCTTTCATCAAGTGTTTCTATTTTTTTGCTCATTTGTTCTAATTTTTTATTTGTATCATCCATTTTTTTCTTCTTCTCAAATTATACTCGGGGTGTCACCCCAAACCCTGCACCTCTGACACGACCATATTTTTCTGGCTGCTTCAAATCCATTGATAATAGGTCTATATCTGCTACAGGAGCAACGGATTCCTATGACTGTCTAATATAAGAAAATAACAAATTATTTTTATATAATAGCAATTTTAAACAAAACTTTTTATCATCATGTCATACTTACACATATTTCCCACTCTTTTTGTGTGTTCTAATCTACTAACTCTCCTTCTTTGTTCACACGTTCCTCCTTCCATAGCACATGACATGGGATAGAAGTGCATTTGTATTTAGACTCATCAATCTACATATAAACATATAAAGATAATTATGATGTTTTTTATTGGCACCAAAAACTATTACTGTAAATTTACAATAAGTATCATTTTCGTTTCTAATGAATCGTACCCCTTCCTTTCTTTAAGATAGTGGTATGTTGGATTTGATGCACGTACCTTATTTTCAGTACAGAGTTTCTATTTCATAAATGATATATTGAAAATCAAAGTGATGAATAAATGTATCCTCAAACAATGTATTATAACCCAAAATGTACTAAAACTTCTCATCCCCACAACGGCCAAGAAACGTATCCCATGCTTCTTGGGATATCAAGTGAGCGTAAACAATGGGTGGGTGCGGGTTTATTTTACCTTTAGAATGTATCAGGTGACATCTTGTTAAAATAGTGTGAAAACCTTGATGAATCTTTCCTGCAATCCTTAGTACATAATCCTTGTGTGAGTCATCTAATCTAAATGTGCTCTGCAAGAGATTGAGAAGAGTCAAACATTGTTTCATTATTTTATTTTCTTGTTATTTAAAGAAATAAATTCATAATATTACCATAATTTCATCCTAGATCACTTCCTTCAGCCCAGACAAAACATGGTGCTATGAATCATTGTCAATCAGCAGGCGTTGTAGAGTGACAAATCCAATGTAACTACTAAACATAGCTTTGTCGGGATACACATGTTAGCCTCGTGCATTCCATCCGACTTCAAATTTGATGTCTTTTCTTTTCGCCTTAAGAATTTTCGAAGACACTGTCAAACTACAACGCACCTGTGATTTCTGTAACGTCGATCCTTCATTACCGACCATTTCATCGATATCAACATCATGTATATGTTCAACTACTATGGTATCAACGGCATGTGCTGATTGTTGTTGGACCTCAACCCTAAGAGCAGAAGGAGCCGCAGCAGCAGGAGCAGTAGGAGCACCAGGAGCAGCAGGAGCCGCAGTAGGAGGATTAACGGAAGCCGCAGTAGGAGGAGAAGCAGGAGCCACATCAGGAGCAACAGCAGCAGTAGCATGAGCTGCAGGAGCAGCAGGAGAAGTAGTAGCTGCAGCAGCTGCTGCTTGAGAGACTTGTTCAGCCTCAAGGTTAGGAGAACCAGAATATGAAGAATTCATTATCTGCAAAAGTGGTTGAACAGTTAATTCAATTAACATAAATTCAGTAATGATAAGATTATAACATGAGATAACAAGATCCATATTACAAACAAAATATAACCTATTTACTGAACTGTCATTCTTTTTTTCAAAGGTGTAAGGGATTTGACACAGCTATCGACAATCCAAATCCCTTCATTGTGGTCTCCTCTAACATAAAAAACTCCATCTACATTGGGACCTCTCCAAAATGATTGCGATGTACAAATAAAAGAATCGTCCTCAAATGAATTTTCATCAGAACCCTCAGTAGTTTTGGACGATAACAGAACAATCGACCACTTTCAGATTGCGAGATCTAGAACATAAAAAACTAGTACCACTTGTGTTGTCATTATAAATTGTTCATCTTTGTACCCTTCTTTAAAGAAATCAACTTTCACAAATCCCCATTCATCTATTTTAACACCACTTTTGTTATCAATCCATTTTCATTGAAAAATAGGCTATTGAAATGTCGCATAATCCAACTCCCATATTAGTTTGATAATGCCAATATATAACATATTTGCATAAATTGGATTCCGTTCTTTACTACCAGAAACATGCATCACTTCAGCCACTAGTGTAACTCCACTATTTTCCATGGTACTATCTTTATCATGTTCATCCGTATATAATGTATAACCATTAATTACATAACCACTGTAAGATAATACATACACACTTGGTTCAGCGGCTAGGCATCGAAGTCGTTCTAAAATTGAATTTGGATTTTAATACAACTGCTTAAAAATATACTCTTAAAACCATTCTATAAACTGGTGATTATGTGTATCTGCAAACCATTTTTCAGCCCTCGATGGATTCAACTGCCTAATAATTTTTTTGTGCATTTCAATATATGATGCAACCTCCCAACTATTATGGAAAGCAAAAAGATGAGCCTGCTCCCGATATGTAATACTGATTGTCACAACTTCTCTTCCAGAAATTCCCTCACCCTCAATGCGTCCAGTGTGACGAGATTTCAGGAGACCATTTTGTTCCAAATCAGATAGGTATTTAGTACAAAATTAAATGGTTTCCTCAACAATATATCGCTCCACTATATAACCCTCTGGCCGATTTCAATTTTTGACATATCCTTTCAAAATCTTCATATACATTTTAATAGGATACATCCATCTATAGTGAACAGGACCACAAAGTAGAATATCTCTCACCAAGTGAATCATCAAATAAAGCATCATATCAAAGAATGTGGGCGGGAATAACATTTCTAATTCACATAACATGATGAAAATTTCTTTTTCCATAGCAGGAAATTTCCCCTGGTCTAATACATTGCTACATTTATTATAGAAAAAGAAACAATGTTTGGTTAACATATGACGAACATTCTTGTGAAGAATGAAACGTAGTGATATAGGAATTAGATCTTGCATCAAAACATAGCAATCATGTGATTACTAACCTTTTAACTTAAAATCATTAATTTACACAATGTTCTTGATATTTGTTGAGTACCCCTCTGAAACCTTTTCATCATTAATGAAGTTGAAAAACTGATATCTCTCCACCCTAGAAATAGTATAAGGAGCAGGAGGAAGAAACATTCGATTTTCACCCTTCACGGGAGCCAACTCTTCTCGTATTCCCATGTCAACCATGTCCAACTTTGCCTTAATTCCATATTTTGTTTTTCCAAGGGCATTTAGCAACGTTCCAATAATACTGTCACATAAATTTTTTTCCACATGTATCATATCAAGAAAATGTCTGATATACAAACAATTCCAGTATGGTAATTCAAAAAAAACAGATCTTTTTTTCCAATCGATTTTCATATGGTTTTTCAAAAATGGCTTACCAAAAAATGTGTTCATATCATTTACTTTCTCAAATAGTTGATCACCTATTAGTGGAGATGGTGTTTCACATTTTTCTGAACTTCCATTGAATGATTTCGTCTAAGATCGGTACTTATGCCTGTAAAGGTAGAACTCTATGATGTCCTAGAAACACATATTTCAATGAATGTATCAACCTAATTGATTCTGTATCTTCTTCGCACACGGGACAGCCTTGAGTTCCTTTGATGCTATAGCCTGAAAATTTTCCATAAGCAGGGAAATCATTTATTGTCCCATAAAATAACGCTCTCAACGTGAAGTATTCACTTTTATAAGCATCATATAACTTTACAACTGAGTCCAACAATAAATTCAAATCCTCGATCAAAGGAGTCAGATAAACATCAATATCGTTACCTAGTTGTTTTGGTCCTGATATAAGCATAGATAACATGATGAATTTCTGATTCATGCATAACTAGGGTGGAAAGTTATAATTTACTAACATAACAGGCCATGTACTATGAGTGCAGGTTTGAAAACCAAAAGGATTCATTCAATCGGTGGATAATGAAAGACGAAGGTTTCTCGGTTCTTTTCCAAATTCAGGATACTCATGATCAATTTTCTTCCATTGATGTGAGTTGGCCAGATGACGTAAAAACCCATCTTAATTTCTTTTATCTACATGCCACGACAATTGTCTTGCACTTTCATCACTTCCATATAAACGCCTAAACCGTGGAATGATTGTAAAGTACCATAAAAATTTCATAGGATTAGATTTATCATTCTTGTATCAAGAAGCACCACACATTGGGCATTCTGTAAGTGATTTTTTCTTCTTGATATACAATATACATTTTTTCAGGCATGCATGTATTCTTTCAGAAATCATTCCCATCGAGCGTAGCATTTGTTTAGCTTCATATTTCCGTCTTGGGAGATCATTATCTTCCGGGAGCATGTCATTCAATAGTGCAAGTAGTTCCGTAAAACTAACATCACTCCATCCATTGCCATCTTTCAATTTATACAACTTCAGTACAACTGACAATGGAGAATAATTAGTGCAACCAGCATATAAAGGCATCTTTGCACAAATCTTTAACTTTTTAATCAATTTTGGGAAATCACGGAGTTCATCTTGAATTGTCTTTTTCATTTCATCAATACGATCTTCATCATCATTGACATCGTTAATCACATCCTCCATACGGTCTTCATCATTATCCATAATTGTATTCATATCTAACGATCCATAAAATGATGTTTTATCCCAGCCAGTAGCTACATTCACTTTTTCTTCTTGTTTATTCGAACATTTATAACTCTGATCTATTCCGTGACATATCAAATGTTCTTCCTACTTCTCTGGAGTATGTAGTCTATAATAACAACAACGTAAAATGGACAAAGGATTTGAGAAGGATCCTTTGTGTGATCCATTTCAAACTTGATGAACTCTTTCACTCCATTATCGTACTCTATTGTTAAAGGATTAGCATCCATCTAATATTTATTCATCATCATCTTATTTGAATCTCAAATATTAATATTTAGGGTTCAATATCACAAAACAAGACTTCCAAATACAGTAGAAGAGAACCAATTCCTTAGAAGGAGATCAAGTTGTCTAACCTATAATCAAGATTCATAAAAAAGAATATTAGATTCACTAAAAAGATGATTATCTATCACTCTATAAGGAGGATATATAATGAGATAGAGAATTTCCAATTGATGAGAGATCTCTTTATCAGAGAGAAACCAAATGCATCCACTGGAGATTATATATGAGAAGAAGGTGGTTTGGAGGAGTTAAAGTGACTCTAATAATCCTTAAAGAATCAATATTTCAAATGAGAGTTGTGTAGGAGAAAAAAGAATATAAAATGGGGCTCATGGAATTTAGGACTATAAAAAAAGATACCACGTTGCAACCTCCCATCTCTGTCATAGTCCATGAATGTATCTAGGGAGAAATGAATCCAATTGATCGTTATTTTTATTTAATTTAATGTATGAATAAAAATTAGTGTCATGTGGGAAAACATTCCCTACTACATTTCAATTCATTAAACATAAAATATTTATTCCTATAAGATTTCCATAAATAAATTAAATAATTAAAATAGGGAAGTTTATTTTATTATAGAAACAATATTTCCATGTGATGGTCCTTGAATCTCAGTATTCAAATATAATTATTTAGAATCACCTTTTTATTTAATAAGGAAACACACCTCTACTGTGGTTAATTATAAAATTGTATAGGTTGGATATCATTCTCATGTTTCTTAATTCAATTTATCCATCCCTTGAATGAGGGATTAATCATCACTCCTCCAATTATAATCAAAATTGTAAAAGGAATTATAATTACAATCAGTTAAAGTATCAACTAAAATGGTTTAAATATAAATAAATCAATAAATCAGTTAAACCATTTATTAAATCATTTTAAGAAAAACCCAAAAGACTTTACACCAAAAACCACTTGATTCCATATATATATATGTAACATTAAAACCAAATTTACAAGGTAACCATATCAAATCATGTTTTCCATTTTTCAAGAATTTTTAGTTAAATTTCAAAAGTTCGCAACTAGGTAAACACACATAAAATGATTAATTCTCCTTTGAAAATCCACATTTAAATATACACACACCTCAAAGACCTTGGAAACGCATTTCACATCATCCGAACAACCCTTAGAACACAATATAAAAACAGTAAACCAAATAACATACTAAAACACAACCATTCCCTATATTAAAAATCCAATCTCATCCTTTGAACACACAAACCACTTCAAAAGCACCATACACATCACATAATTAAGGTAATAAACAATTTGAATAATTTATAAAACATCCCAAAATGGTGTAACTAATGTTTACACTAAAACACACCATGTTTCACATAAAAGAATGCGACTTTAAAACTAAACACACAATATCACAACACTAAAACATGATCTGCACCCAACAACTAACCCAAAACACTTTTTTAATAAAACACCCCAATTGGACCACACAAAACATAGATGCTTTCCATTATAACTCTATTCTCAACACATAATCATGTCAAACAAAATGAAAATATAATCTGTACTAAGAAATTAAACCATATAACACTTCATAAATTTAAACAATCATGATAAAATTATCAAATAACTTTAATAATATTTTAGAAGATGCATAGATCACAACCACAATGGAAAACAAGTACCAAGGGCGGCAGAGGGCATTCCGGGCAGCGGAGGGCTGCCGAGGGAATTGCGAGCGGCCGAGGATGGCGGAGGGCAGCCGAGGGCGGCCGAGGGTGGGAAAAGGTGGTGGGGGGCAGCTGAGGGCGGCTGAGGGCGGCCGAGGGCGTTGCGGGCGGTGGGCAGCCGACGACATTGCGGGCGTTGCGGGCTGCGGAGGTCCAGCGATACGAACTCAGCGGTCCGCGGAGAAGAGTTGCAGGGTTACAGTACCGCGAGAGCTTTAGCAGTGATAAAACGAGGGAACTGTGTGACCCACTTTATAAAAAAGTGGACTTAGGTTTTCTCAGCGCTAAAATTATAGCGCTGATAAAGGTATCCTTTATCAGTGCTTTTTTAGCGCTGATAATAGAACTCTTTATCAGCTCTTTTCAAGCGCTGATAAATATTACCAATATCAGCAGAAAAAATTTTACCGCTAATATAGGTTTTCTTTGTCAGCGCTTTTCTAGCACTGATAAAGGGTTGTTTTATCAGTTCTTTTTTAGCACTGATAAAGGTTACCCTATATCACTGATGACATTTGAGTGCTGATAGAGGTATCCTGTATCAGGGATTTTTTAGCCCTGATATAGGTTCACCATTATCAGCACTACAAAAGGGCTGATAAAGAGGCCATGTATCTGCGCTAAAATTGTAGCGCTGATACAGGGCGTCTTTATGAGCGCTTTTCTAACGCCAATAAAGAATACCATTATCAGCGCTAGGAATGCGCTGATAAATAATACATTTATCAGCGCTATTATTTTAGCGCTAATATAGGGTAACCTTTATCAGCGGTTTTTCTTAGAACTGATATAAGGGGGCGCTTCCCTTGCCCGTTTTTGAAGTAGTGGAACGTGATGAGATTCATTCTTCATCATAACCATTTAAGAATAATTTTCATTTGATGATTAAAAATATTATTTAAAGAACATAATATAATTCAGGATATGAATCAAATATAACCTATTCATATCATACATGTCTTACGTAACTAAGAATATATAGCAAAACAAATCAGTTAACAACTGAAAGATGATACTACTAAATATAATTAACAATAAAAATTGGTGGATCATATATTCATTAATATTTATTTATATAGTTCTTATATAATTTAATAAAAATATTTAACTATTTTACAGAAGGTTAACATACCATCGAATAAGGAGAAGATCAAGTTAAGGGATATTTTTTACAATCTCGTTACATATCTAATGTTGTTAATCCATAAATATCTACTGGGACCTCTTTATCATCCACATCTGTGTTTTCATAAAAAAGTATTTGAAATCATTTTTTATATTTAATAGACTATGGGTTAAAGTCATTTATACCCTTATTTGAACATATATTTTTTGAATGGAATCATTTCGTCATTCCACAAACAAGGTACTTTATGACTTCTTCGACAAAATTAAGGTATGAAAAGCTTTTTTTAACTTATATGGCAGGTGAAACTATTTTCCACCATTATAAAAATGTATAATATTCCCTTACAATATTATAACAATATTTTCAAAATATATGTTTTATTTTATTAATATTTTACTATTAATTGATTTCAAAATAGAGATATATATTTCTCTCAAATAGTTTTCATTTTATCTATGTCAACATGCTTTGATAAAATTTACACTTATTTGAAGATGATTTATAATGATACAAATCATCCCTATTGTATTTAGGGTTTTGTGATATTTTTGACTAGGGATTTGTTATTTTTACAACATTCATGTTTTTTGGTTAATGTATTAACATTTCGTATGCTAGTTTTAATACAAATGTTTATGTAATGTTTGAACCTTTTTATATGAGAAATATATTGGACTTAGTATGTGACAGGTGGAGCCTCCTATAGATACTTGATGCATTGGTAGGTCTCATGTGAAAGTTAGACATGGAATTTGCTGAGGCCTTTTCAAATTTGATATATTGTTTTGGCCGATACCTTAATAATTTTTTGACGTCTTCGCCAGGGCCTTGACAAAATGTTTCAGAATTTCCCGCATTATACACTCCTTCATTATGAAAATTATATTGATGTTTCATGTGGTTATTCGACTAGTAGAATACCCATGACTATGTTTTATTATGGAATTATTTACTGAGCTAATATTCCTTCCAAAAATTGTTCATATTTATTATTTGTAATGGCATGTGTTTTCAATTATTCACCATGACTAAGGATTATGTTATCTTCTGCTGTATTTCTTACTCTTATTGAGCGTTTGAGCTCACCCCATTCTTATGTTTTATTTTTCCCAGTATATGAAGAATTATTTTACGATTAACTTGTGTGATTAGACTAAGGGATACGATTGTGTTAGAAGGGTACATAATGATGTTGTTTTTCATTATTTAATGATCTAATGTAAAAGATAAGTTTGTATTTAGTACTACCAAAACTACTAAAAGGATCCGTCTTTCAGAATTTTATTCTGTGTAATCATGCCAATGCATTAAAATAATGAATCGGCTATAGGTAACAGGTGTCGGGGTGTTAGAGTTTGTATCAGAGCAAATGTTGTACAATCCTTGGAAACTATATTAAGAAAAACATTGATTAGATAACATTACCCTAAGATAGACTTTGAGGATATGTACAAGATTACTTCTCGAATTTTTTCAATTTAGTAATTTTGTGTATTTTCCAAGAAATACATCCCTATCTAGATACGTGTAGGTTGAGGAGGCTCTGGCACAAATGTACCTAATAGTGAAAAATCCTACTAGTAGTTTCCGGCTTGACTTAAGCTATCCTGGTACACAACAATGAGCCTTTCTGCACTCTTGGTTATGACACTCAAAAGGGATATGCATAGGATAATTCAAATTTTCGTACAAGACATTTTGAAGGATTTAGATGTAAATACATCCTAAAAGAAAATAATTTTTTTCGATAATAGATTACATGTATAATATTTCAAAATTACATTTTTTATTTTAAATGTTTTGAATTATAAATTTTGATTCATAAACTAACCATGTGTATTCCATTGTTTAGAAATGGAACCCAGTAGAAGGAATGAGAACTCCTGTAATTCACATGATCAAACGAGTAAAAAGGATCATATAAATCAAGGTATTTATCCAAAATTTATTAAGGAAATAGTCTCCCACATATTATCATCATATAATTGAATAGTATCATGTGTTAAAATTATATGTAATGAATTCTCTGATTCCTATGGCATTGAATGAAAGTAAGAGAAAAAACGGATAGTAGAGTGGAAGATGGATAATGGGAAGAGGGGAAAGAATGATTTCCCCATATGTGATAACTGTGGAAAAAATAACCTTGGTAAATGGATGAAATGAATAAGTGTTTCTTATATGTGTGGATAAAAATGACACCATGTATGTGACTGAAAGGGTAAGGAAAATATTTCAAATGTACAATTCTTCGTCTTCAAGGAGTTGGGACACTACATGAATAATTGTCCAAATAATCATAGTAATCCACTAATTATTCAGTTGGATAATAATAATTTTATGATACTAATGCATGTGAAGAAGAATGACAAGTGTTCTTATGTTGTTATTAAAAGATTTTTTTTCATTTGACGGTTGTATTAATGATGTACTGGTTATTTGAATTATGGAAATTAATAAGGTTTGCACTACTATAATATTTCATTTAGGATTTCAGATTATATGGATCTATGAAATGTGACTCAAGAGAATGTTATTTTTTTTGAAAATGCATGGTTGAAGGGATGATAAACCATAAAATGATACTAAGGTTGTGATTTTGGTATAAGATTTTAGTGATTTGGATAAATTAGTTTCTATATTCTTGACTACTTTGATACAAAATAAATATTTTTTATTCCATTATGGTTAAATTTTACAACATATTTTGTATATAGAGAGTACATCCAGTATTATATAACAAAAAAAGAATGTATTTAATAAATAAGGTTTTATGATAATTCAGTGTGTTACTTTGTTTTAAAAATAATTCATGATGAAGTTATTCACATGTCATTACTTGGAAAAACAGATCTTCTTTGTGCTTACCTTCCTAACAAATTTTGGACTGTGAGTTTCAGAAAATGTATTTTGGATAACTGTAATGGTTTTAATGGATTATGATTGACATTGGAAACTGTTGTTAAGTATAATGAATTTCTGAAGATTATTATTTGGATTTTTATTAAAAGGATAACTCGGAGGTTGGGCGGCAACTCATCACATCTGACAAGGCTGCAAGATTAGAACCTGTAACCAAAGGGTGATGAGGTTGTATCAACCACTGCTGGCCTTCATGATGTCTTGGTTTATATTATGTAGTTTTATTAAATAGTCTAACAAATTAATTATAAATTCATTATTTTTGGAACCCTATATGGTTAGGATAAATATAATATTATTAAATTCTATTATCTTTTTTTATAGAAAGATGAGTTTGTGGTAGGAATTAGTTGAAGGATGATACTCTACATGTCAATTATATTTTCCCTATTATTCTATGAATAAATTAATTGTTAAACATTATGGAAGGGATCTTAACCTGATATGTCTTATCATAATACCTAATGTTTTGTAGAACCAATAATATTTTAAATAATCATAAATTGATGGCTTTGGAGACAAAAACATTACACATGTTTGTGATTGATGACCTCAATCAATCCCAATAAAAATTTATTTTTGTCTAAAATTATGTGTTTCTAATTTCAACCAATTTTCACCTAATAGAGAACATAACTTAGTGGGGATTTTTCATTTCCATGCCCCTCTTATAAAGACTAAATTTTATTAACCTAATTTCTGATGTGGGTTTTCCACATATGTATTTTTCTATTTTTAACCTATTATTTTGGAAAAACGATTTCAAATTATGAGGATGAAATTTATTTATGAAGGGGAGAATGTAACACCCCAAGATTACATGGTACACTTCTCTTTAAATAATACAATAGCTTGTGTTGTACGCAACATCGAGTTATAACAATCCATGTCCTATCAAACCAGCTGTTAGGAATTGTAATTCCAACATTTTTAATGAATATGAATCTTATTTTTCAAAATTGACTTCATTTATCGATTCCGAATATCAAAATTAACTCAGGGTGAGTTTTTGGTAATTTTATGAAAAAATTAAATTTTTGATGAATTGTGAAAACACTATGTTATTGTTTAAAAAATACTTTTTTATATAATTATTTTTTTATTTAAATTTATTATAGGTCAAAATATAAACATAATTCCTATATTATTTCAATTTAATTAATTGTAGTCATTTTATAATATGATTAGATATATAAAATTTTATTGAACTTTGTACCGCTTTTTACCCACATTCTAGGAGCATTTACAAATTTCTATAAAACAATGTTTTATAGTTTCTATGGGTTGATATTGAAATATTTGAAAGAAACAGTTAGCATTTAATACGTAAAATGAGGTTAAATATGATGAAAATAATTTTTTTGAATAGAAACTTTTGACTTTAATTTACCACATTTAAAATTAAATAAGGTAATTAATGGTAAAACTGATATGATAATCACTATAACAAATATACTAATTCTATTGGATATGTGTAGTTCGACCAAAAAATACTTTGGAATAAAATAAGATTTTTTTGGTCCACTTGGATTAGATTAGGACACTTATTATTATTTTATTTAATGATGAATTAAAAGTGTTAAATTCAATGTTTAATAAAACCATTTTTATTAAAGGGTTATAAAAAAGATAAATTTGACTAAAATATTAATTAAAAAGTGAAATATATTTCCAACATCATGGTATTATATTTCTAATTTTGATACAATAAATAAATATATTTATTTATGTCAAAATGATATTGTAGTAATTACTTATTTTATAATGATTAAAATAATTGATATTACAATTATTATAATAAATATAATTTGAGATTTTTAATGAATAAAAAGAATTTTATAGGTAAATATGACATGTTAGGGTTGATTAAATAAATTTTAATCGATGTGATAATGTTTTTAGTACTTTCACAAAAAATAAAACACAAAATGTTGTCAAAATTGACAGAGATGAGTTATTAAAATAATAAACATTTTATTAAATGATATATTATTCCAAAAGTAATATGGTTCGGCCCAAGGACTTATATAAAGTAAGATATATCAATAATGAACCTCATGGGGTTCTCTCGACTTTTTATATTATGGTTATTAACAATATACTAAAAAAATACAGGGACACCTATTGAATGTCAATAATTAAGTTAGGTTTTTCCTAATCCTCATCCTATAATGAATAATTATGAACTTATAATAGTTGGGACACTCACATAATGAATAAATTGTTGATGAAATTTCTCATGATAATTGAATTTCTAGGCTATCTCAATTTTCCCTTTTGAGATGGGCTTAGACTTTTTAGAGACCCAAACATGAAATACATGGACATTACAATACTTTTGCGGAATACTTAATACATAACAAAAATAGACACCAAAGGCATATTATAGTTTAGTGTCTTTGGAAACTCAGAACATAATCTTCTATTCACGGTTAAATATCTTCAACTTCTCCCATAATGATCTTCACATTTTTTCATAACTTAAACATTTTTTTATATTCTAGGGAATAAAAAAAATATAAAGACTGAGCTCAAATTCTCATTAAGGGTAATAATGGAGAAAATAAAACAAACCATATACATTTGAAATTCAAAACATGATGATAAATTTTACTCAAAAAAATCTTGAGTTGTGGAATAAATCATGGAAGCACGTAAGGAATAGGTCATAAAGGAACATCAATCATGATTAAATATCATTGGAATAAAAAATTTCATTGTGGAAGACCATTAAGCACATGATATGATTTCCATAGAAGCCAAGGCATTGCCGCCCAGGCCATCTTAGTGTAAAATGTCCCTTTCTAAATCGAGTTCACTCCTCGTTCCAGTCCTGTATCACTGAACCACATTAACTTACTGTTCCGGCCATGTCTATCTGATGAGATATAAATAGTTACCCAATGCATTGAAGTAAGATATAGGTCTCAACCATCTCATAATGAAATAATTATTACTTGTGCCACATCATAAACATAAATCATTAATCATAACCCAAAAATAAAAATGGGTTTCATAAACATCCACCCATCATAACATAATCCATATAAAACAAATAGATATCATTTAATCATAAAAAAGTGATACCATGTAAATCATAGAGATTTTATACATGAAACCTACTCATATGAAATAATGTCATCTTAGATGGAAAATGGATTTGATAAAACACCTGAAAATAATTAATGAGAAAAATATCCTTTCTTCTTAAAAATCATTTTCTTTTCACAAAATGCAACGCATTCCTAAAAGAAATGTATTTTATTGAAAATAACCATGAAATATTATTGAGTAATATTCATGAAAATAATAAATTTTGAAACCGTAAACATACATTCAAGCTATATAATTTAATAAAACAATCTTTGTATACTTTTCCCCGAAAAGTCAAAAAGTTCATCCTATGGTAGAAAAAGAATGATTCATTCCATAACACAATGTAAAAGTAAAAGATGGCTAAAAATGACATTAAAAATACCTGAAAGAATATTAAAAAAATTATGAAAAACATTTTTAGGGACATGGATGAAACTTATACCTCAATAAATACATATGAATAAACAATCTCGGATAAGAACGAGATTGGAATAGTTATCCCTTACCACAGGTCTGCTATGCTTTGTACATATCTGAACCTCCTGTATAATTATTTAAATAATTTAATTTACTTATTACAGAATCATAGTCATTGTTATGTTATCATATATGGTTCACTTATGACTTTATATTACTCGTTCTATTGTAAATTTAATGTTAAAGCAGCGTTTTGGGTATAATCGTTTTATTTATCGTACGTGTTTGGAGATGTTGTTTTTGTTATTATTATTACTTATATTATAATTTAAATAATTTCATAGTGTGAGTAATTATTTATATATCATATATATTCAGTATTATATATCATATATAAATATAAAATATAGATAAATGAAATGAAATACACCGTTCATGTAGACGGTAGGTTGTTTGTACGCATGAACATTGTTTTCCTTCCCTTATTGACTTGAATGGATGTAAGAATATGAATTATATATATAAATAAATCCAGTAGCTCTATAATTTCATATATTTATTTGTTATTCAATATATATACTTTATAATCAGTCATTAATGGTTACCATGGTGAATGAATCTCATCTCGTCGTAGAGATGGTAATCTGTACGTATGCACGAGCGTTGTTATTGTTCCCATAATCTTTTAATTGAATAGGACATGATGATGTAATATATCATAATCATTATGATGTTATAATAACTATATATAGATATTCTTTATGCCATTATACACATCCTTGTAATGTGGTGGTGGAAAAACATATTACACCATGGCGTGGAGACGGTATTTTGTACATACGCACGCGCGTCGATTTCATTTTCGATAGGATGGATTGAAGGTTAAATGTGGTTGTTTCATATTTATAATAAAATATCATTATATTATTCATACTTATGTAATTAATTTATAATGAAACAACTAAATAAGAAGAAGTTGAAGAAGAATGAAACATGAATGAATCGGTATAAGAGATTACATCTTCTTCGACACACCTCTTTTAAACATCCTCTTACGGCACTAGATTTTGACTTTTGATGAGACCAGAACCCCTATAATGTTTATATTGAAGTTGAGAAGGGAAATTTTCAGGGGTTACTTAAGATTTAAGGCTCGAAATCGATTAATGAGAAGAGATAGGAGGTTCTCTTTTATAAGGGAGGATAGGGGCACCTTAGGATAAACTTATAATATTATTTTATAATAAGGTTATATTCGGTTTATAATAGCTCCAAATTGATTAATTTAAAAGCTAATGTGGGAATGGGTCGAAATCATCTCAACCAATATGTTTTAGACATGTTTAGGTTAAAATTTTAATTTTATAATTTAGATTTAACTCTATGTTATATAATTTAACTTTTACCGTGTCTTCATGTTTTCTAACACTATATGGTTAATAAACTGACTATAAAAAGCCAAAAAAACCCCAAGTGGTTAATTATTAATATATATAATATTATCTTTGTCATTTGGCCGAATAATATATATTTATGAATAGAATATCAATTAATAATTTAATATTTGTTTTAAAATCAATTTTATGTCAATTTTGACACTATTTTGTTATTGATTTTTTGTGAAATTCATAATAGCATTTTTAGTTCAAAAACAACTAATTAAATCAATACGAACATGTCATATTAACTTATAAAATTATTTTAATTCATAAAACCTCTCAAATTATGTTTATTTGGCTATTTATAACAGTCATTATGTTAATATTTCATTAATATTATAATTACTACATCATCAATGTGTCATAAATAAATTAAAGTAATTAACGTTTAAATTTTTGGAATAAAATACCATTATGTTGGAAATATTTGTATCCTTCTAATGAATATTTATAGTCGAATTTATCATATTTATAACCCTATATTAAATTTTTTTTAGTTATTAATCATTTATTTTAACCTTTTTAACTATTCTTTAAATATAATAATAATAAGTGTCCTAGTCTAATCCATGTGTACCTAAAGGGTTATATTTTATTCCTAAGGTTGTTTTTGGTTGAATTAAACTTATACAATAGAATTAGTACATGTGTTAGGGTTATAATAAAGTCAATTTTTACCCTTGATTACCATACTTTTAACTGTGGTAAAAAAAGTAAAAATTTATTATTCACCAAAAATTATTTTTATTTTATTGAACATCATTTTACTTCTTGATATTAACCCTATCTCTCGGATTTTTGAAATTCAACTCACAGAAGTGGTAAAATTATGTTTTATGTACAATTGCAAATTCTCCTAAGAGGTGGGTAAAAGATGGTGAAAAGTTCAATAAAATTTTTATATATCTAAAATTATTATAAAATGACTACAATGAATTATATTGAACTTATATAAGTTATATTTATCTATTTTGACCAAAAATAAATTTAAATAAAATAAATTATTATTTAAATAAAAAGTCGATTTTAACCAATAACTCAGTGCTTTAACTATTCATCAAAAACTGACTGTTTTTAGAAAAATATCAAAATTTCACCCTTTGATAATTTCGATATTCCGGATTCAAAAAAGAAGTCAAGATTGAAAGATAAAATTTATAAAATTTCACAATGTGGGTATTACTATTCAAAACACATATATAATATTTTATTATCATATCGTTGTTTTGTGATTCTCGGTATTGTATACAACACACGCTATCGTGGAAGGTCGCGATTGCGTGTAAAGAAAGCCAAGTCACGGTTGTGTGTAGTGAAAGATTAATTTGTTGTTGTGTATAATAGAATCCAACCATCATTCATTTTATACATTTAACATGTATATATTTATATATAAACTCAATGTTTAGTAGAATAACTTCTATCTAACGAACTTGAATTTTATTGATACACGATCCATGAATAGTGTTGCATATACTGCAATTTAATATGGTGTTGGATATAGCGCAACATAATCTTGGTGTAGCATACAATATAATATATCATATAAATTAAAATGAAGACTTCTCATAAAATCATGGGTTGTTACATTATACCCCCCTTAAAATGATTTTCACCCTCGAAATTCGTCGAGGTTATAAATGGTTTTCTACATGAAAGATTCTTTAACAGAAACCCACATTGTAAAAATTAATACCAATACATAACATTAAAAACTAATGTATGCAACGTAATGGTTATAGAAATTAATAAATCATAGGGTTTCAACAAAGGATAACATAGGTGAAAATATGTATATGGGAAAGAAATCTATCAATCATGTTCTGATGGAGAGTGGTAGAGAACATGGCTATGAAAAAGACAACTATCACAATGCCATAAATTTGTAGTGATCTAAGGTACCATATGATTCATCAGATATGAGTGCAATAGGACAACATTTTTGGTTTTCAAGATTATTTCCCTAATGATGAAGAATTTTTGAATTAAAAGAAATACTTACTTGATTTTGGTTCAATCTCACTTTTTTTGTGCATTGAACAATATCCACTTCATCTCATAATGAAATGAAGTTGAATTTGTCATCCTTGAAGTGTTATCAGATCATGGGATAGAATGGTAGGTCATTCCATCTGTCGCAAACATTAGGTTAGAAATAGTTATATACACAAGTCCATTTATAGTGAGATTAATTGTATACGGTTCCAAAACTAGACTTATACGTCATCTATCATAGCACATAATAAAATAAAACTAATTTCTACAAATCAGTGACATCTTATATGCCAATGGTAGGTGATAATGGATTGTCTCACTTCAGTTCTTGGTTCGATTCCCACAGCCTTGTCTGATGCGATGGGTTATCACATGTCATGTTGGTTGTCCCTTTTTATAAAACTACAATATTATAAAATGCATGTAATATTGTTGGAAAAAGTTCTAGTCTTAAACAATACTATCTTATGTCTATCTTAATTCTTTCCAATATTTAGTCTTATCCAAAATACTTTGGTCCAAGATCATAGTAGAAAAAAAATATCACATTAAAGGTTGCATAACAAGAACGGTAATACCCTCATTTATTCCCCATATATTATACGATATATCTTCTTGGACACATTCTAAACATGTGAATACCATAATCATGTATTTTCTTGAAAAATGAATTCCCATTTAACATTAGTGAAAACATGAATTCTTTGAAAATTTAACCTTTTCCACCTACCAAAAACCCAAAATTTATATATACTCAAACCATGATATCACATTGTCCTTGTATCATTCATGAGCTCATGAATACTATAAAAAATTTCATTTTCTCTTTATCCCTTCATTATGTGCATGTCATCTGCTTTCCCAAAATATTGCAATCACTTTTCATGGATATTGGCACCATATAATTAATGAAAACCAATACATAGATATTCCAAAATTCCACGACACCATAAATGAGATTCCATGATAGTTTTTTGAAATCCCATTAAATAAACACTTAATCAATCCAAAACATCATTTCCATACTCAACATCACAAATTGTGATCGAATGTGACTTTCCTTTATAATTTTCCTTAAAAGGTTGCTCTTGTCGATCATCATTAACCCTTTGATTTGGGCATTGGTATGCATAATGACCCATTTCCTTGATCATAAAGCATTGAAGTGTTTTTGGAGCGTTCTCTATAGTCTTTTCCTTATTCACGTCCTTAGATACCTTTTTCCCATTACATCGGCACACAGCTTCTCGATAAAATTATTTTCCACACATGAAAAATTTTCTAGTACCTTTTAGACAATCTCCACCATGTTTCACTCCTCACTTTGAGGATAAATAAACAATCAAATTCTTTTCACTATTGTTATGAAATTTTTCATTGAACTTCATATTTCATTTCTTGTCAAAACCAAGAGAAGGATATGTAACACAAACATCCATTTTTAGCTTGATATCACAATGAAAGATTTCTACATAGGCACTGAAGTCTCTTATAGCAAATACCCTTCGAAGACTTGGTTTTAAGCCACTGAAGAATAGATCAACATTAAATTTTGGTTAGATGATAAAGCCAGATGCATACCTTGCAATCCTTATAAAATTCGCTTCATATATACCAATAGATTCATCTTCCATTTGGTTAAGCATAAAGAACTCCTTCTCCAATATTGTTTGAATAATATGAGGTATGTACTTGGTGAAAAATAAGCACATGAACTCATCCCATTCCGCAGATTCAATTTCATTATGGGGCCTAGTATTCGTAATTAGATTCCACCACTGGTCTTCTTCCTCTTCTAACTGGTAAACAGCCAAACATTAAATTTTCATGTTCTGAACACCGAAGTATCAAAAAGATCTTTTCAATGGTACTAATACATTGTTCATCAACAAGTGGATCAGAATACCCACTAAACTAAAGTGGGTGTTGCCTCAGGAAGGACTCAATATAATATTGTTCCATTCTCTTCTCATTTGGATGTGTAGAATTATTAATAGCTTGTGTAAATATAGAAATAATATTTTTCAATTCATCTCCCATAACATTAGTCTGTTTAAGAGGACAATTATTTCATTTTTTATTACATTGATTAAAATGGTTACTTTGGGTTCCAACCATCATCTAAAACCCATTATGAATAGTGTGAGAGGTAAAAATCGTGCTAGGAAAATTACATAATAATGGGGGATTAAATTCAATATATAACATCTTAGGTTTAATTCTAAGATCGTTACCATAATTCTATGACTATAACCTATACATATACTTACCCTTTGAGAAATCTCTAGACATACCATAGGAACATCTCTAGGGATTTCACTACTATTTTCACTTCCTAGTTTCCAAAGGGTAACTAAACTATTCCTCTGATACCAACAGTAGGGACCAGAACCTTAAGTACATGAACATTAAATTAAATTTGAGAAATTCTTAATATATAAAAAAAAGACACCAAAGGACCATAATAGATTAGTGTCAATTGAAACAAAGAACATAATCTTCTATTCTTGGTGAATGATCTTTATCATTTCCCATAATGCTCTTCCCCTTTTTTTCTTACCTAAAACCTTTCTTTGAATCCTAGGGAAAACAAAACATATAAAGGGTGAGCTCAAATGATCAGTAAGGGTAGGAATGGAGAAAAAAATTAAATGTCAAAGAGGTGTAAACATGACATTAAAAATACATGTAAGAATATAAAAAACATCATGAAAAACATTTTTATAGACAAGGATGGAAAATATACCCCAGTAAATACTTACAAATAAACAATCTCTGATAAGAATGTGATTGAAATAATTATCCCTTACCTTAGGTATGATATTCTTCATACGTATCTGAATCTCATGTATAATGATTTAATTAATTTCATTGACTTATTACATAATCATATTCATTGTTATGATATCATATATGGTTCACTTATTAGATTATATTACCCTTTCTTTTGTAAATTCCATGTTAAAGCAGTGTTTTGCGTAACATCGTTTTATTTATCGTACATGTTTGGACTAGTTGTTCATGATATTATTTTTACATATATAATGATTTACATACATCAAAAATGTAAATCATCATTTATATATCATATATAATCCTTATATATATATATAATAGAATGATAGATTAAAATAAATACACCGTTCATGGAAACGGTAGGTCGTACGTACGCATAAATTTTGTTTTCCTTTACATATTGACATGAATGGAGGTAAGTAGATGAAATATATATATAAATAAAACCAGTAGATTTATCTTGTAATATATTTCATTATTATTCATTATATATAATTTATAATCATTCTTGAATGGTTAACATGGAGAATAAATTTTATCACATCGTGGAGACGGTAATTCATACGTACGCACGAGCGATGATATCGTTCTCATAATTATTTAATTGAATAGAAGTGGATGATATAATATCTCAGAATAATTTTTTTTATAATAACAATATATAGTTATTCTTTACACCATTATACCAATCTATGTAATGCGGCTGTGAAAAAACAAATTACACCACGACTGGAGACGGTATTCCGTACGTACGCACGCGCGGGGATTTCGTTTTCCATATGATGGATACATTGTGAAATGGGGTTGTTTCATATTTATAATAAAATATAATTATATTATTCATAATTATGTTATTACTTTATAATTAAAAAACTAAATAAGAAGAAATTTAAGAAGAAAGAAACTTGAAAGAACCGGTAGAAGAGATTACCTCTTCTTCGACACACCTCTTTTTAGATTACTCATACAGCACTAGAGTTGGACATTTGAGGAGAACAGAACCTCTATATTGTTTCTATTAAAGTTGAGAAGAGAAATGGTCAGGGTTTTACCATGCTTGAAATCTCAAAATTGTGTAAATAGAAAATATAGCAGGTTCCCATTTATAAGAGAAGAGAGGGGATCCTTCAGAAAAACTTATGATTTTATTTTATAATAAAGTCATATTCGGTTTATTATAGCTCCAAATTGATTAATTTTAAATATGAAGGACGTATGGGTAGATATAATCACAAAAAATAGGTTTTAGACTTGGTTAGATTACTATTTTAACATTATAATTAATATTTCACTCTATGTTAAATAATTTAACTTTTACCTGGTCTTCATGATTTCTTACACTATATGGTTAATGAACATAATATAACAATCCAATCGAACCCCAAGTGGTTCATTATTAATATATATAACCTTATCTTTGTTATTTGGTCGAATATTATATTTTTAGGTATATAATAACAATTAATAATATACTATTTTTTAAAACAATAGTTTTATGTCAATTTTGACACTATTTGGTAATTGATTTTTTGGAAAATCATAACAGCATGATTTGTTCAAAAATAATAATTAAACCACTACTATCATGTCATTTTAACCTATAAAATTAGTTTAATTCATAAAATTTCCAATAATACGTTTATTTAAGTATTTATAACATCAATTATGTTAGTTTTTACATAATAATGTAATAACTCTATCATCATTGTGTAATAAATAAATTAAATTATTTAATGTATAATATTTATAAATAAACATCCATTAGGAAGGAAATCTTTTTATCTTTCTAATAAATAATTATAGTAGAATTTATCTTATTTATAACCCTATAATAAAAATGTTTTAGTTATTAAACATTGATTTTTACCAATTTAACTCTTCGTTAAATAAATTAATAATAAATGTCCGAATCTAATCCATGTGCTCCTAAAGGGTAATATTTTATTCCTAAATATATTTTTGTTTGAATTACACTTATCCAATAGAATTATGACATGTTTTAGGGTAATAATTGTTAGAACCTGGTTCTTATTTTTGAGGTACAAGTTTCTTATTTTCTTCTTTCCTTAAGAGTTTTTTTAGAAAATAAGGAAAATGAGGAAAAAACCTAAACATCATGACCACACGCCATGTACTATCCCACAAGACATGTATTTTTGGCCCTATGGAATGAGTACATTGGGTGTGTAGCCATGTCGGAGACAAAGGGAGTAAAAACCAAATACATGCCTTGTAGTGGTCTTTTACATGTCCTGTAGTCAGTAGGCAGGAGAAATGGTATGGCAGTTGAAGAAACCACCATCTGGGCGATAATACATTCCATGTTGTCAAGAATAAATGTCATGTACTCATGTTGACAGATGAACAGTTTGGCGGTGCCTCCAGAGGAACAGTTAAATGAGGCATGTACACGCCATGTAATCAAAAGTACACGTCGTGTACATTGTTTTTTGATTAAAATGGGCAGTAGCCAACCCTATTCTCAGGATTGTCTTAGAACCGGGTGGGTGCTCGGGAGAGGAGGATCTAACCTTTGTGGATCTTCAGATCAAGCAACGGGAATCCATTTCTGCTTTCGTCGATCATGTTGGTACTGCACGGGTAAGCCGTCCCTTCTCCTTTGGTGTTTCTTTCCAAGTCATCCCCTAATTGAAATTATTTGTGGTTAAATGATAATTCTTTTACCCTAGACCTATGACATTGTTGAATGTTTGTAAAGGTGTCGTTTAGGTATACCGTTCTTGATGTTTATGGTAGGTAGGTTCATATTTATATTCTATCTGTTGTGTGTTTTTGTGTACCATTGTGCCGAAAAACCATGTTGGGGTGTCGTGTGGATGAGAACATTGCTATTTGTAATACTTATACCTGAATAGGTAATTACTTGTTATAAAAAACTACTATTTGGGATCGTTTCTTGGATCCAGGACCACCCCGGGGGTGTGTTCCAATTTTTAGCTATTTGGCCAGGATACCCGAGTGTATGCCTTCAATGTAATGATTGTAGAATTTCCTTGAGAGGAATTTTTTGTGTAATCCTTTTTTGCATGTTAGGCAGGGCCCTGTTACCTTTTTTTCCTGAGGTCAGTGTTGTGATTAGCTTGTAGGTAAAATACTATTTCTCTTGTGGGAAACATCTTCTGTGCCAATGGGATGTTGATTCTATGCCAATGGGAGACACTACTTATGCCCGTGGGAAATATCTGTATGCATGTGGGTTGATTCATGTGTTTGGATTCTCTTTACCTGAGGATTGGGGTTTACGTGTCTGAGGACATTGGATGTTTACTCATAATATTCACTATCGTGATATTATAATTTAAATGATTTAATGGATATTAAATTGGTAATATAACAGGTACAGTCAGTTACTTTTGAGTACTGCATTGTTTATTGCATTTACTTTTGCACATTGTTTTTGCATGATTACACACAGTTGAGAACGGGCCTTTGGTGGGTTCCTACTGAGATTATTTCACACACCCTGTTTGGGTCTTGCTTTACGGCCCAAACATATTAAGTTTATGCTGGTGTGGATAAGGGAAAGGGTCCTTAAACATGTACTTCATTGCAGTTGAGGTGTAATGGAGCATGGGATCGGTCATAGGCTCACGATGCTACTGGCTATTCTGTTTTTCATTTCGGTACTTGTACATCAGTTGTATTGTGTAGCAGTGTAACATGTATTGGTTTTATTATAGAACAGGAGACATGTTGCATTATACCTATACATCTGGTTGGTTAACTTTTACTACAGTTATTATATGAAATGTGTATGCTTTATTGCTTCTTCTATTACTGTATGCCTTCTATTTTATTTCTTTGTCTTTCTATTTTAAAAATTCAGGCATAGTTTCCCCACTATCATACCTGGGCCCTCGCTGTTAGTCGGAAGCCACTGGCATTTGGGGAAATTCGCTTGAGGACATGTGGCGTGGGGAACCCGTTGAGTGGCACCCATAACTTGGACATTACAAAGTGGTATTAGAGGTGTTTCTTTTCTTTGACGTACTACATGAAGCCTTAGTCAGGGATATGATGGAAAAGGTAGTTACTAATAATTTATGCCCTGGAGTAGCTAACCTATGTACAGGGAAAAGCCAATTTACCTCGTGTTGAAATTTTTTGATTCTACAAACATACAGTTGATTTGTTTTCACCATTGGGTGATGCACTTGTATTGTGTTGTTTATATTTTATTAATGGGTTCTATTTAGTTAAAACCCTATGAGATGAGTTTATACCATCTCATGCATCATTTAGGAGCATGCTAGAAATCACAATCCATGCATATTTCCATTCCATGTAGGCACATTAGAAATTTCATATTATTGTGATAGATGTTGTGGTAGAAAAAGAATGTTGTTGTGATAACAGCTTTGATAGATACTCACTATGTGATAGGGTATCTTTTTTTGAGTTTATTGATATAATGGATGCCAAATATTGATTTTTGGGGAGTATGGGACCTCATTGACTGAAATTTGGTGGATCATTGGTTGTTTTTCCTGTTATAACACATATAAGATGCAAATCATTGATTCGGGGGGAGTATGGGCCCTCTCAAATCGGAATTTGGCGCATAGGTGTTGTTTTTCAGTATCTTATGGGTTCTGAAGATGTTTTTGATGAATACTATACGGAAACCCAGTATACATGTCGTGTAGTACCATAAACACGCCGTGTATGTTCTTCTGTTCGAGAAGAAAAGGAATCTTTTTAAGTACATGTCATGTACCCTCAAAAAACTTCATGTAGTCTATTTCCGTGTCACAAACCGTGTGGGTGGCGACACAGGGTATGGAAAGGCTATGGTAAAACATGATGTGTACCTGATGTACACTCCATGTAGTGTTGACCCTGAGACCCGGCCATGTAACTAACAAACACGGGCTAGTGTAATCGTTTCTTGAACACGCCATGTCAATGAAGAACACACCGTGTAGTGTGACCTGTGGACCCGACCATGTAACTGACTACATGGCTGGGGTAATCCTTTCGTGTACATGTCGTGTGTATATAAAACACAACGTGTAGTGTGAGTCGTGTGTCCAGCCGTTTAACTAACAAACATGGGTCAGTGGAGATCCTCTAGTATACGTCGTGTACCTGTTGGATATGTGGTGTAGTCTTGACTAGTGACAGTGTCTGTGGAGTTAGCCATGTGTCTTGGAAATGGGGTGGTGTACACGCCATGTGCAGGTGTAACATGCCGTGTAGTGTCAATCCAAGTACTCGGCCATGTCACAAACGACACGGGCTGCTGGAAATAACACCATACAATCCGTGTAGATGATATACACGCTTTGTAGTTTTATTCAAATGGAAACTATGTAGCTTAGCCATGTAGAAGGACCCGAGAACGAGAATGAAATTCAGGTACATGCCATTAAGTCAGTATACACGCCATGTAGTCTAGTTTTGCAAATTTTGAATGCCTTCTTCATCCTGTTCCATTTTTGGGTTTCTTTGTATTTGGTCATTGTTAATCTTGTTCTAAGGTGTGCATTTTACCATGTAGAATCATGCTGCCGAGACGACCATGCATTGTTAGACATGAGAGCAGCGATGATTATACTCCTGAGATGGTTGGTCATGGGCTACCAGTGGATCCTCCAGAAGATCCATATGTGGCGCCAACCGTTATACTGGACACACTGATGGAAATAACATTATTTGCAACGAGCGATTTGCGATGGGTTCCCATCGCAAATGACCATTTGTGATGGGGGTCCGTCGCAAATCGTCCATTGTGGAAAATGGCGTCTTAACTAAATCTTTTTGTGATGGTACCGTTGCCAAAAATATTATTAGCGACAGGAAAAAACACTGTCGCTAATACCAGCCGATGAATTTAAAAAGAAATTAAATATGGATTTGTGACAGGACCTTCGTTGATGTTATTGTGACGAGGTTCCTCATTCTGTCGCAAATAAGAACAAAAACACAAACATTTGCGACGGGACCATCGCAAATTTTATTTCATCGGGACAATAATACTGTCGCAAATAAATATAAAAAAATATTTAAAAAATATATTAAAATGTATTTGTGACGGTTCCGTCGAAAATACCTATTACGATGGGCCAGTCGCAAAAACCTATTGCGACGGGGGCCGGCCCCGTCACAAATAAGTATAAAATTTTTTAATATTATTTTAATTCATATAAAAAAATATTATAATTAAATTAAAAAATTTGAAAATATTAATATATATAAAAATAATAACTATTATAAAAGAAGAATAATATTATTAATCTTATTAATCTTATAATATTATATAATAATAATAATAATATAATGAATTCATATTATTATAAATAATTAAAAAATTAAAAAATTAATAAAAATATTTGAAACTTTTTATGTAATAAAAATATTAAATATTATATTATTAAAATAATTAGAGAATAAAATTATGAAATTTATCAAAATTTTCAAAAAAAATATAAAAAAATATATAAAATACTAAGTATAATATTTTTATTAATAAAATAAATAATAAACTACTAAAAATAAATATAAATTAAATAATGCAATATTGAGGAGAGACAGAAACTCTGAATAGAAAATATTATATATTTTGAATTCACAAACATTATAACATCAAAAAAAATCACTGATCTGAAGGGGGAGGGGATGGGGAGGATCTGCAGGATCTGGTGGTGGAAACTCCATTCCTAATGCACGAGAATGTCTACTGATATACTCCATCTGCTCATCATTCTGCTGCTGCCACAGACTCATCTACTCCTCGTGCACCTGCTGCTGTCGTCGACGCTCCTCCTCATACTGCTGCTGCTACAGACGCATCTCCTCCTACTCCTTACTGAGACTCTCTATCAACTCAGTCTGAGATAGAAAATGATCCTCATACTGAGAAGTAGAAGATGATGCATGAGATCCTCTCGAGCTGGACGCCAACATCGCAGTAGTGCCATAATAATCTCTTGGAGTTAGTAGACTACCGATACCAACTACTCGGCCCTTCTCGAATCTATACACGGTCGCCTGCATCTAGGCCACCTCATCAAATTAATGTCTACTGGCCGGATCAGATGTCTCGGTCTGACTCTCAGTCTGAGTCTGTGACGCTGCGGCCTCATATTACTCTTATAATTGCAATTAAAAATTAAAATTATGAATATATTATATGCAATTAATTTTCAAATTGAAAAACATAATACTAATCTCAATCTGATGCTGGAGGTCACCTCTAATATCTCCAGTAGCTGGATCAGTATACATCCTCTGATATACGTCGAACTCTGAAATATCAGGCTGCTCAACAGCCTCTATGAATAAAAATAATAATTAATAATTAATGTTATATAAAATATTTATAAAAAATATACGTACCAGATGCTGTCTATGAGTACTGAATATATGACACCCAGATCGATGAGTCACCTCCTATCTCCCTCGATTTTTTCTCCCCTTCGATGATCTCCTCTAAAAGGAACCACTCAACCAATGTTAACATAATCAATCCCATATATGGGATGAAATGTACTCTGGTCGGTGTTGTCTACAGGAGTGATCAAACACTAAAACTTTTTCTTTCACCATGGTAGCCCCTCTAAAGTTGTGCAAATATTGATGAAAGCAATCATGCATGGCCACCTTCCATGCCTCGTGGATGGAGTCACACATGGTATCGTCGATCTGATACTGTAAACTTTACAAATAATTAAAAATATGAAGTTATAAATGAAATAATGTTCAAAATAAAAATTATTTATTTACGTATGTACAAACCAATGGTCGAACATGGCCTGCTGCACATCAACAGAAATCTGCTCCCATGTGGTCCATGGCTGAGAAAAATAGTTATGCAAGATAGCACTTTCCTGTCCTACTACTATATGCGTAAAACTGTAAAAACAATAAAACATATAGTATGTAAATAGATTAATGAAATCATAGTAAAATTCATAGGTTATCATACATCCATGTGCATGCATCAAACCCAAGATGTGGACTTTTCTTGGGAATGGGGCCAAGAATCATCAGTCGGGCAAGACCGTGCCCCCTCCGCGTACCTCATAAAGAGTCTGTAGGATGAGCGTCATGTGCCACCATATCACCCTCATCGAAAACTAGATCAGCCTCCATCAACTAACGCGATATGTCTGGATCAATCTGAAACAGAAAATAAATATTGTTAGAAAATAATTTAAAATTATTAATATATATATATATATATATTAGTTATGATTATATATAACTATCTTTGAATTGTATCAATGTTCACCTTCATCATCATCTTCAAATATGACGATGTCATCTTCATATTACTCCTCAATATCATCGATATCCATTTGACTACCATTTTACTCATCTCTTACCATTTCACATTCATTTGTGACATCATTAACATTATCGTCATCACCGAATCATAATTGTACGGTGTCATCATCGATACTCATTTCTCTTTGTAAAAAATACTGATTTTGAGTACTCTCTTGAAAAACGTCAATTCCTTTTACATTAGTGATGGCACATTCACTCTGCCTAAATTGATTGTCTCGAATTTTGATTTTTATTATGCTCCACCAATCAGTCACGTATCATAGTAATTTGCAGGAAAAACATTTCATTCGGGTAACAGTGTTTTAACCAATATAAATATCTGATCAAAACAAGTGTTTGACATTTCTTTATCTAATTTGATAGCCATAGATTTAGCAACTGCTTCAAATTTTTTCATCATGCAACCAGGATATAATATATCCTCAGAAGACCTCAAGAACTAATAAAATTCAGACGGTTCAGAAATTGTATCAATGTCATCCACAGATTCTATATGTTGAACAGATGGGCCTGCAACATCATGTAATAAATTTTGAAATAGAGATGGATCCGGAATCAAGTTAGTATCACCTTCTCCAGAACTGAGTTCACCATGTTTATACCAAAAAACATAATCTGATTGAAAACCAAAATTCAAGAGATGTCCCCCAACTTTGTCAAACATGTCAAACTTTCTCATTTCACATTTTTTCTAGGACATTTTATTGGGCCTTCTGAAACAAATTCTGAATTTGATGCCGCAAATTCTAAGAAAGTATCCACACCCTAAATAAATACTGGATTTAAACCAGAACCATTTGGATTTCTACATTTGTTTATCTATACACAAACTTCTAATAATGATTGTTGACGACTTCGTTGTTCTATATTTTTCTACAAAACATTAAAACATTACAATTTTTTAATAAGTTGATATTTGAAAACTTCCCAAAAATAGATGATATTAGAATACTTCATAAAAATTACCACTATTTATAAGAGACACAATTTTCTGTAAAGTTACTGGTAATTATTGGTAATTAGTATATAATTAGTAACATATGTTAATTATTATATGATTAATATTCATGAAAAAATAATATTTATATTTAAGTCATGTTCAATAAAAAATTTGTGTCATCTGTGTCTAATGTAAACTCAATAATTGTCCTTGCATGATTGAACAGTTTGTATGTAACATTGTAATAAGAAAATTGAAGTCATGTCGCTCACGTCTCTAAGAATCATCTCGCAATACCTTTTAAATATATCATTTTCCTTAAAAATTTAATCTCTTAAATTTTCATGGAACAATGATATGTAAAGAGTCATGAGGTATGCTTCTTATAAATGAGAATGACATGACTTGGATCGTCATACTATAACGCTGTTTGGGAGGTGATCAACCAAGAAAAGACAATTATAGAGTTTACAATAGACACGGCTGAAGAAAATTTTTTATTGAACATGACCAAAATATTAATATAATTTTTTCATAAATATTAATCATATAATAATTAAAATATGTTACTAATAATATACTAATTATGTTAATAATTAATAATGTGAAGATATTCAGAGGGCAGGTGATTAACCACTCGTTGAATGGAAAAAAACCATAATTGACTATTCATTCACCTCAATTCTATTTTCATCTATGTGTTCCAGTTGACAGAAAACTTCTCTCTCCACATGTAATATTTGCATTCACTATCAAAATTTTGACAGTGAATGAAAATATTACATGTGGAGATAGAAGTCTCATGTCAAGCGTCAGCACATAAAATAAAAGACAATTGAGGTGCATGAGTGGGAAATCACGTTTGTTTTTGCATTCAATGAGTGGTTAATCATTTTTTTCTAATCACGTGGTTAATCATGTTTGTTGCTACTCACGTTTGTTGCTTATGACTTTGTTGCTAATTAGATTGTTGCTAATGATTTTGTTGGTAAATAGTTTTCTAATTATTTTAATTAATTATTATAATTTAATCACTATTTATTTTAATTATTTGATAATTATTTGTATAAATCTAATGCTATTTATTTTAATTCCTCATTATGGTAATTATGTCCTCATTATGGTAACTATTGGCTAATTAGGTTAACTATTTGCTAATTATGTTAACTATTTTCTAATTATGTTAACTATTTTCTAATTATGTTGACAATTTTCTAATTACGTTAACTATTTCATAATTATGTTAACTATTTTCTAATTACTTTAACTATTTGCTAATTACGTTAACTATTTTCTAATTATGCTAAATATTTGCTAATAATGTTAACTATTTGCTAATTATGTTAACTATTTTCTAATTATGTTAACTATTTGCTAATTATTGTAATTATTGTAATTATATTAATTATTTTCTAATTATTTTAATTATTTTCTAATTACATTAATTATTTGTAATTTATTTTAATTATTTAAAAATTTATAATTAAATTTATTCTTTATCAAATAAATATCCCCCAGTAGTGTTAAACCAAGAGTGCAGCAAGGCCCATTATCATGTACCCGGATACCCCGGGTCAAGCTCGAGACTCCTTGTCAGAGTTTTCACTCCTAGATATAGCTGTGCCAGAGCCAACTCTACTTGTTTGTATCCAGACACAGATTTATTTGAATGATAAATGAAAAAATATTCTAACTACTAATTATACGGAACAAATTATGAATACTTGCTAATTATTTATAACAATATCAATTTATTAAAAAAATGAATAATAAACTAAATGAAATCTAATTTATTTAGAACAAATAAATATAAAATTAAAAAAACTAATACCTAAAAAATATTGAATTGAACCCCTTCGATTGCCTCCCGATGGAACTCTCGATGGAACTCCCGATGGACCTCCTGATGGATCTCTCGATGGACCTCCCGATGGACCAGCAAAAACGATCCAGAAAATTTTTTTCTATAGAACTAAATTTTCAAAGAGATGAGAGATGAATTGCGAAAAGTTGAATAATTCAGATCTGAAATGGATGGGGGTATATATAGGTTTACTTATTTGCGTCGGGTTTTTTTGCGACGGGCTACACGTCGTAAAAACTACCTTTTGCAATGGGACCCGTCAGAAATGCCCGCCACCTGCATTTAATATGGTCGGCATGTAAAAAACATGTTGCGATGGAAACCATCGCAAATACCTACCTGCCGACATAACTTTTGCGACGGGCTGAGTGCCTCGTCACAAATACCCAGCGGCAGTAATTAGTATATGCGACGGGACGGTCCACCCATCGCAAATTCTACTTACAACCACCAAGTATTTGGGACGAGGCACTCCGCCACTCACAAATAATATTCCAACGGTTTGGCGCGAAATCAGCACCAAACTAATTGTGACGGTGACATTTTCCCGGTCGTAAATGTCCAGTTATTTGCGACATGAATTTATTCCCGTTGCAAATATTCCTTTCGTCCGACCTTTTGCGACGGGAAAATTTCAAGTCGCAAATAACCCATCGCAATAACACGTTTTTCCCGTAGTGACACAAGCGTGAAGGGGTGGTTCCGTGAAGGTTTTATGTGGTTCATGCAGACCTTTCAGGGAGCACCGCTGGTTGCCACATCTATGGCTGAGCTGACTTGTATATTCTAGGAGCAGCATCTGCTGACGTTCTTAGGGGATGGAGGACCACAGGTTGCGGAGTCTTGTATGGGGTCTATGAAGACTATTTTTTAGAGTCTTGAGACACCTCCAAGGTGTAGGGTCAAGATCGCGACGTATATGCTATGTGATTCCTCCCAGAAGTGGTGGGATGTTACCACCTAGACAGAGCATCATAGAAACATGGAATGGGAAGATTTATAGATAGCCTTATATGACTTCATCATCCTAGAGACGCTAAGGGAAGATCGAGCTCGAGAGTTCATGAATATGCAAAATGGAGCTATGTTAGTGATGGATTATTCGACTTATTTCAGCGAGCATCAGCGTTTTGCACCCGTTCTAGTGGGTGATGAAAGGTTGAGGTCCAGACGCTTTGAGGATGGACTTCGATATGACATCAGAGCACTGGTGAATGTTTTCAAGTTGCCTTATGTACATTCTATTGAGAATCAGGCACTGATTACAGAGAGGAAACTATGGGAAGGTAGTGGTGTAATCCGGGGTGTTTCATCACCAGTTTCTGGAACTATTTATACTTGAAAGAGGAAGAGAAAGATGGATATATCTCAGAGTGGCAGTACCAGCTAGAAGAATGCGTCATGTGGCCAGGTCATGTGTTACCAGTGTGTTAGAGAGGGGCACAAGAGGACAAAATTTCCACAAGACCAAGTGGAGTGTCGATCTTGCGGCAAGATGGCTCACCTGCAGCGATTTTACAGTGATTTCCCACCAGTGACTAGTGAGAAAGGTTCTATGCAGACTCTGTGTGCAGGAGCAGGACCAGCGGCTTCATATTATTTAGGGAACTGGAATATGGAAGGGAGTGCATGCCGAGATGGTGGTCGTGGCCATGGTAAGAAAACACCGGGATCTCAATGGAAGCATGGTGAGACAGCTCAGAGTAATCATGCTGTATCGTAGGGTCGCGGCACTGGGCAGACATATGCAGTGCACAAAACCCTGCTGGAGCAAGATCCCAAAACTTCAACAATAAGAGGTACTATTCTAGTAGATTCTACTTTATACTCATTACTTTTTGATGCGGGTGATACACATAGCTTTATATCTGTTCCCGTTGTGGAGAGCCTTGTGCTCTGTGTTTCTTCTTCTTCTACTGATATGATACTAGACAATATATTGGGAAGGATAACAACATTTGTTAGTCAGTGCAAGTAGTTCCCCTAGAGGTTGGTGGGTGTCACTTTCTTTTGGACCTCTCTATCTTATAGATTTTTGGTTATGACAACATTCATGGGATGGATTTTTTGGTTACATTTCGAGCCATTGTAGACTGATATCGTCATAGGGTGTTTATCTCATCACTAGAGGGTGAATAGTTTCTATACAAGGGAAAATGTGATGTTCAGGCTAGTCGAGCTGGACTAGAGAATCATGGGCATGGTGGAGTCAAATCCTAGATTGTGTGTTTATATCTGGATGATATAAGAACTTGTCAACATGATTTCCTTCTAGTGGTTGATCATTTCAGGGATGTCTTCCCAGAGGACTAACTCTAGAGTGAGAGGTGTATTTCTCTATTGAGCTTGTTCCGGGAGTAGCACTAGGGTCCATTTATTCTTATAGGATGGCCACGCCTGAGTTGCAGGAGATCAAGAGGAAGTTAGAGGAGTTATAGTCCACATGTTTTATTCGACCAATACTTCTACTTGGGGTTCACCAATCCTTTTATGAAGAAGGCGGATGGTACCCTCAGACTCTATGTGGATTATCAGAAGCTGGATCAGTTGATGGTTATGAATTGATATCCCTTACCAAGTATTGATGATCTTTTTGATCAACATCATGGAGCACGAGTGTTTTCAATGATTGACATGAGATCAGGATATCATCTGTTTGTGCGTAACACCATCTGATATACCTCTCACAGATTTAATGAGTAGGTATGGTCTATATGAGTATACTGTTATGCTGTTCGGACTTAAAAACTCGCCAGTAGTTTTCATGGCTATGATGAGTCATGTGTTTCATCCTTATCTGGATTCTTTTGTGGTAGTATTTGTGGATGACATCTTGGTGTACTTTTACACTCAATACGGCCATTCCACCCATCTTAACATCGTATTGTGTACACTGAGATAGCATCGGCTATATTCTAGGATCTCAATGTGCCTCTTTTGGATGGACCAGATACACTTCCTAGGTCATATGATCTCAGAGCCAGGAGTTTCAGTAGACCTAGAGAAGGTGAGAGAAGTTGTTTTTTGGAGAATCCAAAGAACGTGTTTGAGATATGGAGTTTTTTAGGGCTAGAAGGTTACTATAGTCACTTCATCAATGAATTCTCCCTCCGAGCAACACCGTTTACGTGTTTGACTTAAAAGGTTGTTATCTTTATTTGGTTAGAAGCTTGCAAGACAACCTTTCAGGAGCTGAAGGGAAGGTTGACATCACCACTGATCCTGATACTCGCAGTGTTGGGGAAGAGCAATATAGATTACTATGATGCATCAAGTATTGGGCTGAGAGTAGTGTTGATGCAGGGTGATCAAGTTGTTGTGTACGGGTCTTGGTAGTTGAGGCCACATCAGAGGAATTACCCGATGCATGATCTTGAGTTGGATGCAGTTGTTCATGAAATACCCTATTGGAGGCATTATCTCTTGGGAGAAAATTTTGTGGTGTTCATAGACCAAAAAAGTCTAAAGTATATCTTTACACAACGTGACTTGAACCTGAGAGAGTGAAGGTGTGTTTAATACCTTCAGTACTTCGACTTCGAGCATGCCTATACACCTGGTACTTGTAATGTAGTAGCTGATTCACTGAGCAGGAGGAATCAGATACAAGCGGTGCAGGTGGCCGGTGATGAATGGAAGCTTATTGCTTTGTTCTCTGAGAAGCATTTGGAGGAGCATGACAGTCATAGGAAAACATATCGTTCATCTTTAGCTGTGTCTTCTACCCTCTTGGATAGAGTGAGGATGAGAGAGCTATCTGATCCAAAAGGCCCAGTTCTACGGGAGTCGGTGACATGTGAGGACCCTCCTATAGGTTGGACGACAAGCGATGTTGAGATTATTCATTTCCATGGACGGGTGTGGGTTCAAGGGGATATACACAAGGATATGATGCAGGTGTTTCTTGCATCAGCTTGCGTAGTTCATATTGGAGTTACTATAATGTACCGTGTCATGAGATGTCAGTATTGGTTGCCTGGTATGAAGAGGGAGATAATTGTTTTTGTTTCGAGATGTTCCGCTTGTCAGCTGGTGAACACGGAACATAAGATGCCAGCCAGATTGTAACAACATTTACCCATCCTGTTGCGGAAATGGGATGATGTCCTGATGGGCTCCATGACTCGGTTCCTGAGGTCACCTAGAGGCCATGATTCTCTGTGGGTTGTTGTGGAAATACTCACAAAGGTAGCTCAATTTTTCCTAATCCTGAAGACTTTTGGAGTTGATGAGCTCAAGAAGTTGTATATTCGAGAGATCGTACATCTTCATGGGGATCCTTGTTATATCGTTTTAGATAGGGACAACCGTTTTACGTCTAATTTCTGGATGAGTTTTCAGAGGGAACTCAGTACACCGGTGCTTCTGGGCACAGTTTACCACCCTTATACCGATGGTCAGTCAGAGCGTATGATACAGGTTCTTGAGGACATGCTGCGACCATGCATTATAGACTTTGGCGGCTCTTGGGAGAACCATATACCCATAGTTGAGTTTGCCTATAATAACAGTTTCCATGCAAATATTGATATGGCACCATATGAGGCTTTATATGGTAGGAAATGCCGATCACCATTATGTTGGTTAGCGGTAGGTGAGGCAGCTTTACAAGGACCACGTCTTGTTCATGAGACTTCTAAGAAGATCCAGTTGATTCATAAGCGGATGGCTACCGCACAAGCTTTTCAGAAGTCATATGTTGATCGCCACAGACAACCTTTAGATTTCTTGGTCGGGGATGTGGTTTTCTTACGTGTTTCACCGAGGTTGGGACACAGGCTGATTAGGAGACAGTGTAAACATTCACCGAGGTATATGGGGCCATTTGAATTATGGAGAGTGTCGAGCCGGTTTCCTATCAGTTGCAGTTACCACAGAGGTATTGGGCCATGAACGACATCTTCCATGAATCTAAGTGTCCAGATCTGTTCTGAGATTTATCTTCGCAAGCCTTGGAAGTGAAATTCGGGGACGAATTTCATTAAGGGGGAATGTTTTTAAGAACCCGGTTATTATTTTTGATGTACGAGTTTCTTCGTTTCCCCTTTCCTTATGAGTTTTTTAGAAAATATGGAAAATGAGGAAAATACTAAATTTCAGGACTGCACACTGTGTAGTATTCCACACGTCGTGTATTTTTTTCCGTGTGGGATGAGTACATAGGTTGCGTAGCCTTGTCAGTGACGAAGGGTGTTAAAACCAAATACACACCGTTTAGTGGTCTTTTACACGCCGTGTAGTCCAGTTGGTAGTTGAAATGAAAAGATGGTGGATGTAGCCGCCAGCTGGGCGACAGTACATGCCATGTATTCAAGAATACACGTAATGTACTCATGTCGACAGATGAATAGTTTGGCGGTGTTTCAAGAGGAACAATTAAATGAGGGATGTACACATTGTGTAGTCAAAAGTACATGCCATGCTGTCAAAATTACATGACGAGTACTTTGTTTTTTTCTCTTAAAATTGGAAGTAGCCAACCTTGTTCATAGGATTGTCTTAGAACTAGATGTGAGCTCTAGAGAGGACGACTGATCCTTCGTGGATCTCCAGATCGAGTGTCGGGATTCCATTTCTACTTCTGTCGATCACGTTGGAACCACACTGGTGAGCCCTTCATTCTCCTTGTGTTTTTCTTGACAATTCTTCCTCAAATGGATGTTATTTGAGGTTTAATGAGAATTATTTTACCTCAGATCATTGAATTTGTTGGACATTTCAGAATACATCGTTTGGGTATACTGTTCTTGGGTGTTTAATGTAGGTGTCTTCATGTTAATATTCAAAATGTTGTATATTTTTGTGTACTGTTGTGCTGTTAACCCATGTTGGGGTGTCGTGTGGCTGAGGCCATGGCTATTTTAAATACCTAGATGTGAAAAGGTAATTAATTGTGATAATAAACTACTATTTGGGATAGTTGATTGGATCCAAGACCACCCCGTGGGTGTGTTCCTTTGTTTATCCATTTCTCCAGGATACCTGATAGTATGCCTTTAAAGTAGAGATTGAAGAATTTTCTTGACTGAAATTGCTTGAGTACTACTTGTTTACATGTTAGGTATGGCCCGGTTACCTATTTAGCCTGAGGGCAGTGTTGTGATTAGCCTGTGGGCACTGTACTATTTAGCCTGTGGGCAACTTCTTCTGGGCCTGTGGGCAGTTGATTCTATGCATGTGGGAAACACATCTTATGACCGTGGGCAATATCTGTATACCTGTGGGAAGATTCTTGTTTTTGGATTCTCATTACCTGAGGGTAGGGGTTTACATATCTGAGTAAATTGTCTATTTACTCAGAATATTCACTTTGGTGATATTTTAATTTAAATGATTAAATGGATATTAAAATGGAAATATAACTGGTACAGTTAGTTAATTTTGAGTACAGCTTAGTTTATTGCATTTAATTTTTCACATTGTTTTTGCATGTTTACACACAGATGAGCACGGGCCTTTGGTGGGTGCCTACTGAGATTATATCTCACTCCATGTCTGGGTCATGATTTTTGGCCCAAACAGATTATGTTTCTGCAGGTGTGGATAAGGGAAAGGGTCCTTATACAGGTACTTGATTGCTGCTAAGGTGTAGGGTAGAATGGGACCGGGCATAGGATCACCATGCTCCTGGATATTCTGTTTTTCCTTTCTGTACTTGTACTTCAGTTGTATTGTATTGCAGTGTAACATGTTTTGGCTGTTTTATAGAACTGAAGACAAGTTGCATCATATCTATACATCTATCTGGTTATCTTTTACAGTAGTTTTTATATGAAATGTGTATGGTTTATTGCTTCTACGATTATTGTATAGTTTCTATTTTATTTCGGTGAATTTCACTTTGACAAATGATGGAATAGTTTCCACACTATCAGACCTAGGCCCTCGCTGCTAGTTGGTAGCCTCTAGCATTTAGAGAAATGCGCTTGAGGTCACGTGGTGACCGGGTTCGGGGCACCCGTTGAGTGTCAACCAGAACCGAGACGTTACAATAACAATATCAATTTTTACCCTTGATTGTCATATTTACTTTTAACTATGGTAAATAAAATAAAAAGTTATTATGCACCAAAAATTATTTTTATCTTATAGAACAACATTTTATTTCTTGATATTAACCGTGTCTCTCAGATTTTTGAAATTCAACTCATAGAAGATATAAAATTAAGTTTTATGTACAATTGAAAATGCTTGTAGGATGTGGGTAAAAGATGGTGAAAAGTTCAATAAAATTTCTATATATCTAAAATTATTATAAAATGACATTAATGACTTAAATTTAACTTATATAAATATTATGTATCTATTTTGAACTAAAATAAATTTTAATAAAATAAATGATTATTTAAATAAAACGTTTGTTTTAATAAATAACATAGTGTTTTCACTATACATCAAAAATTGAATGTTTTTAGAAAAATACCAAAATATCACCCTAGGATAATTTTGATATTTCGAATTCAAAAATAAAGTGCATTTTGAAAGATAAAATATAAAAAATTTGAAAAAGTGGGTATTACTATTCATAATAGCTATATAATATTTTAATAACATCTCCTTGTTTAGTGAAACTCGGTATTGCGTACAACACATGCTATTGTGGAAGGTTTCGATTGCATGTAAAGTAAGCCATATCAGGGTTGCGTGTAGTGCATGATTCTTTTTTTGTTGTGTATAATAAAATTCCACCACTGTTTATTTATACATTGAATATATATATATATATAAACTCAATGTTGCATATAATAACTTCAATAAAACGACCTTGAAATTTTGCGTAACACAGTACAAGAATAGTTTGTTGTATACTGCAAGCTAATACGGTGTTGGGTATAGCGCATGATAATCTTAGTGTAACATACAACACAATACATCACATAAATTAAAAAAAATTATTCTCATAAAATCTCGGGTTTTAACATTCAACCCACTATAAAATTAATTTCTCCCTTGAAATTCATCGGGGGTTATAAATGGTTTTCTATTTGAATGTTTCATTAATAGAAATCCATATCATAAAAATGAATTCAAAAACATAACTTTAAAATATAATGTATGAAATGTAATGGTTACCCAAATTAAAAAATCATTGTGTTTCCACAAAGGAGAACATATGTGAAAATACTTACTTGATTTTGGAACAATCTCATTGTTTTTCATGCCATGAACAATTTCCACTTCATATCATAATGAAATGAAGTTGAATTTGTCTTCTGTGAAGTGTTAGCAGATCATGCTATAGAATGATGGGTCATTCCATCCATCTCAAACATAAGGATAGAAATAGTTATATACACAAGCCCATTTATAATCATATTAATCATATATGGTACGAAAAATGGACTTATACATCATCTATCATACCAAATAATAAAATAAAACTAATTTCTACATAACATGGACTTCTTATAGGCCAATTATATGTGATAAAGTCATGTCGCACTTCAGTTGGGGGTTCGATTCCCACATCCTTGTCTGATGTGATGGGTTGTCACCCATCCTGCTGGTTGTCCCTTTCTCTAAAACCACATTATTATAACCATTGTGCATTAATATCGAAAACATTTCTAGTCATAAATAATACTATCTTATGTCTAAATTAATTCATCATAATCTTTAAGCTTATCCAAAATACATTGGTCCAAGCTCATTGTATAATGAAAATGATTACTCGAAAGGTGACATAACAAGAACAGAAATACCATCATTTTAACCCATATATTATAAAATATATCTTGTTGGTCACATTCCAAACATGTGAATACCATAATCATGTATTCTCTTGAAAAATAAATACCCATTGAACCTTACTGAAAACATGAATGCTGTCAAAAGTTAACTCTTTCCACATACCCAAATCTAAAAATTTCTATATACATGCCTGAACGGCCTGAAGGCTTTCATTTTTATTGATTTTTGATAACCCCCCTTTTTAGGGATGATAGGTAACCCTTACAAGGCCCGTAGGCATAGAATTATCAAGGCCCGTTGGCTTAAAAGATTACATAACCCGAAGGTCATAAAGAATTCAAGCAGACTATCTACAAGGAACTGCCCCTCCCAGCATCGCATGTGACTTTCCTTTATCCTTTGCCTTAAGAGGATTCTCTTTTCAGCCATCATTAACCCTTAGATTAGGGCATTGATTAGCATAATTACCCATTTCCTTGAACTTCAAGCATTGAAGTGTTGGTGGAGCATTTTCTGTAGTCTTTTCTCTATTCATGTCAATAAAAACCTTTTTCCCATTACTTCGGCACTCAACTGCTCGATGACATTCTTTTCCACACTTGGATACATTTTCTAGTAGATTTTAGACAATCTCCACCATGCTTCGTTCCACACGTTGTCAATAAATAATTATTCACCTTCATTTTGCCATTGTTTTGAAATTTTTCCTTCAACTCCATCTTTCATTTCTTGTCAAAACCATGAGATTGATATGTAACACCAACTTCCAGTTCTACCTTTATAGCACAATGCACAATTTCTTCATTGGTACTAAACTCTCTTATAACTAATTCCATTTGATGACTTGGTTTTAAGCCATTGAATAATCAATTAAATTTTCATTCTGGTTGGATGATAAAGGCTGATGCATACCTTCAAAGACTTGTAAAATTCACATTGTATATACCAAAATATCCATCATCCTTTTGGATAAGGTCAAGGAACTCTTTTTCTGACTTTGTTCGAAGAATATGAGGGATGTACTTATTGAAAAATAATTTCTTAAACTCATCCCATTCCAGGGATTCAATTTCATCTCGGGGCCCTGTATTCTTAATTAGAGTCCACCACTGGTCTGCTTCATCTTCTTACTAGTAAACAGAAAAAATGAATTTGTCATGATCTGAATAGCGAAGAATTGAAAATATCTTCTTAATGGTTCTAATCCATTGTTCAATAGTAAGTGGATCAGAAGACCCACAAAAATAAGGTGGACATTGCCTCATGATGGAATCAATATAATATTGTTCTATTCTATCTTCATTTGGACTTATGGAATGATTCATAGCTTGTGTATGTATAGAAATAATATTTTTCACTTCATCTCTGATAACATTGGTTTTTTCAGGTGGACGATCATTTCATTTTCAATTACATTGATCAACGTGGATCTTTAAGGTTCCAGCCATCGTCTAAAACCCATAAAGAACAGTGTGGTAGGAAAAAATCATGTTAGGAATATAGCATAATAAATGGGTATTACATTCAATATATAACATCTTAGGTTTAATTCTAATATTGTTACCATAATTTTATAAGTATAACCAAAACATATACTTACCCATAGGGACATCCGTAGACATACCTAAGAAATATCTCTTGGGATTTCAGTAACGTTTTCACATCCTAGTTTCCAAAGTTTAACAAAACCATTCCTCTAATACCAATAGTAGAGACCCAAACTTGTCATACATGGACATTACATTACTTTTTTGGAATTATTAATACATAATAGAAACATACAACAAAGGACCGTAATAGTTTAGTGTCTTTGGAAACTCAGAACATAATCTTATATTCTTGTTGAGTGATCATCAACATCTCCCATGAGGAACATCCCATTTTTTATTACCTAAAACCATTCATTATATCCTGGGGAAAAGAATAAATATAATGTTTGAGATGAAATGTTCATTACGGGTAAGCACGGAGAAAATAAAACAAATAATATACATTTTAACTTCAAAACATGAACATTAATTTTACACATCAAAATCTAGAGTTGTTTAATAAGTCCTGGCAGTACATAAGGCATAGGCTTTAGCATAACATTGAACATGATAAAATAGAATTAGAAAAATACATTTAATTATGGAAAACCATTTATCACATGAGATGATTTCCATAGTAGCCATGGCCTTACAGCCAAGACAATCATAGTGGACAAAGTCCCTTTCTGAATCGAGTTCACTCCCCATTCTAGTCATGTATCCCTGAACCAGATTAACTTACCATTAGAGCCATGTCTATCCCATGAGATATAAATGTTTACCCAATGAATTATAGGGATATATAGGTCCCACCCATCTCATAATGAAATCATTTATACTTTTTCCACAACATAAACATAAATCATTCATCATAACCCAAAGAATAAAAATGGGTTTAATAAACATCATCCCATCATAACGTAATCCATATAAAAAATGTATATCATTTCATCATATAAAAAGTAAAACCATGTAAATAATAGACATATTATACTTGAAACATACACATATAAAATAATGTCTTCTTAGATTGAAAATGGTTTTGATAAAACACTTGAAAATAATTCTTGAAGAAAATATTGTTTCTTCTTAAAAATTGTTTCCTTTTCACCAAATGCAACACAATTTTAAAACATATGGATTTTTTTGAAAATAACTATGAAAACTTTTAGAGTAAAATTAATGAAAATAATTCCTTCTAAAACCATAAAAATCCTTTCAAATCGCATAATTTCTAAAAATATTTTTCTCTTACTTTTCCCAGAAAATTCAAAAACTCTCTCTTATGGTAAAAAAATAAAAAGATTCCTTCCATAACACAATGTAAAAGAAAAATAGGGGTAAACATGAATTTAATCATACATGGAATAATATTAAAAACTTGATGGAAAACTTTTTTTTGGACAAGGATGAAAAATATGCAGTAGTAAATACTAAAGAATAAACAAACTCGGATAAGAATGAGATTGGAATAGTTATCTCATACCTTAGGTCCAAGATGCTTCGAACGTATCTGAAACTACTATATAATGATTTAAATAATTTCATTGACTTATTATAAAATTGTATTCATTGTTATGATATCATATATGGTTCACTTATGACATTATATTACCCGTTCTTTTGTAAATTCCATGATAAAATAGCGTTTTGGGTAAAATCATTTTATTTATCATACGTGTTTGGACTTGTTGTTCTTCATATTATTATTACTTATATCATGATTTACATACTTCCAGAATGTAAATCATAATTTATATATAATATTTATTCAATATATATATATATATAATAGATATATAGATGAAATGAAATACACCATTGATAGAGACGGTAGGTCGTACGTACGCATGAAGGTTGTTTTCCTTTCCTTATTGACTTTAATGGAAGCAATTAAATAACATATATATATATATCTCTTTTAGAATTATCATGTCATGTATTTTATTATTATTCATTATGTATACTTTATAATCATTCATGAATGTTTAACATGGAGAATGAATCTAATCGCGTCGTGCAGACGGTAATCTTTACGTACGCATGAGCGATTGTATCATTCCCATATTTATTGAATTGAATTGGAGTTGATGATATAAAATCTCAGAATTATAATGATGTTATAATAACTATATATATTTATTCATTATACCATTATATCTATTTAGGTAAGGTGTTTGTGGAAAAACAGATTACACCACGGTGTAGAGACGATATTTCGTACGTACACACGAGCGGTGATTTCATTTTTTATAGGATGGATAGAATGTGAAAATGGGGTTGTTTCATATTTATAATACCATATAAGTATATTAATGATACTTATCTTATTACATTATAATAAAGCAACTAAATAAGAAAAAGATGAAGAAGAAAGAAACTTGAAAGAATCGGTAGAAGAGATAACCTCTTATTCGACGCACCTCTTTGAAGCTTCCTCTTAAGGCACTAGAGATGGTAATTTGGGGAGGAAAATACCTCTATAATGATTCTAGTAAAGTTTAGAAGGGAATTTGGCAGCATCTTCCTTAGCTTGAATGCTCAATAGTTTGTAAAGTGATGAGAGAGGAGGTGTCCTTTTATAAGGGAAGAGATTGGCACCTTTGGAAAAACATAAAATATTATTTAATAATAAAGTCATTTTTGATTTATAATATCCCCAAATTGATTTATATTAAAGATAAAGTGGGTTTGGGTCAAAATAATCTCAACCAATAAGTTTTAGACATGTTTTGGTTAATATTTTAAACTTATCCTTTAGATTTAATGCTATGTTAAATAATTTATCTTTTACCGTCTCTTCTTATTTTCTTACACTATATGGTTAATAAACATACAATAAAAATCCAATGGAACCCCATGGGGTTCATTATTAATATATATAACCTTATATATATCCTTTTTCCTATCCATACATTTTTAGGAATAGAATAACAAGTTATAATATAATATTTCTTTTAAAAAATATTTTATGTCAAATTTGACAAAATTTTGTAATTAGTTTTTTTAAAAATCATAACAACATGATTAGTTTGAAAAAAATTTATTGAATCAGTAATAAAATGTTATTTTAACCTCTAAAATTATTTTAATTCATATAAAGTCTCAGATTACATTTATTTGGGTATTTATAACATCAATTATGTTATTTTTTCATTAACAAGGTAATCACTGCATCATCATTGTGTCATAAATAAATTAAATTATATAATGTCTATAAATTATAAATAAAATACGATTATGTAAGAAATATGTTTATATTTCTAATTAATATTTATTGTCGAATTTAACTTATTCATAACCCTATATTAAAAATGTTTTAGATATTAAACATTGATTTTAACCCTTTTAACTTTTCTTTAAATAAAATAATAATAAGTGTCCTAATCTAATCCAAGTGGACCTATAGAGTAATATTTTATAATTAGGTTGTTTTTGGTCAAATTAAACTAATACAATTGAATTAGGACATGTGTAATAATAATATCATTTTTACCCTTGATTACCCTCTTTACTTTTAATCGTGGTGTATAAAAGTAAAAAAGTTACTATTCAACAAAAATTATTTCTATCTTATTAAACCAAATATTACTCTTTGATATTAACTGTGTCTCTCAGATTTTTAAAATTCAACTCACAAAAGTAGTAAAATTATGTTTTATGTACAACTACAAATGCTCCAAAGAGGTGGGTAAAAGACGGTGACAAGTTCAATAAAATTTTAAAATATCTAAAATTATTATAAAATGACTCCAATGAATTAGATTGAACTTATATATGTATAATGTATATATTTTGAACTAAAATAAATTTAAATAAAATATATTATTATTTAAATAAAAAGTCAGTTTTTTACCAACAACTAAGGGTTTTCACTATTCATCAAAAATTGAATGTTTTCAGAAGAAACAAAAAATTCACCCTAGGATAATTTTGTTATTCTGAATTCAAAAATGAAGTCCATTTTGAAAGATAAAATTTATAATATATGAAAAAGGTGGGTATTAATATTCATAACAGATATATAAAATTTTAATAACATATTGTTGTTTAGTGAATCTTTGTATTGCGTACAATACATGCTATCCTGGAAGGTCACGATTGCGTGTAACGAAAGCCAAGTCAGAGTTGCATGTATTGAAAGATATATTTTTTGTTGTGTATAATTGAATCCAACAATATTCCATTTATAAATTGAATATATATATATATATACACACACAAACACACACACTCAATGTTGTGTAGAATAACTTCTATCAAATGAACTGGAAATTTTGTGTCACACGATCCAAGATTACTGTTGCTTATACTACAAGCTAATATGGTGTTGCATATAAAGCCAGAAAATATTGGTATAGTATACAACACAGGACATTAAACAAATTAGAAAGATTACTTTCCATAAAATCTCTGGTTCCTACAGTCTTAGTCTCCACATTTCTCTAATTATTATAATTATATTAATTCATCATTTAAATTATTTGAAAAGAAATTAATTTTATCAAACACATAGAATATCATAAACAAATCAAGAAAAAATTTCTAATAACCTTTTGGAAATCCATTACCTGAAATGGTGAATTAAAATTGTTCAAGTGCATACATAATATTTTTTAATCCTATGATCACTAAATATTATCCTCATCATTTAGCAACTATCTGTATTGTAATTTTTATAATAGATTTATTTTATATATTTATGTATTTATATAAATAATATTAATAGAAAATAATTGAAAAAATAATTCATTTTTGAATTATATATGATTTATACAATAATTAATTTTTTATATTCTTGTAGGATTAGCTGTGTTTGAATTTAATCAATCTTATCACTATGTGAATAATATCATCATATTGAGTCACACTAAAAAACAAACATTTTAACACATCATTAAGCACAATAACTAATTTAAATAATTTTAGATCAATAATGCATTGATTGGTTAAATTTAATTAAATAGATTATAGAATAATTTCTCATATTGATTCTTGAATCAAATAAAAATTTATGAGTTTGAATTCACTGAAGAACAATCCTTGAAACAAATAATTTTTTTTAATCACAATATGAATATATCATAAATCATTTTTCTTTTAATTTAGAGATTATTTTCAAATATTTTCAAAAAATATTTATCATTATAAATTCATCAACACTTCAGCGGCATAGTTTATAATTATTTACATATTATAATGTTTATAAACATTAATATATCTCAATGCTTAATTTTTTAATTTATAATTAATTGTAAATATAGTAATATAGTTTTAACTTTTTTCCATAATCATTGAAATTAGAATTACATGAAATATAAGAAGATTTAATGTACCTAAAAATGTATTGTTCATGAACCATTCATACTCTAAGAAAATAATGAAAATCAATGAACCTTATGAGGTAATAGCATTAAGAATTATAAAAATTTTAATCAAATATGCAATGATTTTTTTTAAAAATATTTAAATTATATTTTTTCAATGAATCCTAAAAAGATGTTAGTGTTTATGCATATAATCATTGAAAACCATTCAATGATTTTATGTTTTATTTGTTTCAATTTTGGAGAACTATATGAAATATTTACCTTGTGAAAACTCTTTTTTACCAAATTTTATGACTTCTACATAGATAACTCCAGAGAAATCAAAATAACGTTCCTTGTAAAATCCATAATTTTTTATAATGATCACAGAAAATATTAAATTCCAAAATTGATTGAAAACATATTAAATATTAACAAAACATCCTTAGTCAATAAAACATTACTAAAAGTCATTCTATAAACATCAAATTCAATATCAATATATTCCAATGATTTTTGAAATTTAAAAATAAATATATACTCTATAAAAATTATTCAATAATTCTAATGAATTCTTAAATCTCTATAGTCGTTACTTTATTCTTCCCCCATAATATATTTTATAAACATTATATGTGTTATTTCTTCTTGACACTTTTATTTGTGAAAATATAATCATTATTTACATCACTATTAGACACACGTTCCTTGATAATTTTATATTTGATGAAATGTGTTTTGGTCTAGATAATTGAATACGATTCTTTGATTTAACATGAAATCATTGATTATTACATTAAATACCGAGTGGTCCCTACAAATGACCTTACAATATGCTAAAAGTTCATATATTTATATAACCTTTCTAATATAAATTTTAACATGTAATGTATTTATCCTTAACATTACACAAAGAAACATTTATCAATTTTTTGTACCAACTCACCCAACATCAATTATGGAAGAATGATATACTAGTTGTTGGTTCACTATATGCAACGTATTTTGAATTATATTTATCTATGTATATATATTTTGATGCTTCCACTAGGGAATGATATTATACTTAAGACCCTCACCATGGAACTATCCACTATCCTATTTCATAACATTACTAATTTATAGATCAGGGAAACCATCACAATCATATTTGATGATGTTATCTCCTTGATTAAATGAGTTGATAGGATTCCCACTTTTTTATCAATGGATTCCAACTTAGGGTTTTCTACTATATGTTGGATATCTGTTTCATATTTAATATATATCATATAATCTCATTCCTAGTTCCATATTCTGTAACGCCCCGACCCCAGCTACCCAGAGTCGGTGCATTATTACATAACATTGGCATGATCACAAGAAAGATCAAATCTTGAAAGACCGATTGGTTTAGTATCCTTGGAAACACTAGATATAATCATAAAGTTTTACATTACATTTCAAAGTGAAAAACTACTACAACAACAAAGTCTTCATATCCACACTATTAACCCCTCAAAATATCCCTGCAAGTCATTTAATTTACTTCTTCACTACCTGGGAAAAATAAAACATAGAAAAGGGGTGAGCTCAAATGCCCAGTAAGGATAACAATATAGCGGAACATTCAAAATAATCATAAACATTTAAGGCAATGAATTACTAAAACAAAAGACTTTTAAAATTGAACTTCAACATAGTATGGCAAAAGTAAAATGAAATAATGCCATTTACTTATTCACATGGATGCAATATCAATAACCACTTTCATAATGTTGGAATGCATAATGCCAGACTATCATAACCACATAGCCAAGGCCTCGTGCCAAGACTACAAATAAGATTTTGTCAAGGCCTTGTGCCAAGACACTAGTTTGTCTCATGAGACCTACCGATGCATCGAGGAGCTATAGCGGGCTCCACCCGTCACTTATTAAGTCCAATGCATTCCCATATGAAAAGGTTTAAACATAACATAAACATTCGTATTAAAACTAGCATACGAAATGTCAATAATTTCACCCTAAACTATGAATGGTATAAAAATAGCACATCCATAGTCAAACATATCACAAAACCTTCAATACAATATATAAGTTTTGTATCATAATAAATCAACTTCAAATAATCTTAAAATCCATCAAAGGATGTTGACATAGATGAAATCAAAATTCTTTTTAAAGAAATATCTCCTTTTATTTTGAAATCATTTAAGGTCCATATAAAATAAAACATTTTCTTTGAAAATATTCTTATAAGCTTGTATGGAAAGCTTTGACGATTTTATAACGGCAGAAAATAACCGCACCCGCCGTATAAGTTAAAAAAAACATTCTTACCTCAATTCTGTCGAAAAGGTTAAAAAGGACCTTGTTTTGAAAACGACGGAAAGATTCCTTTATAAACCTCTTATAAAAGTAAAACAAGGGTATAAATGACTTTAACCCATATTCTTGAAAATAGTAAAAAATGTTTTGAAATACATTTCGAAGAAACATGGATGTGGATGATAAAGAGATCCCAGTAGATTATTACGTATAAACAACCTTGGATAATGAAGAGGTTGTAAAGTAAACCCTTACCTTGTACTTTTCCTTGGTTGGGGTAGGTTAACCTCCTCTATAATAGTGAAATAATTGTTACTAAATTATACAAGAATCATATACATTAATATTATATCATATATGATCTTTTAATATTGATTTGATAATAATATCTTAGTATTATCGCCGTTTCGGGTGTTAACTTACTCATTTTCTTTATATGTTTTGTTACATAAGTCATGTTTGTTGTATCTTATTAATATCCAGAATTATATAAAGTCCTTAAACATCATTTTTAAATCATTAAATGATAATTATACTTGAATGGATACGATGGAGAATGAATCTCATCGCGTTCGTGGAGACGGTAGTCCGTACGTACGCACGAACGCTATTTCCATTTAATTTTTATTTTAAAAGAATCGAATCCAAATGATACATAGGTATATTACTATTCCAGTATATTATAATATTTTATATATGTTACTTATGTTCATTAACACCATCCTTTATACGTTCCATGTGTGGTATGAACGAGTCATATCATTTTAAGGGGGCGGTAGTCCGCACTTCCTCAAATGAAATTATCATATGTATATACAACATGAAATGAATAATGGTATGAAATAAAATGGAATTACAGAAGCTTATATATAAAATATATATCATTAATATCATATTTAATTACAGTGCCATCATAATGGCCACCATAGAGGCGGTAAGATGTATTTGAACAATCATCGTTTCGTGAGGCGTTAGTTTGCCATCCAAAGAAACATTATGTTCATCATCCATTAGATGGAGTTGTGTGTATGTGTAGTTTTAATCCTTCTTATAACAACATCCTAGTATATTTAGGATACTGGTGTTGTTACAAAAGAATGTAAATAAAAAGAGTTTGGGGGTTGAAGAAGTAAAATAAATGAAAATAATTTAAGAGAAATCGTTACCTTTAATTTAGGTAACTCACTTTGGTTGGATCCAAAGGACTTGTTGAAATGCTTTCTTCCTAAGGGGAAACTTCAAGGAGGAGGAGAGGGATGTGGGGAGCTTAGTTGGGCAGAGTTTGGACGAACCAAGTGGCTTGAGAGGTGTGAGGAATGAGTAGAAGTGGTCTCCTTTTATAAGGGAGAAGAGGGGCTCTTTAGGAAAGAGTGAAAGTATTACTTTATAATATAATTATATTCGGTTTATAATGGTCCAAAAATCATTGAGGTCGAAGATAAGATGACTAATATTCTAAATAACATCAACCAATAATAATTGGACAGGTTTTAGATAATATTTTAATCATTATAATATTATTTATTTCAATGATTTATTAATGAGGTAAACATTGCATCATTATTGTGTCATTAATAATTTAACTTATTTGATGTATAAAAATTATAAATAAAATATCATCATGTAGGAAATATTTTTATCTTTCTAATTAATATTTATAATCAAAAATCCAACATGTATAACCCTATGTAAAAATTGATCTTCTAAAAGATGTAAGCTTATGCCATTTTTATTTTTATTTTAACTTTATTAATATAATGTCTCCCTACCACATACAAGTGGCTCCAAGGGGTCCCCAAATTGACCCAAGGATGCCCATGGTCGGGTATGTGTCCACCAATAAGGTTAGGATACGTTTTAGGGTAATTTTGTATTATTATAATATTATTTTTTAACCCTTATTTACCGGATTTACCTTTTAACCATGGTAAATAAAATATTTACCACAGTAACTATTCAAAATGTCTAAAAATAAAAGTTACCTATTTACACAATTTGAACATCCTGATTCCAAATATGGAATCCATTTTCCTAAATTCAAAACACAGAAGTGGCAGAAATTAATTTAAAATTAATTCTTGCTGTCAAAACAAAAAGCGTGTTTTTAAGAGATTATAACTATAAAAAGATTGACACTTGTTTATGTTCGGTTTAATTGTAAAATTATGTCCAATGACCAACATTATATTAAATGGTAAAAATATATTCTAAATATACTTTAAAACCACTCAAATTCACAATTTATCACTATTAATTATTTTGATTAAAAAAGTTGTTTTTAATTAAGATTTTGTAATTTTCACTATTCATCAAAATATAAAAGTTATCCGAAAAGTACCAAAATTTCACCCTAGGCTAATTTCGATATTCTGAATCCAAAAATGAAGTCCATTATAAAATATATATGATTTCAAAAAGTAGGTATTACTATTCACAACGGCTAGTTTAATTAGTTGTGGTGTGTGTTAGAACTCGAGGTTGCGTACAACACACGCTATCGCATTATTCGAAGGGAAACGTACCGTAGAAGCTTGGGGTGTTACATTCTCCCCTCCTTCAAATAATTGCGTCCTCGCAATTTCTAGGGTATTACTGCATAAAAAGACTCGGGTGGTTCTTCATCATAAGTTCCTCGGGTTCCTACGTTGCCTCTTCCATCTTATGGTTTCTCCACAAAACTTTTACCAGACGTGTCGTCCGGTTTCTCAGCACTTGTTCTCTCGTATCAAGAATCTTGACGGGCTCTTCGCAATAAGACAGATCGGGTTCCAGTTCTAATTCGTCATAGGTGAGTACATGCGTTGGATCAAGCATGTATTTCCTCAATAGAGATACGTGGAACACATCGTGAACTTTGGAGAGACTTGGCGGCATTACCAATCGGTAAGCTACAACCCCAATTCGTTCTAGAATTTCGAAAGGTCCAATGTACCTGGGACTCAATTTACCTTTCTTACCAGAACGTATGACTCCCTTCCACAGAGATACCTTCAGGAAAACATGATCACCGACTTGAAATTCCAAATCCTTCCTTCGATTATCGGCATAGCTCTTCTGCCTACTTTGAGCTGCTTTGATGTGATTTTGGATTACTTTCACCTTTTCCACCGTTTCCTCCACCAGTTCTGGGCCTACAAGTTTTCTTTCACCAACGTCATCCCAACAGGTTGGTGTACGACATCTCTTTCCGTATAACGCTTCATATGGTGCCATCTGAATACTCGAATGGAAGCTATTGTTATAGGAAAATTCAACCAAAGGTAAATATTGATCCCACATACCCTGAAAGTCAAGTGAGCAAGATCTCAACATGTCTTCTAAGGTTTGAATAGTCCGTTCTGATTGTCCGTCTGTCTGAGGGTGGTAAGCAGTGCTCAAATGAAGTTCAGTATCCAGGGATTTCTGAAGACTTTTCCAGAATCTTGAAGTAAAATGGGGATCACGATCAGAAACAATTGATAAGGGTACTCCATGAATTCTCACAACTTCATTAATATATAGTCTTGCTAGACGTTCCAGGGGTAGATATTCTCTTATAGCAAGAAAATGTGCTGACTTGGTAAGACGATCAACAATAACCCATATTGCATCATTCCTTCTAGGAGTCTTTGGTAGCCCCATGACAAAGTCCATCGTAATATTGTCCCATTTCCACTCCGGTATGGGAAGAGTTTGCATGACTCCTCCAGGCTGTTGCCTTCCAGCTTTCACTTGTTGACAAACCATACATCTTGACACAAAATCTGCAATCTCCCTCTTCATGTTGTCCCACCAAAAATGTTCCTTCAAATCTCTATACATTTTGGTGCTCCCAGGGTGTATAGAGAAATTGGAACTATGAGCATCATCCAGCAATTCCCTTTTTAGATCAGGTAAATCGGGAACACAAAGTCTCTTCCCGAATTTCAAAATCCCATCTTCATACACAAAGTCTCTCAATCTCCCATCATTCACAGCTTTAATCTTCTTCTGAAATTCTTCATCATCGGTCTGAGAACTCTTAATCCTTTCTAGTAAAGATGGTTTGGCAACCATTTGAAAAAGCATTGATGTTTCACCTTCCCTGGTTATTCCCATGTCCATCTTCACTAGATCCATGAAAATTGGATCCCTTTCAATTCTCATCATGTTCAAAACTCCATGGTCTTTTCTGCTCAAAGCATCTTCCACCTTGTTTGCTTTCCCCGGGTGGTAGTGTATCGTACAATCATAATACTTGAGTAATTCAAGCCATCTCCTTTGCCTCAAGTTGAGTTCTTTTTGTGAGAAAATATACTTCAAACTCTTGTGATCAGTATAAATCTCACATTTTTCCCCATAGAGGTAGTGCGTCCATATCTTCAAAGCAAAGATCACAACTGCTAACTCAAGATCATGAGTAGGATAGTTTTGTTCATGAATTTTCAACTGTCGTGATGCATAGGCAATAACTCTATCATTCTGCATAAGGACACAGCCAAGTCCCTTCTTTGATGCATCACTATAAATAACGAACCCATCATTCCCCGATGGTAGAGTCAATATAGGAGCATTGACTAATCTTCTCTTCAGTTCTTCGAAACATTCTTCACACTCTTTTGTCCAAAAAAATTTAACCCCTTTACGTGTGAGCTTCGTTAATGGGTTATCCAATCGGGCAAAATTCTGGACGAAACATCGATAATAACCTGCCAAACCAATAAAACTACGTACCTCAGTTATACTCGTAGGTGCTGGCCATTCTTGGATTGCCTTGGTCTTAGAAGGATCAACAGAGATTCCATCTTTAGAGACAATATGGCCAAGAAAAGAAATCTCCTGAAGCCAGAATTCACACTTGCTAAACTTCCCATATAATTCATGCCTCCTCAGGGTCTTCAAGATAATGCGCAAGTGATTTTCATGATCTTCATAGGTTTTGGAGTATACCAAGATATCATCAATAAATACCACCACAAATTCATCGAGATACTCCTTGAAAACTCTATTCATCAGATCCATGAATACAGAGGGTGCATTAGTCAATCCAAACGGCATTACAGTAAACTCGTAATGCTCGTACCTGGTTCGAAATGCTGTTTTCGGAATGTCTTCCTTCTTCACACACAACTGATGGTATCCAGATCGAAGGTCAATCTTTGAAAAGTATTGAGCTCCATGCAGTTGGTCAAATAAATCATCAATACGAGGTAGGGGATACTTGTTCTTTATCATTATAGCATTGATCTCCCTATAGTCGATACATAACCTCATAGATCCATCTTTCTTTTTAACAAAAAGAACAGGGGCTCCCCATGGAGAAACACTAGGGCTAATAAATCCCTTATTACTCAGTTCCTCTAGTTGTTTCTTTAGTTCGACTAATTATACAGTGGCCATTCTATAAGGGGTCTTCGATATAGGCCTTGATCCAGGAATCAAATCAATAGAAAACTCAACTTCTCGTTCTGGAGGATGTCCAGGTAAATATTCCGGAAATACATCTACAAATTCTTTCACAACAGGTACATCCTCTATTTGAACATTCCTTTCCTCACCGACAGTTATTTCATTCTCTTCCTCCCCAATAATTGAATTAAGTTGAGCTACTGGGGGTGGATCTAAATAAGAATTAGGTGGTGACGATTCTGCTCTAAAAATAAGGTGCTCCTTATCATTATCATCAAGAATCGTAACCTCTTTCTTCTTACAATAAATCTTTGCATCATAGTCCGAAAGCCAGTCCATACCGAGGATTATATCAAACTCAATCATAGGTATGACGATGAAATCAGCAGATAAAGAAAATTTATGTGCTCTAATGGGGACTGATTCACAAAACATTGTCGCAATGATACTTCCCTTAGGAGTTTTAACTGACAACTCCCTTATTAAATCAAATTGGAAATATCTAATTTTCTTAGCAAACTGCGAAGATATGAAACAATGCGATGATCCAGAATCAAATAATGCATTTTCTAAACTTGAGGAAACCATTAAATTACCTGCTACCATGTCTTTCGGAGCTTCTACCTCAGCAGTAGTGATAGCATAAGCCTGGCCTTGATCCCTTGGCCTTTTCTGAGGTATGTTCTCCTGACGCTTAGGACATGCATTTTCATAATGCCCCATCTCCCTGCAATTGTAGCACTGAACGTTGGTAGCTTCCTTCTTCCCCTTGCAATCATGAGCTTGGTGGACTTTTTCACCACACTTGTAACAGACTCCCATTCCCTTCAAGCAAGTACAAGGATGTTTCTTCCCACATTTACCACAATATGGATATTCAACCCTTCCATTCGTCCCCTTATTTCCATTCCCAGATTGATCAGCAGGTCTCTTCTTCTCTTGCTTTGCTTTAAAGTCATAAGACTTAGAGAATTCCTTTTCGGTCTTGATAGCACATGAGACAATGTCTTCGTACGATGAAAAGGATTGTGAGACTAATGCTCGACGGAGAAATGGTTTTAACCAATCAAAGAAACGATCAATCTTACTTCTTGGGTTATGAATATAATCACCAGCGTACCTCGCTAACCTTGTAAAGTTAGCCTCATACATTGTGACATTCTCATCCTCCTTTTGTCTCAGACTCAGAAATTGCCTTTCCATATCTGCTCGATGGTCGCGAGGGAAGTATTTTTCTAAAAACAGATCTTTGAACTCCCTCCATTCCATATTTGATACTTCATCATCTTCCTTCATGTTCTGAATCAATGACCACCATTGATCAGCATCTCCAGTGTGGCGGTAAACTTCCATGATAACTTTTTCCCTTTCACTGCTCCCCAAAGCCTGAAATATTTTCTCTAGGGAATTTATCCATTGCTCAGCTACTAAGGGATTTGTATTCCCATTGAACGTTGGTGGTTGTTGCCTCATGAATCGATCTAACATTGATCCTCCACGCTGCGGATCAGGGTGCTCCATACGGGTAAGGTTATTATTCATAACCTGAGTAAGTTGTCCCAGTATGGTGATTAGCTGATCGGCACCAGTTGCATCACCAGCCCCACTATAATTATCTTGAGCAGGAGGGCAATCCCTACATGGAGTGCGCGCATTGATACGGTTTCCATTTCTTCCACTAGGCGTCATTTCTAAACAATGGCATAAACTAGATCAGTTTATGAATCAAAATACATAATCCCATACTTATAAAACACCTATTATAAATTGAACTATTTATGGATATAATCCATAATAATAAAAATGTTTTCTTTGAGGAAGTATATACTCATAAACCCTTCATAATGATTTGTAAAGATAGTGAGAGTTATACTAAGCATATCCCCCGGGAGTGTCGTAACCAAGAGTGCAGCAAGGCCCATTGTCGTGCACCAGTTCCCGTTCGACCCTAGCTCAAAGCGGTGTTTTCGGGTTTTACCCCTAGGTACATCTGTGCCAGAGCCGCCTCTACCTGCTCGTATCCAGAGAGGGATGTATTGCTCGGAAAAATCACAAAATCTCTACAATACCAAAATTCTAGGAAGTTCTTCTATACTAATCCTCAAAGTTCATCTTAGGTCTACGTGCTCTAATCAGAGTTTATCTAAATCTAGCTTCCAAGGTTTGTACTAAACTTCCTCTGATACCAACTGTAACGCCCCGACCCCAGCTACCCAGAGTCGGTGCATTATTAAATATCATTGGCATGATCACAAGAAAGATCAAATCTCGAAAGACCGATTGGTTTAGTAGCCTTGGAAACACTAGATATAATCATAAAGTTTTACATTACATTTCAAAGTGAAAAACTACTACAACAACAAAGTCTTCATATCCACACTATTTACCCCTCATAATATCCCTGCAAGTCATTCATAATTTACTTCTTCACTACCTGGGAAAAATAAAACATAGAAAAGGGGTGAGCTCAAATGCCCAGTAAGGATAACAATATAGAGGAACATTCAAAATAATCATAAACATTTAAGGAAATGAATTACTAAAACAAAAGCCTTTTAAAATTGAACTTCAACATAGTATGGCAAAAGTAAAATGAAATAATGCCATTTACTTATTCACATGGATGCAATATCAATAACCACTTTCATAATGTTGGAATGCATAATGCCAGACTGTCATAACCACATAGCCAAGGCCTCGTGCCGAGACTACAAATAAGATTTTGTCAATGCCTTGTTCCAAGACACTAGTTTGTCTCATGAGACCTACCGATGCATCGAGGAGCTATAGAGGGCTCCACCCGTCACTTATTAAGTCCAATGCATTCCCATATGAAAAGGTTTAAACATAACATAAACATTCGTATTAAAACTAGCATACGAAATGTCAATAATTTCACCCTAAACTATGAATGGTATAAAAATAGCACATCCATAGTCAAACATATCACAAAACCTTCAATACAATATATAAGTTTTGTATCATAATAAATCAACTTCAAATAATCTTAAAATCCATCAAAGGATGTTGACATAGATGAAATCAAAATTCTTTTTAAAGAAATATCTCCTTTTATTTTGAAATCATTTAAGGTCCATATAAAATAAAACATTTTCTTTGAAAATATTCTTATAAGCTTGTATGGAAAGCTTCGACGATTTTATAACGGCCGAAAATAACCGCACCCGCCGTATAAGTTAAAAAAACATTCTTACCTCAATTCTGTCGAAAAGGTTAAAAAGGACCTTGTTTTGAAAACGACGGAAAGATTCCTTTATAAACCTCTTATAAAAGTCAAACAAGGGTATAAATGACTTTAACCCATATTCTTGAAAATAGTAAAAAATGTTTTGAAATACATTTCGAAGAAACATGGATGTGGATGATAAAGAGATCCCAGTAGATTATTACGTATAAACAACCTTGGATAATGAAGAGGTTGTAAAGTAAACCCTTACCTTGTACTTTTCCTTGGTTGGGGTAGGTTAACCTCCTGTATAATAGTAAAATAATTGTTACTAAATTATATAAGAATCATATACATTAATATTATATCATATATGATCTTTTAATATTGATTTGATAATAATATCTTAGTATTATCGCCGTTTCGGGTGTTAACTTACTCATTTTCTTTATATGTTTTGTTACATAAGTCATGTTTGTTGTATCTTATTCATATCCAGAATGATATCAAGTCCTTAAACATCATTTTTAAATCATTAAATGATAATTATACTTGAATGGATACGATGGAGAATGAATCTCATCGCGTTCGTGGAGACGGTAGTCCGTACGTACGCACGAACGCTATTTCCATTTAATTTTTATTTTAAAAGAATCGAATCCAAATGATACATAGGTATATTACTATTCCAGTATAATATAATATTTTATATATGTTACTTAAGTTCATTAACACCATCCTTTATACGTTCCATGTGTGGTATGAACGAGTCATATCATTTTAAGGGGGCGGTAGTCCGCACTTCCTCAAATGAAATTATCGTATGTATATACAACATGAAACGAATAATGGTATGAAATAAAATGGAATTACAGAAGCTTATATATAAAATATATTTCATTAATATAATATTTAATTACAGTGCCATCATAATGGCCACCATGAGAGGCGGTAAGATGTATTTGAACAATCATCGTTTCGTGAGGCGTTAGTTTGCCATCCACAGAAACATTATGTTCATCATCCATTAGATGGAGTTGTGTGTATGTGTAGTTTTAATCCTTCTTATAACAACATCCTAGTATATTGAGGATACTGGTGTTGTTACAAAAGAAAGGTCATAAAAAGAGTTTGGGGGTTGAAGAAGCAAAATAAATGAAAATAATTTAAGAGAAATCGTTACCTTTAATTTAGGTAACTCACTTTGGTTGGATCCAAAGGACTTGTTGAAATGCTTTCTGCCTAAGGGGAAACTTCAAGGAGGAGGAGAGGGATGTGGGGAGCTTAGTTGGGCAGAGTTTTGACGAGCCAAGTGGCTTGAGAGGTGTGAGAAATGAGTAGAAGTTGTCTCCTTTTATAAGGGAGAAGAGGGGCTCTTTAGGAAAGAGTGAAAGTATTACTTTATAATATAATTATATTCGGTTTATAATGGTCCAAAAATCATTTAGGTCGAAGATAAGATGACTAATATTCTAAATAACATCAACCAATAATAATTGGACAGGTTTTAGATAATATTTTAATCATTATAATATTATTTATTTCAATGATTTATTAATGAGGTAAACATTGCATCATTATTGTGTCATTAATAATTTAACTTATTTGATGTATAAAAATTATAAATAAAATATAATCATGTAGGAAATCTTTTTATCTTTCTAATGAATATTTATAATCGAAAATCCAACATGTATAACCCTATGTAAAAATTGTTCTTCTAAAAGATGTAAGCTTATGCCATTTTTATTTTTATTTGAACTTTATTAATATAATGTGTCCCTACGACATACAAGTGGCTCCAAGGGGTCCCCAAATTGACCCACGGATGCCCATGGTCGGGTATGTGTCCACCAATAAGGTTAGGACACGTTTTAGGGTAATTTTATATTATTATAATATTATTTTTTAACCCTTATTTACCGGATTTACCTTTTAACCATGGTAAATAAAATATTTACCACAGTAACTATTCAAAATGTCTAAAAATAAAAGTTACCTATTTACACAATTTGAACATCCTGATTCCAAATATGGAATCCATTTTCCTAAATTCAAAACACAGAAGTGGCAGAAATTAATTTAAAATTAATTCCCGCTGTCAAAACAAAAAGCGTGTTTTTAAGAGATTATAACTATAAAAAGATTGACACTTGTTTATGTTCGGTTTAATTGTAAAATTATGTCCAATGACCAACATTATATTAAATGGTAAAAATATATTCTAAATATACTTTAAAACCACTCAAATTCACAATTTATCACTATTAATTATTTTGATTAAAAAAGTTGTTTTTAATTAAAATTTAGTAATTTTCACTATTCATCAAAATATAAAAGTTATCCGAAAAGTACCAAAATTTCACCCTAGGCTAATTTCGATATTCTGAATCCAAAAATGAAGTCCATTATAAAATATATATGATTTCAAAAAGTAGGTATTACTATTCACAACGGCTAGTTTAATTAGTTGTGGTGTGTGTTAGAACTCGAGGTTGCGTACAACACACGCTATCGCATTATTCGAAGGGAAACGTACCGTAGAAGCTTGGGGTGTTACATATTCTCATTGACATTGGTTAGTTATGTATCATTCTACAATGATAGGGAAACTACATGAGGTTATATCTCTTAACTACATTGGGAATGTTGGGAATCGGTACAAATTATTCCATAATTATGATTATAAGGGAATATTATGCTCTTGAATTAAGGAGAATTGGGAGTAGAATTTGAGGAATATATGTATTTATCCCAGATACTTATATTCAGTGCCAAAAGAATAAAATAATTATCTCCTTTGGCATCACATATTAAACACCCAAGCCAGATCATGTTTCTGTTTGTGTTTATGGTTCTTATCACACGTGTCATGTATTTCAAGCCATAAAAGGATTCCAAGGATCATCACAAAACATAATATATTTCTCATCATGACTAGTATGAAATTTGTCTCATCAAAAAATGAAAGTGTGCAGATATACTATGATCATCATAAAGGGGAATTAATATGCTTGTCATATAAGTCATCTCATGTTCATCACATGAAGAATAAACATTCGATAATCACTTTAGTGGGGTTGAAGAGATCAAATTCTCATCGTATATTTTTTATTCTCACCACCTAATTCATAACATGCTCTTTATTTGTGGTAGAAAATGAGGGTTTTCACATGATTAGTGGATATTATATTATATCATCATGACATATCCTTCATAGGAGGATCACCTATGTCACCAAATCTTCACCACATAGGGATAGGGTTATAATGAAAGATGTCAGGACCCTACCAAAACACTCATCACATAATGCAAAATCAAATTGTTATATCTATGTGAATGCACTCATGGATTATAGTATAGTAGGAGAATCAAAAATATTTTAATTATAGTAGAGGGATTATCCCCTTATAATCTTGTAACAAATTTTTCCATAAAATTTTAAAATAAATTAAAAAATCAAAGTGTAGAGGAAATTTAGATTATGGTACATTCAGTATAATCCAAAAAGATGATTTGGCATTAGATTTTCATGATCCTTGGGTAGCATGAAATGTAAAATGGATTCTAGATTGGGATATGCTAAACTAACCTCTATATTTCCACAAAAAAAAATCATTTGTATGCTCTTTGGGAAAATAGTATGTTATGATTGGTCCACATATAAGAATCATGCATACAATATTTTTAGAGATGGATCAAAATATTTTTTTGTTTTATTTTATATTTTATGACCAGCTGATAGGACAATAACATGATGATTAATGTCAATTGCTAAGATAAAATGTCTCATAAAGGTATTGATAAAATGGGAAGTTATTAGGATTATTTCTGAAAGATACTGATGGGATTTTATGACCATATCATGCTTGTAACATGAGAAATATCATGAACATCAAATAAGGCATCTCAATTTTTTTATGCTTGGTATCCCACGCTAATCACGTAGATTATTATTGTAGTTTAACATTTTGTGATGAGGATTATTTCATGTAGTTTAACATTGCATGATTTGGTTGTTATGCTAATAAAGTTACATTATTTAAGTGTTAATGTTATTGGGGATTATGTGAATGTCTTCCCATGTGCTACTACTGTGTAATAAATGCATCTTTCTGGATTATAAGAGGTTACTTCCTAGGGAAGGCTTAGAATAAATGAACATATGAATGTGGCATAAAAAATTAATCTACCTATGTTTTGTTATGGATAAGTGATATTATGTGGAGGTATTACACCATAATTATTCTCAAGTGTTTCTAAAGTAAAATGAAGGAATATGAGCATAATACATGAGTGTGTTAATCGGGTGAGGTTAAAGAGCAATAAAGGTGTCTGTGGGGATAATGTGAGTGTGCATACTAGGTGCTACTAAGGGTTAGTGAAAATTAGTATAGGTCTTACATGAGTCTTCTTCTATATAAAATCTATATATTAATGTAGATATGAGTTTGGTTTATGTGAGTGTGTTGCTTGGTATAGTGGGGAAATCATAGGATCCAAAAAGGAGCTACAGTATGCTTGAAATCTAGTGTTTTTCAAATAGGTTTTCCTATGTTTCATTATAGAAGGAATCTGAACACATGTTATTTAGTTTCACTAATTTATAATTGTTTTTCCTTTTTGAGACTTGTGATAAGGACCATTGTTGTGTGTTTTAAGTATATGAATCTATGAGCAAATAGTTTTTCATTAAAATGCATTCATCCATGATACATGTACTAAAAAATTCTGTTCATGAAACATGGACTACGAGGGACATATCATGATCTTCTCAAGAGAAATCTTATAATTGTCACACAAGTAATCACATTATTTTATCATGTGGAATACTACAATCATTACATTAATAATACTATAGTTTAACATCATGTAGGGAGGTCTAGTTGGTGGAAGATTCCTATAAATAGCTGGTTTGTGTATTAAACCAATGTGGCCCATTTTTTTTCAACCCATTAGTATAATGGAAATTAGAAATACCTTAAGGAGTATTTTAATATAAGATTTTGAATGAAACCTTGTTAGTATCTTAAATCATTGAAAAATAAAGGAACATAAATGAATATATTGACTCAAAGTATTTTAGAGAGTGAAATAGGTTATCTTGACTCATTATATCATACTGTGCGAACAATGGGGTTATACATGTCATAACAGAAATTTCCCTTACCTAACTCATAAAGCTTATATAATGGCTGTTAATTTTTCATGGGGATTAGTAATGTTGGTGAAGTGATTGTGTCCGAGGTATGAGACTATGAACATAATATTGTACAAATAGGGGGTGTGTGTAAAATCCCAAGTAAGTAATGAATAATAGATATTTTTATCTATGTATATTAATGATTAAGATAGTGTTTTAGAGGCTTAAAATGAAAATAAATCCAATCTTAAGCATGTAATACACTAATATTCTTAAAAGATTGTTTTACTGCCATATGATGGAAAAACCCTTTTTAAATATATCTTTTTACAATTTTATAAACAATTTTTTTCAAAATAAACTTATTATTTATGATAGGGACATCAAAATTTACTTTATGTGAATTTTTGGAATTTTTCTGACAATGTTAATTTTTTTAATGAATAGTGAAAAATACTGCATTTTACATCAATACTTCTTTTTAATCTAATATATTCATATGATTAGATTATCTTTTGAATTGGTCTTAATGTGTAAAATGAATATATTTTTACCATTTAATCCAACGGTGGTCATTGGAATAAATTTCACTTTGAAATTGGACTTAAACTAGTGTCATTCTTTTGATACTTATTGTTTCATAAAAACACGCTAGTTGTCATGATAGCGGGAATTAATTATTAAATTAATTAATGTGACTTATATGTTTTGAATTTTTTAAAATATACTTCATTTTTGAATTCGGAATATCAAATATAGCTTAGGGTGAATTTTTGGTAATTTTCTGAAAAACTTCAATTTTTGATGAATAGTGAAACCACTAAGTGGTACTTATAAAGACTGATTTTCCGTTTAAATGAAATTTTTCCATAATTTTGTTTTGAATTTCAAAAATCCGACATACATGGTTGTTATTAAGAAGTAAAATGTAGTTTAATGAGATTAAAATAATTTTTTGGTGAATAGTAACTTATTAAGTTCTTAATCGCGATTAGTGGTAATTAGTGTAGTTTAAGGTAAAAATAATGCTTTAATAAAATAAGATGAGCTTGACACATGTCCTACCTTCATTGGTTGAGTCATGGACGACCACGACAAGCCATGGGTCAACTTGGGGACCCCATGGATCCACTTTGGTTGGGAAATGACATAAATTACTTTTTATTTAATGTAAAAGTAAAAATGACAAAAACATAATATCTTTTATGAAAACAATTTATACATGGGGTTATAAAGATCAGATTGTTGATTATAAATAATAATTGGAAATATAAAAAGATTTCCTACATCATAGTATTTGTTTTATAATTTGTAGACATTAAATAAATTAAATTATTTATGACATAATAATGATGCAACGATGACATCATTATTTGACGATTTAAATAAAATGGAAAGATAATGTAAAATCTATGAACTACAAATGTCCAAAACCAATTGGATGAATGGATTTAGAACCCTTATCACCTTATCCAAGAATTATATCAATTTGGGACCTTTTAAAACCGAAACACATTTTCAAATAAAGTAATATTTCTTTACTTTCCAAAAGTGCCACTCCTCTCCTCTTATAAAAGGCCCCCACCTCTACCTCATTTCACACACTACTCAAGCCTTTGGCAGGGCCTACACCTGACCCTTTACTCTCTCCACATCCTTCTTTTCATCCTAGAGGATTCACTTTGGGCAGAATCCTTTCAAAGGAATCCTTTAGGCTCAAATCAAAAGGAGTTACACTTTTAAAGGTAATTCATTCTCTCATGTTCATTTGTTTTATTTTGCTTCTCCAACCCCCTAAACTCTTTTTATTTACTTCTTTTGTAACAAAACCAGTATCTTAAATATACTAGTATGTTGTTATAAGATTTATTTGAGCTACACTCTCACACAACTACATCAAATGGTTAAAGAACATACGGTTTCCGTGGATGGCGAAATTCTGCCTCCCGAAACGATGATTGTTCAATACTCATTTAACACCTTAAAAGGTGGCCATTATGATGTCACTATTTTTATATATGATATATAATATGTTTATGTTTTACTTAATCTTCTGTTTTTTTCATTTTGGGCATACCTTTATGGTTTCCATTATGGGTAAACACGATATCTTCATTTTAGGAAGTGCGGACTACCGCCCCCTGAAAGTGATTTGATTCGTTAATACCATATGTGGGATGTGTAAAGGATAAATTTAATGATATTATATATGTTATTATACTGGAATTATAATATACTCTTATATAATTATGATTCCATTCCAGAAAATACGAAATAGAAATGGAAGTAGCGTTCATGCGTACGTACGACTTACCGTCTCCATGAACGGTGCATTTCATTTCTTACCTCTAAATGTGATGTAATATTATAAATACATTCATATGCTGAATATATATGATATATATGTCATCCAAATCATTAATATCATTCTGGATATAATGAACCTTTGACCAAATTAACAACATGTAAGTGTAAGAAGTCTATTTTTGACTTAAGAACCAAATACCGACAAAATGAACACTATTAACTTAAATGATTACATGATGTTCATAACATGGTATAAAAGGAATAATGAACTTGAAAAAGGTTCATAAGCAAGTAGAGATTTACTCAATTTTATTATTCAGGAGATTAAAGAACGGTCGGGTCAAGTCGGATACGATGTATGGGACATCGTCTCAATCTCCTTTCATTGAGGCATATTTTATTTTATACACAACTTTCTTTTATACGGTGTATAAACCCATTTGACTTTTATGTTTATTCAAAAGGAATATTTTTTATACGAAGAATTTACTAAACGACAAAAGAGAATGTTTTTGACGTACGTATGCGGCGACAACGACTTCTCCGTCGTCGTGACCGTTATTTGAGTTTCGGCTTCCTCTACAAGCCATACCTTCTTTTTAAAATAAAAAAAATACCATGTTTTACTATTCTTTTATTTTGGTATTGAAAATGGTTTTCACAATGTTTTTGTGTTGTATTTATATCTTGTGATTGAAATGTGGAAATGTTATGTTTCTTTTATGCATGTTTTATGTGATACGATTATGTTATGGTTCTTGGGCATTATTATGAAGACGGGTGGTTCCGTGATAAACTAAGGGCGGGTGAGCCCGATATAGATCTCCAATGCATTGGGTAATGCGAAGGAGTGAAATGTTAAGGTTTCTCCGAATAGATTTAGGGAATATATTGTGATGGGTATTCCAAACGTAACCAAGAGGGTTACTCCCTACGTAAGAATGTTATGAATGCCTCAAGTTACCTTTATATCTTATGATTTCTATGATTTATTCATGATTTTATGAGGTATGTTAAAGTGCCTATGTTTTATGGGTAAAGTATGATTTCATTATTATGTATATATGAAATCATGTTTCCTTTCCATGTTATTATAACCCATACTGAGCTTTTTATGCTCATCCCAAGTTTTTTTGAAATGTTTTTCACAGGTCAAGGGAAAGGTACACGATATGATGATAGTGTCAAGGAAGTGTCAAGAAATAATCCATGTTTTATTTTAAATGTGTTTCCATTTATGGGAATGAAGAATTATATCGTTATGTAACCACTTTGTTTATATGTGAAATGTAATGCAAGTTTTATGATCTAATTCTCTAAAACTCTAAACCCGAAAAGATCCTCAATGTGTAATCTTGTAATAACTCATGATTAAGTAAGGTTTATGGCTGGGACCTTATAGTTGGTATTAGTGGTCGGTTTAGATAACTTTAGGAGTTATAATTCTATTAAATTATTATCCAAAAAAATTTCTTTGAAATTATATAGCATTTGAAGATTACCATGTTACTTCATATAAGAAATGTTTGTTCAGAATGGTTTTCCGCATAGGAAACAGGGAAGCAGTGCTATGAAGGCATACATAAGGAAATAACCTTCCGAATCAACATCCAGAAATGGTCGGAATTGGAACTGAATAGTTTTTTTCAGTGATGGCACAGTTGACTCAAGTGATAAATGGTGGTGGTATCCATGCACGAGATCAGCCAGATCAACTGCAGAGAAACATGTCAGTGGTGGAACATTTCATGAGGCAACATCCCCCGTCATTCAGAGGATCATCTGACCCTGTGCTAGCTGAGGAGTGGATTAAAGCACTGGAGAAGATTTTTGATGTCATGGGGTGTTCAGACAATCAAAAGGTTAGTCTTACTATTTACCGTTTGGAGGGTGAAGCAGATCAGTGGTGGTCTATGGTTAAAAATATCAGGGACGCCGATGAGATTGATGCTCTTGACTAGGATGAATTCAAAGGTATGTTTCTTGAGAAGTATTTTCCTAAGGCTGTTCGACTTAGGATGGAAAATAAATTCTTGGAATTGATGCAAGAGGAAGACTCAGTGGCTGCCTATGAAGAAAGGTTCACTCGATTGGAAAGGCATGCTCCAAATTTTATCCGAGACCTTTATAGTAAAATCAATCGTTTTTACTTAGGATTAAAGTCAAAATATCAAAGGGCATTATCTTCTCATGAGTTTAAAAGTTATGAAAAGCTTGTTTGATGTGTTGAGAAGGTGGAAATGGAGTTTTCCGATGAACAAGTGTTCTATAACAACCAGCAAAAGAAGAGACCGAGGTGGCAGGAGAAAGGTAAGAATTCGTCAAAAAAGTCTGATGGTAAGAGAACTAAGTTTCCAGTTTGTGATAAATGTGGAAAAAGGCATGCTGGGGAATGTCTTCTGAATTCTGGAAAGTGCTACCGATGTGGTAAGTTGAGACATAAGGATCGTGATTGCACTAAAAAGGATCAAGGTAAAGGTAAGAACAAATTTTATTCACAGTTAGTGAAATGTTATAAGTGCAATGAGATGGGTCACTATGCAAACGAGTGTCCGACAAAGAGCTTGAGTGATGGGAAGCAGTTAGACTACAAGCATAAAGGGGTGGTTAAATCCTCTGCAACTACTTTAGCAGATGTCAGGCCATCAAATGAAGTTGTTTCAGGTACTTTGTTTGTTTTTTCAGATTATGCCAGTGTGTTGTTTGATTCGGGGTCTACACATTCTTTCATCTCTGAAACCTTTTCTAGTAAAATGGGAATACCATCCAAGAAATGACTCCTGAACTTTTGGTAAAAACACATGGGGGAAATGTTGAGGCGAAAAGAATTTATAAGAATCTTCCTATCCTTATCTGTGGAAAGAACCTACTTGCAAACCTTATTGTTCTACCTCTAGTAGAGTTTGATGTTATCCTGGGTATGGATTGGATCTCTATTTACCATGCTAAGATTGACTGTATAGCTAAAGGAGTTTATTTTCAGAAATACTTTTAGTTTGTTTACAGGAATGAACCCTTAGTTTTGATAACATATCAAGAGGCCGAGAAACTTGTAAAAGATGGAAATGAATGTTACCTTGCACACGTCGTTGAAAATAAAGGAACTGTTCAGATTAATGATGTTCCAGTGGTAAATGAGTATCCTAATGTTTTTCCTGATGAGTTTCCTGGATTAATACCAGATCGGGAAGTTGAGTTTACTGTTGACTTAGTTCCTGATGCTAAGCCAATTTCAAAAAAACCCCCTTATCGAATGTCACAAATTGAACTTTTAGAGTTGAAGGAGCAATTGGAAGATTTATTAGAAAAAGGTTTCATTAGACCTATAACATCACCATGGGGTGCTCCTGTTTTATTTGTTAAAAAGATATATGGTTCTATGAGACTTTTCATTGATTATAGAGCCTTGAATAATATCAATGTTAAGAACAAATATCCTTTGCCTCAGATCAATGATTTGTTTGATCAGCTTCAGGGAGCTCAGTTTTTTCAAAGATTGACCTAAGATCGGGGTACCATCAGCTGAAGGTAAATGAGGCAGATATTCCGAAGACCGCGTTCCATACGAGATATGGCCATTATGAATTTGGAGTAACGCCTTTTGGGCTAACCAATGCACCTTCTATATTCATGGACTTAATGAATTGAATTTTCCATGAGTTCTTGGATAATTTTGTGGTGGATTTTATTGATGATATTTTGGTGTTTTATAAAAGTAAAGAGGAGCATGAAAGACATTTAAGGGTTATTTTTCAAACCATAAAAGAAAAGAAACTGTATGGGAAATTCAGCAAGTGTGAGTTTTTATTGCAACAAATTTCTTTCCTTGGTCACATTGTTTCTAAAGATGGAATAACTATTGTTCCTGCAAAAACAAAAGTTGTGGAAGAATGGCCAAGACCCACAAATGTAACCGAGATTCGTAGATTCCTTGGTTTGGCGGGCTATTACCGAAGGTTTGTTAGAAATTTTTCACGGTTATCTATTCCAATGACTAAGCTAACTCGGAAGGGTGTTAAGTTTATCTGGACAAAAGAATGTGATGATTGTTTTCAGGAATTGAAAAGAAGATTGGTGAATGCTCCAGTTTTGGCACTACCTTACAGGAATGGTGAGTTTTTTATATAAAGTGATGCTACATTGAAAGGACATGGTTGCGTCCTAATGCAGAATGATAAGGTAATTGCTTATGCTTCACGACAGTTGAAAACTCATGAGGTAAATTACCCTACACATGATTTGGAATTAGCTGCTGTTGTTTTTGCTTTAAAAATTTGGAGGCATCATTTGTATGGAGTAATGTTTGAAATATATACCGATCACAAAAGTTTAAAGTATATATTCACTGAGAAAGAGTTAAACATGAGATAGAGGAGATGGCTAGAATTAATCAAGGATTATGATTGTACAATTCATTACCATCTGGGAAAAGAAAATAAAGTGGCTGATGCTTTGAGTCGAAAAAGTAATGCTTCATTAACAATGTTGCGTTTGGAACGTGATCCTTTGGTTAAGGATTTGATGAACATTGGCATAGAAGTTGTTGGTGCAGGAAGTCCTTCTGTTTTGTTTCAGGTATCAGTGAGATCATCTCTATCAGATAGAATCAAGCAAGCATAGAAGCAAGACAGTGAGTTGAAGAAAAAGGTAGAGCTGGTTCAGAAAGGTAAGTTTCCTGAATTCAACATTGATAATGATTGTCTTTTGAGATTTGGGAAGAGATTGTGTGTGCCTTGTGATTCACAGTTGAAGAGAGAGTTGTTATGTGAAGCTCATAGTTCTCCGTTTTCAGTTCATCCGGGCAGTATTAAGATGTATAGAGATCTGTGGGAGTATTACTGGTGGGATGGAATGAAAAGAGATATTGCTGATTTTTCTGTGAAGTGTTTGACATGTCAACAGGTTAAAGCAGATCGACAGTTACCGAAAGGGATGCTTAAGCCTTTACCAGTGCCAGAGTGCAAATGGGAGAATATATCCATGGACTTTGTTGTTGGATTACCGAAGACATCTCGAGGTAATAATGCAATCTGTGTTATTGTTGATCGCTTGACCAAATCCGCTCATTTCCTTGCTATACAAGATACTTTTTCTCTTGATCAACTTTCCCGTTTGTATCTTAAAGAGATAGTCAGGTTAAATGGAGTTCCTCTCTCCATTGTATCGGATCGTGATTCCAGGTTTACTTCTAAATTTTGGAAAGGCCTTCAGAAGTCGTTGGGTACTGAATTAAATTTTAGTACATCTTTTCATCCTCAATCAGATGGGCAGTCAGAACGAACAATCCAGACATTGGAGGATATGCTACGAGTTTGTTCGATGGATTATCAGGGAAGTTCGGACCAACATATTTCTTTGGTTGAATTTTCATATAATAACAGTTTTCATTCCAGTATACAGATGGCACCATTTCAGGCATTATATGGGAAGCGGTGTCGAACTCCAGCTTTCTGGGATGAAGTGGGTGAAAGAAAGTTGATGGGACCAGAATTGGTAGAAGATATGGCAGAAAAAGTTCAGCTGATTCAGAAACACATGAGAACAGCTCAGAGCAGGCAGAAGAGTTATGTGGATAACCGGAGGAAGGATCTATCTTTCGAGGTAGGTGATCATGTTTTTCTCAAGGTTTCTCCTAGGAAAAGTGTGATGAGATTTGGTTAGAAAGGAAAGTTGAGTCCAAGGTTCATTGGACCATACGAAATTCTGGAGAGAGTTGGATCAGTTGCATACCGAGTGGCTTTACCTCCGAGTTTATCTCAGGTACACAATGTTTTTCACGTTTCGATGTTGAGAAAGTATATGCCAGATCCATCTCATGTTTTGAGTCCAGAGGTAGTTCAGCTGGAAGAGAACCTATCTTATGAGGAACAACCGGTCCACATTCCTGACCACAGGGAGCAAGTGTTACGGAATAAGGTGATTCACCAGGTAAAGGTTTTGTGGGAAAACCACATGATTGAAGAGGCAACATGGGAATCTAAAAATGCAATGAGGGATAAGTACCCACATTTATTCGATAAGTAAATAAATTGCGGGGACACAATTTTCTAAAGGGGGGAAGGATGTAACATCCCAAGTAAGTAATTAATAATAGATATTTTTATCTATGTCTATTAATGATTAAGATAGTGTTTTAGAGGCTTAAAATGAAAATAAATCCAATCTTAAGCATGGAATTCAATAATATTCTTAAAAGATTGTTTTACTGCCTTATGATGGAAAAACCCTTTTTAAATCTATCTTTTGACAATTTTATAAACTATGTTTGTCAAAATAAACTTATTCTTTATGATTGGGACATCAAAATTTACTTTATGTGAATATTTGGTATTTTTCTGACAATGTTCATTTTTTAATGAATAGTGAAAAATACTGCATTTTACATCAAAACTGCTTTTTAATCTAATTTATTCATATGATTAGATTATCTTTTGAATTTGTCTTAATGTGTAAAATGAATATATTTTTACCATTTAATCCAATGGTGGTCATTGGAATAAATTTCACTTTGAAATTGGACTTAAACTAGTGTCAATCTTTTGATAATTATTGTTTCATAAAAACACGCTATTTGTCATGACAACGAAAATTAATTATTAAATTAAATAATGTGACTTATATGTTTTCAATTTTGTAAAATATACCTCATTTTTTAATTCGGAATATCAAATATATATTAGGGTGAATTTTTGGTAATTTTCTAAAAAACTTCAATTTTTGATGAATAGTGAAACCACTAAGTGGTACTTATAAAGACTGATTTTCCGTTTAAATGAAATTTTTCCATCATTGTGTTTTGAATTTAAAAAATCCGACATAATTGGTTGTCATTAAGAAGTAAAATGTGGTTCAATGAGATTAAAATAATTTTTTGGTGAATAGTAACTTATTAAGTTCTTAATCGCGATTAGTGGTAATTAGTGTAGTTTAAGGTAAAAATAATGCTTTAATAAAATAAGATGATCTTGACACATGTCCTACCTTCATTGGTTGTGTCATTTCCGACCAAGAAAAGCCATGGGTCAACTTGGGGACTCCATGGATCCACTTTGGTTGGGAAATGACATAAATTACTTTTTATTTATTGTAAAAGTAAAAATGACAAAAACATAATATGTTTTACGAAAACAATTTATACATGGGGTTATAAAGATCAGATTGTTGATTATAATTAATCATTGGAAAGATAAAACGATTTCCTACATCATAGTAGTTTTTTTATAATTTTTAGACATTAAATAAATTAAATTATTTATGACATAATAATGATGAAACGATGACATCATTATTTGACGATTTAAATAAAATGGAAAGATAATGTAAAATCTATGAACTACACATGTCCAAAACCAATTGGATGAGTGGATTTCGAACCCTTATAACCTTATACACGAATTATATCAATGTGGTACCTTTTAAAACCGAAACACATTTTCAAATAAAGTAATATTTCTTTACTTTCCAAAAGTGACCCTCCTCTCCTCTTATAAAAGGCCCCAAACTCTACATCATTTCACACACTCCTCAAGCCTTTGGCTCGGCCAAAACCTGCCCATTTACTCTCTCCACATCCCTCTACTCATCCAAGAGGATTCCCTTTGGGCATAATCCTTTCAAAGGAAGCCTTTAGGCTCAAATCACAAGGAGTTACACTTTTAAAGGTAATTCATTCTCTCATGTTCATTTGTTTTATTTTGCTTCTCCAACCCCCTAAAATCTTTTTATTTACTTCATCTGTAACAAGACCAGTATCTTAAATATACTAGGATGTTGTTATAAGATTTATTTGAGCTACACTCTCACACAACTACGTCAAATGGTTAAAGAACATACAGTTTCCGTGGATGGCGAAATTCTGCCTCCTGAAATGATGATTGTTCAATACTAATTTAACACCTTCAAAGGTGGCCATTATGATGTCACTATTTTTATATATGATATATAATATGTTTATGTTTTCCTTAATCTTCTGTTTTTTTCATTTTGGGCATACCTTTATGGTTTCCATTATGGGTAAACACGATATCTTCATTTTAGGAAGTGCGGACTACCGCCCCCTGAAAGTGATTTGATTCGTTAATACCATATGTGGGATGTGTAAAGGATAAAGTTAATGATATTATATATTTTATTATACTGGAATTATAATATACACTTATATAATTATGATTCCATTACAGAAAATATGAAATAGAAATGGAAGTAGCGTTCATGTGTACGTACGGCTTACCGTCTCCATGAACGGTGCATTTCATTTCTTACCTCTAAATGTGATGTAATATTATAAATACATTCATATGCTGAATATATATGATATATATGTCATCCAAATCATTAATATCATTCTGGATATAATGAACCTTTGACCAAATTAACAACATGTAAGTGTAAGAAGTCTATTTTTGACTTAAGAACCAAATACCGACAAAATGGACACTATTAACTTAAATGATTACATGATGTTCATAACATGGTATAAAAGGAATAATGAACTTGAAAAAGGTTCATAAGCAAGTAGAGATTTACTCAATTTTATTATTCAGGAGATTAAAGAACGGTCAGGTCAAGTCGGATACGATGTATGGGACATCGTCTCAATCTCCTTTCATTGAGGCATATTTTATTTTATACACAACTTTCTTTTATACGGTGTATAAACCCCTTTGACTTTTATGTTTATTCAAAAGGAATCTTTTTTATACGAAGCATTTACTAAACGACAAAAGAGAATGTTTTTGTCGTACGTATGCGGCGACAACGACTTCTCCGTCGTCGTGACCGTTATTTGAGTTTCGGCTTCCTCTACAAGCCATACCTTCTTTTTAAAATAAAAATAAATACCATGTTTTACTATTCTTTTATTTTGGTATTGAAAATGGTTTTCACAATGTTTTTGTGTTGTATTGATATCTTGTGATTGAAATGTGGAAATGTTATGTTTCTTTTATGCATGTTTTATGTGATACGATTATGTTATGGTTCTTGGGCATTATTATGAAGACGGGTGGTTCCGTGATAAACTAAGGGCGGGTGAGCCCGATATAGATCTCCAATGCATTGGGTAATGCGAAAGAGTGAAACGTTAAGGTTTCTCTGAATAGATTTAGGGAATATATTGTGATGGGTATTCCAAACGTAACCAAGAGGGTTACTCCCTACGTAAGAATGTTATGAATGCCTCAAGTTACCTTTATGTCTTATGATTTCTATGATTTATTCATGATTTTATGAGGTATGTTAAAGTGCCTATGTTTTATGGGTAAAGTATGATTTCATTATTATGTATATATGAAATCATGTTTCCTTTCCATGTTATTATAACCCATACTGAGCTTTTTATGCTCATCCCAAGTTTTTTTGAAATGTTTTTCACAGGTCAAGGGAAAGGTACATGATATGATGATAGTGTCAAGGAAGTGTCAAGAAATAATCCATGTTTTATTTTAAATGTGTTTCCATTGATGGGAATGAAGAATACTATCTTTATGTAACCACTTTGTTTATATGTGAAATGTAATGCAAGTTTTATGATCTAATTCTCTAAAACTCTAAACCGGAAAAGATCCTCAATGTGTAATCTTGTAATAACTCAAGATTAAGTAAGGTTTAAGGCTGGGGCCTTATAGTGTGTAGCATGAACCCTACAATATGTACCATAGTTTTTGAATATATAAAAAACATTATCTCACAAATTTTCCATTTTTCAAACTACTGTGAAATATTTTACAAATTATGACATTGTGTTGTGAATCTTTTTTACTATTCTGTGAAACATTTGTGCTCATGAAAAGATGTTTTCCTGAGACATGATCTAGAAGAATAATTTTATAAATAACTATTTTTTTAATCATTTGATTTTCATGTAAAATGAAATTATTAAAATTTTATACTTTGAAATAAATTGTTTTATAAATTGAAAATATTTTGTGAAAATGTTTCATTAAGAAGCCCATGAATTGAACTACATGTTGGGTAAATTTCATAATTTTCATTGATATTTCTAGGTTGTTTGAAGTATAAATAATAATTTTGAATGGTAAAATATATTTAAAATTCAAATATTATACCCCCTCGAAAAAATAATGGGTTGGGGGAATATTTATCAGAACTATAGTTGTTTTAGTAATCATTCGTTATTGAACAACACTTTTGGATTTTTCTCACATACATTGATTTATAGGAAAATTAATTATTTTTATGATGGATAAACTATATGTAGGGATTCTCAATTTGATAAAATATTTATTAGAAAAATTAGTTACATGAATTTTGAGGAGTTGTTTTCACTTCTATACATTAATATACAGTTATAGTCTATGTTCAATACAATTCTATGCAAACCATTTTTAAAATTATAAAATTTAATGACCAAATTATTCTATAGAGAAGTTTTATTGGGCTCTTACATTATAAAAATAGAATCCTATGAATCCAAATATTTTCATAGTAATATCATTAATGTGTCCTTTTTTAGATGCATTTCCCAAGTAAGTATCATAACCACAAGTTTAATATATATCTGTTTTCTTAAATGTAACCCAAATATCTGTGTACCTTTAATACATTTAAAATATCTTTTATCTACTTATATATAAAACTGTATTTAATAAAATTTATTTGTTTTAATATTATTTAATACAAATTATATATCCACTCTAAAATCTAGATGATAATGTAATCTTCTAGTAAACATTCTGATGTCTCTTATATTAACAAATTTTTAATATTTATATCTATTCATCATTGTTCAACGGTAATGGATATAGATAATTATTGATAATTCCATAGAATACCATTAAAAAAATTTCCAAATAAACTTATCATGAGATTATAAATTGTAATATTTTTTTAATACTCTATAAGCCAGTGACCTAATTTATCAATCTCAATAAATAAATCATGGATCGCATCATCATATGATTACAAGATTCATCACTAAGATACAATTTATCACCTAAAATATTTTTTTATCTATATACACAATGGATATTAGAGTATATATGAACATCTATTTTAAAAAAAGTTTAATATCAACATTTCCCTTATAAAACATTATATCTCCTATGAAGATATTTAATTTTTAATTTTATGCCCAATGGTCATATTTTATACAATTAAATGCCTTTATATTTTATACACCATGCTAAAATATTTATATAGAATTAATCAATAATGTAGTTTATGGAAAACTTCATCCATCATTTCATAATATGAAAAACGCATTTTCATTCATTTCAAATACATTGTAATTTCTATGAATAAATACTCTAACAAATATTGTTATGGTTTTGATCCTTGAAACTATAGTAAAATAATCTTGAAAATAAATCCATTCTAATAATAAAAATATTTCACAAATTGCTCTTGAATTCTTTATTTTCACCTCACACTTTTTATTATGTTTTATTATAAATTCCCACATAGGGACAATCACATTTTTATATTTATGTCTTGGAAAATATTCTTTCATGGAGTTCTTCTGACGTTTGGTCAGCTTCTTCGATTATTGATTTAACCCATTCATTATGAAATGTTAATTTAGTTATTAATTGATTTTTAACATATGATATTAGTGTTGTTTGGGTTTTATGCCTCACTATTATTCTTTTCTAAACAATTTCTTCTTTTTTATCTACAATATTTTCATAATAAATATGTTTTTTAGTATTTTTTCATTATGTTTTCTCTATCTAAAAATTTATCCTCATTACTATACTATTCTCAAATATCATCATTAATTTTCTATCTTTTTCATTAACCAATTTTTATAAATGCAATAATTTGATAACATTAATATATCCATAATATTTTTCATTAAAATGGATTTATATTAATTATCAATAAATTTTATATTAAGGAATTATATATTTTTCACATCCTTTTTTATGAGATTAATATAAGCCATCATTGATGTCATTATTCTTTCCATCAAATTTTATAATTATTTTCCTGATTATCACATAGCAGGAATTTCTAAATGGTTAGATTCTTTTCACTATTTTAATTTTTTGACAACACATTTCAAATGTTATCACATATGTGTCAGGTATCACTAAAATATTATTTTGAATACAAATAGTTTTATAATAAATCATCATGGATAAATAATTTTAGTGATTATTCACATGCAATAATATTTTTTATATCAACACAAGAGATATGTTCATTCTTCTCGAAATATCATTCTATTAGGAGTGTATAGGATTCATTTTATTATTTACTCATTAAATTATTGTATGATAATATTACAAAAAATTAACTTATACTCACTTCCATTATCTTTTATTTTCCTTCTTATATAAACACAATACTTCATATCAACCTTCCTTTTATAAATATATATTTATAATTTTCCTATGGTCTATGTTTTATAATAATTTAAATTCTAAACTTATAAAAATTAATAATTAATGTAATGCCATAAATATTGCTACTATTATATTTTTATCTAATAAACCCACACATGTTTGTAAAAACTAACTCCTGTGGCCTATTTGGCCGAATCTCTATTCTTTTATTGGTATGTCGAACAATTTCCCACTTTTGTATAGCTTCATGGACATATTCTCATTTTATATTAAACTGGGGTAGGTCTCTTACTCATCATTTTTTGAGATTAATCTCATTTACCATAGGAAAAACATTAAATTTCTTATATGACATAATTTAATTTCTTATTTTTTCACTCATATAACATGTAATGTATATGCCACAAATTTGAAACACATTGCAACTTTTCAACAAATGTTTTACATGATAATAATATGGTTTTATTTTTATATTCATGAATTAAATTTAAATTAAGTTCTTATGATCACCATAGAATTTTATAACACTTAATAAAATGTGTTTATGACCTTTTATATAGAGAACATATTTTTTTATTCGAGGTCATTCGTTTAAATATTTGTAGAAACAACACATTTGATTCACAAATAACTATAATTCATTTTATTTACAACTACAATATCATATAATTCTTTATTACTCATTATATTAATGTTACATTCAATATGGATATAAAAATACTATCTATATTCTAAGCCTTTCCTATTATATATGATTTTAATAAAACATCAATATTTAATAATTTTTATCCCACTTAAATTTCTAAAAATTATAATTCGTTACACATATATTATAGTATTTCTATCAATGCATATTTTGAATTAATTTTTCATTAACATGGATTTCTATAAAAATATACCACATATTTCATCTAAAAACACAAATATATTTTGTATTATTAGATTATTTGCCTCTTTACTCACGATTTACTTGATTTGTGAATTATTTCTTTTATTTACGTAACTACACCCTTTTTTTGTTATATTCCCCCTAATGAAGAAATATTTTATGAATATAATTATGATTCATGATTAAAAATAACTTATAACTAGAATTAACACCAAATACTTTTCATTCGTAGTACATATAATTCTATAAATACATTTTTTAGTTAGAAAACTGTATGGTGTTATTGAATTTGTCTTGGGAAGGATGTTATTATGGGAACACTACATCTATACGTAAAGGTTGAAGATTATTTATTATCTTTTTTATCCTATATTTTTCTAATTTATAAAAATTAACATGAACTATTTGGAAAAAAATAGTATTATGATGACTTTTAGTGTATAGATATTTAACATTTTATTTTAAGCTATTGGCCTAAAAACCATAGATGAATCAAATTTATTATTAAAAATAATTTTTTAATTTTAATTATTATTCATTTATTTAGTCCTTTCCATTAGAAATATGAATTTATCATGATGATATCTTATTCTTTTAGTGTCATTTATTCTTCAAAATCAGCAATAATTTTCTCATTCTCAGTAACACTCATTTGGGATTTCATGATTTATTCAATGATTTTTAATTTTATTTAAGAAAACATTTCTTTTTATCATTCCTAACTCCATATTTGATCTTGATTAGATTGATTTAATTCAAGATAATTGTATTCCAATAATGAATTTTCTCATGTTAATCTCAAATCATATTCTTTATATATGTTTCATTACCTAATTCATGAAATATTTTTAATTCAAAATGATTCTATATTTTATCCATGATGTTCTAATACTCTTTATAATATAAATATAACATTTTATTATTGAATAAACCATATTTTTGATATTATTTATTCATAATATATCATCTATTTCCTAGTAAAATTATACTTTTATTTGAACATATTTTCTACATCCACAAAATTCTTGTAAGAAGATTTATTTTAATGTATATCATTTTAGTAATCTTCCACTAATTTTATATTTATTCTATTTGGATATTTTATTGAAAATTAACCTATTTTACCACACATAAAACATTTAATTTTCATATGATCTTTTTTTGTTATATATCATTTTTTAACATTCTTTGATATCAGTGCCTTGATTCTTATATAATCCCCATATTTATCTTTATTATTGTGAATTACTAGAATATTTAGGTTATTCATTATGATTTATCATCTTGACAATAAATTCAATTGATATATAATCTTAATCTATCTTCTTGAATGCTTGAATCATTATCAATTAATAAGAAATAAGTGTGCAATATACTTCATAAAGTGTGATATACCCTCTATCCATATTTTAAATTAATATTTGATAAAATATATTCGGTGAGTACCTTATTAAATTAATTTATTATAGAATAAATACACAGCTTTTTAGTATATCCAAAAATATTACTAACAATTTCAATTAATCTTATAAAACAGAAATCAATGATTATACATTCCCCCATCTTAATTCACTAAAATTTATTTATTTTGAATTATTTTATCATATATAATAATTGAATTTCCATTCATAGATACCTTCCATGTCATTCTAATATGCTTTTCTAGTTCATCGTCTCATTACATTATTGAATAACTTTTCTGATAATATCATTAAAAGGTGTTATTTGGGTTTTCCTTATGTATATAGGTTATTTATTTTATAAATTAAATTTGGTAACTTCATGTAATAAACATAAATACCATTGTTGTAACATTAATAGACACTATTAAAATTGATATTATATAAATAAATACACTTATCTTATAACCATGGATCTTTTTCAGTAAATGTTGTGAACACCCATGCGGTAAATTAAATTAATATTATAGATTTTCATTAGAACCATAAATAAAATAAATAGAAACTATATTCATTGATATCAATTGATGTTACCTTTAAATCACATCAACACTAATAATGGTTGGGGAGTGTTGAATTATTTGTTATTAATATTTTTCATATTTCATCCAATTTCAAAATAAAATTTTCTTAAATTTTAATCCAAGTAAAATAAAATATCAATATCATCCTTACATGAATTTTATAATAAATAAAAGATATAAATTAACAATAATATTTACATGGATCACCACTAGTGTGTGTGGCGACATCTTTGTTGTGATCAGTATTATCTTATTAATTATTTTTCAATAAGAATTTTGTTATCAATTACTTGGATTAGGGTATAGTATGATATTATAACCTATTGATTCTTCAAACATATAAAGAAACATACTATGATTTCCAATATATTTCTATTAGATAATGTAATTTATAATTTTGAGAGAAATGACAGATTTTTTCTGATTAGTTTAGAAACTATTGATAATCACCAATTTGATGACTTTAAATTAATATGATCACAATATTCTGACCAATTTCTAATAAATATCATTTTATATGTAAAGAATGAACAAAATATTGTTGGGTCCATCACTGGATGATGAATCCATTAATTATATAAATATTTTTTAATGAATGAAATTGATATTAGATTTAAATATCTTCAGAATTCCACATATACAATGTTACTCCTCCTCATCTCGATATTTTTATAATCTTATTTTCTCTCATTTGACCTATAAATTGTGGATCTTTATTTTTAATAAATGTTATTTTTTAATTAAACATATTATGTAAATAAATTAATTCTCACATTATAGATTCAAATTAATAAAATTATTTGATAAAAATTCCTTAAGAAATTCGGTAATCTTCTATCTATGTTGAAAATTTCCCGTGATCACTGAATATTCAATTCTTCATTTGACCTCTTTCTATAATTAAATTCAAATGTATAAATCATTATTTTTATTTCTGAATTTATCTATAAAATATGATAAAAAATTATTAAAAAATGAATGAATTTTCATATTCAATAATATTCAAAAAAATCAACATTAAATTCATACTAGATCAATGTTGGTTGAATATCTTCAATAAACCATGGTGTGAATCATCTCATCCTGGTGAAAATATCTAAAAAATATGATAATATTATATATATATTCTCTAGTGTGTGATTTTAAGAATCTCATATTAGAAAATAAATGAATAATTTTTTTAAATATATTCCTGAATTTAATTTTCAGATAATTTAACATAAAATATAATTGTATAGTTTTATTACTTCACTAATGATAAGACATTTCATTACCTAATTGTTTTTCATTACTCTACAATTAATTTATAATTTTTGATACCAAAAATTCAATACTCATTTTCTTATAATTTATGAAATTATTGAACATTTTGATGTCCTTAACCTTATGAATTAGTCTATTGAAATATTTAAAACATTAGATGTTTTTAACTATAAAATTTCCCACAGTTGAACTTTATAGAGTTATAAAGAACATTATGATTTCCTCTATAGAGATTATGACTCTACCCTTATTACTAAAATCATATTTTCATCAAAATTATTATCATTTTTTACTATTCAAATTAGTATTCATTAATTATATAATCATGTGTAACATAAAAATCTATAATGAACATTATTATGTAACTACTATAAACTTTATAAATTTTTTGATCAACATTAAGATGTTTTTTCCTTATTAGTTGAACAATGTTATGTCTTTGATCCTTTCAAATATGATATGGGTAATAATTATTAACAATAAAAAAGTTATAGGGATTTTCATTATCCATTTTTCACATCTCTGTTAACCATAAAAAGTATATAACATAAGAAAATATTATATTTCCAAATTCTCCCACAACCTTCAGTTGAAACATTTTATGACCATATTATAGAACAAAAAAACTGAATACTTATTTAATATATCAAAATCTAATCATAAAATTATAAAATTGATTCCATGATTTATAAATAATCACATAATTTCATAAATCACTACAACACAGAACAAATACATTATAAGAAATAAAAATAAAACACCAATGATTCCAATGATTCTCCATCAATTTTGAAATCTAGAAAATCCTCTATGAAAAATATTTTATCATTCCAATGAATTATTTAACTTCCCTCATGGGCTCATCAATGAGACCATGGTTACATGGGATAAAAACCCTTGAATACTTTTATACAATTATCATTTTGTAGTTCTAACTCAAGATTAAAAGGAGGGTCCAGGGATGGTATATATAAATAGGTACTTGGTTTGTGGATAGTGTAATGCCCAGTAGCACTATACCACTATAACCCATGTCCAGAATTATGGTAATTAATTGACCTAAGAGAATCCTTTTTATACTCAAAATTCTTTTCCATATAGCTATTTTCATGGGTGTGACTATGGTGTGAGAATACTCTCTTATTAGAGTGAATAAAATAAATAGTAGAGAAAACTAAACCACATCCAAAATAATAATTGTATTATGAAGTATAAATAAATAAGTAATATATTTCTAATTAATGAATATTATATATAGACTCATGTTCAATCCAGAATACAACTGATCACCAACTAGGCCAATAACATGAATAAATAATTAAAATAAATATTCTAAACATGTATGAAATAAATATCAATGATGTGCATGTTCCACATCCTGAATCCATCAGAGATTCTCAAAGTCACCCATATAACATCATCCTCATATCAAAATGAATCTATGATCAGAGTCGTATATTGGTGTACCTAATTAACATATATTCTTGAATAATGTGTGAGTATAAGTCATTAGTAAATTACTATTGAAATATTACTACATGTATCTTAACAAACCATAATTATATGTTAAAAAAATAGGTTCACGTGAATATATTTTCAATGACATTTCATGAAATAGGGGTATTAAAAATCAAACATTACAATGTGGGAACCTTCACACAGTGTATATTGTTTCAATAAAAACAATATCTTAAAGTTAGCAATAGTATTATTTATGTCAAACATGATTCATTCATGACATGTCTCTTTAACCAATATTTGATCCTTGGTATAGTTATTAATCATCTATAGAAAATTTAAATAACATATAAAAAATGGGATGAAAAAAATTCATATTAAGGGAAATAAATTTAATTGAAATCAATTAGTTCATTGAAAAACAAAAAAAAACTTATGAAAATAATAACATAATTTAGAATAATATTTTTAACAAATTAGTAAATTATATCAATAATGAATCATGTACTAATAAAACCAATTAAAATCGATTGAAATTAGATTATATGTTTAATGAAATCATGTGTAACTTGATAATTCTGAAAAATGTATTTTAAAATAAAAAATTCAACTTTAATAGTCCATAATAATTCCTTACTTCATGGAATCAATCGATTTCCATCAATATCCTTAGAGAAAAATAATTGGAAACGTGTTTCATTGTATTCATTATCTTTTTTCTCTTATGTTTTACTAACATTGGAATAACTAAATCCTAGTTATTTCCAACATAATAACCATGATTATTTCCCTCATAATTCCTTGAAAGGATAAATCATTACCTATAACATTGTTGAAGTATATCAAAGTCACAAATAATCATGAGCTATATTAGGATCACCTATCATCATTAATAATGAAAATATAACATATCATAAAGAAAACATTAATACTCTTTAACTTTTCATGAGAACTCATTTGAAAAATACGATTCAACCCAAATGAAAAACTTTATTTAATTTTTTAATAAAAATAAAATGAAAAGTCAATTTTTTTTAAAAAAAACTAAAAATTCCTAGATGACCATGAATATTTTCGTCTATGAAATATCATAGAATCACGTATAGTAATATTGATGATAAATAATAACTATCATAATGGGAAAATTTGGTCAATATGTATATGTTTAAAAAAATCCCCCACTTTATAAAAAAGACAAAAAAACAACCCATACCAGAATATGTGGAAGATATTTCATTTATAACAAACATAAAGCATGAAATTTGATAAGATAAATTTGAATCATCTTTGAGGGATAATTAAAAAAATTATAACCTTTTAATTTATTATAATATGGATGAAAACATTATAAAATGGAAAAATAAAATAATGTTTTTAATGAAAATAAATTATGACTTCGGTAACATAGAAATAAGAAGATCATTGATGGAGAAAACATAGAAGAGATTTTGAATAATTTTAAATTTAGTAAATGAATTATAAATTTAATAAATATTCTATTTGATAAACCATTCGGTATGATCCTGAGTTTCTATGGATTTATAGATCCTTTTATTTCAGGTAATTCTATTTTTTAAGTTTTCAATTTTCTTTAAAACATAAAGATAGGTTGATGGGCCAGTTGAGTTGTTTTGGAGATAAGATTGAAGATGACAAAAGGTAATCTATATTCCAATTACAAGACATGTATTTGAAATACATGGAGTGTACTCAATATAAGATGTGCTTTGGAATGCAATCGACAATTCATGATGTGTAATTTTCTTTCATAGGAAGGAAAATCACAAGGTTTACACAACATGTAACTAATTTATACATCATGTAAATTAATTTAGTTTGTCTTTTAAAATAAGAGGTATGGACTACTATTTTTGATATAATCCATCACCATCCTTTTCTATAGAAAAATAGGATAGATGATTAAGGTACATAGAATCATCTCTAAATATTTTCCATTCCTATCAAATTCAGAGTTCATTTCAAGCCCCATCAATCACATGGGACCGAAAACTATATGATATAAAATATTTTGATTCCTTTCCTTATTCATTATTTATTAAAAATTCTATTTTGGAGCAAAAAAATAATCCCTATTTCAATTTTATTATATCATTCATTCATTTTCGCTTAATATGGTTCATGTTAGAAGACTACAGTAGATAGGTTTTATACCATAGTTATATGACATGTGGTATATGAATTTTCCGGTAATATCTAATTATTTTATAGCTAGTATCAATTGTGTTTTATTCCATACCTTCTAGGTGTTTCTCCAAAAATTAAATGAATTCCATGATTAAATTATTGGAACCTTAATAGGTTGACCGCATATTACCATGTGAAAGTTGAAAATTTTCAACCTTAACCTAAACGACACAAGAGGTGTGTTTAAGTGCCTACCCCCAAAGTTACTGTAACAACCCGTGTACTTATAAAATAAATTATTTTTATTCTAGAATTAAATAGATCAATTCAATATAAATTTATATAGAATAAGTTATATTTATTGAAAATATAGAATATGTACTTATAGAATAGTAACCTCACCTATGAGAGTATTATTAAACTATATGTGTCATATAAGTAATAATCAGATATATTTATATCATTGAACATGTAAATATTATTTCAAAATTATAAATTAAGTGTAAGTAATTTTCTGAGTCATAAATATTTAATTATAAATTTATAATAAATATAATGTTTTAGAATAAAATTATGTTTTTATAAAATAATCTCATAAATTATAATTTTTTTGTTTTATGTCAATAAGATAATTTTTTGAGACTTTAAATAATTTTTAATGGTTATATAAAATTAGTTATAATTATAAAATTGGTTTTTAAAAATATGATGATTTTAATTAAAAATATTAATTTCTCATATTTATATATTTATTTAAAAAATGGTGTTTATTTTTGTATTCTACATGTCCAAAAATGGTTATTTTGAATGTTTGGAATAGCTGAAGTTTTATATAATTTTAAAACATGATAATTTATGATAAATGTAAAATACATCAATTATAGTTTCATGGATGATATATGGATGATATAAATCAATAATCTCAAACATCCATTTATTATTTCAATATATTTGAATATAATTCTCTAACAGTTTATATTCTTGATCCAAAATATTAATCAAAAGAATAAAATATTGAAAAAACACCCCTATCCTCTACTATAAAAACCACCCCTCACCACCTCATTGAATGAAAACTAAAAGCATTGTAAATTGTTCAATTTTAATAAAATTACCCTTCTAATCATATTCCCCAGGTCCATAACTATTTATTCTAAAAAAGTCCCAAACCACGAGCCTTAATGAGGTTCTCAAGGAAGAGTTATCACGTCTTAAAAACCTCATTCCTTTCATTTTAATTTCCTTTAAATTTATTTTTATTCCATTTTATCTCATAATATCCACTTATACATGTTGCATGCAAATTAAATTATCATATATATACTAGAATTATATCATGTTTATGGAAAAATTCATCATTATACTCCTTCTCCTCTCCATTTTATTCTAAAAATAAAAGCCCCATCTATGATGTATCGATTTATTGACATCAGGGATGATGTGTTTTTATTGTTCATTAACACAATAAATGATCTTTATGCTAACATTATTATTGTTATATAAAATTTTATTGAACATACAATATGTTATTAAATGATCTATAACAAATATATAAACATGATATTAAAAAATGATGTAAATTTATGATGACCGTAAAAACAACGAAAATAAATTAATTCATTTTAATTAATGTTTTATATAATGAATCATCGTAATATCATTAAAATGATTATATATAGAATGATAACATTTCTATAAATTTATTAATACCATTTCAATCCACCATTATAGTTTCTCTTCAATTCGATATGAATTTCCATGTTGAACAAGTCATGGAAACCATGAAAGGAACACACCCAAAATGATGGATATAGAAAATATTGTAAATAAATGGGTGGAAAATATTATAATAAGATCATGAATGTTTTTATAAACATTATTATAGTTCATTAATAAGTTAAAAACACTCTCAAATTCATTATAAAATATTTATTTACACTATTTATGGAATCCAAACTATAGGTAAGGGATATACATTTTAGAATTCAAATAAATGAATCTTTTATGAAAACAAAAATTAGTATATCTCATATATGGCATGAGAAGTTTCCCCCCATATCATTATGATTTATTTTTAAATTGTTTCCTTTATATGTTTTTATAGTTACTTTGTATTATTTGATTTCATTGTTATGTGTGTTTTTTTATATTAGAAAAGTGAATTTTATGATAAATGATCTTTTGTTATATGAGTTTGTGTTTATCATGGGTTTAGATGAGCTTCAATGTTTTTTATTCAAGATATGTTTTTATGAAATTTTTTATTATTTTATGAGACCCTTATATCTTAATATATTATTGGCTTAGCTTAATTATAGCTCTAGATATGATGGGTTGAGCCCCATTATAGCTCATGATATAATTAATGAGATTCATTATAGCTCTACAATGAAATGGGTACGTCAATGATAGAATTCAAACATATGATTATTCCATTATTAATTTTGAATTTAATATTGATATGCTAAGGATATCCCATGGTGATTGCATGAATTTTCCATGCATGCTTATGTGTTTTTATGAAAAGGGATTTGAAGGGTTTTCACGTTTCCACAAGACTAATGACATTCTTTAATTATTTTCATCATTGAGTTTTTCTATTCATACCAATATATTTTAAAAATTCATTAGTTATAAGGATGTATAATCGAAAGAATGACATCGCGTTGAATATTTTCAAAATTTGACAATGAAATCATGTTTTAATTAATAATTTATTTATTTTTTGAAGAAATTGATACTATTTTACTATTATCCACAATGCATAGATGTGGGACGTTATGTATGTATTACTTCATTACTCGTTAAAGCTCCAAGTTAGAAAATATACCCAATGTGAAATAATATAATGTTATTAAATTAACAAAATATTATGTAACATTTTAAGGAAATGTTATTTTTATTAGAATCAAAGAATGGTTTATGTAACCGTAGGGGTTATTATAATGTTAATAGAATACCATCATTGATTTTTAATTTATGGATAACTTAAAATAATTTAACATTTGAACATTACAATGTTTCTTCATCTACTATATTTATTTTATGAATGGTTTTCTATATAATAAATAAGGAATCTATAGTAGGATGACATTGAGATGTAGATATCATTCTGAATCTAGAACATGGAATGGTGGGAATTCGAACTGAGTAGTTTGTGATAGTAATGGATCTATTGTCTCAGGCAATAAATGGTAGTGGTATAAATTATAGAGATGAACTTTTTCTACCATGAATAAACATGTATTTTATTGAGAAATTCATGTGGAAATATCCCCCATCATTCTGTGGATCATCTTGCTAGGTGATATACAAATGAGGGACTGATGATCTGGAAAAGATATTTGAAGTCATGCGATATTTAGAACATCAAAATGTAAACCTTACAGTTTATCATTTTGAAGGTGAAGCTGATTTATATTGGTATTTGGGTAAGAATAACATAGTGAATGAATAGTTGGATTCCCTGTAATGGGAAACATTCCGGAATAATTTCCTTCGAAAATATTTCCCAAATGATGCACAACTCAAAATGGATGCACTATTTCTTGAATTAATGTCAAAGGATGATGATTATATATTTTCATATGAATAAAATATCATAATATAGGACATGAATGTGCAATATATTTTTTGGTGACTAGTTAAAAATATAATAATGTTTACTAAGGATTGAAAAAAGGTTTATAAAGAGCATTGGCCTCATAAATTTTTAAAAGATATGAGAATGTTTTTTATTATGATGAAATGTTGGAAATAGAGTTTGTGGACCTATAAATACCTTATGATGTCTAGAAAAATAATAGATGTGGATGGCCAGGTTTGTGGAAGAATTCATCAAATAAATTTGGAGGAATGAAAATCAAATTCTATTCATGGGAAAATGTTGTTAAAAAGAATCATGGATAATGTCCAATAAATTATGGGAATTGCTTCCAATGATGAATATTTTGACACATGGCCTCTAAGTGAAAGGAAAATAGTCATATTAATGATGATATACTGATGTTAATATTATTTAACTATAATAATTTTGTTTATTAATCTAATGCTTCCCCAAATCTGGTCTCTCGAGAGGGAAATTAGAATGATATGAAATAGAGGTTTGTGAGAAAATCATTTGAAACAACATTAGATGCTTTTTTACCCTCAAATAAATTGGTATCAAGAAATTTTCTAATTTTTACAGAATATCCCTACATGTTTTTGATTTAGGATCTACCAATTTCTATATTTTTTTAAATTTTTTTACTAAATTTTCTATTCCACCTTAATAAATGATGTTATATCTCATAGTAAAAACACCAGGAGGAAATATTGATTTAAAAACCAAAATATTAGAATCGAATTATCTTTTTCTTTTAAAAAACATTACATTAAAACCTTGTTGTATTTCCTATGCTAGAGTTTGATGTTATTCTAGCTATGGAATGCATTTTTGGTTCTCATGCTAAGAAACATTATAGAGATAAAGAGGTTGTTGTTTCATAAATATTTTCAATTTTTTTACAATAATGAACCCATATCATTGATAACATATCAATAAGATGAGAAACTATTAAAATATAAAAATGAAAGGAATCTTTCACATATTATTGAAAATAAAGAAACTATTTAGATTAATGATGTTCTCGTGGTAAATGAGTATAACGATGTTTTTCTTGATGAGTATCCTAGTGTAATACCTGATTATAAAGTTGAATTTATTATCAATATAGTCCGTGATGTTAAGACAAATTCTAAACCCCGTAATATAGTGGATCAAATGGAACATTTAGTGTTGAAGAAGAAATTTCATAAATTTTTAGATAATGGATTTATCCGACCTAGAACATCACTTTAGGGTTATCCTATCATGTTTTTTAGATATAATGATCAATAAATTAGTCTTTTCAATGATTATAGTCCATTGAATGACATCATAGTTAAGAAAAAGTATCATTTTTCTAATATTGATGACTTCTTCCAGCCGATCTGTGGAGGAAAATATTTTATGAAGGTTGAAATGAGATAGATGTACAATCAATTGAATATAAAGGATGAAAAAATTCAGAAATAATTCAATTCTTACTAGATATGGGGACAATGAATTTGTAGTTTGGTTATTTATGATTTCTAATAATGTTAATTTATTCACAGATCTTGTGAATAGATTATTTTATGTGTTATTGGGTAATTATTTGGTTGTGATTATTAATTACAACTTGTTATTTTCAAAAAGTAAATAGAAACATGAATGAAACTTAAGGGTTATTTTTTTATCCATAAAAGATATGAACGTACATGGGAAATTTAGAAGGTGTGAATTTTCGATGAAAAAAATTCATTCCACGGAAATATTTCTATAAATAATTGCATAACCATTGATCCTTTTAAAATTAATTCTATTAAAGAATGTACAAGTCCCTCAAATATAACCAATATTTATTGTTTTCTTGGTTTGGTAGGTTATTATAGAAGGTTTTTTTGAAAAAAAATTAATGATAATGTATCCCACTAACCACGTTAACTAATAAAGTTGTTATGTCATCTAGATGAAATAATGTAATGATTATTTTCAAAAATTGAAACGATGATTAGTGAATTCTAACGTTTAGCCCATACCTTTTAGAAATGGTGAATTTTTCATCTATAATTATGCTCTATTGAATGGGTTTGGTTGGGTCATAATGAAGATTGATCAGGTAATCGTGTATGCTTCATGTAATCTGAAGCCTCATAGTTAAATTTCCTAATATATGATTTAGAATTGGCTACTATTTTTACATTAAAAAATAAGAGGTATCATTTTTATGGAGTAAAATCTGAAGTAAATACTCATAAAGAAAATAATGAATTACATATTGACATAGAAATAATTGAACATGAGATAGAGAAAATAGATGTAATTTATGAAGGATTTTAATTTCATGAATCATTACCATATTAGAAATGAAAATAAAATTGTAGATGAATTTATTTGAAATATTAATGCTACATAAACCTTGTATTGTTTCAAACATGACCCATTGGTTATTGATTTGATAAAATTTGGATTATAAGTTATAAGTGAAAGAGATTCCTCAGTTTTTTTTGGTGTGTGTGTAGTCATATCTCCTAGAAAAAAATTATAAAAGTGAAAAATGATGTCCAAAAGTTATAGAAAAAGAAAAAATTGTTAAACAAAGTTATGTTTTCTAAATTTAATTTTTATAGATTTTGTTTTTTGAGAATTGGGAAGTGATTATCTGTACCTTGAAATACATATTTGAGGAATGTTTTGTTATATGGAGCTCATAGTTATCCATTCTCAATTCATTCTTTATGCACTACGATATATATGAATCATTGGGAGTATTACTAGTTGGATAGAATGAAAAGTTATATTCCTAATTTTACTAGGAAATTTTTGGAATTTGCATAGAATAATGAAAAATTACAGTTACCAAATGGGATGCATCTCGCTTTTCATGTGTAAGAGTTGAAATGTGAAAATATATCAATGGAATTTATGAAGGTACAACCAAAGACATAATTATTTAATAATTTGATTTGATTTATTGGTGAACATTTAACTACATCATTAAATTTTAATCCTACTCGAGAAACTCTTTTTCTACATCAAATTTCTCAAATCTTCCTAAAATAGATTTGTCAGGTTTCATGGAGTTACTCTATACATTTTATTTTACCATGGTCATAGGTGCACATATAAATTTTTAAAATTCCAAAATAATTTAAGTGGAATTGAATTTAATTTCATCATAGACCTTCATCCTCATTCTTATGGAGAATCAGGGTGAAAAATTATAACATTAGAGTATATTCTTCAATATTGTTTGATAGATTAATAGGGATGTTGGGATCAACATATTTCATTTGATGATTTTTATAATAGTAGTAGATTTCATTCTAGTATATAGATGGATCATTCTGTGGAAAATATGGAATGTGGTGTCGAACTCCAGCATTTTGGGATGAAGTTGAGAAAAGGATGTTTATGGGACAAGAAATTTTATAAGAAGTTGTAGAGAAAGTTTAGTTGATTACGTGTCATATTAGGACATCCAATAGTAGATAGAAATGTTATTCAGATAAAAAAAGGAAATATATTTTTAGGGGATGCAGGTAATCTATTTTTCAATGTTTCATCATAAAAAACGGTGTTGTGTTCTGTATAGATGGGGAATTTCTATCTTTGGTTCATTGAGCATTTTTAAATCACAGAGAAAAGTTTCACTAGCAACATACCGAGTAGTTTTTCCTCAAATTTTATCATTGTTATGATTTTTCCTACTAAAATTTATTGAAATTATGTTACATATCTATACCATTTTTTGGGCTAAGATGTAGTTCAGTTAGAAGAGATCCTTTCTTATAAAGAGAAAACTCTTCATATTGTTTATCGCATAGAGAAATTATTATTGAATGTTGTTATCCATCAGGTTATGGATTTGTGGAGAAACATCATGGTAAGAGATCCAACATGGGAATCTGAAAATACTATGCAGGAAAGTTATACTCACATATTTAAAAAGAAAATGAATATTTTTTGGACACAATTTTCCAGAATAAGGGGAACATTTAACAACCAATATACTTATAAATTAATTTGTTTTCATTAAAGAATTAAATTGCTAAATTCATTATAAATTTATAATTGAAAAATTGTAATTTATAAAAATTAATGAATATATACTAGTATAATAGAATCAAATCCATTGAAATTATAAATAAAATTTAGGTATCATATACGTGAATATATTATATATTTGTATCATTAAATAGGTAATGATTTTTATTAATTTAAAAATTTACTGTTTCTATTTTTTGTGACTAAAAAATTTTTAAAAATAGATTTACAAATAATTTGATGAATCAAAAGATAATGTATTTTCACAAAATAGGTTCATAATTTATTAATTTTTTGTGTTATTATTTTAAGATAATTTCATGATACGTTAATGAATTTTTCAATGTGTTCTAAAATCTTTTATAATTTTACAATATTTATTTGTCGAAAAAATGATGATTTTATTTAAATGTTAAAGTTCACTTATATAGAAAATTATTTTCAAAAAATTGAGTTCAATTTTTAAATGTAAACAATGAAAAATGGTTATGGTGAAATATTAAGTATTTTTTAGAAAGAGTTGAATTTTTGGCAGAGAGTAAAATATGATAATTTTCAATAAATGCTAAATAAAGGAATTATTGACTCATGGATGATATATGGATGATTAAACCCAATAATATCTAAAATAACATCATTATTTTAATAAGAGTTTTTTGATAACTATTAATATATTCATATTTTTGATCAAAAAATAATAAAAAATTTATTAAATATTAAAAATACCCCTCTCCTCTAGTATAAATACCACCCATCACCACCTTTTCTCCCAACAAGTTAATACCATTTATATCATTCAATTTTTATCCAATTCACTAACTAATATTCTCCCCCATGTTCAGGATGTTATTGTATCTCCAAAATTCTAAAAACTGATGGCATTAAGGCTGTTTTCAAGGAGGATAATTGAAGGGGTAAAACCACATTAATTTTCATTAAATTTCTTGTCAATTTATATAGATTTTTATTATATAATAATATACCATTTTCCAAGTGGAATAAAAAATCCATTTTCATAAATATATTGTAATTTTTTCACGTTTATTTAAAAATTCATCATTAAACTCATCCCCCTATCAATTTAATTCTAAAAATTAAAACATCATCTCTGATGTGTCGATTTATCGACATCGTGGGTGATGTGTTTCAATATATCCTTATAGCATTCCATAATGTTCATAAACCATTATAATGGTTGAATAATATTTTTAAAAAATATTATATGTTATATAATTTTTTAATGAATATATAAACAAGATATTATAAAATATTTAAATTTGTGATGATTGTACCAATAATGAATATAAATTATATAATTTTCATTAATGTTTTATCTAAATAATCATTATAATATTATAAGAAAATGATATATAGAATAATTTAAATTTATTAAAACATATGAATTCCATTTCATTCCTCTTCTAGAGTTCCTCTTCCATTCAATAAGAAATTTCATAATGAACCATCCATCAAAACCATGAAAAGAATACACCATAAAAAATGGAAATAGAAAAATATTGTAAATAAATGGTTGTAAAATATTATATAAAGACCATAAAGGTGTAATGACAATGATTATAGTTATATAAAATATTCACGACACTCTAAAAACCATTTCTAGGAGGTTGTAAAACATTTGATGGATGTCGAACCCGATTTAAAGGACCTTCCTTTAAAAATCCTTTTAAATGCCACTTCTATCAAATATAAAAATAATTTTTTTTCTTTTATAAGCCACGATTAGTTTCTTAATATTTCATGATGATTTATTAAAATAATGTTTACTTTCTAATTTTTTATTGTTTTTTATAATTGTACTTCATTTTTATGTGCGCAATTTTGATATTTTAAAAGTTATTTTTTATGTGAAAATGGTATTTTGATATCATATTGTGTTTTTATCAAGGGATTAAATTAGTTATAATGGGGTTATAAATAAAATATTCCATTGAAATTTTTTATTATTGCATTATTCTATTATACCTAAAGATATGATTGATTGGGACCTACTAAAGCATAATATATGATGTGTTGACCTCCATTATTGGTCATGATATGACGGATGAGCCAAAATATAGATCTCTAATGTATTGGGTACTCTAGAGATTGAATTTGACCAAACATTTATTACATTATTAAGTGTGAATGTTACAGTGTTATGGTAATGATGTCCTAAGCTAAATTCATGATTTTAATATTCATGATTATGAGTTTTCAAGAAAATGGTTTTTAAATGGTTTTCATGTTTTCATTGGACTAACGACTATCTAGCTTTACATTCTTTACTGAGGGTTTTGTGATAATCCCATGATATTAAAATGTTATTCATAAGTTATAATGATGTGTAAGATAAAGAATTAATTCACGTTGAATTTTATGAATATTTGACTAGGGAATCCTGTTTTATTATATAAATTTAATATTTTTGAAGAGATTGATAAATTTATAGTAGTATCAACTTTTTATGAATTTTGAAAAGTTATAATATATATATATATATATATTCTCCTATTTCTCTAAATCACTAAACCTATGAAAATTCCCAATGTAAAAATAAAGTAAAAATATCATCTTAAATATATATTATTTAATGTTTTAAGGATAGGTCCTTCTACTTACCACATAATGGGGTGTTTTTCTGATCTCTTACTCTTAGTGGGTTCTATACTGAATGAAAAGTGATAATATTACTTGGATTATGCCTACATGAGATGTTATTAAATGTATATAAACAATCATTTTATTAAAAAGGAGGTTTTTGAATGTGTTGGGTGAACTCATCTCTTGTGCATGATTAATGAATAAACTATGAATTATATTGAATACAATTGATATTTCTACTCCATGGATTTATGATTACATGGAATTCTATTGACATTTATACTCCATTGGTTTGTGATTATATTAGATTCCATGAATTTTTCAAATCTATTGACCAAAATTAAAAGTTATTACTTTAAAATTTTACTCCATGGGTGTAGTCATCTACTTGACACATTATTATTTGTTATAGGAAATTGGGTATGGATTCAACCTTTTTACTCCATGGATCAATCAAAATATGTCTAAAAGTATAAAACTGAACCTAGTATAGTGTGGATGATTATAGTGATTTATAGAAATCACATGATAACAGTTCTTGACTACAGCTATTTGATTAGACAATATCACTCATTATATACACTGCATCACTATTATTCAATGTTTATGGAATCTGGTTTAGAATGAGCCTTGGTAGGCTAGACATTATCACAAATACTTGTATGACTGATTCTTATTCATTTATTTTACTTTTATATAATGAAATATAATTTTATTTAAATTAAAAAATAAGAATACTTATAGACATCTCTATTAGTGGCCAACAATGTTTTATCTAACAACCCATCTGGGCTTCCATTGGGTAACTAGAATTTCTTCATGGATGATGGTCAGAACTAATAAAATCACTCAATATTGATAATTTATTTATTATGAGTATTTATAGATGAGAGAAAGAGGTATCTTGTCTTATGAAGATCTCTAAGGATAGTTTTTTTCGTCTTTGAGAAATTGACATACACAAATTTGCCTAGATTTTTGAATCATTGTATTTCATTACATTTTGTTTATGGAAATGACAAACTAATTTTTGGTATGTTATTCCTTCTCATTGTTTATTATTTTTGTCACATGCATGTCTATTTTTATATTATTTATTTTATATTGAACCTCTATTTATTGTTGTGATTATGAAACTATGATATGCTCTGATTATGGGGGAATTTTTTCCCCAATATACCACCATAGACCTTCACTTATATTCGGAATCCACTAGTGTATAGGGATGTGTTCTATGGACATGTTACCCAATAGCTTGAGGAACCATTCAATGGATCTGTGTTCAATATGTTACAATGTGGTATGAAATCCTTTTATTTATATTCGTTACTATTAATGATAGTAGAAATGAGAAATGGGATGGAATTTGAATTTGGTAATGAGATATACCTGTGAGTAGAAATCCCACATATTATAAAAGGCCAAATTATTTGTGGTGGGATGTGTTGTTCTATATTTTTCTATTACAGTTGATTTGATTCCAATTTTTCCTGAGGCACATGATATGTGATATTTTTATTGTAATTATGTAGGAATTTATATTATCCCTACACAATATGGTAAGGAATCATTGATCATGCATCATTTTGAGAAGCTTGTAGGATTTACATTCTACAGATATTATATGTTGTATAGGATTATTTACGTGACTACATGACATTTTTATGTGTACATTTAGTAATATAAATGTTATCGAATATCAGTTATATAAGGGATTGAGAAACATGATTTGTACCTATTGTGAATACCCTAACCAAAATAGTGTTATCCTAAAAATACTATAGCAGGAACCATAAGCAGTAAATTTTTGAATAATGTTTCATAGAACATATATCCCATGGGTTGGAATATGTGGCAGTTGGTATTAAATATACAACATAATTTAATTTTTGTGGGTTATTGGACCTAATATACTAGAAGCAGTAATCTATATAATTCAACCATTTAAAGGAATTGCAAAATAAATAATAATGAACATAAAAAGAAATATACTTTTGAAATGAAATGGTCAATGCTAATTAGATTTTCAAATTGCAATTTATAGTCCATATAATGGGGCCTATGTCATCAAACAATGTTCTTGACCTAGCCAGAAATTTGGGGTGGCCCGCAGGATGTGTCCTTAGTGTTCCTTTTGATTAATCCTTTTACCAATTCCAATATTAATGAGTAGGTAGAGGATTTTAGATTCTTTTATAAAGTGGATCATACATGTCCATTTATAGTATCAATATTTTTTGTTTTTCTGAATAATTTTTACATTGGGTGATTGGAATTTGTAGTTATATGCCACTGTGATAACCTCCAGTCTAGAACAAGGTGGGTGGAGATGACCATGAACTATAAGTGGTCTTCCCTAAGACCATATTAAAAAAATAGTAGTGAAATATGTGTCATAGAACATTATTCCTAATATTGGTTTTGATTCCCAGTTCTAAGATGGTTTATTGCTCATTTTTCCATCGTTTCAGAGATCCCTATAGACTACATTAACTATAAACGAGAAGATGAATGTGTTCCTACAGTATCATCCAACAATTGTTTTAGTAGATGGTGGTCCATAGGTAGTTGATCTGTGAATTTTGAATATCTTTATCAATTTCATTTCATTTTGACACACCTTCAGATGTGATTGTTAAGAACATTAAATATAAGATTCAGGGATCCACTAAGCACTGTGGGGATGTTCTGAATCAAGATGAAAGTAATTGATATAAGTTTTTATGGATTTTAAATCCATACTCTATGAATAAATATTTCATGATAAACAATGATATGATGATGATGATGATTTCATGTATTTTGAGCTCGGTGTGAAGACCATTATGTAGTATTCTCCTCTCATTACATACCATTAGTGGTTTGCACCAGTATGTCTTGCAGATAAGCCATCTATGGATAGACACATTGAGGAATGTCTCCATAATTACATTAAATCATAGGTGAATAAGATTCAAATGACTAATATATATATGATAGTTAATGAGGTATTGATTATCGAACATAATTTTAGACAAGCTGGGGGCAAATAGTAAGGTAGTGTAGCTTCCTGAACTAGTTGTTCAGGGACAACAACAAGAGGCTCTGTTTGGAGATTTTTTGTCATGGGAATACTGGCCCTGGTATAATTGATGGTAGTTATGTATTTTATAATAAGTTTGGAAAGAGGGGACAAATGATGATCCAATTTATTAGAGACCCATTTTAGTGTAGAGCCTATGATAAAATGGGCCATATACCACGTTTTTGGCATGACCATTCCAGTAGCATCCAGTGAGAGTGGGTAGACATTGAATCTATGTTCAATTGTATGTTTCCCATATCATCCTAATGATTGGAGGTAGTATACTAATGAAAATTAAGGTGTAGTGGGTGGTCACAACCATTGGATCTTGAAAAATAGTATTGTCTTAATAGTAGAGTGGGCATATAAATTTTTGTTAGTATATTTCTCAGTGTCAACATTCTAGATATATGTATTTAGTGTAGTTTATACCTGATAATTTGAGAACCAATCTATTTACCGTTAGAGGTATGATCTTAGTAACTTATACTATAATATCATAACTATTTTATTCACATTATTCTAATAGATTTATATATGAGCGTTTTTTAGAGATAAATGATCTGGTTATTCAATTTTATGATGGAATTATGAAACTCATAACACAATTGGGGATTAGATTAGAGTGTTTATTCCTATGAAGTGAGTTCCCCTTGAGATATGTGGGGATCACATTGAATGGGATATCATTGTCCTTAAGATGGTAGGGTTTTTTTATCATACTCATGTAGGATTTTGATGTTTCTTATCATGATCATGTCTTTGTTTTATCACTGAAGTTTGACTTTCACACTACTAGATGGTGGGATTTTTATTGACAAGGTGGAATAGAAAGTCTATAAAATTAGATATGAACATGAGAATCTTGGATTCAGATGGATTAGTCCCCATACTACTAGATTATATCATGACGATCAGGGATCCTGTTTAGAAGATTTTACCAATGTGGTTGATCCCTTCATGGATGATTTGGACAACAAACATTGTGGTTTACCTCTTGATAGAGTGGTCATGTTATCTATTGATCTAATTCTTGTAGCTACACTAGTATCCAATATTCCTTATTATATGTATACTATAGAGTTGTAATATTATAAGTGGCAGCTAAGTAAATTTTAATCAAAGGGTTTTATATGACCTAATACTTCCCCAAGGGGTTTGCTGGTTCTATTTATGAAAATAGTGGATATAAACCACTATCTATGTGTTGATTACTAAACAAATGATATAATTGATGATTGATAATTAGTATCCATTAACCTTTATAGATGATATCATTGATAATATCCAATGATCATAGATTTTATCATATTATTATTTGAGATCATGTTATTATTGGGTGCATGTTCATTCTATAGGGATACATAATATAGGTTTTCATAGAAGGTATAGTCTATATAAGTATGAAGTTATGTTGTTATCCCACACAAACACTCCATACATTTTCATGGAATTGATAAACTGGGCTTTTATTTATATTTATATTCAATTGGTGATGTTTTTTGATTGATATATTAGCGTGTTCTTAGAATCAATAAGATTATGAAAAAAAACCCTAACATCAATTCAAATTCATTAAGAGGGAATACATTTAATTTCATGTTATCATTTTTCCACTTATATATGGATATTTTTCACTTCATGGGACCTATAAACATAGATTCATTCTTATTAGTTATTCTAGGGAATGTGAGAGGAATAGTTTGTTAGGAAAATCACATTAAAAAATTTTATATACATTGTTTATTTGGGTTATCCATTTATTAAAAAAATTCATATAATATCTATAACATTTACAAATAGCTCATATGGGATTGAATAAAATGTCATTGGTGATTGTTTGGTCAGGCACCTATGAGATGACATTCCAAGAGTTGAAAGGGTGAATTAATTTATGACGAATACCAATTCTTCCAAATTTGGTAAGGAACTATGTTATGTATACAAATATATAAGTTATCAGGATTGGGGTTTTTATAATTCTTGTGGATTGATTGGTGAAATTTGGGTCCCACCAGTCGAGACCTTATTTTTGTATCTACAAGACAAATGATCTTTAGTAAGACACTATTGTTCATGCATTAAACTATGGGTTGATTTATTTTCTGGGAGAGTGTTTTGTGGTGTACATTGACTAAGAAGGTATCAAGTACATATTTACATAGTGTTACTTGAATCTAATTCAACAAAGGTGTGATGAGTACCTATAGTATTTTGAATTTGATAATTACTATATTCAGAATAAGGGAAATTTAAATTCCAATTCCATGAGAATGAGGAATAAGATATATGGAGTTAAGGATGAAAACAACAGGTTTTTGGTTGAAGAATTGTATTCAGAGATGCACATGGGGGAGCTATGTAGTCTCAGAAGATATTAATCCCATCCTTAGAAAATATATATAATATTATATATAGGTTAAGGAAAAGATTGTTGTCAGATTTTTGTGGAAAAATACTATGTGAGATTATTTCAAGTGAGGAACTAAGACCGAGTTCGACCATTGGTGACGATTAAATTCTACACATATATGGAGTTTTAAGGGTTCTAGAAGACATACGAGAAGAGTTGATGTGATTTTTTCATAAATAATCTTGGAAATTAGATATTATAATAACCAATAAATATGGTAACATACATTTCTAATAGTGGTGGAATGGGTTGAAATGAGTGGTGGATGTTTATGTCACAAATTTCTCTATTTCATAGAAGGAGAATGATGAATAGTAGTGACCAACAACTATTTTACAATAGTCAACCATTATTGCATGGAAATCGGATTATTCTACAATGGATTTCTTTATTGGAATTCCATGTTCAACTTGAGGCTGTGATGTAATATGGTTATTTGGGTAATTTCACCCATGGATCATTGAATTCCTTCATATTTGAGAGAAATTATCAGTAGATGTTCTTGTGATACTAAATATCCTTGAGACTGTGTTCCTTCATAGGGTTCCTCACGCCATTGTATCTAATTTATAAACCTACATTACATCATGATTATAGAAATTTATATAGATTGGGTTGGGTATATAGGTTCTATTGAGCTTGAAATACTATCCAGACATTGATGGCCTATTAGAATTTACTCTACAGGTTCTAGAGTACATGATTATGGAATTAACTCGTATTTTTTGGGGATATGGGGAGAGTAATATAACCCAATACGAGTTCACCGAAAAAATAGATATTTGGGGACTATACAGAAAGAATCTTGGGTGGAGTTTTATGATAGGTCATGATGATCACCATAGGACTAGTTAGAGGAAGGCAAGGCATTGCTTCTCTGACTGCATCTCATATAATAGTCTTTAGAGAATGTCTAGAAGATAATATATGGATGGATAATACATCGTATAGAATTAAATCTGATGTCGATCGCTATTACTAACTTCTAGAGTTAGATGTTTTGGATCATGCCTTTATACAAATCTCTTTAAAGCTAGGGCACAAAAAAAGTTAGATGCATGGTAATCATTTTCTGCAATGTAATATCTTTTTGTTATATTATTGGTGTATATAAATTTTTTTATTTTAACTGATAATATTTGGCCTAATTTGAATACCCTTTGATGTTAAGGGTGTACTGGGGGTGTATTGGCCTTGATCAGATCTTAGAGTGAATTATTTGGAAAAACAAGATAGACTGAATGATTAATAGGAACTTTGTAGGTAACGATACATGGTTACTACTTACCATTCCAGGTTGGATAGTGGTGTGTCAAAAATGATATAATTTTATGATATAATTTAGATAGAGTTTCATGCCCATGTGGGTAACATGAAACTTTTAAAAGATCCAAAATTCATGTCTTTCACATGCTTAGTAAAAAAATGTATAGTGACTGTATATATTTACCCTTCCTTTAAAAAAGGTTAATATTTTGTGTAGGGGTTGGTAAAAAATGCATCAAAACCATGAAACCCTATTTTTTAGGATAATTTTCGATTTTTGACATAAAATTTATATAATGAAAAACAAATTATACTTTCCTTCACCGGTAGATAGCTAAGAGGTGTGGGGACTCCCATTTGAAGCTATTTAATCCCTGGTGATCATGTTAAACCATCTGATAATGGAATATAAAGCAATTATTCTCATTGGCTCTTTTCTAGTCTGTAACAATATCCTCTTGAGATATTTTTATTTTGTCCTAATATTGAATGTTCTATCTATGTAAATGCTAACATGACCTGTTATTTGGTTATTCAACCAATCATCATTTTTCTCCCAATATGAGTCAAATCAAGAGATGATATTAGATGTGAACTCCATCAGGTACCATATGTAGGTGGTCTATACTCATCCAAAGTTTTTTTGTGCTTTATAGAGTTTTTTTACTTCTTCCACATGAAAATCATTCTAGCATGGCTCCATATATTTAATTAATATTTAAATTGAATGAATTATAACATGTTAGGGATTACCATAACTTACATTAAACTATTTGGAGGTTTTTTCCAAAACATGGTCATGAGGTAATCCTTTGATATTTCTATTTTATATACCACTAATTTAGTGAGTTTTGTGTCTAACTAATTAGGCGAATCCCATAATAAATTTAATTGGATTAAATTTATTATTAAGTTGTAGATATAGTCACTATTATTTTTGATGATTTGATTGAATGGATTGAATGGATTTTTATATGATGGGATACACTCATTTAATTTCAATGCTTGTGAAATGATTAATTAAATTAGGTGTGAATTTAAATGGTATTGGATGCCTTTTTTGGTATACCAACAATCCTGATTCCATTTAGTTTCCATGGATGTTTCACCCATGGGTAATGATTTATGTTAAGAGATACCTTGGAATGATATGATTTATGGACAATGATGCTATAGGATTCTAAGATAATTTATAAACATTGGATCTATATTGTTTGAATCACAATGGACAATAAATATTTACCTGATCCTTAGACTCTACCAGTTTCATTGTTGACATTCCATCAAGATGCTCGTGGGGATCGATGTGGATGCCTTAGTCTTCTATATCATAGATCCAAGCATGTGGGGTCAGATATTTCTGATCATATAGATGGGCCATGGTAAATTTGAAATGATTAATTTTATAGATCAATTGTGGTATTTGTGACACTTCTGGATATGCAGTAATTCTTCGATGGATGTGATATACAAGATATAAAACAAAGTCATTGGTGACATGATATTGTTTTTAAAACATCACTAGGGAGTTTAATTCCTGTCTATAAATTCATCCTTGTAATAGGAGGATAATTTTTTTTCATAGTAATATTTGTTTTTCATTTAAATATAACATTAAAATGTTACTTTATCTTTGGGCATTTTACATATACTACTATAATATTTGTTATACCATTCACTACGATTTAGATTTTCATGTAATGAAATGATTTGTTATAAACACTATAGTTTGTGACCTACTAGTATTGTATCTCAAATGTTGTTCAATAAGTCATTGGTTCATAAAACATACTATTTATATTCAAGTATGAATTATTGAATGATCACACAATTTGAAACATTACATTATCCCATGCTTAATAGTATGTGAGCATTGGAACGAGCTAGGGATCCTGTTTATATCATGAGATAGTTCTGTTAGGTATTTTTATAAATTGATACATGTATCCGACCGGATTTTTGTAGACCTATTTTTGTTTCATGGTAGATACATGACATGATCATCACTATATATGATATTACTTCTTGCATTGTTGTGTGTTTTAGTTTTATTGATGTTTATCTATTGTATGATTTATTCACTGCATGTACTATTATCTTGTATTATATCTACCACTATGTTACAAATTCATAAGTGGGAATAGTATCCCTATATACACAACATAATTCCTCACTACTAGTTTCCAACCTCTAGAATAAAGGGAGATTCACTTGAAGACATGTGGCCAACCGGGCTAGGGTTACCATTTAGTGGTATCCTGGTATGGGATGTTACAATGTGTTAAAAAGGATTTTTTTCTAGTGCTCTTTACTATTTTAAGACAATTGAATGTTATGCGTAGGAATATGAATTTTTTAATGTGTTGTTTATAGGAATAACTAAACCCTATATGATAAAATTCCAAATTACATCATATGAAAAAAAATAATTTCTTTAATTTTGAATGTTATAGATGATTTTATTCTACTATTGGGGACACACTTGAATTGAGATATTTTCATTTATATGTTTGGTGGTTTTATTTTGTTTCAACCTAATGATATGAGAGTATTATATCACATGCCAAATTTTGGGAACATTACATGAGTCTCTTGACTTGTATTATTCCATTCTATATGGGATTCATTTCTTGTGTGAATGATGTATTAATATTTTCTTGGATACACATACATACTAATATGATAGATATTCTATTAAAGTAATTGGAATACATGTTTTGTATTTATAGTTTCTTTTGTAACCAGTGTAATGTTTTCTTGATTAGTCTATAATAGAAACACAAAAAATTCCAATCATGGGACGTTGAGTCATGGACCATGAGTCGCATGGACAGGAACATGTTTTGGTGTTGATTAATTGGAGGTAATGTATTAGTTCAATAGGATTGTGGTCCCCTATAGATCATATGTGGTGAACCATTTGGTTCAACCATTAAAAATGAAAAATGAAAATAATATGAAAATTAAATGGAATTTGAACATGGTGAAATAGATAAATTGACCAATACCCATCATTTGAGTGGGTAGTAGGCAATGTCTCTCATGTTGGTTGTGACTATTTATTTTTACCAGTCAACTATTTAGATGTAGGGTATGTGATATGACCTATTAATATGAATGTTTTTACCAATAATTTTATAGTTGTAATCATTGATAACAATATTTTATGAGGCGTGTGTATGGAATTGTAGATATGTACCCCCACAACGACCTCGAGTCATATTCGAGGAGGGTGGAGACATCCAAGATTCTATGGTGGTGGGCCATGGGAAAAAATTGGATTCTCTTTTAGTAACTGACAATGACCCATTTGTTTTACTAGACATAGTTAACGAGGCATAGTTTCATGAGATATTTTCAATCATTATGTAGATATTTTAAGGAACACTACAACCATCCTCATCAAAGGATGTGCTAATTTAGATGATCCAGATGTAGCATCCAACAATGTTTTATGGGATTAATGTCAAGAGGAATCCAAAATATGGCACAAGACTACATTGTTTAACCTATTTCATATAGAGACACCTCCTAAGAAGAGATTGAAGATTGCATATTATATGCATAGGGGTGTTGAAAAACATTGGTCGATGTTTTATCCTAAGATGATGCACCACATGAGATTGTTTGGTTGGACATCTAAAAATGATTCTATGACTACCGTCTTCCCAAGACATTGAGAGTATAGAAAACAATTGAGTTCATGTGTCAGGATAAAGGTGATATATAGGTTGTGAAGTATTCTACATGCTTTATAGAGATGTTGCATTTTGAGCTGATATACTTTGTTGATGAGTAATCGAGAGAGGGAATATTTGAGAAAGGTATCCAAAATGATATTCTATCCCAGTTATAAATTTTTAGGTTGTTGACTATTAATGAAATGGTAAATCAGATCCTAATTACTTATTTTAACATGCGGGAAGTTCTGGGCGAAATGTAAATATGTGTAGTCTCACAACCCAGTTGCTAAATATCTTCATGGTGAAAGCATCATTTAATTGTCCCAATTAGATGATTACAATCATGGATATGAATATTGGTTGGTCTATTTTATTTCATTAATAAGAAAGTATAGGAAACATGAGAAATCAGTTCTATCAAGACCCATTGGATTTCTAAGATTGGGATAAGATGGACCATTTGTAACGTTTCGGTAGGACCATCCCTCCTAGATTGATTTGTAATGTATCATCTCAGACACAATGTTTAGGAGTGTGATTATGTTAGGTCTACAAGGCTGAATACCCTAAGAGGGGGGGGGGGGGTGAATTAGGGAATGAAAAATTTAAAAATAAAGCATGTTCTGATCTTCTTATGCTGTTAAGAAAAAAACTCTTCTCTCACTTTCCCGATGCACAGTATAAACATAATGTAAAGAATGCACATTGAACAATAATTTTTACTTGGTTCACCCTCACTGGGCTACATTCAAGGAGCATACGCTGACAAGTTGCCGGTCGTACAAAATTCCACTATTCTTTAATTGATGTGGATACAGGGATTCAGGAGTAGTCACTCTGTCCTAGGCTCACTGCATTTACAAGGTTTAGGGTCAGCTCAATGCTTTCCCATCGGTCACTCTCTAGGTCTCTCTCTGGATCACTACCGGTGGAGAGGATCAACTTCTTCCTCTTCCTTTGCTCACTACTCTGGAAGGAATCCACTCACAGTTTATAGACCTGCGGGTCACTTCATTTGCATGAAGGAATGAATCTTTCTCCCCATGTAGATGCTCTGTTGAAGTTCATATTTCACCCATAGATGAATGTCTCTTTGCACCGATGGTATCGGGTAAACTTCCAACTTCCAAGAGGACCAAATGTTTGGCTGAGGACTCAACCTTACCTGGCGAACAAGTCTACCTCGGCGTGCAAGTATCACCGGGCAAGCCACAACAGGTGCACAAGTCCACCTCAGACACTATCACGACACATCCTTTATCTACTCAACACATGCGTGACTCACATCCCTTTACACCCAATCCTACATAGGCATGCAACCACCAATAAACTCACATCTTCTAACTCTGGCACGCATGACCCACATGTGCGACACACCACTTCCTTCAAGACACACCACCACTTGCGCGACCACTACACCTGCATGACGGGAGCTCTGATTTTCAATGTGTTGAACTCTACTGCTGAATGGGTAGGGGGTCCAGTATTTATAGGATTTTGGACACACTTGCACGATGGCACACAATTCCCCCTTTAGCGCACAGGTCTCCTCCTCTGCAGAACACTTGTGTGACCTAATTCTACACATGCACTATCCTTAACCCTTTACTATGTTTTGATCTTCTGATACTGAAAATCCAGAGGCCCGCATGTTCTGATGTTTCCAAATCATCGGCGTGCAAGTCTCTCTTTCACAGTGCGCCAGTCTTGGCGAGCAGGTCTCTTCCCCTGCAAACCACTTGCGCGACCAAATTCCAAACAAGCACGAACCATTTCCATTGAAATTATTTTGATATTATGATCTTGAAAACCCGTAGGCTCACATGTTCTGATGCTTCCAAGGCATCTGCATACATGTCCCTTCACGCCGCGCAAGTCACTTGCGCAAACAACTCAATACATGCGCGACCCTTGTCCTTTTTCCATATTTTGATGTTCAGATCTTCAAAAACATATGGCGCAGAAGTTTCTGATTGTTCTAGTGTATGGCCCACATGTCCCTTTTCCAAAACCACTTTTCTTTATTTGTGGTTTTTCAGGCCCAAAAATTTGTCAAGCACTGGAAAACAACACCATCTTGTATCTGTTCATTTTGTTCCACCACCAAATCATCCATATCTTTGTCGGCGTTCTTGACTCAATCATGGATTGTTGACCTCATCCCTTGAACTCGACATTCCACCATGAAATCCCCTTTGTCAACAAATTTTTATGTTATTTTTTTTGTCAACAATCAGCACTTAAATGTTCACATTTTCAACAAACACAATCACCTCAAAATTGATTCAATGATACATTGAAGGATTTTTGCCCAACGGTTTCTATAGTCTGTGTTAGGAAGGAATCTGGAACAACCAAGGATGATTTGTTTGTGGTGGGGGTCTGAGATGAGGCAACTAAGAACTAGTTGAACCGATACCCCAATGTGGTCTGGATCTATCTACTCACTGACTATTATAAGGCCATAGTTCCATGTAAAAATATTTTGTATATCCTACCCCTATGGAGAATTGTTTTAGACCATATTCAGTGAGAGGTATGATCTTATTAGCCACTAATATTGTAATTTATATTTTTCAAATAGGTTAATTTCTTTGTTTTTTAGTGCTGGTAGTTCCCCCATAAAATTTGTGGGTTTCAATTTGTCTGGAATCTTTTTTCCTTTGAGATTACTGGTATTGAAATCATACTGGGGTGGACTATCTGATTATTAATTGAGCCTATATTGACTAATATTATTGGAGGATGACATTTACATCACCCTAGGGAAGAGTGTTTATTCACAAGGGTGAATGAGATAAATATGACGGAGTTACCGGAGCCCAATAGGCAGTTAGAGGATTTAGTAGAAAATGGTTTTTTACAACCCATTAATTATCCATGGGGTTATCCCTTAATTTTTTGAAAAAGGATAATGAATCCACTATTATATGCATGGATTATTAAAAATTGACCATGTTTACTATTAATATATATTATACCATACCTTGGATAGATGACATGTTTGATCAGCTTTGAGGGGGTGAGGTTTTCTAGAAAATTGATTTGACTTCTAGATACCATCGTGTGCATGTATGATCTATAGACATACCTTAAAAAAAATTTAGAATGAATATTTTGTATGTGTATATGGTTATGCCGTTCATTCTCAAAAATGTTGCAGTATTCATGGCACTGATAAACAATGTTTTCAATCCTTTTATGGATTATTTTGTGGCATTTTCATGGATAATATGACAGTGTATTCTTAAAATCGACATGACCATAACAAGAACCTTGTTATAATTTTGGATACACTGATAGATCCTCATATGTATTATAATATCAGAATTTTCCACTTTTTAATGGATTAGATTACCTTACTAGGCCATATTATCTAAGGATCATGAGTATCTTTCGACCAAGAGATGGCGATAGTTATAGTTTACTTGGAACAATCCATGAATTTATTTTACATATGATGTTTCTTAGGGAAAGAAAGATATTTCAATTGTTTAATATTGTGTTACTCATGGTAATATGTTCTGTTTATGGGATTAAATAAAAAGTGTGTGAAATATTTATGGTCAGACACCCATGACGTATCCTTTTATCAGTTAAAAGGGAAATTGACTTCAAAACTAGATTTGATTCTTCCAGAGTTTTTTAGATTATATAAAGTGTATTTTGAAATATCTTTAATTTTTATTAGATAATTTATGATGTGGGGAGATAGATATGTGGTGTATAGCTCTCACTAGTTGATACCATGTTAGAGGAATTACCTGAGGAATGATCTTGAGTTAGCTACAGCTATTCATGCATTGAGCTATTGGATAAATTAATTAATGGGAGATTATTTTTTGAACACCAGCCAAAATGGAATAATGTATATATTTAAATATTGGGATCAGAATCTAAGGAATTGATGGTGGGTTGAGTACCTACAGACTTTTGACAAGGAGGTATCCTATGTACTTGATAAAGAAAAATAAGTGGCCAATCCACTAATCATGATTACTCAGATACCTGCAGTTGAGGAATCCATTAAAGAGGGGAATGATATGGACATGTTTTTTATATTCACATTGATAAGAAGGAAGTCACGGGGTAACCCATTATTTCTACTCTGGATGTGACTTCTACACTTATGGATAGAGTGACAATGATACAATTTTTATATTCAAAGGGCCTAGTCTAATGTTAGAGTGTGGTAGGGGAGGGCCCACATTCTATATAGACTGGGGGAAAGGATGAGAGACTTGATATTAATGGTTTCGTTTGGGTTCCAATGGATGTACAAGAGGAGTCATTTCTAGAATTCCACACCTTAGTTTGGGTAGTGCATCACATCATTACCAAGATGTATCATGATTCACATTGACTGTATTGGGGTCCAAGGTTTAAATTTTAGGTATCTTTTTTTGGTTAAGAGCATTTCCACATACCCTAAATTATTGTTAAAACATCAGTGACCAGCCATAATTTTAAAAACGTTACCTAATTATAAATGGATATGTGATTATTTCAATATTTATTTCAAGAGTATTTTTTTAATTTCACCTCGAGGCAGTGATATGGTTTTGGTTGTTGTGGGTAGGTTCATGAAAGATGATCATATCATACCAATATAATAAACATTTGATGTATCAATGATTTGGAGGTTGTATGTCTGTGAGATTGTAATACTTCATAGGGTTTCATGAACTATCATTTTTGATAGGGTAACCTATTTTACATATTGTTTGTTGTATAGTTTTTAGTATACCTTGGGTACACTTGTGCTGATTAGGACAACATTCCTTCCTCAGAATGATGGATAGTCAGAGCATAAAATTCATATGAATGAAGACACACTGTGATAAGATGTCATGATATTTTGGCTTTATTAGAGAGTAATATACCCCCTTACTGAGTACACCAAAAATAATAAATGATAGGAAATTATACATATGGAAACATATTGGGCTTTATATGTTTGGCCATTCCCATCTCCCATGTACTGGTTAGAGGTAGGTGAGGTTAAATTACTGGGAACACCTCTCAACAAGGGGACATCTGAGTAACACTATCTGATTGATAAGTCGATGACTAATACATAGTATCGATAGGAAACATATCCCAATTTATGTAGATGGACACTAGAGTTTTAGGTAGGGGATTATGTCTATTTTACATATCTTACCGAGGTGGGGACATAGACACATCAGTATATTAATTATGATTTCACCATGATATGTCATTCATTAGAGAATATATAGAGAGTTGGGAATGTAGCCTATACGTTGTAATTAACTCCCATTTATGGAGACAAGTACAATATCTTCCACAAATCTTATTTATACTATTATTGTTTATACATTTCTCACATTTTTTATCATGATGAAGTAGATTTACTCATAGATATGTCCTTCGAGGAGAATCGGATTTGTATCATTGACATGAGAATGAAGGATCATTGAGGACATTATATTCTTATAGGGTGGGTTCTATGGTAGCATGAATGTTTATAAGAAAATAATTGGATGAAAGAGGATGAAGTGAATGTTCTGTAGTCAAAGACATTTTTGGATGATTCTTAACCACAATTGAGAGGGGAATTCTAGGATGAACTCTTTTAAGGGGAAGGATAGTATGATATTATGTTTTTTATGAAGTAAAAACCCCATTAATATTCTTTTAAATGTTTTACAACTTCATGTGAATTCCTCATGAGATCATTGGTGTACCAGGGGTTTCTAGGTATTATTCAGATCCTAGAGCCCAGATTTTCGGAAAATCAGGAAAAGCAACATGGCTAGTAGAAATTGTGGAGGGAAGGTAATTAAGTTACTCATTACAATAAGATATTAGACAATGGGGAGCTACATCATACCATGTTTACAGAAACATGTTATATTGAGCCTCACACCTTTACATGGAATATGATATTTTTAGTAGATCCAAAATGAAAATTTAATTCAAAGAAAGTCATTCCATTCCCAATGATTGTGAATTTGACTATTAAAATAGAAGAGGGAGTAGAGTTGTTTCATTATTTAACAAATAGTTTCTCTAAACCATGAGAACCCTTTTTTATTAGAAAAATTGACAACTTTTTCCTCAAAATTTTTATAACCCAATACTAATTCTCATTTTCATCACCTATGGACAATAGGGAGAAATGTGAGCTCTCATTTGAAGCTCTTTCACAGAGTTTGGTCTAATTATTCCATTCGAGCTCTAAATCAAGAGATGTTCATCCCATTGTATCTATGCTGGTATGTAGTACCATCCTCTTAAAACATTATTTGTACGTATAGGAATAAAATGACCTATTTAGATAAATGCAAATATGTCATATATCGAAGTTCAATGTATTTTTCTAAATTTTATTCCAATTTTATTCAAATCAAGATATTACACTGGATAAAAAAATATATTATGGACCTAAAGTTGGTTTTCTATACATATCCCAAGTTGTTTAATCACATATCGTGCTACATTTCATTATGAATACCCCTAAAATTCTAGTGTGGTCCTATAAATTAATTTTATAATTGAATTAAACATATTGAAACCTATTAAGGATTCCCTGTAATTCCTTGATACTTATAAGATATTGATTCCCCAACATGGTCTACATGGGTCGATCCGTTTAGATTTCCCGTTTTTATACCGACTAAGGGTTGAGTGTTGTATTTTTCATAGATAGAGGAATTCCGTAATGAGATTAATTTAATATAATTGATTGTTGTAAGATAGATATTTTTTATTTTTCTTATTAATGATTCGATTGACTTATTTATATGGATTTTTATATTAGGGGGTATAGTCATGGAACTAGAATTCATGTAAATTGATGGATGGAAAGAGATGTGAATTGAAATTTTATTGGATTCCTTGGTTGGTATACTATAGATCTTGATTCCATTTAGATTACATGGACATTTACCAATGGTCCTAATTTCCTATAAGAGATACCATGGACCCGTATGATCCAAATATATTTATTTTATTAGATGAAAAGGTAATTTCAACCCCTAGGATCATGTATCTGTCTTGCTGAAATCATGATGGACATGCTCTATGACATGATCTTGGACACCACTAATTTCATTTCTTTGTTCCTATCGAGATTCTCTCAAGACTCAATGATGATTTCATGGTCTAATATACCATATATATGGCCTTGTAGGGTAAAATATTTATGATTATATGGAAATACCATGGTATGTGTGACATGCTTGATTACATATATCAATTATGGTATATGTGACAATTCAAAATATATGATGTTGTCTTGATGTATGTGATATAAATGTTATAAATAAAGGTCGTGGGTGATATGATATTGTTTATACATCATGGATGTGGTGTTTACATCCCATGTTTATTTACATCCTTGTTAAAGGAGATCATAACTTGTGTTCGAGGGAGACTTTTTTGGCTTGATAGTATCAGTGTATTTCCATACTTCTTCTATAGGCATTTTACATGTATTATGTTCATGTTTATCATACCTTTTACTCTAATTTGGCATGTAAAAATGATAGATTTTTTTATAGAAACCTAGAACGGTGACTTACTAGCATTCTATCTCAACACATATTTAGGACATCATTGGGTACCTGAAAAAACTATTTGGATACAGTTTGGGACTTTTTCCAGTTCCCACATTTTGGTTCTTGATTTTGTCCCATGCTTAAAATAAATAGAGTAACAGACTGAGCTGAGGCTTATGATGCTATATAAAGTTAGTGATTTCTGATGTTTTTTGTATTTTGGTACATGTATAACACTGGATGTATGTATTCCTTTTGGTAATTATTTCTAGATATATGAAATTATCATCATTTTATATGAGAGAACATATAAAATTATTTTCTGTAATCATATTTTGGACATTTATCTATTGCTTGTCTGATATACTGAATCTGATTTTAATTTTTTTTATGATTTATATCGTTGAGTAACACTCTGATAATAAATAATAGTCACCCCATAGACAATACCTTGGCCCTCACCACTAGTTTTATGTTTCTAGCAACTGGGGAAATGTGATTGAGGCCATTTGTCTAATAGGGATCGATGTACTATTTTTTGGCATCCAGGTATAGTATTTAGCATGTTTATGTAAGGGTTTTTTGGGAAAATAAGGAGAGATATGATGGTATCTTATCATTTTTAACTACCCTATTATTACCATGCTATTCTTAAATTCATCCATATATCCCAGCTATGTAATCATCACTTAGACACATCTCATTTTATTTAGTTCGGCGAGGTCCAACTATATGTAGATACATCCATTGAGGAGAATCCTATACACATCGTTGATTGTAGAATGATTTTTTTTTGTAGGTATGTTAAACTAGTATGAGTTATATAGAAGCACAACCAGGTATAGGATGAGTCCTAAGAGAAATAAGTAGGTGTTCATGGTAAATGTCCATAAATCATTTCATATGTTATACATCAATTATGTTAGAAACTAAAAGATGAGTTGCCTTATGTGGGTGATATTGAAATATTTCACGTTATTTTTTACTCTTAACAATACTATTAACTCTAGTAAATCATATATTTAACTTCCCTTATTGTTTTAGACACCTAAATCTATGACTGTGGGTTAGTTATGTACTTTTTGGAGTGAAAAAAGTTAGGTGTTTAAGGAATGTTTTAGGCCAAGTACTTAATTTTTATATAGAATACACAGTATGTACTCAATACAAGATGTGTATCCTCCGAGAATGCCAATTAAAAATATATCTTAGGATGGTAAAGATGGATATTTACACGATATTTAATAAATTTAAAGACTGTGTAAATTTCTAATGATAGTTTAATGAATTAGTGTTATGTTCACCATTCTTTATAGAATCTAACCCATTCATTTTTTCTCACAATGAGGACCACCAGAGGAGCTCCTTATAAGGCTAGCCAAGGATTTTTCATTTCTCTATGATTCATACTTTGTTTTGACTATCATTTTAAACAATAGAAATCCATAGATAAGATCACGAATCCCTTGGATCCTTCATTCATTCTTTTGTTGAAATAAAATATGAATTTTTTTATTTGATTGTTCCTTCATTTTTCCCAATCCGGGATGCGTTAGGACGAGATAATTTATTACCGTTTGACAAAGGGTATATATTAGGTGGTTTAATATATTTTCCAAAAAGACAAGTTGTTTTATACAATTTTTCTATTGTGTTGTATGCCTAACCTTTTATATGTTCTTCATAAATTAATTTTTTTCATTTATTAAACTATTTTAACATTGATAAGTTTTCCACTTAGTACCTTGTAAGTGTTTAATAGTATTTTATCCACAACCCAGAACACATGTGAGGTGTGTTTATGTATCTTCTCTATGAGTTACCACCACATCGGGGGTGTGTGTGTGATATCTACCTCTAATTGAGAACTGTAATAAATTTAAATATATAATTGGAGTTGGATATTCATTCTTTAGATCTCATTAAATGTAAAAATGTTACTATATTTTTAAATGGAAATTATGGAATTATTTTGATGAACTCAAAAATTGTAAATGATTAATGAAAAGGATATGAATTAAATGAAATTCCATAGATTTTTATAATCCAAGAATTTCAGATTATGTTGAATTTCATGGGCCTTTAAACTCCATGGAATGAGGATAATATTTAATTAAATGGATATTTATACTCAATGGATACATATTACATTGGATTCCTTGGATATCTATAACCCTTAGAAGTAGCTAATTTCCTAAAACATTATTAAAAAACATAGGCTATCTGAGATGGAGTGGAAATTTCAACTGCTTAGATTTAGGCCACAAGGTAAGAATTTAGATTACATGAAATTGGAAAAATATGGTGTTTATAATGCTATATAGATAACCATTGATATACTTTCTTGATTATGGTTGTCTGATTAGAAAATATGACTCAATATGTACCATGATTTTCAGTTAACCAATGATTTTGGTGGTTGGTTTATAGTGTTTCGTAGGTGGATTATCAATATAATGCTATATTTTATCAATCTTGCTTATTAATTTATATTACAATTATATACTACACACTATTTCTGAATATAGAAATATACATTATTTTTTATAGACATCATTGGTGGTGGCCCACTACATGTTACCTCACACCATGTTCTGTCTATCGTTGGGTACATAGACAACCATTGTGGATGTAGGTTGGGATTGAGTAAATTTCATGTTTTATGATTCTAGATGGATTTTTCATTAGACAAATGGAGCACGAGACAAATATATTCTCATGATTCTATGAAAAGATAATTTTTTGGACCTTTTTATTTTGATATAAATATTTTATTAGATGCATGTTCAAAACAATTTCCTTGCATTTTGTATAGAGACATGAAATAATCGTTAGGTATATGAAAATTACATAACAATGTTTATAATAACATTAAACTAGATATATATTCACTATATAATTTATATATTATTCCAATATTGATTTATTTTATTAATCAACCGTTCTTGGAACTGATTATGAGGGAATAATCTCCATAGTATACAGACATAAATCACCGCTACTAGTTGGAAGTCTCTAGGTTATGGGGAGGTAACAATGATTACTTCTGACCCAAATAATCTTGGAACTATTTAGGGGATATTTGGTCTTTATATTACTCATTCAAAAGAAAATAGATGGTTAAATTTGATTACATCTCAATGATAGGATATTGTGACAACAAATCCCATACCATGAGTCCTAACTTATTTGATTCATTCATTTACTCTTAAAAGAATAAAATATTAATGATTTTATTTTAATTTCCTCAGATTTTTTTTAATTTTCATTATATTTTCCATGATCCATGTATTTTTTTACTAAATATGTCTCATTACATAATCAGTTTTGTTGATGTGGGATGTTCATAGGATGTTTGATTTATCAGTAAAAAATATCTTCAGTAGGTTGACCATGGTAAAAGGGATCATGGTTACATAATATTCAAAAATAATTTTCATAAAATAATAATTATTTTATTATATTTAAAACATTTTTGGATTTTTTCATTAATGACAGACATGGAAAATAAAATATATCATATCATGTTAGTGGTAGTTTGAACATACATATGGGATAAATTTTTATTTTTATATGGAGTGGAAAATATATATATTATATAATATTTTAATTTTTAAATATAATGTATATTTTATAAATGTCATGTTTATTCATTACAAATATACTTATGACCATCCATGTGAAGTTGTATTGAAAACAAATCACAAGACTTCTTAGAGGGTATATATTATTTATAGACTCTAGAACACTATTATTTTATAATAGATAAAAGGATAAGAAGTAATATATCATATTATCATTAAAAATAATATTTATTTTATAAATTTGTTATATCTTTTAAATAGATCATCTTTACTATCCATAAGTTTACATTATAAAAAGACATCACATTATAGAGGTGGCAGATCACCTAAATTCCCAAATAAAGCTTTCATTTCCAATGGGATGAAAGTGAGATAGAAAAATTGGTTCTACAATCAACATGATAACTGTTACACAAATAGAATATATTAATGTCATAATATAATAATCCATATAGAATATCTAAAAGAGGTGGGAGGATAAATAAAATGAAGGATATCAGTTGAGAATTATACCTCTTTGTTAGACAACCAAATTTGGATTATTTCTTAAGCCTTCTTTAGTTGGAATTTTGGAGAGAAAATAACATCAATGACATAGGAAGGAATGTTTGTAACTGATTTCCTTAGATATTCATCGAGATACATGTCTCATTTTCTGTGGGATAATGAGGAGAGGAGGTTACCTTTTATAAGTGAGGGGAGAGTCAGACTTACAATTATTTGTCATATTAAAATAATATGAAATTATTAATAGGATAATGTTTCAACAAAATTGAAATATATTTATGGTAAAATATTGATGACTTTAAAAATAATCATATATTAATTTTTAACATAGTCTAAAGATATTTTAAAACATATCACTTAATTTTAACCCCCTTATTAACTCTTTTAAATTTTAATGTAGGTCAACACATTTATCGTTGTCTTGATAAAAAATGTATAAAATGAAATTAATTTCATTAAAAAAGATTACATTCTTGATTTAAAATGATAAAACCATTAAATTATATTTTCTCTTAGTGTTAAATAATAGTATTAATATTAGTTTTCAAACAATGATTTACAATGTTCTATATAAAATTTCCCAATTAATCTTACAAATGATTTTCTATCAAAATTAATAATAATAATGTCTATAATGTAATTTATTAGATTAATACAAATAATATGGTGAATATATTATTATAAAAATTATAAAAATATAAAACAACACTTAAATTAATATATTAATATAAAAGAATAAATTTTTTATTTGAAAAAATATATATGTTAGCATTTAAAAAAGTTAATCATTGATTTCTATGATAAACATTGAATTATAAAATTTTTTATATGAATGTTTAAATACATATTTAGTATTTCATAAAATTATAATAAATTTTTAATTATTAAATATATCATGGTAATTTCATAAAAGTCATTTTTTTTAAAATTTGTAATTTTCACAATTTAATGATAAATTTTATATTTAAGAGAAGGATTAGAAATTTATGTTAATCATAGTTTTATTGGATTATTTCAAAGATGATATCAATTTTATAAATTTAAAATTATAAAATGAATAAATTTATCACTTTAATAAAATCATGTGAAAATAATTTAGTTAAATAAAACTATCAATTTCTTGGTTGGAAATTACATAATATTATGATAAACATATACCCATAAATTTAATACATTTAAGTCCTATGATTAAATAATTTTCTATATTAAAGTATTTGTCACATTATTCCCGCTAATAAATTACAACCTCTAAATTATTTTCATTACTCAAACAAGTGATTTTATTTCTATTTCATAGATTTCTTAGATTCCCATGTTGATTCCTCAATCATATGGTTCCCTCATAAAACAATACCTAGTCAATATCCTCATTCATAAAACCAAGTCTCTTTTTCAAAATTATGAACCATAATTTCCATATAGGAAATATTATATTCCAGCAGTACCACCTCAATGCTCTAATCATGGGATGCATCATGTACATATTTCATTACCAATGAAACATAAAACATGTCATCAGACGAAGATAAAATTATTGGTATGTTTACATAGTAAGATACTAATACCACATTATATAAAATGTTATATTTTCTAACATATTAGGAATATAACATGACCTTTTTAAAGAAAAATATAACATCTTTACAGATAGATATCTTAATTAATATATGAGTGACTACAAAAAATTAAAGATCATTAATCATGTTACCTGAATAACCCTTCTTCATACTCGGAGATGATTTCATGTGATACTAAATCATATTATTTTTCTCAACACTATATGATAGTAGTTCTAGTATTATGAAATCCTTTCAATGAATTCATCCAAACATGGTAGAGATTGACACCACTTTTCATTTAATGACTCAAGATTTCCATATCAGAAATGAAATGTGTTATTATATAAAAATTCACCTAAGGAATGATACTAATTCCAAATTCATTTTGTAATCCAATGATTAAGTTCAAATCCTATCTTATATATTCTATAATTTTCATTTTCATTTTCTATTATATTGAAGATGAAAATATTTACAGAAATTTAATTAAGCACCTAATTATTTCAAAAATACTTTATATAATTTAGATATAAAGAGGGTATCATGTTTAGACAGAATAATGAGAGGGGTTACATATAATCTTACTCTCATCATAAAAGAGAGTCTTGAATGATTATATAAATACATAGTTTCCCAAATAAGAAAAAAATGCAATAATTTACTCAATGGATCACAAATATCATAAATTTCATTATTATATGAAGATGTCATTGGAAATAAAACCCCATCATCCTTATATAAATTATTTAATTTCAATTAATGAACTAACAATGGATGAAGTATCGCATTAAATAGTTGTATCTTAGCTTTAACCTCATGAAAATTCATGAATTTTAGGGTAATATAACAAATAGATTTATTTATAACATCCCACCAATAATATTCTAGATGGTCCTTTTATTTCATTTTACATCGATAATGAATTGAAAATATAGATATATGATCTTCACTCAATTATTCCTTCTTCAACTAGAAATTAATTTGCACACACTACGTCTTTGAAATTTTATAATTACATCTTTATTACCTTTAATTTCAAGAAATTGACCCTATATAATCAATTATATATTTCCTTACAAATAAATATCTTATTTCTAATCATTTCTAAATATATTTGAAAAAGACGATTGTAATGATACATGAAGCAAAATAATGGTATAATCTACGTTCATAATTTCAATGCAATTATTTTTCAAATCATTTACGAAAGGATTATATACTATAATACCATTGGATAATTATTTAATATCTATTCAAAATAACACTACATCATTTTTCTTTAAATTAAATGGATGATAAAAAAATTAATTAATCATAATCATTTAACAAATGAAAAATATTATTTACATCATGTTCAATACATTTTGAGTGAATATATATTATAAACATTTGTGATTAGGTTAAATTTCATATTTCACCATATATTTACGATGTTCATAGATTTTTAAATAAAAGACCATAACAATGAATTCATGATAATGTGTTTTATAATTTAAATCATGGGGTTTCAATTACAATTATACATACACAATCAACTACTCATTAAAAATCAAAACACAATCCATTCCCTTTAAAAAAGAATCATAATAAAAAAATTATAATTTCTTGTTTGAATGGATAATAATGTGGAACTAACCAATCCTTTTTTAATTCATATAATAATTATATACATTCCTCTATCAAGATTTATTTAACACATTTTCATTTTAACATAGTCAGTTGGATATAAATTAGGGTTATGTTATCAAAAAACAATTTGTAATAACATGCTAATATAAGAAATCCTAGAATCTAGGTTATATTGGATAGTCTTGGACAATCCTTCACCACTTTATTCTTACAATGATTAATTATTATTCCACATTTGTTTTCAAAATACCAAAGAAATGAAATATATTTTAACCAAAATTCTGATTTTCATAATTTTTCAGACATCTCATTTTCTGTCATGGTCTATAAAAGGATCCTTAGACACCTTTCACGAGCCTCATAACCTTATAGAAGTCCATAATATCATCGATAAACACAAAAAAAATTATAAATTCACTCATGAAAGAATTTATTTATAAGATCCAAAAAAGTATTGGGTTAATTTATCAAGATGAGATGAATAAACAAAAAACAGAATGGAAATACCTAGTATGAAACTATATCCTTTGAATTTCATCCTCCTTCAATATCAATTGGTGATCTATCGACCAGATATAATCCTATAATAATTATTTATCACCATAGATCTGATAAATGAAGTCATAAATATGTGAAATGATATTCTTATTCAAAAAATGTCATTATAGAGTCAACAATATTCTAGGAAATTTGTCATGGAACCATATTCATTTTTAACAAACAAAATATGTTTCACCACAAGGTGAAGTACTAGTATGAATGAATCATTTATTCAAAAACTCTATTTATCATTTTTTTCAAGTCCAAAAGTTCTTATAGAGAATCTTGAGAAGGGGTTTTGAGATAATATTAGCATCAAGTAATAATTCAACTGTAAATTTACCATCCTAGTTAGTAATAAATATGTAAAGTAGTTAAGTTACACTTAAAAATAGTAATTTACGATTACAACCCTCCTATGCTAAGCAATTCATTATTTTCAAAAACTTCACAAAGATAACATTAACCCACATTTGTTATAGGTTTTTATGCTTCAGAATGTATTACCAATTATATAAATTAATTCTTATATATAAAATTAAAAATCATACTGAAAATTTAATATGATTTATGTAGCTCTAATTTTCTTTACATGATCAAAATAAATCCAATACACACCTAGAATAATAATAAAATCTACGTTGGGTATGACTATATTTTTTATAAAAAATACCATTCCACATATATTAAAATAATTAAATTTATAAATCATAGTTTCATTAATAATATAAAATGAGTTCTTACCAAATGGAATGACATCATTTAAATAGATGGTATTACTATTATACATGTAAATTCCCCAACAATAAAAGTTTTCCTCAACACAAAATAAGAAAATAAATTAGAAAAACCTGTAAAGTAACCACGACGACTTCATTTAATGGTCTAGAATCTAACATAGCGGTAGAAAATGACCATATGAAACATTTATACTATCATTCTTGATGATTACATCAATTAGTAAATAAATTGAGACACAATATAGCATAATTAACCTTCTAGTTGTAATTAAAATTTATTTCAATAGGTTGAATATCCTATTTCTAAATAAAAGGGTGATTAAAAAACTTTTCCTTTTATTGAAGAGCTATATTAACAACCAAAACATATTGGTAGCACATTCTTGATCCTGTCAAAACTTTAAGAAATTTACATTTACCACATTTGTAACATTTAGGGGGCCTAACTAAAAATTTAATTTTTCAATACTATCCTTCACATTCCATATTGATAGATTCTTACTCGTATTTTCATTAGATAAATATGTGTTAGGAAACTATAATTTGACATTATTTTCAAAATGAACACATTTCTTATAGAGATTTAATTAATTATATATTAATACATTCTTCAATCGGGTCTTCAGAACTGAAATAAACATATCAAATTTATTATCATGGTCCAAAACAATTTGTGTCTGCCTAGCCAATCGAGAAAAATTTTCATTGTAGGTAAACATAGAGACTTTTTATTTTTTGTTAAATCCAAGAATTCGAATTTGATTATAGATTTAATTTTTTTCATAAAATACAAATCATGAAAAATATATAAAATGTTTTCCCACTCCATGGAATCAATCACATTATTTTCAATAGTATTCCTAATAAGAGACCAAAATAAATTTAATTCATCATTAAATGAACAAAATGAATTATTTTACATTGTGAGGTTATATAAAAATGAACACATCAATTATATTTTTATGTATATTAAAAAATCCATTAGCTATGATTTAATTTGACGTTCCATCAAAATCCAAAGGGTGATATTTCATGAATTTATCTATAATTGAGATATTCATCTACAATGAAATTTATAACAATATTTCATAAAAAACACTAGTAATATAAATAGAAGACATTGTGATTATGGCCACAAACATCCATATTCCAATAATCATAGGTTTCTTGATCTGATGTATATTATCTCCTTCAAAACTTGTAACTTTATCTAACCTATTTTTCCTATACAAAACCATTATATATAGACATGGGCTAGATGTAAAAACATGTAAATAATAAAAATCTATCTAATGAAAATATAACATTGAATAATAACATCTTAAATGTATATATCAATACTATCATACCAAATAATTATTTCTATATATTCGACTCATACATACTAAAACATCATATAACTAAAGCACCATAAAATATGAGTTTATAATCTAGTATTTTACATTACCATATTCTCGAAGATATATCCGTTTTTATAAATCTAAGAGAAAAAATAGTTTAAAAAGTGGAGACATTCACATACTGTAAATTATTTAAATTAAAATACGATCTTCAATGAAAAAACTATTTTATTTATATAACATATGATTCATTCATGATCTTTATCATATTTTGTTTGAATTTTTTATAGAATTTACTCATTATTAGATATATTTAAATACGTTTTAATTTTTTGGATGATTAGAAATATATCAATAAGTTATATTATAATAAGGTAACCCCTTAAACCATTGATAATATTCACACCATTCAAATTTATTACATTTTTTATAATAAATTATTGATCATATAAGTGAATTATAACTATGTAAAAATTTAAACATATATTCATATATAACATTTTTAAAACACATTGAATGAATATGGAAACATTTATAGAATCATACGGAACATTTTTAGTTTTGAAAATATTCTTTTTAAATTAAAACATTCACCTTTAATTGTTCATATATATTACCTGCATCATGAAATCATTTGACTTCCTTAAAAGAATGTTGTAAGAACATGTTAAAAATATTAAGGAATCATATTCGACACAAATGGGAATATCATAATATTATATACTTTCATAAGATACCCCTACTCAATTATCTTACTCATATTAACCTCTGATTTCTAAATTCTTACCCAATGCATTGGAGTTCTATATCAGGATCATCAATTATCAAGAGATATATCTGCATCACTAATAATCATATATTATTCCATATACCATATCAGGATGGAAATAATATTAGGATTTCAATTTTAATCATAAATCCTTTTAGAAACAAATTTAAACCCATCACCAAAACACATTCCATTTTTACGTAGAAGTAATGTGAAATATTCAATTATATTTAGAAAACCTAAAATTTATTATAATATCAATGAACTAAAAATTCTTCGAAAAGGTATATAATTTATTAATGTATGATTTAAAATGAATAATTTATTTTATAGTGGAAAATTTATTTCATGAAGTATACATTATAAATAAAACATTCTTTTTCTCTTATGTAAAATTTATTAAAATAATAATTATATGAACATCTTTAAAATATTAACTTTTAACACTTGTATAAAAAGATAAATATATTTTAAAATAAATTTTATAAATCAATGATTAAAAAAGAACACTTATCAATAATATAAAATAATTTATATATTGGGGGAAAATATTTTAATAGAAAACCAAATAATAATGCATTAAAGAAATTATTTACCAAAATTGGTAAACTTAAAAAAATTAAAAATGGTGGAGAGAACAAGAATTGGATATTAAAAAAATAATTTACCAAATTAATGATAAAATAAATTCAAATTCTAGGTGTAAAAACAACCAAAATAATATGAGGAGATATTTTTATAAGTCCTAGTAAAAACATTGATACATATAATTGAATACCTTAACTCCCAACTCATTTTATTCATAAAAAACTCTTGAATGAGTAAATATTTAATTACTTTTATATTTAATTAATAAAATTTCAATTTCATCAGTTTTAATTTATGTCATATATTACTATGTCTTATTTAATTAGATAAACATTGCATTCACATTGTTTGTTTTGAGCACAATCAATTTATCAGTGAAGATGTCAACAGTTTGTTGACTGTGGTCAAAAAGATATTAGGTCCATCATAATCAATATATTTTTCTTGATAAAATAATTTTCATTAAATTAAATTTTTTTAGAACCATGAAAAAGTATTGTACATGAAAAAAAATACATGATACCATAGTGGCACTAGTCCACACTTACACGCGAGAAACGTTTCCATTTTTAAAAATGTTTAAAATGTAAAAATATATATAATATTTTAGTTTATTACAGTCATATTATTGTTATAAATTTAATATTTGTTCACTAATTCCATCATTATACCCATTTTTGTGAGGCATTATGGGAAAATAAATCTCATCGCTTCATGGAGGTGGTATTCCAAATGTACGTGAAATAAAGGTTTTATTTTTGCAACATATGAATCATTAAGAATAAAATTATTATACCAGAAGGGTTTGGGGAAATCAAATATAGTAAAAAAAATACAACATGAAACCCCTTTTGAACTAGGAAAGGGAAACCCCAATAGGTGGACGTAAGTCAAGTGGGATCAAAAGAATTATAGAACCAGTACCAAACCTATAAAAATTATCCAAAATCCAAGAGGGATAATGCCCAATAAAAAATTAGAGTCAAACCAATAGTCCATGAAATTTGGAAAACCCCTATTAGAAAAATATAACACCACCATCCATTTTCCATTAGAAAACAATTTCCCACCATATCTAAATGCTCTTATCCTCCTTTGATTATAGGATGTCATGTCAACATTAGTCTCTATGGACCCCACCCAACACCATTTGATTAACGACCATAGAATTGGCCCCCATCAATGAATAGCAGACTTTCTACCACCTATTTCTGTCTTCAATAAGCCTAATATAACGAACCATACTTTACATACATTTTTATCACTTCATAATTGAAGAAAACTTATTACAACACATGACAAAAACCCCAAAGGACTGTATAGGTATAGTGCCTTTAGAAACTGAGAAACATAAACAACTGCTTCATAAATCTTCTACAGTGACTCCAATTTATTTCATCATATCTAGAGTCCCTTTTATCATATTATACTTAATATCCTTCTTCCTGACCTGGGGAAAAGAAAGCATAAAAAGGGGTGAACTCAAATGCTCAGTATGGGTATATAAAGGAAAAAACATTCATATCATCTCCTTTTGAAAATCTTAACCTGCAAAAGAGATCATAATATCATAACATGGGACAAATCATAGAAGTTAAAATGAAATCCCAATAATCATAACATAAATCATGAAACTTTGTGTCATCCACACATAATCATAGAGAATCATTTCTTGTTTTTCATGACTCATTTCCAAGACTATCTTATCGGACAAAGTCCATTTCTGCACCGAGTTCACTCCTCGTTTCAGTCCAATATCACTGAACAGGTTTAACCTGCCATTCCACCCATGTCTATCACATGAGATATAAATCATTACCCAATGCATTGGAAGGAGACATAGGTCCCACACATCTTATAATGAATCCTTTCTTATGTGTGCCACAAAATCATAAATCATACATCATCACATAACCCATGTAAAAAATATGGGACTCTTAAACATCATGACATCAAAAAACAACATGAAACAATCCATATAAGATAAAGGAATTAATAGAAATACTTCCATAATAACATGATCAAATCAATGTAAAAAAGGTATAGAAATAGAAACCTATATTGTCTTAGATGGGAAATAATTTTGATAAAACATCTGAACTCCATTCTTGAAGAAAATATCCTTTCAACTTTGAAAACATTTTTCCATTCTTAACATGTCATATAATTTTAAAATAAAATATGTTAATTAAAAATAAACATGAAAACTTGTAAAGTAATTTTTATTGAAATAATGTTCTATGAATCCATTCATGACGTATAAGTTAAAAAAAAGACATTCTTCTCGTACTTTGGTCGGAAAATTCAAAAAGTACCTCGTACGACAAAAGATTCCTTTCATATCGTTTACTAAAAAAATCCCGAAGGGGAATATTGGATTTAAACAATTGTAGGAGGATATGAATAATATTACATATTGAGGTAACATGGATGTGGAGGATAATGTACACCCCAGTAAATACCAAAGTATAAACAATCTCGAATAAAATTGTGATTGTGAGATTTTCCCTTACATTTGGTCCGATTTGATTGGTACGTGTCCTAAGCTCCTGTATGATGATTTAAATAATGTTATTGACTTATTACAGAATCATACTCATTGATATGATATCATATTTGGTCATATTATTAGCTTCTTATTAGAAATGTTTCATTGTTACTCTTTATTCGGATCTTTATTGCCTTTTGTTCTTATGCGTGTTTTGCCGAATAATTTCTTATTATTCATTTTAGTTTATAGATACCTCATATCAAGAATGATATTAGTGTAATATATATCATATTTATTTATTCATATCATTTATATAATTACTATTTAATGAAGATCTTGTAGAACGAGTCGCATCACATCGTGGAGACGGTATTCCGTACGTACGCACGAGCGATGATATCGTTCCCATGATCGTGGAATTGTATTGAAGTGTATTTATACTATATCATAATTAATATCAATTTATAATAATAATATATAGTTACTCATTACACCATTATACCCATCCATGTAAGGTGGTGGTGGAAAATAGATTACACCACGGCGTGAGACGGTATTCCGTACGTACGCACGCGCGGTGATTTCATTTTTCGTAGGATAGATAGAAGATGAATTAGGGTTGTTTCATATTTATAATAACATTTCCATATATAAGTAATACTGATGTTATTAATTTATCATGAAACAACTAATGAAGAAGAAGTTGAAAAAGAAAGAAATTGAAAAAGATTGCTAATGGATATTACCTCTTTTTGACACGCCTTTACATAACCTCCTCTTAGAGAACTAAGGATGGTCAATGAAGAAGACCACGACCTCTAGGAAAATTCTAGGAAAGTGGAGGAGATATTTTTGGCAGGGTTTGGCCGAGCTTGAATTCTCAAATTGGTGTGAGGAGGAGAGGGATGAGGTTCCCTTTTATAAGGGAGGAGATGGGCACCTTAAGAAAATCTCAAAATATTATTTTTTATTAAAGTCAAATTTGGTTTATAATGGTTGCAAAGGGTCTTATTTACAAAATAAAGTGGGGATAGGTCGAAATCCTCTCATACAATAGGTTTTAGACAAGATTAGGTTATTATTTTAACCTTATCAATTAGGTTTAACTCTAAGTTAAATAATTTAACTTTTAACGTGTTTTTTTATTTTCTTACACTATATGGTTAATAAACGTACTATAACATTCCAAACGAACCCCAAGTGGTTCATTATTAATTTATATATCCCTATCTAAGTCATTTGGCCGAACCTTAGATTTGTAGGAATAAAATAACAATTAATAATATAATATTTGTTTTTAAATACTATTTTATGTCAATTTGGACACTATTTGGTACATGATTTTTGTGAAAATCATAAAAGAATGATAAGTTAGAACCAAGTTAATTAAATCAACACTAACATGTCATATTAACCTAGAAAATTATTGTAATTAATAAAAATTCTAAATTTACATTTATTTGGGCATTTATAACATCCATTATGTTAATATTTCCTTAAAAAGGTAATTACTACATCATCATTGTGTCATAAATAAAATAAAATATTTAAAGAATAAAAATTATAAATAAAATATAATTTTGTAGGAAATAGTTTTAGATTTCTAATTAATATTTATAATTGAATTTATCTTATGTATAACCCTATATAAAAAATGTTTTAATTTTTAAACATTTATTTTTACTATTTTATCTCTTCTTTAAATAAAATAATATTAAATGTCCTAATCTAATCCAAGTGGACCTAAATAGTCATATTATATTAATAATGTTGTATTTGGTCAAATTACACTTATCCAATAGAATTGGGACATGTGTCATGATAATAGTAACATCATTTCTACCCTTAATTACCCTATTTACAATTAATCGCGGTAAATAAAAGTAAAAAGTTACTATTCAAAAAAAATTATTTTTATCTCATTGAACAAAATTTTACTTATTGATATCAATTGTGTCTCTTAGATTTTCGAAATATCATTCACAGATGTGGTAGAATTATGTTTTATGAAAAAATCAGTTTTTTAACTACCACTTAGTGGTTTCACTGTTCATCAAAAATTGAATGTTTTTAGAAAAATACCGGAATTTCACCCTAGGCTAATTTCGATATCCTGATTCCAAAAATGAAGTCCATTTTGAAAGATAAAATTTATAAAATTTCAAAAAGTGGTTATTACTATTCATAATGGCTATTTTATATAGCATATCGTTGTTTAGTGAAACTCGGTATTGCGTACAACGCAAGTTATCAGGGAAAGTCGTGATTGTGTGTAAAGCAAACCAAGCTACTGATGTGTTTATTGAAAGATTTCTTATAACATAAAAAAATATTTCTCATAAAAATCTCGGTTGTTACATTCTACCCCCCTTAATATGAATTTCTCCCTCGAAATTTGTCACTTTGAAATAAACAGATGAGGATACCTCTCCCTCAACATATCCTCACGCTCCCATGTAGATTCTTCTAATTGGTGGTTCCTCCATTAAAAATTCACCAAGAGAGTGGTCTTGTTCTATAGAACTTTTTCTCTACAATCTAGAATCTTTATCGGCTGTTCGTCATAAGAAAGATCTTGCTCTAGTGGTACAACTTCTGAGCTGAGTAATGTGAAGGATCAGGTATGTACTTCATTAGGAGCAATACATGGAACACATCATGAACATGGGAGGGATTCGGCGGGAGCGCCAATTGGTAAGCTACCTTCCCAACACTATCCAGTATTTCAAAAGGACATATATTCCTAGGGATCATCTTTCCCTTCTTTTCAAATCTCATTACTCTTTTCCAGCGAGATATTCTTAAGAACACTTTATCACCCACATCAAACTTTAGGCTTTTTCTGCGGTTATCGGCATAACTTTTTTGTCAACTCTAAGCATCTCTTATGTGTGGCTGAATAGATCGGAACTTTTCTGCCATCGCATCAACAAGATCAGGTCCTACTAGATTTCTTTTCCCAACTTCATCCCAGCAAGTTAGAGTTCAACATTTCTTTCCATAGAGAGCTTCATAAGGAGCCATCTGAATACTAGAGTGAAATCAATTATTATAAGAAAATTCAACCAATGGAAGGTGTTGATCCCAACCACCTTTGAATTCCATAGAGAATTCTCTGAACATATCTTCTAGAGTTTGAATTGTTCTCTTAGGCTGACCGTCTATCTGAGGATGATAAGCAGTGCTGAAACTCAACTCTGTATCTAGAGTATGCTGAAGACTTCGCCAATACTTCCTGGTAAACCTCAGATCCCGATCATATATAATGGAAAGCGGTACTCCATGAAATCATACCACATCCTTTACATATATCTTGTCAAGCTGATCAAGAGAGAAATCATCTATTATAGCAATGATGTGTTCTGACTTCATAAGACGATCAACTATAACCCAGATAACATTGTGGCCTTTGGATGTTTTAGGAAGTCCAGTGACAAAGTCCATAGTGATGTTTTCCCATTTCCATTCAGGTATGGGTAATGGTTGTAACATCCCCTTAGACTTCTATCATTCAGCTTTAACTTGCTGACAAACCAAGCATCTAGAGGCATATTCAGCAACATCTGTTTTCACGCCATACCACCAGAAGTACTCTTTCAGGTCCCTATTCATCTTCGTGCTTCCAGGATGAATAGAGAATGAATAACTATGAGCCTCATCCAGTATATCCTTCCTTAATTCTGGGATGGGAGGAACACAAACTTGATTTTTGATCCTTATTATCTCATCACAATCAAGGTGGAATTCAGGAAGATTTCTCACCTTCTTTTGTAACTCTACATCTTCTTTCTGCGCCTCTTTATTCTTCAAATGCATAGATGGTTGAGCATTCATTTGAAAAAGACAATATTTCTCCCCTTTCATTATGATTCCAAGATCCATCCTTTGAAAATCCATAAATATTGGATCTTTTGAGATCCTTATCATGTATAAGCTAGCATGATCTTTTCGACTTAATGCATCTGCCACCTTTTTTTCTTTCCCAGGGTGATAATGAAATGAGTAGTCATAATACAAAATCATCTCCAACCATCTTCTATGGCACATATTCAGCTCCTTTATTGTGAAAATATACATCAATATTTTATGATCAGTATAAATATCACACCTTTCACCATAAAGATAATGCCTCCAAATCTTTAATGCAATGATTTTCACAGCTAACTCCAAATCATGAGTTGGGTAATTTTTCTCATGGATTTTCAACTGTCATGAGGCCTATGAAATCACCATATCATTTTGCATAAGAACACAGCCCATCCCCTTCTTGGATGCATCACTGTAGATCACAAACCTTTCTCCACTACAAGGTAGTGTTTTCACAGGTGCACTGGATAGCCTTCTTTTTAACTCCTTGAAATTCTCTTCACACTCCTCTGTCCAAACGAACTTAACTCCTTTTCGAGTCAAAATAGTTAGTGGATTAGATAATCATGAATAATCTTTCACAAAACGCTGATAATATCCAGCCAGACCAAGAAAACTTCTGATCTCAGTTATTGTTGTTGGTCTCAACCAAATTTCAATAACCTCTATTTTTGCTGGATCCACAGATATCCCCTATTTTGAGATTATGTGACCCAGAAATGGAACTTTTTGAATCCAAAATTCACACTTGGTAAATTTGGCATAAAGCTTCTCCTTTCTCAGGTTCTTCAATACAATTCTCAAGTGATCTTCATTTTCTTCCTTGCTCTTTGAATAGAAAAGAATATCATCTATAAAGACTACCAAAAACTGATCAAGATAGTCTCTAAGGACTCTATTCATTAGATCCATGAAGATAACAGGGGAATTAGTAAGACCAAATGGCTTCACTATAAATTATTATGTTTCATACCTTGTTTTCAAAGTCGTCTGTGTTATACCCTCCATTTTGACCCTTAATTGATGATAATTTGAACGAAGATCAATCTTGGAAAAGTATTGAGCTCCGGGTAGTTGATCAAATAAATCATCAATGCATGAGAGAGGATATTTGTTCTTGATAGTGATCTTGTTATGTTCTCTATAATCAATGTAGAGTCGCATTGATCCATCTCTCATCTTAACAAACAGAACATGTGCTCCCCAAGGTGACACACTAGGGCGTATGAATCCCTTATCAAGATTCTCTTGGAGTTTCTTCTTCAATTCCTACAACTCAATTGGGGACATTCTATAAGGTGTCCTTGAAATAGGCATAGCACTCAGTATGAGTTCTATTGAAAACCCAACTTCATGATTTGGTAGAAGACCTGGAAATTCCTCTGAAAAGATATCATCAAACTCCCGTACAATGGGCATATTTTTAATATCGAGTTTCTCGCCAACCATTTGAGATAAATAACCTAAATTTAGTGGAATCAAGACCCATAATATGGAATAAATTTCCACTGGAAGGTTATGTTCTTCCTTGCATCGATAGATGATCATAGATTGATCTGGAATATGAAATGTGACTTCCCTTCTATGGAAATCGATATGATCTCCATATAAAGAAAGACAATCCATGCCAAGAATCACATCAAATTCCACTATATGAAGGATCAAGAGATTTACAGGAAGCACTTTCCCAAAAACATCAATCGTAGAAGAATTATAAACTTTTTATGCAACTGTTGTGCCATTAGGAGTTATCACAGCTAACTCAACATCCAATTGTTATGTTAATGTGGTATACCGTTAGAAAATGTTTCAGAAATAAAAGTTTGGGTGGATCCAGAATCAAATAAAACATTTGCTACTTTAGTGTGTATGGAAAGTGTACCATTCACCACTTCTTTATCGTACTCCACATCGCTGATATGAAATTCATGTGACTTTCCTTTGTCGTTATCCTTAAGAGTTTGTCGACATCGATCATCATCAGCAAACCTTGGATTAGGGAATTGATTAGCATAATTCCCCATTTCCATGCACATTTAACATTGAAGAGTAGGAGGTGCATTCTGTGTAGCCTTTTCTTTGTTCTCATCACTATACAACTTCTTCAAATCTTTGCGGCATTCAATTGCCCGATGCCCTTCCTTTCTAGATTTTAAACATTTACTTGTCCCTTTAAGACAATTCCCTCTTTATTTCTTTCCACACTTTGAGCATTAGGGAAAAATCATCTTCTTTTCAGTGTGGTCTTTAGATTTCCATTTGAATTCCATTTTCCTCTTCTTATCAAACCCATATGACTGATGGGTTACTCCAATCTCCCTCTCTACCTTGAGATCACATCGAACAATTTCCTCATAGCTATTACATTCCCTTATGGCTAACTCCCTTGGAAATCTTGGTTTTAAGCCTCTAAAGAATCGATCGATCTTACTCTCAGGTTGGATAACAATTCCAGAAGCGTAACTTGCAAGTCTTGTAAAATTTTCATCGTAGTTACCAATAGATTCATCATCCTTTTGCTTCAATTAAAGAATCTCTTTCTCCATCTTTGTTCGAAGAATACAAGGGAATTACTTATTGAAAAATAAGTTTTTGAACTCATCCCATTCAATGGACTCAATTTCATCACTTGGCCTCGTATTCTTGATAAGGTTAAACCATTGATCATCTTCTCCTTCCAAACAATATACCGCTATGATGACTTTATCATGTTCAAAACCATGAAGAACAGAAAAAATATTTTTAGTGCTACTAATCCATTGTTCAGCCACAAATGGATCAATTGAACCGCTGAAAGAAGGTGGACGCTGCCTTATGAAGGATTAAATAGAATGTTGCTCGTTTATTTGCTCGTTTGGAAGTCCTGCATGATTCATAGCTTGAGAAAGTTTTGTGAGCAAGGCTACAAGATTTTGCATTTCAGCTCCTATATCGTTTGGTTGCTCAGGGGACAATCATTGAATTGCCCCTCACATTCTGCATTAACACGGTTCCTTCAGGTTCCAGTCATTGACTAAAACCAAGACGAATAGTGTGAGAAACCCTAATGAGAATAGGAAAACCACATAATCATGAATAAAATTTCACGCTTAAGGGCTTATCATAGGTTCTTTATGGCCATTCCTAAAACACTAATATTGTTCTTTGCTTAGATATATCCTTAGGGTTCTTACTAATTCTTTCACATCCTAGTTTCCAAAGGTTGACTATACCATTCCTCTGATACCAACTATAATGACCCACACTTTATATACATTGTTATTACTTTATAATTTAAGCTTACTTATTACAACATATGAAAAAAACCACAAAGGGCCATATATGTATAGTGTCTTTAGAAAGTGGGAAACATAAACCACTGGTTCATAAATCTTCTATAGTGTCTCCCATTTATTCCATCATATATAGAGTCCCTTTTATCATATTATACTAAATATCCTTCTTCTTGACCTGGGGAAAAGAAATCATAAAAACGGGTGAGCTCAAATGCTCAGTAAGGGTAAATAAAGGAAATGACAATCATATCATATCCTTTTGAAAATCTTAACATGAAAAAGAGATCATAATATCTTAACATGTGAGAAATCATATAAGTGAAAATGAAATCCAAATAATCATAACATAAAACATGAAACTTTGTTTCATGCACACATAATCATATAGAATCATTTCTTGTTTGTCGTGACTCATATCCAAGATGATCTTAGTGGACAAAGTCCATTTCTGAAGCGAGTTCACTCCTCGTTTCAGTCTTGTATCACTGAACCTGTTTAACCTGTCATTCCAGCCATGTCTATCTCATGAGATATAAATCTTTACCCAATGCATTGGAGGGAGATATTGGTCCCACCCATCTTATAATTAATCATTTCTTATGTGTGCCACAAAATCATAAGTCATACATCATCACATAACCCATGTAATAAAAATGGGACTCTTAAACATCATGACATCATAAAACAACATGAAACAATCCATATAAGATAAAGGAATTCATAAAAATACTTCCATTATAACATGATCAAATCAATGTAAAAATAGAGATAGAAACAGAACCCTTTATTGTCTTATATGGGAAATATTTTTGATAAAACGTCTGAACTCCATTCATGAGGAAAATATCCTTTCTACTTCAAATTTTTTTTACCTTTCTTAACATGTCATATAATTTTAAACAAATACATTTTAATTAAAAATAAATTTGAAAACTTGTAAAGGAGGCTTTATTGAAATAATGTTCTATGACTCCATCCATGTCGTATAAGTTAAAAAAAAGACATTCTTCTCGTACTTTGGTCGGAAAAGTCAAAAAGTACCTCGTACGGCAAAAGATTCCCTTCATATAGTTTACTAAAAACATTATAAAGGGTAAAATTGGATTTAAACAAATTTAGGAGGATATTAATAGTATTACTTATTGAGGTAACATGGATGTGAATGAATATGTACACCCCAGTAAATACCAAAGTATAAACAATCTCGAATAAAAATGAGATTGTGAGATTTTCCCTTCTCGTAGGTCCGATTTGTTCGTATGTGTCCGAAGCTCCTGTATGATAATTTAAATTATGTTATTGACTTATTCCAGTATCATACTCATTTATATTATATCATATATGGTCATATTGTTAGCTTCTTATTAGAAATTTTCCATTGTTACTTGTTATTCGGGTCTTTATTGACTTTTGTTCTTATGTGTGTTTTGCCGAATAATTTCTTATTTTTCTTTTTAGTTTATAGATACCTCATATACATAATGGTATTAGTGTAATATATATCATATTTATTCATTCAATTCATTTATATAAATACTATGTAATGAAAATCATGTAGAACGAGTCACATCACATCATGGAGACGGTATTCCGTACGTACGCACGAGCGATGATATCGTTCCCATGATCATGGAATTGTATTGAAGTGTATTTATACTATTTCAGAATCAATATCACATTATAATAATCATATATAGTTACTCATTACACCATTATACACATCCATGTAAGGTGGTGGTGGAAAATATATTACACCATGGTGTGGAGACGGTATCCCGTACGTACGCACGCGCCGTGATTTCATTTTCCGTAGGATGGATAGAAGGTGAATTAGGGTTGTTTCATATTTATAATAACATATCAGTATATAATTAATACTGAATTTTTTCGTTAACATGAAACAACTAAAGAAGAAGAAGTTTAAGAAGATCGAAATTGAAAAAGATTGGTAATGGATATTACCCCTTTTTAGCGCGCCTTTTATTAACCTCCTCTTAGGGAACTAAGGATGGTCTTTGAAGAAGACCAGGACCTCTAGGATGTTTCTAGGGAAGTGGAGAAATTTTTTTTGGCAGGGGTTGTCCAAGCATGAATGCTCAAATTGGTTTGAGGAGGAGAGGGAGGAGAGGGGCACCTTAGAAAAATCTCAAAATATTATTTCATATTAACGTCACATTTAGTTTATAATGGTTCCAAAGGGTGTTTTTTGGATGCTAAAGTTGGGATGGGTCAAAATCATTTCATCCAATAGGTTTTAGACAAGTTTAGGTTATTATTTCTACCTTATCAATTAGGTTTAACTCTAAGTTAAATAATTTAACATTTACCTAGCCTTTTTATTTTCTTACACTATATGGTTAATAAACATACTATAACTTGAAAAACGATCCCCAAGTGGTTCATTATTAATATATATACCACTATCTAAGTTATTTGGCCGATCCTTAGAATTTTAGGAATAAAATAACAATTAATAATATCATAGTTTTTTAAAAACTATTTTATGTCAATTTTGACACTATTTGGAACATAATTTTTGTGAAAATCATAAAAGAATGATATTTTCAAACCAAGTTAATTAAATCTACACTAACATGTCATATTAACCCATAAAATTATTTTAATTCATAAAAAGTATAAATTTACATTTATATGGGCATTTATAACATCTATTATGTTAATATTTCCTTAAAAAGGTAATTACAACATCGTCGTTGTGTCATATATAAAATAAATTATATAAAGTATAAAAATTATAATTAAAATATAATTATTTAGGAAATATTTTTCGCTTTATAATTAATATTTATAATCAAATTTATCTTATTTATAACCCTATATAAAAAAAGATTAAGTTTTTAAACTTTGATTTTAACTATTTAAACTATTCTTTAAATAAAATAATATTAAATGTCCTAATCTAATCCAAGTGGACTTAAATGGTCATATTATATTCATAAGGTTGTTTTTGGTTGAATTACACATATCCAATAGAATTGGGACATGTATTAGTGTAATAGTAACATCATTTCTACCATTAATTGCCATATTTACTATTAACCGCGGTAAATAAAAGTAAAAAGTTAATATTCATCAAAAATTATTTTCTTCTCATTGAACCACATTTTACTTACTGGTATCAACCGTGTCTCTCGGATTTTTGAAATTACATTCACAGAAGTGGTAAAATTATGTTTTATGAAAAATTCATTTTTTTAACTACCACTTAGTGGTTTCACTATTCATCAAAAAATGGATTGTTTTTAGAAAAATACCAAAATTTCACCCTAGGAAAATTTCGATATCCCGATTCCAAAAATGAAGTCCATTTTGAAAGATAAAATTTATAAAATTTCAAAATATGGTTATAACTATTTATAACGGCTATTTTATCTAGCATATCGATGTTTAGTGAAACTCGGTATTGCGTACAACGCAAGCTATCGAGGAAAGTCGCGAATGTGTGTAAAGAAAGCCAAGATAGTGTTGTGTGTAGTAAAAGATTCATTTTAACATAAAAACAAAATATTTCTCATAAAAATCTCGGGTGTTACACCTACTGTGCCCAAAGACAAATAAACCATCAACCCAAACTTTCTTCTTATAATGCATTGTAACTAGCCCAGATCATTACCACCGCTAAGACACCCAATGTAAATAGACGACCACTATAATGTGACCACAGTTGATCACCATAAACTGATCCATCCAAATCTTCTCCACTACCGGGTACCTATCAAACCACCATTAAAACAGGAGATCCCACTTGAGGCTACACCCATATGTGTATGATACTTCTGCTTCTGAAGACATTGAATCATTAATCGTAGACTACTGAGATGAAAGATAACACCTATGGTGGTCCAAATCATATAACTCCTGAGAGATATATTCCTAGGAAAAGATCCCCCATTAAGATAAATATTATATGATATTTAAATAAACATATTTTTTCATAAATATCATATAAAAACATTAATAAATCATAATAACCATTCACTGTAGGTGATAAAAAAACACATCACTTAAAATAGGTGATACTCCACATGTATTCACAACTGATGCTTTAATTTACCATGGTATTAAATGGATAATGAAATGCTGATTATACATAATTATACTAAATTTAATGTGTAGGGAAAATATTAATGTCATTATGATAGTATGGTTATACAATAGTTTATTTAGTTAGAAGATAAAATATATTGAATGAAATAAGTTAAGAGTATACATATTATTTCATTATCACACTTTGGCTTGCATTATAAAACCTCTTTTGGTTGGTATTTTGGTGATAAAAAGATAGATTTAACTTGAGCACAAATTTTTGGGAACTAATTTGGCAATGGATTAGTCATGATATGTGTCTTATTATGTTTTATAGAATAAAGAGAGGAGGTTCCCATTTATATACGAGGGAAGTGGCACACATGTAATTATTCAATGATTTCAAATAGAATTGTAACACCAAAAGGATTTAAAAATAATTCATGAAAAAAGTATCTTTGAAAAAAATATTGTTTTAAAGAAATAGTTATAAAAATTCCCTTTAACATAATTTTTCTATTTTTTGTTTCAAATTTCTAGAATTTGACAAATACTGTTGTGATTAGTAAGTTATTTGGATTTTAATAGGACAAAAATATTTTTGGTGAATAGTAACCAAACATTATTTATAGTAACCCAACATTATGAATAGAAATATAACCCCAATGAAAATAAAATCATTCAAAATAAGTGACATCACAAATAAATTTACAATAATAAGGAATCTTATATGTAATAATATAACCATATTTTAAGTTTTGGTATTTATGTTATTTGTAAATATTTAATTACAAACTGTACATAATATAATAATTTAAATACAAAATTATTTTCATAAAATGTATTCATAAATTATATTTTTATTTTCTAATGGTTATAAGATAATTTAATGATACCATAATTAGTTTTTCATGGTGTTCGAAAATCTGTTATACTTTTCAAATTATATTTTTTAAAACAATGTATTATTATTTTATGAAATTAAATTTATAATATTAAATGATTTATTTGGAAAAAATGGAGTCCATTTTTAAATTATACAAATTTTAAAAAAAATGGTGATGTTTTGAGATTTTTAATCAATACATGAATTTTTGGTGAATAGTAAAATTTTATAATTTAAAAAATGTTCTTAATAAAAGATTTTTTCATCATCCTTGAGTTATGGATGTTGAAAATGCAATTTGATTCAGACACTCATCCACATATTACTATTTTTGGTCACAAGAATCAATAATAGTCATTTTCATGATAAATAATATTAAACTAATCATTAAAATAATGTAAAATGACTCCTCTACTCCACAATAAATACAACAGCCACCCCCTCTTCCTCACTAACCTCTAAAGAATTAATAATTGACTATATTCTAACCAATACTAATACCAATTCTATTACCCACTTCTAAGACCTAATGTTCTCACCAAAAGTCCATAACCAAAGCCTTTAAGAAGGATCTCATGGAGTAGAGAAAAAGAGGTAAAAATCCTCTTTCATTTCCTATTAATTTCATTTCAATTATTATGATTCCATAAATTCATCTCACTTACCCTTATTCAAGAGGAATAGAAGATATATATCTTATATATATTGTATGATTATTATTTTTATGAAATGTTTCATCATTATACTTCTTCTCCTCTACCTCTTCTTCTAAAAATAAAAACTACATCATTGATGTGTCTATTTACAGACATTCTAGATGATGAGCCTTCAATTTCTATTAAATCCATAAAATATTATTGTACACATATTCTAATGGGTATAAAATATTTTTATGGGTATTATATACCATCTTAAATGTTCTGTAATTAACTTATATTCATAATATATATGGTATGTGATGAAGTGAGTTCTTGTTTATCGAATAACCACCAAAAAGATCTAAACAAATATCATTGTTGTTTTAACTAATAAATTATCCTCATATAAGAAAATTAAAATAATAAATATTTTAATATAAAGATTTTAAATCATGTTAGTAGAATCTCATATCACTTCTGGAGTTTCTCTTCCATTGGTTTGGGAAATCCATTATGAACCCACAATGGGAGCCATGCAATGCACGCCCCGAAAAAAATGGAAAGAGAAATTTATTATAAATTAAAGGTTGGAATTATGTCATTAAATGATCATATAAAGTGTTATAAAAATTATTATTCTTATATAAAGTATTAACAATTCTATTTCAACCATTATACAAGTGGTTTAATAACATTTTTAGTAACACTACCCTTTTTTATAGGAAATATTATCCTAATTTCCATTCATTGGGCGAAACATTTAATTTATTCATTATGTGGTATTATGATTATTTGATTGATAAATTATTGTTTTTCATGTGTTGTAATATTTTTACTTATATAATATACACATATCAGATCCATTATAGTAATTTTCACTCAAATTATATTTGTAAGGTACATTAAGTTGAAAAATATTTTAAAATTATCTTTAATGAAATATAAAAATATTGATTTTTATATGTATGTAATGGGAGGGTTCTCCGGATTTCAGGATGATTTTTTATATGTGATATCCATTATAAATATTTATGATGTGTTGATCCCATTATAGCATATGATATGTTGGTTTAATCCCATTATAGCTCAAGATATTTTGGCTTGAGCCTGTTATAGCTCCAGATATGACATGTGAGCCCCATTATAACTCTCCAGTGCATTGGGTACTCCGAAGATGCATGTTGACTGAATATTTATTCCTTGTGTAAAGGAGAGTTTATGATTGATATAGTTAATATGTCCTGAGGATACTATATAATGATTCTATGAATATTAGTATGTTTTTATGTAATGAGTTTTATTGGTTTTTATGTTATCACTTGAAAAAAATTAAATATATATCCCTTGGTGAGATATTTGTGTGCATACCATGTTTTTAAATGTTTTTCAGAGGATATAAAGATTTGTGGGAGAAGGGAGGAAGTGACATTAAATGTAATTAAGTGTTTAATAATAAATTATTTTTTACTTGAATAGGTTTATATTTTAGAAAATTTGATATAGTTTTATCAGTATAATCATGAATGATTATGGGATGTTATGCATTATTTATATTTTTTTAGAATGGTTTCCATAAATAAAACATGGAAGCTATGGTAGGAAGGAACCATGGGGCTGATATATGTTTGAATATGTAGCCTCGAATGGAGGGAATCAGAACCAAATATTTTATGATAACAAGGGATTAGTTGACTCATGTGATAAATGGTGGTTTTATCTTTTCTAGAGAGGAACCTAATCTACAAAAAAATATTTCATTTATGGAGAATTTTATGAGGCTACATCCTCCAATATTTAGTGTAACCATATATCTAGTTACAACCAAATGATGTATCAATTAATTAGAAATGATATTTGAGGTTATAGGATTTTAGGAATGTAAAAAGGTAATAATTTCCATTTACTTTTCTAGGGTGAATCATGACAATCGCAGTCTCTGCTTAAGAATATGAGAGATATAGATAGTCTAAAATGTATGGAATGGGATGATTTTATGAGTAATTTCATGAAAATTTTTTTTCCAAAAATTGTTCAAATCAGAAGGTAGAAACAATTCAGGGAACTAAAGGATAATGATGATGATTTTATGGCAACATATGATGAAAATTTTACAAGACTATCCATGTACATAGAATATTTTAGCCATAATTTTTATTGAAATATTAATATATTTTACACTAGTTTTAAACCATTTTTATAAATATCATTAGCTTCGTGAGATTTTAAATGCTATGAGAAACATGTATATTGTGCTAAAAAAGAATAGACGGAGTTTACTAACATGTACATGTCTTTTGATTACAATAATCAGAAGTGATATGGTTGGCATGCCTTAGAGAAGAATACATCAATGAAATATTGAGGTAAGAAAATCAATTTATCCTCTTTTGAAATGTGTGGTAATATAAATTCTAGAGAATGTCTAGTAAATTCATAAAAATGCTACTAATGTGCAATTATTGGGAGAATGTATTTTGATTGTATGAAAAGTGATTCTATGATTTATGAGAATATAATACTAAGATACATTAACCATAAATGTATTTTTTTGTTTATGAATTATTTAAATTGATATAAAATTTAATGATTACCATATTTTTTTGATTAATATTTTTTCAAAATGGGTTTCTATAGAAGAAACATGGAATCCATGATAGGAATGAACCATGTGGCTGATATATGTTTTAATATGTATCATGGAATGCTAGGAATCAGAACCAAACAGTTTGTGATAACAATGGTTTAGTTGAATCATGTGATAAATGGTGGTTGTATGTTTTTTAGAGAGGAACATTATCTAACAAAAAAAATATGCAATTTGAGGAGAATTTTATGAGGCTACTTTATCCAATATTTAGTGGAACCATATATATAGTGATAAAAAAAGGATGTATCAATTCATTGGAAAATATATTTGAGGTTATGGGATTTTAGGAATGTCAAAAGGTATAATAGCCATTTACTTTTTTAAGGTGAATCATGACAATGGTGGTCTTTGTATAAGAATATAAGAGAAATAGACACTCTAGAATGGTTGGAATGGGATGATTTTATAAGTATTTACTTGGAAAAAATATTTTCCTTAAACTGTTCAAATCAGAATGGAGAAACAAATCGGGGAACTAAAAGATAATGATGATGATTTATGGCAGCATATGAAAAAATTATTACAAGACTATCCATGTACATCGAATATTATAGTCAGAATTTTTATTAAAATATTAATATATTTTAATCTTGCTTGAAACCATTTCTATGAAGAGCATTAGATTTATGAGATTCTAAAAGCTATAAGAAACATGTCTGTTGTGCTAAAAAAGATGAGATGTAGTTTACTGACATGTATGTGTCTCATGATTACAATAATAAGAGGTAATATAGTTTTCATGCCTTAGGGAAGAATACTTCAATGAAATATTGTGGAAAGAAAATCATTTTCCCCTCTTGTGAAACATGTGGTAAAATAAATCATAGAGAATGTCTAGTAAATTCATAAAAATACTACCGATGTGGAATGTTTGGGAGAATGTATTTTGATTGTAAGAAAAGTGAGTCGAAGATTTATGAGAATATAATATTGAGATACATTAATTATGAGGAATTATTTGATTTTTTCTAATGTTTTTTTTGACTTAGGGTCTACACATTCATTTATTTTTGAGTAATTGTTTGAAAAAATTGTGAATCACACCTCCTAAAATGAGATGAGATCTCATTGTAAAAACACATATATGAAACACTATAGAAAAAAAAATTATTTGAATTTACTTCTTATTATATATGGAATTAGTAAATTATCAAACCTTATTGTATTTCTTCTGTTATAGTTGGATGTTATTCTAGGTATAGGATGGCTTTAATTTTGTAATGATAAGGCAGATTGCAGAGCAATGAATTTGTTTCTTTGAAAGAGTTTCAGTTTGTATACCAGAATAAACCAATACCGTTAATAACATATCAGAAAGATAAGAAACTGTAAAAATATGAAAACAAAAGTTATCTTGAAAAAAATATTGAAAATATTGGAACTGTTCAGATTTATGATGTTTATGTTGTAAATGAGTATCTTTATATATTTCTTAATGATTTTCCCAGTGTTATTTGTGATCCCTATGCTGAGTTTATTGCTGAATTTTTTTTTGATGCTAATCCAATTAGCAATCCCCCTTATTAAACAACTCAAATGAAACATATAGGATTGAAAATGAAGTTGTAGTAATTATTATATAAATGATTCATTCAACCTATCACTTCACCATTGGGTGCACTTGTATTTTTTAAAATAAAATAAGGTTCAATGTTACTTTTAATTAATTATATGGCCTTTAATAATCTCAATATCTAAAAAAAGAATATTTTTCCTCATATTAATTATTTATTTTATCAGCTCCATGGAGCATTGTATTTTTTTAAGGATGACATGAGATTGGTGTACCATTAGTTGAATTTAAATGAGCTAGACATACCAAATACTCTGTTACATACTAGATATGTACATTATAAATTTTTTGATAATCCATTTGTGTTAACTAATGTAAAAGTTTTATTTCTCGGCTCAAATGAATAGAACATTCCATGGATTCTAGGATGTGTTTTGCTTTGTGTTTATTGATGGGATTTTGGTATATTCTAAAGGTAAATTAGAGAATGAAAATTATTTAATGGTTGTTTTCAAAACCATGAAAGAAATGAAACGTTGAGGAAAATTATTCATTTGTGAATTTTGGTTGTAATTTTTTTTTCAGGTCACATTGTTTCTAAAGATGGAACAAATGATGATCCTTATAAAACAAAATTATTGGAATTATGGAAAATACCAACCAATATAACTGAGATTCATAGTTTTCTTGGATTAACAAGATATTACTAGATTTGTGTTGAATGATTTGGATGGTAATCTTGCACACTCTCTATGTTCACTCAGAAAGGGGTTAAATTGGTTTTGACAAAATAATGTGGTGATTTTTTTTGGAATTGAAAATAATATTAGTTAATTATCCTATTATGACCCTGCATTCCAAAAGTGGTGAATTTTTCATCTACAATGATGCTTCTTTGATGAGAATTGGTTATGTTTTGATGTATAATGATCAGTTAATGTTTTATTCTTCACCCCAGTTGAAACATTATTTTTTGAATTACGCTACACATGATTTGAAATTAGAATATATTGTTTTTTTCATTAAATATTGGGATGCATTATTTGTATAGAGTAAACTGTGAAATATATAATGAACATAATATTTTGAAGTATGTATTTACTCAGATGTAATTGAAGATGGGATAGAAAATATGGTTGTAACTAATCAATGATTATGATTTCACGATCCATTTACATCCAAGAAAAGAAAATAGATTGGTTAATGCCTTAATTCCGAAAAATAATGCTAAATTAACCATGATATGTTTGTAATGTGACCCTTTGGTTAATCATTTGGGGAATATTGTATTAGAAGTTGTTGGTGTAGAGAAAACCAATGTTTTGTTTCATGTTTTAATGCAATTATCTTTATATGAAAGAATAATGAAGGAAAAAAAGGAAGACCATAAGCTACAAAAAAGGAATAATTGTTTAAAATGGGTATGTTTCCTTATTTTTAAATTGATAAAGATTGTGTATTATTATTTGGAAAAAGATTATGTGTTCCTAGTGATTCTCAATTGATGAAATAATTGATGTGATAAGCCTACAATTATTTGTTTTCAGGTCAATATAGTTGTACAATGATGTATAAAGATATTTAATATTATTACTGGTTGGGAGGAATGAAAATAAATATTTTTGAATTTTCCAGAAAATGATTGTCATGTCAACATGTTAAAGAATAGTTTCATATATTGAAGGGGATCCTATAACCTTTACCAATGCTAGAGTGGTAATGAGAAAATATATACATGAAATTTGTTGTGAGACTTCTAAAGACATCATGAGGTAACAATGCAACCTAGTTTATTATTGATCGAGTGGCTAAATATTTTCATTCCTTCATATTATAAATAATATTTCAATAGATCAGATTTCTTGAATATACCTCATAATTTTTTTCATGTTATATGGAGTTCCTCATCCATTGTATCTGACTGTGATCCAAGGTTCACTTCTAACTATTGGAAATTCCTTAAAAAGTCATTGGAAAAAGTATTTAAAATTAGAACCGCTTTTCATTTTCAATTTTATGGACGGACCAAGAGAAAAATTAAGAAATAAAGCGATATGATTTGACAATGTTCAAGGGACTACTAGGGAATTTGAGATCAACATTTTTCTTTATTTGAGTGTTGTTATAATAATTGTTTTCATTCCAGTATACAGATGAAAAATTTTAATGGATTGCATAGAATGATGTGTCGAACACCAACATTTTTGGTTGAAGATGGGGAATGGATGTTTATGGGACCTGATTTAGTAGATGATGTGGCAAAAAAATCACATTATTTAGTAACACATGAGGATATACTAGAGAAGGAAGGAAGGTTATAAGAATAACAGATGGAATGACATTTCTTTTCATGTAGGTGATCATGTTTTCATTAAAATATCTCCTTGTAAAATTGTTATGTGTTTGGCTATAAAGGTATAGTTAATTCAACAGTTCATTGGAAATTATGAAATCCTGGAGAATATTGGACTAGTCACCTACTGAGTAGATTTTCTTCCATGTTTATCTCAAGTACATATTTTTCTTTCATTTTTCTATGTTGAGAAATTATGTTCCATATTCATCTCATGTTTTTATCTCAGAAGTAGTTCAGTATAAATATATCCTTTCATATATATATATATGTATATAACTTTTTAGATTATAGATCATAGAGATAATGTATTTTAGATTAAATTAATCCACTGGTAATGGTAGTGTGGATAAAACATGTGGTTAATGATGCAACATGGGAATATGAAAATTCTCTAAGGTGAAAGAACCCTGACTATTATAAAAATTATATAAAAATTTCTAGGATGCAATTTCCAGATTAGGGGGGTGGTGAATGCAAACGACCAAAGTTTTACAATCATTTTATGAAAAAACTATGTCTACATGACGGAAACCTTTTCATAGAAGATAGTTACTAACAACCCATTAAAAATAATTTTTCAATTTCTCCATTATGAAATTTGATATTTTGACATACACAGTTTTGATTAAAATGTTTTATGGATTCTGATTGAAAAACATAATTTTTTAGTAATAGTAACCTCCCCTTATGAATAGTTAAAAACCCTTGTAAATATTAATACAACCTTTATGAATAGTAAATCACCCAATAAGTAGTTACTTGACCAATTAATGTATAGTAACAAGCCATCATATAAGTAAAAATATGACCATAGTATAATTATTTTTATTTTTATAATTCATTAATATTTAATCACATATTTGGGATTAATTGAATAATTTATATAAAAATTTATTTTCAGAAAATGTAGTCATAAATTTTTATTTTACTGTATTTTGGTTTTATGATAATAGTATGATACCTTGATTAATTTCTATAGGAGTTATAAAATCAGTTATAGTATTAAAATTTATACTTATCGAATAAATAAATATTTTTTTGATAAATTAATTTTCAACATTTTAGATATTTATTTTTATAAAATGGAAATCATTTTTTAAATTCTAAATTTTAAAAAATGGTTGGGGTAATTTTTTTTGGATTTTTTTGTAATACATGAATTTTTGGTGAATACAGAATGTTTATACTTTACGAATTGTGAAAAATAAATGAATTTCGACATCATGCATGAGTCATGGATGATGTAAATGTAATAGGTTCGAAATAAAATGGTTATATTACTTTTTTGGTCACATTATTCGAGACTACTCATATTCTTGGAAAAATATATTATACTAATGATTAAAATAAAAACAAACTACTCATGTATTCCACTATAAATACAACTCTCAACCCCTCATCCTTACACCCAACCCACGCTTTCAAAATTTTCCAGATTCTACCCAATATCCTTCCCATGTATATTCCCAATGTCCAATACCTACTACACTCACCAACTCGCTAAAATAAATTCCATAATGAGGATCTCAAGGATAAGATATTGAGAGGTAAAGTCCCTCTTTAATTTCCTTTTAATTTAATTTGAGTTATTTCATTTTTTAAAACTCTATTCACATTCCATTATCCAAGAAGCATGAAAGATCAAGACTATTATAGATACTATATTTTATCATGTTTATTTAAATTTTCATCATTATAATTCTTCTCCTCTCAAACTTATTATAAAAATAAAAAACAACGTGTGTGATGAGTCGATTTACTAACATCATGGATGATGTCTCCTCATATTATTTTAATTAATGGAAAGCAGGTTGTAAAATAATTTTATTGTTTGAAAGATATTTTAAATGGAATGATATGGATTCTATTATGTTCTCGAATTATCATATATGAATAATATAAACAATATATAATGAAACAATTTCATTATTATCGAAGAACCACCAAAATGATCTAAACTAGTATCATTATTCATTTGAATAATAAATCTTCTTTATAACAAAAAATAAAAACGATAAATGGTATAATTTAGGTTTATTAGATCATTTAAATACCAAAAAATATCACTTTTGGAGTTTTTTATTCATTTGATAGAGTGATCCTTTATGAACCCACCATGAAAACCATATACTAGATGCCACTAAAACAATGGTGGGAACTAAATGTTATCAATTAATGGATGGAATGATGTTATTAAATGACCATATAAGGTATTATAAATATTATTAGTCTTTTTTAATGTATTAATTACACTATTTTAACCATTATACAATTGTTTTAATCGTGTTTGAAGTAAAATGAACTACAAGTAAGGGAATTCTTAACCCAATTTCAATTCACTGGGTTAACCTTTTACATTATTTATTGTGGGGAATTAAGATTATTTTTTTAATGAATTCTTGTTTATATAATGTTGTATTATGTTTAATTATAGTGTATACTCATATTTATTCCATTTTATTAATTCTCAATCCAATTACATTTTTAAGAGACTTTTCGTTTAAAATCCATTTAAAATTATCTCAAATGAAATCCATAATTTTTTTTTTCATATTTGGTGAATTAATGGATTCATCAGATTTATTGATTCATTATTACAATTATATGTTCACTAGACATAGTTATGTTGGGATGAGCCTATTATAACTCAAGATATGTTGGATTGATCCTATTATTACCCTTGATATGTTAAGTAGATCTCTCTTTTCTCATGATATGATGGGTGAGGCCCATTATAGATTTCCAACGCATTGGGTACTCCAAATATGGGATTTGAAAAAATGGTTGTTGCATGTGAAAGTGTTATTATAAGAGTGATATGGTTAATTTATCCCAAGGGAACTACATGATGTTTATTTTCATGTTAATATGTTTTTATGTGATGTGTTTTATTAGATTTTATGTTATCATATGATGAAGATTTCATTATATACGTTACTAATCTCTTTTTTCTCATCCCAAGTTTTGAAATATTTTTCACAGGTTATATAGATGTTTAAGAGTATTAAAGAATATAATTTAATTGTTATGAAGAGTTTTTGATGAAATTATTTTTTATTTGAAAGGTTATATATTTTGGAAAAAGATCATACTATTCAATTACTATATGGTTGTATAATTATAAGATGTTATGTATTTTTTAAACAATAATTACATTAAACACTAAACCAGAAAAGATCCTCAATTTGTATGAATTAATGTTCTTGCCTAAAACTAAAGACGCATACATGTTTTAATTATTATTCCTAATAACTGTATTGTATTGTCCAATATAATGTGGTAACTAAATATAAAATATCATTATGATAATAATAGTATGAATAAAAATTTTCTCACTATATAAAATTTTAATATGTTTTAAGAAATTTTAAATCATATCTCTTAGTTTTAATCCCCTCATTATCTTTTTTATCTCATACAATGCTACTACGCTTTTACCATGATTATTATGCTTAATGAGTGAAAATAAATTTGAACACATTAATAAATTTGAACATCATATAAGAAATTTTATATTAATTTACATTAATAAATTACAATATGTTGTAAAAATTATATTTAATATAAGTATGAAAAATGAGATAAAAACTATTTTTGAAACATGTCCCTTTTAAGAATAAAAATTCTTTTATAACAAAATGATGAATAATAATGATTATAATATAATTAGTTATATTAAAGAAATCCAAAATAATATTATTTTATTTTTAAACTAATATAATTCCTAAAAACCAAATATATTAATTTATTAATGTAATGTAATAAAAAGAATAATTATTTGAATAAAAACATAACATTGATTTAAAAAATATTTAACATAAATTTATATGTTCAAAATTATATTTTGAAATATATTATATTAATTAAATTTAAATATATATTCTTTAAAAGAGGTTTCATGGAATTGTAATTTATATGTATCTCCTGTTAATGCTATAAATTTGAAACTATTTGTAAAATTAGAATTTCTCGCTATTTAATAAAAAATCAAATATTTTTTAAAAATATGAAAAAATATTAATATTTAATATTTTGTGATATTTATGGACAAAAGTATTGCGTTTTATCCATTTAAAATTCTAAATTTATGAAATTTGAAATATTAGATAAAACCATGGAAAAATTTTACTTACATAAAAATATCCTTTTTTTGATCGTATAATTGAAATAACTAGGACGATCATAAACCCATAAAATGAATACTAATAAATCATTATATTGATTCATTTATAGAATTTATTAGGTTGTAACTTGTGTTCTGATACATAACTATTATATTCCATGTACACGTGTGTTATTCATTGAATATACTTAATCAGTATAGAATCATAAATAAATAAATCACCAACTATCATCATGTTTTAATGTGACACCCAGGATTGAAAACACATTCTTCGACCCGAGCCTAAGTCTTTATATGAATGTCAAATAAATGTTTTAACATTTTTTAATATCTATTACTAATTCCTAGGAATGTGTCATTGTAAATCCATTAATCATCACATTGGAAACCAAAGATCATGTTCTGAGAATTAAAAACTATCAGGTGAATCAAAGAACTGTGTACAAATAATTCACACCTATATAACCCTCTAAAGTAATATAGGGAGTGTATATAAGGAATTATGACATAGGTAAATTGTGATATGATTATAAGGTCTATTTATAATTAATTAAAACCAAAAAATCAATTGAGTCAATAACAAGCAGTGTGTCAAAGAAATTTCAACACAGATAACCCATGAGTGGAATCCTAAGAGGGTGTCCTTTTTAATTCATCCAAGAAAAATAGTGGGATGAATCCAAGAAGAGTTTCCATGGAATCCCTAGTATGATAACCCATGAGTCAAATTCTAGGATAGTTTCCATTTAATTCTAAACAAGATAACCATCCTAATCCAAGACAATTTCATTTGGAATTATGAAACATGCCTAAAGAAAAACAATATACCTTTAGGAAATTATTGTACTAATAGGAAACCAATACAGCAATAGTGAAAACACAAAACCCATATGAAACTAATACAACTATATGTAACCAAAATGACCAAAGAAAACCAATATCAATACTTCCTGGTGGGATTCAAAGTCCACCTGTGCCACATTATGTAAAATTCATCACAACCTCCTAAAGATCAAATAGCCAATTTATGTTCTAAGGTGACAAATCCTAATCACAAATACTAAATTCTCACACCACTATATTAGGTTAACATAAAACTAGGTCAGTTATTGTGGACTCCTCAATATTATCAAGAACATAATCTAAACGTGGGCTTCATTTACCAGTTCTTGTCTCTCTTATTAACACTCATCACATGGTGGGAATAAACTTTATCAACATCATTCACAAAGTATATGACCTCTCCAGTTATATATTTCAACCCACTAAAACCAATATTATGGGATGGTACTGGGTTATTTCAGTGTCAATGTCATCCCAGATCAGTCCTATCACCAAACCTATCAATAATTCACAATCAGAATACATATCCAAGATACTCATATCTTAGTAGGGAAGGAATACTCATCCATGAACATATAAACTAACCCAAAGGCTATATAGATTGTCACATGGCTTATAAAGGACAAAATATTATGTTAATCACATCCCATTACTCAGGTATTAGTCATGCACATATTATAAGGGTTCCATATTTCATTTTTTTCATTTTTTTATATCATTTATAGTGTAACTACTATAGAGAGAAAATTTTTAGACATGATCTCCCCCATCGGTGGATTAAGAAATCATGCAAGTGCGTAAAGGCCCATTTTGTCCCATGGATCATTTTCTAGTCAAGGAATTTAGTTTATATTATATAATTTATCTAATAAAAATGGAGGAATATAATAATTTTTCTCAAAAAAAACACATGAAAAAATAAACATGAATAATACCATAGTTTTTCATTAAGGACCACATACCCTAATATTGATTCATTCACATTTCAATTCTCCACATAACAACTCTTCCCAAGACCATCAATAACCAACACAAAATCATACGAAACTATCTCATTCAATGAAATCTAGTAATTAATAATAAAAAATATAATATTATTTATTTAACATGATGCAGAAAATTATAAATAAATTTACAAATTAATTAAATTTAGCATTGTTTCTTATTAGATAACCTGGTGATACTCATTCACAAAATCCTTAATTAATAGGCTAATGTGGACTCTCACCACATACTCAAACCTATTACAAGTAAAGAACCAAATTAAATACTCATTTGGATATAAAATTTTATCCAAAATCACCAATACCCTAGGAAATATTCATTGATAAATATACCTCAATCAAAATGGAGTATGGCGCTATAAACATTTCATCTTTAGAAATATTATATGTAAGTCAAGAAAAATCCCCCTAAAACGCAGATGATTTTTAGATGATCTAGTGAAATAATCAAGAAATTCCTCTTCATAAATGTATCAGAAATTATAAGGAAAAATTATCATATACAATGAAGTCATAAGTGGTTGAATTTTCTATGACTTACTCTAATGTTATACGAATAGTTTTCCCATCTCAAGGGGAATCCAATGAGTGGTGATAGAAGAGAGACATGACCATGAATGGATTGCATAGGTCCCCAAAACCACATAAGTCTTAGAGAATGTCTAATTCAAAAATATTAGAATATCCTCATTGATATTAATGCCATGAGATCCCATCAGCTGGATATTGTTTCAAATAATGAATTTAGCAGCCCAACTACACTAGAATTTCTATTACAATATTTTTAATACCAATGAAACCATCATGACCTCATTCCACATCCCATAATATGTCTCTATGATTTTTCAATGCTAATATTCCCAATATGAAAATATAATTTCAAAGAGGAATTATCACTATATGGACATTTAGATTCCATCTGAATTCTTCAAATTCTAAAAAATTTATGTCTTTAGAAAACATAATCCATAACACCTCCCTTAGTGATGAAGTAATTTTATCATTAATTCAACCATATAGACTTATAATAATCAACAATTAACGATTAATTCATCATATTTTTCTATATAATGCATAAGTATATCCCACTGTGTTTCTCTAGAAAATTGTAACACTATTCATAAAATCTTCACCATTAATAAATCACCATGAATGTTCATGATCATGCCCATTAATTTCAATATAACATAGTCATAGTTTTTGTTATATCTTATGGACTTTGGTTGCACCCACCATGGGCCTAACACTTATCGGAAAATTAAGTACCATGTTTCTCCCAAAAACTAGAAATGATTACCGAAACACATATTCAACAATCCAATAACATGTTTCGTGCGGTTTCAATATCACTACAGTAAATTTCTCACAAGAGTACTAGTCAAAATCTAGAATCCCACATATCCTCAATTACTGAACAAATTGGATGTGTTTCCATCACCTATGAAAATGGACTAAAAAATTAAGCCTTTCCGTAAATAACCTGATCAATCCTTGAAATACACCCTTTGTAACTAATACGGCTCACGCAATATGATTTGAAATACCACATTAAATTGCACGAAAAACTCATTTCTAGGATACCTCCAAAAAATTGTCCTCAAAATGCTGGAATATAGCCATTAGTGAACAATAAAACCACCCAATCATGTTTCCCAACTTTATAGAGGAATCCTATGCTCATCCGAAATCTGACAAAAATGTCAGATCCAAACATATTGTGAAATTTAATTGTTGGATCATCTACCAACCCATTAAACCACCATTTTCCTCCCCTGAGTATGTGTGAACTATTTATCTCAGAAAAACATGGTTCCTATAAATATCTTCCCATTCATTATGCCAATTCTAAGACTCCATCCAAAACTACAAAAAATTCTAAAATATGGTATTATTCGTGGAACCATAAAATTTGAATCAATTAAGCAACCAAAACCGCAAGCCATATTAACCATCCAATGATCAGATAGACTATACCAATAACAATTCAAACATGGGTAACACATTTCAACATCTCATTATTATTTTAACACTTCACATTGTGATAGGCCATAGTCTGATAGATCATAATCGATCACAATTACATTATCTCACGGATTACCCATTCCAAAATAATTAGAAATTCCACTTCAATATCCCCCAAATTTCAACTAAAAATGGGATTCTCACCCTCCTATAGAAAATATGTCACTCTATAACTTGTTTATTTACTTATAATATGACTCAAGAACAACATCAATAGGTTTGATCACATCACGTTGGTGTCGGGCATCCATATCCACACTTATGAATTTGGGAATCCTATTACACAAATACAGCAATGGAATAGTCATCACCATCATAGAATAAAATTCTAAATCTCATCCCAATATTTGTGGAACCATGCATGGAATCATCTCATCACATAACAACCACCACAACACCTCATGTATAAATTCATGAAATAAAAAATTCATAACAGACCCAATCACTATTGGGTTTCAGGTAGTGGATGTGTGTGATGGGGGGAGATATATAAACATTTATTTTGATATTTCTATATGCTAAACAATGAGTGAGGATCTTGTATGTAAAAAATAGAATTAATTAATTTTGATTATATTAATGAAAATAAATTGGATGGGGATCCTTTATTCATTGATGATATAGATCTCCCAAAAATTTCCCATTCAAATTGCATTCATTATACAGTGAGTATTTGAGGATATAATCCATCTATTAGTGATCCATACATGCTCCATTGAGATGCATGAAATTCTAATTGATCTCTGGGTACTAGGACATAAAATTTATTATCTTGAATTTTTTTTGATCACTCATACATTTTTATTTAAGGAATCTATTGTGTTTCTAATTCATGAGAGGGAACGGGAAGGAGGAGAGGATTTTAGGTAAAATTGACTATCCACAAAAATTCTCCATTACCAACGAGCCTATACCCTAGTGGTTCAGGCTCCTTCTTGGCATCCAACAGACCCAGGATCAAATCCGGGTAGGGGAGAATTCTCGAGACTGTAGTAGGGAACTGTAGCATTACTGTAGCAGGTCACTGTAGTAGTACTGTAGCATCGGCAGACTGTAGCAGCGGCAGAACTGTAGCGGCTGAGGGATTGTAGGAGGATACTGCAGCGGCGGCTGGTACTGTAGCAGGTAATGTAGCTCCACAGGAACTATAGCAGTACTGTTCACCAGGGGGTCCTTTGGGCCAAAAAATGGGCTTTCTAGCCCTGTTAGCGGGACACTTGGCCTTGGGCCTTCGAGCTATGTAATGGGTGACTCTCTACCCAGTATAAAGAGGTCTTTGCTTTAATAATAAATTGAGGCTTCAGCCCCATCCTTTTAAAAAATCACAATTATCCATTATAAATTTTATGCTCTACAAAAATAAAATAACTGTATATTTATAGAACTTGGGGTTAGGATAAATTAATTAATCAATTTCAATGCAACCATTAAAAATATTTTTATCCATTACCAAACTCCAAGACCAATAACAATAATAATAATAATATAATTATTATTTTGTGTTAAAATTTTTTAAAAAAATTATTATTTAAAAAAGAGGTAATTTAATATATCTCACTAGAAATGGTGTGGGTATAGTCAAAGTCCTCTAGTATTAATTGAAAACCCTAATAAATATTTAAATGAATTATTTCATTCATCAAATTTTTTTATGAATTATTAAACATGAATTAAATTACCCCTCAGTCTTGATAATAATATTTATTAGATAAATTAAATTTAAATATATCTTAATTTAGATAATTTTAAAAAATTTGTGTATGGCCCTCTAGGATTAGCTCTCTTTTGAATTTAGTCGGATTTCATAAAATCCAAGATTTGTGTCTAGTAACAGGTCAAGGTATCCAAGAGAAATAGCTAAATGACAAAATGATGAAAACAACATATAAATGTGCACTGTGTAATATAATTCATTTTTTTACATGTCTTTCATCAAATCTATATGTCGGATACTTATTTCATTGACATTCTAAAATAAGTAAATTGTTACACCTTGGTTATATAGTTTATTGATATAGATAAATTCCAATAAATGGGTTGACATATCAACATTAAAAAATATATAGGTGGAAAATTCTTCCACAACTTATATTTTAAGGATATTTCACATGTGATGCACCCAATGTATCCATCATCTCTATGAAATATAATCATCATTCATTATGAAATACATTTATGTATTTTATTCATAACATTCATTAATAACAATCATAAATTCAAAGGACCATTATATAAAATCATATATATGAAAAGCCAATTGCCCTATAATATGTGTAGTTCATACTAGTATGCCTATTCTTATAAACTCCTATATCGTAGATTATCATGTGAAAACTTCATGAGAATAATAATTCACTATTTATGAGTAATCTAACCTTATGGTCTATACACTATGCGTCTAATAAATGTTTTTTTTCAAACAATGGAACAATAAAATAAATACTGAAACAACACTTCAAGGTTCTCATTATAGTGGGGAACTTAAATGACCTAATAAAATTCAACAAATACTCTAGAATATTATTACATTAATGTAATTAAGAGAAATGAACAATATATAATATGATTTTTTATTAATATTCAACACCTTTACTATACATGTAATCCAATTTCGATCATTTGGTCTTTGGAAACCAACTCCAGCACTCACACGAATTCAACATTCCATAATTCTACAAGAACAATGTGTTAATATGATATACTACCTGAATATCATTTACTAACAATATGGGTATGCTCTTATACTATATAATGAAATCACCCGACTCACATTTCTGTGAGTCATGTGTTATTGGTCATAGGATCATGTTTCTATGAAAATGTTGTGCATGATACCTTCCATGTCAATCTAAGTGACCCTGGACACCCTCTGTGCTTCTTTTCAAAATAGGTCATTTTACTCATTCATCTTCTAATCACTTGATCACCAACCTCATTAAGAATTGTTCATCAATTCAATAATTTAGCTAAACTGCAATATCAATCCCAAAATAAAATTTATGATAAGATGGTTATACTTTCTACTGGTCATCAAAATCAAACCCCTACATCAATACCCCATATCTAGAACAGATGTTACATAATGACAAGAAACACATGGAAATCCCCATACCACATCAGACGCTACTAGCTCATCTTTTTCATAAATCATTAATTAAAGGAATTTTCCAATGTTGAAACCAAAACATGGAACTACCTCATGTACCTCATTAATAACATGAATCACCCATCCAGTGTTATCATCTCTATGTTCCATTATAGGCTTGATTTAAGGCCTATCATGAGGTTTCCTCATATATCACTTCTCATATACACAATAATACCAAGGTCACTAACGCTCAAACACTATTATCATAGTTAATCAATCCTCAAACCTTTCTTATGGGTCACATATCACATATAGGTCACATCTAAAAATAAAGACTATGCACAATCTAGTTCCCATACCCATATACATATCTCAAAACACATGCCAACCCATTAATCTATCCCATGTACCAATTATCTCAGGGTTTTTCAACATGGTACTACCCCATTAGAATAAAAATGATAGACTAATACTCACTAAGATTTTACATATGAAAACCAATCCATGGGGGATCGAATTCTGATCCATGTATAAATATGTAAATGATAGAATCCCCCCATGATATGTATCAATCAAATAACAACCAGTACCATAAACACCCCCTTGGGGTCCATTTAGAAATAATCATATTCCTGTAATGACCTAGTAGAGTAACAATATACCCAGTTCATCGAGGGACTATATTGAAATCATTTTCAATATCAAGACTCTCATAGTATATCAATAATAACATTAATTTTAGGGATATATATCATGGTGTAGATGAGTAGAAAACCACACAAAAGTTATATAATTTTTTTATATTATTATTGACACATTTAAAATATGACCATCAATAAAAAATAATTAAAATCCAACAATAACACACCTTTCATGTCACTCAAATATGCCATATACAATTCATTTCTAGGTGCCTTTTACCAATACAATCAAACAGATAATTGTCACAATAAATAAAAAGTTTTAAAAAATAACATCTTTTACCATTTTACAATCATCTAACCATAATTGATAAATCAAGGAACATTAAACTCATATCCATGGTATACGTAGAATCCACTAGAACGACACTGTAGTTCGGGTTCCATCACATACTTCAGAAAATTCTATATTGACCCATGATTAACATATATAGTTATTATATCATTTTAATGAATATAGATAACATTTGAAAAACACACTCTTGATGAGCATGATATTTTAGTGTCTTTGGAATCATAGAGACATATAAACTTGTCCACAAATGAGATTGATTATCCCACACTACATTCATAATAACCTAAACCCTTTATAGTAATTTAATACATAACAATTATATTCACAATGAATGGTACAGAATTAGAAGAATGGTTGATCTCAGATACTCTGTAAGATTAAATAAGGGAGATGAGTAAGAATAACATGAGTATAAGGTCATGAGAACATGATAGTAACATTTTAAAGGAATAAACTACATATAAAATATCATTATTTTGAAACATAATGATAGGAAGCTCTTAATACATGATTCATATTCTAATCAAATAAAATAATACATGAGAGAATTTATTAGGCATAAGTCACAGATTTGGTGAAATAAAAAAATCATATAAAATAATTTTCATATTTTAATGGATCACTGCCAAGACCATAATAGTGGACAATGTCCATTACACATATTCTTTCACTACTTTTTTTACTCTTATATTACAAATCTGAGTTAAATCCTCATTCCATTCATGTATTATTGTACCAGGTTCACCTCCAACTATAGCCATGTGTTATTGTATTAGGTTCACTCAAAATTTTATCCATTCATATCTAATGAGATATATAAGATTTTACTCGAATTTATTGGAGTGAGATATAAGTTCCACCTATTTGAAAATGAAAATCATATTTATGTGGGGAAAAAGATCATAAGAATTCATTATATAATAACCCATAAAATGAAATGGGTATAATAAATAATTTCATCATATCTTAACTTGGGAAAAATAAAAATGTTTTATAATTATTTAATCATTGAGTAACCCATAAAAAGGTGGATTTTATATGAAAATAACCCACGGAGGAGAAATGGTTTTCATAATCATATAACATGTTTAAGGGAAATTGTTTTCATAGATAACATACCATCAAAACATAAACCATACTGGGAAAGAGTCTGAATGGCACCCTTAGATAATATCACCAGTACAAAATGAGTAACAAAAAATTATGTAATAATATATGGAAAATAGTTTTGAAACATAATTTAAAAAAATTCTGGAGGAATATATAATTTCATCTAAATATTCATGTTAAAACATAATATATGATGTAAATCGTTTTCAATTAAAATGAACCTGATAAACTATTAAAACCCAAAAAAAAATTAAAAAAAAATTTAAACATAAAATTTATCAAAATCAGTTTATTTGATAATAACCCATGAAACATTAGTAAGGAATCCTTGAAATAAATTTTTTTCACCATATTTGAAAATTCTATTCATTCTGTACACATTAAAATTATATTTCCATTCAAATATATATTAAATTGAAAATGTAAATTATTTAGTGATGTGATATGAAAATTCGTTGAAACAAATTTTAGTAAAAATTAATTACTGGTTTAAAATATATTTAAGAAATTATAATTTAGTAATAAATATTTTATGAAAATATTTTTATAAAATATTTTTATTCAGGAAAACACTTTTCTGACTGAAAAGAGAAATGTAGTTGGATTTTAATTAAAACATTATTTTAATTATTGTAATAAAAAAATAGGGTAATAATTGTACAATTACACGGTTATATCATGGATAAATATAGGATAATAAAATTAATGAATATTTTTCAGAGGTAAACCATAATATTTATTTATTAGAGACTTAATCATAAGCAACCTCAATAAATGATGAGTTTGTAACACAAATATTTAAAACATTGGTAACATTGAATCATATGGCCAATAAAGGATTAAAACTAAATGGAAAATTAATGATCATGAGGATATATTAATTTATGATACTAATTTTAAATGGGGATTTATATACACCTCATATAATTATATTTGTGAATATCATAACATACATATGAAGGAAGGGAAATTGATGAAAAAATATTTTACCGATTTGGTGGAATTTGAAGTGTAAGACAAATAAAATATATGTTCCAAAGATGAAATGAAAATACCAATAAATTTTAGTATAATATTCATAAAATAAATTTATGGGATATATATACATATCCTCGAATAAATAGGTGGTGAATAATGTATGTTTCTCACAAATGTAAAAAGTGTGACGAAAATCTATTACCTTAAGTATTAACATTCATTGTACTCATTAAAATTACATTTAGAGTAAATATATATTTATCATAAATATATCATAAATCTATATTCAAATATATCAAGCCATATATAATTTTTATATGAATATTTATTATATTTTTGTTAAAAATTCCATGTTAATGTTGGCTTTTGGGTAATAAATGATTTGTTTTTCATACACTTTTTGAATTTTTATTCTTGTTACACTTATATAGATCATGATTTAATCAAATAAGTAATGATTAAATTGATACAAATATATTATATATTCATAAATTTTTTATTTATAGTTTTCCATAAAATTAGTGATATGAACTAAAATGTACCATTCATGGGTACATTTGGTAATTTGTACGCATAAACATAGTTTCCATTTCTGTATCTTAATGAATTAAATATAGTTATTTGATATATTATAACTAAATAATAATTTTTATATTACATTTATTAAATACATTTATTAAAATCATCCTTATGACATTTTATCTAACGATCCTCGTCTCTTGAGGCAATAGTCTGTCGTACACATGAATGACATTATTGTATTCCCGCAAAGTGGAAAGAAAATAATTATATGGGACATAAAAGTTAAATAATCATAATAATATAATAAAATTTTAAATAAATTTTAAATAAAATATTTCCATCAATATTCTTAACTATGAAAGGTGATAATGGAAAAATGAATGACATCAGTTCATTAGGAAATAATTTGTCATAGAGATGAGTAATGACTTTACGACCAATTTTATGGAAGTGAAACTGGTTTTTAGAAGTAACATTTACAAAAATATTTATGTTACTTATTATATTATATAATAATGATATAAAATTGAATTAATAGTTTTGAGGAAGTAATAATACAAAAACATTTTTTGATTAAAATTAAGTCTTCTTCAGGTAACTCATTTTGTTTTATACCAAATGACTCACATTGATGTATTAATACCATATTTATGTCATTTAATAATATATTAGAGAGGTTTGTAGGTTTTTTTGGTATTATTTTATAATCTAATTGGTTTTATTTGTGCGATGAGAGGGGAAGTAGGTGTTCTTTTACAAGTTAGGCGACTGGAAAACATGTAAATTTTTAGAGATAATATTCCATCAACATTTTTTAAAAGATTTGTTTCTAAAATAATAGAAAATTATAGGTAATATATTTTATTTTCAATAAATATGTCCATCCAATATTCTTTTGGACATGTTTTGGGTCATTCTTAAATCAATATATTTTATTTTTAACCATGATGTAATCAATTTTTATCTTGATAACGTTAATTAATTTTAATTTTTTTCAATATTTAATATAGCCAAAATTATGATAATATTATTATAAATTAAAATATAATATTATTTCAAATATATAATAAATGATTCCAAATTTAATTCACATAAGTGGTAGAAATTAATTAAAAATTAATCCCATAGTCTGGCTGAGAAAGTGGGTTTTTAAACAGAAAATATCAGAAGTTTATAATGCTTTAGTTGAAAAAATCAATATAAAATCGATTATAATGACCTAAATTATATTAAGAAATGAATAAATTAAGTAAATATAAAAAAATTTAAAAATAATAAAACTATATATAATAATTAATTAAAAATGATGTTTTAAATGAAAATTCATAATTTTTTAGTATTCAACATAAAATAAAACTTTTCAGAAAAAATATAATTAATCCTAAATTTTTGTAATGTTTTTATTTCAAAAATAAATTATGTTTTATCAAATTAATTTTCAAAAGGTGTCAAAAATTATGTTATTTATTTTTCACAAAAAATACAGAAAAATAGTATTTTGAGAAAGAAATTATATTTCAAAACATTTAATGAAATTAAAAAAATAAAGTGTTTTATAATCAATAATTATTTATTATATTAAATTAATAAAACTAATATTAGAAATTTAGTTCTGATTATCAATTTTAGTAATTATATGGAAGGGTTATAATGTTTGTGTTAAAATAATGATATAAATAACATATCATTATTATTTTTAAACTCAATGTCATGTCTAACAAAATCTATGTTGGTGTGGTGTAAAGAAAACTATTATCATGGTGTATTGTATAACTCAGGATTAAATGTTTATATCATACAATTCAAGTGATGTTATAAATTTATTTTGAGTGAAAAAAAATTCATAAAATCACATGGTGTTATATAATACCCCCTAAAAATGAATTTCTCCCTCAAAATTATTCACAATGATAAAATAATGAGTAAATTATTCCTCATTGTAATGTCCTTTTCCCATCAAGATTCATTAAATTGGTGGTTTCACTATAAAACTCTTAACAAGTGAGTGGTTTTGTTTCTTAGAACATTCTTTGAATGATACAGAACCCCGGAAAATTTTTCTTCTTTTGAATGTTCATTCTTTACTGCTATGACCTAGGAGTTTAGTACATGTGAATAGTGAGGTATGTAAATTCATAAGAGAGATACATGGAAAAAATTTTGGTCTTGAGAAGGTATTTTTGGATGCGTCAAGTGATTTTCTACCATCCTTATATGATCATGAATTTCAATGTGACCGATATACCTAGGGATTAGTTTCCCTTTCATCCCATATATCATCCTTTTTTCAACACATAAATTCATAGAAATAACATTTCACCAAATTTAATGTAAATTTCGTGTTTCCAATTATTATCATTATTCTCCAACTTACATTAACCTTCCTTGATATACTAAAAACTAGCTATGAACTTCTATTTAATTTAACCAACTATCATAGATCCTAATAGCTTTCTTTATACATCATAATTCCATCATGTTGTAGATTTTATTTTCTTTCCAAAGAGAGATTCTTATGGAAAAATATAAATTCTTTTGAAAAAAGAGATTTTTGTAAGAAAAATCTCATTTTGGAATGTTTTGACCCCCAACACCTTTTAAATCAAATGAACTATATCTCAATATATCCTATTAGGTGTGAATTGTTCTTCCTTAATAACCTTTTTTAGGATGAGTCACCATATTGAACAGTAATTCTATATCCAGAGACTGTTGAAGGCTTTTCTAGATCTTGAGGAAAATATCATGTCCCAATTAAATATAATGTAATGTGGCACCCCATAGAACCATACAACAAACGTAATGTATACTATAGAAATATGATCCACATAGAAGTATTATCTAATAGAGATGATGTGTTCTTACATATAAGGTGGTCAAATATCACTCAAATAGAATTCTCCCTTAAGGGGTATTTGGAATTCTAATGAAAAATTATAATGTGATGTTTTCCAATTTACATGCTGGTATGGGTAACGGAAACAACATCCCATTAGATTTTTTTATTACATCATTAAATTTGACGAACATTCAACATCCAATATACAATATATTTGACATCTTTCTTCATTACATCCCTCCAAAAGTATTATTTCCAACATCAATACATCTTCATACATCCTAGAAGAATATATAATGATAAACTATGAGATACTTCTAACAAATTCTTCTTTATGTTTTTTATATAAGGAACACATATGTGCTTCCTGAACCGAATCATCCCATTATGAAAAATGTTAATCTCAGAAACCATTCTGACCATCATTTGAATAATACATATTCCTTCACTACCTCTTTAATATTATTATAGTTATATGGTTAAAAACTCAATTGAAAATGATAATATTTCCCCATCCTACAATATTTATACATCTATATTTTAAGAATATATAAAATTTGGATCTTTAGAGATCAAAATCTTGTATTTTATAGTATGATCCTTCCCAATTAAAACATATACAACTTTGTTAACTTTCCCAGGGTGGTATTGTATTGAGAAATAATTATCATTGATCATCCCTACCAATATTCTTTGGCATTTATTCAATTCCTTCTGGGTGAGTATATAATTTAAAATTTTATGATCAGTATATATGTTACTGTATTCTCCTTAATGATAGTACTTCAGAATATTAAATACAAAAATTTCCACAACTAACTCCAAATTAATAGTTGGGTAAAATATTCTCAAGAATCTTTATTTTTTATGAGGTATAAGTTATAAACAAGTCATTCGGCCTAATAACACATCATAATCCATTATTGGATTCATTAAATATAGAATTTATACCATTGTAGAACACGTGTTGTGGTCATCACAATTCCACTAACTAGCCCACTCTTTATATCCTTGAAATTTTCCTCAGCCGGAAATATTTTTTTTGATTTTCATAAAGCCGGTTTAGGATAACCGGTAACCTCACAACCAAACAACACATTCAAAACCGCGGGTCCTGAGAAACCTCATCCTCCAAAAGCTAAGCAACATCAGAATTACAAATTCAAAAACAGAGTGAACCACGTGACCACCTCGAGCCGCACAACCTCAAGGAGCGTGACAACGTGAAATCCAAAAATGCCACCAATCAACCGCCGGAAAGACCACGACGGGAAGACAGAGCATCCATCGTCGGAGTGGCACACCATTCTCAACAGGACAAACAATCATGACCATCAGAGAAAAAAATGATGCACAGACCCCCAAATCTACCGCAGGAGCCGCAAGAAATCACAATGTCAAGAAACCATTCCACCAAATCAAAGCATTCATCCAACAGCTGAAAATACCGGTTGCATCTCCTCCATCGAAACTGGAAAATCTGTAAACATTCTTCATGCTCTACCATCGTCAGGATCAGAAAAATCTAAAAGAAATCAACAGCCTTCGCAAAAACCACGTCGCCGCTACCGTAAAGCCAGAGCAGCCAAAAAAGAAACACATGTATCCAGATACAAACCACAGACCGACATCACATCCAATTTTCACAAAAACAAACCAAACACACAGACCAGGGGGCGAAGAAATCTCTCCACAAACCTGAACTGTAACCCACCGCCACCTTCAAATCTACTCACTGTGACCACATCCACCCGACACAACTAGACATCATGGAATCATGACCGCATCAGCACCGCAATAGCTGTAAACTCAGACCTTGGACCGTTGTGCCTCCATGAGAGCCCTGTCCCGAAGGGTGTGAAGAAGGCAATCTCCAGGATGGTTGAGAGACACCCCCATAGGGTATTTGGTATAATTATCAACTTATCATCATTATATTTCATGCCCTTTGAGAATATTAGAATATAAACTATATAGACTACCACAAAATGATCAAGGTAATCTCTAAAGATTATATTCATTAAATCCATGATGATAGATAGGGAATTGATATGATTTAATCCAATCACTATATCATTATAGTTATCAAGACTTGTATAGATTGTCATATCGAGTATATCCTTCTTATTGATCCTCAATTATTTGATATCTAGAATTATGCTCAATCATGGAAAATTATTGAGTTATGTGCACTTGATCAAACTTGTCATACACATATGAAACATGATACTTTTTCTTGATAGTGGTCATTTTTATCTTATGATTATCAATGAAGAGTCATATTTCTCAATCGTTATTTTTCAAAACAAATAATAGGTTTATCCCAAGGTGACATATAGGTCTGAATGAATCCCTTATCATGGTTTTCCTAGAGTAATATCTATAATAATTGAAACCCTATTTGGGCTATTCTATATGGATTATTTGAAGTTGGTGTGGCACCAAGGGTGCGTTTTATTGAGAACTCAACTTCTTGTTTTTTTGAAGGATAAAAAAACATTTTAGAAATACATAATTTAATCCAAACACAGTTGGAATGTCCTCAATGTCATGTTTCTCCCCAACCTAATGAGATAATCACCCCTTCTATAAAGGAATTAAGACCCATACACATGATTTAATATACATTTGATGTTTATACTTGTGATCATGTTGATAAATGATCATTAGTATTTTTGGAGTATCAAAAATAAAATCCATTTATTGAAATTTAATGTGAGATATATGAAAACAAATCCAATCCATTCCTAATATGTCAATAAATTCAACCAGATGATGAATTTTAATAATTTTAGGACGAAAAATCTCACCAACGATAATCAAACATGAATCATAAACATGGAATTTAATCATCATTCCATTAGCATTATTCCCTACTAATTATACATAAACTCATTTTTATGGAATATAGGTACCCATTTAAAATTCTATAGAAGTGAATTAATGGGTAGTTCCAATGATGATTAATAAATTTGTAGTTATAGATTTGATGTTATGTGAACCTTTTACAATATTTTTACCTCACCCCTCATCCAAAATAGTGATCACATGAAATTTCTCTATCATTTTCATACTTTGAAGATTGAATCATAGACCATCATAATTAACCATTAGTTTTGGGAATATGATAAAAAAATTATGATTCTTTTTACACATGATCTAATGAAGAGGTGAATTCTATGAAAATTTCCCTCTATTCAAATATTTATCATAATTCTTCCAATATATTCAACAATTTTTTTTTAATATCACCCTTTATACCATTGTATCATTTATTACACCCTTTAATACAATATAAATCATTCTTCTTCCTAAACAATGAGAATAACTGAAATCTCACCTTTTAATCCTGGAGTTTTTTAGATTATACATTGAATTATATATTAATTTTCTTATCAAATAAATGAGAATGATATGTAACTACAACATCTATTTCAACCTTTATAGAACATTTACAGATCTATTTATAGCTTTTGAAGTCTCTTATAGCTAACACCCTTCATTGACATGGTTACAATCCAATGCAGATTAAATCAAATTTACATTTAGGTAGGATGATAATACCAAAAGTGTACCTTGAATGTTTTTTTAAATTTTCCCTATCAGTACCAACAGATTCGTAATCATTTTTCAAAAACTCTAGGAACTCATTTTTAATATTCCTATGATGAACATGAGAAATGTAATTATTGAATAATATGCTCTTTAACTCATCTAATTCCATGGATTCACTTCCATCTTATTTACTTGTTTTCTTGATATGATTTCACCATTGAATGGATACACCTACGAAATGTTAGAGAATCAAAATGTATTTTCAGGTTCTAAACTATGTAAAATGTAAAATATTAAATATGTGGGATGATCCATTGGTTAGTAACTTGTGGATCATAAGATACACTAAAAGAAGGTGTATGTTTTCTCATGGTGAAATCAACAAATTATTATTCATTCCATTTCTCATTTAGATGTTTTGAATGATTCATATCTTGATAATTATATGTGATAGAAATGTGATTTTTCATATCTTATCCCATAAAATTTTGATTCTATTAAGGAAACACATTAAATTTTCTATCACACACAGTATTAATGAATTTAATTAAGGTTCAATCCATTGACTAAAAGAAAAAGCATTGTGTTAGAAATAGTAATCAAAGTGGGAAACCACGTAATCTAGGAAATGAATTACATAATATCTAATTTATTAAACCTCCTACATTAATCTATAACACAATAGGATTATCCTAGTTCATGCATATTCATATTTTATTTAAATCCATCATTATAGTACATACCGAGTTAATGAATTTCCAAAGTGTATTCCCAGAGATTATGAAACTTGGTTCCCAAGAAGCCCCGTATTCGAACACATGTTCTTGATCGAGTCAAACTCAATACGGAAAATTTGGGGTTGTCACCCCTATATAAATCTATACTAGAGATGAAACCATGTATAGTATACCTGCATGGCTCTAATTTCATTGAAATTATTCTCTCTACCCTTTAACAATATTACCAGACAATTTTAAATAATTTAACACCTCATTTTTCCTATATAAAGTCATGGAGTAAGAATTTTCCAATGGGATATCACTAAGGATTTATCATCCTAGTTTCATAATGTTAACTAATAATGTCATTTTATATGATCCTTAGAGACCCATGATTAACATAAAAATATATCATATCCTGTTTTATGAATATTTATCAAATTAAATAATCACAGTCTATAGTATTTTAAAATATTAGTGTCTTTAGAAAAATGGAATCATAAACAATTGTCCGTAAGTGAGATACATATTCTCCTACTATGTTATTTGTAAAATGAACCCCTATTAGACATTTCATAATTAATTAATATTATCATATGATATAAAAATAAAACATAATGATGGAAGAGCTTTGATACTCAGAAACGGTAAACAAGGGAGATAGGAAAGAAAAAACAAGACAATAAAGCTATGAGAAGATGATCACGACATTTAAAAATAATACCCTACATATTAATGATCATATTATTGAATCATTGAATAATAGTCAGTTGTAAAAAATAATTGAATCTAAATTTAATCAAATCATTAGAGTAATCATAGAATATTATAGACATAAAGAAAGGATTTGTGGAAATCAAATATTCCAAGAAAATAGTTTCCTTAATGGTAAAGGATAACGTTGTGGGCCATCATAGAAGAAAAATTCATTTAATATACATAGATCAATCCATGATCCAACCATTTATCAATCTACCGAGTTCACTCCTTGATCCATGAATGTATTATTGAACCGATTTCACCTCTGATTCCTACTATGTATTATTTTACTAGGTTCACTCCCTATTTTATCCATGTCTATCTCTTGGGATATATAAATATTTACCCAACTATTTTTAGGGAGTTATAGGTCACACCCATTTCATATTTAAAATCATATTTATGTTTTTTAAAATATCATAATAATTCATTATACCATAACACAAAAAATTTAAGGGCATCCTAATCATTTTATCATATATTATCTTTCAAAAAATAGACTGGTTTCATAACCATATAATTATAGAATATTCTATGAAAATATATGTTTTTAATAATAATATAAACCATTTATGAGAAACAGGTTTCATAATTATATAAACCAGCAAAGATTAATAATTTCAATAAACATCATGTCATCAAAATGTATGAAATTCAGAGAATCCATATGAATGGTACCCTAAGATAATATCCCCTATATGTCATGAGAAATTCAAAGGATATCATCTTTGATAAAATTTTTTAAAATTTCACATAAATATTTTCTTGAAGAAAATTTTCATTCATTAAAAAATTTATCGAAAACATTAAATTTTTTGGAAAAAATTATTCATTGAAAATAAAAATGAAATTTTGTTAATTAATGATTATTAATCATTTAAAAACAATTTTAATCCTTAATAATTTCAAAATACTTTTCATTGGAAATATACATTTAAAAATATAATGAAAACATCAAAACAAGTAGAGGTCAATTTTTTGGAAAATCTTGTTCTTGTTGTACACAACAAAATGAAGGTTCCTTTCATATTTGTGGTAAAATCTATATAGGATTTATTTTATAAAATGATATAAGAATAATTTAGAAACATTTTTTTATAAATTACAACATGTTTAAAAAATTCATTTAAAAATAATAAGAGAGTAATATTTTATTTTTTAATTTTATTTAGAAAAAATTGTTTTGAAGTAAAAAAGATTTCTGAAAAAAAGGAAAAATAAAGTCAGATTTTCATCCAAATTACTTTTTATTACCTTGTGTAAAAATGGTACAATTATATGATGATATCATGATTAACCATTGTATTAGAAAATGTGTTAGTATTCTTGAGTGGTAGATCATGATATTTCAACATCTGTGACTTAATCATAATAAATATAGATAAATGATGAGATTTTAAGATAAATAATTATTAATATGGTAAAAAATCATTAATATAAATATAATTTATATTTCCATATTTATTATCTACATGGAATTTTTTTAAATTAATAAATTAATTACATTGGTTCATGAGGTGGTGCTCTACCATACACATAAATGATGATTTCATAACCCATTTGATGGATGTGCGTGTGGTGGTTGGTCAAACATTTTTCATAACTAAATATAAGTATATTTTATATACATATGTTATTATTCTGGAATGATATAAAAATAATGTAATTGTTATGATGAATAAATAAAGAGAATATATTTGTTGATGAATTATGCATCTTCTTAGAGTAACTAGTTTTTTTACACCAAACGAATATATTGGATTGAATTTTTTAATATAGTAAATATTATATTTTGAGGGTAATGGAGTGGAGAATAGATTAAATACATTTTTTCTAGATCAAATTTTTTTTTAATGTGTGAGAAGAGGGGAATATGTGTTGGCCTTTTATAAGGGAGGATTGTGAAAACATGTAAATTTATTAATGATGGAATTCCTCAAAATATATTTAGATTTCATGAGGATTGAATAATGAAAAAATAATAATAGTAGATGGGATAGGGTCAAAATATGAACATATATTGTGTTTTGAAAAAAATTTGGTCAATTCTACACCGTATATTGTACATTTTACAATAGTGTAATCTTTCATTTACCTCAATCAATCAAATTACATTTAATTTCATTCACTAATTACATTGGTGAAAATTTAGGTTGGACAAATTATGCATTATAATTTATTATTATTAAAAATATGGAATAAATTTTTCATAAATAAATTCAAATAGTTAGTGGAATGTAATTTATAATTAATCTTCTAGACTTGTCGATGAAGAAGGGGTTTAAATGAAAAAATATCATATGATTTAAATTTTTTATTTATTTTTCAATTTGAATTTTTTTACAATGAACTAATTTTGATTAATAGATATTTAATTAAACTAAATATACATTAAAACGCAATTAAAAATATAATTTAATTATATAAATAAATTTTTCAAAAAGGTAGTGGTCAATTGAAATTCATTATTTTTCACTATTAATTAAAAAATAAAACTCTTCCAAAATACCCCAAAAATTCACCCCCATTAAAGTTTGAAATTTTGAATTCAAAAATTTAAATTTTTAATAAAATTAATTATATAACAGTTTGAATTTTATATTTTTGAAAAATACATAAAAAGTAGATTGTTTTACAAAATAATATATTTCATAACATATAAAATTATAATGTATTTTTTATTTTTTTTCATCAATACATTTTATTTATTTTAAAAAATTGATATTAAATTAAAACTTCTCTCTATTCATATCACTAACTTTAATGGAATGATTATAATGTTTAGTTTTAAATTAAATTATTAATAATATATAATTATTATGTTAAAACTCGATCTATTATGAATTTGAAGCAATGTCGGTTTTGCGTGAAGCACTAGATTATGTTGGGGTAGACAATAATGAATGCATAAATTTGTGTTGCTAAAAATTAAATCCATTATGTAAATTCAATTTACATAGAAAATAAAGTTATCAAAACAAGGGGTATTAAACACTACATAGTCTCTATTCTAATATCTCCCTAAAAAAGAAAAAATAAAATATACTATTTTAAAATGCATGATAGTAGTCATATAATTCTGTAATATGGCTTTGAAACATATTAATTCTTTCAAACACATTTAAAAGTGTCGACACCATTGGTCATAATGTATCCTCATGTGCTCCTCCCTATTCACCATAGGCATCTGACTCATAAAAAGTGTCTAGGGTGGATTATTGATAGACTAGACACCCATAATAGAGTGCGAAATTGCTTTCATAAACAACTAAAAAACATTAAAAATATTAAAAATATTCCAAAATAAACTGTTAAACAATCCATCAATAATAAATGAATTCAATATAAAGACTCATAGTTATACCAAAATACTACTGATGACCTACCAGGCTATTCAAAAACAGAGATATATAAATTGAGAAAAACATAAATGATCTACTGTATCTCTGAGATATACATCATCCTCCTCATGAATTCATCCATGTTTATCCATATCAACTATCAAACAATATTCCTCCAACCAACCATAATTTATCATCCATGATGTCTACACAGATACCCAAGATCCATGGATGCTTGAGTAGTGTGTGAGTACATTCAAGTATGGAACCATGATTTTCATTCCACACATTACCCATTAATGTGGTAAACACATTTTATATTATTATATTATATGTAAGGAATATATAATTAAAAATAATCAAACCAAAAAAATCCCCTTGTTCTAGAGTTCCACTCATAAAAAAAGTCTTAATTCATCCAGTTCCGGAGTGTCTTTCAGTACATCTCCCAAAAATGATAACCAATATCATGCTTCATAACCTATTATGTGGAGTATGATTTTTGAAATATATTAAAAATAATATATAAATCCTTATTGTGTGTTTGGGGAATTCCAAAACTTGATATGAATACATGGAGTTCATCTATAAACATTAATAACTACATGGTTAATCCAAAGAGCTTGGCTAAAGAATTCCAACCCAGATAACCTACCTTATGAATCTATGTATTTTTTACATGGAATTCAAACTCGTAAAACCCATGATCTGAATGAAAGGAGTGTGTGCTTATAATTAACAATTAGATAAACGACATCCTAAATTCGATGAGATTTTACAAACCATTCCATCTTCGAAAATCTATGTACCAATTCCATAGAGGGTATCTATGGCATTCTATAGCACCCTATTATTTCATGAGTTTTCTTAAATAAATTTCATCTATTTTGTAGCTTGTGATACAGGAATCCTCATGTATAAACAAACCATAATATAAATAATACCTCTTTATTTTGTCCTTTATAAAACTGAAATTATAATTCTTTATATTAATTGGAAAATACAAACTTAAAAAATTAATTTTTAATGAGTATACATATTTAAAATATATTTTAATATAAATTCATAATGTGTTAAAAAATCCATTATCTCGAAAACATTGTCTTATTTATTTTTTTATTAAATAAGATAAATGGTTTATAAACATTTCATAAAATATATTTTAGCAAATTATTTTCATTTTTTAAACAAGACTATCAAAATTATTTTTTTTATAATTTTGGAAAAAATTTTGGATCGACTAATGTTTAGATTAATAGTGTAAATAATGTTTTTTATATAATAATTATTTTTCAATTATTAGTATTTAAAAATTAATATATTATTAAAAAAGTTTTAAAGGTATAATTTGTTCATGAAAAACATATTTAATCCGAATTATTTCATTGGATTATATTTCATGTACATTTTTTATATAATTACATTTTAAACATATGAACAAAGTTATTAGAAAAACCGTTTTTCATCAAATATGTGTGTTTGAAATTATATTAAATACAATAAATTCAGATAATTAATTTTTATAAAATGAAATAAATGTTACGGATCGTAATAATATATATTATATAATAACTAAAATTTATTTTTACATCATAATGAACAAAAAATAGAAGAAATTAATTACCACTATTAATGTTAAAATGAATTTATGAAGGGTTAATCTAAAAAGGTAATTGTTAAAAGACCAAAAAAAGTCAAAATCCTATTTTATGGACTTATTTTGACCATATCTTGTATAATGTTTTATATTGTTTATTTTTGGAGCATTTTGGTGTGTGAAAAACAAGGGTATATCTTTTCCTTTTTAAAAATTCTATGTCTATCCTCTATAAAAATTATAAATGATCACCCCACTTATATCTGATGTATATTTATATATACCTTTTCTGGAAAATAAATAACGAAAAATTACATAAATCATTCTTTATGTCCATGGTTCCTTATTGTTATAGAAAAATCCTCTATGAATCGATTTAGGTACAAACCTAAAGATATTGTTTGGAGAAGTTGTAAAATTAGAAAACATGAGTTTTCATTTTATTTATTCTTCCACCACATTCAAATTTTCTAAAAATGTGAATAAATATTAAAAATATTGCCAAAAATATACTCATATGTTATTATAATACAATAATATCATATATCCATATCCATATCCATAAAATGGGAAACAGATTCAGGGATTGTGTGTATGGAGGAAATCCCCGACACGACCTGATGTAAGTCATTTTTCATTATAGCCTCTCATAAACTGATATAGTAAAATATTTATTTTTTAGGTATTATATTTATGAAATGGTTATACATAGTTAATATTAATATCAAATCTACCGTCTTCCATTCAAATCTTTTTCAAAACCATGAGGTCGCTTATGCGTACATTGGAACTATGGCCTCCACAAAGCTAAGTTGTATGTTTTTTCATTCATTTAAATATGGATAGTAATACGTATAAATCTAATTAATATATAATATATAATGATTTTTTTGGAATTTTATTTCTCATTTACCTAACATCCATACAATTCATCTAGGAAATGAAAAACATCGTTCAAGTGTACCTACAACCTACTGTCTCCATGAATTATGTGATTCATTTATATATATATATAATATATATAGATGACTAAAATATATATATAATGAGTATGTATTATATTAATATCATTACTAAAATATAGGTGATTATAGATCATTAATCTATATTAAACTATAGAAACTAACAAATGAGAACATACATGAAAAAATAAATAATTATTATAACTATTATTTTTATCAAGGAATTGTTAATAAATAGGTGATAAAAGGAAATAAGTAATAAATAAGTGGAATTATATATTTAAATTATGGGTCTATAATAATTATATTGTAAAAATTTATTTATTTTACATGTTTTCTAATGTGTAAGAATAATTTATAGACTCTTATTAAGGTATTTCTATCAAATGTTTTATTATGTGGTATACATTATTTATTAACAACTTTTAATATTTATATTGTGTATATAATTCCCTATGAATTTAATAATTGAAATTTATTTTCATCAATGATGGTGAACATTATTTTTTTATATGGTTTATTAGGTATATGATCCAATGATACTATCAATATAATTTACATTGATGGTTAGTGATAATGAGGTGTTTATAAAAACCATTTATTTTACATGGGTCCTGCAATATTGGATTGATGAAATGATTATGAATCCTTATTTTTGTACACATGTAATGTTATGATATGATGAATATTTTTACATCTCCTATCACAGATATGTATGGTTTTAATTTTCAAATTAGTGTTACCAAAATTTATTATCCATCTAATTCATTTGAAGATGTTTTATATCTTATTTGATTGGTGTGGAAAATAATTCGATGTGCTAGATCAAATTAGGGAAATAGTTTAATGTTCTTGATCCATTGTATGGAGTGTTAAATGTTATTGATCTTATATAGGGTATATGTATTTATTCATTATAATTATGATTTTATGGTATTTGTATATAACCTTTACATTTTAAATTTTTACTGTGCTTATATTGGTTCCAAAATTATATGAAATTGAATTATGGTTCATGATTTATTTTTTAGGATTTCTCACATTTAAGAATCATTTTTTTTTCAAAATAAAATTATTTAGTTAATGAATCATGTTTGATCGCATTTAGAGTTTGAGTATGAAATTTATATATTTTGATAATGAACTCATACCCTTATTGATAACATATTATTTCATATGATTATTAATTGATATCTCCCTTGTTCACAATTACTGAGTATTTGAGATCACCCTTTATTATATTTCGATTAAAAATGTTATGAATAATGTTTATATGTAGGGTTTTTATATGAATATAAAATCGTTTATAGATCATTTTTGGTGTCATTGAATACCATTAATGAAATATGAATATTGTTTAGGAAGTCTCAAAATAAGTGAAACCTTATATAGTCATTCGTCATATATTTTTGAAATGAATTTATTGATCTTCTAAAAAGGTAATATATTTATGCATAAATATTATGGGTTATTATATAAGGTATCATAAAAATTTTTTCCTAAAAAATTATAAAATATGTCAAAAATAACACGAGAACCATTAATATAGTTATTATAATATGATAAATTCCAATGTTATGGATGTAAAAGGAGTGTTGTATTCCTAGAAAAAAGTCCCTATATAGATACATGATGTGTATGTGGATCTAGAATAGTTGTATCTTGGGATAATAAAACTGAAAAATGCACATGGAGCTGGACTCTATCATCACCTGGTGCATGGAAGCAGACCATTCTATAAAACTGGTTTGACACTCCCATTGGACATTATTTTAATGGTCATAAACACAATACGGACAATCATGAAGGATTTAAATTGGCGATGAGTATAAATAATGAAGGTTAAACATATAGTGTCATTAATTCAAATGAAGTTGTCATAATTTGGAAAATAATTAAATTTTTTCATGATTGTATTGTTTTTTATTAAGAGTATTATTTCTCTCACTTTTCCAACTTGGTTTCACTGAAGGGATGGAAGCAGAAGACATCCTGCTAAACCAAAATTTGATGTATAATGCAATGATTTTAAACCTACAAAACCAATTTTTGTTAGATAAATAAAATTTATTCATGTTTCTGTTCTCACACAAATTTCATAGGATATGAATATTCCTTAGCTTCCAAATTCTCTAAATAGAAAATAATGCACTATTGAGTTTCTCATTAGGAACCATACAACTTTATTTAAGGGTTATTTTAATAAATTAATAGAGGATAAATCGATTATCACCACTAAGAATATATTTACAATTTTACATTATTTAGAATATAAAAATGATATCAAAGAAATTTTTTATTTGGATTGTGAAGCAGATCAATGGTGGGTCCTTTTTAATAATATGACTTAAGGGAAAAAATTGTCTCTTTGGAATGGGAAGAGTTTAAAAGGATATTTTTCATTATGTAGATACCACTTATTATACATAAAAATATGGATTAATAATTCTATACGATTATGAAAAATGATGATGAATCTATTGGTACTGATGAAGTGATTTATAAAAAACATTAACGTTATGCTTCATGTATAATGATTAGCCGAAAAAGAAAATTTAATTAAAATTTTTGTTTCTTAAATACTAGTCATTGAAATGAATTATCTGTAAAATTATTATTTTTTCTATAATTAAATCATTTATTTTGAACTCGTTATAGAATTATATATTTTAAATTCCCACCATTCCCATGGATTTGATAAAAAGGATGTTTAGGTGTCATAAAATTTCAAATAAATTTAATTTTGGAATGATAGTTCATCCATCAACATGCCTTATATTTATTAAATAACACGAATGAAATTTTAGGAATATAACTAAGAGGTGATTTAAATATGGAATGGTTTGCCATAAAGCCTGTGAATATTGAAAGGAAATTATTTGGGTGGTTAATGTAATGAAAGTGAATAAGTAACCCACTAATAAACCCCCATTATCCAATACTTCAAATGAAAATAGTAAAGAAACATTGTTAACTAGTGCCTAAATCTAAGGGTTTATGATAATGATTGATATCAAAAACCACATCATATCAATGAAAATGGGAAATATAGTGTGATCACCACCACCATAGAGGGTCACAATAATGATGCAGTGATAGTTAATTCATTATCCACTATAAAACATCAAATGTATTATTTGATTTGACATCTATACTATTTTATGTATATAGAATTTCAAAATGGTATTAAATTTCCAACTTAGTGATTGGATACTAACTGAGAGGTGAAATCTATAAATTTTATGATGAAAACATATCATTTCTATTAATTTTCATCAATTTAAGTTCGTGGGATTGTTCTTATATAAAATATTGTTGTTCTCCATATGGTTGAGTTTGTTGTTATCTTAGGAATGGATTAGATAACTCTACATAAACACCTCAATAATTTCAATGTGAGGGATGTTATGATCAATATTACTAATCAACCTATTATCATATGTCTATATAATGATAAATACAATTCTTGAATTTAAATCACATCCATTGTATGGTAATTTATTGTTATTCAAAGAGAAGTTTAACAATGATTGTTGGGGGTAAAATGAATATCAATTTTATACCGGCTTCAAGAGTATTATTATTCCTTTCTAAAAGAGTTTTATAGTCTTCTACTAAATAATGAATTTTAGTTCAAAATACAAATCATACATAGTTACATTTAAATATTTTAAAGTCACTTTATTGAATTTCGGTAATTGAGATGCGGGAATCGAGAATGAAACTCCATGAGAATCATGATAGGGGATTTAGACATCCATGTGTGTCACATTAGGGTGAAGCAAATATTTTTTTATTATATAAATATAAATAAATATGATAGTGAAATTATCATTGATATCATAAAAAGGTCATAATCACGACGAAGTAACCTCTACGCCACATTGATGACTTGTTAATCAATCTCACAGAGCACAATAATTTTCTAAATTTGAAACAAATTCTAGATATCATAATTTGATAGTAAAAAATAGTGCATATAGAAGAAAAAATTCATAATAATTCATGAATAATATAAATATATTGTTATTTAATATATTATTAATAATTACACCACTATCTTCATGTATTTAATATATAGAGGCTTTAGTGATTTCCATGAGCTGTTTTTTGTAGTATTTTTAAATGATATTATAATATTTTCAATGATTAAGGAAGAGTATAATGATCACTTGATTAATTTAATGAATTCCCTAAGGAATGAGAAATTTAATTAAGAAATAGAAATTTTAAACTTGGGAAAAAAATTACATTTATTATTTCATATAATCTAAAGAGATGGTATAAAAATAAATCCATCAATTATGAAAGATGTTTAACATTTTTATAAACCATTATAAGTGAATGAGATACATTTTTTTCTTTGTATAGATGTATTTTATTGAACCATTTTAGGTAATTTCTGATAACATTCCAATTCACATACCATGTAAACTATAAAGGTATGAATTTTTTTTGGACGTAATAGTGTGGTGAATGTTTCAAGGAATTAGTATGAAGGTATTTCAGTTAACATTCTCTTACATTTCCCTATTGTGGAAAATTGTTTTGTAACCTCTATTGTTTCATTGAATATGGTAATAGAATAATACTTGATGGAAATTGATAGAGGTATAGATTATGAGTCAAGTAAATTGACGGTTCTAGAAAAATATCTCCCAACTCGTGATTTATAGTCAGTGGTGGAAATTTTTAAAATAAATATATTGTGGAGTTATCGTTATAGGTAATGTTGGGATATATATATAGATCATAAAATATTGAAAATATTTATTCACATAGAAGGAGTTGTATAAGAACAAAATAAGATGGTTCATGTTTATTAATTATTATGACTTCTCAACACATTGAAACCTATGAAAGAGGGAATGTCAGCTAGTTGAATTTATAATTCCATCATATCTATGATGATGATAAAAAATATATTATTTCTGGTTTATTATGGAATGGATATTGATATATTTATGGAAGGGGAGAAATTATATCTTCATAAATATTTATTTAACCATATATCCATGTGATGATAAAATTGTAATATATTGATGATGTGTTTCTTCAATGTATGGTAACAAACATTCCAGAGCTCAACCATGATTGTAATTTAATGATATGATACATAAATCCTATTTTTTACTCCTCAATGCTAGTTTTGAATAAGGTGAAGTTAGAGGAAACTGATAGTTCATTATTATCTATTTATCATGGATAAACTATGAAGTATATATATTTGAAAGAGTATTACTTGAGGGTTTTCATGAAGAGAGATATTATAGGGTTCTCAACATCGTGATTACAATGTAATGTATTTATGGATGATAAATAGATTTCCAAGGGGATGTTAAAACCATTACCCACACAAAAATGGGAATGGAAAAACACCTCCATAGATTTGTTTTTCAACTCCCTAAACCTTCTAAAATGAACAATGTGATATGTGTTATAGTCCATGAAAATAAAATGTTAGAGAAGATCATCTATTTTAGAGAATATTTCTCTATGTATCATCATTATAGGATATATATTAAGTTTTATGTTATTAGAAAGTAAGATAATCTATTTTATCAGATCAATATTCATTGTTTACTTTGATGACCTCTTTATATCTTTAGAAATATCTTATTACAAACACTAGTTTCAACACTATTAATCATCCTTAAATTGATTTTATATTCAAGAGAACTACCTCAACTCTCGAGGATTTACTGAGACATTTTTCTTTGTATTTCAAATGTGGTTGTTATAAACATCTTTCTTTAGTTGAGTATTCTTACAAGATCAATTTTCAGTCATGAATTAAAATAAATGTTTTTTAATATATATATGAGAATAAGTATGAAAATTCAAATTTTTGGGATAAAGATGGTGAATGAAATATATTGAGACCTAAGCTATAATAGTAAATGACTAAAAATGTATGATCCATTTAGTAGCACAACAACATAGATGATAGCTTCCAGAAAATTTGTGTTGACAATAATTGGGTTGTGTGGAAATTTGATTTTATGGAGAAGGAGTTTCTATATATTTATACCAAGAAAAAAGTTAAGAAATTATGAAATAAATGAATGATAATACCTATATATAGTATTTATTTTGATATTATTGATCTAGAATGGATAATATCTTATTTATTGTCACTTCCATCGAACATCACATAGGATTATGATGTGTTTCATGTATCTCTCTTGAGGATGTACATACCTAATCAATCATATATACTGAACCAATAGGTTGTACCCCTGAATAATTATATATTCTATGAGGGATAACATATGGGGGTTCCTTATCATAGAAACACATTCCTATAAAATAGGACCACTCACTTGGTCAATATTTTGTATATAAATCCCTAATTTGAGGAAGCTTCAAGTGAACTAGAGGATAAAATAAGGTACAAGAAACCACATTTTTTTTCAAAATTTATGAAATGGTGAGGGAAAAGTTATTTTAATGTGGAATAACATATCCTTCTAATAATTTAATTTTTTTAACCAAATTTAATCTCTTCGATAGCTTGTGATACAAACAATATTGTGTTTTAATAAACCACTAAATGAATAATATTATTTAAACATGGATTGTATAACCCATAAATAAAAATTTACGGTATAGTTTTGATTTAATTTTTTTAAAAATATTACTGATATTTTTATAAAAAATTATATTTTTTATTATTTCCTTTATAATTATTAAGAATCAATTTCTATAATAAAAGGTTGTTTAAATTTTTTTGAAAAAATAATTAAAATAATTTAAAAAAAAATTAAAAAATTTACAAAAAAAAGGAAAATAATATCTAAAAATATCATGAAAAAGTTATATAATGGTGAATTTTTATTATTATTTTTAATGTATTTATTTTTTGGAGAATAGTGAAATGTAATGGTTTTTATTGAAATTTCATTTTTGTTTAAATTATTTAAACAGATTAATAATATTTTAAACAATTTTTAAATTAAAATTAAATTAAAAATAAAATAAATCATTCAACTTAGGACTTTGAAATTAATTTAATGTTAACTTTTACTATTATTATTTTATCTTATGAAATATTCTATTCGGAAAGGTAATTTCTATTCATATATCTAGGTTTAATTTTAAATTAAACTATTAGTCATATGATAATTTAGTTTTATCCAAGAGATTCCATATTTATAATATTAATAATTAATATTGAATAATATGTCTATCTTATGATCATAATAAATAGTAAAAATAAAAAAATTAATTACCTCTAAGGATGAAATGGGCTTATTAATGGATAAACAAAAATGGTACAGGATAAAATCACTTATTATCCTATCGAATACCAATTTTTTGAAATATATAGACATTATATCATCATTATATTTATTATAAGACATTGTGGATCCTTTTGGTGGTTTAAAATAGCGGCATATCATATTGTAATAAAAAAGGCGTACTCGGTCCTCTTACCCACTTATAAAATGCTACACTATCTATCCACTTATCTACAAATAAAAATCCCATTTTTTCGGAAAATAACTACAAAAATAATTTAATTAATTTTATACATACAATATTGAGGCTTTATTTTGATTACAATTCTCTAAAAGGAGTGCTTTTGGTATAATCCTATAGAGGTTTTCTGAAGAGGAAGTAAAATTCTTATGCTTTCATTTTCATTTTATTAATTTTTCAAACTCATTCACGTATTCTCAAAAAATGATGTAAGAATAACAATATATCCTCAAATATAATAATTTTTTATTATTTTAATATAATATACTATTAAAATCTCATCCTCCAACAAATAGGAATTGAATCTGTCAATCATGTAATTGGAGAAATACCACCTCGTGAACCGATGAAATTCATTTTCCATCACCACCACTGACAAACCATTTTAATTATGGATTTCATTTATTTTTACTATATATATGAAATTTTTAAACTAATTTTATTATAATATCAAATCCACCTTTTTAACATAAAATCTGCTTGAAAACGATAATGTCACTCATGCATATGTGTGGACTACCGCATCTACAAACGATGTGATATATTTTTCATTTTATATTCAAATGGGTTTTCATATGGATAGATTTAATTAATATATATGATATATACTATAAAATAGTTATTTTATAAATTTTAATTTTATATTAATAATTTTATCATTATTAAGCATATGAATGGATTATCCTCTCCAAGAATGGTGTAATTGATTTTTTCGTATCTAAATTAATCGATGATTACAATTAATATATAATTAATATAATTAATATTTCTATATTGTAAATGTTAAGTAGATTATTGAAACATGATTGAAGACAAATGACCAAAATTTACAAACAAAAACATAGCTGGAAAAAAGAAACAGTTATTACGCAAAATGTTATTTTAAAATGGAATTGGGTATAAACTAGGGGGAGATATATAAGTAAATAATATAAAGAAATATAAAAGTTTTATTTTTTTTATTTAATATATTTATAGTTATAATTTATTTATTGTATATGAGGTTCAAAAGTATGTGAGGAATTCAAAGACAAGTAGTAAGGGAATTATGTCATACTTTTACATCTATGAGATATTCCCATATTTTCCACTTGTATATTTTATTTATTCAATATAGTTTCCATGAATGTATTTTATTATGATTATAATTAATTTTTTAATGATTTGAAATTACTTCAATAATTATTTCTTTTGTGGGAATTATTAATCAAAATTTTACAATGTGGCGAGGGATTCATTTTTCAATATCATTTAATCGAAATTGTTTATACATTAATTTACATTGAAGAAAATTATAAGATCAATTTGTGATAAATATAATTATTTATCTTCTATAATAACTATTTATAATCAAAACAATTTTTCATTTCATTTTAATTTCTTTAATAACTCCAGATACAGAAATAATTATTATAAATAAAGTCGACTTCATTTATACCTTTGGTAAAAAATAATTTTTATTCCATGTTTTTGTTTCTAAAAATGTTTTCATCAATGATATAATAATACAAAATTATGGTTTAAATAAAATTTTATACATGATTTAGTTTCTAAATAATGTTTAAAATGTATGATTCTTTATGTTTTCCAAATAAGGTGCTTTTTGACTTTTTACCAAATTGTGAAATGATTGTTTTATTTTAATTTTTACGAAACTAAAATAATTTTAAACTAACTTGAAAAATAAATATTCTACTAATTTAATCATATTTTTACTCATTTATTTTAAATAAAACTATTTTATCAATATTTTTTAACCCTTTACATTTAAAAAATAGTTTTAAGGTAGAAACGTTATTCAACTCATGAATATATTAATGTTCTTTTTCTTAAATTGGTATTAATCAATTAAAAAAATATTCTATAGTGCTAATGAATTACATGAGATGTGATATAATTATACCATACTTATCATTTAACTTTATTGTTTATTAGTATGAAATTTTTTTGGGACACATTTATTTTCTTTTGGTTAACCTATGATGGATTGGTAAAAAAATTATGAAACCCATTATCATTACCATGGTTATGTTATGATATAATATATAATTAAAGATCATTTTGGAATAAATTTGATTGATTTTTATTCTATTATTGATGGGCCTAGAATAATATAGCCTTATAATGCATTGATTACAATATGTTATGACATGATATTGTTATGGGAAACCATTCGATGTGACAGATTCTCTATGGGTTACAACATGATGTGTTTGATCTGCTATAGAATATTAGTATTGATGAATGATACATTATGATTTTATGGCCTTGATAGATAACCAAGAAATATTAAATATTTTTTATACATATGATCAAGCCACCGAATTATGACATCAACATGTAGATCATAGTTGATTTATGAATATTTTTATATCCTTGATTTATGTTCTTCGAAATGATACATATTTATATATTGACTAATGTTTATGATCTTTTATAGATTAGTTATGAATTTTATAATTTATAATCATAATCTCATACTCTTATTATTATCATGTGATTTCATATTATCACATATCGATATCTCCCTTTTTTATCATTACTAAGAAACTGAGAAATCCTTTTCTTATATTTCTATTATCTACAATATAGGGAATGGTTTTTAGAAGGGTATTTTAATATATATTAGTTAATGTGAAGATGTTTTTAGAGATGTTGTTGATATTTAATAAAATAATTTTTTTTATAAGTTGTATCAAAAGATTATAATCCTCTACAGTCCTAATTTGAATATTTGTTAGATGTATTGAATATTACATTCAACAAATATTATATATATATTCTAGAAAAGAATGAATTTATATGAATTCAATCCTGGATAAACTATGATAAGAATATAAGGATCGTGTATATGGAGTTCCAACTAGGATTACAATATGAATCCAAGGGGATTTCCCTTTTCATTTGGAATCATTCTTGGTACCAACTAGTACACCAATAGTCATCCAACATGCCCATAGGCAATCAATAACGGCATAATAAACCAATATGCCCCTATGAAACCAATATTCCCATTAGAAACGAATATAACTATAGTCATCCAATTTTCTCATAGGTAAAAATTGTATTATATCTTAGTGGGTAATGGGTGCCACTAATAATGACTTTTGTCACAACCATCACAACCTTCTCATTCTCACATAGTCGAATCATGTTCTAAGGGGACACCTTTAATCAGTAGTACCAAATCCTCATATTCACACTTTATGGGTTAATGAAACACTATGGAACTCAATAGGTCCACCTCAATATTTTTATGTATGAACACACAACTTGGGTTTAATTCTCACATTTCCATCTATCGAGTCACATTAATCTCTAAAAGGGTAAAATGTCCCATGAAATCACTATCAACACATTAAGGCATTACTAAACACAAATATCCAACCTCTATAGAATCATTGATAAGAGATGGATCCATTCACATATCAATAACCATGTTATCATTGGTTAGTCCTCTGACAGAACATATACATAGAATACTGAAGCCATACATGCCCTTAAAATCCATTATTTTCCTTTTTTCTGAAGAAAAACACTTTGTGATTATGTGAGAAACAAACAAAGACAAATTTATAATAAAAGGATAAAACCCCATTGATAACCCACCATACATAGTTTGAAAAAAATAAATAATTTAAAAGAAAACACATATAACAAAAAATGGTACCAACATGATGCATCAATCCACCCATGTCCACCAATTGAATTATATGAAACAATTATAACCTCCCCAAAAACCAAACAAGATGAAAATTTCAAATTGAAAAAACAAACCATACACTATCACACCTCTACAGGACAAGTTTGTTGTTATCATAATCGACTCCATCATCAGCCACAGTAAATCAATAGGTTAATATTGAAATTAAAAAATGAAAATAAGCATGTAATTTTCACAGTGAAGGAGGATTTACTCAAATATGTGGTCATCAAACTGTGCCTTGATACTTCGAGAACCCCTTAAACATCAAAACCTCACCAAAGAGATCATCAAATGCAACAAAGAAACCCAAATGATACTCCCCATTACAAAAGAGATATGAAAATCGATTCATCTTCATTAAAAAAACCAAACAATCCAAAATAGAGAGCTGTAAACAATCTATACCTATAATTAAAATATGGGAAGAATCACTAATAGAGACATAAAGGAGTAGAAGCCAATGCCAAATGATTTTCCAGGATAGGTTTGGCTACTTGAAAAACACATCCCAAAACCATTGTGGAATCCACCACACCAGACCAACGTGGTAGCAATTGATGAACTAGGATGTTAAGAAATTATTATACAAATGAAATCCTTGATAGAAGTAGACACCTACATTAGAACTTCATCCTGAACATTAAGGACCCATGAGACCTTAACAACGATAGAAGACCCAATGACGCCAAACTATTGAAGAATAATATGAATAGATAATTTAGAAAGATATGCCACCTAGAAAATTGAATAAAACTAAGACAATACATAACAAAGCATCCTAGATAGCCATTTCTATAGACATGATAGTGGACGGAACATGAAAACTTATGGTAAGATGACATTAAGATGAACCAACAACTTAATGGAAGGATTATACCATGAAGAGATCTTGAGAATGATTCCACACCTTTGAATAATGTTACTCTAGAAGAGTAAACCAAAACTGAATACAAAGAAAACACAACCAATGATAGAGAACCATGAAAAAAGGGAGATGGGAGCCAAGGGATGTCAGAAAAAGGATAAAGGAAACTGGGAGGGAAGGGGTAGGCACCACCATAGAGCATACAAGCCTTCCCCGACCAAAATTCTTCCAAGGGAAACCCCTAAGCAAGATAGTGGGTTTTTAAACGTGCTTAAATGCCTCCCAGGTCATACCTACCAAGGTTTCCCCATATTAATTGGGTTGAAACACTCATTCCATTCACATATGAATGATATAGATGGATATAAGTAAACTCACATGGATTATAAGATCTAACAATTTCAAAATGCCATTACATTAATTCGGGGTTAATAGGGAACCTGTTTTAAAGAAAAAACACATTTCATTTGTTTCAGTTTATTTATATCATATTTGGTTCCAAATATTATTGGGAGTAAATTTATATTTAATACAATTATCAATGTTGTTTGAGGAAATAAAACTAGTACATAAAGGCTCTCCATATGCTTTGTTACATTTTCTAGTCCATACATATAATTTATATTAAAAAATATCTGTAATAAAAGGGTTAATAGGACTATACGGTAGAGGCCACACATATATCACCCAACTATAAATATGTATAATACCAATGCGTGTTTGAAAATGTCCACCTACTCAATACAAATCATTTACCCTTTGAATTCACAACCAATAATCTCTATTGAATCCCATCCATGCTCAACATATTATCCTATTTTTATATCTCAATCAATAATTTAAAACCACTAGTAAAAGATTTTAAAAATTATTTTTCAATATGATTCAAATTGTTTATAATAATTTTCTAAAAATTTAAAGTGAAATAAAACTGAAAAATGAAATTAGATAATGTGAAATCATCAATCTGATATGTACTCAGATATTTGAGCGAAAACCCCAAAAAATAATAATATATGAGCATGATATGAGGAAATAATTATCAAATCCCTATCCACAACAATTCCAAAATCAATCGTCATTTAAGAAAATGTAAATGAATAAATAATAGGATTATGGTACCTTAAATAATGAAAATATCACACTCGGAATAGTCCCCTATATAGAGCAATCAATGATGGGATGATGGCGGGGGAGGTATAACCAAGAATGGTCTCTACCAAGCCCCCAAACCCACTAAATCCAAAGATATCACACCATAAATATTTGTGGCTTCCCCCAATAAAATATCACAATTTATACCCTAATTATAATCAAGTGGTGTGCATCAAATGTATAGTGTGACCAAATTGTAGAACCAACCACTACATTACACAACTAGTTAGTTGGTGAAATTGTTTCTCTCCTTTTGTGACACTCTAAAAAGTTCCCATAACACCTACCTAGACTCATTATATATCTATAAAAATTTATTTATTTTTTTATAAAAATAATATTAATCTTTGGATCGAAAATATAAAATTAATCTATCAATAAATTTTAAATTCAAATTTCTAATAAATATTTCAGGTTAATAAAAAATTAGGTATTTATAGTCAGTGGTGAAGAATTCATTAAAAATGTGAAAAAATATTCCAATATATTAAATATATATCTAAATATAATCAATCCATTAAAAAATTATATAATATGCAATGCCAAAAATGAAATTCATACAAATTATTGGGAGATTCATCTTTCTTACGGATACCCATTGGAGGAATAAGTCAGCCAATAAATTCATGGTGATATTTATCAATCTCATGTGGATAAACATAGAAAACCTCATCTTGAAACCAACAAATTCATTATGCATGGAACATCATTGTGGAATGATATTAATCATTTAAAACCATTTTGTATTTATTAAACGTCATCTCTTCATGATATATAATTCAACCATATATCAAAAAATTCTTGATGAAATTTATTTTGATTCCACATTAAAATAATTGCATAATCTTAAAAATATACTCAAATATATAATCCATTATGGAATTCTATGAAATATTATGACTTTAGAAGCATCTAGTAATATGGTTTTTTCAAAAACAAATCATCATACAAAACATGTTTCATGACAAAAATTATAAAATTACTAGTATAACAATGTAATTATATAGAAATTACATCATGGAATTTGAAAATTCATCATGGAGTGTCCTCTATATTTGTAGTGTTACTAGTACCAATTATATAAAATTTATAGATTTTTTATTTTTCCATAAATATGATACTACATAATATATTTAAAATTATTAAAAATTCATGGAAATGTTAATATTATATTTTAATGTGGGAATATATTATTTTATTATATCATTCAGACACTAAATACGTTTTTGGAACACCTTCTAAACATCATAAAATAATACATTCAATGATTAAATTAAATATCAACTCCATGGAAACATGATACTTTATACATATTAGAACCTATCTTTGAATTAAAAATCATAATAAATGAATTCATTTATCTTTATTAGACTCTAAAAATACAAATGTTTAACCAAAATAACATATAGATTTGTATATTATCAATAGATAACCTCTTATCAGTTATATATAATCACTCTGAGAACTAGTAACATTGATAATACATTATAGATATCTTTTTTAAATTTTTATGAAAATACATCTTTATTAAAACTCCTCGTAATTTAATATCGAGATTCACTGCCCTAGAAAAATATCAATGAAATTAACTTATATATTATAAATGTCAGATACTTTTCTCCATACAAAAAATTCTAGGACTATGAAATATTATATTCTATGGTTTATTTTTAAAACCAATCTTTTTTAGGAGTAGTATAAAATACATAATAATATGTTAACAAAACCTAATTGTAAGAAATTTGGTTGGATTATATTTTCAACCCATATACCTCACCTAAAACTAATGAGCCTACATTGAAGTCACCACATCAATGACAATAAATGTGATTTAAATATATTTTCGTATTATTTATCATCATTAAGACACACTCTATGATGACATCTATCTAGAATTGTTTTGATATAAGGAAATATAAAGAATCCACATTTTTTAATTAAATAAAAATTATTATTCTCAAATTGGTATGAGGATATTCTTCACATATCACAACTAGTCTACACCATGGAATTGATACCACTTCTTATGATCATTTCCTCAAATTAGAAACTTATAGACAATTCCAAGAAGAACATACGTCTTTTTATCCTTAAACCATTTTATGTTAGGATGAGTTAACTATGAAGGATTATATGTTAACAAATACTCCTTTCAAAAAAAAGATATCCATAATTCTAGGTGTTGTTGGGTTAAATTCCAATAAAAATGAAGTGGAAAATCCAATTATATTGTCATTGGATTACAACAATTCTGGAAATTATTCCTATTGAGAGAAATTAATATACCCTTCCATGTTAACTAATAATAACAATTCTTATTTTTAGGTTTAGAAAAGAAAAATACCAATTAAAAAATAATCCCAATAGAGAAGACATACATTTAGTAGAACAACTTGATAAATATACTTCTTTTTTATTGGAATAAAAGAAATTGAATAAATAGGTAAATACAAAAAATACAGTACTAGCAGGTTGTAACGTCCCAGATTTAGATGTAACACAATGGGTGCCCCGATTCCGGTTGGTCACATAAACTCAAGAAGATTTCTCCAAACTCTAGAGGATTTTGACTAGCAGCAAGGGCCTAAGACTGATAGTGTGGAATCTATGCCGTCATTTGTCAAAGTGTAGCACACAAGAATAAATTTATACACACAAAAGTGGAAGAAGTAAGAAATATAAGCATAAAATAGACAATGGAACTGAAATAAAATGTAATGAACCATCATAAATATATGGTAATGCAATATGTCTATATTTCTATGAATGTAGACAAAAATAGGATACAATGCAATCTAATATAATACAGCAAAAGTTACAAATAAAGTAAAAAAACGAATCATTGAAATAGGAATGCAGTAGCATCATGAGCCTGAACTCGGTCTTATGTTCTCCTAGTCCTATACAATAACCATGAACCTATTTAGGGACTCATTCCCTTATCAACACCTACTGCAATACAATCTATTTGGGACTAAGAAATGACCCAATTGGGGTGTGAGAAATAAATCCCAATTAGCTACCGCTGATGGTTTGTGCCCAAATGTCAGTGAAAATGTGCAATAGGACTGTGCAATAAAAAAATTATTAAACTAAGACGTACTCAAAAGTATCTATCCCTAAAAGTGACATTTCCATTTTAAAAAATATTAAAAAATTCAATATAAGAAACATACACTATTCATTGGAGGAAACTCCCAGCTAATACACTAAAGATGACCCATCTTGCCGCAAGCTCGGTTCTCCACTGGGTCATGAGGACACTGAGGTCTCCTGTGCGCCTCCTTAACACTCTAAAAGCACACTATCTGTACACATGAAGAATTATTCAGACTAGTAATGTCACCATGATAGAAATACATCTGCCTCATCCTATTGCATTTGAAATAGTACTAGAGACAGGTGTTGAACCTCCCTATTTCACACCACTAGTTTCCCTCAGGTTCTACTCAGTAATCAACACATTGTTCACAATAGAATGCACTGTAGGAAACCTGGAAACATTCACCTATGCATGGGTGTCATATTAAAAGACCATCCTCAAAGCGTTTAACCCTCAACATCTCATCACACAACAGAACAGGTGAAAAACATTGTAGATTAGTGAAGTGGGAAAAATAGTCCATCACTAACTTGGCGCCCTACTGAAAATTCATTAAATCACGAGCTCTATCATCTCTCAACATATATGGAAATAAAATGTCAATGTTGACTGCCTAAAAATCATCCCACTCCATGTCTCAATGATTACCTATTTGGGTGGTGACATCCCACTACTTCTTGAAGAAATCATGTAGCATGTAAGTATTGAGCTTTCCCCTCCTCCCCAGAGGCTTCTCTAGATGCTCTACGATCATTTGTATAGAACCCATCCAAGACATCGTAGCATGTGGTCCTCCATCCCCTGAAAACGTAGGTAGATACTATAGCTGGAATATACGTTTCAGCTCTGTCATAGATGTGGCAGCCTGCGGTGCTCCCAAGAAGGACTTCATGATCTTCATGAAGCCTTCACAGAACTATGAATTCTTGCTTACGTCCAATATATAAGATCGGGATGCATCTAGCACTATTGTAGGATCCATTGGTAGCCCATGGACTACCATTTCTGAAGAATAATTGTCGATGCTCTCTTGGAGAACAACTACTGTTTGTTTTGGTGGCATGACTCTACAAAGTCAAACATATTCCTTAGTTTAATTTACTGTTGAGGATTATTTGGTCCATTTATGTGTGCCAATGAAAATGGAAAAAAAATACAAGGACTTGAAAAGAGAGACTACATGGCATGTAGAATGTCTATACAACGTGTACTCTTAATCCCTTGTATGGTTGTGTTCTGATGCTGACCTGAGCATGTCTCAACCCTTAGTACAAGGAGTGTTACACCCACAGACGGCATGTACACCACCCTGTTTTCCCAGAAACATGGCCAAGTCCACACAGTCTTCATCTGGCCAAGACTACCCGGGGTGTCCCACAGGTACACAGCCTGTAATAGAAATGTAACACCAACCAATGTAGTTTGTTACATGGCTAGATTCTAGGATTACACTACACGACAAGTTTATATCTATCACGTCATTTTTAATAGAGGGTTACTCAATCAGTGTTGTTAGTCACATGGGCGGACCAAATGTCAACCCTACACGGTGTGTACAATAAGTACACGTCGTGTTCCCACAAGGACTTCCCTTTCACATTCTCTGCCCACACAACCTATGAAACAGTTAGAGACTAAACTATGTTTTCATAATGTACACAACATGTACTTATTAGTTTTTCTATTTTTCCTGAATAGATGAACACATTGCATGTGTTCATAAAACAACACACCGTGTTGTCTAGGTTTCCAGACAGTAAACCTCAGAAACTATTCCAGAGCCCATTTTTCATTAATTCCAATCATCGGTATGCCAAATTCAGATCTGTGGGGGCCCATACTTCCCTCGAACAAAAGACTAGCACCCGACCATTATCATTACAGTACAAAATGCAACGAATGGATGGATCATGATCTTCCAAATTCCGGTCCATGAGAGCCCATGCATCTGAGGAACCAATGTTTAACATCCATAAAACTTACTGTAACATGAACAAGTACCATATCATCAGTAAGTATATCTATCAAGGAACCTATTACAACAACATTCATTTTCTAGCACAACTTCTATCACAACAACATGAAAATTATAATGCACCTACATGGAATGGAAACTATGCATGACATGTGATTCTAACATATTCTTAAATGATGTAAGAGATGGAATAAACTCATCTAATCATGTTTCAACTAAATAAAACCCACTTATAAAATATAAAACGTACACCACAAGTACATCACCGAATGGTGAAAATCAAATCAACTTTATTAATCATTACCATGAAATCACAATTCATTTCGAGGAAAAACTACCTTTACCTGTACACGGGGTAGCTACTCCCGGGAATAGTTTATTACCAAATCACTTTGAAATAAATCTCTTTCCATTGTTTCCAAATAATAAAATAACTCATAGAAAAGAAAACTCCTCTAATAACACTTTGTAAAGTCCAGAATCTGGATGCCACAAAATGGTTTCCCCAAACCTAGTTGCTCACCTGACCTCAAGAACATTTTCAAAAAGTCTAGAGGATGCCGACATGTATCGAGGACATAAGACTAATAGTGGGAAAACAATGCCCTCATTTTTCAATGTTTAGCATATCAGAATAAATATAAACATGAAAAAACGGTAGCAGAAACAAATTTAAACGTGAAATGGAAAACTAAACGGAAATAAAATATAACAAATTGTCATAAATATATGATGATGAAATATATCTCTAGTTATAAGAAATCATCCAAAAACAGGATTCACTATAATCTAAAACAATACAGAACAAGGTAAAATTACAATAAAACAAAACAAAGTTGTGAAACTGGAATGCAGCAGCATTTCAAGCCTAAACATAGTCACATGCTCTCTAACTCCTCTGCAACATTGATGTACCTGTGTATGGACCCTTACCAAAATAGACTCCTACAACAATATAATCTGATTGGGCCCAAGACATAACACAATAAACGTGTGATAAATAAATCATAGTATGAAACCTATAAAGGTTCATTCCCAACAATTAGAGAAAATGTGCAATAACATTGTGGAATAATAAAATGTATTAAACTTTGAATTACTGAAAAGTAAATATACCTAATAGTGACATTGACATTTTAATAATTATTAAACAATTAAACATAAGAAATCACCAAAACGAATGTTCTATGAAAATAGTGTCCTTAGACATGCATATCATAACCCTCAAGCAAATAAAAATGAAACCCTCGGGTAAATTCCCTCAGGAAAAATGAATATTTCCCTCAGGCGTACAAGATATTTCTCTTAGGCAGAGAAGTCACTTACCTCAGGCATAAGAAGTGTTTCCCTCAGTTAAAACAGAACAAGGCGCTTAGGCTAAACAAACCTGCCCTGAGGCTAATCAATCCTTTCCCTTGTGCTAAAAAGAGACAGCCCTTGGGCTAAACAATTTACCAGAACGATCCCAACATATAAGAAAACAATTTAAACATGTTTTCTCTAAAAAACTCTCAAGGAAAGCTAAAATCTTTGAATTCCCATGGGTATTCTGGCGAAATAGTTAATCAAGGTAAACAAACCAACGGGGTGGCCCTAGATCAATGTAACAATCGCAAATAGCCATTAACACATTTTTATTAGGTTAACTATGAAATTATAGGAATCTAAATATACAAAGCCTTAGATATACAACACCCCAAAATTGGGATCATGGAACAACGGTACAAAAATTCTACCCAACATTTGTAATTAAACATTAGACCACCTACCTTGATCTCCTCTGATCAATATATGCGAAAGGCGCCTACCGAAACGAGCAAGAACAACGTAAATCTGAGATAAAATATTACCCATTCATTCCATAATAACATCCCTTAGGGAACTAATTGGAAGGAATGCATCAATAATAGAGAATCTCTTCCTCGTGTGGTTCAAATGAGATCGACTGTGGATGAATCAGAGACCTAGTGTGCGATCAAGAGCTCCTCCAAGTCTCGGCCTCCTCTCCTACTATGCCTGGTATGTTTTATTCCTCCACTGCTGAATGAGGAGGATACTGACTATTTTAAGAGAAATCACATGAATACATGGCATTTACCCTCATGTAAACGATGTGCACTTTCCATTTTTTAAATGTTCCCCTATCAGATTCTTTTCTCCGCCTCTCTATTCATCAGTGGACATGATTACACGACAAGTATTACTAAGTACATTTAATGTACTATCATTTCTCTAGTTCCTACTTTCAGCACCTTATTGTTCACCTACCGACTGATTACACGATGTGGAGTACTATGTACATAGCATGTAGTTAGTTTTCCAACCCTTAATTGCTGGCAATCCTATACACCATGTATTCCTATCCCCCATATCCAAAGTACACGACATGGGTAAAACTACATGGAGTGTAGTTAGAAATTACACCCAATCCTACACACCCTGTATTCTCACCCCACACAGCTAAAATACATTGCGTCTTTAAAAAACAACATGGCGTGTACCCATGAATTTTGGTATATTCCCACATTTCCATTATTTTCTCAACAACAGTTAAGGAAAAGTAAAAGAAGAAACCCATGCATCAAGAATAAGAATCGGGTTCTTACATAGGTAACTATACAAAACCATCAAGGTGGTGAAGTCAATTATAATCTATGAGAAACCTGGTTCCTCCCAATCACAAATCATGGTGGTTTATTATCTTATCATTAACAACATGACTTAAGGATTGAAAATAATCGAATATTACCAGTCCTTACTCAACTTTTTTCATTTATAATGTCACTTTTTGTCTCAGTATGATTTATGATTTTATTATAGACTTGATATTTACAAATATTAATAACATATAGCTTATAATAATTAATGTAAGTAATAGATTCGAACACAATTATAATATCATGTAATGTTTATTTATCAATAAGGGTTATGAACATGATTGAATTTTCACATAAATCATGTAATGTATTTGAACATCTCTGTCTTATGAGTGATGGCCTTAAGAATGTTATCCAACTAAAATCATTAATTAATAAAAAAATACATCTTCCTATTGGATGATATTAGTAATATAGACAAGAAATCTAAAACATTCACTATCGTTAATCATCTCTTCATCATTTTTTCATTTATCACTCAAATTTTCTAAATTGTATTTTCATTTAAAAAATTTATTAGGTGATCATGATCGTGGGATATTATATGGATGTTATGAGCTCAATCATTCTTATAATGACCCATAATTTACATACATTGTTATTACTTCATAATTGAAGCATACTTATTACAACATATGACAAAAACCACAAAGGACCATATAGGTATAATGTCTTTAGAAACTGGGAAACATAAACAACTGGTTTATAAATATTCGATAGTGTCTCCAATTTATTTCATCATATCTAGAGTCCCTTTTAGCATATTATACATAATATACTTATTCCTGACTTGGGGAAAAGAAAACATAAAAAGGGGTGATCTCAAATGCTCATTAAGGGTAAATAATGCAAATAACAATCATATCATATCCAATTCAAAATCATAACCTACAAAAGAGATCATAATATATTAACATGGGACAAAAAATAGAAGTTACAATGAAATCCCAATAATCCTAACATATCATGAAACATTGTGGCATGCACACATAATCATAAAGAATCATTTCATGTTAGTAATGACTCATTTCTAAGACAATAATAGTAGAAAAAGTCCATTTCTGAACTGAGTTCACTCCTCGTTTCAGTCCTGTATTACTGAACCGGATTAACCTGCCATTGCAGCCATGTCTATCTCATGATATATAAATCATTACCCAATAAATTGGCGGGAGATATATGTCCAAGCCCTCTCATAATGAATCCTTTCTTATGTGTGCCACAAAATCATCAATCATACATCATCGCATAACACATTTAATAAAAATGTGATTTTTAAAACATTCATGACATCATAAAACAATTCATATAAGGTAAAGGACTTCATAAAAATAATTCCATCACAACATAATCAAATCAATGTAATAATAGGGATAGAAAAAAACCCTATATTATCTTAGACGGAAAATAATTTTGATAAAACATTTGAACTCCATTCTTGAGGAAAATATCCTTTCAACTTAAAAAAAATTTCCTTTCTTAACATGTCATATAATTTTAAACTAAAAGAAATTAATTAAAATTAAACTTGAAACCTTGTAAAGGAAGCTTCATTTAAATATTGTTTTATGAATTCATTAATGCCGTATATGTTTTAAAAAGTCATTCTTATTGTACTTAGGTCGGAAAAGTCAAAAAGTACATCGTACGACAAAATATTCCTTTCATATCGTATACTAAAAACATACCGAAGGGTAAAATTGGATTTAATCAATTATAGGAGGATATGATTAGTATTAAATATTGAGGAAACATGGATGTGGATGATAAATTAAACCCCAGTAAATACCAATGTATAAACAATCTCGGATAAAAATGAGATTGTGTTATTTTCCCTTACCTTAGGTCTGATTTGATTCATAAGTGTCCAAAGCTCATGTATAATGGTTTAAATAATGTTATTTATTAATTCCAGAATCATACACATTGATATGATATCATATATGGTCATATTCTTAGTTTCTTATTAGTAATATTCCATTGTTACTTGTTATTCGGGTGTTTATTGCTTTTTGTTCTTATGCGTGTTTTTTCGATTAAATTCTTATTCTTCTTTTTAAGTTATAGATACCTCATATACAGAATTGTATTAGTGTAATATATCATATTTATTTATTCAATTCATTTATATAATTACTATGTAATGAAGATCATGTCGAATGAATCACATCACATCATGGAGACGGTAGGCCGTACGTATGTACGAGCGATGATATCATTCCCATGATCGTGGAATTGTATTGATGTGCATTTATACTATTTCAGAATCAATATCACATTATAATAATCATATATAGTTACTCATTACACCATTATACCCATTCATGTAAGGTGGTGGTGGAAAATAGATTACACCACGGCGTGGAGACTGTATTCTATACGTACGCACGCGCGGTGATATCATTTTTCCATAGGATGTATAGAAGGTGAAATAAGGTTGTTTCATATTTATAAAAACATATCATTATTTAATTAATTCTGATGTTATTACTTTATCATGGAAAAACTATAGAATAATAAGTTGAGGAAGAATGAAATTGGAAAAGATCAGTAATGGATATTACCTCTTCTTTGACGCGCCTCTTCTTAACATCTTCTTAGCGAACTAGAGATGGTCATTGAAGAAGCCGAGGACCTCTAGGATGATTCTAGGGAAGTGGAGAAGAGATTTTGGTTGGGGTTGGCATAGCATTAATTCTCAAATTGGTGTGAGGAGAAGAGGGAGGAGGTGCCCTTTTATAAGGGAGGAGAGTGGCACCTTAGGAAAATCTCAAAATATTATTTTATATTAAAGTCGCATTTGGTTTATAATGGCTCCGAAGTGTCTTATTTAAAAGATAAAGTGGGTAGGGGTCGAAATAGTCTCATCCAATAGGTTTTAGACATGTTTAGGTCATTATTTTAACCTTATCAATTAGGTTTAACTCTATGTTAAATAATTTAACTTTTACCGTGTCTTTTTTTTTCTTACACTATATGGTCAATAAACATACTATAACATGGGAAAAGTACCCCAAGTGGTTTTTTATTAATATATATATATATCCCTATCTAAGTCACTTTTCTAATCTGTAGATTTTTTAGAATAAAATAACAATTTGTAAGATAATATTTGTTTTAAAAACTAATTTATGTCAATTTTGACACTATTTGGTACATGATTTTTGTGAAAATCATAATAGAATGTTAGATTCGAACCGATTTAATTAAATCAACTCTAACATGTCATATCAACCTTGAAAATTTGTGGAATTCATAAAAAGTCTAAAATTACATTTATTTGGGCATTTATAACATCCATTATGTTAATATTTCCTTGAAAAGTTAATTACTGCATCGTTGTTGTGTCATAAATAAAATAATTTATTTAATGTCTAAAAATTATAAATAAAATATCATTATGTAAGAAATCTTTTTAGCTGTATAATTAATATTTATAATTTAATTTATCTTATTTATAACCCTACAAAAATCTTTTAGTTTTTAAACTTTGATTTTAACTATTTTATCTCTTCTTTAAATAAAATAATATTGAATGTCCTAATCTAATCCAAGTGGACCTAAATGGTCATATTATATTCATAATGTTGTTTTTAGTCGAAATACACTTGTCCAATAGAATTAGGACATGTGTAAGGGTAATAGTAACATCATTTTTACCTTTAATTACTCTGTTTACTATTAACTGCGGTAAATAAAAGTAAAAAGTTACTATTCACCAAAAATTATTTTCATCTCATTGAACAAAATTTTACATACTGATATCAACCGTGTCTCTCAGATTTTTGAAATTCTATTCACATAAGTGGTAAAATTATGTTTTATGTAAAATTCAGTTTTTTCCTATAACTTAGTGGTTTCACTATTCATCTAAAATTGAATGTTTTCAGAAAAATACCAAAATTTCACAGTAGGCTAATTTCGATATTCTGATTCCAAAAATGAAGTCCATTTTTAAGGATAATGTTTATAAAATTTTAAATAGTGGTTATTACTATTCATAATGGCTATTTTATATAGCATATCTTTGTTTAGTGAAACTCTGTATTGCGTAGAGCGCAAGCTATCGAGGAAGGTCATGATTGCGTGTAAATAATGCCAAGCTAGTGTGTAGTGAAAGATTCCTTTGATGATGTATATAACATGAAAAAAAATATATTTCTAATAAAAATCTCAGGTGTCACATTCTACCCCCCTTAAAATGAATTTCTTCATCAAAATTCATCACTTTGTAACAAACCGATGAGGATACATCTCCCTCATCATATCCTCAAGATCCCATGTAGCTTCTTCAAATTGGTGGTTCCTCCATAAAACATTCACCAAGAGAGTGGTCTTGTTCCGTAATACTTTTTCGCTACGATCCAGAATCTCTATCGACTGTTCTTCATAAGAAAGATCTTGCTCTAGCGGTACAACTTCTGAGCTGAGTACATGTGAAGGATCAGGTATGTACTTTCTCAGGAGGGATACATGGAACACATCATGAACGTGAGAGAGATTCAGTTGAAGAGCCAATCGGTATGCTACCTTCCCAACACGATCTAGTATTTCGAAAGGACCGATATACCTAGGGCTCAGCTTTCCCTTCTTTCCAAATATCATTACTCTATTTCAAGGAGATATTCGTAAGAACACTTTATCACCCACTTCAAACTCTAGGTCTTTCCTGCAGTTATCTGCATAACTTTTTTGTCAAATCTGAGCTACCTTTATGTGTTGTTGAATAGATCAGACCTTTTCTGCCATCTCATCAACAAGATCAGGTCCTAATAGCTTTCTTTCCCCAACTTCATCCCAACAGGTTGGAGTTCTGCATTTCTTTCCATAGAGATATTCATAAGGAGCCATCTGAATACTGGAGTGAAATATATTATTATATGAAAATTCCACCAAAGTTAGGTTTTGATCCCAACCACCTTCGAAATCCATAGAGCAAGCTCTCAAAATATCTTCTAGAGTTTGAATTTTTCTCTCAGACTGACCGTCTGTCTGAGAATGATAAGCAGTGCTGAAACTCAACTTTGTATCTAGAGTATTCTGAAGACTTTGCCAAAACTTCGAGGTTGTCCTCGAATCCCGATCAGATATAATGGAAAGTGGTACTCCATGCAATCTTACCACTTCCTTTACATATATACTGGCAAGCTGATCAAGAGTCAAGTCCTCTCTTATAGAAATGAAGTGTTCTGACCTCGTAAGATGATCAACTCTAACCCAGATAGCATTATTGCCTTTGGATGTTTTAGGAAGTCCGGTGGAAAAGTTCATAGTAATGTTTTCCCATTTCCATTGAGGTATGGGTAATGGTTGTAACAACCCCTTAGACTTTTGTCTCTCAGCATTAACTTGCTGACAAACCATGCATCGAGAGACATATTCAGCAACATCTCTTGTAATGCCATCCCACCAGAAGTACTCTTTCAGGTCCCTATACATCTTCGTGCTTCCAGGATGAATAGAGAATGAAGAACTATGAGCCTCGTCTAGTAGCTCCTTATTTAATTCTAGGATGGGAGGAACACAATCCTGATTCCAGAACCTTATTATCCCATCACAAACAAGGTGGAATTCAGGAACATTTCTCACCTTCTTTTGTAACTCTACATCTTCTTTCTACGCCTCTTTAATCATCACATTCATAGATGATTGATCATTCATTTGAAAAATATATTATTTCTCCCCTTCTATAATGATTCCAAGATCCATCTTTTGTAAATCCATAAATATTGGATCTTTTGAGATCCTCATCATGGATAAGTTAGTATGATCTTGTTGACTTAATGCATCCGCCACCTTGTTTGCTTTCCCAAGGTTATAATGAATCGAGCAATCATAATCCTTAATCAGCTCCAACCATCTTCATTGGTGCATATTCATCTCCTTTGGTGTGAAAATATATTTCAGACATTTATGATCAGTATAAATATCACACCTTCCACCATAAAGATAATGCCTCCAAATTTTTAATGCAAAGATTACCACAGCTAACTCCAAATCATGAGTTGGGTAATATTGCTCTTGAGTTTTCAACCGTCATGAGGCATAAGCAATCACCACATCGTTTTTCATAAAAACACACCCCAGCCCCTTCTTGGATGCGTCACTGTAGATCACATACCTTTCTCCACTACAAGGCAGTGTGAGCACAGGTGCACTAGATAACCTTCTTTTTAACTCCTTGAAATTCTCTTCACACTCCTCTATCCAAATGAACTTAACTCCTTTTCAAATCAACCGGGTCAGTGGTTTAGATAATTTTGAAAAATCATTCAGAAAATGCCAATAATATCCAGCCAGACCAAGAAAACATCAAATCTCAGTTACTGTTGTTGGTCTGGACCAACTTTCAATAACCTCTATTTTTCCTGGATCCACAGATATCCCCTCTTCTGAGATTATGTGTCCCAGAAATGAAACTTTTTCAAGGCAAAGTTCACACTTGGTAAATTTGGCATAAAGCATCACCTTTCTCAGGGTCATCAATAAAACTCTCAAGTGATCTTCATGTTCTTCCTTTCTCTTTGAATAGACATGAATATCTTCTATAAATACTACCACAAACTGATCAAGATAGTCTCTAAAGACTCTATACATTAGATCCATAAAGATAGCAGGGGCATTTGTATGACCAAATGGCATCACTATAAATTCATCATGTCCATACCTTGTACGGAATGTCGTCTTTAGAATATCCTCCCTTTTGACCCTTAATTGATGATAACCTAAACAAAGATCAATCTTAGAAAAGTATTGATCTCCGCTTAGTGGATCAAATAAGTAATCAATGCGTATGAGAGGATATTTGTTCTTAATAGTGATCTTGTTATGTTCTCGATAATCAATGCAGAGTCGCATTGATCCATCATTCTTCTTAACAAATAGAACAGGTGCTTCCCAAGGTGACACACTAGGGCGTATGAATCCCTTATCAAGATTCTCTTGGAGTTGCTTCTTCAATTCCTGCAACTCAATTGGGGCCATTATATAAGGTGTCCTTGAAATAGGCATAGCACTCGGTATGAGTTCTATTCAAAACTCAACTTCACGATTTGGTGGAAGACCTCGCAATACCTCCGGAAAGACATCATCAAACTCCCGTACAATGGGAATATTATTAATAGAGAGTTTCTCTCCACCCTTTTGAGATAAATAACCTTCATTTAGTGGAATCAAGACCCATCAGATGGAAGAAATTTCCACTGGAAGGTTATGTTCATCCTTACTTCGATAGATGATCATAGATTGATCTGGAATATGAAATGTGACTTCCCTTCTCTGGCAATCGATATGAGCTCCATATAAAGAAAGACAATCCATGCCAAGAATCACATCAAATTCCACTATAGGAAAGATCACAAGATTATCAGGAAGCACATTCCCACAAACTTCAATCGGTGAAGAATTATAAAATTTTGATGCGACTGTTGTGCCATTAAGAGTTGTCACAACTAACTCTACATCCAATTCTTGAGGTAAAGTGGTGATACCCTTAGAAAATTCTTATGAAATAAAAAAGTGGGTGGATCCAGAATCAAATAAAACATTTTCTACTTCAGAGTGTATGGTAAGTGTACCATTCACCACTTCGTTATCGTACTCCGCATCGCTGATAGGAAATGCATGTGACTTTCCATTGCCTTTAGCCTTATGATTTTTTCAACGTCGATCATCGTCCGCAACCCTTGGATTAGGGCATTGATTAGCATAATTCCCCATTTCCATGCACTTGAATCATTGAAGTGTAGGAGGTGCATTCTGTGTAGCCTTTTCATTGTTCTCATCACTAGATATCTTCTTCCAATCATTGTAGCATTCAAATGCTTGATGCTCTTCGTTTCTACATTTGAATCATTTTCTTGTCCTTTTAAGACAATTCCCTCCATGTTTCTTTCCACACATTGAGAATAAGGGAAAAATAATCTTCTTTTCAGTGTGGTATTTAGATTTTCCTTTAAATTCCATTTTCCTTTTCTTATCAAACCCATATGACTGATGGGTTACTACAATCTCCAACTCAACCTTGAGAGATCATCGAACAATTTCCTCGTAGCTATTGAAGTACCTTATGTGTAACGCCCTTCCAAGACTTGGTTTTAAGACACTAAAGAATCAATCGATCTTACTCTCAAGTTGGATAACAATTCCAGAAGCGTACCTTGCATCTCTTGTAAAATTTGCTTCGTAGGTACCAACAGATTCATCATCCTTTTGCTTCAATTAAAGAAACTCCTTCTCCATCTTTGTTTGAAGAATACGAGGGATTTTCTTATTAAAAAATAAGTTTTTGAACTCGTCCCATTCCATGGACTCAATTTCATCTATTGGCCTCGTATTCTTGATAAGGATCCACCATTTATCAGCTTCTCCTTCCAAACGATATACTGCTAAGAAGACATTATCATGTTCAAAACATTGACGAACTGAAAATATCTTTTCAGTGGTACTAATCCATTGTTCAGCCTCTAATGGATCAGTTGAACCACTGAAATAAGGTGGACGCTGCCTCATGAATTATTCAACAGAATGTTTCTCCTTCCTTTGCTCATTTGGAATTCCTGCATGACTCATAGCTTGAAAATGTTGTGTGAGCATGGCTATAAGATTTTTCATTCCATCTACCATATTGTTTGGTTGCTCAGGGGGACAATCATTTCATTCCCCATCGCATTCTGCATTATCATGGTTCCTTCGAGTTCCAGCCATTGACTAAAACAAAGAAGAATAGTGTGAGAAACACTAATTATAATAGTAAAACCACATAATCAAGAATAAATTTTCACGCTTAAGGACTTATCATAGGTTCTTCATGGCCATGTCTAAAACACTAAGATTTTTCTAGGCTTAGATATATCCTTAAGGTTCTTACTAAGACTTTCACATCCTAGTTTCCAATGGTTGACTATACCTTTCCTCTGATACCAACTATAATGACCCATACATTACATACATTGTTATTACTTCATAATTAAAGCATACTTATTACAACATATAACAAAAACCACAAAGGGCCGTATAGGTATAGTGTCTTTAGAAACTGTGAAACATAAAAATCTGGTTCATAAATCTTCTACAGTGTATCCCATTTATTTCGTCATATCTGGGGTAACTTTTAGCATATTATACTTAATATCCTTCTTCTGAACCTGGGGAAAAGAAAACATGAAAAGGGGTGAGATCAAATGCTCAGTAAGGGTAAATAAAGGAAATTACAATCATATCATATCCTTTTGAAAATCTTATCCTGCAAAAGAGATCATAATATTTTAACATTGAACAAATCATAGAAGTGAAAATGATATCCCAATAATCATAACATAAAACATGAAACTTTGTGGCATGCACATATAATCATAGAGAATCATTTCTTGTTAGTCAGGACTCATTGCCAAGACAATCTTAGCGGACAACATCCATTTCTGAACCGAGTTCACTCCTCATTTCAGTCCTGTATTACTGAACTAGATTAACCTTCCATTCCATCCATGTCTATCACATGAGATATAAATCTTTACCCAATGCATTGGAGGGAGATATAGGTCCCACCCATATCATAATTAACCCTTTCTTATGTGTGTCAAAAAATCATAAATCGTACATCATCGCATAACACATGTAATAAAAATGGGATTCTTAAAACATTCATGACATCATAAAACAATTCATATAAGGTAAAGGACTTCATTAAAATAATTCCATCATAAGATAATCAAATAACTGAAATAATAGGGATATAAACATAACCCTATATTATCTTAGATGGAAAATAATTATGATAAAACATTTGAACTCCATTCTTGTGGAAAATATTCTTTCTAATTCTAAAACATTTTCATTTCTTAACATGTCATACAAATTTAATCTAAAAGATGTTAATTAAAAATAAACATGAAAAATTGTAATGGAAGCTTCATTTAAATATTGTTTTATGAATCCATTTATGCCGTATAAGTTAAAAAAAGACATTCCTCTCGTACTTTGGTCGTAAAAGTCAAAAAGTATCTCGTACGACAAAATATTCCATTCATATCATTTACGAAAAACATTACAAAGGGTAAAATTGGATTAAACAATTGTAGGAGGATAAGATTAGTATTACATATTGAGGAAACATTGATGTGGATGATAAATTACACCCCAATAAATACCAAAGTACAAATAATCTCGGATAAAAATGAGATTGTGAGAATTTCCCTTACCATACGTCCGATTTGATTTGTACGTGTTTGAAGCTCCTGTATACTGGTTTAAATAATGTTATTGACTTATTCCAGAATCATACTCATTGATATGATATCATATATGGTCATATTTTTAGCTTATTATTAGTAATATATCATTGTTACTTGTTATTCGTGTGTTTATTGCTTTTTGTTCTAATGTGTGTTTTGCCGAATAAATTCTTATTCTTCTTTTTAGGTTTTAGATACCTCATATATATAATTTTATTAGTGTAATATATCATATTTATTCATTAAAATCTTTTATATAATTACTATGTAATGATGATCATGTAGAACGAATCACATCACATCGTGGAGACGGTAGGTCGTACGTACGCACGAGCAATGATATCATTCCCATGATCGTGGAATTGTATTGAACTTTATTTATACTATTTCATAATCAATATCACTTTATAATAATCATATATAGTTACTCATTACACCATTATACCCATCCATATATGGTGGTGGTGGAAAATAGATTACACCACGGCGTGGAGACATTATTCCGTACGTACGCACATGCGGTGATTTAATTTTTCCGTAGGATGGATAGAAGGTGAAATAAGGTTTTTTCATATTTATAATAACGTATCAGTATATAATTAATACTGATGTTATTACTTTATCATGAAACAACTAAGGAAGAAGAAGTTTAAGAACAAGGAAATTGTAAAAGATCGGTAATGGATATTACCTATTCTTTGACGCGCCTCTTCTTAACATCCTCTTAGGAAACTAGAGATGGTCTTTAAATAAGACCAAGACCTCTAAAATGATTATAGGGAAGTGGAGAAGCGATTTTGGTAGGGGTTGGACGTGCTTGATTGCTCATATTTGTGTGAGGAGGAGAGGGAGGAGGTGCCCTTTTATAAGGGAGCAGAGGGGCACCTTAGAAAAATCTCAAAATATTATTTTATATTAAAGTCACATTCGGTTAATAATGACTCAAAAGGGACCCATTTTGAAGACAAAGCAGGTATGGGTCGAAATACTCTCGTCCATCAGGTTTTATAAAGGTTTAGGTTATTATTTTAACCTTATCAATAAGATTTAACTCTAACTTAAATAATTTAACTTTTACCGTGTCTTTTTGTTTTCTTACACTATATGGTTAATAAAAATACTAAAACATTCCAAACGAACCCCAAGTGGTTCAATATTAATATATATATATCTATATCTAAGTCATTTTTACGATCCTTATATTTTTAGGAATAAAATAACAATTAATAATATAATATTTGTTTTAAATACAATTTAATGTCAATTTTGACACTATTTGGTATATGATTTTTGTGAAAATCATAACATAATGATAAGTTCAAACCATGTTAATTAAATCAACACTAACATGTCATGTTAATCTATAAAATTATTGAAATTCATAAAATGTCTAAAATTAAATTTATTTCGGCATTTATAACATCCATTATGCTAATATTTCCTTAAAAATGTAATTACTGCATCATTATTGTGTCATAGATTAAATAAATTATTTAATGTCTAAAAATTATAAATAAAATATTATTATGTAGGAAATATTATTAGGTTTCTAATGAATATTTATAATCGAATTAATATTCTGTATAACCCTATAAAAAATGTTTTAGTTTTTAAACTTTGATTTTAACTATTTTATCTCTTCTCTAAATAAAATAATATTAAATGTCCTAATCTAATCCAAGTTGACCTAAATGGTCATATTATATTCATAAGGTTGTTTTTAGTCGAAATACATTTTTCCAATAGAATTAGGACATGTGTAAGGGTAATAGTAACTTCATTTTTACCCATAATTACCCTGTTTACTATTAACCGCAGTAAATAAAAGTAAAAAGTTGCTATTCACCAAAAATTATTTTCATCTCATTGAACCACATTTTACTTACTGATATCAACCGTGTCACTTAGATTTTTGAAATTCCATTCATAGAAGTGGTAAAATTATGTTTTATACAAAATTCAGTTTTTTTAACTACCACATAGTGGTTTCACTATTCATCAAAAATTGAATGTTTTCAGAAAAATTCCAAAATTTCACCCTATGATAATTATGATATTCTGATTCCAAAAAAGAAGTCCATTTTTTAAGATAATTTTTATAAAATTTCAAAAAGTGGTTATTACTATTCATAACGACTATTTTATATAGCATATCGTTGTTTAGTAAAACACGGTATTGCATACAACGCAAGCTATTGAGGAAGGTCGCGATTGCGTGTTAAGAAAGCCAAGCTAGTGTGTTGTGAAAGATTCCTTTGATGATGTATATATCATAGAAGGAAAATATTTCTCATAAAAATCTCACTTACAATTCTCACTATATGTTCTATGCATACTGAGTTCAACTGGATGTGTAATTCATGCAATTACTTATTTTCATCTCAATATGATGGAATCACATATACTCTTGTCCATTTTAGTGGTGTAGATTCCAAATTCTGTTCACCGCATTAATTAAAATTTTCAAATACATTATATTAAATAATGGCATCCATCTTGGAAAATCGTATTGTATACCCCATGTAACATAATCAGAGAAAACCCAAAATTTAATTTCAACTACCTATGATACCAATTAATATATATTTATCATGTATGTGAATTTGTTTTATATTTACCAAATATAATAATATTTTTTTCCAAAAAAATCAAAATATTATGAAACATTTATTTTGAATATTGATTCTCATGTTGGGATCCTTATTTCCATAATATTTATAGTATATTAACTATTATGGACCCATAATTCACTCAATCTATTACATTGAATGGAATAAAAATGGTTGTAGCTATACCATTGCTTTTCATACAAATCAATGTCTATTTATTAACTTATAGTTGTGATAAATATGCTTGTTCCTTTTAAAAATACATTGTTCAAAAATCATCTTATTAATATTTAAATCAAATTTATGTTTTATTCCTAATTGGAAATGCCATCGACTATTGTCCACTTCTATTTTTAGTATATATTGGCGCTTGAATCCATATTAATGTTGAAAATAAAAAATATTTTGCTTATATAAATCAAAAAAAAATCCATTTAAAACATAATAATTCTATTTAATTTTTCTCATATTTTTAATGTCTCTTTTTCTTAAATTAAATGTTTTTTTAGATTATAAATATTTAGCACATCTAATGTTTTCAAAATGATAAATTTTTTGTATTATATTATTATGTGTATTCATAACTTATTTTGTAGATTCTTATATATTTACACCAGTTTATTCTCCGTTACATAGTGGATTCTCGTGGATTTGTCCCGACCATATTAGTTTTTTTATTAAGCCCTAAATATGATTCTCTTTTTTATGTGCCACTTTCAACTGTTGAAAATATCCCCTTAGGTTTTATTGACACTATTAATTTTCACTACCATATTTATAGACCTTGTAATCTGATATCTCAATGTTATCTTACCATCCAAAATTTCATACTAATTTTAATCCTTTCATGATATAAAAATTATTATTACATTAAGCTCTATGGTTTACTTATCTATATTCCTAATAAAAATTATCAATTTATCAATGATCTATTCATTTTCATTAACTTTTATATTATTTATAAACATATTCTTCTGATGTTCTAGATATTCATATATGAGCTTCTTAAACATATAATTTAACTCAAATTTATCAACTACTTAAATATATACATAGGAATTTTAATCATTAACCACTCCATTATATTATTTATGTCAAACTTATAAACATTTATCTCTTTTTCTAAAACACCTAGATTATATTTGTGTATTAATTTTTCCTTATCATCCCCATCCTTTCAATCAAATGTCTCATAACTTTTTTGAGTTTCTATGACAACATCATGGGAATATTCATTGAGTGATTTAATGTCTTTAATTTATTTAACATCATTTAATTCATGACCACCATATTCCAATAAAATATTGTTTATATTATTAAATAAATATTTCCTAGTAATATCTAGTAATTTCCCATCCTTAAAGGTTTTATTCATTGGTGTTTTATTGTTTTTTAAAATCATTATATTTTTGAAGACACATTTTGAAATATTTCCTAAATTTTAGAGTTAAAATAATATATTTGAAAACCCCCATGAAATTTCTATTCTTAATATTACGGTTTTAGGAATGGAATTTCTTATCATGTCATTATTGTAATTTTATTTCTCACATTCTGGATTATATATAAATATATATTTTATTTTTTATGGGAAAATAAAATATTCTTAGAACTATTGGTAGTTTTTATAGTCTCATTTTTGTATAATTAATTTTTTTTATTTAAATAAGTTTTTTTATAATGTTGGTAAATTTTTGAATAAATTTTTCTAAATAAAAAAATTTGACAAATAAAATATAAAATTAAAATTATGAGGAAATATATTTTATGTTGGAAAAAAATTGGCCCAGTTTTTTCAAAAAGGTAGGAAAATCATTGAATAATTATTATATAATATCATGTGTGTGGTGTGTTGATGAATCGTATAAGAGGTCCTAAAAATAATCAAAAAACTTATTAGTTTGGTAACACTCTATAGATTATCTATTTTCACATGAATATAAAGTAATAATAATGTGTGATTGGAACATTTCTAATGACATTTAAAATAAATATGTTCTTGAATGTCCTTAACAATTTTTTCCACATATAATCATCCTATGAGGCCATAATTAATGAAGTTGATGGATTAATTAGTATAGATACAACATGGATTTCAAATTAAATCATAGATACTCATTGGTGGAGGATTAAACAATAAAAAAAATTACCATATTGTTAGCCTATAATGCATGTGAAATCCACTAGATGAATTTGATGTGCATGGAATGGAATTTTTTAAAATTGTAATATTACACAATATAACATTGATTTAGGGTATGTTTCATTAAATTATAAATAAAATATTTAATGAAAATCATAGATTCATTGGTTTTGAAACAATATGAAATCAAAATAAATTTGAATGAAAAAATGATCAATAAGATTAGAATAATTTAATGATGTTTGTGGCTTGTTCTATACTTGTGTAATCTTACATGATGGAAATGTGTAGTGAAATTTTGTGAAAACCTTGTTAAAACCATACATGAGTGACATTTTTAGAATTAATGAATATATTTCATGCTAGAATTTTGATTCATATACCACTAGGATAAATATTATGTTCATAATGCAATACGGGCTTGTATGTTGATTCACATTATGTTCCATTGGAAATACCAGAGCTATATAAAGTCATACTACTATGAATATTCTATATAAATCATGATAACTATTTTTATATGTATGTTTGTGGAGTGATTCATGAATACATATATTTAAATGTTTTTTTAGAGATGAGATAGTGCATAGAATTAGTCTCACAGGGATATGTTGCAATGTTTATAGGGTTAGTATTACATGATAAGTTCCCATTACTATAATGAATGTCGACGTTACAACATGGATGATGATATTGAGATATTATTGTGCCAAATAAGTTGTCCTTCTGGTTTTAATATTGTGTATATTTAATGAATAAATTTATATTTATAGGAAGATTTTTTTTGTCATGTAACTAAGATCTTCACATCATGATATATTTTATTTGTTTTTGATGATAAAATATGATTTGAATATATAATCATAATGGATAAAATGTATTATTAAATGGTTATCCCATGATGTAATCTAAATTATTGTTAAATTATGGAATGGCCTGCAACATGGGATTAACAATCTGAAATATAGGACACTGGGAGGAGAGGTTGTCCATCAATTTGAAGGGTTTTGATAATTTGTAATTTCTTCATTTTATTTAATTTTATCTAATGAAATGGTCCATATCATAGTTTTTATATGATTACACAGTTTATCTAGTTTTTTTCGTTTATTCAATCCTTTATTAATTTTTTTATAATTTTGCCTCTTCCATGGTGTTTTATATATATGTTATATATAACCCATTGATAATGAGTTCCTAATGTCAAAAGAGAGACCCAGATCAATGGTAGAGGTTGTATATAACAAATTTTGGTATTTTTTTACTCATGTAATTGTCTTATTTATTAGTACAATGTTGTGAAATAATCTATGTTTATATCACTACATATTGATTCAGTAACCCAATGTCACTAATAATGATCAAACCCCGACATAGTAGCAGTAATTTTGTAATTTACATGGAGTAAGATTGTAGTTTTTCTTTTGTGATTATATTTATTATAATATGATTATCCTGGTTCATTGGGTTATGAGGAGTTGAGATGATTATGTTGTTTTTCTAAAAGGTGATGAAATTGAAATTGATTTCTTTTTTAATATTTCAATGATTATGTTTGTTTTGAAATTGTAGTCATGTTATTATTATATGATAACCCCAAGGATATTGATTCCCCTCATGTTTTTTTTCATATATGTATTTCCTATCCTTGATTCACAATATTGTTAGTTTTTTGTTGTTTTTTTTAAATTTTTAATCTATAAATTTTATTGAAGGTCAAACAATTTTTAGAGTTGTCACTTGGGTTCTTACTTTCTTATAGAAATGACATCGTTCATTCACCGATACAAAACCTTATAGTAATTTCTTTATTAAACCCCAAGAGTTCAATAATATATACAATCTAATGGATTAATGATGTTTCTCAATGAGTTCAATTTTTTAAGAATTTATATAGAATAATGAAAAATATTGCACAATTAAAAACATATTGAGTAGACTAACATTGTTTATATTTTTTAATTTTTTTATATTTTTTTAGGTTTTGTATAAATTTTTTTCATAATTTTTTGGGGTTTATATGAGATATTACTAACCAAATAAATGTTATTCTAGACCACTAGTGTAAAAAAAAGATATCAGGAAGAGAGTACATCATTATTGACATAAAATTATAAATGGATAACAAAATTAGGATCATAATTGAACAAATAATATTATTATGGATACAATTTATAATGTAATATATAATTTAGTGAAACCTATTATCAACCACATGAATTATACCTTGAATTTTAAAAAATTAATGTTAAAAAATAGAATTAAAATACTATCAAGGTTATCATAGATTTTCATTTCATTAGGTTTTGAATATGTAATAGATATTAACAAAAACACTCAAAATGAATACTATAAACAATTAAGTGGTTATTCGATAACACAAGGCACTTCTCAAGGAAACAGAATAGATGATAATCTATATGACAATAATTAATATGATTTTAGATTCCAATTTTAATAACATTTATTTCTATCATGATATATGGAATATGGAAGAGGTAGAGAAAGAGGGGGAAAAAGTAATCGTTTTTGAAATGATTGATGAGTAGGTAATTGAGTTCTTATAAATTTATATAATTTTTATATATATTTACCCACAACACTTGAATTATAGAATAATGTTGTTGAATTTTAAAGATACATTATTTAATTGTAATGAAAATAATAAGATAAATTTATTCACAGGAATTATTTATGTTTAAATAAATTATTTAAGAGGAATAACCTACAATTCATAACTAAGATGAAGAGAAAACTCTTTTATTTGAAAGAAAAATAATATAGTATGAGTATGTTTTATATGACGAATTATCAACGGAGAAACATTTCAATGTTTGAACAATTTATAATTTATTATTTTTATTTATTAAAACATTTTTAAATATTGATTTTACCAGAGATAATTGTAAGGATACAATAAAATATAGGCTAAAGAATCATTTCACTAGATTTTTATAATTTAATGTTAGTTTCCAATCCATAAAAAGTATCTTTTATTATATATCCAATAATGTGACTCATGTGGTAAGGAATTGTTAAATGATCATAAATAATGCTATCAAGGGAGGAATCTTGAGTTTTTTGTAGTTAATTAAGAATTTGTTTTAGAAGTTATTTAGGAACAATTTAGTGGCAGATATTTGGAATTTAAAAACTTTTTTAAATTAAAATGGATGAAACATTTCATATTACATTACTCTGTTTTATTTCAATGGTTAAAAATAATAAACATATTATGTAATGATGTAATAAAATTTATGAAATTTCATAAATCATGGAAAACTATTATTTATTAAATATAACATTATACAATCCTTTTACTAACACTTGTTTTTGGATGGGAAAAAATATTATTTTTGGAACGAAATGAATTTAATTCACCCATGGAAATCGTGAATTTTCCAGAACTCACTAATTCATTTGAGAATTAATCTTGATATATATTTATACATGATGGTAAATTCGACTTATCATGTTCATAAATGTAAATCATATTTGATGAAATTCATGAATGATAAATTATATTTAATTTTCTGAACTATTTTCCAAGTGATCACCGAAATGATATTTATTTTTTATTTTTATTAATGGAATTTTTTTTACTTGAATAATATTTATTTTTAATGATATCATTTTATTAAATATTATTTTTTAATTATTATTTATAGGGTTTAAAATATTTTTTAAATATTATTTCTTAAACAATATTTAATAACATATTCCTGTTATGTTCAAAACAAATATTTTCAATGGGTTTTGTATAGCATAACGATTATTTAAAATTAAATTTAAATGATAATGTAAAAAAATTGAATATATTTTAATCCATTTTATCATAAGACCATATATATTCCTAGTCTTTAATGAATCCATAAAGACCATAATTTTTAGGTTAATATGAAACATTACATGCCTTATTATCCTTCATACCATGATTCATTGTTATCATTACACGATTACGGTTATTAACTATGTTTAATTGTCATGGTGAATCATCTTATCAATTGGTGAGAGTGCCATAATGATTTGTGGTGTAATATTTTATTGATTATTATTTATATTTATTAACATATTATTGAAATTGTGTTTTATTAAATCCACTAAATATTGAGGATATGAAATAATGAAAGTGATAGAATATGATATCATAAATATACAATTGATGAAAAGAACCGTCCCTATTGATGTTAAAACTATTAAATATGGTGTTTACAAGAGATTAATAATAGAAATTTTGGTTATATATGTTGTTAATTATTAGTCTGTTAGTCTTTTTGGTAAAAACTTATCATATAAAAGCAACATAGAATAAATTTCTTGAGATAAAAAGTGATGAATTTTATCACAATATTGAATGATTATATTATAATCCAATAAAAGAGGTTAAGGGAGTGAATATGATGTCAATTTGAGTGATGTTATAGGAAAATATTTTTCATGAATCTTTAAATTGAAAATAATTTATTTTCCTTTAGGAATGTATCCCTCTGTAATTAAGACTCTTTATTAAATTGTATTCATTCATTTTTTCCCATATAGTAGCCTCAATTTTATTTTCACCTTAATGAATTTACAAATGATTTTTTACTTTTATTTATAAGTGATGATTACCATCAAGAAATTTTATTAAAGAAAGGATAAAAAAGCCAAAGAGGGGCCTGGCCTAGGGATGGGGAGAAAATAATGAAGTCATAGTGCATCACCTAAAACAAGACTCACACACTCCGGGGGCAAGGATCCCAGGCTGGAGAAGGAGACAAAGTCATCATCGTGAGGAAAATGAGACCCAAAAAAGTCTGCCACTTTTTTTCCCTCACACCAAGTAAGAAATAACCTGATAATGTTATTCAAGAGAAGCTTTAAAAGTCGGATATGGTATAAAATACTACATGGAGTGGAGTGGTGGTCCATCAGTACATCATATAAGTTTTTGGAGTCAGATTTGATCTCTGATAGAATCATATGATTAGACAAACTGAAACGAATTTCTTTTAGAAGAGACCAAGCCTTGGCCTGAAGGGAGTCACCACTACCGAAGAAGGCTATGTACGCTGCTACAACACAACCCCATGAGTTACAAATCACAATGCGACCCCTCATAATTTTTATATCACAAGACCCATTATAAGTGAGCTTCAGCCCATCACATAATCATGAGATTCAGAACAACTTCACAATTTCAATTATTGTGTGTTTTTAAAAATGTTGATGATACATTTAAGGAATGTTAATTAAATGTTGAGTGATGTGATTGACAGATAAAAAATTTCATAAATTTTAAATAAATATTATTTATCATTGAACACTCTTCATCGAGTAAGTATTATTCTATTGAAATATATGGTATGGATTTATTTTTCAATTTGAATCAATTAAATATTTTCCATATTTAGGTAAGGATCTATTGTGATCGAATGCTGAGATATACCTTTTGGAAAATTTCATTTCACATTGGGTATGTTTGATATCATCATTATATATATATTGTAATTTTAATTTGAATATAAGATATTCATGTAAATTTTGATGTTTCTAATTGTTTTATTTTATAAAAATTCATATATTTTGAATTTGATAATGTCTTGATCTTTTTTATAGATATTTCAACCAAATTGGATAAATAGATATATTTTTACAGTTAAATATAAAATTAAAACATATAATTAAAAATATATTTTTAGTGAGGAAAAAAATTCTATAATTCAATGAACGTCGGCTCACATAGGGATATGTAAAGGAGTAAATTCCTTTCTTGGTGACGATGCCAAGTGAGGCGAGAGGTTCTAACATGTGGAGGCCCTAATAGAGAATCATGATAGTGTGGAATCATATTGAGTTTTACCATGAACTCCTTGGATACTAATTTTTTTTTATTTTGATTATGACTAGTGTAATAAAATTTTAAAGAAATTTATTTTATTGTTTTTTTAAATAGTGCTTGTTGCTCGTCATTCTCCCACAAATTATGCATCCATAAAATGGATAGAGTAATTCCTATATGAATTCCATGGTTTTTGTTGTTGACCATTTTACCCATAACTAGTGGTGGAAATGATCAAATAAATTCATGGTTTCCAAGTGGATGAATGACTTTTATTAATATTATATTATGTGATATAAAAACTAAAATTCCCATTATCTCAGTACTTTAATACATTGAATTGTGAAAGACAAGAATTGATAAACCCATCTAAATTAAGGAAACCACACCATAAATATGTGTCAACTATATACTGATCTTTTATTGATATGGTTGATTGACCATTATAAAGAAACACATAAATAAGATTCTTCCAACCTTCTATGGAATTAAACTAGCTACTAGATCCATGATCTAAATTGTGATGATACATATACACTCAGGATAGGTGACACTGCCATTATTGGAATTGAAAAATTAAATATTGGGATGAATAAAAAATATTTAATATTCTAATGATATTATATTGTTAGTAAAATTAGGAATCACATCAATTTATATAACCATCCATTATGTTTCCTATTAAACTAGATGATATGTATATAAAATTTCACCAATATAAATTTCATCGCATTTGATTTATTTATTGATTTTTTTCTATTAATAAATATAATTCAATATAAGTCTTAATGGATTCTATTTAATCATTCCATAATTGATTCTAACATATAAAACCTTATGGGAGATGCATGTACATTATGGATTATATATAATTATCACAGACATTTACTAAAATTCCATAGTCATTTAATGTAAAATTTCACAAATCCTTATGAATCCACAAAAAAAATGGATATATATTTATCACACTCTCTTCATTTTGGATAAAAACACATCATTAGAAGTTTTATCCTTATCCAATGAATTAATAGTATAACCCTACATTCCATTGTAGTGTTTCAAAAAATCTATATTTTATATATTTAAGAGAATAGAATCTTTTATAAATTCATCAGTATTACAAATTCTATGAAGGGGTGTAGGGTGATCTCCAACAAGGTTCGTAAAATCATTCACAAAGCATGGATGCTACTAAATTTACATATAGATAATATTTATAAATATATAATATAATTTTTATGACATAAAGTTACAACTAGACCTGGAACATGTTATTCTCATATATCTCAACTCTTAATTATCATCATTATTGAAAAAGTATTAATCAAGTAAATGAGTAAAAAAATATCTTCCATTAAATAAATAACAATATCACATATACCCTTATCCATATAGATGAGCAAATCATACATAACTCTCATAAGAATAATATAATTCAAGTATGTTCTATATGTCTTAATAATTTATACAGGTGGACTAATCACATATTAGTTTCAGTCAGACAGATTACTATACGAGAAACATTCCATAACACCCCTATATTAGCTATGTATTTAAGTTTAAATTATTCAGATATGTATCAATTTTTAAGGGATATATTTCTAGGTATTCTTCAAAACATATGTAATAATTATTCATAATAATTCCACAACCCTGTGTATAACAATGACTGTATGGAAATTAATGGGATATAATTTTTCATTTTAGTCCAAGTAATAAGTCTCTACATATTATATCATGAACCTACAACACAAACATCATATGAAACAATTTTTATAAATTATAAAAATAATAATTGAGCTAATCATTAAATCTAATAATAATCTATACTAGATAATGATGGTCACTAATTAGGGTTAAGTATATGTCATATTTTTAGGGGATATTTTTGTTTTAGCTTTCATGAAATGAATATTGATTCATATATGAATGAATAATAAATAAATAGTTTCCTTGTAAACCATTATATATGTACAACAATTTCATCTTATCTATTAGATTTTTGACCAGGAATATTCTTAAGGACACTCATATTGTTATTTAAAAAAAAATTATATAAATTCATTACATTTTCATGTAATTTCTTATCACATATATATGTGAAATTCAATTAAAATATTTCCACTAAAATCTTAGTGTCTAAAATTTATAATGTAACACCATTTAAATAATAGTGATAAATTTGAATCATTTCCAAATTATCCACTCCTTAAAGTTTTTCATACTCTTTAACATCATCAAATTTGTTAATTTTATTATACATTTGGGACCCTTTATATAGAACCCTAGCCCCAATTAGCCCATATCATGTTCCTTTTGTCAATTACATTATCATGATGATAAGAAATTAAATCCATGAAGGACTGATCTGTTTTTATTTTTAATGATTCCATATACATAAATGTGTATTTCATTACAAATGGATTCATTAATTACAACATAATTTTTTATTCCAAAAAAATAAATAGCATGACGATATCTCTGATCCATATTGTATATTTCTGAATTTCATTCATTGTAATCTTCTTTGATTATGGGGGAATGAAACATAATAACAATGAGCTCAAATGGTATGTATGGGCCAAAAAATAGCGTAAACAATAATGAATCAATAGGAATAGTCAATAGGGAAAGGTACATAATGAATCCCACATGCCATGTAATCATTAAACTAAATGTAAATTCATAAGAAATATGGATCGCTAATAACATTAAATAAATATAATCTATAAAATGAAAATGAAATGTTTCCATACATATGTCGACACAAAATCTCATGGATAAATAATAACTAAATTCTAAATAAATGAAACAATTATTTGTTCAACATCATGTTTCCCAAGAAGTTAATATGTTTACCACCAAAATATAGTTTAACCATTAATATTTTTACAAATAATTCACCCCATGATATAACCGATGCATCAGGATCTTTCATTTACCGATCAACAACCCATATGAATTTCTATAAAAGGTCCCCAATCCATGTATTTTTGGTCCAAATCATTCCTCATATATCTAATTAAAAATGTTTCTTATCAAATATACATATTATATAAAGAATATGTATTTATAAATATTTCGAAAAAATAATAAAATAAATTTCAATGTTGACACCATTTGTAAAATGGTATTCTGTTAATGATATATTAATATCCATGATATGTGAAACAGATAATTTAGGGTGAGATCAATTTTCAATATTAATAAGATATTGAATAATCAAGGGGACTAAAAATATTTCAAGGAAGTAAATGTGAATACTATCCTCGGAAAAATAAATCAAAAACCATCCTGAGTAAATGGGTAATACATGGTTATAGAAAAATCCTACATGGAATGATATAAGTGAGTATAAATCTATATTATTCGTATAATATGATTATATTTAGTAGACATTATTATTGAATGAGTACAATAGATGTCAAGACATATCGTAAGGGATTTCATATCACTTTTTTAGTTTTGTGATACACATTCTATATTCACACCCACATTCTTATATTTGGTGTATATACATTACAGTGAATGTGTTTTATGATTCAAATTCTATATTTTATTTATATTTAAATAGCAATTTTATGACCCTTTTTCATGGAGTGTGGAGTTAAAATGTTACCAAATCAGTAATGAATTATTCTCTTAATTTACATTATTTGAGATGTATTTTATGATATACACGTATATTCTTTCATGAAGTGTATATACAAAAAAATTTAAATGTAATATCATTCCTACACTTATCGTTATGATATATTATGATATGTTTTATGTTATTAATTAATGGGGATTATGATCCCAATTTTACAAATCCATAATGATTTATGTTTAAATCTCATCATTTATCATGATTTCTTATGATTATGATTCAATTGTTGAAATAACATGATATAACCCTCAAGAATTATTATATATATTGTTTCCATAGGATATTAATGATATCGTAATTTATTTATTCCACTGTTCATCACTTTGGTACTTTATATAATTATTTTGTTTTTTATGATCAAATTACATTATTTTTCTTCTCTATGAAAAATAAATTTTCCATTAAAACCATATATTCAATTTTTTTAAATAAAATATTTTATTTATATATTATTATTTTTAAGAGAAAACTTTACACATGTTTATTTTTTTAATCATCATGACATTTTCCAAGACAATGCTCATTTGCCTTTTACAAAAACATTGAATGTGAAATTAAATTTAATGTGAACACCATACAAAAAATTTCTAACACGATGACCAATAATTGTATCAATTAATCCTTTATATGTTAATAAATATTATTTTCATTGGTTTTTCTTGAATTTTTTATGTTAAAAATGCCTTTTGTATGATTTTTATTGATTTTTTAATATATTCTCATGTTTATTTTCAATGAAAATAATTTAAAAAATATTTCATTTTTAAAAAATAAATTTTCAATGGATATATATTTTACTCCTAATATTTACTAAATGATCTTTCAAAACTATTTTCCATATATGATGAAATATGTTGGTGTTACTCATTCCTTATAGGGTATAAGATCTAAGTGTTTCATTCATTTTAGTTCTCAGAATGGTTTACGTTATTATGAAATATGTTAATGAATAACATTTCTATTAAACGAGCTATTTGATTACGAAATAGATTTTCCTTCTAAATATTATATTCTTATGAATCATTCATAATTTCAATTGTTTATGCTAATATGAAATGATTGTGAAATCTGTATCTTTTCTATGGGATAAGGTATGATGAAATGTTTATGAATCCCATTTCATCTCACAGTTTATTACATGATGATTTATTGTTATATTTCAGCACCTATAAATATGTTTTTAATTATGTTTTTGGTGTGTATTATTTTTCCCACCAATTATTTGGTAATTATTTATATATCTGAAGACATATACATGGATGGAATAGGAAGTAAAATCGGTACAATAAAATAGGGATGGAATGGATGTGAAACTAGAACTATAATACATGGTGGGAATGAGTAGTGACCTTGGTATATTAATTCTTTGACATAATTAAGTGTGAAATCTATATATTAATGTAATTTTTAAACTATGTTGTCCTTGGTAGAGAAACTTGACCACTATGAAAATTATTTTCAATGATTATGCTTTTTCCAAAAATCCATGTCTTTTTCCTATGTTCTTATATCACATCTAATGATCATTGATTATCTTATTATTCATGAATTAAGAAATACCTATCTTTTTTACATTATTTAATATAATGAAATTTGAAATGTTTGGGTTACATTATAAATGTTAAGCTCTTTTTCCCAAAAACATATGACCATATTATTATTTCTTATCTCCCTTGATTACCATTACCATGAATATGAACTCACTCTTTATTATGTTTCCTTTACCGATGTTATGATGGTATTTATTATAATTGATATGAATAACAAGGGTTTTAGTTATGAAGAATGCAGTGGGTGATGATGTATTAACTTATTGACTATTGTGTATGTTTCCATATTTCCAAGGACACTAAATTTTTAGTGTCCTCAAAAGTTTGTTGATATAATGTATGAACAATTAGTAAAAATTATTTAATTTATAGGTGTATTAATCTCGGGTTAAAATATGTTATATAAAAATTATATGGGGTAATAATAATTGAATTTTCATCACCAAAATAGAATAATCCTCATAACTATAGTATATTTTATTTCTTTTTGGATAGAATACTTCTAATCTTATTTTAACTCTATTGAAAAACATTATAATGGGTCTATGAGTATTTTAGTGGATTTACAACAAGACATTTCACTAAAAAGGCTCAAATGATCAAAGAGATTTTTTGTATAAATATTGTCCTTCTTTAAAGTACTAGAATTCTACGTTAGATTAGAAATTCGATGATATTTTATTATATCTTCATGGACCAAAACGGTTTGAACAGTTAAAAAAAATCATTTTGGAATTTCACGGCCTTCATAATTTTTATAAAAATCAATTTTTTGTAAAATTAAGAAATTCATTCACCTTTTTCAGACATAATGGTCAATTTTTGAATTGGGGGCGAGGATTAAATCCAATCCAAAATATATATTCATATCTGTGATTTATATTTTAATTATTTTTATATGTTAGAATATATTATAATGTTTATTAAATATGAAGTAATGAAATTTATAAACGTTTCATAATTTATTTTTAATTTTTTCATAAATGAATGTATATAATATTTATAACATAAATTGTTTTTAGAAAATATCTGATTATTTGTCTATATATAGTGTTAACATAAAATTTTAAATTTGTTATGTACAAAAATGGGTCTTGATGACACGAAACCAATGATGTATCTTCATAAGGTGGAGATAAACACATAAACAAAAACATGCCTCATGTATAAGAGAAAATAGATAAAAAGGAGAGCACATTGTGGATGAAAAGATACAAAACCATGAGACATACAAAAAAATCCAAAAGAATAGTCCAAAAATAAAAATAAACTAAAATTACATGCATGTCTCCATGTATCCTTCCATAACCACCAATAAAAATCATTATTAATATGACATTAACCAAGATAATCCATAAAGAAATATTAATTCCTTTTCATTAACTATATCATATTATTAATCATCCTTATTTACAACCAGATCACCATATGCCATTAGCATAGACAGTTAAACCCATAGTTATCATTTAATACCATGGATCCCCTCCAAATACACAATATGTTATTATCAACATGGTTTACCTATTGGGTCATTTATTTTCCAAATTAGCCAACATATGTTCATTAATTGTACCTTTTTCACACTCACACACATCTAGGTAAATATCACCAGAGGTTACCCATTCATAAAATATTTGTGTCCAATCATTCTAAAACCAGGATATCAATTCGTGTATACTCCCGAAAATAAAGGAGAAACATGTTGAAATGGGTAATAAAATTTTATTCAATTAGGTTTTAGTTTTCTACAGGTTCTATACACTCATCCATTAAAATAGATTGCCCTAATTGTAGACCAAACAACCCAACCCCATTCAGTTCCACTACACTTTTAGCTAGTTATTGACATGTATTGGATTTTAAATTCCAATTCCACTTTCAAATTTTATCTCCAAGATTAATAACTTATATTTTACAATGGGGTTACTCTTGTCTTTCATGGTGAGTGGGAACCTATATTATGTTAAGATAGGTGTATTGTACTTATAAAACCCCAAGATTTTATGAATTTTAAATTTTGAAGTTAATTTAAAATTACGTATATATTTTTTAATACAAAACATGTATTTTATATTGTGTTACACGTTACACCGGGTTTAGCATGTTTTACATGTAATGAAAAGTTTAAAAGATACATGAAATACTATTAAAATTTTATTATTTAATATGATAGTTTTAACCAAGCCATTAGAATAGTTTGTATGAATAAAATTAATTATGAAAATAAAATTTATGGATAACACATGTATATATAATGAATCATTTTTTGACAAATGATTTTGAAATTAAAATTAAATTCTTTTGATAAGAAATGAAATCAGTTTTTTGCAAATCTATTATTTTTGGACGTAATCATTCTTTTCCTAATTAAATTAAAATAATCAATTTTAGCGAATTATTTTAATGATATGCATATATATTATATTAAATAAATTGTTAAAATTCATCTTATGTTCTTTCCTGAAAAGTTATAATAATAAATCAAGTTTTATACATAAAAATTTATTTTTTTTGAAAACAAACATTATCACCATTGGAGAACATATATTAAAATTAATTTTTACCAAGAATAGAAATGTATTTTAAAAATTAAATGTTACTTTTAATATTTTTTAAAAAAATTACATAGAGTAAATTAATTTTGATATTTTTGAGAGGTTTCATTTGTTGATGAATAGAGAAAATATTGAATTTTAATTTAAATCATCCATTTTATTTAAATTATTTTTATTGTAAAATTACATTTTTTGATTTACTATTAAATTAGATAAAATATATAAATATTAATCGAATTTATGTCATTGGAATAATTTTCATATTGAACATTTATAAAACAAATTATAAACATTTGAGAAATCTCTATTTCAAAACATGTTTTCTCAACACGTCTGTTGGGTTAATTTTAATATTAATATTTAAATATTTATGAGTGTAATTTATAGAAATATATAAAATATTTAGAATCAAATAATAAATGATATCTATTATATTAAACATAGTTTTGACCAAATTTTATTGTGAAAATAGTAAAACAAATTTACTCAGGTTTGTGACAAAATGATTAACCATGGTGTCAAACTATGAATATAAGGGTAATATATTACCTAAATACATATTCAAATCGAATTTTAACGTCATATTTATACCATATAATTTCCATTATTTTCAATTTACCATTTTTTCTTATGTCTTTTGAAGTGCCTAGATCAGTGTGAATCACTGAGAGGGGGAGGGGTGAATCAGTGATCCTTTAAATCTTTTTACTAATTGATTCTTTATCAATTAAACCTCTATGTATAGATAAAGCCTCTATCCAATCGTCTTATGTCTCTCATCCTTTCCTCGAATGATGCATTAAATGTAAAGGCACTGGACAAAAGGATTTACAAGGTTCGGCACCAAAGGCTTACGTCATTGCCAAGTTGGATAAGAACTGCAATATGGATTCTTTACTATAATCTTGAAAAATTAAAATGTTCAATACAGAGTCAAATTGTATCTCTCCGGAGTCCCACAGGTTGGTCTTTATACTGCTTCCCATAGTTTTACCAGAGTCCCACTGGCCTGCTCTAAAGTCACACTGAAGACTTCTTTTCCTCCCTGAGTCTCACATGGGGCTTCTCTGGCTCCTTGAGTCACATGAGTAGCTCTTCCTCTTTATGATCTTCAAGAGTCTTAAAAAACCTTGGATATGGTCTATTGGCCTTGATCACTACTTCTGATCACTTGTGGTTAACATGACTCCTCTTCTTTTCTCAGGTTTTATCTCCTTCTTCAAAGGATGACCTGGCCTCTGTCTTCATGAATCTTGATGGGAAAATATGTTCTTGTACTTGGTACGCCCACACAATCTTATCAGTATTCTCAAGAACTGAATACTTAGGAAAATGATGTCTTTATCTTCAGTCTAGCTTCAGTCAATCTTTAAATAAACTTCATGCACTGAGTGAATGGTATCTCTGATTCTTCATGCACTGATTGTGTGGCTTCTCAATTATCTTCATGAACTTTTGATCTTGGACAACTCAAATGCACACACACTGATTTAAACTTTTTCTGTGTGTGCATGTTCATGCATACGAGCATGCACTCCCCTTTCTCTTTCTTGGTGTGATAAATCCACAAAGGGTGTAGTCTCTTTTAGCACAGACACTATCCTTCTTGAAATCACACTCTTTGTTCTTTCTCAAACACACTGAAAAGTGTGTTGTTCTTTAGTGTGAATTTATTCTTCATTATTTCTTAACACACATAATTCATTTTTCTTACACACAAATAAATGTATGTTCTTCTTTGGTGTGAGTATATTCTTCTTCTTCAATGTGTTCACACTCCACTTGTGCACACACTAAGGCTTCAGCCTCTTCACTTGTTAAGCACACACAAGGCTATGGCCTCTTTGATTTGTTTATCACACACATGGGCCAACTGTGTTCTTCACTTTGCACATACATGGTTCAAGCCTCGACCTTGTTCTTTCTTTGCACACACACACACAAATGTTTGTTAGCCTTCCTCTTCACATTGCACACACAAGACTCGGGTTCTCCATCTTTTATTTAGCACACACAAACTCAAGTGTGTTCGTCACATTTTTTCACACTCAGACAATGTGTGATTTCTACTCCACCCAAACACCTTCATTAAAGGAGGGAGCACAAGGTAAGCGGCCTCCTATTCACTTCTCAACTGCGCAAGTGCTTGGTGAAAGCGGCTCGCGCCGGGTGCCAACAGCCTCGGAATGTGCAGGGTGCAACTACCGCGGGCTCACAGGTGCAAAGGCACCTTCTACCGCGCAAGTGGCACACGGTAGCTCCCTCCTATTGTGCGAGTTCGTGGGAAGAGAGGGCGCACAAGCTTTGCAGGCCGCAGCCCCTTCCTACCGCACATAGGGAAGTGCACAGTAGACTCTCCCTCAACTTCTTTCACAAAGTGGTTGCGTGAAAGAAACTCTCTGTGCCTCGGGTAGCTTCGGGCTTCTCTGCAGCGTAGGTGATGCGTGGAGGTGACTTCGCGAGGCATGATGCTTCACGAGACTCAATTTTTTCAGTATGAATTCTCCAGAATTCAGGCACTCTTTTTATAGGAATAGAATTCCTCAGATCATCTGAAAAATAAATCATGAACCCCCGAAATATTCGGTTCATTGAAAATCATAAAACATAGATCAAGATACGGTTCAATCTCGGGTTTTCTTCTCTGTTCAACGCAAGACACTTCATGGAACATGATCTTCACGTGCATGCGTCTTCGAGCGCATGCATGGCTTCTTCATGACCGATCCATGAAAGGCATGAACCCACATGGCCCCGGAAACCCCATTTTCCTCAGCCTCAACTGAATTCCACATCTCGTTGCATGCATGTGTATTTTAATGCATGAATGAGTTCGTCATAGCGAGACGATCATCATGGTAGCTTCACCTTCATCAGCAATGACTGGGAGATCCAAATACAATACAAGGGGTGGCTCTGGTCTGTGGGAGGCTTCACGGAAGACGTCGGCTCGGCGGGAGGAAGAAGACGACTCCTCGGCCATTGGATCAGTGATTCAATGATCTCCGATGGCCAGGATTAGAACATCGTTCGTGGGATGCATCGGATGACCGCGATTAGATGCGGGATCAGATGAGCTGCAAGGATCTCTTCCACGGAAAAAATAATTGTCCCACATCGAAACGAGGTGCGATTTATCCGTGCTTTAACAAACAACCACTCCCTGCCTCACTCCAGTTGAAATTCCCCCTACACGGTGCCACCATGCACCGTGTTCTCCTTGCGGGCGCGCTCTATGCCCACTCTCTGCTCCTGCGGGCGCACTCCTAGAACCCACTATGCATCCTCCGGGTGCGCCCTTGGCCCCCACACTGTGAAGGCTTGACCTTTGCGTGCCTTCGGGCTTATACACGCCCGACCTCTTTGGGCTAGCCCCATGCGGATCCCCTTTGGCGTGGTGACAACTTTCCCACATGTGCCTTGGGTTGAACCCTAGGGCTGGCCTAATAGTTGGCTAATTTTTTTCTAAATTATTGAGTTAGTACTTTGTATAAAAAAAAGTAACCAACTACAAAATTCCAAATTCCAAACCATTCCTTCTACATTCTTCTTCATCTTCAAACATAATTCCTTTCTTTTTAAAATTTCAACTCCAAAACTTATTCAATTCAATCTTCCAAAGGGATACATCTACATCTTCAACCAATTTTATTGAATCAAATGTTTTTTTTCAATGTTCTTCAATGATCCAATAATAGATGAGGTTGGATCAGCTTTAAATCCTCATGCACTAAGAGATAGTGCATGGTGTTCATTAAACAACTTCATCCACTTAGTAGTTGTGGATGGATCATCATTCTCTCCTCATGCATTGTGAAGACAATGCATGGACTTCTCACAATGTTGTGACATTGCATCCTCTTGATACAAGTTCTTTGAACCTAAACTCAGCAAAAAAATTGTCAGATTTTATGATGCTCAATCATCATTATTCAAGTGTTGTAACATTTTATCACATTCATACAATTATTGGAACTTTAAGGCCAGTTCAGCAATCGTCAGTTTTTTTATGAAGAATGTTTCAACCAGTATCTCTTATGTCACTTAGTGATTATCCTAAGTGACATGCCTCTTAGTACCAATGGTCATTCTCCAATCATCACCATCACCATCACTACCTTTTTCACTCATATATTGATACTCCTTGTCATCAATTCAATCCATGACACCTCAATGACAACAACATGACTTATTGACAACAAATGGAACACAGTGCACATCAATCTCCCCCTTTGTATTTTATGTCAATATCACAAGAGTACATATGAATGGGTCATCGCTAGAGAACATATGAATGGGTCAATATGTTTTCCAATCATTTATATGTGTCAAGATTTTCTCCCCCACATTGGGAACCAAACGCAATGGTGTGGTGTGGTTCTTTCCAAAACATCTCTTCTTCCCTTTGAATAGCATCTTATTGAAAATCATTAAGATAGGGATGATGTCTCATGATCAGTTGAGAAATGAAACTTTAGTAAATCAACTATAAGTATACTTGGGCTAACCCAGTGTAAAAAATAAGAGTGATGTAACCAAGGAATTCCATGTTGTTCACAATTCACTAGACATGTTGGATCATGCTTAGGCTTAAAGGGGTAGAAATTTTACAGATATATCAATGAATTGCTAAATCCTGCACATACTTCACCAAACTCATTAGAAAGTTTAGGTGCAAATATAAAGATCCCCCATTTATCCATTTTTCTTCAATCACATACTCCCCCTTAATTGTTATAATGAATACAATTAAGAAACAAGGGATGAAAGTGTTATTGGAATACCTTGATTTTTCACAAGATGGTTTGAATCTCAACACATCATCTTCTACAGATTGGATCCCCCTCAAGGTATTCACGCCATTCTATCCAAACCATCCTCACTTTGAGAATGATCACCATCTTCAATTACCTGAAATATAAGCACACATACAAAAGTATAAGGGAATAAGATGGAACCTCATTTGTTCATCAATGTGAACAACAAGGTCACGAATATTTTCTCAAACAAGATATCCCATTTTCTTCATTCTTCACACATGCACATATGATCTTCAATGATGTTTGTGCTGGTGTAGATCTTAACATCTCTTCAACTTTTTTGTGTGTGACTCCACTCTTTTTAAGTGCCTTCTGAGCACTAGAACTTCCTGGTGCAATCATCATTTTCTTGAAGTATTCCTTTTGAGCTAGAATGAATGTCATGCATTTATTACTAATATGGCCAACTTTATTCCACCTGGCACACTGAACATCATCTTCATGTGAAATCATTTGTTTTTCTTTTGCACCAACTCTAGAAAGCATTTCATCTTCATCTATTTGCAGTTCCCTAGATAGTTGCAACTAATTAGTCGATATGATTAATAAATCATTTGGATGTGAGGCCTCAGATTTGGATGTTCCACATGGTTCCTTTGATTCTTTTAAGCTACCATTCTTATACATCTTATTTTCAATCAATACCTTATTCTTCTTTAGGAATGATTGATCTGTTGAGTGTAGTTTGATCCTATTGAATTCTATGGATTTTTTACAAAGATCCATGGTATGACCATTCTTTCCATAGTAAATGCATTTCTTCTCGGTGGTCCTTCCGGATGCATCACCCTTCTTGGATTTGAAATACAAGGACTTCTCTTCCTTTTTCAAAATCATCTTGGGATAATTTTCCACATTCATCTACATACTTCCCAAAGATACACTTTGAGCTAGGTTCTGTGATCTTTTTTTCTTTTTAGCTTGGGATACATTTGGAGATTAACATATATTACTTTTGTGACCACTTTTTGCAAACATCCCAAATGTTATCAAACATTCCAAATCTGATTTCTGTAAACATAAGTTTCAGGACCTGTGGATGTTGCCTCTTTCTCTTTGGCTTGCTCCCCATTGGCATGGGATTCCTTTTTTATTTAATATGAAGAGGATTGTAGCAAAAATCTATTTCACAATGCCCATAACTGTTACAACACCAACATTGACCCAAAAATCTTGACATCTTGAGTCCTTCAGGTTGTTGGGTATTTTTCATGACATGATGTGTTGTTTTAGGAGAGATCACATTCTTCATCTTTTTCATCCATACCTTTTTGGATTTACTATTCCATCCTAAACTTTTTGTAGAAACACATTTAGATTCATGAGTACAAGATGGGATGGCTGGTACCTTCTTCTTAGAATATGCTTCCCTTTCATTAGAGGATGTTCATCTTTTGGAATCATCCTTCTCAATGCACACATGAGTAGCAACATTTCTTCTTTTCATCTGACTAGGAGGTTTTGGCTTTGGGTGATTGCTGATTTTTTAAAATCACTATTAGTTCTAAGAATTTCATGTTGAGGGAGTTCTTTTCATCCTCAACAAGTCTTATCCTTCCTTCCAACTTCTCTTCCAGTTGTTTCATCTGGTCTTCATGCACCTTCTTCATTTCATGCATTTAATTATCAAGCTCCTTTACCCTTTTTCAATTTGTCTTCTAGTTGAGCATCATTGAAAACCATTGGCACTTTTTAAAACTATTATAGTGCATGGACATATTCTTTGACCATTATTTTAATGAATTCGTTCTCACAAAATCTTGATTGAAATTATTCACTATTATCTTCAAATCTTTCATTGCAATGGGAAATTTTATCATCCTTGGCCTTCACCATCTTTCTGAGAGTGTTGGTTATGCCAACCCTTTCTGTTAAAGCTTCTTACATGGAATTAGATTTTTCTTCTAGCTGTAATTTTTATTCTTGAAGATCATTGATGCTTGTAGCAATACACATTGCCACATCCATGGAGACTATCTTCTGATCATATCTGAGTGCTTTTAGAAGATCAGTGATTGTTCTATCAGCATCGCATCTAAGGAAGGCTTCATCAAAAGAGTGATAAATGGAATTGTCAACTATTGTGACTTTCATATTACGTTCAATAGAAGGTGCTTCTCTTTGAGTATGCTTCCTCTTCATCTTCCTGGTCTGTTTCGTCTTTCTATTTTTCTGAGTCTTGGAAGATATCTCCATTTGAGGTAGTTCACACATTTCCTCAAATCATAACTTCATAATGAATCCCTTGGATCTTTTAGTGGTAACCTTCCCTCTGATACCAATTGAAGTTCCCAGATCAGTGTGAATCGCTGAGAGGTGGAGGGGGTGAATCTGGGATCCTTTAAATCTTTTTACTAATTGATTTTTTATCAATTAAACCTCTATGGCTGGTTAAAGCTTTTATCCACTATTCATATGTCTCTTAGCCTCTCCTCGAATGATGCACTAAATGTAAAGGCACTGGACACAAGTATTTACAAGGTTTGGCACCCAAGGCCTACATCCTTTCCATGTTGGTTAAGCACCCCAACATGAATTCCCTATTATAATCTTGAACAATTACAATGGTTGATACAGAGTCACACTGTATATCTCTTGAGTCCCACATGATAGTCTTTATACTGCTTCCCACAGTGTTACTAGAGTCCCACTGGCCTGCTCCAAAGTTACACTGATGACTTCTTTTCCTCCCTGAGTCTCACAGGGGGCTTCTCCTAGCTCTTCGAGTCACACGAGTAGATCCTCCTCATTATACTCTTCAAGAGTCTTCAACAGCTTTGGATAAGGTCTGTTGGCCTTTCTCACTACTTCTGATCACTTGTGGTGAACAAGACTCCTCTTCTTTTCTAAGGATTTATCTCCTTCTTCTAATGATGACCTAGCCTCTTTCATCAAGAATCATGATGGGAAAAAATGTTCTTGTACATGGTACGCCCACTCAATCTTCTTGGTCTTCTCAAGAACTAAATACTCTGGAAAATGATTTATTTATCATCAGTATGGCTTATGTCACTCTTCAAAATAACTTCATGCACTGAGTGCATGTCATCTCTGATTCTTTATGCATTGATTCCATGGCTTCTCAATTATTTTCAAGAACTTTTGATATTGGATAACTCAAATGCACACACACTGATTTAAAAATTGTTTACATGTGCATGTGCATGCATAGTAGCATGAAATACCCTTTCTCCTTCTTGGTGTGATAAACCCACAAACGGGGTAGTCTTTTTTAGCACACACACCTTCCTTCTTGAAATCTCACTCTTTGTTCTTTCTCAAACACACCAAAATTGTGTTGTTCAACAGTGTGAATTTCTACTTCTTTCTTTCCTCACACACTTAATTCTTTTTTCTTAGACACACTTAAATGTATGTTCTTATTTTGTGTGAGTATCTTCTTCTTCTTCAATGTTTTCACACTCTACATGTGCACACACTAAGGATTGTGACTCTTCACATGTTAAACACACACAAGGCTACAACCTCTTTGATTTGTTTAGCACACACATAGCCCAAGTGTGTTCTTCACTTCGCACACACAAGGTGCAAGCCTCAGCCTTGTTCTTCCTTTGCACACACACACACACACACAAAAGTGTGTTGGCCATCCTCTTCACTTTGCACACACAAGACTCAGGTTCTCCTTCTTTTGTTCTGAACACACAAACTCAAGTGTGTTCTTCACTTTGTTTGCACACTCACACAATGCGTGAATTATACTCCACCTGAACACCTTCTTTAAAAGAGGGTGTGCACGGTAAGCGGCATGCTCTTGTATTCTCAAACATGCAAGTGATTTGTGTAAGCGGCACATGAAGGGTGGCAACATCCTCGGGTAGTTCAGGGTGCAACTACCATGGGCGCACAGGTGAAAAGGCACCTCTACCACACAACATGCGCACGGTAGCTCCCTCCTGCCGCACGAGTTCACGAGAAGAGAGGGCGTGCAAGCTTTGCATGCCTCAACCACATTCTACCGCACAAGGGGAAGTGCGCATGAGACTCTCCATCAACTTCTTTCATGCAGGGGTTGCGCGAAAGAATCTCTCGGAGCCCCGGGTGGCTCCGGGCTTCTCTGACGCACAGGTGATGCCCGGAGGTGACTTCGCGAGGCAGGATGCTTCACGGGACTCACGTTATTCAGCAAGCATTCTTCAGGATCCAGACTCACTTTTTATAGTCTGATAATTCATTCGATCATCCGCAAGATAAATCTTGAACCACCAAAATATTCATTTCATTGAAAATATTAAAACATGGATCAAGATACAGTTAAATCTTGGTTTTTCTTTTCTATTCAACGTGGGATACATTATGGCGCATGGTGATCACGTGCATGCATCTTTGAGTGCATGCATGGCTACTTCAAGGCCGGTCCATCCAAGGCATGAACTCACATGGCCTCGGCAACTCCATTTTCCTCGGCCTCGACTGAATTCTTCATCTCATTGCAAGCACGCATATTTTAATGCATGTATGAGTTCGTCACAGCGACATGATCATCATGGTAGCTTCACCTTCCTCGGCAATGGTCGGGAGATCCAAATCCATCGCACGTGGTGGAATTGGACTGTGAGAGGCTTCGTGGGAGACGTTGACTTGGAGGGAGGAAGAAGATGACTCCTCGGCCGCTGGATCAGCGATTAAATGATCTCGGACGGCCAGGATTAGAATATTGCGAGCGGGATGCATCAGACGGCCGTGATTAGATGCAGGATCAGATGAGCGTCCAAGATCTCTTCTGCGGCAAAAATCACCATCCCACATCGAAACGGGGCGCGGTTTATCTGCGATTTAACAAAAAACCTCTCCCTTCCTCACTCTAGTTGAACTTCCCCCTCCACGGTGCTGCCCTGTAATGTGTTCTTTATATGGGTGCGCTTTGTGCCCACTCTTTGCTTTTATGGGCGCGCTCCTAGCACCCACTATGCTTCCTTCAGGCGCGCCCCTGGCGCCCATGCTGCGCAGGCTTGACCTCTGCGTGGCTTCGGGCTTTTACACGGCCCGACCGCTTGGAGCTGGCACCATGCAGATCCCCTTGGGCGTGGTGACTTCGGTCCCACATTTTCCTTGGGTTGAACCCCAGGGCTGGCCGAATAGTTGGATAATTTTTGGCTAAAGTATTGAATTAGTATATTGTATAAAAACAAAGTAACCAACTACAAAATATCAAATACCAAACCAATCCTTTTCCATTCTTATTCGTCTTCAAATATAATTCCTTTATTTTTTGAAATATCAAATCCAAAACTTCTTCAATTCAATCTTCTTAAGAGATCCATATACATATTCAACCATTTTTCATGAATCGAATGTCTTTTACAATTTTATTCATTGATCCAATCAGATATGAGGTTGTATGATCTTCAAATCCTCATGCAATAAAAGATAGTGCATGGTCTTCATTAAACCACTTCATCTACTTAGTATCTGTGGATGGATCATCTCTCTCTCCTCATGCATTGTGAAGACAATGCATGGACTTCTTACAATGTTGTGACATTGTATACTCTTGATAAATTTTCTTTGAACATAAGATCAGCTCAACAATCGTCAGATTTTATGATGCTCAATAATCATTCTTCAAGTGTTGTATCATTGTATCTCCTTGATACAAGTATTGGAACTTTAAGACCAATTCATCAATCGTCAGATTTTTTATGGAGAATATTTCAACCAATATCTCCAATGTCACTTAGTGATTCTCCTATGTAACATACCTCTTAGTACCAATGGTCATTCTCCAATCATCACTATCACCATCACTACCTTTTTCACTCACATATTGATACTCCTTGTCATCCATTCAATCCAAGACACCAAATTGACAACAACATACCTTATTGACAAAAAATGCAACACAGTGCACATCAATATCCCCCTTTGTATTTGTTGTCAATATCACTAGAGCACATTTGAATGGGTCATCACTCGAGCACATGTGAATGGGTCAATATGTGTGCCAATATTTTATATGTATCAATCTTTTCTCCCCTTACTGGAAACCAAATGCAGGGTTGTGGTGTGGTTCTTTTAAATATATCTCTTCCTCCCTTTGAATATAATCTTCATGAAAATCACTAATAGAGAGATGATGTGACATGTTCACTTGAGAAAAAAACATTTAGTAAGTAAACTCTAAGTCTACTTGGGCTAACCCATTGTAGAAAACAAGAGTGATGTATCCAAGGAATTCAATGCTATCCACAATTCACTAGACAAGTGGGATCATGCTTAAGCTTCAAGGTGTAGAAATGTTTCAGATATATCAATGAATTGCTAAATCATGCACATACTTCACCAAACTCATTAGAATGTTTCGGTGAAAAGATAAAACTCCCCCTTTCATCCATTTGTCTTGAATCACTTACTCCCCCTTAATTGACATAATGAATACAATTAAGAAACAAGGGATGAAAGTGTGATTGGACTTCCATCATTTTTCACAAGATGGTGTGAATCTCAACACATCATCTTATATTGATTGGCTCCCCCTCACGGGATGCTCTCAATTCTATCCATTCCATCCTCACATTGAGTATGATCATCATCTTCAATTCCATGAAATGTAAGCACACATACAAATGTATAAGGGAATAAGATGGAACCTCATTGGTTCATCAATGTGGACAAAATGGTTGAGAAGATTTTCTCAACCGAGATGTCCCATTTTCTCCATTCTTAACACTTTTACATTTGATCTTCAATGATGTTTGTGCTGGTGTGGATCTTAACACCTCTTCAACTTTTTTGTGTGTGACTCCACTCTTTGTAAGTGCCTTCTGAGCACTAGAACTTCCTAGTGAAATCTTCTTTTTCTTGAAGTATTCCTTTATTAATGGAATGAATGTCATGCAATTTTTACTAATATGGCCAGATTTATTGCACCTCACACACAGAACATCATCTTCTTGTGAAATCTTTTGTTTTTATTTTACACCAACTTTAGCTACCATTTCATCATCAACTCAATGATGTTATCTTGCAAGTTTCAACTGATTAGGCCATATGATTAATAAATCATTTGTAAGTGAGGCCTTATATCTGGATGTTCCACATGGTTCCTTTGATGCTTTTAAGCTTCCTTTATTAGGCATCTTATTTTAAATCAATCCCTTCTTCTTCTTCTGGATTTATTGTTCTATTGAGTGTAGTTTTCTCTTATTGAAATTCCATGGCTTGTTTACAAAGATCCATGGTATGACCTTTCTTTCCATAGTAAAAGAATTTTTTTCTCAGTGGTCCTTCTGGATGCATCACCCTTCTTGAATTTGAAATCGAAGGACTTCTCTTCCTTTGTCAAAATATTCTTGGGAGAATTTTTTACTTTCTTTTTCTTTCTTCCCAAGGATACAATTTGAGCCAGGTTCTATGATCTTCTTTTCTTTTCAGCTATGGATACATTTGAAGATTGACATGTATCACATTAGTAACAACTTTTGCAAAAATCTCAGATGTTATCAAACATTCCAAATCTGTTTTCAGTAAACATATGTTTCTGGACCTGTGGATGTTGCCTCTTTCTCTCTGGCATTCTCCTCCTTAGTATGGGCTACCTTTGTGCTTTGATATTAAGAGGATTGTACCAACAATCTGTTGCACAATTATCATACCTGTTACAAGACCAACATTGACCCACAAATATTGACTTCTTGAGTCCTTTAGGTTGTTGGGTATTTTTCTTGACTTGCTGTGTTGTTTTACGAGAGCTCTCTTTCTTCATATTCTTCATCCATACCTTTTTTCAGTTACTCTTCCATCCTACACATTTTGTAGAAACAAATTTAGATGCATGACTGCCAGATGGGATGGATGTTATCGTCTTCTTATAAGATGATTCCCTCTCATTAGAGGATGATCTTCTTTTGGAATCATCCTTCTCATTGCACACTTGAGTAGGAACATTTCTTCTTTCAGTTGACTGGGTGGTTTTGGCTTTGGGTGACTGCAGATTTTTTAATACCACCTTTAGTTCTAAGAATTTCATGTGGAGGGATTTCTTCTCATCCTCAACAAGTCTTAGCCTTCTTTCCGACTTCTCTTCCAGTAGTTTCCTCTGGTCTTCATGAACCGTCTTCATTTCTTGCAATGAATTGTCAAGATCTGTTGCCCTTTTTTACTTTGTCTTCTTGTTTAGCATCTTTGACAACCATTGACACATTGTACAACCTTTCCATGGCATCAAAAACTTCTTTGAACTTTATCTTAAAGAATTCTTTCTGACAAAAGCTTCTTTTCAATTCATCACTAATATCTTCTAATCTTTCACTGCAAAGGGAAATTGTTTCATCCTTGGCCTTCACCAGCTTTCTAAGAGTGTTGGTTATGCAAACCCTTTTTGCCAAAACTTCATCCATGGCATTGGATTCTTCTTTTAGCTGTAATTTTTCATCTTGAAGATCATTGATGCTTGTAGAAATACACATTGCCACTTCCCTGGGGACTATCTTCTGAACATATCTGAGTGCTTTTAGATGATCAGTGATTGTTCCATCAGCATCATAGCTATAGGAGTCTTCATCAGAAGAGTGATAAGAGTAATTATCATCTATTGTGACTTTCACATTACCTTCAATATAAGGTGTTTCTCTTTGAGTAAGCATCCTCTTAATCATCTTGTCCTATTTCTTCATTCTGTTTGTCTGAGCCTTGGCAGATATCTCCATTTGAGGTAGTTCACTCATTTCCTCAAATCATCACATCATACTGAATACCGTGGATCATTTAGAGGTAACCTTTTTTCTGATACCAATTGAAGTTCCCAGATCAGTGGGAATCACTGCGATGGAGAGGGGGTGAATCAGGGATCCTTTAAATCTTTTTACTAATTTATTAATTATAAATTAAACCTCTACGGCTGGTTAAAGCCTCGATCCACTCTTTATATATCTCTCAGCCTTTCCTCGAATGATACAGTAAATGTAAAGGCACTAGACACAAGTATTTACAAGGTTCGACACCAAAGGCCTACATCTTTGCTAGGTTGGTTAATCACCCAAACATGGATTCTCCACTATAATCTTGCACAATTTCAATGGTCAATACAGAGTCACAATGTATCTCTCATGAGTCCCACAAGAGGGTCTTTATACTACTTCCCACAGTGTTACCAGAGTCCCACTGTCTTGCTCTAGAGTCACACTGAAGCCTTCTTTTCCTACCTGAGTCTCACAGGGGGCTTCTCCTGGCTCCTCGAGTCCCACAAGTAGCTCTTCCGCTTTAAGCTCTTCAGGAGTCTTCAACAGCCTTGGATATGGTCTATTGGCCTTGCTCACTACTTCTGATCACATGTGGTGAGCATGACTCCTCTTCTTTGATTAGGCTTTATCTCCTTCTTCTAAGGATGACCTGTCCTCTCTCTTCAAGAATCATTATGTGAAAATATGTTCTTATACTTGGTACACCCACTCAATCTTCTTGGACTTCTCAAGAACTGAATACTCAGGAAAATGATGTCTTTATCTTCAGTCTGGCTTTTGTCACTCTTCAAATCATCTTCATGCACTGAGTGCATGTCATCTCTGATTCTTCATGCACAGATTGCATGGATTCTCAATTATCTTCAAGAACTTTTTATCTTGGACAACTCAAATACACACACACTGATTTAAACTTTGTTTACATGTGCATGTGCATGCATACAACCATGCACTCCCCTTTCTCCTTCTTGTGGTGGTAAACCCACAAAGGGTGTAGTATCTTTTATCACACACACCTCCCTTCTTGAAATCATAATCTTTGTTCATTCTCAAACACACCAAAAATTGTGTTGTTCTTTAGTGTGAATTTCTTCTTATTTCATTCATCAGACACTTAACTTTTATTGCTTACACACACTTAAATGTATGTTATTCTTTGGTGTGATTATATTCTTCTTCTTCAATGTGTGCACACTCCACTTGTGGAAAAACTAAGGCATCGGCCTCTACACTTGTTAAGAAAACACAAGGCTACGACCTCTTTGATTTCTTTAGCACACACATGGCCCAAGTGTGTTCTTCACTATTCACACACAATGTGAAAGCCTAGGACTTGTTATTTCATTGCACACGCACACACAAATGTGTGTTGGCCTTCCTCTTCAATTTTCACACACAAGACTCGGGTTCTCCTTTTTATGTTTAGCACACACAAACTCAAGTGTTTTCTTCACATTTTTTGCACACTCACACAATGTGTGAATTCTACTCCACCCAAACACCATCAATAAAAGAGGGCACGCTTGGTAAGTGGCCACCTATTCTTTTCCCTACCATGCAAGTGCTTAGTGCATGCGACTCACATAGGGTGGCAACAGCCTTGGGTAGTTCAGGGAGCAACTACCACGAACGCGCAGGTGAAAAGGCACCTTCAACCACACAAGTGGCGCGTGGTAGCTCCCTCCTACCGTGCGAGTTCGTGGGCAGAGAGGTTGTCCAAGCTTCACATGCCTCAGCCTCTTTCTTCCGCGCAAGGGGAAGGGCTCAGAAGACTCTCCCTCAACTTCTTTCGCGTAGGGGTTGCGCGAAAGGAACTCTCAGAGAATCGGCTGGCTCTGGGCTTCTCTGTTGTGCAGTTGATGCGCGGAGGTGACTTCGCGAGGCAGGATGTTTCATGGGACTCAAGTTCTTCAGCAAGCATTCTTCAGGATTCGGGCTCTCTTTTTATAGGCAGAGAATGCCTCAGATCATCCACAAGATAAATCTTGAACCACCGAAATATTCGGTTCTTTGAAAATCATACAACAAGGATCAAGATACGGTTCAATCTCAGTTTTTCTTCTCTGTTCAATGTGGGAAAGATCATAGCACATGATATTCACGTGCATGCGTCTTCAAGTGCATGCATGGCTACTTCAAGACCGATCCATGCAAGGCATGAACCCACATGGCCTCGTCAACTCCGTTTGCCTCGACCATGACCGAATTCCTCATCTCGTTGCATGCATGCATATTTTAATGCATGTATGAGTTCATCATAGTGAAACGATCATCATGGCAGCTTCACCTTAGTCGGAAATGGTCGGGAGCTCCAAATCCATTTCACGGGGTGGTTCTGGTCTGCGGGAGGCATCGCGGGAGACGTCGGCTCGGCTGGAGGAAGAATATGACTCTTCGGCCATTAGATCAATGATTAAATGATCTCTGACGGCCAGGATTAGAACATCACACACAGGATGCATCGGACGACCGTGATTAGACACGGGATCAGATGAGCGGCCAGAATCTCTTCCGTAGAAAAAATCATCGTCCCACATTGAAACGGGGTTCATTTTATCCACACTTTAACAAACAACCGCTCCCTGCCTCACTCCGATTGAACTTCCCCCTACACGGTGTCTCCCCTCATAGTGTTCTCCCAGCGGGCGTGCTCTGTGCCCACTCTCTGCTCCAACGGGTGCGCTCCTAGCACCCACTATGTATCCTCCAGGCACACCCTTGGTTCCCACGCTGCGCCGGCTTGACCACTGCGTGGCTTCGGGCATATACACAGCCCAGCCGCTTTGGGCTGGCCACATGCAGATCCCCTTGGGCATGGTGACTTTTGTCCAACTTGTTCCTTGGGTTGAACCCTAGGGTTGGCCCAATAGTTGGATAATGTTTTGCTAAAGTATTGAGTTAGTACTTTGTATAAAAACAAAGTAACCAACTACAAAATGCGAAATGCCAAACCATTCCTTCTCCATTTTTCTTCATCTTCAAACATAATTCCTTTCTTTTTGAAATACCAACTTCCAAACTTCTTCAATTCAATCATTTTAAGAGCTCCATCTACATCTTCAACCATTTGTTTTGAATCAAATGTTTTTTTCAATGTTCTTCATTGATCCAATCAGAGATGAGGTTGGATCATCTTTAAATCCTCATGAACTAAAAGATAGTCCATGGTCTTCATTAAACCACTTCATCCACTTAGTAGATGTGGATGGATCATCCCTCTCTCCTCATGAATTGTGAAGACAATGCATGGATATCTAACATTGTTGTGACATTGTATCCTCTTGATACAAGTTCTTTGAACTTATGATCGGCTCAACAATCGTCATATTTTATGATGCTCAATCATCATTCTTCAAGTTTTGTAACATTGTATCACCTTGATACAATTAATAGAACATTAAGACCAGTTCAACAATCGTCAGAATTTTTATAGAGAATGTTTCAACCAGTATCTCCAATGTCACTTAGTGATTCTCCTAAGTAACATGCCTCTTAGTACCAGTGGTCATTCTCCAATCATCACCATCACCATCACTACCTTTATCACTCACATATTTATACTCCTTGTCATCCATTCAATCCATGACACCTCATTGACAACAACATACCTTATTGAAAAAAAATACAATACAGTGCACATCATCTTGTAAAAAACATGGGTACACATTTTTCAATTGAAATATTACAATTAAACCACTCTCCTGGCTTTTAATTTTCATTCTCTCTCGTATCTTGATCAAACCATTAAACCATTTTAATCATCCTTGTAATACACAAAAAAACATTAAAAATATCTAATATAATTATATAAACCGAAAATTTTTATGAAAGAAAACTGCTGAATTATTTTCGGGTAAACCTAAGGGGGTAAACAAAAGAAGAGGCAATGTTCTTCAATACGTGGATTTATTTTATTTTTTCCACCACCACCACCTATTATTGTTTAAAAATGTTGACATAAAAACATAAATATCTTCCATATAATGATATTTTATCTATTCATTTTCATGACATAAAATCCTATCTACATCCATCAAATGGGTTTTGAAATCGTCATTTATGTGTACGGTCGACTACCTTCTCGGAAAATGAAGTCGTTCATTTTTCAATTACCACCCCTCATGACTAGGTGTTATGATGTATCTAAACTATGTATATGATATTGATAATTATTATGTATATGGGTAAATTATATCACAGATATATATAATTTACATTCCAAGGGTGATAAGATATTGTCGCTCGTGAGTATGGAAGACTACTGCCTCATGAAGCGATGTTGTTTGTTCTCATTTTCGATCTACATATGGGATTATAAGGATAAATTTTTTAAATAAATATTATATACATTAAATAATATATATATAAATTAAATTTTTATAAATCTGAAAATATTATATATCATCTTATCTCATAAAATTTAACTATGTGAAAGATGATAACAACGTTTGTGTACATGTGGACCACCTTCCCTAGGAAGCAATGTGAATATTAATTCATAAAAAAACCACATCGATGTTATGAATATTTATATTTAATTAAATATTATGTTATTTATTATATTATTATAATTAATTAATCATAATATATTTTTTAATTCATTTCCATAATGATAATTGAAAAATGGAAACAATACTCAATTGTATATATGACCTACACTCTCCATGATTGTAACATACATTATTTCTCAAAGAACATATTAAGGATTGTTATTAAATGTATTATTTACCCTTAAATATTATATTTATTTCATTATTACTATTATAGAGATGGCGGATCCATGATCTGGGTAAAATGAACAAAAATTACAAATCAAGACATATCTGAAGAACAAAGCATTTATTTCTATAAATGAGACTATGACATGTAATTTTTAGTAATCAAATAAAAAAAGACATAAATAAATAATATATGGTACAATATATATAATAATGGTTATGTATAAGGTTTATAGTAACTTTATATTTATTATATATGAGGTTTTCACATGTTTGATAAATGTCAATACTTATGGAATGGAATTTCTGTCTCAATTTTCCTTCTTTGTGAAATATTATATGTTATACCACATTATTAATTTGAGATGTGTAAATAACAAACATTTTACATGTAATATAATGGAATAATTTATCGTCAATATATATTATGTTTCATTTTATTTTATTCCATCAAGGGTCTTATGATTCAAATTTAACAAAGTGCTAAAATATTTATGTATAATCTCATTGTTTATAAAGACTATTAACGAATGTGATTTAATTGATAAAAAATTATAATCCATAAATAGATAAACTAAGACATTATCTTATAAAATGGTTATTCATGATATTTTGATGTAAAATTACCATTTTCCAAGAATTTGGTACTATAAATATTTGAGAAACGTTTCTATGAATATCTATCAAATTTTCTCTCATTAGTCAGAAATATGTTTTCTTCCAAAACCATGTTCTCTAATAATATTACAAAAAACGTTTTTTTACAATTTTCAAAATTTATTAGTAATTAAATTTATTCCTATGTTTCAATTTTTTTTTTAAATTTTTAATGTAATCATCTTGTTGTTTTCCGAACAATGTAGGTTTGGATTTTACTAAAAAGTTGTAATGAATATTTATTTTCAATATGCAGTTCATGAATATTATTTGACACTATTATGACCATGAAATTCATTCAAGATTATATAAACTGTTACAAATTAAATTTAAAATAATATTTTTTCTTCAATATTTTGGAGATTTGTAATATATTAAAAAAATATTTCAATGTAAAAAAAAGATATGTTAAATGTTTTAATATAGTGTCATTCAAATTTCAAGGGATATTTTTGGAATAATGGTTTCATATAAAATCTTAATTTATATTTATAACATTAAATTTTCATATAATGTTATTTCAGAAATTTTTTATGAATATATTGTTTTAAAAAGTGATTTTCATAAAACAGTTCTCTTCCTCATGAAATATTATAAGTACTATATCTTGTAAAAAAATTATCCATTTTTGATGAAATAATATGTTTAAAAATATTTTTTATTGGGAAATGAACCAAGGATAGTAATACTATTTATTTTGTAAATGATTTATTTTTATGATGATAGAATGTTTATGTACCTTTTTTTAACCTTCATTAATCAATCCATAATAAAATATTTATGTAACCCTATTTCTTTCATGGTTTATGCTATAATAACATGTAATAATGATTATGAATTGTATATATTTTCCATAGTATATTTTATGAGAAATATTTATGCAACCCATTTCATTTCCTATGTTATGATATTTTGAATTTTTTATGATCTAATAGAACACATGTGTATTATTTTCATTATGTGATGGAAGTTGTGTTATAACACATGATGATGATATCATTTTCACTGAATATTGGTGGGACCTATATTTTCCTCAAATTCGTTCAGTAATGATTTGTATAAAATGAGATGGATAAGAATAGAATAAGAATTTGATGTAGTTCATTAAAGTAATTTATTTTACTATGAATGTATCGAGAGTGATCCTTGACTACTAAAATGATTTAGGGATTGAACCCATTTAACTATGAGAAAAGGGCTTCTACAGGTGATGGTAGTTTGTCTTACCTTGGATGTGTAGCCAGCAATGGATTTCATTCATATGTATTATTATAGAAACATGGATATTCAAGAATATATTTTCTATTATTATATATATTCCACAATTCTATTTCATGGGGGAATTTTTCCTCTCATTATATTTTTTATTTGATTTATATATGATTAATTTCTTATGAAAATAAAATATTTATTACATGAATCAATATATAAATCCTTGATATTCAAGGTATGATTTTTCATATATCATTTACTCATTCTCATACCCATTATTCTCAAATCATATGTATGTATTTACATTATTTACCAATAATAAGAATTTCTGTTCACCGTTTATTATGGTTACATTTTCCGGGTTATGTTGCATGGTTTTATGTAGGGTATGTCTATGAAGTGTAATAATTAAAAAGATCCATGTTGGAAATATTGAAGATCGTTCACCATATTAGTATATTGTGTTATATTATTCTAAACTAAATAAAATATCTTTTTCCTCGTCTGTTTTGTTGTGTAATATAATTAATATTCTTTTTAAAAGATGTATTAATCATGTATGAGAAGCCTGAGTCACTATTGTTGATATTAGAAGAAATTATTAGTAAACCATTGGAATCTAAGATAGTAAAAATTTTGGAAAATACCTATGGATATTTATAATGATATGTCTAGTTATATCTATAATTATAAGTTAATGGTTATGTCAAAGTATAGGATGATATCCATGAATTTTGGTAAAATATAGGGAATGTTGTTTCTACGAAATTTCATCCATGTTTAGATAGTACTAGTTGAGGTTTCTCTAGAATATAGGAAACTATGGATAATAAATATGAAAATTGTGTATTGATGTAGAATCAATAATCGCTTGGTTTATGACTAAAATCCTTATTGCACACCTGGTTTTTCACTCTTGGGGGATATTATTTGGAATTCCACAAACTAATTACAAACTATCATGAAGGATTTAAATAAATGATGATCATGTTTGAACATGTTTATCCACACACTTATGTATATATTAATAACGGTTTCATTATTTAGATATCCTGCAAGTTAATTTTCATGATGTTTTGGTTTTACACTCTTGTACTATTTCTCACTGTATGTTTTTTTGGATTTACTCAATGGTTGGAACCGGAAGGAATTGGGTTAACTTTGAATATGATGAGCAATATGGTCATAAGAAACCAAATGGTATTATTACTAGTGTTATGGGTGTTTTTATTTTTCCTAATATATTATCATAGATCATTATTAATGATTTGAAACATAATGATCTATCTGAATAACCATTGAAAAGAAGGATAGAGTTCCCTAGGATTTGAAGTAATAAAAAACATGGAGGAAAGAATATGCAGTTTCCTATATTCTAGGAACATGGGAAAAAAGTGAATGTATCGTATGTACATGATGATTTTTATGTGAGGAAAATTAAGACAGTAATAAAGCATTCATAAGGGAAAAATGAGACGTTCAGTTCAAAAAATGGATGTGAATACTGGTCTCAGATTGGTATCATAAACTGTTGAATGTTACTAATGTGGTAAATATGGTCACTATGAAATTTTATGTCTTAAGTGGAATTTTCCTGAAGAGAACTAGCCAGGTTTATGGAGTAACAGTTTTAATATTGATTATGAATTGACTATAAAATACATATGAATAGAAATGGGTATTAAACTATAAAATGAAGAATCCTAGTTAATTACATAACGTATAGTAGGAATGATCAATGTATTAATTTATTAAAATTCATGGATTTTGTTATATGAATCATGAAATGTATCAGTTTTGGTAGATATATGTTTTTCATTATGATTATGAAAAAATATGTAGAATATTTCAAATAAACTTGTAATGTGATTAATTATAAATGTATTATTTTTTGGAAAACACATGATTAAAGGAAGAAGAAAATTTATATGTCATTGATGTTGAGAATATGTAATTTAGTTTTGATAAAGAGATGAGTCATATAGATACTGTAAATTCTATAATGTTGATGAACTTATAATTGATAAAGGATTTGTTATAAAACATTGTATGTTATCAATGAAAGAGTTTATAAATTTTTTTCATTAAATGAATATATTCAATAATCTATAATTTCTTTATGAAATGTGTAAGCATTATGTTTTCAACAATTTTTTATGATAATCTCGGTTATTGGCTTATTTTAAAAGAATATATTATGGATTTATTCCCTTTATTTGGTATGTGACTATATAGAGATACTTTGTGATATATGGGCGAGTATTGTTCTGTTAATTTTAAGAGATTTCGTAACCTTATTTTTAAATATAAAAATTTGACAGGGTTATAAGAATAGAAATTTATTGAATGGTTTATGATGATGTTTAGAAGAGTTTTTTTTGATTTTATTGTATAAAAATATAAAATTTTTAAAAAATTTGATAACCAGTTCAAACGTTAATTTTAATTATATTTAGATGAAATGAATTATCATTATATTATATATCATATTTTGTTCTTCGTATATGAAAAAATAATCTCTTAGAGTTAGATATGATGTCAAAAATTTTCAAGGCCCAACCAAAAGATGAAATTGTTCCTATGAAATAAAATTATATAAAGTAAGTACCTTTTTATATGTTCTTTTTCTAGATACAAAAGAAATACACAATCATTATGAAAAATATCATTAAATACTATAAATTATGTTACTATATTTTTTGATGATATCAATGAAATTTTTAAACCATTTTGGTTTATAGATTTTTGGATGTTAACTTACACTTGACCGTGTTCTTTATCATTCTCATTCAGTATTTTTGTTCCTATTTTTTCTTAAATGTACAATTTTTCACTTCCAAACAATGTTCATATATTTTTAATCTTAGTATGTGTTATTCCATTTTTATTTCACAAGCCATTTTCTGTTGTTAAATAATATTTTTTAACCATTTTAGGTTGTGAGTTTCAATGATGTATTTCTAAAATGTTAAAAATTTGGAAACTAAGGATAATTTTAAGGGAAATATTCATATAAGAAGAGAAGAATATTAAACCCTGAGATTTTTTGAAATTTATATTTTTAAAAGAATTTAATATTTTTGATATTTTTCATTACTAACAAACTTTATTTCATCAAAATTACATAAAACACTGATTTTATCATGTGTTACACACAAAACTGAGTTTATAAGAATCGTGATATACTACTAAAATATTTTTATTTAATATGATTGTTATAAACACGTTATTTGAATAGTGGGTATGAATAGGGTTAAAAACTTTATGAAAATATATTGTTTAAAAATGATTATAAAATTAATTTTTTGACTAATAGTTTATTTTAAACCATGAAATACCTTTTAAAAATAAATATAATATTTTTTTTGAAAAAACATTTAATATGTGAAAAAATTCATTTAATCTCTATAAATAATATGAATAAATTTTAGTTAATGATTTTGATGAAATTTATTTGTTATAGATTCAATAAAATATTTAAATTCAAGTATTTTTCTAGATAATAGATATGAATACATCCAATATTAATTGTAAAATCAGAAAAAAAATATTTATTACAATTAAAGTGAAAAATCATTAAGCGCATGGTTAAACAAAGGAGATAAGGGCTAAAAATGACCTACATACTGTCCAAAAACACATTAAGTGGAAATATTTATAAATTTTCACTTATATGTTCATTAATAGGTCTATATTTATACATTATTAATGTAAATACCATTGGTATATATTTTTATTTCATGAAATAATAACTGTTCCACACACAACATTTTTAAATGTTCACTTCCAATCTATTCTTTTTCACACAAAAAACCCATTTTGTTGCATCCATGATGCTCCAAATGTCAAAAAACATTACATATCATAATCCATGATTGACTATTTTGTGATTAAATCCAATATAGGATGTCATTTGGTGAAATCCTAATGTGGTTATTCATAGAGGAGGTAACATTCCTCAATGAGTGCCTTTATTTTATTTCTTCCTCCGCCAACTTCAGTTATTATTTAATCATGATGATATAATAATCCAATTATATTATATATAATGATATGTCTATATGATAAGAAAATTATTTACCCCCATCTCTACTTCCATCAAATGGGAAATGAAACCAACATTCTTGTGACGTAGGAGTACCACCATGCGAACGTATTTCATTCGGATTTCCATTACCACATATCATGGTTGGGTAAGATGATAGATATAATATATATATATATATATATTATTATGATACTCGTAAAATTATTATACATATGAATTCATTATATCATATATAATTATTTTTGATTCCATTGCATATGTTATATGAGAACTTCACTTGTGTATATAGGGGACTATTGCCTCCTAAATCTATGTGATTGGTTTTCACTAATGATTTACATAAAGGATAATCAGTATAAAATTAAAAAATATTTTTTTTATATATTAAATAATGAATAAATTAACTAAATATTTTCCATTTTTAAAAATATAATATATCATTTTGTTCTATACATTTAAAATCATTGAAAGATTATAATGTCGTTCGTGTACTTGTGGACTACCGCATTCACGAAGAGATGTTACTTTATTTTCATTACCACGGCACACAAATTTTATGTATAATAATATTAGAAAAACTAATAAGGTATCTATGATATTTCGATCATACAGTAATCATATGATATTACTTACATCCTTACCAAAAGGATCATTGAAAAACCGAAACGTTTCATATGCGTACATACGACATACCATCTCTATGATTGTAATGCATTTTGTTTCAAAAAAACATATTTAAGGATAGTAATTTAAAGTATAACTTATGTATAAATATTTTAATGAAATCATGATACTAATTCTGGAGTTGATGTAACCATGATCGGTGTAAGAGGAACATAGATAAAAAATCAAAACATATACAAAAAACCATGAATTTATTACCTTGAACGAGACTTTAACAAAAATGTTAATAAATAGGTAATTAAAGGACACAATTAAATAATATATAGTATGGAATAAATAACTAATGTAATTTAATAGATTTTTAATATACTTTTAATTATTATACAATATTATTGAATGTTTATAAAATATATCAACACTTATAGTAAGGTATTTTTGTGTAAATTTATGCTAATTATGAAATATGTTATGTTATGAACCTATATTTTTTAGAGAGATGCATATAAATTACCTTCAAGTAGAAATATCATGATTTTAGTTATCATAATGGTATTTTAATATTCATTACATGTTATATCATCATAGGTCTTGTTATCCAAATTTCCCAAAGATGTAAGTATTTTTTGTTATATTATCACTATTTATTTTGTTTGTTTTTAATTATGTTTTTTGTTAAAAAATTTATTTTATCCATCTATATAATAAATAAATATTTCTGTATCCTCTATTTACTAATGGTGTTTTCATGTAATACAAACCTTTTTTAAATCTTTGGAATGTAATATAATTTAATATTTTTTCCAAAAATTCAAACTTTTCTTCACACTTAGGTCTGAAGTAAATTTTCTTCTGAAAACATGTTTTCTAACAATGCTATTAAAAATGATTTTAAAATTTTAAAATTGTTTATGATGAAAAATTTTACGACTTTTTTACTTTTTTATTTTTTTAATGTCACCCTCTTCTCCTTTCTAATTTTTATTTGTTTGGATTTTACAAAAAATGTGAAATGTATCCTTATTTTTTACATGCACTGTATGAAAATATTTTATTTCATTACATACCACAAAATTATTACAATATTCTCTTAAAAAGTATCAAATTAATTACCATGGAAAAAAATTTCTTTATTATTTGGGATATTTTTAGATTAAAAAAAATTTCCAAGTAAAAAATGGATTTTATTAATTCATAAAATATGTGTTTTAAAAGTGGAAGGAAATTTTTAAAATAAAATCTCATAAATGATTTGTAATTATTACATTATATGTATCAAAGTTTTTTTTAAAATAAATTTGTTTTTAAAATGTTTTACGAAATCTTAGATTCAAAAAGATATTTTCATGGAAATTTTATCTTCCCCAACAAATGTTTCAAGTGATTTACCTTTAAAATAATTATCTATCAAAGATGGAATATATTTATGTAAATTACCATTTTATAGTTATATTAAAATGGGTAATATTCCAATTATTTATCTAAATGTTTTATATTTTTTATTACAATATATTTATGAAACTCGTTTCTCATCAACATGTTCTCCCAAGATTTTTTTTATGAAATCCACATAATTTCATGAGTAATTTTATAATAAAATTCTGTAATGATTAAAAGTCGAAATATTTTCCCTTGGATAATATATGAATAGATGTTTATGAAAACCATTTCATGTCATATATCATGATATGTCAAACGATTAATGATCTTTTGAAACACATATTTATTATTTTTATTTTTCAAATGTTGTTATGTTAAAATCAATGATGATAGTTTTTTGTTATTACAAAATACGGATGGGACTTATTTTTCCATCTAATTAGTTATTTAAAATTCTGATTCTCATAATATAGACCAGACTAGAATTATGAGTGATCGTTGTTTAGTAAGGGATATTGTCTTCTATAATGGCCTTGGGAGTGAACCTCGACTACTTTGATGGTGTAGGAAGTGAACCCATTCTATTATGAGGACAATGTTTCAAATGTGTATGGATTTGTGTCTTGACCAGATGTTGTGGCCTCCCACAGGTTTCCATAATATGTCTCAGATATGATGCATGACTACTATGGAAAAAAATTATATAAATATATATATTACAAAATTCTATGTATTATGCCATTGTTTTTGGAATATTATACATTTTATTTGAATATATTATTTTAACTATCTTTGGAAAATCTAATATATATGTCATTATTGAATATTTTAGTCATTTTTATATAAGTTCGGATTGTCATAAGTTATTCTCAAGATCTCATAACTAAATGATCATGATATGTTTATATATTTCTCATGTTCACCCTTACTGATCTAATTATTTAATTATTTTTTATGATTCCAATCTTGGGTTATAATGATATGTTTTTATATTTTATATCTATGAAGATTAATAAATTGGAAAAAATTTATGGGAGATATTGAAAAACATTCACAAATTATAAAATTATGTTTCATGTTTCTAAAGGCAAAAAACAATTATTGTCCATAAGATAATGCATGTGTAATATAATTAATATTAATATAAATATATTTAATTTCCATCTATGAGAATCATGGGTTTTCTTGGTATCTATCTTGGAGTAATGTGAAAACAATTTTTCGGAATGTTTCTAGAGACCATCAAATTTATTTTAGGTTGTCAACTTTCTATGTTTGTGGATGAGTAACCTGATATTTTTTATATTGATTTTTATGGGATACATCTCCAAGGAAAGGTCAATAGTTTTATTAATATACTCTTATGGATGATTCCCATATATTTACAATATTATCATATAGTGTCTTATATGTTAAAAGAGTTTAATGTTTATCTTATGGATATTGAGGCCAAAAGATTTATTTGTCCTAGCATATCAACATAGGCTTTTCTAGTTAATTTTTAAAGAAGGAAGATGAAATCATCTGTCATTATTTTTTACTAATTTTTTATCATCTAACTATTAATAACAACTATATATTACCTAGTATTGATGATATGTTCGAAAAACTATGGAGGATACTGATGGTAATTTACTATTGATCTTCAATCTAGGTATCATAATTTGTGTTTTGAGAAGTTCATATTTCTAAAACAACATCCAATTGTATAAACATTCTGATTATTTGGTTATTCCATTCAGTTTTACTAATGATCATGTAGAGTCTATGGGTTTCATGAACAATATCTTTCATAAGTCATTGTACACTTTTTTGGTTATTTTTTGGATAATAGTTTGGTATATTTTACATATATGAATGAACACAAGGGCCATCTATATAACATTCTCAGAACACCAATGGGCCTCTTTCTGTAATGGATTATTAATAAAATTGTGTTTTTGATCAAATATGTATAGTATATGGGTAATTTCATGTCTGATAGGGTAATCTATGTGAATCGTAGTAGGATAAAAGTGGTGATGTCTTTGTATAACCCAAATATGTGTTTGAGATTTAGAGATTCTTGGCCAACCTATTTATTATATATTTTGTGCTCTATATTTATCCAAGATCACATCTCTGTTGACTGTGTTAACCTATATGGGTGTTAAAATCGAATAAAATAACATGTTCCAAAGGTCATTATTGGTACCTATAGTGATATCAACTTTAGATGTATTGTATATTCTATTAGAACCTATTTTTTTATTTGATGTTTTCAATGATGGCTCATGTATAAGATTATAATTCATTATGATGGAATTGAAATAAGTGGTGGCCATTGCCTCTTAACATTTTCCTCATCAAGATAAGAATTATTAGACACATGATATCATGTTTGTTACAGAGATTCATGCAATCAAGTCATATCATTACTAACATTTCAGTGATAGATTTACTATGTATTCTGATCATAAGATACAGATGTATGAACCTTGAGATAATTGAATGTTCTGTAATCATTCTACATTTAAAATCATTATTATTTTTATATTTATATTTCATACAATCATATAAAAGAAAATGTGTTTATCGATGCGATGAGAAGGATTTTATCGACATAATCCTTGAAGGGGATAGTGGATGAATAGTTCTTGAAAAATGGGATTACTAAGATGGGATTAAAAGTGTAATTAACTGGTCGGTTGGTGTTTCAAGTTTTTTAGATATTTATTTATGATTTTATAATTATATTTGTGTTGAGAGAAAAATATTTTTATGGTTTTAATAAAAAATATATATTGGGGAGAACTCAATAGACTAGTTTCAGTCCAATGATGGTGTAATGATATTCAAATATTGATTGGGAATTCCTATATTTCTAAGGTAAAATATAATATATAGTGTATATTGTTCTAGTTGGTCCCTGTATTATGGGTCTACCAATATTTATCAGGATTTGAAACATAGTTATTTGTAATAAGGGATGAAGAGGTTTATTACTAACTTTGTTTCATGATATCGTACTTACTATATGATTAATGTGGAGATCCCAAGACCTGCCAAATTTTTTTGTTACTATAGAAGTGGGATATAATGTCAATGGGCTTAATTTTATGTTTTCCAACTACTAATATTTAGAGGGAATTTATTTTGTTGACCAATGAATTACTTACGGAATCAGACCATTTCTATGTTATTAGGGAGACAAAAATGGTTGAAGATCATGGTTACATGTTTGTTAGAGAGATAATGAATATAACTAGAAGGTTTTTGAAATCTGATTCTAATAGATATCCACACATTACATCCATTTTTGGGAAAGAATTCCAAGATTTCATGTTTACATAAAGGAATTTATGAGAGATTTATAAGCTTCAAATGGAAGGGAAGCCTGAATTTTATATCTAGGTTCTTGAGGAAATTAGTTGGGTGTGAATTCTTGATTTTGTTGGTTCATGTGAAAAAAATCTGCATTTCATCATGTTTTCATATAAAACTAGATATCAGTGCTTTATTAATGTTGTGCCTTTTGATGTTTTTTATAAGTTTCCATAATTATTTTATTAATATTGGAATGAATTGTGAGAATTGTGTTTTCTGAAAATGAAATCTCTTACTTAGATTATAAAAATATATAATTTATTCTAAATAGGTTAGTGACAACACAATGTTTCTAAAAATCCAATACGGTCCACATTCTTTTACAATTTGAGTTTTTTATGTGATATAGATTTCCACAGGTTATCAACTCTTTTGGTACATCATTGTTAAGTTAAGATGGGTATGTTCACAATGTTTGTGGTCCCTTTCGATATCATCAAATGATATAGAAATGTTTCTCATCATTTAGAAATTCCATATAAATATTTCTACAATCTTAACATTACTCATGTCTCATGATTTAAGATGTTTTTCCCAGATCCATCCAATGTTGTTGAATTGGGGGATGTCGATCCTGAGGTCAAGACCACAATGACCTCACAACTAGTCACGATTATTTATATCTAGGATAAGAGACTTCATAAAAAATCATTTCATCCGTGTGTTGTGGTACTGTATATGTGAAAACTGTGATATTTCGTAGTGAGAATCATGTATGATTCAAAATTACCCATCTATTTATTTCCAGAATAGAAGCGTGATCTATTTATAATATATATTGATTCATGGTGGGTGGAGTTGTTATCCATAGTTGGTATCATTTATGTTCTATTTTTTGTAATGTATATATATATATATATATTGTTAATAAAATATTTTAGAAATATGATTCATGAAATTTTGGTTTTGGGGGAAATAGAACATGCACACAGTTTATTAATTGTTAGGAGTAACTATACATTAATTTTTTGATATTTATTTCATGGTGCTAGTATCTATTTTTATGAATTGAACATGTTTTTTCTGACTATATGAGTCACCAGGAAAATATGGTGAATGAACAGGTTTTATCCACAAGGTATCACATGGATTTGATATGGATTTTCTTATTGAGTGACAATTTTTAGATAACCAAGTTCTTTATTTATCATAGGGAAGTATATACCACATAGTTTTTATAATAGTGTAGACCATGAGGTTTATTAAAAATTTAAAATTTCCATAAAACATTTAATTTTTAATTCAATAATCCATATAATCCATAATTAGATTGACCCTTCAACTCCATGAGTGTCAAAATGGTTCGTCCCTTTTTTATTCAGTTCTTCTAATTCATTCATGGTGTATCTTATTGTGGCGAGTATATCTTTCCACCAAATATATTCTCTTATTTCTATATTTCCCTTTTATAACACTTACAATTGTTTTGTTAGATCACCATTGAGTGATAAGTTTTTTTCTTGTGTTTTTTATAGAGAACTACTTATTTTGTTGGATTGTTGATAATTATTATTACAACATGTACATTCTAATCTCAATTTTGAATGTGACATGTTTTCCTCCATTATAAATTTATTTATCTCTATATAATGGTTCTAGATCAATATATAATTCATATTCTTACAAATTCTATTAATTTAGTTTATAAAGATGAATTATTTCATATCATTGAAATTTTTATTATAAAAATTAAACATGGGTACCTTGTTATGGCGTTTAAAAAAAATTGATTAAAAATATTATTTTTCAATTCACATGTTTTATAAAATGAATCAAGGATTATTTTGACTAATAATGGATTTGATAAAATTGATAAGTAATTATTCTATTTTTAATTTTTTATAACCTTTTTTCATTCGTTAATTATATTTTCAAAAACAACCTATTACATGAAAACCATAGGTGTGTCAAGTTATAGAAATGTAAATACCATAGTATTTATGGTACACCATGGGATTATATATCCATATTTTTTTTGGATGGTTTTAGACAGCCTTGATACTAACAGTCTATTAACGCACTCAGTATTGTATGGAATCTTGTCAAACAATAATAGTTCTCCTTGATGATTCTCAGAATTCATTACTATTTAACAGTACCACCATAGGATTGGTTTCATATATGATGTTAGTTTTCCATTTTTTTATTGCACATATGTTTTACATAATGTCATACCATTGTTGATTTTGATCATTTACTTTTATTTATCTGTTTTGTATAATTTATTATTTGTTTTTTTATGAACTCAACAAATTTTGAATGGAATACAAAATGATTATTTATGTAAAATGATTTTAAAACTAAATAATTTATGAAATTTTATTAATTTATAATCTATACCAAATTCTTCAATGGTGATTGGAAATTTATATATTTTTCATGGTTCATATTGGATATTTTCCACACACACTGCATAGTCATTTGGGTGTATTTGGATCTGTTTTTTAGGATATAAGTTAAGGAAAGGGAATCATGTAGCTCCCCATCATCGCTTTGTTGATGTCTTCTTCATAAAGAGCTATAATGATTGTGAAAGTCAGTTATATAGAGATTATTCTCTGGTGTTATTTTTTTACTTCTAGGATAATAATTTAGGATTTTTTTGAATTCCTCATAGTTGAATATATATTCTTCTATTATATAATGTGATTGTAAATTTTATTTCTATTATACATGATATATTTTTTGGTTTCGTTGTTGACCCCCACCATGAAGGTCATCCATCATTGGTGATGTGTCATTTTAACTCTTGGTTAACCATATGATTGTTCCCCAAATGGTTGATATTATAGTTAAAAATTACAAGTGTTTTCAAGGGGATTTTTTATTATTATAAAAATTACACTTGTGACATGATTTGGCCATATAGATATACAAACTATTAACTAACCATGTAGTAGCATCATCAATTTAAAATAATGAGTGCATGGTTACCTTATAATCGTCTCACAATGAGACAAACCATGAAAAAAACGTGTGAAATACTATGAACTAACACATTTCCTACTGATAGTCTTCTAGAATACTCACATAGTTAGATAAAAAATGCTCTAACCATGAAAATATCAACTTGAACCAATATATCCATATCACAGGGATACAACATTGTTACTACTAACCATGCACTAACTGTGAACCTAACATGTTTCCTCTAAAACATAAAGTTTTTGCCCCTAATTCTTGAAGGCCATTAGAAAGTCAAAATATATAAACTAGTACCAAAATAAAAAATATATATGACCCAAATGGAATAAAAGTATAATTGGGAACAAAACTGGGTTGTCTAAGCAATTCTCCTATTATATATTTCAATAAGGTGTTGAGTAGAGTTATAAATGACCAGAGGAGTCATGGTACATTTTTATTTTTAACAAAAAAACATTGGTTCATTTTTAGAAAGAATTTATAGAAAATCATGTGGTAGATACATCTTCTGGGAAACTAGAGAACAATGTTACCAAAGAATAGCGTCAATGTTCAATAATCAATGCTCAATCCATATAAAAATATTTGGACCTCAACCATTTGTCCATATAGTTTCTCTAAAAACATTAGTGGATAGAAAAAAACTGCTCAATCTATTCAAATCCATACAATAACAAATAGATTCATATTTCTTGGTTACAACATTCTTACTACTAATTGTGCAAACACTATTATCCTATATTGTTTACCCAAAACTCCAAATTCATGATCCATGATCCCAAAAATCCATTATGATGTAAAAATATATATACTACTCTATAAATAAATCAGACCTATGACATGGATGTCACCAAGAATATTCCCACTATAAAAAATTTCCCCCAAAAAATCACATAAAATTCTAGACTGTCAAAAATAGAAGGAAACTACTGCATCATCAATTATTCCTAATCCAATGTTTCATGGATGTCTAATATGAACTAAAAAAATACATATGCTAATAAAATTTTGGTATTATGTAACACCATATACAGGTGATTCAAAAATAGGTCTGGTTTCTTATCAATTGATGTGTTTGGATTAAGATCAATATCCAATAATTCAATGGTAAGGGAAGAATCCATGTGATGCCTTTTCAATTGGAAAACATAAAACATTTAGTGAGTCTATGTTAAGATATAAAACTAGTCCACATGATAATACACATTTCAAATTCATTCCAAAACATCAAAAGGGACCAAAACCATAGTGATAAATTACCCTTCTTACAAAAATGATGACTTACAATATTAGTTTAAAACATGTGGTGAAAAATCACCACCTCCAAATTTGAATTGGTGACAATGATTTCCACTATATAATTTATAGAAACATTGAGCTATCTATAACCACTTTGGGATCACATATACATTTCTATATATTCTCTTGAATAAGAATTTTTCAATCAAATAATCCTTCTCATAACACCTCCCAATATAATGGAGATATATAAGGATTACCACATGATTCTTAAAAAGGTGACATCTCAATTGAATCCTGATAACTATTTTTATAATAAATCATTTCCAATGGAATATTATTTAGCAAGGAATAACCAAAATAAATAATTCATTCACAAAGAATAACCTCAGGAATGTGAATGGATCACTCAATTTTTCCATCCATAATTTGGTGATACACTGTGATTAACATCAATTGAGTCCCATATCCTATTGAAAACCCATCCAAAACCTAAATGAAGACTATTGATCCTTATATAAAGAATATGAATAGGGAAATACAAAGTGTTTCATGATATCATGATCATATATGCTCCTGAACTCTTCTACATTCAATAACTCTATAATAATATGTAAATGAGATTAATCTGTAATTAAATCCATGATCACCCAAATATTATACATCCCATTAGGATTCCATAGTAATAAAACAATAAAATCAATGGATATCACATCCCACATCCACATATGATTTGGTAATGATTGTAACAAATTGAAATATTTAATGTTATCCACCTTAATTTTCATCAATGTAAGGCTTGATGACACAAATTATTCAATCGAAAACCTTATCCCTGAACACCAATATCGATAATAAAAATCCAGGTATATCATGGTATATTCATGCTCCATTGATCAACAAGAATAATATTGGTTTTTGATCAAATACTATGATAAATTTGCATAAATGAACCATATTCCATTGAAATTCACAACACCACTATGATACAATGATTATTTACTGAAACTATCCAAACATAAATTACTGTACTAAAACACAGGGAATATATATCTATATATTACCCAATAAAAATATAATCAACGATTATAAAATTAGATTTCACACAAGATAAAAACAGTTACACATAAACACTTATACTTCTGATGTCATATCAACAAGTAAACTTGTTAAGGATCAATCACTCATTGATTCCATTAATTTTTGAGTTAATTACTCTATGCTCTGTATATCGGTGACCAGATTTTCATTCCATGTTGTTTATGAAATTTCCATATCAAAAATTTGATGATATACAACCCATCATCTCTATCTTATATAAAAGTATCTTGGGTTGAAAATATAGTTCAAACTATTATGATATGAATACACATTAATCCACCCACAAAATAAAAATTGGAACCAATTATTTAGAGAGTGAATTAATATCGGAAACTAAATATCATGGTTGGGATAATTATTCACATTAGGATACATATTGTGAGAGATATGGGAAACCACCTACATCCACCACATTAGAATAAATCCTAAACCCATACCTGAAGCATCATCTAAAAAATCATAAACAAAACCTTATTTGGAATGTGTCAGTACTTGAAATCATGTTAATATAACCATCAGATCCTCATGAAATATTTAGAAATTATCATTCCATTTGAATTAAATCACTCATGGATTAACTATGTTCTCATAGATATAAGATTTGAAAAATCATGAAATGCACCTATAATAACAATATATGTCCAAGAAGCTCAAAATCTGTTATACGTTTTTTGGATTCATCCAATGATATCCTCAATTCACTATTTATAGGATTCACTGAGATTCCCATATCATATAGGTGATGACCTAGAAACTACCATTCCTGAATCCAAAATTAAAATTTTAAATATTACAGTACATTTTATATTCCACTATTCTTCTGTTAATAATATATAGATGATAGATGTTCTCTTATATTTATTTAGAATACCCCCAAATATAAATCATAAAAATATCCAAAAATGTGTCCAATAACTAATGCAATAACTGATTCATAAAAGCCCTAATCAATAAATGAGAATTAATTATACTAATTGGAATTTCAAAATAATCATAATATCCAGAACTATTCTTGAATTATATTTTAAAAATATCATCATCTCAAACTAATATATATTTATACCTTTATTAAGGATAAATATTAAAAATACATTTTCCCCCATGAATTGGTTAAATAGAACATCAATAATAGTTAAAGTAAAATTTTATTAAAATTTAAGTGATTAAGATTTCAGTAGTAAACATCAACATGGAGGCTTCCAATCACCTAATTTTCAAATAAAATTTTTGAATCCCAACATGACATGCATGGAAGAGTAAATCCTATTGTATTAAGATCCTCTATCTACATCATATAATTGTTCACCTCGTTAATTTATATATGATAATATTATAAATTTTCATTGAAATATTCATAGATTCATGTAAATAGAATATGTGACCTCTCTTTAGGGTGTTAAACTAGAAAATTAACTTGAAAAAGCTCATGGCTATCATCCACCATAATAGAAGGAAAGATACATAATAAATGGTAAAAAGAGTAACACTCTGACCCCATATGCTTTGATCTGGTGAATTATATTATTAAATTAGAATGATTACATAGAACCAAATACCTAAGGACCAATCAATTTGGAAATAAAAAAAATTTATTACTTAATCAAACATTATATTAAAATCAAAAACATAATATGAAACAATGATAATTATTTGATAATTCCATTTTTATCTTAGTTTAACCCTTCATATATATCATTAAACACTTAATTGTATCCGAGGGAAATAAAACATAATAAATGGGTGACATCTAATGATTCTTAAGAGTAAAAATATAGTGGAACCTATCGTAGATAAGCATAAACATTCAGTGTAAGTAGAATAATAAATACACAACCATTTTAAACCAAATCATGAACATAAAATGGATGAAATAAATCAAATAATGTTATTTAAACATTCACATGGATATTCTATAAGGTAAATAATCTTGCGCAATATCATTAACTGATCTCATTAATATGGAATGATTAATTCCAATCATCATAACTGCACTATGAAGGCCTCATTCCCTAACCATACATATGTGGGTAAGGCGTTAGTCAAAACCCAAACTAGTTTGTCTCATGAGAAAAACGATTATATCTAGGGGATTTTATTTACCAGTCATCAACTCATAGAAATTTAATTAATCTATTCCTAAACCATCACTTAACAATTCAAATGCATTACTCATATGAAATGGTTGAAGCATTTTTTTTAAAGGTTGGGGCCGAAACCTCTATTTATTATTAAAACAAAGACCTCTTTATACTGGGTAGAGGGTGACCCATTACATAGCCTGAAGTCCCAAGGACAAATGGCCTGTAAAAAGGGCTAAAATTCCCATTTTTTGGCCCAAAGAACCCCCTAGTGAACAGTATAGCTAAAGTACCCGCAGAGCTACAGTACCTGCTACAGTACTCGCCACCGCTACAGTACCTGCTACAGCCCTCCGCCACTACAGTCCTGCATCTGCTACAGTCGCCGCTGCTACAGTACTGCTATAGTGCCCTACTACAATACTGCTACAGTGCCCTACTACAGTACTCGGGAATTCTCCCCTACCTTGATTTGATCCTGGGTCTCTTGGATGCCAAGCAGGAGCCTAAACCACTTGGGTACTGGCTTGTTGGCCTGAAATTGGTGAAGCATGGCCAACATATAGATTCATATTAAAAAAACTCCATAATTTTAATACATTAACCATAAACTATTAATGGTATAGAAATTTCATATCCACAGACAAACATATCCTAAACCCTTCAATAAAATATGGAATATTTTATTATATGTAATCACGATTATTTAATCAAAAAAATTTACAATGGATGTTGACATAGATGAACATAAACTAATAAAATTATTAATAACATCTTGAGAAAAATAAATCTTTTTAATTGTCATTATTTTAAATGTGGCAAGGAATTTTCATAGAATAATATTTTAGTGAAAAGAATATTCTAATCTTGATATAGAAGCTTCACTCATACCGTATATGTTAAAAAAACATTCTTTATTGTTTTTGAAAAGGTAATAAAGTACATGGTATGTAAAATGATTGAATGATTCATTTTAAAACATTTTACGATAAGTCAAAAAGACAAAAATGGACTTAAAAAAACTATCAACGAATAGTTGTAATATTTAAATATACATTTATATGAAACATGGACATGGAAGTTAAATATTTTCCATGAGATACTTATGTATAAATAACCCATTATAATAATGAAATTGTGAAATTAATATTTATATAAAACCTTAAAAACATTCTTTTTGAAAACATTTTGGTGAATTTGAAAAAATGATCTTTATAATCCTTTATACACTTATAAATAAATATGTGTGATAATATCAAGAATATTTAAATAGAGAAAGTTTAATTCTATAAACATTCAAAGCGACCCATACCACAGTGATCATTTATATTATGAAAACAATGAAAAATTAATGTTTATAAAAAAATAAAATTACATGATAATAAATTTAATAATTATATAATAAGTCAAAGGGGTTATAAATTAACATAATAAAAATTTTGGGTGTATGAAATCAAACTATTAATCAATGAAAGGATATTGAGATGAATTCCATTATAAATATTTCACCATTAGAGTGTGGATAAATCAATGACCTAATTTTGTGTAAAAATTATAAACCCACCCAATATAAGTGTATATTCATTGTAAAATCATAATATGTCCATAAAAATATTATTGAAGGAACATAACAAATGACATATATGTTTAACTAAATGAATGGAAATTGTGTCAACATATACCTTACCTCGTGTCTTCTATTGGGTTCACATCTTTTAAATCTCATGTATAGTGGGTCTAAACATGTCATTAAATTATTCCATAAATATAACTATATTTATAAAATCATATATGATTTGTTATGACTCCATATTACCCATTTACTAACATGTCCATGTCAAAACAACATTTTGGGTAATAGCTGATTTGTTTATTATACATGTATTGACTTCCGATTCTTGAATAGATTAGATACATCAAGATTTACATACATTAAAAATGTAAAAAATATTTTATATACAATATATGTTAAGTATATAAAAAGATATAATTTTTATAAATATAAAATGTGAAAAACCATGGAGACGATAGACTGTATGTTTACATGATCTATTTTTCTATTTTCTAATCATATTAAATAGAAGAAAGTACATAAAATATATGTATATATATATTATAAGAGAAATATTATTTAATATTTTCATAATTATTATATATTTATATTTTTATAATCGCTCTTTAATGGTTGGTGAGGAGGATGAATATCTTCGCATCATGGAGATGGTTGGTCGTACGTATGCATGAGCGATGATATCATTACATTAATTGTAATGGGGTAGAAAAGGATAATATTTTATTAATTTAAAATAAATATAATTTCATATAAATTAAATTTATCGATCATATGAATCATTTTTCCATCAAAATATTTAGTTACAAGAAACAAATTACACCACAACATGGAGAGGGTATGTCAGACGTATGCACACATGGTGAATGTGTTTTCTGTAGGGTAGATAAAAGGAAGAATATAGTGGTACCATTATCATAATAAAACTTCTTAATATTGATGATTTGAGATTTATTACTTTATTATAAAAACAACATAGTATGTGATATTTGAATAAGAAAATAACTCTGAAGGAGTTGGTAAAACAATTATCTCTTCTATGAGTATCTCCTTTTTATTTTTAACAAAAGCACACATTACGTTGACTTTATTCCCAATGTATGGACTCTAGGATGATTAGAAAATTAAGTAGGGGAAATGGAATAGGTTTCCTGACCCAAATAGATTTATAAGAGTTAATAAAAGTGAATGAGAGGTTCCCTTTTATAAGAGTTGGAAGGTGCACTATTTTAGATTCAAAAACTATTAATTTAATAGAAATTTATTATCGATCTCAAATATAACCTAACTGAGTTATTTAGATGATATTATTAAGACAGTCTCAAATCCACTAAAATAATTATATTTAGAAAATTTTATTTAATATAATTAATCTTATATTTTGACATTAACCCTTAGTTAAACATTTTAACTCTTACTATGAGAACATGTTTTTTTAAACAATAGGGTTTATATAGTTACGATAAATTTCCAAACTATCCAAAATTAGTTCATTTATGAAATATTTAATATTATCCATGTTATTTGGCAAAATTCAGGATTTTTATGATTTTTCAAAAATTTAACAATAGTTATTTATTTTAAAGAATTATTTATGTCAATTTTGAAACTAATAATTAAATTTTTTTCAAAAATTTCATTCCAACATGATAACATCAAAAAAATACATCTAATATACCACTATCATTTCTAAGTTATCAATTAAAATCATTAAAATCATTTATTATGTTAAATTATATTTATTTTCATATTTTTAATATCATTTATTTGATATCTCAATTAATGAAAAAATTATTGCAACATTATTATAAAATGAAATTATTAAAAAAAATTCTCTAAAAACAAGAAATAAATTAGGAAGATGAAGATAAATTTTTCATATTTAACATGAATATCTATAGTAAAATTTAACTTTTTTATTATTCTATATTAAAATTTATTTAGTTATTAAAATTTTGAATGTGAATTATTATACTTAAAATTAAATAAAATATAATAAATGTCTTATTCTTACCTATGGGGATTAAAAATTTATAATTTAAGCCTAATATTTATATTGGTCAAAAAAAGATTATATAATGAAATTAGGACAATTTTTTCATTAATTATTAACTATTATGATATTATTTTATCCTTTAATTAGACGATGAACCCATAACCATAGTAAATAAAAAATTTACTAAATATAATATTCATGAAAAAAGATGACCTAATTAGATAAAAAATTTCATAATAATTACACTAATGTATGTCAATTTTTTAAAATTTAACTCAATGAAATCAGAAAAATATATTTAATGATAAACCGACTGATGTGGTTAGAAGGTGGGTAAAAGAGATGTTCAAAAGTTCAATAAATTTTTATATTTAATTATATTATAAAAATAGTTTCAACGACAAAATACTTTCAATATATGTATTATTTATATATTTCTTCTTTAAAATCAATTTAATGTAAAATAATTCGTGAAATGAAAAAGTCATTTTTTTAATAACAATTATGTATTTTTACTATTCATAATAAATAGAATATTTTTAGAAAAATAAAAAAATTTCACCCAAGTATAATATTAATATTCTGAATTAATAAATGATGTTTTATTTATAAAATGTTTATAAAATACACAAAATTTAATTTTAAAATAGGATAACCTTTAAATCATTCTAAAATTATCCTTTAGAGAAATAGTGTTTTTATACATAAAATATGATTTTTTATTATATATTATATATTAAACTTATAAGGTGGATGTCAAAATTATAATAAATATAAATATATTTCATATAGTGGATAATAATATTCATAACGGTTATTTTAATGGGTAATTTAGTATATCATTGTACGTGCGAACTCACATTTGTGTATAATGAATGCTATAGAAAAATGTGTTTTTAAAGAAAAGACTTACTATAACATAATGGGGTGTTAACTTCTTCAATTTTTCATAAAATTTCATCCCCTCAATTTCTTCTTTATATCAATATTTTGATATTTCAAAATAATATTATTAATAAACCCACATCAGAAATAGAGTTAATAACACATATTCATCATATGTATGAAAGGGAAATGTGAAGATCGCCAAAAAAATTTGATTTATAATAAGAAATCATTTGTTGAATGTAGATATATGAATTTTAATGGGGACTAGAAATATTTGTATTGAGTGATTGAGATCGTCAATAACACACAAGTGAATGATCAATGGGAAATTAAGAGTCTCAATTCCATAAATCTAGGATGTTTTAAAATATAAATTTTTCAACAAAAATTAATATTTATTTTTGGATCTTTTCTAAGAGTAAAGGAATCCATTCACTCTATAATAATTTATGGATATATAATTACTTCATATGTTATTGTAAACACATTTCATTTTTATTGAAATTCCACATCGGAAAAGTGATTCATGAGACATCGATTTTAAAATATATGAAGGGAAGTACAAAGGTCACTGATGATAAGACGTACTAAGGTTTTATAATGGCACACATGGACATAGAAGATAAATCTAAACATTATGTTCTGATGGTTATTGATAGAGATCATAATTAAGAGAATGTTAGTAATCACCAATCTAGAAGTCGGTGATAATCCAAGGGACCATTTTATTAATACATAAATAATGTAATTGAATTCATTTTTCGTTTTATAATCATTACACTAGATTTTAAGGATTTGTTTACTTTATAGTTTATGTAAATAATAAAACATATATATTTACTTAACAAGTAATATTTCCTCCTCTAATCAATTTCTACAGAAAATCCTTCTTCTTTTCGAATCGATGACTATTATAGATGAATTTTTTATACATGAAGAACTAGATTCCCCTTTTAGAGAATCACATAATCAAAAATATATTAACCATCTATTACTACTCTCATTAATCATTCATAAAAACAACGTCAGTACAAGATAATATAATTCTCATGAAAAATTTCCAATATTTGATAGTGGAATCAAGTAGATAAACATAGATCACACAGTAAATAACTATGATTCTTCAAAATTATTCTATAATAAGTTTGAAATAAAAAATTCAGATGTATTAGATCACGTAGTATTCTAACCAATAATTTTTAATGTCTCGTACCAAATATAATTGTCTAAATATCATAATATCTATGTTTTTCTAACCATTACCATAAATAACATGAATCACAATAAGTACACAAGAAAATCATATTTGACACTAAAATATAATTGATACTTTATTTAATAAAATATTCTATTTACCTTAATCAGATGTATTCAAAAATGGTGATTGTCTTTTGGGATAACATTAATTACTAATCATCCTATTTATTTCCAAGTCCCTAAATAATCTATTTGAAAGAACAAATGTTACATAATTATGAAAAATAACCATTATCAGTAAGATAAAATAAATAAGGATAATCAGGACTTCACGTAGGCTAGTGGTAGGTGTTTCAAACTTGTCTCTCATTGGTTGTGGGTTCATGACCTAAAACCATTCCAAACATGACGAGATGTTACTTTTCTTGTGGGTTGTCTATTTTTTTCACGACTGCCTCCCACCAAAGATGCCCCTCCTGAGCTAACAATGGTGGAAGAGAGATAATGACCCCCAAGTTCCACCTCCAGTAGGCCCCAGAGTGGGGACTCGCACCAAGGGTATGAGTTTTTCACAAATATGTGAGGCATTACACTTTTTATTAATTTATGTTCAGTAAATTGGATGAGTCAAACACCAAAAAGAAGAAAAGGAACAAGTATAGAAATAGATCCAAACCAATCCCATATGCATGCTTTATACAATAGTGAAACAAACGTAGAAATACAGAAAAGCTCCAAGTACTGTACCAAAAAAGTAATGAAAAACAACAACAACAAATAGCTGCAACTCCCCCTGCCTGACTAGTAAGGTCCCACACAGTCCCTGTAGTCCTCCTGAAAACCTGAAAGCAATCATAACATGAGCATACAATTATACTCAGTAGGGAAACCTAAAGCTCTCATGCACAAGTTGGGAGACATCCTAATGCCTCGTAAGAAAACAGAATAACCAAAACCTAGAAAGGAATATATACATCCAGCCACACCAGTCACACTCACCAAGTAACAAAATCCAATAGAGTATAGTAGTAATGTTATCAAAGTATTGGTAACACGCACCACTTTCCCTCTGGTTATTAAAGACATCCTACGCATCGAACCAATCCCACTATTTTCATCACAGTCCGACTGCCACACCCCGCACGGAGACACCTGGGTCATATCCTCAGGCAGTCCCACTGCAAATAGCACCTGCAAACACCTGGACCTCAACCACTATCCCGCACGTAGACACCTAGGCTCGAAGATCTACTACCACGCCGGATGACACCTGGGCCTCATCCCGAAAACACTTGGGAAACCATCTTCCCGCACACACCTAGGCCAACAACCACACTACCCAGCCCGAATGTTCTGGGGCTAATAATGGACTTCAGGCCATCACATCCTGCCCGAAGATACTTGGGATATCTGGGAAAGGAGCAAAAAGTCTCTAATAACCAGCCACTAATCAAAGTGTTGGAAAAAAACACCTCCCCCATGAAATGGGTGTGTTCGACACTAAGTTCTCATCTTTGGTGGGGTTCATAATGAAACAAAAAATGTACAGATTTATATATGTATAACAACCACTCATCCCATCATAAGTCATATACACAAAGATCTGAGCATGTGCCTTGGAACTGCTTCATCGAGAGTGTGCACACAATAATCAATCCCAAAACCCCATTTAATATTTTCATGTTTCAACAGCTTTAGTTATCAGTTTCTTAACTACCTGGAAACTATCAATAACCAAATTGGATCAAGCGTTCATAAAATATTTCTCTTCCATCCAAAAATCAAGTTAGGAAAACACAAGAAACAAAAACAAGTCCCTTCTTATTAACCAACCAACCCCATTGATTATTATTCCCGTTCCATTACCATGCCCTATCATTCATTTACTCTTCATCTTTTATTTATTATTAACAACCCATTGTTTGTTAACATTCAATCACATTTCTGCAGCCCCGATGCCAACCATCATAACCAAAAACACACTAAAACATGTACAACATCACACCTTGATACCATTTATCATAGCCCCGCTACCCATCAATAACATTGAATTCACAAAAACCCACAAACACCACCCATTCACATAAACAAACCCTAACCAGCACACACGTGATTATTATTTCAGTTTGTTCAACTGGGGTGATCACACAAGGTTTCAAGGTATTTAATCAGCCTACATGACATGATTAACCAATTTCCACATTCAATAACATTTTCATCCTTAAGAAAATCCAGAAATAGGGGGAAACATTTAACTGCGTAATTAAAGGCCCCCAATAACCATGATTTTCAGTAGGCAGAAACTCATTCAATTCACAACCTAATATCACAGGATATAAATAATTTAACCGCATTCACAAACTCCCCATACCTGTTATATAAGACTATTATTTTCTTTATTAAACTGGTTCAAATGTGATCCACGTAAACAAGAGGACACCCACCGCGCATGATGAAACATTTAGAGAGATGAAGGTAATGTCCCTACCTCAACAGGTTCTGATGTCCTTCTACGAACACGACCACCACGATCACAAGGATTCTCCTAGAAAGCCATCACCCACCAATGATGTCACAGCACCACCGAATCAAAAAAACAAGAATCTCCCTCAACATGGAAATCACATGCCGCAGCATGGAAAGAAAATAGGAGAAGCAGGATCAGAATGAGATTACAAGAAAATTGGTTTAACATTCCTTTTTAGAGTTGTTCGTCAAAGACTGTCATTCCCATAAATTATCAGCAGTCTCCTTGGTTGGAAACTGTGGAGGGGAAGTCGAAGAGGAGGAAATAGAACAGGGTGTATGATGTTCTCCTCATTGACACGATCCCGCTGTCACTGAGGGATCGACGATCGGAGTCCGGATGAAGAAGTTAAGAGGATGACTTCTCAGTCGTCAAAGAGTGTGATCGTGTGGAGAAGAAGGGTCCGAAAATAACATGTTACCCTCTATTATATAGGCAAAAAGGGTAAAATGGTACACAGTGTGAATTAATGAATACACGACATGACCGTACAATTGTTAGGTAGTTTGACTGGTCAACACACGACACATCACGCGGTGTCCATGCATATAATGATGATAATAACTTCAATTAATAATTGTTGTTTTATTTACCCGAGACAAGAGTCATAAAAAATTTATTCATAATTCTTCTTAAAATAACCATCATAATTTTAGGGTTACGTTGTCGCGGACGATTCGTCAATCCAATATCGTATGAGAGAGATACGTTGGATATAAAATCCCGTAATAACAATGATATTATTTTTATTGGGTGTCTCATGGACCTGATCCATGAACCACAATTTAATATCCAACATTAGACTTTAATTGACTTTATTAATTATAGGATCGCATTGCCACTAACGAGAAGCCAATCAGACGTAGAATGTGGGAGTTATGACGGGTCTAAGATTTAATAATAATATTAAATCTATTAATTCACAAGAATTTCAGGTACCTGATCTGAAAACCCGAAAACTACATCCAATATTGGACTCATATTTTCTCTCTCGTAGTTAGGGTCACACTGCTGTAGATGGTTAATGAAACCGAGGTCGCACGAATATGTTACTGTGGAAAAAGTGTTTTATCAACAAAAATAATAACATGATTATTATATTATTTAATTTAATTTAATTTAATTTATTAAATCCTCATATCCAAAGTCCACGCCACACCAAAAAAAGGCCCCTCTTTGAATCCATGTCAGCCATGCCCACCCCTTGATTTATTTCCTATTTTTAATCTATTTATTTTATTGGATTTAATTCTTAAATCTTTATTTCCTTTAACTCATTCTCTCTCCAATCTCATTAATTCTTCCACAATTTCTTCTCCCAATCTTATCACGCCACAAAAATGTGGCTCCTCTCCTTATATTCCATGTGGCACGCCCCAACTTCATTTTAAACCTTTTTTATTATTATTTTAACACAATTATCATAACATATCTCATCTATTATCATATCTCAAATCTCATTGCATTTAATTCAAAGTTTAAATCTCATTAAATATTTTTTGAATGATCTTTCAGAATTTAAACCAACATTATTATTATTATTAATTTTAATAATTATAACAAAACCCCAATTAAAAAACTATTAACTCATCACCAATTACTATTAATAATAATAATAATTTTTTATGTTTGTCGTGTTGACCAAGTCTGACCACCATTACGTCAATTTTATTATTAAACTCTATTTATTATTATTTCACACTGATTAAATTAAAACCACTTTTTTTAAATTAAAACCATTCAATCTAATAGACCCAACATATTTTTACTCCACCATTATAATTATTATTTAACATAATAATAATAATGAACTGACCATTTAGTTTGTTAACGCTCCACCATTCTTCAATTGTGCATCTTCATTTATTTTTTTGCAATAAATACAATGACTCATTTCATTAATTTCACATTATTATTAATATTATGAATAATATTAATATCACAAAACCCACTATTATTATCCAAATTTAATTTCAACAATTACTGAATTAATAATATATTGCAAGTTTCATTTATCTACTTCTAAGTCACACACCTTCCCAATTCACATTATTAATATTAATAACACCCATTAAATAATTTTATCAGGATTATTCTCTTTTTAGTTTAATTAATCACACAAATTCTGTCATCATCATCATTATTTAACATATTTTTACATTATCATCAGTATTAAAAATTATCATTATAACGCACATCGAGTTAACCACATCGATTTCAACAAAGGAATGGACCAGAGGGGTCTGAGCCATTACATCAAATACCTCTCAAAACATTCTAATCCTCGAGAATTAAAAAACAAACCCAGAAGAAATAATTGATCCAAACAACCACCTAGCAATATACCTCTCAGGGCTCTCATCATAATAGGAATCAACCAACAACCCTAATTATATGAGTTAAGAAATCCTTCTCCCATATCGAGATGTTATCCGCTTTTGGCGGCACCGACTCGCTTGCCTGGGTTTAATCGCATCCCCATTAATGCGTCTTGATTAAGAATTAGGACTTTCGACATCCATATATTAGGATTTTACAAACTTACACTACCCCCAACACCATAAAAAACAACAATAAATTTCCCGAACACATGTTTTGAGTAATTCCTTCTCCCATGTCGTGATATTATCTGCTTTAGGCAGCACTGACTTGCCTGAACAAGTTTAATCGCATCTACATTAATGTGTCTCGATTAGGGATCAAGTCCTCCTCTCCCCACATGTTTGGACTCTTCAAACACATTTAAAGGAAAGAGGGAAACAACATATCATTATAAACTCATGAAAAAGAATGTTGAGGCCCAAAGTATGGGAGAGAATGAGTTTCAACAAATGAGTGAGATGATCGAAAACATAAAGGAGAGCATTTACGTAAAACTAGAAACATCTCTCTCTCAATCTTTGTTCTTGCTAGGGTTTCCACTTCTGTTGCATTCAACTGTCTGCGTCCCACTCCTCTGCCTCTCTCATGATGTCCAGGTTCCATTGCTATTCGGTAAACAAGGAACTCCTAAGCCCAAGTAGCAAGAAATTTTTCAAAATGTTTCATTTTATCATTTTATTTCGATTTCATTCCCGGAACACCCAAATCATGTAAAACAAAAATCATGATGATGCATGTACCTTTTCTAGGGTCTCTACCCTATAATCAATGTATTCTTACTTGGTTGTTTGGTATTCTCAGAGTCCTTGCATCCGATCACGGGGGGCCCTAAAATCCCATGTCCAAGACGGTCTTCCCTAGCCTATGTCACGCACTAATATCAGCCAACATTGTTTACCCACCATCCCATGCAATCCTCACTGTTCCTAACTCCAGACTCCATTCTATATCTCAACCATCACCTCTAATACCATTCATTCATGACCCCCTCCCAACAAAGATTCCCCTCTTGAGCTGCCAATGGTGGAAGGGAGATAATGACCCCCGAGTCCCGCCTCTAGTAGGCCCCAGAGTGGCGACTAGCACCAAAGGTATGAGTTTTTCACAAATATGGTAGGAATTACACTTTTTATTAATTTATGATCTAGAAATAGGATGAGTCAAACACCATGAATAAGAAAAGTAACAAGTATATAAATAGCCCAAAACCAATCCCATATGCATGCTTTATACAATAGTGAAACTAAAGTACAAATATAGAAAATCTCCAAGTACAGTACGAAAAATGTAATGAAAAACAACAACAGCAAACAGTAGCAACTCCCTCTGCCAAACTATTATGGTTTCGCACAGTCCCTGTAGTCCTTCTGAATACCGGAAAGAAAACGTAGGGTGAGCATAAAAGTATACTCAGTATGGAAACATATAGCTCTCGTTCACAAGTCGATAGATATCCTAATGCCCCGTGAGAAAATAGAAGAACCAAACCCTAGAAAGGAATCTATCCACCCAGCCTCCCCAGTCACACTCAACATGTTACACATGGAAATAGAGTATAGTAGTAATGTTATCAATGTATGGGTATCCTGAACCACTTTCCCACTGGTTATTAATGTCATCTGACGCATCGAACCAATCTCGCCATTCTCACCACAATTCCACTGCCACACCCCGCCTGCAGACACCTGGGCCATATCCTCACGCATTCCAACTGCCAATCCCACCCACAAACACCAGGGCCTCAACCACAATACCCCCCGCACACACCTGGGCTAAAAGATATACTTCCACTCCCAATGAAACCTGGGCCTCATCCCTAAGACACTTGGGAAACCACATGCCCGCACAGACCTAGGCCAACAACCACACTACCCAGCCCGAATGTTCATGGGCTAATAATGGACTTCAATCCTTCACAGCTTGCCCGAAAATACTTGGGATATCATAGAATTATAGCATAAATGAGCTAATAACCATCCACTAATGGATGTGTTGGGAAAAACTACATCCCCCATGAAATGGTGATGTTTGACACTATGTGCTCATCTTGGGTGGAGTGCGTAAAGAAACATAAAACGTACAGATTTATATAAGTATAAAAACAACATAGCCCATCCTGAGGATTATACAAAAAGATCTGAGCACGTGCCCTGGCACTGCTACTTTGAGAGTATGTACACAACAATCAATCCAAAAACCCCATTTAATATTTTCATGTTTCAATAGCTTTAGTTATCAGTTTCATAACTAACGGGAAACTATCAACAACCAAACTGGATCAAGCATTCATAAAACATATACCTTCCATCCACAAATCAAGTTAGGAAAGCACAAGAAACACAAACTAGTACATTCTTATTAACAAACCAATCCTATTGATTATTATTCCTATTCCATTACCATGCCCCACCATTCATTAACTCTTAGACTTTTATTTATTATTCACAACCCATAGTTTTTTCACATTCAAACCCATCCCTACAGCCCCACTGCCAACCACCATAACCACAAACACACTGAAACTCGTACAACATCACCCCTTGATACCATTTCTCATTCCCTCTTTTCCCATCACTAACATAGCATTCAAACCAACCCACAAAAACCCTCAAATCATATAAAAAAACACTAACCAGCACCCACAGGTTTATTATTTCAGTTTTTTCAATCAGGGTGATCGCAAAAGGGTTCCAGGTATTTAATCATCCAACCTTATGTGATTAACCAATTTCAGCATTCAATAACATTTTCATCCATAACAAAATACATAAGGAGAGGGAAAACATTTAATTTCATTAGAAAAGGACCCCAACGACCATGATTTTCAATAGGCAGAAACTCATTCAATTCACAACATAATATCACAGGATATAAATAATGTAACTACGTTCACAAACATCCCATCCCTGTTATATAAGCCTGTTATTATCTTTATTAAACTGGTTCAAATGTGATCCACATAAACAAGACACCCACCCCTCATTATACACTATTTAGAGAGATTAAGGTAAGATCCCTACTTCAAAAGGTTCTGATGTCCTTCTACGAACACGACCACCGCGATCACAAGGCTTCTCCCAAAAAGATTGCACCCACCAAGGACGTCAAGGGACCACCAAATCAACAACACAAGAAAATATCTCAAAATGGAGATCACATGCTAGAACATGTAATGAAAACAGGAGAAGTATGATTGGAAAGAGAATACATGAATAGAGGTATAACATGCCATTTTAGAGTCGTTCGTCAAAGACCGTCGTTCCCGTCAATTATCAGCAGTCTCCTCAGTTGGAAACTACGGAGGGGAAGTTAAAGATGAGGGAACCAAACATGGTTTATGATGTTCTCCACGCTGACACGATCCCGCAGTCACTGACGGATCGACAATCGAAGTCCGGATGAAGAAGTTAGGAGGATGACATCTCAGTCATTCTGGAGTGTCGTCGTGTGGAGAATAATGGTCCAAAAATAACACGTGACCCTCTATTATATAGGAATCAAAAAGGTAAACCAGAACATAGTGTGTATTAATTAATACACGACATGACCATACAGTTGATACGTAGTTTGACTAGTCAACACATGACACATCACATGGTTTTCATGCGTTTAATGATAATAATAAATTAAATTAATAATAGGTGTTTTATTAACCCGAGACATAAGTCATAAAAAATGTATTCATCATTTCTCTTAAAATGACCTTCATAATTTTAGGGTTACAATGTCGCTGACGATTCATCAATCCAATACCGTATGAGGGAGATACATTGGATGTAAAATTCCATAATAATAATGATATTATTTTTATTGGGTGTCTCGTGGACCAGGGCAACAAACCATAATTTAATATCCAACATTAGACATGAATTGACCGTATTATTTATAGGATCTCATCACCCCTGATGAAAATCCAATCGGACATCGCACACGGGAGTTATGATGGGTCGAAGATTTAATAATAATATTAATTCTATTAATTCACAAGCGTTTCGGGTACCCGATCCAAAAATCCAAAAAAGACATCCAATATTGGATCCATATATTCTCTCTCATATTCAGAGTCGCACTGCAACAAATAGTTCATGAAAATGAGGTCGCACGAATAAGTTAGGGTTGAAAAAGTGTTTTATAAAAAAACAATAACATGATTATTATATTATATAATTTAATTTCATTTAATTTCTTAAATCCTCATATCCATAATCCACGCCCCACCAAAACAAAAGGCCCATATTTGAATCTATGTCAACCATGCCCCACCCCTTAATTGATTTCCATTTTTAACTTATTTATTTTATTCCATTAAATTCTAAATCTTTATTTCCTTTAACTCTTTCTCTCTCCAATCTCATTAATTCTTCCACAATTTATTCTCCCAATTTTATCACACCCCAACAAAGTGGAACCTCCCCTTATATTCCATGTGGCACACCCCAAATTTATTTTAAAACATTATTATTATTCTTTTAGCATAATTGTCATAATATCTCTCATCTATTCTCATATCTCAAATCTCATTGCAATTAATTCAATGTTTAAATTTCATTAAATATTTTTTGACGGATCCTTTAGAATTTAAGCCAACATTATTATTATTATTATTTATAACAATTATAACAAATCCCCAATTAAAAAATTCTAAACTCGTCACTAATTATTATTAGTAATAATTAATATTTGTTGACGTTTACCTTTTCCGACCACCATTACGTAAATTTAATTATTTAACTCTATTTGTTTTTATTTCACAATGTTTAAATTGATACCACTTTTTTTAAAATAAAACCATTTAATTTAATGAACCTAAGAAAATTTTATTCCACCATTATTAATATTATTGAACATACTAATAATAAGGAACTCACCTTTAATTTTATTAACGCACCACCATGCTTCCACTGTGCATCTTCATTTATTTGTTTACAATAAATACCATTTCTCATTTCATTAATTTCTCATTATTATTAATATTATGAATAATATTAATAACACAACACCCATTATAAGTATCCAAATTTAATTTCAACAATTACTCAATTAATAATAAACCACTTGATTCATTTATCTATGTCTAATGGGTCTCACGCATTACCACATCACATCATTAATAATAATAACACCCATTAAATCATTTTATCATGATTATTCTCATTTTAGTTTAATTAATCACATAAATTATGTCATCATCATTATTATTTAACATATTTTTACATTATCATCAGTATTAAAAATTATTATTATAACGTGTGTTGTGTTGACTACATCGATTTCAACAAAGGAATGGACCGGAGAGGTCCGGACCATTACAGTTTTCTAAAACTATTTTAAAATAACTTCTATGATAACAAAACGATAAACATACATGAAATAAGGCTAACAATTATTTAACTTATACACTATGGTTTTCAATACAATTTCAATACATAAATAGAACATATATTTATTTCTACAAAATTCCTTGTATGGACTAGTGGTTATGCTATAGAATATGTAAATGAGTAAGGTAATTATCAGGTCCCAATCATTTATTATAGATAACTACAAATGGTTTTTTATTATTAGTTTAATTTTCTTCAATCGCACTCTACATTGGTCTTTGGAAATTATTTTCTTTATTCTATTATATCCCACATATAAATAATTTCCTTGGTTTGATGAGAAACATTCCTAGATGTCTCCTTCCACATTTCTTACATAATAGATGTTCCCCATAATTTTATCCAGGGTCTCTATCACTAGTTCTCCAAGAAGGATCAAAATTTCTATTCTTTCCAGAATCAAGGATTTGGTTAAGGTATATTTCGTTAACAATATTTTGGAAAACTAATTAGGAATGAATATAATATCTATCATACCTATCAACATTCCATTTTATTTCTTATAACCACTACCATTTCCACCATGTCCATCATGTTCAATGTTGATATGGATCCTTTGGTATAAAATTATTTGAAAAATAGAAAGCATATTGGTAAAAACAATGGGAATATAATCAGTTAAATAATTTCATGACACCTTATTTTCAATTTAAAACACATTAAATTTTACCATTTATTTTCATTTGTATCATATATTATAATATTTTTACCGGTTTGTAAATAAATTTTGAATTATCTTAAGCATATCCCATATGACTGTCAAACTTGGTGTGTAGTACGACCTGTTTTCATATACCATGTACCCCAATTAAATCTTTTAGTAACTTTTCAATGTTATTATTCTTATGTAAATATGTTCTAGAACAATTACAACATGTAGTATCTAGATAAGGATTTATTTTCTTGTAATACACACGTAATATATACATTAACGTAATTCTATTAGTTTCTTTTATAAATTTCTTCAAATTCTATATGATGCTTATGTTCCCTATTTTATTTTTTTTCCAAATCTAATTTCCAAGGCTATTTCAAAAGGTCCCTTGATACCAAATTTAATGCCCCATCCCCAAAATCTTAGAGAGAATGTGTTATTTTACAACATTGGAAGGATTATAATGACTAAAATTAAAAAGGACCATTCATTATTGCATTCTTAGAAAATACCTTACAAGAATTAAATTTTCATCATAGTATAAAAATATAATATTCCACGTTAATAATTCTTTAATAATGACATTATTCATTTAACATTAATCTGCATATAAATTATTAAACACTTCATGGAATCCTGGTAAAACAGAACATAAGAAAGTGGTAAAATATAATTATTATCAAGGGTACACAATATAGAGGAATATATCATAGATAATCTAAAAAACCTAAGGTAATGAGTACAATAAATACAACATACTTTTAAACAATGTCTTAAAAATATTTTAGAAAAAAAATCATATAATTTCATTTAAACATTCACATAGATATTCTACAAGTTGAATAATCACATGTAATATCAATAAATTATAACATTATTAAGGAATTCATAATTCCTGATATCCTAAATAAAGTATATAGGACTTGTTTAATGACTATACAAATGCGGGTAAGGTGTTAGCCATAACCCAAACTAGTTTTTCTTTAGAGAACTACCAATGCATCGAGGGGATTTCATTAACTGGTCCCCAACCCATTAAGAGTTCATTAATTGGTCCTCAACCAATCACATACTATGTCCAAATCATTCCTAATAAAAAAAGTGTAAATACAGACCAATATAAACATTTATATTATGAATTGCATGCAAAAATATATATATATTTACCCTAAAACCTGAATGGTAACAAAATAGAACATCTACAGCCAGTCATTTCATAAACTCGTGAATACAATATGGTAGATTGTATAATAATTAATCATCCTAAATTAATCCTAAAATCAAACATTCGATGTGGAACTTCATGAAAATTTACTTATGAAATTATTAATAACATCTTGAGATAAATATCTCTCATAAATTGTAACAATATGAAAAAATGTCAGTGAAATTTTAAAAGAAAATATTTGTTTTTGAAAATAATCATATATGCCTATTATGGAATCTTTTCTCATTCCATATATGTTAAAAAACATTTCATCATCATGTTGTCAAAAATATTATAAAGTACCATGTTTGGAAAATGATAGAAAGATTCCTTTAAACACATTTTATAAAAATTCAAACATTGGTGAAACTAACATTAATCAATTTTTTAAGAATAGTATTAATATTTTAAAATATGTTTTTATGAAACATATACAAGAATGGTTAATTTTTTCTAATAGATACTTACATATAAAAATCCTCAAATAATAATGAAATTGCAAAATTAACCCTTACATTAAACCATAGAATATTACAATTAAATATTTATTGAAATAGAAAAAAATTATTCATTATAATTTTTTATATACATATTAATATATATGTATTATGGTATTAATAATCTTTAAATTGGTAATGAGTAATTATTAAAACATCAAAGCATCCCATACCACCTTAATCATTAAAATCAGAAACTCAATGATATAATAATGGTTTTAAAAACATTAAATTATATGATAATAAATAAATTATTTATATGATAAGTCAATGTTGTCATAAATAATCCTCTCAAAAAAGATTGGTGTATGGCATAAAATTACTCCTCATTGAAAAGAGATTGAGATGAAGTGCGATACAAAGATCATATCAATTGTGTGATGATAAATCAATGACATAATTTTGTGTAAAAATATAAATCTACCCAATATATGTGTATATTAATTATAAAATAATAAATGATCATTAAAACATTTTTGTGGAAGAACATAACTAATGACATAGATGTTTAACTCATTTAATGGAAATTGAAATAAGATTTCCCTTACCTTTCATGTCTATTTGGGTGAATGAATTTTTAACCTACTGTACAAAGGAATTAAACATGGTATTAAAATATAATAAAACTATTATATATTTTAATATCATTTATTATTAATTTATGATTTTAGGTTACCCATTTATTAATAATTCCATAGTTAGATAATGTATTGGGTAATAACATATTTGTTTATCATGTGTGATTTTACTTGTTTTTTTTTATCGTATTACATAGATCATGATTTCTATACATCAAAAAAGTAAAAATATTATTTTTATATAATATATATAGTGTATAAATATATATATATATATATGTGGTAGATATATGAAATGGTATTAACCATTCATAGAGATGGTACTTCGTACGTACACATGAATGTTGTTTCTGTTTTCATTTCGTAAAGAATGGAAGCAAGTTAATGACATATATATATATGTATATATATATATATATTATTTTAAGAATTTTATTATTCCATTTATTTTAAATTTATTAATTATATTTTTTTAATAATAATTCTTTCATTTTTATCATTGAGGGTGAATCTCAATGCGTCATGGAGATGGTTGGTCAAATGTATGGATAAGCGATGATATCTTTCCATTAATGGTAAGGAGGTAAAAAGGTATGATATAATAATTATATATAATAAATATCATTGCACAATAATTATTTATATCCATTATATTCAACATTTTAACAATCAAAATAATTAGATATAAAAAAATTTACACCACACTATGGATACAGTATGTGATACGTACGAACACATTGTGATATTGTTTTTCATATGATGGATAAAAGGATAAATATAGTTATAAAATAATCATAAAAGAAACTTAGAATATATATGATACGGAATTTATTAATTTATTATGGAAACAATATAGGAATATGAATTATAATAATAAAACAACATTGAAATAGTTTGCAAAATAATTACCTTTTCTTTGAGTATCTCCTTTTGATTTGCACCAAAAGCCTCTACATGATGGATTTCTACAAAAATTATATCCTCTAGAATGAATATGAAGAAGTTTTGTGGTGAAAATGATATATTTGGGCCAATATAAAGTGAATTAATGGTTTTAATGAACGATACAGAGAGGTTCCATTTTATTAAATTAGGGAGGGGCACTTTTGAAACTCCAGAAACTATTAATTTAATATAAATTTATTTTCGATTTAAAATAACTAAAAAGTGAGTTATTTATAGGCCAATATGAGGATGTGTTTGAGGCATTTAAATTAATTATTTTTAGGCATGTTTAGTTTATTGAAATAACCTTATCGTTTCACATTAACCATTAGTTAAACAAAATAACTCTTTTAGAGATAACATGTCTTTTGACACAATATGATAAATATTGTTAGTATAAATTCAAAAAGAACTCCAATTGGATAATTTATTACATATTTAACATTATACTAATTACCTATAAGAACTAATTTTTTTACTAATTTTATTTAATTTAATCTAATAAATTTAATTTTAAAGTATCATTTATATCAATTTTGATACAATTCATTATTTTCATTTTCAGAAATATCATTCTAACATGATAACTTCTATCAAATAAAAATAATATATTAATAAATGGTAAATGTTTTTTTATAAAATTAATTGATGTAATTGATTATGTAAATCATATATCTATAATATTTTTAATATCATTTATTTTGATATCTAAAATAATTAATCAATAACTATATCATTATTAGAGAAGTCTTTAATTAAATAATTTCATCTCAAAAAATTAAAAATAAGTTATCATGAAAAGGTTCAATATATTTTAATTATTATTATTATTTATAGTTGGAAATATCTTAGTTATTACCCTATATGATGAATATTATTTAGTTATTAAAATTACGAATATAACATTTTTAACTTATCTTTAAAAAAAATGTCTTTTTCTTACACTCATTACATAAAAAGATCATAATTTCCTCTTAATATTTATTTTGGCCAAAAATCACATATTCAATGATATTAGAAAATGGCTTTGGGTAACTATTAAATATTATATCATTATTTTTACCCCTAATTACTCAATTTACCATTAAATGTTTCATATAAATAAAAATTTACTATTTTTAATATTTATCAAAATATATTAAGTTCACGCTATTAGAAAAAAAATATAATAATAATTACTACCATTTATGTCTATTTTTTGAAAAATAATACATAGAAAATTAAAAAATATTATTAAATCTAATTTCTCTGATGTGGCAAAAAAGCTGGTGAAAGAGATGTTCAAAAGATAAATTAATTTTTACATCTAATTATATTATAAACATTGTTTAAACAAACTAAATTGTATTAGTATATGTATTACCAATTTATTATGACTTTAAAATAATTTAAATGTAAAATAATTATTTAAATGAAATATTTTGTTTTTAACAATAATAATATATTTTTTTGTACTATTCATGAAAAATTAAAACCATTCCACAAAATACTAGAAATTAACATTCACATACTTATGATATTCTAAATTAAATTTTATTTATTTACTTTGATAAATAAAAATTTTAATATATCCAAAAAAATATAAAAATAGGTGATCAATTAATGTTATAAAATTACCCCTTTGAGAAATAGTTTTTTAAGTGTAATATTTGATTTGATCTTATGTGATTATTTAGAAAACTCATAAGATGAATGTTAAAATATTATAGAATATATGTAAATTTCATAATGTCATTAATACTATTCATAATAGATATATAAACAACTAATTTAGTATATCTTTGTACACTCGAACATGCTGTGGCGTACAATGAATGCTATTAGAGAAAATAAATTTTATTTAAGAAGATAAATACTGTAAAATATTGGGTTGTTACAAAAATATTTATGAAATATCTCAAAAACATTTCATGTGACCATTCTTTCTAGTTTAATCATAAGACCCACTATCCAGATTCAAGAGTCCCACTACCCTTAATGGCTTCACTATCCCCATTGTTATATAAAAGATGGAGCTGATGATGATAACAATCAATCTATGATTAAAAATGAAACATATTATCCATATAAATGATCTGGTTCAATATGTAATGATCATTATCTAGAAAACCCACATTACCATGTGGTCAATGATCATGACTTGTTAGTGGGAACAATTTATACCCTTATCATTCCTCTTTACCTATGGAGTGGAAAAATTCAACACGAATGAAAGAAGATATGAGTGTAAGAAAAAAATATCAATCGCCTTATAAGATGTTAATAATATTATTCACCTATATCAAAAAAAATTAGGACCTTATATGGTGGAATAATCATTGCACTGATTTCATATTTTTCCATAGTGTTGATTCCCCATGTTCATACACCATCAAATAAATTTGTTTCTCTTGATATTCTATTTATGCATTTTCCACTATGTGCGCATCTGAATTTATATGAAAATGATATCCACCACACATTGATATATTAAAATGTTCCTAGGATACTATTTTTAGAGTTTATCCATCTCTATTACTAAATAATTTTTAAAAAAACTATATAGATTACCAGATTTTACACATTGATTTCATGTCTTCTGTCCTACTAAACCGTTAATATTAGGCTGATAAGTACTCCCACACTAATAAAAAATTACCTAGTCCATGCCTGTAGAATATCCTAATACTTCTTTGTATGTAAATAGATCACTCATGTTGGGTTTCCTCTTCTATCTATATTAAACACCATGGGTACACCTTGTTAAAACCTAAACGTCAACTAAACCCATATTTTTTATCCAGGTATACCTCTTCCATATATTATTTATCATAAATATAAATAAAATTTTGAATAATCTGAGGATAATCATCACCTATTATTTTTCCATCAATCCCATCTCTATCCTTTGATGTTTATGGTAGTCATTTGAAACAAGATCAGGTTATAAGTGATCTATCATTGGGAAATGAGTAGAATACCCCATTACCAAGTGTTCCCATATCTCAAATGCCATAAAATAACTATACATCACCACAAAAATTATATTATGATTAAAATATTCATTAACGGAATTTTTAAAAGATACCATGAAAGATCCTCACGGTACATAGATTTCACTATGGAGTCCCACCATTGTATTTTTGGTCCATTACGAACATTTATTTTATGACCCACCATTAAGTCATATAGAGTCTAAATAAGTGTAAAATCCTCTCATCCATTCATGACACTCTTATTGTTTATAGTTTCCCCTATCAACATGAATAATATATGGATTCTTCTATGCAAACTACATATCCAAATTAACTGTTGAATCTTAGCTTTTTATAACTCTTTATCCAATAGTCTGAAATATGAGGATAATTTCTTTAAGAAATGAAGTGTATACAAAAGGATTATATAATGAAACATGGCTCATATCTTCCTCACAATTATTTTGAAAAAATTATTAACCGAGATATTTTATAATAAACAAAATAGGCAATAGAAGATTACATTAGAAACACAACTCCGAATACAAATATGAACATTTTCAATTTTATGGAAGAATTTAAACATCATAAATTTAAGTAAATACTTGGTTAAATGAATGAGATAATAATACCTTGAAAAATAAACATAATAAATGATATGGTTCATTTATATAACCCAAAAAAATCATGCCTAATTTTTTTAAAAAAAATCCATGACCACCCATTGTCAGTCAACATCAAATAATCATTTGAGAAAGATAAGAACCCTTTTGCATTTACCACATGAGTTCCAAAAATCCTAAATATAATATAACATAATAACCAAACCAATAAATGGAATATTAATTAAAATTTAGGAAGATTATTAGTTGTTCTACAAATTTTTAATGAACCATCTTTGGACAACATGAAACATAACTTAAGTGGATCACCACAAGATGTATATTAGAGTAAATAATAACTAGTTGTATTAGGGTAAAATTAAATTTTTCGGAAACCATCACTAGTAACATTATTATGAAACATATTTATCCAAACCATATGATATCAATATAGTAGTTACTACCCCTTAAAATTGAAGCACATAGACACCTGACAATGGAAAAATGGTTATCGAACCCATTCCCAATCCATTCAAAAAACATCTGGACCAATCCTATTATTCTGAATGAGATTCATATTGAGTATAATTGTTTTAGAAACAATTATAAAACCAGGAAAATAACTATAATGACCAATAGATACATATCACATGATTAACATATTGTTACTACTAAATGTGTAAAAGCACTATATCTTTCTTTTTTCCCCAAAAATCAATATTCTTGACTGTTTAGTCTCAAAAGCCTTTTCCAACTCAAATGAGATAATTTAGTCCCAAAATAATGTATAAATTTTTCCCAAAACAAGTCACATCTATTTTTTTATATATTTATATGGTTTGATAAAATATCCCCATCCTCCATAACTATAGATTTTAGAACTCTAGGATATCCAATAAAGTGAAAAAATTCTATTTAGGTTATCTCTATCATTTTGACTAACATTCACTACCTTCAAAAGATATATCTTCTCTGAAAAAAGTTATAATTATCACCCAACATAGTTCTGTATTGCATAGGATAAAAATTTTCTATATCACTCACCCATGATCAATTAGAAATTTTTGGAGGCACTATCGTATCATCAGCCTTTTTGTAATCATGAAACATTGTAAAAAAACAATCCCATATCTCTCACCCAAAATTGAAACTTCATGTATATAATGTATGTTAGCCAAAAAATTTATATTAGAAAGGGAGTATTTATATATATATATATATATGTATATAATTTAAATGGTTTGAGTAGAATACCCAATGTTTTTTAAGGGAAGAAACAATTTACTATTTTTTCAGAGAGTTAAATGTACATTATCGGGTACAAAACATCATTTTTCCATATATCATGACAACATTTAAATAATTGGAACAAATTAAAATACAATAATTAAAATCAATGTGAATATAAATTCACTATGTACACTTCCCATTGAATATTGATCTCTATGCAATCAATGAATTTTGAAAATCATCTGAAACAAATTATCCATTATCTATATACAACCAGAATATTGACCTCATAAATTATCTAACACTTCAATATGAAATAAATATCCTTTTCCCTATAGTAAATTTTTGATATCATAAAATTATGCTCTATATATCTCTATAATATATTACATGAGGATTGGTCGAAGCGATACTCTTGTTATATGTTATTTCCTTCAAGTTTCATTTTTTTCTTGAATCATCATCATCTATAAATCACAATAGAGGTAAAAATTGAATAAAAATTTAAATGAACATCACCTAGGTGATCATGTTTTCTTGATCAAGTATTTTATGGATCATTCCCATGTCAAAATTTCCATTATAAAATAAAATTATAATAAAATTATATTTATGATTAATATACATAGTAATAGAATAAAAATAGATATTTTACAATATATAAAATACATTGACGACTATATGATACTATATTTTCACATAGATCTTTTCCCATTTCCTTTAGAAAATTTCTCAGATGTGTCATATGTTATCTTGGTTATGTAACTAGAATATATTCATTGTCTGTTGCATATAATGATTTTTCCATTTGAAATCATGACCCCAAACTAACATTTGTACATACATAGGTTATTAAATAGCCTATTCCATAAATATCAATAGATGAATGAGAATAAATACATATCTATAATGCAATAAAATTATTAAATAATATACACATTTCTCTGCATTCTATCAAGTATCTACGTTCCAAATTTACTTCCCCCAAATACTAATTTCATAAATTTTTTCTTTTCTTGTGAAAAAGTGCAACTAAATGTGACATATATGATTGATTTCATAACATTACAAAAAAAATACAACACAGAATAATGAATAATAAATTTTTAAAAGGGGAATTGAAACCGGGTTTTCCACAATTATGAAACACCAACTGTAGACCATCTCTATATAGGCCATTACGAATATATTTATCTTTCCAATGATATTATATCATATTATCATCATATTAATAATATCAATTTACTCTCTATAATCCAACATTACAAATTGAGTGGGTATCTAATTCTTCATCCCATGTATCACCTATTCACGAGACACTACAATGAAAATATTATCCAAAAAATAACTATAATGATGAAACAATTAAAAAATATTAGAAGTAAGTATATATATCCATATAACATATATTATAATCATTAATTCTAAAAAATTAATTATATTTTTTTTCCATTGTATTATTTCATGTGTGAATATAAACATTTGTAATGTTTACATAAAAGATATTATTTATTAGACAAAATGAATCAATCTTCCTAAACTATATATATGTCCTCCTCCATGTCATTATGATGAAAGGTAGTTTTCAAATTTGTATACAAAAAATGTAATAACTCTTTCACTACAATGATAAATAAAATTAATATAGAAATAAATTCAGTATTTATAGAAAAACATTTTGTGTGATCTATACCTTCCATCTATTTAAACCATATTCACAGTTCAATATTACTAATTCCTAATGTTACAATTATTTTATTCATTGGGAATATATGATTCTGTGTTCAATCTTCATTTATAATATTAAATAAATTATGTTACATGTTTTCAATAATTGTAATGAATAAATTTGATCATATAATTACATCTCTAAATTTTATGCATCATTTACATAAATTTCTTACGTACGGAACTCTAGTTCTCCACTACCATAAAAAAACTAAAAATTATACAATAACTCATATCATCATAGAAATGTTAATTCCCTAGTAGATCAAGTTGTATATATTGGATTTTTCAATAAATTTTAGGAGAAAATATGTTTTCCTCTGATATCCATTATTTTTTAACATATGGATGATACTGTTTACTCATAAAATTTATCTTTTATTCCACTTTCATATTCATCAACATTTATATCAATAAAAAAGATGATCATGAATGATTTTTTTGATGGATTTTATTATTTTCATCATCCCAGTAATAATAACCAAATTCGTTACCATAATTAGAAATGCATAATATTTTTGATATTTTGTATCTAATTTAAAATTTGTATCTAAATTAATATTCACCTTAAAAAATAGATACTTATTTTTACAAAAAATGTAATATGAAAATTTAATAATTTATTTGATTTCCAGAAACTCATAACAAATAAAAATTTAATTAATGTGATTGATTTATGTTAATGAATATATTATTTTCTCATGGGATTGATTATCATTTGTTAGGATTTATATGCACTAAATTTCATTAACACCCTATTAAAAAAATTTTAAGGAGAGAATCCAAAATCATTATACTATAATCAATTGTAGGTAGTGATGTAGAGTTCTATATTAGAAAATATTATTTCAAATTGATATTACATCATATGAGTGTGAGATGATTATATTTGGATATCCCCGAATAAATTAATAAACTCTCATTAAATAAAATATATACATAATAAGTTTTGAAAGACACACTATCTTCCATACTCATATCTATAATCAAATAAATTTTTTTGACAAAGAACTACCTACTACAATGTATATAAGTAAAATCTAGTCGAGGTAGAGAATTATCATACATCATATGTTGAATTTTTTTTAAAAAAATAACAATAAAATTAAATTCAATTCAATTTTTCATTTAAAAATCGAAACTAATATCAAATAATAGAATATTAATATATTATTACTATTAATAATAAATTATTCAAAAAAAATTAGTTCCCTACTATCACAATCCAAAAAAAGTATCTCTCTATGTAAGGGATTACAATAGTGGAAGAATAATGGTATAGGAGAAATTTACAAAAAGAAACACCCTAAAACTCATTCCCCTAGTTATTTTTATTTATAAAATCTCTAATTTTTTAAATTACATCTCCATTGATTTTATGGATCTAGTAATAACTACACCTATATAAAACTTTAAGATAACTAACACATGAATTTTAATTTCTTTTCTTATATATTTTGGATTCCATAAAATTATCACATGGAAAGATCATTTACTAATGTCAAATAACAATTGGAATATGATCCTTATTCCCAAATGACATGGAAAAGTAAACACATATGAAAATATTCTATTATTCACATCGACACACATAGACTCTATTAATCATAAATATTATCACTGTAAAATATTTCATCCTATATGTTTTAAAATAATATACCTAATTCAATATTTTATTATACACAAAACATGATTTTCAAAAAATAAATATCATATATACTTGTTTAGATAATCGAAAGATAATAAATTTTATTCACTATCCTAAAAATATTACATCTCTTTTAAAATGTTTTCATATAGAAAAATAATATATGTTCCCAAAAATTTCAGGTATCATCATTAAATCCCTGAAAAACATTATGTATCATGGAATAAATTATGTTTTAAAAATTTATATATGTGCCAAAACATTGAAATTTTAAAACCATATGTATGTTAGAGAGGATAAACCCTCATTTATTGTAAAAGGAAAATTATCTATATAATAATTTATCTAAGAAGCATTTTTTTATCAAAAATATATAACTCATCATCGTTGAAGATCATCTGGAATTTATTATCTATCATCCAATAATAACTGTTCTTTACTGAAATAGTAAGGGAAAATCTATTATGTATTAGGAAAATTTTATGCATACCCATAATTTAATATAATATTTATAATTTAATACAAATTTAATCCATTTTCATCTTATTTATTCAACAATCTTCTGAACAGTCATCCACCTAATTTTGGAATTTTTATGATATTTGATACTAAATTTATTCTGATGCTTATCATTTCGCCTTCAAAAATTTTCTTATAAAAAATTCATATTATAGAGTAATAATCATATCATCATATTAGGTTATCCAATATGTTATAAATGTTTCATATGTTTGAGATATGACTTTTTCAAATTAATTTAATGAACTTTTCGATTGTGATGCTTTAAGATTTGTGTAAAATCTTGAAAAATTACATCAACCTGCAACTTATTCACATTAAAAATTAATAAAATAATGTATTATCAAAAATTATACATTCATATTTTACAAAAAATTATACTAATCAATTAAATTCATTTATTCATCCATTTAAATAAATATTTTAAAAAATCCAATGAAATAAACATAAAATAAAATATATTTTAAATATTAATTAATTATTAAATGTTAGTTAATAAAATGAATTAAATACAAAAATATATAAATACAAAAGTTCATCCCTAAATTTTCCAACACATTATCCATAAAATATTTTACAAATAAAAATAAAATATATTATCCACAAATAATTAAAAACAATAGAAAATTTCAGTTCCCTTTACTACAACAATATCACTCGTGCTTACCATGCATCCCAAAATCCCGTAATTCCATTTTATATTTAATGTATCTTCAATTAATTACTATGTCATTCACCCCTAAATTTTTTTTTACATACATCTTAATAATTATTTCTCATATAATAGAATGAATGAATTTCAATAAAAAAATATCATTTAATAAAAATTTATGGGGCACCATAATATTTTTCGGTTTTAAATCTACTCATAATGAGTCTACTCATTATTTTTATCATAGAGAATTTTAAATAAATCTAAGGGTTAGTAGGATTCAACGTTAAATATTATAAGGAAAAACACATATGTTTTGGTTCTAAAATTATGCCAAATTCATGATATCAAGTTTATAATCAAGAATGTTATCCTCACACAATTCTGGATGAAATGATTGAAAAAAACTTTTGAACTCCCATGGATATTAACAATATTAGTACACTATTATTGTAAGTGTTTTATTTTTAGTATCATCTTCTTCATTTAATTTATCTATTATATACCTTGTATAAAACTACTTTCTATATTTTTTTATCATGTCAATTCTATATAGTTTTTTATGAAGAAAATGATTATTTTGTCATTATGTATTTGGGTTTAATCATATTAAAAATTTTGAATGATATTTTCTTATCCACCCATTAAACATTTAAAAAAAGTATTAACTAACCACATAATTGATATTATGAAATTTTACAGTTTTATAATTTTTCCCTCCAATAGTTTTGTGCATTATACAATTAAACACACTCACCCATATTTATGTTCAACTATGAACATAATTTTTTTCCAAGGGAAGTTAACATAGAGATTTTATGATTTTAATAAGCCTTCCTAAAACAATTATTCATTGTTTCAATGGGATACCCTATTTTATATGAAAGTGTAGTAAAAAATATATTATTACTATGAAATATATAATGAATCAAAAAAATATTTATTCATTTTCAACACTAGTCTGTCAATGATCTATATTTTTGACATGAATTAAAAGAAAATTATTTTTACTAAAAAATGAATTAGTTCTCTTAATAATTAAAGGAACTATAAAAATATAAATTAAAAATTGGTTTGAGAAATTATAGGTAATTGATTTATAATATTTCATGTAATTAAATTGACAAAGTGGTGGCCATTTCTGGAATTTATAGACATGGAGTCTAAAAAAATATCAATTAAATAATAATCAATGTTGTGTTTCTTGTTTCAATGTAGTACCTCACCAATGTATTAAGTTTCAAAAATTACAATGGTATTAAATGTTATCTTAACATGTTTTAATAAAAATAAATAAATGAATAAAAAGGTGCAAGAAAGTCAAAATTTTAAACCATATATTTTGAAACACTGAAAAAATAAAATGATTTCTCCTATATCAAAAATGAAGAATAATATTAAAACATTTAATTTAAATGAATTTCAATTAATTTTAATATAATATATATTTAGAAATATTAAAAATGCATATAGTAATCGACAAGGTTAAAAAATGTTTTTGCTTGTGGGTTTTACTAACAATCAAATTGAAGGATTGTGATCCCCTCCCCATGTGAAATAGGAAAAAGTCCAACATATCTCTCCATCATGTGCAAATTTATAGTTAATGGGATCATTTATAATTATTTAACAATTATAATTTCACTAAATGGATACATATTATTGATGGTAAATTATCTTTCCCACCCTGAATCAGTTTCAACTACTTTCTGTTTGAGGCTTGCATTATAAAGAATAACTTGTTAACCTTGGGTATATTTTCTTTATTGAGTCATCTTGTTATGTATCACTAATTTTCATTATTTATAAATTCAATATTTCACAATTTATTATATCATTATGACTTTTTTTATGATGTTTTTGTTTAATAAACAATTAAGCTTTATCAAGATGCATATTGATCTACTTGACTACCCAAAACGACTTTTGTTCTATCTATTCAAGAAGATGAATGATTTTATAATATTTAAATTTATATTTCATTATTATAATTAATATATTTGGAACATTTTTAATCATAAAATATTAAATATATATTTTTTCTATAATATATATTATTTTAAAAGAATGTTTGGACGAGGATTACATTAACCACCATGTTGGAAACATTATATTTACCAAAATTCTCTGGATCATAGGGTGGTAAAGTTTTTTGTGTGACCACATACATACTAAATAAATATTAAATGATACTATTATAATAGTGGCTTCTTAATTCATGAATTATTTAGTGTGGGATTCATGATATGTAAAACATATTGGCCAAAAAACATATTCTAACAGAATCCTCAATTTTACTGGATTTTTTAACCACCCAATTTGCTACATAATTTATATTTTTCATTATACAAGAAAACACAAATGGATTTGGAATGTTTCAACAAAATATCTATTCCCCACACATCAATGATTTTAAAAATTCTTGGGTCTTTTTGTAACAATTATTCTCTTCGAAATATTTCTAAAAAATTGACAATGAAAACACTTTATAAAACTTTATTTGATGTAATTAACCATTTATGGATATTATATGATATATTCAATGATATCACTTAAAATTCATTAAGATATAATGTTCCCACTATAATTTAATGTATGAAAAAAACTCTATCATATTTCACACCTCACATTTAAGGGATCATAACCAAAATATTTGATCTTCAAAAATTTTCCAAATATATCGAACATTCAAAATATATAAATTTGATTTATCATTGATTCTGAAAACATTATAGAGGTTCATATGGATTGTAGTTTTTTTATTATATTCCATGCTAAGATATCGTGGTACCAATACTTCAATAAATTAAACATATTCACATTGAATTGAGTCAATAAATTCAGCTTTATATGAAATTTATACTTCATATATATGGTATAACTAGATCAAGTGAACTACCACAGGATTTTGAACTATTATTTTTTCCATTATCTGCAAATAAAACTCTTATATTAGAAGAATCCTTCTTAACCTTCATGGATTTTCATATTTATTACAAATTTATATGTTTTTTATTGGATAGATTTTTTTGGAAAACAATAGACCATATTCATATAGAATCCCATAAACGTCGATATCAAATTTTGGGAAATAAAGTAAATTTTCATTACATTATATTCTGAAGAAATATTAGTTTTAGAGTTTCATATAATTATGAATAATTATTAACTATAAAATATTAAAAAAAATACAACGAAAACTTTTCCAGCTATATATGTTACATATTAACCAATAACAAGTCCTTAACATCTTCTGCAAATTAGACAAATAAGATACTCACATAGTCATTTAATACATTTCAAATAATCATAACCAGTAGAAATGAATAAATAAGAACGATGCGAGATCAGATGCTTAGTATTTGTAAATATAAATATTAGTAATAAAATACCACAAGTAAGTATATTATGAGTATATAATTATGATCAGGATATAAAAGAAAATTATACCCAATAAATCATGGATCAGAAATCATTGAATAATCCATGGAATATTAGGATACATGAATCAAAAAAGTTGGTTAATAAATATGATCCTTAGGAAAATAAAAAAATCATCTAAATAATGATAAAATTACGGAACATCATTCAAATATGGATCATTAATTAATTTGGGGAATATTTATTTCATTGTTTGTAACATTATTTCCCATTCATAGTAGAAATTAAAATATGATCATTAATACTTATCCAATTATATGTAAACATTATACCAATGGATTAGAGGGTTGATACAAGACTCCACCCATAATCATCCATACATATGAGTGCCACTAGAAATCATTAAAATATCAAATCATACAGAACCCATAGAAATAAAATAGGTTTCATAAAACAATCCAAATATGTATAATTAGATTTTATAGAATAAAAAGACCATGTAAAGTTAAAGATGTTAATCCATTTCATGTAAAAGATCTCATGTAATTAAAATGATGTTTATATAGATTCACATAAGAAAATAATTGATAACTCATTCAATAATAATGAAATGATAATCTAATGAAAAACAAATGGGTATCCAAAGACGTATGGTAACATTATTTGTAAGTACCCTTCAATAATGATATTAATGAATTTAGTATTTCCACTCTAAAAAATCGGTATATGGTTGTGTAGATAATTTTCCCACATTACTTAAATTATTTAATTTATTTGTACACCATTAAATAAAATAATTCAAAAACAGGGTATCCATAGAAGAAATGCATTGGGATAAAAATATGGATATAAAAATAAAATTGAAAGGAAGAGTGACTGATTGATAAATTATAAAAAATAATAAAATTACATAATCTATTGTTAAAATGATGGTTAATGATTACAATTTAAAATCATCCTCTATAGAGATTAAATTATTTTAATGTATAATGTCACAAATAATAATTACTTCTAAGATTATTTTTAAAATCACTTAGTAAATAATAAATATAATTAATATTTTAAAATAAAATAAAATGATATATTATTCAAATCATTGTGAAAAATATTTTTTTTTTCCGAAACTATTATAAATTTGAAATAGTTTTTAAGATAAAACAACACAGGATTCCGATATAATTGTTTCTGATGAAAATTTCAAAATTTGTAACTTTAAATATAGACATAAAATTTTTATGTTAAGGTTTAATTTAAAAACTATTCTAATTTTTTTAAAACTTTTTAATAGATTATGAATTTAAAAATAAAGGTCAATAAATAATTCCTTGAAAAATCATAAATATTATCTATAAAATGTGGGTGAGAAATTTTTTTTCAAGAAATAATATGGAGAACCCACATTATATAATGAAGATTAGATTTTACTATTTAAAAGAGATAAATTTAATTATTAGAATTATAGAAAATATTATATATTATATTCCCCAAAAATAGATCAGAACATTTGTGGGATGGAAAATATGGTCTTGAAAAAACATTTAATAAAGATATAGTAGATTTTTCATAATGACATTATAATTTTTGTCCATGTAACAATCAAGTAGAATGATTTTTATCAAAAGTGACATTCTTTAATAATGAAAAAAAGATAACATCACGATATATAATGTAATTTTTATAAAAATTTTAATTGGGTTTTATTTACACTATGAAAAATAATACATATTATATAATATAAATAAACCTCAATGAATCAAAATCTATGAACAATAACACTTTACAATTTGATGAGAATCTAATTGAAAACCAATTTAAGGTGAGGTATTTTTTGATAGAGAATTAATTACAATTAATAATAGTATTTTATTGATATAAAATATCACTTATGTATCATATAAACTACATAAAAAAGATTGTATCAGATGAAAAACATGTATGAGAGAAAATAATTTGAGATGAAAAACTATTACATTGGTCCTAATTTATTTTTCAAAAACACCAAAATAAAAAAATGATTATGTTGTGTTTATTAATATCCTAGGTAGTATATTTATTAATAACAATACCCATTTAAACAACCCATCTATAATAATTCCATATGTATGTATTAATTATTTTTATGCACTTTTAGTGATTATGAGTTTATAATTTTATTAGTGTATAATAGTTTTGTAAGAGAAATGATAGTGTTAAGTTTTCTTCCATACAATACTCTACCAAAATTTCTAATTTTACTATAAGGGATAATTTATAAATAATTATGACATGTAAATTTCCTTTAATTATTTTATTAGTCTTTATCATAGAAGATGATGTTGACAAGAAAACTTTTTTAAGGATTTTTTTTAGAAAAACCCAATTTCCAAATTAATGTCTTAAATATTGATTTAACCCTTAATGAAAACAAAAATAATTATTTTTATATTTATATCATATAATATGTGTAATTATTTTTTCATAATCACCCTTGATATAATTTCATTTCATTGTTAAAGTATGTGGTCAAACAGACCCAAAAATGAACATACAATTATTAATGATTATGAGGTGATTAAGTTGAAATATAATTATAAGAGTTTAATAATTATGTAAATTAGTGTTTATTAGTAAAATATAATAGAATTATTTTTAATAATAGGAATATTTGAAGCTTATTAAAAAAATTAATGTCGATAAATTATTTTTCTCATAGTTAACTTTTTTTAAGATGATTATTTTTAAAATGAATGTTTTCCATTAATATGATTAAAATAAAATTTAAATTAAAAATAAAAAATATATTTATATAATGAAAACCAAATATATTATTTAAAACCATCCTTTGAACAATAATCAAATGGTCATAATGAAAAACAACCCAGAGAGCTTCGTGGGGGAGTAGTTCGCACAAACACCGAATAGATGTTTTGGATTTTCTTAATGAATTGAATGGTATTAATAATTTTTAACTAATTGATGTAATGAAATTTGATTATATTATTTATAATTATAATATAATATATATAATTATTGAAATGTTGATGATAGTTAAATGTGTGATGTAAAAATTATGACTTTTGTGATACTCAAGTTGGACACCTAAATTAACACTAAGAATTATAGTTTCAAATCAGGGATTATGATAAATAATTGGGACCATAGAGATTAGGGAGTTCGAAATGGTTGTAGTAGGATAAACTTTTCAATGATTAAATATTAATTTCAATTGTAGTGTGTGTATTGAACTGGTGGAAGTGTTGTCTTTTTATATGCAAAAGCGTAATTTTCATAGACACCCTTCCATTTTAAATAATTTAATATTTCTATTTCTGGTTCAATGAACCAAAAATGGATAAAATAGAAGGGGAATGTTTGTTTTTATCTAGAATCACCTCAACAACTCATTTTAGAAACATATATGAATGTTTTATGCTTTTATATTTTATATTTTTTACTTTTGGCTGAATTTACATTAATCTTGGTAATAAAATTTATCCCATAATAATTAATACTAATTAATAAGAAAATTTTGAAATGTTTTATTAATTTTATAATTATGATTACATATTTTAAATTAATTTTATAAAATTAAATTTCTAATTTTTTGGGATGAATTTTTTCGAAAAAATACAAACTAAACCATGTAAAAATTATTATTTAATGAAATAAATATTTTATTCTTTAAATTTATATATAAGATAAAAATATATTGGTTAGATATTATAATGAAAAACATTTACTTGATATATTAAAAAATAAATTATGTGTATTTTATTAAAATATAAAACAAAATATCACATTGGGAATATTTTATTAAAATAAAAGACAATTTTTTTTATAAAAGATACATTTTAATTCAGTTCTAAGAACATTTAACATGAATTTTATAAATTAAAATAATATATTAAATTTAATATTTTCAATTGTAAAATTAATATTTAATCAATTAGTATATTTTTAATCTTATCGTCCTTTCTTATACAGTGATAACATTATAAAAACTACATGTTTTGAGAAAAACACATTACTCAACTAAAAAACCATTTAAATATGATCAAAATTTAATAATAAGTAAAATGTTTTATAATGAATTCAAAAAATAATAATTCTATAATTTTAAAATTTTAAAATTACAATATATTACTTATTCAATGAAAAAATATGGAATGTAATATGATTATATTGAAAACAAAAATTCTAAATTTTAAATAAAGTTTATCATTTATTATATAGTGGTGTTAATTTTTAATTCATTAATATCATATATTTTCTATAAAAATATTATTCATAATCATCATCCAATATGATTTTTAACATTTATTTCAGGTTTTATGTGTTAAATAAGTTGTACAACAAATAGAACATTTTTATGTTTTCAAAATACCAAATTGTTACATTCCACCACCTTAATGGTATTTCAAAAATATGAATTTTAATTATTAATTGTAGATTAAATTAGGTGAATATATTCTTCAAATAATCATTATTCTAGGTATAACTTATTTTGGGACATGTACCTTACCATATATAACATGGTGAACATTCTTATCCTTCAACAACATTTATGGATTATATTATAATATCCCATAATTTTCATACATAGATATTACTTCCAAATTAATGAATATTCAATACCTAACATGAAAAAAAAATCATTCCAATACCATATATGTTCAGCGAAATTAGAAACTAATAATCATTAAAAGTTGATTCATAAAATATTTACATCGTCTCCCTATTATTTATGCATATCTATAACCCTTTTTCTCATATCATACTTAATACACTTATTCATATTTGGGGAGAAAAAATACTAGAATGGTTGAGCCCCCATGTACACTAATTATAAAAAACAGATACCTAAATCATATCATAAACTATAGACTTGATAACGTAAACAAAACATTTGAAAATAATATACTAAATATCAAAAATCATGATATCATGTAATGTGATAAATCATTGATGTTCATGGAAGTACATATTCCCTATATGGAACAACATAAGACATGAAATTTTTGGCATACACATAAGAATAAAATATCATTTCCATTTTAGTCAGGGATAATTTCAAAGATCACCATATTAGAAATATTCCATTTCTGAAACAACATCACTCTTCATTCCAGCCATGTATTACTAAATAGAATTTACTTCTCATTTTATCCTCGTATTAATGATTCTGGTTCAATTTCTATTCCACTACTGACTATCTCAAGAGATATAAATATTTTAATAAATTATTGTATGGAAATATATGTCCCAAAAATCACATAATAAGGACCATACATATGTTTTCCAAAAGAAGATAATTCATTCGACATGTCTGAACCCTGGAATAAAATGGGTCTCATAAACAACATTTCATCATAACAAACTCCATCAAAAACAAATGGGTTAATAAATATCATTCCATCATAAAAATAAAACAATAACATGAATAATAAGGATAATATAATTGAAAATTTTCTTTATTTAAACATAAGTATAATTAAATAATGTTTTTAGGTGAAAAATAATTTTTAGGAAACAATGTCAATCAATATAGAGGAAAATATATTTTCATTTTGAAATCATCTTCTCATTTTAAAGTTCATCGCTATTTTAAAAGAACAAATATTATTCTAAAATAACCTTATAATATTGTAATGGAATAATCAAATTATTATGGAATCATGAAATAATAAAAATATATTCATTCCATATAGGATAAAAGAAAATAGTTTTTTCATAATTTTGTGGAAAATTCACAAAGTACCTTACTACTAAATTGGAAAAAAAATATCCTTCAAACCATTTAGTAAAAAGTCAATCTTGAAAAAACTAATAGTAAAATTCTTTATAATAATATTAATTATATTATTTGAATATTTATTTAAAAAACACTCATATGGAAAAAAATATACCCTAGTAAATATTTACATATAACAAATCTGAGATAATAACAAGATTGTGAAATTAACCATTTCCATAGGTCTGATTTCCATTGAATGTATTTGAAACACATGTATATTTATTTAAATATTTTCATTAAATTATTAATGAACCATATTTTTATTTATTAAATTATATATGATAATCTTATCACTCATTTATTAAGAAAAATTCATTATAAAACTTATTTAGGGAGTTAACTACTTCATTTTCCTATGCATGTTTTTCCGTATATGATCATGTCAATGAATATATAATGTAGTTATTTCATTAAAACAATTTTATTAAAGTAATATATTTCATATTATTCATTTTATAAAACTATATAGTCATTAAATAATGGTGATCATGGAGAATGAATCAGATTGCGTTGTGGATACTGCCGATCGAAAGTACGCACAAGCGATGTTATCACCCCTTGTTTATGAAATGATATGAAAGTGGATAGTGTATATATTATTAAAGAATAGATAGGATATTATAATCATCATATATATATATATATATATTATTTCCATTATTATACCCAACTAATTAATGTGCTGGTGAAAAATAGATTACACAGTGAAGTGGATATGGAAGGTTATACACAGGCACATGTGGTGATCTAATTTTTTATAGGATTGATAAAATTTGGAATATGGTTGTTCCATAATAATAATAAAAATATGCTTTTATATGTTATATTTTATTTATTAATATATAATGGAAATAACACATGATGTGAATGTAGAATAAAAAATAATCATTTGAGAGATAGTAATGGAGATTACCACTTCTTCGTTGATCTCTCTTCATATCTCCTGTTATAAACACTATGGATGGTATTTTAAAAATAATGAATCCTCTAGAATGTGCATATAATGGATTATAAGGTAAATTTTTAGGGAATAGAATATATTTAATTATATTTATTTTGTGGATAAGAGATGGAGGACGTTCCCTTTTATAAATGAGATTAGAGGAAATTTTTGAAACTCCAAAAATATCAAGTTATAAAAAAAATTTATTTCATACCAAATGCCACAGAAATATTAATAATTAGAATATGATATCAGATAAGGTTTTATTATAATCATATAATATATTTTAGACTTTTTTTGGTATTATTTTAAAGCATATAATTTTAATAAACCAATAGTTAACCTATTTTATTTTTAATTACAGTAAAAAATTATTCAATATTAAATGATTGTAATTTTTAATTATATGATATTAATTATTCTCTAATAGAAATAATAATTATAATATATAAAATATTTTATTTTGTTAAAGAAATAAAATGATTTTTAATTAATTAATTATACATTATTTAGATAAAATATGAATATTGTTAATTTTGACACTATTAATTTAATGTATTTTTACAAACTATCATTTTAAAAATTTAACATCAAACCAAATATGTTATTATATACCTAATATGTCCAGGAATACTAATAAATTATTTTAACAAATAAATTATATTTATTATATTTATTATATTTATTTTTATTTATATAATAACATTTATTTGGTATTTTAACTAATAAAATAACTTCTAAATCATTATTGTATTAGACATTAGGATAATTATTTATTTAAAAAAATTGAAAAATAAATTACATTGATCTAGAAGATCATATTATTATTAAATTTTATATTTCTAGGTGAATATATATTCATTATATAATTACATAAAATGTTATATAGTTTTAAACTTTATGACGATGACATATTTAACTTTTCATTAATAAAATATAACAACTTTCATAGTCTCATCCATGTAAAATAAAAGGGATATAATTTATCCCCAATGATGATTTTGGATGAAACAAAACCATCCATGAATATTAGGAAAAGTTGTAGGGTAATTTTATAATTTTATTTTTACAATAAATTACCAAATTGATCATTTACTGTATTAATAAAGAATTACTAAACATACTATTCATTGTGCCCAAACATAAAAGAAATATATTTAGATAATTCGTACAGACTGATTCCAATAATGGAATATATTTTTCAAAAAATATAAAATAGATTGTTCTATAATTAATTTAAAAATAATCCCACTAATGGAATAAGAAAGAATGTTTTAAAAGTAAATACATTCTACAGATTGAAATGTTTTTATAACAAAATTCAGGGTCAAATTTATTCCAATGACCTATAATAGATTAAATGATTTAAATTTGATTTTATTATGATTTAAATCCAATTAATGTTATAGTTTATCTATATATGTTATTTATATCATAATTTCATTTTCAATTGGAATGCAATATTTTATTATTATTCATCGAAACATGAAACATATTAGAAAAATAAAAAAAATTCTACCAAAGTAAATTTTTATATTAATATTTAAAATAAGAAGTATATTTTTTTCAAAAAAAACATATAATAGGGTAAATGTTTTGATATGACATTTGTTCACAATAAAATGTTTATAAAACCTCATTTATAAAAATGTAGGTTTTTAGGCATAAAATTGGGTTTGTCCATATCTTATGACTGTAAAATATAATGTATTAATATAAAAAATATTTTATTGAATATATAAAACATAAATCTCATTAATATTATTCACTAATTTTAAATTATTTAATTTACTGAGAAAATGTATTGGGAGAATAAAAATTCAATAGGTTTATATTTTAATTTCTAATTAATTTCTAACCAACAATTTCATCATATATTTTCATAAGTTATTTATTTTTATTTATTCATTAAAACCAAACTTCAAGATCATAATAGTCATTTTTTAACATTCATTACCCAGCCCAATTTGTGGATCGATCCGCAACTATCCCAAGATCGCCTCCATAGGCCATTGGGTGCTGACCAGAATCAAAGACACAACTAAAATAAAGGAGGCCTTTTGCTAATTACATGTATGCACCCAAAAATCTTGATTAATGAAAATGTGGAAAGGGAAATAAATAAAATATGAAACACAGCTATAAAGAAACCAAATTTTCATGGACTTCTAAATTGTAAGAAGCATGGTAGTATAAATTGACAAGAAAATGAAAAAATACATTCCTGGCCAGAAGTGTGTCCTAACCTAATATATTTAATCAAAGTAAATATATGAGATATACAAACTCATGTATCCCAATCTACGACCTTCATAAAAGGTCCTAAAAACTCACATCCTTATGCTTCTCTAAAGTCATGATTGACATATCCACCATATTAAAAATACATTACACATATCAGGCAAAGCCAATTGAGGGGTGAATATATACATACCAAGTAGAATGCCCTAAAAAGGGTCAACTGGGAGAAGTGAAAGATATAAATTGAGAAAAATGAAGTAAATGGAACATGGTACAATAAAAGAGAACAAATTAGGCTAACAAGATATTGAAAATTAAACTCTTCCCTACATAAGGATATCGACATGGGGTGAACATGAACTTCTCATTGAGCCTTCACTACCTATCGTAGGAGTGTATACTTGTCCAACCACGAGAATCTAAACATGGAAATCACATGGAATACCCCGCACATCATTTCATGTCCTAGTAAGAGAGAAACAAAAACCCATGGAGTGGGTTCTAAAACATGATATATATATATATATATATATATATATATATTCTCAGTAAAATAAAACCAAATGAGATATTATGGGGATATCCATCTCATAGGTCATCCCATGAAGAGAGAAGATGAAAGTTCAAAAAGACAGTCTATTTGTGTTGCTTGACATCTCATGAATCTTCTTAGAACAGACAATTCTAAAGGACATAACCACCACACCATTATACATTCCACTTTAAGAGTTACAAAATCACCTGTACGAGTTTAGGTCGCATGACAAAAATGTGTATTGATAGGGAAAATCATACCTTCATCTCATTACTGACAAGGTACATAAGACCACGTCTCGTTACAATGCCAAACTATTGAAGGGTCACTAGTTTTAGGAAGGGATCATGTGCCCTTGTATGACATGAGGGACATACTCTGGTAGTCATTATGGAATACCACTGCCTTGTCCTACAAGGGGGTATCACTCTGGATGATCACTAGAGAACGACACTTCCTATTCCTAGTAAAGGGTAAGACTGGTGATTTATTAAGGAATCTCAATTTCCAAACACTCTTGGAGAGTTACACAAAGAATATGTCCCTGGGGAACACCAATCCCATCATGGATAGAGGGTAATCCCAGTACTGATCTTGTGATTCTATATGATCACTGCCATCATCAAGTGTCTCCTTAGAATATAATAAATAGAGAACATTTCTTATCATATAAAAAACTTTACATTCAAGGGAAATGTTGTGTTCTACATGAAAAATGGTCATGATCAGTATTTCATGGGACATTATTTGTGTTTTAACAAAGAAGATACATACATTAATTGTTTTCTATGAAGATCTCATGATTTACATGGATTTTGAGGAGAACCACATAGTTTGTGGTCCTTATTGCCAACCTGGTTATTTCTCAGGTTGATACATGGGTCTCATCCCATTTCGTAGAACATGTCGTCTAGGTGAACTGCATGTCATGTACTAACAATTTGGGACCAGGGATGTGTCTTGTTGTCATGTCCATATACATGGACTAGTTTTTGGTGTACTTTGATACACGTCATGTTGGTCCACACTGGATTCTACCCATGTGACTAACCCATGTCTATATAATCGGCACATGGTGTGTGCCCAGCCATGTGATCTATTGCATTCCATTATAAAACTGAAGGGTGGTACACAATGTGTCAAGGATGTACCTATTGTTTCATCCTAATGGTTTTCCAAAATCCTACCACTACCACTATAATGAACTACACATTGTGTGTTATTTGGTTTACACAGCGTGTGGTTTTTTTACCAAAATTACTGATTTCTCTCGATCATTGTCTGGTAGTAAAATCTGGTTAATATTCATCAAATACCTCAATAATTACAACCAAAAACATCAAATCTATATGTGAATCATAATGTCCTATTTTTATTCAATAGAAAATAGATCCATTCATCAATGAGGGATTATTTTCTCATTTCACATGAAATTGAGGACTCCAAACAAGATAATCTTGTTCCAAATCCTTGGATTTAGCAACCCTTTATCGTAATGATTTCATATATGTTATTTTCTCATGAAACTGTTAATGATATGTTGATGTACCTCGTATAAAGGTTCCCAATAGAGCTGAGGATTGTCGACAATCTATCAAACAAGTAACAATGGGATTTCAATATTGAAAAACGTGAAGAACAAGGCAAAAAAGGAAGAAAAACAACGGTTTTGAATAACATTGGTCATTATTTCAAGAAAATGATCAGGAATGTGAAATTCATATTAGAAATAATAGGTAAAAATTTATGATTCCATATAGTGGATCATGAAATTTTTGCAATAGTGGTGAAAATATAATAATAACATGTGATATTTTCTACCAGGTATTTAATATGGTGTAAACACCAATTGATGGTCCATACTTTTTATGTGGATAGATCACTAAGGAATAACCATGTCATGCCCCATCGGAGTGGGGAATTCTCCACAACACCCAAAGCCTACCACTATTAGGCTTGGGTCTGGTGACTAGAACTAGATAAGCATATTATTGACATCAAAGACCATTTCTGAAGTACCGGTAAACACCCAAACAACTCCAAGCCCATATAAATGTTGAAATGTAAAAACCACTATGAAACCATGCATGCATGCATCTAAATATTGTAACCATATTATGACATGAAGTAAATTAATGTAAAAAGGATGAAATAATAGACCACCATTAAGTGTCTGTAACCATAAGTCCAACATGAAATTAAATGTAATATTATTTCAATATGAAAGCCCCAAGAACACCCCTCAGTCTGTTGGGTCTCAAAAAGCCTCATATGGTCTTCCGTTTCACAGGACTCCATCCAAAGAATGATCTCAATCATAAGACATGACACCTACAGGAGTATCCTATTCAGGGGTTCATATAACAATACTCATTACGAAACCCAAAAACCACAAAGTAATATAACAAAATAAAGTATATACATCTCTACACATGTATATTTCTAAAATACAAATAATAATAATATAAATATATACTCAATCCAAGACACACAGTCTAGAATTAATCCACAACTATAGTATACTGACCATCCAATTTTAGTTCAAAGATTCCACAATGTACACATCCGAGAGAATAGACTCCTATGTCTGATATCACTGATGATGTTCATTTGAGAGGTATTTCTCGTTGGGTTTCATCAGGATAATGATACATTGTTAGTCTGAAGAGAATAAAATACATAAATGGTTATCTCAACTAATTCTATAGGGTGATACCAACAACTCAATCCAGATAAAAGCAATATGTATAGGATTGGTTCTTGCACGGTGTTGGTCATAATTATTCCAAGAACAATACCATGGGAATAATGATGAATAGAGAATCTCACTATAGGCCCCTGTAGGGGGATTCCAATAAATCTATCCAGGATTTCGTGTTCAAGGTATAACAGTCCTAGGAGTAGGAAACGATTCACACCAACCTACAAGGTATTGAATATGGGAATCAATTCTAATGAATCCTATTCAATAAATACTATACAATATATTCAATCCATGTATGATGGGGTACATGATTTGTAGTAATGGTATGCATTGTGTCCCTTGACCCCATGAAATGGTTGCATAAAATGTTTTATGTCATTCAACCCTTGTTGTGTAGCATAGTGTATGACATGGGAATAAGCTACATGTCATCTCCCGATATCCATGGTCATCCCATGAATTACAGCCATGTGCTAGTACACGACATAATTTCATTTTTCCATGCCCATGTAACAATGCATAGGGTAGCCCAGTTAAATGGTCAAGGCCATGTCATGTGGTGGTCTACATATCATGCATGAATTCTGGGCACACTACCCTATATCAATTCATTCATTTAGTTACACACTACGTCGTTTGAATAAGGATACACACTATGTAGTTAAGGACTACATTTCTCATGTATCGATGGGTTGTAAAACACTTCTTGTTATTCCCACTCACTCCAGTCGATCCTTCAGCATTCGTTCAGTCTATAACCACACAATGAAACTCAGCATTTGAGGACATTTCATCATACCCTAAGAGAATTAGCAAGATTTGTGACTTTAATATACTCAAAAAAATGAGATGATCATCGTACTACATGGTTCACAGAAGAACGTTAAATAACCACCAATCATCATTTGATTTACAACCAAAACCACCATCTCCCCCTCATTTCAAAAGTACTAATTCCTAATCTATGATTTCAGATCATTGTGCTAAGAGTAAAATGTGAAACTATTTATTTTTCAAAGATAATTCAAACCATGGGAAAAATTAACCGCATGAAGAACGATGAATCACAGTTGAAAAGAAAAATGAAAAACAAGACGGATAATCCTAGATTAATTTTCATGTCGATCTTGGTTATTCTCCATTATAATAATAAAAAAATCAATCAACAGTTTAATCACAAACATTAGAATCTCCCATCAGACACCTAAATCTTACCCATAACACATAATGATCAAACATCAGTCGAATATGTTCATTGATTGGTCCTTGTTATTCAAACAAATCACGTAAGGGGGAAAAAATTAAAATACACATTATAACATAATTTGTGTTGTTAGAAAATGAAGAAATATTATTGCATCATTATCGTAGGAAATATTAGTAAAATCTATTGTGCAGTTATCATTGATCCACGATCTGTCGCCATTTGATTGAGAAATATATTTATAGGTTCTCTATAGTGTATCTTAAGAGAGTATAGGGTTATGAGGATAATCATGGATCCCAACATATGGATCCATTAATGGATTACTGGTCATTATGTCAATGAGATGATTTAAAAAAATTGTTAAATTATTTTATCCATTTTACACAAGGGACAATTTTTTTATAATCGACCCATGCCATCCAAAAGTAGGTCTCACCAAGAGTAAAATATTTATTCTGAACTCATCTTTTTCCTCATATTTCTGAGCTGGGAACCCTTCGAGAAGATATTCTATTTATTCAAGAAAAGTGTTCTCGAGTGCTAGTTTATAGTTTAATATATTTAAATGATTTATTTTATGCACAATGTGCCACAAAATTTAATTTTTTATAAACTCATGGTCTTGAAATAAATCTATATAATATTAAAAAGCAAAACACAAAAAAAATGAGATATTAAATTCTCCCCACCTTGGGGATTCACGCCCCATAAAATACAAAAAAAAATCTACTAAAAAATTCATGGGTATTGAGCTTGATTTTGAAACTCTCGCACTCATTTTCTCTCAGGGAGATTCCACATTCTCTAATCAAACACACAATAAAATAATCAATCACCGAAAAATGATACTCTCCTATAAATTCATGATGATTTCTATGTACTTATAAAAATTCACTTCATCCTCAATATTCAGCTCATCCCAGTCAATAACATGTCATGGGTTAGCATGTACCTCATCATCTACAAAATGATGAAGTCATCATGTACCAGTTCATATTGTATAAGTAGAGCTCTACAGCATGACACCTCTCTATATTTACAATGTATTTAGAAATGGATGATAAAAATCATTTATAAATTTACTCCCCAGCCAAATCTCCACAATCCTTGTTGAAGTGAACATGTATGAATGCACGACCTCATTACTCGAACTCTAAATTCGTTCACTATCGTTCAACATATGAATTTTTATTGATCATTACTGTATTCATCAATAATTGAAAATATGAACATTATTTGTAGTATATTTCACCATCTTTAGGCCAATGAGTGTCAAATAACCATGGGAATTCAAGTAATGCAGTGACCTACGTGGTCACCTATACCAAGGCTTAAATGATTCCATATTGAGGGTGGAATTGTAGAAATTATTTTACAAAAAAACACCAATGTTAGATGATCCTCCCAAATATAGCCAAAATCTAACATACATGGTCAAATCAATATTTCCATAACATGTATGGTCCACTCTGTCTGGCTGTCAGTATAGGGGTGAAACAATGTGCTCATGTGTAACTAGCTCCCAAACAACTTCAACAATATCTTTCACAACCGAGAAGTAAATAGAGGATCACGATAAGAAACAATCATCGACGCTACTCTATGGATCCAAAAAATCATCTTTATCATAGTGGGGTACCAAGATCTATACATAACTCAATTCTCAGATAGATAAGAATTGGGCTGACTTGGGGAGTAGATCAATGATCACCCAGATGGAATCATTTCCTTTGGACATATATTGTAGGCCCATCATAATTTCTATAGATATCCCATTCCACTATTATTTTATTACATCATGGGGTTGAGCTAAACCTGCAAGAACTTCTTTCTCATCATTCAGTTTCATACATGTAATGTATCATGAAACAAACTCTAAAACTAAATTTTTTCATCCCTAACAACCAAAACTATCATTATAGGTCATGTTACATCTTTTCCACAATTTAATTTACCAAAAAATGGGACATATGAAACTCCCTATGATCTTCTTATCACAACGTCACTCGTACCATCATGCATCCCATGAAAATAATGATGTGATCCCCACCATTTAAAAATCAATTTGGAGAAATCATATGGATATCTATGCATTTACTGCCTCATAGTTGGTATCCCTAAATGTTCTTTCATGACACACAATATGTGTGGAGGGGTTACAACCATCGATTGGATGTACGATTCTCTAAATCCATCCACAAAGGGTAATTGCAATGAGGATAACTTCTCTAATTCCTCATTCAGCAACTAGATACTAGATCTCCTATAGAATAAATTAGCGACAATGTTACACTTCCCAGGAGTATAAATATTCTCAATGTCATAGCCTTAGAGGAACTCGAGATGCCTTATCTATCTCAGGTTAAGATACTGTTGATAGAATATATAATTGAAACTATGGTGATTAGAGTTGATGATAATCCACTATCTCACCAAGTATTGTAACCAGATCTTTAGTGTGAATAATTCAAATGAAAACTAAATATTATGGGTCTTTTAGTTCTTCTCAGATGGTATCTAATGGAATAAACCATATAAAATCACCACTTATCACTATATCAAAACAAAACCAAGCTTAGTTCCTAATTTATTATAGACAACTACGTACTCGACGCCTTCATCTGATAATTTGAAGATAAGAGAACTCAACAATCTCTACCTCCAGTACAGAAAATTCAGGTAGTACCATCCTTTCCACACAAAATTTTCCCCCTTTTGAGTCAAAGTTTTCATGGGTTCTAATATCCTAGAAAAATCATGTATTTATATCTGATAGTAGACTTCTAGCCTATGGAAGCACCACAACTCTTTCATTATCTTAGGTAGCTCTCAAGATTGTACTGTCTCGACCTTGGTGAGGTCCATTTCCACTCATTCAACTAATATAACATGTCCTAGAAAGTGGAATGCTTGAAACCAGTACTAGCACAAATGAGATTTAGGAAAATATGGTGCTCTTAGAGTATGTCCAAGACTATACATAAGTGTCTTTCATGTTCTTCCTCACACATTGAGTAAAAAAGGATATCTTCGATAAATACCACCATTAAATTGTCTATGAATATCTAAATGATCTATTCATAAGTCCCATGAACACTGATGCTGCATTAAAAATGTAAAAGAAATCACCATGGACTGATAGTGACTGTAGAGACATTATAATAATGTCTTCACTATATTATCATCGCATGATAATACTTGGTTATAAAATGCTCTAAGGTAAAGCTTCTAGAACCATCATTACAATATAAATAGATAAAATAGGTCATTTATCCTCGATAGTGGATACTTATTCCTCACAGTCACCTACTTATAGCGTCGGTAGTCCATAAACAACCTAAAGCTACCATGTACCCTCTTGGAAAAAAACAGAGGCTACCCAGGGTAAAACATTGGGTCTCAACAAGTCTTTTATATTTTAGTCCTCAAACAAAACCCTTATTATATTAATCTATATAGTATACATCTGACATGCTGTTGTAGATTTTGGTTTTGTCCCATGGTGTAGATCAATTCAGCATTCCATCTCTCAGTAAATAGGTAAACCTAGAACTTCATAAGGGAATTCATCCTCGTATTCCACCACCACTAAAGGAAACTAGAAATTGAGAACATCCACTACACCAAGGGTTAGGATGTCCAAATAATGAGTAATCATCCACAACCCCATATTCATGAGTATATCAAGCACTTCCACGCTTTCCTTTTCACAAAAAAGTAGAACCTAGTTCTGTCACCAAGGACAAACCACATTCATCACCTAAAATAGTCAATCTGGGATTGAACATTATATAAACAATCCATAAAAGGATTGATGTTATAAGACCTCAAATCATCCACCATGAGATTCTAATAAAAACACTCACCTATAATATTCAATTCACACTATCAGCACATGTGTGTGATCTCTAAATATTTTCCAGAAGAATTCTCTAAACACCATGGTCGAGTAAATGGTTCAATAAGAATCTCTATGTGTCATAAAACATATGTTTCACAATATAAATGGATAGAACCTATGTCTATTATTACATAATCATATATATAAATGACATAGATCATATCATGAATCATTTTGGGAGCCCTGGGTCATAATCCTTGAACACATATATCTACACCTCAGTGTTATTCAACCCACATAGCCTAGCATGGTCCACCTATGGGTGGTGGTAGAAACAAGTTGAAACAATGAACACCTAGTTCAACTCCCCCATATCATCTACCACATCCTCCAACCTATAGATTTTACAACTCTTATTGTTTTCTCGGCCTTAGTGGTCCATCCAATGTCTCTATTACATCAGTACGGTAGATCAGACAATCTTGAGTGAGACGTCCCCTCTCGTCATATAAATATCACCCGCCTCTCTCTAGTATGACTAGACCGACCATATGAGCCATGAAATACATAACCTCTATGACAGAACGTCATCCTGAAGAGTATCTGATGTCCTGGTCCCTCAGAATAATTTTGGCTCTCTGCTACAGAGGTCTCTACTTCTGCATTCCCACTGCTTATAAACAGTGGTTTTATCTTGTTAGCCAAGAATCCTTCAACCACTATATCCAAATCAGGAACCCCAACATAATGAAGAATACATATAGGGATAACATTACATTTGATGTCTCTAGGTATACCTCAAATATATTTTGTAGACATGAATTATTGATCTCTGACTATATCTTTATAGAACTTAGAATGGTTGGTAAAACTCGATGAAGAATTAGTCACTAACATGTTTCCCTTTTGGAGCTGAAGAAGCTCCAAGATACAAAGAAAACATACTGTAACTTGTGATAAATACTCTTTGAATAGGTGGTTGTACACTATACACTAATGAGTGGCTTCTGCGAAATTCTGGGAAAACAAACACCACAATCTCCATATTTATCCTTGTAGATGGATCTCAAACGTGACCTCTATCAGATCATCTATTATCCTGACTAGATGAAAAATCTAGGTCATCGCTTCCAAATGTTCTATATCCACCTATGGGTCTAGATCTACTAAAAATCTGAGTGGTATTTTCAAATAAAACCCATGAATTACATATAGCCTTCGCACCTCATCAGATGGTATTGTGGGAACCACGTGATGATCAATATGTATAGGTATGGATGGTTCACCCCATGGCAGAAACCTCATGGGAAATATTCCCTATATCGAAGCCTCAATACTGATGGGTACATCCTAAAGGATATGCTGCTGAATCCATGGTTGTATTTATCACAAAAGCATCTTGTAATTAAACAAAATGCACCATGGTCAACGTGCATATATGGAGTGATGACTAAATAAGTGCATTGAAACAAGCAACCATTCAAATATTATTCAAGTACCATGGTTTTATATATAAAAATTGTTATTTTGTACCAATTAAAATAGAATGTGATAAGAGTCCTGCTATATGGATACATTTGCCATTACCCCAACTCTGAAGTCCCTGGAATGAGAGACGAACACAAAACACATAGTAGTATCTCCCCAAAATATTCTGAGAGACTTCTAGTGCTAAAGTAGAAATGACAGCTCTGATACCAATTTTTCATGAACCATCCTAGTGGGGCCCATATTGCCAATCCCCAAACCCACCTCCAATTGTCCAAAGGCTGGTGAATATAACTGAGTATGCATATTAATAACATGGGATTCCTTAGATTATGTACATGTACACAATCCCACATCTCCACGCCCAATAAAAATCTAAAATGAAAAATCCTCTAAGTAACAATGAATGAATGCATCAAAATCCTATATGCAAATTATGGTTTTTTGGTAATGAAAATTAAACATGGCCAGATACAATCCCACCATTGGGAGTCTGTAACCATAAGTATAACATATATGTAATGGTATTGGGGAAAATATTTGAAAGCTGGAGAAAGACACCTCAGTCTGTCTAGTCCCACAAAGAATCATCTCGTACTGATCCCCTTAGGACTCTATAAAAATTTTAATTTCTTGCATAAGACATGACAATTATAGAAAAATCCCATTCATGGTTGAGAATAACAATACTCAGGAGGACCCCATTAAATAACAAATAAATATTAACATGGAAAGTATAGTTTCCTCTGCATAGGTATATGTCTACAACACATATAATAAGAATATGAAGATATACTCAAATACTAGACACACTGTCTATAGGTACGAATCAAAAATTATGTTCCAGTCATAGGATTTTAGTTTGAAGACTCAATTAATCAGTTATCTGAGTGAGCATACTCTTGATTCTGATAGAACTAGTGAATTCCATTTGTTAGGTATGCTCATCATGTATCTCTATGAGAAATATGCATTGATATTCTGAATAGAATATGATACACATATGATGATCATAGCTATGAACATGGGTAGATACTAAAAATACAAAATAGATTAACTATATAACTATAAGATATGCATCCAAGTATTTTTGGTCATATTGATGCCAAGAAATCCACCTAGAGCACAAGGATGAGTAAATTGGACCACTCTAGGCCTCTCTGGGGATTCCACTCGATCTATAATGGAAGACCACATGATGGGGTCATAGTTCTAGTAGTAAGAAATGGTTCATACCAATCATAAGGGAAATTATACGGGTAACAAACCCAAACAAAACATGTCTAGGAAATATAAGAAAATAGATTTCTAATATGTATAAATCATTAAATGTTGTGTACTAATGGTACATTCCATTACTATTGAACTCAGGTACTACCCATGTAAAAAACAACTTCCATTAAACCCATGTCATGTATAAGAGATTACTAAACAAATTTCCTTTGACAGTGATAGAAATTGTCTTTATTGATGATTTAATAGTGAAGACTACCATAGAAAGATTAAAGTCACTCAACATAATTCAGTTCAGAAAATGAGTATAAAAGGAGCTTTTATCAATGCTTTTTGAGCACTACAAAAATTGACCATTTATTTTTAGTGTAAAATTTTTGATAATGGGTTTCATCAGATCTTATATAAGCACTAATAATGTGTACCGTTATAAGTTATTTTAAAAGAATTTAGGAATTTTTCTTTTATTGTTGCTATTAAAAGTACTGTAAAATGTGTCCTTTTTTAGTGCTTTTAAAAGTGCTGAGTAATGTTTCCTTTTTCATCACTTTTTAAGGCTGTGATAATGGTCCATACTACAATGTGTCGCAATAGAAGAAAACAACACCAGTGTAAGGTGCCTTAACAACACACCGCAACACCAAAAAAATACCACATATCATTAAAAACTAATCATAATAGAATTTTTTAATGAAAATAAATTTAAAATGAAAATATAATAAAAATACTATATTATAGACAATCCAAGCATTGGTTTATACAATAACATAGATAAAATTATTACATACATTCAAAAACATCAGTGTTCTTTTGACTTTTAAAACTAACCACTAATCATGATATCTAGTATAAAAAACACTACTAATGAAAAAGAGTGCACCTTTATCAGAACAAAATTATTATGTTATTTATAATATAATGAAAAAATTAGTAGTAACTCTTAATTTTTGTAAAATCTATGACATTTTTAAATAAAAAGACCCACTTGAGTCATACTAGTCACACCATGTATTAGATTTTGGTGAAGATGATTCCAATAATTCTCCAATTTCTTGTATATCATTGTACAGATGTATTATAACAATATGAATGTGTTTTCTCTATTTTGTGTAACCCATTGTTTCATAATAAAATGTCATTTTATACTGGAAACAAATAGTTTTGACTCATTATGGTCAGATCGAGTATTTGATTTATATGAAAAATATTCCTACACATCACAAATGTCTTATGATGGGATGTCCCAAAATTATAAACAACATGTGGGTATATTTGATTGGTTCTTATAAAGTAACACCTTTTTAAATGAAATATTAATTATAAAATTATAAAGGAATATTTATGTCAAACAGTGAACAACATGTATCATATCATATTTAATAATGTTACTTCATATTAAAAATGACTTTTGGAATGTTATCATAAATTTTCATGACAATCCAGATTCATTTGATCGGTTTTGAGAAGAAAGGCTTTTCATTTTACAAAAACGGATGTCAATTTTAAATATAAATACAATCCTTGAGTATGTTAGTTTTCAATTTTTTTAAAATGTAATTTTAAATTGTAAACACACACTTGAACTCATTCTGAAAATATCATTTATCAGTTTTGTGTAAAACATATTCCTACATGTCAAAAATGTTTTATGAATCATTACAATTAATTATCAAGAAAATATTATATTGTATGATTAGTTTTTTAGTGAGCGAAACTTTTGAACTAAAATATAGATTTTAAACTGATAAAGATCATTTTATGTCATACCAGGTACATCATGTATTTGATAGAGGTGAAACAGATTCCAACACATCAAAAATGACATATGGATTATTTTTTTAATTATCACCACAATTAAAATTTATTTATCTCAATTTATGTAGTTTTGTTTTCCATTTTACTAATATTGATGTCAATTTTAAAAAAAAATATTCAATTTCAGTCAAATTGGTCAAACCATGGCTCATATTAAGGTGTAGTTGATTCTTACATGTCTCAAATTACATATGTATAATTTTTTTAATGTATAAAACAATCCAAATTCATTTTATTAGTTTTAGTACGTTAATTGGCTATTTTACTGAAATATTCTTCTTAAATTAAAATCACTTTAATTGACTTATTATGATAACATCATGTATCAGTTTGACATGAAACCAATAACTACACATCACAAATGACTCATGAATAATTTACAAAAATTATCTAAAAAATAGAGTTTGTTTGATCAGTTTTTGGTGAATGGTTTTTTTAAACAAATCATCGATATTAAAATGATAATAGACACATTATGTTATTTCGAGCATGTCATGAATCGAATTGAGGTTTTAATAATTCGTACACATCAAAATGACATATAGATCATTTTTGTAATGAATCGAAATAATATTAATTAATTTTCTTTATTTTGTGTAGTTCAATTTCCTATTATAAAAATATTGATGTTATTTTTAAATAAAAATATACATATTGATTCATACTTGTCACACCATAGGTCAGATTGAGGTGAATCTGATTTCTACACATATAAAACGACATATGGATCATTTTCGTATTGTATCAAAATAATATTAATTGTTATTCCTAATTTTAAGGAATACTTTTTTACTAAAATGTGGTTTCACTCTAGAAACAGACACTTGGACTCATTTTCATAAAATCATGTATCAATTTGATCTAAAATAGAATCATACACTTCTAAAATGAATTATAAATAATTTTCAGAAATGTTAATAAAAAGATGATAAAATTTAATTGGTTTTTATTAAGTGATGTTTTTTGAACGAAAATATAAAATTTAAACTGATAACAAGAACATTGAGTCATAACGGGCACATCATGTGTTAAATTAAAGTGATGTTGGTTCCATCACATCCCAAATGAATTATTAATAATTTTATAAATGTATTAAAATAATATCAATATTTTTCCTCAGTTTGGACTATGTTAGTTTTCTTTTTTACTAAAATTAATGTAAATTTTATATAGAAATAGAAAATACTTTCATATCGGTAACACTATGTGTCAGATTGAGGTGAGGCTAATTCCAAAACATCTCCAAGACTCTGAAAATACTAAAACTCAGTGATAACATGATATCCATTGACATTATTGATATGACATTCATCACTACATGGGAAGACTTGAACAAACCAACCCTACTGAAAAAATATAATTAACTTGTATAGGAAAACAATTATTATATGAGTAATAATAAAATGAGATAAATGACACAGAAATATATAATATTATATTAAATTAATGGAAAATGATTTATCTGGGGATACAGCATTATTAAATATGTGATTGAGATGTGGAAGGATCTTGATGGAATGTGATAAATGATAATATTGTAGGGGACAATGGTTTTGAGGGAGAAGATGCATATGGATGTTTTAGTGATCAGAGGCATAAAATATGGACAAATCAACCAACCAAAAACATCATAATTCACTTATAAATGAATTTATATTATGTATGTAATACTAAAAATAAATAAATGAAACATAAATAAGAAACATATTAATTCTTTGGACTATGAAATTACTGTGAACACATAAATATTACCTCTTTTTTTTATCAAAGGTTGTGTCAACTTTCTTCCTCCAAATGCTACAGAGGGAATATGAAAGAATGTGATTAATGAATCACTATAGGGGTAAAATGGTAATGAGTGGGAAGAAGCCTGTGGATGTTTTGGTGAGGAAATTCTTGAAAGATATATATACCACCCTACTCGAACGGAATATTTCACCTATATAAGAAAACCATTATTTTGTGAGTAATACTAAAAATATAGAAATAAAATATAAATTTTTAATAGTAAATTAATTCTATGGATAATGATTTTACATAACAAACATCAAGATTACCTCTTTGATTGACCATAGAAAGAATCATTTCGCTTCTTGTAAAGTCATCATATATGTACATGAATCTTATAAAATAAATGAACTATATAAAAAATAATGAAAATTAAATCAAAATGACATTATATAATCTTTTAGTAAAATAGGGAAAGTATATAATAAAATTACCTTTATCTCATAAAACTATTTTCTTTATTATAGTTTGTTCTTATAATGGATTGTTGAGATCATCATATTCATAAGAAAATGTCAACATGAGTAGATAAAAATTTAATTTATATTATGTTAATACATTAGAGAATAAATAATATTTTGAGGAAAATTTTCTATATTAAAAAAACTGTTACAGCATCATTAAACTGTAATTAATTTTTTAGATTTTTCAGAGATTTAGTTCCCCTATCATGAATCAAAATACCCTCTTTTCCCCCTCAAACGTTTTATAAATTTTCAACATTGGGACCAACATGATGTGATTGTGATCTACAAATAAAAGGGTCATAATTGATTGATTTTTCATCTGAATTGACAATTTTTTTAATGTCCAACATGAAAATCGAACAACTCTTGTTTATTTGATAATTTGTATAGAATAATAGCACTGATTGTGATTCCATCTGGAATGATAATATTTTCCCCCTTCTAAAATATAATTCACCTCTACAAATCCCATTTAATAATATTTCAGGACAATGGTATTGTCAATATTGTTGCAATGAATTATCATCCCTTGAAATGTTGTATAATCCAACTTGTATATTTGATAGATAGTACCTAAATATTATATATTTTCATAAATTGAATTTTTATGCCTAAAAAAGATATGTGCATCACTTCTGCCACAATAATAATATAATTGTTTTTAGATGTAATATAGTTATCATGTTCTTTTTTATAGAACATATAACCATTGACAACTAAACTAGTGTATGTTATAACAATTGCACTCAATATTTTGGCTAGCCATTGAAATCATTCAATAGTTTAATTAAAATTTTCAGATAACTGTTTATAAAATTGACCAAAAAACAATCGTATACACTATTGATTATGGTTATTTTATATCCATTTTTCATTCCTTGATAGATTAAAATTTCTATGAATTTCATTGTGGGATTCAATTTATGGAGCAACATATTCACTAATATGTAAAATCTAAAGGTGTTCCTCATCCAACTCTATGAAGGTAATTGTAAAAACATATATTTCATAAATACCATCCCACAAAGGTGTTCTCTAAAACGATAATTTGTGAGAAGGATTCTATAATCATCTGACAGGAAACTGGTATAGAATTCCTTAGCATCTTTAACAGTATATCATTATGCAATACAAAGATTTTTTAAATATAGATTATTGAAATACCCATTCAAAATATTCATATTTTTTTCAATGGATTACATCCATATGCAATAGATATGACCACATATATTAACCTTTCTATCCATGTGAACCATCTTGTGGACAATTATACTAATGAATGATTGTGGGATGAACAAATCTAATTCAGATAATATGAAAGAATCCTTCAGATTATATGATAGGGATCATTGCTAAATCTGTATATTTATTATATGTGGATTTGAAAAAGAATCTTTTTCTGGTTAATATATGTCATAGATTTTGAGTAATAGTGTAACAGAAAGAATCATGCATTAATTATTGCATCAAAACATGATAGTTGTGTGTTAATTCCCTTATAACATCATATTAGTTATTGAAATGACATTACAAATATATTATGAATTCCACTGTAGATGTTTATAACTTTTATAAATATTAATAATTGTAATATTTCATATATGGATAGAGTGTTAGATTCTAGATGACGAAAATTATTCCTTTTATCTATCACCAGTAACAACATTTCCCTCATCCAAATTTCCATAAAGTCTAAAATAGCCTTGATTATATCTTTTTTTTTCAAGAATATTTATTACCATTCCAATAACAATTTTAAAATCATTTTTTTCAACATGAATTTCATAAATAAAGTATATTACATACAAATAACTACCAATGGGTAATTCATTGTAAATTTATCTCTTCTTCCAAACTATTTTGGTATGTTATTTTGTCATTGGATTACCCAAAATTGTTTCAATATATTTTAATTTATTTTATAGTTGATCACCGAATACTGGAGACCATTTTGTATCTTGTTTGACATTCCCATCAAATTCTATCTTCCATTATTGGTATTTATGTCACTGAAGTCAAAAAACATTATGTCCTAAAAAATAATTCATTGAGGAATATTTTGATGGAACCGAGTATATGCGTTTTTCACAAATGGGACACCCCAATATTCATTTAATGCTATGGAATAATAAATTTCCATAAACATGAAAGTCATATATAATTCCATAAAACATAGTCCTCAATGTGAATTCATTACTTATATTAGAATCATACATTTTACGACATATATCCTCTATCAATTTTATATCTTTGATTAGTGGATCTAAATAGACATCATTAGCAATACCGAGTGTCATAGAAAAATATATATGTATTGAATAATATAATGTATTTGTACATTATCAAAATCAATGGATACAAGTTATAATTGATCAAAATGATAGACCGTGTACTGTGAGTAGTACTCTTTAAACAAAATTAGTTTATTCCCTAAATAGATAATGAAATATGAATGTTTCTTCTCTCATTTCCAAATTTTGGATACTATTAATCAATTTTCATCCCTTGATGAGAATCCCCTTTCACATATTTAATTCCTTCATGAAAATTCCATTTTATTTATCTCATGGTTTCTTGACTTACATATAATATTCTAAACTGTGGAATGATAGGAATGATTCATACATATTTTGAAGTACCTGATTCATATATCTTGTATCATTTTCTGTGATACATAGGTCATTTTATGATTGATTCATGGACCTTGTAATGCAATACGAAATAATTTGGGCATGAATGAATTTTTTAATATTTCACCACCATTAAATGTTAGATTTGTTTAACATCATGTGTTTTTCATGGTAGTTTGTTTTCATCTATTATAATATCATTTAGGAGACATAGTAGTCTGGATAGTTTGTGTCACTCCATCCACTACCATAATTAAATTTATATAACATCAATATAAAAAAAAATTAGTTAATATAATTGATATACAATGGCTTCTTTTCATTATTATTTATCTACACAAAAAACCACGGATATTAATGATGGTCATTTTTAATTTAAAATTTAATTTCTCTCATGCAATCTACATCATCATTTATACAAATATTCATATCATATGATCCAGAACCCACAATATCTTCCCCATCAGTGTCCAAATTTTGTTTTTAAAGGTGTTTATTATAAATTTTATATCTCCAATGTATTCATTTATAAATTATAATATATTATAACTCATGAAGACTAATTTGTCTCAAATAAAAATAATTTAAATACTATTATAATATTTTATAAGATGTGTACCCATGCTCTGTAGAAAACCTGACGAACTCTTTACTCTAGCATCACACAATTTTTTCAAACAATTTGAGTGCATAAATTTTTTATTTATATCTATCCTATTGGATTAAATAAAATTATATTTTCCAATAAATAAATAAATACACATAAGATATTCATTTTCAATGTTGAATTATATAGGCAATGCTAATAAGGGAAACTCAACATTTTTTTGTTTCAAGTAATTTGAGTAATTTCATGAAAATTGTTAATTAAATTTAATAAAAGAATAACTTCACTATAGAAGGTGTTATCCTTTGAATTCATTCAGTGGTTAATGTTATAGCTAACTCATCCTCATAAACTCATCTTTCAATCATTTATAACTACATTCGATTATATAAAATATATTTTATATCTTATGTACATGAACCTATATTGCGTGAATTACTCGAAGAAATAGTAATCCATGGAATGAATAATGAACAGTGTAGTAAAAGAAACACAATATAGATGGGGGATGAGTTTAATGAAACAAATGAAATTATTGGATTTTTAGGTGATTATGTTGACGATTATGGCTGTTTTCTATAAAAGTGTTGGGGGATGATTTTTAAGAATCAAATTTCAATAATAGCTCTAGTTTGACATGCATCATGACATTCATAAACACCCTAAAAATTGAAAATAGAGTAAAGAGATTTATGAGGTAATATATAACAAAACTATGATAAATAAGAATGAAAAAATCACATTAAATATACTTGAATATATAAAAATAAAATAAAAATACATTTTAATAAATAAAGACATATTTCATATACATGGACAGTAGTAAGAGTTTCCTAGGGGTGGAACCAACACATGTTAACGTAAAATGATGAATACCAAGAAATAAATTCTATTATATAGTATATGAAATCTATATTTGTGTTTTTCTGAATAGGTGATTTAGAAAAATATGAAATTATTACATTTAAATTTAATAGTATATCAATTATTTGAAAACATATCATGACTCTTGGAATGTGATGACACCACCCGAACAATCCCACTGATTCTAGGATGTCATCACATCAGATCTTACCATTAGAAGGATTCTATGGAAGATATCAAATACAAATTGACCCATCAATGAGAGTCTAAGAAGTTTTATAATGATGCTGGAATAAATAAATAATACACATCAACACGACATCTCACAAACATTTGAGAAAAACACACAAAATTTTGAAACATCTATCCAAAACACATTTTAAAACATTAATATATAAAAAATAGAATTTATAATACACAGAATTGAATAAATGTACATTAAATTATAATTTTTAATGAAAAAATAATATCCCTTCCTAATTTGGAAATATAAAACCATACATTTTGATTAAATAATTACAAAATGAACATTACATTACATGTTCTAAAAATGAATAACAAAAGAAAGAAAGAAAGATATATATATATCTGTATTCCGTTATAAAAAAATTAAATTTATAAAAATATATGTAACCCTTACACCATAATATCACAAAATAGTAAAATATATACAACCACATACAATATTCCAAAATATAGATCAAATGAAATTAGATAAATATGATATCACCCTTTCTAATATTTATCATAAAAAAACATTATTCTATGATAATATCTTTTTAATGAGAACCCATTAAGTAGAATATTAGAAATGAATTTAAATAAATAAAACACAATACATGAGTTGCATAAAATCATCTTTTCTTGTTACTTCACACCATCACGAGACTGGGAATTTGATTGATAAATCAATTTAGTTTTTCATTTAATGTTTTATAGTCCAGCACCTCCACTATTTATATTGTTCCATAACAATTTATTTATTTATTTTATCTACAGACCATAAGTGATTCTCTATGATTTCAAAATAGTGATAAAATTATGATTGTAGAAATGTTTTGGAATAGATTCAGGAATCGAATGAAATTGATTCTGAACTACAATTTTAGAACCCCAAAATAGGGTATCTAAATAGTTATCATGAAAAAGACATATCAATATCAATAGAAGGACAATATAATAGGGTTTTTTCACAATTATTGATGACATTATCTAAGAAGAATAAAAAATGTAAGGTCAAATATTGAAAGAAAATCAGAGTCCACAAATGAAAAAATAGGACTACCATGCAAGGTAGAAGAATATATGATACTTATAGAGCCATATCTTGATGTTTTCTTCAGAAAACCTAAGTAAAAGAGAACATAAGTTTTCAGACGCTGTTCAAGAAACTGGAGGAAATGAGTTTTTGTTGTTTGAGTGGGAATGTGTGATTGGATATTCGATTCAACAAGGAGTATCAGTAGATGGTAGCTTCCAAAGAAATCTTCTGATATAGAAGATGTTTCTTAATTGGTTTTGTTTTAATAAATATATAGGGGAACATTTATCATCACGTTAAAAATCACTAAAAAAGAGTCCATATATCATCACGGATAAAAGGAATATTTATATATGAAAAAAATGTGGATGAATATTTCTTTTATCAGGGCTTATTACATTAGTAGTGATAGTGGATTTATAAATATAATATTAAATAAAAAATATTTAATTATATATATTTAAAATAAATAAATATAAATATAAATATAGTAAATATATTCCTTATTTAAATTTGTTTTTTATTTTTTATATTTATTTAAATATATAATTATTTATTTATAATTATATAAATATTTTACAAAGAATAAATATAGCATTATATATTTTTTAATAATTATATATATATAATAAATAAATATAAATATAAATATAATAAATATATTAATTATTTATTTAAATTTATAATAAATTTAGTAATTATTTAAGTATATATAATTATTTAATTATATTTAACTATTTAAATATATGTTAATATTTATTTATAATTATACAACTATTTTTTAAAATATTTATTAATTTATAATTTTAAAATTTTATTTCTCTAATTAAAGTATTTAAAATTATAAATATATTCATTTATAATTATTTTTATATATATTGTTTTTTAACAATTTCTGCTTTTTATAATTTTTAATGAATATCTAATTTTATGTGCATGAATTTTAAAAATGTGTGAAATTGAATAAATTATAAATAACTACACATTAACAATATTGAAAAAATGGATAAGAATTTTTGTGTGTATTGTATATAAAAATGAATTAATTTCATATATATGAAATCAATATAACCCAAAATTGATCAATGTTAAATTGAGAAATCAAACGTCATTCAATTATATGTCCATTATACTATGCAATTAGTCAGTATTTATAATTCATATTATGTTTTTTAGATTAAACAATTATTCAAGAAGTATATAAATAATTAATGAAATGAGCATAAATATATATTAATATATAATCATATATATATATATTAATATATATATATAATATGTTATTTATTAACATTCTGGACAAGTTTCTTATTAATAAGATGTTTTATATTTTTCTCAATTTATTTTTTAAAATTTTTATTTGATTAATTTTCATTATTCATATGTCCAAATATTTAATTCACAATATTTTGTAGTATTTATAATTTATATATGGTATAATATATTTACTAATTTTCACTAAAAATTATTTACTAAATTAATTTTTTTATGTTTTTTAATAACCATAATTTTTTTTTTATTTCATTTTATTTGTTCAGACCTTTATCAGTTCTAAAAAATAACAAATAATGAATTACTTTATGAGTGTTAAAAATAGAGTGTTGAAAAAGGGTAAATTTTATAACAACTAAAAATGAAGCACTGATAGAGGGTATCCTTTATCAATGCTAAATATAATACACCGATAAAGGTGCCATGTATCAGTGCTAAAATAAATCACTGATAAATGGTAAAATATATGAGTGCCTTCTTTAGCGTTGATAAAGATTCCATTTATCAATACATTTATCTAGAGCTAATAAACACCATCTATTAAATGCCCATTTTTTTAGTAGTGACAGACCACTACATACAAATGGGATACACACTGTGTCACTATATTCGATAATTTTTTGTGTACACAAACCATGTGCAAATACACAGTGTGATCCCATGTATATATACCCATGTACCAATACATACAGTAAACCATGTAAATGTTCCAAGCCAGGAAATGTTGTGGAGTACACAACATGTAGGAAACCCAAGTACTCTATCCCATGTTTGTGTGCTCCGGTAGGTACACACTGAGTCTTTCGAAGAGGGCAACATCCTTGGTATCCAAGGACTACACACTGTGTGAATCAAGAGTTTCTAAAACTTTTCTTCTTCCTCCCACTCACTCTAGTCGGTCCTCCAACAACTTTTTAATAGAATACAACACCGAAAAAGTAGAGTTTTGTGGTTGTTCGGTCATTCTATCACTGAATCGACAAGATTAAGACCTTCAATCGGCTTGGAAAATGAGATCTTTGTCATTCCATATTACAATCCAAAGAATGATAAATTGACATCAGCCATAATAAGATATTCTATGACAAATACCAACACCCTTCCATCATGTCATACCAATTCCAGATATTGCACCAAGAATGAAACAATTAATGATGGATTCTTTGATGAAAAGTTGAACCACGTGAAAAACAATGAACACCATAAAGAATGGGGAATCAGGGGAGAAGAGAACAAACTAAATATGTTGGGACGAACATTGATAAATGTTCATTTCAACATTGGTTTGTCACCATAAGAATGAAAAATGAACCAAAAACTATTAAATCACAATGATTAGAATCTCCTAATAAACCACGAAATCATACCGATCTCAAATAACGACCGATCTATATGACAAACTATTCGCCGATTGGACCTTTTTCATCAATGATGTAAATAAAAAAGGAAAATAATCAAAACACATTCCCTAACTAGTTTTAGATTGGTTACAAGTGAATAATTGTAATTATTCCACCATCATTGAAAATATTTGTCAAATCAGTTTCATTTTGATTGGTAATCAATGATCCATTGCTATTGTTCAGGATAATTTTATATAAGTTTTCTCTCGTGTCTCTCTAGATATTACGGGGTTGTGAATAAATCTTTGTATATCAACATAAAGATCATTTTAAGGATTTCTTATTTTTTTGTCAATGTGATGAATTAAAAAATAATTTATTTAAATTATATTATACATTTTACGCCTGCAACCAAATTTTCTAAACAGAATCACACATACCAATGTTATGTCATTCCTTGGGTAAAAAAAATATTATGAGTTCAATGTTTCCCAAGGTATTATTTTTCATGAAACCATTTAGATGTAATTACACCATTTCAATAATGTCGTGTGTGCATTCAATGTAATAGATTAATATTTTTCATACATTTATTTAAGGTACATTGGGATTCATAATTTCACACACTGTCATCTCATTGGTTAAAAACTAATCAATAAAACATTTAAAAATAATAAATGTAAAATCTGAGACATTAAAGATGTGTTCTCTAATATGGGAGGAATATCATTTGTGTCCACCGCCTCTTGGTCTGTTCTATTCTATCATTTTTTCATTCAACGATTTTGTCAAAAAGGAGGAAGAAGATAGAGTTATTTCTAGAGATATCAATGTTATTGGGACAATCATAAAAGATTCATCATAATAGTGAATTTATAAAATTTTATTCTACTTCAACATGATTAAATTGTGTATCACAAAAATTAATTCTTCCACTAACCATACTGCAGATGAGAAAAGACTCCAATTATCCCACACTAACTCATTTGATCTCTTTCCAATGGTAAACACAGCATTAGAAAACCAACTGTTGTATCATATTTACATCAGATAAATCATTTAATTGTTATCCAGTATTAATTAATTAACTGCATTATCTCATTATAAAATATATTTTTTATTATTATAATATTTTTTTTGGTCACATTGTGCCTCGCAATCACACGGAGTATTAGCTCCAACGCCTAAATATATATATATATATATATATATATATATATATATATATATATATCATTTAGTCCTAGAAGGAAAAAATTAGGTTCCTACATCATTTTATCCTTTAATATGTATTCCATAAATTGAAAAAAAACTAAGAAAACCACTCAGGATACTAAAACTAAATCCAGATCACCCAACCCAAGGCACTCTCTTATATGTTTTCATGCGTCTAAAATATGTGAACTGAAGGGATGGTTTATCCTCACAGGACATACTGTTGTCGGTCCACGATCACCCCTGATTTCTCTATAAAGGTGGATCCATACTCATAGTCCATCTTCAATAATTCAATGACATTCATAGGGTCATGCATGTATTTTCATAGCTGTGACACAGGGAAGGTTTCACGCAAATCTATGGCTATGAGGGTCGAGTGAGGCATTATTCATCCTCACGACCCCTCTACAGGATCACGAATGACCCAATGAATCATGAGGATTGCATGTATCCATGGCTGAATCCACACATTCATTATCATTGGGAGACTCTCAAGAAGATGTGTTCTCCCAAATAAAACTCCAATGGCATACAATGATGAATTGGGTTTGATTTTTTTTCATCTTTTTTCTATCTTTATCTATTCATGAGTGACCATCACTTTTTCTTTTATTTGGATTCAGCTAATCTAGGCCAAATTTAGATGACAATATAATATTTGTACTACATAATGGTGACCTATATGGTATCCCATATAGTGCCTCAAGAAGACCAATGTCAAAGGTAGAGTGTTAGTTGTTGTTTTATTCAAACTATACCAAGGGAATGGGGTCCCCCCATCTAAGGCTGAAATCCAACACAAAAACCATTAGCATATGCACTCTCACTTGTGTAGTTCACTCACTCCGACCATCAGTCTGTGGGTGAATGTTGTTTCTCATTTGAAACTAGGTCTCGAATTCCCCCTATAGGCCTCTCCACAATTATGATGTAAACCACATGTCCCTATTAGAAACAATCATCATGGGTACCCCATGATGGTAAATGACCTCTTGTTTGTACAACTGCCCCAAAATCAACACAAAACTCTTCTCCCTGACAAAAATGAAATGTGATGAATATTTTATTTGATCATTTATCTCATATATTGTGTCATTTACCTTGGATGAGTGTGGAATCCATCTGAATAATTTCATGTATATGACATCCCATTTCCACTCTAGGGTTTCAAGAGGTTGCCTCAATCCCGCTATAACTTGGTACTCAAATTTCACCAGCTGATAGGTGAGCAAGAGTGCCAAAAACACACCTATTATTCATCTCATGTAGATCCCAAAAAACTGCAACAAATTGTCTTCATTAATTATCCCCACACTGGGATGTAAAGCTAATAGAGAAGTGTGGAACTCCCCCATCACCACCACTCACATTGTGACTGGAACCGCTGTTTTCCCTTGAAAAAATATTTCATGATTCCATCCTTAAGAATATCCATCAAGTGTGTCTCTTATTGACATCTAGTAATGAAGATCCACATAGTAAATTTTTTTCGCACTCTCAAGGACTGAAGGATCCAAAAACATCAATTTGTGAAATTTTTTACTCACTTTATCCACCAATGTCATATATGGGGAAGATAAATGCTTTGATTCATCATGCACTAGAAAAAATGAGACCTCCCGCTAAGGGAATATGCTATAATGTTCTCAATTCCTTGATTATAGACTATCTTGAAGTATTAGCCTGGAAGGAACTATAACTTGCTTCATTATATCAGGTTTATGTTTTTCTAAGTAAAGATTTACTTCAGTCTCTAGTGTTTTGAGTAAACTAAAAATCACTCTTCCAAAAGATAGTTCCTCAACATCGCCAACATGATGACTAACACTTCATTCTCAATGTCATGATTCTCACAGTTCTAATAAAGGAGTAACAATTGTCTTGATCCATATGCAATGAATTCATATCATTTCATCGACACACAACTATTCCCATCTCCTAAGTCATCACAATACACTACAGAATGAAGAACATCCTCTCATAGTCTCAAAACTAGAGTGCTCATTACCCTCTTCCTCAACTCCTCAAAGAGATTTTGGGACTACCATGACATGGTAATAAATGGTCAGTTCCATATTAGGTCAGTGAAAGGGGTTGTAATTCGATATATGTCTTCCACAAATATCATGTAGTACCCCAATAATCCATGAAATCATCGCACCTCTGACATATTAGTGTGTCGATGCTAAGTAATCAATTCATCAGTAATTGTTGGTTCCATGGATAAACCTTTTTAATTAATTATATTCCATATAACGTGGACCTCCTATAAATTGAACATGAATTTCAAGATCATTCAATAAAGTTGGTTCTCACAAATAAAATCAAGAACTATCATTATGATCTGTACATGATCCTCCTCTACTATAGAGTAGATTAGTATTTCATTGAAGAACACAAAAATGAACCGGTCCATGTATTGCTGGAAAATATGTTTTATTAAAGCCATAAAGATTGTGGGGGAATTTTTAACTCCAATATAAATCACTTAGAACTCATAGTTTCTATAGGGACATCATAAATAAAAGTTTGGAATATCAGCCTCAGAAATGCACAACACGTGGTAATTGGACTAATGATTGATCCTGGAGAACCATCTCACACCTCGAACATATCAAATAGGTCATAAATCCATAGAAAGAGGTATTTTATCATTATTTTATCCAACATCATGTGACAATTATCCACCAAGTCCAAAAGCACTCATATTTTTTCATGAATATAACTAGAGCTGTCAAGGGGGACACATTATGTCTGATGAAACATTACTCAGAAAAGTCATCCAATTAAAACCATAACATGTAGTATTATTGTAGGTGCCATTTTATATACAGAAAAAAAATATCGAGGATGTCCGAGAATGGATTTCTACAAAAAACAATCGTCTCTTTCCTTGGAGGAAGTCTCAAAAAATCTTTAGGGGAGATGTCAATTTATTCCACCCCAAATGAAGGAACCCATATTTTTGAAGAGTCTACTGCACAATGGGTGGTGCTTTCCAAATAATGGGTAATAGGTTAAAACCTCTTTCAAACAGAACACACTTGTTCATCTATAAGGTTTCACTCACAAGAATAGTAGAACCTCACCCCATCAATGCCTAGGCATCAGATTATTCTATGTTGATATCTAATAAGGGATCAAACTAGGGAAATACAATCAATGTCAAAGATAATGTTGTATGATTACTTCGTGATAAATAAATGGTCTCACATGAACCTATATCTTACGAGAGATTACTCACATTTTATGTTGTTGAAATTCCTAGAAGAAGGTTCCATCTAGAAATCATGACACAAATATGTTTTGTGAACATCTCTTCTTGGAGTTTCAAATCCCACAACAAGAGTATCAATATAATGAAATGGATGACACTTGAGTTTACTAATAATGAGCTTTGACTAGAATAAACACAGATCCTCTTTCCCCTCTATCATCTCTCTGAGCCTGATGTGGGCCTCTTATGGGTGGGGGTTGGAGGACCCATTATCATATCCACCACTGGATGCTCTTTTTACCCCTCCGATAGCTCTGCCTCCCAAGGGACCACCTAGTCCCCAACTGGGAGATCCAATGTCACAATGCTATCTCTTATATGGAAGTTAATTTAATATATACCTGATATGATCAAGATTTCTGGTTGGTAATTCAAATTCCATGTGACCTCACCCATCCCAAACATAGCAGAAGTCCTCCCCAGACTTCTGGGGTTATTTTGGCTTCCCTTGTATTGTACGAACACATCATTATGCCAGATCACAAAAGGGTCTCCAATTTTGAGATCAATAAAACTTTCCTGTTGATGTATATGACTAATATATATCGCACACCCTACTATATCCAGCGATCTAGCATCCATTTGAAAGAATGAGGTTGGGATGCACACAGTCCTTACACTGGCTCAATTCGCTTTGTGGACTCACTAATCGAACTTCTATGCTCATATGTAGTAATCTCAAATCATGCTGAAAGAGTGGTGAGTAATTTTTTTGAATCTATATTTATAACCATCCTCTATCATCAACACATTATAAAAATCTAAAATCTCTTATATCTTGATGTTGAATAAGAAAGAGGTGTTGCACTCCCCATGAAACAATAGCTTGAAGTCATCCCACGAGAGTGTTTACTCATTATGTATCTGGGTGACAAGGCGACACCAATTCTATGAATATCCATGGAAAACATGGGAGACCAAATCCAGCATATGATATATCAGTGTCTCGATGTGTCAGATGATACAGACCACCAACTCTATCAAATATATCTCCACCCGGGGATATGTCTAGTAAGAGATCCTCAGTGGTCTTTGACAATGGAACAAGAAGATTGTTCTCATCCTATGAATATAATCTTCCATATCTACTAGCAAATTTTCATCTCAAAAGGTGGATGTTCTTCTACCTACCCAACTAGAAGAAGGGGATTTTGATTAACAGCATGGACTAAGGCATCATTTCTTCGAAGGACTTCATTGTGAACTGAAGCTATTATCATGGATCGTTATCATCACGAAGACTTCAAAAAAGTCATCAAGTAGTATTGTGGTCAGATGTTAATATATATATATGAATATATTTCAAAAGAATGTGGAGATGACTTGAGAAGGAAATAAAAATACACTATATTAAAAGGAACATGTACCATTGATCACTGCAATAATTGTAATGACGTGATGATTTAAAAACTAGGTAGGCATGGTAATGGTGTGTGGATAAGTTGTTCGCCACAACATCATTTTTCTCATTTTACTGAGAAACACAATCAATAAACATTGACACTATTTACCTAAGCTAAACTAATTTTTATATGGGGAAATGTTTGAAAAACATCCTAATGAATGAACTTTCTCTGATACCTATATTTCATGGACGCCCCAAACAAGGGATCAATCCACAACTACCCTATGCCCTCCTCTATAGGCTACTGTTAGAGAAAGGACAGAAGGTACAACTAATGTTGGGTAGGCCATTACAGTAGTAACTTTACAAACTCACACATCCTGCAAAATGAAATAGTTTAGAGAGAAATAAAAAAATGATTCCACACTATTTTGAATAAATGAAATATTCATGGACCTCTAAATAGTAAAAAGTACGATTGTGTAATCTAAAATGAGAAGAAAAAATATATGACCCACATTATTTTTGTGCTAAAATAACAAAAATGAATCAAAGGAAATATGTAGAGAAAACCTGAAACATGTATCCTTAGCCACAACCACTTTACTCGGTCAAACAACCCCATATCCCAAAGCTCCAGTGATGTTACGATTGAGCTATTCACCATCTTTAAAATACATGAAACATGTTAGGAAATTCCAATGAAGGGGTGAGTATAATCAAACAGAGTAGAAGATACCAAAAACGGTGAAAGTGGATCTGTAAGGGATTCTTCTAAAGAGGATATAATTAGACATAACAATGTACAATAGAGGAGGGCAGCTCAACCTAATTAAACAGTGATATAAAATTCATCCACACATAAGGATATCAGAAAAATGAGAGGTTTAACTTCTCATAGAGTCTTTACTACATATATTAGGATAGTGGAATCATCCAAACGTGACAAGATAGACATGTAAAGAACATTCCATACCCCCACATCATTTCCTCTCCAAGAAAGAGAGTAACCAAATCCAAAAGGACTGGTTACTAAAATCAATTATATATATATATATATTCTAATTCAATGAATCCCAAATGAGAGAAAAAAGGGATATCAACTCAAAATAGAATCAAAGAAGACAAGTAGCCAAGAGTTCCAAAATGTTTTCCATCCATGATGTCGGCACCTCATGTGTATTCCTAGAATAGAAAGGTATAAGGGACATGATCACCACACCGTGATAGTATCTACATTATGTGGAACTAAATCACCCACACATTATTAGGTTGTGTAAAAAAATCATCAATATGGGTAATGAGTCCAATTTTCTTCTGAGTCCAAATATACATCAAATCATGTCTCCTCATTATGTCGTACGGTTGATGGTTCTATAGTATTAGAAAAAGATACCAGGCCTTGGTACAATGGAATGGCCATACTCTAGTATTCATTGAGGAAAACCACTAACCAATCCTACTAGATGTTTTTACCCGAAAAGGAGATTGTGGTATTACGTAATTAAATCCTACATGATGGCATGTCTGATGAGTCATTAAAGAAACTCATTTTCCCAGTCTTTCTAGAGGGTTAAGACTATAATATTTCATACGAGAATCCCACTACACATCCATGTTATAAGTTAAACCTAAGAAATCAATAAAATCAACTCCATCGACCTAATAGAGGATAAATCAAAATGATCATCAAGAAATTCCAATGCCTAATCTAGCTAGAGGTTATGCTTGATCCTGTTATAAGGAATATGTATGATTGCTTCCATAATCAGATGTCACCATTGTGCGTGAAAAACCTGGAACATTTAACATCATATCTCAAAATACACATTCATGGGAAGCATCACAGACTACACTAGAACACATTCATTATAAGAATTACATGGAAACGAATATGAGTTCAAACAATGATGGTACGTACATAAAATGTTCTCTCAGAAGAGCCCAATGAGTACATGGAATGTGATGGGACTGACAAGGCATGTTTTATATCTTCACTACATGGACATGTCTCAAGTCATTAAATGGGTTATATCACTTTTAGTGGAACATTTCAAGATTGTGGATATATCTTGTGGTTCTGTCCATGTACTCGGACCCTATGTCTGTGTGCATTGATAATGGAATGTTGGTTCGTACATGATTTGGCCCATGTGGACAAGAAGTGCCCTCATAATTAGCACATGGAATGTTTTTCCCTACCATTAATCATATTGATTACTCATATGGAAGGGTGTTACAAATCATGTTAAGGAAGTACATGACGTACCATCTTAATGGGTTTCCAGAAACATAGCATCATTTTCTGGAAATAAATACATGCCATGTAATCATATTTTTTCATGGATTTTAGTTGGATTTTTTATATAACATCCATATTTTTTTTGATCTTCTTCCATGCTTTGAATCTAGTAAAATCACTTCAGATCCTACTATTATTATTCTCGAAACTCCATATTTAAAAATGAATTGTGCTTTCGCATAGTTATTCACTAAAAAATGGCTATGGTCATCAATGAGGGTTTCGATCATCGTTCTGCATTCACCTGAGGCTTCCACACATGAGAATCCATCTCTAAATCATTTAATTTAACATCAATTCATCCTGATGAATCCAGATATAACCTTCCCTCACGAAACCATTTATGATCTGTCAATCAGCTGTGTATCTGGTTACCCGATTAAGCTATGGACGCCTAAAAATATGTTGAACATTGGACCAAGGGGTTTCAATGGAGAATAATGCGAAAAATGAGGGATAAATTAAACCAAAAATAATTATTCTAGGACAATTAGACAAGTGTTATTGTATAATGATCATGAATGTTCAATTTAAATTAGAGATAACTTTTAAAAATTATGTTTTAACACAAAATGTCATACAAGGATTGCAATGGGTGACTGATCAAAGATTAAACATCGATCTACTCATAAATTTAATCTAATGGGTGTAAACAACAATTCAAGAGACCCACTTCTTGTTTTGATCAATTGCTACTAAATAAGGAGTTATCCAATGAGGGAGGAGGATCCATGGAATTCTCCATGTGTTGATTAGACCCATTCTAATTTTATATAATTCATCATAATTCTTCAACGGAAGGAAATGGAGAGGTCTCTAGCTAGTGATATCGACATTATGAGGACAACCCAAGAAAAGTTATCATTATAATGAATTTATTTACATTTTAATCTTGGTCAAAGTGATTTGATTATTTTATTTATTAATTAATTATTTCACTGACGGTACCACAAATAAGTGAATGGTCCAATCATCCAATGACAATTCAACGTATCTAGTACCTAGGGTAAACACTGCATTTTGGAATAAACAATGGTCTCATACATCTGATCTGATCAACCAGAAAAATATTTTCCAATTTTCCATAATTAACTATTTAGATGCAATATAAAAAATATATATAATATTTTTACAAAATGAATTCACAACACAATAGTCCTTGGAATTACATGTTGCCTTATAACTTATCCTTGTAAATATATTTAAAATTATTTAAAACTCATATAAGGGAAAAAATGGGCCTCTAAAATACTTATAAAATCTCTCAGTTTCGTTTAAAAACACTGCTATGCGAAATACATGCTATCGAAGAGTTTATAATTACTGATAAATATTTATTAAAATAAAATTGTGTTTTATTCTACCCCCCATAAAATGAATTCTCCCTAAAAGTTCATCACATGGGTAAAAATTGATGAGGATAACTCAACCTCATCACCTCCTAAGGTTCCCACATGTCTTCATCAAATTGGTGGTTCTTCAATAAAATATTGAACAATCATTGGCCTGGTTCCAAATAACATTTTCACAATGATTGAGAATCTCTATTAGATGATCATCATAAGAAATGTCATTCTCTAGCTTCACAACTTTTGAGTTTAGTTCATTTTCTGGTGCATGTATTTACTTTCTCATTATAAATACACAGAACACATCATTAACTTGATATATTTATAGTGAAAGTGCCATTCTATTAGAAACCTTCCCAATATGATCATGAATTTCAAAATCACTAATATACCTAGTGATCCACTTATCCTTCTTTCAAAATCTAATTACTCATTTATAAGGATATATTCATAAAAATATCTTTTCTCCCACATCAAACACTATCTATTTTCATTAGTTGTTATCATAAATTTTTATCAACTCATAGATGCTCTTATGTGTTGTGGAATTGATATGAAATTTTCATCCATTTCCCCAAAAATATCAGGTCCCAAGAGATTTATTTCCCCAAAATCTTCCAAAAATATTCTTTATTATATCCCATCATCCCATCCCAACACTAATATTCCCTCATTTTTTGTACCTATTTTTGCTTCTAGTGTGAATAGTAATCGATGAAGAATGAGCCTCATCCAAAAACATCATATTTAATTATTGTGTTTGGGAATAAAAACATAGCTCCTCAACCTTTTTATTGCATCATAATCAACCGTGAACACATGAAAATTTCCCACGGAATTTTGTTGCTCTATACCTGCCTTATGTTCCTCTTTAATATTTTATTTTATTGATCAATAAAAATTTATTAAAAAATATATCATTCCACCCCTTTAATTAAAAAATTTATATCCATCAATGGAAAATACCTAAATAAAATATCTTTTATATTATTTATCGAGGATATGGTAGCATTATCCTTTCAAATCAAATAATCCTTACCATATTATCATTCCTAGGATGTTAATGTATAGAGTAGTTGTAGTCTTCAATCAAATCCAACAATATTCATTGGTTCATATTCAGCTCATTTTTTGTTAAATTATATATTATCAATTTTTGATGAGTTCATATATCACACCATTATATATAAATATAGTACTTCTAATTCATTAATGCAATAATTAACATAGATATATCCAAATCATGAGTTGTGTACTTTTTCTCATGGATTTTAAATTTTGATGAGGCATAAAATATCTACCTTTCATTTTGATTATGAATTCATCGTAGCCCTATCATGGATTCATCACTATAGATCAAAAACCTCTCTCTACTACAAGGTAATGTTAAAATAAGGGAAATAACAAATCTTCTTTTAATATCATTGAAAATATCTTAAAATTCCCATTTCTATATGATCATCATGCCATTTCATGTCATCGTTTTGATTGGATTGGAAAATCCTGATAAATATTTCACAAATACTCTATTTTATCCATTAAAACTATGAAAAGTTTTTAAACCAGTTACCATTTTTGTTATATTCTATCATTGAATTACATCAGTCATTATTAGATAAATATATATCCTTTATTCTGTGATATTTTGACCCAAAAATGAATCTTTATGATCCAAAATTTCAACATGGTAAATTTTTCTTATGCTTCTCCTTTTTCATATTTATTAGTACAATTCTCGTGTGATTATTATGTTCCACCTAGATCTCCAAATATAAAACAATAATCTATATACTGACTACAACAATGTGTCTAAGATTGAATATAAAGAATCTATTTGTTAAATCTATGAAGATAGCTACTATGTTAGTAAAACCAAAATGCATCACTACAAAATCATAATGTGCATAAATTTTACATATTAGAATCTTTGGTATATCCTCCTTATTAACCATTAATTGATGATATCCAGATTTTTTATAAATCATGTTAATGTTTCGAGCTCTATATAGTTGGTTGAATAAATCATCAAAACGGGGAACTGTAAGTTTTTTATTGGTAGTGATCTTATTATGCTCTCGATAATCAATGCAGAGTCTAATTGATCCATATTTCTTCTTAACAAACAAAATAGTTGCACCCCATGGTGATGCACTATGACATATAAATCCAAGTTTGAGAATCTTTTTGAGTTTCTTCATTAATTACCAAAACTCAATTGGTTTCATTCTATAAGGAATATTTAAAATAATAATTTCCATTGATTTGAGTTTTGGTGAAAAATCAACAAAAAAATTCAGCAGTATAACTAATAATTCATCCAAAAAGACATAAAAAGTCACATACAATACATGTATCCTTGATGGTGGGATTTTCAGAAACCATATAAGATATATAACATTAATTAATAGAAATTATGACCCACAAGATATAATTAATTTCTATGGAATGTTCACGTTATTCCTTTCATTAACATATAATCATAAATTTATTTAAAATATTAAATTTAACATCCCATCCATGAAAAATGATATGAAATACATATAGATAAATATAATCCATACTAAGAATCTAATAATACTCCTCTAAAGGAATTCTCTTCAGATTTTCATGAAGTATATTGCCAAAAAAATTAACCAGAGAAGAATTATAAATATTTAATGTGACCATTGTTCCATTAAGACATATCACTTATATCTAAAAATTTAATTATTAAGATAATATGGATATGCCATTAGAATATTCTTCAGAAATTATATTGTGGGTGGATCTATAATGAAATAAAACATTTTCTACTATTGAGTGGATGGTAATTGTACCTTTCAATAATTCGTTATCACAGTTCACAACACTAATAGTGATAACATGTGATTTTCATTTGTATATTGATGTAAGAGGTTCATGAGGTAGATCATCATCGATAACCCTAGGATTAAGAAATAGGTTAAAATAATTTCCCTTTTCATTGTACTTGAAACATTGAAGTGTCTGACGAATATTCTATGTATCCATTTCTTTAAACATATCATTATTTAGCTTTTTCCCATCACTTTAGTATTCAATTGCATGGTAAAATTTTTTCCTACACTTAAAACATTTACTGTTCATCATAATAATCTTTCCTACATGCTCTTTTGGAAATTTCAGCATAATGGAATGATCATCTTCTATTAACATTGGTTTTAATATTTTTCCATTGATTTCCTATTTTAATTTCTTATCAATACCATAAGACTAATGGGTAACTCTAATCAACATCCCATGCTTGAGATCACGTTGAATTATTTCATCATAGATATTGAAGTACTTTATAGATAATAACCATCAGTTACATGGTATTAATCCACTTTAGTATCAATAAACCTTACATTCAGGTTGGATGTTAATTCTAGAAGTGTACCATGAAATCTTGTAATATTATTCTACGTCGGTACCAACATATTCATTATCCTTTTGTTTATTCTCAAGGATATCCTTCCCCATATTTTCATAAAGAATATGAAGAATGTACTTATTGAAATGTAATTTATTGAACTCATCTAATTCTATGGATTCAATTTCAAATCATTCCCAACTATTATAGATAGTGTTTCAATATTTATGTACATCACTTTTTGAATGATAGACTACCAAGATGTCCTTCTAATGATATGAACATTGGAAAATTGAAAATATTTTGTCTAGTTGGGTTGCTCCATTGTTTAACCACTAGCAGTTCAAAAGACCCACTAAAGAATGGTGGAATATAACTAATAATGGAATCAATAGAATTTAATTCATTCCCTTTATAATATTAATGTCCTCCATTATTCATATCTTGAGAGATTTTTGTTATCAGGAATACAAGATTTTTCATTCCATATATCATAAAATTTTGTTTCTCTGGAGGACAATCATTGAATTTCTCATTACACTAATTATTAAAAAAATTACTTTAGATTCAAGACATCATCTAAAATGATTATGTATAGTGTGACCAATACAAGTCCTAATTAGAAAACCACATAATCAAGATAAATTTCATATAAAATTTCAATATAGGACACCTTCATATTTATCATATGTTACTCATGATCATCTCCAAAACACTATGATTGAAACCTATACATAAAAATATCCTTAAGGTTATTTCCATTGTTTTTTGATCCTATAAACCAATGTTTTAAAAACCATTTCTCTGATACCATCTATAAGGGTCCATACATTCAATACAATTATAATCTTCCAAATAAAATAGTATTCATTAAATAAGATGGAAAACCATCCTAAGGAAATATTGGTTTACTATATTTATAAAATGGAAAACATGATTCTCAAAACATCTACATCTCCTCCAGTTTATTTCCTTATATTTTTAACCCTTTTAGAATCATCATACTTAATACACTTATTTATATCCAGGGGAAAATAAATATGTTAAATGGTGAGATCAGATGCACGTTATGTGTAAATATGGGAGGAACAAATGAAACAATAATTTTATGACATAACAACATAAACAAAACATATGAAAATTAAATACTACATTTCAAGGATCACGAAATCATGTCCTCTGATAAATCATAGTTTTTCATCAACAAACATATTCCCTAGATGAAAAATGATATGACATAGAATTTTTGGCATAAACATAATCATTGAAAATATTTTTCATATTATTCGAGGCACGTTTTCAAAACCATCATAGTGGAAAAAGTCCCTTACTAAACTATGTTCAATCCTAATTCCTACAAATTATTACTAAACATTATTTACTTCCCATTCCATCTTTGTATTACGGAACCATGTTCACTTCAAATTCTTACCATATCAATCTCATGATATATAAATCATTCCCAAATGCATTGGGGGGAGATATAGGTCCAAAACATCACATAATTAAAACCAAACACATGTGTGTCAAAATAACAAAAATCATTTAGCATACCAAAACAAATGGAATAAATTGAGTTTCATAAACATTCTGCAATCGTTACATTACATAGGGAAAATAAAAGGGTCTCTTTTATATCATTCCATCATAAAAATAAACCAATCAAAGGAATTATCTGGATAATACACATTTAATAAATCCCCATTAAAAAAAAGTTATCATTAAATAATTTTATTATATATAGAAGATAGTTTTGGGGAATAACATGAAATAATTATCTATTAAATATCTTTTATGTGTTTAAAACATCATCTTTTTCTTAATGTGACATGAAATTTTAAAATAATATTAATTCATTGAAAATAACCTAGTGAGCTTTTAATGTAGATTCGATAAATTAATGCATCATTAATGCATAAATATCCATTCATTCCATATAAGCTAGAAGAAAACAATCTTCTAGTACTTCTATTGTAAAAGTCACAAATTACCTCCCTAGGAAAACAAAAAATATATTCCCTACAAAACGATTAGTAAAAAGTATAACATGGGTAAACATTACACTAAAAAAGTATATAAATAGAAAGAATAATTTATGAATATATTTTTAATAAAAATAAATGTTGATGATAAATACACCCTAGTAATAGTAACGTATAAACTATCTCAGATAATAGAGAGATTGTGAAATTCTCCCATACCTTATATATGATTTCCTTCAAATGGATATGAAACTCCCATTTATGGGTTTAGATAATTTAATTAATTTATTTGAAAACTATTTTTATATTTATGATATCATATATGATTAACCTATCACCCGCTTGTTAATAACATTTCATTATTACTCTTCCTTGAGATATTAACTTCTTCATTTGCTTATGCATTTTTTGTCATATAAGTTTCATATCATGAAAAAATAATATTTTTATATCATTTACATAATTATATTCAAGATATTTATATCATATTATTTATTATATAAATTTATATAAATATTCATTGAGGGTGATCATGGATAATGAAATGCATCTCGTTGTGGAGATGGTAAGCGATACGTATGCATGAGCGACAATATAATTCCCTTAATTATGAAATTGTATTTGTTTTTAGAGTGTATATAATTTTCTAGAAAAATATATTTTTTTAATTATCATATAATACTATTATTTCCATCATTATACCAATCCAAGTAAACTGGTGATAAAAAATAGATAAAACCACGGTGTTGAGATTGTAGGTCGTACATACCCTTTTGTGGTGATTTTGAATTGAGTAGGATGGATAAAATGAGGAATATGTTTCTTCCCTAATCATAATAACATCTCATTATATAGGTTATTGTGAATTTGATTCATTCAAATTGAAAAAAAAACATGAAGATGAAGTATAATAAGAAATACTCTTAATAGTGTCAGTAATGGATATTACCACTTCTTCGGCAAGATACCTTTAGATCTCTTCTTAGAGACATTTCAGTTGGTATTTGGGCGATACTAAATCATCTGGAATTTGGTTATGGTTTTATATAAGGGAAATGGGTCGTGTATGACCTTGAATGAAGGCCCAATGTGTTTTTAGGAAGTGAGGTAGGAGGTTCCCTTTTATAATTGATTCATGTGGCATTTTTTGAATCTAAAAAAATATTAATTTCAAAGAAAATCAATATCACTTAAAATACCACCCAAATTAAAAATATTCTAACATAAGATGACATAAGGTTGTAATAACAACAAATAATATTTTTAGGGATGTTTTAAAATTCATTTAAACAATTTAATTTTAATTAACCCTAAGTTATCCTATTTTAATATTGACTATAGTTAAAAAATTCTCAATATTCAAATATTAATTTTTTTACATAATTTATGTCAATTATACATTAGGTGAAAAATATTGATTTTTTTTCACTAGGTGAAGATTATTTGATATTTTTATTTTTATTTTTTAAATAATTTAACAGAACAATATATTGATAAAATATCTATAGTGTTAATTTTGACACAATTCAATTATTTGATTTAATAAAAATATAAATATAACAAGTTAACATTATATTTTTCTTATTATATCCATATGATGTAACATTATTATATAAAATTCATTTACCACATTAATAATCTAATATTATGTTTATTTAATTATTTTAAATTACATTTATTTGGTATTTCCAATAATAAAATAATTACAAAATCATCACCATTCAAACCACTATGGTTATTATTTATTTACTGATAAATAAATATAAATTACAATGATTTATAAAACAATTTTATATTTCAAATAGATTTTTATAGTCACATTTATTTTCATTATATTAATATATTAAAAATGATATATTTATTAAAATAATGAGTGGGACAACATTATCTTGTCATTAAATAAAATATAATAAATATCATACTCTCATCCAAGTGAAATCTAAAAGATATAATTTCTAACTAAGAAAGAAATTGGTCAATACACAATCATTAAATTAAATTATTACAAGTGTTTGGGTAATTTTATGATATTATTTATCATATTAATTACAAGATTTACATTTTACAATATTAATAAAAATTTTCTAAAGTTAATATTCATACTGGACTAAAATAAATGAAGGAAATTATAAAATTTGGCAAAAAATAGTAATATAGAATAAATTTTAAAAATTCAAAACATTTATGTTTCAGTAATTAATTTAATATTAATCTAATTAATGAAGCTTGAAAACTGGTTTCAAATGTGAAATCGGTCAAAATATTGAAATGGTTTTGTACAAGAAATTAGTGTATAATAAATTCCAATGACCTTAATTGGATTAAATTATAAAAATATTATGTAATTATACTTTAAAACCAATTAATAATACTGTATTACAATATAAATTATTTAGATGAAAAATCTGTTTTAAATTAAGAATTTAATATTTTATTACTATTCATTCAAACAATAAACCTATCTGAAAAATTCATAAATATAATCCAAATTAACTATATATATATATATAAATAAATATGTATATTTTTTAATATATAATATATAAAATTTTAAAAACTTTTATTTTAAATAGATTCTCCATTAAAAGGCTGTAAAGTGACATTATAAAAATATACGTTTTTATGCATAAATTTGGATTTGATCATATCCTATGTCTATAAAATATATTGGATAAATAAAAAAATTATTTTCATGAATATATAAAATATATAGGTCATTAATATTAATCACTAATTATAACAAATTTAATTTATTAAGGAAAATATCTTTTAGAGATAAAATTTGAATTGATTTATAATTCCATTTTTAATTAATTGTTAAGCAGTGAATTCACCAGATATTTTTCATAGATTATTTATTCATATTTAGTCGTTTAAACCAAATTACCAGGTTATAATGAAAATTTTATTCTAATAAAATCTCATGGTCCCATTTAAACTCACGGTTTAAAGTAATTAAAGATATTGATGTATTTAAATTTAAAGAGAAGTATTTATTAAAATATCATGGTATTGTATATATCTTTGTAAATCATTATCTATTGTATTCCATTAAGAAACAACATAATCCATATGTCATAAAACCACAGTGAAATAATAACTTATTTCAAATTATTATAATATCACTAGTCCTAAAATGTGTTGAGCCATAGGTCCATCATATATCATACTAGAAAATGTATATCGTATTCACAAAATGAATTAAACCCCATTAAAAATTTAAATAATTGTCATCAATCCCAAGGATTTTGATATTACATAAATTACACTTTTAAAATCACTAAATCCATTTATATCCTTACATCAAACATATAAAAATTATAAAAAATCCATCCTCTAATCATGTGTTATGGAAAATTATCCCAAAATATAACGTTTTGATTAAATTGTTTCCAAGGGGTTTTTATACAATTTTATATTTTATTTCAAACTATTAATGGAAAAAATATTTTGTAACTATCCTTTTATGCTTCTCATTATTATCATTAACTTTTAGAATATACAATGATATCATCGATAAATATCACTCGGCAAATTAAAATTGCCAAGAGCATCAAGATGTAATTTCTATTAGGATGTTAATCTCATCACCTTAGATAAGGCTCATAAACTAAATTTTACATCCTTATAGGCATATATAAAGATTATTCAATTTATGTAATATCTCTTATTTTGGTATTAGTCATGGAGGTTTCATGATATATACATTTCTCCAACTAATTTTCATTATGTTATTTATAATAGGCACAAAACCTGATTAATAATGATAATAAAAAAATATTAATAAAAAATCAATAAAATGATTCCATATCACATAAGTTAATTTTTTATTCATATAGTTCATTTTGTTCTAACAGGGTTACATTGAAATGTTTTTTTCTAATACTAGTTAATGTTCTCAATTAATTTAATTAAGAATAATGTACAACATTATCGGTTCTTAATAGAATTTTATCAAATAGATCATATCCCCCAATATTTTCAGAGAAGGTGTGGAATTAGTAAAAATCTTCATGCACCATGTGCTGATTGAATAAATACCCAATAATCTATTTTGAAGCAATTTATACGTAGAAACATTTATGCTGAAACCTAAATGTATTTTTTTATCCTGACATGTTTTTAATTTTTTTTTAAACCTTACAATATACACTTTTCCAAAATATTAGGATGTTATCCCATACATAATCTTATACATTATTCTTATTTCTAGGGTTTTACCATATGTCATATTATTATAATCCCCAGAATATACACATTAACCTCATTGAAAGTAAACATTTTTTATACCTTTGAAATTATCAGAAACTATAACTTATCAAATTTTAATAAAGGTTCAAATGCTTAAATTATCATCAACCTATATCATCATAATCACAGATTTTATCTAATATCTACACTAATACAAACTATATATTCTTACAAATGTGGTTGTCTAATTACATAACAAAAATAAAATTTTTCATTAAAATATATATCCATGTTCTTTTATGGTTAGCATTTTAAATAATTAAGAAAATAATTTACATACAAAACAAATGAGTTTTTAAAACAATGGATTAAATTTAAATTATATATATAACTGCATAACATATTAACTATTCAAAATATCTAACTAATAATCTATATAATATTATATTCTATAAATTTTATATTTTTATTTTTATCATAACATGTATAAATGGAGTCATAAGAAAGTGATTAGATTAGATTCTTTGTAAAGTAAAAATAATAATTAGTAATGAAATATCATAAGTGAGCATAATAATTCCTTACGGTTATAATCAGGGTACAAAAGAAACATATACCCTCCAAAGAATTGATCAAAAATAATGGAATATTAATTGTGATAAAATAATATATGAATCAATAGTGTGAGTCAATAAGAATGATCCTTGTTACAAATATATAGTAAAGATAATAAGCATAAAACTATGAAACATTGTATAAATATGTCACATTCATTACTATAGTGAACATTAATTTAATATGTCAAACAATCCTTCCTCACATTTATTAGAAAATAAAAGATACTCATGAATTGTTATCACATAAGATAAAATTATTAAAACAATTTATTTGAGGTCTATATAGTAACCCACTAATAATCATTCATACTTATTAGTTCCACATGAATTATTTAACTCATCATATCATAATTAACATAGAGAAAAAATAGGGTTCATTTAACATTCAAAATGCAAATCAACCACCATTAGAGAATAAACAACCCATAAGAAATGGGATTCATTCAACACGTGTTAATGTTCCACAGAATTATAATGGGTTTCAAATATATTTACTTAGATAAATTATTAATGATCTTGGTTCATAATACAAAACATATTTTAATGAGATGAATTTGGGATAAAAACCCATACCATGGTAAAGGATCTTTAAAAATCACAAAAAACATTGTGACTATTTAAATTAATTATATTAATTAAAAACCCTATAATATTACTTATAACTATAAAAATTTATACTCCTCATAAATAATAATTCCTTAAATATATATTTCGGTTAGTTTTTATGTTTCTTTCTACATTATGTGTTCTAATTTTTATGGTTTATAATAGTTTCACAAAAGCGGTATCAGTATTCAGTATTAGTATAATTTTTATCATCAACAAATCACTAATGTTTATATAATTTATTATTCATACTAATTAATTTATTTTAAACTTACATTCATTATTACATTATCTTTTATCCAAGAATATGAGAATGCAAAATATAATTTTCTAAATATTTTTATCCTTTAATCGGTGTTTCATTAATTAATTAGTAAAAGGTGATGTATCCATTATAGAAAAAAAATATTTACTCTAATAACTATATCATTGTATACATTTTGTTTATTTTTTATAATCATATGTTGTTTAATACCATGGCATTACACAATTTTGTGATCAAACCGACCCAGACATGAGTATACCCTAATTAATGGATCATTATGAGGTTCTAAATTAAAAATACTATCATATAAAAACCATAAGGATATTATATAATATTTATTAATATTTTATAGTATAATTATAACGAATAAATAGATTATGTGATTGATATACAAAAAATTTCATAGTGGGAATAAATTAATTTTCTCTTAGTACCCTTATTTAAGATGGATAATTTTATAATTACTAATTACAAATCATTTAATTTAAATGAAATTTAATTTTTATAAGAAAAAACAAATTTATATAACAAATACTATATTTTTACTTTAAACCAACCATCATAATGATGATCCAAGGTGGTAATGGAAAATTAAAAGCATTGCTTCATGGATGCAATATCCAGAACATTCATGGTCGATGTTTTAGTTTTTTAGAGAAGAAGTAATAGCGTTGATATATTTTGATTAATTAATATAATGAAATTTCATAATGTTATAAATAATAAATTAATTAAATTATTAAGTCTCTAAAATTTTATTATATTATAAATTAACCAGAAAAAATTATAATGAAGTTGATTTTCAAATAATGGAATTGAAATTCTGCCAGGAAATCCATTTTAAAAAAGGACTTTTGATATCTATCATTGATTAGATAAATTATCAAATTGGTGAGATTTTTTGTTTGAGTAATGTACCATCTTATCATTAATAATTTATAAGGTAATGTGTTTTTTGTCATGGTTGAAGTTTCACCATTTTATAATGGAAGAGTAGTTTTAGATGTGACCATTCTGTTTTCCTTTCTTTAAAGTTAATAATAAAATATTAACGGAAATTTTTTTGAAAATATGATCGAAATGTGATCGTTGATTTAAAATATACTCAACCATTCATTTTTTAGAAAAAAATTAGTGTTTATTGTTTTTTCATTTAATATTTTATATTTTTACCAAACTAACTTATCCCTTGGTAATTAATTATAAATCTCAATAATAAATATTAATTAAAAGATTACTTTGAAGAATTTTTATAATTTCATCATTATGATTAATAATTTAGACATAATTTTATAAAATAAAATTATTAAATTTATGAAATGTTAATTTTAAAATAAACTCACATATTCGAGTGAAAATATTTATTAGAATATTCAAAAAAATTATAAATAAATTTACATATCAGGAAAAATTATATTGGTTACCAATTCAAATTAAATAAATATATTTATTATAAAATAATGAAAATTTATTAGGATTTCATGGTAATATATAGTTTATCCCCACCTCAAAAGTTATTTATTCAAAGAAAGACAAAATAATATTTTTTATAGTAACATTTCATTTAGTTCTAAAAATGTTGGGCAAGGGTTTTAGTAGTTAAAAAATATATTTTAAAATGCATTATCTTTTTAATTAGATATATTCTTTATCACCTAAATTGTTTTATAATATTTTTGGAAATTATTATATAGTATTCGTTCAAACGGTTATAGAGATGGGGACGGGTATAGATCATATGATATCTAGGTGTTTCTTATGTTCGATGTTTCTTGCTTGCTGTACTTTTCCTTTTTTTAATAAATGGTCGGAGACTTTGTCTCTGACTAAGCTTTCTGCTAGAAATCAAAAAAATTTAATTTTTTATATTTTAAAAGAAAACCAAAAATATAAATAAAACTACCATTATTTTAACTAACAATATTTAAAAAATATACTCAGTATTAAATCATTTTAAACATTAATCATTTAATGTAAATATAATTTTTACCATCATAGAAAATTTATCGAATATATCATTAATCAACATCCAATATTATGTGGAATAGTTTCAATGGTTCTTATTTGAATCCTAATAAATAAAATATATAATATTAATAAAGCACGTAAAATATTATGTCATTCAAAAACAAAATATATTTGATCTATATTAATTTTAGAAAAAATAAATTTTTTAAAACACTTTTCCAAAAAAAATTGGTTTTTTATAAAAACCTTGTTTTTCTTAATCATATTCACTGATATAGTGTCCTCTATTAATTTTTTGAGATATCATTGATCAAACTCAACAGTAAAAGGAATTATAGAGTAGCTTAAATTGGTGCTACCACTTATGTTTTTATATTAATTTTAGTGTGGATAGTTTAAACATTACCTAAATAAAAGATTACAAATAACTACCATAAAAAGTGAAGTTATAATCCTCATATAAATTTCATTCTGGAATAAAATTAATAATAATAAATTCCATGGTGAATATTGTAGAAACTCATACATTTATAAAGATGTAACTGACATGTTTCTCACAAGTTGGGTTTGATAATTAATGGATCACATTATTTTTATATTTATAACACGCTATCCCATTTTTAGATATTATATTTTAAATACCAATTCCTATGTGAACAATGGAATGAATGTTTCAAGAATTCAATATAGGAATATTTTCTATACTAGTTTTTATATCATTGTTTAAATATTTTAACAAGTGGTCCAATGAATATCCAAACACAGTGATATAACTATGAAAGACTTCAAGGTATTCCTTAAAAAAAATTAGAAAATAATTTACATGTATTATTATAATTTATATAGTGCATTACATAATCAAAATTACATTATCCTATTATTATAATTAGTGTAAGGGAATATTAAGGAGATACATTATTTGTCCTCCAGTGAATTGGGATCTTGATGTCATCCGAAGAATACATTTAAAAAATATAGTCATGAATTCTTCTTTACAACTATATTGTTATATGGCTGAAAATTACATAGGGAAATAATCATTTTTTGTGACCGAATTTATTTTTTAAAAGATAATATAGATTATATAACTCTATTATAATCTCAAAATAATTAATTCACTTTATTTTATTTTCAGTTATTTATTTATATATATTTTAGGGACCTATATGAATTTGGCAGACCTGTTCATAATATAAAATATAGTAAATGATTCAATATTTTTTTAAATTATACATTTTATTTTTTAAACCTTTAATTTTTGATGGATTAAGTATTATATGAGGTTTCATAATATGTTTTCCAAAAATTAATAGAGGAATTATCTACATATAGATATTATAACTGATTCTAGGAGTGGATATAAATATTTTTACTACATCTCTCACATTTTACATGAAAATATTTATCATATGTATTTTATGATTAAAATAAATATTTCTAGAATTAAATAATTTAATATTTCTTACAACTATTAATAACATATACATTACAAATATTAATATTATTTATATTTTATATTTGAGGATACTAAATATGAGATACGATTTATTATTAAAGGATTAATGGACTAAATAGTTTACAACTTATGTAATGTATTAATTCCCTCATAATTGAAAAATGAAGAAAATATAAACAATAAATCAAGAGTTAAATCATCATAAAATATATAAATAGTATTTAAAATTTTATATTAATTGTTTCTTAGTTAATATAAACATAATAATTAATTACCCAAAAAAATCTTCTAACAACATCATTTTCATACATGTATTAGATTCTTCAAAATGATAAAAATAAAAAAGATATTTCTCTTTCTATGGATATTTCATATAATAAAAGATAAATAATGATTAGTTTTCTCTCCAAAAACCAATATTATAGCACCTCTATCGAATTTATAATTTTGGTTTTTATTTTTAGAAAGGGAAATCATATAATGAAAGGTGATTAAGTCGGTGTACTATCTTATTCCATGTTCAGTACAATTATGTCATCTTGGATGAGCATTTTTACTCTCTGAAAAGAAAATATTTAAAGACACTTTAGGTAATGATTTTTATTTATGTATTATTTTAAAAACTATTAGTACCGGTATGATAAATCTTATATGAAATAAAAAAGGTAAAATGTGTAAGGATTTTCAATGTTTCCCACAAATCCCATTATTCATCACTGATTGAAATACATTCAACTATAAATGAAATAGAAAATTAAATTAGAACATTAAATTTGTGTTGAAGTTATATTGTGATCGTAGTTGAAAAATTGATCCCTATATTTACTCTCCCATTTCGTCAAAGTATTTTTTTATAGAAATGATTATTGATGAGATTTATATATTTCGTAATAATTTTCCGGAATTAATGTAGTGTTATGTTTATCCCAAAGTATTTCATGTTTTCTAAAATTTTAATTTAGACATTTTTACTCATAAATCATCTATGATTGGATCATTAATAATGGAAATTGTTTTGTATGTTTTTGTATTTACCTTATAATTTTTTTGACATGGTGTTTATGGTTTCTTCTTACTTTTATAAAGATTATATTCTTGCTTTATATTGGCCCACCTTTACATTCCAAAAATTTTATAGGGTTAGAGTGGCTATCCTTATAACACCATGTTGTTACCATAGTTATATTTCTCTAAAAGTAATTATAGGTTAAGCAAGATATATCATCGTAATTGGATGAATATTTGTATAGGCTATTCATTTAATTTTTCAATTTGTTGATATAATTATGTAAATATTCAATTCTAGGATATGGTTGTATCTATTAATATCAACGTGAACTAGTTGAGGGTTCATAGAATGACCTGTACTATTAAATGTGGTGTAGCTTAATGGATTTTTTATTATATGTTTTATTGTATGGTAGTTTTAATGGAAATGGATGATAATATAATTACAATAATAATGGTCTCATCTTATTTTATATATTTTTAAATGTATATTGTAATTTAGAAGTGTCTCTCTAACCATAATTAAGTTATGGAAAATTATAATCTTGAAGGTAAGTCTCATAATATTCTATTTCCCATAATTGATCACAACAGTTTTTTATGATTATTAAAATAACTATGATCTTATAAATTTAATATTTTTATTAGATTAGTGGACTTAATAAAAGATATCTCACTATCCAATGTGGTTATTTAACCATTTTTTCACTCTTGTAAGGGTAAATCAGAATACATTATTGGTATTACTATAAGAAGGGTATTGAAAAAATGGTGGTGTGGTGAATAAGTTCTATCAAATCTAAATTCCCCTCTAAAAATAAAACTATTGTTTAATAACCCACTATAAAGTTGATCACTGATGTAGAACAAATCATAAACTATAATTTTTTTGAATGAGGTTCAACTTATTTTTAGGATGACTATATTCGTAGTATGTTGTGGTTAATATCCCATGCACTAAAATTATTATTTTTTATTATATGATTCAACGGAAAATGAATAGAATTATTCCCTATATAGTTTCTTGTTCTAACTAGTTGTCATTTATTGGTAGATAAATGCATAATCACCTTTGTTAAAATTGACCAACCAATGGAATTCATGTCTTTAAGTAACCAATTAGTGAGGAAGAACGTCATATATAGATGAAATACTGAAAATGATTTTACGTGTCCTTATAACAATTATAGAAATTAAAATCAATAGATTTTTCAATATTAAACTCTCATTAATTCTATAAAGATATTTATTAATTATCGATTCATACACAGATTTTCTCAAACATATAAACTATCATATTGACCCAATATTAAATTTGTTTAATAATATACCTTCATTCTCTTCATCCGGCTATTTATATCTCTTCAACATGTTTCTCATTTATTAGTAAAATTAAAAATCATGGAATTCATAAACACAAAAAATAGAATTTTTTTCATAAAAATCACTCATAATAATATTCAATAGGTAATTCAATGAAGATATCATGTGGGTGTATAAAGAATGTCTCAGAATATTCCCCACCATGTGCATCGAAATCTCCACTATTTTACCTAGATGAATGTTTCATATTTTACTGATAATTAATGTCATCAAAATATTATCCATCACATCCTCCAGCAGATTCAACAAGATTTAATCACTTAGAAATAGAATCAATGAATAATATTTAATGAATTCCACAATCGTATAAATAAAATAAATCACACACACATGAATGAAATTATTTATTGTACTATAGATTTATTAAATTATGGAATAAGCCCCATTTTAGTAGTAACATCCACTGGGGTTGGTTTATCCTCTATAATTAGATTGAATAATACAAAGTTATTCATATAGTGTTATTTTAAAAAATGAATACCATATAATTAACTATCTAAATTAACATATTTATCATATCAAAATAATTATCGTCTTGAAAAATTCAACATATTCTAATCACATAATCCCTAGAATTTTCTTAAAGGCATAACCCTAATGTTAAAACAAATTAACCTTAAATAAAGTAAACAGATTTGGGAATATAAAAGAATAAACCATAAATGACTTTGGACAGTCATTAAATAATAGGATATGATCCTTATATTAGTATCAGTCATCCTTATATTTCCCTTTATCAAATTCGAGTTTAGGGTGTTCATCCATACATTTTTTATAATCACCCTTATATTTGATGTGTTGTATTGCCTCCCATTTTACCTCTTAATTATATTTAATATTTTTGTTTTTTGATTGATTTAGTATGTCATGGGATGTTTTTGGTTGGTATTGGGATGTTCTATAGGGTCTTTAGTCGGTGTACATGTTGAGAATATTTTTGGAAACCATATAGATTTCCAATGTAACCATGTGAGAGCTAGGAGGATTTTCTAAGAAAGAAAATGGTTTTTGAATAGATTTTTTAAACCAAAGAGGGGATTCATGAGTTATAAATTTTAGGTACAATGACATTTTTGATAGTTTTAACATACTCTAGGATTCCACGAAACCTAGGGTGTTTTCCAAAAATGCATGTATGGTTAGAAGACCATATTTCATAACCATGTGGTCTATTTAATAAAATCATTAAAATTATTTATAAGATCGAAAAATATATACATAAAATAATTCATATCCCATGGATATAGGATCATTACTCATAACCCTCCTCTAGGTAAATTTGGCGATCTTCCCACTTCTAGAGTCCAATGTCAATGGATCTTCGAGCATCGAAACTCATAAATTGTGTTGTAGAGTCTAATTTTCCTTTATCCTTCCTAATATCTTAATGTATCCTTTATCATATCCCAAGAATTAGGATATCATGATAAAATTAATGGTTTTTAAAATGTTTTGAAAATATTATTTAGTAATTACAGATGAAAAATATAGAATATTATAAATCTACCTTGATCATTATATGACTCTTCATGTTTGGGAAATTATATAATACAGGAGGCTTCCCTATCTCTCTATCTCTCTCTAATTTCAATAGAAAATGTAGGATTTTATTTCTATATGGTTTGTCACTATTTCTAAAGGTAAACTAATGATAATCTATTTTAGATACACACTTTATGTTTTTTGTTTTAAAACATTATATTTTTTGTGAGTACCTAAATGTGTTATATGAAATAGATAAACGGAATGTTAATCTCATGTATGAATCGGTGATAAAAAGTAGCTTATATATATTTTATTTTTTAGTTAATATTTCATTGAATGTTATCCTAGTAAATTCAAACATGGGTACCACATCTACGTTTTCTATAAAGGACCATGTTTCCATGTAGTATATGACCATAATATAAATATTGAATACAGAATATAGAATGAAAAGGTTAAGTAATGAATTAGAACATAAGGAATGGTTTCCTACTTATGTGTTAGGAAAATTAAATTTATTAATTCTTACTGTTTTTTATGATGGAAATTAGATATTGCTTATAAAAATGATTATTTAATTTTATAATAGTATTTTAAAATTAATAGAACTATTTTGAGGTATTTTACAAATTTTTTATATTGAAATTTGAGATAAATTGTTTTCATCATAGTGGCGTGTGTTGGTATGTCCTTGTGGTTTTCAAATGGGGTTTTATAATCCCTCATATTATTCACCTTGGGGTATATACTGACACTATTTACCATGATATTGGTATTTTTAAGGCCTCATATTTTTTTGTAGGAGAATGATGGGTTTTCTAGACATTTAGGTGGAGGTTAAAGACATTCATGTTGGGTGGTTAGAGTGGTGTCTTCTGTGTGTTTTTGCATATGATATTATTTTGAGTTTAATTTTCAAAATTTATTTACTATTTTTCTAATTCAATGATATTATTAGTTATTTTTGTATTGGGTTTTACATTTTAAATCATGCATCATATATGGTTTTTATTTATTGGTATGGTAGTTTTAAAAGGATGAGTGTGCATTTGTGTGTTTTTGTGTAAGGTAAAATATTTATATATAGAAAAAAATTTCGTTATCATTTATTATTTTACCTTGATGTTTGGGGGATGTTGACTAAGATCCATAGTACATTTACCTTTTAAAAGAAAATATGTTTTGTTGAGCATATTTCCAAGGGTATCATTTGGTTTTTCTATCAGTTAAAATAATAGCCTATGTATTAGATGTGTTAGAACATGAAATTTAGGGACTAAAAATTCCTAAATAATCATTTTTGTTTAAAATAAATTTACTATAGTAGTCTAGGTGAAATATGGTATTATTTAACACCTTATTAATTATCTTCACCATGTCATCATGGCCTTAGATGATGATCATAGAGTTGCATGCATTATTAAGAATACTTCCCATTAATACTAAATCATATATATAGTTATTGTATTCCATAGAATATTTTTATGATAAAATTTATGGTTTATAATAACAGAATCATTCATTAACTAGATATGTAGTGTTTAAGTGGAAAATTTTGTAATGAAAATATTTATATAACCGGTCAGATGTCTTGGAAATCAAGAAGAATAAGAAACCTATTATGCGGTTCAAACAAAAATACATTTGAATCAATAGTTTTTCGTATTGATTTATAAAAATTATATTGTTTAGATAACGAGAAATAATGTAATATACCATACCATATGAGCCGATAATTAGAATTAATTGGTATAATTCAATGATTTCTTATGTGGATTCATGATCTGAATAATCAGACTCATGGATGTGATAAATAAATATAATTTTTTATTTCCATTTAACATTAGATGATTTTAAGATAAATCCAAAAGAGTACATGATGGAGGGAGTCACATGAAAACGGTCATATTTTATATTCAAACCAAATGTGACTAATGTCTTACAAAGCTGAGATTTGAAGAATTTGTCAATAAAATAAATTATACCCACACAAAATCAAAGAATATTCAATAATTTATATATGTATGATAATGAATGAATTTAATCAGTGGTTTAATACTCTCCAATTATTATAATACTTTTTCATTTCACATGAGATGTTTATACATGAATGTATCAAAAGAATTGTATATTTTAGTCTAGATTTAGGAAAAAAATTCTCAATGATTGTCATGATATTTGTTGATGACAATACATAATAGTTAAATATTATGTAATGGTGTTAAAGTACATATTTATGAATTCTAATGGAGTTCAATAAAATATCTATTCATTCACATGAGAGAACTCTAGTTCTAGATAGAATTAAAATAGGGGTACATACTCTTAATCATCTTGGTAATTAGAGAATCAGTCTATGTGATTAGATTATTTTTCAATATGATGTTGGAAAGGAATGATATACAAAATTTTGGTTCTTTAGAATATAAGAAATCAATTTTATGATGACACTATTAAATAATTACAGATGTAGTAAATGGTACATATCCCCTGTTATTGCACCAATTCGCCAAATTGAATGGTTGGAAAAGAATCCAGTGTGTCACATGGCACTCATTTTCAAAAAAGATGATCACCTAATAGTAATTAAATATCATAAAACAAACATATCTATGGTGATACTATAAACACCCAAAACTCATCTATCAATTAAATTTTATTAGGGATGTTAGGATTACACATGAGGTGCTAGTGGTAAACTATAAAACACTACGAATACCATTATAGTAGATAAATTTAGTCCCTAAATTGTTCAGGGTTCCAAGAACCTAAACATGACTCCTTTGAAATTATTGTTTAATAATTGTCTATCTCATTTATTCATTTATACTAGTGTGTTAAATTTAACTGGTTCACTTATGGATATGAAGCCACATGTCTTAAGATATCAAACACCACATATATATCATGATAGTTTGGGATTCAAATATGTATCTTGACCATATATATATATAAATTTCAATTAATTTAGGGATTTAAAGATTATTTCTATGAATATTTTGGATTTTATCATTATAATATATTGGATAAAAGATTTAAAAGATCAAATCTATTTTCATGTTCAATGAGTGAGTTTTATATAACATGATGGATCAAAAAGTCTTTTTAAAGGGATATGAAATGATAATGATAGAAGAGTATGGCCATTAGAATAAAATGTTGAAACTATGTCTTATCAATTGGAATTAAAAAAATGTATATGACAGATGTTATTTTCAGTAGATTTTTCCATACCATTATAAATTGGAATCATAATACATTTTCGAAAAACATTTCAGGTTTATCACCTAAAAAAGAATTGGAATTTTTTATTTTATTACTAATAGGAAAAATTTCTATATCATTTTAATCATATACAGTGGTTCAAAAATAATTTAATGAATTAATGATCCTTTTATAATATTTGAATATAATGGGATTCATATAACTATGTATATCTTCATTGGATTAACTCGTTCTCTTTTTTAAGAGATCGTGTGGTTATCATTGACTTTCTGTTGATTATGATAATATAAACTTTGTTAGAATCAAGAACAAAAACCAAATAACTCAAATTGATAAAATTATTAAAAAATTTGTGGGAGGTAAATGGTTCTGCTTGTTTATTAAAAATAAGGGGATCATCAACCTCATATTAAGAACACAGAAATTACTCATATGTCATTTAAAACTTAGTATAATCATTATGAATATCTAATCATGTTTTATGGTATTATGAATTCACAAGAATTATTCATGGAAACGATTAATTGTATTGTCCATTGGTATCCTGATTCTTTTTAGGAAGTATTTTTTATCCTATTTTGGCATGTTCTCAAACAATAAAAACTAATATTGTTGATTCCTTAGAGGTTTTTCTAATAACCATGCAAATAATAATAATTTATTCCTGATTATCTAAATTAATATTTTATATATTAGAAGTTAAATCCCTTAGAAATGTCATGTATGTAAATAGTGTATCATTAAACCTAGATAAATATGTTATTTTCTCATATAAACAACTAAACAATGTTTTAGAGATAAACATAATTTTAATCGTATCATGTTACTATCATTATGTTTTTCAATTTTAATGACAAAATTATCACTTGAAGTCCCTAACTCAGAACTTAAATTTATTTTATTAGAGAGGTTACGGTTAATGATCATTTATTATATTAAATAATGACTCATCTAGAAATATATCCTTTCATTTCTAGAACCAGGGAATGGTTAAATGGTTTTGGTGATGTGTCATGTACTTTTTTGATATGTGTTTTTAAGATGATTTGTCATGTTGTTGGTTATAGGCCACAATAGTTGCAGAAAAATGAAAAAAAATAATTTACTCATGATATATATTTAAATACAGTGATCCAAGCATTAAAAAATTTGCTTCATTTTCTATTTGGGAAAAAGTTCATTATGTTAACTGAAAATAAATACATTAAAAAGGTCTTCTAAAAATATATACGAACATTATATAAAAAATATAGGTAGATTACCTATAAAATTTATAATTTGGCTTGGGTTATACCCCAAAAAAATGGAATTCGATGTTTTATCCTTGAATTCAGAATACATATGATGAACTAGAATGTGATTCATGTGATAACATAAAATTGATGATAATAATTACTGAGATTATACATAATTTACAAGAGAGAAATAATTCCCCTATCTTCATTTTTGTTACACTAATTCCAAATTTGGTTAATAATATCAACTGTTCTTAAAGATGTGTTCATTTCTTATTCAATTATAAAAAACTAAATAGTGGGGATATCATTGACATATATAAATTATTGTAGAAACCAAGGATTCTATTCCACATTGGGATTTTAGTTCCACCCACTTATTAGGAACATCTTCATTAATACCACTTCCTTTCCATGTGGAAATTTAAAATATGTTTCTGAATGATTTACAAGGCTTGAGGGCCAATTTTATGTGGAAAGGTATGAAATGAAGAGTAATTTAATACCCAAATCAATAATTCAATTTTTAATTGGATATGAATGAACCTTAATGTCAACGTGGACTATTACAATTATTACCCATACCGATGTCAAAATATGAATATATTAATAGAAATATTATCTTTTGTTTTACAAGAAATCTTTGGTCACCTGTTGAAATCATAGTGATTACAGACTTACTCACAACATTATCCCACTTCGGACTATTATGAGATTCCAACATTGTTGATTATTATTAAATGATCTATATTTCAAAAGTGGTGAAATTACATGTGATACAAGTTTGAATTTCCTTTGATAGAGACCCCATAATAACTTCTCTATTTTGGAAAAACATACAACAACACTATTGAAAATAGTAGAAAATGAGATGGACATATAATCCTCATGAAGATAAGAATCAGATAATAAAATTCAGAAACTAGATCACATTCTTCATGATTGTGTTATATATTTTTATCGATCGTGAGTGGATCGTTTTCATTTAATTGAGTTTTCATATAACAATAGATATCATTAAAAATAATATACATGTCATTTTGATATATTTTATGACAATCATTTTATGTCTCCACTTTGTTGGTAAGAGAATAGGGAAACATCAATAATTGTACCTATAATTCCTCCTAAGAAAAATGGAAAGACATCAATGAATATATATATGTTGGAAATATCCCCAAGATGAAAAAAATTGTTTAATATCATCTCGGAGACATATTAAATTTAAATATGGGTGATCATTTACTATTAATGGCCACTATTAGGATTAGGAAATATCATTTCAAAAAGACATTAGTGTTGTCTCATAATTAATTAAGACAATTTTAGATAATTGATAATATCATAGATGTTGATTATTAAGTGGTTTTACAACTCATTTTCATCTAATTTTTTATTTTATTTCATGTATAACCATTAAACAAGTGAAATCATTTTTTATTTAATGTGATTCTATAATACCATTTCATAATTTAGACAGACACTACATCTGTTAATTCACTGATCCATAACCTAGAAAAGAAGTAATAATTCTTACATGGAAAATATATAACTATAGTTTGAATTTTTGTGAAAAATGTTGACATTCATGATGATGCATGGTAATGAGAGGATTTATTAATGGGGTAATGTTTAGAGTTCTTCCATGAAATTAGCAGCATACATCTTTTTTAGCCAAAAATCATATCGTATGTAGAATGTAACACCCTATGTTTGAGGTATTCCATTATTTTCATGGAAATTATAAACTATATAATTATTAAGATAGTATTAATAATGGTTCAATATGGTTTTAGGATGTTTTGGATGGTAATTTTTTGTTTCTAATTTGAACATGTTAAGGGGAAATGGTATAGATTACAAAAGTATTCATATGAGAGATGGATTTGTTTCATCAAGGGGGGTTATGTGAGCATGATTTGGATTTACCATATGGTGACCATTTCTGAAACTTTTTTTTGAACTTCAACCGTAAAAATATTTATTTTTATGAATAATTGATCATTATATCTAGAGAATTTATGGTAAAAGCCTCATTTTTCATTCTCATACATGATATTCTTATTTTTTAATGAATGGATCCCAATAACGGGATAATCATGCCATGATATATGGTTTGGGAGATGTTATTCCTAACCATGTTGGGGATTTATTTATAAAAAGGTATGAATACTCCATATTTAAATAGATCTATGTTGTGATCTTCTTATTTCGTAAAAATTATGATGTAGGTATATTCTACCTCTATTTAGATTCTATGTAACATGATGGTTTTAATTTATTTGTGGGAATAATATTTTTTTGAATGGATGAAAAATTTTGTACTCTATGTAGAAAAAAAATTGCATTTCAAGGGTTTAAAACAATGAATTTTGGGTGATTCCATCAATGTGATTGATTGAATAAAAAAAGTAAGGTGTATTTTGGAATTTTGTAGGTGTGAGACCTTATAATACAAATTAGATTTCATCTATTCATATATAATTCTATGGAATACAAGTTGTAATATTCATGGGTACCATACCAGCATAGGGAATATGGGACTAGGTTTCTATGGTGTTTTAGACTAGGGTTCCATTCCATCATGAAAAAAATTAGATGAAACAACTTAGAAACCTCTCAGATTGGAAGGAATGGTGTTACAATAATGAATTTGTAATATTAAATTAATGGATTAACACAATTCTTAACATTTTTATATGAAGTTGGATATGTCTTATGGAAAAATTCTTTCATTGATTTTTGATTTGTGACACATTGTATTTCTACATTAATTTTATTTCCAATAGTTGTATATTTGTATTTTATAATTTTTTTGGACTATATCATGTGTTAAAAAGTATATGGGGTTTTCCTACTGGGGTTTTCACTGCCCTAGAATACATGAACCTTGCTCAATATGAAGACATTGTTTCCATGGTATACGTATGATGAAGGACTATTGGTGTCCTAAATGAAGCATGTTTCTATTCTCTTGTACATATATGTGGACCATGGATACATTCATTTTGTTAAGACAAATCAATTCGAAATTGGTGATTCTACATATTTTTTTATTTCTATTTGTATTGTGGAAATATGTTTGGATTACTACTATTTCTCTAATACTACATGATATTTTATTTTTGAATTTTATCTGTATACATCCATGAGTCATAGAAGGTTTTGTGTTTTTGGTATTTATGTGTTCACAATTTTTGTGTGTGCATGTGGGTCTGTGTGTAGGGAAAAATAATCCCATATTACCTGACATTATCATGGAATTTATTTCTAACCTTTGGTGTCTATGGGATGTCACCCATGGATAGTAGTGCCTCAACTATTATCAATTCAATGGATTGAGTTATTGATTTCACTATTGGAAATCATGAAATTTTATATTATGATCCTTATTCTAGGGAAGAAAAACCTCACATTATGAAAAGATAACATTACATTGGAAAAATAATTATTCTATAGAATTTTAAGACATTAAAATTTCGGAAAATATTGTTATCTAATTTTCATGACCCTATCTCACATCTAGGCATTTATTCCCTAGAAAGTATACCATTGGGAAGGGATGAAACACTATATTGAAGATATAATATAATTTGTTCTCTAATATGGATCGTAATTCTCTCAATATAGGGAATAACTATTTCAGTCCCTTTCAACCTCTCTTGTGTGAAGATATTAATAAGGAATAATGATGAACAATTTCGTTTGATTTATTCTATAATATTGATTTTTTTATATAAATTTAGGGAACAATTATTTCTATCACTTTAAAACAATTTTAGAGTGATGAATTAAATATTTAACATAAATTTTACACATTGTTCATGGAAATGGTCTAATCCAAAGACCCTTAACAATGATTTCCATGTGCATGAAAAAACTAAATCTGAATAGATTTATATGTATTGGATGAATTACATTAAATTTCTTTTCTTTAAGACTTTATCAATGATGGAAACTAATTTCTCTCTAGATCACGTGATGTTCACTACCACCCAAGAACTTCCATTAAAAATCATGATTCCGAGATGTGGAAAGCAGATTTTCTCCACTTTCAACTTGTATATAAATATCACAAATCATTAGGTAATTTACTCATATGGTTCTTCTCTCTAATTCCCTAATAATATATCCCGCAATATACTAATAAAATTTATTCCCCATCGAATTTAATCTCTCCCCAAAACTATTATGTATAAGAGAGATTAAACACTAGTAAAACCTAAAAAAATGTTTGGATTAATAAATAATTTCTCCAACCTCATGTATTCTTCCATGTATACCATAAAAATATTAATGAGATTTTTAATTCTTATTTGAATAAACATGTACATGAAAATAATTTTAAATGACACAATTAAAGATTCTAGGAAATCAACAAAAATGCATATATAATTAAACATTCATAGTGACATTTTATGATTTATTTAAAGATTTAATTTCATTCAATATGTTTTTAAATCAATATTAGCTTTTTTATATTCATTTTTATGATTCAAACCATGAAAAAATGTATATAATATTTAAATCATAGTTAAAACATAACATAAAAAACATTAATTTTCTAACCAGTAAACATTCAGGATGTTAATGATTAATCATATCAAGAACCATTTTTATCAGGAAAACCGTGATATCCGTGAATCTATCTAAAATAATTTCCCCACAATTAAAAATGGTCCATAGATTAAACTATGTTTGGGACACCTAGATTATACATTCATCACCTTTGTACTTCTTATGAATCTACCATGATAGCATCATGTTCATCTGTCATAACTTGAAAAACATTATAAACTAGTTTATGAACCTTCTATATTACCATCCCCCACATTCAAGTCTTCCTAGTGTCAACAAATATATGATCCAAATTTAGTACATGAGTATGATTGTTAACAATCACAACCATCACACTTTTCCAAATGGTATCTTTTAAAAACCTCACCATTTTGGTTTGGTAAAAATTATTACATTGCCAAAATATCTATCAAACATCAACAAAGACGATTCATTGAATGAGTAACAAGACTCTTAGGATGTAAATCAAGTCTTCACAAATAACTAATTCTATGCTCAATTGATCATTTACCAGTGAGATAAATTAGAATAAGATGAAAATTTCATCAGGATCTCATTCCATGATTTCCACACAAGGATAAACACCCCCTTGTTTATTACATATCATTATCCCCATGAATAGATTTTAAAAAATTGATAACAATTTACCTTATAAAAGATCACTGATAGCTTTTCTCAACACACCCCAATCAATCACCAAATAAAATAATTTATAATATCCCCCTTTATCTCTAAACCAAAAGAGTATTCCATTCTAAAATATTACATAAGAAGATTAGAATATAAATATCACATAAGAGAATAATGATAGAATTTCTTATAGTGCAATGGCCATGAAGGGTGGTATACTCATTTTTAAATTTTCTTTTTTTGTGTGATTAGGTATATATACCACCTATAGATTTTATTACATATTTTAATTCAGAAAATTTAATTTCGTTGATAGATTGTGATACATGCGATATCGTGTCTAAATGTAGCATAATATTGTGTACCGTTAAAACCTAAATATTAAACTAGATAATTAAATTGAATTTAAAACATTTAAAAAAATATAGAATGGTTTTTTATATAGAAAAATATATTTATAAATAAGAACTCAATTTTCTGTAGTCATTAATTTATTCAAATATACATTTCTCATCAAAAGTGTATTTTATTCGTTTTTATGAGATAATAATACAATATAATTCCACTTTTATATAATGTATCTTTCAAAATGTACTATTATTTGACATCTAATGTTCAACATTTGCTGAGAGTAAATATTTTATAAATTCACTTAACAGATTTGTTGTTTGATGAATAATTTAAAATATAAAATTTTGATGAAAACTATATTCTCATTTCAAGAATTTCAAATTTCCCAATTTATTTTACAATTTTTTAAAATTATTTATTCCCATTATTTTATTAATAATCGAATTTAGTTTTTTAAAATTATTTTTATTTGGATATTTGTTATTAAATTTTCTTATACTTAAGATGATATTTATCTTATAAAATAACTTTTCATTATGATTTTCCTGTTTAATTTTATATATAAAGCTAAATATTTTTTGAATTGAAATTGTTTAGTAGGATTAAATATTTGGAATGATAATAATAACTTTTATATAAAAATTCACATAAATTCGTGTTCATAATGAAGAGTCAAAATGATAAAAAATGCTTACCATAATTAAGGTTAAAAATGGTATACTAATGGGGTTAAACCAAGAGATTATGAGTAATTTTCTTTTTAAACATGACTAAATACTTTTTAATAGACATTCATTTTCCTCATGATATTCAAATGTTTTATCCAAACACATTTAGAATTATTCTGATTGGTTATCAAATTATTATATTTTAATCATTCATGAAATTCCCAATGGGTCATCTTTGAAACTTATAAAAAGAAAACCATATTCTATCTTTATTAAACCACATTGATATATATATCTCATCTGAACCCAATAATTTTCTCTTCTAAAATTCTCTATATACTAACTATAGGTTCGATAATTCTTAAAATCCATTTCAAGAGACATTATATTGGGATATAAATAATGCCTACAAAATAAGAGTTTATTATACTACCCTTCATCTATCTATTTATTTCTTGTTATACCTCTTTTATATATTATTATTCTTATAAAAATAATAAGTTATCTAACATAAATATATATAAATATTATTATTATTTAACCACAATTATTCACCCTTCTTTTCATTAAATGTGGTTTGAATATATCGCTCATGCATTTGTATGGACTACCACATCCTGGTAGCAATACAAATAATTTTAAATCACCAATTTTCAAGGATGGTAGTAATGATGGGTTTTTTGTTAATATATTATATTTATGATATTATTATTATAGTATTATTATATCATTATATCTACCTTCTAAAAGTCCATTTTTTTGGAAAATGATAACATCAATCGTTCGTATGGGCGGACAATCGCAACCACAAAGGTATACGATTTGTATTTAACTTTTTAACATTAATAATAATAAGAATAGTTATAATATATATATATATGATATTTAGGATATAATTATGATTATATAATGATAATATAATATATATCTTTATTTTATTTTTTTGATAAAAAAAGAATGCAATGTTTAAGTGTTTGTACTATTAGCCAAATCAATGAAAAGTTTAAACATAATTCTATATCTACCACATATGGATGAATCAGAAGGTATATTAAATGAAAATATATTATATTTATATCATGAATAAAATTATAAAACATATGGAACCTTGATCATAGAAAAGGACTAAAAATATTAAACTGAATCTCTTACGAAATATGAAATATTTAACACCTAAAAATGATGAGTTTTATAAAAAATTATAAATAAATTGATCTTAAAATATTATAAAGGGATTATATAATAAATAATAAGTATTTAAATTATTTAATTATATAATTATCATAAATTTTAATTTTTTATTAATGCTTTTCTAGTTTATTCGATGAATGTCAATCTTGATGTATGGGATTATATAAAAATCTTGACATTATTCAAAAATATATATATATATTTAAATCTCAGTTGGGGGAATTATATGATATATGTGTCCAAAATAAAATATATTTTATTCTCCAATGTAAATTCTTAAATATATCATGTAATCATAACATAGTACTCTCTTGGTAATTAAACGATTTTAGAAAATGTTTTCGAATAAAAATAATGGTTATTTATTCACTAGACAGAAATAGTTTTTATTCTATATAATAATTTCCATAGTTTTATAAATAATGTTATTAATAATTTAAAATGATTAATAATTCCATTTTATTCCATTTTATTACTTTTGAATTTTTTTAAAAGGAATATTAAATAAATTTATGAAACATATGAATTTTTACTATTTAATCAAAATTTGAATATAATATATGTTTTTACAGACATCGTATGAATTGAATTTTGAACATCATTACTTCTAAATTATTTCAATCTTACATTATATGTTCTCATGGTTCATTAAAACGATATTTTTTCCCAATTTGTTTTCTTTTTTATATTTTAAAAAAATTCTTTCAAAATGAAAAGGGAATTTTCCACCAGAAATCTTTTAATGATAAATTAACTTTACTTTATCTATATCAATATACATTGATTACTCTTATACTTTTTTAAATATATAATATAATTATATAATACAACAAATTTATATGGATATTTGGTTATTATTTTTCCTGGAAAGAGTAATGAAATTTTGTATTCTAGTTCATCAAATATTAAAAATTAGTGATTAATTAGGAATTTTTAATATGTTGTATTTTTTTCAAATGTTTTCTATATTGGGCATAATATTTTATTGTTGGGGACTGGAATTACATAGCTTCAGGAAGAATCAATAGGTATCATAAGAAATAACTTTTGCATATTTGGCCAAGGTCTTACCCATTAATATATGTTGTACTAAATACATAACATGGTAATCTGTTAAAGATGTTAAACATAATGGGTTCTATTCATATGAAAGCATTTATTGATGTAATCATTATTATTCATATTTTTTCATCTCCTATGGGTATGATTCATGATCATGTGAATATTTTATTTGAAATATTTCATCATTAATTACAACTATATTATTCATGCCTAATTTAGTCTATGATATTATAAACTGATAGAATTAAATTACTAATAATTTTATATCACCATATTATTAATTTTTGCTTCCCTTTGATGGTATTAAGTGTATTATGACTGATATAAATGGTCATGTTATAGGGAATAATTATTTTCTCAAACAAAATACTATGTTTGAAATTTTTGTAATGACCGATTCAGGAATGTATTATGTAATGGCTAATAAAACATTCAATCCCTTAAAATGTGATTGATTGTATCTAGTTGCATCATGATAAATTAACAAAAAGATCTAGGATACTAGTGTCATGGACATTATAGTAGGTAGTGGATTATGATTAGTGGTGAAATTGGGAACTAAAATTTAAAAAAAAATATTAAATATGAATAACCCTATAAAGGAATATAAGGTTTATTATTAATTTAAAACAATATGATAATGGTTTTCTTAAGTTAAAGATAATGTGGATTTCTTATCAAGACATCATTTTTTGGATACTACAAGTGAATTTCATTTTGGAACAAATTCTTCTAGTAGTGATAACACATAAAATTCAATTGAGAATATATTTTCCATCGTATGGTTAAATGGTAAACGGTCCCTTAACAAAAACATAAATAGAATCTATAAAGTGATATTCATGGGTTAATTTTAATTTTCATTAAATACCATTTAAAATTACTTGAAAAATATTTTTATTATTTGGGAATTTTCTAAATGAATCAAAGATTATGATTAAGATATTAGATATGAACAACTTTTCAATTGATGAAATTTTCTTCACAAGATTCAAAATTATATATTATGACTAATGAGGTTATGATCATATCTATTATACACCATTATTCTGAAATGGATCCTATATGTTGTAAATTAAACTATATCGATGTGCTAAATCAATGTATGGATTTATATCCTAAGAAATATAAGGAATATGGAACTAGAGTAAAAACTGAAAAAATAATAACTATATTGGTGTAGTTGACTTAGGTTATAGAAAATAACCATTATCAAATAGCGATGCATTTTGATCCAAATTATGGTGTAACTATGTTACTCAAGTTGATGTGACAATATAATCTATCATACAATGGATCAAAAAATCTTTTTGGTGATGAGACATGAAAAAGTCATCTAGAAAGTAGATTTCTCTCTGTCGAATGTAATAAAATATAAAAGGGTTTTATGGAATGTTTTTATCCCATGAGGTATGTAGATAAATAGTTATTATAGATTCCAAACTATAAGGATGTTGATTGAATCATGATAATTGAGTGGAAGCATTTTATACAATTTTCTATGAAAATTATTTTATATATAAACAATGAGAAGGAAATGTGACAAAATTATAGAGTCTAAAAAAATTAGTGGAAAATGTTTCTATATATGAATATTACTATAAATGGTTATAAAATACTGTTATATACTATATTAATACTGTATCAAGTAATAATTAAAATTTCTTTGATGGGATAAAATAAATCTTTTTAAGAGAACTAGTCTACAAAAATTTCACATCATAGGATGATATAATATCTTGTTATATCTTTATAATGAAACAAAATTCTAAAATCCTTTTGGATTTTAAAAAATCAAAGATAAGAATAGGAAAAAATGAGAGAAAATTACATGGATAATAAGACAATGTGAGAATTTCAATTTTTGATACTTTTTAGAGGAGGCACCATGGTAAATAATAAAAGGAATTTTATTTTTCTATGTGGAAAGATGAAAAGCTAATCATCCTCATAAATTTAAGGGAAGGGGAGAGTCCATCAATGTGTAGTGATTTAACTATAAGTATATAGAGAAATATACCAACCAATTCTCAAAACATTAAGGGTACTAAACATAGAATAATCTATTCGAAGAATGACGTGGTTGTTAAATTACTATAGAAGAAGTAGATATTTCAAGGAACATGGTCAAATATAAACTTATCATCTAATCTAGGATTTCAAATGAATTATTTGGTTTAGTTTTTATCCAAAGTTTTATATTTGATGAATATCTAAAATGTGTAATATCACCACTTCAATGATTAGATGTTGAGTTAGCATTGAAAAATCAAAATGGAAGTATGACCATATCTCATGTTTATAACTCCTCTATGATATAATTTTATGGGAATGTTATTCCTTCAAAATAAGTTATTATTTCACTATTTTAATTTGATTTTTTTGGAATATAGCATCACTTTTACAATAGATCCAAAACTAGTCATCATGGAAGGAAAAATATGTTCTATATACTAAATCAACCTATAATATTATATTTTTGTGAGGGTGAACATGAAATTTCATTTGAAATTAATTCCATTATTTGGGTTCTACTACATATTGTTGAGGGTTATTTATCTAAAATTCATGGGGAGAAACACAACACATAAAATTTTCCTATTATTAAAAAATATTTTGATGTATTATTTTGGGAAAATAATATTATTCCAAAGAATTTTTATGTGGAGTTTTCAATATAACTCATACCTAGTGATACCCTTATTTTAAAGAATCCACATTGAATGACTCTGATTAAGTAACCATAATTGGAGAAGAGAGTCTAGATATGAGATTTATTAATCCTGGAACTCAATCATGTGGTTTACTTGTTATTTTACAAGAAGAGTAATGGGTTAATGTAGCATTTCATTTATTGAAATATACCTAACAAAAGAAATATTAAAAACTTCTTTCTTCTAGCTTATATCAATGATCTATTTGATCAATTAAGAATAATTCTATCTTTTTCCAAGATGAATCTTTCATATAGATATAGTAATATAAGGGTCCAGATGTAGGATATACCATATTCTTCTATCTACATGATATATAGTCATTAGGAATTTATATTATTTCCATTTTGAAAAAAATTCTCTTTCTATATTCATAGATTTAATACAAAGTGTCGGTAAATATTTTCATGATAAACTTATGGTAGTTTTATTAGATTAACTTATAATATATTCAATGTTGATAAAAGACAATGAGTAATACGTAAAAATATTATTAAATATATTGAGTAGTGGTAATTTTTTGATAAATAGACCATGTGTGAATTTTTGATTCATAAAGTTTCATTATTGGGTCATTTAATACCATGTGATCATATATCAGTGGGTCCTTCAAAGAATATAGTTTTTATGTGACATATAATAACCATGGTAATTAGAATCCATAGTTTTTTAATGGGTGGTTTGATACTACCTATGATTTCTGAGATATTCATTTCACTATTTCATATATTCACCAAGTTCACTTGCAAAGGGGTTTCAGTTCAATATTAAAAATGAATGTCATAATAATTCAAAATAACTGAGTCAATGGATGTTCATTTCACTTGTTCTTAAATTGACCTATAGTATGTAATGTTCATTGATCGATAATGATGAATCAAAAAAGTTATCAAGATGTATCCTCATTAATAATGATATAGTGATAACAGATGCTTCTTACCCATTTTTAAATTTTGAGAAACATTATGTGACTCATGATTAGTTTTTAGAAGAAAAATATTCCTTCAATATATAGATGAATTATTTATAGAGTGAAAGTATTGATTTGTGTATTAATCCTAAAATCATGAAGATAAAAATTAGATAAAAATTGAGGAATATTCAATAAATAAAACAAATGGAGTTGAACAATGATTAAGTATTATAAATAAATTACTACTCTAGGAAGGTGAAAATGGGGGTTAATGCTCTATTTTAGAAAAATCGTGATAGTTTTTCCATGAGGTGAATTTATAATGGTTGAATGCTTTTATATTTTTAAAATACATATATTGAAATCATAATTACTGTGGAAAAATGTGATACCACTGAAGATGCACTCCCAGTATAGTGTAAAAACATAATCTTTACATTTATGGAATTGATATAGATAAATGTGACGAATTTTTTTTACTTTTTTGGAAAATAAAAGAAAAATGAAATATTGGATCAAATATATACCCAATGACAATTTAGGTTTATAGGTTTCAAATATTATTAAACAGTAAGATGTATTCGTTATTATAAAATTTATATGAACACTTATCTAGATTCACTTGGGTGATACACTTAATCATAATTGGAATCATTCCTAGTGTATGATCAATGTAATCCTTAAGAGAATCCATCTTCATTGTTTAATTCAAATATGATAAATGGTCTTTTAATAAATTATATTTTTTATAGAAATAATTTATTATATTAGTATATTGAGTTTGTGTTTTTTGAACAAGATGAATTTAATTTATATATATATAATACATTTCACGGTGGATGGTATAATCTTATGAGGTTGAATAACATAAAACAATATTTTACAGAATATATCACTATATGATTATATAAAGGACAGGCCTATCCTTACCCAATCCTAGTATCAAACAACATAACATTATATATGTGTTTTCAATTATAATAAATCCTCAGTAATGTTTTAGGTACCATTATTTATCCAATTTATTGGGTGTGTTACCCATACATGAGTTATTTTAGTACTCATAATTAGTTTTCCAAAATCTTATTAGGTTGTTGGTGATAATATTACATGGGAGTTGTCTTATACTTGAATATCAAGTAACATAAGCTTATGTGGGTGATATATGTGTATATCTATATAATATACCTATACATGATATGGGTATTTTTTTAATACACATAGACATTCCATTAATCCCCAAAAACACTAATGAAAATGAGGTTTTACCTTTACGGGGAATCATAAAATAGATATGGTTCCCTTAAATTATATTCTTATCCACAACATTTCATTTATTTGGGATTGAGTTATATTTTCACAACCCACATTTTTTTCATGACTCATTGGGCCAAACTGATCATTACATGATATTAAACATACCATGATATGTGATACAACAACACACTGCATTTGTTTTATAGGAAAATCAATTTTACACAGAATGAATTTTATACTATTATGTTTTGAAAATTATATTTTTTTCAAATAAATTGTAATAATAATTATTTTATCATTTCAATATATTTTTTTTCTTATGTAGTAATAATAAATTTCATTATATTTGATGTAGTTTTAAAAAGTAATATTTTGTATTATCATAAAATAAAAATTATTAATTTCACACCAAATAAAATTATTTTTTAATAAATAAAAATAAATTTCACTTTAAGTGCACTTGAATTATGATTGAAATTAAATTTAATAAATCTCTTCAATAAATCATTTTTTTACATTTATTAACCTAACAATAGAATTAACACAATTAAACTCAACTATATTTAATAAAATAAATATATATTCAATAAACATAATATCTAAATATGAAATAAATATAAATGTGATATGTCAATTATAGCCGTTCTTGGTTTCTTTTAATTTAATATAGTTTAAAAAAAATTAAAAATGGTGAAAAATTTACTAAACCATTGTATTTTGATCCTCCAAAATGAATTTTCGCATCATAGTTGTCTTTTTACGCCTATGTAAATAGAACAACCCAATCCTTAATATCCATTTTGTAGGTTCATCATTGCAATAATACCATATTATTCAATTACATTCAATTAACATTAATCTTCTATTCTGTATTTTTTTAGAAAAAAAATCAAACCATTACCAAATCCTGCAACTCATGTGTTAATGCTTCTCATGAATTGATATGGTCAATGAGGTGAAATGAATTCTTAAAATGTTTTAATAATATTATATTTCATTTATCCAAATAAGGTAAGTTTAGTTCTGGTCACATTGGTGTATTCATTAGTATATCCTAGGAAATGTTCAGTTAACATATAATTTAAATACATATATTTTCAATTTTTCTTAATAAAACATTCTAACAGTGTCAGTTTTGAAATTTACAATATATTATATTTATTAAATATCAGCATTGTTCCCATCTTGTTTAAATTAAATACATATAAAATTTTCAAAGTCCCCCTATTCTAAAGCTTCAATAAAACCACTGAGTGTATCAAAAGATTCAAATAATGTTAATAATTCAAAAATAACCCACTATTGGAAATTTATTCGTTACCAAAATAGTATTCCAAATGGTTTAAAAACCCATTGGGAAAAAGGATATTATACCAATAGTTATATAAAACGGTTTGTATATGATTTTGGTTATTTTTATCCCAATGGTTTAAGGAAACCATTGGGTATAAGAGGGTATTCCCGATTGATTAAACAAACATTTCGGTATAGTTCCGAAGATATTTTTCTACAAGGGTTTACAACATTTGGGATAACATTACTATCCCAACTGTTTTGTAAAACTGTTGGGAATGAAAATCTCTAAATATTGATGCCTCCATGGATCTCTAACTTTATATATCTCGACATTTTTTCCCTAAATGATTTCTCTATGAACTATCTCGAATATTTTTCCCAAAACATCAACCATATTAATGAGTTGTCCCTAAATATCTATGTGAACAATACTTCCTAGCACAATAGGTATCGTTTCCCAATGATTTGATCTTCTGATTTAAATTGGTACTTGTGAATTATTTTATTTTAAATTTAGTTATTCCCTTTTTCTGAAATTCAGTGTATATTATGATCCTCTTACAAACAGAATTCATATATCATTTTAGGTTTCGGTTGGAACCCTACATTCCAAACTACTCTCGAGGGAGCTACCTCAAATTTCTACCAAGGCATGAATACTTTATTAATGTAATTATTGTTTATCCATTTTAAATTGGTATGTGTTTCTTCATTTATTTTAGATTTTATTGTTCCATTTTGCTGGAATGTACTATGTGTTGTGATCCTATTATGAACACAATATGTATATCATTTTAGGATGCGGTTTTGTTGTGATTTATCTATATAGAATAATTTTGATTGATATTTAAGAGGTTAATATGATTTTGAGTTATTTTATCCTCGGGTTATTTTAAATTTATGTTCTATTGACATGATTTTGTTTGTTAGACATAAAAAAGTTATAGAATTTTAACCCTAAGAGGAACGATAGGATTCTTATGCATTATGAATGTTCCCCTAAATTTTGTCTTTGAAATATCATACTCTAACATTAATATGATGATACCCATTCTATATTTCAATCAATGAAGTGGAACTTCCACTTGAACCACTATATTGGATTTGGGGTCATTTTCTAGTGTGAATGGTGTTAGAACAAAAATTTACTCAATTACATGATCATTTATTCCGACTCCATAATGCGGTTCGGTCATACACTTATATATTTTTTTAAATACAAAATGAGTTTTTGGAAGTCATGTGACACTTTTGTTAGGTAATTCTAATGCATTATTAATGTATTTATATCATTTTCAATCCGAGGAAGTAACCCATAATAAAGGAGTATAGGCATCATAGAAATAACTAATGTTGTTCATGGCTATATATTATTTACTCTCTGATATATATCTCTTGAAAAAATACCATGTTCATGGGAACGTAATTATTTAATGATAGTTCATAGTATTGGAAGTATATGGAGGTGTGATTAAGGTGTTGTTGCACACTTTTTTGGATTATATTGTTTTTCATTTATTTTAGGCAATAGAAATCAATATTATAGTGTTTTATTATTCTTAATATTTGTGGATAATTATATGGTTATAGGTTTGTGTTGGAATGGTGAGTCAGGAACTAATATCCAGTAGTAATTATAGGCTAATAGGGTTATGAAATTGTGCTTGTTGATTATCAATGTTACCTGGACACCCCCCATCCCTTGGACACTCCTGCCCAATTTACAACACCCCCAACCCCTTAGGCAGCCCCCACCCCCTGGATGGCCTCCAACCCCCAGGACACCTCCCAACCTGGACAACAACCCACCCCTCTGGACAACCCTAATCCCTTGGATAGCCTCCGCAATCCCATGGAATGCCTCTCCCCAAAGCCCTCAGACACCCCCACCCCCTAGACAGCACCCCAACCCCATGGATAGTCCCCAACCCCCTAGACATCACCACCCTTGGATACCCCCCCCCCCCCGGACACTCCTAACCCTTGAAAGCCATGCCAGCCCAATGGACAGTCCGCTCACACCTCTCGACAACCCAAACCCTGTGGACACCCCCGCCACCCCCTTGGATATCCCGCCCACCCCCTAGACAGCCCCTATCCCTTTAGACAGGCCCCCACAACTGTGGACCGCCCGCCCACCCCCTTGGACACCCCTACCCCTTAGATATCCCTGCCACCACCATGGACACCGCCAACCCCCATGGAAAATGCCGCCACCCCCGGTGCATAGCCCACCCACCCCCTAGACATCCAATACCCCTGGATATCCCCCCCTGGATAGCCCACCCTCCCCACATTGACACCCCCTTGGACAACCCTGCCACCTCCGTGGATAGCATGCCCACCCCCTGGATACCCTGTCCTCAATAGACAGTACTTCCAACCTTGTGGAGAGCCCACCTATCCCATGGACATCATGTTCCCCCTGGACATCCCCCCCCCCCCTCGTGGACAGCCCGCCCACCACCTGGACAACTCATACACCGTGGACACCCCCCCCCCCCAAGGCAAGCACCTCCCCACACCCTATACACACCCAACCCCCCTTGACAACCTCTCCACCACTGTGGATGGCCCACCCACCCCCCTAGACACCACGTACTCCCTGGGCAGCGCCCTATTGGACACCCCCTGGTGGAGAGCTCGCCCCCGGGACACCCCACCCACCACACCCTGGACAACCCCCATCCCCCAGACAAAACACCCCCGGGACACCCCCGATCATTGTGGACAACCCCCCCCCCCCCCACCCAGGATAGACCATTACCCCTAGGATAGCCTTTCAGCCACTGGACACCCCCACCCCTTATGAATTGGGTAGAATAAATGTTTATTGATTTTTATAGACTGATAACACTTACTAAATAACAATCCTACTAAAAATTAAATATATCAATTATATCTTGTATGATTTATTTACTTCATTATAATTTATTTAAGCTCACATAAAACAATATAATGTTAAATTGTCCATGAATCCCCTTATTCACTCCCATTTATTGTTTTTTTAGAGTTACACATTAGATATCCTTTTCAAATTAATTATATATTTATTTTGAAATGATGGAAATGAATCAAATTAAATAGAGGTGATAAAAACATTTTCTGGACAGTAATCACCACATTACTGGGTTGGGAATTCCAACACTAGTGCCTATTGTGAGTATTTTTTTCATATATATATATAAATGTATATATATATATATATATTTAAATAAAATTTAACATCTTGTGATTATTTTAGTTTTACACATTTTTCCCATGATCTATCTATAAGGTGGCAATCATTTTAGGAGATGCCTTGTAGTTGTCCTAGTACTCAGAGTGTTTACACAAGGGGGGATGACAGGTAGATGAAATGGACGGTGTACCCGATTAGACCCTGATCTTCCACTAACATATCATCCATCCCATATTTTGATCTTGCTGTGTCATTAGGGACACATAAGATATTTTTTCCTACCATTTTTTCACCACCCGTTACATCTGGGCATCCTCAACCATCTATACCATATCTGATGATGATTTCATCTCCCCGTCCAGCATTCGGCCAGCCATCCCTCTCATCTTCTATTACATCTACTTCCTTCTATCTTGTATTTTATATTCCATCTTCTTTGACTCCATCCCTTCTAGAGTCTTTCCTTACGAACCATACTTTGGGAGCCACTCCACCTTTACAGGGTGTTCCTTCTATTTATGTGGATCCAGTAGAACCCATTTATCAGTCTACTGCTTGTATTCTTATACAACTGTACAAATTTTTACACCATTATTTATTTACATTATATCTTGTATTAATAAAATATTTGTTTTTCATACATAATAGAAACATCTATTGATAGGAGTTGTGGGAGGGCGCATACACACATGTGTGTGGTGTGGAACCATGACATGCAGTTCATTGTGGATTACAATGAAGATAGTCAAATGATAAGAAAATCATGGCAAAAATGTTTGAGTTTTTTGGTGACGTTTTCCTAATACTCTGACATCATTCTTGTTAGCATGCTCTCGTGGAGAAATCTTTCAAATAATGTCAAGGATAAAACTTGGGTAGAGATATTGGTAAAAAATATTTTCCATTTAATGAAATATATTATATTTTGTATTTATTTGAATTAATATTTTTTTCTCAACTTCTGTTTAATTTCCAATATGTTGAGGGTGCACGATAAACAAGTCTAAAAGATTTAGGTTTTAATGGGAGAGCTTATAAGAACGAGTTGTATATTGGACGGTGTGCTAGAGTTTTAAAAGAGGTTTAGGTGGTCCATGTCACGAATGATTTTCCATTAGAATAGTATCAACACATGATTACCCATTGGACACCTAGCATGTTTAAGTTATTAATAACATTAGAAGTATTTAAATGAAAATTTTCATGTTTTTTATTAATACTAGTTATTGAATTTTATTGATGAATAAAACAAAATAAATTAAAAAACATTGTTGATAAAAAATACCTCCACAAATTAGGACGTACTATGTTTCCAAATCATGATAAGCATCAAGTATGAAATTATATAATCATTCTATACAACTTACACATTCATTTTTTCCCCATAGATTATTTAATAGCTAAATTTAATATATAATTTTAGTTATCAAATAATTTATTGGTATAAAATTTTTAATTATGGTTTCCAACATTCAATGCCACTGTAGATGCATAAATTGAATATAGAAGGACGTGTAACTCATGAAAAGCTATTTTCATAGAGTATAAGGAAGAATGATGGATGTATATTTAATGAATCAACTAAGCAGCTGATTCTATGTTTTACAATGTAGATTTAAAATTTTATTATCTATTTTGTAACATAATAGTCTATTTAAATTTGTAATAGGATACTTTAGAGGCCCCATATTCCAAGGATCCTCCCAATTTTTTTCCAAACGATCACCTTCATCAGGTGTTAGTAGATGAAGTCCCTAATAGAGTACGCTATCGACCTAGGAAGAGCATAGTTCCAAAGAGGTATTGGGACTCCTAAAGTATGAGTTTTAGTGACAGTAAGTTTTAGTAGGTTAAGGAACTTGAAGAATAGGCTGAAAAATGGGCCACAATGATGGCATAACACTCACCTAGTTCAAACACTACATTTATGAAACCGATGGATGTTTTACATCCAACGCATCCACCAGAGGCCATCACTGCTTGTTATGAATATATTTTGTTGATGCATTATATATATGGTGTACTATGTGGAAATTATAGTTGTGGTCAAGATGATGGAATGGAGGAGACCGAGGTGGAGAAGGAGGATGTCGACGAGGGGGTGGAAGCTGAGGATGAGGCCGAGAAGTAGGCTGAGGTGGAGGGAGAGGCAGAAGAGGAGGGAAATGAGGTGGTTGAGGTTGAGTACGAGGGTGAGGAAAAGGTCGTTGAGGAGGGCGAGGATGATTATGGGGATGAAAAAGATGACTAGGTTAAGGGTGATGATGACGGTGATGATAGTGATGGTGATGAGGCACAGATTGATCTGTTACATTTTGGACTGATATTATTGACCATGGGTGTTTATACATTTTTTATGCCGAAATATATTTGTTATTAGGTAGGTCACATTATCTTTATATTTTATCTATATATAATAGAACATGACTTAGTTATTTCTTTTGACAGATTCACACCTCTCCTAGAGAGCCCTGCCACCACCATGGATAGCCCTCCCTCCCCCTAGACACCCCCTACCCCCAAGGACAACCCCACCACCCCCAGAGACAACCCTCCCACACACTGGATCACCCCGCCACCCCCTTGACTTCCCCACCACCCTTGTGGACAACCCACCCACCCCTGCACAGCCCCTCCCCCCGTACATAGCCCCCACCGCCATGTACATCCCACCCACAATATAACGACCCATACATTATATACATTATTATTAGTTCATAATTGAATCATACTTAGTACAATATATAAGAAAAACCACAAAAGAACCGTATTGGTATTGTGTCAATAGAAACTAGGAAACATAAACAACTAGTTCATAAATCTTCTACAGTGTCTCCCATTTATTTCGTCATATCTAGATTCCCTTTTAGCATATTCTACTTAATATCCTTCTTCCTGACCTAGGGAAAATAAAACATAAAATGGGGTGAGCTCAAATGCTCAATACGGGAAAATAAAGGTAATAACAATCATATCATATCCTTTTGAAAATCTTAACCTGCAAAAGAGATCATAATATCTTAACAAGGGACAAATCATAGAAGTGAAAATGGGATCCCAATAATAATAACATAAAACATAAAACTTTGTGGAATGAACACATAATCATAGAAAATCATTTCTTGTTAGTCATGACTCATTTCCAAGACTATCTTAGCGGAAAAAGTCCATTTATGAACTGAGATCACTCCTCGTTTCAAAACTATATCACTGAACCGGATTAACCTGTCGTTCCATGCATATCTATCTCATGAGATATAAATCCTTTCACAATGCATTGGAGGGAGATATATATCCCACCCATCTCATAATGAATCCTTTCTTATGTGTGCCACAAAATCTTAAATCATACACCATCGCATAACCCATGTTATAAAATTGGAAATCATAAAAATCATGACATCATAAAAAGATTCATGTAATATAATGTACTTCATAAAAATAATTCCATCACATTATCAAATCAATGTAATAATAGGGATAGAAACAGAACCCTATATTATCTTAGATGTAAAATAATTTTTATAAAACATTTGAACGCCATTCTTGAGGAAAATATCATTTTTACTTCAAAACCATTTATCCTTTCATAACATGTCATATATTTTTAAAATAAAAGAAGATAATTAAAAATAAACATTAAAACATGTTATGGAAGAGTCATTGAAATAATGTTCTATGAATCCATTCATGTCGTATATGTTAAAAAAATATTCTTCTCGTACTTTGGCCGGAAAAGTCAAAAAGCACCTCGTACGAAAAACGACAAAAGATTTCTTTCGTATCGTTTACTAAAAACATACCGAACGGTAAGATTGGATTTAAAAAATTGTAGAAGGATATGATTAGTAATAAATATTGAGGAAACATGGATGTGAAAGATAAATACACCCTAGTAAATACCAATGTATAAACAATCTCGGATAAAAATGAGATTGTGAGATTTTCCCGTACATTAGTTCTGGTTTACTTAATACGTGTCCGAACCTCTTGTACAATGATATAAATAATGTTATTGACTTATTCCAGAATCTTACTCATTGATATGATATCATATATGGTCATCTTCTTAGCTTCTTATTAGTAATATTTCATTGTTACGTGTTATTTGGGTGTTTATTGCTTTTTGTTCGTATGCGTGTTTTGGCGAATAAATTCTTATTCTTCTTTTTAGGTTATAAATACCTCATATCCAGAATGGTATTATTATAATATATATAATATTTAATCATTCAATTCATTTATATAATTATTATACAATGAATTTCATATAGAACGAGTCGCATCACATAGTGGAGACGGTAGGTCGTACGTACGCACGAGCGATGATATTATTCCCATGATCATGGAATTGTATTGAAGTGTATTTATACTATTTCGGAATCAATATCACTTTACAATAATCATACATTGTTACTCAGTACACCATTATACCTATCCAATTATGGTGGTGGTGGAAAATAGATTACCCCACGGCGTGGAGACGGTATTCCGTACGTACGAACGCGCGGTGATTTCATTTTCCTTAGGATGGATAGAAGGTGAAATAGGGTTGTTTCGTATTTATAATAACATATCAGTATATATGTAATACAGATATTATTACATTATCATGAAACAACTAAAGAAGAATATGTTGAAGAAGAATGAAATTGGAAAGGATCAGTAATGGATATTACCTCTTCTTTGGAACGCCTCTTCTTAACCTCCTCTTAGGGAACTAAAGATGGTATTTGAAGAAGAACAGGACCTCTAGGATGAATCTATGAAAGTGTGGAAGATATTTTGGCAGGGGTTGGACGAGCATGAATGGTCAATGTGGTGTGAGGAGGAGAGGGAGGTGGTTCCCTTTTATAAGGGAGGAGAGGGGCACATTAGGAAAAACAAAAAATAATATTTTTATAATAAAGTCACATTCGGTTTTTAATAGCTGCAATTTGATTTATTTCGAAGATAATGTGGTGATGGGTCGAAATACTCTTTACCAGTAGATTTTAGACAAGTTTAGGTTACAATTTTATCATTTTAATTTAGATTTAACTCTATGTTAAATAATTTAACTTTTATCGTGTCTTTTTGTTTTCTTACAATATAATGTAAATAAACATACTATAACAAGACAAACGAACCACATGTGGTTCATTATTATTATATATATACGTATCTATGTCATTTTTCTGAACAATGGATTTTTAGGAAAAAATAACAATTAATAATATAATATTTGTTTTAAAAACTATTTTATGTCAATTTTGACACTATTTGGTAAATGATTTTTGTGAAACTCATAAGTGAATGATAAGCTCGAACCAAGTTAATTAAATCAACAAAAACATGTCATATTAACCTAGAAAAATAGTGGAATTCATAAAAATACTCAAATTACATTTATTTGGTCATTTATAACATCAATTATGATAATATTTTCTTAATAAGGTAATTACTGAATCATCGTTGTGCCATAAATAAATTTAATTATTTAAAGTCTAAAAATTATATATAAAATACCATTATGTCAGATATCTTTTTATCTTTCTAATAAATATTTATAATAGAATTAATCTTATGTATAACATTATATTAAAAATGTTTTAATTACTAAACATTGATTTTAACTATTTTAACTCTTCGTTAAATAAAATAATACTAAATGTCCTAATCTAATCCAAGTGGACCTAAATGGTAATTTTATATTCATAAGTTTGTTTTTGGTTGAAATACAGATATCAAATAGAATTAAGACATGTGTTAGAGTAATAGTAATATTATTTTTACCTTTAATTACCCTATTTACTATTAACAGTGAAAAATAAAAGTAAAAAGTTACTATTCACCAAAAAAATTATTTTCATCTCATTGAACCACATATTACTTACTGATATCAACCGTGTCTCCCGGATTTCTGAAATTCCATTCACAGAAGCGGTAAAATTATGTTGTATGAAAATGTTCAAAAGCTCCTAAAAGGTGGGTAAACGACGGTGAAAAGTTCAATAAAATTTTTATATATCTAAAATTATTATAAAAAGAATTCAATGAATTACATTGAACTTATATAGGTATTATGTATATATTTTTACCTAAAATAAATTTAAATTAAATAAATAATTATTTTAATAAAATTCGGTTTTCTAAATAGTAACCCCGTGTTTTCACTATTCATCAAAAATTGTATGTTTTCTGAAAAATACCAAAAAAATCACCGTAGGATAATTTCGGTATTCCGAATCCAAAAATGAAGTCCATTTTGAATGATAATGTTTATAAAATTTCAGAAAGTTATTACTATTCATAATGGATAGTTTATATAGTATTTTAATAGCATATCGTTGTTTAGTGAAACTCAGTATTGCGTACAACACAAGCTATCGAGGAAGGTCACGATTGTGTGTAAAGAAAGCCAAGCTAGTGTTGTGTGTTGTGAAAGATTCTTTTATTTATGTATATAATATAAAAAAAATATTTCTCATAAAAATCTTGGGTGTTACATTCTACCCCCCGTAAAATGAATTTGGCCCTTGAAATTGATCACATTTTAACAAACATATGAGGATACCTCTCCCTCATCATATCCTCAAGATCCCATGTAGCTTATTCTAATTGGTGGTTCCTCCGTAAATCTTTCACCAAGCAAGTGGTCTTGTTCCGTAGGAATTTTTTGCTATGATCCAGAATCTCTATTGGCTGTTCTTCATAAGAAATATCTTGCTCCAATGGTACAACTTCTGAGCTGAGTACATGTGAGGGGTCAGGTATGTACTTTCTCAGGGGCGATGCATGGAACACATCATGAACTTGAAAGAGATTCGGTGGAAGCTCCAATCAGTAAATTACCTTCCCAACATTATCCAATATTTCGAAAGGACCGATATACCTCGGGCTTAACTTTCCCTTCTTCCCAAATCTCATTACTATCTTCCAGGGAGATATTTGTAAGAACACTTTATCACCCACTTCAAAATCTAGGTCTTTTATACGGTTATCGGCATAACGTTTTGGTCAACTCTGAGCTGCTCTTATGTGTTGTTGAATAGATCAGGCCTTTTCTACCATCTCATCAACAAGATCATGTACTAATAGATTTCATTCCCCAAATTCATCCCAACAAGTGGGAGTTCTGTTTTTCATCCCATAGAGAGCTTCATAATGAGCCATCTGAATACTGGAGTGAAAGCTATTATTATATTAAAATTCAAACAAAGGTAGGTGTTGATCCCAACCACCTTTGAAGTCCATAGAGCAAGCTCTTAACATATCTTCTAGAGTTTGAATTGTCCTCTCTGACTGACCATCTGTCTGAGGATGATAAGCAGTGCTGAAACACAACTTTGTATCTAGAGTATGCTGAAGACTTTGCCAATACATCGAGGTAATCCTCGGATCACAATCAGATATAATGGAATGTGGTACTCCATGCAATCTTACCACTTCCTTTACATATATCTAGGCAAGCTGATCAAGAGAGAAATCCTCTCTAATAGTAATGAAGTGTGTCGACTTCATAAGATGATCAATTATATCCTAGATAGAATTATTGCCTTTGGTTGTTTTAGGACATCCGGTGACAAAGTCCATAGTGATGTTTTCCCATTTCCATTCAGGTATGGGTAATGGTTGTAACATCCCATTAGATTTATGTCTCCCAGCTTTAACATGCTGACAAACCAAACATCAAGAGACATATTCAGCAACATCTCTTTCCATGCCATCCCACATGATGTACTCTTTTAGGTCTCTATACATCTTCCTGCTTCAAGGATGAATAAGGAATGTATAACTATGAGCCTCATCTAGTATCTCCTTCTTCAATTCTGGTAAGGAAGGAAAACAAGCCTGATTCCTAATCCTTATTATCCCATCACAATCAAGGTTAAATTCAGGAACATTTAATAACTTATTTTGTAACTCTATATCTCTATTCTGTGCCTCTTTAATCTTCACAAACATAGATGGTTGAACATTCATTTGAAAAAGATAATATTTTTCCCCTTCCATTATGATTCCAAGATCCATCCTTTGTAAATATATAAATATTGGATATTTTGAGATCCTCATCATGGATAATCTATCATGATATTGTCAACATAATGCATCATCCACCTTGTTCGCTTTCCCAGGGTGATAATGAATTTAGCAGTCGTAATCCTTAATCAGCTCCAACCATCTTCTTTGGCGAATATTTTGCTGCTTTTGTGTGAAAATATATGTCAAACTTTTATGATCTGTATAAATATCACACCATTCACCATAAAGATAATGCCTCCAAATCATTAATGCAACGATTACCGCAGCTAACTCCAAATCATGAGTTGGGTAATTTTGCTTATGGATTTTCAACTGTCGTGAGGCATAAGCAATTACCATATCATTTTGAATGAGAACACACCCCATTCCCTTCTTGGATGCACCACTATAGATCACAATCCTTTCTCTACTACAAGGTAGTTTGAGCATAGGTGCTCTGGATAACCTTCTTTTTAACTTCTTGTAATTCTCTTCACACTCCTCGGTCCACACGAACTTAACTCCTTTTCGAGTCAACCTGGTGAGTGGATTAGATAACCTTAACAAATATTTCACAACCTGGTGAGTGGATTAGATAACCTTGAAAAATATTTCACAAAACGTCGATAATATTCAGCCAGACCAAGAAAATTTCATATCTCAGTTACTGTTGTTGGTCTCGACCATCTTACGATAACCTCTGTTTTTTCTAGATCCACAGATATTCCATCCTTTGAGATTATGTGACACAGAAATGAAACTTTTTGAATCCAAAATTCACACTTGGTAAATTTGACTTAAAGATTCTCCTTTCTCAGGGTCTTAAATATAACTCTCAAGTGATCTTCATGTTCGTCCTTTCTCATTGAATAGAAAAGAATATCGTCTATAAAGACTACCACAAACTAATCAAGATAGTCTCTGAAGACTCTATTCATTAGATCCATGAAGATAGCAGGGGCATTAGTAAGACCAAATAGAATCACTATAAATTCATAGTGTCCATACCTTGTATGGAAAGTCGTCTTTGGTATATCCTCCCTTTTGACCCTTAATTGATGATACCCCGAATAATGATCAATCTTGGAAAAGTATTGAGCTCCGCGTAGTTGATCAAATCAGTCATCAATTCATGAGAGAGGATATTTGTTATTGATTGTGATCTTGTTATGTTCTCGATAATCAATGCAGAGTCGCATTGTTCCATCTTTCTTCTTAACAAACAAAACAGGTGCTCCCCAAGGTGATTCACTAGGGCCTATGAATTCATTATCAATATTCTCTTGGAGTTTATTCTTCAATTCCTACAACTAAATTGGGGCCATTCTATAAGGTTTCATTGAAATTGGCATAGCACCGGGTATGATTTCTATTGAAAACTCAACTTCATGATTTGGTGGAAGACCTATAAATTCATCTAGAAAGACATCGTCAAACTCCTGTACTGTGGGCATATTCTAAATTGCAAGTTTCTCTCCAACCATTTGAGATAAATAACATTCATTTAGTGGAATCAAAACCCATAATATTGAAGAAATTACAACTAGAAGGTTATGTTCATCCATGCATTGATAGATGATCATACATTAATCTGATATATGAAATGTGACTTCCCTTTACTGGCAATCGATATGAGCTCCATATAAAGAAAGCCAATCCATTCCACGAATCACAATGAATTCCACTATAGGAAGGATCACATGATTTTCAAGAATCACTTTCCCACAAACGTCAATTGGAGATTAATTATAATCTTTTGATGCAACCGTTGTGCCATTAGGAGTTGTCACAGCTAACTCAACAACTAATTGTTGAGGTAAAGTGGGGATACCCTTAGAAAATTCAACAGAAAAAAAATTATGGGTGGATCCAGAATCAAATAAAACATTTGCTACTTTAGAGTGGATGGTAATTGTTCCTTTCACCACATCGTTATCATACTCCATATCACCAATAGAAATTGCATGTGACTTTCCTTTGTCTTTGAACTAAAGTGTTTGTTGACTTTGACCATCATCAACGAATCTTGGATTAGCGCATTGATTAGAAAAATGCCCCATTTCCATGCACTTGAAACATTGAGGTGTAGGAGGTGCATTCTGTGTAGCCTTTTCATTGTTCGTATCACTAGATATCTTGTTCCCATCATTGCGACATCCAAATGCCCGATGACCTTCTTTTCCACATTTGAAACATTTACTTTTCCCTTTAAGATAATTCCCTCCATGTTTCTTTCCACGCTATGATCATAAGGGAAAACTCATCTTCTTTTCAATGTAGTCTATAGATTTACCTTTGAATTCCATTTTCCACTTCTTATCAGAACCATATAACTGATGGGTTACTCCAATCTCCATCTCAACCTTATGAGCACATCAAACAATTTCCTCAGAGCTATTAAAGTCCCTTATGGCTAATGCCCTTCGAATACATGGTTTTAAGCCAATAAAGAATCGATCAATCTTACTCTCAGGTTGTATAATAATCATAGAAGCGTACCTTGCAAGTATTTTAAAATTTTCTTCGTAGGTACCAACAGTTTCATCATACTTTTGCTTCAGTTCAAAAAACTCCTTCTTTATATTTGTTCAGAGAATACGAGGGAAGTACTATTTGAAAAATATGATTTTGAACACTTCCCATTCCATGGACTCAATTTTATCTCTTGGCCGCGTATTCTTGATAAGATTCCACCATTGATCTACTTCTCCTTCCAAACGATATACCGCTAAGATGATATTATCATGTTCAGAACATTGAAAAACTGAAAATATATTTTCAGTGGAACTAATCCATTGTTCAGCCACTAATGGATCAGTTGAACCGCTGAATGAGGGTGGATGCTGACTAATGAAGGATTAAATAGAATGTTGTTCTATCCTTTTCTCGTTTAGAAGTCCTGCATGATCCGTAGCTTGAGAATGTTCTGTGAGCATGGTAACACGATTTTGTATTCCAGCTCCCATATTGTTTGGTTTCTCAGGGAGGAAATCATTGCATTGCCCGTCACATTCCACATTAACACGGTTTATTTGGGTTCTAGCCATTGAATAAAACCAAGAAGAATAGTTTGAGCAACACTAATTATAATATGAAAACCACATAATCAAGAATAAAATTTCACACTTAAGGTCTTATCATAGGTTCTTCATGTCCATTCTTAAATCACTAAGAACGTTCTAGGATTAGATATATCCATAGGGTTCTTACTAAGGCATTCACATCCTTGTTTCCAAAGGTTGACTATACCTTTCCTCTGATACCAACTATAATGACCCATACTTTACATAAATTGTTATGACATCATAATGTAAGCATACTTAGAACAACATATAACAAAAATCACAAAAGGACCGTATAGGTATAGTGTCTTTAGAAACTGGGAAACATAAAAAACTGGTTCATAAATCTTCAACAGTGTCTACCATATATTTCATCATATCTAGAGTCCATTTTATGATATTCTACTTAATATCCTTCTTCCTGACCTAGGGAAAAGAAAACATAAAATGGGTTGAGCACAAATGCTTATTAAGGGAACATAAAGGTAATAACAATCATATCATATCCTTTTGAAAATATTAACATACAAAATATATCATAATATCATAGCATGTGACATATCATAGAAGTGAAAATGAGATCCCAATAATAATAACATAAAACACGAAACTTTGTGGCATGCACACATAATCATAGAAAATAATTTCTTGTTAGTCAGGACTCATTGCCAAGACTATCTTAGTGGACAAAGTCCATTTCTGAACTGAGTTCACTCCTCGTTTCAGTCCTATATCACTAAACAAGATTAACCTGTCATTCCATCCATGTCTATCTCATGAGATATAAATCTTTACCCAATGAATTGGAGGGAGATATAGGTCCCACCCATTTCATAATGAATCCTTTCTTATGTGTGCCACAAAATAATAAATCATACATCATCGCAAAACCCATGTAGTAAAATTGGAAATCTTAAACATCATGACATCATATAAACATTCATATAAGATAAAGGACATCATAAAAATAATTCCATCACATAATCAAATCAATGTAAAAATAGGGATTGAAACAGAACCCTATATTATCTTAGATGGAAAATAATTTTGATAAAACATTTGAAGTCCATTCTTGAGGGAAATATCCTTTCAACATCTAAAACATTTTTCCTATCATAACATATCATATAATTTTAAACTAAAAGATGTTATTTAAAAATAAACTTGAAAACATGTAAAGTAAGCTTCATTTAATTAATGTTCTATGAATCCATTCATTCTGTATATGTTAAAAAAACATTATTCTCGTACTTTGGCCGAAAAAGTAAAAAAGTACCTCGTACGAAAAACGAAAAAATGTTCCTTTCATATCATTCACTAAAAAAATTCCGAAGGGTAAAATTGGATTTAAACAATTGTAGCAGGATATGATTAGTATTACATATTGAAAAAACATGGATGTGGATGATAAATACACCTTAGTAAATACCAAAGTATAATCAATCTCTGATAAAAATGAGATTGTGAGATTTTCCATTACTTTAGGTCCGATTTGATTTGTACATGTCCGAACCTCCTGTATAAGGATTTAAATCATGTTAGTGACTTATTCCAGAATCGTACTCATTGATATGATATCATATATGGTTATATTCATAACTTCTTATTTGTAATATTTCATTGTTACTTATTATTCGGGTGTTTATTTCTTTTTGTTCGTATGGGTGTTTTGTCAAATAAAATCTTATTCTTCTTTTTAGGTTATTGATACCTCATATCTAGAATGGTATTAGTGTAATATATATCATTTTTATTCATTGAATTCATTTATATAATAATTATACAATGAAGATCATATAGAACGAGTCGCATCACATCGTGGAGACGATAGGCCGTATGTACGCACGAGCGATGATATCGTTACCATGATCATGGAATTGTATTGAAGTGTATTTATACTATTTCAGAATCAATATAACTTTACATTAATCATATATAGTTACTTATTACACAATTATACCCATCCATGTAAGGTGTTGGTGGACAATAGATTACACCACGGCGTGGAGACTGTATTCCGTACGTACGCACGCGCGGTGATTTCATTTTCTGTAGGATGGATAGAATGTGAAATAGGGTTCTTTCATATTTAGAATAACATATCATTATATAATTAATACTGATGTCATTACTTTATCATGAAACCACTAAAGAAGAAGATGTTGAAGAATAATAAAATTGGAATGGATCGTTAATTGATATTACCTCTTCTATGAAACGCCACTCTTTAACCTCCTATTAGGGAACTAAAGATGGTCTTTGAAGAAGACCAGGACCTATATGATGATTCTAGGGAAGTGGAGAAGAGATTTGTTCAGGGGATTTCTGAGATTCAATGCTCAAATTGGTGTCAGGAGGAGAGGGAGTAGGTTCCCTTTTATAAGGGAGGAGAGAGACACCTTAGGAAAAACTAAAAAAATTATTTTATAATAAAGTCACATTCGGTTTTTAATATCTCCAATTTGATTTATTTAAAAGATAATGTGGGGACGGGTCTAAATCCTCTTAAAAATATGTTTTAGACAAGTTTAGGTTACTATATTATCCTTATCATATAGATTTAACTCTATGTAAAATAATTTAACTTTTGCCGTGTGTTTTTGTTTTCTTACACTATATGGTTAATAAACATACTATAACCAGCCAAACGAACCCCAAGTGGTTCATTATTATTATATATATCCTTATCTAAGTCATTTGGCTGATCCTTAGTTTTTTAGGAATAAAATAACAATTAATAATATAATATTTGTTTAAAACACTATTTTATGTCAATTTTGATCTATTTGTTACATGATTTTTTTGAAACTCATAACAGAATGATAAGTTCTAAAAAAGTTAATTAAATCAACACTAACATGTCTTATTAACCTTGAAAATTAGTAGAATTCATTAATAGTCTCAAATTACATTTATTTGGGCATTAATAACATCAATTATGTTAAAACATTCTTAATAAGGTAATTACTGGATCATCATTGTGTCATAAATAACATAAATTATATAAAGTATTAAAATTATAAATAAAATACCATTATGTAGGAAATCTTTTAGCTTTCTAATGAATATTTATAATCGAATTTATATTATGTATAACTTTATATTAAAAAATTTTAGTTATTATACTTTGATTTTAACTATTTTAACTCTTCGTTAAATAAAATAATACTAAATGTCCTAATCTAATCCAAGTGGACCTAAATGGTTATATTATACTCATAAGGTTTTTTTTGGAGAAATAAACTTATCCAATAGAATTATGACATGTGTTAGTGTAATAGTAATATCATTTTTATCTTTAGTTACTGTATTTACTATTAACAGCGGTAAATAAAAGTAAAAATTTACTATTCACCAAAAATTTATTTTCATCTCGTTGAACCACATTTTACTTACTGAAATCAACTGTTTCCCTCGAATTTTTGAAATTTCATTCACCGAAGCGGTGAAATTAAGTTTTATGTAAATTTGAAAAAGCTCCTAGGAGGTGGGTAGAAGATGGTGAAAAGTTCAATAAAATTTTTATATATATATAATTATTATAAAATGACTTCAATGAATTACATTGTACATATATAGGTATTATGTATCTCATTTTACCTAAAATAAATTTAAATGAAATAAATATTTATTTTAATAAAAAGTCGTGTTTTTAAATAGTAACCCCGTGTTTTCACTATTCATCAAAAATTGAATGTTTTCAGAAAAATACCAAAAATATACCCTAGGCTAATTACGGTATTTCAAATCCAAAAATGAAGTCCATTTTGAAAGGTAAAATTTATAAAATTTCAAAAAGTGGTTATTACTATTCATAGCGGAAAGTTTATATAGTATTTTAATTTCATATCATTGTTTAGTGAAACTCGGTATTGTGTACAACGCAATGGACACCCAGTAGCCCAATAGACAGTCATGCCACCACCGTGGATATCCCACCCACCCCTAGACATCCTCGTACCCCACTAGACAGTCCCACCCCAGTTGACAGGCCACCCACACCACTGGACACCCCCTACCCCCCCTGGACACCCCCTCACCATGTGGAAAGCCCCCCCCCCCCCTCCAAGAGACCCCCTCTACCCCTAAACACCCTGAACCCCCTAGACTGCCACTCCACCCTCATGGATATACCACCCACTCCTTGGACATCCGCGTACCCCCCCGAGATAGCCCCCACCCCCATAGAAAACCCACCCACTCCCTGGTCACCCCCACCACCCCTAATGACCGCACTCCCACCCTCTGGACAACCCCTCCCCGTGGATAGCCCCCACCCCCGTGGACATCCTCCAAATCCCATGACACCCCATACCTCGTGGACAACCATAACCCAAATGGGCATCCCTCCCAACCCCCCGGACAGCCCTTCCACCCCTGTGGATAGCCCCCCCCCCTTCTAGACATCGTGTACCCCCTGGACAACACCCCCCTGTTGACTGCCTGCCCACCCCCTGGACACCCCGTTCCACCCTAAATAGCCCTTCCACCGCCATGTATAGTCCACCCACCCCATTGACAACACATCCCCTATGGACACACCCCCCTCCACTCATGGGAACCTTCCCACCCCCCTGGACCCCCCACGCCCTGGACAACACCACCAACCCCATAGATATCTCTTCCACCCCATTGACAGCCCCGCCCTCCCCCTGGATGTCTCGCCAAACACCTCGACACCTCTTACCCATGGACGTCCCCCACTCCTAGAAATCCCCCTCCCCCATGGACAACCCCTACCAATAGGATATCATGGCCACCCATGTGGATCACCCACCGAACCCCCTAGACACCCTATACCCCCTGGATAGCCTCGCCCATCCCAATAGACACACCACATACTCCCTGGACACCTTGTACCCCCTAGATAGTCGCCACCCCTAGAAAGCCATCCCAGCCCCTGGACACCTGGACCCCCAAGAATGCCCTCGCCACCCCTATGAACAGCCTTCCCACCCCCGTGTATAGCCCCACAACCCAGTAGAAAACACACCCACCCCCTGGACACCCCTACCCCCTAGAGGGCCCTGCCACCCCATGGACTGCCCGTCCACCCCCTGGAGTCCACGTACCCAACTAGACAGCCCTTCCCAACATCTGGACCCCTCGTACACCCAAGACAAGCTGTTCATCCCTGTGGATAACCCTCCCACCTCCGTAGATAGCCTTACTACCCCCTTGGACACTTCATACACCCTTAGAAATCCCTCCCTCCTTCATGGAAATCCCACCCACACCGTGGACACCCCGTACCCTTGAAATCCCCCCACAACTATGGACAACCCGCTAACCCCCTGCACACCCCTACCCCCATTGACCGCCCCACCACAGCCATGGAAATCCAACCCACCCCCTGTACACCCCCTTTCCCCATTGATATCCCCCCTATGGACTGGTCGTCCACCCCCTGGACAACCCCTTCTCCCTAGACAGCCCCGCCACCCCCATGGATAGCCCACCCCCTGGACACCTCGTACACCCTATACTGCCTCGCCCACCCCCTTGACACCTCATACCACCTAGAACCCCCCCCCCCCCCCCCTACCACCCTCGCAGACAACCCAGCCCACCCCCTACCCTTGGACATCCTTCCAACCCTCATGGGAAGCCCCCCCACCCACTGAGAAATAGATGATGTTATTTTAGAAACTCCCATGCGTAATCAATGATCTGAGAAGAACATGGCTATTCGACATTCACAAGAGCTTGAGTAGAGACAAAAGGACATAAAATATCAAATTCCATAAAGATACATCATAAATAATTCTTCATAAAACCATTTTATAATTGCATAATAATGACTTATTTCAATTTAAAACTCCCCAATGGTTTATAAAAATTTCTTTTTATGGTTCCATTTCAAAAATCAAATAGTATTTTGTCACACATAAAAATATAATCCATTTCCTAATAACCAAATTCTCCTTCTTACCACACACATAAAAAACATTCATTATTTCCTAAAGAAACACATACTATTGAAATAAAAAATATTCTAAAACCATTATAAAAATATCGATGATCTTAAAATAAATGAAATTCAGTCCATTAAAACCCTAATAGCCGCCCACCTCACTGGAGAGCCCTACACCAAGGATAGCCCTACCAGACCCATGGACAGCCCCCAACCCATGACTATCCCCACCCCTGGGGATAGGCCACCCAACCCCGTGGACTACCCGCCCACCCCCTGGACACCCCAACCCCTGGATTGCCAAGGCACCACCATGGAAAGCCCCCCCCCCCCCCAAGACACTGTGTACCCACTGGACAACATCCCCACCCCCATGGATAGCCTGCCCACCCTCTTACACACACCCAGACACCCCCAACTCCCATGAAATGGCCCAACCCCTAGATAGCCCCCACCCCCTGGACACCCCCAACTCCGTAGACACCCCCACTTCCACGGACCAACCACCCACCTCAAGAAACCCCCACAGTTGGACTTCCCCCAACCCCCTAGAATCTCCCCTATACACCACCCCACTTACTAGATGCCCCCCCCCCACATCCAATTGAAACACCCCCAACCCCTAGACGGCCCACCACTGCAGGAGACCACCCCACCACCTAGACACCCCCACCCCTAGGAAACCCACCCTCATGGACATCCCCTACCCCCTAGACAGCCCCAACACCCTAGACGTCCCCCACCTATCCTAGACACTACAACACCACATAATCCCCCCCCCCCACCCCCAAGACACCCCCAGTGCCATGGATAGCCCCCATGCACACCCACCCCCTAGACTACCCCTACCCCCCATACAGCCCCACCCCCTTAATGGCCCGCACCCATCCACGAAACCACCCCACAACCTAGACTCCCCCCCAAAACACCACCACCCTGGACACCCCCACCCCAATGGGTAGCCCCTACCCCGTGGATAAAACTCCATAGACACCAACCCACCCCCCTTGGATTGGCCCCAAACCCCATGGACAACCCCACCCCTTGGAGAACCCCAAACCCCTAGACACCCCCTACCCCCTTGTAAATCCCCCAACACCTGGACACCCCCACTCCACAGACACCACAATAGAAATCCCCCCCCCCACCCCCGGAACACCCCCAGCCCCCCGAACAACCACCTAGACAACCCATATCCCCTTGGACAGCCACCCAAACCCCCTGAACAACCCTAACCACCGGAATTATTAATTTAATTCTATATGAATTTAATTAACTTATGAGTTATTTGTTAATGACATGTGGGTATACTTGTTTTATTGTATATTTTATTATGTGTATACTTTCAATAATTACATAATGAATTATGTGTTATATCTGTATGTGTTTAGTGGGTAATTAAAACTAGAATTAGTGCTATTCATAATTCTGTATAAATTATGGGGTGTATGAATTCTGTAAGAATTCATACATAATTATGTTTGTATTCTGCAAGTGTTGAGAATTGTGAAGGTATTCAGAATTGTGCCGGTATTCTGAATTGACCGCCCCCAACCACTATATATATTCTACATGTATTCAGAATTGTGTATGAATTCTGCAGGTCTATTGGTGGAAGCTTGTGGAATTTTCATAGGTGTAAAAGGGGAGGTCATCTTGCTGCTAGAGGTACATAAAGGTTATTCCAGCAGTTTACAATCATTGAAATACCAGTAAAAATAGAGCTTCTACCAAATATTTGCATAAAACCATCTGTAAAAGTACAAACCAACAGTTTAAAAACCATTGGTATAAGTATTTTTACTTGATATTTACCAATTGTTTTTGTGAAAATATTTGTAAAGGCTATACCAATGGTTTTTAAACCATTGGTATAAAGATAATTTAATATATTTTCAATGGATTTAAAAAATATGTAAAAATTTATACCAACGATTTCAATGAACCAATTGTATATACTCAATTTCTCTAACATATCCCAATAGTTTTACCCCCGGATCAATACCCAACATTTTGGAAAACCATTGGTACAGATTAGAACAGCGGTTTCTGAGCATTTTCCAATGGTTTTAATCCACTTCTAAGAATAAAATTTCTAGTACTGACTAAATAGTGATTAAATTTCTAGATATGTGAGATGTTGCGTAAGATTCATTCTATAGAAACCACAATCCTCAAAACTATTGCATTAGAATGATGTATTATACATTTCATATAGATTATTTTATCTAATATGAAGATTGGAATATATTTCATTGTCATCTTAACATGATTGGATATAATCCTAGTATGAACATTTTCTAGGTGGGATACAAAAGTCATCAAATATTTCCTTCTTTCCAAATTGAAATTATTCATTAATCACTTCATAATTTATAACAGATATAACATGATATGTTATAACATTGTAACTTAAACACTAAATAATTTATCTTTTTATCCAATTAACCAGGAATAATATTATAATGTGAAGTTTAAATTTTTTTTGGATAAATGATAACAAAGATCAAATGATCTATTCTCAATATAAAACTAACCAAATTTCTCTAAAATTAAAAAAATACTATTATCATCGATATGATTCCGTCCCTTAAAATCAAAACCCTTTTAACATCTAAATTATCTTCAAATTATCTTATAATTTTATCCCAATTTTTTTAAACCATTACTATGATAACAAAATTGATATCCCCATGGCCAAAAACATAGCTTCAGTGATATTAACATATTTATTATATTTTTGTCTTTGATATAAATAAACATGACACAATTTTTACCCATTAAAATATATAACATCAAATGTATATATTGGAACATTTATATTCCCATGTAAATGTTTAGGTTTATAGTTTTGAAGGATTATAAATCCTTTACTCATATCAATGTTTAGAAAAAAAATGTGTACTCTTATTTGGATTCACTTCACCAAGACTCATAATAGAAACCATTCACCATGGTTCTTTGAAAATAATATATCTATTGAAAACAATTTATGAAATTGGGTTCACATATAATTTATTAGTATGGTGTTTCAAAAGAAGAGCTAAAATCCTTTTTGTTTAACATTGAAATAAAACTAATTTAAAAGAATCAACAATTATTCCAATTGTAAAACTTTTTATATAATTTTTTTTACCTATTTATAAATTTATTGATTTCAAAATACATAATATATTCTTTTAAAAATATCAATTGAAAATTCTAATCATTTTAAAAATAGTTTCTATTAAAAAATACAATATTTTTTGAAATAAATCTAGACTTATTATTTGTAAATAATAAATCTATACTATCTCTAACATTTTAAAAATAATTTTTCATTATTTTGTAATGAAAATATCCATTAATATAATATAATGATAAAAATTTTCCCATTAACTTGCAATAAATGATTACCAAAACAACTAAAATAGAAAATAATTATTAAAATCAAAATAATGAACTCATAAATCCATTTATTTTCCTCAAACTACATATGATAAACTAGGGAATATACTAATAAAAGGGGTGAGGAAAGAATACTTGTAAGGTAATAATCAAGATAAGGAAACATAACATGCAAGTTAATAGTATATCTTGATATCATAAAAGACATGTCTCTTGAGTAAACACATGTGAGCATAACATTATGATCATTGTATTATAAGAAAATGGTATAATTGGAGATGTGGAATAAACACATATCATAACATGAAAATTATTCAAGGATAACTACACTGACGGTATAAAATTCTAAAAAAGGACCTATAATGGATTATGATTACTTTATAATATCATTAATGACTTCTCATGATACTAAAAAATTTATCCAACACTTTCGAGTGCTACTTGGTTTTACCCATCGTATAACTTATATCGTGATCACCTAGTGCTCTCTGGGCACTCCAATGATACTTTTTTAGTGGATTATATGTGAAAAAATATGAAATAAATAACAAGTAAAAGTCATTAATATAAACCATGGAAATTAATGTGTTTCATAATCATGTCTTATATCATAATCAAATAAACATTAATAATGAAAATATTTGAGAGATATCATCAGGGATTTATTACCAAATAAAATTAAGGGGGGTGATAATTATATATATATATAATAGAAATATATATTGTTTTATGAAATATTGTTTACCATTAAAGGTTGTTTCTGTTGACCAGTAAAAATACATCGAAAAAATATTAAAAACATTAATGAAAATAAACCATTCTAATTTGATTATTTCTTAGAAACTAAAACACATAATGTACTTTGGAAAATATTTTATATTTACAAATACGTTAAAAAATAATAATAAAATGAAATTGGAAAATGATTTTCATGTTGGAAGAAATTATTTTCTTTCCATACATGTTAAAACAATAATTTCATCCACATTTTTATAAAATGGAATGAAGTATATTATTAGAAAAACTACACTAATATTTATGTAATTTTTTTTATAAAAATTAAAAATTGGGAAAAATGAATTTAAAAATGAATTAATAATATTAAAAACATTTTTCATAACACCTAAAAGATAACATCGACATAAAAGATAAAGGGTTATCTCCTCATGGAAAAAATAATGTCTATTTTCCTTAAAAATATATTCTAATTAATTTTATATATCAATGATTTTATAATTTTATTTTTATATTAAAGGATCATGTTTAATCATAGGAGAATCAATAAAAATTGTTTATTAGGAAATGATCTAATAATTTAGAATAATTGGAATTCATGTGTAACAAACCATGATTGAAATGATTTTGAAACATAACCCCTTACCACTTTAGAAACTTGTGAATTTTAAAATCCATTAATGATATAAATGAATATAAATTATAATCTCTAAGAGTATACATCTTTCATGATATAGTATCTGAAAGGTTATAATGAAAAAAATTTACAATAATTTTTGTGTAAAAATGATCAAATATATCAACGAAGGATGTTTTAGATGGAACACTTACCTTAAGTCCAAAATTTGTCATCTATGTATTATATCTCATGTATAATAAAATTTTATCAATTATATTATTATTAATAAAATTTACATATTTAAACCACTATAATTAAACAATTTACTTAAATTATTTTAATAATGAATTAAATTACTCAATTACTTAATTTCTCCTTTGGTTTTTTGAGGACGTTTGGATTAAAATAGCAAAATGGAAATACTGTGTAAACCCTGATCAAATGTGTTATGTATCTATCATATACCTACTATTAACCATGAGATAATTGTAATTTTTATACTTCAAATATATTTTCAACAGAAACTATGAAATATTGTTTTGCAGCATGATTTGTAGTCTAGTCACGGAGACACTAGGTTTTACGTACGAATGTTTAATGCTTATATTTTTCAAATATCTTGATGAAAAGAAGTAAATAATTATATTTAAATAAAATATTTATAATAATATAATTAATAATAAATTATTTCTTTTAATATACTCATTTAAACCATATATCTGTTGTGGTCATAAAAATGAAATGCATCACTTCATGAGGCGGTAGTCAGTTATACTCCCAAACGATGTTATAAATTTTTTATGTAATGTAATATAAAAAAAGAATATTATATATTAATTTTATAAAACAAATTCTCTAATAAATGTTATATATAAAAATTAAATTCATCCCCATTGATAGTTTTATGAGGTGATTAAGGAGAAAAAATTACATCAGTCTCTAAGGCAATATTCTGTCGTACAAATAAACAATGGTTATGTTTCCAAATTGATTGAAGTGGATATATATATTTTTTATGAAATTAAAATAATAAAATTATAATTTATATGAGATATTTGTTTTATAATATTAGTATAATTGTGTATGTCTTGAGGGTTTGTAAGAATAAATCAAATAAAGAAGCTCAATTAAGAATGTTATATCCTCTTCATACAACCTCTTTAAGATTATATCTGAATTTATCTGTGATTATATTTATGAAAATAATAAGGATAATAGGTTTTTTTAAGGAATTTAGTATGGTATATGGGTATATAGTTTCTGATCCAATGGGTTTTTTATGTGTTGAATGGATATTATTGGGGGTTCAATTTTAGAATGGAGGACGAGTGGCATTCTTGTAACTACCCCAATATTTTCTATAATGGGATGTCACACTAAATAAAAGTGACTAAAAAATGAAATATTAAGGGTAATATATGGAATAAGTCCCAGAATAACCTCCACTATTCCAAATAAAAATGTTTTAAACAAGTTATCCTTTTTACATATATGGTTACTCACTTTTGGCTTTTCAACATTTTTAACAATGTATCTAGTTTTTTTCTTTTTTATCATTAATTATGACCATAAAATTATTTGGATTTATTATATAATATAAATTATTCTTATTTAAAACATGGATTCTATTTTATAATTCATAATTAAAAAATTTGGATGAATATAATTTAAAATTATACCCACAGAGGTGTCGAAAAAACAATTGTTCATATAATGCGTATTTCAAGCATAATATTGACTTATAAAAACTATAAAAATTTTAAATCGAACATTGATGGTGGTGGTGTTTTATGGGTTTGGGTTGAGTTTTGTTTCATGAGGTCAAGTCCATGGTCATGTGATTTAATTAAATTTTATTATTTATCGTGTGTTCTCTAGTGGATGAATTAATTTTCCTATTAAAACTATAAGAAATTTAACCCTAATTAAAAGAAATTAAGATAATATTAATAGATGTATAACATATAAATTAAATCTAAATCATTCCTCATTAGAGGTAATATTAGTTTGTTAATATGTAGAATCATTATGCCCCTTAAAATAGTTTACCAAAAATGTATGATTTAAATCCAAATAACAAACTTCTATTAGAATCTAGTATAAATATGATTAAAATAAAATAAAATAAATTATATATAACATAATAGTAATCATGTTACTTTGAAATCATATTAATTAAATAAATGTTCTTTTTTAATTTGTGAAATGTTCCCAGAAAGTCTAGACCTGCATGATGCTATCAATTACATAGGCATGATTAAAATAAATCAATCCCCGAAGGACCAATTCGTTTAGTAGTGTTGTTAAACATGATACATAAATGAGACTTGTAATGAATATGAATACACTAATTTTAAAATATATTTTTCATTCATTTCAAAAAAATAACTTCATGGATAACTTTTATCCTTTTAGTTAATCCATGAAAATATTAAATAGTACACTTATTTGATTTTTGGTGAAAGAAACATAATAAGGATAATAACTCATGATCATTGAAAGAAAAATATAGTAGAAGGAATACTTAATTCATGAGAATATTCAATATGGAAAGGTAAATATCAACACACACATGCCATGTAATCAGTAAATTAAAATGGAAGTGGGTAAACAATACAGATTGGTAATAGATGATAACAAATTTCATTCAAATAACATAATAAGGGTAAAAACATGGAAATGTATTAATCTAAAACACAGTCCATCTAAATTACTAAAAATAAAATGTATCTATAGATATTTTGATGAAAAACATTAGATAAGAATAATAACTAAAACTAATATGATGGAAAATACTAACTTATTATACAATATGGTTCTTAGGTACAAGAAACTGGTGTCATCATGTCTTTTCACATGATGGATTACATATTTCTTTAAACCCTTCTAAGTAGGATTTCAACTTATTTCATCTGATGGGATTACCGATGAATCCAGTGTCTCTCATTCTTTGGTCCTCAATCCATATGGCTTTTCATAAATGGTACTCAACCCGTGTCTACCAGTCGAAAGAATTACTTATATTTAATATTTAAAATAATAATATTCCTTATAAAATAAGCATGTTGAATAAATAATAAATATTTATAAATAGAATCTCAAATAAAATAGTAATTGTTGTAGTAGATACCATATGAAAAATGGAATATGGTTTAGTCATAATTAATAACTATAATAAATGAAATAGATAATTATGTTAAACTTGGTTCTAAATGATCATATGAAATTGAATGCTTCAAGGGGAAATTGAGAACGAATAAAGTAAGATGTTGTGAGTACTATACCTTACAAAATAAATATAAAATTATACAGAAGAATAATATGTATGATATCAATAATACAAAAACCCAAGTGGAGTAAAAATACAGGGTTTTATTATTGGATTAGATAAAATAATATCATTTAAAAATATTCTTGATGAAAGAATATTTTCCCATTGAAAAAAAATTTGAATTTTTTTTTCATCTGAAGTACCAAATTGATAAATTCTTCTTAAATAATCCTTTTCATATTTAAAATGATTCTTCAATGAATTGACAAAGGATAATTCCATACATGTTGTATGAGGTAAAAATAATATTCATTTTTTATGGTAAAAAGGTTTTAAAAATTTTATGTTGGGAAAATAATCCATATATATCCCAAAGATTCCAATACATCATTAAAACATTCTAAATCATAACCTTAAGAAGGAATAAAAATAAATGAAAGTTATAATATGATGAGATTAATGAGATTCATGATATATCATAAAATTATATAATATAAACTAGGTGAATAATAATAATTAAGCATTAATGTAATGTAAATTTAGACAAAAATCAATTACCTTGAGTTTTTATCTAGGTGAACATATTTTTACAAAATATATAATAAACCTATGTTTATTTTATACTCCATCAAGACCTTTTTTATTTTAATAATTACTTTTATTTTAATTGATACTATGTTATATAAAACTACTTATACATTTATTTTCACGTCAGCGGTTGTGACCAAATTCTGTTTATGTGTCCAAAATAGCTAAGATATGTCAATTATGGTGTATTGTGTCATTACATATAAAAATATAAAGAATAATAATTATGGAATTTTTATTATATTAAAAAATAAAATATACCTTTAAAATCAATCATTAAGCATGTTTATGAAAAATGAGTCAACTTTACAATCATAGAGATAGTAGGTCATATGTATGCATGAGTAACTCTCCCATTTTTATGTGATCATAATAGAAAGAATGGTAGTAAAAAAATTTCATTAAATAATTATCATTATAAAATAAATACTATTTTATTTAGTCATTTATATTTTTAAATATATTTCTATAGATGTAAAATTAATCACATCATGTTGACGAGGCTTCAGTTCAAACGTCCACGAACGACATTATCTCTTATAATGTGTGTGAATTTGTTATAAATAAAATGATATATATTATATTTACATAAATATAATTACTTCCTGAATATAATATATATTTTTTTATGTAACACATGTTTAATTATAACCATCACTTATACATTCCATGTATTGGGTGGGCGAATCACGTCGCTTTTACCGGGCGGTAATCCACACTTCCTGAAATGATATTATCATATTAACATAAAATGGGATATATTAAATTTATATATTGAAAAATGTTTTAAAAAGTACAAAATCATAATAAATATCATATTAAACATATATAAATATATTTTACATCATAATGGGCACCCTGAGAGGCTGTAATAGAGAATTGAACAAACATTTATTCGTATGGAAATTGTTCATTGTACACAGAATCAATATATTCGTCACCCATTAGATGGTGGTGTGTGTATTTTTAGGTCGAAATATTATCATCATAACATCGTAGTATATTTTAAATACTTTTTTTATTTAGACATAGAATATGTACAATAGAGGTAGTGGATAATTGAAATGAAACTGAAATGCTTAATGAAAGATATTACATCTTAATCAGGTGACTCCTTCCGGTTTGAACCAAAATGTTCCATAGATTGTTATCTTCCCATGAATAGGCTTCTATGATGTGGGGTGGGATTTTGGAGACCTATTTTCAAAGAGATATTTTTATCCATACTGGCTTGATTGGTGTGAGGATTGTGTAAATGTGGTGGCCTTTTATAGGGAAGGAAAGGGGCTCACCTGCAAATTTTGGAAACAAGTTTGGTTTTAAAATGTTATTCCGTAACAATAGACATAAATAATCAAAATACTCATGAATATAATGTTTATATCTGATTTATTTTTGTAAAATGTGTTTTTTACAAGCATCACACTCATTTGGGAACTTATGTTAATGGTTTAGTCTTTTATTAAATTAATATTAACTTTGTAATTGTAATTAATTTTAATCAATTTCACTAGTATATTTGTTCAAAAAAATTGGTCTTATTAAAAATTATAAATAATTATTAATAAAAAAATTGAATCCATTTTTTCAAATACAAATAAATGAAATTTCTAGTAATAAATTTAAATTATTTCAATTGACATAGTGACATTATTGGTTTTTTTGGTAAAAATATACTATTGTTTTCTAAATTTTTTTAATCAATTTTGAAGTGAATTTTATTATAAGGAAATAAATTGTATTAATTGATAAAATTATTAAATAATTATAAATATTAAAAATTTAAACATATAATTTATCGTTATAAATATATTAAATGAATAAATTGTTTTTAAATAAAATTTGTAATTTTTTTCTCTTCACTACAAAATTAAACGTCTAAATAAATATTAAAAATTAACTATATATTAGGAATTATGTTTCCATTTAAAATGTGAAGTTTAATTTTACATATGAAATCAATAACGTGTAAAAATTTAGATTTAATATGTGTTCTCTTTTAAAAGACCGTAAAATTGCTATTATAAAATTATAGGTTTTTATGTGTAAAATATAGTTTATTATTTTCATATGTATATAAATTTTAATTAATGAATATAATAAATAATTTATTTAATTTATAACATATATATTTCATTTAAATGGTTCACTAAATTTAATTTATTATGTTTATGAAGATAATAAGCATTTGAAGGCATAAAAATATTTCTTCTTATATCAAATTTGTTATTATTTTAATTAATCATTAATTGGTAAGTCAATAAATAATTTTATATTTATATAAACCATATATTTTTATTAATGTGTTAATAATATTTATAACATCAGTATTTTATCTTATTACATTAAATAAAAATATATAATTCTTCTTTAAATCTCATCCTTGCATGTAACCCAAGCCAATGGAGAATCGCATTGTCACGTGTTTCACATACTAACTAATGGTCGCATAAATTGAATCCTATAAATTATATTGAATTTATTTAAAATATGAAATGTATTATAATTACTCACGACATTATATTCCCTTTCACATTTGGTTTCACATGTCTTCCATGTTATCAAATATAAGCTTCTTACTTTTGAATTTTAGGGTGTTACATTCCCCCATGCCTAAATTAATTATTATCCTCACAATTTAAACATGATATTGGTAAAATGTTGTTTGATATTTATTATTTTGAAATCCCACATCATGAGAATGGTTCTTAAGATATCCTCTATAAAATAGATATTGGTATGTTTAATGGTTAAATGGATTACTATTTAACTAGGTCTCTAAAAAGGAGAACAATATTAGAAAGTAAAAATATTTACTTAGAGTAATATATTATATATTTATAGGTAGTGAATAAGACTATCAATAAAAAAATTGAATGATCAACAGATTTTGAGAGCCTCAAATAGGTAATTCATTGATCGTTTATGAGGCTATATGTTATACATAATTTGAGGAATTAGGTAAATATTATATTTCAAAGCCATTCTTCTTTATTTCTAGAAATCTTTTTCAAACCATTTATATAATGAAATATTATTACATTATAGGAATCTATATAAAATGAAAAATCATAAATTTTGAGTTTTCATCATTTCAATTATAAATAATTCCATTGCTTTTAAAAAAATAACAATGTTGAATTTTTTTGATTCCTAAATCACTAAAAGAAACATTTAAAGGATAACAAGAACTGAAAAATTGTTACCCTTCTAAATATTTGACTTTAATAATCATCCAACCCCAATATAGTAAATATATTAATCTCTAATCCAAAAATTTTATACTACTTTTCCATTATTAATATGTATTCTAATAAATTTTTAAATAAAAAATGAAAAATTAACCAAGAAATTGTGTTAGACCATGGTTGGAATGAAACCCATATCATCCGTCAATTGTGGGTTCAAAACCCAAGTTGTTTTCAGATTTTATTAGTTGTCACTAGACATATTGGAGGTAATTTTCTAAATGTAAATTAAAAATACATCCAAAATAAACATGAAGGAATTACTTCAAATATGGTCAATCACTAAATACCATTTTATCTATGGTTTTGAATACAACCTAAATAAATTAACACTTCATCCACAAAATTTCACATAGATCATTACTTGGTCTACTGTTATCCATAATATAAATTGTATTATTTCTAATTAAGACACCTTTTTTTAGATCAAAAACAAAATAGGGTTAACCTATGTTTTTAGTATCAATTTCTATTTAAATTCATTATAATTGTTTGTAACGAAATGTTGAATTATCCAAAGAATATCTTCCATGACTGTAGGAAATAGTGTAAAGTAAGGAACTTATTTATTTTCTATATTACCCAAATTTAGGACAATAAAACTTTTTCAGAAAATTTACTCCAAATTATATCTTTTCTATATTTACATTCACTTGTATATCAATATATGGATATATATTTAGGAAACCTAAAAAATCATTATATAACCAAAATTATAGGATGTTATTCTATACTTATTCTAAAATTAAATATTATTATTGTGTTCAATAATCTATCTTTTTACTGAAAATAATTTCCAAGGATTCTTCTAAAACTCCATTAAAACCAACTGTAGAGACCTGGCCCTAGAAATTCTCGATTATTTGTCTCATATAAATTATGTTGGCATGATTATAAGGAACCAAACCCCCAAGGAATGATCTATTTGGTAGACTTGGTAATCCAGATACATAAATGATATAGGGATTACATATTCATACACTAATTAAAACATATTTAATTCATTTCTTAATAAATTACTTTGAAGATAAATCCAATCCTTATAGTAAATCCATTTATATCTTTCATAGCACACTTTATGGATTTTTGGGGAAATAAATATAATATAGGTGATCTTAAATTCTCAGCAAGGGTAAAAATATTGTGTAACCAATGATGAATCATGCAGAATAGTCATTATGAAAATGTAAATACCTTATCAAAAATTACTTGTAAGAAATAAACCAAATCGATGTGCGTATAGAACATTGAATGAAAATAATTAAAAACACATGCCATTAATATAACTAAACAAAGAAAAATAAATATGGAAAGGTAAGAAACTTAAACACCTGACATATAAATAAATGAAAATTAAATATATCCATATATATATATTGAATCAAAAACACATAGTAGAATAATATCTGTTGCTTATATGATGTAAAATTATTACATATTGGCTTCCATGATTCCTATGCACATAAAGCCATTACCATAAAGACAATTTTCAATTATGTTTTACTATCAGGTTGAACCCCATCTGTGGTGGCTAACAAACAATTTCATATCATGAGACAACTGATTCATCAATGGGATTCATTCACTATTATCCAACTTGTATTGATTTCGATAAATAGTCCAACTCATTTCTACCACTCAAATGAATTCCTCATATTGAATAATCTAATAAATAATATGCCTTATGAAAGTGTTGTATTGAATAATAAATATGGGATTATAAAAAATTCCCAAAATAATCAAATAAATATTGAATGAGACACTGTAATCAAAATAGTATATGGTTTATATAATACTAATAACCACGATAAATGATATGGACAGTTTTAGAAAACACAACACTCATGATCTTTAGAAAATTGAATACTTCAAGAGACATCGATAATTAATCAATGAAGTGAATGTGAATAAATTCTTATAAAAATTAATTTTAAATCCACCATATGAATAATAGTGATGATATTAAAACAACAAATCCCATGTATAGTAAAAATTAAGTATTATATTCATTGACTAAATAAAATAACAACTTTTAAAAAAATTCATGGGAAATATATAATTTTAATTTTAAAAAACATTTTAAATTTATTTTAAGTGAAAATCACGTTTAAATACATTTTCATTAGAAATGATAATTTTGAAATTGAAATGAATGATTTAGAGAAATCATTGCAGATAATTGCATACATGTCATATAACGTAATAACAATATTCCTTTTGTATAGTAAAAATGATTATAAATGACATGGAGGGAAAGAGATACGAAGATTCACTTGAAAACATGGGAAATATAATAAATGGTAAAAAATTTATTTTCAAAACAATTTTGTAATGGTTAAATCAATTTTGAAAACTTAATAATAAAATATGGGTTTAGAAGAAAATTAGTTCTTCAACTAAAGAGAGATAAAATGTTGTATTTTTTGAAAACCCTTTTCTAAAACATTTCATTACTAAAAAGTTGATAAACGATACTAGTAATTGATAATTGTCATTAGTAACCATAAAATAATGAATGTGTTTATTTAAATATTGTTATATAAATTCCACAAAGGTAAATTACATTGAATGATCATTAGGATTATTGTTGATGAATTTAATATTTAAACATCATAAAGTGTCTCATACCATATTAGAACATTCTACATAATAACCTCATAATGGAATTAAAATAAATGAATGTTAAAATATCATGAGATTAGTTATATTCATTATATATATTGAAAAACGGTAATACATACACCATATAAAACAAACATGGTTCATTAAAACAATTAAGTCTATGTGGAATGTAAATTGAGTGAAAAATCCATTACAATGAGTTTTATTTTAGGTTAATATATTTTTACGTCCTATTTAATAGAATTGGGTTAATTTATTAATTCATTCGGAATATTTTTCATGTTAATGATATCTTTTATTTAAATTATTAATTTTTATTATTAAACTACTAAAACAATTAAGTTTAAGTTGGTTGTTTTTAACAAATTTTGTTTATGTGTTAAAAACAGATTTGGTATGTTAATTATGGATAAATGGGTCAGTACATAAACATATCATGAATAGTAATTAAGAATAATATTTTTATTTATACATCATTTATAATATTAAAATCAATTATTATATACGGTTGTAATAAATGAATCAATGATACAATCATAGAGATGGTAGGATGTACGTATGCAAGAGTAACGTTCCAATTTTAAAATGAAAATTATAGAAAGAAGGTATATAACAAAACAACATTCTATACTAATTATTATATATGAATGAAAATATTATTTAATCATATATATTTTTATATGGAATTATATTGATTTAAATGGAATTAAGTCATGTTGAGGATGTGGTAGTCCACACGTCCATGAACTATATAATCTCTTTTAAGGTGTGAGAAAGGGTAAAAAATAAAATATATAATATTTCTAGTGACAAAATAATTTCATGAATTTAATATATATATTTTTATACCACATATGATTAATTACAACCATCATTTATACATTTCATGGGTCATGTGAGCCAATCGCATCTCCTTCAGGGGTGATAGTCCACACTACCTCAAACAATGTTATCGTATTAATGTAAAATGGGATGTATTAAATTTAATTATTATACATGGTTTAAAATAAATAAATACATAATAAATATCATATATAATATATATAAACATTTTTTAAATAATAATGTCAACCATGAGAATTGGTAAAGTAGAATTGAATAATCATCATTTTTTGATGTTGTAGTTCTCCGTACACTGAAATAATATATTTGTTACCCATTAGATAATGTTTTGTGTACGGGTAGGTAAAACCCTTAGCATAAAAATTAATTTTATAATGATATTATTGGTGTTTTTATAAAATTATATAATAAGATGATTATGGGGAATGTAGAATTGAAATGAACCTAAAAAAGATTAAAGAATGATGTTACCTCTTTATCAGGTAACTCATTTTAGTTTCTACCGAAAGATTCATTGCATAAAATTTTAATAAGGGAAGGATTATGGTATGGTGGAGGGATTTTGTGGATATATTGTTTTATATATTGTTAAATCTATATTGTCTTGAGATTTATGAGTAATGGGAAGATGTTGTGGCATTTTATAGGGAAGGAAAATGACCTCCTGTGAATGTTTTGGAAACATTTTTGGTGTACACATATTCATACATAAAAAAGTCATACCAAACAAAAAAACTAAATAAATTAGATTTATTTAATGAATTATTTCCATAAAATAGGTTTTGGACAAGTGGATAGGTCATTTTATCCCTTATGATTAAGTTTTACTCCTTTAACAACATTAATTTTACCATAATAATTATAATTTATTATAGTCACATTCAAAAAAATTGGAAAAAAAAGTTGTTATTATTTGAAATTATTTATTAAAATGATTCAAAATATGGAATATATTTTTTAAATTATAATAATAGGGGTCACACAAATAAAATTAAAATTAATCTCATAGATAGGATGACAATGTAGATTTTTAGAGTAAAACTTTCTGAGTGATTGTTATATTTTTTAAAGTCATTTTCAAAGTGATATTTTTTCCTATGAAATAAATTTTATTAATTGATAAAAATATTATCTAATTAAACATTAAAACCAATTAAGTTAACAATTTAACCTATTGAATATATAATGTGAAAAAAAAAATTACCACTAAAATTTAGTATTTTTAACTATTTTTAAAAATTAAAATATCTTAGAAAATATCAATTAATTCACCCATTCATAATTATTATAATTATATATAAAATATGAAGTTTATTTTTAAATTTTTAATCAATTATGTTTTAAAATTTTAGATTCAAAATCGTTTCTAAATAAAAAGTTTGTTAAATATCCCTCATAAAAATATATGACATTATTTCTAAAATAGAGTTTGTTCTAATCTTATGCATATAAACCCAAAAAGATGTATATCAAAAAAAATTATTGAATATATAAAATATATATTTCCTTAAAATCATTCAAAAAATTATTTTAATTATGTTTTTAATAAAAACCTATTTTGGAAGCATAATATTATTTCTTTTTATACCCAATTGGTTCTTAATTTCATTTCTCATTAATTGGTGACACAAAAATTCATTATATATTAATATAAACCAAATAATTTCATAATTAAATTAATCATATTTATAATGGATAGTTTATATATTATTATATTTAACAATAACATATTATAGTTTGGTGGAACTCAGTCTTCGTTGTAATGAAAGCCATTGAAATCCTTAGTGTCGCGTGTTTCACAAGCTAACTCTATGTCACATGCATTTCAAGGTATAAAATATAATGAATTTATAAAAAATAATAAATAAATTCTAAGTACTTGGATTATTTTTTACCATTTCTGTTTGGTTTTTTTGTCATAAATGATATATAGTATATGGTTTTATCTTTAGAAATTTTGGGAGTTACATTCTATTACTGAATTTATTAAAAATAAATGATATTTTTAAAAAAATAAATTATTTTCTCTATTCCCTAAATAAATTTTTTCCAAAAAATAAAAATATCACTATATGATTATATTGATATATTAATGTTAAAAAATTTAATATAAAAGAAATAAAATTACAAAAAATATACAAAATTAATTAATTTTAATGGTAATAGCTGATCCTAGCACACGATCATTATGTTGTACGCTTTGGGCCATGAAAACACAGTTTTGTATTCCCTGAGATCTGACCCTCAGGAATCCCCAAGGATAAGGCCTCATTATGGGAGAGGAATCGACCCCGCCTTATAATGCGGTGCTTCGTGATCCTCCTCCTTTGATGTGGGATTCTCACACCCACCCCTAGAAGGTCCCTGCGTCCTCATTGGCACATCGAATGGACACCATCTTTTATACAATTTTTAATGGCCCACTCTATCCCTCGATCATGATATTTTGCCCTTTGGGCCTAGCACTCGCGTATTTTTTTTCGTGGGCTTTGATCCTTAAGAATCTCCTATTATCTTACCATGTTTATGCATTAAATGGTTTTACATTCTACACTATATAACATGATGAAGACAATACAATGCAGAATAGTGGTGTTACGCTTGTGGCTGATATGATGCATGATTCCATTTCTAAAGAAATAAATCAAATTTATGTGAATATGTCATACTTTGGCATCATCAAACTAATATGGTAGTTGGATTTTATGAAATTCTAAGTGCTGATTTTTTAATTCAAGTGGGTTGATAACATAAGTGCAATTAAAATAGTGGAAATGAGATTTTTGAATGTTTATTTTAGTATGGAAGGGGAAATGATGAACCACTTATAATGGAATCATGGAAAATACAAGTATTTTCTGTTCCAAAACCCACAAACTGAAACTGGTCAATTATTCTATTATCAAACAAAACAACTAAAAAGTCACATGAAATTTCAACAGAGGATGACCCTCTTATAGGTACTTCACAATAATTTCGTAGTGTTCCCAATATGGACATCATTTTTTATATCATATGAGACCACAATGATTGGATTTTCATAGTTTATAGAGGGGTTAAATCTCTTTATCCATTAAATAAAAAGAGTTTGATAAATATGTGCTTGAAATGAATTTGATTAATAAAGAGTTTCTGTAATGTAAATTGAATGTGGGTGTGTTTTGTATATTAAATACATATACATCAGTCACAGGTGTATGACTTCATTAATGGAAATGTTCATTTAGTGGAAGTTTATTAAAAATATTCAACATTTAAAAACAATTAGTAGAAATTAAAAGAATAATAAAATATAAAATTTTATTTTCATTTTTATTTTAGAGGCTGTTTTTAAAGAAACATCATTATAATTTCCAAAGTTATGTGGTGTTTCTGGAATTCTTCACTAAAATTCTAATATTTTATTTATCTTCATGTTGAGAAAGGTTATTGTGCATGAGTGTGGTTTTTTTCCCCCAAGGGATCAAACTCATACTCAGGTATATATATTTTTTAATTATTTTCCCTCACATATACTAAAAAACATGTGTTTATTTAATGGAGTTGATTGTTTTAGTAAATGAAATCGAATTTGATAGATCTAGGTCTGAGAAAGAGTCATATTGTCAATTAAGGTGCTCAATAAACCATGATTACATGGGGATGCACAATTATGTTTTCCTTTGTATCAAAAAAATATCACCCTTTAAATAATAGAATAACATATTGAGCGTGGGATTTTATAATCATTCAAACAAACTAAATTCCATCACCAATAAGAAGAATGTTGTAACCCATAAAACAAACCTTAAAGGCCAAGATATATTTTTTTAACTACAGAAATCAATTTTGTTGTAGTTATTTTATCTATTTTTTCATTCTTTTTAAATTCATATAATTGATAATTTAATAAAAAAACTAGTAGTGTAGGTGATTTAGAATTATTAAACTAAAAATTATGAAACTCATTATGTGATCCCACCATGTTCATCCATTCTATCGGACTTTGAAAATTTATAATTTTTTTTGTTCCCTCCATCAAGCATGCATCAAAACTGGTACAATTTTTGGGGATCTAGGTAGTTGTTTTCATAACATTTTTCAATATTACATTGTAGATTGTTTTACATTGTTTTCTAAAATATTAAATTAAAAAATAAAAACCATTCTTTTTCCATGATGTGTCAAAACTATTCATATCATTATAAGAGGAACAATTACTTTGGGGTTCAGGACCAAGACCTCATTTTTAGTGATACTGAGGAGGACCGCCAGCAAAGAGCTAGAAATATCACTTACATGGTCATGAAACTGATAAATTCCCATGATATTAGATTTTATTGTAAAAAATTGATGTTAATGTCCAATGAAGTAAACATAATTTTCAAATATTGAAGGATTCAAGGGAGGTACCACTAGAGCTGTCCAATGTTTATTAAAACATCAACAATGTTAATGATTTGATTGAGGAATATCAATATCCAAACCATCTCAAATATGTTATCCAATCATATCATAAATAGCGAGAAAGTGATTATGAAGACACACATGGTGATGTGTTTATGATAGATCAACAATCTCATGAATAGTTTTGGAGTGACTAGGTAGATGATGAATTGAAAACTGATCTTTCTATCTATAAAGTAGATTAATCAACACCTAATTAGGATTCACTATCAATAGAGGAAGACACCTCCAATATGGTGTAACTTAATTAAAATATAGAGCATCTCGACTACGTTCTTCCATCTATTGAGATCCTACTCCAAGATACACTTAATATTTAAAAATGTATTGATCTAAAATACACAAATATATTATCTTATTTTAAATTCAATAAAATTTTCTTTTATTCAATTTTATTTTAGAATCAAACATTATTGTTTTTAATTTTTATATTTTTTCAATACTTACATTGACTCTAAGGAAGATAAAGAACTAACAAATGATCCTCTGGAGAAATAACTACTGAGACCCGATTATATTGAACATGCATTTGAGGATGGCCATGAGTAAGTCCTAGTATATATTATTTAGAAAACCAAGATATAGGATAATAACTTTGAATGTTAGAAAATAAATTTTTTTTATAAATTTCAATAGAAAAATTTAATAAATTTACCTACTAACATTCCCTTAAAATGTTAAATTGACGTACCCATATTGATAAATCTCTAGAAAAATGGGAGTATATCAAAGTAGCCAATAAAAATTTTCTTTATCCATAATTGATTGCTCCCTATCCATGAATGATATACCTAACCCTGAAGGTTGTGGATTTGGTGAATTAAATTAACAGGCACCTCACAAAAAAATAATAAATACAATCTTGGAAAATTTATATATTGTCATTCAAATTCAAGAGTATGCACCAACCATATTACAAAGTATAACAGCCGGTATAACCCTTCCAGATGTATTAAAAAACATAGGGACCACATGGTGATAAAACCATGATATATCTTTCAAATTTATTTCATGGACACGAAATTTCATTCTTAATAATCCTCTCCCCCTCTCATTTTAATTTTTTATGACATGGCCATTTAGTTTTTATGGTTAATTATATTTTTTATGTTCATTATGTCTTATGTAAGCCCCCAAATACTGGAGGGATATTTCCAAAAAATTATAATAAAAGATAGTTCACTTTTATGGTTTTTCTATTAATCTCCCAACAATTTTTTCTAAAAACATGTATTGATCTTTAATTTGTAAATTGAATTCCCCTTATTTGAATTTATTCATTACATGACTTATCTAGGATTCATGATTTTATTAAGAATAATATTATTTTAATTTCTAGATTTCAATGATTATGAGATTGACTGCGTAAGATGAATAATTGATTCACTATAGTGGATCATGGTAATTAAAATGATGACTCATGATTTGAGTTAATTATAGGATTTTTTAAATAAAATGTTCCAATAATTTCATATTCTTTTATATGATTTAATTTATATAAATTGATTTATTATTATCATTCTTTCCATGAATGATTGAACCAAATAAAATCATCCATTCATGAGAGGATTTATAGTCCAAATACTTCTTCTTTTATCATGATCATATTTCTTGAGTGATCGTGGGGCATGAACACTTATTGAACGTTCATTTTAAATTATCAAATATAATGATTGTGCTGAAGAAAATTAAAATTATTGGTTAATAGTTTTTTGATAATCCTTTTATCCTTCATACCACCATGCACATTTAACCTTGTTAATCAAATTGTTACAATAAATAACATTCTTAGGGATGATCCATCCATTGGTAACCATTCATACACTAATCATAGTGTTTTTCATGATATTTTCAAATTGAATTGTGATATTTTAAGGTAATTAATATTATCATAGTTAAAATAAATTGAAATGAAATAGTTTTTGGGTTCTATTTTTTGGTATTGTGAATAATTTTTGATTCGTTCTTTAAACATTAACATATTCCCTCTATTATAATAATAATAATAATAAATTGGATTTTTACTAGGGAGAATAAAAAACCACCATTACCAGACATATTATTTTGATCATATATGGTTAGATAATATATTTTAGGTTTATTCCAAGAATTAATTTTCAAAAATTAAGAACATAAATTTGGAAAAAATGAAAAAATAACAAAATTCAATAGAAGAAAAAAATTAAGAGGGTAGGCAAATAATTTATTAGGATTTCATATTACTCATTACCATTACTTAGGTGACCTCATAAGTTCAATGTTTAGATTTTATTCGTGATGAAAAACATAATTTAATTATGTGGGTATTTTACACAATAATATTTTCATACACACTTTTAATCAAATTTTGATAATTTTCAAATTTTGTAATGAATAATACCATAAAATATATTATTTTTATGGAAATATGGAAATTGTATATGTGTAATTAAGATGAATAAATATACTTGTAACATTTGTTTTGGTATTTATTTTAATTTTTTTGGATAATTTACATCGTTATATTTGAATAAATTTTAGGTAAAAAAATTGTCTAGCCTTTATATCAGGCTCAACCTATGGGTCCAAGTCATATAGAAATACACAAGGGTTAGTGGGAAATATAAAACCACTTATAGAACCAATATAGGCAGAAAATGAGTGTGAAATGTTGGAGAAGCCTGTGAGGGTTTTTAGGGAAAATCCCACGTCAGTAATTTAATGTAGCATGGCCCATATCATTATGAATGCTTGTGAATGGGAGCCCATCCACAGAGATGGATACTATGTTAGATATGTAGCATGATTTATTTTAAATGATTTATACATAAATCACCAATTTGATTTGTGGTGGAGTTATATATATTACATATTATTTTAAATGAGGATATGTCATTCAACTTCAGCAACGCACTACCCCCACTCAGACACTCGATCTCCGCCTATCTCCACCACCTGTGGCCACTCGACATCATATGATGCCACTGCAACTCACTGTAGATCTCCATATTCTCCATTGTAAAGCTCTACAGTAAATCATATCACCATTACCAATGCATGAGACAACTATGGATGATCTCTAATGCCTCCAATAACACCCATGATACTAAAAAGAGGCTACCAAGCCATGCATGCAAGCAGGATCTCTATCCTTCCACTATTAAGTCATGATGTGACTCGTGAGGCCACCAATTATGCACAACAGACCACTACCACATTTCAATCCCCAATCACAGATCCCATAATCTTAATCAAGTAACTATTCATGCATCAGTATCATGAACACCCAATTATATTAGGCGTATCAAAAATAGCACCTCTTGTCATAGGGATGACTTGAACCAAATAAATAAATAAGATTATTAGTATCATAAGCCTATAAAAAATTTAAAAATAAGATAGTTAATATATTGAAAAAATATGAAAGAGACGAATTAACACCCTCTATAAATATGAGGTAGGGTTCCCATGGTTGGAGGTTGTTTTGACGCTATTGGGAGGATCTAACCAGTAGTAATTTTATTTTTCTAAATATGTAGTCTATATTATTGTTTAGAACATTATAATCTATTCATTATATTTTAATAAAAAATGATACTCAATTCCCTTATTCCCTTATTAATTGACATTCTTCTTCTTCTTCTTCTTCTTTATATTATGTATTTTTTTATTGAGTATATTTTAGTATTCCCTTTATCACATTGTCTTCTATTTTTAGGTTTCATTTTATTAATTTTATCTTCTCATTCTAGGTTTCCATTTGATTTTTTAATTTAATTATCATTACTTTTATTTTTAATATTTCTCTCTCTATCTCTCTGAAATTTTCTCTCATACTTATTTTTTGTTACTTATTTATCTTCTTCTATTCACTTTACCATGAGGACATATTACCATCAATAATGAGGGGGTTGAGTCTAGGCCTAGATTAAGGGAGTTTCGTGGTGTTTCAAAAATTAAACACATTAATTCGAATGTTTTATTTATTTTGGGTGAGAAAGGGTGATGTGATTGGGTGTGGATATTTTCTTTCATGACACTAAACACAAACTCACTTCATGGTTTTCATTTATCATATTTGATCCATTATTCGGGAAAAAAGATTGTCATATGATTGAGATGATCCGTTCGGTGAATGACGTAGCATACGATGGATTTGGGTATAAGATTTTTTAACACTCTCAAATGAGGTGTTCTATCATCCTTGATGAGAGGAGAATGTGGAATTAATTTTTCTTAGGAATTCAAAATTTGACACCCAATAAAAAATGAATAGTGTTTTAGTGTAAGATTTCATAATTATGATATCAAAATAAATTTAATCAGTAGAAATATGAATGACGGAACCCATTATCTTGAACATAACATCCAATTTCATTCTTTTCGAATAACATGATGCCTTTGGATGTTACATAAATTTCTCTAATATTTTCTTTCATTTAAATTTGATTTATTTAAAAAAGAAATAAAAAAAACTAGGTAGTCTTACGGAATTTATAACTAGTAAAAAATTAATTTTTAAGAACAATAAGTTATATGAAAAATTTTATCCAATGTCCTACACTTGTAAAATTCTGTGAAAATAATTCATGCCTCATGACAGGCATGCATCAATCATCATCATATAGTAGTAAATAATATGTATAGTTTTTAATTAGATTAAAATTAAATAATATTCATATTCACTCATATTGAGATTGTTAATAAGAATATAAAAATTACACATTTTATTTTACTATATTTAATAATTTTTTAATACATATAAGAATTTATATAAAATAAATATGTGGTGAAATTTTAATTCTTAATAGTAACCATAAAGGATTTTGGTGTAATGTTTTTCATTTAAATAAAAATTAATGAATGGTTTCTAACATAATTTTGTTCAATACGGTGGTCACTATATGAAAAAAAAAGAAACTAATGGTCATATAGAAGTGTTCTTATCAACATAAGAAAGAAATTAATAAAATTATATTCCTAAACATTGAATTAAAACATTAGACAATAACATTCCATTAAATTTTATTTTATTCCAAGTAATGTTATCTTCCTTGCATTTATAAATAGACTTACTACCCATTACTTTAGCATTCGATTGTTTTTCTATAATATACCAAGTATGATTTTATCATTCGAAATGAATCACTTTAGTGAGGATAAATACCCATCATTTGGTTTCTTTGTTATCAAAGGAATAATTATTTGTTTTAGGATCATCATCTATAAGATATTTGGAATCATGGAAGGAATATGAATCCATTCTATTTTAGATAAACCAAGAAGAAGTTTTATAAACCGTTTTACCTCTATATTATGTAAATTGAAAATATGTTCTATGGTAGGAGGATCATATTTTGATTATGAATCATAACTGGATGAAAAAAAATTATTCGTCATGGGTTGTAGATTATGTGATTGAGGCCACATGATGGCTGTAATCTATGATGGATGTCTAGTTTCTTGGGCCCTGTATATGGTTTGACCACTACTATCGGGTGTAAAATATGTTGATTTTGGAGAACATGACACATGGAACACTATTTCCATATTGATCATGTATTTTATATAACCTACCCCCATAAGTGATCACACAAATATACATGTAACCTCCCTGTTCCAGAAGCCACCCAATGGCGCCCCATACCCGGTTGGTCACAAGGCCTCAAGCACATTTCCCCAAAACGACAGAGGTTTCCGACTAGCTGCGAGGACCTTGGGTTTGATTGTGGGGAGACTATGCCCTCAATGGTAGAGTACACAGTGGAAGAAAAACAAATAGATTACAGTAGAAACCATAACCGTCATACAAGTGTAAACGATAAACATCGGAAGACTAACAGTAAACAACTGGAGCACACACACATTTATATAAAATGTTGCATGATATATATGTCTAGGAAAGAAGCCAAAAAAGTAACAATGTTGAATACAATACCAAACCAAAGTGAAAAAATAAACAGGTAAAATCCTCAGCATCACAAGACAGAGCTTTGTCTCGTGCTCTACATCTCAACAATTAGTAAAGTAAATGAAGTAGAAGGGAGCTTGCCTTTATCTATACCTACAACAACATAATCTGTTTGGGCCCAAAAGCATTGCCCAAACAGTGTGTGAGGCAAGGTCCCAGTTGGAAACCACCAAAAGATCTATGCCTAACACGCAGTGAATACATGGCAGTAAAATATATACAAGAAGCAGTAAACAGGAAAGCACACTGCATCAACAATCCACTGTGTCTGTCATATAAAGTTCAAAAATAACTTCCAATCAACAAGAAGAACAACAGGTATCCCCCCTGGGTTGTTATCACAGCCAAACCCTTACGTTTCAACCTACAAGTACTAGTATCCATCTGGGAAGAACACACATTCTCACCACTATTGTTTAGCTTAAAAATATACTCTCTGAGGAAGCACTCACTGTCAATTCCCCCTATAGTCTTGTATCATACTAAAGGCTCTATGGGGAAGCACTCAATGTCTCATTTCCCATGTGGCCTGCATCGAGGAACTACAGACTCACTGAGGAAGCACTAAATGTAAATTCCCTCTGTGGTCTCGTATTGTAAATTAAAGACACTCTCGAGAATCCCTTATGTCTGTTCTCTCTATCATCTACCATACTAGGTTCTCTCATCCCTATGTAAAAAAACATACATATCACGCGTATCGGCCCATGTAAACCTCAAGAACTACTTGGCTATCATTATAAATCACAATAGTATAATATCACAATAGTTCCACTATCCTACAACTAGGCATGACCACTGGAAAAATGCATAACAGGAAAAACATGCTTGAAAAAACATCCAGAGCACAGTAAAAATTACCCTATTCACAAGAATTTACTACTAATCAAGCAATCAATAAATGCAGGAAACTACAATGGAAATATAGGAAACACACACAATAACCTATTCAAGGGAATTGTCGGAATGCCACAAAATATTCAAATACATCCTACAGAAAGACACAAATCACCTACCTCGATGCTAGGAGATCGATCTACTTGATCCACGATGATTGATTCTCTTTAGAACATCGAATATCTGAGAAAACATCCTAAGCACTCAAACCAGGATATCTTGAGAAAGAGTAGGAATAGGAAAACAATGCTCTAGGAGAAGGAATAACTCACACCTACAGTTCCAACGCAATATACGGCGGCTGAAACGGGGATCAGACGGAGTCACGGGGACTCAGAGAATAATCATGGCTGTACGGGTCGCTCTTGGATGAATAACCCGAAGAAGAACTGAGTTCTATCTATCAGGCAACACACCAGTTCGTTTAATGAAAAAAATGAGAATACACGTCTTCTAATTTTTGGGTACACAGTGTGAACGTTGTCTTTCTGTACTCTACTTTATGTGGCCTCCAAATCACCCCTACAAACCCTGTGTGTAGCCCGGACACAGCCAGCACATGGCATCGAGCGGCAAAGCAGTACACGACGTGTACCCATAAGGTACAAGGAATGTACTTCAAAATTTCATAGAAACATATCTTTTCTCAAAAACTCTAGGTTAAAGAAAGGCATACCTGAAACGAAGATCCAAGATCATACAAACTTCACCCTTAAAGAAATTCGTCCCCAAATTTCCCTAACGAGGCGGAGATGAACAAACCATGAATAGCTCCGGCCACAGTGATCGTAGATCAGCCTCCCTCTGCCAGGTCTCGTCCTATACTCTCAAGTGATTCCATAGAACCTATACTAGAGGAACAAACTGCCCATGGAGAACCTTCGTACTACGATAGAAAATTCGGATCAGATACTCCTCAAACAATGCATCCACTTTGAGCTCAGCCTCCTCAGGCTGAAAGACATGAGAATGGTCTAAATAGTAACGTCAGAGATGAGATATGTGGAAGACGTCATGCATGGCCCGGTACCTCTGAGGTAACTACAACTGATTGGCATTCGGCCCAACTCTCCCCAATACTTCAAATGACACGGCATACCGTGGTGAATGATTTCCCTATCTCTGAATCCTTTTGTGTCCCATCCTCGGTGTGACACACAAAAAAACCTGATCCCTGACCTCTAACTCTAGAGGTCCTCTCCCCTAATCATCATAAGACTTCTGTCGAGACTTTGTTGTATCCATCCTCTTCTGAATCAACTCTATCTATTCTAAGGTATCCTTAACCAGACGAGTTTCAAATAAAGCTAATTCTTTTAACTCCAGCTAGCATAAAAGTTATCGTCATAGCCTACCATAAAAAGCCTCGTATGGTGCCATCTGAATAGTCTCCTATAAACTATTGTTGTAGTAGAACTCCACCAGAGGTATATCCTTCTCCCAAGAATCACCAAATTCTAGAATGCAGGCTTGGAGGATACCCTCAATCACCCAGATCATATGCTCATACAGGCTATCTGTCTGGAGATGGTATGTTGTACTAAAAAATACAAGTCTACCCAAAGCCTTTTGAAGCCCCTGCCAGAACTGAGATTCAAATCATGCATCCCTATCTGAAACAATGGAGTGTGGAACTCCCTACACACAAACAGTATCTCAGATGTAAAGATGTCCTACATCATCGACACTGATGGTCTCCTTGATCGGTAAGAAGTGGGCAACTCTCTTAAGCCTGTCGACGACAACCCAAACAACATCGTTCCCTTGGTGCAACCTCCGCAATCCGGTCACAAAGTCTATCGTGACATCTTTCCACTTCAACTCTAGAATGGGTAATTTCTGTAAATGAAATGATGGTTGTTGATGCTCTGCCTTCACCTTCTAGCAAGTAGAACACATTAAGATGAAACCAGCAACATCTCTCTTCATACCTAGCCACCAGTACTGGCAATGATGATCCTAATACATCTTTGTGATGCCAGGATGAACTTCCCAAATTGAGGAATGAAAATCCCGCATTAGCTCCTCATGTATGTGTTCTGGCACCCATACACATCCCTAGAAATGCTGGATCTCATCCTCGCCCACTGTCCATCCAGGAAAGGGGTCCTCTTTTGACTCACTATCTAGTAGGATTATGCCTTCTATGTCTGATAGATGCCTCATCCATACCCGATCAAGAAGTGTAGAGGAAAAAGCTACAGAAAATAGGTATGTTTGTCCATGTCTATCGTACTCCTCCAGATGCATCTCAGAAAATAGAGCCATAAGTAGCCACTCAGTGCTGGCCTCATTAACTACCTGAATCTGAGTTCTCTTGATCAATGAAACTTCCACTATGTTTACCTTTCATAGTGTATAGGCAGACTCAAAATCAAAATACTGGAGATACTCGACCCACCTATGATGTATCATATTTAGATCACGCTTAGTGAAGATGTACTTGGAACTCTTGTGGTATGTGAAAATCAAAAATTTCTCACCTAGAAGGTAATGTCTCCAACAACGCATGAAATGAACAACAGCTGCCAACTCCAGATCGTGTGTTGGGTAGTTCCTCTCATGTGGCCTCACCTGCCGATACCCTTATGCAATGAATCCATATCCCTGCATAAGCACAGCGCCCAGCCCTGGTACCTAAAGCATCACAATAAATAGTATAGCTCTTAGCTGGCTCTGGAAAGCCTAGTATCAGTGCTGATGTTAACTATCCCTTAATCTCCTGAAAGGCTGACTCACAAGAATATGACTATAAGAACATAACTCCCTTCTTGGCCAGACTTGTTAGTGGTGATGCTTGGAGTGAAAAGTCTTGAATGAAGGGTTTGTAGTATCCATCCATCCATAAAAAACTTTGTACCTCAAAAAAGTTCTTCGGCTACTCCCAAGAAACTACAACTCTCAATTTCTCTAGGTCAACAGATATTCTTACCTCTGAGATGACGTGACCGAAGAAGTGATTTTGATCCATCCAAAATTGGCACTTCCAGATATTAGCATAAAGCTGATGCTCTCTCTGTGTACTCAAAACGACCTCAAGATGGTTAGCTTGGTCATGTCGAGTGTGAGAGTACAACAAGATATCATCCACGAAGTCCATGACGAAGGAATCCAAGTAAGGATAGAACACTCGGTTCATTAGTGCCCTGAAAATTGCTAGCACAATATTGACACAGAATGGTAAAACCGTATACTCTTTGAGACCATACCCACTCTTGAAGGTTGTCAGAGGTATATCTAATGGTCTAACGTGCAACCGATGATACCCAAACCTCAAATCGATCATTGAGAACACTCGGGATCCTCGAAGTTGGTCGAAAATATCATCAATCCTTGAAAAGGGATATCGGTTCTTGACTGTCAACTAGTTCAGCTTCCGATAATCCACACAGAGCCTAAGGGTATCGTCTTCCTTCATCGCAAATAGTACAAGTGAAACCCAAGGATGACTATTGGGTCGGATGAAACCCTTAGCCCGCAACCCCTCTAACTGCTTCTTGAGCTCCTGCAACTCAGGTGTAGCCATCCTATATGGAGGAATGGACACTGATGCTGCCCTTGGCATGAGCACAATAGAGACGTCCACCTCAATCTCTAGAGGAAAACCAGAAGATTACTCTATGAAGACATCCGTGAAATGATCCACCACAAGAGGAAAGATTAACTGAGAAGTCCTATGATCATCTGGATAAAGACTAGCAATCTGGGCCATAACCCCTCCTAGCCCATGATGCTCGAGTCCTTCTCGACTCGCCCAAACATCCCATTTAGCTCTATGTAGAAAATATTCACCCTCTAGGGAAATTAAACTCATCTTGCAGTGATAATAGTCGATGACTAATTTGAAGGGAAATAGACAATCCATTCCAAGAATGAAATAATATCTAGTCATCTCTAGGACATAGAGATCCCATAAGAAAAGATACACTACAACCTCGAGAGGGAAATCTCTACACTGACATACACTATATGTCCTCATCCCCAAAGGTGTGTCTAGTGTCAAAAAGTCAGTAGAAGAAAGGATACAGAGCACAAGGCTCTCCACAACAGCAATAGAGATAAAGCTATGTGTAGCACCAGTGTCGAAAAGTGCTGAAGATAAAACTGAAGCTACCAAAATCGTACCTTGAACTCTAGAAGGTCCTGGATCCTGCTCTTGATAGGTCTGCTCCACCGCAAATGTATGGCCTGCCCCCAAGCCATGTGACCTTGTCTGACCACTCTAAGATGATCCCCATATTGACGCTGATGGACGGATGACTGAATTCCATGTCCTCGACCTCCACCTCAGGCCGAATGGCCGGAAGAACTCCAGTTCCCCGACTGGTGAGAAACTGGTGCAGCTGCTCCTGAACGAGGAGTCGGGGAAAAACCCCTGTCACCAACTACTGGTGCGAAAACCAAACAGAAATATTGAAGGTGACCCATCTTGCCTTAAGATCATAAAACCACTGGGACTCTCGGGCACTGTGGCCTCATGTGCCCTTCCCTTCCACACTAGTATCATACTACTTGGCTACCTGACAATGTATCTCGCCTCCTCAGATCACCGAGCATAGACTCCCTACTGCGTTTCATGATGTCAACTAGAGGAACACTAGCTCTCGAAGAAGAATTGCCCTGGCTTGCAACTCTAGAGTCTCAGATTGCGCTACACAATCTGCGCCTAGTTGATGATGGAAGTGATGGAAGTCAACTGGAAGATATAAACCTTCGAGCGGATCTCCTGCCTGAGACCATACTAAAACATCCTTGCTAAGAAGACCCAATTTCCATCCTGGAGGGGTGTGAAGCACATATTCTCAGTGAAACGAGTGGAATACTCCATAATAGAAAGAGTACCTTTCTAAAGTCTCATGAACACCCGTGATCGATCGGCCCTCAATCTCTCCGAGTAGAAGTAGTCATAAAACACGCGCTGGAACTCCTCATAAACAATAACCTGCTAATGACCCACCTGTGAGATCACCTCCTACCACCTCTTGGTGGAGTCTCATAGCATATTGGTAGAGGGAAAGAGCCTCCTCTCTGAAGTTTTCCAGATGTTCAATGATAGTCATCATGGCTTCCAGCCATAACTCTTCAGCATGTGGTCCTATTACGCCTAAGAAATTATGTGAATGTTGCTGCTAAAAAACCCGAATCAAGTCTACCATAATCGTGGAAGGAGGAATTACACTCTAAAAGTTCTAAATCATCCTTATAAAGCCTTCCTTGAACTGCGCATCGGTGCCTGCAACAGGTATGATAGCCTGTGCCAAGGCTGGCAGGACAGGAGGATCGGCAGGAAGTCTTTGATTGGCCATATCTTATCTCTGATCACCGTCAGGCAAGTGACATACAACCAAAGGATGTCTCGGAGGCATAGCTCTGAAAGATCAAAAGCATACCTCGAATTAGAAAAACATTGATAGTGAATAAAGGAGTAAAAAATGAAAATAGGAGAAGGAAACACTCAATTATTACAAAACATGACTACACGGTGTGTATTAACTCAACATGGCATGTACATAACTCTATTCCCTTGCCAGTGTCTCCTTGAACGGCTAACCCACACTGTCTTCATAAACTAACACTACATGGCATGTTCCTAGTGGACACGGGATGTAGTAGACAATGTTTCATGATCTGTGTTGTTAATTACATGGCCGGTAACACGGCGTGTTCCGAATAAACAGGACGTTTACTTGATGATTTTTCCCAACACGTGTTTTTGATGGCATGGACGGGTACACCGCTGGCCCTTACATGGCGTGTTCCGAACAAAAATGGAATTTATAGGAGGACATAACATCGTCCCGTGTTGTACGTGACATGACCAAGTACTGAGAGAAAGGCTACACGGAGTGTTCATACAAACACGGCATGTATGACAAAAGCTTCCCTAACACGTGTTGTTAGTGACACGGCTAGGTACACAGCTTACTACTACACGGCATATAGCTTCCATACACGACATGTTTCTGGATATTTTTCACAACCTGTGTTTCTGCTCACATGGTTAGTGACATTGTTTAAAAACTACATGGCATGCATATATAAAGTACACGCCGTGTATTCTAGGTTTTTCCGGGCAGTAGCTCTGAAACTGCACTAAAGCCCATATAACACTAAAAACCAGTATAAAGGTGCCAAATTCCGATTCGTGAGGTCCCATACTCCCCATGAATCAAAGGATGGCATCCAATACAGTCATATTTAAGGAAAAACAAGTCAATGATTCACCTATTTCCGATTCTAGAGGGCCAATAAAACCTCATGAACCAAAATTTGGTGTTCATTTAAGCAAAGTACAATACAATCAACCTCTCTATCAAACTACAGGGATTATATCAACTCACCTATCACAACAACATACATAATCAACACAACCTCTACCACGACAACATGAAATTGCTAATGTACTTAGATGGCATGGAAAGAATGCATGGCATGTTATTTCTATCATGTTCCTATATGATTCATGATATGGAATATGCTCATCTCATTAGGTTGAGATAGAAATAGAACCACAATAGCAACAACATTAACAACACAAGTAATTTGAATCACTCTAGGTGAAATTATATCAACTGTAAAATCTCAAAACTAGAAAACATTAATAATCGAAGTAGTATGGATTTTCCCTGTACATGGGTTAGACAATCCCGATAACAGCTTATTACCATGTACTGAATCCATGGTAACCTTGGAAAAGGGTCCAAACTGTAAATCTAGAAAAAAGAATACCTCTGATACAACTTTTTAACATCCTGGTTCTGGAATCCAACCAGAGGCACCCCGTACCCGGTTGGTCATAAGGCCTCAAGCACATTTCCCTAAATGCTAGAGGCTGCCTACTAGTAGTGAGGGCCTTGGGTGTGTTAGTGGGGAAACTATGACCTAATTGGCAGAGTACATAGTGGAAGAAAAAATAGATAACAACAGCAACAATAACCATCATACATGAGTAAAGAATAAACTGCGGAAGACTAAAAGTAAACAACTAGAGCACACACACATGTATATAACAAGATGCATGATACATATTTCTAAGAAAGAAGTCAAAAAAATCACAATACTGAATACAATTCTAAACCAATGTGGAAAATAAAACAGGTAAACTCCTCAGCATCGCAGTCCACAGCATTGTCTCCTGCTCTCCAGCTCCACAGAAAGTCAAGTATTTGAAGTAGAAGGGCACTTTCCTTTACCTATAGATTGAACAACATAATTTGTTTGGTCCCAAAACCATGGCCCAAATAGGTTGTGAGATAGTGTCCCAGTAGGAAACCACCCAGAGATCTGTGCCAAACAGTCAGTGAATACATGGAAGTAAAAAAAATAAAGGAAGCAGTAAACAAGAAATCACACAGCAGCTACAATGCACAGTGTCTAGAATATAATGTACACAAGAAACACCCAATCAATAAGAAGAACAATAGGTAACCCCCTGGATAGTACTCATAGGCTAACACTTATGGTTCAACATACAATTACTAGAAACCCTCTTGGAAGCACACACAGTCTCACCCCTCTGGTTCAGCTAAAGAATAGACTCTCTGAGGAAGCTGTCATCGTCAATTCCCCCTATAGTCTCCTATCGAATAATATCTCTCTGGGGAAGCACTCAACGTCTCATTCCCCATGTGGCCCACATCATGGAACTAAATACTCTCGGAGGAAGCACTAAACGTCAATTCCCCATGTGTTCTTGCATCGTAAATTAAAGACACTATGGAGAAGCGCTTACATCCATTCTCTCTATGGTCTACTACACTAAGTTCTATTATCCCACTGTAATACAAACATGCATAGCATGCCTATCAGCCCATGTAATCCTAAAGAACAAATTGACTATCATTTTAAGGCACAATAGTATAATAGCACAATAGTTCCACTATCCTACAACTAGGGATGGGAACTGGAATTCTTCTTAACAGGAAAAACATGCATGGAAAAACATCTAGAGCACAGTAAAAATTATCCTATTCACAGGCATTTACCACAACTAAGAAAATATAGAAAATCAGGCAACAACAAGGGATAAATAGGAAACACACACAATACCGCGATCATGGGAATTGGTGGAATTCGACAAAATATTCAATGGAATCCTATAGAAAAGAAAAAACCACCTACCTTGATGCTAGGAGATCAATATACTTTAACTGCAATGATTTATTCTCTTTATAACTTCGATGATCTGAGAAAACATCCAAAACAATAAAACCAAAATATCTTGAGAAAGAGGAGGAATTGGAAAACAATGCTCTAGGAGATGGAAGAACTCACTGCTGCGGTTCCAACGTAATCAACGGCGGCTAAAATGGGGATCAGACAGAGGCATAGGGGATCAGAAAAGAATTGAGGTCGTACAGGTCACTCTTAGATGAAGAACCTGAAGAAGAAGAAATTTTTGTCAGTCAGGCATGACCCATGTCCGTTAAATAAAAAAATACATGTCGTGTACTTCTGCGGTAGACGGTGTGTACTCTATTTTTCCGTACTCCGCTTTAAGAGGCCTCCACATTAACCCTACACACCGTGTCTGTGGCCTGGACATGGCCATCACATGGCTTCAAGTGGCAAAGGAGTACATGGCATGTACTCATAAAGTACATGGTGTGTACTTTATAAATTTTCCAAAACACCCCTTTTTCTCTAAGACACCAGGAAAAGGAAAGACATACATGAAACAGAGATCTGGGTTCATACAATACATTTTTGTGAAAGAGGCCTAGGATTATCAGTTTTTACTTATGTATAAGTAGTGAAGTTGAAATAATCTATGTAACAATAATAGGGAGTCTAACCATTCCAACATTATTCTAAGGTTCTAAATTTAATGGAAGTGGATTTAAACCTATTCATTCGGTAAAATTTAATAGAGATAGCCTCTACCGAAAATAATTTTTGGATTCCAAAACATGAAATAATTTTTGGACACTCTCTAAAATTATTCTATACAACAACTTGTAAAGAAAAAAGTTTTGGGTGGTTTCATTATTAGTTTGGTTCCTTGTAATACCCTCAATTTGAAATAATTTTTCAAATGTGGTGGAAATAAAATCTATTCCATTATCTGTTATCATTGTTTTAATATATTTTGAATCCAAATTTTCCACTAGTTTTTCCAAATTTTAACGTTCTCGAAACCATAGTTTTATTTCTTAGAATATAAATCCTCACCTTTATTGAGAAATCATCAATAAAATTTTTAAAATAATATCCATTGCCCTGGGAGGTAGTCTTGGATGGTCCACACATGTATGAATTTATATATTCAAAGGGATTGTATTAAAAGGGCTTCTATGTATTAAAATAAGACCAATTAAAATAAACCCACTTCTCTCTACCTTACATATCTATTTATTCTATAAGAGGACATCTCTTTCTACACTCGCTACCAAATCTAGGAATGACTCTCAAAAAGGACACATGTTGAATGAGAAGCCTGAGTAAAGGACCCACTAATATTTAAGTTCATGACTACAAACATTTAACACATTAGTAATGTCATAATAGTAGTCTACTAGAATTGACTGGTCAGTTTGAATCTTATTTTCATGTTCTTATTTCAGCTTCCTACACTCGATCAGAGTGTGTTTTTGCTTACCATAATGAAAGAAGATAATTTTTATTTTCCTATAATCAAACCTATGTTTGGGTTTTTTATTCTTCATGAATTTATCATTATTAAACTATTTCTTTTTTACCTTCGGACTATGGTCTGCCCCTCATAAACAAACTCTATAATTCTACATTTTTTCTTATCTTTGAATTTAATTCTTTAGATATAAGGGAATACATAACCTCCTCGAGGATTATAGAGTCACGACCTTACATTAGGTCTTCTAATAATTTAATGTTTCAATTATCTAATGAAAATATAATGATTGGTTTTCATCATCCCCAAAAACAATTACTATTTTTCTGGTTAGATCTGACATTAAATAAAAAAATTGATCAAAATGGGATTTAATTAAACTTCTAGTGCTCAATTTAAAAATAAAAATTCAGTGTTTCCGAAATATAAAATTATTTAATGATGTTTTAATATATTATTTTTCTATTTTCTGCCACATACAAGAAGCTGTATATTCATAGGAAGAATCCCAATGTGAATTCATCCCTAATGAAATAAGTGGAGAACTATGTTTCATAACTAAAACATCAATGGATATATGAGGATATTATGTGATAGTCTATGTAGTTATAGATATAGATACAATATGTTTATTAAGCATGGAGTGGGAATTAATTAATTGTTACTCAATTAGAAATTATCTCACCATAAAATGGAAATTAATTAAAATCATTATCACTATGAGATTTCAAAATTTCAAATCTAGTTGTTTTTTTGATTTTATAGAAGTTAGAATACTATGATTTTTCAGGAAATTCTAGGAATATACCCCAAGAACCACACAATATAAAAGGGTATACTTGAGTTTAAAATTTGATTAAGGATTTATATGATAAATCTAGATCATAATGGCTTCAATTAAAAATATTATATAAAAGATAAGATTTGAGAATAGTTTCAAATGTGGGAAATAAAATAGATACAAGAACTGAAATCATGAAAAAATATTTAAACAACAAAGGAGATCCACTATAGATCTAATACAACTTTTTGAGGGGGTAAGGTGATCCTACAATAGGCATAACACATGAACAATGATAAAATAACTATGTATATTTGTCATAGAACATTAATGTAATATAAACTGAATGTACAATATGGAATAATAAATAAATTCATAACAGAACACAAGAATTTATTTTCTTTGTTCCCTTTTGGACAAACATTCATGGAATGAACAACATCCAAACAATAGTTTTATTAATTTAAAAACAGAAAAGAATATACAGTATATTAGTTTAATGAAACCATAAAATAAGCCTAAAAATTCAAAAATAGAAAAGGAAAATATAAAATGTAAAATAACATATTGTTCCAATCAATAAAAGGAATGGTAGTCAAAATCTATTTTAAATATCATCGAATATTGTATCAGATATTTTTTTCTTGGATACAATACACATTAGGTCTGGAGAGACATTCTTTCATTATTCAGAAACTCGTCCAGACATCCTCTTGATCTAGGGATCCAATTGTGAAAGATACACAATGTGAGGTACACTAGTATTATATCCCAGAGGAAGGCATGCACATAGAATCTCTATTATGAAAACCCAAATATTCATGCTAGGGTTGTAGACCATAATGGGAGGAAAATGATTGAAAAATATTTGAACTGAATGATATTTGAATGGTGTGAATGAACAGATTGAATGGGTCATTAATTCCATTTACACATATTTTCTGCATAGTACAACAACCAACAAGGATCCACCATGGTGCCTTGAGGAAATAAAAATTAAGTGTCTCAATCGATTGGAGTACAAAATTGGATAGGACTTGTGAAAAATTGGTGAATTTTATCAATGGACACAAATAAAAGGCAACATGAAAAGATTATACGAGATATATAGAAACAAACCAGATGATGCGTGAAAGAAGACCTAAAAACAAGCCTTTGTATAAAAATAGAGGATCATAGAACAATTAATTTGAGAAATATAAAATATATATTCAATATATAATTTCATTCCTTCATATTAATAATCTAAATCATTTAATAATTTTAAAAATGGAATTTCAGGATGACAAAATATGATAACATACAAATTAAATTTATTTAAAATAATTACATGGTAAAATCTTATAATCAGTAAGAGCATTGATAATTTGGTGACAAATGGAAAACTATACCAAATCAATGAGAGATAGAAAAATGTTTAATAATAATAATAAAAGGGAATGGTAAAAGCATAACTAAAAAAACCCACTCATGGATCCCATTTATAAGGGAATGAGTATTGACATATAATAATGATTTTTCATGTGGGGTTTAAGTTTCACATTTCTAGTAATAAAAGATAATATATTGTATAAAAATCTATAAAAATAATAATATATAAATAATAATATAATTAATTAAAATAACATTATTATATTAGATAACAAATAATAATTTATGTATGTATAAATAACAATATAATTTATATAATTGAAAATATATTTATTTACTAAATAGATAATTAATAATTAATGATAGGTTCAATAAATAATATCTAATTAAAAATTAATCATTTATAACTATTAATAATTCACATAAATAATATAATGAGATTTTATAATTATCAATTAATGTTATGTTTAATTATTAATAATATAGATAATAATATTTTATTAACAATATAACTAAAATAATAATTTAGAATATAATTGATAAGATAAAACATAATTATTATGGTAAATTATAGTTATAAATAAAAATGACAAATACTAATTAATAATATAATTAATAGTAATAAATTATATCATTAATATAAATAAATGTAATTATTAATAAAAAATTATAATGTTATTAGAAAACAATAAAAATCGGATATCATTTATTATAGTTTACTTTATTTATTTCTCATTATATTATCGACTATTCTATATTAATTATACTTTTTTAATCATGCACCACAAACCCTCTAATCCTATACCAAAGAGCAGGGATCTAGTCAATATTGGAGAAAATTTCCAATGTTATTGTCATTCAAATTACTACATGATATAGTGGATTTCAGAGAGAAGGAAATGAAACATTCATGATTGATATAACATGTTCCAAGGAGAGGTGTGACAATTAATTGGTGTCACTAAATGTTATAGGTTTCTCATATGGGTCATTGAGCAATGGTCATATTCAGTAGGGCCTTTGTGCTGATGAACATGATCCTTTAATGCATGATAAGGTTATATAAATGGTATAGTGGGTGAATGATAATAATCCATACCAATACTTTGATGGGAGAGTATTTTTCTTTTTTAATCTCATATACCCATGATAATAATTATAACTTAATTAAATTCTTAAATTACCCAAAATTAATATTTTTACATATTATTAATTGTATTAGTTATATTATCACATATTATTTTTTATATTATTGTGTGTAATTTATAATAATCATATGAAAATTTAAATAAATATAATCTAAATTTTGAATTGTTATTTATAATTAATAATATATAATTATTTTTATTGTTATATATTTAATATTTAATATCACGTAGTAAATCATTAAAAATTCATAATGATATTTTATTAATGAAAATATGTCCTATTTTGGTTAAATAAAAAATTCTATGTTCAATAATGAAATCCAGTAAAAAATTATCCACTACAATTATTTTTTGTCTAAAACGGATCTCATGATAAGGATCACACCCCCATATACTAATATTAATAGCTACATCAACATCCTCAACTATAATAAAAACACTAAAATATCCCATAGCATTTAATATATAAATTTAATGTAACGAATTATTTTCAAAAAATTATAAACTTATGTAGTGATTCAATGAAATTTTTTATTTATGCGAATGATTGATTAATAAATTAAAATTGTAATATTTTTTATATAACTTTGTTGTTCTTCTATCACCAACTCCCACCATCTTTCTAGTAGGTATGAAAAAATATGGGGCATATAAGAACGATTAGAGAATCGAAACAATTGTAAATCGTCAAAAGGATTATAAAATAAATGGGAGAATAGAATTATATATACTATGAAATCATAGAAAATATATGTTGGTGGAATTGGGATTCAAATACTATGTATTTATATACGAATTAATGTTCCAATTCATTCGGAATCAAATACACCATAATGTTAATTATTGACTATTTATGTTTAGATTAAAGATCATTAATTATTTATAAAATGTGCACCGAATCGAAGAAGAAAACCATCATCACTAGTGGTAGATTCTATTATAATTAAATAAAATTTAGAATGATATTAATTGAACCCCATAATGTATTTATTTCAATAAAAAATTGTTAATTTAATTCAATACACTAACCAATAAATATAAACCGATTATATATTAATTTATTAAAAAAATATTCTGAAAAACACACATTAGTGATATATCAAAAAATTATTACTGAGGTTGAAATTTTGATAAATCGCCATGTACAAATAAATCTCTATTTGTTATATTTCATTAATGATATCAGAATAAATTTGGTAAACACACTACTAATGGATGTTGTGAAATTAGGTTCTTTCATGTTATTTCATATTGATAATGTCTGGTTTAATTATTCCCCTATTTAATTGTTATTTTTTACAAGATATAAAATTTCTATTTTTATTTTATATGATCAAAATATATATTTTTGTCGGATTCTTATTAGTAGCTTGGTCCATTGGTTTATATCACTGTTCAAATCTCATGGAGCTTTACTCATATTATCTTGAAGTTCTAAATGATTTCTATTTCTTGGATTTCAATCAGTCATACAGGTTATGTGATCTTTATTGCCTAATTGATTATATGTACTCATTAAAACTAATTGGTTTTGGTTTTGATGTTTATATGGGGAAATTCCTAAATGGTTTTTCCATTTGCAGGTATCGAATGTGTCAGGAGAATTGATCGCCCCTTTATTCTATCCCTTCAGATCATTCAATCACTCCCAACCAAAAGGATTTATCCAACATTGGTTTTGGAACCCCAGATTCAATGTCTAATTTTATAGTGGTTATTCTTTATATGTGTTGTCCTCCAGCATACCCTACTAGTGCTCTACCTGTAATAGAGTTCCAATTATGACTAATTTGATCAAGAATATATGTTTCTATGTTCCAAAGTGTAGAATAACTGTTTCATTAACATGGTGTGTACCCATGTAAGCATAAAGATTTATTAGGGTTTTTTGGCATAGGTTGAAGGGATTTGTACTACCATAACCATATGTCTAGTAATGTATGTTTTGACATTCCTACATCACATTATTTTACAATATCTGTTAGATGTTTTTGACATTTAATCATTGAACATGTATGTTGTAATGTTTTTCCTATTTGAGCGTTAATAAAATGTGTGTGGGGGTGGTGTTATTTCAACAAAGGTGGTTTCCAATGGGATAAATGCATATTAACTATTTTTTTCATTACAATTTTCTTATTTATTTGAAAATTTGACAATTTATTTATGTAGATTTTGACTTTTGAAAAAACAATATAGGTTCAATCCTCGTTTTTTTCATGTGTTCTTACCTTGTTAGTAACATATAACCCTCATAACATTGTATAAGAACCTCATTGGTTTTCTTTTGATTCCAAATTTGATTAATGTTTTCAATTCTGATGTCAATTTTTTAAATTGTGTACTTTATTATCACCTTAATTCACTCATTTTTTATTATTATTGTAATTAAATCCACCTAAAATCTATAATTATTTTCAATTTAAATATTTATCTGTATAAAATATTTTACCCTTTGAAAGTTGGGATTTATTTAGAGGATATACTTATTGTTCTCTACAATAACTCTGTTTTTAATCATTTAGGTAAACATGTCAACAACTATTTATGAAATTTAGTAATTCATTGGTGATAATGAATTTATCTTATGGAAGATTCAGATGAGATCTGTTTTATTTATGAAAAAAATAATTGAAACCATGTTCATGCCTAAAGAAACATTTTGTAACTGCTTTTGAAATAGATATGACCTCCACTAGTCATCCAGATGTATACCCTGATGTTCTAGTTAAGGAACATAGTTATCTGTCTCATTTCATTACAAATACAAATTTAACATTTAGCTACCACCAAAATCAATCTCTATATGCCTTTATCAATGGTCATTCAACCACTTTTGGCAATCACATATTTCTCATCCTTAAAGGGTAACAGGGACCACTAATAGTGGTCACTATACGAAGTTCCCAAATGACTGTGATGGTGGTCACTAAGAAGAGCTTTAGAAACCACCATAGGAACCCAAAAATCTGAATAGTAGAGTGACCACATCGGGTGGTTTCTACTAGTCTTTAAAAAAAATTGGTATTGGTGTCTATTATATGAAACTACAAAAGCTGACTAGTAAACCAACATCTACAGGAAGTCACTAATTGTCCTCAAATATTTAGGCATTAGTAACCAATAATGGTGTCCGGTAGTCACCGATTTTTATAAATTTATCCTTTTTACATCCACCAAATTACAAAATTAGAGAATAAAAACCCCATTATTCCAAATTTTAAATATCCTTAAAATTTTCTATCTCTATCAGCCTACAGGCATGATACAAAAAAAATAATGAAAATAAAAATTAATTTATTTGACAACATAATTAAATTTATTCAATTATTATATATTAAATAATCAATATATTTAATAAGGTGTTACATACATAATGAATAATAAATTTATTAATGAGTCCATGATAATCAAAAATATCTGAATATACTATTTATCAAACTATCGATTATTATTAATGTTTAAAACCATGTTTACAACATATCGGTGAATCCAGGCATTAGATTGACAAGGGGTTGATTCCAATAGATCAAAAATGTTTATATGAATTTTTTTCAATATTTTTCATCACAATAAAATGTTGCTTTATCATTTTTTTGGGCCCCTATGAAGAGGTATGTCATTTTAATAACACTAGATTGTGTTACACATCGTTTTCCATCATACCATGTAACAAGGGCCATTGATGAATATTAAAAAGACCCCAATAGATAAAAAGTTTCTCACTGATCATTCTACAATGATTTATTATCGATATATGAGATTTTTAATGGTATTGGTACCTTATAAATCATTTGACAATTCACACAAAATCCAAGGGACATCCACCACATTCAATCATACCCAGAAATTTAGATTTCCAATGCACATTTTAATAATTCCTATAGATTTAAAATGAATTAAAAATCATTTTACTAATATTTTATGTTAATGAAATCTCTTTTGGTCATGTTTTTCCAATACACATCTGATTTTTCCTTTATTAAAATAAATGGAATCAATTGTGAAAATAAAACATAAATTATGCCTGCCAATCCATACATTCGATTTAAGAGAGATTGGTTCAAATATTAAATGAATGATTCAAAAAAGTTTATCAATTTTTTCATGTTAATTAGAAGTATTTTTCCCATGTTTACCCCTTGATGGGTGATAAATCACTTTAAATCACTATACAATGCTACCCATTTTTTATCATATAGGGAAACACAAACATCATATTGATACAGAGAAGAATCTAATAGATCAAAAATTGATCAATGATCAAAATTCCATGATTTCATGTCAATCCATATGTGTTTTCCTTGTATTATACACTTTTACATGATTTGACATTTCACACTGAATCTGAAGTATAAACTCAAATTTCAATCATACTGAGAAATTCATTTATCTGTTATATCTATAGATGATTCTTGCATTTTTTAAATGACATAAAAATAATTTTACTAATATTTCATGTAAATTAAGGCTAGTTTATTTTTTTTTGACTCCTACAACCATGAATTTCCATAATGTGAGAAATATTATTTATTGTGAAAATGAATTTTTAACTCTATTAATCAATCTAGGAATCAGATTTATATGATGTTGATTCCAATAGATCATATATGATTTGATAAATTTTCTTCTATATTTTCACATAAATCAGAATTAATTTTCCCTTATTTTACCCCCAATAAGAGACAGGTCATTTAAATAATACTAGACTATATTTCCCACCATATTATATCATATTTAGTGACACAAGCATTTGATGGGCGCAATAATATTTTGTACTGATAAAAATCATCTCAACGACCATTCTCTCATGATTTCTTGTCCATAAAAGTGATGTTTCAAAATATTTGATCCTTTTACATGATTTTATATTCAACCCCAAATCAGGGGGGACAAAAACCACTCTCGATCATTCCTAGAAATTTGGATATAAAATCTACAAGAAATTGACTCAAATTTATTTTAAATAAAATAAATTTCCTTTTCATAATATTTCATGTTAAAAAAAGAATCACTGTTAGATTTTTACCCCTCAATACAAGATTTAACCACTATTATAAAAGTTTAATAAATGTGAAAATAAAATTTTAATTTTACATACCAATATGGGAATTAGAATAGTATATGGTTGATTTTAATAGATAAATTATGACACAATAAATATTCTTGTAGAGACCCGAAGCCTGACGTACATAGACATGACATTACATTTGTGGAATACTTGATACATAATGAAAACAAACACACAAGGACCATAATAGTTTAGTGTCTTTGGAAACATGGAACAAAATCTTGTAATCGTGGTGAAATATCTTCAACATCTCCCATAAAGATCTTCCCTTTTTTCATACCTAAAACCTTTCATTATATCATGGGGAAAAGAAAACATATAAAAGGGTGAGCTCAAATGCACAGTAAGAGTAAGCATAGAGAACATATAACAATCCATAAACATTTGAATTCAATAACTTAAACATAAAATCTAAACATCAAAATCAGAACAAAGAAATAAATCTTGGAAGTACGTAAGGCATACATCATAAAGAAATATTAATCCTGATAAAATAGCATGGGAATAAATCTTGTAATTGTGTAAAAACATTAAGCACTTGATATGATTTCCATAGTAGCCAAAGCATTGCTTCCAAGACCATCTTAGTGGACAAAGTCCCATTCTGAACCGAGTCACCCTCGTTTCAGTCATGTTTTACTGAACCGGTATAACCTACCATTCCAGCCTTGTCTATCTCATGAGATATATAAATCTTTACCCAATGCATTGTAGGGCGATATAGGTCCCACTCGTCTCATAATGAAATCATTCTTACTTGTGCCACAAAATAATCATACATCATTCATAATAACCCAACGAATAAAATGGGATTCATAAACATCATCACATCATCACATAATCCATATTAAAGAATTGGATATCATAATCATAATAATAAAATTGAAACCATGTAAATCATAAAGACATTATACTTGAAACATACACTTATGAAATATTTTCATCTTAGATGGAAAATGGTTTTGATAAAACACTTGAAATGAATTCTTGAGGAAAATATCCTTTCTTCTTTAAAATCATTTTTTTACAAAATGTCATGAAATTTTAAAAGAAAGGGATTTTGTTGTAAATATTCATGAAATCTTTTAGAGTAAGCTTCATGTAAGTAAGGCTTTATAAAACCGTAAAAATCCTTTCGTGCCGTATAAGTTGAAAATAACAATCTTCTCGTACTTTTGTCGGAAATGTCAAAAGGTACCTCGTAAAAGAAAGATTCCATACATACCATGTAGTAAAAGTCAAAAATGGGTAAAAAGGACATTAAACATACATGAAATCATTTTTAGAAAACAAGGTCATGAATGATAATTATAACCCCAGTAAATACTTACGAATAAGCAATCTCGGATAAAAATGAGATTTGCGAAATTATCCCTTACCTTAGGTCCGATATGCTTCGTACGTATCCGAACCTACTGTATAATGATTTAAACAATGTTATTGACTTATTACAGAATTATATTCATTGTTATTATACCATATATGGTTTACTTATGAATTTATATTACCCGTTCTTTTGTAAATTCCATGTTAAAGAAGCCTTTTGGGTAAAATCGTTTCATTTATTGTAGGCGTTTGGACTTGTTGTTTTTTTGACATTATTATTACTTATATCATGATTTACTTACTTCTAGAATATAAAACATGATGTATATATCATATATATTCAGTATATATATATATATAATAGAGAGATAAATGAAATGAAACACACCATTCATGGAGACGGTAGTCCGTTCGTACGCATGAACGATGTTTTCCTTTCCTTATTGTCTTGAATGGAAGTAAGTAGATTACATAAATATATATATACATAAATCCAGTAGCATTATTATGTTATATATACCATTATTATTAACTATATATACTGTATAATCATTCTTGAATGGTTATCACGGTGAATGAATCTCATCGCGTTGTGGAGAAGGTAGTCCGTACGTACGCACGAGCGATGATATCGTTCCCATGGTATTGGAATTGTGTTGAAGTGTATGTATACTATTTCAGTATCAATATCACTTTATAATAATCATATATAGTTACTAATTACACCATTATACCCATCCAATTAAGGTGGTTGTGGAAAATAGATTACACCACGACGTGGAGACGGTATTCCGTATGTACGCACGCGCGGTGATTTAATTTTTCCATAGGATGGATAAAAGGTGAATTAGGGTTGTTTCATATTTATAATAACATATCAGTTTTTAAGTAATACTGATTTTATTACTTTATCATGAAACAATTAAATAAGAAGAAGTTGAAGAAGAAAGAAATTGAAAAGATCGGTAATGGGTATTACCTCTTCTTTGAAACGCTTCTTTAAATCCTCCACTTAGGGAACTAGGATTGGTCTTTGAAAAAGACCAGGACCTCTAGGATTATTCTAGGGAAGTGGAGAAGGGATTTTGGCAGTGGTTGGACGAGCTTTAGTGCTCAAATTGGTGTGAGGAGGAGGGGGAGGAGGTGTCCTTTTATAAGGGAGGAGAGGGGCACCTTAGGAATATCTCAAAATATTATTTTATATTAAAGTCAAAATCGGTTTATAATGGTTCCAAAGGTTCTTATTTCGTAGATAAAGTGGGTATGGGTCGAAATCCTGTCAACCAATAGGATTTAGACAAGTTTATGTTATTATTTTAACCTTATCAATTAAGTTTAACTCTAAGTTAAATAATTTAACTTTTACCGTGTCTTTTTCTTTTCTTACACTATATGGTTAATACACTTACTATAACATGCCAAAAGAACCCCAAGTTTTTTATTATTAATATATATATCCTTATCTATGTCATTTATTGGAACCTTAGATTTTTAGGAATAAAATAACAATTAATAATATAATATTTGTTTTAAAAACTAATTTATGTCAATTTTGACACTATTTGGTACATGATTTTTATGAAATTCATAACAGAATGATAAGTTCAAAACAAGTTACTTAAATCACTAATAACATGTCCTATTAACCTCAAAAATTAGTTTAAGTCATAAGAAGTCTCAAATAATATTTATTTGGGTATTTATAATATCAATTATTTTAATTTTTCACTATTATGGTAATTACTGCATCATCATTGAGTCATAAATAAATTAAATTATTTATTGTCTCAAATTTATAAATAAAATTTCATTATGTAGGAAATATTTGTATCTTTCTAATTAATATTTAAAATCGAAATTATATTATGTATAACCCTATATTAAAAATGTTTTAGTAAATAAACTTTGATTTTAACTCTTTTAACTCTTCTTTGAATTAAGTAATAATATATGTCCTAATCTAATCCAAGTGGGCAAAAATGATAATATTTTACACATAAGGTTGTTTTTGGTCGAGATACATTTGTCCAATATAATTAGGACATGTGTTAGGGTAATATTAATATCATTTTTACACTTAGTTACCCTATTTACTTTTAACCGTGGTAAACAAAAGTAAAAAGTTACTATTCACCCAAAATTATTTTATTCTCATTGAACCACATTTTACTTACAGACATCAACCATGTCTCTCGGATTTTCAAAATTCCATTCACAGAAGTGGTAAAATTATGTTTTATGAAAAATTCAGTTTTTTAACTACCACTTAGTAGTTTCACTATTCATAAAAAATTGAAATTTTTCAGAACAATGCCAAAATTACACCCTAAGCTATATTTGATATTCTGAATTCAAAAATGAAGTCTATTTTACCAAATTCATAACATAGAAGTTTCATTAATTAATTTTATAATTAAATCCTGCTGTTAAAACAAATAGCGTGTTTTTAAGAAACAATATATATCAAAAGATTGACACTCAATTATGTTCAATCTTAAAGTGATATTAATTACATTGAATACCATTGGATTAAATGGTAAAAATATATTCTATTTACACTTTAAAATCATTAAATATTCGAATTTAACCATATAAAGTATTGCGATGAAAAAACTTGTTTTTTAATTAAAATATAGCGTGTTTTTACTATTCATTAAAATATGAAAGCTATTAGAATAATATGAAAAATTTATCCAAAGTAAATTTTTATATCATGAATCTAAAGAACATTTAAATTTTGTCAAATTGAACTTATAAACTTGTCAAAAACTAAATTTAAAGTGGGTGCGCCATCAAAAGGCGGCAAAACTGCATTTTTTGAAAAATACTTATTTTACCCGAAAATTTTATTTTGTTCTTATACCATGTTCTAGAGAATGTGTAAGATTAATAATAATGTTATAAAATTCAAAATTTAGTTAATACTATTCATAACGGCTAGTTCATTACAATATTATAATAATATATCTTTGTTTAGTAAAACTCGGTATTGCGTACAACACACGTTGTCGAGGAAGGTCGCGATTGCGTGTAATGCAAGCCAAGTCCGGGTTGCTTGTAGTGTACGACTCCTTTGTTGTTGCGTATAATAGAATCAAAGCCTATTTAATTTATATATTAAACAAAATATATACATAATGTTGCTTAGAATAATTTCCACAAAACGAACTAGAAATTGTGTGTAACACTTTTCAAGAATAGTGTTGCGTATATTACAAGCTAATATGGTGTTGAGTATAGTACAAGCTAATCTTAGTGTATCATACAATACATGACATCAATGTAATTAAAAATAACATTCCTCATAAAATCTCGGGCTGTTACATTCTACCCCCCTTAAAATGAATTTCTCCCTCGAAATTCGTCGGGGTTATAAATCGTTTACTATTTATAGAAACCCACATCGTAAAAAGGAATACTACAACTTAATTTTAAAAACTAAAGTATGAAATGTAACGATTACCCAAATTAACTCATCACTGGGTTTCCATATAGGAGAACATAGGTGAAAATATGGATATGGAAGAAAAATCTAACCATCAAGTTCTGATAGAGAGTGGTAGAGAACATGGGTATGAAAAAGCCATCAATCACAAAGCCATAGATTTGTGATGATCTAAGGTACCATCTGATTCATCGGATATAAGATCACTAGGACAACATTTTTGGTTTTCAATATCATTTCCCTAAAGTTGAAAATTTTGAATTAGAATAAATACTTACTTGATTTTGGTACAATCTCACTGTTGTTCATGCTTTGATCAATTTCCACTTCATCTCTTAACGAAATGAAGTTGAATTTGTTATTCATGAAGTGTTAACAGATCATGTGATAGAATGATGGGTCATTCCATCTATTTTAAACAAAAGGTTAGCAAAAGTTATCAAATATACATAAGTTCATTCATGGTGAGGTTAATTGTATATGAAAAAATTAACTTATACTTCATCTATCACATCACTTAATAAAATAAAACTAGTTTCTACTAACTAGGGACTTATTGTAGGCCAGTGGTATGCGAGAAAGGCCAGTCGCACTACGGTTGTGGGTTCGATTCCCACAGCCTTGTCCGACGCGATGGGCTGTCGCCCGTCCTGCAGGGTGTCCTTTTTTCTAAAACTACATTACTATAACATCACATGAATAATATAAAAAAAAGTTCTATCCTTAAACAATACTAACTTATGGTCAACATAATCCATTCCAATCTTTAGGCTTATCCATAATACTACAGTCCACTCTCATAATATAGTGAAAAGGATTTCCATAGTTTTCATAAGAATTTTAATACCAACGTTGATCCCCATATATCATAAGATATGTCTTGTTGGTCACATTCCAAACATTCGAAGGCCTTAATCATGTATTCTCTTGAAAAATGACTACCCATTGAATCTTAGTGATAACATGAGTGCTGTAAAAAGTTAACTCTTTCCACATACCAAAATTCCAAAAATTCTATATACTCAAACCGTAATATCACTTAGTCCTTATATCAATCATGAGCTCATGAATATTTAATTTGTTTTATTTATCCCTTCATTATGCGCATATCATCTTTTTCCAAAAATATCTTAATCACTTTCCATGGTTACCGATACCATAAAATTATTGAAAACCACAATAGACCAATACATAAATATTCCAATATTCCACGATACTATATACAACATTATTTTGGAATCCCATTACATAAACACTTATTCATTACACGACATCACTTTCATACTCAACATCACAAATAGTGATTGCATGAGACTTCCCTTTATCCTTTTCCTTAAGAGGTTGCTCACGTTGATCATCATTAACCCGTGGATTAGGGCATTTATTAGCATATTGCCCCATTTCCTTACACTTGAAGCATTGAAGTGTCGGTGGTGCGTTCTCTGCAGTCTTTTCTTTATTCACATCATTAGAAATCCTTTTTCAATTACTTCGACACTCAGCTGCTCGATGACCTTCTTTTACACACATAAAACATTTTCTAGTCCTTTTAAGACAATCTCCACCATGCTTCTTTCCACACATTGTTCATAAGGAAACATTCATCTTATTTTCACCATTACTCTGAGATTTCTCCTTGAAATCCATCTTTCGTTTCTTTTCAAAACAATGATATGGATAAGAAACACCAACTTCCATTTCTACCATGATAGCACAACGCAGAATTTCTTCATAGCTACTGAAGTCTTTTATAGCTAATGCCCTTCGAAGATTTGGTTTTAAGCCACTGAAGAATCGATCAACTTTAATTTCAGGTTGGATGATAAATCCAGATGCATACCTTGTAAGCCTTGTAAAATACGCTTCGTATATACCAACAGATTCATCATCCTTTTGCTTTAGTTCAAGAAACTCCTTCTCCATCTTTGTTCTAAGAATACGAGGGAAGTACTTATTGAAAAATAAGTTCTTGAACTCGTCCCATTCCATGGACTCAATTGCATCTCTTGGCCTTGTATTCTTGATAAGATTCCACCATTGATCAGCATCACCTTCCAAACGATATACTACTAAGATGACTTTATCATGTTTAGAACATTGAAGAACTGAAATTATCTTTTCAGTGGTAATGATCCATTGTTCAGCAACAAGTGGATTAGAAGACCCACTGAAAGAAGGTGGACGTTGCCTCATGAAGGACTCAATAGAATATTGTTCCCTTATCTGCTCATTTGGAAGTCTAGAATGATTCATAGCTTGTGTAAGTATAGCAATAAGATTTTTCACTCCATCTCTCATAACATTTGTTTGTTCAGGAGGACAATCATTGCATTTTCCATTACATTGATCAACACAGTTCCTTCGGGTTCCAGCCATCATCTAAAACCCAAAAAAATAGTGTGAGAGGCAAAAATCATGATAAAAAGGACGTAACTTCAATATCTAACATATTTGGTTAAATTCTAAGATCGTTAGTGCAATTCTAGGACTATAACCTATACGTATACTTAACCTTAGAGACATCCCTAGACATACCTTAGAAATATCTCTAGGGATCTCACTAACGTTTTCACATCCTAGTTTCCAAAGGTTGACTAAACCTTTCCTCTGATACCAACTGTAGATACCCGAAGACTGATGTACATAGACATGAAATTACATTTGTGGAATACTTGATACATAATGAAAACAAACACACAAGGACCGTAATAGTTTAGTGTCTTTGGAAACTTGGAACAAAATCTTCTAATCGTGGTGAAAGATCTTCAACATCTCCCATAAAGATCTTCCATTTTTTTTCTTACCTAAAACCTTTCTTTATATCCTGGGGAAAAGAAAACATATAAAAGGGTGAGCTCAAATGCATAGTAAGAGTAAGCATAGAGAACATAAAACAATCCATAAACATTTGAATGCAATAACTTGAACATAAAATATAAACATCAAAATCAGAACAAAGACATAAATCTTGGAAGTACGTAAGGAATACATAATAAAGAAACATTAATCCTGATAAAATATCATGGGAAGAAATCTTGTAATTGTGGAAAAACATTAAGCACTTGATATGATTTCCATAGTAGCCAAAGCATTGCTACCAAGACCATCTTAGTGGACAAAGTCCCTTTCTGAACCGAGTCACCCTCGTTTCAGTACGGTTTTAATGAACCGGTATAACCTACCATTCCATCCCTATCTATCTCATGAGATATATAAATCTTTACCCAATGCGTTGGAGGGAGATATAGGTCCCACCCGTCTCATAATGAAATCATTCTTACTTGTGCCACAAAATAATCATACATCATTCATAATAACCCAACGAATAAAATGGGATTCATAAACATCATCACATCATCACCTAATCCTTATTAAAGAATTGGATATCATAATCATAATAATAAAATTGAAACCTTTTAAATCATAAAGACATTATACTTGAAACATACACTTATGAAATATTTTCATCTTAGATGGAAAATGGTTTTGATAAAACACTTGAAATGAATTCTTGAGGAAAATATCCTTTCTTCTTTAAAATCATTTTCTTTTTACAAAAGGTCTTGAAATTTTAAAAGAAAGAGATTTTTTTGTAAATAGTCATAAAATATTTTAGAGTAAGCTTCATGTAAATAAGGCTTTATAGAACCATAAAAATCCTTTCGTTTCGTATAAGTTAAAAATAACAATCTTCTCGTACTTTTGTCGGAAAAGTCAAAAAGTACCTCGTAAAAGAAAGATTCCATACATACCATGTAGTAAAAGTCAAAATGGGTAAAAAGGAAATTAAACATACATGAAATCATTTTTATAAAACAAGTTCATGAATGATAATTATAACCCCAGTAAATACTTACGAATAAGAAATCTCGGATAAAAATCAGATTTGCGAAATTATCCCTTACCTTAGGTCCGATATGCTTTGTACGTATCCGAACCTCTTGTATAATGATTTAAATAATGTTATTGACTTATTACAGAATTATATTCATTTTTATGATACAATATATGGTTTACTTATTAATTTATATTATAGGTTCTTTTGTAAATTACATGTTAAAGAAGCATTTTGGTTAAAATTGTTTCATTTATTGTAGGCGTTTGGACTTGTTGTTTCTTGACATTATTATTACTTATATCATGATTTACTTACTTCCAGAATATAAAACATGATGTATATATCATATATATTCAGTATATATATATATATATATATATAATAGAGAGATAAATGAAATGAAACACACCGTTCATGGAGACGGTAGTCCGTTCGTACGCATGATCGCTGTTTTCCTTTCCTTATTGCCTTGAATGGAAGTAAGTAGATTACATACATATATATATACATAAATCCAGTAGCATTATTATGTTATATATACCATTATTATTAACTATATATACTGTATAATCATTCTTGAATGGTTATCACGGTGAATGAATCTCATCGCGTCGTGGAGACGGTAGTCCGTACGTACGCACGAGCGATGATATCGTTCCCATGGTCGTGTAATTGTGTTGAAGTGTATGTATACTATTTCAGTATCAATATCACTTTATAATAATTATATATAGTTACTCATTACACCATTATACCCATCCAATTAAGGTGGTGGTGGAAAATATATTACACCACGGCGTGGAGACGGTATTCCGTATGTACGCACGCGCAGTGATTTCATTTTTCCGTAGGATGTATAAAAGGTGAATTAGGGTTGTTTAATATTTATAATAACATATCATTATGTATTTAATACTGATGTAATTACTTTATCATGAAACAATTAAAGAAGAAGAAGTTGAAGAAGAAAGAAATTGAAAAGATCGGTAATGGGTATTACCTCTTCTTTGAAACGCTTCTTTGAATCCTCCACTTAGGGAACTAGGATTGGCCTTTGAAGAAGACCAGGACCTCTAGGATTATTCTAGGGAAGTGGAGAAGGGATTTTGGCAGTGTTTGGCCATTCTTGAGTGCACAAATTTGTGTGAGGAGGAGGGGGAGGAGATGTCCTTTTATAAGGGAGGAGAGGGGTACCTTAGGAATATCTCAAAATATTATTTTATATTAAAGTCAAAATCGGTTTATAATGGTTCCAAAGGGTCTTATTTCTAAGATAAAGTGGGGATGGGTCTAAATCCTATCAACCAATAGGATTTAGACAAGTTTAGGTTATTATTTTAACCTTATCAATTAGATTTAACTCGAAGTTAAATAATTTATCTTTTACCGTGCCTTTTTCTTTTCTTACACTATATGGTTAATACACTTACTATAACATGCCACACGAACCCCAAGTTGTTTATTATTAATATATATATCCTTATCTAAGTCATTTTTTCGAACCTTAGATTTTTAGGAATAAAATAACAATTAATAATATAATATTTGTTTTAAAAACTAATTTATGTCAATTTTGACACTATTTGGTACATGATTTTTATGAAATTCATAACATAATGATAAGTTCGATCCAAGTTACTTAAATCACCAATAACATGTCATATTTACCTATAAATTAGTTTAAGTCATAATAAGTCTCAAATAATATTTTATTGGGTATTTATAATAACAATTATTTTAATTGTTCACTATTATGGTAATTACTACATCATCATTGTGTCATAAATAAATTAAGTTATTTATTGTCTAAAAATTATAAATAAATTATCATTATGTAGGAATTCGTTTTATCGTTCTAATGAATATTTACAATCGAAATTATATTATGTATAACCCTATATTAAAAATGTTTTAGTAAATAAACTTTGATTTTAACTCTTTTAACTCTTCTTTGAATTAAATAATAATAAATGTCCAAATCTAATCCAAGTGGGCCTAAATGATAATATTTTACACATAAGGTTGTTTTTGGTCGAGAAACATTAGTTGAATAGAATTAGGACATGTGTTAGGGTAATATTAATATCATTTTTACACTTAGTTACCCTATTTACTTTTAACCGTGGTAAATAAAAGTAAAAAGTTACTATTCACCAAAAATTATTTTCATCTCATTGAACCACATTTTACTTAATGAAATCAACTGTGTATCTTGGATTTTCGAAATTCCATTCACAGAAGCGGTAAAATTATGTTTTATGAAAAATTCAGTTTTTTAACTACCACTTAGTAGTTTCACCATTCATCAAAAATTGAAATTTTTCAGAACAATGCCAAAATTTCACCCTAAGATATATTTGATATTCTGAATTCAAAAATGAAGTCTATTTTACCAAATTCATAACATAGAAGTTTCATTAATTAATTCTATAATTAAATCCCGATGTTAAAACAAATAGCGTGTTTTTAATAAACAATATATATCAAAAGATTGACACTCATTTATGTTCAATCTTAAAGTGATATTAATTACAATTACTACCATTGGATTAAATGGTAAAAATATATTCTATTTACACTTTAAAAACATTAAATATTCTAATATAACCATATAAAGTATTTCGATGAAAAAAGTTGTTTTTTAATTAAAATATAGCGTGTTTTTATTGTTCATTAAAATATGAAAGTTATTAGAATAATATGAAAATTTTATCCAAAGTAAATTTTTATATCATGAATCTAAAGAACAATTAAATTTTGTCAAATTGAACTTATAAACATGTCAAAAACTAAATTTAATGTGGGTGCGCCATCAAAAGGCGGCAAAACTGCATTTTTTGAAAAATACTTATTTTACCCGAAAAATTTATTTTGTTCTTATACCATGTTCTAGAGAATGTGTAAGATTAATAATAATGTTATAAAATTCAAAATTTAGTTAATACTATTCATAATGGCTAGTTCATAACAATATTATAATAATATATCATTATTCAGTAAAACTCGGTATTGCGTACAACACACGCTATCGAGGAAGGTCGCGATTGCGTGTAATGAAATCCAATTCCGGGTTGCTTGTAGTGCACGACTCCTTTGTTATTGCGTATAACAGAATCAAAGCCTATTTCATTTATATATTAAACAAAATCTATACTTAATGTTCCGTAGAATAATTTCCACAAAACGAACTAGAAATTGTGTGTAACACTAGCCAAGAATAGTGTTGCGTATACTACAAGATAATATGGTGTTGAGTATAGTACAAGCTAATCTTAGTGTAGCATACAACACAAGACATCAAAGTAATTAAAAATTACATTTCTCATAAAATCTCGGGCTGTTACAATTCTTTTGTATTTTTAGGTCAATAAAATGATTTTTTCTCTTTTTTCTCCACATTGAGTGAGATGGGTCATGTTAATAACATTGGGCAATGTTACCTGTTATTTTCCATCATATTAGAAAACACAAGCATCTGATGGATGTGGAAAATATTCCTATAAATCTAAAATGGCTCAATGATCATTCAACCTTGATTTAATGTCAATATAACTTAATTTTATTTGTATTGTTCCATTTTATGTGATTTTATGCTTTTATCCAAATATAGGGGACTAATGACACTTTCAGTCATATATATCAGTTCGATTGTCTAATTCATTTATATATGATTCTTATATATTTTTAATGGATTTAAAATCATTTTCCAAACATTTTATGCCAATAAGATCTCGTTTATAATTTTCTTATCCCTACATAAATGGTTTTTCCGTAATTAGAAAAATTGGTAATAAATGTGAAAATGATATTTTAACAGTACTGACCAATCTGGGAATTGTATTGATGCATGATTAGTTACACTATATCAAATATGATTTATGGAATGTTCTCTGAGATTTTCAGGTCAATCGTAATTAGCTATCTCATTTTTTATCCCCTTAATTAGAGACATGTCATTTTAATAACCCTAGATAATGTTACCTATCATTTTTCATCATACATGGTGACATACGAATTTTATGGATATATTGAAGATTCAAACTGATTAATAATTACTTGATGATCATTATCTAATGTTTTCATGTAAATCCATGTGTGTATAATTTGTATTTTCCTCTTTTACGTGATTCGACACATAACTCCCAATATGATGGACAAACACTACATTGGATCATATTGAGAAAATTGGATATTTGTTTCACATGCCAATGAGTCATATTGGTTTTTCATGACATAATGATAATTTTAATAATATTTAATGTTAATTGGAGCTTGTTTGGTATGTCTTTACCCCTACAAACATTTATTTTTCGATTATTTAAAAATGGTAAAAAATTTGAAAATGACAGTTTAATTGTACATACCAGTCCAGGTGTCAAATTTATGTTAGTTTGATTAAAATTAATCACATATGATTTGAAAAAATTTATCCTAGATTTCCATATCATTCTATATGTTGATTACTCATTTTTTGAACCCTTAATGGGATATGCCATTTTAATAACACTAGAAAAAGCTAATCATAATTATCAATCATATCAGGTGGCACGATCATCCTGGGGGTGCAGTGAAGAATTGTAGTAATAAAAATTGGATCAGTGATCATTATATCATTATTTCATGTCAATAAATTTGTTTGTTCTTAGTATCACTACCTTTTATGTGATTAGACACTACAATCCAATTCCAAGGGAAAAATGTCACATTTAATCATACTATGGAATTTTAGTATGTGATACATGTCCTAATAATTTGTATATATATTAAATTTTATAATGATCCTTTTCCAAAGAATTATTTTTAACCATATATGTTATGGTCAATTTTCCCCCCTATACACAATATTTTTACAATATTACAAAAAACAAACTAATGTGAAAATGAAATTTTATTTGTTCCGACCAATCCGAGCATAAAATTGATATATGGTTGATTTCAATATATCAAATATTATTTAAGGAATTTTCTCTAAGATATTCAAATAAATCAAACATTTTTTATCATTTTTTACTTCTAAGGGGGGATATTTGATTTTAATAACAGTAGAAAATGTCACCCATTGTTTTCCATCATACCAATTGTCTCGATCATCTAATGGATGTAGAGTTAATTAATAAATATTTAAAATCATTCAACGATATTTTTTCCATAATTTATTATCAACCAAAGTGTAATTTCATAGTATTTACTATTTCAAAGTATTTCATACTTAACTCTTAATTGGAATGAAAAATACCACTATTGATCATACAATGAATTTTGGGTATCTGATCCATGTTTCAATGATTAATACTAATTTTAAATGATTTATGTATTGGTTTACTAATATTTAATGTTAATCAAGCACATTTAGTCATTTTTTATCCCAAAAAACATGATTTTCCTCTTATTCAGCAATGGTAATAAATATGAAAATGAACATTAAAGCATACTTACCAATCCAAGCATAGTATTGATGCATAGTTGATTCAAATTAAAAAACACACAAAATACGGATTGTTATCTAATATATACACATCAATTAGAATTCTTTTTCTCTTTTTTGACCCCTAAGAGAATATATATCATTTTAATAACACTAGTCAACATTACTCATCATTTTCCAACATACTGGGATACATGAGAATTTCATTGATCAAACGATGATTCGTACATATCAAAAAGGGTTCTCTAATAGTAATTTAATATTTCCATGTAAATCTATGTGATTTTTCTTGGTATTAGACACTTTTATTGGATTTGAAATAGAACTCTAACTCTGAGGGAAATATTACACTTTCAAACAATTTTGAAGTAGATAATTTTTTTTGGAAGCACAGTTATCCAAATACCTGTCATGTTTCAATGGCTATTATAAAAAACAAACCATAATACTAAAATAATAAATGAGGATGTCCTCTAATAGAAAATTTTAATAAAAATCAGATGTTACAAAAAAATTATTCTAAACAAAATAAGACATGAATTTTGAATATAATCATCTAAAAAAATTGTATCAATAAATTGAATAAAATTTAAAAAAATATAGGTAAAATATAATGAAACATAACCTTTCTTCAAAAATCTAAAACTAGATTATTTATTGTAGGGAAATAGAAAGGTCTATGACCAAAATAATATTAAAAATTTTAAAAAAAAAATAATTGCATATATTTTCTTATTGACTAAGAGGTACCTGCTGTATGTGTATAATTGAGCATTCAAAAACTGTTTCATGATAATAGAAGGCTTCTCAGGCTAGGTTAGTCCCATATCCAATAAAAAATAACTTCCTTTAAAAAGAAATTTCAATAGAAAACATATCCAATATTATATCACAATGATGAACGTAATACCGAAGAAAGGGACATTAAAATTTACAAATAAACATATCATTAAAGTGACTTTATCCTCATTCTATATCACTAATATACTCTATGATTTCCCATTAAATCCCCACAATGGTATGTAATAGATGACATCATTAAAGAATCCCCTACAACCCGGAATCCACCCTATTTTTATCCATATCATAGAAATGAAAAATGCAAAAATATTAACAATAAAATTATTAAAATGCCTTTCTTATATAATTGTTCTAACCAGTACAATTAAAATCACCATGTTTTTTGTTATATTATACATCCTAAAATAATAAATAGAAAAACCTATTAATAATAACCATATCTCAATCAATGAAATCTGAATTTTCATGTGTTTGTTTGTTGCCTAATTCTTTCCATCAATTTGAATATTCTATTCATAGCTTTGGTTTACATGAAAATAGTGAAACAATCTGAATACACAATATAATGTCACCGAAAATAAATTCCCAAAAGAAAATAAAAAAAATTCATTTAACATATATTTTATAATGACAATTAATCCCCATTATTTTCTTTATGAAATGGATATATAGAAATTGATACTGAATAAAAAATATAAATATCGACCGTGGATAAGAAAAAACCTCAAACGTCATTCCATTTAATTATGAAGGTCATTTTCACATATCTTTGAACATAGATTATTTTCAACGCTTTATTGTTTATATAATTATATAACAAAATATAATTTTACGAATATATATTAGTTTAGTGAAATATAGTTGATTCTATGGTTTTCGTGTGCCTTGATCAAACAAAATATACATTTTATAAAAATGTTTGGAATGCAACATCAGGCTGATCAAGTTCATTTCTTAAAGAAGGTGTGTGGGTCTTTATATCAATATTCTAACAAATTTTCAATATTCATTTTTTTGTATTTAATTCCTTAGTTGTTTTTAATTTTTAATTTCTTATTTTGTTATGATTTATGAAGTCCAAATAATTAATATAATAGAGAGATTCCAAAGGTGAACGAGGCATGAATATAAGGTAGAACATGTAGATTATAAATCATCCTATGGTTATTATCAAAAAAAATCATCATTATCACACTACTATTGTTTCACATTATCTAATATACAATTCTAAATATATAAATAGAAATCCACTCTAGTACATTTACATCCACCTCCACCATGGTGATGACGCAATGAACACACTCGACCTAGGCCTTCACTATCTCAAACCACATCTTTATCATAGGTTATTAATCCATAAATAAATAATACATCGTCTGTATAAACTATGAACCAATATATGAGGGAAAAAATGATATGATAATCTGTTGAATGTAGGAGTTCGTTAGAAAGATAATATGCACATGGTCGCTTTTCTTTTATCCAATGCACTATCGAATTATGAATTGTATTCATAAAATTATGAAGAACAAGGGTGCCTTTGTGATCTCTCCTATGGGTAGAGCTCTCTTGTCAGTTCTCTAAATCTACATAGTAATTAAGACCAGAATGCAACATAGATATTGAATAAAACATATATAATTTTTGGAGCATTGAAAAGAGTGGTACATATGAATAAAAATCGAATAAACATGGACTATAATTATAAATTCATAGAATGCCAAAAATATTGAGAAAAACTAAGTATGATAGTATTTATAAAATAATAAATGTGTGAATGTAAAATTATTTATATGTAATTCCATATTACTTCTGCACACCTTCAATGACAAGGTGGGTTTTGAATGAATTGATGAAACATGTGTAGAATGAATCAATTTTTTTGGAAATCTTCACATCCCATGATATTGTGCATATTCCTTTGAGATAAATAAAATTTTGTTTTATGCCCCTTATGAGTGCATTGGAAATGTAGTTTCCAAATTACATCACATTTCTTGGAGTTTTAGTGCATATTTTGGGTCTGGATTTGAGTTTTGATTATGTAGTGAGTTGTGTTTATAACATAAAATTTGTGGAACCACCCTAGTGGGCACCATTAAATAACTCCATAATCTTTCCTCTAATAAGACAGAAGCTAGTGACTAGAACCAAGTTTTCATATCACTAACATGGGATAAATTTATGATCTACCTGTACACACACACACAACTCCATGCTCACAATATAATGAAATGAAAAACCGTTATGTAACCCATGCATGCATACAACTATATCTCAAAGACATAGTATGATTAGATGTTATTAAAATTAAATATGGACAAATATAATCCTCCCACATAGTCTATAAATAGAAGTACATCCTGTAAGAAAAACGTATTGGTACTACTGTCTAAACCCACATGAACATACATCAGTCAATATGAATCACTAAGAACTGTCTGGTCCGGGTCCGCGTATGACTCCATCAATGGTCGATGGTCTGTACAAGACACAACACATATGTGAAGGCCTTTTGCATGTGTGAGTATAAAAATACTCAGTAGGACACCATGAATTGACAAAGTAATATAAGAAAAGGAATGAAAAGTCATATCTATATAAGAATATGTCTACAACACATATAACATGAATATCTAGATATTCTCAATACAAGAAACAAAACCTAGAGGTAAGCCACAACCATAGTATACCAGCCATTGAATTCCATAACAATGATAATTGAATAAACTCATATTGGAGAACACACTTATGAGCCTAATTTCACTGAGGACGTTCATCCAATATCTACTACTCAATTGGTACAATCAGGAGAGGGATACACTAATAGATCAGAAAATAATATGATTCACATATAAAGATCATAGCTTAAGACATGGGGGGATACCAAAAACACAATATGTGTTAACCTACAAAGTAAAGGATCTATGCCTGTGTAGAATTAGTCATGTTGATACCAAGAAATCCACCGAGGGCACGAATATGAATAGAAAATCCCATTCTTGGCCGTATAAGATGGATTCTAAAAACTCTATATAGAATTTATTGATGAAGAGATTATATTCCAAGTATTAGAAAATTATTTATACCCACATTCAGGGAATCAACAAGGGGAAATCCCTAATGAAACATTTCAAAGATACATGGGAAAATTCATTCAACACATGTCGAAATTTCTACACGACAGGTAGTAGGGATACATGATGTGTGCATTGATCTCGGGTACTACACGTTTAGAACAAACCATGTCATTTTAACAAATGTCTTGTAGATGAGTACATGGCATGTGAATGGGTTACACACCATGTCCTTGTATCTAGGGTCTGCCTATGTACTTTGGCCATGTGGCAATACATGTTTTTAGCCTGTGTATCCCTACTCATGTATTATTATATAGGTAGCCTATATTCAATGCTCAAACCATATTGTGGGGGGATTTCATGATGTGTAGAAAACAAATGTACTCCACCCCATGTTTTGTGTTCTCTTCTAGATACATGCTTAGTTCATTAATGGGGCACACAAGTTGAGTGGTCGGAGACTAAATGGCATGTGTTTCATGTATTTCTAAAACTATAATTTCCCTCCAACTCATATCAGTCAATCATTGGGCTTCCATTCTATTTTTCGATTCACCATGAAACTCAATATTTGAGGTGGTTTATAGATTCCATCACTGAATTGGTATAATTTAGGCCTTTAATTCGCTCTAAAAACATATAACCATCATTCATTATTATGCACCAAAGAACACAAAATCAGCATCAACAAAAATCAATCTAATTCTACCACCATAATTGCACCTTCCTTGAGTCATACCAATTTTGGATTTATGGATTCAGATCGTTTCAACATGAATGTATTGCCCAATGAAAATTTATTCAAATAGATATCAAAACCTAGGGAATAATAAAGAACACATGAAGAACATCGAATCAGAGGAGAAAATCACAAACCAACATTAGAGGGAAAAACCTCCATCGATTTTTTTTTCAATAATAGATTCCCACCAATATAATGATAATTAAATTCAATAATTATCGATACCAAACTCTTGATAATTCCTATAAAATAATTTTTCTAGAAATATTATTGAACCATGGATCAATACGTTCCATTATTTATCCATGTTCATTGTAGAATTCATGAATGATGAATAAACTAATTAAAACACATGTCCTACCTCAATCCAGATCAACCACTAATAAAGAATGATCATTGTGTTTTTATCTCTGATGAGGTTTGAAAAAATCAGTGGTCATCGATCTTTGATTCATGATTAGTCGTCGTTTGTTCGAGAGAGTTCATCAGATTTTCTCTCCAGTGCCTCTCCATAGATTCTAAGATTATGAAGATAACACATGATCTAAACATAGGGGTATATTTAGAGAAGAAAAAACATATAATTTGTGTCACTACATATATAAAATAATAAATTACATTATTAATTTTTCACCCATGATAACTTTTTCCACAAATGTCATACATGATCATAATCAGGTCCCTCATAGGGAAAAGAACCCATTCTAAATTAAATGGTTCCCTATGATTTTTTAACTGGGAACTTATTTTTATGTTATTCAACATTTTTTTGAAAATGGTTCATGTGTTCTATTAAATATTTTATTATATTTCAATCATTTATTATTGAAACAAATGGTCTTGGAATCACATGTGATCTTAGAATCTGGTCTCGAAATTAATCCAAAAAATAATTAAAAAATAATGCATGAAATATGTGACATATTATATTCTCCCTGCATTGGTGATTTAAATCCACAAAAATCTAAAAAATACTCTATCAAAAAATATGGGAATACTGAGAATGAACTGAGCCTCCTACTCCCATGTTCTCCCATGTAGATTCCCATTCAACCACCAGACATGAGCCAATGGAATCAGTCCCCCAAAAAGGATCATCTCATGATGATCCTTCATATCAAATGGTGACTCATAAAAATTCTCTACATCCTCGATGTCTTGCTCACACTAGATAATTATGTGCAAAGGGTTGTTCACATACCTTCTCATCTATGACACATAGAAGATGTCATGTACATGGTCTATATATATAGGTATATCCAAGTGGTATTCCTCCTCGCCAACTGTAAAATGTATTGGGAATGGGTGGATGAACCTCGGAGATAACTTATCTCCCCATCCAAATCACTATTATCCACATCAAGGAGAAACCCTTAAGAACACATGGTATCCTTCCTTGAACTAAAAGATCATCATCGCCAGTAGGAATAAGATTTCTTATAGATCTATGGAGTCCTCATCCTCTCCTGGATGACATGAATCTTTTCAATTTTATCTCACAACAGCTCTAGGCCCATTCGATATAACTTTCATCAATCGGTCCTGCAAAGTGGAGTCCTAGAGGGTCACCAATACAAAAACTCGAATGGTTCTATAATGATGGTGGAATGTTAGATTTAGTTTTATGCAAACTTCATCAGTGGTAAGTGATCCATCAATGTATGGAAAAATGTATAAGTAAGCTCATAACATATATTCTAGATCCTAAATTGATTGTTATGTCTGGCCATCAGTTTGTGGGTGAAACATTGTTCTCAAACCTAACAAGGTCCCTAATGCCTCCTATAATTCCCTCCCCAACTATGATGTAAATGGACCATCACAATATGAAATAATCATTTATAAAACTCTTTTGATTCAAACAATCTCTTAAACATTAAGGAAAACAAATCTCTCTATTAAACACTACTCTAAAATTTCTAGGAAGAGGGTTGACATGGCGAGTTGGTCAATGATCACCCATATGGAACCATGTATCTTTGACATATGGTGTAGGACCTTCACGAAGTCCTTATATATCCCATCTGAATTCTATTTTGTTACCTAATGGTGTTATGACAAACCCACTGGAAATTGGTTCTTAGCATTCACATGCTGGAATGTGAGGCATCAAGAGATGAACTCTACAACTACATTCTTCATCCATAACCACCAAAACAGACCTTAGAGGTCTCGATACATATTTTTCTGGCCTGGATGTACCACTAAATGGATTTTATGAACCTCCCTAAAAACATCCTCCTTCAACGCCATGAGTACTTTCATGAAACCTTTAAAAATAAAGACATGCTCGCCATTATTATAAATTTCATCCTGATCATGCACTATGAATATGTTGGCATGTAGGCTATCATAGTTAGTATCTCCCTGATATTACTCTCTTACTGATTATAAGATTTTAGGTTAAATACCATCGAATAGAGGTAATCCTCATCATCCTCATAAACAATGGATAGCTTCTCTAAGTCCAATTGATTTGATTAGTCATTTAGTAACTATGTACTAGATATCATGCTAAGAGAATTTGCTACTACGTTCCCCTTCCCAAAATTATTAACAATCTAAAAGACATATTCCTAGAAGAACTATAGCCATAACCACTTTTTCATGATTAGATCCTTCAATGAGAAGATATAATTGATACTCTTATGGTCGGGGAGATTATAAACCGCTTTCCCATCAGGTATTGTCACCACATATTCAAAGTGATGACTATCGCTTCTAACTTAAGATCATGGGTAGTGTAGTTCTACTCCATTAGTCTAAACTACCATGAACCATTGAAAATAACCTATTTCATCTTATTTAGGACACTACTAATCCATATTCTTGATTCATCGTAGAACAATATGTACTCTACACCCTCATCCTCCAATATCAAGGTCAGAGAGCTCATTAATCTATACCTAAACTACTAAAAATCCTACTCGAACTTCTATGTCCATATGAATATATAAACATTGAAATAAAATAATTTATGTGTAATTTTATCATGACGAATAATGAATTAATCTCTGATAATAACCTTCTGACCCAACGATGCTCCACAACACTATCATGATTGTAGGTGGCACCCTTGCTAACACCACCTCAACATTGGCTAGGTCCACTGCCACTCCGTCTGTTGAGCTAATGTGTCTGATAATGTGGAACTCTTAAATGTATAATTGGAATGTTGAGAGATTTCCATAATTCTGTTTCTATTTGCATACATCTAGGAAATTATTTAAGTGTAATTCATGCTCCTCCTCAAACGGTGAGTACACAATGATATCTTCAATGAAGACCAGCACAAACTGCTCTATGTAAGGTGAGGAGATAATGTTCATGAGTCTTTTGAATACTATTGGGGAATTCATCCAATCCAAAAGAATCAATATATAATCATAGTGACTATAGAAATATTATAATGTATTCTTTGGTATATCCTCATCCTGTACTCGAAAGTGGTGATAGCTTGATTTGAGTTTGACCTTCAAAAAACATCATGAACCACTAAACTAATCAAATAAGTCATATATTATCAGTAGTGGATAATATAACTTCACAGTCACATGGTTCAAGTACCCGTAGTCCATACAGAATTTTGAGATCCTATCGTCTTTGTCATTAAAGATAACATGGGTTTCCCAAGGACAAACATTGGGTTTCACTAATCTATTCCTCTAGAAGTCCTCCTACTACACCTCATCATTGGAAGATCTATAGAATACACGCAATATGATGGCATAGATATTAGTGTCATACTGGTGTTTATATCAATGAATATGTATGTCTTTCAACTGGGTTTAAAACCTAGAACACCTTCAAGAATTATGTCTCCATACTCCTCCACCACTATAGTAATATTGAAACACAAAAAATCCACTAACCAAGGCTAATTCTAGTACACTAATGAGTAATCAGTTTGTCTATCATATTCATGAGTCCATCCTATTATGCATGGGTTTCCTTTTCATGGAAAATGTTAATCCTTATTCTATCACAATAGAGACACCACACCATTCTCATAAAATAGTCAACATGGTCATGGAAATTAGATAAAAAAATCCATACTATGAATGATTTAATAAGGACTTCATGCTAATATCGAGAGGCTCCAAACAAAACTCTCTCCTCCAAGGGAATGTCAATAGAATTGGAATAACTGTTTAATTATTTCGTCTCCACCAGTATGTGTCTCCAAGTGAATGGTTTGAGAAAACAGTTCAAACAAAATCTCTAGGTCTCATATAAGAAATGTGGCATGAATTGAATGGATAGCACTAATGTCTATCATTACTGAACCTATAGTAGAAAAGAAACAGTTTGTACTTTTAATAATTTTTAGAGACCCTCGATCATAATCCTCGACCAAATGCAGTTTTCCCATCCCCTATCCTAAATCTCCATGAGACTGATGTGGACCCCCCGAGGATGGTGGTGGTAAAAAGTTAAATCATTTACGACCTCCTAATGCTCTCCTAGATCCTCTTCTCTGTTCTCAAATTTACATATCTTCCTACTCTTATTGTTTTCTCTACAAAGTGGTCCATCCATAGTCTCTCAATTAGTATTTCATTGTGTGGGACATTCTCAAGCATGATGTCCCCTATCATCAAATAAATATAACCACATCTCTTGGGGGTAAATCCACCCAACCTATATGCATTAAACTATAGATCATGTAACCTATGACCTTTCCCAAAATCATCTCCCTACATCAGGACCCAAAGACTAACGTTAGCTCCTTGATAAAAAGTTCTATTCCCAGACATTCCCTCTGCTAACTATTATTAGATGTATCTGGTCGTCCAAGAAGACTTTATCCACCAAAGACTATTAAAGAACCCTAACATGAGAAAGAATTCATAGAGGGATAATTCTAGCTCGGATTATTCTACACAGACCACACTCGAAGGTATATGAAATGAAGTACAGATCTCAACTGATGTATATATAGTACTTAGAATCATTGGTAAACCATGGAGAATGATCATCCACTAACATACTTTTCTTTTGATGTTGAAGAATCTCCTGGATATGCACAACACTTTGTCTAACTGGTGATAACTCCAATATGAAGACGTTTTTGAAAATTTTTCATGAAAGAGTCTCATTGTCTTATGTTTGGGTGACTATACTCTATTATACTCTTATGGAGCCATGTCGAAGCCCTGTAACCAGCACCACCAAATGATCTATTGTTGTCTTAAATACATGGAAAACTCAAGTCCACACCTCAAGCCAGTCCCCACCCACTTGTGGGTCAAGAACTCTTCATAACCTCAGTGCTCAAGGCCACAAATATTCTTGAAGGGCACATAGCCTGCTCCCCTCATTTGTTAGTTCTACAGGTACTGAGTGTTGTATTATAGATGGAAGATTGCAAGGTGCACCACCTAGAGGTAACATCATAGGAACTGGACCATTCATTGGTGCCTCATCACTAAAGGGGGAATCCTCATGATCAAGCCATTGGGTCCCAACAAGTATATGTCATAGAGGCATCATAATGAAATTAAGATGTATCATTGTCTATGAGTATATCTAGAGACCTGACACCAGAAGGAAATTAAAAACACACCACATTCTTATATGATTCATGTATAAAAATTCCATGGAATGAGTTATCTAATGAACTGATTTAAAAATAATGTGATCGGAGTCCGGAAGAATGGATACATTGTCCAATTCACTAAAACGAGAGTCTGTCGGAAAAAAGACGTTCTTGAAACACTTAACATGATTCCTGAAACCAATCTCACAGACTCCTGGTCCAAATGTAGAACTATATACTATAATACCACTCTATCACAACCCAACCAATTTGGTCTCATTTCGCGACATGACAAGCCAGCCTCTAATAGGATTGGTGATAGGGACTTGCATTGAGTTTGCATATCAGTAACATCGAAAGTGTTTTGTATGTACATTTACACGCAAAAAAATATCCCAGAACAAAAAATGATAAAATATATAAACCACTATGTAACCAATTCATTCATACAACTATATCCCTGAATAATAGTATTGTATGTAGTAATGCTAAATAAGTAAGGACAAATAAAATCACACCGCAAAGAGTATGTAAAAAAGTCCAAACTGTAGGGGAAAGGTACTGGGACTGCTGTCAGAAGTCGTTGGAATACACCTCGGTCAATCCAGCCTCACTAAGCATCATCTGGACTTGTTACACCTTAGTATCCATAAAAATGTCAATAATCTACAAAAGACACAACAGGGGTGTGGAAAGACCATTCATGGGACATTATAACAATAATAAATTGGTCACTCTTAAACCAAAATGAAATTTACAAAAGAAAATAGCAGTTATCTCTATATATGTATTTGTCTATAGAACACATAAAAAATCTAGATATATTCAATAAAAGACAAAAAATCAATATGTAAGCCACCAAAATGGTATACTAGCCCTTGAATTCCAAATGGAATATTCAATAAAGTACTCATCTGGGAGAACATAGTCCTAGTTCTAATTTCACTACCGACATTTGTCTGAGAGGTACTGCTCATTAGTTATTATCAAGATAGAAATACAATGATATATCTAAAGGTAATAGAATTCACATATGAGGATAAAAAATAAGGACATTGGGTGATACCAATTACTCAATTTGGATAAACCCACTATGTATAGGATTGGAGCATGTGTATTGTGGGTCATTTCGATACCAAGAACTCCACCAAGGGCATGAGGATGAATTGAAGAACCCACACTAGAACAATCAGGATGTATTACAACATATCTATCCAGGAATTCATACTGACGGGATCTTAGTCCTAGGAGTAGTAAATGACTCATACCAACCATCGGGGAAACAATAAGGGGAATGAACCCAAACAAAACATTTCCATGATATAGAAGAAATTTCATTCAATCCATGTAGAAATTGGTACATGGTATGTAGTAGGGGTACACTTTGTGTCCCTTGACCTCATGCACTACCCATGTAAAACACCCCCTATAATTTCAACGTGTATTTTGTAGATGATTACATGGAATTTGAATCTGTTAAACGTATTGTCCCTATATCAGGGGTCTATCTGTATTCTCTGGCGGTGTTCCAGTACATGGTATCTACCCATGTATCCCTACCCATTTACCATTACATCAGGTATCCCATGTACATGGTCCAAATCATGACACATGGGTGAGTAAAATAAGTGTAGGTAATTTGTGTACTTCAACGGATGTCTTCATACACTTATAGGTACATGTGGAGTTCATCCAAGGGGGTTACCCTTTGTTTGGTCAATGACTACATGTCATGTATATCTGGTATTTTAGAACTCATCTTATTTCTCCCACTCTCGATGTTTATACATCTGTTATGATGTTCAGTTCATCAAGAAACTCAAGATCCCAGGTCATTTGGTAATACGATCACTGAATTAGAGAAATTCATGCCATCAATCAGCTCAAAAAAACAAATTATCGTCATTCTTCATAATTCAATTAATATTTCGAAATTGACACCAATGTTCATTAAATCAATTTATGCTTCCACTGTCGTACCTCCTTCGAGTCGTACCAAATTTGGATTTATGGTTTCAGATCATTTTCCCTGAATCAAATGAAAATTAATTGATTATTCAAAGAGATATCGAACGATGGGGAAGAACGAAGAAGAATGAAGAATGGTGAATATGTGGATAAAATAAAAAACCAAGACTAGAGGGAAAAAACTCGAGTGTTGTTCATGTTGATCTTGGATCATCGCTATTATAATTATAAACAATTCTAATAAAAAATCCATATCAAACTCCTGATAATACACATGAAATAAACCTTCCCATAAAATGATTGAATCTTTGATCAATATATATGTTGATTGAATAATCATCATAATGGAATTTAAGAATGATGAATAAAATAATTAGATCGTATTCCCAACCATAATACAATTTGGATGTTGAAGAAGAGAAATCAGTGTGTCCCCATCATTGCAAAAATCCATCAGAATTAGTGTGCACTAATTCTCAATCCCTGATATATCCCCAATTGTTCGAGATAGTTCTTTAGAGGTTCTCTCAAGAGTATCTCCATATAATCCTGGTTTATTACACAATCCCTATATATAAACATAAAGAAATATTAAAATAAGAAAAATATGGCTCTGTATTGCTCCATTAATAAAATAATTTAATTATTTTATTCGTTCTACGCCGATGATAACATTTTCACAATAACCCACGCCGACCAATGTTAGGTCGCACATAGGATAGTGGTTCCATTATAAACCCAATGGTTCCTTTAGATTTTTGTTTCAGGAACCCATTTAGATATAATTTCATGTTTTCTAGAAAAAAACAATTTGTGATAATTAATATTTTAATATATTTAAAACATTTACTATGGACACGTGGGGTCACAGAATCCCACATTGTCTCAAGACCTAGTCCTAAAATTACTCCATATAATATTTAAAAAATAATTTGTGGAAAATATGGGACATTGAGTATAAACATAAAAAATTCATCAATATTAAATCATGAAATTATATATATAAATGTATATATTTGTATTTTCGAATTTATAGTTTAATTGTAATAAATATATATAGCTATTTAAATATAAATATTTGTATATACCTTTTATTATTGTTACTATTATATGTTTGTATATATTTGTTTTTATTTTTTCATAATATATATTTTATTATTATTTTTATTCATTATTTTATTTTGTTTTATATTTTTCTCTTTTTTATTTTCTTCACAATTGAACTCATGAGAGAGGGGTTATTCTCTAGTGGGGTCTCACATTTGTCTAGGAGATCCTGATAGTACAACATGGGATCAATAATATTGAGCCTCTAGGGAGTTGAATATCTTATTCTTAATAGTGTATCAATGGCTTGAGGATGTCCTCTCTATCAATTGGTTACTAGTAATTTTCAACTTGGTTGATTGACTTCTATAGGTGTGGTGATTCGATAGTGAGGTAATTTGTTTTGGTGGAGCTCGATCATTCTTATATTATCCCGATGAGGTTTTACAATGGATACATCTTATGATATAGACCAGGAGGGGCTCCTCAGCTTTCGTGTTTTGATAATATCAACCATGAGGTGTGACTTCAATGAAATGAGATAGAATCTAGAATCATCGGGTGGTGAATATTCTTCAGCTTCTTCATTCAATGGTGATTGGATCTGGATAGATTATATTCATTGGTGAGGGATTAATACAAATTATGGGGTTCTTTGTTCAACTTCCCCATGGCTACATTGGGATTTTTTCACTCCTTTTAAAGATCTTCATTCATTATTTTTGTTGAAAATACAGACATTGAGATATTGGTCGGTTTTTCATCATTAAAGGCAGCAAAAATATGTATCCAATTGTTTTATATAAGAAAGGTTGATCCTCAACCTACAATGAATGCACTATTGGTTGGATATATAGGATGGACGACATGTTTTCAACATACTGCTAATGTACAGAAGGTAGGTATTAGCTACTCATGATATGAAATCCTACCCTTCGAGGAGGTTGTAGGGTAACTATGCATGTCCAGTATAGTGACCAAGGCAATATAGTCACTTCTAAAAATTTATTTGGTTTCCCAATTGTAAAAAATTTAAACATTTATTGTTAATTAAATTGTAATAAAATATCTATTATATAATAAATCATTTAAAATAATTATTCCAGTGCTCCATAAAATTGATTCTACGAAATTCCAAAATCACTAAAATGATTTCAAATTTAATCACATATTTTATGTAGATTATTTTTCACCATTTCACAATATTTATTAGACTCAAAATTAGCAATATAAATTCACAGAAAAATATTAAAATTATTTCATGGATTTAATTAAATTCAAAAATTGATTAAAAAATTAAAATCAAAAGTAAATCCATTTAAAAATCAATGCCCACATTAAATATTAGATAAATAAATCCATTATTTAAAAAAATTGTATATTTAATATTAACATAATTAATGAATATAACCATGAAAAGATATCTTTATCTAGTTATTCAGTTCTGTTCCAAATTGGAAATTCCAAAAAAGATAACAAATTTCTTATTATTTTAATTAATTTTATGTATTCTCATATAATAATAAAATTTTATTTTTAAAAAATCATCTCACATAGAAGGAATTGTTTGATACCTATTGATAACAGTTTACAACACTTATCAATTATAATATATTGATATATATTCTTCCAGAACTACATTTATGATGGCTGGGAATTGAAATATTGACTAGAGAGTAATGTCAAGAACTATATTACTCGAGAAGAAAATCAGTTCTACCTGATCGTAATATTCTAGAAATTAAAGAGGTATGGGAAACCATATATTAAAATGTTCTTCACATCTCCATATTTTTTAGTAATAATATTTTAAAATAACTTATGATCATTAACAAACTCTAAAGAAAACATTGATTATAACTTATTAATAGTATACTCTTATATATAAATATAGTGATATGTATTTCGATGATTTATGAAATTTTCTACAAATTGACCAGTAACATGTTCTCAATAATTGATAATCCAAATGGAATTTAGCAGAAACTATTTCAATTGATTTGAAAATTTCATGTTAAAAATTTATCAAAGAAAGGTTATTCATGGAAATCGATGATAGGAAACTATTAATCTACACCATCATTCCACTAGATGATAACAATATATTTCTATTATTACTAATCCTCAGATAGTTTTTGTTTAAAATAAAATGGAAAATAATTAATCAGAATCTAAATTCATTAAAATGGGAGCTCCCAAGTATGAAATCATTAATTTATTTTTTTAAACCTTTCTATATTTAAATTAGTTATTTCTTTCACTCAAATGATTTATTGGACAGATAAATAGTGATAATTGATGAATTATCTTTATAACTACACGAAATATAACAATTTACATGAATCTCAAAAGAATATTTGTTTAATAACTACCTACCATCAAGAAAGATCTGTTAAATTTATTGCGATGGATGGTACACTCCTATGAGGACAATCATTATGCGTGATTTATCGAGGTAGAATTAGTTCTGGAATCTATTTCCCAAATACACTAACATTCCATCGAGATAAGAAATACCCTTACTAATGATCACAATATTATAATATTTTAGTATAATTGTAGATTTTGGAATTTCCATATGCCCCAGTTCCAAAGGTTTCTCTGTATGATTTTTAGATAAAAAAACCTTATTTGAGTAACTCCACATCTTTATTTATTCTCATAAAATTAAAAAAATATAATGACATGAAATATGAAATATTTTTATTACATTTTTTTATCCTTATTATGATAAATTTTCAGATTATAAGAAGATACATTATTTTATAAAAACAATATAGTTTTCTCAAAATTAGTTGGAACCAAATAATTTTCATGGAAATCCATTCTAAAGATAAAATTTTATGTAAAAATTTTATATGAAATCGACTTACCATTAATAATTCAGATGAAATATGTGGAATAAAGAAAATAATAGACTCTACATAATTTTCCAACAATTTTGATTTAAGCATCATTTGAAACTTCTTGAATCACGATAATTTCATTGTAACTGACTACAAATTTAAACTATATAGACACTCACCTAACTCTAAAATATCTATTTCTTATATAAGATAAGATTAATGTGGAATCATCTTGGGAAGTAAATATAGTTCGAAAAATGTTTAGTATTACTAATGTATCCCAATATTGTATCTATTCACTGAGTAATGGTGATCTAGTATATTATACATGTGATTATTCATTCTAATATATTAGTAATATAACGATTTTTAATCCAACTATCCTTCTAGAAACTTATTATCTATGTTCTTCGACAAATTTACATTCATATTTTCTAAATGAGACCATTGGTTCTAAAAAGGGGTCACTAGTACTTCCAATTTGAGATATTATATACTAAAATATAAGAAACATGGTCTTGATCATTATAATATAAGGTCATATTATTCCTCTTTGATCTCAGATATGATAATTCTTGATTAATCACGTCCGGAAGAAGTAGCTTATGCCATAATTATTCCTATAGATTTGGTGAATACTATTCTTAGGTCTAGGTTATCTTCATGTGTTTTAGGAAATTTGGTCTCATCTATCAAATTAACGGTCCTTCATCATGGAAAATATGAGTACATATTTTCAGGCCCTTCCTTACAGATGGTCTCTCGATATTGTAGAACATTATATAAAGACTACTAATTACACTGACACATATTTTGTATGGTGCACATCCCAACACCATCTACCAGTTACATTTGTTAATAATTACCTCAAAATTTCTTGTAAAAAAATTTCACATAATCACTAAAGAAATTTATTGATCTATTTTATAATGGATTCTATGGTTGATAACTGAGAAAATGTGTCAATGGTTAGATCTAGTTAAATTATTGGTGAATTTTTTTGTTGTTGGAAGGCTCGTATGATTTTTAATTGAGGAATCATGGGTTGATAAATTTTCTTAAATTAGTAAAGACCTATATAATACCAAATAATAAATCTGAGATATGATATGCTGCAACCATTGAATAATATATTATGAATTCCAAATCAATGATCCCTATAATCATAAGATTTAGACAATATGACTTCAATTGATTTTCTAAATATTAAAAAAGTCTTGAAATATTGAATATAATAGAAGTTTATTATTATGGAATAGGAAATATGATGGATCATTGATATGATACTGACAAACATTTGTTCGAAAAAATCAATATGTTTTTAGTGGAAATCAATAAACAGTTTAATAGAAAACACACTAAATTGAAAAAACCCGTCACTTATCTGGGAACAACTATAACTAATCCCCAACAAGTATTAAAATGTCTATGAGTTATACCATGCACATAGTGTGTAATCACAATAACCCTTAGAAAGTCTACAGTGACCAAGAGTTTCAAAATAAAATATCTTATTGTTAATCTTTAAAGTATGAAGCTAAAATTGATGAAAAATCTATATAATATAAAATGGTGAAGAAAAAATTACTTCATTGACTGTATATACTTCTAAGGATGATAAGAAAAAAGAATGGAATTTATATCTCTAAAACATCTACTGAATAATAACCATGTAGTTTTTCCGGATAAAATAATGAATTTCCATAGTTTTCTAAAAAGTAAAAAAATTATATAACAAGAGAAGATATTTCAAAAGACACATCAACAAGTATAAGTAGCATGCTAAAACTCTAATGAATAATGTTTCTATGAATGAAATATTCTTGGAGATTTAAAGACTAATTTTCTATAGAATAATGATTATAAAAAGTACAAAAAAATACAAAAGATTTTTCGATATATGAAGATTTCTATGAAAGCTATGAAGTCTACTTGGAGTTCTTCGGAAGATCCTAGTGTATTAATATACTTAAAATCACAAGGTGAATGTCTTAATCAAGAGGATATCATATTATTTATGGAACATTTAGATAAGATAAATTCTTATTATTCTTCCTAGAATGAGTTTGAATCAGAATATTAATATTTCTCATATGGAGATTTAAATGAATAATTTAACTTGATGAAAACTTATTATGAATGATTCAAAAAGAAAAAATAAATCCCTTATAAAGTATTAAAATAAAATTATTAATGAAAATAAAGTTCTAAAATAATAAATTTTAGATTTTATGAATCAATTATATATGTATACTAAATCATGAACTGATTAAATTAGAAAAATATAGAGCCTACAAAAGAAGGATAAAAAATTCAATGATGTTTCAACTGTTTTTAATAAATGGAAATGTCACTTAAATAGAATTATTTGTAAAATAAAAGTTAAAACGGAAAAAATAAGAATAGGATGTCAAGATGAAATTCCCAAACATTACAATAACTATTGTCTACATTGATTTTATAACATTTCCCATTCTAATGTTAATAGTTTCCATTGTGGAGAAATATGAAATAAATAAAACATTAATAATATGAAAAATACCTAAATTTGTGGAATTGAAAATGTTTTTCTTGCAGAAAAATTCAACGCATGTTTCTAGATTTTCTATTGAACCACGTGAATTTCAATGAAAAATGTTATATCTATAGTGGTTTTTTAAGACATTCTAGTATGGAATTTTATAACATCCACAAACAATACAAGATATATGGTGGTTAGTTAATATTTGGTGAAAATGAAAAAGAAATAATTGTTGGCATTATATTAGTTCGAAATCCACAATCTATCCACATCAAGAGAGTTATTTTTATGAATTCTTAACAAAAAACACAATTTTGTGGTACTAAACATTTTGATTATGGTTACTCCATTGATTTTTTAATAATGTATGTTAATTTATTGATGAATATTATTTTAGTTATAAAGATCCATGAAGATATATATTCTATAAACATGATCATAATTTGTTTTTTACTAAAAAATGTATTTTATTTGAATGATATAATTTATGATAAATGGACTTGTCATAGAATTCATGGATACCATATTTTACACTCTTGAGAAAAATATCCATGGTAAATTTTATTTTTGAATTTTCAGAACATAACATGGATAAAAATGAACTTTTATGATACATTTCATAATGGAATGAAACAAGAATAATATTATAATCTAATTAATGTGGTCACTATATATAGGCATCTAGATCGTATCCATTTTGATATATTTTGACCCACTTGAACTTAAAGTATTAAATTTAAATATTTTGTTATATTGATTATTATTAATGATTTATGTGGATTTACTTTTTATTTCTTATAGATGAAGATTGTACAGTTTCATTTAATGTATATATGCTTATAAAAAATTAATAATATACCAAAATTATGACTTCTAAAATTGATCTTTGAGGTGAATTTGAAAATCAGGAATTTATTGTATATTTCACAAAAAAAAATTAAAAATACATTTTGGAACATGAAACACCTCAATATAATGGTTTCATTGAAAGTAGGAATATGAGTTTGCTTGAAATTTCTAGAACCATGTTATGGGAATATAACATTCCCATTCATTTTTTTGGATAAATCTATTAACACAACATGTTATTTAATTATTAGTGTTATAATAAGGCTCATCTTAATGAAAAAATCCTATGAGATATGAAAAAATATAAAACCAAATGTGGGATACATTTAATTAATTGTATGGAAAGTTAACATATTAAACACCATGGATTATCTCGGTATGTTTGATCTAAAATAAGGTGAATTTTTTTACTAGGTTATTCAACTAAATCCAAATCCTATTGATTTTTAAACAAATGTTCAATGCTTTTTTATGAATCAACCCATCAATTGTTTGATGAAAGTGATCATTTTTATCATAAAATGACTCCAATTGATGTTTTGAATGATTCAAACAAGGACTTGAGACTAGATCAGCTCTAAACAGTAACAAGGAATATGATTTGGATATTTATTATATTAAAAAAATGATTTAAAATTTGAATCTATTGAATTACAAATTATGTTTCCTATATTACCCTGAAATCTCTATGGCCAATCAAAAGAAATTTTTATAGGATTCTTAGAATAGTGAGTTATAAATAGAAGAAATATTGGGAACCAGGTATAATTCACTACATTTGGAACCCAACAAGAGAGAAAAAAATTTAGGAACCATTAGAAAATGAAATCTATTTTTTATCTATGTATGAAGAGTTTCCATAGTTCTAAAGGAATAATGTATAAGAATTAGTTGATAAAACCAATGATTATCCTATTATTGAAAAAATATGTATTTAGAAAAAATAGATGACCATTTTTTAATCTCTAGAAATAAATCAAGATAGATGGAATGTGTTATAATAAATAAGCAATAGTTTTTGAACATTTCTTTTCTCCTATTTATATATTTGAGGAAATTATAATTTTATTTGACTATGCATAATAAAATAATTTTATTTTATATAAGATCGATGTTAAATATTATTTTATAAATGTGTTTTTATTTTAGTAAGTTAATGTTGATAAATATCATAATTTGGAAGTCCTTCACTTTCAAAGTTATGTATTAAAACATACCAAAGATATATATAGAATTAAAGAAGAACATAGAGAATTGTATAAAAGACTATGATTATTTTTTATCAAATTAATTTTTACACACATGGTCTTTGGTGCACAAGGAACATGAACACATGGATGATACTATCTCTAAATATGAGGCTAACCCACTTCGAGGAACAAACCTTTTTCCAACTATGATTTGGTGTCTCTATTGCATGAAAGGGTAGTGCAATGAATACATACGTACAATAAATCTAAACTAAAGAATGTTCATTGATTTTATCAAGACCTAGTGAACGTCATGGTGTGTTTGCGTGAAATATATAGGTTATGACAAATAAATATTTCTCTAAAATCTCAAAACATTAATGCATGACGATGAGTTTCGCACAAGTGTTGTTTTGATATACAAGTAGGGTTTTGAGAATCTACTTTGATTGATCAATAAATTAATGTGAATTAATTAGGGACAAAAGTGAAAGAAGATTATCATGTTTTTTAAGACAAATAAAAAAATTGAAATATATTAAAGAACCCTTAAAATCAACAAACTATAGAGGATATATCCTATGGCACTAAACTAGTGAGATTGTTTAAATTATTCCAACAGACGTAATGTGATATCCAAAAAATCATGTAAATTTAGTGTCACTTTCATTGAGTGGCGATGTCAAAAATTTTGTATTCCACAACTAGTAATGATTTTTGGATTTAGGCAAAACAGACACACTATCGGCATATTCCCCTTAGACTATCCATTTTTGGTGAACCACATAAAATTATTCTGTGCTCACATTTCTTGTGATTGTTTTATTTCTTCTCATTCCCAAAAAATATGTTTAATAAGTTCCTACCAATTAAAGATCAAGATACATCACATTAAAAGAAATTTTTGACACCCTAATTCATCCTTTCCCTCATAGGGTATTCTTGGGTCCTACACATGATATCATAGCCCATAGGTTTCTTGAGTAAATCTGCACTCTATTATTTTTAAGGATAATTCAGTTGGTGTGAGAGGAGACCCTATATTTGATGGAAGGAACATCCAGATTTTGAATAATAGGATGAGAACTCATCTAAGATCCATTATAATGGATGTTATTTTTTCCACATCACATTGTAGTTGGGTTACTGATGAAATATGACATTCTATTACTAAAAAATATAGAAATTTTTTTGATGAAGATAATAAAGCACATAGTTCAATTTCAACAACTTTTTTTAATGAAATCAATCTGAATGTGATGAATTTCTCTTTATCAGTGAATATATGGGAAAACTGTAAAATATATATTAAAATGAAAAAAATAGGGTGGAAAAACTCCATGTTTTTATAAATATGTTTAGAAATTTTAAAATTCATCTTGATAAAAATGAGGATACATTTTCAAATTAAATTACTACTGTATTTGTATCAATTCATTTTCAGGGAGGTAAAATAAAATACATTGACATTGTAAAAAAATTAGAAGGCGTCTTCCTCTCTAAAATCCAAAAGTGTCAGCCCTTAAAATAGGTACCTATTTAAACAGTCTCTGAATTATCAGTTTAAGAATATAGTGTCTCATGCTATTAGAATCGAACCAGATGATGTAATAACATGAGTTGACAAGGATGTTTAATTCAAGTCTATGAAAAAACATGTCATTTACAGATATAATATGAATGATTATAATGAGAAATTTATACTTATTTTTCCCTTTTCCAATAAATTCAAGTGAGTAAAAAAGGAAATTTGATGGAAAGAAACCTATGGCTTATTTTTTATGTTTGAGTTTTTCACATTTCATTAGAGTCCTCTAAGATGTTTTATGGTGAATAAAGTTAATCTGTAAACATATATAAATGTCCTAAAATGTTATAAAAATGGAGACTTTGAATATAATAAAAAATACATGGAATGTATTTTTTCATTAATTGAGAATATGATGTTATTAGTTTTTTGAGGATGAAGAACCAGAGATTAAATCTTGAACCTAAGAGTCCATGATAGCTACATTTGAAAAGTTAGAACCAAAAAAAGATAAATAAATAGGTAATCGGTTGATTGCTAATGTTGAGCTCCTACTAGATCTTTGCAATGCTCTTGTTATATATGACAATCAATGAAATAAAAATAAAAAGATGAGAGCATTTCTAAAATAATCTTTTAAATATGTTTATCTTCATGAATCTTAAATTTATCATCTATAAGAAGTACTAAAATAAAATTAAACATCTATTTATTTATTAGGATATTTAATTGAATTGAATATCATGATAAAATTATAGGAAAATGATATCAATTACCTTAAATCTAGACTAGAGGATATGTCTATGATAATTGAATATCTTGAAGAAGATGATGATACTCTATGGAGTGTACTATAAAGTGAATCAAATTCATCGGAAATAATAAATAATATATAGTTTGGAAGATTCATTGATTTTGAGATATTAAAGAGAGATGTGAATGGTTTTTAATGGGTAAATGAGTATTTCAATGACCTAAGATCCAATTTCTTGAAAAAAAAAATTATTTTGAAGAGGCAATGAGTTATTTTAATGGGTGAGTTCTAGTATGTCAAAAAAGGAGAATGGTATTGTATCATTCATCTATGGGAACAAAATTTTTGTGGATATTTTTTTTTAAAATCTATTTATATCTCTAAAGCTATTGATTGTGGGAAGATTAAATATGGGAATGTTAAAAATAGAACTCATAGGATGATTAAAACATCACAACCTAATGGGGTTTCTATTAAAAACAAAATTTTCACTTTTAAGAACAATATCAGAATGATGAACCAATTCTGATGGAAAATAGATGTGAAAAGGACTTCATGTAACGCCCCGACCCTAGTTGCCTAGAGTCGGTGCATTACTTCTTAACATTGGCATGATCACAAGAAAGATCAAATCTCGAAAGACCGATTGGTTTAGTAGCCTTGGAAACACTAGATATATTCATAAGTTTTACATTACATCATAAAATGAAAAACTACTACAACAACATAATGTTTCCACAGTCCACACTATAATCCCCTCATAATATCCCTGCAGGTCATTCATAATTTACTTCTTCACTTCCTGGGAAAAATAAAACATAGAAAAGGGGTGAGCTCAAATGCCCAGTAAGGATAACAATATAGCGGAAACTTTCATAAATAAGAATAAACATTTAAGGCAATGTATAACTAAAACAAAAGCCTTTTAAACTTGAACTTTTAACATAGTATGGCATAAATAAAATTAGATAATTCCATTTACTTATTCACATGGATATTCTACTAATCGAATAATAACATGAAAAATCAATAACCACTTTCATAATGTTGGAATGCATAATGCTAAACTTTAATTACTTTTCAAGGCCTCGTCCCAAGACCTTGGGGCTAACTGTAACCGGAACCCAACCCGGAGTGCCTTTAATAACCGGACACCAACCCGGAGTGCCTCTAATAACCGGACACCAACCCGGAGTGCCTCTAATAACCGGACACCAACCCGGAGGGCTTACTTTTACCAGTCCCTAACCTGGAGGGCTTACTTTAACCAGTCCCCAACCTGGAACATACTTGTCCAACACATTCATATGAAGTAAAGATTGAAATATAACATAAACATTCTTATTGGAACTAGCATACGAAATGTCAATACTTTCACCATAAACTATGAATGGTATAAAAATAGCACATCCACAGTCAAACATATCACAAAACCTTCAAAACAATATAGAAGTTTTGTATCATAATAAATCAACTTCAAATAATCTTAAAACCCATCAAAGGATGTTGACATAAATGAAATCAAAATTCTTTTTAAAGAAATATCTCCTTTTATTTTGAAATCATTTAAGATCCATATAAAATCAAACATTTTATTTGAAAATAATCTTATAAGCTTTTAAGGGAAGCTTTGACGATTTTATAACGGCGGAAAATAACCGCACCCGCCGTATAAGTTAAAAAAACATTCTTATCTTAATTCTATCGAAAAGGTTAAAAAGCACCTTGTTTGGAAAACGATGGAAAGATTCCCTTATAAACCTCTTATAAAAATTCAAACAAGGGTATAAATGACTATAACCCATATTCTTTTAAATATTAAAAATGTTTTTAAATACATTTTGAAGAGACATGGATGAGGATGATAACGAGATCCCAGTAGATTATTATGTATAAACAACCTCGGATAATGAAGAGATTGTGAAATAACCCTTACCAGTTTGGTAACTTATGAAACATACAACCCATGAAAGAGGTATCATACAATGAATATGTAAGTACACATAAATTAGAGTGTATTACACAAATAATATAATTATGGGCAGTACATACACCACACAAAAGGTAATGGTGGCAATATGGCATGAATCTCACGGGAATAAGGAGTGAGATGAAAACCCCTTACCACGTTAATCAACTGAGTCGTATGGAAAAAAGTTAATAACCACCAAATTATTTACAGAATAACATGAATATGATAATATATATCAAATGCCAGTACACAATACACCACTTTCAATAATTTAGTGGCGAATAATGGAAATCTCACGGAATTGAATGTGAGATAAGAAAATCCCTTACCTTGTACTTTTCCTTGGTTGGGGTAGGTTAACCTCCTGTATAATGGTTAAATAATTGTTATTAAATTATACAAGAATCATATACATTAATATGATATCATATATGTTCTTTTAACATTGCTTTATTAATAATATCTTAGTATTATCGTCGTTTCGGGTGATAATCGATTCGTTCTTCTTAAATGTTTGGTTACGTAAGACATGTTTGTAATGGATAGATTATATCTTATTCATAATCAGAATGATATTAACATTATTTTTAACCCTAAAATGAGAATAAGACTTGAATGGATACGATGGAGGATGGATCTCACCGCGTTCGTGGAGACGGTAGTCCGTACGTACGCACGAACGCTACTTCCATTTAATTTTTATTTTAAAAGAATTGAATCCAAATGATACATAGGTATATTACTATTCCAGTATAATATAATATTTTATATATGTTACTTAAGTTCATTAACACCATCCTTTATATGTTCCATGTGTGGTATGAACGAGTCATATCATTTTAAGGGGGCGGTAGTCCGCACTTCCTCAAATGAAATTATCGTATGTATATACAACATGAAATGAATAATGGTATGAAATAAAATGGAATTACATAAGCTTATATATAAAATATATATCATTAATATCATATTTAATTATAGTGCCATCATAATGGCCACCATGAGAGGCAGTAAGATGTATTTGAACAATCATCGTTTCGTGAGGCGTTAGTTTGCCATCCACAGAAACATTATGTTCATTCATCCATTAGATGGAGTTGTGTGTATGTGTAGTTTGAATCCTTCTTATAACAACATCCTAGTATATTGAGGATACTGGTGTTGTTACAAAAGAAAGGAAATAAAAAGAGTTTGGGGGGGTTGGAGAAGCAAAATAAATGAAAATAATTTAAGAGAAATCGTTACCTTTAATTTAGGTAACTCACTTTGGTTAGAACCAAAGGACTTCTTGAAATGCTTTCTGCCTAAGGGGAAGCTTCAAGGAGGAGGAGAGGGATGTGGGGAGCTTAGTTGGGCAGAGTTTGGACGAGCCAAGTGGCTGGAGAGGTGTGAGGAATGAGTAGAAGTGGTCTCCTTTTATAAGGGAGAAGAGGGGCTCTTTAGGAAAGAGTGAAAGTATTACTTTATAATATAATTATATTCGGTTTATAATGGTCCAAAAATCATTGAGGTCGAAGATAAGATGACTCCTATTCTAAATAACATCAACCAATAAGAATTGGACAGGTTTTAGATAATATTTTAATCATTATAATCTTATTTATTTAAATGATTTATTAAAGAGGTAAACATTGCATCATTATTGTGTCATTAATAATTTAAATTATTTGATGTCTAAAAATTATAAATAAAATATCATTATGTAGGAAATATTTTTAGATTTTTAATGAATATTTATAATCGAAAATCCAACATGTATAACCCTATGTAAAAATTGTTCTTCTAAAAGATGTAAGTTTATGCCATTTTTATTTTTATTTTAACTTTATTAATATAAAGTGTCCCTACCACATACAAGTGGATCCAAGGGGTCCCCAAATTGACCCAAGGATGCTCATGGTCGGGTATGTGTCCACCAATAAGGTTAGGACACGTTTTAGGTTAATTTTGTATTATTATAATATTATTTTTTTAACCCTTATTTACCGGATTTACCCTTAACCATGGTAAATAAAATATTTACCACAGTAATTATTCAAAATGTCTAAAAATAAAAGTTACCTATTTACACAATTTGGACATCCTGATTCCAAATATGGAATCCATTTTTCTAAATTCAAAACACAGAAGTGGCAGAAATTATTTTAAAATTAATTCCCGCTGTCAAAACAAAAAGCGTGTTTTTAAGAGATAATAACTATCAAAAGATTGACACTTGTTTATGTTCGGTTTAATTGTAAAATTATGTCCAATGACCAACATTATATTAAATAGTAAAAATATATTCTAAATATACTTTAAAACCACTCAAATTCAAAATTTATTACTATTAATTATTTTGATTAAAAAAGTTGTTTTTAATTAAAATTTAGTAATTTTCACTATTCATCAAAATATGAAAGTTATCCGAAATGTACCAAAATTTCACCTTAGGCTAAATTCGATATTCCAAATCCAAAAATGAAGTCCATTTTCAAATATAAAATATATATATATTTTCAAAAAGTAGGTATTACTATTTATAACGGCTAGTTTGATTGGTTATGGTGTGTTAGAACTCGGTGTTGCGTACAACACACGCTATCACATTATTCAAAGGGAAACGTACCGTGGAAGCTTGGGGTGTTTCATTTTAAATTTTTGATGTCCCCATTTAGTCAAAAGGTTTAAAATATTGTATTTAAAAAGGTTTCACTATTAGAAGTTGATAAAAGTGAAATACTGAAAATGAATCTGTTCTTGCATTATGACTAAGAAACTCATAATAGGGATTCTAAAATTATAAGGATTATATAAAGTTTAAAATTTAGTTAATACTATTCATGACCTCTTTTAATGGCTTTTTTTTTGGTAATTCATGGTGCAATTGAACTCAGTGTTGCGTGTAGTGCAAGTTATTGAATTATTTTGAAGAAATAACACACTATGAAATCTTGGGGTGTTACATTCTCCCCTCCTTCAATAAATTGTGTCCTCGCAATTTGAAATTGTTCTTCAAAAATAAAAGGTTGAAAGTAGAAAATATTTTTGTGGGAAAACCCACATCGGAAATTGGGTTACTAAAATTTAGTCTTAATATGAGGAAAAGAGAAATCAAAGGGTCACCACCAAATTATGATCTCGATTAGGAGAACATTGGTGGAAATTAGAGACATATAATCGGAGGAAAAACGTAAATATTTATAGGTAGTGATTGAGGTCATCAATCACAAACAAGTGTATAATTGAGGTCCTTAAATTCATCAATCTATGATGATTTGAAATACCATCGGTTCAACAAAACATAGGGTATTAGGATAACACATTTTTGACGTTTCAAAATATCTTAGTTGAAATCCCACATCGAAAAATGAATTAATGAGGCCTCTATTTAAAATAAAGAGTGGAAAGTATGAAGATTACCGAAAATAACACATACTAGGGTTCCATGTAAGAAAATATGGATATGGAAGAAAAATCTAGCCATCAATTATCTGATGGAGAGTGGTAGAGAACATGGATATGAAAAGGCCAACAATCCCAAAGCCATAAATTAGTGATGATTTAAGGTACCATCTAGGACAACATTTTTGTTCTAAGTTCCTTTTATTAATGATGAGGAATTTATTTATGATATTGGCTAAGATCATAAGGAGATATACTTAGTTTATAATTAGAGTTTTATCCATTAATAAATTTCTACCAAAACTCATCATTCACTCGTAAAAAAAGTTCTATTTATACTATTCATAGAGGGTTCCAAAATAAATGAATTTATAATTCATCTACCAGATCTTTTAAAAAACTACTTTATTTAATCCAGGACATCTCGTGGGATAGTGGTAGGTGATACACCCTTGTCGCCCTTTGGTTGCGGGTTCAAGTCTCGCAGCCTTGCCGGACGCGACGGGTTGCCGCCCGACCTCCGGGTTGTCCTTTTATGGCAATCCAAAATAATCCAAACTAGAACTATCCAAAATACTTCTGTCCAAACTCACAGTCCAACATTCATAAGGAAGGTAAACATAATATAGATCCTTTTTACCCCGTAATAGCATATGAATACCTTCATCATGTATTACCATATTCCTTATTGATTACATTCATGCTCCCATATTCCATATAGAATGCTGGATATACTTCATTAATCCAAAAATGTTTTAAACCCCAACAATGATGGAATATACAAATCATTAATCAGTTCAAAGGGAGTCAAGAATATCCAATATAATTTATCCAAAGCAATCACATATTATTCCAAAATCACTACCTCAGTATCAGAACTATATTATGATTTATCATTCTCTCAACCATATATTTTCCAAAAATTTATCCTGCTATTGAGTCACTTTTCCTTGTTCCACACAATCTCAAGTCCTTAATGAAATAGTACTGCGGTACAATCCTTATATACTCCATAATTATTATAACAAGTACATTGTTGATACAACACTCAATTGACATAATCAACATAAGAACTCTAATCATTCCTCTTCATCTGTGGTAGTATCATAACTTCATTATTATCCAATAGCATCATTTGCGGCATAGTCTGATGACTGGGACATAGGTTCGCGTAGTGTCCAAACTCCTTGCAAATGGAGCATTGTACATTTAAAACCATTTTCTTACCCTTGCAGTCACGTACTTTGTGCCCTTTTCCTCCACACTTATAACAAACTCCCATTCCTTTCAGGCAAGTTCCAGGGTGTTTCTTTCCACAGTTACCACATATGGGAAAATTCTTCTTTTCCCTTTTCCCTTTATCCATATTTCTCTCTTCCATCCTTTTCATCTCTTGATTCCCTTCAAAGCCATAGGACTCAGTAAACTCTTTACTTATCTTATCAACACATGATATTATTTCTTCATATGATGATAATACATGGGAGACTATTTCTCTTATAAATTCTAGCTTAAGACCATGAAAGATATGATCCTTCCTTCTCTTTGAATCATGTGTATTTCTGGAGTTCTCATTCCTTCTACTGGGCGCCATTTCTAAAAAATGGCATAAACTAGATCAGTTTATGAATCAAAATACATAATCCCATACTTATAAAACACTTAACATAAATTGAACTATTTATGGATATAATCCATAATCATAAAAATGTTTTCTTTGAGGAAGTATATACTCATAAACCCTTCATAATAATTTTTAAAGAAAATTAGAGTTATCCTAAGCATATCCCCCGGGAGTGTCGTAACCAAGAGTGCAGCAAGGCCCGTTGTCGTGCACCAGTTCCCGTTCGAGTCTAGATCAAAGCGGTGTTTTCGGGTTTTACCCCTAGGTACATCTGTACCAGAGCCGCCTCTACCTGCTCATATCCAGACAGGGATGTATTGCTCGGAAAACTCAAAAAATATCTACAATACCAAAAATCTAGGAAGTTCTTCTATACTAATCCTCAAAGTTCATCTTAGGTCTACGTGCTCTAATCAGAGTTTATCTAAATCTAGTTTCCAAGGTTTGTACTAAACTTCCTCTGATACCAACTGTAACGCCCCGACCCTAGTTGCCTAGAGTCGGTGCATTACTTCGTAACATTGGCATGATCACAAGAAAGATCAAATCTCGAAAGACCGATTGGTTTAGTAGCCTTGGAAACACTAGATATATTCATAAGTTTTACATTACATCATAAAATGAAAAACTACTACAACAACATAATGTTTCCACAGTCCACACTATAATCCCCTCATAATATCCCTGCAGGTCATTCATAATTTACTTCTTCACTTCCTAGGAAAAATAAAACATAGAAAAGGGGTGAGCTCAAATGCCCAGTAAGGATAACAATATAGCGGAAACTTTCATAAATAAGAATAAACATTTAAGGCAATGTATAACTAAAACAAAAGCCTTTTAAACTTGAACTTTTAACATAGTATGGCATAAATAAAATTAGATAATGCCATTTACTTATTCACATGGATATTCTACTAATCGAATAATCACATGCAAAATCAATAACCACTTTCATAATTTTGGAATGCATAATTCTAAACTTTAATTACTTTTCAAGGCCTCGTCCCAAGACCTTGGGGCTAACTGTAACCGGAACCCAACCCGGAGTGCCTCTAATAACCGGACACCAACCCGGAGTGCCTCTAATAACCGGACACCAACCCGAAGTGCCTCTAATAACCGGACACCAACCCGGAGTGCCTCTAATAACCGGACACCAACCCGGAGGGCTTACTTTTACCAGTCCCTAACCTGGAGGGCTTACTTTAACCAGTCCCCAACCTGGAACATACTTTTCCAACACATTCATATGAAGTAAAGATTGAAATATAACATAAACATTCTTATTGGAACTAGCATACGAAATGTAAATACTTTCACCATAAACTATGAATGGTATAAAAATAGCACATCCACAGTCAAACATATCACAAAACCTTCAAAACAATATAGAAGTTTTGTATCATAATAAATCAACTTCAAATAATCTTAAAACCCATCAAAGGATGTTGACATAGATGAAATCAATATTCTTTTTAAAGAAATATCTCCTTTTATTTTGAAATCATTTAAGATCCATATAAAATCAAACATTTTATTTGAAAATAATCTTATAAGCTTTTAAGGGAAGCTTTGACGGTTTTATAACGGCGGAAAATAACTGCACCCGCCGTATAAGTTAAAAAAAACAGTCTTATCTTAATTCTATCGAAAAGGTTAAAAAGCACCTTGTTTGGAAAACGACGGAAAGATTCCCTTATAAACCTCTTATAAAAAGTCAAACAAGTGTATAAATGACTTTAACCCATATTCTTTTAAATATTAAAAATGTTTTGAAATACATTTTGAAGAGACATGGATGTGGATGATAACGAGATCCCAATAGATTATTATGTATAAACAACCTCGGATAATGAAGAGATTGTGAAATAACCCTTACCAGTTTGGTAACATATGAAACATACAACCCATGAAAGAGGTATCATACAATGAATATGTAAGTACACATAAATTAGAGTGTATTACATAAAGAATATAATTATGGGCAGTACATACACCACACAAAAGTTAATGGTGGCAATATGGCATGAATCTCACGGGAATAAGGATTGAGATGAAAACCCCTTACCACGTTAATCAACTGAGTCGTATGGACAAAAGTTAATAACCACCAAATTATTTACATAATAACATGAATATGATAATATATATCAAATTCCAGTACACAATACACCACTTTCAATAATTTAGTGGCGAATAATGGAAATCTCACGGAATTGAATGTGAGATAAGAAAATCCCTTACCTTGTACTTTTCCTTGGTTGGGGTAGGTTAACCTCCTGTATAATGGTGAAATAATTGTTATTAAATTATACAAGAATCATATACATTAATATGATATCATATATGTTCTTTTAACATTGCTTTATTAATAATATCTTAGTATTATCGTCGTTTCGGGTGATAATCGATTTGTTCTTCTTAAATGTTTGGTTACGTAAGACATGTTTGTAATGGATAGATTATATCTTATTCATAATCAGAATGATATTAACATTATTTTTAACCCTAAAATGAGAATAATACTTGAATGGATACGATGGAGGATGGATCTCACCGCGTTCGTGGAGACGGTAGTCCGTACGTACGCACGAACGCTACTTCCATTTAATTTTTATTTTAAAAGAATTGAATCCAAATGATACATAGGTATATTACTATTCCAGTATAATATAATATTTTATATATGTTACTTAAGTTCATTAACACCATCCTTTATACGTTCCATGTGTGGTATGAACGAGTCATATCATTTTAAGGGGGCGGTAGTCCGCACTTCCTCAAATGAAATTATCGTATGTATATACAACATGAAATGAATAATGGTATGAAATAAAATGGAATTACAGAAGCTTATATATAAAATATATATCATTAATATCATATTTAATTATAGTTCCATCATAATGGCCACCATGAGAGGCAGTAAGATGTATTTGAACAATCATCGTTTCGTGAGGCGTTAGTTTGCCATCCACAGAAACATTATGTTCATTCATCCATTAGATGGAGTTGTGTGTATGTGTAGTTTGAATCCTTCTTATAACAACATCCTAGTATATTGAGGATACTGGTGTTGTTACAAAAGAAAGGAAATAAAAAGAGTTTGGGGGGTTGGAGAAGCAAAATAAATGAAAATAATTTAAGAGAAATCGTTACCTTTAATTTAGGTAACTCACTTTGGTTAGAACCAAAGGACTTATTGAAATGCTTTCTGCCTAAGGGGAAGCTTTAAGGAGGAGGAGAGGGATGTGGGGAGCTTAGTTGGGCAGAGTTTGGACGAGCCAAGTGGCTTGAGAGGTGTGAGGAATGAGTAGAAGTGGTCTCCTTTTATAAGGGAGAAGAGGGGCTCTTTAGGAAAGAGTGAAAGTATTACTTTATAATATAATTATATTCGGTTTATAATGGTCCAAAAATCATTGAGGTCGAAGATAAGATGACTCATATTCTAAATAACATCAACCAATAAGAATTGGACAGGTTTTAGATAATATTTTAATCATTATAATCTTATTTATTTAAATGATTTATTAATGAGGTAAACATTGCATCATTATTGTGTCATTAATAATTTAAATTATTTGATGTCTAAAAATTATAAATAAAATATCATTATGTAGGAAATATTTTTAGATTTCTAATTAATATTTATAATCGAAAATCCAACTTGTATAACCCTATGTAAAAATTGTTCTTCTAAAAGATGTAAGCTTATGCCATTTTTATTTTTATTTTAACTTTATTAATATAAAGTGTCCCTACCACATACAAGTGGATCCAAGGGGTCCCCAAATTGACCCAAGGATGCTCATGGTCGGGTATGTGTCCACCAATAAGGTTAGGACACGTTTTAGGTTAATTTTGTATTATTATAATATTATTTTTTTTAACCCTTATTTACCGGATTTACCCTTAACCATGGTAAATAAAATATTTACCACAGTAATTATTCAAAATGTCTAAAAATAAAAGTTACCTATTTACAAAATTTGGACATCCTGATTCCAAATATGGAATCCATTTTTCTAAATTCAAAACACAGAAGTGGCAGAAATTAATTTAAAATTAATTCCCGCTGTCAAAACAAAAAGCATGTTTTTAAGAGATAATAACTATCAAAAGATTGACACTTGTTTATGTTCGGTTTAATTGTAAAATTATGTCCAATGACCATCATTATATTAAATTGTAAAAATATATTCTAAATATACTTTAAAACCACTCAAATTCATAATTTATTACTATTAATTATTTTGATTAAAAAAGTTGTTTTTAATTAAAATTTAGTAATTTTCACTATTCATCAAAATATGAAAGTTATCTGAAATGTACCAAAATTTCACCTTAGGCTAAATTCGATATTCCGAATCCAAAAATGAAGTCCATTTTCAAATATAAAATATATATATATTTTCAAAAAGTAGGTATTACTATTTATAACGGCTAGTTTGATTGGTTATGGTGTGTTAGAACTCGGTGTTGCGTACAACACACGCTATCACATTATTCAAAGGGAAACGTACCGTGGAAGCTTGGGGTGTTTCATTTTAAATTTTTGATGTCCCCATTTAGTCAAAAGGTTTAAAATATTGTATTTAAAAAGGTTTCACTATTAGAAGTTGATAAAAGTGAAATACTGAAAATGAATTTGTTCTTGCATTATGACTAAGAAACTCATAATAGGGATTCTAAAATTATAAGGATTATATAAAGTTTAAAATTTAGTTAATACTATTCATGACCTCTTTTAATGGCTTTTTTTGGTAAGTCATGGTGCAATTGAACTCAGTGTTGCGTGTAGTGCATGTTATTGAATTATTTTGAAGAAATAACACACAATGAAATCTTGGGGTGTTACACTTCATTAGCCTCCACTCAATCATGTATTTCAGGGATGGAAAATAATACAATTTAGAAATACAACCTAGAAGAAATATCTCTCAAATCCAAAAATGAATAGTATAACCAAGAATCCTGAAAATGGGTTCATGTTCAATATAATGGGAAATGAATACTTATCAAAAAACAGTAATAAATGGGTTAGTGGAAAAGTATGTTTCTCTAATGATGGTGCTTCGATGATTAAAAATAGTGGATGTATAAAACTGGATAATGAAGAGTTATGGATAACTGAGCTTTATTATATGGATGGTTTGTCTCACAATATCCTATGAGTGAGACAACTATGTGACTTTGGATTTATAGTAATATTCAATCAAAATGGGGTTCACTCTAAAAAGACAGACATTGTATTCGCTGATTAATGTATTCAAAATAGATGGAATCTTATATTAGGTTGATGATAAAGAGAACATTTTCTAATTCACAATGTAACAATGAATCAAATCGTGGAACTTTAGGTTTAGTCACATTAATCAACAAGACATGGAAATGATATCTAATATTAAGGTACTCATGGATATCCCCAATCTGATCATGAATAAGAAAATACTTTTGATGCGTTCATACATGAAAACGTGGTCAAGTATTCATATCCGACAATGAAGAAGATTATATCAAATATTCTTGATCTCATCAACACAGATATATGATGTTCAGTAAATGAGGATAGAATATATGGCGAGAGGTATTTTGTTATTTTTATTTATGATTATATTAGGATGGATTGAGTGATGACTATTCACAGGAAACAAAAAGTGCTTGATTGTATGGAAAATTATCATTGATCATCTAAGAATGATACATGCCATACAATAAAAGTTTTATGATCTTATAGTGGAAGGGAATACACATGTATTTAATTTTAAATTTAACTAGGGAACATGAAATTAAGAATGAGGTGAATATTGTGTAAACCCCATATAAAAATAGAGTTGGAGAGCATAGAAGTTTACAGGTGAACAAAATGGATTGAACTATGATGATTGAGAGTCATATTTCTCTCTTTTTATAGAATAAGGTTTTTAAAGAAGTTCTGTATTCTCAAAATTAATCAATGATTTAAATGTGTCAATCAAAGAAACCATATGAGTTCTGGCATTAGTGGAATCCCTTTTTGATGTATTTTTTTTATTTAAAATGTAAACATTTCATACAATACAATGAAGAAAATAAATGGACGTTTGGTGATTATAGAGATGAAATAATATTCCATGGATATTCAATGAAAGGTAATGCCTATGAATATGTCCATAATAATCAGAAACGAGTTTTTGAATTATTTGATGTTAAGATCATTGAAGACAAATCCACCCAATCCTCAAAAATATCTTATGCTAATATCATAGAAGTTGATGAAGAATGTGCAAATTGAATATATGTTAACGTAGATATAAAGGAATTCATGAAAATCATTTAGAGAATTAAATTTTTGGATTTAGTAAAAGAATCTAAAGATAAATACATGGCTTATGAAACTTCATTAGAACCTCATAGGGAAAATTGAAGACAAAAAAATGATCAATCCAACATCATTGGGGATTGGAAATCCCTCAAAAAAATAAGGAAAAAGAGTAGAGAAGCAAATTATTCCATCCTATCAACTTTGTAACCATCATTGATTGAAGAAGCTATGATGGATGAATCATGGGTTAAATCCATAGATGATTAAATAGATCAGATTAAAAAAAACAAAAATGTTATGTTGTTAAAATACCTGAATATCATAAAGTGATTTGAATGAAGTCTATCTTTAAAAAAATAAATATGCATGAATCCAATCCAATTTCAACTCTGATAGACGAAGGGAAAAACATTAAAATCATAAGGAATGGATTTATATAGGGCCCACCATGTAGGGTATAATAATTTTATGGGTATTATACTTCTCTAAAAAATGGATAGATATCATATTTAAAATTTTCATAGGGGTCTCCATTCAAAGTAAACCTAAGAAACATCATTTGGAAATAGATAAATAAATCATGAGGTATATTCATGGTACACTCTACTCTAGATTATAAATTTTTGTAGGAAGAGACACTAAATTTTAGTTGTTTTCTAAAGATGAATTGTCTTTAGATGTGTTTGATAGAATGTTCTCATGTGGTGGATCATTCTTTACTGGTAAATAAAATTGTTGTCTAGTTGAACAATAATTACGAAATCAATTCTCTTAATATGGATAAAGTGGAGTATATATCAATTACAAAGACATTCTCTCATCTATTATGGGTAAAAGTAACAACTATAAGATATTAGTGACGAGTTGAATCAACCAATGGTGATCCAATGTGACAAAAAGTGTTTGACTAATCTAAAAAAACTACATCATCAATCTTATAATTTTTTTGAGATCACATATCACATAATCAAGGAAAAACGTGAAAACATTTGATTAAGATGGATCATGTTGGAATATATGAACAAGTGGAAGACATTATAACAATGAAACTGGATGCACATGTGTTTTAAATGCATCGTTTGATCCACATTATTCAGCCACCTCCCAGTGCATGAGGAGGTTACGGATGGAACACCCCCCATCTATGATAACTATAACAATCTATATGAATATTTGATGAATTTTTATGGGGGATATAAAATTTATGGGGTGGGGAATTTTGAGCATAGAATGTAAAAATTAGATTCATTAAGATTATTTACAATGGGGAATGGATAAATTCAATATTATAGATTAGAATTCATTTTTATAGAGAAACAGAGAGAAATTATCTTGGACTTCGTTTATAATTCAAAACATAAGAACCCAATTCATGCTTCCCCTTTTTTTTCCCTATGTTTTCCATATTTTTTGGTATAATATTTGGATATTGGATAACGATTTTCTTAGAAATGAATGTTTCATTCATGTTTGAGGGTTAATCTCAATGTTTCTTACAAGTTATGTCTCAATATCTAATCAGCAAAATACTAAAATGGGATGAATCGTGCACAATACATTTTTTTCCATAGAATATTCTAACACATCGAATGGAACATAAAATGTGACTTACGTACAAGAGTAGTTTTGAGTTCATCCCATCAAAATATTGAAAAGTCATTAGATATGTGTGAACATTTAATTTGAGTGATTTTCGCTTACGTTCTAAATGTTACATCAAATTCAAGATTACATACATAGTGGTTGGCATGCAAGAAACATGGGCACAGAGACAATATAGTTTAAAAATATTTATATACAACCATTTAATACATAAATTTCTTCTAAAGATGATTCTATTTCTCTTCCACATGATATAATTTCATGAAGAAAACATATATGTAATAAATATTTTAAGCAGAATCTTCCTTGAGTTTATCAAGATCATGTGAATCTCTAGAAATGGTAACATAAAAATTCAGGGTTTTGAGTAATAAATATGGGATAGAATACCAAAAAATCATTCAAGAAGATGTGTTTCACGCAAGTGTTGTATTGAGCAACTAGAAGATTTTGAGAATCTGGTATATTTGATCAGTTTGTTCAAGTGCATCAATTCAGAAAAATGGTGAAAGAAGTGCCTCATGTTTTTCAATAAAAAAATCAATATCAATCTACTAAAGCATCATTCACATCGATAAAATATGTAAAACAACTCCAATGGCACTGAGTTAGGGGGTTAATGGTCGTGTTCTAAGGAACACATTGAGCTATATGTAAATATTTAATAGGTTGTGTGCCTATCACAGAGGGAATATGTATGAACTTCTTTATTCCATAACTAGTAATGATTAGTGTATTTAGATACTACCAAAAACGTTTTTAATATACAGCTTGGATGAGGAATATTTGGTGATGCTTGTGAAATTGTTGTGTCATATCATTATTTATGATTGTTTTATTTTTACTCATTCCTAACAGTCTAGTTTAAATGTTTCCTATCAATGTGGGGGAAAGAAAAATCACTTTAGCATAAAATATTTACACCCAGAATCACCCCACCCCTATCGATTTATAATTGTGTCCATCAACTTCATCCTAATATATTTTTTACTAAAAATATATCTTGATGATGTTATTTTTGGTTCATAAAATCAAAAAATATGTAAATGTTTTTCAAAACATCTGTAAAAAATTTGAATCAAGTATTATGGATTAGTTAAACTATTTTAGAGGATAACATATTTATTAGAAATATTTTTTAAATGCATTGAATAAATGAAAATAAATTCACCATTTTCATATGTTTTTGTATTTGAAAACAATAATAATGATTGAACTACTATGTTCCACAATGTTATGAAAAATATGGATGAGACTCATAAACTAGTCACCAACAAGTTATTTTGAGGAATCGTTTAATGTTTGTTGCATCTTTCTTCATGTATAGAAAAAATTATGTTTTGAATATGTATTTTTGAAGGATTTACATATAATCCAAATGAATCCCAATTAAATTATCCCAAAAAAATTATGAGATTTAAATGTAACAGTATATCTATCATTTATTTTTCCAAAACCATATGATTTTAATTCAAGGACTTATAAAGATTATAATTTTTCAGGATATTGACTCGATTGGATTATCCCATGAGGAAACTATCATTTTCATGGAACATTTTTGGTATCCGAGTCGATTATGAAACAAAATTCTATAGAATTATCAACTGTTTAATATAATAATATTTTAGTCTGATGTTTTTTATGCATAAGTAATGTGGTTGAAACACACCGAAATTTATTTTGTAATTAATTTTAAATATTTTTCAATAAAAAGTTATAACAAAAGTGCTATAAATATTTTTGAGACATTTAATAAACCATTCTATATCAAATCACATTGATATAAGAAAAAAATTATTAAGAGATTATGAAAAAAATTAGATATCTCTATAGATTTTTTTTAAAAAAAATTAGACATCATTTTTAATAAATAATTGATGGATAATAGATTTAGTTTTATCAAAACATAATTAGGTTTATTTATTTTTGATTTATTTCAATTTTTAATATGCTGTAGATTATTTTTTTAATTCAGTATAAATTTTAATTATTCATGATTTGGAATAACTATTTTAAATGATAGTAAATAAAATAAGACAGATCAACTATTATTTGCAATGATTACTTAGAAAAAAACTACATGACTTTTATATTTCCACTAAATAAAATAATGTGTGTCATCTCTGTGAATGAATTTTTGATAAACATTTGAAATCTCAAATCTCGGATATCCGATCCTTGTTTCCCTATCAATATAATAATCCAAAACCCATATAGATTTGTGAAAACCAAATAAACCAATGGTTCAACTTCTAGAAGAAGTTATTATCAAATGAAATCATGTAACATTTTAATTAGATGAGAAAACTATTTTAGCTTGATGGATGGAATAATCATGACAATTGAAATAGACAAAAATTTTCAGGGGTAGAAACTTTTTTTATTAATAATGAATTGATTTTTTTTTAAAAAAATTAGTTTACAAGTTATATTACATATATGTATTTATTCTTGGTGATAATAGAGACATGGTCACTGTGATAGTGAACTCAAAAAACATTTAGATATCCTCCTTGGTCATGGATGATGTATTTATATTTCCTCATTATGGTAACATAGTCTGCACCATGTCTTTATTATTTATAGATGATGTGGCCACACTAGAAATGATGAAGTCCATGTTCATCACAACGGATGTTGAGAAAAAACTTATCAATTATATTATAATGTTAAATAAAAGATCTTATAATGTTTATTCAATCATAAAACAAACATTATAATGGTGATTTTGAGAAAATTATCAATTAATATGTTAGATTTAATTAATTTTTTACGAAAGGGAATCCCATCAGTCTGGTATTATATATTATGAGATACGTATATCATTTTATTAATAAGATTATGATTTTTATCACTTTTGAAGTTTATTAATAGTAGTGTTTTATAACATAAGTGTTTGTATGTATGATAATATTATAACTCATTTTCATGGACATAAAATGTTGAGTACAAACATCATAACGTGAAGTGTTTTTTATTGTAATTTGTCCTTATGTAATTTTTCACCCATAACCTCTAACGAAAAAGTTGAAGTTGTTCTCACATTGAATCAAGTGGATTCATCAATGTTGATTGTTAATAGTGGATAGGTTGATTAGAAATTTTCTCATATAACTATTTCTGTAAAAATAACATGTAAAAGTGTTTCTATAAGAGATGTTTAGGATGATGAGATTCATGTCAAAAGAAAAATAACAGTCAGGGTTATTTTTCAACCATGAGAGGAAACTACTCCTCATGCTAGTTCAACATCTACTCGTATTCATCCTATTTCTATTCTAGTTTCAATTGATTTATTAATATTATCCTTGGTGTATAAATTATTGATTATTATGGCTCAAGAAAAGACAATCTTTGTATTTCCTAGTGTCCTACCACTTTTGGAAATTTCTCTATTTGGGATGTCAAATTAGTTGATTTCAAAAGAAGAATAATTTTTGGATAAGGTGAATCAACATGTGTTGAAGATTTTCATCTTGAGAGAGAAAACCAAAAAATTGATAATGTTATAGGAATATAAGTAAAACAATAATGATATTATTCTATCCATGATGAGAAAAAAATTCATATGTTCCTAATGTTTTTGCAGATATTTCTGTGAGAGCGCAAGAGAGAAACAATATTTATTTCTGAAGTAAAATCCTAGAAATATCTGAAATGACATTAGGATCATCATGAGTAATATTTCTCCGAGGATGAGGTCAATATACTAAATAATCTAGTTCAATACATATTGGATATATTCTCAACAAAACCCTTTAAGGAAAAAAACTGATAAGGTTTATGTACACAAATGGATAAAAGGTGTGTCTCTGTTGGTTAAAAAATGAATATTTCAATTTTTAATCCAATGTGACCTTATATATAATGAATTTATTAATGAAATACAAATAGATATACTAAATGTTGTCTAAAGGATTCTGATTTTCCCACAGGAATATCTTTATTCAATAGATAATTCTAAAAAAGAGATCACCTACTTATTAAAATAAAAGGTTCTAGAAGTTCAAAATTTTAATATTAGGTGAAAAAGTAAATAATTTCATTATCAATGGTTTTCAATGTATGGACGGGTAATAATTTTTTTATGTTTTAGAAATTAAATTTGAAAATTCCATTACATTATCACAAGAAGTGTAATGCCAGAGTACTCTAAAGAAGATGGAGAAGAAGAGGTTGGTGAACTTATCAAACCCTAGAACAAGAAATTGCATATAGAAGGTAAAGATAATATTTTATTTTATTTTCTTGTAATTGTAGAAGAAAATAAAATTTATGTGATGAAATAAAATTTCATTAGTTTCACCTGGAATAGAGTAGTACAAAATTTCTATGGAAATTTTTCTCATTTGGTCTATAATGGATTCACAGTTCTTTTAAAGTACTTAATAATTAAATGGGTAGAAGAATCAATTATTTTGTTGATGATATATTTCATATTCTAGATGAAAACTTAACAATACTCCAATTTTGAATTACCATGTTTCTATCTCAAAAATACACAAGGTTAGTTTTTACTCCACTAGAATCTACCAATGTAAAAATACCATGTTTCCAAAAAAGTATCTTTACCAATACCTAATAAATAATTTTAGATATCCATTACTCCATCAGAAACTTTTAATTTTAAATAGAACATCATGATACCCTCAACATTCAATAATTCGTTATAAGGATCAATTGTTTTGATCGAGTATGACATAAATGATCTTTACTAACATTGGGAAACATTGTCGGAGAAAGGACTGATGATTATCTGCCTATATCCTCCCTACCATTTGACCAACCAATATCCGTCAAAAAACAACCTGGAAAAAATAATTTCATGTTCTAGAGATGGTAAACATTAATAAATTATGTTCTTGGTTTAATAAGTATTTTACTGTCATTTAAATTGTGTTTAGAAACAATACTTCAATGATTTCATGATTACTTTTCATGTTATTAACGCTTTTATCTAATTGTTTTCATAGTATTAGATAATTTTTTGAATCTATTGAATTATATTTCCCATAATATACTATTTTATTATTAATATTTATTCTCTATTATTATCATATGATTTATTCTCTTCATTACTACAACAGTCTATATTGAATTATTTTATGTAGTATATTAATGTTTTTCGAATTATTTTGTTATCTATAAATTCATTCACGAAATCATCATGACAAATTTTTTTCACATTCTGTAACATTAACTATTTAAACTTGTTCATGTGAGACAATTATTGTATTCCTTTTTTCATTGTTCTACTTATTTTTTATTCCAACTAATTTACAATACGAGAAACAAGAATACAAAAAATTTAAATATTTTTTTGGGAGAAGAAAATATATAATAATATTTTTAAATGTTTTATTTTGGGGGAGAATATAAAACATTATAATTTTGTTTAATCAACTCTTCAAAATATTTGTTTTATTTTCAATGAGTTTTGTGATCATTAATGAGGTAAATATTATTGAATTCAATTAGTGTGTTCCATCATATCTTCGTTTTTATGTGTGTTTTGTTGAAAAAATACCTATTCTATTCAAATAATTTTTTATTATTTGTTTTATATTATAATATTATTAAATGAATTTTCCATATAGTCACTTTTAGATTTTATTTCAAACTATGGAAAATATTCAATCTATGGAAAGATATTTTATCTTATACGAATTGATGTTTTGAGATAACATATTTCATCTACATAGAATCCAAAAACTCCATGTTAGAATTTTATATTACTAAATAATATTTTTTCTTATGAAGAGAATGATTGATCTACCACATGTTCAAAGTCAGATTTTTCAGATATATTGTGATTGCAAAATATTGTTATCTTATGAAAAGGTAATTCATAAAATATTATCCTTACATGTTTCATAAGAAGTTTTGAATGTTTCGTATCAATCCTCAATAAAATATTTATCTTATCTAGTAGAATTTTACTACAAAATCTTTAATTTAGTTTATAATTCACATAGTGTACATCAAAGACATGTTTTATCATATGAAATCCTTCAAAAAAATTCCTTCTGAAAAAAATTATATCAGTTGGATTTCTTACAAAGATCCCACAATTATGATGATCAGTATGATTACATTAATAATATAATTTTTAACAATTTCATTTTTTGGGAGAATATTTTAGAAGGAATTTTCCATTTAGGGAAATGTCAATGTATATAAATAGTCATTTTTCTATTAATATAACTGTTCGAAGAAAGGATGATTTCTAATATAGTTGGTGTGGCAGTATTTTCTAAATTTGGAATGATTGGATGCATTCCATTAATATCATTTTATGTCAATGAATTATCAATTTGAACATTGTGATTATCTCATATTTATAATTTCAAAATCCATGAGTAGTTATTAAAGGAATAGTTTTCCCCTCCATGAAAAAGATACAATAGTGACTTATAATGATGCACACACATTAAAAAATAATCATATAACAATAATAATAATGATGTGTAAACAGAAAACATCGCATGAAAATTATCATTTGTTGTGATTAAACGTTTATCGGTTGCGCTAATGATCTTCAAGAGTTGTATCATCTTCCTAGGACATATCTTTATCTATTGTCATTTAATAATTGCATATTAATTATTCAATAGTTCTTCCTGTTTCCCCATCAATAATATTTTTTGAACTCTTTGTAATTATATTTTTAATGTAGTGGGTCGATCTTGTAAAGGTAGGTCGGGGTTGAAAAATATTATAACTTTTTAATAATTAATAACTTCATTTACTCATTTTGGATCCCCCAATGTCAGGTTTTCAAAGTAAAAAATCAAAAAACTTATTTTGGAGACAGTTAGTGGAGTGGACTAGTGTAATTTTATTCCATCAAATACTATAAATCTCATGTCATCAATATATTTCCATTAAGAGTTTTTATTTATATTACATATTATCATTATAGAAATGGTTTGAACTCACAAAAATAAAGTGGGAGGATTAAAGGAAATTATTTTTCAATAACTCAATTCACCCCCCATATTTATTTTATTGTCTACCATTTCTCTAGGAGAATAACTTTTAAAATAGATATAAAATACATACCATTTTATTTACATGTGATGTGAACCACATTACAGCTTTAAGGTATGGGTACATTGGGTTTGTTGCACAATACATATTTTATGAACTCTTTTTTTCATAAATTAACAATTTTGAATGAAAGTGGATAAAAAATTATTTCAAATGACATATCATTAATTAAAATTACCTTGATATGATTCCTCATCAAAGCGACTAATTATATATTTTCATAATTTATGGTTTATAATGTGTCCATATGTGGAATGTTGGTGGGGGTTTACATTACCGTCAGTATGACTATGATGATGGTTTGTAAGAAATGTTTGGAAACCTCTATGAGGTTTTTAGTGACCATTAAACAATTTTATTATTGAACAGATATAAAACTAACGATCTCTATAAGGTATAATAAATACAAATTCAATGTTTCATTATATAATTTTTAATATAATAAAGAAATTCTATATTAGCATTACACTAATATCATCTTAAATGGATTCCTTTAATGAATTCATGACATTGTGCTACATATCTATAACAACTATCACATGAATTATCTTTATGACACCAATGTAACTAATGAATATTTAATTATTATGATCAATAAGTTTTATTCCTAGATTATAGGAAACCTCAAATTTTAAATCATTTCATATTTCCTTCATTATTTTAGATAACACGTTGAGGCTACATAGTTTATGTTTTTATCAACATATTATCAATCACATAATAATTCTATAGTTTCAACATCAATGTTGTGTTATTCAATGGGATTAGTACCATTATTATAAAAAAATGTCATTATCTTCATGAGTGGTCAATTATTTAATTTGTATTACTTAAATTTTGAATATAAAAAAATATTATTAGTAAAATCATTGAATATTAATAAATAATTTAACTTTCTAGTTGAATTATCTATTAAAGGTTGAAAGGATTTGTCCCCTATATTATGTATCCAAACCCCTCATTGAAATATCCTCTAACATTCATGGCATTGTGTATATTTGGGCCACTATGAAATTATTTTGATCTTCTAATGAAAGGGTGATCTCCAATTAAATTTTCACATAACCTTGTTTCTATTATATTCTATATCCGAAGCATTGACCAATTCATGTTTACTATATCAGGGACATAAAAACCTATTATTAATGTAATTTAATTGGGAGCTGTTTTCCCTTAGACACTTCAATATTGAAATTCTCCTTCACAATGTCAAATTCGTCTGCATTCAGTATTTTCTAGTTGTTAAGACATTTGAAATGGAAAATAAAAAAAATGAAATGTTTTATAATACAACTCATATAACAATTCAATGGTACTAAAACATTACCAGAAATCTCAGAAACAGGCAGAAAGCCTGCTCCCAGAAAAGTTTATTAAAAATAAGTCTCGACGAAACAGAGAAATAGGAGGGACTAACAAAACCGTGTGTACACATCAACACGTGCATCTGCATCCACCAACTCACAAAAGAATGTTGGTGTGACAAAAGACCAAAATGAACTAACCTCTTCAACGGCACGTTTAGAGAGAGAATCAGCAACCCGATTAGACTCTCTATAAACATGAGTGACGACCAAACAGAACTTCTCCACAATCTTGAGACAATCATCCCAATCTGAAATCATTCTCCATGGAACATTCCTTGAACGGCTTCGAAGGATATCAACAGCCAAAGTAGAGTCATATTCCAACCATAATGTTGTCCATCCATGAAAAGAAGCATACCATACAGCCTTGATCATAGCCTATAGCTCAGCCTCAATTGCAAAACCATTCCCAAGAAAATGAATGAAGCAACCCTTCACAAAACCTCTGTAAGTAAAAAAAACACCCCCACAACCCGAAGGTCCTGGAGCACCCAAGGCAGCGCCATCAACATTAATTTTCAGACAATAAGAAATTGGGGGTATCCACCGAATATACTTCATCACACGAGGCTTTTTACATAGCAGTAATTGTAATAACATATCTATAAAAAATACATTTTCCCACAAGGGGACCCCTATGATGATATTTTTGGTGACCAATGCTATTATCAAATGATATGTAATTAGTAGATAATTCAATAAATTATACAACAATATATCACATAGCAATACAACCATATGGATAACTTCAATTATTAATGTATTCATTTAAAATCATTATATATTGTTCAATGTGGTGAATCCATCTATAATGTACATCACCACATAATTTAATCTCTTTAACAAATTGAACCATCACAAGGACTATTATATCACATAACTATGCTAGAAAGTATATCTTCAATTCAGATAATATGTCTGCAATTTCCATTTTCATGATTGAATACAATGATGGGTATCTAAATTTATAGTATATAGAATTTAAAAATAATCAAAATTATTTATTCATAATATAGGTAATTTAATATTGAGGTTTCTCAGCTCGTTTCAAAATACTAGATTCTCATGATAAATTTTCATCTACTAGAGAGAGTCCATTAGTTGACATAATTTCCCATATTTAATTCTTTCATCTGTGTAATTGTATGTTTTTTAGCATTTTCCTATCATCTATATACTCTTCCAAAGCATGAAATTATAAGAAAATACCATAAATAATTTGAATGACTTGATTTATCATTCATTTATAAATTCTTGATGTACATTGGGTATTTTTTTATTGATCAATGGTTCATCTGAAATATTATACAATCATTTAGAAGAGCCTTTACTTTTTCAGATATCATAATAAAACGACCCATACTTTACATACATTCTTATTACATCATAATTGAAGCATACATATTACAACATAGGACAAAAACACAAAGGACCGTATAGGTATAGTGTCTTTAGAAACTGGGAAACATAAACAACTGTTTCATAAATCCTCTACAGTGTCTCTCATTTATTTCATCATATCTATGGTTCCTTGTAGCATATTCTACTTAATATCCTTCTTCCTGACATGGGGAAAAGAAAACATTTAAAAGGGTGATCTCAAATGCTCAGCAAGGGCAAATAAAGGAAATAAAAATCATATCATACCCTTTTGAAAATCATAACCTGAAAAAGAGATCAAAATATCTTAACATGGGACGAATCATAGAAGCGAAAATGAAATCCCAATAATCATAACATAAAACATGAAACTTTATGGCATTCACACATAATCATAGAGAATCATTTATTGTTAGTCATGACTCATTTCCATGACTATCTTAGCGGACAAAGTCCATTTCTGAACCGAGTTCACTCCTCATTTAAGTCATGTATCACTGAACCAGAATGACCTTCCATTCCATCCATGTCTATCTCATGAGATATAAATCTTTACCCAATGCATTGGAGGGAGATATAGGTCCCACCCATCTCATAATGAATCATTTCTTATGTGTGCCACATAATCATAAATCATACATCATCACATAACACATGTAATAAAAATGGGATTTTTAAAACATCATGACATCATAAAACAAATCATATAAGGTAAAAGACTTCATAATAATAATTCCATCACAACATAATCAGATCAATGCAATAATAGGGATAAAAACATAACCCTATATTATCTTAGATGGAAAATAATTTTGATGAAACATTTGAACTCCATTCTTGAGGAAAATATCCTTTCTACTTCAAAAACATTTTCCTTTATTAACATGTCATATAATTTTAAACTAAAAGAAGTTAATTATAAATAAACTTTAAAACATGTAAAGGGAGCTTCTTTGAAATAATGTTTTATGAATCCATTTATGCCGTATAATTTAAAAAGAACATTCTTCTCGTACTTTGGCCGAAAAGTCAAAAAGTACCTCGTACGACAAAAGATTCGTTTCATATTGTTTACTAAAAACATACGGAAGGGTAAAATTGGATTTTAAAAATTGTAGGAGGATATTAATATTATTACATATTGACGTATCATGTATGTGGATGACAAATTACACCCCAGTAAATACCGAAGTATAAACAATCTCGGATAAAAATGAGCTTGTGAGATTTTCCCTTAATTTAGGTCCGATTTGATTCGTACGTGTCCGAAGCTCCTGTATAATGATTTAAATAAGGTTATTGACTTATTCCAGAATCATACATATTGATATGATATCATATATGGTCATATTCTTAGCTTCTTATTAGTAATATTTCATTTTTACTTGTTATTCGGTTCATTATTGCCTTTTGTTCTTATGCATGTTTTGCCGAATAAATTCTTATTATTCTTATTAGATTATAGATACATTATATCCAGAATGTTGTTAGTGTAATATATATCATATTTATTCATTTAATTCATTTACATAATTACTATGTAATGAAGATCATGTAGAACGAGTCGCATCACTTCGTGGAGACGGTATTCCGTACGTATGAATGATCGATGATATCGTTCCCATGATAGTGGAATTGTATTGAAGTGTATTTATACTATTTCAGTATCAATATAACTTTATAATAATCATATATAGTTACTCATTACACCATTATACTCATCCAATTAAGGTGGTGGCGGAAAATAGATTACACCACGGCGTGGAGCCGGTATTCCGTACGTACACATGTGCGGTGATTTCATTTTTCCGTAGGCCGGATAGAAGGTGAATTAGGGTTGTTTAATATTTATAATAACATATCAGTATGTAATTAATACTGATTTTATTAATTTATCATGAAACAATTAAAGAAGAAGAAGTTGGAGAAGAAAGAAATTGAAAAGATCGGTAATGGATATTACCTCTTCTTTGAAACGCCTCTTTGAATCCTCCACTTAGGGCACTAATATTAGTCTTTGAAAAAAACCAGGACCTCTAGGATTATTCTAGGAAGGTGGAGAATGGATTTTGGTAGGGGTTGACCGAGCTTGAGTGCTCAAATTGGTGCGAGGAGGAGAGGGACTAGGTGCCCTTTTATAAGGGAGGAGAGGGGCACCTTAGGAATATCTCAAAATATTATATTATATTAAAGTCAAATTCGGTATGGTTCCAAAGGGTATTATTTCGAAGCTAAAGTGGGTCTGGGTCGAAATCCTCTCATCCAATAAGATTTAGAGAAGCTTAGGATATTATTTTAACCTTATCAATTATATTTAACTCTAAGTTAAATAATTTAACTTTTACCGTGTCTTTTTGTTTTCTTACACTAAATGGTTAATAAACATAATATAACATGCCAAAAAAACCCCTAGTTGTTTATTAATAATATATATATCCTTATCTAAGTCATTTGGCCAATCAATAGATATTTATAAATTAAATAACAATTAATAATATAATATTTGTTTTAAAAACTATTATATGTCAATTTTGACAATATTAGGTATATGATTTTTGTGAAACTCATAACAGAATGATAATTTCAAACCAAGTTAATTAATTTAACACTAACATGTCATATTAACTTATAAAATTAGTTTAATTCATAAAAAGTTTTAAATTACATTTATTTGGGCATTTATAACATCAATTATGTTAATATTTTATTAAAAAGGTAATTACTGCATCATCGTTGTGTCATAAATAAATTAAATTATTTAAAGTCTAAAAATTATAAATAAAGTAAAATTATTTAGGAAATCTTTTTATCTTTCTAATGGATATTTATTATCGAATTTATCTTATGTATAACCCTATATTACAAAAGTTTTAGTTATTAAACATTGATTTTAACTATTTTAACTATTCTTTAAATAAAATAATATTAAATGTCCTGATATATTCCATGTGGACATAAATGGTCATATTATATTCAAAAGATTGTTTTTGGTCGAATAATACTTATCTAATAGAATTAAGACATGTGTTAGGGTAATAGTAATATCATATTTACCCTTAGTTACCCTATTTACTATTAACCGCGGTAAAAAAGTAAAGAGTTACTATTCACCAAAAAATTATATTTATCTCATTGAACCACATTTTACTTACTGATATCAACCGTGTCTGTCGGATTTTAAAAATTCCATTCGCAGAAGTGGTAAAATTATGTTTTATGAAAAATTCAGTTTTTTAACTACCACTTAGTGGTTTCACTATTAATCAAAAATTGAAGTTTTTCGACAAAATACCAAAAAATCATCCTAATCTATATTTGATATTTGGAATTCAAAAATTATTTCCATTTAACCAAATTCAAAACATATAAGTGGCATTAATTAATTTAAAATTAATCCTATTGTTGAGAAAATAGGTTTTAAAAGTAAAAACGTTGCAAAAGATTGAAATGATTTTACCTATGAATTCAATGTAAAATCAATGCTAATGACATACATTGTATTAAATTGTAAAAATATATTCTATTTATACTTTAAAACCAATCAATATTATAATTTAGCCATATAAATTATTACGATGGAAATTTTTTTTTGATTAAAATATAACGTGTTTTTACTATTCATCAAAATATGAAAGTTACCAGAATAATATGAAAAATTTATCCCATGTAAATTTTCATATCCTGATTCCAAAGAAGAATTTTATTTTGTCAAATTGAACTTATAAAAATGTCAAAAACTAGATTTAAAGTGGGTGGGCCATCAAAAGGCGGTAAAAATGCATTTTTTTAAAAATACATATTTTACCCGAAAAATTTATTTTGTTCTCATAACATGTTCTAGAAAATATGTAGGATGAATAATAATGTTATAAAATTTAAAATTCAGTTAATATTATTCATAACAGCTAGTTTATAATATTATAATAATATATCGTTGTTTTGTAATACTTGGTATTGCGTACTACACACGATATCGAGGAAGGTTGTGATTGCATGTAATGCAAGCCAAGTCAGGGATGCGTGTAGTGAAAGCTCCCTTTAGTGTTCCGTATTTCATAATTCAAAACTTATATCATTTATACATTAAACCAAATCTATAATTAATTTTTTGTAGAATAATTTCTACAAAATGAACTTGAAATTGTGTGTAACACGAGCCAATAATAGTGTTGTGTATACTGCAAGCTAATACGGTGTCACGTATATCACAAGCTAATTTTGGTGTAGCGTGCACCACAATACATCATTTAAATTAAAAGAATATTTTTCATAAAATATTGGGGTGTTACATTCTACCCCCCTTAAAATGAATTTCACCCTCAAAATTCGTCGTGGTTATAAATGGTTTACTACTTGAAAGTTTCTTTAATAGAAACCCACATCGTAAAAAGGAATAGAAAAACATTACTTTAAAAACTAAAGTATGAAACGTAATGGTTATCCAAATTAACTAATCATTCTGTTTCCACATAGGTGATAATATGGATATGGAAGAGAAATCTAACCATCATGTTTAGATAGAGAGTGGAATAGAACATGACTATGAAAAAGCCAACAATCAAAAAGCCATAGATTTGTGATTCTCTAAGGTACCATCAGATCAATCAGATATAGGAGTACTAGGACAACATTTTTAATATCTTTTCCCTAAAGTTCAAAATTTTAATTTAAATAAATACTTACATTATTTTTGTACAATCTCACTGTTGTTTATGCCTCGAAAATTTTCCACTTCATCTCTTAAAGAAATGAAGTTGATTTTTTCCTCCATGAAGTGTTAGAAGATCATGCGATAGAATGATAGGTCATTCCATCTATCTCAATCAAAAGGAAAGAAAAAGTTATTAAATATACATAAGTCCATATATAGTGGGATTAATCATATATAGTTCCTAAAATGGGCTTATACTTCATATATCATACTACTTAATATTATAAAACTAGTTTCTACTAAACAAGGACTTCCTATAGGCCAGTGGTAGGCGATAAAGGCATGTTGCACTTCGGTTGTGGGTTCGATTCCCATAGCCTTGTCCAACGCGACAGGTTGTCACATGTCCTATGGGTTGTCCTTTTTTCTAAAACTACACTACTATAACATTTCAGGAATAGTATCAAAATAAGTTCTAGCCTTGAATAATATTATCTGATGTCCAACATAATCTATTCCAATCCCTAGGCTTATCCAAAATACATACATCCAATCTCATTGTATAAAGAAAACGATTACATGAAATGTCACATAACAAGCACATTAATACCATCATTTATCTCCCATATATCACAAGATATATCTTATTTTGTCACATTCCAAACATGTGAATACCTTAAAAATGAATACTCATTGAACCTTAGTGAAAACTTTAATGCTGTTAAAAGTTAGCTCTTTTCACTTATCAAAATCCAAAAATTTCTATATACTCAAACCATGATATCACGTTGTCCTTATTTTAGCCATGAGCTCATGAATACCATCAAACATATTATTTTATCTTTATCCCTTCACTATACGCATATCATCTGCTTTCCAAAAATATTTCAATCACTTTTCATGGTTACTGATGCCATATTCTTTTAGAAAACCACAATGGACCAATATATAGGTATTCCAATATACCATATAAGTAACTCAACAACATTATTCTTGAATACCAATACATAATCACTTTAATCCATCCTCTTCAATGATTTCCATGAAATAATTCATTCCTTGATTTAGAAGTAACCTCTTAGGTCAGGGCATTGAGTTGGGTAATGCCCATGTTCACCACAGATAAGACATTGGACTCCATAACAGTCTGTCACTCTATGACCCTTTTCTCCACATAGATAACATCTTCCCCTCCAGTTGAGGTATTCCTCAAGGTTCTTCTTCCCTTCTTTAGAAATCTCAATCTTCCTTTCTTTATTCTTATCAACATGCGAACATGCATATAAGTCCATCTTCCTCTTATTTGATGAATTGGGAATACCACTATAGTTCACCATGTTAATCTTATATCGAGATGACTGATTCGGCATAATAATGATGTTTGTACTTCCAAATCCCGTTTCATTTGGTTTATCATGAATAATACCATTCCATTTTCCATTATATCCTCCATTATCGAGAATCTTCCTCTTTCCAGCCATTTTCTAAAACCCAAAAAATAATTGTGTGAGATGCAAAAATCATGATTGGTATAATAACATAATAAAGGAGGAGTACCTTCAATATCTAACATAATATGTTTAATTCTAAGATCGTCACCATAATTCTAGGATTATAACCTATACTTATACTTATCCTTATAGACATTACTAAACCTTAGAGACATCCCTAGACATACCTTTCAAATATCTATAGGGATCTCACTAAAGTTCTCGCATCCTAGTTTCCAAAGGTTGACTATACCTTTCCTCTGATACCAACTATAACGACCCATACTTTACATACATTCTTATTACTTCATAATTGAAGCATACTTATTACAACATATGACAAAACTACAATGGACCGTATAGGTATAGTGTCTTTAGTAACTGGGAAACATAAACAACTAGTTCATAAATCTTCTACAGTATCTCTCATTTATTTCATCATATCTAGGGTGCCTTGAAGCATATTCTACTTAATATCCTTCTTCCTGACCTGGGGAAATGAAAACATACAAAAGGGTGAGCTCAAATGCTCAGCAAGGGTAAATAAAGGAAATAAAAATCATATCATATCTTTTTGAAAATCTTATCCTGCAAAAGAGATCAAAATATCTAAACATGGGACAAATCATAGAAGTGAAAATGAAATCCCAATAATCATAACATATAACATGAAACTTTGTGGAATGCATACATAATCATAGAGAATCATTTTTTGTTTCTCATGACTCATTTCCATGACTATATTAGCAGACAAAGTCCATTTCTGAACCGAGTTCACTGCTCGTTTCAGTCCTGTATCATTGAACCGGAATGACCTTCCGTTCCATCCATGTCTATCTCATGAGATATAAATCTTTACCCAATTCATTGGAGGGAGATATAGGTCCCACCCATCTCATAATGAATCCTTTCTTATGTGTTCCACATAATCATAAATCATACATCATCACATAACACATGTAATAAAAATGGGATTCTTGAAACATCATGACATCATAAAACATATCATATAAGGTAAAGGACTTCATAAGAATAATTCCATCACAAAATAATTAGATCAATGTAATAATAGGGATAAAAACAGAACCCTATATTATCTTAGATGGAAAATAATTTTGATAAAACATTTGAACTCCGTTCTTGAGGAAAATATCCTTTCTACTTCAGAAACATTTTCCTTTCTTAACATGTCATATAATTTTAAACTAAAAAAAGTTAATTAAAAATAAACTTGAAAACTTGTAAAGGAATCTTCATTGAAATAATGTTTTATGAATCCATTTATGCCGTATAAGTTAAAAAGAACATTCTTCTCATACTTTGGCCGAAAAGTCAAAAAGTACATCGTACGACAAAAGATTATGTTCATATTTTTTACTAAAAACATACCGAAGGGTAAAATTGGATTTAAAAAATTTTAGGAGGATATGAATATTATTACATATTGACATAACATGGATGTGCATGATAAATTACACCCCATTAAATACCAAAGTATAAGCAATCTCGGATAAAAATGAGATTGTGAGATTTTCCCTTACCGTAGGTCCGATTTAATTCGTACATGTCCGAAGCTCCTATATAATGATTTAAATATGGTTGTTGTCTTATTCCAGAATCATACATATTGATATGATATCATATATGTTCATATTCTTAGCTTCTTATTAGTAATATTTCATTGTTACTTGTTATTTGGGTCTTTATTTCCTTTTGTTCTTATGCGTGTTTTGCCGGATAAATTCTTATTATTCTTATTAGGTTATAGATACCTTATATCCAGAATGGTGTTAGTGTAATATATAACATATTTATTCATTTAATTCATTTACATAATTACTATGTAATGAAGATCATGTAGAACGAGTCGCATCACTTCGTAGAGACGGTATTCTGTACGTACGCACGAGCGATGATATCGTTCCCATGATCGTGGAATTGTATTGAAGTGTATTTATACTATTTCAGTATCAATATAACTTTAGAATAATTATATATAGTTACTCATTACACCATTATACCCATCTAATTAAGGTGGTGTCGGAAAATAGATTACACCACGGCATGGAGACGGTATTCCGTACGTACGCACGCACGGTGATTTCATTTTTCCGTAGGATGGATAAAAGGAGAATTATGGTTGTTTCATATTTATAATAACATATCAGTATGTAAGTAATACTGATGTTATTAATTTATCATGAAACAATTAAAGAAGATGAAGTTGGAGACGAACGAAATTGAAAAGATCGGTAATGGATATTACCTCTTCTTTGAAACGCCTCTTTGAATCCTTCACATAGGGCACTAAGATTGGTCTTTGAAGAAGACTTGGACCTCTAGGATTATTATAAATAGGGGTATAAGGGATTTTGGCAGGGGGTGGCCGAGATTGAGTTCTCAAATTGGTGTGAGGAGGAGAGGGAGGAGGTACCCTTTTATAAGGGAAGAGAGGGGCACCTTAGGAATATCTCAAAATATTATTTTATATTAAAGTCAAATTCGTTTTATAATGGTTCCAAAGGGTATTATTTCGAAGCTAAAGTGGGGTTGGGTCGAAATCCTCTCATACAATAGGATTTAGACATGTTTAGGATATTATTTTAACATTATCAATTAGATTTAACTCTAAGTTAAATAATTTAACTTTTACCGTGTCTTTTTGTTTTATAAAACTAAATTGTTAATAAACTTACTATAAAATGCCAAAAGAACCCAAGTTGTTTATTATTAATATATATATCCTTATCTAAGTCATTTGGCCGATCCATATATTTTTAGGAATTAAATAACAATTAATAATATAATATTCTTTTTAAAAACTATTATATGTCAATTTTGACACTATTAAGTATATGATTTTTGTGAAAATCACAACAGAATGATAAGTTCAAAAAAAGTTAATTAATTTAACACTAACATGTCATATTAACCTATAAAATTAGTGGAATTCATAAAAAGTGTAAAATTACATTTATTTGGGCACTTATAACATCAATTATGTTTATATTTTCTTGAAAAGGTAATTACTACATCATTGTTGTGTCATAAATAAATTAACTTATATAAAGTCTAAAAATTATAAATAAAATGCCATTATTTAGGAAATATTTTTATATTTCTAATGAATATTTATAATCTAATTTATCTTATGTATAACCCTATATTAAAAATGTTTTAGTTATTAAACATTGATTTTAACTATTTTAACTATTCTTTAAATAAAATAATATTAAATGTCCTAATCTAATCCAAGTGGACCTAAATTGTCATATTATATTCATAAGGTTGTTTTTGGTCAAATTGTACTTATCCAATATAATTAGGACATGTGTTAGGGTAATAGTAATATCATATTAACCCTTAGTTACCCTATTTACTATTAACCACGGTAAAAAAGTAAAAAGTTACTATTCACCAAAAAATTATTTTCATCTCATTGAACCACATTTTACTTACTGATATCAACCGTGTCTATGGGATTTTCTAAATTCCATTCACAGAAGCGGTAAAATTATGTTTTATGAAAAATTCAGTTTTTTAACTACCACTTAGTGGTTTCACTATTCATCAAAAAATTGATGTTTTTCGGAAAAATACCAAAACTTCAGCCTAATCTATATTTGATATTCGAAATTCAAAAATGATGTCCATTTTTGCCAAATTCAACACATAGAAGTGGCATTAATTAATTTAAAATTAATCCCATTGTTGAGAAAACATGTTTTAAAAGTTAAAATGTTGCAAAAGATTGAAATGATTTTACCTATGAATTAAATGTAAAATCAATGCTAATGACATACATTGTATTAAATGGTAAAAATATATTCTATTTATACTTTAAACCTAATCAATATTATAATTTAACCATATAAATTATTACGATGAAAAAAGTTGTTTTTGATTAAAATATAGCGAGTTTTTAGTATTTATCAAAATATGAAAGTTACCAGAATAATATGAAAAATTTATCCAAAGTAAATTTTCATATCTTGATTCCAAAGAAGAATTTTATTTTGTAAAATTGAACTTATAAAAATGTCAAAAACTAGATTTAAAGTGGGTGCGCCATCAAAAGGTGGTAAAACTGCATTTTTTTAAAAATACATATTTTACCCGAAAATTTTATTTTGTTCTCATAACATGTTCTAGAAAATATGTAGGATGAATAATAATGTTATAAAATTTAAAATTCAGTTAATACTACTCATAGTGGCTAGTTTATAATATTGTAATAATATATCGTTGTTTAGTAAAACTAGGTATTGTGTACTACACACGCTATCGAGGAAGGCCGTGATTGCGTGTAATGCAAGCCAAGTCAGGGATGCGTGTAGTAAAATCTCCCTTTGGTGTTGTGTATTACATAATTAAAAACTTATTTCATTTATACATTAAACCAAATCTATACTTAATTTTTTGTAGAATAATTTCCACAAAATGAACTTGAAATTGTGTGTAACACGAGCCAAGAATACTGTTGTGTATACTGCAAGCCAATACGGTGTCAAGTATATCACAAGCTAATTTTGGTGTAGCATACAACACAAGACATCAATTAAATTAAAAGAATATTTTTCATAAAATCTTGGGGTGTTACACATACCCTTTGAATGTGACTTTCTCTTATCATCATATGTTTGATAAAGAACCTCTTTTTGTTTTGGTGTCATATCTTTCCGGAGACTGTGTATTTTTTTTTAAACTAATGAAACCTCATTTGTTTCTAACATTAAAATTAAATAAAATCAATACACCTTCCAATATATTATATTTTGTATAACTAAGAAACATGTTTCCCATTCATAATTATTTATCTTCTAAAGAAAAAATGGAAACTCATGATATTCATAAAAAATAATCATTATAATTTATTACATTCAATATACATAAACACTTAAACTAGTATTAATATCAATTGATCCATAAATGGAAGTATCATTCTAGTTAGTATGTACATTTAGTTTTTCCCCATTATTTCTCCAACACGTTTAAATATTATATATTCCATAAAAAATAAAATGTTCTACCAAATATTCTTTTTAATTTGATTTGAATAGTTACAATTTAAACACAGACAAAGGATTTGAAAAGTCACATATGCTTGATTCGTTATCATGTTTATGAACTCTTTAAATCTATACTCATATTCCATTTTCATTTCAGTAGCATCCATCCATTTTCAATTCAAATATATACTTCTTGGTTCAATAATATTCATTATTTACAAATATTAAATAACTAGAAATATGGTATGTATATAATGTATAGAAACATTGATATGTTTACTAATATTATAAAATGAGTGTATGAAAGCACTATTTTTGGAATGTTTACATATATTTTACATTTTAATGGTCACTACATAAAGTAAGAAAACAATGCTTCATTCATATATAAAAAATATATTAAGTACCCAACCACTTTAGATATCATATAATTAATATAATGATATAATTTTGATCAATGAAATGTTAATAATATGTATATAGATATATGTGTATGTATAATCTACGTAACATGTTTATAAAATAGACTTTTCACACAATAATAACATGTGGGGATATCAATATTAGGGGAAAGAGTAATACAAATTTGAACGAAAAACAGAGGGTGGGTCAACCAATTGATTTCCATTTACACCCAATTATTAGAATAGAATTGACATAAATTGATTAATAATGATCTATATAAACCAATAATATAAAAAACTACCTAAAGCCCAAAATACACAACTATTCCAACCCCCTAGCTACAGATACAAAATATTTAAAACATTTTATGCATATTTATAGGTGTGAGTGTATAAATTTATAAAAATATATTTTTTCATATATGAAAAATTTTATAGTTCATATGTGCATTGTGTGACCATATATATATTTTATAAATACATATAATATCAAAACATTAAATCAAAATAGAAATACAATACATATATTTGATTTCATTATAGGAATTTTTTCTCTTTAATTTTCAACAACAAAAAATGTATATTAATAATTGTATTATCCATTTAATATATAATTTTTCAATGGATAACAATAAACATTCAAAATAAATTCTACCAATAACATTTTAATATCTAGCACTAAACATGAAAATTTCAATACATTGAATCACTGAGTATCCAAACCATTTGGAAATCCAAAATTGTGGTCATATTGTACCCCACCAATCGACAATAGAACTCCAAGGGAATGTGTGCCGAATGGTACTTCTATGGGAAAAAAACAAAAAATGGATAAAAATGAAGGTTTTAGCAAAACAGAGTTTAAAGAATCACATACCATGGGTTCTAAAAGGGTCGATTCAATTGAGTAGTTTAAGAGGGAGAGGTCGCGATTGTTTAGTTCCATGAGATATTGAATGACATAAGTGATGGGGTTCCCTGTAAGTGTTGTAATTAAAAGTATGAAATGGTTTTATTAGTAAAATCCAAAAAGGGATTATAAAGATAGGTTTTTTTAGTATTAATACAAAAAGAACTAGTAAAACCTACATTTATTAGTGCTATATATTAGTAGTAACGATATTTATTTTTCAATTTATTTAAGTATTGATAAAGAAGTATCTTTATTATATCTAATATGTAGTGATAATTAAAATATGTTATATCGAATATTTCTATTTAAGATCTACGAAAAACTATACATATAAAATCTTTTTGGGAAAACATTTTTCAAATAATATAAAATAAATTTAATAATATAAACCAAATATATCTTAAAAATTAATAATTTATAAAAATGTAATAAATAATTATATTATTAATTAATAAATAATCTTAAGTGAATTAACCTTATAAGTGAATTAAATTTAACAAAAATAATAATATAATTCAAAACTATTAAAAAATGAACATGTTTTTTTAATATGATATATTTTCCAAAAAAAATGAATAAAATTTATATATAAATGAAGAGGAATATATATTAAATATTTACTTTACCACTATATTAAAAAAAATTAATGATTAAAAATATATAAATAAATATTAATCAGGAATAAATATCAAAAATATTGAAAACATAAATATTAACAATTAATAAATTCTAATGAAAATTAAAATACCCATTAACATTATCATTAATTAAATAATACTATAATATATTTAATGACGTAATGTTTATAGATAGTGAAATTTAATTATTAAAAAATCAATGTATTTAAAAAAATTAAAAATCAAGAAATGTTATTAATAAGATATATTAACAAAAATTAAAAAACAATATATGCTCAAATAAAATTTAATTCTAATGAATATATATTCAATAATAAATAGTAAAAATTTATAAATTTACAAAACATATTCAACATTGAAAATTAGAATATGAAATAATTATAAATAAAATAAAATATAAGATTATTATTGAATAAATAATATTAAAAATTATTAACTTATAGAATATTGAAAAGTAATAAATAATATATAGTGTTTAATATATTTAAATAGTCACAAAATTTTATGTTTGAAACATATTTTGTATTAAATAAATAATGTTAAAGAAAAAATTCTAAAATGAATATAAAAAATTAAATAAATTAAAGAAATATTATGTGAGTGTGTGTTCTTATACATAAAATTGCATTAATGATGTATTTGTGTGTGAAATAGCAATTATTAAATAGAAAATAGATCCCCATTTTCCACATGGTTTAATATTTACCCAAACCAATATAGGATTCCTAAGGATACATGGCTCGAAAGACTAAGGAAAATAATATCCCAAAGGATTACTAAGCAATCCCCAATGTTGCGGGGCCTCCTATGCAACCTAGAGTCGAACCCTTTCATGGTAATTTCCCTTGCCGGATGATCCAAAACCTCAATTTCATAGCAATCTACCCTCGCTAATTGTGTTATCCCTAGGCAAGACTCTTGCCCAAAGGTCCTCATTCTGCATCATAAATTTTAGCCTGAGAACATTGTTGTTCACTCTTTTCATAGATCAACCCCATATCCACCTAAAGTCATCCAACAACTATCGCCCGATGGCCCTAACGTAATTGCCACTCAACCACAGAATGCCAACCCACCATTAATACATGATACCTGAATTTCCATATAATAACATTGTCAACATCAACCCTTTACCTTTCAATGTTCATTCCATTGTGTCATCACCTCATTCCTCTTTTACAAATCCTCATCTATAAAAGGAATACTGGAAAGGTCCCATTTGATGCACACCACCCATAGAACCCAATGATTCCACCTAACATCACTCCAGGAGGCTCACCCTAACCATCAGACTTCGTTGTCATCATCCTACACATGATGAATGGATCGGCGATGACCTTCTCATCACGAGAGGATATACCCATCATGGTTTACCCACCTAGATGGCTATGAGATGGATCTGGAAACGAATACGTTTTTAGCTACAAATCCCCTAGAATAGGGATATTCCAATGCAAAAACATGTCTTCTTCCACCTTTAGGGAATAATATATCTCACTCTCACACCACGACTACAAAATTGGGTTTATCCAGCACTAGAGATTTAATAGTGCTAGCTAAAAGTTTTGTTAAATAAAAAATATTTAAGCATTAAAAAATCACCATTAAAGAGGGTCTTTAACTACACTTTTTTGGTGCTGTAAAATGTGGTCTTTAAGAGTGCTAAAAATGTTCTTATAAAGGTAGACCATTATCAGTGATTTTTTAAAAGTACTGATAATCGGGGACTTTTATCAGTGCATTTAATTAAACAATGGTAAATGGGAGGGGGGTTATCAGCACTAATTTAGAAGTGTGAACAAAGAACCCTTTTGTAAACGCTTTTTTACAAGAACTAATAAAAGGGTACTTCAAAAAATTATTTCAATAAAAATTAATATGATCTATTTTTTTTGAAATATGTTTTAGATTCTGTAAATATGAATTTCCACTCAAAATATAATATATTTACAGAAAATGGCTTATAAAATAAGAAAAAAAATTGTTAGTATATGTCTTATTATTACAGATTAATAGTGATTCAATAGAAATTTTAAGATAAAAAATATAAAAAATATAAAAAAATATCAGTGTAGTAGAAAACAGAACTAAAACATCAAACAATAATAACTTTTGATCTAGATGTCTGTTTGGGCTCCAACACATATCAAATAGAATACTATGATGATCTATACATCATTAATTTTTTGGGGGACCCTTATAACTATTTTTTCAAGTCCAAAAAATTCTAAAAGTTCATTGAAACTGAGTTTTTTTATAGGGTACCCAAATTTTTTTACATTTAATGGATTTGAAGCGTCTTTTAAGAGTAATTTTTTCCCTTTTTAGTGGGGATTGAATTTATTCAAAGGTATCACAGTCATATTGGAATTATGAATATTACATTTTATCATTTTTCATAATTTAATTTCAATTGTAATGAAATATATAACAACATATAAATATTTTTTTAAATATTCAATCATAAAAATATAATTTTATAAATATATAAAAGATAAATATTTAAATATAAAATATATTTATTAAACTATAAACATATTTATAAACATATATATGATATTATATTTAAATATATGGATAAATAATTGGATGAAATATATATATATATATATATATCATAAAATGTAAAAAAAAGTATAGGTTAATCGTAATGGTGTTGTTTGTATAAATGGGAGATCATAGGATCGAAACACACTAGAGTTAGGGGCTCACACGAGAGGTTGGGACATTGAATAGAACTGATAAAATGGTAGGGGAAGCACATATAAAGGGGGTGGTTGGGTAATGGGAAAGACATTTATATAATCTTTATTATAAGATCCTTCATCAATTATTTGTTATTTCTTTTAAAGTACACCTTTTATAGTGCTAAAAAAGATCTGATAAAGGGATCCTTTATCATTTATTTATTATCATTGATAAATTTTTTAGGATTTGAACTACATTTTGTATGTCAGTGCCTTTTTAGCATTGATAAAGTCTTTCTCTAGCACCATTAAACATTAATTTTGTTGATGTTCCCCCTACACATGGTTTGGATTCAACACCACTCATGTCCTTCCCATCGTTGGGTTTTTATAATACATAAATCTTCTACAGTCAGGAAACATGACCATCATTTTTTGAAGCTATAAATAACTAAAACCCATGGTTGTAGGTCACCTAGCATCAGACACCTTGAACTTCTTCTACTAGATGGATCTGAGCACATAGTAAATTCTTTTCTATGTTTGGGGATAAGAATTGGTTTTGTTATCCATATACCCCATGGAAGGTACTCCATAGCCATCATCCAAAATAAGGCATCCCTTATCTATCATATAGCGTGTTTTGTCATATTCCACTTGTCACTCCCTTATTAAATCCCAGCCTCTAATGTTATCATGATGACTTATCGACAAAAATTTCCATACATAGAACATCCATGTCTCCGCCAGTTTTCCTCAATAACTGATTATCCTTGAAATATTTTATTCTTCATTGGCTCATGGTATTATCTTTACCTTATATTTCATTACTATTTAAACAATTTATCTCCCTCTCCAATTCTAGGGCTCTTATAAATCTCATCTCAATAGATCATGTAATCATTAATTTCTATTTTATTCTACTAGAATCTCTCCCTTGTCAATTATTCTAGAGCTCCGTGTAATCTTGTCCCCCACCCTATAATCTCTTCTCCCTCATGACCTATTTATCTACATTCATACCCTAATCAACCTCATCATACTAATAATATAATAATCTTAATATCAAATGTGTCCTGAAATATGCTTTGACCAAAAATATAATGCGACCACATCGTCCTAAAAATGCCATTGTAATTGAAGAATCATCCACTATCATGTGGTTTCCATGGTGTTTTTATAATATCTATTCTAGGTACATGACCTAGTATCACAACATATTTTTTCCCAAATCCAATTTCTGGAGACTACAAGAATGAAATTTTTAAAATGATAAAATCATATAGTTTTAATGGTTATAAATGAATGATATATCCTATTCTAACAATAGGTTATGAAATCTGGTCCACATAAATATATTATTAAGGTGATGAATTCTTTTAGATTAATAACCTTATTCATGGTTACAAGGGGATTTCAAATTACCATAAATCATTCGTTGATATGATTCTTCTGTATTTCAATCACCACTTCATAGAAATTATCTTGATTCGTGAGATATTTCTTTTATAAATTCCTAGAATTGGAATCTTCATGGGATACAATTATTTAATAGTTGTAGAAAACTAACATTAACTCATATGATTAATCAATTTAAACTTTTTATCAATTTTTAATAAAACTTGAACATTTAGCAATTGGAATCCAAACAATAGAAATCTGTAACCATTATCTTGATATATCAATTTTTTCACCAGTCATTCTTACTACATATGGTAAATTATTGGTGTAAATATATTTTTATCAATGGTGAAACAATAAATTGAAATGATGATTCTGTTGGTTCTAATATCCAAGACATACCCCTTGAAATTGACATCATGTCCAATAATCACAAGAATTTACTGGTTTGTAAATACATGATCCATTGAAATTTAAAATTATATATATAAAAACTCATACATATTAAATCTCTAAAATTATTTCTTCATATATTCCCATAATAAATTATTTTTTTGTAGTAGGTCAATTTTTTTTAAAATTCAAGATCTCACTAGGAATTATTATCATGTGGGTATTTTTACCTTACAGATTAAATAATATTTTTACATTTATTCATTTAGGGATAATGGCCATCTTTGTGTCTTGATATAGATTAAATGTTGAAGTTTTATTATGCATAGTAAATATGAGATATCCATTAGTCTGAAAAAATATATACCTTAAAGATTGGTTGATACATATTCATGAATGTATTCAATTTATAAGTTAAATTATAGGGAAAATTTTTTTTTTGTCTTCATAAAAATGAAATGTGAAGGGTAAATTTTCATGGCAACTGTGGGTAATAGTATATGGGTATTAATATAAAACTACAAATTTTTTGATACAGATTCATGATAGTTTAGTGTTATCCAAATTTACAGTTCTCTATTATTTCCCATCATTGTTGTCGATGGACAAAAAATCCATGGTGATTTGATTATTCTCTATTGTAGTGATTACTCATAGGCTCCCATCATATATTTCCCACTCCCTCTAGAATATAGGTTTGATTTAACTCTTCCTTCTTGCAGTTTATTCTTCATAGGTTATTCATATCTATCATAGGTTTCTTCTTTCCATCATCCTTTCCTAAAAAGGTATATAATTTTACTAATCACCCAAATGACGGCTAATTTTTATAGGGATTTTTAGATCATTATATAGATTATTTTTGTTACTAATATGCATATAATTCAATTAAATTCCCTATATTTTTCTTAATTTCATTAATTAAATTCTAGGTGATTTTCTTGAATCTAGTTATTCACATCCAAAGAAACAACATATCATTAAATGGACATAATGACATATAATGATAATAGAAAACGCATTTATAAATATTTGTTCTTTTGAAATTTAAATCTATAAACAAAAAATATTTTATAATATACATTTCCAAAATTATTTGTTCAAAAATTCGCTTAAAATATTTCCAGTGTTTGTATCATTTCATGTTATTTAAATTCAACATCTCACTACATACTTCTTATACTTATTTGTAATTGTTTTATTGGATTACAATTTTTATATAATAACCAGACCATTCAATACAAAATAAAATTGCCTTTTATCAAGTGGTAGTGTTATTTTTACTTGTTACTACATTTTTATACTTTCATTTTTAGTATTTATGGTTATATTTTTTCTATTTTCATTTACTAGTATAATGATTCCTTTTCTTGTCATGTTCAACATCAATTTTTTTTAAACAACGGGCGACATTTGTTATCTTAAAATTCTATGATGATATTATTTCATAAATTTTACATTTTATTTTGAAAAATTTATTTGTAATTAAAAATAATTTAATCATATTAAGCTATTTTGATTGCATACACAAATTTAATTTTACCATAGAGAACTATTATATTGTTAAAATATTTTTTACTCCATTATAGTCATATCTTCAACATTAGTCTTATTATTTGAGTATATTTACTACAAAAAATTTACATTAAAATTTTTTTCATCAAATTTTCCTATATATCTCATAGATGTCCTAAAAAAGCACTTTTATTGGAACAGTTTTTGAAATATGTATAATGTATTGGTAATAGTTGCTGTTATATATGTAAAACACATATTCCACATTTTTTGACAATATAATTTTTTCTCCACATCCTTATCTTATGGACTCTAATGAAAATGTTTTGCCAAATTGAATTATTGGATCACCTATGATGGATGAAAAGTTATTGACGTTATGTATGTTAATTACATGTTCCATGTTTTTATCTGAATTTCAATTTTTTTCCATATTATTATCCAATTACATCCAATATTATATAAATTAATATTTCGATATATAATTTGATTTGAAATATGCAGTAGACATCATGTAATATGTAATCTCCAGCGACTGTAAGTAATAATTTTATGAAATCCATTAATTTATAACTACATTGGACAAAAACATTTCCAAATTGTATTACTATGATGACCCTTCCATCAATAAAAATTGATAAGTGGAACTTGCAAATACATCATTATAAAATGGATCAATAATTGTATATTCTTCTATTTATATTCTTTTTTTAACATTTCTAATTAATTATTAAAATTTCCACTATGAAAAATATATGTATACTCATCAATATATAGTATATTTATGTTCTAAAGACATTGTATATATATATTAACTATGATATGTACTATTAATCACCATATAATTGTATATTATACATATCAATAATACACTTCAATATGCCAAGATTTCAATATGCAATATTTCATATTGATACAATCCAATATAATCCTATTAAAAATGAAAACACCACAACATTTATGCATACACTACAATATGCACACGGTTAATAAAAACATTACATAATGTTCATGCCTCTAATAAGAACACTATATTACTTATACAGTACAATATAAACACTATAAAAGGTGCGTACAGTACGTACAATGCAAAAATTGTAATCTACACATTGCATTCACTGAATTAAGAACACTATAAATGAAAACAATTCATATAGTGCATAAAATGCAATATTCACACTATAAAATCATACATTATAATATGCACAGTATAAATGGAACATTGTAAAGGGAAAAACTACAAAAAATACATACATTAAAATTTCCACTATGTAATATGCACATATAGTGCATACAATGCATACATTGAAATATAAATGTTGTATACACTGCAATATTCCCACTAAAAATTAAAACACAGCATACAATGCATACACTCTAATTTAAAAACTATTAAATCATGCACTGTGATTTGTAATATTAATCATTATACATACACTACAATGAGTAAAATCCTTCAATATGTATTACTATCATGTCACGATTACATTTTAAATGCATGGACTATATAAGTATGTGTGTGTGTACATTTCAATACATGTTATAAACATATTATTCATATTCTACATTTCATTAAATACAATGACATACAATGAAACATATATGCATAAATATTACATTTTTTATGTGCACATACTTACACCTTGAGTATGGTTTCTTCTTGATAATATTGAGTAACATATTTTGCATGAGATGGATTTTGGATTTCTCCAATGACATTTTTATAAAATATATGAAGAATATAATTCATGTTCTAATATTTCATCTAATTCAAGACCCTCGACAACTTACTCAAGCACTATATCATTGGAATCATTGTAGTCAATGGTATGTAATACAATATTTTTCCTATCATTTACTTCTATAGAAAAATCATATTAAAATATATTTATTTAATGTTGTATTTTTGTATTTATGAGTTCATTAAATGCATTATAGTACAATTAATCAGTTCATATTTTTTGTTAACCTTTGTTGTATATTGTTTAAAATACAATAAGTATTAGATTCAAACTTCTTGTTGAAAAATAATACAACCACATTCAATTTGAATGAAACTGAATGACAGTTCATATTGAACTGTATAACCAGTATATACTATGGAAATGAAATATGTATAATGTTTAAAGAGAATGAAATTGAATTTTAAAAATGAGTCATCCATAGAGAGGCATATACAGAATCAGAGTATTCCATAAGTGTTATTTATTTTATATTCATATAAAGTATTATGTATTCAAATATAGAATAACAGTATTCACTGAAGATTATGTAATAAACTATCAATTCTATATATTCAAGGCCATTATCCTAGTCATTCTACTATAGATTCACTTATTCAAAAAGATACAACATTTCATTAGTACGATAGTGAAGGCAATGATTCATATCCTCTTCAGACTGCTACATTGGATGATCTTGTGATGCATGTATGATTTTACTATTGATGAATCTAAGTAAAACAAATTCATTTTTTATTGGTTTATATTCCTTCCCTACTTGAAACATTGAATGTGTGAGTAGAACCTAAAAACATCTGATGTTGTTCAGAGTAATCGAAGTCACAAGAGTTGAATCAAATGTACTGAAAGACTGATTGAGCATGCATGATGGTCAATGTTTTTTAATGAATCATCGATGTTGAAGAATACCATGGTTTATGATATTAGATGAAACTAAATTTAATTTAAACATTACAATTATTTGTTGTATAAGATCAATGTCAGAAAAATGGAGGGTATATTTTCAACTGAAACCGAGATGGAGGTCTAAAATGGATTCCCACTAAAATACTTATATACAGATTTGATGATGGAAGATGGAATTTCAATGGATTTATCTGGCTTGAAAATAACAATTGGAAAAATGTTAATAGAATGGATTCTACCTCCTTAGTATAATTTTTTACTGTTTATGTTATAGATGTCTTTTCGTCTGTATAATCATGATTCAGAATCTGTACTTTGGATTTCTTTTCATCATCAAAATAAAAATAAGTTATTTATTTTCATCATTTTCATTAAAGTTTAAATATTTAGCTAAAACTTTATTGGTTTTTACATTAATGATTAGTGAGTGGTTTACTAGGTAGTGGTTTTTTACAATGAATACCTTATAATTGATTTTTTGTCACTAAACAATTTAAAAATGAAGTCTTTAACTGATATTCCTCTTCCTCTGCCTCTACCTCCTCCTAAAGCTCTTCCTTTGCCTCTCCTCCATCATTATAGTCCTAATTACACAATGCACCACTGCATTTATATCTGTTACAAGAAACCCATTAACATTATATATTCTCTAAATATCCCCCTCCCCAAACAAGTGACACCAATACAGAGATGATAAATACAATTAATTTAGCATGTGTATGAAAAATTGTTATTAAATGATCACATCATTCAAATTTAGGGGTTTATTACTAGTTTTATTAAACAGGTTTTACATAATAATGATTAGCGAATATTTCAAATTAAATATTTATTTTTTTATTATAAACCAATTTTTACAAAATATACGACCAATTTAATGTAAATACATATTATATATTATATAAATCATATTTCATGAATTATTATATATATTGATATATATATTTATAGATATATATGTCTATATATCTATATTAAAAATAGTAAACATATTATTAAATAATTATGTATAAAACCAGTAAAAGTTATTAAATTACAAAAATATTAAATGAATAAATACTTACAAAGATTTGAGAATAACAAAAAATAAAAAACTAAATATCAATATTAAAGAATAAATATTTCTAAATAATATTTAATGAATCTATGTAAAAAAGAGAAAAATTTAATAAATAAAAAATTAATAGATGTCAGAAATATTAAAAAATTAATCAATGTTTTTAATTGACTATTTTGTTAATAAAATATAAAAAATATCTTATAAATAAATTAATTACATATTAATTATATTAATTAACCCCATATAAAAACAACTAATGAAAATTATTAAATATGTATAAATAAATATAAAAAGTAGATAATATTACAAAAATATTTTAAAAATAAAAATTGGAAATAAGTAAAATAAAAAAATATTAAAATTAATTAAGATCATTAACGAATAAAATTTTCAAAAATGAATAAATTTGAAAAAAAATTAAAAATTTATAAATAGAAAATTTTAAATAAAAATTTATAAAATGTATAAAAATTAACTGTTAAAAACGTGAATTATTGTAAATATATTATTTTAATAAATGAAATTATAAAACGAATAATAAAAATTTAATGATTTACAAAAAATAATATGTGCATGTTTCTATGTAGAATTTCAATATTTATATATATGTGTGTCTTAAATTAATGTAAAATAGGCTTGATATATGTTAAATTGAAAAATTGATATTTCATTAACTTTCTATTTCTCGATACTAATATGTCAATAATTATAATTAATATCATTTTTATTATATGATTAGGTTTTTCACTAAATAAATGACTTATTTATTATAAATTAAATTTTTTTATCAAATTAATCATATTTAAGGAAATATTATATACATTGATATATTTATTAATAAATAAATAAAAATATTTCTATTTTCAAAAAATTTAATATATAAATATATTATTATGTATAAAAAAGATAAAAATAACTAAATGACATATGTGTTAAATGAATAAATATTTTTAATGAATGATGTATAATGAGAAGTGAAAAAATTTAACATAATTATTTAATAAATAATATCCACTAAAATAAAATGAAGGAAAGTCAAAAATAAAGTGAAATTTAGTAATTATAAAAAAAAATTGAAAAATAAAATATTATACAATTGTGTAAGTTTAATTAATTATATAGACCATTAATGAATTATAAATGAATACATGTAAAAATGAATGTATATACATATTAATTATATAATTTACAACCATATTTAAAATATTAATGGTTAATAAATAAACATGAATAAATGAATATTAATAATGGATAAAAATAAATAAATATTAATTGAATAAAAATTTGAAATAAAAATATTAAAAAATATTAAAGAATTATTAATAATTTTAATGAATAAATAAATTAAAAAATGAACGCATTTGAAAAATATTTAAAATAATAAATAGTATATATTGAATAAAAATATAAAAAATAATCCAAATTTACCAATAAAAAACATCTTTTATAGTAAATACATTGTGTAAAAAAATAAAATTGTAATATGAAAATTAAAAATTAAATTAATTATGGAAATATTAACTATTTATTTCCATACAAAATGGAATAAATTACATGTGTGTGTGAGTGAAATTAATGTAACACATTTTTGATATACGATAAATTGAATAAACAAAAGAAAGTTTAATAAACATCCATTTCCTCATACTAATAATTCAATACTTTTAAATAATATTAATTTTTAGTTCTAAAACAGTTTCCCCCAAATATATAACTTAATTAATTTAAAGGAATATTTTTTTATATAAATCTTATTTGAGGATATATTTTATATATTGATATATATATATATATATTAAACGTAAAAAATAATTAATTGAACAATTTGGTATAAAAAACATTATAAATTAATAAATTACCAAAATAGTAATCCAATAAATATTAATTGTATAAACATATTTTATATTACATAAATCATATATAAAGAAATAATATATATATATATATCAGTATATATATATATATATTCAATGTAATATTTTTTATAATATTTATTTTTAATTTTAAATTCCATTTTGAAATAAATATCTTATATATCTAGTGTAATGGTATATTTTATTATATATAAATCCAATTTAACAAAATATATTTTATTGTTATTAGTATATCTATATTTATATATTAATATGATTTTTAATGGAATAATTTTTTATGAAGTATTTTTTTATCAGTTTTTTGACACTAATATAGTGTGACTGTAGTATTATTTTCATTACAAATTATGTCACCCATTATTATTGAAATTGGCTAGAAATATAGCGGTGTATTTACCTGTGTTTTGTTTTTGCACTGATAAAGGGTACCTTTATCAGTTTTTTTTATAGTTGATAAATGACACCTTTTAAAAACACTTTTTGTTTGTATTGATAATGGTTAACACTATTTATCACTAGATCTACAGTTGTATCTATTTCACAATATAGTTGAAATCACCATCAATCCATGTATATATTTATTTCAATGACATATATCTATATAGGGTGTCAAAATTTTGAGAACGTCTATTTATTTACTCAAAAATGAATGACAACATTACTCAAATCATTTGTGATTTATTGGAAATAACCACACATCAATTTATGAAATGTCATTCTATTTTATATATTTATTATATTGGAAAATGATTTTTATTGTTATGTTAAAAGAGGGTGGAAAATTTCCCCAAATAATAAAAATATGTTTTAATTATTGAAAATTAATTACAGCAGTGGAATATTCAGTGAATTTTTATCTAAACCCATTGAATGGATAAATTCAAAATAATTATTAGAGCCTAGAAATCAAATTCAGGTAAGAGATATTATTTTTCAACAATAGTAAAAACCACATTTATGAAGTCAGCTACTTTTACTTTTCCAATTTAGATTTTTTGAAGAAAAAAACATGTGCATATTATTTAGTTGATCTAACTGAGAATCACTATGTGATAAATCATATTGATAGAAACAATTCATTGATACTTAGAGAAAAATGAAATGTGATTTCCATTACCCACATGAGAGACATAGATCATGCTTTCATGAATTGTAAAATTGTATTATAGACATAGAAATATAGTTAGTCTCTTTTAATGTAGATTAAAAATTACGTAATATCTAAGCCTATAGAAAAATGATCCAAATCAAATGATAGAAAAAAAAATTAAAATGAATATAAAATTCATTAATAAATTTTTATTAAACCATTATTTTAAAAACAATCCCTCTATGGGTTAAATAAGAAATTATAGTTTCATAATTTAAATGCACTTGAAAACATATCCCACCACTTTTTTATGTCTAAAGTAGAGCTCTTGACAAGCATTCATCTTCCATGGACCAGTTTAAATAATAGAAGTTTAACCCAAAACAATAACAAAAAGAACCAAATATACCATACCTGTTAGTAGCACTGCATAAAAATTGAAAAAAAAAATTAAATACAAATGAAACCATATGTAGTGATTCTATAACCACATATCTAGATAAATCAAATGACTGATTAATATATTTAAATTATAATATTTTTCTTATATTATAGTTTTGGTCTCTCGCCATCCATCTCATCCATGTTACTAGTTGTTAACGAACTTTATTGATCACAAAAAAACTATTATAAAATCGAAAAAATGGAATCAGTGATATAGAATCAAGGGGAAAGTATAATAATATGTAAATACAAAATAATTCATGTCTATGGGGTGATAGAAGTCATACGCTAGATAATGGATTCCATGTTCATTTTATTTCCCATGGAACCCATCTTTCCTTGTAGAATATTTTTTGTAGTATCAGAATATGATTAAGGGTTTTATGTTCCAATAAACGTGAGGTTTCATATAAAAAATTATTCTAGAATTCATCCAAATTCTCATACACCAGATAGTTATTCAATTAAAATTTATTTTAAAATTTGAAATCATTGATTAATATTAACTAAATTCAATATGTAGACCTACAATGAAATATATTAGCACCAAAATTTTTTTAAAGGATTTCAATTAACCCTCATTGATTTTTTAAAATTCATTATCTATTAAATCAAGAATTCAAGTTATAGTGCCGATCAACTATGGATATTTATTTGAAATAACAAATGGGTGATTTTGTTTTTTCACATTTATAATGAAACGTATAATAAAATATAGTGTTATTTATTTAAATTTAGAACACAAGAATGTTTTTTAATAAATATTAGTGTGGTAGGAATATATAGTGACACGCATCCACCAATAAAAACCTATATTAAAATTATTACAAATATATCATTAAAAAATATGTTATACATCTATTAAAAAATTTACATATACTAAAAATTAAAATTTTAAAAAACATATAATTTCATTATTTCTTTACAAATAAGAAGCTTATATTTTAAATCCAAACAACACATAAATCAAATTAAATATATTCAGATAAAAAAATATTTTAAAATACTTTAATAAATAAATGGTCTGATTAAATATTATCACCAACTACATACTATGAAATTTAGGTCGTACATGTAATAAGACTTCATCTTCATTCAACCAATTTAAATTGTTAAAATATTATCATTATATTGATTTTGGAGTTTGATAATCAAAATAAAATATTTATACACTATATGCACCCTGACAGAGTGAGGGGTAATTTTTTGTACTTATCTAATTTAAATAAAAATATATATATGCATATCTATTATATATTTTTTTTCAAAAAAGGACTATTTCCATCAAATTGGTCTAATAAATGCCACAGTGGAGCTGATGTGCTATTAATTTACAATTTTTACCATAGTTATAAAAAATCATATATTTGTTAAACATGGATCTATTAAGATATCAATTTAAAAAAATTAGGTTATTAATAATGGTATTCATTATAATTTTCATTCATATTAATAATAGTTAAAATACAATAATTGTATGACATATATTATTAATATCATAAATAATATCTTAGTAAGAATGTGATGATAGTTGTTAAATTTGAATATACAATACTTTATATATGGGATTCTACCATGTAAGAAACTACACTCATCAATACTAAATAATAACAAATGTTTTAAGACCCTTTAAAAGATGGTGGATTTTATCAGCACTAAAAATAGTGCTTATAAAATTGAACTTCATCAGTGCTAATATGTAACATCAATTAGGTGCACAATTCATTAATGTGTTTTTAGAGCTGGTATAGTTATTGTTTATCACTGCTATTCCTAGCCTAGATAAAAGACATGTTGTATCATATGTGCAGCTAAATTACCCCACACAAATCCACCAAATACAACATTTAATTTCAATTAAATTTATATTATAAAAAATAGAACAAATCAATGTTTTATGATAATTTAAAAGAATTGAACAATTATATCGGTACATAAAATTTATCAAAAACATCAAAATGTTCAAAAATTTTAATGTTCAACTGTCATTGGCCCCCTACCCCTATCAACAAAGTCTAATAATTCTACCAGTTGATGAATAAACCATCACCCGTTGAGTAAAAGTCATCACCTATATAAAAAACATTTCAAAATATAGTAATACAATAATAAAATAAACACCACCACATATCATTGCTAGGGAAAAACCGAAATTAATCAATGGAAAGAAAAACACACCGATAAAAGCCCCATCTTTATCAGGTCTATCTAAAAGCATGGATAACGTTATCTTTTTGGAGTGCTAAAAAATGTCTAATAATGTTTGTCCCTTTATCAGGCGATTTTTGGAGAACTGATAAAAGGTACATTTATCAACTCTATGAATTGAAATAATAAATTTTTTTATTAAAAAAAATATATTTAATTTTTATAAAATTATTTTATAATGTGAAAAAATAATGTTTATTTATATACATGAAATAAAAAATGCTTATTTAAAATTAATATATATAGTTAGAAAAATAAATTATATATATAGCGTTTCCATAAAAAGTATTTATATTTTCATAATTAAATAAATATATCTTGAAATAATTATAAAAATATATTAAATTTTATTAATAATACATATATATTATTATATTTATAATTATATATATATAATTATATATAAATAAAATTAATTTTCTCAATAAATATATTGATGTCTGAGTATAATTGAAGTTCAAATTTTATGTATTCATCATGAATGCTCACTTATTCATTACTACATTATTATTATTCTTTTTCTCTAAATATATGATGATTCTTATTTTAGGATGTATACTTTACTAGTTGTGTGATACATTCGTGTTATACCAATGAATATATAATTCTCTTACAAATTATTATGAAATTAAAATAAATATATTTTAATTAAAAATATATTTATTATATTAATAGTTATAAAATTTAATTATATATAAAAAAAATTTATATATATTTATTTTTCATTATAATTATGAAAAAATGTATATATTTAATTAATTATAAAATTACAATAGAAACATATATTATAATTGTTTTAAAAAATATATAAATATAATTATATTCATATTTATAAAAAAATATATATTTATACATATAATAATAAATAATTTATTTATATTTATTATTAGGTGCATTGTGGTACAATTACATTTAAACTGAGGGACACAACTTCAACATAACTGTGAAGGGTAAGTCATTGCCCCCCCCCCCAAATGACAACCCACCCATCCAGTTTCTTTATTATATTATATATTTATGGCTCAAGGACCAGTGGGCATGATGCCCATTACATGACTCGTATGCCCACCATTGGATAGTTCGAAGACCCTTCATGCATAATTCAGGTTCCATCACATGCATCTCATGCCTAAGTCACTACCCTCCCGATGGCCTGAAGGCTGAGTGGATCAAATGCCAAATGAGGATGAATGTTACTACTAATATAGTACACCACTATAAAACCTACTTTATTACCAACACTACTATAGTTCTACCAGTCTTACTACAGTTATTACAAGAGTACGACTATAGTATTCGCGTAATTTCACACCCACTTATATTTGATCCTAAGTCTGATGCAGGATTATGAGGAGCCTTTACTACATGACTAGTCCACCAATTTCATAAAAAGAAATTATATATATATATATATATATATATATATATATATATATTAGGTGATTGGAGGTACAATTACTTTAAATATGCACACACACCACACACACAGATCAAAATGGTAATCCATATCCCACCAAGGGATAGCCCACCCCCTATCATTATTTATTGAGTACATGGCCTGGAGGCATAGTGGGAATGAAACCATTTTCATAGTCCAGAGGCCCAAAAAATGTTCTGAATGCCTAGTGAAGCATCAGTCATACATAATGCCTACATCACGCCTACATCACTACCTACCAGTGAAAACTTCCTTTCACTCAGATTTGAACCCGGGTTTGATGCCAGATTACAGGGAGCTTTTTTATACATGGTAAAGCCCCCAACTGCTTTAAATAATATTAAAATTATATGTAATATTTTTATTATACATAAAATATCATATATATATATATATATATATATATAATTAAATAAATATATATATAAATAAGTAAATAAAATTATAAATTTTATTATATAAAAAATAGATATATTTAAATAATTATAAAACATTTATTATTATACTTATTATAAATATCAATAATATTATAAATATAACAATTACATTTGATAGAAATTATAATATATATATATATATAATTATGTTTACAAATAAATAAATATTTATTATTATTTTTTAAATATAAATAAAAATATATTTTTTTATAGTTATAATTTTAAGAAAATAAATATTTTTCAAAATAATATTAAAAATAAATTCAATATATTTATTATACTTATACTATTGTAGCTATATATAATTAAATAACTATGTTTATAAATATATAAAAATATTTACAATGGGGAATTTTTTTTAATGAATCCAAATCTGGGAGACTTCTTCAATCCTGCAGATGTTTTTGTTGGCCCCTAGAAGATGGAAGCTGATGGATTTCGCTCAACATGTGACACAACTCTGGTTTTGGAAATACCCCATGAGAAGCTATTTGGGATGAGATAGCGTTCTAGAGATGTAGATGGGCTACTGATAATTGTGGTTGACATATTATTTTCTGGCCCACTGAGTGCTGAGGCCACTATTTATAAATTTATTTCAAGGAATAAAGTGCTTGCGACTATTGAATCAAACCCTTGATTTTTAGAGGAAACAATTGAAGGGAGAAAACATTTTATCATCGATCATCTCATCTTGCAAACATCTGAGTCTTGGAAGCATGAAAAACTAAGGATGTGTTTTATCTAGATCTGGAGTTTTAGTGAATGACATATAATGTCCATTAGTATGATTTTTTTCATCTTAATATTCCTTCAAATGAGTTGAAATTTTGGGCCAAGTTGTAGGTATTATTCAATATCACTGTAGGGATTCATCTGTTTCCGAATTCGGATCCTTTGTTTTACCCTTTAAAGTCCAAGAACATTGTTTCATAGTAATATATCTATGTTAAAGGGTTGATTTGAGTTTTGGTCACCCATTCATCCTTTGGGATGTTTCCATGGATGTAGGAACCCCAATTAAGATTTATAAAGAGACTAGATCTATTAGGAATGGTCATTTAGACAACATCTAGATCAATTTTTATATATCCAGGCCTCTTGATATGATCATATACTTTATCCCTAGAGGATTTATATTTGAGCTTGATGTTAAGTTTGACCATGTCCAAGATTTGTCCCTTAGTCGCGTCATCTATTGGACATTTTAAGGATAATTATCATCGAATGATGAAATACATTAATTTTAAAATATATGGATAATTGGTAGAGGAATACCAATTAAAAATTTCTAAATCAACACCCCATTCCGGTAAGACGGGTACTTCTGTTTGTGTGAAAGAATCATATCCACATTCACACTCTAAGGATAACATGGTCAACTATTCTGGAAATGGGGGAGCAGCCTCCAAATTTTTGTTACTGGGTTGAAAATATCTTCTACGAATTGATGTTAATAGTGCTAGAAATATGGGTGTTTCATGAGGAGAGTTTGATAAAAACATCCAAGTTCATAATCCTCTAGTCAAAGTGGAATCCTCCCATTCTATTTTGGGTGATGCTTGAATTAATAGTGATGTTGAGCATGACCATGTGATTTTGATGGAGGATCAATTACTATCTAAAGGGATGTTTAACTCCATCTTTATTTGTTTTAATATTGCTGGGTAGAATAATAAATTCATTGTTAATTTTCCTTAATATCTTGTTTCCTTGGAATCCACTAATATATATGGAAATCTGGAAGCCGATAATGCTGGGAAGAATAAGAAATGCACTATGTATCATTCTTGTCTTGTTACTTTGGCAGCTACTTCTACAATGGGAACTATGAAGGCCAATAATGTTGTTAATGATGAATCTGGGCATGCTTACAATGTGTTGTCAACTTGTCATGGTGGAATTGTGCCCTTCTAGATTACTCCTATGGATGAGAAGATTTGACTAGTTACACACAATAGTGTTGTCAGGAAATATAATTTTTTTTCAATTCAAGGGTCTATCAACTCACTATAAGTTGACAAGATCTGTTGGAAGAGCCTAGTGTGAAAAGGGAAAAATATATTAATAGATTTTATTCCTAATGTACCTTCCTCTTCTATGATGGTTGTAACACCCGAGATTTTTATGAGAAATATTTTGTTTTTATGTTATATACATCATCAAAAGAATATTTCACTACACACAACACTAGCTTCGCTTTCTTTACACGCAATCACGACCTTCCTCGATAGCTTCTGTTGTACGTAATACCGAGTTTCACTAAACAACGATATGCTATTAAAATTCTATATAAACTAGCCGTTATGAATAGTAATAACCACTTTTTGAAATTTTAAAAAATCTATCTTTCAAAATGAACTTCATTTTTGGGTTCGGAATAACGAAAATAGCCTATGATGAATTTTGTGTATTTTTCTGAACACTTTCAATTTTTTATGAATAGTTAAAACATGGGGTTACTATTTAAAAAACCATCTTTTTATTAAAATAATTATTATTTCATTTAAATTGATTTTAGGTAATAAGATATACATAATACCAATAAATGATCAATGTAATTCTTTGAAGTCATTTTATAATAATTTTAGATATATAAAAATTTTATTGAACTTTTCACCGTCTTTTATCCACCTCCTAGGAGCTTTTGCAAATTTGCATAGAAAATAATTTTACTGCTTTTGTGAATGGAATTTTGAAAATCCGAGAGACACGGTTGATATCAGTAAGTAAAATGAGGTTCAATGAGATGAAAATAATTTTTTGGTGAATAATAACTTTTTACTTTTATTTACAGCGGTTAATAGTAAATAGGGTAATTAAAGGTAAAAATGATATTACTATTACCCTAACACATGTCCTAATTCTATTGGATAAGTGTATTTCGACCAATAACAACCTTATGAATATAATATTACCATTTAGGTCCACTTGGATTAGATTAGGACATTTAGTATTATTTTGTTTAACGAAAAGTTATAATAGTTAAAATCAATGTTTAATAACTAAAACATTTTTAATATAGGGTTATACATAAGATAAATTCGATTATGAATATTCATTAAAATTATAAAACTATTTCCTACATAATGGTATTTTATTTTTAATTTTCATACTTTAAATAATTTAATTTATTTATGACACAACGATGATGCAGTAATTACCTAATTAATAAATTATTAACATAATTGATGTTATAAATGCCCAAATAAATGTAATATGAGTATTTTGAGGAATTAAAATATTTTTCTAGGTTAATATGACATGTTAGTGTTGATTTAATTAACTTGGTTCGAAATTATCATTCTGTTAGGAATTTCAGAAAAATCATGTACCAAATAATGTCAAAATTGACATAAAATAGTTTTTAAATCAAATATTATATAATTAAATGTTATTTTATTCATAAAAATCTAAGGATCAGACAAATGACTTAGATAAGGATATATAAAATATTAATGAACCACTTAGGGTTGTTTGGCTTGTTATAGTATGTTTATTAACCATATAGTGTAAGAAAACAAAAAGATACTGTAAAAGATAAATTATTTATCATAGAGTTAAATCTAAATGATAAGGATAAAATGGTAACCTAAACTTGTATAAAACCTATTGGTTAAGAGTATTTAGATCCATCCCCACATTAGCATCGAAATAAATTAAATTGGAGCTATTAAAAACCGAATGTGACTTTATTATAAATTAATATTTTTAGTTTTTCCTAAGGTTCCCCACTCCTCCGTTATAAAAGGGCACCTCCTCCCTCTCCTCCTCACACCACATTGAGCATTCAGGCTCAGCCAAACCCTGCCAAAATCTCTTCTCCACTTCCATAGAATCATCCTATAGGTCTTGGTCTTCTTCAAATACCATCTTTAGTACCCTATGAGGAGGTTAAGAAGAAGCATTTCAAAGAAGAGGTAATATCCATTACCGATCATTTAAAATTTAATTGTTCTTAAAATTATTTTTCATTAGTTGTTTCATAATAAATTAATAACATCAGTATTACTTATATACTGATATGTTATTATAAATATGAAACAACAGTATTTCACCTTTTATCCATCTTAAGGAAAATGAAATCATTGCGCGTGCGTACGTACGGAACACCGTCTCCACGCCGTGGTGTAAACTATTTTCCACCCCCACCTTACTTGGATTGGTATAATGGTGCAATGAGTAACTATATATAATTATTGTAATGTGATATTGATTCTGAAATAGTATATATACACTTCAATGCAATTACATGATCATGGGAATGATATCATCGCTCGTGCGTACGTACGGCCTACCATCTCCACGATGTGATGTGACTCGTTCTATATGACCTTCATTGTATAATAATTATATAAATGAATTGAATGAATAAATATGATATATATTACACTAATAATATTATGAATATGAGGTATATATAACCTAAAAAGAAGAACAATAATTTATTTTGCAGAACACGTATACGAACAAAAAGCAATGAACACCCGAATAACAAGTTACAATGAAATATTACTAATAAGAAGAAATGAATATGACCATATATGATATCATATCAATGATTTTGATTCTATAATAAGTCAATAACATTATCTAAATCATTATATAAGAGGTTTCGACACATACAATGAAAACCGGACTTAAGGTATGGGAAAATCTCATATTCTCATTTTTATCCGAGATTGTTTATACTTTGGTATTTACTGGGTTTTATTTATCATCCACATCCATGTTTTCTCAATATGTAATACTAATCATATCCTCCTACAATTGTTTAAATCCAATTTTACCCTCTGGTATGTTTTTAGTAAACGTTATGAAAGGAATATTTTGTCGCTTTTCATACGAGGTACTTTTTGTCTTTTCCGGCCAAAGTACGAGAAGAATGTTTTTTTAACTTATACGGCATGAATGGATTCATAGAAAATTATTTCAATGAATCTTCCATTACATGTTTACATGTTTAATTTTAATTTACTTCTTTTAGTTTAAAATTATATCACATGTTATGAAAGGAAAAATGATTTTGAAGTAGAAAGTATATTTTCCTCAAGAATGGAGTTCAAATGTTTTATCAAAATTATTTTCCATATAAGATAATATAGGGTTCTGTTTTTATCCCTATTATTACATTGACTTGATTATGTGATGGAATTATTTTTATGAAGTCCTTTATCTTATATGAATCTATTTATGATGTCATGATGTTTAAGATTTCCAATTTTATTACCTGTCTTATGCGATGATGTATGATTTATGATTTTGTGGCACACATAAGAAAGGATACATTATGAGATGGGTGGGACCTATATCTCCCTTTAATGCATTGGGTAATGATTTATATCTCATGATATAGACATTGCTGGAATGGCAGGTTAATCCTTTTCAGTGATATAGGACTGAAACGAGGAGTGAACTCAGTTCAGAAATGGACATTATCTGCTAAGATAGTCTTGGCAATGAGTCATGACTAACAAGAAATGATTTTCTATGATTATATGTGCATGCCACAAAGTTTCATGTTTTATGTTATTATTATTGGGATCTCATTTTAACTTATATAATTTGTCCCATGTTATGATATTATGATCTCTTTTGTAGGTTATGATTTTCAAAAGGATGTGATATGATTGTTATTACATTTATTTTACCTTACTGAGCATTTAATATCACCCCTTTTTATGTTTTATTTTCCCCAGGTTAGGAAGAAGGATATTAAGTAGAATATGCTAAATGGGACTCTAGATATGATTAAATAAATGGGGGACACTGTGGATGCTTTTTGAACCAGTTGTTTACGTTTCCCGGTTTCTAAAGACACTATACCTATACTGTCCTTTTGTGGTTTTTGTTATATGTTGTACTAATTATGCTCCAATTATGAAGTAATAACAATGTATGTAATGAATGGTTATTTATAGTTGGTATCAGAGGAAAGGTATAGTCAACCTTTGAAAACTAGGATGTGAAATACTTAGAAAGAACCCTAAAGATATATCTAATCCAAAAATGATCTTAGTGTTTTAGAAATTTCCATGATGAACTTAGGATAAGACCTTATGTGTGAAATTTTATTCTTGATTATGTGGTTTCCTATTATAATTATTGTTTCTCACACTATTCTTCTTGGTTTTAGTCAATGGTTGGAAACCAAAGGAACTGTGTTAATGCGGAATGCGATGGGAAATGAAATGATTGTCCCGCTGAGCAAACAAATGATATGGGAGCTGGAATACAAAATAGTGTAGCCATGCTCACACAAATTTCTCAAGATATGAATCATGCAGGACTTCCACACGAGCAATGGAAGGAACAACATTCTGTGGAATCCTTCTTGAGGCAGTGTCCACCCTCATTCAGTTGTACAACTGATCCATTAGTGGCTGAACAATGGATTAGTACCACTTAAAAGAAATTTTCAGTTTTTCAATGTTATGAACATGTTAAATTCATCATAGAGGTATATCATTTGAAAGGAGAAGCTGATCAATGGTGGAATCTTTTCATGAAAACGTGGTCAATAGAAGAAATTGAGTCAATGGAATGGGACGAGTTAAAAAAATTATTTTTCAATAAGTAATTCCCTCGTATTATCTGAACAAAGATGGAGAAGGAGTTTCTTGAACTGATGCAAAATAATGATGAATCTGTTGGTACCTACGAAGAAAATTTTACAAGACCTATAAGGTACGCATCGGGGATTATTATCAAACCTGAGAGTAAGATCGATCGATTATTTAGTGGATTTAAACCAAGTCTTCGAAGGGTATTAGCCATAAGGGACTTCAATAGCTATGAGGAAATTGTTCGATGTGCTCTTAAGGTTGAGATGGAGATTGGAGTGACCCATCAGTTATATGGGTTTGATAAGAAGAGGAAAATGGAATTCAAAGGGAAATCTAAAGACCACACTAAGAAGAAGATGTGTTTTCACTTATGCTTAGTTTGTGGAAAGAAACATGGAGGAAATTGTCTTAATGGGACAAGTAAATGTTCCAAATGTGGTAAAGAAGGTCATCGGGCATTTGAATGCCGCAATGATGGGAAGAATATGTCTACTGATGCGAACAAAGAAAAGGCTACAGATAATGCACCTCCTACACTTCAATGTTTCAAGTTCTTGGAAATAGGGAATTATGCTAATCAATGCCCTAATCCAAGGGACGTTGATGATGATCGACGTCAACAAACTCTTAAGGCCAGAGAAAAAGGAAAGTCACATGCAATTTCTATTGGCGATGTGGATTATGATAATGATGTGGTGAAAGGTACACTTACTATCCACTCTAAAGTAGAAAATGTTATATTTGATTCTGGATACACCCACTCTTTTATTTCTGAAGAATTTTCTAACGGTATCCCCACATTACCTTAACAATTAGATATTGAGTTAGTTGTGACAACTCCTAATGGAAGAACGGTTCCATCAAAAGTTTATAATTCATCTCCAATTGACGTTTATGGGAATGTGATTCTTGAAAATCTTGTGATCCTTCCTATAGTGGAATTTGATGTGATTCTTGGCATGGATTGGCTTTCTTTATATGGAGCTCATATCGATTTCCAGAAAAGGGAAGTCACATTTCATATTCCAGATCCATCTATGATCATCTATCGATGCAAGGATGAACATAAACTTCCAGTGGAAATTTCTTCCATCTTATGGTTCTTGATTCCAATAAATGATGGTTATTTATCTCAAATGGATGTAGAGAAACTCTCAATTAAGAATATACCCATAGTACGGGAGTATGATGATGTCTTTCCAGAAGAATTGTCAGGTCTTCCACCAAATCGTGATGTTGAGTTTTCAATAGAACTCTTACCGGGTGCTATGCCTATTTCAATGACACCTAATAGAATGGCCCCAATTGAGTTGTAAGAATTGAAGAAGAAACTCCAAGAGAATCTTGATAAGGGATTCATACGCCCTACTACATCACCTTGGGGAGCACCTGTTCTATTTGTTAAGAAGAATGATGGATCAATGCGACTCTGCATTGATTATCGAGAACTTAACAACATCACTATCAAGAACAAATATCATCTCCCACGAATTGATGACTTATTTGATCAACTACGTAGAGCTCAATACTTTTCCAAGATTGATCTTCATTTGGGGTATCATCAATTAAGGGTCAAAAGGGAGGATATACCAATGACGGCTTTCTGTACAAGGTATGGACACTATGAATTTTTAGTGATGCCATTTCGCCTTACTAATGCCCCTTCTATCGTCATTGATCTAATGAATTGAGTCATTAGAGACTATCTTGATCAGTTTGTGGTAGTCTTTATAGACGATATTCTTGTCTATTCATAGAGCAAGGAAGAACATGAAGATCACTTGAGAGTTGTATTGAAGACCCTGAGAAAAGAGAAGCTTTATGCCAAATTTACCAAGTGTGAATTTTGCTTCAAGAAGCTTCATTTCTGGGTCACATAATCTCAAAGGATAGAATATCTGTGGATCCAGCAAAAACAGAGGTTATCGAAAGATGGTCAAGACCAACAACAGAAACTGAGATCCGATATTTTATTGGTCTGGCTGGATATTATCGATGTTTTGTGAAAGATTTTTCAAGGTTATCTAATCCAGTCACTAGGTTGACTCGAAAAGGAGTTAAGTTTGTGTGGATGGAGGAGTGTGAAAAGAATTTCAAGGAGTTAAAAAGAAGTTTATCCAGAGAACCTATGCTCACACTACCTTATAGTGTATAAAGGTTTGTGATCTACAGTGATGCATCCAAGAAGGGACTGGGGTGTGTTCTCATGCAAAACAATATGGTAATTGCTTATTCCTTACGACAGTTGAAAATACATGAGCAAAATTACCAAAATCATGATTTGAAGTTAGCTGCGGTAATCTTTGCAATGATGATTTGGAGGTATTTTCTTTATGGTGAAAGGTGTGATATTTATACTGATCATAAATGTTTGAAGTATATTTTCACACAAAAGGAGATGAATATTTTCCAAAGAAGATGGTTGGAGCTTATTAAGGATTGTGACTGCTCAATTCATTTTCACCCTAGGAAAGCGAACAAGGTGGCTGATGCATTAAGTCGACAAGATCATGCTAGATTATCCGTGGTGAGGATCTCAAAAGATCCAATATTTCTGTATTTACAATGGATGGATCTTGGAATCATAATGGAAGGGGAAAATATTATCTTTTTAAAATGAATGTTCAACCAACTATGCATGTGAAGATTAAAGAGGTGCAGAAAGAAGACGTAGAGTTTCAAAAGAAGGTAAGAAATGTTCCTGAATTCTACCTTGATTATGATGGTATAATAAGGTTCAATAATTGGGTTTCTGTTCCTTCTGTACCAGAATTGAAGAAGGACCTACTGGCTGAGGCTCATAGTTCTTCATTCTCTATTCATCATGAAGCACGAAGATGTATAGAGACCTAAAAGAGTACTTCTGGTAGGATGGCATGAAAAGAGATGTTGATGAATATGTCTCTCGATGCTTGGTTTGTCAGCAAGTTAAAGCTAAGAGACAGATGTCTAATGGGATGTTACAACCATTACCCACATCTGAATGGAAATGGGAAAACATCACTATGGACTTTGTCACCGAACTTCCTAAAACATCCAAAGTCAATAATGCTATATGGGTTATAGTTGATCATCTTATGAAGTCGGGACACTTCATTACTATTAGAGAGGATTTCTCTCCGGATCAGAATGCCAGGATATATGTAAAGGAAGTGGTAAGATTGCATGGAGTACCGTTTTCCATTATATATGATCGGGATTCAAGGTTTACCATGATGTTTTTGCGAATTCTTTAGCATACTCTTGATACAGAGTTGAGTTTTAGCATTGCTTATCATCTTCCGACAGATGGTCAATTTGAGAGGACTATTCAAACACTAGAAGATATTTTAAGAGCTTTCTCTATGGAATTTAAAGGTGGATGGGATCAACACCTACCTTTGGTGGAATTTTCTTATAATAATAGCTTTCACTCTAGTATTCAGATGGCTCCTAATGAAGCTATCTATGGAAAGAAATGTAGAACTACAACTTGTTGAGATGAAGTTGGGGAAATAAAGATATTAGGACCTGATCTTCTTGATAAAATGGCGGAAAAGGTCTGATCTATTCAACAACACATAAGAGCAGCTTAGAGTCGACAAAAAAGTAATGTCAATAACCCTAGAAAATACCTAGAGCTTGAAGTGGGTGATAATGTGTTCTTACGAATATCTCCCTGGAAGATAGTAATGAGATTTGGGAAGAAGGGAAAGTTAAACCCTAGGTATATCGTACCTTTTGAAATATTGGATCGTGTTGGGATAGTAGCTTACCGATTGGTGCTCCCATCGAATCTCTCTCAATTTTTTGATATGTTCCATGTATTGCTCCTGAGAAATTACATACTCAATCCTTCACATGTACTCAGCTAAGAAGTTGTACCACCGAAGCAAGATCTTTCTTATGAAGAATAGCCGATAGAGATTTTGGATCATAGAGAAAAAGTCCTACGAAACAAGACCACTTGCTTCTTGAATGTTTTATGGAGGAACCACCAATTAGAATAAGCTACATTGGAGCTTGAGGATATGATGTGGGAGAGGTATCCTCATCTGTTTGTTAAAAAGTGACGATTTTTTAGGGTGAAATCCATTTTAAGGGGGTAGAATATAACACCCGAGATTTTTATGAGAAATATTTTTTTTATGTTATATACATCATCAAAGGGATCTTTCACTTAACACAGCACTAGCATGGCTTAGTTTACATGAAATTGCGACCTTCCTCGATATCTTGCGTTGTACGCAATACCGAGTTTCACTAAACAACGATATGCTATTAAAATACTATATAAACTAGCCGTTATGAAAAGTAATTAACAATTTTCAAAATTTTATAAATTTTATCTTTAAAATGGACTTCATTTTTGGATTCTGAATACCAAAATTAGCCTACGATGAATTTTTTGTATTTTTCTGAAAACATTCAATTTTTGGTGAATTGTGAAAACACGGGGTTACGATTTAAAAAACCGAATTTTTATTAAAATAATTATTTATTTCATTTAAATTTAATTTAGGTAAAAAGAGATACATAATACTAATATAAGTTCAATGTAATTCATTGAAGTCATTTTATAATAATGTTTGATATATAAAAATTTTATTGAACATTTCAACGTGTTTTACCCTCCTCGTAGGAGGTTTTGCAAATTTTCATAATACATAATTTTACCGCTTTTGTGAATGGAATTTCAAAAATCTGAGACACATGGTTGACATCAAAAACTAAAACGTGGTTCAATGTGATGAAAATAATTTTTTTGGTGAATAATAACTTTTTACTTTTATTTACCGCAGTTAATAGTAAATAGGGTAATTAAAGGTAAAAATGATATTACTATTACCCGAACACATGTTCTATTTCTATTTTATAAGTGTATTTCGACCAAAAACATCCTTATTAATATTATATGACCATTTAGGCTCACTTGTACTAGATTAGGACATTTGGTATTATTTTATTTAACGAAGAGTTAAAATAGTTAAAATCAATGTTTAATAACTAAAACATTTTTAATATAGGGATATACATAAGATAAATTCTATTATAAATACTAATTATAAATATAAAAAAATTGCCTACATAATGGTATTTTATTTATAATTTTTAGATTTTAAATATTTTAATTTATTTATGACACAACGACGATGCAGTAATTACCTTATTAAGAATATATTAAAATAATTGATGTTATAAATGCCCAAATAAATGTAATTTGAGTCTTTTTATGAATTCCACTAATTTTATAGGTTAATATGACATGTTATTGTTTATTTAATTAACTTGGTTCGAACTTATCATTATGTTATGATTTTCACAAAAATCATGTACCAAATAGTGTCAAAATTGACATAAAATTGTTTTTAAAACAAATATTATATTATTAATTTTATTTTTATTCCTAAAAATATAAGGATCGTCCAAATTACATATATAAGGATATAAATAATAATAATGAACAACTTGGGGTTCGTTTGTCTTGTTATAGGAAGTTTATTAACAATATATTGTTAGAAAACAAAAAGACACGATAAAAGTTAAATACTTTAACATAGAGTTAAACCTAAATGATAAGGATAAAATAGAAACATAAACTTGTCTAAAACCTATTGGTAAATATAGTTTCGACCCATACACACATTAGATTCTAAATAAATCAAATTGGAGCTATTAAAAACCTAATGTGACTTTATTATAAAATAATATTTTTATTTTTTCCTAAGGTTCCCCTCTCCTCCCTTATAAAAGGGAACCTCCTCCCTCTACTCCTCACACCAAATTGAGCATTAAATCTTGGCCAACCCCCGCCAAAATCTCTTCTACACTTTCCTAAAATCATCCTAGAGGTCCTGGTCTTCTTCAACGACCATCATAATTTCCTAAGAGGAGGTTAAGAAGAGGCGTTTCAAATAAGAGGTAATATCCATTACCGTTCCTTTCCAATTTCATTCTTCTCCAACATATTATTCTTTAGTTCTTTCATGATAATGTAATAACATCAGTATTGATTTTATACTTATATGTTATTATAAATATGAAACAACCCTATTTCACCTTCTATCTGTCCCACGGAAAATGAAATCCCCGCGCGTGCGTATGTACAGAATACCGTCTCCACGCCGTGGTGTAATCTATTTTCCACCACCACCTTATTAGATCGGTATAATGGTGTAATGAGTAACTATATATGATTATTGTAAAGAGATATATATTCTGAAATAGTGTAAATACACATAAATATAATACCATGATCAAGGGAATGATATCATCGCTCGTGCATACGTACGGCCTACCGTCTCCACGATGTGATGTGACTCGTTCAATATGATCATAATTGTATAATAATTATATAAATGAATTGAATAAATAAATATGATATATATTACACTAATAACATTCTGGAAATGAGGTGTCTATAACCTAAAAATAAGAATAAGAATTTATTCAGCAAAACACGCATACAAACAAAAAGCAATAAACACCCGAATAACAAGTAACAATGAAATATTACTAATAAGAAGCTAAGAATATGACAATATATGATATCATATCCACGAGTACGATTTTGGAATAAGTCAATAACATTATTTGAATCATTATATATGACGTTCAGACACATACAAAGCAAATCAGACCTAAGGTAAGGGAAGATATCACAATCTCATTTTATCTGAGATTGTTTATACTTTGGTTTTGACTGGGGTGTATTTATCATCCACATCCATGTTTCCTCAACATGTAATACTAATCATATCCTCCTACAATTTTTTAAATCCATTTTTACCCTTCGGTATGTTTTTAGTAAAATATATGAAAGGAATTTTTTGTCGTTTTTCGTACGAGGTACTTTTTTACTTTTCCGGCCAAAGTACGAGAAGAATGTTTTTTTAATCTTATACGGCATGAATGGATTTATAGAACATTATTTCAATGAAGCTTACTTTACATTTTTTCATGTTTATTTTTAATTAACTTCTTTGAGTTTAAAATTATATGACATGTTATGAAAGGAAAAATGTTTTTGAAGTAGAAAGGATATTTTCCTCAAGAATGGAGTTTAAATGTTTTATCAAAATTATTTTACATCTATGATAATATAGGGATATGTTTCTATATCTATTATTACATTGATTTGATTATGTGATGGAATTATTTTTACGAAGTCCTTTATCTTATATGAATCTTTTTATGATGTCATGATGTTTAAGATTTCCAATTTCATTACATGGGTTATGCGATGATGTATGATTTTTGATTTTGTGGCACACATAATAAAGGATTCATTATGAGATGGGTGGGATCTATATCTCACTCCAATGCATTTGGTAATGGTTTATCCCTCATGATATAGACATTTCTGGAATGGCAGGTTAATCTGGTTCAGTGATAAAGGACTCAAACGAGGAGTGAACTCAGTTCAGAAATTGACTTTGACTGCTAAGATAGTCTTGGAAATGAGTCATGACAAACAAGAAATGATTTTCTATGATTATGTGTGCATGCCACAATGATTTATGATTTATGTTATTATTATTGGGATCTCATTTTCCTTTCTATGATTTGTCCCATTTTAAGATATTATGATCTCTTTTGCAGGTTATGATTTTCAAAAGGATATGATATGATTATTATTACCTTTATTTTCACTTACTAAGCATTTGATGTCACCCCTTTTTATGTTTTCTTTTCCCCAGGTTAGGAAGAAGAATATTAAGTAGAATATGCTAAAAGGGAATCTAGATATGATGAAATAATGGGAGACACTGTAGAATATTTATGAACCAGTTGTTTGTGTTTCCCAATTTCTAAAGACAATATACCTATACAATCCTTTTGTGGTTTTTTTTATATGTTGTACTATGTATGCTTCAATTATGAGGTAATAAAAATTTATGTAAATTATGGGTCGTTATAATGATAGCTCCAGATTCCAAAAAGGAATTTTTGATAGAGAATTCCTAAAATGAGGACATGCAAGTTGATAGTCACTCTAATGAGGATTACACAGTTGATGATGGTTCTCCAATAGAAGATGTTCATGGTGTCAATCATGATGTCACAAATGATCATTTGGATATTGATGATCATAGTGTGGAATCACCGACTCCGAATTAGTGGAGAAGGGGTAGGCACCCAATAGGACGTGGTGGTCATAGAATAGGTATAAATAAAGGATGACGTAAGTTTACCCTTTCTTTGCATGGTGGTCTATTCTCCAGTTTTACCACATATTTCATGTGGTCTCTTGTTAACTCAATTTGATGTAATAAATTTCTTAGGCCATTGATTTCCACCGTGTTCTATGTAGTTCTAGTACCAAAATTTAAAAATAAATAAAAATATTAATTATTTAGATTAAAAATAAATATATAAATAATATATATTTATAAAATTAAAAATATAATTATTATGTTATATAATTTTTCAAATAAAAATAGATAAATTTACAATTATAAATATAAAAAATATATATTCATTAAAATAATCAAAAAAATTAATAAATATTTTTATTATATATTTATAATTATTAATAAAAAATATATTATTATTTATATACATTTATTTGATTTTAGTATTTATAGAATAACATATTTATTATAATTTTATAATTAAAGATATATATATTTATTTATAATACTTAAAATATTAAAAATACATATAATTATATAAATATACTAATTATACACACACACACCCACACACACACACATATATAATATTGTAATAACTTTTAATAAATATATATATATATATATATATATATTTATAATTTCATATTTATATATATTTACAAAAAGAAATTACTAACATTATATATTTGTTAGTTTATTTTTATCACTGATAAAGTTGTGTCTTTATCAGTGCTAAAAATCACTGAAAATGTTATGTTTTATAAATGCTTTCTATTTTAGCACTGAACAATCATACGTTTATCATTGATTTTTATGTAGCATTTATAAAAGCGTTACATGATTTTATAAATGAAATCTAATAATCAGCTTATCTCTAACACACTTTCAAGCTTTCACAGAACCCTTCATATGTCGTGTCACCCCTCTCATTGCCCTACTCAAAATCTCACCTCTTCTATCATATTCTCAACAACACAGCTCTACCTACCTCTCTATACCTATCTCTCTTTCCACCACCTATTTTGATAGTGATCATGCTGCCACCACTATCACCACTAACACTTCCTTCTATACCCTCATTTTACTTCCACTGTTTTGCCTTCATGGATGTACCCAAAGGTACAAGATGGCTCTTTTTCTTGGGATTTAATTATGTATAGTTCCTTTGAATAATATTTTTATATCATTTCATCCTATTTTTGAAATTAAAGACCATTCATCACATATTTTTTATTGGTTACCCCATGTTTTTTCATTGAATTTGAGAACCATGATTGTTATCTTATTTAACCCCATGTTCTGTATATCAAGAAATAATATAAAATGTGTTTATGTGTTCTTGGAATGGTAAATTGTAACACCCCAAGCTTCTATGGTACGCTTCTCTTTGAATAATGTGATAGCGTGTGTTGTACGCAACACCGAGTTCTAACACACCATAACTAATCAAACTATCCGTTATGAATAGTAATACCTACTTTTTGAAATTATATATATTTTATATTTGAAAATGGACTTCATTTTTGGATTCGGAATATCGAATTTAGCCTAGGGTGAAATTTTGGTACATTTCGGATAACTTTCATATTTTGATGAATAGTGAAAATTACTAAATTTTAATTAAAAACAACTTTTTTAATCAAATTAATTACTAGTGATAAATTATGAATTTGAGTGGTTTTAAAGTATATTTAGAATATATTTTTACCATTTAATATAATTTTGGTCATTGGACATAATTTTACAATTAAACCGAACATAAACAAGTGTCAATCTTTTGATAGTTATTATCTCTTAAAAACACGCTTTTTGTTTTAACAGCGGGAATTAATTTTAAATTAATTTCTGCCACTTCTGTGTTTTGAATTTAGGAAAATGGATTCCATATTTGGAATCAGGATGTTCAAATTGTGTAAATAGGTAACTTTTATTTTTAGACATTTTGAATAGTTACTGTGGTAAATATTTTATTTACCATGGTTAAAGGGTAAATCCGGTAAATAAGGGTTAAAAAATAATATTATAATAATAAAAAATTACCCTAAAACGTGTCCTAACCTTATTGGTGGACACATACCCGACCATGGGCATCCTTGGGTCAATTTGGGGACCCCTTGGAGCCACTTGTATGTGGTAGGGACACTTTATATTAATAAAGTTAAAATAAAAATAAAAATGGCATAAGCTTACATCTTTTAGAAGAACAATTTTTACATAGGGTTATACATGTTGGATTTTCGATTATAAATATTCATTAGAAAGATAAAAAGATTTTCTACATAATTATATTTTACTTATAATTTTTAGACATTAAATAATTTATTTTATTTATGACACAATGATGATGCAGTAATTACTATAATAGTGAAAAATTAAAATAAGTGATATTATACATACCCAAATAAATATAATATGAAACTTTTAATGAATTAAACTAATTTTCTAGGATAATATGATATATTAGGATTGATTTAATTGACTTTGTTCGAAGTAATAAATCTGTTATGAGTTTCACAAAAATCAACTAATGAATAGTGTCAAAATTGACATAAAAGAATTCTTAAAACAAATATTATATTATTAATTGATATTAAATTCCTAAAAATCTAAGGTTCGGCCAAGAGACTTATATCATGATAGGTTAATCATTAATGGACCACTTGGGGGTCTCTTGGATGTATATAGTAAGTTTATTAACCATAATATATAAAATACAAAGAGACATTGTAAAAGTGAAACTAATTAACTTAGAGTTAATACTTAAAGATAAGGTTAATATAGGTACCCAAACCTGTCTAAATTCAATTGGATGAGTTGCTTTCGACCTATCCCCACCTCATCATTTGAATAGTCAACTTTGGAGCCTTTAGAAACCGAATATGAATTTATTATAAATTAATATTTCTAGATTTTCCAAAGGTGCCCCTCACCCCTCTTATAAAAGGGCACTCCTCCTTCTCATTTCTTCACACCTCCAAAGCCTTTTGGTTCGGCCAAACTCTGCCCAAATACTCTCCCAACATCCCTCACTACAACCTAGAGGCCTTAGTTTGATCAGAAAGCCAACCTAAAGAGCCCTTTTGATCAAATCAAAAGGAAGAACCCGAAGAAGAGGTAATGATTTCACCACCCTTTTCTAAGTTCATTTCTTCTTCCACTTCTTCTTCCTTTGTTCTTACCATTCTAAAATAATAACTCCAGTATCTCACATATACTGTGATGTTATTATAAGTATGGTACAACCATATTCAGTATTCTATCCACCCTTTGAATAACATGTCACCATACGTGCGTACGTACGGCTTACCGTCTCCACGTCGTGGTGTAATTGTTATTCAATATAATATTATTTGGATGGGTATAATAATGATGTGTAACTCATGTAAATAATAAATATAACATGTTAATGATTCTGTATATATGATATATCATTCATTTATATATTATTTTAATATCAAAAGAATGATATTGTCGCTCGTGCGTACGTACGGACTACCGTCTCCACGAACGCGATGAGATTCATTCTCCATCGTATCCATTCAAGTATAATTATCATTTTATGATTTAAAAATGATGTTTAAGGACTTGATATCATTCTGGATATGAATAAGATACAACAAACATGGCTTATGTAACAAAACATATAAAAGAAAATGAGTAAGTTAACACCCGAAACGATGATAATTCTAAGATATTATTAATAAATCAATGTTAAAAGATCATATATGATATCATATTAATATATATGATTCTTGTATAATTTAATAACAATTATTTCACCATTATACAGGAGTTTAACCTACCCCAACCAAGGAAAAGTACAAGGTAAGGGTTATTTCACAATCTCTTCATTATCCGAGGTTGTATTATACGTAATAATCTACTGGGATCTCTTTATCATCCACATCCATGTTTCTAAGAAATGTATTTCAAAACATTTTTAATATTTACAAGAATATGGGTTAAAGTCATTTATACCCTTGTTTGACTTTTTATAAGAGGTTTATAAAGGAATCTTTCCGTGGTTTTCAAAACAAGGTCCTTTTTAACCTTTTCGACAGAATTGAGGTAAGAATGTTTTTTTAACTTATACGGCGGGTGCGGTTATTTTCCGCCGTTATAAAATCGTTGAAGCTTTCCATACAAGCTTATAAGAATATTTTCAAAGAAAATGTTTTATTTTATATGGATCTTAAATGATTTCAAAATAAAAGTAGATACTTCTTTAAAAAGAATTTTGATTTCATCTATGTCAACATCCTTTGATGGATTTTAAGATTATTTGAAGTTGATTTATTATGATACAAAACTTCTATATTGTATTGAAGGTTTTGTGATATGTTTGACTGTGGATGTGCTATTTTTATACCATTCATAGTTTATGGTGAAATTATTGACATTTCGTATGCTAGTTTTAATACGAATGTTTATGTTATGTTTAAACCTTTTCATATGGGAATGCATTGGACTTAGTAAGTGACGGGTGGAGCCCGCTATAGCTCCTCGATGCATCGGTAGGTCTCATGAGACAAACTAGTGTCTTGGCACAAGGCCTTGACAAAATCTTATTTGTAGTCTTGGCACGAGGCCTTGGCTATGTGGTTATGATAGTCTGGCATTATGCATTCCAACATTATGAAAGTGGTTATTGATATTGCATGTGATTATTCGATTAGTAGAATATCCATGTGAATAAGTAAATGGCATTATTTCATTTTTATTTTTGCCATACTATGTTGAAGTTCAATTTTAAAAGGCTTTTGTTTTTGTAATTCATTGCCTTAAATGTTTATGCTTATTATGAATGTTCCGCTATATTGTTATCCTTACTGGGCATTTGAGCTCACCCCTTTTCTATGTTTTATTTTTCCCAGGTAGTGAAGAAGTAAATTATGAATGACTTGCAGGGATATTATGAGGGGTTAATAGTGTGGATATGAGGACTTTGTTGTTGTAGTAGTTTTTCACTTTGAAATGTAATGTAAAACCTTATGAATATATCTAGTGTTTCCAAGGCTACTAAACCAATCGGTCTTTCGAGATTTGATCTTTCTTGTGATCATGCCAATGTTATGTAATTAATGCACCGACTCTGGGCAACTGGGGTCGGGGCGTTACAGTTGGTATCAGAGGAAGTTTAGTACAAACCTTGGAAGCTAGATTTAGATAAACTCTGATTAGAGCACGTATACCTAAGATGAACTTTGAGGATTAGTATAGAAGAACTTCCTAGAATTTTGGTATTGTAGAGATTTTGTGAGTTTTCCGAGCAATACATCCCTGTCTGGATACGAGCAGGTAGAGGCGGCTCTGGCACAGATGTACCTAGGGGTAAAACCCGAAAACACCGCTTTGAGCTAGACTCGAACGGGAACTGGTGCACGACAACGGGCCTTGCTGCACTCTTGGTTACGACACTCCCGGGGGATATGCTTAAGATAACTCTCATTATCTTTACAAATCATTATGAAGGGTTTATGAGTATATACTTCCTCAAAGAAAAACATTTTTATGATTATGGATTATATCCATAAATAGTTCAATTTATGTTAAGTGTTTTATAAGTATGGGATTATGTATTTTGATTCATAAACTGATCTAGTTTATGCCATTGTTTAGAAATGGCGCCTAGTGGAAGAAATGGAAACCGTATCAATGCACGCACTCCATGTAGGGATTGCCCTCCTGCTCAAGATAATTATAGTGGGGCTGGTGATGCAACTGGTGCTGATCAGCTAATCACCGTACTGGGACAACTTACTCAGGTTATGAATAATAACCTTACCCGTATGGAGCACCCTGATCCGCAGCGTGGAGGATCAATTTTAGATCGATTCATGAGACAGCAACCACCAACGTTCAATGGGAATACAAATCCCTTAGTAGCTGAGCAATGGATATTTTCCCTAGAGAAAATATTTCAGGCTTTGGGGAGCAGTGAAAGGGAAAAAGTTATCATGGCAGTTTACCGCCTCACTGGAGATGCTGATCAATGGTGGTCATTGATTCAAAATACGAAGGAAGATGATGAAGTATCAAATATGGAATGGAGGGAGTTCAAAGATCTGTTTTTAGAAAAATACTTTCCTCGCGACCATCGAGCAGATATGGAAAGACAATTTCTGAGTCTGAGACAGAAGGAGGATGAGAATGTCACAAAGTATGAGGCTAACTTTACAAGGTTAGCGAGGTACGCTGGTGATTATATTCGCAACCCAAGAAGTAAGATTGATCGTTTCTTTGATGGGTTAAAACCATTTCTCCGTCGAGCATTAGTCTCACAATCCTTTTCATCGTACGAAGACATTGTCTCATGTGCTATCAAGACCGAAAAGGAATTCTCTAAGTCTTATGACTTTAAAGCAAAGCAAGAGAAGAAGAGACCTGTTGATCAATCTGGGAATGGAAATAAGGGGAAGAAAGGAAAGGTTGAATATCCATCTTGTGGTAAATGCGGGAAGAAACATCCTGGTACTTGCTTAAAGGGAATGGGAGTCTGTTACAAGTGTGGTGAAAAAGGCCACCAAGCTCATGATTGCAAGGGGAAGAAGGAAGCTACCAACGTTCAGTGCTACAATTGCAGGGAGATGGGGCATTATGCAAATGCATGTCCTAAGCGTCAGGATAACTTACCTCAGAAAAGGCCAAGGGATCAAGGCCAGGCTTATACTATCACTACTGCTGAGGTAGAAGCTCCGAAAGATGTGGTGGCAGGTAATTTAATGGTTTCCTCAAGTTTAGCAAATGCTTTATTTGATTCTGGATCATCGCATTGTTTCATATCTTCCCAGTTTGCTAAGAAAATTAGATATTTCCAATTTGATTTAATAAGGGAGTTGTCAGTTAAAACTCCTAAGGGAAGTATCGTTGCAACAAAGTTTTGTGAATCAGTCCCCATTAGAGCACATAAATTTTCTTTATCTGCTGATTTCATCGTCATACCTATGATTGAGTTTGATATAATCCTCGGTATGGACTGGCTTTCGGACTATGATGCGAAGATTTATTGTAAGAAGAAAGAGGTTACGATTCATGATGATAATGATAAGGAGCACCTTATTTTTAGAGCAGAATCGTCACCACCTAATTCTTATTTAGACCCACCCCCAGTAGCTCAACTTAATTCAATTATTGGGGAGGAAGAGAATGAAGTAACTATCGGTGAGGAAAGGAATGTTCAAATAGAGGATGTACCTGTTGTGAAAGAATTTGTAGATGTATTTCCAGAAGATTTACCTGGACATCCTCCAGAACGAGAAGTTGAGTTTTCTATTGATTTGATTCCTGGATCAAGGCCTATATCGAAGACCCCTTATAGAATGGCCACTGTAGAGCTAGTCGAACTAAAGAAACAACTAGAGGAATTGAGTAATAAGGGATTTATTCGCCCTAGTGTTTCTCCATGGGGAGCCCCTGTTCTTTTTGTTAAAAAGAAAGATGGATCTATGAGGTTATGTATCGATTACAGGGAGATCAATGCTATAATGATAAAGAACAAGTATCCCCTACCTCGTATTGATGATTTATTTGACCAACTGCATGGAGCTCAATACTTTTCAAAGATTGACCTTCGATCTGGATACCATCAGTTGTGTGTAAAGAAGGAAGACATTCCGAAGACAGCATTTCGAACCAGGTACGGGCATTACGAGTTTACTGTAATGCCGTTTGGATTGACTAATGCACCCTCTGTATTCATGGATCTGATGAATAGAGTTTTCAAGGAGTATCTTGATGAATTTGTGGTGGTATTTATTGATGATATCTTTGTATACTCCAAAACCTACTAAGATCATGAAAATCACTTGCGCATTATCTTGAAGACTCTGGGGAGGCATGAATTATATGGAAAGTTTAGCAAGTGTGAATTCTGGCTTCAGGAGATTTCTTTTCTTGGCCATATTGTCTCTAAAGATGGAATCTCTGTTGATCCTTCTAAGACCAAGGCAATCCAAGAATGGCCAGCACCTACGAGTATAACTGAGGTACATAGTTTTATTGGCTTGGCAGGTTATTATCGACGTTTCGTCCAGAATTTTGCCCGATTGGCTAACCCATTAACGAAGCTCACACGTAAAGGGGTTAAATTTGTTTGGACAAAAGAGTGTGAAGAATGTTTCGAAGAACTGAAGAGAAGATTAGTCAATGCTCCTATATTGACTCTACCATCGGGGAATGATGGGTTCGTTATTTATAGTGATGCGTCAAAGAAAGGACTTGGTTGTGTCCTTATGCAGAATGATAGAGTTATTGCCTATGCATCACGACAGTTGAAAATTCATGAACAAAACTATCCTACTCATGATCTTGAGTTAGCAGCTGTGATCTTTGCTTTGAAGATATGGAGGCACTACCTCTATGGTGAAAAATGTGAGATTTATACTGATCACAAGAGTTTGAAGTATATTTTCTCACAAAAAGAACTCAACATGAGGCAAAGGAGATGGCTTGAATTACTCAAGGATTATGATTGTACGATACACTACCACCCAGGGAAGGCAAACAAGGTGGCAGATGCTTTGAGTAGAAAAGACCATGGAGTTTTGAACAATATGAGAATTGAAAGGGATCCAATTTTCATGGAGCTAGTGAAGATGGACATGGGAATAACCAGGGAAGGTGAAACATCAATGCTTTTTCAAATGGTTGCCAAACCATCTTTACTAGAAAGGATTAAGAGTTCTCAGACTGATGATGAAGAATTCCAAAAGAAGATTAAAGCTGTGAATGATGGGAGATTGAGAGACTTTGCGTATGAAGGTGGAATTTTGAAATTCGGGAAGAGACTTTGTGTTCCCAATATACCTGATCTAAAAAGGGAATTGCTGGATGATGCTCATAGTTCCAATTTCTCTATACACCCTGGGAGCACCAAAATGTATAGAGATTTGAAGGAACATTTTTGGTGGGACAACATGAAGAGGGAGATTGCTGATTTTGTGTCAAGATGTATGGTTTGTCAACAAGTGAAAGCTGGAAGGCAACAGCCTGGAGGAGTCATGCAACCTCTTCCCATACCGGAGTGGAAATGGGACAATATTATGATGGACTTTGTCATGGGGCTACCAAAGACTCCTAGAAGGAACGATGCAATATGGGTTATTGTTGATCGTCTTACCAAGTCAGCACATTTTCTTGCTATAAGAGAAGATCTACCCCTGGAACGTCTAGCAAGACTATACATTAATGAAGTTGTGAGACTTCATGGAGTTCCCCTATCGATTGTTTCTGATCGTGATCCCCGTTTTACTTCAAGATTTTTGAAAAGTCTTCAGAAATCCCTGGATACTGAACTTCATTTGAGCACTGCTTACCACCCTCAGACAGACGGACAATCAGAACGGACTATTCAGACCTTAGAAGACATGTTGAGATCTTGCTCACTTGATTTTCAGGGTATGTGGGATCAATATTTACCACTAGTAGAATTTTCCTATAACAATAGCTTCCATTCGAGTATTCAGATGGCACCATATGAAGCGTTATATGGAAAGAGATGTCGTACACCAACCTGTTGGGATGACGTTGGTGAAAGAAAACTTGTAGGCCCAGAACTGGTGGAGGAAACGGTGGAAAAGGTGAAGGTAATCCAAAATCACATCAAAGCAGCTCAAAGTAGGCAGAAGAGCTATGCCGATAATCGAAGGAAGGATTTGGAATTTCAAGTCGGTGATCATGTTTTCCTGAAGGTATCTCCGTGGAAGGGAGTCATACATTTTGGTAAGAAAGGTAAATTGAGTCCCAGGTACATCGGACCTTTCGAAATTCTAGAACGAATTGGGGCTGTAGCTTACCGATTGGCAATGCCGCCAAGTCTCTCCAAAGTTCACGATGTGTTCCACGTATCTATGTTGAGGAAATACATGCCTGACCCAACACATGTACTCACCTATGAGGAATTAGAACTGGAACCCGATCTTTCCTATTGCGAAGAGCCCATCAAGATTCTTGATACGAGAGAACAAGTGCTGAGAAACCGGACGACGCGTCTGGTAAAAGTTTTAAGATGGAAGAGGCAACGTGGGAACCCGAGGAACTTATGATGAAGAACCACCCGAGTCTTTTTATGCAGTAATACCCTAGAAATTGCGAGGACGCAATTATTTGAAGGAGGGGAGAATGTAACACCCCAAGCTTCTATGGTACGCTTCTCTTTGAATAATGTGATAGCGTGTGTTGTACGCAACACCGAGTTCTAACACACCATAACTAATCAAACTAGCTGTTATGAATAGTAATACCTACTTTTTGAAATTATATATATTTTATATTTGAAAATGGACTTCATTTTTGGATTCGGAATATCGAATTTAGCCTAGGGTGAAATTTTGGTACATTTCGGATAACTTTCATATTTTGATGAATAGTGAAAATTACTAAATTTTAATTAAAAACAACTTTTTTAATCAAATTAATTACTAGTGATAAATTATGAATTTGAGTGGTTTTAAAGTATATTTAGAATATATTTTTACCATTTAATATAATTTTGGTCATTGGACATAATTTTACAATTAAACCGAACATAAACAAGTGTCAATCTTTTGATAGTTATTATCTCTTAAAAACACGCTTTTTGTTTTAACAGCGGGAATTAATTTTAAATTAATTTCTGCCACTTCTGTGTTTTGAATTTAGGAAAATGGATTCCATATTTGGAATCAGGATGTTCAAATTGTGTAAATAGGTAACTTTTATTTTTAGACATTTTGAATAGTTACTGTGGTAAATATTTTATTTACCATGGTTAAAGGGTAAATCCGGTAAATAAGGGTTAAAAAAATAATATTATAATAATACAAAATTACCCTAAAACGTGTACTAACCTTATTGGTGGACACATACCCGACCATGGGCATCCTTGGGTCAATTTGGGGACCCCTTGGAGCCACTTGTATGTGGTAGGGACACTTTATATTAATAAAGTTAAAATAAAAATAAAAATGGCATAAGCTTACATCTTTTAGAAGAACAATTTTTACATAGGGTTATACATGTTGGATTTTCGATTATAAATATTCATTAGAAAGCTAAAAAGATTTTCTACATAATGATATTTTACTTATAATTTTTAGACATTAAATAATTTATTTTATTTATGACACAATGATGATGCAGTAATTACTATAATAGTGAACAATTAAAATAAGTGATATTATACATACCCAAATAAATATAATATGAAACTTTTAATGAATTAAACTAATTTTCTAGGATAATATGATATATTAGGATTGATTTAATTGACTTTGTTCGAAGTAATAAATCTGTTATGAGTTTCACAAAAATCAACTAATGAATAGTGTCAAAATTGACATAAAAGAATTCTTAAAACAAATATTATATTATTAATTGATATTAAATTCCTAAAAATCTAAGGTTCGTCCAAGAGACTTATATCATGATAGGTTAATCATTAATGGACCACTTGGGGGTCTCTTGGATGTATATAGTATGTTTATTAACCATAATATATAAAATACAAAGAGACATTGTAAAAGTGAAACTAATTAACTTAGAGTTAATACTTAAAGATAACGTTAATATAGGTACCCAAACCTGTCTAAATTCTATTGGATGAGTTGCTTTCGACCTATCGCCACCTCATCATTTGAATAGTCAACTTTGGAGCCTTTAGAAACCGAATATGAAATTATTATAAATTAATATTTCTAGATTTTCCAAAGGTGCCCCTCACCCCTCTTATAAAAGGGCACTCCTCCTTCTCATTTCTTCACACCTTCAAAGCCTTTTGGTTCGGCCAAACTCTGCCCAAATACTCTCCCAACATCCCTCACTACAACCTAGAGGCCTTAGTTTGATCATAAAGCCAACCTAAAGAGCCCTTTTGATCAAATCAAAAGGAAGAACCTGAAGAAGAGGTAATGATTTCACCACCCTTTTCTAAGTTCATTTCTTCTTCCACTTCTTCTTCCTTTGTTCTTACCATTCTAAAATAATAACTCTAGTATCTCACATATACTGTGATGTTATTATAAGTATGGTACAACCATATTCAGTATTCTATCCACCCTTTGAATAACATGTCACCATACGTGCGTACGTACGGCTTACCGTCTCCACGTCGTGGTGTAATTGTTATTCAATATAATATTATTTGGATGGGTATAATAATGATGTGTAACTCATGTAAATAATAAATATAACATGTTAATGATTCTGTATATATGATATATCATTCATTTATATATTATTTTAATATCAAAAGAATGATATTGTCGCTCGTGCGTACGTACGGACTACCGTCTCCACGAACGCGATGAGATTCATTCTCCATCGTATCCATTCAAGTATAATTATCATTTTATGATTTAAAAATGATGTTTAAGGACTTGATATAATTCTGGATATGAATAAGATACAACAAACATGGCTTATGTAACAAAACATATAAAAGAAAATGAGTAAGTTAACACCCGAAACGATGATAATTCTAAGATATTATTAATAAATCAATGTTAAAAGATCATATATGATATCATATTAATATATATGATTCTTGTATAATTTAATAACAATTATTTCACCATTATACAGGAGGTTAACCTACCCCAACCAAGGAAAAGTACAAGGTAAGGGTTATTTCACAATCTCTTCATTATCCGAGGTTGTATTATACGTAATAATCTACTGGGATCTCTTTATCATCCACATCCATGTTTCTTCGAAATGTATTTCAAAACATTTTTAATATTTACAAGAATATGGGTTAAAGTCATTTATACCCTTGTTTGACTTTTTATAAGAGGTTTATAAAGGAATCTTTCCGTCGTTTTCAAAACAAGGTCCTTTTTAACCTTTTCGACAGAATTGAGGTAAGAATGTTTTTTTAACTTATACGGCGGGTGCGGTTATTTTCCGCTGTTATAAAATCGTTGAAGCTTTCCATACAAGCTTATAAGAATATTTTCAAAGAAAATGTTTTATTTTATATGGATCTTAAATGATTTCAAAATAAAAGTAGATACTTCTTTAAAAAGAATTTTGATTTCATCTATGTCAACATCCTTTGATGGATTTTAAGATTATTTGAAGTTGATTTATTATGATACAAAACTTCTATATTGTATTGAAGGTTTTGTGATATGTTTGAATGTGGATGTTCTATTTTTATACCATTCATAGTTTATGGTGAAATTATTGACATTTCGTATGCTAGTTTTAATACGAATGTTTATGTTATGTTTAAACCTTTTCATATGGGAATGCATTGGACTTAATAAGTGACGGGTGGAGCCCGCTATAGCTCCTCGATGCATCGGTAGGTCTCATGAGACAAACTAGTGTCTTGGCACAAGGCCTTGACAAAATCTTATTTGTAGTCTTGGCACGAGGCCTTGGCTATGTGGTTATGATAGTCTGGCATTATGCATTCCAACATTATGAAAGTGGTTATTGATATTGCATGTGATTATTCGATTAGTAGAATATCCATGTGAATAAGTAAATGGCATTATTTCATTTTTATTTTTGCCATACTATGTTGAAGTTCAATTTTAAAAGGCTTTTGTTTTAGTAATTCATTGCCTTAAATGTTTATGCTTATTATGAATGTTCCGCTATATTGTTATCCTTACTGGGCATTTGAGCTCACCCCTTTTCTATGTTTTATTTTTCCCAGGTAGTGAAGAAGTAAATTATGAATGACTTGCAGGGATATTATGAGGGGTTAATAGTGTGGATATGAGGACTTTGTTGTTGTAGTAGTTTTTCACTTTGAAATGTAATGTAAAACCTTATGAATATATCTAGTGTTTCCAAGGCTACTAAACCAATCGGTCTTTCGAGATTTGATCTTTCTTGTGATCATGCCAATGTTATGTAATTAATGCACCGACTCTGGGCAACTGGGGTCGGGGCGTTACATAAATAAATTTTTATGTGATTTTCATTTCAATTCCAAGGACTTCTCAACTATATAAATTCTTAAAATTATTTTTTAATATGCCATTCAAACCATGTTTTTGAGTAATTGCACGAATTATCTCTATATATAATATCTAAGATTTTATAATGTGTTTTGGTGATTAATGTTAAATGTCAATAAGAGTAATATTTTTACTTTTAATTTCCAAAAATACATGAAATTCCATTAATTTATAAAATATTTGAAAATTTCATTAAAAATTTTGAGGTTTAAATAATGATTTTGTTTTTAAAAATATTGATAATAACATAATTGTTTTTTAAAAAAATTTTCCTATATTAAATTGATTTCAAATAATGGTATTTTTTGAATAGAATGAGATAAAAATTTTAGAATGTTTTGTCTTATTTTTAATGATGTTAGTTAACTCATGTAATCTATATATAAAACCTCCTTTTATAGCCTTAGTAAATTTTAATATCAACTTTTTATGTTGTTTAAATATTATAGGATTTCCAAATGAGAATAATTATTTAAAAATGGAGTGTTTACCTACATTAATTGAACCTTGAAACTTAATGTTTATTTTTATTTTTTTCAATGGCTATATAAAGGGTAGTGTGAATTCTCATTTTAGTTTCAAAGGTGTTTTGAAAAAATTGATCCCAAGAGTAGATTGATATGAATTTTATAAATGATAAACCGAAATGAAATTCTATGCACCTTCTGAAACTCAAATGAGAATTTACACTACCCTTTGAAGGCTTTTATATATTGTTTAGGATTGATGTATATAGGGATACATCGTATAATGGTGGGAGTTGAGGCTTGATATATTTTAAATGATTTTCCTATGATGCATGTAGTTTTTTGCCAATTATCAAATCCATTTGACTCATTGTTGAATTCTTAGGTAGATAATATGTGTTTATTGTGTGGTAAAACACTCGTTTGATAGTGGGATGACTAGGGAATAAATTCCTAGATAAGCTAAGATGGTTAGTAAAAAATTAATATTTGTCCCTTATATGGGTAGAATCATTTTATATAATCCCATAGGTTTAGTAGTGTTGGATTAATTTACTTATATACTAATGATGTACATTTTATTAATAGTTTGCAATAATGATGCTCAAGATAGTATAATCCATTTATAATCATTTAGGGGATCTATCTATCTACTTTTATTATATCCCCTTATATTTCTATTATTGTTTAGTACATATTTTCTGGGTTTTCCCCATGTTGTGTGACTTGAAACAATGGTGGTTGAATTTTTGATTTTATAAATCATTGTACAGTTTCTGTTTTAAATTTTTTTTATTGGATTTTAATGTTTTTTAAAAAAGGAATAAAGGAAAGCATGATTTTGAAATGTTTTCAAACTATTTTAAAAATGAATAAGAAAAATGTTCTCAAATGAGAAAAGGTAAAATGGTTTTTATTGGAGGAGGATAAATGTGTTCCATGTGATTCCTTTCATTTAATTAAAATCATACAAAATGTGTTTTAATACAATTTTATATGTTATTAATTATTTTGTAAAACATTCTTGAAAATGACTATTTTTCTAATTTTTATTGAAATAGATTTTTTTATGATGTAATTTTAATAAGATATGTTAGATTAGGTTGTTGTGGTGACTTGTTGGACTATTTGATCTTGCCTATATTTTATAGGGTTAGTATTGTTCTAGCTTTCTTAACTTCCTTTGGATCTTCTTAGAGGGATTTATTATAGGATGGTGACCCTAGTTGATCATATATTGATTATCGATTTTCCTAAATATTATAATTTCCAAATCAAATAAGATTATTAAAATAAATAATAGATGGATTCGGATCGTATGATACTAGAGTATGAAGATGGAGTAAAATAGTTCATCTAGTTTGAATAATATAATGAATATGAACATTCACAAACAATTTTTCTATGTTTACCATATTTTTATTCTAGAATAATCATCCTAGTAAAGTTTTAATAACACTTGACCTTTCACATAATATATCATTGTTATAACTGTAGGAATAAAAATGGGTTTCAAGTGATTGTAGCTATTGGATGGGATAAAATTACATTTTATGCAACATCTGATATGATTACAAGTATTAAAAATAAATAATACTATATTGAGGATACGATTATATATTTGAATTGTGATGAAGATTATATTAGTGGAATGACATGAAATAGTAAAGATAAATATCATGATTGGCCAATATTTTTAGAAGCTTAGCAGTTGACAAAAAACTCCACTATATGATGGATTCACTAAATATATAACATTGTTTTCCATATTTAGGATACATAATTTGAAAAAAGTAAATAAATTGAGTGAGTCCAGTTGTACAAAAATACTTTATATCATTAATTATATACACATAGAAGATAATATGGTCCCAAGAGGAAAATTCAACAACAAACAAATTATATACTCTATGGGAATGATATCTGAAAAAATTGACACCTCCCAAAATGATATATATTATTTGACAAGGAATAAAATTACTTATTGATTTCTAGAAATGTGTTTCTTATTGATACAAGAAAGATAAATATATTATTAAAAGTTTTTATGGTATATCCCAATAATTCCATGGATTAGGAACCTACATGGATGTGAGGAGACAGTAGTGAAATTAACTTGTCACACAGACAAAATAAATAATGATGGTAAACTATTCCACCTAATACAGTCTCCTTAGTAGAATAAAATTGGCCTATATTATCTTGAATTTATAAATAAGCAGTGAAAATTTCATCTTGAGTTATCTATAGATGTAGTGAATCCTTTTGGTTTTCGAAGAAGCAATCATAGAATATGTCTGATTATGTGCGTCAATTATAACATTCCACCATATTTTTCATTATGAAAAAATAAATCTTCCAATGTGTGATTATATCAAGACCAAAATAACTAGATATTGATATAAATGTTTATTTGTATCCATTGATCTTGGATTTAGAATTATTCTGGGATTTTGGTGTCACAATATATGATTCATAGATAAATGAGGATATAACATTGAGATCCCTATTGTATGAGATGATAAATAAATTTCCTTCTCATACAAACATTCCATTATATAAAAATAATGGATCAAATGTGTTCCCAATTTGAGAAAAAGGTATACAATAAATTTGGTTGAATCATTCATCAAAGACTATGTTTATTTGACATCCAATTCCCTCCCACGATCAGAGGGGATGGTCGTCGGGGTGGAATACCAAATAGTATTTTCTTTCTATATTTTTATTGGTTCTTGCATCAATAGTAGAAGCTCTCCTTGTATATGGTAGGTTTGACACTCATAAAGCCTTATTTTAAAGTGTCGGGATCCTTTCACATATGCATCAGTGTTCCTAGAGATATAGGTATGTTCCATCATATCCGAGTGACAACACTTTTTTTCTTTAGGATATGCTGAAGCCTCATAAACGATGTTTAAATTGGTTAATTTCTCCCTCTCCCATGGGAATTATGGTCTTCATCTTGATTGATTTAAGATAGGTGAATCCTCTCAGTTTGCGAGGCCAATATTGCTATCAAGATAACAAACATGGAAGATCATCGACCATTTGAAGGATCTCTATTGATTATAGGTTTCATGATTGAAAATGTATACTGGTTTTATGAGGATACTTCTATATCATATTCTAAATGGATTATTTTAAACCTAATGAATAATACCTCAGATAGGTTTTATTCTATCCAGGTATGGTGTATTTGAAAACCTAGAATCCATGATTTAATTCTCATGCACCTTGAGGGACAGAGACCTATGTTTGGGTTTGGATTTATGGATTGATATGGGTATGGTGGAACCATTAGATACTCTATAATATCATGTCGTCGATTGGGACTGCATTATGTAAGGATAACATTACAGAGGAACCACAAAGTGCTTGGTTTGCATGTTTTTCGATTTAAATTGATCTTACATTAACCCAGATTGATACTATGATGATTTACAATAATGATTATAACTATGATTTTATGAATATATATGAATAATTCCCCTCATTTATATATAATTTTAAATCCATTGTACAATCCAAGGATAGATGTAAGTAGTAGATTAGAAGTAATTCTGTACGAGATGGAATCATGTTTTCTAGATAGTTAATGCTACACCCTAATCACATGATGGGAATGTATTGATTTCGAATTAGAAGGGAAAAAGTTCCCAGAAGAAGTGACATAATGTCTTTGGTCTTGGATCCATATGATAAAGTGAATAATAAATCATGGGATGACATTTATGAAAAAAACCCCAATATCGTATGAAGAGACTACTCCTACAAAAGGAGATATGAAGCGATAAACATCCATATGTAAGATTATACATTCTTATAATTAAATATTTAATGCATCTATTGAGTCCCCCTCTAAAAAAATTGGAAGTTAAAAGATATTTTGTTGATAATCATTCTCATCCTTGGAAAGGAACACTACATAAGGATGTTAATCTGGTTAAAGACTCAATGGATGATCAACCGCTTTATGTAGAAACCATTCATTCCTTTATTGACTATTAGATTATGTAATATAAAATTATAATTGCAATAGATCACAAATGGGATGCTCTCTCTTACATGGATTATACTACTCATGGTTAGTTACATTTGAAGGGATGCATAGTGGATGTGGATATCCAGGTGCCCATGTCCTAATGCATAATTGAGGTATTTGTTTTATCTTCCTGTCAAACTGCATGGGATAGATGGGTGTATAATAAAAGGTTTTCCAAGTATTATGTGAATAGGGAAGAGCCAAGATAGGATTTTAAACCATCCAAGACTTATCAGTAGGGTTGATAACCAAAAAACAAAGTCTGAGGATGTAGGAGTGATGATTAGGCTAGTGCAAAGAGGCCTAGACATAACGTGTCCATGAGGTATTATTAAGGGCTCTCTATGGATCCGAAACTCTTAGAGAGAATTACTCTATTCTCTTCTGTAAAAAGAACTCACCATCAGAGTGGGAAACTTCTGATGACTATGATGAATATGATCATAATTATTGGAATGGTCATTCTATGGATTTATAGCGTTCTATTTTGGATGATGGAATGCCTATTTTTTAACCACATCCATTATTTTTCTTGTATCATCATTTCATTTTCAATAAATTCTTTAGAATTTTTCCCTTCTGTCTCCTTAAACATTTGATTTCTAGATCATCTTTGATTTCTACCCCAAATACCTATGTACTGATCTAGCATGACACCATTTAATGGATGTTTAGAAGAACATATAACACCATCTCCACTAACAGGTCTTCAAATTTTTTACAAATTAAAATATATGGACACTACTTTTTTTAGACCATTCTTGATAAGACATTATAAAAACTAATTGGAAAAATATATTATTATTTTTGGAATTACCATACTATAATTTTTTATACCTCTGGAATTTTTTAGATAATATTAATTTTAAAAAATATTTATTAGATATTATCATCGGTGTGTTTCTAAATTCACTATGAAAAATATAGGATAGAATTATTTCTAGGATGGACATGGTTAACATGGGAATAAGAGAAAAGTTATCCCCAGTAATGGGTAAAAACATACATTTCTTCATCCATCTTTATGTACTGTTTTTATGGTAGAGAGATATTGGTTCATTAAATTCATTAATGAAATAATGGTTCCCAAGGGGTATTCATCAAATATCAATAATGTCAAGTCAATAAATATTTTAATGTTAGAGGGTATTAAATCACATGATGTCCCAGTTTTTATGATAGATCTAATTCATATTGCTTTATGATTCATTTTTCCTATTAATTTCGCAACATACAATAACCACCTCTATTTCATTTTCAATGTTATATTTAGCAATTTTATAGACCAAGTGAAATTTATGAATATAGAAATTGAAATTTCAATCATATTATCATAATTAGAAATTTCCGTACCTCCATAATTATTTCATATAATGGTACACTTGATGGTTCACTTGTTGAGAGAGATTTGACAATGTGGTCATATACAAAATTGAGGGATGTAGCTCACTGAATAGTATATAGTGTTTTTAAAAGGGTATGTGAAAAATAAATGCCTTTTATTGGATTCTATTAGGTACCAATATATGGTTGAATAAGCCATTTAATTATATAATGAATATCATTCAGGAGTGGAAAGCATTGGTTTACCAAAATCTCATCATACTGGATGACTTTTCGGTGAAGGAATTTCTAGAAGAGATGATGTCACAGTCAATATAAAAAATTGGGAGTAGGACCACAAACAATTTCTCCCAATAATTTGGAATTTTATCCATATGTTGTAACCCATATATAAATTCTTAGGCATTTGAATCCATCATGGTATGAAAATTAGATATCAAAAACATATAATGAACAGTTTATAGGATGGGTCCAACACTATATTTCGTAGGAGGTAGATGAAAGTATAGATTCAATTTCAGAATGACTTAGATGGATATCTATAAGACTAAGTGTGTATGTTTTATATTAAAATGGTTATGTAATTAATGGATATTCATTATATACTAATTATCATGATGAATACAATTACATGAAATATAGTCCAGTTACACTTGGGGATAATGTGATGCATGATTACAGTAACAAAGATAGAAATCCAATTTATGTTAATAGGTTATACCTTGGAATCATCAAACATATTTGGGATTTGGGTTATACAACATTCCAAGTGATTATTTTTATACTATGTTTGGAAGATAATAGGGGTACAATTAAAATATTTTAATTGGGATTCATGGATGTAGATTTCAGTAAAGTAGGGTACAAAGACGAATAGTTTCTAATGTAATCATCGAGATCATAAGGCTTTTTTATTCGCTATCCCACCAACTGAAAGTGGAAAATTTTTCCATGATCGACCAAGAACATTGAAGGGTCAGATAAAAATTCAAATGAGGATGACCCTATCATTGGGACCTCACAATCATTTTATTGTGGTCCTAATGTAGATGGAATTATGTATATTAGTGAAGACCATAACAATGACATTTGGATAGTCGATAAGGAGGTGAAATCCCCCTATCTGTTTATAAAAAGTAGAGTTCAAAATTAAGATTATATATTTTTAATTTACATTATGTTACCTAATGTTTTTATATGTTTGATGACATATTTATCTAATCTAATTTAATCTTTAATCCATATCTACTGATATTGAATTCGGCAGATGTTGGTGCCCCCAATCATGAGGAAAAACAGTTCACTCAACCTGCTATAACTCATAGTGTAGAGGAACAACCACCTTCTTTACATGTAGGTTCTCCCAATCCCGATGATCAATTGGTTTCTAAACCTATTACTAATCCCAATTTATAGGTACAATAACAATAATCATATGTGGATGTTGCATATCCATACGGACAGCCTAATTATGATGTTTAATTTTAGTAAATAGTAGGAAATGAAGGACTAATGCTATCAAAATAAAGAGGGCCATTTTTTTATAGTGTAAGAAAAAATCATTAATAAACAAGGAAAGGGAATAAAAAATGAGGTCACATAGAATGCACATAGACAACATGTCAACCCCAATAAAGCCATGTTTAGTACATTCAATGGAATCATCACATGACAATGTGTACCGATTGATAATGTTTCATTGAATAATGGTGTTCCCTTGTATAATACACAAATGAGGGAAGATATTATGATAAAATTATAATATAATTTCATTATTTTACTAAAAAATAAAATAATGAAACATTGAATTGCTGATCGTCGTCACATGTAGAGTGCATTTGCAATGAATGGATCCCACAATAAATGTTTATCAATTCTTACTAGAAGGATTCATAGAGGTTTTCAAAATATTTTTGTGACATATCATCTAAAATATGTAGAAGGAAAAATAATCCAACACCCACCATTTATGTATGCACAAATGATAACCCAAAAAGTGTGGGATGAATTTACTAGACATCATTCATATCTGTATTCTCAAGTCTATTATGGATGGAAATAAAATATTTGACAATAAGTGTATTCAACAATTTGATTGAGAATTATTTGTTTATGAAACAACAACTGAGTGGTGAAAATAAATAATGGGAAGGAAAACCAAGGTACCATTATCATAAATAAAGGATGGGTTATGCTTCAAATTAAAAATTTGGCCTTTATTCTAAATATACTATAATAATTTTTTGTGACGTGAAACAACAATATAATTATGTTCAACTATTTATATTTAGATTGAGGAATCCAAATCCAAATAAACATCCATATCGTTCCCTATACTATAGAAAGTAAAAAAGTTTTAATAAATAAGGGATAATAATATATGAAAACACAAGAAATTTGAGGGAAACCATTGAAGGTATGACATAATAAAAATTACTTTTGATTTCAATTGATATTACATAACAATAATATCTTATTTTCATATATTCTCAATCCAACATAGTTATAGGAATCAACAAAAGATATATATAATGAAAACCTTTTATTGGTGGAATTGATGTGGCTATAGAAGTATTAGTGTGTCAGAGATGCAGGTTTTGGGGTGACACCCATAACATATTTTCCAAAAAAACAAGATGTTGATAAAAGTGAAGAAATTAATGATATGAATGTAAACTTATCCACCCATAAAGAAAAATTCCAATGGAAGATTGAGTTGATATCAAATGTTATGGGGTGTAATCAATGATAAAAAACAACTCATGAACAACCATTGTGGAACACCCCCCCCCCCAAATAGCTTTGTGGGGAGACATTCCAGTCAAAGAGTTATGGAAACACCCTGATTTACTATTCTTGTGAATCCTCTAATCCAAACAATTCACTCACATAGATTTATATGGAGAAGAATTAGGACCTTTACCTAGATTATTATAATAATGCCTATGGGGGACTTGTGAGATTAATTACAAGAAATTTTACTAGAGAATAATATATGGATCCAAAATCAACTTATGTAGGGAAAATTAGATGGTCAATGATTATGGTATGTAGGATACCACATCAATAATTTTTTGATCAGAAGATTTCATTTTTTCTATAAATGTTTAATAATATGTAAAATTATTGGAGTATTGAAATACGAGAATACAACATTAATTAGTGAGATAAAAGAATTATTTTGAGCATCCCATGAAAGAAGGATTTCTTATATGATATAATTTTCTAGGGAAAATTGTGTTTGATAAGTAAATCAGTTTAATTATCCAATATGATGGAACATAGTATGTGAAACCTATAGGGTGATGTTTTGGGGATGATACTGTGGGGTATGGATGTCTTATTTGAGTTTTGGTAATAATTGTGGAAAATTAGTTCTGACATCTTACCTTCATAGGAGTTTTTCGTGTTCTATAATACATTTTATGACCCAATATGACCCATGTTCATTTCCACATTAGAGTCTCTATTAAATTTATTTTTTTAACCTGAGACTAGGGACATATAAAATTCATCAGATTATAATGAAAATCAGGTCAGGGAAAGGATGTTAATGCTTAAAACACTTTTGATTATATGTTTATCCACTATCTTGAGTATATAGTGGATTCACATAGGACTGAATTTTTCTTAAATGAGCTATGAAGTATAACTTTATTTTGGATTGAGGGGGATGTATCATGGTTGGACAATTGGAAACATGATGAGGCCCAGCTTGGGAATCCCAAAACTCTTCATTGTATTTGTTAATGGAACCCTCCTCAAATAGATGTGTTGATGATTAATGTGGTTATGTCGATCTGTAGAGAAGGATCTATTTCAATTAGTGTGATGGTTTGAGACTATCTAAAATTAATTTTTGAAACCATCCAGGAATATTTTCATGCCCATTTCGATCAAATTATGGCTAAAGCCTCAGACATTTTTGTGGGAATGATGAATTCCATATAAAGATTATGGAATTATATCATATTTGAATTATATTTCATCAACATTTTTAATTCCATCGATGCACTGAAATATACTATCCAATCTTTTGACATGAATGTTTTTATGAGCCATTCATGTTTCCACATATTCTCTTCCTGCACTTTCTCATTCACAAAAAAATGGGAATATGGCATCTCATTTTATGAAAACCTATGGTCTCACTTACAAGTCACATGTTTAGTAGGGTGATTTCTCTTTAATGAACTCTCTTGAAATTATTGATCATAAATATTTTAATTACATTCCATTACATGTCAAAAAAAATATTAAAAATTATGAATATAATTGATATGATAAAATATAAATAGTTAGATTAATAACAGTTAATAAAAAATAAATATTAATAAATAATAATATAGAGAATGATAAATAATGATATATTTAATATAAATGAAAGAAAATAAAAATACTTAATTTATAATTATTATTTGACCATAATATAATAGTTGATCATTAATTATTTATTATATGGTTAATAAAGGATTTCATAGGGTTGTACTGTTGATGTGCTTAATGGTTTAACATGAACCAAAGCATGTCATATCTTGTTGTTCATTAATGAGTTATGATTTATCATTCATAAGAACCCTCATTTTAATTGATATATAATATTGACTCTATAATTTCATTATATTTAAAAATAACTCTTAAAATTGCTTCCTAATCCATCATAAATGAATCAGTTGATCTTGGCATTTTGTACAGGAAACTACAACAATACATCCCACAACACACTGGATTTAACATACCCTATATATAGTATGGGTGCCATTGTGTGTATTTTTAAAAAATATTTCCCCCATTGGAAAAACCATGTTATTGTATATATTTATGTTATATTCATGGTATAATGATTGAACCCCCCTAGTACATGGTAGACATGATAAATTTTCTTTATTGCAACATAATTACACCTAAAAAATTTGTAATTATATATGACAAACATTTTTAGAATTATATAAATCCACTATAATTATGACTAAAAAAAGTCTCTCATATGTTATATTTAGCCCTATATTTTTTAAAATATTAAATTCATAGTCTTAAATAAATTTATCAATAATGTTATTGATTTTAAAAAACATATCCAATCCAAAACATTCTCACACATTTCATAAAAATTATAATATTCTATAAAATAATATAAATCTAATTTTTGTTATAAAAAACAATTCCATCCTAATTAATAATATATGGATTTTAAAAATATTATATATATGTCAATGGGATTACAAAAAAATACCACATAGACACCTTGGTAAACTAGTTGTTCAAGCATCATCTTGACCACTACGGTTTCCAATCAGCCACTAAAATATAAAATTTCATAATCCAAGCCATGTTGTATGAACTAAATTTTTTAGGCCTAATGTACATATTTTATCCTTAAGGACCACTAGTTGAATATTAATTCTATATTAATCAAGGTACAACTTCTATTCCTGTACTTGTGTCATGTTTGTACTAGTAACATCACCCATACTCTATTCTTATAGTCACTGCGAAAAATCCCTCAAAATATAAGGATTATAAGGGTTGAAAGATGTTGTTTTTAATGTAATTATATATAAATGATTTAAAAATATATATGAAATTAAAAAAATGGTCTAAAATTGAAATAATTTTCATTCATAAATTATTTAGTATTAATGATATTTATTTTATTTACTATATGTGTAAGATTATGTGAAAATATGTAAACATCACTATACATATACTTATTCAAACAACATATTTTTAAATACAATAAAAGTAAATAAAAAAGTTCATTTTTATAAACAACTAAATATTTATAAATATTAAATTATTTTATTATTCTGAGACGAGGCATTTATTTTATATCAATATAAGTGGAATACAAAATGAACTTGAAAGAGGGATGTTGTGATGATTTAAACATATAAAATTACTAAATACTTGTACAGTCCAAGGATATATGTTAACATTTAAATGCAAATAACCATTGTCAAAAAAATTAAAAGTGTTAGAAGAAACATTCTCCATTGAAAAAAGATATCACTTCAATTTGGAGCCTTTTTATTTCAATCTGAAGCATTACATTCATTTAGAACATGTATTTCATGAATATTAATCTATTCCTTATAGATCAGAAAATCAAAATTTTCATATACTAGGATATAAGCATTTTTTATTGATTGAAATGATGAAACATTATATGCGAAATGAATTTTTAGTAACTAAGATTTTAGAATTAATATATAACAAAATGATTTATCTACTGTTATGATGACATCTAGTGTGCTGAAAACTGGTCCTCTTTCCTTTTTTAAATAATAATGTTGCACCTTAATTATTTCATCGACTTTTTTAGACCGTAGAGTCAAACTCTTGTTAAAAAATATTTTAATTTAAATCCATTTTTTTAAACATTTTTAAAAATAAAATAAGTATGGTGATATTCCAGAAAAGTTCATATAAGGATAAAAAGATCATACAATTTGAATACCTTTAAATACTACAATAAGCCAATTAAAAACATCAGAAATTATATAATATTATTATTATCACTACATAGCCCATCTAAAAGAAAACAATAGAACCACTATATCCACATTTATTCCAAAATAGGAGCTATCAATTAGCCTTCAAAAATAATTGTTATGATTAAGGCATGGTAATTATAATGATATATTTCAAATAATACTACAAAAGTTTCATATTTTAATGGGGAAAATGGACGTTATCAATACTAAAAAGGACTGATAAGATATGTTCCATAAAAATAACTTGGCCTTTATTAGTGCTAAAAAAGAGAAGATAATGGGAATATTTATTAGTGTGAAAAAATGGATGATAGAACTAAATAATAATAATAATACTAATAATAATAATTATAATAATAATACTAATAACCACAATTTTTATTAACTCCACACCACCGTACAATGACATGCCATTTCATTTGTTTGTGCATTCTTCACACCGACCTATTTAACAGTTATTTTGACCGTTATTATTCAGTGTTATTCACCCTTTTCACCCAATTTCATCTATAAGGAAGCAAACCAGAGGTATCCATTTACAAATTGACCACCCTTACCCCTGCACCATTATTTTTGGTTATATATTAAATTATATATTTGTTTATTTATATATATATCTACACATCCTCTTTATATATATATATTAATTTATATAATTTTATATATTTTAAAAATTATTTTTAAATACATTTTTAAAAAATATTTATTTAACTAAATATCTACTTTTTATATATTAAAATAATATATAGAAACACATAATGTTGTATATTTATATATAAATTTCATATAATTTATTTATAAAATTAATATTTATTTTAAATAAATTTAAATAATAAATTTCTATAATATGTTTAAATACATTAATTTACATTTTCTATATAAATTTATATTATATATTTAAGGATATATTTATATAAATATATTTCTATGATATATTTATACTTTATTGTCATACACATACAAAATTATTTGTATATTTATCTACATATATAATTATAAAGAATTAAAAAACAATAAATAAATTATAAATTATTATATATATTATATTTGTTAAATATATATTGTTTTTTTATATAAATCTCATTTATTTATATATATACTATAGACAATAAATGATATTTACATATATTTAAATTATAAACAATTAAATATATTTTACATGTAAATATGATGAAATATTTATTTATAAAATTAATTCTTTATATGTAAATATATTAAAATATATATATATATATATCTAAAAATTACACTATAATGTGAAAGATTTTAAAATTTGACAACCATAATATCCACATGATCGTAATACATGGTAAATAATTTATCCTTCATTAAAAAATTACATGAATGCCCAATTGAAAGTTGCTATAATTCCTTCAAACGTTAAAAATTGGGGTACCTCAACAAGAAAGGTAAACTTGGAAGCATCCCAAGAAATTTATGAGAATAAAAAAACATTATCTAGGGCTTCCCTAGTGATTATGGGTTAAATATTTTGACGCGATATGGTTTAATTTGTGGTAGATTCCAAACTAACACTTGCATCAGAAGGTATAGATATTTCAAGTACACGTTATTTTTCAAATTATCTTATGTTTTTCATTAATTTATTTCGTTATTCTATCATCCAATAGTTATTATATGAATATCATTCAATAGTAATTTGTGAATTATTAGTTAATATTAATTTTAAATTATTTCATATTTGATTCTTCAAAAAATATCTTTAATATTAAGTGAAATTATATATATTATCTTATATAAAACATAGTTAATAAAATAAATTAAATTTAAATTAATATAAATAAATTTATATATTAATATATGACTTTTTGGGAAAACAATTTTTATAAATTAAATAAAAAATTTAGCAGTGTCAAAATAGCAGTATAAATTGTAACCCTTATTATCACTAAAAAGAATCACTATTAAAGGTTCCTTTTTTAATCACAAAAAAAAATTGACAATAGGTCACTTTTATCAAGGATTATATTATTATCAATGACAAAGGAACCACATTTATCAATGCATTTATCTTGAATTAATAATTGGAAATGTTGAATATTACATGACATATAGTAGTGAAGAAAATGAAAATTTGTTTGAAATCGACGATAAATAAAATAAAGTGGTAAGGTGTCAATTTTAAAGAATGAAATCATTGACCACACAAGAATATTGTTCATTTTTTTGTGTTATTTTTCTAGAACCATTATTTTCGACGTATATTTAATGATTTCAGTATTAATAAAACATATATTTACATATATTTCATTTTTTTGCATGAATTTAATTTAATAATGACATAGAGTATCTGTCTCTTTGATACGGCCATATACCATCCATGCTATGGCGAGAACCTTGAAATTACATGAATATATTATTAAATATAGTTTAACAGTCAGATAACATACTATGATGGGACAAATAAAATCATGACTATTATGTGAACGTGCATATATGTAGATGAGACTTATTCAAATGATGTTTTCAGTTGGTAATCTCTAAATGAGATACTCTAAGAAGTTACATTTTAGAAGTAATTCATAATTTTTATTTCTTGTTAGATATTTTATTTTTTTAATACTTGTAATGGTCCTAGGACATTATGTTTTTTATTAATACGTGTCATGAATTACACACTTAGATGTATTACCATAAACCATGATGAGAACTATTCGACGAAAATGTGTGTATATTCGGTGCATCATGAAAAACATGAAATAATTAATAATTTAATGATGGATTTCTGTTTTATATATTTATAGGAGGTGATGTCTCGACCCTTTGATTTAAATGAGACTATCATATTAAATTGTAGGACAATGGTTTAATGATGAGTTTATTTTAGATATTCTGTGAAAATTGTGAAAACCATATAGGTTTTCGACACACATGTGAATCCTTCATGATAAGATACTATGACAAAAGTATTATTTTACACAGTGACCATTCACATTTGGTGTTCAACATAAGGATATTATTTTCTTCTCATTGGTTCGTTGAACCATTTCGTGATAGTAATTTAGGAATTTAGTCATGTCAACCTAATACTAAGGAGAATGAATCCTAGAGGGTTATACACTATGTATTTCCATTAATCTCAATTAAATTGTATTTTTAAATAATTAATGGAATAAATAATATTATCAAGATAATGTATTGTTAGTATCATATTTTATTGATAACTAATATTAAATAATTATTTTTTTAACAGAATGTTAATTTGAGTTTTTATTATTTCTTGAATATTTAATGAATATTTACATTCCAGGGAATGAATAAAATATTTTTTATTTGTAAATTATTTATTTGGAAATTAAATAAATTTCAAGGAAGATGATGAACATACTAGAATCATTACTAGTGATAAATATTAATTTTCAATTTAGAAAAATAATATTTATTAACTCACCATTTAGTGCGCGTAGTAAAATATTAATAATACTACTATTATATTTAATGGTTTTATAAGTGATTTATTAAAATATAAGAGTGTTAGTAAATAATTAAATAATATTTTACCCTAAACTATTTCTCTATAAATAAAGGGTTATGTATATTGTGAAGGATTAATCTAGAATGGAGGATGGTTGTGCACAATAGAATTCTATCTCAAATAATTACTCACAACTTCATAGGAATGATAAGAACCCCATCAATCCTTAATGTAATTTATGAAATAATGACAAAAAAGTCCAGAGGAATTTTCTTCCATGATAGCACATGACAATCAATTGGATTCATTCAGATATCGAATTAGCAAATGTAGATCACCATTGCATGGATTAAAATTTTGGATCCAACATTCATGATGATGGTATTCTGAAATGGTTCATTTCATATAATCAACAACTTCTACATATAATAAAAATCCAGATATAGGGAAATAAATTTTTTTTCGATATATAAATTTATTATAAATTTTACAATAAAACATCCTCTTAGGGTTCAGGGATTTTTTTATATTAATTTTTGTTTGAAACATTTTTCTGGTCATGATGATTACATGTAGCACAATTGTATAGTGATATATAAAATTATACAAAACTTTTATTATTATTTATGCACCAAGGTGTATTTGGTTTTCCCAAAACCATCATGATGTATCAAATGGGTCACATTTTATATTTATATTAATTGATTTGATTATTGGTAAATTTTTCTCAATTGTGTTTAGATATTTAATTTCTAGTATATTCATTCCTAAATGGATTTTTTAACTAAAATGCCTTTAAGATATTAATTATCATAATTATTGATTTCAATTTTTTATATAAATATGTTCATATGATGAATTATCATTCACCACATCAGGAATTACCAAGGATTCATTTCGAAATACTATGTTACATGGTGTGAACTTATAGTACATGTTGTACACTACACATAGATGTGTCATGGGATAATCAACCTCAAAATATGTAACTACAGATGATTCATTTATGGAATACCACATATAGAATAATTCAACCTAGCACATGACTTATCAAATTACAAGATGTGTTGCTGGAATACACATCATGTAGTAGACACATTTTAACATCGAATTTTATGTAAAATATGTAGTCAAATAGATAATTAATCCATGCATGAGATTGATAGTGATAAATAATATTAAAGTACATGACATATATCGAACATACAAACCATTAAGCTCATTAATTCCCACGTTCGAAATACATTATGAGTTCTTAAAAGATGTGGGAAAACAAATTGGAAGGAGAACACATGGTTTGTAGATAGATTACACATCACGTGGTCCTAGACCTTTAGAAAATACTATGTAATTGAGTTGTTAAAGAAGACACAAGACATCTGTGATGAATTGTGTGTTGCTTCTTAGTAGACACCATGTTGTTTTTCTGAAGTGCACATTGAAGACCAAGGAATTTTTTCTGGGTACATGGTAGTTGTGGTAAACGATGTGTTGCTCATAAAAATACACCATGTAGTAAACTAATAATTTATTAAATTGAATTAAAATTAAATTATTAATTTCAGTATTAAAATTTAGTTACACTATTTACATAAGATGTGTTTAACTATGTAATAATGGTTTTAAATAACTAATAAATGCTGAAATAATTTAACATAATTATATATAAATAATTTACATATAAATTATATTACACAAATTAATTGATTATTGATATCTCTAAGTGAATTTAGATTCACATTTAGATAAAATGGAATTAATTAATTCATTAATTAATTAATGTTTGCATGATTATATTATTAGATATGAATAAATATAAATAAAGTCAAAATAGTATATTGTTCCATATTTTTTTGGTTATATATGACCGTTCATGATCATGAACAAGTCCTATGAATGCGTTGGTTTTATTTAATTTAATTTATTTCAGGGTTTTTTATAATTATTAATTGTTAAATTTAATAAGTTCATCTATGAGTCATCACCATGCACATTAAATATGTTTGACTTATGTGTCCAAGGTGATATATATAATTCTCCATTACCAAACATTTAATATCCCTCACATTCATATGAGATAAAAATAAGTGTAATAAAAGGTTTATCTAAAGATACATGATGGTTGTTCTAGATGGTACAAGGATGAATCCAAAACCAAGTGATACAATGGTGATATGTGGAATTCTAAAACTCATACCATGAATAGAAAAATGAGTTTTCCCATAGTCCATAGATTGATTTAATGAAAAATCAATAAATAATTCACTATATAATATCATAATAATGTCATTTATTTATTTATTTATTTATTTCATATTAATTATTTGTTTTATGGATGTCATACCATGATCACTTAAACAAATGGAATAATATGAAAAGTAAGAATTTAAATAAATGGACTATGTATAAATGTTTTATCAAAACATGGTTAATAACATAAGTAAAGTACAATTAATATTATCAAGAAATTTAATGGATAAACAAATCATTAAACATAAATAAAATAAAATCCCCCAAGAAAATTTTATGTCAAGCTATTATTTTTCGTACTTGATTGTGAATGGATCCATAGGACTATGCGTTTTTTCTATAGTTTTGAATATAAATTTTTTAAAGGAGATCATATGATGAAATTAAATCGTCATTACTAAACCAATATATAATTTAACTTTCCTGGTATGTTCAATAAAATTTATCAAGCCATTGTTGAGGAAATCCAATTAGGATTTTTGGATTGGGGAGTTCACTGAGAGGATCAATGAATTGAAATATTGTAATTTCTAAACATCCAACCTAAAATTCTTCTTGTGGCAATAATGTCCTTAGTATGGACCATTAAAATGTTAAATAGAGATCCTTTCCCTTATAATTTCTTAAGTTATGTAATATTTTTTGTTCCATGCTGAGTGTCATAGAGACTTAATAATATAGTGGGAGGCATAATAAAATTAAATTTATTATCTCTAACTTATGTTATAATAAAGTTAAAAACTAATAATATAATAATTATAATTTTATAGTAATGTAATGTTCATCATACACATTACCCCATAAATAAATATTTGGTAAAAACATTATACTTTCTATAAGTAATATTCAAGTATAGTCATGATGCCACCATGTTATGTTGCACCATGAGTTGAAATTTTTCATGATAGAATAATCACTACCTGATCCGCCTACAATGAAGGTGACTGATAAAGAGTTCACAGTCTCTGATGAACACATTATATATGAAAATGTTGTTTTTTGATTAATTTATTCATCCATGTCTAGTGAATTCATTAAATCTCAAGAACCCTTGGATGCTTATTAAATTATCCAGTATCATTATGGTATTTACAAGAGAGATAAAAAAGGTTATTTTAATATTTCCATGGTTCTATTTCAGAGATAGTTTGAAGAAAGTGTTTTCACTGAACCTCAGTTAGTTAAATTCCATTGAAATATCTAGAACATTGAGGTTATAGGGTTTAAATTTACAAAATACATGTGTAGTTATCTCATTCTTGAATCGCACCCTTATATATTCTTTATATTTTTTTAATTTTTTTTTTGAAAAAAATATTTAAGGCTCTTCCAAATCATATCAAACTACTTCTGAAAATTGATAAAGAGGTGAATTGAGAAAATCATTCTATCCTTATCGTGAAAATATTTTCATGAAATGAGATCTATGACCAAAGTAACACTGAAACTCCAATAAATGAAGACAAAAATAAATGGATTGAGAAGTGAACTATATTCTATTTTTTCATGTGGGAAGAAGTGTCATTGAATGAAAAATGTCTTCTTTAAAAAGAAGCAAGGGGAAGCTTCATGTAAATTTTTATTAAAGTAAAATTAATCTATTTCTATTCATTGGTTCTTAGATATGACATGTGGAGCTCATATATAGATATATATTATAAAATATAGTAACTAACTAGATTCAATAATAATAATTGAGGGAAGGTAAATTTACTAGCATCCAATGAAGCCTGATTAGTTAATGTATATATTAAGGAATACCACCTCATGTTGATGATTATAATCATCTTGGTTTTAAATGGTTTTAATTATGTGTCACACACTACCATTATTTTCATTAACAATAAATAATAAGGATGTATTTGTTTATAAAATTCATAATAAATGTCAATTTATTTATAAGGATAACATTTTTTATGGAAAGAAACATTTAAATTATGTTTTTGTCTATTGAATTAAATAGACCTAGTAATAGAAATCGATAACAAAACTATTTCAAAGGACTCAACCCACATTTTATTATAGATTTACCATCTAGGTCATGTAAACATAAATAATTTTACTAAATTATATGATTATTAAATTTTCAATTTTTTTGAACTAAAACATATTGGGGTATGTAAAACTTTTTTATAAGGTAAAATAAATAAATCCACATTTAGTAGAAAATTTAAATGGGATAAATAGATTCTCTAAATAGTTCATACAAATGCGTAATGAAAGTTTCCAGATGAATAAATGAAAATGTACTCATACATTATAAATTTTACTACTAATTTTAGTATACTTTCATATTTCTACTTAACGATGTGTATGTTAGATTACGTTGACTGATTTATGGATTAAAAGAATGGAGTGGAGAACCAGGTTAGTAAAAATATTAAGATGATACTCTTATATTGTGGTGGAAATAACTTAATGAAGACCTCATTGATTATTTTTTGAGATAGATGGATTATATCTGAACTCACTCCCCCATACACTCATCAAGGAAATGATGTATGTGAAATGAGGAACCATATGTTTTTAGAAATATAGAGACAATTGGTGAGTCTTTTGAATCTTCCATTATCATTTTTGGGATAATTGTTATAAATAGAAACATACATATTACACTGAGTTTCAAATAAAATAGAAACTGGCAATCCTTATCAGCTTTGTTATAGAACTAAACCCATGTAGTTTTATATTTGAGTGTGGATTTTAAAAGAATTTTTTATTGATATTTCATCCAAAAACATGAACACTAACGAACTAAATGTTTATTTATAGGGTACCATATATAAATAATAGTATATTACCTATATGACCCTATATATAACAATGTTTTGGTTAACAGACATTCCAATGTTCAGTAATAGGATCACATCTCTAAAATCAATATTTGGAGTGAGATAGACATTGATAAATTCTAGGGATAAGATACACAAGACTTTCCATAGAAATAGATTAAAAACCCCCCCTAGACAAATAATTTTCGGATACATAATTATTGTGAAGGACTACATGGGCAGTTAGAGAACCACAATTGTATTTTTTTTTAGTCACTGTGAATGGAGACTCATTAATAGCCAATAAAAATGACCCTCCAATATATATGGAAGTAGTAATTGGAATTGGATTTTCCATGTGGCACGATAACATGAATTATAAAATGGATTCCATATACCAACACCATGTCTAGATTTCATTTAGTCCTCCTGTGGTTGTAGGGCCTATTGTTTTTAAATGTGTATTCAAGAAGAAAATAGATTTCAATGGAAACGATAGTACTTACAAGCAAGATTTTTTGTAGAAGTATTCAAACAACATCAAGTAATATACTATGAAAAACCCTTTTCACCATGTTCAATGTTTAAATCCACTAGTATTCTACTTGTCCTTTTAGGTTTCCAGGACTATTTGACTTTGAAAAAGGATTAAAAAACATCATTATTCGCAACATTCATGAATATGTTTATATAACCCAACATCAAGGGTTTGCGACTCCAATGGATAACAATAATGTATGATAATCCTAATGACCCACTAGGGGTTTAAAGAAAGAATCTTTGTCCGGGAACATTTTGTTTGATGAATCCATAAAATAATTTTCTTTCAAAAAAATTAATGAGATAATTGTTTATGTAAATTGTTCAGTTGAGTGTGTTCATTTTCTTAATAATATATGTCGATTAAATAATAATTATTGGAAATGTAATCGCATTCTTACTATATGTTTGAGCCTTATTGAATAAATGCATATCCGTGAATGTTAGAGTTAAAAAAACATATATTATTGAGATCAAGGTCCATCATGATGACCCTAGAATATAACATTACTATGTCAAGGTAAATATATTTAGTAAATATTTGAGAGATTGATATTGAAACAAAAAAAAGAGGTATTTGTTTCGAAAGTAACTTGGAATTCATCTTTATCAGAAAATTGTATCCTCAAACACATTGGAAAAGATAGAGGATTTCAATGATATCATACATGTAAGTGAATATTCTATAAATATATGTTATGATATATACTAGTCAAGATGTCAAATACTCCTTATGCATGGTAGGAAGATATCATGTCAACCTTGGTGACCTCTATTGAATGGCCATGAGGTTCATCATTATGTTTTAAAGGTATAAATATTATATTTTGTCGGTCAATAGAGAACAATAGAAACCATTAATCATATGATATTCATAATGTAGTCTCCAAACAAATCATGATGAACTAAAATTGTAGATGAGACACATCTTCACACTTAATAGAGGTGTTTTGGGCTAGAATAGATCAAAATAATCAATGTTTGTAGATTCTATAGTAGTGTATAGGTATATTTTGGCCTCTATGAAAGATTAATATGTAATTTATATATGAAACATCTTCAAATAGAATTATTTTTTACCTATCTATACGTACAATATCACACTATGTTGAGATAATATTGTAGCAATGTCTCTTGAAAATGATCTGAGGTAATATCAACAGATAGATGACAATCATTGGATGTATCATCACTTGAGGTATTTTTCCCAAATATGTGATGTAAATGTGTGTATAATATTCACATACAAAAATATGAAAGACCCATTGACTAAATCATTTGGTCAGAAAAAATAGGATCATCAGGTGATGCTTAAGGAATTGAATGTCATTGGTAGTTGGTTCTTGTCCATGTTGGGCTCTGTTAGAGTTATTTTTCTAGGACTAACCTTTTGTACTCAAGATTAAATATATTATATTATATTATAATTTTAATGAATAATCATATTACATATTATTCCTTGATATTCATGAATTCAATTAAATAATGTTATAGAGTATTAGTTCCATTGATATGATCATTAAAGTTATCCATTATGATGGTAAACGTGATATGTCATGATGATATTATTAAATAATGTTATATGTTTAGATAACATACTATTATTAGACACATAGAATGTGTATTATCCTATTTGATTACTTGTTAAAAGATGATACTTATTCTCATGATGTTTTCAAATGGTAATGTCCAAGATGAGAGATAGTGTGAACAGACCCACCAGTAGGTATTCTGAATGCTTATATGTCATCATATATTACTATATATAAGAATGTGTAATGGTCCTTATAAATTAATATTTATATCAATGCAGGTGATGATTCAAATAATTATATGTATTCTCGAAAACCATGATAATAAATGTTCATGGAGAAGTTGTGTACGTTGAGTGCATCACAAATTACATGTTATTAATTAATAAGTCAATGAAATAATTTCCCCTTATATATTTATGGAAGATGATATGTCAAACATTTAATTGAAATATATCTATTTTATTAAATTTCTTGGTCAAGGAGTAATGATCATTTTACATATGACAATAAAAGAATTATGTATATTGCATATGGGATGATGACATAGATGATCAATGTTATTGATTGGATATTGTGACATATAGATTACAATACCAAATGAGAGTTCTTATATGGATATAAAAATTATTAAAATATGTTACATCACTTTGGTTCCTTGATTCATTTCTAGAAACAGATCCTAGAAAGTAGGAAGGATACCTAATGCAAATGAGAATGAATCCTAGAGGGTCAAACACTAAGTGTTCTCGTTGATGATGATTAAATTCAATTCAAAATTAATTAATGGAATAAATATTATTCTCAAAACGAAGGAATAAATTTATTGATGTTTTGTCAATAATAAATTTTATATAAATATTTATCTTCCAAATCATGAATATAATATTTATTATATATATTAAATATCTAATAATTATTTTTTCCCCAGATTGATAATAAGTTATTTATTTTTAACTAAATATTTATTTATTTATTCAATACCTTTTGAGGAAGAATTCGAGATGACCATTATTATTTATAGTTATAAATATTAATTTTCAAGATGATAAAATAATATTTATCATTTAATTTGTTAGCACATAAATTAAAATGATAAGAATATTATTACTATAAAGAATTGGTATAGAAATGATTTATTATATTAGTTTAGGATTCATATGAAATTAAATAATATTTTAACATAAACCTAGATATATAAATATATGGATATATTTATTGCATAGGGTTAACTGAGAATTGAAAATTGTTGTGTAGAATAATATTCTCTCATGAATTCTTCCTCACATCTTCTCAAGAATGAGAAGAACTCATTTATGCCCAAATGTTCATGAAGTAATCATTGTGAAAAATGCAAGAAGATCGATCCACCATGATAGGACCATGAAATCCATCAGTTTCATTCAAAGAACAAAATATCACAATTGGATCACCACTAGAAAGATTCTAAACATTAATCTTATACACATGATGACAATAATATGAAATGTTTCTTTAAGATGATCAACAAAATCTATATCTGAGAACATACTTAACATCAGGCAATCATTCTTATGATCATAATTGTAATATTTATAACATTATTATGAAATGATTCTATCTAGGTTTTATTATTCACTATGTCAATATTCAATTGAAAATTTTGATTTTTCATAACGTTCATGTCTTGGAAAAATGGCGAATGATCCATCGAATATGAAAAATAATTATGGGTATTCCCCCACCATTTTTTTCAAAAAAATCCTAATTATTCATGTTTTTGGCCTAAATAATTCTATTTACATTCAGTTATCCCTATCATGAATGTTTGAATTGTAAAATGATGATCCATAGTTTTGACAAAAAAATAATCATTAACATGAAAACAAACTAATTTTTTCAAAAAAAAGCATATCCCATTGATGTGAATCAACTACATTTATAACTTCTAAGAATACATAGATGATTGAGGATTTTTTTTGAACTATCGTGGTTGGTCTATTGTCACTTAACACCTTCATTTTCAAAGATTAGAATAAATATAGAGAGAAAATAGTTATTCCAGAACCACAAAACAATAAAAATATTAATGTAAATGAAAATGATTCAACAACACTATAAAATAATATTTAAAATAAATTTATGGATTTGTTTGGATCAAGTATAGAAAAATGCTATATACTATATTCCATATTCTATTTTAAGATGATAATTGATGAAAATATTCATTGTTGGTTTCATAGGGTTTATTATTAGAGGATCTTTTTTCTATAAATATTATCTCTTCCAAAATGTCACACATTATATAATGCCTTTTAGTTTGGAAGCCCCATTATATAAATTATTATTTAATCTTGGAATAATACTAAATATAAATTATTAGATGATTAATTAAATAATATTTTTTTTAATAAAAAATCATGAATTAATTATCACTAAATTCATTCTCTGAACAAAATATGAAGAATATTTGCATCATTATTTTTTAAATTATTTAAATTATCACAAATATATATATTTTTAAAAACCTATTATTTGGTCAAATAAGAAATAAAAGTTTTTTTCAAATTAATTAAGGATATTTATTAGAACTAATTATTGTGTTTTAATTAAATTTTTACTCATTTATAATTCTTATTATAAAAATTAATAAGATTTTTTTTCTTTAAAGAGGTAGATACATGCATTTTTTATAATTATAAATATTTTAGTGGTGGGAAACGATGGATACAAGCACACAAGAATAAAAAATTAAATTATAACTATTACCAATATCACATTAAAAATAGCATTATATATTTATTAGTTCTTCTCCGAGAATGCTTTATGTCTTTCTATATTCCTTAAGTGGATATCTCTATTAGGCCCTCATTAAAGACATACCCACTATTGGTATCAGATCATGGGGAGGAATCCAATATGATTTCTTCTTCAGTGGATTTTTCATTGTTAATCCATTAGATTCCATGGTAAAAGGAATCTATTGTGAGAATAATTATTTTTAGGGAAGGTTTATGTATTAGGAGAAAAAACTAGTTATATTTTTTTTAAAGGTGTTTCCAAATTCAAGAAGCTAGATTGTCTTATAAATACAAACATAAAGTAATCGAGTTAATAGATATATCTTAGGCCAGTCAGGATAAGATCATAGAGTCAAAGCTATAAAATAGGCATAATGAATATTATCTTAGATGTTCCTGCAGGTTATTGAAAACAAAGAATGAACATCAGGTGAACCAAAAGAAGATGTTTTGTATTCAAATGGTAAAATATTGAATAATTTGGATCCTGTCTCAGGCCAAATATTCAATATATTTGGTAGTGTTTTGAAGAAATTGATTAAAGTGAGACTACCAATATACTATGAGACACACATGATAATATTAATCCACCATGATATACAATTGGAGAAGGTATATCTAGTTCATAGACAACTTATGATTATGATTGTCCATTAATAGGATAAGTAAATTAACATTAGGAATATGTCTTATGTATTTACAAGAGTATCAAGAAATTTTGTAAACAAATCGATGATATTATTATATTGGTGGAATTGAAGATTTATGATATAGAAAATGTCTCTATTAACCTAAATATAATTCTCAAGAAATTAGAAGGAATATAATTTAAATTCAATGAATTGAAGAAGAAGAAGAAAAAGGACAATTCATATTCCACCAAAGGTGTCACAACTCGACCCACCAAGGTCTAACCCATTACAACCCTAAGTCTTCAATAAATAAAATGGCGGATAGAAACCATAGTATACTAATCATATACCAAATATAGGAAGAATTATCATAAATTTCATTCACACACATAGACACGTCTCTAATCCCACAAAATTCATAAATGTTAATCAACTGAAACAATGCAGACATATAGCTATGATCCCTCAATATATTATGATAGTAATGTACTATTAGAAATCAAAAATTCCAAATAAAATACCATGAATTTTTAAAGAGTCCAACTTACTCAATGGGTGAAAACTAAAGTCAAATTCAAGATCCATGTAAAACATCTTATTATAACAAGCTCCAACTACACTCCACCCACTCTTAGTCATCCTAGGACACTGCAAAAATGGTCATTGATTTCATAAGACATGAAAGAAACAAAAAATCCCATTAATGCAAATTTATAACAATACTCACTATAAATCCATGAGAACACTAAACATGAATCACAAGGTATAGTCATCTCAATACAAGATATAACAATAAATTTATAAAAAAAACGTCCAAATATACTTAGGAAACACACAACTCCACCAATATGTCATAACAAATTTCCCACCACCATATTTTTCTCTATGAAGTTCTTGTTCTAGTTGATTGCACTCCACAAATCATGAAATCATAAAATACACTTGACAGATTTGTATATATCATTTGGACCCACCAAATCATGATCACTAGTCTAAGATGACCCTAATACTGTCATAGGTGCCCATTCTCCTAACTACTTGGGTACACCACAAACCCAATCCCGATCTTCCTAATACATAGGGGATCAAATGTCAATGATAAAAAACAACCTACAATACTTCTAGAAAATGGTGGATTAATTCCCTACATAGGGAGGAAATACTGATTCCACAATCACCATTTGGGGAATAAGGATGATTGAGGATTACACTATAATGCTAGAGAGGGATACCACATCTTTTTACAAGACTCAACCTCTAGAAGGGATCAAAATATGATGATATTTGATGTAATTATACACTGTAGAACAATGGAAATGGAAAAAAGGAACACACTAAACTTATACTAGTCCAAACTATGAAAACAAAGATCTACAAACACTCAGGAAGGGGGTAAACATCCTGTCCTAGAGGGGTACAAGCCAGGTCCAACTATACACACGTATCACCCTATGGAAAAACCTTACACAACATGTATGTATCCATATAAAAATCTTCAGGAAGAATCAATGTTTTCTACATACATATGACATCATTACCATGTCGGATGTCCATATTTGTATCCCAGTGGATGTGTCTGTGTACAGGACAGGGTACACCTAGCAATGTCTGTGTTGATATTCATTGCATACCATCTGGTCATGTGCTTTTTCCCAAGTATATATACTTCTTGATTAACATTCCATGACTAATGGGAATGTATACACTCCATTTGATAGTAGTAAAACATAATGTGATCCTTATCTTCATCCAATAACTATAGCCACCAATGAACTAGCACGACATGGAATGTAATTTCAATTTAAACACCACGTTTCTTGATATTTTCCAGAAATCCACACTTGATTCACTCATCAACATGATTTCCCACCTTCACCATAGAAATCACCCAAATATAATTGGATATTGAGTCAACCAGCCTCATCATTAAATATTCACCATATTTATTCCTCTAAATGGATTGGGAAATCATTCATTATCATGTGTGTTGTCACACACCACTGAGGAAAATTATGACTACTTGATCTAATTTTATTCCCCCCCAATATATCCATAATTATCAATTATTTTCAACCCAAAACTACCATCGTATGTCATACTGAGCATTTTTATCTGTTGCATCGAATATTAGTCACACCATTATTGGAAACTGGTTATTGGTCAAACCATTGGAAAAAATAAATACCAATGATGATTATGTGAATAAATTAGGGAAAATTTATTATCCATAAGAAATGTGGAATGATTCTCATCCATTAATTTTTTACCCTAGATATATAATTGTATAAGGGGATTAATGAAGATAGGTATGTCAATTAATAGATAAACAATTACATCTGTTTAATTATACGAAAGATGTACCAATCAATCATATTCAAAAATTGATCCACATTCATCTATGATTATGAAAATGGATGGAAATAAATAATAAAACACCATACCCAGTGTGTGGATTTATTCTGGATAAATAATGGTAGTGTGGTAATCGTTGACAATATCCATGAACTCCATTGGCACAATGACCCATGATCTGGTTCTTTTCTGCTATTGTTCTGCAAGAACAGTATCCTCTAATGATGAATAAGTCTACAGGGTATAGTAAAAATACTGAAGACAAAATACATCATCTTATATTTAATGGTGAAATAGTTCACTAAATAAAAATAATAAAATAAATTTTTTATCTAATTTGTTCAATTATTTTTTCACATGATAAAAACTATTCAAAATTTTCATGCACCAACAATTATTATATCGTGACTAGGGTACAATCCATGTTCTATAGTCAATTTTGGCCACATATTTATAATATATGATACTCCAATTGATTTATTCAAATTTTTCAGGAAAAAAAAAATTGTGATTTATATTGAATATATTAAATATATTTCAAACAATTATTTCAAACACACCGGGCCTTTCAATCACATTCCATCATTGCTTCTGGTCTCGAAAAAAATCCATATAATATTAAAAAATAATACATGGAAAATCGGAGTCAATACATTGTCCACAACAAAATAATTTTCATCCTAAAAAGAAAAAAACCATATTTAAAAATATGAGGGTACAAGGATCTCATCTGGGTCTCCCTCTCCCATATGCTATCTTGAATATTCTCTTATTTCACCTAGAAAAAAACAAGAGGAAATTACTTCCCTCTAATGATACTCTCCTAATGTTCTTTGATCTTCAATAGGTACTCTATAATGGTATATCAATATTTTTTATATAACTCACCCCATATTATAATATGTGAGGGGTCATCCATGTGTCTCCTCAGCAGCGAGATGTGGAAGATATCGTGTACCTATTCCAAATAGCTTGGTAGAGCTAAGAGTTACGCCACCTCACAAACCCAATAATGTATTTGGAAGGGACCAATGAGTATCACAGATATCCTTCCAACATGGCCAAGTCATATTAACAAACATCTAGGTGAGAACAATATGATCACATGGTATCCCTCTTCAAACTCCAAAGGTCATCATCGTCCGTTTGAATAAGAATATTGATTGATTTATGAAGTCCTCATCCACTCTTGGATGATATGTACCCTCTCTTTAGTATCTATCAATGACATGGGCCCATGATTAGTGAGTCTCCAAGGTCCGACAAACAATGTGGTTACTTATTGGGTCACTCATACGATGCCTCAAATGGTTCCATAACAATAGTGTAATTGTATTTCTTTTCCAATATCCTATAAGGTTAGGTGATCATCTCAATAATGGACAATGTACAACATGTATGCCACCAAAATTACATCAGAGACTCAGATGATCTACTCTATTTCCCTATCTGTGTAGGGATAAAGTGATGTGATCAAGATTATTTGAGTCTCAAAATACTCTTTCAATCACCTTTATAACTAAGATGTAAAGCAATCATCATGGATAGATACATTCATCAAGGTAACATCATGGAGTCAAAATATATCCTACATGTTGAGTCTCCCTATGAAATTTATTGAACACTTCACTCGAATGGCTGGGAAGTGGGTCAACATGGTATGTATTTCTACGATCGCCAAGATAGAATTATGTTTTCAAGACATCTATGGTAATCCCATTATAATGCCTATGGATATCCCATAACACATCCACTATAGAAGCTAAAGGGGTTAGTCTAAAACCAGTGGAACCAAGATCTCAACCATCACTTGGGGATAAGTGAGGCATCAAGACAAAAACTATAAAAATCCCTTCATAATGGATGGAAACAAAAATATGTGTTGGTGGACCTGGTACATATTTTCCACAGATTGATGTACCACAATAGGGGATTTCCAAAACACCCAAATCACCTCCTCTCTCAATTTCAAAGGTACCATTATCCACCCTTTAAAAAATATAGTGTACTCACCACCTTTATAAAATTCATCTGGTGCATGTCTACTAGATATCTAAGTATTTATGGTCACATATATGGTATCTCCTTGATGAGGATCCATAACATGCGATAAAAGAGATGCGGGTAAAAACGAATGATAGAATTTATGAATCATTATCATTGTCCACAAATGGAAATTATAGTGAGCATAATTATTTTGATGACTTGACCAATAACTATGAACATGATCTCATGTTAAGGTCATCTACCACCATGTTCCACTTCTTAAATGTATATACAATCTCAAATTCATCATTTTGGTGGAACTCTAGATAAAAAATATCTCCCATGTTATGGTCATTCTAAGAGAATATATACATAAGAATTTTCTGGTGAGAGACAATGAAAAACTGCATGTCCATCATGTAGTGTAACCACATCTTCAAGGAAAATACTACTACTAATAACCTAAGAGCTTGTGTTGCATATTTCTACTCATGAGGTATCAACTAGTGTGAACCATGTGTAATAAAATCCCACCTCTGCATCATACCACAACTAACTTTGGGCCATGATAAATTGTACTACACTATGTACTCGACACCCTCTTATAGAAATATCCAGATGGGAGAACTCGGCAATCTAAATCTTAAATCCAAAAAGAACTATTGTCACCTTTCCAATCATAAGAATGGACTCCCCTTCAATGTCAATGAAACTGTGGGTTCTTACAATTTAGAGAATTTAGGACTAAACATCCAATATTACCAAGTCAAAATAAAGAAAACTCCAATCCTCAGTAACAATCTTGGGTAGATCCAATTATTGAACTTCCTTAACCTTTTCTAATCACAATACTAATCCTTCTTCGAAGATGATGTGTCCAAAAATGTAAACCTCATAAATCCAAAAATGATACTTTTAGAGATTCTCATAAATATAGTTCTCTAAGAGTGTGTTTAGGACCATCCTAAATTGTCTCTATGGTCCTCCTCAGATACTTAATACACTATGTTTTCAATGAAAAAGACTACCACAAACTATTCTATGAAGGGCTAGAAGATCTGATTAATTATTCCCACGTACACTTATAGTGCATTCATCTTTCATAACAACATCACACGGTACTCATATTGAAAATAACAACATCCGAATGTTATCATTATTATATCCTCATCACGTGCTCATAGTTGATGATAACATAATCTGACTCATTATTGAGAACCACAACATTTATTTCAAATTATAAATGAGGTCATTAATATTGGTAGTTGATACTTATTCTTCCTAGTCATTGGATTCATGTGTTGTTAATACTTAAATAACCTCAATCCCCCATCCGCCTTCTTGGAGAACATAAATATGGATTCCCTGGGTGAATCATTGGGTATTTTTAATCCCTTCTGCTTATTTTTCTCCAACTACATCCTTAGAAAATGAAGTTCGGTGACCCAAATCTAATATGATTGTCCATATATCAGTTGCATCTCTGGTTGTAAGTCGTGTTTGAAGTCTAGCTCACAGTTGTTAGTTAATCCAACTATATCTTTAGGAAATAAATACTCATACTCCACAGCCACCATAAAAAATAGATATCCAAAAGATCCACTACTCCATGATTTTTTCTAGCCAGCTTGTGATTAATCAACTACACTCTCTTATTCTTAATCTCATCATTCTCTAAAAAGATTTTATTTTTCAACCGCAAAGGAAAACCACATAGTGTCTCTATAAGAAAACTGAATAATCCATCTAAAATATATAATATGGGAATAAAATATGGGTTATAAATCCATAACCTATGTTATGTCATAAAGAAACCTTTCCATAATCAATATATCCCATATAGAACTCTCACCTCCACGCATTAGATTACACTTCCAAAATAATAATACAATCAATAATTCGCTAACTATCAAATTCTCAAACCGTAAGGGTTGATACAATGGAACAACTGCAATCTCAATGTCTAAAAAAATGCAAGTTGAAATGATGGAATGAATCAATCCTATATATATCAATACTTCAGATTATCTATAAAATAAAAATATTATACCTAGTATCATTCTTGGATCCTTGGGGGTCATAACCCTCTATATCTTGCCGACGGCATCATCCCTATCTACCGTCTCCATGATATTGGTGTGAAACACCTAGGAGTGGTGGTGGTGGTAATAAATCGAAAAACCCACCACCAAATTCTACCATACTGGCCAATCTAAGATGCCTTCCTCCCTACATACCACCCATATCCTACCTATATCTCATCCTTGCAAATCCCTCAACCATCTCTTGATCGGCTATATAATGGGATGGAAAATCCCGATACATACACCCCAGGACATAATAAGGTAAAGGCTACCATTCCTTTGGATGATTCAAGAAACACATATATCAACCCATTGTAGGCCCTATGTCCTGGGCTCGCCTCAATAGTTTTTTGACCTGCATGTATCACTATAACTACCATCGGCTACCTGCATCTGAGGTATCAGCTACTAAGTTCCCACTACTTTCTCCCACTTCATGTTCTAGCTATTCTAGAAATATCCCCACCATCAGGACTCACTCAAAAACCCTAGTATATGAAAAAATTAAAAGGGATACTATTATAGCCTGGATGTTTCAGCGTAATCCCTACATGATGGTTTGATCTTAAAAGAACTGATCCAAAACTATATATATGGATTAATGTGAGAGATCTGTAAACCACTCTTAGTAATCCCCTAAGGTGATACCATCCTACTATATACCCAAATGAAACTATATTTATACAAATTTTATTGTGGATAGATAGAACTACTCCAAAATGAGACACACAAGTGTTGATCATGATAGAGTTGTCTCAACATGTGACTGTGTGATTATGGTATATAATTTCCTAGAAGATCCCTAAAAACGAATTGTTTTAAGGAACCAATATTATATACATGGATCATCACAAGGTGAAAATTTTGAATGAATTGATCTATATCTAGTATAGAACCTTCTACTAATTCGTCATTATTATGTGGATCATACCCAAGATCAAATAGTGGAATTCATCCTTGCTGTCTACATGGAGGCATCCTGAACTAAATCAAGATGTACCACATTCATAATGGTGTATATGAGGAACTTACTCTAAAAGGACATGGAAAACACGTCAATTCATATATGATAAATGTACTAAAAAAATTACTAGTAATAACTTTTTACACGTACAGAGGTGAAATATAGGTGACTAGATTCATCATGTATGGATTCACATGTCGTCACAAAAATAATGGAGTTCTTGGATTTAAAGATGAACTAAAAACAGTAAACACTCTTTTTCTAATCCAATATCACTGAATAAGATCCTATGGTTCAACAAAATAGTCTAATACCAGTTTTTAACAACCAAACCCACTGAGTTCCAACTTGTTATTGCCTCAAACCCGAATCAAATAGGTCTGGGTTTGGTGACCAGAAGTGAGTAGGAAATTCCAACAAATGGGAGGCATTAGACTAATATAAAAGTACAAAAACACATCTTCATTACCACACTATGTTTATGTGTAAAACAACTGAAACAATTTATTTAAGTATTTATGATCCCACAGAATAGTATGAAAGTAATGTAATGAAAGTGGAAAAATGGTCTAAATACAAGCACTACAAAAAAATTTAAAGAGTCCAAACAACTCTAAGGATGATTGTTATATTCAAATACAATATCATGTTAAAAAAACATGGACAAAAAATATTTATCTACACAACAACATTTCCATATCCTCTCATGAAACTATAAAAGGCCATATTCTATGTATGAAATTACACATGATAGAAATCCCTATGAACTATAGAGTATAAAAGTACTCAGTAAAACATCCTCAAAAACAAATTACCAAATATAATAATTTTAACAAAAGATATATCAATAAATTTTTAGTATAAAACTATAGATGTACTCAGGATTGACACCAGGACACTAGAAGGTCCTAATCAACTGACAGCCATAGGATTATTATTGAGGAAACACTCATTTCAGGGAGTCCACACCACAAAAGATGCTATAATCATAGACACTAGAGGAAGAGGTCCAGTTCAGTGGGACCACCCCATGAAATATTAATTGTCTATGATGACCCTGATACTAAGATAAGGGGTCTTTCCTAGGACAACTAGGACACACCATGAACCCAATATGGATCGACACGCAACATAGGTGATCTAATTTCCACAATAACAAAACCACTACTAATAAGGACTACTATATGAATGATAAACATGCTTCTTAGTGATTTCATACTCATTCCACCATCCCTATCTTCGTATCAAAGATGGTATAAGAACATACTCTAGTAGTTGAGTGGGTCACATCAAACATATTTGACACTCGACCTCTATATGGGATCATAATTCTGTGATATGGATGTAATCCATAATATACCCTCAAGGGAATGGACTAAGGGAATAAAATCAACCTATACTGGTCTATACTAGGAAAACAGTGTGTTTCCAACACTCTTGAAGGGGGTACATGGCATGTAGCAACGGTACATGGTGTTTCCAACTATCCTTTACCCATTCAACATGAAAAACACTAAAATTATATTATTTCTCCATATACATCTTGTGTAGATGATGTAAATGACAATTAACGGCACACAACACCCTTCATGTGACGCCTGGCCATGACTATTTACATGCTGTCATGTCTACATAATAGCCCATGTATAGCCGACCATGCATGTGCCCAAATCACAACATTCCATCTTTCAGTTTACTTTTCCCAATGTATGTGTACATATCATTTTTACTTGTTGAACCAACTTGTAATTCCAACTTTCCATGTGCTCAGGGTCACACACAATGTGATCCTTATCTTCATCACAAAACACTAGATGTCCCAGAACTGGCCCCACATGGTATGTAATCGCATTTTACTTCGTGTGTTACTTGTGATTTTGTATAAATACATTCGTGTTCAACACATCACCCATATATTAAACCTACGCGACAATTACTTCACAAGAACAACATATCGGGCGTTTACTGGCCACACTGTTAATCGTCTATGAAATTTTAGCTACAAAACACATTAGGAAATCATCTAACATTGTCTACATCTCTACACACTGCTTTGGAAAATTAATAACTTCTAATATGGTACCATTTTTCACTAAATAACCAACCATCATTATCGATTCTCAGACCTCAACTTCCACTACAAGTCATACCAGCAATTTCAATCTATTATACCGAAGAATGCTCTCATAAATATTTGAACTTGGGTATTGGTCAAACAATTGGTAAGAATAAATACCAACGTAGAAAACGAATTGAAATTGGGGACAAATCCATAAGCGATACAATGTCTAAATGATCATTAAACGTTTTTTGTTTGCCTAGATCTTTTTTTGTAAAAGGGGATGAAAAAAGATGGATAAATCCAAGAACAAATAAAAAGTTATATAAATTTTATTCTACCAATGATGTAGGTAACCAATATTTTTATGATATTGATCTGCATTAATATGTGATTATTAATTGGGATGGATATCATAATGTAAAACATTATACATAGAGTTTAGATAAATCATTCATGAAGAATGGTTACATTTTAGTCATTGATGAGATGCACAAACCTAATTGGCCCATCGATCCATGATGTGATCTTGATCTATTATCATTCACAACAAATGCTCCCCTACAATGGTTTATAGGTCTTTATGGTTTATAATCCACAAATAAGAAAAATACTATAGATATAAATTTTAATAGATATTAATTTATTACAATGAAAAAATAAAATAAAATATTTATTTTTTATTCTCTGTGTCACCATTCGGGATTTAATCCACTTTTTAATTAAAATTGTCCACATGTTCTATTTTATATATTTAATATATTTCAAACATTTATTCTAGGAACACCAGGGCCTAGAATCACATGTCATCTCATCCCTTGGTCTCAATAGTAATCCATATAATATCCAAAAATAATTAATGGAAAATGTGAGTAATTATAAAATCAATTGGTGTAAAACATTATAATTCAAAGTCAGTATGGTAAGTGATATTTTAGAAGACAATCCCAAATGAAAGAAAAAATGTATTACAATGAATTTTATTAAATGATAAATATGGAATCAAATACCTCATATCATAGCTATATTAAATAATAATATAGTCCACGAAATAAAAATAAAAAAGGTTATGAATAATATAAGATGGTTCTCAATTAATATAGTGAAAATGATCTTAGATATTCCACAAAAAATGGGATCTACAACATCAATTTTATATTTTGACTATTGTTTTACAATTATAGAACACAGATAGTGAACATATTTTCACCAGAGCTACCTTAAGAGGTAATTCAAAGACATTTTCGGATAAGTTGTTAAGAGAATCATAACTGGTGGTTCCTGTCCAAGAATATGCCACATTCCCAATTGAGGTTATACTGGTAGTATATAATTTCCTCAATCAAGTGATTGTAGAAAATTAACTTCTCAATTAGCATGGATAATTCGTAGACAAATATTAAACAAAATGAACCAATATCGAAATCTAAGAAATGTGTTCTTTTGGATAATATCCTTGAGAGTTTAAGTATTGTTATTATCTTCTCACACCATTATATGAAGCATATGATCAAGATATTATTATACCTAAATTTCTATGATGTTGGAGTGATATATTTTAATTGGCCATGAAGACCGATAATTCTCAAAGTGTATATTAGAATGATACATTTGGAGTACTAATATAAATAACAATGAATGATATATGAAAATATTTTTTACATAGAAACGTATTTTTGGATGTGGGAAATATTTAATATATGGGTTCTTCTTATTTCCCAAAGATAGAGGAAATTTTATGAAGATATTGGTGTGGTCTAATAAGGAAATATCCTGGAAATCCTAAAAAAAGTATCATTTAAAACAAAGTCTTCAGATAGAAAGGGTGAAAAAGGGATTTTTTTAATAATGTTTTGAAATGATTTTGTAAAATGGAATCCTTATGTTAGATTTTTAGAAGAAATTAAAAATAATCTAAGGGATGTCATTGACTAAATAAAATCATGAAGGATATAAGATGAATCATTAAAACAATATAGGGAATATCCCATATTCCATAAAAGAAAATTATTATGCAGTAGTGATTATTTTGGGGTGTATGTAAATAATTTTCACATAGATTACACTTTTAGATATGAAGACTGAAGAAGATATAGAATCCAGGAAATAATAACTGAAGATTTATTAGAGTTTTTATTTTATCCTATATTTGTTGGAGATCTAGACTCATAAGATGATAATTTATATTCACTATATTCATATAACTATAATGTGGAAGAATCTAACTCATATAATAAAGAAGGATATAGAACCAAAAAAAATTCTTCCAGATTTGATGATCCATGAATCGAATAGGGGATAGTACACCAAAATACTATGAAAATCTAGTAATTATAGAGGAAATAGAATGTAATTTAATTCATTGTTTATAAACTAAAATCCCTTTAGATGCAATATATTTTTGAATAATAGAGTATAAAAATAATTATTGTTTTAAGGTATACCAAAATTCATGGGCACCATATCAAAAAATGACCATGATATCTGAGGATAAATAGATACCAAATGTTTAAAAAACGAATGATTCATTAAAAATACATTGATAAAACATGATTAGGCTATAAATTATATATTGAAAAATGATATATATTTTCAATTTTTTATAATTTAGATTATTGTAGATCCTATTTTCAATAATTTAAAATATCTATTGCTCCTCATTATAGATGTAGACGGAATTTTAGAAAAATTACCAAATGCATTATTAGGATGTGCATGAAGAAATTCGCATGAAATAGTATCATGGGTAATCATGATCCATGATTTTAAGGAAGTGTTTATGGTAATAATTATTAATATATCTCTAGAGTAAAAGATCAACATAAGGAACTATAAATTACATTGGGATGTCCACTCTACAAAACATGTCTCTGAGTAATTCCTCAGCTTTATATAATGTTATGTAATACTAGGAGTCCATCATTAAGAAAGGGTGTCAGTATATTTAATCATATTTCCAAGATTATGGAAGATGAATAACAGAAATGACACTAGAGGTGGTTCGCCTAAAGAGGATAACATTTCCTAGAAAATGGGTTTAATTAGATCTAGATAAAGAATTGAGGAAGAGTCTATGTCTTCCAGATGTAAATAACAAAGTACAAAATAGACTATCCATATCAAATATTAGAGAGGAATAAGACAATTGTAGATTATATGGATCAATATCTGGTTGATTAGACTTGAATATAGATTACTACAATTATAAAACACATGATAACCCTATAGTGAAACAATGGATCATAGGTGTAAAAGTTGAATGAACATAAAAAACCCTATAACATAAATTTCATGAAAGATTATTTTAAAATGGAAGGATCCATTAACTATATATAAGAATAATTATTCATAGATAGTATATATAGGATCTTAATTACTCAATGAGGACATATTTGATTGGGATACAATGTTAAAGCTATTAATTGGGGGAACTACACTTACTTACCTAGTTTAAAAAGAAAGTACCATTTCTTGTACAAGAATATTGTTTTAAGAGTAACCTTGGAATCCAAATAGTTTAAGGTTATAGTTTTCGACAATGAAAAAATTTGGATTAAATAAGTAGCAAACAATTTTCAGGTCAAACATAAAAAAATATTTATAGAGACCATGTTTTTCTTTATCATGCAATTTCAAGATGAACACTTTATTGTAAATAGATTCCATAGAGAATATCCTCTTATGATTATAATTTTAAGATTTACTTTTCAAAAATAACTATTTCATTCCAAATGCTTCTAGAAAAAAAATTATTTATTCATAAATTAGAAGTATGTTCTATTAGTGTTGATGGATATCTAGATGAGGATAATGAATTCCAAAAAATATATTGAGTAGTGGAAATAATTAGTTGTATTTAATATTAGGAGTGTAAAAAAGATGTGGATTGAACAAAATAAGAGATTATTTATCCAAAAATTTGTCATAGAACACTATGAAATTATATGAGATAGAATTACTCATGCTATAATCACTATTATAAATCACAATATAGTGATAACAATAATGGGAATTTCCACTTCAGATCGAATGGTTATGGAGTTTGATAAGAATTTTCTAGAACAAATTATTAAGGGATTAATTAGGAATAATTATCATACTCACAAGAATGTGACATTCAAGGAAATTAATCATGTTGAGAAATATTTTGGAAAAGTCAAATTTTATATCATTTATAATGATCATTATTATGAAACAATGGATTGGCGATATAATATTACTAATACAGATGATTTAAGATGCAGGAATAAAAATGAAATGCTAAATGTATATTCTATGTTTGATTTCAAGTTAGGATATTATTATATTGAGTTAAAAAGGATTGTATATCATTATCATCATTTATAATTCTATTTGAATTGTTTTAATGTCTATTTAATACATTTGGACTCGAGAATTCACATGGAATATTCTATAGGAAAATACACAAGGTATTAATAATATTTTTATATTTTATATAGGTCTAAATAATTGACATATTTGAATTTAGTAAAAACACTGAAGAGAATATCGAGAATTTATAGTTGTTGTATGAAGTGATAAGAGTATAAGGGATGATGCTTTAATAATTAATGATCATTTGGATTAAACAAAATATGTAATTCATTTTATTTCATATATAAAGAATTAGAGGGAATAGTCAACCATAAATTTACAAGAATCTAGAAAAATTACATGAAAAACATACAATTCATTTAAAGATACTAGTATCTATGATCTTACTAACCAAATCTAGAGTAAAAATCTGAGATTAAAAAAATAATATACCATATTTAGGAAAAATCATCCAGTATGATACCTTGAAATTTGACTAAGGAATATTTAGAATAAATCTGAATTCTTTATGAATGATATGAACTTCGCAATACTAGAGAATCCTAATGTTATTGAAGATAATATTATCTTATAAAAAATATGCATTATACTCAACATGGGGATGTGTGATAATGATATTAAAAAACCATGATAAAATAATTATTTGATACTATAGTTACTTATTTATTGGGATAAAGAAGAATTATCTTGTCCATTAATAAGAATTTTTTTATTTCCTTAATGAAATTGTGGATAATACTATTTTATGGGGAAAACCATTCACTATAAGAAGATATAGTTGTTATATAAATAATTTTAATGAAATTAAGCTAAAAAGTATTACCCGGTAATGACTACTATGTTAGGGTAATGAATTCTAATAATTTGACAATAATATATTAAATATTAAAGGAACTTAAAATATTATTCTATATGCACTAACATGATACTTTGAATTTTTTAAGTGAAATGGATGGTGGTAATATATCAAAGAGATGTCCAGTTTTTATTAATATTATTTTCATTATAGAATTACCTATTATCATGGAAATAAATGATAGAATCAATAAATTAAAAATGGATCTGATTAGTGAATCTACGTCAGAAGTAAGGATCATTATCGTGTAAGGTATAAAGATAATTAATCAAATGTTCTTCAACATGGATGTCTAGAAAACTAGGAATTGTTTTAAAAATATAAATGGAAATAAAATATATGGATAAAATCAAATTTGATGGCTTTGAATGTTGTCAGCATGTCCAATACAACACTCAATGTGTAGAAAATTTGTGAAACTGAAAAAAAAACCTAAGACCTAAAGGATAGGAAGAAAAAGAATCAATAAAATATAAGAGAATACTATTTTGAAGTGCTAGGATAATCAAGTAGAAGAAGAACCTAAAAATTAGTTAATGTTTTAGAAACAACATCAGTGAAATAATTAGCAGTAGGAACGTGGTTGAGAATGTTTGGATGAAGAGCTATGTGAGGATCCAAATCTGACAATGGGAATATGAAAATATCTACAATGAATTAAAACCATTCATAATATGAAATCTATATCTATCAATAATATAATCCAGAAAATAAGGATGATTGGAAATTCAAGATGGGTTTGAACCATGGTTTATTCATTCTCAATGAAACCGTATACATCATAGAAGATTATATGAATATCGATGAGGATATGATTAGTATGATCATTGACAAATAGTTTCACCTAGATGATGATGTTTTTGTTCATCATTAACAAGTTACAAATATCAATGAAGGAGGAATATAATAATTTACCAATATAAAATTGTTTTAATGGATGTTAGGAACTAATATTACCAAGATCTATATAACCAACACAGCATCCAAACCTAAAGAGTTCATCTAGTACTAGAAATATTTTTGAATGGGACTAGTATAATTCATGGGATTTAAGAAAATAAATTTCAAATTCATTTGGGTACCACATATGTTGAAGATGGTTCCAAGTAAAAAAAATATACAACATTTTAATGGTTGTTCACGAACATTAAAACATTCAGTTTTGAATAAATATTGTTAATATTGAGGGACATTTACCCAGGGCACTAGACTAAATTTCCTATCTAAGAAGTGATTGAGGAATTATAGTTTAGTGATGAAGATTGTATAATGATCGATTTGAATAAATGAAATTGTAAATATATACATATCATATGGATTTTTTATCTCATCATGTCAGATTTGATGAGTGTATATTGTTTTTTTATTGAAGGAGACATTGTGATAATATCTATTTACTCAAGATACATGTACATTCTGAAAAGACATATATGAAAATTTTCATAGTGGAAGAAGACATGATTCCAGAAGGACTCAACATGTGGAAGGCACATGATGAAGATGTATTTAGAGTTAGATAAATAATCAAACACACTATCAATGAATTGATACAGATGAAAGAGTTCGAGAGATAAGTATCAGTTATCGAGATGATTGATAATATATATTACATGGATTAATTTCTAGAGTTCATCTGGACACACTTTATATCTAGATTGGATGAGCTAATCAAATTAGACATGTTAATTATTTAGTTCATTTTTATTTTTTAAGTGTACTATTTATATTTCATAGTTTCTCCCTCCAAAATTTTTTCGATTTTTCTTTGTATTATAATTTTTCATTTACTAATTTTTATTTTGGTTTTTAATTTTTTATGGAAGTTTACCCTATTTGATTCCCCCTGATGTCAAGTATTTCATTTTGAGTTTTTTAAGATTTTTGGGAAAGCATATCCAAGAGGCCTACATAAGGATTCTCTGACCCATTTGTATATGGAGATAATGTTGTAATTGAAATCATTATGATTTCAATTTTTCTCTCTGTACATTCACTCTTATTCTTTGTTTTATTTAGGAGTGTCAATTCTAGATTCAATCACGTGAGTGAATCTTATGAAATAAACTTATCCTCTATCATTGATATTATTGTCTTTTTGCGATTTCATGCATTTTTTTACCTTTTAGGATTCACTAAGTGGAATTACCTAAGAGTACTTATTTATTGACTCTCCAACTAATGGTATTAGAGTGTATGGTGTAATATAGAAGGATCATTTATTTTGTCTATTTTTTAGTCGACAACCACTGGATTCCATGGTCAAAGGTATCAATTATGATCTTATGGGATAAAAAAGTTGTTCGAGGTATTATAAGAATAAATCCTGTTATATTTATATAAGAAATTATCATCAAATTCAAAAATCCATTCTAGCCAATGAAAACAAATCCAAAGTAATAAAGTAAGTGTATAAATACCATGACACTCATGATAAGCTTAAAGAGATAAATGTTAAAATCGGGAGTACATAGTATCATCTTTGACTAGATACGTGGTTTATTTAAATACTAAAAAGAACTCAAAAATTTTTTTGAGGGATGTTTTATTCGTTGAATAGTAAAATATGAATGTAAGAGGATCATGCCTTAGAATAAATATTTGATATATTTGTACCAGAATTAAAGGGAATGCTTCAAAAGAAAAATCATGTCATCCGGAAGCTGTTGTATCTAATTTTATCTAACCAAGATATGCATATAGATCCATTATATTGAGAAGATACATGGTATAATATTATTATTGTGCACAAAAAGGTGATGCAGAAAAATATCATGAAAATAGATAATGTATTATTCATAGTATCATGAAATATAAGAAACATATCCATTTTATTTGTACTCAGTGGAAATGAGATCATTGAGATACATAATGTTTACTCAAATGTCTAGATGAAAAGATTTATAATTTCGATGACCTAAAATCCATACTCAATGAAAGAAGAAGATAATAGTGACCAAGTCATCTTTTACCAAATAATGTGGTGTAAAACATTATGTAGCCATGATAATAGCGTATCTAACCTCCAAAAAATTATTCTCTTGGGAAAGACATAACAGGACTTTCAGGGGTTTCATTCAAAAGATCAATAAGGAATCTAATCCCATGTATCCTATATATATTTAATATTAATATCATTCATATAATACACATCTAGATGCTCTTCCACAACATTTAACAATCCTAAATTATGTTTGGGAAAATAATCCTATTGAAGTTTTAGATTAATGTGATGGAGACCGTTGATAATATATATAATCAATTGGTAAAAATCCGGACAACGTTGATATTTAACCCAATTTCAATGGAGTTTCCTTGATAGGTAATGTAGGTTGATTTTTGGATATGAATATAATAATCTCAATTGTGAGAGTGTCTATATAATAATATATTACTCTCTTAATTTTGTTTACCCTTATACTTTCTTATTTCCTCAAACATAAGTTCACAATAAATTCACTGGTTGATCATGATGGAAAATTTGTATAAAATCCAGGGACAAAACAGCAGAGAATAAAATACAGGACGTGTATTATTTTTTATAATATATTTATATGTTTTATAATTTTTATTATGTTCTTGGAATAATAAATCACCCATTTTTTTCAGGATGTATTTGTCTAGAAACTACTAATAATATAGGCTAAAATAGTTCAACATACCTTTAAGATTCATCATTCTCAAATTGAATATTTGTAGGATACATTGAGAGTTTGATTATAAATATTAATTTTGGTGATAATAATATATTTTATTTTTAGGCATGACTTGTAAGATGTAATAAATAAGAACCATATGAGTTTTATAACTTTCTCGAAGGTAAATTGTGTTGCTGGAAGATATGGGTGTCATCCAACCTCACAATATTCTAAAAACCCCTACAAGGATAGTTCATAATAAAGTCTCAAGATATAAACTGTGACCAAATGATATCATACAAGATATCCTAGAAACGATTTGGTAAAAAGAAATCATCAATTATATATTTGTGATTAAATGTCGATAAAATTAAGAGATGTATTATACCAAATAGTATCGAGAAGAATATAAGAAAAAAAACAATAAAGAAAATATGGGAAGTATGTTATTATCTAGTTGTTACTTCTGTATGTTTTTTACGACTAAATGGCATAAATATGAAACCTTCCAAGATGCAGATATAAGAATATGTCATCTCAAAACTTAATCATTGTTGGTTAATAAAATTTATTATTTGATCCTATTTGGGGATAAGATATGGGAACATGGTTGAGAATGTTTGGATGAGGAGCTAGGTTAAGATCCAAATCTCACAATGGAAATATGAAAATATCTATAATGAATTCAAACAATTCATAGGAAGAAATCCATAACTATCAATAATATAACCTCGAAAATAAGGATGATTGGAAATTCAACATGGGTTTGAACCATTGATTATACATTCTCAAATAAACTATAGACGTCATTGAAGATTATAAGAATATTGATGAGGATATGATTAGTATGATCAAAAACAAATAGTTTCACCAAGTTAATGTTGTATCTGGTCATCATAAACAAGTTAAAAAGATCAATGAATGAGGCATGAAATAATTTCCCAATATAAAATGGTTTTAATGGATGTTAGGAACAAGGATTACAAAGCTCTATGTAACAAACATGACATCCATACCTGAAGAGTTCATCTAGTATTAGAAACATATTTTAATTTGATTAGTATAATTCATGAGATTTAAGAAAATATATTTCAAATTCAATTGGGTACCACATATGTTAATGATGGTTCCAAATAAAAAAATATATACAACTTTTTATTGGTTTTTCAGGAACATTAAAACATTTAGTTTTGAATAAATATTAGTAATGTTGAGGTAAATTTACCAAGGGAACTAGACTAAATTTAGTATCCAAAAGTGATTGAGGAATGATAGTTTAGTGATGAGGATTTGATAATGTTACATTTGAATAAATGAAATTATAAAGATATACATATCATATGGAGTTTTTAACTCATCAAGTAAAAGTTGATGAGTGGATATTGTATTTTAATTGTAGGAGACAATGTGATAATATCTATTTACTCATGATACATTTAAATACTACAAGGAAATATATGAAAATTTTCATAGTGGAAGAAGACATAATTCTGGAAAAACTCATGATGTGGAAGATACATGATGAAGATGTATTTAGAGTTAGATAAAAAATCGAACACACTATCAAAGAATTGATGCAGATGAAGGAGTTGGGGAAAGATGTCTCAGTTGTCGAGATTATTGATAATCTATATTACTTGGATGAATTTCGAGTGTTAATATAGATGCACTTTATATCAAGAATGGATGATCAGATAAAATTAGACATGTTAAATATTTAGTTCATTTTTATTTTTGGATTGTAATGTTTATATTTTATAGTTTTTACCTCAACAATTTTTTTTGGATTTTTCTTTGTATTATAATTTTTCATTTGCTACTTTTTATATTGGTTTATATTTTTTATAATGGAAGAGTACCCTATTGGATTCCCCCTGATGTCAAGTATTTCATTTTGAGTTTTTAATGCTTTTCGGGAAAGCTGATCTAAGAGGCCTATATAAGGATTCTTTGACGAATTAGTATATGGAGATAATGTTGTAATTGAAATCATTATGATTTCATTTTTTCTATATGTACTTTCACTCTTATTAGTTGTTTTATTTAGGAGATTCAATTCGAGATTCAATCACGAGAGTGAATCTTATGAAATAAACTTATCCTCTATCATTGATATTATTGTCTTTTTGTGATTTCATGCATTTTTTCACATTTTAGGGTTCACTAAGTGTAATTTTCTAATAGAACATCTTTATTGACTCTCTATATAATAATATTAGAGTGTATTGTGTAATATAGAAGGATCGTTTAATTTGTGTATTATTTAGTCGACAACCATTGGATTCCATGGTTAAAGGTATCAATTATGATATGATGTGAAAAGAAGGTTCGTCGAGGTATTATAAGAATAAATCATGTTATATTTATTTTAGAAATTATCATCAAATTCTACAATCCATTCTAGCCTAGGAAAACAAGTCCAAAGTAATAATGTAAGTGTAGAAATACCATGACACTCATGAAAAGCTTGAAGAGATGAAGGTTAAAATCAGGCGTACATAATATCATCTTTGACTAGATAAGTGGTTTATTTAAATCCTAAAAAGAACTCTAGAAATTTTTTTTGGAAATGTTTTATTCGTTGAATGGTCAAATATGAAAGGAAGAGGATCATGCCTTAGAATAAATATTTGATATATTTGGATGGGGATTAAAGGGATAGTTTCAGGAGAAAATTCATGTCATTCGGGAGTTATTGTCTCTAATTTTAACTGACCTAGATATGCATATAGTTCCATTATATTGAGAAGATACATGGTATAAAATTATTATTGTGAACTAGAAGGTGAAGCTAAAAAATATCATGAAAATAGATAATTTATTATTCATTGTATCATAAAATATAAGAAACATATCAATTTTATTATTACTCAGAAGAAATGGGATCATTGTGATACATAATGTTTACTCAAATGACTGAATGAAATGATTAATAATTTAAATGACCTAAAATCCATACTAAATGAAAAAAATAAGATAATAGTGACCAAGTAATATATTACCAAAGGAAGTTATGTAAAACATTATGCAGCCATGACAATATAGTAGCTACTCTCCAAAAAAGTATTCCCTTAGGAATGACATAACAGGAAATTCAGGGGTTTGTTTCAAAAGATCAATAAGGAATCTAATACCGTGTATCCTAGATATATTTAATATTAAAATAATCCACATAATACACCTCTAGATACTCTTCCAAAACATTTGACAATCCTAAATTTTGATATGGAAAATAATTCTATTGAATTTAGAGATTAATTGGATGGAGAACGTTGATAATATATATAATCAACTGGTTAAAATCCCTAGAACAGTGATATTTAACTCAATATCAATGGAGTTGCCTTGATAGGTAATGAGGTTGATTTTGGGATATGTTTATAATAATCTCAAAAGTAAGAGTGTCTATCCAATAATATATCACTCTCCCAATTATGGTTACATTTATACTAACATATTTCCTCAAACATAAGTTCACAATAAATTAACAGGTTGATCATGATGGAAAATTCATATAAAATCAAGTGAAAAAAACAACCATGAATAAAATACCAGACATGTATTATTTTGTAGTATATATTTATATGTTTTATAATTGTTATTATCTTATTGGAATAATATATCAACCATTTTCCCAAGATGTATTTGTCTAGAAACTACTAATAATATGTTCTAAAATAGTTCAATATACATCTAAGATTCAACTTTCTCAAATTGAATATTTGTAGGATACATTGGGAGTTTGAGTAGAAATATCATTATTCGTGATATAAATATATTTTATATTTAGGCATGTCTTTTAGGAAGTAATGTATGTACTATATGAGTTTTATAACTTTCTCGAAGGTAAATGGTGTTGCTGGAAGACATGGGTATCATACAACCTCACAATATCCTAAAAACCCCTACAATGATAGTTCATAATGATGTCTCAAGATATAAAGTGTGACTGAAATATATCATACAAGAAATCCTATAAATGATTTTTTAAAATGAAATCATCAAATATATATTTTTGAAGAGATGTGGAAAAAATTAAGAAATGTATTATACCAAATGGTATCCAGAAAGATATAAGAAAAAACAATAAAGAAAATATGGGAGGTATATTATTATCTAGTTGTGACTTTTGTATGTTTTATATTACTAAATGTCATAAATATGAATATTTACAAGATTCTGATATAAAAAGATGTCGTTTAAAAAATTAATGATTGTTGATTAATCAAATATATTATTTGAGCTTATTTGGGGATAATATATTGACATAGAGGATGAATTTTTATATTCACTACATTTATCGTACATAGAGGTGGAAGACTCCAAATTAGATAAGGAAAAAGGATATAACCCACCGCAAAAGATTGAGCCATCTTTGAATATTGATGATACAAGTAGGGGATAGTGCAACAAAAGACTCTCCAAATATAGTAAATCAAGAGTGAATATAAGGTAAAAAAATATCATTCTTAAAAACATAATATACCTATTGAATAAATATATTTTCAATTATAGAATATTACTATAGTTCATTGGGCTGAGGAATACAAAAAATCTTGGGTACCGTATCAAAAAATGAAAAAAAAAACATTAATGATAATGGAAATATTTATGTATATATATCATATATAAGATTATTTATAATGCCTTTTATAAAACCAAAAATATAATTAAGGATATCTAGAAAATTTCAATGTATTGGTATTTTTGAATAATTTATATTAGAGTAGAAAATCTAGTCAAAAAATGAATAGATTTACCCGTCCTAATTGTAGTGGTAAATCGTAGATTAGTTGATGTATAAAAGGAATTATTAGAAGGAAAATGAGAATCTTTTCATATATGACATGCATAGGTAGATGTTCTCTAATATTTTCAATTAGAGATTATGGAAAATAAGTATTATTAAATAACTATATGTATTTATAAACATGAGAAATGGGCATAAGATGTTGGGATGTCCACTAATATATGATTTTCTGATTAATTACTCTTCTTTATGTATTGTAATAAATTACGGGGATACCATCATTAAAGAAGGGTGTGAAAGGATTTAAAAATACATTACAAGAGTGTAGAACATTAATTAGTGTAATTAAACCACAAGATTAAATCCTTAAGGGGATATCCTAGCCTAGAGAATGGGATTTTCCAAATATAAAAGAAGAATGAAGGAAGATGATACTTCTAGTGTATGTGATTAAATAATTCATAAATAGAATTTTCATCATTTTGGTTAGAGAGAATGAAGATGATATATGATTATAATTATTAATATCAGGTGGATTAAAATTTAATATTGAATATATGAAATTATAAATTCTTGAGAACCCTTTGTATAATCACAACATCTCAGTTGGAAAAGATAAAGGTACTTTAGAAGATGAACTTAGAAAATCCGTTTTTGAAATAAACATTACAAAAATCAAAATTTTATTACATATATATGAGAATGATTAATCTCATGATGTTTATATTAGATCTTGATTACTCAGTGAAAATATACTAGAGTATAAAAAATTGATAATTTTAAGAATTTGGGGTGTTGAATGTATGGTGGTTCTTATTACATGATGTTCCTTCTCTTTCACAAGATTCTATAATTCAATAATTCCTAGTAATCCATATAGTTGAATGTTAAAATTAGATATAATGCATCATTTTTCATATAAGAAGTAGAAATATGTGTTCATCTAAAACTCAATGGAAAAATATTATAGAGAACATGATATAATTTTTTCATCAATTTCTTAATTCATTAATTATTAGAAATCATTTTCCTATAAAATATCAATCAATAACAATATTTTTAAATGAAATTTTCCCCAGTTTTTTTATTACATATAATATTTAAAAAATAGAGATAGTTTTATAAATAATAGTATCTTCTATCAAAGTGGAAAGCTATGTAGATAATGATATGGAATATGGAAGAATTAATTAATATTTGATAAAATTGCATGGATTGAATGTTTTAAGGATAAATTAAGAAGTGTCATTGGCCAAGAGTAGTGAATATTTTTAAGAAATGTGGTCAAAGAACCCTATGAAATTTTTATTCATGCTATTTATAGATGATACAATAACCAATAAATATCTATGTATAGTGATCATAAGACATGGAATTTATTATCTAGATAGAATGATTTAGTATTTTCAGAAATATATTATAAAACTAATTTGTTTTTATTTATTTGGAATACAGAATATATTCATATAAGTGCAATATTCATGAAAATTAATATTTTTGGGAAACAAAATGATAATGGTAGAATGTTTATGGATTACAATGGTCGTAATTATTCTAAAATGTTTGATAGATATACTATTCATAATCCAGAGTATTTAAGATTTTTGAATTGAAATGAAAAGTTAATGGAATATAATATTATTCAGATAATGTTAGTATATCTTCATATTTGGGTCAATGAAGAAGCTATACCATTAACATCATTTGAAAGAATTGATTTTTTTATTCAACATATTTTTTTTTCTTTGGACTCAATAATTACCATGGAATATTCTAGAGGTGAATGGAAAAGGAATTTAGAATATTATCACAGTTCATGAATGTTTATAGTGATGATATGATTCTATTTATTAAAATTAAAGAAGAGAATATTGAGAATATAATGTTGGTGGATGACGTGTTCAGAGAATAAGGGTTGTTACTTTCAAAAAGAAAGATAATACGGATGAATAAAAAGATATAATTTCTGATATTGAATAAAATAGCACGTGTAGGGAATATTTGATCAACTATTATAGAGAAGCTAACAAATTTCACTGATGAACTTACATATCGTAATCAGATACACATAGTTTTTGGTACATTAAGTTGTGTTAGAGAATACTTCAGATAGTTAGAAAAACTATAAGTTTATATTCATAAAAATGTATATTTAATGATACCGAATAATTAAATAATGGAATCTTATGAAGTAAATTTAATTCTATTGAATAATGTTAGGAACCTCATTGAATTAGACTATCCATCCGGGAGAGAAGATTAACATATTCTAGAAATAAATTTATAATACTAAATAAAGGGAGGTATCTTATAGATAATGAAAATGAGGAATTTATTAGTAGATACTATTGTGGACTCATTAATTGGAAATAGTATAATTATCTCGATTGTGAATAATAATTACTTTTTCTCCTTAAAGGAATTGGGGAATATGATATTTTCACTAGAAAACATTACACTATAAAAATAGATATTTATTATATAATAATTTTAATGATAGAAAAACTGAAAATATTTTCCCAAGAAATATTTTTTCGATGGATGAATGATTTTAAAAAATATTACATTATTATTGAAAATATGGAAAAGATAATTTCAATACAGATGCACTAACATGATACATTGATTTATTTAGGTAAAATAGAAGAATTTTTCAGATCAAGGAGATTCTCAATCTCCATAGATAATAATTATAGGATTCAATACCCATTTTTCAAGGTAATTTATGATATAGGTGAAAAAATAAAATGTATTCTAGAAGAGAATCTCCTTCAGTAGATTGTATATTTATATATATTGTTTGAAAGATCAGACAACACATGATCTTCATCTAGAAAGGATAAAAACTAAGATGTGTTGAAAAAATATCCCATGAAACTAATATAATGATTAGAGCCACATTTAATGATTTTTTATGTGGTTATAATGTCCATTACAACACTTAATGTGTATCAAATATGAGGAACTAAAAGGCTCAGATGAACCATGTGATAGAAATAGTACAAACCTATAAAAGATATGAGAAGGTTATTCCTAAAATATAGTCCAATCAATTAAAATAGGAACCAAAAAATTAAAATATTTTCCAAAATAAACATCCTTGATATAATTTTTAGTGAGAATAAGATCATTAAAACCTTGAGGATGAAATATAGATGGATCTAATTCCATAAAAAGAAACCTAAAAATATATGAAATGACAATAAATTATTTCTTGGAATAAAGACTCATATATCTGTAATATAGTTTTGAAAAATAAAATGTTCATATATTGATGTCTGGTCTGAAAAATGCCTCTTACATGTTTGAATAATTAAAATACATTATTAAATATTATAAGAAGATAGATTTTCTTATGATCAGTATGATCACTATATAAGAGATTAAGAAAATTTTCATGATTAAAGTATTTTAAAAAAATTACAAATGAAAACAGAAATCAGTGTAAAAGAAAATCACATATTTAAATGGTTTTGTAAGATGTCACGAATTGCGATTCTAAGTCTTCATATACAAAACCCAACATTAGATCTAGAAGATTTAATTAGGTACTAGAAAACTTTTAGAAGGATTGAAGTATAATTATGAGGATATAATATGGAAAATTCCACATTCAATAGGTCATGAAAATATAGTGAAGATAGATCTATGAAATGAAAAACAATTTTTTCTGTGAGTGGTCATAAAAAATGAAACCGTCATATTAATCGATAAATTATCAGTATAGTGGAATATGTACCATGGACACTAGAACATAAGATGTATCTAAAAAATAATAAAAATTGATAATTTAGTGATGAAGATATGATATAGTTTATTTAGAATCAAATATATTATAAACTTATCTATAGTACATGGAGGGATTATATAATTGAGAAAAAATTGTTGAGGAAATATTGTATATTCATTATCAAATACAATGTGTAGGTCTTTGTCAAATCAAGAGGCATGTAGAGTGTAGAAATGGAATATCTAAAACATTTTGCAACATAAGTATAAAATATTGTTGAATAACTCAAGATGTGGAAGGAAAATATATAATTTGTCTTTATCTATAGTGAAGAGATCCAATGTGCTATCAAAGAATTGATAAATATAAAAGAGTGAGAGAAAGAATTCATAGTCAGTGATATGATTGATGATATATATGACTTGGATGGATTGTATAAATTTATCAAGATATCCATTATATATATAATTTATGATAAAATCAACCATACATGTTAATTATTTAGGTTTTTATATGTAAAGTGTATTGTCGATGTTTCACGGTTGTCTGCTCTACCTTTTTTTTCTTCTTTTGTCTTTTTCATTTTATTTTTTTATTTTTTCATCAAATTTTTTAAACTTTTGTGTTATAAATTTTCCCATTATTTCATTTTTTAGTGTGTAATTTGAGTCAATATATTGGGAATTCTAATCCCAGAGGCATATTTAATGAATCTATTTCCCATTAGTCCTCGAATATGAATTTCTAATATAAATGTGTTCGATTTTAGAAATTTATTCTATTAATTTCTTTTAGTCATCCATGATCTTCAAGAGAAAAAAACCAAATGTGATATTGTTAGTAAAAAACATCTATTCCCCTTATCAATTTTCTTGGTTATTTTTGCGATGTCATTATAACATGTAGTTTTATAGAATTTATGGATATCCTAAGTAGAATTTATCAATTAGCCTTCATCAGAAAATCACATAGTAGAGATATTAAATTATTGAGCAGAAACTAGAAGGACTATTTCATTAGTGGAGTTTGTAGTCAGATGACTTTTTATTCTAGGGATATTGGTCTCTATTATGAGTTAATGCATTTTGAATGCAGTTTGATGAATTAAGTTAAATAATATAGTTATATTTTTTTAGAATGTATATTCAATTTCAAGTTGTTATATTAGCCTATGAAAAAAACATAAAGTAATTGAGTTAGGGAATAAATCCATGCCACTCATTACTACATTGAAGAGTTAAAGGTATAAATTTGGTTTACTACATTACAGCTTCAACAACATACGTGACTGGTCAAATTTATAGAAATAAAAAAATGTGATCTTAAAGAAGATGGGGTTTTTATAGAAACTATGTTCGTATAGTAAGGGGACATGTTATTGGACCAAATATTCAGAATATCTAGAAGAGTCTTGAAGTAAAGCTTTAGAAAAAACATGAAATCAGTATAGAGCAATTATCTGTGTTATTAATCCACCTTGAGAAATAGACATATTAATTATATCGAGACTATATACGATAAAATATTATATTTGGCCATTAAAAAAATAATTTCATGAATATCCTGAATTCGACTTGAGTCTTACCTGGAGTATCCAGGAAGAGAAATGGGATTATTGATATATTGAATGTGTCACCATATACTGAAATGAGAATCCTAAGATTTTATAATACCTAAAATCCATAATTTATAAAATGACGAATAAGAAAGAGGAAAAGTTATCTCCCAAAAAATGAATTGGTGTAAAATTATTTGAGGCCTAAAGATTTATATAAGAGATCCCATTAGATCCAATATATTGAGAATTAAAAAATGAATATTTTAGAATATCAATAGGTCATAAAATCTCTCATATTATTGCTATATTTAGGAAGAAGATTTTAAAATTAAGATATAAGTAGATGGTGTATAAAAATATTGGATGATCAATAAGAATGATTGTGAAAAGGATCCTATATAATAATTGAACCCATAATCTCTAGACCTTCTATATTATATATTGTTAGTTGGTCCATAGATGTGGACCATAGATATTGTACTCAGTTTCTCAAGTCCTACATTAAGAGGATATACAGGGTAATTTTTCAATATATTGTTAAGATAATTATAAGTTATAATGGATATCTAAGAATATTTCACATTATCAATCAATGATATACCTTTAATAGATAATTCCATATAATAATAGATTTTGTGAAATTCACTTGTCAATTGGGATTCCAAATTAGTATAAAAAGTTAGAACCACATTAACCAAGTTCAAAATTTATGTCACATGTTATTTTGAATAATACCATTGGGAGTTCCTCTATTTCTATTATCTTCATGGACTAGAAGAACTGGAATATTATCTATAATTCTTTCTCAAGAAACATTTATGTCGTTGGTGACAAATAGTTCAATACGCACTCAAGAATATTCCTAAACAATGTTTATATTTTTATGATAATTTTGGAGTTATAGAAAAAAAAATGTGATAATATGATAATTTATGCAAGAGGATATATTTTAAGATTTAATAAATATACACTTTATGGGTTCAAATTTTATTCCCAAAGGTAGAGGTTATTCAAGAAGGAAATTCATATATTCCTATCAGAAAGAGTCTTGGAAAAAACCCCAAAAAATATCACTCAAAACCCTAAGTTATTATGGAATGTGTTAATGAAATATACCATACAATAATATCTAGAAAATATTTTGTAAACAAAAATCAAAAAATAGATTTTTGGTATAAAATTAATAAAATTCGATGTTATATCTTAGAAAAAATGAAATCCATGTGGATATAAGAAGAATCTTTGTTAAAAAGTATAGGAATTATCAAATATTCTCTAAAGGAAACTATTTATATATTTTTGATTGTTTTTTCTTCTACATGATGAAAGGTTTTAGAGAATACACTTTAAAATATGTGGATAGAAGAAGAGGTAGTCTCGAAGCAATAATAATAGATGATTAATGGGATATATTATTTGTGTATATCTGAGGAGAAGATATAAATTCATTTAATGAGTGTTTATATTCAATATAATCAGTGTATTTATATGTGGGTGAGTCCAACTCATATGAGGAAAATAAACATAATTTTTTGCCATCATTGAATTTTAATGATTTGAGAAAGATATAGTTCACTAAAAGACTCTATAGATCATGTAAATCTAGAGGTAATGGAAGGTTTTCTTGTTCATTCATAAAAATAAAAAATAATTTAACTATATATATTTTGAGAATAGAAGAAGGATAGATTTGATTGGTTTGAGTATTACAAAAAATTTGGGGTAGCATATTGAGAAATGACCATGATTATTACGGTTGAAGAGGCAAGTGAAGTCTATAAAATAGATAGATTAATATTTACAATTAATTTTCTAATATGGATATTTTATAGTAAGCATCTCTAGAAAAATTCCATGAATGTTCATTTTTGAATAATAATAGTTGACGTTCATCATCTTTTCATAGTATGACAATATTTAATAGTTCTTCTTTTTATGGTAGATTATAATTTTTCTAATATTTCTATTATATTATTACATGTAGAACATGAAAATATACATACAATAACATCATGGTAAGTGGTGATCCTAGATTTACATTTAGTGATTATGGGAAAAAGTATTAGTATAACTCTAGAGGAAAGGATCAACATGACCAAATATATGAATACAATGGGATGTCCACCAGATAAAAGATGTTCTTAAGTAATTACACTTATTTATTTTAGGTTCCACGATACTAAGTGACTATCTATAATTAAGGTTGTGGAATGGATTGCACAACCTTTAAAATATTACCATAAATTAAATAGTGAAATGGTACCATAGGTGGTAATCCCTTCGATACTATCCTGGATCAGGTAATTGTTTTAACGAAACCAAATGAAAGAACAATATAAGAAGATACATTTCCATATGTGATTGAACATGTCAGAAATAGTAATTCCCTATCTAAGATCAGATAGGATGAAGTTGATCTTAGATTAAAGGAATCTAAATCAGAAATAATAGATTTGAAATTAGATAATAACAAATTATAGATAATCGATAACCATTTTTATAATCCAAGGATCTGTGTTTTAAAAATAAAGTTACATAAGATGAAGAACCTATAACAATAGTTTCTAAAATGATTGTTTGAAAAAACATAACTCAATTAAATTTTGATGATAATTAAAACTCTCATGTTGGATATATGTGATATTCATTACTCAGTGAAAAGATTGAGGAGTGGGGTATATTTCATAAGTGCTGAATTGATTGAACTGCTTGTACATCCCTATTTGATATTGTATATACCTTCTCTTTGAGACAAATCTAGTTTTTAGGATTAACCATCAAATCAAAACATTTCATGATATAGTTGGTAACAACTCAACAAGTATGATTTAAGAAGTAGAAATGGATGTTTGGATTGAACATAATTAAAGAATATTTATTGAGAAATTATTGTCTTTATTCCTCAAATTCTAAATGGATTCATGATTAGAAATCCATTGTATATAATATATCATCCTATAATGATACATTAAAAAGAAATTACCTCAAAAAATATTTGATTATAAATAAATTAGAAAATATATAATGGTTTGAGAAATTAATGTGTCTGTTATCCAAGAGAAAATACATCCATATGAGAATGAATAAGAACCTAGAAAAAGTTGATTTCTGTAAGGAATTAAATGGATTTAAATTTATAAAGATAAATGAAGATGAGGAATTAGATAATATAAGATATTATTTATATGAAAATTATTCTATGAACCCTTTGAAATTTTGGGAAAATGAAATTCTAGATGCCAAAATCACCCTTATATATCTAGTACAATGATTGAAAGAAATGAAGTTTTGTATTTTGAAGGAATGCTTAATGATTTTTCAGAAACATGTTCCAGATAAAATTAGTCTTAGATTATGTATCTATAGTAAAAGTACTCATAAGAGTGTGAAATTAATTATAATGCAACATAATGAGAAAAATAGTGGTTATGCTAGAATGGATATCAATTACCGTGATTTTCATTGTTCCACAATGTATGATGGTCATAATATTCCAAATATGGATAATTTTAAAAGTAAGAATATGAATTATAGGTTAATGTTATTTTATATGTTTTTTATCAAGTTATAATATTAATAGATTAAGATTTAAAATGAGTCAATACCATTAAATTCATTTAGAACTACATTTTTCATATTTCTATTACATGTTATTCCATTTGTACTCATGAATTTATGAGGAATATTGCATTTAATAATTGACATGGACTTCAGTTGATTATATTTTTTTGGGGAATTCTATATTGAGGATGTTATAATATTTAGTGATGATATAGAATAGCATAACAAGGATTTATAATTGTTGGATGAAGTGTTCCAGGAAGAAGGGTTGATAAGATCACAATGAATAATCATTTTGATGAATCAAATATATAATTATTTGGATTGGGGATCTATGTATGTATGATGAAGCTATAACCACTTATTATAAAGATGATATAAACATTCCATGATTAACTTATAGATCACAAGAAGTTATAAGTCTTTCATGTAATATTATATTATGAAATATCATACATTTTATATTTATAAAAAAATTATGATCTAATTCAAAAAAAATATCTAGTATGATACCTTGGTATTAGAAATAATAACATTCCAAATAATCATAAATAGGACAAATAAATCATAGAAGTTACTAGAATTAGATTATCATGATTGGAGTGAAGGTCAACATATCATGAAAATTGATCATTCAGTCTCATTAGGGGTATTTATCTTAAAGATAAGGGGAAACCCTAATGAACGTACTATTAGACACTGGAATTCATACATTAGTGGGATATAGAATAATAATCCTATATATGAATGATAATTTCTTGTAGTCTATAATGAAATTATGGTTATTTTCATTTTCTTGGGAAAAACATTAACCATAAGATCATCAAGTTCATATATAAATAAAATAATGAAAATAAAATGAAAATTGTTTTCTATGGAATGTTTATAGTAAAATAACTAGATTTATTGAATTTGTTCAAATAAATTTAATCTTTTCAATATTCTTAATTTCATGTGACACTGAATATATCTTGTGTTATATGAAAGCACTATATTTAGATTGAGTTCCATGAATGACCATGTTTATCTAGAACGATATGAAACATATAGTTTAACTTGTGGTACACACAACACTATGTTTTTCTTATGGTATAAATAATGTTGAGTTCGTTTGATATCTTTCGTTAAATGTAAGTCTGAGTTTTACCCAACTACAATATACCTTTAATATTATTGTTAAAATATTGAAATACTTACCACTGATCCAAGGAATGGAGGATAGAGATAAGATCAACTAAATTGTGAAAATATTTTGTAAAATATATACAAAATTAATCATTTTGTGATCAATAAGTTATAAATTAAAATTATAATTATTTTAAAATAATGAAATCAATTTTATAAGAAAACTATTTTTTATCTGTAAAAACAAAATTATACCCAAATAGATTAAACAATCCAATTTTGTTGGATATTTTTAATAAGAATTTATATATTCTGTCTTTTTTTGAACAATAATCAAATAAATTCTATAAGAATATGATAAAAAATTTCAATTTGTTGAATAAATGTATGTATTTATCAAAAATGAAATTTTACAGCATTTTAATGGAGATCAGATTTTAAATATAATTCCTGATAGTTTTATAAATTTTAGTAGAAAAAATAAATTTAAATTTTGAATGTTTAATTTGAAAATTTACAATAGGAGATTATTTGTTATTTTCCTGAGATGTTTCATTTCTAAATAATAGTAATAATACGGAATTTTAAATTATAAATTTATTTTTAACATTTTTATTTATACATTGAAATTATATATTAATTTTATTTTAATTTTTAATTATATAATTTATATTTTAGATTATTCAATTTAGATCATTTGAATGAATTTGTCTTTTAAATATGATATAAAAATTTTTAAATCTTTATATCATTTTTACTTTAAAACATCACTTTCGTGAAATGTCGGTGGGATTTATTTAAAATTAATTTCCCTTACTATTGTTTTTAAATTTTTTAAAATTGATGCCAAATTTTGAATAAAAATAATTTCTGATTTCTAGTAATGTCAATCGTATTTTTACCCAATATATTATTGAAATTAATAAAAATTAATTAGAGTGATTAAGGAAAATATTACATTACATAGCGATTAAACATTAACCTCAATAGAAAAGTAACCTAGAAACGTGTCCAAAATCAATTGTATGCCAATATTTTGACCATATCCCCTAGTTTAAAAAAATTTATTAGTTATTGGAACACAATTTCATGACAGTGACCAATTTTATAAGTTAAATAAGGAAAAATACATAAATGCATCCTTCTTTACCATTAACATTTATAATACCTTGATATATGAAGAAAAAAACCACATTAGTTCTGTTGTAAACATTATATTGGAATTTAAATTATTTTTTGTCATCATATTAAATTACATTAATTTTTTTGAAAATAATTGTTTATATTAACCGCTTAGGGAATTCAATATACTGTAATTATTTAGTTAATAATTATCTAAAACAAATGATAATAAAAATATTAAATGTGACGTAAATTGACTTAAATGTTATATTTATTTTGTTAGATGAGTATATCTTGTTATATAATAGTGAATTTAATATATTCTAATTCAATATTTTTCTACATATTATATATTGAAATTAAGTAAGTAATGTCAAAATTAAAATTTATGTTATTTTATAAAAAATGATTTTTTGAATTAACTAAAAACCAAATATTATTTAAATTTATTTTTAAATGTTAATGAATATCAAATATGGTCTTCTAATTGAATAATTTTCCTTTTATAACAATCATATTTTCATTTAATTTCTAAAAACATTGTTTGCATGGTTCTGGTCAAAGAAATGTTCTTGCACGTTACAAACGCCTATTTAAAAATTAATTTCATATACAAGTGGATTCTTTTATAAAGGTTAGATATAATATTTATAATTAAATGGGAATATATTTACAAAAAAATTAAAGATTAATTTTATCTTAATGGTAATATTTATTCATTTATAAATCTAGTTACCTTAATAAAAATAATAATGAAAAAAGTGGGGAAACATAGATGTTACGGAAAAGACATAGATATGTTAATATTTTTTTAATTTAACAGGTTATTCATGATAATAATTCTCATTTAAAATATTTTTTATCTATTCTAAAATCACATTAGGTTAGGGATACATCCCAATTTTTTGTACATTTTTTATTTATAAGAATTCCCTGCCTGCTCCTCTATAAAAAGGATTTTATTCCATCACTTCCTCACACCTCTAAAGCTATATTGGCTCATCCAAACCACACAAAAATAATCTCTCAACTTCAATACCTTAATTTTATTAGATAATTATTTATATAAATCCATCCATATAATCCCTTTGGTGAATACCAATAAGAGTTACCCAATGAAAAGGAAACATCCTTCAAGATGAACCATTGTATAATATTCCTTCTCCACCACCGTAATTATTATAATTATATTCTTGTATGATAACAAAAACATAATTAACATATTTATATATATTATTAATATGTGTTATAACTACACCTATATTCACTTCCATCAAATGGGTAACGAATTCACAATTTGTGTTTACAGAAGACAACCACATAGCGAAACAATGTCGATCATTTTTCCTTTACCACCTCTAATGGTTGAGAATTATGATGGAGATACTGAATTTATATTATATATATGATATCAATAATTTATTTATTCCTATTCAATTAATATATAAATCATAACTTGATGCTTTCAATTTTCTATAAATAGGATAACTTCGTTTGTCGATGTGTGGACTATCGCCTCCTCAAAGTGAAGTGATTCATTAAAAAATTACATGGAATGTATTAAAGATGGATTTAGTAAATTTATATGATATATATGAAAAAATAATTACAATGGAATTATTATATATATATATATATTTATAATTTTTATTTATTTATTTATTTCAATACAACAAGAAAATTGAATTAATGTTCACGTGTACGTACAGCCGGCAGTCTCCATGAATGATGTATTATATTAATAATAATATCATTTTTGGATTATTAAAATATTTATATACTGAATATTTATTATATTTAAATCTTTTTTTAATTTCTTCAGATAATTATATCATTATCGATGTAAGATAATGAATAATAACAAGTCAAAACAAATAAACAAACTAAGAGAATATTGCCTAAAATAGAAAATTAACATGAAATTGTATTTAAATAGTTAATATAAAGTAATAATTAAATAATATATTGTATTATGGTTCTGTGATCTATTTATAATAAACATATAATTTTTATATATGGGTTTTAAAAATTTATGATGAATGTCAATTCTTAAGGTAAGGGTTTTCTTGTCTCGCTTTTATTTCTGTGATATATATGGTATATTCACAACATATTCATATTGTGTGGGGTAATATTGTCCTATGAAATTTAATATCATTATTTTTAATTATTTATTGATGTTAAATGTTTTAATAAATGTTAATATTTCATGGGGATCCTGATTAAAAAGTTACTCATGTAGTAATGGGATTTTAAGTCTCAATTTTATTTCTGATAGACTGATTCCATATGCCCAACTCATTTATTTTTTATGGTGTGTATAATGACCAATAATTCATTATTTGAATATAATACATAAATATAATGGTATTTACATGTCCTTTTAATGATATCTATTTCATGTGTTATATGGTACAAATGATATCAAATTGGTAAAGTAATTTTGTCGTAATTTACCTTCTTTGAGACATATGACATGTTATGAACCTATATTCCTCTAAAAGTTGTATAAAATTCCACTTGATATGTTGTATGATAAAAAAAATTATATTCCCGATATTTTAATAATAATTTTCTATTATTAATTCATGTTGATTATGATTCAATGTTACCAAAGAAAAGATAGTTTGTTGCTACAATTTCATCATTTATCAGGTCTATTTATGATCATGATTCTATTGATGGAATATTATGATCCATATCTCAATAAATATCATGAATTTTATTATCTTATGTGTATCCATGATATATTAATGTACTAGTAATTTTTATTGACTCTTGGGTATTTTATATTATTAATAAATTTTTTTTAATAAAATCTAACATTATCTATCTATTCGATCAAAAATATTTTTTTATTCAAAATCAATATATTCAAAAAAAATAGAATGTTTTTTTTTGAAATATTATTAATTTAAATATATTATAATGAAATGATTAATTTTTTAACGTTTTTAGAACTGGATTCAATCTTTCATTTAAATGTTTTTAAGATTATTTTCAAAAGGAAAGGATTTCAAAATGTTTTCTGTATCAATAATCATATTTCTTCTGATATGCAAGGATATTTGACACAATAAATGTTTTAAATGATTCTAAATCATACATAAAATTTTATCAATGTGTGTTTTTAAATAATGTTATTGTTAATATGTTCTATGTTTTAAAAATTTATTTTTAATGAATTGTTTTTTTGTATAAGAAATTTACCTTGTTATCATTCAAAAAAAATCTCTATATAATATGTAATACTTTAATAAAGTAAATGATTTATTTTTTATATGATCCAAGAATAACATTAATTTTTTTATTGAATGGGTCTTTTAATGTATTGATGTCTATGACACCCATTTATCATCTATTTGTTATATTCTTATGAATGCCACTTTTTTCATAAGTTATGATTATAAAAAATGGTTATTCATATAGTGTTATTTACATAGGTTATGATATTAGTAGATTTTTATAATACCCATTTCATTTCATGTTTTATGAAATAATGCATATACAACCCATCTCTTTTTATTGGTCATGATATGTTGATTGTTTTATTATCCTATGGAACATGTTTGTATGATTATATTATGTGATGTGTGGGGCCTCTATCTCCTTCCAATACAATGGGTAATGGTTTATATCTCATGATATAAGGATTTACACTTATTAATGGGATTAACCCAGAATTGGAAGAAGGGGATCCTCGATCAACTATTGGAATGCGGGAAAACCTAATTCAGTATGGGGAGAATTTGAAACCTAATAATCTTTGGGAAGAAGGTATAACCTTGCACACTATAATGAAGGCACTTTGGCTGGGGATGGTGGTGTTCCCTACCTAGTAAGATAATCCCCCGTAAAGTTCCTATATTTGTGTTGGAAATGATCCTTGACATATAATGAATGTTTTTTATGGTTATTTGTTTTCCACATGACTATGTCTTATGCCATTTTTATTCTCTCTTGAATCAAACTCTTAGATTTACATTTGATTTGTCTCTTTGACCTCATAATATATATTAAATGGCTAATTATTATCATCCTTTATATTAAAAAATATGTGCTTCAGATGTTTTAATCATGTCCGTATGCAATATTTCCATGTTATGCTTACGTATCTCCTTTATTTACCATTACGGAGAATCTGATCACATAATTTAATATGTTTTCATTCCCCAGGTTATGAAGAATGTTTTATTGTAGGAGTACTAAATTGTATTTTTTATTAGAAACATATAATATATTTCACCAATATTATGTTATTGTGTTCAATGCTTCCAAATATAGTAAACTATTATGGTTCTTAAGAATGAACTTTTATAATATACTGAATATTCATCTAAATTAACGTAATATCAATTTTTTTTAAGCTTGTGTATCAATAGTTATCATCAAAGAAAAGGACCAGTCAATCATAGGAAACTAGTATGGGAAAAAATTAGTGATATCTCTTGGGATAATTATAATGATATGTCCATGGATGTCTCAACGGATAAAACTGTGGATCCATAGATTAAAGATGGTGTCATAAATTTGACATCATAGAAGCTGATTTCCATGATTATGTGGTTTTCCTCTATATTAATTGTTTCTCAAACAATGATTTCTTGTTTTAGTCAATGGAGGGAAACCGAAGTAATTGGGTTTACATTGAATTTGATGTATATTTTGATGACTATGATCAATGAAATTTGATAATAAATAGAGAGAATTATTTTTGCGATTATGTTGAATCATCTATCACGATGTATGATTATCAATGTAATCCTTGGTGATATTCCTATCAAATCGAATAATATAATTATGGACATTTTTAAATGTTATCATTGTATGGAGAATATAGGATAGAAGATTCAGATTCCAACATGTCATGAAAAAGGGACAAAGAACCTTGATTAATAATTCAAATTGAAGGGAAGATGTTATATATGACTGAAAAATTATAATATATTGATATATTATTATGGATTTCAATTTATTATCTATAGAGGACATGGGAATTAACCAACTCAATGCGTTGACCAATGAATTTAGTTCCATACCAAGGAAGGACATATTCCATGCCAATCAATGGAGATGAAGGATTAAATTATTTATGTATTTGAATTAAAAAAATATGAATTGAATATGGGTTATTCTATTTATTTATTTTCACTATGGATTTAAAATAATATTTTGAATGGTTTTTATGGACTAGAAAGTTGATTTCACTGCATGGTGATATTATGAATATTTTAATATAACCCTTAAAAATTTCATGATGTTGAGATAATGATGATTGGATAATGAAATGTAGGATAGGAATAAATAAAATTGATGGTATAGATTATATTATAATTGAAAAACTGTTTATTGACAATGTAGTTTTTTCTATCATGAATGGAGTTTACAACATTTCTATATTTAAATAATATATCCGATAAAATTTGTAATGTTGGGACATGCATGTTTTCAATAAGGATTTATAGTAATTAATATGATCCTATATTATAGAATAAGAAGTTATTTAAATGCTTTATTTTTTAGAAACAATATATACTTTATGATATATAGGAAATCAATGTTATGTAATTGTTGAGAAATTTATTGACTTTATGTTTTAAACAATCATGGTTTAGAATAGTTATAAGGATAGCTATTAAAATAATATTTTATGTTAGAATTTTGATGTGGTTTCTGAGATTAAAGTAGCATTGTACCATATGTTGATTTATACATTTTGGATAACTTGTTATATCATTTTATAATAATGATAGATTAAATGACCTAAAATTATATTTATTGATCACATGATTTATTAATGCATTAGGAATGAAAAAATCACCTTCATTTCATGGAATAAGAAATGAAGTTGAAATTGATGAAGGCACTATAATGGTTGAGGTCGTCCTGAAATCAGGTATTTATATATTCTTAAGAAAATTATTCAACTTCATGAAAAATGGTTTTGAAAAAAATGGTTACTTATTATCATCATTTTTTATGATACCAATGAGCTTTTTTAAGAATATTTTGGTTATGGATTTGTGATCACTATCAATCTACTAAATGTATTCTCTATCTATCTCTACTAGAACGTAATATTTAGATTTCTCTTCCATGTCCAGGTTTTCACTTGAAATATTTATTCTCCTTTTTGGAAAACTAGTTTTGAGTTAGTTCTGTTATCTTTTATGGTCCCAACATTACATTTCTAAATTATGTTTTAATATTCACTTTTATTATGTGAGTTTCTATAAATGGCTCTTTTATGTTAATACAATTGATAACCCTGATAAATTCTTAGGGTGAAATTCATTTTAAGTGTCGTATAATGTTAAAAAATAAGATTTTGAGAGTTTTTATTCAAAATAATTTAATTTTTTAAATATTTATCATTTCATACAACATTATATATAGTTTTTTTATATGAATGAACTAATTTTGTATTAAATTGTATACCAAACCAAATTAATTTTTCAGAACATGCAACACTTATTTTAGCTTGTGGGACATGAAACACTATTTTTGGATTATGTAACAAACAATGTGGTGTTCCTTGGATTTCTTACTTTACATGGAAGGTCGAGTTTTACCGAACTACAATTTAATATTAATATTTTTATAAATATATTTTTATAGTTTCACTTTTCTATTGGAATAGATCGTACAAATATAATTAAATAATTTTTGATAATTTTATTTAACACTATAAATATATATAATAAATCCATTTAGTATCAATTACTTACAAATTAAAGCATAAATTATTTTAAAATAAAGAAATTCATTTTCTAATAAAACTATTTTTTCTATATAAAAACATCTTTTTATATCAATAAATTATACTAACCAATTTGTATGAATGTATTTAATAAAAATATTTATATTAAATTATATATTTTGACACTTATTTAAAAAAAATGAAAGAAATAATGTCTCAACCCAACCTAACTTAGGGAATGAGCCACAACTACCCTAACCCTTCCACCATAGTCAATGGGGAGGTGACAAGAGGCAAATGGCATATCCTAAATGTGAGGAATTTTCCTCAATAGGCTCATGAACACACCAAATTTTCTCAATGTAAATTTTCATAGGAATAATAAAAAAAATGATGTAACAACTATAATGAAAACCCAGAATGAAAACCACTAGGGTGTACAAGAGTAGTATTGTGCAATAGTAAAGTGATGGGGAAAATACATGACCAGCTATAAATATCTACAAACCTGAAAAACAAGATTAGTAGACTACTAAGAGAGCCTATCTCGAGATGAATAAGTTGTGACCATCATACATAGTCTAATGTACCAAGTATCCCTAGGATCTTATTAATTCAATATAGACATGTCAATCATTTGAATAAGACATGCCAGGTGCTGGAATATCCCATGAACGGGTGAGTGTATTCAAACCCAATAGGATGTCCCAAAATCTGTTATGGGAGAAGTAAGAGATAGAAGAGAAATATAAATATTGTAGAGAGTAAATAGGATGCAGGATACAATGAAAGAGAACATCTCAACCCAAACAAATAACCTCATCTTAACACCAGGGGATAAACATGGTGTGTACATGAACTACATATTGAGTCTTTTCCACCTATAGAAAGATAGTAGACTCATTCAACCAAGAGAAGCTAATCATAGAAAGAACATGGCATACCCCACGCATCTTCTAAAAGAATGGAAGGAGAGTAACAAAATCCAATGGTATGGCTATAGATATGTATATATATATGTTTAGTCATATAATCTAAATTGAGAGATAAAGGGTGTCTATATCTCATTACTCAAAATATCTAATGGTGTGTCTAATTGGAATAAAAGTCCATCAATGATGCCCATCATTTCACTAATCTCCCTAAAAGTAATAGACCAACTCAATCCCTGTATCTCTTCTATTATGCATAGCTGAGGGCCCAAAATATATTGTCAGAGGACCCATTGATGGGTGAAATTAAAGGTTCCACTCTAATAGTGAACATATGAATAATTCCTTTCCTAGTGTGAGAGTTCCACTGTAGAATTCATCATGAAACCTTGCATAGATAGAAGGAGGAAACCACATAGGAAGCCATCGAGGAACCATTACACGAAAAATTGGAGTTTCCAGTTTGGAACTCATAGATGACCCATGCCCATCATGACTGGAGGGTTCCACTTGGGAAGTTTCCAAGGACAGCTGCCTAGCTTAGCTAAAGGGTTCCACTTTGAATGTTTGTAGATGACCAATGATCTATGATAACAAGAGGGATCCACTCTAGGAGTCTGTAGAGGAACCTTGCATATCCCAACTAGAGGGTTATCCTCTAAATTTCACTACGGACAAATGACTAGCCTATCTGGAGGGTTGCACTCATGAACATCTGGAGATAATGTGTGATTACTATCATTGTGAAGCATCAACTATCCAAGTGTAGCTCTTGGAACATCCCACATTGTATCCAAAAATACACAACTAAGAAAACTTTCTCATTCTATGTCGAAAACACATAGTATAGGCTACTTATTGTCCAAATTATGAGTCCAAACAAAGAAGATATAGAACCTTGATGTTGTTTCCTTCAAAATAATTAATAGTTAAATATTTTGTGGGGGACACACACAGTTTTTGGTCCTTCTTATTCTCCCATCCATGTCCCTAGAGGTACATGGATCACCAGGCGTGTAGGGTTAAATATTGTTTGAAGGGTATACATTGTAACACCCCGAGATTTTATGAGATTGACTCATTTTAATTTCTTTGATGTCTTTTAATTTACACTACACCAAGATCAGTTGTACTATATGCAACACGTTATTAGCTTGCAGTATACGCAACACTATTCTTAGTTCGTGTTACACACAATTTCTAGTGCGTTTTGTAGAAATTATTCTACGCAACATTATGTATAGATTTTGTTTAATGTATAAATGAAATAAGTTATTATTATGTAATACGCAACATCAAAGGGAGCTTTCCATACAAGCAACCTTGACCTGGTTTTCATTACATGCAAGTGCGACCTTTCTCAACAGCGTGTGTTGTACGCAATACAGAGTATCACTAAACTACGATATGTTGTTATAATATTATTATGAACTATCCATTATGAATATTATAAACTAAATTTTGAATTTTATAAAATTAGTATTCATCTTACACCTTTTCTATAACATGGTATGAGAATAAAATATGTTTTTTGGGTAAAATAAGTATTTTAAAAAAAATACAATTTGGCGGCCTTTTGATGGAGCACCCACATTAAATCTAGTTTTTGACATGTTTATAAGATCCATTTGACAAAATAAAATTCTTCATTGGGATCAGGTTATAAAAATTTACTCTGGATAAATTTTTCATATTATTCTAATAACTTTCATATTTTAATGAATAGTAAAGACACGCTATATTTTAATCAAAAACATCTTTTTTCATCGTATTAATTTAGATGGTTAAATTAAAATATTTAATAGTTTTAAAATATAAATAGAATATGTTTTTACCATCTAATATAATTTATGTGATTAGCATTGATTTTACATTGAATTTATAAGAAAAATCATTTCAATCTTTTGCAATGTCTTAACATTTAATACTCATTTTCATAAAAACAAGATTAATTTTAATTTAATTTCTGAAACTTCATTGATTTTAATTTCAAAAAATTGATTCCAGGATTGAAATTAGTAGGTCCAAATTATGTAAATAGGCTACCTTTTATTTTTGGTAACTATGAATAGTAACTATGGTAAATTTTATTTTCCATAGTTAAAGGTAAATCGTGTAATTATGGGTAAGTATAATATTATAAAATTACACTATCACATGTCCTAAAATAATTGGATGATTTTATTTAGTCCCAAGGCATATTTGGGTCAAAATTTAATCCATTGGAAGCCACTTTTATGTGATTAATACCTTTAAATTTTTTTTATTTTAAAGAATGTGAAATATGTCTCACTCAAACATTAATAATTAGATTATTTTTAATATATGGTTATACATAATATAATTTAAATTATAAATTTTCTTTTGAAATATAAAATGTTTTTCTTTTCATGGTAATTTATTTGTAATTTTTATGAAATATTTTATTTACTTTAATAGCGTATACATTAATGGTGTAAAAATTATTTACATAGTGAAAAATCAATAATATTGTTTTTATTAAAATAACAATACCTATAAAAAGGTCCTGAAACATGACCAAACATTATTGGTCGAGTATATATATACCCTAAGCATCTAAGGGTCTATTTGTGGACCATTTTGAGGCTTATAAAACTGATTAGTACATTTATATTATTTTATTTTCAATGATGTCAAAGATGTCACCTTCATTATATAATAAATATAACAACTTAAATGTTATGATTTTAAGATGATAAATTAGAGTAAAAATAGTAATATTATATTTATTATATTTATATTCATTATAAGATTTTATTATTAATTTTAATGTAACAAATATGTATATTAAATAATTATACATAAATGTTGTAACAATTAATTTATTAATAGATATACCAAATAAATGGTTTTAATAATATTATAATAAATAGTATATGAACAAATTAATGTTCCCCGTGAATTTTTTTGATGAATATGACATGTTAGAAATCAAATATATATTTTTCTTAGAACGTATCTTCTCTGGGGTTTTTATTTAAATTCAAATAATGAATAGTATCAAAATTGACACTATTGATATTTTATAAAAATAATATATTATTAAATTATTTAAAAATCACAAAATTATTTAGAAACATAAAATTGAATATTATATAGTCGAAAAGTTTATAAAGTATCCAATTATGGGAAATTTACAACATTTAAGTATGTATTCATAAAAATTTAAAAATTAGAATTTTATTACCACAAATAAAATTAAATATATTAAATAACAATAAATCAAGTTTATAAGGTTTAAAATAATCCAAAAACATGTATAAATTTTATTGTTTGATGATATTAAAACCATATCTCAGCTCATCGTCTAATTGAGTCATTTTTTGAGGTTTTTAATTGGGGTTTCATTTTATTATTAATTAATATTGTAAATGTTTCCAAAAGTTCCCTTCTCCTCTCCTCTATTAGGGCACCTCCTTCCCTCTCCACTTCACACAAATTTGAGAAATTAAGCTCAGAAAAACCTAGTACATTTCAGTTATCCACTTCCATATAAACCTACTAGAGTCCTCGGTCTTCTTTAAAGACAAACATTAGTATCATAGGAGGATGATAAGAGGAGCCACATCGAAGAAGAGGTAATCTCTTTTACCGATTGTTTCATGTTTCATTATTCTTATAATTCCTCTTCATTAGTTGTTTCACTAAAATGAAATAACATATGTATAAATAATATATTGATATGTTTTTATAAATATGAAACAACCAAATTTCACCTTCTATCAATCCTATGGAAAACGAAATATACGCGTGTGCGTACGTACGGAATACCGTATCCACACTGTGGTGTATTCTGTTTTTCCACAACCACCTTACTTGGATGGGAATAATGTTGTAAAGAATAATTATATATGGTTATTATAACATCATACATATTTTGAGATATTATATCATCCACTCAACTACTATTCAATAATTATGGGAACGATATCATCACTCGTGTGTACGTACGGACTACAGTCTCCACAAACGTGATGAGATTCATTTTCCATGATTAACCATTCAAGTATAATTATAATGTATATATAGTAAATAATAATGAATGAAATTACATGATAATGATACTGTATTTATATACATATATGTTTCATTAACATAATTCCATTCAATTCAATAAGGAAATGGTAAAAGTGTTCAAGCTTACGTGCGGCCTACCGTCTGCATGAATGGTGTATTTCATTCTATTTATTGATCTATAATATATATTTATATGCTGAATATATATTATATATAAATAATTTTTTACATTCTAAAATTATTTAAATCATGATATATTTCAAAATATCAAGAAAAACAAATTGAAACACGTTTGATAAATGAAATTATTTTTCCCAAAACGTTGCTTTAACATGGAATTTACAAAACAACGGTTAATTTAAAGACATAAGTGAACCATGTATGATATCATATCAATGAATATGATTCTGTAATAAGTCAATGATGTTATTTATATCATTATACAGGATGTTCGGATATATACGATGCATATTAGACATTAGGTAAGGGATAACTTTTCCAATCTCATTTTAATCCAAGATTGTTTGTACGTAAGTATTTACTGTGGTTATATTATTCATCCATGACCATAAAAAGTTCTTCCTAAAGTGAATAATATTTTTCTATTTTTTTTAATTTCATGGTTATAACTCTTTGACTTTTTCATTTTGTTGGGGAAGGAATCTTTCTTTTGTTTACCATATGATGAAAATTTTGTCTTTTCATTAAATGTACAAGGAGAGTGTTTTTTTAACTTATAAAACCATAACATATTGTTACTATTTCATAACACATTCATTATATTAAGCCTCATCTATAATATTTCATGGTTATTTCCAATAAAATTACTTTCTTTTAAAATTGATTAAATTTTTTTAAAAATATAATGATTTTAAAGAAGAAAGGATATTTTCCTCACGAATTCATTTCATGTTTTTTACTAAATCTATTTTCCATCTATGATAACATTATTTACTATGTTTATGTTTCATGTATAATGTCACTTTTATTTACATGGTTTTATTTTTATTATGATTAAATGATATTCGTTTTTTTATATGTATTATGTTATATTGGGATGAGGTTTATGAAAACCATATTATTCTTATGGTTATGATGAATGATTTATGTTTATATTCTAGAACAAGTAAGAATGATTTCATTAGGAGATGGGTGTGACCTATATCTACATCCAATGCATTTGATAAGATTTATATTTCATGATATATTCATGGTTGGAATGGAAAGTTAATCCGGTTCAGTGATATAGGATTGGAACGAAGGGTGAACTCAAATTAGTAAGGGACTTTATCCACTATGATGGCTTGGCAGTAAGGCCGTGGATACTATAGAAATAATATAAAGTGGTTATTGGGATTCCATATTACATGTTTTATTCTCATGCTATTTATCATGATTGATGTTCCATTATGATATATAGCTTACGTACTGCAATTTTTTATGTCATTGCTCATGATATTTATGTTTAAACATAATGTTCATGATATTAAGTTCAAATGTACATGGATTGTTTTATTTTTTCAATGATTAACCTTACTGAGCATTTGAGTTAACCCTTTATATTTTTTCTTCTCAGCAAGATATAATGAATGGTTTTAGGATATAAAACAAAAGGGGAAGATCTTTATGAGAGATGTTGAAGATCATTCACCATGATTTGAATATTCTGTTCCGAGTTTCCAAATAAACTAAACTATTACAATCTTTGAGTGTGGATTTTTTATGTATTATGTATTCCACAAAAGTAATGTATTGTCCATGTACGTCTTGCTTTGGGTCTCTATAGTTGGTATAAGAAGAAAGGATTAGTTAAACTTTGGAAACTACGATGCGAAAACATTTCTAAGATTCAAAGAGATATTTCTATATTATTTCTACGGATGTCCCTAATATTAAGTATAAGTATAGGTTATAGTCCAAGAATTACGGTAATGATATCAGAATTAAACCTAAGATGTTAGGTATTGAAGGTACTCTCCCTTTATGATGTTGTCTTCCCTAGCTTGATTTTTTCTTCTCACCCTATTCCTTTCGGGTTTTAGATGATGGCTGGAACCCGAAGGAACCATGTATATCAATGTAATGGACAATGCAATGATTGTCATTCTGAAAAACCAATGTTTTGGGAGATAGAGTGAAAAATACTATTACTATACTTACACAAGCTATGAATCAGTCTGAACCACCAAATGAGCAGAGAAGGGAATAATATTCTATTGAGTCCTTTATGAGGCAACGTCCACCATCTTTCAGTGGGTCTTCTAATCCACATGTTGCTGAACAATGGATCAGTACCATTGAAAAGATATTTTCCATACATCTTTGTTCAGAACAAGAAAATGTAATTCTGGCTATTTACCATTTAAAAGGTGAAGAAGACAAGTGGTGGACTCTAATTAAGAATATAAGGCCCCATGATGGAATTGAATCAATAGAATGGGACGAGTTCAAGAACTTGTTTTTCAATAAGTATTTGCCTCGTATTCTTCAAACATAGATAGAAATGGATTTCATTGAGAAAAATGAAAAGGATGATGAATCTGCTGGTATATACAAATCGAATTTTACAAGGATTTAAAGTTATGTATCTAGATTTATCATCAAACATGAAAGTAATGTTGATTGACTCTTCAGTGTCTTAAAACCAATTCTTCAATGGGCATTATCTAAAAGAGACTTTAGTATCTATGTTGAAATTGTGCGTTGTGCTATCAAGGTAGAAATATAAGATGGTGTAACATATCAATATCATGGTTTTGACAAAAAACGAAAGATGGAGTTTAATGAGAAATCTCAGAATAATGGTTAAAAGAAGATTAATGTTTCTTTATGCTCAAAGAGTGGAAAGAATCATGGTGGAGATTTCCTAAAAGGTACTAGAAATTGTTTTAATTGTGGAAAAGAAGGTCATCCAGTAGTTGAATGTCAATGTAATTGGAAAAAGGTAGTTAATGATGTGAATAGAAAAAAGACTACATAAAAATATCAACCAACACTTCAATTATTCATGTGATAGGAAATGGGGTATTATGCTAATCAATTCCCTAATCCAACGGTTAATGACGATCTATGTGACCAACCTCTTAAGGAAAAGGATAATGGGAAGTCACATGAAATCACTATTTTGGATGTTGAGTATGAAAATGATGTTGTGGAATGATTAATTGTTCATGTAATGTGATTTCAAATTAGTATCATGGAATCTCATTTATGTTATCATGGAATTTTTTAATATCTATGTATTGTTTTTCAACTATTATTTGGTACCGATAACCATAAAAAGTGATTGAAATATTTTAGGAATGAATATGATATGTGTATAATGAAGGGATATCGAGAAAATAAAATGATCTCATTACTGATATAAGGACAAATTTATATCATAGTTTGAGTTTATAGAAATTTCGGGATTTTTATATGTGGAAAGAGTTATTGTTTGACAGTATTCATGTTTTCTCCAAGGTTCACTGGGTATTCATTTTTCAAGAGAATACATGATTAAGGTATTCACATGTTTGGGATGTGACTAAAAAGATATATCGTATGATATATGTTGGAAAAATGATGGTATTAAAATTCTCGGTAGATGACATATCTAGTAATTATTTTCGATATACTATGAGATCGGACAGATGTTTGTTAGATAAGCCTAATGATTGGAATGGATTATGTTAGAAATAAGTTAGTATTGTTTAAGGCTATAAATTTTTTTCATATTATTGATGGAAGGTTATAATAATGTAGTTTGCGAAAAAGTACAACTTGTAGGATGGACGACAACCCATCACGTCGGACAAGGCATTGGGAATCGAACCCACAACCGAAGTGCGACATGACTTTATTGCCTACCACTGACCTACAGGATGTCCCTGGTTAGTAAAAACTAGTTTTATTTTATTAAGTGGTATGATAGATGGTATATAAGTCCATTATAGGAACCATATATGATTAATCTCACCATAGATGGACTTATGTATATAAATATTGCTAACCTTATGTTTAAGATAAATGGAATGTCCTACCATTCTATCGCATGATCTGTTAACAGTTAACGGATGACAAATTCAAATTCATTTCTTTAAGAGTTGAAGTGGAAATTGTTCAAGGCACGAGAAACGGTGAGACTGTACCGAAATAATGTAAGTATTCCTTCTAATTAAAAATCATCAACTTTAGGGAAATGATCATGAAAACAAAAAATGTTTTCCTAGTGTCATCATATCCGATGAATCAGATGGTACCTTAGAACATCACAAATTTATGGCTTTGTCATGTTGGCTTTTTCTTAGCTATTTTCTCTACCCCTCTCCATCAGAACTTGATGGTTTGATTTCTCTTCCATATCTATATTTTCACATATGTTCTAAAATGTGGAAACTCAGTGATGAGTTAATTTGGTTAAACATTACGTTTAATACATCAATGCTTAAAATCATGTTTTAGTATTACTTTTTATGATGTGGGTTTCTGTGAATGAATATTTCATGTAGTAAACCATTTATAACCCGAACGAAATTCAAGTGTGAAATTCATTTTAAAGGGGGTAGGATGTATCACCCTGAGATTTTATAATATATTTTCTCATTAATTTATTTGGTGTCTTCTATTGTAAACTACACCAAGATTATATTGTACTATACGCAACACCGTATTAGCTTGAAGAATACGTAACACTATTCTTGGCTTGTGTTACAGTCAATTTCAAGTTCGTTTTGTAAAAATTATTCTACGAAAAATTACGTATATATTTTTTTAATGTATAAATGAAATATTATTTTATTATGTTATACGCAACATCAAAGGGAGATTTCCCTACACACAACCTTGACTTGGCTTGCATTACACGCAAAAGCAACCTTTCTCAATAGTGTGTGTTGTACGCATTACCGATTTTCACTAAACAACTATATATTGTTATAATATTACTATGAACTAGCCGTTATGAATAGTGATAACTAAATTAGGAATTTCATAAAATTATTATTTATTTTACACATTTTCTTGAACACGGTATAAGATCAAAATAAATTTTTGGGTAAAATAAGTATTTTTCAAAAAAAATGTTGTTTTGCTGCCTTTTGATGGCACACACACATTAATTCTAGTTTTTGACATGTTTATAAAACAAATTTGACAAGATAAAATTTTTCATTGGTATCAAGGTATAAAAATTTTCTTTGGATAAATTTTTCATATTATTCTAATAAATTTCATATTTTAATGAATAGTAAAAAACACAATATATTTTAATTAAAAACAAATTTTCATTAAAATAATTCATATGGTTAAATTATAATATTCCATGGATTTAAAGTATAAATAAAATATATTTTTTCAATTTAATATAATGTTTGTCATTAGAATTGATTTTACATTGAATTCATAAATAATATCATTTCAATCTTTTGCAATGTTTTAACTTTTAAAACTCATTTTTTTAACAAAAGGATTAATTTTTAATTAATTTTTGCAACTTTTGTGATTTGAATTTGGAAATATGTATTCCATATTTATAATCATTAGTCCCAAATTAAATTAATATTGTAAATTTTTTTTTGCGAACTATGAATAGTAACTACGTTAAATTTTAGTTACCATAGTTAAAGGAAAATTGGGTAAATAAGGGTAAATATAATATTATAAAATTACCCTAACACATGTATTAATATAATTGGATGAATATATTTAATCCTAGAAAATATTTGGGTTGAAATGGAATCCATTGGAACCCACATGGATGTGATTAAGACCTTTAATTTTTTTATTTTAATGAAAGTGAAATATGCCTCACTCGAAATTTAATAATTAGATTATTTTTAATTTCAGGTTATACAGAATATAAATTTGATTATAAATACTAAATTGAAAGATTATATGTTTCTATTTATCATCGTAATTTATTTTGTAATTTTTTATAAATAATTAATTTCCTTAATAGATTATACATTAGTGATGTAGAAATTATTTATTTAGAAAAAAATCAATAATATAGTTTTTATTAAAATAACAATACCTATCAAAACGACCATAAACTTGACCAAAAATTATTTTCCGAGTATATATATACCCTAAGAATCCAAGGGTATATTTATGGACCATTTTGAGCATTATAAAACTGATTAGGACATTTATATTATTTTATTTTAAATGACATCAAATATGTCACCTTCATAATTTAAAAAATATAACAATTAAAATATTATGATTTTAAGATGATAAATTCGAGTAAAAATATTATTTTGAAATTTATTATTTTTATATTCATCATTGGATTTTAATTTTAATGTTTATGCAACAAATAATTATATTAAATAATTATACAAAAATGTTGTAGTAATAATTTTATTAAGAGATATACACAATAAATAGTTTTAAAATTATTAAAATAAATAATATTTGAAAAATTATTGTGCCCCATGAATTTTTTGGATGAATATGAAATGTTATGAATTTATTATATATATTTTTTCGAACATCTCTTATGTGTGGATTTTATTTAAATTCAACAAATGAATAGTGTCAAAATTGACACTCTTGATATTTTATAAAAATACAATATTATTAAATTATTTAAAATTCACAAAAATATTTAAAAACCACAAATTTAACATTATATGGTTGAAATACTTATAAATTATCCAATTATGGTAAATTTACAACATTTATGTATGTATTTTAAAAAAATTATAAATTATAATTTTATTATCACAAATAAAATTAAATAGATTAAATAATGCTAAATGAAGTTCATAAGGTTTACAATAAACCTAAAACATTTCTAAATGTTATTGGATGATTATATTACAACCATTTCTCATCTAATATTAGAAATGAGTCATTTTTGGAGGTTTTTAAGTGGGAATTCATTTAATTATTAATTAATATTTTTGTTATTTCCAAAAGTGCCCCTCTCCTCTGCTATATAAGGGAACCTCCTTCCCTCTTCTCTTAAAACAAATTTTAGTGTTCATTCTTGGATAACCCCTTCCCATTTCACTTATACAATTCTATAAAAACCTACTAGAGGCCCTGGTCTTCATTAAAGATGAACTTTAGTGCCCTAAGAACAGGATAAGAGGAGTCGCGTCAAAGAAGAGGTAATTTCTTCTACCGATTCATTCATTATTCATTATTCTTATACATAGACTTCATTAGTTGTTTCATTATAAAGTAATAACATCAGTATAAATAATATACTGATATTTTATTATAAATAAAAAAACAACCCCATTTCACCTTTTATCCATCCTAAAGAAAACAAATTAACCGCTCGTGCGTACGTACGGAATACCGTCACCATGCCGTGGTGTAATATGTTTTTCCACCACCACCTTACATGGATTGGTATAATGGTGTAATGAATGAATATATATGGTTATTAAAACATCAAACTGATCTGATATATTATATCCTCCAATCAAATTCAATTCAATAATTATAGGAACGATATCATCACTCGTGCATATGTACGGACTACTGTCTCCACATACATAACGAGATTCATTTTCCATGATTATCCTTTCAAATTTGATTATAATGATTATATAATTAATAATCATGAAGGATATTACATAATAATGATACTGGATTTATGTACATATATGTTTCATTTACTTAATTACATTCAATTAAATAAGGAAACGAAAATAGCATTCATGTGTACGTACGACCTACCGTCTCCATGTACAGTGTTTTTCATTACATTTATCGATCTATCATATATATTTATATGCTGAATATATATTATATATAAATCAATATTTACATTCTGAAATTATGTAAATCCATATATAAGTAATAATATCAAGATCAACAAATTGAAACACGTACGATAAATGAAATTAATTTACCCAAAACGCTACTTTAACATGGAATTTACAAAAGAACTGGTAATATAAAATCATAAGTGAACCATATATGATATAATAACTATGAATATGATTCTATAATAATTCAATAAAAATATTTAAATCATTTTACAGGAGGTTCATATACATACAAAGCATATCAGACATAATGTAAGGGATAACATTTCCAATTTCGTTTTTATTCGAGATTGTTTATACGTAAGTATTTACTGGGGTTATATGTTTCATACATGTCCAAAAAAAAATTTCATAAAGTATTTAATATTATTCCTTGTATGTTTAGATTCATGTTTACCCCTCTTTTACTTTTACATTGTGTGATGGAAGGAATCTTTCTTTTGTTTACCATATGAGAAACATTGTCACTTTTCATTAAAAGTATGAGGAGAGTGTTTTTTTAACTTATACTATATGAATGGATTTTTAAAGTATCAAAAAACCATAATTATATTAAACCTCCTCTATAATATTTAATGGTTATTTTCAATAAAATTGTTTTCTTTTAAAATTGAATGAAATTTTGTGAAAATAAAATGATTTTAAAGAAGAAAGGATATTTTCCTAAAGAATTCATTTCAATTGTTTTACTAAATATATTTTCCCTATAAGAGGAAATTATTTAGTATTTTTATGTTTCGTGTATAATGTCATTGTTATTTACATGGTTTGATTTTCCTTTTGATGAAATAATATCCATTTGTTTTATATGGATTATTTTATGATGGGATGAGGTTTATGAAACCCGTATTAGTCATTGGGTTATGATGAATGATTTATGTTTATTTTGTGGCACAAGTAAGAATGATTTAATTGTGATATGGTTTGGACCTAAACCTCCATAAAATTCATTGGGTAAAGATTTATATCTCATGAGATAGACATGGATGGAACGGCATGTTAATCCGGTTTAGTGATAAAGGACTGGAACATGGAGAGAACTCAATTCAGTAAGGGACTTTATCACTATGATATTCTTGGCAGCAATGCCTTGGCTACTATGGAAATAATATCATGTGATTAATAGTTTTCCATAATTACATGTTTTATTCAAGTGATTTTTATCATGATTGATGTTCTATTATGATCAATGCCTTACTTACTTCCATGTTTTAAGTCATTGATCAAGATTTCGTTGTTTAAACATTATGTTCGTGTTTTTATGTTAAAATGTGTATGGTATGGTTTATTTTCTCCATGCATACCCTTACAAGGAATTTGAGCTCCCACATTATATGTTTTCATTTCCCCGGGATGTAAAGAATGGTTTTAGGTAATAAAAAAAGGGGAAAATCTTTATGGGATAAGTTGAAGATCTATCACCATGATTTGAAGATTATGTTACGAGTTTCCAAAGTCACTATACTATTACTATCCTTGGGTATTGTCTGTGTAACCACCCTGTGTCTATATACTTACACATGGGTTTTATTGTTTGTTTATTACCATATAATTATTCCATTTTTGGATGAGGAACTTAATTTTTAAGAAGCACGACATGTCGTTCCATCTTTTTAATCATTCCCAATCATGGGCATCACTGCCAAGGTGCTATAATTGATTTTTTTGTCTTCTTACAACATGGGTAGTTTATATTTTCATAGATTGACATATCCAAGATATGTGGTTCGATATATACCATTACTCCATAGATCCCATATCTAATACATACGATATTATCAGATATATGTATTGGTTGTCATTTACATCCATTCGTTGCCCAGAAAGTAGCTCTGTTGATTCACATGTGTTGAGTCTTGAGTTCTACATGTCTCCTCAGATATTGTCACCCAACATTTGACCATAGTTCATTGAAAAAAAATATAAACCACCAATATCCTAGATATGTTCTTGTTTCATTGATCCATACTTATTTTTTCAATCCTTCCAGATTTCAGTGGTTTGATTGAGCATGGTACCAATCGATAATGTCGAACTGAGACAATAGGGTCCTTCATTGGAATAAAGAGAATCAATTGAGGGAGAAAATAACAGGAGAATATGTTTTACCATCGTTTTCAAAGTTTTATTGTCCGAAAATCGAGAACAATTTGTTATGGATTATTAATGCTTGAAATAATTCAATTTAATTCATAAATAGGTGCATGGAAAGTCTATAATTGGAAAAAATATAAGAAAGAGATCGATATGGTAATAGAACTTAATAAAGAGGGGTTTAAAACAAAAATTGATGTGCCTACAAATATTTATGTGCCTTTTTCATCAAATAATTCACTCTAATGTTATTTTGTGGAATTCATTGCGTTTGATCTATCCTTATCTGCCCCAATTAAGCATTTCATTATCATCCAATCTGATTTCCCCATGAATATTGACGAAGAAGATCTAGAATCCTCCCATGGATGTATAATTTTATACATTTATTTTTTTAATTAAATATTTAATTTATTAATCTAAATAATTTACCACTAATTAGTGAGATATATTAAGGCACCTCACCCAACTATTATATGTTACCCTTTGGGTAAATACTGTGTTTGAGACACAACCATCATCAATGAATTCTGGTCTGAGATATAATTTATGATTTGTATTTTTTTTACTTAATAAAATGTTCTTTCTCATTATAATATATATGTAATAATTTTTATTATATTATTTCTGGTCACTCTGATCCTCAGAATATTATTTCGTCTGAGTTCCTAGCATTATATATATATATATATAGAAATATTTAAAATTCATAAATAAAAAACAAAAGATCTCTACATAATTACCACAATAATTATTTTTGACAATAAAAAAAGAACATGACAAACAAATCATGTTACTGGGTCCATATTTTTCTATACTCATCCCTGGACCACATCTATATGTTCTCATGCAACCACAATACACAATCCATGGAGGGGTTCTTTCTGTGGAGTGTCCTCTACTGGTGATCATTGATCTCTAGTAGGTTCCCTTTAAATATTTTTTTATCCCTGATATTTAGATTATCCTAGTCAATTATATATGTGGGGTCTTGAACTTATTTCTTCATCTATAAAACATGGAAGGCATCATAAACTATCTTTAGCATTGATGGTTGGGCGGGGTGGTAATAATCCTATCGAACCCTGTGCATTTTTTGAGGAACAGATGATTTATGGAGATAGCTTGAATCCCTATTCAAACCACTATATTCCTCAATGTGTCGAGACTCTAATGAAAACAAGGCCTCCATACTCATACTCGAAGGGCCTAAAATGGTTATCTGTGTTAGATTTCTTTCTGATCTACGCCATCTTTATCCTCCCATGGATGACCTGGTCCTTCTCTGTTTTCAACTACACCATCTTTGTTCCCACAAGAGGGGACTGAGAAATCTCTATCCTGCACAAGGGTGATCATCAAAGTGTCTTGTACTGGGCATCAAAAGGAACCTTTACGATTGTATAGTGGTCACTTATTTTGAACCAAAACTCCAATAAAGGAAATTGATTCTTCCAGCTCTAGGGAAAATATAACATACAAGCCCTAAAATGTACTCTAACACCTGGATAGTGTGTTTTTTCAACCCATCATTCTAGAGGTGAAAGGATCTACTAATCCTCATTTGGGTCCCAAACACCTCCTATAGGCCTCTCAATAATTGTTATGTATACTACACACCATAATTAGAAAAAATCATCAAGGGAACCCCATGAAGGGGAACAATATCGTGTAGTTAATGTTTTCCAAAACAACCCACCACACTCTTATCCATTATAGAAAGGAAGTCCATAATATTTCATTAGTCGGTAAACAATTAACAAGACGGTGTAATGACCCTTATATATGCATCAAATAAATATAAAGAATTCTATGAATATGGTGTCCCACATCCACTCTGGGATCTCAAGGGCCTGTAACAAACTTCACAGAACAAGATACTCAGCCTTGAGCTACTGACAAGTGAAGGCTTAGAAATGATCTCTGCTATTCACCATCTCATTATTGACCACCAATGATACCACTGAATGCCTATGTACATATTTACCCTACTGATATGTATAACAATGAGAGATGTGTGTAACTCTCACATCACCTTCTCCCATATTATGACTAGAACCACAATCCTTTCATTCAGAAAGATGGCATGATTACCTTAATCATAATATCTATCTGGTGACTCCCCTATGAATATCTCACTAAGCTGGACCTCATTGTCGTCTTCTCAAAGTTGGGACTCTCTCACATACTCATGAAGCTGATGAGCTAACACCATTGATTGTAGAAATTTTTATCCTCCTTCTCCAAAAATGGCATCTACAAGGAGAAAAACTTTCTTAAACCATCCTACAATAAGAAATAAGGTGACTTCCTTCTAAGGGGATTTGTTACTAAATTTCCCTTCTAGGTAGTATTGACTTTATTTAATTCATAGTCTTATAAGAACTCCATCATCACCCCTATCTATGTTTCAAGTCTCTCTATGTGAAGACATTTCATAACACTCAAATGGTATATATAATCCATATTGTGCTCCCACAGAAGGTATTGAATTCACATAGTTAAGGAAAGGACTACCATTTCATCACATGGTCGTGATTTACCATGTTTTTCTCATTGGTTATGAACTACCTTGGACTGTATGTGATAACATCATGCCTCTGCATCCGAACACAACCAATCCCAACCCCCTAAGGCATCACAACAATACAAATACTCAAAATCATCATATGGTAGTCTTAAAACCAGTGCACTCATCATCCTCAGCCTCAACTACTTGAAGCCTCACTATTACTGCTCGAACAAGGTAAATAATTACCATTTTCTCCTCAAGGTAGTAAAAGGGGTTGTAATTATAGAGAATTCAACCAAAAACCATCAATAGTACCCCTCCAATTCAAGAAACCTCTACACCATTGACATGTTCATAGGTTGATCACTATAAATAACAGCATCGATATTCACTTGATCCATGTCTAAAAAATGTGTAGGAAAAACATTATTGTGAATGATAAAATCATGAATCAAGAACAAGATATTCGAGAGATTCCAAGAAAGGTGGTTCTCTCGATGAAGGACTAAAACAATCGTCATGTGATCTTTTTTTTCTCCCTCCATTGTAGAGCATATGAGTATTTCATCGATGAAGAAAACAAAAAATTGGTCTAGGTACATTTTTAATATGCACATCATCAAATCCATAAACATGGGGGGGGAACATGTCACTCTAAAGGGAATCACTAGGATCTCATAGATTTTGTAATGACATTAGACATCCTAAACCAACATCTATTTGTATCTAGACCAGAGATAGATAGTTGAGAACCATCTCACACCTTATAACAATTCAAATATGTCATAAATCCTCTAAAAGGGGTACTTGTCCATTGTCATTTCATGTTTTAGGCAATGATTATACACAAAATTATGAACGATCCCATCCACCATTTTAATTAACAACTTTACTGCATCCCAAGAGGCCATAGTAGGTCTGATAAATCAATATCTTTAAGGTCCTCTAATTGAAACTGTAGCTCCTGCAGTTCATTAGGGGACATCTGACATTTCAAAGAATATGTAAGGGTGGTCATGAGATTCATGTTGATGAAAAACACGATCTCCCCCCTCAAAGGTAGTCCCGAAACATCCTCATGGAAGATGTACATATAATCCTCTACAAACAACTGAATCTAGATTCATGAAATCTTAATCCACAGAGGGATATACTAACTAACTGATGGGTGATGGGATGCATCCTCTGTTTCATATAAATCTATCATCCTTCTCTGAGATCTCTCTCACCCATAAATTTTAATTTCATCCTTTCAATATGATGTCAGCAATCTATTCTGTGGTTATAGTCAATCAAGTCTTGGAAAATGGATATATCATCCATACACAATATGTTGTCATAGGGTTTCATCATGATGAATAAAATTCCCCACACAAACCTCTCTTTCATAACTAATAGATTGCACCACCGACAGATAAAAGATACAGATGATGCATTCCTTTTAAAAACCTCAAGACTATGATGTTGGATTAGTGCCTCAACTGGGCAATCCATATCTTAGAAAAGATATATATAGATGAAGGAATGATGGAAATCAATTCATTCTAATACTTAATAAAGAGTTAAATAAACACATATTGTAACTCTAATTATTGTTTTTTGTTGTTGGGTTATAATCCTTTATAATCAATAGTTCTATGTGACCTCGACTACTAGTTCCCTAATATTGAAATTGCATGACTAGTGGTTGTGGTAGTGGTAGGATCTCATATTGTCACCCACCTCTTATAGCCACTCCAGCTCATTTACCTACACCACCTCCCTGGGGACTACCTTTCACTCTCTTAGAGATCATTGATCATGGTACTCCCTCTGTTGGGGAAGTACGTCAGCAATCACCCTACCCTACATGGAATGTTGGATTGGGAATTTACATTTTATATGACCCCACCTATCACAAGAACAGGGCTAACACTCTACAGGTTGTTCTGGTGCTCTGAGCTACCCCTATAGTGCTTGACCACACTCCTGATTCTGATAGTGAAATGACCTCCTATGCTAAGATCCTGCTGACTAGAACATGTTGTTCGCTTTGGAAATCTCATCACTGTGACACCCACAACCATTGTAACGACCTGAAATTTTGAATAATGCTTGGTTCCTAATTTTGTAAGTTTTTTTATAGTCAAAAAAACTGTTTCATTTGATAACATGAGTATAATTAAAATGAGACCATTGGGTTTCGATTGTTATATGACCATTGGTCAATATGAACATTGGAAACTAAATGTTGTGATTTTCCTCTAAATACAAGTTCTCTTGGTTAATTAATACAGAAAGATGATTTGATGGCCCTATCCAGTAGTCTCAGGGAAATTGAGGCCCATCTAACATAACATGGGAAGGAGGTAGCACCATTGGGCTCTTCTTTGGACCAAACCCAAGCCGAACTTCATCGTGTGAAGCTAGAATGTAATTGAGAAGTTCAAAATGATAGAAATTACTACTCATTCTATTTTGGTCATGCCGCCCTCAGATTATCTCACCTTAGCACACATTACACTTAGGTCCTATACTGGGGTTATAAGGGGATATATAAGGAGACCGTAACTGCTTTGTGTAATCCATTGATAAATAAAAATTTTGATTTCTTATTACGGTGAGGTTTGTGAGTTTTAAATGTGTCCAGATAAATATAGGATGTATTTTATTGATAAATTTTGAAAAAAATGAAATTTTAAAATATTTATGTAAACCATAAATAATTAATTATGAGTAATGATTTTCAAAAAATGGTCTTCTACAATTATTTTCAGAACGAAATTTAGAGTATAAGAAGATCAACTTAATTTTTGATGATAAGTAATTTATGAATAGTGATTTTATGATTAGGGTTAGTAATGTGCCCAAATAGATTAGTAATCTCACTTAAAGAAAGTATTAATATAATCTAGGAATCTTGATTAACTAATGTGAGTCGATAAAATAGGTAAATTACTATTTCATTAATTTTTAGTCAAGTAATAGTTTTTTTGAGTGAATAGTGTTTTTTAATTAAAAATTAAAATAAGATTATTTATAAAATTATTTTTATAAAATTGGTTTCATTTTTGAACTCAGAGCATCGATATTATGTTACGATAAATTTTGGGAATTTTTCTGAAAAAAATGAATTTTCGGTGAAGAGTGTATTTATTTAAATATTAAATTAAAAATATTTAGAAAATTATTTTTTTAAAATGGAGTTAATTTTTATAATCAGACCATTGATATTCTGTTATGGTGAACTTTTGGGATCTTTCTGAAAAATTTGAATTTTCAGTGAATAGTAAAAATACAGTTTTAGGGTTTTGGTATGTTTAATGACATCATAACTATGTCATGATGATGTAATGATATATTTTGAGGGTTGGCCGACCAAAGGTGATGAATTATTGTATGGGGGCCCATGTGGCCTAACTTGATTGGAAATACCATCGGAGGGCCCATGGTTTTGAGAAAACCACATGTGAGGTGTCCCTTGAATTATTAAAGTATCACCTCACCTTCCCTATAAATACCCACCCTTTCCTCCTATGGTTTTCACTCCCAACTCTCACCAACGAAGCTCTGGTTTCATTACCTCCCAATGAGTCCTCCCAAGGCTCCCTCTAACCCTCAAGGTCCTAACCTTTGAGTTTTAAGAGTTGCGTTTTATGGTAATGGATTTCACCATTCTCTTTCATTTCAAGTACTCTTGTTTATGTCATTTATTTTAATCCCTGTGTTCTTATGTTGGTGGTGTTATTTTTCCTTCATACTACTATCCTTTTCATTTTCATATGATGAGAGACCCCATTGCTCTTATCATTTCATTTTATAAATGTTTAAGCGACGCCGTTAGGCTGCCGAATTTTGAAGGGATTCTTTCACCCTTCTCATTTTTAAAAGTTCTACTTTCATTTCAAGAATATCAAGTTCTTTTTTGTTATGTTGGGGTTTTATCTATATATCTATCATACTGATCTTTATGATCGTATTATGAGAGACCCTATTTTGATCTTGTCCATTCATTTTTTGGAGTTTTAAGTGACATCGTTAGGCTGCTGAATTTTCATAAGAGAAATCTTATTATTGTCTTCCTTCCATGTTTTCATTTCATATGGTATGTCTTTTTAATTTCATTACCATGTTCTTATATCCATGTTATTTTGTCCCTATACTATTCTTTAAACCATTTATGAGTGGTTGACCCATGTCCCCTCTCTTTTCAATGTTTTCTAAAACCCTGAAACATAGTCGTTATGATGCATAATTTTCGTCTCAAAATGTCTCTCTCTTTATCTAAAATTCATTTATTTTATTAAGTGAATACTCAAGATATTTATTTTACAAGGGTATTCACATATATACCAAAATGTTCTATTTTAAATTCTGGGATTTACATACATGAGACCTGTTTTCCTTTTTCATGGGTTTAAGTGACATAAAGATCATGTATTTAAAGCAGTTTTTAAAATGTTATGATTATGAAATGAAACCCATTTCTTTTATGCTATATAGTTTATTTATGAAATGTTTATGATGATATATGTGGCTCGCATGATAAAAAAGAAAAATTTAAAGGTGTGCCCTGATAGCACTCCAATGCATTGGGTAATGATGTAACCACTATAGATTACAATTTAAACGATACCTTGGGGTTTACCATGGTAATATTCAAATGACACCTTGGGGATGGGCCTTGGTGATATGTTCATGATTGTCTAAGTTTAATGTTTTATCCACATCTTCATGTTATAAAATATGTTATTTTTATTATGATATGCCTCATGATTCCTTTCCAATGCCTTAAAGATCCTTTTCATGACTTTATTGACGTATCTCAAGTTCACATGTTAAATTCTTCCCTTGTTTCCCTTACGAGGATTTCTGCTCACCCTTTCTTTTGATGTATGTCCCAAGGTTATGAGATGCAGTAATGAACCAAGGATGAACATAAGGAGAATCCTTTCATGTGTTTAGTAATAATTTTTTATTTTTTCATGTATTAAGTTCCCAGTTTCCAAGACACTAAACCTTAAAGATCCTCAGTTTTGTATTTTTTTAATGAATGATAATGTGATAAAAGGCGGGTTGTTATAGTTGGTATCAATGGATGGTTTAGTTATTTGTGGAAATTAGAACATGAAAACTTTATGAAGAACCCTATATAAATTTTTAAATATAGGAAATCTTCCTGGTATTTTTGTGAGTATAGAATAAGGGGTTTCCAAGAAAATACATCCCTGTCTGGATACGAGAAGGTAGAGGTGGATCTGGAAAAGATGTACATAGGGGTAAAACCCGAAGACACCGCTTTGAGCTAGACTCAAACGAAAACTGGTACACAAAAACGGGCCTTGCTGCAATTTTGGTTGTGACACTCCTAGGGGATATGCTTTGGTAAATTCATAATCTCAGTATGAACCATTATTAATGGAACAAAGATAAGATAAAAAAAGATTCACATAAGAATATATGATCATGGATAACCTATATTGGAACCTAGGGGATCACAAGTTAGGATATAATTTTCTTCTACAAGTTTTTCCTCTTATGCTTAAAGTTTCATTTTCATTATTATTAGCTAAGTATTTAAGCCCCTAATTATACTTTATTTTCATAGTTAATGGATGGAAATAGAAGAACATGTCCCAAAAACCAATGTGATTGGAAATGTGACTTTTCACTATTAAAATGACAGAGATGACGTGATATCATGTTGATCATATTGTGATGATGCCAAACGAGCTATAAAAAAATCACAATTAGTAATTGGTACCTCGTTGATTGCCCAAATTCATCAAGGAAGAAGAAGATGAAGTCTCAATGATATTCATATGATAAAGTTGATTAGGGTATTAAAAGATGATTATTATTTTGGAAGACGTTCACTATTTTTGGAACCCTTTTTGATCAAGGTAAATAAGTTACAATGGTATTTTCTTTATGGAATAATGGTTGACTTATATTTTGAAGAATCGATGAATTTAAGGTGAACTTATTTTAATTTAGGATACTTATGGAAATGATTAAACCACCTTTGGGAAAATATGTTTAGGTTAGTTACTTTTATTATAAAGATGTTAGGAGTAGTTGATGTTGTTTGGAGATGAACAATGAAGTTTATTTTCTAAGACTATGTTATCAAATCCACTTTGTTTTTGGGTTTCGATATTAGTTTGGTTTATTTTGATGAATTTTAATGACTGTTATTTATGGAATGGTCTATGATGAACTCTGGGTAGTACCATGGAACATTGAAGATTTAAAGTAGTTTCCCTTCTTATGAGGTTCTTTCTTTTAAAGAGTTGTTTTATCTTAACCATTCTGATTTTGGGATAATGTCTAAAGATAGATGAAATATATAGTTAATATTTTGTGGATTAGGTGACTCTCTAGAAGATGATTCTTGTGTTTTGATGAGACCAAATGTTTTTTGCTCATCGTTTGGAGAAAAGATTAGTTTTGGTAGAAACTTATTAAAGGATGAAACTCGACTTAAAGGTTAGTATATTTCCTTATGTTTTATTCTATGTAGTAAATGAATTCCTCAAAATTTTGAAAAGGAAAGTAAAAAAAAACTTTGTTGGTTTATGTTTCCTACTAGCTAATCAAAGGCTATTTGCACACATCATAAGTTTGAGATTTTCATGTGGTTAACTTTCTCCTAATAATTTTTTGTATCACTCTCCCTCAGAACACAACACAATGTTTTTTCTTCCATATCTGTGTTTTCTTACATTGATTCCTAGTATGGGTTAACTCAGGTGACATTTGTACTTCCCTTTCTTTCTTTTAAAGTAATAGTGTTACTGAATATTTTTCTGATGTGAGACATTAAATGAAATTTCCAAGCCCATTTTTTTTATAAATTGCAAGGATGCAGTTTCTTAAGCGGAGGAGATTGTAATGACACAAAATTTTGAATAAATATTGTTTCCTAATTTTGTTAGTTTTTTTTATAGTCATCAAAATTTTTTCATTTTATAACATGACTATAATTAAAATGAGACCATTGGGTTTCAATTATTATATGACCATTGGTCAATATGACCGTTGGAAACTAAATGTTGTGATTTTCCTCTAAATACAAGTGATCGGGGTTAATTAATATAGAAAGAAGATTCAATGGCCTCAACCAGTAGTCACGGTCCAATTGAAGCCCATCAAACAGAACATGGGAAGGAGGTAGCACCATTGGGATTTGCTTTGGACCAAACCCATGCTATACTTCATCGTGTGAAGCTAGAACGGAATCGCCTTCGCGAGAAGTTTAAACTGATATAAATTACTACTAGTGCTATGTTGGCCGAGCCGCCCTCAGATTCTCTCACCTTATCACACATTACAATTAAGTCCTATGCTGGGGTTATAAGGGGCTATGTAAGGAGGCCATAACTGATTTGTGTAATCCTTTGATAAATAAAAATTGTGATTTCATTTTATGGTGAAGATTGTAAATTTTCAAAGTGTCCAGATAAATATAGGATGTATTTTATTGATGAATTTTGAAAAAAAGGGATATTATAAAATATTTATGTAAACCTTATATAATTAATTATGTGTAATTATTTTCAAAAAAAATGGTCTTCTACAATTATGTTCAGTATGAAATTTAGAGTCTAATAAGATCAACATAATTTTTGTTGAATAGTAATTTATGAATAGTTATTTTATGATTAGGATTAGTAATGTGACAAAATGGATTAGTAATCTCACTTAACGAATGTATTAATATAATCTAGGAACCTTGATTAAGTAATGTGATTCGATAAAATAGGTAAATAACGATTTCATTAATTTTTCGTCAAGTATTAGTTTTTTCGGGTGAATAATGTTTTTTAATTAAAAATTAAATTAAAAATGTTTTGAAAATTATTTTTATAAAATGGATTTCATTTTTGAACTCAGATCATCGATATTATGTTACGGTAAATTTTTCGGATATTTCTGAAAAAAATGAATTTATGGTGAATAGTGTATTTATTTAAAAATTAAATTAAAAATATTTAGAAAATTATTTTTTAAAATGTAGATCATAATTTTAATCGGAGCATCGATATTTGGTTATGGTGAAATTTTGGGATTTTTCTGAGAATGTTGAATTTTCAGTGAATAGTAAAAATACAGTTTTAGGGTTTCAGTTTGTTTAATGATATCATAATTGTGTCAGGATGATGTCATGATATATTTTAAGGGTTGGCCGACCAAAGGTGATGAATTATTGTATGGGGGCCCATGTGGCGTAACATGATGGGAAATACCATCGGAGGGCCCATGTTTTTGAGAAAACCACATGTGAGGTGTCTCTTGAATTATTAAAGTATCACCTCCCCTTCCCTATAAATACTCACCCTTTTCTCCATTGGTTTTCACTCCCAACTCCCCACCAACGAAGCTCTGGTCTCATTACCTCCCAAAGAGTCCTCCCATGGTTCCCTCAGCCCTCAAGGTCCCATCCTTTTAGTTTTAAGAGTAGCATTTTAAGGTAAGGGATTTAACCTCTCTCTTTCATTTCAAGTACTCTCGTTTATGTCATTTTTTAAGCATAATGTTCTTATGTTGGGGGTGTTCATTAACCTTCATACTACTATTATTTTCATGTTCGTATTATGAGAGACCCCATTTTTCTTATCATTTTAGTTTATAAATGTTTAAGCGACGCCGGTAGGCTACCGAATTTTCAAGGGATTCTTTCACCCTTCTCTTTTTTAAAAGATCTACATTCATTTGAAGTCATTCAAGTTCCTTTTTATTATGTTGGGGTATGATCGTAATATCTATCATACTTATCTTTATGATAATTTTATGAGAGACCCTATTTTGATCTTGTCAATTCATTTTTTGGAGTTTTAAGTTACATCGTTAGGCTGCCGAATTTTCATAAGAGAAATCTTATTTTTGTCTTCCTTTCATGTTTTCATTTCATATGGTATGTCTTTAAAATTTCATTACAATGTTCTTATATCTATGGTATTATGTCCCTCTACTGTTCTTTGGATCATTTATGAGTGGGTGACCCATGTCCCCTCTCTTTTCAATGTTTTATAAAACCCCGAAACATAGTCGTTATGTTGTAGAATTTTCGTCTCAAAATGTCTCTCTCTTTATCTCAAATTCATTTATTTCAATAAGTGAATACTGAAGATCTTTATTTTACAAGGGTATTCACATATATACCAAAATTTTCTATTTTAAATTATGTGATTAACATACAGGAGACCCACTTTCCTTTTTCATCGGTTTAAGTGACATGAATATCCTGTCTTTAAAGCAGTTTTTAAAATGTTATGATTTTGAAATGAAACCCATTTATTTTATGTTATATGGGTTATTTATGAAATTTTGATGATGATATATGTTGATCACATGATAAAAAAGGAAAATTGAAGGGTGCACCCTGATAGCGCTCCAATGCATTGGGTAATGATGTAACCACAAGAGATTACAATTTGAAGGATACCTTTGGGTTTACCTTGGTAATTTTCAAATGAAACCTTGGGAATGGACCTTGGTGATATGTTCATGATTGTCTAAGTTAAATGTTGTAGCCACATCTTCATGTTATGAAATATGTTATTTTTATTATGATATGCATCATGATTGTAACACCCGAGACTTTTATGTTATATAAATCATCAAAAGAATCTTTTTCTACACAACACTTGCTTGGCTTGCTTTACACGCAATCGCGACCTTTCTCGATAGCTTGCATTGTACGCAATACCGAGTTTCACTAAACAACAATATGTTATTAAAACTAGCCGTTATGAATAGTAATAACCACTTTTTGAAATTTTATAAATTTTATTTTTCAAAATGGACTTCATTTTTGGATTCGGAATACCGAAATTAGCCTAGGGTGAAATTTTGGTATTTTTCTGAAAACTTTCCATTTTTGATGAATAGTGAATCCACTAAGTGGTAGGTTAAAAACTGAATTTTGCATAAAACTTAATTTTAACACTTCTGTGAATGGAATTTCAAAAATCCGACAGACACAGTTGATATCAGTAAGTAAAATGTGGTTCAATGAGATAAAAATAATTTTTTGGTGAATAGTAACTTTTTACTTTTTTTACCGCGGTTAATAGTAAATAGGGTAACTAAGGGTAAATATGATATTAATATTACCCTAACACATGTCCTAATTCTATTGGACAAATGTAATTCGACCAAAAACAAACTTAGGAATAAAATATGACCATTTAGGCCCACTTGGATTAGATTAGGACATTTATTATTAATTTATTTAAAGAAGGGTTAAAATAGTTAAAATCAAAGTTTAATAAGTAAATCATTTTTAATATGGGGTTATACATAAGATAAATTCATCTATAAATATTCATTAGAATGCTAAAAATATTTCCTACATAATGGTATTTTATTTATAATTTTTATACATTAAATAATTTAATTTATTTATGACACAATGATGATGCAGTAATTATCTTATTAATGAAATATTGACAAAATTGGTGTTATAAACACCAAAATAAATGTAATTTGAGACTTTTTATGAATTACACTAATTTTCTAGATTTCTTTGATATATTAGTGTTTATTTAATCAACTTTATTAGAACATATAATTCTGTTATGACTTTCACAAAAATCATATATCAAATAGTGTCAAAATTGACACAAAATAGTTTTTAAATAAAATATTATATTATTAATTGTTATTTTATTCCTAAAAATCTAATTTTCGGCCAAAGGACTTAGATAAGGATATATATATTAATAATAAACAATTTGGGGTTCGTTTGGCATGTTATAGTAAGTGTATTAACCATATAGTGAAAGAAAACAAAAAGACATGGTAAAAGTTAAATTATTTAACTTAGAGTTAAATCTAATTGATAAGGTTAAAATAATACCCTAAACTTGTATAACTCCTTTTGGTTGATATTATTTCGACCCATACCCACTTTACCTTCGAAATAAGACCCTTTGGAACCATTATAAACCGATTTTTACTTTAATATAAAATAATATTTTGAGGTATTCCTAAGGTGCCCCTCTCCTCCCTTATAAAAGGGATGCTCCTCCCCCTCCTCCTCACACCAATTTGAGCACTCAAGCTCGGCCAACCCCTGACATTTTCTCCTCTCCACTTCCCTAGAATAATCCTAGAGGTCCTGGTCTTCTTCAAAGTCCAATCTCAGTTCCCTAAGTGGAGGATTCAAAGAAGCGTTCCAAAGAAGATGTAATATCCATTACCGATCTTTTCAATTTCTTTCTTCTTCAACTTCTTCTTCTTTAGTTGTTTCATGATAAAGTAATAACATAAGTATTACTTACATACTGATATGTTATTATAAATATTAAACAACCCTAATTCACCTTCTATCCATCCTACGGAAAAATGAAATCACCGCGCGTGCGTACGTACGGAATACCGTCTCCACGCCGTGGTGTAATCTATTTTCCACCACCACCTTACAAGGATGGGTATAATGGTGTAATGAGTAACTATTTATGATTATTATAAAGTAATATTGATACTGAAATAATATATATATACTCCAATACAATTCCACGATCATAGGAACGATATCATCACTCGTGTGTACGTACGGAATACCGTCTCCACGATGTGATGCGACTCGTTCTACATGATCATCATTACATAGTAATTATATAAATGAATTGAATGAATAAATATTATATATGTTACACTAATACCATTCTGGATATAATGTATCTATAACCTTAAAAGAAGAATAAGAATTTATTCGGAAAAACACGCATAAGAACAAAAGGCAATAAAGACCCGAGTAACAAGTAACAATGAAATATTACTAACAAGAAGCTATGAATATGATCATATATGATATCATATCAATATGTATGATTCTGGAATAAGTCAATAAAATTATTTAAACCATTATACAGGATCTTTGGACACGTACAAAGCAAATCGGACCTAAGGTAAGGGAAAATATCACAATCTCATTTTTATCCGAGATTGTTTTTACTTTGGCATTTACTGGGGTGTATTTTATCATCCACATCCATGTTCCATAAATATGTAATATTGTTTCCATACACTTACAATAGTTTAAATCCAATTTTACCCTTCGGTGAATTTTTAGTAAAGAATATGAAAGGAATCTTTTGTCGTTTTTTCGTACGAGGTACTTTTTGACTTTTCCGATAAAAGTACGAAAAAGGTTTTTTTAACTTATACGACATGAATGGATTTCTAAAACATTATTTCCAAGAAGCTTCCTTTACAAGTATTCAAGTTTATTTTTAATCAACTTCTTTTAGTTTACAATTTTATGACATGTTAAGAAAGGAAAAGTGTTTTTGAAGTAGAAAGGATATTTTCCTCAAGAATGAAGTTCAAGTATTTTATCAAAATTATTTTCCATCTAAGATAATAAAAGGGTTCTATTTTTATCCCTATTATTACATGGATTTGATTATGCTGTGATGGAAATATTTTTATGAATTCCTTTATCTTATATGAATTGTTTTATGATGTCATGTTGTTTAAGAATCTCATTTTTATTACATGGGTTACGCTATGATGTATGGTTTAGGATTATGTGGAACACATAAGAAAGGATTGATTATAAGATGGGTGGGACCTATATCTCCCTCCAATGCATTGGGTAAATATTTTATATCTCATGAGATAGACATGGCTGGAACGGTAGGTTATACCGGTTCAGTGAAACAGGACTGGAACGAGGGTGACTCGGTTCAGAAAGGGACTTTGTCCACTAAGATAGTCTTGGCAATGAGTCGTGACTAACAAGAAATGATTTTCCATGATTATGTGTGCATGCCAAAAAGTTTCAAGTTTCATGTTATGATTATGGGGATCTCATTTTCACTTCTATGATTTGTTCCATGTTAAGATATTATGATCTCTTTTGCAGGTTATGATTTTCAAAAAGATATGATATGATTTTTATTTCCTTTATTTGCCCTTGCTGAGCATTTGAGCTCACCCATTTATGTTTTCTTTTCCCCAGGTCAGGAAGATGGATATTAAGTAGAATATACTAAAAGGGACCCTAGATATGATGAAATAAATGGGAGACACTATAGAAGATTTATGAACCAGTTGTTTATGTTTCCCGGTTTCTAAAGACACTATACCTATACGGTCCTTTGTGGTTTTGTCGTATGTTGTAATAAGTGTGCTTCAATTTTGAAGTATTAACAATGTATGTAAAGTATGGGTCTTTATAGTTGGTATCAGAGGAAAGGTATAGTCAACCTTTGGAAACTAGGATGTGAAAATCTTAGTAAGATCCCTAAGGATAAGTCTAAGCATAGAACACAATCTTAGTGTTTTAGAAATGGCCATGAATAACCTAGGATAAGACCTTAAGCATGAAAATTTTATCCTTGATTATGTGATTTTCCTATTATAATTAGTGTTGCTCACACTATTCTTCTTGGTTTTAGTCAATGGCTGGAACACGAAGGAACCGTGTTAATGCGGAATGTGATGGGCAATGCAATGATTGTCCCCCTGAGCAACCAAACGATATGGGAGCTGGAATGAAAAATCTTGTAGCCATGCACACACAACTTTCGCAAGCTATGAATCATACAGGACTTCCAAACGAGCAAAGGAAGGAGCAACATTCTATTGAATCCTTCATGAGGCAGCATCCGCCTTCTTTCAGTGGGTCTACTGATCCATTAGTTGCTGAACAATGGATTAGTACTACTGAAAAGATATTTTCAGTTCTTCAATGTTCTGAACATGATAAAGTCATCCTAGCAGTGTATCGTTTAGAAGGAGATCCTGATCAATGGTGGAATCTTATTAAGAATACGAGGCAAAGGGATGAAATTGAGTCTATGGAATGGGACGAGTTCAAGAACTTATTTTTTAATAAGTACTTCCCTCATATTCTCCGAACAAATATGGAGAAAGAGTTTCTTGAACTGAAGCAAAGGGATGTTGAATCTGTTGGTACCTATGAAGCAAATTTTACAAGACTTGCAAGGTACGCTTCTGGTATTATTATCCAACCTGAGAGTAAGATCGATCGATTCTTTAGTGGCTTAAAACCAAGTCTTTGAAGGGCGTTAGCCATAAGGGACTTCAATAGCTATGAGGAAATCGTTCGATGTGCTCTCAAAGTCGAGATGGATATTGGAGTAACCCATCAGTCACATGGGTTTGATAAGAAGAGGAAGATGGAATTCTAAGGAAAATCTAAAGAGCACACTGAAAAGAAGATGAACTTTCCCTTATGCTCAAAGTGTGGAAAGAAACATGGAGGGAGTTGTCTTAAAGGGACAAGTAAATTTTTTAAATGTGGAAAGGAAGGTCATCGGTAATTTGAATGCCGCGATAATGGGAAGAAGATGTCTAATGATGCAAACAAAGGAAGGGATACACAGAATGAACCTACTACACTTCAATGTTTCAAGTGCAAGGAGATGGGGCATTATGCCAATCAATGCCCAAATCCAAGGGTTGATGATGATGGTCGACGTCAACAAAATCTTAAGGCTAAAGATAAAGGAAAGTCACATGCAATTTCTATCAGCGATGTGGAGTACGATAATGAAGTGGTGAAAGGTACACTTACCATCCACTCTAAAGTAGCAAATGTTTTATTTGATTCTGGATCCACCCACTCTTTTATTTCTGAAAAATTTTCTAAGGGTATCACCGTACCACCTCAACAATTAGATGTTGAGTTATCTGTGACAACACCTAATGGCACAACAGTCGCATCAAAAGTTTATAATTCTTCTCTGATCGAAGTTTTTGGGAATGTGCTTCCTGCAAATCTTGTGATCCTTCCTTTAGTGGAATTTGATGTGATTCTTGGCATGGATTGGCTTTCTCTACATGGATATCATATCAATTGCCAAAGAAGGGAAGTCACATTTCATATTCCAGATCAATCTACGATCGTCTATCGATGCAAGGATGAATATAACCTTCCAGTGGAAATTCCTTCCATCTTATGGGTGTTGATTCCACTAAATGAAGGTTATTTATCTCAAATGGTTGGTGAGAAACTTTCGATTACGAATATGACCATCGTACGGGAGTTTTATGATGTCTTTCCGGAGGAATTACCGGGTCTTCCACCAAATCGTGAAGTTGAGTTTTCAATAGAACTCGTACCGGGTGCTTTGCCTATTTCAAAGACACCTTATAGAATGGCCCCAATTGAGTTGCAGGAATTTAATAAGCAACTCCAAGAGAATCTGGATAAGGGATTCATACGCCCTAGTGTGTCACCTTGGGGAGAACCTGTTCTATTTGTTAAGAAGAAAGATGGATCAATGAGACTCTGCATTGATTATCGAGAACTTAACAAGATCACTATCAAGAACAAATATCCTCTCCCATGCATTGATGACTTATTTGACCAACTACGCGGAGCTCTATACTTTTCCAAGATTGATCTTCGTTCAGGGTATCATCAATTAAGGGTAAAAAGGGAGGATATACCAAAGACGGCTTTCCGTACAAGGTATGGACACTATGAATTTATAGTGATGTCGTTTGGTCTTACTAATGCCCCTGCTATCTTCATGGATCTAATGAATAGAGTTTTTAGAGACTATCTTGATCAATTTGTGGAAGTCTTTATAGACGATATTCTTGTCTATTCAAAGAGCAAGGAAGAGCATGAAGATCACTTGAGAATTATATTGAAGACCCTGAGAAAGGATAAGCTTTATTCCAAATTTACCAAGTGTGAATTTTGGCTTCAAAAAGTTGCATTTATGGGTCATATAATCTCAAAAGAGGGGATATCTGTGGATCCATCAAAAACAGAGGTTATCGAAAGATGGTCAAGACCAACAACAGTAACTGAGATCCGAAGTTTTCTTGGTTTGGATGGATATTATCGACGTTTTGTAAAGGATTTTTCACGATTATCTAATCCACTCACCAAGTTGACTTGGAAAGGAGTTAAGTTTGTCTAGACGGAAGAATGTGAAGAGAATTTCAAAGAGTTGAAAAGAAGGTTATCCAGTGCACCTGTGCTCACACTACCTTGTAGTGGAGAAAGGTTTGTGATATACAGTGATGCATCCAAGAAGGGATTGGGGTGTGTTCTTATGCAAAATGATATGGTGATAGCTTATGCCTCACGACAGTTGAAAATCCATGAGCAAAATTACCCAACACATGATTTGGAGTTGGCTGTGGTAATCTTTGCATTAAAGATTTGGAGGCATTACCTTTATGGTGAATGGTGTGATATTTATACTGATCATAAAAGTTTAAAGTATATTTTCACACAAAAGGAGCTGAATATGCGTCAAAGAAGATGTTTGGAGCTGATTAAGGATTATGACTGCTCAATCCATTACCACCCTGGGAAAGCAAACAAGGTGGCAGATGCATTAAGTCGACAAGACCATGCTAGTTTATCCATGATGAGGATCAAAAAAGATCCAATATTTATGGATTTATAAAGGATGGATCTTGGAATTATAATGGAAGGGGAAAAATATTATCTTTCTCAAATGAATGTTCAACCATATATACATGTGAAGATTAAAGAGGCACAGAAAGAAGATGTAGAGTTACAAAAGAAGGTGAGAAATGTTCCTGAATTCAACCTTGATTGTGATGGGATAATAAAGTTCAGGAATCGGGTTTGTGTTCCTCCCATCCCCGAATTAAAGAAGGAGCTACTGGATGAGGCTCATAGTTCATCATTCTCTATTCATCCTGGAAGCACGAAGATGTATAGGGACCTGAAAGAGTACTTCTGGTGGGATGGCATGAAAAGAGATGTTGCTGAATATGTCTCTCGATGCTTGGTTTGTCAATAAGTTAAAGCTGAGAGACAAAAGCCTAAGGGGATTTTACAACCATTACCCATACCCGAATGGAAATGGGAAAACATCACTATGTACTTTGTCACATGACTTCCTAAAACATCCAAAGGCAATAATGCTATATGGTTCATAGTTGATCGTCTTACAAAGTCTGCACACTTCATTGCTATTAGAGAGGATTTCTCTCTAGATCACCTTGCTAGGATATATGTAAAGGAAGTGGTAAGATTGCATGGAGTACCACTTTCTATTATATCTGATCAAGATCCGAGATTTACCTCGAAGTTCTGGCGAAGTCTTCAGCATACTCTGGATACAGAGTTGAGTTTCAGCACTGCTTATCATCCCCAGACAGACTGTCAGTCTGAGAGAAAAATTCAAACCCTAGAAGATATTTTGAGAGCTTTCTCTATGGATTTCAAAGGAGGTTGGGATCAACACCTACCTTTGGTGGAATTTTCTTATAATAATATCTTTCACTCCAGTATTTAGATGGCTCCTAATGAATCTCTCTATGGAAAGAAATGCAGGACTCCAACTAGCTGGGATGAAGTTGGGGAAAGAAAGCTATTAGGACCTGATCTCGTTGATGAAATGGCAGAAAAGCTCAGATCTATTCAACAACACATAAGAGAAGCTCAGAGTCGACAGAAAAGTTATGCCGACAACCGAAGAAAAGACCTAGAGTTTGAAGTGGGCGATAAAGTGTTCTTATGAATATCTCCCTGGAAGAGGGTTATGAGATTTGGAAAGAAGGGGAAGTTGAGCCCTAGATATATCAGTCCTTTCGAAATACTGGATCGTGTTGGAAATGTGGCTTACCGATTGGCGCTTCCACCGAATCTCTCTCAAGTTCACGATGTGTTCCATGTATCTCTCCTGAGAAAGTACATACCAGATCCTTCACATTTACTCAGCTTAGAAGTTGTACCACTGGAGCAAGATCTTTATTATGAAGAACAGCCGATAGAGATTCTGGATCGTAGTGAAAAAGTCCTATGAAACAAGACCACTCGCTTGGTGAAAGTTTTATGGAGAAACCACCAACTTGAAGAAGCTACATGGGAGCTTGAGGATATGATGAGGGAGAAGTATCCTCATCTGTTTGTTACAAAGTGACGAATTTCGAGGGCGAAATTCTTTTTAAGGGGGGTAGAATGTAACACCAGAGACTTTTATGTTATATAAATCATCAAAGGAATCTTTTTCTACACAATACTTGCTTGGCTTGCTTTACACGCAATCGCGGCCTTCCTCGATAGCTTGAGTTGTACGCAATACCGAGTTTCACTAAACAATAATATGTTATTAAAACTAGCCATTATGAATAGTAATAACCACTTTTTGAAATTTTATAAATTTTATTTTTCAAAATGGACTTCATTTTTGGATTCGGAATACCGAAATTAGCCTAGGGTGAAATTTTGGTATTTTTCTGAAAACTTTCAATTTTTGATGAATAGTGAATCCACTAAGTGGTAGGTTAAAAACTGAATTTTGCATAAAACTTAATTTTACCACTTCTGTGAATGGAATTTCAAAAATCCGACAGACACGGTTGATATCAGTAAGTAAAATGTGGTTCAATGAGATAAAAATAATTTTTTTGGTGAATAGTAACTTTTTACTTTTTTTACCGCGGTTAATAGTAAATAGGGTAACTAAGGGTAAATATGATATTAATATTACCCTAACACATGTCCTAATTCTATTGGACAAGTGTAATTCGACCAAAAACAAACTTAGGAATAAAATATGACCATTTAGGCCCACATGGATTAGATTAGGACATTTATTATTAATTTATTTAAAGAAGGGTTAAAATAGTTAAAATCAAAGTTTAATAAGTAAATCATTTTTAATATGGGGTTATACATAAGATAAATTCAACTATAAATATTCATTAGAAAGATAAAAGTATTTCCTACATAATGGTATTTTATTTATAATTTTTAGACATTAAATAATTTAATTTATTTATGACACAATGATGATGCAGTAATTAACTTATTAATGAAATATTGACATAATTGGTGTTATAAACACAAAAATAAATGTAATTTGAGACTTTTTATGAATTACACTAATTTTCTAGGTTACTATGATATATTAGTGTTGATTTAATCAACTTTATTCGAACATATAATGCTGTTATGACTTTCACAAAAATCATATATCAAATAGTGTCAAAATTGACACAAAATAGTTTTTAAATAAAATATTATATTATTAATTGTTATTTTATTCTTAAAAATCTAAGGTTTGGCCAAAGGAATTAGATAAGGATATATATATTAATAATAAACAATTTGGGGTTCTTTTGGCATGTTATAGTAAGTGTATTAACCATATAGTGAAAGAAAACAAAAAGACATGGTAAAAGTTAAATTATTTAACTTAGAGTTAAATCTAATTGATAAGGTTAAAATAATACCCTAAACTTGTCTAAATCCTATTGGTTGATAGGATTGCGACCCATCCCCACTTTACCTTCGAAATAAGAACCTTTGGAACCATTATAAACCGATTTTGACTTTAATATAAAATAATATTTTGAGGTATTCCTAAGGTGCCCCTCTCCTCCTTTATAAAAGGGAACCTCCTCCCCCTCCTCCTCACACCAATTTGAGCACTCAAGCTCGGCCAACCCCTGCCATTTTCACCTCTCCACTTCCCTAGAATAATCCTAGAGGTCCTGTTATTCTTCAAAGACCAATCTTAGTTCCCTAAGTGGAGGATTCAAAGAAGCGTTCCAAAGAAGAGGTAATATCAATTACCGATCTTTTCAATTTCTTTCTTCTTAAACTTATTCTTATTTAGTTGTTTCATGATAAAGTAATAACATAAGTATTACTTAAATACTGATATGTTATTATAAATATGAAACAACCCTAATTCACCTTCTATCCATCCTACGGAAAAATGAAATCACCGCGCGTGCGTACGTACGGAATACCGTCTCCACGCCGTGGTGTAATCTATTTTCCACCACCACCTTACAAGGATGGGTATAATGGTGTAATGAGTAACTATTTATGATTATTATAAAGTAATATTGATACTGAAATAATATATATATACTCCAATACAATTCCACGATCATAGGAACGATATCATCACTCGTGTGTACGTACGGAATACCGTCTCCACGATGTGATGCGACTCGTTCTACATGATCATCATTACATAGTAATTATATAAATGAATTGAATGAATAAATATTATATATGTTACACTAATACCATTCTGGATATAATGTATCTATAACCTTAAAAGAAGAATAAGAATTTATTCGGAAAAACACGCATAAGAACAAAAGGCAATAAAGACCCGAGTAACAAGTAACAATGAAATATTACTAACAAGAAGCTATGAATATGATCATATATGATATCATATCAATATGTATGATTCTGGAATAAGTCAATAAAATTATTTAAACCATTATACAGGATCTTTGGACACGTACAAAGCAAATCGGACCTAAGGTAAGGGAAAATATCACAATCTCATTTTTATCCGAGATTGTTTTTACTTTGGCATTTACTGGGGTGTATTTTATCATCCACATCCATGTTCCATAAATATGTAATATTGTTTCCATACACTTACAATAGTTTAAATCCAATTTTACCCTTCGGTGAATTTTTAGTAAAGAATATGAAAGGAATCTTTTGTCGTTTTTTCGTACGAGGTACTTTTTGACTTTTCCGATAAAAGTACGAAAAAGGTTTTTTTAACTTATACGACATGAATGGATTTCTAAAACATTATTTCCAAGAAGCTTCCTTTACAAGTATTCAAGTTTATTTTTAATCAACTTCTTTTAGTTTACAATTTTATGACATGTTAAGAAAGGAAAAGTGTTTTTGAAGTAGAAAGGATATTTTCCTCAAGAATGAAGTTCAAGTATTTTATCAAAATTATTTTCCATCTAAGATAATAAAAGGGTTCTATTTTTATCCCTATTATTACATGGATTTGATTATGCTGTGATGGAAATATTTTTATGAATTCCTTTATCTTATATGAATTGTTTTATGATGTCATGTTGTTTAAGAATCTCATTTTTATTACATGGGTTACGCTATGATGTATGGTTTAGGATTATGTGGAACACATAAGAAAGGATTGATTATAAGATGGGTGGGACCTATATCTCCCTCCAATGCATTGGGTAAATATTTTATATCTCATGAGATAGACATGGCTGGAACGGTAGGTTATACCGGTTCAGTGAAACAGGACTGGAACGAGGGTGACTCGGTTCAGAAAGGGACTTTGTCCACTAAGATAGTCTTGGCAATGAGTCGTGACTAACAAGAAATGATTTTCCATGATTATGTGTGCATGCCACAAAGTTTCAAGTTTCATGTTATGATTATGGGGATCTCATTTTCACTTCTATGATTTGATTCATGTTTATATATTATGATCTCTTTTGCAGGTTATGATTTTCAAAAAGATATGATATGTTTTTTATTTCCTTTATTTGCCCTTGCTGAGCATTTGAGCTCACCCTTTTATGTTTTCTTTTCCCCAGGTCAGGAAGATGGATATTAAGTAGAATATGCTAAAAGGGACCCTAGATATTATGAAATAAATTTGAGACACTGTAGAAGATTTATCAACCAGTTGTTTATGTTTCCCAGTTTCTAAAGAAACTATACCTATACGGTCCTTTGTGGTTTTGTTGTATGTTGTAATAAGTGTGCTTCAATTTTGAAGTATTAACAATGTATGTAAAGTATGGGTCGTTATAATGATTCCTTTCTCATTCCTTAATTTTATTTTTCATGACATTATTGATGTATCTCATGTCCACATGTTAAATGTTTCCCATGTTTCCCTTACTGGGCTTTCTACTCACCCTTTTTGTTGATTTATGTCCCCAAGTTATGATGTAACATCCCAAGTAAATAATGAATAAAACATTTTAGTATTTACGAATTAAATATTAATTTTACTTTAAAGGGGTTGCTATGTTCGATAGCATACCCGATACGCAACAATGAGTTTCTTTGAAATCTTACGTTACACGCTAATAATATAATAATATTATATCAAATGGTAGTTAACACGTAGCCGTTGTACTGGCGGGAATGAATAAAAATAGCTAAAATACAAGTATATATGTTTGGTCAATGTTTCTACATTTATCCAATAAAAGATAAAAGATTAAAATAAGAAAGGAATTCAATTTTAAGCATAAATACTTTAATGTTCACTTAAAGGTTGCTTTATCGCCTTTTGTGGGCGAACCCTCTTTAAATATAGTTTTGGTCACTATTATATATTATTTTGGACCAAATAAAATCCTTCTTTATAATTGGGACATCAAAATTTACTTTGTGTATGTTTTTTTTATTTTTTCGATAAAATACATTTTTTATGAATAAGTGGAAAATGTTGTATTTTAATTCAAAAACTTTTTTAATATAATTTATTTATGTGATTAGATTATATTTTGAATTTGTTTTAAAGTAAAACCATAAAATATTTTTACCATTTAATCCATTAGTGGTCATCGGAATTAATTTTACTTCGTAATTGGACTTAAACTGGTGTCAATCTTTTGATACTTATTGTTTCATAAAAACACGCTATTTGTTTTGACAGCGGGAATTAATTATTAAATTAATTAATGAAACTTTTATGTTTTAAATTTTGTAAAATGGACTTCATTTTTGAATTCGGAATATCAAATATATCTTAGGGTTATTTTTTGGTATTTTTCTGAAAAACATCAATTTTTTATGAATAGTGAAACCGCGAAGTGGTGGTTACAAAATTTGATTTTTCCATTAAATGGGACTTTACCACTTCTGTGATTTGAATTTCAAAAATCCAATTTAAGTGATTTTAATTATTAAGCAAAATGTGGTTCAATGGGATGAAAATAATTTTTGATGAAAAGTAACTTTTTAGTTTTATTAATCGCGATTAGAGGTAATTAGTGTGATTTAAGGTAAAATGATGTTAATATAATATGGGAACACCATGGCACTTGTCCTACACCTATTGGGTGAGTCATGGCCGACCAATACAACCCATGGGTCGATTTAAGGGACCCCATGGAGACACATGGGTGGGATAATGACTTTAAATCCTTTTATTTAAAGTAAAGGTGAAAATGAAACAAACATAAATTGTTTTACTAAAACAATTTTTAGAAGGGGTTATACTAATCAGATTTTTGACTATAAATAATATTTGGAAAGATAAATAGATTTCCTACATCATGATATTTTTTTTATAATTTTTAGAAATTAAATAAATTAATTTAATTATGACATCTTGATGATGCATCGATGACCTCATTAATGAACAGTTTAAAATAAAATGAAAAGATAATATAAAATATAATACCTACACTTGTCCAAAAACTATTGGATGGGTATATTTAGAAGCCTTATCATCTTAGATTCGAATTATTTCAATGTGGGATCTTAAAAATTCGAAACACTTTTGAAAATAAAATAATAGTTTCTTGATTTCCAAAAGTGCCCTCCTCTCCTCTTATAAAAGGCCCCCACCTCTACCTCATTTCCTATACTCCTCAAGCCTTTGGCTCGGACATACCCTGCCCATTTGCTCTCTCCTCATTCCTCTCCTCATCCTAGAGGATTTCCTTTGGGCATAATCCTTTCCAAGGAATCCTTTAGGCTCAAATCAAAAGCAGTTACACTTTTAAAGGTATTTATTTCTCTCATGTTCATTTGTTTTATTTTGCTTCTCAAACCCCCTAAACTCTTTTTATTTATTTCTTTTGTAACAACACCAGTATCTTCAATATACTAGGATTTTGTTATAAGATTTATTCGAGCTAAAATCTTACACAACTACATCTAATGGTTAATGAACATACAGTTTCTGTGGATGGCGAAATTCTGCCTCCCGAAATGATGACTGTACAATACTCATTCAACACCTTAAAAGGTGGCCATTATGATGTCACTATTTTTATATATGATATATAATATGTTTATTCATTCTTTAAGCTTCTTTATTTTTCATTTATGGCATACCATTACAGTTTCCATTATGGGTAAACATGATATCTTCATTTTAGGAAGTGCGGACTATCGCCCCTAAAAGTGATTTGATTCGTTAATACCATATGTGGGATGTGTAAAGGATAAAGTTAATGATATTATATATTTTATTATACTTGAATTATAATATACCCTTATATCATTATGATTTCATTCCATAAAATACGAAATAGAAATGGAAGTAGCGTTCATGCGTACGTACGGCTTACCGTCTCCATGAAAGGTGCATTTCATTTCTTACCTCTAAATGTGATGTAATATTATAAATACATATATATTCTGAATATATATGATATATATGTTATCCAAATAATGAATATATTTCTGGATATAACGAACCTTTAACCAAATGATCAACATGTATGTGTAAGAAGTCTATTTTTTACATAAGAACCAAATACCGACAAAATGAACAATACTAACTTAAATGATTACATGATGTTCATAACATGGTATAAAAAGAATAATGAACTTGAAAAAGGTTCTTAAGCAAGTAGAGATTAACTCAAGTATATTATTCAGGTAATTAAAGAACGGTCGGGTCAAGTCGGATACAAGGTACGGGACTTCGTCTCAATCTCCTTTCATTGAAGCATTATTTGTTTTATACACGACCTTCTTTTATACAGTGTATAAATCTCTTTGACTTTTACATTTATACAAAAGGAATATTTTTATACGAATTGTTTTACAAAACGACAAATGGGAATGTTTTTATCGTTCGTATGCAGCGACAACGACTTCTCCACCGCCGTAACCATTATTTGTGTTTCGGCTTCCTCTATAAGCCATAACTTATTTTTGAATGAAAGATAAATACCAAGTTTTACTTTTCTTTTATTTTGGTATTGAAAATGGTTTTTCTAATGTTTTGATTATATCAATGTGTTTTGATATCTTGTGATTGTGATGTGAATATGTTATGTTTCCTTTATGCATGTTTTATGTGATATGATTATATTATGGTTCTTGGGCATTGTTTATGAAGACGGGTTGTTCCGTGATAAACTAAGGGCTGGTGAGCCCGTTATAGCTCTCCAATGCATTGGGTAACACTAAGGAGTTAAACTTTGAGTTTTCTCCGAAGATATTTAAGGGAATAATGTGATAGGTATTCCAAAAGTAACCAAGCAGGTTACTCCCTACGCAAGAATGTTATGAATGCCCCAAGTTACCTTTATGTCGTATGTTTTCTATGAGTTATTCATAAAACTTATGATTTCATGAGGTATGTTAAAGTGATTGTGTTTTATGAGTAAAGTATGTTTTCATACATGGACTAATGTTTTCATTTTGCACTTTTATATCCCTTACTGAGCTTTTTATGCTCATCCCATGTTTTTGAAATGTTTTTCACAGGTCAAGGGAAAGGTACGTGGTGTGTTGATTGTGTCAAAGAAGTGTCAAGAAAGAATAGATGTTTTTTTGGAAGTGTTTCCGATGTTGGGAATTTAATACTATCTTTTATGTAACCACCTTTCTTAAGAGTGGGATGTAATGCATGATTTATGATCTAATTCTCTAAAACTCTAAATCTGAAAAGATTCTCCATGTGTATTCTTGAAATGTCTCAAGATTAAGTCATATTTAAGGCTGGGTCCTTATAGTTGGTATCAAAGGTCGGTTTAGACAACATTAGGAGTTAGAAATGTTTTCTTCCAAAATTAATTTATGGTATGATCGAAATGATATAGCATTTATAGATTACCATGTTGCTTCGCCTAAGATATTTCTGTGTTCAGAATGGTTTTCCGTAGAGGAAACAAGGAATCAATGTTGGGACGACATCAGGAGGAAGACAACCTTCTGAATCAACATCCTGAGACAGTTGGAATTGGAACTGAACAGTTTGTTGCAGTAATGGCGCAGTTGACTCAAGCGATAAATGGTGTTGGTATCCATGCACGATATCATCCAGATCAACCGCAGAGGAACATGTCAGTGGTGGAACATTTCATGAGGCAACATCCTCCATCATTCAGAGGATCATCTGACCCTGTTCTAGCTGAAGGGTGGATTAAAGCACTGAAGAAGATTTTCGATATCATGGGGTGTTCAGACAATCAAAAGGTTAGTCTTGCTATTTACCGTTTGGAGGGTGAGGCAGATCAGTGGTGTTTGATGATTAGAAATATCATGGACGCTAATGACATTGATGCTCTCGACTGGGATGATTTCAAAGGTATGTTTCTTGAGAAATATTTTCCTAAGGCTGTTCGACTTAGGATGGAAAAACAATTCTTGGAATTGAGGCTAGAGGAAGACTCAGTGGCTGCCTATGAACAAAGGTTCACTCGTTTGGAAAGGTATGCTCTAAACTTTATTCGAGACATTGATAGTAAAATCAATCGTTTTTACTCAGGATTAAAGCCAAAATATCGAAGGGCGTTAGCTTCTCGTGAGTTCAAAAGCTATGAAAAGCTTGTTCGATGTGCTGAGAAGGTGGAAATGGAGTTTTCCGATGATCAAGTGTTCTATAACAACCAACAGAAGAAGAGACCGAGGTGGAAGGAGAAATGGAAGAACTCTTCAAAAAGGTCTGATGGTAAGAAGACTACGTTCCCAGTTTGTGGTAAGTGTGGTAGAAGGCATCCTGGGGAATGTCTATTGAATTCTGGAAAGTGCTACTGATGTGGTAAGATGGGACATAAGGCTCAGGACTACACTGAAAAGAATCAAGGTGATGGTAAGGCTAAATTTGATTTACAGTTAGTGAAATGTTTCAAGTGCAATGAGATGGGTCACTATGCAAATGAGTGTTCGACAAAGAGCTCGAGTGATGAGAAGCAGTTTGACTACAAGCAGAAAGGGGTGGTGAAATCCTTTGCAACTACTTCAGCGGATGTTGGGCCATCAACTGAAGTGGTATCAGGTACTTTGTTTGTTTTTTTCATATTATGCCCGTGTGTTGTTTGATTCAGGGTCTACACATTCGTTCATATCTGAAAACTTTTCTAGTAAATTGGGAATACCATATCAATAAATGACTCCTGAACTAGTGGTAAAAACACCTGGGGGAAATGTAGAGGCAAAAAGAATATATAAGAATCTTTCTATACTTATCCGTGGAAAGAACCTACTTGAAAACCTTATTGTTTTACCTCTAGTAGAGTTTGATGTTATCCTGGGTATGGATTGGCTCTCTGTTTACCATGCTAAGATTGACTGTAGAGCTAAAAAAGTTTCTTTTCAGAAAGGCTTTCAGTTTGTGTACAAGAATAAACCCTTAATGTTGATAACATATCAAGAGGCAGAGAAACTTGTAAAAGGTGGAAATGAATGTTACCTTGCGCATATTGTTGAAAACAAAGGAACTGTTCAGATTAATGATGTGCCAGTGGTAAATGAGTACCCAGAAGTTTTTCCTGAGGAGTTGTCTGGAATAATACCTGATCGGGAAGTTGAATTTACTATTGACTTAGTTCCTAATGCTAATCCAATTTCAAAACCCCCTTATCGAATGGCTCAAATTGAACATTTAGAGTTGAAGGAGCAATTGCAAGATTTATTAGAGAAAGGTTTCATTCGACCTAGCACTTCACCATGGGGTGCTCCTGTCTTATTTGTTAAAAAGAAAGATGGTTCAATGAGACTTTGCATTGATTATAGATCCTTGAATAATATTACTGTTAAGAACAAATATCCTTTGCCTCATATCGATGATTTGTTTGATCAGCTCCAGGGAGGTCAGTATTTTTCGAAGATTGACTTGAGGTCGGGGTACCATCAGTTGAATGTAAAAGAAGAAGACGTTCCGAAGACTATTTTTCATACTAGATATGGTCATTATGAATTTTTAGTTAATCCTTTTGGGATAACCAATGCACCTAATGTATTCATGGACCTTATTAATATAATTTTCCAAGAGTTCTTGGATAAGTTTGTGATTTGTTTTCAGGAATTGAAAAGAAGAATGGTGAATGCTCCAGTTTTGGTACTACCTTCTGGGAATAGTGAGTTTTATATCTACAGTGATGCTTCGTTGAAGGGACTTGGTTGCGTCCTAATGCAGAATGATCAGGAAATTGGTTATGCTTCACGTCAGTTGAAAACTCATGAGGTAAATTACCCTACACATGATTTGGAATTAGCTGCTGTTGTTTTTGCTTTATAAATTTGGAGGCATCATTTGTATGGAGTAAAGTGTGAAATATATATTGATCACAAAAGTCTAAAGTATATATTCACTATGAAAGAATTGAACATGATATAGAAGAGATGGTTGGAATTAATCAAGGATTATGATTGGACGATTCATTACCATCCGAGAAAAGTAAATAAAGTGGCTGATGCTCTGAGTCGAAAAGGTAATGCTTCATTAACCATGTTGCATCTGGAATGTGATCCTTTGGTTAAGGATTTGATGAAATTTGGCATAGAAGTTGTTGGTGCAGGGAATTCATCTGTTTTGTGTCAGTTGTCAGTGAGATCATCTCTATCAGACAGAATAAAGCAAGCACAGAAAGAAGACAGTGAGTTGCAGAAAAAGGTAGAGCTGGTTCAGAAGGGTATGTTTCCTGAATTCAACCTTGATAATGATTGTGTTTTGAGATTTGGGAAGAGATTGTGTGTACCTTGTGATTCACAGTTGATGGAAGAGTTGTTAAGTGAAGCTCATAGTTCTCTGTTTTCAGTTCATCCTGGCAGTACTAAGATGTACAGAGATCTTCGAGAGTATTACTGGTGGGATGGAATGAAAAGAGATATTGCTGGTTTTACTGTGAAGTGTCTGACTTTTCAACAGGTTAAAGTAGAGCGACAGTTACTGAAGGGGATGCTACAGCCTTTACCAGTGCCAGAGTGGAAATGGGATAATATATCCATGGAGTTCGTTGTTGGATTGCCGAAGACACCTAGTGGTAATAATGCAATCTGGATTATTATTGATCGCTTGACTAAGTCTGCTCATTTCCTTGCTATACGAGATACTTTTTCCCTAGATCAACTTTCTCATTTGTATCTTAAAGAGATATTCAGGTTACATGGAGTTCCCCTATCCATTGTATCTGATCGTGATCCAAGGTTTACTTCTAACTTTTGGAAAGGCCTTCAAAAGTCATTGGGTACTGAATTAAATTTTAGTACAACTTTTCATCCTCAATCAGATAGGCAATCATAATGAAAGATTCAGACTTTGGAGGATATGCTACGTGCTTGTTCGATGGATTATCAGGGAAGTTGGTACCAACATCTTTCTTTGGTTGAGTTTTCTTATAATAACAGTTTTCATTCTAGAATACATATGGCACCATTTGAGGCATTATATGGGATGCGGTGTCGAACTCCAGCTTTTTGGGATGAAGTGGGAGAAAGTAATTTGATGGGACCAGAATTAGTAGAAGAGTTGGCAGCAAAAGTTCAGCTGATACAAAGACACATGAGAACAGCTCAGAGCAGGCAGAAACGTTATGCTGACAACAGGAGGAAGGATCTCTCTTTTGAGGTAGGTGATCATGTTTTTCTCAAAGTTTCTCCATGGAAAAGTGTTATGCGATTTGGTAAGAAAGGAATGCTAAGTCCAAGTTTCATTGGACTGTACGAAATTCTGGAGAGAGTTGGATCAGTTGCATACAGAGTGGATTTGCCTCCGAGTTTATCTCAGGTACACAATGTTTTTCATGTTTCAATGTTAAGGAAGTACATGCCAGATCCATCTCATGTTTTGAGTCCGAAGGTAGTTCAGCTAGAAGAGAATCTATCTTACGAGGAACAAACGGTCTAGATTCTTGACCACAGGGAGCAGGTATTGCGGAATAAGGTGATTCATCAGGTAAAGGTTTTGTTGAAAAACCACATGATTGAAGAGGCAACATGGGAATCTGAAAATTCTATGAGGGATAAATACCCCCACTTATTTGATAAGTGAATAAAATTGCGAGGACGCAATTCCCAAAAGGGGGGAAGGATGTAACATCCCAGGTAAATAATGAATAAAACATTTTAGTATTTACGAATTAAATATTAATTTTACTTTAAAGGGGTTGCTATGTTCGATAACATACCCGATACGCAACAATGAGTTTCTTTGAAATCTTACGTTACACGCTAATAATATAATAATATTATTTCAAATGGTAGTTAACACGTAGCCGTTGTACTGGCGGAAATGAATAAAAATAGCTAAAATACAAGTATATATGTTTGTTCAATGTTTCTACATTTATCCAATAAAAGATAAAAGCTTAAAATAAGAAAGGAATTCAATTTTAAGCATAAACACTTTAATGTTCACTAAAAGGTTGATTTATCGCCTTTTGAGGGAGAACCCTCTTTAAATATAGTTTTGGTCACTCTTATACATTATTTTGGACCAAATAAAATCCTTCTTTATAATTGGGACATCAAAATTTACTTTGTGTATGTTTTTGTTATTTTTTCGATAAAATACATATTTTATGAATAAGTGGAAATGTTGTATTTTAATTCAAAACCTTTTTTAATTTTATTAATTTATATGATTAGATTATCTTTTGAATTGGTTTTAAAGTGAAACCATAAAATAGTTTTACCATTTAATCCAATAGTGGTCATTGGAATTAATTTTACTTTGAAATTGGACTTAAACTGGTGTCAATCTTTTGATACTTATTGTTTCATAAAAACACGCTATTTGTTTTGACAGCGGGAATTAATTATTAAATTAATTAATGCAACTTGTATGTTTTGAATTTTGTAAAATGGACTTCATTTTTGAATTCGGAATATCAAATATATCTTAGGGTGAATTTTTGGTATTTTTTTGAAAAACATCAATTTTTTATGAATAGTGAAACCGCGAAGTGGTGGTTACAAAATTTGATTTTTCATTTAAATGGGACTTTACCACTTCTGTGATTTGAATTTCAAAAATCCAATTTAAATGATTTTCATTATTAAGTAAAATGTTGTTCAATGGGATGAAAATAATTTTTGATGAAAAGTAACTTTTTAGTTTTATTAATCGCGATTAGAGGTAATTAGTGTGATTTAAGGTAAAAATGATGTTAATATAATATGGGAATACCATGACACTTGTCCTACACCTATTGGGTGATTCATTGCCGACCAATACAACCCATGGGTCGATTTAGGGGACCCCATGGAGCCACTTGGGTGGGATAATGACTTTAAAGCCTTTTATTTAAAGTAAAGGTGAAAATGACACTAACATAAATTGTTTTACTAAACCAATTTTTAGAAGGGGTTATACTAATCAGATTTTTGACTATAAATACTCTTTGTAAATATAAAAAGATTTCATACATCATGATTTTTTTGTTATAATTTTTAGACATTAAATAAATTAATTTAATTATGACATCATGATGATGCATCGATGACCTCATTAATGAACGGTTTAAAATAAAATGAAAAGATAATATAAAATATAATACCTACACTTGTCCAAAAACTATTGGATGGGTATATTTCTAAGACTTATCATCTTATATTCTAATTCTTTCAATGTGTGACCTTAAAAATTCGAAACACTTTTGAAAATAAAATAATAGTTTCTTGATTTCCAAAAGTTCCCTCCTCTCCTTTTATAAAAGGCCCCCACCTCTACCTCATTTCCTACACTACTCAAGCCATTGGCTCATCAATACCCTACCCATTTTCTCTCTCCTCATTCCTCTCCTCATCTTATAGGATTCCCTTTGGGCAGAATCCTTTCCATGGAATCCTTTAGGCTCAAATAAAAAGGAGTTACACTTTTAAAGGTAATTCTTTCTCTCATGTTCATTTGTTTTATTTTTCTTCTCCAACCCCCTAAACTCTTTTTATTTATTTCTTTTGTTACAACACCAGTATCTTCAATATACTAGGATGTTGTTATAACATGTATTTGAGCTACACTCTCACACAACTACATCTAATGTTTAATGAACATACGGTTTCCGTGGATGGCGAAATTCGGCCTCCCGAAACGATGATTGTTCAATACTCATTAAACACCTTAAAAGGTGGCCATTATGATGTAACAATTTTTATATATGATATATAATATGTTTATTCATTTTTTATGCTTCTGTATTTTTCATTTATGGCATACCATTATGGTTTCCATTATGGGTAAACACGATATCTTCATTTTAGGAAGTGCGGACTATCGCCCCCTAAAAGTGATTTGATTCGTTAATACCATATGTGGGATGTGTAAAGGATAAAGTTAATGATATTATATATGTTATTATACTGGACTTATAATATACCATTTTATAATTATTATTCCATTCCATAAAATACGAAATAGAAATGGAAGTAGCGTTCATGCGTACGTACGTCTTACCGTCTCCATGAACGATGCATTTCATTTCTTACCTCTAAGTGTGATGTAATATTATAAATACATATATATTCTGAATATATATGATATATATGTTATCCAAATCATTAATATATTTCTGGATATAACGAACCTTTAACCAAATGATCAACATGTAAGTGTAAGAAGTCTATTTTTGACATAAGAACCAAATACCGACAAAATGAAAAATATTAACTTAAATGATTACATGATGTTCATAACATGGTATAAAAAGAATAATGAACTTGAAAAAAGGTTCTTAAGCAAGTAGAGATTAACTCAACTATATTATTCAGGACATTAAAGAACGGTCGGGTCAAGTCGGATACAAGGTACGGGACTTCGTCTCAATCTCCTTTCATTGAGGCATTATTTGTTTTATACATGACCTTCTTTTATATGGTGTATAAACCTCTTTGACTTTTACATTTATACAAAAAGAATCTTTTTATACGAAGTGTTTTACAAAATGACAAATGGGAATGTTTTTATCGTTCGTATACGGCGACAACGACTTCTCCGCCGCCATAACCATTATTTGAGTTTTGGCTTCCTCTATAAGCCATAACTTATTTTTGAATGAAAGATAAATACCAAGTTTTACTTTTTTTAATTTTGGTATTGAAAATGGTTTTTCTAATGTTTTGATTATATCAATGTGTTTTGATATCTTGTGATTGTGATGTGGAAATGTTATGTTTTCTTTATGCATGTTTTATGTGATACAATTATATTATGGTTCTTGGGCATTGTTTATGAAGATGGGTGGTTCCATGATAAACTAAGTGCGGGTGAGCCCGTTATAGCTATCCAATGCATTGGGTAACATGAAGGAGTTAAATGTTGAGGTTTCTCCGAAGAGATTTAAGAGAATAATGTGATAGGTATTCCAAAAGTAACCAAGAGGGTTACTCCCTACACAAGAATGTTATGAATGCCCCAAGTTACCTTTCTGTCGTATGTTTTTATGAGTTATTAATAAAACTTATGATTTCATGAGGTATGTTAAAGTGATTGTGTTTTATGAGTAAAGTAAGTTTTCATACATGGACTAATGTTTTCATTTTGTACTTTTATATCCCTTACTGAGCTTTTTATGCTCATCCCAAGTTTTTGAAATGTTTTTCACAGGTCAAGGGAAAGGTACGTGGTGTGTTGATTGTGTCAAAGAAGTGTCAAGAAAGAATAAATGTTTTTTTGGAAGTTTTTCTGATGTTGGGAATTTAATACTATCTTTTATGTAACCACCTTGCTTAAGAGTGGGATGTAATGCATGATTTATGATCTAATTCTCTAAAACTCTAAATCTGAAAAGATTCTCCATGTGTATTCTTGAAATATATCAAGATTAAGTCATGTTTAAGGTTGGGTCCTTATATATGAGATGCAGTAATGAACCTAGGATGAACATAAGGAGAAGCCTTTAAATTGTTTAAGAAGAATGTTTTATATTTTCTGATGTGCACTATGATGCATTTGTTGTCAATAAGGTATGATATTGTCAATGAGAAGTCAAGAATTGAATTAATGACAAGGAGAGTCAATATGTTAATGAAAAAGGATGTGATGGTGATGTAGATCAATGAAGAATGGACATGGTACTTAGAGGCATGTCACTTAGGAGATTCACTATGTGACATTAGAAGTTATCGTTGAAAACATTCTTCATTATCAAATCAGACTATTGTTGAGCTGATCTTAAGTTCAGAGTACTTGTATCAAGAGGATACAATATCACAACAATGTTTTAAGTCCATGCTTTTTCGTCACAGTGCATGAGGATTTGAAGGAGATCCATCCACAATGCGTAAGTGGATAAAGTGGTTTAATAAAAACCATGCAGTATCTCTTAGTTCATGATAATTTGAAGTTGATCCAACTTGATCTCTAATTAGATCAATGGAGAATGTTGAAGAATTGCTTGATTCAGGAGAATCGGTTGAAGATGAACCTTCTACAATTCCCTCCTAAGTTGTGAAATGTTGTAAAGTTCTTGAGAATATGAAGAGGAGATGGGAAAATGTTATAAAGAAGAAGATGAGGAATGTTGATGGAATTCTTAAGAATAAGGAGATGAGGAGAAGAGAAGTGTCTTGGCATTTGATGTTGGGTTACTTAGTTTTTATACAATGTATTTCCTATTCTACTTAGTAAAAAATAATTCCAACCTCAAGGAACAACCTTAAGGGTTTGACCCAAGGATCTTGTAGGACTCAAGGTCACCACGCCCATGGGGATCCCATGGGGCCAGCCCAAGAGGAGGTTGGGGCCATGTATAATCCATGGGCCACGCAGGAGTGTCAAGGCCTGCGCAGCATGGGCGCAGGAGCGCGCCCATGACAAGCATAGTGGGCGCCAGTGGCGCGCCCGAGAGGTAGAAGGTGGGCGCAGAGCGCGCCCATAGAAGAACATGGGGCGGGGCGGCACCGTGAAGGGATAGAATTCAATTGAGCCGGTACAGGGAGCACGAGTTTGATAAACCATGGAAAAACCGGGAGCCGTTTCGATATGGAATGCACATTTTTGCCGCGGAGAAAATCGTGGCTGCCCATCTGATCTCATGGATGTTCTCCACCGCTCATCACATCTCACGCGCCGCATTCTAATCACAGCCGTTGGAGGTCATTTGTTCACCGCCTCCGACGGTCTGGCGTTCGTCTCCTTCCTCGAGCTCAGCTGAGGCACCCACGACGCTGTCGCTGAACTAGTGGCCCTCCGAGCACCAGATTTCGAGTTCCCGACCACCTCTGATGAATCTGATTTCTCCAATGTGATCGTATGGCCATAACGAACCCATTCATGCATGAAACTACACATGAATTCCAAGAGATGGAAATTTTTAAGAATTCCGAGGCAAACTAATTTGCCAAGGCTTCGGGTGTTCATGTTATGCATGGGATGGGCATAAATGCAGGCCATGCACACGTTCAAAGCATGCACGTGTAGTAGAAAAATAATGAAGAAAGAACCCTCGTGAAACAGAGGAAAAAATCAAGATTTGGAAAAATCTTGATATCCTGAAATATTCGGGAGATCAAGTCATATCTCCGTGGAAGATCTGAGGTTTCTCTGCCTATAAAAAGAGAGGTCTCGAGCACGTTTATGCTTGCTGATCCTTTGATGAAAATCTGACGAACCGCGAAGCACTTGCCTCGCGAAGTTGAAGCCACCGCGTAAGGTACTTGCGTGGATGAAGGTTCCAGAGCCACCCGGGGCTCTAAAGGAGGTCCATGCCCGTGTACTCACGTGGAAGAAGTATCCCTCCCTGCACGCGAACTTGTGCGGTAGGAGAAGTCTTGTGCGGCCGAGGCGTTGCAAGACTTGCGCGCCCAGGGGTGATACACCCTTGCACGCCCAAGTTGCTCTTGCACCCTTGTGGCTTGCACGAACTGTGGATCAAGCACACTTTCACGACCCTTGCATCAAAACCATACACTGTAGTGGAAGAGAAGATTGGCCGCACCCCTTGAGCACCTCCTTTGTGATAAGGGTTCAGTTATAAGTGAGATACCACACATTGTGTGAGTGCAACAAGACAAAGACACACCTACTGGTTGATTTCATTCAAAAGAAAAAACAATTGCAGGCCGTAGCTCTTGTTTGTGGCAAATGAAGAACCAAGTGTGTGCATAATTGGAGTGCATGCTTTGAAGAGAATTAAACGAACAAGAAAGTGTTTGTTCTTAGCAAGTGAAGTAGGCCAATCTCAAGTGTGTGCAAAACGAATAACAAGTTGTGTGTGCTAAACAAGTGAAGGTCGAAGCCTAATTGTGTGGAAAGTGAAGTGTACACACATAGAGGAAGAAGAAGGGGATAATCACACTAAAGAAGAACATACAATTATGTGTGTAAGAAAAAAAATTAAGTGTGTGAGGATTTGAGAAATCGTTGTGTGTGCACAAAGATTATTCCCTTTGAGGGATTTTTCACACTAAGAATAAAGAAGGGGAGTGCATGCTTTCATGCATGCACAAGCACACATGAACAAAGCTAAATCAGAGTGTGTGCAACTTGAGAAGACCAAGAACGAACATTCTTTAAGTTAATTGAGAACCCATGCAACCAGTGCATGATGAGTTAGAGTTGCCATGCAATCAGTGCATGAAGATGTTTTGGAGTGAGACTGAAGCCAAGCTGAAGATAAAGATATTATTTCCCTTAGTTTTTTGTAATTGAGTAGAGCCTGATCAACTGAAGTGATCAGAAGAGTTGAGCAAGACCAACAAACCTCATCAATGGTTGTTGAAGTTTCTTGAAGGCAGAGGTCGGGTCATCCTTAGAAGAAGGTGATAAAGCCCGAGCAAAGAAGAGGAGTCCTGATCAACCACATGTGATAAAAAGTTGAGAGCAAGTCCAGTAGTCTTTATCCCAGACTGTTGAAGACACATGAAGAACATAAAGAGAAGAAGAGCTACTCGTGCGACTCGAGGAGAGAGGAGAAGACCCGATGTGGGACTCAGGGTGGAAGAAGTCTTCAGTGGGATTCTGGAGCAGGCCAGTGGGACTCTGTTAACACTATGGGAAGCAGTATAAAGACCCTCTTGTGGAACTCAGGAGAGATATAGTTGGACTCTGTATCGACCATTGTAATACTAATTGATTATAATGGAGAATACATGTTGGGAGAACATGGCAAGGAAGTAGGCCTTTGGTGCCTGTAGATGCCGAAAAAGTCTGTTGCTCCTAAAATGATGTTTTGAAAGAAAAAAGCAAGGAAATATTTGGAGCCAGTGGCCCAATTTTGAGGGCCCGGAGGACTTGTGCGAAATAAAAGAGACCCGCACAAAATTTTGGGCTGCCGCGCGCAATCCTTCTGAGTTGCGCGCAAAGCGCCGAGGCGGCGTGCTAAATTGCGCACCCGCAGCCCGCGCAGGGCACCATTGCGCGCAGGGCCCCGATTTTGCGTCTGGGGTCCGAATTTCGCGTCGGGGAGTGCGATTCCACGACGAGGGTCGCCTATAAATATAAGGTGACCCCCAACAGTTTCAAGGTTCCCGGAATCCGAACCGTCTCCCGTGCGCGCAATCAGCTTCCTCCGCGCGCAAAATGTCCTTCAGGTATTCTTTATTTCCGTGCAACTTGCCTCGGGGTTCCCCTTTGCGCGCAACCCCAATGGCCCAATTTATTTAACCAACTCCTCTAAGTCGAGGAATTTTTGCTCCAAAGACTTTGCTTGCGCGCAATTGCCACCGGGTGCGCGCAATCCAGTCCGATTGCGCGCACCCCCTCATTATAATTAACCATTCCTTAAAAGAATTGGTCATTGCCCCTGCACACTATCCAAAGCCCGGTGCACGCAATTTCCCCCTTCCGCGCGCAAAACCCTTGTTCAATTGCGCGCCAGAGCTCTTTATTGCGCGACGGCCCGCGGTTTTGCGCGCCAAACTCCATGTTTGGCGCAAACAGCTAGGGTCTCTCCTTTTTAACCCCCAAGGGTACCCACCTGCGTGGCACCCAACGACCTCCATTACGGGCGTGCGCACTATACGGTGTCTTCCCGTGTGGCCCTCCAGGCTCGTGCGAAGTGACATGGACCCATCGATAACAACCCACGTCCGCGCTGCAGGACGTTAAACTGTCGAGGACACCTTTCATCCTGCATGACATTAAACTGCACTTCATCCGCACTGCAGGACGTTAAGCTGCCCAGCACACGTCCGCACTACAAGATGTTAAACTGCCAAGAATATGGGCTTCCACCCTTAAGTAAGTCCCGAAACAATGGTTTTTCCGATTCCTTCCCTCCCACGAGAGGTAGAGGGAGCTGGTCATGTAAGACCTAGGGGCCCGGTGTAAACCCCCCACGTCCGAGCTGCATGATGTTAAACTACTAGGCGGCTTCGTCCTCAACACATGACGTTAAACTGTGATCCACCCAGCCGTTCCAACCCCTTTGTGTTGGTTCGGTTCAATCCCTCCAACCGGCCATTCCAACCACTTTTGCGTTGGTTCAGTTCAATCCCTCCACCCGGCTGATCCAATCCCCTTTGCATTGGTTCGGATCAATCCAACCACTCGGCCGTTCCGACCCCCTTTGCGTTGGTTCAGTTCAATCAAACCACTCGGCCATTCCGACCCCTTTGTGTTGGTTCAGCTCAACCCCATCACCCGGCCATTCAAATCCCTTTGTGTTTGTTCAGTTCAACCCCATCACCCGGCAGTTCCGACCACCTTTGCATTGGTTCGGTTCAAGCCCACCATTTGGTCATCCCGATCGTATTCACGTCAGTTCTTCCATCACCACAACACGGTCTTTCTTTCATGATGAGTTCCACCTTCATCCAGCATGACGTTAAACTGTATATCCTAACTATGTTGACTTTGATCTGTGCTAACGCGTGGTACATAGGAATCCTCCACGAGGTCCAAGATCTTTACTCAATCATCCATCCTGATCCTCACCCGGGCTGCCACATCCCGGTGGGATCATGCCACTTTACTCCACTCCACTTTACCAGGGAAGCCGCCCAGTGCTGGCCCCAGTGTCGGAGGTTCCCCACAAGAGGTTCTATCTTCTGATCCACTCTTACTGTTCTGATTAGTCTGATGTCATCCCCGCTAGACGTTAAACTCATGGAATACCCCGTGTTAAACATGGGAAGATGAGGAAAACCACAGGTGACACACAGTTCCCCACATCCGTTGCGGGATGCCTCGGGCTTTCACGCCCTCGAGAATCCTGGTCGCATGAGATAGATGGATGACATGCAAAACCCCGGCATCAAGACATGTCGCCAACACCCAGAGCAACTGATCTCCTCACCGCAGGTTGCTGCCCCGACCAGACCCCATGGAGCGTCTGGACGGATGAAGTGTAATTAACTGGTGTCCATGAAGATATGGCGCGGGGAACGAGCTTCACGATCATGTCTTAAATATATGAGGGAGACCCGGACTAGGCTATGAGTTTCTAGGAGACGTCCATGGATGGAGAAGCCGACATCCCATCATCCCGGTTTTGAGCAAGGAGCATATGCCCTTGAACAAGGAACAAATTCCGCCCGCCTCTGGAAAGAGGGAATGCAGGGCCACAAGCCGTGCATCCTACCCCCGGGTCGATGGACGCACGCGCGAGCGCGCCCTGGCGAAAACACATCGAGGTGGAAGCCCGACGTCGAATTCGCGTCGAAACAGAAAATGGTGAACCCGACGTGAAGCTCTTCTCCTCAATACGGAGATCGGTAGCTTTCTGAGATATTGGAAGACTATCATGTCGCCTGGACTAGCATTCAGCGCCGGGGCACGAAACCCACCAGGGGCTGGGGCAGTCAGGAAATCGGGCATTTTATCTCGCGACGTCGACAGCCTGGATTCCCCCCACAGAAGGCGGAGCGGCACTGGATTGTTTGATTTCGATTCTTTTTCTGGTTTGTATTAATGGGTTCCTCTCCCTGCTTTGAGGAATCAAGTCACCCCATCCAGTGCCCGATTTCCACCCGCCCACTGGCGAAGGGGCAGAGGCAACACCGACGCAGCTACCTCGCGCAGTCCCACCCGTTCCACAGCCGTCCCGATGGCCATGGCTAAAGGGCGATTGCGCCCTCTCTGCCCCTCGGAGGTTATCCAAAGAAGGGTGATCAACGACATGGTGTGGAGGTACGAGGAAGAGGGAGTCATCACCACCAGGGATATGGCTCGCCGAGACCTCGAGGCAGCCACACCTCGCTACCATCGCCGCCCTCAAGGGCCGCGTAGGGAGCCACCGCTCCCCACCTCAATGTCCAATCATTTCGGGATTCTATCCCCAGAATGCTCAAACAACTCCCTCCCCTATGCGGATGAGGTAGAGGATGTCCTGGACTGCCCTATGCGAGACCCGCTTCAGGGGTCCGTGATAAGGGCTCCCGTCTGGCCACGTAGACACCGCCGCCAGAATCCTCGAGTCGAAGAGTAGGCTATCTACATGCCTGCACCATTAACCCAGAATCGTTTGTCCCGACGCCAGTGTCGGGAACGAGAGGAATAGGATTCCCACTTTGGGGCCCTAACATCAATGGCCACTATGGCCCGATCCACCTTTGGCTCCAGTTACTAGGCCCCTGCCCACTCTGAGCAGGGGAACTTATATGCCCGACCTGGATCGAGGCCCCGACCGCCCCATGGGCAGGTTGGGTCGACTCTCCCGATTCTCAGCACAAGCAATGGCCACCGCGGACCACCTCGCGGTAGTGCTTTTCATCGTCAAGGCCTACTCCGTGTGGTCGATCCAGAGGGCACGAGTTTTCCCTCCCTCTGATCTCGACCTGGAGACCTGCCCGGAGTCATCCCTCCTACTGTTGGATGCGAGTACGGACCCGCTGTGTATCTGGTCACTCGCCCACGTGGAGGTCCTCCCCTTGTCTCCTTCGATATCTATCCTGGTGCTCCTCGCACCCTGGCCATCAGTCCTCTCGGCCCCAGCATTAGTGTGGCCGGAGGATGCCAGGACAGAGATCAGCCCTACCCCAAGGAGCCACCCAGGAGTAGGAGGACGGGACGTTGACGCTGTAGGAGGGATGGCAGGGAATTCCAGACAGAGATCAGACTGTTCCGTTTCTCTAACTCAGATGTGGAGTACGATTTGGCGACAGAGCCCTCCCCCCGGTCCCGCCAGTCAGGTGTAGGGATAGGAATGCGGCACGTCGGCCTCGTGCTCCCTGAGTGCGAGATCCATATGATCCCCGCCTCTCTCTGAAGGTATATCCGGAGTGATAAGGTCCCGGTGGACCCCCAAGGATTAATCTTGTGGTTATCACCGGACCCTCTGGAAGTACCTTCATCCTCGATCAGAGATGACGAAGACCTTTTCTGGGGACCGACGGCAGAACCACAACACGGCGCACCCTCGTCAAGCACTGACGCAGAATCATAAGTCCCGCTTACCGGCCCATCCTATCGTGATGTGGTAGCCAGGGCACTGCAACCCTCGGAGGGCGGCCCGGGGTATGGAGGCCAATTGGCCTGCTCACCGTATTAGCCACCAACCAGCCCACCGGCCCAACGGCTAGCCTCAGTACCACCGCCAGTCCCCCAGCCATTCCCAGTCGGTGAAAGGAGCTAGCGAGAGCTAGATCCCAAGTTTGAGTCACGGAGCTTTTGGACCGTCCTTGCAGAGGGCCATTTCCCTGAGAATTTTTGGCCAGTCGCAGGACCGGGCATTGATGCACCAGAATCGCTCACTCCAGATGAGTTTGAATGCTTCTGCCGAACTCTCTGAGTGACTCACTCATGTCTTCACCGCCAACAACTGTCATATCCTAGGATTCAAGCACGCCTTGGGGATATTATTGAGAAGTGATGTCAGATTGACCTGACCACGCTCCCCGCAGTTCGGCACCCTGGGTCACTTGGGCACCATAGGGCCCTCCATCAACGATGCATTGCAATGTTATCGAGGAGGCCACCTCCCATTCTTACATCCGTGGATGGGGGTAGTACGCTGCCTTATGCTTTAGTGCGATTCTCCGACAGCCCGACTAACTTGGTGGACCTAAGGGTACATCCCCAGGGACGAAGACAGTCAATATGGCTGACCTGTCGGGAGAGGGGAACAGCTTGGAACTTCTCGATGGGGATTCACCCTCGAAGACAAGTTGCCGCTGGATCCACATGGGAGAGTTACTCGCCACCAAAGGAACCTATCGGGTCTCCCCACACACACTGAAGCATTGACGTTGAGTCGGAACGTCGGCAAGGGTATAGAGAACGGCGTGGCTATAAAGCTCGCCAACCCATCTGCCTCCATGCAGAAGGCAGATGAGGATCCCAAGAAGGCCACAATACGTCAATAGCTCGCCGAGCAGAATAGACTGGTTGATCATCTCTTCTCTGAATGCTTTGCAGAGGGCGACCTAACTACGGTGATCCTAGGCCAGGACAGCAGGGGCAGGAACAACCGCCTCTCGACGAGACACTCCTGGGCAACCGAGACCATGTCGGGTTCACCGACAGAGGAGAGTTCGTTCCTTATGGGAAGAGGGAACAGTATGTTTCACCAAACCCTCCCGAGCAGTGTGATCACCTGAGATTCCACGCTCGTATTCCTTCTGCTGCCCCAAGGGCCGCTCCGCCCATCGTCCCACGAGCTACTATGTTTGACTACCTGATTGAAGGGCAAGGAAAAGCGCTCGTGGTTAGGGATCCTCGCCAGGACTTGAACCCGTGTCTGGATGATTCGATGGCAGCACTCATTGCCCGCTTGGTAGCCTTGGAGACTCAGCAAGTGGCGATCCCACCGGAGGGCAAGCCATACCCAGCATGGTTGGTTGACATGTCGGTGCCTACGGGATTCAGGAATCCCACTTTCGCCCCCTTTAATTGGACTGGAGACCCTCCACAACATTTGGACCACTTCAACTCGAGGTGCGGGCCTATGTTAGGGAATTTGGCGCAGTAGGAGGCCTCCAAGCTCCACTACTTCGTCCAGACGCGGGAAGGGCCAGTATTCATTTGGTACATCCATCTCCCCATTGGATCTGTGACTAGCTGAGAGGACCTTCGTAGGCAATTCCTCTACCAGTTCAGTTCCATGACTCGGAAGACAAACATCGCAGTCCTCTTCAACTGCAATTAATGGCCTGACGAGCGAGTCACAGATTTCATCACCCGGTGGAAGGGCCTCACGTATTCCCTTGACATTCCCTTAACTCAGGAGCAATTACTGACGATGTGCATTGGGATCTTCAAGGTCGAGCTGGTTCCTTCCTTGATTACCCAAAATTAAACCGGAGGGTTCATGGACTTCTCGGACAAGGCTCAATGCCTCGTGGAAGCCCTGCAACAGGCCAGTCAGGCACGCCCGCTGCCTCCTGTAATCCCTGCAAGGAGTGTCAGCAGGGCTGAGCCCGCTGCTGTGGCCCAGATAGAGGCTCCTAGGAAGTTGGAGTTACTACCGGTGAAGCCAGCTCCGCAGCCCCACAGGAATCTTCCTCCTCGTGCATAGTTCCTGGCCCCGCATCGGCCGCCTCAGAATCATCCAGCACCCCCGCGTAATGCACCGCCGCCACCCAGGAAAGATAAGCAGGGTCCACCTCCTCGGCAAGACCCTCCAGCCCCTCGTTAGGGCCAAGCTCCCAAAGCCCCGCGATACCTGACTTACTCGTTTCACGAGGATCTGGTCCCCAGTTACTTCTGAAGCGCCATAGAGCAATGGATTGTGCGGCTGCCCGAGTGTTGGAAGCCAGAGGAGGAACATCTCACTGATCACCCCCGTTACTGCCCTTACCATTGGGCCCTAGGGCATACCATCCAGCGGTGCTACGTGTTCAAGGACTGGTTCCAAGACCATATTAACAACAATGTAATTTGGTTGGGCCCAGCTCCAGCACAAGTGGCGGGTGTGTTCGTGAGATCAGATTATGATAGTGGTGATGAGGACGAATAGCAACTGGTCTCCAACCGCGGGTCCCATAAGTACAATGAATGGATGGCCCGCAAGACGATCATCTGCACCCATGGCATCATTCGTGCACGCCTGAGTCAGCCGGAGCCCTAAGAAGCTGCGTGTGCTACCTCAGCATCATCGTCCCAGCCTGCCTCTTCCGAGAAGAGCAAACGGTTGCAGCACAAGAAGAAAAAGTGCACCCCGCCAGTTCCTCCACTATCCCGAACACTTGGCGATTTCATGCTCCCGGAGATGGGGATCCCTCCCTAGTATCCTCCCGGTGATGGATGATCCATCTAGTGACAGTGTTGGGTACACTTTGGTTAACACTGTAGAGCTGGAAAATCCCTTTTTAGTTCCCGACGTTGAGGAAAGCCAGACAGACCTCCCTAGTGTCCCTAGTCGTCGCCCACGTCGGCAGAACCGTGGCAACATGAATCGCTGGGGCACGATAGTTGGCACCTCTAGCCAGGACATGAAAGCCACCAAGACTATGCAACAAGCCCAATATCGAGCTCAGTGCACGCAACACCCCCATCTGGTGTTGACGGATTCGCCTCCACCACTATTTGTGTTGTGGGACCAGGCAAACCACCTCAACTATGTCGCGACCAGCTCGGTCCTACCGCCAGTCCATTCCAGTCTCCCTGTCCTAATCCAGTGACCACTTCCCAGGCTTCAACCAGTGAACAACGAGATACGCCTAGCACCAGTCAGCCTCCGGTCCAGCAGGCAAGGCCCGTCATGCCTCTAGCCGCTGAGCAGCCTCTTGTAAGTAGGGGCTCGCGCTTGGTGCGAAAGTATGACATTCTGAAGCACTTGTCCAGCATTCCAGCAAGGATCTCCATCTTTATGGCTCTGCGCCTGTCATATGGAATGCGCGAGGCACTCACTAAAGCCCTGAAGAGCCCCATCCAGTTTGAGACAGAGGTAGCGGCTGCAGAGGCCTTCCACACTGAGACGATTGAGAACGCCGAATTTCAGGAAGTTATCTCGTTCTCTGGTGAAGATGAAGTCCCTCCTATACAGAGGCACACTCGCCCGCTGTATATCACCGTCCAGTTCAATGGCCTTGAAGTTTGATGCTGTCTTGTCGACATGGGGTCTGGGATTAACCAAATTCCCACTCGGACGCTCCGGAAATTGGGGTGTTCTGAGGATAATTTAATTCCCTCTGACCTCAGGATCCAGGGGTATGACCGAACCGAGCAAACCCCAGTTGGCAAGATTCGTTTGAAGACCCAGTTCAGTGGCTTGGTTTCCAACACTGAATTCAAGGTTATCTCTCAGGACACTGCGTACAATGCATTGATGGGCAGTCCATGGCTCCACCTTCACACGGTGGTTCCCTCATCATAACACTGATGCCTAAAATACTCCCTTAATGGTCGAGTAGGAATGCTTCAGGGAGATGCGTCTCCTTTTACCTCATGTGAACCCCGCTATCTAGACACGTACTATTACATGAGAAAGTATAAGCAGATCCTGGAAGGTGAAGTTGAGCCTGTCACTGTCACAAGTGATCCATGGGCATGCTTGGATGATGCTTACATCCTACCAGTCTATTGGTTGGATGTCGCCATGGTCTCGGCGACCTGTGAGTCCCCTGATGTGATGACCGCAGCCGCCCAAGCCAGCACCAGCTGCCTGGTAGGATCCGGAAGCCCCAATGCAGCTCCTCCCATGAATTATCTCTCCACGAGCGTAGAGGACATGGAAGATTCACCCCCAACATATGAGGAGGGCATCTCCACCACGGTTGATGAATTAGTGCAGGTGAACCTCGGTAGTGAGGCGGATCCAAGACCCACATTGGTTAGCGCTGCTATGCCCCCTGAAGAGCGGCAGTAGTACATGGACTTCCTTAGACAACATCGCGATGTGTTCGCTTGGAGTTATGACGAGATGCCAGGACTAGATCCTCATGTATCCGACCACTGCCTTGGTCTCTCGGCGAACCATCGCGGGTTCAAGCTGCCTCCTAGGAAGATGCACCCTTCTAACGGTGCAATGGTTGAGGCCAAAGTTGAGAAGCCTATCAAAGCCAAATTCGTGAAGGAAGTTCAGTACCCCAGATGGCTGGCCAACTTGTGCCAGTCAGGAAGAAGAACGGACAGATCAGGATCTGTATCCACTTCCACGATCTGAACCGCCACTGTCCGAAGGATGACTTTCCCCTTCCGGTGACAGAGCTGTGGATTGATGCCATAGCCGGGTTCCAGGCCCTCTCCATCATGGATGGATACTCCGGATACAACCAAATTCGGATGGCCCCTAGGGATGAGGAGTTCACCACCTTCAGGGCCCCCCAGGGAACCTTTTGTTACCAGGTCATGCCCTTCGGCCTGAAGAATGCAGGTTCCACCTATTAACTGGCCACGCACCGCATATTCAATCCAATTCTCAGCACACTGGTGGAATGCTATGTGGATGACATGGTGGTTAAATCACGCCAGCGTTAGGACCATCTCAAAGACCTTGAGAAAGTGTTCGGCTTCATTCAGTCTCGCCGCCTAAAGATTAACCCGTTGAAGTGTGCCATCGGGGTCAACTCCGGGAAATTTCTTGGCTTTGTGGTCAGATATTGGGGCATCAAGATCGACCCAGAGAAGATCAGGGCGATTAGACAGATGCCTCCCCCGGGTAACATTCGGGAATTGCAAGTGTTCCAAGGCCACATAGCCTATATACGCCGATTCATCGTGAATCTGTCCGGTAAGTGTAAGCCCTTTTCTCGGCTCATGAAGAAAGGCGCCACCTTTGTATGGGATAAAGAGTGTCAGGAAGCTTTCGAAGAAATCAAGAAGTACCTTCTCCAACCTCCGGTTTTGATGCCGCTCGTCTCTGGAAAGCTGCTGGTCCTTTATTTGACTGCCCTGGAATGGTCCCTTGGCGAACTTCTCGCCCAGAAGAACAACAAGGGAACGAAGAATATCCTCTATTAACTCAGTCGCATGCTCATTGATGTGGAAGTTAGGTATTCCCCCATCGAGAAGAGCTTCCTGGCTCTAGTATTTTCCGTACAGAAATTATGGCACTACTTGCAGCACCATGAGGTACAATTGGTTTCTCGAGTAGACCCGTTGAAATACATCCTGAGCCGACCTATGTTGACTGGCCATCTAGCACGGTGGGCTATGATTATCCAGTAGTTCGACATCAGGTACGTGTCTCAGAAGGCCATCAATAGACAAGCATTGGAAGACTTTCTGGCTGGTCAACCAACCTCTGTGGATCAACCACTAGATCTGGGTTTTCCTGATGAGGCCATCCTCTCAGTCGATCGTGTCGGTCCATACTGGCTGATGCACTTTGACGGTGCTTCCCGGATCCCCACACGTAGAAGTCTCAAAGATCCTAGGCTCAACAGAGTGGGCCTGGGTGTCATCTTCATTAGCCCGGAGCAAGCCGTTCTGCCATACTCTTTCCGTTTGTGGGAGGGTTGCACCAATAATGAGGCAGAAGACCATGCCCTCATCACCGGCCTCGAGCTAGCTCTTGAGATTGACGTTCCCCATCTGTGTGTGAAAGGGGCCTCCGAGCTTGTCATCAAGAAGATCAGTGGAGACTATGTTGTCAAGAAGCCAGGACTCATGCCATTGCTGAAGTGCACCCTCTATCTGATGGCTCAGTTCCCTTCCCGGACAGAGGTCATTCATATTCCCCAGTCAAAGAATGGTCGAGAAGAAGCTTTGGCCAGCCTGGCTACGTCACTTACGGAGCCTGAACAGGACGACCTGCTCATCCGTGTGACACACCGGAGGCTCATCGCTCCTGTTATCCCGTGGAAAGATCGTGGCCCGCGGGTGAACCATCTCTCCGCAGGTGTCCTTATGCCTGGAGCCCCGAGTACTTCAGATGCGACAGTCGAACCAGCCCCTGATTGGAGGACGTCCTTGGATGACTACCTCCAACATGGAAATCTTCCATCGGATCAGGCTGAGCGCAAGTGAGTTCGATGTCGCGCATCGTAGTTTGTCCTCCAGAGCGGTCCCAGCCTTGTGCAGATCCTCTACAGACGTGGGTTTGACGGTGTTCTCCTCTATTTCCTTCAAGGAGTCAAGATCTCGCAAGTCATGCAAGAGGTTCATGTTGGTTCTTGCAGTGCCCACCAAGTTGGGCCGAAGTTGTCTCACCAAATTCGGAGGTTGGGATACTTATGGCCCTCCATGATCCATGACTGCATCGAGTATGCCAAGAGGTGCCATGCATGCCAAGTTCATGCTAACTTTGTGCATCGGCCTCCGGAGCCTCTTCATACCACCAGGTATTCTTGTCCCTTTGTAGACTGGGGGTTGGATATTGTAGGACCTTACCCACCAGCGATGGCTCTCCAGTTCCGGTTCATCCTGACTGCCACAGACTTCTTCTCCAAGTGGGGAGAGGCGATTTCGCTCATAGAGGTAAAATCCTATTCTATCACTGACTTCATGACTTCCAATATCATCTATCGATTTGGAGTGCCTCACTCTATCCTCACAAATAACTGAACCAACTTCTGAGAAGCCGAGCTGAAGAAGTTATACACCAAGTACAACATTTGCTCGAACCATACATCCCACTATCATGCGCAGGCGAATGGACAGATTGAGGCATTTAATAAAACCCTCTCTAATATCCTGCAAAAGATGGTTGGTCAGAACAAGAAATGTTGGCCGGACAAGCTCCCCAATGCCCTCTGGGCTTATCAGATGATGACTCGCAATTCCACCGAGATGACCCAATATTCACTGGTGTTTGGAGCTGAGGTTGTCCTGCCCATCGAGATTCAGTTGTCATCCTTGCGCACTACTGTTTACGACCAGAAAGCACTGGACAGAGTAGTCGAAGCCTGTCTAGTTGAATTAGAAGCGCTGGATGAGAATAGGATTTGTGCATTGCATAACTTGGAAAGGCATCAGAAAAAGATGGCTCGAGATTTCAATAAGAAGGTTCGCCTCCACTCTTTCCTGTAGGGTGACCTGGTACTTGTCCTTTGAGGGCCAATGATCCCCGGAAGGAAACTTCCCATGTTGGAGCCTAAGTGGGAGGGGCCTTTCATCGTCCACAAGGTCTATCCCAATGGTGCGTATTCCCTGGCGACTATGGATGGTGAGCATGTCACTCCTCCCTCCAATGCTAGGTTACTCAATAAATACATTGCATAACCCCTCTCGTCCCACATGATGTTAAACTGTGTTTTATGGTCCTACATGACCTTAAACTTCCAGGTACCGCATGACCCTAAACTGCACCCTTTGGTCTGAGCTCTAGGACCTTAAACTAAGATCTTCTTCATCCTGCATGACATTAAAATGCACTCTCTCGTCCTACATGACGTTAAACTGTGCATCATCCCTCATGACATAAAACTGTGAACCTTCATCCCACATTATGTTAAACTATGTTTCATGGTCCTGTGTGACCTTAAACTGCCAGGTCCCGCATGACCCTAAACTACACCCTTTGGTCCGAGCTCTAAGACCTTAAACGAAGATCTTCTTCATCCTGCATGACGTTAAACTCCAATCCCTCTTCCAACATGATGTTAAATTGTGCATCGTCCCTCATTACGTAAAACTGTGTACCTTCGTCCCACATGACATTAAACTGTGTTGTATGGTCCTACATGACCTTAAACTGCCAGGTCTCGTATGACCCTAAACTGCGCATCTAGTTCCGAGCTCTAAGACCTTAAACTAAGATCTATGTATGATCCCATATGACCTTAAACTGCATTCTCCTCTTTGGTCCAAGCTCTAAGACCTTAAACTAAGATCTCTTTGAGAACTACGTGTGGCTTGATCCTCGTCCTTATGAGGTATGTAGGAACACCCAGGCATTTCGTCTCGGGTCCAGCCCTTGGGATTATTGAATCCCACCCCGTTTTCATGGTCCTATAGGACCTTAAACTGTGCCCCTGGTACAAGCTCTAAGACCTTAAACTAAGATCTATGTACAGTCTTGTACGACCTTAAACTGCAATAGCCCCCATGGTCCGAGCTCTAAGACCTTAAACTAAGATCTCTTTTAGAACTAGATGTGGCTAGATCCTCATCCTCATGAGGTATGTAAGAACTCCCAGATAGTTCGTCTTGGGCCCAGCCCTAGGGATTATTGAATTTCAACGGTTTCCCCTCTTCCATGGTCCTACACGACCTTAAACTGCATTCTCGTCCTTACTACAAGATGTTAAACTGCAAGTTGGTTGGGTCTCCCTGACTGAGGCTTAGCCTCAGGTCCCTTGGTCATCCCCGGCCCTTCAGCTCCTATCTTTACCAAGAATGTATGGTGTTATGTCAGATCATATCCTCCTTCACGATGGGTTATCCGCCGCGCTGTGCGCATTCCAGGGAATGATACCCCTTTTCGTCTTGCATGACATTAAACTGCACCTCAAGAACTACGTACGACTTGATTACCATCTCTATGGGATACGTAGGACCGCCTGAACGTTCATGTTTCATGTCTATCCCCATCTCCCAGGAATCTCTATCCCATGTTGGGCCCCTGGCCCAAGTTCCCTTTTGTGCAAGACGTATGGTGTGAGCATGGGATTATGTCCTCATTCAAGTCGGTTTGCTGGCCGCACCATATGCCTCCCATCTGGGAATGCCTCACACCCCTTTTCATCCTGCATGACGTTAAACTCCATCTCGAGAACTATGTACAGCTTGATTCCCATCTCTATGGGATACATAGGATCGCCTGAACGTTTATGTTTCAGGCCTAGCCCCATATCTTGGTTGGTCCCGGGGATCTGCCGTCTTTTGGCCGTTCTCAAGGTGAGCCCTTCGACCCTTTCGGTGGTATGTTAATTTGTTTTGAGTTCTCCGGTCTAGGACCTGTAGTGTTAGATTCAATTTCGCCAATTCCTCTGTTACTTGTTAGGCCTCATGCTTCCTCTTGTTCGGTCCTTCGCCCGAAGGGATCCCCATGAACGGTTGGGATACAACACCTGAGGGCTCTCCCACCGTCATAGGTCGATTTCCCGAAAGGTTTTGGGCAGAAAATCGATACAAATCCTTCGTTTTAGCGGTTGATGCTCGTTTTCTTGCCTCGTCTCAGGCAGACGCGACAGGATGTTGTGTTGCGAATATGGTCAGCAGCAATCCTCGATCGCCACGCCAACTCCTTCAGGACCCGAATATTGGTTGCGCTGTCCTCATCACATTCCGCCTCAACGCGTTGTGGTGGAATCTTGACACTCCTTTGGTGTTGGTTCGGTTCTTTCCCACCACCCGGCCGTTCCAACCCCTCCTTTTGCGTTGGTTCGGTTCAATTCCTCCACCCGAATGTTCCAACCCCTCCTTGTACTAACACTCAGTATGCCTCGACATGTTAGGCAGACCAGCCTTGGTAATGGTGTCTTTTGGGGCTCCTGCGACTTGAGCACCAAGAGTATGTGTTTAGGTTCTCTCTAAAGGCCATGTGCATCCTGATCCTCATCCCCGTGAGGAAGAAGGAGTTGCCCGAACATCTCTCTCTGGGCCCAACATAGCTGGAGGGTAGCATCTTCTGCCCCATGATTGATGGACATGTGCGGGCCCCTGGCCCGGGATCCCTCTCCCGGAATTGTGCATGGTTGTGGAATTGGGATTTATCCTCATCTCCACCGAATACGTCTTATCGCGTTATGTGAGTTCCTCCATGTTCCGAGCCACATGACCCTAAACTGTGATGTCTTTTCCTACCACATGACCATAAACTATGATCGTCCTGGCTGCCCGAAGAAAAACAACACTGCATTGTGGTGTTCTCTTCCCAGCGGACGCTCACGTTGGGTGTTGGTTAACAACCACACCATTTGTCAACACCTATCATGGCATGATTATTGTGGTGACGCCAGGGATTTCTATCCCAGGCAGGTCTCTTCACAAAGAAAAACCATCTACCTTCAAGAACAAACGAGAGATATCCAAAACTGCTTCTTCTGAATGTGAGGGTTAGACCTGCACGACTCTTTATGTAGGTTCCCCATTGTGTGGTGTCACGCTTCAAGAACTACATTGGGCTTGATTCTCATTTTTATGAGATATGACGGAGAGCCTGTGTGCTTCCCCACAGACCCAACCTAACTCTGTGTTCGGCCCCTAGGCCTGAACGCTTTTCCAAGGAGCACGTGGTAAGCAGGACCTCGTCCTCGCCAATGTAGGGTTTTTATAGCTGCTGAGTCATGTGTCTCCCACTTCTATTGCAGCAGGTCCGAGCTCTAATACCTTAAACTAAGATCTCCTCCCCTTGGTCTGAGCTCTAAGAACTTAAACTAAGATCTCCCTAGCTAGAGTTCGGCTAATTTGGTCCTGCCTTCCTGCCTTCAGGACCCCGACTACGGAGCTGTGTGGTGTGGGTCGGGACTATGTCCTTATTCACGTTGGGCTTGCAATAGGTGCGCCGCGCATACCCCGTCTTCAGGATTAGTTGTCATCTCCATCCTTTATGACGTTAAATTGCATCCTCAGAACTACATATGGCTTGATTCACATCCTTATGGGATACGTAGGACCACCCGGATGTCCAAGCTTCGGGTCCAGCCCCCACCTCTTAAATATTCACCCTTCTCCTGGTAATCCACCATCTTTTGGCCACCCTCAAGGCGTGTCCCATGACTCCTTTTTGTGGTTCACCCATGTGTTAAGAGTACTCTGGTCTATTACAAATTGTTTTAGGTTCGGCTTGGTCATGTTCATTCCACTTTTCAAGCTTCGTGCTCCACTTCATTCGGACTCACCACCTTTCACGCCCGGAGGGACCCCCGTGAGTTGTTGGGGTACAATGCCTCAGTGCTCTCCCACCGATCCGGGACGATACCCCGAGGGTCTCGGACAACAAATCGATAAAGTCCCGTGTTGTGAACATGGTCAGCGGTCGATGCTCGTTTTGTTGTTCCTATCAACGGTCAGTGCGATATTGATCCTTCTTTTCCGCCACGGTCTGTAGTACTCCTATATCGTTACACCAGCAACATCGGTCCTTGAGTGAGTGGTTGCATGATTCACACTACATTCTCCACCTCCCATCCTGCCTAGGTGGAATCTTGGAACTCTTGGAATTATCCCTCAGTGCATCTTCGCATATCCGGGGGATAAAGCCGCAGTATGGCGTACATTGGGGTTCTTATGGTCCGAACTCTAAGACCTTAAACTATGATCACCTATTGTCCGAGCTCTAAGACATTAAACTAAGATCTTCCCTTATGGTCCGAGCTCTAAGACCATAAACTAAGATCTTCTCAGAACTACGTTTGTCTTGATTCCCTCTTTGGTGGGATACGTAAGAACGCCCAGACCTCTTGTCTCTAGGTCCAATGCAAGTTCAGATAATTCGACTCTTTGGTCCTGCCATTAGGACCTTGACTCCGGGATCGCGTGGCATAGTATGGGGTTCTGTCCTCATTCAAGTTGGGTTGCCAATGACTGCGTCGTGCGCATCCCCATTCTATGAATTAGCCCTCTTGTTTTTCCCATCCCGCACGACGTTAAATTGCACCTCGAGAACTACGTATGGCTTGATATTCATTATTATGGAGTACGTAGGAACACTCGGACATCTCGTCTTGGGTCCAGCCTCAGTGATTACTAAATCCTACCCCTCCTCGTTGACAGCCTTTTGGCATGGCTTCCTGTAGAGTGGTGCAGTTGTGACATTTACCCCGGGTTATTTCGGGATGCCCCATTGTAATGAGTGGAAGTGACAGTTCTCTCGTTAGTGAGGTTTTGTTCGAGAATTAAGGTGATTCACGACTAGCTTAGTGCGTCTACCTAATAGGCTTTCCCCACGGTGGCACAATTTTGGGTGTGTTGGATTCTGTTCGAAAAAATCATCACTCCACCTCACGCTTCATGTACCTCATTATTCGGATCTTCACCCTTGTGTCTGGAAGAACCCCCCGAACAGTCTTGTCAATAGACATGTGGTCCACCTCCTGTAGCGATGGGGAGTTGTACCCTTGGTCCGCCTGTCGCAACAGTATGGTTCATTGATCCATTGTCTGCTCGCTGTTATGGGCACAATCCGAAAGGCTGGTCTTGTCTGATGGGATCCCCTAACAACATTGTCGATGGACATGTGGTCCGCCTCCTATCCTCCAATTGCGACAGTATGGTTGATTGATCCATTGCCCGCTTGCTTTCCTGGGTCGATTTTCCTGGAAGACTGACCGATGACATATTGAGCCAGGCCCCGTTTTGCGAATATGGTCTGCGGTTGGCCCTCATTTGTTGTTCCCACTTCGGGCTAATGCGATAGGGATGATGCGCTTCCGCCACGGTTGACAGTTATCCCTCATCTTCATGCCCCGTGGATTTCTGAATTCGGGGAACATGCTTCTCTTTTCTTCAGCTCCCTCTGTTCAGATAATTTCTAACACCCTAGCATTGCCCCGCTCGTGTGTTGGAGCACGTTGAGGGGAAGGTGCATGGATTAGGTCTTAGGTCTCCTCTCCCAGGATTGACCTCCCTCTTTTCCTTAGAAATCTAGGCCCAATTGTGGAGGCCTGATGTTTGGTTAACGCTCCCGCGAGATTATAAATTGTGGTTGAGCATGTTAAACTGAAAGATGTAGATAAATACATGGGATCATACATTGGATCAAAGTATTAAGTATCGGAAGTAAAATGTTCGGGAAATTAAAAAAAAAGAAAATCCCTAAAGGGTCAGTGTGCTGGATTGATATTTCCAGTGCCGCTAACCTTTGGCTGGTGGCCTCCAGAGCTGCTTCCCGCTCTCTACATGCTCTTTCCTCGTCGGCAGCCGCGGTGCACAGTTCGCCGATTCTTGTCTATCCATGCGCCCATTCGGCTTGAAGCGCGACCATATGATGGCTCACCTCCATCAGTTGTGCCTAGGCGTCAGCCAGTTGGGCCGTCAATTGCTCCCCGAGCTCAGAACATGTAGCGACGAAGGAAACCTTCTCTGCCGCCTGCCCTTCGAGGCGCCAGACTTCCTATTCCGCCCTCAAGAGCGCCTTGGTGTTCTCCGACCTCTCCCGACATTGGGCGACATCGGCACGCCGGCCGCTCTCATGCATCTTTTCGGCCATGTAATCACGGACCGTTAGATGGAGGCATTGAGCGTCAGCTCCTTCGGCACACAAGAAGCACATCCAGGTCTGGAGTGATCTTATGTGCCTCAGCCAATTCGACTAGGGTTGGCTGAGAAAGCGCCAGATGCACTTCCACCCCTTGCGCCGCGTCATCCTGCTCTCGTCGGCCGCCTCCGAGTCTGAGTCATCTATCTCCTCAGGGTCGGCAGGCAGGTATGCAAGGAAGGCGGACAGCAGGTCTACAACAGGATCTGCCACTAGGATGTCCTCGCGAGAAATATGATCCTCGACGTCCTGGGGGCCTCCTTCTTCTCTCGCCCAAACGGCGCCGACGCCCTCATCATCCCCCGACCTTCCTCCGATGACCGTGCCACTGATGTCTGTCGCCCCCTGTACATCAATTACTGGGGCCGACTCAGTTTGAGAGGCTTATTCCAAAGGAGGCGGTATGTCTTCCACTGGTCCGCTCATGGACGGCCCGGGATCAACAGCCCGACGAGCCTCCAGCGTTGAGATCACTATGCAAGGCATGCACTGATTCGTCACAGATCGTTAGTAGCAGACACAAGAAGTAGAGTAAGGAGACATACAGGAGCCTAGAGTGTCAGCCTCCTCTATCCTGGCTGCTGCAGGGGCTATTGTAGAAGGGGACCCCTCCGCGCTTGTCAATTCGACGATAGGCGTCGGGCCCCCACCCTGTCCTGCAAGCGCCATTCCTGTTCCTGCTAGGGATGTTTTACCAGTATCCGTGCATTCCTGAGTGAGACGGGGAAATGGGTTAGAAGCCGCATAAGATAATGGATATAGAAGGTTGAGTAGGGACAGAGACGGACCTCGAGCAGCTCGGTGATGTTTATGTTGTCCGACCCAGCTATCTTGCCGCTCTCCTACGGGCTCCCTGAATGAAACCTTCCCTCAGAACCTTCATCCTCCCCCGTCTCCTCCTCCTTGGAGTTTGTGTCACTGTCACCTTCTCCCGGCGACATCTGTTCAGGAGCAGGCTCTCGACAGAGCATCACCTTCACCAAGAGGGATGGCTCCGCACGCTGACCACGTTGGCGTGCGTACTCATCCATGGTCGTCAGATATTCATACCGCCAGTGGAAGTGTACCATGTCGGTAATCTGAAGACGCATGACCTCTGGCAGATGAATCCCATCCCTCATTATCTTCTGCCAGAGGGATTCGGTGCCCAGCGACTTCCATAGGGTCATCCAGGCTGACAACAGCGCCGAGAAGACTGCGTCGTGGGAGGGTTCGAGAAGATGTCTTATCTTCATCCCGGGTCGCTCTTTGGATGCCTCGTGTGCCCCCTATCTGGGCAATGAGGTCGTGGCGGCAGCCTATGATGTGCCCGCCGCTGAAGTTCCCTCCTGCACCGGCCCCGCTACTTGGCGCGCCCCTGTTCTTTCCCACGTAACGGCACCTTTCCTCCTTCCCTGACGCTCGGTTTCCACACGGGTAACCTCGAGCCACCGAACTGGTTTCCGCAGAAGACCCTCGAGGTACGCAATCGCCCAATGTTTGGCGTACTCGGTTGCTAAGCCAACGTCGACCCCGGTGGGAGGGAGAGTGATGACATCGCCAGAGCCGAATGTGGTGAACATCAAACACATCTGGCGAAGGACGCAAGGGTTCTGGTCCTCCCAGACGGCTGTGAATACCCTCTTCGTCATTCGTGGAAGGCACCCGAACTGCCTGGAAAATTGGGTCGGCACGTAAGGCTCGCAGATCACCTTCCCGTCGATCCGAGCCACGAGCACACCACCCCGAATGCTCTGACGTATTTATGCTGCTCTAGTAGGCCTTGCCCGTTGTCAATCATCTGGCCGACCGGGGTGGGAAATGGGCTGAAGTTGAAGTTGGCGTGATTTCCAATATGGATCCTCATGCCCTCCTCATTGAGCGTCATTGGCGCGACCCCCGCAATGTTCAGCAGGGAGGGTCGTAGGCCTTTTCCTAGAGGACTGACAGCATTCAAAAACATATACCCACCGAGATGAGTAGCCACCCAGCCGTGGAAGAAATGAAAGGTCCCACATACCCTCCATGGTGACCCCCTCGTGAGATGTGCCCCAGGATGGCATACAGCTTGGCCAACACGGGGACCCTGAGGTTAAATCTCTTATTGGCAGCCATGGTGCCCGCCATCACCAGTGTCGTCGGGCAGATGCCCATCCCCGCATCCCACACCGGCAGGAGCCACCCGCTCATAAAGGTGGCAGGAAACACTATGTACCGGACGTTTGGGTCACGGGCCTCTATGATGCAGTACCCCCATGAGCGGTAGTCCCCCGTCTCAAGGACCTGCTAGTACGACCCGTGTCTGCACCTTTGAGCCACGGTCGGGCACCTCTTTCCCCTGCCTGGCATCTTGACCATTGTGTCGTGCTCTAAGAACATGCTAAACCACTCCTTTTAGGCTATGTCCTTGTGGAAGTCCTTGACCCCGAGCCTCTCCTTGGCTAGGTCTAGCAGATTCCATGTCAGGATAGGGGTCCACGACCTTTCTTCCCAGGTGTTCCTCGGAGGCAGGAACTTGTCATACTGGTTTCCCTTCAGCGGGATGCCTCCGATGCAGTGGACATCCCAGAGGCTGATGCCAACCTCCCCATGGTGAAGGTGGAATGTGTTAGTATCGGGAGACCACCGAGTGAACTGCTCCGGCCTGAGTTCGGGCTGCTGGTAGAAATCGAACTGCGATGTCCACACCGCCTCAAACAGGCCGATGTACCGCAGCTCTTCCGCAAAGTGTTCGCAGGTGTGGCGTACCCAGAACGCCCAAACCCACTCGCGGGTGAAGTTACCCCTGGACCGCATGTCCCAATCCTTCAGCCAGCCCTTCGTATCATCGGTGATGCTCTGGAGGTACGTGCTCACGTAGAGGGCTGGAGAGTTCTCCGCAGCAGGCTGACACCCAGTTATGGTCCGGGTCCTCGGGTTCAGGACATACACATTCATGTGCCTGTTTTCCCTTGTAGGATGACCATTTTTGGTGATGTTGTAGCGGGTAAGGTCGTCCTCCCGAGTCACCCATGTCCGCGGAGCATCCTCATCGAATCCCGACAGTGGAACCTCTTTTAGGATACCATAGTTCTAGAGGGGTAGTTTATCCAACAGTGGATAAGCCTTCTAAGCTGGCATCAGCAGGTCGAACAGGGATTGATTGTTAGAAACAATCACCCTGGCTCCCTGGACCTCCTTGTTCTCCGCCATTTCTACTCTTCGGGTGGTGGCGTCCCCCTCGTTTACCTGGTTCGCAACAATCTCGGAAGTTTCGGGAGTTGGGCAGAATTAGGACGAGATGGGAAGAATCGGAGGAGGCTTGTGTGAATGTTTGAGAGTTGGCATGCAATCCAAGAGGATGGTGCGCAATCGGGATGATAGTCGCGCAAAATCCTGCATCTGCGCACAAAACTCGTCGAAATATAAATGGTATTGCGCGCTGGTCGGGTGAATTTCGCGCAACAGAGGGAATTTCGCGCAGGCGGATACACTTTCGCGCACTAGAGCACAATGAATATCGCGCGGAAAGGCTTTGGTGCGGCACATGGGACCCAGAGCCCCTATTTATAGGAGAGGTCGGGATTCCGCGCAATGAGGAATGCGGATTGCTCGACCAAGGGGGAAAATTTCACACCGGACACCCGTATTTGCGCGCTTACGTCCGGCATGGCCCAGGACTTCGGCATTTCTGCGTCTCCCTTGGAATCCGATCATTGCGACCTCTCACCGATCAAATTCTGATGGGGGAATTTGTAGATGCCGAAAAAGTCCATTGCTCCTAAAACGTAGTTTTGGAAGAGGAAAGTGATGTCATATTTGGAGTCAGTGGCCCGATTCGGAGGGCCCGGAGGACTTGCGCGAAATAAAGGTGACCCACGTGCAATTTGCGAAGCCGCGCACAATCCTTCCCGGTTGCGCGCAAAGTGCTGGGGCGGCGTGCTAAATTGCGCACCCACAGCCCACGCAGTGTACCATTGCGCGCAGGGCCCCAATTCCATGCCCGTGGTCCGAATTTTGCATCAGGGAGCAGGATTCCGCGATGAGGGTCGCCTATAAATTTAAGGCGACCCACAACGGTTTCATGGTTCCCGGAATCCGAACCGTCTCCCGTGCGCGCAATCATCTTCCTCCGCACCAAATATGTCCTTCAGGTAGTCTTTCTTTTCGCGCAACTTGCCATGGGGTTCGCCTTTGCACGCAACCCCACTGGCCCACTTTATTTAACCAACTCCTCTAAGTATAGGACATTGCACGCCAAAGAGTCCGCTTGCGCGCACCCCCTCATTATAATTAGCCATTCCTTAAAGGAATTGTTCATTGCCCTCGCGCGCTATCCAAAGCCTGGTGCATGCAATTTCCCCATTCCGCGTGCAATGCCCTGGCCCAATTGCGCACCAGAGCGCTTTATTGCGCGTCGGCCCGCGGTTTTGCGTGCCAAACTCCCTGTTTGCGCGCAAACCGCCAGGGTCTCTCCTTTTTACCCCCCAAGGGTACCCGCCTGTTTGGCGCTCGATGACCTCCATTCCGGGCATGCGCACTATGCGTTGTCTTCCCGTACGGTCCTCCAGGCTCGTGTGAATTGACATGGACCCATCGATAACACCCCATGTCAGCGCTGCAAAACGTTAAATTGCCGAGAACACCTTTTTTTTGCATGACGTTAAACTGCACTCCGTCCGTGCTGCAGGACTTTAAACTTCCGAGCACACGTCCGCGCTACAAGATGTTAAACTGCCGAGCATATGGGCTTCCACCCTGGAGTAAGTCCTAACACAATGGTTTCACCGGTGCCTTCCCTCCCTAGAGATGTAGAGGGCACCCGTCATTTAATATCTAGGGGCGCGGTGTAAACCCCCCATTTCCAAGATGCATGACGTTAAACTGATAGGCGCCTTCGTCCTCAACACATGACGTTAAACTGTGATCCACCCGGCCGTTCCAACCACTTTGTGTTGGTTCGGTTCAATCCCTCCACCTGGCCATTCAAAACCCTTTTGCATTGGTTCGGTTCAATCCCACCACCCAGCCATTCCTACCCCCTTTACATTGGTTCAATTCAATCTAACCACCCTACCGTTCCGACCCCCTTTGCGTTGGTTCGGTTCAATCCAACCACTTGGCCGTTCCGACCCCTTTGTGTTGTTTCAGTTCAACCCCATCACCCGGACTTTCCAACCCCTTTGTGTGGGTTCAGTTCAACCCCATCACCCGACAGTTCCGACCCCCATTGCATTGGTTCGGTTCAAGACCACCATTTGGTCGTACCGATCGTATTCACGTCGGTTCTTCCATCACCAAAACTCAGTCGTTCTTTCACGACGAGTTCCACCTCCGTCCAGCATGACGTTAAACTGTATATCTGAACTACGTTGACTTTGATCCATGCTAACGCGTGGTACGTAGGAAGCCTCCACGAGGTCCCAGCTCTTCACTCCATCATCCATCCTGATCCTCACCCAGGCCGCCACATCCCGGTGGGAACATGCCACTTCACTCCACTCCACATTACCCGGGAAGCCGCCCTGTGCTGGCCCCAACGTCGGAGGTTCCCCTCAGGAGGTTCTGTCATCTGATCCACTCTTAGTGTTCTGATCAGTCCGATGTCGTCCCCGCTGGTTGTCAAACTCATGGTATACCCCATGTTAAACATGGGAAGCTGAGGAAAACCTCAGGTGACACACAGTTCCCTGCATCCGTTGCAAGATGCCTCGGGATTTCATGCCCTCGAGAAGCCCTATCGAATGAGATAGAAGGCCAAAATGAAAAACCCCAGCGTCAAGACACGCCGCAAACACCCAGAGCAACCGATCTTCTCACCACAGGTTGCTGCCCTGACCAGACCCCTTGGAGAGTCTGGACGGAAGCAGTGTAATTAACTGGTGTCCATGAAGATATGGCGCCAGGAACGAGCTTCACGAGCATGTCTTAAATATATGAGGGAGACCCAGACTAGGCGACGAGTTCCGAGGAGACGTCCACGGAAGAAGAAGCCGACATCCCATCATCCCGGTTTCGAGCAAGGAGCAGACACCCCTGAAAAAGGAACTGATGTCGCCCGCCTTTGGAAAGAGGGAATATGGGGCCACAAGCCGTGTGTCCTCCCCCCCGGGTCGACGGATGCAGGCACAAGCGCACCCAGGTGGAAACGCGTCGAGGCGGATGCCCGACGTCAGATCCACGTCGAAACAGTGCCGAACCATGTAAATCCTTGAGTCATATGCCTTTACATTTACTGCATTACTTGAGGAAAGGATCAGAGATACAAGAAGAGTGGATCGAGGCTTTAACCATCCATATAGGTTTAATTAATAAGAATAAATTAGTAAAAAGTTTTAAGGGATCACTGATTCACCCCCTCTCCCACTTGGTGATTCACACTGATCTGCGCAATTCATTTTCATTTATTAAGTACCTAGTTTCCAAAACACTAAACCTTAAAGATCTTCGGTTTTGAATTTTTGTAATGAATGTTAGTGTGATAAAAAGGAGGGTTGTTATAACCATCTCCAACTATTAGATTTCCCTTTTATAGAATTGTCTCTATCAATAGTTCTCATTCCAACACTCTACATAGGAGGTGATTCACAAGGGAATCGTACTTGGAATAGATCTCTATATAGATCCCCTATTAAAAATTCCATGATTTGAAGTGACCATTGTGGATAATTTTAATGGAGTTTCTTTTGAGTTCTGTAAACCTCACTACATTCTCGGCCACTATCATCCATCCTATATAAATCTCTAAATTCCCCAAATCTGAATTGATCACATGAAGGAGATGTATTACCCCTCACAGAATAGCTTCTTGTAGTCGGGTTGCGAGAGTATTGACTCCTCATACATCTGTGTAAGAAGACTCCACTAGTGTCTAGGTAGTCCAGGGAATGATCTATATGATAGTGAAACGACATGATCTATTGGGATCCTAATGTTTATAAAGATATAGCCCACCATATCTGTCCAATACTGTAAATCCATGGGATCTAGGTCAGAGCAGAACCACTATGGCCTATGGAATTAGAACTCTCAGAGTGTTATAAACCTGCACACATCCTCAACCTTCTCTATTGAAATGATCTGAAACTCATCTTTTGGAGGAGCATCTACCATCCCACATGGATGGATAATCTAATGGGTTATACCCTATTATTAGGCCTCATCTCTCATCATATCAAATTCATGATCTGAAAATTATATCCTAGATGGCTGTTGTTGTAGTGGAATCCTAAGATTTATTAAGATGTACCATGATCATAAGGGAATATAAATATATAAAAATAATCGAGAGCTGAATCAAGAAGGATAGTCAAAGACACAATCATATAAGATGCATGTACCATTTATCCTTGTACCCAATGTCTTGGTATCCTGAGTTAAAAATTAGGAATTCAGGGTCATGTTGACTGGATACATCAGCTTCCCACAAAATCAAAAGATTTCCTAGAATGAGATCCACAATAAAGACTCACTAATATTGTTTCACTAATCCCAAAAAAAATTATCATCAAGGGACTACTTCATAGAACATCGCTTGGAATTAACTACATTAACCCCAATATTTTGCAACCTAACCCAATCTGGAGCTCAAGAGATAACTAACCTAATCCTACATTCATATTTCTAGAGTGGTGATAATAAACAAAAATAATATCTTAAATGAAAGGCCTTTACCAATTTACTTGTATTCACACACCCTAACATCTCAATGTACACTTGATGATGAAAAATAATAAAACAACTCAATAAGTATAATGTATGAAAATAAAGAAAACCTATAGTGTGGCATGATTTTTAATGTGAAACTAAAAAGATAAGTGTAAAAAAACATTCCCAAATAGAAATATTTCCCACCCTATTAAAAATGGAAGAGTAAACTGCTGAGAGAGCCTAGATCCTGATATCGAAGATGTAACCAATTTACATTGTCCAATTTACAAGGTATCTATAAGCTCCTCTGAAGTCCCTCCCATCTTATATGTTTTCTTCATAAGAAAATAAACATATGGGGAAAGGCCATGAAAGGTCAGTATATAAAATCCGAGTAGGATTCCCCAAAATATTATGGTGGAGAAGTAAGATATTCAAGAGGACATGGAAGATAGTAGCTAGTACACATGATGTAATATAAAATTGAAGAGGACATCTCAACACAAACCAAGAGAGACTAACCTCATCCAATCATATGTGTCTCAGAATTTTGTTTTTATGAACAAAACATTGATTATATTCCAACTAGAGCTGGAGAGTATACTCATTCATCCACAAGAAGATAAAAATGGAAACTATGTGGCCTACCCAATAAGTCATCATAACTCATGAATGGATTGTTACTAAATCCAATGGTATGAACACATAATTGTATATATATTCTCAGAAAAATAATCCCAAATGAGAAAGAAACTAAATTTTCATATCAAATATTACCCTAAGAAGAAGATTCACAGACAGTTCCAAAAGTCCATCAATGATTCCCAATATCCCACGCATCTTCCTAGCCGAAACAATATACATTATGATATCCCTCACCATGGTCCTGAATAACCTTGTGGTCACAATATGATGGTAGATGGACCATTCCCTGGTACAATAGGTTGGATCTACTTTGATATTATATGGAGCACTTATAACCTACCTAGAAGAAGGGTTGAAATATGATGGTTGATGACCCACTCCCATCCCAGCAAGAGAGTTCCACTCTAGAAGTCACTGAGGGCCCATACCAATCTCAACTAGAGGGTTGTGATCGAGTAGATACTGAGGACCCAGGCCTATATTTACTAGAGTGTTTCACTCAGAAAGTCATCAAGGATCCATTCCTAGCTCTACTCGAGGTTTCTACTCTAATAATTCATCGACGACCCATGAACATCTCAGCATTAGGGATCTACATGGGTGGTTTGTAAAAAACACATGCCCTATGATTAAAGGTGTTCTATACTCTTGGAGTTGGTATAGGCCCCATTCCATGCCAAACTGGAGGATTTCACTATAAAAGTTATCAAGGTCCCATCCCTAGAATAGTTGTAGGGTTCCAATCGAGATCCTTGGGGTATTTTATGTTATTACTACCATTATCGAGAATTGCCTACCTAGTCATCTCTATCAAAACATTCCACATCATATCCCAAAATTAAAAACTATGGACATCATCACATTCTTCCTAGAAAAACACTTAGGATTTACTACTCATGGGAAACAATATGAGTCCTATTGATGGAGATACGGAACCTTGAAATCTTTTATAATGGTTACTAGAGTGACACAACTTGTAGGGGACCCAAAAACTGTGTGGTCCTACTCATTCACTCGACTATGTACTTGGAGGTACATGGTTCACCAGAAATGATGGGTTAAACGATGTGTGAGGGTATACACTGTGTTTCAATGCCTCATGGGGTCCCGCTTGTGATATTGGTCGTGTCCATGTAACAACACCTTGTATGTGTACTTTACCCCATGTTTGTTTACGTTTACATGGATTCCTACATTTATGTTCTACCACATGACTCCTCTATCCAGTTATATGTTACATAGTGTGTATAAGGAACTACACATCCGGCCATCATTATATACTTTCGAATCGCAATCCTCTTCAACTACGGGGCTACACACTGGGTGTTTATCTTGATACATTAAACATAGTTGATATTTTCATAGATTTCTATATATTCAATTAATACTTGAATTCAGTCTCATTCACTATTTATCCTACCTTGAATTTTCCCATGATTAGTGGACAGAGGCACCATTCCATGCTTACAGCCATCCACTGGCTAGAAATTTTCTCCATCAGTTCATGGGGGTATCATTGTGAGTGCTGAATATCTATGCACATTTCATTTAGAAATAACTGATCTTTGATCATTGAAAAAACCACCCATCACTAGATAATATCCCAGATTTGGTCTTTTTTCATGAATTCATTCTTCATTCTTCAGCCTGTCACAATTTCAGGGTCAAATTGTTCTCGGTATCACCAGACATCATCAAGATGTGATTTATGGGTCCTATCAGTGAAGAATTAAAAGAATGTGAGGGTGAAATCAAAATAAAATATGTTCTACCATCATTGAAAAATATTTATAGTCAAACAATAAAAGAACATGGTTTTTCTAGTTAGAAAACATTTAAATAATTCAATTCAATCGACACAGAGGTGCATCAAAAGGCATAAATTGGTGAATATCTATGAATGGGTTCGATCTAATCAATCAATTTGATAAAGAGGGTCTCAAACCAAAACTTTAAGATCCCTACTAAGATTTTGGATTGTTCTTCATTGTAGAATGCAGTCACCAATGACTAAAGGATGTTGTTTTGTTCATAACATCTCAATCTACTTCAATTCAGCATTTCATCATTGTCAAATGAGATTCATTAATAAATAGAGGGGAATAAGATCTTGATTTATCATAGGGTTTATATGTAAATTTTTTGAGAATTATCCATGGAAATCTATTTATTGAAAAAAATTTATGTTAAAATGAATGACATAATTAATTTCTCAATTGAACATGCCACCAACTAAAAGGATATATGAATGCCTTACACCACCCAATTTTTGGTCATTTATAGGGTATTTTTAGTGTTACAAACAAAAAAATGGTCTCATATTTTTAATCCAAGATTTATATATAGAGTTATCTCAGTTTCTTAAGGAAACTACATTTGCGCATTATAAAATATACAGTATATTTTATAAAAATAATTCTAGGCACATTAGGCCTTAGAATCACATGTTGTTTCATTACCTAGATAAATATATATATATATTTCATCTTTTTACATGTAAAAAACCATGTTTCTACAAATAAGATGATAATAAATCCAATATTATGAATAAAAAATATTATATTTAAAAAATATAATATTCCAGGTTTTTAATGGAGAACCCGTTTTAAATCGAATTATAAACAAATTTATCATTTTTTACAAAATAATATTCCTTTTTGTAATGGGAAAAAAATTACTTTGGGTGAATTTTAATGTAGTTTTCTGAGATGTATCATTTTTTGATGAATTGTAAAAAAAATAATGAATTTTAATTGAAAATTCAATTTATGTCTAATTTATTTATATAGATAAATTATACATTAATTAGGTTTTTTGTGTAATTAAAAAATTTCAACATAAATTAACCAAATTTTTTACATTGGATCCAATCTCACAATGAATTTTGAAATAAAAATATTTTAATTCATTAAACATTTTCATCGTAAAACACCCACTTTCATAAAACATCTTTGGGATTAATTTTCAATTAAAAATTTCAAAATTCTACTTTAGAATTTGGTAAAATGGAATCAATATTTTGAATCATAAAAATATATATTAACTACTAAATCAAAATCATTTCTTCCCCAAAATTATTATTGAAGTTAAATAAAATTAATAATAGTGATGATGGAAAAAATAAGTTTACATTGTTGTTAAAATTTATTCTTTAGGGGAAAATGATGAAGACTTAATTCCAAAAACCATTTTATTTCCAAATTTCTACAATAAACCCTCTTGGTTCTAATTTTTTTAGTGGGAGACTATTTTTTGAAAGAGTCCTATATAATAAGTTTATTAAGGAAAAAGAAAAAAAGGAACCTTCCTTAACTATTACATTTATAAAGCCTTGTGACATTGAAAAAATACCACATTAATGTAGTTTGAACAATTATCATAAAAGGTAAATCAGTTTTTGACATCATATTAATTTATAATTAATTTTTAGGGTTGATGTATTTTTATTAAATTCTTTTGAAATGTCCAATACTATAATTATTTAGTTAATAATAAACTAAAATAAATGGTATTAAATATATAAAAGGTCATGTAAATTTGATGAAATATTATATTTAATTTTTTTAGACGAATACATCATATAAAAAATTAGTAAAATTAGTATATTATAATTATATTTTACTGTAGATATTTTTATATTTAAATTTAATAAATAATGTCAATAGATACATGAATGTTACTTTATAATAAATGATATTTTATAAAAAGATATTATATCTTCTAAAAATGATAAATGATGTTAAATAAATTATAAATTGTAATAAATATAAAATATGTTGAATTATTGGACGAATTTTTCTTTTATAATGACAATATTTACTCATTATATACTAAAAATGTTTTTATCACATTTCTGGTCAAAATAGTTTTTTTACACATTACATGAGCTTCTTTCAAAATTAATTTCCAAAAAATAAGGGATTTATTTTGTGAATTGGATATCATATTTTGAATAAATTGGGTAAATAATATATAATAAATTTCAATTTAATTTATTTTTAATGGTTTTTTTACTATGTTATGAAAACAACTTGCATTAATAAAAATCAAAATTATAAAATTTGGGAAACATTGAAGTTAAAGGATAAAGTAATTAAAATTAACTTATTTTTGTGGGGTGGAGTTATTGATAGAACCTAAATACCATTTAAACCATTATTTTTTAATTTAGGAAGATAATGAGGTAAGGGAGATGTTCCAATTGTTTTTACCTATTTGTATTTACAAGAATGTCGTCCATCCTCCTCTTTAGAGAAGAATTATCTCATCCTATTTTTTAAACATATAAAGCCACATTAGATCATCAAATGTCTAAAAAATCAAGTTCCAAATTTCTATATATTCATCTTATATCTTTTAATTTCTATATAAATTCAATCTAGGAAGAATGTTGCTAAAAACAATTAGGAGTTACACAAAAAAGACGAAACATCCCTCAACAATAACTTTTCCTTTATTTATTTCTAAAACACCGAAATTATTATTGTAGAATTATTACATATTAACATAATCATCCTAAATATATTGATATGTTTTTATTTTATGGTTTCTTCATACACATAAACACACATGAATTCAAATGGGTATTGAACATACTGTTTGGGTGTATGGCAAACTACCATCTTGCGAAATGATGTTGTTCGTTTTTCCTTTTCCAAGAAAAATGGTTGGGATTTATGATTAAACTATTTTTAATATAATATATATTATATTTATGATGTATTTATAACTATGTAACAATTTTATTCGATATATATTTGTTCTTAACATTTTCTGTAAATATGATAACATCGTTTATAAATTTGAAGGCCAATACCTCCTCAATGTGACGTGCTTTATTCACACTTTACATTTTAAGGATTGATTTAGTAAACATAAATGATATATAATGAAATAAAAAATCCATTGAAATTATAATATATATTAATTTGTATTATTTACTTTCATCCGTTCAATATGATAAGAAAATAGATTCAACATCCATGCGTACGTATGACCTACTGTCTCCATGAATGGTGTATTTCATTTAGATTTTATATAATTTATATATTATTATAATCATTTAGATAATAAATATAATTATATTTAAATAATTTTTATCATTCTTGAAATATTTAAATCATTATATGTGTAATAGGATCAAGTATAACAAGTCAAAACATGTAAGAAAAATTCAAATATTTCCTAAAACATAAAATTGACATGATATTGATTTTATATGTGAAATATAAAGCCATAATAAAATCATATATTTTATTATGTTTATTTAGTACAAATATAATAAAATTATGATTATTATAAATGATATTTTAATTTGTACTAAAAAATTCAATACAAAAGAAAAGGGTTCTCTCGTCTCACATTTATTTTTATGAGATATACGTTGTATTAACCACTTCTTCTTATTTTATAGTGTATATACTATCCTAAGAAATGTTATATATTGAATTTAATTTATTTAATTATATTTTTTTATTTAATTTAGGTAATTATTTCATGGGGATCATGATTCAAAAGTTACTTATGTAGTATGGGGATTTCTAGTCTCACTTTTATTTCAGTGAGAATTTTTCCATATTCAATGATCATTTTACTTGTATGGTGAATATAGGGACCATTAATGTATTATATGATTATAGTCCATAACATTAAGGGTATTAACAAATCTACTTTATGATATCTCATTGAGGGGGTTTATGTTTTAATTGTTACCAAATTGGTAATGTATGTTTTTCTCAATTTTCTTTCTTTGAGACAAATATAATGTCATTAACAAATATTCTTCGATGATGTGTATATACATCCCATTGAAGTGTTATATGATTAATAATCTCCTTTTAATGATATTTTATGATACAATTAATTTGATTCATTCATGGGGAGTATGATTCAGTGTTACTAAAGTTGTCTCAGTTTACTGATACAAAATAATGTCTATTATGATTGTTTATGATTATGCTTTCGTTGCTGAAAAATTTTATTCAATCAATCTAGAAATCTAATTAATTTTTTTCTCTATTAAAATTCATAATATCTTAGTGTATTGGTACTATATTTTCATTTATTTTGTACTTAATATGATTAATAAAATCTTGTTAAGAAAATCAGACTTTATCTATTTCTTTCATCAAAAACCTATTTTATTTAAAACCCATACTTTTTAAAAAATATTTTCATAACTGATCATAAATTTTATATTGATATAATTATACTGCAAAGTTTTTTATGAAAAAATTTATGATTTAAAGTGATTGAAATGGTTTTAAAATCATTATTTAAAAGTTTTTAAGGATATTTTCAAAGAGAAAGATTCAAAATGATTTATATTTAAAAAATAATTTTTTACAAACAATAAATGTTTTTTACATAATAAATGTATTAATGTATTAAATTTTATGTTTTAATATTGTATTTTTTATGAAAATATATTTGAAAATATTTAATATTTTAAAATATAATTTTTAAATAAATGTTATTTTCCTTAAAAAAATTTGCAGGTGATCTTTCAAAATATTTCCCCCTATAATATGGAATACATTGATGTATTATATGTTTATTGGAGACACTATCTAGGAATACAATTCAAATCATTTATTTAATGGTTTATTTTTTTATTTAATGATATCTATGAAACCGATTTCTCTTCTACAAGTAATATTCTTATGAAACCTGCTTGTTTTCATGGGTTATGATTTGATGAAATAATTCAGAAACATTTACATTATCCAAAGGTTATTATATGATGAATTTTTTATAATACGAATTTCATTTTATAGATTATAATATGATGTTTCTAAAACCTATCTATTTTTATGGGTCATGATATGAAGATGTTTTTATTATCTTGTGATATAAGTATGTTTGATTTTATTATGTGATGGGTGAGGCTTATATTACCTTTCAGTGAATTTAGTAAAGATTTATATCCCATGAGAAATTTATAGGGAACATATTTAAGGGATTGATCTACAATTTTATGAATTTGAAACTTGACATACAATATGGGAAGAAGGGAAATCTGAGTCAAAAATGAGGAGAACTGTAAAGCTGATCTATTATTAGAAGGAGGCGGAACCCGACCAACTATGGGATGAAGGTATAAACCGATTCACTATAAAAAAAGGGCTATGATTTGGGATGTTGGTGTGTCCCATCTAGTAGAATCACCCCCCATGAAGTTCACTAATATGTTTTTTAAATTAGCGATTAAATATAGGGAATATTTTTATATTCTTATGTGTACCTTAAAAGCCCATGTCTTTTGCCAATTTTTGGATCTAATAATCCCTAGAATTTTATTTAAATATAACTAATGTCTTATGAACAGTTAATCATTACTCAATGACTTGTGATTATCATCTTTAGGATGAACGGTTTTAACTGCAAATGTTTTCATAATTTTCTCATGTAATTTTGTTCAGGTTATGCATACATATCTCTAATATTTATCCTTATTGAGAATATGAGATCACCCATTCTTGTGATTCATTTCAAAGATATTGAAGAATGGTTTTGTAACACCCCGACCCTAGTTATGCATAGTCGGTGCATTATTAGATAACATTGGGATAATAAAAAAAGATCAAGTCTCAAAAGACCGATTAGTTTAGTAGATTTGGAATCACTAGATACATTCATAACGTTTACATTACATAATAAAATGAAAAAAAACAAAAAAAAGTCTCCATAGTACACACTCATATCCCCTCATACTATCCCTATAGGTCATTCATAAAATACTTCTTTACATCATGGGAAAAATAAAACATAGAAAGGGGTTGAGCTCAGATGCCCAGTAAGGATAACAATATAGAGGATACTTTCACAATTATGCATAAACATTTAAAGAAATGTATAACTAAAATAAAAGCCTTTTAGTCTTTAACATAAGCATAATATGCCAAAAATAAAATGAAATAATGCCATTTACTTATTTACATGGATATTCTACAAATCGAATAATAACATACAATATCAATAACCACTATCATAATGATGGAATGTATAATTGCAGACATTCATAACCACATAGTCAAGGCCTTGTTCCAAAACTACAAATAAGATTTTGTCAAAGCATTTTTCACTGACAGTAGTTTGTCTAATGAGTCCTACCGATGCATCAAGGAGCTATAGCGGGAAACACCCATCACATATTAAGTCCAATGCATTCCTCAAATGAAAAGGTTTAAACATAACATAAACATTCATATTAAAACTACCATATGAAATGTCAATACTTTTTCAGTAAACCATTAATGGAATAAAAATAACACATCCACAGTCAAACATATCACAAAACCTTCAATACAATATAGATGTATTTTATCATAATAAATCAACTTAAAATAAGATTAAAATCCATCAAAGGATGTATACATAGATAAAATCAAAACTATTTGAGTGAAATAACTTTTTATTAAATCATTCAAAAGTCAAATAATTATAAAATAAAACATTTATGTTGAAAATATTGTTATAATATTGTAATGGAAGCTTCGATGAATTTATAACAGTGGAAAATAGCCGCACCCGCCGTATAAGTTAAAAAGTCTTTGTTACTATAATTCTATCGAAAAGGTTTAAAAGGACCTTGTTTAGAAAACAGCAGAAAGATTCCTTTATAAACATACTATAAAATGTCAAAAAGGGTATAAATGACTTTATCCCATAGTCTGTAATATTGTAAGAATGATTTTAAATACATTTTTAAGAAACATGGACGCAGTTGATAAATAGGTCCCAAAAGATAATTATGTATAAACAAACTCGGATAATGAAGAGATTGTGAAATAAACTCATACTTTGTACTTTTACATGGGCGAGGTTAGGTTAACCTCCTATATAAGGTGAATTTTTTGTATTAAATTATACAATAAACATATACATTAATAGGAGATCATATATGATCTTTTAACATTTCATTGTTAATAATATCTGAGTATTATCGTCGTCTTGGGTGTTTACATACTTGTTTTCTTTTATATATTTTTTTACATAAGTCATGTTTGTTATGGATTATTTGTATCATAATCATATCAATAATGATATCAATTCCTTAAACAATATTTTTAATCATCAAATGGTAATTAGACTAGCATGGATACTATGGGGAAAGAATCTCATCGCGTTCGTGGGGACGGTAGTCCGTACGTACGCACGAGCGACAATATAATTATTTTGATATTAAAATAATATATAACTGGATGGTATATCATATATAAAGAATAATTATCATGTTATATTTATTATTTTACATCAATTACACATCATTATCATACCCATACAAATAGTAATGTTTTGAATAACAATTACACCACGACGTGAAGACTGTAAACCGTACGTACGCACGTATGGTGACATGTCATTCAAAGGATGGATAAAAAACTAAATATGGTTGTACCATATTTATAATAACATAATATTATATAGAATACAATGGATTTATTATTTTATAAAGGAAATAACAATGAATGAAGAAGTTAAAGAAGAAAGGAACTTGAAAGAGTGTGGTGAAAACATTACCTCTTTTTCGGGTTCTTCCTTTTGATTTGATCAAAAGGGCACCATAGGTTGAATTTATGACTAAAGTAAGGAATCTAGGATGATGTGAGTGATGAAAAGATAATATTAGGGCAGCTATTGGACGAACCAAAAGGATTTGAGGGTATGAAGTTGAGAGAAGGGGAGCTCCCTTTTAAAAGAGGGGCGAGGGGAACCTTAGGAAAAGCTATAAATATTATTTTATAATAATTTCATATTAGGTTTCTAATGGATACAAAGTGGATTATTTAATGTCTAAGGTGGGTATATGTCAAAAACCACTCAACCAATATGTTTTATACAGGTTTGAGTCACTATAATAACCTTATCATTTAGTTTTAACTCTTTGTTAATTAGTTTGACATTTACTATGTCACTTTGTATTTTTATATTATAGAGATAATAAACATTATATATACATACAAGAGACACCAAAGTGGACCACTAATAATACACCTATCATGATATATGTTCTTTGTCCTAACATTAGATTTTTAGGAATATAATATCAATTAATAATATAATATTTTTTAAAAAATATCTTCTATGTCAATTTTGACACTATTTGATATTGGATTTTTTTTTGTGAAAATAATAATAGCATTATTACTTCGAAAATACATAATTAAATCAATAATAACTTGTCATATTAACCTATAAAATTATTTTAATTCATTAAAAGTCTCAAATTACATTTATTTGGATATTTATAATATCAATTATTTTAATATTTCATTAATTAGGTAATTACTACATCACCATTGTTTCATAAATAAAATAAAGTATTTAATGTCTAAAAATTATAAATAAAATACCATTATGTTGGACATATTTTTATCTTTCTAATGAATATTTACAATAGAATTTATCTTCTGTATAACCTTATATTAAAAATATTTTAGTAATAAAACATTGATTTTAGCTCTTTTAACTCTTCTTTGAATTAAATAATAATAAATGTCCTAATCTAAACCAAGTAGACCTAAATTATAATATTTTATTCCTAAGGAATTTTTTTTCGTGATACACATGTCCAATAGAATTAGGACATGTGTTAGAGTAATATTAATATCATTTTTACCCTAAATTACCCAATTTACTTTTAATCAAGCTAACAAAAGTAAAAAGTTACTATTCACAAAATATTTTTATCATATTGAACCACATTTTACTCATTGATATTAACCGTTTCTCTCGGATTTTCTAAATTCCACTCACAAAAGTGGTAAAATTATGTTTTATGTCAATTTCCAAATTCTCCTATGAGGTGGGTAAAAGACGGTGAAATGTTTAATAAAATTTTTATATATCTAAAATTATTCTAAACTAACTCTAATGAATTATATTGAACTTATATAGGTATTATGTATATATTTTGACATTAATAAAATTTAAATAATTTAAATAATAATTTAAATAAAAATTTGGTTTTAAACTATAACTCAGTGTTTTTCACTATTCATCAAATAATAAATGTTTTCAGAAAAATACCAAATATTTACCCTAAGCTAATTTCGATATTCAGAATCCAAAATTGAAGTCCATTTTGAATGATAATATTTATAAAATTTTAAAAAGTGGATATTATTCTTCATAACGGCTAGTTTGATTGGTTGTGGTGTGTGATAGAACTCAACGTTGCGTACACCACACATTATTGTATTATTCAAAGGGAAGTGTACTATGGATTCTTGGGGTGTTACATTCTCCCCTCCTTTAAATAATTTCATCCTCGGAATTTCTATAATACTATCGCATGAAAAGACTCGAGTGGTTCTTCATCATAAGTTCCTCAGGTTCCCACATTGCCAGTTGCATCTTATGGTTTCTCTATAGAACTTTTACAAGATGAGTCGTCGGGTTTCATAACACTTGTTCCCTTGTATCAAAAATCCTAACGGGATCTTCGTAATAAGACAGATCGAGTTCCAGTTCTTATTCCTCATAAGTGAGTACATGCGTTGGGTCAGGCATGTAATTTCTCAACAATGATACGTGGAACACATTGTGATCATTCGAGAGACTTGGCAGCATTGCCAACATGTAAGCTACAACCCCAATTCATTCTAGAATTTCAAATGGTCTAATATACATGGGACTCAGTTTATCATTCTTACTGAATCATATAACTCTCTTCCATGGAGATACCTTCAAGAAAACTTGATATCCTACATAAAATTCCAAATCCTTCCTTCGGTTATCGGCAAAGAGCTTATGCCTACTTTGAGCTGCATTGATGTGGGTTTGGATTACCATCGTCATTTCCATTATTTCCTCCACCAGTTTTGGGCCTACAGATTTTTCTTTCACCAAGTCGTCCCAACAGGTTGGTCTGCGACATCTCTTTCCATTCAACGCATCATATGGTCCCATCTGAATACTTGAATAGAAGCTATTATTATTTGAAAATTCTACCAGTGGTAAATATTGATCCCACATACCATGAAAGTCATGTGAGGATGATCTCAACATGTCTTCTAAAGATTGAATAGTTCATTCTGATTGACCTTCTGTTTGAGGGTTGTAGGAAGTGCTCAAACAAAGTTCAGTATCCAAGGACTTCTAAAGACTCTTCTAGAATCATGAAGAAAAATAGAGATCACGATCCAAAACAATCGATATAGGTACTCCATGAAGTCTCACAACTTCACTAATATATAGTCTTTCTAGATTTCCAAGTGGTAAATCCTCCCTTATAGTAAGAAAATGTGCTGACTTGGTATGTCGATCAATAATGACCCATATCGCATAGTTCCTTCTAGAAGTCTTTGTTAGTCCCATGACAATGTCCATCGTGATATTATCCCATTTCTACTCAGGTATGGGAAGCGGTTGCAATACTCCTCCAGGCTATTGCCTTCCAACTATCATTTGTTGAAAAACCATACATCTTGACACAAAATCACAAATCTCCCTCTTCATGTTGTACCACCAAAGATGTTCCATCAAATGTCTTTAAATTTTAGTGCTCCCAGGGTGTATAGAGAAATTGGAACTATGAGTATCTTCCAAAAATTCCCTTTTTAGATCTGGTATATCTGGAATACAATGTATCCTCCCAAATTTCAAAATTCCATCTTTATACACAAACTCACTCAATCTCCCATCATTCATAGCTTTAACATTCTTTTGAAACTCTTCATCAATGGTCTGAGAACTCTTTGTCCTTTCTAGTAAAGTTGGTTTGGCAACCATTTGAAAATTTATTGAGGATTCACCTTCCATGGTGATTCCCATGTCTATCATTACTAGATCCATGTATATAGGATCCTTTTCAACTCTCATATTATTCAAAACTCCATGATCCTTTTTTCTCAAACCATCTTCCACCTTAATAGACTTTCCTAGGTGATTGTGTATCGTGAAATCATAATCCATGAGTAGTTCAAGCCATCACCTTTGCCTCATGTTGAGTTCTCTCTATGAGAAAATATACTTCAAACTCTTGTGATCTGTATAAATCTCATGTTTTTCACCATAGAGATAATGTCTCCATATCATCAAAGAATGGATTACAACAACTGACTCAATATCATGAGTAGGATTTTTTTGCTCATGTATTTTCAGTTTTCATGATGCATAGGAAATAACCCTATCATTCTACAATAGGACACTACAAAATCCTTTCATTTAAGCGTCACTATAAATAACAAACCCACCATTCCCCGATGGTAGATTCAATATAGGAGAATTGACTAATCTTCACTTCAGTTCCTAAAAAAATTATTCATACTCTTTTGTCCGAAAAAATTTATCCCCTTTACGTGTGTGCCTTGTTAATGGGTTATCCAAACGGGAAAAATTCTAGACAAAACATCGATAATAACCTACCAAACCAATAAAACTATGTACCTCAGTTATACTCGTAGGCATAGGCCATTCCTGGGTTTCTCTTGTCTTAGAAGGATCAACAGATATTCCATCTTTGGAGACAATATGGCCATGAAACGAAATCTCTTGAAGCCCAAATTCACAATTACTAAACTTCCCATATAATTCAGGTCTTCCCAGATTCTTTAGGATAATGCGCAAGTGATTTATATGATCTTCATAGCTTTTGGAGTATACCAAGATATAATCAATAAATACTACCACTAAATCATCGAGATATTCTTTGAAAACATTATCCATTAGATCTATGAATACATAGTGTGCATTAGTCAATCCAAAAGGCATTACTGTAAACTCGTAATGCTCATACCTTGTTCAAAATGATGTCTTCAGAATGTCTTCCTTCTTCACACACAACTAATGGTATCTAGATCAAAAGTCAATCATTGAAAAGTATTGAGCTCAATGAAGTTGGTCGAATAAATCATCAATGTGATGTATGGGATACTTGTTCATTATTTTTATAACATTGATTTCCTGCTAGTCGATACATAACCACATAGATCCATCTTCTTCATAACAAAAAGGACAGGAGATCCCCATTTAGAAACACTGGGGAGAAAAAATCCCTTATTACTCAATTACTCTATTTGTTTCTTTAGTTACACTAATTCCACAGTTGCCATTCTATATGGGGTATTCGATATGGTTCATGAACCTGGAATTAAATCAAGGGAAAACACAATTTCTCATTCACGAGGATATCCAGTAAAATCTTCCGGAAACACATCTACATATTATTTCACAATAGGTACATCCTCTATTTGAATATTATTTTCCTCACCCAAAGTTACTTTATTCTCTTCCTACCTAATAATTGAATTTTTTTGAGCTAATGGGGATGGATATAGATAATAATTAGGTGGTGACTATTCTTATCTAAAGATAAGGTTTTCCATATCATCCTCATTCAAACTTGTAACCTCTTACTTCTTACAATAAATCATTGCATCATGGTTTGAAATCCAATCCATACCGAGGATTATATCAAATTCAGTCAGGGGTATGACGATGACATCAGAAGATAAAAAACATTTATATGCATTAATGAGGACTTATTGACAAACATTATTGCAATGATACTTCTCTTAAGGGTTTTGACTGACAACTCCCTTGTTAATTCAATTTGTTATGATATACTTTTTTTAGAAAACTGGGAAGACATGAAACAATGTGATGATCCAGAATCAAATAAAGAATTGGCTAAACTTAAGGAAACCATTAAATTACTTACTACCATGTCTTTTGGAGCTTCTACCTCAGCATTAGTGATAACACAATCTTGGACTTGATCTCTTGTCCTTTTCTGAGGTAAGTTCCCTTGATGCATAGGACAATCATTTGTATATTTTCCCATCTTTCTGTAGTTGTAGCACTGAACATCGGTAGCTTCTTTCCTTCCTTTGCAATCACGAGCTTGGTGGCCTTTTTCACCACACATGTAACAGACTCTCATTTCCTTCAAGCAAGTTCCAGGGTGTTTCTTCCCACATTTACTGCAGGATAGATATTCAACTTTTCCCTTCATCCCCTTATTTCCATTCCCTAAGTGATCAGCATATCTCTTCTTCTCTTTCTTTGCTTTAAAGTCAGAAGATGTAGAGAATACTTTTTCAATCTTGATCGCACATGAAACAATATCTTTTTATGATGATAAGGATAGTGACACTAATGCATGACAAAGAAATGGTTTTAACCCTTCAAAAAAATGATCAATATTACTTCTTGGTTTACATATATAATCTTCAGCATACCTTTCTATCCTTGTAATGTTAGCCTCATACTTTGTGTCATTCTCATCCTCCTTTTGTTTCAGACTCAAAATTTCCTTTCCATATCTCCTCAATGGTAACGAGGAAAATATTTATCTTTGAAAATCTTTCTGAAAAACCTCCATTCCCTTTTTGATAATTCATCATCTTGCTTCGTTTTTTGAATCAGTGACCACCATTGATCAGCATCTCCAGTGAGGTGGTAAACTGCTATGATAACATTTTCCCTTTCACTACTCCCCAAGGCATGGAATATTTTCTCTAAAGAATTTATCCATTACTCAACTACTATGAGATTTGTACTCCCATTGTATGTTTGTGGGTTTTGCATCATGAAGCTATCTAACATTGATCCTCCACACTGTGTATTAGGGTGCTTCATACGGGTAAGGTTATTATTCATAACATAAGTGAGTTGTCCTAGTATAGTGATTAGCTGATCAGCACCAGTTGCATCACTAGCTCCACTATAATTATCTTGAGCAAGAGGGAAATCCCTACTTGGTGTGTGTGCATTGATACAGTTTCCATTCCTTCCACTAGGAGCCATTTATAAAAAATGGCATAAACTAGATCAGTTTATAAATCAAAATAAATAATTCCATACTTTTAAAACAAATAACAAAAATTCAACAGTTTATGGATATAATCCATAATCAAAAACATGTTTTCTTTGTGGAATAATATACTCAGAAACCCTTCATAATAGTTCGTAATGAAAATTAGAATTATCCTAAGCATATCCCTCGAGAATGTCATAACAAAGAGTGGAGCAAGGACTATTGTCGTGCACTAGTTCTCATTCGAATCTAGCTCAAAGTGGTGTTTTCAGGTTTTACCCCTAAGTACAACTGTGGCAGAGCCGCCTCTACATGGTCATATCTAGACAGGGATGTATTGCTCAGAAAACTCACAAAACCTCTACAATACTATAATTTTGGATGTTCTTCTATACTAATACTCAATGTCCATATTATGTCAAAGTGCTCTAATCAGTGTTTATCTAAATCTAGCTTCAAATGTTTATACTAAACATCCTCTGATACCAACTGTAAGGTCCCGACCCCAGTTACCCAATGTTAGTGAATTATTACATAACATTAGCATGATCACAAAAGATCAACTCTAAAAAAGACCAATTACACTACTAGAAAAGGGGGCAGTGGAGCCCCCCAGACTTGGGCGACCTCCATTGGCGGTCGCTATAGCTTACCATTAGCGACCGCCAATGGCGGTCACTAACCTGCATAAAAAAATTCGGGGGGTTTCTGCGCCCCCCCCCCCCCCCCGCGCCCTCGATCTCGCTCCGCCCTAACCCCCTCCCTCCCTCGCCGCTCTCCCTCGCCGCCCTCCCCTCCCCCACCGCCCGGCCTCCCCCGCCGCCCGGCCTCCCCCGCCGCCCGGCCTCCCCCGCCGCCCGCCCTCCCCCGCCGCCCGCCCTCCCCCGCCGCCCGCCCTCCCCCGCCGCCCGGCCTCCCCCGCCGCCTGCCCTCCCCCGCCGCCTGCCATCCGGCCTCCGGCCGCCGCCCTCCGCCCTCGGGCCTCCGGCCGCCGCCCTCCGGCCTCTCGGCCCTCCCCCCCCCCCCACCTCGGATGGCACCCGCACCCCGGACAGCCCCCGGCGCGCACTCCGGACCGCCCCCCGCACCCCAGACGCCTCCCCGCACCCCGGACAGCACCCCCCCCGCGCACTCCGGACCGCCCCCGCACCCCGGACGCCTCCCCGCACCCCGGACAGCCCCCCCCCCCCCCCCCCCCCGCGCACTCCGGACCACCCCCGCACCCCGGACGCCTCCCCGCACCCCGGACAGCCCCCCCCCTGCACTCGGACACCCCCCTCCGAACCCGGAAAGCCCCCCCGCACCCCGGACAGCCCCCCCCCCCCCCCCCCCCCCGCACTCGGACACCCCCCCTCCGAACCCGGACAGCCCCCCCGCACCCCGGAAAGACCCCCCGCACCCCGGACACCCCACCCCGCACCCCCGACAGCCCCCCTGCACCCCAGACAGCCCCCCCTCCCCCGCACCCCGGACACCCCCGCACCCCGAACACCCCTGCCCGCACCCCTGACAGGCCCCCGACACCCCGGACACCCCTCCCCGCACCTCGGACAGCCCCCCCCCCCCCCCCCCCGACCCCGGACACCCCCCCCCCCCTCGCTGCCCGTCCCCCGTCCCCTCACCGCCTCCTCTCCTCCAGCTCCCCGCCGCCGCCGCCGCCCGTCCCCTCCCTTGCCGCACCACCTTTGGCTCCGGCTCCCCTTCGCTGCCTCCTCTCCCTCGCAGCACCGCCTTCGGCTCCCCTCCCTTTCAGGTTTGTAGCTCAATCAGGTAACATGAGCTTTCAGTTACATTATTATTTTATCAATGGTTCATAAACAAATGGTTAATATTTATTTTGAATATAGTTGATTTGAAAAATGTAAATGTAATAAGTATTGTGTAAATGTTTGTTATACAGATATTATTATGGATAAGAGTTGGATTGATCTTCCAAATCGAACATCTAGAGAATATTTCAATGGCATTATGCAGTTTATTGACTTCACGAGAGGATTTGAAAGTGACTATATTAGTTTTCCATGTAGAAAATGTGCTAACAGATATCAATTCACACGAGATACTGTGAGGGAGCACCTTTTCTTTAATGGATTTCTGAAAAATTATAAGAGTTGGACTCGTCATGGAGAAGAATATGTTCGTTTTCAAAATACAGATGCAGCTCAGATGGATGTTGATGCAAGGATGACTGATCCAATGCATGAAATGCTTACTGAAATGGTACGTGGGTTTGATCCTAAAGGCATTGACATCCAGAATCTTGATACCGGTGAGATAAATCTTCGCTCTGGTGCAGATCGTGATTCGAGGAGGTTTTATGAAGTACTTGATGATGCGAAAACAGAATTATATCCTGGATGTACTTCTTACAATAAACTGTCGTTTATCGTGGAGTTGTTGCATTTGAAGACTTTGAATAATTGGTCAGACACATCATTCGACATGCTTTTGGTTTTATTGAAAAAAGTTCTTCCTGTCGACGCTAAGATTCCTGAGTCGTATTACTATGCTCGTAAGTTGACAGAGAACTTAGGTTTTACATATGAGACTATAGATGCATGTGTAAACAATTGTATGTTGTTTAGAAATGAAACTGCTCATTTGGATATCTTTACGGTTTGTGGCGCTTCTAGGTGGAAAGAGAACAGGGGAAATAAGACTCATTAAAGTCAGATTGCGGTACAGGGGAAACCGATTGCCGTAAAGCAAATGCGTTACTTTCCCCTTAAACCGAGGTTGAAAAGATTTTTTATGTCATCTAAAGTTTCTAATTTAATGAGATGGCATGCAGAAAGAGTTCATGAAAGTGACATGTTAACCCACCCGGAAGACTCTCATGCATGGAAGGATTTTGATAAGAGACATCCCGACTTTGCTAAAGATGTTCGTAATGTCCGATTGGGATTGGCAGCAGATGGTTTCAATCCATTCAAGTCTATGGTTGGTGCAACTCATAGCACATGGCCCGTGGTGTTGGTTCCATATAATCTTCCTCTGTGGCTTTGTATGAAGCAACAATTTATATTACTTTCCACTCTTATTGATGGACCTAAAAGTCCGGGGGATAAGATTGATGTTTACCTTCAGCCATTGATTGATGAGTTGAATGAATTTTGGGGTGATGGTGTGATGACTTATGACTGCGAAATGAATGAAATGTTCAAACTGCATGCTGCTTTATTGTGGACAATCAATGACTTCCCATCTTATGCAAATTTATCAGGCTGGACTACGAAAGGGGAATTTGCTTGCCCTTGTTGCAATAAAAGTAAAAAATCTGTATGGCTTAAACATTCCAAAAAATGGGCATACATGGGTCACAGGCGTTTTCTCCCTCCCCAGCACAGGTTCAGAAAGGACAGAGTGGCATTTGATGGTTCTAGAGAGTTCATCCCAGCACCAAAGATCATGACAGGAGTCGAAATGTTATCACAGATTGAGGAAGAAAACATCTGCACGGTATATGAAATTCAGGATTTGGTGGCTCCTCCAGTACGTAATATTCGTGCTGCGGGTAGGCAGCGCAGTCACAATTGGAAAAAGAAAAGTATTTTTTATAGTCTTCCGTATTGGAAAACTAACATGTTGAGGCATAATTTGGATGTCATGCACATTGAAAAAAATGTTTGTGATAACATATTGTGGACCATTTTAGGTGTCAGTGGAAAGTCAAAGGACCATGTTAATGCACGCCGTGATTTGGAAGAAATGGGTTTAAGGAAACAGTTGCATTTACAGTTAGCTGAGGGAAACAAGGCATATATGCCTGCTGCACAGTATTCGATGACTACAGAGGAGAAAGAGACATTTCTTTCCATTTTGAAGATGGTCAAGGTGCCTGATGGTTACTCTTCTAATATTTCAAAGTGTGTGAATCTGACGAGCAAGACATTGCAAGGGTTGAAAAGTCATGATAATCACATATTACTTCAGCAGTTGATTCCAATCGCAATTTGTGATTGTTTATCCCCCAATGTTGTTCAGCCCTTGATTGAGATGAGTAATTTTTTTAGACAGCTTTGTTTAAGAAATCAACGAATGAGTGATTTAAAAAGTTTGTAGGACTGAATTGTACTTACGCTTTGTCACTTTGAGAAACTTTTCCCCCCTCATTTTTCAATGTTATGGTCCACTTAACATTGCACCTAACTGATGAAGTAATGGCTGCTATTCTAGTGCAATTCAGGTGGATGTATCCTATTGAACGGTATTTGAGTACATTGAAAAGATTTGTACGCAACAGAGCTCGTCCAGAGGCATCAATAGCCAATGGTTATTTGATGGACGAGTGTACTACCTTTTGTGCAGAATATCTTACGGATGTTGAAACAAAATTAGATAAGCCCTCTCGGATTCATGATGGTCCAGTTGGAGAAGGAACCACATTTGATATGGACAACATCGAGTGGATACAAGCACATCGATATATCTTGTTCAATACTCCATCAGTTGCACCATTAATGCAGTAAGTATCTTATCAATGTGCTTGTATAACTTTTACATGTTTTCTTTTCATAAGTTGATCTTTTAAACATCGCGTAATCATTTGCAGGAAACACATTAATGAGATAAAAGAAGAGATGCATCGTGCGACTGAGTTGCAAATTCAACAATCTCATTATGCGGCATTTCATGATTGGTTCAAGGATTATGTATGTATAAATTGATTTTCATTATGAGTGAAGTATTAAACTAATTCTTTCTGCATATATCAGTATTGATTTTTATAAATTATGTAGGTTCGTAAGCTGAGGGAGTTAGGGGACCCCACGCTACCTGAAGTATTTATCCAACTGGCTGAGGGTCCATCTATAACGGCTCGTCGTTATAAAGCTATTGATGCTAATGGTTTTCGATTTCGCATTAAAGATGTTGACGACAAACGAGCAACACAAAACAGTGGAATCGGTTGTCCCTTTGTCGATTCTGGTTATTACTATGGTCAATTGATAGACATCATTGAAGTTGTATACACACACGGTTTGAAGTACATATTGTTAAAGTGTAATTGGGTTGATCCAGTGCGTGGATGTAAAGTCGATCAATATCAGTTTTCATTGGTGAATTTTAACTATATGTTATACAGAAATAATGAACGAGTTGAGAATGAACCTTTCATCTTGACTTCACAAGCAGAACAAGTATTCTTCGTTACTTTCCCTTCGGATCCAAGTTGGCAAGTTGTTGTCAAAATGTCTCGGCGAGGAGTGTTTTTATTTGAAGAAGATGAACCCGAGATTGTTCCGTTGGTTTACCAACAACTTGATCAACATACCGTAGTTCAACGTGAAGAAGATATTTATTGGGTCAGAGCGGCTGTTGAAGGAGAAGCGGTCGATTTGCATGCTTAATGAAAGGTATAATTGTTTTCCCGCTATTCAGTAGAATGTCCTAGGATATCATAAATTATCTAATCATTTTATAAATCCTTATAAGTTTTAATCCTCACCCCCGTACAACCCCCCGCACCCCCGTACTGCCCCCCGCCACCCCCGTACAGCCCCCCGCCACCCCCGTACAGCCCCCCGCCACCCCCGTACAGCCCCCTGACACCCCCGTACAGCCCCCCGACACCCCCGTACAACCCCCCGCACCCCCGTACAGCCCCCCGCCACCCCCGTACAGCCCCCCGCACCCCCGTACAGCCCCCCGATTGTGTCCGTTTCAGCAGCGCGGCGCGCGCCGAAATGGCGCGTTGGGGGGTCAAAACCACCTGAATGACGTCTGAATGCCACGAAACCGTACGACAACTTCCGGGGCGTGAATTGTGAAATGGTCGGCTAGACGGCACCTCATTCGGAGGTGCCGTGTGACCGTGGCGGCCAGAAACGCGTTTCCGGTGCCATTAAACACCATAACGGCGTGCGGCGGTCCAATTCGGAGCAAACGTGCTCCGAACGACCTGAAACCGCACAGGAACGATAGAAATATTATTCCTGAGATGCAGGAGGAGGCCGCACATCCATCGGACGTGCGGTGCGCGCGGCACGTCCGATTGTGTCGTTTTCAGCAGCGCGACGCGCGCTGAAATGGCGCGTTGGGGGGTCAAAACCACCTGAACGACGTCTGAATGACACGAAACCGTACGACAACATCCGGGGCGTGAATTGTGAAATGTTCAGCCAGACGGCACATCATTCGGAGGTGCCGTGTGACCGCGGCGGCCGGAAACGCGTTTCCGGCGCCATTAAACACCAAAACGGCATGCGGCGGTCCAATTCGGAGCAAACGTGCTACGAACAACCTGAAACCGCATGAGAACGATAGAAATATTATTCCTGAGATGCAGGAGGAGGCCGCACATCCATCGGACGTGCAGTGCGCGCGGCACGTCCGATTGTGTCGTTTTCAGCAGCGCGGCGCGCGCTGAAATAGCGCGTTGGGGGGTCAAAACCACCCGAACGACCTCCGAATGCCACGAAACCGTACGACAACATCCGGGGCGTGAATTGTGAAATGGTCTGCCAGACGGCACCTCATTCGGAGGTGCCGTGTGACCGCGGCGGCCAGAAACGCGTTTCCGGCGCCATTAAACACCAAAACGGCGTGCGGCGGTCCAATTCAGAGCAAACGTGCTCCGAACGACCTGAAACCGCACGGAAATGATAGAAATATTATTCCTGAGATGCAGGAGGAGGCTTCACGTCCATCGGACGTGCGGTGCGCGCGGCACGTCCGATTGTGTCGTTTTCAGCAGCGCGGCGCGCGCTGAAATGGCGCGTTGGGGGGGTCAAAACCACCTGAACGACGTCCGAATGCCACGAAACCGTACGACAACATCCGGGGCGTGAATTGTGAAATGGTCGGCTAGACGGAACATCATTCGGAGGTGCCGTGTGACCGCGGCGGCTGGAAACGCGTTTCCTGCGCCATTAAACACCAAAACGGTGTGCGGCGGTCCAATTCGGAGCAAACGTGCTCCGAACGACCTGAAACCGCACGGGAACGATAGAAATATTATTCCTGAGATGCAGGAGGAGGCCGCACATCCATCGGACGTGCGGTGCGCGCGACACGTCCGATTGTGTCGTTTTCAGCAGCGCGGCGCGCGCTGAAATGGCGCGTTGGGGGGTCAAAACCACCCGAACGACGTCCGAATGCCACGAAACCGTACGACAACATCCGGGGCGTGAATTGTAAAATGGTCGGCCAGACGGCACTTCATTCGGAGGTGCCGTGTGACCGCGGCGGCCAGAAACGTGTTTCCGGCGCCATTAAACACCAAAACGGCGTGCGGCGGTCCAATTCGGAGCAAACGTGCTCCGAACGACCTGAAAACGCATGGGAACGATATAAATATTATTCCTGAGATGCAGGAGGAGGCCGCACGTCCATCGGACGTGCGGTGCGCGCGGCACGTCCGATTGTGTCGTTTTCAGCAGCGCGGCGCGCGCTGAAATGGCGCGTTGGGGTGTCAAAACCACCCGAACGACGTCCGAATGCCACGAAACCGTACGAAAACATCCGGGGCATGAATTGTGAAATGGTCGGCCATACGGCACCTCATTCGGAGGTGCCGTGTGACTGAGGCGGCCGGAAACGCATTTCCGGCGCCATTAAACACCAAAACGGCGTGCGGCGGTCCAATTCGGAGCAAACGTGCTCCGAACGACCTGAAACCGCACGGGAACGATAGAAATATTATTCCTGAGATGCAGGAGGAGGCCGCACGTCCATCAGACGTGCGGTGCGCGCGGCACGTCCGATTGTGTCGTTTTCAGCAGCGCGGCGCGCGCTGAAATGGCGCGTTGGGGGGTCAAAATCACCCGAACGACCTCCGAATGCCACGAAACCGTACAACAACATCTGGGGCGTAAATTGTGATATGGTCGGCCAGACGCAACCTTATTCATAGGTGCCGTGTGACCGCGGCGGCCGCAAACGCGTTTCTGGCGCCATTAAACACCAAAACGGTGTGCGGCGGTCCAATTCGGAGCAAACGTGCTCCGAACGATTTGAAACCGCACGGGAACGATAGAAATATTATTCCTGAGATGCAGGAGGAGGCCGCACATCCATCGGACGTGCGGTGCGCGCGGCACGTCCGATTGTGTCGTTTTCAGCAGCGCGGCGCGCGCTGAAATGGCGCGTTGGGGGGTCAAAACCACCCGAACGACGTCCGAATGCCACGAAACCGTACGACAACATCCGGGGCGTGAATTGTGAAATTGTCGGCCAGACGGCACCTCATTCGGAGGTGCCGTGTGACCGCGGCGGCCGGAAACGCGTTTCTGGCGCCATTAAACACCAAAACGGAGTGCGGCGGTCCAATTCGAAGCAAACGTGCTCCGAACGACCTGAAACCGCACGGGAACGATAGAAATATTATTCCTGAGATTCAGGAGGAGGCCGCACGTCCATCAGACGTGCGGTGCGCGCGGCACGTCCGATTGTGTCGTTTTCCGCAGCGCGGCGCGCGCTGAAATGGCGCGTTGGGGGGTCAAAACCACCCGAACGACGTCCGAATTCCACGAAACCGTACGACAACATCCGGGGCGTGAATTGTGAAATGGTCGGCCAAACGGCACATCATTCGGAGGTGCCGTGTGACCGCGGCGGCCGGAAACGCGTTTCGGGCGCCATTAAACACCAAAACGGCGTGCGGCGGTCCAATTCGGAGCAAACGTGCTCCGAACGACCTGAAACCGCACGAGAACGATAGAAATATTATTCCTGAGATGCAGGAGGAGGCCGCACGTCCATCGGACGTGCGGTGCGCGCGGCACGTCCGATTGTGTCGTTTTCAGCAGCGCGGCGCGCGCTGAAATGGCGCGTTGGGGGGTCAAAACCACCCGAACGACGTCCGAATGCCACAAAACCGTACGAAAACATCCGGGGCGTGAATTTTGAAATGTTCGGCCAGACGGCACCTCATTCGGAGGTGCCGTGTGACCGCGGCGGCCGGAAACGCGTTTCTGGCGCCATTAAACACCAAAACGGCGTGCGGCGGTCCAATTCGGAGCAAACGTGCTCCGAACGACCTGAAACCGCACGGGAACGATAGAAATATTATTCCTGAGATGCAGGAGGAGGCCTCACGTCCATCGGACGTGCGGTGCGCGCGGCACGTCCGATTGTGTCGTTTTCAGCAGCGCGGCGCGCGCTGAAATGGCGCGTTGGGGGGTCAAAACCACCCGAACGACCTCCGAATGCCACGAAACCGTACGACAACATCCGGGGCGTGAATTGTGAAATGGTCTGCCAGACGGCACCTCATTCGGAGGTGCCGTGTGACCACGGCGGCCGGAAACGCGTTTCCGGCGCCATTAAACACCAAAACGCCGTGCGACGGTCCAATTCGGAGCAAACGTGCTCCGAACGACCTGAAACCGCACGGGAACGATATAAAAATTATTCATGAGATGCAGGAGGAGGCCGCACGTCCATCGGACGTGCGGTGCGCGCGGCACGTCTGATTGTGTCGTTTTCAGCAGCGCGGCGCGCGCTGAAATGGCGCGTTGGGGGGTCAAAACCACCCGAACAATGTCCGAATGCCACGACACCGTACGACAACATCCGGGGTGTGAATTGTGAAATGGTCGGCCAGACGGCACATCATTCGGAGGTGCCTTGTGACCGCGGTGGCGGGAAACGCGTTTCCGGCGCCATTAAACACCAAAACGGCGTGCGGCGGTCCAATTCTGAGCAAACGTGCTCCGAACGACTTGAAACCGCACTGGAACGATAGAAATATTATTCCTGAGATGCAGGAGGAGGCCGCACGTCCATCGGACGTGCGGTGCGTGCATCACGTCCGATTGTGTCGTTTTCAGCAGCGCGGCGCGCGCTGAAATGGCGCGTTGGGGTGTCAAAACCACCCGAACGACGTCCGAATGCCACGAAACCGTATGACAACATCCGGGGCGTGAATTGTGAAATGGTCGGCTAGACGGAACCTCATTCGGAGGTGCCGTGTGACCGCGGCGGCCGGAAACGCGTTTCTGGCGCCATTAAACACCAAAACGGCGTGCGGCGGTCAAATTCAAAGCAAACTTGCTCCGAACGACCTGAAACCGCATGGGAACGATAGAAATATTATTCCTGAGATGCAGGAGGAGGCCGCACGTCCATCGGACGTGCGGTGCGCGCGGCACGTCCGATTGTGTCGTTTTCAGCAGCGCGGCGCGCGCTGAAATGGCGCGTTGGGGGGTCAAAACCACCCGAACGACGTCCGAATGCCACTAAACCGTACGAAAACATCCGGGGCGTGAATTGTGAAATGGTCGGCCAGACGGCACCTCATTCGGAGGTGCCGTGTGACTGAGGCGGCCGGAAACGCGTTTCCGGCGCCATTAAACACCAAAACGGCGTGCGGCGGTCCAATTCGGAGCAAACGTGTTCCGAACGACCTGAAACCGCACGGGAACGATAGAAATATTATTCCTGAGATGCAGGAGGAGGCCGCACGTCCATCGGACGTGCGGTGCGCGCGGCACGTCCGATTGTGTCGTTTTCAGCAGCGCGGCGCGCGCTGAAATGGCGCGTTGGGGGGTCAAAACCACCCGAACGACCTCCGAATGCCACGAAACCGTACGACAACATCCGGGGCGTGAATTGTGAAATGTTCGGCCAGACGGAACCTCATTCGGAGGTGCCGTGTGACCGCGGCGGCCGGAAACGCGTTTCCGGCGCCATTAAACACCAAAACGGCGTGCGGCGGTCCAATTCGGAGAAAACGTGCTCCGAACGACCTGAAACCGAACGGGAACGATAGAAATATTATTCATGAGATGTAGTAGGAGGCCGCACATCCATCAGACGTGCGGTGCGCGCGGCACGTCCGATTGTGTTGTTTTCAGCAGCGCGGCGCGCGCTGAAATGGCGCGTTGGGGGGTCAAAACCACCCGAACGACGTCCGAATGCCACGAAACCGTACGACAACATCTAGGGCGTGAATTGTAAAATGATCGGCTAGACGGCACATAATTCGGAGGTGCCGTGTGACCGCGGCGGCCGGAAAAGCGTTTCCGGCGCCATTAAACACCAAAACGGCGTGCGGCGGTCCAATTCGGAGCAAACGTGCTCCGAACGACCTGAAACCGCACGGGAACGATAGAAATATTATTCCTGAGATGCAGGAGGAGGCCGCACGTCCATCGGACGTGCGGTGCGCACGGCACGTCCGATTGTGTCGTTTTCAGCAGCGCGACGCGCGCTGAAATGGCGCGTTGGGGGGTCAAAACCTCCCGAACGACGTCCGAATGCCACGAAACCGTACGAAAACATCCGGGGCGTGAATTGTGAAATGGTCGGCTATACGGCACCTCATTCGGAGGTGCCGTGTGACCGCGGAAGCCGGAAACGCGTTTCCGGTGCCATTAAACACCAAAACGGCGTGCGGCGGTCCAATTCGGAGCAAACGTGCTCCGAACGACCTGAAACCGCACGGGAATGATAGAAATATTATTCCTGAGATGCAAGAGGAGGCCGCACATCCATCGGACGTGCGGTGCGCGCGGCACGTCCGATTGTGTCGTTTTCAGCAGCGCGGCGTGCGCTGAAATGGCGCGTTGGGGGGTCAAAACCACCCGAACGACGTCCGAATGCCACGAAACCGTACAACAACATCCGGGGCGTGAATTGTGAAATGGTCGGCCAGACGGCACATCATTCGGAGGTGTCGTGTGACCGCGGCGGCCGGAAACGCGTTTCCGGCGCCATTAAACACCAAAACGGCGTGCGGCGGTCCAATTCGGAGCAAACGTGCTCCGAACGACCTGCAACCGCATGGGAACGATAGAAATATTATTCCTGAGATGCAGGAGGAGGCCGCACGTCCATCGGACGTGCGGTGCGCGCGGCACGTCCGATTGTGTCGTTTTCAGCAGCGCGGCGCGCGCTGAAATGGCGCGTTGGGGGGTCAAAACCACTCGAACGACCTCCGAATGCCACGAAACCGTACGACAACATCCGGGGCGTGAATTGTGAAATGGTCGGCCAGACGGAACCTCATTCGGAGGTGCCGTGTGACCGCGGCAGCCAGAAACGCGTTTCCGGCGCCATTAAACACCAAAACGGCGTGTGGCGGTCCAATTCGGAGAAAACGTGCTCCGAACGACCTAAAACCGCACGGGAACGATAGAAATATTATTCCTGAGATGCAGGAGGAGGCCGCACATCCATCGGACGTGCGGTGCGCGCGGCACGTCCGATTGTGTCGTTTTCAGCAGCGCGGCGCGCGCTGAAATGGCGCGTTGGGGGGTCAAAACCACCCGAACGACGTCGGAATGCCACGAAACCGTACGACAACATCCGGGGAGTGAATTGTGAAATGGTCGGCCAGACGGCACATCATTCGGAGATGCCGTGTGACCGCGGTGGCCGGAAACGCGTTTCCCGTGCCATTAAACACCAAAACGGCGTGCGGCGGTCCAATTCGGAGCAAACGTGCTCCGAACGACCTGAAACCGCACGAGAACGATAGAAATATTATTCCTGAGATGCAGGAGGAGGCCGCACGTCCATCGGACGTGCGGTGCGCGCGGCACGTCCGATTGTGTCGTTTTCAGCAGCGCGGCGTGCGCTGAAATGGCGCGTTGGGGGGTCAAAACCACCCGAACGACGTCCGAATTCCACGAAACCGTACGACAACATCCGGGGCGTGAATTGTGAAATGGTCGGCCAGGCGGCACATCATTCGGAGGTGTCGTGTGACCGCGGTGGCCGGAAACGCGTTTCTGGCGCCATTAAACACCAAAATGGCGTGCGGCGGTCCAATTCGGAGCAAACGTGCTCCGAACAACCTGAAACCGCACGGGAACGATAGAAATATTATTCCTGAGATGCAGGAGGAGGCCGCACGTCCATCGGACGTGCGGTGCGCGCGGCACGTCCGATTGTGTCGTTTTCAGCAGCGCGACGCGCGCTGAAATGGCGCGTTGGGGGGTCAAAACCACTCGAACGACCTCCGAATTCCACGAAACCGTACGACAACATCCGGGGCGTGAATTTTGAAATGGTCGGCCAGACGGAACCTCATTCGGAGGTGCCGTGTGACCGCGGCGGCCAGAAACGCGTTTCCGGCGCCATTAAACACCAAAACGGCGTGTGGCGGTCCAATTCGGAGCAAACGTGCTCCGAACGACCTGAAACCGCACGGGAACGATAAAAATATTATTTCTGAGATGCAGGAGGAGGCCGCACATCCATCGGACGTGCGGTGCGCACGGCACGTCCGATTGTGTCGTTTTCAGCAGCGCGGCGCGCGCTGAAATGGCACGTTGGGGGGTCAAAACCACCCGAACGACGTCGGAATGCCACGAAACCGTACGACAACATCCGAGGAGTGAATTGTAAAATGGTCGGTCAGACGGCACATCATTCGGAGGTGCCGTGTGACCGCGGCGGCCAGAAACGCGTTTCCGGCGCCATTAAACACCAAAACGGCGTGCGGCGGTCCAATTCGGAGCAAACGTCCTCCGAACGACCTGAAACCGCACGGGAACGATAGAAATATTATTCCTGAGATGCAGGAGGAGGCGGCACGTCCATCGGACGTGCGGTGCGCGCGGCACATCCAATTGTGTCGTTTTCAGCAGCGCAGCGCGCGCTGAAATGACGCGTTGGGGGGTCAAAACCACCCGAACGATTTCCGAATGCCACGAAACCATACGACAACATCCGGGGCGTGAATTGTGAAATGGTCGGCCAAACGGCACATCATTCGGAGGTGCCGTGTGACCGCGGCGGCCGGAAACGCGTTTCGGGCGCCATTAAACACCAAAACGGCGTGCGGCGGTCCAATTCAGAGCAAACGTGCTCCGAACGACCTGAAACCGCACGGGAACGATAGAAATATTATTCCTGAGATGCAGGAGGAGGCCGCACGTCCATCGGACGTGCGGTGCGCGCGGCACGTCCGATTGTGTCGTTTTCAGCAGCGCGGCGCGCGCTGAGATGGCGCGTTGGGGGGTCAAAACCACCCGAACGACGTCCGAATGCCACAAAACTGTACGACAACATCCGGGGCGTGAATTGTGAAATGGTCGGCCAGACGGCACCTCATTCGGAGGTGCCGTGTGACCGCGGCGGCCGGAAACGCGTTTCCGGCGCCATTAAACACCAAAACGGCGTGCGGCGGTCCAATTCGGAGCAAACGTGCTCCGAACGACCTGAAACCGCACAGGAACGATAGAAATATTATTCCTGAGATACAGGAGGAGGCCGCACGTCCATTGGACGTGCGGTGCGCGCGGCACGTCCGATTGTGTCGTTTTCAGCAGCGCGGCGCGCACTGAAATGGCGCGTTGGGGGGTCAAAACCACCCGAACGACCTCCGAATGCCACGAAACCGTACGACAACATCCGGGGCGTGAATTGTGAAATGGTCGGCCAGACGGCACCTCATTCGGAGGTGCCGTGTGACCCCGGCGGCCGGAAACGCGTTTCCGGCGCCATTAAACACCAAAACGGCGTGCGACGGTCCAATTCGGAGCAAACGTGCTCCGAACGACCTGAAACCGCACGGGAACGATAGAAATATTATTCCTGAGATGCAGGAGGAGGCCGCACCATCGGACGTGCGGTGCGCGCGGCACGTCCGATTGTGTCATTTTCAGCAGCGCGGCGCGCGCTGAAATGGCGCGTTGGGGGGTCAAAACCACCCGAACGACGTCCGAATGCCACGAAACCGTACGACAAATTCGGGGCATGAATTGTGAAATGGTTGGCCAGATGGCACATCATTCGGAGGTGCCGTGTGACCGCGGCGGCTGGAAACGCGTTTCCGGCACCATTAAACACCAAAACGGCGTGCGGCGGTCCAATTCGGAGCAAACGTGCTCTGAACGACCTGAAACCGCACGGGAACGATAGAAATATTATTCCTGAGATGCAGGAGGAGGGCCGCACGTCCATCGGACGTGCGGTGCGCGCGGAACGTTCGATTGTGTCGTTTTTAGCAGCGCGGCGCGCGCTGAAATGGCGCGTTGGGGGGTCAAAACCACCCGAACGACGTCCGAATGGCACGAAACCGTACGACAACATCCGGGGCGTGAATTGTGAAATGGTCGGCCAAACGACACCTCATTCGGAGGTGCCGTGTGACCGCGGCGGCCGGAAACGCGTTTCCGGCGCCATTAAACACCAAAACGGCGTGCGGCGGTCCAATTCGGAGCAAACATGCTCCGAACGACTTGAAACCGCACGGGACACGATAGAAATATTATTCCTGAGATGCAGGAGGAGGCCGCACGTCCATCGGACGTGCGGTGCGCGTGGCACGTCCGATTGTGTCGTTTTCAGCAGTGCGGCGCGCGCTGAAATGGCGCGTTGGGGGGTCAAAACCACCCGAACGACCTCCGAATGCCACGAAACCGTACGACAACATCCGGGTCGTGAATTGTGAACTGGTCGGACAGACGGCACCTCATTCGGAGGTGCCGTGTGACCGCGGCAGCCGGAAACGCGTTTCCGGCGCCATTAAACACCAAAATGGCGTGCGGCGGTCCAATTCGGAGCAAACGTGCTCCGAACGACCTAAAAACCGCACGGGAACGATAGAAATATTATTCCTGAGATGCAGGAGGAGGCCGCACGTCCATCGGACGTGCGGTGCGTGCGGCACGTCCGATTGTGTCGTTTTCAGCAGCGCGCGCGCGCTGAAATGACGCGTTGGGGGGTCAAAACCACCCGAACGACCTCCGAATGCCACGAAACCGTACGACAACATCCGGGGCGTGAATTATGAAATGGTCGGCCAGACGGCACCTCATTCGTAGGTGTCGTGTGACCGCGGCGGTCCAATTCGGAGCAAACGTGCTCCGAACGACCTGAAACCGCACGGGAACGATAGAAATATTATTCCTGAGATGCAGGAGGAGGCCGCACGTCCATCGGACGTGCGGTGCGCGCGGCACGTCCGATTGTGTCGTTTTCAGCAGCGCGGCGCGCGCTGAAATGGCGCGTTGGGGGGTCAAAACCACCCGAACGACGTCCGAATGCCACTAAACCGTACGAAAACATCCGGGGCGTGAATTGTGAAATGGTCGGCCAGACGGCACCTCATTCGGAGGTGCCGTGTGACTGAGGCGGCCGGAAACGCGTTTCCGGCGCCATTAAACACCAAAACGGCGTGCGGCGGTCCAATTCGGAGCAAACGTGTTCCGAACGACCTGAAACCGCACGGGAACGATAGAAATATTATTCCTGAGATGCAGGAGGAGGCCGCACGTCCATCGGACGTGCGGTGCGCGCGGCACGTCCGATTGTGTCGTTTTCAGCAGCGCGGCGCGCGCTGAAATGGCGCGTTGGGGGGTCAAAACCACCCGAACGACCTCCGAATGCCACGAAACCGTACGACAACATCCGGGGCGTGAATTGTGAAATGTTCGGCCAGACGGAACCTCATTCGGAGGTGCCGTGTGACCGCGGCGGCCGGAAACGCGTTTCCGGCGCCATTAAACACCAAAACGGCGTGCGGCGGTCCAATTCGGAGAAAACGTGCTCCGAACGACCTGAAACCGAACGGGAACGATAGAAATATTATTCATGAGATGTAGTAGGAGGCCGCACATCCATCAGACGTGCGGTGCGCGCGGCACGTCCGATTGTGTTGTTTTCAGCAGCGCGGCGCGCGCTGAAATGGCGCGTTGGGGGGTCAAAACCACCCGAACGACGTCCGAATGCCACGAAACCGTACGACAACATCTAGGGCGTGAATTGTAAAATGGTCGGCTAGACGGCACATAATTCGGAGGTGCCGTGTGACCGCGGCGGCCGGAAAAGCGTTTCCGGCGCCATTAAACACCAAAACGGCGTGCGACGGTCCAATTCGGAGCAAACGTGCTCCGAACGACCTGAAACCGCACGGGAACGATAGAAATATTATTCCTGAGATGCAGGAGGAGGCCGCACGTCCATCGGACATGCGGTGCGCACGGCACGTCCGATTGTGTCGTTTTCAGCAGCGCGACGCGCGCTGAAATGGCGCGTTGGGGGGTCAAAACCTCCCGAACGACGTCCGAATGCCACGAAACCGTACGACAACATCCGAGGCGTGAATTGTGAAATGGTCGGCTATACGGCACCTCATTCGGAGGTGCCGTGTGACCGCGGAAGCCGGAAACGCGTTTCTGGTGCCATTAAACACCAAAACGGCGTGCGGCGGTCCAATTCGGAGCAAACGTGCTCCGAACGACCTGAAACCGCACGGGAATGATAGAAATATTATTCCTGAGATGCAAGAGGAGGCCGCACATCCATCGGACGTGCGGTGCGCGCGGCACGTCCGATTGTGTCGTTTTCAGCAGCGCGGCGTGCGCTGAAATGGCGCGTTGGGGGGTCAAAACCACCCGAACGACGTCCGAATGCCACGAAACCGTACAACAACATCCGGGGCGTGAATTGTGAAATGGTCGGCCAGACGGCACATCATTCGGAGGTGTCGTGTGACCGCGGCGGCCGGAAACGCGTTTCCGGCGCCATTAAACACCAAAACGGCTTGCGGCGGTCCAATTCGGAGCAAACGTGCTCCGAACGACCTGCAACCGCACGGGAACGATAGAAATATTATTCCTGAGATGCAGGAGGAGGCCGCACGTCCATCGGACGTGCGGTGCGCGCGGCACGTCCGATTGTGTCGTTTTCAGCAGCGCGGCGCGCGCTGAAATGGCGCGTTGGGGGGTCAAAACCACTCGAACGACCTCCGAATGCCACGAAACCGTACGACAACATCCGGGGCGTGAATTGTGAAATGGTCGGCCAGACGGAACCTCATTCGGAGGTGCCGTGTGACCGCGGCGGCCAGAAACGCGTTTCCGGCGCCATTAAACACCAAAACGGCGTGTGGCGGTCCAATTCGGAGAAAACGTGCTCCGAACGACCTAAAACCGCACGGGAACGATAGAAATATTATTCCTGAGATGCAGGAGGAGGCCGCACATCCATCGGACGTGCGGTGCGCGCGGCACGTCCGATTGTGTCGTTTTCAGCAGCGCGGCGCGCGCTGAAATGGCGCGTTGGGGGGTCAAAACCACCCGAACGACGTCGGAATGCCACGAAACCGTACGACAACATCCGGGGAGTGAATTGTGAAATGGTCGGCCAGACGGCACATCATTCGGAGATGCCGTGTGACCGCGGTGGCCGGAAACGCGTTTCCCGTGCCATTAAACACCAAAACGGCGTGCGGCGGTCCAATTCGGAGTAAACGTGCTCCGAACGACCTGAAACCGCACGAGAACGATAGAAATATTATTCCTGAGATGCAGGAGGAGGCCGCACGTCCATCGGACGTGCGGTGCGCGCGGCACGTCCGATTGTGTCGTTTTCAGCAGCGCGGCGTGCGCTGAAATGGCGCGTTGGGGGGTCAAAACCACCCGAACGACGTCCGAATTCCACGAAACCGTACGACAACATCCGGGGCGTGAATTGTGAAATGGTCGGCCAGGCGGCACATCATTCGGAGGTGTCGTGTGACCGCGGTGGCCGGAAACGCGTTTCCGGCGCCATTAAACACCAAAATGGCGTGCGGCGGTCCAATTCGGAGCAAACGTGCTCCGAACAACCTGAAACCGCACGGGAACGATAGAAATATTATTCCTGAGATGCAGGAGGAGGCCGCACGTCCATCGGACGTGCGGTGCGCGCGGCACGTCCGATTGTGTCGTTTTCAGCAGCGCGACGCGCGCTGAAATGGCGCGTTGGGGGGTCAAAACCACTCGAACGACCTCCGAATTCCACGAAACCGTACGACAACATCCGGGGCGTGAATTTTGAAATGGTCGGCCAGACGGAACCTCATTCGGAGGTGCCGTGTGACCGCGGCGGCCAGAAACGCGTTTCCGGCGCCATTAAACACCAAAACGGCGTGTGGCGGTCCAATTCGGAGCAAACGTGCTCCGAACGACCTGAAACCGCACGGGAACGATAAAAATATTATTCCTGAGATGCAGGAGGAGGCCGCACATCCATCGGACGTGCGGTGCGCGCGGCACGTCCGATTGTGTCGTTTTCAGCAGCGCGGCGCGCGCTGAAATGGCACGTTGGGGGGTCAAAACCACCCGAACGACGTCGGAATGCCACGAAACCGTACGACAACATCCGAGGAGTGAATTGTAAAATGGTCGGTCAGACGGCACATCATTCGGAGGTGCCGTGTGACCGCGGCGGCCAGAAACGCGTTTCCGGCGCCATTAAACACCAAAACGGCGTGCGGCGGTCCAATTCGGAGCAAACGTCCTCCGAACGACCTGAAACCGCACGGGAACGATAGAAATATTATTCCTGAGATGCAGGAGGAGGCGGCACGTCCATCGGACGTGCGGTGCGCGCGGCACATCCAATTGTGTCGTTTTCAGCAGCGCAGCGCGCGCTGAAATGACGCGTTGGGGGGTCAAAACCACCCGAACGATTTCCGAATGCCACGAAACCATACGACAACATCCGGGGCGTGAATTGTGAAATGGTCGGCCAAACGGCACATCATTCGGAGGTGCCGTGTGACCGCGGCGGCCGGAAACGCGTTTCGGGCGCCATTAAACACCAAAACGGCGTGCGGCGGTCCAATTCAGAGCAAACGTGCTCCGAACGACCTGAAACCGCACGGGAACGATAGAAATATTATTCCTGAGATGCAGGAGGAGGCCGCACGTCCATCGGACGTGCGGTGCGCGCGGCACGTCTGATTGTGTCGTTTTCAGCAGCGCGGCGCGCGCTGAGATGGCGCGTTGGGGGGTCAAAACCACCCGAACGACGTCCGAATGCCACAAAACTGTACGACAACATCCGGGGCGTGAATTGTGAAATGGTCGGCCAGACGGCACCTCATTCGGAGGTGCCGTGTGACCGCGGCGGCCGGAAACGCGTTTCCGGCGCCATTAAACACCAAAACGGCGTGCGGCGGTCCAATTCGGAGCAAACGTGCTCCGAACGACCTGAAACCGCACAGGAACGATAGAAATATTATTCCTGAGATACAGGAGGAGGCCGCACGTCCATTGGACGTGCGGTGCGCGCGGCACGTCCGATTGTGTCGTTTTCAGCAGCGCGGCGCGCGCTGAAATGGCGCGTTGGGGGGTCAAAACCACCCGAACGACCTCCGAATGCCACGAAACCGTACGACAACATCCGGGGCGTGAATTGTGAAATGGTCGGCCAGACGGCACCTCATTCGGAGGTGCCGTGTGACCCCGGCGGCCGGAAACGCGTTTCCGGCGCCATTAAACACCAAAACGGCGTGCGGCGGTCCAATTCGGAGCAAACGTGCTCCGAACGACCTGAAACCGCACGGGAACGATAGAAATATTATTCCTGAGATGCAGGAGGAGGCCGCACGTCCATCGGACGTGCGGTGCGCGCGGCACGTCCGATTGTGTCATTTTCAGCAGCGCGGCGCGCGCTGAAATGGCGCGTTGGGGGGTCAAAACCACCCGAACGACGTCCGAATGCCACGAAACCGTACGACAAATTCGGGGCATGAATTGTGAAATGGTTGGCCAGATGGCACATCATTCGGAGGTGCCGTGTGACCGCGGCGGCTGGAAACGCGTTTCCGGCACCATTAAACACCAAAACGGCGTGCGGCGGTCCAATTCGGAGCAAACGTGCTCTGAACGACCTGAAACCGCACGGGAACGATAGAAATATTATTCCTGAGATGCAGGAGGAGGCCGCACGTCCATCGGACGTGCGGTGCGCGCGGAACGTTCGATTGTGTCGTTTTTAGCAGCGCGGCGCGCGCTGAAATGGTGCGTTGGGGGGTCAAAACCACCCGAACGACGTCCGAATGGCACGAAACCGTACGACAACATCCGGGGCGTGAATTGTGAAATGGTCGGCCAAACGACACCTCATTCGGAGGTGCCGTGTGACCGCGGCGGCCGGAAACGCGTTTCCGGCGCCATTAAACACCAAAACGGCGTGCGGCGGTCCAATTCGGAGCAAACATGCTCCGAACGACTTGAAACCGCACGGGAACGATAGAAATATTATTCCTGAGATGCAGGAGGAGGCCGCACGTCCATCGGACGTGCGGTGCGCGTGGCACGTCCGATTGTGTCGTTTTCAGCAGTGCGGCGCGCGCTGAAATGGCGCGTTGGGGGGTCAAAACCACCCGAACGACCTCCGAATGCCACGAAACCGTACGACAACATCCGGGTCGTGAATTGTGAACTGGTCGGACAGACGGCACCTCATTCGGAGGTGCCGTGTGACCGCGGCAGCCGGAAACGCGTTTCCGGCGCCATTAAACACCAAAATGGCGTGCGGCGGTCCAATTCGGAGCAAACGTGCTCCGAACGACCTAAAACCGCACGGGAACGATAGAAATATTATTCCTGAGATGCAGGAGGAGGCCGCACGTCCATCGGACGTGCGGTGCGTGCGGCACGTCCGATTGTGTCGTTTTCAGCAGCGCGCGCGCGCTGAAATGACGCGTTGGGGGGTCAAAACCACCCGAACGACCTCCGAATGCCACGAAACCGTACGACAACATCCGGGGCGTGAATTGTGAAATGGTCGGCCAGACGGCACCTCATTCGTAGGTGTCGTGTGACCGCGGCGGTCCAATTCGGAGCAAACGTGCTCCGAACGACCTGAAACCGCACGGGAACGATAGAAATATTATTCCTGAGATGCAGGAGGAGGCCGCACGTCCATCGGACGTGCGGTGCGCGCGGCACGTCCGATTGTGTCGTTTTCAGCAGCGCGACGCGCGCTGAAATGGCGCGTTGGGGGGTCAAAACCACCCGAACGACCTCCGAATGCCACGAAACCGTACGACAACATCCGGGGCGTGAATTGTGAAATGGTCGGCCAGACGGCACCTCATTCGGAGGTGTCGTGTGACCGCGGCGGTCCAATTCGGAGCAAACGTGCTCCGAACGACCTGAAACCGCACGGGAACGATAGAAATATTATTCCTGAGATGCAGGAGGAGGCCGCACGTCCATCGGACGTGCGGTGCGCGCGGCACGTCCGATTGTGTCGTTTTCAGCAGCGCGACGCGCGCTGAAATGACGCGTTGGGGGGTCAAAACCACCCGAACGACCTCCGAATGCCACGAAACCATACGACAACATCCGGGGCATGAATTGTGAAATGGTCGGCCAGACGGCACCTCATTCGGAGGTGCCGTGTGACCGCGGCGGCCGGAAACGCGTTTCCGGCGCCATTAAACACCAAATCGGCGTGCGGCGGTCCAATTCGGAGCAAACATGCTCCGAACGACCTGAAACCGCACGGGAACGATAGAAATATTATTCCTGAGATGCAGGAGGAGGCCGCACGTCCATCGGACATGCGGTGCGCGCGGCACGTCCGATTGTGTCGTTTTCAGCAGCGCGACGCGCGCTGAAATGGCGTGTTGGGGGGTCAAAACCACCCGAACGACGTCCGAATGCCACGAAACCGTACGACAACATCCGGGGCGTGAATTGTGAAATGGTCGGCCAGACGACACCTCATTCAGAGGTGCCGTGTGACCGAGGCGGCCGGAAACGCGTTTCCGGCGCCATTAAACACCAAAACGGCGTGCGGCGGTCCAATTCGGAGCAAACGTGCTCCGAACGACCTGAAACCGCACGAGAACGATAGAAATATTATTCCTGAGATGCAGGAGGAAGCCGTACGTCCATCGGACGTGCGGTGCGCGCAGCACGTCCGATTGTGTCGTTTTCAGCAGCGCGGCGCGCGCTGAAATGGCGCCTTGGGGGGTCAAAACCACCCGAACGACGTCTGAATGCCACGAAACCGTACGACAACATACGGGGCGTGAATTGTGAAATGGTCGGTTAGACGGCACCTCATTCGGAGGTTCCGTGTGACCGCGGCGGCCGGAAACGCGTTTCCGGCGCCATTAAACACCAAAACGGCGTGCGGCGGTCCAATTCGGAGCAAACGTGCTCCGAACGACCTGAAACCGCACGGGAACGATAGAAATATTATTCCTGAGATGCAGGAGGAGGCCGCACGTCCATCAGATGTGCGGTGCGCGCGACACGTCCGATTGTGTCGTTTTCAGCAGCGTGGCGCGCGCTGAAATGGCGCGTTGGGGGGTCAAAACCACCCGAACAACCTCCGAATGCCACGAAACCGTACGACAACATCCGGGGCGTGAATTGTGAAATGGTCGGCCAGGCGGCACCTCATTCGGAGGTGCCGTGTGACCGCGGCGGCCAGAAACGCGTTTTCGGCGCCATTAAACACCAAAACGGCGTGCGGCGGTCCAATTCGGAGCAAACGTGCTCCGAACGACCTGAAACCGCACGGGAACGATAGAAATATTATTCCTGAGATGCAGGAGGAGGCCCCACGTCCATCGGACGTGCGGTGCGTGCGGCACGTCCGATTGTGTCGTTTTCAGCAGCGCGGCGCGCGCTGAAATGGCGCGTTGGGGGGTCAAAACCACCCGAACGACGTCCGAATGCCACGAAACCGTATGACAACATCCGGGGCGTGAATTGTGAAATGGTAGGCCAGATGGAACATCATTCGGAGGTGCCGTGTGACCGCGGCGGCCGGAAACGCGTTTCCGGCGCCATTAAACACCAAAACGGCGTGCGGCGGTCCAATTCGGAGTAAACGTGCTCCGAACGACCTGAAACCGCACGAGAACGATAGAAATTTTATTACTGAGATGCAGGAGGAGGCCGCACGTCCATCGGACGTGCGGTGCGCGCGGCACGTCCGATTGTGTCGTTTTTAGCAGCGCGGCGCGCGCTGAAATGACGCGTTGGGGGGTCAAAACCACCCGAACGACGTCCGAATGCCACGAAACCGTACGACAACATCCGGGGCGTGAATTGTGAAATGGTTGGCCAAACGACACCTCATTCGGAGGTGCCGTGTGACCGCGGCGGCCGGAAACGCGTTTCCGGCGCCATTAAACACTAAAACGGCGTGCGGCGGTCCAATTCAGAGTAAACGTGCTCCGAACGACCTGAAATCGCACTGGAACGATAGAAATATTATTCCTGAGATGCAGGAGGAGGCTGCATGTCCATCGGACATGCGGTGCGCGCGGCACGTCCGATTGTGTCGTTTTCATCAGCGCGGCGCACGCTGAAATGGCGCGTTGGGGGGTCAAAACCACCCGAACGACCTTCGAATGCCACGAAACCGTACGACAACATCCGGGGCGTGAATTGTGAAATGGTCGGCCAGACGGCACCTCATTCGGAGGTGCCGTGTGACCGCGGCGGCCAGAAACGCGTTTCCGGTGCCATTAAACACCAAAACGGCGTGCGGCGGTCCAATTCGGAGCAAACGTGCTCCGAACGACCTGAAACCGCACGGGAACGATAGAAATATTATTCCTGAGATGCAGGAGGAGGCCGCACGTCCATCGGACGTGCGTTGCGTGCGGCACGTCCGATTGTGTCGTTTTCAGCAGCGCAGCACGCGCTGAAATGGCGCGTTGGGGGGTCAAAACCACCCGAACGACCTCCAAATGCCACGAAACCGTACAAAAACATCCGGGGCGTGAATTGTGAAATGGTCGGCCAGACGGCACCTCATTCGGAGGTGCCGTGTGACCGCGGCGGCCGGAAACGCGTTTCCGGCACCATTAAACACCAAAACGGCGTGCGGTGGTCCAATTCGGAGCAAACGTGCTCCGAACGACCTGAAACCGCACGGGAACGATAGAAATATTATTCCTGAGATGCAGGAGGAGGCCGCACGTCCATCGGACGCGCGGTGCGCGCGGCACGTCCGATTGTGTCGTTTTCAGCAGCGCGGCGCGCGCTGAAATGGCGCGTTGGGGGGTCAGAACCACCCGAATGACCTCCGAATGCCACGAAACCGTACGACAACATCCGGGGCGTGAATTGTGAAATGGTCGGCCAGACTTCACCTCATTCGGAGGTTCCGTGTGACCGCGGCGGCCGGAAACGCGTTTCCGGCGCCATTAAACACCAAAACGGCGTGCGGCGGTCCAATTCGGAGCAAACGTGCTCCGAACGACCTGAAACCGCACGGGAACGATAGAAATATTATTCCTGAGATTCAGGAGGAGGCCGCACGTCCATCAAACGCGCGGTGCGCGCGGCACGTCCGATTGTGTCGTTTTCAGCAGCGCGGCGCGCGCTGAAATGGCACGTTGGGGGGTCAAAACCACCCGAACGACGTCCGAATGCCACGAAACCGTATGAAAACATCCGGGGCGTGAATTGTGAAATGGTCGGCCAGACGGCACCTCATTTGGAGGTGCCGTGTGACCGAGGCGGCCGGAAACGCGTTTCCGGCGCCATTAAACACCAAAACGGCGTGCGGTGGTCCAATTCGGAGCAAACGTGCTCCGAACGACCTGAAACCGCACGGGAACGATAGAAATATTATTCCTGAGATGCAGGAGGAGGCCGCACTTCCATCGGACGTGCGGTGCGCGCGACACGTCCGATTGTGTCGTTTTCAGCAGCGCGGCGCGCGCTGAAATGGCGCGTTGGGGGGTCAAAACCACCCGAACGACGTCTGAATGCCACGAAACCGTACGACAACATCCGGGGCGTGAATTGTGAAATGGTAGGACAGACGGCACCTCATTCGGAAGTTCCGTGTGACCGCGGCGGCCGGAAACGCGTTTCCGGCGCCATTAAACACCAAAACGGCGTGCGGCGGTCCAATTCGGAGCAAACTTGCTCCGAACGACCTGAAACCGCACAGAAACGATAGAAATATTATTCCTGAGATGCAGGAGGAGGCCGCACGTCCATCGGACGTGCGGTGCGCGCGGCACGTCCGATTGTGTCGTTTTCAGCAGCGCGGCGCGCGCTGAAATGGCGCGTTGGGGGGTCAAAACCACCCGAACGACGTCCGAATGCCACGAAACCGTACAAAAACATCCAGGGCGTGAATTGTGAAATGGTCGGCCAGACGGCACATCATTCGGAGGTTCCGTGTGACCGCGGCGGCCGGAAACGCGTTTCCGGCGCCATTAAACACCAAAACGGCGTGCGGCGGTCCAATTCGGAGCAAACGTGCTCCGAACGATCTGAAACCGCACGGGAACGATAGAAATATTATTCCTGAGTTGCAGGAGGAGGCCGCACGTCCATCAGACATGCGGTGCGCGCGGCACGTCCGATTGTGTCGTTTTCAGCAGCGCGGCGCGCGCTGAAATGGTGCGTTGGGGGGTCAAAACCACCCGAACGACCTCCGAATGCCACGAAACCGTACGACAACATCCAGGGCGTGAATTTTGAAATGTTCGGCCAGACGGCACCTCATTCGGAGGTTCCGTGTGACCGCGGCGGCCGGAAACGCGTTTCCGGCGCCATTAAACACCAAAACGGCGTGCGGCGGTCCAATTCGGAGAAAACGTGCTCCGAACGACCTGAAACCGCACGGGAACGATAGAAATATTATTCCTGAGATGCAGGAGGAGGCCGCACGTCCATCGGACGTGCGGTGCGTGCGGCACGTCCGATTGTGTCGTTTTCAGCAGCGCGGCGCGCGCTGAAATGGCGCGTTGGGGGGTCAAAACCACCCGAACGAGCTCCGAATGCCACGAAACCGTACGACAACATCCGGGGCGTGAATTGTGAAATGGTCGGCCAGACGGCACCTCATTCGGAGGTGCCGTGTGACCGCGGCGGCCGGAAACGCGTTTCCGGCGCCATAAAACACCAATACGGCGTGCGGCGGTCCCATTCGGAGCAAACGTGCTCCGAACGACCTGAAATGAGATTATTTCTTGAATCGAAGTTTTTAAATTATTATAGCACAATGATTTGATATTATATATATATTAAATATATATTAAAACATTTAAAATATTATATATATATATATATATATATATATTTAAAATATTGTATTTAATAGTATATATATGAATATTTATATATATATATATATATATTTATATTCAATTCAATAAAAAAAATTTTAATTTTTTTTTTAGAATAGCGACCGCCATAGGCGGTCGCTATAGGGTGCCCGGCAGAGGGCCTTCAGCGACCGCCATTGGCGGTCGCTCAAGGCCTCTAGCGACGAGGCAACAGCGACCGCCAATGGCGGTCGCTGCGCGGCCGCTAAAGACCATTAGCGACCGCCAATGACGGTCGCTAATAGCCTTATTTACAGTAGTGTTAGTTTAGTAGCCATGGAATCACTAGATACATTCAAAATTTTTACATTACATCATAAAATGAATACTACAACAACAAAGTCACCATAGACCACACTCATATCCCCTCATACTATCCCTGCAAGTCATTCATATAATACTTCTTCACATCCTTGGAAAAATAAAACATAGAAAGGCGTTAGCTCATATGCCTAGTATGGATGACAATATAGCGGAAACTTTCATAAATAAGCATAAACATTTAAGAGAATGTTTAACTAAAATAAAAGCCTTTTAAACATGAAATTCAGAATAATATAGCAGAAATAAAATGAAATAATTCCATTTACATAATCATATGGATATTCTTCTAATCTAATAATCACATTAAATATCAATAACCACTTTCATAATGATGGAATACATATTGCCAGATTATCATAAACACATAGTCAAGGCCATGTGCCAAGAATACAAATAAGATTTTGTCAAGCCCTTGTGCCAAGAAACTAGTTTTTCTCATGAGACCTGCCGATGCATCGAGGAGTTATAGCAGGCTCCACCAATGACATATTAATTCCAATGCATTCGTCAAATGAAAAGGTTTAAACATAACGTACACATTCGTATTAAAACTACCATATGAAATGTCAATACATTATCTATAAACCACGATTGATATACAAATAACACATCCATAGTAAAACCTATCACAAAACCTTAATTACAATATGAATGTTTTGTATCATAATAAATCAACATCAAAGAAGCTTAAAATCCATCAAAGGATATCGACATAGATAAAATCCAAACAATTTGAGAGAAATATTTTTTTAAATCATTTAAAAGTCACATAATTATAAAATAGAACATTTACTTTGAAAATATTCTTATAATCTTGTACCTGAAGCTTTGATGACTTTATAATAGTGGAAAATAGCTACACACTCCGTATATGTTAAAAAGACATTCTTAGCTTAATTGTCTCGAAAAAGTTAAAAAGGACCTTGTTTGAAAAATTACAGAAATATTCCTTTATAAACATCTTATAAAAAGTCAAAAGGTTATAAATGAATTTATCCCATTGTCTATAAAATAGTATGAAAGATTTGAAATACATTTTAAAGAAACATGGATATGGATGATAAAGAGGTTCCAGTAGATAATTACATATAAACAACCACGGATAATGAAGAGAATGTGAAATAAAACCTTACCTTGTACTTTTTAATGGTTGAAAGTAGGTTAACCTCCTATATAATGGTAAAATAATTTTTATTAAATTATAAAAGAATAATATACATTTATATGATATCATATATGATGTTTTAACAATGCATTGTTAATAATATCTGAGTATTATTGTCGTTTCGGGTGTTAACTAACTCGTTTTCTTTTATATGTTTTGTTACATAAGTCGTGTTTGTTTTGGATAGGTTGTATCTTATTCATATTCTGAATGATATCATGTCTTTAAACATTATTTTTAATCATCAAATGATAATTATACTTGCATGGATACGACGGGTAATGAATCTCATCGCGTTCTTTGGGACGGTAGTCCGTACATACGCACGAGCGACACTATCATTATTTTAATATTAAAATAATATATAATTGGATGGTATATCATATATAAAGAATAATTATCATGTTATATTTATTACTTACATCAATTACACATCATTATCAATCCCATACAAATAATATTGTTTTGAATAACAATTACACCATGACGTGGAGACAGTAAGCCGTACGTACGAACATATAGTGACCTGTCATTCAAAGGATAGATAGAATACTGAATATGGTTGTACCAAATTTATAATAACATCACATTATATAAAATATACTGGAGTTATTATTATTGAATGGAAATAACAATGAAAGAAGATGTTGAAGAAGAAATGAACTTGAAAGAGGTTGGTGAAAAAGATTACCTCTTCTTCGGGTTCTTCGTTATGATTTGATCAAAATTTTTCATTAGGTTGGCTTTCTGAATAATGTAAGGCCTTTAAGATGAAGTGATGGAAGTTTAAAGAAAATTATGGCAGGGGATGGCCAATCTAAAAGGCTTTTAGGGTATGAATTTGTGAGATGGTGGAGTCCACTTTTATAAGAGTGGTGAGAGGCACCATAGGAAAATCTAGAAATATTATTTTATAATAAAATAATATTCGGTTTCTAATGGCTGGAATGTGGATTATTTAATGTATAAGGTGGGGATAAGTTGGAAACCACTCAACCAATAGGTTTTAGATAGGTTTGGGTTACAATATTAACCTTGTCTTGTAGTTTTTACTCTTAGTTAATTAGTTTGACATTTACTATGTCACTTTGTATTTTTTATATTACATAGTTAATAAACAAACTATATACATCCAAGAAACCCCCAAGTGGTCCATTAATGATAGAGCTATCCTGATATATGTCCTTTGGATGATACTTATATTTTTATGAATAAAATATCAATTAATAATATAATATTCGTTTTAAAAACTCTTTTTGTCAATTTTGAAACTATTTGGTATTTGATTTTTTTGAAAATCGTAACAGAATTTTTTACTTCATAAAAACAAAATTAAATAAATACTAACATGTCATATTAACCTATAAAATTAGTGTAATTCATAAAAAGTTTCAAATTAAATTTATTTGGATATTTATAATATCAATTTTTATAATATTTCATTAATTAGGTAATTACAGCATCACCATTTTGTCATAATTAATTAAATTATTTAATTTCTAAAAATTATATATAAAATACCATTATGATCGATATATTTTTATCCTTCTAATTTATATTTACAATTGAATTTATCTTATGTATAACCTTATATTAAATTTTATTTAGTAATTAAACTTTGATTTTTACTTTTTTAACTCTTCTTTGAATTAAATAATAATAATTGTCTTAATCTGATCCAAGTGGACCTAGATGATAATATTATATTCCTAAGGTTGTTTTTGGTCGAGATACACATTTCCAATAGAATTAGGACATGTGATAGGGTAATATTAATATCATTTTTACCCTTAATTACACTATTTACTTTTAACCGTGGTAAATAAAAGTAAAAAGTTACTATTCATCTAAAATTATTTTTATCTTATTGAACCCCATTTTACTCCTTGATATTAACAGTGTCTCTCAGATTTTTAAAATTCCACTTATAGAAGCAGTGAAATTATGTTTTATGTGAATTTCTAAATTCTCCTAGGAGGTGGGTAAAAGACTGTGAAAAGTTAAATAAAATTTTTATATATCTAAAATTATTGTAAACAAAATCCAATGAATTTCATTGAACTTATATAGGTTTTATATATCTATTTTTTACTTTAATTAAATTTAAATAATATAAATAATTATTTAATTAAAAATTCAGTTTTAATTTATAACTCAGTGTTTTTTCACTATACATCAAAAATTCAATGTTTTCAGAAAAATACCAAATAATCACCCTAAGATATTTTAGATATTCTGAATTCAAAAATGAAGTCCATTTTAAAAGATAAAATTTATAAAATTTTATAAAGTGGGTATTACTACTCATAACCGCTAGTTTGATTGGTTGTAGTGTGAGTTAGAACTCGAAGTTGCGTACAACACACGCTACTGTATTATTCAAAGGGAAGCACACCGTGGAAGCTTGGGGTGTTATGGGTTTCAAGTAGGATTACTAAATGGTAATATATTTTTGGAAAACATTGATGATCTTTCACCAGGATTATATGATTTTGTTCCATGTTTCAAAAGACACTAGACTGTTATGGTCCTCAGCCATGTACATTTGTAATATGATTAATAATCATCTAAAATTATGTCATTCCATTATATATTAATATTGAAACACTATATTAAGTGTGAGGGTTTAATTTAAATACTATTTCTTAAAAATAAAAATTAAAAATTAAAAATATAATTTCAATCTAGGTGAAATAATATGATACATTCACTCATATATTTCCACTGGAAGAAGGTAATAGATCATGAAATTATCTTGCTTGAATTGGTAATTGTTTTGTTGTAGAATACCAAGATTTCAAAGAAATGAACAAAATGATAACTAAAGTAAAATTTATTCTAGTATAACATATTCTTTAGATACAAGGATCATCATACAGTACTATTAAAAGATCAAAATGCACATGTTATTCATTGAGGAAGGAAAAAACATGGAAGTGTTAAAAAATGATACCTTGATGGAAAATATAAGGAAAAACCCCATATTAAATGATTTTTTTGTGTTTATAAAGTCTAATACAATACTCTATGTGTTGTAAATTTGAGAAATCAGAAGGCCCAAAATAATTAGTGGATTGTAAAAAAGTGAATCTATAAATGAAAAGAGAAGAATTTTTCTCAGAACATGGAAGATTATTTATAATAAAATTTTGAAATGAAGTATATGGTTTATAATGAACTATATCAACATAATTTCCATCTGGAACAATATCATGAAATTGTGAATAGTGTAATTGATGTGGTTCCAAATCCAAAAAAATAAATGAGGAAATATTTTTAATGAATTCCAAATATTTACAAAAATAAATCCATAACTGTCAATAATGTAATACAAAAAACATAAACATGGATGGATATTAAGGCGGTTCATAGGAATGACTTAGAAATGATTAATGAATATGAAGACCTTAAAGAAGATTAAAAGAATATGGATCTGGATATAATCATCGTGATCATTATAGAAGATATTATACTAATGTTTCAAGATCATAGTCTTCCTGAAAAAGTTAAATGTATCAAAGAAACAAGTGTAGAGTAATATCTAGTCATAAAAATGGTTAGATATATTTTCGAAGCAAGGATTATAAAAAATATAAAATAAACACAGATTGAGATCTATAATAGTTTATTAAGTATCCAAAATTATTTAGGATTGAAGTAGTATAATTCTTGAGATTTATAAAGATAAATTCCACATTAAATTGGGTATCAAAAATAGTTATGATAGTTCTAAAAAATACATATCCAAATTATCTATTATATGTCTCATAAAACTAATCTATCAGATTATTAAATATATTTGTCATGCTTCAGAACCACTACTGATGAAAATAGAATCTCGAATTAATCCAGAATGATTACAAGGAATTATAGTTTAATAATGAAAATTAGATATAATGAGGGTTGAATAAAATACCCTATGAACGTATCCAGATCACCTGGATTGTTTATGTAAAAAAAATAAAATTCAATAAGAAAAGATTATATGTTCTTCTTTGTAGACAATGTTATCGACACTACCAACCTAAGAGATATTATAAATTTAAAAATAATTATTAATTTGATTTAATTTTTCAATATACCTGATTCATAAAAAAATAAATATATTTTAATGGGACAAAAGGAAAATGATTTTATTATTAAAGAGAAGAACCAACACACCATCAATTAATTGATGGAGTTGAAAAAGTCATATAAAGAAGACTTAGTCAGTGATATTATTGATTCTATGTAGGAATTAGATGGATTCAGGATACTGATCCTAACATGTGTCACATAAAACATGGACATCTGATCATATCAAATTTGTTAATTATCTAGTTCTTTTATATGTATATTGTGTTGTTATTGTTATATGGTTGTGTGCTCCACATTATGATTTTTATTTTACTATAGAAATTCGTTCTTTTTTTAGAATTATAAATTGTTTTATTTATCTTTATATCAATTATTATAGCTTATGTTATGTCTGATTCTCAAGAAATATGATCCTCAAGGTATATATATGATATTTCTAAACCATTTGTTTTCATGGAGATTAATTTGGAATGGAAATAATTATGATTTCAGAAATTCTCCCAATTTTCACTCCCTACCTGAATGTTCTTCATGGGAATTGATTATAAGTGTAATATTGTGAATCAAATACAAAAAATCCCTTTATCCCATTTCTAGGATATTTTTGTGATTACATTCCTGTGAGAATAATTTAAATTTTTTTGGATTCTATATGTGTGTGTCCCTCATATATATTTATTATTGACTCACCCACTACTGCTACCACAATTGGGGGAGTTGCTAACAATGGTCTCCCTGGGACTTCTAATTAGGGAATCCAAAAAATATGAAATATTTCACTCAATAATAACATCATAACAATATCCATTAAAAGGGATAAAGATATTAGCGTTTATTGACTCATAGTACAACACCTAGAATAGATTTGCATACAAAACACATAGGTTGATAGAAGACATATATATAAATATAATGTGTGAAATCATTCTAATTTCAATTCACAATTCATATCTCTGAAAAAATGGGTCAAAGATCCCATATACATGCCACTTGGATCATCTTTCAGGAGACAATGACTTAAAATATAATATAACACTCAAAAAATTCGAATCATTCAGTAGACACAACTAAAAAAGAAAACGTAAAAGAAAAAATAGAATAAAAAAGTAGAAGATAACGATTGAGAACAATACCATGAAACATCCATCTCAAACATTAAACATAAAAATAATCTAGATAATTATCATGTACATTTTGATCTTATTTTCCAAGTTGTATATAATGCATTTCAAGATTAGCTCCAAGAATTCATCCGAGTTATATAGAGCATAAATCATCACGTTGATAGGTATTTATTTCTTGTAGACAATAATCACTGTTAATTATTTGATGATGTGTTGGATCTACACTTTGATAATAAAAACATCTTATTTATGTCCCTTACACTTTTTATGTTATTTTATAATCATTCCAGATTACACAATCAAACCTATCATATGTTTCATTTCTATATTAAGCATGACTTTTGTGTTCATAGGAACTAGTGAACTTTATCCAAAAATATATACAATCATTGGTCGTAAATTTTGACTGGATTTGATAAACCATCCATGCTATCTAGATATTTTCATAATGTATATTATTCAAAATATAATCTTGTAGTCATCATTGATAGACTATGATTCCTCGAATTTTTTTCTGATCTAGTCCTTTCTTCTAATTTCCATGGTACAGGTTCCTGAGAATGACTAATCATTCTATAAATCTAATAGGCTTGATGTATGAAACAAAAAAAATTAAAACAGGGATATAAATCATTGAGAACCATCTACACCATCTTTCATACCCAATTGAATTTTGAATCTATATTTGTAAATCCCAATAAGGATACTTCTCCAATTCTAAAAGATTTCTACCACTCGATAAACTCTTCTAGTTCTAATGTCATGTCATGTATACAGAGCTTTGGAATCCTTATCTCATAAACCCTCCAAAACCAAACTATGAATGAATATTCATCCAAAACCATTTTTTAATTCATTTTATAATTTACAAGAAAACTAGAAACTCTAACCTTTAGAGGGATCACTTTAGGAATGATAATATTGATCATATCCTAATCTATCTTCATATAATCTACCATAATCTCTTTGAAATATTTGAGCATATATAAATCTTTTTTCAGTACCCTATTGAATATATTATCATCCTTATTTTTTGGTGATTATATTAAAATATTTAATTATTTATTCCTCTAAATATTTGGATATCATTATATATATTTTCATATATAAATAGATTTATTTTACTCCTCATCTTGATAATTATCTATAACATCTTGATCTTGTTTTGAATGAAAATTGTATAAATGGATTTTCTTATGAATCTTCTTCTATATTTCAAGATTTTATTATTCTCGATCAATAAAAATATTTAAAATATTTTACCCTTTTATTTTAGTTTTTCCCCCTTTTTCTATCCATGATATCTTCCATGAATTCTAGTTTCTCAGATATCCTACCCACTGAGGGATGAAATGGAATTTCCAACCCTATAAAAACCATTAAATATGTATTTTTTCATTAGATTTAAATCCGAAGGATATTTTTGGAATAATTATAGGGGTTTTAGCCTTCTTAGTTGAAGATCATGTGTTTTATGATCATTCAACCTCATGGGATGTTGATCATGCTTCTGAAGGGTATTCTATCATAAATTCCATTTCATTTTCTAGATTGTATCATACTTTTACTTGATGACTTAGAAATATTCCAAAAAAAAATAATTACTTAGAAATTTACATCATCACTATATACTACATTCCACCATTGCAATAGATAGAGAAATAGTACCATGTTGGTGCATCTATAATGTCTTTATATTTTCCATTTAAATTTTATCCATTAATTATATAGTATGGAAATTCATTACTCCACTACACTAATCATGCATGGGAATATCATTTTATTTTTTTGTCATGAAATTATTATATTAATAACTTTCAGTCCTTATAGTGAATGGATTTCGATATAAAACATCATTATCCTTAATTAATTTTGGGACTATAAGAAATTATAAATTAAGGGATGGAAAATTTTTAAATATCCCATTAATTCATCCACTCAAATATCTAATAATATGTTCAAAATGGTTTAAATTATCCTTATTCTGCATCCCCATTCTTATATTGATTATGATATTTGTGTAATATCTTAGTTCTCACTCCCATATAGATACATTAATTCAAGAAGGTTTTCAAATTTCTCCTTTAGAATTATAATTAATTCACAATCATCATACATCCAACTCGATGGAATCATACTGGATGTTTCTTATGATTTGGAACTAATATTTTTTCTATATCTATGGTGTATTCTATTTTATAACATAATATTCTATGAAAAATTTGTATCTTTTTTACAATAATAAATTTTATTAGAGAATGTTTCTAAAATCATTATAATATTAGGTTGAAGCTTGTATCTACCAAATTAGATCTAAAATACCTTGAAATATACCTTTGGTTTCATCAAAATGATCTTTATTTCTGAATATATCATCACTTATTTTATGAACACTTCAACCACAAGATGAAAATTCACTATAATATCTTCTATATTTATACTAATCAAGAGAACAAAATCAATATATATTTCCACAAACTATGATAATATGTATAATTCTTTTTACATTCTCTTATGGAATAATTCTATGGAATTATGGAGTCTAAATAGAATAAATAGAAATTTAATCAATCCAACTAACACTATAAATGATGTTAATAGTATAGTCTTATCATTGACCCAAATCCAATAATATACTAAATTGAGATAAAATCGTGAATATACGATTTTCCTTTTATTCAAAATAGCATATATGAAATCCTCTTAATATGGAAGATTTTATGGATTATCCTTTATATAAAGAATAAAATAATTATAATCAATATCCAATTTGAATTTTCCAAACTGTTTAATAGCATGATTCAATATCATCAATTTAAAACTCATATGAGGACTTTCACTATGTATAATTAATCAAAGACTAATTATATCTAGAATCTATGTATCAATCTCTTTAACAATTCCATATGGATAAGCTATTCCCTTTTTTATGATCATCTTATTGGGTTGTTTAAGGTTGATTTTAGCTAAATTGCATTCCATATGCCATATTATCAGAGGTTTCTCGGAAAAATTTTCTACGAAATAATCTCTTAGGTTGGCCAACAGTTCTTCTCCGTTTATCACCTGAACATTAAATCAAAATAATTATTTCAACAACATAATATTTATGTGGTATTCATTATACTCATCCGGATAACAGTCCACTTTGATAGAAGATAATTTATTTTTTGGAAACATTCTAGTTTATCAAAGGAGTTAAAATAAAATAATTTCATTGTAAAAATCCATCAAAAAATTTTATTACGATTATATTTTCTATGAAATCAATTTTCAATCAACAAGTAATCTAGAAATTGAGTAATAATTAAAATAATATACACAACAAATATTCTTTATTTATTTTTATATGAATATTTTTTTCTACATCGTGAATAAAAACTATGATTTATTTCAAATTCATACTTTGATCTATAAGGATTCATCAGTTACTCTTAAAATGAAAATTCTTAGGCATGAGAAGGTATATCTAGTGTCAACATGGGGAGTACATACAGTTCCCCCAATTAATATCTTTTCTATATTATGTAACACTTTTATCATTTAACGGACTAATAAAGATCCTATATATTATATATTCAATTATTCATTATTATATATAGTTAATTTTATTTTCATTCATTCCAATATCCTTCTGAAAACTAATTGTATATGTGATTATAATAATGTTCCTTCACCTTTTTAAAATGAGAACATTGGATTTTCTAATGTGTTCATTATTATTTCTAATTTGAGATCATCTATTTTGAAATATAATTTACTTCTTCTTGATGATTCTGATCCAAGATCATCTTCATAATATCTAATCTCATAAATTAAAGACATGTTTAATCAAATAGGGATGAGGTAGCTTCTACCTTCATTACACCTTTGGATATGGGAATTTCTATTTTCAATTAGAGGATATCCACTTAGGTTTATCATCCTTTGGTTACTTTTCACTAATTGATGTTCCTAAATAATGGACTAGATGTGTAAATCATTCCACACCCTTTCATAGTGTTGGTCTCCTAGTATTGTAAAAAAGTATTTAAAAACAAGTAATTACTCTAAAACATTTTCTATATACTATACATCCTAGTATCTTCTAATAATTCCTCGTGTTAATACTTTCCACTATATTTCAAGAAATACTTTTTTCCATAATCACTAGACTAAAACATGGGATCACATTTACCCATGATGTTTCTGCATGATAATTTTTGCATTCTCCTCCAAATTATAAATTAATGAAACTATCTAATCAATCATATACTACTATAATGTGGACCGGTAGATCTTATCCATTACTAATGAGAAGAACTACAATAATATGGATTATTTAAAGATACAGATCCATGAAATTTTTACGGATAACATTACTAACATGTTCTTGTTTTAAAGAAGTCATTGTAAATAATTCTCTATCTATTTTATAGATGTAATAACCCCAAACTCAATTTCCTAGAGTTCGGGATTACATTATTATATTGTAACTAAATATAAGGAATAACATCCCAAAGAACCAAATAGTTTATTATTAACATTAAACTACATACAATCAAAAATCCAAAATTTTATTTAATCCCAAAAATAAATCATATTAAGTCCATTCAAAAGATGATTATCCACTTTTCATATCCCAAAATATCAATCATAAATAACTTATTTTCATCATGGGAAAGGAATGATAAGAAAGGGGTGAGATGAAATTTTATGTAAGGAAATTCATAAAGAAAAAAAATCATGAATAGATAATTCATAATTAATAAAGTTAGGTTAATAACTAAGAAAAAATGTCATTTAAAAAATATATTGAGCATAATATTGTGGTAATAAATGATGTTAAAATAATTACATATAAATAATCACATGAGTTTGAGACTAATCCAGGGATAATATAACTAATCGAATAATCACATTGAAATCAATAACTAATTTCTCAATGAGAGAATATAAATTATTAGAATTCATAAACATATCACAGTGCCTTGTGCCAAGGCATATTACATAAATGGGAATGGCCTTTTCCATATAGACAAACTAGATAGTCTCATTAGACCTACCAATGAATCAATGTGATATAGTGGGCCACAACTACAACATTGTTTATCTAATGAATTATTTATATGAAAGGGGTGAATTATAATCAATTTAAATTTTAGTATTAGAAAAATAACATTCATAAGGTTAATTATTTCCTCAATCAATAGAAATAATCATAAACCCTCTTGAGTAATATGGTGCATGGTAATAAAATTTCACACCCCCAGTCAAACTGATCCTAATAAATCCAAAGAAAAAATAAGGATGATATCAATACACAATATCATTGGTGTATCATAAGTATAATAAACATTTGATTTCATTGATGAATATAAATAAAATAAAACTTCATTAAGAACATTTTTCCATAAAAATAAACATTCCACATTGAATAAAAACTTTTAAAAGAAAATTTTCATAAAATTTTTTAAAATACTTTTATTTGAAACTAATATTTTAAACATATATTGTACGATCAAAATAATTGAGCAGTCATGAGGGTGGGAAATTATGTTCATACATTATTTGTTAAAATAATGATTCTTTTATCATTTTTAGTAAAAGCCTAATAGCCTTTTTTTTGGAAAATGAAATGATGTTTCCTTGAATTTTTTTTAGTAAAAATTCAATAATTGGTAAATTGTTATTAATAAATAATTTGTATAATGTTATAAATTTTTTAGACAATTTTGTTATAAAACATTGACATAGAAGAAAATTAAATTTTAAACAAAAAGAGAAACAATTTCTCCATTTATAACAAAACTTTTATAAATAATTTTAAGTACCAAAGGGTTTATATTTTTTAATGGTATATGATTTTTTCATGAATAACTGGTGATAGAGAAAATATATTGGGTTTAGGATAGAAATACCATAAAATTCACCCAAGGAATGGTTAACCCCAATGAATCCCAATCAATGATGAGATTGTGAAATTAATCCTTAAAAATTCACTCCCATGAATGTAATAGCATCAAATGAAACATTAAATTCCATTTATATTAATATATTCGTGATATTAAATATGAAATGGTTAGTATATACACCACAAAAAAATAATAATTTATGAATATGGAATATTCCTCATGGATGTAAAAGTGAGACAAGAAACCCTTACCTTAGGCCGAAATCCTTCCTCACTAATATTTTAACCATGATATAAATATTATATATATTAATTTTTTGTTTTTTATATAGATTAATTTATAAAAGTATAATATAGAAAATGATTTATGGAATATACTTAAACGGTAACTATACATACCCAAGAATATTGTTTCCATTTTACAAATTTATAGAATAAAAGAAAAGTAAATATTAACAAAACATTATAGAGTCAATATTCTATCACATATATTATTTATATTAATAAATTCCATCTTTTTTTCATCATTGTAAAAAACTGGAAAAAATCATATCACTATGTGCTCTTGTAGTCCACATGTGCACATGGGCAACAATATTGATTTCAAATGAATTAGTTGTTTTGAATTTTGATATGATAATATATTTACATAATCATATAAAGGATATAAATATCACATATTTTAAATAATTTTAATCTTATTACCATATATGTAAATCACATGATATAAATGAATCATATAGCTTTGCGAGGTTGTAGCCTACATTACACACTAGTATTTTCATCATATCATCCATGGAAGGTAAATTAATAAGGTGTATGTGATATATTAATTACAGAAGTGTAAAAATTAATTATATTGAATAAAAATATTTTAATTCGATCATTAATTTTAATATTTAAAATTGGGGATGGAAAACAAATTTCAAGGGTTTATAAGGCGGTTGTCAGCCATTCACATGATGCATGATTTTATTTTTCATAGGATGGAAGTGTAGATAGATATGGATTATGATTTTGACATTATAAAATCATTGAATATAAAAGATATTATTATTTATTACCACAAATGAAAAAAATTAATGCGGTGGATGTAGAAATAATATAAAAACACTTTATTACAAATGTTACATCTATATTGGAAAACCTCTTTTGGTTTGCATCAAAAGCCTTCGTTGTTTCGATTTATTTTCAAAAAATGACTATTGTATGTTTTTATGTAATTATTGATAGAATATAATAATTTATTTTCCAATACAAAATGAATTTTATGTTTGAAGAGAGGAGAAGAAGGGGTGGCCTTTTATAAGTGGGTGAGAAGAAAAACCCTTGGAAATATTTTTAAAAAAATGAGTAAAAATATTGTTCACATGTCAAAAGTATCCAAAATGAATAATTATCAAACCGTATAAATTAAAACATCCATATATGGTTATATAATTGGATTTGGATATCTATATAGTCATTTTACCCCTTATCTTTTATGTTTAACCCCCTAGTAAACCAATTTTCACCATAATCATTATAATTGAATAATAATAGTTTTAATAATAAAATTTGTAAAAAATTAATTTTAAAATATTATATATAATATTATTTATTTTGATTATAGATATTTAATTTATTTTTACAAATTCAAATCAATTAATTTGAATAATTTAATTGAAATTTATACCAGTAGACATGATGAAAAACCAACTTTCCCATGAGAATTTCTTTAGATGTTTACAATGTTTTAACATAAAAAATCAATATTAAATAGATTAAAATGAAATATATTCGGTTCATAAATATATAGTTTTACTAATTTTAATTTTTAAATAATATTTAAATAATAATATTTATTTTAAATTCATTAGAGTTAAAATATATCAGTAATAAAAAAGTGTATTTGACAATATTCATTGAGAAATTTATCTCGTTATAAAAATAACAAAATTCAACTTAAGATAATTTTATCTTGATGATTAAAAATATATTTTTATTTCATAAAATAATTTTCCTGAAATTGAAAAAAGTTTATTTTATAAAAAGCCCTGAAAACATGATGCGACCATTTTTGGGGAAATTGTAGTCATTATGAAAATTATTTATTTTTCATCAAATGAATTTTTGTGTTTTTAATTAATTGATAATAAATGGGAATGCATAAACAATAGTTTCATTATTTTATTTAGTTTTTTTCATAACCACCAAAAAAACATCTCGGTTTTAACTATCATTTTTAGATAAAACTATATTAAAAGTGTATCATGTTTTGTTTCAACTCAATGATTTATGTATCACATGATTTCAAACTGATTGAATTTATTATTAAAGAATTATATAATAAATTAATAATGTTGTTCATTATTTTATAAGATATTTTAAGTTATATATATAAATAAATATATGTTATTCAACATCATATTGTTCTTTAAAAATAATGGGGTGTAATACTATACTTCAACACTCTCTTGATCGTCATTAATCTTGGTCATTTATATATATATATCACCAAATTTGGTTGGTATACCATATACTAAAAACTCTTGGAATCACAATGTCACTAACCGAGTTGTTGCAAAGAGCATTTTGTAGCATGGAGGCATCCCTAATGGCAATAATAATTCTTGTTCGATGTGCATTAAGATTAAATGAGTACTTATTGTGAATGATGAAATTTCTATCAAACTTATTAATGTGGAAGATCTTAGTAATGACAGATAAGAATAGATTTCTGATTTTCTACGAAGAGTGGAGCTCCACAAAACGTTTTATCTGAGGGAAAATTGAGTCAGTGAGTATCCATCTGTAGTAAAAAAATGAAAGTAATATAATTCAATAGAGAAGAGTCTGTAGAACAAGATATAGATAAATTATTGATTCCCACACTATGTTGATGGATTAAGTAAGATCTCTGTCAAAACTAGGCACCAAAGCACTAGAAAAAAACATCGTTTGGAATACGATTATGAGTAATACACCAAACAAGATTAAGTCTAGAATTCTTGATCTAGGGTTTCAACCAAGAGAACATAGAGTCAGTGGTAGTGAAATAATGGTTGTAAAAATAATTCAGTCAAGAATACTATTGTCGGAAGCATCTAAAATGTGAAATTCTTCATCATTAGAGAAGGGATACACATCAAAAACATGTATTATGTAATCTGGGTGATCTATGTTATTATAATGCTTCACCTCCCTTATAGTATAGTTGATGTTATCCAGAGAGGTATTATAAGGAAGCATAGTACTATGGGGCGTGCCAACAACAATAAAAAATGGATACATATTTTCCTTTATAATATCTTTTATATCTCTTACTTTCCTTTTAAATTTTCTCTTACATCCATATATTTTTTTTGGTCTGTAATATTTAATATATTTTTATAGATTTATTTATAAAAGTGTAAATGGTTATTTCGTTTTACATAATATTTTGACTAATTTATTTTTTTATCTCTTTAGTTTACAATTTCTATTCCCACACTATGTTATGAACAATAATCATATCTTTTTTTGATGTTCTATCCTGGTAGGACTTAACCCACATCTTACTAAAACACCATATACTTTTTTGAAACAAGTAGAACTATTAAAGAAAGGATTTCAAAAATTATACAAGGAATTAATTTATATAAAATATATTATTATAACCTTTAATATTGTTTCTTCTAAAAATTCTAATATATATTTTAAATTTTCACATTTAGTATGATGAGTCTTCAAGCCGTGAGGTACAATTTCAAGCTATCTTACTTTATGTTTCTATAAAAATATATCTAGAGTATATTCTTGATCTCATTGTCTAAGAAGAAAATATTAATACTGAAACTCAAAAATATATTCTTAAAAATTATGTCATGTCATTTGTTTAGTTCTTGGTTAGCACTTTTTTTGTTTTTTACCATTAATCCTTCATAACCAGGGAGTGAATTTCCCATAATGTCTTGCGTGTGGAAATAAACTACTTCTAATACAGCCTCAAGTGGGAGTAACCCATGTTCATGGATAGTGACTCTGTATGTTGAGTGTACTAACAACATATCCCAAAATTTCATTTGTTACCTCTCAAGGTAATACCTTCTATATTTAGTGCACTATTTATTTTACATGACTGTAAACCAACAAAAAACGGATAATATTTATGGTCTAGAGCCCCTTCATAAAAGGATTCTCCACGATCCTTTTAAAAATCTATCTTATTGAAGATCCCTTGTTATGGAGAACCTTTTGAATCTATCTTCCTTAGCATATATTCTTCCTTAATACCACAATGATATAAAATATTGGCTTCCCGATTGATCTTATAAAACAAACCCTTGGTAAATTGTTTCTAGTTTTTTTTCAAGGGATTTGTTTTTTGGGGATCTCTTTATATTTTGGCATGGATTCCTATGGTTCTACACAATTTATTCAGTGGTATATGACTTGGGATCTATCTTCTTATTCTTTTTATTTTTCTTTTGTTCTTTGGGTATGGCTTATAGATCTTCTACATTCCATATGTTTTCTTCTGGGTATTTTGAAAAACATTATATATCTTTATATCCCATTTCTCATGAGTAATAATATGATGGATTTGATTCAGATTTTCTTTAATACTAATGTTAATAATGAGGAATCTTTCTTGTTATACATTATATCATACTACTAATTACCAAAAAATTATTTTTTTATTATCCACATATTATTTATTATATATGTCTGCAAGAAGATTTATATCAGGGATAATGGCTTGTTGATGATTAGAATAATATCCTGAATTTTTCCCTTCAATCCATTTCCAAATATCTCAAATATTTGGTCCACTTAAAGATTCTCTTCCTGTTATATTTTATTAATTTAAAGAAAAAAAATCCCAAAATGGATATCCAAGAGTTCTTTTTTGGGTTTTTACTGACCACATGGCTTGTTGAAGATGATATTCATTACTATATATTTATTCCTTCAACTTATCATGGTTTTCATGAGTGGATGATTCTTTCTTCCAAAACATGATTTCTTTGGGTTTGTTTTCAAAGTCTAATATGGTTTCAAGAACCATATATTAATTTATAAAAAATATTTGGATTGGATATTGTAATATATCAACCTAACCTATAACCATTTATTCTAATAATAAATACCATTAAATAGTGAATCGAGAGGTTACTGACTATAGAACATCATTGAAGAGGAACTCCTTGGGGATTTCACCCCATGCTCTGATTCCACTAGTCGGCAAAAATATACATATATTAAAAATGAAAATATAAAAATACAGAGTCTTACATTACAATGTTAAAAATAATAAACACATATTTTAACAATACTAAAATACTATTAAATATGAGTTTTTAAAACACATATGTTAATGTTATCTTAAAAAACCAATGATTTGGAAAAATATTAACACTAACTACCTAATTGAAAATGTTTGTCATACATGTAATATTGATTAATTTTCATTCCAAAAATTTAAAATATTGAAATGTAATAATTACAATGTTTTGGGGAGGGTCTAAAAAATATGAATTATATACTAACCACACTATAGGAGAGAGGGTGGTTTGTTTTATGAAGTTATTTTTCATATACATATAATATACCCATAAATTATATAATTGTTCAAAAAATGAAAAATACCATGAAATTGTTAGTGATTAGGAAAATAGATTTAAAAAAATGATTTTTCGTCTGTTGAAAATGTGGATCATGTATGATTGAAATATTAAAAAATTAATGTAAATAGTATATATATTGATTAAAATTTTCTTTTATAGTAATAACTATCAAAATAATGTATCATTATCAAATATATTTCAAAAATTAATAAAGAATATCTACCAAATCAAGTGAAACTAGTGGTGAAATTGGAATATTTAGTACTCCAAATAAATAATTTAACAGTACTAGAAATAACCTTTTCTCAAAGCTAAAACAACACTAATTCAATAAGCTCTTTTAAAACCCAATGATGATTTTCAATGGTAAATCACAAATATAAATGGTTTTTTATATCAATTCCAGTTCGTCACTGATAAAGGGGGAATGTAAAAAATGATTTTTGTAGTGGTTATAAAAGTGAAAATTTATCAACTCTTGTCAAAGATTTTTACAAATCCATACTGTAATATATTTTCCCTTAATTACAACATAGTGTAGTAGAAATTCTAATTCTATTAAATTTACATCAAAAATAGAAACAATACTATATCATAAAAATATAAAACATGGGTATTTATAATAACATCGGTACATAAAAATTTTCACAAACATCATCATATTGAAAAACATTAATGTTACATATTCATTAGATCTTAACCCCCCTCTCAAAATTGTCTGATCATGCAACTAGATTCTTAAAAAACCAACCCAACTAGAGAAAAAACCCACACTTATTTTAAAAACCATCCCTAAAATAGTAATACTATTAAGAAATAAAATAAATATAAATATGAACAAGTAAATTATTTAAATGTCACTTTTAAACTGAAAACATACACTTCCATACATACTTAGAAGACAGTGTCTTAGATTAATGTGTTTTTAATTTCTACATGCCACAAATGGTATACGTAGAATTTTACTGATGTACGAAGACAATGATCGGACATTTTCTTTCTGTTTTAAGTATGTGACTTTTTTTTGAACTAAAGTTTCAATTTTAAACTAAGAAATACACTTCGAATTATGTTGGGAACACCATGTGTTAGACTAGTATATGATTAGTTCATAAAAATAAAAAATTAATTATGGATTACATTCCTAATGTAATAAGATAATATGGTCACAGTTTCTCATTTTCTAGAATGTGATGCATTTTTTAGACTAAAATGTAAATTTCAAACAAAAAATAAATATTGTGCCATACCTATCAAAAATTGTCTTATATTGATGCGTGGTTGATTTATAATAATAAAAACATACCAAAGAATAAAATTCCTAAATTATAATGATTATACGAATTTTTTTCAATGTTCTCGTTGTGAGACACACTTATTTATCTAAAATGACAATTTTTGAATTGAAAACTAACATTCTAAGGCATAGTGAGAACACCATGTGTAATATTAAGGTTATTTCGATTCAAACACATTATGAAGGACTTATTGATAATTTTTTGAGTGGTTCCATACTTTTGAATAATTTTTTTTGGTTTTCAGTGAGTGAAACACATTTATAAATAAAATATAATTTTTAAGCTAAAAACACATTTCATGTCATACGTCTCACACAATATATATATTTTAAGTATAGATAATTCCTAAAAATAAAAAACAAGAATGGATAATTTTATAAAATTATAGAAAAAATATGAATGTAATTTCTTGGTTTTTAGAATGTCACAAAAATTTTCATCCATAATAACATTTTTATATAAAAAAGAACTCATTTTTGTTTATACCAGGAATACCACATATCAAATTTAATTCCAATTAACTCTTACACATCTAAAATTTATTATAGATAATTTTACTAATGTATCATAACACTATATATATTTTTTCTCATTTTTGAGTGTGTGATCTGTGATTTAAAATAAAATATCAATTATAAATGAAAATAAACAACTTGATATATACCAGGGACAATGGGAATCAGATTGAAATGTGGTTATTTCTTTCACACCCTAAATGACATAAGGATATTTTCTTTAAATTATAACTAAAATATGTTCTTGTTTTCTCAAGTTTTTGTGATCCACATACCTTTATTTTACTAAATTATAATATATAAATTGAAAACACACACATTGAGTAATACATGTCACACAGTGTGTTGGATTATTTTGAAGATGACTTCTATATGTCAAAAATGAGTTATGGTTCATCTTTCAAATGTATCAAGACAGAATAGTTTTTTTATGTTTTTTAGTATGTAACACATTTTTTGATTAAAATGTCTTTTTTAAACTAACACCACACATTTCGAGTCATAACAGCCACACCATGTTTCATATTGAGGAACGAAAAATTCCTATATGTCAAAAATAAATTATCGATCATTTTTTTAATGTACAAAAATAATATTTCTATGTTTTCTCTGTTTTGAAAGTGTGAAGTTTGATTTGAAATAAAATGTCAATTTTAAATTATATCACACAAGATGAGTCATATCAATAACATCATGAAGAATATTGATAGGTTGTTGTTTTTTAAACATAAAAAATGATTCAAGGATCATTTTCATAAATAATAATGACACTATAATGATTTTTTATAGGTTTGTCTAAGTTACATAATTTTTAACTAAATAATATTTTTAAACAAAATACATGAACTCTGAGTCATATCGGTCACACTCTATGGTGGATTGACATGATACATACTCCTACGTTTCCAAAATGACTTATGGATAATTCTACTAAATTATCAAAACAATAAAAAGGAATTTAATTATTTTTCAATTAATGAAACATGTTTTTATTCAATATATCATCTTTAAACTGAAATCACACATTTAAAGTAATATTGGTCACACTGTTTATCATATTTTAGTATAATTGATTCCACAAAATAAAAAGTAACATATAGATCGTTTCCATACAATATAAAAGAATACCATTGAATTTACTCGGTTTTTGAGTATCTGATGAGTTTTTTTTAAATAAAATTACAATTTTAACTAAAAACACACACTTTGAGTCATACAAGTAATATTTAATTTTATATAGACATGTGATTTATTCTTATATGTAAAACATCACATAATAATCATTTCTATAATGCATCAATCCAATTTATGCTTTAGTTTCATTGTTTTATGTAAGTGATAGTCCATTTAAAAAAAATAATAATTTAAAATAAACATTTTCACTTTGAGTAATACAAGTAACAATATGTGTTATATTTCCTAGAAGATTACACCTACAAATTACAAATTATAAATTGATAATTTTCAAATAGTACAAGACAATATTATTGTGTGTTTTAGTTATTAGATTGTTCAAATTATTTAACTAAAATTCCATTTTTAACAAAAAAACACACTTCGAGTTATATGAGTTAATCATTGTATCAAATTGTGTTTTGGATAATTCTTACGTAAAAAAAATGACCTAATGAAAATTTACCTAATTTATAAAAACAATAAAAACGTATTTTAGTAATTTTGAGTATGTGAAATCTTATTGGAAATAAAAATATACTATTATATAAAAACACACAATTTTAGTCATACCAGTCACATTGTACATCAGATTTACATTTGTTCAATTCCTAAATATCAAAATGACTTAATGAATGTTTTAAAAATGTACAAATACAGTAAATTCATGTATTTTAGGTTTTTAGTGACTGAATTATTTTTTTACCAAAAATCATATTTTTGAACTAATAACTCACACATTATAAAATACCGGCCACGCTATTTTTCATATTATCATGTTGATGACTCCTACACATTAAAAATGAATCAAGAAATAAATTATAAATGAATTAAATTAAAAATTTCAAATTTTTTAGTATATATTGAGTGACAACTTTGTTTATCAAAAACTTCATTATTAATCTAAAACCATCAATATTGAGTAATACTGGTCACACTATCTACTATATTGAGATAAAAATAATTCCTATAACTTAAAATTGGCTTCTAGATCATTGTATTAATTTTTCCAATCAATATGAATTTGTTTTATCATTTTTGAGAATGTGATATGTGTTTTGAACTGAAATGTAAATTTTAAGTAAAACACACACATTGAGTCATACCATTCATATCATTTATCAAAATTACACGAGGTCGATTCATATAAATGACATAAAGATAATTGTACTAAATTATCAAGAAAACATGAGAGTGTTTTCTAGTTTTTAATTTACCTACATATATTTACAACTAAAATGGTATTTTTAATCAAATAATACACTCTTTAAGACATACTTGTAACTCTATGTGTCATATTGGTGTTTGTTTAACTCTTACCTACCTCAAAGGAATTATGTATCATTTTCATTACATATAATGACAATAAGATTCAATTTTATCACTTTTTAGTGACCAAAACATGTTTTTTAACTAAAATGTCATTTTTAAACAGAAACCACACATTTCAAGTCATACAAGTTTCATTGTGTATCAGATTAATATAAGAATTATTTCATATAAATTGGATCAGATATAATATCTTGACTTCATCACTATTATGTAAAACCTAAATAGAAGAGAAAATTATGGTCACTAGAAAAAGGATGCAAAATAGATTTTATTCTTTTTGAAAAAAATATGGCACCTTAGTCTATCTAGGAATTACTTATTTCAGTGCATCACCATTTGAAATGGTTTTTTCACCAAGTTAATAAAAAAATGTATAATTTGATTAAAAATAATTTTTGGAGGTCGTGTATTAGACATGATATTAGAAATTATGTTATGAAATTTATAACATGTCAGTACATAAAGTCTGAGCATCAACGCCCTATTATTATGCTGCAATCTTTGCATACACCTATAAAGAATTAAAATAAAATTTCAATGTAATTTTTCATAGGTCGACAAATGATGATTCAGTTGCACAATAATATTTATTTGAATATGGATTGGCTCAAAAACATTATGGGAATTCCCCAAAATAATGATTCTATATCCGTTGTGAATTTGGAACATTTTTATATACAATAATTGTTCACGTTTCATGGAGTTCCATGTTTTTTCTCAAAAAAATATCCTTAATTTTTTTCCCAATTCTACTGATAAATGTTTTTATCTCTCAAAAATCAGTCATCCTTGAGAATGATGCAAATTCCAATGATAGATGGGTAGACCCAATAATCAAATTTTACATTGGAAGAGATGCATTGGGCTTGGGTTATGGATTTTGGTAATTTTCAAGGAGGAATCATGCATTGATAGTCTTCAACTATAATAAAAACTATCAGATGTTTATACCAACGGACGTAATCTGGATATTGTATTGTTTCCCATATCATTATGCACAATATGTGTTGGATGTAGGGGAAACCTCACTAATTAGAACAATTCTTCTCTATAATACTATATAAAAAAATTAGATGATCTAAAAGCTGACAGATTTGGTTTAGATCCAATATAAATCTTATACAAATAAGTTATGTTGTTCATTATATTTCCATATGAGCGATATTATCTTCATGAATGTCCCATGGATACATGGTTATCAATTATTTGGGAAGAATGGGAACTTAACCCCATGGTGTGATATACCATTTGAGTTTATAGAATGTATTTTAAATGTTTCAAATCGGTTAGAACTAATATCGAGATCCAATGTTATCTATAATTTCTTTTATGTATCTCAACTGAAGAAGTATAACTTGAATCATATTTATGTGATCTTTTAAGACAATGTTACAACAAAATTAGAAATAATGTTCATTTTCCATCCTATTTTAATCATGGATAGACATGATAAATCTCTATGAGGTAGATCTATTTCCCTTGTAATTTTATTATAGAACAATGGTTACATCCATGAAGGTACTTTGGAAAGAGAGAAATTTTTACTGGATTAGTGGAATGAGATTTTAAAAGTTGAAAGATACCTCTAGCTTCATGAGGATTAAATTCCATATGGTGGTATGAAAGTTGCACCCCTTGTTTGAGGTATACTATAGTTCTATGATTTATGTTTTTTTAGTCGTTGGGTTATATTGATGAAAGAATGTCATTTTCCTCATGGTACTATGTTATTGTGTGATTTTAAGTAGTGATGATGGTTTGATCAGTGTGAATAGATACCTTAATATTCAAATCATCAATGGATAATTCAGGTCCTTAATAGACGGTGTATGAAGTAATTTTATTTAAATTTCTATTTCCTGTGATTATTATAATTATCTCTCCATTTCCTCCCAGACATCAAGGATCTATTGGAAATTTTGGAGGATCACATTGATCTGAAATTTTGCTCCATCAGATCTCTATGCTTTGATCCATTGGAATCAAAGTGATTATAAATTATTTGAAACACAATCATGGATAAAATATTAGATTTAGTAAGTTTTCAACAAAATCCACATTTATTACAACATGAAGGCCGATGGATTTAATAAATATTTATCTTCTTAATTAGATATAAATCACCCTGTTGAAACATTGTGGAAATTATCCACTACTATTAATCTTCCAAAACTAGGTTGTGGGTATTTTTGACAACCTAGTCAGTAAATGAACAAAAAGGGTGATATTATGATAAATATCTATTTATCACTTTTTAATATCATAATTTTGTAATTCTTTATAATTTTAATTGAAAATGGTTGATTAGTGTTTATGATTTTCATTATATGATGCATTTTTTGAATATAAATGGTGCTCTGGGCAGGTCGGAACAATGCATGGTGGTTTTCCCCTAGTCGACAACTTGGTAGAGAACATATCGACACATGATAGCATAAATATGTCATTTTTCATTCATGGATTTTAGTTTCATAACAAGTATTTTAAAACCCAGTTAAGTTAAATAAAATATTTATTCTTATCGAATGAGAAGAATCATTTTTAGTTATATTTAATTTCTAAAATATGTTAAACCGTTTAATTGAATATTGTGAAAACATTTAATATTCTTTTGATATTCTTCATTTAAATTTTTATGTACTATGAGAAATCCTTTTTATTATCATAGTGTATGGATGTGAAAGAATCATAGGGGTTTCAAACTATGAATGATAACTCACACCCTTCAAATGAACATTTTTAAGTATGTGCATTTTATTATTCATGATATCAAAAAGGGATTTGTTTCATACATTATAAGTGGGTGTTACCGTTGGTTCTGAGATAAAACTAATTTTTATTTTAGATTACATATAAATCCAACTAAGTGAATATTAATTTAAATATATTATCACATATTTTAAATTATTCTATATAACATTGATGTGATAATGTCTTCTGGTATCTGGACATCAAACTATGTCATAGTTGTTTCCCTCTATGATGAGGTCCATGAGATAAAATGATGAAATATCTCATATATTAGTTTTATAGAAAGATAAAAATCTATTATCATATAATATTGTCTATTTTTTTCATGTGAAACTACTTGTAAAAATATGAGACTTCATTTCATTATGTTTACACATTTTAATTTTTATAATGGGTGATTATGATAATAGACCCCCGGTAGGAAATCTTCTTGTTCGTATGACATCATATATTTCTATCTACAAGTGTTTGTAATGGTACATACACTTTAAGATTATTATTATTATTATTTTTACTCATGTACATTGATGAAGTAAAAATCCATGATTCCATATATTTATTGTAAGATGGGTACATTGGGTGCATCACAAATGAAATTTTATTAACTAGTAAATCGAGGAAGGATTTGTACATTCCATATTTATGATTTTTGATATATCAAACCAATGATTAAAATATATCTATTGCATTAAATTCATGTCCATGGTGCAGTAATATTTGTTTCTATATAGTCAAATAAAGATGTATAATCTACATAATTTGATGAAACTTGTGTTTGTATTAATTGATGAGATATTATAAATGTGGGATTATTTTACATAGTAAGTGTTTGTGTGTCTATGTCGATGTTTTGACGTTATATTTTTTTTCATAGGTTTGGTGGCCTGTTACTAGAAGATAATATTTAACTTTAGCCTAGACTGCAAAATTCCATCAACAAAGAATCCAAAAGGGACACAAAGTAAGTATTTCAATTGATCTTAACTAAATTAAATTCGTATTGAATTATTGGAATACATATTTTTCTAAAGACTGAGAATTAAATTTATTTAATATTTATTGATCATAACTATTTTCAACATAAAATATATTTTACCTAATTACTTGTATATTTATTAAATTTTTATTCAATAGAAAGTGAATGAAATATTTATTTTAATTATTGAATATGTAATTAATATTTATTTTCTAGATTCTAAATAAAATAATTATTTAGAAATAAATAATTGATAAATATTTACTCTGTAATTTGACAAATGTCAAAAACATTGATATGACCATTATCATATTCTGTGATAAATATTAATTTTAAATCCATTGAAATATTGTTTATAATTGTGCCACTTAACATGATCAATAGAATAAGAATAATACAAATATTACATTATATGAGGTTATATAAAATTTATTTTTATATTTGAGAACAATTTTGAATGAAAATAATATTACATCCATTACTATATCTCTATATAAATATTTTATGAATATTTTGCAGTGTTAATCGATATTTAAGAATCATTCACCACAATGCATTTCTCATTGGTTTCCTCCATCTTTAAACCTCATAAAATTGATAATATAAAATGAAAATCTTTCACGATTTATGAAACTAGATATAACATACCATTCATAATTTTAATAAACATTACATAACAAGTCTAGAATATATAAAACATTATAAAATTAAACACCCTACTACTGTATTAGATTAGTTAATTTGGTAACATGGAAATGTAAACACTAGTAAATGAGTGAGCTATATTATCTCCCAATAGGTTCTTCATTTCTATAACCCTTCCTAGACACAACATACCTAATACTTATATTCATAACATGGTGTAAGAAACATAAAAAGCGGTGATCTCATAAGCTTAGTAATGGTAAACAAGGAAAACTTGTAAGCATTAACACAAACATTGTGGTATGAAAATTTGATCAAAACATTACAAGATCATACCATACATAACAAAGATCATAAACACGAATCTTGGAATAAATATTAGAAATTCATAAGACATGAATCAAGAGGAAATAATGTACAGATGCCTTGAATGTATAACATGGGAATAGGATAATTAATTATTGGAAACACATAATCATATAACATGATTTCATTAGTAGTAATGTAATTTCTTTCAATACTATCATAGTAGTATGGGTTAACTCCTCATAAGATTTTGGTAGTCATTTTACACTCCCATGGACATATTAGTAAAAATATTTCACTCCTCATAACATCTTGTAGGTCATGGATCACTTTCGTGGACATCTTAGTAAACTTAGTTCACTCCTTATACATTATTATTAGTCATGGTTCACTTCTATGTCCATCTTAGAACTCAAGGATCATGTCCAAGACAATCTTAGTTCATCTCATGAGATCTAAATCATTACCCAATGAATTAGAGGGAGATATAGGTCCTACCTATCAAATAATAGAAATCATATAGCCATGTCTCAAAAATTCATAGACAATCATATCATAAATCATGAAATTTATTGGGTATCATAAAAATGTAATCATAACAAAACTTATGAAAAAATATAGAGTTCATAAAATTATTTCATCATCAGAAAACCCAAATAAAAAAAGTGTGTTTCAAAATTATATAAATTGTGCAAGTGAAGATGATTAGGTAATCATCATTCCATTAAAACAAATACCATTAATAGAAATAATATCAATGTAAACAATGGATCATTTCTCCATAAAATAATGAGTATCACCAATATATTACATCATAGATGACAAATAATTTTGTATTATCTTTTAAAACAATTTCGTGATGAAATTATGCCCTCTTTTTAATTTTTTTAAAACATAAAACCATTAGGGATCCTTTATCCATAAAAAATTATAAAATATTATTGAAATTTTTTTAAAACCCATTTTTACATTAGAACATATAAAATATGTTCGAAATCATTTTTAAAATTATTTTCAAGGATATCATATAAAATATGATTCAAAAAAATTAAATGCATTGTTTCAATGAAAACACATTGACAACTTATAAAGAATACTTATAAAAAATGATAAAATTATTTATTTTGAAAATAATTTCAACACTAATAAATATATATTCCAAATAATTCTAATATTTTGAAAAATAAAACATTTTTTTAAAACCCTTGTTTATTAAAAATAGCTTTGGAACCTATTAATGGAATCATTGTTAATCATAAAACGTTTTTGAATACCATTTAATTTAAATTGAATATAAAAAATTTGAATGTTCATAATTTTAGTTAAATATTTTTCTTTAAAAAATAATAACATTTTAATATTGAAATGTAATCTTCAATGGAATGTTGTTCACAATGAAGGGTAAATCCATACATTATGAAAATTCCTTTTGCACTGTTAAAAGGTTTGAAAAGTCCCTCAGCAATAAAATGGAATGAATATAATTTTATAAGAAGAAATTTGATTAAAAAGTAATAAAATATGTCTATAAATGGCTTTTAAATATCATCGAATGATATTCTAATATTTATAGAAAAATTTATTTTGGGAAATCATTTTCTGTAGGAATAGATACTTTTAACCAAATAGAGGAAAAAGTATAACTTCATTAAAATCATTTTCATAACTATATTATCTAGAAAAGAGTAGAAAAATGGTATAAAAACAATAATATATCGTCAATAAAAATAGGATAATAAAATTAATTAGTATTCTTGATATATGGGTCATAATATTTAATCAAACAAAGCATAATTATAAACAATTTTATAATGAAATGAGATTTATTTAATAAACTCTTACAACATTGTAACATTGAACCATACTACCCTTTTAGGAAAATGAAATTACATTAATCTTGAAATATTATTTATAAAATATTATTCATATTATTACATTTCAATGATAACACATAGACATCATTAAGAAATTTAAATTCATAACAGGGGATGCACTCATATGAAAAAACATGAGTGAAAATTATATTACTTATTTGGTAACTTTTAAAATATAAATCCCATGAAGGAAAATAATAAAATTAATATGAAAATACCCATAAATTTAATTATAAAAAAAAACAAAACAACTCTGTGTCATAAAAAACACACAAAAGGATTGGGTGGTGAAGAAATTATGTATCTCGCATAAATAAACGGTCATATTTAATTCCCTTAACACGGGTCTTGACTCTCTTAATACACCTAATAGATTCAATTATAATACAATTAGTTTTAATATAAGACCATTATATAATAATATTATTATATATATTACCTTATATGGTTGTATTATGACCTTACATTACCTTCTTGTGTCCAATTCTATGTTAAGTATTAACTTCAGTACATATCTTCTTTTTTTCATCGCGTGTATCTTAATTTATAATTACTTTGGATGTTGTATATATATATATATCCTTTTTCTAAAGTTTAATACATTTTATAAATATAATTTATATCAATTATATTATTATTATTATAATATCATCTATATTATAAAAGTATTAAATGGTATACATCGTTCATTGAGATGGTAAGTCGTATATATGCATGAATATTGCTTACATTTTTAAATTATCATATTAAAATAAGAGTGTAAGTGAAATATTAGTTTAAATATATATATAATTATTCCAGAATCATTATAATATCATATAAATATTATAGTTTTAAATAAATCGTACTTCATACATTCAATGTAGTATGCTAAGGAATCACGTTGCATTGAGGGGCGGTAGTCCACACTTCCACAAAAACAATTATTGAATATACAGAAATAGAAAGTGGAAAGATATTTACTTCAAAATAATCCTAGTAGAATAAAGTTATTATAAATATATTATATAATATAGAAAAATATATTTTCCACCAAAACAACCACCATGAGTGGTGGTAATGAAAGAATAAACAATCACCATTTTGTGAGGTGATCGTTCCCTGTACACATAAACAATATGTTCATTACCCATTAGATCGAGTTGTGTTTAAGTGTAGATAAAAACATTAAAATAACTTTATATTCATGATAATGATGTTTTTAAAAAATTATGTAATAACTAGACTATATTGAGAATAGATTGAAAATAATAGAAAGGATCTTGAGGGAGGATGTTACCCCATTTATAAGAAACTAATTTTAGGTTTCACCAAAGGGATTCTCTGTATTTAAATCTACCAAATGGAAGGAATCATGGAAGAAGGTTGGGATGTTGAGAAGTTTATTTGGAATATCTTGGAAGAACCTATATGGTTTGAAATGTGTGAACAAGTGAGGAAGATGGTGTCCGTTTATAGGGGAGGGAAAGAACTCAAATGGTTTTTTTAATAACAAGTTATTGGTACCCATGTTTTTTCAAAAATAAAGTCATCGAAAAAAAACCAAACTCAATATTTTATTTTTATTTTCCATATATTGGCTATAAAATTGGTTTTTAAAAAGTGGATAAGACATTTGGGCCATTATGTTTCAATTTATTCCGTTATTATGTTTCATTTTACCTTAGTCATTGTAATAAATGTTTATTACAGTCAATAATATTTTTGTTAAAAAACTAGGTTAAACTTATTATACATTAAAAATTATTATTATTCCTGATATAGAATACATTTATCTAAATTCAAATCTTAAAAGGGGCAGAAAATAATTTAAATTTCATCTTGTAGAAGAGAAGATAATAAATGTTTTTAACATAATTACATCTTAAAGATTGTTATGTCTTTATAGTCAATTTCAACGTGAAATTTATTAAAATGATCTAAACTGAAATATTCTATATGTAACATCCCATGTAAGTTAAGAATAATAAATTTTCATATCAATGTATATTTATTAATCAGATAGTGTTTTAGAGGCTTAAAATTAGAAAAATCCAATCTTAGTTATAAAATACTCTAATATTTTTAAAATATTTGTTTACCGCCTTTTGGTGGCAGACCATTTTTTAATCTAACTTTTAAAAAATTTATAAGCTATATATTTAAATATATACTTATTCATTATAATTGGGACATTGAAATTTACTTGGGATAATGTTTAGGTATTTTTCTGACAATGTTCATTTTTTAATGAATAGTGAAAAATAATTCATTTTACTTCAAAACAGCTTTTTCATCTAATTTATTTATATGGTTAGATTTTATTTTAAATTGGTTTTAAAGTGTAATTAGAATTTATTTTTACTATTTAATCCAATTCTAGTCATTAGATTTAATTTAACTTTGATATTGTACATAGACAATTGTAAATATTTTGATAGATATTGTTTATTAAAATCATTCTATTTGTTTTGACAAGGGGAATTATTTTTAAATTAATTATAGAAATTTCTGTGTTTGGAAATTGGTAAATTGGATCCATATTTTGAATTAGAATTTCCAAATTATGTAATTATGAATCTTTTGTTTTCGCACATTAGGAATAGTAATGACGACAATTATCTATAATTATCATGATTAATTACTAATCAGGTAGTTAAGTGTAACTAAATAATATCATAATAATATACTATTACCCCAAAATGCGTCCAAATTATTATTTTTGAGTCATATCCGACCATGGGATTCTTTGTTCCATCTTTGGAACCCCATGAAATCACTTTAATGTGATAGTGACCTTTTAATATATTATTTCTAATGAAAGGAAAATATGACCAATGTTTGTATCACCTAAGTAAAACAATTTATTTTTGTTTATATAAATGATATATTTGACTATAAATAGTCATATTAAATCTAAATAGATTTCCTACATCATGGTATTTTGTTTATAATTTATAGACAATAAATAAATAAATTTATTTATGACACCATGATGATGGAGTGATTACCTCATTAATGAACGATTTCAATAAAATTAAATGACCTGGTAAAATCTAAGACTTACACATGTAGAAAACCTATTTTATAGGTGGATTTCGAACCCTTTTTACCTTATCCTCAAAATATATCATTTTGGGGCCTTTCAAATTCCTAAAATCATTTTTTAATAAAGTAACATTTAAGACTTTCCAAAAGTAACCCTCCTCCCTCATATTAAAGGCCCCCACATATACCCCCTTACACACACCTCTCAAGCCATTGGCTCATCCAAACCCTTCTCATATTAACTATCCACATCCCTCTATTCATTCTAGAAGCCTTACCTTAGGTAAAAAGCTCTTCAAGAATCTATTTTCGTTCAAACAAAGGGGAGTTACCCGATTTAAAGGTAATGTCTTCTCTTATGCCCTTTTGTTTTATTTTTCTTCTCCAACCCCATGAAATCATTTTATTCAATTATTTTTGTAAAAACACCAGTATCATCAATATACTAGGATTTTTTATGAGTATTATTCGATATACACTTACACACACCTCCATATAATTGGTGAAGAACATACTGTTTCTGTGGACGTCATACTACTGCATCACGAAACGACGGTTCTTCAATTATCTCCTACCGCATCTCATGGTGGACATTAAGATGTAAATTTATTTATATATTAGATATAATATTTTTATTATTTTCTTATTCTTATGTATTTTTCATTTATTTCATACCATTATGGTTTCCATAATAAAAAATGTGATAATTTCATTTTAAGAAGTGCAGACTACCGCCCCCTCAATGTGATTTGAATCGTTAAAGCCATATGTGGGACGTATAAAGGATGGAGTTAATGATATTATATATGATATTATACTATAATTATAATATAACTTTATATCATTATTATTTCATTTCATTAAATAATAAATATGAATGAAAGTAGCGTTCATGCGTACGTACGGCTTAACGTCTCCATGAATGTTGCATTTCATTTCATAACTCTAAATGTCATGTAATATTATAAATGAATGTATAGACTGGATATATATGATATATATGATATCTAAATCATAAATATAATTTTAGAGATAATGGATATTTTACAACATGAACAACATGTAATTATAAGAAATTTATTTTGGACTCAAGTACTAAAGATCGAAAAAATGAACATTATTATCTTAAATGGTTACATAATGTTCATAACATGGTAATAAGTGATATAAAAAGAATAAAAAACTTGAAAAAGGTTGTTATGCAAGTAAAACTTAACTCTAGTTTATTATTCAAGAGATTAAAGAATGATCGGGTTAATTTAGACCCGAGGAAAGGGACATCGTCTCAATATACTTTCATTGAGGAATATTTTGTTTTATACCCAAAATTCATTTATATTGTGTATAAACCCCATTGACTTTTACTTTTATTCAAAAGTAATATTTTATCTACGAAGCATTTTACTAAACAAAAAGATGTATGTTTATTTTTAACATACGTGTTGACAACGACCTTTCATTCGCCACGAGTATTATTTGATCTTTGGCTTCCTTAACAAGCCATAATATTTTTAAAATTAAAATAAATAACATATACTCTTTTATGTATTTTAGTATTGAAAATGGTTTTGATAATGGATTTGATATGTCAATATATTGTGATTGAAATGTGGAAATGTTTTCTTTCCTGTATAATTTTTGTATGTATTATGATTTTATAATGGTACTTTGACATTTGGTGGGTGGTTACGTGATAAACCAAATCACAGGTGGTTCCTCGAAAACCAGGATGGGTGGTTTTGTTACAACATCAAATGAATTGGGTATGGAAGTCAGTTGTTTGGATATTCCATTTAGTGATATGTGTGGAAGGTGACCGTATGATTATTCCATTTAAGTATGTTTATATCCTAAGTTACCATTATATGTTATGTGTTCTTTATATGGGTTTTATGGTGATCTTTTGGTTACTAAAGGGTAAGCAATGATCTTATATTCAGTGAAGCGTATTTACTAGTTTATAAAAGAGAAATGTATTATTTTGATAAATTATTCATGGTTTACGTTATTTTTTTAAAAACTAATATTTTTCATTCTTTGTGTATCCTAAACTAAGCTTCTTATGCTCTTCCCATGTTTTCGAATTGTCTTTCAAAGGACTTAAAGATGAATAGGGTCAAGGGTGGGATCAAGGAATGACATGCCATATAATACATGGAACTGGACATGTTTCTTTTTCAGTGTTTTTACTTTAAAAAAAAATGGAAACTGAATATAAGTGTCTACATTATAATCTATTGAGATGTAATAGTTGTGGCCTAAATCTCTAAAACTCTAAACCTGAAAAGATCCTCAATGTTAACTATTCATTTAATTCAAGAATATGTAATATTGTAAGGCCAAGTCCATATAGTTTGTATCAAAGTTCAGATTAGATAACATTAGGAGTTATGATATTATTATATTCATGTCAATAAATTAATTTATGGTATGATTGAAATGATACATAATTTAAAGATTACAATGTTGATTTTCCTAAGATATTTTTGTGTTTATAATGCTTTTCCGTAGAGGAAACATGGAAGCTATTTTGGGATAACATCATGAGGAAAACAACCTTCCAAATCTGCAACCTAAGATGGTAAGAATTAGAACTGAATAGTTTGTTGCAGTGATGGCATAGTTAACTTAGGCTATAAATGGTGGTGGTATCCATACTCTAGAGTCGCCAGATCAACTATAGAGGAACATTTCAGTGTTGGAACATTTCAAGAGGAAACCTCCCCCTTCATTCAAACGATCATCAAACCTTGTGGTAGCATAAGGGTGGATTAAAGAACTGGAGAAGATTTTTGATGTCATGGGGAGTTCAGAACATCAAAAGGATAGTCTCATTGTTTACCATTGAAGGTGAAACTGATCTGTGGAGGTCGATGGTGAAAAATATCAGGGATAGTGAAGAGATTGATGATCTTGAGTGGGATGAATTCAAAGGTATGTTTCTTGAGAAATATTTTCCTAAGGTGGTTATTCTTTGGATGGAATACAATTCCTAGAATTGAGGTAGGAGGATGGATCAGTGGTTGCTTGTGATGAAAATTTCACTCGACTTCCAAGGTATGCTGCAAATTTCATATGAGATCTTGATAGTAAAATAAACTATTTTTAAAAAGGTTTAAAGCCAATGTATTGAAGGTCATTAACTTCTCATGAGTTCAAAAGTTATGAAAAACATGTTCGATGTGCGGAGAAGATGGAAATGGAGTTTGTCGATGATAAGGTTTTCTTTTCCAAACAATAGAATAAGAGGTCCAGTTGGTAGCAAAGGGGAAAAAATTAATCAATGTAGCATGGAGGATAGAAAAACAAATTTCCATCCTTTGAGAAGTGTGGTTTAATGAATCATGAAGAATGTTTATCCATGAATGGAAAGTGATTATAGTGTGGTAAGTCTGGTCATATTGCTTGTAACTGTACAGAAGATGGTCAAGCAGGCAATGAAAAGCCAGCAGTAAGATGTTTTATGTATAATGAAATGGGCCATTATGAAAATGAGTGTCTAATTAAGAACTAAACTGAGGGAAAGCATCCAGAATACAAGTAGAAAGGGTTAGTGAAATCCTTTCCAACTACATCCGAGGATGTTGGGCCATCAAATGAAGTAGCATCTTGTACAGTATTTGTTTGTTCAGATTATTCCATTGAGTTGTTCGATTCTTGTTCTACACATTCTTTTATTTAAATAATTTTTCTATTAAATTTGGAATTCCATCTCAAGATATGAATCCTAAACATATGGTAAAAACACTCGGAGGAAATATTGAGACAAAAAGGAATCATATGAAATTTCCAATCTTTATGTGCGGAAAGAATCTACCTACAAACCTTATTGTTTTTCTTCTAGTAGTGTTTGATGTCATTTTGGGAATGTAGTGCCTTTATATTTATCAAGATAATATTGACTACATAGCTAAATATGTTTATTTTCATAAAGATTTTAAATTTGTGTAGAAGAATGAACCCTTGCTTTTGATAACATATGAGGAAGCTGAGAAACTAGTAAATGAAGAAAATGGATATTACCTTGAACATATTGTTGAAAACAAAGGAACTATTCTAATTAATGATGTTCTAGTGGTAAATGAGTATGTTTATGTTTTTCCTGATGAGTTTCTCGATATTATACATGATCGAGAAGTAGAATTTACTATTGACTTAGTTCCTGATTAAAATCCAATTTCATAACCCCATTATCGAATTGATCAAGCCGAACTTTTAGAGTTAAAGAAGAAATTGTAGATGTTATTAGATAAAGGATTCATTAACCATAGCACATCACCATGGGGTGATTATATCTTGTTTGTTAGAAAGAAATATGGTTCAATAAGACATTGTATTGATTATAGAGCATTGAATAACATAACTATTAAGAACAAGTATCTTTTTCCTCATATCGATGATTTGTTTGATCAGCTCCAGGGAGCTCAGTTTTTTTCAATGATTGACATGAGGTCGGGGTTCCATCAGTTGAAAGTAAAAGAAGCAGACATTTTGAAGACCACGTTTTTTACTATATATGGCCATTATGAATTTGTAGATATGCTTTTTGGGTTAACCAATGCACCATCTATATTCATGGACCTTATGAATAGAAATTTCAATGTGTTCTTGGATACGTTTTTTGTTGTTTTTATTGATGATATTTTGGTGTTTTCTATAAGAAAAGAGGAGCATGATTATCAATTAAGGGTTATCATGCAAACCTTAAAAAATAAGAAACAGTATGGAAATTTCAGCAAGTGTGATTTTTTGATAACACAAATTTCTTTCCTTAGTCAAATTTTTTTAGAAAATGGCATAACTGTTGATCCTACTGAAACAAAAGTTGTTGAACAATTGCCAAGACCTTCAAATAAAAATGAGATCCATAGTTTTCATTGTTTTTATGATTATTACCAGGGTTTTTTTGAGAATTTTTCATGGTTATCTAGTCTAATTACTAAGGTAATTCGAAAAGGTGTTAAGATCATTTGGAAAAAAATGTGGTGATTGTTTTCAAGAATTGAAAAGAAGATTGCTGAATACTCATGTTTTGGCACTTCCATCTAGAATTGGTGAGTTTTTTGTCTACAGTGATAGTTCATTGAAAGGACATTGGTGTGTCCTTATGCATAATTATCAGGTAATTTCTTATGCTTCACAACAGTTGAAAACTCATGAGTTAAATTACCCTACATATGATTTGGAATTAGCTGAGGATCTTTTTTGCTTTTGAAATTTGGAGGCATAATTGGTGTGGGGTAATGTGTGAAATATATACCGATCACAAAAGTTTAATGTATATATTCACTCAGAAAAAATTTAACATGAGATAGAGGAGATGGCTGGAATTAATCAAGGATTATGATTGGACAATTCATTATCATCCTGGAAAAGAAATTAAATTAGCAGATTCTTTGAGTCAAAAAGGAAATGCTTCATTAGCCATGTTACGATTGGAACAAGATCCTTAGGTTTTTGATTTGATGAACATTGGCATAGATGGTTTTGGTGCAGGAAGTTCTTCTATTTTGTTTCACGTCTCAGTGAGATCATCTGTATCAGAAAAAATTAATCACGCCTAGAAAAATGATAGTGGGTTGCAGAAAAAGTTAGATGTGGTTTAGAAGGGTAAGTTGCCTGAATTTAACGTTGATAATAATTGTGTTTGGAGGTTTGGGAAGAGATTATGTGTTCCTTGTGATTCACAGTTGAAGACTGATTTGTTATGTGATGCATATAGTTCCCAGTTTTCAGTTCATCCTTACAATACTAAGATGTACAGAGATCTTCGTGATTATTATTGTTGGGATGGAATGAAAAGAAATATTGCTGGTTTTACTGTGAAGTGTTTGACTTATCAGCAGGTTAAAGTAGAGTGGCAGTTACCGAAAGGGATTCTTCAGTCATTACCAGTTCCAGAGTGGAAATGGGAAAATATATCCATGGACTTCATTGTGGGATGACCAAATACTTCTTATGGTTATAATGCAATCCGGGATATTGTTGATCGATTGAGTAAATCTTCTCAAATCTTTCCTATTTGAGATTATTTCTCTCTAAATCAATTACCACGGTTGTATGTTAATGTGATAGTCATGTTACATGGAGTTCCCCTCTCCGTTGTATCTGGTCTTGATCTGGTGTATGTGTCTAACTTTTTGAAAGGCCTACATAAGTCGTTGGGTACTGAATTAAATTTCTGTACACCTTTTCATCCACAATTATATGGGTAGTCAGAATGAACAATTAAGACCTTGGAGGATATGTTACGTTCTTGAACGATAGATTACCAAGGAATTGGGGACCAACATATTTCATTGGTTTAATTTTCTTATAATAATAGTTTTTATTTTAGTATATATATTGCTCTGTTTGAGGCATTAGATGAGAAGCGGTGTCAAACTCCAGCTTTTTGGGATGAAGTTGGTGAATGGAAGATGATGGGTTGAGAATTTCTGGAAGAGATGGCTATGAAAGATAAGTTGATTCAGAAGAACAAGAGAATATCTCAGAGAAGGAAAAAAATTTATGCAGATAACCAGAGGAAGGATCATTCTTTTGAGGTAGGTGATCATGTTTTTCTCAAAGATTATATATGAAATAGTGTGAAGCAATTTGGTTTGGAAGGAATGCTGAGTTTAAGGTTCATTGGACCATATGAAATTTTGAAGAGTGTTTGAACAGTTTCATACCGAGTGGCATTACCTCCGAGTTTATCTCAAGTACACAATTTTTTTTCATGTTTCAATGTTAAGGAAGTACATGCCATATCCATCCCATGTTTTAAGTCCAGTGGTAGTTCAGCTGGAAGAGAATCTATCTTATGAGGAACAACCGGTCCAGATTCATTACCAGAGAGAGATTGTGTAGCGGAATAAGGTGATTCATCAAGTAAAGGTTCTATAGAAAAACCATATAGTTTAATAGGCAACATGGGAATCTGAAAATATAATTAGGGATAAATACCCCCACTTATTCGATAAGTAAATAAATTGAGGGAAAAATATTTCTTAAATGGGGGATGGAGGTAACATCTTAAGGAAGTAAAGAATAATATATTTTTATATCTATGTCTATTTATGAATTATATAGTGTTTTAGTGGTTTAAAATGATAATAAATCTAATCATAAGCATATAATACTCTAATATTTTTAAAATATTATTTTACCGAATTTTGATGGAAGACCATTTTTAAATCTAAATATTGAAAATTTTATAAGCTATATTTTTCAAAATAAAATTATTCATTAGAATTGGTACATTTAAATTTAATTTGGATAAATTTTTGGTATTTTTTGGAAAATGTTCATTTTTTAATGAATAGTGAAAAATACTGAATTTTACTTAGAAACTGCTTTTTCATGTAATTTTTTAATATGCCTAGATTATCTATTTAATTGGTTTTAAAGTGTAATTAGAATATATTTTACCATTTAATCCCATGGTGGTCATTAGAATTATTTTCACTTTGAAATTCGATATAAACAATTGTCAATCTTTTGAAAGATATTGTTTCTTAAAATCACGCTATTTGTTTTGAGAATGGGAATTATTTTTTAACTAATTAATTCAATTTATATGTTTGGAATCAGGTATAATGGATTCCATATTTGGAATCAGATGGTCCAAATTATGTAATAAATACTCTTTTGTTTTTGGAAATTATGAATAGTAACTACGACAATTATCTTTAATTGTCGTCATTCATTAGTAATCAGGTAGTTAAGGACAATAAAATAATAAAATAATAATATAAAATGACCCAAACTTGTGTTAAAATCCTTTTTTGAGTCATGGAAGACCATGGGATTCCTTGTGCCAACCAAGGGACCCCACGGAATCACTTTAGTGTTATAATGACCTTTTATTATATTATTTTTAATGAAAGGTTTATAACAAAAGTATGTATCACCTAAGTAAAACCATTATATTTTTGTTTATATATATTATATCTTAGATAATAAATAGTCATTGAAAAGATAAAAATATTTACTACATCATGGTTTTATTTATAATTTTTAGATATTAAATAAAAATATTTATTTATGACACCATGATGATTCAGTGATTACCTCATTAATGAACGATATAAATAAAATAAAAAGATAAGGTAACATATAAGACATACACTTGTCTAAAACATATTGGTTGGGTGGACTTAAAACCCCTATCACCTTATTCTTGAAATATAACATTTTGATACCTTTAAAATTCTGAAAATTGTTTTATAATAAAATAACATTTCAAGGCTTTCCAAAAGTTACCCTCCTCCCTAATATAAAAGGCCCCCCCCCCCCCTCTACCTTCTTACCCACACCTCTCAAGCCATTGTCTCATCCAACCCATGCTCATACTATCTCCCCACATCCCTCTATTCATCCTAGAAGCCATACCTTTGGCATAAAACTATTTAATAAATCCTTTTTTTAAAACTAAGGGGAGTTTCCCGATTTAATGGTAATGAATTCTTTTATGTCCTTATTTTTTATTTTTCATCTCCAACCCCATAAACTCTTTGTATAACATTGTTTTGTAACACCATCAGTATCTTCAAAATACTAGTATTTTTTTATGAGAAGTATTCGAGCTACACATACAAACACCTCCATCTAATCGGTGAAGAACATACTGTTTCGGTGGACGGCGAACTACTATCTCACGAAACGATGATTGTTCAATTATCACTTACCGCCTCTCATGGTGGCAATTAAGATGTCACTGTTTGTATATATGATATATATTATGTGTATGTTTTCCTTATTCTTCTTTATTTTTCATTTATGGCATCCTTTATAGTTTCAATAATGGATAAACACGATAGTTTCATTTTTGGATGTGTGGACTATCTCCCCCCTAAACTGATTTCAATTGTCAATTCCATGTATAAAGGATGGAGTTAATGATATAATATATATGACATTATACTGAAAATATAATAAACCTTTATATCATTATGATTTCATTCCATTATATATGAAATATAAATGAATGTAGCGTTCAGGCGTACGTAAGGCTTGCCATCTCCATGAACGGTGCATTTCCTTTTTTACATCTAAATGTTTTGTAATATTATAAATGCATGTATATAATGGATATATATGATATATATGATATCTAAATCATGATTATAATTATGGAGATAATATATATTTTACCACTTGAACAACTTGTAGTTTAAGCACATGTCTTGCAGTCTATATGCTATATAAGTGATTCATGGTAACCATATGGTAAAATACAATGTTTCAAACTACATGAGACTGATATCAAAGGTAATTAATGTAACTGATACAGTGTAACACAATAATAACAAAATCCAAATACCAGGTTTATCCAATCGATGTATTATGAAAACAAGTTGAAATAAGAACAAAAACATGTATTTGTTAGTACATTCCATGTAACATGACCAAGATTCACACTAGAAGCGCGGAAATTTATTTCTTGAAAATGGAAACTTGCCTAAATTACATTTAGATATATTTTTACAAATTTCCTCATAAAAATGAATTATATTCTGAATCCAATGGCGTTTAAAATATATACATGACAAATTAGGAACATAGCATATAACTCTTAATTAAACACTATACAGTGTCCAAATAAAGTAATAGAATTAAATATCATTAAAATAATTAATAGAATAAATAAAACATAATTACAATAGTGGTACTAGATTTGTTTTACTACATAATAATGGTTTTGATGAATAATCAAATGGACAATTAGTTTATTACAATTATCTATAACTATAGTTCTTTTTATTTTCCAATAAATTATTTATAATGGGTATCTATGGGAGACATAAGAGGGTCATTAATATGAATATAATTACTTTATTCATTAATTAATTCATTTATATAACCATGTTTATCTTAATAATAATTAAACAATAGAATTGAATGCTATCTTGTGTACTTTTATTTAATCATTTCTTATGCATGAATTTTCATCAAATATTATTTATATATATATATTGTTAAATTGACAAGGGTAGTCGACCAATAATTTTTTGCTAGGACATAGAGGGGAAATGGATATGAGGGATTAGAGTGTTTCTGGAATGAGCAGGTGTCTTGATGGTGATGGTTCGAGATGGCGGCTTGAGTGGTGGAGGTAGGATGATGGAACAGGGGTCATCACCCTATCAGTTGTAGTGGTTGATTGAAAAAAATTTGAGTTAGTGTCCCTTTGGTCATCATGGTGAATAGGGCATAAGAGGTAGTTTGGTTTTGGGATATCTCTTATGAGGTAGTACATCATTAATGTACTATATGAATGATTCCATGAATGAATTAGGGATTTTTTATTTCGATAGATATGATAACAATGAAGACTCTAGTGATAATTAAACATATGATAACTCTTGTGAGAATTGTTGAAGACTCTAACAAAAAATTTGTTGATTCCAAGGTGATTAGAGACATAGAGGAGTCCACCATAGGTAGTGTCACACTTCCCCCAATCCTCATCCAATATAAATTTTCAATTCATTATTTCTAAGAACAATAGTGACTACAGTGGTTCTTACTCAAATTTTAATACACTATTTTTCAAAGAAAATAATAACCAATTTCAATATAAGGGGGAATAAAATATATACTAAAATTTTTATTTTCATCTTTAGTGGAAAATATCATTTCTATATACTCAAAAATAAATTTTTTCTTTTCATAGTTCTCTTTCAATACATTTCTCTTATTTGTAGTTTTTTATGAATGATTTATATCATTACATTTACAATTCTAAAATCGAAAGCCACTAAATCCCATGAGACTAGAGAGAAAATATATGTGTGTTACTATTTTATTGATGAATGTTACTATAAAAATATCACTAGTTGTTCCCTTGAATCCTCCATTGGAAATTCCATAGGATGTTCTATGGTAACATACACTACAACTGACACTATATGTTCATTTTTAATTTTATTTTTCATGGTATTCACTATGGTAATTTTATTAGTGATTCCACTAGATAGTAATGTTGAGATACCACAAGAACATCCAATGGGGATACTAATGGAACTATAAGGACACAACCATTAAACATTATGTAATATTCTATTTAGGTCATGCATTTTAATTTGATTTATATTGATGATCATTTCAGGTTTAGACATGTAAAAACATTAAAATCCATGAATAAATTATCATAATGTAACACATTTTACCCTTAAGGATTAGCAATCACTTTCCTTCGAAAATAATATCATTGCTTACCATTTTCTATAATCATAACATTACCAAAAAACACATAGGAAGCATTGATAAAAAATAAAGGTAACTTGGGATAGACTTATAATATAATTGAAAACCCATACTATCTACTTCCATGCATATCAATATTTTAATATTTAACAACCATATTTCCATCTTCCATACATGTAAATATTATAAAATAGAATAACCATTCAGTCAACTTCGATACATAATGCGTTGGAGTTTACAACAAAACCAACTATCCCCAGTTTATCATATAACCACCTGTCAAATGGACAAGTACCATTATTTAATCTCAGCACATTAACTTTTCAATTTTAAACATGACAATCAAAAAAATTATTTTCAATCATAGAAATTCTATTGAATAATAAATCCATTTTCCAAACCCATTTAAAACATTTAAAAATAAAAAATTCAATAACACTTTTGAACCAATTAGAAGAAACCGAAATATTACTTTTTAAAATTATTCAAGTACAAATAAATATAGTCATATTTTTAAAAAATATAGTCATTAAAAAGACTTACTTCGAATAATAAATCTTTCAAATATTTAAAAATGATGTTTTAGTTACAGAGTTTCATACCACTAGTCTGATTCATCCCATATGTTCATTATCATATTGAATAAAAACATAGGTTAATTATTTACTTCCATGAGAAGCATTTCCATGATTTTTATTTTTTCTGTATTACTTATAATAATGTAATAATAGTTACATAATTATTTATGTTCACCTCAGAATTTTTTATGATATTCATTACATTAATCCAGAATGAATTTGTTATTAAATCCAAACCCATAATTGGGTATTATTTCATCATATTAAAAATATTATTAAAGTAATAATAATAAATTTTATACATTAATAAAACTTTTAAATCCATCTAGAGTATTTGGTTATGAAAATTGAACTACATTACAATCAGTGAGACCGTGAGCCGGACGTATGCAAGAGTAACGTTTCTGTTAATCATTAATCATTATGGAAAGAAGTAATGTATTATTTTATCATTAAAAATGATAATAATATAATTGATATAATTTTATCACATAAAATATACACATATATATTATCCATGGGATGTGGGGATTAAAAAATAAATCACGTCAATTCGTTTTGGTGATAGTACACCCATACACAAAAACACCACTATCATTTTTATGTGCACGGAAAGTATAAATAATAATCGATATATTATTCTATTAAATTTATAAATATTTCACTATTATCATATATAAAAACTAATTCCATTATTATAAAAATTATTATGAGACGAAGATGGAAAATAAATTATATTAGATTGTGGAGTTGATAATTCTCACAAACACACAAACAATTAATTATTTCCCATTTGATGGAAGTGGAGACATATTTTGGAGATGATATTAATATAAAAAATTTCCATTATTTTTAAGATAATAAATTTATTATTTCATCATGATTGAATAATATTTTACAGATGTAGAAGAAGAAATAAAATATAAACACTTATTTAATAATATTACCTCTTATTTGGGTGATTTTCTTTTATTAATACATCAACAACTCTAAGGAAGGTGGAATTCCCAAAATATGTAATTTAGAATCTAGTGGTTAATCTATGATGAAATTTAGGAAAAATGGCTTAACTAATGTGGTTTTGATGTGTTACAAAAAAATATTAATTAGTTCCCTTTTATAAAAGTTGGTTGTGGCACTGTAAAAATTTTTCAAAGTATTAAATTAATATAAAAACTATTCTATTATGTGTTGATCAAAATTATGTTATTTTAAATATAGGATTATGGTGCGTTTAAATCTATTTATACAATAAAAATTATATAGGGTTGTATTTTTTTTAATCCTTACCTCTTTTTCTAATATTTATTTTACCCTTTCAACTCTTACTGTTTTATCCTGAAATTTATACTTTGAGGGCTAATATAACAACTAAAACATGAAATACAAAAAAACTATTCTTTAGAAAATTTTAGGACTTTCCCCATTTAGCTTTATTAATATAATATTTTTAAAAAAATTTATAATTTAAATAGGGATTCTGAATTTTTAATTATCATTAGAATCAATTTGGACACTATTTGTATATTGAATTTTTCAATAATTCACGACAACATGATTTATTCATACCAAATCATTTAATAGATCACTAAAATATCAAAATCATCTAAAAAAATTAATCTATGAAATTGATTATATCAAACTGTATCAATTTTAATATTTTTAAAATCACTTCTTCAATATTTATTTCTATTTAAAAATGACACCATCATCATTGTGAATGTCAATATTTTAATTTCTTCCTCCATAAATAAAATAAATTAAAAAGATTAAAATTAGTCTTTTAAGGTTTCAAATTACTATTTAGAATAATATTTATCTTTGGTAATACCTCATTTTAAAAATATTATTTTTTTAACTAAAAATGATGATAAAATCAAATTTTCATAAAATAAACTACTATAAATTTCACAAATCATCCTTGTGGCTCAAAAATATCTAAAAATACAAAAATGTATTTTTGTTGTCAATAATAAATTATACAATGATATTTGTAAAAGTTTTAGAATAATTTTCTATTATTTCATAATATTATTAACCCGTACTTACCACATTTACCTGTAATTGTGGTAATAAATATATACCCTAAAGTATCTATTCATAATTTAAAAAATTAAAAGAAAAATATTTAAATAATTTTTATCAACTCATTCAAAATATGTAATCTATTTATAAAAATTTAAAACACAGAATTTTAAATAATTAAATTAAAATTAATCCCATTGATCGAATTAGAAAAGATGTTTTTAGAAATATAAAACCATCAAAAGATTGAAATGTATTTATTTCTAATTTTAAATTGAAATTGATTACAATAAAAAATTTAGATTAAATTATTAAAAAATTATATAATTTTACTATTAACCTATTATAAAATTAAATTTATCACTAGAAATAAATTTATTGAAAAATTATTTTTCAATCAATATTATTTATTTTATTTTATTATTTATCAAAACATTAAACTTATTACAAAAATTCAATATAATAAAAAAAATTAAATTTGGATAATTCACTTCTAAATAAGATGTTTATTTTGAGAAATATTATTTCTAAAAATTTCAAATCAATATTTAAAACATGTTTGCAATCAAAAGATGAAAAATGACCTTTTTTTGAAGAAATACTTATTTTATACATAAAATTGAATTTTTTGTTATAGAATGCCTAAAAAGTATATATTATGAATTTTAAAAATTAAATTAATTATATATATATATATCAGTAATGTTATAAAGAAGTTAGATTTGTTAATATATTTGTATAAAATAAATGTTTGCACTTTTAAATAGGTTTTCAAGAAACCATTTACATTTATTTTAAAAAGTGTTTTTCACTGATTTTTAATAAATTCATCACCAAATAAATAATTATATAGACATATTAAAAAAAACATAAATATAAAATGAATATTGTTCATTTTCACTATTCTAACAGATATGTTATAATTGTAACTTTAAATAATAATATTTATATGTTTTCTTAAGGTTGATGTAGAGTATAATATATGTTATAGAACATATTGTTTCCATTTAAATTCATGGGAAGTCACAATATCACCCCTTTAGTTAATTTTGTAAATGCAATTTTAACTCAAAATAAAAAACTAGTGGTTTGAATATTCAAAATACAATTATTAAAAACCCACCATAAAAAACAATATTAATATAACATCTACATAAATATAAAATAAAGCCTTAAGGTCACCTTAGATAGCACATACTGAGTATCCATGTACGAAAATAAGTACATGGAATAGAAAACTAACTATCATGTTATGATGGGGTGTGATATTGAAAATGATCATGATTAGGTTAATAATCACAAAACCATAAATTTATAATGGCTTAAAAGGTTGTGGATTTCATAGTAATTAAAGAAAATGGATAAGGTTTTTGTTTAAAGATCCTTTTCATTGTGTTTAGAAAATATTTTAATATCTTGAATAATTACACAATGAAATATACTTACTTGGCATATAGAGTTTCATTATTTAATAGAATTGTTTAACATCAATGGTGATCTTATATCTCTCAATAGTTTCCTAACCCATAATTACCTTTAACATCACAATTCATGAATTCATTTATATCATGAAAATATTAATTTCATCTTTATATGATTTAATTTCAATATTTGAAGAAGAAATAATGACATACCATGATCTTGGTGTAACGTCCCGGTTCCGGAAGCCACCTAGAGGCGCCCTATAACCAGTTGGTCACATGGCCTCAAGAAAATTTCCCCAAATGCCAGAGGCTATTGACTACCAACGAAGGCCTAGGGTGTGATAATGGGGAAATTATGCCCTCATTGGCAGAGTACACAGCGGAAATAAATTATCATGAAATCGTGGAAGCAATAAATAACCAACAATAATAAACAGGATAAGACAAACTCAGCAAACCACTGGAGCACATATGTATGTAAATGAAATATTGCACGATACATAACTAGGAAAACAACCAATCAAGTCACAATTCTGAAAATAAAATAGTCCTAAATCAAGTAGAAAAGAAAAGTAAATAGCTCCTCAGTATCGTAAGCCAAAACATGGTTCCATGCTCTCTTGCACCGAGCTATCAAGTACCAGAAGTTGAAGGGAATTTTCCCTTGTCTATACCTGCTACAACCTAGTCTGTTGGGCCCAAATGCATGACCCAAACAGGGTGTGAGACTAAATCCCAGTAGTCATTCACCTGAAGGTCTGTGCCTAACAGTCAGTGAGTATATGGCAGGTAAATGTATAATAAGCAATAAAGAACAACATCAATCAATAGGCAGTAACATTAAGAAGTATGATAGGATAATACAATAGTAGTCATCCAAAAGCTAAAAAACAGGAACCCTTTGGGAAGTATTCGCAGCCATCCGCTCTAGTCCCATCCAAGAAGTACCACAACCCTCTGGGCAGTGCAATAGGCCTAACCCCTTTGACTTAGTCATACAAATTTATCAGACTCTCTCGAGAAGCTCACTCGATCAATTCCCCTTATAGTCTATGGTGGGCATGTACTCTCTGAGGAAGATCACATGGTCTAACCCTCTTAGCCCCAAGGTCTAGAGACTCTCTAAGGAAGCTATCTCGGTCAATTCCACTTATAGCCTCAAGTATACCACAGACTCTCTGAGGAATCTCACTCAATCAATTCTTCCACTAGCCTGGGAAGGTTCGTAAAATGATTCAAACAAGGGAAGACTGCCTGAGGAAGCTCACTCGGTCTACCATCCTATAGTCTACAAAATCCAAGAATCTCGGGGAGCTCACTCATTCTATCCCATGTAGTCTATAATATCTAAGACTCTCTGGGAAGCTCACTCAATCTATCCATTATAGCCTATAGCACCAGGTTCTATTAGCCCCGTGCCAGTCAGTGCATAATAATGCTATAAGTCCAATGTACACCTATAGGGCTTCTTGGCTTGCCAAAGTACAACTAATGAGCTACATGGCTAGATAGTCTACATGTAAAAATGCGTGATATGAAAAACACTCCAACCTGTAATCATAAGGCATGGGAATAGTTGTAATAGCCAAATGCTAATGAAACCCGAAGATCATAAAAAAAAACAAAGCAAGGGAAAATACATCCATGCACAACAATTATCCACAACATGATTAATTTACCACTACATGAGCATACAAGCTATGTAAGAAAAAAACAAATGCAAAAACGTAAACACACGATACCCCGTTCATGGGTATCGGTGGAATTATCACAAAAAACACAAATACTTTTAAAGGTAAAGCACAAAACACCTACCTCAATCCTAGGAGATCGATATAATTGAACCACGATAATTGATTTCCTTTAGAACATCATATATTTGATAAAACGTCAAAAACATTTAATCAATGATAACATGAGGAAGGGAATGAATTGGAAAACAAGGCTCAAGAATAAGGAAGAACTCACCACTTTTATTCCAATGAAATCAACCGTACTTGAATCGGGGAATGGATGGAGAGGCGGGAGCTTGTTGAAGATCCGGTTGTACCGGTCACTCTTGGGCGAATGAGACCTAGACGAAGATGAAATTGGGGGTACGCCATTACCCCGGTCCGATTAATGAAAAAAAGAAAGTACACTACCTGTACTTTTGGAGTACACAATGTGTACTATGTCCCATCATACTCTACCAAAAATTCCCTCCACGTCACCCTTACACATCGTGTGTGTGGCCCGGGCATGGCCAGGACACGACCTCAAGCCGGGAAAGAGCACACTGCGTGTATTAAAAAAGTACTTGGCATGTACTTCAAAAAAATTTAGAAACTCTATTTTTCATTAAAACTCCATGAAAAGGAAGAAATACCTAAAATGAAGATTTGGGTTCTTATGAACTTCCCACCTTAATGAAATTCGTCCCTAAATTTCCCGAATGAGGCTGAGAAAGAGAAACCCCGAACAGCTCTGGCAATTGCGATCATACATCGGCCTCCCACTCCCAAGTCTCATCCTGTACTCACCCATACTGCCATAACACCCATACTAGAGGAAGAGACCAGCCTCAGATAACCTTTGTACTTCCATCGATAATCCAGATAGGATGGTCCTCAAAACGATGCACCTGCTTCAAGATAAACCTCCTCTGGTTGAAAGACATGAGATGGGTCTGAAAAGTAATGATGGGACTGAGAGATGTGGAAGATGTCATGCATGGCCCGGTACCTCTGAGGTAGATACAACCGATAGGCGACCGTCCCTACTCTCTCCAACAAATCAAACGGCCCGACGTACTACGGAGAAAGCTTACCCTATCATTGAATCCTCTTTTGTCCCAACCTTAGTGTGACATGGAGGAAAACCTGATCCCCAACCTTGAACTCTAGAGGACGTCTCCTCTAATCAGCATAAGACTTCTTTCATGATTGTGTTGTAGCCATCCTCTCCTGAATCATCTCATTCTTCTATGTAGTCTCCTGAACTAGACGAGGTCCCAGTAATGCAGCCTCTTCTGCCTCCAGCCATCATAAGGGTGATCGACATGGCCTACCATACAAGGCCTTATAAGGTGCCATCTGAATGGTCACCTAAAAACTGTTGTTGTAGGCGAACTCCACAAGAGGAGTATGCTTCTCCCAAAAATATCCAAAGCCTAGAATGCAATCTCAGATCATATCCTCAATCACATGGATCGTATGCTCGGACTGGCCATCAGTATGGGGATGGTATATTATACTCAAAAGTACCTGTGTACCTAAGGCCTTCTAAAGTCCCTCCCAGAACAAAAAGGTAAAGTGCATATCCCTGTCTGAAACAATGGAGTGTGGAACCCCATGTAGATGAACAATCTCTCTGATGTAAAGTCATCCCAGATCATCAACACTGATGTTCTCTTTGATCGGCAAGAAGTGAGAAACATTTGTAAGTCTATCGATGACAAACCAAATAGCATTGTTCACTTTTTGTGACCTCGACAATCCATTCATGAAGTCCATCGCGACATCCTTCCACTTCCACTCTAGAATGGGTAACTGCTATAAAAGACCCACTGGTCGCTGATGCTCTGCATTCACCTACGGACAAGTAGAACATCTCTTGAAAAACCCAGCATCATTTCTCTTCATACCTGGCCACCGGTAGTAGCGATGAAGATCCGGATACATCTGGGTGACACCAGGATGAACTTCCCAAACAGAGGAATGGAAATCTTGCATCATCACCTCGCGTATGTCTGCTGGAACCTATATGCGTCCCTGGAAATGCAAGATCTCATCGTTTCCCATTGTCCATCCAGGAAGAGGGTCCCCTCCTGACACACTCACCCATAGGACCAAGGCCTCTGAGTCTAATAGCTGCCTCATCCGTAATCGATCAAGAAGTGTTGAGGTAACAACCCCATATGAAAGGAATGTTTGTCCCTGTCTGTCATGCACCTCCAGATGCATCTCAGAGGACAGAGCCATAAGCTGCCACTCACTGCTGGCCTCTTAAACTGCCTGAATCTGAGTTCTCTTGCTTAATGCATCAGCCACTACATTTCCCTTTCCGGGTGTATAGGTGAGCTCAAAGTTGAATGACTGAAGATACTCGACCCACCTTCGCTGTCTCAGATTCATATCATGCTGAGTGAAGATGTACTTAAGACTCATGTGGTTGGTGAAAACCACAATGTGTTCTCCCAAAAGATAGTGTCTCCAACAGTGTATGCCATGAACAACAGCTGCCAACTCCAGATCATGGGTCGGGTTGTTCATCTCATGTGGCTATAACTGCCACGACCCGTATGCAATGACTCCATCTCCCTGCATAAGCACAGCTCCCAACCCAATACCTAAAGCATCACAGTAAATAGTTTATCCCTTTCCCGGCTCTGGCAAGACTAGTATTAGTGTTGGATTCAACTTCCCTTTTATCTCCTGACAGATGGACTCACAAGAATATGAAAATAAAAACATCGCCCCCTTCTTGGTCAGACCTGTCAATGGTGCTGCTAGATGAGAAAAGTCCTTAATGAAGCGTCGGTTGTATGCAAAAATCTTTAAGATGCTCCTCCCATCAATGACGTTCTTCTGTTTCTCCCATGAAACTACATCTTTCACTTTCATTGGGTCCACGGATACTTCTGCCTCTGAGATGACATGTCCCAATAATTAAATCTAATCCATCCAAAAGTGGCACTTTGAGAGTTTATCATATAACTGATGCACTCTTAGTGTACTCCGAATGATATCAAGATGTGTGGCATGGTCGTGTTGAGTGTGAGAGTACACCAAGATATAGTCCACAAAGACCATGACGAAAGAGTCCATGTAAGGATGGAACACTAGGTTCATCAGTACCATGAAAACTACTAGTGCATTCCTGATACCGAATGGCATGAATGTATGCTGTTATAGACCATACCTACTCCTGAAGTTTGTCAGAGGTATATCTGATGGTCTAACACGTAGCTGATGATAACTGGACCTCAAATCGATCATCGAGAACACCCGAGCACCTCGATGCTGATAAAAAAGGACAACATTCTTCAGTAAGGTATATTGGTTCTTGACCGTTTACTGGTTCAACTTCTGATAATCCACACAAAGCCTAAGGTTATCGTCTGCCTTCTTCACAAAAAGAACAGGTGAACCCCAATGAGAAGTAATGGGTTGAATGAAACCCTTTTCCTTCAACTCCTACAACTTCTTTTTGAGCTCTTGCAACTAAGGTGTAGCCATCCTATAGAGAGGAATGGACACTGGTGCAACTCTTGGCACTAGCTGAATTGGGGAGTCTACCACTCACTCTGGAGGTAAACCTAAAATGTCCTCTAGAATGACATCCCTGAAATGATCCACCACTAGAGGAAAGTACAACTGTGATGTCCCCTGGTCATCAATATAAATACTAGGAATATGGGCGGTAACTTCCCCTAGCCCATGATGCTCTAGTCTAGCATTACCCACCTGGACATCCCACTCACCTCTATGTTGGAATTATCCACCCTCTGGTGATACGAAACTCACCCAGCAGCGATAAAAATTGATGACTTCCTAGAAAGGGACCAACCAGTCCATCCCAAGAATGAAATCATAGCCCGTCATCTCTAGGACATAAAGATCCCATAAGAAAAACCACCCCACCACCTCAAGAGGGCACTTTCTGCACTGACGTATGCTAGGGGTCCTCATTCCCAATGGCGTGTCCAGAGTGAAAAAGTCGGTAGATGAAAAGACATAGATCCCAAGGATCTCCATGACAGCAATAGAGATAAAGCTATGGGAGGCACCAGTATCGAAAATGGATGAAGATAAAACAGAGAATACTAAAATCGTACCTCGAACGATAGAAGGGTCGGGATCCTACTCCTGAAAGGTCTTTTCCACAGCGAATGACTGGCCTACACCGCAGCCCTGCGCCCCTGGCTGACCACTCTAAGTTGATCAACTCTTCTATCGCTGATGACATGTTGGCTGACGACCATCACCATGACCTCCACCTTGGCCCGAAAGGCCGAAAGAACTCCAGTTCCCAGACTGGTGGGAAACTAGTGAAGCATCTCTACAACATGGGGTCATAGAGGTACCCCCACCACCAGCTGAAGGTGAAAACATATGACAGAAGCACTGAAGATGCCCCATATTGCTGCAAGACCGACACTCCATCGTATCCCTCTGGCACTGAGGCCTAGTATGCCCACTCCTACCGCACTGGTAGCATTCAACCAGGCTGCAAGAAGACACACCTCGTGTACCCCAATCTCCTCGAGAAGAATCTCTACGACGCTTCCAAATGTCACTAAGAGGAACACTAGCCCGGGATATCGAACCACCCTGGATCACTACTCCAGAATCCATCATATTTCACTCAGTGATCAATGCATGGTTGATGATGGAGGATATATAAGTCAACTAGAAGATATTCACCTTTGAACGGATCGTCTTCCTGAAACCTTCCTCGAACTTCCTAGCCAGAAACATCTCATCTCTTGCAGGGTTCGGTGTGAAATTTTGCAGCTCAGTGATGCGAGACGAGTAATCCATAATAGATAGAGTACCCTGCTACAGACTCATAATCTCATGGGCTCGATTGGCCCTCAGGGTCTCCAGATAAAAGTAGTCATAGAAGGTGCGGCGAAACTCATCCCAAGACATATCCAGCAGACGCCCTGACCATGAGATCACCTCCCACCACCTCTTGGCGGTGTCCTGGAGAATATAAGTAGCTAGATTTACCCTTTTCTCCGAGGGATCTCCAGTTGCTCAATGACAGTCAGTGTGGCCACTATCAATGACTCTATGGCCTAGGGTCCTCCATCCCCTGAAAACGTAGGAGTATGCTGCTACTGGAAAACCCATGTCAACTCAGCCATCGATGGGGCAGAAGACGGCGCTCCTTGAATGGAATGCATAATCCTCAGGATGTCCTCCCTGAACTGTGCATCGACGTTTGCGATGGGTAAAACTGCTGGTGCCAAGGCGGGCACAATTAAAGGATCCGTCAGAGGTCCCTGATCGGCAACATCTAGTGTCTGATCAACGTCTGGCAAATGGCATACAACCGAGGGACGTCTCGGAGGCATAACTCTGAAAGATCAAAAGAATACCTTAGATCAGGATTTACAAGGACTAAAAACATAGGAGTACAAAACGAAAACAGGGAAAAGAAACTAACAAGTTTTACAGAACATGACTACACGACATGTAAAAAACCTACACGGCTTGTATTCTTAACCCATTAACATGGGAGTGTATTCCTGCCTGAGAGGTCATGTAACACCCAAACTACACGGCGTGTTGTCCCAAAACACGGCGTGTACTTGAACTCTAAACTGTTTCCCGAGTCTCCTTACACGGTTAAACCACACGGTTCAAACTAACTTCAGACTACACGACATGTTTTCCAGGGACACGGTGTGTACTAGACACTGCCTCAACGACCCGTGTTGTTAGTTGCACTGCCATCTACATGGCTGGCACTTACATATCGTTTTTCGAAAAAACACGGCATGCATAAGTGAAGGTGACAATGTCCCATGTTTTTCATGACATGTCTGGATACCTGGGAAAGACTACCCAGCGTGCTCCATAAGCAACATTGTGTGTCTGAGAGAAGGTAATGCCGACCCGTGTTGTTTGTGACATGGTCGGGTACCTAGAAGGGACCACATGGCATGTTCTGTTACAACACGGTGTGTGTTACTCAGGCTTCCCAAACTAGTGTTGTTAATGACACGACCGGGTACACGACTACGAACTACACGGCGTGTACCTACCGTACACAGTGTGTTCATGAAGTTACATTCATGACACCATTCTTCTGCTCACTCGGTCAGTGACACGGCCTGAAATCTACAGGCGTGTATCCAAAAAGTACACACCGTGTATTCTGGGTTTTTTCTGGGCAGTAGCTCAGAAACTACACAGAATCCTAGAAACACTAAAAACATGGTAAAAAGGTTCCAAATTCCATTCTGTGAGGTCCCATACTCCCCGCGGATCAATGCATGGCATCTCCTACAGTCATATATAATAGAAAACAGGATCATGATCCACCAAGTTCCGATTAATGAGGTCCCATAACACCTATAGAACCAAAATTTGGAATTCATTTTAAGAAAAAAAGCAAAACAAACTATTTTTTAACATAACAGTAGTGATTTTATCAAGCATCTATCTCAACAACATGCATAATCTGTACAAATTCTATCACAACAGCATACAATCACTAATGCACCCTAGATGGCATGACAAGAAAGCATGGCATGTTATTTATACAAGTGCATATATGTTGTGTGAGATGGAATATCTTCATCTAATTGGGTTGAGACAGTAATAGAACTACAATAGTCACGACTATAACAACACAAACATGTGATTCACTCCAGGTGAAATCATATCAGCTGTAAAATCTCGAAACTAGAAAAATTGAAATTTTCAAGGTAGTATGGCTTTTCCCTGTACACGGGTTAGCTACTCCTGGAAACAGCATAATACCAAGTACCAAGCCAATCCTATCCCTGGATAATGTCTCCAAACAGTAAAGTAAGAGAAAAGAAACTTCTCACATACCACTTTGTAACGTCCCGGTTTCGGAAACCACCTAGAGGAACCCCATAACCAGTTGGTCACATGGCCTCAAGCGAATTTCCCCAAACTCCAGAGCCTTCCGAATAGCAGTGAGGGCCTATGGTTTGATAGTGGGTAAACTATTTCCTCATTGGCAGAGTAAAAAGTGGAAATAAATATGCATGCAATCGCGGAAGCAGTAAATAACCAACAATAATAAATAACATAATACAAACTCAACAAACCACTAGAGAACATATGTATGTAAATGAAATATTTATAGATACATAACTAGTAAAGCATTCAAAAAAGTCACAATGCTGAAAATAATATATTCCCAAAACAAGTACAAAAATAAAATTAAACAGCTCCTCAGCATTGTAAGACAAAGCTTGGTCCCATGCTCTCCTACTCTAAGCTATCAATTACCAGAAGTCAAAACGAGTTTTCCCTTGTCTATACTTACAACAAAAAAGTCTATTTGGGCCCAAAAGTATGACGCAAATAGGGTGTGAGACTAAATACCAATAGGCATTCACCTGAAGTTCTGTGCCAAATAGTCAGTGAGTATATGGCAGGAAAATGTACAATAAGTAGTAAATAGAAATATTAAGAAATATGAAGTAATAGTAAGAAGTACGATAGGATGATACAATAGCAGTCAAACAAAAGCTAACAAACATGAACCCTATGGGATGTACTCATAGCCATCCCCTCTTGTCTTATCCATGAAGTACCACAACCCTATGGGCAGTGCACTCGGCCTAACCCCTCTGGCTTGGTCATGGGAATTTATCAGACTCTCTGGGGAAGCTCGCTCGGTCAATTCCCCTTGTAGTCTACTGTGGTCAGGGACTCTCTGAGGAAGATCATGTGGTCTAACCCTCTTAACCCCAAGGTCTAGAGACTCTCTAATGAAGCTATCTCAGTCAATTCCTCTAATAGCCTTAGGTATACTACCGACACTCTGAGGAACCTCACTCTGTCAATTCCTCCTCTATCCTTGGAAGGTTCATAAAGAGATTCAGACAAGGTAAGACTCTCTGAGGAAGCTCACTCGGTCTACCCTCCTATAGTATACAAAATCCAAGACTCTCTGGGAGCTCACTCGGTCCATCCCCAGTAGTCTATAATATCTATGACTCTCTGGGAAGCTCACTCGGTCTATCCCTTATATTCTATAGCATCAGGTTCTCTCAGCCCTATGCCAGTCAGTACATAATAATGATATAATCCCAAAGTACACCTATAGGGATACTTGTCTTGAAAAGTACACATAAATAGCTACATGGCTAGACAGTCTACAAGGCAACAAGAATGCTATGGAAAACACTCCAACCTGAAATCATAAGGCATGGGAACAGGTGTAATAGCAAAAGGCTAACGAAACCCGAAGATTGTAAACAGAACAAAGCAAGGAAAAATACATCCAAGAAAAACTATTATCTACAACAAGATTACGTTACCTCTATATGAGCATACAAGCAAGGCAGGAAAACCACGAGTGAAAAATGGTATACACGTGATACCCCGTTCACGGGTATCGGTGGAATTTTCATATAAAACTCATAGACTCCTAAAGGTAAGGCACAAACCACCTACCTTGATCCTAGTAGATTGATATACTTGAACAATGACAATTTATTCCAGTTAAAAAGTTGTAGATCTGAGAAATCATCAAAAAACGTTCAACCTACGATATCTTGAGGAAGGTAAAGAATTGGAAAACAATGCTAAAGCAGAAGGAAGAACTAACCGCGGTGATTCCAACGAAATCGACCGTGCTTGAATCAGGGATCGAACAAAGTGGTGGGTGATCGTCGAAGATCTGGTCGTACGGGTCACTCTCGGGTAAATGACCCCTATAAGAAGATGAAATTGGTGATAAGCCTCGACCCCCGGTCCGATTAATTAAAAAAACAAAGCACGCAGTTTGTACTTTTGGAGTACACATCGTGTACTAGGTCCTTCCGTACACTGCCAAAAACGGCCTCCACGTCACCCTTACACACCGTGTGTATGGCCCGGGCACGGTCAGCACATGGCTTCGAGCCAGGAGAGAGTACAAGATGTGTACTCAGAATGTAAACGACGTGTTCTTCGAAATTTTTTAGAAACTCTATTTTTCTTAAAAACACTAGAAAAAGGAAGACATGCCTGAAATGAAGATCCGGGTTCTTACACATGGTGTCCACCTAGTTTCATCCTCATTTTATTCATGTTGGGAGAAGATCCATGCTTTACAACCATGCTTTACAAATTCTCCCATGTCCCATGATATAATTATTCTAATACACCTTAAAAAAACTCATTTGTTTTAGTTTTTTTATTGAAATGTTTTTGGAAAATAAATTTTGAAGACATATAATATCATAAGATATCATAAATCATGATTTTAAAAAATACATTTAGACACTGTTTTTTTGGAAACATTCAATCATGGGAACATTTAATATACCATATGTATGAGATGAAAGACTATAATTTAATAAACAATATAAATAGAAATCCCAAGTGTATACTTGATTGGTATATTTTTCAAAATCATAATAATCTTGAAAATATTGGGATAAGGAAAAATATCTAAAAATGAATTGATAATATTTTCCGTTTTTAAAATATGAGAAAATATATAATATATGATTTGATCTAAAACTACTCGTGAACCACGATGGTATGTAGGTATATAAGTGGTTTTTGATATTCAATAAAAGTATATGAAAAAGAAGTTTTATGTTAGAAATCATTTTAGAATATTTAGGACATAACTTTTATTTAGTTATTGCATGTTGGTCATCTTGAATGGATATGAATGTTGTTTGAGATCATAGTTAAATTTGTAACTAACTTTCCTCGATCTAGAAATGTTATTAAACTAGAATTTTACAAAAATAATATACATAGATACTTAACATATGATTAAGAAAAAATTAAAATCCATAAGGTTATATAAACCCTTCATTTGAAAGCAACTATTAGTATTTGGGCTTTAAAAAATACATAATATTGAGTTAATTCATGATCATACATTCCTTGACAATTAGGATCTTTTCCAATAATATTTTTAAGGAATTAGTCTATAATTCAAACATAAAAACATTAATATTACAATTTATAATCATCTACTCAATATTATTTTTATTTAAAAATAGAAAATTCTAAAATATAACATTGATTATTTTCATCTTTAAACATCACAGTTATTCCCTTGATCTAATAGTCATATCTATTATCCCTTAAATCATGCGAGGATATTTAAAATGTAGGATGAGTCCAAAAATACCAGTAGTGGATACAAAAATAATTAAAATTGTATGTCTTTTGAACACAGAAAAAACCCTTTAATTATTTATTATAATGTAATATTTTCCCCCATTAATATGTAATAAATAATTTCTTTATAAAATAATCTCATTATATGTTATTTTTGACAATTATAAGATTACCATAAAAACCAAAATAATGAATTGATAAAAAATAAAGAGAAATTTGGAAAAAATTATATATAAATGGAATAACCATATAGTCAAATTCTATATATGCCACTCTTATATGAACGAATAACTATACCGTTGACATCCATAACCAATTCATTGTAGGTTATAATATAACAAACCGACATTGGATCATTTTGTAACTACCTATCAAATGTTCGATTACCATTATATAAATATAACACTTGAAATATTATTATTTTCAACTTTTAACTCTTAATATTTCATTTTCACTAAAATAATACATTTTGAATTATTGAATAACCAAAACATTTTTAAAAAACATTTAAAACATTTAAAAAGATATTTTTAAATCAAAGCATCCCATACCACATTGAATCTCTTAAAAGAAAAAAATTACTATTTTAAAACATTCATTTACATATATATCTATTCATAAATACCATTTCAAATAAATACACATAAAATATATGTATATATAAGAATGAATCATCAAAATTCTTTAAAATAATGATTTAGGTAAAGAGTCTTGTACCTTGAGTCTGATCTGTCTCATATGTTCTTTACCATCATGAATATTAAACACTGAATAATTAATTTTTTTCATGATAAACATTTTAATTTTAATTTTTCCATTTAATTCCCTTATTACAATGTTATAAAAATTACATAATTATTTAATTTCTCATTGTACATTTTGATGATATTCGGTATATGAGTCCAAAATGACATTGGTATGATGTCTATAGCCAAAAGTGGTCATTACAACATCATAAGCATAATAATATTAATAAAAAAATAATCAATTTTAGACAATTTTTATACTTTTAAATATATCCATTACATATGGATACGAAAAATGATCTATGTTACAATCTTGGAGATGTTAATTTGTACGTACGCATGAGGAGTGTTTCTATTTATCATTAATCATTTTAGAAAGAAGGTATGTAATAATTAATCATTCCATAAGGTTCATAATATCACTAATTTAATATTAATCTGGTAAATGTTATTATATATATATACATATATATATATATATCCAATGTGATGTGGTGGTTAAAATATTAATCACATCGCTTCATGGGGATGATAGTTTATAGGTACGCACCAACGATGTTATTATATTTATATGCATGGAAAGTAATTATTTAATTGATATATTATTATTTAATATTGATAAATATTTTATTAATATCATATATATAAATTAATTTAATCATTATAACCATTATTTAGTGACCATTATGGAAAACTAATTATATCGATTCTTGGATGTGATAGTTCACATATACGCACAAATGATTAATTCATTTACCATTTGATGAAAGTTGAGATGGATATAGGTTATGATATTAAAATAATTAAAATATAACTATATTGAGGATATTTAGTTATTATTTAATCATTTTTTATGATTATTTTAAGGAAGTGGAAGGAGAAATAAAATAGAGACACTTAATTAAAAATGGTTCCTCATCTTTTGGTGATTTCCATTGATTATCATCTTAACACCTATGAGTAGGATCTTATGCCTAAAAATAAGGAAACTATATTTTAGGGTGTGATTCATGGAAATAATTCAGGTAGGTATTGGCCAATGGATTTTTTTAACTATTAATAAATGATAATAATTCATTCCCTTTCATAATAGAGGAAAGTGGAACTCTTAGAATTCATCAAAATGTTAAATTATTGTTAGTATTAATTTTCTATTCCTTGTGCCTTATAATTGAGTTATTTAAATGATAAGATGAGTATATATAAAATTCATATCATATAATGAAATCTACATTGGTTTATATTAATTTTTTAGTACCTTTATTTTTTAACCCTTATTTTACCCTTTAAAATATTACTATGTATTCATGTAATTTACATTTTTAGGGTTAGTATAATTACTATAACATGAAAAAGACCAATAAATGAGTTTTAATGACATTCTAGGATATATCCAAATTATTTTTTCAAATTTTTTAGAAATTATATATATTTTATTAAAAATAGAAATATTTTAAAATACCATTAGGGTCAATTTTTAAACTATTCATTTCATATATTTTAAGACATATCATGAAAACATGATATACTCAAAGAAAATATTTCAACACATCAATGGAAAGTTAAATTAATCCAATAAGTTTGTTAATGTCACTAATTATATATAATATTATTTATTTTGTTATTGTTAATATCATTTATTTGATATTTCTTTTATATAAACATTTACTTCATCATAATTGTGAAATCCGTTAATTTAATTATTTCCTCCCTAAAAATAAATAAATAAAATTTAATGATAAATATAAATATTTAAAACTTGAAATTATTATTTATAAAATAATTTATCTAGTTTATAACCTCATATAAATAGTATTTCACATGTTTAAAACAAAATTATGAAAAAATTTACCTTTCTTTGAATAAAATACTCTAAATCTCATAAAGTCATCCAAGAGTCTCTAAGGGCTAAAGCATTTTTTCTAAAGAAGAATTTTATCGAAAATAACTCACTAAATTAAATTTGGACAATTGTTATGGTAATGTTCTAATATTTTATAATATTATTATTTTCATTATTTACCAGATTTACCCATAATCATGGTAATAAAAATAACAACTAATGTTACTATTCATAAAGCCAAAGTGTAAAATGATCTTATATATGTACTCTCTAATAAATGTTTCAAATTATGTAATCAATTTTTCAAAATTTAAAAGATAGTTGTTTTAGTAATTAATTTATAAGTAATCTCATTGATTAAATGAGAAAATATGTTTCTAAAAAGTAAATAACATAAAACAATTCAATTATTTTTTTATATAATTTAAATTTAAAAATTATTCCAATGAAATAAATTGGACTAAATAATATAAATTTAAACTAATAATTCATTAAACCATTCAAAAATATAATTTTACACTATAAATAAATTTTATGAAGATGGGGTTTCCAATTAAAATTAAGCATTTTAATTCTATATAAATAAAAAAATGAATCTTATCATAAAATTCATGAAAAATAAATAAGGTAAATTTTGATACTCCGGTTTCAAATTAAAAATTTATTTTGTGAAAATTAATTTATAAAAGTGTCAACAATCTCGGATTAAATCGTTACACCTTCAAAATGAGTAGAATTGTTTTTAAAAAAATGATCTTTTAAACTGTAAAATTTAATTTGATCATATATCATGTATAGAGGACATATAAGATGGATTTCAGACATTAAATTTATTCAATTGTATTTATATATATATATATATATTTCATTTATATTTATTTTGTAAACCATATTATTAAAAAATCAATTAATACATTTCATTTCATCCATTCTAATAACGTTGTAATAATATAACTATTAAATAATATTTTTTTGATTCCTGAAAATGATCATTGTAGCATATCATGGGCATTACGAAACATTGTATTTAATTTATTAAATCAAACTGTTATAAGAAATTCAATTTTATTTTTAACTATAACTTCTACTAGAGGATCTACAAACTAGAGGATCCTCTAGGGCTTCCACATGACCTTCCACTAGATAATTCAGAGGAGGTTCCACTAGAACTTCTAGTGGATGCTTTACTAAAACTCCCATAGGATGATTTAGTAGATAATCCAACGAAATTATACTTAATGATATGATTTAAACCTAAACAATAATTTTTTTAATCACAGGAACCCATTTATTATACTATACTAAAATTTTCACAAGGACCAGAAGAGAATTTTGATCATTTCTGTCCCCACTGGTTTTACGGGATCATCAATTTAGGCTTCCACATGAACTTACATTTGAACATAAATTCCTATTATACCATAATATATCATTGAAATCTATATTAATTTTTCTTAAACCCACAAATAAAAACATGTAATATATATATATATATATATTCCATTGGTGGTTCTACTAGAACGTCCACTTGAGGTTACATAATATCCTTCACTAGAGGTTCCCCTGGAATGTGAATTGGAGGTTCTACATGAAATCCCACTATAACTTACATTAGTATTATAAATAATTATAGTGGAAAAATAAATTATGTTATAACCAATACTTTAAATTTTGGAATTTCAAGGAAAATTATTTCTATATTTCACTGAAATTTTTACATGATTAAGTAGTGGATTTAATTCCATTCTTCCCCACTGTGAACATTCAGTGGATCTTCAATTTAATCTTCAAGTGGAAATTCTAGTCAAACTTCAAGTCTTACTATACCTTACAATACCATTGGAATATATACTTTTGTAGGTGGAATCCCAAGAATAACATGTTTTAAATATTCCACCAAACGCTCCACTAATTTCATCAGACCTCCATCAGAGGTCTAAATAGATCATTTATCATAGGTCCCACTAGAAAATCCATAGGTTGTTCCACTGGATCTTCCTCTGGAGGTTCCACTGGAAAATCCAAGGGAGGTTCCACTAGAATGTACATTGGTGGTTCCACTAGACATCTAGGGGAGGTTCTATATATAATTGATTAGGCATGTGTGGTCTAAACCATTATGTGTTCCTGAGGCTATTGGAGATTGTAGAAGGTTTGGAAGTAGTATGGAGGGGTTTGGTAGTGAAATTATATAATTGTAACATTACATGTCGTTTAATCCATAAACATTGTGAAAGTGTGCTTCAAAACTTTTGTTCTCTAGGATCATAACATGTATGTTTTTTGGGATAAATAATAATAAATCTACTTGTTTTTCGGTGTCAACTAAACCCTAAGAAATAGATGATATGAAAGTGGATTACATGTCTATAAATCTACAATTTTGTACATCAATAAATTCTTTCAAAACTGGGATCTCTTAAACCCCATGGCTAATGTATATTCATTCTAGGAATTATGAGATTCCTTCGATAGTGGTCAATCTATATCATTTAACCATCCATCTTTGAAAATCCATGGTGACCTAAGGTGTGTTTCCACTTCATATTATTGTGGATTATATTCATTTATTATTGAACTAGCCCATATATTCTCTCCATTGTATGGTGATTCATCTTTATTGTTTCTAATGTGGTTTCTCTAGGATTTATATTTTTCGTTTCTTCTACATAAACCTCAGATGATGTGGTTCTTTTAGTATAGGTAATTAGAATTCCGTAACATTGTCCATTCTTATGTGAATAACGCTGATAGGGTTTTCTTTATGGGATTCATTATTTATATATTTATTTACATGAAATATTAAATTAATCATGATTTATCACTTTTTATGGTTATGAAATTGACCTCATAAAATTTTTAAGTAGAATAAAAAATTATATATAGATCACATGTTTATGATGTTTTTACAATATATAGTTAAAATTGTTTCCCTCTAATTTTTCTAGATAGTGTGATATATATTCATTTCAATGTTAGAACATTTATTTATTCTCTTGATTAGTGTGTTGTTGTTGTTGTAATTTGGTAAATAATGTAATGTAGGTATTAATTGAAATATAATTAGATAATGAATAAATTCGTATATTAATGAATCAGGTTGGTGTTGTAATTTTATTTCTATCAAATTGATTTAGTTTTTATGTTTACTTTAAAATATAATAATACATGTGATTAATTTTATTGATAGATAAAGTGAAGAATTTTGTTTCATGTTTTTGTTAATAAATTAAAATATAGGTAATTAAGAATGGTTATTCTATAGTATTTTTGAAATTACAGTAAATTATAAGAGCATAGTTTTCCTTTTATTTCTTGTTATAACACAATTATTTATGATTTCTATAGATAAAACTTTTCAATAAATTAATTGTTTAATTCCATATGGAATAAGAACTGGTGGTGTGATAAGGATAATTTTTTTTTGTGTTGTGAGAGCTAATTTTCTTAAGAAGGATGGATTCCTTTTTTCATGGGACTAGTTTCTCTATTGATTGGTTGTTTGTTCCCTATTATTTTAGGATATGATCATAGAGGGATGACGTGTGGTATTGGGTGTGGAGGCCTGGATGTGTTGTGATCTTGGGATGGTTGAGACCAAATGGTTGTTGTTATATATAGATAGGGACGCCCATATGAAGTGGAAACACATGATATATGGGTGATAGATAAATGACTTAGTATGTTCTTGTTGGTGTTAGGGGTGAAATCATACATGATGGTCCTGTTTAAATTTGGACTTTCCCATTGATGAGATGATAACATCTGGTATACTCATTTGAATCTGTAAATTCATTGATGTTCGAGTTTTTTATTTTGTCTGCATTCCACTCCCCGATGATTGGGGTAGATAGAAGTGATTGGATTCATGTTTCCAATAAATTTTAGATTAGGTTAAATTTCATAAATATCATGGTTTATTTAATAATGCTAATAATTGATAAATAAATGATAAACACGATAGATTGGTTGATTATGGAATGAAAATTCAAAAAAGTTGTTAATGTTTATAACAAATGGACAAGGATTTAATTATTATTAGAGAGAAGGTACATCACTATGATGATTAATTTAATGTAATGTTGAATAATGTTATTGTTTAATTAATAGATAATAAATTAATTAAAATAATATAATGACATAAAATGATTGGTTTAAATGTAGGTATTTAAAATTCTTGTGTACTTATAGGATATTTAGTCTTAGAATTGGTATCTAGGATTCTGAGTGATGTCATATATAGTTGATTAAATGACTAGGTTAATCCCACAGTATAGTGGCGAGATATATTATATCATGTAGATTATATGATTTCAAATTAAACCCTACCCATGTGAGTTAGGGAAATTAACACACAATGGGATCTAGGAGTGTGTTTTCCCAATCATCTGGATGGGTGGAAAGATGGATGACTACACCCTATTTTCCCAAATCACTTCTCTTAGTAGTTACCTAGGTTGGTATGAATGACATTTAGTTTTCCAATGTATATGTGTGGAGGTTCGTGATGTATTTTTCTTTTTCCATTCAATTTTATTACCAGATATATTATTAAAATGATTATTATCAGTATGAAATGTATAGGTTGTGATGAATAGAGGTACTTAATCAGAGTATGGGATGTAATGGATTAAGGTAAAACACCAGATGTTTTATATACATCATGGAAGCTATGGTGGCTTTCAGTGACAACATGGTTACTATTAGTTGTTATATGGATGGGATGTTGTTGTTATATGATGCATAAAATTCACGTTTTGATGCATTACCATGGTGTTTTCGGGATAAATAACATTTGGAGAGAGATAGACTAGGATGTGTGACATTGAGGTAGAGTAGAAAACCAATGTGGACGTGGGAGTGGGGTTACATCAATATTTCATTATTATAATATATTTTTCCTATTTTATGTGACACTTGGTGAGAGTTATCCATGGTAATTCTAGAAATATAGTATACCAGTATAGGTGTTGATTTATTTTCACAATTGACCACTATTCATCAAAATGATTTCATAATAATTTACATGAGATGATTCTTGTTGGATCTTACTGAGTATAATATTATTATAACCCTACATATGTATATAGTTTTATTCAGCTCAGATGATGTACGATGGTGATATGGTCGGACATCACTATATTATGGTTTAGGAAGTGTTGTTTGGTCTTTGTGGTCACTCCCATCGATACATTTTATGTACATGAAATTTTTTTACAGTAATATAGTATTGTATAAAATTTCATATTTCACATGGGTTATATATATATATATATGATTAGGTGTTGGTTTTCATATCCTTCATATCTCCCTCCTCTATATGTTTCTTTTAGAGGGTAATGCCTCCCATAATATTGTTTATGATACCCTTGGCGCTAGTCCCCAACCCGGGGCCTACTTGAGGTTGGACTTGGGTAGTATCCAACTCTCTTCCATAATTATAGAATATTTTTTGGAGTGGTTCATGATAGAGTGTTATCAAAGATGTAGTTTCCGGGATAGGATGGAGGTTGGAGTTTGGAACATTTGATATTTCATGGTTTGGTAGGTAAACTCTGTTAACTAAGAATTGTAATAAAAATAAACAAGAGATACTAACTAAGAAATAGGTATTTAGTAACCCCTATGATCTGATCCATGATCCTTTAATTTATCTAATCCTACTAAAAAATTGATACTTGTTATAGGGTATTGACCTATAAATTGATCATGTTTCATTATTTTTTACGCCTGTGTTTGAAATGGGTAGACCATGGGATATGTTAAAATAATAGAAAAGTTATAAAATAAATGAATAAATAAATTAATGTTATGTAACCCATATTACATGTTTAGGATATCTAAATTTTTTTCTTTTTATATGCATGGATCCAGGTCAACACCCCCATTAGGTTCACATCGAAGATGTTCATCAGGATGTGCTTTTAGATCATCACATGGTTGAGGTAGATGACGATGACACTTGGAGGAAAACACTCTGAGAGTTTTATTGCAAGGTTCTGCATAATTATTTTTTATCGCTATTAGATTTAGTAAAAAATATTTGTTATAGAGGGTTGATATAGATTTTCATTGAACCTGTTCTCATTATGAGAATTGGTTTTCATTCGTTGTGATGGTGTTTCATGGAGAAGAAACGAATTGGATGATCTTATTCCATTGGTATTTTGAGGAGTCAACATTTTTATTGGAGATGTTCCTAGACTAGTTTAGAGTTTATTTTATTTCATTGAACATTAATGTGACTATTTGTGAGAAGATGTTGACCCTTCAGAAAGAGAGCTCCAGTGTGTGGGAGTTGATGATACATTTCCGGATACATCTGTGATATTTATTGGATGTATTTTCAGTTAAAAAGGAAAATGTATGGAAATTTTATGATGCTTTTCATCCAATGATACAATTCCAGGTCACCCTATTTATGGTGATGACATATCTCAAGGTAAATTAAACATAAGATGTTATGAAGAGGACACAAGATAGAATTTTGTTTTCATAAGAGTGGAACAGTCAGGATACCTTGTAATGAAAAGATGTGGTCCGAGATTCCTAGTTGTCAAGAAAAGGTATTTTTTTATATGTTTTAGTAGGTCCCAGTGCTCATCATCTCATTTAAATATGGAAGTTGGATCTCTGATGTATACAAAAGGATCATAAACTTTTACTCTTATGTAGTTTTAGGTCACCATCAGAGAGAGTTCAAAATATTTCTACAATGTTATAATTTTCGATTTGTTCTACCTCATGTTCCACTATAGAGGTAGTTTCATCTATGCCAATAGTAGTTGGGTGGTTTTTTATGAGATCAACTTATAGGAGACGGGGTAATTAGAAAACGTATTTGTGAAGATCCTAATCCTCATAATGTATAGTATTTCTATAGAGTTGTTCATCGGCAGGTATATATAGGTCGTAGAGTCAGTCATGGTTACCTTCATATTTTAGAATTTTTATCTCTGGGTGATCTAATCAACGTTTGAGGTACCTTTTTATTACTTTATACTTTGGTGTATTATTCGTTTGATTTAGTAGTGATGCACTCCTTTATATCACCAACCATCATCCATGATTTGTGATTTGAGGTTGGTAGGATTCTAGTTCCTTTTGTTTTGACTATTCCATTTGGAGACCGAGCTAACTGGTATGAAATATATAGAGGCTATGAGATGGTGAAAGGGTATCACTGCTCTTGGGAATAATGGAAATTTTTATTCATATATCAATATGAAATTATCCTCACATGGATCTTTTGTACATGATGTTGGATTTCTTGGATTTATTCTAGAGGCCGATTGAGTTTTATGATGTGGATAGAGAGATGAAGATGATTTTTTTATTGAGTGAGACCCTAGGATGGATTTTAGACATGGTCCTTCCTTGTTATCAATTGTTATTCAGATTTTTTTAGAGGTTCATCAGTTAGTGTTTCCTATGGATACAAAATTTTTACCTAATCTGATTCCTAATGTGGTTGTTGAATTACCCCCTCAATGGGGGATCGAGTTTAGGATCAATCTATATGCTACTATATCTTCTTTCTCAATTTATCTATATAGGATGATTCCTTCTGAGTTGTGAGAGATGTAACTAAAACACGATGATCTACTGAAACCTGGTTTTCTTCAACTATGAGTGTCACCTTAGGGAGCACTAGTTTTTTTGTGTGAAGAATTTTGATGGCAGGTTACAAATTTGTATTAATTACAATCACACAAACCATGTGCGAACTAATATCTTCTATCCTCATTGATCGAATAATGTTTAATTGATCCTATGAAACGAGTATGTTGGTTCTCAAAGAAAAATTTTGGACTACATATTATCATATTCCGGTGACGGTTGTAAATATTCAGAAGGAAAATTGTTGTTTTTTCAAGGCCATTATGATTTCAATTTATGAAAATCGATGTTATGAATGAACTAGTTATGTTTATGAGGTTGACTAATATATTTTTGTATAGATTTCCAAGTTATGTTTGTGCTAATTATAATTGGTGGCATCCTTCTATACTCTATGTTAAAAGTTTAACACTTATAACATCCATGTTCAGTTTTTGGATTTCTTCATCATGATAAGATATTTGATATGTTTTCAATATCTGATTTCTAGGGTTATAATGTCATTTTCATAGAAATGTTTTATCCCAATAGGGAGTAACTATGTAATCATTGATGATAGAGGTGGTTTTTTCATAGGTATCACCCAAGACAGTGTAAATGGTTCCATGTTTCCTTTTTCCTACTTGATATTATAGGATTTTTATAGACAATTTCTCATAGAATTTGACTCTTTTGAAAGTTTTTACCTACACATATCACTCATTGTGGACTAACCATTTCTTGATGGGTTATGAGTACCTGAAGGAAAAGTTTTTATGTGAACATGTCTTCTGTTATCCGGTATAAAGCGTTATATTTGAAGTTTTCTATGATGGTTTAAGCCTTTTTTGTGTCATGTGTTTTGAAGTTGAAGAGATTAGTTGTTTCTTATGTTTATGGGAAGTTACGTCTCCAGGAGTATAACTATTCCGCCCAGGGTCTTGAGTTGGAAAAAGTTGTGTTTTCCTTGATTTTGTAGACACATTAACACATCAAAGATCATTTTGTTGTTTTTACTAACCATAAGAGCCTATGGTATATCATCTCAAAATATTATGTGACTTTTTCAAGTATCTATCGATTAAATTCCTGCAAGTTTACAACATTGGAATTTCATATACGTTGAGAAAGGGAAATTTTACAACTGATTTGTTGTGCATGAAGTCAAATAATGATTCCATGTTTGAATTTTAGTATTCTGGGATAGAGATAAAAAAGATCACAGTGATTCTTCTTGATATGGGAGAGGTTGGAGGCAGAGGGTGTCTTTTGTAGATAGAAGTGCTGTCATATTTGGCGTTTTGGTGGAGGAGTCACAGTTAACCAATTTTGAGGGTGAGGTTTGCAGAGACCATGTTTTTTTTGTAATTCCCATAATGGTTGGGTTGATGATGGAAAACACTGTTTGATGTTCTAGAAATGGATTTTTTTTCATAAACATTGTCTGATATGGTTCTTTGGGTGTTCTAGTTCCACCGTAGAATGGCTAAGCTGTATCAATATTTATGAAGTCAGTTTTGGTTCCCTGGGTTAAAGGATGCTATTGTAGTGATTTTTTTCATAATGATTGGTCTGCCCAAAGCTGAAGGTCGAGCACCATGTTCTCAATGGGTTTCTTTAACCACTATATTTTTTCTATTAAATGTCAGAAGAAATCAAGATTGAATTCATTACATGTTTTTTTCAGACATAGGGAGGAATTGATGCCATATGGGTGATAATAGATCAGTTGATATGGTAATCCCAGTTTATTGTGATGAGGGTGTCATGATCAGTGGAGATTATGTTGACATAGTATCTTTAGAAGTTGTTGTGGCTCCATAGTGTCCCTAGGAGGATCATTTCTGATGGAGATCTTTATTATACACCTTGGGAGTTTAGAGGTATCTACCATGATATCGGCTCTCATTTTTTTCATATCAGTTCTTCTCATCCATATATGTATGTTTAGATACATCAAATGATCAAAATTCCTGAAGACATGATGCACTCTTATGTGCTAGATTTTGGAGGTTCTATGATGAGGAACCATCTCTTGTTCATGTATTCATAAGGAAATTTTTTCCAATCTGCCCTTTTTATAGTTTCATTTGATGCTTTTTGATTTTGACCATTTCAATCACCATTGTGATAGATTTTGGATAAAGATATAGTAATTTTTAGGGTGGAACTAGTATAGAATATTATATATATGGTTTAGAAAATATGAGAGAGAATTATATCATCAAAAGATCAATATAGATCTTATGTCAGTCATTAAAGGAGACATCGGGAGTTAGAAATTAGAGATCTAGAAATCTTGTATGTGACTCCTAATCATGGTATGTGAAGTATTGGAATTAATATTTCTCACTAGTTAATTGTGCATTTTTAGGTGTTGTCGTATGTTATAGTTTTGGCGATTCAGATAGCACATCACCCATATAGGATATAGACACATTATGTTATCCATGTGTCACGACTTCATCTTCATCATTATAAAGGCTCCCATGTCATCATTTTTGGTGACATTTATGTTGATGATAATGTGACCTTTGAGGAGTGGCCGATATATATTTTTCAGATCATTGAGATGTTGTCAAGTGGTAATGCTACTCTATTGGTTCATGTCTTGTGGAGGAAAACTAGCATATTGGAGAGTGCATGGGATTGTGATTCAGAGATGTATACTTTGTACCCTAATCAATTTTATTTTTATCCCTTCTCTTATAATATTATTATTTTTTATGTGTTGGAATTTCTAGTTTATGAGATGGTTTCATCTTATTGGATATTTTGGATTTAATCTTGTTTGAGAGGTATCTTTCCCAAAAGAGTTATTGAGAGACGACTATAGTTGTTGGTTGGTTTTATGTTTTTTCTTATGATTTATTTGGTTGAGATCATATGGTGGTGAGGAATTTGATATGTATATCCAATAGAGGATGTTTAGATGAACCCTTTTCATTCTATCTATGAGTTGTGTTTTTTATTATTGAGGATGAGAATTATTTGAGTGGCTTCCAATTTAAGGTCCTAGATCCTTGTGGACCAACATCATCTATGTTCTTGATGTTAATTGATCTTGGAGGAATCTTGTAATTGGTATGAAGAATTTAGATAGTGAAATGATGGATTATGGGAGATTACATTTCATGTAATAGATAAATTCTGTGTATGTGTTGTTCATAACTTGTGCAGTGCAGGTTCATGATTTGTATTTTCTCAAGGTTCAAAAATAAATAGGTGATGCATTTTTTGGTGTCAAATAAACAATTATGATTACATGATGGGAAATGGGATTATATGTATTATAAATACCCGTTGCTGTGTATCATTGTAGGCTTTCTTGAACACCAGTTTCTCAATCTCTGTGACAATAGCTTCTCCCTTCTAGGATTTATGAGATTACTTCAATAGGGATAGAACATGAGCCTTCCAAATTCAATCTGTGGTGACACATGGTGATCTAAGGAGTTCACTTCCTTCCTTCTATAGTGGGTTCTCCAAGGTTGATTTGTTTCTTATATGTTATTTCCATCAAATAATGATTAAAGTATATCATTTATAATGTATTTTCTCATGGTTTTTATTCAGTGTTGTTGTGTGAAGACATCCTTGGATAGATGCAGTTCTTATGGGAGAGGTCATCATAGATCAATATTTTAGTCCATTCTCATGCAAATAATTTTGACATATTTTGAGGTAGAGTAATCATTTCCTCCCTATTTATCTACATTAAATTGTAAATTAATTATTCTTTATCCTTTCTATGCTGATGGAATAGACATAATAATTATTTAAAATAGATTATGAAATTAGATAGAAATTTTATGTTAAATATGTTGGTTCTTTATACTGACATTGTGGGTTTATTCACTTTTTTAAATATATTGTGATATATATGAAATTATTTTTAAGAAAAAAAAATCTTTTTTGTATTATCTTGTTGTTAAAGACAGAAATATTTAAATAATTTAATAATTGAATTAACTAGTAATTAATTTGGTAATGAATAAAAATTCATGCTAATGAATCCCATTGATGTTGTAATTTTATGTTGAAAAAATTGATGTAATGCACATATGAAAATGATAATTTAATATTACATGTGAATAATGGAACTGATAAATTATGTTAAGAAATATTTTTCATGTTTTACGTAATAAATAAAATGCATTTTAGTTGAGAGTGGTTATTATCTTCATTTTTTGAAAATAGAATAGACGTTAAAGAAATGATTTTTCCTTCAATAGATTGTCATATCTTGATGCATTATCATTCCAATAGTTCGATCTTATTAATATATGAATTGGATTATTCGATATAGAATATGAATCGGTATTGTGATAAAGTTAATTCTTTTAGGGTTGTAAGATATTTTTTTCTTGAGAAGGTTGATTGGCATGCATTGTGGGACCAATTATCCTATTGATTTATTGTTGATTATAATTTATATTTAGATATGATCCTATAATGTTGATGTGTCATATGGGGTGGGGAGTCCGGGATGAGATGTGATCATGTGATGGAAGGTCATAGAATATATTTTGTGATGAGAGCTGAGGCCCAAATGATGTTGAAGAAGATGACTCATATTATGGTGAGATGCATTTGTATATGCATGTGGGTATTGGGGATGGAAGTAAAGGTGATGGAATAGGTAAAAACAAGTGTTACACATTGATGAGATGAAGAGAGATTGTGTTATCATTTGAATCTATTAAATAAATGATTGAAGATTTTCTCAATTTATCAGCCTTCTTTTCCCCATCGCATAAGGCAGCTAGCGGTGCTTCGTTGCATGTTTCTTCCTAGTGGTCGCATATGATGTTTTTTTAGAGTACATGGTTTAAAAAATTAATCTAAATATTAAAAATTAAAATTTTATCCCGCGAGGTTTGTTGATGATGAAATTAAAATTTCTAAAAATATTTTATTCTTAATAAACAATGGACTTGGTTTGGAAAAATTTTTTTATTAAAGGAATCCACTCTAATGATTAATGTATTTTAATATCGAATAACATAAATGATTAATTAATGGATAATGAATTAAATATAAAATAGAAATGACAAAAAGAAAATTATTTAACATCGCTCTTTTCAATTCATATTTTCTTATAGGATATCTGATCATAGCATTGGAATCCATGAGTCTAAGAGACATTATCTACTGTTGAGATTTAGACTAGGTTATGACCATTGTGTTGTTGTGATGTATATTATATAATGATTAAAATATGGTCTCATATGCTACCCCAACCATGTTAATTATGGAAACTAAAACCTAGTGAACTCTCAGAGGGTGTTTTCCACAACATCCTAGTGGGTGGGTAGATGGAAGACTACCCCTTTGTCCCCACTCTTGATTAATCATTGTAAATAGTGATTGTATACATGGGGGTTAGTTTTCCCATATAAGTGTGCAGAGAGATGTGGTGTATTGTGGGTATTTTAAACACATTTATTATCATATATAGTGTCTATAGGAATGTTATATTTGTGATCTGTAAAGGTTGTGATGGATCGATGTACTTACTCGATGTATGAACTGTAAGGACATGAGGTGTAATACCTGATGTTTAATATAGGTCACATAGGCTATAGAGGAATTTCAAAAATAATTTGTTACTATTTTTGGTTTTTTGGGTAGGATTATAAGGTTATGTGATTCATGGGGTGCATGTTATGATGCATTGTCTAGAATTTATTATGATGACATTGTTCTGTAAAGAGATGGATCAGGATGTGAAATTTCAGAGCATAGCTGAAAACAAGTGGGGAAGCCAGATTGGGGTATCCATGACGTATAATTACTATATTATATTTTCTATTTTATTTAATATTTGTTGAGAGTTAGCCAAAGTGAGTCAATGAACTTAGCATAATTATTTTGGAGGCATGTTATTTTAACTATTTTTCATTATCCTTTAGCATTATTTCTTTATCATTTGCATGCTTAATTTCTGGGAACATCTTATAGAGTATATATTTATTATAATCCTATATATGTAAATAGTTTTTTATGTAATTTGGATTAGTTTGGTGATCAATATTGATATTAATAGATTAGGGTATAGTAAAATTTGTTTAGGATTCATGTTCATTGTCATATTTACATTTTGGTACTAATAGTTTTCCTACCCTTCATTTAGTATTATATGACATTTCATGTTACCCATGGGTTTTATATATATATATATATCCATGTGTATGTGTGTGTGGTAATGTGTTTGTTTTTATATCAATATTATCTGTCCCTTCTACATGATTTTCTTGGGGGGAAATTCATCCTATATGCATGTTTAATATACCTTCAGAAATATTCACCAACCCAGGGCCTAGTAGAGGTGGGACTCGGACATTCACCATCTCTCTCCCCTCATTGAGGTATCTTTTTGGGGAGGGGTCATGAGACAACAAGTTCCCACTCAAACATCAAATCCTATTATAGGTATTTACATGGAAATTAATACATATGTATAAAACTATAATATTGTTTATAGAATACCAACAAAATAATAATTTATATTTTACATTTAAATCATTACATGATTTAGCAGAAGATGTGGTTATATTATTTCCCTACTGGAACATCTAGTGGAGCTTCCACTAGGACACATAGTCCAAATAATCGTCCTATTATATGTTATCATTGAAATATATACAGTATGGGTGGAATCTAAAAAAACATCTTTTATACATTACACTTGATGTTCCCAATGAATTCCAACAAAATGCATCAGAGAACATCAAATGGTGGTTTTACGAGAAATTCCACTTGAAATTTCAGTATCATTATAACGACCCATACTTTACATACATTGTTAATACTTCAAAATTGAAGCACACTTATTACAACATACAAAAAAACCATAGAGGACCGTATAGGTATAGTGTCTTTTGAAACTGGGAAACATAAACAACTGGTTCATAAATCTTCTACAGTGTCTCCCATTTATTTCATCATATCTAGGTTCCCTTTTAGCATATTCTACTTAATATCCATCTTCCTGACCTGGGGAAAAGAAAACATAAAAGGGTGAGCTCAAATGCTCAGCAAGGGCAAATAAAGGAAATAAAAATCATATCATATCTTTTTGAAAATCATAACCTGCAAAAGAGATCATAATATCTTAACATGGAACAAATCATAGAAGTGAAAATGAGATCCCCATAATCATAACATGAAACTTGAAACTATGTGGCATGCACACATAATCATGGAAAATCATTTCTTGTTAGTCATGACTCATTGCCAAGACTATCTTAGTGGACAAAGTCCCTTTCTGAACCGAGTCACCCTCGTTCCAATCCTGTTTCACTGAACCGGTATAACCTACCATTCCAGCCATTTCTATCTCATGAGATATAAAATCTTTACCCAATGCATTGGAGGGAGATATAGGTCCCACCCATCTTATAATGAATGCTTTCTTATGTGTGCCACATAATCATAAACCATACATCATAGCGTAACCCATGTAATAAAAATGGGATTCTTAAACAACATGACATCATAAAACAATTCATATAAGATAAAGCAATTCATAAAAATATTTCCATCACAACATAATCAAATCCATGTAATAATAGGGATAAAAATAGAACCCTTTTATTATCATATATGGAAAATAATTTTGATAAAATACTTGAACTTCATTCTTGAGGAAAATATCCTTTCTACTTCAAAAACACTTTTCCTTTCTTAACATGTCATACAATTGTAAAATAAAAGAAGTTGATTAAAAATAAACATGAGTACTTGTAAAGGAAGATTCTTGGAAATAATGTTTTAGAAATCCATTCATGTCGTATAAGTTAAAAAAACATTCTTCGTACTTTTATCGGAAAAGTCAAAAAGTACCTCATACGAAAAAATGACAAAAGATTCCTTTCATATTCTTTAATAAAAATTCACCGAAGGGTAAAATTGGATTTAAACTATTGTAAGTGGATGGAAACAATATTAAATATTTATGGAACATGGATGTGGATGATAAAATACACCTCAGTAAATGCCAAAGTAAAAACAATCTCGGATAAAAATGAGATTGTGATATTTTCCCTTACCTTAGGTCCGATTTTCTTTGTACGTGTCCGAAGCTCCTGTATAATGGTTTAAATAATGTTATTGACTTATTCCAGAATCATACATATTTATATGATATCATATATGGTCATATTCTTAGCTTCTTGTTAGTAATATTTGATTGTTACTTGTTACTCGGGTCTTTATTGCCTTTTGTTCTTATGCGTGTTTTGCCGAATAAATTCTTATTCTTATTTTAAGGTTATAGATACCTTATATCCAGAATGGTATTAGTGTAACATATATCATATTTATTCATTCAATTAATTTATATAATTACTATGTAATGATGATCATGTAGAACGAGTCGCATCACATCGTGGAGACGGTATTCCGTACGTACGCACGAGTGATGATATCGTTCATATGATCGTGGAATTGTATTGGAGTATATATATATAATTTCAGTATCAATGTTACTCTATAATAATCATAAATAGTTACTCATTACAACATTATACCCATCCTTGTAAGGTGGTGGTGGAAAATAGATTACACCACGGCGTGGAGACTGTATTCCGTACGTACGCACGCGCGGTGATTTCATTTTTCCGTAGGATGGATAGAAGGTGAATTAGGGTTGTTTCAAATTTATAATAACATATCAGTATGTAAGTAATACTGATGTTATTACTTTATCATGAAACAACTAAAGAATAAGAAGTTGAAGAAGAAAGAAATTGAAAAGATCGGTAATGGATATTACCTCTTCTTTGGAACGCTTCTTTGAATCCTCCACTTAGGGAACTAAGATTGGTCTTTGAAGAAGACCAGTACATCTAGGATTATTCTAGGGAAGTGGATAGGAGAACATGGCAGGGGTTGGCCGAGCTTGAGTGCTCAAATTGGTGTGAGGAGGAGGGGGAGGAGGTTCCCTTTTATAAGGGAGGAGAGGGGCACCTTAGGAATATCTCAAAATATTATTTTATATTAAAGTCAAAATAGGTTTATAATGGTTCAAAATGGTCTTATTTCGAAGCTAAAGTGGGGATGGGTCGAAATCCTATCAACCAATTGTATTTAGACATGTTTAGGGTATTATTTTAACCCTATCAAATAGATTTAGCTCTAAGTTAAATAATTTAACTTTTATCATGTCTTTTTGTTTTCTTTTACTATATGGTTAATACACTTACTATAACATGCCAAACAAACCCCAAATTGTTTATTATTAATATATATATCCTTATCTAAGTCATTTGGCCGAACCTTAGATTTTTAGGAATAAAATAGCAATTAATAATATAATATTTGATTTAAAAACTATTTTGTGTCAATTTTGACACTATTTGATATATGATTTTTGTGAAAGTCATAACAGAATTATATGTTCGAATAAAGTTTATTAAATCACAACTAATATATCATAGTAACCTATAAAATTAGTGTAATTCATAAAAAGTCTCAAATTACATTTATTTTAGTGTTTATAACACCAATTATGTCAATATTTCATTAATAAGATAATTACTGCATCATCATTGTGTCATAAATAAATTAAATTATTTAATGTATAAAAATTATAAATAAAATACCATTATGTAGGAAATCTCTTTAACTTTCTAATGAATATTTATAGTTGAATTTATCTTATGTATAAACCCATATTAAAAATTATTTACTTATTAAACTTTGATTTTAACTATTTTAACCCTTCTTTAAATAAATTAATAATAAATGTCCTAATCTAATCCAAGTGGGCCTAAATGGTCATATTTTATTCCTAAGTTTGTTTTCGGTCGAATTACACATGTCCAATAGAATTAGGAAATGTGTTAGGGTAATATTAATATCATATTTACCCTTAGTTACCCTATTTACTATTAACCGCGGTAAAAAAAGTAAAAAGTTACTATTCACCAAAAAATTATTTTTATCTCATTGAACCACATTTTACTTACTGATATCAACCATGTTTGTCGGATTTTTTAAATTCCATTCACAGAAGTGGTAAAATTAAGTTTTATGCAAAATTCAGTTTTTAACCTACCACTTAGTGGATTCACAATTCATCAAAAATTGAAAGTTTTCAGAAAAATACCAAAATTTCACCCTAGGCTAATTTCGGTATTCCGAATCCAAAAATGAAGGCCATTTTGAAAAATGAAATTTATAAAATTTCAAAAAGTGGTTATTACTATTCATAACGGCTAGTTTTAATAACATATTGTTGTTTAGTGAAACTCGGTATTGCGTACAACGCAAGCTATCGAGGAAGGTCGCAATTGCGTGTAAAGAAAGCCAAGCAAGTGTTGTGTAGAAAAAGATTCCTTTGATGATTTATATAACATAAAAGTCTCGGGTGTTACATTCTACCCCCCTTAAAAAGAATTTCTCCCTCGAAATTCGTCACTTTGTAACAAACAGATGAGGATACTTCTCCCTCATCATATCCTCAAGCTCCCATGTAGCTTCTTCAAGTTGGTGGTTCCTCCATAAAACTTTCACCAAGCGAGTGGTCTTGTTTCGTAGGACTTTTTCTCTACGATCCAGAATCTCTATCGGCTGTTCTTCATAAGAAAGATCTTGCTCCAGTGGTACAACTTCTGAGCTGAGTACATGTGAAGGATCTGGTATGTACTTTCACAGGAGAGATACATGGAACACATCGTGAACTTGAGAGAGATTCGGTGGAAGCACCAATCGGTAAGCTACATTCCCAACACGATCCAGTATTTCGAAAGGACCGATATATCTAGGGCTCAACTTCCCCTTCTTTCCAAATCTCATAACCCTATTCCAGGGAGATATTCGTAAGAACACTTTATCGCCCACTTCAAACTCTAGGTCTTTTCTTCGGTTGTCGGCATAACTTTTCTGTCGAATCTGAGCTGCTCTTATGTCTTGTTGAATAGATCTGACCTTTTCTGCCATTTCATCAACGAGATCAGGTCCGAATAGCTTTCTTTCCCCAACTTCATCCCAGCAAGTTGGAGTCCTGCATTTCTTTCCGTAGAGAGATTCATAAGGAGCCATCTGAATACTGGAGTGAAAGCTATTATTATAAGAAAATTCCACCAAAGGTAGGTGTTGATCCCAACCTCCTTTGAAATCCATAGAGCAAGATCTCAACATATCTTCTAGGGTTTGAATTGTTCTCTCAGACTGACCTTCTGTCTGGGGATGATAAGTAGTGCTGAAACTCAACTCTGTATCCAGAGTATGCTGAAGACTTCCCCAGAACTTCAAGGTAAATCTCATATCTCGATCAGATATAATAGAAAGTGTTACTCCATGCAATCTTACCACTTCCTTTACATATATCCTGGCAAGCTGATCTAGAGAGAAATCCTCTCTAATAGCAATGAAGTGTACAGGCTTTGTAAGACGATAAACTATGACCCAGATAGCATTATTGCCTTTAGATGTTTTAGGAAGTCCTGTGACAAAGTCCATAGTGATGTTTTCCCATTTCCATTCGGGTATGGGTAATGGTTGTAACATCCCCTTAGGCTTTTGTCTCTCAGCTTTAACTTGTTGACAAACCAAGCATCGACAGACATATTCAGCAACATATCTTTTCATGCCATCCCACCAGAAGTACTCTTTCAGGTCCCTATACATCTTCGTGCTTCCAGGATGAATAGAGAATGATGAACTATGAGCCTCATCCAGCAGCTCATTCTTTAATTCGGGGATGGGAGGAACACAAACCCGATTCCTGAACTTTATTATCCCATCACAATCAAGGTTGAATTTAGGAACATTTCTCACCTTCTTTTGTAACTCTAAATCTTCTTTTTGTGCCTCTTTAATCTTCACATGTATAGATGGTTGAACATTCATTTGAGAAAGATAAGATTTTTCCCCTTCCATTATAATTCCAAGATCCATCCTTTGTAAATCTATAAATATTGGATCTTTTTTTATCCTCATCATGGATAAACTAGCATGGTCTTGTCGACATAATGCATCTTCAACCTTGTTTTCTTTCCCAGGGTGGTAATGGATTGAGCAGTCATAATCCTTAATCAGCTCCAACCATCTTCTTTGACGCATATTCAACTCCTTTTTTTTTGAAAATATACTTTAAACTTTTATGATCAGTATAAATATCACACCTTTCACCATAAAGGTAATGCCTCCAAATCTTTAATGCAAAGATTACCGCAGCCAACTCCAAATCATGTGTTGGGTAATTTTGCTCATGGATTTTCAACTTTCGTGAGGCATAAGCTATCACCATATCATTTTGCATAAGAACACACCCCAATCCCTTCTTGGATGCATCACTGTATATCACAAACCTTTCTCCACTACAAGGTAGTGTGAGCACAGGTGCACTGGATAACCTTCTTTTCAACTCCTTGAAATTCTCTTCACATTCTTCCATCCAGACAAACTTAACTCCTTTCCGATTCAACATGGTGAGTGGATTAGATAATCGTGAAAAATCCTTTACAAAACGTCAATAATATCCAACCAAACCAAGAAAACGTCGGATCTCAGTTACTGTTGTTGGTCTTGACCATCTTTCGATAACCTCTATTTTTGCTGGATCCACAGATATCCCCTCTTTTGAGATTATGTGACCCAAAAATGCAACTTTTTGAAGCCAAAATTCACACTTGGTAAATTTGGCATAAAGCTTCTCCTTTCTCAGGGTCTTCAATATAATTCTCAAGTGATCTTCATGCTCTTCCTTGCTATTTGAATAGACAAGAATATCGTCTATAAAGACTACCACAAATTGATCAAGATAGTCTCTAATGACTCTACTCATTAGATCCATGAAGATAGCAGGGGAATTAGTAAGACCAAACGGCATCACTATAAATTCATAGTGTCCATACCTTGTACGGAAAGTCGTCTTTGGTATATCCTCCCTTTTGACCCTTAATTGATGATACCCTAAATGAAGTTCAATCTTGGAAAAGTATTGAGCTCCGCGTAGTTGGTCAAATAAGTCATCAATGCGTGGGAGAGGATATTTGTTCTTGATAGTGATCTTCTTAGGTTCTCGATAATCAATGCAGAGTCTCATTGATCCATCTTTCTTCTTAACAAATAGAAAAGGTGCTCCCCAAGGTGACGCACTAGGGCGTATGAATCCCTTATCAAGATTCTCTTGGAGTTGCTTCTTCAATTCCTGCAACTCAATTGGGGCCATTCTATAAGGTGTCTTTGAAATTGGCAAAGTGCCCGGTACGAGTTCTATTGAAAACTCAACTTCACGATTTGGTGGAAGACCCAGTAATTTCTCTGGAAAGACATCATCAAACTCCCGTACAATGGGCATATTCTTAATCATGAGTTTCTCACCAACCATTTGAGATAAATAACCTTCATTTAGTGGAATCAATACCCATAAGATGGAAGGAATTTCCACTGGAAGGTTATGTTCATCCTTGCATCGATAGACGATCGTAGATTGATCTCGAATATGAAATGTGACTTCCCTTATTTGGAAATTGATATGAGCTCCATGTAGAGAAAGCCAATCCATGCCAATAATCACATCAAATTACACTAAAGGAACGATCACAAGATTTGCAGGAAGCACTTTCCCACAAACTTCGATCAAAGAAGAATTATAAACTTTTGATGCGACTATTATGCCATTAGGTGTTGTCACAGCTAACTCAACATCTAATTGTTGAGGTAATACGGTGATACCCTTAGAAAATTTTTCAGAAATAAAAGAGTGGGTGGATCCAGAATCAAATAAAACATTTTCTACTTTAGAGTGGATGGTAAATGTACCTTTCACCATTTCGTTATCGTACTCCACATCGCTGATAGAAATTGCATGTGACATTCCTTTGTCTTTAGCCTTAAGATTTTGTTGACGTCGACCATCATCATCAACCCTTGTATTTGGGCATTGATTGGCATAATGCCCCATCTCCTTTCACTTGAAACATTGAAGTGTAGTAGGTTCATTCTGTGTATCCCTTCCTTTGTTTGCATCATTAGACATCTTCTTCCCATTATCGCGGAATTCAAATGCCCGATGACCTTACTTTCCACATTTAAAACATTTACTTGTCCCTTTAAGACAACCCCCTCCATGTTTCTTTCCACACATTGAGCATAAGGGAAAGTTCATCTTCTTTTCAGTGTGCTCTTTAGATTTTCCTTTGAATTCCATCTTCCTCTTCTTATCAAACCCATGTGACTGATGGGTTACTCCAATCTCCATCTCGACTTTGAGAGCACATCGAACGATTTACTCGTAGCTATTGAAGTCCCTTATGGCTAACGCCCTTCGAAGACTTGGTTTTAAGCCACTAAAGAATCGATCGATCTTACTCTCAGGTTGGATAATAATACACGAAGCGTACCTTGCAAGTCTTGTAAAATTTGCTTCATAGGTACCAACAGATTCATCATCCCTTTGCTTCAGTTCAAGAAACTCTTTCTCCATCTTTGTTCGGAGAATACGAGGGAAGTACTTATTAAAAAATAAGTTCTTGAACTCGTCCCATTCCATAGACTCAATTTCATCCCATTGCCTCGTATTCTTAATAAGATTCCACCATTGATCAGCATCTCCTTCCAAACGATACACTTCTAGGATGACTTTATCATGTTCAGAACATTGAAGAACTGAAAATATCTGTTCAATAGTACTAATCCATTGTTCAGCAACTAATGGATCAGTAGACCCACTGAAAGAAGGCGGACACTGCCTCATGAAGGATTCAACAGAATGTTGCTCCTTCCTTTGCTCGTTTGGAAGTCTTGCATGATTCATAGCTTGAGAAAGTTGTGTGAGCATGGCTACAAGATTTTGTATTCTAGCTCCCATATCGTTTGGTTTCTCAGGGGGACAATCATTTCATTGCCCATCACATTCCGCATTAACACGGTTCCTTCGGGTTCCAGCCATTGACTAAAACCAAGAAGAATAGTGTGAGAAACACTAATTATAATAGGAAAATCACATAATCAAGGATAAAATTTTCATGCTTAAGGTCTTATCCTAGGTTATTCATGGCCATTTCTAAAACACTAAGATTGTGTTCTATGCTTAGACTTATCCTTAGGGTTCTTACTAAGACTTTCAAATCCTAGTTTCCAAAGGTTGACTATACCTTTCCTCTGATACCAACTATAACGACCCATACTTTACATACATTGTTAATACTTTAAAATTGAAGCACACTTATTACAACATACGACAAAACCACAAAGGACCGTATGGGTATAGTGTCTATAGAAACTGGGATACATAAACAACTGGTTCATAAATCTTCTACAGTGTCTCCCATTTATTTCATCATATATAGGGTCCCTTTTAGCATATTCTACTTAATATCCATCTTCCTGACCTGGGGAAAAGAAAACATAAAAGGGTGAGCTAAAATGCTCAGCAAGGGAAAATAAAGGAAATAAAAATCATATCATATCTTTTTGAAAATCATAACCTGCAAAAGAGATCATAATATGGTAACATGGAACAAATCATAGAAGTGAAAATGAGATCCCCATAATCATAACATGAAACTTGAAACTTTGTTGCATGCACACATAATCATGGAAAATCATTTCTTGTTAGTCATGACTCATTTCCAAGAATATCTTAGTGGACAAAGTCCCTTTCTGAACCGATTCACCCTCGTTCCAGTCCTGTTTCACTGAACCGGTATAACCTACCATTCCAGCCATGTCTATCTCATGAGATATAAAATCTTTACCCAATGAATTGGAGGGAGATATAGGTCCCACCCATATTATAATGAATCCTTTCTTATGTGTGCCACATAATCATAAACCATACATCATAGCGTAACCCATGTAATAAAAATTGGATTCTTAAACAACATGACATCATAAAACAATTCATATAAGATAAAGGAATTCATAAAAATATTTCCATCACAACATAATCAAATCCATGTAATAATAGGGATAAAAATAGAACCCTTTTATTATCTTAGATGGAAAATAATTTTGATAAAAAACTTGAACTTCATTCTTGAGGAAAATATCCTTTCTACTTCAAAAACACTTTTCCTTTCTTAACATGTCATACAATTGTAAACTAAAATAAGTTGATTAAAAATAAACATGAATACTTGTAAAGCAAGCTTCTTGGAAATAATGTTTTAGAAATCCATTCATGCCCTATAAGTTAAAAAAACATTCTTCGTACTTTTATCGGAAAAGTCAAAAAGTACCTCGTACGAAAAAACGAAAAAAGATTCCTTTCATATTCTTTACTAAAAATTCACCGAAGGGTAAAATTGGATTTAAACTATTGTAATTGGATGGAAACAATATTACATATTTATGTAACATGGATGTGGATGATAAAATACACCCCAGTAAATGCCAAAGTAAAAACAATCTCGGATAAAAAAGAGATTGTGATATTTTCCCTTACCTTAGGTCCGATTTGCTTTGTACATGTCCGAAGCTCTTATATAATGGTTTAAATAATGTTATTGACTTATTCCAGAATCATACATATTGATATGATATCATATATGGTCATATTCTTAGCTTCTTGTTAGTAATATTTCATTGTTACTTGTTACTCGGGTCTTTATTGCCTTTTGTTCTTATGCGTGTTTTGCCGAATAAATTCTTATTCTTCTTTTAAGGTTATAGATACCTTATATCCAGAATGGTATTAGTGTAACATATATCATATTTATTCATTCAATTCATTTATATAATTACTATGTAATGATGATCATGTAGAACGAGTCACATCACATCGTGGAGACGGTATTCCGTACGTACGCACGAGTGATGATATCGTTCCTATGATCGTGGAATTGTATTAGAGTATATATATATTATTTCAGTATCAATATTACATTATAATAATCATAAATAGTTACTCATTACACCATTATACCCATCCTTGTAAGGTGGTGGTGGAAAATAGATTACACCACGGCGTGGAGACGATATTCCGTACGTACGCACGCTCGGTGATTCCATTTTTCCGTAGGATGGATAGAAGGTGAATTAGGGTTGTTTCATATTTATAATAACATATCAGTATGTAAGTAATACTGATGTTATTACTTTATCATGAAACAACTAAATAAGAAGAAGTTGAAGAAGAAAGAAATTGAAAAGATCGGTAATGGATATTACCTCTTCTTTGGAACGCTTCTTTGAATCCTCCACTTAGGGAACTAAGATTGGTCTTTGAAGAAGACCAGGACCTCTAGGATTATTCTAGGGAAGTGGAGAGGAGAAAATGGCAGGGTTTTTCCTAGCTTGAGTGCTCAAATTAGTGTGAGGAGGAGGGGGAGGAGGTGCCCTTTTATAAGGGAGGAGAGGGGCACCTTAGGAATATCTCAAAATATTATTTTATATTAAAGTAAAAATCGGTATATAATGGTTCAAAAGGGTCTTATTTGGAAGCTAAAGTGGGTATGGGTCTAAATCCTATCAACCAATAGGATTTATACAAGTTTAGGGTATTATTTTAACCTTATCAATTAGATTTAACTGTAAGTTAAATAATTTAACTTTTACCATGTCTTTTTGTTTTCTTTCACTATATAGTTAATAAACTTACTATAACATGCCAAAAGAACCCCAAATTGTTTATTATTAATATATATATCCTTATCTAAGTCATTCAGCCAAACCTTAGATTTTTAGGAATAAAATAACAATTAATAATATAATATTTGATTTAAAAACTATTTTGTGTTAATTTTTACACTATTTGATATATGATTTTTGTGAAAGTCATAACAGAATTATATGTTAGAATAAAGTTTATTAAATCAAAACTAATATATCATAGTAACCTAGAAAATTATTTTAATTCATAAAAAGTATCAAATTACATTTATTTTGGTGTTTATAACACCAATTATGTCAATATTTCATTAATAAGATAATTACTGCATAATCATTGTGTCATAAATAAATTAAATTATTTAATGTCTAAAAATTATAAATAAAATACCATTATGTAGGAAATCTTTTTAGCTTTCTAATGAATATTTATAGTTGAATTTATATTATGTATAACCCCATATTAAAAATGATTTACTTATTAAACTTTGATTTTAACTATTTTAGCCCTTCTTTAAATAAATTAATAATAAATGTCCTAATCGAATCCAAGTGGGCCTAAATGGTCATATTTTATTCCTAACTTTGTTTTTGGTCGAATTACACTTGTCCAATAGAATTAGGACATGTGATAGGGTAATATTAATATCATATTTACCCTTATTTACCTTATTTACTATTAACTGCGGTAAAAAAAGTAAAAAGTTACTATTCACCAAAAAATTAATTTTATCTCATTGAACCACATTTTACTTACTGATATCAACCGTGTCTGTCGGATTTTTGAAATTCCATTCACAGAAGTGGTAAAATTATGTTTTATGCAAAATTCAATTTTAACCTACCACTTAGTGGATTCACTATTCATCAAAAATTGAAAGTTTTCAGAAAAATACCAAAATTTCACCCTAGGCTATTTTCGGTATTCCGAATCCAAAAATGAAGTCCATTTTGAAAAATAAAATTTATAAAATTTTAAAAAGTGGTTATTACTATTCATAACGTCTAGTTTTAATAACATATTGTTGTTTAGTGAAACTCGGTATTGCGTACAACGCAAGCTATCGAGGAAGGTCGCGATTGCGTGTAAAGCAAGCCAAGAAAGTGTTGTGTAGAAAAAGATTCCTTTGATGATTTATATAACATAAAAGTCTCGGGTGTTACAATCATTCAATATAATTATAGTGTATAGATCTCATATGTTAAAAAAACACTATAATTTGTGAAATCCAAAAAAAAAACATCTTCTCTATGTTACTATAAAATTGTTATAGGATTCTGTAGGGGATTTGGTACTATAATTTCAGGACTTGTTCCACTAAGCATCCTCTGGAATATCAAGTAGAGATTAAACTTGAAAATCCAGTGGAAATGCTAGTCATATTGTACCCTAAGTAATTATTGAAACTTGAACTATAATTTGGTATCTCTAAGTATAATATTTTTTCTATATTGCACTAAATGTTTTATAGGATTCAATAATCCATTTGGATTTGTTATCCCCCACTAGTAATACTAGATGTTCCAGTGTAGATTCTACTAGAACATCATGTAGATCTTCCATAAAACTTTATATTGAAATTAAACTCTAATATTAATTGAATTTATCCCTAAAACCTCTAATGTTATTGATTGAATCCATAATAAAAAATGTTTTTTATATTCCATTGAAATTAATATAGGATTCAGTAGGGGATTGTTTTGTCTATTCCTATCGAATTATAAGTACTTTGATTTGGAAGTAAATTTGTTAAGGGGTTCCCTTTAGGTCAAGTATGATATCCTTAAAAGTAGTTGTAAAATAAAAAAAAATTAGAACTTCATACAATGTAACCATGTGACAAACATTTTTGGAATATGTTTGAGGTTTTTCAATCCAATCTGTATCAGCATCTGTTCACATAAAATCCAACATATTTTATTTGTGAAATCGATATATATGATTCCTAAAAAATTATTTCTAAATTAGTGGTGTGGAATGAAAATAATAAGAAGGTTATGTCCAAAGGATATTAAGGACTATTTAATGCGAAACAAAAATGGAAAAAAATTATTCTTTCTAGCCATTGGGGACACCTCTATATATATGGAGACATTAAAATGATTTTAGATTATTGACATAGAGTGCAACTAAAAAATAAGTTTTTGAATTTATTATATGAAACAAAACAAAATATCATGTTAACATAATAAATCTCCTCTATTTTTAAGGTTGTGTGATTTTTTCCACTATGGCTATTTATCACTTTAATTATAATTTAATATATTATATGGATTTTTTGATAGAAATGACAATGCTAAAGTTCACATGTGAATTACCCAAATAATTGATGATTTATAATAAATAAATAAACAACCAATGGTAAAATATTATGGTGATATTGTCTCATTATTGGTATTTATTGGATTTTATTTTCACCTATAGGTGTACTATGTCATCAAAACCTTTTTATGATTCACGTATTGATTTTTTGAAGAAAGTGGATTAATGAAATGAAATCAACATGTTGGAAGTATGCCTTTTAGGAAAAAGGATATTGTTAAATTTCATATTTTTCATGAATCTAAAGAATCATCAATTTGGAGCTAGTGTGGTAATTCTACTAATGATATTCATAAATTAATTAATTTCATGACCCCTGGTTATGTAAAAAGAATAATATTACAAGTGATGAAAAATGAAGAATGTGTTAATGGATTTGTAGCTGGTGGGGTAGGATTACCAATTACAGTATTAAATTAATTTTTTCTCAACCCATTTTTAAGAGAAAAGAAAACTATAATAGATGAATAAAAATAAATAAGGGGAAATGGAGAAAAAAACAACTAAATAATGTGGTGTTATAGAATAGAAAAATTTTGATTACAAGAATAGAATAAAATGTATTGAAATAGAAAAATTCAAAATTCAAAATAAAACTAGATACCAAGGATGAAATAGTTTGGAAAATATATATAGAAATAAGTAAATTGGCTCTATTAATATGTGAAAACCCCTAGAATGAGGAAAAAATAAAATATCTAATTTTTTAGAGGAAATTCCCAAACATTAATAGAGCTAAACAAGACAGATGGTCGCACTGAAATGTAATACATGAAGTGAAAGAACACTTGGAAGAACATTTGAAAAAAACCATAAACTCTCACGGATATTAGAGAAGAAGAACAAAAAAAATCATGTACTCAGCGAATGGGATAATTTAATAGAAATCAGAATTCAAGAATAAGGAAATAAAATAAAATATTTTGGGAATATTTTTTTATAAAAACTAAAATATGAGACAAAGACCTGTAGTCTCGAAATAAAATTTTTAGAAGGTCCACCTATGTTGAAAAGGACCATTGAACAAGCCAACATCTAATGGAAACTATAACATATAATGGTCGTCACTTGGTTGCTTATATACACTATCAGGATAGGTAGTGTAAATTACTACAAAAAATAGACTAAGAGTGCCTCGATAAGATTCTAGAGTTTGAGAAAACATGGAATATTCCCAAAATTTAAATCATTATATTAATTTTCCCTTAGAAAAACATGTTTTCATATAAATTACTATTATTTTTATGCTGTGAATATTATTATGAATTTGAAAACATGCCATATTCTATAGCAATGGAATATATTTTCTTTGTTTTGAACAAAAAGAAAGAGTACCAGGGTGAGTATTATTTAACCAATTTTATTATAAAAAAATTTCGATTACATTAATATCCTATAACAAATTTCAATGATATAATGTAATAGATGCATATGTGAATATAATAAAAAACTATTTTCAAATGAGTAAGATATCAAGAATTTTTCTAGATTAATCAGAAAATATTACTTGTGATTCTATGGTGAGTTTATTATTCTACCCTTTCTATATGTAACAAAAGAAATAATTAATTTTTGGTATAACTATATTCTTATTTATAAGGAATAATTTCTAATAAAAATACAAATTTGATACAGATGTTGGTGGATAAACTAAATATAGATGCACTATAGTTGTATATAAAAATTTTCATCCCAATAAACACCACAATTCAATATTTTGTGTTTCTCATTTTTAATATGAAGATAAAATATATAACCTACAAATACTCAATGTAGCCTCAGTTTGATGGTGGTAAAGATGATATTTATCCAAAAGATTCATTAAAAAATTTATATTTTCTCAACAACGACATGAAATCAATTTAAAAACAATCTAACATACATAATAAAATTAGAACAACTTGAAAAAATTATCTAACAAACAAATCATCAATAAATAGATCCATTATTATATGGAAATCACTACCCCAAGATTAGTAGTGTACGAAACTCTATAACAAGGTGATGAAACCATGGATTGTGTAATTATAGTTCTCTATCTGATGGAGATGTTTGAAATATACTAGTTATATAAGAGGATGTTTTCCCAAAAAGTAGTGTGAAAATTCTGGCAATTTAGGAAGCATTTCTTCCTTCCCATCTATAAAAACTACTAGTCTGAAAATCATTTTGATGTAATTGTTTTTTTCCTGGATTATGTGTAGACAACATAGATATATAAAATTAAACAACCCAATTTTACGTGTGTCATATGAAACTTGAAGTGAACATGGTTTTCACAACTTTCATTTTTCCAATATTTGTAATATTATTATCATTTTATGGAGGTCACATGGAACAAAAGTATGCTTTCATATAACATATGATGTGATATATATGCAACTAGACACATTACCATTGCAAATAAATATCTAGTCCTGCCAATTCTATTCTGAAATCATTGAAATATGAAGTGTAAATGGTCTCAAATACAAAACTGGTATTCTTAAAAATAAGAATAGTTTATGGATGTCTACCAATTAACATAGATAATAGATACATACAAATTGATGTTTCATAAAATGGTTTCCCAATCCATTACAATTCAAATCAACCTATTAATATTCACAAATAACATTGTGGTGATTTTAGTAATTCAATAATTGTGTCCCATTGTAAATTATTTTATTTTATTGTATAAAAATTCTAATATAGAACAACTTCATACAAATTCATGTTTCTAAGAATGGAATCACAATTCTTTAAAATCATTCAATCCTATAAATGCTTTAATAGATTCATAAATTAATTCTTATATAGCACATCTACAAATAATTTTCATCTTCTTAAAATCAATTCACCACACCTTAAAATTAATACCATCATAAAAATGTTTTAGTGGATTAGGTACAATTCAAAATAGCATTACATGGTGTTGAGGCGTCATAATTAATCCCAAAAAACATTATCCAATTTCAATTCTATTAAACTCAACCAAATGTATAGAAGACTACCTCAATCGATGAAGCTCTATATTGTTTTACCAGTCTTCTTATAACTGAGAAACAAATAAATTACAAAAATTATAGGGAATGTTGATGTTGTCAATAAAATTACAATTAATAGTTTTTTTATGCAACAAAAAATATGATTATTATTATCATGTAATTCCAAGTAGGAAAAAAATGATATCAGATGCCACATTAAAATTAGAATACTATTCATAAAAATGAAATGAATTATTAAATGAAATCATACTATTGTAATATTACTGGGCATGTTCATATTTTTATTCAATTGTGTCGTCACCATTTTTTTAAAAATACAATGCATTTTATCAACCTGTTTCTTCTTTTGTTTCCTGTGAAAAGAGGGATATCTTAATATTGTCTTAGAATAGTCGCAACTAAAACCTCTATCCATTGAGGTATTAGTGGAAGTCAAATATTTTGAAAATTTACAAAAATTGGGGAACATAATGTTATAACCCACAATTATATCACATGTTATCGTGATTAAATTCATTCCCATTCATTCTGATTCTTTATTACATTTTTTATAATTGACTTTATATTATAATTGAAATCAAAAAAACATCCTTTTACAATTATGATATTTCTATCTGACCTGGCCTACCTCCCAAAAATATATTTTCCATGTATTGATCTCAAATCAATACAATAATAAAATTTTATTTGATGACATCAATGATACCTGATAAACAAATTTTTTCGATAAGAACATTAAATAACATCATTGAATTCTTCATATGATAGACATAATTAATCTTCAAAACTAACTATTAATATAAAATAATTAATTGAACTATACTCTTAATATATGTTTCCAGAAAAAAATCACCACTAATTTGATATGCATTTTTAAATAAATAAATTAACATATGATTATATCTAGTATAATCATAGTACAATAATGCATTGTAAGTGTAAATATTAAAAGGAAACTTCTCCCACATCTCAAAATGAGCCATTGTTTCTCGATATATATTAATGTCTAATAATTACTAAAACTGGTAAATGAAAATGAAAAGATAAAAATTTTGATGATTGTAATCTTTATGTAGTACATTCAAGTATTCACATAATTGTGTGTTGTGAAAACCCAATGATAATGAATTGTTTAAAAAGAAATTCTACCTATTTTCTCCCAATATGAATAAATAATCTGACCACTATGATTTTTCATCCTTATAATTTTCTCTGAGGGTATCCCACTACTGATCAACCATAGGTACATAATTGTAATGGTACATAAAATTCTTATATCTAGTTACAAAACTAAATCAATTGTTCATCCAATAACCAAAATTTCTAACCTCATTTTGCATAAAATTCCATAAACAAAGGTAATGTTGAGTTCAGAATAAAACTTCATAAATGGCTTTTCCCATTATTTTATCTTGATCAGTAAATATAGTTTACAGTCAGACCAACTATGAATCATGAATTTTTTTTAACATCCAATAATATAAATTGAAATTTTTATTATATAGTAATTTTTACCCAAAAACAACATTCACCCAAATGATATTGAACTGACAAAGTCAACCAAGGGTCTGTATTCTTTATTCATTCTAAAAGTTGTTTAAAAAACAAAAACGTCTCTAAATTATCCATATTCTTTTGTTATTTCTCGATTAACCGAAATTTTTTTGTTATTATCATAGTCAAGTCAAACAATATAATATAAAAAAATGATTGATTTTCATTACAATATCTTTCCATGAACTCTAACATTCAACATGCTTCCCCATGAACCAATTTCATTTCTTATTTGTTGATAAAAAATCAACTAATTGTAAACCATGTATCCAATAACATCTCAAACCCTTGTAATAATTGTGTCTGGGGAGAATGAATTATTTGGTTTAATCCCCACTAAAAAATTTGCATACGACTTTGCTTCTTGTGCATCTATTATTTTTCATAGAAAACTCATCATATAACTTGATTTGGGAATTTGAATTGGATAATTATTCCATTTAACAAATAAATTTAATTCATATTTCTTATGAGACAAAAATCTAACCCCCTTCAAAAAATGAAACCCGCACATTTCACATCCCATGGTAATTTTACCATTTTATTGTATTTCTAAATATTTTTATTATAATATTTACTACATGCATAAAGGCATAGTTTTAATGTTTATTTATCCTTTCTCATTTTATTAATGTATTTCCAATATATCCTTAACCCCTTTATCTGCCAATGCATAATATATTTACAGTATTCATCAATATGTGACTTAAAAACCATCCCTTCAACTGGTTTAATAGATGATGATACAACCTCAACATCATAAACATTTTAACAACCTATAACATAAAAAAATGTCTTATAAACGTTAATAAATGCAAAAATGTTCAAAAAATCATGCGTAAATCCTTCTATGGTTATTTCAAATGAAAATCCTTTAAAATATAAGTTGTAACTACCAGTACATATTCAGGAAAAAATAATTAAAATTTTTGAGTGGAAGATCCACAATACATCTAATAATTAATACTTATAAAAATAAATCTAGATAAATACAATTTCATTATATGAAATAATAAAAAAATATTAACTTTATTATATATTTTTAGAAAAATAAAATTTTAAAATTTAATAATCTATATAAATAAAAATGTAAATAAATTTATATATTAAGAAAAATAAAAAATAAAAAATATAAATATTTTCCTAAATATGTAAAAAAAACTAAATTTATAAGATATATTTAATAAAATTTCCAAAATAGTTACATTGGTGGTTCTAGAACAAACAATTAATACTTATAAAAGTAAATTAATTAAATATAATTTTACAAATTTAAATTATAATAAATTTATATTTCATTTGTTACATACGTTTTATAAAAATATTCATTTTTCAAATTTTTAAACTATATTAACAAACATGTAAATAAAAATAACATATTTATGAAAAGATATAATTTTAAATAGATTAATATTTATAAATATATATATTAAATTAAATTTACGAGGTTTATAATATAAATTTTGTACATAAGTTCCAGTCGAAGATCTGGTAAAAAATATGGTGATAGTTCTACCAGAATATCCTAGTAAAACATTCAAAATATGTTTCATGATCACTTTTATTTCATTATTTCAATAAAATATACACCAAAATTCATCCCTTTTGTAAAATTCCACATAAAAAATTGGAAAAAAAAACTAATTCCAGTTTAATAACAAATCTAACAAGAAAAAATATCAAATATAATTTAGAATACCTTCATTTTTGGTCATTATAAGCAGAACTGGCAAGGAAATAACAAAATGTATCAGAAATAAGGATATTCCCCCCCCCCCAATGATGAAGCTCAAAAAAATGAACTGCACCATCAAACCTACTCTCTGATGAATATGATAAAAATGGCCTCTAAAGAGTGTAGCAGTGAAACTCGATGACCTAGACTAATGAAACCTCATACTAAACCCATAATGGAGATTCCAATTGAGATCTATGAAAAAAAATGATGTCCATTTATAGTGAAACACTATACCACACCCAAAACGGTGAACTATTTCAAAAATGACATATACAATCAAATATGATCTCTATATAAACTCAATAAATTGGCCTCAATTGACTGGAATAATAAATTCTACGTTAAATCCTAGTGACCATGCATGATGATATAATTTAGAAATGATGGATACTATGAAATCTAGAGAAATAACTCATTTCATGAGCCTAAATTCACATGACTTATTTCCCATGATATTAAAATTCCATCAATAAATCTTGTTCAATTTGACCATCTGATGAGAAAAAATGCTAAATAGTTAAAATCTCACAGCCTGACTGGACTATCATGTAAAATAGAGAACATGATATGATTAAGCATACACCAAGGGTGGGGGGTTGTTAAAAGATATCCCTACCTCCTTTTTATATATTATTTGTTTAAATAAATATATATAATAATAATAATAACATAAAATATTATTATTTAAAAAAAACATGATTCGGTCAAAAGTTATTCATGCGATATCAGATTAGTCATTTTCCTACAACATAGCAATCCCAGTACTGATGTGAAAGATTAAAAACTCAGATTTTATATTTAGGTATAGATTATGGCTGATACCCCAGAAGTGACATACATATGTACTAATAATAAAATTTATTATTTCAATGGGTGTCCATTTTGGTCATATAAATCAACCAACCTTATTTTTTCTATGTGGATCACAATACCATGATCTATTTGACCATTTTGGAATTTTTTGGTGACATATTACTCGATTTATATTTTACACCATCAGACCGAAGAAAATACTCATTCTTTAAATATTATTTTTACATATCTACGTTCGGGCCCATGAGTAGTATTTATTGTAAAGTTATTCATGTAAATCATGATGTTGGCCACAATTTTGAAATCTGATATATAATGTAAGGTTTTAAGAGTATGGTTCTTCTTTTAGTGATGCTAGACCAATGAAATAGATCAAGTGAGATCAAATAGATTTTAGGGATGGAACTCCACTATTACACCCTAGCACGGGTCCCCAACACTCTTCACCCATGTAGAGTTTGGAATCCTCCATACTATAGAGGGAATGGGTCCTCTATCGATAACGAGTTATTCCCCTGAAATAAATCTATGTCCTAAATTAGGTTCTCCATGGGAATTTGTTCAACCTCATCTGTGGAGCATCATAGTGAGGATTGGACCTCGTCCACTTCTATTATATTGAGTTTAAATTAGATATAGGATATTATATAGTTCCCCTCAGTTTTTAGAGTAGTTGTGAGGTGCGAGACATACAAATAATTTATAGTGATGTTTGTGTATGATGATGGGAATCCACGATATACCTTTGGAACAATAGGTAAAATCATGATTCTTATCTGGGATGTAGAGATACATATCCCTATTATATCAACTTTTCTATAACTTTTTTAGCATATTTTGATTATTATTATTATTATTAAAGTTGTTGTCCAATATTTTGATTGACAATCATTGGTAGTGATAAGTTGACTTAACTCCCTTTTAATTCTTTTTGTTTTATATTTTTGATGTGTCTAACTTGGTAGGTATATAGTCACCCAAATATGAGATTTCAATACACATGTTGAGTCTTATACAGTCTAATGATATATTAGCAATGACTATGGTGGTCATAGTTTTGTGAATCATAGAGGTTTGTAGTGGTGATGACCATGTTCAATAGTCTAACATTGGGGTATGAAGTTGGAGTATCATCTACTCTTCTCTATATAGTTTTTTTTCAGTTGGGTATTTATCCCTATATTTTTTTAGGAAATTTACTTTTCCCATTGTATAATATATATTACACTATTCAACACTGTTATGTATTTCCTAGAGGATATTTCATGCATTTTCTTCATTTTAGATGTTCATAAATTTTATTATACATATACACTATTTGAAAGAGATGGATGTTTGTTTGTTTATATAGGTATTTATAGATTATTTCCCAACTTATTTTCTTCCCACTCAGTGCATTTTTCTATCCTCTATCCTATTTGAGATAATATTGGGGCTGTAGAGGCATGTCTCTTCAACTATTAAGCTAGCTCTAGTGGGTTGGGACATTACATGTGATTAGATTTGAATATACAATACATAATATATTGTTTTTATTAATTCTGTAAATAACCATCTTCAGAAAAAAAATATCATATATTTTAGAGGCTACATTAAAAGAATATTGATTTTTTAGTGATAAGAACATTGATCATAAAAGGGTCCTTAATCAGTAATAAAATAAATTGACCAAGGACGTATTTATTAGCGCTAGTTTAGCACTAATAAATTTTTACCATTATTAGTGTCTTTCATAATATTGCTAAAGGGAACACCTTATAAGAACATTTTTACCATTTATAAAGAGACCATTAATGGGGGATATTCCAACCATTGATAAATTCAATGCTTTAGTTGATATTTTGGTACATTATAGTACCATATAATAAAAAATATATAATATAATTTCAATTAAATTTTCATCAAAAAAAATTAAAAAATTTCAATTTTACAAAAATTTAAAATATTTTCTTAAATAATTATACTGGAACATATAATTTCTGAAAGTCATAAAAATATTCAAAAACATAAATATTGAATTATAATTGGTCATGGGCCCCCTCTAAATAGAGTCTGATCATGTTGAATGTTTCAAAAAAAAAAGTTCCCCAGCATGAGATAAAGAGTGAACATAAATAAAAAACAAGTCTTATGTGTGTTATATTATTATTAAGTAAATTAAAAATAAATATTAAATAATATATTAAAAAATATAAACTTTAAATAGAAAACATAGGCTTCGAGTCATACTGGTCATACCACCTCTCATATTAATGTGTGGTTTATTTCTATAAATCATTAATTATTTATTGGTATTTTTCCAAAATTATCAACATAATTTGAGATACAGTTCACATTTTTAGGCATTTGATTTTTGTTTCCAAATAATGTGTCTGCAATAAACTAAGTACACACACTTCGACTCATACTGGGAACACCTTTTGTCATATTAATGTGTGGTTGATTCCTTCACATCACAATTGACTTATAGATCATTTTCACACTATATCAAGACAAATTTACTACATTTAATGGATTTTAAATATGTGACATGTCATTTTACAGATAAATCAATTTAAATTTTACTTTTAGTCCTACTAGTCACAAAAACTATTTGTTTGATGTGTGATTGATCCATGAATTTAAAAAAAAATTAGATCCTTTTATTAAAGTATCTAGATAGTAATAGTGTATTTTTATATAAAATTATAAGATTATACTTGTCACTAAAACACATGGGAGTAAATTTTAGTTAATAAATTAAAACATACAATTCTATAAACCACATACAAAAAAGTAATATGAACTAGAGAGGTACCAATATAAAAATAGAGATACAAAAGTGTATAACAAACAATATAGAAACACCATAAAATATTGACAACTGAATTATAAAAATATTGTTGAAAAAGTATAATAATCTTATAAAAAGTAAGTAAGAAAAAATTATATAATATTTTATAAGATGATCCAGGCTTTACGAATAAGTATTAGAGAAATTGTAACCACACTCCTACGATTTGTATTATTCAACTTACCATATATCACGATCATTGTTAAACCAATAAATAACATGATAAAAGTATATGATAAAGCCTGTAATTATCTATCCTTGGGAACCCTTGATCATAATATCTAACAAATTTGTCTCTATAAACCTTAAGATCCCCCGAGCACACCATATCGAACAAAACAATTTCAAAAAAATGTTTTTATGTTGTTAACAAAAATTCCTCAGACAAATTACATAGGAAATATAGATCTAAATATTAAAATGAAGAACTCAAATTATAAATAGATTTCAAAATCATTATATAGTAAATTTATACTACTTTGGTAGAATAAACTCCCTCATGATATAAGACTTTTTTTAGGGACACTCTAAATGATCATATTTTGAATATCTCATAGGTAGTTACAACCACATCTGATTAAATTCTAATTCGATTTAATGTTTTAACAGAACCTCATAATTTGTTAATAAAATTTTATTTAAAGCACTATAGTATATAAATAATCCATTTAGTGGAATGGAGTTTCTTCATTCGGTGAAATATATGATTTTCTTCATCTGGTTGAATTTAAAAAAAGTGCATCTAGAAATCATGTATGTCTCGTTCTGATGAAGAATTTTGTGTTGATTTAGATAAATTTCATCCTATGTAAATTATTATACATTATATGATGGGATTTATAATGCTATATGCAGTGGATATTAAATCCATTTTTCAAATGTACTATGTACATTTAATCCAGTTTAGAAAGTTTAATCAGATGGTAATGGAAAATCTATATCCGATAAAACAATATTCCAACAAAAAAATCATCTGAATGTTTGAAATTTATAATTAATATTTTTATAATATATTATAGAAGTGTATTTTGATTTCCAAAATCAATGATGAAATGTTTTTTATGTTATACATTGAACTCAAATATCTCCCCCATTTTTAAAAGAAAAAAATTTAAAGAGAAAAACAAATGTTAAATGCTACAAAAAATAATCATATTGACCATTTTCTTAAAAGTTATATAATTCATATATACTCATTATTTTATATAAATTTCCCTTTATCAAAAATATTTATATTTCTTTCCCCCTATCCCTTTTCATTATTCTGCAAAATGTTTTATACATTCTTCAAAATTATTCTAAAAATATTAAACCAATTATCCCCATTTGTTATTTTGAAAATGATTTTTCAGAGGGAGAAAAGTGTACATTAAATTCTAGGATAAAAAATATATGGAAACGTTTTTGGTATATTTATATACATCCAAGTATATAGGGAATAAATTCTTCCAAAAGTATATATAAAATCATTCATCCAATTATTTTTTGAAAAAATTGGATCCAAATATTATTTGGAAAAATATTCAACTAAGATATGGATCAAAAAAATTAGTCTGATTGTTATAAAAATTTAAATATTTTAAAAAATAATTATTTATTACTAAAATACATTATAATCACATTCATCTTCTTTAAATCGTCAAGCTAATTTTTTCTTTCAGAAACAACAACCTTCCTTCTCATAATTTCATCTATCAATTCCATCTTATTGTTATTGATATTTTTATTTGAGACATCTTCTTATAAACATAAGATCTCAATAACATGGATATAAATCACATAATCTTGGTACATTGTGAGAGGCTTATACTACAATATTCCCTTGAACTCTAAAAAATCCTATAATTAAAAGAGCTTGATAATTTTGAAATCAACAATATTGATTATATTAGTCCACCAATTTTTTCATCGTAAAACATGATATATAATTCAATATATTTTCTCCACCCAATATAACATTTCGTATTTATCAATGTCAAATTTTATTTTCCATTGAAACAATTTAATGTTGATTTATTTTAAATAACTCTCTCATTATATTGTTTTAATGAGCATGACATTTCAATAAAATAAATTTTACTTATGATTTATTTTCATTATGAATGAATATCTAGAATGGGATTCATTATACCGTTGAGTCTATTGATGAATTATTTCATATATATCATTATCATATAAGTTACATTAATTATTGTTTTCTAATAAATATGTTTTAAATTACTAAAAACATCATGAATAGACAATGTATTCTATCATTATCATTAAAGATCATTACTTATTTCATCAGATTGATTTTCAAAGACGTCCATAACTTCAACTTCATGATATGTTCCTTATTTTTTTTAATTTTTTTATCTAATTATTTTGAGGATTTTTTTTTCAAAATATATGTTTTTATATGTTTATATTTTGTAGATAAGTATATATATGATTGAAGTAAAAACTGTTATAAATCTAACGTTTACATTAGCTCCTTTTCAAAATCTTCATTTTTTTACTGTATATTCACATGGTTTTAAAATCATTATCAACTTTAGATTAGAAATTTAATGGATGAATTTTATATATTACAAATGGTTTTTCATTTAATTTTCGAATCAGTACATATTGTACCGAATTATTAATTGGTTATTTATCCCATTGATATGGAATAAAATATTCAGACCCAATGGATACAAGAACATTTCCATTTATTTATAATTCAAAATTTCTTTTCACTTTTTCAATCCATTTAATGAAATATATACCCATCCTAAATTTTTATAATTTTATTTATACCTTTTATTGTTTCCCTCTTCATAATTTTTTTAATAGGTTTTCAGCTTTATAGTCAAAGCTTTAATTTATCTGACATTAATAGAAGATTATTTTTAATATTCTAAAATTTCATTCTGAGTAACTCGTATTGAGAATAATAAGAATTGGTTTTCTCCATTTTCATATGCATTGGTGTGGAAAACATGCTTACTTTACTATTTTACAAAACATTTTTTAAAATTTTTAGTCTCTAAAATGGATGCATCATTTCCTATTTTATAAATAATGTTCTTCATATACTGATTATAAACTAGCTTCATAATGATGATAGTATATTCTTAAATATATAGTTTTTTTCATCTATTGAGTTACATAATTCATGACTATTTTATCCACAATATGTCTTATTAAATATTTTTACGAATATTTTTGTAGAGAAGTATCTTTCACATCAATGACCACATATTCACTACTTTGATGAAACTAAAAATTAGTATGTTCAACATTACCATATGAAAAAATAAATACAAAACATTAATGTGTTGAAATTTTATTATTCTTATGTCTCATTTAATAGGAATTAAAATTATGTGAACCAATATAGAAATAATTCTTAAATTAAGAGATAGGTGATAAACATTCCACCCCTTAATATATGAATCAAATAAAAATGATTCAGCCTAATATTTTTCAAAACTATATTTCTTTCTTATAAAGTTATGAATTATTTGATTTCAATCACCTTATAATTGATTTTTTACAAAATGTACTACTATACGAATATTTATTATATATGCATTTACAATAAAATAAAAGATAACAACCTTTAGTCTATAGAGTTCAATAAATTTTAATGAATAATGAAACTCTCTATCTATCTTTGGAGAATAAAAGTCAATGTGATCATTATAAATAGTTAGGTATTCCATAAATTTCAAAATAATGGTAGAATTTATAAAAGAATCACACTTTCCATACCAATATCTATCAATCGGTCTTTCTTTTATAGAAATTTTATTTGTAAAATCACTTGAAGATTTCATTGTATTTTATTTGATGAACAAGGAGAATCATACAAAAAAGATATAAATAGATGAACTTAATATCATGGTAGAGAGATCTATCCACTAAATTCACATCAATGGAGAATATGTAGCGACAAAATTCTTATTTATATAAGATTAAAAAGTGAGAGATGGTTCTTTTTCTGTAGATCCAAAAATATATATTGAAAATTTCTTATAGATCCAAAAATAATAGTGTTTATTAAAAAAAATAAAGATATATGAACTCTTGTCATTTTCTCCACGTTGGATATATGATTAATTATACAAACATTTATTGTTAAGAAGCTCAAAATTTTGTAAAAGATTTTAAAAAAAAAATCTATGGATGTTATAAGAAGCATAAAAAGTATTATAGGACTATAAAAAATTATAACATAATATTTATAATTTTCTAACTTTAGAAAATTTATATATTTTCTTATGAATGTTATTCTAATTATTTGAAATTGATGTTGAATATTTTTTGAAAAAAATCTTATGGAAAAATTTTTATCTAAAAATTTAATAAAATATTTCTTTCAAGAATACGATCTCCATACATTGGATATAAATTAGATAATCTTGGTACATTTTCAGAGACTTATACTACAATAATCCCTTGAACTCTCACAAATCCAATAATTATAGGAGCTTGATAATTTGGAAATTAACAATATTTTTTATTTTACTCCATCAATTTGTTCATCATAAAACATGATATATAATTCAGTATATTTTATCTACCCAATATAAGATTTCATTTTTATCAATGACACATTTTATTTCCCATTGAAATAATTAAATATAGATTTATTCTAAATAACTCTCTCATTATGTTGTTTTAATGAGCATGACATTTCTAAAAAATAAATTTTACCTTCGATTTATTTTCATTATGATTGAATATCTTGAATGAGATGCATTATACATTTGACTCTATTGATGAATTATTTCAAATATTTCAATATCATATAATTTACCATAATTATTGTTGTCTAAAAAATGTTTGTTATTACTGAAAATATCATGTATAGACAAAGTATTTGATCTTTATCATTAAGGATCTTTTCTGATTTCATCAGATTGATTTTCAATGATGTCCTTTACATCGACTTCTTGATATGTTTCTTATTTTTTAAATTTTTTTATCTAATTGTGATAATGATTTTTTTTTCAAATTATTTGTTTATATTTGTTTATATTTAGTAGATAATGAGTTTGAACTACAAACTCTTATAAATCTAATGTTTACTTTAGCTCCTTTTATAAATCATCATTTTCCATTGACTATACATTAACATGGTTTTTAAAACATTATCAATAATATATTAAACATTTAATGGCTGAATTTTATATATTATAACTTGTTTTCCATTTCCTTTTCATATCGGTATATATAGTACCAAATCATTAATTAGTTATTTATCCAGTTAATAGGGAATAGAATATTCAGAACTAATGGATACAAGAACATTTCCACTTATTTCTAATTCAAATTTTATTTTCACATTTTCAATCCATTTTCTCAAAATATATACCCATCATATATTTTTATAATTTTGTTCTTACCTCTTATTGTTTCCCTCTTCATAATATTTTAACATGTTTTATCTTTTATAGCCAAATAATTATTTTATCTGACCATAAAAAAATATTATTATTATTATTTTAAAATTTAGTTTTAAGTAAAACTTGTAAAGGATAATAAGAATTGGTTTTCACCATTTTCATATTCATTGGTGTGTAAAACTTGAAAACTTTACTATTTTATAAAACATTTATTATAATATTTATTCTCTAAAATCGATGCATCTTTTTCAAATTTATAAATAAGTCTCTTAATATTTTGAATATAATATAGCTTCATAATGATGATAGTATCCCATTAAATATATAGATTTTTCCCTCTATAGAGTTACATAATTCATGACCATTTAATCCATAATATGTTTTATTTAATTTATTAACTAAAATTTTTGTAGAAAAGTATCTTTCACATCAAAGACCAAATATTCACTACTTTGATGAAACTAAAAAATTTATAAGTTGAACATTATCATGTGAAAATGAAAATACAAAATATAAATGCGTTGAAATTTGATTATTCTTTTGTTTCATTTAATTGGAATAAGAATTATGTGAACCAATATAGAAAAAATTATTAAATTACTAAATAGGTGATGAACATTCCACACCTTAATATATGAATCAAATAAAAATGATTCAGCTTATGATTGTTCAAAACTATAATGTTTTCCTATAATGTTATGAATTATTAGATTTCAATAACCTTATAAATTATTTTTTACCAAATATACTACTATATTAATATTCATTATATATGAATTTACAATAAAATAAAACCTAACTACCTTTAGTCTATAGAATTCAATAAATTCAAAAGAAATATATAAATCTCTAACTATCACATGAGACTGAATGTCAAAGTCATATTTAGAAATAGTTAGGAATTCCAAAAATTTCAAAATGGTGGAAGAATTTAGAAAATAATCACACATTCCATACCAATATCTATCAACCATTCTCTCTTTTATAGAAATTCTGTTTGTAAAATCACTTGAGGATTTAATTTTTTTTTATTTGATGAACATGGAGAATCATACAAACCAGATATAAATAGATGAACTTCAATTCAAGGTAGAGAGATATGTCTACTAAATTCACATCAAAACATAATATATAGTGACAAACATCTCATTTAAAAAAGCTTAAAGAGTGAGAGATGGTTCGTTTTCCTTAAATCACAAAACATATATTGGAACCATCTTATTGATCCAAAACTAATAGTGTTTCAAAAAATATGTAAATATATATGAACTCCTGTCATTTTCTCAACTTTTGATATATGTTTAATTATACAATCATTTATTTTGAAGAATCACAATAGTGTGAAAATGAATTTAAATAAAATTTTTTATGGATGTTTTAAAAATCATAAAAATAATTATATGACTAGAAAAAAATTAGGACATAGTATTTATAATTTTTTACCCATAAGAAATTTATATATTTTCTTATGAATGTTTCTCTAATTATTTGAAATTGATGTAAAATATTATTTGAAAAAATATTATGGAAAAAATGTTTATCTAAAAAATTAATAATAAAGTTTGTTCAATATCATTTTCAAGTAGATTTGTTTCTAAAAAAATATTAACTAATATATTTTTCTGAATAATTTCTAATGAAATCATTGTAAAAATTATATGAATAAATTATCTGAGAAATATTTTGTTTCAAAAAATTTTCTTTTATTAAACAACAACGAAAATATTTTCTCTTCCTTTTTGAAAGAGTTATTAACTATAAGTATATAAGGTAACAACAAGTATATGAACTATCATTTTATGATGACCATCCAAATATTATATAATATATATAAATCTATAAAAAATGAGGGGGGTTTTAAAAATATAATCATGTTTTTATTGTGTTCTAATTAATTATAAAATGATATATACATTTTGGGTGTGATCTTGAAGGATTTTATGTCTTATATATATATTTTAAGATAATGGGTGAAGTGCTGTGTTTTTACAAAGCAATTGTTGAACGTTTGTTGTCTTATAAAATAGGTGTTTTGGAAAAAAATTATGCCATAATCTATGAGGTCATGTTGCATCCACAACACATGAGCACAACAAATTCCAACCACTACTTATTTAGGTTAAGTAGTGTAAATTCCTAGTGAGTGTTGTTTATTATAAGACAAAGAAACTAAATCCTCTCATAATAAATTAAAAGACATTAATTTATTTTTTCTAGCCATTTTACATCACAAATATTATCCCAAAAAAATTGATTCAAAATCATTTATAGTGGAATAAAAGATTATATGATCCATAGTTCATCTACGATAATAAAAAATTCATTTTTCTTGTTTAATAGGAGACTCAGTTACATTATCTAAAAATATTTCACAAGAAAATAGATAATAATTTAAATCTGGTTGACTCAATGTAATGTATTGTAAACTACAAATTATAATACTAAATTCCTTTTGATCAATCAGTTTCTCATATTTCTATAGATCTATTGTTTTTGAGGTTCTAATATGATTGGTTTTATATTTTTAATTATCCTATATAAAATTCTAAGTGGATATTTTATATACTTTAAGTGAGATATAAATCTTTTTTATTTTTTTTGATAAATTTAAAAACCCTTGAAAAAAGATAATTTCACCATAAAGATCATTTAAATATTATATATCATAATATCCAAAATTTAATCTGAAATAGATTTCTGAGTTGAGTAAAAGGTAATACCCATAACATATATTGGAACAATAATAGTTTAATTTAATACATTATTTTAATAAAAAAGATGAACTTTCAACTACCATATCAAAATTATTTTGTAACAAAAACCAAAATAATTCTATCATACGAGGATATTGGTGTAAATACCATATATTATTAAAGATGAAATTTATATTTCATCAAGTATTCAACACACAAAACAATGCTTAAATGACCTATGATTTATATAATTATTAAAAGATATCTATTAAATTGTTAGTTATAAAAAGAATTCACTAATTTATTTTTTATATAAATGTATAAAAGTTAGAAGCAGTATACAAATTATTGATAAATTTTGAGAAAATAATCAAACAATTTTTAATAATGTAATTGGATTATTAAAAAACAATTCATCCAAATTGAATATTATAACATTTTTTGAAAAAATATTATTCAATTATTTTAATTGATTTATAATTTTCTTAAAATTAATTTAATTTTTGAAATAATCATATCAAAATTTTATTTGGTTAAAATTTTAGGATTTTTTGGATAATATTTATTTTTTACTGAATAGTTAAAAATAACTATTTTTGTATAATAGTATTTTCATTGAAATAATTTAAATATTTTAAAAGTAAAGAATCTTTTTGATATGAATTTAAGTAACATAATTATTATTTAATTATATATAATCCAATTAAATACATTCTGATCCAATTTATAATGTAATGTAGTATATGTTTATTTTGTTTAAAACTAGTTTTTTTTAACTATTATAAAATACATAAAGATTATCCACATTAATTTATTAAAATACTAAAAATCGAGTAATTTATTAAAATAAATTTATACATTAAATACTAGTGAATATTAATTTAATTTCTTATAAATATTATTATAATTCATATAGTTAATATTTATTTGTTTTTTTGTCAAAAATAAAATTCATTAAATCATTTTTTTTCATTATGTTTTTGTGTTAAATTATAAATGAAAAAAATTTCCACTTATGTTATTGGAATTTTTAAAAATGGACTGTATATTCTGAATCATAATAATTTATAGATTTTCATAAGGTCATACTAATTTTTGAGCAAAATGAATAGTTAAAATTGTGAAAAATAATTACCACGTTTAACATAAAATTGGTTTTACTATGAGTTAAAAAAAGATAATGTTTAATATGACTTAAAAACTTCTATTAAATCTATTAGATAGAAATATTTCAGCCTTTTCCTAATATTCTTCTAGGATGGACTATTATTTGTTCCTTGTGACCAAAAAAACCATCAGTGGTATATTTAATTTTTTAACTATTATAAGGGTGCCACTAACCTCACATATAAAAGGCCACACCTCTCCTCTTCTATTCACTCCTTCAAACCAATTTGGTTTAGAAACATCCTTGATATATCACTTCCCAATATTACTAACCTAATCCTATAATCACTTTTTGGGAATAAATCCAACCTTTGAAAGAATTGGTAAATAACTAATGTGGTCACCTAAAGAAGAGGAAATGTTTTCAAATGGAGTTTTTATTTTATTTATTCCTCCATCTCATAAAATTTGTATTAAACCAATAATATATGAAAAACTCATAATATTAAATATACTGTTATTTTAGTAAGTTAATTTGAATCCCAAAATCGTTCTCCTATTCTTTTAAATGGTTTATGAAATCATCATTCATGTGTACGATGGGCCACCTCCTCACAAACTGATGTCATTCATTATTCCATTACCACATTTCATAGATGGTTATGATGATATTTCAGAAGTATCTTTATGATACATATAAGATAATTAAATCTCTATCCATATTATATCATAGATAACTTTTCACATTTCACTCTATAGGGGATTTGATAATTTCACCCATGTGTATGAAGGACTACCATCTCATGAAGTGATGTGATTTATCATTCACTGCATTATTACATTGAAGGTGATAAAGATAAATTTTATGAATATATGTGATATAACAGATGTAATTATAATATCAATGAAACATTTACAATTATGATAATATTATTTATTTCATTTTATTTCAAATTAATTTCACTCACTGAAATATGATTACATCATCCATATACGTTTATACTGTTGCCTTCACAAAGCGATTTGACTCCCTTTCCATCACCACACCACAAGGATGAAATGGATAATTTATTTAAAGAGATAATATAAAATTATGATCATTATTTAAAATTAAAATATTACTTTCCTTCTTTCCACTAGTATCATAAGAAAATAGAAACATTACACATGTGTACCCACTACCTATCGTATTCACGATTATAATGTACATAATTTTTCCAAAACATAATTATTTTTTAGTTTTAAAACTATAACTGATGTATAAATATGATAATTATTTAATTAATATTATATTAGATATAATTAATCTCTATAAAATACACAAGATTTAGAAATTTTATAATAAAACATGAATAGGAATACCCAAAAATCGACACCCGTAACAATGAAAATAATGAATGTTTATTAACTAGAGGGTGATATGATGTTATAGAAGGATTGTATATGATTTTTTGAATATTAATATGTTTTTAGTTTAATTTATGAAATTTTTTAAATATCTATAAAGGAGTTTAAATCATGTTCAACCAAAAGAAAGAGTGAGGAATGAAATTTTTCTCAACTTCACTAAATTGATCCATATTAAATTCATGTGATCCAAATTTATTATATATGGTATAAATACTTACCCTTTCACATAAAATATCAGGATTCAATAATAATTAATATTTTTTATGTTTTAATTTCAAATATTTTATATAAATAGTGTTTGAAAAAATGTTACCAGCTATTAAACAATTTCATAACTCAATTTTGATTCATTAAAATACATTACACCTTAATTGTCTTTGATATTATATTATTATTTGTCCAATGATTATTTACTCACTTTTTTATTATTACTACTTTTTTTCATGGATTTTTCGGTTATACACGTATTATATTCATTAATTAGAGCCCACATATATTTTATGATCATTGTAAGGTTTTATTTCAAAATCTTATTCTAATCAGGATTGTTTATTATTGTTTTTTAGACAAAGGAAATTATTTTACCACAGTTTATGAAACCCATATATTTTCTTGAACAATGATTACTCATTATATTTTAAATTAATATTACCATTTTCCCACTCTTTGTTACTTTAAATAATTGATAAATTTTTAATAATAAAACATAATTTCTTTTATCTTTTTTGTCAAATATATGTTTTCTGAAAAAACCATAGTTTCAATTAATGTTATTAAAATTATTTTTTAAATTTTAGAAATAATTTAATAATGAATTTTTTATCAAATTTATATTTTTTAAATTATAATTCATTGTAATATTTATATTATTTTAAACACAATTAATGTTTGGATTTTACCATAAATATGAAAGTACTATTAGTTTTTACTTTTATGGCATGAATGGAATATTTCACTCACATGGAAATTATTTTCATTGAAGATTTATTTTTAGGGATTCATGTTTACTTTTAGTGCATAGTATTTTCAAAATTCATCATGTTTTAAATCTAATTTTTCAAAATGGAAAGGTTATTTTCCTCATGAAAATATTTAATAGATATTTAACTCATTCCTTATATATATCAAAGTTTTTTTTCAATGAATTTATATTCAAAATATCTTGTGATTTTTTTTAAAAAAATGGGGATTTTAATATTTAAAATAATACCTTCCTAAAAATGTATTGAATGATATTTTAATGGAATTTCCATTCATCAATTTCATCAAATATTTTTTATAATTATATAATGGGGACATGTGGTATTAAACCATTATATTTCATTCTTTGGATGGATTAATATTTTAATTAAGAGATTATTATGGAACTTATTTCTTTTTCATGGGTTAACCATGATTCAAATAGATTTTCATGAAATCCATCTCTTTTCAATGGGTTCATAATGTTATCAATGTAATAATGTGTTTTATAAGTATTTTGATGAATCCTAATAGAATTTTAGTTTAGTTGTAGTTCATGAACATTAGGCATGATGGGTGCAGCCAGAAAACTCTCTCCAGGCCAATTATAGCTTATAAAATATGCATTCCTATATAGTTCTAGGTTATCCCAGTATAGATCATATAATGGGATCACCCAAAAAGTTCTCAAATGAATTGTGTAATTTACTTCCTCTTGATAGGAATGAAATATGGAGTTACCAAAGGATTTAACTTGTGTATTTAAATACCCTCTAATTATATCTGACACGTGTTTAACATGAATTATGATAAACAAATTTCCAAATATACCATGATATTTTTGTTATTCCTCCTAGTGGATTATAATATTTCTTATGACCATTATGGAAATGACATGAATCACAATTATTGAATTTGATAACTATTTCCATTAGTAAAGAATTATGAAATGATATCATGTTAGATAATATTAGTATTGATTGGTAAGAGTTCTTATATTATTATATAATAGACTATGATTATGACATCAATCTCTTATTCTCTTCATATACTAGCTTATATAATTCATTTCTTAATGGTTATGTTGACCATTACTGAGCATTTGAGATTGAATTTCTGACATTTCCTTTTCCTTATGTTATCTGAAATGATGGTGAATGAATTATATGGGGAATAGATCTTTATGGATAACGTGGATGACCAAATATGGAAGATGAAATAACAGTTATAGAGAGAAATAATTTCTATTCAATTCCTAGGTATGGTTATTGTAAGAGGTTTTACTATTTAAATTAAAAAATAAACCAAAAATGTCATTGATAATATAGATGACCCAAAAACACCTATTTATATTGAATGTTTTAGTTGGTGAAATTTGGGTAACCATTATCATTATCAGTGTGATAAATGTAATGTTTATGATTTCTTCGTTGGATATGGGATTGTAGGTTTGGGTTTTTTAATTGGTATAAGAGGTAAGTTTAGAAAACATTGTAGATTTGGATGTCTTCATGTGATGTTATCATAAGGGTTATTGATACCATATTATGTCTATAATATTATGTGTGTTCAAATGTTAATATTATTAAACACCCATTTTATGTTCTATAAAATGATATCTTGATGTGATTAATGACGTTTTAGGAGATTTTTTATTTGGTTAAAGTATTCATAATTAAAAAATTTAACATAAAGTGTGAATTTGAATTTTATTAGAAATAATTGTTATGGTATCAATATCATTCAGGTTTTATATAATCATAGATATTGATCAAATCATGGGAACATATTTTTATCCTAAATAAATAAATGGTATGGAAAAATAATTTGGTGACTCAGTGATTAATTCAATCTCAAAAAGAGATCACTATATTTTTGTGCTGGTAAGATGAAAGGTATGAGATTAACATTATGGTTACGAAATTTATTAATATTTAATATATTATGGTTAATTTGGATATATATTTATCTATTTATGTAATAATAATGAATAACTCTTGGGTGTTATAATTGAATTGTTGAGATTAATTCATTATTTCATTATATGAAATTTTACACATTTTGGTAAACATCATAAAATCTGATTTCTATTTTGGTTCGTTTTAATATATAATGATTTGTGGAAAAAATGATTATCCCATTTATGTTAATTTGGTATTTAGAAGATCATTTTACTACTTTTGGTTTATCTTTGATACTCGCTGTTTGGAGAAAATGTGGAGATTGTGGTCAAAATTAAAAAAAATGTGAAATTATTCCCACTAGGTAGGTATATCTCCATATTACATTAATGTTGACGGTGAACTAATTCCTTAACACTAGGAAAAAGTATCTTCAAATGAATATTCTTATATTACCATCATTTCTTGTGAAATCAATTTCCTTATTCAAACTTCTTTAGTTTATGGTATTTAGGTTCCCAACTATTATCAATAATTAAATTTCTTAAGATCTACTATCCTTATCACTCTCCATAATTAATTGGACATTATTCTTCTATAACATTTCAAAATATGCACATCCCACCTATATATCAAATTTGGAAACCTAATATGTTTTATTCTAGATGACATTCATACTTCATTTTCTCTCTTATTAAAAGGATTTTATATTATCTGTTTTTTTAAAGTGGATTTTCAAAAATGTATTTTAAAATTTCAACCATTTTATAACTGATTTGAAGTTAGATTTTTTCTAACACAATTTATTAAATTGGATATGATGTAATGCCTCTATATTTTTAATGAAAAATTTATGTTTGATAGCGTATTCAATATCCAACAATAAGCTCAAACATCCCATGATATATATAACTGTGATAAAATAGTAGTTACATTGGTGGGTATAAATAATATTTAATCTTTTATGACACAAATATATATTTATATGAACTATTCAATATAAATTTTTCATAAATTTTAAAACATAATCAATAATGTTTTAATAATGTAATTCTAGACTTCCACAATTTGTTTTCTACAAAAATTATTTTTATTACTTTTTATGAAAAAATATTATATCTATTTTTTTATATAATAAAAAATTCATTCGATAATATGGAACTAATTTTTTCAATCCATTTTTTCAAAATATTCTTTTGGTGATATTTTTGTTTTTTTCACAAAATCTTTATTTTTATGTGAATATTGAAAAATATAGATTTTTTAAAAACAAGATATTTCATAAAAATAAATTAATAATTTTAAATTAAAAATAATTTTTTAATATCAATAAAATTTAAATAATTATTATTTATTTATATTTATCCACTAAATTAATTTTTAATCAACATTATATTTTATTTTACTATATGTTTTGTTTAGATTTTAAAATTGGTCATTTGTAAGAATTTTTATAAAATGAAACATTTTCATAGATTTTGATTAATTAAAGAGACCAAAATAATTTTTTTTAATTGAAATTTATATATTATAATTAATTAAATATTAATATAATTTAAAAAAAATTATTATCATTCATTGAGATAATATCAAATCATATATTCTTTGAAAAATATAATTCATTAAAACAAACTTTGTCATTGTGTATATATGATTAATTTTAAATCTAAATTTTAGATATATATGATTTGAATTTTGAATTTTTTTCCATTTTTTAATTAAAATTATTTATATTTTATAATATGTTCAACATACTTTTTTCAAAAATGAATGATGCAAATATTAAAAATTTATTTACACATTTATGATAAAAATTGATTTAGTGAGGGTTAATCTAAAAATATAAGTATTGAAATCACCTAAAAAATTGTCTAAAATATATTTTATGTTCATATTTTTGACATTATATATTATTATAAAGAATATTCAATTTTTGGATCATTGTGAAATGATATTTTTGTTGGAATTCATTTATTTTTAAAATTAAAACTGTTTCGCTATGTTCACTTATAAATGCATTGCCCCTCTCCTCATCTATGGACATATTCAACCCCATTTTATTCTAAAAAAACTGATAAAAAATCATCCCCTCATACTATAAGACATTTTTTCATATAAATCCATCCTTGTAAGGATTTCGCAAAAACCTAATGATGTAACCCAAAGAAGAGGTAATGTTCTACAATAAGTGTTTTAATTTTATAACTTTGTCCAACTCATTAAATTAATATTAAATAATAAAAATATAATAACACAATTATATTATATATAATTAGATATTATTATTTTAATTTCATAACATTAATACTTTTTATATTATATCAAATGGGTTTCAATGTCATCATTAATGTGTGTCGAAGACTACCGCCTCTCCAACCAATGTTGTAAATTTATCATATACAACATTTCACTGTAGGGTATGATGATACATAATAATTATATATATAATATCTATATAAACTTATATCTCTATAATAATTATATCATATATTATTTTGATACATTCCATTCCATAGAAGATACAATAACACCGCTTGAGTGCATGGCGGACTACAACTTCAGGAAGCGATGTGATTCTTCTTTCAATCATGCATTACATAGTCAGTTATATGTAGAAATATGATTAATATATATGATATAGATTTTATAATTATAATATTTATGAAAAAAATTAATTGATAAAATTTTATTTCTTTCATTTTTATATCTTTTTTCACATACTAAAGGATGATAAAATACTTCGTGTACTTGTGGACTGTAACCTTCCGAAAGCAATGTGACTATATTTTCATCACCACAACACATATATTATATATAAGTATATATAAAGATTTAATATGATATATATATATATATATATATATATATATATGAAATTATTACCATTATTTAATTGAAAAATATTATTTTTCTTCTTTCCCTAATGATTATTGAGAAATAGAAATGTCACTCTTATGTCTGTAATGGCCTTCTATCTCCACGATTATAACATACATAATGATTCAAACCCATATTTATTTATTTCTAATAAAAGAAAAATTTATGAATAAATACTATAATTATTTCATTAATATTATCCTTATGTTGACAAAACTATATAATATTCCCAAGAAAAAGAAACTTCATGACGATCCATTGATGATAAAACATTTAATTAACACTGAAAACAATGATAAAAAAGAACGATAATTACTTAATTGGAAATAATATGTTTTAAAAGGTAAATATATTATATTATTAATATTAATATAGTTCTAATTATGTTAATGAATTTTAAAAAAATCTATACAAGAGTTTAATGCATGTTCAACCAAAATAATGTGTGAGGTAAGGGACTTCATGTCAATTTACCTTTATTGATACATTATCTATTTCTTAAAATCAATTTATAGTATATGGTGAAAAAAAACCCCTTAAATTTTAATATCATTTTTAATTAATAATTAATATAACATTATGATCCAAATTTTAATTTTTCATTTATGGGTATTTGGACTTAAAAGTTTCAGAGTGATTAAATCACAAATTCATTCTAATAGAGAATGTGTATTCTTTATTTTTAGTTCAAATAAATTATTTTATTATTTTCTAATAAAAATAAATAATTTCTTCCTATTATGTTTATACATGATATTTTGAAGTAATAGTATAATTTTCCTTCTTTTTTTCACACAATATAATGGGAATTCATTTTAAAAAATAAGATATCATTTTTATCATTGGTTATAATATGTTTTCTATGAAAGCCATGTTTTGATAATATGTTTTCCAAAAATCTTTTCACCTTTCTAAAATGATTTGTTAAATAATTTTTTTTGATATTTTTCCTTTTTAAAAAATTTTTCCAACAGAATATTTATGTTGTTTTAATTGTAATCCCTAATTGGATTTCATAAAATAATTGAAAGGAATCTCTGTTTAAAGAGGTATGACATGAAAAAAATATCCCGCTTCAATGATCATTATTTTATTTCACACATTAATTGTAATTTTTGGTTTTATCTTAAAATAAAATGAATTTTTCAAAATATTTATTTTTAAAAAACATAATATAAATGATATATTCTTTAATAAATTTTTTCAGTTACACTTAAAGCATCCTTTATATGTTCATATAGTTGTTTTCAATGAAATTGATTTTAAAAATAAAATTTCATTTTTGTAAATAGATGATTTTAAAAATAAAATTGTTATTTACCCAAAAATGTATTCCATTATTTTTTATGGTATTTTTTCATCAATTTCAACAGCCTTTGTCATTACATTTTCTCAATTATGTATATTTTTTATTCATAACATACTCATTATTAACTTAGATGGATTATGATGGTTTGAAAGTGATAGTTATAAAACATATTTATTTTCTATTGGTAAATTATATTTTAAATATATTTTAAAGGAACAAATTTAATTTCTACATGTCCATTAAGGTATGAAAGGAATAATGATTGGTTTTTAGTTTTATAATGAAACTGAAACTCAATGTACTTTATTTATGGTACTTGGGATTTGTATACTAAAACTGTACCATAACATTATAGCTTATATGATGGGTGTAACCAGGTGTCACTAGGTGAATAAAATATATCTCATACAATTGGTGTGCCCATATAGAGATCTAATGCATTGTGTAATGTACAAAGTCTTGAGAGTAAATAAAGTGAGAGTTTCATGATGTTTTTTCCGACAAATTTTTACAGGCTCTAGTTATTTATGAAATTAGTTTAAAATGGGTTATGAAGAAAAATTATCCAAATTTCCAATAAATATTTATCATGCATATATAGGTTTATAATGTTTCTTATGATCATGATTGATAACTCATGGTTCCTGATTATTGATTATGATGACTATGGAATTTCATAAAATAGTGTTCCATGTTATCAAGTTTTATTATCTTGGTATTAATGGGTATGAGTTCATTTAGGATTCACTCATGCACTCTGATTGTGTAATAATACAAATTTTCTCTTATTATAATCACTGATTTCATTCAACTGCAAATAATTATGGTTACCCATATTGATAATTTTATATCACCCCTATTATAATTCATTTTCCCCAGGTTATCAAGTATAATGTAGGATTAATTATGTATATATTGGTTTTAAATTGATTTTGTTTATAACCTAATGAGGAACATAAAAATTATTATAATGGAGGAGATAATCTAATGAATTATTGGGCATTTTTTATATAAGATTTTATCATTAATATTTAAAAATATAAACATAAAATGTCCTTGAAAATAAATGTGATCTTGTAATTCCATTTGATATTGAATGACTTGGATGGAGAAATTTTGTTCACCATTATCTTTATCAAATATGAGAATGAAACGTTTATGATTATGAAACCATATTTGGGATTTTGAGTTTATGGATGTTATACATAGGGATTTTTTATGTCTATAGAGATCCTTGGTATGTATAAAAAATTACATAGAATTTCTATATTTTCAAAACAAGGTGCCATTCTTCGTAAATTTCATCCAAAAATAACTATAATGAAAAGAAAAATTTGTATCTATTTTATAATGGGTAAATTTTTTGAATTATGTATACAATATATGATTATAAATAGATTAATTTCTAAAGACTTTGTAAAGAAACAGAAATTTCAAGGGAATTTTTTTTATTAAATACTTTAGAATTTTATGAGTATGCATTTTCTGACGACACCTGAATCCGAGGCACGGTGAGCCCGAAATTAAATTTTGAAGTTTTTTCTGGGTATGTTATGTAAACGTACGAGCGGGTTTTTTATCTTTTGAACCGGTGCTCGGAATTGAAATATAAGGACACTGATGAACTCGCAGTGCCGGTAATTAAAAGGACCTTTACCGCAGTTGTGTTTTATGCGGGATGAAAGTTAATTTTTTGGGATTTAGAATAAATTAAATAAAATTGTTGTACACAATTTTATTTATTTTGGGTAGTTATAAACTACAAGAGGATGCTAAGGGTGGTCCCACACCCCACATAACATACCCTGAGAGGATTTATTGTGGTGGGGCCCACACGAACCCAAACCCTTCCACCTCCCCTCAACTCCCCATTTATTCTTTGATGTTTATTTTGACAACTCCTAGTTAATGGTGGAGCCTCTCCACCTCCCTCTTCCCATCAATTATTCCAACTCATATAATTAATTTCTACATTAATTATCCAGCGCCTCTTTTGAATCTAATTGAATTGCATGTCAAATCTATTAATTGGAGAGACTTTTTATTTCTTTTGCATTGGAGAATCTGTTTTGGTGGAGGCTCTGGAGATTTAGAAGAGAGGTGTCCTTATTCGACGAAGAACACCATTCTTCAACGAAAAACATCCACAATAAGGAACGCGAAGGACTTCTTACAACGATGAATCTTCCTCAGATGCACCTCGATGTCAAGGAGTCTACGTCTTCTATGACAACGGCTCTTAATCCATACTTGACGGGACAACACCATTCTTCAGAGACGCTCGACTACCATGATGCTCTTCTTCCACGGCTCAACGATGTGGGACGTCAATTATGAGGTAGGGGGTTTGCTTCAATTTTAATTTATTTAAATTTTTCTTCATTCTTCGTTGAAACGATGTTTCATCTTCAACCATATGATACTGCCTAACGTGGAGAGTGCTGGCTGAATGAACATGGCACGATGACCCTCTATTGATCCTTATTATATTTTGGTGGCAACAGTGACAAAAGCGGTGGATGCGAATAAGGAAATGTGGCAGTCGTACGCCGGCCTCTTGGAGAGGAACCACAGTCGGCTTCTGTGGGCCACTCGGCCGAAGAAGAACCGGCCGGCTAAAGTTGTTCACGCTGACGGGAGACCGCGACACCACAAGGGGTGTCGCGCTAGGGAGAACCACAACCCGTTCTCCGTGGGCTGCTTCATCGAGTGAACCAGCAGGCTTTTCAGCCAGCCGGGTTGGAGAAAGACACTACACCCCCTAGTGATGCATGGATCGAGAGCATCATGCTCGCACTGGAAAGATTAGTTGGCTACAGCCGGCCAGATAGGATGGTTGCGCCGCTTAGCGGCGTCGGTTCCAGAAGGCGGGGAGAGAAAGGAGGAGGGGTTGCTTCACTCGGCCACCCGGGCCATGCCCCACTGGTTCGGGTTTCCACCCTACCAGGTTGGGCCATACCCCACCAGGTCGGACCTGCCAAAACCGGGTCAACCAAACCCGCCAGCCCACTGGGCATGATAGGCCGCGCCTATTTTCACTTAAGCGTGAATAACATTAAGACCGTCTCTCCGATAGACGTACCATATATGGAACTAGTACCCTCGTGACAAAGAAGTCCTTTTGTAGATACTATAATTGATTTTTAGATGACTTTGGAAAATTGATGAATTTGGAACAAGCGTAATTCCAACCGGTCCCCAGGAACAGAAAAGCTTATAACTCTCAGACCAGGTGTCTGATTGACGCACCGTCTGTCACGTTGGGTATATTTTGATAATATGGAACTTTTGGCTACATAAACTATGGACTTCGTGATATTTGATGTATCGAACCCTTTTCTCGAGAAGCGAACCCTCCCAGAATCGAGCATGTTTTGTGCGGGAACACTAGAGCTGGCTGCAATTGCGTAGACTACTATATTGGAATATTCTGAGGGTTCGACAGTGATGACTAACATACAAGAATACTCCATGGGTTCGACAATGATGACTACAATTCTTGTTTCCTGTGTGGGTCTGACAGTTTGACCTCTGTACTTGTATGTTGTGTGGGTCCAGCAGAATAGCTGGTCTTGTATCCTGTGTGGGTCCGACAGCTTGGCTGGTCTTGTATCCAGTGTGGGTTCGATAGCTTAGATGAATCCGTGACTACATCTAATCATCTCTATCTCTATTTAAAAGATGTATACATATGTGAGATGAGTCTTAATTTTGGATCATTATCATTGATGTGATTTACTTCTTTCCTCTGTGGATTGTGTTGTATTTTGGATCAAGAGTTAGAGCTGTACTATGGTTGGAAACTTAGGTATATGTATGGGCATATACCTATGTAGGAATTGTTGATACTTTGTGTTTGTATCTCTCTTCTGTGAATTATCCTTTTTGGATTCTGGGAGACCTTTGGCGGTCTCGAGATCCCTACTGTGTATCTTATACTCAGCCCTGCATGGGCATTGCCCATACTACGTTGTGTTGGTTGCAGACGACAGACAACACTGATCGAGGTAGAGACTTGTAGAGATGGATGGTACCCAGAGGTAGACATGTGTCAAGACGTACATGGAGCGGATGGACATACATGAGGTACTGAGGAGGCCATCTGTACCCACCCTTCAGGTTGGATTCCTGGAGGATGATTCAGTGATTGCTGTTTCACCTTACTGCAGTTGTTCTAGCTTTCAGTTGTACTGTACTTTCTATTGGGTCTGTATACTAGCCCATTTAGTTTTCCACACATACTTTTGTACTCAGTTTACTTAGTTCTTACTTCATTTGTGAACTCTGTTGTGTTGTTTACTTTTATAAATTCAATGTATTCCCATTTTATGGTAATTTATGCTTTTGGTGCTAGTTGCCAGCCCCTGGCCTCTGGAAGGCGGGCTTGGGGTAGTCACGACATTGGCCTCGAGGACGGGTCGTGAGAAATTGGTATTAGAAGAGTCGGTTCTACCGGAGAACATAGGACTCTGATCTATCTAACTGTGAAGCAATAGGACCCGGACCTCTGATTTCCATCTCAATGCACGAAATCACTGACCGTGTGTGTCTTTACTTTGTAAATGTTTCTTTTTGATTACAGTGTGTTAGCTCACCAGGTATATTGTCTGACCGTGGTGCAACTGTATCTTTTTAGGATGGCCCCACAAAGGCATCCATCTAGGGTTCTGAGTTATGTACGAGATGGTAGCCCACCGAGTGATGAGGCCTCAGTGCAGGACCCCATCGCAGCGGATGCATCAGTGGTACCACTACCTGCTGATCCAATGATACCACCAGCACCAGCAGCAGAGTGTGCACTCCGCCCGAGTACGTTGGACAAGTTCCATCGACAGAGCCCTCCTTGGTTCCACAGATAGACAGACCCACCGGTAGCAGATGATTGGATGGAGGCTATCATCAGAGTCTTCAGATTGGTAGGGACACCAGCCAACCTTATGGTGATCCTTGTCGTGAGTCTCATGCACACAGCGGCAGGCAGATGGTGGATCCTGATGCTCTAGGTGCATGACAAGGCATCTATACTCTGGACAGACTTAGTCAGTCTCTTCTACTTGAAGTTTGTTCCAGACACCCTTCATGTGGATCAGATTCATGAGTTACTACATCTGCAGCAGGGCAGCATGTCAGAAGCACAGTACTCAGTGAGGTTTACTGACCTCTCACACTACTTCATGAATATTGTGTGAGGCCCATTCTTTAGGTCTCTAACCTTTGAGCTGGGACTCATGTATGAGATTAGGGCTTCGACGTTTCCCCTCATCATCCCAACGCAGGAAGGAGTGCTGGAGAAAGCCCTTCTAGTAGAGAGCTTTCTCTCTGAGCAGTCACCAGTGGCGAGACCCACCATATGATGACACATTGTGGTGTCTTTGTGTAGACAGTAGTAGACGGAAGTCTTAGTTGTCTAAGAGAAATAGGCCATTAGGTGGGTGACCTCAGGATACTAGTTTGATTGTGCGGGGCAAACGAAACAGAGAAAGCCTTACGAGGAGAAGGCGGTGCTTTGCATGCGGCAAGCCGGGACACATGGATCATGACTACCCGAACTTCCATGTAGACGAGAAGTATACAGAAGAGCGACCTCCCAGGTATAGGCAGTGGTTTGACCGTGGTGGTCCACCGAGAGTGGGAAGACGAGGCAGTGGAGTTTGCCGAGCAGTGGGTGGTGGACGACATTTCGAGGCTCTAACACTACCATTACCAGGAGGTCTACACCGACCACATTGATCTTGCGGACAGAGGAAGGAACAACTTCAGAAAGTGGAGACCTACATCCACGGTGCACCATAGATGATTCGAGGTACTATCTGTGTCTACTCCCCCCATGATGTAGTACTAATAGACACAGGTGTGAGTCATTCTTTTATTGTTGTTGCCTTCTTTCAGAGATCTGAGATTCCGCCGGATCTGTTGGCTAGATCCTTACGTCTAGTGACTACTACGGGTGGAGAATCAACAATTACGCACTGGTTTCGGTAGTGTGAGCTTAATCTAGGAGGAGAGATCTTCGGCTAGGATATTCTTGTAGTGGCGTTGAGGCCTTAAGAAGTCATCTTGAGTTTGGACTGGTTTTCTATAGTCCATGCTTAGATTGACTGTATTAGGTGGAAAGTGTGGTTTGTCCGCAAGGATGGGACTAGGTTCACCTTCACCTATGAAAAGGGAGCCTTTGTAATGCAGGATGGGCTTACGCAGAGGAGAGGGCAGGTGATCACACATCAGTTGGCTAGTCTCATCCTCCGAGTGGCTGATGTGTGGAGTCCGAGTTTTCCTATTGTGGTGGATCAGTATGCGGACGATTTTCCGAACGATGTTCCAGGACTGCCTCCTCGAAAAGAGGTAGACTTCTATGTAGACCTATTCCATGGGACAACACCGATATCTACGCGAGCATATCAGAAGGCTCCTACCAAGCATCGTGAGCTGTGGATACAACTGGAGGACTTGTTGGAGAAAGGAATTTATCCGACCAAGTGTTCCACCCTAGGCTTCTCCGATTTTGATTGTCAAGAAGGTGGATTGGAGATTGTGATTGTGGGTTGACTATTATCGCCTGAATTAGGTGACCGTAAAGAACATGTTCCCACTTCCAAGGATTGATGACCTCTTCGATTAGCTCAAGGGAGCTAGATGTTTCTCAATGATAGACCTTAGGTCAGGCTATAACATGCTCAGAGTTCGAGATGAGGATGTGCAGAAGATGACCTTCAGATGTCGGTATGGCCACTACGAGTTCTTGGTTATGCCCTTTGGCATAACCAACAATCCAGAAGTGTTCATGAGTCTCATGAACAGGATCTTCCAGCCTTACCACAAATGATTTTACGTTGTCTTCATTGACGAGATTATGATTTTCTTGACTACTGTGGAGGAGCACGCCTACCACTTGTGGGTTGTACTGGATATTCTATGAGACCACCAGCTTTATGGTATGATCTCGAAGTGCTAGTTCTGGATTCGAGAGGTTCAAAAATTTGGACACGTCATCTTAGAGGTGGGGGTAGTAGTGGATCCAACAAAGATCGAGGCAGTGCTTGCCTGGGAGCCACCCAAGAGTGTGACAGAAGATCGGAGTTTCCTAGGTCTGGCTGGATACTATCAAAGGTTTATGCTAGAATTCTCTAGAGTTGCAGAACTGCTTTCAGCTTTGACGAATAAAGAAACCATTCATGTGGTCAGATAGATGCTAGAAGTGCTTCAAGAACCTGAGGTGGAGATTGACCATTGCGCCCATCTTGAGGATACCGGAAGAGGTCATTGGGTACACTGTTTATTACGACCCGTTAGGTACTGGACTCGGGTGTGTCCTGATGCTGGAGCGAGCAGTGATCATGTAACAACCCAAGATTTTATAAGAATTATTCTTTTTAATTTCATTGATGTCTTGTGTTGTACGCTACTCCAAAATTATCTTGCGCTATACACAACACCGTATTAGCTTGAAGATTAGGCAACACTAATCTTGGATCATGTTAAACACAATTTAAAATTTTTTTGATAGTAGTTATTTAATGCAACATTGAGTGTAAATATATATATATATATATATATATATATATATATATATATATATATTCAATGTATAAATTAAATATGGTTGGATTTAATTATACGCAACAACAATGGAGTCTTGCACTACACGCAACCCTGACTTGGCATTCATTACACGCAATCGTGACATTCCTCGATAGCGTGTGTTGTACGCAATACCGGGTTTCACTAAACAATGATATATTATTAAAATATTATATAAACTAACTGCTATGAATAGTAATATCCACTTTTTGAAATTTATATATATTATCTTTCAATATTGACTTCATTTTTGGACTCGGAATATCAAAATTATCCATGGGTGAATTTTTCGTATTTTTCTGAAAACATTCAATTTTTTATGAATAGTGAAAACAATGAGTTACTATTTAAAAACTGACTATTTATTTAAATAATTATTTATTTTATTTAAATTTATTTTAAGTCAAAATAGATAAAAAATAACTATTAATGTTCAATGTAATTCCTTGGAGCCAGTTTATACTAATTTTAGAGATATAAAAATTATATTGAATTTTTCACCGTCTTCTACACACCTCCTATGAGATTTTGGAAATTTGCATAAAACATAATTTTACCACTTCGTGGAGAGGAATTTCAAAAATCCGAGAGACACAGTTGATGTCAGTAAGTAAAATGTGGTTCAATGAGATAAAAATAATTTTTGGTGAATAGTAACTTTTTACTTTTATTTACCGCGGTTAATAGTAAATAGGGTAACTAAGGGTAAAAATGATATTACTATTACCCTAACACATGTCGTAATTTTAATGGATAAGTTTAATTCGACCAAAAACAAACTTTGGAATATAATATTAACATTTAGGTCAACTTGAATAAGATTAGGACATTCAATATTATTTTATTTAAAGAAGAGTTAAAAAGGTAAAATCAATGATTAAAAACTAAAACATTTTTATATAGGGTTATACATAAGATAAATTCGACTATAAATATTCATTAGAAAGATAAAAAGATTTCCTACATAATGGTAGTTTATTTATAATTTTTAGACTTTAAATAATTTCATTTATTTATGACACAACGATGATGGGGTAATTACCTTATTGAGAAAATATTAACATAATTCATGTTATAAAAGCCCAAATAAATGTAATTTACGACTTTTTATGAATTAAACTAATTTTATAGGTTAATATGACATGTTATTTTTTATTAAAATAACTTTTTTTGAACTTATAATTCTTTTATGAGTTTCACAAAAATCAATTACCAAATAGTGTCAAAATTGACATAAAATAGATTTTAAAACAAATATTACATTATTAATTTTTATTTTATTACAAAAAATCTTAGGATCAGAAAAATGAATTATATAAGGATATATATATTAATAATGAACCACTTGTGGTTATTTTCGCTTGTTATAGTATGTTTATTAACTATATAGTGTAAGAAAACAAGAAGACACAGTAAAAGGTAAATTATTTAACTTAGAGTTAAATCTAAATGATAAAGTTAAAATAGTAACCTAAACTTTTCTAAATTCTATTAGTTGAAATTATTTAGACCCATAACCACATTAGATTTGAAATAAATTAATTCATAGATATTAAAAACCGAATGTGACTTTATTATAAAATAATATTTTGAGTTTTTCCTATGGCGCCCCTTACCCCTCTTATAAAAGGGCACCTCCTCCCTCTCCTCCTCACATCCTTTTGAACCATGATGCTAGGCCAAGACCTGACCATTTCCCTTATAAACTTACCTAGAAACATTCTAGAGGTTCTTCTTCTCTTCAAATACCAATTTTAGTGCCCTAAGATGAGGTTTCAAAGAGGCGTGTCAAAGAAGAGGTAATATCTGTTACCGATTCATTCAAATTTCTTTCTTCTTCAACATCATCTTCTTTAGTTGTTTTATTATAAAGTAATAACATCAGTATCACCCATATACTGATATGTTATTATAAATATGAAACAAATCGATTTCACCTTCTATCCATCCTACAGAAAACGAAATCACCGCGCGTGCGTATGTACGGAATACTGTCTCCACGCCGTGGTGTAATATGTTTTTCCAAAACCACCTTACATGGATGGGTATAATGGTGTAGAGAATAACTATATATAGTTATTATAACATCATATTTATCATGAGATATTATATTATCTACTCCAATTAAATTCAATAATTATGGGAATGATATCATCGCTCGTGCGTACGTACGGACTACCGTCTCCATGACGCGATGTGGTTCATTCTCTATGATAACCATTCACAAATGATTATAATGTATTTATAATGAATAATAATGGTATATATAACATAATAAATCTACTGGAATTATATATATATATATATATATATGTCATCTACTTACTTCCATTCAAGTCAATAAGGAAAGGAAAACAGTGTGCATGCGTACGTACGGCCTACCGTCTCTATGAACGGTGTGTTTCATTTCATTTATCTATATTATATATATATATATAATGAATATATATGACATATAAATCACGTTTTACATTCTAGAAGTATGTAAATCATGATATATGTAATAATAATATCAAGAAAAACAAGTCTAAATGCATACGATAAATGAAACGATTTTACACAAAATGCTACATTAACATGGAACTTACAAAAGAACGGGTAATATAAAGCCATTAGTGAACCATATATGATATCATAACAATGAATATGATTCTGTAATAATACTATTACATTATTTAAATAGTTATACAAGAGGTTCGGATATATACGAAGCATATTAGACATAAGGTAAGGGATAACATTTTCCAATCTCGTTTTTATCCGAGATTGTTTATTCATAAGTATCTACTCGGGTTATATTTATCATGCCTATCCCTATTTTCTAAAAATTATTTCATTTATAATTAATGTAATTTTTACCCTTTTTTGTATTTTACTACATGTTATGTAAGGAATCTTTTTTTTTACCTTATGAGGCACTTTTTGACATTTTCAGAAAAAGTACGAGAATAATATTTTTTAAACTTATACGGCATCAAAGGATTTTACGATTTTATAAAGCCTTATTTTCATAAATCTTCCTCCAAAAATTTCATGACTATTTTCAAAAAAAATCATTTTCATTTAAAATTGCATGGCATTTTCTGAATTGAAAAAGATTTTTACTACGAAAAGAAATTTTCCTCAATAATTCATTTCAAGTGTTTTATCAAAACTATTTTCCATCTAAGATGACAATATTTCATAAGCATATGTTTCAAGTATAATGTCTCTATGATTTACATGGTTTCAATTTTCTTATTATGAAATGATATCCATTTCTTTTATATGGATTACATGATGATGGGATGATGTTTATGAAACCCATTTTATTTGTTTGGTTATTAGGAATGATGAATGTTTATTGTGTGGCACAAGTAAGAATGATTTAATTATGAGATTGGTGGGACCTATATCTCCCTCCAATGCATTGAGTAAAGATTTATATCTAATGATATAGATATGTCGGAATGGTAAGTTAATCCGGTTCAGTATTACAGGACTGGAACGAGGAGTGAACTCGATTCAGAAAGGGACATTTTCCACTAAGATGGTCTTTCCAGCAATGCCTTGGCTACTATGGAAATCATAACAAGTGCTTAATGGATTCCACAATTACATGTTTCATTCCCATTTTATTTTATCCAAATTAATGTTTCATTATGATCTATTCCTTATATACTTCCCTGATTTATGTCTTTGCTCCCGATTTTGTTGTTTAGATTTTATGGTCAAGTTTTTCCACTCAAATATTTATAGATTGTTTAATGTTCATTATTCTTAACCTTATTGAGCACTTGAGCTCACCCTTTATATGTTTTCATTTCCCCTGGATTTAAAGAAAGGTTTTAGGTAAGAAAAACAAAGGTTAAGATCTTTATGTGAGATGTTGAAGATCTATCACCATGATTAGAAGATCATGTTCCAAGTCTCCAAAGACACTAAACTATTAAGGTCCTTGAGTGTGGTTCTTGTTATGTATTAAGAATTCAGAAAAATTAATGTAATGTCCATGTATGTCAAGCTTCGGTTCTCTACAGTAGGTATCAGAGGAAAGGTTTAGTCAACCTTTGGAAACTTGGATGCGAGAACATTAGTGAGATCCCCTGAGATATTTCTAAGGTATGTCTAGGTATGTCCCAAAGGTTTAGTAATGTCCCTAAGGATACGTATTAGTATAGGTTATAGTCCAAAATTAATGTAACGATCTTAGAATTTAACCTAAGATGTTATATATTGATGGTACTCCCCCTTGATTATGATTTTTGTCTCTCACACTATTCTTTTTGAGTTTTAGAAAATTGATGGAAATAGGAAGATTCACAACAATGGAGGATATGATGGACAATGGAATGATATTCTTCATGATCAAGAAAATGATATGGGATTTGGAAGGCGAAACATAGTTATTATGCATAATCAGAAATATCATAATATGATCAATAATCTCAACTTTGGTAAGTTTACTAACTCAGATAATAAGAGAAATATGGAGTTTCATGATGATCATAGGGGAAAAAAAGTTCAATTTCCCTCATGTGAATCATGTGGTAAGAGGCATCAGGGATAATGTTTCAAAGGAACTAGAAGATTCTTTGGGTGTGGAAAACAAGGACATAAATCCAGTAAGTGTAGAGGAAAGGTTTCAGTTAACACCATGGATGAGGATAATGGTATTGCTACGACATCAACAATGGTTAAATGTTTTAAATGTGGTGTACGTGAATTATGCATCCCAATTCCCTATAGGAAGATCTAACGAAGAAACTCATCATGGTTGTATGGGTAGTATTTATGTGGATGATGATAAAGAGACTACAAATGATATATGAAATAAAAGAAGTGTTTGGGAATAAAATGACGAAGCTCAGTCAGTGGTTTAAGAAGGTAGTATAATGATTGTATGTTTATCAAGAATAATGTATGGTAGAGTGGAATAATGAAAAATATAAGGATTTTTACATGGTTGCCTTTTCATGAGTTTTGAAAGTATATGATGAATGGTAGCGGTAACCATGAAAGGTTATTCAAATATTTTTGGAAGGTAGATTATATGTGCATAATGAAAGGATATGTAGATAATGAGATGTCTGATAGTATTCATGAGCTCATGGATAATATAAGGACAAAGTGATATCATGGTTTGAGTATACAGAATTTTGAGATTTTGGTATGTGGAAAGAGTTAACTTTTGACATCATTCATTTTTTCACTAAGGTTCAATGGGTATTCATTTTTTCAAGAGAATACATGATTAAGGTATTCACATGTTTGGAATGTGGACAACAAGATATATTGAATGATATATGGGGAATAAATGATGGTATTCACATGCTTGGTTGAGGACATTTTTAGTAATCCTTTTTTTATAAGATGGGATAGAAATATTTTTGATCAGTCTAAAGGTTGGAATGGATTATGTTGGACATCAGATAGAATTTTTTAAGGCTAAAACTTTTTTCAATACTATTTCTAGAATGTTATAATAGTGTTGTTTTAGAAAAACGGACAACCCATATGATGTGTGACAACCCATTGCGTCGGACAAGGTTGCTGGAATCAAACCCACAACCGAAGTACGACAGGCCTTTATCGCCTACCAATGGCCTACAGGAAGTCTCTGGTTAGTAGAAATTAGTTTTATTTTGAAGTATAAGTCCATTTTTGGAATCATAAACCATAAACCTCACTATAGATGAACTTATGTATATTTGGTAACTTTTACTATCCTTTTGATTGAGAAAGATGGAATGACATATCATTCTATAACATGATCTGCTTAACTTCACAAATGACAAATTCAACTTCATTTATTTATGAGATGAAGTAGAAATTCTTCAAGGAACAAACAATAGTGAAACTGTAACAAAATCAAGTAAGTAATTCTTCTATTCAAAATTTTCAACTTTATGGAAAGGATATTGAAAACCCAAAATGTTGTCCTTGTACTCTTATATCTGATGAATCAAATTGTACCTTAGATCATCACAAATCTATGGCTTTGTGATTGATGGCTTTTTCATAGCCATGTTCTCTACCACTCTCCATCAGAACTTGATGGTTAGATTTATCTTCCATATCCATATTTTTACCTATGTGGAAACCAAATGATTAGTTAATATGGGTAACCGTTACGTTTCATTATTTAGTTTTTATCGTTAAGTTTTGCTATTCATTTTTATGATGTGGGTTTCTATTAAAGAAACATTCAATTAGTAAACCCATTATAACTCCGTTGAATTTCGAGGGAGAAATTTATTTTAAAGGGGGTATGTAACAACCTGAGATTTTATAAAAATTATTCTTTTTAATTTCATTGATGTCTTGTGTTGTACGCTACTCCAAAATTATCTTTGGCTATACGCAACACTGTATTAGCTTGTAGTATACGCAACACTAATCATGGATCGTGTTAAACACAATTTCAAATTTGTTTGATAGTAGTTATTTAATGCAACATTGAGGGTATATATATATATATATATTCAATGTATAAATGAAATATGGTTGGATTTAGTAATACGCAACAACAAAGGAGTCTTGAAATACACTTATCCCGGACTTGGCTTTCATTACATGCAATCGCGACCTTCCTCGATAGAGTGTGTTGTATGCAATACCGGGTTTCACTAAACAACAATATATTATTAAAATATTATATAAACTAGCCGTTAGGAATAGTAAGACCCACTTTTGAAATCTTATATATTTTATCATTCAAAATGGACTTCCTTTTTGGACTCAGAATATAAAAATTATCTAGGGTGAATTTTTTGTATTTTTCTAAAAACTTTCAATTTTTGATGAATAGTGAAAACACCGAGTTACTATTTAAAAACCGATTTTTTATTTAAATAATTATTTATTTTATTTAAATTTATCTTAAGTCAAAATAGATACAAAATATCTATATAAGTTCAATGTAATTCATTGGAGTCAGTTTATACTAATTTTAGAGATATAAAGATTATATAGAATCTTTCACCGTCTTTTACCCACCTCCTAGGACATTTTGCAAATTTACATAAAACATAATTTTACCGCTTCTTTGAGTATAATTTAAAAAATATGAGAGACACAGTTGATGTCAATAAGTTAAATGTGGTTCAATGAGATAAAAATAATTTTTGGTGAATAGTAACTTTTTACTTTTATTTACCGCGGTTAATAGTAAATAGGGTAACTAAGGGTAAAAATGATATTACTATAACCCTAACACATGTCCTAATTTTATTGTATAAATTTAATTCGACCAAAAACAACCTTAGAAATATAATATTATCATTTAGGTCCACATGGATTAGATTAGGACATTTAATATTATTTTATTTAAAGAAGAGTTAAAAGAGTTAAAATCAATGTTTAATAACTAAATCATTTTTAATATAGGGTTATACGTGATATATATTCAACTATAAATATTCATTAGAAAGATAAATATATTTCCTACATAATGGTATTTTATTTATAATTTTTAGACTTTAAATAATTTCATTTATTTATGACACAATGATTATGCAGTAATTACCTTATTTAGAAAATATTAACATAATTGATGTTAAAAAATCCCAAATAAATGTAATTTAAGACTTTTTAAGAATTAAACTAATTTTATAGGTTAATATGACATGTTATTATTGATTTAATTAAATTTTTTCGAATTTATAATTCTGTTATGATTTTCACAAAAATCAATTACCAAATAGAGTCAAAATTGACATAAAATAGTTTTTAAAAAATATATTATATTATTAATTGTTATTTTGTTCCTAAAAATCCAAGGTTTGGCCAAATGATGTAGATAAGGATATATATATATATATATATATATATATATATATATTAATAATGAACCACTTGGGGTTCTTTTTTCTTGTTATAGTAAGTTCATTAACCATTTAGGGTAACAAAACCAGAAGACACGGTACAAGTTAAATTATTTAACTTAGAGTTAAATCTAAATGATAAGGTTACAATAGTAACCTAAACATGTCTAAAATCAATTGTTTGAGAGGATTTCGACCCATACCGACCTTATCTTCGAAATAAATCCATTTGGAGCTATTAAAAACCGAATGTGACTTTATTATAAAATAATATTTTGAGTTTTTTCTAAGGTGCCCCTCACCCTCTTATAAAAGGGCACCTCCTCCCTCTCCTCCTCACATCCTTTTGAGCCTTGAATCTCGGCCATGCTCTACTCATTTCTCATATAAACTTCCCTAGAAACATACTAGAGGTTCTGGTCTTCTTAAAAGACGAATTTTAGTGCCCTAAGATGAGGTTTCAAAGAGGCGTGTCAAAGAAGAGGTAATATCTGTTACCGATTCTTTCATGTTTCTTTCTTCTTAAACTTCTTCTTATTTAGTTGTTTCATTATAAAGTAATAACATAAGTATCACCCATATACTTATTTGTTATTATAAATATTAAACAACCCTATTTTACCTTCTATCCATCCTACGGAAAATGAAATCACCGCGTGTGCGTACGTACGGAATACCGTCTCCACGCCGTGGTGTAATCTGTTTTTCCAACATCACCTTACATGGATGGGTATAATGGTGTAAAGAATAACTATATATAGTTATTATAAAATCATAATGATTCTGATATATTATATTATCCACTCCAATTCAATTCAATAATTATGGGAATGATATCATCGCTCTTGCGTACGTACGGACTACCGTCTCCACGACGCGATGTGATTCATTCTCCATGATAACCATTCAAGAATGATTATAATGTATGTATAATGAATAATAATGATATATATAACATAATAATGATACCGGACTTATGTATATATATATATGTCATCTACTTAATTCCATTCAAGTCAATAAGGAAAGGAAAACAGCGTTCATGCGTACGTACTGCCTACCGTCTCCATGAACGGTGTGTTTCATTTCATTTATCTATCTATTATATATATATATATATATATTGAATATATATGACATAAAAATCATTTTTTACATTCTTGAAGTATGTAAATCATGATATATGTAATAATAATATCAATAACAACAAGTCTAAATGCATACGATAAATGAAATGATTTTACCCAAAATGTTACTTTAACATGGAATTTACAAAAGATCGGATAATATAAAGTCATAAGTGAACCATATATGATATCATAACAATGAATATGATTCTGTAATAAGTCAATGATATTATTTAAATCATTATACTAGAGGTTCGGATACATACGGAGCATATCAGACATAACATAAGGGATAACTTTTCCAATCTCATTTTTATCTGAGTTTGTTTATTTGTATGTATTTACTGGGGTTATATTTATCGTTCGTGTCCCTATTTTCTAAAAATGATTTCATGTACGTTTAAAGCCCTTTTTACCCATTTTTTTCTTTTACTACATGGTATGTAAGTAATCTTTCATTGTTTACCTTACGAGGTACTTTTTGACTTTTCCGGAAAAAGTACGAGAAGAATATTTTTTAACTTATATGGCATGAAAGGATTTTAAGGTTTTATAAAGCCTTATTTTCATAAATCTTCCTCTAAAAGATTACATGACTATTATCAAAAAAATATTTTTCATTTAAAATTTCATGGCATTTTTTGATAAGAAAATGTTTTTTGCAAAGAAAAGAAATTTTCCACAAGAATTCATTTCAATTGTTTTATCAAAACAGTTTTCCATCTAAGATGACAATATTTCATAAGTGTATGTTTCAAGTATAAGGTCTCTATGATTTACATGGTTTAAATTTTCTTATTATGAAATGATATTCATTTATTTTATATGGATTATGTGATGATGGGATGATGTTTATGGAACCCATTTTATTTGTTGGGTTATTATGAATGATGAATGTTGATTTTGAGGCACAATTAAGAATGATTTCATTGTGAAGTGGGTGGGACCTATATCTCCCTCCAATGCATTGGGTAAAGATTTATATCTCATGAGATAGACATGGCTGGAACAGTAAGTTAATCCAATTCATTATTATAGGACTAGAATGAAGAGTGAACTCGATTCAGAAAGGGACTTTGTCCACTTAGATGGTCTTGGCAGCAATGTCTTGGCTACTATAGAAATCATAACAAGTGATTAATGGATGCCACAATTACATGTTTTATTCCCATGTTATTTTATCAGGATTAATGGTTCATTATGATCTATTTCTTATATAATTCCCTGATTTATGTTTTTGCTCAAGATTTTGATGTTTAGATTTAAGTTCAAGTTTTTTCACAAAAATATTTATGGATTGTTTTATGTTCTCTATTCTTACCATTACTGGGCATTTGATCTCACCCTTTATATGTTTTCTTTTCCCCATGATTTAATGAATGGTTTTAGGTAAGAAAACAAAATGGTGAGATCTTTATGGAGATGTTGAAGATCATTCACAATGATTAGAAGATCATGTTCGGAGTTTCCAAAGACACTAAACTATTACATTCCTTGAGTGTTGGTTCTTGTTATGTATTAAGTATTCCGAAAATTTAATGTAATGTCCATGTATGTCAGGTTTAAGGTCTCTACAGTTGGTATCAGAGGAAGGGTTTAGTCAACCTTTGGAAACATGGATGCGAGAACTTTAGTGAGATCACATGAGATATTTCTAAGGTATGTCTAGGTATGTCCCTGAGGTTTAGTAATGTCCCTAAGTTTATGTATTAGTATAGGTTATATTCTTAGAATTATGGTAACCATATTAGAATTTATCCTAAGATGTTATATATTGAAGATACTCCCACTTGATTATGATTTTCGTCTCTCCCACTATTATTTTTGGGTTTTAGAAAATGGCTGGAAATATTAAGATTCACGATAATGGAGGATATGATGTACAATGGAATGATATTCTTCATGATCAAGAAAATGAAATGGGATTTGGAAGGAAAAACATCGTTATTATGCCTAATTAGAAATCTCATAATATGATCAATAATCTCAACTTTGGTAAGTTTTTCCGACTCAGATAATAAGAGAAAGATGGAGTTTCATGATGGTCATAGAGGAAAGAAAGTTCAATTTCCCTCATTTAAATCATGTGGTAAGAGGAATCAGGGAGATTGTTTCAAAGGAACTGGAAGATGCTTTGGGTGTTGAAATCAAGGACATAAATCCAGTAAGTGCAGAGGAAAAGATTCAGTTAACACCATGGATGAGGATAATGGTATTGCTACGACATCAAAAATGGTTAAATGTTTTAAATGTGGAATGTATGGGCATTATGAAAACCAATGCCCTATAAGAAGATCTCATGAAGAGAATCAGCAAGGTTGTATGGGTATTATTTATTTGGATGATGATAAAGAGACTACAAATGATATATGAAATGAAAGAAGTGTTGAGTAATAAAATGACGAAGCTCAGTCAGTGGTTTAAGAAGTTAGTGTAATGATTGTATGTTTATCAAGAATAATGTATGGTACTATAGAATAATGAAAAATCTAATGATTGTTACACGGTTGCCTTTTCTTGAGTTTTGAAAGTATATGATGAATGATAGAGGTAACCATGAAAGGTTATTCAAATATTTTTGGAAGGTAGATTATACGTGCATAATGAAAGGATAAAGAGATAATGATATGTTTGATAGTATTCATGAGCTCATGACTGATATAAGGACATTGTGATATCAGGGATTGAGTATATAGAATTTTGGGATTTTGGTATGTGGAAAGAGTTAACTTTTGACAGCATTCATGTTTTCACTATGGTTCAATGGGTATTCATTTTTTCAAGAGAATACATGGTTAAGGTATTCACATGTTTGGAATGCGACAAACAAGATATATTGTATGATATATGGGGAATAAATGATGGTATTCACATGCTTGATTGATGACATATCTAGTAATCGTTTGTTTATAAGATTGAATAGAAATATTTTCGATAAGCCTTAAGATTGGAATGTATTATGTTGCACATCAGATAGAATTATTTAAGGCTAGAACATTTTTCCATACTATTTTCGGAATGTTATAATAGTGTTGTTTTAGAAAAAGGGACAACCCGTAGGACTTGTGACAACCCATAGCGACGAACAAGGTTGTAGGAATCTAACCCACAATCGAAGTGCAACAGACCTTTATCGCCTACCACTAGCCTACAGTAAGTCCCTAGTTAGTAGAAATTAGTTTTATTTTGAAGTAGCAGTCCATTTTTGGAATCATATACGATTAACCTCACCATAGATGAACTTATGTATATTTGGTAACTTTTACTAACCTTTTGATTAAGACATATGGAATGACCCATCATTCTATCACATGGTCTGCTTACACGTCACAAATGACAAATTCAACTTCATTTCTTTAAGGGATGAAGTGGAAATTTTTCAAGGCACAAACAACAGTGAAACTGTAACTTAATCAAGTAAGTATTTATTCTATCCAAAATTTTCAACTTTAGGGAAAGGATATTGAAAACCCAAAATGTTGTCCTAGTACTCTTATATCTGATTAATCAGATTGTACCTTAGATCATCACAAATCTATGGCTTTGGGATTGTTTTCTTTTTCATAGCCATGTTCTCTACCACTCTCCATCAGATAATGATGGTTAGATTTCTCTTCCATATCCATATTTTAACCTATGTGGAAACCCAATGATTAGTTAATATGGGTAACTGTTAAATTTCATTCTTTAGTTTTTAATGTTAAGTTTTGCTATTCGTTTTTACGATGTGGGTTTATATTAATGAAACGTTCAATTAGTAAACAATTTATAACCTTGATGAATTCCAATGGTGAAATTCATTTTAAGGGGGGTAGAATGTAACATCCCGAGATTTTATAAGAATTATTATTTTTAATTTCAATGATGTCTTGTGTTGTATGCTACTCCAAAATTATCTTGGGCTATACGCAACACCTTATTAGCTTGCAGTATACGCAACACTAATCTTGCATCGTGTTAAACACAATTTTTAGTTTGTTTGACAGTAGTTATTTAATGCAACATTGAGTGTGCATATATATATATATATTAAATGTATAAATGAAATATGGTTGGATTTAGTTATACAAAACAACATAGGAGTCTTGCACTACACGCAACCCCGACATGGCTTTCATTACAAGCAATTGTGACCTTCCTCGATAGCGTGAGTTGTACGCAATACCAGGTTTCACTAAACAACGATATATTATTAAAATATTATATAAACTAGCCGTTATGAATAGTAATATCCACTTTTTGAAATCTTAAATATTTTATCATTCAATATGGACTTTATTTTAAGACTCGGAATATCGAAATTAGCCAATGGTGAATTTTCTGTATTTTTCTGAAAACATTCAATTTTAGATGAATAGTGAGAACACTGAGTTACTATTTAAAAACCGACTTTTTATTTTAATAATTATTAATTTTATTTAAATTTGTTTTAAGTCAAAACAGATACAAAATATCTATATATGTTCAATGTAATTCATTGGAGTCAGTTTATACTAATTTTAGAGATATAAAAATTATATTGAATTTTTCACCGTCTTTTACCCACCTCCTAGGAGATTTTGCAAATTTACATAAAACATAATTTTATCACTTCATTGAGTGGAATTTCAAAAATACGAGAGACACAGTTGATATCAGCAAGTAAAATTTGGTTCAATGAGATAAAAATAATTCTTGAGGAATATTAACTTTTTACTTTTATTTACCGTGGTTTATAGTAAATAGTGTAACTAAGGGTAAAAATGATATTACTATTACCCTGAAACATGTCTTAATTTTATTGGATAAGTGTAATTAGACCAAAAACAACCTTAGGAATATAATATTATCATTTAGGTCCACGTGGATTAGATTTGGACATTTAATATTATTTTATTTAAAGAAGAGTTAAAAGAGTTAAAATCAATGTTTAATAACTAAAACATTTTTAATAGAGGGTTATACATAAGATAAATTCACCTATAAATATTCATTAGAAAGATAAAATGTTTTTAGACATAATGGTATCTTATTTATAATTTTTTTACTTTATATATGTGAACTTATTTATAACACAATAATGATGCGGTAATTACCTTATTGAGAAAATATTAACATAATTGATGTTATAAAAGCCCAAATAAATGTAATTTAAGACTTTTTCTGAATTAAACTAATTTTATAGGCTAATATAACATGTTATTATTGATTTAATTAATGTTTTTTGAAATTATCATTCTGTTATGATTTTTACAAAAATCAATTACCAAATAGTGTCAAAATTGACATAAAATAGTTTTTAAAACTAATATTATATTATTAATTTTTATTTTATTCCTAAAAATCTATGGTTTGGAAAAATGAAATTAATAAGGATATATATATACTAATAATGAACCACTTGTGGTTCTTTTTGCTTGTAATATTAAGTTTATTAACCATATAGGGTATGAAAACAAGAAGACACTGTAAAAGTTAAATTTTTTAACATAGAGTTAAATCTAAATGATAAGGTTAAAATAGTAATCTAAACTTGTCTAAATTATATTGTTTGAGAGGATTTCGACCAATACCCACCTTTGATTTGAAATTAATCAATTTGGAGCTATTAAAAACCGAATGTGACTGTATTATAAAATAATATTTTGTGTTTTTCATAAGGTTCCCCTCACCCCTCTTATAAAAGGGCACCTCCTCCCTCTCTTCCTCAGATTTTTTTGAGACTTGAAGCTCAGACAAGCCCTGCCCATTTCCATTATAAACTTCTCTAGAAACATAATAGAGGTTCTGGTCTTCCTCGAAGACAAATTTTAGTGCCTTAAGATGATGTTTCAAAGAGGCGTGTCAAAGAAGAGGTAATATCTGTTACCGATTCTTTCAAGTTTCTTTCTTCTCCAACATCATCTTATTTTATTGTTTCATTATAAAGTTATAATATAAGTATCTCCCATATACTGATATGTTATTATAAATATGAAACAACCCTATCTCACCTTCTATCCATCCTACGGAAGAAGAAATCACCGCGCGTGCGTACGTACGGAATAACGCCTCCACGCCGTGGGGTAATCTGTTTTTCCAACACCACCTTACATGGATCGGTATAATGGTGTAAATAATAACTATATATAGTTATTATAACATAATAATAATTCAGAGATATTTTATTATCCACTCCAATTCAAGTCAATAATTACGGGAATGATATCATCGCTCGTGGGTACGTACGGACTACCGTCTCCACGACGCGATTTGATTCATTCTCCATGATAACCATTCAAGAATGATTATATTGTATGTATAATGAATAATAATTGTATATATAACATAATAATTTTACTGGAAGTATTTATATATAGATATATGTGTCATCTACTTACTTTCATTCAAGTCAATAAGGAAAGGAAAACATCGTTCATGTGTACGTACGACCTACCGTCTCCATGAATGGTGTGCTTCATTTCATTTATCCATCTATTATATATATAAATATATATATATTGAATATATATGACATATAAATCATGTTTCACATTATGGAAGTATGTAAATAATGACATATGTAATAATAATATAAAGAACAACATGTCTAAATGCATGCGATAAATGAAACGATTTTACCCAAAACGCCACTTTAACATGGAATTTACAAAAGAATGGGTAATATAAAGTCATAAGTGAACCATATATGATATCATAACAATGAATATAATTCTGTAATAAGTCTATGAAATTATTTAAATCATTATACAGGAGGTTCAGATACATACGAAGCATATCGGACATAAGGTAAGGGATAACTTTTCCAATCTCATTTTTATCTGAGATTGTGTATTCGTATGTATTTACATGGGTTATATTTATCGTTCATGTCCCTATTTTCTAAAAATTATTTCTTGCATGTTTAAAGTCCTTTATACCCATTTTTTTCTTTTACTACATGGTATGTAAGGAATCTTTCTTTGTTTACCTTACGATGTACTTTTTGACTTTTCCGGCAAAAGTACGAGAGAAATATTTTTTTAACTTATATGGCATGAAAGGATTTTACGGTTTCATAAATCTTTATTTTAATAAAGCTTCCTCCAAAATATATCGTGACTATTTTCTAAAAAATCTTTTTCTTTTAAAATTTCATGGAATTTTGTGAAAAGAGAATGATTTTTACAAAGAAAAGAAATTTTCCCCAAGAATTCATTTCAAGTGTTTTATCAAAACAATTTTCCATTTAAGATGACAATATTTCATAAGTGTATGTTTCAAGTATAATGTCTCTATTATTTAAATGGATTCACTTTTCTTATTATGAAATGATATCCATTTCTTTTATATGGATTTTGTGATGATGGGATGATGTTTATGAAACCTATTTTATTTGTTGGGTTATTATGAATGATGAATGTTTATTTTGTGGCACAAGTAAGAATGATTTCATTATGAGATGGGTGGGACCTATATATCCCTCCAATGCATTGGGTAAGGATTTATATCTCATGAGATAGACATGGATGGAACAGTAAGTTAATCTGGTTTAGTATTTCAGGACTCGAACGAGGAGTGAACTCGATTCAGAATGGGACTTTGTCCACTAAGATGGTCTTGGCCGCAATGCCTTGGATACTATGGAAATCATAACAAGTTCTTAATTAATTCCTAAATTACATGTTTTATTCCCATGTTATTTTATTAGGATTAATGATTCATTATGATCTATTCCTTATATACATCCCTGATTTATGTCTTTGATCAAGATTTTGATGTTTAGATTTTATGTTCATGTTTTTACACTAAAATATTTATTGATTGTTTTATGTTCTCTATTGATACCCTTACTGACCATTTGAGATCACCCTTTATATGTTTTCTTTTTACCTGGATTTGAAGAATGGTTTTAGGTTAGAAAACCAAAGGGGAAGATCTTTATTGGAGATGTTGATGATTTATCACCATGATTAGAAGATCATGTTTCGAGTTTACAAAGACACTAAACTATTATAGTCCTTGAGTGTTGTTTCTTGTTATGTATTAAGTATTCTAAAAAATTAATTTAATGTCCATGTATGTCAAGATTATGGTCTCTACAGTTCGTATCAGAGGAAAGTTTTAGTCAACCATTGGAAACTTGGTTGAGAGAACTTTAAGGAGATCCCTTGAGATATTTATAAGGTATGTCTAAGAATGTCCCTAAGGTTTAGTAAAGTCCCTAAGGTTACGCATTAGTATAGGTTATAGACCTAGAATTATTGTAACGATCATATAATTTAACCTAAGATGTTATATATTGAAGTTACTCCCCCTTGATTATGATTTTTGTCTCTCACACTATTCTTTTTGGGTTTTAGAAAATGGCTAGAAATAGGAAGATTCATGATAATGGAGGAAATGATGGACAATGGAATTATATTATTCATGATCTAGAAAATGAAATGGGATTTGGAAGGTGAAACATCGTTATTATTCCTAATCAGCAATCTCATAATATGATCAATAATTTCAACTTTGGTAAGTTTCCCGACTCAGATAATAAGAGAAAGATGGAGTGTCATGATGATCATAAAGGAAAGAAAGTTCAATTTCACTCATGTAAATCATGTGGTAAGAGGCATGAGGGAGAATGTTTCCAAGGAACTGGAAGATGCTTTGGGTGTGGAAAACAAGGACATAAAGCCAGTAAGTGCAGATGAAAAATTTCAGTTAACACCATTGATGAGGATAATGGTATTACTATGACATCAACAATGGTTAAATGTTTTAAATGTGTAATGTACGGGCATTATGCAAACCAATGCCCTATAGGAAGATCTCATGAAGAGAATCAGCATGGTTTATGGGTAGTATTTATGTAGATGATGATAAATAGACTACAAATGATATATGAAATGAAAGAAATGCTGAGGAATAAAATGACGAAGCTCAGTCAGTGGTTTAAGAAGGTAGTTTTATAATTGTACGTTTATCAAGAATAATGTATGGTACTATGGAATATTGAAAAATCTAAGGATTGTTACTCGGTTTCCTTTGCTTGAGTTTTGAAAGTATATGATGAATGGTAGCAGTAACCATGAAAGGTTATTCAAATATTTTTGGAAGGTAGATTATATGTGCATAATGAATGGATAAGGAGATAATGAGATGATTTATAGTATTCATTAGCTCATGACTGAAATAAGTACAAAGTGATATCATGGTTTGAGTATATAGAATTTTGGGATTTTGGTATGTGGAAAGAGTTAACTTTTGACAGTATTCATGTTTTCACTAAGGTTCAATGGGTATTAATTTTTTCAAGAGAATACATGATTAAGGTATTCACATGTTTGGAATGTGACCAACAAGATATATGTATGATATATGGGGAATAAATGATGGTATTCACATGCTTCGTTGATGACATATCTTGTAATCATTTTTTGATAAAATTGAATTGAAATATTTTCGATAAGCCTAAAGGTTGGAATGGATTATGTTGGAAATCAGATAGAATTGTTTAAGGCTAGAACTTTTTTTATTACTATTTCAGGAATGTTATAATAGGGTTGTTTTAGAAAAAGGGAAACCCCATAGGATGTGTGGCAACCCATCGAATCGGACAAGGTTTCGGGAATCGAACCCACAAACGAAGTGCGACAGACCTTTATCACCTACCAGTGGCCTACAGGAAGTCTCTGGTTAGTAAAAATTTGTTTTATTTTGAAGTATAAGTCAATTTTTGGAATCATATACGACTAACCTCACCATATATGAACTTATGTATATTTGGTAACTTTTACTATCCTTTTTATTGAGACAGATGGAATGACCCATCATTCTATCACATGATCTACTTACACATCACAAATGAAAAATTCAACTTCATTTCATTAAAAGATGATGTGGAAATTGTTCAAGGCACAAACAACAGTGAAACTGTAAAAAAAATAAAGTAAGTATTTCTTCTATAAAAAATTTTCATCTTTAGGGAAAGGATATTGAAACCCCAAAATTGTTTCCTAGTACTCTTATATATGATGAATCAGATTGTATCTTAGATCATCACAAATCTATGGCTTTGTGATTTGTGGATTTTTTATAGCCATGTTCTCTACCACTCTCCATTAGAACATGATGGATAGATTTCTCTTCCATATCCATATTTTCACCTATGTGGAAACCCAATGATTAGTTAATATGGGTAACAATTATGTTTCATTCTTTAGTTTTTAAAGTTAAGTTTTGATATTCCTTTTTAAGATGTGGGTTTATTTTAAAGAAACTTTCAAGTAGTAAACCATTTATAACCCCGACGAATTTTGAGGGAGAAATTAATTTTAAGGGGCGTAGAATGTAACAACCAAGGATTTTATAAGAATTATTCTTTTTAATTTCATTGATGTCTTGTGTTGTACGCTACACCAAAATTATCTTGCGCTATACGCAACACAGTATTAGATTGCAGTATATGCACCACTAATCTTGGATCGTGTTAAAAACAATTTCAAATTTGTTTGATAGTAGTTATTTAATGCAACATTGAGTGTATATATATATATATATATATTCAATGTATAAATGAAATATGTTTGGATTTAGTGATACACTACAACAAAGGAGTCTTGCACTACACACAACCATGACTTGGCTTTCATTACACGCAATCGTGACCTTCCTCGATAGCATGTGTTGTATGCAATACCGGGTTTCACTAAACAACGATATATTATTAAAATATTATATAAACTCGCTGTTATGAATAGTAATTTACAATTTTTGAAATCTTATATATTTTATCTTTCAAAATGGACTTCATTTTTGGACTCATAATATCAAAATTAGCCTAGTGTGAATATTTGGTATTTTTATGAAAACTTTTAATTTTTTATGAATAGTGAAAACACTGAGTTACTATTTAAAAACTAACTTTTTATTTAAATAATTATTTATTTTATATAAATTTATTTTAAGTAAAAATAGATACAAAATAACTATATAAGTTCAATGTAATTCATTGGAGTCATTTTAAACTAATTTTAGAGATATAAAAATTATAATGAATTTTTCACCGTCTTTTACCCACCTCCTAGGAGATTTTTCAAATTTACATAAAAATTAATTTTACCGCTTCTTCGAGTGGAATTTCAAAAATCTGAGACACACAGTTGATGTCAGTATGTAAAATGTGTTTCATTGAGATAAAAAATAATTTTTGGTGAATAGTAACTTTTTACTTTAATTTACCGCGATTAATTGTAAATAGGGTAACTAAGGGTAAAAATGATATTACTATTACCCTAACACATGTCCTAATTTTATTGGATAAGTGTAATTCGACCAAAATCAACCTTATGGATTTAATATTATCATTTAGGTCCACATGGATTCGATTAGGACATTAAATATTATTTTATTTAAAGAAGAGTTAAAAGAGTTAAAATCAATGTTTAATAACTAAAACATTTTTAATATAGGGTTATACATAATATAAATTCGACTATTAATATTAATTAGAAAGCTAATGATATTTCCTACATAATGGTATTTTATTTATAATTTTTATACTTTGAATAATTTAATTTATTTATGACACAACGATGATGCGGTAATTACCTTAATGAGAAAATATTAACATAATTGATGTTATAAAAGCCCAAATAAATAAAATTTAAGACATTTTATGAATTAAACTAATTTTATAGGATTATATGAAATGTTATTATTGATTTAATTAACTTTGTTCGAACTTATCATTCTATTATGATTTTCACAATAATCAATTACCAAATAGTGTCAAATTGACATAAAAAAGTTTTTAAAACAAATATTATATTGTAAATTGTTATTTTATTCCTAAAAATCTAAGGTTTAGCCAAATGACTTAGATAAAGATATATATATATATTAATAATGAACCACTTGGGGTTCTTTTGGCTTGTTATAATAAGTATATTAACCATATAGTGTAATAAAACAAGAAGACACGGTAAAAGTTAAATTATTTAACATAGAGTTAAATCTAAACGATAAGGTTAAAATAGTAACCTAAACTTGAATAAATTCTATAGTTTTAAAGGATTTCGACCCATACCCACCTCAGCTTCTAAATAAATCAATTTTGAGCTATTAAAAACCGAATGTGACTTTATTATAAAATAATTGTTTCAATTTTTCTTAAGATGTCTTTCACCCCTCTTATAAAAGTGCACCTCCTCCCTCTCCTCCTCACATACTTTTGAACCTTGAAGCATGGCCAATCCCTGCCCATTTTCCTTATCAACTACCCTAGAAACATACTAGAGGTTCTGGTCTTCTTCAAAGACCAATTTTAGTGCCCTAAGATGAGGTTTCAAAGAGTCGTGTCAAAGAAGAGGTTATATCTGTTACCGATTCTTTGAAGTTTCTTTCTTCTTCAACTTCTTCTTTAGTTGTCTCATTATAAAGTAATAACATCAGTATCACCCATATAATGATATGTTATTATATATATGAAAAAACCCTATTTCACCTTCTATCCATCCTACGGAAAACAAAATCATCGTGCGTGAGTACGTACGGAATACCGTCTCCACGCCGTGGTGTAATCTATTTTTCCAACACCACCTTACATGGATGGGTATAATGGTGTAAAGAATAACTATATAGTAATTATAACATCATACTGATTCTGAGATATTATATTATCCACTCCAATTCAATTCAATAATTATTCGAATGATATCATCGCTCGTGTGTATGTACGGACTACCGTCTCCACGACGTGATGTGATTCATTCTCTATGATAACCATTCAAGAATGATTATAATGTATGTATAATGACTAATAATGGTATATATAACTTAATATTTCTAATGGACTTATGTATATATATATATATATATATCATCTACTTACTTCCATTCAAGTCAATAAAGAAAGGAAAACAGCGTTCATGCGTACGTACGGCCTACCGTCTCCATGAACGGTGTGTTTCATTTCATTTATCTATCTATTATATATATATATATATTGAATATATATGACATATAAATCATGTTTTACATTCTGGAAGTATGTAAATCTTGATATATGTAATAATAATATAATGAACAACAAGTCTAAATGCATACAATAAATGAAACGATTTTACCCAAAACGCTACTTTAACATGGAATTTACAAAAGAACCGGTAATATAAAGTCATAAGTGAACCATAGATGATATCATAAAAATGAATATGATTCATTAATAAGTCAATGACACTATTTAAATAATTATACCGGATGTTTGGATACATATGAATCATATCAGACATAATGTAAGGGATAACTTTTCCAATCTCGTTTTTATCCGAGATTGTTTATTCGTAAGTATTTATTGGGGTTATATTTATCGTTCATGTCCATATTTTCTAAAAATGATTTCATGTATTTTTAAAGTCATTTTTACCCATTTTTTTCTTTTACTACATGGTATGTAAGGAATCTTTCTTTGTTTACCTTACGAGTTTCTTTTTTACTTTTCTAGCAAAAGTACGAGAAGAATATTTTTTAACTTATACGGCATGAAAGGATTTTACGGTTTTATAAAGACTTATTTTAAAAAAGCTTCCTCCAAAATATTTCATGAATATTTTCAATAAAATAATTTTCTTTTAAAATTTCAAGGCATTTTTTGAAAAGAAAATGATTTTTACAAAGAAATGAAATTTTTCTCAAGAATTCATTTCATGTGTTTTATCAAAACAATTTTCCATCTAAGATGACAATATTTCATAAGTGTTTGTTTCAAGTATAATGTCTCTATGATTTACATGGGTTCAATTTTCTTATTATGAAATGATATCCATTTCTTTTATAAGAATTATGTGATGATGGGATGATGTTTATGATACCCATATTATTTTTTGGTTATTAGGAATGATGAATGTTTATTTTGTGGCACAAGTAAGAATGATTTCATTATGATATGGGTGGGACCTATATCTACCTCCAATGCATTGGGTAAAGATTTATATCTCATGAGATAGACATGGCTGGAATGGTAAGTTAATCTGGTTCAGTATTACAGGACTGGAACAAGGAGTGAACTCGATTCAAAAAGAGACTTTTTCCACTAAGATGGTCTTGGCAGAAATGCCTTGGCTACTATGGAAATCATAACAAGTGCTAAATTGATGCCACAATTACATGTTTTATTCCCATGTTATTTTATCAGGATTAATGTTTCATTATGATCTATTCCTTATACACTTCTCTGATTTATGTCTTTGCTCATGATTTTGATGTTTAGATTTTATGTTCAAGTTTCTGCAGTCAAATATTTATGGATTGTTTTATGTTCTCTATTCTTACCCTTACAGAGTATTTGATCTCACCCTTTATATATTTTCTTTTCCCCAGGATTTAAAGAAAGGTTTTTGGTAACAAAACCAAAGGGGAAGATCTTTATTGGAGATTTTGAAGATCTTTCACCATGATTAGAAGATCATGTTCTGAGTTTCCAAAGACACTAAACGATTACGGTCCTTGATTGTTGGTTCTTGTTATGTATAAAGTATTATGAAAAATATATGTAATGTCCATGTATGTCATGCTTCGGGTCTCTAGAGTTGGTATCAAAGGAAACGTTTAGTGAACCTTCAGAAACATGTATGCAAGAACTTTAGTGAGATCCCTTGAGATATTTCTAAAGTATGTCTAGGTATGTCCCTATGCTTTAGTAATGTCCCTAAGGTTACGTATTAGTATAGTTTATAGTCCCTGAATTATGGTAACGATCTTAGAATTTAACCTAAGCAGTTATATATTGAAGGTACATCCCCTTGATTATGAATTTTGCCTCTCACACTATTTTTTTGGGTTTTAGAAAATGGCTGGAAATAAGAAGATTCACGATAATGGAAGATATGATGGACAATGGAATGATATTCTTCATGATCAAGAAAATGAAAAGGGATTTGGAAGGAAAAAAATCATTATTATGCCTAATCAGTAATCTCATAATATGATCAATAATCTCATCTTTGGTAAGTTTCCTGAATCAGATAACAAGAGAAAAATGGAGTTTCATGATGATCATTGAGGAAATAAAGTTAAATTTCCCTCATGTAAATCATGTGGTAAGAGGGATCAGGGATAATGTTTTAAAGGAACTGGAAAAATGCTTTGGGTGTGGAAAACAAGGACATAATGCCAGTAAGTGCAGAGAAAAAGTTTCAGTTAACACCATGGAAGTGGATAATGGTATTTCTATAACTTCAAAAATGGTTAAATGTTTTAAATGTGGAATGTACGAGCATTATGCAAACCAATGCCCTATAGGAAGATCTCATAAAGAGAATCAGCATGGTTGTATGGGTTGTATTTATGTGGATGATGATAAAAAGACTATAAATGATATATGAAATGAAAGAATTGTTGAGGAATAAAATGACAAAGCACAGTCAATGGTTTAAGAAGGTAGTGTAATTATTGTATGTTTATCATGAATAATGTATGGTACTATGGAATAAAGAAAAATCTAAGGATTGTTACATGGTTTCCTTTGCATGTGTTTTGAAAGTATATGATGAATGGTAGCGCTAAGCATGAAAGGTTATTAAAATATTTTTGGAAGGTAGATTATATGTGCATAATGAAAGGATAAAGAGATAATGAGATGTTTGATAGTATTCATGAGCTCATGACTGATATAAGACAAAGTGATATCATGTTTTCAGTATACGGAAATTTGGGATTTTGGTATGTGGAAAGAGTTAACTTTTGACATTATTCATGTTTTCACTAAGGTTCAATGGGTCTTCATTTTTTCAAGAGAATACATGATTAAGGTATTCACATTTTTGGAATGTGACCAACAAGATATATTGTCTGATATACGGGGAATAAATAATGGTATTCACATGCTTGGTTGATGAAATATTTAGTAATCCTTTTTTTATATGATTGGATAGAAATATTTTCGATAAGCCTAAAGGTTGGAATGGATTATGTTGGACATCAAATATAATTTTTTAAGGCTAGAACTTTTTTCAAGGCTATTTCTGTAATGTTATAATAGTGTTGTTTTAGAAAAAGGGACAACCCATAGGACGTGTGACTACCCATCGCGTTGGATAAGGTTGCGGGAATCGAACCCACAACCGAAGTGCGACATGCCTTTATCGACTACCACAGGCCTACAGGAAGTCCCTGGTTAGTATAAACTAGTTTTATTTTGAAGTATAAGTCCATTTTTGGAATCATATACGATTAACATCACCATAGATGAACTTATATATATATATAATAACTTTTACTAACCTTTTGATTGAGATAGATGGAAGAACCCATCATTCTATCACATGATCTGCTTACACTTCACAAATGACAAATTCAACTTCATTTCTTTAAGAGATAAAGTGGAAATTGTTCAAGGCACAAACAATAGTGAAACTGTAACAAAATCAAGTAAGAATTTCTTCTATTAAAAATTTTCAACTTTAGGGAAAGGATATTGAAAACCGAAAATGTTTTCCTAGTAATCTTATATCTGACGAATCAGATTGTACCTTAGATCATCACAAATCTTTGTCTTTGTGATTGTTGACTTTTTCATAACCATTTTCTCTACTGCTCTCCATCAGAACATGATGGTAAGATTTCTCTTCCATATCCATATTTTCACCTATGAGGAAAACCAATGATTAGTTAATATGGGTAACTGTTACGTTTCATTCTTTAGTTTTTAATGTAAAGTCTTTCTATTCCATTTTATGATGTGGGTTTCTATTAAAGAAACATTAATGTAGTAAACCATTTATAACCCAGTCGAATTTCGAGGGAGAAATTCATTTTTAAAGTGGTAGAATGTAACAACCCGAGATTTTATATGAATTATTCTTTTAAATTTCATTGATGTCTTGTGTTGTACGCTACTCCAAAAGTATATTACGCTATACACAACACCTTATTTGCTTGCAGTATACACAACACTAATCTTGGATCATGTTAAACACAATTTCAAATTTGTTTGATAGTAGTTATTTAATGCAACATTGAGTGTCTATATATATATATATATTCAATGTATAAATGAAATATGGTTGGATTTAGTTATACGCACCAACAAAGGATCCTTTCACTACACACAACCCTGACTTGGCTTTCATTACATGCAATCACGACCTTCCTCGATAGCGTGTGTTGTACACAATATCGGGTTTCACTAAAAAACGATATGTTATTAAAATATTATATAAATAGCCGTTATAAATAGTAATATCCACTTTTTGAAATATTATAGATTTTATCATTCCAAATGGACTTCATTTTTGGACTCTAAATATCGAAATTAGCCTAGGGTGATTTTTTGGTATTTTTCTGAAAACATTCAATTTTTGATGAATAGTGAAAACACTGAGTTATAAATTAAAAACCAAATTTTTATTTAAATAATTATTTATTTTATTTAAATTTATTTTAAGTCAAAATAGATACAAAATAACTATATAAGTTCAATTTAATTCATTGGAGTCAGTTTATACTAATTTTAGAGATATAAAAATTATATTGAATTTTTCACCATCTTTTACCCACCTCCTATGAGATTTTGCAAATTTACATAAAACATAATTTTACCGCTTCTTTGAGTGGAATTTCAAAAATATTTGAGACACAGTTGATGTCATTAAGTAAAATGTGGTTGAATGAGATAAACATAATTTTTGGTGAATAATAACTTTTTACTTTTATTTACCGCGGTTAATAGTAAATAGGGTAACTAAGGGTAAAAATTATATTACTATTACCCTAAAACATGTCATAATTTTATTTGATAAGTGTAATTAGACCAAAAACAACCTTAGTAATATAATATTATCATTTAGATCCACTTGTATTAGATTCGGACATTTAATATTATTTTATTTAAATAAGAGTTAAAAGAGTTAAAATCAAAGTTTGATAACTAAAACATTTTTAATATAAGGTTATAAATTAGATAAATTCTACTATAAATATTCATTAGAAATATAAAAATATTTCCTACATAATCGTATTTTATTTATAATTTTTAGACTTTAAATAATTTAATTTATTTATGACACAACGATGATGCGGTAATTACCTTATTGAGAAAATATTAACATAATTGATGTTATAAAATCCCAAATAAATGTAATTTTAGACTTTTTATGAATTAAACTAATTTTATATGTTAATATGTCATGTTATTATTGATTTAATTAACTTTATTAGAACTTATAATTCTGTTATTATTTTCACAAAAATCAATTACAAAATAGTGTCAAAATTGACATAAAATAGTTTTTAAAACAAATATTATATTATTAATTGTTATATTATTCCTAAAAAACTAAGGTTCATCCAAATGACTTAGATAAGGATATATATATATTAATAATGATCCACTTGTGGTTCTTTTTTCTTGTTATAGTATGTTTATTAATCATATAGAGTATGAAAACAAGAAGACACGGTAAAAGTTAAATTATTTAACTTAGAGTCAAATCAAAATGATAAGGTTAAAATAGTAACCTAAACTTGTCTAAATTCTATTGGTTGAGAGGATTTAGACCCATCCCCACCTTATATTCGAAATAAACCAATTTGGAGCTATTAAAAAAGAATGTGACTTTATTACAAAATAATATTTTCAGTTTTTCTTAAGGTGCCTCTCACCCCTCTTATAAAAGGGAACCACCTCCCTCTCCTCCTCACATCATTTTGAGCCTTGAAGCTCAGCCAAGCCCTACCAAATTACCTTATAAACTTCCCTAGAAAGATACTAGATTTTTTTGACTTCTTCAAAGACCAATTTTAGTGCCCTAAGATGAGGTTTCAATGAGGCGTGTCAAAGAAGAGGTAATATCTGTTACCAATTCTTTCAAGTTTCTTTCTTCTTCAACATCTTCTTATTTAGTTGTTTCATTATAAATTAATAACATCAGTATCACCCATAAATTGATATGTTATTATAAATATGAAACAACCCTATTTCACCTTCTATCCATCCTACGGAAAATGAAATCACCGCGCGTGCGTACGTACGAAATACCGTCTCCACGCCGTGGTGTAATCTGTTTTTCCAACACCACCTTACATGGATGGGTATAATGGTGTAACAAATTACTATATATAGTTATTATAAAATCATACTGATTATGAGATATTATATTATCCACTCAAATTCAATTCAATAATTATGGGAATGATATCATCGCTCGTGCGTACGTACGGACTACCGTCTCCACGACGTGATGTGATTTATTCTCCATGATAACCATTCAAGAATGATTATAATGTATGTATAATGAAAAAAAATGGTATATATAACATAATAATGCTACTGGAATTATTTATATATATATATGTCATCTACTTACTTCCATTCAAGTCCATAAGGAAAGGAAAACAACATTCATGCGTACGTACGGCCTACCGTCACCATGAACGGTGTGTTTCATTTCATTTATCTATCTATTATATAAATATATATTAAATATATATGACATATAAATCATCTATTACATTCTGGATGTATGTAAATCATGATATATGTAATAATAATATAAATAACAACAAGTCTAAATGCATACGATAAATGAAACGATTTTACCCAAAACACTACTTTGACATGGAATTTACAAAAGAACGGGTAATATAAAGTCATAAGTGAACCATATATGATATCATAACAATGAATATGATTCTATATTAAGTCAATGAAATTATTTAAATCATTATACAGTAAGTTCAAATACATACGAAGCATATCAGACATAAGGTAAAGGATAACTTTTCCAATCTCGTTTTTATCCGAGATTGTTTATTCATACGTATTTACTGGGGTTATATTTATCGTTTGTGTCAGTATTTTCTAAAAATTATTTCATGTATGTTTAATGTCCTTTATACCCATTTTTTACTTTTACTACATGGTATGTAAGAAATCATTCTTTGTTTACCTTACAAGGTACTTTTTGACTTTTCCAGAAAAAGTACGAGAAGAATATTTTTATAACTTCTACGGCATGAAATGATTTTATGGTTTTATAAAGCCTTATTTTCATAAAGCATCCTCAAAAAGAGTGCATGACTATTTTCAAAAAAAATCTTTTTCTTTTAAAATTGCATGGCATTTTGTGAAAAGAAAATGATTTTTAGAAAGAAAATAAATTTTTCTCAAGAATTCATTCCAAGTGTTTTATCAAAACAATTTTCCATCTAAGATGACAATATTTCATAAGTGTATGTTTCAAGTATAATGTCTCGATGATTTACATGGTTTCACTTTTTTTATTATGAAATGATATCCATTTCTTTTATATGGATTATTTGATGATGCGATTATGTTTATGAAACCCATTTTATTTGTTGGGTTATTATAAATGACGAATGTTTATTTTGTGGCACAAGTAAGAATAATTTCATTATAAGATGGGTGGGACCTATATCTCCCTCCAATGCATTGGTTAAAGATTTATATCTCATGAGATAGACATGGATGGAATGGTAAGTTAATCTGGTTCAGTATTACAGGACTGGAACGAGGAGTGAACTCGATTTAGAAAGGGACTTTGTCCAATAAGATGGTCTTGGCAGCAATGTCTGGGCTACTATGGAAATCATAACAACTGCTTAATGGATGCCACAATTACATGTTTTATTCCCATTTTATTTTATCATGATTAATATTTCATTATGATATATTCATTATATACTTCCCTGATTAATGTCTTTCAAGATTTTGATGTTTAGATTTTATGTTCATGTTTTTTCACTCAAATATTTATGGATTGTTTTATGTTCTCTATTCTTACCATTACTGAGCATTTGATCTCACCCTTTATATGTTTTCTTTTCCCTAGGATTTAATGAAAGGTTTTAGGTAAGAAAAACAAAGGGGAAGATCTTTATGGGAGATGTTGAAGATCTTTCACCATGATTAGAAGATCATGTTTCGAGTTTCCAAAGACACTAAAATATTATAGTCCTTGATTTTTGGTTCATGTTATGTATTATGTATTCCAAAAAATTAATGTAATGTCAATGTATGTCAAGATTCGGGTCTCTACAGTTCACATGTGGTTCGTGGCAGTTGAGACAGCACAAGCAAAACTACGCTACCCATGACATGGAGTTAGCAGTAGTGGTCTTGGACTTAATGATGTGGCGACACTATCTGATGGGCGAGTGCTTTATAGTCTACTCTGACCACCAGAGTCTCAGGTAAATCATCTCACAGAAAGAACTGAACCTGAGATAGTGTTGATGAATTGAGTTCCTCCAGAACTATGACTTTGATATAGTCTATGCTCCTTGGAATGGGAACGTTGTAGCTGGTGATCTCAGCAAGAGATTGGGCATTTAGCTGCTAGGAGAGGTGACAAAGTTTCTAGTCCCATTGGAAATATCCTTTATGGATATAGACGGAGCAGCCTTTCTTCAGTCTCTCACAGTCACTCCTCTACTTCTTTAGCGAGTCAGTGAGGCACAGTGTGGGGATGTTGACTGTGTGGCGCGACGTGCTCAGATATCCACATGGCAGGTGCCTGATGGATTTTTTAAAGAAGGGGATTAGGTCATCATCTTCAGGGGACCTACCATGATATGAGTTTCACTACATGAGGAGGTGTGGAGGGAGTTCCACACTTCCCCTCTAGTGGTACATCCTGATGTAGCGAAGATGTTTAAGGACCATAGAAGATTTCACTGGTTACCAAGTATGAAAAAGATTGTAGTAGATTTTATTTCATGGTGACTCACATTTCAGCAAGTGAAGGCAGAGCACAAGGTACCAGTAGGACCAGTATAACCCTTAGTGGTCCCAGAGTGGAAGTGGGATGGGATCTCCATGGATTTTGTGACAGGGATTCCAGATACATTCAAATGACATGACTCTATATGGGTGATTGTGGACCAACTCACCAATTTTAACCTCTTCTTATCGATCAGAGAATAGGGCTATGTAGAGAGATTGGGATGCCTCTATGTTCGGAAGATCTTACATCTTCATGGTGTTCCATTGATGATCATATCTGATCGGGACGCACACTTCACTTCCCGGCTTTGGAAGGGGTTGCAGGAGGCATTTGGGACGCAGCTATGTCTGAGCACAGCCTTCCATCCTTAGAAGGATGGCCAGACATAGAGGACCATTCAAACTCTTTAAAACATGCTCTGTGCATGTTTCCTTGACTTTTGTCGTAAGTGGGAGTATCACTTACCCTTCGTGGAGTTTGCGTACAACAACATCTATCACTCCTCCAACGAAATGGCACCTTACGAGGCACTATACGGCTGACCATGCAGATCAACTCTGTGCTGGACAGACCAAGGGGAGTCAGCACTTGTAGGACCAGGGATGGTGCAGGCTATGATGAAGAAGGTGAAAATCATCAAGGAGCGGATGAAGACTGCACAAAGCATAATGAAGTCATATGAAGATAGAATATGGAGACCACTGGACATCGAGGATGGAGAACATGTTTTCCTATGGGACTCAACTTGATGAGGTCTATAAAGATTTCTTCGGGGTTTCATGTTATCTCCACGATTCATCAGAACTTTCTAGGTCCTCAGCAAGGTAGGGGAGGTGGCTTACCATCTAGAACATCCACCTAAGTGTCATCATGTAGACGATTTCTTCCACATATCTCATATTAGCAGATATTTACACAACCCGACCAATATCATCTATCATGGGGAGATGGACATCGATGACGGGGTGGTATTTATTGAAGTCCCAGTGGAGATCGAGGATTGATAGGAGTGTCTCCTATGTGGACGGTTGATTCCTCTGGTATGTGTTCACTGGAAACACGAGAACCTCCGAGAGAGCACTTGGGAGTGGGAGGCTCAGATTTGTGCTCAGTACCCCCATTTGTTCCCCTAGTGTGTATTGTAGCCTTATGGGGACGTAATGACCAAAGGTGGGGTAATGTAAGGAACTAAAAATTTCAAGGATTTTTTTTCATAAGTACTTTGGAATTTTATGAGTATGCAGTTTTTTATGACACCTAAATGCGAGGCCCGGCATGCCCGAAATCAATTGATGAAGTTTTGTTCGGGTACGTTCAGTAAACATACGAGCGGGTTTTTCTATCATTTGAACCTTCTCTCGGAATTGAAATATGAGGACACTGATTAAATAGCAGCACTGATATTCGCATAAGGGGACCTTTACCACAGTTGCGTTTTATGCAGATTGAAATTTAATTTTTGGGGATTTAGAATAAATTAAATAAACTTTTTGAACACAATTTTATTTATTTTTTGTATTTATAACCTATAAGATGAAGTTAAGGGTGGGACCACACCCCACATGACCTCCCCTAAAAGGATTTAGTTTGGTGAGGCCCACACAAACCAGAACCCTTCCTCCTCCCCTCAACTTCCCATTAATTCCCTAATATTTATTTTGAAAACTCCTCATTAATGGTGGAGCCTCTCCACCTCCCTCTTCCCATCAATTGTGCCAACTGATATAATTAATCTCTATATAAATTTTTCGGGACCTCTTTTGAATCAAATTGAATTGCATTGAAATTATATTAATTGGAGAGACTTTTTATTTTTTTCGTTGGAAATCACTTTTTTGGGAGGCACTAGAGATTTATAAGAGAGGTGATCCTTATTCAGCGACGAACATTGTTCTTCTACGAAGAACATTCCTGATGAAGATTACGACAGACTTCTTCCAACGACGCAACTTCCTCGGATGGACATTGACATAATGGAGTCTATGTCGCTTATGACAATGACTCTTCCTCCACCATTGATGGGACGACACTATTCTTCCTCGATACCTGACTACCGCAATGCTCTTCTTCTGCGGCACAACGATGTGCGACATCAATTACGAGGTAGGGGGTTTGCTTCAATTTTAATTTATTAAAAATTTTCATCGTTCTTCGTTGAAACCATGTTACATCTTCGGCCAAATGATACTGCCTAATACGGAGGGTGTGGGAAGAACAAACAAGGCCTGGTGACCCTCCATTGATCATTGTTCTATTTTTATGGCGATGGTGACAGAAGTGTCAGTGGTGATCAGAGAAAAGTGTCGGCCGTATGCCGTCCGCTTGGATAAAAAACCACAGCCCGCATCTGCTGGCTTCTTGGACGAATAAGAACTGGCCACCTAAAGACAGTCGGGCCAAAGGGAGATCGCAACGCCACATGGGCCACCACACTGTGGAGAAACGCATCCCTTACTCCGCGAGCTGTTTTGGTCGGAGACCCGGTTGGTTCATTAGCTGGCTGGGTTGGAGAAGGCTACGGAACCTGTAGGTGCCATGCTGAAGAAGAGCTTCCCGTTAGGGCCGCTCGCACCAAGAAAAATGCCTAGCTTTGGACTGCCAGACATGAGGGTGGCACCTCCTGGCGCCGCTGGTTCGGGAAGCCGGGGGTGGGTGTGCCCCCCGCATCGCTTCGCCAGTCGGGCCACGCCACGGCCAGCCGCGGGCCAGGCCGTGCCCGACCGGGCGGGACCACACCCCAACGGGCATGGCTGCACATTTCTGGGCTGGTCTAACACCATCTTGGTCAGACCCACCAAAACCGTATCGACCCGACCCACCATCCCATTATGGTTGATGGGTCATGCCAGTTTTCACTTAAATGTGAATAACATTAAAATCGCTCGTCTGATCGATGCGTTTTCTGTGGAAATGGGTCCCTTGCTATGAAGTGGTCCTTTTTGAGATACTATAAGTGAGTGTTGGACAAATTTGGAAAACATCCGGGTTTGTAATGAGTGTAATTCCAACTGAGCCCCTAGAACGGAAAAACCAAGAACTCTCAGACCGGGCGTCCGATTGACACGTTGTTTGTCGCGTTGGGTTTCTTTTGATGAGACAAAACTTTGAGATAGATCAACTCTGGTATTCAGGATAGTTGATGTATCAGACCCTTTTCTTGATGGGCAGACCCTCCCAGAATTGAGTGTGTTGTGTGCGAGAACCCTAGAGGTGGTTGCGACTGCGTCGACTACTGTACTGAAATCCTCTGTGGGTTCGACAGCGACGACTACCATACTGGAATCCTCTGTGGGATCAGCAACAATTACTACTGTTCTTGTATCATATGTTGGTCTAGAAGTTTGACTTCTGTACTTGTATCCTATGTGGGTCTGGAAGAGTAGATGGTCTTGTATCGTGTGTGGGTTTGACAGCTTAGCTGGTCTTGTATACTGTGTGTGTATAACAACTTAGATGAATCAGTGACTACATTTGATCATCTCTATTGCTATACAAAAGACATATACATGTGTGAGCTGAGTCTTGATTTTCAATCATTATCATCGATGTGATTGAATTCATTCATGAGTGGACTGGGTTGTATTTTGGCTCGAGAGTTTGAATCATACTTTGGTTGATAACTTAGGTATATGTATGGGAATATACCTAGGTAGGGTTGGTTGGTACTTCATGTTTGTATCCCTCTTCTGTGGTTTATCCTTTGTTGATTCTTTGAGAGCTTCAGGCATCTTGGGGTCCCTACTGAGTATCGTATACTCACCCCTTCACGGGATTTTCCCACACTACATTGTGTTGGTTGCAGACGACGGACAACACTGGACGAGGTAGTGACATGTAGATCTGGATGGTACCTAGAGGTTGACCACATGGCGACACGTACATGGAGCGGAAAAATGAACTTCAGGTGATGAGTAGGCCATCTATACCAACCCTTCAAGTGAGATTCCTGAAGGATAACTCAGTTGTTTCTGTATGACCTTACTGCAGTTGTGCTAGCTTTTAGTTGTACTGTACATTCAGTTGGGGTTGTATACTGGCCCATTTATATTTTAGCACTTATTTTTTTATCAGTTTACTTAGTTCTTACATCAGTTGTGTACTCTGTTGTGTTATATACATTTATAAAGTCAATGAATTCCCTTTTTATCAGGATTTACGCCTTTGGTACTAGTCACTAGACCATGGCCTATGGAATGTGGGCTTGGTGTAGTCACGTCACAGGCATCGAGGACGGGTCGTGACATAATATAGAAAAATTTTAATTTATTTTATTAATCCTTTTCAATTATAACCATTTTCCGTAACTAATACTTTATATCGAACAAAAATTTCATTTTCATCAAATATATTATGAAACTACCATTTTAAAAAATTAAAGATAAATCAATATGATATTATACTAATGTAAAAAATTGATTCCTTATAAATTCATTATCTTCATCCTTCATTGATTTTATCCAATAGTCATCACAATGTTAACAATCATTCATTATGGAAGATTTTTATTTCTCTATTTGATCTTTATCTCCAATGATATTATCAGTGGGAAAATTCCTAATGATTTTATACTAAAGGTATAACATCATAAATAATTTCATTTTTTTCCACATGTTGATAATTTTCATGAATGGAAATAAAAATGGTTGTATAAAAATAATATAAATAGGAAGTGTCATCTTGTTTAAAAACAAATAGATTTGTTTAATCAAATTTAACATTAACTGTTTAATAAACATTACTTTTTTCTAAAAAATCAAGATAATCCTTACTTGTTGTAGAATAACAAGAAAAGATAAATTCATCAAATTTTTTGAAAAAAATTATATAAATTATATTCAATATTCAGAATTAATATATTATATTAAAAAAAAATTGATGTTAGAATTTTTCAAATATCTTACATCTTACTTCTCGCAAGTATTTTAATAATAAAAGTTCTATGTAGAACATGATTTACAGTGAAATAGGTAGTACTAACATATTCAACCCCAATAATATTTAGCAATTTAGAATTCACTGAACATGGTTCTAGAAATTTCATAACAAACACAATTTATTCATTCAAAAATAGATTTTTCTATAATGTAATATAGGTTATGAAAAGTTATATATTACACACGTTTTACTAAAAAATGTTTCAAAATCATAATTTACATATTCTCTACCATGGTCACTATGAATAGTTACCAAAGGTATAATTTTCTTATTTATAATAGGGGATACAATTTTTTTAGCATAGAAAATAGATTATGAATTATTCTAAACAAAATATACACGTATTTATAAATTATTTTCCTCAAATAATGCATATGCATTGTATTTTACGATAGTACATCCAATTTTAACTGGTCCAAATAAATCCAATTATTGTAACTATAATGTATCATAATTTAAAATTTTACCCATTAATTAAAAATAGGACATATGTTTCTTTGATAATTGAAAAGGATAAAAAAATTTAGAACAATGATATTAAACCTCCCTTAAATATTTAACATGTCTTTTTTAGAATGTTCATCCAATGTTATAACATTGTAATTTCCTCACCATATATTCCATAACCATGATAGATTTTTCACTACAATAAGTCATGTTTGATCTTGGATTTTAATATTTTCTAAGCTTATTGTGCGTACATTCTCATTCCGATTAACGAGAAGAATAAATATTCCTTCTAAACATTGAATATTACAATAACTATTATAGATTTACATAATATATCATTCATCAAATAATTGACTTATGATTTTCAGAATGTGTTTATGACCTAAAATATATTTTTTTTGATAGTAATGTATTAACTAAATGAATTATAATACATATATTATTCTAGAGGTAAAGAATTTTTTATTTTGGAACTAAAAACATTATAGTAAATAATTATTAAAAGGTAAATATTTTGGATACACATCTACCAAACAATCATTGGTTTTATAGCTACCAATTCCATATAAATGTAATTTTTTGATTACAAATTATTTTACATTATTTAAAGACCACTTGGTCTTCTAGTGTGGACTACTAAAATATTCTGTATAGAATGGGGACTTTTTGAATAAATTAATTAGTTTTAAAATGAGATTTAAAGTTTTAAAACTAATTTCATATATATTTATTATTGTTTAAAACAACTAATACAAAATATGAAATATGATCCTTCATATATATAAGATTTGATTATATATTTTTCCAAGTATATAGTTTAGAATTTAGTTTCAAAATTAAATAATTATTTTCATTAGGAGAAGTAAAATCATCTTTCTTTTATAACTATATTATAAGATATGAAAACTATTATGAATATTTGGAAATTATAGAATTTTCCTTCGATATCAACAACTAAACATTTTCATAATTTTTTGAATATATGTTATTTTGTTTTTGGATAAAGTAGCATACCAAGATACTTATTCCAATTAGTTAGAGTATCCTCATTCTTAGAAGATGTTGTCTTTTATTCATATGATGATGTTGTGAATTCATTATATGAATTAAGATAATTTTTATTAAATTTTTTGTTAGATAAGTAATCAACAGATTATATTTCAAATTATCAGTTATTGATCATTGGAATATCTTCTTTAAAAAAAAAATTTTTCTGATCTTTAATACTATCCTATTATGAAATACCTCAATCACATGAATCCTTGTTCAATAATATTTCTGATTCTTCAATCCCATATACTTATTGAATATTATAAAACATGTATCTCTCTTATCCTTTATAATTAATCTATAAAAAGATGGTTTTATTTGTCCAAGATTCATATATTTTCAACATATAATTTTGGGTTCTTCCTTCTTGTTCCGTATATCATTTGAATTCATTTTTACTTATAAAGGAAATCATTTATTCCAACTATAATTTTCCTCCCTTTGGAATGATTTTCATGTATAATGTCACTCTTTTCAAATGAGCTAATTTTAGCCTAAACCATAACAGTGTTCTTCTTTAAATATTTAGTAAAATTTTCCTCTAATTTGACTTTCATAAATAATTTTGTAATATAAGAAATAGATATTCAATTAATTTTATTCCCTCTCACTGCATCTACATTCAACATATCCTCATACACCATTATAGTTTCAATGATACAACTAATCTCAACGTAGTAAGATGATTGGTATCATCAAGATCTTTTCTCTAAGATTCCCATTCATTTGGCATGATATCAAAAAAAATTCAACTAGCCACTCATTGGGCATGGATTTTCAGCAAGATATTTTACATTGATTATAATCCTCTAAAATTTAGGATGCATTTTAGAAACTAATTCTCCTATTAAAAATAAAAAAGTTATATAATCTTCTTTTAAGATGGATATTCTAATTTGAAAATATTTGGTAGTCCTAAAGTGAGTAACCTCATGTCTTAAATATTTTGTTAACATTTTCTAACGAAGAAATATGCATTAAGTTATTTATTATCATTGTACAATACATAGTATTTCTATCCTTTTTTTAATTTGGAAAATATAACATTTCATAAATAGTAAAATTAGTCACTCCTTTTTTAATAGTTTGATTACCTCTAGAATATAGAAAAATTATCAGTTATAGGGTTGATAAAAAAAGTTATAATTTTATCAATCTAGAATTAATAATCAAGTCCATCAAATTATAGTGGTATGATTTGATTCATAATCTCTAATTTAACAATAGACACAAGATAAATCTTATTAAAATAATGATACTATTTTCTACAAAGAAACACATTAGTGTAATAATTTAAATAATATTTGAAATCCATCAATACCAATTATTGGATTGTAAGATTATGTGTTTTACTAAGTGATGAGTAGTGTTTGAATTTTATTTTATGAAATAATTATTTCAATTTTACCAACTTCTAATAAAAAAATCTTGAAGTAGAACAATAGAAATATATAATCAGAGTTGAAAAACATTATAAATACAATATAAATATTTGTTAAACCATACATAGAATAATTAAAAAATTTGTTAAAACTTGTTACAACAATATTATTCAATGTTTGTAAGAAAATAATATAGACTGTTTTATAATAATACCATCACTATATCCTCAAGTGTAAATGAATTATTAATTAGACTCATGTTATCAATGGTATTCACCTTGAAATGAATGATACCCTTTTTACAACCAAGAAAACCCTTGATAATAAGATCGAATAAAGTACCAATATACTAATACGTGAGAACCGTTGATCAAAAGATATTTAATACAATGTTTTTTAAAACCCTATGATACCTTAATAACACAATATCATATATATAAATTCAAAACACAAATTTTTTTATAGAATTTATAATATTTCCTCACATGAATTCCTTAATAAAACATTATTTAATGATAGAATTATGTTATTGAAATGTAACTTGATATGAAAAACAATTTTATGGAAAATTAGATATCTTGACTTTTAAAATAACTCACTTATACTCAAATACAAATTTATTTTTTGGTTCAATCCAAATATTAATACAATGAATTTGGTGGATGTGGCTACAATGACATCAAAAAAACTCTTTCATTTTAATGGTTAAAAATAACATCTCCATCATATGGTTGTTTTTTATTTAGACCACTATATTGTATAATCATTTCATTTGGTTGAATAGACCTCATTTATCTAGTTGAATGTATAAACATATTCTTCATTTAGGCTTTATAAATGTTTTTACATAATCAATGTTTTCCTCCATCAAATTAAGTATATCTGATAGATTTAGAAAAACAACATCCAAGGTAATTAATTATAGTCTATTTATATGGATTTCTACGATCCATAAAGTGATCTTTATATCTATCATTCCTATGTGGAAAGTACATCTTCATTTGGGTATAGATGTTCCTTCCAATTCTAAATATTGTTAAGCCTCTAGTAAAATAACACTTCTAGAGAAAAAATCCTAAAATATTTAGAAATATAGAATATAGAAAATTATAAAAATTTATGGAAGTTGATTATGATTTTTAAGTGGAAAGGTTGGAAAATTTTGAAATTTAACTTTTTGAATCAACATGTTAGTATTTTAGTGTCTAACTCACTTTTTCAACAAAAATACCATTTTTAGACTAAAACATACATTGTGAGTCATATTGATAACATTTTATGTCAGGTTGATGTAATGATGATTCCTCGATGTCAAAAATTAATTATTGATTATTTTCCAAATGTATCAATTCAATTAGGTTTCATTTTCTCATATTTCAGTGAGTGTCACTTGTTTTTAAATAAAATGTAATTTTTAGATTTAAATCACTCATTTTGAGTCCTAAAAGTAACATAACATATCATATTAACGTATAAATGACTCCAATATTTCAAATATTAAATATGGATAACTATTTTAATGTTTCCAAAGAATATGAATATGTTTAATTAATTTTGATCTTGTCCAAAGTGTTTTTATATAAATTGTAATTTAAAAAACTAGTCATTTCGAGAAAAACTATGAACACTATGTATCAGATCGTGGTATAAATAATTCCATTATATTAGAAATGAATTATGGATCACATCCATAGTTTATCAAAACAATATGAATATTTTATATTGGTTTTTAGAATGTGATCTGTCTTTGGAAAGAAAGTTTCTACTTAAAAAAGATCTAGACATCCTGATTTATACAGGTCACATAGAGTTGAGATTGATATGTTGTTGATTATTACACATCAATAATGGAATAATAATTATAGTACTAGACCCTAATGGAAATATGACTGTGTTTCCAATGTTTTCAATGATTGATATATCTTTTTAACTAAAATGTACATTTTATCTTAATACACACACATTGAGTTTAACAGAATACAAAATTTTTAATATTAATGTGAAGTGGACTACTATATGTCAAAAATTTCATATGAATCATTTAAATAATGTATAAATACATTATTTTTGTGTTTTATTGGTTCCCAAATAGCGACACATGTTTTTAACTAAAATATAATTTTTAAAATGAAACCATAGATTTCGAGTCATATCAGTCAAACCATGTATTATATTGATGTTAGTATCATTAATTCACCTTGAAAAATACATATTGATCATACTCCTATTGTATCAATACAATATGAAATTTTTTCTCAGTTTTGAGTATGTGACATTTTTTTGATCAAGAATGTCAACTTTAAATAAAATGCACAATTCGAGTCATCATGATCACAAAATTCATTAGATTTATGTGTAGTGGAAAATTAATCTCAAAATTGAATTAGGGATAATTTTCATAATGTATCAAGAAACATTGAGTATTTTTTCCTAGGTTTCTATTGAGTGATATATAATATTATCCAAAAGAAATTTGAAACTAAAGACAATCATTGTTTGTCCTGGAGGTCACACTGTGAGTTTCATTGGTGTGATACTGACTCCTACAAGTCACAAATTATTTATTGATTATATTAGTAAAGTATTATGGAAATAAATGTTTGTTTAATTAGTTTCAATTAAATGGTACACATGTTTATCATAAATTTCAATTTAAAACTAAAACCACACTATTTGTGTCATATAGGTAACGTAGTGTATTCAATTGAGGTGTAATAGATTCCTACATGTCAAAAATGTATTATTTATTATATCCAAAATGTTGAAAAAATATTAATTAATTTTCCCTATTTTAGTATGAGATTTTTCTTTTGAACAAAAATTTTAATTTAATATAAAAACACGTACTTTCAGTCATATATGTCACACATGATTTGGTTTGATGTGTTGTTGATTCATACACCTCACAAATGACATAATCTTAATTTTTTAAAAGTATAAATAAAATTGATGTTTTGATAGGTTTTTTGTAAGTGAAAGACTTTTTTATCTAAAATGTCATTTTTAAACTAAAAATGAACACTTGGGGACATATTGATCACAACTTGTATCAAATTGATTCTAAAATGACCCCTACATATCGTAAATGACATATGGATCCTTTTACTAAACATTAATGATATTATGATCTTTCTTTCATGTATTATGGTGAGTTAAACATGGTTAATCAAAAATATCATTTTTATAAAAAAACCACACATTTCAATTCCTATACATTATATAATGTATAAAATTATTGAGTAGTTGATTCGTAAACATTAAAATTTATATATATAGATGTTTTTAAATAATAATTTTTAAATTATTTTGTTTTCGTAGTTTTTTATTTTGTGAAATTTTATTTGAAATAAAATTTAAATTTAAAAACCCTAAACATATAGCCATACACAACATACAAAGCACATTATGTATTAGGTTGATGTGTTATTGAATCCAACACATAAAAAAATAAATAAGTATAATTTTACTAAAGTATGAGGATAATCTGAGTGTGGTTTCTAGTATTTCAGTTAGTGACACTCATTTTAACAAAAATTATATTTTTAAATTTAAGCCCCACACATTGAGTAATACCAGTCACACCATCTGTCAGATTCACATGAAACTTAATTGTATAAGTCAAAATGAGTTCATGATCATTTTAGTGAAGTATCCAAACAACCCAATCATTTTTAATCAATTTTTAGTGAGTGAAACATGTTTTTATCTAAATATACAATTTAAAATTGAAACAACGCATTTTGAATCCTTTGGATTATACCATGTATTCTATTGAGGTCCAGATGATTCATAGATGTCAAAAATTACTTATAGATTGTTTTACAAAAGTATCAGAAAAATAAGAATGTGTTTTCTTATTTTTGATTATGTTATGTTTGTTTTGAAATAAATTGTCAATTTCAATTCAACACACACACTTTGAGTCACACTATTCACATAGTTCGTTAGATTTATGTGAGTTCTTTTAATAAACTCCAAATATGACAAAACTATCCTTATAATAATATTTTAAATAATTCTTTTTATATTTTCTAGGTTTTCAATTACTGGAATAGTTTTACTTATAAATTATCATTTTAACCATAACTATTAAATTTGAGTAATTTCAATCACACCATCTATCATATTGATCTGTGGTTGACTCTTACACATCAAAAATGGCTATTTAATCATTTTAATTATGTATCGCGTTGATAAAAGTTTCATTCTCGGTATTCAGTGAGAGATACATGTTTTTAAAACAAATTTTATTTATTAATTTTATACAGGAAATTTTGAGTAATATTTTTTACAATAAGTATCAGATTGTTGTATGGATTATTACCTTGGTGAGGATCAAATAGTGTAATTATATTGCATCAAAATTAGGTAAACCATAAATTTTTGGGAAACATTTCATAGCTATAATGTTGATGAATGATCATTGTAACACATTTAGAATCATATTATGATACCTCATCCATTTCAGGAACATATTCATTTAGACTATCACCATTAAAAAAGTGTTGATATTCTGGTTATTCATCTATTTACTAAGGTGAGGAAAAATTAATTTCTAGTGGTTATATATGAGGTTCAAGATTATAGATTATGTTATGAAATGTATAATTTTACAATAGTTGAAGGATGATTATCAATGATTGTCTAGTATGTTTCAATCTATGCCTATACCTATATAGATGTGAGAGAATATATAAATGGAATTTTTTATTGGTCTAACAATGATGATCTAAAAATTTGGGTTGTTTTGGATCAACTCATCAAATCATTAAGCATTCCCCCAAGTAGAGAGTCCAATATGATATATGATATGGAAAAGTTAATTATTCTAGGAGTTCTCAAGTTTGATGTTGTTCAAAATTTTATTGTCTCTAATAGGGATCATTGAATCATTTTTAAATTCTTTAAATCATTACAATACAAACACAAAACATAGTAGAACATGAGCATTATGAATCATCCTACATTTGATGGGAATTATAAATTAAACTTTCAGAAATTGTAAGGTATGACCAGATATCAGATGATTGGTTTTTGTGGTTCATGGGAAAATCACATGCCTTTATTAAAGTTATCTATAATAAAAACCATGAGGAAATGATACATATTTTCCCATTTGAGGAATTATATGGTTATAATTTTTTTATCAACTATGTTCAATTGAAATAGGATAAATGTCTCTAATTTTACCTACTCACATTCATGAGACAATGGGATAAAATTAAATGATCAAAAAGCGTTTGTAAATGGCTTAGAGCTAATAAAAATTTTATGTATACAATTGATATTGAATTTTGTCTTTCAATGTGATTGATAACTTCATCTTCAGTGTCACACCGAGACATGGATATCAATTGTTGGGGTTGAAATGAAATTTGGAACCATAGTATGCTGGAGATTATGAGATTATATAATAAATTTCAAATATTGTATTTAATGAAGCATTAAATTTGAGATTCAATTTTTCCAATAAATTCTTCCATGTCTCTCAATTGAATAAGTGTCACCTTGATCCATGTCACAAGATTAGTTAAAACTATGTTAATTTAAAACAAGATAATATAGTTATCAATCTACTATTTTTAATTCTACATATACTAGATATAAATTCATTAGCGATATTCAATTTACATGAAATAGTACAATGAATTATATGTAATATATATGATGAATCATATTGAAGATAGAAACATATATTGCATTATTGGCCTAATATTTTCCAAATTAACAATATCGTCCATATTCCCAAGGAAGAAAATTCATATATTTTGAGTTGGTTTTTTGAGAGGCTAGGTAATAATGTACATGATGTGATATCTTCATCATAGATTGAATGTAATTGTGTAATTTTAACTTGTTTTGATGATTTTATTTGTGTATGTGAAACCCTGGAGATTCACATCATGAATCCCCAATTAATATCATGAATCGGGGGCGTCCATAGTAGTTCTATTTAAATATTATCACTGTATGATTCTCATAATATTCTATCCCATTTTTGTTGCACTCGATGACTTACATGAGAAATTTTGTAGAATCCCATCGATTTAGTACCCAGCAACATTACATCATCATTCATTGATACTTTGGAACCAATGGGTTCTTTATAGATTGGAAAGGGATGTATGGATCATCTATTCAACATATGTTTTCCCCTCTAACCACTTTCATTATAATGTGAAGGATCCTATATTGATTTGATGATCTTGTAGGGTATATGTCGCATCAAAATAGGTTATAGTAGTTTCTCTCCGAGTGGAGAACCATGACATACTATGATTATATAACTTGTATATTAGATATACGGTTGGATAAAATTATATGATAATGATACATAGTATGTTGATTTTTAAGTGAAAGTATTTGTAACCATATGGTACATCAACACATGATGATCCTACTTAATAATCATTAGTATGAGAGATAATGAGAATAGTCCCCCTATAGGAATTACACATGTTATTTTTTTCCGCACATATTCCTATCTGTGAGCAAGTGTAATGGTACTTATACATTAAGATTATTAATAATTCTTTTCATGACTTACATACTTTGGAGTAATGGACAAAACTGAGTCGCCAAATGTTCGCAGGATGTATGGTATGTTGGGTTCATCATGAATGAAATATTATTAATTTTTAATCATGGAAAAAAATTCCATTCAATATTTATGGACATTTACATCTCTACCCTTTGATTGAAATATAACTGTTACACTAAATTTCATGGCCATGGTCTAACAATAATTTTTTTAAATAGTAAAAGGAAAATAAATCAATCATATAGGTTGATGAAACATGTGTGCGACAGAAATAATCAGGTATTTTGATAAATGGAATATATTACATTAAAATCATTCTTATGGTTGTCAACATTGGACTTTAACTTCTTTCTATTGGGTAACTTCCCACATTCGAAGATAACAATATAATAATTAAGGTAATCTCGCCTAATTCCTATGTGAAATAATATTAGCAGGTGACAAACTATGTATTTATATTAATCTCAATTAAATGGTGGTTTAAATTATATATTGGATGAAATATTATTTTCTGTCCCTAGGAATAATTTTATTCTGGAATAATTAATTCCTATTTTGTGAAAGGTAATAAATAATAATTTTTATTTAATATATAATTTATTTAATCATATAAATAGATAGTAAATTTTTATTCATAATACTATAATAAAGTATTTATTTTATTTATTGAATATTTATAAATATTTGTTCTAATGAATGTTAATACAATATTTATTTATTAATAAATAGATGATGAATACATATTCAGGTTTTCAATAATTTCATAAGAGGATTAGCAGACCAAGAGCATGGTCATTGATAAATATTAATTTCCATGTTGGTGAACTTATATTTATCATTTCATTTGTTAGAGTACATCATAAAATAATAATAATATAAATATATTAAATGGAGAAAATATTGTTTATTATTATGAAAGTGTTATTATTTAATTAAATAATATTATAACCTTAATACTAATATTATAAATATATTATTACATGTATTGTGTGAGGTTAATCAAAAATTTAGAATCATTATGCATAATAAATTTCTCTCTAGATTCACCATTTTACCATATTCTCGTGAATAATAAGAATAAGAGAGAATCCTTCAATCCTTATGGAAGTAAGAGAGATCACTAGGAAAACAAAAAGATGACCAATACACTATTCTCGCACAAGAAATTTCATCATTATTATTGAGAGGTCAATGGACCACAGGTGGATCACCACTAGAGGTGTTCTACATTGGGTCCCCCTTTAAAATGAAGGTAATCCAAAATAGATTTAAGATAATACAAAATAATGAATAAAGCCCCTATGATGAGGTATTATTACTTCATATTTAATTTATAATTAATTATATATTTTCTAGATCATATGTTCTCTTCAAGGTTATGATCAATCTATGTTAACAATCTATGGAAATTGTTTTGGTCTTGATGTTTACGACATAAACAATTAACAAATAATCCATCAAATCAGAAAAAAAATCATTAATTGTCTTCATCCCAAAATGCACATCCACTAAATTCAGAAACTTCAAGTTTTATCAAATGTTTTCTGTTTAAATTAATAATTATTTATTAAATTATTGATCAATTATATAGAATAGTGTTTAAATAAGTAATTTCTAGATTATTCATACTTTTATATAGAGCTAACATACAATGATTTCTACAATTAAATAATTATCATTTATGATCTATAGCTTTTCTAAATACTATGACAATGTATATATGTTTATATATTTAATCGGTTGGTTCCAATGTTTTTTTCTCATAGGTTCTATTACAAAATGTGTAATACATGGACAATTACGTACCCAAGTCCACATCTCGACGATGTGTTGTGGAATACATGGTTCACCAACTATTTATTACATGTGGTGCGTTTTTTATACATAGTGTGTGGACAATTCCAACCTAGAACATAGTTTGTCAGATTACATGACATATAGCTTGGGCACACATTAGCTAGTCTACACAGTATAACATATGAATTCATTGAAACTGTGTGGTTATATTATTTCATTCTAATAGTTTAAGACTGATAGACTGGATAAGTAATGGTACACAAGGAATATAGCTATTAAACGTGGTTCATATGACATTAATTCATATCTTTAATGAAAATTTTGACTTAATCAATGAGTTACACATTGTCAAAGAAAGTGAAAAAACTACATATAACTAGTTAGTACATTCCAATTAATCTTTCCGAGATACACACTAATGGACAATTCATTTATCTCATCCACATGAATACCAGATGACATCGAAAGTAGCTTAATTTTAATGTTCATGTGATTTTTCTGTGGTACATGTTAAATCAGTAGGTGTTTATATTTGATACACTATAAATAAGAAACATTATGTGCAGATATTATGTAAAAATCATGTAGTCTTCCAATAATGGATTGAAATATATTTCATTGAATTAATGAATTTAGAATTAGAACATAATTACATTGTTGGAACAATATATGTTTCTGTAACATCTCAGGTAAATAAAGAATATAAAATTTCCATATTTATTAATTTTTGAATATAATATATATTTTACATTAAAATGGTTGCTATGTTCGATAGTATACCTGATACGCAACAACGGGTTTCTTTGAAATCTTATGTTGCACACTAATAATATATTATTATTTAAAATGGTAGTTAACTCCTAGAAGTTTTATTGGCGGGAATGAATGAAAATAACTACAATATGATTATAAATGTTTGTTAAATGTATTTACATTTATCGAATAAATGTTAGAGGCTTAAAATGTGAATGAATTTAATTTTAATCATAATTTACATTTAAAGGCCAATTAATCGTCTTTTAATGGAGAACCCCTTTTAAATATGGATTTGGTCACATTAATACATTATATATGACTGAATAAAATCATTTTTTAGAATTGGGACATCAAAATGTACACAGTGTAAATTTATGGAATTTTTATGATGAAGTTCAATTTTTAATGAGTAGTGAAAAATATTGTATTTTAATTCCAAATTGCATTTTAATCTAATTTATTTATATTGTTAGATTATCTTTTTAATTGGTTTTAAAGTTAAAATAAAATATATTGTTACCATTTAGTCTAATTTTGGTCATTCGAATTAATTCCACTTTGAAATTGGACATAAAGAAGTATAAATCTTTTTTGTAGTAATTGTGTCTTAAAAACACGCTATTTGTTTTCATAACGAGAATAAATTTTAAAATTAATTAATGCCACTTATATGTTTTGAATTTGGAAAAATGAAAATCATTTTTTAATTTTGAATATCAAATATAGTTTAGGATGAATATTTGATATTTTTCTGAAAAACATCAATTTTGATGAATAGTAAAACCACATAGTGGTAGTTAAAAATCCGACTTTTTCATTTAATTGAATCTATTCTACATTTGTGAATTGAATTTCTAAAATCAAACATACATTGTTGTTATCAATAAGTAAAATTTAGTTCAATAAGATGAACATAATTTTATGTGAATAGTAACTTTTGACTTTTATTTTCGGCGGTTAAAGGTTAATAAGGTAATTCATAGAAAAATGAATATTATAATAATACAAAATTATCATTACTATTGTCCAAACTTTATTGGTTGAGACATTTACGACCATGGGAATCTTTGGAATGATTTGGGGACCCAATTGAGCAACTTGGGAGTGATAATGACAATTTAGATTAATTAACTTAAAGTAAAGGAAAAAATGACAAATGAAAATATCATTTAGTAAATTAATTTTTATATGGTGTTAATTAATTCATATTTTCAACTAAAAATATTTTTTAAATATATAAACTTATTTACTACATGATTGTATTTTTTATAATTTTTAGACATCAAATAAGTTAAATTCTTTATGACACAATAATGATGCAGTGTTTACCTCATTAATAAATCATTTAAATAAATAAGATTACAATGATTAAAATATTATCCAAAACCTGTCCAATTCTTATTGGATGAATTTATATTCACCATTATTTATCTTATATTCAAATATAATGATTTTTGGACCATTATAAACTGAATATCAATATATAATAAAATAATGTTTTCACACTTTCCTAAAGAGCCCCTCCTCTCCCTTATAAAAGGATATATCATCTAACCAATTCCACACATCTATCAAGACTTTTGTCTCATACAAAACATACCCAATTAATCTCTCTACATCACTACACTCCTCCTTGAAGCCTTAACATAGGTATAAGGCACTTCAAGAAGCCCTTTGGTTCAATCCAAAGAGAGTTACCCAAATTAAAGGTAACAATTTCTCTTAATTTGTTTTATTAAATTTTAATTCTCCAACCCCTAAACTCATTTATTCCTTTATTTTTTAACAACACCAGTTTTTTCAATATACTAGGATATTTTTTTTGAGAATTATTCGAACTACACTTACACACACCTCCATCTAATGGATAAAAAATACAATGTTTCTGTGGATGGAAAACTAACGCCTCACGAAACGATGATTCTTCAAATATCTCCAAACGCCTCTCATGGAGGTCATTATGATGAAACTGTATTTATATATGATATATATTATTTTTATTCTTTCTTTATTTTTCTTTATTTTCCATTTATATCATTCCTTTATGGTTTCCATACTGGGTAAATACGATAATCTCATTTGACAAAGCGCAGACTACCGCCCCCTCAAAGTGATGTGACTCGCTAATGCCTAATGCGGGATGTATAAAGGATAAATTTGATGATATTATATATGATATTATAATTGAATTATATTATACTATTTTATTCTTATAATTTAATTCCATTAAAATAAGAAATAGAAATGAAAGTTGCGTTCATGCAAACGAACGGCTTACCGCCTGCATGGACGGTTCATTCCATTTCTTACCTCTAAATGTTATGTACTATTAAAAATATATGTATATATTAGATATATATGATATATATGATATCTAAATCATGAATATCATTCTGAATATAGTTAACCTTTGACCACATGAACAACCTGTAATTATAAGTAGTCCATTTTGGACTCAAGTACCAAATATCGACAAAACGAATGTTATTAACTTATGTGATTACATAATGTTTATAACATGGTAATAAGTGATATAAAAGGAATAATAAACTTCAAAAGGGTTCTTAAGAAAGAATAAATTATCTTTATTTTATTTTTCAGGTGATTAATGAACGATCGAGTCAAGTTGGACACGAGGTAAGGGATTTCTTATCTCACTTTTAATTCTGTGAGATTTCCATTGTTCGCCACATTTTTATTGCATGTAGTTGAATGTGTACTTCCATTTTTATATATTATTATTGTAAACTTTATATTCAGGTTATTATATGATTCATTTTTTTCATTAACTTCTGGTCATACGACTCGATTTGATTACAATGAAGTAAGAGTTTTTCATCTCACTTTTTATTCCTGTGAGATTCGTGCTATATTTGACACTATTTCATTTTTGTGTGGTTTATGTACTGCCCACTATTGTACTATTTGTAAAATATAAATCCATTTAGAAGTATTTACATCTTCATTTTATGATCCTTATTCACGTGGCATATGTTTTGTGCGTTACAAAATCAGTAAGGGAAACATTCACCCTCATCTATTTAAAAGACGTCATTTTTTTATGTATTTTAATTTACATATTATTATGTTGGGATATGTTATTTTATAAACCCATTATGTAAACATTATGTCCATGTGAGTAGATACCATTTCTATCTTATCAAATCATTTTCTGAATTTTAACGTGATGACGTTATACTATAAAATTTTTACAAGGGGACTTCATAACCCAATTTCAATTCTTTGGGATCAACATGTACTCATTGAATATGTCATCTTATGAATATGTGTGAATGACCTCTGATTGTTTTACACCTAATATTCACTTATATTGGGTGTATTTATATTTTCCACACATAATTATGTGATTTATTTATCCTTAATTTAAATATACCATCTATATAAGTTATTTCATCTCAATTTACAATTCCATTGAGATTTCATTGTTATTATGCTTCAATTCACTCTTATATGGTTTATATACTGTACATTGACATATTATATCATGATTATCTTTATTCTAATTATATTATTAAGTTCTGATTAAATGTTATTCCTCGATTATTTATAATCAAGTGTCTCTCTTTTTGTTAAAAAAATCTTTAACTAAAATATCATTTTAAATGTTTTAAAGATTAATTCTTTTAAATATTTCTCATTAATGTCCATGTTTTCAAAATGGGTTTTAGGATTTATTTATATAGACATTAATGTTTTCAAATGATAATTCATTTAAAATCTTCAAATCAGTATGGGACACTTTGATTCAAAAATCCCTTTTTAAAATGTTTTGAAATTGATTTTATAAAACATTGTTTATTTCAATATCTTGATATGATATATTGGAATGTGAAATTGTATTCTTTCCTTTATACATGTGTTATATGTTATTATTATGTTATGGTTATTGGTAATTGTTTACATATATCGGTGGTTCCGTGATAAACCTAGAGCGGGTGAGCTCGAGATAGCTCTCCAATGCATTGGGTAATGTGACGGAGGTAAATGTGATGCTTCTCCATATAGATTTAAGGAATATACTATGATGGGTATTCTAATTGTAACTCCCTACGTAGCTGTGATATCTAAAATGTAAGTTTGATATGGATTCCATACGTAACCTTTATGAGTTATGATTTATGATTTGTGTGTGTTATTCATAAATCTAATGATTTCATAAGGTATGTTATGATTGAAAAGAATGGATTCATGGATTTGTATTTATTGTTGGGATAATGTTATCCTTCCTTATATTATATCCCTTACTGAGCATTTTATAATCATCCCATGTTTTTGAAATGTTTTCCACAGGACTTAAGTATGAATAGGTTCAAGGATGGGATCATGGAAAAATCATAATATCTAAAACATATAACTAGACATGTTTCTTTTTAAGAGTTTTTAATTTATTAAAAAAATGGATACTGAGTAGTAGTGTCTACTTATAATATTAAAGTTGTTATGTAATAGTTATGGAATAATTATCTAATACTATAAACTTGAAAAGGTCCCCAATGGGAATTATTCATTCAATTGATTATTATATAATCATTAAGGCTGAGTCCTTATAGTTGGTATCAGAGGTCGCTTTTGACAACTTTACAATTTTTGGAATTCTTTAACTATAAGTGAAATTACTATAATGGTTATGAATTCAGAAAGAGTCATAGTTTATTTTGATAAAGTTAATGAGTTTAGGGTAACATCAATAAGTATATCTTAGTGTTTACCATCCTCGTAATATATTATATGATGATTTTACTGATATAATCACACTAACCTTTTTGGTTTTAGAAAATAACTATATCTAGCAGGCACCAAAGTAATAGTGGATGTAAAGAAAGCTATGACCGTTTTCTGAATGAGCAACTAAATGATATGGGAGCTTCAATGAGAACACTTTTGGTTGTTCTCAACCAACTATCTAGAGTCATGATTGACCACATTAACCTAAGAGATATTTAAAAGGAATCATTCATGCGAGAAAGAAATCCCTATAGAATTTCAGGTAATGATCATAAAGGTAAGTGTGTTAAAAAATCTATGTGTCAAAGATGTGGAAAGAAAAACATAGGAAAATTTTTCAAAGGGACAGAAAGGTGTTATAGATATGGAAATGAAGGTCATAAAGCAAGAACCTTCCATGGACAAAAGAAGCATCTAGTTGACTCTAGGAAAGGGAAAGAAGACTTTTCTGAGGGATCAATTGAATGTTTTAAATGTGGTGTGAATGGTCATTATGAAAACACATGTCCTACGAAGATGTATTGGGAATGGGATCACAAGGATCATAAATATTATCATTTACCAATACATAATGCCATTCCGATTGAGGATGAAGAAACTGACAATGACCAATGAAAGGTATGGATTATTTCTTTACATATGTTTTCCTATTATTTTAATCTTAGGATATGATTCATGATTTTTTTGTAGGAATGAAGTATTTAAGAATATGTTGGAAAGGATTGGTTAATGGATCATGAAGAATGTTGAATGAGTAAGAAGTCAACAAATAAGGGATTCAAGATTTATGGTAGAATTTAGGATGGTGAAATGATTAAAAGTATTAAGGATCTCTTGATGATGGGATAAAATTAGATGAATTTTTATAGTATGTGTAACACTGATTTTTGATATATGATAATTTTATTCAAGGAATATTTATCTTATCTTTTGTTGATATAGTTATAAAGAACCATTTGGGTTTATATGATCCTTGAATATGAGGCAATTACTAGTTAATACTTTTTGGGATGCAAGAGGAATGATATTAGAAAACCGTTGTGGATAAAATATGTTATGGTTATTTTTGATGAATTTATATCATTTTTGAAATGTTATAAAATTATGTAGTTTTTGAAAAAGAACAACATGCAAATCATGTGACAACCCATCGTGTCGGATGAAGCTGTGCGAATCAAAACCACAACCAAAGTGTGACTAGAATTTATCGCTTTCCACTGCACTTTGTGAAGTCCCTGGTTAGTATGATTAATTCTTTTTAGTTAGATGATCTTATGAATCTGGAATAATTAGATTTTGGGTTATATATGGAAATGATTAACCGATAATGGAGGATATATGATTAGGTTAATTACTTTTAAGTATGAGACATTAAGAGTAACAGAAGTTATTTGGAGATAAATGTTGAGATTTACCTTGGAAGACTATGTGATTAAATCTTTCAGAGATTTGGGTTTCAATCATAGTTTGGATTACTTTGAAAAATTTCAAGGATAACTTTTTATTTAATGGTCTTTCATGAACCTTGTGTTCTTTTTGTTGAATTTTGTAGATTAAGAGTAGTATTTATTTTTATAAAGATTTAATCATTTGGTGATTATCTGATCTTATACTAACAATTTTGGATTTAGTTGATTTATAAATACAAGGTAATAGATTGTTCTCCTTTTGTGGATTATTTGATTCTCTAAAAGATGATTCTTGTGCATTTGATGTGACCATTTCTTTTTGAATGCTCATCGTTTAGGGAAATGATTAGTTTTGGTAGAAACTTTTTTAAAGATGAAACTCTACATGAAGGTAAGTATATTTCCATATGTTTTTATTCTATCTTAATGATAAATTCTTCAAAATTATGAAAAGGATCATAAAATGAAAATGTTGTTTGTTTAGGATTCCTACTGGGTAATCAAAGACCGTTTACACACATCATATGATTGAGATTTTCTTGTAATTAACTTTCTCCTAATCATGTTTCCTATCATTCTCCATCAGAACATGACCCTTTTTTCTCCTCTATATCCATGTTTCCATGGAATCTTAGAATGAGGTAACTCAGGTGACCATTGTACTTCTCTTTCTTTATTTTAATGTGATAGTTTTACTGACACTTTTTTCTTATATGGGACTTTCAATAATTTTTCCGAGCACAAAATTTAAAATTTTGAGGATGTATTTTCCAAAAGAGAGAAAGGATGTAACATCCTAGGTAAATATAGTATATGACTTTTTCATATTTACAAATTTTTGAATTAAATATTAGTTTTATTTTAAAAGGGTTTCTCTGTTCGATAGCGTACTTGATACGCTACAATGGGTTTCTTTGAAATCTTACATTGCACACTAATAATATATTATTATTTTAAATGATATTTAACGCGTAGCCATTGTATTGGTGGGAATGAATGAAACTATCCAAAATATGATTATACATGTTTTTTAAATGTATTTTCATTTATCCAATAAAAGTTAGAGGCTTAATGGAGAACCCTTTTAAACTCTAGTTTGGTCACTTTAATACATTCTATATGAAAAAATGAAATCCTTCTTTAGAATGGGGACATCAAAATATACTTTGTGTAAATTTTTGGAATGTTTCCGATAAAGTTCATTTTTTTAATGAATACTGAAAAATATTGCATTTTCATTCAAAAGTGCTTTTTAATATAATTTATTTATATGGATATATTAACTTTTTGATTAGTTTTAAATTGAAATTAAAATGTTTTTTTACAATTTAATCCAATGTTGGTAATTTCAATTAATTTTACTTTGAAATTGGACAAAAAAAAGTATCAATCTTTTGGTAGTTATTGTTTCTTAAAAACATGCTATTTGTTTTGATAACAGGAAATAATTTTAAAATTAATTAATGCCACTTATATGTTTTGAATTTTATAAAATGGAAATCATTTTTGAATTTAGAATATCAAATATATCTTAGGCTGAGTTTTTTGTATTTTTCAGAAAAAAACCAATTTTTGATGAATAGTATAACCACTAAGTGGTAGTTAAAAAAACAGACCTTTTAATTTAAATGAATATTTACCACTTCTGTGAATTGAATTTAGAAAATCTGACATACATGGTTGTTATTAAGAAGTAAAATGTGGTTCAATAAGATGAAAATAATTTTTGGTGAATAGTAACTTTTGACTTTTATTTACCGTGGTTACAGGTAAATAAGGAAATTCAAGGTAAAAAGAATATTATACGAATTTACAATTACCTTAAAACTTGTCAAAACCTTATTGGTTGATTCATTTACGACTATTGGCATCATTGGATCGATTTTGGGACACCATTGAGCCACATTGGAGTTATAATTACAATTTAAATTAATTAACTTAATGTAAATGCGAAAATGACAAAATAAAATATCTATTGGTAAATTAATTTTTATATAGTATTATATAAGTCATATTTTTTAATATAAATATTCATTAAAAATATAAACAGATTTCCTACATGATAGTATTTTTTTATAATTTTTAGACATCAAATAATTTAAATTATTTATGACACAATAATGATGTAGTACTTATCTCATTAAAAACCCATTTAAATAAATAAGATTATAAAGATTAATATATTATCCAAAACCTATACAAATACTATTTGATGATTTTATTTAGACCTTTAGTTATCTTATCTATGACTATATTGATTTTTGGACCATTATAAACCAAATATCGATATATAATAAAATAAGGTTTTCAAACATTCCTAAAGAGCATCTTCTCTCCCTTATAAAAGAATACCACTTCTAACCAATTCCACACACCTCTCGAGCATTTTGGATCATCCAAGCTCTACACAATTAATCTCCCTACATCCCAATCCTCCTTCGATAAGCCTTACCTTAGGCAGAAGGAACTTCAAGAAGTCCTTTGGTTCAAACCAAAGGGAGTTACCCAAATTAAAGGTAATAGTTTCTCTTAATTTGTTTTATTTTAATTTACTTCTCCAACACCAAAACACTTTTATTCCTTTCATTTGTAAGAATACCAGTATCTTAAATATACTAGGATGTTGTTATGATATTTATTCAAACTACACGTACAAACACCTCCATCAAATGGATGAAGAACATAATGTTTCTATGGATGGAAAACTAACGCCTCACGAAACGATGATTGTTCAAATATCTCCAACTGCCTCTCATGGTGGACACTATGATGGGACATTATTTATATATGATATATATTATGTTTATGTTTTCTTTATTCTTCTGTATTTTCTATTTATAGCACTCCTTTATGGCTTCCATAATGGGTTAATATTATAATCTCATTTGAGGAAGCGCGGAATAGCGCCCCCTAAAAGTGATGTGACTCGTTAATGACTTATGTGGGTTGTATAAAGGATAGATTTAATGATATTATATATGATATTATTCTGGAATTATAATATACCAATGTATCATTATGTTTTAATTCCATTAAATTAAGAACTAGAAATGAAAGTATCATTCATGCGTACGTACAACTTACCGTCTCCATGAACGATGCATTTCATTTCATACATCTAATTGTTATTTACTATTATAAATACATGTATATACTAGATATATATGATATATACGATATCTAAATCATGAATATCATTCTGTATATAATGAAACTTTTACCACATGAACAACATGTAATTATAAGAAGTCCATTTTTGAATCAAGTACCAAATATCGACAAAATGAACATTATTAACATAAATGATTACATAAAGTTTATAACATGGTAATAAGTGATATAAAAGTAATAATAAACATGAAAAATTTTCATAATCAAGTATAAATTTACATTTGTTTATTATTCATGATATTAAAGAACGATCGAGTCAAGTCGGAAATGAGGTAAGGGATTTCTAATCTCACTTTAAATTCTGTGAGATTTCCATTGTTTGCCACATATTTATTTCATGTGGTGTAATGTGTACATCCATTGATATATATTATTATGATTATCTTTATAATCATGGTATTATTTGATTAATTTTGTGGTAATTAACTTTTGGTCATATGAATCGATTTGATTACAATGATGTCAGAGTTTTTCATCTCATGTTTTATTCTCTTGAGATTCATGCTATATTTGCCACTATTTCCTTTTGTGTGGTGTATGTACTGCCCATGATTGTACTCTTTTTGTAATATACATTAATTTATAAGTATTTAAATCTTCATTTTTTGATCCTTCTTTATGTCGCGTATGTTTTGTACGTTACCATATCATTAAGGGAACGTTTCACCCTCCTCTATTTAAAAGACTAATTTTTATTATATCTTTTAATTTACATCTTATTATGTTGGTTTATGTCCTTTTATATCCCCATTTATGTAAATATTATGTCCATGTGATGAGATACCCTTTTTATCTTATCAACTCGTTTTCTGAATTTTAATGTGAGGCCATTAGGCTGACAAATTTTTACAAGGGGACTTCTTAACCCAATTTCAATTCATTGGGTTCAACTTGTACTCATTGAATATGTCATCCAATTAATATTTGTGAATGACCTCTAATTGTTTTACACAAAATATCCACATATATTGGGTGTATTTATATTTGCCACACACAATTATGTGATTGATCTCTCCTAAATTTAAGGATACCATCTTTATAAGTGATTTCATCTAAATTTACATTTCCATTGAGACTTCGTTGTTGTTATGCACCAATTCACTCATATATGGTGTATATATTGTACTTTGACATATTATATCATGAATAACTTTATTCGCATGATATTATAAAGTTCAGATTAAATGTCATTCATCAATTATTTGTATTCAAGTGTCTCACTTTTTGTTAAAAATACACATTAACTGAAATATCATTTTAAATGTTTTAAAGATTTATTCTTATAAATATTTATTATTAATATCCATGTTTTCAAAATAGTTTTTAGTATTTATCTGTATGAACATTAAATTTTTCAAATGATAATTCATTTAAAAGCTTCAAAGTGGAATGGGAATCTTTGATTCAAAAATCTCTTTTTAAATATTTTTGAAAATGATTTGATAAAACATTGTTTATTTCAATATATTAATTTGATATATTGGAATTTGTAAATGTAATATTAACATTATTCATGTGTTATATGTTATTATTATGTTATGGTTTTTGGGAATTGATTATATATATGGGTGGTTCTGTGATAAACCTACTTCAGGTGAGCCCGAGATAGCTATTCAATGCATTGGGTAACGTGACATTGTTGTGATAGCTACAATGTACGTTTGATATGAATGCAATATGTAACCATTATAATTTATGAATTTTGATTTCTGTGTGTTATTCATAAATCTTATGATTTCATAAGGTATATTATGATTAAAAATTATGGTTTCATGGAATTTTATTTATTGTTGGGACAATGTTTTCCTTCTTTAATATATAACCCCTAATGAGCTTTTTATGCTCATCCAATGTTTTTGAAATGTTTTCTAGAGGAATTAAAGATGAATAGGTTCAAGGATGGGATCACTAAAATGTCATGTTGTCTATAACATGGAACTAGACATGTGTCTTTTTAAGAGTGTTTATTTTATGAAAAAATGGATACTGAGTAGTAGTGTCTACTTGTAATATTCAATTTGTAGTGTAATAGGTATGGCCTAATTCTTTAAATATCTAAACATGAAAATATCCCCAATGTGAATTATTCATTTAATTCAGGATTATGTAATGTTTATGCTTGGGTCCTTATTGTTTGTATCAGAGGTCAGTTTAGATAACTTTAAAGGTTAGAGAATTCTATAGGAATAAGTGACATTACCATATTGGTTAGGATTTCAGAAAGAGTCATGGTTTTTTTAGATAATGTTACTGAGTTTAAGATAACATGAATATGTATATCTTAGTGTTTACCCTCCTCATAAGATATTATATAATGATTTTATCGATATACTCAAACTGACTTTTTTGGTTTTAGTAAATGGATGGATCTAGCAGGCACCAAAGTAAGAGTGGCTATGAAGAAAACTGTGATGGTTTTCAAATGCAGCAACCGAATGATATGGGAGCTACAATGAGAACATTTGTTGTTATTCTCAACCAACTATATAGAGTCATGATTGCCACCTGATCTTTATAGATCATTATGAGGCATCGTATATGAAAGAAAAAATCCCTACGGATGTTCAGGTAATAATCATAAATTTATGTGTTAAAAAACCTATGTGTCATTGTTCTAGAAGGAAACACCAAGGAAAATGTTTCAAAGGTATAGAAAGATTCTATATATGGGTAAATGAAGGTTATACAGCAAAAAACATCCATGGAAAAAGGAAGCATCTAGTTCACTCTAGGAAAGGAAAATAAGTCTTTTCTGAGGGATCAATTTAATGTTTTAAATGTGGTGTGCATGGTCATTATGAAAACACATGTCCTATGAAAAAGTTTTGGTAATTGGATCACCAGTATCAATAAAATATTCATTTACAAATACCTAATTCTATTCTGATAAAGGATAAAGAAACTAAAAATGACCAAAGAAAGGTATTGATTATTTATTATCATATGTTTTCCTATTATTGAAATCATAGGATATGATTCATGATTTTGTTTGTAGGAACTAATTATTTTAGAATATGTTGGAAAAGAATGGTTAATGGATCATGAATAATGTTGAATGATTAAGATGTAAACTGAAGTGCACTGTGTTGCATTTGTTGTCAATGAGGCATGATGTTGTCTTAGAATGAATGGATGTCATGAATTGTCAAGATGTGAATGACAAATGTTGTGATGGTGTTGGTGAGGAACGGAGAATGGCCATGGTACTAAGAGGCATGTCACTTAGGAGATTCACTAAGTGGCATAGGAGATGTGGTTGAAACATTCTCTAGTAACATCTAACGATTGATGAGCTGATCTTTAAGTTCCAAGAACTTGTATCCTGATGATACAAAGTCACAACAATGTTATAAGACCATGCATTGTCTTCACAATGCATGAGGAGATGAGGAGAACCATCCACAACTCCTAAGTGGATGAAGTGGTGCTAATGATGTCCATGCACTATCACTTAGTGCATGTGAATCAGAAGAAGATCAAACTTGATCTCTGATTGGATCAATGAAGAACATTGAATAATTATGTGATTCAGGAGCTTCGGTTGATGAAAAACCTTCGGGAATTCCATTCCTAAGTAATGATTATATGTTGAGGACATTTGTGGAATTCTTAAGAAGAAGGGAGAAGTGGCATTTGGCATTTGAACATGGGTTACTTTGTTTTTATACAAAGTCCCTAAGTCTCTACTCTAGCAAAAAAAAAGCCGCCAAGGGCCATCCTTAAGAGTTCAACCCCAAGGCACATGTGGGACTCAAGGTCGCCACACCCAAGGGGGATCCCATGGGGCCAGCTCGAGAGAGTCCGGGGCCATGTATAAGCCCCGAGGCTACGCGGTGATGAAGCCCGCGCAGCATGAGCGCAAGGAGCGCGCCCGTGACATGCATGGTGGGCGCTAGGAGCACGCCCGCAGGAGGCGTGGGTGGGCGCAGAAGCGCGCCCGCAGAGGCACGGTGCGAGGAGGCACCGTGGAGGGAGAAGAGAGATTATTGAACGAATGGTGGCAGCGCGAGTTTGATAAGGCGCTGAAAAATCGGAGGCCGTTTCGATGTGGGAACGAGTTTTTTCACCGGGATTGAATCTGAGCCGCACATCTCATCGCGCGTCTAATCTCCACCGCACAATCCATCTGCGCGACGATCGTTTAATCGCGGCCATCGAGCATCATTAAACTCCCCATCCGACGGCTGTAAAGGTTGTCTTCATCCTTGAGCCACCCTAAGGCTCCCCGACGTCTCCCGCTGATCCAGACGCCTCCCCGACGACTGATCTCGAGCTCTCGGCCATTACAAATCATGCTGAAGACATCATTAAGATCGTCTGGCCAAGGCGAACCGATCCATGCTTAAAAATACACTTGCATGCAATGTTTGGAGAGTTTTGGTATCCGGCCGAGGCAAGACGAAGTTGCCGAGGTTTGGGTGTTTATGCTTGCATGTTTTGGATCGAAGGAAGGCCGTGCATGCGTTCTAAGTCGCATGCACGTAGAGGAAATTAAAAATGAGTTAAGCCCCATGAAACAGAGGAGAAACAAGATTTTAGAAATCTTGAAAACCCGAGATATTCAGGAGTTTGAATTTATATCCACGCGGATTGAACGAGACGCCTCTTCCTATATAAAGAGAGGCCTTGCTCTTGAATTTGCTTGCTGAAAATTTTGAGAACAGTGAAGCTCTCTGCCTTGCGAAGAAAGAAGCCCTGCGCAAGGTATTTGCATGGATGAGTCCCTTTCGCGCACCCCTTGAGTGAAAGAAGAAAGGGGAAGACCCCTGTGCGCCTCACTTGCGCGACAGGAAGTCCCCGGGGCCACAGCATCTTGCGTGCCCACGGATGAAGCCCGCGGTTGGTTGTACTTGCGCGCCCCGCAGGAGTAGCACATGCGCGCCTTTGTGCACCAAGGCACTTGCGCGCCCCGCGGTTGGAGGAGGCTTGCGCGGCAGTAGGCCCTTGCGCGCTGCTTGTGCTCTTTCACCTTGAGCGGCTGTCCTTGCACCCTTGACACCTTGCGCGACAGTGGAGTATAGAAGTGGTCGCGGCTCAAACAAACCTTGTGCGCCATCTCTTTGAAGGAGGAGTTCGGGTTGTGTGTTCAAGACAAGAGGAAGAACCCGAGACCTTGGCTTGGGTATGTGCAAGTGGGTGAAGTGAAGAGCACACCATTGTGTGTGTATGTGCAACAAGGAAGACACCCTTTGGCACTTGTATGTGCAAATTGAAGAAGAGGCCATAGCCCTTGGGGGTGTGCAAGAAGGAGAGGCCAAGTCTCTTGTGATTGAAAATTGAACAAAGAAAATGTATGTGCAAGAAAAACAAGAAAGCCGAAGCCTAGTGTGTGCACTAAAAGTGTATACACATTAGAGGAAGAAGAAGAAGTTCCACACTAAAGTAAAACACACTTCTAAGTGTGTGAACAATTTGAATATAGTGTGTGACGATTGTGGAGAAGGTGTGTGATTAAAATTGACTACACCCTTAGTGGGTTTATTGCACCAAGAGAAGGGGAGTGCATGCTTACATGCATGCACGTGCACACGTGAACAAGTCTGAATCTGCATGTGTACATTTGAGGAGTCCAAGACCAGGAGATCTTGAAGATATTATGATGCCATGCATTCAGTGCATGAAGTTTATGTGAAGTGAGACTGAGCCAGACTGAAGTGAATGATATTGTTTGTCTGAGTTTTCAGTATTTGAGAAGAGCCAGATCAACAGAAGTGATCAGAAGATGCTGAGCAAGACCAAAAGACCTTTTCAGAGGCTGTTGAAGATTCTTAAAGAGAGAATCCAGGTCATCCTTAGAAGAAGGAGATAAAGCCTGAGCAAGACGAGAAGACCTGATCAGCACAAGTGATCAGAGGAAGAGAGAAAGGCCAACAGGTTTTATCCCAGGATTTTGAGGATACTTGAAGAGTTAAAGTGAAGAAGAGCTACTCGTGTGACTCGAGGAGCCAGGAGAAGCCCCCTGTGAGACTCAGGGTGGAGGAAGTCTTCAGTGGGATTCTGGAGCAGGCCAGTGGGACTCTGGTAACACTGTGTGACGCAGTATAAAGACCCTCCTGTGGGACTCAGGAGAGATACAGTGGGAAGCTGTATCGACCATTGTAATTCTAACAAGTTATAATGGGAGAAACCATGTTGGGGCGTTTAACCAACATGGCAAGGACGTAGGCCTTTGGTGCCGAACCTTGTAAATCCTTGTGTCTTGTGCCTTTACATTTACTGCATCATTCGTGGAATGGTGAGAGATACAATAAGAGTGGATCGAGGCTTTAACCATCCATAGAGGTTTAATTGATCAAGAATCAATTAGTAAAAAGTTTTAAAGGATCACTGATTCACCCCCTCCCCCTCTCAGTGATTCACACTGATCTGGGCACTACAATTGGTATCAGAGCGAGGTTACCTCTAAAAGATCCAGGGAGTCTACATCAAGTGTAGATTTTAGGAAATAAGTGACCAGCCTCAAATGGAAATATCTGCCAAGACTCTGAATAACAGAAAGAAGAAACAAGCTAAGAGGATGAAGAAAGCCTGTCCTAGCTATGATAAAGTTGGAATAGTGAATGATATTCAAAATTCAATCGAATATCGTCAGAAAAAAGACCCCAAGGAAGTTGCAATGTGTATTACTACAGGCATCCTTGATCTTCAAGAAGAAAAATCACAGTTAGAAGAAGAAGCCAATGCTATGGAAGATCAATTGGCTAAAAGGGTTGGCATAACCAACACTCTCAGAAAGCTGGTGACAACCAAAGATGAAACAGTATCTCATTGCAATGAAAGATATGAAGACACTGCTGAAGAATTGAAAAGAAGCCTTTCTGAGAAAGAATTCTTTATGATAATAGTCAAAGATGTTGTCCATGCACTGGAAAAGAGGCACAAAGTGTCAATGGTTGTCAGAGATGCTCAACTAGAAGACAAAGTCAAAAGGGTGAAGGAGCTTGACAACTCATTGCTTGAAATGAAGAAGGTGCATGAAGACCAGATAAAACAACTGGAAGAGAAATGGGAAGGAAGGCTAAGAACAGTTGAGGATGAGAAGAACTCCCTCAACATGAAGTTCTTAGAACTGGAGGTGATATTGAAAAATCAGAAATCACCTAAAGCCGAAGCCTCCCAGACAGCTGATAGAAGAAATGTTTCTACTCAAGTACACTTTTATTAGGATGATTCTAAGAGAAATACATCCTGTAATAGAAGTGCAACATCTTCTAAAAAGAAGGTACCATCCTTACCATCTTGTACTCATGCTTTTAAAAGTGTTTCTACTAAAAGTGCAGGATGGAAGAATGAATCCAAACAAGTGTGGATGAAGACAGTAAAGAAGCAGAGCTCTCCTGAAACAGCACAACAGGTCAAGAAAAGTATCCTACAATCAGAAGGACTGAAGAGGTCAAGATTCGTGGGTCAATGCTGGTGTTGTAATAAGTATTCGCATTGTTCAAAGGATTGTTGGTACAATCCACTGAATGTCAAAGCACAGAGGAAGCCCATGCCAAGGGGGAGAAATACAAAAGAAAATAAGCAACATCCACAAGTCCAAAGACATCTGTTTACTGCTAACAGATTTGGATTACTTGATAACATCTGGGATGAATGCAAAAGTGGTCAGAAAGATACATGTCAATCTCCGAATGTATCCAGAGCTCAAAAGAAGAGAAGATCACAGAACCTGGCTCAAAAAGAATCCTTGGGAAGCAAGAAGAAAGTTGACAATGCTCCCAAGAAGATGATGAAAAAGGAAGAGAAGTCCTTGGATTTGAAATCCATGAAGGGTGATGCATCCAGAAGGACCACCAAGAAATGCTTCTACTGTGGAAAGAAAGGACACACCATGGATCTTTGTAAACAAGCCATGGAACCAAATAGAAGCAGACAACACTCAAACAGACAATCAATCCAGAAGAAGAAGAAGAGATTGATTGAAAACAAGTTGCCTAAGAAAGGTAGCTTGATAGAATCTAAGGAACCATGTGGAACTTTTAGAAATGAGGCCACACTTCCAAATGTATTACTTGTCATATGGACAAATCGGTTGCAAATTGCCAAAGAACTGCAAAGAGCTGAAGAGGAAGTACTGGAAATTATTAAAGCAAAAGAGAAGAAGAAGATTCCACATGAAGATGTGTTGAGATCCACACCAGCACAATCATCATTGAAGATAAAATGTGCAAGTGTGAAGAATGGTGAAAATGGGACATCTCGGTTGAGAGAATCTTCTCAACCTTGTTTTTCACATTGATGAACCAAGGAGGTCCCATCTTATTCCCTTATACACTTGTATTTACATGTGCTAACATTGCAGGGAATTGAAGATGATGATCATTCTCAGCTGGAGGATGGTTTGGACAGAATGGAGTGCACCCCTTGAGGGGGAGCAAATCTGAAGAAGATGATGTTCTGAGATTAATATCATCTTAAGAAAATGGATGAATGGGGGAGCTTTATCTTTGCACCTGAACATTCTAATGTGTTTTGTGAAGTATGTGCAGGATTCAACAATTCATTGAATATCTGAAAAATTTCAACCCCTAAGCATGATCTCACATGTGTAGAGAATTGTGGATAGCATTGAGTTCCTTGGTTACATCACTCTTGTTTTCTACACCGGGTTAGCCCAAGTAGACTTAGAGTTGATTTACTAAAGGATCTTTTCTAAAGAAGAACATGTGGCATCATCCCTCTCATAGTGATTTTCAAGAAGATGTTATTCAAAGGGAGGAAGATATTTTTGAAAGTGAACCACACCACACCTTTTAATTTGATTGCCAATAAGGGGGAGAAAATATTGGCACACATATTGACCCATTCATATGTGCAGAAGTATTGTATTGACAACAAATACAAATGGGGAGATTGAAGTGCACTGTGTTGCATTTGTTGTCAATGAGGCATGATGTTGTCTTAGAATGAATGGATGTCAAGAATTGTCAAGATGTGAATGCCAAAGGTTGTGATGGTGTTGGTGAGGAACGGAGAATGGTCATGGTACTAAGAGGCATGTCAATTAGGAGATTCACTAAGTGGCATAGGAGATGTGGTTGAAACATTCTCTAGTAACATCTGACGATTGATGAGCTGATCTTTAAGTTCCATGAACTTGTATCCTGATGATACAAAGTCAAAACAATGTTAGAAGACCATGCATTGTCTTCACAATGCATGAAGAGATGAGGAGAACCATCCACAACTCCTATGTGGATGAAGTGGTGCTAATGAAGTCCACACACTATCACTTAGTGCATGTAAATCAGAAAAAGATCCAACTTGATCTCTAATTGGATCAATGAAGAACATTGAATAATTATGTGATTCAGGAGCTTCGGTTGATGAAGAACCTTCGGGAATTCCATTCCTAAGTAATGATTATATGTTGAGGACATTTGTGGAATTATTAAGAAGAAGGGAGAAGTGGCATTTGGCATTTGAACTTGGGTTACTTTGTTTTTATACAAAGTCCCTAAGTCTCTACTCTAGCAAAAAAGAAGCCACCAAGGGCCAGCCTTAAGGGTTCAACCCCAAGGCACATGTGGGACTCAAGGTCGCCATGCCCAAGGGGGATCCCATGGGGCCAGCCCGAGAGAGGTCGGGGCCGTGTATAAGCCCCGAGGCCACGCGGTGATGAAGCCCGCATAGCATGAGCGCGAGGAGCGCGCCTGTGACATGCATGGTGGGCACTAGGAGCGCGCCCACTGGAGGCGTGAGTGGGCTTAGAAGCGCACCCGCAGAGGCACGGTGCGGGGCGGCACCGTGGAGGGAGAAGAGAGATTATTGAATGAATGGCGGCAGCGCGAGTTTGATAAGGCGCTGAAAAATCGGAGGCCGTTTCGATGTGGGAACGAGTTTTTTCGCTGGGATTGAATCTGAGCCGCACATCTCATCGCGCGTCTAATCTCCACCGCACGATCCATCTGCGCGACGATCTTTTAATCGCGGCCGTCGAGCATCATTAAACTCCCCATCTGACGGCTGTAAAGGTTGTGTTCAACCTCGAGCCACCCCGAGGCTCCCCGACGTCTCCCGCTGATCCAGACGCCTCCCCGACGACTGATCTCGAGATCCCGGCCATTACAAATCATGCCGAAGACATCATTAAGATCGTCTGGCCAAGACGAACCGATCCATGCTTAAAAATACACTTGCATGCAATGTTTGGAGAGTTTTGGTATCCGGCCGAGGCAAGATGAAGTTTCCGAGGTTTGGGTGTTTATGCTTGCATGTTTTGGATCAAAGGAAGGTCCTGCATGCGTTCTAAGTCGCATGCATGTAGAGGCTATTAAAAATGAGTTAAGCTGCGTGAAACAGAGGAGAAACAAGATTTTGGAAATCTTGAAAAGCCGAGATATTCGGGAGTTTGAATTAATATCCACGCGGATTGAACGAGACGCCTCTGCCTATATAAAGAGAGGCCTTTCTCTTGAATTTTTTTGCTGAAACTTTTGAGAACCATGAAGCTCTCTGCCTCGCGACGAAAGAAGCCCCGCACAAGGTATTTGCGCGGCTGAGTCCCTTTCGCGCACCCCTTGCGCGAAAGAAGAAAGGGGATGACCCATGTGCGCCTCACTTGCGTGACATGAAGTCCCTGGGGCCGCAGCATATTGCGCCCCCACGGTTGAAGCCCGCGGTTGGTTGCACTTGCGCGCCCCGCAGGAGTAGCACCTGATAGCCTTTGTGCACCAAGGCACTTGCGCGCCCCGCGGTTGGAGGAGTCTTGCATGGAAGTAGGCCCTTGCACGCTGCTTGTGCTCTTGCACCTTGAGCGGCTGTCCTTACACCCTTGACACCTTGCACGACAGTGGAGTAGAGAAGTGGCTGCGGCTCAAACACCCCTTGCACGCCATCTCTTTGAAGGAGGAGTTCGGGTTGTGTGTTCAAGATAAGAGGAAGAACCCGAGACCTTGGCTTGGGTATGTGCAAGTGGGTGAAGTGAAGAGCCCACCATTGTGTGTGTGTGTGCAACAAGGAAGACACCCTTTGGCACTTGTATGTGAAAATTGAAGAAGAGTCCGTAGCACTTGGGGGTGTGCAAGAAGGAGAGGCCAAGTCTCTTGTGTTTGCAAATTGAACAAAAAAAATGTGTGTGAAAACAAAACAAGAAGGCCGAAGCCTAGTGTGTGCACTAAAAGTGTATACACATTAGAAGAAGAAGAAGAAGTTCCACACTAAAGTAAAACACACTTCTAAGTGTGTGAACAATTTGAATATAGTGTGTGAAGATTGTGGAGAAGGTGTGTGCTTAAAATTGACTACACCCTTAGTGGGTTTATTGCACGAAGAGAAGGGGAGTGAATGCTTGCATGCACGCACGTGCACACGTGAACAAGTCTGAATCTGCTTGTGTGCATTTGAGGAGTCCAAGACCAGGAGATCATGAAGATATTGTGATGCCATACATTCAATGCATGATGTTGATGTGAAGTGATACTGAGCCAGACTGAAGTGAAAGACATTGTTTGTCTGAGTTTTCAGTATTTGAGAAGAGCATGATCAACAGAAGTGATCAGAAGTTGCTGAGCAAGACCAACAGACCTTTTCAGAGGCTGTTGAAGATTCTTGAAGAGAGAAGCCAGGTCATCCTTAGATGAAGGAGATAAAGCCTGAGCAAGACGAGAAGACTTGATCACCACAAGTGATCAAAGGAAGAGAGTAAGGCCAGCAGCTTTTATCCCAGGCTGCTGAGGATACTTGAAGAGTTAATGTGAAGAAGAGCTACTCGTGTGACTCGAGCAGCCAGGAGAAGCCCCCTGTGAGACTCAGGGTGGAGGAAGTCTTCAGTGGGATTCTGGAGCAGGCCAGTGGGAATCTGGTAACATTGTGGGACGCAGTATAAAGACCCTCCTGTGGGACTCAGGAGAGATACAGTGGGAAGCTGTATCGACCATTGTAATTCTAACAAGTTATAATGGGAGAAACCATGTTGGGGCGTTTAACCAACATGGCAAGGACGTAGGCCTTTGGTGCCGAACCTTGTAAATCCTTGTGTCCAATGCTTTTACATTTACTGCATCATTCGTGGAAAGGTGAGAGATACAAGAAGAGTGGATCGAGGCTTTAACCAGCCATAGAGGTTTAATTGATCAAGAATCAATTAGTAAAAAGTTTTAAAGGATCACTGATTCACCCCCTCCCCCTCTCAGTGATTCACTCTGATCTGGGCACTACATAAACATATAAAGGATTCAAGGGTTATGGTAGAATTTAGGATGGTGAAATGCTTAAAAGTATTAAGGCTCTTCTGTTGATGGTAATACATTAGAAGACTTTTTATAGTATGTGTAACCCTGATGTTTGATCTATGAAAATTTTATTCAAGGAATAATTATCTTCTCTTTTGTTGATATAGTTATAAAGAACAATTTGAGTTTATATGGTCCTTGAATTTGAGGCAATTACCAGTTAAAACATTTTGGGATGGAAAATGAAAGTTATTAGATAATATTTGTGGTTAAAATATGTTATGGTTATTTTTGATGAAATTATCTCTTTTTGGGAATGTTATAAAATTATGTAGTTTTTAAAAAGGGATAACACGCAAACCATCTGACAACCCGTCGCATCAGACGAAGCTGTGGGAATTGAACACACAACCAAACTGTGACTAGTATTTATCGCCTACCACTGGACTACGTGAAGTCCCTGGTTAGTATGACTAATTGTTTTTAGTTAGATGATATGATGAATCATGAATAAGTTAATTTTGGGTTATCTATGGAAATTATTAACCTATCACAGAGGATATGTTATTAGGATAATTACTTTTCAGTATGAGACTTTAAGAGTAACTAATGTTATTTGGAGATAAATGTTAAGATTTACCTTGGAAGACTCTGTGATTAAATCATTCATTGATTTGGGTTTCAATCTTAGTTTGGATTTCACTGAATAATTTTACGGATAACTGTTTATTTAATGGACTTTCTTGATCCTTGGGTCCTTTTTATTGAATTATGGAGATTAAGAGTAGTATATCTTTTTATAAAGGATTATCCTTTTGGTGATTATATGATCTTGTACTAACATTTTTTGTTTTAGTTGATGTCTAAATACAAGAGAAATAGAAAGTTCTTCTTTTGTGGATTACGTGATTCTCTAGAAGATTATTCTTGTGATTTTGATGTGACCAAGAATTTTTTAATACTCATCGTTTTGAAAACTGATTATTTTTGGTAGAAACTTATTAAAAGATGAAACTCTACATGAAGGTAAGTCTATTTTCATATGTTTTTATTCTATGTAGAAGATGAATTCCTTAAAATTATGAAAAAGAACATAAAACGAAAAATTTTGGTTTACGTTTAATACTCGATAATCAAAGACCGTTTACACACATCATATATTTGTGATTTTCTTGTGCTTAACTTTCTCTTAATCATGCTTCCTATCAATCTCCATCAGAACATGACCATTTGTTTTCTCCTCCATATCCATGTTTCTATGGAATCTTAGTATGAGTTAACTCGGGTGACCATTGTACTTCTCTTTCTTTCTTTTAAATCGATAGTTTTACTAACCCATTTTTTCAATAGGGGGCATTCAAAAAAGTTCCCAGGCCCAAATTTTAAAATTGCGAGGACGTAATTCCTAAAAGGGGAGAAGGATGTAACATCCCAGGTAAATAAAAAATATGACTTTCTCATATTTATTAATTTTTAAATTAAATATTAATTTTAATTTAAAATGGTTTCTATGTTCGATAGCATACCTGATTCGCAACAATTGGTTTCTTTGAAATATTACATTGCACACTAACGATATATTATTAATTTACAAAGTAGTTAACTCCTAGCCATTGTATTGGCGAGAATGAACGAAAAAACTAAAATATGATTATAAATGTTTTTTAAATCTATTTTCATTTATCCAATAAAAGTTATAGACTTAAAATCTGAATAAATATAATTTTAAGCATGATTTACATTAAAAGACCAATTTATCGCCTTTTAATGAAGAATTAATTTTAAATATAATTTTGGTAACATTAATACATTTTATATGAACAAATAAAAATCTTCTTAAAGAATGGGGACATCATAATTTACATTGTGTAATTTTTTTGAATTTTTACAATAAAGTTCAATTTTTAATGAATATTGAAAAATATTGTATTTTAATTCAAATGTGCCTTTTAATCTAATTTATTTATAATGTTAGATTACATTTTTAATTTTTTTAAAGTGAAATTAAAATATGTTTTTACCATTTTATCTAATGACTGGTCATTTTAATTAGTTTCATATTGAAATTGGACATAAACAAGTATCAATCTTTTAGTAGTTATTGTATCTTAAAAACACGCTATTTTTTGATAACGGGAATTAATTTTATATTTAATTAATGAAAATTATATGTTTTGAATTTGGAATAATAGGCATAATTTTTGAATTAGGAATATCATAAATAGCTTAGGCTGAATTTTTGGTATTTTTCTAAAAAACATCAATTTTTGATTAATAGTGAAACCACATAGTGGTAGTTAAAAAAATGACTTTTTCATTTAAATGAAAATTTAACACTTCTATGTATTTAATTTCGAAAATATGACAAACATGTTTGTTATAAAAAAGTAAATTGTCGTTTAATAAGACAAAAATAATTTTTGGTCAATAGTAACTTTTGACTTTTATTTGCCGAGGTTAGAGGTAAATAAGGTAATTTAAGGTAAAAATAATATTATAATAATACAAAATTATTTTAACAGTTGTCCAAACCTTATTGGATGAGTCATCTGTTACCATGGGAATATTTTGGTCAATTTTGGGACCCAATTGAGCCACTTGGGAGTGGTAATAACAATTTATATTAATTAACTTAATGTAAAGGAAAAAATGACAAAAGAAAATATCTTTTAGTAAATTAATTTTTATATGGTGTAATATAAGTCATATTTTCGATAATAAATATTATTTAGAAATATAAAAAGATTTATTACATGATATTTTATTTTATAATTTCTAGACATCAAATAATTTTAATTATTTATGAAACAATAATGATGCAGTGTTTATCTCATTAATAAATCATTTAAATAAATAAGATTATAATGATTGAAATATTATACAAAATCTGTCCAATTCTTATTGTATGATTTTATTTCAACCTTGTGTTATCTTATATTTGACTATAATGATTTTTGGACCATTATAACCTGATTATCAATATATAATAAAATAATATTTTTACACTTTCCTAAAGAGCCTCTCCTCTCACTTATAAAAGGAGACCACTTTTAACCAATTATACACACCTCTCAAGACTTTTTTCTCTTCCAAACACTACCCAATTATGCTCCCTACAACACTCTACAACTCCTAGAAGCCTTACCATAGGCATAAGGCACTTCAAGAAGTCCTTTAGTTCAAAACAATTAATGTTACCCAAATTAAAGATAATAGTTTCTCCTAATTTGTTTTATTTTATTTTACTTCTCCAACCCCTATACTTTTTTATTCCTTTCTTTTGTAACAACACCATTATCCTCAATATTCCTGGTTTTTGTTATGAGAAGGATTAGAAATACACTTTCACACACCTCTATCTAATGGATGAAGAACAATTTGTTTCTGTGGATGGAAAACTAACACCTCACGAAATGATGATTGTTCAAATATCTCCAACCGCCTCACATGGTGGAAAATATGATGTAAACGTATTTATATAAGATACATATTATTTTTATTTTTTTATTATGTATCTGTATTTTCCATTTATAGCATTTCTTTATGGTTTCCATAGTGGGTAAACACGATAATCTCATTTGAGGAAGAGCAGACTACCACCCCCTCAAAGCGGTGTGACTCGTTAATGCCTTATGTGGGATGTATAAAAGATAGATTTTATGATGTTAATATGATATTATACTAGAATTATAATATACCTATGTAAAATTATTTTTTAATTCCATTAAAAATAGAAATTGAAATGAAAGTAGCGTTCATGCGTACGTACGGCTTACCGTCTCCCTGAACAGTGCATTAAATTTATTACCTCTAAATGTTATGTACTATTATAAATACATGTATATAAAGAATATATATCATATATATGATATCTAATTCATGAATATCATTCTGGATATAATGAACCTTTGACCACAAGAACAACATGTAATTATAAGAAGTCCATTTTTTACATAAGTACCAAATATCGACAAAATGAAAATTATTAACTTAAATGATTACATAATGTTTATAACATGGTAATAAGTGATATAAAAGGAATAAAAACATTAAAAAGTTTCTTATGAAAGTATAAATTAACTTTAGTTTATTATTCAGAAGTTTAAAGAACAATCTAGTCATGTCGGACACGAGGTAAGGGATTACTTATCTCACTTTTCATTCCGTGACATTTCCATTATTCACCACTTATTTATTGCATGTGGTGTAATGTGTAATGCCATTTATATATATTATGATGAATATCCTAATATTCATGGAATTTTTTGATTCATTTTTTTTCATTAACTTTTGGACATATGACTAGATTTTATTACAATGAAGTAAGAGTTTTCCATCTAACTATTTATTCCCCTGAGATTCATGCTATATTTTCCACTATTTCCTTTTGTGTGGTGTATGTACTGACCATGATTTTACACTTTGTGTAATATTTATTCATTTATGAGTATTTAAATCTTCATTGTATGATCATTCTTCATTGGCATATATTTTGTACGTTACCAAATCCGTAGGGGAACCTTTCACCCTCCTCTATTTAAAAGACTTCTTTTTATTATGTCTTTTAATTTACATCTTATTATGTTTGGATATGTTATTTTATATCACAATTGATGTAAACACTATATTCAAGTGATGAGATATAATTTTTATCTTATCAACTCATTTTCTGAGTTTTAAAGTGATGTCGTTAGGCTATCAAATGTTTTCAAGTGGACTTCTTAACCCAATTTCAATTATTTGGGTTCCACTTGTACTCATTGAATATGTCATCCAATGAATATGTGTGAATGATATCTGTTTCTTTTACACTTAATATCCACTTATATTGGGTGTATTTATATTTTTCACACATAATTATGTGATTTATTTATCCTTAATTTAAAGATACCATCTTTATAAGGGATTTCATCTCAATTTACATTTCCATTGAGACATCATTGTTGTTATGCACCAATTTACTCTTATATGGTGTATATAATTTTCATTAACATATTATATCATGAATCCCATTATTCTTATGATATTATAATGTTTTGATTCAATGTTATTCCTCAATTATTTGTATTCAACTGTCTCTCTTTTTGTTAAAAAATTCTTTAGCTAAAATGTCGTATTAAAAGTTTTAAAGATTCATTATTGAAAATATTTATCATTAATGTCAATGTTTTCAAAATGGGTTTTTGGAATTATATATATGTACATTAATGTATTAAAATGATAATTCCTTTAAAATCTTCAAAGTTATATGGGATACTTTGATTAAAAAATATCTTTTTAAAATGTTTTGAAATTGATTTGATAAAAAATTGATTATTTCAATATATTGATTTGATATATTGGAATGTGGAAATGTCATATTTCTATTATACATTTGTTATATGTTATGATTATTTTATAGTTATTGGGAATTGTTTACATATACATGTGGTTCCATGATAAACCTAGGGCAGGTGAGCCCAAGATAGCTCTCCAATGCATTAGGTAACATGATAGAGGTAAACATGATGCTTCTCCTAAGAGATTTAAGAAATATACTATGATGTGTATTCCAAGTGTAAATCCCTACGTAGCTGGGATAGCTACAATGTAAGTTTGATATGTATTCCATAAGAAACCTTTATGATTTATAATTTATTATTTGCATGTGTTATTCATAAATATTATGATTTCATAAGGTATGTTATGATTGAAAAGTATGGTTTCATGGATTTTATTTATTGTTGGGATAATTTTTTCCTTTTTTATTATATAACACTTACTGAGCTTTTTATGCTCATCCCAAGTTTTTAAATTTTTTCCAGAGGACATAAAGATGAAGAGGTTCAAGGATGGGATCAAGTAAAAGTCATGATGTTTAAAACATGTAACTAGATATGTGTCTTTTAAAGAGTTTTTATTTTATGAAAAAATGGATACTAAGTAGTAGTGTCTACTTGTAATATTCAAGTTTTTATGTAAAAGTTATGGTCTAATTCTCTAAAAATCTAAATCTAAAAATATCCTCATTGTGAATTATTCGTTTAATGAAGTATTATGTAATGTTTAAGGCTTGGTCCTTATAGTTTCACTATGTAAACATTGTCTTAAACAATTAAAAAGTGTTTAATTAATTTATTGTATTTACCTATTGTTTTTTATTATTCCATTTTATATGACATGGATTTATTTATGATGTGTATCTCTACGATACATTAGATGGTCACAAAGATGAAGGGAATTTATTAATTACCTAATTAATATGAGAATATTTTTATTAATTGTAAATTATTAATTGATGTTAATTCTACCCAGAGTACTTTTGGGTCATTATTTATTATTTATAACAATTCATGTGCTTTGACCAGACCATTGTATGTTTTGGTTTAATATAATATATTTTACTGCATGTGTTATGAAATTAAATTGTGTTATATTGAATTTTATGACTTTAAAGTCATCTGTTCTTCTATTATTATAATGGACATGAGTGTCTAATATTGTTTATCTGTGTCCTCTTAACTGATCCTTTGGTTTCACTCACATTGATGTGACTCATAAAAAAATTTAATTAAAGGAGTATCACAAGGTTCATGGAGGTGGTTCATGATGGAATCATGAAAAATACCAAATTATGTGATATAAAAATGGATAGGTGGAATATTGTTACATGTGACCAGTGGGACACAATGCTTTTATCCCAATGGATATAGGTTTATTTATTGTGTGCTCAATAAATGAACAATTATGTAATCACATGATTGGTTAATTTATTTACTTATTTATTTATTTATTTCTTCCTTATGAAATATTTTATTTATTAATACAAGTCATAGATTCCTCAAATAAATTGATTGATATGAAAATATATAATTTAAAGAAATGGATATTAGATAAATAGTTTATAAAAACCTGGCTAATCACTTAACTAAAATCCAATTAATTTTAACAACATTAGTAAAGGATAATGAACAAAAAAAATATCGATAAAAAATAAAAACTACCAACATAATGATAAGATATAATTAGAGTTTCATAAATTAATTAGGAATTAAAACCATATAAAAATGTGTTGGACCAACATATTTTGGGACATATACTTTTATAATGGAGTTCTTATATAATTTTTGGGTTTACATAATGAATTTACATCAAGATATGTATCCCATAGTAGAGTAGATGAAAATTAGAGGCATCTTTTGGTGAAATCCAAGTCAAGATTTCCAGATTACAAAGACAACTAAATACATCACCGAGATATAAAACCATAATTGAAGAATAACTATATAGAAAAATACCATCACAATAATGACCAATCCCTCACAAGGGTTAAAAGAACAGGTATAAGGATCATTGCGACTATAAATTAAAAGAAACTAAAAATTTCAAATCTAAAGTGAGATTTCATGGTACATGATAAAATGATAGGATAAATTATGAAATCAAAATTATTATGTCTCACATGCCTTGTAGTCACATTAAATATAAACCATATATTATAATTACTTTGGAAAAATAGCAACTATAACCACAAAACCACTATGGCTATTTATTTATTCAATATATTTCCTTACAAATGAAAATTTTTAGATATGTTACCATAGTTTAGGGGATTCATTATTACAAGGAAATTTTTATTATGTATTATAATACCCTTTTCATGTTCTTCCTCCCAATTAGGAGAGTGAAGGTGATAATTATGCCAATAAGTGATACGTAGAGAATGCTTCTTATAATTGTTGTATTGTATAATCAACTCAGCCCGAAGTGTTGATGATACTAAATCAACACATTGATTCTTACACTCTAATATATAATCTCCATTTTCATTATAAAGATAATGAAAGTCTTGAGATAAATAAGACTGTCAATGAACTATATATGTATAAACTAGATGAGGATAATCTAACTTTTCATCATTGTTTCAAAATGTTGTTGTATATAGATCAATTAAAAAAATGGTATTCCACTAGAATAATAAATTATCCATTAAACATATTTTTTTATTATTACAATCATGGGTATCCTTATTTGACCAATCCCCGATAAATGAATTGGATAATTCACTCAAATTTTTTTTTATTCTTCACCATGTGGATATGGATTGGTTAAAAAATATTTCTCTTCCACTTGTGGAGATAATTATGAAAAATAATATTGATGATCTATTGGATAATATAAATCAAAAATGTCATTTAAATAATCATTAAAATAATAAATTGTTCATTGGTAAAAAAATTAATATGAAACAATTTTATTCTTGTATATAATATATGAACACCAGAATAGAAATTGAAATAAATTAATGAACAAATTAGTTTCATCTATATCAGTTATATTCATTATATTTCTATTAACCAATTTTTTATAAAAAAACAAAATTCTTACAGGATATATGTATTTAAATATATGAATTTAGTTTGAATGTAATGGTTTTGGAGTCAAATCAAAAGGGTTGGAGAAAGGAAAATTCCTATGTCTACTAAAGTGATATCACTACCTTTTAATTATAAAAATTAGTTGATTCATGCATGTAAGGAGTGTTACCTAAATTAATTCTCTAAGTGTACCTCTATACTCAACTTGTCATTATCTCACATTTTGAATAGATGTTGTTATGGTACATTAATAGTCCACTAGTTTCTTAGTAACTCTTGAAATACATATATCCTTCATAATGAATCATGAATATAAAATATCATAGTCTTATAAGATTGTGGAAATATAATTCTTGGTTGAATGAAACACTACATAGTTGATATGTTTATACCAATAAATGTGTTTTAGGATCATTTGAGATAAGATGCAATATATACAAACAAAATACTAATCATATTTTTAATAAATAATCCTTTATAAATAAAAGATCACCCAAAATAATTTATGTCTATGTTTATCATAACAATGTAAAATATTCTAAAACTAAATTTATATTCAAATACAACATGAGATTCCATTAATAAATCTTATTATTTCAATGTGATACAAATGAGTGCACTGGGTAATGAATGAGGAATCATTGATCAGGTTTGTTAGAGATCATCCTACCTATGTAGTAATTTATGATATATGTAGAGTAATGGTTTTATCAAACACACATTTGCTTTTAAGCATTAAAATAATTTTGTTACTAAAATGAATATCCATAAAGATTTTTACTTTTATTGAAAAATTCTATAAATTTCATCCATTAAATGTTTTGAAAACAAAATTATGAAACAATCCACAGGATAACTATGTAGTCTAGTGGATATGGAATTGTATTTAATAACATAATAATCTATTAGTATATACCAATAAGTGATTGTTGAAAATATTTTTAAAAATTTCCCTTTAGCTTAAAAAATTCAAACACTATGGTTTATATGAGTTAATAATACTTTTGTCACTAAGGTTATAAACATCTTTTCATGATTGGATATATTTATATAAGGAAATATAATCCCATCATAGATAATGGGATAATACATAACTTCTATTTGATAAGGGTTTGGATAAACATGGGTTTTCATTGGAATGATGGACTCTACGGAGCTTCGGAAGAGTGATAGTTTCTGATACACATATTGTAAATTAATTTGTAACTAATGATATATTTTATCTTCACCACTATTAGTGATACATATAGTATTCATTCAGAATAATAATTCCTATAAAAGATGAATAAATATAATCTTATTACGGTGGGAAATAATAAATTAAAGTAATGGAATCCATGTATCATGATTTGGGGTCTCACATTTTTAAATGTTTCTAGGAAATGATTATACTACCGAGTATACAAAAAATAATGGACATCAATGGAACATGACCATACCCATAAATAATGATTGATTATGAATAGATTTGAACTATCTATAAACTTATACTCTGATCATCATAACAATAATCCTTTCGAATTATAATATGAAAAGTATGCTTATATGAAAATAATATTAGGCTATTAATAGTAAATACCACCCCAATGAGAGGATTCCATATGGAATGTATTTACATGACATGAAAAAAAGATAACCTATAGTATATGTAAATAAAGAATAACTGAAAAGGTTTGATGACATCAATAAATTCAAATGATATATAAAGATTATATAAATTAATTTGTTAATAATTAATGTAATATAATAATAGAATATTCATTTGGAAATTAATCAGAAACATATTTCTGTAACTTCTATGTAGGATTGATATTATTTATGAAGATAGCTATATGGATTAAATTATGAAAAAAAATCCGAGAGTACTGATAATATCATCCAAGTTTTAATTTATATAATTACTAGTATCATCAAATGTTTTTCTTGTTATATTCTCATTGGGTTGAAATTATATATATATTTTTAAAAAAAATTATCTGTTAGATCTTAACCTCCCATATATTACAAATTATTCATAATTTTTTTAAACCAGTGATGCATGATTGAAACCATTTCTCAAGTTAGAAAATTAAAGTCTTGAAAATCATCTCATAATATATTTATTGTAGTTTCAATAACACTGTATGTTTGAAAGTTATTACCCTAAAACATTTTATAAACACTATTATCTTCCTCAAAAGATAAAATTTGATAGTAGATATTCAATTTAAATGAACATAAAATGTAATTTTGACCTAATAATTCAATTCATACTCATTTTTCTCATCTTTATAAAAATTAGTGAGTACCTTCTTAGATATATTGTAATTCCATGTTAGTGTGAAAAATTTATCTAATATAGTATTTATAATGGATTCATTCATTTTATCTCTCCAACAATCAAATTCTAAACCATTATAGATTGGCGGTTTATATGGATTTAGGTATTCTAATGTTCCAACATCTAAATAAGATATCATTAGAAAATAGATACACTCATTCTATAAAAACAAATTAGTGTAAAATATTTATAATAATTGATGAAATGATATAAAATATATCATTTTAAAATATATATTTACTAGAAAAAGAACTTGAACCTATACAAATACAATATTTGTATCATAGTATTTAAAAGGAACACTACATGTGGGGGTGGATAGTATTTTATAAAATATTAAAAAAAATTAACCACCACATATAGGTTGATCATACGAACACCCTAGCCTATTAATAATTTTAGAGTTAAGAAAAGATTAAAATAAAATTAAACATTCCTTAAATAATGCATAGTTGAAAACCAAACTTGTAAAAAATATTAATATGATACATTATAAATTTACTAAAATACTTACTACTAGAAATCCCATGTCAATTTATATTTTTAAATAATTTTTGATAATCGAAATTTTAAATGGTTTGATGGGTAACCTTACACGGCTCATAGTCTCATTTTATATAGGACAAATTACATATCCATTGAATTCCCAAAGTCTTGATACGAAACAAAAATCCTACCCCTGTTTTTGAATAATCTTTGGTCCAAAGTGACTTACCTACAATGAAACTTAGAAATAATGTCCCCATTAAGTACTACATGGGGCCTTGTGTTGATGGGAAACCCATACCCTCTCATAATTCCAATGTAATAATCATTCCGGTGGTTTCTCATTACTATAACCTCATCTAGGATGTATCCTAGGCATAAAAACATTATTTTTAACTCTTATTTATATTTTCCGTTCATAGAAGCATCCACCACTATCATCCATGAGATCCACCAAGGTTCACGTGTTGTCTCTCTTTCCAGGAACCGCTGCCGTCCAAGGTTCCATCAGCCATGGAAGACCATCACCTGCCTCTAACTATGGGTTTTCTTTTCTTGTGGAATCCATGACAACCTACCAAAATCCATCTCGATGACTACCTCCAACAACATTGACCTAGACCAACTTACACTATTTGAACATAATACCTCTATCACTGGAATCGACTACCAAATCCACCTACCTCGTGAGACACATTTTCGATGTCTACCACACCACCACTAGAGATGTAGACCAACACTAAGAAACCACTAAGTTTCCCTCTAATGTTTTTGCTACTACGACACAAACTCTGGCTTTTGGTTGTAGTATTATGAGTTTATTTTAGGGGATTTAAAAATCCATACTTAGGGTATCTATTTTTTTCCCCAAACCGTAAAGGTTTAGCTTCCTCAAGCACAAAATCCCATGATATTTTGATTGGGATAACTCTGTTCCCATTGCCATGAGAACCATCAATCAACATGATCGGGAAATTATTTCCTCATATCCATATAATTCCTTGATTTTACTTGATAATAAAAATAATTACACCTATTGAGATATAATTATTGTATTTAAAAAATCCTCACAAAGCTGAATTCATGAGTAGAAAACCCTCTAATGGTACATTAATGTTTTTAGTCTTAAAAAGTTGTTATAAAATCTTCACAATAATGAATATTAATCAGTGATTTAAAATATTTATCCTACTCAAATTATGATTCTATTAATATGAAAATCTACAATTTTCTTATTCTATTTATGTCAGAGGTTGTTACAATGGACTCTAATGAAATATTATTTACCTGAAGGGTTCTACCTAAAATATTCTAATGGTCCCCTTAGAAGAACCATTATAATGATTAGGAATTTAATCTATTATAAAAACTACATTTCTCTAGTACAATAAAATTGTTCATTTGATGGACATATAATGGTTCATTTTGAAAGCATTATTTTCTCTGTTTGGTGAAGGTGTATCCAAGTGGATTCTTTAGAACATTTTCTAGTGATACTTGGTTTTACTTTTTTTTTGGTTTTTTTAAATATTCATCAAATATAATTTTATCTATCATATATTTAAGTGATCAAGCATGACCAGTGTACAATTGTATAGGTTTGATCAATCTACAATAATACATGTTTGAACAATGTAAAAATGTATTGGTTAATCTTATGTAAAAAATAACTTGTTCAATCAATGTAAAAATGTAACTATTCAACTTTTTACGAAATTTTAATCCAATGAATGATGTTCTATTAGATTTAAAAATATAATATTCCTATAAAGACACTCCTATCACTTGTGAAGTACAAGATAAGTTAAATAAAGTATTTAAGGAAGTGTGTTGTGATTTCCAAAAAATGGTTACAAAGTGTTGAATGAATTTTTTAACTCAAAATGTATAACATACTGATTGAATTTTGTTATGGAGAACAATATATTTAATAAAAGAACTATGGGTTTTCAAAATACAATCATTATATTTGTATTCATAATTTATTAAAAATGAAATGTTGAAACAGTTTATGAACAAATTGTAGTTGGCATATAAACCTTATTGTAAAATATGTATTGGCATAAGAATAGACTATTTTGATTAAAATAATTTCATAATAATATGGTCTAGAAATTTATATCATTTATTTAAATATGTACCGATGTATTATATTACTAATTTATATTTCATGGTATGATAATATCACATAAATCTAATATAATTGCATCAATATGGTGTTAGACATATCTGAGAGAACATTGAAAATTAAAAATGGACGTGTTCCTTGTGTATAGAGAAGTGAGAAAACTAGTGTACATGAAAATTGAACACCATTTCAATTTGAAATACTGTAAAAGATACTAATAAACAAATATTCAAGAAAACATAATCATATAGTGGTCTCCATATTTACAGTACGTGAGTTTTTATGGCTTCATACGAATCTTAAGAAGAAATATAAATATATCGTATTATGGTTTTGGGATTTAAAAAAAATAATGCGCTTTATCATTATTATGGTAAAAATTGACTATTTAAATAGTTGGGATGTATGGATTTTGGCATTGGAACAAGTGGTGGAAACTTAGTATTATCACTACAAGAGGGGTTTTCTAAAGGTAGTATTATTGTTTTAAATATATTCACCACATAGACTACTGTCTTCACAAACCCTTATCATGGAAATGGGATAGATCCACAAGTTGAATCCATACATAGTAAAATCAGTTTATTATGTGTGAACTAACTAGTCATTAGTAGTTGTATCTAGTGGAAGTGGGAGTCATTTAGAGTTAGTTTCCTAGAAAAAAAAATTTTAACTTTAAATTACATGTATATTCAATGAAATAAATATAAATTTAAATGTATTTTAACATATTAGTTTTTATCCATTATATATTTGACGTGACAATGTCAAGTGTATCATTCACATCAACATAATTCATAACAATTTCCTATTATGATGAGAACATTGAGATTATGTGATGATATCTCTTAAATATTAGTTATATGGTTTGATAACATTATATTAAATGGGAACATGAATATTGACTATCAGATGAAACAAGTCCTAAGGAGATAAGACATTGCCTCATGAAGGTAACATTTTAAAATCTCGAGTATAGGAGATTATGAGAATAGACTCACTTATAATAAATCTTCATGTTAAATTTTCATGTGAAATTACTATATCATAAAATGTTTAATGTTCCTTATACGATAATATTATTGTCAATTAATTTTAGGAATTTTATACATTGATTTTCTATCACAAACCATCCACTAATATGTTCATGAGATGTAGATTATGTTGGGTGAATTACAAATAACATATTTTTAATTATCAAGACATGAAGGATTTCTACCTTCCATATTTGTAGAAATTTATATATTAGAACTTTGATTGAAATATATTTTTCACATGAAATTGCATGGACATGATGCAATGATTTTTATTTTACATTTTCAAAGAAACATATATAATGAAAATAAATTGATGATCTATGTGTTAGTATTTCTTGATGAGATATTATGACAAATATATTATATTTCACAATAAGCCTTAATGTGTTGTAGTCAAAGTTATAAAATTAACTACTTTTTCCATGTTTCTTGACCCATTTGTAGATATTAATCATATACATTGTGCAATAACACATAATTCAATGAAGAATTAGTCCTAGAGGGTCACACACTATGTTTTTCTATTGATCATAATTATAATCTATCTATGTTTAATTATTGGAATTAATATTATTCTCTAGACTAAGAAATAAGTTCATTGGGGATTTTTTTTATTGAAAGTATTCCTAACGTCGTAAATAATTTTTACTCATTATTAAATAATCTAATTAATATGTCAATATTTAAGAAACATTTCTTCAACAATTTATGAATAAAAAATTTATTTTATTTATTTTAATATTTAATAAATATTTATTATCATGACAATGAAAATATTATTTATTTAGGTATTCGATATTTGTTGAGGAGGATGAGAAGACCACGATTTGGATTAGTGATACATATTAATTTTTAATGTTATACTAAAATTTTTATTATTATACAAGTTAGATCATGCCATAATAATATAATAAAAATGTTATTATTATATGGAATGGGTTCATATAAGGTATATTATATTATATAATTTCAATTGATAAATTAAATAATATTCTATCATTAAGCCTAAAACTATAAATAAATTTCAATGTATTTTTGAATTGATGATAATTAATATAGAATAATTGCACACAAGGAATTTCATTCTAGATTCCCCATTCTGTCATCCATTCAAGAACAAGAAGAATAAGTTAGAATCCTTCAAGCCATAAGAAACTATATGTGGTCATGAATAACTACATAGGTTGGTCGATCTTCATCGCTAGTAATGTTCTGTAATAGTTGTTTAGAGATAATAGGACCATATTTTGATCTCCACTATAGGTTATCTACATTTTTTCCTCACTATGCAATGATGGTAAACTGAGAGTGGTTTTGGTGGATCAACAAAAATGAAAAACAGAGTAAGAGATGTTAATATATCATTATATTTTATTAAATTAATAATAAATTTAACATGAATAAAATCCTATTAATGATATAGGATTTCTATGTCATTCTTAAATGGAAATATTTCTTTATTCTTGAGAGTAATGCCTTACAAAATTTTGGAATGATCCTTCAAATCCAATCAAATAATAATATTTTATTTTCCAAAAAATGTCATTTTCTATGTTCAAATCTGTAACACCCGAGATTTTTATGAGAAATATTTAATTTTTATGTTGTATAAATTATCAAAGGAATTTTTATCTACACACAGCACTAGCTTGACATTCTTTACACGCAATCGCGACTTTCCTCGGTAGCTTGCGTTGTACGCAATACCAAGTTTCACTAAACATCGATATGTTTTTAAAATATTATTAAAACTAGTCGTTATGAATAGTAATAACAACTTTTTAAAATTTTATAAATTTTATCTTTCAAAATGGACTTCATTTTTGGATTCGGAATACCGAAATAAGCCTAGGGTTGAAATTTTGGTATTTTTCTGAAAAAATTCAATTTTTGATAAATAGTGAAACCACTAAGTGGTAGGTTAAAAAAACTGAATTTTGCATAAAACTTATTTCTACCGCTTCTGTGAATGGAATTTCGGAAATCCGACAGACACAGTTGATATCAGTAAGTAAAATGTGATTCAATGAGATGAAAATAATTTTTTGGTGAATAGTAACTTTTTACTTTTTTTACCGCGTTTAATAGTAATTATGGTAACTAAGGTTAAATATGATATTACTATTACCCATACACATGTCCTAATTATATTGGACAAGAGTATTTCGACCAAAAACAACCTTATGAATATAATATGACAATTTTGGTCCACTTGGATTGGATTAGGACATTTAATATTATTTTATTTAATGAATAGTTAAAATAGTTAAAATCAATGTTTAATAAATAAAACATTTTTAATATCGGGTTATACATAAGATAAATTCGATTATAAATATTAATTAGAAAGCCAAAAATATTTCCTACATAATGATACTTTATTTATAATTTTTAGACTTTAAATTAATTAATTTATTTATGACACAACGATGATGCAGTAATTACCCTTTTAAGGAAATATTAACATAATTGATGTTATAAATGCCCAAATAAATGTAATTTAAGACTTTTTATGAATTCCACTAATTTTATAGGTTAATATGAAATATTAGTGTTGATTTAATTAACTTGTTTTGAACATATAATTCTGTTATGACTTTCACAACAATCATATATCAAATAGTGTCAAAATTGACATATAATAGTTTTCAAAACAAATATTATATTATTAATTGTTATTTTATTCCTAAAAATCTAAGGTTCGGCCAAATGACTTAGATAGGGATATATATATTAATAATAAACAATTTGAGGTTCGTTTTTCATTTTATAGTAAGTTTATTAACTATATAGTGTAAGAAAACAAAAAGACACGGTAAAAGTTAAATTATTTATCTTAGAGTTAAATCTAATTGATAAGGGTTAAAAAAATAACCTAAACTTGTCTAAATAATATTGGATGATAGGATTTCGACCCATACCCACTTTAGCTTCGAAATAAGACCCTTTGGAACCATTATAAACCGAATTTGACTTTAATATAAAATAATATTATGAGATATTCCTAAGGTGCCCCTCTCCTCCCTTATAAAAGGGAACCTCCTCTCCCTCCTCCTCACACCAATTTGAGCACTCAAGCTCGTCCAAACCCTGCCAAAATCCTTTCTCCACTTCCCTAGAATAATCCTATAGCTTCTGGTCTTCTTCAAATACCATCCATAGTTTCCTAAGAGAAGGTTAAGACAAGGCGCGTCAAAAAGAGGTAATACCCATTACCGATCTTTTTCTTTCTTCTTCAACTTCTTCTTCTTTAGTTGTTTCATGATAAAGTAATAACATCAGTATTACATACATACCGGTATGTTATTATAAACATTAAACAACCCTAATTCACCTTCCATCCATCCTACTGAAAAATGAAATCACCGCGCGTGCGTACGTACGGAATACCATCTCCACGCCGAGGTTTAATCTATTTTCCACCACCACCTTTATTGGATGGGTATAATGGTGTAATCAGTGACTATATATAATTATTATAAATTGATATTGATACTTAAATAGTATAAATACATTTCAATACAATTCCGCAATCATGGGAACGATATCATCACTCGTGCGTACGTACGGTCTACCGTCTCCACGATGTGATGCGACTTGTTCTACATGGTATTCATTACATTGTAATTATATAAATGAATTTAATGAATAAATATGATGTATATTACACAAATACTATTCTGGATATGAGGTATATATAACCTAAAAACAAGAATAAGAAATTATTCGGCAAAACACGGAGAAGAACAAAAGGCAATAAAGACCTGAATAACAAGAAACAATGAATGTTTTCTAATAACAAGATACTAATATGACCATATATGATATCATATCAATATGTATGATTCTGGAATAAGTCAATATCATTATTTAAATCAATATACAGGAGCTTCAGACACGTACGATTCAAATCGGACCTAAGGTAAGGGAAAATATCACAATCTGATTTTTATCCGAGATTGTTTATATTGTGGTATTTACTGGGGTGTAATTTATCATCCACATCCATGTTCCTTCAATATTTAATATTATTCATACCCTCCTACAATTGTTTAAATACAATTTTACCCTTCGGTATGTTTTTATTAAACAATATGAAAGGAATCTTTTGTCGTACGAGGTACTTTTTGACTTTTCGGCCAAAGTACGAGAAGAATGTTTTTTTAACTTATACGGCATGAATGGATTCTTAAAACAATATTTCGATGAATAATCCATTACAAGTTTTCATGTTTATTTTTAATTAACTTCTTTTAGTTTAAAATTATATGAAATGTTAAGAAAGGAAAATGTTTTTGAAGTAGAAAGGATATTTTCTTCAAGAATGGAGTTCAAATGTTTTATCAAAATTATTTTAAATCTAAGATAATATAAGGTTCTATTTTTATCCCTATTATTACATTGATTTGATTATATTGTGATGGAATTATTTTTATGAAGTCCTTTACCTTATATGATTTGTTTTATGATGTCATGATGGTTCAAGAATCCCATTTTTATTACATGTGTTATGCGATGATGTATGATTTATGATTATGTGGAACACATAAGAAAGGATTAATTATAAGATGGGTGGGACCTATATCTCCCACCAATGCATTGGGTAAAGATTTATATCTCCTGAGATAGACTTGACTGGAATGCAAGGTTATTTCGGTTCAGTGATACAGGACTGAAACGAGGAGTGAACTCGGTTCAGAAATGAACTTTGTCCGCTAAGATAGTCTTGGCAATGAGTCTTGACTAACAAGAAATGATTTTCCATGATTATGTGTTCATGCCACAAAGTTTAAAGTTTTATGTTGTTATTAGGGGGATCTCATTTTCACTTCTATGATTTATTCCATGTTAAGATATTATGATCTCTTTTGCAGGTTATGATTTTCAAAAAGATATGATATGATTTTTATTTTCATTATTTTCCCTTGCTGAGCATTTAAGCTCACCCCTTTTGTATGTTTTCTTTTCCCCAGGTCAGGAAGATGGATATTAGGTAATATATGCTTAAAGGGACCCTCGATATGATGAAATAAATGGGAGACACTATAGAAGATTTATGAACCAGTTGTTTATGTTTCCCAGTTTCTAAAGACACTATACCTATACGGTCCTTTGTGGTTTTGTCATATGTTGTAATAAATATGCTTCAATTATGAAGTAATAAGAATGTATGTAAAGTATGGGACGTTATAGTTGGTATCAGAGGAAAGTTATAGTCAACCTTTGGAAACTAGGATGTGAAAGCCTTAGTAAGAACCCTAAGGTTATATCTATGCCTAGAACAATCATAGTGTTTTAGACATGGCCATGAAGTACCTATGATAAGACCTTAAGCGTGAAAATTTTATTCTTGATTATGTGGTTTTCCTATTATAATTAGTGTTGCTCGCATTATTCTTCTTGGTTTTAGTCAATTGCTGAAACCCGAAGGAGCCGTGTTAATGCGGAATGCGATAGACAATGTAATGATTGTCCCCCTGAGCAACCAAACGATATGGGAGCTGGAATGCAAAATCTTATGGCCATGCTCACACAACTTTCTCAAGCTATGAATCATGCAGGACTTCCAAACAAGCAAAGGAAGGAGCAACATTCTGTTGAATCCTTCATGAGGCAGCGCCCACCTTCATTAAGTGGTTCAACTGATCCATTAGTGGCTGAACAATGGATTAGTACCACTGAAATGATATTTTCAGTTCTTCAATGTTCTGAACATGATAAAGTCATCTTAGCGGTATATCGTTTGGAAGGATATGATGATCAATGGTGGAATCATATCAAGAATATGAGGCCAAGGGATGAAATTGATTCCATGGAATGGGACGAGTTCAAAAACATATTTTTCAATAAGTATTTCCCTCGTATTCTCTGATCAAAGATGGAGAAGGATTTTCTTGAACTGAAGAAAAAGGATGATGAATCTGTTGGTACCTACGAAGAAAATTTTACAAGACTTGCAAGGTACGCTTCTGGAATTGTTATCCAAACTGAGAGTAAGATCGATCGATTCGTTAGTGGCTTAAAACCAAGTCTTCGAAGGGCATTAGCCATAAGGGACTTCAATAGCTACGAGGAAATTGTTCGATGTTCTCTTAAGGTTGAGATGGAGATTGGAGTAACCCATTAGTCATATGGGTTTGATAAGAAGAGGAAAATGGAATTCAAAGGGAAATCTAAAGACCACGCTGAAAAGAAGATGAGTTTTCCCTTATTCTCAAAGTGTGGAATGAAACATAGAGGGAATTGTCTCAAAGGGACAAGTAAATTTTTTAAATGTGGAAAGGAAGGGCATCAGGCATTTTAATGCCGCAATGATGGAAAGAAGATGTCTAGTGATGAGAACAAAGGAAAGGCAACATAGAATGAACCTCCTGCTCTTCAATGTTTCAAGTGCATGGAAATGGGGCAGTATGCTAATCAATTCCCTAATCCAAGGGATGCTGATGATGATCGATGTCGACAAACTCTTAAGGCCAGAGACAAAGGAAAGTCTCATGCAATTTCTATCAGCGATGTGAAGTACGATAATGATGTGGTGAAAGGTACACTTACCATCCACTCTAAAGTAGCAAAAGTTTTATTTGATTCTTGATCCACGCACTCTTTTATTTCTGAAGAATTTTCTAAGGGTATCACCACTTTACCTCAAAAATTGGGTGTTGAGTTAGTTGTGACAACTCCTAATGGCAAAACGGTTGCATCAAAAGTTTATAATTCTTCCCCGATTGACGTTTGTGGGAAAGTGCTTCCTGCAAATCTTGTGATCCTTCCTTCAGTGGAATTCTATGTGATTCTTTTCATGGATTGGATTTCATTATACGGAGCTCGTATCGATTGTAAAAAAAGGGAAGTCACATTTCATATTCCAGATCAATCTATGATTATCTATCGATGCAAGGATGAACATAACCTTCCAGTCGAAATTTATTCCATCTTATGGGTCATGATTCCACTAAATGAAGGTTATTTATCTCAAATGGTTGGAGAGAAACTCACTATTAAGAATATTCCCATTGTACGGGAGTTTGATTATGTCTTTCTGGAGGAGTTTCCTGGTCTTCCACCAAATCGTGAAGTTGAGTTTTCAATAGAACTCATACCGGGTGCAATGCCTATTTCAAGGACACCTTATTGAATGGCCCCAATTGAGTTGTAAGAATTGAAAAAGCAACTCCAAGAGAATATTGATAAGGGATTCATATTCCCTAGTGCATCACCTTGGGGAACACCTGTTCTATTTGTTAAGACGAAAGATGGATTAATGAGACTCTGCATTGATTATCGAGAACTTAACAAGATCACTATCAAGAACAAATATCCTCTCCCACGCATTGATGACTTATTTGATCAACTACGTGGAGCTCAATACTTTTCCAAAATTGATCTTCGTTCAGGTTATCATCAATTAAGGGTCAAAAGGGAGGATATACCAAAGACGGCTTTCCGTACAAGGTATGGACACTATGAATTTATAGTGATGTCATTTGGTCTTACTAATGCCCCTGCTATCTTCATGGATCTGATGAATAGAGTCTTTAGAGACTATTTTGATTAGTTTGTGGTAGTCTTTATAGACGATATTCATGTCTATTCAAAGAGAAAGGAAGAACATGAAGATCACTTGAGAATTGTTTTGAAGACACTGAGAAAGGAGAAGCTTTATGCCAACTTTACCAAGTGTGAATTTTGGCTTGAAAAAGATTCATTTCTGGGTCACATAATCTCAAAAGAGGGGATATCTGTGGATCCAGCAAAAACAGAGGTTATCGAAAGATGGTTGAGACGAACAATAGTAACTGATATCCGAAGTTTTCTCGGTCTGGATGGATATTATCGGCGTTTTGTGAAAGATTTTTCACGATTATCTAATCCACTTACCTGGTTGACTCGAAAAGGAGTTAAGTTCATGTGGAATGAGGAGTGTGAAGAGAATTTCAAGGAGTTGAAAAGAAGGTTATCCAGTGCACCTGTGCTCACACTGCCTTGTAGTGGAGAAAGTTTTGTGATCTACAGTGATGCATCCAAGAAAGGGTTGGGGTGTGTTCTTATGCAAAACGATATGGTGATTTCTTATGCCTCACAACAGTTGAAAATCCATGAGCAAAATTACCCAACTCATGATTTGGAGCTAGCTGCAGTAATCTTTGCATTAAAGATTTGGAGGCATTATCTTTATGGTGAAAGGTGTGATATTTATACTGATCATAAAAGTTTGAAGTATATTTTCACACAAAAGGAGCTGAATATGCGGCAAAGAAGATGGTTGGAGCTGATTAAGGATTATGACTGCTCAATTCATTACCACCCTAGGAAAGCTAACAAGGTGGAAGATGCATTATGTCGACAAGACCATGCTAGCTTATCCATGATGAGGATCTCAAAAGATCCAATATTTATTGATTTACAAAGGATGGATCTTGGAATCATAATGGAAGGGGAGAAATATTATCTTTTTCAAATGAATGTTCAACCATCTATGCATGTGATGATTAAAGAGGCGTAGAAAAGAAGATGTAGAGTTACAAAAGAAGGTGAGAAATGTTCCTGAATTCAACCTTGATTGTGATGGGATAATAAGGTTCAGGAATCGGGTTTGTGTTCCTCCCATCCCAGAATTAAAGAAGGAGCTGCTGGATGAGGCTCATAGTTCTTCATTCTCTATTTATCCTAGAAGCACGAAAATGTATAGAGACCTAAATGAATACTTCTGGTGGGATGGCATGAAAAGAGATGTTGCTGAATATGTCTCTCGATTCTTGGTTTTTCAGCAAGTTAAAGCTGAAAGACAGAAGTCTAAGGGGATGTTACAACCATTACCCATACCTGAATGGAAATGGGAAAACATCACTATAGACTTTTTCACCGGACTTCCTAAAACATCCAAAGGCAATAATGCTATCTGGGTTATAGTTGATCGTCTTACGAAGTCAGCACAATTCATTTCTATTAGAGAGGATTTCTCTCTTGATCAGATTGCTAGGATATATGTAAAGGAAGTGGTAAGATTGCATGGAGTACCACTTTCTATTATATCTGATCGGGATACGAGGTTTACCTCGATGTTATGGCGAAGTCTTCAGCATACTCTAGATACAGAATTGAGTTTCAGCACTGCTTATCATCCTCAGACAGACGGTCAGTCTGAGAGGACAATTCAAACTCTAAAAGATATGTTGAGAGCATGCTCTATAGATTTCAAAGGTGGTTGGGATCAACACCTACCTTTGGTGGAATTTTCTTATAATAATATCTTTCACTCCAGTATTCAGATGGCTCCTTATAAAGCTCTCTATGGAAAGAAATGCAAAACTCCAACTTGGTGGGATGAAGTTGGGAATGAAAGCTATTAGGACCTGATCTTGTTGATGAGATGGCAGAAAAGGTCCGATCTATTCAACAACACATAAGAGCAGCTCAGAGTCAACAAAAAAGTTATGCCGATAACCGAAGAAAAGACATAGAGTTTGAAGTGGGCGATAAAGTGTTCTTACGAATATCTCCCTGGAAGTGAGTAATGAGATTTGGAAAGAAGGGAAAGCTGAGCGCTAGATTTATCGGTCCTTTTGAAATACTGGATCATGTTGGGAAGGTAGCATACCGATTGGAGCTTCCACGGAATCTCTCTTAAGTTCATGATGTTTTCCATGTATCGCTCATGAGAAAGTACATACCTGACCCTTCACATGTACTCAGCTCAGAAGTTGTACCGCTGGAGCAAGAGCTTTCTTATGAAGAAAAGCCGATATAGATTCTGGATCGTAGTGAAAAAGTTCTATGGAACAAGACCACTCTCTTGGTGAATGTTTTATGGAGGAACCACCAATTTGAAGAAGCTAAATGGGAGCTTGAGGATATGATGAGGGAGAGGTATCCTCATCTGTTTGTTACAAAGTGATGAATTTTGAGGGCGAAATTCTTTTAAGGGTGGTAGAATGTAACACCCGAGATTTTTATGAGAAATATTTTTTTTTATGTTGTATAAATTATCAAAGGAATCTTTCTCTACACACAGAACTAGATTGACTTTCTTTACACGCAATCACGACTTTCCTCGATAGCTTGCGTTGTACGCAATACCATGTTTCACTAAACATCGATATGCTATTAAAATATTATTAAAACAAATCGTTATGAATAGTAATAACCACTTTTTGAAATTTTATAAATTTTAACTTTCAAAATGGACTTCATTTTTGGATTCGGAATACCGAAATTAGCCTAGGGTGAAATTTTGGTATTTTTCTGAAAACTTTCAATTTTTGATGAATAGTGAATCCACTAAGTGGTAGGTTAAAAAAACTGAATTTTGCATAAAACTTATTTTTACCACTTCTGTGAATGGAATATCTAAAATCCGACAGACACAGTTGATATCATTAAGTAAAATGTGGTTCAATGAGATGAAAATAATTTTTTGGTGAATAGTAACTTTTTACTTTTTTTTACCGAGTTTAATAGTAATTAGGGTAACTAAGGGTAAATATGAAATTACTATTACCCTTACACATGTCCTAATTCTATTGGACATAATTATTTCAACCAAAAACAACCTTATGAATATAATATGACAATTTTGGTCCACTTGGATTAGATTAGGAAATTTAATATTATTTTATTTAATGAATAGTTCAAATAGTTAAAATCAAAGTTTTATAACTAAAACATTTTTAATATGGGGTTATACATAAGATAAATTAGATTATAAATATTCATTAGAAAGATAAGAAGATTTCATACATAATGATATTTTATTTATAATTTGTAGACTTTAAATAAATTAATTTATTTATGACACAACGATGATGCAGTAATTACCCTTTTAAGGAAATATTAACATAATTGATGTTATAAATGCCCAAATAAATGTAATTTTAGACTTTTTATGAATTAAACTAATTTTATAGGGTAATATTATATATTAGTGTTGATTTAATTAACTTGGATCGAACATATAATTCTGTTATTACTTTCACAAAAATCATATATCAAATATTGTCAAAATTGACATATAATAGTTTTTAAAACAAATATTATATTATTTATTTTTATTTTATTCCTAAAAATCTATGGTTCGGCCAAATTACATAGATAGGGATATATATATTAATAATAAACAATTTGAGGTTCTTTTGGAATGTTATAGTATGTTTGATAACCATATAGTGTAAGAAAACAAAAAGACACGGTAAAAGTTAAATTATTTATCTTAGAGTTAAATCTAATTGATAAGGGTTAAAATAATAACCTAAACTTGTCTAAATCTTATTGGTTGATATTATTTCGACCCATACCCACTTTATCTTCTAAATAAGACCCTTTGGAACCATTATAAACCTAATTTTACTTTAATATAAAATAATATTTTGAGATATTTCTAAGGTGCCCCTCTCCTCCCTTATAAAAAGGCACCTCCTCCCCCTCATCCTCACACCAATTTGAGCTCTCAATCTCGGCCAAGCCCTACCAAAATCCCTTCTCCACTTCCTTAGAATAATCCTAGAGATCCTGGTCTTCTTCAAAGACCATCCATAGTTCCCTAAGAGAAGGTTAAGAGAAAGCGCGTCAAAAAGAGGTAATACCCATTACCGATCTTTTTCTTTCTTATTCAACTTCTTCTTCTTTAGTTGTTTCATGATAAAGTAATAACATCAGTATTACTTACATATTGGTATGTTATTATAAACATTAAACAACCCTAATTCACCTTCTATCCATCCTACGGAAAAATGAAATCACCGCGCATGCGTACATACGGAATACCGTCTCCACGCCGTGGTGTAATGTATTTTCCACCACCACCTTTCATGGATTGGTATAATGGTGTAATCAGTAACTATATATAATTATTAAAAAGTGATATTGATACTTAAATAGTATAAATACACTTCAATACAATTCCACAATCATGGGAACGATATCATCACTCGCGCGTACGTACGGCCTACCGTGTCCACGATGTGATGTGACTTATTCTACATGATCTTCATTACATTGTAATTATATAAATGAATTGAATGAATAAATATGATATATATTACACTAATACAATTCTGGATATGATGTATCTATAACCTAAAAACAAGAATAAGAAATTATTCGGCAAAACACGGATAAGAACAAAAGGCAATAAAGACCCGAATAACAAGAAACAAGGAAAAATTTCTAATAAGAAGATACAAATATGACCATATATGATATCATATCAATATGTATGATTCTGGAATAAGTCAATATCATTATTTAAATCATTATACAGGAGCTTCGGACACGTACAAATCAAATCGGACCTAAGGTAAGGGAAAATCTCACAATCTCATTTTTATCTGAGATTGTTTATACTGTGGTATTTACTGGGGTGTAATTTATCATCCACATCCATGTTCCTTCAATATGTAATATTATTCATACCCTCATACAATTGTTTAAATCCAATTTTACCCTTCGGTATGTTTTTAGTAAACAATATTAAAGGAATCTTTTGTCGTACGAGGTACTTTTTGACTTTTCAGCCAAAGTATGAGAAGAATGTTTTTTTAACTTATACGGCATGAATGGATTCTTAAAACAATATTTCGATGAAGCTTCCATTACAAGTTTTCAAGTTTATTTTTAATTAAATTCTTTTAGTTTAAAATTAGATGACATGTTAATAAAGGAAAATGTTTTTTTTGTAGAAAGGATATTTTCCTCAAGAATGGAGTTCAAATGTTTTATCAAAATTATTTTCCATCTAAGATAATATAGGGTTCTGTTTTTATCCCTATTATTACATTGATTTGATTATGTTGTGATGGAATTATTTTTTTGAAGTCCTTTACCTTATATGATTTGTTTTATGATGTCATGATGGTTCAAGAATCCCATTTTTATTACATGTGTTATGCGATGATGTATGATTTATGATTATGTGGCACACATAAGAAAGGATTTATTTTAAGATGGTTGGGACCTATATCTCCCTCCAATGAATTGGGTAAAGATTTATATCTCATTAGATATACATGGCTGGAACGGAAGGTTATTTCGATTCAGTGATACAGGACTGAAACGAGGAGTGAACTCAGTTCAGAAATGGACTTTGTCCGCTAAGATAGTCTTGGCAATGAGTCATGACTAACAAGAAATGATTTTCCATGATTATGTGTGCATGCCACAAAGTTTCAAGTTTTATGTTCTTATTATGGGGATATCATTTTCATTTCTATGATTTATTCCATGTTAAGATATTATGATCTCTTTTGTAGGTTATGATTTTCAAAAAGATATGATATGATTTTTATTTCCTTTATTTTCCCTTGCTGAGCATTTGAGCTCACCCCTTTTGTATGTTTTCTTTTCCCCAGGTCAAAAAGATGGATATTAAGTAGAATATGCTAAAAGGGACCCTAGATATGATGAAATAAATGGGAGATACTGTAGAATATTTATGAACCAGTTGTTTAGGTTTCCCAGTTTCTAAAGACACTATACCTATACAGTCCATTGTGGTTTTGTCATATGTTGTAATAACTATGCTTCAATTATGATGTAATACGAATGTATGTAATGTATGGGTCGTTATAATATCCTTATGGGGTCCCTTGATTTTTCATTCTATATTGGTGTATGTAAAGCATGGATTTTTTGGTTCATGGTAAATAAGGGTTCCACCTTGATTTTAGAGTCTTCTACTACTTTGGAGTTCTAGTTTTTAGTTTTATGTTATTATAATGTTACTCTAATAATAGTCATTTGTACATCATTTATTAATGTATTTATAACTATATAATATTTTTTATATTTTTTCAAATATCATTATATATCATTCATTGGTTTTATTATACTTCATTACCATGTAATGGTTGTATGTGTGAATCAATATGGTAAATGTTTCCCCCCATGTGTTTTGCATTTAAACCCAAGGCGTTGGACCCCATATTTTGGGGTCTGGGAAATGTCACATAATGTTTCTAGCACCTCCAACTGGGTCAAAGAATTTTTATGGGTGAGGATGTTATTAGTAGAGAAAGTATGATTTCACATTATCTTTTTTTTAAATAATATACAATTCAACATTGCAGTGTGTTGGAGATTTTGTTCTGGAAGCAATTTTTTCCATGGATTATATGTATATTTGATGTTTTAAATATTCATAAATTCATTTTATAACATATTGTTAACATTTTTTCTGATCTTTAATGGAATAATGTCTATGATTTTATATTTCATTGATAAGGGAATAACAGTTCCTCAATATATTTAAAACCTTAAAATGGACTGTTGATATTCTAAAATATAGTTCTATAGTCAGAAAATATGGGACGCTTTGAATATTTTCTATCATGTATGAGTACTTCTGTAAACACCTAGAAATTTCAAGGGAATATTTTTTCGTTATTTCATTGGAATTTTACAAGTCTGTGGCTTCTTACGGCGCTTGATTCTGAGGCCCGGTGTTCCTGGAATCAATTTCCAAATTTTAACTCTGGTACGTTCAGTGAACGAACGAGCGGGTTATTCTATCTTTTGGACCGGTTCTCAGAATTAAAATCTGAGAGCACCGTTGAACTCGCAGAATGGGTTTTCTCTTAAAAAGACTTTCACCTCAATGATAGATGATCGAGTATGAATGATTGTTTTTTGGGGTTTTATGTGGGTTAATAAAATAAAATAAGTGAACAATTTATTTTATTTTGTTAAACACATGCCATGCAAATAATGTTGTTAGAATATCCACTTGGGAGTTGGGGGTGGGCCCGCCACACCCTAATCCCCCATGAGAGGTTATGGTGGGGGGGCCCACTGAGATCCAACCTCCCATGTGAGGTTGTTTGTGGTGGAAACCACATAATACCTCCCATTAATGGGAGGGGAATCATAACTCTTTAACTTCCCCTCAATTATGAGGGAGAACCTCTATGTTTAAATACCCCTCTTAATTGATGAGGATGAAACCTCCCTTTTTAATGAAGGGACCACCCAAGTATTAACCACCCCCCTTTCCTTTTTTGGTTAATTAATGGTGGGGCCAACAAGAAATATCATCCCTTTGGAGGATATTCTTCTATGGGGACCACCCAGGTCAATAACATCCCACATTGACTTCCTCCTCATTTTAATGTGCCACCGCATCGGATTAATTGGGTGGAGCCCTCTGTCATAAATCCTCCATTTATGACTTTCATGCCAATGAAGAACCCTCCAACTCCAATAAAAAGGAGGCTAGGGGAAGGAGTTCTGGACGACTTCTTTAAGCAGAAAAATTCTAGGAGTGAAGCACGACGCCCTACACATGGACAGTTTTTCTCTTCCTCCAATGAAGAATGAAGAATGAAGAATGTCGATGCCACCCTTGTCTCCTTCCTTCCCGACGTTGACGGAATGACGCTTGTATTCCGCGACGCCCGTCTTCTGTGAATCACCATCATTTGATGTCATTTTACATCATAGTGGAAAATTTTTATATTTTATCTATTATGAGAATTATACCCTCATACATGGCGTTGAAATTGTTGTGCGACGATTGGAACCTCTAACGTAGTGGGTGCAGGTAAATGACCAAGTTCGGGCCCATATCTATTTTTGTTCTTGATGCGCGTGGTGATTGGCGATGATGAAACTGGGCCGAAATGGAAAATCAAGGCCTTCGTAGTGGAGATCAGGTCCTGAGATGACCGTAGGTGCAGATGAGAGAAAAAACGGACAACAAGAAAAACTCTGGTGGCCCTAGGAGTACTAAGGCGGTGCGGGGCACCGACGCGGCGGCGTCGGCTGCTGGAGACTGCGGCCGGCACCGGTAGAAGGCACCGACTCCCCAGCACAGTGCCGGCAGAATCCCACCAAGTCATCGGGCGCGATAGCGTGGGAAGCCAATCTCGCGGCCATGCGTGATCTGGGATGACCGGTGGCGCCACCCTAGCGTGGCAACCGCGGAAAGAGGGGGCTGCACCCCCCGCTCGGACAACTGGTCGATCCAGCGCTCACCCCCCCAGCCGGGCCGGGGATGGTCATGCGGATTGGGCCGCGTCAGCCATGTCAGGCTGCTCCCAACCTGACCAGACCTGGACCCGAGATGGATAGCCCCGGTTCGAGCCGACCCAGGGGGTGTTTGGTCGGGTCGGACCGGGCCCATACCCTCTATTTTCGGACCGTTCTCTATTAAATAGACATATCATGAGCTACGGACCTCCGATCGACACACCGTTAGTTGCATAGTATTCCATGGATTGAGACGGTCATTTTGATATGATACACTCAATGTTTTAGTGAAGTTTGCATACGGCCCGATTGTTTCGAACTCGAAACCAACCGGGCCCTTAGTGCGGGAACGCTAATAACTTGAGGACTAGACGTCCAATTGACGTTTCATAAACTATGTTGGATTAATATTGATGAGAAGGTTCTTGTGGCATACTTTACATGGGTTTTGGATAAGGTTGATGTATGAGAGGGTTGGATTGTACCTGAAATCCAATCAGGCCCTTAGAACGGACATGCTAATAACTCACAAACCGGACATCCGATTGACGCACCGTTTGTTGAATTGAGACACCAAGGATTAAGAGGTCCTTTGAGATACTTCTATGTAAGATTACATGACACTAGATGTTTCTACTAGTAGCTCGTGGAGCGTATCCTCCTAGACATGAGTATATGGAGTTCGGTGACCCGGTAGCTGGCTGAGATCGGATGACTGCTTGTCTCATTTGATTCAGAGTGACTTGTATAGAACAGTGGGAAGCACTAATTTGTGAGGTAGAAGACCCATAGCAGAGGAGAACTACTTTGTATGGTGGAATACCCATGGTACTCTATAGGAGGAGTACCTCTATAGGCTATGAGGAGGAGCACTACATTGTGAGGTGGCAGACCCATGGCGGAGGAGCAGTACATTGTGAGGTGGAAGACCTGTGGTACTCGATAGGAGGAGTACCTTAGTAGTCTAAGGTTAGGGAGTTGCATCTCGGAGTCGTGGCAGGACTACTACATTTGATAGAGGAGGAGTTCTCCAACAACAATGTTTTCATCATCGTGAATAAAAAAAATCCTGGTTTGGGCTGAGTCAATGACCATTGTGTTTTCCTCATGATTGATATGGTTTACTTGATAACATAGGTATATGGATGGGAATATACTTATGTAAAAGTTATCTGACGAGATCTTTCCTTGTGGTTTATCCTTGTTGGATTTAGTGAGACCTTGACGGTCTGGGGTCCCCACGGTGTATCATTATACTCACCCCTGCACAGGCTATGCCTGGACCTTGTTGTGTTGGATGCAGACAATGGACTACACTGATGCAGGCCGAGTGTTGGAGGATTGGACAAAAAATGGAGGTGGTTCTCATGATGAGTTGGTGCCCCGAGGTGGACCTCACGACGAGTCGAAACCCGGAGGAGGTTGACAGACCAGGGCACTTAGGAGGCTATCTGTACCTACCCTTCAAGTAGGATTCCTGGTGGATGATCTAGGAGATGAACTATCTGTACCTACCCTTCCGGTAGGATCCATGGTTGATGATCCAGGAGCTTCTTGTCACCTTCCAGTTGTTTTTTCTTTTACATTGTAATTAACAGTTGGGCTTGTATTTCTGGCCCCCCTTACTTTCAGCACAAATTTTGTTTTCAGTTTTACTTAGTGTTTTCTTATTTTTGTACTCATGTTGAATGTGTTTACCTTTTATAAAGTAAATGCCTTCATATTTATAGATATTTATGCCATTGGTGCTAGTTGCCAGCCCCTGGACTATGGAAGGCGGGCTTGGGGTAGTCATGGCATGAGCCCCGAGGATAGGTTGTGACAAATTCGTATCAGAGTGGTCAGTTCTACCATAGAAAATAGAAACCTGATATTTATTTCTTTGTAGCAATATTGTTAAGGGTAATAAGTGGGGTTTTCCGTTTAGGGAGTCCAGTGTTGCTGCAGCGGCAGACATAACCATACACTAGGACCCTCACTTCTGATTTTTGACTCAGTGCATGAAAACACTAATTGCGTGTGTGTTTTCAAAGTTTCCATTTAATTCAGCTCAAACCAGGATAACTCACCACGTATTGTCTTTTGATCATGTTGCATCTGTTCTTTTAGGATTCCTCCCCATGGATGACTAGCTAGAGCCCTGAGTGTTATACGAACATATAGCCTACCGAGTGATGAGGCCTTAGTACAGGGCCCTCTTTCAGTTGAGGCACCTGAGGAGGCATCAGTGGTACGAACACCCATTGGGCCACCGATGCCACCATCTCCAGTAGCAAGGGATGCACACCACTTGAGCACACTGCACGAGTTCCAGTGCTAGATTCCACCCACGTTTCGGGGAGAGACGGACCCACAGGTGGTTGAGGATTGGCTGGAGGTTGTGGCGAGATCCTTTAGACTAGTAAGGACACCAACCAACTTCATGGTGATCCTTGCTGTCAACCTCTTACAGGCAGCAGCAGGCAGGTGGTGGTGCTTGATGCTCAAGATGCACATCAGGAAACACTCCAATGGGTAGACATTGAGAGCCTCTTCCTTGTGGAGTTTGTACCAGCCACCCTTCGATCGGTGCGGATTCAGGAGCTACTTCATCTGCAGCAGAGCAACATGGAAGTAGCACAGTACTCTGAGAGGTTCATAGACCTATCTCTCTACTCCACAAACATGGTACGTGACCCATTATTTAGGGCCCTAACCTTCGAGCAGGGGCTCAGGTGAGAGATTAGATATTTAGTTGTCTCCCACAGCATCTCGATGAAGACAGGGGTGTTGGAGCGAGCCCTATTATTGGAGAGTTTCCTTGTAGAGCAGTCTCTAGAAGAGGGATCCAATACTAGCCGGATTGTAGCAGAGTCTTCTGAAGTTGGTAGTAGACTGATGGCGCTGGGGTCCAAGAGGGCCAAACCTCTAGGTGGTCGACCTCACGACTAAGGATCGGAAGTTCATGGTACCAAGGGTAGAGACAGATCCAGAACTTCCATGCTGTGTTACACATGCAGAGGATAGGGTCACATGGATCATCACAATCCGAGACACCACTCGGATGATCAGCAGAGAGATGAAGGAACTCTCTGGTAGAGGTAGAGGTTTGATCGAGGCGGATCGCATGGAGCAGGAGACAAAGGCAGGGGAGCTGGTCGTGCAGGTGGTGGTGGACGATGCTTCGAGGTGTTTCCACCACCACTACCAGGAGTTCTACCCCAACCACAGGGAACATGTGCATATGGGAGAGCACAGCTTCAGGAATCTAGAAGCATATGACTATGGAGCTTCAGAAGTAGGTGGATAGGATCTGGACTAGTTCCAGGCATGGAGGCCATTGTTCTTGGTGCTTCTAGTTTCTATGTTGTCGTTGTTGTGTTTGCTTTGTGTCTTTGTACTTTGAGCTGCAGTAATAAAATACACTTATCTTTGTGACGTTTAATTTCCTATACATTTTGAATGGATGATACTGAAAGGTTCTGATTAAAACTGTTGACTTGACCCTCACATGTGAGATTCCTACTGGAGGAGACCCAGTAACCACGCACTGATGCGGACAGTGTGACTCAACCCTTAGGGGTGAGAGTAACGGTTGGATCTCTTGGTAGTAGCGTCAATGCATTACGACGTTGTCAATGGTATGAAATAGTACTGTTCAGGTCAGGATTGACTATATTAGGCATATGACGTGGTTTATCTAAGGGATGAGACCATATTTATTTTTTCAGAAGAAGAGAAATCTCAGCAGTTCTTATATAACATAGACAATGAAGGGTGGATAAGAGTTCCTAAAATTGGATAGTCTCACCCATTGTTTGTTGAGTGGACGATTTACAATTCTCTCCAAGTAAATAGTCTCAGGTGTATCTTATCTCAGAAATATGTGAACCTAAGACTGCGGTGATTGATTTAAATTCCTTCAGGACAATGACTTCAAGATAGTTTATACTCTTGGGGAGGGGAACATTGTAGAATATTCTCTTATTACGAGATTAGGCATTCATCTGTTAGGAATAGCGAGACAGCAGTTGGAAGCATTTCATATATCATTTGTGGTTAGAGATGTAGTCATCATGTGTAGAACCAGATTTGGTTCAGGCTGTGACGGAGAAGGTTCAGATCGTCCAGGAGAAGATAAAGACTACACAGTGCAGACATAAGTCTTATGCTGATAGGAGATGAGACCACTGGAGTTTGAGGGCGATGACCAGGTCCTCTTATGGGTCGCACCTCAACAAGGTCTAGGGAGATTTGGCTGAGGTTTCCAGTTATCACTACGTTTCATTAGACCTTTCAATGTCCCCAGCAGAGTAGGTAAGGAGGCTTACCGCCTGGCCTATCCACCTCAGATGCACCGGGTGCATGACGACATCTACGTATCTCAGTTGAAGAGATGTGTGCATGATTTATCCTTCATCATCGAACATGGAGAGATATACATCGATGATGGGGTGACTTTCACGGGGTTCCAGTAGAGGTTGAGGATTGGTAGGAGTGGGTCCTAAGAAGACGGTCGATTCCTCTTGTGCGCTTTTACTGGTATCACAGGAACCTCCAGGGGATCACATGGGTGTGGGAGGCTCATATGCATGCTCAGTACCTCATTTAGTTTCCCTAGATTGTGTTGTAGCTTTATGCTGATGTAAATCCCTAAGTTGGGAGTAATGTGAAGACCCAGAAAATTCAAGGAATTTTTTTCTCAATTTCTTTGTAATTTTATGAGCCTTTGGCTTCTGACGATGCTTGATTCTGAGGCCCGGTGTGCCCAGAATAAATTTCTGAAGTTTAGCTTGGGTACTTTTAGTGAATGAATGAGCAGGGTTTTTTATCTTTTAGACAGGTGCTCAGAATTGAAATCTGAGGGCACCGTTGAACTTGTAGTGTGGGTTATTTCATAAGAATAGTTTCACCTCGACAGTAGATGATCGGGTATGAAAGTTAGTTTTTTGGAATTTACGTGGGTTAATAAAATAAAATAATAGAACAATTTATTTTATTTTGTTATACACATTCCATGTGGATAAAGTGGTTAGAATCTCCACATGGGAGTTGGTGGTGGGACCACCACACCCTAACCCCCCATCACAGGTTATCGTGGAGCGGACCATCGAGATCCAACCTCCCATGTGAGGTTTTTTGTGGTAGAAACCACATGATGCCTCCAATTAATGGGAGGGGAATCATAACGGCTGACTCACCCTCAATTATGAGGGAGAGAATCTAGGAATATGTCCCGATCTTAATTGAGGAGGAAGAAACCTCCCTTTTTAAAGAGGGGACCACCAAAGCATTAACTACCCACCCTTTCCTTCTTGTGGTTAATTAATGGTGGGGCTCACCAGGAAATATCCTCCCTTTGGAAGATATTCTTCTTTAGGGACCACGCTAGCCAATAACACCCCTTTTTGACTTCCTCCCCATTTTAATGCGCCACCGTTGTGGATTAATTGGGTGAATCCCTCTATCATAAATCCTCCATTTATGACTTGTGTTCCAATGACGAACCCTCCCATTCCTATATAAAGGAGGCTATGGGAAGGTGTTCTGGACAGGTACTTCAAGCAGCGGAATGCTAACATCAAAGCACGGTGCCTAGCACTTAGAGAGTTTTCCTTTTACTCCATCGATGAATAAAGAATGATGAACGCTGACGCCACCCTCGACTCCTTCCTTCCCGATGTGGATGGAATGACGCTTGTCTTCCGCGATGCTCGTCTTCCGCGACTCGCCATCATTTAACTCTGTTTTATGAGGTAGGGGAAAATTTGTATATTTTCTATTTTATGATAGTTATACCCTCATACATGGTGTTTAAATTGATGGGCAATGATTTGAACCTCTAACGTGGTGGGTGTGGGTTAACGAACAAGCCTGGACCCACCGCTATTTTTGTTCTGGATGCACGGGGTGATTGGTGACAACGAAATGGGACCGCAATGGAAAATTAGAGCCTTCGAAGTGGAGCTCGGGTCCCGAGATGACCGCAGATGATTACGGGAGAAACAATTGACCACCGGAATGACTTTGGCGGCCCGCGGAGTAACGCAGTGGCGCTTGCTGCCGGAGGTGGCGGCGCCACGGCGTGCTGCGGGCAGAAGCCGTCCACGGGATCAGTCGCGGTGGTGAGGGAGGACGATCCCACGGAAGTGCGGGATCTGGTATGACCAGCAGCGCCACCCTAGCACCGCTTCCGTGGAAAGCTGGGGTCGGGCCCCCAGCTCGGCCAATAGGCCGAGCCAGCGCACATCCCCCTGGCCAGGCTGCGGCGGGTCACGCAGACCGGGCCGCGCTCAGCAGTGCCGGGATGCGCTGGCCGGGCCGGGTTGTGCCAGACGGGCCGGACATGGACCCGAGTCGGGTTGACCCTCTTCGGGCGAACCCAGGGGTTGTTGGGGAGGGTCGGACCTGGCCCAGACACCTTATTTTCATACCGTTTTTGGTTAAACGGACATATCTTGAGATACAGACCTCCAATCAACACACCATTAGTCATGTAGGATTCCTTGGATCGAGATGGTCATTTCGGTATGTTAGGCAAAAGGTTTCTAAATTTTTTGGGTATGGCTGGGTTGGTTCAAACTCGAAACCTATCGGGCCCTTAGAGCGGAAACGCTTATACCATGAGGATCAGACGTCTAATTGATGTTTCGTCAACTATTTTGGATTCCTCTTGATGAGAAGGTTCATTTGGAATATTTATTCTATGTTTGGATTTAGTTGGAGTATGGCTGGTTTGGATTGTTCCCAAAATCCAATTGGGCCCCTGAACGGAAATGCTAATAACTCACAGACCGGACGTCTGATTGACTCATTGTCTATTGCGTTGAGACCCCTTTTATGAGGCGGTACTTTGAGATACATCCATGAAAGATTACGTGACATTGGAAGTATCTATAATCATCACATAAAGCGGATCCAACTGGAGATGAGCATACGGAGTACGGTGACTAGATATCTGGTTGAGACCTAATGACTGCTTGTCCAATTCGATTCAGAGTGACTTGTATAGCCCAGTGTGGAGTACTACTTTGTGAGGTGGAAAACCCATAGTGGAGGAGCCCTACTTTGTGAGGTGGAAGACTCGCTATACTCAACAGAAGGAGTACCTTTGTAGGCTAAGAGTGGGAGCACTTCTTTGTCAGGTGGCAGACCCGTGGTGGAGCAGCACTACTTTTTGAGGTAGAAGACCCTCGATACTCTACAGGAGGAGTACCTCAGTAGTCTATGATTAGTGAGTGGCACCTCGGAGTCGTGGCAGGACTACATTACACGATAGAGGTGGAGTTCTCCAACAGTTGTGTTTTTGTCATCGGGAATAAAAAATCATGGTTTGAGCTTAGTAAATGACCTTTGTGTTTTCCTTATGATTGAGATGGGTTACTTGATAACTTAGGTATATGTATGGGAATATAACTAATTATAGGTAATATTTTGGCATCCTTACTTGTGGTTTATCCTTGATGGATTTAGTGAGACCTTGAGGGTCTTAGGGTCCCTACTGAGTATCGTTATACTCACCCCTGCATGGGCTATGCCCGCACATTTTAGTGTTGGATGCAGACGATGGAATTCTATGAAGGAGGTCGAGTGTGTGAGGACTGGATGGCACCTGGAGATTGACCTCATGATGAGTTGGTACCCAGATGGGGACCTCAAGACGAGTCGAAACCCAGAAGAGGTAGATGGTTGTGGGCGCTGAGGAGGATATATGTACATACCCTTCAGGTAGGTTCCATGTTGGATGATCTAGGAGATGCACTATCAGTACCTACGCTTCAGGTAGGATCCGTGGTGGATGATCCAGGAGCTTCTTGTCACCTTCCAGCTATTTTGTCTTTTACCTTATACTTTACAGTTGGGCTTGTATTTCCAGCCCCCTTACATTTACCACTACTTTTGTTTTCAGTTTTACTTAGTGTTTGCATATGCTTTTACTCTGGTTGAATGTGTATACCTTTTATAAAGGCAGTTCCTTCCTAGTTATAGGGATTTACGCCTTTGGTGCAACTCCCCGGCCCCTGGCCTATGGAAAGCAGGCTTGGGGTAGTAACGTTATGGGCCCCAAGGACGGGTCGTGAAAACTCATATGCATATGAGGATTCTTTTCATTATGTTCAAATATTATAATCTCCATGATAGTATATTTTGATATCATACATACCTATACTAGTTCACCTTATTTGTGTTTCATCAAAAATTCCCATTTATAAGCATTTGTAACGGTCCTTAAACTTTTATAATTTTATTAATGTATGTTACAAATCACAAACATATATGTTTTTCATTAACCATGATAATATAGTTCATAAAGAAGTTGGATATGTTGAGTGTTACACAAATGCCATGTTAATAGTTAACATCTCAAGACTGTATTTTTCCCATCAATATTATTAGAGTTGATATCATGGCTATTTTAATGAAACTGATCTATCACATTTAGTGTATAAATGATTTAATTTCATATAGAATACTATAGAACAATCATGGATATAAGTTGATAAAATTGATGTGAATCCTTCTTGATGATATATTATGAAAAAGGAATATATTATGGAGTATGCATTGGTATTAGGTTGTAAAAATCATGACGTTATGTACATTGTCTCTAGTGTCATGACCAATCATTAGATAGTATTGTTGGACTTTAGGAAAGCATGCCTAATTCCAATAATAATGAATCTTAGAGGTTCATGTACAATTTGTTTCAGTTTTTATCAATTAAACTCTAATTTAATTTAATTATAGGAATATATATTTATTCTCAAGACCAAGGAATAATTTTATTTAGCTTTAATTAATAGCATATATTTAAAAAATATAGTTCCATCATACTGTGAGTAGATTTTTTTTTAAATTTTATAATTCCATTCCTAGAATGTGAATATAATATTTTTGGAGACATATTTAATTAAATATTTATTCAAGTATTCGATAAATACTGATGTGGGAACTGAACCCAAATTAATTTGGTGAGAAATATTAATTTACAAGATAGTAAGATCATATTCATCATTATACATGACGAGATATGCCATAAATTAATATCATTATTAATTTTATTATGTTATGGGGTTAGTAAATGTTCGTTATATTATCTTAGAGTGGTATGAAAACAAAGAATATGTTTACCTTATCCTAAAATCTATAAACTGAATTTTATATCTATTATGTATGGATAATAGAGAACTAGGAATCTAGGCCTTCGACTAACTTCTCACTAGAATATTATATCTCTCAACCTATTAGGAATGAGAAGAACTCATTCATGACCAAGGGATCATGATGTAATCATGAAGAACAACACAATATGGTTGATATGTCTTGTTAGAACCCTATAATCAAATTGTGTCATTTAATGATCAAAGAGAACATGTGGATTACCAATAGATGGGCTCTACACTATGGTCAAACAATCATGATGATGGTAATCAAAAAAACGTAGATGATAAATAACTTCATAATCAAATATGGTTCCTAAGATAAGGTAATGAATATTTATGTCTTATTTAGATTAGTTATAAATTTAGCATGTAAAATATCCTCTCTATGGGTTCTTACAATTTATATATTAATATAAAATGGAAAATTTTCATTTTCATGAAGTACATGTATTTCACAATAAGGGAATAATCCATTGGTTCTGACAAACCCATTATTGTAATCCACCCACCAGAAACTTCCACAATATCTAGAACCATCGTATGGGTATACAACAAGAAAATGAGCTTAGATTGACATGAAAACTGAGGGAAACAATAAGTATGTACATTATGATCTTTTGGAAATATATACATGCCAATCGGAAACATAAATTTCTCTTTATTATTTAATATATTCTTTATACTTCACATTAGTATTAAAGTGATAAATATAATAAATGTGGTCAAAATAATGAAAAATTCATGTATTAGAATAAGAACATGGGAGTACAATCATCCATCCATTTAGGATATATAGAATTCATCCCCTCATCAATCAGATACATGTATTTCTCAATATGATTGAAAACACTATTGAATCTTTTATGTGTTTATCAAAATGAAATATCTCCTAACATAGGATAAAAACTAAGACAATGACTTAATAATTGAATTGAACAACATAAATAAAATACCTTGTATTCATTTTGATATTATATAATGAACTCTAATTTAAATTGATTCACATTTTGATGGGTAACTTTAATATTATGATTACACATTATTTATAATTTTAGTTATAGAAAATTTACTAGAAAAATGGGTCCAAATGAAGAGAAAAATCTAAGACTAACATAAAAACATATGAACACAATCATAAAGTCATTTAAGTTCATTAAAAATCATCTACCTATTAATTTTATTCTCTATTTAATTGGTATTATTTAATTTTTATTTATTCCATAAAAATTATTAAGGTGAAAAATCACATAAAAGGAGTCAAAACATTAAAACAAATTTGAATTGTATAAAAAATGGGAATAGTGATCATAAATACATTTATGATATGTTGAAATCCACCATGTATAGTTGGTTTCTTTAAATTAACAACATGAATAAAACACGGTTGAACCATGTTTATGATTATTAAAATGACATATCTCCCATATATGTGACAAAACTGAGTAAATTACATTAAATTGAATTTAAAATGGACTACATAATTCTGTGAATAATTTGTGATATATTGGAATCACAATAGAAATAGTTGTTAATTATATAAGAAATCATGATTGTGCAACACAAATATTTGTTAAGAGTTTTAAAATCACACATGTATAGGTAACAACTGAGAAAATGGGATCATATTGACATGAAAATATGAGAATAAACTCTCTCCATTTTTTATCTTCAACAATCACAAACACAAAAATATGAAACCTAAATTGAACTGTAAGATCAAAACTATTTTATATACTTCTCATTTTTTTATTTGAAAAATCATGTAAAAGGTGGTCCAAAAAAAGAAATTCACTTGGATCTTCATGATCACTTGGAAGAATGATCATCGATTCATTTATAATCTGAAAGAATCAATTAGTTGTTAATCAAATTCATGTATTTCCTTGTACAATGAAAAACACCATTGATTATAAATTTTTTTATTTAAAAACATATTTATCATTAGGGAGTAAAAATTTAGGGAAAGTGCTCCAATCGACTACCATAAATAGGAGAACATTCTAAGAATAATTTGTGATCTATTGGAATTAACAACACATAAATTTATGATATTTAAATGATTTATTTATATTTATGTCATTAAAAAAGTGAATATTAATGTGATTGAATCATAGTGTGGAAAATTAGACCAAATAAAAATAATTTATAATGTATTATTTAATGATAATTAATATCATTTTGAAGAATATTCAAAAAAATTTGAATCCATCCCCATTAGACACATTAATTCTTACTTATTTTGGTAACCAGTGCTTTATATTCATGGACGAAACTAGGTATCTCTACATTATACAAGACCTCCTTTTCTGTGCAAGATACTATTTTATTTCCTTTTTTGAATTAATATTTTTAACTATTGTCAATATATAATTTATTTCATCTAAATGATAATGCAATGGAAATGCATTGAGTTATTTTGATTGAAAAAGTTGATATATTGAATAAAAAACCCGATGCCCATTACCCACATGAAAGACATGAATTATGTTCTTCCAAATCATCTCATTTTTTAATAAACATGGAATTTTCCTCTTTTAAGAGATGTTAAATCTCTTGAAACATGAATTTTAATTTTAAATCAATTAATTTTAAATATATCTCCATATAATTCTATAATGAAGATTAGCTCAACAATTCAGAATTTGTAGTAACGATTCCCATATAGAGTATATAATTTCCATAATATTTTAGAAAAGAATTATGCTATAGAATCAATTAATCTACACATGATTCAATTAATACAAGATAATTTACATATTATCTACGAAAATGGAAAACTATACCAAATCATGAAGGGAGAAAAATAATGTAAAAGAAAAACCAAATGTTAAGGTCAAAATATAACAAAATAAACTCACTCATGACTCTTTTTTATAAGGTAATTACAATTTAAATATCCTAAATATTTTACATATAGGATTCCTATCTCACATTTCTAGTAATATATAATAAAAAATTACTAATAATGATACTTAAATAATAATATATAAATAAGAAATATATTAATTAAAATAACATTATTAATATAGATAGAAAATATGTGTTTTAACAAGAATAAGTAATAATGTAATGAATTTTATTCAAATGATATTTAATAAATAACAAGATAATTTATAATGAATTATATGAACAATTAATAATATATTTGTACTAATAACTCAATTACATCTAATAATCATTTATATAAATAATTAGAATTAATAATATAATTTATAATTAATGCCATGGTTAATATTTATTAATATTCAATTAAAGAGAAAATTGAAAAAATAATAATTAATAATATAATTGTTAAGTTAAAACATAATTAATGAGGTAAATAATAATAATAAATATAAAGAACAAATACTAATTAAAAATATAACTACTAATAATTAATCATATATAAAAAAATTATAATACACAATTTATAATTATTACTTAATAACAAAAAAATAGGGGATCATTTATTATTAACAATTTAATTAATAAATGACTACCTAGGATGGTGTTCTTGCTATTCATATTGTTTTAACGTGAATTGGAGAACATTTTTTCATTTTGATATTTTTTTTCCTTATTTCTCTTTTCCAAGGAAACAATTTTTTTTGAATTCATAATATTAATTCCCTCTTTTATATGTAATAATAGACAACTTGTCTAAATTATTCCTATGCCATAAAAAATACAATGTTAATATTGGTAATTCTTGACAACAACTATAACAATGCATCCCTCAACACACCATATTAAAAACAACTCATTTACACTACTGTGTATGTGTGTGATAAAGAAATTTTTAGTATGGGAATAACCTAAGGGATGTTTCTTTTTGGGGTCCTAGCATGGTCTCACATTTGAGCCACCCCAAGAACATTTTAAGCATTGTAAATTTTATAGGTTTATTTGTGATTCCCACTCTAGGGTCATTTGTAAATATATACGAATAAAAAATAAATTTATATCTACCATATCTAATTATTATTGGAAACCACTATCCCATATCTTATATGTATCCCTCTATAAATTCTCTTTTGTAAATAATATCTTCAAATATTCAATTAAATTGAGAAAAAGTTCAATTTATCTAAAAAAATTAAGTCCTTTCAATTTTTCTCACTCATAACATGAATTATTAGTAAATTTTCATAACATATATTTTATATTTTTAAAATAATTTTTGATAATAAATTATCTCACACAAAATGAATAAAAAATTTCATTAAAAAGTAAACATACTATAAAATAAATTTAATCTAGTTTCTATAGAAAAATTAATTCCATCCCAATGAGTAATATATATATATATATATATTCTTTTTGATTGAGGGATTAAAAAAAACTATATATTGAAAACCAATATAAACCAGTGGGTTAGTCCTTATCCCAACCACAAGGATATGCAATCAGACACTACAACCATTAGATTTTATTATAGTTTAATCCTTGGTTCTTGGAATCCATTTATCTATGACTAAAGGCCCATTTTTCATGACCACAATGCCACCATATAAATATTACTACTACCATACTTCTACTATATTAACTATTATTATACTCAACTCACAATAGTACATGCTACAGTTCTCCCAACCTCATTACTATAGTAACTGTGAAAAATCCCCTGAAATATTCGAAACACAGGGGTAGAAAATTATTATTTTTTGTTGTAAGAATATATATCTACAAAAATTGAAAATATATAATAAATTCTAAAAAAAATTATGAAAAATGGAAATTATTTCACATGATAAAAAGTTTATAATAATTTTTTTGAAGTGGTAGGATCAAATCCTTTATATAAAACATTAAAAAAATAGATAAAATTATAAATGGGTATAAACATAGAAAAACCACCCCCGTCTAAAAATAATCCAAAGACATAAATTTTTCATAACTATAGACCCAATTATACATTTCTCTATATGCATATCATTTCATTCAGGTTTTTAGTGCCCAAGGAAATGACCTCTAGGATGATGAAGTCTCCTCCATGTTTTCACTTATTGCAAAATGTATTAATTGTCATTGTACTCTGAGAAATTTTTTCCAACATATGAATGCACTTTTACAAATTTTGGTGGGTCATCGAGAAAGCTATATTCATTTAAATTTTCTTTGTGGGTATGAACCACATTAACAAGTACCATACCTTCTATATCTTCATTAATGAAAAGAAACAACTCATCCCTTTTCAGGAATAGAGATTTCTATTGGACCTCTTCTTCATGATATTTATCTCTACATTGATTAAGTAGATAAAGAATTTCAAACTTTTTAGAAGTAGAAATTTTTCTTTTGTTTCACTTCCCATTCCATTCACATTTATGATTTCAGGGTCACCCGAAGATCTTGGAAGAAATTATTCAACCTACCCACATGCAGGGAAGATTAATGTAGGATCCTTATAAAGGGTTATAAAAAAGAATCCATCGACTGGTCACATGAATCACATATAAATGAAGCATGTACATTCTTAAAAAAATGGATTATAGACCTCCAAAACATAACAATTTTGAAGTCATCTACATCCACTAAAAAACCAGAATGAAAGCACTTTATTGCCTTTTGAAATACTATACATATGGCCATCCACACTAATGTTGGATGAAGCAGGTAGGTTGCTGCCTTTGGGATGAGCCGACATTGGATTCAAATCATGGTTAGCTAGAGTGAAACATTAAAATGCCAAGGGGATATTAACTTCAAAAACAAATAATGTGATAGGCGATACATGTATAATATTTTCTAGAATCACACGTGTTTCCTTCATATATATAATCTTCATAGGTGACTCGACATTTATTTTTTATTTACCTTTTATTGTCCCGTGATTAATTTATGTGCTCTTGCTTCAACTTTTTATTAGGCAGCACAATAACAACAACTTCATTGATTGACTTATCCTACATTAATTACTTATTTGGTTCTCTTACAATGTGAAATATGGTTCACCAAAATGATCAGTTGATAGAAATGGGATTAAAAATACCCCTTAATTCCTCACTAGAGCTATGAAATTAGATTCAGCATGTATCAACATGCCCATATTCAAGAATATGATATTTTAGTAGCTTTTCAACATCATCTTTAGCAGAAATGACTAAAATGATTTCATTTTACATGAGGGGAGCATCTCAACATCCACACACGTAGCCTAGGAAACCAAATGAGCATCCACTATGGCTAAATTACCATACTATGAAGGATTTTGATACACCCTATCAAATAAATGAATGAAAAATATCTTATAAAGAATCTATACTACTTATACATCTAGAGAGGACAAATTAGAATATTTTGGAAACTCTCGATTTTATGATGTTCAGTCTCAGACAAAAATAGAACCAGATTTTGGTCATCTAGGACTAATCACCCATTTCTGGAAATTTCTCTTCACAAAACTTGTTGAATGAAATCATTTGTATTTCAGGATACAATGAATCTCATCACGGCCTCTAGTGGTGAATAATGATAAATTTTCTTAACTTTTATAATGAAACTAGTAATGCATAATAAATATATAGTCCTTGCTATATCGAGGTATTTTTTCATACATAATCCACAAATAAAATTCGTCATCCTCAATCAAAAGGATCCCTTTATCAACAACATTTCAAATAATTTTCATATTGACAAAAAAACATGAGTAATGATCAAAAATAGACAATATAGCCTCCATGTCCATTCTACTGGAACATTGAGTGTTCTTTCATTGTCAAAAAGAGTTCATGGGGGCCAAAATATCTAGATAAGGCTTTGATATTAGACCCACACTCTGATGAAGGAATTACATACCTCTAGCATATTTAAATATTGATCCCACACATGGATGTGAAGAGTTTCATCCATTATATACACTGATCCAAAGCCACTCATGTTCACTTTTATGTTCTTATAGGGGAAACAAATATGGTAGATGTTGTGACCTGAAGATACATATTTCCGATTCTAAAACTCCCAAATTCACAACAACTGTGCATCCAAGTTTCCATTATTCCACAACATGAAACCCCTTGAAGAAATAAGATTTATAATGATAGATTACATTCCCTTATCCATTCTATTAGATATCATATCAGAGTCAGCCCACAAATGACCTAATTTCCACTGACATCGGTGACATCGAACAAAAAAATTCATGAAGATAGAGAAATTGTTGCAAGATTATACCTCGGATAATAAATAATATCTTGACATCCAAATACAATTTAACATCGTGATTCCCTAATTAGTGGAAATAAATATTCAACAATTTAATCCCCCATAAAATAAAAAATCTTTTGATGGATGTGGTACAACAAATGGATTCATGGAGTCGAATCGTGATTCAACCTTGAAGGGTTGAGAGAGAACCTCACATCCTGCACCCATCCTTAATAGTTAAATTTTTTTTATTAAATATATGAGTTAATTTATATATATAGTTTTTATATAAATTTAGTACACTATACATAAAAAAGAAAATAATATTATGAATAAATTTAACTTCTATTAAAAATTAAATGTTTATAACTATTGAAAATAGTTTCTATTCTCAGAAAATGAAATTATTTTATACCAATTTAATGAGAATCACAAAGGGGCATTAAATAGGGAGGATGTGATGATTAAATCATATAAATTAATATAAAATTATATCTTCAAAGGGTAGTTTGAAAAATAGATATTTAAATAAAATATTTTAATAAAAATTAATAGACATAGACAAAATATTCATTAATAAAAATAGACCTCATGTTCGTTTGGATCCTCCTATGTTTCCATACAAAGTCCCTATTTCATTTATAACATGTAATTATTGCACATTAGACAATACATTCATAATAATCCAATTAAAATTTTCATATTCTTGTCTTGGACCATTTTATATAGACTAAAATGATGATACATTAAGTGATTAACAAATAAGCAGTACATAAAGAATCACGATTAATATATTACCAAATGATTTATCTATTATCACTTGCATATATAGTTCATTATGACATGACACTCTCTCCCTTATGAAATAATCATGTTTTATCCAAAATATTATATTGTCTTCATCGATCTTAGAGTCTACATATTAAAACACATATTGCAATTTTTAATCCAATTATAATGAAATATTTTAAAAATCAAATGTGAATGATGATATAAATGAAGCTGTAATATAATGATGAGAAAATCATACAATGTAAAATATTTACAAAACTATAAAAGACTAATTAACAACACCATAAATGAAATAATAATACAATTAACACTTCTTACCTTAGCTAAAAGAGACTATGGAACAACAATATTTTGACTGTTTCAAAAACAAGAGATATCAATTATCCATAAACAACCCTTATTTTTATTATAGCATGATAATTTTCTAGAAATATTTCAAACACTAATAAAAAATTCCCATTTTTTAGAATTCAAATTAAAAAATAGTGCTAAAAAACTGATAATCTTGGTTCTCTAAAATTCTCATGTTCTTTATCGGCTCTAAATAACATTGATAATAGTTAAAAAAATTAATGTTTCCTCACCTTCGCACCATTAGTGCCTGACACCTACCCCATTTTTCATCACTTTATCTTACCTCATGCTTTTATCAATGTATTTTAACCCCTTATATATATATATATTATGAACCTTTCTCACTAACCATCTCAAGGATAGAATTAAATGAAAGGCCTCATTGACCAAATTGATTATCTAAACCACTTCACCATCAAATGTTTGTGTATATTCAATGGAATATTTATTAATTCACATATATTTCCACTCATCTTGTTCATACATATATTTATTTACTTAATTATATAGATATAATTATATTTAAATTTATTAATGAAATATGATTATATATTTACATATATATTTATATATATTTAGATAAAATTTATATGTATTTACATTAATATTATATAATGTATTTATAAAAATGTATATTTATTATAAATATGTTTATATAATATATTTCTATATTATATTTGAATATGTTAATTTCATTTTTTTATATACATTTATAAAATATATTTTAGTATATATTTATATGAAAACTTATATATTATGTATTTACACAATATTGTGATACTCAAACAAACATATTTATATATTTATATATAAATTATTTATAAATAATTATAATAGAATAAACGAAATTATAAATGATTAAATATATATAATGTATTTATATAAATATATATTTATTACTATTTAAATAAAATGTATACATATTTTGGATAATAAATTATTTATTCCCATATGGTTTATATATTTACATTTAAATGTATTTTATATGTTTGTATGATATAATATTTATTTGTATAATTTAATTTTTTATATTTAAATAAAGACAAATATGTATATATATATATATGTACATATATTATTATTACTAACAATACTATTTTTAAAAATGAAAAAATTTGAACAGCATACTATCCACAAGAAAGTAATCACTAGAAAAAAATTCAACCTACATCAAAAAAATAAAAGAAAATCCACTTAAATAAGGTTGAAATCCCATCAGATGTTAAAAAATCGGGGTGCCACAGAAAAACCTCAATTAAGGAGGCCATTCTAGAATTTTTTGAGCTTAATAAAACTAATCATGGTTCCTTTAATAAATTTGTCTTAATTATTTTTACAATCTTTAATTTTCTATGTCGAAATGCCCAAATGGAAACTCGGATAAAAATTTATGGATGTTAGAAGTTCAATTCATGTTTTCAAATTATCTTAGATTGTTGGTTAAATTATCAAAATTTTATGTCATCCAATGTTATTGAATGACAATTACCCAATTATATTTAATGAATTTTTATATTATATTAATTCTAGATTATTTTATAATTTATTTTTATTTAAAAAATTTATTATTAGGGTTAATTTATATTTCTTCTTCTATAAATTATATTTAAAAAATATATGATATTTATAAAAATATAAATATACTAATATACTAATATATGATTTTTCAGGATAAATATTTTTTTATGAAATATACCTTTTATTAGTTCTAAAATAGGGTTAATAAAGGTCAACCTTTATTAGTCCTAAAACAAATCACAAACACAAGTGTTATATATCACCATTAACAAAAGCGTTGAAGAATAGGGGATGTTTTTAACACCTCTAAAAAAATAAATATAACCTATTTTCAATTTTAGTGAGTGACAATAAAAGGTAATGAAAAATATCACATTATCTATAGTGGTGAAAATAATGAAAATATATGTGTAATTAACAAACTACCAAAATTGTAAATGTATCATGTTTAAAAAATGAAATCATGATCTCCACCTAAACAATTGTCCTTAAACATTTGGTGGCCTAAAATAAAAACAATTTATATCCATCCATCCCATTTATACTAGTTTTAATACTTATATTATGATCCAAAATTATAAAAAATACAAAAAAAATTAACATTAACATGAAATTGAATAATTTTTTCAAAAATCTAAAATAATTTAATGATACTCAACCACATTAATTATTTTAATAACAAATGGTTAATTTATTAAAAATGTAATGATTTTCATAACTAACATTACCACTATAGTATAACTTGCTGTAGTGAGTTTCCATTGAATAATGAAAAAAATTAGGTAGAAACAACAATTAGGGAAACCAAAAAATAAAAAAAAATAATGAAAAATAAAATCATTCATCATGAATGATAAATTATATGTTAAAATAAATATATTGATAGCTATGGTAGCAGTATTGAACAAAGAAAATATATTATATAAATGATACTATATAAACAAGATCACTGAAGAAAAACATCATCGCCTGAGGCAGATTCATTTTTTATAGGAAAATCTTTGATAAGGAAAATACTCACCCACCAAGAATCACATACATTATATGGTGACATCACATTTCTAAAACTGAAGCTTGATATTAAAATATAATAATGGATACAACTATAATTAAATGCATCATTATATTAATTTCTATATTTTAAAAATTATAAATGGATCATTTCCCTAATGTATCATTAAAATTCCATTGCAATTTATCAGTTTAAGTTATGTAGCGTATGTTTTGAACTAAAGTGTTAATTTTAAACTAAAAATTACCAAATAAAGTAAAAACGTAAAATAATTGTCTCAAATTAATGCTCTTTTGATTCATACTTGTCTGAAATTATATATGGATTATTTTTCAAAATCATCAATACAATATGAGTGTATTTTCATGGTTTTATTTTTGTGATTTTATTTGTTTTAAAATGACAATGGTAAATAAAAATCAGACTTTGAATCATACCAGTCATAATGTTTAACATATTTATGTGTGGTTTCATATAATATGTAATTTTTTTGGGGGTTTTGAGGGGGTAAAAATTCAAAACATTTTTCAATTTTAATTATGTTTGGTGGTTGGACTAACCTTCCTTCATATTCCAAAACATAATTCCATGATTTTGAACTGTAAAAAAAATTTAGATATGTTTTGAGACATGAAATTCTATAAATAGTTTTAATGGGTTTGGATGCATCATTTTTTAGAAAACCCAATTTTGGGAATGGAAGATAGGGGTTCACTATTGGTTCACAACCTATCGAACTATGTTTCCTAAACCGTGCAACCTGTTTTTAAATTTGAACATTTACACATAACCATGTTGATTTTAGGTGAAACCATACAACGAGTCTATAGGATTTATTATTGGGTTCACATAGTTGGCAAAAGGTACGGAGAAACTATGTGGCCAACCCATGTGATGTTTCTTTCTGTTGGACAATGATCATTGCACAGTTCTCACATGATTTTTAAATGTGCGCGGTAACCATGTAGCCATTTCATGGATCCAAAATTACAGTATTTCCAAAAAGTTATTTTAGAGGATATTCCTTCGTTATATCCTCCCAGATGTTTCCTGCTCCTCTAGCAGCCATGGATATCCTCCTTTCTCCCTTCTAGGTTCCATTATAGTTCATTATTTTGAACACTGACTTGAATGTTTTCAAGTGTATTGGAATAACAGAGGTATGTCATCCTGTCCTCTTAATTTCATAATTTGTTTGCCTCACTATATAGAATTATAAATCCATGCGAGATTATTTTAAATATTTTTATGGTGTTTTATGAAAGAACTGATTACACTCTTTTCAACTAAATTATGAAGCCAATTTTCAATTAGTGAGTGCCCTCATGTCTTAGGATGGTGGTTCTTTGAATTCTCATTATTTATATGGTTGTCAATGTGAGCGTCATTAAATAAACAATTGTGGATTTACTATGGGAAACCTGTATTAATAAATGGATTTACATTTATTTCTTAATTTATATTATGATATATTGAGGGGTATTATCAAGTCTATTTGTGTATTTTATAATGGGTAATGGTATTTTTACCATCAAGGCATGTTTTTCCAGTGGGATACAATAAATTAATTAAGTGTGATGTAGTTTTGTAATTCCATGGAAATGTTATAGTCATCGCATGAAATACATGGGGTGATGTTGATCACTAGTTTGAGGATACATGGTCATCAAAATTCTAGTGATGAGGCTTTAAAATTGATAGCATGGACTACAGAACATTGGATGGTTTTGAATTTTTTATTTGGGAAACATGGTCACATCTACTAATGAGGTCTTTTGATCGTGTGGATTTGGTATTATATGTGATTTCCACACACTTTTATTGTCTTCCAAACCATTTGAGTCATATAAACATTGATAGGACTCCATTGAGGGGGTTTTGAACACTCATAGTGGGTCGAGGCTTCTATAGATATTGTGTCTTAGGTGATGGTGGTCAAAATTAGTTTTAGAGGAGGTGATAACTAAAGAAATTCATTTTGATGGTTAAGGAATAGTGGTAGATGGTGTGGATACCATAAGATAGGAGAATACCATGACCATTATATGGGGGCTAATGGGACAATATTAGTTGATGATGGATATCTCCATGCCCCTTGTCTTTTAGTTATTTAGCCAGTTGTGATTTATTTTATATTATAAGATAGATATATCGATGCCTTATGACATCAGTTTGTTGAACCGATGGTGACTTTCAGAACAACGGTATGAGGGACCAAGTATATATTGATGGGAATGTTGTTGGGATGCTGGTTATGTGATTGGTGGAATTTGAGGTGTGAGTTGGAATTAGTGGTAGAATATATATTTATTGGAGGATCTTGAGGGATATCCTGTTAATAATTTATTTAAGATACATCAGGCACTACAACATGGTTCCTCTCCATTATAAATATACCACTGAAGACAAGTATGGTTGGAAAATATATTTTGGGGGCCATCATTCATTGATATATCAAGGTTGGCTGAAGTTCCAGATAAAATCACTTGTGGATGTTGTGATTAAATTGATCATTTTTATTATTTATTATGAGAGAGATTATTCTATTTATTTACTTTTGTATACACTTCATAATTATGGTTATAAGATAGTCACACATAAGTTGTGGCCTATTATGTTCATACTGAAACCCTATATGAGTTCATAGGGATGTTTTTATACTTTATGGTTTTGATATCAAGTAAGGTATTAAACATGAGATCTAGACCTTATTGATATGCATTATGCATCTATTTCATTGGATTGATGGTGGTGGGACATGTGATTCCTCTTCATCCTTATGGACTTACTTTTTGGGATTCCCATTTATGTACTTATTTTTCCTTCCATTGGAAACTTTGAATGTCCATTGTTTTATATGAATTGTTATATGATGTGTATTTATAAAGTATTGGAATATTTTATTTCATCTTATGTTTTTATGTGCATATGATTCTTCTATGTTCATTATATTTCTTCTGCTGAGTTTTATTCCTTCGTCCAATATGTTATATACTTATATACCATCATTATTATCATCACATGGGTATTTTTCCTCCCCATTATCATCTCATAAGACACTGGTTGTTAGTCCTAACCATTTTGTTTATGGGGATGCATGCATAAAAATTAGTGGGAAACTGGATCAATGTACATTTAAAGTGGAAAACTGGGTCAGGTTAATTCAAATAGTATCAGAGTGGCCTATTTTTCTTTTTATTCATACGATTTGGGTTGAGGTAAACCTAAGATTATGATATATTTGGGACATGTTGTGATCTCTTTTTTTCATTCTTATACCCCATTCCATGGATTATATACTAGGATTCTAGTGGCGGTGAATTTTTTTATGCTTTTCACTTTTACTATTGATTTATTTCCACCTCGTGTGGTGAACTTGGCTATGATGTTATTAGTTATGATGCTTTTACCCTTGTCCTGATATAGAAAGGTAGTAGTATTTATCCATTATTTAAGGAAATTATAAACATATGAGGTGTTATTATACAAGTTATTTTAATTAGGAACATAGAGTGCACTATGATGGGTTGGGATATTTTACATTTGAAAAAAAAAGATAAATGGTGTTCTCTTACATAGCCTTTTTGGTGTCATTCTGTTCGGATAACCCAGATATGGGGATCTCGATGAGGTCCATTTTTTATACTATATGTATAAATTATATATGTTCATGGATCTATAATGGTAAGGCAAAAATAATGAAAGGGGGTGAGATGTTTAAAATTTCTGCAACATTCTAAAATGTTCTTTCCTATGCAGCCTTTTGGTGAAATTGTACATAGATACCCCATATTTATCATACTTTATATGGATTTTATGTTATTTATGACTCTATTATGGGTTTCCAATGGTTTATAAGTCTAGATGATATATGATACATAACTCTGATTTGGGTACGTAAGGGTCCATGAGGCCAAATGTCTTGTTACATGGGTGCAGTTGGAAAGTGTAAGACTAGTGACATGCACTGCATATTATAACATTCCATATATGTTATATATATATATATATGAAAATTATAGATATTTTACCTTGTAATTGGGTCTCATCATGATTCCATTTAGATGGATTTGTGTGGACCGTCATGATGGAAGAGATATAGTTCCACTATCATGTTCATGGGATGAGGCCCCTAACGGCTAGGATGAGGCCCCAGAATGTCGGGATAATCATTATCCATAAGTATAGGATTCAGTTTTGGAGTAGAATACATAAAATATATATTCTTTCAACTCATGGTTAGATGATAATCTTAGGGCGATCTTGGTTAAATTCATATAGATCATTGAAAGGGGTGAATGGGGACATGAACTATCCATGGAATATCTAAATCATTAATTCAAGTCTAATCCCCATCCATTATTTCATGTTGATGGTGGACCACACATATATTAGAAATAAATCGAGTTGGATTATATTATTTCAAGGTAGCTTGAAACACCCTATGGCCATAGGGTGATGTTGGGTAACAATATTCTCAAAGGAATGGCAATGCAATGATTGGGCATATAGGAGTAGGATGGTAGACATGAAAGACTATCATAGAATTACTTTATGGATCATTTATTCCATTGTTTTTCCCAATGATACTAAGGGTGGATAGATCCTGTGACTTCCTCAACCTCTAGTAGTAAGACACCTTAGTTTTGGAATAAATGTTCAACTTCATAAACCTATCCTAATTTACATCTTCTATGGTGGGTAATGAAAAATTCATAGTGAGACATTTAAAGGAAGGATTATAGTACAAAATAAGCGCATCAAAAAACATATTTAGGTAAGCATCATTTTCTGAGGTGGAAAATTAGGCAATGATGGTTGAGGTTAACATGATGGTACAATCATATTTGTTCAAGGTGACAGTGTTAGGTGAGTTGGGTAGTGAAACTAAAGCTAGAAAAAAGATATACCATAATTTATTTCTTCATCAAAGTCATGCTATTCACTCTTTTAAGAAATAATGTCTTCTTTCATTGATAGTTCAATTCATTTTTGGGCATATGGGACAAGTTTGGATTCAGTTTTAGTTTTCTCCACAATAAGTGTTCTGCCTATGGTAAGATAGGGAATCTATAGCTGTTCTATATGAAGCAATATCTGGTAGCTGAGAGACATGGAATGCACCAATATAAGGGATATAAAGTGTTTTTGTGTGTGGTACTATGATCTGGTATCTGATATATGACTACTTATATATTTCATGCTAGATATAGACAAAGAGAGTCCCAACAGTATTTTTAGTGGATGGTATATGGAGTAGCTACATTGGGAGGTCAGGCCTTACATTTTTTGGATGTAGTCTAGGAGAATGATATTATCAGAAATTTCCTTAAGATGGAATAAAACTAACTACGGTTATAGGCCATCCTTAGTTGTGGTGTGGCCTTTTCCTTGATTTTTGAAGGCCAATTTTCGTACATGAGGTGCATGTATTGTATTAGGATTAACCACATACTAGATAGTATTTCAGAATAAGTTATGATGCATGTTTTTATGTATTAGATATGTCTATAGACTATGATCAAAATTAATATATATGTATATATGATGTGTGTTAGTTTTTAGAATCTTTTGATATGTCGGTGTTATGGACAATTGATGAAATATGGGACATGATGGGAATTTTATATGACATGGATATAATTGAGCACGTGATGAGGCCCAAGAATGATGTTAAGAAATAAGATGACATGTCTGATTAGGGATTCTCAGTGGAACCATCATAAAATTGAATTAATGGTGAGAAGTAACTAGATAGATAATTCTTATGGTGGGGAGCGGCACATAGTGAACTGGACTATGTCTTAATAACCAATGTTGGTTATGGTGATGTTTAGGATATGGTTATGTTCAATACCATGTCAGTGTGAGATCTTTAACTCTATGAAAATATTTCTTATGGTGGGGAGATTATAATTTTCTTTGTTTTGATCGGGTTTAAAATCCCAAGACTTTTGAATATTTCTTATGTTTGGTGGCTGCACAAAATTACTTGAGATTTGCAACATAATTTCAAAAAATTTCATACTCAGAAGTTATTTTTTGATGGGTAAAAAGACTTGAATATTACATCCATAGTTTGTATGTGTTCTATAATTACCATGCTATGAAAAACCCAGTTTACAGAATGATATAGAGGGGCACAACTATCACATGGTCTATCTATCCATGTTTCTAAAAATGTATGTCTTGTTTACAAAGGGGTACACTTAGTTTTAAACATTCTACCTTATGTAAAATGATTTGGGTATGTATAGGTATTCACAAATGGTGTTTATGGTAGGCCCATATTTTGGATAAACTATGCAGCCAAACCATATGAGGTAAATGTTCTATGGACATTGATCATGGCAAAGTTTGTGCATAGTTTTCCAAACCATGTGCTAAACATGTAGACTTTTAAATATTAGAAAATGAACCGTTATCACATGGTTACTTTAAGATGATATTCACTCTATATCTATTACAACACAGGGCCTTACCCTTCATTACACATGTATTTCCTCCTCTACTTCATCATGGTTCCTTTCAAACTCGTTTATCCATCCTCGGAATCGATTGTCATCAAGTGTGTTAGAATAATAGTGGTAATGAATTCAGTCCTCTTACATAATTTACATGCTTATATAGCCACACAAAAATATAAATTCATGTGATCTTTTTATCTCAATTTTTAAATAATTTTCTTCAAATAATGATTCTCGTGGTTTCAGCTTGATTTAGTGTCTGATATTCAACGAGTGGGTGCCTATGGGACTATGGTTGGTGGTTCTTAGCTTTATACATATTTATATAAGTGTTATGGGGTGAATCATTAAATATGACCATCGGGTTGTATAAGAGAAATCATAAATTAATTATTGATTTTACCTTAATTGATTTATTGGTATTATGAAATATGAATGGGTACGATCTAGTATATATACATATGGTATGTTGGATAATGGTATGTTGACCAACTGGATAGGTCTGGTAAGTGGTATTCATTAAATTATTTTAATTTTATATGGATTCATGGTTCTATGGGAATATTAGGGGTGTGGTCTGAGATACATGAGATAGTGTTTATCACCTTATTAAGGAGACATGGTCTTCACAATTGACGAGATGAGGTCATCCTGTTGAAGTATTTGCTCACATAAATTTACATGGTGTTGACTATAAGAGGTGGGATAAATGGTCACAAATTCCAGTAAGGTTTTTAATTGGTGTGGATTACCTATTTTAGGGTATTTATGCTCACCGTTATTGGTTGACACATCATTAGAGTTGTGTAGAAATACATAGGACTCGGTTGAGGTGGTGCTGATAACTCAATAGGGGTAGAGGCTTCCATAGATATTAAGATTTTGAGGATGTTGTTGAACATCAGATATGGAGGAGGTGATCACTATAAAAAATCCATGTTGATGGTTATGGAACATTAAAATATATTTTTTAGACCATCACATAGGGACAGAGGCTCACAATTATATTAAGGCCAATGGTAAAGAATTAATAGTGGAGAAACATTTATATTCCTTAGGATGTTGGGCAATTGAGAATATATTGATTTATTTTATATTAGAGGATGGATATTCCCCTTTCATATGATGTCGGCCTATTGAGTCGATTGTGAATTTCTAAAAGGAGGTCTGATGGACTAAATAAATATTGATGGGAATTCCATTGGGATATTGGTTACTTGATTGGAGGAATGTGAGGTTTTTGTTGGCCTGAAGTTTCTATGATATATTTATGGGAGGAGACTAAGGGATCTCTAGTTTTGATATTCTTTATGAGACACCTGCACTCAAATCCACTCATTTTTTACACTAAAAATATATCATTATAGGCATCTAGTTTTTGAATATATATATTTTGGAGCTGAATTCAGAGATATAGAAATATTGGACAATGATTGTGAGAAAAAATTAGTTGTTTCTAGCATAAGTGGAGTGGGATGTTTAATTATTATATGTAATTTGTTACTATTTATATAAATATAAATTCACTTTATAATTAAGTATATAAGACATGAAAAAGTTTATGATGGCCTAATAAGTGTAGACTCACACTATAAAAAATCCACTCAAGTTGCGTAAATTATTTATGGTTTTGAGTTCATATAATGGATCCATCCCAGAAACAAGACCTTAATTATCAGAGTTATGCTACTTTTTCATGGGGTGGATGGTAGTGGACAAGTTGGTTCCCCCGCATAGATCATGGATTAACTTTTGGGGTTTTTATATATGTAATTATATGGTCATCCACTAGTGACCATGAAAGTATATTGTTTTGTATGACCTATTATGGCATTTGTATTTATCTTCTATGTGTATGTTTCCTTTCAGATTATTTATTTCTATAGTTGTGCATATGCTTTCTCTATGTTTATTCTATTACTTTCGTTGAAATATGGACCTTATTCTGTAGTGTAATATGTATTTAGACTATCATTATTATCATCACCTGAGGGTAATGTCTCCCAACAATCACCTCATCAGACCCTCACTGCTTTTCTACAAACATTTTTATAAGAGGATTCATGGTTAATGCCTAGGTTCCAATTATCCCGTGACACATTTTTAGTTAAATTCTAGGCTGGGGACATATATTATACATTAAAAATTACATAAGGATAATTGTCACAAATTATCGAGAGAGTATGAGTATTTTTATAGGTTTCTAGTGTGTGATACATATTTTTAACTAGTCATTTCTTAACTAAAAACATTAACTTTGTGTCATGTTGGTCACATAGTTTGTTATATTGTTGAATGAATGTTTCATACACATAAAATTTTACTTTTGGATGGTTTCCTATAGTATCATGATAATCCAAGTGTGTTTACATAGATTTCAATCAGTGTCATAGGATTTTAACAAAAAGGTTATTTTAAATAGAAAAACAATTTCATGTGATATCAGTTAGACCATCTATCAGATTAAGGTGCGACTATTTCCTAAACATCACAAATGAATTATGGGACATTTCCTCCCTTTATCAAACTAATATGATTAAATTTTATTGACTCGATTATATCAAACATATTTTATTAGAAATATATATTTTAAACTGTAATCACATATTTAAATTCATACCAGCAACACCTTCTATCAGATTCTGGTTTGAATAATTCTAACAGATCATAAATTTCATACGAAACATTTACCTAAAATACCAAAATAATTTGAATTTTTTTATTGGTTTTGTGTATATGACATGTCTTCTGAACTAAAATGTCATTTTTAAATAAAAAGGAACACATTGAGACAAACTAACCGGATTATCAATCAGATTGAGTAAAATTTGATTCCTACATGACAATAATGATTGAAGGATAATTTTTTAAAGGGATAAAAACAGACAAAGTGTGTTTTATAGGTTTGAGGTGATTGACATATGTTTTTAACAAAAATGTTATTTTTAAATTGAAAACAAACACATTTAGTAATTCTGTCCACAAAAGGTGCAGATTGATGTGAAACTAACTATCACGTATCAAAATTTATTTATGGAAAAGTTTCCTAATGTATCAAAAGAATAGTTGTTTTTTTATCATTTTTAGTGAGTGAAACTTATTATTAACAAAACTTTTGTTTTTAAACTAAAACCACACATTTAGAGTCATTCCGGTTACATTGTGTATTATATTGAGGTAGAATGGTTTTTTATGAATCACAATTGAATTTTGTATCATTATAATTAATTATCGTATTAATAGGGATTTGTTTTATTATATTTGAGTATGTCACAAATTTTTTAAACAAAATGTGTTTTTAAAACCATGAGAATGCATTTAAATACATATCAAGGACACCATGTATCAGATAAAGGAATAAAGAATTATAACACGACAATAAGATTTGGGGATTGTATTTCTAAATTACCAAGAAATTAAAAGAATGTTTTCAATTTTAATAGGCTGTAACACATTGTTTCATCTAAAAATTCATTTTTAAATTAAACACAAGTACATTGGGTCCAGTATGTCACACTATCTGTCATATTGTCATATAGTTGACTCATACCCATAAAAATGATATATCGATTATTTCCCAAATGCGGAAAAACCATAAAATAATATCTTATCATTTTTTAGTGAGAGACAAATATTTTAACTAGAATATCATTTTTAAAATGAAACAACACATTCTGATGCATACCCATCACACCATGTATTAGATTGAGTTATAACATATTCTTGAACAAGAAAATGAATTATTTTTCATTTCTTATAGTATAAAAATATTAATTAATTTTCTTATATTTGAGTATGTGACGTTTTTTTCGAACTGAAATGCAATTTCTTTTAAAAACACATAGAAGGAGTCATATGAGTCACATTGTATGCCAGATTCTTGTAAGGTTGATTCCTATTCATAAAAGAGGAATCAATGATCATATTCTAAAATATCAACACAATTATTGAATAATTTCTTGGTTTTTAGTGTGATAAATTTGGTTTAAATTTAAATTTCATTTTTAAACAATGAACACAAACATTAAGTCATAATGGTAACATTGTATGTCATATATGTGAAGATGAAACCTAATCCTCAAGAATAACATATGGATAATTTACTGAAATTATAATTATAATCTAATTATTATCTTATAAAATGAATAGAGTAATAATTTTTACAAAAATTTTATTTTTGTACCTAAATCCATACATTTTGGGTCATACCCATCAAACCATGCATCATATTTTGGTTTAGATGGTTCTTAATTATTAAAAAGTATTATGGATATTTTTTATTCTATATGAATTTAATATTAATGTGTTTTCTTTTCCATTATTCTGTGACATGTGTTGGGAATTAAAGTTTCAATTTTAATTAAAAGCACACATTTTGAGTTATATTAGTCACAACATGCATCATATTAATATGAAATTGATTCTTATACCTCTAAAATGATATAAGGATCATTTTCCTAAAGCATCAAAATATTTCAATCATGATTTCTACATTTTAATTAAGTGAACCTCATTTTTAACTAATATATCAATTTAAAACTGAAAAAGGAATATTGATTCATACCAGAAACATCGTGTGCTAGATTAACGTGCATATTAATACTACACAATAAAAATTACATATGGACATGTTTCCTAATGTATAATGATAATATGATTTACTCATTTTTCAATGATTGAAACTTTTTAACTAAAATTATTTTTTTAAATTGAAGAAATCCATTTATAGTCATAGAGATCACATCATGCTTCAGATTGAGGAACATCTAATTCCAACATATCACAAATGACATATGGATTTGTTTACTAAATTATTACCACAAACTATATGTATTTTATTATTTTTTAGTATTTGATGTATATTTTGAGCTAAAATTTTACTTTTAAATAAAAAAACACACTTAGAGTCATACAAGTCAGATTGATCATCAGATTGATTTATGGATTATTCCTACTAATCAAAAAATGACATAAGGATCATTTTTCTAATGTATCATGATAATCTCAGTGTTTTCTCTAATATTTATTTAGTGAAACTTTTTTTTAACTCTAGATTGGTTTTTAAACTAAAAACATTTACTTTTATTCATATTTGTCCCACCATGTGTTGGATTTATGTGTGGATGAGGAATATATATCAAAAAGGACTAATGGATAATATTCCTAAATTATCAAGATAATACAGTCATGATTTCCAATTTTTTAGTTAAAGACACACATTTTAACTAAAATTACATTTTAAAATAGAAAAAAAATCTTTTTAATTCATACATATCACACATTGTATGAGATTGAAGTTAGTATAATTCTTAAACATCAAAGAAGTAATTATGCATCAATGACCTGTATTATCGAAAAACATGAAATAGGTTTATTGGTTTGGTGTTTTTGGGTATCTTTTCAACTAAAATTTTAATTTTAATAAAAACCCACACTTTCAGTCATAATTTTCAAATAATTCATAATATTAGAATATAGTTGATTTATAGATATAGGATATGAGGTATTGATCATCATTGTAATGTAATAGGAAATAATAGTAATCATTGATAATTTTTCACTGAGGGACACATGTTTTTAAATAACATTTAATATTTAAATAGAATACCTAAAGGTTGATTGATATAAATTATATCTTATTTCATATTTATGTTTGGCTCACTCAAAGAAGCCACAAAGAACTTATGGATTATAGACCTAAATTATCAAGAAAATATGTTCACATTTTCTTAGATCATAGTGAGGGACTGTAAATGCTCATGACTTCTCGGCCATTACATTTCTTGTTTTGGTAGTCAGATGTGTTGAGGAGGCCCTAGATAGTTCATTGGAGTTGAAAAACAAGTTATACCATCGTAGTATACATTATTCCATAACATTAGTGTTTATATTATAATGATTTGTCTTGTGTTTTATGTTTAAATCATATTACAGCTTGTGTGGGAGGTGAGGGAAAGACAATAAAATGGGTTTACTCCATAAAACATTAATTTAGAGTTTAAGTTAATTTTTATCAAAGGATCAATGTTTTTCAATAGGTAATTGGTTTACTACATTAATATGTGTTTTATTTGTTAAATTGACTATGACTGTTAAAACTAGGGAAGTAGAGGATAATTTTGATGCAAGATGGGAGAGTTACACCTTGTATAAAGATCGAAGGTTTGGATGAACCGTTTCATTCTACATTCATCTATGCCTATTTATAGGAAGAACCAAGGATCCTATAGAGGATCTCCATCACTGTCTTTTACTACTTATATCCTAGGGTTCTAGTGTATTTTTTCAATTAGTTGGTGATCTAGGGATTCTATGTGTTTTTGTGGTTTTAATTCTATTTTATCTTCACCCAATGATGTGCAGTGAATTCATAATGATTCTTTGATTTATGGGATACTCATTCGCATATATTTTTGTGTTATGTTTATGATCTTCATGGTTTTTCATTACTTTGGGTGGATAATAACTATCAGTGTAAGATGATAACTAATTATCATAATTGAAATTTATGAGTATGGGTAGAATCACATGCTTTACTTCATTCATATACTTCTTTGATGATATTGTGAATACATGTTTCCAATATATAATGTAACAGATGTTTGATGAAATATTTTCGTATTTGATATTATTAGAGACCCTTGTACTATTTCTGTGTGATATCACACTAAATAAAAGTATAAAGAATGTATATTTTGATAAAAATTATATTCTAATAGAAATACAATTTTTATAATAATACCCATATTAAATATGGATGTAATTTGATGTAATACCTTGAATAATTTTAGATTCCTGAATGTGAACCCCTTGAGTTTAACTTTTATTGTTTTAACTTATGTGTTATAGGATTTTTTTAGTGGTGGCAGTGAATGGGTGGTCTATATAGTGTGTGAGGTTGTGATGTGTGATGGGTATGGTTGGCATGGAGGTGAAATGGGAGGTTTTTATGTTTTAGGGGTGCATGGTGTTTATGATTTGTGAATGTTTTGTTCTCTATAGTGATGAATTTTGACATGGTGTGTGGTGGTTGTGTTTTGTGGTAGATAAGACATCTGGCTTCCATGGTGATATGGATGGGTTGACATAGTGTGAAATGGAAATTTATGTGAGATGGGTGATTTTATGTGTTTTTTGGTTTTGATAGTATCCCAATTAGATATGGAATAAATGATGTTTTTTTTAAAAAAAATATGAATTGGTTAGAACATGATGTGTAGGTATATGGGTTAAAATAATTAAATGTATAATCAAGATATTTTTATATGAAATACTTGACATAGAAAATAAAAGTTTGTGGGTACATGATAAATTCTGAAACTAGTGAAACCTATAACTAAATGTGTTATTTGTTTCATGGCCTTATTTGGTAGGTATGAGGTGTGTTTCATATAGTGTTGGTATTTGATCATAAGGTTGATGTGTGGTGTTGTGGTGGTGATTTTTTAGCGTGCTCTATTGCATTTGATGTGAACCCATATGTTGGTAATTGTGTAAAATATATATTAAAGTATTTTTATGTTACTTTTTACATCACTTACATTAGTTATATAATATTACCAATGCTTATATGATATAGTTTATGGTATTTTTACCCAATATATAGGATGGTGGTGATATGGATAGCAGGTTAATTCCACATCCTTATACTTCCTTCAGTACTGATGGTTTAGGTGTCTTTGGTTGAGATGCATTATAAAGAGGTTGTGATGATATGTAACGTGAGTTGGGTATCATGTGTGGAAATAGGATGGAACAAGCTTGATATCCTTCTCATTTATGGTACCATACTTCCTGGGTTATGTGATGGTATTTGATGTGATGGCCCAAGTGTATTTTAGAAAGTAGTGTTGAGGTGGACCATGTGTATCTAGGTGATAAGTATTTTCATGAATCCTAATTCATGATTATGATGACATAAATTATGGGGGTGGGGTGTTTAGATATGTATCATGAACAACTTCAGAGATGAATGGTAAGTGATGTGGTGTGACAATATACGTATGTAAGGGATGGGATCACATGACGTTCATTGTTGGGTTGTGATAGTAAAACATTAGCAGCAAAGTGTTATAGGCACCATGATTTATTATTTTATTAATCATATGGAACTATTATGGAATAATGGTTCGGTATGAAATCCATGGTGAGGATGGTTTTGTCCCGTTGACCTGTATAACTGCTTATGGGTTCTGTTGTTTGTTCCATATCACAATAACATGCTATTTTCACATGTTTACTTGAGAACATGGTTTTGTTCATAATGAGTATACTTATTATGATCAAACAATTTTTTTAAAAAAATTCATGTTTCAAAGAAAACTCTTCGGACTATGTAGAATTTTATAGATAGGGTTTTATCTACTCTTCATTTTCACCCATATATTTGTCTTTGGTATGTTGTATAATACTGTTATATTGGTTTATCTGTGTTCAGGAATTGTGGGATAGTTTTTTGTTTATTATATATAATATTTTAGAGTTTATTTTTTTATATTATATCTGGTTGTATTCTATTATAAAAGGTATTACCTCCCATTTGGGATATTTTTATAGACTTTGTTCTATTTAACCATGTGGTGAAATCTTGAGGCAAGTGTATAGTTCATTATCTCCCTCCTCTCATTAGGCTACCATTAAAGTGAGGGTACATGATAGATTAGTATCGATGGATTTTTTTGAGCATTAGTTTATAGTTTGAAGTTATGAATTATGAAGATTGTATGTGTTAGTATAGAAATATTGACTATTGATCTTGGTAAGTGACAAAAGACATAATGGTAGGCTATTCCATTGGAATTTAGGGGCCCCATGATCTGGTGCCATGATATCTGAGTTTATTTAATAACACAGTGAGGTGGACAAATTAGGAGGGTGGAGACCAAGAAGAGTTAAATACATCGGGATTACTGGTGTTCGTATTTGAATTCAGTATTGTAGGAAAATAAAAAAAGAAATAATTTGATGAGATCTGACAACATTCTATGCAATGAGTCCTAGGATATTTTCTTTTTCCTTTTAGAATGGGTCTTGGTAATTATGCTGAGGTTTATCAAGAAGTTTAGGTTCTGTTGTCTGATCTGGTTTATCATCATAGTATCGAAACGAGAGAGGAGGATGGGGTATGGATACTAGCTCTATGTTCCATTGAGTATTATAGTTTTGGAAAGTATGAGGGGAGCATCTTTGATATGGAGACAGAGCACTAGATGAAATAGTTGAAGATTGATTTTGGTTTTATCTGAGACCTAGGTGAGTATTGGGTGATATTGGATATTATTCATATGTGGGGAGTTTCACATTAGTGTTGGATGATGATCCTATGTGAACAAAATGAGGATGTTGTGTTGTCGAATGAACTTTAGATGGAGTTTAGTGAAAATTTTATTTCACCGATGATGAATGCAACCAAGAGGAATGATATACTCTCCCATTATTTGTAGAACCTAAGTGTATTGCTGCATTGGAAAATATTTGAGGATACCATTCTCTTTTTTTGTAGTTTTTTCAGATGAAGAGATTAGACCACAATGTCTGGAGGAGGAAACACATAAAATGATTAGGTAAGAGGTCAATTTGTTTCACTCCCCATGTGGATGTAGGTGAAGAAACATGAAGAGGTCATTGAGTGGATTCCCTATTTTTATGTGAGACTCAAGAACATGTAATTTAGGGTGTCTCGTGGAGTAGTGCTTATGGCATTGGGATGCAAGTGTTCAAGAATTCAGGGCTTCATTTTGGGGGGAACTGACTATTTGAGTTTCTTTATAGTTCTTTAGGGGTATGTGGCTTTTAGTAACCTACTAAAGGAATCCCATTATCATGATATGTCTATACTGGTCATGGGAAACAAAATTATCTATGCCCAACAACTCTTGGATTCCAGTTTCAGATTTTTAGTTAGTCTTATAATAAGAATCAAATTTTTCTCTGAGGTAGTTCCACTAGTAGAGATTAATGAATCTTGTTCCGTAGCTAAGATAGGGTGAGGTATGAAGAAAGAATAATCATTATATTACCCATCCATAGGAAAATATTCAATAGAATGGTCATTGACTTAGAAATAAAGGAGGTAGAAGAGTTAGGTGTGGTCAAATTCATGTCTTAGTGGTATTAACTCCAATACATCCAGAAGATGTTTGAGTTAAAATTAACATATTGTACACCATTGTTTTTGTTTTCATTAGAATATACTCTTCACACTCTTTTTTTATATATCTTTAATGCATTCCATAGGACTAGACAAATAGAGGCTTCTAGTTCCCCTATATTCATCTATTCATTCTTGAGTTTAGGATTCTTTGTTTGATGTTTCCTGGAGATATATATTAATTATGGTGAATAACCAGTTTGTGTGGAAATTAATCTTTCTAAAGATAAATTCATATGATGTTATCCTTGGAATCAAAAGGTTGTATTTCTCATTAGAAATCATCAACTACATATGGATGATATTTTTATTTTCTAATGTGGAGGTCCAGCGAGTGGAATTTGTTTGTAAGAAAGGCTATCAGTTATTTGTAGGAAAGTAAAGAATATATTCACATATTTGGAAGATATGTACAAGGAATATTAGGTGGATATTGTTCCTAGAGATTGGGATAATTAATTGGAACTTATTCCATATTAGGTTATGAAATTTCCCCTTCAATGTGATGTTGATTTTGGGATGTATTTTCAGTGAAGAAAATCATTAATTTAAATTTCTCTTTATTGAATGATTCCTATGAAGATTCCCAAATTTATGTTTTATGTGGATGATCTAATGTATAGGGGTTTTATACGACCTACTTTGTCCCCATTGGAGTGTTCTATAGGATTTTCAACGAATTTAAGTGGTGGTCTAATGTTGTGTATCGACTACAATGGGATGAATCATGGATCAATAAAAAATATCATTACCCTCTTCCGAAGATCAATAATTTGATTGATTAGTTTAGAGGTGCTAATTGGTTATCTAAAAACTATTTTCATTCTATATACCACCATCTGAGGGTGAAGGGTGGGGATATCATAAAAACACTCTTTGTGTGTAGGTATGGGAACTTCAGGTTTTTGTTCATGTTTTTTAGTGTCACAAATGCACTATCCATATACATGGGGCTCATTAACATTGAGTTTCATGAATACCTATTACAGTTTTTCATCATGTTCATCGATGATATCAGGATAAACTCAAAATCATATCTCGAGCATTCATAGCATCAAAAAATGTCATGTAGATCCTTCAACAACACTATATTTATATAAAGATGTAACTATTGAAAAAATGGTTATACCAACTGTTTGGTATATTTTGTATAGCCCCCCCACTATTCGTATTGCCTATAACAATGGATTGGGTGACTATTGGGTGATTATCCATAGGTATGGACCTATAATAATGGTTATAAAAATAATTATTATATGATAACTATAGTAATGGTCCTCAATCCATTGGTAAAGGTAATTTCAATGGAATGACCAATTCCAAATTTTTTGACAAACAATTACTATTGGTCCTCTATTGAAGGAAAATCCTACATTGGGTATTGATCCCACAACCACAAACTTATATTCCAATGACATTACCACTATCTTATGACATCTTATCTGTTCATATATTCATATATATATATAGTTTTTTGTTTGTATGTATATATATTTATTTTTATGATTATGTATTTATTTTTATTATTTTGTAGAAATAATTGAACAACCTCTACAAATTTTTTTTCCAAACCATTGGTATATGTGTCAAAAATATTACCAATACCAACAGTTTAACAAAATTGTTGCTATAAGTTGAAATATACATACCAATGCTAATAGTTTTCTGAAACTAATGGTATATATTTCCATGAAAATTAATTATACCAACTTTTTGATCAATCTATTGGTATAGGTATACATATACATACCTATACCAATAATTCATTTAAAATTATAGTTAATATTTCTAGTAGTGTGTCCAAGTGTATGTTCTAGATATTAGACTTCCATTTACTTGGGCATTTGGTGTCTTTGTAGTGTGTGGTAGTGGACATATTAAAGGTCAAGGTAGTGGTTTATGGGAAACCCCAAATAACATGGAGGAGTTCTCATGTTTCAATGGTCTTTTACTCTATTACCAGAGGTTTGTTCCTGATTTCCCCCAAGTTATAACCCTGCTAATAAAATTTACTAGGAATTACATGGATATTGTGTGGATTGATCAATTCTATGATTTGTTCCGTTACCTAAAAGAAATATTTGTTAGTGCTCCATTGTTTTAGTTAATATAGGTTGATGTGTTCATTGAGGTTTTATGTGATGCATACCTTCTAGAATTGGTATGTATGAAGAAGAAATATATTAAATTGTTATCTTATGGGTTTAGGAAGTTACTTACCAATGATAGTAACTATACCATCTATGATCTGGAGCATGAAACAGTTTTTTATCAAATGTGGTGGTGGAATTATCTCATCAATGAGATCCTTTTTTGTATTTCATGGACTACAAGATCTTGTGATATGTTTTCTGTCAATTATATCTGAATCTATGCTAGTGGATGTGGGTAGATAATCTGCAGGATTATGATTTTGAGATCACCTATATAATACTAAATGGGAATGTGGTTGTCTATTTGTCAAGTCGTTAGTCCGAAAAAGATGTTGTTTTGGAGTCTACAGATGTTTGGAAAGGGATAGAAGATGATTTGATAAAAAATAATTTTGTCCAAGAGATTAGTAATTGAGGTTGTTTTTATTATTTGATAGTCGATTCATCATGATGTAATAGGTGATAGGGTCCCAATGGGGATACATAGAGGTAGAGAAGATGTGTGATCATGTTGTCTATAGTCATGCCCCTGAGGGATGTTTAGAGGATGGTTGGAATGAGGAGTTTTTGTAAGATATAATGTTTGTTATATAGGTTATGCATGTGGATGTTCTATAAATTTCCACTAGCTCACCATTGATATTACATACCAGAGTATAAAAGATGTATCTTGGCTCGGAGAGGTATTTGTGGATGTTAGGGATGAAATGATCAATTTAAAAGTTTGTGGAAAGGTGTTTGGTTTGAATATAGGTCAAATAATAACATCTTGGTCATGGAGGATTGTTGCATTCCCTAGAAGATATTGAGTTGTAATGGAATGGTATATTAGTGGTTTTCATTATATGGTTACCCTGATCATAGGGAGGTTTTGATTTAGTTAGGGTTATACTGAAATGACTAAAGAAGTATACTATTTTATTTGTGGTCATTTAGTTGAGTATTTTGGATGTTTTAGCAAGGTAGTATGTGGAAGATGTGTCTAGGCTTTATTGTGTATAGAGAAAATTCATATAGGATATGAATCCTCATTTTATCTCATGATTTTGGATGGGATTCTTGAATTATTTTGTCTCCTAGTTGTTCCATAGGCCTACATTGAACCCTCTAATTGATGGGAAGATATATAATACCATCCAGATATTGGAGGATATGTTATAATATTTGTTCCTAAATATTGGTAGATCATGGGTAAGGCACCCGAATTTTGACAATTTTTCATATAATAAATGCAATCAAAATTCCATTGGCACGACCAAATTTGATGCATTGTATGGAAAATCATTTCTTCCATTTATGTGCAGGATGAATTTTTATGAATTAGAAGTTCTTGGTCTCGATGTATTGAGAAGGAATATGTTTATCGTTGGAGTATTCTCTTCAATTTCAGTCATGGATACCATTCATTCTTTAGTGTATCCCCTCAATATGGGTTGTGGAGGTTTTACAAGAGGACAAATCACCCTCCTCACTTTTTTGGGACCTTTGTAGTGTTAGGGAATATTGGTGAGGTGTCACATTTGTTGGTGTTTCCACCACATTTTGGGAGGATCCACAACATCTTGTAATATTCTCGTACATCTTGGTATCTTCATGCTAACTCCCATTTCCTTGACAGGAAAATGTTGGACATTTATTATGATGTGATGTTCATGGATTTGGTAGTATAGAACCTTGATCATTGAGAAAAGGTGATGTGTGGATGAACGATTACATTGTTTTGGATGTTGTGAAGGAATAGTTTCCTAGAAGAGATTACATTTGGAGTAAGATAAACATATACATTCATATTACCTAGAGTTGTTTCCAATTTTACTTTTCAATTTTTAATTTTGATGTTGTGTTGTTTGGATAATATTGCTTATGATATGTGCTACATTTTGTGATGTGTGATGTAATATCAAGACATTTTTTAGTATGTATTAAGATCATTTATATGTACTCTTTTCCATTTTGAGTAATTTCTATTTGGGGTTTACCTTGGGGATTTTTGGGGTGAAAAAATGGAATTTTTTAAGAGATTTTTTGCATCACATGATTTGATCATGGTTTTTATAATCGTACGCCCTCTTATAAGTAACTGTGAAACCCCACATGAGAGGCACACAATTAGGTCTCATGGTTTGAAAAACTCCACACCTCTACCTAGGGAACAATTCATGCTGAAGTAGAATCCATCAAAAATTCACATAAAAATTATAAAACCCCCATATTATATATCAAAACCTCTTAGCTTGTCACGAATGATATTCCCTGATTTTTGGGGGTTCCTAGAAATATTCTAAGTATTTTTATTCTCGAATATTGGTCAATCGAAGATCCATTAATGAATCTACACATATTCTCATATGTGGTTTCTTCCTAATTATATATATATATGTATATATATATCTCTCTCTCATTTTCCACATTACATATAAAAAATGGACGTTTTATTTATTATTGGAATGTTTTTTTATCTAGGTTTAATGTTTCTTTTTTTATATTATCTTGGATCTAGGTTGTGGATCTAGATATTTTTCTTCTTCATGTTTTTTGTAGTTCTGATTAATTTAGTATTACCATTGGTGAGTGTTTGTCAATGATCATTAGGTAGGTGTATAAATAAAATTTCCAAAGTCTTTAATTCCAATTGTATGTATGTGTTGTGAAAATTCAATTGGTAGAATTGTTAATTGGATATAAAATTAAATAAATTATATCATTAATTATTTTATGGAATCTTGGAATTTATTTAGTGTAATTTCCATGTGATGATAAATTTAGACAAATTCGGTATAATTGTAATGAGTTGAATTGAATTAATTAATTGGTGAACTAATTAATGATATTTTTTTAAATTATTAATTTTTTGAAATTAGATCACATAACTGTTGAATTAATAAATAAATTTATATGAATGTGGATTTGATTGATTGACTGAATTTGGATTTATCGAATTCATGAGTTGTTTTTAATTTGTTAATTATTATGTATGTGAACTAATTGACATAGGTAATTATGTGGTTATTTTATTATATTGAATGCATTTATGATATATATATTTAATGTTTATAAATGGAATAATAGTGCTTTTTTATATAATTTCAATGTGATAAAATTATTGACGATGACCTATTTTGGCAATTGAAAAGGAATATGATGATGTGGAATTTTAAAACTGTGTTATTGTTGATTAACCATGATTTATGTGATATATGTGATATTTTTATATATGTTATATATGTGAATGGTACGTGATCTGCTGCATCAAACGCCTATAGTGATAAACTGATAAACATGTGTGGGACATGGTATGCTGCATCAAAATCCCATTGTATTAATTTTCTGTGGGACACATACTACTACTTCAAAATCCCACCTATGTGATTGTTTGATAAATGAGTGTGGGGTATGGACTACTCCTTAAAAATCCTACTTTTGTGATTTTATGATAAATTGGTTGTGTCTCATGGACTACTACATAAAATTCCCACAAGGTCCATGGCATGGTTATCTAGGAACAAAATGATGGCATTGGACTAGGGTTACAATTGGCCATATTCTAAATTTAAATAAAATGGATAATGAATTCAAATGTTTTTTAATGATTTCTGAATTGAATTTTTGTTATGATTCTAACTCCCAACTAAGATGAAGTAAGTATTATAGAGATCCGAGCCTTTTCTAACATTACTATTACATAATTTTAAAGATAAACAACAAAATAGTATTTCCCATAGAGGATCCAAAGGTTTACTGTCTTGGGAAAACTAGGACCACACATAAATAATACAACATCAAACCTAAATATTTATTTAATTTCTTCTTCTCTAGATTCTTATTGGAACTTGTCCTCTCATGAGTACATGTTTCCCCATGAGAATATATATCAAAAGGGGTGAGCTCAAAGCCCAGTAAGAGGATATATAAGAACAATATATCATGGGGTGATCATAATCATAACATGGGAAAAATATCATGAACATGAGAAGAAGAATATATAAGACTTGAAATGTGGTAATGCATAAAAATAAAACTTCTTGTCATTGTGATTAAATAACACACATATTTGTGAACAACGATATCATCTTGTTCACACATAATTTCACATTTACTCATGAGATTCATCACTTTACCCAATTCATTGGAGAGCTGTATGATTCTGGGCGCACCTGTCACATTGAAACATTCATATTGAGCTATATAATTCCGGGAGCACCCATCACATCATAACATTATCATCATCATTCATGCCAGATAGAACACATATAAAAAATATACATATCTAACGCATATAATGGAATGGGTTTCATCTCATAATAACACATTCATATGCTTTGGGTTCCCAAAAGAAAGAGTGATAACATACATGTTACAAGAAATGTCCACTTTGGGTGAGAAGTAAAAGGGGTGTTCTTAAAAGAAGTGTTCTTTTTGAAAAAAAAATTTTTGACGTAAAAAATAGTGAAAAAAATTTATATACAAGAAATTTAAAGACAATGGTGAATAAATGATCTTTATGTAGTAACCACATCAAAAATTGAGTGAATGCGGGAGAACCTGGAGAAAGAAAATTCGGTTCGAGATTTCCCTTACCTTGTATCTGAATGCTTCCTTCTCTTTAATGTATTTTATAATGACATTATATTAATTAATTAGAAATTACAGAACATTTTATACAATAATAGATTATGTCGTTTTATGTTCCTTTTGATGACTTATAGAGTTTAAAAACATTGTTTGGGGATCATTGTTTTTATGGGTTTTCATGGGGGGTACACTTGAATTCATAAATTGAAGTTCAGGTAGAACATGGGTAAATATAAATAAATGATATTACATTTAATTAATGAAAATACAAGAGTTTGAATGATCTTATAATGAATTATATCAGATCCATGTGGATTAATCATTAGATAAGAATTAATTGGTGGTTATTTTGGTCAATTTGGGCGGTTTTTGGATCACAACAAACTTGTTTAAACATATCACTTAGTAATATGTCCATAGGTTATTTCCAGAACATTAAATAGGATATAGAACATATATAATATTTTGTTTCAACCATAAAAATGGTTTCATGACCATATCTGAAGGTAAAAATGGAAGAAGATAGACTGTCGTACTTGAAGGTGATAAATTAACACCTCGCGGACAACGTTCTCTTTAATAAAATAAAAGGAAGAGGGAAAATGGGTTGGATGATATAATATACCATTATCATAATAAAATTCCGGTATATTTATTATACTGGGGTTAAAATTCCATTTGGATTAATATAGGTGGGGAGATATCATGAAATTAACTTGAACTTGAAAAGAAATTAAAGGAGAAGAGGGAGAGAAATTGCCTCTTAAATCCCCTTCTTGAGATTCTCCTTATGGAAGCTAAGATTGGTCTTTTGATGAGACCAGAAGCTCCTAGACCTGGGGGATGGGCTAGGGAAGATGTTTGGGCAGAGTTTAGAGATGTCTTCGAGCTTAAGACGTGTTCGGAAATGAGGGTGTGAAGGGTGGCTTCTATAGTGGAGGGGAGAGGGGTTTACTTAATATAAAATTCATTAGTTTATTAACTTCCCCTAAGACAAGGAATATTGAGTCTTGAATGGCCAATAATAGTAACTGTATCATGTGAGCCTGAACCAAGGGGGCTTATATCAGCAAAACTTCACACATGACACTATAATTAGCTTATTTAGCTTATTTTTGTAAATTAAGGTATTTAATTATTCATCCAAAATTCATGTATTTCAGTAAAATCCAAAAAAATTATCCCAACCATTTTTCGATGTGTAAAAGCCAAAAATGAATACCAATTTCAAAAAATAATTTTCTAAATATTATTAATTTAATATTTAATTAAAATCATAATTTACCCAAAATATTACTTTTCAAAAGTAAAAACTGATTTTATAGTGGGTTCAAAAATTATGTAGGGTCTTATAAAATTATCTAAAAACTATAAGACAATGTTTAGAAAATTTATGAAAAATTTTAGAAAAATATTTATTATTTAAACTTAATTAATTAATTATAATTAATTATTTATGACTTACAAAATACCGAAACGTTCAATATGGTCAAATTGTCACTTTCTAATATGTCTAAATTTTATTTAATTATTCATGGTTAAGGTTACTCTTATAATATATGATTTACTATTAATAAGGGTCATATTAATATTCATAAGGTTATGTTACTATTCCTATGGGTATGTTCCTATTCATCAAAAATTTTGGTTTCATTGGACTCCAAAAAACATCTTGAACACAGCTGTGTATGTCGGAATTTCAAAATTACAAACACAGAAGAGGAAAACTTATGTTTAAAGGTAACTTATCACTTATTAGTTCATTATGTTGTGTTCTCATGTTATATTGTGACATAAATATAAAAAAATAATTTTCATCAAAAGGATTTTGTGTTGTTACATTCTTCCCCCCTTAGAAAATTCCGCCCCTGAAATTTCTCTTTACACAAACAGGTGAGTGTGTTTCCCCTTCATTTCCTCTTCTGGTTCCCAAGATTCTTCCTCAAACATATGGTTCCTCCAAAACACTTTGACATGATGGTTTTTCTTGTTGCGTAGAACCTTATCCCTCTGATCCAGAATCTTTAATGGTTGCTCCTCATAGGAGAGATCATCTACCAACATCACCACCTCTGAGTTTAGTACATGTGAGGGGTATGGTATGTACTTAATTAGTAGTGATACATGAAACACATAATGAACATGATCAATATTTGGTGGAAGTGCAAGATGATAGGCCACAAATCCTAGGCATTCAAGGATCTCAAAGGGTCCAAATTACCTTGGGATTAGCTTCCCTTTATTCCCAAATAGCATGACTCTCTTCCATGGAGATATTTGAAGGAAGAATTTATCTTCAACATCGAATTCCAAGTCCCTTTGTTGGTTGTCAGCATAACTCTTTCACCGGCTTTGGAATCATTGATGTGTTTCTGGATGAATTGAACCTTCTCTATCTTCTCTTGATCAAGATTGAGTCCATGTAGCTTTCATTCTCCAACTTCATCCCAACAGGTTGGAGTTATACATTGCTTTCCATATAGAGCATTATATGGAGCCATCTGAATACTCGAGTAGAAGCTATTTTTGTATGAGAACTCAGCCAATGGGAGATGCTGATCCCAATCACCTCTTAATTCAAGTGATCATGCTCTTAGAATATCTTCAAGCATCTGAATAGTACTTTCAGACTGGCCATCAGTTTGCGGGTGATAGGTCGTGCTGAAATTTAAATCATTACTCAAAACATGTTGAAGGCTCCTCCAGATTTTAGATGTTAAACTTTGATCATGGTCCAAGACAATTGAGAGGTGAACACCATTCATTCTCATAACATTTTTCACATATATCTTTGCAATTTGTTCATGTGATAGATCTTCCCAAATAGCGATAAAATGGACAGTCTTGGTGAGTCAGTCAACCACAACCCATATCATATTATTTCCCTTTGAAGTCTTCGGAAGACCTCTGACAAAGTCCATAGTAACATTTTCGCATTTCCCCATGGGTAAAGTCAATGGATGCATCATACATTTTGACATTTTTTTTCTCATCATTAACTTGCCGACATACCAAGAACCTTCATATATATTCCACAATCTCTTTCTTGTTAACCCACTAGAAGTGTTCTCAAAGATCATGGTACATCTTCATACTCCCAGGATGGATAGATAAAGTTGAGCTATGTGGATTGTCCAATAGCTTCTTCTTTATCCCGGGTGATGAAGACAGATAATGTTGCCTTCCCAACCAAATCAAACCATCATCGTCGATATGGAACTCTTACACCTTCCCATCCTTTACGCCATTCACCCACTTTTATATCTCCATATCATGAATTTGTGTTTCCTTGATCTTCTCCTAGATGGATAGTTTCACCATCATTTTTGAAAGGTATGAAGTTTCCCCTACCTCTATGATTTCCAAATTCATTTTTTTCATATCCAAGAAGATAGGGTCATTCTCACTCCGCAGCATGGATAGAGTAGTAGGTTATTTTCTGATTAGAGCATCAGCTACATTGTTCGGCTTTCCAGGATGATAGTAAATCGAGAAATTGTAATCCTTGATTATCTCTAACCATCTCCTTTGATGCATGTTGAGCTCCTTTTGTGTGAATATATAATTTAGGCTCTTGTCATCGGTGTATATGTCACACTTCTCCCCATTAAGGTAGTGCTGCCAGATTTTCAATGAAAAAAACATAGCTACCAAGTCTAGATCATGTGTTGGGTAGTTCTGCACATGGATCTTCAACTGTCGGGAGGCATATGCTATCACACTGTTATTTTTCATGAGTAAACAACCCAATCCTTTCTTTGAAACACCACTATATATCACGAAAACTTATCCACTTTTTGGTACTATGAGTACAGGTGCAGTGGTCAGCCTGCTATTTAGATCATTGAATCTTCCCTCACATTCTTCCATCCAGACATACTTTACCGCTTTCCTTTTTAACATAGTTAGCTGGATTGACAATCGTGAGAAGTTTCTCACAAAATGTTGGTAGTACCCAACTGATCCAAGAAAACTACAGATTTCTATGACACTAGAGGGCCATGGCCATTCCTTAATCGCCTTTTTTTAAGGATCCATAGAAAATCCCTCACTTGTGATCACATGTCCCTAGAACGTGACTTTCTTCATTCAAAAGTCACACTTGCTATACATGGTGTACAACTTCTCCATTCACAATGTCACCAACAGAATCCTTATTTGTTCTTCATGTTCCTCCATGCTCTTGGAGTAGATGAGAATATCATCAATAAACACTACCAAAAATTTATCGAGGAAATGTCTAAAGTCTCAATTCATCAAATCCATGAATATTGAAGGGGCATTAGTAAGTCAAAAGGGAATCCCCAAAAACTCATAGTGCTCATACCTTGTACGGATGGTCGTTTTCTGAATATCTTCCTTCTTCACCTTTAACTGATGATATCCCGAACAAAGATCCACCTTTGAGAAGTATTGATCTCCTCTTTACTAGTCAAACAATTCACCAATCTGTGGGAGAGGATGCTTTTTCTTTATGGTGATATTGTTGAGTTCCCGATAATCGATACACTACCTCATTGTTCCATTTTTTTCTTCACAAAGAGCACTGGCGCTCCCAAAGGTGATGCATAGGAAGTATGATCCCTTTTTTCGGATGATCTTGCAGCTACTTATTTAACTCCTCTAGTTCTATAGGATCCATCTTATAAGGAAAAATCGAGATAGGAGTAGCTCGAGGTATGAGTTCAATTGAGAACTCTACCCCACGATCGGAGGGAATTCCAGGTAACTATTCGAGAAATACATCACTGTATTCCCTCACGATGGGAATTTCATCAAGGATGGCACTTTCCTTTTACTCAACCATTTTGGTGAGGTATGCTTCTTCATAGGGAATCAACAAGAACACCAATGAAGGATTTTACAAATGAGATTCATGACCTTCCTAGCATTTGTAGAGGAGGATAGGATGGTTCGAAATATGAAAAGATATTTCTTTTTCCCGATAGTTGATATGTTCTCTATATAATGAGAGCCAATCCATTCCCATTATAGCATCGAATTCAACCAAGGGAAGTATTACAAGATTTTCTGGAACAATCTTCCCACATATGCCAATAGAAGAAGAGTCAAACCCTTTGGTTGAAAATATTGCACCACTTGGTGTTTTTACACATATCTCTACTTCAAGGTTTTGAAGCTTCAATTCTATAGTTCTAGAAAACATGCACGATATAATGGAATGCGTAGAACTAGAATCAAATAAGACTTTTTATGTTCATGAGTGTATAGGAAGTGTACCTTGTACGCCTTCGTTATCATGCTCCACCTCTATAGTAGTGATGACATAAGACTTTTCTTGTTCCATTAGCTTTGGTGGATGCTGACAAAGATTATCTTCCAGAACACAAGGTTTAGTGCACTAGTTTCCATAGTGCCCTAGCTCCTTACAATTGTATCATTGAACCATGAGTGGTTCTCTCTTTTCATCGGCTACATTCTCATTCATTTTTATGTCTTTTCGAAACACTTTAGCATGGTGTCCTTCTTTCCCACACTTGAAGCATTTCCCAGTCCCATTGAGGCAGTTCTGATGGTGCAACATTCCACATGTTTGGCATGTGGGTCATTGAGTTTTCTTCCCACCTTTATCATTATATCCACCAGCATGAAACTACATATTTAGTTTCTTATCCCCATACCTATGGGTCCATTCTCCAAACCCTATCTCCACTTTGAGGGCACAACGAATGACTTCTTGATAACTCCCAAATCTCGAATTGCAAGAGCCTTTTCATGGTGTGGTTTTAGTCCACTAATGAATCTATCAATTTTTCTATCATTACTGATAACAAAACCCGAAGTGTACCTTGAAAGCCTTGGGAGATTCGCTTCATAGGTAGTGACAAATTATCCTTCTTTTTTCTTTATCTATATAAATTCTCTCTCCAGCTTCGCATGAAGAGTTCGTGTGAAATTATTATTAGGAAACATTATCTTAAAGTCTTACCATTCAATCTCTTCATTTTCCAACATTGGCTTGGTGTTCATAATCATAGCCCACCGTTTATCAGCTTCTCCATCTAGATGATAAATGGCTAGGCTCACCTTCTCCATCTCTGAACAGTGAAGAATAAGAAAGATATACTCCATGGAGTTGACCCACTATTCCTCAACTAGTGGATCGTAAGATACACAAAACGTCGGTGGTCGTTGCCTCATAAATCATTCGATAGCCAGTTTCTCTCTCTTTAGTGAAGGGGGACATTCCCCATTATTATGGTTATTGTTCATAACCTAAGATAATTGAGTAAGCATATCAATAACGTTTTGAACTACACCTCCCAAATCATTGGGGATGTTGTTTGGACCATTATTGCTTTGGCCCTCACACGAGTTGTTGGCATGATTTCTCATGGATCCCACCATTTTATAAAATAGAAAAGTTTAGAACAAAACATAAGTAATCAAGTCTAGAATAACATATTCATTTATAAAAATTTATTTCAAAAACATAACATACGGGATCCCTATGTAAATATTCTTGTGTGCATATTTCCACTATGTCTCATGCTATAAGTTTTCCCTAGGTTTCACTAATCCAAATCCCAATATTTACTAAACCTTCCTCTAATACCAACTATAGTTACCTGATACATTTCATACATTACTATTAAATCATTTTAATGATATAAAACATAATATTATTACACATAGAGGATCTAATGTATCAGTGTATTGGGAAAACTTGGACCACACATAAAAAATACTACAACATGCATAAACATTTATTTAATTTCTTCTTCTCTACCTTATTATTGGAACATGCCCTCTCCTTAGTAATTGTAGCCACCAGAGGATATACATCATATGGGGTGATCTAGAAGCCCAGAAAGAGGATAGATAATCACAATATATCATGGGGTGATCATAATTATAACATGGGAAAAAGATCATGAAAATTAGAAGAAGCATAAAAACGACTTCACATGTGGAAATGCATAACAAAGAAACATCATGTCTTAGTGTTTAACTACCACACATACCTGTGAACCCTGATAGAATATTTTTCACACATCATTACACATTAACTCAAGAGATTAATCACTTTACACAATGTATTGGTGTGTTGTATAATTCCAGGTTCACCAGTCACATTGAAACATTCATATTGGGCAATATAATTCTGGGCACACCCATCACATCATAACATTATCATCATCATGCTTACAACATAGAACACTTTTAAAAAAATTACATAACTAAACAATGTAATTTCATGGGTATAGTCTCATAAGAACACATTCATAAGATTTGGGTTCTCAAATGAAAGAGGGAATAACAAACATGTTACAAGGACCGTCCACATTGAGTGAGAAGGAAAAGTGGTGTTCTTAAAAGAAGAGTTCTTTTAGAAAACATTTTGTTTGACATAAAAACCCGTGAAAAACATGTATATCCTAGAAAGTTAAATAAAATTAATAAAAAATGATCTTTATGTAGTAAACATATAAAAAATTGAGTGAAGGAGGGAGAACCTGAAGGAAGAGAATTTGGTTCGAGATTTCCCCTTACCTTGTATCTGAATGCTTCATTCTCTTTAATTTCCTGTATAATTACATTATATTAAATAATTAGAAATTTCAGAACCTTTTATACATTAATAGGGTTCATTTTAGTATCATTATGTTTTTTTATGTTTCTTTTGGATGACTTATAGAGATTAAAAACATTTTTCGGGGATATTTGTTTTAATGGTTTCTCATGGGTGGTTCACTTGTGTTCAAAAATTGAAGTTCGGATATAGCATGGGTAAACATCCATAAATAATATTACATGTCATTAATGATATTACATGATTTTGAATGATCATATAATAAATTATATGAGATCAATGTGGATGAATCATTAGATTAGAATTAAATGATGGTTATTTGGGTCAATTTGGGCGGTTTTTTTATCACAACGAACATGTTTAAACATATCACGTAGTAATATGGCCATAGTTTATTTCCAGAATGTCATATATGAAATAATACATATAAAAAATTATGTATCAACCATAATAATGTCTTCATGACCAAAGCTGTTGGTAGAAATGGAAGAAGATAGCATGTTGTTCTTGATGGTGAAAAATTAACACCTCACGAACAATGTTCTCTTTAATAAAATAAAAGGAAGAGGGAAAAGGGGTTGGATGATATAATATCCCATTACCATAATAAAATTCATGTATATGTTTAATACTAGAGTAAAAATACAATTTGGATTAATATAGGTGTGTAATGATCAAGAAATGAACTTGATCTTGAAAGGAAATTAAAGGAGAAGATGGAGAGACATTACCTCTTAAATGCTCCTCTTGAGATTCACCTTAAGGAAGAAAGGCCTGGTCTTTTGATGAGACTATAAGCTCTAGGACATGGGATAGGAGCTAGGGATGATTTTTTGGTAGAGTTTAGAGAAGTCTTGGAGCTTGAGAGGTGTGAGAAAATGAGGGTGTGAAGGGTGGTTTTTATAGTGGAGGGGAGAGGGGTTTCCTTAGTATAAAATTCATTAGTATATTAATTTCCCATAAGACAAGGAATATTGAGTCTTTAATGAAAAATAAAAGTAATTTTATCATGTCATTCCGAACCACGTGGGCTTATATCATCAGAACATCACACATGACTCTATAATTAGCTTATTTATCTTTTTTTGTAAATTACAGTATTTCACTATTCATCATAAATTCAAGTATTTCAGTAAAATCAAAAAAATTTACACCAACCATTTTTCGATGTGTAGGATCCAAAAATGAAGTCCATTTTTCAAAAATAATTTTCTATATATGAATAATTTAATTTTTAATTAAAATCATAATTTACCCAAAAAACAGTTTTCAAATGATAAAACTAATTTTATAGTGCTTTCAAAAATTATATAGCGTCATATAAAATTATCAAAAAACAATAAGACAATATTTATATATTTTATGAAAAAAATTTAAGAAAATAAATTTTCTTTTAAATAAATTAATGACTTATAATTATTTAATTATGAGTTACAAAGTACCGAAACATTCACTAAGGTCAAATTCTCACTTTCTAAGATGTATAAATTTTATTTACTTATTCATGAGAAAAGTTACTCTTATATTGGATGATTTACTATTAATAAGTGACATATTAGTATTCATAAGGGAATGTTACTATTCATAAGGGTATGTTACTATTCACCGAAAATGTTTGTTTCATTGGACTCGAAAAATAATCTTGAACACAACCGTGTATGTCTGATTTTCAAAATTAAAAAAAAAAGAAGTGAAAAAATTATGTTTACCGGACACTTATCACATAGTAGTTCATTATGTTGTGTTTTTATGTTATTTTATGACATAAATATATGATGGGAATTTCCATTGAAAAACTTTTGGGTCGTTACGGGTATTGAGATTTTATTTTCATAGAGAACCCATGGGTTTTATGTGGTTAAAGTAGAGAATAATTTTAAAAGTGATAATTGCATACTTGTGAATTGTAAATTATTATTTGTACAACTGCATACATTTATATTTATTGGATATTGATTTAGGCATTATTGGTGGTGACCTATTTATTTGAACTCACACATTACTCATTCTACTGTATCTATACCTTCATACACTCCATGTTTTCCGTACATGTTAAGGGGATAGGCAATGTGTTAGATCGATGAGTTGGGTTATATTATGGATCAGGGAACCAAACATGACTCAGGACTCTCTGGGGAGGTTTTAGTGTCTTTATTTATTTTAGTGCTTTTATATATTGACACAACACACCTATTTATCAATACATATCTATTATAGAATTTTTAATATTGTATTAATATTTTGGAATAATATGTGATATTGGTCTATTTTTTTATTCGTTATATATTATTGTTAATGACTATCTATTTTCTCTTCTTTATTACTCTGACCAAGAAGGTATATTCTTCGAATGATTTATATTATACCCTCTAAATTATTTGGTATCCTTTTAGCTATGGGGAGGTGTGTCTGTGATCATGTGACCAATTGGCTTGGGGAACTAAGGTGTGGCACCTGGTCCTGGATTTCATAGAGTTTTATTATAGAATTTTTTTTTCTTACCATTTTGGAATGGTATATATGAGACTAGGAAGAGTCTGGTCTTGGACATGATATCATTTATTTGGGTAGCTAACCCATGTGTGGGGGAAACACAAGGACCCAAGGTGTAATTTTTACTATTGATGTGTGCTATTACAGTTGATGTTATTTCACCTTGATTAATGCACTTTGTTGTGCGATGTGATATATTTTTTGATAATTTCTAACATTAACTCATATTCTATTATGAAATGATACTTTTAAATCCATGAATCATTCTATTCCTTAAATATTATTATTTAGATATGCATATTTTTAGTCACATACAAAAAATAAGGTTTTGGGTATGTTGATAAAATTGAAATGTTTTCCATTTATTGTAAAATTTAACTGAAAAGGTATAAAATATTGAATTGAAAATGGTAAAATGATGTATGATTTGAATAAATGGTTGTAAAATTATAAAATTTAATAATTATTTTACCCTTTTTTACCAAGACCTAGAAGTAGGATGGTCAACGGTAGTGATAGCACCTTAGTTACGACCGTTGGTAAGGTATCAACGAATGAATTGTTATGGAATTTTAGAAACATTGATGTTAAATGTATTAATGTTTTATATTGTGTCCTAGAGCATGTGTTTTGAATTGTAGATATATTCCACCAAGATGAATTTTTTTGAGGGGTTAATAAGTGGATATGGTTGGAAATGATCCACCTATATTGGAACCTGAGGCTTAGATAGTGTTGGGTGAAGAAGTCACAGAGTAGTTCTGAGAGAAAATTGAGCAGTTTTTACAGTTCATGGAAAGTTACATAGGGAGGGTTTTGAAAATAATGACTCATTTGACATGGTAGATGAACTAGGAGGACCCTATGACATTTACCAGAGTTGGTGGAGGTAAGGCAACTGAGTTCTAGAGTGAGTCCATCTATACTATGCATGACCACATAGAGACTCCAACCATGAAAAGAGTTGTGTTGTATTCTTAAATGAAATGTTTTTATGAAACGCATTGTTGGGACATCTATAAAAGGGATGTAAATATTGATAACATGAAGTGCGAGGACTTTCAAGGGAAATTACAATAGTAATTTTGCACAAAAACACATAGTAAGGAGAGAGAAACTGATTTATTTGGTTTAATTAGGGTAGTATATATTTTATGATCTATAATGGACACTTTAAAAAAATTATAACTTTTCCCCAATGTTATAAGGAGATGAGGATAGGGTGGGAAAATTATTTTAGAATAGTATTAAATGTGAATTTCTATCCTAAGTGAATTTGTTCAGGAAGAAGTTGTATTTAGAAGTGTTAAACTGGGTTCTAATTTATAAGGGTTTCCTAAAGGGAGATTCTAATGGAGGACTTTGGTTTTCTTATGAATAGTCATGAGGTAAATCATTCAAGAACTGGATGTTTCATTGTGAGAGTCTCAGCCAAATAATTGGTATAAAGAGTGGTCTAGGGGAAGGGTTAGTTACTCAAGACCTTACTCAAGTGATCCATCACTAGTGTGGTTGGTCTGCTTTCATTAGTGGATATGGACCCAAACCAATGGTAGAGTGTCCAGCCTATAGAAGGATGGGTCATCTGCAGAGGTTATACAGTAACACATGATAGATTGGTAGTGATGGATTATTTAAATTGAATTAGTGTATGGGATGTGGATCTACTAATCCATACCTGTTCGACATTAATAGTTATACATGATGTTGCGGTAGATGAAGTGGACATAGTACCTATGGTCCAATGATTCTGTATCAATAAGGTGTTGTAGCTCAGGGGACCCTGACATTATAATAAAGAATACAAGCTAGATGATTTCATGAATTTCATTATACGCTAGTGGATTTTAAGGTTGGATCATCAATAGTTATAGGTACTATTCTTATATCTTACACATTATCTTGTGACATAATTGATATTGGTTCTTCACATTATTTTATATCTAATAAACATGTGAATAGTTTCAAAATAGTGATGGAGTTCATCAGTGTTGTTATAATGATAGATACGACATTGGGGGTATGGTTAAGAGACATTTTTTTGTTCACAGGATTTTCATTTGAAATTGGATAGGATCCTTTCAGTTGGGATCATTATAACCTTGAAATTTACATCTTTGATCTAATTATTGGAATAGACTAGTTAGTGGAATAATGGACACTTACAGATTGTTAACAATTATATTGGCTTTAACATCTCTAGATGGTGGAAATTATGTTCTTCATAGAGAGTGGGAAATCAAGGCGGGAAATGTGGCGCTCATTCACCAGCAACAGGGTGAGCTTACACACATGTTGGTTGTTTTTTACATGATGATGTTGGGGAAAAACAACAATTCAATCCATCCATACTGGACCTATTTCAAGATGTTTTTTCTGAAGAATCCTCAAGGCTTCCACCTGAGAGATATGTGGTATTTAGTATTGAGATCATTACAGTGGTTGATCTAGTTTCTCTTCCATAATATATAATGGTACTAAAAAATAATCAAGGCCTTAATACTCAGCTGAAAAAGTTTATGTATATGGGGTTTATCCATCCATGCACGTCACCTTGGGGTTCTAGGGTCTTGTTTTCTTTGAATGCTAATAGAAAACTAAGATTATGTGTGGACTAGTAGAAGTTAAACCAAATGAATATCAATAATCAATTTCATCTTCTACATATCGAAAATCATTTTTAAAATTTAGGGGTAGATTATATATTCTCCAAGATCAACATGAGATCATTGTATCATTAGTTGAGATTTCAATATTATGATATAGAGAGGAATGATTAAAAAAGTTAATGTCATTTATGACTCCATTTTGATGTTATTTGGGAAAAAATTCCCCAACGGTGTTTACATCCTAAATTCAAAAACAATCAATCGTTACGTTGATCATTTTATTTTTTGTGTTTGTCGATAGCATTTTGGTTTACTCTAAGATTCATAATGATCATGTCCAGCTTCATGACTTCATTATGATTACAATAAGAGAGAATTGTTAATACGCCAAGAAATCAATGTGTCAATTATGGATTGAATGGTTAAACTTATTAGGTCTCATCATCTCATAGGAAGTTGTGTTAGTGGACCTAGAGAAAGTTTAGGTAGTAGTTTTATGGGAACAATCCATGATTTTTTTGATATCTGCAACTTTCTTGGGCTAACAAGATATTAGAAGAGATTTTTCAATGTCATTTCTATATTAAAAACATTACTTTTGGACCAGTACAACAAGGGGATAATGTTTCGATATAAGAAATAATGTTTGAATTCTATTCATTAATTTCATAATCAAATGTTAAAGACACCAATCATGATCATACCTATGATAGGTGGGGAGTATATGTTGTTTTTTATGCTTTTGAAGTTGGGCTTTTAGTAGTGTTGATGCAGGTAGATCAAGTTATTGTCTACAATCATTCTAGTAGAGGCCACTTTAAAAGATCTAAACTATAGAAAACAGTACATTGGAATAAGTTTTTTTCTATTAATTATTTCTGGGTTTATCATTTGGGAAAGATGTTTATTATGTATTATGATCACAATATCATGATTTATATCTTTTAATAGTGTCATTTCATCCTCTAAAAGTCGATGTTGGGAGAGTATATTATGTCATTTTATTTTTAACTACTGTATATTCCTAATAAATTAAGTACTAATTGTTATTCTTTTTTTATTAAAACTTACACCCTGGTATAACAGGATTTTAGTTCTATGAGGAAGATGATGAATTTACTAACTAGTATACTTGTTGTGATCCATGATTTTCAGAAGTAGATGAAACACATATCAGTTTCATTGGAGTCTTCAATATTTATTAAGGTCAGGGAAAGGTAGTCAGAGGATCTATATTTTTTCCATTGATGCAAATCCTTTATAGTGGGGATCAACCATTTTATTAGGGCATATATGAGGATAACATCACATATGTTTGGGGCCATGTTGTTGTGCTGATGAGATTGTGGGAGTAGCTAATGCATGAGTTTCAATCTTTGTTGTTGGAGGTGCATCCAAGTGTGACCAAAATGTACCAGAAACTATGATGAAAGATTTCATGGTTAGGAATTAAAAAGGAGATATTGGTTTTCATTACACGATGCTATAACATTCAATTAGAGAATGCCAGTCATTAATGACATAGTGGTTTCTTACAATCACTGACCATTCTAGAATGGAAGTGGGATGATGTCACCATGGACTTTGTGCTGGGTAACATAAGTATTCCTTGGAAGAATGATTATATTTGGATGATTTTAGACAGAATAACTATTGTAACTCATTTCATACTAGTACAAGTGACTTTCATAGTGGATCAATTGGTAGACTTCTATGTTCTTAAAATAGTTAATCTTTTTGGGGTGAAATGGAGTATTGTTTTAGACCATTAATCATGCTTCATAAGAATTGATTATATGGGCTTAAATAAATCCATTGCTAAATAGTTTTTACTATGTACTTATTTCATCTAATACATAGATGGGCAGTAGGAATGTACAATACATGTTCTTACAGAACTGATATGAGTTTGTGTACTTGAAATCAATGGGTATTGATTTTAATAAATACCTATTTTGGAGTTTTCCAATAACATCTATAATTAGGAAAATATTCAAAAGTAAACATATAAAGATCTTTATTGTAGGATAGGATGATAACATCTATGATCGATGTAGGTAGCTGAGTCTGAACTGTTGTGACTGACTCTCGAGTACGAGAAATTGGAGGAGGCTTAGCTTATTTGGAAAGTGTGGTTAGGGCTTGGTGTGGAATGATTTATTATGCAGAAATAAATCAATAACCCTTATAGTTTACAAAGGAAGATTTTTTTTCCTTCAGGATTAACCAAGATTGGGTCACTATGTGGTTTATAGATAGGTTAAGCTTGTGCCCACATTTGTTGGAACATTTCAGGCTGTCAAATGCTTTGGGACTTTGGAATATCGATCGGCTCTTCCATAAAGGTAAAATGCAATTAAGGATGATTTTAATGTTTCTAAACATCATTAGTATCACCCTAAACCTTCTCATGTTAATTATTTGAATGATGTTTATCTTGAGATTAATGCGTCCTTTGAGTAGTATCTTATACATGTGGTGTATTGGAGTGATATAGTGTTATAGGGAAACAACATGTCAATAGTTTTTTTGGTGTGGAAACATGGTTTTGTTTATGAGGAAACATGATAGAGAGAAGATGATATGTGGGCTTGGTGCCCCGATCATTCTGACTTACATTTTTAATGATGCTTCAGTGTATAGCTCGAGGGTCGATTTTTATAATGTGGGTAGATAGTAACATACCATCCATTTTTGGGGATATCACGAGTTTTTTATAGGTACCCTTTTTTCTTATTTTGAGTAATTTTTTGGGGATTTACCTTATTTTTTTGGGTGAAAATTTTATTTCTAGACGATATTGTGGTAGTGCATGGTTGGCGCAAGGCTTTCCCAATTCATGTTCCCATCCCCAAAAAACCATGAAACCCTAAACATTGGGTGATTACATGGTCAGGTCATTGTTTTTGAAAACTGTGTTGCCTCTTATGAGTAACTTTTTACCCCTATAAGAGAGGAAATCATTTAGGAAGAATAGTTTGACACATTGTTCTCATCTTCCTTCGAAACCATGTAGATGGAAATTAAAACCTCCAAAAAAATAACTTAAAAATTCCCAAACTGCTATTTTCTGTCCAGAAACATGCTATCCAATAACCAAAAACATTTTCCCTCATTTTTTTGGATGTTCCCATTTTAATTACATAGAATTATATATTCCACAATTGGGGTATCAAAGATCCATTGGTAGAACTTCATCTCTCCAGGTATGTGGGTTCATCCCAATTAGTTCTCTTACCACTTTAATTTATCTACTATTGGGAAGAGTCTAGGTGTAGCTTTAATGGACCTTGTTTATTTTTATCATGGATCTAGTTTTTGAATATATATATCATTATTATATTTGTTCTAAATTATTACACTTATTTTTGAATTTCTATTGGTGAATGTTGTAAATGATCTTGACGTATGTATTTTAAATAAAATTCCTATAGTATTGAATTCCAATTGTATGTATGTGTCATCAAATTTATATTGGAATTATTTGAATTTTAATCATTAATTGAATAAATTAATTTATTAGTTAATTTATAGAATCATGTAACTGATTTATTTTAATTTCTAAATGATGATAAATTGGGATAAATTCAAAAGAATTGTACTTGGTTTAATTGGTTTAATTAATTTTTTAATTAATTATTGGTGGCTATTATGATTAAAAATTTGTTGGAAATGAATAAATTAGTTATTGAATTAGTTAATGGACTATTATGATTGTGTAACTGATTATTAATTGAATTATTATTTGGTTAACTAATGAGTTTGTGTAAATAGGTCAATTAATATGTTTATGAATTAATTGACTACACTAATTATGTGAAGTTTGGATTAAGAATAGTGGGTATCTAATATTATTCATTAAATGTTTATAAATCGAATAATAGTGATTTTTCATATTATTACAATGTGATAAATTTATTAACCATGATTTGTTTTAATAACACAAATGGCATATCATGTTGTGAAATATGATAAGAGGGTTAATGTTTATAAAACCTGATGTATGTGATATATATAATATTGTGATATATGTGATATACATGTGGAGTACATGGTCTACTGCATCAAAATATTATAATGATGAACTGATAAAAAATTTTGGGACATTGTCTACTACATCCAAATTCAAGTGTGATGAATGAGTGTGGGACATAGAATACAACATCAAAATCCCAATTGACTGCTTGTATGATAAATGAGGGTGGTACATGGACTTCTTCATCAAAATCCCAATTATGTGATTATTTGATAAATGGGTTTTGGTTCATGGATTTTTGCTTCAAATACCCACATGTTCCTAGTGTGATTATTTTTAACAAATAATTTGAAATATTATAATTGCTTACATATGCATTATAATTTATTATTTAAAAAAAATATTACATTTTGGTTGATTTGATATTTTTTAGATGCGACTAGTGGTGGCCTATTGATTTTGACTCACATCCTACTTAGGTTTCCGAGTCAGTACCCGAATAGAAATCATGTTTGCAGGACCGCGGTAAAGGAAAATGCCCTATGTTTGATGGTTGTGTTAGGATACATCATGGACGTGGGAACCAAATGTGATTTGGGACCCTCTTAAGATTTTTATGTCTCAGTATTTATTTTATGACTTTTTCATATTGACACATGAAATATATTTATAATGACATATCTATTGTTAAGTTTTGGTAATTGTATTCTTGTATTGGATCAACATGTGATGTTGGTCTGTTTTGTTATTTGTTACATCTTGTGGTTATCTTTTATTTATAGCTACTAGTTTATTTCTCTAATATAGAGGAAATAGTCTCCTATTGATAAATATTAAACAATATATTCTTATCAGAAGCCTCCTGTATATGGTGAGTCGTGCCTGAGGTAATCTGCCCTACCAGCTCGAGGCTCTGTTGTGTGGCACCTGGACCTGGAAACCAAAGGTGATGCATGATAAAGAATCCTTTATATTAATAAGTGGGACTGATTACCTATTAATGTGGGTTATAATATGACATGATTAAAAATATATAAGTGATTCATTATCGTCTGAGAAGATAATATATTTACATGGAGGAAGGTGTTTTTACTTAATTTGTTTGATTATTACAGTGTTTTATGATGTTTGTGGTAGTTGTTCTGTTAGGGTGTATGGATATTTATGTAGTTCTATTGATAAGTGGTGTCATGTTGTTTTTACCAGATGATGTGGTGTGCATGGTGAGAGGTTGTGATAGTGTTGTAAGGTAATTTTGTTGAACATAATGTTTTTGGGTTCCTTGGTTTGGTGTGTTTGTCTTGTGGTAGTGTTTGAGTTGTGGCTAGATCCTTGATAGGTTTCTAACATATTGGTGTTGTAGAACCCTTTTCCTTTTTGGAGTTTTGTTTCGATTCACAAGGATTAGAATCATTGTTTAGTATCTAATGTAATAATTTCTTCCTCCCATGAGAGTTATATTTCCCCTTTGGGAAGTCAAAAGTGTTTATAGGATACCCCATAGGGTACAATGTAGTTAGAGTTGTATTTTTTTGGAGTAGGGGAAATTACATGGTAAAATAGAGGTTTACAGTTTAAGTCTATGATTTTAATCTTGTGTGGCTGGAAGGATACATCTTTCTAATTCTGTGATTTGTGGAAAAAATGGGTTTACACATTAAAACATAATTTTATATTATAAGTTAATCTCAACCTAAGGGATAATGTTTTTTAGCAATGAAAGGGTTTACTTATTGAATTTGGATTTTACATGGTAACATTTATAGGCTCATGGAATATAAGGTATAATATATGAATTTACTCTACAAGATGAGAGACTTAGACCCAGTATAAAGAGAAATGGCTCAACCGAACCCTATCATTCCTCCTACATCTCACACTATTAGTGTTTGAAATTTGGCCACCACTATAGGATCATCATCCATATTCATTCAAGTTTTGATCCTCGTGTTCTGATGGTGGTGTTTCAGTTTTTTTGGGTGATATTTGGCCTCTAAGTACCATTTTTGTTTTCTTATTGTTTATTCTTCACCATGAAGTGAATAAGAATATCATAAATCTCCTATAAGGTAGCAAATCCTTGTTTTCATCTATTTAAATTATATATGTATGATCTGTATATTTTTTCTTTTCTTGGGGTTTATATATAGGGTTGTCATAACAAGAAAATTTATTGGAATAATTGAAGTCGTTTGGTATGGGTGACGATCAAATGCTATCTTTATTTGATATATTTTCATGAGGATATTGTGTATTCATGTTGGTAATATGAAAATTATTTTTTTTGGGGCCTTATTTTCACAATAGGTGAATTGAGTTTTGACACATCTTATATTTCTGTTTGATCACACCTTGAATAAAAGGATAAATAAATTATATTTGTGGATAAATAACTAGTTTTCCATTAAAATACGGTATTTGTGGTCGTACTAAAACTAAAAATATATTTTTTAATAAAAAATACATTGAATAATCTTGGAATTTGGAATGTTTTATTTTATATTGACTTTCACTGTTATGTTTCCTTTTATGTTAAAGGATATTGTGTGGGGTGGTAGAGAATGGAAGGGCTATGATGTGAGTGGGGTAGTGATGTCTGATGTACTTAGTTGAAAAGGATATGTTGTGTATAGTTGTAATGTTGTTGTGGTGTGTATTGGTTTTTTGTGTCATGATGATGATGTGTGGTGTTGTTTTATATTGTATTTTATGGTGGTTGTGATGTGTGGTGGATGAGATAAATGGGTAATTTTGGGATATGGGTTTGTTTTTGTGGTGTTGTTATAATAGATGATGTGATATGGGTGAGTTTCTATGTAGTTTGGCAATTGACGTATCATAGATAGCCATGTAATGGAAGATGGTTTGAAATATGATTATGAATGGGTTAGAACATGATGCTTGATAAATGTATTAAAAGAAATAATTGAATAAAAGTATTGCTTAAATGTTAATGATATGTATTAGTAATTTAATTTCGTTACAAAAATGATATATCTATAAATTGAAAAACTATTAATTGAATGTGGAAAATTTTGTTTTCCCCTATGAGGTGGTTGTGTGGTGTGTTTCATATAGTGGTTGTAGTGATTATGCTGATTGATTTGATTTGTTGTGGTGGTGAAGGTGTGGTGTGTTCTAGAATAGTAAACGTGAACCCATATGTTTTTATTGTGTTATATATATATCATGTTTTTTTATGTGCACATAAGCCACATACAAGGTGGTGACGACTCTTCATGTTCATACAAGGGACCTAAGATCAAATTCAGGTGGAGACATATTTACAGGTACTGAGGCAGTACTATAATAGACACTGTAGAAGGTCTTATAACAGGTAGTATTCTATACAGTATAATAAATAACTTTTCATCCATTTTAGCCTTTGGGCCATCGATATAGTCCTTGAGTCATTACAGGTCATTTGGAACCCAAGACCGTCAGACAAGTAAGGCCTTAGAGACACATAAAGAACATCGGGCCACCTAAACCCCTCTATGAAACATGAAGTGTATATTAAAGTAGATAAAATAAAATGAATATTCTCTATTTTAGCATTCCAAGAAATTTATTTCACCAGAGCATAGATTACTGACTGGAAAAATGAGAGCATATAGAAATTTGAAATCAGAACTAGGCCTATTAATATTTTCCCATGATAGAAATCCAGACATCCATGTGATGGTGGAGAGTTATCATCACGATGTAGATGCTGAGGAAGAATATTTCATATTTTTCAATGTTTGTGATGATTTTCTCTAAGAAATTCTTCTCTTATAATGTCAAAAAATCTTAGGTTCTATGTAAGGGTTCCCCTTCATCATTAAAATGAGGAATATCAAAATTGAATAAAAACATTTGGCCATTAATACATTTAGGTGTATGTTTATGTTAATTATTTATGCACCACACCCAAGTTGGACAAACATAAGGACTATTATAGGTTCTGGGTATTGAGATATTTCACCAATATCATGGATGGTGGTGATATATATTAATGGATATACCATCGTCCTAACTCTTCCTTCAACAGTGATAGAACATGTGTGTTTGAGTTATATGTGTTGTGATTAGGCTATGATGATATGTTAAATTTGGTTTGGTTCATGTGTGGAAGGAGGAGTGAATAAATTTTATGTCCTTCACATTCATAAAACCCATCTTCTCTGGTTATGCATCGATATCTGATGTGATTTAATATGTATCATAGAGAGAGAAGTGTAGTGATGGAATAGTTGTCTGTGGGGATGTGTGACATGAAAATATTGGATGTTATCACCAAAATTTTAAACATATGTGGGTGGTGTAAGATGTGATATGGCATAACCCAAATAAAATATAGATGGTAGGTGAGGTTATGTTACATTATATTAATAGAAGGGATGGGAGCACATGTAGTTTAACGTTGGTGTGTGAGAGTAGATAATAAGTGGGGAACCAATTTTGGGGAACCATTATTTGTTGTGATTTTGATTATATTTTACTATATTGGATGTTTGATTTTTTGAGTGTGCCAAGGATCAAATTGGTTTGGTTAGATGACCTCTATATATTATTGTTGTATTTATTGTTTTTTACTAGAACATTAACATTCTATTTTCACTTTTATACAAGATACCTTGGTCATTTCCCTATTGATTATACTTGTTAAGCTCACCATATGTATGTAAATTTTTAGTCAAGATTCCATGAGGAATTTGGGGGCCAAACTAGAAATTCCTAGCTTGGATTTGAGATTCTGTTGAGTCACTATCATAGAAATGGATTTTGTTGTATTGTGTCTTTTATTATATAGGATTATTTATGTTCATGAATCATTGGATGGTTTTTAGTGTATCATATTTTATATTCTGGAGTTTCCTAGTGATTGTTTATCCAATTTTGTAATATTGTTTTATTGTAGGTGTAATATATCAAATTTCTGAGGATTTTTTAACTTCAATTATAGACACTAACCTTGGGCATACTGGAGGTGATTTTCATGGGAAAATATACCTATCTACTCAATTTTGTATCTTTGGAGGGATAGGGTCATGAAAATTACACAAATCATTAAATAAAATTTCATTTTAAAACTAAAAATATAAATTCTGATTCTTAATGGTCACACCCAATATCAGATTGAGGTAAAGATGATTCCTACACTTAAAAAAACAATTTGGATCATTTAATTAATGTATGAAAACAATATGAATATATTTTCTCAGTTTTTCTTATGTCACTTATATTTTTATCTATAACATCATTTTTAAAAAATAAACACTTTGAGTCATATACATGACATAGTGTGTCAGTTTGAAGAATGAATCATTTAAACACATAAAAATGACTTATGGATTGTTTTCCTAATATATCAAAAAAATATTATTGTTTATTATTTGTTTTGAGTATATAACTTGTATTTTTATCTAAAGGGAAATTTACAAACGAAAACATTGAAATTAGAGTCATAATTGTTATTCAATTTGTTTGATTGACATGTGGATGGTTTTTACATGTCCAAAATTATTTATGGATCATTTTCCTAATGAATAAATAAATTTTGAAACTGTTTTCTTAGTTTTTAGTGAGTGAGTCATATTTTAGCTAAAATAAAAATTTGAGACTATGGATAATAATTTCAATTCATGTGAGTCAAATAATTTATACAATTTAGTTATAAATGATTTTTACACATTAAAAATTACATGGAATAAAATTACTACATTATAAAAAAATTAATGTGTTTGTTCAACTTTGAATATGTCGAAATTCTTCTTAACAAAAATGAAAAGTTAAATTAAAAGCATGCATTTGGTGTTATTTTTAGACTGAAAGAACACACTTATGAACCCAAATTTATCAAATAAATGATAAATAAATCCATGAAGTGATCCAATAATACCTAATTACATCATCCTAGCTGAAAATATTATCAAAAATTAATTTTTCTATGATGATTTGTCTCTTAATAATGCACTTAATGGTTGAATAAAAAAACATTTGAATGAGGTAATTTAATCATGATCTCTATGAAAAATAAATGAACAAATACTCGATAAAAGTGATAAAGAAATTTACAAAAAAATAGATGGGGTGATTTGAAAAATATCTAAATAATTAGTTGGAATTCAATTCATTGTGATGTTTTCTTATATTCAAACACCATGTATTCTCCACATTCATTACTATCCGTGTCTTTTTTCTACTTTTCAATACATGGACTTCCAAAAGATAAGGAGTAATAAAAAATGATTAACAAATATTTTAAATAAAATTTAAGTTATTTTTGTAAATACCTCATTGCGCATCCAAGTTTATTAATGGAATATGATATATTTCCTAAATTTGAAAACAAAATAACCATAATCATTTCAAAGAGTTTTTTTAGACATTGTTCCAACATTAATGAAAATAATTATTTTTTATATATGTTCTAATAATGAAATTCAAATATATATAGTTTAATATTATTCCACTTGTAGATTTACATTGTATTATTATACCCATGTGTTGTCTTGAGCCTATGCTTTTGTTGATATTTAAACAATGCACTATAACAAAAATTAATTAAAACATAATATAAAATTAATAACTTGGTGTTTATTTGTAAAATTTTACATTTATTGTATTACACATTGATAAACATCATTACATTTGGTTTATTGGTAGGTTATCCATTCAATGAATCCAAAAACAATTCTTCACATTACCCAAATTGATTGGATGGAACACCAAATTATCCCAATGAAGAAAAATGTTATATGTAATAATGGAATAAAAATATACTTTATATGATTAAATTATAGGGTTTTAACCTTATATTATGGGTTTTAATATGAATTTGTCATATATATGTTTTTCATAACATTATTTCTAGTATTTACACCATTACTGAATATTCCTCTTCTTATAATATGTTTTTTTTGTAGAAGTTATGTGAGGACTAATTATTTACAATTTTATATCATAGGGGGTTCCCTTAAAATTATATAGATATTTATTCTTATAAAAAATTTGTAAATTATTATAATTAAATTAACATATTAAATTGGCTATTGGAAAAACATTTTTAAAAACAAATATCATGTCAATAATTTCAACTGAGACTCTTAGCCTTCAATGACAGAGGTTTACATATGTAATATCATGAATAAATATGTCTATAAATTCCTCTACATGCATTTGTTCTTAAAATTAAATGGTTGTAAAATCTGTATCATTGAACATAGAATACATATGAACATGTAATATTATTAATTTAATAATTTAGGATTTTATATAAATGGTACATTATGAATGATTTTGTATCAATTGGTAGATATTTTAGATAGTTTTGATTCAACCTTCCACTTATCCTACTGTTTATTTTTCTATAAAAAATTTCATTGGATTAAGACATTTTTCAAAAAAATTAAGTGATTATTCATAAAAAATATATTATAATTTAATACCTCCTTGTCAACATATATTTTTACTCGACCTAGTGACCAAGAAATAAATTTTACCATAACATGTTTGACTATATATACATACAGTTCATCAAGGGAAATAGGTATCTTAATGCTCAACTAATGAGATATGTGAATTCCCAAACTCATATGAACATTTTGAAGCTATTTTTTTCTAGAAAAATTTCTTAAATATTTTACATTTTACCCCTTATAATGGTGAAATGTGCAAGTGCTGATAGATATAAATCACAATCATTTTCACACTATATAACATTAGTATGAAAAATGTATTAGTGTCTTATTCACTATAAATTTAAGAAAAAAGTTAGAAAAAATTCTAATACCTCTTGTATGGATAAACATTGAGGGAAATCGGTCACCTCAAAGAAGGGGGTTCTTCATTTAGTGTTAATTGTAGTATTTTTTATTCTCATTGATGCCTTCCCATAATACTCATTTACAACAAAAACAGAAAATTTATTTTTTTCATTTAGAGAAGTTTTTTGTGTCTTAATCTCCTCAATTTTTTTATATTTATTATAATTGTTATTTCATTTCTCAAAATATTTTTGGGGATACACTCCAAAAAAAACCCCTTTGATGTGACTAAACTTCTCTTGCCAATTTATGTCCAACAAAAGTACTCGCCTTTTAGGTAAAACAAATTAGGACTCTTATTTATAAACCAAATAAAAAATATACAAAATTCAGTAATCATAATTATGTAATATTTTTTTTAGGTATAAAAAAATTTAATTGTTTCATACATACTCACGATTCTCATAAATTTTCATTGTATTCACCTATTTGTATTACTCATTTATTTACATTTACCAACTTCCATAACATATAACAATGGATGAAATGGGATCTGGATTTATATTCATAAATCTTCAAATAAACAAAGAAGCATAATTTTTTTGATTTTTATATTATTAATAGACGTATTAATATAGATATAATTTACATACATTGTTTTCAAGTGAATCATACACTATCCTTACATTATTGTAGTGGTGTATTGGTTTTGAATCATGATAACCATTTACATCTATTATTTATAATTTATAAATAATATTTTCACAATAAAAGTGACTAATAAAATTATTTTCAAGTAATATATTATCTATAAAAATGTACCCGAAATGATGCATCCCCTAAATGACTAATAAATTCATTTTATGTCTCATTATTTTTCATATTTTCATGCATCTTTATTGGGCGTAGGTTTACATTATCTTCATCTTTCCTAAGATGACGCTTCATATTAATTGTTTGAAATCATCTATAATATTTTCCAATGACCATTAATAAAAATATTTTTCAACAACTATCTAATTTAAGTGCTCTCTATAACTGATAATGAACAGTAAATCAATATTTCACTACTTTTTTATTTAGTAATATAATGAAATTATATCATAATGTTACCCTAATATATTCCCAAATAAGTGTATGAGGAGTGGGGAATACATTTTTCCATTTATCTACATTAATTGACATGTGCATTCAAGAGGTGAATCCAATGTAAAAAATGAAAATGTAATTGTTTGGATTAATAGGATGGTTGCATCAATTCCGTCTATCCTCAAATTTGATTCCTATATTTCTACCATAATGATTTTTATTAACACTATAGAACTAAATTTCATCTATGTTTTGAGACATATTTTTTTTATCATCAACCATTTCATCAATTTCAAGATCATCAATTTTTTGATCCTCATTATTGGTAGAATCAATATGTGGAAAATATATTTACTCCTATACATTGGGATCTTCAACATGAGGAGAAGATTATTTTTACTTGGGATTAAAAGCACAAATGAGGGAATAATACACTATATATAGAGGTTGTAGATAATTTAATTTAGATTATGTAAATTTAGTATTGAACATATAATAATAAGAGATAACACAATGTATATTACAAAAACTATGACCTTATTATTGACCTCCTTTTTTAAGGGGTTGATGGATTTGAACACACTATAGAATAACCAAATCCAATATCTATGGTTTCATAGGAATTACATTATCGCATATACATTGGAACTGCTTTGAAATAATTGTGATATCCAAATGAATGGTTCACCCTTAGTAAAATTGACATATGTACCATCAATGAATTTGTTTGATTATTGAACAATTGAACACCTTCTACTTATAGGATCTAAGACAGAAAATACTTGTACAATCTATGATACCATTATTAATACTTCATTATTGAATCGTTCCTTACTTAAATCCTCTTTATTAAATGAAAATTCATTGATTTTAACTTAGATAATCTTATAAACCAAATTGCTTTGAAAAATTGGCAAATATAATGTTGTATAATCGAAATACCAAATTTTTCCATGATTCCTATGCATGAAATAGTAGAATAATTTATAATAAATTACTTGGTAGAAGATAAATTCTACACTTCATCCTTATGTGTAACTCAAATTTTTTTATTTCCTTTTTTATCATGTTCATTTAAATATATCGTACAGAAATTAATTACATAACCATTAAAAAATAAAATGTAATACCTTGAGATTTTAAAATACGAAATCATGTTCTATAGAATATTTGAAATAAACTAGAAACACTTTAATATAACAAAACATTCTCAGATTTTGTCATATAATTATTTTTAAAAACAAATCGATCTCTTTATCCGCTTGTGGAACAAGAAAACCCGAGTCTAAATAAAATGTTATATAAAATAATGTTATAACATTGAAATTAAATTAAAGGGTATGATGGGTAATTAATAAATTCTGAAATTTATATAGTTTAACCATTCCTAAATAAATTCATATTTTTTAATTTATCATAAATAAAATAAGAATTATATTAATGATAAATAAATGTTTTATAAACAATTGTATTATTTTAAAATAGGGTTTCATTGTTCTTTCCACACATATTTTAAAAATAATTTTTAATAATATTATAAAATTTTATTAAATAAATGAATATAATTTTTAAATCAATAAATAATATATATCATAGTTTTAATTTTTGATATTTTTTTATAAGAATAATTTTTTGAAGAATATTGAAAAATATTGATTTTTACTAAAATTAACATTTTTACTAAATAATTTGAATATAGAATTTTTATTTAATATTATTTTGAAATTGAAATAATTTCCATTATATTATAACAAATAATATTTAATCCATTTGATTCAATTTCATAATAAATTTTGTTATAACAGGTTTCTATAGTTATGAAATAATTTTCTCTGGAAAACCCACTTTTTCATCACATTTGTTTGATTAATTGTCGGTTATAATAATTTGAAAAAATAGTGGAACATAATTACTAGTGTTATGGTTAATATAGTTTTACAAGTGGGTTAAACTAGAAAGATATTGGTTAAAATGATTTAGAAAGTTATCTACTTCCAATTTTATGGAAATATTTCAACCTAATATCTTAAATGGTTCATTCGTGATCCATTTTAGAGCTTTGTGGGTTATTTAATAAGTTGGTTTCACATTTTATTTTAAAAACTTTAATGTGTGTCCTCTGCAACAATTTTAAAAGGCCACCCCTCCCCTAACATATACACACCCTGGTAAATTTTGGTTCACCCAATACCTAAAAAAATGTTTTTCATTCATTATTTCCCACATCAAAGAGTGTTTTTTTAATCATAGAACAAATCTTGGATGAAGGTTGTCCAAAGAAGAGGTAAGGTTTATAACAAGCCTTTTTTGTATATATCCTTATTCTTAATCCATAAAATCTTCTAAAAAACTAATAGAAATTGTTTATCTTCTATATTTTGATGTTATTTGGTTACATAAATAACCCAAATAAATCTCAACTTCCATCAATTGGGAAACAAAACCTTCAATCATTATTATAATGGACTACTGCTTCATGAACTGATGTTATTCATTTTCCATACCCACCAGTCACAGTGGAATTGACTGATTGATTAACATAGGTATATGATATTTATGAAATTAACAAAATTTTGGAATTATAAAAACACATTTACCTTCTATCTATGCATTATGGATCACATTTTTCCAGTGTATTCCATCAAGGTTGCGGTGGGGTTCTATATATAGATTCTTGTAGATATATTTTTAGTGGGACAACTTCCCTCGTCCTTATAGAATTTAATCTTCACTTTGGGTCTAGAATCTATATCTCATATCTCAATTCTGAATCATAATCCATTTTATGTGGTGTTCATATCCAGATATGAATTTTTATAGTTGTGGTCTTAGAGTCCTCAGTAAATTAAAAAATGGTGTTGTAACTTTTTACATTGGTCGATCGACTGATATTTCTACAGGTAATTACTCGAAGAAATAGTCAGGACTATCATTTTCAACGTCATTAATCTTTTCCACAGAAAAAAATTTCTCCTTCGAATATACAATGATATCATATTGTTACTTTGTGCTTATGAGAGCATTATTCCCCTTTAAGATGCAGGGGTACATCAAATTTGTGTAGATATATACATTCCACACCCTCTTTCATCTTGAATTATACTTAGGGAAGGAATGGAAATCTCTTCATGGTAGCATATGTTCTACCTCTCTCCCATGATATTCTGTATGGGCTTCCACCATAAAGGTAACTCTCTCTTACTATGTATAAATCATCTGGTTAGGCATATCAACTATCATTATATTCAACATTATGATATAGGTCAATCTCCATCTTTCTCAATTTTTTTTGGCCTTAGTCTATTGGTCTATCCCTATTCATTAAAAATACATTTTCCCTCTCATCTTCTTCTATAGGTTAATATTTCATTCCACATTTCTCTCCCACCTTTGGTTTCATATATATTATTGGGGTCTCCCCCATTTGATAAAGAAAGACCTTGTTTGGCCCTATTATGATAAATTACATTCATAAAACCTATCATGTAACTCAGATCAGTTTAGAATCTCTTGATATTCTAGGATTCAGATCCCCCTCCAGGTTAGGAAACCTGTAGCTCCAATCATCCATAATAGTCTCTTTATCATTTGTAGGAGATTCATTACACCTCTTCCATCGCCATGGATTCTATCCCTACCAACACAAGCCTTTTTTTTATATCCCCGAGTCCTCAATCTAATAGTTAAAATATATTATTGCATGATTATAATGAACCATACATGTATTTCAGTAAGATTTCCACCACCAGAGGCTCCTGTACCAGATCTCATTCCAAAAGAGAATTTACCCCCTCATCTTATCAGTATTTTTTCTCAACAACACCGAGGGCCTAATCAATGTACCACCCTCTTCAATGATATTCTTCATTATTTGGGATTTGTGAGGCCTAGAAGACTGATTAAAGATATATGTTTTATATTTTATGTTTCAAAAAAGCAAGGATTCATAGGAAGTAGTCCTAAAACCATAGTAACAGCCTTCTAGGATTTGTGACATTTAATTCAAACATGGGGTACCACACTTAATGAATTTTTATCCAATTAACCAAAGGATTTGGATTTTTTTGAATAATACCCTTTTCATTGAGAATATAACTATGACCAACCATCATATATCCATGAAGGTATGTTATGGATGTTTTAATTTATATATATTAATTTGAATGACAAATGTGATGTTTGAGACAGAGAATACCTTTGGAATTATCTGGGAAACCCATATAAGAGCGCCTGAACATGGAACATCGGAGGGGACATCAATAAAGTTATGAACTATGTGAACACAAAATTAGCATGGGTCTACATTAAGAAGGGAAGATATTATTTTAATTATTTTTCATCTCATAAAGGGAACTTGTACATGGGATACTCCAGAGAAAAATTTACATAGTGTAATAATTAGATTGGTTCTTGATCGACCTAGTGTCTTCACAAAAATTTCTTGTCTAATTTCAAAGATAGTTCCTCCGTGCATAATGATGGAGTAATGAACATGTTCAAGTATTTTTAGATCATTCCCCACATTACATATGTCTCTCTCCTAGTGTATTGGGAAGTGGTGAAATATTTTTTTATTGCCAATAAGTGTGACACCCAAAAATCACTACATGGTATTTACATCAAGGAATAAACACCTGTATGAGATCCCATGATTTTGATTTTAAAACAAGATATGTTTCATAAAAGAGGATATCTAATACTAGATTAATAAAAAGCTGACATTTTTGGATCAGTGTTTTATCAAGTTTTATTTTGAATATAAATATATTGAGATCAAAGATAAGTGGGATGATGAGGTCTTTCATAATGCGGTTCACATGAAAACCGGCATGGAATAATTCCAACTGGTGAAAGAAAAATAGGAATGATAATTTTCTCAAACTACTGAGCATAATGAAGTGGATACAAATAAAACATTATTTCATGATTATATAAAAGATAAATATATTTACAGTGTCCCGAACATAATTCTTTGGAAGAAACCTCACCAAAAACCCCACCAAGGTTAGAGGTTTGGCCACATATGATATTAACGCATTACTCAAAGATCATAACCCCAACATGTTTTTTAACCACTATGTCATGTTTATATTTTTGACCATATGCCTTGTGTGGTTTCACTGGATATCTACAACATTTAGATTCTATACTTGAAGAGGAGTAAATCCAAGATGTTTTGTCTACCCTAAACCGTGGAAGTTAACCCAGCCCTGATAGGTTCCAGAGTTCATTTTATACAGCATCTTTAGATCTTTTCAAGAGAGATCATGTTGATATAATAAAATATTACTTCATGGGTGGAGTTTTACCTAGGATTCCCCATTCCACCACATTGATCCTTAATCCAAATGTAAAATAACCATCATTACTCAGGTAATAATGATTGATTAGTTTTTTTAGCTTCTCTAAAATTTCATTGTTATCATTTCTGAAAAAATGGTAATTAATGCACACTCATAAATGGATTCTAGATGAATATCTAGGTTTCATCTATGGTAGGTCCACCTATGTTGCCAACTCCATGGAACAATAAATGATTGGTGATGTAAATAATAATTCCTAAATATCAGCCATTTATAATATATTCAATATGCACAACGAGTATAAAAATGTGGAATGATGTTTCGTCATCAAAGTCATGGGATGTATGGGATTCACTGACCAACTGATTGGACTCTCATTAAGATGCAATATTTCACCATGGATTTGTATCACCTTCATAGAGAAGAGTAAGGATTTTTCAAGTCTATAATGTTTTATGTTAGGTGGAACCATTATCCCCATGTCTATCCATTCTGGGCCAAGATTCTCTTGTTAGATTGATGAATAGAATCACCAGTGAGGGTTTCTTTTATCCCTTTTAGTGTTGGACAAATGCCACAAGAGTCACCAATAGCATCTTTATAGATGATTTACATTTTTTGATAAATGTAATAGTTTGTCTATTAGAGAGGCCAACTATAATCTCCCCATATAATGAAAATGTAGTGTTCATCTGATCAAATGAGGGAAGAGTAGCATTTACATTCCAAGGTGTTTCTTGGATAAGAAGCGGAAGGAAATCATATATAGTTTGGGTGACTGTAGAAGGAAATAACCCTAGAATATTATGTATACATGATTTCTTCAGGTCAAATACTAATCCCCAATTTGAAAATTCTAGTCACAACATATTCTTCTTATATCCATTATTAGAAAAATTGCTTCCTATCTATCAGAGGATGTATCACTCTCATTAATACTAAGCTTAGCTCCATACAAATGTATGAGTTGTAAGTCCTCAATATACCAAAAATTGTTAAATGGAATATAAAAAACCTTATATTGGTATTCATTTAGAATACCAACATTGAATGAATATGCTACTAGGAATTATGGGAATGGATGTCCAAGGAGGTTTAGGATGGAGGAGTCAAAAATAGAAATGTCATAGGAATTGTTCACTATCTACAAGATAATATATCATTGGATTACAATAAACGGTGATAACCATTGAAAAATTTCATTGATAAAAAATTATGGTTACAATTGAGTTAAACATGCTAAAAATGCACTAGGTTATGGGATTCGATCCACCACAACATCTCAGTTCTACTGCATCACTTTTGATTGATTGCTGGTAACGGGGTGGTTTACTTTAGGAATACAAACTAGGTAGGATCAATTTTGGGTCTCCTAGGATTATCGGTTCCCTATTTAACATTTTTTTCAATCCATTAAGTTCCTCTATTTCATTCAAGATATCCTAAAAACAAATAGTTTGTGGTAATCTATAATATTACGAGTACCTACGACTAAGAAAGTCTAGTTTCCACTAGCTCACCATCAGGATCTTTCTTAATGAAATATTATCATCACATGTTTCTTGATAAATATATCCATAGATAATATGGAGGTACCATCTGGTGTATTAATTATCCAATGAATCTCTATATATTTACATGGAGCATCTATAATGATTCTATTTTCATTGATGAGGAGGTATGTCACATGGGGATCTCTCTAGTTTATTAATATTCTTCCTTCCATACTCCCAAACATTAATCTCCCTCCCATCAATTTTTTAAAGGATATTGGGATTCCTTGGTATGTTAAAATATTATTGATTTAAATGGGTGTAATATTTATGATATTAATGATGAAAACATTATTCACACCCGGTTTCATGGAATATATGGACATATTCAAGAGATAAAGGTGAGGATGATTATCAATGTGTATGGATGTTGGTGGTTTAGGAACATGAAAATTAAATCATGATATTATGGATTTCAAATCACATGTATGGAAATGATGGTTACAGATAGAAGAATGGTAATGAATCTTGATTCACATTTGAAATGGTGGTAGGTGACCCCCTCAATGTAGATTATCAGGTATATATAGAGATTCATTCACATTATTCAACGATCCCCCCCCCCCAAATAAATGGGTGATCTACAATCCTCTTGATAGTTATATTAAACTAACTGTTTATGAATAATGAATTAATGAAATCTTGTGAGGAGTATGAGGTATCTTTAATCTATATGGTTCTGTCATTCAAGCCTTCTCTTCTTTCGAGGGATGGGGGACAATCTTATAGAGGAAGCATCTTTCGTGCTTAAGGGATTAAAGTTATAGATCTCACACAGTGTCACTCTAGACTCAGTGAAAACAAACTCCCCCATTATTCACAGGTCCATAAAAATAAGAATACCTCCCATGGGAAATTTCTTATTTAACCCCATTGTGAAAATGTTTTTTCAAAAGCTGGATGAACCTTTATCAAACATGGAAATAGGGTAATAAGTTTGAAGATTTCATTCCTTCTTGGGCCACTCATAACAACCCCTATATTTTTTTTTCTGGAACATGATCCAATCATTCTACACGTGTGAACCTTGTCAAAGTCGATTCCCTAGGGATTTATTATTTCATAGTTCTTTGATATATCTGTAACTTGGCCCATTTTTCTTCAAATAAATATTATTGATATTTTACGGAAGAAAGGATCATCGGAAACATTGATTTTAATTAAAAAATGATAATTAATTTGTTATTAAAGACATTACTCAAATTATATAATATATAAAATATATGACTCTGTTTCTATAATTGATGTGAAATAAATATATATAAATTATAGAGGAGGTACAGACTTGTATAAAGAAAATACGACCTATGATAAGGGTTTCTCGACTCACATTTACGTCTAAGAGATTTATTATATATTCCCACTTAATTATTCTTTGTGGCATATATACTTCAACTTTTATATGTTATATCCTGAATCCATTCATCATTAATGTTTTTAAATTTTTAATTTATGTTATTTTTTTAATGGGAACTATTATTTTGGAGTTACCAAAGTGGTATCAAATTATATAACAATCTCATTATTAATCGGGATTGTTTATGTTTGAATTTATATTTATGTAAATTAATTAATCATTTCTTAATAAAAAAGATTATTTTTTTAATTCTACATTTATCCAAGATATTTCAAAATAATCAAACCCTTTTTTACCTTTTGTACTTAATATGATTGATAATTTTTTTAAATCAAACCACATTTACCTCTACAGTAAAAAATGATTTTTCTTCTGATTAATTTTTGTAAAAAATGTTTTCAATAATAATTTACTAAGATTATATAATATAATTTTTACCCATTTTTTAATTTAACATAAAATAAACTTCCTCAAATTTTTCAAATGAAGTGGTTTTGGAATTTTTATCTCAAATTTTCAAGGAATAATTTTTTTAACATACTCAACATGATCCAATTTTTCAATAGTGAGGAACTCTTAATATTTTAAATTTTCCATTATATGTTTCATAGGATATTTTTAATGAAAACGTGAGCACAATATTTTACCAATTTTTGTAAATGGTTAATTTCAAATTAAAAAGGATATTTACCTCAAGAATGTTTTTATAATATATTTATGTAATTTCTATTCATTAATGACAAAAACAATTATCGCATGTATTCCCCACTATAGATATGTGGTAATGATGCCATATTTTTTATTTACTTGGATAATTTATAATTAGTTTTTTTTATGTAAAAGTTTAATATGATAATCCATATTATTGAAGGTGGTTTATTATTATGTTTATTAGATTGAGAAATTTTTATCATTTTACATGATCAATTTTAATAAAAATGTCTATATGAATTAAATTTCAACCCTTTCATATTTATAATTAATTAACCATAGTAATTGATGGGTTGGGTGTTACGAACTGAATATGGCCGCCACTAATACGAACACCAAATCCAACCCACAACAAGACCCGGAGGGTGTTACCAAACTCAACGTGCTTGAACAAGTTCCTGGGTATCAATAAATTAGGTTTGGGTATGATTTATCCAAGTATGAATCATAAAACCATAAAAACAATCAGTCATATGAATATGAAATTTCAATTCAAAACAAGACATAAGAAAAATAGTGAACTAAATTAATTATTTTAAATAAGGTACAAGAGGTAAAAATATAAATAAAAACATCATATAATTATCCATAAAGACTACACATGACAAGGGGTCATCACCCCTGAGTTGTCTCCACAACACCACATCGTAGGAGGAGTCTAACTACCATAACAACCTTCACTCGAGGCTCAACCTTTACCTGAGTTAATCATATCAAATTATACTTATACCCAAGGGGTGTTATTAGGTTTTGAGACTAATCCCAATATGATACCACCAAAAATTACAAAGGGTATGCAATACAAGATGAAAAATAATGAAGTTCTAATTTGTAAGGAAAACGTGTTATATTCTATGAAATGAAACGTTAAATTGAAAACTATATTCATAAAAATACATTCATAATGTTATAAAATTTTAATAAAAATTGTTATGAACTTTAATTTACATCCACACAACCCTATGTAATGGTTAACTACAACAAATTAAATGATTACCAAAACCGTGGACTCCACTAGGTACTAGATAGTCTCCAACCCTATGTACCTCGTACCTCAGTGTAATGTATCCATGTTACAGCCCTTTACCTTCAATTATCCACTAGTAGTGAACATACCCATAACCAAGTGGTCGCCAAAAATCATCTACATAGTTAAGTTAGAGATTTATTTATCCATTTTCTCCATGAAATAGGGACAAAACCAATCTGGATAACTAGTTGTATTAGTACATATCGGCCCACCTAGGTACCTAGGCATCCCCCTTTGTGATCAAACATTTTCATAATGCTAAAAACATACCATTATGTATAAAAACACCACTACAGGCCACATAAAAATTATACAGTATCTATATAGACATTATACCACATAACACAGACAACAAAATATTCTGTTTTTCAATAATAACAACTTCCCAAAATCTGACATAGTTTTGCACCCCAAAATTCATTGAAATCCACACTTTTCACACCATGTGAATACGAACAATTCACCAAATAGAAATAGAATCACAACCCCATTCAATGAAACCATAAAAATTGTATTTGGGCATCTCCATATTATTTAAGATGTTATATAATTGTAAAACCTCCATTTTCACACTAACATGGCACTTAAAGTTCATATTCTTCACAAACACCATTAAAAAAGATTTTTACAGCAACCACCAAATGTGATAAACATTAATAATAGTATTGTAAGCTTTAATACATACCAATAAAATCAACTAAACAATTATAGGGTATCCCCATGTGAACCAACAATAGATTTCTATAAAAAACCACCAATTTCACATTAAATGGCACTTAAAATTCATTTTCATTAAAAACAAAACTAAAACCAATTTTTGCAGCAATGATTAAATGAAATAAACATGAAAATATCATAAAAACATCATATAAGTCACAATGATATCATTCCAAATGTAATCACCTACCAAATTTAATAAAAACTTGAATCCTTTGTGAGAAAACGCAATTGCACAACCGCCACACCTCAAGGTAGGTAGATCAAGCATAAAAACAAATGATTGGACCAAGAAAACCCAAGGTTACTCCCTAGGATAGAAACCCTACCCTCTGTTCATTTCGTAATTCAATGAAATTGGATGAAACTTCATAAAAATGGGGGGAACTAAGAGGGAGAGACACTTACATGATATTGTTTAAAGCTCTTCCACCAAACCCTAATTCAAAATAGAGTTCAAATGAATGTTTGAGAGGCTTTAAAGGCTTCCATGGCTGATATGGTCGAATGGGTGAAGAAAATGTCTTGTTTTGGTAAATCTTAAGTGGGAAAAGTAAGTAATTTTGACAAATTTTTAATGTTCTAGACTTAGGCTCATGGGTTGTGTGCACAGTTTGGAAAACTGTGCACCTAAACTGTGCGCTGTCCTTTATCCCCTCATAACATATCCAAAAGACACCAAACATTGTGGGGGTTATGGGGGCCTTAGTGGGTGATGTTAGGATAAAAATAAAAGAATTATAAATACCTTTAATAATGAATCTGTCTGTGACATGGGGTCTCTTATAGACCCATGATTTATTGGTATGCCTCAAGAGACAAAATAGTTCATGATTTGTCCATGTCAAAAAATATATATATTAGATTTCATTACATGAGGTCTTGAAACCATGATTATAACATCCAAAATTATAAATTACCTCATTATAAATTTGTTTAATGATTTCTTTGTGATTATTGGATTAGTAATAATATTTACGGTTAGGTTTGATGCTCATGGTCTTGTATATATAGAATTAACTAATCATATTTTATTCTTTCCATATTAATTTTCATGTTAAGGTTATTGATTAATTGGCAGGTGTTTCATTATTTACCTTTTCATATTGGTTATACCATAGTTATTCATGATAGCTTACATTGTATATATACCCTTACTGAGCATTAGAGGTTACCCCTTGAATTTTATTTCCACTGTGATGTCAATAAATATATTATAATCGATATGAATGAATATATTAAATAGATTTCTGGTTTTCTCAAACAAAATACAATGTTGTATTATATGTTTTTAATTGTAATATGAGTTTCAAGTATATGTCTAGTTTTTCAAGAAAACTACACAATTTTTTCCTTCAGTATATACTTCCAATTATTCGGTACAAAATTAATAATGTTGCCATCAAGTCTTGGATACAAGAGTCAGGGTAATTAATGTTAGTATTATTGTTAGGTTTAGTAGAAAACATCATACATAAATTTAGTAAAAAATAAATTTGGTAACATAAACTATGACAAACTCTGAGGATAATTCTATGTGTTGGATAACATTAAAAAGTTTTTTTAAGATAGATATTATGTGTTTTCCCAACAATAGTTACATGTCAAGATACTACATGTGGAAATCAGATTGAAATATATTCATTTATGGATAATAACCCTAGAATGAGTTGGTCAGGTATATATTTTCCATAATTACAGTTTATAGTGAGTTTTCCCTTATTGTGCACTTGGTTTGAGACTCTCAAGGGATATTATTTGATTAATTTAAATTTTTAATACAGACCAAAAAATGATTTTAATTTATTTTTATGATGTGAAAACATACAACAAGAAACCATGTTTATGATTATGATATTTCATATTCATAAATATTTTTATTTTTTATGTATTCTACAAGATTTGGGATTATAAATTTTATTCATAATGATAATATCTAATCTAGTGTATTTCATTATTCTAAAATGGATCCTCGTAGAAGGAATGTGAACCATATTAATGAACGTACCCCTTGTAGTAATTCCCATTATGGAAAAGATAATTAATATTGAGAAAGATATTTAGTTAGAGAATATCATATTATAACAATATATGTCTAACTGAATCAGGTTTTGAGAAATAACCTTTCAGGTATATATTAGCTTCCTAATCCACCTAGTGTTGTAAGAATGTTAGACTGCTTCATGTGTTAACAACCTTGATTATTCAATGGGACTAAACAACTATTTTTTTTTTGAGAAATGGATAATTTACTTATTAAAAATATTTCCCACTCTAGGAAGTAATGGTTGGGAGAAGGATTTCAGGGATGTTCATCATCTCATAGGGGATGCAGACCAGTGGTGGTTATTGAATAGAGTGGAAGCATTTGAAGGTAATATTCATATAAGAATATTTTTCTTGAGATAAATGAGTCGATATGGAGTAAAAATTATTGGGTATAAGACAAGAGTAAGATGAAAATATTTCTATTTATGAATCAAAATGTACAAGGTTAGTAAGGATGCTTCAAACCACATACATAATCCCAAGAGAATGATTGACCAATTATTTTATGGGCATAAGACAATCCATCGAAGAGAAATAGTCTTTAGTAATTTCACATCATATTAAAATATAGTATATCTTTTATCCAAAAAAAGTAAATAATTCATAAAATACTATTTCATTGAAGGGAAATAATTGAATAAGTGGAAGAGAGAGAAGAAAATAGATCTGGGAAAGACATGAAATAAGGTCAATCCCACATATGAAATTTTTTTATGAAAACACCCTAATAAATTATTGAAAGGAATGGGAGTTTTATTCATGTGTGGATAGATTGGACATCAAGAATGTGAATTAATGTAGAAGAAAGAAACTGTTAATGAACATTTTTTCAACTACATAAATATGTGGAAATACAAAAATAAATTCCATGAATGATAATGGACTATAACTCTGATGATGATAAGTGATCAAGGTTATGATTATTCTTTTAATATATCTAAATTATAATGATTAAAGTTTTTATGTTTCTATATTTATGAATTATGTTGTCGATAAATTTTATTAATGATATTTTTATTATAAGAAACATGAAACAGATGTGGATTTTGACAATTTTGGAAGAATATATGTCTTCATGTAATATAAAATTAACTACTGTAGATTACATCATTATATTATGAGTTTATCTTTGATCAAAAGTAAAATTTATTTAAAAACCTTTTTTGAATTTTTTATATGGTCCAAATAATGGTTATATTGGGATATATTTATGTCAATACAACCCATTGGTTTAATATGTGTTTTACTGAATAGGATATTTTTTGAAAAATAATTTAATATTATATTGAAACACAATTAGATGTATTTGTAACCTTTAGGCTTTGTCATATGTTTAATTTTATGTAATCTATGTTTAATTAAAATTTGGAAAATATATTTGAATTATATTATCAATGTTTTTGTTGAAGGACAACCCATATACCAGGTGAAAACATGTCACATCTAGAAAAGTCATGGGTCTTAAAACAACAATCATTGGGTAAAAATTGTGTGATTCCAATGAATGGTCTATGTGATGTATTGGATAATATGAAACTATTATTACTTAAATAATTTGATGGATAAATAATTATGGAATTTGTTATCTTTAAAACTAGGTTTTACTTTTAATGTTTTATAGATTACATTATTATATTAGAAAAAATGTTTTACTATTTTGGTTTTCAAAAATATCTAGAGATGGGAGGAAGAACTTTTCATTCATTGTTTTGGTACTATGACAATAATATCTTCAAGATGGTTTTCCATTTTTATATTGGCAAAATATATAAGGACTCAAATTCCAAATAACCAAATAATATGGTGGTCTTGGTAAATAAAATATATATACATGAGTTTTGCATTACATTTTAATATTGAAATTACAACACATTTTTTCAAGAATACCATTGTTTCCTCTAGAAAATTATTTCATATTAATAAAAGTAAACTTCATGGATTCCTGGGAATGAAAAAAATGGGTCATTTAAATAAAAAGTAAGGGTTATGTTTACAAAAATCAACCATTAATCTAAAGGAATAATAAACGTGGGAATGTAAATAACTATTCAAACATTCCATAAAATCAATAAAGTATATATGAAGGTCATCTAGAGATAATATTAACTACAAAATATCATTGATAGTAATCAGTATGTCAAAATAGAAAATTGAAAACACATTTAATTTAAATAATGACATGACTGTCATAACTAGATAAGGCATAATCAATATTTCTTGGAAAATAACACAAACTACCCACTATATAATCAATAAATGAGAATGTAATAAATGCGTATATAATATCACTAAAAAACTATCATTGAAAATAATAACTGAAATCATAATGAAAAAAAGTAATTATTTGACCTCATCAAACTAGGATCATGATATCTCTACTGTCAAGGCCATTCACAAGATAGTAAAAAACAATTAGGTATAATATTTCATGGTTTGGTCATCAGATTTTATTCTAGCGTATTGATTCTTCTTATGAGACTACCAATGCATTAAGGGGATATCTACAACTACCACACCCCCTATATCTTCCCGTCAAAAACATTCCTCATATATCTAATAATCGATTTAATTCATGAACAATAAGATCATAAACATCCTAGTCGTATCTTTTTTTATCAGATTTTGATATAAATAAATTATATATTATTAATTAAATGTTTATCATGTTTATCATCATTTTTTATGGTGTTGTAATGGTAAGGATATGAAAAATGAGAATTATGTCCATTCTAAGCAAGTTTCATGGTTAGCTCATAGTTAGTGTAAACCACGTGAGGGGGAGGGTAAACCATGTAACCTTAGAAAGATTCAGACCACATTGTAAGTGAATGATTTTTCAATCCATTTAGAATGGTTAGTTAACTGTGTGAATTTCAATAAAATTTTATATAGTCCCACACATGTTTTGTTCATGTTTGGGAATACCATATAGCCACACCATGCGTGCTTTAACAAGTGAAAAATTACCAAATTTCCCCTTTCATAATTTTAAGGTTCTCACCCAATTATTTATATCATTTCTTACACCCTATATATATTGATGAACCAGGGTTTAGAATCATCACAAAGATCATTATACTTTGATTAAATGATATTTGGAGTGTTTTTTGTGTACAGATCAAAGTAATGGGTATGCCTAACACTCCCTATTATTCTCATTTCTAGATTTCGACTTGTAGATTTTTTCTTCATATTCATAATCCATAAAAACCTATTTTTCTAGTTGATCATTGGATAGGAAATCAATGGGTTATTGAATCTAGATCTAATACTATGGTTATGTGTTCGGTTGTCATTGGAATCAAGGTATGTTTTCTATAAGTTATATCTCATTATATTTTAATGCATTTGTGCTTGAATAGTTGTACATTTTCATCCCTCTGATTTTGAATTTTATTCCTTTAGTTATATTGGGTAAAATGATTATATGAATGATGATTTACATCCCTCACGATCCCTATAGTATGTATTGAGGTTTACTGGACCAATCTTGGTCCACCCATGGGGTGTGTCAAAATTCCAGAACATGGAAAATTGAAATAAAAAGATTGAAATTGACTTTTGAGAAATAATATCATGTGATGAACATGTTGATATGTTGGTTTACGGTAAAAGGTAATATTTTTAGTTATGTACCGACATTGGTAGTGTCATTAGGGATTTTTTATTAATACAAAATTGTTAGATTTTATAAAGATATTGTGGATTTCACTTGAGAAATATAGGTGTAAAGCATTAGCAAGTTGATGCATATGAAATGATGAACTTGATGAAGTTATAGATGTATGGAAATTTTTTAATAAGTTAAATTTGATATGTAATGGAACTTATAGTTATGGTAATGCATTATGACATGATAATGGGTAGTGGGTTAAACAGTTATGCTATGTAAACAGAAAATGTGTTAGTGTGGTATGACTTGATACTATGTTTTATAAAGAAGAATGTGAATTGTGAATGTCGTGTGTATTTTTTATGTTTGGTTTTTAATATTTTATGTGTGGGAAATGATTATATAAGCATGTGAAAGTGTCGATGTGGTGTGGGATAAAGAACTATGGATCTTCCAGTAGGTTTGGGTGGAATGAGGATTTAAACCCCACCCCTAAAATTCACAAGTTAAGTAGTCGGACAGAGGATTTATACCCCCAATGGTTTCATTTAATGAAACTCCCTAGATCTCGAAACAAGGTAAATGGGATGCAAATGTTTATGAAATATTTATCCCTATTTAGGTAGGGAATTTTTCTTATTCACTTATGCATGATAATTGATCATATTAAGATATTGTGTAAATGATGTAAATGTATAACCCATAGAACTTCTGATGAAAACGAAATTATCAATGATTATGGTATATGAGATAAGAAGGGATATGAATATGGAAATTTTTAATGATAATATTTGTAACTAATGTAAAATGAGTTGTCTATTGGATTACATGTCATTAACATCGTACATGCATGTATTATCTATTTAGATTGGAAATTTTATAGACTCTATTGGTGGTGGCATACTGAGTTTTATTCATACCATGCTCGGGTCTTCATTCAGTACCTAATAAAATTTAAGGGTATCTGGTTAGGAAATTTGATGATTACATATACTAGAGAGTTGATTTATGATTTGGATGTGCAAGGATGATGATCATGACATTTAAGTTAGGACTGGTTTAGGGGATTTGGTTATTTGACCTTATTTTTGGATTTCAATACTTTTGGAATGGTCAGTATGACATGAGGTTTTTGTTTTTTTATTTGGATTCACCTTATTGGTAAATAGTTTTTAATATTGGTTTCTTGTTTTTTCTTGCTTGTTTACGTTATTCTATATGTTATCTATTATTTCTTACTATGAAAAAGAGTGGATAATATACCCATGTGATCAAATACACCATTGATTCAAGTCACAATCCTCAGAAACATGGGGATATGTGCTTGAGGCCATGTGGTGATGTGTATCATGGAACTTTTTAAGTGGATTCCGGGATGGGGATGTTACAAAGTGGTTTGGGAGGAATTATTTTCTATGGTATTACTATCTTGGATGGATGTAGGGAGATTTGGAGGTGTTAGGTCTTGGTAATGAGCTCGTGCATGGGAGTATCTGACCCATGTATGGTAGAAAACCGAAGTACCCTAGGTTTGAATTGTAGTTATTAATATGTGTTTTTACATTTGAATGATATTTCACCATTTGGTGAAGTACCTGTTCTATGATGTCACAGTATCATGATATTTTGTTCACGGTTGGAATGGAATGTGGTTATGAATTAATGCATCATTTTAGGAACCTAAAAATATATGAGGAGTGTGTCATGATAAGAAAACATGGTATGGGTGGCTGGGACATGAATGGTACAATTAGATTTATTTATTGATTATTTTAAGAGAATAATTTCAAATAAATATGATGAAAATGGATAAATAAAAAATATATATAAAGAATAGTTATAAAAGAAAATTTAAAAATCTGTTAACTTATTTTTACTTATCTTAAAAACATGTGTGATGAATTAATTTGAGATATTGTATGTGGAATGGGTTGGTGGTGCCCAAGGAAGAGCTTACCTTGTCTAATTCTATTTTTTTGTTATGTGATCTAAGGAGTTTGTTTGGAATTGTAAGAAGATGAGCCAAGACATAATGTGATAATTTTATGACAAGTGGACGTTAGTAGGAATGGTCCTCTAAAAGTAGAGAAAGAAAACCCAATGAACCTGGGTAACGGATGGGAGGAGCAGTTATGTTAGAACATAGATCATTTTATGTTGATGATAGAATGGGTCCCAGGGCAGGATGTACCAAGTATGCTTGAGATGATAATAGAGATTCAGATAGAAAACCATCCACCTTTTGTAGTAGAGGGTGGAAGATATGTAGTTGAGTTCTGGATATAGTTAATTTAGATGATTCGTGGTCATTTAGAGACTCCTATGAGGAAAAGAGTCTAATAATAAACTTATATATTTTAAGGTCAGACAAAGAACTAGAAGGTTCTTTTTGTGAAAACCCGGTGGGAATATGGTATGGCGTGGAATTATTTCCTGGATAAGTTTCTAGTACATTTCTATTAGGATACCTTAATATTAGAGAAGGGTAATGAGTTTATGAGATTTACCCAGGGGACTATATCGGTAATGGAGTATGTTATACAAATTACTGACATGAAATTCTTGTTTCTGACATTGGTAGGTTTTTAAGAATCCATGATCAGATGCTTCAGGGGTTGACATAGACATGCTATCAATTCCAAATTTAATATCATCAATTTAAATAAGTTTGATGAGGTGGTGGATCAAGCCTTTATTTTATATGTAAAACTCATGGGGGCATTTGGGGGGGGGGACATGCAGTTCCATTTGGTAGATCTAGTGGGGAAACATCTGATGGAAGGAAGAACCATTTCAAGAGTTTGAACCATATTAGTAGGGTAAAGGGAAGCAAGAAAAGGGAACCAACCTCATCGTGAAGTGGACATCTACTTTTAAATATGTGTGGAAATATTGCGCACATGCTTGGTCAACACCCCTAGCCACTAGTTAAGCACTGATCATGATGAAGAATTAGGCATGTGGGGGGGGGGGTTTATAGAACCCCTTGACAAATAGCCACAAAGGTAGGATCAATGTTGAGTTTGAGTAAATATAGGGGTTGAATACACTATATCAGGCAAGAATTTAGAGATCAATGGGCTATAAAGATATTAGTGGAGGACAAGGAACTCTATGATTATAGAATCTATACTAATAATCATATTTTAGCACAAGTAATATTGACTATATCTTTGGGTAGAGATTCATCATAGATTCGAATGTAAATTGTACACTAGGAGATGGTGAGGTTGGACAATCAACTATTTGAGGTATGATTCATGTTGTGTCTATGAAAGATATTGATTTATTTAAAATTGGTGTTTTGCGTTATTTCATCTCTTCATAGTTCATAAGTGTGTTGGGCCTAATAGTGGAATATCTGTTTGGAGTTTTTTAGAGTGATATTTCATTTTGTGTATCATTAGAGAATATCATGAAATGTAAGGGGTTGTTCTCTTGATGTTGGTGGGTACCATAATTTGTTGTTCTTGAAATGTATGTTCTTAAAATAATATAGGTATTGGACTATAAAGTGTTTTTTAGGCTCGTATTGACTATTACCATCATCGTGTAACATTCATGTCTCTTGAGAGAGACACTTACATACGTCTTTGGAAATGGAATATCTAAGCACGCTATGCAGGGCTATTTTGATAGCAGTTGGGTGAACTCATAAACCAAGGGGTTTTCTTATTTATAATGATGGGGGAGTGGTGTATAGTTTGTATCCACATAAGGTGGATTGGTTCAGGATTTGTTCCATACATGCTTACTGTGGTTACCACCCTAGAGGGTGGTGGAGTTCATGATAGAATTGCTGCTAGAATAAGAACTAGGTCAATTCTTCCATATATAATGGAACTGTCCAAACTCCATATTCATAAAACATAATTTAATGAAATGGAAAATTATGGGTTTATCTATCCTAGTACTTTCCCTTGGAAATATTTATTGATTTTTTCCAAAAATAATTAAATATAGTTTTTACTGGGAGTTGATTATATGAAGATAAATAAAATGATAGTTTATAATTGATAAAACCTTCCCCATGTAGATAATCATTTGTACTAGTTAAAAGGTTTTTTAGTGTTCTCCAAAATTTATTTGAGATCATGGTATCATTAGTTGATGTTGAGATTATATTAGGTACCAAAGACTACCTCTTGGAGCTGGTATAGTCTTTAGGAGTTTTTTATGATACCCTTTAGGTCGACCAATGGAATAACAAAATTTATAACCCTAATGAACCAATTATATTACTGATATCAAGATCATATTATAGTTTTCTTTGTTGATAAAATATTGGTGTACTCTAAAATTCATGATGATTATTCCAATAATCTTAACATCATCTTATGTACATAAAAAGAGAATATGTTATACACCAAGAAATCAAAATCTCATTTTTGGATCTATACAATGCATTTCCTCTGTCACATATTTTCTATGTAGGCAATCTTAGTGGATCTGTAGAAATTATAGGTGGGTGTATTATACTAGAATCCAAAGAATGTTTCTGATGTCTGATGTTTCCATGGATTTTATAGCTACTACTGATGGTTCATTAAAGACGTTTCCCATTTAACAACAACAATCTCGGGCCTAGACTATATGGTAATCATGTTTGAATGGATGGGGTCATATGATAATTATTTCCAAGAGTTGAAGTACTTGATTCAAACTACACATATTCTGATCTTTCCCGATCCTAGAATGGAGTATACATACATTTGTGATATGCTTGGTGATGGGTGTGGAGCGGTATAAATATAGTATGATCTGATGGCAATGTACATGTCATGGAGGTTTTTTCTCATAAAATATATTAACCAACCAATGGTCTTGAGTTGGATGTAGTGGTATATGCCTTAAAGTGATGGCATTATTACTTTTGGGGGGAATATTTATAATGTATACTGATCAGAAAAGCCTTAAATATTTTCTCCCCTAGTGTGAACTAGATATTTAGTAGTGAATATGGGTTCATTACATGAAATATTTCAACTAATATAGGGTTTACATACTATGAAATAAGAATAGTGTTGCAAATACGTTGAGAAAAAAGTCTCAAAATCAGGCATTTCAAGAATCTAGTTCAGAGTGTAGGATGATAGTGTTGTTCACTAAGATGCATCTGGAGGTGCAATATGGCCAAGTGTATAGGACCATTGCATCCATGGTAGCTGAGTATTTTCTTATGAACCTAATGAAAGAGAAAAACATGGGTATTCAAAATTTCTTACTTTAATCGAATGTCATAAAGTTGTGTAGTCACTTTCTAGTTGGACCATTGGTGATGATGGGATATTTAATGTTCTTAGTCATGTCGTTGTGAAAAAGTGTTTTTGAGAAGGGTTGATGTATGAGTTTCATACATTTAAGTTGGATTGAACCTTGTTTTAAAAAAATTATTGTGTACTTCATAGGAAGTATTTCATTATGGGGATGAGAAAGTGGTTGTTGGTTTCATGGAGTGATTCCCTACCTACCAGCTGGTGAAGAAAGATTGTATATGGTTGGGTGGTTTGATGATCCCATTTACCTTTCCTGAATGGAAATGGGATGACCTAATGATGGATTACATGGTAGGCCTTCTTGTGATTCCATTAATAAATGATGTGATATAAGTTTTTGTTAATCGTTTGACCAACATGGATAATTTCATGACAATTTGGGTGACATTCACTATAGATCAGTTGGGTGAGTTTATTGTTCAATTGGTCAAGTGGTTACCTGGGGTACTGAAGTCTATATTTTTAGATTGTGATCTTTATTTTATATCAAACATCTAGGAGAGATTATAGAAGACACTTTGTACCTATTTTTTTATGAGTAATACTTTCCACCAGCATATGGATGGGCTACCATTATGAAACATTCAGGTACTAGAGAATATGTTGAAGGCTTTTTTCATAGATTTTGGGGGATCATGGAAAAATTACTTATCGATTTTTATGTTTTCCAACAAAAAGAGTTATATGGCTACTATTAAGTTGGAACTATATTTTTCACACTATAGTTGGTCATATAGATATCCACTATGTTGGATGGAAGATAGAGAATCATATTTTTAGGGACTGAGTCTCATGCAGCAGATGTTGGATAATATTCAGTTGATTCAAAAACATATGGCAACAACTTAGAGTAGGAAGAAGTCAAATCTGGATCAGTAACATAGACATATTGAGATTGTGGTGGGTTCTCATGTGTTTTTTTGAGGGTCACCATGTTTGGGTAAACATATGATTCAAAAATAGGGTATTTTGGCACCCAAGTATGAGGGGATGTTTTGGATTGTGGAGAGGATCAGACTCGTGGCATATCGATTAAATCATCAATAGTGGTATAGTGGTTTGAATAATGTTTTTATTTTTTCATAGCTTCAGCAATATCTCCCTGACCCATCCCATGTGATTGATATTGATGATGATGATCTTGAGGCTAATGTGACTTTTGAGGATAATTTGGATTGCATTGTGCATAATAGTGATAATGTATTGTGGTGAAAGACCTTGCCTTTGGTTCAAATTTTTTGATATCATGGTAATATTTAGTAATAAACTTGGTAGTTAGATTCATATATGTAACACCCCAAGCATCCACGGTACGTTTCCCTTAGAATAATGCAATAGCGTGTGTTGTACGCAACCGCGAGTTCTAACACACACCATAACTAATTAAACTAGCCGTTATGAACAGTAATACCTAATTTTTGAAATTATATAAATCTTAGCTTTCAAAATGGACTTCATTTTTGGATTCGGAATATTGAAATTAGCCTAGGGTGAAATTTTGTTATTTTTCAGATAACTTTTATATTTTGATGAATAGTGAAAATTAGTAAATTTTAATTAAAAACAACTTTTTTAATCAAAATAATTAATATTGATAAATTATGAATTTGAGTGGTTTTAAATTATATGTAGAATATATTTTTACCATTTAATTCAATGTTTGTCATTGGACATAATTTCACAATTAAACCAGACATAAACAAGTGTCAATCTTTTGATAGTTATTATCTCTTAAGAACACGCTTTTTATTTTAACAACGGGAATTAATTTTAAATTAATTTCTACCACTTCTGTGTTTTGAATTTGGAAAAATGGATTTCATATTTGGAATCAGGATTTTCAAATTGTGTAAATAGTTAACTTTTATTTTTACACATTTTGAATAATTACTACGGTAAATATTTTATTTACCATGGTTAAAGTGTAAATCCAGTAAATAAGGGTTAAAAAATAATATTATAATAATAAAAAATTATCCTAAAACGTGTCCTAACCTTATTGGTTGATACATTTCCGACCATGGGCATCTTTGGGTAGATTTTTTGGACCCCTTGGATCCAATTGTATGTGGTAGGGACACATTATATTAATAAAGTTAAAATAAAAATAAAAATGGCATAAGCTTACATCTTTTAGAAGAACAATTTTTACATAGGGTTATATGTGTTGGATTTTCGATTATAAATATTCATTAGAAAGATAAAAAGATTTCCTACATAATTATATTTTATTTATAATTTTTAGACATCAAATAATTTAAATTATTAATGACACAATAATGATGCAATGTTTACCTCATTAATAAATCATTTAAATAAATAAGATTATAATGATTAAAATATTATCTAAAACCTGTCCAATTCCTATTGGTTGATGTTATTTCGAATATGAGTCATCTTATCTTCGACCGCAATGATTTGTGGACCATTATAAACCGAATAACATTATATTATAAAGTAACACTTTCACTCTTTCCTAAAGAGCCCCTCCTCTCCCTTATAAAAGGAGACCACTTTTACTCATTCCTCACACCTCTCAAGCCTCTTGGCTCAACCTAACTCTGCCCAACTAATCTCTGCACATCCCTCTCCTCCTCCTTGAAGCTTTCCCTTAGGCAGAAAGCATTTCATAAAGTCCGTTGGTTCCATCCAAAGTGAGTTACCTAAATTAAAGGTAACAGTTTCTCTTAAATTATTTTCATTTATTTTGCTTCTCCAACCCCCAAAAATCTTTTTATTTCCTTTCTTTTGTAACAAAACCAGTATCCTCAATATACTAGGATGTTGTTATAAGAAGGATTAGAACTACACATACACACACCTCCATCTAATGGATGATGAACATAATGTTTCTGTGACTGGTAAACTAACGCCTCAGGAAACGATGATTGTTCAAATACATCTTACCGCCTCTCATGGTGGACATTATGATGGAACTATAATTAAATATGATAGTAATGATATATATTTTATATATAAGATTCTGTAATTCCATTTTATTTCATACCATTATTCGTTTCATGTTGTATATACATACGATAATTTCATTTGAGGAAGTGCAGACAACCGCCCCCTTAAAATGATATGACTCGTTCATACCACACATGGAACGTATAAAGGATGGTGTTAATGAAATTAAGTAAAATATATAAAATATTATATTATACTGGAATACTAATATACCTATGTATCATTTGGATTCGATTCTTTTTAAATGAAAATTAAATGGAAGTAGCGTTCGTGCGTACGTTCGGACTACCGTCTCCACGAACACGATGAGATTTATTCTCCATCGTATCCATTCAAGTATAATTATCATTTGATGATTTAAAAATAATGTTTAAGGACTTTATATCATTCTGGATATGAATAAGATACATCCTATCCATGACAAACATGGCATACGTAACAAAACATATAAAATAAAATGAGTAAGTTAACACCCAAAACAATGATAATACTAAGATATTATTAATAAAGCAATGTTAAAAGATCATATATGATATCATATTGATGAATATGATTATTGTATAATTTAATAACAATGTTTTAACTATTATACATGAGGTTAACATCCCATCAACTAAGGGAAAGTTCAAGGTAAGGGTTTACTTCACAACCTCTTAATTATCCAAGGTTGTTTATACGAAATGATCTACTGGGATTTATTTATCATCCACGTCCATGTTTCTTCAAAATGTTTTTCAATTTTTTTTTACTATTTACAATAATATGGGTTAAAGTCATTTATACCCTTGTTTGACTTTTTATAAGAGGTTTACAAAGGAATCTTTCCGTCGTTTTCCATACAAGGTGCTTTTTAACCTTTTCGACAGAATTAAGATTAGAATGTTTTTTTAACTTATACGGCGGGCGCAGCTATTTACCGCCGTTATAAAATCGTCAAAGCTTCCCTTACAAGATTATAAAAATATTTTCAGAGTAAATGTATTATTTTATAATTATGGTACTTTTTAATGATTTCAAAAAAGAGATATTTCTCTCAAATAGCTTTTATTTCATCTATGTCAACATCCTTTGATGGATTTTAAGTTTAATTGAAGTTGATTTATGATACAAAACTTCCATTGAACATTTTGTGATATATTTGACTGTGGATGTGTTATTTTTATACCATTCATAGTTTATGGAGAAATTGTTGACATTTCGTATGCTAGTTTTAATACGAACATTTATGTTATGTTTAAACCTATACATATGAGGAATGTATTGGACATAATAAGTGACGGGTGGAGCCTGCTATAGCTCCTCGACGCATCGGTAGGTCTCATTAGACAACTAGACGTTGAATTGGCTGAGGCCCTTTCCCAATTTGATTTATGGTTTTTGGCTGAGGCCTTAATCATTTTAGACGTCTTGGTCGAGGCCTTGACAAAATGTTTCAGAATGTCCGGCATTATACATTCCCTCATTATGAAAGTGGTTATTGATATTTCATGTGATTATTCGACTAGTAGAATATCCATGTGAGTAAGTAAATGGCGTTATTTGATTTTACTTTTGCCATATTATGCTGAAGTTCAAGTTTAATAAGGCTTTTGTTTTAGTTATACATTGCCTAAAATGCTTATGTTTTCTTATGAAAGTTTCCGCTATATTGTTATCCTTACAGAGCATTTGAGATCACCCCTTTCAATGTTTTATTTTTCCCAGGATGTGAAGAAGTGTATTATGAATAACTTGAAGGAATAGTCAGTGGAGATATGAGTGTGGACTATGGAGACTATATTGTTGTAGTTTTTTTATGATGTAATGTAAGACATATGAATATATATCTAGTGTTTCCAAGGCTACTAAACCAATCGGTCTTTTGAGGCCTGATCTTTATTGTGATCATGCCAATGTAATGTAATTAATGCACTGACTCTGGGTAACTGGGGTCGGGGTGTTACGGTTGGTATCAGAGGAAGTTTAGTAAAAACCTTGGAAGCTAGATTTAGATAAACTCTGATTAGAGCACGTAGACCTAAGATGAACCTTGAGTGTCACGAACCAACCCGGGTCGACCCTGAACCGGTCACCCAAGCCGGTCCGCGACATGGCCCGAGAGGCGTTCCCGATCCTCCCGGGCTGGCGACAAGCGCCAGGGCATCATTAGAGACTGTGGGAACAATTTCTCCCAATATAAATAAATAAGAATGCAAAGATAAAACAGAGCAGCGCAGAAAAGGTAAACTAAACAAAGTGACTAAACATGAACAAACAGGAATCAAACTAACCAAACACGACGTCTGAACAACTCCGTGCGACCTCGCGGGTCGCTCTCCGACTCAACGATCAAGCGTCGCCCTAGGCAAGTGCACTCAAGCTATAGCCTGCACAAACACTAAAAATAGAAAAGAACTATAGGCGTGAGTATTAAAACTCAGTAGGCTAGCCCGATATCTATTCCCAATGCACTACCTTTAAAATAAAAGGAACATTATTTCAAGTTTGAACTACAATTTATAAAAGTATGTTTTTCTAAGCATTTTACTTAAAAACAAAGTACGAACCATTTCCCTTATCCATTTCAAAATTCGGGTTCATTTCATTAGTGCCAATGACATTTCAGGAAAGGGGGAAAGTGATGTTTAAATTTTCAAATTTGTACAAAAGGGATTAAACAATTCCATTTGAAATTTTTTTTTAGAAACCTATTCAAAAGCAATTTATCACTTTACAAGGAAAACAATACGCCAGAATGCACAAAGTAAAACATACAGCAAGGGCAATGTAAGTATACACGTGAGCATCATAATCATTACTGCAAGCTACAAAAGCTGAATAGACATGGGTGAACCTAGGAGATCGAGAATAAACCAGAAGACACCAATACATGAGAAATCATCCTTATCGACATGTCACGATGAAATCAAAACGCCCAATACGCTCGACCATCCACTCACGGGCAGGTCGAGGGAAAATCCCATAGCAATAAACCCAATATATCCACCTACTATGGGCCACTGGTCAGTACCATAACCTACCAGTGCAGCAATCGTTCTTAGAATATTCTCTCAGTATGCCAGATTCCCATGTCTCAAGTGTTTGAAAAAGGGGTGAGCCAACTAATTCCAACCGAGCATCCAATCATATACATATATATATATAAAGCACAACAGGCATCACCCGAGCCACTCCGTGGAACAACCTCATGCCTTTTTCTACTCAAGTACCCGGGAGCCTCTAAGCGCGGCCTCCCAAACAATCAATTGCAACCAAGGCATGAGAGTCGTCCTAAGAGGGTTTTTATAAAAACATTTTCATCGCTTTCCATAAAGTGTCAAACTGGCATTTAATACAGTTCACAACCACTAACAAAACCAGTTTAAAACTATTTAAAGAACCCGCAAAACATTACTTCACAGGTTGCCAATATTTTTTTAAACCAAACAAAACCATTTTCTTTTTCCAAATAATCTTTAAGAGCCAACCGGGCAATTTCTCAAACGAACCAAAGTATTTGTTCACGCTTCAAAAGAAATCAATTCTCATTAAACCAGAACTCTATTTTGTATTCCGTGAATTATGTTTAAAAGCCAAGCGGGCATTCTTTCATTATTGGGTGTCTGCTCGTCAAAAGGATGTGTCATGTGTCGTGTATAAAATAAACGGCTCCTTTTGACATTAAATAACCATTTAAAAATTAACCATCTTATATTAAAAATTAATTATCGTATATTATCTCATATTTATTACAATTAATAAAATGTTGATTTTGAACAATTGGGGTGCGCAAACAGCATGAAATAATCTAACTTAAACTTTAAAAGCAGTGCAAAGGGGACCTACCTCAAAATCAAGCGCGTCGACAAACAACCTCGGATCCAAGGCGCGATGACACGACGTGTGTCCGAGACTACGTGACCAAGTCTAATACTCTACATAAACAAAACCAAGGACTCAGACACATCCAAAACTCACTAGAGAATTCGAAACCAAGCGGCGGGAATAAACGCTCACCTTGAAACCAAAGCGCGGCGACGACGGAACCTCGGAAACAAAGCGCAGCGATGTCGCTCACTCGGAAACGCCCTGCGCGGGTCCTAAAAATCCTAAACCAAAAGAAACATAAATTGATAATTCTCTACAGAGCAAAGGCCAAAGCAGAAATAATACTGATAATAATAATAATAAATTTAATAATAATATCAATAATAATAATAATATTAGTAATAATAATAATAATAATAATAACAAAAATAATAATAATAATAATATTAATAATAGAAATAACAATAATAAAAAATAATAATAACAATCATAATAATAAGAATAACAATAACAATAACAAAATAACAATAATAACAATAAGAATATAATAAGAATAATAATAATAATAACAATAATAATGTGAATAGTAATAATAATGATAATAGTAAAAACCAAATAATAATAATAATTATAATAAGAATAAAAGTAATAATAACAAAATAATGGTAATAATAGTAATAGTAATAATAATAACAACCATAATAAGAATAATATGAATAATAATACTAATAATAAAAGTAATAATAATAATATTAAGAATAATAATAATAATAATAATAATATTAAAAGAAAAAATAAATTAAAAGGAAAATTTCAAAGGAGGGGCTTACGGCTTGAGGGGGGGCTTGCAGGAGGCTCGAGTGTGGCGGCCGGGAGAAGCTGGTTGCCGAGGGGTTACAGCAGGTCGGGAAGGGAGGCGCTGGTAAGGGTGTCGCGTTGAAAGAGGGCGAGCAGGGGCTGTTGCTTGCACCGAAAAGGGGAAGGTGCTGAACTGTTGGAGGAGAGAATGGAGGGCCGAGGGTGCTGGATCGCGCCGCACGGGAGGGGGGTGGTTGGGGTGATGAGGTGATGAGGAGGATGGAGGCCGAGGGGAAACCATGCTGCAGCTACAGGGAGGAGGCTGGGCATGTAAGGGAGAGGGAGGTCGGGCACCGGGCTGGGCGCGACGGCGGACAGAGGGAGGGCGGTGGTGCGCTGGGTCATGCGCTGCAAGGGAGGATGAAATAAGGGGGTGGGGCGGATGCGGGGAGAGGGAGAAGAAGGGAACCCACGGGAGGGAGAGAAGAAGAATAAGGAGAGAAACGGAAAAGAAAAGAGAGAAGGGAGAGAAGAGAGAAGAGGCGCCGGGTGCGGGTTGTGCAAGAAAGAAGAGGCAGGATGGCTGGGTTGCAGCGGCGGACAGAGGAGGTTGGTAGCAGGGGTGCTGGGGCGCCGGAGGTGGGAACAGGAAGTGGCTCCGCTGGAACCAGCGCAAGGAGCCAGGAGAGAGCGAGGGAGAAAGGGAGAGAGTGGGGGGTGGCGGCTCCCGCGGGGGAGAGAAAAAAAGATATATATATATATATATATATATAGGGGTGTCCCGCTAGGGTTAGAAGAAAAAAGAGAATAAAAGATAAAATAAATAAATAAAAAATTAAATTAAGCAAATCAAAATCATAGTAATAATAAATTACCATAACAATAATAACAATAATAAAGATCAATAACAAATCATTTTTAATGATGATTATAGTGTCCGCAACACTAACGATTTCATTAATTATTTATTTATAACATAATGATAAAAATAATAATAATTAAAATACAAATGATAAAAAAAATATTCAGTTCGTCTTAAATAATAAAAAGAATTATTAACTTATAATAATAGATGTGCGCGTTAAATATAAAGACTCTATTTAAAATTTTTCAAAGACAACGGGATGCGCAAAAACACCGGGAAGGGACGCGCGGGGCTTCCAGAACAGTCTCCGCTCACGCGCCCCACGACGTCGCGTCAAGAAGTTCACTTTTTAACAAAAACTCAAAAATCTAGTCCGATACTGAACACGAACCACAGAAAAAATAATTTAAGCCAAAGAAATCATAAAATAAAATAAACGCACGGTTTGGGGTGCGACAATTCTCCCCACCATAACGCTTTCCGCCCCCGGAAATCCACAACACCAACCAGTCATTCGATCAACACCTAAGGATTTCACAGAACACGATCCAACCTCTTATCTCAAGGACATCATACCGACTACCAACGGAACTAAACCACATTGCCCGAAATGAATCACCAACAGAGGGAGGCCCGAACGGGCTCCCCACCATAATAACTCCACTAGAATTCGATGACTATTTAAGGGAAAACCCAACGAGACTCATGGTGGGTCTCCCCACCATAAAAGGACTGACCTCTTAGCGACCAACCAGAAATCCAACTTATTCCAGAACCGGGCCTTACTCAAGCTATAAAAGCACAGCAAAAACATTTAAACCACTTACCCCCGTCCGAAAGGGATAGAATCATAAATGGATACCTTGCGAAACTAAAAACCTAACCCCATGGGCGTGGAGGGTGGTCCCAAGGATCAAATCACTAAAACTATGACGTACGACTACTCACGACCCATCACTTCGGGATGGACCCAAACCAGGGCCGCAACTGATTTACATCAGTGGTCCATGAAAAGTCACTGGTCAGCAACTTACATCCAAGAGGCACGATTCTCGACACTACGTGAGGGATAAGTCCATCACGTGCTTTGCGACAAGAGGAAAACTACAACGACAGAGGAACCATAGCAACAACACCAAAACTATCTTACCACGACGATAGAAGCACGAATTTCACCAGAATCTTTAAAAATTCCCCCCCCCCCGGGGATTCCTGACTACGCGCCGGCTTCACTCCGAGACCTTTTGGCTGGAGCTCTAATGGATGAAGCATCTCCTGCCTCGCAGTCAGGTTCTGATAATCCCAATGAGATACATACATCTTTTGATCTGACAGATTGAAGGACATGATTTTAAAATTAAAAACACACTAGCATTGAAATCCGAGGTTCATCAAAAGACCCATGACATTTCCATACATTTCAAACCCAAAACAACACCCATACATAGACCATGATAATAGATCACTTACAATGAAAGGAAACTAACACTAGAAACTTTGAACAAAGACCCTACAACACATTACTTCTGAGAACTTCCTCTGCGACGCTTCCTTGCAACACCCCGACAAAATTGTCGCAAGTGACCCAGGCGTCCACATACCCGGCAGGGCTTCGGAGTGCTTGGGCACGATGACTTCTTGTGACCCTGCTTGCCACACTGATAACACACAATAATCTCTCGCTCCGAAGAGGTTGATGAAAGATCTTGAGGCCTATTGATTCCACGACCTGATCCATCCACTTCCATTTGCTTACTCATCTCCTTTCTAGAACCTTCACCAGTGCTCATAAGGATCGAAGGAGGGAGAACTACTTCGAGCACTCCTGCCATCGCGGCTTCGATACGAAAAGCTTGTCTTGCCACATCGACAAAAGAAGTTAGGTTGGACTCTGAAACCTTCGACTGTAGATCAGGGCGGAGACCCGCCTCGAAGCGTCGAGCCTTCACGGGGTCATTTGTGGCATACTCTGAATCATAAGGTACTAGCTCCACAAAGCGATGGAAATATTCTAACACGGATCCGTCGCCCTGCTGCAGACAACACATTTCCATCCCCTTCCTCACCCTTTCTTCCTCAGAGAAATACTGGCGAATGAACGAGGCCTTGAAAAACTCCCAAGTAATCTCTTGATGGGGCTTGTTCCGAGACACTGACTTCCACCACACCCACGGTGAACCTTCAAGCATGAAGGTCGCAAACTTGACCTTCAACAACTCGGGCAGCTCAATGAGGTTAAAGTCCCTTTCAACCTTCCGCATCCACTCCTCTGCCACAGAAGTTTCTACTTGACCATAGAAGAGAGGTGGATCCAACTTCCGAAACTCAAGCATAAAATCCTTAGGTTGATCAACCGCACTACGATCACCCATCGATGCTTCAAAGGGATAACCGCTGGACAAGGAAAGGTCAAAAACCCAATCAACTCCAACTCAACGAATGAATAACAACCTCAAAATCAAACACTGCATAGGTGAAAAGATCAAAATCCGAGAAAACAAGTTATCATAGCATCAAAAATTTTCTCTTTGAAAACATCTTTAATTTAAAACAATCTTGGTAACTTAAACCCTCGCCATTGGTATCCCTTAGAGTCTCACTCACATGCATGTATCTGTGCCACCCAGGGAATCCATCCACCATACCAGACATCCATCCACATTTCCAACATACCGAAATGCATGTGAGTACTCATCGGAAGACCAAGGACAAAACAAAGCAACTTCATTTTCCAAAAACAATTTATTCATACCACTTCTTTTAAAACAATCTACAAATCAAACATGTCATTTCAAACAACCCCTTTTTTTTTCAAAACCAAATTTTCTGATTCAAATCACTTTCAGAAATCATGGGGAACCCAAAACAAATCAAACAGGGGACTAGTGTCAGTGGGTGACTTGACCATATGGTTGGCGGTCATATGCCAAACACGCCACTGACACAGAGAGCCTTCTTGGACCATGGCCCCATCTCCACATGGCTTTCCAGGCCGCGCGGGTTAGGAGGAATAATGGAACAACTCCCTTTTTCATACCCCAATCGCAAAACATTTCCATAAAACCCAAACAAGCCAATTAAACCGGACTTCCCATGGAAACCTGAGGATCAGTACGGGCAAGAGTTCGCAACGCTCTTCTCGCACCTACCCCTCAAGTCCCGACAATCCTACTCCATCTACCATGACGTCCCAAATAACAAAGGGCGCTCTGAAAAGTGAGGTCTGCTAAGATCAAACCTCCTCTGATACCATTTTGTCACGAACCAACCTGGGTCGACCCTGAACCGGTCACCCAAGCCGGTCCGCTACATGGCTCGAGAGGCGTTCCCGATCCTCCCGGGCTAGCGACAAGCACCAGTGCATCATTAGAGACTGTGGGAACGATTTCACCCAATATAAATAAATAAGAATGCAAAGATAAAACAGAGCAGCGCAGGAAAGGTAAACTAAACAAAGTGACTAAACATGAACAAACAGGAATCAAACTAACCAAACACGACGTCCGAACAACTCCGTGCGACCTCGCGGGTCGCTCTCCGACTCAACGATCAAGCGTTGCCCTAGGCTAGCGCACTCAAGCTATAGCCTGCACAAACACTAAAAACAGAAAAGAACTATAGGCGTGAGTATTAAAACTCAGTAGGCTAGCCCGGTATCTATTCCCAATGCACTACCTTTAAAATAAAAGGAACATTATTTCAAGTTTGAACTACAATTTATAAAAGTATGTTTTTCTAATCATTTTACTTAAAAACAAAGTACGAACCATTTCCCTTAGCCAATTCAAAATTCGGGTTCATTTCATTAGTGCCAATGACATTTCAGGAAAGGGGGAAAGTGATGTTTAAATTTTCAAATTTGTACAAAAGAGATTAAACACTTGAGACATGGGAATCTGGCATACTGAGAGAATATTCTAAGAACGATTTCTGCCCTGATAGGTTATGGTACTGACCAGTGGCCCATAGTAGGTGGATATATTGGGTTTATTGCTATGGGATTTTCCCTCGACCTGCCCGTGAGTGGATGGTCGAGCGTATTGGGCGTTTTGATTTCATCGTGACATGTCGATAAGGATGATTTCTCATGTATTGGTGTCTTCTGGTTTATTCTCGATATCCTAGGTTCACCCATGACTATTTAGCTTTTTTAGCTTGCAGTAATGATTATGATGCTCACGTGTATACTTACATTGCCCATGCTGTATGTTTTACTTTGTGCATTCTGGTGTATTGTTTTCCTTGGAAAGTGATAAATTGCTTTTGAATAGGTTTCTAAAAAATTGTTTTCAAATGGAAGTGTTTAATCCCTTTTGTACAAATTTGAAAATTTAAACATCACTTTCCCCCTTTCCTGAAATGTCATTGGCACTAATGAAATGAACCCGAATTTTGAAATGGCTAAGGGCAATGGTTCGTACTTTGTTTTTAAGTAAAATTCTTAGAAAAACATACTTTTATAAATTGTAGTTCAAACTTGAAATAATGTTCCTTTTATTTTAAAGGTAGTGCATTGGGAATAGATACCGGGCTAGCCTACTGAGTTTTAATACTCACGACTATAGTTCTTTTCTGTTTTTAGTGTTTGTGCAGGCTATAGCTTGAGTGCGCTCGCCTAGGGCGACACTTGATCGTTGAGTCGGAGAGCGACCCGCGTGGTCGCACGGAGTTGTTCGGACGTCGTGTTTGGTTAGTTTGATTCCTGTTTGTTCATGTTTAGTCACTTTGCTTAGTTTACCTTTTCTGCGCTGCTCTGTTTTATCTTTGCATTCTTATTTATTTATATTGGGCGAAATCGTTCCCACAGTCTCTAATGATGCCCTGGCACTTATCGCCAGCCCGGGAGGATCGGGAACGCCTCTCGGGCCATGTCGCGGACCGGCTTGGGTGACCGGTTCAGGGTCGACCCGGGTTGGTTCGTGACATTGAGGATTAGTATAGAAGAACTTCCTAGAATTTCGGTATTGTAGGGATTTTGTGAGTTTTCCGAGCAATACATCCCTATATGGATACAATCATGTAGAGGCGGCTCTGGCACAGATGTACCTAGGGGTAAAACCCGAAAACACCACTTTGAGCTAGACTCGAACGGGAACGGGTGCACGACAACGGGCCTTGCTGCACTCTTGGTTACGAAACTCCCGGGAGATATGCTTAGGATAACTCTCATTTTCTTTACAAATCATTATGAAGGGTTTATGAGAATATACTTCCTCCAGAAAACATTTTTATGATTATGAATTATATCCATAAATGGTTCAATTTATTTTAAGTGTTTTATGAGTATGCAATTATGTATTTCGATTCATAATCTAATCCAGTTTATGCCATTGTTTAGAAATGGTGCCTAGTGGAAGAAATGGAAACTGTATCAATGCACGGACTCCATGTAGGGATTTCCCTCCCGTTCAAGATAATTATGGTGGAGCTAGTGATACAACTGGTGCTGACCAACTTCTCACCGTATTGGGACAACTCACGCAGGTTATGAATAATAACCTTACTTGTATGGAGCACCCTGATCCACAGCGTGGAGGATCAATGTTAGATCTCTTTATGAGGCAACAACCAGAAACGTTCAATGGGAGTACAAATCCATTAGTAGCTGAGCAATGGATAAACTCCTTAGAGAAAATATTTCATGCCTTGGGGAGTAGCGAAATGGAGAAAGTTGTCATGGCAGTTTACCGCCTCACTGGAGATGCCGATCAATAGTGGTCTCTGATTCAAAATACAAAGGAAGATGAAGAAGTATCAAGTATGGAATGAAGGGAGTTTAAAGATATTTCTTAGAAAAATACTTTCCTCATGACCATCGAGCAGATATGGAAAGGCAGTTTCTCAATCTGAGGCAAAAGGAGGATGAGAATGTTGCGAAGTATGAGGCTAACTTTACAAGGTTAGCAAGGCATGAAGCTGATTATATACGGACCCCAAGAAGTAAGATTGATCATTTCTTTGATGGGTTAAAACCATTTCTCCGTCGAGCATTAGTCTCACAATCCTTCTCGTCGTATGAAGACATTGTCTCATGTGCTATCAAGACTGAAAAGGAATTTTCTAAGTCTTATGACATTAAATCAAAGCAAGATAAGAAGAGATCTGCTGAAAACTCTGGGAAAGGAAATAAGGAAACAGGGAAGAAGGGTAGAAATGAATTTCCACCCTGTGATAATTGTGGTAGGAAGCACCCTGGTGCCTGTCTAAAAAGAAAAGGAGTGTGTTACAAGTGTGGTGAAAAAGGCCACCAAGCTCATGAATGCAATGGAAAGAAAGTTTTTGTCAACATGTAATGCTATAATTGTAGAGAGAAGGGACATTATGCAAATGAATGTCCTAAGCGTCAGGGGAACTTACCTCAGAAGAGGACAAGGGATCAATGCCAGGCTTATGCTATCACTACTGCTGAGGCGGAAGCTCCAAAAGACTTAGTGGCAGGTAATTTAATGGTTTCCTCAAGTTTACCAAATGCATTATTTGATTCTTGTTCATCGCATTGTTTCATATCTTCCCAGTTTGCTAAGAAAATTAGATATTTCCAATTTGATTTAACAAGGGAGTTTTTGGTCAAAACTCCTAAGGGAAGTATCATTGCAACAATGTTTTGTCGATTAGTTACCATTAGAGCACCTAAATGTTCTTTACCTACTGATCTCATCGTCATACCCATGATTGAATTTTATATAATCCTTGGTATGGATTGGCTTTCGGACCATGATGCAAAAATTTATTGTAAGAGGAAATAGGTTACAATTCTTGATGATGATGATGATGATAAGGAAAACCTTATCTTTAGAGCAGAATCGTCGCCACCTAATTCTTATCTGGATCCACCCCCAGTAGATCAACTAAATTCAATTATAGGGGAGGAAGAAAATGAAATACCCATGGGTGAGGAAAGGAATATTCAAATAGAGGATGTACCTATTGTGAGAGAATATGTTGATGTGTTTCCAGAAGATTTACCTGGACATCCTCCAGAACGAGAAGTTGAGTTTTCCATTGATTTAATTCCTGGATCAAGGTCCATATCGAAGACCCCTTATAGAATGGCCATTGTGGAATTATTTGAACTAAAAAAACAACTTGAGGAATTGAGTAATAAGGGATTTATTCGCCCTAGTGTTTCTCCATGGGGAGCCCCTGTCCATTTTGTTAAGAAGAAATATGGATCTATGAGGTTGTGTATAGACTATAGGGAGATCAATGCTATAACAATAAAGAACAAGTATCCCCTACCTCGCATTGATGATTTGTTTGACCAACTATATGAAGCTCAATACTTTTCAAATATTGACCTTCGATCTGGATACCATCAGTTGTGTGTGAAGAAGGAAGACGTTCTAAAGACAGCATTTCGAACAAGGTACGGGCATTACGAGTTTACAGTAATGCCTTTTGGATTGACTAATGCACCCTTTGTTTTCATGGATCTAATGAACAGAGTTTTCAAAGAATATTTTGATGAATTTTTGGTGGTATTTATTGATGATATCTTGGTATACTCTAAAAGCTATGAAGATCATGAAAATCACTTATGCATTATCCTGAAGACTCTGAGAAGACATGAATTATATGGGAAATTTAGCAAGTGTGAATTCTGGCTTCAAGAGATTTCTTTTCTTGGCCATATTGTCTATAAGGATGGAATTTCCATTTATCCTTCTAAGACCAAGGAAATCCAAGAATGGCCAGCACCGACAAGTATAACTGAGGTACACAGTTTTATTGGTTTAGCATGTTATTATCGACGTTTCGTCCAGAATTTTGCCAGATTGGCTAACCCATTGACAAAGCTCAAACGTAAAGGGATTAAATTTGTCTGGACAAAAGAGTGTGAAGAATGTTTTGAAGAACTTAATAGAAGATTAGTCAATGCCCCTGTATTGACTCTACCATCGGGGAATAATGGGTTTGTTATTTATAGTGATGCATCGAAGAAAGGACTTGGTTGTGTCCTTATGCAGAATGATAGGGTTATTGCCTATGCATCACGACAGCTAAAAATTCATGAGCAAAACTATCCTACTCATGATCTTGAGTTAGCAGTTGTGATCTTTACTTTGAAGATATGGAGATATTACCTATATGGTGAAAAATGTGAGATTTATACTGATCACAAGAGTTTGAAATATATTTTCTCACAAAAAGAACTCAACATGAGGTAAAGGCGATGGCTTGAACTACTTAAGGATTATGATTTCACGATACACTACCACCCGGGGAAGGCAAATAAGGTGGAAGATGCTTTGAGTTGAAAAGATCATGGAGTTTTGAACATGATGAGAGTGGAAAGGGATCCTATATTCATGGATCTAGTAAAGATGGATATGGGAATAACTATGGAAGGTGAAACATCAAAACTTTTTCAAATGATTTCCAAAACATCTTTACTAGAAGGGATAAAGAGTTCTCAGGCTGATGATGAAGAGTTTAAGAAGAAAATTAATGCTGTGAATGATGGTAGATTGAGTGAATTTGTGTGTGAAGATGGAATTTTAAAATTTCGGAGGAGGCTTTGTGTTCCCGATATGCCTGATTTAAAGAGGGAATTGTTGGATGATGCTCATAGTTCCAATTTCTCTATACACCCTGGGAGCACCAAAATGTATAGAGATTTAAAGGAACATTTTTGGTGGGACAACATGAAGAGGGAGATTGCTGATTTTGTGTCAAGATGTATAGTTTGTCAACAAGTGAAAGCTGGAAGGCAACAACCTGGTGGAGTATTGCAACCTCTTCCCATACCTGAGTGGAAATGGGATAATATTACGATTGACTTTGTCATGGGACTACCAAAGACTCCTACAAGGAATGATGCAATATGGGTCATTGTTGATCGTCTTACTAAGTCAGCACATTTTCTTGCTATATGGGAGGATCTACCACTTGAATGTCTAGCAAGACTATATATTAATGATGTTGTGAGACTTCATGGAGTACCCCTATCGATTGTTTCTGATCGTGATCCCCATTTTACTTCAAGATTTTGGAAAAGTCTTTAGAAGGCCTTGGATACTGAACTTCGTTTGAGCACTGCCTATCACCCTCAAACAGATGGACAATCAGAACGGACTATTCAAACCTTAGAAGACATGTTGAGATCATGCTCTCTTGACTTTCAGGGTATGTGGGATCAATATTTACCACTGGTGGAATTTTCTTATAACAATATCTTCCATTCAAGCATTCAGATGGAACCATATGAAGTGTTATACAGAAAGAGATGTCGTACACCAACCTGTTGGGATGACGTTGGTGAAAGAAAACTTGTGGGACCAGAACTGGTGGAAGAAACGATGGAAAAGGTAAAGGTAATCCAAAACCACATCAATGCAGCTCAAAGTAGGTAGAAGATCTATGCTGATAACCGAAGAAAGGATTTGGAATTTCAGGTGGGAGATCATGTTTTCCTAAAGGTATCTCCATAGAATGGAGTTATAAGATTTGGTAAAAAGGGTAAATTGAGTCCCAGGTACATCGGACCTTTTGAAATTCTAGATCGTATTGGGGATGTAGCTTACCGTTTGGCGATGCTGCCATGTCTCTCCAAAGTTCACGATGTGTTCCATGTATCATTGTTGAGAAAATACATGCCTGACCCAACGCATGTACTCACTTACGAGGAATTGGAACTGGAACCCGATCTATCTTATTGCGAAGAGCCCGTCAGGATCCTTGACACCTGAGAGAAAGTGCTCAGAAACCGAATGACTCGTCTGGTAAAAGTTCTATGGAGAAATCATAAGATGGAAGAGGCAACGTGGGAACCCGAAGAACTTATGTTGAAGAACCACCCGAGTCTTTTTATGCAGTAATACCCTAGAAATTGCGAGGACGCAATTATTAGAATGAGGGGAGAATGTAACACCCCAATCTTCCACGGTACGTTTCCCTTAGAATAATGCAATAGCGTGTGTTGTACGCAACCTCGAGTTCTAACACACACCATAACTAATTAAACTAGCCATTATGAATAGTAATACCTAATTTTTGAAATTATATAAATCTTATATTTCAAAATGGACTTCATTTTTGGATTCAGAATATTGAAATTAGCCTAGGGTGAAATTTTGTTAATTTTCGGATAACTTTTATATTTTGATGAATAGTGAAAATTACTAAATTTTAATTAAAAATAACTGTTTAAATCAAAATAATTAATATGGATAAATTATAAAATTGGGTGGTTTTAAAGTATATTTAGAATATATTCTTACCATTTAATTAATTTTTTGTCATTGGACATAATTTCACAATTATACCAGACATAAACAAGTGTCAATCTTTTGATAGTTATTATCTCTTAAGAACACGCTTTTTATTTTAACAACGGGAATTAATTTTAAATTAAGTTCTGCCACTTCTGTATTTCGAATTTGGAAAAATGGATTACATATTTGGAATCAGAATGTTCAAATTGTGTAAATAGGTATCTTTTATTTTTACACATTTTGAATAATTACTGCGGTAAATATTTTATTTACCATGGTTAAAGGGTAAATCCGGTAAATAAGGGTTAAAAAATAATATTATAATAATAAAAAATTACCCTAAAACGTGTCCTAACCTTATTGGTTGATACATTTCCGACCATGGGCATCTTTGGGTCGATTTTTGGGACCCCTTGGAGCCACTGGTATGTGGTAGGGACCCATTATATTAATAAAGATAAAATAAAAATAAAAATGGCATAAGCTTATATCTTTTAGAAGAACAATTTTTACATAGGGTTATACATGTTTGATTTTCGATTATAAATATTAATTATAAAGCTAAAACGATTTCCTACATAATTATATTTTATTTATAATTTTTAGACATCAAATAATTTAAATTATTAATGACAAAATAATGATGGAATGTTTACCTCATTAATAAATCATTTAAACAAATAAGATTATAATGATTAAAATATTATCTAAAAACTATCCAATTTCTATTGGTTCATGTTATTTAGAATATGTGTCCTCTTATCTTCGATCTCAATGATTTTTGGACCATTATAAACCGAATATCATTATATTATAAAGTAATACTTTCACTCTTTCCTAAAGAGCCCCTCCTCTCTCTTATAAAAGGAGACCACTTCTACTCATTCCTCACAACTCTAAAGCCTCTTAGCTCAACCTAACTCTTCCCAACTAATCTCCCCACATCCCTCTCCTCCTCCTTGAAGCTTCCCCTTAGGCCGAAAGCATTTCAAGAAGTCCTTTGGTTCCAACCAAAGTGAGTTACCTAAATTAAAGGTAACGGTTTCTCTTAAATTATTTTCATTTATTTTGCTTCTCCAACCCCCAAACTCTTTTTATTTCATTTCTTTTGTAACAAAACCAGTATCCTAAATATACTAGGATTTTTTTATAAGAAGGATTCGAACTTCACATACACACACCTCCATCTAATGGATGATGTACATAATGTTTCTGTGACTGGCAAACTAACGCCTCACGAAACGATGATTGTTCAAATACATCTTACCACCTCTCATGGTGGACATTATGATGGCACTATAATTAAATATGATATTAATGATATATATTTTATATATAATCTTCTGTAATTCCATTTTATTTCATACCATTATTTTTCATGTTGTATATACATACGATAATTTCATTTGAGGAAGTGCGGACTACCGCCCCCTTAAAATGATATGACTCGTTCATACCACACATGGAACGTATAAAGGATGGTGTTAAGGAAATTAATTAACATATATAAAATATTATATTATACTGGAATAGTAATATACCTATGTATCATTTGGATTCGATTCTTTTAAAATGAAAATTAAATGGAAGTAGCGTTCGTGCGTACGTACGGACTACCGTCTCCACGAACGTGATGAGATTTATTCTCCATCGTATCCATTCAAGTATAATTATCATTTGATGATTTAAAAATAATGTTTAAGGACTTGATATCATTCTGGATATGAATAAGATACATCCTATCCATGACAAACATGGCATACATAACAAAACATATAACAGAAAATGAGTAAGTTAACACCCAAAACAATGATAATACTAATATATTATTAATAAAGAAATGTTAAAAGATCATATATGACATCATATTGATGTATATGATTATTGTATAATTTAATAACAATGTTTTTACTATTATACAGGAGGTTGACATATCATCGACTAAGGGAAAGTTCAAGGTAAGGGTTTACTTCACAACCTCTTCATTATCCAAGGTTGTTTATACGTAATGATCTACTGGGATTTCATTATCATCCACGTCCATGTTTCTTCAAAATGTTTTTCAAAACATTTTTTACTATTTACAAGAATATGGGTTAAAGTCATTTATACACTTGTTTGACTTTTTATAAGAGGTTTACAGAAGAATCTTTCCGTCATTTTCCATACAAGGTTCTTTTTAACCTTTTCGATAGAATTAAGATAAGAATGTTTTTTTAACTCATACGGCGGACGCGGCTATTTATCACTATTATAAAATCGTAAAAGCTTACCTTACAATATTATAAGAATATTTTCAAAGTAAATTTATTATTTTATAATTATGGGACTTTTTAATGATTTCAAAAAAGAGATATTTCTCTCAAATAGCTTTGATTTCATCTATGTCAACATCCTTTGATGGATTTTAAGTTTAATTGAAGTTGATTTATGATACAAAACTTCCATTGAACATTTTGTGATATATTTGACTGTGGATGTGTTAGTTTTATACCATTAATAGTTTATGGAGAAATTGTTGACATTTCGTATGCTAGTTTTAATACGAACATTTATGTTATGTTTAAACCTATTCATATCAGGAATGTATTGAACATAATAAGTGACAGGTGGAGCTCGATATAGCTCCTCGATGCATCGGTAGGTATCATGAGACAACTAGACGTGGAATTGGCCGAGGCCCTTTACCAATTTGATTTATGGTTTTTGTTCGAGGCCTTAATCATTTTAGACGACTTGGCCGAGGCCTTGACAAAATGTTTCAGAATGTCCGGCATTATACATCCCCTCATTATGAAAGTGGTTATTGATATTTCATGTGATTATTCGACTAGTAGAATATCAATGTGAGTAAGTAAATGGAATTATTTGATTTTACTTTTGCCATATTATGCTGAAGTTCATGTGTAATAAGGATTTTGTTTTAGTTATACATTTCCTTAAATGCTTATGTTTTCTTATGAAAGTTTCTGTTATATTGTTATCCTTACGGAGCATTTGAGCTCACCCCTTTCAATGTTTTATTTTTCCTAGGATGTGAAGAAGTGTATTATAACTGACTTGTAGGAATAGTCAGTGGAGATATGAGTGTGGACTATGGAGACTAAATTGTTGTAGTTTTTTTTATGATGTAATGTAAGACATATGAATATATATCTATTGTTTCCAAGGCTACTAAACCAATCGGTCTTTAGAGGCCTGATCTTTCTTGTGATCATGCCAATGTAATGTAATTAATACACTGACTCTAGGTAACTGGGGTCGGGGCATTACAATATATGCTATCCTAGTTTCCTGATCATTTTACCTTGCATGATTATTAATGCTTGAGAAGAGTAGCATGAGGATGACCTGTTATGAGGTGGGTATGTTACATGATATTATACTTCGTGGAGGTATGTTCTTATATAAATTTTTCTTTTAATCCCTTAAATATTAATAATTAAATATTTATTCGGTGTATTGGGATATTTATTTGTGTTCTTGGGGTTTGATACATGAAAGAAAGGAAAATTGGGCCAATCTATGTAACCCGCACGGTAGGCGCATAGTTACTATAAACCATGCGAGGGGGAGGGAAAAACTATGTGACCTTCAATAGAGGCATATCACCCTAGTGGAATAATGATTTTTAGATGGTGTGAAATTCAATGGTAACCACGAGAATTTGACCACTATGAGACAGAGGTAGACATATGATTTTGGAAAACCGTGAGGCCAAACCATGTTCCCATTAAAAAGTAAAAATGTACATAATTGACCCCTCAACGTTTTAAGGTTCTCGCCTAATTTTTATTCCCTTTTCATATCCATTATCTCTATTAATAATCCAAGGATCTCAAATATTCTCATGGGTCATTCCCATGTGATTATAGGTTGTTTAGAGTGTTGTTGGATGTGGAACAAAGCTCTAGGTAATTCTGACACTCTTCTTACTTCAATGTTTTTTATTAGTTCTTCAAGAGTTGAACTTATTTTCCTAAATAAATAAAACCATATTTTTATTGTTGATATTAGGTTGGGGATTAAATTAGTTCATGAATCTGGATCCAAGGCTATGATTATGGATTCAGTTTTCTTTATAATTAAGGTTGATTGTCTATAAGTTATATCCCATATCATTGTCGTTGATTTGTTCCCTCATTGTTCATTGTTTTCTCCCCTCTTGTTTTGAATTTTATTCCTATAGTAAAATTTTGAAAAAATGATAGGATAAATAAAGATTTATACACCTCATTAACTCTGTGGAATGCATTGAGGATGAAATGGCTGATCTAGGGACACCCTTGGGGTGTTTCATAATTCCCAACGAAGGAAAATTGAAACGTAAAGCATGAACATGACTTGTGAGAATATTGATCCCATGATAAATAGGTTCATATGTTGGTTTGAATTAGAAAGCGAATATTTTTTTTATGTCTCGGCATAGGTAGTGGCATAAGGTACTATGTGTCTTACAAAAATATGGAAAGAATTAATAATCTAATTGTTCTAATTGACTTAATGAATGTAAATGTAAAAAAATTTGTTTGATGCATACAATACGATGAACCTCATTAATTTTAATATGTATTGAAATTTTTGAAAATAATTAATGTGATAAGGGAATGGAGTTGTTAATTATTCTAATGAGTTACAACATGATAAATGGTAGAGGTTTAAATGGCATATTCTAAGTAAATGAAATTTTTTTAATGGATTATGACTTGATATTGAGTTATATGTGATTGAAGGTGAATTTTGGAACTTATAAGAATTCATTATGATTGGTTTATGATATGGTATGTGTGGTAAATGGTTATTAAGCTTTTGAACATGGTTTTTTGGTGTGAGGTAAAATATTGAGGCTCCTCCACTAGGTTGGGATGGTCTGTGGCTCTAAACCCCAAACCTAGAATGCATGGGTTAGGAAGTTGGAATAATGCTCTAGGTACATAATGGTTACATTGGAAAAAACTACCTAGATAAATGATCCATATAAATTTGGATGTAAATTTCTAGTAATTGTTAATCTATAGTGAGATAAGGAATTCTTCGTATTCCCTTATGCAAGATAATTGACTAGATTGTGCTGTTGTGTAAATATTTTAAATGTCTAACCCACAAAACATGTTATGAGAATGAATTTAGAAATAAAGAATGTATAATGGAGACAATGGTAAATTAAGATGGAAATGTTTAAGGTGAACATTGTTATCTAATAGACCCCAATTTGTCTTTTGGTTTACTTGTCAATCATTTTGTACATGGATATTCTATTTGTTTAGACTTGATATTTTTTAGACACTTTTGTGGGTGGCTAACTGATTTTTACTCACACCCTACCTAGGACACCATTGGGTGCCCAAGGAGATTTCATGGATGTATTTCATGATGAAGGAGAGGGTCTTATTCCCCCCTGTATATCTAGATACAATAGTGGATGATGGTATAGGTTTTCTATTTTAGATGAGGGTGTAGTCTTCCTTAATGTGTAGGTGAAGGATTCTCAGTAGGGAGACACATAGACTAAAGTGATGCATGATCGCACTGTCTAGGGAGATACTCCAGAGGGAAGGTCGGAAGATTGTCTGAAAAGGATGTTGTTTCATTGGAAGCTATTTTTCATAGTGGAAATGCACAAGGGAGTTCTCCGTTAGATCCATTGCTCCCCCCTATTGGTACATCCAGGAGTTTTCTAAAATGTACCTAGTTTTGGGGGAACATTTTTTTGTGGCCTTGGATGAAGCAGGAAGTGGAGGAGTTTTTGGAATGGGTCCCAGTGTGTCAGTAAGTGAAGGCTAAGCACCATGTTATCACCAGCCTTTTATATCCCATAAATTATCCAAAGTGGAAGTGGGATGACATCTCGATGGATTTAGTTACAGGATTACCTGGGACTCAGGGAGGATATGGTGTTCTTTGGGTAATAGTGTATTGGTTGACGAAATCGTATCACTTTTTTGGGATCAAGGAGTTGACCATAGTGGAATCCGTAACATAGAGGTATAGGGATGAGGTAGTGAGGCTTCAAGGAGTGCCAAGATCAATTGTATCAGATCAGAATACACGATTTACATTGAGAGTGTAGAGGGGATTGCAGTATTCCTTTGGAATTCAGTTACTCCTCTGCACTGCATTCCACCCTCAGACAGAACGGAAGATAAAGAGGACCATCTAGAAATTAGAGTACATTCTTCAAGAATGTGTTTTGAACTTTTTTGGATCTTGGAGGTGACATGTTACCTTGGTAGAGTTTTCTTACAACAACATCAATCACACTTCCATTGGTATGGCTCTGTTCGAATCACAATATAGGAGGTCGTGTCGTTCACTATAGTATGAGAAAAAGGATAGGGTGGGATCTATTATTTTTATAGATGTTGTGTAGAGTATGATAGGGAAGGTGAAACTTGACTGTGGGAGGGTGAATGCAGCATAGAATTGACATAATCCATATTCCAATAAAAGGATGTGGCCTTTTGAGTTTGAGGTTATAGACCATTTATTATTGACTGTTTCCTCACAATGTGGGTAGAAGAGGTTTGGCAGAGGGATAAAAAAATCTCTCAAGTTCATCAGAACTTTTATGCTATTGGGATGAGTGAGTAAGGTAGAAGATCTGCTGGCATTGCCACTGCGGTTATAGATGATCAACTATGTCTTCCATGTCTCTCAACATCATTAGAATCTACTAGTGACTCCCATTCCATTGACTAGGGAGAGTTGGATATCATGAAAAATGTGACGTTCATTGATAGACCACCAAGAATCAAGGATTGTGAGTAGAAGGTGATTTGGGGATGGACCATTCCATTAGATCATGTGTTATGGAATCATGGTGGCCTCGAGGAGATTACATGGGGGAGGGAGTCATAGTTTCATCGCATTACCAAGAGATTTTCTGAGTTTTTACCCAGTTTTTTTCTTTGTTCTCTACTTTTGATGTAATTCTTGACCTTGTTCATTATCAGATGAGTTTTTTTTGTGGTCTCCGAATGTGTGTGGAAAAAATATCCACATGATTAGAGTGAAGGACTTAGTCCCTAATCTAGATGCATAAATTTGGATGTGATTAAACTAGTGCGGGAGAGTTAGTACCACACAATGGAGATAGTATCTTGACATGGGGGAAGGAGATCCCAAATCCTTGTTCCAAAAATGTGTGAACTTTGGTGTTTACATGGTTGTTTATGGTAACGAGGTCCTTCATGTTTGAATTTTTTTCAGTATGTAGATATCGAGGAGCTGTTCTTGAATTTCATTGTTTTCCCTCCATTTTTTGAGCAAGGCATGGTGGTTTGTCCCTAAGAGGTATCTTACAGGGTGGTTGTTCGAACCTATCTTAATATGGATTAGTTTTTAATTATCGATTATGATAATAGATGAGAGGTATCAGATGTAGTGACCTAGATTTCCCTAGGCCTTTACATTGTGAAAATCAAGTGTTATGGTTTCTTGGGTGGCAAAAGTAGCTTGTTTCAAGAGTTTTCCATATTTCTAGAAGGTGAATCAGGTTGATAGTATCATCATGTCAGTTCATCAGTGATTCAACATCATCAACATCATTGATTCAGGGTGTGACAATTTGTGAATTAGGGGCATCGACATCAGTGAGTGAGGGGTGTTGGAATCAGAGTGTCAGGGGCATCAGTGTCGGCGAGTCAGGGCATCAGTGGCTGGGCATCTGTGCCCAGGTATCTGTGTCAGGGCATCATCTCTAGGGCATCGAAGATCTAGGATGATATTAATTCAGGGTGTTAGTGAGTTTTTGTGTTAGTATCTCTGTGACGGTGACTCGACATTGGTAGTTTGCATCCTTATCTCACCCATTGGTTGCTCAATGTTAGTGGCTCACCCATCGATGACTCATTTCTAGTTTTTCTAGTTTCATCCCTCTTATATATTATTTTATAAAAACCATGTTTAAATCTAGTTTTGGTAATTTTTAAGAATATTTAAATGGATATTAATTATATCTTAAAAAATCTAACATTCCTATGGATTTGAGATACTCAAGTTGTGGGATCTTGAACATGATCCAATGATAATGTATTTTAAAAACATTTTTACATTAATATAGGATTTGGCTCTATAATGTTAGGATCTTACATTCTTAGTTTTTTTCGTTTTCTATTCGTGTGCATAGAGGCTTCTAGAGCCATCTATTACACAATTTTCTTGAAGTTTCCTACTGTGTGATCCCCTGTTCTTAAGGAAAGGAGCAATTTTTGTCACATATTGTTCATTTAAGGATATATTCTACCTCTCTATAATTGTGAATTATGTGGGGTGGGTTTTATAATGATTCCATGTGAATAAAAGGTGAATAAGGTTTAAGGGAATTCGATGAAAAGATTACAAGAGTCAATAAAATAAATGGGATGTGAGTGGTTTGATATTGAATGGCTGCATTATTTGATTATTTTGTATTTTATTGTGGATCTATGCCTTATGAAAATCATTTCCATTGGTTGTATTTTATCTTGAACTATTGGTTTTTTGTTTTCTTTTTTATCAATTTTGATAATTGATCGTAATATGAAATCTAGTTAATCGTGTATTCTTGGATAATTAAATGTATTCCCTGGGATCAAACCTGTTTTGTGATCACCATGGTTATTTAAAGTGGATCTAAAGAACCCATGTTGGATAAATTAGAATACCCTTTAAATGATGGTGTGATTGTGTGCTGTGTGTTTTATGGGGTTCTATACCTGAGTAGGTTTTGGGTACAGGAGTGGAAAAGGGAGATGTTCTGTGAGAAGGGTGTGGTATGTGTGTGTAGTGTAAAGGTGGGTTAATGGTTGTTATTATGTAAATTGTGTGTGGGGACTTACAGCTAGTTTTTTGGAATATCATGTTGAGAGACAATTTATTGTGTAATTGATGTACTTTTAGGTAGTGTTTCTACCTTTGAAGGTTTTGTGGCCATGGAGAAATGTCGGGTAGTGGGACTACAATGTGGTTATGGGATTGTTAGGTTGTGGGGCTGCATCTGGGGGTTGTTTGGGAAGAGGGGTTGTAGCTTTGGGTTTATGGTCATGATTATGTTATATAAATTTTAAGAATGACATATGATAGTTTTTTTATGGGTTTCTTGGGAGAAGTTGTGTGTGAAGTGGAATTTCAGGTTGGTTGTTCTCTATTGTTTCTATGAATGGGTGTTAAAATGAAAATTCATTATTATTGTATATTCCTCAGGTAGTGTGGAAAATTAGATAACGTTAACCCCTTAATTAACAAATGGTATGTGTTTGAATGAAAAAGAGGTAGAGTTTACTCAATAGCAGTGAATTTTGTGTGGTTGTGCATATTGTGGTAGTATAAAATGTAGTTCTATTTGTGTTGGTTTCTTGTTTTGAAACCCGTAGGTTTGGATGAGTGTTTGTCTACTAATTGTTATAAATTGTAGTTCCTTGTGATTTCTATATGCACTCCACCCTTTTTTAGAAACATTAGATGAACAACCCCATTTGATGGGGGAGGGTGTATTTCCCAACATCTTTGTGGGAGGATGGATGGTTACTTACTAACTGTCATACTCACACCCTCATTCGGGTTCATATAGCTCGATAATATCTAGTATAGATGTAATGTCTTGAATCTTACAAAATTCCTATATAATGAGTGTGGGTTTGTGATGTATGAGTGTAATATTTTTATATCAGCCGGGTTTATTTCATATGTTTCTTAGGGATGAGTCACAAGTGTCTTCGGGAGAGAGATGTGGTTTTTGTGGCCCACCTGTCTGTGGGTAGGTTTTGTGTGTGGTTTAAGGCCTATATGTGTATGGGTAGGTTGTGGTAGTGGGATGGAGTTTTGGAAGAGTGGTAGGGTCAAGACGTTTGCTATTAAGAAAGAGAACATAACTAGTGGGAATGTGGTTTGGGGTACCCAAATGTCAATGTTCGTATACTATCACATTAGATGAATTGCATTATTTGGTGAGTGTTTCATAGTGAGGTTGGGCTGTATAGTATTCCTTAGTAGGTTCTTCAAAGTTCTATTATTTTCTAACAGGGGAATCAGTATGTTCCCCCACTTATTCATGGGTGGATTTAGTATTCTTACTTGGTATACTTGTATAATCACCTTGTCTCTGAAACAATTTTTACGTTTCTAAGAGAACATTGCGGACCATGATGGACTTTACTTGCTCAAGCATCAGGATAGTTGTTGTGTTTATTCTTAGTTTTATTCATATGTTACTTGTTTTAGTTCCTTGGAATTACTTTTTTAGTAGTTTACATTTAAATAATGAATGCATTGGATTTTGGTTTCCCATATATAAATGTTTGGAGTTGATATGGATTTTACCATCTTACCTCTAGATCCTTTTTTATTAAAAAGGGTAATGTCTTACATTTTTTATGTGATTCTATACACTTTGTTCTAGTTACCACTATGCGGCCTAATAAAGGCTTGACTTCGGGGTCATTATCTCTCCTTCATCTTGAAGAAGTAAGGGTGTCTCACTTTGCTACTCCTTCCCTCATCTTGAGGAAGGAGCGTCATGACAATAAATACACAAATTCAAACATGATTCAAAAAATTAAATAAATGGAATAATTTATATAATTGTTTAAATAAAATAATAATATATCATATTTACATTAATTATATGTTCATCGATTAATTTATGTATATAAATAAACTGTTAAATAATTTTATTGATTAATATGAATTTGATAATTATATTTACGTATTATTATGAAAAATAGATTGAAAATAGTTTTCTGTTTAAATATGCATAAATCATATTTATATATTAAATTTACATATAGAAGCATGTTATAATAAAAATATAATATAAACTATATAATTTTGTATATATAAATTAAATTATTCATTGCACTAATTATCAATTCTTAAATATTGTAATCTTATATGTGGAGATGATATTATGGCTATGGAAATCATTGAAAAATTGTATCTATTATAAAAGTTAAACAATCATTGAAAAGGGTATCCATTTACTATTATTTTTTATCAGTGACAAATGATACCTTCATTAGTTTTTTTAGCTAGTTCTTATAAAATTCTCCCTTGTATTAGTGAATTTTCTTTTTCACCAATAATAGTCATTACTAAATATTGTTCAATATGTAATAGGGAGATATGTGTACCTAATAATAAAATTAAAATGAAAATAAAATATTCACTACTAGCATTTTAAGTATTCACATGGGGTAAAATTTGAGCGATAACCAAATGTGTGTCAGTGTAGATTAAAATAATTCAAATTTTTTTCCCCAGCATGACCTCCTCCCACATTATCTATCACATACATCCTGACAATATCTCTAATGGAACCCTCTACACTACTACACGATGGATTTTCTTGAACCTCAGTCACTCATATAGTTGATGACCTTCCTTCCCTACTAGAAATTCATTTCTTTTGGTGAGCGTAAAACCATACCCATACAAGGTGTCAAGCTCTTTTAAATAATGTATCATTTCATCCTTAACATTGATTTGTCAAGCCACCCAGCCAATGCTCCCTCAAAATATATTTCTTGAAACGAAACCTCATCTTAATTATTTGGGTTGGTTGAATAATTTATTTGTAATTTTGTTTTGTTTGATTTATTCGGATTAAGTGTCTATACTATGTTTCCAATTGATACCCCCGGAATTCAATCCCCAAATTCAAAGGAAATACTTTATTTTACGTTTTTAATAATATTTTCACAGTTTGTGACACATGTTCTTGGTATAATTTTTTAACTATTGAAAAAGATACATTTATTTGAATTATTATTTTTTTAATTTTTTAATGTAATTGTATTTCCATTTAAACGTTCATATTATTTTGAATAATATATTGTATATGTGTGAGTGCATGTAATAATATATTTAAAAATAAAAAAAACCTTTTTTTTAATATGTATAGGATTTATTTGAATATTATTATTATTTAAATATCGTATATCCAAAATATATATATATATATTTATTAACATTATTTTTTTCATTTTCATTAATTCTATTTAAATCCTAAAAACATGTATATAATAATTTTATAAACACGTTTACGTGTCTGTGTGTATATATAATAAATAATATGAATTATTGAGTTTTCAAATTATATAAACATTTATACCTAGTTTATATATATCGTATCTATGTTTATTTTGAATACACATTTAATCACATTTTTTTATAATATAAAACAATAAATTTAATATGGTACGTGTTTTATTATTTATATAAGAGTTTTTTTCTATTTTTGATAACAATTATCTATATTAATAAATTTATCTACAAATATTTGACCATTCAAATAATAAATATTTCTTAAAGTCAATTTCATTACATTTTTTAGAAATATTTCATGAATATTGAGGTAAATGCTTTATATATCTTAATTGTTATTCCTATATAGATATATATATGAATAACAGATGGAATGATCTACAAAATATATTTTCCATTGGTTATTTTTATGGGATTAATAAATATATTGATTCCACATGTGGATATCTAAGATACATGATTAGTTGTGCATCTAGAAAATTATTAAATTGATATCTCTTAAAACAATATAATGTTTTGGAAATTCATATATGATTTGGTTTTTGAAAAACTATAAGACAAGGTCATGAAAAGGGGAAGAGTTGGATCTCTAACACTGGTCATATTTTACTAAAAAAGATGTTGAATTGATAATAGTTGATCTGATATATATATGTCATAATGACACGATACATTAAATTGACCACGATAAGAGTAACTCCCGTAAGGATGATGTTGGAGGGTTTAATCCACATTCTATTACATGTGGAGAAGTATTATGATTATTTGAAATGTGTGTATTGAAATATATTATAGTTTCACTAGATTCTATAAATTGTTTTTATTGAATTATTACCATGGGAGATCATAAATACATTGATATAATCCTCATTAAATTTTTTTAATATTACAAAAGGCACTCCTGGTTGGAGTGAATATTATATATTCATAATACCGAGCCCAATATTAGGAGAAAAACTATGTTGCACATATGATACCATTGATGTGTGCTACAACAATTTTATTTCATTTTCAAAATTGAATTAATAGTTGAATTATTATACTTTTTTTACACATTTTGGTGGAAGGAAAATTAGATAAATCAAGATCATCTGATTATCCCATAGATCGATTTATCCTTTGGAAATAGGTCATTGAAATATTGATTTGTTACTTCATACTATAACTAAGGATTAACAGATTCTTCAATTTAGAAAAAATTTATAAAACATTGATGTTAACTTTAGTGAGAAACATAAAGGATGAAAAATTAACTCACCAAAAAGATATTTCATCATAAAAGGCCATAAATGAAATATCATCACAATTTTCCGAGGGTAGTTATAATTTTGTACTAGTTATGGAAACAAATTATAAGGACCCACCCTTAAATAATTACATAATATTGAATTAAATAAATAATTCACATTGAGGATCATTTCAGGTTTAGAAATTAGAGAATTAGGACATAACTATTACATCCCAAAAGATTATAAAGTAGACACTTCTATACAATTCAATTTTTTTTAAAAAAACATGAACTCGTAAAAAAAGAGTCATGTCTAGTTCCATGTTTTAGATCGCATGACTTTTTATTGATCCCATATTTGACCCTATTAATCTTTATATCATGTGGAAACAATTTAAAACATGGCGTGAGGATAAAAATCTCAGTAAGGTTTATAATACAAATAACGAAAACATTTTCTCATAAATACCTACAAAACATGAAGTCTTTTACTTACATCGTTAAATCATTAGATTTATGAAAGACACATAGAAATCATAAATCATAAAGGTAACTTGTGGCATCTATATCATACATACATTATAGCTATCACAGATACATGGGGAGTTACTTTGGAATACCCATCACAGTACATTCCCTAAATCTCTTAGGAGAAAAATTCATGTTTACCTCTGTCACATTACCCAATTCATTGGTGAGCTATCTTTGGTTCACTCTCCCTATGTTTATCACGGAACCACCCGTATACGTAAATATTTCCCAAGAACTATAACATGATCATAACACATAACATAAGTATAAAAAAAATATAACATTTCCACATTGCAATAATAAAATATAATTTTAAGATATTGAAATAATAAATCCATTCTCAAAATAATTTTCAACACCAAAATACGTAAAAAGAGTATATGGTATTTATTTTAAATTTTAAAAAAACATTACGGCTTTTTAAGAAAGCCAAAGATAAAATAATACTCGCGGTGGTGGAAATGTCATTGTCACCGCTTACATAAAAAATATTCGTTTTTTTCATTTTGTAAAATGATTCGTAGAAACATATTCCCTTCGAAAGGTCAAGAGTGCTTATACAACGTTTAAAATAAAGGTGTGTATTAAAACTAAATATTCCACAATGAAAGAAGATTGAGACAAAGTCCCTTACCTCGTGTCCAACATGACTCGTTCGTTATTTAATATCCTGAATAATAAACTAAAGTTAATTTCAACATTCTTAAGTACCTATTTTAAGTTTATTATTCCTTTTATATCTATTATTATTATGTTATACACATTATGTAATCATTTACGTTAATAATGTCCATTTTGACGATATTTGGTACTTGAGTCAAAAATGGACTGCTTATAATTACATGTTGTCCATGTGGTCAACAACACATTATATACAAATAGGTATTTAGGATTTAGATATCATATATATCAAATATATCAAGTATATACATGTATTTATAATAGTTCATAACATTTGGAAGTATGAAATGAAATGCACCATTCATGGAGACGGTAAGCCGTACGTATGCATGAACGCTACTTTCATTTCTATTTATTATTTTAATGGAATTAAAACATAATGATACATATGTATATTATAATTCCAGTATAATATCATATATAATATCATTAACTCTATCCTTTATACATCACACATAGGGAATTAACAAATCACATCACTTTGAGGGGGCGGTAGTCCACACTACCTCTAATAACATTATCGTATTTACCCACGATGGAAACCAAAAAGGCTTGATATAATTGGAAAGTACAGAAGCATAAAGAAATCATAAACATAATATATATCATACATAAATACAGTTCCATCATAATGGACACCATGACAGGTGGTAAGATGTAATTTAAAAATCATCGTTTCATGAGGCGTTGGTTTTCCATCCACAGAAACATTATGTTCCTCATCCATTATATGGAGGTGTGTGTATGTTTAGTTAGAAAACTTCTCATAACAACAGCATAGTATATTGAGGATACTGGTGTTATTACAAATGAATGGAAATAAAAAGAGTTTAGGGGTTGGAGAAGTAAAATAAAAGAAAACAATTTTAGAGAAACTGTTAGATTTAATTTGGGTAACTCCCTTTGGTTTGAACCAAAGAACTTCTTGAAGTGCCTTCTGCCTATGGTTAGGCTTCCAGGAGGAGTAGAGGGAATTATGAAGCTTAATTGGGCAGAGTTAGGATGATCCAAAAGGCTTGAGAGGTGTGAGGAATTGGTTAGATGTGGTCATTTTTTATAAGGGAGAGGAGGGGCTCTTTTGGAAAGTGTGAAAATATTATTTTATAATATAATGATATTCGGTTTCTAATGGTCCAAAAATCATTCAGGTCGAAGATACGATGATTCATATTCGAAATAAAATCATCCAATCAGAATTGTACATGTTTTGGATAATATTGTTATCATTATAATCTTATTTATTTAAATCATTTAATAAAGAGGTAAATATTGTATCATTATTGTGTCATAAGTAATTTAATTTATTGGATGTCCAAAATTTATAAAAAACATACCATGATGTAGAAAATTATTTTATCTTTATAGTTAATATTTATAGTAGAAATTATGACTTCTATAACAATATAACAAATTACTTACTAAAATATTTTTGTTAATGTCATTTTTGTCGTCACATTAAATTAATAAATCTAAATTGTCATTTTCACTCCCAAGTGGATCAAAGGGGTCCCAAAATTGACTCAAAGATGACCATGGTAGTAAATTACTCAACCAATAATGTTTTTACAAGTGTTAAGATAATTTACAATTATTATAATATTATTTTAACCTTGAATTACCCTATTTACCTTTAACAGTGGTAAATAAAAGTCAAAAGTTACTATTCACCAAAAAATATTTTCATCATATTGAATCACGTTTTACTTACTAATAACAACCATTTATGTCGGATTTTTAAAATTCCATTCATAAAAGTTGTAAAATTTCATTTAAATGAAAAAGTCAGTTTTTTAACTACCATTATGTGGTTTCAACATTCATCAAAAATTGATGTTTTTCAGAAAAATAACAAAAATTCAGCCTAAGATATATTTGATATTCTGAATTCAAAAATGATGTTCATTTTTACAGATTCAAAAAATTGAAGTGGCATTAATCAATTTTAAAATTAATTTCTATTATCAAAACAAATAGAGTGTTTTTAAGAAACAATAACTATCAAAAGATTGATAATTGTTTATGTCCAATTTCAATGTGAAATTAATTCCAATGACCAAAATTGTATTAAATGGTAAAATAATATTCTAATTAAACATTAAAAACAATTAAAGAGACAATATATCCATATAAATAAATTATATTAAATCATAGTTTTGAATTGAAATACAATATTTTCACTATTCATTAAAAAAATTAACTTTATCAGAAATATTCCAAAAAATTTACATAAAGTAAATTTTGATGTCCCCATTGAAATAAGGATTTTATTTGGTCATATATAATGTATTAAAGTGTCTAAAAGTAGATTTAAAAATGGTCCACCATTAAAAGGTGGTAAATCGGCCTTTTAATGTAAATTATGCTTAAAATTAGATTTATTGACATTTTATGCCTCTAACTTTTATTGGATAAATATAAATTCATGTAAAATCACATTCTAGTTAGTTTTTTTATTCCTTAAAATACAATTTCTAAGAGTTAACAGAAATTTATAATAGTAATATTATATTATTTGTGTGCAACGTATGATTCCAAAGAAACATGTTGTTGCGTATCGGGTACGCTATCGAAAATAGAAACCCTTTTAAACTAAAATCAATATTTAATTCATAGATATTAATAAATATGAAAATCACTTATTCTTCATATACTAGGGATATTACATCCTTCCCCCCTTTTGGAAATTTCATCCCCTCAATTTTTATTCACTTATCAAAATAAGTGTGGGTATTTATCCCTCATAGTATTTTCAGACTCCCACTTTGCATCTTCAAACCTATGGTTTTTCCAAAAAACCTTTACTTGGTGAGTTACCTTATTACGCAACACTTTCTCTCTATGGTCAAGAATCTGGACTATTTGTTCTTCATAAGAGATATTCTCTTCCAACTGAACTAACTCTGGGCTCAAAACATGAGAGGGTTCTGGCATATACATTCTCAACATTGAAACATGAAAAACATTGTGTACCTAGGATAAACTTGGAGGTAAAGACTCTTTGTATGCAACTGATCCAACATTCTAAAAAATTTCATAAGGTCTAATAAACCTTGGACTCAACTTTTCCTTCTTACCAAAACACATCACACATTTCTGAGGAGAAACATTGTGAAAGTCTTGATAACCTACCTTAGAAGAAAGATCCTTCCTCCGGTTATCTGCATAACTTTTCTGTCTACTCTAAGATGTTATCATGTGCTTGGGAATCATCTAAACTTTCTCTTCCATCTCTTCTACCAATTCTGGTCCCATCAACTTCCTTTCACCTACTTCATCCCAAAAAAGCTAGAGTTTGGAAATGCTTTCCATATAATGCCTCAGCTGGAGCCATCTGTATACTGGAATGAAAACTGTTATTATATAAAAATTCAACCAAAGAAAGATGTTGGTCCCAACTTCCCTTGTAGTCCATTGAGCAAGCACGTAACATATAGTCCAAGGTCTGAATTGTTCTTTCTAATTGCCCATATTATTGAGCATGAAAATTTGTACTAAAATGTAATTTAGTACCCAATGATTTCTGAAGTCCATTCAAAAAGATAGAAGTAAACCAGGGACCATGATCAGATACAATGGAGATGGAAACTCCATGCAACCAGACTATCTCTTAATCATACAACCAAGAAATTTGATCTAGAGGAAAAGTATCTCGAATAGGAAGGAAATGAGAAGATTTAGTGAATTGATCAACTATAACCCAGATTTTATTATTACCTCGAGATATATTTGGTAATCCCACAATAAAATCCATGGATATATTTTTCCATTTCAAAATTGGCACTGGTAGAGGATGAAGCATTCATTTAGGTAACTATCAATCTTCTGTAACATTTTTACAAGTCAAACACTTCATAGTAAAATCAGTAATATCACTTTTCATTCCATCCCACCAGTAATACTCCAGAAAATCATTGAACATCTTACTACTGTCAGGATGAACTGAAAATGGGGAACTATGAGCTTCACATAACAACTCATTCTTCAACTGTGAATCACAGGGCACACATAATATCTTTCCAAATCTCAAAACACAATCATTATCAATGTTAAAATATGGCAAATTTCCCTTCTGAACAAACTCTACCTTTTTCTGCAACTCACTATCTTCTTTCTGCACTTGCGTTATTTTGTCTGATAGAGATGATCTCACTGACACCTGAATCAAAAAAGATGAATTCCCTACACCAACAACTTCTATGCCAAATTTCATCAAATTTAAAACCAAAGGATCATGTTCTAAATGTAATATGTCTTATGAAGCATCACTTTTTCGACTCAAAGCATCAGCCACTTTATTTGCTTTTCCCGAATGGTAATGGATTGTGCAATCATAATCCTTGATTAATTCCAACCATCTCCTCTGTCTCATGTTCAATTCTTTCTGAGTGAATATATAATTCAATATTTTGTGATCAGTATATATTTCACATTTTACTCAATACAAATGATGCCTCCAAATTTTTAAAGCAAAAACAACAGTAGATAATTCCAAATCATCTATAGGGTAATTTAACTCATCTGGTTTCAACTGATGTGAAGCATAAGCAATTACCTGATCATTCTGCATTAGGACACAACCTAGTACATTCAAGGAAGCATCACTATAGATAACAAACTCACCATTTCTGCAAGGAAGTGCCAAAACTGGAGCATTCACCAATTTTCATTTCAATTCCGGAAAACAATCATCACATTCTTTTGTCTAGATGAACTTAACACCTTTTCAAGTTAAATTAGTCATTGGACTAGATAACCATGAAAACTTTTCAACAAACCTCTGGTAATAACCTGCCAAACCAAGAAAACTACGGATCTTGGTTATATTTGGGGGACATGCCATTCTTCAACAACTTTTCTTTTAGCAGAATAACAGTTATGCCATTTTATTGAAATAATGTGACCAAGGAAAGAAATTTTTTATAACCAAAACTCACACTTGTGGAATTTCCCAAAAAAAATCTTTTCTTATCGGGTTTAGAAGACAACCCTTAAATGAATTTCATGCTCTACTTTACTTTTAGAATAAACCAAATTATCATCAATGAACACAACCACAAACTTATCCAAGAACTCCCAGAAAATTCTATTCATAAGATCCATGAATACAGCAGGTGCATTGGTTAACCCAAATGGCATAACTACAAATTCATAATGGCCATATATAGTACAAAACGGAGTCTTTGAAACGTCTTCTTCCTTTACTTTCAACTGATGGTACCCCGAACTCAAATAAATCTTCAAATAATACTGAGCTCCCTGGAGCTGATCAAACAAATCATCAATATGAGGCAAAGGATACTTATTCATAACAGTGATGTTATTCAACGCTCTATAATCAATGCAAAGTCTCGTTGAACCATCTTTATTTTTAACAAACAAGATAGGAGAACCCCATGGTGATGTGCTAGGTTGAATGAAACCTTTATCTAATAATTGCTACATTTTCTTCATTAACTCTAAATGTTCAATTTGAGTCATTTGATAAGGGGGTTTTGAAATTGGCTTTGCATCCGGAACTAATCCAACAATGAATTCAACTTCCCGATCAGGTATAATACCAGGTAACTCATCAGGAATAACATCAAGGTACTCATTTACCACATGAGCATCATTAATTTGAATAGTTCTTTTGATTTCAATAATATGTGCAAGGTAACATTCATTTCCATCTTTTACTAGTTTCTCTACTTCCTTATATGTTATCATTAGCAAGGGTTCAGTTTTGTATTCAAACTGAAAATCATTCTAAAAAAGAAACCTCTTTAGCTCAGCAGTCAATATTAGCATGATAAACAGAAATCCAATCCATGCCCAATATAACATCAATCTCTACTAGTGGTAAAACAATAAGGTTTGCAGGTAGATTCTTTCTACACATAAGGACAGGAATGTTCTTATGTTTTCTTTTTGTCTCAACAATTCTTCCATGTTTTTCTACCATAAGTTCAGTATTCATATCATGATATGGAATTCCCAATTTAATGGAAAACTTCTCAGAAATGAATGAGTGTGTAGACCCTGAATCAAACAACACATTGGAATAATCAGAACAAACAAATAGTATACCTGATACAACTTCATTTGATGCCCCAACATCTGTTGAAGTAGTTTCAAAGGATTTCACCACCCCTTTATGCTTGTAGTCTGGATGCTTTCCTTCAGTTGAGTTCTTTGTTGGACACTCATTTGCATAATGACCCATTTCATTACACTTAAAACATCGTACTGATTGTAAATCAGATTTTGTCTTACTATTACCCTGATATTTTTCAGTGAAATTAAGAGCCTTATGTCCCAATTTAGCACATCGGTAGCACATACTAGAATTCATAATACATTCCCCAGCATGCTTTTTACAATAATTTTCACAAACTTTAAATTTATGTTTCTTACTATAAGACTTTTTTGAAGAGTTCTTTCCTTTCGCCTTCTACCTTGATCTCTTATTTTGTTGTTTTTAAAAGAATACATGATCATTAGAAAACACCATTTCTGCATTCTCCACACAACGAACAAGTTATTCATAACTTTTGAACTCATGATAAGCTAAAGCCCTTCGATACTTTGGCATTAATTTTGAGAAAAAACGGTTGATTTTACTATCAAGATCTCGTATGAAATTTGGAGCATACCTTGCCAGTCGTGTGAATTTTTCATTATCCACAGCCACCGAGTCATCCTCCTACCTCAATTCCAAGAATTTTTTTCCATTCTAAGATGAAAAACCTTAAGAAAATATGTCTCAAGAAACATAGTTTTGAATTCATCCCGATCAAGAGCATCAATCTCCTCACTATCCCTGATATTTTTCACCATCAACCACCACTGATCAGCTTCACCTTTAAAACAGTAAATAGCGAGACTTAAATTTTGATTTTATGAACAACCCATGACATTGAAAATCATTTCTAGTGCTTTAATCCACCATTAAGCTAGCACCAGATCAGATGATCCTCTGAATGATTTTAACACCCCACGATTTCATAGTGTGTTACTTCTTCAAAATAAATCAATAACTTTCACTACATGCAACACCAAGTTCAAGAGCACCATGACTTACCAAACAAGCCGTTCAAAAGAGGTTATGAATAGTATTAACTGAATTTTGAACATTATATAATCCTTATAATTTTATAATACATATTATGAGAAATAATTCATTTTTTTTTCAGATAAAAGATTTATTTTTCAAAGAATGCACTTTTACCGACTTTTAAAGGTGACCCCTTTTTAAATCTAATATTTTAATCTTTTATATGTTCAATTTGACTAAATAAATTAATAGGGGCATCAAAACATTACAATATAACACTCCAAGCTTCTACAGTACGTTTCCCTTAGAATAATGCAATAGCGTGTGTTGTACGCAACCTCGAGTCCTAACACACCATAACTAATCAAACTAGCCGTTATGAAGAGTAATAACTAATTTTTAAAATTTTATAAATTTCATTTATCAAAATGAACATCATATTTGGATTCGTAATATCAAATTTAGCCTAAGGTGAAATTTTGGTATTTTTTGGATAACTTTTATATTTTAATGAGTAGTTAAAATCACTAAATTTTAATTAAAAACAACTTTTTTAATCAAAATAATTAATAGTGATAAATTTTGAAATTGAGTGATTTTGAAGTATATTTAGAATATATTTTTACCATTAAATACAATTTTGGTCATTGGACATAATTTCACAATTAAACCGGACATAAACAAGTGTCCATCTTTTGATAGTTATTGTATCCTAAAAACACGCTTTCAGTTTTTACAACGGGAATTAATTTTAAATTAATTTCTCCCACTTCTATGTTTTGAATTTGGAAAAATGGATTCCATATTTAGAATTAGTATTTTTTCAAATTGTGTAAATAGGTAAATTTTATTTTTACACATTTTGAATAATTACTTCGGTAAATATTTTATTTACAATGGTTAAGGGTAAATCCGGTAAATAAGGGTAGAAAAATAATATTATAATAATATTAATTTACCCTAAAACGTGTTATAACCTTATTGGTGGACACATACCCGACCAATGGCATCCTTGGGTCGATTTTGGGTCCCCATGGAGCCGCTTGTAATTGGTAGGGACACATTATATTAATAATGTTAAAATAAATACAAAAATGACATAAGCTTATATCTTTTAGAAGAAATTTTTTTACATAGAGCTATACATGTTGGATTTTAGATTATAAATATTCATTAGAAATCTAAAAATATATCCTATATAATGATATTTTATTTATAATTTTTAGACATCAAATAATTTTAATTATTAATGACACAATAATGATGCAATGTTTACCTCATTAATAAATCATTTAAATAAATAAGATTATAATGATTAAAATATTATATAAAACCTGTCCAATTCGAATTGGTTGATTTTATTTCGAATATGAGTCATCTTATCTTTGACCTCAAGGATTTTTGGACCATTATAAACCTAATATCATTATATTATAAAGTAATACTTTCACTCTTTCCTAAAGAGCCCCTCCTCTCCCTTATAAAAGAAGACCACTTCTACTCATTTCCTCACACCTCTAAATCCACTTGGCTCGTCCCAACTCTGCCCAAATAAGCTCCCTACATCCCTCTCCTCCCCCTAGAAGCCTTACCTTAGGCAGAAGACACTTCAAGAAGCCCTTTGGTTCAAACCAAAGAAAGTTACCCAAATTAAAGGTAATGGTTTCTCTTAAGTTGTTTTCTTTTATTTTTCTTCTCCAACCCCTAAACTATTTTTTAATTTCTTTTGTAAAAACACCAGTATCGTCAATATACTAGGATGTTTTTATAAGAAGGATCCGAACTACACTTACACACACCTCCATCTAATGGATGAAGAACATAATATTTCTGTGATGGCAAACGAACGCCTCACGAAACGATGATTGTTCAATTACATCTTACCACCTCTCATGGTGGCCATTATGATGGAACTGTAATTAAATATGATATTAATGATATATATTTTATATATAAGCTTCTGTAATTCCATTTTATATCATACCATTATTCGTTTCATGTTGTATATACATACGATAATTTCATATTAGGAAGTGCGGACTACCGCCCCCTAAAAATGATATGACTCCTTCATACCATACATGGAACGTATAAAGGATGGTGTTAATGAACTTAAGTAACATATATAAAATATTATATTATACTGGAATTATAATATACCTATGTATAATTTTGTTTTAATTCCATTAAAGTAAGAAATAGAAATGAAAGTGGCGTTCATGCGTACGTATGGCTTACCGTCTCCATGAACGGTGCATTTCATTTCATACCTCTAAATGTTATGTACTATTATAAATACATGTATATACTGGATATAAATGATATATATGATATATATTATATATATTATATATAAATCATGAATACCATTCTGGATATAATGAACTATTGACCACATGGACAACGTGTAATTATAAGAAGTCCATTTTAACTCATGTACCAAATATCGACAAAATAAATGTTATTAACTTAAATGTTTACATAATGGTTATAACATTGTAATAATTGATATAAAATTATTAATAAACTTGAAAAAGGTACTTAAAAAAGTAAAAATTAATTTTAGTTTATTATTCAGGATATTAAAGAAGGAACGGGTCAAGTTGGACACGAGGTAAGGGGTTTTCATCTCACTCTTTATTTCCGTGAGATTCATGCCAAATTTCAACTATTACCTTTTTTGTGATGTATGTACTTCCCATAATTGTATTATCTTTGTAATACACTTTACCTTATGTGTATTTACATATTCATTGTATGATTCCTCTTTCATGGGTTGTATGTTTCATAAGATACCAAATTGGTAAGGGTTAATTCCTCAATCTCATTATTATCCGAGATTGTGTTTGCTGGGAGATTTTTATCATCCATGACCATTTTTCATAAAAATGATTTCAAAATGATGATTTTATGGATTTTTAAAGGTACACTTTATCAAGATCAGAATTACAAATGTTTTATAGATTTATCTTCCTAAATCTTTTAATTAATGTCCATGTTTTCAAAGTGATTTTTAAGGATTTATTTATATGGACATTATTGTTTTTAAAATGTTAATTCCTTTCAAAAGTATCAATGTGGTATGGGACACTTTGATTCAATAATGTCTTTAAATGATTTCTTTTCTAAATTGTGTTACTTTTAAATGTTTTTCATGAAAAAGGGGGTATTTCTCTCAAAGAGTTTTACAAATCATTTTCATCTATGTCAACATCCTTTGATGGATTTTAATCTTATTTGAAGTTGATTCGTTATGATACAAAACATCCATATGGTATTTAAGGTTTTGTGGTATCTTTGACTGTGGATGTGTTATTTTTATATCATTCATGGTTTATGATGAAAGTATTGACATTTCGTATGCTAGTTTTAATACGAATGTTTACGTTATGTTTAAACCTATTCATATGAGGAATGCATTGGACTTAATAAGTGACGGGAGGATCCCGGTATAGCTCCTCGATGCATCGGAAGGTCTCATGAGACAAACTAGTGTCTTGGCACAAGGCCTTGACAAAATATTATTTTTTGTCTTGGCACGAGGCCTTGGCTACGTAGTGATGATAGTCTGGTATTATGCATTCCCTTAATATGAAAGTGGTTATTGATATTGCATGTGATTATTTGAATAGTAGAATATCCATGTGAGTATGTAAATGGCATTATTTGATTTTACTTTTTTCCATATTATGATGAAGTTCAAGTTTATTAAGGCTTTTGTTTTAGTTATACATTTCCTTAAATGATTATGTTTTCTTATAAAAGTTTCCGCTATATTGTAATCCTTACTGAGCATCTAAGATCACCCCTTTCAATGTTTTATTTCTTCCCAAGATCCCAAGAAGTGTATTGTGATTCATATACAGGGTTAAGCCAAGGGAATAATGGCATTCTCAAAGAACTATCTATGTTGTATTCTATGATTTAAATTAAATGTAATGTTCATGTATGTAATCTATTTTCCAAGACTGCTAAATTGATCGGTCCTTCGGGACTTGATTCCTTGCAATCATTCCAATGTATTAAAATAATGCACCGACTCTGGGTAACTGGGGTCGGGGCATTACAGTTGGTATTAGAGGAAGTTTAGCAATAACCTTGGAAACTAGATTTAGATAAACTCTAATTAGAGCACATATCCCTAAGATAGACTTTGAGGATTAGTATAGAAGAACTTCCTAAAATTTTGGTATTGTAGAAATTTTGTGAGTTTTCCGAGCAATACATCCTTGTCTGGATACGAGCAGGTAGAGACGGCTCTGGAATAGATGTACCTAGGGGTAAAACCCGAAAACACTGCTTTGAGCTAGACTCAAACAGGAACTGGTGCACGACAACGGGCCTTGCTGCATTCTTCGTTACGACACTCCCGTGGGATATGATTAGGATAATTATCATTTTATTTACAAACCATTATGAAGGGCTCATGATTATATACTTACTCGAAGAAAATAATTTTTTTATGATTATGGATTATATCCATAAACTGTTCAATTAACGTTAGGTATTTTACATGTTTGGAATTATGAATTTTAATTCATAAATTGTCCAAGTGTGTGCCATTGTATAGAAATGACGCACAATAGAAGGAATGAGAACTCCAGCAGTACCTATGATCCAACGAGTAAGAAGGATCATATCTTTCATGGTCTTAAGACAGAATTAAGAAGAAAAATAGTCTCCCACGTACTCTCATCATATGATGTAATAATGTCATGTGTTAAGAAGATAAGTAAAGAATTCTCTGAGTCCTATGGATTTTAAGGGAAGAAAGAGATGAAAAGGATGGAAGAGTGAAAAGTGGATAAAGGGAAGAAGGGAAAGAAGGATTTTCCCATATGTGATAATTGTGGAAAGAAGCACCTTGGTAAATTCCTGAAGAGAATGGGAGTTTGTTATAAGTGTAGAGAAAAAGGACACAAAGTACGTGACTGAAAAGATATGAAAAAGATTTCAAATGTGTAATGCTTCATCTGCAAGGAGTTTGGACACTACGCAAATCAATGTTCAAATCATCAGACTATGCGACAAATGATTCTATTGGATAATAATCATGTTATGATACTACCACAGATGAAAAGTAATGACTAGTGCTCTTATGTTGTTATCTTATTTGAGTGTTGTATCAACAATGTACTGGTTAATATAATTATGGAATACATAAGTATTGTACTGCAGTACTATCTTTAGATTGTGTGGAATAAAGAAAAGTGTCTCAATAGCAGGTTAATTTTTTTTGGAAAATATATGGTTGAGATAAATATAAAACATAATATGGTTCTGATAATGAGGTAGTGATTTGGGAATAAGAGATGGTTGATTTGAATAAATTATATTGGATATTAATGACTACCTTTTGGGAGTTTACATCATTATAAGGACCCGACCTTATTACATACATAATCTCGAATTTACTTAAGAAAACACTTCCTTTCATACTGCGAATCTTTTCAAGTTTAGAGATTTAGGGAATTAGGACAAAACATTCATAACATTACACATTTTTACATATTGGGTACCATAAGAAGAATTTCCATTCTTCTAAAAAAATAAAACTTTAAAACATAAAACAAGACTCCTTGACAATTCTTAAACATTTATCTTGTTTTCATTCCTTGTATTACACATCCATTAACCTGCGAAAAATCATTTAAAAACTTGGGAAGAGCACAAAAGCTCAGTAAGGGATGGAAAAGAAGGAAAAATCTCATTAGTCCATGAAAACACATAACGTAAGAAAACATTTTCAAAAGACATGCTTCACACCCATAAAATCATACTTTGTGTAACATGAGCTTTACACAAAATCCACACAAACATGAGAACATTAAAATAATCATAGAGGTATCCTGGGGCATTACTTGCATAATCTTGTAACCATCTTGGCTACCATAAAATTTGTATCCCTCACGGCTACATTACTTTGTGTAACCATCGCAGTTACACTTGGAGTAACCATACGGCCGACCTCCAAATTGATCATACCCAATGCATTGGAGGGAAATATAGGTCCCATCCTTCATCATAAACAATTCCCAATAACCAAAACGTAATCATACAACATATATAATATCACAAAAACATTGTTTTGGAATTTTGTAAAAACAGAATTTTAAAAGAGGATTTTAGAAGATAAGTTCCTTATAAATATAATACGATTGAAGAGAGACTTAAATGAGTTTATGGAGTATGTATATATACTGTAAATACACATAATAAAACAGAACCCATCACTCAAACAATTTAAATAGCACCTAAATAGTAAAGTAGAAAGTTAATCCAAAGAATGGAAATCGGGTTAGGAATTTCCTTACATTAGGCTTGTCTTACTTCAATCTTGTTTAAACCTCCAGTATAATGGTTAAAAGGGTGTTATTAGTATTTTACATAAAGATTTTCATGTTTATAACATCTTATATGGTCATTTAATAACCTCATTTTACCCCTTAATTGATAGTATTTTGTTCCTTGCATTACTTTGGGTGAGTTCTTTTATGATTTCATGATCGGTTCATGATGAATCGTTCTTGTTGATTGGATGTGAGATTCCAGAATTGGAATGGAGTAGTATTTACATATTTCTAGTACCATAAATTATACCATTTATCATTTTTATTCTTTGTATGATAATTTCTTATAAATTAAAACATTAATGATGTTCGTTTAGATTATATTAGTGGTTTTTTTATAATAACAACCTCATTTTGTCTTTCAAATTGAATCATGAGTACAAAAGAATTACAGGACCATATATGAGTCATACAGAATACATTATAACCTGTTTCAAAAATATAAATGGATTCATGACCAGACTTTGAAGAATTAATGGAATTTGAAATTACATCGTCCACGATGTCGCTAATTCAACACATCACAGACAATGTTTTTATTCCTTAAATAAGTGGGGGAGGGGAAGAGTAATGATGATGAACTTCCCATAAACATGAGAACATCCATAATATACATTATTATATATATATCATGCCTCTTGGATAAGAGGTAGTGAGGAATGAAGAAAAAGGAATCACAAAACAAATGAAAATCATGAGAAATTTCTCACGAAAACTCGGCAGCCTAACGGCGTCTCATAAAATTTCATAAAAACAAGATTGATGAGAGGAATGGAATATCTCATCATACATACAAGATATGGACAGTAAGGGGGAATATTTAATGAAATACCCCAACACAAGACAAAGGGAAAGGAAGATAATAACATAAAATGAAAGAAAAGAAAGAAAATAAAAGAGGATGTTTACCTCTTGATCCCTTCTCCTTGAGATCCACCTTAAGGGCTTTGATTTTGGTATTTTGGTGAGACCAGAAGCTCTAGGACGTGGGAAGAATATTGGGGAGGGATTTGGGAAGAATTTAGACAATGCTCAAAGCTTGAGAGGTGTGGGAGGAAGAGGGGAGTGAGGGTGGTATTTATAGTGGAGGAGGGGAGGTATTTAAGATTATTTTAATCATTATTATAATAATTATATCAAGACTATGAATAATCCAAAATCAAGTGGCCCTAAATAGTTATAATATCAAGGGATTTCGATGAAAGTGTCCTTTCATAACTTATGATGTCATAAATAGTGCATTTTTACTGATAAACTGATTATTCGGTATTTTATCGTATTTCACTATTCACTAAAAATTCAAGAGTTTCAGAAAAATACCAAAATTTTACCCCAACCATTTTTCGACGAGTAGAATTCAAAAATGAAGTCCATTTTTGAAAAATAATTTTCTAAATATTAATAATTTAATATTTAAATAAAGGCATAGTTAATTCGAAAAATATCAATATTGAAGTGCATTTAGTCTTATGCGACATTGGACAAATAATTAAGATCCCATTATCCTATTGCCTTGGGAAAATAAAATAATAATATTATTGACTATTCATGAGGTCATATTACTATTCGAATCACTATTCATATTACTATTCACAAGGGTATGTTACTATTCACCGAAAAAATCAATTTTGTTCTATCAGACCCCAAAAGACTTTCTGAGTACAACTCTAGATGACCATTTCTTTAAATTCAAAACATATAAGTTGAAAAGTTATGTTTTAAAGGATATTTTAAAATACCTATTAAAAACAATGTTCCATGCATTTCTATTTATCTTTAAAAAAACTTGGGGTGTTACATTATCCCCACCTTCTTGAAATTGCGTCCTCGCAATTTTATTTACTTATTAAACAACTGAGGGTATTTTTCCCTCATAGAATTTTCAGGCTCCCATGTTGCTTCTTCATCCATGTGGTTTTCCACAAAACTTTTACCTGGTGGATTACCTTGTTCTGCAATACATGTTCCCTTTGATCAAGAATCTGAACTGGTTTCTCTTCATAAGAAGGGTTCTCTTCCAGCTGAACTGCTTCTGGGTTCAAGACATGTGACGAATCTGGCACATACTTTCTCAACATCGACACATGGAAAACATTGTGTACCTGAAACATGCTTGGAGGCAAAGCTACGTGGTATGAAACTGTTCTAACTTTCTCCAAGATTTCAAAAGGACCAATGAACCGTGGACTTAGCTTTCCTTTTTTACTGAAACGCATTACACATTTCCAAGGAGAGACTTTAAGGAAAACATGGTCACCTACCTCGAAAGAGAAGTACTTCCTTCTGTTATCTGCATAACTTTTTTGCCAGCTCTGAGCTGTCCTCATGTGTTGCTGGATCATCCTCACTTTCTCAGCCACTTCTTCAACTAATTCTAGCCCCATTAACATTCTTTCACCAACTTCATCCCAGAATGCTGGAGTCTGACACCGCTTCCCATACAAAGCCTCAAAAGGTTCCATCTGAATACTGGAATGAAAACTATTATTATAAGAAAATTCAACTAAAGAAAGATGATGATCCCAACATCCCTGATATTCCATTGAACAAGCTCAAAGTATATCCTCCAAAGTCTGAATTGTTCGTTCTGACTTCCCATCTGATTGAGGATGAAAAGCTGTACTGAAATTTAACTCTGTTCCCAACTACTTCTGAAGTCCCTTCCAAAAGTTAGAGGTGAACCTGGGATCTCGGTCAGACACAATGGAAAGAGGAACTCCATATAACCTTACAATATCCTTGAGGTACAATCGAGAAAGCTGATCCAAAGTCATTGTATCTCGAATAGAAAGAAAATATGCAGACTTTGTTAGCCGATCAACAATAACCCAAATCGCATTGTTACCTCAAGAAGTCTTTGGTAGTCTTACAACAAAGTCCATGGATATATTCTCCCATTTCCACTCTGGCACTGGAAAAGTTTGAAGCATCCCCTTCGGTAACTATCGCTCTGCTTTAACCGGCTGACATGTCAAACATTTCCTTGTAAAATTAGCAATATCACTTTTCATTCCATTCCACCAATAATACTTCCGAAGGTCTCTGTACATCTTAGTACTCCCAGGATGAACAGAAAATGGAGAACTATGAGCTTCACACAACAATTCTTTCTTCAATTGGGAAACACAAGGCAGACACAACCTTTTTCCAAATCTCAAAACACAATCTTTGTCAATATTAAATTCTGGAAACTAACCCATTTTAATCAATTATACCTTTTTTTGTATCTCACGGTGTTCCCTTTGTGCTTTCATAATCCTATCTGACAACGAAGACTGCACTGAAACCTGAAACAAGACAGATATATTCCCTGCACCAACAACTTCTAGGCCAAAATTTAACAAATCATTAATCAAGGGTTCATGTTCCAAATGTAGCATGGTTAATAATGCATGATGTTTCCAACGTAAGGCATCCGCTACTTTGTTTGCTTTTCCAGGATAGTAATTGATTGTGCAGTCATAATCCTTTATCAGTTCTATCCATCTTCTCTGCCTCATATTTAATTCCTTCTGAGTGAATATATACTTTAGACTTTTATGGTTAGTATATATTTGGCATTTGGTTCCGTAGAGATGATGCCTCCATATTTTCAAAGCAAAAACCACAGCTGCCAATTCCAAATCATGTGTGGGATAATTAATCTCATGAGGTTTAAGTTGTCTTGAATCATAGGCAATTACCTGATCATTCTGCATCAAAACACAACCAAGTCCCTTCAAAGAAGCATCATTGTAAATGACAAACTCACCATTCTGGAAAGGTAAGGCCAAAACTGGAGCATTCACCAATCTCTTCTTTAGTTTCTGAAAACAAACATCACATTCCTCTGTCCAAACAAATTTCACCCCTTTCCGTGTCAACTTAGTTATCGGGCTAGATAACCGTGCAAAGTTCTTAACAAACTGTCGGTAGTAACTTGCTATTCCCAGAAAACTACGAATCTCTGTAACATTTGTGGGTCTTGGCCATTCATCAAATACTTTTGTTTTGGAAGGATCAATAGTTATTCAATCCTTATTTACAATGTGCCCAAGAAATGAAATCTGTTGCAACCAAAAATCACACTTGCTGAATTTTCCATATAGTTTCTTTTCTTTTAATGTTTTTAAAACAACCCTTAGATGTTATTCATGCTCCTCTTCATTTTTAGAAAAAACCAGAATGTCATCAATAAATACAACCACAAACTTATCCAAGAACTCATGAAATACTCTATTCATAAGATTCTTGAATACAGAAGGTGAATTAGTTAACCCAAACGGCATAACAACAAATTTATAATGCCCAAATCTAGTACGAAAGGCTGTTTTCGGGATGTCATCCTCTTTCACCTTCAGCTGATGGTATCCAGATCTCAAGTTAATCTTGGAAAAATACTGAGCTCCCTGGAGCTGATCAAACAAGTCATCAATATGAGGAAAAGGTTACTTGTTTTTAACAGTGATGTTATTCAATGCTCTATAATCGATGCAAAGTCTCATGGAACCATCTTTATTTTTAACAAACAACACAGGGGCTCCCCAAGGTGAAGTTCTAGGACGAATGAAGCCTTTGACAAGCAAATCCTGCAACTGATTTTTCAATTCAAGAAGTTCTATTGGAGCCATACGGTATGGGGGTTTTGAAATTGGTGTAGCATTAGAAACTAAGTCAATTGTGAACTCGACTTCTCGATATGGTATGACACTGGGTAACTCCTTAGGAAAAACATCAAGGTATTCATTTACCACTGGCACATCATTGATATGAATAGTTCCCTTGTTTTCAACAATATGAGCAAGATAACTTTCATTTCCATCTTTCAATAATTTCTTAGCTTCCTGATATGTTATCAATTGTATGGGTTCATTCTTTTATAAAAACTGAAACTCTTTCTGAAAAACAACTTCTTTTGTAACACCCCAAGCTTCTACGGTACGCTTCTCTTTGAATAATGTGATAGCGTGTGTTGTACGCAACACCGAGTTCTAACACACCATAACTAATCAAACTAGCCGTTATGAATAGTAACACCTACTTTTTGAAATTATATATATTTTATATTTGAAAATGGACTTCATTTTTGGATTCGGAATATCAAATTTAGCCTAAGGTGAAATTTTGGTACATTTCGGATAACTTTCATATTTTGATGAATAGTGAAAATTACTAAATTTTAATTAAAAACAACTTTTTTAATCAAAATAATTAATAGTGATAAATTGTGAATTTGAGTGGTTTTAAAGTATATTTAGAATATAGTTTTACCATTTAATATAATGTTGGTCATTGGACATAATTTTACAATTAAACCGAACATAAACAAGTGTCAATCTTTTGATAGTTATTATCTCTTAAAAACACGCTTTTTGTTTTGACAGCGGGAATTAATTTTAAATTAATTTCTGCCAATTCTGTGTTTTGAATTTAGAAAAATGGATTCCATATTTGGAATCAGGATGTCCAAATTGTGTAAATACGTAACTTTTATTTTTAGACATTTTGAATAATTACTGTGGTAAATATTTTATTTACCATGGTTAAGGGTAAATCCGGTAAATAAGGGTTAAAAAATAATATTATAATAATACAAAATTACCAAAAAACGTGTCCTAACCTTATTGGTGGACACATACCCGACCATTAGCATCATTGGGTCAATTTGGGGACCCCTTGGAGCCACTTGTATGTGGTAGGGACACTTTATATTAATAAAGTTAAAATAAAAATAAAAATGGCATAAGCTTACATCTTTTAGAAGAACAATTTTTACATAGGGTTATACATGTTGGATTTTCGATTATAAATATTCATTAGAAAGATAAAAAGCTTTCCTACATAATGATAGTTTATTTATAATTTTTAGACATCAAATAATTTAAATTATTAATGACACAATAATGTTGCAATGTTTACCTCATTAATAAATCATTTAAATAAATAAGATTATAATGATTAAAATATTATCTAAAACCTGTCCAATTCTTATTGGTTGATGTTATTTAGAATATGAGTCATCTTATATTCGACCTCAATGATTTTTGGACCATTATAAACCGAATATAATTATATTATAAAGTAATACTTTCACTCTTTCCTAAAGAGCCCCTCTTCTCCCTTATAAAAGGAGACCACTTCTACTCCTTCCTCACACCTCTCAAGCCACTTGGATCATCCAAACTCTGCCCAACTAATCTCCCCACATCCCTCTACTCCTCCTTGAAGCTTCCCCTTAGGAAGAAATCATTTCAAGAAGTCCTTTGGTTCCAACCAAAGTGAGTTACCTAAATTAAAGGTAACGATTTCTCTTAAATTATTTTCCTTTATTTTGCTTCTCCAACCCCAAAACTCTTTTTATTTCCTTTCTTTTGTAACAACACCAGTATCCTCAATATACTAGGATGTTGTTATAAGAAGGATTCAAACTACACATATACACAACTCCATCTAATGGATGATGAACATAATGTTTCTGTGGATGGCAAACTAACGCCTCACGAAACGATGATTGTTCAAATACATCTTACCGCCTCTCATGGTGGCCATTATGATGGAACTGTAATTAAATATGATATTAATGATATATATTTTATATATAAGCTTCTGTAATTCCATTTTATTTCATACCATTATTCGTTTCATGTTGTATATACATACGATAATTTCATTTGAGGAAGTGCGGACTACCGCCCCCTTAAAATGATATGACTCGTTCATACCACACATGGAACGTATAAAGGATGGTGTTAATGAACTTAAGTAACATATATAAAATATTATATTATACTGGAATAGTAATATACCTATGTATCATTTGGATTCGATTCTTTTAAAATAAAAAAATTAAATGGAAGTAGCGTTCGTGCGTACGTACGGACTACCGTCTCCACGAACGTGATGAGATTCATTCTCCATCGTATCCATTCAAGTATAATTATCATTTGATGATTTAAAAATGATGTTTAAGGACTAGATATCATTCTGGATATGAATAAGATACAACAACCATGGATTATGTAACAAAACATATAAAAGAAAATGAGTAAGTTAACTCCCGAAACGACGATAATTCTAAGATATTATTAACAAATCAATGTTAAAAGATCATATATGATATCATATTAATATATATGATTCTTGTATAATTTAATAACAACTATTTCACCATTATACAGGAGGTTAACCTACCCCAACCAAGGAAAAGTACAAGGTAAGGGTTATTTCACAATCTCTTCATTATCCGAGGTTGTATTATACGTAATAATCTACTGGGATCTCTTTATCATCCACATCCATGTTTCTTTGAAATGTATTTCAAAACATTTTTACTATTTACAAGAATATGGGTTAAAGTCATTTATACCCTTGTTTGACTTTTTATAAGAGGTTTATAAAGGAATCTTTCCGTCGTTTTCAAAACAAGGTCCTTTTTAACCTTTTCGACTGAATTGAGGTAAGAATGTTTTTTTTAACTTATACGGCGGGTGCGGTTATTTTCCGCCGTTATAAAATCGTCGAAGCTTTCCATACAAGCTTATAAGAATATTTTCAAAGAAAATGTTTTATTTTATATGGATCTTAAATGATTTCAAAATAAAAGGAGATAATTCTTTAAAAAGAATTTTGATTTCATCTATGTCAACATCCTTTGATGGATTTTAAGATTATTTGAAGTTGATTTATTATGATACAAAACTTCTATATTGTATTTAAGGTTTTGTGATATGTTTGACTATGGATGTGCTATTTTTATACCATTCATATTTTATGGTGAAATTATTGACATTTCGTATGCTAGTTTTAATACGAATGTTTATGTTATGTTTAAACCTTTTCATATGGGAATGCATTGGACTTAATAAGTGACGGGTGGAGCCCGCTATAGCTCCTCGATGCATCGGTAGGTCTCATGAGACAAACTAGTGTCTTGGCACAAGGCCTTGGCAAAAATCTTATTTGTAGTCTTGGCACGAGGCCTTGGCTATGTGGTTATGATAGTCTGGCATTATGCATTCCAACATTATGAAAGTGGTTATTGATTTTTCATGTGATTATTCGATTAGTAGAATATCCATGTGAACAAGTAAATGGAATTATTTCATTTTACTTTTGCCATACTATGTTGAAGTTCAAGTTTAAAAGGCTTTTGTTTTAGTAATTCATTGCCTTAAATGTTTATGCTTATTTTTGAATGTTCCGCTATATTGTTATCCTTACTGGGCATTTGAGCTCACCCCTTTTCTATGTTTTATTTTTCCCAGGATGTGAAGATGTAAGTTATGAATGAACTGCAGGGATATTATGAGGGGATTATAGTGTGGACTGTGGAAACATTATGTTGTTGTAGTAGTTTTTCATTTTATGATGTAATGTAAAACTTATGAATATATCTAGTGTTTCCAAGGCTACTAACCAATCGGTCTTTCGAGATTTGATCTTTCTTGTGATCATGCCAATGTTATGTAATAATGCACCGACTCTAGGCAACTAGGGTCGGGGCGTTACAGTTGGTATCAGAGGAAGTTTAGTACAAACCTTGGAAGCTAGATTTAGATAAACTCTGATTAGAGCACGTAGACCTAAGATGAACTTTGAGGATTAGTATAGAAGAACTTCCTAGAATTTTGGTATTGTAGAGATTTTGTGAGTTTTCCGAGCAATACATCCCTGTCTGGATACGAGCAGGTAGAGGCGGCTCTGGCACAGATGTACCTAGGGGTAAAACCCGAAAACACCGCTTTGAGCTAGACTCGAACGGGAACTGGTGCACGACAACGGGCCTTGCTGCACTCTTGGTTACGACACTCCCGGGGGATATGCTTAGGATAACTCTCACTATCTTTACAAATCATTATGAAGGGTTTATGAGTATATACTTCCTCAAAGAAAACATTTTTATGATTATGGATTATATCCATAAATAGTTCAATTTATGTTAAGTGTTTTATAAGTATGGGATTATGTATTTTGATTCACAAACTGATCTAGTTTATGCCATTGTTTAGAAATGGCGCCTAGTGGAAGAAATGGAAACCGTATCAATGCACGCACTCCATGTAGGGATTTCCCTCCTGCTCAAGATAATTATAGTGGGGCTGGTGATGCAACTGGTGCTGATCAGCTAATCACCATACTGGGACAACTTACTCAGGTTATGAATAATATCCTTACCCGTATGGAGCACCCTGATCCGCAGCGTGGAGGATCAATGTTAGATCGATTCATGAGGCAACAACCACCAACGTTCAATGGGAATACAAATCCCTTAGTAGCTGAGCAATGGATATTTTCCCTAGAGAAAATATTTCAGGCTTTGGGGAGCAGTGAAAGGGAAAAAGTTATCATGGCAGTTTACCGCCTCACTGGAGATGCTGATCAATGGTGGTCATTGATTCAGAACATGAAGGAAGATGATGAAGTATCAAATATGGAATGGAGGGAGTTCAAAGATCTGTTTTTAGAAAAATACTTCCCTCGCGACCATCGAGCAGATATGGAAAGGCAATTTCTGAGTCTGAGACAAAAGGAGGATGAGAATGTCACAAAGTATGAGGCTAACTTTACAAGGTTAGCGAGGTACACTGGTGATTATATTCGTAACCCAAGAAGTAAGATTGATCGTTTCTTTGATGGGTTAAAACCATTTCTCCGTCGAGCATTAGTCTCACAATCCTTTTCATCGTACGAAGACATTGTCTCATGTGCTATCAAGACCGAAAAGGAATTCTCTAAGTCTTATGACATTAAAGCAAAGCAAGAGAAGAAGAGACCTGCTGATCAATCTGGGAATGGAAATAAGGGGAAGAAGGGAAAGGTTGAATATCCATCTTGTGGTAAATGCGGGAAGAAACATCCTGGTACTTGCTTGAAGGGAATGGGAGTCTGTTACAAGTGTGGTGAAAAAGGCCACCAAGCTCATGATTGCAAGGGGAAGAAGGAAGCTACCAACGTTCAGTGCTACAATTGCAGGGAGATGGGGCATTATGCAAATGCATGTCCTAAGCGTCAGGAGAACTTACCTCAGAAAAGGCCAAGGGATCAAGGCCAGGCTTATGCTATCACTACTGCTGAGGTAGAAGCTCTGAAAGACGTGGTGGCAGGTAATTTAATGGTTTCCTCAAGTTTAGAAAATGCATTATTTGATTCTGGATCATCGCATTGTTTCATATCTTCCCAGTTTGCTAAGAAAATTAGATATTTCCAATTTGATTTAATAAGGGAGTTTTCAGTTAAAACTCCTAAGGGAAGTATCATTACAACAAAGTTTTGTGAATCAGTCCCCATTAGAGCACATAAATTTTCTTTATCTGCTGATCTCATCGTCATACCTATGATTGAGTTTGATATAATCCTCGGTATGGACTGGCTTTTGGACTATGATGCGAAGATTTATTGTAAGAAGAAAGAGGTTACGATTCTTGATGATAATGATAAGGAGCACCTTATTTTTAGAGCAGAATCGTCACCACCTAATTCTTATTTAGATCCACCCCCAGTAGCTCAACTTAATTCAATTATTGGGGAGGAAGAGAATGAAATAACTGTCGGTGAGGAAAGGAATGTTCAAATAGAGGATGTACCTGTTGTGAAAGAATTTGTAGATGTATTTCCGGAAGATTTACCTGGACATCCTCCAGAACGAGAAGTTGAGTTTTCCATTGATTTGATTCCTGGATCAAGGCCTATATCGAAGACCCCTTATAGAATGGCCACTGTAGAGTTAGTCGAACTAAAGAAAAAACTAGAGGAATTGAGTAATAAGGGATTTATTCGCCCTAGTGTTTCTCCATGGGGAGCCCCAGTTCTTTTTGTTAAAAAGAAAGATGGATCTATGAGGTTATGTATCGACTACAGGGAGATCAATGCTATAACGATAAAGAACAAGTATCCCCTACCTCGTATTGATGATTTATTTGACCAACTGCATGGAGCTCAATACTTTTCAAAGATTGACCTTCGATCTGGATACCATCAGTTGTGTGTGAAGAAGGAAGACATTCCGAAGACAGCATTTCGAACCAGGTACGGGCATTACGAGTTTACTGTAATGCCGTTTGGATTGACTAATGCACCCTCTGTATTCATGGATCTGATGAATAGAGTTTTCAAGGAGTATCTCGATGAATTTGTGGTGGTAGTTATTGATGATATCTTGGTATACTCCAAAACCTACGAAGATCATGAAAATCACTTGCGCATTATCTTGAAGACTCTGAGGAGGCATGAATTATATGGGAAGTTTAGCAAGTGTGAATTCTGGCTTCATGAGATTTCTTTTCTTGGCCATATTGTCTCCAAAGATGGAATCTCTGTCGATCCTTCTAAGACCAAGGCAATCCAAGAATGGCCAGCACCTACGAGTATAACTGAGGTACGTAGTTTTATTGGTTTGGCAGGTTATTATCGACGTTTCGTCCAGAATTTTGCCCGATTGGCTAACCCATTAACGAAGCTCACACGTAAAGGGGTTAAATTTTTTTGGACAAAAGAGTGTGAAGAATGTTTCGAAGAACTGAAGAGAAGATTAGTCAATGATCCTATATTGACTCTACCATCGGGGAATGATGGGTTCGTTATTTATAGTGATGCATCGAAGAAAGGACTTGGCTGTGTCCTTATGCAGAATGATAGAGTTATTGCCTATGCATCACGACAGTTGAAAATTCGTGAACAAAACTATCCTACTCATGATCTCGAATTAGCAGCAGTGATCTTTGCTTTGAAGATATGGAGGCACTACCTCTATGGTGAAAATGTGAGATTTATACTGATCACAAGAGTTTTAAGTATATTTTCTCACAAAAATAACTCAACATGAGGCAAAGGAGATGGCTTGAATTACTCAAGGATTATGATTGTACGATACACTACCACCCAGGGAAGGCAAACAAGGTGGCAGATGCTTTGAGTAGAAAAGACCATGGAGTTTTGAACAATATGAGAATTGAAAGGGATCCAATTTTCATGGATCTAGTGAAGATGGACATGGGAATAACCAGGGAAGGTGAAACATCAATGCTTTTTCAAATGGTTTCCAAACCATCTTTACTAGAAAAGATTAAGAGTTCTCAGACCGATGATGAAGAATTACAAAAGAAGATTAAAGCTGTGAATGATGGGAGATTGAGAGACTTTGTGTATGAAGATGGAATTTTGAAATTCGGGAAGAGACTTTGTGTTCCCAATATACCTGATCTAAAAAGGGAATTGCTGGATGATGCTCATAGTTCCAATTTCTCTATACACCCTGGGAGCACCAAAATGTATAGAGATTTGAAGGAACATTTTTGGTGGGATAACATGAAGAGGGAGATTGCTGATTTTGTGTCAAGATGTATGGTTTGTCATCAAGTGAAAGCTGGAAGGCAACAGCCTGGAGGAGTCATGCAACCTCTTCCCATACCGGAGTGGAAATGGGACAATGTTACGATGGACTTTGTCATGGGGCTACCAAAGACTCCTAGAAGGAACGATGCAATATGGGTTATTGTTGATCGTCTTACCAAGACAACACATTTTCTTGCTATAAGAGAAGATCTACCCCTAGAACGTCTAGCAAGACTATATATTAATGAAGTTGTGAGACTTCATGGAGTACCCCTATCGATTGTTTCTGATCGTGATCCCCGTTTTACTTCAAGATTCTGGAAAAGTCTTCAGAAATCCCTGGATACTGAACTTCATTTGAGCACTGCTTACCACCCTCAGACAGACGGACAATCAGAACGGACTATTCAAACCTTAGAAGACATGCTGAGATCTTGCTCACTTGACTTTCAAGGTATGTGGGATCAATATTTACCTCTGGTAGAATTTTCCTATAACAATAGCTTCCATTCAAGTATTCAGATGGCACCATATGAAGCGTTATACGGAAAGAGATGTCGTACACCAACCTGTTGGGATGACATTGGTGAAAGAAAACTTGTAGGCCCATAACTGGTGGAGGAAACGGTGGAAAAGGTGAAAGTAATCCAAAATCACATCAAAGCAGCTCAAAGTAGGCAGAAGAGCTATGCCGATAATCGAAGGAAGGATTTGGAATTTCAAGTTGGTGATCATGTTTTTCTGAAGGTATCTCCGTGGAAGGGATTCATACGTTTTGGTAAGAAAGGTATATTGAGTCCCAGGTACATCGGACCTTTCGAAATTCTAGAACGAATTGGGGCTGTAGCTTACCGAGTGGCAATGCCGCCAAGTCTCTCCAAAGTTCACGATGTGTTCCACGTATCTCTGTTGAGAAAATACATGCCTGACCCAACGCATGTACTCACCAATGAGGAATTAGAACTGGAACCCGATCTGTCTTATTGTGAAGAGCCCGTCAAGATTCTTGATACAAGAGAACAAGTACTGAGAAACCGGACGACACGTCTGGTAAAAGTTTTGTGGAGAAACCATAAGATGGAAGAGGCAACGTGGGAACCCGAGGAACTTATGATGAAGAACCACCCGAGTCTTTTTATGCAGTAATACCCTAGAAATTGCGAGGACGCAATTATTTGAAGGAGGGGAGAATGTAACACCCCAAGCTTCTACGGTACGTTTCTCTTTGAATAATGTGATAGCGTGTGTTGTACGCAACACCGAGTTCTAACACACCATAACTAATCAAACTAGCCGTTATGAATAGTAACACCTACTTTTTGAAATTATATATATTTTATATTTGAAAATGGACTTCATTTTTGGATTCGGAATATCGAATTTAGCCTAAGGTGAAATTTTGGTACATTTCGGATAACTTTCATATTTTGATGAATAGTGAAAATTACTAAATTTTAATTAAAAACAACTTTTTTAATCAAAATAATTAATGGTGATAAATTGTGAATTTGAGTGGTTTTAAAGTATATTTAGAATATATTTTTACCATTTAATATAATGTTGGTCATTGGACATAATTTTACAATTAAACCGAACATAAACAAGTGTCAATCTTTTGATAGTTATTATCTCTTAAAAACACGCTTTTTGTTTTGACAGCGGGAATTAATTTTAAATTAATTTCTGCCACTTCTGTGTTTTGAATTTAGAAAAATGGATTCCATATTTGGAATCAGGATGTCCAAATTGTGTAAATAGGTAACTTTTATTTTTAGACATTTTGAATAATTACTGTGGTAAATATTTTATTTACCATGGTTAAGGGTAAATCCGGTAAATAAGGGTTAAAAAATAATATTATAATAATACAAAATTACCCTAAAACGTGTCCTAACCTTATTGGTGGACACATACCGGACCATGAGCATCCTTGGGTCAATTTGGGGACCCCTTGGAGCCACTTGTATGTGGTAGGGACACTTTATATTAATAAAGTTAAAATAAAAATAAAAATGGCATAAGCTTACATCTTTTAGAAGAACAATTTTTTACATAGGGTTATACATGTTGGATTTTCGATTATAAATATTCATTAGAAAGATAACAATATTTCCTACATAATGATAGTTTATTTATAATTTTTAGACATTAAATAATTTAAATTATTAATGACACAATAATGATGCAATGTTTACCTCATTAATAAATAATTTAAATAAATAAGATTATAATGATTAAAATATTATCTAAAACCTGTCCAATTCTTATTGGTTGATGTTATTTAGAATATTAGTCATCTTATCTTCGACCTCAATGATTTTTGGACCATTATAAACCGAATATAATTATATTATAAAGTAATACTTTCACTCTTTCTTAAAGAGCCCCTCTTCTCCCTTATAAAAGGAGACCACTTCTACTCATTCCTCACACCTCTCAAGCCACTTGGCTCGTCCAAAATCTGCCCAACTAATCTCCCCACATCCCTCTCCTCCTCCTTGAAGCTTCCCCTTAGGCAGAAATCATTTCAAGAAGTCCTTTGGTTCCAACCAAAGTGAGTTACCTAAATTAAAGGTAACGATTTCTCTTAAATTATTTTCCTTTATTTTGCTTCTCCAACCCCCAAACTCTTTTTATTTCCTTTCTTTTGTAACAACACCAGTATCCTCAATATACTAGGATGTTGTTATAAGAAGGATTCAAACTACACATATACACAACTCCATCTAATGGATGATGAACATAATGTTTCTGTGGATGACAAACTAACGCCTCACGAAATGATGATTGTTCAAATACATCTTACCGCCTCTCATGGTGGCCATTATGATGGAACTGTAATTAAATATGATATTAATGATATATATTTTATATATAAGCTTCTGTAATTCCATTTTATTTCATACCATTATTCGTTTCATGTTGTATATACATACGATAATTTCATTTGAGGAAGTGCGGACTACCGCCCCCTTAAAATGATATGACTCGTTAATACCACACATGGAACGTATAAAGGATGGTGTTAATGAACTTAAGTAACATATATAAAATATTATATTATACTATAATAGTAATATACCTATGTATCATTTGGATTCGATTGTTTTAAAATAAAAAAATTAAATGGAACTAGCGTTCGTGCGTACGTACAGACTACCGTCTCCACGAACGCGATGAGATTCATTCTCCATCGTATCCATTCAAGTATAATTATCATTTGATGATTTAAAAATGATGTTTAAGGACTGGATATCATTCTGGATATGAATAAGATACAACAACCATGGCTTATGTAACAAAACATATAAAAGAAAATGAGTAACTTAACTCCCGAAACGACGATAATTCTAAGATATTATTAACAAATCAATGTTAAAAGATCATATATGATATCATATTAATATATATGATTCTTGTATAATTTAATAACAACTATTTCACCATTATACAGGAGGTTAACCTACCCCAACCAAGGAAAAGTACAAGGTAAGGGTTATTTCACAATCTCTTCATTATCCGAGGTTGTATTATACGTAATAATCTACTGGGATCTCTTTATCATCCACATCCATGTTTCTTTGAAATGTATTTCAAAACATTTTTACTATTTACAAGAATATGGGTTAAAGTCATTTATACCCTTGTTTGACTTTTTATAAGAGGTTTATAAAGGAATCTTTCCGTCGTTTTCAAAACAAGGTCCTTTTTAACCTTTTCGACTGAATTGAGGTAAGAATGTTTTTTTTAACTTATACGGCGGGTGCGGTTATTTTCCGCCGTTATAAAATCGTCGAAGCTTTCCATACAAGATTATAAGAATATTTTCAAAGAAAATGTTTTATTTTATATGGATCTTAAATGATTTCAAAATAAAAGGAGATACTTCTTAAAAAAGAATTTTGATTTCATCTATGTCAACATCCTTTGATGGATTTTAAGATTATTTGAAGTTGATTTATTATGATACAAAACTTCTATATTGTATTGAAGGTTTTGTGATATGTTTGACTATGGATGTGCTATTTTTATACCATTCATAGTTTATGGTGAAATTATTGACATTTTGTATGCTAGTTTTAATACGAATGTTTATGTTATGTTTAAACCTTTTCATATGGGAATGTATTGGACTTAATAAGTGACGGGTGGAGCCCGCTATAGCTCCTCGATGCATCGGTAGGTCTCATGAGACAAACTAGTGTCTTGGCACAAGGCCTTGGAAAAAATCTTATTTGTAGTCTTGGCACGAGGCCTTGGCTATGTGGTTATGATAGTCTGGCATTATGCATTCCAACATTATGAAAGTGGTTATTGATTTTGCATGTGATTATTCGATTAGTAGAATATCCATGTGAACAAGTAAATGGCATTATTTCATTTTACTTTTTCCATACTATGTTGAAGTTCAAGTTTAAAAGGCTTTTGTTTTAGTAATTCATTGTCTTAAATGTTTATGCTTATTTTTGAATGTTCCGCTATATTGTTATCCTTACTGGGCATTTGAGCTCACCCCTTTTCTATGTTTTATTTTTCCCAGGATGTGAAGATGTAAGTTATGAATGACCTGCAGGGATATTATGAGGGGATTATAGTGTGGACTGTAGAAACATTATGTTGTTGTAGTAGTTTTTCATTTTATGATGTAATGTAAAACTTATGAATATATCTAGTGTTTCCAAGGCTACTAAACCAATCGGTCTTTCGAGATTTGATCTTTCTTGTGATCATGCCAATGTTATGTAATAATGCACTGACTCTAGGCAACTAGGGTCGGGGCGTTACATCTTTAGCTCTACAGTCAACCTTAGCATTATAATCAGAAATCCAATCCATCCCTAGAATAACATCAAACTCGACTAAGGGTAAAACAACAAGGTTTGCAGGTAAAGTCTTTCCACAGACCACAATAGAATGATTTTTATAATTCCTCTTTGCTATAACATTTCCCCCTGGTGTTTTAACAACATGTTCAGGTCTCATTTGTTGAGGTGATATTTCCAATTTAGCAGAATATTTCTCAGAGATGAAGGAATGAGTTGACCCTGTATCAAACAAAACTTTAGCAAAATCTGATTGAACAAACATAGTACCTGACACAACTTCATTGGATGGCCCGGAGTTAGCTGATGTAGTCGCAAAGGATCTCACTACACCTTTCGGCTTGTAGTCTGGCATCTTTGCATCAGTTGGATCTCTCTTTGGGCAGGCATTTTCATAATGACCCATTTCACAACATTTAAAACACTATACATTTTGCTTATCAGGATTATCCTTTGGATCATTTTCATTACAATCTCGGGCCATATGTCCAAACTTACCGCATTTAAAACACTTCCTAGTTTTAATAAGACATTCCCCAAGGTGTTTATTGCCACACTTTTCTCAAACTGGAAATTGTATTTTCTTACCATCAAATTACTTTGGTTGATTCTTACCCATTGCTTGCCAATTGGACCTCTTTTTCTCTTTGTTTCCAAAATGCACATGGTCATCAGCAAAATCCATCTCTACCCTCTCGGCACATCGGACATGTTTCTCATAACTTTTGAATTCACGGGAGGCTGACACCCTTCGATACTTTGGCTTCAATCCTGAGTAAAAGCGGTTGATTTTACTATCGAGATCCAGGATAAGATTTAGAGCATACTTCACCAGTCAGGTGAATTTCACTTCATACACAGCCACTGAATCTTCCTCCTATTTCAATTCAAGGAATTGCTTCTCCATTCTAAGTCTCACCACCTTAGGAAAATATTTTTCAAGGAGAAGAATTTTACATTCATCCCACTCTATGGAATCAAAATCCTCTCTATCTCTGATATTCCTTACCGTTGATCACCACTTATCAGCTTCCCCTTCAAAACGATAAATAGCAAGACTTACCTTTTGATTCTCTGAACATCCCATAACATCAAATATCTTTTCAAGGGCTTTGATCCATCCTTCTGCTGCCACTGGGTCAGAAGATCCATTGAATGCAGGAGGATGTTGCCTCATAAAATGTTCCACCACTGTCATGTTCCATTGTGGTACCTCTAGTGTTTCTCTTGCATGGATGCCACCACCATTTATTGCCTTCTTTAGCTGAGCCATTACTGTCACAAACTGCTCGGTTCCAATCCCTACCATTCTAGGATATTGATCAGGAAGGATGTCATTATGTTGGTGCCCCTCCTCTTCAGCATCCCTGTTCCTTCTATGAACAACCATTCTGAACAAACATTCCTTAGATGAAGAAACATTGTAATCTTAAAATGCTATATAATATATACATAGAGTTAAAATCATTTATGGTATTCTATTAACATCACCCTAACCCCTGGAGTTATCCAAACCATCCTCTGATACCAACTATAAGGACCTGACCTTATTACATACATAATCTAGAATTTACTCAAGAAAACACTTCATTTCATATTGAGAATCTTTTCAAGTTTAGATATTTAGGGAATTAGGAAAAAACATTCATAACATTACACATTGCTACATAGTGGGTACCATAAGAACAGTTTCCATTCTTCTCAAAAAATAAAACTTTAAAACTTAAACCAAGACTCCTTGACAATTCTTCAACATTTATCATGTCTTATTTCCTTGTATTACACATCCATTAACCTGTGAAAAATCATTTAAAAACTTGGGATGAGCACAAAAGCTCAGTAAGGTATGGAAAAGAAGGAAAAATCTCATTAGTCCATGAAAACACATAACGTAAGATAACATTTTCAAAAGACATGCTTCTCACCCATAAATTCATACTTTGTGTTACATGAGATTTACACAAAATCCACACAAACATGTGAACATAAAAATAATCATAGAGGTATCTTGGGGCATTACTTGAATAATCTTGTAACTATCTTGGCTACCATAAAATTTGTAACCCTCACGGCTACCTTACTTTGTGTAACCATCACAGTTACACATGGAGTAACCATACGGCCGACCTCCAAATTGATCATACCCAATGAATTGGAGGGATATATAGGTTCCAAAATTCATCATAAACAATTCCCAATAACCAAAACGTAATCATACAATAAATATAATATCACTAAAACATTCTTTTGGAATTTTGTAAAAACAGAATTTTAAAAGAGGATTTTAAAAGATAAGTTCCTTATAAATATAACACGATTGAAGAGAGACTTAAATGAGTACATGGAGTATTTATATATACTGTAAATACACATAATAAAACATAACCCATCACTCAAACAATTTAAATAGCACATAAATAGTAAAGTAGAAAGTTAACCCAAAGATTGGAAATCGGGTTAGGAATTTCCTTACCTTAGGCTTGTCTTACTTAAAACTTGATTAAACCTCCTGTATAATGGTTAAAAGGGTGTTATTAGTACTTTATATAAACATGTTCATGTTTATAACATCTTATATGGTCATTTAATAACCTCATTTTACCCCTTAATTGATAGTATTGTGTTCCTTGCATTACTTTGGGTGAGTTCTTTTATGATTTCAAGATCGGTTCCTGATGAATCGTTCTTGTTGATTGGATGTGAGATTCCAGAATTGGAATGGAGTAGTATTTACATATTTCCAGTACCATAAATTATACCATTTATCATTTTTATTCTTTGTATGAGAATGACTTATAAATTAAAACATTAATGATGTTCGTTTAGATTATTTTAGTGGTTTTTTTGATAATAACAACCTCATTTTGTCTTTTAAATTGAATCATGAGTACAAATGAATTCCAGGACCATATATGAGTCATAAAGAATAAATTATAACCTGTTTCAACCATATAAATGGATTCATGACCAGACTTTGAAGAATTAATGGGATTTGAAATTACATCATCCACGATGTCGCTAATTCAACACATCACAGACAATGTTTTTATTCCTTAAATAAGTGGGAGAGGGGAAGAGTAATGAGGTTGAACTTCCCATTAACATTATATAATCCAGAATATACATGATTATAGATATATCATGCCTCTTGGATAAGAGGTAGTAAGGAAAGAAGAAAAAGTAATCACAAAACAAAAGAAAATCTTGAGAAATTTCTCACGAAAACTCGGCAGCCTAACGGCGTCTCATAAAATTTCATAAAAACAAGATTGATGAGAGGAATGGAATATCTCATCATACATAAAATATATGGACAGTAAGGGGTGAATATTTAATGAAATACACCAACACAAGACAAAGGAAAAGGAAGAAAATAACATAAAATGAAAGAAAAGAAAGAAAATAAATGAGGATGTTTACCACTTGATCCCTTCTCCTTTAGATCCTCCTTAAGGGCTTTGATTTTGGTCTTTTGGTGAGACCAGAAGCTCTAGGACGTAGGGAAGAAGATTGGGGAGGGATTTGGGCAGAATTTAGACAATTCTCAAGGCTTGAGAGGTGTGGGAGGAAGAGGAAAGTGAGGGTGGTATTTATAGTGGAGGAGGGGAGGTATTTTAGATTATTTTAATCATTATTATAATAATTTTATCAAGACTATGAATAATCCCAAATAAAGTTTCCCTAAATAGTGATAATATCAAGGTATTTTGAAGCAAGTGGCCTTGCATCACTTATGATGTCATAAATAGTGCATTTTTACTGATAAATTGATTATATGGTATTTTATCATATTTCACTATTCCCTGAAATTTCAAGAGTTTCATAAAAATACCAAAACTTTACCCCAACCATTTTTCGAAGAGTAGAATTCAAAAATGAAGTCCATTTTTGAAAAATAATTTTCTAAATATTATTAATTTAATATTTAAATAAAGGCATAGTTAATTCGAAAAATCTCAATATTGAAGTGCATTTAGTCTTATGCGACATTGGACAAATAATTAAGATCCTATTATCCTATTGCCTTGGGAAAAAAATAATAATATTATTTACTATTCATGAGGTCATATTACTATTCAAATCACTATTACTATTACTATTCATAAGGGTATGTTACTATTCACCAAAAAAACAATTTTCTTCTATCAGACCCCAAAAGACTTACTGAGTACAACTCTAGATGACCATTTCTTGAAATTCGAAACATAGAAGTAGAAAAGTTATGTTTTAAAGGCTATTTTAAAATACGTATTAAAAACAAAGTTCCATTCATTTCTATTTATCTTTAGAAAAACTTGGGGTGTTACAATCATTTTTGGATAGAAGGAGTATATCCAGTATTCTATAAAGAATAAGGGAGCATGAACACAGTCAATATGGTTTTGTGGTAAATGAATACATGATGAAAGTGTTCACATGTTATTAAGAAAAAAAAGGATCTTCATTGTGTTTATCTTCCTCATAAGTTTTGGACATGGATAGAAGTATTTTGAATAATTCTTGTTTGAGATTATTTTTGGATATTTATAAAAAGGACAACATGCAGACCGTGTGACATCCCATCGCGTCGGACAAGGCTGTGGGAATCGAACCCACAACCACAGAGCCATTGGGATTTACCGCCTTCCACTGGACTACGTGAAGCCCCTGGATTTTATAATGTTGATTATTTTTATTAAAGGGTCTGATATGTGAATTATAAATTCATTATATTTGGGACCATATACGATTAGGATAAATAGAGTATTTTTGAGTTGTATTATCTTTTAGAATTTGTGGTAGAACTTAGTTAAAGGATGAGACTCTACTTGTCAAGTATATATTTTTCTTCTTCTCTTATTCAATGATGAAATTAATTCTTATACCTTAGTGAAGGGATCTTTAAACAAAAAAAAGTGTTATCCTAATACTATCTGTTTTGTTGGACCGATGGTATTTTAAATCATCATAGATTGATGAATTTAAGTCCCTCAATTTTACACTTGTTTGTGATTGATGACATCAATCACTACCTATAAATATTTAGGTTTTTCCTCCAATTATACGTCTCTAATTTCCACCAATGTTCTCCTAATCAAAGTCATGTTTTGGTGGTGACCATTTCATTTCTCTTTTCCTCTTATTAAGACTAAATTTTATTAACACAATTTCCAATGTGGGTTTTCACACAAAGATATTTTCTAAAATTCAACCTTTATTTTCAAAGAACAATATCAAATTGCGAGGACGCAATTTATTGAAGGAGGGAAGAATGTAACACCCCAAGATTTCATAGTGTGTTACTTCTTCAAAATAAATCAATAACTTTCACTACACGCAACACCGAGTTCAAGAGCACCATGACTTACCAAACAAGCCATTAAAATAAGGTTTTGAATAGTATTAAATGAATTTTTATCTTTATATAATCCTTATAAATTTATAATCCATATTATGAGACATAATTCATTTTTTTCAGATAAATGATTTATTTTTCAAAGAATGCACTTTTACCGACTTTTAAAGGTGAACCCTTTTTAAATCAAATATTTTAATATTTTATATGTTCAATTTGACTAAATAAATTAATAGGGGAATAAAAACATTACAATATAACACCCCAAACTTGTACGGCACGTTTCCCTTAGAATAATGCAATAGCGTGTGTTGTACGCAACCTCGAGTCCTAACACACCACAACTAATCATACTAGCTGTTATGAATAGTAATACCTAATTTTTGAAATTATATAAATTTCATTTATCAAAATGGAATTCATTTTTGAGTTCGTAATATAGAATTTATCCTAAGGTGAAATTTTGGTATTTTTCGGATAACTTTTATATTTTGATGAATAGTGAGAATTACTAAATTTTAATTAAAAACAACTTTTTTAATCAAAATAATTAATAGTGATAAATTATAAAATTGAGTGATTTTGAAGTATATTTAGAATATATGTTTACCATTTAATACAATTTTGGTCATTGGACATAATTTCACAATTAAACCGGACATAAACAAGTCTCCATCTTTTGATAGTTATTATATCCTAAAAACACGCTTTCTGTTTTTACAACGGGAATTAATTTTAAAATAATTTATGCCACTTCTGTGTTTTGAATTTGGAAAAATGTATTCCATATTTTGAATCAGGATTTCCAAATTGTGTAAATAGGTAACTTTTATTTTTACACATTTTGAATAATTAATCGGTAAATATTTTATTTACCATGGTTAAGGGTAAATCTGGTAAATAAGGGTAACAAAATAATATTATAATAATATTAATTTACCCTAAAACGTTTTATAACCTTATTGGTGGACACATACCCGACCATGGGCATCCTTGGGTCGATTTTGGGACCCCATGGAGCCACTTGTAATTGGTAGGGACACATTATATTAATAATGTTAAAATAAATACAAAAAAGACATAAGCTTATATCTTTTTGAAGAACAATTTTTACATAGAGCTATACATGTTGGATTTTAGATTATAAATATTCATTAGAAATCTAAAAAGATCTCCTACATAATGATATTTTATTTATAATTTTTATATATCAAATAATTTAAATTATTAATGACACAATAATGATGGAATGTTTACCTCATTAATAAATCATTTAAATAAATAAGATTATAATGATTAAAATATTATCTAAAACCTGTCCAATTCCTATTGGTTGATTTTATTTCGAAAATGAGTCATCTCATCTTTGAACTCAATTATTTTTGGACCATTATAAACCGAATATCATTATATTATAAAGTAATACTTTCACTCTTTCCTAAAGAGCCCCTCATCTCCATTATAAAAGGAGACCACTTCTACTCATTTCTTCACACCTCTCAAGCCACTTGGATCGTCCAAACTCTGCCCAAATAAGCTCCCTACATCCCTCGCCTCCCCCAAGAAGCCTTAACTTAGGCAGAAGACACTTCAAGAAGCCCTTTGGTTCAATCGAAAGGAAGTTACCCAAATTAAAGGTAATGGTTTCTCTTAAGTTGTTTTCTTTTATTTTTCTTCTCCAACCCCTAAACTCTTTTTTAATTTCTTTTGTAACAACACCAGTATCCTCAATATACTAGGATATTTTTATAAGAAGGATTCGAACTACACTTACAAACACCTCCATCTATTGGATGAAGAACATAATGTTTCTGTGATGGCAAACGAACGCCTCACGAAACGATGATTGTCCAATTACATCTTATCATCTCTCATGGTGGCCATTATGATGGCACTGTAATTAAATATGATATTAGTGATATATATTTTATATATAAGATTATGTAATTACATTTTATATCATACCATTATTCTTTTCATGTTGTATATACATACGATAATTTCATTTGAGGAAGTGCGGACTACCGCCCCCTTAAAATGATATGACTCGTTCATACCATACATGGAACGTATAAAGGATGGTGCTAATGAACTTAAGTAACATATATAAAATATTATATTATATTGGAATTATAATATACCTATGTATCATTTTGTTTTAATTCCATTAATGTAAGAAATATAAATGAAAGTAGCGTTCATGCATACGTACGGCTTACCGTCTCCATGAATGGTGCATTTCATTTCTTACCTCTAAATGTTATGTACTATTATAAATAAATGTATATACTGGATATATATGATATATATGATATATATGATAAATATGATATATAAATCATGAATACCATTCTGGATATAATGAACTATTGACCACATGGACAACGTGTAATTATAAGAAGTCCATTTTGACTCAAGTACCAAATATCGACAAAATAAACGTTATTAAATTAAATATTTACATAATGGTTATAACATGGTAATAATTGATATAAATGGAATAATAAACTTGAAAAAGGATCTTAGGAAAGTAGAAATTAACATTAGTTTATTATTAAGGATATTAAAAAAGGAACGGGTCAAGTTGGAAATGAGGTAAGGGGTTTTCATCTCACTCTTTATTTCCCTGAGATTCATGCCAAATTTCAACTATTACCTTTTGTGTGATGTATGTACTACCCATAATTGTATTCTCTGTGTAATACACTTTACTTTATGTGTATTTACATAATCATTGTATGATTCCTCTTTCATTGGTTGTATGTTTCATAAGTTACCAAATTGGTAACAGTTAATTCATCAATCTCATTATTATCCGAGATTGTGTTTGCTGGGAGATTTTTATCATCCATGACCATTTTTCATAAAAATGATTTCAAAATGAATATTTTAAGGATTTTTAAAGGCACTCTTTATCAAGATCATAATTTCAAATGTTTTAAAGATTTATCTTTCTAAATCTTTTAATTAATGTCCATGTTTTCAAAATAATTTTTAAGGATTTATTTATATGGACATTAATGTTTTTAAAATGTTAATTACTTTCAAAAGTTTCAAAGTGGTATGGGACACTTTTATTGAAAAATGTCTTTAAATGATTTCTTTTCTAAATTGTGTGACTTTTAAATGTTTTTCATGAAAAAGGGGGTATTTCTCTCAATGATTTTTACAAATCATTTTCATCTATGTCAACATCCTTTGATGGATTTTAAACTTATTTGAAGTTGATTCATTATGATACAAAACTTCCATATGGTATTTAAGGTTTTGTGGTATGTTTGGATGTGGATGTGTTATTTTTATACCATTCATGGTTTATGATGAAAGTATTGACATTTCGTATGCTAGTTTTAATACGAATGTTTATGTTATGTTTAAACCTATTCATATGAGGAATGCATTCGACTTAATAAGTGACGGGTAGAGCCCGGTATAGCTCCTCGATGCATCGGCAGGTCTCATGAGACAAACTAGTGTCTTGGCACAAGGCCTTGACAAAATTTTATTTGTAGTCTTGGCACGAGGCCTTGGCTACATGGTGATGATAGTCTGGCATTATGCATTCCCTTAATATGAAAGTGGTTATTGATATTGCTTATGATTATTCGACTAGTAGAATATCCATGTGAGTAAGTAAATGGCATTATTTGATTTTACCTTTTCCATATTATGATGAAGTTCAAGTTTATTAAGGATTTTGTTTTAGTTATACATTGCCTTAAATGCTTATGTTTTCATATAAAAGTTTCCGCTATATTGTTATCCTTACTGAGCATCTGAGCTCACCCATTTCATTGTTTTATTTTTTCCCAGGATCCCAAGAAGTGTATTGTGATTCATATACAGGGTTATGCCAAGGGAATAATGGTGTTCTAAACGCACTATCTATGTTGTATTCTATGATTTAAATTATAATGTAATGTTCATGTATGTAATCTTTTTTCCAAGACTGCTAAACTGATCGGTCCTTCAGGACCTGATTCCTTGTAATCATGCCAATGTATTAAAATAATGCACTGACTCTGGGTAACTAGGGTCGAGGTGTTACAATGATGGGGGATGTTGCCTCAGGAAATTATCCACTACTGACATGTTCCTCTATGGTTGATCTGGCTGATCTCTCACATAGATAACACCACCATTTATAGTTTACGTAAATTGTGTCATCACTACAAAAATCTATTTAGTCCTTATTCCGACCATCTCAAGTTGCTGATTTGGATGGATGTCTCCCTCATGATGTCGTCTCAACATAGTTTCCCTATTTTGTCTATGAAAACCCATTCTGAACAAAGAAATATCTTAGGAAAAGCAACATGGTAATCTCTAAATGCTATATGATATCAATATTACGTTACAGATATTAATTTAACAATAACCTAACTCCTAAAGTTATATAAACGGACCTTTGATACCAAATATAAGGACATGACCTTAAATTATTACCTAATATTGAATTAAATGAATAGTTTACATTGAGGATATTTTTAGGTATAATGTTTTAGAGAATTAGGACATAACTATTACATCTCAAAACATTACAAAGTAGAAACTTCTGCACAGTTCCCATTTTTTTTAGAAAACATGAACTCTTAAAAAAAGAGTCATATATAGTTCCATGTTTTAGATAGTATGACTTCTTATGGATCCCATCCTTTACCATATTCATCTTTATGTCCTGTGAAAACAATTCACAACATGGGGTGACCAAACAAATCTCAGTAAGGGTTATAAAACAATGAATGAAAACATTTGTTAATAAATACAAAAAAACATGAAATCTTTTACTTAACTCATTAAATCATAAGATTTATGAAATCCACATAGAAATCATAAATCGTAAAAGTAACTTGTGGCATCCATATCATACTTACATTTTAGCTATCACAGCTACATAGGGAGTTACTTTGGAATACCCATCACAGTATATTCCCTAAATCTCTTAGAAGAAACATTCACATTTACCTCTGTCACGTTACCCAATGCATTTGAGAGCAATATCGTGCTCACCCACCCTAGGTTTATCACGGATCCACCCGTATACGTAAATAATGCCCATGAATCATAACATGATCATAACACATAACATAAGCATAATGTAAAGATAAAATTTCCACATTGAAATAATAAAATATCATTTCAAGATATTGAATTAATAAATCCATTCTCAAAATCATTTTAAATAACAAAATATGTAAAAAGAGTATATGGTATTTATTTTTAATTTAAAAAAAACATTCCGGCTTGTTATGAAAGCCAAAGATCAAATAATACATGCGGCGGCGGAAAGGTCGTTGTCATCGCTTATGTAAAAAACATTCATTTTTGTCGTTTTGTAAAATTCTTCATAGAAAAAGAATCCCTTTGAATAGTCAAGGGTTTTTATACAATATATAAAATAAAGTCGTGTATTAAAACACAATATGCCTCAATGAAAGGAGATTGAGACGAAGTCCCTTACCTCATGTCCAACATGACTCGTTCATTCTTTAATATCCTGAATAACAAACTAAAGTTAATTTCTACTTGCTTAAGAACCTCATTCAAGTTTATTATTCCTTTTATATAAATTATTTCCATGTTATAAACATTATGTAAACATTTAAGTTAATAATGTCCATTTTGTCGATATTTGGTACTTGAGTCAAAAATGGACTTCTTATAATTACATGTTTTCCATGTGGTCAATAGTCCATTATATCCAGAATGGTATTCATGATTTAGAAATCATATATATCATGTATATCTAGTATATACATGTATTTATAATAGTACATAACATTTGGAGTTAAGAAATGAAATGCACAGTTCATGGAGACGGTTAGTCATACGTACACATGAACACTACTTTCATTTCTATTTCTTATTTTAATGGAATTAAAATATAATTATACAAATATATATATTATAATTCTAGTATAATATCATATATAATATCTTTAACTCTATCCTTTATACATCCCACATAGGGCATTAATGAATCACATCACTTTGGGGGGCGGTAGTCCACACTTCCTCTAATGAGATTATCGTATTTACCCACTATGAAAACCATAAGGTCTTGATATAATTGGGATTTACTGAAGAATAAGTAAATCATAATAATAATATATATCATATATAAATACATTTCCATAATAATATCCAACATGATAGGCGGTATGATGTAATTGAATAATCATCGTTTCGTGAGGCGTTCGTTTGTCACCCACAGAAACATTATGTTCATCATCCATTAGATGGAGGTGTGTGTAAGTGTTGTTCAAATCCATCTCATAACGACGTCCTAGTATATTGGGGATACTGGTTTTGTTACAAAAGAAAAGAAATAAAAAGAGTTTAGGTGTTGGAGGAGTAAAATAAAAGAAAACAATTTAAGGGAAACTGTTACCTTTAATTTGGGTAACTCCCTCGGGTTTTAACCAAAGGACTTCTTAAAGTGCCTTATGCCTAAGGAGAGGCTTCATAAAGGATGAGAGGGATGTACGGAGCTTAATTTGGCAGATTTTGGACGAGCTAAAAGTCTTGATATGTGTGAGGAATTGGTTAGAAGTTGTCTCTTTTTATAAGGGAGCGGAGGGACTCTTTAGGAATGAGTGAAAATATTATTTTATAATATAATGATATTCAGTTTTTAATGGTCCAAAAATCATTGAGGTTGAAGCTAAGATGACTCATATTCGAAATAAAATCATCCAATAATAATTGGACATGTTTGGGATAACATATTTATCATTATAATTTTATTTTTTTTAAATCATTTATTAATGAGATAAATACTGCATCATTATTGTGTTAGAAATAATTTAATTTATATGATGTCAAAAAATTATAAAAAAACATAACATGATGTAGGAAATCATATTATATTTCCAATGATTATTTATAGTCGAAAATATGTCATATATAACTCCATAAAATATTAAATACTAAAAGATTTTTGTTAATGTCAATTTTGTCTTCACATTAAATTAATTAATCAAAATTGTCATTTTCAGTACCATGTGGATCAATGGGGACTCAAAATCGACCCAAAGATTCCCATGGTCATAAATGACTCAACCAATAACTTTTGGATAAGTGTTAAGGTAACTGGTTATTATTATAATATTATTTTAACCTTGAATTACACTATTTATCTTTAACCACGGTAAATAAATGTCAAAGGTTACTATTCACCAAAAATTATTTTCATCTTATTGAATCATATTTTACTAAATAATAACAGCCATTTATGTCAGATTTTCAAAATTCCATTCACATAAGTGCTAAAAATTCATTTAAATGAAAAAGTCAGTTTTTTTAACTACCGCTAAGTGGTTTAACTATTCATCAAAAATTGATGTTTTTCAGAAAAATACCAAATATCCGGACTAAGCTATATTTGATATTCCGAAATCAAAAATGATGTCCATTTTTTCAAATTAAAAACATAGAAGTGGCATTAATTAATTTTAAAATTATTTCCCGTTATCAAAACAAATAGTCTGTTTTTAAGAAACAATAACTATCAAAAGATTGATACTTGTTTATGTCCAATTTCAAAGTGAAATTAAATCCAATGACCAAAATTGTATTGAATGGTAAAAATATATTCTAATTACACTTTAAAACCAATTATAGAGACAATATATCCATATAAAAAAAGTAGATTAAAACATATATTTGAATTAAAATACAATATTTTCACTATTCATTAAAAAATGAACTTTATCGGAAAAATTCCAAAAATTTACAAAAAGTAAATTTTGATGTCCCCATTTAAAGCAGGATTTTATTTGGACATATATAATGTATTAAAGTGACCAAAACTAGATTTAAAAAGGGTTCTCCATTAAAAGGCAGTAAATCGGCCTTTTAATGTAAATTATGCTTAAAATTATATTTATTCATATTTTATGCCTCTAAATTTTATTAGATAAATATAAATACATGAATAATCATATTGTTGTTATTTTTTTAGTCCCGCCAATAAAACATCTAGGAGTTAACGACCATTTAAAATAATAATACTATATTATTAGTGTGCAGCGTAATATTCCAAAGAAACCCATTGTTGCGTATCGGGTATGCTATCGAACATAACAACCCTTTTAAACTAAAATTAATATTAAATTCACAAATATTAATAAATATGAAAATAATTTATTCTTCATTTACCTGGGATGTTTCACAAATGGTTTTAACCAATTAAAAACATGGTTTTGTTGGAGACATAGTTCATGGTCACTGTTGTTGGTTGTTTACCACATTACCCCATAGTTATCTATAATGAAACCATTATTTCTACATTACACTATTTATTATAGATCTAGATGAAAACATAATAAAACTGATTTTTGTATGAATCCATTGATTATTGGGCTTTAATAAATTTCGGGATAGACTGTGTAATTAAATGTGTTTTGGTAGGTAATGAAATGCTTACACTACAAACTACTTTTCTATATAGAATTAATAACATTATATTTACTGATAACATATCTAGTTGGAAAATAGTAGGATATTTTTTCACCCTTTATGCAATAAAAATAACAAATCAATGTTGTTTAAGCAGTTTATAAATTTGGAATATCATGGACATATTTGATTTCTCCCTATATAATACTAGTTTAGAAAAGACAACGTGTTGTTTAAAGGGACTAGATTGCATAACCTATAACAAAAAAATGTTTGGGGTTCAAATTATATCATATCATGGTAAAACAATCTTTGTGTGTATCAAATTTAGGATTCTTTTTCTCTTGAATCTCCATCTATACCATATGAAAATAGACAATCGAGTCATAATTCGAAAAACCAAAATATTTTAATTGAATTTCCTTATTGGAAAGGATATATTTTAATCTAAACATTGGATTTCATTAACATTGGTGAAAATGTATACAATAATATATTGTGAACCATTTTATGAATCAAGAGGAAACCAAAGTAAAATTGTAATACTCGATGTGATTTTAAATTGTTGAGAAAACCATTACATTTATAGTTTTGTGAGTGTAATAGAGCATACATTCCTATTACACAATACAATATGAGTAAAAAATATGATGCTTCACTTGTTTCAATTTTGTAGATGGTCAATGTTCATTATCATAATTTTTCTAATAATAAAAACATTTAATTGTGGTATGAATAAAATTTTAAGGTCTAAAGATCCATGATGATCATATTCTACTTCAATAGTTAATCCAAATTGAATTTCATAGTTGTTTTCTGTCCCATTTTTTTGAGACATTGATTGAATTGTCTTATATTTTTTAATATTCTTATTCATGAAATCATCACATTAGTGATTTAAAATGTTTATAGGAAAATAATTATATTGTTCTATGTCACATATAGAGACTATTTACACCTTATTTTTTGATTTCATGGTTTGGTAGACCTTACATTTAACTGGTGAAGTTACTATTTTCTATCTCAAGAAATTCATGTCGATGTTTATAATAAAGAGATATCTGAATATAATGAAACAATAAATCCACAAAGTTTATTATTCATATGCCTCAACTTCGAAGGATTATTTAATAGATGAATGTAGAAATTTTTTTATTTTATTTATCGATGAGTGTGAATCAAAATTTTAAAATCCCTCCTAGATTTGTGAATGTCCAATTATCAAAATGAAAATATATTATATAAACAATGACATGTGGTTTTAATATGGTCAAAATATGTTATTAGACACTCTATTGGTTATTCCATTGATACTGTATGTCATATAGTTGATTTATTTTTTTTGTACATTTCTATATTTTATTGGAAACATATATTTTATTAGGTTTTAATTGTGGATTCACAACACTAAGATGACATTTGAAATTCCCTATTCCATTAGTCTATGGATCCAATTACTTAATTTCATCACATTTCATGATTATTTCATGGATAATTTATATATATATATAATTTATTGAATAGTTATAAATAATTAATATTTTTATAATGGTTCTAGGGTATAACATCTTGTTCATTTAGAAACCCATAATCATGTGTTTATAGAAATGATTTCCCATTTTTACATTCCCATGATATTTTATGTTTAGAGTTTTATAAAATTTGTGTAATTATTACATGGTAACTTGGTAACTACCAAATAGTGTGTTTTTTTCAAAAAATAATTTCTTGATGTTACACCCATATCACCATAAAAAAATTTGTTCTTTTAAAATGAGACATCAATGTTGAATTCATGATCCAAATAAATATTTTACACTAGATTAGATCCACAATAAAATATTTAACACACAAATAAAACATTTTTATAAGATAAAAATAATATTTTCTGAGAGAACACATTTTAAACCAATCATTATCTGTTGGAAAATCCATGAAGGCGTCATGAGAGATGTCTGAACTTTTGAAAACATTCCTTTAAAAAATAGACCAATTGACTTTAAATATTACTTACATAATGATATCAAATTATTTACATAAAAAATTATATTACGTATGATTTAACATTATTTTATCTTCATATTCATATACCATGTTTACTCATGCTTAAATCACGTTAGAATACCAGAAACCCATTTATTTCCATAGGACTAACCAGCCTATTTAAATCCCTCATTTAAATTATTAATGATTAAATCATTACCCAATACATTAGAGAACTATATCAGTCTCACCCATCATCATATATATTTCAAAGTAACATATCATGAGAAAAATTATAATAATTCACCTTTTCATCATAAAACTCCTGAAAATATCATTTAAGACCATAAGAAAATCAATTTAAATTTTCATATAAAAATGAGATTAAATGTTTCATTTTATTTTAAATACATTTTAAAACATTGAATTTATCTAATATTTAGAAAATTATTTTTTCTTCAATAATAACCTCTAAAAAATTATGTGAAAATTTAAAATGAATAATGGATATGATGGTTAGATTTTTTTTAATAAATATTAATTAAAAATTATTCTTTTCATACTATTTCAAAAAAGTAAATATTAATGGATGTATATAATGTTAAAACAATTACATTTTAAAAAACTCTAAATATTTTCAAATATAATTTAAAATAAAATTTGAGAATAATTGAAGAAAAAATAAGAATGTTCTGTAACAAATTTGAAATAACTTGTGAAAGGAATAAAAATAATTGTAAGAAAACATGAAAATAAATTTTTTAAAAGAAATCCCCCTAAAATAGGCCATGAGACATATCATTTTGATGTATATCCTACCATGTAATAATTTTTTATTTTTTATAACATTATTATTAATAAATCATTTTTACTCCATACATCATTCCATTCATTACATTTGATTCAATTTCTTATTTATTTACAAAAATGGTTAAGTTCGCATTGGATGTTTTTTTATTGGAAATTGGGTTTATAACCTCAAAATCATATGTGTAAATTGAACATGTTAAAAGGTTTCATTATTCTATAATATATAGATCGTTTAGCTTGATATAAATATTATGTTTATTTACTAATTATAGTTTTATAACAATACATGTATGTCTTTCATGAAAAGTGAATCATATAATTTCTTGGAGATGGCAATTGATATATACACATAAATGATACTTCCACTAGTGGAAAAAAATATTTTTTATTTTATTTTAATATTTTAACATCATTTTTAATGAATTTTATGTAAGAGATGTTTAACATAATAGTATTGACATTTATTTTTTTAAAACTAGCATCAAAACATCAACTATAAGTGAATATAAAGGTTGTTTTCATGTAGGCTATTCAAAAAACCCAATGATAAAAATTCAATTAGAAGTTTTTTTTATAATTTTAAATCACATAGAAATATGAAAAATAAATTTCCACTTCCACATATATTAAAATATAGAACACATGAGGAAAAATCACATAGTACATTCCACTTTGTTTCTCTAGTAAATGAAACATGGAAAGTTGTTATAAATGTTGGTTTTTTTTAAAAATCTATGTTTGAAACACAAATTACATGTTTGTTTTACTAGAGAACCGATGTGGAATACCTTTTATAGGGATATTCCATGATGTTTTTCTAAAAAACAATTTGAAAAGACTCTATAAACATCATTTTTTGGTAAAACAATAACATTTAAAACCGTTATTTTTTTCCGTATTGGATTATAAAAAACCAACAAGAAATGATTTATTTTTGAATATTATTAAATTATATGAACCAATAAATATAAAAACCCATAAAATTAAATAGAATATAACATCTTAAAAGAAAAATAAATACTTAAATAATAATTTTTTATATGTTAATTAAAAGAGAAAGTCATTGTAATTTATTATTTATTCATAAATTACAAATACATAACAATAAACATAAATTATGGGTAAGGTATAAATTCATATACAACTGGACATCATAGAAAATAAATTATAACAATTAATGTTAAATGATTAAAAAAGTATATTTTGATATAAAAAATAAATCAAATGTTTCATTTATATAAAAAACACATTTCATCTAAGTGAATGTAAAATAAGAAATTTGATGTGATTTTTAAAAAATAGATTTATAAGAAGTTGTCAAAGAAATATAATAGAACATTACATATATGGTTTTTATTGGATTTTTGTGATTCATTAATAATGGTGTGTCTTTTCTTGGATTATCTTCTTACAAAATATTTTATAATTTTTAAAAGGGGCATTTAATTTTCATTGAATCATTCATTGAGGATTGTTAAGTTGATATATATTTCAAATGAATAATATGGTGTATCTAAAATAATTCAGTGACTTTATTTGGTTAAACCTCACTTGTTTGGTCAAACAAGTATAAAATTACATGCATTATTTCATCATGTGTTACGAAATTTAAAATTATACCTCAAATTCTTATACCATTATAATAGACTAGAAAATATTGAGATATAGGGTGACCAATAATATTCAATTCATATAAATAATATATACATAAACCAATCACCACATTTAATAAATATTTTTTTAATAATATAGACATTTGGATGATAAATATTTTTACCATATTGCAATAAAATTTAAAAATATATTTAAAGGGGATAAAAGAAATGAAAATAAATAATCCCACATTTTATTTTCTCATTCATGATATGAATCAATAAATAAACCACTATATAATAAACATCATGGGGATATTCCTTTTGAGTGTAAAATATATGAGAAAAATTTCATAATCTAACAAACCTAACAAATTTGAATCAATTTCATTGCTTCAAATGGATATAAAAAAATACATTAAATGATGATATTCTTTCTAATAGGTGTTAAAAATATACCACGCAGTGAGACAGGTAGATGTTGTTGCTTCAATATATGAAAATAATGAGATTTTTTAACTATTAATTTATAATCCTTCAATGAAACATAATCATTAAAATTTTATGAATATCCATTATGTACTTTAATACCACGAAAAAACTTGAAAAAAATCATCTTCTCACTCACTCATAATAATTGAGAATTTTATTGAAAATTTGTTCGGTTTCCTTTAATTGCGAGAGCTAACTCCAAATGTATACCTGTGGATATAAAGTTGAATCTGGGATGAAATAATTTTTTTTTTAATTTTTTCCATATTAAAATAATGTTCCTATAAAACAACCACATATGTTTTTCTCAAGAGGAATAAAGTAAATTTTATATTTCATCTCTAAAAATCTCCAATAATGTATTTTGAATAATATATATTGTTTTATTTAGACTTTTTTAAATAGAACATTTAATATTTCTAAATGTGAAATCAATATTATCACCTTTTCCTAATATTCATCACATGAAAGTTATTCTGGGGAATAATATATTGTGATAAAATGTTAAATTATTTTTCAATCAACAAAAAGGATGACTAATTTTACAAAACATTGGATGTACCTTGGGAAATATCTTTCTTTCATTCAGAAATTGATAAATTTAAGTATCTTTTTCCAATATTTGTCAACATTTATGTACACTAACATTATATCCAAATAAGATTCTATATTTTGGAAATTTGTTACATTAGCATAACAATAAAAGGAAATATTATTTCTTGAATGAATCAGAAAATGTACCACCTATCTCCCATAGATTTTTTAAATTATTATTTAATGGTGAAAGACACACATTAATATCGTTTCTCAACTATTGTGTTCTTGAAATCATCAACATCATCATAATATTTTTTTCATCATAATTATTTGTTGAGAAATGTAATAAACTACCAAAAAAATATGCCTTGAACAATATTGGCTACTGAGGATCCGGTATACAAAAATTAAAAATGTTCAAAGTATACTTCTGATATTATTACCTTTATATTAAAAATTATTAATGTTTTTATGAAGACACTTCCACTGTACTGAATCATTGGGTTGATGTAACATACCATCTGATATAAACTCATAGGTATTCCATCTCAAAATTTAAGTATCATTTTAATTTTAAAATAGACGATTCAAACAATGAGTTATTGGTTGCTAAATATTTTCATCATCATGAGTTTTGATTCATATACCTGAGAAAAAATAATTGATGAGTATTTTATACATATTGCATAATAATGCCCCACAATTAAGAAATTCACATAAATATTCATATTCATTCATATAAATCATTCAATCATATGGTAAACCAAATATTGTTTTGTACCCCAATCCCATTGGGCATAATATTTTCTCTTCCACATATTTCGAATCTGGAATACTGTTACCTTATTGAACTATCTCTTTAAAAATTTAAACAATCCATATAAACATATATCACCACACCTGTTACTTTATATCAAGTTTACAAATCTCAAACTACTAATTGAACTGTAAATTTAGTGAAACCATGGAAAAATAGTTTATTAAAATCACTATACAATCATTCAACAGTTGTTTATTCGATGGGTTAAAAAACTACATCATGAACTAATTCTTCAATTCAATCCTCTGTATCATTTTGAGTAATTCCCTCAAAATTATATGAGAAATTTTCAATTCACTCACCATTCTAGATACAAAAAGTATTGTAATGGACAAAACCAAAGTAAAAGAGTTGATCTTTGATTTATTTATAATTTAATTTACTCATAATAAGACACTTTAATATTGGTTAAAAAATATTATCTTTCTTGAATATTTTATTATCAAGTTGAATGAATTCATCAAATATAATTTCATATTTATCATGGATTCATCCTAAATATATCCCAATATGCTCCATTAATATAAAAGGTGAATATATTAAACATATAAGATTTTAAAAATATATATGTTAAAAAATAATGAACATAAAAAAATACAATAAAAAAAATATTATTGATAAATATTTGATCATAAAAAAATTGTACATATATCAAAAAAAGTCATTGAGAAATTAAACTATTTTTTATTAATAATATATAAAAACAAATAATTTTACATGCATTAATTTTTGAAAAATAATTCTTCCTAAAAACTATTTATAAATTTAATATATGTTACAACATATTTTTTTAAGAAAAATCTTTATATCGACAAAAAAATTATAAAAGAAAAAATAAATTAAATAACACTACAGGAAATATAGGCATTTGCGACGGGTCATTTGCGACGGGATCCCGTCGCAAATGCCTTTTTGCGACGGGGATCCGTCGCAAATCGCCCGTTGCGGAAAACGCCGTCGCAACAATTTTTTTTTGCGACGGGCCCATCGCAAAAACACTTATTTGCGACGGGAAAAGGACCCGTCGCAAATAGATTTGTGGTTTTTTTTAAAAACATATTTGTGACGGGCCCGTCGCAAATAATAATAAAAAATTTAAAAAAAAATTAAAAATTTATTATTAATATATAAATCAATAAACCTATTTATATTGATATAAATATAATATTTATTTTTATGATATGTTTTAGAAAGGATGAATAAAAATCAAATATGAATGTATAAGATGTTCAGTAAATGTGGGTTATAAAATATTTTAAAAAATATTTTTAATTAATAATTACATAATTTTTATCAATTAATAGTAATTTAATAACTCTTTGAATATTAAAAAAATAAAAAAATTAATGAAAGATGGAAAATAAGAAGAAAATGAAACCCAAACTTCAAACGGCCATAACTTTTGATCTGGGACTCCGTTTGAGCTCTACAGCATATCAAATCGAAGCTTGGGACGAGCTCTACAGCCCTCTATATAGGTGAAACCCGTCCAAGGTTTTTTCGAGGCCCAAAAAGGCCCCAAAGGCCTCCAAAATTGATTTTTTAGTCGGGGCACCCCGGTTTTTCACCGTTAAAACAGCTATAACTTCTGATCCCGATGTCCGATAAACCTATACCATATATCATGTCGAAGATCTTTTAATGTTCTTCGATTTGACTGATTGTGGAGCTGAAACGGAATCCTGGATTAGAAGTTATGGTCCTTTTAACATTCAAATGGCTATAACTTCCGATCCGGATGTCCGTTTGGCCTATACCGCATATCATATCGAAGATCGTTTCATGTTCTTCGATTTGACTAGTTGGGGAGTTGAAACGGACTTACGGATTAAAAGTTATTGTCATTTTAACATTCTCAGAGGATTTTCACCCCCTCATTTCTATGTATTCATTCATAACTATACATATATATATATATATATATGTGTGTGTGTGTGTATTGTATATATGTATTTATTTATTTATTTATAAATACACATAAAAACACATATTTTATAAATTTATTTAAAACTAAGCTTATAAATATATATTAATTATTATACAAATAAATATACGAATAAAAACTTATAACTACATATATATATATATCTATATGTATATAGATATACAAATAGAATAAATATATATTAATATACGAATAAATATATATTAATATACGAATAAATATATATTAATATACGAATAAATATATATTAATATACGAATAAATATATATTAATATACGAATAAATATATATATTAATATATGAATATATATATATATATATATATATTTATTCATTCATATAACCAAATATATTTATATTAATATAAATTTATATTAATATATGGATAAATATAACTATATATATATAACTATAATTATTCCTAATTATGACTAATTATTATTAATTATTTCTAATTATTATTAATTACTCCTAATTACCATTAACTATGAACAATGAATACTAATAATTTAAATTTATTAAATAACAAAACAATCTAAACATAATTAAATTACAACTAATTAAAAAAATTTAAAACTAATAAAAAATTAAAAATAAATATTAAATTAAAAATAACATAAATACCTTCAAAATTGATCTGAGGTTGATCTTCGATAATTGTTGAAGACTTCAATATCAAATCTGCAAAAAAAATTAAACATAAGAAACTGTGAACACTAAAATTAGAGAAGTTGAGAGTGAATGAAAAAAAAAAACGGCTGGGTGTATTTATAAGTTAGATTATTTGCGACGGGACTATTTGCGACGGGAAACCCGTTGCAAATAATACTATTTGCAACGGGACCCGTCGCAAATACTTTAGCCCGCATTTATTACGGTCAACGGTTAAATAGTTATTTGCGATGGGACCCGTCACAAATAATAACCTGCCGACATACTATTTGCGACGGGGGTATATTCCCGTCGCAAATAGTTTCTACCGCCGCCGGTTATTTGCGACGGGGGTATATTCCCGTCGCAAATAATTTTACCGCGTTTTGGCGCGCAATGTGCACCAACCTTTTTGCGACGGGTGGGATTTCCCCGTCGCAAATAAGTAGTTATTTACGACAGTAAAATCCTCTCGTCGCAAATAAGTTTTTAACAGGACTATTTGCGACGGGATTTATTCCCGTCGCAAATAACCCGTCGCAAAAAGCCCTTTTTCCCGTAGTGTAAGAAGAATATTTCAATGCCAACAAAATTATAATGATTGTTTCTTAAAATACAATCAATAAAAAATAAAAACATTTCTAGAAAAAATAATTATTAAAAATAATTAATAGTCTAAAACAATTATCACATTAAATGGATTTTATCAAATATAAATTATTATTCATAATAAAATTCACAAAAAAACAATGATACAATGATTAAAATTTATAACTAATAAATTATTATATTTGTTACAAAATTAACAAAATATCTTATGAAATATGATGGTTGATAATGAATAATATATTCAGATTTCCAATAAAATCACTCAATGTTTGTGGAAATATGGTTAACACTGTAAGAATCATGAAAATGTTTACAGAAAATGTTGAAAAAATAAAAATATAAAACCTTGAAATACAGTTTTCAGTCGACCAAAATAAGGTCTCATTGCACCATATAAGTTTGAGGATCATTACAATGTTACAAAGGATGGATCATGGGGGAGAAATAACACAAAAAGGTGATGCAAATTGACTAAAGATGAAATATTGATCATCATATAGTGTCTTGTATCATGTTGTATCCATCAAATGTCAATAGAGGAGGAGGTCTTTATCGAAAATAAATTGATGGTTTTAGGTTCCAACTTTTTTAAAATAAAATTGATGTTGGGTTTTTTAAAAACAACGTCTAATGGCTTTTTTACCTTTTCACATTAATTTTTTCAAAAAATAAAGTGAAAATTTTCATATATTTATTTTAATGATGGTATTTTATAAAAATGATATTAATAGTTCCTTACATCACATATAACATTTGTTTCTAATAAATCGGCCATTTTTCCTCGACATTGAAGTGGCTATTTCTACTACTGTTTCATTATTTTACTAGGTGGGAAAAAATAATGTAGATAATATTTAACATTAAAAAATAATAAATATGTTATAAAATTTATTTGTATTTATTATTTCCAACCTCATGAATAATATTTTACAGTGGAAATAAAAAATGATTCACATTGCATCATGGTGGTGGTAGTCTACACTTATGCATGAGAGGCTTTATAATTTTCCTATGGATAAAAATGGAATAAGGTAAGTATTATATTGCCTATCTAGAATCATAATTAAGTTAATTATAATATTTATTTATTTATACATCATTTCGACATTCTGTATGATTAGGTGATGCAAAATGAAGCACACATTTTTATAGAGCTTGTACTCTGTGCCTATACAAAAGAAATGTATTAATTTCATATAGGATGTAAAAGGGTGATAAAAAGGGGTTTTACCATAATCATAACAACATTTTAGTATATATTTGATAATGAAACTATTATTTCATCAAGGATAAATAATATATCAATGTTGTTAAATAATAAATAAACATGAACCATTTGGTTATTACTTACACCTCTCCTTTGGAAAACATCCTTTGGATGACACCTTATTAATTATTAGTTTCTAATTTCTATGATACAAATACCTCAAATACATAAAAAGTATATTTTAGAACAAACTATGTTATGGATTAGATAATCTATTGTTACGAAACTCTATGAAGATGTGGGGATATGTGGTCTCCTTTTATAGGCAATGGTAGTGGTGCACTTGTAAAAATTCAATGTTTTAAAATAATATAATGTATAATTCATTGGTAGGTGATTGAAAAACTATCCAAGTATAAGGATAACGTGACTGGGGTTTAATTCAATAACCCACTAATAATTAATATAATATATTTTTTCCATATCACATATATTTTAAATTAATTTATCTATTTTACCCTTTATTGTTGTAACAATCTTTTTCTGAGGTAACTATTCATAAATTCCAAAAATAAAACAAACCATATTCCAAATCATTGACCACCATATTCCAAATATAAAATCCATTTTATAATATTCAAATTATTGATTTTTTAGAAATTATTATTTATATGAAAATGCAAACAACTATGAAATAACCTTTTAAAAAATTTCCATTTTAAAAATAAAACTGATTTTATACCAGAATAAAATATAATATTGATTAATATGGAATTAATTGTATTATATTTAGAAAAATGGGACTAATTTATCATTAAAATAATAACAATTGAAATATAATTTTTAAAATACCTATAAGTTAATGACATTTTTGATAAAAAATTGTATTTTCCCAATTCAACAAAAAATAAATCTATTTATAAAAACTATAAATACACAGATTAATAAATTTTGATATGATGATATAAAAAATTGAAAAAAAATTACCAAAAAAATTATAAAAATTATAAATCAATCTTTTAAATTAAACCTTCTAACTCAAGAAAGATAATATCATTTTATTAAACTATCCCTCTACCAATTATAAACATTTTTAGTATTATTTATAAAAAATGATTATTATGAACCAATAAAATATATAGTTATAAATCAAAAAATTTATTTATTTTTGGGATTAAATGTGTTATTAGATTCCTCCCACTTTATGAAATTCTATCCTCATAATTTTATGTTATATATACAAGTGAGGATAATTTTTCACCACAGTTTTTTATGATTCACATTCAGTTTCTTCAATCATTTGATTATTACATAAAATCTTAATATGGTGAAGAAACTTATTTCTCATGTAACGCCCCGAACCCAGTTACCCAGAGTTAGTGCATTATTAAGTAACATTGGAATGATCACAAGAAAGATCATGTCTCGAAAGATAGATTAGTTTAGTAACCTTGGAAGTAATAGATAAATTTATAAGGTTTACATTACATCATAAAATGAAAAACTATTACAATATTATTTCCATAGACCACACTCATATCCCCTTAGACTATCCCTATAGGCTGGTCATAAAATACATCTTCGTATCCTGGGAAAATAGAAAACATAGAAATGGGTGAGCTCAGATGCTCAGCAAGGATAACAATATAGCAGAAAATTTTCATAAATGAGTATAAAAATTTAAGGCAATATATAACTAAAGAAAAAGCCTTTAAAACTTGAACTTCAGCATGGCAATAATAAAATGAAATAATTCCATTTACTTATTCACATTGATATTCTAATAATCGAATAATCACATGAAATATCCATACCCACTTTCATAATGACAGAATGCATAATTCTAGACTATCATAACCACGTAGCCAAGGCCTCGTGCCAAGACTACAAATAGGATTTTGTTAAGGCCTCATGCCCAGAAATTAGTTTATCTCATGATACCTACCGATGCATTGAGGATATATACCGGCCTCCACCCATCAATTACTAATTCCAATGCATTCCTCATATGAAAAGTTTGAAAGAAAACATAAACATTCGTATTAAAACTAGCTTATGAAATTTGAATACTTTATCCACAAACTATGAATGGTATAAAAATAGCACATCCACAGTCAAACATAACTCATTCTATAGAATATAGAAGATTGTATTGTAACAGATTATCCTCAATTGAGAATAATGAATGATATTGACATAGATGAAAAAAACCATCAAAACTATTTTAGAGAAATACCCCCATTTTCATGAAAACAATTAAAAGTCACGCTATTTGTCAAGAAGACATTTAAAAATAGATTTTTGATTCAAAGTGTCTCCTACCACTTTGAATCTTTCAAAATGAGTTTTAATTTTAAAACTTTAATTTACATATAAATAAATTTTTAAAACCATTTATAAATCATGTACATTAATGAGAAATATTTAAAATAATAAATCTTTAAAAAATTTAAAATGATATTTTAGTTGGAGTTCCTAACCAAAAGAGAGACACTTGAATAAAAATAATTGAAGTAATCAAAACATTTTAATTTCATCAGAATAAAAGTATTCAAGATATACTATGTCAAATTTCATTATATACACCATATAAAAGTGAATTGGTGTATAACAACAAAGAATTTTCAATGGAATTTAATTTGAGATGAAATCACTTATAATGACCAAATCCTTAGGATAAGGATAAATCAACGACATAATTATGTGTGACAAATATAAATACACTCAATATGATTGGATATTAAGTGTAAATTAGTCAGAGGACATTCACACAAATTCTTGTAAAAACAACACCAATGAATTGGATGTTTAACTCAATAAATGGAGATTGAGTTAAAATTACTCTTATCAAGTTCAAATCAATGACATGAGAATTTATCAATAGAGTTATTATTTGTATCAAATGTATATCCACATAAAGGGGAGTGGAAATTATGAATTAAGAAAATGAATAGTGATTCCACACATAATTTTGGAGTTAAATAATCAATGAAGTATGCATAAATCCAAATGAGTAGAAATTGAAATTTCAAAATCCCTTATCGATTTGGTAACTTACGAAACAAAAACCCATGAAAGAAGGATCATAAAATGATGATGTAAATATCCATAAATTTATGTATATTACACAATGAATACAATCATGGGCAGTACACACAACACATGCAATAAATAAGTGGTGAACAATGGAAATCTCATGAAATTAAAAGTGAGATAAGAAACCCCTTACCTCATGTCCGACTTGACTCGATCGTTATTTAATCTCCTGAATAATAAACTAAAGATAATATATACTTTCATAAGAACCTTTTTCAATTTTATTATTCATTTTTATATCAATTATTACAACGTTATAAACATTATGTAATCATTTAAGTTAATAATGTTCATTTTGTCGATATTTGGTACTTGAGTCAAAAAATGGACTTCTTATAATTACATGTTGTTCATGTGGTCAAAGTTTCATTATATAAAGAATGATATCCATGCTTTTGATGCATATATATCATATATATCCAGTATATACATGTATTTATTATAGTACATAACATTTAGAGGTTAGAAATGAAATGCACCGTTCATGGAGACGGTAAGTCGTACGTACGCATGAACGCTACTTTCATTTCTATTTCATATTTTAATGGATTTAAAACATAATGATATATAGATATATAATAATTCCTGTGTAATATCATATATAATATCATTAACTCTATCCTTTATACATCCCGCATAAGGCATTAACGAGTCCCACCACTTTAAGGGGGCGGTAGTCCGCGCTTCCTCAAATGAGACCATCGTATTTACCCACTATGGAAAACAAAAAAGACTGATATAAATAAAAAATAAAGAAGCATAAAAAAACATAAACATAATATATATCATATATAAATACAGTTCCATCATAATTGCCACCATGAGAGGTGGTAGGAGATAATCGAACAATCATCGTTTTGTGAGGCGTTGGTTTTCCATCCACAGAAACATTATGTTCTTCATCCAATAGATTGGGGTGTCTGTATGTGTAGTTCTAATACTTCTCATAAAAAATACTATAATATTGAGGATACTGTTGTTGTTACAGAATAATGGAATAAAATGAGTTTAGGGTTTGGAGAGTTAAAATAAATGAAAACAAAGTAAGAGAAACTATTACCTTTAATTTGGGTAACTCCCATTGGTTTGAACCAAAGGAATTCTTGAAGTGCCTTATGCCTAAGGTGAGGCTTCAAGGAGGAGATTCATGTAGGGAGCTTAATTGGTAAGATTTGGGGTGAGCCAAATGTCTTAAGAGTTGTGAGGAATAGGTTAGAAGTGGTTTTTTTATATGGGAGAGGAGGGGCTCTTTAAGATTGTGGGAAAATATTATTTTATTATAAGCTTATTTTAAGATTCAAAAAAGTCCAAAAATCATTATAGTCGAATTTAAGATGACTCATGGTCGAAATAAAATCATCCAATAGGAATTGGACTGGTTTTAGATAATATTTTAATCATTATAATCTTATTTATCTAAATGATTTATTAATGAGGTAAACAATGCATCATTATTGTGTCATAAACAATTTAGATTATATGATGTCTAAAAATTATAAAAAAATTACTATAATGTAGGAAATATTTTTATCTTTACAAATAATATTTATAGACAAAAATATTCTTTATATAAAACCATATAAAAATAATTTACTAAAAGAGTTTTGTTTTTGTCATTTCTGCCTTTACATTAAATTAATTAATCTAAAGTGTCATTATCATTTATAATTGGCACCATGGAGTCCCAAAATCGACCCAATGATTCCCATGGTCTTTAATGACTCAAAAAATTAAATTAGGACAAGTGTTAAGGTAATTTTTAATTATTATAATATTCTTTTCACCTTAAATTACCCAATTTACCTTTAACTGTGGTAAATAAAAGTCGAAAGTTACTATTTACCAAAAATTATGTTCATTTTATTGAACCAAATTTTACTAACTAATAACAATTATGTATATTGGATTTTGGAACTTCCATTCACAGAATAGGTAAAATAAAGTTTAATGAAAATTCAGTTTTTTAACTACCACTTACTGGTTTCACTATTCATCAAAAAATGAAGTTTTTCAGAAAAATAAAAGAAATCAACCTAGGCTAATTTAGATATTCTGAATTCTAAAATGATGTATATTTTTCCAAATTCAAAAAATATAATTGTAATTAGTTATTTTTAAAATTAATTTCCATTTTTTAAAGAAGGAGAGTGTTTTTTAAGAAACTATAACTATCAAAAGATTTACACTTGCTCATGTCCGGTTTAAATGTGAAATTATGTTCAATTACCAACATTGGATTAAATAGTAAAAATATAATCTAATTATAATTTCAAATCACGCAAATTAATAACTTATCACTATTAATTATTTTGATTAAAAAAGTTGTTTTTAATTAAAATTTTGTAAATTTCACTATTCATCAAAATATAAGATTTATCCGAAAAGTACAAAAATTTCACCTTAGGCTAAATTAGATACTCTGAATCCAAAATTAAGTCCATTTTGAAAGATAATATTTATAAAATTTCAATGAGTGGGTATTACTATTCATAATGGCTAGTTTGATTGAATGTGGTGTGTGTTAGAACTTGAAGTTGCGTACAAAACACCTTAATGTATTATTCAAGAGAAGCGTACCATGGAAGCTTGGGGTGTTACATCTCAGTACCCTCAATCTACTAAATAAATAAAATTACTTCATTATTAGTGTGATTGAATACTAAATTTACCACATTAGTTCTCAAAATATGATATAAATTAGGTAAAAATTTCTTTAACAATGAAATTTGAAACACATCATATACCTATGATAAACTCTGGTGTAAGGATACCTAATAAGAAATGAATCATAGTTTTTACATAAATTTCATTTCCATAAAATACAAATAGAACCTTTTTAAGGATAACCTTTAATAAAAACATGATCCTCAACCTCAAATGAGAAAACATACATCCAATTATCTATATAACGTTTTTACTAGATTTGAGTTGTTCTAATATTGTTTTCAACCATAATTACCTTCTCAAACATATATCCCACTAGATCTAGTCCTAAAAACATAATTTCACTAAATCCATCATTAAATGAGGGTGTTCACTACTTATATCCATATAATGAATCAAATTTATACATACATATGGAGGAATGAAAATTGTTATTGTAATAAAATTCCATCAAGGATGTATTCTGATCCCAACTTATATTATGATCTAATTGGAAATCTCTTGTCATATATTCAAATGAATGAATTTTTCAAACAAAATTACCATTAGTTTAAGGATAAAAAAATTATAATAAAATTTAATTCGGTACATAATGACTTATAATGTCTTTTATAAAAATTTGAGGTAAATATGAGGTCACGATCAGATATAATAGAGGGAGGGACTCTATGAAATCTTACTTTCTATTTGTGATAATGTCTATCAAGTTGATCCAAATATATAATATTTCAAATAGGAATAAAATATGCTAATATTTTAAAATAATCAATAAAAACCAAAATAAAATTATTACCAATATATGAAATTGATAATACCACCAAACAAATGGATATATTTTCCCATTTCAATTTCGTAATTAGAAAATGCTAGACCATCACCTTCAATAAATTTCATTCACCTTTAACCTACTTCCAAGTCAAACATTTCATGTTAAGATCATTAATATCCTTCAGTGTAGAATCTAATAAAAAAATTTCTCAAAGGAATCTATACATATTGATTCATACAAGATGAATAGAAAGTAGGGAAATTTTAGATTCAATTAAAATTACATCATCAAATGGGACATACTCGAAACACATAACCCATTTCTAAATATTAAAAAACCTTCTCCAATCACATTAATATTATTATGCTAGCCCATCTGGACTAGTTCTATATTTTCTCTAAAATGCATATTTTTTCATCTCAGCTATAATAATTATTTTTAAAGGATGAATGTATTGATACCTACTTGAAAAGGAGAAATACTTTTTTCCTACACAATTTTTAATATAACGTAAATAATTATATAAAATATCATGTTCAATATTTTACATAGTTAATGATGCATTATTTTTTGAGTCTAGTAATGAAATACCTTTTACACATTAACAATATGATTGTGAACTGGGAAATCACAATCATTAATTTTTTATAGTTATCTTCCCTACCTCCTTTTCAATTCATTTTGATGGAATATAAAATTTAATATTTTATAATTAGTATATATTTCACATTTCACAACCCATAAATGGTAATCAATATTTTAGAGAGAAAATTAATATTGCAATCTTAGGGTCATATATAGGATTACTCGATTCATGGGGATTCAATTGATGATACATATATGTTATAAACTGATCATTCTACATCAACACCTAATCAATTGTTTTCAATGAATTATGACTATAATTAATAAATTTACCATTTCTTATCGAAAAGGCTAAAAATCAGGTAATAATTTTATCAATTTGATAAAAAATTCATCTCATTCATTTTTCCTGAAGAATTAAACTCCATTTTGAGTTAACATCATTAATGGGTAAGATAACCAGGAAACCTTTTCAATATACCATCAGTGTAACCTAAAAATCTAGGAAATCAATGTATCTTACTAAATCTTGTAGGTATTATTAATTATTATATAACTTTAGTTTTTACAGAATCAATATTTATACTATATTTATAAACAGTATGTCTAAAAAAATAAATATATTATAAAAAATATTTAAATGTAATATATTATGAATATAATTTATTTTTTTAATGTGTCCAAAAAATACATTTGTGTTACTCATGTTCATCATAAATTTTACAAAAAAAATATAATATAAACAATGAAACCCACCAAAATATATCTAAATACTCAAAGAACACTCTATGCATAAGATACATAAATATAAGGTGTGAATTTATTACTTTTATAGGAATAACCACAAAATCATAATGATTTTACCTTGTATGAAATGATGACTTTGGGATGTCTCCCTCATTCAACTTCATCTAATGTTAACCGGACGCATGATCAACCCATGAAAAATATTTATCACCCTAAACCTAAATAAATAATTCTTCCATATGAGATGATGGATACTTATTCATAATATAAATGTAGTTTAGTTATCTATAGTCAAAAAAAATTAACATTAAAACATCTATATTTTTAAGAAACGTAGTAGGGGAACCCACTGAAAAGTGCTAGGGATGATAAAACAATTATTTATATTAACTTTAGTCAAATCATTTGGAAATACATCTTGAGGTTCATTTACCACTAGAGCATCATAATATTAAATAGTTAATTTCTTTTCAACATTATATGAACAAGATAATTAAATTAAATATTGTGTTAATTTCTCAGCTTATTGATATGTTATCAAATTTATTAATTTAATATTATATAAAAATTTGAATTTATTCTAATATAAAATTTACTTGTGTCATCATTCTATCTTATCATGATAAAGTGAAAGTTATTCCATGAATTTAATTACATCAAATTCTAAAATATGAATGGAAATACAGATTATAAGAAAATCCATTACACCTATGATAATATGAATATTTTTTAAAACTAATGATCGATTTATACTACTCACATGTGTTTTTACAAAAATATTTGACTTCGAATCTTGATATATAATTTCCATTTAATATACAAGCTTCATAGATATAAAATATTTTTGGGATATAATGTTTAACTGTACATTGGAATAATTTAAATAAAAATTTAATGTTCAAATTACCACTTAATTTTAGGGTCATAAATCTACTACTTTAGATTAAAAAGGCATCAACACAACTTTCTCTTTATGATCTTGATTTTTACCCCCATGATTGATATACTTCTAACATAAAATTTTCTAATGACCTAACTTATGACAATCAAAATATCTTACTACTTTCTCACTATCTATTTTACCCTTAATTTTATGATCCATAATATATTACTTATAGCAACAATAAAAATAAAAAAAAATTAGCACATTGGTAACACATTCTATAAAATATCCAAATTTTTTTAAAGATTAATATATCCAATATCATACAAGATATAAGACACTGAGCCAAATCTAAACTCGAAATTGTATTATATAAATTCAAAAATTATTACAATGACATTAAATCTTTGGTTATAAATAGGGTTAAATAAAATAATAAATATATATAAATATTTTATTCAAAAAAAATTGAATTGGTTATTTCTTAGTAATTAAACACACAATTTTTAACTAAATCTATTTTATTTTTCAATGATATGTTTTCATCAAGAAAATATTGTTATGAGAATAATATAAATAATTTCATGAACATTTTGAAAATTTATTTAAAAATATTTTTTTATTTTTAAAATTATAAAATCAAAATTAGCTTTAGGTTAATTTTTTAGATTTTTTTTGTAAAGATTTATTTTGAGTGAACCCTGCAAAAATTATTCTTTTTTTTAAAAAATTGTATCATTGTTTTATGATTTACAAGGATCGTATTTGTATTAAAATGGATAAAATCTAACATTAGTTTTATTATATTATTAATAATCCAAATATATTCTTCTTAATAAATGGTATGAATAAATATTTCATAAAAACATTTTTATAGTAAATGTTTTTTGGAAAAAAAAAATGTTCAATTCATTTTATGGATTTAGGGATAAATAAAATCATTTAAAATAATTTAATTAATTTTTTTAAAAATATATCTATTATTTGGGATCTTGAAATTTAGAATTTTTAAATATTTCAATTTTACTCTTTATGAATATTAATCATAGTAACTGTTGTTACCATAGTAAATGGTAAATCATGTAATTAAAGTTTAAAATAAAAAGGAAAGGACAATAAAATGACACTAACACGTCATTAATTTTATTGGATTAGTCAATTTAATCCATACATATCCATTATTTTATAATATATCATTTTTAATTGGATGTGATTATAAAGATTAGAATATTTTAATTAAAGAAATGTAAAAAATGACACATACTTATTTTCAATAGAAATTATATTTTTTACATTAAGATAATCAGATAATTTTTCAATTATAGATATTAATTTTAAATTTAAATGATTAATATTCATCAGGGTAATTTATTTTTAATTTTTAGTTAAATATTTTTTGCATAAATGCTTACACAATGTTAAGAGATTAATTAATTAATTAATAAATATAAAAATAAAATAAAAGATATTTAAAATATAAAAAGAAATATAATTTAAAATAATTAATTAATAAAATATTTTTGTAGATAAATATGAAATTATAGTGATATTGGAATTGATTATATTATTTTTCCTTTTATGTCATGGTATTATAAAAACCAATGTAATTTAATAGATCTAATATTGACATTATTGATATTTTATAAGAATATTATTTTATTAAATGATATAAAATTCCGAAAAAATAATATTCCTGAATATTAACGGGATATGATTAATTTGATCCAATATGTTCATTATATGAATCTTTTTTTTTATTTTATAGTATCATTGTTAACCCTTTAAGTGTTGATGATTCTAATATTATGGTAACTTTCAAAAGTGTTAATGAATGGTTCAAAAAAGTTAATGGTAAAAATATGAAAGAAACTTGTAAAAAATTATATAAGAGTATATTAATAAAAAATTGTCTTAAATTATAATATTTTAAATTTTGGGACATTTTTATATCAACATTAATTTAAACTAATTTAATATTTTGAAAAATTCTAAGAGCGTTTTCACCTCTCATATAAAAGGGAGCCTTTTTTTTACAGTTCATCACACCTCAAAAACAATTATTTCCTCCAATACTAGAAAAATACCATTCTAACACCCCTCTTGATGTACAATAAGTATTAGTTGGACAATAATACAAACCCGTAAGGCCTTAATATTAATAGAAAATTAGATAATCCAAGGATGATGTATAGTTCGTATCTAAGCATTTTCAATTTATATATTCTTCCACCTCAATAAAAATTTATAAAAATGTTGAAATAATGAAAAATAAATTATTCTAAATACAGTTATACTTTATTATATTAATTACATGACTAATATATGTCTCTACTTCCGTCAAATTGGAAACGATACTGTCGATTTCTGTGTACAGCAGACAACCACCCGACAGACTGATATATTTCATTTTCCATAACCACCTAATCAAAATGGTTATAATGATGGATTGATTTTATATATATATACGATTTCAATGCAATATACTCTATTATAATAGGATAATTTTCCATTTACCTCTTACCTTTCCAATCACCAAAAAATGAAAATGTTTCCTGTGCATCCATGTGGACTGCCTCCTCCATGAAGCGATGTGATATGTTTTTTTATCCACATCACATGGAAAGTATAGATAAATATATTAAAAGATATAATATGGTATTTATTATATAATTATTATTCATTAAAGATAAATAAAAATTCTTCTCTTCATTCCATAGTGAACTTTGAAAAATGAAAATGTTAGTCATGCAAATGTACGACCTATCATCTTTATGATTGCGACATAGTTCATTTTACATAAATATATTAAATTATTTTTTCAATTTATACTTTAATTATAAAAAATATATATTTTATTAATTAATATTATTTTCAATAATACAAAACAATTAACACATTGATCATATTTAACCCACCAATCACATGATGGATATATGAGCCAAATACTATAAAAATGTATGATATGAACAAAAATGATTAAGAAATTTATAAAAAAGGGTATAAGTGAAATAAATAAAATAATATAATTGAAATGTATTATAAATAAATTAAGTAATATATTGTAGTTATTTATTCTTGATGATAACTAAATTGAAATATGAGTTGGACATGATGAAGGTTAATTTTTTAAAAGATAATTTTTTATGGTTTCAGTTAAAAATATTTTCAATAAATGTCTATATTTTTATGTTCTTTTTATTGATGTATTCATATTGACATAAATAAAATATAAAATATATTTTTATATAGAATTATAATTTCTTATAAAGGGTTTTATTAGTAATATATTTACATAATGTTTTGACTTTGTCTACAAAAAGACAAAAGGAATGTCTTATATTAATGTATGTGGTGACAATGAATTTTACCACTTCTACCACCATTATTAGATGTTTTGACTCTTTAATAATATATCATTTTTTATTTAATGAAAAACTCAGTTTCCCTTCAAAATGAGAATTTTAGTTTTGAATATTCTGTTTTATTGAACGAGGATATAATAATATTCAAAAATGTTTCAACATGGGTGTAAATAATATTTTCTTGATAAAAGAATTTATGTGTTAACATTATTTTGTGGTGTTGGGAATTTATTATGATGGTAGGTGGTTCTATTATAAACTAATGCTATGTGAACCCATTATAAGTCACCACCTCATTATCTAATGGGAAAACATTAAAATATTAGCTTTCTCATAAGAGATAAGTGGAATATATTGTGAAGTTCATTCCAAGTATAACTACTATGCTTATTTTATGAGCAAATATGATTTTCACTCAATGTATAATCCTAATGGTCACTCTATGTGTACACATGAAGGGTATTCCACATATAAGATTCACATGAAAATTATTCCCCATGTTACCAATATGATTTATTTTTGATCTATATAGTTTTTTATAGGGAATAAATTTAATGAAATTTTTGTGGAACTCATTAAGGTAAAGTATAACATTGTGAAAAAAAATTAGTTTATCATGTTATCAGTAAAACACTGATGATTTTATTTTTCCATTATGTTTTCTTATGAAATGTTTAAAAAATATTTTTGGAGAAAAGGTGAATTAATGGGTATATAAATGATATTATTTAAAACAAATGATACTTTTTATAAAGGAAATGTTTTATATGAATTCATAAATTAGTGGGTTTTTTATTTTTTTCAGGTCCCTTACTAAAATTGTTTTCATTATCCCATTTTTTAAAATATTTTTAATAGGGTTTTAAAGATATATAGGGACAACGATGAGGTTAGGATTAATATTTTAACGATGTTTCATTTTATTTGTTAATCGTATTATATTGTGGGAAAAATGGATACTATGTACAAGTTTTCACATTTAATATATTTGAGTTTTTATTTATGATCTATTACTTAATTCTCTAAAACTATAAACCTAAAAACAACCTCAGGAATATAATTAATGTATTCTAGTTTAAAAATAATGTCATATTAATTGTATAAGGTTGGTAATTCTATTATAAGTCCTATAAACCATTAATTAAAATTCCACATTCCATATTGGGAACATTTGTGGGGCTTACTTCCAAATTTCATTATTCAATCCTTCTTTATTACATTCTTCCTTGAATGTTTTTTAATTTTTTTTTTCAAAAATCACATAATGGATGGTAAGATACATATAAACTATATACTCAAAATGAACAACATTCTCATAACATTTACATTTATGGTAGGCTAGTCATCTTCATAACCATGGAATTAGTCTCATGTATAATCTATCAGTTTTATTCACAAGGTCAAAATTTAATTTTGTGAATACTTGGATAATTTTGTAAAATATTATTCATAAGTGTCCATTGATTCTTCTTCATTTTTCAGAAAATATATACACTATTTATTTTTTAATTTTAATTATTTATTGGAAAATAAATCTAAAGAAAAGTGTCTTTAAATTCCTTCTACTACATGGAATAAATCTCATAATTTTCCATTGAAATCTAAATCATAGAAAACCATCGATCAGCTTCACCATAAAAATTATAGAAATCAAGAGTTATAATTTTATATTCTAAAAGTCAAAAATCATTAAATGTTCTATACAATGAATGTATCCATCATTTTGATTTTATTGTGTCTAACGATCCATAAAATTTCTGATGGTTCTGTTTTATGAAATGATCCACTATAGATAAGTTAATATGTAGATAATAGAGTCTCCCCCTATCTTGGGTCCCACCATTAATATTCTACATCTACTGCGCTAACACATTCAGAAACAAATCTATTCCAACCATTCCAATTTTATAATTTATAAGGTTATTACCCTCTTGATTTATTCACGATTTAGTTACCTTGTTTATTCTATGAAAAAAAATTCTTTATAGACATTGATTCTATTAAGAAACATGGAAATATTTATAATCTATCTTCCAAAAATATAATCATAAATTTTAACACCTTTAGAGTGTCTTTCAGTATTCTACAAACATTGAATGGAATCTAAACATTTTCTCTAATAACAACTGTAACTCCCTATTTCTTTTTGAACACATACACTTGAGTTTAATTGTAATGATAAAAAATTTTGAAATTCCAATTATATTTTTGGTTTCATTTTTTAGATAATTATAAAATTTATTAAATACAAAAAATTTACATCCACACAGTGGACATTTTAAAAAAAACAATGTTATTAAATTTTACACACTACTTTTCCTCATAACATGTTTGATTCATATAAGAAGATTCATTAATGTCATAATCCTAAAAATTATAATATTTATAATAATCCTTAAATCATATAAAAAATTTACATATGTGATGAAAAAATAATTTCTCAGTAAGGGATATAAAATTAATGGAATAATGTTAGTTATTTGAAAAACATGAACACCCATGAATATGCTTACCATTTTCAAAATTAAATTTTGAACACACAAAATATATATATTTTTTAAATTCATTATTTGTAGAAAAAAATTTCTAAACACATTATAAAACATATTTAAAACCCTGAAGTCATCTTGAGATACATGGGAACTCATGAAAACATTCCTCTGAAAGAAAAACCTTTCATCTTTAAACATTTATTTTCCCATGAGGAAAAAATATATCTATAATAAGCCTTTATCACTAGAATATTATATGTGTTGTAAATAATTAAAGTCATAACCCATTCTCAATTTTTTTAAAATCAAGCATCAATAACTAAAACCCACTTAATTCCATAACTATAAAAAACTAATTTATCTACCTCAGTTTCTATTTTGAAGGCTACGTCATTACATAATGAATTATATATTTTTATTAGGATTATCCATTTCCTTGAGTTATATTGGGATCGCCTAATTTCATGTGTATTTCTCAAATAAAATATCATGAATAAAAAAATTATAAACATACACTTTTTCAAAGTAAACCTAATGAAAAACTCATTTGAACTGATACGAAAAACAGTTTTGGTTATCTCATAAAATTGAGGATATATTTTTTTATGTAGAAATATTTCCATAATATATTAAGGGAATTTAAAAAATTAATAATGGTTATTAGTTATCATAAAGGAATTCAATCCATATTCATTAAAAAAATCTTTTTCACTTCTATTAAAGGGGTAAAATTAATAGATACCAAAATTGTTAATATGATTACTACTTAAATATTTATAAATGAATCCACTTATATTCAATAATAAACTTTAGATATATTTGATACATAAATAAAATTTCAAAATTATTGAAAATAACATTTACATGGAATAAAAAGTGTTCTAAGGAACCCCATAAAAAAACATTTTTAGAAGAATGTCTATTTCCTTGAGTGAAAACTCATTTCTTCTATATGTCTACACTCTAGAGTAGTAAAATAAAATTAGTTTTCAAATTTTCAAAAAACATTTTCACTTTTATTATATTATCATTATTCCCTCAAATTCATTTGTTATTAGGTTTTATTTAGTTACTAAAATGGTTAAGTTATAGTAGGTTTTTTTGGAACTCTTTTGCTTATAACCTCATGATAACCTCAGTGCATTGACCATTTTCAATGTTTAAATTATTCTATTATGTCCAAAAATTTAAACATGTTTTTATTTCAATGTTAACATATTCATTTTACTTTGATAATTAAATATATAAAGTGTTCATTAAATTTCACAAACCATGACGGAGTACTATCCATCCTGACACCTAACCCATTCTAAGACATAGCCCGAAGAGAATTCATGATCTTCCAGGGATTGAAACTAGTGCCAAGGTGGAAAAAATAAAATTAAGGAATAATTTCACCGATTTATATAATCATAAGAATCCAACAATTGTAATCATCACAATAACTAATAACCAAAACCAAATGAGATAAAAAAATTCAGTTTCACTTTTTTACAACATTAACCAAATCAGAATTTACTACAACAAAATGGGAAAAAAACTATCCAAAAAACAACAATTTAACAAGTGGGAGATCACCCTCATTCTAGAATCAAAAACTAATATAAGAAATGGAACAATAGAAACCAGAACCATTATCACCACCATGATACTTATTTCATTTATTTTCGTCATACATAATAAGTTATACAGATACACAATGGTGTATGTAGGGTGTAAGACTTATAACAGTAGGATGAAACCCAAAATAAAAGTTTTAATTATATTACATTATAAAAGATATAAAAAAGAAAATTTCTATATAGAAACATTTTTTGGGAAGTGTGGCGCCGAATCCATGTTCTCTGGGGGGCATGTGTAGATGGGGATAATAAAGGTTTGTGTTAAATGAAGTGATTCAGCATTTATGGTAGTGGTCCAAGGTGGAAAAAAATTTCTCATCATTGACTATAGAATTTTTTTTGTCATTGGTTGGGGACCACTTTTCCACAATGTGAATTTGTAATTCCCAACTCGACTCAGGTCTTCATGCGACATCATCACTTAATGGAGTAAATAAATGTTCTCTGTTATACTTTCTATATTATTGGTAGTTGTGAGGGTGGTTCTCAACATTCTACATTCATTAGCGGTGATGTTGGTTCTTAGAGTTTCTCCTTTAATCTTAGTTTCTGGATTTTAGCGGTAGAGGGGTCGATCTATTTCCAAGGATGCGATGTTTTCTACTTCCTTTTGATTGGTGAATATTTAGTAAACACTGATTTGGATCTTGTTTTAATTTCTATACATCTAGTCTTGGGACAAATTATTTATTGTTATTATTGTTTTGTGATAAAAAAAAGTGGCATATTTATGTTACACTTTAGAGCGATGATGGTCTTAGGGGTAAATAGAGTCTCAAATTGCTGAACTTGTCTTCAATCTATCAGGATTATTCTTTCAAATTCAATATTATCCATTCTTTTCTGACTTTGATGTTCTTCAGTTCAAGAATCAATATATAGTTGAGGAAATTTTTTGATCATATAACCCATTTAATAGAAGATTTCTTTTTCCTGTATCATTTCTTATCAGTGTGGCAATTTAGTGTCTTCATACATTTGAAAGGAATTTAGGCCATCTCATCGTCGTCATTTCTTTCTATCTTTGATTACTTGGTTCTCTACTTTAGTTCTAGGATTTTACTATTCTCGTCAAGGTGGAGCAGCGCGGTGGTTCACTTAGTTTTTTGGGATGTAATTTCTAGCATCCAATTAATGTATATTGACAGAAATAATCGATTCTAAGGATATTTGAGGACTTCTGGATTCTGAATTTGGTATATTCTCAAAGGACGTTTTTGAAATATGATATGGGAGGGTATTTAAGTAGTTTTCTTTATATGGTTTAATTCTGAATTTTTAAGGTGAATGCACCTAGCACTCTATATGGATCAGCACCAGATACAGATATATATTTGGAAGAATTCATCTGAACATTTCCATTCATATTTTAATGAATTAGAGGATATGTCTTTTCAATCGGTGTTAGGCCTATGAAACCCTACATGATATCTCTTGTTGACTGTCCATGTGAGGAGGACTCATGAAATAACAATGTGGTTTATATGGATGGATAGTTCCTTGATGTTTTGATCTTGGTATCTCATTATATGAATGTATTTCGGGTATCCCTATTTTCCCTCAAAAGTTCTTCTAAAGTAAAGACATGTTTTAGACATTTTTCACAAATAATCTTGTCTGAAATAAAATGTACACAAGGTCTACCATATACTGACAGCTATAACTACCTCATATAATAAATGTTTTCAAAAGAGATATCCATTTGAAAATCTTTATAGGTGTCCATCATAAGTGGGACACTATGAATTTCATAACACGTTGATCAAAATTCTCAAAACTCAAAAACCAACAAAATTCTCATGCACGAGCCATTAGAGGGGATCCCAACCCAAGGACTAAGTGTCTTAATACGATAAGTTGAAACCAACAATGTTCTCATGCATTATCTAATAAAGAGGATTGTGTTCAAAGTTCTAATGGTCTCTGATCATATCACAAGTTTACTTATTATTGTAACAATAAATCATGTTTGATAAATTTGAGCTATCTCACAACTAACTTAACTAGAATTCTAGTTCTAGTTTACCCAACTCGATACCTTGTTTTCCCTTTGTGCTCAAATTCCATTTCACATATCACATAAGTTGTAAATTACACAAACACATTCCAAACATCATACGAACACAATAGAATCACACTTTCACAATTTTCATATAGATTTAATGATCAAAATACACATAGAAACAACAGTTATATATAACCAAATCAATTTTCCATTTTATATACACACTATAACCTTTTGAAAAAACATTTTTCCCTACTTGAGAAATTTATGAATCCCATTTTGAAATGAGAAACGATTGACACATATCCAATCCAACACTTTTTATGGAAAAATACCCTTCCAATTTCATATTCAAATCCAAAATTATTTTACAACATCATTCAAATTACATTCACAATTCAAAGATGAAATTAGGGTTTGCAAAAAATATCCAATATGTAATGCAAACATATTTTTCATGGAAAACCCCAATTTCAACACTTTTACACCTTTAAATCTCTTTATAACATATTTCTCACTATCCACATGACATATAAAACATATCGAATAAGAACCACATTAAATCACTTGAGAAATCTATACAAATTATTTTCAGAAATCGAATTCTATCACATATACATTTCAAACATTTTAAAAAAAATATTTCAATCCACAAAAATAATCTATAAAAGACATTTTAACAACCAATCTTGAATATGAAAATCATCTAATAATGTAAAATCATATAACAATCTACATCACACTTGAAAACATCTAGATTTCATAGGGAAACAACAACTACACCCCCAAAACCCCATATAAAGGAATGTTTTAATAATAACCATCATGATTTCAACACACATATCATGATCAATCCATCACTTCGTCAAAAAACCCCACTAGAAAATACAAACTCAATGAGGGGAGAATATAAATCTCAAAAAAAAGGAAGAAACCATCAGATAAGGTCATTTAATTGATGATTCTTGAAGAAACCAAAAAACAATCCCCCCTAAAATGATGAATTATGGAATAAATGAGGAGAGGGGGAGGAACATAGGGTGTAGAATCACAGACATGGGAGTAAGAGAAGAATGTAGGGTTAATATCAAATAGGTAAGGAATATAAATTCACATTTTTTAATGACATGGAAAAGTCACAATATTTTCCTGAACTGTTTTCCAAACAATGTTGAAACTGGGCATCTATAACTATACAATTGGAAAAAATCCTAACATTATGCCTGAGCACTCTCCCAAACTATGTGACAACTATACAGTATCAATTATCCAATATTTCCACATTCCACATAGTTACCTCATCAAGGGTGCAATATTTCCATTAACTATGTTCCCACCATACACCACATTCTTTCAATCCCAAAATCTCAAATTTTTTTCCAAACAACATGGGGAAACTAAGTGATATTCATAAGAATAAATGTTGAAAAAATAATACCTCAAAATAAAATCAAATTTTTGAAATCTCCCACCCCCATTAAAATATTCATCATATATAAGGTCATTTTGACGCTTAACTAGATAAAGAAAATGGATACTCATATACATCCCATGAATTAGGCTCCCATATCGCATGCTCATCACTATCATGTGTCCAGAGAACTCTGACCAATGGAATAGACATTCCATTAATCAAATTCTCATGAGAATATAAAATCCATATCAAAAACTTAAAGACATAAACATCTGGCTCCAATTCCAACACTTCTAAATTCAAGACATGAGATGATTCTGGGTTTTACTTTTTCTACTGAGAGATATAGAACACAACCTGAATTAATGTCATCTAAATAGGAAAATCTAAACTGTATTGAACCTTAATAATCCACATTTTAATCTTAAAAGGTGTTACATAACTCAGAGTTGGCTTCCCTTGATTACCCAAATTTAAATGACCCAAGTCATGTGATGCTTTCAAGAACACTCTATTACCCACAGAAAAATCCACATCTTAGAACCTCTGATTAGAGTAGACATATAGTGACAGTGATCTATCTTCAAATTCTTCTTGATCAACTTAAATTTATGAGACATTTCTTGCACAATGCTTAGTCCCAAAAGTGAAGTCTCATCCACCTCATCCCAATAAAATGGTGACCGACATGTGTGACCATATAGAGCCCCAAAAAGATCAATTCAAAATGAGTATTGAAATCTATTTTTATAATAAAACAAAAGAAACCCCAAATGACGAACCTGAGAGCCTCTAAAATCTAAAACACCTACTCAATGCAAGAATTCCAAAATTTAATTCACGCGCACCTTATAAACATCATTTTGATTATGGTATGTCATGATAAAATTTACATGGGATCCCATATCATTTTGAAGGCCTTACCAAAACCATGATGTATAATGGGGTCCCATTCCAGATAAATTATTGATAGACAATTAGCGTCAAAACTTCATGAACATAAAATATCCCCAACACATACCCTTTTTCAGAATCCATGATTTGAATTATTTTTGTTTATTTAGTTAGATGGTATATCGAACCCCTAACGGAATTCTTTCCACAAGATGTATGGGGTAATCCAATATTAAAATCCATGGTGTTTTGATACAACTTCCATATTGTAAAAGGTAGTGGATAAAGAAAACATGAGGGTATTTGGAATTCTACTTTATCCTGCTGACACATATAACACCCCAATAAAAATAAAAATATGTTCTTCCACATAACTAGACACTAGAACTATTATTGTGTGTCATCAAATATCTTGGTGGAACTAGGGTGAACAATACACAAGGACTGATGGCCATCCTTCATCACCACCTTCCTTAGTGACAATGGAACCATGAAGTGAAATATTCTGAAAAAACTACCTTCAGAGACAATAGCCATTTATAAGGTGTCTCCCCACTATTTAAGATATGAATAGACTATTGGAAGAACAAATCATGAGGCTGTTCCAGGAGAATCTATTCTAATACGGAAGGTGTCAACTGAACACTGGAAAAGAATGTGCCTTGAATGTTCTCCTTAGTCTCCAAGTGCATCTTAGAAAAGAGCCCCATCAATTTCCACTCATCTCTGGACTCTTTCAATACATACACAATAATTTTCATCAAATAAAATATTAAGACACATTAACATTTCCATGGTTATAGACTATATCACAATCAAACCTCTGATGTTACTCAACCCAATGACGATACATTAAATTCGGATCCTTCTCTGAGTAGATGTAGGCTAAAATCTTTTATCTAAATAAACTACAATCATATCCTCAAAAACATATTGGTGCCACATATTCAATAAATCTTTCACCTATTCTAATTATTGGTCATGAGAGGGGTAATTATTTTCATTTGGTTGGAGCTGGAGAAATCCATAAGCCACCACATGGTCATCCGGTACAAGCACACACCGAATACCCATAACTAAAGTGTCACAATAACCCACATATCTCTTTCTAGACACTAGAAAGATCAAAACAGGTATCCTTTCATCCATCTCATTATCTTCTCAATGAATTCTTAGAACACTGTCCCCTATTCAAACATGTTCGAAGAAATCCGAGATTAATATCAAATAAACCAATTGTAATACCCTTCCAGGATTAAAAATCATTTGATTTTTAAAACCTTATTTGGTTATTCCCATGAAATAACTACACTAAACAATTTGGGGTCCACCGAAATCTTTCATATCTGGACCTCATGACCCCAAAACATCATATCCCTAATCCAGAATGTGCACATGGAAAACTTGTCATAGAGATGACGATACTGATGGTTTTCCAACAAAATTATAAAATATTTCTCATAATCATCCTTAGTACTAGAATAATCCAGGATGACATTCACATATACCACAATAAAAGGACTGATGGAACTGGTAAAAAATCTTATTCATAAGTTTCATAAAGATCAATGGAGAATTTATCGACCCAAAGGGCATGACCATGTACTCAAAAAGACCTTACCTACATCAGAAGGCTATTTTTAGAACATCTTTCTCTCTAACTCTATGTTAGTGATGACCAGTACAAAATTCAATCATGGAAACCCGTTTTTCAACTTAATATGATCAAAATGGTCTTCAACAGAGGGCAACTAGTACTTTTTTATACTTATTACAATATTTATCTTCCAGTAATCTATGCACAACATGAGAGATGCATCATCAATTTTTTGAAAAGATAACTAGTGTGGCCCAATGTGAGATTCTTGAAAAATGAATACCTAGCATTATAATTTGTCAAACTATGCCATTAAATCCATCATATCATTGGGGAACATATTGTACAATAGAATATATATCAGTTGTGCTCTCTGTGACAAATAAATAGAGATATCTACAACTCCCATCAGAGGTAAAACTGAAGAAAAAACCTCTCGAAATACCTATGTGAAATAATCCATCATAAAAGGTCATACAGTATTACAAACACCATCGTTATTCTCCATTATGACTGAAGATATCTGAAAATCAAATTTTCCCAACTTCATATATGGAGGACCAACATGCCCGGACTGAGGATCCCATTCACCATGTAAAAATTTTGTTACTTCTATCAGTTTCCCCTAAACTCTCTCACTACCTGTATTAATCAATGTACACCTATAAATTCAGTATAAAATCCATACCAAAGATCTGGTTGAAGATTTCCATCTCCAAAATAAGTAAATCTCATTCTAGCTCGACCCCTGATATGGTGAGTGAAAATAACGGAAATCTAAATACCTACTCATGATTCATATCATGAGATGTTACCAACCCCATCACATACGAAATAAAAATCATTAGAAAAAATTTCAAATCCACAATATGTGAAGAAAAAATAGAAGCTGATGCACCTGTACAAAACTGAGAAATCGATTAAGATTAAGTAATAAGAATGGAACCTGAAAACGTCATCGGCCATGCATCTAATTCCACCAGTGATCGTTCTACTACATGAAGTTGCTTCATCATATCCAAAGCCTAAGAATGACCACAATCCTATGCCTCTAACCTAAACTGACTCATTCAAGAAGATGATCTATCCCTATAACTGTGACCCTCAAACCATGAACTCGTTGTCCTAGATGGTTATGACCAAGCTGTCATCCCCTTCAAATCCACAGATCTTCCACCACTCAGATATGGTCATTAGACTTTTTAATATTACATAATTTTCCAATATATGCACATTAAGGGGAATTCTTGGGTGGATATTTGCAAACAAGTTTTATATTCCCTATGTTCTTGCACTTATGCAACACTACTAACCCATCATCGGAAGACATAGAGGAAGGCATCCAAAAATGACATCATGATCTACCACCTCCCTTATTCCTATATTCATCTAGATTACACTTATTCTCCGAAGGACTACCACTTCCCACTATAGACACTATGACAGAGAAACCAGACTTACAACTATGAAAAATTGCTACCGTCATGGCATGCTCGACCATCTCAACATAAGTTTCAAAAATGAAATAGAAGACTTGTGATCAAATATCTGGCCGCAAACCCATTACAAACATCTAAGACTTCTTATACTCATAATAAATGTTCTCTTGTGTGTACTGAACTAGTTAAAAAAAGCTATTAGAATAATGCATTACAGTTCTTTCTCCCAAGATATACTCAAAAAATATTCTATACAAGAAGAAGGAGAAAAAAAATGAACAATATATCTTGTCAAAAATGAACTAAAATTCTTTCCAACACATCTTCTTGTTCTTTCCATATTCAACCAATAAGACTGCCCGCATTCAACTTGGACCTTCCAAAAGAAATGAATTAAATTTCAATACAACATTCTAAAGATTATCATGATACATGAACTATGTCTCTATCTTTTCATGCCACAACTCTTCTTTACGAGGATCTATGCTTCCTCAGAAATAAGGGGTCTTGTTCTTGATAATCTCTTGAGCTTTTTCAATTCCAGGACCTGGTTCAGCATCCCAAACCTGACCAAGACCAAATCTCACTCCTTGTACCAATGCATGGAGACCCTGGACCTCTATATTCTCTAATATCAAATCAATTTCTTATTAATAACACTCCCACGCATCTTCCTACGACTATATAAGAATTCATTGAGGAGGAATATTTCTACAATCAGAAAGAAACCATCAATAAAACAATTCTAAAAATTTTCATTAATAAAAAAATCATAAACACGTACATAATAGAAAATGTATCTTAATACATCACAATAAAAATAAATAGATAAACACATCACCCCCACCCAGTATCCATATATATTCTACAGTCTGTATATCTCACTTAGTGTGGAAGTCAACCAAATTTTTTTATAATGTCCCATGGTGGTTTGAGTCTCGTCATGATGTTTTTTGTCCAGACACCCCACTCACAACCAGAACCTCAATCCCTTCCAATACTAGCTCTTTCATAGAAAGATAGATTCCCAAATAACCTCACCTAAAATAGTGTGGCCTTATCTAATCCAATTTTTCATGAACAAATCTGGAGTGCCATCCAACCTGACTGCTAGCCCGGTTCAAGACGTAGAACAATGAACATTCCTGATCCCCACAGGCTGTAAATTAGGGCATGGGTATGAAAAATATACTTTAGGTATGATTTTACCCATTTATAAAATCATTAAAAACCAACAATAGCAAACAACACAGTATCTAATAAGCATAACTGAACGAGGAACAAAATTTTTTATATTATATGTTTTATAACATTAACCAAAACGAAATGAAAAAAAAGGATTGGGAAAAACAAAACATCCCAAAAAATCAACACGAAACTAGTGGTACATCACCCTTAAGAGACGACCACCAACATGAGTAAGAATTGGAAGACCAGTAACAAGATTCACCATCACCACCATGATAAATCATTCCTTTACCTGGGTAATACATAACACTTTCTACATACTACCATAGGTGTGTGTAGGGTGTAACCCAAATGCTAGTTGGATTCCTTCCAAATAAAAATATTCTGTTTTATAAAATTATATGACAAATAAACATATACATTTATATATGAAAACATTTTTAGGAAAACATTCTCAAGAATAAATTTTTAAGAAGAAACATTTTTTACAAATAATATTTATTGAAATAAAATATTCATAAGGTATACCATAAACAAACAAATAGCACTACCACACTTATGAATTATGTAACAAGAGATCACCATTAGAAAATACCAATAGGTAACTTGTACAATTTATTCACTATAAACTTCATACCTTGGTGATCAAAATCCTCTAACTCAACAACAATATATGTTCCCATGCATGAGCTGTTAGAGGGGATCCCATCCCAAAGACTTGTGGACCCAATATTATAAGAAATAAATAATAGTGTTCCCATGACCAAGCCTATAGAAGGGAACTCACCCAAAGGTCTAGTGTTCTCTGATCATATCACATGTTTAGTTATTTTACTGATTCTCAATCTCGAAAAATGAAATAATGAAATGCCACACATGGGTCAACTAGCGTACTAGTTCAAGTTCACCCACATAGATATTCGAGATTCCTTTTGTGCTAAAATTCTATTTCACATATAACATAAGAATTCACATTGATATATAAATGATAATAACAACAAGAACATAACGAAATAACCATATTATCATTTTCATATTAATCTAATGATCAAAATCAACTCTATAACAAAAACCATTTCCAAATTTATAGGCACATCAAAACCATTTGGAAATAAATTTCACACTACTTGCTTTATTTATAAAATCCATTATGAAATGTAAAAATAAGGATATGTTTTAAATCCAACCATTTCCATGAGAAAAAACCTTACTAATTAATCTTCAAACCAAAATCAATTTACAATATTATTCAAAATATTTATACAATTAAATGATACAATCAAGGTGCACAAGGAAGTAGCCAAAATGTAATGAAACCCAATTTCTCTTGGGAAACAAAAACATCAAAACTTTTCACCTTTAAATATCCTTGATATCACATTTCAAACTATCCAAATGAGGTTTAAAACAAATTGATGAAGCAGCACGACAAATCACACAAGAAATATAACCAATTTCTTATAAAAAACCAACCTCCATCACATATGCATGTCAAACATTTTCCAAACAATATATATCACCCCTAAAATAATCCTTAGAACACATTTACTAACCAAAGAAAGACTTTCAAAGTCATCTAATAATGTAAAAGCATGGAACCACCAACCACACTCTTAGAATCCTCTAGAAATCAATGAAACACTATTATTGAACCACCACAAGACATTATAAATAAATTATTTACCAATAAAAAAAAATGATTCCACCCAAAATATCAATATAGGTCTCCAATTAGGTCAAAAAACCAACTATAAAATAATAACTCAATGTGGGTGGAAGATAAACCCTAAATAAAGGAACAACCTGCGGAATAAGGGAACTTACAAAAATATTCATCAAGAAACCACACCAAATTAACCCAAAAAATGAAAACACAATGGATAGAAGAGAAGATAGAGAGGGACCAATGGTGTGGAATCTAGAATTAGATAGAGATACGGGTAAAGAGGGTTACAATTCAATTGGGACAAAAGGTAATTTCATAATTTTTATTGGCATTGACGCGTTTCTTTGATAGGTTACATTATTTTCATTACTTCACGGCAATTGTGTGTCCCCTAATGTCTAAGAGGAACAATGCATATGGTTATCCCACATGGTCTCCCAAACAATTAAATATTTTTTTAGTCTCTACTATCCAAAATTACCACTTGTTTCATGGTTACCTCGGGAAGGGTGCATGATTTCCCCTAACAGTGTTCCAACCATGTCCCACCTACCATCAATCCAAAAATATGAATTGTTTTATGAAAAAAATTAATTTCCCTGACCCCGGTTTCCTATAGACGGTAACTTATTCTTCTTAAATTGATATATTAATAAAGAATTCACATATCTAAGTACCTAATAGTTTAGTAGTTTTGGATAACAAGATACATACATAATTTCAACATTACAACTTTAAATGAAATAGAATATATCATATATCCTAGTAACTTCAATAACTCATAGATTTTCCCTGCATTTACATCAAAACATATATCTTCACATCCTATGGAAAATAAAACATAATTATAGGGGTGATCTCAGATACTCTGTAAGGGTAAGTAAAACATCAAAAGAATAAAAAATAATTCATTGTGAATAAGTACAAGTGCACAATCCATTAAAGCATAATCTTGCACATAATAGGGAAGGAAATAAAAGTTGATTAAATAATGACACCATAAAACGTAAAAATAGATATTTTTTTATTCAAATAATCACATGGACAATAATTTAATAGATTAATAATGTGGGAATTCATAATTATAGACATCATAATCATACTATTAAGGCCTCGACAAAGACACCATACCTAATGGATAAAAACCTATCTTACTTTGTCTCAGGGGACATACTAATGCATCGAGTGGATATGGTCGGCCCCACATATCACATAATAAGTAAAATATATTCCTAATATGAATGGATATAAAAATAACCAATATATACATTCATATTTATATTGAGAGATGATATGTGAATAACATTCCCCAATAATTATACCTAAAAAATAACCATTCGAAGTAATATGGTGAATGGTATTATGGTAGAACATTCTTAGGAAAACTAACCATAAACCATTCAATAAAATTTGTTATATCATATCATATAACATTAATCCTAATAATGAAAAATAATCAAAATGATTTTTTAGATAGATGAAATTACTCATACAAAATCACTGAGTAATTGTTGAGAGAAATATTATTTTCCATTGAAAATAAGAGTTCTTTCAGAAAAGTATTTATATTAAACCCTAATTTATCTAATATAGATTTTCATAATATAATTATTTATTTTTGAAAAATAACGGTGTCTTAAAATCTATTATGTAGTCCACATGACTATAGGTTACATTCTGACAAGTTCTCTTTAATGGTGATTGTTTGTTGGGAAGAATTTTAGAAAGATCCATTTTAAAAAATTTATCTCCCCATAAAATAAATATGGATTTTGATTTTTACATATATATATATAATTTGAACAAAATTTATAAATATTACATCAGAGTATTTATGAATTTAAATTTTGTAAATATAGAGAAAGAGTAACCCGACATAAAATGAAGGTTCAGGTTGCAAAGCCTTTCATTATGTCTGAATGTGTTCTGCACATGACATTAATGTTCTGGATAAAAAATTATATACTTTAATTAATTAATTTAGTAACTTATATAAGTTTATTTTATTTAATATTATTTTATAATGTTCATTAATTCCATTTTTTATGTGATATGACAACTGATTTTATCACTCAAGAGTGTTCATTTCCTTGGTTTTCACAATAGGTATACTTGTATATGAGTACCGAAGTTCTTGTAGAATGGGTATAATTTAACCATAATTCAATTTATATTAAATTAATGAAAATAAAAAAGTTTAAATGGTTATGTTTACCATTTTTACATGTTATGATGACAAATCATTAGATAATAAATTCATTGACAATAATTTATATTTTTAAAGAGGTTATTCATTCACAATGAACTAATTTTGATCTATTATTTAATATCTCATATATATGATGGATTCAGAATAGTTATAAAAGATATATAATATATTATATAATCTAGTTCTACCATAAAAAATTATTTCTTGACCAGTTTTTATGGGGAAATTGAAAAAAAAGGTTCATTATCAACGAAGGTTGTAAATTGGCACCTCTCGAACAATGATTCAGTTTTTAAAATAAAAGAGGGGGGGTATAGTTTTTGGAGAATGTGTATTCCAATAACATGATATACTTATATTATATTGGTGATAATGGTGTTTTAATTATCATTTTGAAATAGATCGTTAGGAAATGATAATAAAGTAAAATAAAATTTAAAACGAAATTTAAATAAAAGTTAAGAGGTTTTACCTCTTGAATTATTCTCCTTAATAATATCCTTTTGGTAATATGTTTTGTTATTTTTTAAGGTCAAGACCTACAAGATTTGGAGAGAGAATATGGAAGATAATTTGTGTATAACTTTTTAAAGATTCAATATATAGGATATTGAGGATAAGATGTGGTGAGGGGTTGTTTTATAGTGGAGGAGAGGAGTGATTTTTGAATATTTAATTCATTTCATTATTATTTTGTCTCAAGACAATGAATAGATTGAGAATTATGAAGAAAATGTCTTCAAATAATGAATTTTAGTTATATTTTATTGTGTTTACAAAATTGATGACTCAAGAAAAAGTGTATTTATATTTTTAATGTATTTATATTGTAAATTATTATATTTTAATATTCACCAAAAACTCAAGTACTTTTTTAAAATCCCAATATTCACCGTAACAATTTTTCGATGTTTATAATTCCAAAGTGAACTAAATTGTTTTTAAATAACTATCCAAATATGTGAAATTTAATTAGAAAATAATAGAATTACTTAATAAGAAAGTTATATATTTTAAAATTAAAACCGTTTTTATATACTTTCAAAAATTAATTATCATGTCATCAAATTGTCCCAATGTCTTAAGCCGAAAAAATTTTGGTTTATAAATCCATTTGATGAAAATTAATTTTCTTTAAAATAATTTTATTAATTATCAAATTGTAAATAAATATATATGAGTTATAAAAATTACAATAAATAAATATTAATTTGTGAACATATCAATAACTTTTACTAAGATTTAATTATATCATAATTTCACTTATGAGATGCCTAAATTTTAATTACACTTATATGTGGGTGTTTATTATTCATTATCCCAATTTACTATTCATGAAGTTCATATTAATATTCCTAATAAAAATTTTATACCTCATTGGTATAGGTTCCTTAACCACATAAAATATGGAATATTCCATTAATTATTCATTTATAATGATTTTATTCTATTATATAAGTGATTTTATATGATATAAACTATTTGAAATGAAAATAAGATGAGAACTCTAATTGATATAATTATGGGTAATCACATTTTCCCCTCCTATAAAAATTCCATCCTCAAATTTTCAGATTTTTACCCCACAAATAGATTTGGGTAGTTATTAATCCTGATTTCCTCAATCCCCCACATCAACTCATGAATTGTATGATTTTTACAAAGTGCTTTTACTAGTTGAGTCTTATGATTCCTCAAAGTCTGTTTTTATTTTCTAGAATCTATATAGAATCTTCATAGAATGTTATGTCAGGTTTTGATTATATTCCATTAGAAGTGAGTACATGTGATGGGTCTACAATGTACTTCTATAAAAAAGAGTTTTGGAACACATTTTTTACATTTTATTAGATTTGAAGCAATTCCATATGATAGTACCCACCTCCAATTTTCCTATATTTCAAAATGATCCAATATACCTTGTGCTCAGTTTCCCTTTCTTCCCAAATCATATAACACCCTTCCATGGTTATACTTCCAATAAAACATGATCTCTTACATTAAATTCTAAGTCCTTCTATTGATTATCATCATAGATCATTTTACTACATTGAGTTTATTTGATATGGGTTTCAATCATTTTTAACTTTTTTTGTGTATCATCCACAAGATTTGGTCCCACAAGCTTGATTTCACTTACAACATCCCAACATGTTGGTGTATGATATATTTTTCCATACAGTGCTTTATATGGTGTCATTTGAATACTATAATAGAAATTATTATTGTAAGAATACTCCACCAGAGTTAAATATTGATCACAAATACCTTGAATGTTTAGAAATCATGATCTCAAATTATATTCTCAGGTTTAGATCATCCTTTCTAACTTCCAATCAGTTTAAGGGTGATAAATAGTACTCAAATAGAACATAGTATCTAAAGATTTCTGAAGGCTTTTCCATGATTTTTATGCATATCAGGGATCATTATCAGACATAATAGAGAGAGGTTCTCTATAAAGTCTTAAAATATCATTAATATACTATTATTCAAGGTTATCTTATTCAGAATCCTCACTTATAACATGGAATTGTACTGATTTATTATGTCAATCCACAATTTCCAAAATTTCACAATTATTTCTTGGAGTATTTTGTAATCCAATGAAAAAATCCATAGTAATGGTATCCCATTTACATATAGGAATAAGTAGATTTTTCATTACTTTTCTTGGATGTTTTCTTTTGGCCTTCAATTATTTATTGAAAAAACATCATGATACATAATCATTAATTTTCCATTCCATGTTATCTCAAAATGAATGTTCTTTAAAATCCTTATACATCTTAGTGTTGCTTGGGTGGATAGAGAAATTATAAATATAAGAAATATTGAATAACTCTATTTGTTTCTTAGTAATAGAGGGAAAAGAAAATTGTATCCCAAATTTTATAATTTGGTCCTCACACATAAATTCTGCAAAAATCCAATCATTCATAGAATTAAATTTCTTCTAAAGATTCTAACCATTAGACTAAGACCATTTAATAATTTCCGATAAAGGTAGTTTGGAATCCAATTGAAAAAAATTTGATGTTTCACCTTCATTGATAATTCACATATCCATCTTCTCTAATTCCATTTATATAGGATCCCAGTCAATTATAATTTTGCTTAAAACTCCATAAACATTAATTAACAAAACATCAACTACCTTATTTAACATTCATAGGTGCTATTGTATGGTACAATCATAATCCTTGAGTAGCTTAAGCCATTTCATTTTCCTCATGTTGAGTTCCTCCTATGAGAGAATATATTTCAAGATCATTTTATCTATATATATATCTCACATCATTCTCTAAAGAGATAATGTTTCCCTATCTTCATAGAAATCATTATAGTTCCTAACTCAATATCATGAGTTATATTATTATGTTCATTTATTTTTTTACTTCCTTGATGCTTTGGAAATAAGTTTATCATTTCACATAGGGAGAAAATAAAATCCTTTCTTTAATGAATTACAATAGATACAAAATATACCATTTCCACATGGTAGAGTTGGTATCATATAATTCACTATAATCGACTTCAACTCTTCAAAAAAATTCACATTCTTTATTACAAAATAACATGACCCCATTAAGAGTATGATTGGTTAATGGGTGGGATAATCAGGAGAAGTTCTAAATGAAATTCTGATAATAACCTGTTAATCCTATAAAACTATGCACCTCATTAATGTTCATTGGAGAGAGACATTTCTGAATAGACTTTTTCTTCATTGAATCAATTGATATCCCATCTTTATAGACATCTTGGCCATGAAAATAAACTGATTGAAGACAAAAATTAAACATTCTATACATACCATATAAATCAATTATTTTAAGGGTCTTGAAAATAATCTGTAAGTGATTCGATTGGTCTTCATAGATTTTGGATTGTAGCATGATATCATTAATAGATACGACACCAAATTCATCAAATATATTCTTTAAATACTATATTGATTAAATCCATTGAAATTTGAGAGTGAAATATTTATCCCAAAAGTTATCACTATAAAATCATAATGCCCATACCTAGTTAGAAATTATATCTTTAGAATATCTTCCTTCCTCACTAGAAACTAAAGATATCTGGATCAAAGTCCAATATTCCAAAAATATCAGGCTCTATTAAGTTCATCAAATAAACCATCAATATAAGGAAGTGGATATATTTTATTTTCTAAAAGAAATTTTCTCAATGTAGTCAATGCAGAACCTCATAGATCAATATTTTTCTAAATTAAAAGAATAGTGGATACACATAGATAAAAAATAGGTAGATTACATTATTTAGCACTCAATTCTTCTAGTTTTTTCTTCATTTTTACTAATTCTATAGTGACAATTCTATAATTAATCATTGATATAGGTGTTGAACCAATAAATAATTAATAGAGAACTCAACTTCCCACTCTACATGATGTGTAGTTAAATCCTTTAAAAAATATATATTATTTTAGAATATGTACATGCTCATTTTTTATACTTCTTTTCTCACTCATAGATGTTTTCTTCTCATCATCCCTAATAATTCAATTTGGTGGATCTACTAGGGGTGAATCTAAATAAGATTTAGATGATGATGTTTCTTCTCCATAGATAAGGAATTATAAATCATTCTTAAATATTGTGACCTCCTTCTTCAAATAGATTATCAAATTATAATTAGAAATAAAATTACTTTTGCAGATTATATCAAAGTCAATCTTTGGTATGATGATAAGGCCAGAAACTAAATCATGTTTATGTGCATAAGTTGGTCTAATCGACTCATTTTTGTTTCAATGATACTTCCCTTTTGATTTCTAATGAACAACTCATTTATTAAATCCAATTAAAAATATATAACATTCCTGTAAAAATAGGAAAATATAAGAGAATGTGATGATCTTAAATCAATTAAATAATTGGATATGTTTGAGGTAATGATTGTCATTGCCACCAAATCATTATGAACTTCAACCTTAGAACATGTGACTGTTTAAGCTTGTCCTTTATCCAAAGACATTATTTTGTGAATGTTTCCTTTAAACATAGGAAAATAATAAACATAATGTACCATCTATTTGAAATTGTTGCATTGGAAATTGGTAGATTTTTTCATTCTCGTACAATCATGATCATTGTGGTCTTTTCATCCTGACTTGTAACAAAAACGAATTCCCTTCAAGAAGTACTAGGATGTTTCTTCCCAAAATTATCATAGGGTGTAAAATAAATTACTTTGTTCTTCTTCTATTCCTTATTTCCTTTTTCAGAGTGTTCAGTAGTCGTCTTATTCATTTTCATTCCATTAAATTCATTAGACATAGATAATTCTTTTTCTGTCTTGATAGAACATTAGACTATATGTTTGTATAGTGAGACTCTTTGTAAGACTAGAGCTCTTTGGATAAATGGTTTTTAACCATCAATGAATTGAAAAATCTTTCTCAATGTATTTTTTATTTTGTCTACATCATTCCTTGATAATATTGTAAATTTGGATTTATAATTTGGAACATGCTAGTCATATTTTTGTTTCAAACCCAAAAATTTCATTTTAGTGACGTATCATTGATTATAAGGAAAATATTTTTCTAAGAAAATTTCATTATAAAACATACATTCAAACTTTTAAATATCTTCCTCCCCATATTTGATTTGAATCAAATACCACCATTGATCAATATCTTCCGATAGAATATAAACCATCCTGATATCCTTCTCCATTTAGTTACTCCTTAATTCATGAAATATTTTCTCTTAGAAACTTATCAATTTCTCTACTACGAATGTGTCTGTATTCACATTAAATGATAGAGGGTGTGTCAAAAAAAGCGGTCGAAAATTTTTCCTCAACATTCTGCATTAGGATTCTCTATATGGGGTGATGATATTGTTCATAACCGCAGTCAACTATCCTAGAATAGTTACAAGTTGCTCAGCACCGTTCATATCTCAATAACCAAATTCATTTTCTTACATGGGAGGTAAATCCCTACATCAGATGTGCACGTTCATGTGGCATCCATTCCTGCCACTACAAACCATATCTAAATAATGGAATACACTAAATTATGTTATAAATCATATTGTATAATCTTAAAATGAAAAATTCATAACATAAATGAAATTTTATTCATAGATAATCTCATAATAATAAATAAGGTTCCCTTGAGGAAAAATTTACACTTTAATCCCTTATAATGGCTTTTAAAGAAAATGTGATGTATCCTAAGCATATACTTGAGAGTGTCCAACCAGTAGCATTGTAAGTATCATTGTCATGTTCCAGGTTTCCTAGAGTCAGACCCGGAGCACCATGTCAGATTTTCTAATCTTATTTATATCTATTGGAGTTCCAGATCCACATTTAGTATCATGAAATGAATTTAGTTCTGGAAATATACAAATAATTTATTCAATACCATTATTATATAATGTTCATGTATGATTTTAATCAAATTATATATTCTGTTTTTTTCACTAAACTATATTTTCTAAATCTAGTTTACAATAGTTCTACTAAAATTCCATTAATATTAATTTTAATGTCTCTGACCCTAGTATCCAAGATCAGGTGCCTTATTTATTAACAATAAAATATAAATAGGAAATAGATATCACAAAGTAATAACTAGTTTAGTAGTCTTAGAGGGCCAGATATATATAAAAGTTCCAAATTACAAATGTAAATGAAATACAATATAGAAGATCCTTTAGTAACTCCCATAACCCCTACATTATCCCAACATGTCATTTAAAATATATAGTTTCACCTTCTATGGAAAAATAAAACATAAGAAAGGGGTGATCACCAATTCCCTATATGTTAAAGTAAAATAATGTAAGAATAATTAATAATTCTTGTTCAATAACTAAAATTTCACATTCTATTAAATCATAATCTTGGCAGAAATATTTTAAGAGATTAAAGATAATTAAATAATTCAAAAATAAAACATATCCTTGGATATTCTAGAAATAGAATAATCATATAGACTACTAATTACTAGATTAATAATGAGGGAATTAATAATTTCATACATCATAATTATGCCATTAATTCCTCAACTAAGACACTATACATAATGGTTAAAAACCAATTCATGTTTGTCTCATTAGACCTATAAGTGAATCAAGGGGTTATTGAGAGCCCCACCAATCACTAAAAAATTCCAATTCATTCATCATTTGGATGAGGATAAAGATAAAAAGACATATACATTAATATTTAAACTAGTATATGAAATTTAAATAACTTTACAAAATCATTAACCACAAACCCTTACCATTTGTAGTAATTTGGTGAATGGTATCAAGATAGCACATTAATAAGAAAACTAATAATAATCCATTAAATAAAATATGGTAGATGATATAATAAAATATTAATCCCAATTATACCAAACAATCAACATGAGTTTTGAAATATATGAAAATACTCTTATAAAATCATTGAGTAATTCTTGAGAGAAATATTCTTTTACTTGGAAAAAAGAGTTATTTTGGGAAAAATATTTGTATAAATACAAAATTGATCTTATATGTTATTTTCATAAAATAATTACAGATTTAATAAAATAATAGTTTCCTAAAAAATATTATAGAGTGCATATGAAAATATGTACAAATTCAAGAAGTTCCCTTCAATCAAACTTATTTAATGAGAAGAATTTGAGAAAGATCTGTTTCAAAACATGTAACTCCCCATAAGTGAAATAATTATACTAATTGGTACATATATATATATATATAACATTAAAAAATAATTTTTTAAGAGTATATAATAATAATAATGAATTTCATTTTGATAATGGGATAAAAAAAGTAACCCCAAAGTAAAGGGATGTTCGGGTAGAAAACCCATACTATATGTATAAATGTGGTCTTTACCTGACCATAAAATATTCAATAATAAAATTAAATCCAAAAATTAATTAATTAAGAACAATAAAACATGTATTTGATTTATTATAATTTTATTAATTTCATTTATGTCCTATTTTGATGAGTTATAAGATACAATTTTATCGCTCTGAAGCATTCATTTCCATTGTTTTCTCTATTGGTATATTTCTATATGTGTATTGAAGTCCATGTAGAATTGGTATAATTCTGTAGAATTGAATTTATAAAATATTGATGAACATATATAATATAATATGTTTATATATATCATTTTTTATGGGTATGATGATGAATCCTTAGATATACATTTAGTGATAATTTATTAAATTTTTTGTGGATTTTCAATCACAACGAACTAATTTTGTTCAGTTATTTAATATCATGTATATATGATGGACATAGAATAATTACATAAGTAATAATACAAATTTTATAATCTGGTTCTACCAAAAAAATAAATTCAAAGACATCGTTGAAGTAGAAACTGATAAATTAAATTTAATCGTCCAAAAAGTACGAAAATCAGCACCTCCCGGACGATGATATTGTTTTTCATATAAATGAGGGAATGATAGTAGTTTGAAGAAGGATACTACACTAAAGTGATATCATTATACTATATACATTATAATTAATTTCACATGATCATTTTTATAGAGGAGGTGAGGATATGAGAAGAAAATAAATAAATTGAAAATGAAATGAAAAGAAAAAGGAAGAGGGTTTACCTCTTGAATTATCCTCCTTTAGAACCTCTATAGGGAAAGGGGTTTTGGTCATTTTGTAAGACCAAGAGCTCTTGGATTTGTGGATAGATCGAGGAATATTATTCGAGAAGAACATTAACAAGAATCAAGGCCTACAAGAGTGAGGAAAATATGTGCGTGGGTTCATTTTATAATGGTGTAGAGAAGTGATTTTTGAATATTTGATTCACTTGTTTTTTATTTTTTCTCAAGAATATGAATAGTTTTAGAATTATAATAAAATATACTAAAATAATAAATATTAGTTATATATTATGGTTCTTTCATTAGATATAACTCATCGAATATTATATTTAGCTTATAATGTTTTTATATCGTAAATTATTGTATTTTACCATTCACCAAAATTCAAGTATTTTAGAATGATCACAAAAATTAACCCCAACCATTTCTCAACATGTTGGATTATAAAATGGAATCCATTTTATAAAAATATTTTTATATATATATGAAATTTTGTTTTTTAATAAAATCATTATTTACATGAAAAGTACATATTTTAAATTGAAAACTAATTTTATAATACTTTCAAAAACTAAGAAAGTCCTCATAAAAAATACCAAAATAATAAGATAAAAAAATATTTATTTATGAATCCATTTTATGAAAATTAATTTTATTTTAAATAATTTTATTAATTATGAAAATTCAATTAAATATTTATGAGTCAAAAAAATTCAAACACTTAACTCATATTTTTTAAAAATATTTACGTGAATTTAATATGATTTATTTATATAATAATTTCACTTATGATATAAAAAAATTTATTTATACTTACATAGATGAGGTTACTATTAATTAGGCCAATTTAATATTCATATTTTTCATATTACTATTACTAATGCAATGTTTCGATTTCATCAAAATAGGAACCTTAACCTCTAGAAAGACCAATTTTTCATTAATCATTAATTTATAATGTTTGTATTTCATTATATAAGATATTTTATGTGATCTATAATATATGAAATTAACATAAGAAGAAAAATATAATTGATATATTTCTAGGAAATTATAAAAACACTTGAGGAAACTAAGTGGTCATTATAAGAATTAAAATAGATAAAATAATACCTAAAAATAATATCCTCGGTGTCACATGAAAAATGAAGTGCATTATTTCATAGATATAGTAGTCTGCACGTAATCATGAATAACATTATCATTTTTATACTAGGAATAAATGATAAAAATTAAATAATAGTTGACTTTTATAAATTCATAAATATGTTATCAATTTAATTTTTATTGGATTCATTATTTTTACTATCCGTGAAATATGGATGTAAATAACTAATCAAATATTCTGTGGAGGTTGTAGTCCACATGTTCGTACAATCGACATAATATTTTTCTAATGGATGGAAATATAATAAGGTATGTAATAAATAATATTTCAATAATGATAAAAATGTTTCAAATGTCTTATATATTAATTTGATCCTCTATTTTAACCATCTAAATTATCTCTTGATGAAAAACAAAGCACATGGCTTCCTTGAGGGGGTAGTCGTGACTACAACATGAGCCCTGATTTCATTTCCAATAGGATAGAAAACTGAGATATAAAATGTCTTTTATATAACCATTATAAAATTTTAGTATTTATAATTTATTTACATTATTATTTCATTATGTATAAATAATGTTTGGAATATTTATAGGAAAAAAAATGAGAGACTTTTTAAAAATTATTTCAATCTTTTCGAAGACATCCCTGGGAATATAAATTTTGTTTTCCATGGTTTTCATTTTTTGATATAAGGACCCTTTGGATTAGGGTAGGATATTTAAGAATAAATTTGAGTTGGGGTTATCAAATATTGGGTGCACAAAGTGTGTGAATAAGTTAGGGGAGGAAGGGCACTTTTATATGTGAGGGGAGGACACACTTGTAACTAAATATAGTTTCAAAATAATATAAATTACAATTCTTGAGAATGTGGTTCTAAGACTATACATGTTCAAACATAAGGTTATAAGGGTTGAAATAAAATCATCCAATAATAATTAAAATAAATTTTTTTTGTCTTTATCGCTTAGTTCATGTATTAATTAACATGTTTTAACCTTTATCATGGTATCTAATTTTTACCTAGGAAATTATTCATAATGACCAATAATAAAATTATAATTTTTACCAGATATGAACATCTTAAATAGAAGTGTCAAATCCATCTTACAATATTCAATTTATAGAGTCTATAAAAATTAATTTTAATATAAATACCCACCGCACAATGAAAATAGTATTTGTAAGAATTCCCTTTTAAACATAAAAATGTTTTTATACCAAAGTATTGGATAATGATAAATGATGTGGAAGTTAATGTAATATTATTATTATTAAAATTTGACTAATGTAACATTAAGACTAATCCAAAATTGAATTATTATTTTTAAATACTCAAAAAAAAGTAATAGTATTTAAAAATCAATCTTTTTAGAAAAATCCCATAAATTCACCTTAATAAAAATTTGATTTGATGATATGAAAAAATAATTATATTTTTTCAAATTAAACTTTATAAATTTAGAAATTTGTCTTTTAAATAAAACCATGTAATTCAGGGAAAACAAAATTTTTTAAATAAAAATATTCCTTTTTTGACTGAAAAATTTTATAATATTATTTATTACACTATAAAAAATATGAATCCATAAAATTAATATTTATAAATATTATGAATTTTTATTTCTATAATTACCAGGATTGTCACATGATGTGTATTTTCTCAACCCTCCAACCATTTATATATGTGAATTATAAATATTCATAAGATTCATGATTTTTTTATATACATAGTGACTAAAGAACTCAACTAACATGATAATGGTTTATTTTTTATGAATCATCGAAAAATATATGAATTCTAGTGGATTTAAATTTCAGATTGGTGATGTTGATAATAAGTAATAAATGAAAAAAACTAGTATTAGTTGTAAATCCATCGATAATGGTTATTATTATGGACTATCCAGAGCCATTACTGAGGTTACACATAATGTCATGGATTAAAATATATATTATTCCATTATTATTATGTCAACATGGTTCATTGAATGATGGTTTTACAATTCAAATTTACATTAAAAATTTTAAAAAAATTAATATAAATATTATTGAGTATTAAACGAGAACATTATATTGGAATCATATGTATTTCATGTTTACATTATCATTACTAATTTGAGATGGAATGTTATGGTGCAGATATCCACATGGGGTGGGGTTAATTTAATGATATAAAGTAGATATTAATATCATTCATGAAATAACACTTTACCAAACTACTATTTTAAAATGACAAGAAGATATAAAATCGATCAAGGAGGTGGTTAAAGGAGATCTGATAGATTTTCAGGAAAATAAAATTGTTTTTTGTAGTTTTTTTCCAATTATATATAATAATGTTTAACATTTTTAAAAATATTTATAAATAAATTTAAATAAATTCTTAATTTATGTTTATTTTATATTTATAAATGTTGATATGTTTTATGAAGCTTTTGGTTCAATATCTGACATTGTGGGTATATATGTTTTTCTTTTTAAGTTAATTTAATGTAATTTTAAATAAGTACGTACTATATATTTTTTACAAAATTAAAACATTATTTATTTTATACGATATTCTTAATTCTAAAATTGAATAATCTAGTGTATCGTTTAGTAGATAATGGGGTCCTGGTTTAGGGGTATGATCCGGGAACACAGTTACTTGACAAGATGTGTAATATGAAAACACCTTTCATCTAATTAGGAAGAGGGAGACTGTACAGATTCATCACCTAAGAAATATGACATGATATCCACATATATCACCTCTAATAAGACATTAATTTATGTCATTACCATAAGATATTATTTACATATTATGGATAGTGGTTTATGTAAAATCATTGATTAATATTTAATGAACTTTTTTTACTTTTATTTTATCCACAGATGATTTTTTTTACATAAGATAAATTGAAGTCCTATATAGATATGTTTTGGATAGTGTTTACTTCCAAATACAAAAAAATTATAGAATAATTACAAGGTAAGGGTGAAGAGATTTTATTGGGAATTATTTCTAAATATTCCATGTAGGTTTTAGAAGATCAACTAATAATAATCCTAAATAGAAACCCCCCACAAAAAGTCATAATATAAATTAAAGAAATTAAACCTGAATATATAAAGAAACTAAGACTAGGAATACCTGAAATTAAATATCATGCATGTTATAATTTCCAAAAATATAACTTTAACAACATCCAAATACTTCATGCATTCAATTTATTACACATTTTAATGGATCCTTCGTCATATTAAATGATTATAATTCATTTAATGTGTTTAATCATGTATTTTTATGAATATAAATAAAGAAATGGTTTCCTAATGGTAGGTCAAGATAATAATTCATGAATCAAGTTTACATCAATAGGTAAAATCACATCCCATTATATAACATCCCAAAGAGCATCAATGCATTGAATAGTTGACTACCATCTCATTATAGTTGACATTATATTACCATTAATGTTATATTTAATTAAATATTCTACTAATATACATGTACATAAATAAATCAACCCATGAAATAAAGAGGTATTGATACATACATGTGATTTCTTATTCAATATTCCCATTATAATCTATGATGACCATAATCATTGTCTATGATATAGGCATAAGTATAAATATATTTACTTTTATGATTTATGGATATAATAAAATATTATATACCTAATTTTAAATAATCTCTAAATATTTACCACATAAAATAAAATCTTATAAGGAAATTATAAAAAACATCACAACTCTTTATGAATCCATACAAAACACTTTTGGATAGATTTTATCAAACTGTAGTCATTTTGGGAAAAATACATTTCTCCAAAAAAAATATATCCACTTAAATGAAAATGTAACCATGGAGGCTTCAGTATCATTGATAAATATATAAAATATAGATTTCAAACATGTATGAATAGAGTGGCCTCTAGAAATCATCACTGCAACTATAGCTAATAAGGGGTTTGGTATGACCTCGATTAAACACACTTATATCTCCATATAAAAAGTTCTAACATAATTTGAATCACATAAATCATGTATAAAAAAATTTAATCCCTTTATAAATTACATCATGTTACCAATAAGAAACAAAAATATCAATCTTGTATAAGAAATCTCATATTTTTTGGTTCTCTAAAAAACGATTTCACTTTCAATGATTACATAAAATGTCATTATTCTAATAGAGGATTACAACACATGTCATGCATCCATGTTTCTAAGAACATCATATGTGACTTAATTATAAATGGATATGAATTTCATTGGGATAATTAAATGATGGACCATATGTCTTTTCCTCCATACTATTGTATAAATAGCATTTTGTTTGAGCTATAACTGAAGAAATGATCAGCAATATTAATAACCAACCATAATTTTTTAATCCTAGATTATTTTATAATAATTTTGTCTTTAAAATTTACACAAAACTATTTTATAGGTTTTTTTGGGTAGTCACATAGTTTTGTAAACCATGTGATTCTTGCAAGATTTTCTGTTTCCATATAGTGGATCTCACATGGTAGGAGCATTGTTTGCAATGGTGTGTAGAAAAGCCATGTTTCTAACCCAATTTTTAATATTTTTTAAAACAAAAAAAAGGTTCACCACCAAAAATTTAAGGTTCATCCATATCCACTCCACCCATTCGGTTTAGGAAGCCCCCAATAATGCAGTACCATATTCCCCTCACACTCCAAAAATTTTCCTTAAAATTACTTTCATGTTTGAAGATCATTATCTAAGGGATGTCCCTCTAAACCATCATATTGCATCCTTGTCTCTAAAATCGTGGATTTTTTTCTCATATGAACCATATGGATCATGTGGGATGATTTAGGGTTTATGGAGGCACCAAATTACAATCCTTTTGAGGGCTTCGGTTGTAGAAATCATCTTCTTCTCTTGTTGGGATCCCTCTATGATAGGTGAATCATCCCACTCATTTTTGTAGTCTATCTATTCAATCCCTACATTTAAAATTTATTCAAGTTACATAGTTTTCTAATATTCTTTAATTCTAGGTAATTATTACAACAGAATGAGACTTTAGTTTTTATTTTCCTTTGAATGGGTGTTATGTCATAAAATTTGTAACATGTTAAAAAATAAAACTAAAATGATTCCTGGCATATTATAATAAAAATAATAGTAAAACAGTAGTAAATATATTTATTGTATTCAATCAATATCTATACATTTTAATATTTTTCCTTCATTTAAGAAATTAATTGAATAGAAAATAAATAATTTGATAATTATAATCATTTCATTTTAAAAAATGAAAATTTTTCAAGAATGATTTTATAGTATTGTGTAAAATAATTTGAAAAAATTTAAGATATGATATATCAATGTGAAAACAAATAGTCAATTAATTATAATTTGGAATGAAATTAGACTATAAACACCAATAGTTTAATGAATCATTTTTCTATAAAAACAGTTTTTTTATTTATTAATTTATTTTAAAATTTAATTTTAAATTTATATAATTTTAATTTTGTTGAGATTAACATCATTTTTGGAGTTCAAAATGTAAAACTTTTCTTGGGGTGATTTTTTTAAATTTTTTTAAAATGGATGCTTTTCATATGCATAGTGAAAACTATTAATTTTTAAATATTTTCACTTTTAAGACAACTTCATTTTATAAGAATTCAATGAATGTTTATTAAACCAATTTAATAAAATATATTTTTATTCATGTTTTGATATAAATTATTTAAAATTATATTATTTTAAATATAAATATATTTGTAAAATTTTGAAACTGAAGTGGTTTTTCGTACTGATAAAAAATTCATGGTTATAAATCTTTAGTTTAGTATGCACTTTTTTTCGTTAGAATTTTGGATTTTTTTAATTTAAAATAACAATAATTTAAAGAAATATAATCAAATAAATTTCAAAAGTATGAAATTTATTCATTAATTTGTTGTTAGTTATTTATTACACTAAAACGATATTTTTATATACAATATTATTTAATATTACATTTTGATATTAAAAGAAATTAACCCCATATAAATTTAACCATGTAAAATAGATTTAATATTTTGAAACATCATATTCTAATTATTTAATAATACCCACTTAATTTTATTCATAAAAATAGTTACCATGGTAATGTTCTTTCATCATTGTAAGGGTTAAATTGGGAGACAAGTCAAAAAAAATCACTAAATGTTTATTCAATATAAATGAGTGAGTTGATTTTGAACCTATAATATACATCATTTTAAATCTTTTGAACTTGGTTTCAGTTTTCCTTGATAAATATATTTATATTATTTTAAAATTAAAAGTATATACAAAATTTTCATTCCGCTCACATGTCAAAGGGCCCCTCCACTCCTCACTTATCCACCAACTTTTAGCACACTAGATCAACCAATGTCTTCCAAAATAAATTAATAACACCATTATTAGTTATCTAGAGTTCCTTGTCCCAGAAAATAACCTACCCAATAATGCTTAATGAAAGATTAAATAGATAATACAAAAGAAATATGTGAACATTTTAATGAAGATCAATAAGTTTTCTTTCTTCTTCCGAATCTACCATATATTCTATGAAAAATAAAATATAATTAAAAAAGTATCATTATGTTATTGAAATGCCATTATTTTGTAGGAACAAAAATCACTTACCATATTTCAATCAATTATGAATTTAAAAGAACACACAGGGGTACATCCGGACTACTGGCACCATGAACGACGTATTCGATTATTTGTCACCTCTTCTATATAGTTGTTTATAAAATATGTATTTTGTGAATAAATAATATATTTATGATATAATTATTTTTCTAAAAGGATAAATATTTTTTATTCTTTCTTCACTTCCATTCATTAGGATATGAAAATGGTAACCATGTTTATATACATACAACAACCACTACGAAAAAAAAATAATTTCTCATTATTTTATAACATGGATAGTGTAAAAAGTGTATTGAATTTATAAATATGAAACATAATACATAATTACAATTATGAATCTGATAAAACAAAGACTAAGGTGAAAGGACTACACTACAAAATCCAAACAAGCATGAAAAACATAGCATTTAACACATAAATATTGATTTTAACATTCAATTATGAGTAAATGGGTAAAATTATGTATTGAATGAATAATGTTTTTAAGGATAAGTATAAATATTTATCTTATAAATATTAATAAAAATTTTATATTTTTCATACACGTTGTTGGAATGTGCCCAACAGTGAAGGAATCCATGGTAAGGGTTTATTTTAAAATCTAAATTTTTAGCAAGATTATTTATTATTCGATTTCTATTGGGATTATTTTATAATAATACAATCTTAGAAAATATATTTTCTTCTACTCTATTTATTAATAATATTTTCTATAATTCCATCCATGTTTTTAATATTTTTCATCAAAACCATTGAATGAATTATTATAAGGAAAACCAACCATATTCCCTTTTTTTCTAGGGAATCTTTCTCTTACATAACCATATTATTTAATATTTTACAAAAAAATTATTTTATATTATTCTATAATATCATAAGATAAATTTATATTTAATTTTAATTTTTTTCATAATTTTATTATAATTTATTAAATGTATTTCATACATTTCAATTTTGAAATACATTATAAAAGGGAGAGATGACTTATTTTTTATCCTTTACAGCTTTACCATCTTTTATCACTATTATATTCACTCTTAATTATTGATATTTAATTATAATATTCAATATTTCTCAAATAAAATTAGTTTCCCTTTATTTTTTAGATTTTTTTATTTATTATTAAAATAAATTGGAAATTACTTTCTAAAATGTTTTGAAAGGGATTTCATTTCACTTAGGTATTGTTTTATCATTCACACTACAGTTTATTCCTAAATCATAGTTTCACAAATGATTCGATTACTATAAATTAATTTATAAATAGTGGTGTAAATTTCCCGTTTTATAACTCTTGAAAAGACATTAAATCATTCCCACAACTAAAAAAAGGATATACCAAATCAAAAATTTTCTACATAAGACATGGTTCCAAACCCAGCCAATTCCCACTGTTAACAACTATATTTTAATAAATTAAAAATCAAACTAATCACTGTGATAATATGTGTATAAATATTAAAAAAACGTAACTTCACACTCAGTTCACAATCATCGAAAACATTCTCTTCAAATTTCTGGAAACAATTTGGAATCATAACCCCAACAGTGACTTGTTTCAAAAGATCATTTACAACCATAACTATTTTGATCTATAAATCATTACTTCATGACTTGAATGAAATTTTGGACATGTTTTTAACTTAATTATGTTATGTATAACATAAAACTATATATAGGTCTTTTCCTAACTGAATTTTATGACTAACTCTTTATTCTAACCATTGAATCTTTATTCTATAACCAGTCACGCTATATCCCTCCCAAATGAATTTACATATTTTTAATTTTATCCACATGAAGCATTAGATGCTGGTATCCTAGGGATACCATAGACCATTAATACTTAGTCATATTAATAGGAAACCATAATCTTACTCAAGAGACAAAACATAAAACTTCATATCCAAAAATATGACTAAAACCATGTATTTAGTTGTTGTCCAGTCTAATAAGATAATCCTATTATCACCCACCCCTCATCACCTATTACATGGTTCCATCATTATCTAAATTTAAGTAGGAAACATTACATAGAGTGAAATCAAACATTTTTATTCACTAAATCATTATGTAACTTATTAAAGAAATAATTACACAATATATTAATTTATAGTCCCCCCCACAATAGGACAACCTTTACCACGAACCCATGAGTAATAAACTACTAGACATTTCTTCCATTTTTACATCAAAATGTATGATCTCCACTCACTTCATTTAAAATATCTCTTACTCAAGATCCCCTAAAACCTCCTTATATAGTAGTTCCAAATGAAAACATATATATCCATATACAAATAGACCATTACCACCTGTATGGACCTGATAGTTCAATCTTACATTTCATACTCCAAAATTTACTTTTCATACATAATTGGCACATGAAAAGAAAATATTATACCACTAGGTTCATTTGTTTACTAAAACTCCTTCATAACCACTTTAGCTTGACATATTTTTAGTATATTAATCATGATAATGTATGTATTATATAAAGGACTCAACCACATTACCATAAATGTGAATGGTACCCTCTGATAATTCATAAATACCCTATGATGTTTGAACAAATATCAAGGTGATGTTTAATGATTTCATACTCAAATAACAAATTTTTCATAATGATGTATTGCGAACACTGATGCACCACCAATCTATTAACTTTTTCAAGATTATTATAGATCCACTGCCTGAATCTGAAATATAAACATGATCCAAGCTCAAACCTAGAAATTAAATTAAACGACTTCTTTAATACTGGGAAACTATAATTCACCATGTCAATAGATTCATAAATTCATTCAGAACATTCATAAATATTATTTTAAAACTATATTCCATCCCTATTCGAAGAAATTATTTTTGACAATTGATGTGATGCTTCCAACAATAAATGTTCCCTAATCATAATTTTTTGAAATATAATTCTAATTCATATGGAACATGCTCCATCAACTGAGGAAAGTGGTTTCAAGAAATTTCCCAACACAATTCAACCATGTTCCGAAAAGAAACTCTAGAAACATATAGACATGACTATATCAAGTATGTTCATAAATTCATGTATGGTTCCCTTGCTGATCCACACCAACACATTTCATTAGAAACAAAAACAAAATCCAAAATCTAATATAGATACGTAATTCTATAACACTCGATAATTCTACATGGTCATCCATAGAATAGTCATATATTAATTTTTTTACTAATGAATCATGTTGATATATCTCATAAAATAACACTTAAAGCCCAAGTCACCTCACCATGGAAGTTATTCACTAAACAAACGTCTAAGACTTTGTTAACCTTTCTGGGGAAGTCATTAAGTTCTCCCCTCAAGGTGTTACTAGTATCACATCTCATAAATTTCATTAAGACTTGAATGATTATGACTGAATTGCACACGGATCATTTCACGGATCATTATTTCAGTGGGAATAATGTCTGACAACACATACTACTATGATATTACATAAAAATAACAGTTATACCCATTTTGATTGAATAAAACCCCTAATAGAAACACACATTCATGTTATTCCATATCCTACTCAACATCACCGAACCTAGGGGTCTTTTTATCCCACGCGACCATTTATAACTTTACTAACAACTTCATGAGTCATGCATCATTGAAAAACAAAAACACATGACTAACTAAATGGATTACCATTAACTAGGTATGATAGTTCCATTAAACTAAATCATCATTAATGTTTACTTCTCACACTAGAATAATCATAAAACACAACCACCCACCTTTCAATGGCATATTTAACAATTTAAGGGTCCAATTGAAGCATAAATGACATACCAATATAACTTTTCTTGCATACAAACTCAATGTATAAATACATCAATGATTCATTTTTCTAATTATTCAACCAAAATTAGGCTAACCACTACCTTAACACGAGGAAATAAATTTAAATCTACGGACACAGCTATAAGGCCATTAGAATCTATCACCTAACTGCTGCGTCTAATATTAAAAGACATCAACAAATATTCTTGGGAAATATACAAGTTCCCTTTTAAGGTATCTTGAAAAGAAACAATATAATTAACCCACATATGAGGTTAATTTATAATATTGGTTACAATGTTTTATTTAATCCATTTTATAAATTCACATTTACAATAAGCATTAATCATTGTTTGTAGACCATAAATCTAACCAACATTTATTGAAAAACATGGTTGGTAATGAGGCTATTATTTCAAAAACAATTATTTATTTTTATAAGTATATCAGAACTGATATGGATGATCAATATGAATTAATAAAAGTTATAAGATATTTCTACAAGAAATTAGCAATAATATACTAGGGAAACACCATTTGAATTTTTGATCATAATTTATAAAAATAGGTTCCCTTATAAATATTTATATATCCCTAAGGGGATAACAACCAAGGAATGTAAAGATAATTTTGACTTATAAGATCTATCTAATTCCAACATTGAATTATTTATTTATGCTATAAATTCAATTTAATGGAGGTAAACCCTCAAAATGTATTCATTTAACATCCCTTTTAAGTGAAATATATTAATAAGAAATTTAAAAAATATTTGAACAAACACTCGTAAGGTGTTTATTATACAAATATATAATTCCAAAATTAACCTATATATTTCAAATTGAGCTTATATATATTTAGTTATATATGTTTTAATTCCCTTACTTGGGTGGAAACACCCTATAAGTTGGAATTAGCTTTTCATTTAACTAAAGTCAATCATTATTTATTTTGATTTATCTAAAAAATCTTTTAACATTTAAAATATTCTTATTAAAGTTAATTTCATAAATATTTTAATATTATTTCTTTTATTTCGTTATCTTCAAGATGTTTAGATAGAATGACACCCTAAATGAAGATAGGAAAATTCTATTTTGGTTAATATAGACACATTAATTAACCATCCATATACCATGTATTTAAATAAGGCCAAACTAAAATAAAAGAGTACAATACAAGTGATAAAAGAATTATAATGGAATGTTAATAATATATTCCTAAAATGATTCATGATCACATATCCTAGTGTCATACCATACCATGATTATAAATCCAATAAAACTTTATCGAGTTAATAAAAGGTGATCACTCTAAGGAAAATAATAAAAAACTATAATAACATTATTTTTTAACAATAATCCATACCCCAAGAAACATGGTCCTTCCCTCATGCTAGTGTTTTCCATTCAAAAATAGTATCAATTTTCCACGTTCAATCTCATTCATAGTATCCTCTACACCATTCCAATATTGTAATATAAGGTAAAAGATGATTTAATTACATTTTTTGATGTACTCAACCCGATTCACTCATAAGTAACAGACTTTGTGGGTCACATGGCCTTAAGTATGAATACCCATATGTCATAGAAATCTAACATGAAATTAGTGTCTAATAGTGGTATGGAATAGAGATTATACCCAATATATAAATACTAAAACTGTTGAGTAATGAATATACTGAATTATCGGTAGATATAATTATGTTTAGAAAAGGGTAAGTACTAATAGAACCCAACCCTATAAGGAATATGATTCTAAATGTATAATTAATTATAAATATACACAAGGTGATACACATACAGTAGGGATAGAAAAATATAAATAAATAAGTTGAGTTCTAAAAATAATATTCTTAGTTAGAGTACATGCCCAATCCAAACTTCTCATGGAATGTTTTATTCCCAAACAATATACAAAAAATAATTACAATCCAAGATCCTAATCTTCATCTATGACATTCAATCGGTTACCAAATACTGAACTCAACATGGTGTGAGTAAAAATTAGTAGCAAAAAAATAATGTTATCCAATCAATTTTAAATATTTGATTATAAAATACTATGTTTTTTGGTATATATTAAAAGAAAATATTAAATGTAGTTACTTGGTGTAGAGATTATCCTATAGGTGGTGACTATATGACCCTACATGATTTTTCCTAACCAACTAATAATTAACATGAGATAAATTCTTTAGTCATAAAACCCATGGATAATATTCTATGTATCCCAGAACATAGAAAAAGGGTGAATCCATTAAATGGGTTTAGGAATTTCATTAATATGAAAACATATGAATATAAGGAAATATCAATGTAATAATATGTGTGGAACTAAAGATCCAACACTTGGTTGTCATGATATCATATATTAAAAAATATTATAATCCTAGGGAAAAACCTCATCATCAAACATTTTAAAGGGTCTCTAACTGAACCCAATGAACTAGTCCGTGGTAATTTTTTGAAGTGTCGTGATTCTGATGTAAAGAGGTAATGTAAGGTATTATGTGTTCAATGAAATCATGTTGAAACTCAGAGATTATCTCAATCATTCTAATGTTTTCTGAGTTTTCAGGTGAATCCATGAAACCAGGCTAAGTAATTCTTGAATATAATACATTGAAAAAATCTAAAGAGGGATTACCTCTAAGAATTCACTTAAATAAATCATGAAAAATAAAATTTATCCAGGTTTTTGAATGTGGAATACAAGGATTTTTTGTGGCATAGTTCACAATTAATTCTAATACATATCCATCTTTATAACTAATTATAAAGGGTTTAAATAAACATGAGTAAATAAGAAAAGAAAGTAATGAACTTAACATCAAGGACATACCTTTGGGAATAATTACACAATGTTACTCTATATTTATTAATCCATCTACCAATATAACATAACCCATTGTACATGTATAAATTGGTGATCAAAAATTCATAGATCAACAATATGTTGATAATTTTATTTTTAGGTAATGGAAACATTTGATCGAAATAGGTATATTACATAATTCCACTAGTTCATGGATCTTGTCTCATTACTATCACACTAGTTCATTTAATTGACTTGTACTTCACCCAAAACATAGAGCTATTTTCTCTAATACTCCAGTGATTTCATCAAAATAAATCAAAAATAATTAAATAATTTTTTATCTCTGAAGAATAATCCATTACCATAAAATCATGCTGGAAACATAAAAATTAAATTATAACACAATTGATGATGATGGATTATTGGATGATAAAATATAGTCTCAGAAACCAAAACTCAAAAATCTAATAACATATAAATATATATTTTATGATGTACACCTCTTATATTATTATGATATAACTCACCCCATATGAATTGTTCTTGTTTAGGATTTATTTCAAACATAACGATCGAGGCCCAAGGAACTATACAACTGTTATCCAATGTGTTATTTTTCTACATAACAATACTAAAGTATTCTAAGAGTTTACTATCCATCTACCCTAAAATGTTAAATGAATGTTAACTATATTGGTGACATTGTTGGAATATGGCTCCTGTATGAACCTATCATGATTCATGGAATGAGCTAATCAAAATCATTTAACCCATTCAGTTCTTTTTTAATTTTGGGCAATGAATAAGGAAAGTTATTTTTTTTGAAAACATCATGGTCTAAGATGAGGGGATAATGTAATGTGATAACAACCCCAATCAAGGATTTGAATCTAACATAATTAGAAAATGAATAATTTTGGATTGGTCATTTGAGATTGGTATCCCATTTCCAGTCACCCATTGTTGAAAATGGAATCTCAAATAATCTTTTTTGGTGATTGGCCCGTGAAAAAAATAATTGTTATCCATAGATAAGAATATCATAAAAAATAGACATTCTCGGTATTCAAAAAAATCTATTGTAATATAAGGATTTAACTATCCTTAATAATTTTTTGTGATGGATAGGTATCTCATCGCAAAAAACCATTCCTAGTGAAAAAAATTAATGTCGATGAGAAGAATGCCTCGTCGTAAATAGTTGTTTGCGACAATAGAATCTTCCCATCACAAAAAAAGTAATAAAGTATAAAAAATCACAAAAAAAATAATCACACTATATAAAACAATTAATATGTTAATTAATAAAAATATTTCAAAATGCAAGTTCCTTCAAATGTTTGTCAAAATAAATGTGAAAAAAATACCTAAATCAGTGAGGGGGAAGGTCATGTGAAAGATGAGCTGGAGGGAACTCTATTCTCAAACCATGAGTCAATCATTCCATATACTCCATCACCTGCTCATGTTTTTTCTCCTTCTATAGATGAATCTCATCCTCTTATTACTTATTCTATCAATTGAGTTCTTCTTTCTCCATACACATGGTTAGTATAAGCTCACCATGAGATTGGATATGCTCTTCATACTATTCAGAAGATAGTGATGACTCTCTACAATTTCACATTTAGTTGGACGATGACATCACAAATGTACCATAATATATTTTAGGCATCAATGTAGATGATACCAATAACTCAGCCTTTCTCGAATTCATTCTGAGTCACCTATATCTATTCCAAATCATCAAATCTTGTTGCACTGGTGCTCTAATCATTGTCGGGGGCCTGACTTTAATCTTGTGTCTTACAAGTCATTTAATCATATGACTCCATAAACTATAATTTAAAATAAAAATAGTTAAAATATAATTTATAGTTTATTTTAACACTCCAAAAAATTATAATGAAAATAATATGCCACAACCAACTACCTGTAATCTCTCGAATAACAAGATCATTTTAAAACCCCAAATAATAATCGAACTCTAAAATATTGAGATGTTCAACACCCTAAATGAGAATTAAATAAACAAGTCACATTTATTGTAACATAATTTATTAGTAAAATTACTTAACATATGTTTTTGATGTGTATTAAATGTAAAACTACCAGTTTGATATGTCACCTCCTACCTCCCACAAAACTTCTAACATAATGATGCAGTCCTCTAAAAATCCACTCCCATTGAGTATGAATGTAATCCAGTCCAAACCTCATATGAGATGTAATCAAGTCTGTGGGTTCCTCAAGACTAATCAAAACTAGTCACTCTCCCTTTCGTAAGGGGTATCCTCCTATGATTTGGAATATAACTGATGGAAACTCTCATCCATACAGACCTCCCAGGACTCTTAGATAGAGGTCTACTTTCTACCATCGATGGGATACACTAAAAACAAAAATGCATTTCTTATATCAAGTTAATAATTAAATAAATTTAGTTATAACTATTATTTTTTTATGTACCATTCAATAATCAAACATATGAATTTGAAAAACACTGAGAAACTAATTCCATGTCACCCTTAATTCATAAATATAATTATAAAGTACAGAAATCCCCTATCGAATAGTTATGTGTAAAAAACTAGGAAAATATAATACAAATAATCAAATAATTCTTATATACATAAATTAATGATAATTAATGAAAAAATGCGAAAATAAAGAGATAAACATACCTTAATATAGGTGGATTGGACTAAAGAAGTGGATATCACTAGAGGATAAGGTCCAGAATCCTCAATCTCGCAATATCATAACCCCTCAAAGTCAACGCTAAATAGATAGAAGCCTGAGAGTCAGATAATGAAACATTAGGCTCATTACTACGTTATAGAGCCTCATCCAACTCACAAAACAGATCTGAAAAATGGTCATTGGTGATCAGAAATTTGAAATGATTGATATCATAAAATAATTAAACACTATTATTATATATAGATATATATTAAATATTATAATAACCATCATTTTATTTTTCCAACCATAAACTTCATCCTCATCATTGTATATGATTGTTTCAATGCCTTTATATTCCTCTTTAGTATCGCTAATATCCATGGGAGCTTCATCTTCACCATATTTTTATATTTAAAATTAATTTTTCACATCAATAACACATTGTTCACCATCTACCTATAATAACAGGTTGTTATCATCTATATTCTTGTCTCTTTGTGAAAATGGTCAATTTGGAATTTTATTTTTACAATTTTCAATTCTTTGTACTACATTGGAATAACATTATCTTTGGATAAACTAATTTTCATAAGATTTAATTTTTTTATGCCTGAACAACAACATAAATCTTTTTAAGTATCATAATAATTTTAATAAAAAATATTATGTGAGGGATGATCCAATAAAAATTGTTTATTTACTCAAAAATATTTATATTTAAAATCAATGATTACATTGCATGGATTAACACACAAGACTCTATTTGAATAAAACCGATGAAATACAAACACCATTATGTAATTCTATCCTAGATAAGATAATACAATTATTACATCCATAATCCATAAATGTAAAATTGGCTTTCTCTACAATGGGATCCTCCCAACAAAACAACAATATTTGTTGTTTTTTTATTCCTTCGATGAATGATTATGAAATTGAAAAAAATCACCATATATGCATTATGTGATTTAAACATTTTGGATCATAGGTAAATTAGTACACACAATCGATTATCAACTTCATAAGCATGTTGAGATATTCTAAAATTTTAAAAAAATAACAATATAATCTGCCATAAATTTATTTTATATGTTAAACCACAAACAATTACTTCACCTATTTTTAAACAAGTAGGAAAAATTATTTTTTAATGTTATTCTAGTAAAGATATTGTAAATTTTGGAAATTATTTCTTGATATGATTAAAATAAAACCACAAAATAAAATATTTTTAATTTACAAAAAAAAAATTGAATAAGTGATAGTATAAATATTGGTATAAATGAAATCATTTTTTCAAATATTTGGAAAATATATGTATGATCCCTTTGATGTTCATCATATTAATGCAATAGATCATGAACTACACTAAATAAATGTTCAAGAAGATTAAAAATCTATAACTTATTTTTCATTTTATCCTAATCATCTCCCTCATTATAGTCTATTAAGTTATATTTTTAGGGATATTCAGATTGAAAATAATGAGAGTCGAAAAAGAATTTTTATTCTATAATTATACTTATACAATTGATCCTTCAACAGATTTGATGTTATATACCTTTTCTTTAATTTATACAAGAATCACTCATATGGGTACATCAATAAGAACTAAACTGGACTGCCACGTTTTTCTTTTTGCAGAAAATATAATATCAAATGTTCAATTAAATCAATTAAATGCTGCTAAATTATTTCTCTAATTTACATAAAACTAAAACAACAATGATTCTATAGTCTTCATAGTGCATCAAATACTTTTTCACTACACAACTGTACTGGAAAAAATGTGATATTTCTGTTTTTGATTCCCAAATCATATAATACATCAAACCTATAAATACAATTATTAAGTGTACTTCCATTATAACATGAACTTCCTGACTTTTTAATCTGGTAACATGATCTTTTCGAACACATACAGAAAATTTCGAAACATAACCATCTAGAAGCCTAAACTTTTCAGTCCACTATAAAAATTAAAATAAAAGATATTTTTTGAAAACTTTGTATAAAACTATTAGATACATTAACTTCATTGATATATCATTTTCAAATAGTTCGATTTTTTATCATCATTAAATTTTGAAAAGACTTAATCCTTCATGGAATTATCTATGGTCTTACCAGATGTGTCCCAAACTATTTAATTTTTTTTAATTTTTCTTTTCAATATAAAAGACATCTAACCTGTGAAGGAAAAAAATCCGAAAAATATTAAAGATCTCAAAAAAATCCATTTTAACAAAAATGTCTTCTTTATTATTTTTTTTGTTTTATTTATTTATAGTTTTTCTAAAGGTAATTGGAGGTAATGAAGAAAAAATATATTTTATCTCAATACTCGATATCATTATTTGAGGACCAACCCTTTAAATTTTAAATTTTATAAAATTATATTTGTTTTTCAAAAAAGGATGATTATTAGGAAAAAAAATATTCAATGAGAGTTAAAAATATATATTCTTCCATTAATGATCATAAAAACGTTTCTATCTTTGATATAGTATGAAAATGATATTATAAAATGTCTACACCATCAAGATAAGATGACATATTCTGGGAAGTCACTAATTTTCCACATTAATGCATCTTTCATTAGGAACTTTTGATTCATGAAAAAATTATTTTTACTAACACCATTACTCCATAATAAATTTAACTCATCAATCAATGGGTTCACATAAACATCTATAATACTTATATAATGTCATAAAGAAAATATGGACAAAAAAATATGGATCACTTATCAACATCCAATGAGGTAAATTCTATAGATAGATAAAGACGGGCCAATTAGTATATGGGCTAGCATAAGAATAGAATAGATAGAAACAGCCATTAGAAAGACACAATCACAAGTTTCAAGCTTTTAAAAAAAACTTATTGGTGTACATGGTTAAAATGTTCCCATGAATAAGAATCAAAAGATTGATTTAAGTGTTTTCCAGATGAAATATTTATTTTCTACAGTGATGTTAATAGCATTGTGTTCTGTGACATAAAAAAATGATTCAATATAGGTTTAATCAGGAAATACCTCTACTGTTTTATAGGAATGAATCCAAACATCCCTAGTTGATCCTATTTTTACCTCAATTTTCAACATGTGGGAAACTAGCTAATTAATCATTTTCACCATAATTTAATATTCAATCATTTGAACATGTATGAATAATTTTATACCCAATACCCAAATTATGAACCGGTCTCTTCCTCTAATATATATTTATAGGAAATGCATTTCATTCAGGTTTGGATGCTTTAAAAATAGTATATCTTCTCAAAATAGCTTATTGACAATTATTTATTTGATTAAATTTCTATAAATGATAAAAACACATCAAATTATCTAATACATCAACCAAGATTTAAGGCACCCTCAATAGAAATAATCAAATCAAAAAATTGAGATTGTTATAACTCATGAGTAAAATAATTTTCATGCCATGTTTCAATTTATTGAATCGATGGAGTACCCACATCATGTAATAAATTTTTTATCTTTGATGGATCTAAAACCAAATTATTATTATCTTCTCATGAACTATATTAACCATGCAGATCCTAAAAAAATAATCTGTTCAAAATATAAAATGCAAAAGATTAACCCCAACATTTTTTTATGTGTCAAACCTCCTCATATCACATTTCATTCATGGACACGTAATTGTCTCTTTTGAAACAAATTCATGTTATGATGATATAAATGATAAAAATACTTTTAGGCCCTCAATATATATAAGATTTATACCAGTTCCATTTGGATTCTAGTGATTATTTATCCAATAATGATCATGTAACAACGATTATTATTGACTTCCTTATACCATATTTCTATAAAAAATATTTAATAAACATATTGTTTATGATTAAATTAATATAAGAAAATGAAGATGAATAAAATAATATATAATTAAAATATTGTATTTTATTTGAAAAAGGATTCAAATTTTTTTTACTGATGATTTTTAATATATACTATTTATTTTTACTAATTATCATTAATATGAAATAATTATAGTGATATAAATGCTTTGACACTCTCAATTTGGACTGGATTTATACAAAAAATAATTATGATTCTTCTAATGATTTATTGAATTATGACATGATAACATAAAAATTTTCTTATTTCCTTTGTCTATAATTATCCAAATAATAATAAATTTTTAGTATTTTAATTACAACTATATTATTAATAATTTCCACAAAAAATATCTAATTAATGTTAATTATTACTCATTACTCATAATTTTTACTAATTTCTAAAAAAATTAATTACTATGGTTATTTAATATTAGTTTTTACGAATTTTGGTTATGTTTTACTCAATTATAGTGATTAACATCTAATTTTTAATCATTTCTATAACGTTTCATTAGTATAAATATTTATTCATATTTTTTAGTAATTACTACTAATTTTCATTATTTACAATTGATATATTACAAATTATAGAAATTTAATGTTTATTTCCACTAATATTTACAAATTTTAGCTAAGTATTTCTATTTTTAACTAATTATAACCAACTTTTAATAATTATAGTAATTTACCATTAAAACATCTCAATTACTACTAATAATTACTAATTATTGATATTTGATCTTAACATTCAATAATTACCACTAGTGTTTTTTGATTATATTGATTGACCACTAATATTAAATAATATTTACTAGTTACCTTTACTTTTTACTAATTACCACTAATCTTTACTAATTACCACAAATTATTTATAATTAACATTAATTTTTACTAATTATAGTTATTTAATGTTAACTTTTAATAATCATTACTAATTATAACTAATTTTTACTAATATTTATCAAATTACAACGAATTTTTAATAATAATAGTTATTTACAATTAATTTTTACTAATTAATGCATCTTTTTCAGTTATGTTTACTAATTAATTTTACTTTACATATAATTTTTAATAATTATAGTCATTCACCACTAATTTATATTAAGTTCTTGAAAATTTTACTATTTATGATTAATATTTTTAAAATGTTTTTTAATTTTAATATTCATTTTTATTAATATTTACTATTTAAAACTAATTATTACTAAAAAATTTACAAATTACCACTAGTTTTTAATAAATATAGTGACTAACCATTAATATTTCATGATTTCTACAAATTTTTTGTAATTTTAGTGATTTAAGATTAATTTGTACTAATTTATCTGAATTTGTTTCTAATAATGACTAATATCCACTGATTTTTACTAATTATCGTTATTTTTACTAATAAGCATTAATTTATTTCAATTAACGTGATATAGTGGTCCTTTCTTCAAATCATTACTAATTAATGTCAATTTTTAATTATGTTTTTTTAATTACATTAATTTCTAATAAATATAGTGATTTACCAAAATATTTATTAATTAATTCCACATTATAGTATTTTTAATAATTATAGTGATTTTCCATAAATGTTTACAAATTTGTTATTATTGTTATAAATTATATCTTTTTTTGCTAATTTTTTCTTATTATTATTAATTTTATCTAATTATTACAAAGTTATACTAATCACCGCACAGTTTTATTAATAATACATATTTTTAAAAATTATAGTCATTTATTATTTATTTTTAAAAGCAGTTGTAATGTTTAACTAATTATAATGATTTATCATTCATTTTTACTAGTTATAATTATTTATTATAAATTTTATAAATTATTATTACTTATTGCGATGATTTATAAATTATAATTATTTCTTAATTAATAATACTATTTTTTTTGAATTATATGTAATTATTATTAATTACTTTCACTTATTAATAATTAAAAACATTATTACAAATTTAAACAATTTATTTTTAATTAAAAAATTACTCTAAATTAGAACTAAATATTACTAAATTACAATAATTATAGCATGTACTCCATCCTTTTCTCATGCTCCTACTCCTTCCACTAATTCTTTTTTTCTTATTTTTTCTCCTACCATTGAGGCATCTCTTCATGCTATTGTTGTTGCTATCATCGATGTGTCAAATCTTGTGTGCACCGATTCTGCCGACCTAATGAACATTTTGGACATGGATGGCATAAAATGGTTATTTATCATCACATAATGATTGTAAATTCAATGATTTACACCTTTTGATTAATTTATAATATATTTCTCTTACTTTATATTCAATTATTCTGAAATTTATCAGTAATTAGTGGTAAATGAAAATAATTACGCATAACTACCACAGATTTTCATTATAACTTAATATGAATTAATATAATGTATCATAAAATACTAAATGGGGTAAATAATTGGTCTCAAATTCATTAGGTGATGAAACCGATTTAGGTCAACCATGTACATCTTTTTCATTACTTGTCACCTGAAAATTGACAACCTATTTCATTTTCATTTTTCTAGTAATTTATACTAAAAAATACATTTTTATTACTAAGTGCATTTAACTACCACCATTTATTACTCATTATTACTAATAATAACTAATTATTGCTAATTATCTCTAATTATTGCTAATTATCTCTAATAATTACTAATTACCATAAATTATTACTAATATGAATAATTATTACAAATTATAACTAATTATTACAAATTACCACTAATTATTTCTTTTACCACTAATTAACTCTAATACCACTAATTATTGCAAATTTTTATTTAGTTATAGTTATTTACCATTAATTTTTACTTATTTGGACTAATTACTATTAATATTTTATAATTATATAGAGTGAAGATTTTTTTTTAATAATATATACTAACTTCTACAAATTTTTACTAATTTTCAATAATTACCAATAATTTATAAAAAATAATGTATTTTAATGCTTATTTTTTTATTATTACCAATAGTATATAATAATTATAGTGATTTACAGTTAATTTTCACTAATTACAGCTAATTATTACAAATTAAACTAGTTTACGATTATTTTTAACTAATATTTACTAATCATTGCTAATTTTTACTAATTTATATTCATTACCAGCAATCATTACTAATTTTTACTAATTAATGCATGTTTTTTACTATTTTCTAGTCTTTACCTCTAATTTTTAATAATTATTGTACGACGCTAATAATATTTGTTAGTTAACAATTATTTTTTCTAATAAATCTCTTTTAATTTATTGATAATTAAAAAAATTATTGAAAATTAAAACTATTTACATTTAATAAAAAACATAGCTACTATTGAAAAATAAATATTTCTAATTTAAAATAACTCGTGAAAATTATAAAAAATTACTTCTTAATTATAAATAATTACTTCTAATTTACAAAAATAACTACTAATTAATAATATTAAAATATACTATATTATAAAATTAATAAAAAATGTTAAAATCATTACATAAAAACATCAAAAATGAAGCTTTTGTGCAATGTATACTTCAAAATAGTTTTCCCCAAAAAAAATTAAACTTTTTCCTAAAAAATTGAAGGGAAGAAGAAGAAATTTGAGTAGAGGAGATCTCAAATGGATAATGAAGGCAAAATTTTTTGATTGGTATATATATGTAAGATTAGTAGTGAAGAAACTATTGACGATGAAATGGCCATCATAAATAGTTTCCACCATAAACAATCGAGGAAGCAGTTAAAAATTTAACTGTGAGGGTTACCATTACAAATACACACCTTCTAATAGAGTATTTTTAAATAGTAATAAAGACACATCGTAAATCACTATAATTAATGTAGGTTATCTGAAACAATGGAATTCTTCCATCATAAATTACTTTTCATGAGTAAGGTTATTTCAGAAGAAAACCTAGTCCCTCCGGATATAACCCTTCCCGCATTATTGAAGAAATCCCCACCTAATTTATTTGCGATAGGTACCACAACCCATTGTAAATATGTTTTTATTTAATGTATTTGTGACGGTATTTTAATCCCCTCACAAATAGTCTTCTGGCATGGAATATTTGCAAAGGCTGACGGGCCCATCAAGAATAGCCCATCACAACATGTGATTTCTTCCGTAGTGTAATTTTCTAATTATAAAATTTAATCTAGGTCGTTTCTAGTACACTAACATAAATCACGCTACTATATTTCTTAAAACATGATGAAACTATAATGTAAATCAATTAGACCGCTTACATCAAGATTAGGAAGCTTCAATCATTTGACAAAAGGCCTTTAACCGAGCAAAAATCAAAGAGTGTAGATCCATACAAAATCACAAAATATAGATGGTATGGGGTTTCATAATGATATTCTTTATGAAAACAAAAAAAAATGGTGAATGGGGGAAGAGTTTTGAAAGCCTCACCACTTGGAGTGAAATACTTACAATGTATAAAGAATCAGTGAAAGATATCAAGTTATTTGTTATAAAAAGACAAAGAAGAGTGGAGTACTCCTCATTACTGCAAATTGTGTGAAATGAATCTATAATTCAATAGGAATTTGTTTAAGGGAATTGAGGGGGTCAAATTTCCCATTTAACCCTTTTAAAAAACATCTCAGTAGCCCACCAACTAGCTGGTGACTCCAATATCCTTTCCTAGCTACTAGAGACTCCACTATCTAACTGGTGGGAATGGTGCAGTATGCTTTAGTCCCGACTCTAGCCCTAAACCTGGAAGATCTCTTTTGAGTAATAACTAAAACATAACCCCATTATTTCTATGAGTTCAAATACGAAGCTCAAATAACACTGAAAACCAACAAACTCCTCTTTAAAGTCATAAACATGGGGCTTTGGTAAAATTAAAATGAGTCTTATATATACTCACAATGAATTGACCAGTTCAATACAAATTCAAAACAGTAGAACAAGGTAGATTGGTACGACTATTAATTTAGTTTATCACATATATAAGAACTCTTTTATATATTTTTTTGGGTAAGTATATTGAATCATCCACTAAAAAATCAACGAATTATTTTTTTAGTCCATAAACCTATATGGAATTTTTTTTCGTTATGATTTCATTGGGTAGTCTTTGTCATGGTGGAAAAATATTCCCATGTTTAAAAAATTGTTATTATACATATAGATTATCTTGAGAAAATCATAATGTTTTGGGAATATATTCAATGATTTATTAATTTTTGAATTAAATTAATATTAATATTGGATGAATGTGTGATCAAATTTCATAGAGATAATGGTTAACCATATTTTGATGAGTTTTAGGGTTTTATTTTTTATAAAATTATCTAAGTTGAAATTTTTTTGAGATTAACTTATTTCTTCATTGCATGAAAGAATATTTATATCAAGTTTTACCATAACTTATATATACCATTTCGGATTCAGAATATTACTAGAGGGAGAGAAATAACATATCCTCAATTTGTGGATATTTTATCCTTTTACAATTTAATTTACATTTTTTAAGCATAAAACATCTTAATGGATATTTTTTTATTTAGAATATTAGATTGAAAGAGGTGGACAGATAAACAAAAAATAACCATAAAATGAAATAATTCTTGTTAAATGGAAAAAATAAAATAAGGATAATTTCTTATATTTTATATATCGATTGTAAAATAATTCCTCAAACACTAATAATAGAAGGATAAATAAATAATATCATAAAAGTAAAATAATGCTCTCTTATCAATGTATTGTATTGGAATCTCATTAAAATGTTTGAGCCTCGTAATGGAACATTCATGGTTTTTGAATTACATACATAATAACAAATACCTTTCCTTTTTTTAATTTAAATATTATTTTTCATGATAATATCTACTTTTTGGATTATACCTTTGTCATGACACATTCATATTGTAAATGAAATTTAAATTGTGATGATGATAATTTTTCTTTGGGGAGATGTTACACCATGAGATTTCAGTAAATATTTTACTTTAAATAAATGTTATAATGAATAATTTGTAACACATAGAAAAGTGAAATAAATGAGTCATAAAATACTTCAATTAAAATAATAATAAATTAATTGTAAATTAAAATGAATTAGTCCATTAAAAATCTTATATGGTATTATTTTATTTTTACTAACGAAATCTAATTAAATGAAAATAAATAATGTCATATGATTAAAACCATTATATCGTAAAATTGGATATTTTTTCCTATAAATATTTTTAAATTATTGTTTAAAATATATTTATCACTTTTTAAAGAGGATGCTTCAACATAATAATGGTATTTAATTATCTATAAATTTATGTGGAATAATATTAATAAAATCTAAAGATTGAAAGTATTTTTTAAAAAAATATTGATACCATTATATTTAGAATCTCCATCAAAAATGAAAAAAAAATTACATAATTTCAATTTCATTAATTGACCGTTATACTTGATTTTAATATGTATAAATTAAATTAGTGGATTTTTTTATTATTTTTAAGAAAGGGATGACTTTTTCGTGAATAGTGAAATATACTCTATTTTAAAATACCACTACTTTTTAGACATCATTATGAAATAAAAATGATTCTAAAGTTGATGAAACCATTTTTCTAGAAAAAAATATATAATTTAGGTGTAAAATAAAAAATCTAAAAAATTATATAGTATATAAATATCTCTATATAATTTTTTGAGACATAATTAGTACATTATTATAATAAAAAACTTTTATTTATTATTCATATATTAAGTATAAAATGTGCTTTATTTATTTATATTTTAGCTTTAAAATCCCATTAAACTAATTTATTGAGTTGTAAACTAGTAAATTTCTTGATAATAATTCCTATAAACCATTTCGGTGTAAATTTATATTTATACATGAAATATATTTTCTAAAAAATACTTTTTATTATGTAATTCATATTGATATTAATAGAGATTGTGACCATATTTATAATTTTTATATTATAATATTTAGGAAACATTATTAATCATAACAGTAAAAAATTTAATATGTACCATTTTATTTTTAGTAATAATTTGATTACCAAGGTAAATGTTTTACCACCATGGTATGGGTATAAATGGTTATTTGGAGGTTAAACTGAGAGTTAAGACAAAAAATATCAACAAGAGATGTCCAAATTTGATTTAATGAGAGTATTTAAACCATACCTTATGAGATCATTGAAAGTTTTCCATTTTGCACCACTTCACCATGATTATGATTTTTATATTATTTTAAATGTAAACTTATTTACAAAAGTGCCCCCTCTAAATTATAAAATAACCCCTTTTGTACCCATGTATCAACCAACATTGACATCTTTATCTTTATCAAACATGATAAAATCACTACCAAAAACCATTATCCATGTGATAAAGTGTAGGATCTTACCAAAAGTATAATCGAGGAATGATTAATGAAATATTTAAAAGAGGATATTGAGGGAAGAGGTAATCGTGTTAACTGTGTTCATTTAAGTTTATTTCTTCTATCACCCCATCCAAATATTCTATAAGTATCCGAACATAATAATGTAAGTTTAATTTTATTCTGAATTTTTATCATTTTAGATTAAAAAATACAATACCTCCTTTACATCCATTAGTAATGGAAAATGTCGCTCATGCATACATGTGGACTATCACCTCAATGGATGATGCATTTTATTTTTCATCAACATTTTATATGGATAGTTTCAAAAAATTTATTTAAATATTAAATTTTATATTTATAGAGGAATAAATATTTTTTTCAAATTAATCCTTACCAGCATTCTTTCCCTCCGAGTGATTAGAAAATAAAAATTCCATATGTGTGTTCTTGCTGACTATTTCTTCCAATAATGACATAGTTTGTTTTCTATCAATACCTAGCTTGGATGGTTATAAATTTTAATATAATATATAAATATTATATATATTAAATTATTAATATTTTTTGTGATGTAACCATGACTAAGGTGGAATGAACGCAAATGTCGAATCAAAATTAGCATGAGAAATATAATAATCAAAAAATAAATATTGATTTTTTCAATGAATTATTAGTAAATGTGTAAAAAGAATTTATGAATTAATGATATATAGAAATATTTATATAAATATGGATTATATATGTATAAAAAATTAAATTCATTAGAGAGGATGTTTCAATGTGTCAGACCAAGAAGGAATCCAAGATAATGGTTTATTTAAACATCTCACTTTTTGTTCCCATTATTTGTGTTTTAATTTCCATTTGGGTAATTGAATTTTATATCCTCTATAACCCAATATATGAAATTATAACCTTATTATTTTAGGTGTTTTCATCTTTTATTTACTATTCTCCCATCTTTATTTCTCAAAACCACTGAAAAATGTTTACATGAAAATCCATTATTATTTATCATTTATGGTCTAGAATCATTCCCTTCTATATCCATATTCCTTAAATTCATTAAAAATTGATAATTTCTATTATTTAATGATTTATTAACATAAATTTATTATACCTATAGATGTATTAAAAAAAATAAAAGGAATGGTTTCATATGTTTTCCGAGAAAGTTATTTTTTATTTACTTTAGAAAAGTGAGAAAAGAAATATATTTACATTAACCAATTGACCGCCCTCATTGTTTTATTTCCTTTAATCACAACTAATATTACTCAATAATGTTCCATTATAATTAATGTATAATTCTTATTGTTCTATTATTATTCAAATAAATTAAAGGGTAAATTATATTCCTAAATGTTTTGAAAAATATTTCATTTTAATTTTATGAATTTTTATATTACGCTCCAAATTTTCATGAAAATATTATTTTATTTTCATGATTACATTATTATTAGTTATTATAAAAATAATGTATCAAATTTATACTTTAAATCATTTTAAAAGTGTTTTTGATATTACTAATATTTTCATTTAACTTACTATGTTACCAAAGTTTATAGAAAAGTCATTTTAAATGTTTTTATTTCATTTTATTATATAATTTTTTAAAGGAAATTCCATTAAAAAAATCCATATTGTTTTCTCAATTAATGAAATTATATTATCACTTATTTTTTATTTTATACATCATTTTATCACATAAGGATTTATTCTCAGTTCTTTATTAATATCCCTTATTCTTTTGAAATTATTTTTCTCTATAATGTCATTGTTTTTTATACCATGGATATAGTTAGCATCATTTAAAAGTTGATATTATCATATACCCATTATTATATATTGTGTAAATTGGAGGAATAATAATAAGAAACTAGTTTTTTTATTGGAGAAATAGTTGCCTTTTTATACTTGATTCAATATGGAAACATTTTGATTACTAATGCATATTTACCACGTATTGTACATATCACTAAATAGTTGAGGAAAGAGTTTTTTTAATATATTTTAAAAAAAATATTAAAAATGGATTGGTTTTAATTTTTTTAACCTATGCCTCAAAAGTAGCATCCTGGATTCCATCTTAGGCATCGGGTGTAAGGCGGCATCACGGATGCCGCCTTTCCCCTAAAACCTAAAAAATTATTATTTTCAAAATTTTAATTTTATTCTTTTTTCTTTTTTTTGTATATATATATAAACAAAAAAACCAAAAAAACAATAAAAAATCATTTGAATTTATCCTCTATTTAAAATCCAGCAGTACTATTTTTACAGCAGTCTAGATTCTGACAGAAGCTCTCTTCCATGTTTCGCTTTTATAGGAGAGCTTGACCTAGAAATCATTCAACATTTCTGATTAGGGATTCTGGTTCTCCCTTTCCTATGCAAAACATTCTGCATTTCTGATGTGGGATCTTATTTCATGTACGTGACACTGAAAGACTGTAAAATATAAACTATATGACAAGTATAAATGAATCATATAAAATTAATTAAATACATAAAAAATTTATGAAAACAAAATGAATTTTTATAAAAATGATGATTAAAAATAATTTATATGCTTTCAAAACCACATAATTGAAACTTAAAAATGTTTCAATTATGTGACTTTTAAAGCCTATAAATATATAATACCAGACCAATATAAATGAAACATAATATATAGATTAATAATATAACAAATTGTTGAAAATAAAATGATTTTTGTTGAAAAAGTTAATGGAAATTAATTTATAAATTTTCAAATACACCTACATGAATCTTAAAAATGATTCAAGCACATGACATTTAAAGCCTATAAAATATAAAATAAAAGGCCAATATAAATGAAACTTAATACATGGATTAAACATATAACAAATATTTGAAAACAAAAATTATTTCACAATGATTTTTCATAAAAAATAATTTATAAGCTTTCAAAACCACCTACTTGAAACATAAAAAGGATTGAAGTGCGTGGATTTGATAGACTATAAAATATAAACTATGAGATCGATATAATTTATAGTTAAAACATGTATTAAACATATAGCAAATTATTTAATTATATAATTAATATTATTAATTAGTTATTTAGTAATTATATTAATAAATTATATAATAGTTAACAAATTAATTAGTAATATAATTATGAAGTATATAATAGTTAATTAGTTAATTAGAAATATAATTGCAAATTATATTTACTCATTATAATTAATAATTATTAATTACTAAAAATTATTATACAATAATAAATTATTTAATTGGTTATATAATTAATTATTATACAATAGTTAATTAGTTAATATAATTATTTGTTATAATTTTTCATTATAATTATTAATTATAATTACATATTATTAATTGGTTAATTTGATAAATCCATGAATTATGTTTCATTTATATTGGCCTTTTAGTTTATATTTTATAGGCTTTCAAAGCCAAGTGCTTGAAACATTTTTATGTTTCATGTAGGTCTCTTTAAAAAGGTATAAATTATTTTCCATCTACATTTTTTTGAAATTATTTTTATTTTCAATTAGTTGTTATATTTTTTATCTATATGTTATGTTTCATTTATATTAGTCCTGTAGTTTATAATTTATAGGATTTTGAAGTCGCATAATTGAAATATTTTTAAGTTTCATGTAGGTAGTTTTGAAAGCTTATAATTATTTTTTATCATCATTGTTTATGAAATTCATTTTGTTTTAAACTATTTGTTATCAATTTAATTCATGTTTTATGTTTCCTTTATCTTTTTCTTGTAGTATATATTTTATATTCTTTCAAATTCACAAACATGAAAAAGAATCTCACATCGGAAACGCAGAATGTTCTGTGCTGGAAATGGAGAACAAGAATCCCACATCAGAAATGCAGAATGATTTACAGGGTAGGGTATCTTATAAAAGGGAACCCTCAGTGATTGATTTTTTCAGAATCCTGAATGTTATAATAGTAGTACTACTAGATATTAAAAAGAGGATAAATTCTAGAGAATTTTTTATTTTTGTTTTTATTTTTGTTTTATTATATATATATATATAAACAAAACAAAAAAATGAAAATAATAAAAATTATTAAAAAAAGAAAAATATATCTTTTTAGAAGAAAGTTGGAAACTAGGTTTCCGCCATTCAACATAACCTGAAAGGTGGCTACGCCGTTGCTGCCATTAGAGCATATTTTTTTAAAAAAATTAAACCCTACCATTTTTGTAAAATATTATTTTAATGAAATGTATTTAAATAATTATCTTTTGATGAATGCATTGGACATGTGTACCTAATGGGTTGTGTTTATTATTACCCATGATGCATCGAGTAAGGTATCATGGGATACTGAAGTTTGTAAGCCTTATTTATTTTGAATTTTAGTGTATACGTACCCAATTAATTAAGGTCTGATGGATGATGCCTCAATATTAAGACAACAGTATATATAATTATGTATTCCATCAATGAAAAAATAGTTATTATGGTGAATGTAAATATTATTTTTATCATATCAACAGATATACTTTATATATATGTTCTTGATTATCTGTAAAACATAATGACTATTTTCCATTCCATATTAATTATTCTTTATGTATTCATTATAAATAAAATTTTATGTAACCCATTAATGATAATATAATCTCACCCATTATTTTCTTTCCTATCTCCAATGTATGATGAAGATATAATTGAGTAATCTCTTTGATGTACTAAATTAATAAGAAATATTTATATAATTGTATCTCTTATTCTTTATTATTTAAATGTAATATTTAAATCATATTCATATATCACAACTTAAGACTACGTAATAGATTGATCAATTGGGATGAGATCTCAGGTATATTTATAAAATATTATAAATTAAACACATACTATGGGTTATTGGATTAATTTTTACACAATGATTTTATGTGGTTCCCTTTATGTGTGTTAAAATATGATTCAATATTTTTAATACTTAGAATTAAATAATTTTTAACACCTTCATATTTCTATTTCTGAAATAGTTAGTTTAAATAGTCGGCTGATTTTTAAAAGACCTATCAAAGTGGAAATTTATTTATTTGAAAGGTTATATAGTATTTGAAATAATTTTCAACGAAGGTATTAGTTTCTAAAGGCCTTCTAAAATGGATATTAATACAAGTTTTTGTAATTTAACTTTCAATGCTTGGTAGTATATCTTAGCATCAAATGCATGTTTTCACAATCCAACATAAAAATCTTTTTGAAATGCCTGGATCAGTTGTGATCACTAAGAGGGGAGGTGTGAATTAGTGATAATTGTTTTTCTTTTTATAAATTGTTCCCTTTGAATGATCAATTCAACCTATGCGACTGGTTAAGGCCTAAATCTACTTTTTTGTGGTGCAGTGATTATAAAAGCACAGAACACAAATATTTACAAGGTTCGGAACAAAGACCAACTCCTTGCCGTGTTGGTTACACTCCACAGCATGGATTATTCACTATGCCAAAAGATTTTTACACAGTAATTGGTTATACCCCCCAATTACAAGATGGTTTAACCCCCCAACTTCACAGCATCTTCTTCATCACAGCTTCACTTCACTTCTTCAAATTTGTTGTTCAAAACATCATGTATCTTCAACAGTCTTCAGAAGATCTCATTGGTCATGCTCACCAAAACCAATCACTTAGAATGATCAGTTCTATTGTATACACACACTTAAGGGTGTACTCCTCTTCTTCTTAATGTTTGCACCCCTTTTATTTCAACACGCATGTCTGTCATCTTCACTTGTGCACACACAAAGTCTTGGACTTCTTAACTTGTTAATCACACACACAAATCATTTTTATTTTATTCAAATGGGTGTAAGCCTTGACCTCCTCCTTTTCACACACCCTCACAATGTTTGATCTTCACTCCACCCAAACCAAACCTCAAGGGAGGGCGTGCAAGTTATGCGGCTAACTCCTCCTGCCTTCTACCGCACAGGTACCAGGGTGCAACGGCCACTGGTGTGCATGGTGCACCAACTGCGGGCGCGCAGGGTGTAAACGCCTCAAGCGCGTAGGTGTGTGTGGCCCGACTTCTTCCTGCAATGAAAGGGGAGCGCACAGGGTGCTCCTCATTTTCTTTCATGCAAGGGTTGCGCGAAAGCCACTCATGGAGCCTCGGGTGGCTCCAGACTGTCATAACGTGCAAGTGAGGCGCGAGACTTCTCTTCGCGATGCTCAGAGATTCGCGGATATTCTCAGAAAAACAGCAGCAGCTTTCGTTCATGGGTCTTCTTCTTTTATAGGCGAGAGGTGTGATCAAAAACCATGAGTATCAAATCTTTGAATGGACAAGATATATGGCGCTTTGAAAATCTTAAAACACGGATCAAGATATTGCTTAAATCTCAGTTATTTCCTTTTCAATGATGACTTGTTCTTTGTAGCATGATCCTCACGCGCACTAGTTTAAGAACGCATGCATGGCCTCTATTTTGAAAGCTTGAGCACCACGGCATGGCCTCGAACCTTCGGTTTTTTTGGCCACGTTTGGAGTTTTCATCTCGTTGCATGGATGAAACTTTTAATGCATGCATGAATTTGGTACACCCAACTGAACATCTTGGAGCCTTCAACTTCATTAGAGGTGGCCGGAAGCACCTTCTCCATAGCTCGGATGGCCACTAGTTCTCGGGAGATATAGCGGTGCACCTCGGTTTGACAAGAGGTAGGAGATGACTTGGCGGTCGATGGATCATCGTTTAATGATCTCAAACGGCTGAGATTATAACATAGCGTGGCGAGATAAATCGAGCGGCTCAGATCCATGCGCAATCGGATGGATGGCCAGGATTAGATCCACGATTTTAAAAACACGTCCCACATCGAAACGGGCTGTGGTTTTTCCGCGGTTTAACAAATAGCTGCTTGCTGCCTCAGCACAGAATTCTCCTCCTCCCTCCACGGTACCTCCCCGTACCGTGTTCTCCCTACAGGTGCACATAGCTCCCACTCTTCCCCTTGCGGGCATGCTCTGCTCCCACTATGAACCTCTCGGACGCACCCTTGGTGCCCACGCTGCACAGGCATGACCTCTGCATTTCTCAGGCTTACAGATGTCCCGTATTCCTCAGGGATGCCCTAGCCTTGAGGTTCCCTTGAGCATGGTTGACCCTCGGGTCCCACATCTTCTTGAGGTGAGGACCTCGGATGCCCTCCTTGGTTGGCATATTTTTTACTAAATTAAATATTGAGAACTTTGTATAAAAACAAAGTAACCCAAATACCAAATTCCAAACCATTACTTCTCTTCTCCATCTTCTTCAATAGAATTCCGCAATTCCTCTTCATCATTTATTCTCTACTTAAGAACACATCAACATCTCTTCTTCTTCAACAATTTCTGTTGAATCACATATTTTCTCAATGTTCTACATTAAGACAATCATAGATTTGGTTGGATCATATTCAAATCCTCATGCACTAAGAAATAGTGCATGTTCTTCTTCAAACCACATCATCTACTTAGTAGTTTTTGATGGTTCTCCTTTCTCTCCTCATGCATTGTGAAGAAAATGCATGGACTTATACCAATTTTGTGACATCGTATCATCTTGATACAAGTTCTTTGAATTTTAAATCATCTCTACAATCGTCTGATTTTGTGATGCTTCCTAAATCATCAATCTTTAAGTTGTACTTCATCAGTTGGCACACCAAGACAGGTTATTGAAAACAAATGCAATCACATGGGCACAAAAATCTCCCCCTTTGTATTTGGTTTTCAATACTCCTAAGCACACTTGGAGAATGTCACATTTTGTGTGTGTGATGATTTCTCCCCTTATTGGCCAACAAATGCAAAGGGATGAATGGAAGCCATACCCAAAATGTAAAACTGCTTGACCCTGCACATCTTCAACTACCAATGCTCCCCCTCAGGGGATGCACTCATATCTTTCAATTCCCTGCATGTTAGTACAAAAATATTAAAATTCAGGGAATAAGGAGGGACCTTCTTCTTCCTAAAGTGATAGGAGAAGGTTGAACATGAAGTTTCAGCCTCAGTTCAACAAATTGTTCTGTAGACAAAGCATTGGTGAAAATATCTGCCACCTGATCATGAGTAGGAATGTATTCTAGCTTTATGTATCCACTACCAACCCTTTCATTGATGAAATGATATTTTATATTAATGTTCTTGGATCTGGAGTGTTTCATAGGATTCTTAGACAATCCAATTGCACTTTGATTATCACATAAAATCCTCAGTGGTTTTTCATCTTTAATTCTCAAGTCTTCTAGCTGCACCTGCATCCAAATCATTTGAGTACATGCATGTGTAGCTTCAACATACTCTGCTTCGGTTGTGCTCAATGTTACAGAGTTTTGATTCTTTCTATACCAACTAACACACCCTTCTCCCAGAAAGAATGTTCCACCAGATGTGGATCTTATATCAGTTCAATCACCAGCCCAATCTGCATCTGTGAATCCCAACAACTTTATCTTTGTACTGTGTTTGTATAAGAGTCCATAGTTGAGAGTTCCTTTCACATATCTCAAGATTATTTTAGCTGCTATTAAGTGAGATTCTTTAAGGTCACATTGAAATCTGGCGCACAAAGTCACTGCATATGCAATGTCTGGTTTTGAAGCCGTGAGATAAAGGAGACTACCAATAATTCTCCTCAACTCTTTTTGATCAACATTGTTGGCTTCTTCATCCTTGAATAGCTTGGTTCTAACAGAAATGGGTGTTGAGACTTCCATTTCACTTTCCATTCCGAACTTTTCACTATGTCCCTTGCATACATCACTTATGTAAGAAATGTGGAGTTTTTTCTTTGTTCCACCTGAAATCCTAGAAAATATGTCATTTGACAAAGCATGGACATTTTAAAGGATATTTTCATCTCCTCAGCAAATTCTTCACATAGTCCTTCCTTATCACTAGTAAAAATGATATCATCCACATAGATAATGTCTATAAGTGTAACAATGGCCATTTCTCTGACATAGTGATTACTATCAACTATTCCTTTGATAAATTTCATGTTCTTGAGACAACCATCCAATTTGGAGTACTAGTCTCTAGGGGAATATTTCAATCCATAAAAGGCTTTTTTCAATCTGCACACCATACTACCATCTTTTTCCAGCACGAATCCCTCTGTTTGTTCTATATACACCACTTCTTCAAGATCTCTATTTAGGAATGCAGATTCCACATCCATCTGATAGATTGTGTACTGTTTGTGTGCTGCAAATGCTAAGAACATTCTAATAGTTTCCAGTCTAGAAACTGGTGCAAATGATTCTTCAATGTTGATTCATTCTATTTGTGAATACCCCTTGCATACGAGTCTGGCCTTATTTATGGAAACTTCTCCCTTTTTCATTGTGTTTTTTTCTGAAAACCCACTTTGTCCCAATAACATTTTTATTTTTGGGCCTTGGAACAAGATCCCAAGTGGACTTCCTTTATATTTGATTGAGTTCCTCATTCATAGCTTGTATCCACTCCTCATGTTCAACTGCTTCAACCACTGTGTGAGGTTCAACATGAGAAACCAGTGCAGTCTGATCTTCCAATCTCAATCTTCTTCAACTTCTTACTGAGGAATGTGGGTCACCAAGTACATTTTCTTTGTGAACATGTTTCTCTAATTTTTTGTATCTTATTCTTCCATTTTCATTACCATCCTCATCATCACTGGTTTATTCAGAGTTGATCTCACCAGTAGTCGGTGTTGGCTTAGGTAATTCTGCATTCTTCTGTTCCAAGATTGTGTCAATTTTTGAGTCATCATCTTCCATAGTGTATAGATTGGTGTTGTTTTAAATTATTCTGACATCACTGCAGTCAATCATATTATTCAACCTCTTATTCCAGAATCTGTAGCCTTTTACATCATGTAGGTAACCCATGAAGATTCCTTCTTCTTCTTTTTCCTCAAACTTTTCAAATTAATGTTTTTAATCTTGATGATGCAAGGACTGCCAAAGACTCTAGAGTATTTAACAGTTGGTTTTCTATTAAACCACATTTCATAGGTTGTCCTTTGAGTTTCTGGTCTCAGTAGACATCTATTTTGTATGTGTATGGCTGTGCATACCTCTTCCCTCCAGAAAAACATAGAAATATTATGCTCAGCTAACATAGTCATCCCCATCTCGACTATGCTACGATTCATTATTTCATCCACTCCATTTTGTTGTGGAGTATATGGTGTACTATATTGATGCTTGATTCCATGCTTTACTAGATAGATTTATAAGGAATCACCAGTGTATTCTTTTCCATTGTTTGATCTTACTTTCTTGATGCAGAGTCCTAGTTCTTCCTCAGGCTACCTTCTGAAATTTTTGAACATTTTGATTGCCTCTGACTTATGCTTCATGAACATGACATTGGTCATCCGAGTGTAATCATCAATGAAGGTTATAAAATAGATATCTCCTCTTCTAGCCTTTTGTCTCATCGGTCCACATATGTCTTTATGGATGAGTTCAAAGGGCCTAGTAGACATGATATCTACTCTTTTGTGTGACATATGGGTCAGTTTTCCCTTCTGGCATGTGTCACAAATTTCAACTATTTCTCTCTTTAATTTGGGTAGATCTCATACAATATTGTACATTAGAATTTTACTCATACTACTTTCACAAAGATGGCCAATTCTTTTGTTCCAGAGTTTGTTTTCATCCTTGGAGCTAATATAACAAGAATTGAAGGGCTCACCAATTTGAAAAAGGTTTCTAGTGGTTCTTCTTCCTTGAGTGATGATTTGTCCATCCTTTGAGCTCTTGATGATGCATGAATCCTTCTTGAACAACACCTCATGTCAATCATCACATTATTGACTTACCCTCAACAGGTTGTGCTTTAATCCTTCAAAAAATAACACATCATTGTATTTTAGATTTGTTGTTTCAATCATTTCCTTTCCAACTCCCTTTCTTTTCATAGAACATTCATTTCCAAACACCACGGTTCCTCCCTCACGACTTTCTATGTCGCTTAGAATTTTTGTATCACCAGTCATGTGGGATGAGCATCCACTATCAAGAATCAATGACTTGGTTTTACTGTTGTCTTTTAGAGCAACTTCAGAAAAGAAATTGATTTCTTTAGTGGGTTCATGAATGCCTTTTCCTTTCATGTCTTTGACACTTTGTTCATGAAGAGTAGTTGAATATTTTTCAGCTGTATGACTTTATTGGTCACATCTTCAACAATCATCACCCAGGCAGTCAGATGTGTTTTGAATTGGATGTTTTGATGATTTTAGCAAAACACTCTGAGTTTCAGGATATCTTCCCCTTGACTCAGGACTCATACTTGGAAGAGACATGTTATACCAGCATGCATAGGCCTTGTGTCCAAACACACCACAACACCAGCAATAGCCTCTAAACCGTGACCTTATCCACTGATAAGAGTCATGTTGTAATTTTCTGTCCAAGCATTGAGTAGTCCTTCCTAAGGATTTCCTTTCGTCCATTGAAGATGATTTTTCACAGGTTTTTGCATGCCATGTTTGTCTCAATTTTATTTTTGAACCCGCATTGTCAGAAATAACAGATGTATTTTGAGATTTACTGAGTAGTGAGTTGACCTATCTCTCAGCAATGGTGTGAGATGATTCTGTCTAGACCTCAACAATATTGTTAAAGTCTTCTCTCATCTTTTTCAAGTTATTCTGAGCTTCAACCCACTTGGACTATGTCACTGATTGTTCTTCTTCTTTGAGGTGAAGTTTCTCTTCAAGATATTTTGTTATCTTTACCAGCTCAACTGTCTTTAGTTTCTATCTCTTGATTTCATCAATGAACATTTTCTCTTTCTTCATACATTCTTACAACTCCCATGTCATCCTTTTGGTTTCTTTTTATAACAATTTATTCTCTTTCTTGAGTTTACTATTTTGATAAAGGAAAGCCTCTAATTCATCTTTAAATATGTGTTCTGGCACTATTCGTTCACATTCATCATCTTCACTGTTGTAGGTGTCAAACCCTTTTTTCACATGATCCATAAAATTGGTTAAATCTTCTGATTGACTGGCTGAAGTGGAGTCTGATTCTTCCTCTTTTCTTACATAGCTTCTTCAATCACCTGGATGGAACCTTTTTTTTCTTGCACCTGATATGAAACCTTCTCTTGGGTATCCACTCCATTTCTTCTTTTGTGACTTATCTTCTTTAATTTCTGTAGCACTATATCTTTTCGTGGGGTAGTTAACAACAAAGTGTCTGATGTTATTGCAATTGAAACACCTTGATGGTAATTTCCCTTTTCCCTTGAATTTATTTGTTCCATACCTTTTAGATAAAAGAGAAATAATTTTGTTGAAATCTTCATCCTTTCCTTCATTGTCACACTCACTTGCTTCTAAGACATTGTCATCTCTTATCTTGAGTTGTCTCATGGCCTCGAAAGCCATCTCATCCTTGATCTTCTTCTCGAATACTAGGGTCTTCCTCATTTCATATGCAATGAGAATGTTGTGTATTTCATCAAGAGAGAGATCATCTCTGCCTTCTAATGCTGAGACTTTGGGATCAAATCTGTCAGTAAAGTTTCTCATTAGTTTTTTAAAGATAGTTGAGTCCTCCAACTTTTCTCCAAAGCCCTGAATGTTACTGAAAATTTCATTGACTCTTGTGAAATAATCTTTAATATTTTCTACTTCTCCCATCATGATATCCTCAAACTGAATTCTCCAAATTTGTAATTTGGCTTCCTTGAATTTCATGTTGCCTTCATAACTGCTTTCCAATTAGTCCCAAATTTCATTGGCATTCTTGAGTTCTAGGACATTTGTGTAAACCTTTTCTGAGAGTGACATAAGTATGGCATTTTAAGCATTACCATCAACTTCCATATTTCTTTTCTCAGCACGTGTCATAGCAGCTTCATTAGTAAGGTTAAGGAATCCAAATAAGGCTGCATCTCTACCTTCAAGGCCGAGAGATAGAAGGTAAGGTAACATTCGAATCTTCCAGCTATGGTAATTCATGCCATCGAATGTAGGAACACACCTACTATTAACAGAATTCAGATTGTCCATCTTCTAAGATGTAGATCCTAACAGAGGAAACCTCCCTTGGATGCCAATTGAAATTCCTGGATCGGTTGTGATCACTGATAGGGGAGGGGTGAAATAGTGATAATTTTTTTCTTATTATGAATTATTCCCTTTGAATGATCAATTAAACCTCTTCGACTGGTTAAGCCCTAGATCTACACTTTTTGTGGTGTAGTGATAATGAAAGCACAGAACACAAATATTTACAAGGTTTGGTACAAATACCTACTCCTTTCCATGTTGGTTACACTCCCCAACAAGGATTATTCACTATGCCATAAGAAGTTTACACAGTAATTGGTTATACCCCCCCCCCCAATTACATGTTATTTAAACCCCACAACTTCACATCATCTTCTTCATCACAGCTTCACTTCACTTCTTCAAATGTGTTGTTCAAAACGTCAATTAGCTTCAATAGTCTTCAGAAGATCTCGTTGGTCTTTCTCACCAAAACCAATGACTTAGAATGATCTGTTCTTTTTCATACACACACTTAAGTGTGTACTCCACTTCTTCTTAAGGTTTTCACCCCTTTTAGATCAACATTCATGTCTGTCTTCTTCACTTGTGCACACACCAAGTCTTGGACTTCTTCACTTGTTAAGCACACACAAATAATTTTTATTTTATTCAAATGGGTGCAAGCCTTGACCTCCTCCTTTGCACCCACCCTCACAATGTTTGATCTTCACTCCACTCGAACCCAACCTCAAGGGAGGGAACACAAGTTATGCGGCCAACTCCTCCTGCCTTCTGCCGTGCAGGTACCAGGGTGCAATGGCCACTGGCGCACAGGGTGCACCAACCGTGGGCACGCATTGTGAAAATGCCTGGGGCGCGCAGGTGTTCATGACCCGACTTCTTCGTGCCACGCAAGGGGAGCGCACAGGGTGAAACTCAATTTCTTTCACACAAGGGTTGCGTGAAAGAAACTCTTGGAGCCTCTGGTGGCTACAGACTGTCATGTTCCACAAGTGAGTCGTGAGACTTCTCTTTGCGATGCTCAGTGCTTCGCGGATATTCTCAGACAAACAAACGCATCTCCTGTGCTTGGGACTTCTTCTTTTATAGGAGAGAGGTGTGATCAAGAACCGTAAGTCTCAAATCATTGAACTGGAGAGATATATAGCGCTTTGAAAATCTTAAAACGCTGATCAAGATATCGCTTAAATCTCGATTGTTTCCTTTTCAACGATGACTTGTTCTTTGTAGAATGATCCTCACGCACACTAGATTAATAACGCATGCATGGCCTCTATTTTTAGAGAATGAGCACCATGGAATGTCCTCGCACCTTTGGTTTCTTTGGACACATCCAAAGTTTTCATCTCATTCCATGCATGCAACTTTTAATGCATGCATGAATTCGGTACACCCAACTGAACCACTTGGAGCCTTCAACTTCATCAGAGGTAGCTGAAAGCGCCTTCTCCATAGTTCTTATGGCCATTGGTTTGCGGGAGATGTCATGGTGCACCTCGGATTGGTGAGAGGTAGGAGACGACGTGGCGGCCATTGGATGATCATTTAATGATCTCAGACGGCCGAGATTATAACATAGCGCGGTGAGATGAATTGAGCAGCTCAGATCCTCCTGCGATTGGATGGACGCCCAGGATTATATCCGAAATTTTAAAAATTCGTCCCACATCAAAACAGGCTGCGGTTTTTTCGCGGTTTAAAAAATAGTTTCTCCCTGCCTCGGCTCAGAATTCTCATCCTCCCTCCATGGTACTGCCTCGTACCGTGTTCTCCCAGCGGGCGCTCTTAGTGCCCACACTGCTCCTTGTGGGTGTTCTTTGCACCCACTATGAACTTCTCAGGCGCTCCCTTGGTGCCCACGCTGCGCAGGCTTGACCTCTACGTGGCTCGGGCTTACACACAGCCCGCATGGCTCAGGGATGCCTTAGCATTGAGTTTCCTTTGATCATGGTTGACTCTCGGGTCATGAATGTGCTTGAGGTGAGGACCTCGGATGGCCTCCTTGGTTGGATTATTTTTTACTAAAGTAAATATTGAGAACTTTGTGTAAAAACAAAGTAACCCAAATACAAAATGCAAAACCATTACTTCTCTTCTCCATATTCTTCACTAGAATTCCTCAATCCCTCTTCATCATTTATTCTCTACAAAAGAACTCATCAAAATCTATTCTTCTTCAAACATTTCTCTTGAATAACATATTTCCTCGATTTTCTGCATTGATCCAATCAGAGATTTGGTTGGATCATCTTCAAATCTTCATGCACTAAGAAATAGTGCATGTTCTTCTTCAAACCACATCATCCACTTATTAGCTGTGGATGGTTCTCCTTTCTCTCCTCATGCATTGTGAAGACAATGAATGGACTTCTACCAATTTTGTGGCATTGTATCATCTTGATACAAGTTCTTTGAATTTTAGATCATCTCTATGATCATCTGATTTTGTGATGCTTCCTCAATCATCAATCTTTACGTTGTACATCATCAGTTGGCACACCAAGATAGGTTATTGACAAAAAATGCCATCACTTGGGCACAAAAATCTCCCCCTTTATATTTGGTTGTCAATACTCCTAAGCACACTTGAAGAATGTCACATTTTGTGTGTGTGATGATTTCTCCCCTAATTGGCCAACAAATGCAAAGGGATGAATGGAAGCAATACCCAAAATGTATAACCGCTTGACCGTGTACATCTTCAACTACCAATGCTCCCCTTAAAGGGATGCACTCATCTACTTCAATTCCCTTCATGTTAGTACAAAAATATTAAAATTTAGGGAATAAGGAGGGACCTTCTTTTTCCTCAAGTGAGAGGAGAATGTTGAACATGAAGTTTCAGCCTGAGTTCAACAAATCTTTCTGTAGACATAGCTTTGGTGAAAATATCTGCCACCTGATCATGAGTAGGAATGTAGTCTAGCTTTATGTCTCCACTGGCAACCCTTTCATTGATGAAATGATATTTTATATTAATGTTCTTGGATATGGAGTGTTGCATATGATTCTTAGACAATCCAATTGCACTTTGATTATCACATAAAATCCTCAGTGGTTTTTGAGCTTTAATTCTCAAGTCTGCTAGCTGCACCTGCATCCAAATCAATTGAGTACATGCATGTGTACCTTCCACATACTCTACTTCGGTTGTGCCCAATGTTACAGAGTTTTGATTCTTGTTATACAAACTAACACACCCTTCTCCCAGAAAGAAGGTTCCACGAGATGTGGATCTTCTATCAGTGCAATCACCATCTCAATCTGCATCTGTGAATCCCAACAACTTTATCTTTGTACTGTGTTTGTATAAGAGTCCATAGTTGAGAGTTACTTTCACATATCTCAAGATTATTTTAGCTTCTATTAAGTGAGATTCTTTAGGGTCACATTGAAATCTGGCTCACAAAGTCACTGCATGTGCTATATGTGTTTTTGAAGTAGTGAGATAGAGGAGCCTACCAATAATTCTCTTGAACTCTTTTTGATCAACATTGTTGGCTTCTTCATCCTTGAATAGCTTGGTTCTGACAGAAATGGGTGTTGAGACTTCCATTGCACTTTCCATTCCTAACTTTTCACTATGTCCCTTGTATACATCACTTGTGAAAGAAATGTGGAGTTTTGTCTTTGTTCCACCTGAAATCCTAGAAAATATGTCATTTGACCAAGCATGGACATTTTAAAGGATCTTTTCATCTCCTAAGAAAATTATTCACATAGTCTTTCCTTATCACCAGAAAAAATGATATCATCCACATAGTTAATGTCTATGAGGGTACCAATGGACATTTCTCTGACATAGAGATTACTATCAACTATTCCTTTAACAAATTTCATGTTCTTGAGAAAACCATCCAATTTGGAGTACTAGGCTCTAGGGGCCTATTTCAATCCATACAAGGCTTTTTTCAATCTGCACACCATACTACCATCTTTTTTCAGCACGAATCCATCTGGTTGTTCTATATACACCACTTCTTCAAGATCTCCATTTAGGAATGCAGATTCCACATCCATCTGATAGACTATGTACTGTTTGGGTGCTGAAAATGCTAAGAACATTCTGATAGTTTTCAGTCTAGCAACTGGTGCAAATGATTCTTCAAAGTTGATTCATTCTATTTGTGAAAACCCCTTGCATACGAGTCTGGCCTTATTTATGGAAACTTCTCCCTTTTTCATTGAGTTTTTTTTTCTGAAACCCCAATTTTTCCCAATAACATTTTTATTTTTGGGCCTTGGCACAAGATCCCAAGTGGAGTTCCTTTCTATTTGATTGAGTTCCTCATTCATAGCTTGTATCCACTCCTCATGTTCAACTTCTTCAACCAATGTGTGAGGTTCAACATGAGAAACTAGTGCAGTCTGATCTTCCAATCTCAATCTTCTTCTACTTCTTAATGAGGACTGTGGGTCACCAAGTACATTTTCTGTGTGAACATGTTTCTCTAATTTTTTGAATCTTATTCTTCCATTTTCATTACCTTCCTCTTCATCACTGGTGTATTCAGAGTTGATCTCACCAGCAGTCGGTGTTGGCTCAGGTAATTCTACATTCTTCTGTTCCAAGATTGTGTCATTATTTGAGTCATCATCTTCCATAGTGTATGGTTTGGTGTTGTTTTCAATTATTCAGACATCACTGCAGTCAATAATTTTATTCAACCTCTTATTCCAGCATTTGTAGCCTTTTCCATCATGTAGGTAACCCATTAAAATTCATTCATATGCTTTTTCCTCAAACTTTTTCAAATAAATGTTTTTAATCTTGATGATGCAAGGACTTCCAAAGACTCTAAAGTATTTAACAGTTGGTTTTCTATTAAACCACATTTCATAGGATTTCCTTTGATTTTCTGGTCTCAGCAGACATCTATTTTGTATGTGTATGGTTGTGCATACCTCTTCTCTCCGGAAAATCATAGAAATTTTGTGCTCAGCTAACATAGTCTTCCCCATCTCGACTATGCTACGATTCATTATTTCACCCACTCCATTTTTTTGTGGAGTATATGGTGTACTGTATTGATTCTTGATTCCATGCTTGACTAGATAGATTTATAAGGCATCACCAGTGTATTATTTTCCATTGTCTGATCTTACTTTCGTGATGCAGAGTCCTAGTTCTTCCTCAGCCTACCTTCTGAAATTTTTGAACATTTTGATTGCCTCTGACTTGTGTTTCATGAACATGACATTGGTCATCCGAGTGTAATCATCAATGAAGGTTATAAAATAGAGATCTCCTCTTGTAGACTTTTGTCTCATTGGTCCACATATGTCTGTATGGATGAGTTCAAATGGCCTAGTAGACATGATATCTACTCCTTTGTGTGACATATGGGTCAGTTATCCCTTCTGGCATGTGTCACAAATTTCATTTATTTCTCTCTTTAATTTGGGTAGATCTCGTACAATATTGTACTTCAGAATTTTACTCATACTCCTTTGACAAAGATGGCCAATTCTTTTATGCCAGAGGTTGTTTTCATCCTTGGAGCTAATATAAAAAGAATTGATGGGCTCACCAATTTGAAAAAGGTTTCCAGTGGTTCTTCTTCCTTGAGTGATGATTTGTCCATCCTTTGAGCTCTTGATTATGCATGAATCCTTCTTTGAAGAACAACTCATGTCCATCATCACATTATTGACATACACTCAACAGGTTCTCTTTAATCCTTCAAAAAATAACACATCATTGGATTTTAGATTTGTTGTTTCAATTATTGCCTTTCCAACTCCCTTGATTTTCATAGAACAATCATTTCCAAACACCACAGTTCCTCCCTCGTGACTGTCTATGTTTCTTATAATTTTTGTATCACCAGTCATGTGGGATGAGCATCCACTATCAAGAATCAATGACTTGGTTTTACTGTTGGCTTTTAGAGAAACTTCAGAAATGAAAGTGATTTCTTCAGTGGGTTCCTGAATGCCTTTTCCTTTCATGTCTTTGACAATTTGTTCAGTAAGAATAGTTGAACATTTTTCAGCTGTATGACCTTATTGGTCACGTCTTCAACAATCTTCACCCAGGCAGTTAGATGTGTTTTGAATTGGATGTTTTGATGATTTCAGCAAAACACTCGGGGTTTCAGGATATCTTCCCCTTGACTCATGACTCATACTTGGAAGAGACATGTTATACCAGCATGCATAGGCCTTGTGTCCAAACACAACACAACACCAACAATAGCCTCTAAACCGTGACCTTCTCCAATGATAAGAGTCATGTTGTAATTTTCTGTCCGAGCTTTGAGTAGTCCTTCCATGGATTTCCTTTCTTCCATTGAAGATGATTTTTCACAGTTTTTTTCATGCTATGTTTGTCTCAATTTTATTTTTGAACCTGCAATGTCAGAAATAACAGATGTATTTTGAGATTTACTGAGTAGTGAGTTGACCTATCTCTCAGCACCGGTGTGAGATGATTCTTTCTATTCCTCAATAGCATTGTTAAAGTCTTCTCTCATCTTTTTCAAGTTATTCTGAGCTTCAACCCACTTGGACTGTGTCACTGATTGTTCTTCTTCTTTGAGGTGAAGTTTCCCTTCAAGATATTTTTTTATCTTTTCCAGCTCAGCTGTCTTTAGTTTCTATCTCTTGATTTCATCAATGAACATTGTCTCTTTCTTCATACATTCTTACAACTCCTCTGTCATCCTTTTGGTTTCTTTTTGTAACAATTTCTTCTCTTTCTTGAGTTTACTGTTTTGATCAAGGAAAGCCTCTAATTCATCATTAAATATGTGTTCAAGCACTGTTCATTCACTTTCATCATCTTCACTGCTGTAGGTGTCAAACCCTTTTTCCACATGAGCCATAAAATTGGTTTCCTCTTCTGATTGACTGGCTGAAGTGGAGTCTGATTCTTCCTCTTTTCTTACATAGCTTCTTCTTTCAACTGGAACGAACCTTTTTTTTCTTGCACCTGATATGTTTTCTTCTCTTGGGTATCTACTCCATTTCATCTTTTGTTACTTATCTTCTTTAATTTCTGTAGCACTATATCTTATCGTGGGGAAGTTAACAGCAAAGTGTCTGATGTTATTGCAATTGAAACACCTCGATGGTAATTTCCCTTTTCTCTTGAATTTATTTTTTCCAAACCTTTTAGATAAAAGAGAAATAATTTTGTTGAAATATTCATCCTTTCCTTCATTGTCAAACTCACTTGATTCTAAGACGTTGTCATCTTTTATCTTGAGTTGTCTCATGGCCTCGAAAGCCATCACATCCTTGATATTATTCTGGAATACTAGGGTCTTCCTCATTTCATATGCAATGAGAATATTGTGTATTTCATCAAGAGAGAGATCATCTCTGTCTTCTAATGCTGAGACTTTGGGATCAAATCTATCAGTAATGTTTCTCATTAGTTTTTTAATGATAGTTGAGTCCTCCAACTTTTCTCTAAATCCCTAAATGTTACTGAAAATTTCATTGACTCTTGTTAAATAATCATTAATATTTTCTAATTATCCCATCATGATATCTTCAAACTGAATTCTCCAAATTTGTAATTTGGATTCCTTGACATTCATGTTGCCTTCATAACTGCTTTCCAATTAGTCCCAAATTTCATTGGCATTCTTGAGTTCCAGGACATTTGTGTAAACCTTTTCTGAGAGTTACATAAGTATGGCATTTTAAGCATTACCATCAACTTCCATATTTCTTTTCTCAACAAGTGTCATAGCAGCTTCATTAGTAAGAGGACGGAATCCAAATAAGGATACATCTCTAAATTCTAGGCTGAGAGGTAGAATGTATGGTAACATCCGATTATTCCAAAAATGGTAATTCTTGCCATCGAATGTAGGAACACCCCTACTATTAACAGAATTCAGATTGTCCATCTTCTAAGATGTAGATCCTAACAGAGGAAACCTCCCTTGGATGCCAATTGAAATGCCTGGATCAGTTGTGATCACTGATAGGGGAGGGGTGAATTAGTGATAATTTTTTTCATATTAAGAATTATTCCCTTTGAATGATCAATTCAACCTCTGTGACTGGTTAAGCCCAAGATCTACACTTTTTGTGGTGCAGTGATAATGAAAGCACAGAACACAGAGATTTACAAGGTTTGGTAAAAATACCTACTCCTTGTCGTGTTGGTTACACTCCCCAACAAGGATTCTTCACTATGCCAAAAGATGTTTACACAGTAATTGGTTATACCCCCCCCCCCAATTACAAGTTAGTTAAAAACCCCAACATCACATCATCTTCTTTATCATAGCATCACTTCACTTCTTCAAATGTGTTGTTCAAAACGTCAATTAGCTTCAATAGTCTTCAGAAGATCTCATTGGTCTTGCTCACCAAAACCAATCACTTAGAATGATCCATTATTTTGCATACACACTCTTAAGTGTGTACTCCACTTCATCTTAAGGTTTTCACCCAATTTAGTTCAACATGCATGTCTGTCTTCATCACATGTGCGCACACCAAGTCTTATACTTCTTCACATGTTAAGCACACACAAATATTTTTTATTTTATTCAAATGGGTGCAAGCCTTGACCTCCTCCTTTGCACCCACCCTCAAAATGTTTGATCTTCACTCCACCTGAACCCAACCTAAAGGGAGGGCACACAAGTTATGCGGCGAACTCCTCCTGCCTTCTACCGCGCGGGTACCAGGGTGCAATGGCCACTGGCGCATAGGGTGCACCAACCGTGGGAACACATTGTGAAAATGCCTTGGGTGCGCAGGTGTTCATGACCCGACTTCTTTGTGCTGTGCAAGGGGAGTGCACAGGGTGCTCCTCAATTTCTTTCACACAAGGGTTGCGTGAAAGAAACTCTTGGAGCCTCTGGTGGCTACAGACTATCATGCCGCACAAGTGAGGTGTGAGACTTCTCTTTGCGATGCTCAACACTTCGCGGATATTCTCATACAAAAAAACGCATCTCCTATGCTTGGGACTTCTTCTTTTATAGGCGAGAGGTGTGATCAAGAACCGTATGTATCAAATAATTGAACCGACGAGATATATGGCGCTTTGAAAATCTTAAAACGCTGATCAAGATATCGCTTAAATATCGATTGTTTCCTTTTCAACAATGACTTGTTCTTTGTATCATGATCCTCACGCACACTAGTTTAATAACGCATGCGTGGCCTCTATTTTTAGAGCTTGAGCACCAGGGCATGGCCTCGCACCTTTGGTTGCTTTGGCCACATCCAATGTTTTCATCTCGTTTCATGCATGCAAATTTTAATGCATGCATGAATTCGGTACACCCAACTGAACCACTTGGAGCCTTCAACTTCATCGAAGGTAGCTAAAAGCTCCTTCTCCATAGTTCGTATGGACATTGGTTCGAGGGAGATGTCGCGGTGCACCTCGGATTGGTGAGAGGTAGGAGACGACGTGGCGGCCGTTGGATAATCATTTAACGATCTCGGACGGCCGAGATTATAACATAGCGCGGAGAGATGAATAGAGCAGGTCAGATCCACATGTGATCGGATGAACATCCAAGATTAGATCCGAAATTTTAAAAATTCGTCCCACATCGAAACAGGCTGCGGTTTTTCTGTGGTTTAACAAATAGCTGCTCCCTGCCTCGGCTCAAAATTCTCCTCCTCCCCCCATGGTACTGCCTCGTACTGTGTTCTCCCGGCGGGCGCTCTTAGCGCCCACACTGCTCCTTGCAGGTGTGATTTTCACCCACTATGCACTTCTCAGGCACGCCCTTGGCGCCCACGTTGCACAGGCTTGACCTCTATGTGGCTCGGGCTTACACACATCCCGCATGGCTTAGGGATTCCTTAGCATTGAGTTTCCCTTGAGCGTGGTTGAGTCTCGGGTCCTGAATGTGCTTGAGGTGAGGACCTCGGATGGCCTCCTTGGTTGGCTTATTTTTTACTAAAGTAAATAGTGAGAACTTTTTGTAAAATCAAAGTAACCCAAATACCAAATGCAAAACCATTACTTCTCTTCTTCATCTTCTTCACTAGAATTCCTCAATTCCTCTTCATCATTTATTCTCTATATAAGAACTCATCAACATCTATTATTCTTCAACCATTTCAATTGAATCACATATTTCCTCAATTTTCTGCATTGATCCAATCAGAGATTTGGTTGGATCATCTTCAAATCCTCATGCACTAATAAATAGTGCATGTTCTTATTCAAACCACATCATCCTCTTAGTAGTTGTGGATGGTTCTCCTTTCTCTCCTCATGCATTTTGAAGACAATGCATGGACTTCTACCAATGTTGTGACATTGTATCATCTTGATACATGTTCTGTGAATTTAAGATTATCTCTACAATAGTCTGATTTTGTGATGCTTCCTCAATCATCAATCTTCAAGCTGTACTTCATCAGTTGGCACACCAAGACTGGTTATTGACAACAAATGAAATCACTTGGGCACAACACTTTTTGAATGGAAATTATGTTTTTGTTATGTGACATCCTCACTTATTCCCCAATATTATATTTCACTTTATGTGATGTTGTAAATTCTTTATGCATATATGATGTGAAAAGTGGTTTTTTACATGAAATGCTATTAGAGGTGAGATGTGATTTACTTTTTTTGATTTACTAATTCATGAGACTCTCATTTAATTTTTTATTACTCGCTTTTACTTGATAAACAACATGGAAACCCTATGAACTATGTGTGTGGTCAATATTTTTGTTGCATAATATGGTACACATGATTTATATATACTCCTACTCGTACGTTTTTTCAAGTATAGAGGTGAGGTGTCTCTTTAATGATGTCGATGTGGGTTAGTTTGTTGGTTTTTCTTAATTTAGACTCAACATAGATTGATAATTGGTCATATGATAAAATATTTCCTCATAACATCTATCACTTTAGCCCATTGAGTTTCCCATGTTCCTTATTCAATATAAATGATTCAATCTATGTGATTTCCACTCTACTCATTGTATCACACTACTTGATTTTAATATAAAACACCATTTTATTGATCTATTTTATGGTGATTATGTTTTTTTCTGCATGATTTATCTATATTTTCAAGTTTTTAAATTGTTTTTAAAGGTTATCTTTGTGATAGAAAAGTTTTCCAAAATTTGATTATCAATGGAAAAAGGGGTATTTAACGAAATGTATTGTTATAAGAAAACTAGGATTTCCCTTTTATAGTTTAATGTTCATTTTTTAATGTATTGTATTATTTTTATTTGAAATAAAAATGGATTTTTAAATAAGTATTCTCAAAATAATGTTTCAGTTTTTATATAATATCTTCTTGTGTCGAATCCTATTTTTTAAATAGAGTTCAAAATAGCAGTACTAAAATGTAATTTTTAATTAATTAAATGGAATCCCTAGTGAGATCCTAATTTTCATATTTATATAACACCCAACATGCATTCCCTTGTGTGTATGTAGTCCATATTCTTTCTATTAGGATCCCATAATATTCACATATATTTTTTAATACTATTTTTCTTCGTAGAAGTATGTTTCTTGGTTGGGGAATATTCATGGGGCATATGGGGTTTATTTTGATGTTTTTTGTGTCTGTTTGGTTTTTATTAGATGCATTTGGATCTACTATTTTGTCTTATTGTTTTTATATTTTGATTTGGTTTCTCTTGTATTTTTTACTACATATTATGAATCTTATTATTTATTACAGTGAGTTTGGATTTTATTCAGTTATTCTATAAGTGGTATAGGTCTCTAAAATAATCATTTTGCCTCATATGCATGGAATTCTAATATAATGATGGATCATGTTGGATTATAAACCAAATTTCATGGTTTATCAATTTGTTTATTGACTATAAAATAATTCCCTAGATCTTGTTTTTTGATTCCCAGTAACTTGTTTACAACCCATGGGGATCAGGAACACACTCTAGGATAAGTGGTGGGGTGGGTTGAGTTATCACATGTAGGTTCCTTACAGATGGAGTCTAATTATGAATTATCATATTCTAAATATCAACTGAAACATATGAAGAAATGGATTACTAATAATAATAAACCCCAAGTTATATTGATTACTATATAAAATTATATGGGATATTATATAAAATGTTGGTCAAAATATAAAGTAACCTCTTATTATCTCATGAGTCTGATACTCTTGTTAATCTTAATCTGTCACCAAAACCCATAATAATTCATGATGAACATCAATTAACAAAAATTAAATGTTATTATTTTAGGGGAAATTCTCATTACACGATTAATGAAAAGTAAATTGTAGAACACTTAGATGAATGATACATATGGATTACGTCAACTATAAAATCATAATACACTTGAAACCATTATAATAATACCTAATTTATCATACAAAGAGATTAAACATCAACCTAAATCATTACATTGTAATTATATTCAACATGAACATCATACTTCATTGGCCTAAAAAATGGATCCATTATCGTCACATTAAAACATGATTTAACCCCTAATCCAAGAAACCATAACTAGTTCAGAAATAAATTTCATTATACTAACATATTAAATTACAAAATTTGATATAGAAATTTACACTCCGTCTTTTTTCATGTACACTAGGGTGGATTCTTTATAACCCTTTTAACTGATAACATCATCATTATATAGAAACACAAATCTATTATGAGATCTCATTATATCCCTATTAGATTAGAATCTTACATCTGTTTATTCCTTTATATAGAGAAAATCCTCTACTCTAAATACAAATAACATATCATTCATTCTAATTAAGTATATAAAGATGTTATTCATATTAATTTTGCCACTCCCTCCCAAATTTGATTGGTATCTACTAGAAAAACTAAGATCATAGAGAATATCCGGTCGAGTATACAGTTTTTAATACATGATATATCCTAGAGAGGATGCATAAGTAATTCTACACATATTTTAAAACTATTTAAAAGGATATTAAATTTTCCTAACATTCTTGCCATATAGAATTTATAAATATAACATTTGCATTTCTCCATGTTACAAACATTAACACCTCACCAATGTGTGTGTCCTAAATTAATCTAAGTGAACATTTAATTCAATCTTTATTTATCTTCATAACAAAAAAAAGTAGGATCATTCAACCATTTATTTCATAGAGAGTCATTTACCTAGACACATATTTTTTGAGTGTATTGTCATGATATCATTAATGATATGAAGTGTGTCTTCTACATATAAAAAAATACACTACAAATCAATCAACAATATGATTCTATGTCCAAAAATCAATAGTGTTTTTAATAAAACCAAAATCTTTTATTGAATAATCATATAATATATATCAACTTAGAAAATATTTCATTAATCCATAAATGGTTTGTTGTAAAATTCACACTGTAATAGAATCATTTTTGACATCAAAAAATTTAGGCTATATCATATATGGGTTTTAGAATAAATTCATTTTAAAGGAAAAATTATTTAATTTCATTTATTGTTGCTCTATAATAAAAATGAGTTTTATGAAAAGAAATATATTAATAAAAATTATCACGACAACATGTTAAAAGGTTTCATCACAATCAATGCTATAAATTTGCATATACCCTTCTAAAACCATGCATTCTTTATAGGAAGACACACTACCATCCGTGTGAATCTTAGGATATAAAACCGACTAAAATTTTATGGTAATTACCTATTTAAGTGAATCCATTGTGTTTCAAACATGGTTACTTCACACGGATTCTATTTCTAATGTTATAGATTATAAGAATTTTTTAAAATAAAAAAAACTCAATAGACTTTTAGTCAATTGTAGTTTCATTACCTATAAACATTAATTCATTAATATTTTTCATGTAAAATACATATCTATTGATATTTTAATGAATATTTCTAGACCTTCATGTCTCATATGTAAATTTAATCAATTCATATTCCATAACACTTTATGGTACCTGCTTAACCACCACCTCATGAACAATTCCTATTTTCTGGTCTAAAACATCTCCTACATTAACATTTTTACAAATAATTACTATATCCATGTTTTTTCTCTAAATAAATATACTATATTGACCAATAATTTTTTTTTGTTCAGTAGGTTTATAGCAATAATAACTATTTCATTCATTAGAACAACCAAAATATTGGATTGTATTTATTTAGGGGCTAGCATTTCAGAATCCATAAAATAAATGAGTCTTCATTTCTTCAAATCTATAAGAAAAATATAATGGGACATTTACCTATTCATATCACATATTTTATCATAATGACAACTTGATATTTAATATAATTCTATAGGAACGTAATAGTGTCCATAAAAAACATAGAATTTAATAATATGGTAACACTATCTCATTATTGATTGAATCATGTCTAATAGGGTATGATTCCTCTTCACATATTCATTATTCTTTTATGGTATCTCATGTGGTAATTTTTAAATGATTGTTTCCATATTATTTTTTAGTTTTTTTCTTTTTTTGTCGTTAAAATAATGTATTTTGTATAATAACTAACAATTCATGAATTATGATTATCAAATTGTTAAATTTATGTTCTTAAGCAAAATTAATGTATTTTAGTGTGTAATTTTATCATTTTTAATAATTTAATCATTATTTCTCTAATTTTTTAACATCAATTTGATTATTCATTTTTTATGTAAATATTAATTTGGTATCATTTTTATTCGTTCATTATTTCAATTTTTTAATATATTAGTATAATTGATTATTTAATTTAATTAATTCATCTGTAAACAAATAATTTTTCACTTTTATTGTTGATTCAATAAAAATTTCAATTAATTTCATCAGTTTTATTCTATTCTTTATATATTTTAATTCTTACATTAGTTTTATTTTAATTTAATTATTTAATTTCCTTAATTATTTAATTCATTATATTGTTCATTACCTTACCAAAATAACTTTTTTTTATTTTTTTATTTAAATTAATTATGATCAAATTATATTATGCAAGTGAAAAAATAGTTATAAATTTTATTTTATTGGTAATAATTAAAAATATGATTTTTATTTTGTTAATTTCATTAGTTAATTTTTTTTTAGATTTTTTAAATTATTCTTTTTTTTTTGATATTTTTTTGGATTTGTATTGCAGGTGTCACTTCCTAAAGCAAGGAAGTGGTGACTCAAATGATCCATCATTCCCCCATTATCAATCCTTTTTCATCATTTATCTCCTTGTAATGGTGACCCTTTTCCACCATTTCTTTCTTGGGTTATTTTCTCTTTCACTTTAGAATCTTTTACTATCCTTTAACCCTAGATATTGTTCCATCACATGAGACACCATCACCCTTCCTTTCATCCCTTTCTCACTACTAGAATTACTCACCCTTCTCACTATCATCACCTCTCATTCTTAATGTTACTACCGTGGTTTTAGAATGGTGACTCAGGGTCACCATTCTCTCCTTGGTCTCATTGTTCCCCACCCCACATTCTTCCACAACTAACCAAACACCAAGAGCATGATTTTTTAACAAAAAAAACACAAATATAATTGTATCACATGAATTCAAACAACTGGGGTAGAATCCAGCAACTATATATTTAAGAACAACTAAATAAAAAATACCAAAATAAAACCAAATCTTATTTGATTTGGGTATTTATATATACATGTTCTTAAATTTACGGATGTTTGATTCTTCCATTGTTGTTTGAATTCATGAGCTGCCACCATATTTGCATTTTTATTCTATTCAAAGTCATACTGCTAGAGTATGGTTTTGGTGGTAGAAAATAGGGAGGATAATGGTGAGATAGGGGAGTGAATGGTGACTCCAAATCATTATTTTATGAGCATGGTTGTAACAGTGAGAATGGGAAGAGATGAAAGTTAGGGATAAGAGTAACTGTGGCGGTGAGAAAGGGATAGAAGAATTAGTTATGGTGGATCATGAGATGGAAGAGTGTTTAGGGGTAAAGGGTGGTAGTTGTGGATGAATTGAAAAAGAATGTTGACTATGGAAACCAACGGTGACAAAGAGTCACCATTGTAAGGATCTGAATGACGAAAAACGGTAGAAATGGAGGAATAGTGGCTCGTTTTAGTCACTGTTGGTAGGTTCTGGAAGTGACGTAGTGGGTCACCACTGTCTAGTTTCACACGGTAACACCTGCAACTTAAATCAAATAAAAAAACATATTAATAATTCAATAAAACTAAAAAATAAATCAAATAATGAAACCAAAATATTAAAATTCATATCATCTATTGATAAAAAATAAATTAATTATAATTTCTACAACTCCATAAAAGAATTTATTGAAAATAAATATAAAACAAAAAATTAAAATATAAAAATTCAATTTTTTAAATTTATTAACAGCATAATTAATTAAGGAATTATTGAAATTAAAGAATTAAATTATAATAAAACTCAACTAAGAATTAAATGATTTAAATAATAGAATAAATCTGTTGAAATTAATTAAATTATTTCAACAAAATAAATCAAAAGTGGAAATTATATATTTTTAGATTAATTAATAAAATTAAATAATTAACAAAACTTATTACTTTTAAAAAAATAATTAAAATAATTTATGGATAAAAAGGATAATTTTTTTTATTTCATAAAAAACAAAACAAAAAAATGATGTTAGAAAAGAATTTTATATTTAATTTTAAAATTATTCATAATGACATAATTAAAAAGTATATTGCATGATATTAACACAACAACAAAAATTTAACAATTATATAAAAAAATACAAAAAATTTTATTTATTATACCAAATACATTATATGAATAATTAAAAGATATAAAACAAATGAAAAATGATGTGGAAAAAAGAAATGACAGACAAGATAAAATCAGTGTCATTTGTAAAGGCATTTTTGAAATAATTCAATAATATCATAGATATTTAGTTAATTCCATGCTCATGTATTTTCCACCCTAATCCACATCATAAAATCTCAATTCATTTTCTAAGATGATTTTGTACTACATTTTTAATCTCAATGTGATTTTAAAAAATATATACTTTTGTATCATCAAAACTCATATCCATTCTAACAAATTTTATCACTAAAAGTAATAAAGAACATAAAATCAACCCTCCATTGTCTGCTCATTGGTCCACATATATCACTATATATGAGATCTAATAGAAACCAATCCCTTTTTCATTTTCCTCTAATAGGCTTACTAGTGTTTTTTTGAAATGAAAAATATTTATATATATCAAATCATCAATAATTTATTGATTCAATCAATCAATGTCTATTGAGTATTTAGATGTGTGTCTCAATTATATGATCTAGGAAATATTTCCATTGGATATTGGGATTTTAATAAACCTTGACCTTCATATTCCGAATTTCAGAGATTGAATTATCCATATGTAATATATATAAACCAATTACAATATTCCAAATGTTAAGAATATTTCATTAATATATATAGAATGAATCGTACTCATAATAATATATGAATAATTAATCTTTTCCAAATAAGATATAGAAATAAAATTCATATATTTACCATATTCACCATTCTTCACATATAGAACTAATCCACTCAGTGAATTAAAATATTTTTATCAACATCCAATGAAAAAATGCTAACTCTTTAACTAACATGATGATATACATCCCCCTTTATCAATTTCCTCCCATTTAATATTCTACCTTAATAAATAAAATGTGTAATGAAATCTTGGTATCCAATATCTAAGAGTTAGAGTTTGTGAAACTGATCTAAATACCATTCTGTTTTAGATGTTCAAATTACACCTCAGATATCCAGAACCCAAACATCCAAATGTAGTACAAAAAACAAACAGTTTTTTCTTTAAGAAAAATAAAACTAAACAATACCCAATTATTGACACCATCGAGGATATTTTATAGTCTACGTTTTAGGGGATTTAGAATCATTAAATACATAATATTATATTTTATAAAAATTTATAAAATAAGTAATTAGTTTTCATTCTCTAATTATATAATTGAAAACCATTTACCTTATTTTATACTAAGACCCTATGATAGTATTTTAAAATGGCAGATGAGCAAAAAATTCCTCAATAAGGGGTTTTAAAATCAGGAATAAATGTTTTTTTTCATTCTGTAAAATTTCTTTCATAAAAACATTTTATATCAAATATAAAACATTTGATATAATTCTATAACTTTTTCAAAATAATAAAACATGTGTTTATATAAAATTTCAAAACAAAATACTTTTTAAAACATTTAAATTATGTATCATTTTGAAACACCATAAAATAATATTTGAAAAATCACTGGATATATCCATAAAAATAAATTGAATATAATAATTAAATTATGGGTAAAAATAATACACGGAAGATATTATGAAAATCATGTGTCCACTAGTAGTATCATATATATGGAAACATCTCATTGAGGCCATGGGTTCACTCCTTATTCATCATCTTTCCCAGTGATACCTATATGCTAATTTAAATAAAATATTTTTATAATATCAGTTTTCTCTTTCATAACGTATTAAAAACATTCAAAATATACTTAAATTATTTTTGAAAAAGTATATAATTTTATAACATCAAATATTTGATAAAATATTTTTGTAAAATTCTAGAGGGGAAAGCTATATTTCAAAATTTATTACATCAATTTAAATGACTTAATCATAAGCACTATGAAATTATGAAAATATTGAATTAAAATTTTTGAAATGTCGATAGAAATTATTAATGAATGACATATCTATTATTATTAATGAAATTTATCCAAACTAAAAAAATTTAGATCCAAATAATGGTATATATTATCATATGTATTTTAAAAAATCCAAGTACAATAAAACAAGTGTTATTAATTTAAATAACAATATAATATTTTTTATTATATAAATTACAGAATTAGTGGAAAAATAGAATATTGGTATTAAAATATTATTTTAAAACATTCATATATTCATGAAAAATAAACACATATAAATTTTTGAAAAAAACCAGTCTTAATAATAATAATAAATCACTTTCTATAAAAGAACATAAAAAATAAATTTTTAAAATAAAACATCCATAAATAAAAAAGAATCTATAACCTGTAAATTAGGGGCCATGAAAATGAAAAAAAATAAAATAACCATAAAAATTATTCCAAAAATATAAATATTTTATAGTTAATGAAAAAAATTAGTATATTTATAAAAATTAGCATCGTATACAAATTTTAAATCTAAAATTTACCTTACATCAAAATGACAATAAATAACAACCAAGACATGATTCTTTTGGAGAATCACCACAATAAATAAAAATGTGACTAAATCTAAAAGGTTATTGTTAAATATATACACAATTAGACTATATATAATATTTATCTCAATATTTTTAATCATCTTAATCTTTTTCTACATATCTGTATTAATATTATTACAATGATAGAGGCTTTATTTTTTAAGATTTGGAAAAAAATGTCTTTTCCCTAGCTTGTGGATAAATATTAAACATAGATTTAGAATATATTATGTATATATATTGAATGAATTTGATTACCTGAAAAGAGATAATGGTAAAAAAAATATTTTTTTATTTAATTTTTATTGATATGTTTGGTGGTATATATTTATTTAACACGATTTTATTCTTTTGCATTAGTTTTCTACAAGAAGATTCAATAAAATGAGATTATTCGAACATAAATCAGTAATATATTATTCGAAAATAGTTTTCATGTTATAACAGTCATTAAAAATCATTAATGTGGAAATAAGGATATTGGAATGAATAAAATCCAAAATAATAGTGAATACAGACATCTGATGTCAATTGGGGATGAAACAATTAAAGAAAATGAAACAATTTAACTAATAATCTGAAAATGATCTTAAAAATATCATTTCAATAACATTTATACTACAAAACAATATGTATACACCTACTTATGAAGACCTATAATCACTATGTTGAAGGTAGAAGATGCGGAATTCTTTTTCTGAATAGTTCTCATCCCATGTTTGAAGTTGTTCATTCAAAATTAGTAGTCGATATCCTCCAACCATGTTCCAAACCCTTCCTATGATCAAAAACTCTTATCCTCGATTGAACTCCTACTTCGGTTTCGACCCATCTACACATGGCCTCACCTTACAAATCGAAGCTGAATATTGGGGTTAATCCCCTTTTTCCATGCTTGGTTCATCCCAATGAAACCCTCGCTCATTTCACAAATTATCCTAAACTTTTTCATTTATTTATTTTTAATTACTCTATTAATATGTATCATAAAAAATTTATAATCCATATTTAAATTGTACTCATATTATAATAATTTCATTTATAATTTAATACAGCTTTAATATGAATATTAAAAATTATTATTATTATTAATTTTCTTTAAATATTTCTATCAGTTTTTTACAATGTATTACATTTCAAATTAGTTACACCAAAAAATTTATTTTATTATATATCTATATATATCTTAAAATATAATTTTTTTTGAGGTTATTTGTCACAAAATCATAATTACAAAATTTTATTTACTAATTTTCCATAAAACCAGTTTGTAAAATTATTTTTGTAAAATTATTTAATATAAATATAAATATTTTTAATTTTAAATCAATGCTAAAAAAGTTTAATTTATTTCCATAATAATATATTATTATGAATAATAATATTTTTATTAATTTTATATTTCATCTTTTGAAAATTATAATATTTATTTATAATTGGATTATTTTAACTTAATTTATATCCAATTTTTATATTTTCTAAAGAAAATCATAACATAAGATATTATTTTTATTCAATTGTTTTATAATATTATTATAGATATTGATTTGATGCATAAATAAGATTTCTAATGTAAATAAATAAACTTAATTTGTATTTTATAACTCGTGACGTTACATACACCCCCTCCCCCCAAACACACCCACACACATTAAATGAATTATTGTCTCAAAATTCATTCATCACACCTATGAAAATTATGAATTTCCATCTTTAGAATTAGGAAAAACATGATTGGTTAAACATTAATATTTAGGGTACTTGTTTACATTGAATTCCAAAAGAAAATTCTACCTCTTAGATTTTCCTCAATGTACTATACCAAATTTCCAAAGTTGTCTATATAGTTCCTCTGATACCAAAATTATAGCCTAAATCCACCCTCCTATATTCGGTAAAAAAACAAGTTGCCTCTTTTTATTAAAATATAATTTAAAAATAAACATTTTTTAACACAACTGTGGATCTTTTCTGGTGTAGTTTGTAGATGATTATGAAAAACTCCTTACATAATATTTGAGTTTATAACAAATTATAAAATGTGTAATAGGGTTTTATTTATCTAATTATTTCATTGAAAAACATTCACCTTTATTTCCTCTTGGATCTTATGAAAAACATTTCAAAATGGTGGATGAGCACAAAATTTCCAAACAAGGTATTTCTAAATAAGGATAAAATCTTTTTGAAAGACATAAAAAAGAATATAGAACAACATTTAATATCAAATAGAAAATAACTTAAATAAAATTATGATGTTATAAAAAATATAAAACTTGTGTTTTTAGAAAATTTAAAGTTGAAATAATTTTTTACAACTTTAAAATAGTTATTCTTTTGAAAAACTATTTTAATATTATCATTAAAAACCATGTGATTTCTCCTTAAAAGTTATTCAAAAATAATAATTATTTTTTGGATTAAAATGATACATTGAATATATTATTGAAACCATGTGGCCACTAGAAAAATAAATTTTATTTCAATTTTCTATTGAGACTGTTGGTTCAATCCCCATTCAACATCATATCCTTTTATATGCAAGTTCTAAATGTTTGGAAAAACAATTAGAAGATTTTATTTTCTCATTCATAACCCAATAAAATTCTTTGAAAATATAATTGAATTATTCTCAAAGAAGAAAATAATTTTACAACTTCTCTACATGGAAAAATCAATTTACATAACTCCCAGAGAATAAATCGATATTTCAATATTAATTACTTATATTTATATGATATAATCGTAAATTCTTTGAAGTTAAAAAAATAATTTTTAAAATTCATGGAATGAACATAGAAATTATTGATGATTTCCATATATACTATTATCAATGAAATTTAAAGAAATAAAATAACATAAAACACAATAATTGATCTATTTTATCACATATATTTTAATAATATCAAATTCCATTTTAGATAATTGTTTTAAAATTAAATAAAAAAATAAAGTTTTGTTACTGTTTACATTTTGGAACTTACAAAACAAACAAAAAACAAATTATATATAATTTTAAAACATACATATATTCTTGTAAAATAAACCCTTCAAATAGTTTTGAAAAAATAGTGGCTTTATAAAAAGAAAAAAATCCCTCTACATAAATGAACATAAAAATCAAATGATTGATAATAAATACTCCAAAAAAATAACACATCTATAACCTATAAATTAGGGGTTTGAAAATAAATAAAATTTAATATCTAATTAAAATAGATTTCAAAATAAATATTATATTTTCCATGAAAAATAGTATTATCTTTCTGTAAATGAACCGATAAGAAGAATTTTAAAAAAATAATTTCCATTATGACAAAATCACAATAAATATGATCCAAGTCATAGTTCTGTGGGATATTGAGAATAATAAATAGAACTGTGAAAAAAACTCAAAGGGTTCTGTTATTTATACCGACAATTATAATTAATATCATATGAATATAAATATGTATACTATGTTGACTTGTTATCAAAATATCTATAATATAAAAATACATCTACTTCATCCATCTTTTCTATGGAGAGGAAATGTTGAAAAAAAATATTTGAATTGATTGTTATTTATATGTTTGATTAGACATATTTATTTAGCCTGATTTAATTCAGTTGGATTGATATTCTTCATGAATAATACTTTAAATGAGTTAAATCCCACTAAAACCATTGATAGAGGATACAAAAACAGTTTCATATATAAAACATGCATTAAAATCACAAATGTTTCAAATAGGGATGTCGATATGATGAAAAAATAGTGATGATTAGAGACAAAAATATATTACAAAGGAAGAAGAAATTGATGAAAATGATGAATATGTAATTATTAATCCAAAAAATCATAGAAATAGGATTTCCAGGGGATTTTAACACCTAAAATTAAAAACAAAAATACCTACATCTAATGATATATAATCATTATGGTGAAGGTAAAAGATGTTGAAATCTTCTTTTAGACAACTCTCACTCCATTTTTCGAGAAATTCAATCCATATCTATTAGTTGATCACTCACATCCATGTTCCACACCCTTTTTAAAATCAAAAATCCATATCTTCAATTGAACTCCTCATTTGATTTTGAAACATCAGTGCTTAGCCACCACCTAATTACTAAAGCCTTATCTAGCAATTGATACCCTTTTTCCAAGCTCAGTTCTTCCTGAAAAAACCCTTATTCCTTTCCACTATTATCTAAATCGATTTAATTTATTATATTAATATATGTCATATAATATTCATAATCCATATTTTAAAAATACATATATTATAATAAATTCTCTTATATTTTCTTACTCCTTTAATATTAATATTCAAAGAAATCATTTCATTTAACTATTACTACCATTTTATATAATATGTTACATTTATAATTAGTTACACATAAAAAATTTAATTATATTCTTTTTTTAAATAAATATGTAATTTGTTTTATTTTTTCTGTCATATATTCATATTTGTACAATTTTAATTATAAATTTTCCAATAAAAAAATTTATTAAAATCAATTTCTAAAATTAATTTTTATACATTTAATTTTTTATAACTATAAATAAACTTTTTGTGAATATAATATATTTACTTAATAATAAATTTATCTATGAATAATTGTTTATAAGTTAATTTTATATTTCAACTTTTTTTAATTATAATAATTATTTATAGTTGGATTAATTTAATATAATTTCTATTCAACATTTAGGTTTTTTTAAAATAAAATAAAATGATAAAATATTTTTTTCATTAACTTTTTTATATTATTATTACTAATATTGAGTAAAATCTGATACCAAAATAGTCAGGGAAAAAAATTCTAATTTTAAAGCTAGGGATGTTACATCATATATTTTATTACACTTATAATGATTATATACCAATATATAACTGTTTTATAAGTCATGTATAAAAATTATTATCATGGTGTAAGTCCTAATCGACATTAAAATAATATCTATTGAAGTGTATCATGTTTTACATCTTTTGATTTGGGAATTTCAATGAAATTATTCCCATTAAAAATGATGACCTCATACATCATAGAAACTTTGTTATCCAAAATCATTATTTTACTATGTCTATATGAAATTTATCTTTCAGGATGGGTTTCCTACGATGAACAAGGATTTTTTTGAAATATTATTTCATGAAATTTTTTTTAAATGGCCATCACAAATCATATTTTTTGAGAAAAATATTTGTGATGAATATTAAATCTTGAAGTCATTGTATTTGTGGAAATTAATTGTTCATAGTAGGAGAAACATATTCTCTAATGAAGATTTATTCCTTCATAAATATAAATTTATAACTAAGATTATTTATTATCAACCATGCATTATATTTTAAATAATCTTTGTGGGACAAAAATTTTTGTTTAAATTTATATTCTGTTCCAAAGAAACATAGAGATAATGTTACTTGAAATTGAAATTTTAATCCATCACAAATACTTGTATCTATAATGTATTATTAATGATATAATTTATATTTAGTTGAAAAAAATTAATCCACATTAATGATAACTGTTAAAAGATAGTTAGACACTCACAAATAATCTTATCAGAAATGATAATTTATTATGGAATGAAGATTTAATAACGAATAACCATAATAGAAATGTTTATTTGTTTTATAAAAAGAATATTGTTGAAAATAATCATTTCAAATAAGGTTATTTATTAAGAAAAATATATTCTCTTACAAATAATAATTTCTGAATTTTAGAATTTTTGACTGATTATAAGGGTGATTCGGGTTTTATTAAGTGGGAAGAGATTGGCCTTATTTGTTCATCAGTCTTTTATATTGTGATTAACATTAGAACCAATAATAAACTTTTACTATCTGAAAACAGAGTATGAAATTCAATAGGTATATGGGCCTTTGTAGCATGAATCTTCTGTAGAGCAGTAACGATATACACTTTTGATATTTCTTTACTAATATTTTTACTCTTAAAAGCTGAATTCAACTCAAAAAATGAGGAGGAAATGCTTGTGAGAATAATGGACCCCCCAGAAGAATATTGATCACAATAAATCCCAGAAAAAGATTATCAATTTTTCTCTCCTATGAGACGAAACATTTACAAGGTCCTCTAATTGTGAGATGAAATTATTTTATTGTTGAGACGATTCTATATCATTTAAATATTAAATTTTCAGAACTCACATAACATGATTATCATATGCTCGCATGAACCAAAATATCTTTTTCCCCTTTAACTTGTTTTTAAAATCATGACCAACAATTAATCTCCATGTAGTAAATTAATATGTGGATAATAAATAGAAAAATACGTTAAATTCATCTCAATAACATTAATATTATAATATAAAATTTGAAATATTGATATACTCTATTTATTTAAATAGACAAAAAACTACCCAATTTTATTATAGGTATCAAACCCTCTAAAAATATATACTTACCAAATAACCTATTCACATTATTACCCCTATAACTATATATTTAAAACCAAAAAAACCTCTCTATTAATGGAATATAGTACATATATTCTCGGTAAGGAGAATTAGATATTGGTTTGAAGAAATAATGGACTGATGGGAGACATGAAAATAGGGAATTAATTCTACAAATCATTTTAACAAGAAAAAATATCCAAGAACATTTATATTCTAGATAAATAAAATTTTTCTACAAATTATTTAAATGGTTTACCAAAAAAACTGAAACTTGAAAAATCTATATACTGAATAGCCACTTAGAATATTATCATCAAGGATTATTGTATATTTTATCATCATTCCTTCTCATTATCAATAATAATATTATTGAAATAACCGACAAACCAATTTCAACCACAAAAACTCAATCTCACTGAATTAGATATGTCTCAGGATATAAAATTATTCCCCTTGTAAATCCAAAAATAAACAGCTACATAGGTGTAATAAAGAAACCATGAATGATGAATTGAATCAATAATATTATTATGTGGAAAAAATAGAAAGATGGAAGTTGTGCCACTTTTATTATATACTTAAAACATATGGGAACCCAAGAGAGTACGGGAAAAACAAAGTAAAATCCCAATGAAAAATAGCTAGCTTCCTATCTTTTTCTTCAGTATTTTAGTTAGATTTTTTTCTAATACGATTGTATGAAAAAAAATTTAATCTTACTTTAAGATCACCTCTCCAATATAGGAAATTATTTTCCATATGACCATACATTAAGATCGCCACTCTAACATAGGAAATGATTTTCCATATGACCCTGCCTCAAAACTAGTATGCAACAATAAAACCCCTTATTTAAAATTATTTATGTAAATTTCCTTACATTATATTATTGTTTCATATAGTAAAACTATAATGGGAAAATATATTGACCATTTTACAGGGGATTCCAAGCCCATGATAGTTCCAAGAAAAGAGTTTGATTTTTATTAGAAAAGTGGTTTCTCCCCAGCCTTCACATCTAGAAGATCTAGATAGAATACTCCCCCCCCCAAAATCATTCAAATTATTAAGGTGTCCATCACTTACATGGAATTAATTAAGAAACCTCTTTTACCTATTGGGTCTCGTCGTAGTGTTTTATATACTATTTTCATGCCTTTGTATTATTTTCCATAAAAATTATATTTTTTGCTAAAACAATAAATTGAAAATTTTATCACCAAATATTGGATATTTAGGAACCATGTTCATGGAAAATTAATGAGCAATAACTCATGAGGGGGATGAGAAAATTTCTCTTCAATAAAAAATTAGGGCTATCAAAATCGATAATGGGATATGTAAAAACCATTAAGTGATGAATATCTATATTTTCATTTCTAGAAAGGATATTTATAAATGATATGACTAAATTATAATTATATTATGGTGGTTAAATTATAAATTCTTGGAATGGCACCACGGATCATCTTTATCGAGCATGATATTATCCTCAACTACGAAGCTGATCTGGACATTGTGAAACATTGTCTACTGAAAGAAAACAATTAATCTATATATTAACATACTAGTACTCCCTCTCATACATTTTCACTGGAAACATTATCTATCGAAGAAAATTAAATAAACAATATATTGAAAAATGTTAACAATATGAATGTTTGAGTGAATAATTTAGAATGTAGTTTTAAATTAATATTCATCTATGAATTGAAAAATAACGATAAGTAAAACATTAACAAGGTATGTAGAATAAAATATTAGTGCTTGGAATAAATGTTTAAATTAATTTTAAAATAATATTTAAAATCAAAATACATATCTAAATATATATTCAAAATATATTTATTTGTGTACAAATTTTGAATATGTGTATCATAATATATATATATATATATCAGAATATATTTTTGGAATATATTTTGAGAATACATATATATAATAATATATTCATAGAATATATCAGAATATATATATATATTTTTATCTGAATGTATTTTAATACTTTTTTATATTCTATATGTTAAGTATTTATAATATGTGTGTGTGTGAATATATATTCAAAAATATATTCAGTATATATGAATTCAATATATATATATATATATATCTGTGTGTTTGATTTTATGTTCATATATATTTATAATGTATATCTAAATACATTCATAATATATATAATGAAAATAGTTGAATATGTATATATATATATATATATATCAAAATAGGTTTTTATATATTAGAGTTTAGATTATATGTGTGTATCAATATATAAATATAGAACATAGAGATATATATATAATCAAAGGTGAATATTTAGAATAAATTTTATTAAACCACATAAAGATTATAGTAGTAATATAATTGCTAAAAATAGGTGGAAAAAATAATTTCATATAAAGGGAGTGAAATGATGATATGAGTACCTTGTAATTGAAACCACCTCCATTGAAAATTCATAAGTATTTAACAAATATATTTATTTTCTCAATGAATTTAACAAAGTTATGTTGTTTATTACAATATATATATATATATTATAGAGCTGGTATAAAGGTGAAAAACATTTTATATGAATATATCTATATATATATATCAGAACATGTTTTTGTACCATTTGGTAAAGTGATAAGGATGATCTTTTTCTGGAGTAAAATTTCTATGAATTTATTGATTGGGTCCCTTATGCTAGAATTTTCATTAGAATATAGGCGATGTAAGATAATAAAAAGAAAAATTTGAAATAATTACATACTATAAAATTAATATACATTGAAATTTAAAATTATGTGACCAAATTATTGTCATTACATGATTTTATTCTGAAAAATTAAAAACATATTATAATTTATAGTTAGTACATGGGTGTTTATAAAAATTTAATAAACGCTATAATGTTATGAATACATATTTTATAAAAACATAAATATTATAGAAGCACAATATTATTGAAAATATATTATTAAGGGAATTATTTAGGCTAATATAAATGGCTGATATAATAGAAGCATGGTGAATAAAAACCATGAATAGAGAAAATGATAGATTGAGTAAATCAATGAATGAAAAATGAATTATAAATTATAGAAATACATACCTTTTGAAGGGGCTATCTATATCCAACAATCCTTAATCTCCACATGCCTTCCACATTGAAATTCCTTGTATTGAAAAAAATTTCAAAATAATTTAAAAAAATTGGATAATAGAGAATTTGGAAAAATATAGTGAACATTAGGGATTTCAAGGTGTTGGGAAAGAGAAATTAATAATTATAAATGCTGGGATTTTAGAAACCGAACTAAGGGGTAGTGGTGGAAGTGTAAAATGAATATGTGGTCGAGAGGAGTAATATGGAAATCCCTAGATGAATTGGGAGAAGGATTAGAAGGATATTATTTTGAGTTGATAAGAAGGAGGTAAAAATAATGAGGATGCGATGAGGATTAGGAGAAGGATGTTGTGGAAATGCGAATTATGTGAAAAGGTGAGGTAATGATGATGGTGTAGAGGTGGAAGTTAGGATATTGAGATATAGGGAGTCAGAAAGGATGACGGTGGGATAAAAAGAAATTATGGAGTGGGTGTGGAATGAATATGGGATGATGATTTGTGAGAAACGAATAATAGAGTTCCTAACACATGTACCAGAAATCACAAGTTCTAGTATAATTATAGAAATTGTAACCCAAATAGAATCATAGTAGTCAATCTTAGATCATGGTGTGATATAGAGGAGTCCAATGGTGGGAATGGTGCGACGCTAATCATGTCACAACATCTTTTTTATCCAATGATCAACCAATTAATTTAATTTAAATTTTTATAATTATCTATATATATATATATGTATATTTTGAAATTTTTTTTAAAAAATATAAAATTTAAAACACATCTAAATTCATAATTAAAATCACCTAAAATTCATCAAATTAAACACATGTCTTATAAAAGATAATAATATTATTATATATTTAAATAATTTACGTAAATTAAAACTAATTAATTTTCGTATTCAAAAAAAAGAAACATTGGATAAAAAGATACAAACATAGAAAAAACAATCGGAAGAATAAACACATAAACTAATTTCACAATATTGTGAAATAAAACATTAATTTAATTTTAAAAAAATATAGATTGAGAAAAATTATAATTGAAAATTTTAAAAATAAATTAATATAACAGAACCTCTGGGATTTGGGGTTTGAGTGGTTGGAAAAAAAAGAGGCTAAACACATATGTGTGAAACTGGATGTGGGTGGAAGAAAGGGTTGTGGTTTCTTGTACTATATAGGGAGAATTGGTTCCAAAAAGAAAAATAGGATGTCATAAGAAAGGAGGGAATCATCACTGTTTTGAAGGGTAAAAAATGTTGACAAAAGTAGGGGAAATGGGGAATGATGACCTATGGGGAAAACATTTCATTGGGAATAAAAACAAGCTACAATTCTATCAATGTGATCACAACAGATCTGTGATAGTTGAGAACATGGAAGAGGTAGTGTAATCTCATTTAGTGCTCCATCCAACCACAAGAAAAGTTGGGGTGTCGCTATGAATTGAAAAATCATGATTATAACCACTCCCCTGAAATTCCAAAACTATGTACAAAACATACATACACACAAAAAACATAAATCATTATACATGACACACATACATATATCATTTATTTATATATGTAACCAATATATCCTAACAATATATTATTCAAATGAAATAGTATTGAAAAATTGTATAATATTTGTTGGGATTAAAATAAAATGCCTCTTTGGGGAATTTATTATTGTTTTATTCAAAATAAATATTAAAACATATTTAAAAAATGATATTACAGACATGGATTTTTGGGTGAGGGGAATAAAATTAATAAATTAAACACAAATTCATAAGAAATAGATGATTCCATGTATAAAAAACACATCACCAACACTAATTTAAAAACAATTAATTCAAAATCAAGTAAACATGGGATATATATATATATGTATAAAAATATATTTTTATATAGTGAACTAATTGTTATATAAAATTCATGAAATTATTTATGGGAAGGTGGAGTAATTTTGGAGAAATTATAAATATACAAGTCAAAGTGTTTACCGTAGAATATGTGTCAGGCCATCTTTGCATAGATAAATTTTGGAAGTGTTATTTTTTCCTCTAAAAAAATATTGCAATGACTAGACATTCAAGAAAAAAAATTATAGTTATACTACATTATACCAAAAAAATTAGCATACAATGGTCAGGACCACATAGTAGTGAACATATATATACATAAACCTGCATGTAAATACAGTATAATGATAGTGAATAGAAAAATATACAAAACATGTGAACAATATAAAAAATTAATACTATAAATACATCATACTGGAATCAAATGGAAACATATATACAATATTTTAACATATATAAACTCATAATAAAAACATTTACAATCATTATAGATACATATTTGATAATGTAATAATAGAAACTATTAAAAAATATTTAATGCTACATGATATCAACTAATTGGAATGATTATGTGAAATAAATCATATTAATAGTTAATATATATGAATAACATTATATGATATTTCATCAAACCTGAATATTGATTTATGGTTCCTCATGATTCACTAGGAAACTCTCATGAAAATGATGGAGCTATAAAATATTTTGTGATCCTTGATATTATTGTTGATTCAATATGAGATTGTATGATACAAAATGGGAATTGAAGAAATGTATTTCTCATTACATATCTCATTATCCAAGGATTTGAGTTGTATTAAGTTCACATTGATATAGAATAATTCATCATATAATGGTTATATGAAAAAACCAAAAATAATTTTAGTTAATTTTAGTGTGTAAAACTACTACATATAATTTATATGGAATAATTAGATGTATACATATTATTATAATATTATTAGTCATATTTTTTCAAGTATATAAATATTTCTTTCATCATTTCAATAGAGTTGATTAAAATGATATATATTTTTTTATTTTTATAAACTAGTATTTAAAATGTAAAAGTGTGTAAAATATTAAATTATAAAGGAGAATAACATTGATAAAGAGAAAATGTAAGACATTATAAAAAATAAATAATTCTTTATAATAGTAACAAACTTTTACAATAATGTATTAGATGATAAATTTTGTATATGAGATCTGAATACTCCAAAATATAAAAGATCAGAATCCTAATGAAACATTTAACAAAAATCACTCAAAATATAGATAGTAAATGCATAACAGATTTCTATCCAAATATAAACATAAGTTTTTATGATAATTTTTATAACTAAAATATTTTTTACATGTATAAATGTGTATTGCAAAATAATTTTTCATTTCAATACAATCATCCTAAAACCTAATACATCAAATAAAATTAAGGACTATAATTTAAAATTTTCATTTTCATTAATATAAAGAGGAAATATCTTAGTTCTTAACTAGGTGTTTTTGAATAACCTCTTGGAATTTAAAATTACCTTAAGGAATTGAAATAATAATCCTAGCATTAAAAAAATAAAACACCAAATTTAATACAAAAATTGTATGATAGTTAAATGTATAGAATAAGGAAGTCTGTATGGTTAAAATGTATCATAAAAAAATATAAATACAAATAGTAATATTATATATTATAGATAATTATTTATAAAATTTTTAAATATTAAATGTTATGTCCAAAAACAATTTGAAACCACAAATTGTGAATGCAATACCAAAACAGTGTACTTGGAATATAATAATGAAAATAACATTACAAATAATAAAAAGTGAATAAATGACTTTTTTCCTAATAAATAATTTCAGTTAAACATCAATACATTATGAATTTTAAACTAGAAAACATTATAGTTCTCCAATTAATTTATCGTAGGTCATACTTCATTTGACAAGACCACACATGAAGAAACAATAAACATATTGAAAAACATAAAATATACATAATAAATAACCTTTTGATCGAGAATAGTATTTATAGTTCATAGAATTCAATTATATATGAATGAATAATGTTTCATTACTCACCATGAAACTTACAGTAATGTTTCTCAATCATTACCTTACACTGAAGGGGAGAAAAACAAACCAAAGTGAAAACAAAAATGAAGAGTTGAGGAGAGTGTAGGTCAATATATACTAATTATAAAAATTTAGGTGAGTGGATTCCAAGTTAAATGGAATGGTTTCTATATATTACTACACATTAGTAATATTGGAGAAAAATAAAATCTCTTTTCAATATACTAATTTAAAATTGTTGGGAAAATAAATTACTACTATAGTTTTGTGTGGAGATTATTGTTGGAGATTGATGATGCATCAACCAATTAATATTATATATAAAGATTTATATGAATGGTTTTTCCCTTTTTTATGTGTCCCATATATAGTGAGAAGTTGGGAGAAATTTTAGACCTACAATTAGTTGAATTATAAAAATTATTTAGATGTTGTAGGAAGGTTCTGTTTGAAGACTATGTACACTAATCAATATTTATATGTGAGAACACTTGGTTGGAAGAATGAGAGGGGATCCTAAAATAGAGAAGTTTATCTATTCATAAATGATATGAGATGACTTACAATTTCTAAAGAGGATATCATTGATTGGGTGGGAATTATTTTTTAGGAGGTAAATTTGGTGCGAGGATCATAGAAGAGGGGAGTTGGAAATGGGAAGGGGTTGGCGGGGAGGAGGTTTGATGGAGAAGGTGGAGGAGGATATAAGGAGGTTTGGGAAATGAAAATAGGATGTGAGAAATATATGGGAATCTAGGGAGGTAAGAGTGGGGGGAAATATTTTATTGGGGGGGAAAGGTATGGGGGTATGGAAAACTAGGGAAATACGTGGAATGGTAGAGAGACATGTGTACTAGAAACTAAAAGTCTTAAAATAATTATATAATGGACTATATGCATATGAATATAATTTTTTACAAATGTACATTTACAATCATGTATTATTTTGAGTATACACATGTATACATACATATACATACATACATATATGTAAGTACACATGCATATTGGTATATTAATATGTTTATATATATATTTATTTATTTATTTAAATACATACATATATATATATATATATGTCTCTATGAATACGTACTTATAGTCATCTATATCAATATTAGTCTACATATATTAATTTATATATTAAAGTATATATACATATAAACTTTTATATATCAATATCTATTAAAATAATAATATTTATAAATATATATTAAACATTATATAATTTTTAAATATTTTAAAACTCTATATATTACCATTTAATTATTTAATGATTTGTGTAGGTATATATTAAACTTTATATGTCAATAAATATTAATATACTAAATTTTATAACTATATATTAAATTCTATAAAAAAACTAATTATTAAGTGAAAATTGACACTGAAAATTAAATAGTGTAAAATTTACACTAGTAATTTTATTTTATTAATTTTCAATATAGAATTTATAATTTATTTATAAAGTTATTTTTTTTATTCATTCTCCCATAGATAAAAGGCCTCAAAATTTATTTTTTATTTCTAGATCATCAACTTTTTAAATAGGTTGATAGGGAACCCTTACATGGTCCAAAAGTCCACTATTGAATATCCTTAAATCCCAGTGACGTGAAGGCTTATAACATAGACCAAATTCAAAAATTCTTAAGACCATACATTGTAAAAGTCTTCTCCATATTCTGATATTCAAGTACTATATTTTGTTGTCCTGACATCATGTTTGTGTCTCTCCATCATTTCCGCTATAATCCGAGTGTTGAAATAGAGTGTTATTATTCATTTCATGAATGAACCTCCACGTCAAACCAATAACATGAGATCTACTTTACAACATCATTCTCTCCATCACTTGTGAACTTCTCTACTATAAAACCCAAAGGCCAACCATTGATGATCCAGAGGCCAATGAAGTCATTAGAAAGGTAATTTTTTGTGTATAATTATATTAACATTGATATATATATCTATGTATGTATAGTTATATTACTATGTTCTATAAAATAATTTTATATGTGAATTATTATATATTTATATATGCATGTATGTATATATAAAAAATACCATAGTAATTCGTAAAAGGGAATTCACCTTTATCTGTTATAAAATAATATATTGTTAATGGTTGATATTAATCAGCACATATTTTCATGTAGATAAAACATGTATGTTTATAAAAATATTATTTAGAGATGATAAAAGCAATTTTATCATTTCGAATAATTTTGATGATAAATTACTTTATGTATTTATTTTAAAATATTTTTTTATATTTTCATTGTAATGAAGGATTTGTATCAGTATTATTTTAATGAATGACTTAATTAATATTTTCATATTTTTGAAATTTTAATATATATGAATTTTAATATATTTTTAATAGTATGTATATATATATATTGGGTTGAAGGGATTAAAAACTGCAAACAATAGATACACCCTAGAACCAAAGTGGCTCATGCCTCAACACTCCCCATAAAAAATGAAAAGCACCACATATCTATTTAATTATATACAAATGGACCGAAGACACAAGTTCAAGATTGTAAAAAGCCCTAGATGAATGTGGAAAAATTAAAACTAATGAGTGGCCAATATTTTGGTAACACCTAATGATTTTGAGAATAATTTTTTTCTAAATTAAATTATTTTTTATATATTTCACTTCACACAACATCAAAAATAGATTTTAACTAGTTCATATTTTCCATTCACAGAGAACAAGATTTTATTATGTTACACACAACCTCAAATTGGAGTTTTATAAAAGGAACCACAAGGTTAGCATACATTACAGGGCAGATTGACCTTCCTCGATGGCTTGTGTGACATTCAAGACCAAGTGTTACCTAACTATAATATATTAATAAAAATATTATTATTATGAGATATTAACTGGTTGTAAAGTAGATTCATATAAATAGTATTAACTAAATTATAAAACTATGTTGTTTACATAAATATAAGATGAATTCATATGTTACAAATTAATGTATAAGGAAACTAATTGAATAAAAAAGAAAATGTTATTATAGTCACAAAAATATTTTCACTTAGTAAATTAAATTATTTAAAATTTTAATTGATATTAACATATAACATATGTTATATATTCAATCAAATATTTTTCATATTCATAAAGTATATATGATATGCATAAGATAAAAACCTAATTTTATGTATAGAACCCTATTTTTTATATATGTAGTTTTACCACATTTTAATGGAGAACCCATATTAATTCTAGTTTTTGGAATATTTAATGAATTATTATGTCAACATAAACATTATATTTTGAAAATAAATATAATATTTACATTATTATAATTTTTTTTGTGTTTTAATGTAAGGTTTCATCTTCTAATAAACTGTTAAAAATACTGTATTTTAATTAAAAACTACTTTTTCATATAATTTATTTATAAGGGAAACAATATTTTAAATGAATTAATAGTTCAATTAGATAATATTTTTACCAATTAATACAATTTTGGACATTGGATCCACTTTTACTTTTAAATTGGATATAAAAACAAAGAAAACATTTAGACATTTTTACTTTAAAAACCTGTAGTGTCGTCCTGTCAACAGGATTAATTTTAATATAAGTTCTGCAAATTATATGAGTTTAATTTTTAAAAATGGATTCAATATTTAAAATTATATTAATTTATAATTTATAATATGTTCATCTTTTATTGACAAAAAATATTAGTGAAATTGATCAAAATTAATGACATCGTTTAAGACACAAATTAGGATAATGAAGTACTAAACCTTAAATCTATAACCAAAAATGACCTTGACACATGTCCAACACCCATTCTATAGACATATTTTGATCATGTAAACAATTTTTTCTACCTTGGTCCATTATTTGATCCACATTAACATGAAAATCATGTGTGTGATTCTCTCTTCAAATATTTACAAGAGTGTCACTCCTCCTCCACTATAAAAGGACACCACCTCTACCCATTCATCATGCCAATAAATCCTTCTTGGATCAACCATGTTCTTACCAAATAGTCTCCCAATATCTATCCCATCTACCATAAACACTCCCTTTGGGATGAAATCTTCCCAAGGAAGCCAATTTGCACAAACCAAAGGAGTTATCCGATTAAGAGGTAACGTCTTCTTTACCACCAATCATTGAGGCTATTATTATAGAAACTATTTATATAAATGTTATATATTATATTTATTATGTTAGTAATATTATTTATTCTATTTACAAGATACATCTTTTTTACTTTCCTTTTAATGTTAATACAATAATATGGACTGAGGAAATGTGGACTACTGGCCCTAAAGGCGATGTGATTAATTCACACACAACATGTAATGTAATAAAGACTGGTTTAGTGAAATTATAACATATACAAAACATTATAATTCTACTATAATGATGCTATATACATATACATTTATTTTTCATTTTATTATAATTTTTCATTTTGAAAAATAAAACAAAAATAGTGTTCATGTGTAAGTATGTCTTACCATATCCATGATCGGTGTATTAAATTTCATACCTATTTACGATATAGATGATTATAATATACATATAATGGATATAAATGATATTTATATCAGGATTAAAATTCATTAAATGATTATAAAAATATAAGGACCAATTTTATAACAAATTATGATGTATGCAAAGAACAAAGAAAATATCAACTGAAGTGAAACCATAAAATATGATCGTTAACAAGATAGTAATATAAATTCAAAAAACGTATATAAAAATATAAATAATGTCATTATTATTTAAAATATTTATATAAAACTTTTATTTATTATATAATAATTTTGTACAGGTACGATTCTCTTCAAGTTACCAGGTAATGGGATTTCATTTTACTCGTAATTTATCTAGGATATAAGAAATGTTCACCACTCTTTCCTTTTTTTTTTGTGAATGTACTAAAAAATATTGTGATAAATTTATTTTATACATATATTTATGGGTTTTGACATATCCATTTTATGATCCCACTATCATTGGGTTTAAGTTTCAGAATTTATTAAATTGGTAAAATAGTTTTTCCTCAATTTTTCATTCTCTGAGACTCGTTTTTTTTTATACACAAAAAAACTTTTTTAGGTTTATATACATAAATTTTACATATCATTAATATAAGTAATGATATGAAATTAATAACTTCATTTAATTTTAATTTCTTACATAATGAGTATTATCCCTGGTTACCCAGTCCAAAGAGTTTATTGAAACTATCTCATTGATTTTCATGATTGTTTTGGTTTATACTTCGTTTAATAAAATATTATAATCCATATCTCAGGAGAACTCGTCATTTTCCATTTAATCTATAATTTAATGACATATTCACTTATTGGTACCATTTTATAATCATTTCTACATAATATAGTAAAGATTTTGTTTTACGGAATATAGGTTTAACCCTCTATTTAGTCGGAGATATATTAAAACCCAAGTTCTATAAAAAGGGTTTTAGGAGTATTATTCAATTATAATCTAATATTTAAAAGAAATTTTTAACAATTTTTACTTTTAATGACATCTTCAAATTATTTTTCCTATCACTTTCTTGATAAGGAATTTTTTAACCATTTTAGGGTGAAAAAGTGTTATTCTTATTACCTTTTACAAAATGTATGGAATTACCAACAATCAATTGTTATAATAAATATTTTCATGTTTAACAAGTTATTTTTTAAGAAAAAGTTTTAAAATGATATTTTCAAGTAAATTTATTTCATAATTTTATTAATCTTGGTTTTTATGTTTTAATGTAAAATGGTTTTCAAAAGCTATTATATTTTAAATAGCCTTTTAATAAGAAGAAAATATTTTTCCCCCTCCTCAAATGTTTTCAGAATATACATTAAAGTTATATTCTATAAATGATAATATATATTGATGTTACTCGTTCCCATGAAGAAAATTGTCCAATGTTTCCATTCATATTCTTTCTTGAGTGGATTCTGTTTTGATGGAATGATGCTTAAGACATCGATTTCACGTCCACGACTTCAATGATTATGAAACTTGATTCTTTTAACGGGTTATGAATTCATGAAGTGATTGTAAAATTTATCTATTTTCATAGGTTATGATTTAATTCAAGGTTTATGATCCCCATTTAATTTCATGGGTTATGATTTGATGTTTATGAAACCAATCTATTTTTATAGTTCATAATATAATGAATGTTTTGTTATCTTATGGTGCATGTATGAATTATTTTGTTATAAGATGGGTAGGACCTATATCTCCCTCTAAAGCATTGGGTAATGATACATTTTATATGATCTCAAATGGTACAAAGGTTGTATCCCAATATTTAAAATAAAGAGGGTGTTTGGTTGTAGCACATACCCAAGAAGAAAGAGTTTATTTGGGTTATAGACCAAGATTAAAAGAATTATGTTAAATGGTTTGTAGCATATTCCCAAAAAGAAAAATCTTCTTGGGTTTTTGACCAAGCCTAAATTAATGAGGTTACATAGGTTGAAGCCTAATCCTGAATGCAATAATTAAGACTGGTTGTAGCCCAATCCTTAAATTAAGAGGGTACATAGATTGTTAGCCAAAGACCACAGTAGTTATACGGGTTGTAGCCCAAGCCTAACATGATATAAATGTATATGATGGCAGCCTTCTCATAAAAGTTTCTATTTTTATATGTGTTTTCAATATTTCCATGATTCATTCCTTTGTTAAGTTTCCATGGCATGTGTAATTCACTTCATTATGATTCATATCTTATGAACTTCCAATCTTTTTTATGAATAGTATATGAAGGGTAAGATATTTTAATGTTATGATCATGTTCCATACCAATTTGTTCATGTTATGCTTGCGAAGATTCTTCATATACCTTTAACAAGAATCTGATCTCATCCCATTCTTATGGTTCTTTCTCCATGTAATGTGGAATATTTTTTAGGTAGAATTACTAATGGCGTAGATCCTTATGAGAGATTTTAAAGATATTTCACCCAGATAGAAGATTTGGTTTCCATTTTCCAAAGACACTAATGTAATACAGTCCATGGGCTTTTCTTTTATTTCAATGTACAATATATTCATCTAAAATATGTAATATCCAATTATGTTTAGCCTGGGTCACTATAATTATGTCATACCAGTAATCATATGCTAGAACCAGTCACAGTTAGAGTCATTGTACCTTGATACCAGTCTGAACACTATCCCAACCCATATGAAGTATAATTACATTATGCTACCCATTAACTCATCATAGAAGATAAACCATTTTCACAACATAATAAATGTGTTTGGTAATAGGTTTATATTATACATGTCATCACACTCATCTCTCTTTTTAACCTCCCACCCGAGGATGCATGTTTGGCGACCCACCATAGCCTCTTCCTATCACACCATACCATCTGATTAGTCTCACTAGGATGATATAAAAATGATATGACACTCCTATATCCCACATGTGAAATCATTGAATAAATATGGTTGGTTTATAGGTTCTACCATTCTACTACCTCTTTAGAAGTTTCACATCTGGTTGTGCCAACACGTCACTTTGATATTGTACCTTCTTGTTGCACTGAGACATTTGTGTGATAATACCATGTCACGTACTGCCTGATACTATGTGTGCCTAAATAGTAGACCCTTTTTGATTGCCCAAATAAAACATTATCACTTTAAATGAATTTAAATAATAAACAAATATTTGAAATTTATTGTCATTTTACAACTAATTCTATACAAATTATTAATAATAAGATTATTAATTAATTTTTATATTTATCTAATTAGTAACGTTTATATTTTAAATCATTTTGTATATATATATATATATATATTTTATAATATAATTATGAACATATATATTTAATGATATATTTTACATAATACATATTCATTTATATAAAAAGTAATATTTTTAATTATAATTATTAAATATTAAATTTATTTAATAGTTATTAATATTATTTTATATATAATCGATATAATATATACATTTATATCATTAGTAATATAATATATCTATATATTATATTTTTTAAATCAAGTTTTATATAATTATTAAAATATTTGTTGTTGTTAGGTTTACCAAAGGATTGTTTTGGATGCATTGGATTTGTTGACAATATTTTTTGAAGTCCAGAGAAGGAATTCATAGAGAAGGAAGACCAAGACCATACATTTTATAAACTATGGTGTTTCAATGTATTGAAACACATGTAATTCCACGTTATATATGATGACTTGGTAATGTTTAGGAAGAATCAACAATCATTCCACAACCATTTTATGGGGTGTACTGAGAATAAAATTCCCAATTAAGGAAACATTAATAGGGGAAATGTCATTGTGGTACCCCTGGAGAGTCTCCTTGTCACCTGTGAAACATGGGGGAGCCCAAAATGGGAATAATTTCATGTGATAAAATTAATTATGGTTACATAGAGATGTAAATTACCATGAATAATCTCATACTATAAAAGAATATGTGGTGATAAATATGTCTCTTTGTGAGTCATGAAGAAAGACAAAATTGTCTTGTGGGTTATTGTTGAATGATGTAGGTGTGCCTTTGAAAAACATGAAACATGAGAGGAATACGTCAGAGTGTCCGGATTATTGAGGCCAAAACAGGAAACGATTATTCACTACACCATGGTAATGGAAATGTCAATGTGTGACACACATGTTTCAAGAAAAATATGTATAAATATTCATGAACCCTTATTTAATATCTCAATAATTATAATCATTTATTTTAGTCTCTAACTATAACATGATTTCAAGGATGTATGATGTTGTTATTTAAGAAATTTAAATGGATATTTAATTCATAATTATAAGATAAAATATTTAGTTGTGGATAATATATAGCATTATTTAAATCCTAGATATTATGAATTAGTTATTATGGATTTTAGGTTATTTTGAATATCCCATAAAGATGTTGAAAAGCAGAAATTTAATTTAAATGTATCCAAAAATCTATCTTGGGGGATCAACCAATAGTATAAGGATTTATATGTGAGGGACTCTATGTATTAATGGTAGATAAGTCTCCTAGATAGAAAACTGGATACACCCTCTATCAAGGAAAGAGAGAAAACAAGACTTGTAATAAATATATAATTTTTATATCCATGAATTTGAGGTATCTGGGAGAGTACCACAATTGAAGTAGATCTCATGAGGAAGTTAATTTTCCTGAATTGAAGAAGTCTATATCGCATAGATTCTATTTGAATTTTCCAAACCAATGTACTGAGAATCCAAATTTTCATTTTATATTCCTAAAGGAATAGATAAACAGATCCATTGAACAACTTATGGAAGAGGACCATCATCGATGGGTGAAGTGATCACATTTTTTTCTATCATTATTGTAGCATATTTTGTAGATATTTTCCTATTAGTGGATTCTATAAGTAGTGTGTCAAAATTATAGTCACATTTTTATAAATAAGTTAAATAATTTGTGGATAGAACCATGATGGGGGTTATCTAATATTCAATGGAGTAGGAATGAGTGTTGAACCATTTCAATATCATTTATTATGATTTATCTTTTACATTTGTGTATGATACATGGTTCAGAGACATAATTTAATGGATTTATAACTTTCACCAGATCATGTGGTTAACATTAATAGTGTAAAATTACATCTTTTTTATTTATGGATCTCAAAGAGTTTTTGAAAAAATCTTTCATTTGTGTTTTCCATTAACTTCTTTTCTTGGTGGATGAGTGTAATTTGGAGTCAGATATATTTTTTTTGAGGATTTTTGTTTGTTTATATTAATTATTTATTCGTATAAAAGTTTCAAATGTGATTGAGAGGGTTTTTTATTAGTTTAGAAGGCTACGATGTTAGTTATGTAATTATTTTAGAATATTAGTTTAAAGTTGCCAATAAGGATTTTAGAGACTCTGTAAATGCATTACACAATTTCTAACTACCACTTAGAAGATATTGTTAAAATAATATAGGCTATGAACTAGTTCATAGTGTGAATTTTTTACACAATATGAATCAATATTACACATTGTATAGCGATTTATAATATTTAAATTCACCAGATTTGTCATAAATTTTGGTGTAACCATTAAATTAGAAATACATGGCATGAAATGAAATAACACACCATTTATTTCTTGGCTAAGAAAATTAAAGGCTATGATGAACAAAAATGTTTTCATTCCTTTACATTTATCCCTCTTATCTCAAGTCCTAGGATATTTCCATGTGATTTTGTTTCACCATCCTAATTTTCAAACATCCTGAGTAAGCATTTGGTCATCAGTGAGTAGTTTTTGTTAGGTTTTCCTTCTATTTCAAAATTATCTAGACATTGTAGTGTAAATATATGGATCATTTTATATTTGTGTGTTAAACATTATATGGTATGTCCTAGGTTTAATCTTTAAATATTGTGTAACATAATTCTTTTTGGTGTTACCTATTGGAAGCATTTTTTTATCATCGAATTAGGGTAGGTGGACTAAACCTAACCCTATGGTCTACTTACTTATTACGTATGTGCAATATTGAGATTGTCCCAAAACAACATGAACATTTAGTAATTGAATGATGAATAATGAAAAATCTTGGACTAGATAATTCCATCTATCTCCCTTTGGATTAAATGGTATTGAAAACTAACATGTGGATACCCATTGGGTGAGAATTCCCTAGTCAAATAATAAATTGGCTATTTTTTATGTTTTTTTAGAAAGACATTATATTTCAGGTGATTTATTGATATAGAATGACATTCATAATATGTTATGGGATATTAATATGAATATTGATAATTTATATACATATTAATGTGTAATTGAAATACAAATGGTAATTTTCATAATAAACCATTAAGGCTTACGATATTTTATTCGGATATCCTTACTATTTCGTCTTTTGTTGTGACTAATGATGTAATGCTTATATAGATGTAATGCCCTTGTTTAATGTTATAATGCATATAATGTGGGATTGGAACTATTTTTTCATGAAATTATTATATATTGGGTAATTCATCGTTGTAACACCTCATTATTATTTGGGTAATATTTATGATTTCATTGGTAGCTTGTGTTGTAGGCAACACCTAGTTTAATCAAACCATGATAAACTATTAAAATATTTTTGTTATAACATTACAATTATAACCTATCAATTAAAATATGGAGTATGAATAGGAACAACCACATTATTAAATATATTTATTTATTGGAAATATAGACATAATTTTTTTTAAATTCATTTAATTAATAAAAAATATGCATTCAAAAAATGATTTCATTACATTGTATGAGAAAAATATATTATTAATTTTGACATATTATGATTTTTCATGGAAAAATAAAATAAATTTTCTAATTCATCATGTCTCAATTATCTTTGGAGAAATTTTTGATAATTTTCTATAAATTCTGAAATAGTAATGAACATAGAGAAATAATGATTTTCATTTAGAACTATATTTTCTATTAAATAATTCAAAAAGTAAAATTTTATTTGGGGTTAGTTTCAAAATTTCATTAGTTATTATTTATTATAAATAATAAAATTTTGTTATTTTAAATTAATTGTTTTCTTTAATTGAGTATAACAAATTATACATAAAAGGGTATTTTTTTAGAAAAAATTGTTTTTCTATGCATATTTCTGGGTTAATATTTAATTAAATTCTGACACTACCATGTTTTAATTTTGAAAATCGGTGTCCATGTTTGGAATAAAGTGTGAAATATTTAATAAATTGACCCATTTTATTTTTTTTCAATATGAAAATAAATATTATAAATTACTTTTACAACAATAAATGTTAAATCGAGTAATTAAAAGTAAAAATAATATGATAAGAAAAATAAAATTACCCTAAAACATAACCCAATTTCATTGGATGAGAAATTTTTATCCATAATTATCCAAGTACCTAATTTATTCTCATTTGAGGATAGTTGTATAATATTATTACCATTATAATATTTTATTTAAATAAAACTCAATCATATCACACTTATGTTTTTATAAATTATAATATTTTTTCTATTGTGTTATCCAGAGTATATGTTCGACTATAAATAGTCTTTTAAAATATAAAATATTTATATTCATTTTAGCAATTATATTACTTTTTAGTGAATAAATAATTACCATAAATGATTAAATAATGATGATGAATTTATTATATAATTAATGGAAGAAAATAAAATAAATGATATTAAAAATAAATAAATAAATATAATTTGAGATATTTAAGGTGATCTATGAATTATAAAAACTACCATGATTTTTTTGTATATAATAAAATATATGACATCATTCTAAAGATTATTCTAGAGTTAGAATGGAAACACAGGGGATGTGGGTAAAAAACCTAAACAAGGGAATCCGGATGATTTTTTGGAGAACAATTAGGGGTTAACTTCAAAAGAAGATGACCATTCTAGATATCTTGCTAAATGAATTTGCCATTTGTAAATGTTTGGGATAAGAAAAAAGACCATAAGTGTGTTGGTACCTCTCATTCATGAAGATGGTGGATTGAAGAGGAATTTTTCCAATGTGTTCAAGGAGGTCTCTGATCCATCCTTCTTCATTAATGAGCATCCACCTGGTCGAGTGATAAAGAAGGGGAGGATCACTCATTTGTCGGACAGTCATGAGGTGGTTGAGGAATGGGTTATTTTATGCCGATTCTGGATTATTTCCCGCGTGATGATCTCCAAAGGTGTGAATCTCTAAAAATTCAATGACATGACTAAAAGGATTGCTAATGTATGGGGATTTGATGACTGGAAATTGACTTTAATGGGAAGGGGATACTATCATGTGGTCTTCCAATAAGATGAGCACAAGATAAGAACTTGGAGTAAGAGCACCATCCCTCTTAAACTTGGATTCGTGAACATTCAAGAATGGGGCCAGAATTTTGATACTATGAATGTTCAAAACACTCATGATCAGATATGGATTCATATATGTTGGATAAATTTGCTCTATTGTCATCCAAGGGTCTTATTGGATATAGCCTCTGGTGTTGGCCATCCCATTCGAATGGATCGACAGACAACTAATCTGAGGTTTGGTAATTTTACCTGGATACTAGTGGAAGGGGAAATGTCCAACACCCTTGTTGAGGAAATTGTTCTAAAAACATAGAATGATAGTATGAAATTGGAGATTGTTTATAAAAGAAATCCAAAATTCTTCTTGAAGTGAATGCTATTTGGACTCCTTACATTTGAGTGTATAAGGGACAAAAATGCTTTGTGTGAAATGTGAAAAGACATGATGATGATGTATATAGAAGGAATAAGGGAATGAACCAGATCCCTTATGGTACTCCGGGATGGAATGGGGCTTCAAAAAAGGTGCTGAATGGGCTTGTTTTTTAGGATATCAGAAAGGAGATACTTCTGGACAGCCCTTGGTTGACAGGCAGGCAACAGACAAAGAGGAATTCATTATGCTACAAATGGATCCTTCTTAGGTAGCCACTGGCTCAGGGTTCGCGGTTCTCAATGGTGAGCTAGGTTGTTATCTAGTGTCTGCTAACCAAGGTTGTTCATATTAACTTGTGGTGGAAGCACATGTGAGTTCAACCTGTTTTGACATTGTGGTGTATTCACCAAAGAAGGAAGGCTGCATTATGCAACAAATGGCTTCTGCTCAGGATGTCACTAGCTCAGGGGTCAATGTTCTCAATGGTGAGAAAGCTTCTTATCTAGGGGGTCATAAACCCAGTTTGTGAAGATGACCCTATGGTGAATGCTCCAGTGGTTTCAATCAATTGTGAAAAGAATACTTCATAGAAGCTCAAAACTAGGGCACTGGAGAAATATGAAGTGCTGATTCTTTATGATGATGGAGGTGAAATCATGAATGTGAAGTCCATGACTCCAACTGCCCCAGGGTAAATTCATACAGACACTCCCCTCTAAGGTTGCTTGAAGGACAATACAAGTGGGCAGTGACCCTTCTCTCCTAAAAACACAGAATAGGTTTTCACCTTTGTGTGGTGTATTATTATTAGATGACATTGAAGATTCTCAGCCACCTGACCCAACTGGTATTCCTCAGAGGGGTAAGGTTCTCTCCCTGATAAATCTCATGAACAGGTTAACCTTACTCCTACAAGAGTTGTCCCCCTTGAACAGGCTCTCCCATCTCATGATCATAATATCAAGCATGTTGTGGATAGCTCGCAGCAGGCTTCTGAGGGGAAGGTTGTTGTCGCCTCACCCATGATCTCGGGGGTAGAAATAAACTGAAAAGGGTAAGGGAAGAAGGGTAGAGGTAAGAAAGGGAAGGTCCAATTGACAATGGTGACAAAAGGTTGTCCCCGGACATGGGGAATGACCCAAATGGAATGAAGATCATTTATTGGAACTGTCAATGGTTGGGAAATTGCCCAACAGAAAAATCCCTTAGACATTTTATCATGACACATAAGCCCTTTCTAGTTGGTATTACTAAGCCAATGCTTCTCTTTAGTAGATGGAATGGATTCAATTCGGGCTCCATTGGGTACTAGTTTGTGTCCAGTGATTTGCATGAATCTGAAATGGATCATTTTTGGGTGCTACGTCAAGAATCCGTTCAAACTAATTCTTTTTTGAATAGTTCTTAGAGTGTTCTAATTTATTACAGCACATATTAGTATGATATTTCAATCTCTTTTGTTTATGCATCCAACCAATACATTAAGATAAGGGAGTTATGGGAGGATCTCAAAGAGGTTTCAGGGAATATGGAACATAAATGGATATCTCGTTGAGATTTCAATGTGGTACTGAAACCTGAGTAAAAAACTGGAGGTAATTTTAATAGGATTGCAGCCTCTGACATCTCTATTTTCCTTGATTTGTATAATATGGTTTAGTTCCCACTTTCTGAAGCATAATTCTCATGGTTTCGTTACACCTGTAATGGGAAATAGGTAAGAAAACTTGACAAATGATTCATCGAAATGGTTGACCAAGGTTCTAATCATGGAATTTTTAGGTATGCATTACCCAAACATTACTCTGATCCCAATCCTTCTATAGTGGAGCTCAAAAATTAGTTGGCACGGTCAGGGCCTATCAAATTCCGGTTCAATAATGGGTGGGTTATGGAGCATGTATATAGGGAACTTGTGCTGGAATCTTGGAGGCTTGAGCCCATTGGAAGCCCCCACCAGAGGTTGGATGAGAAGCTAAAGCATCTGAAGAAACATCTCAAGGACTAGAGCAGAAAATCATTTTCTAATCTGGACTGTAACATTAAGGATGTTGAGGCCAAGCTCTCTCGTATTCAAAATCAAAATCAATAGTAATCTGCTCCATCTCGAGAAGAAATTATGGCTCATAAAAACTTGTATGACATGATTATGATCTGGGAAAGGATGGCTAGAAATCAATTGAATTTTATATGGTTAAAAGAAAGAGAGAGGAATTCTAAATTTTTCCGCAGACTGCATAAATAGAAGACAGTCTGAGATAGGGATAATGCAATTAGTATCAATGGCCATCTTGATACTTTTGATAGTGATATTTCTATGGTAGTTTTGGAACACATTAAAGGATTTTATTCTGATGATGGGAATGTAAATACTCACAAAATGGTTGGGAACATAATCCAAGGCCCCGAGGAGCATGATAATGAATACCTTGTTACCCTCCCCCACTCTTAAAGTGGAAATTCAAGCAGATCTTCTCTTGGTCAATGTGGACAGTACTCCTGGACCAGATGGATTCACTAACAAGTTTTTCATACACTACTTGGTGGTTTTCTTGATGACATTACCCGAGTTATAAATTATTTCATTACTCATTCTTACATGCCTTATGAGATGAAATCATGCTTCATTGATCTATTTCCCAAGAAGGGTAATGCCCTTGATATCAAGGAATTTAGGCCGATTTCCCTTGGAAACACTATCCCAAATCTCATAAGCAAGATACTCATGAATAGAATGGGCCCATTGGTTGGTGACATGATTACTATCAATCAATTTGTCTTTGTTCATGGGAGAAATAACTAGGACTATCTTTTCACTACTTTGGAGAGAATTAATCATATGAGAAAAAAGGTGAAGGCATGAAAACTTGAAATGAAGATTGACATCTAAAAGTCCTTTGACACATTAAAATGCAGTTTCTTCATAGATTTCCTCAAAAGTTATGGCTTCGTCAATGATTTCATCATGATTATTAGTACCATTATCTTCTCATCAAGGTAGTCCATTCATCTCAATGGCACACCCATAGGATTATTTCCCTACACCAGGGGTTTACGGAAAGGTAACCCGCAATCTAGACTTCTATTTGCTATTGTTGAAGACTATCTCAGTCGATGCGTCAATAAACATTCTAAAATTTGTTTTTACAAACAAATAATGGCTAGGAGGAATGACTTTTAGTCATATCATTTGTTATATGTTGATGACACTCTATTTCCTATTCAAGCATAAATGAGAACAATCTCTTCCCTTAAGGCCCTCTTTGAACACTATAAAGATGTGGCTAGTCAAGCAATCAGTTAGGACAATTCTTTTATTATTTTTGTTAATGGAGTAATGATTGGTATGTAGAACCAGATAAATAAATGTCTTGGTGTCAAAAAGGGATTTTTACCCTTCTATTATCTAGTGGTCCTCTTCTTTTGGAGAAGGGTGAGAAGGCAACATATGGAAGTAATATTCTCTAGCATTGTGAATAACCATGCTAGTTGGAAAGGGAAGGTGATATCCATGGCAGGGAGGGTATGCCTTATTAATTAAGTGATCACATATAAGTTGTTTTACTCATTTTTTATTTACCAATGGACTAGGGGCCTCATCAAGGATTTACAAAGTATGGTACGAAACATCATTTGGACAGGGTCCATTCATGAGAAGAAAATTTTCAATGTTTCCTGAAAGGAATTCATCAAGTCGGTTAAATAGGGAGGCCTTGGAGTAAAGGACCTCTATTCTATCAATTATTGTCTTATTGGAAAATTCGCATGGGTTTTGATTTCTATGGATAGGTCTAGTGACTTTTTATCAAACAGATTTAGAGGAAGGATACTTAATGGATATAAATATAATATTTCATCACTTGTTTGGGAATCTCTCAAGAAATCATTCATGAAACTTAGCCATGAAACATAAGTGGCTTCTTTGTAGATATTCTCATCTCAACTACTGGAGTACAACATGGCTCGAGAGGCCTCTTCAATAATGCATGGTTATTCCCCCTAGTGCAGATCATTTTTTAATAAATGATTTTTTTTGTACATGCAATGTTCTCGCAGCATTGTTCCATGGCAGGAAGTGGAGGATGGTTAATGTTACACTTACATGGACCGTGACATGGTTATATGGAGGCATTCTGCAACAGGTTATTGCTAAGAAAGGATTATTATCAAATGATTTGTGGAGGGCCCTGTCTTACACCTTCTTGGAACATAGAATTTTGGAAAGATTTTTTTCAACCTTATAGACTCCTTTTAATTTCGGTAATATGGAGAAACTGGGTGCCTACTCATGACCAGCTCAAACGGGCTGGTTTTCAGTTTTCATCGGATTGTTATGTATACATGGCTACCAAGGAGAATGATCATCATCTTTTTGTGGAATTTATTTATGTTAGGAGGCAGTGGGAATATGTTGGAAGCCTTTTTCAGCTTCTATTTGATGAAAATCTACTTGTTCAAGATCTGCTAATAGGGCTTTCCAAGGTGCTATGTGGAACACATGTGGGGAATCTAATTCTTATGGAAATTATAGCTCTGATCATAGCTACATGGGTGGATCTCAATACCCTACTCTTCACTGTAAAGATTTTAATTATTCAATGTGGAATGGTAGTGATCCATATGGTGGTTTATGCTGCTTCACGATTTCAAATAGTTATAATAAATAACAGTTTTTATGAGGTTTAGATTTGTAGACTTCTTGGTGTTTCCAGGCAGCCACGGAAGCCCCAAGTAAATAAGTAAATCTGATGGTTACCTTAGATTTTTCCATGGCTCAAGGTCAATGTGCATGGTGCCACATCTGGTGCCCCAGGACTATCATGATGCGGTGGAGGTTTTCACACATACCATGGTTTGGTCAATGGGTGCTTCTATCACTTTATTGACATTGGATTTTCCTACAAGGCTAAATTATGAGAGATAATTCATGTTGTTTTTTATGTTGTCCGATATAATTAGAACTTGTTTTGGATTGAATCGGACTCCCAGCTTGCAGTTTATGCTTTTGAATCCAGAACGTGAAATGTTCCTGGGAGATTGTTACCTCACTAGGTCTAATGTCTCCACATGGTAACTAATGTTCAATTGGTAGTCTCACATGCTTATAGGGAAGCCAACCAGGTGGTGGATTCTTTGTCCAAGTAGGCAATTTTAGAGATGGATATGATGCGGTCCATTACAGAACTCTATTACTATGTCTCAATGGTAGAGGCGGATAAGATGGGTGCCGTGCACACACAGTTTTGTAATAATCCAATATTTGTCTGACTCTTTTTTATTTTTGTTTAATAAATCTTTTAAGACTAGTTTAAACTGGGTCCTGGACTTTTGGAGTAAAATATATGGTTCAAATTTTTATTTTTGTCTGGATGTATATAAATCCATAGTAATTAACAGTATCAAAGTTGACTATATTTATATTTTATCAGTATAATAATTTATTAAAATATTTAAAAATCATAAAAATATAAAATAAGTGAAATTGGGATAATATATTATTGATAATTTCATCCCTTATTCATTAATTAGATATTTTTTAATCATTTTACACTAGAATTTTCTTATTATATTTTAATATTATGAGAAATTTCAAAAGTGTGCCTCACCTAAATTATAAAATAGAACCCCTTCCATCACTTATTTACATAACCTTGAAAACTATAGCTTAGATATTCAATTATCGTTTCCCTTATCAATGTTTTTATTTCATTTCTAATGGTCCTATTCCTTCAAAAAATTTATTTTCATCTTCCTCAGGGTGTCCTTCGTGGTGGCGATATTCATGATGTAACATTCTCTAACCACCTCTCTTAATTTCCTTTCTTCTTGTACCATCTCCTAAATTAATTCTTCTGTCATAGAATAATATCTCAAGAATAATCTATATGTGGGAATAATATATTAATAATGGAATATCATATATCCACCGCTTTTATCATTTCCTCTTATTCAAAGAAATGAAACTGTTGTCTAAATTATAGAGGATAACTGTCTATATGGATAATGACTTTTTCATTCTCTATTAACATCTTCAAGGTTTGTCAAAAAATTATTATTTATGATAAGTTATATTAAAATGGGTATATTATAATATATTTTATTTTTTGTAATTAATATATATACATAATAAAAAAAATGTAACTAGTTCTTGGTGGCTAGGAAAACCACCAAAATAAACTAAACATGTGACATTAGCATTTCGTCAAAGGAATCAACTTATATCGGAAAAAAATGATATCTATGAACATTTTAAGTTCTATAAGTAAATTAATACAATAATATTTTACTTATAGTGTTCTATTCCAATTATCCCAGAACATCCATAAATATTCAAAAGATAACTGAATGTCATTCCATGAAAAGAATGCTCCTGGAATGATGAAATTAGACTTTATAACTCATTAAAAAGAAATAAATTAACATCATGAAAATATAAGGAATAAAATATTTTATGAAAATGGTTATTAATTTAGTAATTAATTAATCTGATGTCATTATATAGGAAATAAAATGTCAATGTATAACACATACAAACATAAGGTAGAGGATCAATCCAAACCTCTATATTTCCATTAGTTTCCACATTCTCTCTCTTTTACTCGATTTATGTCTTCACTATTTTTATATAAATCTCTTATATCCAATTTATATTTACAACACATAAGTATGTGCATCAATTCATTTATAATTTATGGTGAATTACTTGTTCAAAAAGTTTTCCTTCATAATTCTTCTTCATAAGAAAACCTAATTAATGGGAACTTTTCTGTTTCATACCCATTTTCACGTACACTCTACAATCTATTTTAATCCTCAAATGTTTTTTAAAATTCACTCAATTTATCAGTGAAAAAAAAATTAGTTCCTTTCATATTTTATGCTAATATTTATATCTTTATCCTCTTTAATGACTCTATTCTTCTCCCAAAAACAACGATTAAGTGGCACATTTCTATATTTATATAGCCAATATCCTGAATGTTTTAAATTCAGTAGGAAATAATTAATCATAATTTATTCTTATTATTCCATTATGAATGTATAATAATGATTTATATCCCTTAATTCATGGATACAATTATTATAAGCCTTTTTTTATTCCTTATGACATAATTACGATGCCCATTTATTTCCATGGGTGACCCTTTTTTTAACAGGCTTAGGGGATTGAAATAATTATTGAACAAAATAAAGAGAAATATTCCTTTTAAAACAATGAAAAATACGAGGAATATTTTTACAAGCATAGATGAAAAAGTGTCAAACACAAGCACAATTTAGAGAATAAATTTAGGGACAATCCTTATTTCTAGTATCATGAGTCATTATATATGGGATTATGGATAAAACCAAATCGATTATGTGGCCTTATCCACAATGTGGTATAGTATTTACTATTATCATTAACTCAGGATTATGTCATTTAATATATTTAATTATTCTTTCCTATGTTTCCATGACCATATGATTCCATGCTCTATATTTTAGGCTTTGATATGTTTATTTGTGATGCATTCCTTTTATGTTATCATTTTATGCATGCTAAATTATGGGGTATGATTTCATCCCATTTCATTCTCTTACTAATATTTTTATCTCACCCCTTTTGCCTATATATTCCCTATGTTATCCTATGTAGTTGTAAGATCACAAAGAAAGTTAGTAACTCATATGGGGGATTCATAAAAAAATTATTTATTCTATTACTATGTTTTTTAAATATGTACCTAGTCTTAAAAAGACATTATAATATTCAATCCTTAATTTGTATTTCATTGATAATTATTCTTAAAATCATGTAATAAAATGTGTAAAAGGAATAGATCATTATATATGATTTCGTAGGGAGGATTAGTTATTATTTTGAATAAAAATATAAAAATTTAATAAGAATACTATGAATAATTATATCACTATAGATAACATTGATTGAATCACATGTAATCATATGTTAGGGTATAATTATCATTTTTAATTTATTACTTATATATTCATAGTTTCCATTTTATATGCTCATTAGTTATCTATTCAATCCCCAAGATTTTATTTTTATTTTATATTTAACGGTGAGAATATAAGAACTCGTAATAAAAACCAATTTCATAGGAAATGTGAATATTTCCATAATAATATTCCAAACCACATGGGAATGTGAGATTATAACATAATGATAGTACAAGATAAACTGTTTAAATTTATCAATACAAACATGAATCATGTGGAACACCCTCCTTCTCATAATAAATATCATATTGAGGTCAAATCCTTTACATGAAAAAGGAACCCTGTTATTAGTGGATCTTTTAATCCCCACATTATTGAAAATTGAAAAACACAATTGAGAAGATATTCATTGTCCTACAGTTCTTAAAAGAAGACAGATTAATTCTGGTGGTCTATCATTTCAATGGGGAAGCTGATCAATATAGGAAACAAATAAAAAATACAATGTATAAAGAGTAATTTGATTCCATGGAATGGGAAGTAATAGAGAAAATATTTTCCAATAAATATTTTCCCAAAACACTCTTTATAAAGAGAGGGAAAGAGTTATTTTGACTAATTAAATAGAAAGATATATCAAATAGATAATTCCAGGAAAAAATTTCAAGGCCCTCATGGTATACCTATGGATTTCTCATTAACACTAAAATAAAGGTGGATTTCTTCTTTAATGGATTAAATCTGAATCTACAAAAAAATAGACTATCGAGAATTTGACAGCTCTGAGGAGATTTTTCATCATACCCCTATGCTTGTGATAGAAGCTGGAGACTAGTAGAGCTCACATGAAATCAGATATAGAAAATGATAATGGAAGTTAATATGGGAGGATCAATAGATGAAGCCCACAGTGTAATGAAATCCCAATATCTGACATGTCAAAAGTGTGGGAAGAAGCATCCTGAGAACTGTCTAAATGAAAATATGATATGATTTAAATGATTAAAATAAGGGCATCAAAAAAATCAATTCTGAAGTTATATAAATAACCACACTAGAATGGAAGAATAAATAAAGGTTAGTATCAACATTAATCAAGTAGTGTAGTGTTTCACATTCAGGTAACATGGGAACTATTCACTCTAATCCCAAAATCCATGTGTTTTCAGAGATAATGCACTAAATAACATCCATGTAAACAAGGAAGGTAATACTCTATCACTACTATTGAAGAGGATCCTATAATTACTCGAACTTTTAAATAATATTTGTTTCCTAAATTTGTGTGTTATTTTATTTTGTACTCCACAAAACTATATCCATTAATTAATGAAGTGAGTATAATTAAAATGAGGCCATTGGGTTTCTACTATAATATGAATGTTGGAAACTATTCTATTAATGTTAGGATTATTTTTTATAAATACAAATGATCATCGACAACTAAGACAGAAATTAGAGTTTATAGCCTTATCCAAAAGACATGGGCAATACGAATCACATCTGTTGGACCACAAGAAGGAGATTTCATCATTGGTAATTGCTCTGCACCAAACCCAGGCCGAGCTACAACATATTAAGCTTGAACTTAATAGCCTTTGGGAGAAGTTTAATATAATAGAAATAACCACTTGGGAAATGTTTTCTAAGTTTCCAAAAGATTCTATCACCATTTCACACCTTACTCTAAGGTCCTATAAAGGTGTTATAAAGAGAAATGTAACGAGGCCTTAGTTACATTTTTTAATTCTTTTGTATAAATAAAGGTTTTATTTCTTATTATGGTAAAAAAATGAATTTCAAATGTCAAAATAAATATAGGATGAATTTTTAGAAGTTAAATATTATTGATAAAAATAAAAAAGTGTATTGTAAAATATTATTTTTACTTTAAGTAAATACTAATGTGAAATTATTTTTAAAAAATGAACATATAAAGTTGTGATCAATAATCAATTTAGATTCTGATCAGAAAATCATAACTTTTGTGAATAATAACATACCCGTATGAGTAGTAACATTACTTTATGAATAGTAATGAAGGGTAATGAATAGTAAATAGGCCAATGAAATATAAACTCCCCCAATAAATGTATAAATACAATTTTCACATCTTCAAATTGAAAAAAAATGATCATAGTGTATGTATTGGTATTTTTGTATGTCATTAATATTTTAATTAAAATTTCTGAATAAATTTAATAATAACAAATAGAAATTTATTTTCATCAGATGTAATTTAAAATTGTTACATTATTTTCTTATTTTTATAATATAATTTTTTGGGAACTTGATTTATTTCTCAATGTGAAATAGAACAATTTATTGTTTTAAAGTTGTTTTGTTTTTAAAAAATTCTAACTTTATTTAAAAAATAAATTAGAAATATTGAGAAATTTATTTTCATAAAATTAAGTTCATTTTATATTTCATAACATCGAAATTAGTTTAAGAGAATTTATGAATTTTGATAAAATGTTTTCTTTTTCGGTGAATAGTAAAAAATATATAGTGTTGAGTATCAGTGTGTTTAATGACATAATTAATGATGTAATAATAATGTAATGATTTTAAGGATCTGTAGAGAAATAAAATATGTTATTATGTGTCCCAAGTGGCGAATACCATGGAAAATACCATAGGAAAGACCACTGTTTTTCAAATACCACTAATAAGGTGTCCCTAAGAAATTAAAAAAAAATGTTCCCTCAACTTTGTTAAAATGAACATCCCTTTACTTCATTTAATTCCTTCCAAATTCCACCTCAATTAATATATTGTTTTTTACCTCCCAAGATGCCATCAAGACCAAAAGGTCCCAACCATTGAATTTTTGAAGTTACTCTTCTAGGTAAGGGAAGATTTCATCGTCCTGTTTTAGTCGAGACATATTTTATGTTATGTCTCTTAGTTTCCATTTTATTATGTTGGAATATATTATTATGCATCCTTATTGCCTTCCATTTTATGTAAAAATTATTATATACACTTTACTCTCTCACCAACTCATTTTCTGAAATTTTAATTAACCTCGTTAAGTTGCCGAAGTTTTGTAAGGAAATTATCCACGTCTCTTTTCCTGTCATGTTCTATTTTATGTGGTATAACATTAATGATTCCATAAAATGTTCCTATTTACATTTTATTATGTCTCTACACTCTATTATGATTCATTTATTTATGGGAGGCCCTTTTCCCCTCTCTTTTCAATGTTTTCAAAAACCATGTTTTATAGTCGTTATACTTCAGAATTTTCATCTCAAAATCTCTCTTTTTTTCTCAAGAAATTAACTTATTGTAATTATGTGAATACAAAAACCTTTTTCATTTCTAGGGGTATTCATGAAGACATAAAATTGATATATTTTATTCTTTAATTGACATACATAATACACTCATTTCCATTATGTGGGTTATAAATGATATAATGATCATGTTTTTAAGCACTTTTTAAAATGTCATGATTTTGATATAAAACAAATTTCATTTATTCTCAATGATTTATTTATAAAATATTTGGTTATGATATTTTGGGATCACATGAAAATAAATACATATTAAGCTTTCACCCTGATAGTTTTCCAATTCATTGTGTAATGAAAATAATATCTAGAGGTGACATGTTTTATGATACCTACATGAATAAACATTGTAATATTTTATTGCTCCTTGGGGTGGATCTTAGTGATGTACTTATGAATTTATAAATTAAAAGTTTTCACCACATTTTTATGTTATTATTCATGTTATTACTTCTACGAAATTCCTCTTTATCAATCATTTACGATATGCCTCATTTTCTTATTGATATCACTCAAGTTCACATGTAAATTGTTTCACTTGTTTTCCTTACTGGGCCTTTTGCTCACCCTTTCCATTGATGTATGTCCCTAGGCTATTAGATGCATTAATTTTAATTGAATGAAGATTTACATAATCCTTTCAATAGTATTTAATGAATTTTCTATGTTTTCACGTATTATGTACCCATTTTTAAAGACACTAAACATTAAAGATCCTCTATTTCTAAGGTAATGAAAATTTATGTACAATGAAAGAGAGATTCAATATTTAGTATCAATGGATAGTTTATTTATTTATAAAAATTAGGATTTCTAAAATTTATGAATAACCCTATATTAATGTTTAAATATAATAAAACTTGTATTGTGGTGAAATATTAAGTAAGTGGTGTCTAAAAAAATAAATCCATGTCTGGATATGAATAAGTGGGAGTGGCTCTGGCATAGATATATCTACGGTTAAAACCCAGAACACTGATTTTATCTAGAATGGATAGGGAACTGGTGCATGACAACAAGCCTTTATGAAATCTTATTTTGACACACCTAGGGGATATTCATGGTTAATCAAATTTTTTATGAGTCATTTTAAGGATTTATAGGGAAATGTAATTTTTTAAAAGATTATTATGTTTAATGAAATAATATTCTCTCAACGGTTTTGTTATCTTATTAAATGGCATGCAATCGGAGAAACTATGTAAATTGTAACTGCATTGGACCATGTGCTGACATCCCTCTGATGGAAGATGGAATTGAAACATTCATGAGATTAATGAACCAATTGAATCAAGTTATTGGAAATAAATTGAATAAAGATTAGATACAAATCTCAGTTAGAACAAAAAAAACATTCTGTTGAAACATTTATGCATCAATGAACACCAACATTCAGTTGATCAACCGAATCATTGATTGCAGAAAATGGATCATATCTTTGAAAAATATCTTTTATGTGCTCCATTGTTCAAAAATAGAGAAGGCCAATCTGATTTTTTACTGTTTAGAGGGAGAAGTTAATTAGTGGTCGGAACAGATTAAAAACATGAGATTAATGCTATGATATGAACTTTACAACATTTTATTTTTACACCTCAATATTTTTCATGGATTCTAACGTTAAGGTTGATAGATTCTTTTCTAGACTAAGACTTCATCTATGGAAGAATATTGCCAACCGATACTATGATTCCAATGAGGAGATCGTTCGAAGTGCTATGAAAGTCGAATTGGGTTTAGTGAGATGCAGTGGTCTAATAAATCCAATTAAAAGCATTGATCAACGTATCCAAGCTTAGGGAGGATCTTGAATCAGCGGAGAGGAGGTGAGAAACTAAAACATCCCATGTGTAATAAATGTGGGAAGAAGCTTTTGAGGAACTACCAACTCGAGGGAGAGAAGTGCTATAAGTGTAGAATATATGGCCATTTCACATGGAATTGTCTTAGTGAGGTGAAGCCTCAACTTACCAACACTAATGAAAAAGGTAAGATGGTGTAGGCCGTACCAAGATTCCAATACATTATTTGAGGACATATTGGGCACTATTCCAATCCCTGTCCAAATATGAGGGTTGTAGAAGGGAATCACTATCTACCTTAGCAACGGCCAAGAGATCAAGGTCAGGATTTTTATATCATGACAAATGATGATGATGGTATAAATGATGTTGTGTCAGGTACTATTGTTATTATCTCAAAGGTAGAAAGTACATATTTTCATTCTAGTCGTACACATTCTTTTATTTCTCCCATGTTTTCAGAGAATTTAGAATCAACCACTGAATTGAAAAAAGTGGACTTATTAGTCAAGAATCCTAGTGGGATTATCCAAGAATCGTTATTGCTTAGAAACTCTTTATTTAATTTAGTGAGCACAATCATATCTCTAATCTTGAATACATTCCCACGTTGGAAGTCGACATTATACTGGGGATGGAATGGCTCTCAAAGTATAATGCTAAGATAAAATTCAGAATCAAGGACATCTCAGTAGTATTGAATAGAAAACCTAAACTTATCTTCAAAGGATAGATATCTCAACCTCATATTTGTCTAGAAAAACCTCCTACACCATTCGTAATGGATTTGCTTGGAGAATAAATAAAAGGAAATGATAGTATATGGATATAAAATGTCCCCATCATCCAGGAATAAATTAACGTGTTTCTTAAATAGTTACCTAAACCTCACCAAAAAAGATAGGAATAGTTCTCCTTTGAACTCGTACCTGGATCACATATGATATCAATAACTCCATATAGGATGAAAAATGTGTAGCTAGAGGAATTATATAAGAAAATTCAAGGACTTTTGGAGAAATAGATTATCTGACAATGTTTTTCACCTAGGGAAAAACCTATTCTTTTTGTCATGAAGAAGGATGGATCAATGTAGCTATGCATTGACTATGGAGAACTGAATGTGATCACGGTGAAGAAGAAATACCCTCTTCAAATAATTGATTATATATTTGACCAACTTTGTGAGACTTTATTCTTTTCTATGATTGATCTTCATTCTAGTTATCATTAATTGAGGATTAAGATATAAGATATTCTAAAAACATCCTTCCAATCATTATAGGGTCATTGTGAGTTTTTTGTTATTCCCTTTGGATTGAAAATTAATCATTCTATTTTTATGGATTTGATGAATAGGGTCTTTAAGGAAAACGTTGATAACATCTTGGTAGTTTTTATTGATGATCCTATGATATATTCCAAAAGTGACAAGGAGAATGAGGATCATCTATGGGTAATTTTTCAAACTCTATGGAATGATAGGCCTTTTGGAAATTTCATAAAATGTGAATTTTTGTAACTACAAGTTGCATTCTATGGAAACATTATAACCAATAAAGGAATCATAGTTGACTTTATAAAGAAAAAGTTTGTTGAGGAGTGGCCTCAGCCTACAATAATAATTGAGATTTTTAGTTTCTCTAGATTATCAGGATATTATAGGTGGTTTGTGAAAAAAAATCGCAACTAATACACTAACCAAGATAACTTGCAATGTGGTTAAATTCATCTAGATAAAGGAGTGTGAGGAATACTTCCAAGCAATAAACAAGTGATTGGTTACTACACACATGTCAAATCTACCCTCAAGCAAATAAGGATTTGTTATTTTTAGTGATGCACCTCTAAAAGGGATTGGGTGTGTCCCCATGAAAAATGGAATGGTGATTGATTATGTATCTCAATAGTTGAAGACTCATGAGTAGAACTATTCTATGCATGATTTGGAGATGTATGTAGTCGTTTTCACTCTAAAAATATAGAGGCACTATAATTATGGGGATAAATGTTATATATACACAGGCCATCAATATTTGAAGTATATTTGCACACTAAAATAACTGAACATGAGACATAGTAGATGGTTAAAACTTCTTAAATACTATGATTGTTCAATTCAATATCATCTTGTAAGATAAAACAAAGTCACTCATGAATTAATTAGGAAGGACCGAGTTGTTATGTCCATGATGAGGATTCTAACAGATCCATTTATCAATGACCTAGTAAAGCTGTAAATGGGGATTATAAGGGAAGGCACATCATCAACCCTATACCAAATTATTTCTCATCCTTCAATATTAAAGAAAATCAAGAATGCTCTGAAACAAGATCCTTTGTTATAAAAGAAGATTGAGGCTCTGAATAATTGGAAGGTTCCTAAGTTCAATAATGATCCAGAAGGTGTACATAAATTCCATACAGTACTATGTGTTCCATAAATTCTAGAAAGAAAAAAGGAGATGATGGATGAAGGCAGAGCAAAATCATCATCAAGTGGAATTACAATCACTACCCATACCATCATGGAATTGGTACAATATCATTGTGTACATTGTAACTAGTCTCTATAGAACATCCAAAAGAAATAATGTGATATGGGTTATAGTGGACCTTCTCACAATGACTGACCATTATATCTATATTCAAGAAATTTCCCTCTTAATTAACTTTCCAGGATATACAAGAAGGAAGTGGTACGGTTTCATAGAGTCCCAATTTTTATCATATCTGATCGTGATCTAAGGTTCACATAAAAATTCAAGATAATTATTCAACAAGGTCTGTGTGCCAAATTGAATTTCATTACGTCCTATCACCACCAAAATTATGGCCAATATGAAAGGCCTATTCAAACACTCATGTCCATGCTGAGATAAAACTTAATGGAATTTAAAGGTGTATAGGATCAACATTTCCCATTATTTGAGTTCTCTTACAAAAATAGTTTCCACGTGAGCATTCAATTGGAACACTAAAATGCTCTATATGTGAAGTGATGTAGAAACCCTACTTGTTGGCATGATGATGGGGAGGGAAAGATTCTTGGGCTTGATCTTGTACAAGATATGAAAGAAAAGGTTCATTCCATCTAGCAACACATTAAGGCTGCTCAGAGTCAGTCATAGAACTATGCCGACAACCGTCGAAGGGACATGGAGTTTGATGTTGGTGACAAATTCTTCTAAAAATTTCCCTGTGGAAGAAATTCATTAGGTTTTTTAGGAAAGGCATGCTCAGAACTAGGTAAATTGGCCCATATAAAATCTATGATCACATAAGAGTAGTGGAATGTCGGCTTTCACTTCCTCCAAATTTGGCACAAGTTCATCATCTCTACCACATATCCTTATTGATGAAGTATATACCTGACCCTTCACATGTACTAAATCCATAGGTGGTACAAGTAGAACATGACATAACTTATGAGGAGCATCCGAAGGAGATCTTGGATCATAGAGACAAGTATCTACGCAAGAAGAATACCCACCATGTTGTGGTGTTGTGGAGGAACCAAAAGTGTGAAGAAGCCATGTGGGAACCAGATGAGTCAATGAGGTTGAAGTACCCTGATAATTTAACTTCTAAGTTTATGAGTTGAAATTTCATGGAAGAAATTTATTAAGGGGGTAGAATGTCATAGCCTGAACTTTTGAATAATATTTGATTCCTAAATGTTTGTGTTATTTAATTTTGTACTCAATAAAACTATATAAATTGATTTTTGAAGTGAAATAATTAAAATGAGATAATTTCGTTTTGAATGTTATATGAATGTTGTAAACTATAAATTTAACGTTATGATTATTGTTTATAAATATAAATGATCATGGTTAAATAATAAAAAAAGAAGAGTTGATGGCCTCCTCTAGTAGACTCAGGCCATACGAATCTGATCTATTATAGCATGGAAAGGTGGTAGCATCACCAGTATTTTCTCTAGACCAGTCCCAATCCGATCTACAACATATTACGCTTGAAATTAATCGGATTCGGGAGAAGTTCAAGATAATATAAATCACCACTCGGGGCAATGTGTTTTGATTCACCTCAAGATTCAATCACCAATGCACACCTTACTCTTAGGTCCTATGCAAGTATTCTGAAGGTAAATGTAATGCCCTATGTAACATTTTGTAATAATTTTGTATAAACAAAATGTGTATTTCTTATTATAGTATGTTTTTTTATTTAAAATGTTAAAATAAATATAGGAAGAATTTTTAGAAGTTACGTATTATTAATGAAGATAAAAAAATAGTGTTGTACAATATTTTTTACATTAAATAAATAATAATGTGAAATAATTCTCAAAAAATGGACATATACTGTTGTGATCAGTTAGAAATTTAGAGTCTGATAGGACAAATATAATTTTTTATGAATAGTAACATACCCTTATGAATAGTAGCATACCTTTTTGAATAGTATTGAATGGTAATTAATGGTAAAAAAACTAAAATTTATAATTTCCGCCCATAAATGTATAAATTCAATATAAAAATCTTATAAGTGAAAAAATACGATCATTGTGTAAGTATTGGTATTTTTTTATGTTATTAATATTTTTATTATAATTTTTGGATTAATTTAATAATTTTAAATTGAAATTTATTTTTATAAAATGTAATATAAATTTTTACATTATTTTATTATGGTTGTAAGATAATTTTATGGTACCTTAGTTAATTTCTTATGGTGTTATAAAATGACTTAGATTTTTAAAGTTGTTTTTTTGGAATATATTCTGATTTTATTTAAAAAATAAATTAAAAATATTTAAAATATTATAATCATAAATTGGATTTCATATTTTAAATTATAACACCATTATTATGTTAGGTTGAATTTATGATATGTTTATAAAATTTTATGTTTCTCACTGAATAGTAAAAATATAGTTTTGAGTTTCGGTGTGTTTAATGATATCATCAATGATGTAATCAAGATGTAATAATTCTGGTCGACTCTTGAAAAATAAAATATATTAATAGGTTTTACATGTTTCCAATACCTAGTTCAAATACCATTGTAATGACCATGGTTTTGCAAATACCACTAATGAGGTGTCCCTTGGAAATTAATACAATATTCCATAACATTTTCTATAAAAACCAACTCATTCATTCATTCCTTTCATTAAAAATTACTTATCAATGAAGATCTGGTATTTTTTACTACCATATAGTCCTCCCAATGTTCCCTCAATTTTCCAAGGTCCAAGATATCTCACTTTTGAAGTTACTCTTCATGGTAAAGTAACCTTTCACCCTCCTCTTTTTTTCAAGACTTATATTATGTTATGTATTTTATTTTCCATTTTATTATGTTGGTTTAAGTTATTATGCATCCTTATTTCAGTCCATTTTATGTCCAAATTATGTGAGACACTTTATTCTCTCATAAACTCATTTTTTGAATTTTTAATTGATCTTGTTATGCTGCCAAATTTTCGTAAGGTAATTCTCCACTTCTCTTTTCATTTCAAGTTATCTTTTATGTGGTATAACTTTAATGCTTCCGTAAAATTTTCTTATTTCAATTAAATTATATCCCTATAATTTATTATGAGTCATTTATTGATAGGATACCCTTGTTCTCCCTATTTTCAATGTTTTCTAAAACAATGTTGTATAGTCTTTATGCTGTAGATTTTTAGTCTCAAAATCTCTCTATTTTTCTCAAGAAAATCCTTTATATTATTTATGAGAATACACAAAACTATTTCATTTATAGGTTTATTAATAAAGATATAAAAATGATATATTTTATTATATAATTTACATACATAAATGCCACATTTTCTTTCTTTGGGTTATAAATGACTTAATGGCCTTGTTTTTAAGCACTATTTAAAATGACATGATTCTGATATAAAACCAATTTATTTTATTTATATTGAGTTATTTATGAAATGGTTGATTATGATCTATGAAGATCACATAAATATAAATAAATATTAATGGTGATCCCAGATAGTTCTCCAATTCATTGGGTAATGAAATTAATCTCTAGAGATAACAAGTTTTATGATACCTTGGTGAATAACCTTGGTAATTTTGTATGACACCCTCGTGATAGACCTGGTGATGTGCTTATGAATGACTAAATTCAATTTTGTGTCCATATTTTATTGTTATTATTTATGTCATTATTGGTATGTTATACCTATTTATCATTCATTTATAATATTCCTCGTGTTCTTATTGATATCACTCAGGTTCACATGTAAACTATTTCACCTGTTTTCCATACTGGGCCTTCTATTCACCCTTTCCATTGATGTATGCGTCTAGGTTATCAGATGAAGTTGTACATAGGATGAAAATTTCAAGAATATTTTCAAGGGGAATAAAATAATGTTTTATGTTTTAATGTATTATGTACCCTTTTTCTAAGACACTAACCTTTAAATATCATCTCTTTGTAATGTAATGAAAAGTTATTAAATAAGAAGGTGGTATTCCATAGAACCTAAAGATTATCTTGTGATGGGCATGGTAGTTATTCATTCATGAATAGTTAATGTACTATTTGATTGTAGTTCAACACATTCTTTCATATCTTTTAAATTTATTGTATGTCTTCAAAGGAAACAAAAAAATATAGAGGATGAGTTATCTGTGAGAACAATGAATAGGGAAACTATTTTATCTAAAGTATACAACTCTTCCTTTGTAATTTTTTTTGAACTAAACCACCTTAAAAATATCATCCTACTTCCTTTATTGTATATTTATGATTTATGGTGAATGGATTGGATAACATTATACAAATCCAACATCATCATTCAAATGAGGGTGCTCACTCTTCACATCACAATATATCCTTCAATTTTATACATGTGTAAGGAAGAGGACTAATCTCATTTAGAATCATCAACTCAATTGTGGATATTATTGCCTTATTAGTAAGCATTTCTTTCTAAAAATATTGAAAAAATGTAGAGTAACATGCATAATGACTTTCCCATTATAAGGAACAACAATAAAGAATTGCTTTGTCTTCCTCCTAATTGAGAGTTTCAGATCTCTAATGAACATATACCTATATCTCAACCCATATCAATGACTCCTTATAATATGTAAACCATTATGTTGTAATAATTTAAGAGGAAGTTACAAGATAATATGGATAGGGGGTTCGTAAATCTCTGTACTTTACCATGAGGAGTGGTAGTCCTCTTAATCAAGAAGAGTGATGGATCAATGAGCCTTGCATTGAATATCATGATCTAAAAAAGACATGATTGAGAACAAGTACCCCTATCATGGATTGATGAATTCTTTGAGAATCATCATGGGGCCAATAATTTCTATAATGTGCACCTTTGGTCGAGATATCAACAATTGAAGGTGACGAAGTATGATATTCCAAAAAACATACTTTCAATGAAGTATGGACAATATGAGTTCATAGTGATCCCTTTCAGACTTGTTAATACTACAAAAATTTTTATAGGATTAATGAATAGATTATTTTGATATTACCTTGAAAAAATTTTGGTATCCTTTACAGATGATATTCTTATATACACTAAGAAAATAGATGAGCATGAGGGGAATTTAAATATTGTGCTAAAGAAATTACAAAGGGAGAATGTATATGAAGAGTATAGTAATTGTGACTTCTGGATAAATAAATTATCATTATAGGGAATTTAATCACCAAAAAAGAAATATCTATGAACCCTTTTAAGATAATGGAATTTTTTGAGTGTCCTAGACCAACATCTATAAAAGAGATTCGTAGATTCTATGGTTTAGTAGGGTATTAAAGATGATTTTTGAGGGACTTATCATGATTATCAAACCACTAACCAAGATGACTCAAATGGTTGTAATGTATTATTGGACCTGTAAATGTAAGGATTTCTTCAAATAATTAAAAATGTGGCTTATCACTACACTAGTAATTAGACTATCAACAAGTGTATAAATAGTCATGGTATACAATTATACATCAATAAAGGGATTAGTCTTTGAAAGGCTGAAAATGATTATGTGATATTTTGGACTAAAAGAATATAAATTTTCTTGGGAAAAACTATGCTATGAATGATCTAGACTTCCAACTATGATCTTCACATAGAAAATATGGATGCATATTTTCAATGGGGAGAAGTGAGAGATATATACAGATCCCATGAAAATCAAATATATTCTCACATAAAATGAGATTCATATGAACCAATGTATACAAATAGAGATCATCATTGACTAAAAATTCTCAATCATCTAACATCATAGTATCGTAAAATAATTTGACGATTCTCTTAGTAGAATGGATCCTAAAACTTTATTGTTGATGAGAATAAGGAAGGATCCAATATTCATAGAATTATAAAACATATACATGGGAAACATAAGGGAAAGAACAAAAACATCCCTTTCTTAAATGACTTCTCAACCATCTCCTATGGTGATGAAAAAGGATTCTAAAAAAACATATTTGGAAATTTAGAAGAACGTGGAATTTATCAGTAATAGGAAATCATAATTGTTCAATATTTAGGTGGAAGGAGTCATAATATTTTGGTCATGACTATATGAACCATCAAACCTTGTGGTAAAGTGGTATATTTTGAAATAATCTGATATCTTGAACTTATCCATCCACACAGGTTGAACTATGATTTAATGAGATCTATGAGAGAACTATTAGGGTCATAGTATGAAGAAGTAGATCACTGAATATTCATAAAAGTGAATGGTATGCTAGTTATTAGTATTTTAAAGGAAAAAATCTATGGGGGTGATGCCACTATCACAAATACTTATATAAAGATGGGAAAACATAACCATGGTCCATTTCACAATACCTCTAATTAAATCTAGACGAAATAACATTATATGAGTTTTTTTGCATATTATTACAGGGAAAAGAAACATTTTTACAATCCTAGAGGACTTATGAGTGTATCAACTTGCACTAATATACAATAGAGAAGCAGAAAGGCTATGTGGAGTACCAATATCGATTGTATCTTATAGAGATCTGAGGTTTACCTCCATGTTCTGGAAAAGTCTCCAACATTATCTAAAAACATAGTTTAACATTAGTATGGCTTATCACCTTCAAAATAAATGCCTATATAAGTAGAATATTTAGATAATAGGAGACCTATACATAAAACTTCTCAATAGACATTGACAAAGAATGGGTCTGGGATCTTTCACTAGTCGAGTTCTCTTAAAATAAAAGTATCCACTTGTGAATCTAAATGGCTCCATATGAAGTCATTTGTGGGAATAGATGTAGAAGACCAAAATTATAGTATTAAATTGGTAAGAATAAGCTAATGGGAATAGAAATAGTTTATGAAATTATAGAAAAGGTGAAGGCCACTCAACAACACATCATATCATCTCAAAGTCTATAGAAAAGTTATGCAGAAAATCAGCACTGAGGATTAGTGTTTATGGTTAGAGATAAGGTATTCCAATGTATATCTTAATGAATATGAGTCATTATATATTGTATGAAGGGAATGATATGTTCCAGGAACATCAGTAAATTTGATAATCTCGATCTCATCGAATCAATGGAATATTAACTAACACTTTCTCCCATCATGTCTAAAATACATGATATATTCCATATTTACCTCTTAATGAAGTGCATACTAGATACCTCCCATGTACTCAATTAAATGGTTGTACAACTATAAAATAATATTTATTAAAAGGAAAATCTAGTTAATTTCATGTACCATAAAGATAATGTTCGACACAACAACACCTCTCACTTAGTTAAAGTACTACGTAGGAACTAGAAATAAGAAGAGGTGACATGTGAACTAGATAATGAAATGAAGAAGAATTTTCTTAATCAGTTTTCTTCTTAATTTGTAAATCCAAATTTATAGGTAGAAATTTCATAAAGGGGATAATGTAACAACCCATAATTTTATGAAATATTTTGATTTCTTCAGTAGCTTCTATTACATGTAGAAATGAGTTTAAATGAACAACGATATAACATTAAAATTTAATTATTTTAACATGAGAATTATAACCTAGGAATTTAATTTGTGTCTAGTTTTACAAATAACGATTTTATGAAATAAATTTTTTACTTGTAAATAAAAAATTAATTTTTTAGTAATGTAATTTTATTCTTGAATAATATATATTATTAAAAAATTTATTTATTTCTAAGAGAAGACAAATAGAATTAATTTTAAAACATTAATAAATTTTATTAGTCAAAATAAATTTTATTTTTTTATTCATTTTGTCAAAATTTTCTTAGGAGGAACATTTGAGATTTTTCTTAAACCATTTAAATTTTAATTAATAGTGAAAACGGTTTTTATTTCAATTCATTTACTAATAAAAATTATATTTTGGATTAGTCTTAAATTTTATATAGTTAAATTTTATGATATAAAATCTATTTTTTTGGATTTTAGTTAAATTTTATACATTTATTTAGTATAAAACCATTTTATACTCAAAAGGTAATTTTCAGAAAAATTGTTCTTCATTGAATTTTTCATGATTAATATTAAATTAATGTCTACTTATTCATTATTGTGAATATTTAAAAATTTATACATATTTTTAATTAGGAGGCCTATTTTTATTAAAAATATTCATTGTCTTATCAGTCAATAAGAATAGTAACCTTAGTAATTTTTTCTATTATAAAGGGTAAATCATTAAATTAAGAGTAAAAAATAATACAATAAGTACAATAAAGTTCCCTAATACTTGACCAAATTTTGTTGGATGGATAATTTTTTACTATAATCATACAAGGGTATAATTTATGACCTTTACAGGTCACATGGATATAATTATGACATTTATAGTATTTTATTTGAAGAAAATGAAAACATGTCACACTTATATTTTTAATAAATATAATATTTTTAATGTGGTGTTATCTTAATGATATGATTAACAATAAATTTCATTTTTAATTATAAAATATTTAAATTCATAGTGGGAATTTTTTTTTATTAATAGAAAATATCTTAAATTCTTACACAATGATGATGCTGTAATTATTTAATTAATAAAAATATCATATAAATGAGATTAAAAATATTAAAATAAAAATTACTTTTGATATTAACGGTGATATGTGATTTCTAAAGAAAAAAATATCTTTTTAGGAGATAATATAATATTTGTTTCTAATTTTCTTATTATTATGATGTTTTTAAATTCAAAATATTGGATAGTATCAAAATTCAAAATAATGAAATATTATAGTATTAATAATTTATTAAATTATTTAAACATCAAAAAAATTATAAATATAGTAAAATGGGATAACATAGTGTATAAATTGTTATCCCATGTAAATTTATGAGCAATTTGAAATCATTTTTCTTTAGAATTTTTTTATTAAATTTTAATATTTTGAGATATTTTCAAAGTTACCCTCCCATCAATTATAACAGAGAACCCCTTCCATCACTTTCTTTCACAACATTAATCCATGTAACTCAACCATTCTCTATCAATTTATCTTCTCAACATCATGATTTATATTCTTGTTACTTTAACCCTTCAAAAAAGACCAATTCCATTTTCCTTATGTGTTCCTTCAAGGAGGTCATACTCAAGAGCTATCTTTCTCAAACATCCTCTCTTAATTTGATTTTATCGTTTACCTACTGCGCATTTCCATTAAACATAAAAAATATAAAATCTAGTACCATGAATATATGATAATGATATATTTATAATTAAATATCCTATATCTACCAATTTTATCATATTCTCTTATTTAAATATAGAAACCATTTTCAAAATTATGGTGGTCAATTGTCTCTATGAATAATTATTTTATCATTTTACATTACTATCATCAAGGATTGTTATAAGAGTATTAGTCTGGTTAAATCAGATTTTAATAGTTTTTTTCAAATAATATTATAGTCTATAACTAATATATAGACATAATATTAAATAAAATGAAACTAGTTCATGATGGTCACAAAAACGCCAATATAAACTAAATAGTTAACATTACTGTATTATCAAATGAAACATCCTCAAACCAACAAAGAATGATATATGGGACCATTTAATTTTTTTCAAGTGCCTTAATACTATATAATTAATATAATATATTTATATTCCCATTTGAAATTAATTATCATAGATATTCAAAAGTTAACCAAACATGATAACGTGAAACAAACACTCCAAAAACAATTAAATTAAATTTTAAAACTCGTAGAAATGGCCATAAATGGACATTAAAAAAATATATATATATATTAAAAATGTTACTAACTATGGAATTAAGGAATCTAAATTTCTTTTACATGATATTAATTTTGATATCATAACTCATTAATACATAAGGTAAGGGATCTCTCCAATCCTCTATATTTACTTTGAGTTGTGTTTTATCTCTCTTTGACTCAATTTAACACTTAATTATCCTTATATAATTCTTTTAATTGATATGTATATATATGAAAAATATGTCTTTATCTCAACTAACATTTGTTTAATGGGTAATTACATGTCTTAAAAAGATTTCTTCTCAATTATTATCATTATGATAACCTAATTAATGGGAACTTCTCGATGTCTTTACCATTTTCAAGTACAATACATAAACGTATTAAAACAAAAAATATTTTTACAAATTCATTCAATTTTTATTGAGATATAACTTTACTACATTTCTAGTTTTATGGAAATAATTATAACCTTATCCCGGTTAAAGTATCTTTATTATTTTCCCTAAAACTAGGCTAAAGTGGCATAATTCTATTGTCAAACAGAAAATCTATTTCATGATTCCAATTTATTTGGACATAATTATTCATAATCTATTCAAAATAAATATTTTATGCATGAAAATGAGTTATTTAAATCCATTGTTTCATGGATACTATTATTATATTCCTATTGGTTATGTTGTATGACACGATTACAATACACTTTTCATTCCATGGGTAACCCTTATGTTCATTCTGTATGTTTGATTCTTTATATGTCACACATATGAATGATCATGTTATTCTGGGTAATGATTTAATCTCATAAGACGTTATGTATGGGATTAGGTAGTAAACATAATCCATTATGTGACACTTCCCACCATTTGGTATAGTCTTGGAAGATTTCCCAGACTCATGTTTCTATCATGTTATATGATTATTCGACATTCCTATGTTTCCAACATCTTATGATTCCATGTTCAATGCATTATGATTCCATATGTTAATTCATTATCCATAACTTTTATGTTATCATGTTATTTTTTATAAATCATGTGGTATGATTTGATATCATGGTTATTCCCTTACTTGTTTTTTTAGCTTATCCTTGTTGTCTATGTATTCAAGAGTTCATCCAATGTAGTTATAGGACCTTAAAGTGACATTAGATCTCATTTTAGAGATTAGTAAAAATATTCTTTATTATAGATTTATATTTTCTTATTTTGTACCTACTATTAAAAAGATACTAGAATTTTAGATCATTGGTTTGTATTACATGAATAATTATTCTTAAAATCATGTAATAATATGTGTAAAAAGTTTGGATTAATATACCAGTGATGCTAAAATTATTATGTATAGCGATATTCTATGAGGATGAAATTCTTATATATAGAGCTTGGCCTTGAGTCCAATATTGAATTTCTTTTATATGGGGATATGCTTAAAAGATGAAATTATTATATAACAGGCACGACCTAGAGTTCCATGCTAAAATTATTATTATATACTAATATTATTGAAGGTATAAATTCTTATAAAGAGTTCTCTACCATGTTATGTGATTATTCCATTATTTGTGTTATATGATTGGCTTGGTTGTGCTTCATGATTAGATATATTCTGAAATAGTGTATAAGTAGTCATATTTTCAAATTGTATTAATTATAAAATTAATACACATATTATATCTTCATTGTATTCCATTATTATCAAAATATTTTTATTTTAACACATTGGTGTAGGCCAAATATGCTTCACTCACATCCTTTTCAGGACGTTGTATAGTACCCAAGAAGATTTCATGGATACAAGTTTTGAAAAATCAAAGAGACCTTGATATTGATTTTTTTATTACTAGATGAGTTATAGAATAGATACGATACTGATGTGGGATTCCGGAATTCAGTCATTGGAATTTATTTGATTCAACATGGTATTTTATTGAATTATATTCAGTATTACATTATTTAGATTCATTCAATTCCTTACATTGATTGTTATTGGATTTGTTAGTACCTTATTTCTGTTCTAATTATATGATATATTGATTTTACTATTTTTAGTACACTGATGATTGTTTATTTCACTATGTTACGATTATATACCAATGTGTATACTTTCCTCTCTATATACTCCACACACACATTACTAGCGGGCATCCTCTGGCATAAGGGGTGGCATGCTTCACACCCCATAACCAACCTGATTTGGCCATGTGAGAGAGTGTCTTCTCAATGTGGGAGGGTGGGAATTACAACATTATATCATCGATTTGGGCTTCATTATTATTTTCTATTATTTTACTCTTTTGGAATGGTATAAATGAGACAATTATGTATCAGTACTTTGTAACGAGCTTGTTCATGGGAATAACTAACCAACGTATAGAGAAAAATCTGTGTGCCAAGGGATGGGATTTTTGTTTATGATGTTATATTATTATAGTGGTTGTTATTTCACACAGTGGTTAGTCGCATGATGTGTGATGTTATTTTTTATTGGGATTTATACTCTTGGAATGGTATGGTTTGAGAAGAGTATGCATGAATCGTGATAAGAACATTTGGATATGTCTTGAAAAGAATTTTTCATGACAAAGACATAAATATTGCATGTGATATATATTTTTTTAAGAACTATTATATTAGACACATATTATATTGGATAAATGGGAAATAAAGGACAATTTTGTCAGGATGAAACTTTGGTTTGACATGTTTAGAGATATAATGATCTACTTCTTCTCTGTTGTGGTCTCTTAATAAGGTTGAACTAATTTTTTCCAGTGTTCTAAGGCATGTGTCTATCTTGTAGAGAAAATTCCACTTAATCATCTTCTAATTGAGAACCATGAGAGTGGGAATCACCATGCTTCTAATGAAGTAGAATTAATGATTATTTTAGACCCTAAGGATTATATGGATGTTCATATTTGTTATAGATTCCTATGGGTTATGTGTACCAAGAATGGGAGACTATTTGTACCATCCCTTCATTGTATAAGATGACGAGATAGTTTCATTAAGAGTGTCCCCCTAATTTTACAAGTGAGGGTGTCCACTAGGCAATTGAGTTTTTGATTGATTTAATCAATATGATCATCAAGAACCTTGAGACAACCTTAATATATGAGGGTGAGGATTTATGCATATATGATTCATAGACATGCCAATCATTGGTGTGATATTCAAGGGCAATCTGGGTAGTAAAAGTAGTTTTCATGGAAGAACATCAATGTGGAGTTCTTTATCCACTTCTATCCAGAGATACTGAGGGATGAGAAGGCTCGTGATTTTATTATTTGAATATAGGTGGTAATTTTAGTGATGGACTTTTTTGGACGTTCCATCGCCCTATAATACTATGTGCAATATTTATCTTATGATGAGATCTAATGGGTGATATTTTTTAGGAAGGGATTCCTTATGAGATCAGGTAATAGGAGAACTTTTTCCTTTTTTTATATTTTCATATTTTATGATTAGGAACTCATCATAGAAGAGAATCTAAGAGATTCCTTGATGAATGGCTAGCTATTTCATCTAGGTGAAGTAGTATCTCTTTTTCAGGTTGAATGAATCATGGTTATGAATGTTATCTGTAAAGAAATAGCGGTTATAACAATAAGGGAAGTGGGATTCCATATTAGGACCATATTCTGTTAGAGTGTTATTAGTGTGGCATGTTAGGCCACAAGTGACCTGAGTGTCTATACCCCAAATTGGTGTGTCATGTTAGTGGTCAACTGGGTCATCTTTAAATGTTTCGCAGAACATCTCACATAAGAGTAGTGTAAGGTTATTAGGATACGTACTAGAGTCTGGGAAAGACTCATCTACCCCTCAAAGTTATGTTGATGGAGTTATATAATATATTTATCTCAAGTTAGGGTTTCTTACTCCCAGTTTTGGTGGGGCTGTTCCATACAGAGGGAACGTCTTAGAGGATTTATATTGGACACCAGGGTGGAGGGGATAGTCAATAGTATGTTATAAAGGCAACTCTAGAAAGTGTAGATATAGGATATTCTTCCATCAGATGTATGATTTTTGTATTATCTATCATTTCTTAAATTTTTTTATATACGAGAATCACAATTATTTATATCAACTATTTTCAAAAATGTGTTGGGATTGTTTATGGAAATTCGGGATGTTTTCATAATCATTGAAACACTGTTTGGAGTGTAGTCAAATAATATCAAATGCTTCAAGGCATCCCCCCAAGAAATTGATGGATATTATTTATTTTTTGACCGGTTAGTGTGGGAAATAGTATAATAATTTTTATCCTTTGAATGAATTGTATACATCTATTCTAGGCTCATCTCGACTTTTACCAAAGTAGATTTACCTTTCTATCTCTATATGTATGTCATTTTATCCACCATAGTGGGTTGGATCTTCAGAATGGTTGTGAAAGACCCATTAACTTTAGATTGGATAGTCTCATGGATCACATAGTAGTATTTTCTCTATATGATGGTCATCTTTTGAATGATAGTTTTTCTAAAGTGGTAAACCATTCTCATGAAATATTTACTGATGAGTTCAATGAATTACTTCCCAAACAAGAGACCGATTTCACACTCAAGTTAATGATAGGGGTAGACCCAATTTCTATCCCTCCTTATATAATTGAACCAAAAATGAATTGGGAATTGATAGACTTGTTGAATGATATAAAATATAACGTTTTAATAGGCCTAGTGCATCTACCTAGGTTTGTAAATTTCTTTTATTCAAGAATATTGATGGGATATTACACTTATGTGTGGATTATCAAAGGTTGATCTAGATGACGGTCAGGAACAGGTATCCACAACCATGCATCAACGATCTCTTCAATCAACTATGTGGTTATAAGGTCTTCTCCCTGATGGATTTAATATTAATATAACACTTGTTGAAAATGATACAATAAAATGTACCTCAGACTATTTTTAAAACATGGTATATCATATTTGTTTTCACAGAAATTCCTTTACGTTAGAAAAATGCACCAGGGATATTCATGGATTTGATGAATCAGATCATTAATCATTTTATGGTTCATCTTTCGGTGTTTGGTGCCAAAAACATCTTCAAGTACTCTTAAATAGTAGAAGATCATTCTAGATATATTGACATTGTCTTGAGTACCATGAAATAGAATTGGGTATTAGCCAAGGAAACCACATTCATTTGCTATATTGATATTATGAACCTATTTTACTCATTTCATCTAGAAGGCTAGAGTTTCAATTGATCCATAAAATGTTTACACTATAGTATCATCGAATTGGAATATGAATGTATTTTATATTTGGATCATTTAGATATTATCAAGTTATTATCGACACATAATCCAGGACAACTCCCATCTGGAAGCACGGATGTCTAGGGTAACCATGAAAGATGTGATGTTTGTTTGGTCACAAGATTAAGTAGAAGATTTTCAGAATTTGAAATGTATTATTACCTCAGAAACTATCCTCAATTTACATGTTATAGTTAAATTATATATTCTGTACTATGAAATGTCTGAAGTTGGACTTAGAGAAGTTCTGATATAGGATAATAAAGTGGTTTCCTATAGAACTAGATAGATGAGAATGTATGGCACGAATTATTCTACCCATGTTCTGTAATAAGCTTCAAGGGTAAATTTTCTGACATGCTGCTAACACTATATTATGGGTGAGATATTTTTATTGTACATGAACCAAAAGTCCCTCAAGAACATATTTTCATAATAAGTCATAAACCTATAAAAGAGGAGGTGGAATGATTATAAATATTCATTAATCATCATGTTTACTTGTACACCAGTTAAATTAATTGTAATTTTTTATTCCAAGTTATTTATGACGTGGAAAGTGTTAGTGTGTCGGCCTTGTTATTAGTGGGGGACAACAGAACACTTTACAAACATGAATCTAGTTATTGAGGAGTCTCAGGGATGAAAAGATCTGATATCGAAAACTATAATAACATTTATTCTTTATAATATCAAGAAATTTCATTCATTTGAATTTGAAGACTTTGTTTTATGAGAGAATTTATAAGGAGGGGAGTCATGATTTGGATGTTATCTTGGAAGGAGAAGTTATCTTATTTTATGGGGATGAGTATCAATTCTTACGGGCATGTATGAGGACCTAAAAATATATTTTCATAATTATAGATGGGATTTAAATCCTAGTCTTACAGATATTTATAAAGATCTTTGGTATTCTGTAATAAATAAGGAGGAAGTAGAATTAATAATGACATGTTTAACCAATCCGTAGGTGAAAGAAATACAACAGAGGCCAGTTAAGATATTTCAACCTTTACACATTCCTTAGTGGAAATGGGATGAAGTGACTATGGATTTTTCTGTTAGGATAACCTTGAACACCCCATAAGAATGATTAAATAATGGGTTATTTTAGATTAATTGATGACGGTCTCCAACTTCTTACTGATCATGGAGATCATCGCATTCAATGATCAAGGTTTTCTCAACATGTTTGAAATAGTTTGATTTTCATGGTATTCCAGGGATTCTCATTTCTGATAGAGGCCATCATTTCAATTCACATTTCTATAAGGGTCTTCAAAAGAATCTCGAACCATAGGTCCGTCTGTGAATATCCTATCACCCAAATAATAACGATCAATTTGAGCAAACTATTCAGATATTGTAGGATATGTAATGCGCCAATGTTTTATATTTTAGTGACTTAGTGGAAAAACATATTGAACTCATGGAGTTCCCTTATGATAATTTGTTATAGGATTTAATTTATATGGAATATTTTGAGTCCTTTATGGAAGGTCATTTCATTCACCTCATTGTTTGTTGAAGGGATGTTATTTAGTGCTTGTTGGACCTAGTATCATACATGAAACATCAGAGTAGGTTTATTTGATCATGATGGAGTTGGTAACCATGAAATGTAAGAATAAATATTATGATGAACATTAGATTCAATGTATGGATTTCGAGGATGGTCACCATGTTTTTTTCAGGTGCCTTCAAGGTTGGGGAAACATTGTATCTAGAAACAAGGAATGTTATCACCTATATTTGTTCGGATGGTTGGGATAGTTGAAGGTTTTTTTCTTTTTGGGTATCTATTTTCCCTTCCATAACTCTATAGTTTCATGGACATCATGTTTTATATGTCGTAGATTTGAGAATACCTTCTTAACCCATCTCATGTGGTAGAAATTGCAGACATCATGTTTAGTGTAGAAATTTTCTTTGATGAGTATCCAATATATATTGTAGACTGTTGTGAGATTTATCTTTGGGTTAGGTCTATACCTCTAGTTCAAGTTCAGTGGAAACATGTTTATGTTCAGAAGGAGGCCTGGGAGTTGAAATATAATATGTTACAAAAGTTGAAAGGGTTTTTTACCATCACCCAACAATTACTCTTGGATCTGCATGGGAATGAGTTTCTATATGATCACGAGGTCTAATGATCCCATACTTTTCCATCTATATCCTTCTTTTGTATTTCATTAAACATATTTCATTAAGTTTTCTTTTTTTACTTTGAACCTTAGATGTAGAGTCTCATTCAGATAAAGAGAGAACCTTAGTATAGATTTATGTATTTTTAATTAATGTAGTCTTGGTTGAAATGTGCTAAATGTAATTTTGAGGGGTTTCACTGAGTTATGAAGGCTTTGGAGGTGGTTCATGTGATTTTGAGTATCCTAGTTTTAAATATATTTTTTGGTCATAAACACGTAGTGTAAATGCATTACATTACAAGTAGTTACTTCCATGAAGAATCTAAGAGAATAATTAAAGTCATTAATTAGTTAATGGTGAGAATTTGATACAAATAATGAATCCAAATTAAAATAAATGTAATATTCATCCTGATTTAAATTCACCTAAGGAGACATGTATTTAGGTTTAACCCTAAAATAAAAAATACCCAATATCAAAGGGGATTACATTCCATGTCTATCTCAGACTCACAAACTTATATATTGTGAGTCTCGTATATTTTTTCATTAATATGTGTCCATCTCTCCTCTCTCAGTCCCTAAGTGAATTACAAGTGATTTTGGAGAACCATCATCTTTTCAATACATCCTGATTACGTATCGTATCCCCAAAGAGATTTTTTATTAGGTCTTCCATCCCCTCAATTATTCTCTAATAGTTCTGGTGTAAATATCTTTATTGTGAGTATTTTTTTGGGTGTTCACTTGGAACTTTTTTTATCAATGTATATTCTTGGGATATTCTATATCATAGGTCTTGATTTCGTTACCTATTGGAAGTGTTTTTTGATATTTTCATTAAGATTGGAGGAGTAAAATTAACCTTATATTTTGTTAATAATTAAGTATGCTGAATATTTTGATTAAATGATAAAACATACACATTTATTAATTGAATATTGAATGATGATAAATCATGGAATAGATTGTTCCTTGGATCCATTTGGATTCAATGGTGTTGCGACCTGGCTTATGCCTACATGTTGGGTGATCAGACCATGGATAAAAAATTAATTGGGTAATGGTTTAATTTTGGTAAGAATTTACTGACATTTTAGTTGATCTCTGGATATAGAATCACTTTTTTTATAGCTTACAACCTATTTATAATTGATATATAAATGTTAGTATCATCGAAATAAAAATAGAAATTTTTTTAATTATTCATGAGGATTATGATATGATCTTTACATATCCCTTGTATTATGATTTTTGGTTTGGATCACGTTTTAAATCTTATATATCAGGCATAACCGAGTATGATGATGTAGTTCTTATATAGTTGGCTTAGCATACATTGATGCTAAAATGATTCTATATAGGGTTAGGCCCAGTGATATTAAGGTTCTTATATATTGGGATATACCTGGGGGCTGACATGAATATATAGATGTGTTTTCCTACTCTTCCCTGTTGAAAAGATTATATGTGGGGATTTCCTCATTGGCTTAAATACTTATATACCACTGTGGCCTGTAGTTCTATGATGAAATTATTATATATAGGGATATTCCTGGAGGATGAAATGATTATTCAAAGGGATCTACCAAGTTATGTGATTTTTCTATGATTTAGGGATTATGGTATTTGTTGATGAGTTATATTCTCAGATATATTACAACATGGTGCTGAAGCAGGTTGATTTTTATATTTTATTAATTCATTAAATAATACACCTCGCATCACTTTTTTTTCTGAATTTATTATGAGACTAGGTATATATAGATATGATGTTGTCAACCTACTATGTTTTAATAACACTCTATTTAGGTGGTCATTTGGAACCTATAAAGATTTCATGGATACATTTTTGGAAAACGGAAAGTGACCTTGATATAGATTGTTTTCTTAGATGATGGGTAGGAGCATAGAGATGGGACCGATTGGGGAATCCGGAATGGGTCTTTTGAGTATTATTTTACTCAACATGTTCTTTTATTATATTACAATTATTTTAACAATATTTAAACTTCAACATGTCATTATATTGATTATTATTTGATTTATTGGATCCTAATTTCCTTTTTGGTGGTATGAATTATTATTTCTACAATTCTCATTTCTATATTTATTATTTACTTACATTGTGTTATAATTCTATACCCTAGGGTATAGTCCATTAGCTAAATACTCCACTCCCCCACAACGTCAAGGTGGCCTCTAGAGTAATTCTAGGAGTCCTTGGGGTCCCGTAACTAATAAAATTTGTCCACATGAGAGAATTATAGGCCATGAACAACAAAAAGTGGGATTAACTCATAAATGAAAAGAAGGATCGCTAATTAAATGTCTCCACCTATAATTATCCCAATAATGATAGATCATAAAAAGTGGTATTAGAGTAGGTTCCCTCTAATGATCCATGGAGAATAGAGAATCTCATTTTTCAAAATACATGATAATTTTCTATCATTGATGGCACAGTTTACCATAGTTAGAGTAATAGAATATTGTGTTACCTCTTTTTTTTCGACATTGAGGTACAAAATGCTTCTATAGTTGCTTTCTGACCAGTTGTGATTTTTTTTATATTACCCATGTGGATAAAATAAATATATAGATAGATTTAAATGTAAAAAAAATTTATTTTGATGTCTTTGTTTGAGAAGGAACTCACCAAGGTGATAAGACATTCATCTAAAAAGTGGAAATTTGAAAAATTGAGGAGAAGCAATGATAGAAATGTCAAAGTGAATGAATCCAAAATATAAATAGGGATGAGTATGTTTAGGGAATTAACATGGATGAAAACAAATATGTTGGTAGCTATTTGACTCATGTGAGTGAAATATTTGACAATATTCATAGATCAAGAGTGAAACTAGAGGACTTTACTATTTTGATAAATCTTATAAGGAACACTCCTAATTAGTTTTATCTCAATATATCATATTTCGAAGATCAAGAATAACTATTACTGGATGAGCTACACACTATTCTTATAGTATATGAATTGAGAAAGTCACTGAAATTCAATAAGAAATAGAAATGTAAATTTCCATCGAATCCATGAGAAATTATAAGAGTATGGAAGTTGAAGAAACAAATATTTCATAAGATGATTAAGATCTCAATAAAATTTTTACTATCTTTTAAAAGAAATTATTGAATTTTAAATGTATATGAAATTAAAGTAAAATTCATAGATTCTTTAATTACAATGATATTTATTATATCAAAATGTTTACCAAAAATAATATTGTTGAAGAATCATAATTAGTATTGGAAGAAGAAATCCCTAAACGAAAGAAAATCTTTATAAAGAAGAATAATTAAAGGTACATTGGAATATTTTCTTGACTAGATTTAACAATTAAATAAGGATAAGAAGAATCTAGATATTGAGAACAAGATGATGGCTACTCAAATGAGTGAGTTTGGTAAAAATGTAAAAGGCCTTATTTGAGGTGAAAAATATAACATGATCAAAATGGATTCATTCTAAGTTGAATAAATTATGGAAAAAAAGTTATAGATGAGTGGGAAAGATAATATGATATGTGATATTAAGGATAAATTGAGTACTACTAAAGATGAACTATTCGAGACACAATATATCTATGTTGTAGGTTAAACTAAAATGAATAAGGCTATATAATATTTTAGAAAATGAAATTTGAATAGAAGAGAATCTTCTTATGATATAGAAATTATATGATAAAGGGAAAAAAGTAACACCACACTTATTTATCCAAATAAATAGGTTACTCATTTCTAATAGTGTTGGTGTTCGGAGTGAATCAATAAAGAGTGAGGGGAAAACCACCACACAAGAGAAAGAAAAAATGTGGGTAGAAAATCACAACCACCAATGAAAAATAATGCCCAAGGGGTAATGTATCAACAGTAGTTTGTAAAATTCTAGAATCAGTTAAGGAAATATTAATAAATTAATTTTTGTATAAAATAACATGAGAATGTTTTTTAGAATAAATTTAAAAGAGATTTATTGAAGAAGTGTGAATGGTTTAAGCTAGATGGGAATATTTTATAGACACATCAATCAAAAGAAAATGATAATATTATGATTTCTAAGGTGAATAAAGATGATTCACAAAAGAAATATGTTGATATTATAAGGAAATAATGTAACAGTTTGAGAAGAATCTCTCATCCAAAGGGTTTCCTTGAGACATAAATAGGTCCTTTATTGTTCCATAAATATTTTGTATATCATTTTCTAACTTGTAGAAAATTAATGGTTTTTATTTTTTCAATTATATATGGATATATATTTATATGAGATGAATAATGATTTTTTCTCCAAGATGAATATAATTAGAAAGAATCCCTTTAGGGGGAGATAATTCAAGGGGATGGATGTTAAATCTATAATTTCTGGACAACATGGGGTATTCTGAAAATAATGTATATGAATCAAAATTTCAATCAAATTTTAAAAATTATGTTCACAATATTTATGAAGGGGGATTGCTAGTGGATAAAATATGAGAGAAATAGGAAACCATATTTTATTCAAATGTTTTTTTATATTTCGTTAAAATGTGTATAAAATATTCATATTGAATATGTTTATTGTAGTCCCCTAATGATAATTATCAATTTTTCTTAATCATTTTATCAAATGGTAAGGAGTTTTTGATAGCATGGATAAACAAGATTATATATCACTAACTTAATATATCAGTATTTCATATGTAGAGTTATAGTGGATTAATTAATGGATATTTTCAAAGGACATGGGGATATCACCCCTTTTGTAGGTGAAAATAGGGAGGATAAGTTGTTTGTGAGAAGAAAACATGAGAAGATAATATATTTAAAATTTAAATTTGAATTTTCTATAAGTGGTTGTAGGTTAATTAAAAATTAATATGAGTATTTTCAACATAATCAAAATTGGGATAATCTTAGGTTTCTAAATAGAATATGCTAGATTTGTTGATTATAAGCCCAGAAGTCAAAAGAAGAAATATTATAGAAGAAATAGGAAGAAGATACCTTATAATAAGGCATGTTTTGTTGGTGTTTTCCAAAATTGGAAAGGAAACATTGTATATTTGGCCATAGAAAATATAGAAAACAAGTCCAGAGAAAAACACACACATAAAATATAGTGTGTTGAGGAGAAAATTATGAACATTGAAAACCATGATAAGGACCATATCATAAAAGTCCCCAGTGTTAGTCTCCAGGTTAAATGTGAATCCTATGGAAAAGAAAAACAGGCATAGTATAACTTGATGGAATCTATAGTCAGATATAAAAGCTGAAAGTTTCCACAATCAGTCGCATTTCCTAGATGTGGGAATGGAGATCGATATTTCTCCATGTTAGACATGGGGAAGGCCCAGATGAAAATAGTTGGGATCGTTGTATGATAGAGGAGTGACTATAAAAAATGGGAAATAAGAGCAGAATATTAAATAGTTTTTTTATGTTAAGGACAAAAAAATTATTATTCACCACACTATGGTGAAGGGTGTATCAATTGGTGAAATAATGAGTTGGGTGAAACATTATTGAATATGATTGAATATTTATTCAGTGTCTCAATAACTATAGACATAATTTTAAATGCATTAATAATGAATAATTTAAAAAAGGTTTCCAATGGATATTTAAGTGAAATAAATATTTATCTAACCCATGTTGCGAGGGGAAAATATTCAGTCAAGAACAATTTTTATCTTTAATGCTATCATAGATATCAGAGAGACATTATTAGGGAGTTATGGGCGGTTTTATTATCCCATAAAGATATTATCAGGTTAAAATCTAATTGGTAATTATTGTATTATATATTAGGGAATATCATCCAAAAGGTGGAGGATATTAGAGGTGAGAGACTATGTGTACACGTGAGAGACGTAATACCTTGAGTGAAACCCATATAACCCCATGATAAGAAGATAGATTATAAAATAAAAAACAATGAGAATATATATGTAATATTTTTCATGAAAAGGACTCAATGAGAGAAGAACACATGTAGTAGAGATGATGTGTTAATTCATCTACATGAATTGATTAATTTAATATTTTTCAAATTCTAAGAAATTTTTCCAGATCAATGATCTAACCATCAATAATGGTATTTGAATTTCTTGATTACATACATGAATATATTCATTGATCTATCTATTTGTGGGGGAAGCCCGTCATTTAGAGGTCAATTGATAACTAGATTTTATTTATACCTATTGGATAATATTTTACAAAGAGGTTTTATATTCTAGTAGATTATTGAAATGGTGTGTGGACACTACAGACTCAATTTTGTAAATAAATTTGTGAAGTAGTGTATGCATTCATGTTGGGTAATTAACGAACATGGAAAAGAGTAATCATGTATGTCAAAAATTATAAATATCTTGTAATATTTTTTCTCTTTTAATTCTCCACATGAGACAATATTGAAAGACATCGTTGAGTTGATCGAGAAACTTCACCAGTTCAAGAAAATGATTTTAAAAGGGATTAACAAATAAAATAAAAAGCGGATCACTAATTCAACCCCCCCTATAAGTGATCCAATCACATTAGATCCTAAAAAATATTATCATAGTAGGTTTCATATAATGATCTAATGATTCTGGATAAAAAAAAATCAGTGATTCTCTAAGAATATAATATCATAAATGAAACAAACTATAATAGTTGCAGGAATGAATTATTCCTGATCTCCTTTCTCTTGGAATTGAGGTATTTGATGATGCAATAGATGGTTTTCGACTTTTTTCTAACAATGAACATAATACAAATGTTGATAAAATAAATATTGGTATTGATAAAAAAGGTGAAAATTTATTTTTTTAGGCCTTTTTCAAAGAAGGTCTGCACCAAGGTGATGAGTCTTGTAACTATAAAGGATATGATAAATTAAGGAGAAGCTATGAAGAAAATGTCAAACTAAATTAATTAAAGTTAAAATTCGAAGGAGTATATTTTAGGAAATTAATAACAATAAATACAGATATATTTTATCTACTTCACATGATAATAGAAAATAGTTTTCAAAATTAAAGCATTTCATATGAAACTGAAGGAAACCACTGTTATTAATATTCATACGGGGAACTTTCCAAATTAATTTCATTAAAAGGTATCAAATTTAGAATATAGATAATATATTTCACTAGATGAGAGACATAAAATTATTATTATGTAAGGAATGAGGAAGTTACCAACTTTCATGAAGCCAGAAAATAAAAAATTTCCTTTGAGTCCAATAAATATTGATGAGTAAAGAATTTGATGAAATCTATTTTCTTGAAGATTTTCATGATCTCAATTAAATTATCTCTCCCTTATCAAGGCTATTATTGAATGGGTAATGGAAGAAAAAATATATATGAAATTATTTGATTAATTATTTGAAATAATATTAGACATATTGTGTGGTTTATATGGAATAATAAGGTTGGGGAATCTAAATCATAAGTAGAAGAAAAAATCCCTTGATGGAAAAAAATAAAAAGAAAAATAAATATTCTAGGACAAAAAAAAGAAAGTGTTTAAGAACTAATAATGATTAAAAATGCAGGGGAACAAAGTGAATATAATAATATTTTCTGGAAAACCTTTAAATAAAAGAAATAAATACATCATTTAGGAAAAGGAAAATTCCTATGTAATATAGGGGTTATGGAAGATTTCATAAACACTATTCTGGACAATTTTGGAATCATTCATGGAAATAAAAATTCTTAGGATATTGATTGTGTTTTGGATGGTATATAGATCAAGAATAATCATGAAGTTTAAACATTTATTTACCTTGCAAGAGATAATAATAAAGGGGGATTTTTTTAAAATATGTCTATGAAACTACAAAAAAATAATGTTTTATCATATAATAGGAAGATACTTTAAGAAGGGATCCTCAACTTTTAAGTTGAAGAACTAGGAATGGTGTAAGTATGATGAGAATGTTTTAAAGAAACATAAATCACAAAAAAATGAAGATATATTAATTCATAATGTGAGGCAATATGATGCTCATGGGAAATATATATATATTAAGGAAATAGTATCATATTTTAAGATAAATCTCCCAATCTAAGGGTTTCTTTAATGTCAGAAAAAGGTCCATATTTATTCTATTAACATTTTTTAAATAAATTTCAAACATGTGGAGAATTAATGTGGATTATTCATGATATTATTTGAGAATATAATAAAATATGATATGAACATGGAGTTCTTCTCCATGATTATGAGGAAAGGATTTCATCACTTAAGGGGGTCTCATTTGAGGGAAAAGTTTTTTAAATCAGTAATTTCTGGAAAACATAAATTAATATGTAAATAGATTATTAGAATCAAAATTTAACACCATTTTTTAATATTTTTTAAAAAATATTTATGAAGGGGCGGAGTTAGTCGATCAATGATGATAGTAGGGGGGAGATATATTTCATGAACACGAACTGTTCTGATAGATTGTTGAGTCGTTAATATTATATTCATGTCAACTTTTATTATAGAATCCACATAAAGAGATAAATAACATTTTTTGAGGGTTCCCTCAAATAATGAGAATTTATAAATAGCTTATATAACATTGATTATACCTCTATTATTTTACACATTGGGTTTTCCAATGTAGACTTAGAGAATTTTAATAAAAAGTTCTTTTTTAATGACTATGTGATATCACGACTCTCCTCAAAGTGGTAAAAGGGAAGAGATGATGTTTTTAATAATAAATTATTACACACCAATATTAGATTTTTTAAATTTTTTCGCTATAAGGGGATTACGTTTTTGGAAGAACTATATGGGTGTGACAAAAAATATAAAGGGGTAGATTTTTTGGTTTCCATAATGATTATTTTGGATGTTTTGGTCATTTTGAAAACAAGGATTGATGTCTAAATAAGTATGTATTGGAGAAAGAAAAGTGGGAAACCATACCTTATAACATGAAAATTATTGTAGACGTTTTCCAGTTGAGGAAATACCACATTTTAGAGGTGGTTATGGTGAATATGCCGAAGAATCTATAAGAAGAAAACTCCCATAGAATAGGGAATGTTTAAAAGAAGATTAAAAATATGGGAAACAAAGAGATGGACTTCACCATCACTTTCCCCATAGAGATTCTCTTGATCACCTATGAATCCTAGGGATGGTCAAAATGGCTGTAATAGCACAAGATAAAATTTCTAATCAATAGGAAGAGCTTCAAGATACCACAGCCAATACCAAAGCTGATAAGTTTACATAGTGATTGATATGTCTACTTGTGAGACATAGAAATTGAAGAAATGTTCATATTTGTGATCATGTTATGATGGTGGTCTGCCTATAAAAATTAGGATAGACCATTCTAAAGTGTTCATCATGTTAAGGCCAAAAAGACAAATTATTATATGCAATATTATAGTGGAGGGTGTTTTAATGGGTAACATGTATATTTCAATAGAAATAATTATAATGGTTATTAAATGTGTTAATAATAATGTTCTTCATTTTAGGACATGATATGGCATGATTCCTGTTAGTAATCAGTAGTTATTTAAGTGAATTAAATTGTGACTTTGTTCACACTGCTAGTAGTAAATATTTTTAAACAATGATTTTATGCATTTAATTTTATTAGGGAGATCGAGGAGTTTTTATTGGGGATTTATGGTTAGTCATTAGATGCCATAAAGTCACTAAAAGGCAGTAATATAATTGGAATGGATATCATAATCTATTTTTGGGGATCAACAATGTGATACCTGAGTATATATTTTTTAATAATAATATTTTAATAGTTTTAATTGTTTTACATTTAAAAATTTCCATACTATACAAAACAATGTTTTCAAAATAAAAACAAGACAAATTTTATTAAACACTGAAAGGTTATATTTCAACAAAGCCATAAGAACATAGTTATCCTAGAAAAATAATGGAAAATCTACGAAGCGCCACTAGAAGACCCCCTAACACCACGATGACAACAAGCATGTAGCCCTCATCCCTTGGACCGACCATAGTAAATAATGAAATGGCTAGAAAAATGGCCAGAGGTTTGAGAGTAAGAGGGATATATAAAACCATCCTTTTAATCTGAGATAGGTTTTGAAGTTTAAAACACACTAAACATGTATTTATAAACCCTTCAAGGTGAATATGAACATTTTTAATCATTGGAGCCCAAATTTGATTGTTGTTTCTAGTAACAATCATAATATTCTATAGTTGTTAGGTGTTTTAAATATTTTTATAATTTTATGTTATATAAGTATTATAAGGATTTTCAATTTTTTAAAATACATTAATGTTATATATCTAGTTAAATAATGACATGGTTTTAATTAAAGATATAATTTTTATTTCGGTTTTATAATTATAAAAATAGTGACAAGAAGGATATGTTTCAGGAAATTATAATTTGAAATTAAATGTTTTAAAATAAAAAATGCATAAAAATTGAGAAATAATTAATCTTAGTAATAGAAGAATTATTTTATTAATAAGAAAATTAATTTGATTATTCGGTTTTGGTGTTAACGAAATTAATATTCTATTTGATTATTATAAATACAACTTTTAACAAACAATATAATGAAATTAAAAATTAATTTAATTTTCTATTTTAAAGATATGTTAATAAATTGTTGATTAAAAATTTAGTGAGATCCTGGTCGATGAAATCTTGGAAGTACAATCCTCATGGTCATGGCTCTCACTATGGGCAGTCAGGCCTTCTTAGCTAGTCGGCCAGCGTGAGCCACCCAGTAGCCAGAGAGGAAGCTCACACATCCTAGAATGCAGACCCCCACGGTTCAAGAAGGATAGGAGATGCACACCACGATGCGGGGTGGCACGGTGGCATGGGTGGGAACAGAGCACGCCCACAATGAAGAACCAGTAGGGGGCAGTATTGGGGATGGATGAGACAATTGATTACTCAGTATCCGGGACGCTGAGTATTTTAAAGGAGTTGTGAAACACATCTAGTTTTAATGTGGGACACAAAATTTTAGCGGAGATACAATCTTAGCCATTCGATCTCAGTACCCGAGATCTGGAATTTACATTTTGGTTGCACCTTCAAATCCCACCACAACAACCTATTTCCTCTATGTTTCTTTGGCCATCCAATTGAGGAATCAATCGATCTCGGACATCCAAATATTTTAAAAACCACGGTATCAGTGCGACCATTTGATCAAATCTGTGTTATAATCATAACCATTCACCATTTTTTTTAATCGTAGAACTATACATTCCACTAATCGATCTCGGATTAATCATGACAATCCATTCCTTTTCACTTCTTCTTCTTCGCGTCTTCTTATTCTTGATTTCGTTCCACACTAGTGGCCATTGCCATCTCTTCCAATATAATCATCCAACCCGTTAGTCCACCTTTCTCCATCTACAACCCCCTTTTCTTTTAAATTTTACACAGACCTTACATGCCTCTTTTATTTTAATACTGATTTCGTTTTGATGAATGTTTCCTATATTATATATATCAAAAAACAATGTCAAACAATTTTTTTACAAAATTTTTTCTTTGATTTGGGTGGTTTTCCTTCACTATTGATGTCTCCTCTCGAGTCCACGTCTATAATTTCATGCTTGATATGTGGGTTATATAAAAATATAGAAAGTTTATATATAATGTTTTTATAAACTCACTATGCACCCAAAACCCTATGGGTTCTCTTCTTCCAAAACTGTCAGTTACCTCTACTCGACTCTCCCTCATTCATGAGTTTAAGTAAGTGATTTTTATTATTCGTCTTCCTTATTAAAATCCATATATTCACCCTATGTATATATGGAGATATATATATATATATATATCCAAACATGTATATATGATTTTCCATCCTTAACTTTTTCTATATTTCTAAATATTATTTATCAGTTCTTAATTGATGATTTAATGCGGGTAGCACTTGTATTGGTTTTTATTTAGTGTTGTTTTTGATTTATTAATCTGTATATAAACATATCTATGTAAATACATTATATTTATAGAACATTATCTATTTTAGGTTTTTCAAATGATTAAAATTTTCATTTACGTAAGGGAATATTTTGAATTGTTTTATTATGAAAAACTGAATATACACTTTTTGTATATTTAGATATGTGTATATATTTCAAACCCAATATGTTTTAAATTCTTCCTAAGGAGATCTGAAATTTTTTACTAGAGTTTTCCATATATATAATCTTAGTAAGGGACAATTTTATTATTTTTTTGAAAACAAAAACCCTTTTTCATAATTATATCTATATACGATTTATATATATATATATATCATATAAGTGTTGATATAAGTTTTCAATGGCTAAAATTTTATGTTTAATAATTTTTCTATGGCATATAATGACATAAGTGTTTATTTAACATGGATTTTGGTTATGAAAAATAGAATATACACTTTGTGTATAATTTGATATATATATATATATAATTCAATCAAATCTATTTTATGGTTTTAAAAGATGATTTACAATATTTAAATAATGATTTGTATTTGAATAATGTTTTTGGGTTCAATTGGATTTGTATTTATTATGAAAAACACTATTTTTTATGTGTATGTCCATACAGTTATATATTTTTAAAACTAATATGATTTTGCCTTTTAATCAAGTGATATTAGTGAATAAATAATGTTATGAAGTGTCCATTGTTTTTAAAGAATTATTAAACCTTGTTTTTGTTGTGTAAGACTCATATATACCCTCTATATATATATATATGATTTTCAAAGAATAATTTCAAGGGATGGTTATTAGAATTGATTTACAATTTTAATGCACTTAATACTTGTAATATTTTAATATGAATTAGTTTTGAGATTGCTAAACCAATACGTGTTTATGTATATAAGTATGTAATAATACATAAAAATATATTGTATGATAAAAGGATGTCTAGAATCATGTTATCATGTTATTCTCACTTAATTTTGTGTTACATAATGAAGTTGTTGTAGTGATTTATGTTAGTTAATCAAAATAATGATTTATTCTATTTAAATGTTCATTGAAACTTTTATCAGTTTATTTAATGGCATGTATTTCTACTACTTATTCATTTCCATGACTCAGGGACTTTAAAATTAATAAGTTAACAGTTTATGTGACAAACCACATCCATTCATTACTTCTATTCTTTATTTTTTATCACATGTCAAAAGAATGTTTATCAGTCCATACATGTCATTGAGAAAATTATTATTACCATATTCTGAATTTTAACTGACATATCATGATAATTTATTAAATAAAAACTTAATTACTCAAAGTGGTATGAGACACCTTGAATAAATGAAATATGAAATTAAATATTAAATGTGGTACGGAACACATTGTATATAAGACCTTACTAGACATATGAGGAATGTATTAAACTTATTATGTGATGGTTGAGGCCTACTATAGGCTCTTGATGCATCAATAGGTCTCATGAGACAAATTAGTTCCTGGAACGAGGCCTTGGAAAAATTATGGTCTTGGCACAAGGCCTTGATTGAATGTTTATGGTCAGTGCACGAGGTATTGAAATTGTATGGAGTTATAAAATCACTCACTCTGTGTTGTAATATGACCATCCATGTGATTATAATACTATTAGAATATCCTTTGTTAAGAGCCACTACTTATGAGTATCAGAAGAACTAAATTCACAATGAATAATTTTTATTAAACACTCATCTTCTGAACATTAAAAAAATTAGATTTTTAATAATCATTTTATGATATGAAATTTATGAAAAAATAAATTAATGTTATCATTTTATACACAACTATAATCATGTATTACGTTCATGTGAAATTATGTATCTTTACCCTTTCATGTCACACATACTACAGTTGGATAAAATCTAGATTTAAATTCTTCACACCAAGCATTTTGTAAAAGTATGCATATCAATGGAACATGTTTCATTAGTAGCCTTTTAATTTTCCTAAAAAATCATTACTGGTAACCTTGGGAAAATAATAATGTATTTTTTCATTTATTGTTGTTTTATTTTAAAAAAAATTATAATTATTTTAAAATTAATGTTTTAAAAAATGTTTTCATTGAAATGTTATATTTAAAACCCCCTTACTAGGCATTCTTGTTCTCACCCTATTTTTTAATTTATATTTTTTACAGGTTTAGAATATTTTAGTTATTCAAAATGGTGTCTCCTTTGTGGATTCTATCTCTTTTAGAAGAATAAAAGTAGCAATTATGTCTAGCTTTCTAAAACCAAAACCACAAATATCCTCTGTATGAAATGTGATGTCTAATTTATCTGTATTTCATTTAATGAAAAAAATTACACGCAATTTTTAACACACCTGATCTTGGTTTTTGTGCTCGGGGAAATACAGATGCTATCAGTGGTCGGTTTACACAACCCAAGAAAATTAGAACAACAATAAAAATTTAATTATTTCTAACTAAGTATAATTATTTCTTAAAATTTTCAGATGGCAGATTAATCAAGTCTTTTTTATTTTCCAACTGAAATAATAGAGGCTATATTTTCCTAGTCGTGTTTAGAAGGATATGAGTCTTTTTAAAACCTTAATCTGACATGTAAACATCCCCACTTTGTATCTAACTCTTCTCATGTACTTCAACTCCACTAAGGATCAGACTTTAATTATTTCTTTATCATTCATTCTTCACTTCCATTCTATGGACGTAAAAAATGTAATTGGAGGTTCTATTTAACTGTTTTACCCATGATGAGAATTTTCTATACCTAAATGAATTCCAAGAGGCTGTATAAGTGGGTGACCTATAAGTGGTGTATATTTATCAAATCGTGACAAATGGTCATTATTGTCAAATTAGGTACTTTGAAATTCTTGAGGAGGAGTCTTCCCATTTATTTTATAAACATCTAGTTCATGCTGATGTCACCCATCTTCACACCCCACATTTAATTCTCTCATAAAACATTACATGTCCACAAGAAATTTATCCAAGTTGATCATGATAAATATGCATTAGAGGGGTCGAAGAGTTTGATATCATTTTAGGGATTTGTTTATCCAGGAACAAGGGAAATTGTTGAAGCTAGTGGGACCTCTGAAGGGACGTCACGGTGGATGTTAGGAAGTCTGTACTAGTGAGTTTCTGAATGGGAACTAATTAATATGTAACACCTAGAGTTCTATGAACATTGCCTTAAATGAATAATGTTATATTTTTATGATTTGGTAATTTTATATGTAATTGAAAAATAGCATCTTTGTTTTAATATGTTTATTCTTTACAAAGTAGAATTTTTTTTCTTAAAATTTTCAGATGGTAGATGAGAGGTCACCAATGAACCTTTTTTCCCATCCAACTCAGATACTGGAAACTGTAATGTTTAAATCAGTTTTGGGCATATTTCATCCTTTGTAAAATCTATGATAACCATGAAAATATCTTTATCTATTATCCAACACTTCTAATATACTCTGATTCTTCTGCGGATCGGGTTTTGTTTACTTCCTCATATTACACACACAACTCGCCTTCTATGCACAATAGGGAAATTATTTTGAGGGTCTCTTGAAGTGTTTTACCAAATTTGAAAGATATATGGCTATAATAAAATATCAGGAAGCCACTAAAGTGGGTGACCTTCATGCATCGTATATTTTTCAACTCTTAAAAATCATTTTCTAAGGGGGATTAATGATTTTAAAATTTTATAAAACAAGGTGGTTTTTCTAGTTTATAGGAATCGAGTCCTTTCTGATATCTCCAAGATTTTCATCTCCCATTACTTTTATATGAGATATGATCACTTTATAAGTGAATATAACTATAGCTGATTGAGTTGTGTTGGGACCAAATAAATTGAAAATTTTAGAGATACTGTGGAAGCCATGGCATCAGAGAACCGCTAAATCTTATGGTACTAGTGAAGGGACATCAGGGAAGATGTCTGAAAGGTTTGAGTATAATAGAATTGTGAGGGCATGATTCATTTAGGGGGTAATGTGATACCCATAGTATATTTTATGTGTAACAAAAATATTTTAATAGTTTTAATTTTTTGACATTTCTTAATTTCTTTACTATCCGAAACAATGTATTAAAAATAAAAACAAGACATATTTTATTAAACATAGAAATGTTATATTTCAAAAAATCCCATAGAACCAAGCTAGCCTAGAAAACTAATGGAAAATCTGAGAAGATCCACGGTAATACCTCATAACACCATGATGATACCAAGCATGTATCCCACATCCATTAGAACAATCATAATGAATAATGAAATGGATAGAAGAATTCCCACAGTACAAAGAGTTAGAGGGATGTATAAGACCATATTTATAAGTTGAGATATTTTTGTAGTTTAAAACACTATAAAAAATTATTTATAAACCCTTGAAGGTGAATATGACTATTTTTAACCATTGGAGCCAGAAGTTGACTATTGGTTCTAGTAACGGTCATAAAATTCTATAGTCATTGGTTATTTTAATTATTTTTATTCTTTTAAGTATTCATGAAATATAAATATTATTAGGATATCAAATTTTATAAAATACATTAAAGTTATATCCCTTTGAAAATAACGACACCATTTTAATTGAAGATAAAATTTGTATTTGGCATTTAAAAGTGTTATAACCATGACTAGAAGGATATTTTAATGAAATTATACATTGAAACATAATGTTTTAAAATTGAAAATTCTTAAAAACATAAGAAATAATTAATCTTATTATGAGAAGAATGATTTTTTTATTAAAATAATTAATATGATTATTTGGTTTTTGTGTAAGAGAAATTAATAATCTATTTAATTACTATATATACCTCTTTAAACATAACAAAAAAATGTTTTATTAATTACTTTTATTTTCTATTTTAAAAATTTTTTGAAAATTTTTTGACTAAAAATTTACTGGGAGCATGGGCGAGGATAGCCTGGATACCAATCCTCAAGTCCATAGCTCTCTACATTGGTGGAGAAGCCTCTACATCCAGACGTCCATCGTGAACCATCTAGTAGCCCAATGGGTAGCTTGCACATCGTAGTGTGTGCACACACTGGGTTCAAGAAGGAAAGGTGTAGTACACCACCGAGTAGGGCGGTACGTTGGTAGGGGTGGTTGTAGAGCACACCTGTAGTAGAGAACCATTACCAGGAAGTACCAGGGAGGGAGGAGAGAATTAATTACTCAATGGCTAGAGTTTTGAGCATTTTAAATGAGCTTCAAAACCCATCTAATTATTATGTGGGTCAAAAAAATTCATCAGAGATCAAATATCCATCGTTCGATCTTGTTGTGTGAGATCTAGACTTCACATTTCGATCTCAGTTTCAAATACCACCACCGAGACCTATTTCCTCTACGTTTCTTCATCAGTTCGATCAAGGACCCAACTGATCTCAGATGCCCATATACTTTAAAAACTAATGAATCAACACAACCAGTTGATCATATCCGAAGTTTGATTTCAATTTGTCACCATTTTTTTAAAACATTGGAACATTACCAGTCGTCTAATCGATCTTAGATTGGTCATGACTGTCCATTATTTTCTGTATCGTCTTCTTCTTCATGTCATCTTCTTCCTCATTTTGGGCCACACAAGTTTCCCTCACCATCTCCTCCATTGTTCTCCTCCAACATGTGAGTCCACCTTTCTCCATATATACCCCCTTTCATTCTCATTTTCTATAGACCTGACAGGCCACTTTTTTTTAAAAAACTGAACCCATTTTGTTTCGGTGAATGTTTCCTATTATATATATATATACATTATCAAATGGCTGTTTTACATAAGTTTTTTTATGATTAGGGTGGTTTTCCTCTATTGTTTGAGTCTCCTCTTAAGTCATTGTATATCATTTCTTGTTTAATTTGTGGGTTCTATAAAACAATATACAATTTATATAAACTCATATTGCACCCAAAATCCTATGAGTTTTCTTCCTCCCAAACCACCAACAACCTCTTCTCGACTGCACCTCATTCTTGAGTTTAAGTAATGGATTTTATGATTTGTCTTTCTGGTTGAAATCCATATATACACTATGTGTATATACAAATATATATATATTCAAACATGTAAATATTATTTTCCATCCTTAACCTGTCTTGGATTTTTAAATTTGATTAGCAATGTTTAACAGATGATTTAATGTGGGTAGCACTTGTAATGGTTTTTTTTCATTTTGTTTGATCAATTAACTCGGATATACACTAATATGTGTGTATACATTATATATATATAACCTTTTTTATTTTATTCTTTTAAATTGATTAATATTTATATTTACGTACATGAATATTTTCAATTTTATATTAAGAAACCCATATATACACTTTTTTAATATTCAGATATGTGTATATACATCAAACCCAATCAGTTTTAAATGATTCCTAAGGGAATAAGTAATGTTTTTATGGAGATTTTCCTACGTATAATCTTATCAAGGGATTGTTTTGGTATGTTTTTGAAATGAAAGGACTCTTCTTAATAATTATATGTATATACAGTTTTTATATATATACATATACATATATATATATTTCACCTCTAAGTAGATCCATGTTTTTAAAAAATAAATGTTTGCATTTAATAATTTTTATAAGGTCCATAATGATATAAGGGTTAATTTAACAAGGTATTTGGTTATGAAAAATTGAATATACACTTTGCCTAAATTTGGAAATATTTTTATATATAATTCAATCCAATATTTTTTACATTTTTAAAAGATGATTTCCATTCATTAAATAATTATTTGGATGTAAATAATGTTTTGGGTTCAATTGGATTTTTATTTATTATGAAAAACCCTATCTTTTTATGTGTTTCCCATACAATTATATATTTTTATACCTAACTAGATTTTGTCTATTAATCAAGTGATATTATTGAATAACTATTTTTATGAAGTATCTGTTGTTTGTAAGGAATTATTAATCCTTATTTTGGTTGTGTGAGACTCGTATATACCCATTGTATATATATATATATGATTTAAAAGTGTAAATTCAAGTGATGGTTATCATAATAAAATTAATTTATTGATGCAATTAATACGTGTAAGATTTTAATATGTATCAATTTTGAGATTGTAAAACCAATATGTGTTTATGAATATATTCATGAAATAATACATAAAAATATACTAGAGGATAAAAGGATGTGTAGAATCATGTGATCATGTTATCCTCACAAAATGTTTTATTACATGACGAACCTGCAGTAGTGATTGCTATTGGTTAATTAAACTTATGATTTAATCTATTTGAATGTTCACTGACACTTTTGTCAGTGTATTAAATGAAATGTATTTCTATTAAGTATCCATTTTCCTGAATCAATGGCTTTAAAATTAGGAATCTATCATTTTATGTGAAAAAACGCAATCCATTAATTACTTATGTGATTTCGTTTTTATCACATGTGAAAATAATGTTTATTAGTCCATGCTTGGTATTGGGAAAATTATTATTACCATATTCTTAATTTCAACTAACATATCATAATAATTTATGAAATAAGAACATAATTACTCAAATTGGTATTAGACTCCTTTAATAATGTGGAATAATTAATGAAATATTCAACGTAGTATGGGACACCTTGAATATATTAAATACGAAATTAAATATTTAATGTGGTATGGGAAACATTGAATATAGGACCTTACTGGACATATGAAGAATGTATTGGAATTATTATGTGATGGGTGAGGCGTACTATAGCCTATCGATGCATCGGTAGGTCTCATGAGACAAATTAGGTCAGGAAACGAGGCCTTGGAAAAATGATGGTCTTAGAACGAGGCCTTGATAGAAAGTTTATGGTCTTGTATCGAGGCCCTAACATAGTCTGGAATTATACATTCCCTCGCTATGTGTTATAATATGACCAAACAAGTTATCATTTGACTAGTATAATATCATTGGTTAAGATCCTTTACTTATGATTGTCAAAAGATGTAAATGCACATGGCATAATGTTTATTTAGAACTTATCTTCTGAACATTAATACAAATTCTAGTAGTTTTCCTATCAATTTATGATTTTCAATTTAAAAAGAAATAAATTAATGTTATCATTTTATATGAAACTCTAGTCATGTATTACTTTCATGTGTAAATTTTGTAACTTCACCCTTTCATGTAACACTTAGTATATAATGATTAACCCTTGATTTATATGTGCACAGCAAGATTTGTTTACATGTATGCATCTGATTGGAATGTGTTCCATTCATATCCTTTTAATATTCACTAAAACTGTTTACTGATAATCTTGGAAAATTAATAATTTCATGCTACATGTATTTAAATTTTCATTTAAAAAAATGTTTTATGATTATATTAAGAGTATCCCCCGTGCATATCCATAACTTAATGTCTCCACATAAAAACAAAAATCATTTTTTATTCGCATAATTAATCGATAGGTTTTAATATTTATGTGGGATATTAATGAGAAAATTAAAATTATTAAATATTAATATTATGTCAACTTTTTCCATCAAATCGTTAGGGAAAATTAACATCGCTCATACGTACATGTGGAATACCACCTTCATCAAGTGATGTGATTCATCTTTAGTTGTTATATTACTTGTATGGTAATGAGGATTCATTTTATGAATATAGATTATATTTATTAAATAATATTGATCCTATAAAATAATATTAATTTTTACCTTTCAAATTTTCTATCCTTCAAAAAATTAAAATAGTTTCCTTACGTATATATGGCTTACCGTCTCCATGAACGATGTAATCCTTTTTTATCCGAAACTTTTGTAGATGAATATATATATATATAATTAATATATATTATATGTATACCATGATTAATAATTTATATATTATGAATCTATGATCAATGTACAACCAACAATACTACCAATGAAAAACAAACAAGAAAAACGAAGCGATTATCACCAATAATAGAGATTTTAATAAAGAATTTAAAAAAAAGAATGTTAAAAGGTTAAAAATAACTCATATAAGGTTTGATATATATGATTAAGGATTTTTAATAATATGTAAAATAAATCAATAATTATTATATATTAGGTTTGAAAATTAATAAAGGAATTTAGACACATGGTAAGGGGTTTTTTGTTACAATATCATTATGTATCTAGATTATTTATGATAAAGTTCGGATGATAAACTCTTATTATATACCTATGAAGACAACCTTGAATTTCATTCTCCTATGTTTAATTCATTAAAATAAAATTTTTCCTTTTTCCACATATTATGTACTCAATATTCTGAAAATGTGTTTTTATGGAAAATCTAATTCATCTATCTCTTTGGTTGAAAACCCCAATTTATTTCAGATACTTGTTTTATAAAAATGTTTTAATGAATGTTTCCACTATTCCTATGGTATTTTTTGAAGCCATTTTTACCCTTACATTACATTTCATAAAATCATTTAAAATGATTCTTCATGTTTTTTTCTGAATGAGGAACTACTGACCTTATATCAAAAAGGTGATAAGATTATTTTCTTTTCACTTATATGAAATGAATGAAATTTATGTCTATCATGAATTCTCAATATTCTGAAATTTCTTCTAAATGTATCAATTTTTATTTTCAAATAAAATGTTATTAATAATGTTTTTGAAAAAAAATTGATTCCAAATATGTGATTTCAAAATATAAATTTTTTTTCTTCAATAAAGCATTAATGGTATTCTAATGGATTTTATATACATAAAACCTAAAAAACATTGATTTGAATTATGCATTATTGGTTACATGATCTAGGGATTCTATATTTCTTCTTCGTCTATATGGTTTATGTTTTTTATGATAATATTTTTATGAAACTCATTTCTTTTCCTTACCTTCTTCTATGATAAAATATATATGAAACCTCTTTATTTTCCATTTTTATGCTATAATGAAATATTTATGAATCCAATTTATATTAATGTGTTCTTATATTATTAATATTTTATGATAATGTAACAGACATATGTATGATTTTTTTATTTGATGGGTGGAAGCTATATCTCTCTCCAATTCATTGGATAATGATACATATCTATTTAGTTAAATAAAATTGAAATAGAGAGTGAACCTAGTTTTTTATGGGACCTTATCCACTATGATATACTTGAAATTGAACCTTAAATACTATTATGGTTTTGATAATGAACTCATTAATCTATAAAATAATTGTAAAAGATCCGTGACAACTAAGGAAATTACTTTCTAATATTATGTGTATGCCATAATTCCATGCCTATATTTTCCCCTCATGGCTCATGTTCTTTGATTCATTTTTTATTCATGTCTTATAAACTCCCACGATTAATTAAATGACTCCATATTATGATATATGATATGAAATTTATGGTTTTAAAATGGAATGATCGTTTTTTCAAACCCTTTTTCTCATGGTATGCTTATATTATCATTTATGTGTCACTTTTTTACACTTACTAACCATATAATCTCACCCTTTACTATGTTTTATTATAAAGGTTAAGAGGAATGATTTTATGTATGATATATATATTAATGGTGATAGTTATGAAGATATAATAGTGTGAATATGTATTACTATTGTGAACCAGTAGTTCATGTTTCCAATTTTTGAAATTTACTCAACCTATATGATTTTGCAACAGAACCAGCAATTCATGTTTCCAATTTTTGAAATATACTCAACCTATATGATTTTTCAACAGATCGTTATGTTATATCAAGAATATTCATCTATTTATATGTAGTACTTATGTATGAAAATTTTAAGTCACTATGACCACTTCATTGGTGGTATAAAGTAGGTTCTATAAAAATATATGGAGATCTAAAACATTTAAAGCTATGAGGAAATTTTTTTAGCTACCCTAAAAGATAAAACAATTATTATAGAATCTAAAGGATCTCACAGGTATAAAGATATTGAAAGTATAATGGGTTTTAATTCTAGTGAAGAAATGGAGAAATATTATGGTGGAAAGTAAGTCCAACACCTAACTTGATAAAATTATGGGGAAAATCATCCTGAAATTTTCCGGAAGGGGGTAATGAAATTCTCTATGTGTGGTTAGAAAGGTTTCTAATATAGAGAATGCTTATAGGAGAAATCCACCAATATTATGGAAGAAAGGAATGGTACAGTATACCCTCAACCAATTTTCTAATGTTTCAACTATAAGGAACAAAGAAACTATGTGAATCAATTAAATAAGCCTGGGTTATCATCAATATTAAATGAAAAAAAACCTCTATGACTATATAGAAAGGGTGGGATTATTAAATCACAATTACTAAGGTGGATCCTATTATTGACATAGTGATAGATAAGCTAGTAACTCGTTCAATAATTGTAAATGTACTATTTGATTCTATTTCTACACATTCATTCATTTCATGAAATTTTAATAGAACTATTTAAACACAACATCAAAATATGCATGTGGAGATATCAGTGAAAACGATAATTATGGAAATTTTTTCATCACTAGTATATAACTTCTCCCATACCCATATTTCTGGGATGAACTTCTCTATAAACCTTTAGATACTTACATTATAAAATTTGATGCAATTATTGGTTTGGTTTTTCCTTCTATTATATAGTGAAAAAAATTCTGAGATAAGTAAATCACCCTATATATTACAAATCACCCTCCAATTCTATAAAAGTTCAATGAGAAGAGTGAATATCCTTTGGAATCATCATATCATGAATTAATATTATTTTCTTTATGATAAATCTATGTATCCCAACTAATTTAGACTAATAAAAATATTTTCCATGATGATCTATCTATTATAAGGGATTATGATTATGTGTTTCTTCAATATATGAATTTTCTTCATCCAAGCATTGAGTTTGATCTATCAATTGAGATTAAATATATAGTATATCCAATTTCAAAGACTTCATATAGAATATCAACTATTTTACACGAAGATATGAAGAATAAAATTTAATAGAATGAAGATAAAGGGCTTATATGACCAATTGCTTCACTATAGAGTGATTTTTTCCTCTATATCATAGAGAAGTATGGTTTAATTCACCTATAAATTTATTATAATGAGATCAAAATAATCATCATAGAGAATATCTATCAATTTCCATGGATTTATGAATTGTTTGATTAGCTATGTAGAGCTCAGTCCTTCGCTAAGGGGGATCTTTGGCATGGATATTATCAGGTAACTGTGAAAAAAGGATGATTTCCCCAAACAATGTTTTATACAAGGTATATAAACATTGAGTTCGTAGTGATTATAGTAGGACTCACTAACGCTCTGGTAATCTTTATGGACATAATGAACAGATTCTTTATTTATTAACTCCAAATACTAATTGTAGACTTTAGAGATGATATTATTATCTAATCTTAATGTAAGAAGAAACATAAATAGCATTTGAATGGTGTACTAAAGATCTTAAAAAATAAAAATTTATTCTCATAGTATAATAAATTCATTTTTTGATAGAGTAAGTAACATTAATGAGGAACCTTATCACTATAAATACAAATATGCATCCTTGTAATTTTGAGGAAATTAAAGGATGGTCTAGACTAATATATGTGATAAGATCCACAGTTTCCTAAACATTTCTGGTTACTATGATCGATTTGTGAGAGAATTATCATGATCCTTATGCCCACTAACCAAGATAACTTGAAAATTAGTTAATTTTTTCAAGAATAATGAATTAAATGATGGATTGAAAGTGTAAAATAAGAGGTTATTGACTATATATATGCTCACATTACCCACTAGTGGAGAGTAATTGGTCATCTACTATAACTCTTCCTAAAAGGTAACTGGTTATATATTCATAAAATATGAAAATGTGATAGACTCTATATCCATCCAATTATAGATCCATGATATGAACAATCATACACATGATCTAAAATTATATGTAGTGATATTCATAATAAATATATTGTGATATTATCTCTACCTAGATAAGTGTATCATAAACAAGGATCATGAAATAGTCAATTATATATTCACTCAAAAGTAAATTAGTATGTGCTAAATAATGTGGTAATATATGAATAAGGATTATTATTTTCCAATCCATTACAATCATCAGATGTCGAACAAAGTTGTAGATACTCAGATTAGAAAGTATCACACTACCATGTCCATTATAATGATTTAAAGGGATCTAATAGCATTGTACATTCAATGAATATATATATAGGAAAAATTAAATGATATTCATACTACCATTCTCAAATAACTTATCAACCATTCATCCCTTAGATGATCAAAAATTCCCTCAAAGATGATGAATAATTACAAAGAAAGCATCAAAATATCACGGGCTTCAAATTTTCTAAAGATAAAGTTACCTAATCTGGAAATGAAATATTTGTCACATAAAAATTATATTTTTATATAGAACTTATGGATTCTTTTAAAATATTAACTTTATCTATTCATATTAAGAGCATAAGGGTGTATAGAGATATGAAGAAAAACTTTTTGAGTCAAAACATGGAGGAGGAGATTGTAAAATTTGCATCTCAATTCTTGGTATGGAAATAAGTCAAAGATGAAAAAATGATGTCTAATTGTATTATGAAACCATTTCCCAAACCAAAATAAAAATTTAAAAACATAACCATGGATTTAATCATAGGAATCATGATGAAATACAGAGGTAATAACACCATATAATAATTTTTGATCACCTTAAAAATTCGACACATATCATTACTATAATGGAAAGTTTCTCATAGGTAAAACCTATTAGGATATAAATAATATTAATCCATATAGTAACATTGACCACTGTATCTGATAATGATTCCATGTTTACCTTGGGGTTTTGGAGAATCCTTCAGCAAGCACCGGATTCAGAGATCGGTTTCAGAACTTCCTATAACCCTCATATAGATGTTAAGTCTTGAATAACTATTTAAACACTAGGGAAAATGATAAGATCTTGTTTAATGGATTTATAAGGATTTTGGGATCAGCAACGTTACCTATTGCAGTTCTCATATAACTACTTTTATAATTCAAATGGTACATTATGTGGCTCTATATTGGAATATGTATCAGACTCCAACAAAATCGGATCAAGTAAGAGAGATGAAGCTTATAGGACCAGATGTTATGGAATAGGTGGAAAAGATGGTTCAAACCATTCAACATCATATGAAATCCATCCAAATTTTATAAAAAACTATGTGCACATTCACATATAAGACTTAAATTTTGAGGTCAAAGAAAAGGTTCATATATCATCATGGAATATTGTTATTAGGTTTGGTAAGAGGTGAAAGCTTATTCCATGATGCATAGAACACTTTGAAATCCCTGATATAATTTTAGTTATATCATATAAAATTGTAATCAGGAAAAAATATACTTGGTGCATGATTTTTTTCATATATCCCTCTAGAGAGAGTACATACTAGACCCCTCACTTTTTCAGAATATAATGGTGGAACCATTAAAGAAAAATACTTTGTATGAGGAGAAGTCATTGTATATATTATATCGTAGACAAAATATTCTCAAAAACAATTTAATTCACCTAGTTAAAGTTTTTTGGTATAAGCACAAGTTTTTGGAAGCAATAGAGGAACCAGAAAAGGTGATGAAGTAGAACTACAGTGATCTATTTTAGTTTGTGAAATTAAATTTCAAGGATGAAATTTATAAAGGGGGAGGAATATAGAGAATTTGGATTTTATAAATAATAATCAATTAATGAATGAATAAATACCTTATTAAGTTATTTATCTTTATAAAACACATGCAGTACAATGGTTATTTAAGATAGTTATAAAAAAATAGTTTGTTAGATATAAAATTTCAGTAGGTATCATAACTATTGATAATGTAGTCTTTGTATAGTAATCATTAATATTAAAATATTTTATGGGAAATAATAAATAAATATGGACACATATAGAAGAATCTAGGTCATCAACCAGTAGGATCATACCCTATAAATCCAAATTTGTAGAGATTCCAATGGATATTTCATAACTAGGATTTTCCCTTGAGAAATACTGAGATAAAATTCAATAAATAAAACAATAAAAAAACCGTTGATGGTAGAAGTTCAAAATTATCAATCTCATTGCCCAAACCACGTTTTTCTAACTACCCCATGAAAGTTCCACTATTTCCCACATTACCCATAGGGTATACACTAGTGTAATATGGGGTTATGTATCTCAACACATGTAGTATGAATTTGTATATATTATTCATGATAAATTTATAATAATTTTCATCCCTTTTAATTATTATTTTATATTTACAATTATGTTTTAGTTGATGAAAATTAGATTGTGATATGAAGAAAAAAATCATTTTTTAGAGTATATGGATTTGACACTCTTCAAAATAAATTCATAAGTATTAAATTAAATATTAATTTCAGATAATATAATTGTTAAAAAAATTATTTATATAAAAATGATAATATAACAAGATTATGTTTATTGTTATCTTTGTAAGGGTTACTAATAAAACACTTATTTTCCAACAAATGAGGTTTTTTATTTAAAATAGTAAATTATCATATTAAGAGAATTATTTTAATAAAATGATTTTTTTTAATTCAAAATGTTGAATTTATCTAGTGGTAAATTTTTACTAAATTTCTTATATATAAGATTTTTTGGGAAAGAAATAAATATATTATGAATATATAATCTGTAAATTTACATCATAATAGATTTTAATTGATAAAATAAGTTATATAAAAGTAATTTAATACTAAATATACATTTACCAATAAATATAATATATTAATGAAGTTATATTAATTATTTTTTAAGCCCTTAGTGAATCATTAAAAAATTATATCATATTAAAATCAATTATATGTGAAAATTAATCACTTCCACCTTAATAATGTTATTATTTTAAAATATTTGGTTAATGACCTTATAAATTATTGAAAGCTACTATTATTTTGTAGAAAACATATTAATACCTTGGGAATGGTTTTGGTTTGGTTTATTTTATAATATAGTGTTCAACACCTATGATAAGAATTTTATAAAGATTTCCTCTCAATTTATCTTAAAATACTGACCCAAAATCCCACTTATATTCCTCAAAATCTATCATGAATGTATTTATTCTCTACAACCCACTCTTGAAATCCCTCCCATTGTGTTCCTATGATCTTAAGAGTCTCTTCCCAAGCATTTAGAAGCACCCTCTCATGGAAAGTAGATTATATCCTCTACTTTATTGAAGAAATATCGTTGTATTATACCAGTTGATTTCCAAATATTCAAGCTCGAATTTAATTTTACACATCCATTTCAATATCCATAAGATTTCAAAGTAGAGACCACCTTTCACTTTCATTAAACTCTTATATTAATATCTATGTAAAATTGTTATGCTTTAAAATTATCCTACAATATTCTATGCGAAACATTTCTATATTGAATTCCCATCATCATTACCACTCAAGGGTATTCACCAATATGTACCTATCATTCATTAATTAGGGAAATATATTTATTTTACCCATACATGTTAAAAATGAAATTAAAACAGATGAAATGAATTGTTATCTTGTATGACATATGTGGGACACAACATATGGTGCATCAAAGGTTATCCTAAACACACATTGTTATGATGTCTATGTGGTTAGCCTATACTAATTATTTTGAAGACATGTTTTATATTTGTGATGAATTAATTTTCTTTATGGATGTTATCATCTTATATCATGCTCTGATGATCATGTTTGTGACTCTCATCCCTTTTATGTAACCTTGATATTCTGATTGACTAACATGTTCTACTTTTATCATTTTTCCTTTTATTATTACCTTACTAAGAATTACATATCACACCATTATTTTGTATATATCCAATTTAACTAGTGCATTATTAAAAGATCGATGTAATCTAAGTGTATATTTGTACCCATGTTTAATATTATTGTTCTATCTATATAATTACCTAAAGGCACTAGGCTTCATAATTTTTTGGATCTTATTAAGTGTATATTTATGTAATATGTAATTAATTAAGGTTAATTAATGATATGGGTTGGCATATTCTACATCAGCGGTGGATGTCATTGAATAAATACATGTATAGATCCATTAATCCATCTGCTCATTGTGTAGGACCATCATCATGAGGTGAAATGATCACCTAATGTTTTATATACATAATGAATCATATTTTTGGAGATGTTTTATCTTATATTGGATTCTATAAGTGGATAATTAATAATGTTTACTCAGTGTTATAATGACATTTGTAAAGTAGTGAATGAATCCTTTTTGGAGGATTCACCAATATTGAAATGAGTAGGATTGGGTGTTGAACCTTGTAAATATCATTTTATAAGATTTATCATTTACTTTTTCATATGATGAATGGTTTAAATACATAATTGAGTGGAGTAATGACCATCACCAGTTCAAGAGGTTGATTTTAAATGGGAGTGACTCGTAATTGAAAATGAGGATCACTAATTCACCCTCTACACCTCTCAATGATCCAATCAAGTTAGGTTTTGAAAAGTTGTAATTTCATAGGCTTAAAATAAAAGATAAATTGTTAAAAGAATTATATATTCATATTTTTCATGTAGTTGATAAAATAATATCATATAATCACAAATGATATATATATATATATTCCTAAAATAATTTTTTGATGGGGGAATTTTTGAGTTGTAATATTTCCTCAATTCTATATATTAATATGGTTTAATTCCTAAAAGAATCTATTAGGGATGATTTTTTTCACACCTTTGACTAATGATGCACATATGTAGTGAAATCCTACATACAGAGTGATGTGGTGTACGATATCTAAAGGGGCATGTGGGGAATTATGAATGAGAATAAAGACCATAAAATGGTGGGTCTTTTGGCTTTAAAATTTTTAATAGACTACTTTTGGAGTGGTTCAACCCTCATAGGGGCTGTGATATGTTGTTCTTGGCCTAGGGTTGGGTGTGTAATTTCATTTCTTATAACTTCTATGACCTCAAATAAATAAAAAATATAATCTAAAAATATAAATAAATATGAATTAAATTAAATATATTTGATAGTAAATTTAATATCAATTAGTAAAGTATTATAAACATTAATATATGATAATTATATTCTAATATGAAAATTTTAATTTTAAAAATATTATTAATTATTTAAATGTACATTTTTTAATAAATAAAAAATATTAATACTTAATAATTATATTTCAATGTTCCTAATTTAAATTAATATATTTTAATAATTATATAAATGTATAGATACTGTTTTATAAATTAAATATCTCAACTCGACTCACTCCAACTAGTAGAAAAACCAGTTCTCCAAATGACCTTAGGTACACCTTCCAGTATACTAGAGGCTACTGAAAAGTAATGAGGGTCTAATGTGAAATGTTGGTAGATTATACCCTCTATATTAGAGTAAATAAAAAATATACATAATACAAATATAATAAGAATAAATTGCCACACAATGCAAAAAAAATCCAATAATTGGGTAAGTTTCCACAATCCAATACAATAAACATGAAATTTTAGAATAGTCTCATGTTCCAAAATGAATCCCAAAAGAAGGGAAATACTGAAATTCCCCATAATGGGTTCCAGATTCATGCCTAGTCCCCTTATGTATTCTCTATCCCAACATTTCCTGAAATCAACCATCTAACATCATGAATTTCTCATTTATCAGGCATGAAATCATAATTCCATCTTGGGTACCAATAGTGTCACAAGTAGGATGTGAGTACAACTCAGTAAATCCCCACAAATGGGGTTTAGAGAAATATCTAGTATAAAAAAATCTATGTATTGTTATAATGAATAATAGAAAAGATAACACATGGAAAACTATTCAAAATTAAATAGTGTTCAATTAATCTCATTGACCATCGAGTTCAAAAGTGAAAACCATGACTATCAAACCATATTTGTCCCATGTCGATCGTATGAACCACATACCATAGGGTTCACATACCGTAAACCTAAAAAAAATTGTTCATTGCATATTTAAATATAGGTTTTAAGGGTCTTAGTTTGATGTACCTACACCATGTCATATGTTACTGGTCCTAAAGCATTAACTTGCACCAAAACTAGGGATAAGTTGTGCCCTGATCGACATTCTCAATCAATGATTGGGAGAATCGTGTCTGAGAAACACAAAACAAGAATTTCATATCATTTTTTCCTGTATCCTTAACCATATAGTGTGTAGTTTCATATCTTATGTCCTTGCCCATGGGTGTGGATCATTGTGTCCAACATTTTTAACCATTCCATCAACAACCAATTTCCAAGGTCATACAAACCAGGAGTTTAGACCTACTATAACAGTAAAGGTGAATCTTTTTTAACATTCATTATTTCCATAAGATATTATATTTAACCAAATTTAACCAAATACACAATTAAACCATCACATAATTTATTCATGTAGAACATCGGATAAATGTTCTTAAAAACCATTTAAATATTAAAACATGTATTTTTGACCATTTAACATTTCCTCCTTCAAACCATTTAACAATATATCATAACATGGACAATAACATAAAATCAAACTTTTAATAACATAAATTTAACAATTAAACACATTCCATTACATTTTTTTCATGTCATATAATATTTAGTTCTAGAGTTAAGAAAAACAACCACTACTTCCAAGCTAACATGTTGTGTAATAAGTTTAACAAGTTTAAACTCATAGACCCACCTATTCCAAAATATAAAACCTTACTTTACTATTTCCTTGGATTTATCACACCCCATGGGAAGCTATAGGTCTGATATCAAAGTCATCAATAGACCTAATGAGGTCTATGAAAGGTAAAATACAACTATTAAATTCCCAATATATTTTTATGAATCAATGAAAAAAATATTCAAAAATGTCAGTGCCATCAAACATACCACATACACATGAAAAAATATAACCATTATGTAAGATAGACTTATGCCACCTATCATATGTAAATAGAAAACTAGTCATCCAACCATGAACATTGATTCATGAAAAATTTACCATAACCCGAAAATCCGACAACTCCTTGAAAAATTGAAGATAAGAAATAGAGTAAGAGAGACAACCAAGCTATGAATGTTTAAATTAATAGAATTCAAAATCCTCACAGAATATCCCAAGGAATTAAACTTTATGATATTAAAATTCAGATTTTCAACAATCTAAATATTTACACCTGTTAAAGAAGAATAAGAACATGCTCTAAACCCTAGGCATATGATAAAGAAATGGTATTGAAAAAAATTTGAATTTGGCGAAGGTTCATGAGGGAAAATGGTAAATTTGTCACTTTTAATGAAGTACAAAGTTTACACACATTATTTTACTAAAGGTACATAAACTATAAATGCTCCTCAATCACAATCCACACCAATTCACATGGTCTCCTAGGCCTCCCACACAATTGGAAATACTAGGCGGAATCCAAGAAGATGGCTCTAGAAGTTTGGAACTCCACTCACACGGCCATGGGTAACAATTATTACAAAATGTGTTCAATTTATGTTCCATTTGATGTGAGATTTATTTTTCAAATTTCTTTATCTCAAACATCTAAGAGACTCCAAAAACCTTCTTTAATCAGGGAAAGTATTACTAAAAACATTTGATACAAACCATAACCTAATTTAAAATAAGGACTCTACATGACTAGGGTCATGGTCTTACATTCGATATTATTAATTATATAAATTTATATATAAATATTAAAATACAAAAAAAAAATATTAGAAATATTTAAATAATATTAATTATTTAAATATCTAAACTATTAATTAATATCTATGTAAATAATAATTATGTTAGATTATTTTCAAAAATGTTTAAAAATTATTAATTTTATAAATGATTATATAATTAATACATTATATATTTATTTCAGATCATAAAGATTACTGGAAACAAAACAACTCACACACCCTTGGGTAACGATGAATCCATCTAAGATAACGAAGGAAAAAAGGAAAAAAATCACAAAACAAAATTTTAACATAGTTCATTATTTGTCGTACTCCAATAGGGGAATGTAAATTTAATTTTATTTATAGAATAATAAGATTATAATTATATATAATGTAACAAGAGAGTATATTCAGTGTCATTAAAGCATCCCATGTTGTGCGGCTTTGGAGAAGGTACATGTTTTAGTGTGTCATCGTGAGAATACACTACAGAATAAAATACATAGGTAGATACCAATAACAAAGTGAAACAGATGTCGATATAGATAAATACCATAATTGAAAAATGTATTATGGATGATTATGTGATGAAGAAGTTTTTTAAGGGAATAATGAGATAAATAAATATAGTAGTAACAAAAACATGAAGAGCTAAACACCCACAATTTTTAAGCTAATCATTCCCCTCAAAGGACTACCTTGACCATGGTAATAATTTTTATCATAATAATTTATAAAAAATGTAAATCAAAAAACTAGTGATATCATTCATGTAATAAAAATTTGCATGGTGATGTTGATTGTGACTTATATCTACAAAAACCACTCATGGCTATGTTATAGGAGGTAAAATGGTAAAATATTCAAATAGATATTCAACCCACTAAATGATATCCACATGAGAACATGGAATTATGGATTCACATAACTGATGAATAGAGTGTTGAGATATATATATTCTCCTTAATGGTCATGATTACCACACAATCAAACATTCTATTATAAAATTCATAATATATATGTATTTCCATATAAAGATAGATGATGGTAATAATGTTTGTCCTTTCAAAAAAATTAGGAAATTTGATTTATAAAAAAAATAAACCAAGTTATGTTATTATAAAAAGAGAATTATAATGTGAAATAAAAGGCTGAGTCAATAAAATCTAAAGGACCATCCAAAAGATCAAATAGTAATATAAATTGTACCTTTACCAATATAATTTCACTTACTCATTTATTGAAACTACAAGTTCATGTAGATATAAATTCCAAAATAAAATTATTTCCTACATTTAATATGAATAAAAATGTATCGATAGCTTATTACTAAAATGATTTATCTTTATAATGTAAGTTAAATTTTCAAGTATTAATGGTTGGGAGAATCAATTGTGAATGTATATATAAGGTATAATTTCATAATATATTTATAAAATAACTCATATAATATGTTTAGTATTGTTAAATACTATTCATATTTTCTATAGGAATAAATATTACACCATTTTAATGGGAAGACCTTGTGAATATGACTTTAGAATTTTTTTCCCTTATATAACTTCTAGAGCAATAATCAATGTATAATGGTGAAATTCAAGTAATATCACCCTAACTAACAATATTATTAAAAAATTAAATAATATATTATATTCTCTAATTAATTCCTAATATAGATAGATTAAACTATAAATTCTAATAATATAAAATATATTTTCATTATTTCCATTACTTACTTCATTTTTATTTCTCATTTAATTGTCATTGTGATCAATTTAGATACCCCAAAGATAAGTTTTTTTGGATCTAATTCATTAATATTCATCAAATAAACCACACATGATGTCTATTATGAATACACAATACAATTCATTTAACATTATAAAATATACTTGAAAATAATTTTATTATATTATATTTTAACAAGAATTTTTTTTATAGGGGAGTGTTTATTTATTAGAAAATGAATGGTATGGGGAATGTCAATTCCCAAAAGAACCCAATGCATTTTTATTATTATATATGTATTAGTGTTAAAGGAAATGAGACTGAAAAGTCAACTTTGGAGGGCCTGGGTTTGGTAGATAATGATGAGAAAAGGAAATATCCCAAAACATGGAGGAGGGGTTGTTATCCAAGGGGTATGGTGGTGGTCAATCACATAGATGACTTTTTTATTGTTCTAAATTGTCTTTGAAATTTTTTCACACCCCATTTTTGTATGTAATCTATTTTCATTCTATTTTTAAAAAATTTGGGACCCATGTGCGAGCTCAGGGCATGCACCATCTACCGAAAAGAAAGTGATCAGATTGATTGTGGTTATTATGTTTCTAATTTTATTAATAACATCATATTCCATCCACAAATTATAATATACATGTATGTGTCTTCGATGGTAATTATAGTCCCATTTCAAATATGTATTATCTTTTTATTTATGTATTTATTTCAATAATGATATTGTTTGAATTCTACATAATAAAAGGAAGAAATAGATATTTTTAAGAATTATTGGATGGAATATATATAAATATAATTTTTTCAAAAATCATAAAGAGGTTTTTTCTTATCATGTTCATAAATTTTTTTAAAAAATCTTGAAGTGGTGTTTTATCTACATATTATTTAGGTAATTATATTTTCAATTAATATCATCATTGTTGAATGTTGTTTTATTTATATGTGATTACAATCTTTTTAGATGTCACAAAAAATTCAATGAAATAAAAATAATAGAACGGTGCTAAATGAAAGATTGTACATTAATCATAGAGCTATCAAAATTTCAATAAATATATGGTATTATTTATAAATTGTATCCACCACACCATGGGATCATGAATTAGTAGTTTGGTATTCAAAAAGATTATTATAGTAGTTATATGCATTGACATTTATAGTAAACTATAGCTTCACTAACTTACATTTATTGATAATTATAGCATACTTGACTAATTGTAAAGTTGATATAATTATTAAAATGCATGTTATTATTGAACTATGTTTTTTATGAGTTTATTCCAGATAGGGTTTCTTCATTATATGAAATATCCCTTTAATTCAAGCACCTAAAAAAATTTAATTCATTTTCCCTCTCTTTTTATGTAGGGATATTTTTTTGACCATGTAAATCCTTGTCATTTATCTTATCCTTTAGTTTTTGTGTTTTTCTTCGTCTTACTCTTCTTTAATCAATTTTTTATAATTTATTTCTCTTATAGTTTCTGTAATGTGATGTTGTTTTCATTTATTTATATTTACACCATTCTTTATTTAAGCCTATATGTGTTGTTAGGTACCAATCTGGGAAGTTATGCACATTTAGCCGAGTTCTACTAGAAAGGGGGATATGGGTCACTTGCTAAACATATCTCGAATCTCATTTAAAATCTATTTAAATTTTATATTATAATTGGATAATTTTTCATGTTTTTAAATTAATATTTTTTGTGTTTTGATTATGGAAATTATTCATTAGCATGGTTTTTTAGAAAATATTTTTTATGTTGAATGTTATATAAATATTTATTTATAATGTAATTATTTAATGACCTGAATTTATATATAATTTATTTTATTATTGGTTAATTATAAAATGATATATATTTATTCACATAAATATTCATTATTAAAATTTTGATATAAACTAAGGAGCATTGGATGACCATATTAATGTCTGGAAAGGAAATGATATATTGAATTTCACTAAAATAAATTGTTATTGTTGTAAATAAATGCATTGCGTGCCCTAGGGGCTAGAGGTTACTAGGTACATGTTTTCATGGAATGACTCATGGGAATTACACTGTGATTATTTTATTCATGTCCCGCATTAGGGTTTGGAGCCATTTTTGGAAATTAATATAAACACCATGTGTTACCCTCCCCATCACAATTCTATTTAATTAACGGACTGGTAGTGAGACCCCTGCAGGAGAAAATTTTCACTACCAATGAAAAACACTATGTGGCAGTGAGCCAATTAGGAAAATACTACAATGGAGGGTCCTACATACCTAGTTAAGTTACTACAGTTAGTATTAAAAGAAGTAGTTATCCTTTGATTCATAGGGAAATCCCAAAGGGGGTATTTTTTAGACTTAAATAAGTGAAATGTGTACCCTAGCGGTGAGCTGTTGTTTGTTATTGGGTTTCACGATTCTAATTCTGGGAATCACATCATAACTCTTTGATTTGTGTCCCATATTAAGGTAATGACTGTTGATGGTCATGATATATAATCCAAATTCATTTCCCACCCCAATTCAAATAGGTTTCTAATAGGGATGGGTTGTGATCCCCCTATTGTGTCGTGAAACCTACTAAAGAACAAAACTATGAGGAAATGAGCCAAAGAGGAACATATTAGTATTGGGACCCCTATAGAACCAATAATAGTCCTATAAAAATAGTTATTTTTATTTATTTTGAAGTTGTGTGAATGATAATGAAATAAAAATACTATTATTATTCAACATAATGAATTAAATGAATTAAAATAACAATAACGCGAATGTTTGAAAATAATAATTGATTTAATATAGATATATTTAAGCATTATTATATAATTTTAATAGTATTAGTCGATTTTTTTCATGATTAATATCTCATAGAAATATTCTAAAACCCAATATGCCAGCTCTCTAAAGAATAATGTCAAGAGCAATGATCATAATGCTCCTCCATCTCTTATGTATCGAGAGACACAAAGCATTCTTTAAGCCCTTAAGGTAATATTATTTTGATTATTATGGTAAAATTAAAGTGTCTGAATAAACCATCCTATCATCGTATCGTTAAATTCTTATGTTTAGTGGTTTTGGAGCATCTGTGGATATACAATATAGGATTTCAAGAATTGACACTACATTACAATGATGGTTCTCCATGATGTAGTCAACCATTTGAATCATTGAAGAAGGAATACAACATAAGTTAATTATTTATCTAACTAAATTATTTATAAATAATATATAATGATACTATCTCATAGAATAATGGTTTACAATTCATATAGTTATAAATATTGTTTTAAAGAAGTAGATGAATATCAACTATTTTGAATCGGCACAACCACATCAACTACATCTTGAAAGCTTTACCAATTACCAGAAGTAGAATTGTTTTTGTTAATTTTATCTTCATGGATAGATAACTATTTCCACTTATAGGTGTATGTGTTTATAGACAAATATTGTAAAAACCATATATTTTGATAAAAGAAATGTTTGTTTGTTACTGTATACGACACGCAACTTTGAGCTCAAACGGCCATGAAATATATTATTTAAATATGATCAATATAACTTAGACCTTAAATTAGGGGGGTTTTAATAGTATTAACTACCTTTAGAAATTCTTATTAAGTTTCAATAAAATAAAGATGTATTTATAAATTCTTAGGAAATATGTACTCAATTTTTAATTAAAAAATTTTATTCATCAAAAAATATGTTTTTTAGAAATGAATTTCATTTATATTCGTGAGAAAATATTATTGTAAATTTATTGATATTTTGAAATTATATTTCATATAAAAAAATTTAATCATCATAAAAATTTAAATATTGGGTGAAATTATGGTATTTTTGAAAAATATTATTTTTTCATAGAATGATGAAAAATAATGATTTTTGAAAAACAGTCATTTCTTTTCAATAAATTTTGTAATTTTAAAGTAAATTTATGATAAAAATTGTATTTTAATTAAATAATTTAATATATAGTTATTTTTAATCCAATTAATTACATTTTTTCATCTTTATAATGTATTTTTGAATAAGTTTATTTGTGGGATTAAAAACTCATATTCCTAAAAAAGTATTTTAAAGTGGATAAAATTTCTCTATTTTAATTAATTAAACTAACCCCTATCAAAGAATTATTTAAATTAAATTTATGTGGAATATGTATAAAAATATTAATTTAAATTCATATACTTATGAATACTTGTAATTTAGTTAATATAATATAATGTAATTCTTGAAAAATATGTATCTTGAAAACCCACTTTTTCATCAAATCTACGAGTTTAATGTTAAGTTAAATTCTACCACATCAATGAATTTAATTTTTTAAAATGGTTTATATATTTTTTATATGGAATAATTTATATTATATTATATGGTAATCAAAATTATTTTCCATAAAAAAACTATTAAAATAGTTTAAACCTTTTACAGAGGTTAAGTATAAACTAGTTTGTTGGGTGTTAAACTAGAAATAAATGGATTAAAATTTAATGAATAAAATTTTGTCCAGTTATATTTCTATAAATTGATTGGGAAAATTTTGAGTCATTGCGCTAAGACGGAATGTGATTTTGAGGCCAGTTGTTCCCAAAAAAATCATTAAAATGAGTTATGTTTTTAATAATTTTTGTGAGAGATTTTGATTTTAAATAATAATACCTTTTAAAAGGTTGTCGAAATCAGAAATCTGAGGAAATATTCATGTTTGGAACAGAAAAATTTACCTTAAGTAAGGCATAACATTGACCAGAGTGATCCATATGTGAATGTAAGATTTTGGAAATAAAGTTTACTAAAATATTTAGAATATATATTTTATTTTGATGTAGTGTTAGTTTTCTTTAAAATGTTGACTATTGTTAGGAATCCTAGGTTACTACAATATAATGGAAATCCCTTTATGTAATTAGAAGGATCACCCTCCAACGAATATTGATGGATTGGAGAATCAAGATTGATGAACCTTGGATTTGACTAATCGACGAACAATGACGATGCATATTTTACCTTCATCAATGACTGATATGAACTCTAGGTAGGGTGTTCTTCCTCTTTGATTCAATCCTCTATCACAATTTCAATGATGAACGCAGACCATCCCATGAACATGTTGATCTATAGATCAATTTTTCTTATGGGTTGGATAATTTTATTGGGTTGATTATCGGTGATTATTCAGTTTATAGTTTCATTTTATTTTCTCTATGTTCTTCACTGTAACATGAAAAGATTGATGATGACATGAAAAAAGCCATTATCCATTCTTTAGGTGTTATTAGGCCTTTATCTCCTTCCCCAAATCTTTTGGTGTTTATCATTCTTTATAAAATATGATCAGAGGATCATTTCCCATTTGATCAGTGGTTGAACGATCTGAGACCGCAAAGGAGCTGTGTAAATAAATAGTGGTTTGTGGCTTGTGGAAGTATAAGGTGGTGATGAATGGTAGTGATTAGATCCACAGCTCTTGCTAGTTTGGCAGAGTGCATGGTGAACAGTGGCCCGCCAGCAGCGTGACAAGTCACAAAGCAAGCTGCGACCCATTGTGGGCTGAGCCAGGGGGAGTGCAAGGTGGACTATAAACTGATGGGGTAGCCAGTGGTGGAGACATAACGTGATCCAAGAGGGATGATTTGCGAGTCTATGGTCATTGAGCCCATGGAGACGGAGGTCGCGGATGACGACCATGGGTGTAGTGGCGAGGAGTCATGTATGCAACTAGGCCCACGTAGAGGACATAAAAGGTAGAGGATGTGGGGCAGAGTGTGGATGTTATGGTCATCCATTTTGATAGTGGTATCTCAGCTTCGACTGTGGTGCACATGGTTGGGTCAGTTGCATTCTGGATAAGGGGGTCGGCCAACATAGCTTCTCGGGCTGGATGGACCAGGCCGATCCATTAGCCTATCGTGGTGGGTCCAGTAGTCCAGTTTCCCTCTAGGCATGACCCAACAAGCTAGGTTGGGTCAGATAGACTTGACTGGGTCGGGTCGGGTCGGCCAAATTGGGTTGGGTAATCAGGTAAGGCCGGAACTGAACATTGTTAGCATGTTTCTCTAAAATGTCAATAACATTCAAACAGAATCTCTAATTGATGATTCATATACTGCATTGGAACCCTTCTGATGATGTGTTCCTTTTTAGATGGAATGGTATGTTTGTATCATAGATTAGTTTAGTTGGAGTCTTCCCCTTGGATTTTCCCTCGAGGGTACACTACTGTATAATGTATACATCACTGGATAGTAGTCCTCTCAAGAGGCTGGGTCCCAAATAGAGTTGTAGTGTCCATCCATGGAACTAAAGAGATCTTATATCACCCCTAATATATTTTTTTGGAATTTAAGTGACCACCTTGCATAGTGTGTTATTCCTCCATCTAGTGCGTCGTATCGATAGGGTTATTGGTATTATCCTAGAAGGATCCCATACATTAAGAGTCGTATCGGAAGGTTTTTCCATATCATCTAAGTTGAATCCCTTAAATTGTGGGTTAATATATATTGGGTTGTTTGTGTTATCTTGGAAGGATCCCCTCTCTATATGTTATGATTTTGACCAATGTTTTTCTCTTGAGGTGGGGCCCAAGATTAACAGAACCTGTGGAGGAGATTGGATTTGACTTACCTCTTTACTGTGTGGCTAGTTATGAGTATACCTACATATAATTGGTATATGTTTTTTAGAAAAATCACAGACAATGTGGTTTGCTTCTATGCATTCAGACAGTTTTCCTCTACCTTCCCTTCAAGTTGGGTTTTCTACGGATGTGTTATGGGAACATGTGCATTCACATTTAGATACACTCTCTTTAATTGGGATTGTATTCCAGCCTTTTTTACCTTCGAATTTCCTAATTTTTTACTCAATGGTTGGTAGCATATTATATGCATGAATTTTTTTACTTAGTTCTTTTTTTACATTTCATCTTTTTGGTCTTGGATATTTCTGTGTGTGTGTATAGGTACATAAGAAAAGGACTCTCATTTGGGGATATGTCAACATTGTGCTAGTCACGATCCCATGACCTATTAGAGGTGGGAATGGGGTAGTTTCCATGGTTCCCTCTAGGACAGGTCATGACAGAATTGTATTAGAGAACCTAGTTCTACAAAAGGACAGAGAGTCTGTGAGGTTGGTTTGGGGAAACGGCGTCGAGTGTTTTGAGTTTGGATTTTAGGCTGGGTAATCCAGTGTTGGTGCGGAAGACGATATATCCATACACCCAGACCCTAGAAACCTAATTTTCGACTTGATACAAGAAAATACTTTTTTAAGGGAAATTATTGGTATATGCATCATATAGGATTTTAGTGTGTTCTAGTTTTTTTCTTGATTCATCACACTAGGTATACTCTATTGATCATGGTTCATCTTAATATGTTTCATGATACCTCCACACAAATAGCCATTCATGCTTCAGTTGCATGATCACGTGGATGATCTGCTTATTGATAAGGTATTGGTATAGGGTCTAATATCATAGATACTCCCTATACCCGAGATAGGACTTGAAGGTGGTGTACCAGCAATAGTGCCACCCATCGAGTAGCGGTTACTACCAGCACTACCGGTCTAGGATGCACATAGGTTGTGTTCATTGAATGGGTTCTATAGTTAAATACCTTAAAGGTTTTAAAGTGATGCATACCACAAGGTATCTGAATATTGGATACCAGTAGTTACATGTGTCATTCGCCTTGTGAGGATATCTTTCAACTAGATGGTAGTCATAGTCTCAATTCTTCTTCAAGGCTCAGTTGGCCAATAGTGATGCTTTGTGATGCAGACTAATGATGAAGGGACTCTCTCTTGGGCAGACTTCAAGCATCTCTTTAGGGAGTAGTTATTTTTGGGTAAGTTGTAATAAAAGTGCATCTATGAGCTCCTTCATCTTTAGTTGGGTAGTCAGATGGTGTAAGATTAATCGACAAGGTTTAATGATCTTTCTCGCTTTTCCATGGACATGGTACAAGACCTATTCATTAGATATCAGAACTTTGATCGGTGACTACACCGGGATACCAAGGAATCAATGAGATCCATTATAATCCCAACATATAATGGGGTATTGGAGAAATCTATACCAATAGAGATCTTTCTGGCATAGCATATGCCAGTAGTGGGGGCTAGCAGCAAGAATTTGGAAGCTGAGACTCTGACAGTGGGTAGTTAATGGTAGTATTAGAGGATCAAGTGGTCCTGGTACAATAGGAGATGACCCCAGTATTCCGGGTCTACAGTGTAGGTCTCCCAGTGGCTCAAATTAGATAAAGGGTAGGCTATGTTACATGGGTAGAAGTTAGAGACATATGGCACAAGATTTCTTGACTTGACGTATGGGTGATTGCGGGATGGTGGAGGGACGTCAAAGGTAGAGGAGGAGGCATGATAAATGTGTTCTGTCGGGAAAAATGTGGAAGAGGAGTAGGTAGAGAAGTAGGATATGGGTAAGGGTTCGATGTATTACCCTCAACACCCCCAGGTGGTCTGCACCTGGCTCAGGGAGCTGGTGGATAGGGACATGGATGCCTGTTGGTGATGGAGGTTTACAACCAAGGTAACACAAATATAATTAGAGGTATGATCTATTTTTTCCACCCTAGTCTCAGTTTTGATACCGATAGGTTCTAGTCATTCATTTATTTCCATGGACTCTATTTGGGGCACGAAGATTCTAGTTGAACCGTTAACATGACCATTGCGCTTATAGACTCTTATGGGAAGGGATTAGATGATCACACACTGGTACAGATAGTGGGACCTCACTCTTGGAAGTTAGAGTTTCTGTTGGGTTCTCTAGGAAGTGGCGTTGATGCCTTATGATGTAATCGACGATATAGACTAGCAATATATAGTCCACACTTATATTTACTATTTTAGGCGTAGACTATGGTGTTTCTATGGGGATGTTACAAGGTTTTTATTTTTATTTTTTGGTGAAAAAAAATGCATTCAGTATAGGATAAACTTACCCATACGAGGGCGCAACTGATTACTCACCAGTTGTCTAGCATCGCCCTCGGTGTATTGGATGATAAGAGTCCTTAGTTTCCTACATTAGTTGAAGAGTATGAGGACGTCCTTCCTAAGGATATCCTCGAATAACCTCCCCATAATGTGGTATACATATTCATCGATCTATACCCTGGGAAGGAATTGATATCTACTCTTACATATTAGATTCCTTCAGTAGAGCTTCGTGAGCTGAGGGTGAATTTAGAGGACATGTAGAGGAAATTCTTTGTGAGACCCAGTGTTTCGCCATGGGAATCCCAAGTTTTGTTTTCACTAAGGAATGTGAGAGGTTAATCTTAATGTTTTGTCTTCCGAAAAATAAAACAGGTGATCATGATGAACAAATATCGAAAACCATGTATTGAAGACTGCATTAATCATCCGAAGAGAGATTGTTTGTTCTAAAAGATTGATAGAAAATCTGGCTATCACTAGCTTCATGTACGATATAAGGATGTACCGAAGACTACCTTCAAATGATGGTATGGAAGCTATGAGTATCTGTTTTCCATTTGTGTCTATATGACTCATAAATATGATATTTCATTCATAATAAGACAAGATCATGGTGGTCTTTAATAATTTTGTTCCAGGGTGCTTGGTGTCCCAGGAGGAACACATGATACACTTGAATATGGTCGAAGAAACACTTCTATATATCCATCTTTTTTTTAAGTTCTCAAATTTTCAATTATAGATTCATGAGGCTTACATTCAGGGACATGCCATTTTTGAGGATGGGGTTGTAGGGGATCTAGTAATGATTGAGGTTGTTCTTACATGGGATCCACTCAAGAGTGTTACCAATGTGCGGAGTTTCCTATGTGTGGTTGGGTACGATTGGAGGTTTTTACCCCACATTTCCATATTAGCATCACCCATGATGGATTTGGCATGGAATGGGTAGCCCTTTGTGGGGATAAAAAAGTGTCAGCAGTGTTTTCAAGAGATGGGGTAAAGAATGATAAGAGCTCCCGTCTTGAGACTACCAGAAGAGGGCGTCAGGTATTTATTGTTTTTTAATGTGCCAGGGACGAGGTTAGGTTCTGTCCTAATGTAGGGGAAATCAGTGATTGCTTATATTTTGTCTCAGTTGAGACACCATGAGAATAACTACGCAACTAGTGATCCTGAACAAGTTGAGGTAGTCTTCTCATAGAAGATGTGACTACACCACCTAATGGGAAAGAAATTTGTCAAATTCTATAATAACAATTGTCTCATGTATATATTCTCTCATAAGGATATCATCTTGAGATAGAAGTGATGGCCTCGGTTTCTCCACACCTATGACTTTGAGATAGTCTATACTCTTGTGAAGGGGAATATGGTGGAAGATGCTCACATCATGAGAACCCGCTTACAATTATTTTGTGAGGCATCAGAGTAGTTTGTTGCATTGTAGATATCCTTTGTAGATGGAGATGAAGAAGCATACCTCCAGTTGATGGTTGTCACTCCTCCACTCCAGTTTCAAGTCAGGGAGGCACAACTTGGGGATACTGACTGTGAGACCTGACATGCTCAGTTTTCAACAATACATGCCCCTGATGGATATTTGATAGGTGGGGAGCACATCGTTCTTTTCTGAGGGTTAATAGTTATTCCATTAGCATTGCAGGAGGAGTTCTAATGGAGTTCCAGAAATCCCCTTTGGCAGTACACCCTGGTGTGGAGAAGATGTTACAGGACCTCTGATTTTATTTCTAGTGTTCAGAGATGAAGATGGCAGTGGAAGAGTTCATTTTTCGATGCCCCACTTCTCGTTAATTGATGGTTGATAATCGGGTTCCAATCGGCTGTACCCAACCCCTTGAGGTGGAAGATTTGAATTTGGAAGGAATATCAACAGATTTCATGATGTATTTCCCACACACATCTCTGGAACATGATACCATATGTGTTATTGTTGACCGAATCACCAATTCGGGCCACTTCCTACCTATCTAAGAGCAGATTTCAGTATAGAGCTTGTTACTCTTCTAGTTACAGATGATAGTCTGACTGCATGGGGTTCCGTCGATGATCATTTTAGATCATGGTTCTCTTTTCACATCCTGGTTGTGAAAGGGATTGCAAGAGGTGTTTGAGACTCAAATGAGATTGATAATTTCATTCCATCCCTAGATGGAAGAAAAAATGGAAAGAAGAATTTAGGTTCTAGAGGATAAGTTATGGACCTACATCATGGACTTCAGTCGTAGAGGGGAGGATCACCTTCCACTGGTGGAGTTTACGTACTATAACATCTACCACTGCACCATTGGAAAGGTACTATTTGAGGCCTTTTATGGGAGACAATCAAAGTCCCCACATTTCTATACTGGCCTTGGGGAGTCAGCACTCATGGGTCTAGAGTTAGTGTGGGATACAATTGAGAATGTACTGATCATCCAAAATAGGATGAGGACTACAAAGATTTGGAAGAAGTCGTATTTTGATAGGATATGAAGGCATTTAGAGTTATAGGAGGGAGATCATGTGTTCTTTTAACTAACACCTCAACAAAGATTGTTGGTATTTGGTCGGGCTGCAAGTTATCATCAAGATAAATCGGGCATTTTTCGATTCTGTGTGGACTTGGCGAGGTGGCATACCACTTAGCTCTACCCTTGTAGCTTTATCAGGTGTATTATGTATTCCATGTGTGAAATCTAAGGAGGTATGTGCATGATCTATCACACATCATCGACTGGGGAGAACTAGACATTGATGATGGGGAAAAAAATTTAGAGTACCAAGTGGACATCAATGATTTACAGGAGAGGTTCCTTCATTAGTGATCAATTCCTATGGTACATTTTCAGTGGAAGCACATGAATCTCTATAAGAGCTCTTGGGAGTGGGAGGCTCAGATTTGTGCTCAATACCCTCACATTTTTTAGGATTTGAATGTTTTCTTAGTAGATTATGTGAGTTAATTTTAGAGTGTGGATGGGTTTTATTGGGATTTTGATTAGGATAGATCTCATGGTGAGATTTTATTTAGATAATGAATGAAAATTTGTGATTTTAGGTTTTGGTGTTGGGATTTCTGATATATATGGAAACCATAAGATTTCCATCATATATCCATAATTCATGTCATGAATGTGGGGGTTCCTAGTAGTTTTTTTAAAATTACATTCTCGGAGATTCTCAAAATTCTCTCTCTATTTTCTCTCAATATTTATTCATTCCATGGGATATTTTGGAGGATCAATTTGATATAGAAGATGACATTATTAGTTCTTCAAGCTTTGATATATGGGAATCAAAGGCTTAATACATGATTTGAATGTGGGGTGTGGATCAACCATTCGTGGTAAGTGGTTATTCCATCTTTCAAATATTATTTTAATTTGAATGCTTTTAGTTTTATTATGTATTTATATATTTATTTTAATGTAAATAAAACAATTGAAGTTGTCTCTTACATGTTTTCTTTTAAATTTGGCTTGTTTGTTTTTCCCACAATGTGTTCAAGAAATTAACAAAAAGTTTTTTCAAAAAATAAAGATAGATTTCAAACATATTCTTGAAATAATTAGATTGTGGGTGATGAGTGGAAAGAAACATATTTTATTTGTATTCATGATTTTCATTATATGAGGCCTCATTGGAAGATACATGTTCCTCGGTGCCGACTTGAAAGAATCATGAAGGATTTATTCCAAATGATGTCTTAGTGGAGGAAATATCTTCACTCACCAATATAAGGATCTCATTTGGAAAACATGGGTGTGTGTGTGTGGACATCTAGGATTTGCAAAATTTTAACTAAATTGAATATTCATTTTTTCAGGAAGTTAGGAATATTATTTAGTAATTATTATTTTAGAAAACATGTTTAACTATATAACTGAATATTGTAAAAACTTTTTATCTTTTTTGATATTATTCTGGCCTAATTTTCAATATTTTTGATCTAACATGTTTTTTGTCTAAATTTTATATGGTTAAAGTATATTTTTTTATTTCCTATTGGGTATGATTATTCACCCCATTCATAAGCACTTTGATTCATATGTAGATGTTGTTTTATGTGATACTGTAAAGGGAATTGTTTATTATTTAACTAGTTGGGCTCCTTAATGTTGCTATCTTGATTGGTGGAGCCAGATCATGGAGTGTTCATATCTTATTCTAGAGTGGTTCCACCTTTGTGTTTATTTCTTTTACTACTTTTGAGTTTTATTATTCTATTTTGAATTTCTCCCTTATCACATTTAGAAAAGGTAATGTGGTCTTTTTATCTCTTATCTTGACACATCTTTTATGGTGATTAACTGTGTTTCTATTATCAAAATAAGGTTTTTAGTTTAAAATTTTACAAATATTGTTAATTTGGGATTAAATATATAAATCTCTTAATTTAATGATTAAATATTTATTTTCTTGGTTATTTTAGTTATTAGTTAAATTTATAGTCAGATAAATAAATTAGTGTAAAACATTGTTTTTATTCATATTTTTATGTTTAAATTATTTTGTTTCAATAATTTATTTATTTATTTCAATTTAGATTTTATTACAAGATAAAATGATAATGTTTTTAAATTTTTTTGAGTGTTTAATAAATTTATTCTTTCTTTATGTTATTTTTAAATAATTAATATAACATTTTTTTTATGTTTTTGATGATTTTAATATAACATAATGTTATTATTTACTTTTTATGTGGAAATTTAGAACAACTTTCCATGATTCATATATTTAAATGAAAATGCATGAATTTTCCATGTGAATGAATGGTTCCCTCATAGTCACTCAATTGAATAAACGTAAAAAATTCAAATCCACATCAAGACACACTTACATTCTATATAGTGACCACAACTAAAATTATCAAACTACAACATGTGAAATTGATAGTTTTTTTGCATCATGACTTAAGGAGAACGGACCATGAAAAAAATCTTACTATTTATTAATATACCATGTCTAAACTGGAAATTAACCTTGAGATTTTAAATAATGAAGATGGAATATATCTCCTTCTTACCTACTATGCCATATGAAGAATAATTCAAGGTCACTTATGTGATGATGTATCCAAATGACCATCTATAGATTCCAACCAGATGCGCCTGAGGAAATGAACTGAATGTTCTTCGAGATTTAAGATTGAATGAAATCAAAATTGAAGCTGAAGATTCCAACCCAATGAAGAATGTCCTGTATTCAATTTTGTGCCTCATGTCTTCCACCCAACACTTTCTAATGATGAACAATCGAGTTCCTCTCTAATCAAATGAGAACCTTAGCTGATGCCAACCTCACCGGATAATGAAATCATGGACTGGTTGAAACCAATGCTTCCACTTGTTGATGATTCTATTCTGAAACTCAAAAATGTATATACCTATTTAAGTATCATTGACCAAGTAAGAACTGACTGAAGATGATTCCACTGGGTGAAATGATGTTTTCACAAAAGTGATGGATATGGAACTGACGTAGCATTTCTAGGGTGAATCTAACCACCACTGAAGAAAAATAATTTTCCACTAAGGTTTATTCCTAAAAAAGATATGTACTCCACTCGAGGTTGAGGAAGACATTGTGATTCAGTGAGCCTGTCTATGCTAAAATTGATATGAAAACTACATGTCCATAAACCACTAAATCAATTGAAGATGAATCCTTTCCTAGGAAATAATAAAGCTTCATTGATGAACTATAACCTTAATGTAATTTTTGAGGATGAATCTAGTTTAAAAGAGGAAGTCAGGGTTATGATTTATAATGTTGAATCATTATGAGATAGACTAGGACTTGGTCCATTAGAGGAGGATAATAAGACTACATATTGAAAGAAGTTTGAAATTCAATAGGGAGATCTGAGGCCTTACATGTATTTGGTTTTTTTCCATATAAAAGTTGAATGGTTTTTGGCTATATTTAATTTAGTTTACTAGTTTTTCAATTAACTGATTTAATGGGTCATTAGATCACCCCATAATAAAAATTGAAAGTTCAAAATATCATTCTCACAAGGTGTTTTGAAATTTTATTATGTGTAATTTGGTTTATGATGATGTTTTTGGTTGAAAAGATAGGCCAGATTATGGAACAAAAGGATGAAGGGTAAATTATTTATTATAATTCATCGAGTTTCGTTATGATTAAAATTTAGTGAAAATCTTCCACATTTGATTTTCTAGATGTGTTTCCACATTGATGTCGGCCATATTTGTTGATCAAGGCTGGTTTGTGAGAAAAAAATCAGTTTGGAGGATAATTGGGTTATGGTATTTTAGATTGAATTAAAGATTTATGATTTTGTTCCATAATGAATACGGATTATCAACAATCCACATATTCAAAAGATGAATAATATTTTTTATAAATGAATCAGGAAAAATAAATGGCGTTAGAATTTATGTAGACATCATGAAGAGGTTAATTAATACTAATTATTTAATTAATTTTTTCATTATTTTACCAGAATTTTTTAGTTAATTTATTTATCATTTTTGGCTAATAATTATTTACTCAATTTCCATAGAGGTAATGAATAAATGACTTTGTCAAAAAAATTATTTTTATTCTACTATTTTGTTCTCTACTAAAATAACAAAATGAATAGATTAAAAACAATTCATAAAAAATTCCCTGAAAAAATGATGTGTTGATGGAACACTTATTCTATTTATAGAGATATTTGTTTTTTATTTGATCTTTCCATGTTAAAAAGTGTGTGTTTTTTGTTTACAAATGACTTAAAATAAGTGTTTTTGGTTTAATTTTACATTTTAGTAAAACAATGTGTAGAATATTCAAAACCAAGTAAAAAATGTATATTTCATAATATATTAGGACAATAATCCATAAGTCATTTGTGATATATAAGAAACATTCTTACCTCAATTTGATATAGTGTGTGACCAGTATGCCTCAAAATGAGTGTTTCATTTTAAAAATGTCATTTTAGGTAAAATTATATTTAAATTACTTAAATTTGAGAAACTCACTTCCATTATCTTGATAATTTAATAAAATAATGCATAATACTTTTTTGATGTACAATTATTAGCCACATGTCAATACAACACATAGTATGATCTATATGACCCAAAGTGTGTGTTTTTATTTTAATATTACATTTTAGTAAACATGATCTGTGACATACTCAAAACTAAGAAAAAAAATTATATCATTTTGATACTTTTGTAAAATAAAACATAAGTAATTGGTGACATATATGAATCAACCAAACATCAATTTGACACAGATTGTGACCGGTTTGACTGAAAGTGTGTTTTTATTTAAAAAATGAATTTTATTTTAAAAGAGAATGAAATACACAAAACTGAGGAGACAGTTTTTGATTGTTTTGATACTTTAGAACCATATTCCATATATCATTTTTAAAAGTGGAAATCTGACACGCATATATCTGATACATAGTGTAACAGGTATGACTCAAAATGTTTGGTTTTAATTTAAAAATTCCATTTTTGTTAAAAATAGGTTTCGCTCACAAATAAGAGAGAAAATGTTTGTGTTTTGTCTCCATATGTTAGGACAGTGGTGCATAAGTCAATTTATATATATTGGAGTCATCTAAACAAAAATTTGACCCATGGTGTAAACATTATGACACAAAGTTCATGTTTTCATTTTAAAAAATCCATTCTAGTTAACAAAATCTATCACTCACTGAAAACCTATCAAACACAATAATATTTTCATTATAATTAAGGAAAATAATACTCTTGTCATTTGTGACATGTAAGAATCAACCACATGTAAATATAATACAAGGTGTGATAGATATGACTCAAAGTGTGTGTTTTAATTTAAAATAAACATGTTAGTTCAAAACATAGATCACATGCTCAAAAAACTAGAAAACACATTCTTATTGTCTTATGAATTTAGAAAAATTGTCCATAGGTAACTTTTCATGTGTATGAAATTCATTATACCTGAATTTGATACAAGTTGTGACTAGAATGGCATGAAATGTGTGATTTTAGTTAAAACATTCAATTTTGTTTAAATAGTGTGTCACTCGAAATAAATAAAGAAAACATGATCTCAATTTTTTTGATACATTATGAAAACCAAACTATAATAGATGTGCTAATAAAATATATGTTGTAGTGAATTCTCTACTAAATTATAACACATGGTAGCAACAAAAGTAAAATTTAACTTCAATTGTATTTAAATAAAAAATATAAGAAAAAATCTATATTATAGACATTTCAAACATTTATTTATAAAATTATATCAGTACAAACAATTTATAAAAAAAATCAATATATTTAAAAAATTTAATGTTCCATTGTCTTTTTCCCTTAACCCCCTCTCAACAGAGCCTGATCATGCTATCAGTTTCTGAAAAAACCTCCCCATATTGAGTAAGATAATGGACATATATAAAATATATGTTTTAAGTCAGTAATATTATAAGAAAATAAACATAAATATGAAAAATTTATATTTATAAAATATCAATTTTAAACTTCAATCAAACACTTCGATTCATATTAGGCCCACCAAGTGTTTGATTAATGGGGTGGTTAATTTCTATATATCACACTTGATATATGGGTCATTTATCAAGACTATTAACCTAATCCTGGAACATTTTCATGGCTTTATGTAGATAACTTATGTTTTTAAATAAAAGTATTAATTTTAAATGAAATATATACACTTTGAGGTATACTAGGAACATCGTGTGTTAAATTAATATATTATTGATTAATTCACTTCAAAAATAATATAGGGGCCACTTTACAAAATTATCAAGAAAATATAAGCTAATTTACTCAGTTTTAAGTATGTGATGTGTGAGTTTTGAACTAAAATGTCAATTTCAATAAAAAATCACACTTTGATTAATACCAGTCACAATGGGTGTTGGATTGGCATGAAATTGGTTCAAACATGTCAAAAATGAACTAAGGTTCATCATACTAAATTATCAAGGCAATCACATTTTTTGTTATCTTTTCATTGAGTTACACAATTTTTAACTAAAACATCATTTCTAAACAAAAAACACACACTTTGAGTCATACCGTGCACACCCTGTGAGAGATTGATGTGAGGCTAATTCCTAAACATCAAAAATGACTTGTGGGTCATTTTTATAAAGTTTCCAGACAATCCAAGGGATATTTCTTGGTTTTTAGTGAGTAACACATGTTTTTGAGTATGTGACAAGTTTTTTGTATAAAAATATCAACTTTAAATTTGAACACACTCTTTGAGTCATATTGGTCACACAGTGAATAATATTTGTGTGAGGTTGATTCCTAAATGTCAAAAATAACATTAGGATCATTTTCCAAAAGTATCTAGATAATCTGTGTTTCATTTCATGGTTTCATGTGAGTGAATTGTGTTTTTAACTAAAATGTAATATAAAAAGCTAAAGAACACATCTTAAATCCTATTAGTCACACAATATGTCATATTGGCATGCGGTAAACTCTTCCATGTCAAAAATAACATATGGATCATTTTCCAAATGTATCAAGGAAATCTGAGCATGTTTTCATTGTTTTCAGTGATTGAAATTTGTTTTTATCAAAAATGTATTTTTCTAACTGAAACCAAACATTTCAAGTCATACTGGTCACACCGTGCATCAAAATAAGGTATGATTTATCCCTACGTGTCAAAAATGACTTATGAATCATTTCTTTGTAGTATCAAAACAATCTGAAGTTTTTTTCTCATTTTTGATTATTTGGATTCTGTTTTTATCTTAAATTCCAATTTTAAATAAAAACCCAAAATATGAGTCAAAATAGTCAAACAACATTTCAAATATACATGTAGTTTGTTCCTTCATGTCATATATTTCCTAAAGACCACTTTCATAAATTATTAATATAATGATACTATTTTTTCTAGGTTTCCAGGGAGCGACTTATGTTTCTAATTAAAATATTTATTTAAAACATAAAACAAGATATTTTACCCATACTAGAAACATCATGTGTCAGATTACAAAGAAGGTGAATCATGCATGTCATAAATTTAATTTAGATCATGTTCATTAAGTATCAAGATAGTCTAATAATTTTTCTTTACTTTCAGTGAGTCACACATGTTTTTAGATAAAATTTCTTTTTTAAACTGAAACCACACAATTCGAGTTATACAAGTCACACTATATATCAGATTGAGATAAAACTAAATCTTATATGTAAAAAATGACATTCCAATAATTTTCGTAATGTATCTAAATAATCATATTGTGTTTTATGAGATTTGACTATGTGATGTATGTATCGAACTAAAATGTCAATTTTAAATAAAAACACACACTTTGAGGCATACCAGCCAAACTTTGTATCAGATTGATGTTGTTGGGATTGAAAGTTTAAAAAAAAGTTTTGAATAAAACATAAAGGCTTAAACAAACCTAACTCCCCCTAAATAAAGCAATAAATCACCGGGGAGTGGGATTTTGAAAAGAAATAATTTTAGGCCCGGAGAGACTCGCAAGAAGGGATTTTTCAATCCACACTTGTCTCATGGCGGGTCTTCTCCTATAGAATTCATCCGAATAAAAAATCGATTTTGGTTGACCGTATCGGGCATTTTTACAATTACACTCATATATGAGGTGCCCGGGTTTTTTACAATAGTTACAAAATTTAAAGCAAGAGCTCCCCCTTACAAAAACAGTTGGAGCATGGGAGGAGGAGGCTATATTGGAATATCCTAGCCCTTGGGTGGTTCTAGAAATTCGTTGGGAACCTAGGATATTGTTCAAATTTTGTTCACCTTGGGTGAACTTGGCTAGGGTCTCTCTTAGATCTTTGATGGCTGATTCCATAGAATCAACATTTGGAAAATTTTGGATTTTGAGGGAGAGTTCCTCCTTCTCTTTGAGAAGTTGGTCTTTTTCGAAGGAGAGTTTTTTGAAAGACTTTTTTAAAGCAACAAATTTTGACGATAAAGTATGAAAACCTTTTTCTAGTTGATCTCTAGCGTATTGGAGATCTTCATAGGATAAATGATTTAAAGAATTTGAATTTGAAGAACATGAGGAAGAGGAATCGGAAGAAGTTACCTCATGGAATGCCATTAGGCATTGGTTACCGTTGTCGCTTGAGGAGGAGGAGGAGGAGGATGAGGAGGTGTCACTCCATGTCGCCTTGAGGACCTTTTTCTTTCCTTTTTCCTTTTGCGTGGCCCGTTTTTTGTTGAGTGGGCAATCGGGCTTGTAATGGCCCTTTTCGCCGCACCCGTAGCATTTTACCTTGGGCTCGGGTCTTGCGGTGGGTTCTTGCTTTCGATGCTTGCGGGATTTCTTCTTCTTGTGCTTCTTCATAAACTTGTGCATTTGGCGGGCGAGATTCTCCATTTCCGAGTCACCGCTTGATGATGAGGACGATGAGGAAGGAGATGAGGAAGAAGATGAGGAGGAGCTTACTTCCTTTTGTACCTTGAGGGCAATGTTCTTTGGTGTCTTGATTGGTGTGCCCTCCTTTTGTGCTTGCCTCCTCATGGTGATCTCGTACGTCATTAGAGATCCAATGAGCTCCTCTACCGGCATATTTTTGACGTCCTTAGCTTCTTGGATCGCCGTCACTTTAGGTGCCCATGAGCTCGGAAGGACCCATAAGATCTTCTTGACCATCGTCTCAGCTGAAACATCATCACCAAGGGACTTTCTCCCATTGCACACGTCAGTAAATCTAGTAAACATTTCAGAAATAGATTCATTTGGATGCATAGAAAATGACTCAAAATCTTGACGATACATGTCCAATCGAGTGTCCTTGACTTTGTTGGTCCCCTCATGGGTAACCTCCAAAAGTTTCCAGATTTCATGTGCGGAGGTGCATGTGGAAACTCGATTGAACTCGTTTCGGTCAAGGCCGCAATGGAGAGCATTCATGGCTTTGCCATCAAGCTCGAAATTTCTAATGTCGGCTTGGGTCCATTTGGATTCGTCGGGGGAAGAGAGAGTGTAACCTTGCATGACTATTTTATAAATGGGATATCCTATGCTTCTAAGGAAAGTAGTCATGCGGGTTTTCCAATAATTATAGTCGGACCCATCAAAAAATGGAGCCCGACCCAAAGAGTAGCCCTCGGGGGTGAAAGAGGTTGATGCCATCTTAATGGATCTTAAAATTTGTAACCGGTTAGGGTATTACACAAATTTCCCTTTGATACCAATTGTTAGGTCGGAAGAAAACGGGGAATGATGGCAAGAGGGGGGGTGAATTTCCTTTTAAAAAAATTGATTAACAAATTAAAATCAAAGTTGAAATGCAGCGGAAATAAAGGAGGCAAGACACACGAAATTGATAACGGAGTTCGGCCAAAACCCGGCCTACGTCTCCGCTCCCAACTCAACCGTTGAGAGATTCTACCGCTTGCTTTTCAATGGTTTTAGCAAGAAACCCACTAGGCTTTGAGGTAGCACTAGGACCTATTGCAGCTTGCTTTTTGTGGTTTAGCAAGAACCCACTTGCTTTTGATGGTTTAGCAAGAACCCACTAGCCTTTTTAACGGGTGAAGGCTAGCTCACCGAAAACTCAAGCCTTTTAAAAGGAAAGGCTTGAAGAAACCTCTTCACACCTTAATGGTGGTGTGAAACCCAAAAGAAAGGGGGATGAGAAAAGGGTTTGGGGTTTGTAGGCACAAACCCAAAATTAAAGCTCAAAATAAATAAAGAATGAAAAACCGTAATGGAGGAAGTCTTGGGCGCCAATTGGATAGATGGAGTTGATGTAGCGTGCTCTCCCAAGCTTCTTGAGGTGCTCCTTGGATTGGAAATTGGATTGGAGCACTTGAGGATCCTTGTAGGTGGAGCGCCGGAGGTTCGCCAAATGTGCAACAAGATGTCCGGGCGCTTGGTATGTGATCCTTGTTCGTTCCGGGGCTTCCTTGGCCTTTATTTATAGGCATGGAACCCATTGGGGGCCTTCGGAGCCGTTGGAGAAGTCCTCGGAGCCGTTGGAGGCCAAAAGAAGGTTGACTGGTCAAACCCAACGGCTAGTTTGACTGGGCTACCGGCTGGCCGGTACAGGTCCACCGGCTGACCGGTGCCTTGACAGTGGCTGAGAATTCTGGTCCAGGCTCCACCGGTCGACCGGTGGAGGAGCCACCGGCTGGCCGGTGGCAAGACAGAAGCTCACACTATTGACTGGATGCCACCGGCTGGCCGGTGGTCAAGCCACCGGCTGACCGGTGGAGCCTGGCAGTGGGCAATGCCTCTGCCAGGTCCACCGGCTGGCCGGTGCTATCACACCGGTTGGCCGGTGGACTGAGTTTCAGTCCATTCCTTGTCCTTTCTTGGGCCAATCTTTTGGCAATCAATTGCCTATCATCCACAACACTTAAAAACAAAGTTAAACACATATGAAAGTGATTGTGATCATGAAAATCAAAGAGTGTGGGGTACAACAGATGTGTGATTGATTTCTACACATCAAAAATGATATGAAGATTTTTGACCTTAAGTATCAAGACAATATAATGTTTCTTATTTATTTTCATGTAGGGACACAATTTTTTAAATAAAATGTAATTTTAAAACTAAAAACAAGAACATTGATTCATATCAGCCACAATGTCGGTCGAATTATAGTGAATCTAACTCTTACTCATCAAAAAATACCTATGAATTAGTTTCATAATGTATCGTGAAAATTTAGGTTTTATTTCTCAGTTTTTAATGTTTAACACATGTTTTTAACTAAAATGTCATTTTAAAACTGAAATAAAAAATTTGGGGTCCTATCATTCACACTGTGAATCGGATTGAGATACAGCTCATTCCCAAATTTCAAAAACGATATATAGATTTTTTACCTAAAGTATCAAAATAATATTAATGGATTTTCTCAGTTTTGAGTGTGTGACATGAGTTTTTCACTAAAATCTATTTTTTTCAATAAATACACACACTTTGATTGCTACTAGTCACATCAAGCTTTAGAATGATGTGAGATCAATTATTACACGTCACAGCTGACATAATGATCATTTTCCTAGAGTATAATGACAATAAATTTTTGTTTTCTAGTTTTTCATTAAGTGAAACAGGTTTTTAACTAAATTTACTTTTCTAACCTGAAAACATGCTGTTTGACAAATACAAGTCACACCATGTGATCGATTGAAATCGATTTGATTGTTAAAAATTGAAAAGGACTTTTTTTCCTAAAGTATCGAGATAATAAGATCATGTTTTATTACTTTTTAGTGAGTCGTAAGTGTTTTAAACTAAAATTTCATTTTTAACTTGAAACCAAGTATTTTGAATCATACTGGTCACACCGTGTTTTGAATTGAGGTATGTTTGATTAATACATGTCAAAAATAATTTATTGATCATTTTTCTGATGTATAAAAATAATATGACTGTATTCTCTCTATTCTTAGTTTTTGATGCGTGTTTTGAGCTAATATATTAATTTTAAATAAAAAATGTGGAATCATACCTTCACACAATATATCGGATTGATGTGGTGTTGATTCCCACACATCAAAATTGGCTTAACAATCATAGATCAAAAGTATCATGTTTATTAGGGTTTTTTATTTATTTTTTCAGTGAGTGAAATATATTTTTAACTTAATTGTCATTTCTAAAGTGATAACATGCACTTTGGGTCATACCATTCACACTGTGTATCGTATTAACATACGGATGGTGCCAATACATCCTCAATTGCATATGGATGGTTTTTGAAAAGTATCATAATAATACAAGCATGTTTCCATTCTTCTACTAGGTGACGTGTATTTTTTAATAAAATGTGATTCTTAAATTAAATTCAAACATCTCGATCCAAACTGATCACACTATGTATAGGATTTTGGTATAGATAATTCATGAACATCCCAAATAAATAATGGGTAATTTTCATAAATTATCAAGACAATATAAATTTGTTTTCTTAAATTTCATTATCTGGCATGTCTTTTCAACTGAAATGCTAATTTTATATAAAAAATTCACTTTGAGTCATAGTGATCAAACCATGTGTCAGATAGACATGTGGTTGATTCATACACACCAAAACACTAAAGAATTTTTTTCCAATAAATTATCAAGATAATTTGAGTGTGTTTATAGGTTTTTAGTGGGTGACATGGGTTGTTTACTAAAATGGAATTCTAAAACTAAAAATAGACACCTTAGGTCATACCGGTTAAACCTTGTATCCGATTGATGTGAGAAAAACTCCAACACATAAATATGACTTCCTAATCATGTTACAAAATTATAAATACTATATTATCATGTTTTATCTATTTTTAATGATTGAAATGTGTTTTCATCAAAAATTTCATTTTTGAATTGAAACCATACATATCGAGTCATACGGGTCACACCATGTGTCAGATTTGTTTAATAGAAATGGATATGATATGGAAAAAATACATGAGGTGTTGAATTGTATATTTAAAAACTAATATTCAAACCATTAAGGTACTCATTTTAATAAAAACTAAAATAATTCACAATGACACTTTTAAAACAAAACAAACAATCGGATTTACTCTCAGTCTGACGAAATTTCTATGATGCCATAGGTTATGAAAACATTGTATTCTGGTTGAATAAAAATAAAAGATTAATACAAAGTGTAATTGATTCTACCAAATAGCTTATAGAATCAATTATAAAATGAATAAACTATAACTGAATCAATTAAAATATTAAATAATACAAATAGAAAGGATAAATAAAAATATTCTTTTTCTATTACAATAAGCAGTATAAATGTAAAATATATTACAATTATTTGGTCCCATAGATAAGGGTATACTTTCACCTAGGATAATAGGTATGTTTTACCAACCCTAGTAATCCCTCGATATGAAGATCTTCATGTCTATCATGTTATCCCTGCAAGACCTTGATTTTATAGGTAATCAATAACTATGTCTTTCAAAAACTTAAAATCCCATGATATGATGATTGATCACACCATCTGCCTATCCCTGGAAGCACTCAATTGTAGTCACCTGATCAGACACACAAAAAACATATCATTTATTGAAATACAAATACTAGGAATGAGTCATTCACATTATGTAATTTCGTGTCTTTTGCACGAAGTAAGATAAAAGTCATATAGCCTCTCTCAAGAACATGGAAGGAGCCTAAGTTGTTGTTTCTATTTCCAATGACCTCTTATTTATAGTCCTCGTGATCCAATGGTCACAGTTTCTCTAACAATTATATTTCACTAGAAAACACAGAGGGACTTGGACACCTAGCATTGTAATAGTCTTATTGAAATAGAAAACACAACATCATTTTGATTAGTTCATAAAATAATCCATGACATCATTTTGGTTAAAAAAATAGATATATGAAAATGGTAACATGAGTATAGTTTATATATAACATGACTTTTGTTAAAATAATGAAAACATGCGTGTGATAAAAGTATGACATGAGTACAATTAATATTACTTATAAAAAACGAATATGATGCAAAGAGGGTACAATGCATAATGTGAGTATGATTAACATAGTTAGTATGATAAATAAATTTTATACGATGACCAAAGTCAGTACAATAAACAGAGTGGGTACGATGCCCAAAGTCAGTACGATAAATAGAGTGGGTTCGATGGCCAGATTTAGTGTGATAAATAGGAAAATCATGTTCAAAGAAAATAATTCATTTGATAATTGATAATAAAGAGACTTTTGATTCCCAAAATATGTCATAAAAGTCAATAGAACACTTTTTACTTAAAAATATCCCCCTTTTATCAGAGAAAAAAATATAAAAGGAAACTGGAATTAAATACTTATCAACCCATGAGTTATGAAAACTCTTATAAAAAAATAAATTAATAAAAATAACTCCCCCTTAGGTATAAATTCTTTTAAGGATATTATTCATAGATTTTCCTTGATTCATATGTATTAAATTAGATTAAAACATTTAAGAATAATATCCCTTTGAAAAACATACTTCCCATTTTATAAAACATTCTCCCCCTTTGGGATTTACAAAAAGAATGGGATAATAATGAATTACATAAAAAAGATAGAGAGAAACATAACACAAAAAAATGTAAATGCAAACATACAATGCATTGAATTTTCAAGAGTTCATAGAATTTTAAAAGACTAACAAGAAAAAAGATACAACAAATTATTCATTTGTTTCTCTTTTATTATTTCTTAATCAACTCATGGACAATAATGGTCATATTCTTTATCTCTTTCTTATCTTCTAAGATAGAAATCTTGGAGATTTGAGAAGCTCTTGTCGGTCTACAAAAATTTGATCCTGGTTTTTTATTGTGGATTCTTGAATCCTGATTACTTCTTTGGTAGTATCAATTCTATCTGGAATATTCTTATTTTTTTCATCCAAAAAAGTGTTTTGTTTCTTTAACAAAACAATTTCATCATTGAATGATGAAACCATCGAAAACTCTAACTGAATGACTTTTCACCAATTTGAGGATCTGACTTTTGGGATGATATAACTACTGGAGTTGATTCTATTAATAGTGTTGTCGATTGATTTGCTGTCGATTATTCCAAATCCTTAAAAAATAGTTTCGAATTTTCATCAAAACAAACATTAAATTTATTTATATTATTCTTTATTATCCATGAACCCTTCATCTCTTTCAATTCTCCTTTCATAAGAATATTTTAAAACGTAAAACATTCAAGAATATACTTTTTGAGAATAGTTGGATACATGATAAGATGAGACTTAATTTATCCATACGTCACATTATTGATTTTTTTGAAAATTTAACCCATGATATTTACCTTTCTCAAATTCATATGATAATCTAACATAAAGATATTAGAAACCTTAACAGTTTCTCTATCCCCTTTCCTTGGAATAAGAAACCCTTGCATCTAAAGGACAATAAACCAGTTTTTTGCAAAGAGATGGGCTACTTTTCTATTCTCCTCACTGATAGGAAATAAGTTCTTTTCATATATTTCCTTATTAAACGTAAAAACGTCTTCAGGTATCTTTTTATAAAGATAAAAGGAGTCCTCTTCATAAATTACATTGAGAAATTGTGTTCCTTGTTTCACTGACATAAAAAAATTTCTATCATTCACAGTAAATTTAATCTTATATTTATCAAAATACATAGTATTGTAGAATATTATTGCCTCTTCAAAAAGAATCAGATACTGAGATATGGGTTTCTTGACATAAAGATGTTCCCAGCCTTGGAACATGATATTTATTTTAATCGTTGATTAATAATTACCAAGGAAATCTCGATTAACAAACCTTTCTCTGAAGAAATCCATTTCTGAAAAAGTCTTTGCAGACATATCTGTAGAATTATTGGAAAAATACATAAGCATAAAGTTGATTGATAAAAGAAACAATCATACCGATTCTTAAAAGTTGGAGGGGAGCTTCGCTAACAAATGTGAAGAACCAGTGTGTGTTCGAGGAAATGATCCTATATTTATAAGAAAATTTGGGTGATCATTTGACTTCTACGGTAGAGATTAGAAGATAAAAATCCAATTGTGTAGAATAAAAGTATACTAAAAAACTTATATTTTATTTTCAAAATATATTTTTTTAAAAATGAGAAACAATAACACAAAAGAAAAGTTATGAAAATGGAAATGAGAATGTACCTGTTGAAGATTTCATGTGAGATTTTTGTTTCATACTATTATGAGAGTAAAAACATAATACAATATAGAAAATAGATATTTGAAATAATTTAGGTTGAATACAATCAAATATCAAAATGATAAGTGAGAAATTAAATACATTGAAAATATCAAACCAATGAAAAATAAAGTAAATATGTTCAAAATATCAAACCGATGAGAAAGAAAATTAATACATTCAAAATATCAGGCCGATGACAAATAAAGTGAATACGTTCAACATATAAAACTTATAAGGGAGAAGGTGAGAACATTTAGTTGTTAGACCAATTGAAAACAAAGTTAATACTATTGGTTGTCATGTTTGGGGAAAACAAAATCACTCCCATAGGTTGTCAAGTTGATGAAAAATAAATTCATTACTATAGGATTCCAATATAATGGAAAACAATGTCTTTACCATAGGTTTTTAAGCCAATAGAAATCAAATTTATTACCAAAGGTTGTCAAGTCTATGGAAAAGAATCAGTTAGACCGATTACCATAGGTTTTCGAGCTAATGGAAAACAACATCAATACCATAGGATGTTATGAAAATTGAAAACAAAGTTATTAACATAGGTTTTCAAGTCGATGGAAAACAAATTCATTACCATAGCTTATTGGGCTGATGGAAAACAAATCCATTAACATAGGTTTTCAAGCCTATGGAAAAGACATTCAGATCGATTAAAATAATATCAAACTGATAAAAAGGTCAAACCGAAAAACAAAATGTCAACCAGAACGTAAAACGAATGTCGTAAAACAACTAATGAAACAAATAAAACAAATAAAAATATTTGAAAATAATTTGGATAAAATATAGAATAAAAGATAAATAATAAAGAAAATGAAGAAAATGGATGAATAAGAAATAAATAAAACACAGAAATCAAAATTTTACCGAGGAAAACAATATTACATATACAAACAATCTTCCATTCGACATTGTCACTGAAGATAACCTTTCCACATTTCATCTTTATAACTTTTTCAAAGAAGTTTCTATTTCCAGTCATGTTCCTAGAAAATCCACTATCCATGTACCGTGTATTGTTATTGTTTCTTGTTTTGTTTTACAAAAACCAAAACAATTAAACTTTTTGAATCCAAAACTATTTGGATATGTAAATATTAGAAAAAAACATTGGAATCCATATTTTTTTTGAAAAGTGTGTTTTTTCGACACCTAATGATTGATTTTTATTTAAAGAAAAAAAATTCTACGAATGTCAACCACGTTGAAACTTGGTGAAAAAAAGAGCACGTTGGGGACCAAAATAATTATTACTAAAATTGGTTTTGAATTTGTATAACCAAATTCATAACTATTTCTATGAGAAAGAAGTTTAGAATACATTTTATCGTACTCCTTCCTTCTAGAAGTGAAATTTGATAAAATATTATTTAAGGAAAAAATTTCAGATTTTAATCTTATGACTAAATTATTATCCAAAAAGTTATTATTTTTAGAATTTATTTTTTCTTCTAAAATAGTTTCCTCAAAAATTATATGATCAAAATCATTAAAAAGTCATTTTAGAAATCACTTTATAATGTTTTTCAGAAAAAATTTCGATCTCAAGAGTTTTAGAATCATGATCATAAGTGAGATATGATATTTCTCTTTTTAAAATATCAATCTATGTATTTTGTTTTTCATGTTCTCTAGAATCATTACCATTTTCATTTTCTGAAAGTTTATCAAATCTGGAAACCTCTTCATAAGAAGGTAAAGAATTATCATTCTCTAATGAGGATATTTCTTCATCAGAATAATCTTTATCTGTAAAATTATTACTCAAAGACATATTAGTAAGAGATTCAGAACTGGTTACCTTAGGCATTAATAAATAATAAGGATTTTTGGCAAAGAGACCAAAATATTTGTGATTTGAGATATCACTATAGGAAGATTCTTCAAAATAATCACCTCTACTATCACACTATGATTCATTTACTTTCAAGACTTTCTTTCCCTTGGACATCCATTATTTCATCTTATTTTTCTCTAAATTTATATCATTTCTATCCTTTCATTTTAGAACAGTACAATCAGGTTGAATGTGCCCTCCCCTTTTACATTCATAGCATGTGACTTTAGAATCTTTCTTGTCCTTGTTACTTTTGAAAGTATTTTTATATATGTATTGGAAATCCTTCTCTTCAATGATTTAATTAATTATTATATAAATATTTTCAAGATCAGTCTCTAAGTGCTCAGTATCATTGGAATCTGCAAAGACTTCCCTCTTTATCTTCCTTCACATAGTTTTTACAGGTGATTGAGACTTGGTAGGATTTGATGTACTAGTAAATGATACTCCACCATTCTTCTTTTTCACTTTATCTGCATCTCTCTTAAGTCTTCCTTGATATTTCAATAGAGTTCCAAAAAGATCATAAAGATTAAGATTAGTAATCTTTCAAGAATCATTAACTACGGTCCTCTTGGATTCTCATTCATTTGGCATAATGTCTACAATCTTCTCATTTAGACTTCATCTTCTAAATATTTATCTCCAATAGCTTGAAGGATATGAAAAATTTTCATAAATCTTTGTTGAACCATAAATAAAGGATCACCATAAGGAAATTAAATTTCTTAAGTGTCATCTCTTAGCATAGATCTTCTTTTTTTAACAAATTTGGATGTAATAAAGTGTGCAATATCTAGTTTTTTCCATATTCTATTTTCTGCTTCACATGAAGAGATTTGATTGTAAATGTTCCAATTCATAGAACAAAATAAAGTATTTTATACCGTGTAGTTTAACTGATATTCATGTTTTTCTAGGTTTGTAAATGATCTGACTTATTTATTGAAAATCTTATAGTCACTAGTGTTCCTAAGAAAGTTATCTACAAAAGTATTTATAATAAAAGTCTTCCTTCAATCTCTCCAATATTCAAAATAATTTCCATCAAAGATAGGTGGTCATATCGGATTAAGATTTTCAATTAAACCGACATTCATCGTGTTTTCTATCATATAGAAACAAAATCATTTTTCCACAAATACAAGTTAGTGTATCTCAATGAAAGTAATGTAACTTGTAAAAATATAAAAAGTAGTGGAAAACCTCCTCTTATAAAAATTGTTGGATCGAAATGGATATGAGATGGCACAAATACAAGCAGGGGTGAATTTTTTATTCAAAAAAATTTATTTACACCTTTAAGGTTCTTAGTTTAATACAAACTAAAACAATTCAAAATGCCTTTTATAAAACAAAATAAACAATCTGATTGACTCTTGGTTCGATGAAATTGTTATGATTCCACAGGTTTTGAAACAATTGTATTTGGTTTTAATATTGATACCATAGTAATGAAAAGTGTAAATTATTATACCATATAGAATAGATAATAAATTCTAAACATCCTAAACTATAACTAAAAAATTAAAATATAAAAGAATACAAATAGGAAGCAGAAATAAAAGGATTCTCTCTCGATTACAATAAGAAGTGAAAAAGTAAAATATATTATAATTATTTTATCCCAAAGAGAATGGTATCATTTCACCTTGTATAAGATGTCAGTTTTACCATCACGGGTAATCCCTCGATATAATTATTGGAACATCTGTCTTGTAATCCATGAAAGCCCTCGATTTTATTGATAATCAGCACCTCTATCATTCGAACCCTTGAAAGACCTCAATAAGATGATCGGTTTCATTGTCTACCTATCCCCAGCAACCCTCAGTCATTATCACCTGATCTTACACATAAATAAAAATGAATCCATTATTTAAATTCAAAAACTAGGAATGATTCATTCACATTTTGTAATTTAAAGGATTTAGTAAGAAGTAATAGATAAGTCACACAATCTCTCTCTAGAACTTGGATGTAGCATAATTTTTTGTTTCTACTTAAAATGACATCCAATTTATAGGCCTCAAGTTCCAACAGTCATATTTTCTCCAGTGGTCATATTTTTATAAAAAACGTTGAGGGACTTGGACACCTAGCATTGTAATGGTCATATTGAAATAGAAAACATGACATCATTTTGATTTGTTTATATCTAACTCCATGACATCATTTTGGTTAAAACAATAGATATTTGAAAATGATAACATGATTACAATTTATATAAAACATGAGTTTTGATAAAAGAATAAAAACATGCATGTGGTAAAAGTATTGCATGAGTACATTTAGTATTATAAAGTGAAAAATGCTGATATGATACAAAGAGGTTGTGATGCACAATGTGGGTATGATGAACATAGTCAGTATAATAAAAACATTTAAGTACGATGCCCGTAGTCAGTATGATAAACTAAGTGGGTATGATGCCTTGAGTTAGTATGATAAATAGAGTGTGTATGAAGGTCAGAGTCAATACAATAAGTAGAAAAACATATTCAATGTAAATCCATTGTTTGAGAATTTTTTATAAAGAGATCTTTGATTTCCAAAAGATGTCATAAATCCAAAAGAATACTTTTCACTTAAGAGGATTAAGGATTGGTTGATTTCTACATGTCGAAAATGATATATGGATCATTTTTTTAATATATCAAGTAAATCTAAATATGTTTCCTCTATTTTCGTAATGTCACATGGTTTTTCACTAAAATTTTATTTTTAAATATAATCCCACAATTTCATCAATATCAGTCACACTGTGTGTCTAGATGAAGTGCATTTGATTCTTACTTTCGAAAAATAAAATATGTATTTTTTCATAAATTATTAAAATAATATGATTGTGTATACATGGTTTTGAGTATATCATACCTATTTTTAACTAAAATATCATTTTAAATAGAAAATTTTGATTTTATGTCATACTGAGTATACTATTTGTTTTATTTACATGTGGATGATTTTTATACATCACAAATGCCTTATATATCATTTTTCTCAAATATCAAGGTAATAAAACCATTTTTGCTTAGTTTTTAGTGAGAGACACATTATTTTATCTAAAATTCCTTTTTTAAACTAAAAACATGCACTTTGGGTCATATCGGTTACACTGCATGTTGGATTTACATGTGGCTTACTTCAAAATGTAACAAATAACTTATGTATCATTTTAAAATATATATCAAGATAATTAAAGTTGGTTTTATATTTTTTATATGATTGAAAAATGTTTTTTTACAATACATACATTTTTAAACTAAAACCATGCATTTCAAGCCATGTCGGTCACACTGTATCAGATTTAACTGTGGTGATTCATACCCAGAAAAAATGGAAAATGGATCATTATTCTAATGTGTTAAAGAAATATGAATGTTGTTTCTTAGTATTGGGTATGTTAGACCTCTTTTTCACTAAAACATAATTTAAAAAAATAGAAACTTCAAGTCATATCGGTCACACCGTGTACCGAATTGAAGTGTGGTTTATTCATGCACATCACAAATGACATATGTTTTATTTTCCTAATGTATAAAAATAATATGAATGTGTTTTATAGGTTATTATTATGTCACATTTTTTTAACTAAAATTCATCTTAAAATTAAAACACACACGTTGAGTCATACCAATCCTACAGTGCATTGGATGAATTGTGGTTGATTTCGACACATCAAAAATGACATATATATCATTTTTAAAATATATCAAAACAATATGAGTATATTGTTTCTTGTTTTTTAGTTTATTAAACTTTTATTTTACTAAAATGCAATTTTTTAACTAAAATAAATTATTTTATGTCATAACGGTAACAGTAAATATCATATTGAGGTAACACTAATTCCAACATGTCACAAATGAATTCTGGATCATTTTACTAAATTATAAAAATAATATGAATATCTTTTTATCAATTTTGAGTTTGGAAAACATATTTTTAATTAAAATTTCATTATAATCTAAAAATTTTGAGTCATTTGTACACAAAAAAATCACACTACAAAACCCTAAAAATCAAATAAAGAACATATATCTATATGAAATAAACAAATATTACCTGAGTTAATCATCATTGTTAAAGGATTTGTCAAGAATTTTTTTTTTCTATATTCATTTTTTCCTCTTAATAGATCAAAAAATAGTCGAAGAAAAAACAATTCTCGAGGAAAAACTTTCTACATGATATTTGTGGAAATTACATAAATAATTCTTAAATAAAAATGATAATGAAATTAAAAAAAGTAGATAAAATGATTATAAAATTAAATAAATAAGTAGTAAGATGCCATAGATTCATGATAATTTCATAAATTATAACACCATGTATTCCACCCATTCATTTCAAAACAAATATTTTTCCCATTTAGTATATGTGGACTGTTGACAATCCTAGAACAAAACCCCAATCACTTCAATGAATTGAGATCAAGTACTATTTATAGAGAATTAATGGAACGTGAATGAATATTCAAATAATTTATATCCAATCCCATTGAAAATATAAATTCATATTAATTTTGGGATCTTGATCATCATATTCATATATGAAACATGGTTTGTCCATAGCAGTCAGGACTTCATGTTATGAGTGGACTCTGTTTTCATTTATTTTTACTATTAAAAATTTTTGGCTATAGATTTCACCTTGTTTACTACATCTAAATGAGACTAAAATGATGATTCATTATGTTAGGTCAATATAAAAATGTTTTTTCATATAAAGAGAATAATAAAGTCTAAGGTCCATTATCCATATGAGAGGAAAGAATTGTGCTTTTTATAGATTTTCAAATTGAATCATATACATGGAATTGTCCCCATTCATAAAACAATCTATCTATTGCAAAAAAAAATGAAATTTTAAATCATTTATCCCTGCACCCATTGGAATATAAGACTAGAATTAAGGGTAGGACTCTAATTTAGAACTTTCACTAACAATTCCCAAATATAATTTCTTATTTGCATTATATTTTCAAAAATAATAAAGTAGTAGAGTCATATAATCACCAAAAGAATTGTTTAGTATTTGATAAATGGAAAACTATAAAAAATAAATTAGGGAGAAAAATAATTTAAAAGAATAAAAAAATGTTAACAACAAAATATAACTAAAAACTCCACTCAAGGATCCCCTTAATAAGGGGACAACCATTGACATATCTTAAAGATTTTCCATGTGGGTGTCTGGGTTTACATTTCCAATAATTAATAATAATAAATTATTAATAATACTAAAAAATATTATATAAATAAAAATTTAATTAATTAAAATAACATGAATAATATATAATAATAAGAATAATTTAAATAAGAATAATTACTAATATAATTATTATATTTATCTGAATAATTAATAATTAGTGATATAAATAATTAATAATAGATAATTAATAAAAATAATAATAATAATAATGAAGGTATGGACCCAAGGGCCCATCTCATTTATTGAAAAAATCTAAAACATGGGAAGGATAGGGTGGATAAAGAAAACCTCCCTCATAAGAAAAAATAATATATACCCAAAACAATAACTAACAAATTTATCTCTCACCATAACCACGATAATTTTCTTAACCACATCAGTCTCATCCTCGCCACAATGTCTTTTCCTATACAAAGCCATATGGTATTCCTCTATGGATGAAGTATAAGACAAACTTTTATTTACATTACTATGAATCAATAACACATTATTCCATGAGGGTTCCCTATTGTCCATCTTAGGTTTGGAACCAATTTTATCCTCAATTATGGATAAAAATTTCAAAAAATAAAGATAATCTTGGATACTAAAGGATCTGTGAACTAATTTTTCCAAATTGACCTCCACATATAATTCTAACCAATCCCCCATATCATGGATAAATCCTTTAGGTGAACTCTTACACTCAATATCTTTCGTGAAAACATTTCTTTATGTAGTAACCTCATTCACTTTCTAACATTATTTAATTGTTTCATCACCAAAATTGTGACAAACCACATTCATAAAATCAAAAAAAATGAGGGGGGTACAGTACCACTATCCTTCATAGGTCATTCCTTTATTTCCTAGACATGATAATCATGATAGTAACTTGATTGGAGTTAGTATGTTTAAGGAAACCCACAACTCTACTATCAAAAATAATTTAGAAAGAATTAGAGTTTTCTATTATTGACGGAGGATAAACTGATGTTTGAGGGCCACAATGGATGACTGAAATTTCATCACACCCCCTTCAAGATTTTGTACACTTCATTGCTGATAGCTAATTTACGACAAATCATCGATTACTGATAATGAAAAAATTAAATAATAATATGTAATAATATGTAAGAATATAATTAATAATTAATGTTGTGGTAAATTAGTTAATTTATTTTTCATTATATTATTAACTAAACATTGTTAACTATATATAATTAATCTTGCACTAAAATACTGGTAATTGTTCACCATAGATCTAGGTTCAATTCAATGGGGGAGATTTTCTCCAAAGTCAAGATGCATCAAAATCGAACATGGTGTAGTGGATTTCCTAGGGAGTGAATATAATTCTCATAACTAGTACCACATGTTCTAGGGGGTGGTGACACTATTTAGTAGTGGAATATCATGTTGAATTCTTCTCATATGGTTCTTCGAGCAATGTCCACGTTCATGATATATTATTATTCAAAGGGTCATAAATTGAAAATTGAACCTCATATAGAAAATATTTAATAAAATTTCGATGATACTTTATTTATAAAATCATGTTCTGGAAACGTTAAATGAGAAATGATAGATTAAATAATGAAATAATCTGAAAAATTAATCACAAAACATTACTGTTTCTGAAAATAGAGATCTTGGGAAGAATTTTCCCAAGTATACTTGTTTGAATAAAAGTGTAAGAACCCAGTTCATATATTTGACGCACGGGCTTCTCTTTTCTCTTTTCCTCAAGTGTTTTTGAGAAAATAAGGAAAAATGGGAAAATCCTAAATTTTGGAACTACACGCCGTGTACTATTTCCACACGCCGTGTACTTTTGGGCCGTGTGGAAATGAGGACACAGGGTGTGTGGCCAGGTCAGTGACCGGGTGTAGGAACTGACTACATGTCGTGTAGTGGTACCTTACACACCGTTTAGTCAGTCGGCAGGGCAAAAAGTAAGGCGGCGGAGTGCCGGCCAGCTGGGCTGTAGTACACGCCGTGTACTTGGAAGTACATGCCGTGTACCCATGTCGACAGATGAACAGTGTGGCGGTGCCGCCTTTTGAACAGTTAAATGAAGGGAGTACATGCCTTGTGCTTTGATGTACATGCCGTGTACTTTTGTTATTTTTCTTAAATCGGGCAGTAGCTTCCCCTGTTCATAGGGAAGCTTAGAACCGAACGGGGGAGCGGGATAGGACGGTTGGGACTTCAAAGATCCATCGGGCATTCGTTCTGGATCCGTTTCTGCATCGGGATATACTGTTGGGACCGTACTGGTAAGCTCTCTCTTCCCTGTGAGCCGTTGTTACCAATTCTTCTCCTAGCAGAAGTTATTTGGGTTGAAGCGAGTTTTCGTTTTACCTCAGATCTACTTCATTGTTGGGCGATTCGTGGAACGCCGTTCGGGTATATTGATCAGAGGTGTATAAGGTAGGTGTCTTGGTGTTTTATTTCAACTTTCGTGCGTTTTGGTGTGTTTTTCTACCACGAATCCATGTTGGGGTGTCGTGAGGCTGAGGTCGTATTTAATTTAAATTCCTAGAACTGTAAAGGTAATTAAATGTGGTATTAAAATGTTGTTTGGGATCATTGCTTGGATCCAAGACCACCCCGGGGGTGCGTTCCTCTGTTTAGCCGTTTGGCCAGGATACCCGAGGGTATGCCTCAAAAGTAGTACTGATAGAATTTACTTGAGAATAATTGCTATTTACTGCATGTTAAGATGTTGGGCATGGCCCGGTTGCATGTTTACCCTGAGGGAAGTGTTTCTTTTAGCCTGAGAGAAGTGCTCCCTTTAGCCCGAGGGCAATGTTCTGATTGGCCTAAGGGAACTGTACTGTTTAGCTCGAGGGTTGTAGTTTCTTCGCTTGAGGGAAACCTATCATGCCTAAGGGCTTGACTTCTGTGCCTGAGGGCAACATTTCGTACGCCTGAGGGCAATTTCTGTTACGCCTGAGGGCGAGATTCTGATTAACTGAGGGTAAGGGTTTCATGTCTGAGGACACAGACTGTTTACATAGAATATTCACTGTGGTGGTATTTTAATTTAAATGATTAAATGGATAATAAAATGGAAATATAACTGGTTAAGAAAGTGACTTTTAGTACTTCTTACTTATTTTCATTTTATTACTGCACATTGTGTTGCATGCTTTACACACAGTTGAGCACAGGCCTTTGGTGGGTGCCTACTGGGATTTATTTCTCACACCTGGTTTGGGCCATGTTTTTCGGCCCAAACAGATTACATTGCTACAGGTGTAGATAGAGGCAAGAGTCCCTATGCAGGTACTTGACTGTTGTTGAGGAGTAGCAGGGCATGGGACCGAGCCTAGTCTCGTGATGCCACTGCCAGCTGTTTTGTTGCGTTTTGTTGTACTGTATTGATGTGTATAACATGTTTTGGATGCTTTTTTAGAACGTGGAACATGTAGCATCATATTACATACCTAGTTGATTATTGTTTACTACAGTTGGTTATTTCAGTTTGCATGTTTTACTGCTTCCGCCGTTTGTTATATGTATTATTTGTATTCTGTTGTGCTATACTTTGACAAATGAGGGCATAGTTTCCCCACTATAAGACCTGGGCCCTCGCTGCTAGTCGGTAGCCTCTTGCATTTGGGGAAATGCGCTTGAGGTCTTGTGGCGGACAGGGTTCGGGGCGCTAGTGGACGGGTTCCGGGTTCGGGTCGTTACAAAGTGGTATCAGAGGGGTTCTTTTCTTTGACTTACTGTTTGGAGCCTTAGTCAGGGATAGGACGAAACGGTAGTCGGTAATAAGTTGTGCCCAGGCGTAGCTAACCCGTGTACAGGGAAAAGCCAGTCTACCTCGTATTGCAATTTTATTGATTTTCCAATTTACAGTTGATGTGATTTTCACTGTTGAGTGACGCACTTGTATTGTGCTATTTATATTTTATCTCTGGGTTCTATTTAGTAGCAACCTGAGGAGATGAGGGTATTCCGTCTCATGCATCATATATGTACATGCTAGGAATCATATTCCATGCATAGTTCCATGCCATGTAGGTGCATTAGAATTTGCATGCTGTTGTGATAGTTGTTGTGCCAGAGAAGCATGCTGTTTTAATAGCTGCTTTGGTAGAATACCTGTTGTGTAAGCTGATTATAGAATGGGCGCCAAACATTTATTTTTGGGGAGTATGGGCCCCCATTGACCGGAATTTAGTGGATCATTGACTGTTTATTTTTGTTATAACACAGAGAAGATGTCAAACTTTGATTCGTGGGGAGTATGGGCCCCCACGGGTCGGAATTTGACACTTAGGTGTTGATTTTCGGTATTTTCTGGGTTCTGGAGAAGTTTCTAAGGCATACTGTTCAGAAACCCAGAATACACGTTGTGTAATGCATTAGACACGCCGTGTATGTTCTTCTGTTCGGGAAGAAAAAAAAATTTAGTACACACCGTGTACCAAGAGTACACGCCGTGTAGTTTCTTCCCATGTCACAAACCGTGTAGGTGGCGACACGGGGAAGAGAAGGTGCTTGGGTAAAACACGCCGTGTACCTAAGATACACACCGTGTAGTGTTGACCCGGAGTCTGGCCGTGTAACTAACAAACACGGGTCGGTGAACTCTTTCCAGAACACATCGTGTCAATGAAGAACATGTCGTGTAGTGAGACCTGGGGACTCGGTCGTGTAACTAACAACACAGGTCGGTGTCACCATGCCTTGAACACGCCGTGTACCTAAGGGAAACTCCATGTAGTCTTGTCCGAGGATAGACCATGTGGACCTAACCGTGTGACTGGGAGACGGGTGGTTTACACGCCGTGTGCGGGTGAAACACTCCGTGTCGTGTTTAGCCGATTAGTCGGCCGTGTCACAAACGGCACGGGTAGTTGGAAATAACACCATACACACCGTGTAGGGTATACACACGCCGTGTAGTTTTTGTTTAACGGGAGCCGTGTGGCTTAGCCATGTGGAAGGACCCGGGCAGAGGAAGGGAAGTCAAGTACACGTCGTGTAGTGAGTGCACACGCCGTGTAGTCTTGTTTTGCAAAATTTTAATGCCTTCTTCCTTTTGTTCTCTTTGGGGTTTCTTCCTTTCCAGTTTTTGATAATGTTGTTCTAAGGTGTGTGTTTGACCTTGTAGTGTCATGTCGCCTAGACGACCGCGTGCTGTTCGCCAGGAGAGCGGCGACAGGTATACTCCAGAGATGGTGGGCCATAGGCTACATGTTGATCCACCAGCAGAGCCAGATGCAGCACCAACTGTTATACCAGACACAGGTGCGGAGGCGCAGTTCCATGAAGGCCTTATGCGGTTCATGCAGACCTTTCAGGGAGCACCGCAGGCGGCTATATCTATGGATGAGCTGACTCGTATTTTCCAGCAGCAGCATCCGCCTACGATTTCAGGGGATGGCGGACCACAGGCTGCAGAGTCTTGGCTAGGGTTGATGCAGACTATTTTTGAGCATCTAGAGACGCCTCCAGGGCGGAGGGTCAAGCTCGCGACATATATGCTGCGTGATTCCGCCAAGAGGTGGTGGGATTTTACCACCCAGTCAGAGCATCACTAGGACATGGCGTGGGAAGATTTTCAGGCAGTCTTCTATGACTTCTTCTTTCCCGAGACGCTGAGGGAAAATAGAGCTCGAGAGTTCATGAATCTGCAACAGGGCGCCATGTTAGTGATGGACTATTCTGCTCACTTTACCGAGCTTCAGCGCTTTGCACCCATGCTGATGGGTGATGAGACGCTGAGAGCCAGACGTTTTGAGGATGGTCTTCGATATGACATATGGGTGCTGGTGAATGTCTTCAGGTTGCCTACTTTACATGATATTATAAATCAGGCGTTGATTTCAGAGAGGAACCTGCGGGAATCTAGTGGTGTGGGCCAGGGCGGTTCAGCACCGGTTACTGGTATTATTTCTGCTGGAAAGAGGAAGAGACAGATGGAATTCTCTCAGGGTGGCAGTACCAGTCAGACAGTTTCTTCAGGTGGGCCGGTCAGGTGCTACTAGTGCGGTAGAGAGGGGCACAAGAGGCCGCAGTGCCCACGAGACCCAGTGGAGTGCCGAGCTTTCAGCAAGATGGGTCATCTACAACGCTTTTGTAGGGCGTTTCCAGTGGTGGCTAGTGAGAGGGGTTCTGTGCAGACTCTGTGAGCGGGAGCAGGACCAATGGCTTCATACCAGTCAGGGAACTGGAATGCGTCAGGGCGTGCAGGTAGGGATGGTGTTTGTGGCCGAGGTATCCAGACACCAGGATCTCAGAGGCAGCAGGGCGGGACAGCTCAGGGTATCCAGGCTGTGTCGCAGGGCCGCGGCACTGGGCAGGCATATGTAGTGCAACAGACCCAGTAGGAGCAGGATCCCGGACCTTCTTCAGTCAGACGTACTATTCTAGTAGCTTCTGTTTTATCCTCAGTACGTTTTGATATGGGCGCTACACATAGTTTCATATCTTTACTCGTAGTGGAGATCCTTGGGCTCAGTGTTTCCTTTTCTTCCGATGTTATGATGCTCGATACTCCGTTGGGTATGAGAACGGCATGTGTGCGTCAGTGCAAGGGGTGCCCCCTAGATGTGGGTGGGTGTCACTTCCTTTGGGACCTCTATGTCTTAGAGATGACAGCTTATGACGTCATTCTCGGGATGGACTGGTTGGTTCCCTTCCAAGCCTTTGTAGACTGCTATCGTCGCCGGGTGAGTTTCACGTCACCAGAGGGTGGAGAGTTTCTATACAAGGGAGAATGGGATGTTCAGGCGAGTCGAGCTGGACCAGAGCATCGTGGGCAAGGTGGAGTCACAGCCCATATTGTGAGTTTATATCTAGATGATCGGGGGACTTGTCAGACAGTTTTCCCTCCAGTGGTTGATTGTTTCAGGGATGTCTTCCCGGACGACTTTTTAGGTCTACCTCTGGAGCGAGAGGTGGATTTCTCTATCGAGCTTGTGCCATGGGTCCCGCCGGTGTCCACTCCTCCTTATAGGATGGCTACACCTGAGCTGCAGGAGCTCAAGAGGTAGTTAGAGGAGTTACAGTCGAAGGGGTTTATTCTACACAGTACTTCTCCTTGGGGTTCTCCGGTCCTTTATGCGAAGAAGGAGGATGGTACCCTCAGACTTTGTGTGGATTATCAGAATCTGAACCAGTTGACAGTTAAGAACCGATATCCTTTGCCGAGGATATATGATCTTTTTGAACAACTTCATGGAGCACGAGTGTTCTCGAAGATTGACTTGAGATCAGGATATCATCAGTTGCGCGTGAGACCATCAGATATACCGCTTACAGCTTTCCGGAGTAGAAATGGTATGTACGAGTACTTGGTTATGCCGTTCGGACTCACGAACGCGCCAGCAGTTTTCATGGCTCTGATGAATCGTGTGTTCCATCCTTATCTCGATTCTTTTGTGGTAGTATTCGTGGATGAAATCTTGGTGTACTCTCCCACTCGACACGACTATGACACCCATCTTCAGATCGTATTGAGTACACTGAGAGAGCATCAGCTATATCCTAAGCTCTCCTAGTGCCACTTTTGGATGGACCGGATACACATCCTGGGTCATATCATCTCAGAAGAAGGAGTTGTAGTAGACCCAGAGAAGGTGAGAGCAGTAGTTTCCTGGGAGCAGCCTAAGAATGTGTTTGAGATATGGAGTTTCCTGGGGCTGGCTGGTTACTACAGGTTCTTCCTACAGGACTTCTCCCGCTTAGCAGCGCCGTTGACGGGTTTGACTAAGAAGGGTGTGATGTTCGTTTGGTCGGAAGCTTGCGAGACAGCTTTCCAGGACCTGAAGGGAAGGTTGAGATCAGCACCAGTCCTGATACTCCCAGAGCAGGGGAAGAGCTATACAGTTTACTGTGATGCATCAGGTATTGGGCTAGGAGCGGTGTTGATGCAAGGTGATCGAGTTGTTGCGTACAGATCTCGGCAGCTGAGGCCACACGAGAGGAATTATCTGATGCATGATCTCGAGTTAGCTGCAGTTGGTCATGCGTTGCGCTGTTGGAGACATTATCTCTTGGGAGAGCGTTTTGTGGTTTTTACTGACCACAAATGCCTCAAGTATATTTTTACTCAGCGTGACTTGAATCTGAGGCAGTGCAGGTGGGTCGAGTACTTGCAGTCCTTTGATTTTGAGCTTGTATATACACCTAGTAAGGGTAATGTAGTTGCTGATTCACTGAGCAGGATGACTCATATACAGGCAGTGCAGGAGGCCAGTGGTGAGTGGAAGCTCATGGCTTTGTTCTCTGAGATTCATCTTGAGGTGCATGACAGTCAGGGGAAGACTTATCTTTCTTCAGTATCTGTGACTTCTACACTCCTGGATAGAGTGAGGATGAGATATCTTTCTGAGTCAGAAGGCCTGGTTCTACAGGAGTTGGTGGCAAGTGAGGACCCTCCTCCTGGTTGGACGACAGGAGATGATGAGGTTTTACATTTCCAAGGATGAGTGTGGTTTCCAGGGGATATACGCGAGGAGCTGATGTGAGAGTTTCATGCTTCAGCTTGGGCAGTTCATCCTAGGGTTACCAAGATGTACTAAGACTTGAGACGTCAGTACTGGTGTCCAGGTATGAAGGGAGATGTAGTTGGTTTTGTTATGAGGTGTTCCACCTGTCAGCAGGTAAAGGCAGCGCATCAGAGACCAGCTGGGCTGTTACAATAGTTTCCCATCCCAGAGTGGAAATGGGATGATGTCGCGATGGATTTCGTGACTGGGTTACCAAGGTCTCCTAGAGGCAATGATGTTGTGTGGGTTGTTCTGGACAGACTCACCAAGGTAGCTCACTTTATGCCAATCAAGGAGACTTTCGGAGTTGACGATCTTGGGAAGCAGTATATCCGAGAGATCGTTCATCTTCATGGGGTTCCTCATTCTATCGTTTCAGACAGGGACGCCCATTTTACGTCTCGTTTCTAGCAGAGTTTTCAAAGAGCGCTGGGTACACGGGTGCTTCTGAGTACAGCATACCACCCTTAGAACGATGGCCAGTAAGAGCGTACGATACAGGTGCTGGATGACATGCTGTGTGCATGCGTCCTAGACTTTGGGGGATCTTGGGAGAAGCATATACCCCTGGCCGAGTTTGCCTATAAAAATAGTTTTCAGGGGACTATTGAGATGGCACCATATGAGGCTTTATATGGTAGCCCATGTTGATCACCTTTATGCTAGTTAGAGGTAGGTGAGTCAGCCTTACTGGGGACACAGCTTGTGGAGGAGACTTTTGAGCAGGTCCAGTTGATTCGGAAGCAGATGGCTACTACGCAGTCTCGTCAGAAATCTTATGCTGATCGCCGTAGACGACCTCTGGAGTTCGTGGTCGGGGATCAGGTTTTCTTACGTGTTTCGCTGAGGCTGGGACATAGGAAGATCAGGAGACAGGGTAAACATTAACCGAGATATGTGGGGCCATTTGAGATTTTGGAGAGAGTCAGGAAGGTTGCCTATCGGTTGCAGTTTCCGCAGCGGTATTGAGCCATGAACGACGTCTTCCATGTGTCTCAGTTACGCCGCTATCATTCAGACCCGTCTCACATCTTTCAGCCCGAAGAGGTTGAGCTACAGGTCAATGATTTTTTTGAGGAGCATCTGATACATATTGTTGACAGGAGCACGAAGGTTCTCCGAGGCCGATCAGTTCCTCTCGTACGGGTGCTATGGAAGCATGTCCGAGTGCAGGATGAAACCTGTGAGTGGGAGACCGATGTACGCGCTCAGTGGCCGGAGTTGTTCACGGCTTTATCTTCACCACCCTTGGAAGGGAAATTCAGGGACGAATTGCTTTAAGGGGGGATTTTTTTAAGAACACGGTTCTTATATTTGAGGTACGGGATTCTCTTGATCTTTTCCTTAAGTGTTTTTGAGAAAATAAGGAAAAATGGGAAAATCCTAAATTTTGGAACTACACGCAGTGTACTATTTCCACACGCTGTGTACTTTTGGGCCGTGTGGAAATGAGAACACAGGCTGTGTGGCCAGGTCGGTGACCGGGTGTAGGAACCGACTACACGCCATGTAGTGGTTCCTTATACGCCGTGTAGTTAGTCGGCAGGACAAAAAGTAAGGCGGCGGAGTGCCAGCCAGCTGGGCGGTAGTACACGCCTTGTACATGGAAGTACATGCCGTGTACCCATGTCGACAGATGAACAGTGTGGCGGTGCCGCCTTTTGAACAGTTAAATGAAGGGAGTACATGCTGTGTACTTTGAAGTACACGCCGTGTACTTTTGTTTTTTTGATTAAAACGGGCAGTAGCTTCCCATGTTTACAGGGAATCTTAGAACCAAACGGGAGAGGGGGATAGGACGGTCGGGACTTTGAAGATCCACCGGGCGTTCGTTCTGGATCCATTTCTGCATCGGGATATACCGTTGGGACCGTACAGGTACGCTCTCTCTTCCCTGTGAGCCGTTGTTACCAATTCTTCTCCTAGCAGAAGTAATTTGGTTTTAAGCGAGTTTTCATTTTACCTCAGATCTACCGCATTGTTGGGCAATTCGTGGAACGTCGTTCGGGTATATTGATCAGAGGAGTATAAGGTAGGTGGCTTGGTGTTTTATTTCCAATTGTTGTGCGTTTTGGTGTGTTTTGCTACCACGAACCCATGTTGGGGTGTCGTGAGGCTGAGGCTGTAGTTAATTTAAATACCTAGAACTATAAAGGTAATTAAATGTGGTATTAAAATGTTGTTTGGGATCATTTCTTGGATCCAGGACCACCCCGGGGGTGCGTTCCTCTGTTTAGCCGTTTTTTCCAGGATACCAGAGGGTATGCCTCAAAAGTAGTACTGATAGAATTGCCTTGAGAGGAATTGTTATTTACTGCATGTTAAGATGTTGGGCATGGCCCGGTTTCATGTTTAGCCAGAGGGCAGTATTTCTTTTAGCCTGAGGGTAGTGCTCCCTTTAGCCCGAGGGCAATGTTGTGATTGGCCTGAGGGCACTGTACTGTTTAGCCCAAGGGCTGTAGTTACTTCGCCTGAGGGCAACCTTTCTTGCCTGAGGGCTTGACTTCTGTGCCTGAGGGCGACATTTCGTACGCCTGAGGGCAATTTCTGTTACGCCTGTGGGTAATGTCTGAGGGCGAGATTCTGATTACCTAAGGGTAAGGGTTGCGTGTCTGAGGACACGGACTATTTACTTAGAATATTCACTGTGGTGGTATTTTAATTTAAATGATTAATTGGATAATAAAATGGAAATATAACTAGTTAAGATAGTGACTTTTAGTACTTCTTACTTATTTGCATTTTATTACTGCACATTGTGTTGCATGCTTTACACACAGTTGAGCACGGGCCTTTGGTGGGTGCCTACTAGGATTTATTTCTCACACCCTATTTGGGCCACGTTTTTTGGCCCAAACAGTTTACGTTGCTGCAGGTGTAGATAGGGGAAAGAGTCCCTATGCAGGTACTTGACTGTTGCTGAGGAGTAGCAGGGCATGGGACCGAGCCTAGTCTCGTGATGCCACTGCCAGCTATTTTGTTGCGTTTTACTGTACAGTATTGATATGTATAACATGTTTTGGATGCTTTATTAGAACTTGGAACATGTAGCATCATATTACATACCTAGTTGATTATTGTTTACAGCTGTCGGTTATTTCAGTCTGCATGTTTTACTACTTCAACTGTTTGTTGTATGTTTTATTTGTATTCTGCTGCGCTATACTTTGACAAATGAGGGCATAGTTTCCCCACTATCAGACCTGGCCCCTCGCTGATAGTCGGCAGCCTCTGGCGTTTGGGGAAATGCACTTGACTTCTTGTGGTGGACCGGGTTCGGGGCGCTAGTGGACGGGCTCCGGATTCGGGTCATTACAAAAAGTAGTCACATAGTCAACTATAAAAAAACTAAAACCATATGTAGTTTACAGCCTTCATCTAGTTGGTGTTTCCAAATTTGAGATAAGATAGTTTTTTATGAGATAAGTATTTGATTCGTAAACATGGAAAAAACATGATGTTTTGGAAAATTAATATATAATATTTTATATCTTATCAACATTTGAATAATGGAAATGTGGATGATTTAGAATCAAATGTAGGTAGTGAAGATCAGGTGGAGATAGATTCCCAAGATGTAGTCCAACGATATTAAGGGGAAAGGGGGTCGCCATGTTTATAGTCTGGCATGTTGGAAATGGAGAATGAGGCATCAATGGGGGTTCTACGATGTCATGGGATACCACATTCACAGTAGTAGGTGTGGAGAATAAACAAGAAATAGTTTCAAACAAATGGTGAAGAGATCTTTGATCGGGGTCATGTATCGAAAGTATTCATGATTTTGGTAACTAGGAGGCTGGTCCTAGTTGATGATTGGTGGTATATCAGGATGGAGATATCATGAGAGAGAATGAAATCCTATAAGTGTCGCAAGGTGTTGTGTGGGTGATGATTTTTCATATTTCATCCACAGGATAGTAGCTCTTTGTCACAGAAGGCTGACATTTTGTCACAGATGATAAATATGCATTTTATTTTGATTGAGGTGTTTTTCAGAGAGGTGAAGAAGGTGTATCCTGGTGTTCCTCTCAAATAGGTCTCTCTGTGATCTCATTGTAATTCTATTTTGTGAATTACTCTTATTTTTTAACTCTTTGATTTAATGTTAATATTTCAGAGTTCCCCCAAGGTTTTTTAATCTTCCGCATTATATGAATTTTTTTGCTAAAATTTCTACATTTTGATTCTTTTTATTTTTTTCTTCCATAATATTTCACTTTCATTATTTCAGCCAATTTATTGAATAATTTTTCACATGTGTTTTTGTTTTTGGGATTGGGACTCTCCCCCAATAGTAGCATTAAAGGTAGTGGTTAGAGCAAACAAATTTATTTGAGAATTGTAGAATCTTTTGAAAGGATTAATGATATATGTGGGGGGTTGAATGGAATTTGGAGGAAAAATCATGTGGACAGACATGTTTCAGTTCTTAAACCAAATTATTTTCATCAATTAGTGTCGCAAATAGGGAAATAATTAAAATTAAAGATCGAGGTAATGCACTAATCAGAACAAGGGTTGTCTAATACGGGATAAATTTATTTTATATGTGTGCTATAGATTGGGTGGATATCGTGATTATGATATATCAAAATAATTATGGTTTTAGTGTTTTTTTATAGGATAATAAAGGTTCATATATGATTAAGACTTCAACATTTGAATTTTTCTCAGGGGGGGATATTATCTTTTTGTCAGAGTTATAAAAGCTCATCATCATATTTTTTGTAGAGGTTGATGGTTGGTGTTATTATAATAGGTTTCTTATCAAAATGATTTTATTGGATGGTATCTCCATTGACAGAATGAAAGGAGTTATTGATAAGATTCATCCCAATGGTGTTTCTTAATTTGAGATAAGATAGTTTTTTGAATTTGAGATATAATTTTCATATCACACAAATAATGATACATATGTTTCTCATGGAGAGATATATATTTTATATCATTTTTCATCAAATAAGTGTTTGTTTCCAAAACATGTAAGATACATGGTGTTTTTTAAATATAATATATAATATATTACATATTATTTTTATTTAATTTGAAAAATGAAACTATGAAAGCTTTAAAAGGAGAATAAGATGGTGGTGGTCATGTGGAGATATATTCCAAACATGTTTTCCACCAATATAAAGAAGAAAGGTGTCTCAAAATTTACTTTATCCCATGTGGATCTTTGGAAGCGTAGAATGAGTCATTGATGGTGGATCTATGATGTGATGGAATATATGTTTTTGATTGCATGTGTTGTGCATCGACAAAAAACAGGTGTGTAGCAGCAACGATGACATCATTGATTAAATACATATATAAAATTAATCTTGATTTTAGTGATTATGATGGGTGTATTAGTTGATTTTCAGTGGTACATCATGATGGGGAGATAATGAGACAGAGAAAAATTCCTCAGGTGTCACAGGATGGTGTGAGATTAATGAATTTTCTTATTTGATCCCAGGCATAGTGGAACTTTTCCATAGAAGAGTGAAATTGTTTCATAAATGGATCTCTATGAATAACATTTTGACCATGATGATTTTTAGAGATGTAAAGAAGGTGTATCGGAAAGTTATTTTCATGTAGAATTTTCTATGTTTTCCTTATTTTTCATTTTCTAGTATTACATGGATTTTATATTCTCTGATTTATATTGAATATTTTTTAGTTTCCCCATTGTCATTTTATACTTCGCATTGGAGTGTTTCTAACATTAAAAATACAATGTTTTGGCTCCTTTTATTTATATTTACTTAATATATCACTTCTATTATTTCATTGGATTTCTCATTATCTGTGTTGCAATCATTATTTTGTCTGATAATTTAATTGTCCCCCCAAAATTTTTAATTCAACGACTACATTTAAAATTTAAAAAAATGATTGAATAATGAAATTAAAATATATTATTTTTTGATATAACATTGTTGGTCTCATGTCACCAATTGTTGTAATATTACAAGTATGTAATCAAAAATAAAAGGCATATAAAAATTCTCAGAGAATCAAAATATATGGAAAATCCTAAAAAAGATATAAAATTAAGGGTATAATAGAATTATATGTACAATGAAATCAATGCATACAAATTATGGTAATATACTACTAATGTGATATTTGTTACAATAGATTCCATGCCCACCATTTAAATAATAATTAAAATCACAGTACCCATTAATGATTTATATTTATTTGAAATAATAAATCACTTTTTATTTTCAATTTTATAATCTTACCTCTAAAAATTAACTAGTATTATTTTCCTTAGAAGGATATATACAAGCATCGTTTTTATTTATAAGTATTTTTATAGTGTGAATAGATGGTCAAAATCATGCATGAATATAAAAATACATAATAATTTTTTTGACAAAAATATTAAGGTGATTTAATAGGCATATTGAAGATCAAGAATCACATAAGAGTTTAACTATATAGGAAACTCCCCCATCCAAACATGTGCATCGTGAGAAAGACCATGGGTAGCAAGAAAATGGGGTGCCCCATTTCCCTCTCCTTTAATAAAAGGATATGGAACAAGCCAAAAAAGCTGAAGTATAGAAAAAGTATCGAAAATCCACATGTTGAACAATTGGGATCAATCCTCTATCACATGGATAGAATCAAAAATGGTTAGAAAATATTATTCAATGATAATGGATTTTTGTCTTCCCACAAGAGAAAATTTCATTCCAAAATAGATCAAATGATGTTTTCCAAATGGCAGTTTCTTAAAAAATGTGATGCAACTCATGGGATGTCAAAACAACATATTCGAGGGAGTCTCGAACTAACACACCAATACCAATCAACCATCCCTCATAGATTGACACATCAACATTAATCATTAAAAACCCCTTCGGGGTCTAAGTGATTTTTTTGTTCATAAGATGATATTCTTGTGATGAAATTCATGGCCTTTCCATCAATCCATGTAATTAATGTCTATATCAATATAAAATGAAGGTTGTCTAGAAGTTTGGTAAATGATTATGTCATTTGCTTTGACCCAAATAATCAATTCCATGGTGCATAACGAAGTAACAATCTCTGCAAAATGTGAAAAAGAGAAAAACATCAACAATGCTGCAAGTATAGATAAACTATCCATAAGGTGATCTGTATTTTAATTCTATGTGTTCCACATAGCCCTGCCCCAGGGCATTGCATAATCACATGCAGAGGATTTTCTAGGGCTTCTATGCACAAAAGGAATAGGGGGTCATCTGTTACATGGGGATATGAGTGGAACTCCTTGGATTAGTGTATTTCAGCATAGATCTTCCACCCAAACAACCTAACAAGTATTATATTAAATTAAATATATTGTATTTTATTACAAAATTACATTTTATTTCATTACAAATGTACAAATAAGAAACATATGTTATAACAATACTTAAATCCAATTAAATAATATTGGATAAAACACATATGTTAAAATGTTGTAAAAAATCAATCATCAAATAAAATATTAACACTAACTATGTCATGGGAAATTTGATTCAAAAAAATAATACAAATTCATATTTACATATACATTTTAAAATATTAAAATATTATCATTACATTCATTCAGGGATAGGGATAAATAGTATAAAATATACACTACAAATGCTTGGGGAGAATGAGTTGAATATTTTATGGCTTCTCTACTATGAATACAATAAATATACTCATATCTATCATAGATTTGGTCAAAAAATTGAAAAATACCATCAAATAGGCCTTCATTTAGAATAATTATTTCATAAAAAATCTTTTTAGATATGTGTACATTGTGGATCAGATTGTAATTTTTTTTGAAAATTTTAGATAAATAATCTCAGTATTTATAAAATTTTTATTTCATATTAGGAACATTTAAAATATAATAAATATAAGATATATATTTTTTTATTATGATAAATAATATCTACCAAAAATGTTAAGTTGGTGATAAAATTATAATATACACTACTGTAGATATGAGCATTCACATTACTTGAAATAGACATCATCGGTGCTAAAAATCACGGATGTTGTAAGTGCCTTTACAACTGATAACTTTTACTACTGTGAAAATGGTGCTAATAAAAGGGCCTTTAATACAACAAAATGGGTGATAAATAGGGCTACCCTTAATCAATGCTTCCTAAAAGTGTTGATAAAAGGGGGTCAGTATCAGTGCTAAAAATCATTGATGAAGGTACCCCTTATTTGTTTAAAACAATTATTGATAAAGGCACCCATTTATCAATTAAATTTTATGTGTTTATAAAAATGAAACCTATTTCAACTCTTTTTATCACTGATAAATGGGTTAACTTTATCAAGGGTAAAAAGCACTGAGAAAAGGTATTCTTTATAAAAAAACTATATCATTAAAAATAATATATAAATATATTAATATATTAATTTTGATTAAATTATAACATATTTTATGAAATGTGATTTATCTATGGATGATTATACATTTATACTAGATATATTAGATATTTAATTAAAACTTTAATAAAAAATAAAAACTATATTTATTAAAAATATTATTTAAAATACAATTATATATTGATATATATATATATATATATATAATATTCATAAATATTATTTATGTAACACGAAATATGTATTATATATCATTTTTATATTTCATATATTTTGTGTAAAATGATTTATAATTTAGTTAAAAATTAATTTTACATAAAAGTATTGACAATATAATATTAATATAATTTTAATGGCATTTTTTTATCCTGTCAATTTTTTTTTCAATTTGATTAATATGAAAAATAACTAATATTTGATTATTAAATTAAATAATTGAACTAAAATATTACACTTAATAATTCAAAAAATAATTTTACATGCACAACTATGAAATTATTTCAATATTATAGAGACAAACTGAAGTGCACTGTGTTGCATTTGTTGTCAATGAGGTATGTTGTTGTCAAGGAATGAATGGATGTCAAGGATGGTCAATGTGTGAATGACAAAGGATGTGATGGTGTTGGTGAAGAATGGAGAATGGCCATGGAACTTTGAGGAATGTCACTTAGGAGATTCACTAAGTGGAATTGGAGAATATGGTTGAAACATTCATCCATAAACATCAGACGATTGTTGAACTGATCTTTAAGTTCCAAGAACTTGTATCAACTGGATACAGTGTCACAACAAGCTCTAGAAGGCCATGCATTGTTAAGACAATGCATGATGACGTGAATGGTATCCATCCACAACTTCTAAGTGGATGAAGTGGATTAATGAAGTCCATGAACTAACACTTAGTGCATGTGAATGTGAAGAAGATCCAATTGATCTCTGATTAGATCAATGAAGCTCATTGGAGATTTTCTGTGATTCAGGAGCTCAGTTGATGAAGAACCTTCAAGAATTTCCATTCCTAAGTGATAAATAAATGTTGAGGATGAATGGAGGAATTCTTAAGAAGAAGAAGAAAAATGTATAAGAAGAATGGATTAGAGGAAGATGGCTTGGCATTTAGAATTGGCATTTTTCATATGGAGTACTTTGTTTTTTTATTTCATATTAGTAGCATTTAAAATATAATAAATATAAGATATATTTTTTTTATTATGATAAATAATATCTACCAAAAAATGTTAAGTTAGTGATGAAATTATAATATACACTATTGTAGATATGATCATTCACATTACTTGAAATAGACATCATCGGTGCTAAAAATCACGGATGTTGTAAGTGCCTTTACAACTGATAACTTTTACTACAGTGAAAATGGTGCTAATAAAAGGGCCTTTAATACAACAAAATGGGTGATAAATAGGGCTACCCTTAATCAATGCTTCCTAAAAGTGTTGATAAAAGGGGGTCAGTATCAGTGCTAAAAATCATTGATGAAGGTACCCCTTATTTGTTTAAAACAATTATTGATAAAGGCACCCATTTATCAATTAAATTTTATGTGTTTATAAAAATGAAACATATTTCAACTCTTTTCATCACTGATAAATGGGTTAACTTTTTCAAGGCTAAAAAGCACGGAGAAAATGTATTCTTTATAAAAAAACTATATCATTAAAAATCATATATAAATATATTAATATATTAATTTTGATTAAATTATAACTTATTTTATGAAATGTGATTTATATATGGATGATTATACATTTATACTAGATATATTAGATATTTAATTAAAACTTTAATAAAAAATAAAAACTATATTTATTAAAAATATTATTTAAAATAAAATTATATATTGATATATTTATATATATAATATTCATAAATATTATTTATGTAACAAGAAATATGTATTATGTATCATATTTATATTTCATATATTTTGTGTAAAATGATTTATAATTTAGTTAAAAATTAATTTTACTTAAAAGTATTGACAATATAATATTAATATAATTTTAATGGCATTTTTTTATCCTGTCAATTGTTTTTTCAATTTGATTAATATGAAAAATAACTAATATTTGATTATTAAATTAAATAATTGAACTAAAATATTACACTTAATAATTCAAAAAATAATTTTACATGCACAACTATGAAATTATTTCAATATTATAGAGACAAACTGAAGTGCACTATGTTGCATTTGTTGTCAATGAGGTATGTTGTTGTCAAGGAATGAATAGATGTCAAGGATGGTCAATGTGTGAATGACAAAGGATGTGATGGTGTTGGTGAATAATGGAGAATGGCCATGGAACTTATAGGAATGTCACTTAGGAGATTCACTAAGTGGAATTGGAGAATATGGTTGAAACATTCATCCATAAAAATCAGACGATTGTTGAACTGATCTTTAAGTTCCAAGAACTTGTATCAACTGGATACAATGTCACAACAAGCTCTAGAAGGCCATGCATTGTTAAGACAATGCATGAGGACGTGAATGGGATCCATCCACAACTTCTAAGTGGATGAAGTGGATTAATGAAGTCCATGCACTAACACTTAGTGCATGTGAATGTGAAGAAGATCCAATTGATCTCTGATTAGATCAATGAAGCTCATTAGAGATTTTCTGTGATTCAGGAGCTCAGTTGATGAAGAACCTTCAAGAATTTCCATTCCTAAGTGATAAATAAATGTTGATGATGAATGGAGGAATTCTTAAGAAGAAGAAGAAAAATGTATAAGAAGAATGGCTTAGAGGAAGATGGCTTGGCATTTAGAATTGGCATTTTTCATATGGAGTACTTTGTTTTTTTTATTTCATATTAGGAACATTTAAAATATAATAAATATAAGATATATATTTTTTTATTATGATAAATAATATCTACCAAAAAATGTTAAGTTAGTGATAAAGTTATAATATACACTACTGTAGATATGAGCATTCACATTACTTGAAATAGAAATCATCGGTGCTAAAAATCACGGATGTTGTAAGTGCCTTTACAACTGATAACTTTTACTACTTTGAAAATGGTGCTAATAAAAGGGCCTTTGATACAACAAAATGGGTGATAAATAGGGCTACCCTTAATCAATGCTTCCTAAAAGTGTTGATAAAAGGGGGTCAGTATCAGTGCTAAAAATCATTGATGAAGGTACCCCTTATTTGTTTAAAACAATTATTGATAAAGGCACCCATTTATCAATTAAATTTTGTGTGTTTATAAAAATGAAACCTATTTCAACTCTTTTTATCACTGATAAATGGGTTAACTTTATCAAGGCTAAAAAGCACTGAGAAAAGGTATTCTTTATAAAAAAACTATATCATTAAAAATCATATATAAATATATTAATATATTAATTTTGATTAAATTATAACATATTTTATGAAATGTGATTTATATATGGATGATTATACATTTATACTAGATATATTAGATATTTAATTAAAACTTTAATAAAAAATAAAAACTATATTTATTAAAAATATTATTTAAAATACAATTATATATTGATATATATATATATAATATTCATAAATATTATTTATGTAACACGAAATATGTATTATATATCATTTTTATATTTCATATATTTTGTGTAAAATGATTTATAATTTAGTTAAAAATTAATTTTACTTAAAAGTATTGACAATATAATTTTAATATAATTTTAATGGCATTTTTTTATCCTGTCAATTGTTTTTTCAATTTGATTAATATGAAAAATAACTAATATTTGATTATTAAATTAAATAATTGAACTAAAATATTACACTTAATAATTCAAAAAATAATTTTACATGCACAACTATGAAATTATTTCAATATTATAGAGACAAACGGAAGTGCACTGTGTTGCATTTGTTGTCAATGAGGTATGTTGTTGTCAAGGAATGAATGGATTTCATGGATGGTCAATGTGTTAATGACAAAGGATGTGATGGTGTTTGTGAAGAATGGAGAATGGCCATGGAACTTAGAGGAATGTCACTTTGGAGATTCACTAAGTGGAATTGGAGAATATGGTTGAAACATTCATCCATAAACATCAGACGATTGTTGAAATGATCTTTAAGTTCCAAGAACTTGTATCAACTGGATACAATGTCACAACAAGCTCTAGAAGGCCATGCATTGTTAAGACAATGCATGAGGACGTGAATGGGATCCATCCACAACTTTTAAGTGGATGAAGTGGATTAATGAAGTCCATGCACTAACACTTAGTGCATGTGAATGTGAAGAAGATCCAATTGATCTCTGATTACATCAATGAATCTCATTGGAGATTTTCTGTGATTCAGGAGCTCAGTTGATGAAGAACCTTCAAGAATTTCCATTCCTAAGAGATAAATAAATGTTGAGGATGAATGGAGGAATTCTTAAGAAGAAGAAGAAAAATGTATAAGAAGAATGGCTTAGAGGAAGATGGCTTGGCATTTAGAATTGGCATTTTTCATATGGAGTACTTTGTTTTTTTTATTTCATATTAGGGACATTTAAAATATAATAAATATAAGATATATATTTTTTATTATGATAAATAATATCTACCAAAAAATGTTAAGTTAGTGATAAAATTATATACACTACTGTAGATATGAGCATTCATATTACTTGAAATAGACATCATCGGTGCTAAAAATCACGGATGTTGTAACTGCCTTTACAACTGATAACTTTTACTACTGTGAAAATGGTGCTAATAAAAGGGCCTTTAATACAACAAAATGGGTGATAAATAGGGCTACCCTTAATCAATGCTTCCTAAAAGTGTTGATAAAAGGGGGTCAGTATCAGTGCTAAAAATCATTGATGATGGTACCCCTTATTTCTTTAAAACAATTATTGATAAAGGCACCCATTTATCAATTAAATTTTATGTGTTTAAAAAATGAATCCTATTTCAACTCTTTTTATCACTGATAAATTGGTTAACATTATCAAGGATAAAAAGCACTGAGAAAATGTATTCTTTATAAAAAAACTATATCATTAAAAATCATATATAAATATATTAATATATTAATTTTGATTAAATTATAACATATTTTATGAAATGTGATTTATATATGGATGATTATACATTTATACTGGATATATTAGATATTTAATTAAAACTTTAATAAAAAATAAAAACTATATTTATTAAAAATATTATTTAAAATACAATTATATATTGATATATATATATATAATATTCATAAATATTATTTATGTAACACGAAATATGTATTATATATCATTTTTATATTTCATATATTTTGTGTAAAATGATTTATAATTTAGTTAAAAATTAATTTTACTTAAAAGTATTGACAATATAATATTAATATAATTTTAATGGCATTTTTTTATCCTGTCAATTTTTTTTCAATTTGATTAATATGAAAAATAACTAATATTTGATTATTAAATTAAATAATTGAACTAAAATGTTAAACTTAATAATTCAAAAAATAATTTTACATGCACAACTATGAAATTATTTCAATATTATAGAGACAAACTGAAGTGCACTGTGTTGCATTTGTTGTCAATGAGGTATGTTGTTGTCAAGGAATGAATGGATGTCAAGGATGGTCAATGTGTGAATGAAAAAGGATGTGATGGTGTTGGTGAAGAATGGGGAATGGCCATGGAACTTAGAGGAATGTCACTTAGGAGATTCACTAAGTGGAATTGGAGAATATGGTTGAAACATTCATCCATAAACATCAGACGATTGTTGAACTGATCTTTAAGTTCCAAGAACTTGTATCAACTGGATACAATGTCACAACAAGCTCTACAAGGCCATGCATTGTTAAGACAATGCATGAGGACGTGAATGGGATCCATCCACAACTTCTAAGTGGATGAAGTGGATTAATGAAGTCCATGCACTAACACTTAGTGCATGTGAATGTGAAGAAGATCCAATTGATCTCTGATTAGATCAATGAAGCTCATTGGAGATTTTCTGTGATTCAGGAGCTCAGTTGATGAAGAACCTTCAGTAATTTCCATTCCTAAGTGATAAAGAAATGTTGAGGATGAATGGAGGAATTCTTAAGAAGAAGAAGAAAAATGTATAAGAAGAATGGCTTAGAGGAAGATGGCATGGCATTTAGAATTGGGATTTTTCATATGGAGTACTTTGTTTTTTTTAACAAAGTAACATTCTGTCCCTTTGCCAAAAGTTATGCCAGCCAAGGCCAGCCCATGAGTTCAACCCCACGGCTCATGCGGGCACTAGGCGCCACGCCCATGGGGGAACCCATGGTGCAAGCACAGGGCGGCAGGGCTACGCAGGGGTGTCACGCCCGCGCGGTAGGGGCGCATGAATCACGCTCGGAGTGCATGGTGGGCGCTAGGAGCGCGCCCGTAGGAGACCCGGTGCGGGGCGGCACCGAGCGGAGGGAGAAGAGATAGTAACAATTGAAGAAGCAGTGGGGATCTTTTGTTTGATAAGCCGCAAGGAAACTGGGATTCGCTTCGATGTGGGATGTGCTAAAATCAGCGGGATCTAATCCCAGCCGTCCGCTCGATCGTGCGGCTCATCTGTACCGTTCATCTCATCCGCGCGGCGATGTTATAATCTCGGCTGTTGCGCGTCATTTAACATCTGATCTGACGACTAAGAGACTGTCTTCTTCCTTGAGCTCGCCCAAAGCCACCCGCGAGCTCCGTTCGAACCAGAGGCCTCCCCGATGACCTATTTCGAGTTCCCAGCCACCTTTGAAGGAGCCGAGGGTCCATTGGGATCGTCTGAGCATACCGAACACAACCATGCATTAAAATGAGTTTGCATGCGATGAGAAGAAGAATTCGAGATTCATCCGAAGGCAAACCGAAGGTGCCGAGGCCATTTGGTGTTCGTGTTTTGCATGGGATGGCCAAAACAGAGGCCGTGCATGCGTTCTAAGTCGCATGCATAAGGAGGAAAGAAATAGGAAGATAAAGCCGCGTGAAACAGTGAAGGAAAACAAGATTTTGAGAAAATCTTGAAGATCCAAAATCTTCGGTGATTCAATATTTATCACGTGGATGGAAAGAGGAATCCCTCTGCCTATATAAGGAGAGCTTGAGGCTCTCATTGAGTTTGCTGAAACTCTGTTGAAAATCTGAGTCTCGTGAGGAACAACGCTCTGCCTCGCGAAGGAAGAAGCTGCCGTGCAAATCACTTGCGCGGCTGAGTTCCTTGCGCGCAACTCTTTTGCGCGACAAGAAGGTTGAGTCCCCTGCGCGCCTTCCCTTTGCGCGGCAGGAAGACCCGAGGCAGCCGCATCACTTGCGCGCTCTCGTGGTTTGTTGAGGCTTGCGCGGCCGAGGTGCCTTGCACCTTTGAGGAGCTTGCGCGACAGAACCTTTGCGCGGCTGCTTGCACCTGAGGCCTTGCGCGCCCAAGGAGTAGCCACACCCTGCGCGGTAGGCACTTGCGTGCCTTGTGCTCCAAGAACTTGCGCGGCCAGCTACACCCGAGGTGAACTCACACCTTGCGCGCCTTGAAGAGGAAGTGAAGTCTCGAGGCCGTGTGTGCTTAACAAAAGAAGAAAAGGGCCGTGGCAGTGTGTGTTCAAGTGGGTGAAGTGAAGACCACACATTTGTGTGTGTGTACAAACTTGAAGAACCACCTACGACCCAAGTGTGTGCAAGAATAGAGGGGTAGGCCAAGCTTAAGTGTGTGCAAAACGTGGAACAAGCTGTGTGTGCAAAACAAGCGAAGGCTGAACCTTAGTGTGTGCCTAAGTGGTGTGTACACACTAAGAAGGAGAAGAAGAAGGAGACTCTCACACTAGAGTATAACACAATTCTAAGTGTGTAACCAAATTGAATAAAGTGTGTGAAGATTGAGAAGGTGTGTGTGCTTAATAAGAATACACCCTTTGTGGGTTTATCACACCAAGACAAGAAAGAGGGGAGTGCATGCATGCATGCATGCACGTGCACATGTGAACAGAGCCAAATCAGTGGTGTGCATCTGAGTAGTCCAAGACCAGTGGTTCTTGAAGAAATTGAGAAGTCATGCAGTCAGTGCATGAGGATGAAGAGATGCCATGAACTCAGTGCATGAAGTTGATGTGAGACTGGACCAGACTGAAGTTAGAGATATCGGTTGTCTGAGTATTCAGTAGTAGAAGAGAGAGGCTAGGTCATCCTAAGAGAAAGGACATAAATCCTGAGCAAGATGAGAAGACCTGTTCATCACAGGTGAGCAGAGGTACAGAGCAAGGCCAGCAGCCTTTATCCCAGGCTGCTGAGGATACTTGAAAATCTGAATAGAAGAAGAGCTACTCGTGTGACTCGAGGAGCCAGGAGAAGCCCCCTGTGAAACTCAGGGTGGAAGAAGTCTTCAGTGGGATTCTGGAGCAGGCCAGTGGGACTCTGGTAACACTGTGGGACGCATTATAAAGACCCTCATGTGGGACTCAGGAGAGATACAGTGGGATGTTGTATCGACCATTGTAATACTAACAGATTATAATGGGAGAAACCATGTTGGGGGGTATAACCAACATGGAAAGGACGTAGGCCTTTGGTGCCGAACCTTGTAAATCCTTGTGTCCAGTGCCTTTACATTTACTGCATAACTCAAGGAAAGGTGATATATACAAGAAGAGTGGATCGAGGCTTTAACCAGCCATAGAGGTTTAATTGATAAAGAATCAATTAGTAAAAAGTTTAAAGGGATCACTGATTCACCCCCTCCCCCTCTCAGTGATTCACACTGATCTGGGCACTACAATTGGTATCAGAGGGAGGTTGCCTCTAAAAGATCCAAGGGAGTCTTTACTAAGTGCAGATTTGAGGAAGTAAGCAATACCCTCAAATGGAGATATCTTCCAAGACTCTGAAAAACAGAATGAAGAAACAGGAAAAGAAGATGAAGAAGAAGGTTTCTGCAATCAGAGAAACTCCTTCTATGGAAAGAAATGTGAAAGTCACATCAGATGAAAATTCCTTTTATCATTCTTCTAATGAAGCCTATCCTAGCTGTGATGAAGTTGGTACAATGAATGATCTTCAATATGCAATCAAATATCTTCAGAGGATTGTCCCCATGGAAGTGGCAAAGTGTATAGTTACAGGCATCCATGATCTTCAAGAAGAAAAATTACAGCTAGAAGAAGAATCCAATGCAATGGAAGATCAGCTGGCTAAAAGGTTTGGCATAACCAACACTCTCAGAAAGATGGTGAAGGCTAAAGATGAAACAGTTTCCCTTTGCAATGAAAGATATGAAGATACTGCTGAAGAATTGCAAAGGATCCTTTCTGAGAAATACTTCTTTAGAATAATGGTCAAAGAAGTTTTTCATGCACTGGAAAAGCTGCACAGAGTTTCAATCAATGTCAGAGATGCTCAACTAGAATACAAAGTAAACAGGGTGAATGAGCTTGACAATTCATTATAAGAAATGAAGAAGGTGCATGAAGACTAGATGGAACAGCTGAAAGAAAATTGGGAAGGAAGGCTAAGAACTGTTGAGGATGAGAAGAACTCCCTTAACATGAAATGCCTAGGACTAGAGGTGATATTGAAAAATCTGCAATCCCCCAAAGCTGAATCCTCCCAGTCAGCTGAAAGTAGAAATGTTGCTACACAAGTGTGCATTGAGAAGGATGATTCCAAAAGAAGGACATCCTCTAATAAAAGGGAAACATCTTCTAGAAGGAAGGTACCATCCATCCCATCTTGTACTGATGCTTCTAATAGTGTTTCTACTAAAAGTGCAGGATGGAAGAATGAATCCAAACAAGAATGGATGAAGATAGTAAAGAAGCAGATCTCTCCTGAAGCAGCACAAAAAATCAAGAAAACTACCCAACAATCAGAAGGACTCAAGAGGTCAAGATTTGTGGGTCAATGTTGGTGTTGCAACAAGCATGGGAATTGTGAAAAGGATTGTTGGTACAATCCACTAAATGTAAAAGCACAAAGGAAGCCCATGCCAAGGGGGAGCAAGCCAGAAGAAAAGAAGCAGCATCCACAGGTCCAGAGACATCTGTTTACTGCAAATAGATTTGGATTACTTGACAACATCTGGGATGGTTGCCAAAGTGGTCAAAAAGATACATGTCGATCTCCAACAGTATCCAGAGCTAAAAAGAAGAGAAGATCATTGAACCTGGCTAAAATGGAATCCTTGGGAAGAAAGAAGAAAATTGAAGATGCTACCAAGCAGGTTTTGAAAAAGGAAAAGAAGTCCTTGGAGTTGAAATCCATGAAGGGTGATGCATCCAGAAGGACCACCAAGAAATGCTTCTACTGTGGAAAGAAAGGGCATACCATGGATCTTTGTAAACAAGCAATGGAAATCAATAGAAGCAGACTGGACTCAAACAGACAATCAATCCAGATGAAGCAGAAGGGATTGATTGAAAACAAGTTGCCTAAGAAGGGTAGCTTGAAAGCATCAAAGGAACCATGTGGAATTTCCAGAACTGAGGCCACACTTCCATGTGACATACTAGTCAGATGGCCAAATCAGTTACAACTTGCCAAATATCTACAAAGAGCTGAAGATAAAGTTCTGGCAATTGCTAAAGCAAAAGGGAAGAAGAAGGTTCCACATGAATATGTGTTGAGATCCACACCAGCACAAACATCAAAGAAGATCATATGTGCAAGTGTGAAGAATGGTGAAAATGAGACATCTCGGTTGAGAGAATCTTCTCAACCTTGTTGTTCACATTGATGAACCAAGTAGGTTCCATCTTATTCCCTTATACACTTGAATTTACATGTGCTAACATTGCAGGGAATTGAAGATGATGATCATTCTCACCTGTAGAGTGGTTTGGACTGAATGGAGTGCACCCCTTGAGGGGGAGCCAATCTGTAGAAGATGGGATTTTGAAATTTAATACCATCTTGAGAAAAGTGAAGGTATTCCAATCATACTTTCATCCATTGTTTCTTAACTGTATTCATCATGACAATTAAGGGGGAGTATTGATTGAAGACAAATGGTTGAAATGGGGAGCTTTATCTTTGCTCTGAACTTTCTAATGAGTTTTGTGAAGTATGTGCAGGATTTAGCAATTTATTGTTATATCTGAAAAATTTCAACCCCTTGAAGCATGATCTCACATGTATAGTGAATGTTGGACAGCATTGAGTACCTTGGTTACATCACTCTTGTTTTCTACACCGGGTTAGCCCAAGTAGACTTAGAGTTGATCTACTAATGGTTCTTTTCTCAAGAGAACATGTGGCATCATCCCTCTCTTAGTGTTTTTCAAGAAAACACTTTTCAAAGGGAGGAAGTGATTTTTGGATAAGATCCACACCAAATCTTTGCATTTGATTTCCAATAAGGGGGAGAAAAGATTGGGCACACATATTGACCCATTCATATGTGCTGAAGTTGTGATATTGACAAAAAATACAAAGGGGGAGATTGAAGTGCACTGTGTTGCATTTGTTGTCAATGAGGTATGTTGTTGTCAAGGAATGAATGGATGTCAAGGATGGTCAATGTGTGAATGAAAAAGGATGTGATGGTGTTGGTGATGAATGGAGAATGGCCATGGAACTTAGAGGAATGTCACTTAGGAGATTCACTAAGTGGAATTGGAGAATATGGTTGAAAAATTCATCCATAAACATCAGACGATTGTTGAACTGATCTTTAAGTTCCAAGAACTTGTATCAACTGGATACAATGTCACAACAAGATCTAGAAGGTCATGCATTGTTAAGACAATGCATGAGGACGTGAATGGGATCCATCCACAACTTCTAAGTGGATGAAGTGGATTAATGAAGTCCATGCACTAACACTTAGTGCATGTGAATGTGAAGAAGATCCAATTGATCTATGATTAGATCAATGAAGCTCATTGGAGATTTTCTGTGATTCAGGAGCTCAGTTGATGAATAACCTTCAAGAATTTCCATTCCTAAGTGATAAATAAATGTTGAGGATGAAGCACGCCCATGGGGGAACCCATGGTGCAAGCACAGGGCGGCAGGGCTACGCAGGGGTGTCACGCCCGCGCGGCAGGGGCGCATGAAGCACGCCCAGAGTGCATGGTGGGCGCTAGGAGCGCGCCCGCAGGAGGCGTGAGTGGGCGCAAAGTGCGCCCGCAGAAGACCCGGTGCGGGGCGGCACCGAACGGAGGGAGAAGAGATAGTAAAAATTGAAGAAGTGGCGGGGAGCTTGTGTTTGATAAGCCGCGAGGAAACCGGGCTTCGCTTAGATGTGGGATGCGCTAAAATCAACGGGATCTAATCCCAGTTGTCCGCTCGATCGCGCGGCTCATCTGTACCATTCATCTCATCCACGCGGCGATGTTATAATCTTGGCCGTTGCGCATCATTTAACATCTGATCTGACGGATAAGAGACCGTCTTCTTCCTTGAGCTCGCCCGAAGCCACCCGCGAGCCCCGTTCGAACCAGAGGCCTCCCCGACGACCTATTTCGAGTTCCCAGCCACCTTTGAAGGAGCCGAAGGGTCCATTGGGATCGTCTGAGCATACCGAACACAACCATGCCTTAAAATGAGTTCGCATGTGATGAGAAGAAGAATTCGAGATTCGACTGAAGGAAAACCAAAGGTGCCGAGGCCATGTGGTGTTCGTGTTTTGCATGGGATGGCCAAAACAAAGGTCGTGCATTCGTTCTAAGTCGCATGCACAAGGAGGAAAGAAAGAGGAAGATAAAGATGAATGAAACAGCGAAGGAAAACAAGATTTGGAGAAAATATTGAAGATCCGAAATCTTCGGTGATTCGTGATTTATCACGCGGATGGACAGAGGCATCCCTCTGCCTATATAAGGAGAGCTCGAGGCTCTCATTGAGTTTGCTGAAACTCTGTTAAAAATCTGAGTCCCGTGAGGAGCAACGCTCTGCCTCGCGAAGGAAGAAGCTGCCGCGCAACTCACTTGCGCGGATGAGTTCCTTGCGCGCAACTCTTTTGCGCGACAAGAAGGCTGAGTCCCCTGCGCGCCTTCCCTTTGCGCGGCAGGAAGACCTGAGGCAGCCGCATCACTTGCGTGCTCTCGTGGTTTGTTGAGGCTTGCGCGGCCGAGGTGCCTTGCACCTTTGAGGAGCTTGCGCGACAGAACCTTTGCGCGTCCGCTTGCACCCGAGGCCTTGCGCACCCAAGGAGTAGCCACACCCTACGCGGTAGGCACTTGCACACCTTGTGCTCCAAGCACTTGCGCGGCCAGCTACACCCGAGGTGAACTCACACCTTGCACGCCTTGAAGAGGAAGTGAAGTTCCGAGGCCGTGTGTGCTTAACAAAAGAAGAAAAGGGTCGTGGAAGTTTGTGTGCAAGTGGTTGAAGTGAAGACCACACATTTGTGTGTGTGTGCAAACTTGAAGAACCACCTACGGCCCAAGTGTGTGCAAGAATAGAGGAGTAGGCCAAGCTTAAGTGTGTGCAAAACGTGGAACAAGTTGTGTGTGAAAAACAAGCGAAGGCTGAACCTTAGTGTGTGCCTAAGTGGTGTGTACACACTAAGAAGGATAAGAAGAAGGAGACTCTCACAATAGAGTATAACACACTTCTAAGTGTGTAACCAAATTGAATAAAGTGTGTGAAGTTTGAGAAGGTGTGTGTGCTTAATAAGAATACACCCTTTGTGGGTTTATCACACCAAGACAAGAAAAGGGGAGTGCATGCATGCATGCATGCACGTGCACACGTGAACAGTGCCAAATCAGTGGTGTGCATCTGAGTAGTCCAAGACCAGTGGTTCTTGAAGAAATTGAGAAGTCATGCAGTCAGTGCATGAGGATGCAGAGATGCCATGCACTCAGTGCATGAAGTTGATGTGAGACTGGACTAGACTGAAGTTAGAGATATCAATTGTCTGAGTATTCAGTAGTTGAAGAGAGAGGCCAGGTCATCCTAAGAGAAAGGAGATAAATCCTGAGCAAGACGAGAAGACATGTTCATCACAAGTGAGCAGAGGTACAGAGCAAGGCCAGCATCCTTTATCCCAGGCTGCTGAGGATACATGAAGAGCTGAACAGAAGAAGAGCTACTCGTGTGACTCGAGGAGCCAGGAGAAGCCCCCTTTGAAACTCAGGGCGGAAGAAGTCTTCAGTGGGATTCTGGAGCAGGCCAGTGGGACTCTGGTAACACTGTGGGACGCAGTATAAAGACCCTCCTGTGGGACTCAGGAGAGATACTGTGGGACGCTGTATCGACCATTGTAATACTAACAGATTATAATGGGAGAAACCATGTTGGGGGGTATAACCTACATGGCAAGGACGTAGGCCTTTGGTGCTGAACCTTGTAAATCCTTGTGTCCAGTGCCTTTAAATTTACTGCATCACTCAAGGAAAGGTGAGAGATACAAGAAGAGTGGATCGAGGCTTTAACCAGCCATAGAGGTTTAATTGATAAAGAATCAATTAGTAAAAAGTTTAAAGGGATCACTGATTCACCCACTCCCCCTCTCAGTGATTCACACTGATCTGGGCACTACACAAACATACACAAATAATTAATTGTTAATATTTCCAATTAAGAATTTATTTAATTAATTTTTTATGTTTAATATATTAAGTTTTTAATTATTAAATTTGATTAATTCTTTATATTTATATTAAATATGTATTAACATTTAGTTAAAATATAAATTTTAAATTTATTCATTATTATTTTAATTTATTTTATTAAAAATTTCTTTTAATATGTTTGTAATTTCATCATTTGAAATTTTCTTAATTCATATTTTTGTAAATTTATTTTGTTTTAATATTTATGAATATTTATTATATAAATTTTATTATTACTAATACAATTGTAATTTAAGTAATTATGATATGTATTCATTTTCATTTAAACATGTAATATTTTTTATTTTTTAAAAAATTTATATAATTAAAAACTCCTATTCATTTTTAAATATTTTTTTGAATCTATTCATCTTTTAATTAAATTTATCCCCATTTTAACAATAATTCAATTAATATTTATTATTTATTAATAAATTTATCTTGTTTTTATAATTTATTCAATTCAAATATTTATTGATTTAATTTTTTATAATTTGTTCTTTTTTAATGTTTTTTAAATGTAATAATTAATTAATATATATTTATTTCATAAATAAATATCTTCGTATATATATATATATAAATAAATATAATAGTTCCTTAAAAATGATTTATAATTAAAAAATATTATTAGTTAAAAATATTTATTATTACTATTGAGTAATTGATATTAATAAAATTTCATTTCATTCAACATAAATTATATCAAACTTGTGTTATATAAATTTTACACACACACACATACTTAATTGATTTAATTTTATATAGAAACACTCACTTATAATATTTTTATAATTTATTAAATTTCTAATATTCATTTTAGAATTTTAGTTATTAAAATAAGATATATAATATATATTATGTTGTTAATTGGTAAATTTTGTTAATTTTTATATTTTTTTCAATGTAAACTATTTATTATTATTTAATACTTTTCAAGAATTCCATTTTCAATTTTTGTTTGTTTAATATTTTTTAAATTATTGTTCATTTTTAATATTTATTTTTACTTATTTTTTATTATTTTTTATTATTTTTTATTTTTTAGATTATTTATATAGTTAATGTGGATAAATTTTCATTTTAACATATATTATTTTATAATTATTTAAATAATCAATAAATTTTTTAATAATATTACTTTTTTTAATGTTTTTTCAATCTATTGATTTTTAAATTATTAAATTTTAAAAATTCATAACATTTATTTGTTTTAATTTTATTTGGTATTATTTTATCATAAATAATGATAATTATTTTTTATAATTCTTAATAATTTATTCATTTTACTGTTTATTCATTTAACAATTTTGTAATTTAATAATTTACTTGCTTTTTTATACATAATTGTTCATCAATATTTTTTTAATAGGTCATGATCAAGGCCCCTTTTTTAAAACAAAATAGTGGCTTCTTAAAAGTTGGTTTAAATGAAACCAAACATGAATCGAATGCCCAAGTTGCCCATAGACCCAAAACAAGAAGTCCTGAAGTCCCACCATCCGGAAGGCTAATTATATTTTACAAGAACAGGGATAGTTATCTACAACATGCCAAATCACCAGTCAAATATCTCTCTCCACCCCCCCCCCATAATTATTCATTAATATATTTAATGTTTTATATATAAATATATTTATATATATACATATATATTTATATATATACATATATATTTATATATATATATATATATATTTGGGGGATGTAGGGTCCTGAAAAATCCGCAAAGGAGATGCTACCCTCTTCCCCCAAAGAATTGGGGAAAGGAATGAAGAAAACAATTCAAAGGAGAAGTATATGGCAAACCGGTCCGTGGACCGGTCCGAAGAGAAGGCCATGCGACCGGTTCCACGGAGCACCCTCCTTTGTGAACTAACTTTGTTGTTCATGAAAGAGAGGTGGAGCCCTTCATGGCCGCGAGGCAAGGCAGGCACTAGAACCTGGTCCGTCATTCGAACAGTCCCAACCGCGAACCGCGCCACCCGAACTGAACAGCCTTGTCGTTCCCGAGGAGGTGGCAGATCCCTCCACGGTTGCAAAGCATTTTTGTGGTTGGTTCGTGGAGGGGATGTGCTTGGTGCTCAGTACCCACCACGAGGCAGGGATTGACTGAGTCAGCCACAAACCGGGTCATGGGCTTCCGCAAAAGGTGCCTTGTGACCCCAACTATATCTCTTCCCCCACTCTATAAAAGGATACCGAGGGGGTTGAAAGCGTGGACCAGAAGGCTTGAATTCATCGATGCTTAAAAGGAGGATCGGATTCGAAAAGAGGTCGGTCGAAGGAAGGCTTGAAAAATTCCCCATTCATGAACCACAATAGGTATACGAATGAACTGAGAACTAGAAAAAGCATAATAATTTGGTAAACTATGACCTTAAATAACAAAAAGAAGGAAACTGTAAACCATACCCCACCACGGATGAACTCCCCGTGGACCAAGGACTTTTTTCCTCTTTTCCCATCCATTGCACCACATAGCACCTTCCTACGTGGGAAAAGCCCCGACCGACGAGTCTCCGACCGGCGCCGCCCTTGGCCGCCGCCGCTCGAGCGAAACCCTCTGCGAACCACCCAGGTTCGCGGATTGAACCCGAAGCCGAAAACTGCCCTGGTTCGCGGATTGAATCCGCAGCCACAAACCACCCTGGTTCTCGGGATGCCCCCACCTCCACGAACCACACTGGTTCGCGGGGAGACAGTCAGTCTACGGACCATCCTGGTTCACGGATGGCTTCTCCAGCCGCGGGGCACTCCCCCACACGAGGGACGCCACCATTCATATCCCTTGGTGGTCCTCCAAATACTTCGATGTTCCCCTTCCCTGAGCTGGACAAAATCCTTCTGATCCAGCCCTGTACTCTACGACTCTCTCATAGTCCTACTCACCAGCCCCGAGCAGAGGCCTCCACCAGAGCCGCCAGACCTGTGTTGTGTCATCCTTCGGTGCATCAGCGTGCCCTTTTGAGTTCACATACCCACAGTAAGTAGTGGTGAAGGGGTTTCCCCAACCCCTGAGAGGATTTCCGAAACGTTCATGGGCTCACATTCCCATGGTAATGAGGAGTCTAAGCTCGGGAGTAACCTTTTTGCCCCTCCACTTGGTGAGGGCCCCTCACAGGTGGTAAAATACTCATCAGAAGGGAGCCCTCATTTCACCATAAAAGAGGAGACGGGCACAGGAGCACCCCCCTCCCACTGAGCTTTTTCACACCAAGGGAAGCATCCTTGCGTAAGCCCCTAGCCCTCTTATGGAGGGTTGCACCCATGCACCTCTACCATACTTTGTCGGTGCCGAAGCCAATGAAGTCCCTCTCACATTGCGCTTTATCACATCTGGGCGTCCATCTTGGAGTAAGCCCCGATCTCACGGGCCACACCATGCATAAGTCCCACACCATTCCTCACGGACACACCTTTCGCGACATGATCGTATGGTTCTTTCTGCCTCTTTTTTCTCACACAGAGCATGGCTCACATGGGATTAAAGTAGGCATCGACCATGACATCCTCTTATGGGCCTCCATAGAGTGTAAGCCCCAATCCAACACTCCGGGCCTTCTCAGAGTGTAAGTCCCACCAATTCTAACTACGTGGACTTTGATCCCTATCTCCTAGTCAGGGTAGGTAGAGAAGCCTCCTTGAGGTTCAAGCCCAATTGTCGTCGGACCCTATCGGTTCCCCGACACACCAACCCGAATTACGTAAACTTTGATCCCTGTCTCCTAGGCAGTGTACATAGGAAGCCTCCCCGAGGTTCAAGCCCAACAGTCAGCCGATTCGATCATCTTCATGATGGTTCGCAGCAAAACCCTAGCATCATCTCAGTTAGTCCAGACTCCATGGGGTCATTAATCCAATGAGGGATGGTAAACCCTGGGCCTAAATGATTCCGAGTCCCTGAGACCAGTTGACCATTGCCCGCCAGGGTTAAATCTGTGGATACTTTGTTTGGTTGTAAACCAAAGATTCGTGAACAAATGAATACGTCTTAAATCTATAAGAGAGTCCCGGAACAGGCAATAATTCCCCCCAAAAGGGTGTGATGAGCCCGAATTCCCATCTTCTCAACCAATGTGAGTTCCTAAACACCGCTGGCCAAACAACCCAGCGGATGCCTACCTTTGGAAAGTAGGTTCACGTACTACGGGATATGGAGCCGTTGGGTGTTTTTTGAGACGAAGACCATTGCACCCGACTTTGTTAGATGAGTCGGGATCAGCCACCCGCGAGACCGGCGGTCGGACGCGCCGGCCCTCCATCCCCTCGAGTGGGGGGAATGGTTCAAGAAACAAAAAAATGGTGAACCTGATGTGAATCTTTAATCAAACATGACGAATTTAACCTAATCTCACTCAGTGTCCCCTTTGTGCTCACAATGAGGGATGAGTAAGGTCATTAATTCCCATGGCATCATGAGATGCAGCTTTGATGGGTTATGATGTGTGTATTTATTAAAATAATTTCATAGGTACTGCACAGAGCTCCCTTCGATCTAATGGCGTCACGATGAATCCCACAAGCATGTGCTTTGAACAATTCCATGGCTGAGCATCCTCACTTACGGAGGACCTCGTCACCCACCCAGTGCCTCCAGCACTGTGTCTCAGATGCACAGATCTGAGAGTAAGACCTAAACGGTACTCTCCCGATGGTGGAGGTGGCCATGCATGCCCTCCAGTCCATTAGGGCTCGTCGGTCGCCTGCCCAGCAGCGACCGCAAAGGCGGATCCAGACAGCCCCTGTTGTTGTCTCCAACCGTTTTGGGATGTTATCCCCAGAACGGGACAATGAGTAACACCCTTACCTCAGATAAGTGGATGAGGTCTATGCAGAAGACTTCATCCCTACGGAACGGGGGTTCCGTGCCAAGGCCCCCGCCGGAAGACATCGTCGTAGTCACTCCGCGGCCTAGAACCCTCCCACAAGGGAGGATATCAACATGAGGATCCAGGCCTACGCTCCCCGAGCTCTAGGCCCTCGAGCCACCTGATGAGGGCGACAGACGTACAACCAGGGACCGGTCATCACCCTGGTCCCTCGGGAGGAGCTCCGTCACCCAGTGGCGGAGGCATACCACGAACAGGCACCCACACCTGTTCGCTCCACCCAAGCCTGCCATCCAGACATGGCGGCCTCATATGAGTCGGCGCACATCCCCACCGAGCTCTGTCATGCCCATATCTCACGCGGGACGACATCCATCCGACAGCACCCCTCCCCGGCCAGGGTCGTGAAGCCCACTAGACTGACATGGTGGTGACCCAACGTCTACAGGACCAACTCCTAGCAGACGCTTCTCACGCCCACCATCATGGCATGGCGGCGACCAGCAAATCCCGCCACCAAGATGTGGCGGCAAACAATAGGCGGGCACGTCTCCCCGCCAACAAAGGCCACTGAATCAATACGGCGGAAAATCAAAATATGTAGGGCCAGTTCGCTATCGATGCAAGTAAATCCCGCCACCCTGATGTGGCGGCAAATGGAGAGACAAGCTGGCATATCCTATCCCAAGGGCAGATTCGTTGGCCAACCCCGACACAGGATAATTGTTAGTACCCACTGACCGCTGGAGGACCGGAGCAGGACATTCCTGCACCAACACTGGAATGGGCCTTCATACCCATTCCAGCCAAATATGTCTCTCTACATATCCTGGAAACGATGGAGGAGAAGGTATCAATCCCAGATCATATCTTTCAGACTTTCCAGAATGTAATTGCATCGGCGGTAACAGCAAGGACTCGGGCCCGTGAGCCCGTATCCCCAATAGAGGCGACTTATCTAAGAGACGAGATAGCTGTTTCGAAGCAGATCTTCATCCCTGCTTCCACCCAGGATGGTCGCCGGCCATATTTTGTGACGCAAGGGCAACCAGATTGAGTAGCTTCTCTCATTCCAACTGGGGGACACCCGTCCATTATGGTGGATGATCCAGAGCAGGCCTATAACCCTGCTAAAAGTCAAGATGTTCGTTAGCATATCCCGACGACATGACAGGTCCCAATTAGAAAGGGACCCAAAGGTGAAGGTCGTTATCAACAGAAGATGGTCCCGGCTACCCGCCAAAAAGCGCCCCATACACGCCGAAGGCAGTCGGAAAATAATGAGTGGGTCCATGACTTAGCTCTACTGAAATCTAGGGTTCCTGATACTGCCAAGCACATGCCAAAGGCTCGGAACCCTGCCCACCCATTACCATATTATGGGAGTGGTAGTAGCAGTTTTTAAGGTCCTCCCTGCAATATTGCTACCAGCATCTCTAAAGGTCCTCCCCAGAGCACCTGCAGGGGCCTCCCCTGCGGGCATATACTGATCGATCACGAGAGCCCCTATCTTGATGCGAGTCACGGAAACCCTCCACGTGACCAGAAGATCGAGCAGCAAGAAGGTCCTCCACTTTCCGCGGTCCACCCTGAAGGTCCTCCCTGGGGTATACACTGCAATCACTCTCCATGCAGTGGGGCCATAGATTATGATAGTAGTCCTCGCTATCATAGTCGCGACTGCGGAGGCCCTCCTCGTAGTGACGTCTAATCACGACAAGAAGGCCCTCCCCTTGTCGTCGCATTCCCTGAAGGTCCTCCCCAGGGGTTACATTGCAACGACACTCCATGCAGCTGGGCATCAGATCATAGTGGCAGTCCTCACCACCCTGATAATAGAGGTCCTCCCTGTAGAGACATCAAGCAACGAGAAGGTCCTCCACTCGTTGCGGTATATTCTGGAGGCCCTCCCCTAGTTGTACCCCGTAGACATTCTCCTTGCGGTAGCTGTAATGGTAATCCTCACCACTAAAGAAGAAATGATGATAGTCCTCGCCACCATGGCTGCCATTGTGAAGGTCCTCCCCGCATTGGCCCTGAGCAACAAGAAGGTCCTCCCCTTGTCGCAGAGTGTCATGAAGGTCCTCCCCAGGATGCACATCGAAGGTTAAACCATGATGGTCATCCTTTCCATGATGGTAGTTACTACGAAGGCCCTCCCCAAAACAACGCTGCGCTGCCAGAAGATCCTCCCCTTCCTGCGACACGCCTTGGAGGTCCTCCCCAAGGTTCCCACTACAAAATTCCTCTTTGGAGTGAAGCATCAAGTAGTGATGGTAGTCCTTTCCCTTACAACCACCATCACGGAGGTCCCCACCACAATGACATATCATATCGACAGGAAGGTCCTTCCCCTACCGAAGAAATCACAGGAAAGACCTCCTATGCCGAGGCGCTCAGAAGGAAGGGATCGAGCATGTCAGATCCCCATCTAGTCGCCATCGACACCCTTCTTCAGTGAGGAGCAGTTCTAAAGCCACGGTCATCTTCTGAACCCACTCGGAATCATCCACATGACAATTCAGTACCTACCAGTCCCGCTAACTCCAACCATAGTGAGCGCCTCAGTTGGGCCGACCAGGTAGAATAATCACTAGCGGAGGAATATTCCGATATGCTGCACCTGTGGAAATGACTGGTCAGGGATGATATACCAGTCATGTTTTGGACCACAGGCACCTCGCAGTTCGACATACCTCGAGAGTTGTAAGAAGAATGCATGCAAGGCATACATCATAATATATGGGCAACCCTTCTCTGGTTGAAATCGAGCTTCCTGCCATATGACGGGTATGTAGACCACGTTAGGAGGATAGGAGACCTTTTGTATCATATCGACCTGGAGGCTCTTTCCTTGGCATGAAATTAACAACCCGAGAGGTGAAAAGGGAATATGGGGATAGCCTGCCTTCGGGAACTACACGAGATGCACCCCCGCATTCGTTATTCCCCATCAGGAGTCCACATCAGGGGATGGGGGGAGCCTGGAGCCTTGAATTTTACTCCACTCCCGCCCAGAAGAATCTGTTTGGCTTGGTGTCTTGCAACGTCATCACTTCGAGATGGCTATCGAGTCGTCCACCTATTCAAGAAAGGCATCACACTCGATAGAGTCAGGCCTTAGGTAAGTCCCAGAAGCGTCAAGCCCGACGAGAATGAGCCATTCAAGAACTCCTGAAGCAGGCTACCGAGAACATACAGCAGGCCTCTCGCCTAAGAGTGGCCAATCAGCGATCTTTCTGTAACACCCCGAGATTTTATGAAAAATATTATTTTAATTTCATTAATTTCTTATGTTGTATTCTACACCAAGATTACCCTGCGCTATACGCAACACCGTATTAGCTTGCAGTATATGCAACACTATTCTTGGACCGTGTTACACATAATTTTGATAATAGTTATTCTACGCAACATTGAGTATATATATATATATATATATATATATTAAATGTATAAATGAAATATGGTTGGATTCTGTTATAAGAAACAATGAAGGATTCTTTCACATCACGCAACCCTGACTTGGCTTGCATTACATGCAATCGCGACCTTCCTCGATAGCATGTGTTGTACGCAATACCGAGTTTTAATAAACAATGTTATATTATTATAATATTGTCATGAACTAGCCGTTATGAATAGTATTAACTAAATTTTTAATTTTATAACATTATTATTCATCTTACACATTTCTAGAACATGGTATAAGAACATAATAAATTTTTCGGGTAAAATAAGTATTTTTCAAAAAATGCAGTTTTACCGCCTTTTGATGGCGCACCCACATTAAATATAGTTTTTTACATGTTTATATGTTCAATTTGACAAAATAATATTCTTCTTTTGAATCAGGATATAAAAATTTACATTAGATAAAGTTTTGATATTTTTCCGATAACTTTCATATTTTAATGAATAGTAAAAACACGCTATATTTTAATTAAAAACAACTTTTTTTCATTGTAATATCTTATGTGGTTAAATTATAATATTGAATGGTTTTAAAGTATAAATAGAATATATTTTTACAATTTAATATAATTTATGTCATTAGCATTGATTTTACCTTGAATTCGTAGGTTAAATCAATTCAATCTTTTGCAATGTTTTAAAGAAAACCCCGTTTTATTTCGACAACGGGATTAATTTTAATTTAATTTCTGCATCTTTTGTGTATTGAATTTGGAAAAATGGATTCCATATTTGGAATCAGTGGGTCCAAATTATGTTAATAAGCTACTTTTTATTTTTGGGAATTATGAATAGTAACAACGGTAAATTTTATTTACCATAGTTAAAGGTAAATCGGGTAATTAAGGGTAAATATAATATTTTAAAATTACCCTAAAAAATGTCAAAATCCTATTGGATGACTAAAAGTAGACCCATATCACCTAAGGGTCGGATTATAATCATTTAATGGACATTTTTCCATGAAAATAACTTAATTATTATTAAAACCAAAGAAAGTGACAACATGTCACTCTCTTAAATCTTATAAGTATATTAATTTTAATTTAGTTATAAACTTCATGAAACTTAAAACATGAATAGTCTCAAGAAATATAATGAAATTATCTACATCATATAAATTTATTTATAATTTTTAGGGATTAAATAATTATCATTAATTATGACACAATAGTGATGCAGAAATTGTTTATCTAGTGAAAAATCAAGAATATTGTTTTTATTAAACTAATAGTGATCATAAAATGCACAAATACCTAACCAAAACTTATTGGCCATGTCAATGTAAACCATAAGCATCCAATGGTCGAATATTTGACCATTTGGAGCCTTATAAAAGAGATTATGACACTTATATTGTTTTATTTTAAATGATGCCAAAGTTGTCACCTTCAAAATTTAATAAATATAACAATTTAAATATTGTGATTTTAAGATGATAAATTCGAGTAAAAGTATTATTGTGAAAGTTAATAGATTTATTTTCATCATAGGATTTTATTTGTAATTTTTATGCAACAAATAAGTATATTAAATAATTATACAAAAATGTTGTAGTATTTATTTTATTAAGAGATAAACCAAATAAATGGTTTCAAAAATAATAAAATAAATATTATATGAAATATTTAATGTGCTCCAATAATTTTTAAGATACATATGACTTTTTATGAATCTATTAAAACTTTTAGTTAGAACATATCTTCTGTATTTATTTTATTTAAATTCAAATAAATGAATAGTGTCAAAATTGACACTATTGTTATTTTATAAAAAAACATATTATAAAATTGATTAAAAATCACAAAATATTTAAAAATTATAAATTTACATTTATATGATTTAAGAATCCAATTATGGACAATTCACAACAAATAAGTAATTATTTGTTATAATTTAAAAATTAGAATGTTATTACCACAAATAAAATTAAATTGATTAAATAAGGATAAATCATGTTGATAATGTTTAAAATAAATTCCTAACATGTCTAAATTCTATTGGATGATTATATTACAATCGTATCTTATCTAATATTAGAATATGAGTCATTTTTAGAGGTTTTTATGTGGGTTTAGATTTATTATAAATTAATATTTTTAATAATTCCAAAGGTGCCCCTCTCCTCCCTTATAAAAGGGCACCTCCTCCCTCTCTTCCTCACACAACTTTGAGCCTTCAAGCTCGGAAAACCCCTGCAAAAATCTCTTCTACACTTCCCTAGTATCATTCTAGAGGTCCTGGTCTTCTTCAATGACCATCCTTAGTTCGTTAAGTGAGGGTTAAGAAAAGGCGCGTCAAAAAGAGGTAATATCCATTACCGATCTTTTTCAATTTCATTCTTCTTCAACTTCTTCTTCTTTATTTGTTTCATGATAAAGTAATAACATCAGTATTACTTACATACTGATATGTTATTATAAATATGAAACAACCCTAATTCACCTTCTATCCATCCTACGGAAAAATGAAATCACCGCACGTGCGTACGTACAGAATACCGTCTCCACGCCGTGGTGTAATCTATTTTACACTATCACCTTACAAGGATGAGTATAATGGTGTAATGAGTAACTATATATGATTATTATAGAGTGATATTGATACTGAAATAGTATACATACACTTCAACACAATTCCACGACCATGGGAACGATATCATCGCTCGTGCGTACGTACGGACTACCGTCTCCACGACGTGATGAGATTCATTCTCAATGATTAACCATTCATGAATGATTATAAAGTATATATAATATGTACTAAGGAAATATATGACATAATAATGATACTGGATTTATTTATATATTTATATTTATGTCATCTACTTAATTCCATTCAATTCAATAAGGAAACGAAAACAGCGTTCATGCGTACGTACGGACTACCGTCTCCATGAACGGTGTATTTCTTTCCATTTAACGATTTTTTATATATATGTATATCCTGAATATATATATATATAAATCATATTTTATGTTCTGGAATTAATTAATCATGATCTAAGTAATCATATGAATAATTACAAGTCAAAACACGGACGACAAATGAAACAATTTTACCCAAAACGCTCTTTAACATGGAATTTACAAAAGAACTGGTAATATAAAGTCATAAGTGAACCATATATGATATCATAACAATGAATATGATTCTGTAATAAGTAATTGACAATATTTAAATCATTATACAGGAGGTTCGGACACTTACGAAGCAAATCGGACCTAAGGTAAGGGAAATATCACAATCTCATTTTTATCTGAGATTGTTTATTCGTAAGTATTTACTGGGGTGTATTTTATCATCCACATCCACGTTTCATCAATATGTAATATTATTTTCATCCACCTACAATTTTTTAAATCCATTTTTACCCTTCGGTGAGTTTTTACTAATATGTATGAAAGGAATCTTTTGTCGTTTTTCGTACGAGGTACTTTTTGACTTTTCTGACAAAAGTACGAAGAATGTTTTTTTTACTTATACAGCATGAATGGATTTTTAAAACATTATTTTCAAGAATATTCCTTTACAAGTTTTCATGTTTATTTTTAATCAACTTCTTTTAGTTTAAAATTGTATGACATGTTAAGAAAGGAAAAGTGTTTTTGAAGTAGAAAGGATATTTTCCTCAAGAATGAAGTTCAAGTATTTTATAAAAATTATTTTCCATCTAAGATAATAAAAGGGTTCTGTTTTTATCCCTATTATTACATGGATTTGATTATGTTGTGATGGAAACATTTTTATGAATTCCTTTATCTTATATGAATTGTTTTATGACGTCATGTTGTTTAAGAATCCCATTTTTATTACATGGGTTATGCGATGATGTATGATTTATGATTATGTGTCACACATAAGAAAGGATTCATTATGAGATGGGTGGGACCTATATCTCCCTCCAATGCATTGGGTAAAGATTTTATATCTCATGAGATAGACATGTCTGGAATGGTAGGTTATACCGGTTCAGTGAAACAGGACTGAAACGAGGGTTACTCGATTCAGAAAGGGACTTTGTCCACTAAGATAGTCTTGGAAATGAGTCTTGACTAACAAGAAATTATTCTCTATGATTATGTGCGAATGCCACAAAGTTTCATGTTTTAAGTTATTATTATTGTGATTACATTTCACTGCCATGATTTACCCCATGTTATGAAATTATGATCTCTTTTGCAGGTTAAGATTTCCAAAAGTTATGTGCTTATGTATATGATGTGATTGATATTTCTTTTGTTGACCCTTACTGAGCATTTGAGCTCACCCTTTTATGTTTTCTTTTCCCCAGGATATAAAGAAAGGTTTTAGGAAAAAAAAGGAAGATCTTTATGAGAGATTTTGAAGATCTTTCACCACGATTAGAAGATTATATTCCGAGTTTCCAAAGACACTAAACTATTACGATCCTTGTGTGTGTGTTTTTTGTTATGTACTAAGTATTCTGCAAATGTAATGTAATGTCCATGTACGTTAAGATTCGGGTCTCTACAGTTTGTATCAAAGGAAAGGTTTAGTCAACCTTTGGAAACTAGGACGCGAAAACGTTAGTGAGATCCCTAGAGATATTTCTAAGGTATGTCTAGGGATGTCCCTAAGGATAGGTATACATATAGGATATAGTCCTAGCACTACGGTAACGATCTTAGAATTTAACCTAACATGTTAGATATTGAAGTTAATCCCCCTTTATTATGATTTTTTCCTCTCACACTATTCTTTTTGGGTTTTAGAAAATGGTTGGAAACAAGATGATTCACGATAATGGAGGATATGATGGACAATGGAATGATATTCTCCGTAAGAAATCAAATGAAATGGGATTTGGAATTCCAAACATCATTATTATGCCGAATCAGCAATCTCATAATATGATCAATAAAGTAAAATTTGTTAAGTTTCCTGACTCGGCTAATAAGAGAAAGATGGAGTTTCATGATGATCATAGAGGAAAGAAAGTTCAATTTCCCCTATGTAAATCATGTGGGAAGAGGCATCAAGGAGAATGTTTCAAAGGAACTGGAAGATGCTTTGGGTGTGGAAAAGAAGGACACAAAGCCAGTAAGTGAAATGGAAAAGTTTCAGTTAACACCATGGATGAGGATAATGGTATTTCTACGACATCAACAATGGTTAAATGTTTTAAATGTGGAATGTACGGGCATTATGCAAACCAATGCCCTAAGGGAAAGTCTCATGAAGAAAATCAGTATGGTCGTATGGGTAGTATTTATGTTGATGATGATGATGAGACTACAAATGATATGTGAGATGAAAGAATTGTTGAAGCTCGGTCAATGGTTTAAGAATGTAGTGGAATGATTACATGTTTATCAAGTGTAATGTTGTATAAGTAATCTCATGGTACTATGGGATAAAGAGACATCTAAGGATTGTTACATTGTTGTCTTTCCTTAAGTTTTGAAAGTATGTGATGAATGGTACCAGTATTTTTGGAAAGTAGATGATATGCGCATAATGAAGGGATAAGACGATAATGAGATGTTTGATTGTATGCATGAGCTCATGATTGATATAAGGACTAAGTGATATCATGGTTTGAGTATATAGAATTTTGAGGATTTTGGTATGTGGAAAGTGTTAACTTTTAACTGCATTCATGTTTTCACTAAGTTTCAATGGGTATTCAAGAGAATACATGATTAAGGACTTTGAATGTTTGGAATGTGACCAACAAAACATATCTTATGATATATGGGGATCAACGATGGTATTAAATCTCTGGTAATCGTTTTCACTATATTATGAGAGTGGACTGCAGTATTATGGATAAGCCTAAAGATTAGAATGGATTATGTTGGACATAAGTTAGTATTGTTTAAGGATAGAAGATTTTCGATATTATTGATGGGATGTTATAGTAAAATAGCTTTAAAAAAAGGACAACCTGCAGGACGGGCGACAGCCCATCGCTTCGGACAAGGCTGTGGGAATCGAACCCACAACCGAAGTGCGACTGGCCTTTATCGCCTACCACTGGCCTACAGGAAGTCCCTGTTTAGTAGAAACTAGTTTTATTATATTAAGCAGTATGATATATGAAGTATAAGTCCATTTTAGGAACCATATATGATTAATCTCACTATAGAATGACTTATGTATATTTAATAACTTTTTGCTAACCTTTTGTTTGAGACAGATGGAATGACCCGTCATTCTCTCACAAGATCTGCTAACACTTCACGAATAACAAATTTAACTTCATTTATATAAGAGATGAAGTGGAAATTGTTCAAGGCACGAACAACAGTGAGATTGTACCAAAATAAAGTAAGTATTTATTCTAATTCAAATTCTTCAACTTTAGGGAAATGATCGTGAAAACCAAAAATGTTGTCCTAGTGCCCTTATATCCGATGAATCAGATGGTACCCTAGATCGTCACAAATTTATGGCTTTGTGATTGTTGGCTTTTCCATAGCCATGTTCTCTACCACTCTCCATCAGAACATGATGGTTAGATTTCTCTTCCATATCCATATTTTCACCTATGTGGAAACCCAGTGATTAGTTTATTTGGGTAACCGTTACGTTTCATACTTTTGTTTTTAAAGATAAGTTTTGGTATTCCTTTTTACAATGTGGGTTTCTATCAAAGAAACTTTCAAATAGTAAACCATTTATAACCCCGACGAATTTCGAGGGCGAAATTCATTTTAAGGGGGGTAGAATGTAACACCCCGAGATTTTATGAAAAATATTATTTTAATTTCATTAATTTTTTATGTTTTATTCTACACCAAGATTACCCTGCGCTATACGCAACACCGTATTAGCTTGTAGTATATGCAACACTACTCTTGGACCGTGTTACACATAATTTTGATAATAGTTATTCTACGCAACATTGAGTATATATATATATATATATATATATATATATTAAATGTATAAATGAAATATGGTTGGATTCTGTTATACGAAACAACGAAGGATTCTTTCACAACACGCAACCCTGACTTGGCTTGCATTACACGCAATCGCGACCTTCCTCGATAGCATGTGTTGTACGCAATACCGGGTTTTAATAAACAATGTTATATTATTATAATATTGTCATGAACTAGCCGTTATCAATAGTATTAACTAAATTTTTAATTTTATAACATTATTATTCATCTTACACATTTCTAGAACATGGTATAAGAACAAAATAAATTTTTCGGGTAAAATAAGTATTTTTCAAAAAATGCAGTTTTACCGCCTTTTGATGGCGCACCCACATTAAATATAGTTTTTGACATGTTTATATGTTCAATTTTACAAAATAATATTCTTCTTTTGAATCAGGATATAAAAATTTACATTAGATAAAGTTTTGATATTTTTCCGATAACTTTCATATTTTAATGAATAGTAAAAACACGCTATATTTTAATTAAAAACAACTTTTTTTCATCGTAATATCTTATGTGGTTAAATTATAATATTGAATGGTTTTAAAGTATAAATAGAATATATTTTTACCATTTAATATAATTTATGTCATTAGCATTGATTTTACCTTGAATTCGTAGGTTAAATCAATTCAATCTTTTCCAATGTTTTAAAGAAAAACCCGTTTTCTTTTGACAATGGGATTAATTTTAATTTAATTTCTTCATCTTTTTTGTATTGAATTTGGAAAAATGGATTCCATATTTGGAATCAGTTGGTCCAAATTATGTTAATAAGCTACTTTTTATTTTTGGGAATTATGAATAGTAACTACGGTAAATTTTATTTACCATAGTTAAAGGTAAATCGGGTAATTAAGGGTAAATATAATATTTTAAAATTACCCTAACAAATTTCAAAATCCTATTTGATGACTAAAAGTCGACCCATATCACCTAAGGGTCGGATTAGAATCATTTAATGGACATTTGTCCATGAAAATAATTAATTATTATTAAAACCAAAGAAAGTGACAACATGTCACTCTCTTAAATCTTATAAGTATATTAATTTTAATTTAGTGATAAACTTCATGAAACATAGAACATGAATAGTCTCCAGAAATATAATGAAATTTTCTACATCATATAAATTTATTTATAATTTTTAGGGATTAAATAATTATCATTAATTATGACACAATAGTGATGCAGAAATTGTTTATCTAGTGAAAAATCAAGAATATTGTTTTTATTAAACTAATAGTGATCATAAAATGCACAAATACCTAACCAAAACTTATTTTCCAGGTAAATGTAAACCATAAGCATCCAATGGTCGAAACGCTGACCGTTTGGAGCCTTATACAAGAGATTATGACACTTATATTGTTTTATTTTAAATGATCCCAAAGTTGTCACCTTCATAATTTAATAAATATAACAATTTAAATATTGTGATTTTAAGATGATAAATTCGAGTAAAAGTATTATTGTGAAAGTTAATAGATTTATTTTCATCATAGGATTTTATTTTTAATTTTTATGCAACAAATAAGTATATTAAATAATTATACAAAAATGTTGTAGTATTTATTTTATTAAGAGATAAACCAAATAAATGGTTTCAAAAATAATAAAATAAATATTATATGAACTATTTAATGTGCTCCAATAATTTTTAAGATACATATGAAATTTTATGAATCTATTAAAAATTTTAGTTAGAACATATCTTCTGTATTTATTTTATTTAAATTCAAATAAATTAATAGTGTCAAAATTGACACTATTGTTATTTTATAAAAAAAACATATTATAAAATTTATTAAAAATCAAAAAATATTTCAAAATTATAAATTTAAATTTATATGATCTAAAATTTTATTAAGAATCCAATTATGGACAATTCACAACAAATATGTAATTATTTGTTATAATTTAAAAATTAGAATGTTATTACCACAAATAAAATTAAATTGATTAAATAAGGATAAATCATGTTGATAATGTTTAAAATAAATTCCTAACATGTCTAAATTCTATTGGTTGATGATATTACAACCATATATTATCTAATATTCGAATATGAGTCATTTTTAGAGGTTTTTATGTGGGTTTATATTTATTATAAATTAATATTTTTAAGAATTCCAAAGGTGCCCCTCTCCTCCCTTATAAAAGGGCACCTCCTCCCTCTCTTCCTCACACAACTTTGAGCCTTCAAGCTCGTCCAACCCCTGCCAAAATCTCTTCTCCACTTCCCTAGTATCATTCTAGAGGTCCTGGTCTTCTTCAATGACCATCCTTAGTTCTTTAAGTAGAGGTTAAGAAAAGGCGCGTCAAAAAGAGGTAATATCCATTACCGATCTTTTTCAATTTCATTCTTCTTCAACTTCTTCTTATTTATTTGTTTCATGATAAAGTAATAACATCAGTATTACTTACATACTGATATGTTATTATAAATATGAAACAACCCTAATTCACCTTCTATCCATCCTACGGAAAAATGAAATCACCGCGCATGCGTACGTACGGAATACCGTCTCCACGCCGTGGTGTAATCTATTTTACACTATCACCTTACACGGATGAGTATAATGGTGTAATGAGTAACTATATATGATTATTATAGAGTGATATTGATACTGAAATAGTATACATACACTTCAACACAATTCCACGACCATGGGAACGATATCATCGCTCGTGCGTACGTACGGACTACCGTCTCCACGACGCGATGAGATTCATTCTCAATGATTAACCATTCATGAATGATTATAAAGTATATATAATATGTACTAATGAAATATATGACATAATAATGATACTGGATTTATTTATATATTTATATGTATGTCATCTACTTAATTCCATTCAATTCAATAAGGAAACGAAAACAGCGTTCATGCGTACGTACGGACTACCGTCTCCATGAACGGTGTATTTATTTCCATTTAATGATTTGTTATATATATTTATATCCTGAATATATATATATATATAAATCATATTTTATGTTCTGGAATTAAGTAATCATGATCTAAGTAATCATATGAATAATTACAAGTCAAAACACAGACGACAAATGAAACAATTTTACCCAAAATGCTCTTTAACATGGAATTTACAAAAGAATGGGTAATATAAAGTCATAAGTGAACCATATATGATATCATAACAATGAATATGATTCTGTAATAAGTAAATGACATTATTTAAATCATTATACAGGAGGTTCGGACACTTACGAAGCAAATCGGACCTAAGGTAAGGGAAATATCACAATCTCATTTTTATCCGAGATTGTTTATTCGTAAGTATTTACTGGGGTGTATTTTATCATACACATCCATGTTTCATCAATATGTAATATTATTTCCATCCACCTACAATTTTCTTAATCCATTTTTACCCTTAGGTGAGTTTTTAGTAATATGTATGAAAGGAATCTTTTGTCGTTTTTCGTACGAGGTACTTTTTGACTTTTCCGACAAAAGTACGAAGAATGTTTTTTTTACTTATACGGCATGAATGGATTTTTAAAACATTATTTTCAAGAAGATTCCTTTACAAGTTTTCATGTTTATTTTTAATCAACTTATTTTAGTTTAAAATTGTATGACATGTTAAGAAAGGAAAAGTGTTTTTGAAGTAGAAAGGATATTTTCCTCAAGAATGAAGTTCAAGTATTTTATAAAAATTATTTTCCATCTAAGATAATAAAAGGGTTCTATTTTTATCCCTATTATTACATGGATTTGATTATGTTGTGATGGAAACATTTTTATGAATTCCTTTATCTTATATGAATTGTTTTATGATGTCATGTTGTTTAAGAATCCCATTTTTATTACATGGGTTATGCGATGATGTATGATTTATGATTATGTGGCACACATAAGAAAGGATTCATTATGAGATGGGTGGGACCAATATCTCCCTCCAATGCATTGGGTAAAGATTTTATATCTCATGAGATAGACATGTCTGGAATGGTAGGTTATACTGGTTCAGTGAAACAGGACTGAAACGAGGGTTACTCGATTCAGAAAGGGACTTTGTCCACTAAGATAGTCTTGGCAATGAGTCTTGACTAACAAGAAATTATTCTCTATGATTATGTGTGAATTCCACAAAGTTTCATGTTTTATGTTATGATTATTGTGATTACATTTCACTGCCATGATTTACCCCATGTTATGAAATTATGATCTCTTTTGCAGGTTAAGATTTCCAAAAGTTATGTGCTTATGTATATGATGTGATTGATATTTATTTTGTTGACCCTTACTGAGCATTTGAGCTCACCCTTTTATGTTTTCTTTTCCCCAGGATATATAGAAAGGTTTTAAGAAAATAAAGGAAGATCTTTATGGGAGATTTTGAAGATCTTTCACCACGATTAGAAGATTATATTCCGAGTTTCCAAAGACACTAAACTATTACGATCCTTGTGTGTGTGTTTTTTGTTATGTACTAAGTATTCCGCAAATGTAATGTAATGTCCATGTACGTTAAGCTTCGGGTCTCTACACTTTCCCTGCCACCCCACAAGGAATTGACTTGCAGAAGAACTCGGTACCAAACCCAATTCACCCATGAATGGGAGCACGCATAATCAGGCAGGTGGCGGTAGCAGCATCCACTGCCGCAATCCAGGGTCAACCCCAGCCAGTAGGGCTGGGGGAATTTTTAACTAAAAATGCCCCCGTAAGGCCCATACAAATGGGAAGAGACCCAACGTCCAGGGAAAGGAGCCAACCCAGCCCCTAGGGCTGGGGGCATTATTACCCCCTCAACAACAACCACCCCCATGGGAGTCAGTATTCTCTTTTATAGGGAGGGCGGTTAGCAGAGGAGGTTCCCGTCCTGCCCCATCATTTGAATCATCATCCCCTACAAGAGGAATGTGCACCGTAAGGACGCACCACATATACCTCCACGTCACCCTTCATCATGGAGTACAAGGGAAATACCAGGACACAAAAAGGAGGGCCAACAGAAGACGTAGGAGATCCTCATCCTACCTGGAGGATGACATCCCCTCCACCCCGTGATACGCATCTATCAATGTCATGGAGGTTAACCCCATGGGTGATCCCAAAGATGATGCAAACCGGGATGGATTGGGGGAAGATGGTTCCGGAAAGACTGTGGATCATAACGAACCACCAGGTGTGCACACCCGGAACCAGAGGGCTGCCCTAAATATGGTCGCCCCTTTAGCAAACCTTCCCCTACCTGCCCTGCGAGCTTCCAGCATGGAAAAGAACAAAGGACCAGTTACCCTTAACCCATCCCCCTCTCTTGATAAAAACGAGACACTCACGCTTGAGGAAAGGTTCTCTCGAAGGAAGAAGAGATGAAAGAATTAAGGCGGCTCAACGCTGAGTTGCTCCGGAGGAACAGCCTCATTGAAAGAGCTTTCCAAGAAGAGCAGCATCATGCGCTCCCAGTAAGTGCATCTCAAGGGCCCAGGTCTACCCAGCCTGATGAGATGCATGGTCCCTCCAACTACTTGACTGTAGATCCGGAGGAGTGCAAATACTTCTCTCCACTCAGGAAGAAACCAGAGAAAATACGTGAGAAAGTACGTCCGAACCGACCCAGGGTGTCTCAAACGGAATATTCACCCTTGGTGCCGGCCGAACCGGATCCTCAAGCAATGCCTCCCGCTGCACCTGCTCAGGACTGGGCCCAGAAGGACGTCAATCAGGGACTCACCAACACCATCGAAGCACTAACAGCTCGACTAGAAGTGAGGGAAGGTCAGCGCGCTCTGATACAGCCAGAGTGGAAAGCCTACCCAGATTGGGTGACCAACACACCACTTCAACCCAACTTTGGGACCCCTGTTTTCCCTATATTTAATGGATCAGGTGATCCGGAGCTGCATTTGATGCAGTACGCATCCTATTGCGATCTAATGATGGGAACTCCGAAACACCAAGAAGTAGTGAAACTCAGATGTTTTTTATGGACCTTGCAAGGATCTGCCTTCGTCTGGTATACGAGTCTGCCCTCCCAATCAATAAAAAGCCGGGAGGACCTTCAGCAACAGTTCATGTTCCACTTTAGCTCAACGCTGCCTAAGACAACGGTTAGCGACCTCCTAAACTGCAAGCAGAGGGAGAACGAGATGGTCTCGGATTTCATTTCCAGATGGAAAGGTCTAACCTCTTCCCTAAATAGGCCAATACCTCAGGATGAGATGTTGGCCATATGCATTGACAATCTCTGAGATGAGTTGCGGACACCGCTCATACCAGTTGAGTGTACCACCAGTGTTTGCCATCTCTCGGCCATCGCCCAGAGAATTGAGGACTCCTTATCGAGGACTAATGCAAAGTCTCGAGTAGCCTCACAAGCTCCTGAAAAAAGAGCCCCAAGAGCTGAAGCGTCCACCGTTACACTCAACCCAGCCCCTTTGCTGGCTCCACCGCTCAGGCCTCCACCAAATCGTCAAGGGCCTCTTGCACATCAGCGGCCGCCTCCACCTAAACGGGATGATCATAGAGGACCAAAGCGGAACCATTTAGAGGAACGAAAACAAAAAGTGTACTTGTTACGAGATGACCAAGCCCACGGCAACTTCATCGCTTCCATGAATTGTAATCTGAATCGACTCCCAGAGCCGAGGAGACCTGAAGAGGTCAGCCGCGAATGGCCCCCACCATCGAATGTTGGGGCAGAGTATCTGAGAGTTCTTCGTCTTCAAGGACCTCCTACAGAGGATGGTAGACTTCGGACAGGTTGATCTGGGACCACCCTAGGCGCATGTGGCTTGCATCTCCACCACTGACTTCGATGAAGAGGAGGGGTGGTAGAAAGTCACCAGTAAGAAGGGGCGGAAATTCGATGACTGGATGACTTGAAAGACTCTCAACCGAGCCTAGGGTATACTTTGATCTCAGCTATGATAGCCAGTAATGCTGCCATCATCCCCTAATGCCGCACAACCGGTGGTATCGGCCTCACAACCCTCCACAAGCCGGTAATCCAGGCTTAAGAAAAAAGGGAGGAGACAAGTGCAAGAGGAGCAGTCCACAGCAATGCCAAGATTTTCCCCAATGCTATCAGACATCAGGCCATCAGATTTGGCACCACGGGCACCGACCCACCAAACGGCCTCATCAGAAGAAACCAACTAGGTTGTCTCGCCAGAGGATGAAGAATCAATCTTTGGTTCTGTTAACATCATCCATCTTATGGAATCATACCCGAACTAAGGGTACAGTTATGAACCCGAGTTCTCGACACAAAGAGCTAGGGGGAGGAATCGCATAGGCAGAGGATACCGTGGGAGACGCAGTCGCGGCCGGAGCCAAACCTACTATTGGACCACGGCCCAAGTGGTCAATATTGCAGAAACCCATGGGAGAGTCCCTCTACGGGATCAACAGAAGGAAGAACATTCCCCCACCACCATGGGTAGTCACTCTTGCCCGGTTATTCTGCGATACCCCCTAGAGGAGGAGCATGTGTATGGCCGCCTGGTGCGCATGAACAGACCGTCCTATCCCGGATCTCAAAATGCAGGCACACAGCCGGCACCCGCCCCCACGGCCGGTCCCTTATCAAACGCTCCAGCAGTCCCCAAAGCACCTTCTATGGATCCATCTCCAACAGAGAAGCGTCAGCCGTTGGAGAAAAAATACGACATCCTCAAGCAGCTGGCGTCAGTTCCGGCCAAGCTATCCATCCTGGAGGTCCTAGGATTGTTAGCAGACCTCAAGGAGGCACTTATTGAGGCTATACTCAGCCCCCAGGTGTTTCAAGCTGAGGTAGCCGCTACCGAGATCTACCGAGCGGAGACAGGACCATCTGAATGTAATGCGGTGATTTCTTTCACTGATCAAGATGAAGAATCCATCATGCAAGGGCACATAAGATCTTTATATGTGTCCGGAACACTAAATGATGTTTAGATCTACAAATTCTTTATCGACAACTGCTCTGGATTTAACCTCCTTCCTCTATGGATACTCCGCAAGTTGGGTTTTAGTGAGGACGATTTGATCTCCTATGCTACAACTCTGTTGGGTTAAGATAGGAATGAGAAGAGGCCGATGGGGAAGATTAAAATAAAGACCCATTTTGGCGATCTTGTGGCCTACTTGGAGTTCCTGTTGGTTCAGAAGAACACATCGTTTAACGTCCTGTTGGGGAGGTCGTGGCTCCACAAGCATACGGTCATCCCCTCCTCCTACCACCAGTGCATCAAGTACTACGTCAATGGAAAAAGTGGGACATTTCACACTGATAAGTCCCCCATCGAGCTCTCTGAGTATCACTACATTGACGCTGGGATCTATGAACAAAAAGGGAATAAGCCTTTGGCTGATGGTGTTGACTGGATCCCCGCTCCAAATGGCCTGGAAGTAGTTCCTGACAACCCCTTCAGGCAGCTTGGCAGAGACTACGTACTGCCCGTCAACCATATTGAGAGCACAATTCTAGACCAGGACATGCACTCAGTTGTCCTCATAGCCCCAGCCATAACAGCCGGATGTGACAATGTGGAAGCTTCTACTGACCCTCAATCTAAGGACGGGAACTCGAGAAAGGACGCCCATGACACTTCGCCTCCGGACTCCCAAGGGCCCGGGCCGGGAGCTCTCTCCTCATCGAATCAAGAAGAGGAGGATGTGAGAGAAGAAGAGAGGGAAGACCTCAGAGATGCACCCCATTATTTTGTGGAAGGAATCTCCACCACTGTAGATGAGCTCAAGGAGATAAACCTGGAGACCGAGGAAGACCCAAGGCCCACTCTTGTCAGTGCATCCATGTCTCATGAAGAGCACGAGCTATACATCGCCTTCTTAAGGAAACACCGAGATGTGTTTGCCTGGAATTACACAGAAATTCCGAGGATCGATACTGAAGTAACAACCCACTACCTAGTTCTTCCAGAAGACCACTGAGGCTATAAACATGCCGACAGAAGGACACACCCCTCACACGCCACCAAAATAGAGGCATAAGTCGATAAGATCATTAAAGCAGGCTTCGTTCGGGAGTTCCAGTACCCCATATGGCTGGCCAACATCGTCCCTATCAATAAAAAGAACGGACAAATCCGTGTTTGCATCGATTTCAGATATCTCAACTAGCATTGTATGAAGGATGATTTCCTTGTCCCGGCCACCGAATTGTTGATCGGTGCAACGGCCGGATATGAAGCCCTATCCTTCATGGATGGCTATTCTAGGTATAATCAGATCAGGATGGCTCGAGAAGATGAGGAAGCCATTGTATTCAAGGCCCCTCAAAGGGTATTTTTTTCAGGGTTATTCCCTTCGGTCTCAAGAACGATGGAGCCACATATCAACGCACCACGCATCGCATCTTCAAGGAATTCTTGGGGTAATTCGTCGAATGTTACGTAGACGACTTGGTAGTCAAGTCAAGACGGTGCTCAGACCACCCGTCGGACCTTGAGACCGTCTTCAATAATCTTCGACAGTATAGCGTAAAGTTGAACCCCTTGAAATTATCTTTCGGGGTAACCTCAAGGAAATTACTTGGCTTCGTTGTACGCCATCGTGGCATTTAAGTCAACCCTAAAAAGAAAAAGGATATCCTAAGCCTTCCAACTCCCCATAACCTCACTGAGTTGAGATAAATCCAAGGGAACCTAGCCTATATTAGGCGATTCATAGCCAATTTGGTCGGCAAGTGTTTTCCCTACACCAAGTTGATGAAGAAGGGGGTCACATACCGATGGACAGATGACTTCCAAGAGGAGTTCGACGACCTGAAAAAGTACCTCTTGAGTCCACCGGTGCTCATGCCCCCGGTTGATGGAAGGCCGCTAATTCTATACATGACGGCCCTAGAGTGGTCACTGGGAGCCTTTCTCACGCAGAAGAACGATGTCGGAAATGGGAACAGTCTCTATTATCTCAGTCAAACCATGATTGATGCTGAGACTCAGTACTCAAACATCGAGAGGAGTTGTTTGGCATTTTTCTTCGCAGTCCAAAAGTTATGACACTACCTACAGCATCATGAGGTCCATCTAGTCTCGTGTGATAACCCGCTCAAGTACATCCTCAGCCACCCAATGCTGACCGGGCTTCTATCTATATGGGAAGACATCTTGCAATAGTTTGACATCCGGTTCATGCCTCAAAAAGCCGTCAAAAGCCAGGCACTAGCAGATTTTCTGGTGGCACATCCTTCAACAAGGACCACTGCACCGGACGTCGAACTACCCAATGAGGACATCTTTGCGGTATAGGAGGAGCTCCCAACGTGGGAAATAAACTTCGATGGCACTTCCCAAAGCCCAACTGGGAGAAGGTTGGAAGACCCCAAATTTAACCAGGTAGGTTTGGGGATAATACTGATGTCCCTGGAGAAGGCAGTCCTACCGTATTCCTTTCTCCTGTCTGAAGGATGTACGAACAATGAGGCGGAGTATCAAGCCCTCATTGTAGGTCTGGAGCTCGCACCCCAGGCATGAGTATAGCACCTTATGGTAAAATGTGACTCAGAGATGGTCATCAAGCAAGTCAATGGTGACTATTCTATCAAAAAGGAGGAGCTGATTGCCCTGTTTGACTACGTTTGGGAGTTGATGGAAGAATTCTCTACAGAACCGACATTGATATACATTCCCCGGTCTAAAAATTCTAAGGCCGAAGTATTGGCCAACGCGGCCACGGCCCTGGCCGACCCAGACCGGGATGAAACAGTCATCAACGTTACTCATCATTGAATGGTCGTACCCTTTGTACAGACCAAGACATAGGAAATAAATGAAGTTAGTCCTATCCCCGAGCCATACACTCCTCCCACCGGATGGATGACCCCTATTGTAGATTATCTTCAACGGGGAGAGCTTCCATCGAACAGGGCTGAACAGGAGCATAAACGGAGAAGGGCAATCAATTTTTTCCTATATGGAAGCACAGGTCAGTAAGATGTCCTCTAAAAACGAAGCCTCGATGGAGTACTCCTCAGATGCATTTATGGAGAAGAGTCTGCGACCGTAATGAATGAAGTGCATGCCGGGGTGTGCGAGGCACATCAGCCGGGGCCCAAGCTTTCCCATCAGGTTTGAAGACTTGGGTACTATTGGCCCACAATGGTACGAGACTGTGAGTAGTTTACGGAAAAATGCCACTCGTGCCAAATCCATGCCAACTTCATACACCAACCCCCGGAGTTACTCCATCAAGCTAAGTACTCCTGGCCATTCGGTGTCTGTGGAATGAATTTCGTGTGACTATATCCTCCCGACATGGCAAGAGAGCTGAAGTATATCCTTACAGCAACAAACTTCTTTTCCAAATGGGCAGAAGTCATGCCCCTTAAAGAAGTCAGGGCGAGAAGCATAGTCAGATTTGTGAAGACCAATATCATCACCATGTTTGGTGTCCCTCACACCATACTAACGGACAACAGCACAAACTTCTGCTCTTCCGAATTGGAGAAATTATACCAAGAAAATGATGTTAAGGACAATCACTCATCCTACTACAATGCGGCGGTCAACGGACAAATTGAGGCTTTCAACAAGACCCGGTCCAATATTCTTTAGAAAATGGTAGACAAAGACAAAAAGTTGTGGCCAGATAAACTTCTCCATGTGTTGTGGGCCTATCGAACCACAATTCGCACTGCCACTCAGGCCACTCCCTACTCATTGGTTTACGGAACAGAGGTCGTCCTTCCCATTGAGCTCTAACTACCCTCGCTCTACGATGCCATTTGCGATCAGTTATCTGATGATGTGCAATCAGAAAAGCAGTTGGGGTAATTGGAGCAGCTATAGGAGATGCGGTTGCACACATTACACCGTCTGGAGATATATCAGAACTGGATCGCACGACCCTTCAACAAAGAGGTCCGTCTTCGGTCATTCTTGGAAGGTGAATTGGTGTTGGTCCTCCGGACCCCAATGATACCCGGAAAGAAGCCTCCAACTTTGGAACCCAAGTTGGAGGGACTGTACGTAGTACATAAGGTCTACTCTAATGGAGCATATGCCCTGATCTCCATGGACGGTAAATTCACCACAGTTCCTACCAATGCATGATTTTTGAAGAAGTATTTCACGTAGAAATAAGAAGACGTCCTAACCACATGACTTTAAACTGTACGGTCAACATCCTAAACACATACCGTTAAACTGTACGATCAACGTCCTAACCACATGACGTTAAATTGTATGGCCAACGTCCTAAGCACATGACGAAAAACTGTACGGACAACGTCCTGCCCACATGATGTTAAACTTATTGGCCATTGTCCTTATCGCACGACGTTAAACTGCATGGTAGAAGACATCTTTACTGCATGACGATTAACTGCACGGATAATAAAAATGCCCTCTTCCCCCGTGTATGGACCAGAACTGCACGGGGTGCATTTCACATCATGCCCACATGACGTTAAAATATATGACCATCCTCCTTATCACACAACGTTAAACTGCACGGAAGAAGACGTCCTTACCGCATGACGATAAACTACACGGATAATAAAAATTCCCTCTTCCCCCATGTATGGACCAGACCTGCACGGGGTGCATTTCACATCCTAACCACATGACGTTAAACTGTACGACCAACATTCTAACCACATGATGTTAAACTGTATGGCCAACATCCTAACCACATGATGTTAAACTGTACGGCCAACGGCCTGCCCACATGACGTTAAATTGTATGGCCATCGTCCTTATCGCACAATGTTAAACTGCATGGTAGAAGACGCCCTTACCGCATGACGATAAACTGCACGGGTAATAAAAATGCCCTCTTCCCCTGTGTACGGACCAAACCTGCATGGGGTGCATTTCACGTCCTTCCCACATGACGTTAAATTGTATGGCCATCATCCTTATCGCACGACGTTAAGGTGCACGGTAGAAGACGTCCTTACCGCATGACGATAAACTGCACGGATAATAAAAATGCCCTCTTCCCCCATGTACGGACCAGACCTGTACGGGGTGCATTTCATGTCCTGCCCACATGACGTTAAACTGTATGTCCATCATCCTAATCGCACGAAGTTAAACTGCACGGTAGAATACGTCCTTACCACATGACGATAAACTGCACGAATAATAAAAATTCCCTCTTCCCTCGTGTATGGACCAGACCTGGACGGGGTGCATTTCATATCCTGCCCACATGATGTTAAACTGTATGGCTATCATCATTATTGAATGACGTTAAACTTCATGGTAGAAGGCGTCCTCACCGCACAACGATAAACTACACGGGTGATGAAAATGCCCTCGTCCTTACCACATGACGTAAAACTGTACAGAAGCCATCCTTGCTGGATGACATAAAACTGCACAGCATCTTTCTGTCCTCACTGCACGACGTTAAACTGCACAGATAATGAAATACCCCTCCCCCAGTGTATCGGCCAGACTTCTGCAGGATGTATTTCTACGTCATAACCACATGTCGTTAAACTGCATGGATAATAAGGATTCCCCCTTCCCCCGTGTATGGACCAGCCCTGCACGGGGAGCTTTCACAGAACTACGCGTGGCCAGATTCCTGCCCTCACAGGATACGTATCGATGCCAGGATCCCCCATCCTGGCCCATCCACTTCTCAAAAAAGAAAAAAATTCCCCTTCCCTCGTGTATGGACTAGCCCTGCACGGGGAAGAGTATTTTCTTTCTTTTCATAGAACTACGTGTGGATTGATTCCTTCCCTCACAGGATACGTAGCGATGCCAGGATCCCCCATCCTGGCCCAGCCACTACTCAAAAAAGAAAAAAATGCCCCTTCCTCTGTGTATGGACCAGCGCTGCACAGGGGGAGTATTTTCTTTCTTACCACAGAACTACGTAAGGCTTGATTCTTGTCCTCGCTGGATACGTAGCGACGTCGGGATCCCTGATCCTGGCCCAGCCACTTCACAAAAAAATGCCCCTTCCTCTGTGTATGACTAGCCCTGCATGGGGAGCATTTCTCGTCCTTGCCGCATGATGTTAAATTGCATGGGTAAGAAGCTAATAATTCCCCTTTCCCTCGCGTACAGGCCGGACTTGCACGGGGCGTGTTTCTTCATCCTAACCTCATGATGTTAAACTGCATGGAACCCGTCCTCGCTGCACGACGTAAAACTAAGCAGAATCCTTTAAAAATGCCCTCGTCCTTACCGCATGACGTTAAACTGCACGGACCTCATCCTTACCTCATGACGTTAAACTGCACGGACCTCATCCTTACTGCATGACGCTAAACTGCAGAGATGAGAGGCTAAAATTGTCCATTTTCCCCCACATACAGGCCAGACTTGCGCTGGATGTTTTGTTATGATCTTCCTTACTGCACGACGTTAAACTGCACGGACTTTGTCGTGACCCACCCAAGACACATGGAGAAACGAGATAGAGGTACATCTTGCACATCTGGATATATCCTGTCCATACATCAGACTCCACAACCCAGATAATTATGGATCTTCATAATCACTCATGGCCATCTGGAGTGAAAAGTTATCGACCCGAGGACACCTTTGTTTGACTATGCATACCTTGCCCTCAGCGGCTCTGCATAATGATATCCCCTGGATCGTCTTCCAAAGGCAAGATTTCCTTGGGCGATACCTCTCCTAGCCCCGTACGCCTAACGGTCTTAGAGGCCCCGTATCATGCCTCACGATCCAAAGTTTATGGGAAAGTGGTTTATAAGTTCACCCCACCTTCACATCCAGGTGTTGCCAAGGTATCCCTTTCCGGTTAGCTTATATATCCGCCGGTGGCTCACATAGTGATCCGCATCAATGAATGTCAAGCTGAGACTAGGCTAATTTGGCTCAATGAACAATTATAGTGGATTTGTTTCTTATATTCTCGGACACCATTATCCCCACATGCCGAACTCTGCACTATGAGCAATCACGGATCCTCATAACCATTCATGGCCATCAGAAGTAAAAAGTTATCGACCCGGGGACACCTTTGCATGACTATACATACCATGCCCTCAGCGGATCTTCATAATGACAGCCCCTGGCTCATCTACCAAAGGCAGGATTTCCTCGGGCAGTACTCTTCCTAGATTTGTATGCTTATCGGCCTCAGAGACTCCATGCCACACCTCCTAATCCGGGAAAACTCAGAGTGGCAGTTTACAACCTTCATCCTCCGCCATGATCCAAGTGTATCAGAGCATGTTGACCCAGATATCCTTCGAGTGACTGTAGCAATAGTCATCCAATTGTCCTAGATTTATGACCACTAAACTAGGAGTCCTTCATCCTTACCGCATGACGTTAAACTACATGGAATAAAGGCACAACACCATGCACAAAAAGAATAACATCAGGGAAGGGGACTCTTTAAACCTTAACAAGCGACCAGGGACAAATGTTCTCGACATGCCATGACTTTCCTACCAAGTGACAGACTTCATGGCCCGGATAATTGTGGATCCTCATAACCATTCATGGCCATTAGAAGTGGAAATTCATCGACCCGTGGACACCTTTGCATGACTATGCGTACCATGCCCTCAGTGGCTCTGCATAATGATATCCCCTGGCTTGTCTACCAAAGGCAAGATTTCCACTGGCGATGATCTTCCTAGCTCCGTACACTTACCGGCCTCAGGGCCCCCATATCATATCTTCTGATCCAAGAAGCCCCGGAACCATGGTTTATACCAATCACCCCCCCCCCCACCTCCACGCCTGGGGAATGTTAAGATATTTGGGCCCAGCTACCTTTTAATGAAGAGCAACCTTTGAAAATGCGTCCTTACCGCATGACGTCAAACTACATGGAACATCTTGATCATCTTGGCACAAAATTGTAGAGACCAAGCATCCCAAGGAATGATTATAACCACAAGAATTTTTACTGGTCTAAAAATTCCCCACTCCCATCCTCTCAGTATGACATTAAACAACATAGCATCCTTAATAATGCTTCTTTCCTTGCTGCATGACATTAAACTACATAGCGACCTTTAATAATACTCTCGTCCCTACCGCATGAAGGCTTTTCTCTGTTCCTCAGTGCCCAGGCCAGACCTGCATGAGCCATCATCTCACACTAGCATGAGAAGGAATAACTTCACCCATTATCGGGAAGTTTAGTCTAGATATTCTCTGCGTATTCAGGCGCCCACTCATCATAGGCCATAGTTCGTACTCAGAAAGGAGCCAAACCCTCTTAAGCCACCCCTGGTGGTTCCAAATCTCAACCTCTTTGAGGTAGCATGGCTATCGGAGGAATAAAATTATTGATCTAAGGACACCTTTGCATGACAATGCTTACCATACCCTCAGTGGCTCTGCATATTGATCGCTTATGGCCCGTCTATCAAAGGAAATATTTACTTGGGCAATGATTCTCTCTGTATGCCCCTTGGCCTCTTGGCCCCCATGTCTATCCTGGGATTTGGAGAACTCATGAGCTACAGTTTACCAACCTCTTTCACAATCCTACCTAAATGAGGCAGAACATCTTCAACGATATTACTGAGAATCAGGAGAAGTCATTACATTTGAAGAAATGTCCCAGCTACATGACCTTAAATTGCATCAAGAATCAACCATCCCTCACTCTAGCTAAAATGCATAGGGAAGTGGTCTCCCGACCGCACTCTTGATTAGCATGGGTGTTCTCAAAACGCCTTCAGATGGCACATTCACCTTCCAGGACATCCATGGTGGTTTTCACAAGCCGAATTTCCCTGAAGTCCTCGGGCCATCAGAAATGGATAGACTTTGACCTAAGGACACCTTTGTATGACTATGCATACCATGCCCTCAGCGTCTCTGCATGCTGATCTCCCATGTCCCATCTACCAAAGGCAAGATTTCCCTAGGTAATTCCCTTTCCTACATCTGTACGCCAATGTGACACCCATATCTTGAGACATGCCCTGAATGTCATTCGAGCTTAAGAATGTTTTCCCCCATGTATGTCTGAAGGGTACTGAGACATCTATTAGTCAACTGAACCTCATCAGGACCCTCATCCCATCACATTTGGTCAAAGCTGTTCGACCTAAAACATGAGTAATATATTCTTGACGATGGGACTATAAACTGCTCACAAAAAAAAGAAGAAAAGAAGGCACAAAGCATGTTAGGCTAAAAAACCAAAAAGGGTGATCTAAGAAAAAGCCAGTTCATACCCGCTGGGTCCATATCAAATGGTCCCAGGAAAAATTAGGGCATTAAAAAGGAAAAGGCAAAACGTTCGTGGGGTTTTCCAGTAAAATCCAAACAATAGCCAAACTATGCTCACTGGACCTCGTGTTCCATGAAATATTTATAGTTTTTTCCTTGAATTATGATTGATTCTGATCCATTAAGTTTTTATTTACACAAAAATTGTCCTAATGATGATCAAATTTGCAGCAAAGATAGATTGATGTAAAAAACTTTTCAGTAAAAAAGGAGGGAGGACGTCCACAAGTTGGGGTCTCTCCTTTGCAAAAAGAAGAAAAAGGAAGAAGAAGAGAAAAAGAAGGAGAAAAGGGGGAAGGTACAAGAATGATTCCAGTAGTCACAAAGGAGCCTGACTCTCCCTCTCCACCAGATTGGATACTATGCGATGAAGGTTGTTACAAGATTTCTCCAGTATGAACTTCTCCATGGCTTCATTATCGGCTACTGAACGAGTATGCTCCACTGCTGATTGGTGATTGATAATTATTTTTCTGGTAGTGGAAAGATGATCGGTTATGGCTGACAACTGATCCGTCAGCGTCGCGGCCTATTCATGACATTCACGCAACTCAGAGGATAGGATGGTCTCCTGATCTCAAGAGATCACCTTTTGTGCTGTCAGTTGATGAAGCTTTACTGAAGTCTCCTCCAAGGTTTGAACCCCATAATGAGAAGAATCAAAGTGATCAAGCTTATGTTCATTCATGGTAGCTTCCTCACAAGCCATGACAATTTGGTGAGCAAGGAAATGGAATGGCTGGTAGTCGAAGACACCAGACCCCAAACCCAAGAAGAGATGACAAAGAGCTTTAGTTTTAGCCGTCATTTCAGTCGGAGGGGTTTTAGTGATGATTCCGCAGATCCGGGGCCAGGCCCACCTGCGCACTTCCCGATGGTCTGCCATGGTAAGAGGATCTTTAGTGTCCTCACTGGGTAACACAAGAACGAAGTCTGGTATTACGACTCACGCTGTCATATGCTCACTAGAAGTTGGAATTGAAGCTGGATGGTCTAGGGCCTCTAACCTCGGTTCGGTCTTGGGGATCAAGTTGCTACGCCTAGTATAGACTGGCAGGACGTCCGGGACGGATTCACTGGGACACTAAGCCATAGGGTCGTCCTCATCCACATCCAGGAAGGATGAGTCTGCCTGAGCTGCGGCCACCATAGGACTAGGGGAGGAATGTCCCCTGAATCGCTTCGACCGACGGGCTATTAGTCGATCCTCCCTTGAAGCTGATGAAGAAGGTATGGAGGATGTGATGGCCACAATACTTCTGGATTTGGGGACTTGCCGGATGGCCTTCCCTAAGACCCCATCAGGGTAGTGTTTTACCCATGTTTTTGTATACTCCAAAGAAAGGGCAGCGGCCGTCCCCGTATCAGGTAAGGGAATGCTTTCACCAGAACCCTCCCATACTAGCATCAGCCACCACTGGCGAAGTATGGCTGGGTGCAGTCCTCAAGTCTGAGGACGGGGAAGGGAAGCCTGGACTTGCATACACCCAAATTGGTGATAAAAAGGATATGGGATATATAGCTCGCACAGAGAAACCCCATCGATTCGTGCAAACAGAAATCCGTCTCGTAGGGAAATCATGTAAGAGCACTCCTCCAAGATTTCCCGGCAATTGTCGACCACGACAACAGAAGGTATGGGGTAAGGATTGAAGATTAATTGGGAGAAGTTACTCAAAAGCTCGAGGACTACTTTAGAGCTCAATGACTTCAAGTGAACCCCAGCTATGTCCAGTAGGGTGGGCCGAAAGGTAGGCAGCAGAATGGTCGTGTTGTAATGAAACTCATAACAGCAACAATGATCTGCCACTGACCGTACAAGAACTAAAAAGGCCCACTCAAATGGTAGGGTGACTCGTCCATCTACACATGGCTCAGTAGCTCAAAGATATAGGCCAAAGTGGGAATGGCTAAATTTACTAAGCGGCCCTCTGCTAACTCAGCCACCATCATCAAAGTACAGGCCCGGACTCCGGGGATGATATCCCAGGAAGGAAATAGCCATCCGCTCAAGAACATAGCAAGCATACCAGCCAACTGTAGCTTAAGCGACACCTTGGGGTGCACCTCATAACCCCATGAAAGGTAATCGCCTGCTTCCAGAACCGCCCATTAAGAACATGGAATGGTTCATGACTGGTGGGAGGGATAAGTCATGGGGCTCTTAATCCTTGGCACAAGACCAGTAATGTTTAGAAATATCCCTATCCAAGTGCTATAGGGAATAAGTGAGCAGGCACCTAAATCTCGACCCAGTGACCGGTCCGCCATGTCCAGCAAATCCCTCGCTAAAAGAGGCACCTGTTCGACGTCACCCCATGCGTCATGAGTGGGAAACAATTCATCATACATCTCGCCAGTGATTAGAAGTCCCCCTATCTGGAAGATGTCCCACATACTGATGCCGACTTCACCATGGGAAAGATGAAAAGTGTTAGTGCTTGAACACCAGCGACTGAGCAGGTTGGGCAGGATCGAAGATGGTGGGTATACGGATAACTGAGAAGCCCACACTGCGGAGTATAAGTTGATGACTTCCAATGATTCGGGAGACCCCTGAAAATGATGATGGACCCAAAAGGCCCAGGCCCAGTCATTTTAAAAGAGCCTGCTAGACCAAAAATCCAACCTAGGAATCCACCCTAAATCGGGATCCCCCCGGGAAAGGTTGATAATGGAGGGGTATTCCTTCAAGACAGTTTTCTGAGAGAAGCCTTGAGTGTGTTGATCGCTTTGATTCTAGACTGAACCCCTCAAAATGAATGAATCATTCAGGCCAGAGGTTTAAATTATCACCCCTGATTGGGTAAGGTTTTCCTGAAGGAATTTTTATGACACTTCCAGGAAAGGCGAAGGGGGAACTGAGAAATTAGGGGGAATAGGGACGTCATCTTGAAGACCGAAGCCCTAGAGCGGAAGTCGGTTTGACTCCGGATAACTCAGGAGCTCAGGTGAGAGCAGGTCCATCAACACATCGTCGTCAGGGATGATGGATTGACGTGGGTCCTCTTTGAAGATCCCTGCCCTTTGAACCATGGTAGAACATCTCCCTGAGCTGGTTGAGAGCGGCTCTGTGGCAGGCCTAAGTGCAGGGCGAGGGGGGGCCATGTCTTATCCCTACACGAAAAAATCCGACAAATGATTAGGGATCCGTTGGGGAATATTTATAACAAAGTCCACAAATTGGCCTCAGGATTGGTTTGTGAATGACATCATCCGACAAACCAACCCTACACGGAAGGCCTTTGCGATTCCCTGGCCTGCGGAGCACCGGCCAGAAAAAAATCATACTAGTTTGCTCTGTGGAATTTCATTCTTTTTTTTAATGATTAAGTTATTTTTGAACATTGGTTTGCAGAGCTTCGAAAATGCGTAGCACTGGAGTCCCCGCAGAGCATCGAAAATGTGGAGCATTGAAGGATTCACGAAGCACTGAAACTGCAAGGCAAGTCCCTTCGTGGCCAGTTGTGACATACTTTTTAAATAAATGAAAAGTTATTTCATAGCTAGGTTGATTTCTCTGTGAAGGAAGTAGTTCGCGGAAGTCACAAATTGTTCGCAGACAGGTCATTTCGCGAAGGAGAAAACACGCGAGGGAGAAAAATCGTGAGGGATCTGGTTTTGAGAGGAGTTTAGAAGAGGACAAATGGGAAGGGCCCTCCGTATTTATAGGCGTGGTCCCCCATGGGGTCCACTTTTCTACAGTGAACTATTTTTAGGACAAATCTTCATTAGAATGGCCTCCTCTTCGTTCTGATAGGACCCCATTCTGATGGGGGCATTTGTAGGGTCCTAAAAAAATCCGCAAAAGAGATGTTACCCACTTCCCCCAGAGAATTGGGGAAAGGTATCAAGAAAACAATTCAATGGAGAAGCATAAGGAAAACCGGTCCGTGGACCAGTCCGAAGAGAAGGTCACGCGACTGGTTCCGCAGAGCACCCTCCTTCGCGAACTGACTTTGTTGTTTGTGAAAGGGAGGCAGATCCCTTCACGGCCGCGAGGCAAGGCAGGCACTAGAACCCAGTCCGTCATTCAAACCGTCCCTGCCACGAACCGCGTCACTCGAACCGAACCGCCCTATCGTTCGTAAGGAGGAGGCAGATCCCTCCGCGGCCACAGATCATTTTTGTGGTCGGTTCGCGGAGGGGATGTGCTCGGTGCTGAGTACCCACCGCGAGGCAGGGATTGACCGAGTCAGCCGCAAACCGGGTCATGGGATTCCGTGAAAGGTGCCATGTGACCCCAGATGTATCTCTTCCCCCACTCTATAAAAAGAGACCGAGGGGGATTGAAAGAGAGGACTGGAATGCTTGAATTCTTGGATGCTTGGATGGAGGATCAGATTCGGAAGGATTTCGGTCGAAGGAAGGCTTGAGAAATTCCCCATTCACAAACCAAAACAGGTATACGAATGAACTGGGAACTGGAAAAAGCATAATAATTTGGTATACCGTGAACTTAAATAAGAAAAAGAAGGAAACCGCGAACCATACCCATCTGCAGATGAACTCCCAGCGAACCAAGAACTTTATGCCTCTTTTCCCATCCATCGCACCGCATAGAACCTTCCTACGTGGGTGAAGCCGCGACCGACGAGTCTCCGACCGACGCCGCCCTTGGCCGCCGCCGCTCACGCGGAACCCTCCGTGAACCACCCTGGTTCGCGGATTGAACCTAAAGTCACAAACCGCCCTGGTTCACGGATTGAATCCACAGCCGTGAACCACCCTTGTTCATGGGATGCCCCCGACTCTGTGAACCACCCTGGTTCGCGGGGAGATAGTTAGTCCGCGGACCGTCCTAGTTCACGGATGGCTTCTCCATCCGCGGGGCACTCCCCCACGTGAGGGGCGCCACCATTCATATCCCTCGGTGGTCCGCCAAATACTTTGGTGTTCCCCTTCCCCAAGCCAGACAAAATCCTTCCGATCCAGCCCAGTCCTCTACGACTCTCTCGTAGGCCTACTCACCGGCCCCGAGCAGAGGCCTCCACCAGTGTCGCCAGACCCGTGTGGTGTCATCCTCGGGGGCATCAGCTTGCCATTTTGAGTTCACATACCCATGGTAAGTATAGGCGAAGGGGTTTCCCCGACCCTTGAGCGGATTTCCGAAACATTCTCGAGTTCACATTCCCACGGTAACACGGAGTCTATGCTCAAGAGTCCCCTTTCTGCCCCTCCACATGGTGAGGGCCCCTCACGGGTGGTAAAATACCCATCAGAAGGGAGCCCTCATTTCCCCACAAAAGAAGAGATGGGAACAAAAGCACCCCTCTCTGCCTTTCACTAAGCTTTGTCACACCAAGGGAAGCATCCAAGCGTAAGCCCCTAGCCCTCATGCAGAAGGTTGCACCCATGCACCTCCACCATACTTCTCCAGTGCCGAATCTAGTGGAGTCCCTCTCCCATTGCACTTTGTCGCATCTGTGCGTCCATCTTGGAGTAAGCCCCGATCTCATGGGCCGCTCCATGCGTAAGTCTCACTCCATTCCTCACGGACGCACCTTTCACGATGTGATCTTCTGGTCCTTACTGCCTCTTTTTTCTCACACTGAGCATGGCTCACGTGGGCTTAGAGTAGGCATCGACCATGACATCCTCTTATGGGCCTCCTTAGAGTGTAAGCCCCAATCCCTGGGCCTCCTCAGAGTGTAAGTCCCACCAATTAGAACTACGTGGACTTTGATCCCTCTCTCCTAGGCATGGTATGTAGGAAGCCTCCCTGAGGTTCAAGCCCAATCGTCGCCAGACCCTATCGGTTCCCTGACACACCAACCTGAACTACATGGAATTTGATCCCTGTCTCCTAGGCAGGGTACGTAGGAAGCCTCTCCAAGGTTCAAGCCCAGCAGTCAGTCGATTCGATCATCTTCATGACAGTTCGCTGCACCACCCTAGCACCGTCTCAGTCAGTCCAGACTCTACGGGGTCATTAATCCAATGAGGAACGGTAAACCTCGGGCCTAAATGATTCCGAGTCCCTGCAACCAGTGGACCATTTCCCACCGGGGTTAAATCTGTGGATACTATGTTTGGGTATAAACCAAAGATTCACGAACAAATGAATACGTCCTAAATCTATAACAGAGTCCCGGAACATGCCATAATTCCCCCCAAAAGGGTCTGATGAGCCCGACATCCCATCCACTCGACTAATGTGAGTCCTTAAACACCACCAGCCAAACAGTCTAGTGGATGCCTTCCTTTGGAAAGCAGGTGCACGTACTACTGGATATGGATCCTGTAGACGCCGGAAAAGTCTGTTGCTCCCAAACGAAGCTCCAGATGAGGAAAGCGAGGTCATATTTGGAGTCAGAAGCCTATTTCGGAGGTCTCGAAGGCCTTGCGCGAAATTTAGGAGGCCCGCGTGCAATATTGGGCATGCGCGCGCAATCCTCCCGGGATGCGCGCAAAGCGCCGGGGCGGCGCGTAATTTTCTGCGCCCGCTGCCCGTGCGCTGCGCTGATTGCGCACCGGGCCCCTATTTCGTGCTCGTGCCGGGAATTGCGTGCCCGCGAGCCAAATTCCGTGCCCGGGGTCGTCTATAAATACAAAGCAACCCCCAACGTTTTGAAGGTGGCTGGAAGTCGAAGAGTCGCTCCTGCACGCAATCCACCCCTCCGCGCGCAATGCCGATCTTCAGGTAACCTTTTTATTTTGCACAAGCAGGCCCCGGGGTTCGCCTTTGCGCGCAACCCCACTGGACCTTTTATTTTGACCAACTCCTCACCCGAAGGCTTTCGCGCGCAAAAGAAGCCTCTTGCGCGCAATTACCCCCGGGTGCGCACAATCCAGTCCGATTGCGCGCACCCCCCCTATAAATACCCGTAAAATTCAAGGGAAATTTTTTCTTAATTTTCTTTGGAATTTTACAAGAGCGCGTTTTCTGACGGCACCTGATTCCGAGGCCCGGTGTGCCCGGAATCAATTTCCGAAGTTTGGCTCGGGTACGTTCTGTGAACGAACGAGCGGGAATTCCTAACTTTTGATCTGGTGCTCAGAATTGAAATCCGAGGACACTGATTAACTCGCAGCGCCAATATTCGCTTAAGGAGACCTTTTTCGAAGTTGCGTTTATTGCGGGATGAAAGTTAGTTTTTGGGAGAATTATAAAAAAATTGAATAAAAATGTGGAACACTTTTTATTTTATTTTTTGTTAGTTAACTTCTCCCAAAGGGAGTTAAAGGTGGGACCCACATCCACTTAACCTCCCTTGGGAGGATTAAGTGTGGTGGGGCCCACACGAAACCCAACTTTTCATCTCCTCTCAAAACTCCATTAACCCCTCTTTAATTAACATGACAACTTGTTAATTAATTTGGAGTTATTTTATTTGAATTTCAAACCTTTGAAATTCAATTTGATTAAGTGTGTGAATAAAATAAGTCTCTAACTTATTTTATTTGGTTAGAACTCTCTAGCCTTCTTGAGAGGATTTTGGGAGATCTTTCTTCTTCTTCAACTTTGACGAAGAACGCCAAGAACCTTCGAGCTCCGACGAAGAACGCCGCTCCTCTCTTCTTCGTAGCCGGTTGCTTCCGAAGATCGATGACGCCTTCCGTGTCAACGAAAGGGAACGCAGCTTCCTCCTCGGACTTCCTTCGTCGGCTTACGAAGATTCTCCAATGACGTACCTCTTCGGACGTACCTCTTCGTCATCGGATTTGACGAACGATTACCGCGATGCCCGACCTCCGCGACGTTGTCTTCCGCAGGTCGTTGACGATCTTCAAACTTGAAACCAAGGTAGGGGTTTGTTGTGGTTTATTTCCTTAATCTCGTTCTTGGTTCTAGAATGATAATCTTGTGATTAAATATTTAAGAGTTATCATCTAACGAGTGGGGGGGGGGTCGGACCGCACAAACACGGCCGAATTCCCCCTCCTTTGTTCTTGGTTATTTATATAATCTCGTAGATGAACGAGAAGGCGTGGTGCCGTCGCACCACGCGGGAATCGCCCGGCTTATTTGCGCAGCGCCGTCGCTCCACGCCATGGATGGATCACCATGAACGCGACGCCGTTGCGCCGCGTCGAAGAAAACCGAAGGCGCCGCGGCCGGAGCGGGGCCGCGGTGGAGGGGCGCGGTGCCGTCACACCGCGCCGGACGACGAACACCGTGGTCGTTTCCGGGCCGCGGCGAGACGAGAAGACCGGCGGCTCGCCGGGCCGTCGGCGTCGGAAGCTAGAAAGGGGACCGGTTTGCCGGTCCCGTTGAAGAAAAACCGGCCGGCCAGATGTCCGGCCGGAAGGTCATAGACCGGGGGAATTTAATTCCCCCGGCCAACACTAAAGCCCCCCCATTTATGAGGAGGGGCAGTTTCATTAAGGGGGGCATGTGGCCCCCCGGTTTTCCTCAAGCAGGCTGCCACAATGGGGGGCCGGTTCTCCAGAAGGTGTGGCTAAAAGCCGCGCCGCCCAATTGAAGAAGCAGGGGGCCTTTCCCACCCGCGCGCTGCACCCGTGCGGCGCCAGGCCGCCGCGCCGCCGCGCCGTTGCGCCGGACCGCCGCCGGCCGGACCGGGTCAGACCCGGGTCTGGTCTACCCGGTTCGGGTCGACCCGGTTCGGGCCGACCCAGGGGGGGTCGGGCCAGGTCGGCCCGGATCCGGACCCCCGTTTTCAAGACGATTTCGGACTTTTGGCCATAACATGAGCCACGGACCTCCGATTGACGAACCGTCTGCGGCAATCTGATCCTTGGATCGAGACGGTCGATTCGGTATATTGCACTCAAAGTTTCGGAGTACTTGAGTTCGGCCGGGTTGGTTCGTACACAAAACCAACCGGGCCCACGGAGCGGAAACACTCATATCTTGAGCTATGGACGTCCGACTGACGTGCTGTCAGCTTTGTTGTGTTCCTCTTAGTGAGACGGATCTTTTGGCATACTATGCCCGAGGTTTGGACGTAGGTGGGGTATGGTCGGGTTGGTTTTTCCTTAGAAACCAACCGGGCCCCTGGGACGAAAAAGCCAATAACTCTCAGACCGGGCGTCCGATCGACGCGCCGTCTATTGCGTTGAGTTCCTGTTGACGATACAGATCTTTTGGATACATCAACTCTGGACTTTGTGACAGTTGATGTATCATCCTCTCGGCTCATGGAGCGGACCCTCCTGTACGAGCTTGTTGTGTGCGGGAACCCTAGTGCTGGCTGCGACTGTGACTGCTACTACTACTGCTACTGTGACTGCAACGACGACAGTACAGAGATCCTGTGTGGATTCGACGACGATGACTACAGCACTCAGCGATCCTACGTGGATCAGTGTTACAGGTCCTTTGTGGGCCTGATCCTGTGTGGGTCTGATCCTGTGTGGGTCTTTGCGCTCAGCGGTCCTGTGTGAACCAGCGCCTACAGGTCCTGTGTGGGCCCGATCCTATGTGGGTCTTTGCGGGGGTTAGTTACCTATCGATCCTTCGTGGGTCCAATGAATTAGATGGATCAGAGATCATCTTTATCGCCTTTCGAAGAAGTATACCTGTGTGAGCTGAATCCTTTTGCTTTCCTGTGTGGATTGTGTTGTGCTATCCTGTGTGGATTACGTTTTGCTTTCCTGTGTGGAATACGTTTACTTTCCTGTGTGGACTGAGTTGTAATTGGGCTCGGAGGTTGGAGCGTATTTGAAATTGATGACTTAGTTATATGTATGGGCATATACCTAAGCATTGTCGGTTGTTACTTCGTGATTGTATCTTTCTTTGTGGTTTATCCTTTGTGGATTTTGGGAGACCTTCAGGGGTCTCGGGGTCCCTACTGAGTAGCTTATACTCACCCCTGCACGGGCTATGCCCGCACTACGTTGTGTTGGTTGCAGACGACGGACAACGTTGATCTTGGCTGAGTCTTGCAGAGCAGGACGGTACCTGGAGGTGGTCCACTAGGCGGGACGTGTTCGGAGCGGACGACGAGACCCGAGGAGCAGTGGAGCTATCTGTACCCACCCTTCAGGTGGGATTTCCAGTGGACGGCTCGGTGTAGCAGATTTTACTTTTCAGTTGCTCTTTTCCTTTTCAAGTTGTACTTTACTTTCAGTTTGGGTTTGTATACTGGCCCATTTACTTTTCCGCACTTTCTGTTGTACTCTGTTTTACTTAGTGTTTATTTTTCCGCTTCCTTACTCTGTGGTGGTTGTTTACTTTTCAAAGGAAATGCCTTCCCTTTTTGTTGGGATTTACGCCTTGGTGCTAGTCGCTAGCCCCTGGCCTATGGAAGGCGGGCTTGGGGTAGTCACGGAACGGACCCCGAGGGCGGGTCGTGACAAATTGGTATCAGAGGAGATCAGTTCTACCACAAACTCTGATCTTTTCTATGTGAAGCAATAATTTTTAGCGTATTGAGTGTGGTTATCAGTCCAGGGAGTCCAGTGTTGGTGCGGCGGCCGACGTATCCGTACACCAGGACCCTGACTTCTGATTTCCGACTTAATGCATAAAAACAGTGATTGCATGTGTGTTTCAAAGTTTTCTTTGTGATTACTTTATATCAGCTCACCAGGTATACTGTTCTGACCGTGGCGCACCTGTTTCCTTTTCAGGATGGCCCCACGACGGCAGCCAGCTAGGGTTCCAAGAGTCGAGTGTGACGACAGCCCACCGAGCGACGAGGCCTCGGTGCAGGGCCCTTTGTCAGCAGTGGCACCGGCGGTAGCACTACCCGTCGAGCCCCCGATGCTTCCAGCGCCAGCCGCTGACGATGCACGTCGCCTCAGCGCACTGCATGAGTTTCAGCGCTAGCGACCGCCCAGGTTTCATGGGGAGACGGACCCCCAGGCAGCAGAGGACTGGCTGGAGGCAGTAGTTCGTGTTTTTAGGCTAGTGAGGACACCAACAGGCCTCATGGTGATCCTCGCTGCGAGCCTACTACACGCAGCAGCAGGACGATGGTGGAGCTTGATGCTCCAGGTGCACGATGAGGCATCTCTTCTATGGACGGACTTTGAGAGCCTCTTCCGCTCGGAGTTCGTCCCAGCCACCCTTCGTGCGGTGCGTATCCAGGAGCTTCTTCAGCTGCGGCAGGGCAGCATGACGGTCTCTCAGTACTCGGCGAGATTTACTGATCTCTCACGCTACTCGACCGACATGGTACGGGACCCATTCTTCCGTGCTCGGACCTTTGAGCAGGGTTTGAGACATGAGATCAGGGCATCACTGATCTCCCTCAGGATACCGACTCAGACAGGAGTACTGGAGAGGGCCCTTTTGATCGAGAGCTTCCTTGCTGAGTCTACACCAGCGCAGCGACCCACCGCAGGGCGGCACGTGGCAGAGTCATCTGCAGCAGGCAGTCGACAGATGACTCAGGGGTCCAGGAAGACCAGACCTTCAGGCAGACGACCTCAGGACACTGGCTCAGCAGTGCGGGGCACACAGCGCGGAGCCAGTCTTTCGAGTGGAAGACAGTGCTATGCATGCGGCGGGCAAGGCCACATGGCTCGTGACTGCCCGACCCGCCATGCAGAGGAGCAGAAGACGGTCGAGGAACCACCTAGGAAGAGGAAGAGGTTCGATCGTGGCAGTCTGCAGGGAGGAGGCGGACGAGGCAGAGGAGCTGGCCGAGCAGCAGGTGGTGGGTGACGTTTTGAGGCTCTACCACCACCACCACCAGGAGGTCCACCCCGACCTCAGGGGAGAGCACAGCTTCAGGCAGCTGAAGCTTACGATGATGGAGCTCCGGAAGCGGGTGGACTAGTGCGGGACTAGCTCCAGGCATAGAGGCCTTTGCCCATAATGCCTCTAGCTTCGTAGTTTGTGTTGCTTTGTGTCCTTGTACTTTAAGTTGAAGTAATAAAAGACACTTTCCTTGGTGACTTTTGTTTTCTTGTCTTTTGTTTGTTTTTACTAAGAGGTGCCGGTTAAAAACTGTTGACTGGACCCTCACTTGCGAGATTCTTACTGGAGGAAACCCAATGACCGCACACTAATGCCGACAGTGTGACTCAACCCTTGGAGGCGAGAGTAACGGTTGGATCTCTTAGTAGCAGCGTCGAGGCCTTATGACGTCATCCATGCCATGAATTAACTAATCATGACGGGATTGACTGTATTAGGCAAGGAACGTGGTTCATCCAGGGGATGAGACCGGATTTCACTTTTCGTCAAAGGAGAAATATTTGCAGCTTTTCCGTATGTTAAGGAGGAAGGGGAAACCATTCGTGTGGTGAGACAGTTGTCAGCAAAGCTTCCAGGAGCTGAGACAGAGGTTGACTAGCGCACCTATCTTGAGGTTGCCTGAGGAGGGAGTACGGTACGTAGTTTACTGCGATGAATCAGGGACCAGACTCGGTTATGTCCTGATACAGGAGTGGGTAGTGATCGCCTATGGATCACGTCAGTTGAGGCCGCATGAGAAGAACTATGCTACCCATGACCTGGAGTTAGCAGCAGTGGTCTTCGCTCTGAAAACATGGCGTGCACAAATATCCTCAGGACAGGCACCTGATGGTTTCTCCTTTGGAGCAGAGCACGACATTCTTTTCAGAGGACGTACCATGGTACCAGTTTCTTTGCGAGAGGAGGTGCTGAGATAATTTCACACTTCTCTTTGGCGGTACATCCAGTAGTGGCGAAGATGTACCAGGATCTTAGACGACAGCACTGGTGGCCAGGCATGAAGAAGGCTGTAGCAGGGTTCGTTTCTCGATGCCTCACCTTCCAGCAGGTGAAGGCTGAGCATCAGGTACTAGCTGCCTTGGTACAGCCCTTGGAGGTCCCGGAGTGGAAGTGGGACGGCATATCTATGGACTTCGTGACTGGACTTCCACGAACTTACAGAGGTCACGACTCCATCTGGGTGATTGTTGACCGACTCACCAAGTCGGCACACTTCTTACCCATCAGAGAGCAGGGCTCAGTGGAGAGCTTGGGACGTCTCTACGTTCAGGAGATTGTGCGGCTCCACGGCGTGCCATTATCTATCGTCTCCGATCGAGATGCTCGATTTACTTCCCGGCTTTGGAAGGGGTTACAGGAGGTGTTCGGAATGCAGCTACGTCTGAGCACAGCCTTTCACCCTCAGACGGATGGTCAGACGGAGAGGACCATTCAGACTCTCGAGGACATGCTCCGCGCATGTGTCCTCGACTTTGGTCATAACTGGGAGGACCACCTGCCCTAGGTGGAGTTTGCGTACAACAACAGCTACCAATCCACCATCGGGATGGCACTATACGAGGCGTTGTACGACCGAACTTGTAGATCTCCTTTGTGCTGGACAGACCCTGGGGAGTCAGCACTTGTGGGACCGGAGATGGTCCAGGCCACGACAGAGAAGGTCCAGGTCATCCAGGAGCGGATGAGGACAGCTCAAAGCCGGCAGAAGTCATACGCTGACAGGAGGTGGAGGCCACTAGAGTTCGGGGATGGCGACCATGTCTTCTTGCGGGTCTCACCTCGACGTGGTATACAGAGATTTGGCTGAGGCGGCAAGTTATCTCCACGCTTCATCGGACCCTTCCAGGTTCTCAGCAGGATTGGCGAGGTGGCTTATCTCCTGGCTCTACCACCTCAGTTGCACCATGTGCACGACGTCTTCCACGTGTCTCAGCTGAGGAGATACGTGCACGACCCGACACACATCATTGACCATGGGGAGCTTGACGTTGACAATGGGGCGACTTTTACGGAGGTCCCGGTGGAGATAGAGGATCAACAGGAGCGGGTCCTACGTGGGTGATAGATTCCTCTTGTGTGCATCAGATGGCAGCACAGGAACCTCCAGGAGAGCACATGGAAGTGGGAGGCTCAGATGCGTGCTCAGTACCCTCATTTGTTTCCCTAGTTTTTGATGTATCTTTACGGGGACGTAAAGCCCTGAGGTGGGAGTAATTTAAAGACCCGTAAAATTCAAGGGAAATTTTTTCTTAATTTTATTTGGAATTTTACAAGAGAGCGGTTTCTGACGGCACCTGATTCCGAGGCCCGGTGTGCCCAGAATCAATTTCCGAAGTTTGGCTCGGGTACGTTCAGTGAACGAACGAGCGGGAATTCCTAACTTTTGATCTGGTGCTCGGAATTGAAATCTGAGGACACCGATGAACTCACAGCGCCGATATTCTCTTAAGGAGACCTTTTCCGAAGTTGCATTTATTGCGGGATGAAAGTTAGTTTTTGGGAGAATTATAAAAAAATTGAATAAAAATGTGGAACACTTTTTATTTTATTTTTTGTTAGTTAACTTCTCCCAAAGGGAGTTAAAGGTGGGACCCACATCCACTTAACCTCCCTTGGGAGGATTAAGTGTGGTGGGCCCACACGAAACCCAACTTTTCATCTCCTCTCAAAACTCATTTAACCCCTCTTTAATTAACATGACAACTTGTTAATTAATTTGGAGTTATTTTATTTGAATTTCAAACCTTTGAAATTCAATTTGATTAAGTGTGTGAATAAAATAAGTCTCTAACTTATTTTATTTGGTTAGAACTCTCTAGCTTTCTTGAGAGGATTTTGGGATCTCCTTATTCTTCTTCAACTTTGACGAAGAACGCGAAGAACCTTCGAGCTCCGACGAAGAACGCCGCTCCTCTCTTCTTCGTAGCCGGTTGCTTCCGAAGATCGACAACGCCTTCCGTGTCAACGAAAGGGAACGCCGCTTCCTCCTCGGACTTCCTTCGTCGGCTTACAAAGATTCGCGAACGACGTACCTCTTCGGACGTACCTCTTCGTCATCGGATTTGACGAACGATTACCGCGACGCCCGACCTTCGCGACGTTGTCTTCCGCAGGTCGTTGACAATCTTCGAACTTGAAACCAAGGTAGGGGTTTGTTGTGGTTTATTTCCTTACTCTCGTTCTTGGTTCTAGAATGATAATCTTGTGATTAAATATTTAAGAGTTATCATCTAATGAGAGGGGGGGTCGGACCGCACAAACACGGCCGAATTCCCCCTCCTTTGTTCTTGGTTATTTATATAATCTTGTGGATGAACGAGAAGGCGTGGTGTCGTCGCACCACGCGGAAATCACCTGGCTTATTTGCGCAGCGCCGTCGCGCTGCGCCATGGATGGATCATCATGAATGTGACGCCGTTGCGCCGTGTCGAAGAAAACCAAAGGCGCCGCGGCCGGAGCGGGGCCGCGGCGGAGGGGCGCGGTGCCATCGCACCGCGCCGGACGACGAACACCGCGGTCGGTTCCGGGCCGCGGCGAGACGAGAAGACCGGCAGCTCGCCGGGCCGCCGGCGTCGGAAGCCGGAAAGGGGACCGGTTTGCCGGTCCCGTTGAAGAAAAACCGGCCGGCCAGATGGCCGGCCGGAAGGTCAAAGACCGGGGGAATTTAATTCCCCCGGCCAACACTAAATCCCCCCCATTTATGAGGGGGGCAGTTTCATTAAGGGGGGCAGGTGGCCCCCCGGGTTTCCTCAAGCAGGCCCCCACGATGGGGGGCCGGTTCTCCAGAAGGTGCGGCTAAAAGCCGCGCCGCCCAATTGAAGAAGCGGGGGGCCTTGCCCCCCCGCGCGCTGCACCCGTGCGGCGCCAGGCCGCCGCGCCGCCGTGCCGGACCGCCGCCGGCCGGAACGGGTCGGACCCGGGTCGGGTCGACCCAGTTCGGGTCGACCCGGTTCGGGCCGACCCAGGGGGGGTCGGGCCGGGTCGGCCCGGACCCGGACCCCCGTTTTCAAGACGATTTCGGTCTATTGGCCATAACTTGAGCCACAGACTTCTGATTGATGAACCGTCAGCAGCAATGCGATCCTTGGATCGAGACGGTCGATTTGGTATATCGCACTCAAAGTTTCAGAGTACTTGAGTTTGGCCGGGTTGGTTCGTACACGAAACCAACCGGGCCCACGGAGCAGAAACGCTCATATCTTGAGCTACGGACGTCCAATTGACGTGTCGTTAGCTTTGTTGTGTTCCTCTTAGTGAGGCGGATCTTTTGGCATACTCTGCCCGAGGTTTGGACGCAGGTGGGGTACGGTCGGGTTGGTTTTGCCTTAGAAACCAACCGGGCCCCTGGGACGAAAAAGCCAATAACTCTCAGACCGGGCGTCCGATCGACGCGCCGTCTGTTGCATTGAGTTCCTGTTGACGATACGGAACTTTTGGATACATCAACTCTGGACTTTGTGACAGTTGATGTATCAGCCTCTCGGCTTGTGAAGCGGACCCTCCTGTACGAGCTTGCTGTGTGCGGGAACCCTAGTGCTGGCTGCGACTGTGACTGCTACTGCTACTGCAACTGTGACTGCGACGACGACAGTACAGAGATCCTGTGTGGATTCGACGACGATGACTACAGCACTCAGCAATCCTACGTGGATCAGTGCTACAGGTCCTGTGTGGGCCCGATCCTGTGTGGGTCTGATCCTGTGTGGGTCTTTGCGCTCAGCGGTCCTGTGTGAACTAGCGCCTACAGGTCCTGTGTGGGCCCGATCCTGTGTGGGTCTTTGCGGGGGTTAGTTACCTATCGATCCTTCGTGGGTCCGACGACTTAGATGGATCAGAGATCATCTTTATCGCCTTTCGAAGAAGTATACCTGTGTGAGCTGAATCCTTTTGCTTTCCTGTGTGGATTGTGTTGTGCTATCCTGTGTGGATTACGTTTTGCTTTCCTGTGTGGAATACGTTTACTTTCCTGTGTGGACTGAGTTGTACTTGGGCTCGTAGGTTGGAGCGTATTTGAAATTGATGACTTAGGTATATGTATGGGCATATACCTAATCATTGTCGGTTGTTACTTCGTGATTGTATCTTTCTTTGTGGTTTATCCTTTGTGGATTTTGGGAGACCTTCAGTGGTCTCGGGGTCCCTACTGAGTAGCTTATACTCACCCCTGCACGGGCTATGCCCGCACTACGTTGTGTTGGTTGCAGACGACGGACAACGTTCATCTTGGCTGAGGCTTGCAGAGCAGGACGGTACCTGGAGGTGGTCCACCAGGCAGGACGTGTTCGGAGCGGACGACAAGACCCGAGGAGCAGTGGAGCTATCTGTACCCACCCTTCATGTGGGATTTCCAGTGGACGGCTCGGTGTAGCAGCTTTTACTTTTCAGTTGATGTTTTCCTTTTCGAGTTGTACTTTACTTTCAGTTTGGGTTCGTATACTGGCCCATTTACTTTTCCGCACTTTCCGTTGTACTTAGTGTTTACTTTTCCGCTTGCTTACTCTGTGGTGGTTGTTTACTTTTCAAAGGCAATGCCTTCCCTTTTTGTTGGGATTTACGCCTTGGTGCTAGTCACCAGCCCCTGGCCAATGGAAGGCGGGCTTGGGGTAGTCGCGGCACGGACCCCGAGGGCGGGTCGCGACACCCCCCCCCCCCTTAATAAGTTTCCATTCATTAAGGAATTGGCCGTTGCCCCCGTGCGCTATCCGAATCCCGGTGCGCACAATCTCCATCATCCGCGCGCAAAAACGCTGGCCCAATTACGCGCCAGCTCGCCCAATTGCGCGCCGACCCGTGGTATTGCGCGCCAAACCTCTTGTTTGCGCACAAACCGCCAGGGTCGCCCCCTTTGACCCCCCGAGGGTACCCGCCTGCGTGGCGCCCAATAATCTTCATCCCGGGTGCCCGCACCGTGCGTTGTCTTCACATGCAGCCCTCCAGGCTCGCGCGAAGTGAAAGGCACCCGTCGGTTGTGCTACGTCCGCGCTGCATGACGTTAAACTGCCAGGCGTAGGTCCTGCACGACCCTAAACTGTGCCAACGTCCAACACGACGTTAAACTGTGTACGGTCCCACATGATCGTAAACTGTCCCATCCCGCACGATGGTAAACTGCACCTTCATCGTCCTGCATGACGTTAAACTGTACTTCGTCCGAGCTGCAAGACATTAAACTGTCAAGCATCTTTGTCCTTAACACATGACGTTAAACTGTACTTCATCCAGCAAGACATTAAACCGTTCGCTCGATCTGATCCCGTGCCTCGCACGCAGGGTCACCCCGGTTTGGATGTGGCCCCCACCCGCTCGTCTCTGCAGGGATGTCGGGATTTCCCCCTTTCTAGGGACAATTTATTGGAGTGGCCTTCTCCCATGGGGGTAGGGCATTATAATCCCCTAGTTTATCTTTTTGGGGGTTGCACCTATGTACCTCTATCGTGCTTCCCCACTGCCGAAGCCAGTAGAGGGCGAGATAGGGAACGAGGTGTCTATCATCTTCGGCCCAAGTCCCTCTCCAACTGAGCTTTGCCGCACCCGGGCTGCCTCAGTGCGTAAGTCCTATCAGAATGAACTACGTGGACTTTGATCCCTATCTCCTAAGCGGGGTACGTAGGAATCCTCCCTGAGGTTCAAGCCCACCACCTGGTCATCCCGGCCGCATTCCCGTCGGTTCGTCCATCAGTGGACCCCTCACGGGTTCACATTCGCGTCGATTCACCTATGAATCCTCCCTAGGCCTCCTCAGAGTGTAAGCCCCAAACACCATCTCCCACTTTGTGTGTGAAGGTCTGCTCCGCCCCACTTCGTGCGTGCTGGTCCGCTCCGCCCCACTTCGTGCGTGCTGGTCCGCTCCGCCCCACTTTGTGCCTGCTGGTCCGCTCCGCCCCACTTCGTGCGTGCTGGTCCGCTCCGCCCCACTTCGTGTGTGCTGGTCTGCTCCGCCCCACTTCGTGTGTGCTGGTCCGCTCCGCCCCACTTCGTGTGTGCTGGTCTGCTCCGCCCCACTTCGTGCGTGCTGGTCCGCTCCGCCCCACTTCGTGCGTGCTGGTCCTCTCCGCCCCACTTTGTCTGTGCTGGTTCGCTCCGCCCCACTTCGTGTGTGCTGGTCTACTCCACCCGGCCGTTCCATCCCCCTCTGTGCGCGATGGTTCGGTTCAATCCTCCACCTGGCATCCTCGACCTCCTTGTGAGTCGGCTTGCCATCGTCCAGCATGACGTGAAACTGTGATCCACCCGGCCGTTCCAACGTGTTGGTTCGGTTCAATCCTCCACCTGGCAGCCTCGACCTCATTATGAGTCGGCTTGCCATCGTCCAGCATGACGTGAAACTGTGATCCACCCGGCCGTTCCAACGCGTTGGTTCGGTTCAATCCTCCACCCGGCATCCTCGACCTCCTTGTGAGTCGGCTTGCCATCATCCAGCATGACGTTAAAATGTATATCTGAACTACGCTGACTTTGATCCGCGCTAACGCGCGGTACGTAGGAAGCCTCTACGAGGTCCAAGCTCTTCACTCCATCATTCATCCTGATCCTTACCCGGGCCGCCAAATTCCGGTGAGATCATGCCACTTCACTCCACTCTACTTCACTCGGGAAGCCGCCCATGTGCTGGCCCCAACGCCGGAGGTTTCCTTCAAGGGGTTCTGTCATCTGATCCACTCCTAGTGTTGATCAGTCCGATGCTGTCCCTGCTGGACGTTAAACTCGCGGCATACCCAGTGTTAAACATGAGAAGCTGAGGAAAACCTCAGTTGACACAGTTCCCCGCATCCAGCGCGGGATGCCTCAGGACCTTACGCCTTCGAGAAGCCCTATTTCAAGGGACGGAAGGCTGACATGCAAGCCACGACGTCAAGACGCCGCCGACACTGAGAGAAATCGATCTCCTCACCGCAGGTTGCTGCCCCGACCAGACCCCTTGGAGCGTCTGGACGGAAGCAGCGTAATTAACTGGTGTCCATGAAGATATGGCACCGGGAACGAGATTCACAAACATTCTTAAATTTATGAGGGACACCCATATTAGGCGACAAGTTCCGAGGAGATGTCCACGGAAGGAGAAGCCGACATCCCATCATCCCGGTTTCGAGCAAGGAGAAGACGTCCCTAAACAAGGAGCGGATGTCGCCCACCTTTGGAAAGCGGGAATGCAAGATCACAAGCCGCGCATCCTCCCTTCGGGTCGACGGACGCACGCGCGAGCACGCCCTGGTGGAAACGCGTCGAGGCGAAATCCCCGACGTCGGATTCTCCCTGAAACAGAAAATGGTGATCCCGACGTGAATCTCTTCTCCTCAATACGGAGACTGAAAGCTTTCAGAGGTGTTGGAAGACTAGAATGTTGCCAGGCCTAGCATTCAGCACCGGGGCACGGAACCCGCCAGGTGCTGGGGCATTTAGGAAATCGGGCACTCCGTCTCACGACGTCGACGGCCGGGATTCCCCCCACGGAAGGCGTCGTGACACTGGATGATTGGTTGTCAATTCCTTTTCCTGTTAGTATTAATGGGTCATTCTCCCTGCATTCAGGAATCAGGTCGCCCCATCTAGTGCCCGATCGCCGCCCACCCACTGGCGGAGGGGCAGGGGAAACACCGACGCGGTTACTCCACGCAGTCCCGCCCGTTCCACAGCCGTCCCGGTACCCACAACTGCGGGACACCCACGCCCTCTCTCCCACTCGGATGTCATCGAAAGAAGGGTGATCAACAACTTGGTGCGGAGATATGAGGAAGAGGGAGTCATCCCCACCAGGGATATGGCTTGCCTAGACCTCGAGGCAGCTGCGCCTCGCCACCAACGCCACCCCCGAGGGCCACATAGGGAGGCTCCGCCGCCTACCTTGACGTCCAACCGCTTCGGAAGTTTATCCCCGGAGCGCTTCGACAACTCCCTCCCCTATGCGGATGAGGTAGAGGATGTCCGGGACCACCCTATCCGGGACCCGCTCCAGGGATCCGCGATAAGGGATCCCGCCAGGCCAAGTCGACACTGCCGCCAGGTTTCCCAAGTCGAAGAGCAGGCTGTCCACGTGCCTGCACCACTGATCCCAACTCGCCTGTCCCGATGCCAATGTCGGGCACGAGCGGAAGAGTATGCCCTCCTTGGGGCCCTAGCATCAGCGGCCACTTTGGCCCAAGCTGCTGTTGGCTCCAGTTACCAGGCCCCTGCGCATGCTGAGCAGGGGCACCTCTATGCCCTACCCGGATCGAGGCCCCGACCGCCCCAAAGGCAGGTTGGGTTGACTCTCCCAGTTGCCGGCATAAGCAATAGCCACCGCGGACCACCTCGCGGTAGTGTTGTTCACCAGCAGGGTCTACTCCGTCTGGCCGATCCAGGAGGCATGGGTTATCCCACCTTCCGATCCCGGCCCGGAGGCCTGACCGGAATCATCCCTCCCCACGTCCCCTTTGATATCTGTCCCGGTGCTCCTCACACCCTGGTTTCCAGTCCTCTCGGCCCCAGCACCAGTGCGGCCGGAGGACGCCAGGACAGAGATCAGCCCTGCCCCGAAGAACCACCCAGGGGCAGGAAGGCGAGGCGTCGACATCGTTGGAGGAATTCTAGGGAATTCTGGACAGAGATCTGACCGGTCCGTTTCTCTGACTCAGAGGCAGAGTACGACTCGGCAGCAGAGCCCTCCTCCCAGTCCCTCCAGTCAGGGGCAGGGGTAGGAATGCGGCACGTCAGCCTCGTACTCCCCGAGAGTGAGATCGATATGATCCCCACCTCTCTCCGAAGGTATATCCGGAGTGACAAGGGCCTGGTAGACTCCCAAGGATCAAGCTTTCGGTTGGTACCGGCCCCTCTGGAAGCGCCTTCCGCCTCGTTCAGAGAAGCCGGAGATCTGTTCTGGGGACCGATGGCAGAGCCACGATCTGGTGCACCCTCGGCGAGCACCGACGCTACGGCGGGATGTTCGCTCGCCGACCCGTCCTATCGTGATGTGGTAGCCGGGGCACCGCAACCCTCAGAGGGTGGCCCGGGATATAGAGGCCAATCGGCATGCTCGCCGTATTCACCACCGACCAGCCCGCCGGACCAGCGACCTGCCTCGGCACCACTGCCGGCTCCCCGGCCATTCCCAGTCGCTGAAGGGGACCAGCAAGACCTGGATCCCAAGTTTGAGTCACGGAGCTTCTGGACCGTCCTTGCAGAGGGCCACTTCCCTGAGAAGTTTTGGCCAGTCGCAGGACCAGACTTTGATGCACCGAAATCGCTCACCCCGGATGAGTTCGAATGCTTCCGCCGAACTCTCAGAGCAACTCACTCCCATCTTCACTGCCACAAATTCCATATCCCAGGAGTCAAGAACACCTCGAGGATATTGGTGAGTAGTGCTGTCAGATTGAATTTTCCACGCTCCCCGCGGTTCGGCACCCTGGGTCATTTGGGCACCACAGGGCCCTCCAACAATGATGTGTTGAGTGTTTTTGGATACTCCGAAAAGTTATCGAGGAAGCCACCCCCACGTGTACATCCGTAGATGGGGGCAGTACGCTGCCCTATGCTTCAGTGCGATTCGCCGACAGCCTGACTCACTGGGCGGCCCTGAGGGTACATCCCCAGGGATGGAGATGGTCAATATGGCTGACCTGTCGGGAGAGGGGAACAGTTTGGGACTTCTCGACGGGGACTCTCCCCCCGAAGACAAGCCGTCATTGGATCCATCAGTGAGAGTTACTCATCATCAGAGAAACCTCCTGGGCCTCCCCACACCCACTGAAGCACTGACGTTGAGCCGAAACGTCAGCAAAGGTAAAGATCACGGTGGGACTGTAAAGCCCGCCGACCCATCTGACTCCATGCAGAGAGCAGATGAGGATCCCGAGAAGGCCACGCTACGTCAACAGCTCGCCGAGCAGAAGAAGCTTGTCAATCAGCTCCTCGCCGAGCATGCTGTAGAGCGGCGGCCTGACTACGGTGATCCTAGGCCGGGATAGCAGGGACAAGAACAACCACTTCTCGATGAGACTCTCCCGGGCAACCGTGATTATGCCGTGTTTGCCGACAGAGGAGAGGCTGTTTCCTATGGCAAGAGGGCGCGGTATGTTTCACCACACCCTCCCGAGCTACGTGACTACCTGAGATACCCCGTTCGGATTCCTCCCACTTCCCCAAGGGCCGTTCTGCCCGTGATCCCACGAGCTGCCGAGTTTGACGACCCGGTCGATGACCTGATTGAAGGGTCGGGCAATGCCCTCGTGGTTAGGGATCCTCGCCAGGACTGGAATCCATGTCCGTACGATCCGATGGCGGCACTCATCGCCCGCTTGGAAGCCTTGGAGACTCGGGAAGTGGCGATCCCACCGGACGGCAAGCCATACCCAGCATGGGTGGATGACATTCCGGCACCTCCGGGATTCGGGAACCCCACTTTCGCCCCCTTCAACGGGACTGGAGATCCGCCACAGCATTTTGCCCACTTCAACTCGAGGTGCGGGCCTATGTTGGGGACTCCGACGCAGCAGGAGGCCGCCAAGCTCCGCTGCTTTGTCCAGACATTGGAAGGACAAGCGTTCGTCTGGTACAGCCAGCTCCCCATCGGATCGATATCTAGCTGGGAGGACCTTCGTACGCAATTCCTCTACCAGTTCTGTTCCACGACCCGGAAGACAAACATCGCAGACCTCTTCAAGTGCAAGCAAAGGCTTGATGAGCGAGTCGCAGATTTCGTCGCCTGATGGAAGGGTCTCACGTATTCCCTAGACATGCCATTGACTCAGAAGCAGTTGCTGATAATGTGCATCGGGAATGTCAAGACCGAGATGGTCCCATCCTTGATCACTCAGATTACCCCGGAGGGTTCAGGGACTTCTCAGACAAAGCTCAATGTCTTGAGGAAGCCCTGCAATAGACCAGTCAGGCACGCCCGCTGCCTCCTATGATCCCTACAAGGAGAGTCAGTAGGGCTGAGCCCACTGCTATTGCACAGATAGAGGCTCCTAGGCAGTTGGAGTTGCTGCCGGTAAAGCCAGATCTGCAGCCTTACAGGAATTTGCCTCCATGGGCACAGTTTCCGGCTCAGTAGAAACCGCCTTAGAACCGGCCGACCCCTCCACGTAATGTACCGCCACCACCCAGGCGAGATAATCTGGGTCCACGTCCTCGGCAGGCCCCTCCGGCCCCTCATCAAGACCACGCTCCCAGGGCCCCGTGATACCTGACTTACTCATTTCATGAGGATCAGGTGCCCGGTTATTTCCGGAGCGCCCTGGAGCAGAGGATTGTGCGACTGCCTGAGTGTTGGAAGCCAGAGGAGGCACATCTCACTGACCACCCCAACTACTGCCCCAACCACCAGGCCATAGGGCACACCATCTGGCGATGCTATGTGTTTAAGGACTGGCTCCAAGACCAGATTAACAAAAATGTAATCAGGTTGGGCCCATCTCTGGCACAAGTGGTGACTGTGTTCGTGAGATCAGATGACGATAGTGGTGATGAGGACGAATGGCAGCTGGTCTCCAACCGCGGGTCCCAGAAGTATAATGACTGGATGGCCCGCAAGAAGATCATTCGCGCCCATGGAATTATTCGTGCGTGCTTGAATCAGCCGGAGCCCCCAGAATCTGTGGGTGCTGCTTCGGCATCGTCGTCCCAGCCTGCCTCTCCCGAGAAGAACAAACGGCGGTGACGCAAGAAGAAAGAGCGTGCCCCGCCAGTTCCGCCACTATCCCGCACTCTTGGCCATTTCATGCACCCGGAGATGGGGATCCCTCCCATGATCCGCCTGGTGATGGATGATTTGTCTAGTGACAGTATTGGGTACAATTCGCTTAACATCGTCGAGCTGGTAAATCCATTTTCGGTTCCCGACGTTGAGGAACACCAGGCGGACCTCCCTAGTGCCCCAGGTCTTCGCCGCCGTCATGGGAACAGCAGCAAAAGGAGTCACTAGGGCACGACAGTTGGCACCTCCAGCTAGGCCGTCCATGCCACTGAGACTAGGCAGCAAGATCAAAACCGAGCTCGGCACACGCTGCCCCCCATCCGGCGTCGACGGATTCGCCGCCGCCACCATTTGTGGTGTGGGACCAGGCAGAACCGCCTCAGCCGCGCCACAACCAGCTCCGTCCTGCCACCAGTCCATCCCGGCCTTCTGGCCCCAGTCCAGTGACCACTTCCCGGGATCTAACCAGTGAACAGCGAGATGTTCCAAGCACCAGTCGGCCGCCGGTCCAACCGGCAAGGCCCGTCATGCCTCCAATCGCAGAGCAACCTCCTGCAACCATGGGCTCGCGCTTGGCAAGAAAGTATGATGTCCTGAAGCACTTGGCTGACATTCCTACAAGTCTCTCTATCCTTGAGGATCTGCGCCTGTCACCTGGAATGCGCGAGGTGCTCGCTGAAGCCCTGAAGAGCCCCCTCCAGTTTGAGACGGAGGATGCGGCTGTGGAGGCCTTCCACGCCGAGACAATTGAGAACGCCGAATTCCAGGCAGTTATCTCGTTCTCTGGTAAAGATGAAGACCCTCCTATACAGGGGCACATACACCCGCTGTATATCACTGGCCAGTTCAATGGCCTAGAAGTCCGACGCTGTCTTGTCGACACGGGGTCGGGATTAACCTGATTCCAACTCGGACGCTCCGCAGATTGGGGTTGTCTGAGGATGACATGATTCCCTACTTCCTCAGGATCCAGGGGTACGACTGGACCGAGCAAACTCCGGTCGGCAAGATACGTTTGAAGACCCAGTTCGGTGGCTTGGTTTCCAACATCGAATTCATGGTGGTCTCTTAGGACACAGCGTATAATGCATTGATGGGAAGAACAAGGCTCCACCTTCACGCGGCGGTTCCCTCATCATACCACCAATGCCTCAAATACTCCCTTAACGGCCGAGTAGGCGTGCTTCAGGGAGGTGCCTCTCCTTTTGCCTCATGTGAAGCCCGCTATCTGGACGTGGACTATTACAAGAGAAAGGATAAGCAGATCTTGGCAGGTGAGGTTGAGCATGTCGTTGTTGCAAGTGATCCTTGGGCAAGCTTGAATGACGCTTACGTCCTCCCGATCCATCAGTTGGATGTCGCCATGGTCTCGGTGGCCTGTGAGTCTCCTGATGAGATGATTGCGACTGCCTAAGCCAGCACCAGCTACCCAGCGAGATCTGGTAGCCCCAATGCAGTTCCTCCCGTGGACGATCCCTCCCCGAGTGGAGAGGACGTGGAAGATGCACCCCCAGCCTTTGAGGAGGGCATCTCCACCACGGTCGATGAGTTAGTACAGGTGAACCTTGGAACCGAGGCAGATCCAAGACCCACATTGGTCAGTGCCGCCATGCCCGCCGAGGAGCGGCAGCAGTACGTGGACTTCCTCAGTCGACACCATGATGTGATCGCCTGGAGTTATGACGAGATGCCGGGACTAGATCTTGAGGTAGCCGTCCACCGCCTTGGTCTCCCAACGAACCATCGCGGTTTCAAGCAGCCTCCCATGAAGATGCACCCATCCCACAATGCCATGGTTGAGGCCGAAGATGACAAGCTTATCAAATCCAACTTCGTGAGGGAAGTTCAGTACCCCAGATGGATGGCCAAAATTGTGCCGGTCAGGAAGAAGAACAGGCAGATCAGAGTCTGTATCGACTTCCTCAATCTCAACTGCCACTGTCCGAAGGATGATTTCCCCCTTCCAGTGACAGAGCTATTGATTGATGCCACAACAAGGTTCCAGGCCCTCTCCTTTATGGATGGATACTCTGGATATAACCAAATCCGGATGTCCCCTGAGGATGAGGAGTTCACTACCTTTAGGGCCCCCAAGGTACCTTTTGTTACCAGGTCATGCCCTTCGGCCTGAAGAATGCGGGTGCCACCTATCAACGGGCGATGCACCGCATATTCAAGCCAATTATCAGCACACTGGTGGAATGCTATGTCGAGGACTTGGTGGTGAAATCACGCCAGCATCAGGACCATCTCAAGGACCTTGAGAAAGTGTCCGACTTCCTCCAGTCCCGTCGCTTGAAAATGAACCCATTGAAGTGTGCCTTCGGGTCACCTCCGGGAAGTTTCTTGGCTTTGTGGTAAGATACCGGGGTATTGAGATCGACCCAGAGAAGATCAGGGCGATTATCCAGATGCCTCCCTCGGGTAATCTTCGGGAACTTCAAGGGTTCTAAGGCCACTAAGCCTATATACGCCGATTCATTGCAAATCTGGCTGGCAAGTGTAAGCCCTTTTCTCGGCTCATGAAGAAAGGTTCCACCTACTTCTGGGATAAAGAGTGTCAGACCGCTTTCAAGGAAATCAAGAAGTACCTACTTCAACCTCCGGTCTTGATGTCGCCTGTCTCTAGGATGCTGCTGGTCCTTTATGTGACCGCCCTAGAGCGGTCCCTTGGTGCCCTTCTCACCCAGAAGAACAACCAGGGAACAGAGAATAGCCTCTATTACCTCAGTCGCATGCTCCTTGATGCGGAAGTTAGATATTCCCCCATCGAAAAGAGCTGCCTGGCGCTCGTATTTTCCGTATAGAAATTGCGGCACTACTTGCAACACCATGAGGTACAGTTGGTTTCTCGGGTAGACCCGTTGAAATACATCCTAAGCCGACCTATGTTGACTGGCCGCCTAGCGCGGTGGGCTGTGATTCTCCAGCAGTTCGACATCAGGTATGTGTCTCAGAAGGCCATCAAAGGAAAGGAATTGTCGGACTTTCTGGCTGCTCACCCAACCTCCGCGGATCAGCCACTGGATCTAGGCTTTCCTGATGAGGCCATTCTCTCAGTCGATCGTGTCGATCCATGCTGGCAGATGCACTTTGACGGTGCTTCCCGAAGCCCCACCGGTAGGAGACTTGATAATCCTAAGCTCAACAGAGTGGGCTTGGGTATCGTCTTCATTACCCCGGAGCAAGCTGTTCTGCCATACTCTTTCCTGTTGTCAGAGGGATGCACCAAAAATGAGGTGGAATACCATTCCCTCATCATTGGCCTCGAGCTTTCCCTCGAGATCGACGTGCCCCATCTGTGTGTGAAAGGGGACTCTGAGCTGGTGTCAAGCAGATCAATGGCGACTATGTTGTCCAAAAGCCGGAACTTGTACCGTTGCTGGAGTGAACCCTCCACCTGCTGGCTCAGTTCCCCTCCCGGCGAGAGGTTGTTCATATTCCCCGGTCGCAGAACAGTCGAGCAGATGCTTTGGCCAGCCTGGATGCGTCACTTGCGGGGCCTGAACAGGATGATCTAGTCATCCGTGTGACGCACCGGAGGCTCATCGCTCCTGTTATCCTGGAGGAAGATCACGACCCGCTGGTGAATAATCTCACCGCAGACGCCCCTATACCCGGAGCCCCAAGCCCTTCAGATGTGGCAGTCATACCAGCCCCTGATTGGAGGACGCCCTTGGTTGAGTACCTCCAACATGGCAATCTCCCGTCGGATCGGGCTGAGCGCGAGCGAATTCGACACCGCGCATCGCAGTTTGTCCTCTAGAGATGTCCCGGCCTTGAGCAGATCCTCTACAGACGCAGATTTGATGGTGTTCTCCTCTGTTTCCTTCAAGGAGTTGAGATCCCGTGAGTCATGTAGGAGGTTCATGCTAGTTCTTGCGGTGCCCACCAAACTAGGCCGAAGCTGTCCCACCAGATTTGGAGGTTGGGATACTTCTGGCCCTCCATGTTCCATGACTGCATCGAGTATGCCAAGAGGTTCCATCCGTGCCAAGTTCATGCTAACTTTGTGCATCGGTCGCCGAAGCCTCTCCATACCACCAGGTATTCTTGGCCCTTTGCAGTCTGGGGGTTGGACGTTGTGGGACCATACCAGCCGGTGACGGCTCGCTAGTGCCGGTTCATTCTGACCGCTACAGACTTTTTCTCCAAGTGGGAAGAGGTGATTCTGCTCAGAGAGGTTAAGGCTTGATTTATTGCTGACTTCGTGACCTCCAACATCTTCTATCGATTTGGAGTGCCTCACGCTATCCTCATGGATAACGGAACAAATTTACAAGCAGCCGAGCTGAAAAAGTTGTACGCCAAGTACAACATTCGCTCGAACCATACATCTCACTATCATGCGCAGGAAAATGGACAGATTGAGGCATTTAACAAAACCCTCTCTAACATTCTGCAAAATATGGTTGGTCAGAACAAGAAAAGTTGGCCGGACAAGCTCCCCAATGCCCTCTGGGCTTATCGGACGACGACTCGCAATTCCACCCAGATGACCCCTTATTCCCTGGTGTATGGAGCTGAGGCCATCCTGCCCATCGAGATTCAGTTTCCATCCTTGCGCACTATGGTTTACGACCAGTAAGCGCCGGACAGAGCTGCCGAAGCCCGTCTAGTCGAATTGGAAGCACTGGATGAGAATAGGCTTCGCGCTTTGAACAACTTGGAGAGGCATCAGAGCAGGATGGGTCGAGCTTTCAATAAGAAGTTTCGCCTCCGCTCCTTCCTACAGGGTGACCTGGTACTGGCCCTATGAGCGCCAATGATCCCCGACAGGAAGCCGACCAAGTTGGAGCCCAAGTGGGAGGGACCTTTCATCGTCCACAAGGTCTATCCCAATGGCGCGTACTCCCTAACGACTATGGATGGTGAGCGTGTCACTCCTCCCACCAATTCTAGGTTCCACAAGCAGTACTTTGCCTTAGTGGCCATCGTCCCACACGACGTTAAACTGCATCTTTAACGTCCCGCATGACGTTAAACTGCGCCCCCATCATCCTGCATGACGCTAAACTGCACCGCGTCCGAGCTGTAAGACATTGAACTGCTTAGCATTTGTCCACACTGCAGGATGTTAAACTGCGAAGCATACCTCGTCCTGCATGACGTTAAACTGCACATCGTCCTGCATGACGTTAAACTATGTATGGTCCTACATGACCTTAAAATGTGCCCATGGTCTGAGCTCTAGGACTGTAAACTAAGATCTCTTATAGAACTACATATGGCTTGATCCTCATCCTTATGAGGTACGTAGGAACGCCCAGACATTTTGTCTTGGGTCCAGCCCTAGGGGTTACTAAATTCCCTAGTTGCCCCTTCTCTATGTTCCCGCACGACCTTAAACTGCACTTTCGTCCTTGCCGCAAGACGTTAAACTGCGAGCTGAGCCAGTCTGGCATTCCTGACTAGGGCTTAGCCTCAGGCCTCTCGGCCTTCTTCGGCCCTTTGGCCCTTACCTTGGCCATGGATGCGCGGTGTGATGTCGGATCGTATCCTCATGGGTTATCCGACGCGCTGTGCGCGTTCCTGGAAAGGATTCCCTCTTCGTCCTACATGACGTTAAACTGCATCTCAAGAACTACGTGTGGCTTGATTCCCATCCTTATGGGATACGTAGGACCGCCTGAACGTTCATGTTTCAGGTCCAGCCCCACCTCTCGGGAATCTATATCCCGCTTTGGGCCCCTGGCCCAAGTTCCCCTCATTTTTGTACGAGGCATATGGTGTGAGCAGGGGGTTATGTCCTAATTCACGTCGGTTTACTAGCCGTGCCGTACACCTCCCCCGTGTGTGGGACTACCTCACACCCTTCTTCGTCCTGCATGACGTTAAACTGCATCTTTAGAACTATGTGCAACATGATTCCCATTTCTATGGGATACGTAGGACTGCCTGGACGCTTATGTTTCAGGTCCAGCCCTGTCTCTTGGTTGATCCCGGGGATTTGCCGTCTTTTGGCCACTCTTAGGTGAGCCTCCGACCCTTTCCGGTGATCTGTTAACGTGTGTGGGATGCTTCGGTCTATGACCTGTAGTGTCAGATTCAAGTTCGGCAAGTCTTCAGTTACTTATCAGGGCTCATGCTTCCTCTTGTTCGGGCCTTCCCCCAAAGGGATCCCCGTGAACGGTTTGGATACAATGCCTCAGTGCTCTCCCACCGTCACGGGTCGATTTACTGGAGGGTTTTGGGCAGCAAATCGATATAAATCCTACGCTTGAGCGGTTGATGCTCGTTTTCTTGCCTCACCTCAGATTGACGCGATCGGATGTTGTGTTGCGAATATGGTCAGCAGCAATCCTTGATCGCCATGTCAACTCTTTCAGGCCCTAACATTGGTTGCGCGATGCTCGTCGCACTCCGCTTCAGCGCGTCGTAGTGGGATCTTGACACTCCTTGTGTGTTGGGGCGGTTCAACCCTCCACCCGGCCATTCCATCCCCCTTGCGTGCGGTGGTTCGGTTCAATCATCCACCCGGCCGTGCCAACCCTTCTTCATACTGACCCTCAGTACATCTCCACACGTTAGGAAGACCGACCTGGGTAATGGTGTCTTTCGGGGCTCCCATGATCTGAGCGCCAAGGGAATATTCTAGGGTTCTCTCTATGGGCCATGTGCAGCCTGACCCTCGTCCCCATGAGGAGGAAGGAGTTGCCCGAACATCGCGTTCTGGGTCCAGCTTGGCTGGAGGTTAGCGTCTTTTTCCCCCGATTTATGGACCTATGCAGGCCCCTGGCCCGGGATCCCTCTCCTGGAATTGTGTGTGACCGTGGAACTGGGATGTATCCTCAACTCCGCCAGGTCCGCCGAATCTCAATATGTGAATTCCCCAATGGTCTGAGCCACATGACCTTAAACTGTGTTGCCTGGTCTTACCATAAGACCATAAACTGTGATCATCCTGGCCGCCCGATGAAAAACGGCACTGCATTGTGGTGTTCTCCTCTCAGGGGACACTCATGTTGGGTGCTGGTTAACAACCACATCATTTGTCAATGCCTGTCATGGCTTGATTATTGTGGCGCCACCATGGATTCCTATCCCAGGCAGGTCGCTTCACAATGAAAAACCATTTACCTTCAAGTACAAACAAGAGATATCAAATACCACTTCTTTTAGGTGTGAGGGCTAGACCCGCACCCCTCCCTGCGCTGGTGCCCGATTGTATTGCGCCGCGCTTCAAGAACTACGTAAGGATTGATTCTCATATTTTATGAGATACGTAGGAGCACCTGGGAACTTCCCCATAGGCCCAGCCTAACCCCGCATTCGGCCCCTCGGCCTGAATTCCTTTCGGAGAAGCATGTGGTTAGTAGGATCTTATCCTCGCCTATGTCGGGTTTTCGTGGCCGTTGAGCCATGTGACTCCAGCTTCTATCACCCCAGGTCCGAGCTCTAAGACCTTAAACTAAGATCCCCCAGGTCCGAGCTCTAAGACCTTAAACTAAGATCCCCCAGCTAGAGTTCGGCTAATTCGGTCCTGCTATTGGGACCCTGGCTCCGGGACTGCGCGGTGCAGCATGGGACTATGCCGTTATTCACATTGGGTTTGCAATTAATGCGCCGTGCATACCCCATATTGAGTGTTAGCCATCCTCTATGTCCTGCACGACGTAAAACTGCATCTTCAGAACTACGTGTGGCTTGATTCCCATCATTATGGGATACGTAAAATCGCCCGGATGTTTGACACTTCGGGTCCAGCCCCCCACCTCTCAGAGATCCCTCTTCTTTTGGGATCCACCATCTTCCGGTTACCCTCAAGGCGTGTCCCTCGACCCCTTGCAGTGGCTCATCCGTGCGTTAAGAGTACTCTGGTTTATTACCAGGAGTGTCAGATCAGCTAGGTTGAGCTTGTGCCACCCCACACTTCATGTGTCCCGTTATTCGGATCTCCACCTTTCACGTCTGGAGGAACCCCCTAGACAATATTGATGATGACATGTGATCCACCTCCTGCAACAATATGAATGATGACCTTTGGTCCGTCTACTGTAGCAGTATGGTTGATTGATCCATTGTCCGCTTGCTGTCCTGGGCACGATCCAAAAGACTAATCATGTTCGATGGGACCCCCTAGACAGTATTGATGATGACATGTGATCCACCTCCTGCAACAATATGAATGATGACCTTTGGTCCGTCTATTGTAGCAGTATGGTTGATTGATCCATTGTCCGCTTGTTGTCCTGGGCACGATCCGAAAGACTGATCATGTTCGATGGGATCCCCTCGACGGTTTTAGTGATAGACATGTGATCCGCCTTCTGTCCCCCTAACGCGATAGTATGGTTGATTGATCCACTGTCCACTTGCTGTCCTGGGTTGATTCCCCGGGAATTTCCAAATTTGGGGAACATGGATCACCTTTCTCCACCTCCCATCCTACCCAGGTGGAATTTTGGCACTCTTGGAATTATCCCTCAGTACATCTTCGCATATCTGGGGGATAAAAACGTGGTATGGCGTACTTTGAGTTCCCTTTGGTCCGAGCTCTAAGACAGTAAACTAAGATCTTCCCCTATGGTCCGAGCTCTAAGACCTTAAACTAAGATCTCCCCGGTCGGAGTTCGGCTAATTTGAGGAATGGTCGTCCTCCCCGTCCCACATGATGTTAAACTGCACTCTCAGAACTATGTTCAACTTGATTCCCGCTCTGATGGGATACGTAGGATCACCCAGACTTCCTGTCTTTGGGTTCAGCATGAGTGGGGCTAATTCGACTCCTCGGTCTTGCCATCAAGACCTTGAGTACGAGATTACGTGACGTAGTGTGGGACTCTATCCTTATTCATGTCGAGTTTTCGATAGCTGCACCGCGCGCATCTCGTTCTGTGAGTTATCCCCCCCCCCCTTATTTTCTCGTCCTGCATGACGTTAAACCGCACTTCGAGAACTACGTGTGGCTTGATCTCCAGCCTGATGGAGTATGTAGGAATGCCCGGGCATCTCGACTCGGGTCCAGCCTCCGGGATCGCTAAGTCCCGCCCCTCCTCGTTGCTGGCCGTCTGGCCTTGATTCTGGTAGAGTGGTGCAGTTGCGACATTCTCCCCGATTTATCTCGGGATGCGCCATTGCAATGATGGGAAGCGACAGTTCCCTCGTTAAAGAGGTTCTGTTTGAGAATTGAGGTGATTCACGGCCAGATTAGTGCATCCTCCTAATAGGCTTTCCCCACGGTGGTGCAATTTTGGGAGTGTTAGATTCTGTCCGAACAAATCATCACTTCGCCCCACGCTTCATGTGCCCTGTTGATCAGGATTTTCATCCCTTGTGTCTGGAGGAACCCCCTAGGCAGTATTGATGATGACATGTGATCCACCTCCTGCAACAATATGAATGATGACCTTTGGTCCGTCTATTGTAGCAGTATGGTTGCTTGATCCATTGTCTGCTTGCTGTCTTGGGCACGATCCGAAAGACGGATCATGTTCGACGGGACCCCCTAAGCGGTATTGATGATGACATGTGATCCGCCTCCTGAGACAATATGAATGATGACCTTCGGTCCGTCTATTGTAGCAGTATGGTCGATTGATCCATTGTCCGCTTGTCGTTTTAGGCTTTTCCTGGAAGACTGACCGTCATGGATTTCCGAATTTGGGACACGCGATTCACCCTTTTTCATCTTCCTATGTTCAGATAAAATCCCAATGCCCCTAGCGTTGTCCCGCTCGTGCGTCGGAACAAGTTGGGGGGATGACGCATTGATTAGGTCTGAGGTCTCCTTTCTTAGGATTGACCTCCCTATTTTCCTTAAGAAATCCAGGCCCAATTGTGGATGCCTGAAGCTTGGTTAATGCTCCCGCAAGACAATGAATTGTGGTTGAGCACGTTAAGCCGAAAGATGCAGGTAAATATGTTGATTCATGCAAATGGATCAATGTATTAAATAGAGGAAGTGAAATGTTCTGGGAATGGAAAAAGCAAATCCCCTAAGGATTAGCGTGCTGAATGGATCTTTCCAACGCCACTACCCTTTGGCTGGCGGCCTCCAGAGCTGCTTCTCGCTCTCTGCATGCCCTCTCTTCGTCAGCGGCCGCAGTGCGCAGTTCATCGATTCGGGCTTGCGCACGCTCCCGCTCGACCTGAAGTGTGACCATCTGGTGGCCCGCCTCTGTCAGTTGTGCCTGGGCGTCATCCAGATGGGTCATCAATTGCTCCATGAGATCAGCGCACGCTGCGACGGAGGCCTCCTTCTCTGCCGCCTACCCTTCGAGGCGCCGGACATCTTACCCCGCCACAAGGAGTGCCCACGTGTTCTCCGACATGTCCCGACATTGTGCGACGTCGGCACGCCGGCTGCTCTCGCGCATCTTTTCGGCCATGAAATCGCAGACCGTTAGATGGAGGCGTCGAGCATCGGCTCCCCCGGCACACAGGAAGCACAGCCATGTTTGAAGTGATCCTATGCGCCCCAGCCACTCCAATGGGGGTCGCTTGAGAAAGCGCTGGATGCACTTCCACCCCCTGTAGTGCGTTATTCGGCTCTCCTCGGCCACCTCCGAGTCCGAGTCGTCCATCTCCTCGGGGTCGGCAGGTCGGTAGGCAGGGAAGGCGGCTAGCAGGTCTGCTGCAGGGTCCGCCCCTGGGATGTCCTCACGGGGGGTAGGTTCCCCAATGCCTGGGCGACCTTCTTCTCTCTCCCCAGCGGCGTTGACACCTTCTCCAGCCCCCATCCTCTCTCCAATGACCGCGTCGCCGATGTTTGTCACCCCCTGATCAGCAGTTGGTGGGGCCGGCTCGGTTTGAGAAGTCTGTTCTGGAGGAGGCGGTACGTCTGCCACTGGTCTGCTCGTGGATGGCCCGGGATCAACAGCCCGACAAGCCTCTAACGCCGAGATCACTACGCAAGGCACGCCATGGTTAGTCGCTGATTATTGGTAACAGATACCAGTAGTAGATTAAGGAGACATATGGGAGCCCAGAGCGTCATCTTCCGCTGTCCCGGCTGCCGCAGGAGCAGTTGTAGCAGGGGAACCCTCGGCGCTTGTCAATTCAATGATAGGTGTCAGGCCCCCACCTTGTCCTACTGGCGCCTCTCCTACTCCTGCTGAGGATGCCTGACCAACATCCATGCACTCCTGTGGAAGATGGAGAAATGGGTTAGAAGCTGCATAAGAGAATGGACGGAGAAGGTTGAGTAGGGATTGAAGCGGACCTCGAGTAGCTTGGTGATATTGATATTGTCAGAGCCGACTATTTCTCCGCTCTTCTGTGGGCTCCTTGAATCGTCCTCCCCCATCTCCTCCTCCTCATCGGAGTCATCGTCACTATCACCTTCCCCTGGCGGCATCTGTTCAGGGGCCGGTTCTAGACCGAGCATCACCTTCACCAGGAGGGATGGCTCCGCGTGCCGATCGCGTTGGCACACGTTCTCGTCCATGGCCATCATATATGCATACCGCCAGTGGAAGTTTACCCTGTCGACAATCCGGAGATGCTCGACCTCTGGCAGGTGGATCCCTTCTCTCATTATTTGCTGCTAGAGGGTTTCGGTCCCCAACGACTGCCGCAGGGTCATCCAGGCCGACCACAGCACCGGGAAGACTGCATCGTGGGAGGGTTCGAGCAGACGCCTTATCTCCTTCCGGGGTCGCTCCCCGACCGCCACATGTGCCCCCTCTCTGGGCGTTGAAGTCGTGGCAGCCGTCTGCGATGCGCCCTCCGCCGAAGTCCCTGCCCGCGCCGGCTCCGCTGCTTGGCGCGCCTCCGTTCTCCCCCGCGTAACGGCGCCTTGCCTCCTTCCTTGACGCCCGGTCTCCGCACGGGTGACCTCGAGCTGCCGAACTGGTTTGCGTAGAAGCCCCTCAGGGTACGCGATGGCCCAGTGTTCGGCGTACTCGGTTGCCAAGCCTGCGTCGACCCCTGTAGGAGGGAGAGTGATGACATCGTCAGAGCCGAAAGTTGTGAACATCAACCACATCTGGCGCAGGACGTAAGGGTTCGTCTCCTCCCGGACAGTAGCGAATAACCTCTTCGGCATCCGTTGAAGGCACCCGAACTGCCTGGAAAACCTGGTTGGCACGTAGGGCTCGCAGATCACCTTCCCGTCGATCCGAGCCATGAGCACCCCTCCCTGCATGCTCAGGAAATATTCGTGCTGCTTCAGCGGACCCTGCCCGTTGTCGATCATCTGGCCGATGGGAGTGGGGAACGGACTGAAGTTGAAATTGGCATGATTTCCAATCCGAATCCTCATTCCCTCCTTGTTGAGGGTCATTGGTGTGACCCCCGCGATGTTCAGCAGGGAGGGTCGCAGACCGTTGCCCGGAGGAATGACGGCATTTGGAAATGTGTACCCACCGAGGTGAGTAGCCACCCAGCCGTGGAAGAACCAAAAGGGCCCACATACCCTTTGTGGAGACCCCCCTCGCGAGATCCGCCCCAGGATGGCGTACAGCTTAGCCAGCACCGGGATCCCGAGGTTGAATCTTTTGTTGGCGGTCATGGTGCCCGCCATCACCAGTGTCGCCGAGCGGACTCCCATTCTCACATCCCACACTGGCAGGAGCCACCCACTCAGAAAGGTGGCCAGGAATGCCGCGTACCATACATTTGGGTCCCGGGCCTCGATGACGCGGTACCCCCATGAGCGGTAGTCTCCCGTCTCCAGGACCCGCCAGTACGACCCGTTCCAGCTCCTCTGAGCCGCGGTCGGGCACCGCTTCCCCCTGCCTGGCATCTTGACCGCTAGGTCATGCTCCAAGAACTGGCTGAACCACTCATTGTAGGCTATGTCCTTGTGGATGTCTTTGACCCTGAGCCGCTCCGTGGCCAGGTCCAGTAGATTCCACGTCAGGATGGGAGTCCGCAACCTGTCGCCCCAGGTGTTCCTCAGAGGCAGGAACTCATCGTATTGGTAACCCTCCAGCGGGATACCTCCGATGCAGGGGATGTCTCAGAGACCGATGCCGACCTCCCCATGATGAAGATGGAAGGTGTTGGTATCCGGGGACCAGCGGGTGAACAGCTCCGGCCCGAGCTCGGGCTGCTGGTAGAAGTGGAACTGCGACATCCACACCGCCTCAAACAGGCCGATGTACTGCAGCTCCTCCGAAAAGTGCTCGCAGGTGTGGCGTACACAGAATGCCCAGGCCCACTCACTGGTGAAGTTTCCCCCAAACCACAAGTCCCAATCCTTCAGCCAGGCCCTGGTGTCGTCGGTGACGCTCTGACAGTACGTTCTCGAGTAGAGGGCCGGAGAATTCTCCGTAGCAGGCAGACTCCCGGCAACGGTTCGTGTCCTCAGGCTCAGGACATACACATTCATGTGCTTGGTCTCCCTGGCAGGATGACCGTTGTTGGTGATGTTGTAGCAGGGAATATCGTCCTCCCGAGTCACCCAGGTCCGCGGAGCGTCCACCTCGAACCCCGGCACCGGAACCTCTTCCAGGATGTCGTAGTTCCAGAGAGGCAGGTTGTCGGATAGTGGATACGTCTTCTGGGCTGGCGTCAACAAATCGAACAAGGATTGATTGTTGGAAAAAATCTCCTTGGCTCTATAGACCTCCTCATTTTCCACCATCTCAGCTCTGCGAGTGGCGGCATCCCCCTCATTCACTTGATTAGTGGCCATCTCAGATGTTTCGGGGGTCGTATGTTTTAAGGGATGAGATGTGCGGAATTGGAGGAGGCTGGTGGAGATATTTGGGAGTTGGCGCGCAATCCAAGTGGACGGCGCACAATTGGGAAGTCTGTCGCGTAAAACCCCGGGTGTTCGCGCAAAACAAGCTGAAATCCGGACGGGTTTGCGCGCAGAACGGGCGAATTTCGCGCACGAGAGCTGTTTTCGCGCAATCAACGGCATTTTCGCGCACGAGAGCTTGGAAGCTTATCGCACGGAAAAGGCTGTGTATGGCAAGCGGGACCCAGCGCCCCTATTTATAGGCGAGGTCGGGATTCCGCTCCACGCACAAAGCGAATTGCGCGACCGTAGGGTCGAATTGCGCGCCCGACGCCCTTTTTCGCGCGCCAAAGTCCCGCGCCACCCAGAACTTCGGCATTTCGGCGTCTCCCTCGGAACCCGATCGTTGCGACCTCTCGCCGATCGAATTCCGGGGGGGGCATTTGTAGACGCCGGAAAAGTCCTTTGCTCCCAAACGAAGCTCCGGATGAGGAAAGCGAGGTCATATTTGGAGTCAGAAGCCTGTTTCGGAGGGCCCGAAGACCTTGCGCGAAATTTAGGAGGCCTGCGTGCAATATTGGGCATGCACGCGCAATCCTCCCGGGATGCGCGCAAAGCGCCGGGGCGGCGTGTAATTTTCTGCGCCCGCTGCCCGTGCGCTGCGCTGATTGCGCACCAGGCCCCTATTTTGCACCTGCGCCGGGAATTGCGCGCCCGCGAGCCGAATTCCGCGCCCGGGGTCGTCTATAAATACAAGGTGACCCCCAACGTTTTGAAGGTGGCTCGAAGTCGAAGAGTCGCTCGTGCGTGCAATCCACCCATCCGCGCACAATGCCGATCTTCAGGTAACCTTTTTATTTCACCCAAGCAGGCCCCGGGGTTCGCCTTTGCGCGCAACCCCACTGGCTCTTTTATTTTGACCAACTCCTCACCTGAAGGCTTTCGCGCGCAAAAGAAGCCTCTTGCGCGCAATTTCCCCCAGGTGCGCGCAATCCAGTCCGATTGCACGCACCCCCCCCCCTTAATAAGTTGCCATTCCTTAAGGAATTGGCCGTTTCCCCCACGCGCTATCCGAAGCCCGGTGCGCGCAATCTCCGTCATCCGCGCGCAAAAGCGCTGGCCCAATTACGTGCCAGCTCGCCCAATTGCACGCCGACCCGCGGTATTTCACGCCAAACCTCTTGTTTGCGCGCAAACCGCCAGGGTCACCCCCTTTGACCCCCCGAGGGTACCTGCCTACGTGGCGCCCGATGATCTTCATCTCGGGTGCCCGCACTGTACGTTGTATTCCCGTGCGCCCCTCCAGGCTCGCGCGAAGTGACATGCACCCATCGGTAGTGCTACATCCGCGCTGCATGACGTTAAACTTCCAGGCGTAGGTCCTGCATGACCCCAAACTGCGCCAACGTCCAACACGACGTTAAACTATGTATGGTCCCACATGACCTTAAACTGTCCCGTCCAGCACGATGGTAAACTGCGCCTTCATCGTCATGCATGACGTTAAACTGTACTTCTTCTGAGCTACAAGACGTTAAACTGCCAAGCATATTCGTCCTTAACACATGACATTAAACTGTACTTCGTCCGGCAAGACGTTAAACCGTTCGCTCGATTCGATCACGTGCCTCGCACGCAGGGTCCCCCCCAGTTTGGATGTGGCCCCCACCCGCTCGTCTCTATAGGGATATCGGGATTTCCCCCTTTCTAGGGACAATTAATTGGAGTGGCCTTCGCCCACGGGGGTAGGGCATTATAAGCCCCTAGTTTCTCTTTGTGGGGGTTGCACCTATGTACCTCCATCGTGCTTCCCCACTACCAAAGCCTGTAGAGGGAGTGACAGGGAACGAGGTGTCTATCATCTTTGGCCCAAGTCCCTCTCCAACTAAGCTTTTCCGCACCCAGGCTGCCTCAGTGCGTAAGTCCTGTCAGAATGAACTACATAGACTTTGATCCCTGTCTCCTAAGCGGGGTACGTAGGAAGCCTCCCTGAGGTTCAAGCCCACCACCTGGTCCTCCCGGCCGCATTCCCATCAGTTTATCCATCAGTGGACCCCTCCCGGGTTCAAATTCGCGTCGATTCACCTATGAATCCGCCCTAGGCCTCCTCAGAGTGTAATCCCCAAACACCATCGCCCACTTTGTGCTTGTAGGTCCACTCCGCCCCACTTCATGCGTGCTTGTCCGCTCTGCCCCACTTCGTGCGTGCTGGTCCGCTTTGCCCCACTGCGTGCGTGCTGGTCCGCTCCACCCCACTTCGTGTGTGCTGGTCCGCTCTACCCCACTTCGTGGGTGCTGGTCCGCTCCGCCCCACTTCGTGCTTGCTGGTCCGCTCTGCCCCACTTCGTGCGTGCTCGTCCGCTCCGCCCCACTTCGTGCGTGCTGGTCCGCTCCGCCCCACTGCGTGCGTGCACGTCCGCTCCGCCCCACATCGTGCGTGCTGGTCCGCTCCGCCCCACTTCGTGCGTGCTGGTCCGCTCTGCCCCACTTCATGCTTGCTGGTCCGCTCCGCCCCACTTCGTGCGTGCTAGTCCTCTCCGTCCCACTTTGTGCGTGCTGGTCCGCTCCGCCCCACTTCGTGCGTGCTGGTCCGCTCCGCCCCACTTCGTGCGTGCTGGTCCGCTCCGCCCCACTTCGTGCGTGCTGGTCCGCTCCGCCCCACTTCGTGCGTGATGGTCCGCTCCGCCCCACTTCGTGCGTGCTGGTCCGCTCCACCCGACCGTTCCATCCCCCTCTGTGCGCGATGGTTCGGTTCAATACTCCGCCTGGCAGCCTCGACCTCCTTGTGAGTCGTCTTGCCATCATCCAGCATGACGTGAAACTGTGATCCATCCAGCCGTTCCAACGCGTTGGTTCAATTCAATCCACCGCCTGGCAGCCTCGACCTCTTTGTGAGTCGGCTTGCCATCGTCCATCATGACATGAAACTGTGATCCACCCGGCCGTTCCAACGCATTGGTTCGGTTCAATCCTCCACCCGGCAGCCTCGAACTCCTTATGACTCGGCTTTCCATCGTCCAGCATGACGTTAAACTGTATATCCGAACTACGCTGACTTTGATCCGACCTAATGCGCGGTACGTAGGAATCCTCTACAAGGTCCAAGCTCTTCACTCCATCATTCATCCTGATCCTTACCCGGGCCGCCACATCCCGGTGAGATCATGCCACTTCACTCCACTCCACTTCACTCGGGAAGCCGCCCATGTGCTGGCCCCAACGTCGTAGGTTCCCTTCAAGGGGTTCTGTCATCTGATCCACTCCTAGTATTGATCAGTACGATGTCGTCCCTACTGGACGTTAAACTCGCAGCATACCCCGTGTTAAACATGGGAAGCTGAAGAAAACCTCAGGTGACACAGTTCCCCGCATCCAGCGCGGGATGCCTCAGGCCCTTACGCCTTCGAGAAGCCCTATTACAAGGGACGGAAGGCTGACGTGCAAGCCACGGCGTCAAGATGCCACCGACACCGAGAGCAATCAATCTCCTCACCACAGGTTGCTGCCCCGACCAGACCCTTTGGAGCGTCTGGACGGAAGCAGCGTAATTAACTGGTGTCCATGAAGATATGGAGTCGGGAATGAGATTCACGAACATTCTTAAATCTATGAGGGAGACCCGGATTAGGCAACAAGTTCCGAGGAGACGTCCACGGAAGGAGAAGCCGATATCCCATCATTCCGGTTTCGAGCAAGGAGCAGACGTCCCTGAACAAGGAGCGGATGCTACCCGCCTTTGGAAAGCGGGAACGCTAGGTCACAAGCCGCGCGTCCTCCCTTTGGGTCGACGGACGCACGTGCGAGCGCTTCCTGGCGGAAACGCGTCGAGGCGAAAGCCCCGACGTCAGATTCGCCCCGAAACAGAGCCGTTGGGTGTTTTTCGAGATGAAGACTGTTGCACCTGACATTGGTAGTCGAGTAGGGCTCAGCCACCCGCGAGACCGGCGGTACGGACGCGCCGGCCCTTCATCACCTCGAGAGTGGGGAACTGGATCGAGAAACAGGGACTCAATAGAGTGATAAAGGCTATCGGTAATCCTCTATGAGACCTGGTTTCAAATCTGAGATGGAAGAATGTCTTCAGGTAGTGTTGCAGTATTGAAGCAAGAGATAATGTTGGTAGGCGATAAGGCAAACATGATGTAGGTCTAGTGATACAGACCAGTATGATTTGGGCATGACACTACACTAAGCCTTTGGGACATCTAATAGGCTTTATGCCCATTGGTCCTTCAGTCCATGTATTGAATAAATAAGGATTAATGGGTGGACTATCCCTTAGGGGGCTATGGTCTGCATTTCCATACTATGTGCGTGGTATGTGTATATTTTATGTAATTTTATATCTAAGAACCTTATATATATCGATATATATAATGTTTACTTTAATATGATTTATATAATAAAATATGTATTTACATTAAGTAATTCATATATTTATTGAAAAAAAAATTATAATTAAAAATTAATATTAATTATAAATATTATAAAATTAGTATCAAGTAATGTATGATTAATAAAATTTAATTTGTATATTTCAAATTGATATATATCAAATATATGTTATATTTCTTTCACACACACATATTTATAGTTAGTAAAAATTTATATCGAAACAAACAAACATACAAACATATAATATTTCTGTAATTTATTCAATATTTAATTTTTATTTTAGAGTTTTATTTATTACCCTAATATGTTAAATATATATTAATTTTTAATTGGTAAATTTTATTAATTTTTTATATTTTTATTAAATACATAATATTTATTACTTTATAATATTTTCACCGATTTTTCCTTTATTATATTTCTTATTTTTTAATATTGATAATTATTTTTTAAAATTATTTTAATTTGTTCATTTTCAATTTTTAATGGAATAATATTTTTTAAATTTTATCTATTTTTAATTTTCATTCATACATATATATTCAATAATTTTGAATGTTTTTAATATGGTTGTAGTTTATATAATTAAAATATATCCATTTTCATTTTTAAAAATATTCAGTTTTATTATTTTATTGATCTATATAATTAATGAAAATTATAATTTTTTTAAATATTATTGAAATCCATTGATTTTAAAATTATTTTATTTCACTTATTTTAAAATTCATTAATTTAATATGTTTTATTATTATTTATTCAAAAATATTATTAATTATTTTTTACATTTTATTATAATTTATTTAGTTCATAATTTTTTAATTTAGACATTTTGAATATTTATTTATTTATATTTATTCATTAACATTTAATGTTTTTAATATGGTTTTAATGAACATATATGACATGTATTCATCTTTCTTTTAATATATATTCCTTTTTAATTTTTCTGGTAATTTATAAAATTAATAAAATTTATTCATTTTTTTAATATTTTTTAAGTAAATTAATTTTTAGTTTTTACATTTCATTCATATATATTATTGAGAAGTCTAATAATTAATTATAATTATAATCATCGATAACAAGGGAAATAATCCTTTTAGGAAAGACCGGCGTCCAAACCATAAAAACCCCCAAAGATAACCCAAGACACCAAATGGTGTGCCAAATTATTTTCTTCAGAGAAGGTGAAAAGAAAAGGATCATGTAGATAAGTTATATGGTGTAAATCCAATCCATCTTTCTAACAGGTCCAAAGATTGAAAGCCAATATCTAGTGAACATAATGTATAAATCATTATCTAGAAGTCTCACTACCAAAATGAAAGAACTCCATCCCTTATCCAAAGTGAAAACAATCTCAAGTAGAATAGCTTGAGCTTCAACATATATAGAAATATACTTGAAAAAAAACCATTGTTGAAATTCATTAATAATGATTCCAAAGGATTCTCAGACAATTAATTCGAAACCCACCATACTGGACTCTTTAAGTGAAGCATCAACATTGATATTCTAAACATTCGAATGGGGAACCAATGTATAGGCACATCGAGAACTGACAACAGGAGCCCCACAATCCGTAGAAGAAATCCATGTTCCATACCAAAATTTGATAGAATCAATCAAGTAATAGTTGGGTATTCAAAATTAGTTAAATGAAATATCATTTCATTAAAACTAGATTTTTCAAAATAACATGAACAGATTGTAGATAGTCTCTATAGGAATCACAAAAAACCATTTTCGAGTAGAGTTGTAAGATAAATGGTATGCTTCAGAAACACGACATCATTAATATTCAAGGCCTGCCACATTCCCCTGGACCTGGAAGAAAGAAATAATAATATCAAAAGTGGTTTCTTCTTTTTCTAGGAATAGTGTACTGGAGAAGTTGTCTAGATTGTGGTGGGAGAAAAGGTAATCCTTTGTAGGAAGAATTCATTTACACACCTTCCACCAGAAGAAATGGGATTTAAGAAGAATTAATAGATTCCATATTTATTTCCATCATTGATCATTATTCATATCTTCTGAATCTTTCAGATATCATACCTCATGATATGAATAATGATCAAAAGAAGATTCCATCATTATACATTCATCAAAAGATGAGTGTGCCTACAATCAGGAAATAGGTAACTAGAAAAATTATTTTCCCAAGATTGGGAAACCGAAGACAATTGTTGTTTAAAGAGTCGAGGATGTTGAAGATATTATCCTCGCTTCCTCGATGTCCAACCATTCCGAAGGTTGGATTCATGATTCTGGTTGTTCAGTACATATGTGGAGGAATTGATATTGGATTTTAAATCTCAAGGTGTCAAATTAAGGTGTCGTTCATATGATAAATAACCACCCTTTCCACACAATATGTATTGCAACAATTTTATTGAAGATGCATGATGGTACAACTCAACACCTTTCATATGTATGATGAGAATTGGGGAAGAACCTTATATCACTTGGCGTTTTAGACAAGATTGGTTACCGGATAAACATTTATGATGGATTCTTGAAAGTTATATATGGTACAATCATTGCGATGAAAGGAATTCAAAAAAGTGATTTGTATTATTTGAATGTTGATATTGTTACATGTGGAGCAGTGATATGAGATAAGAGTATCACCACTAGAAGAACATAAAGGATCACACAGAGACCTTTAAGTATAAAAAATCAGTTAACTATACACTTTATTTAGTAGAATGAGGTGTTCTAGATTGTTATCTGGACGTTTGGGATAAAAAAATTTAAACCTTTGGAAGTCTTCTATGGAAGAATAAATGATTTCGCTGCATCAGAATATGACATGGGATCTTGTTCCTCATCCATAGAATAAGATTGATGGTGCCGGGATCAAGTTCCAACATTGTCTATATTTTATCAATATGTCCCACACTTGATATTCCTATGGGCACTAGGATGGAAGTGTTAGTAGTAGTCGGAATATTTTATTCAATTGTTTCATGAACTTTTTGTTTCAATAGAAAATTGGTGATATTTTTCATCAAGGTGGGTATTATTGAATTTTGATAATAGATTCCACCACCAAAAATGGTGGGTGACCGTAGAAATGGTCCAACAACAGAATTTGGTGTTATTCTAAGAACTTATATCCAATGTTGGTGACTTATTGAAGATAAATTGTAGTAGTCTTTTGAATATACTTATCCCCCTTATATATAAATATGGGTTGTCATTGTGTGGGTATATATATGGGAGAAATTTCAGGAATTTGTATTTTTTTATCCCTATTTTAATGATAAGAATTTTCTACCTTCCCCATCGATATAGTTCATTTGACCAAACAAAATAATTTATTGTGTCCTTCAATTTGTTTTATTTTCGTGATTTGTGTTCTGTTATTGAGGGGGGAGTGCTTCCACATAATAAAAAAAAATTCCAAACTCCATCCACTCTCATCCTCATCTAAAAACTCCCAATACGTCACATTATATATCCCATTCATGGAAGGATAGGTCACCCTTGAACCACCTCTATCTAGAATCCAAAAATTATTCCATATATTAACGTTTGATCTAGTTCTAACTACCTAATACAAAAAAAATTTAGAAGATCGTAGGAACCCCAATTGATTATACACCAATAGTAGAGTTGTGGACCCAAATGGGACATGTCAATTTTATAATTAAGGATTTATCTATCATATAACAAGATACCACATGGTTATTCCGGATTATTGGGTAGTCTCCAACACTCTATATCAAGGAAGGCATCGTTAAGTCAATAATGGTCTGAAAATTTCATCCTCCCATCTTCCTTAGGAAGGTAAAGCCTTTTTCTAAAAAACCTAATGTTTTTAATTCTTCCCATTATTAAGGCCCCAAAAAAAATTTAGGATAGATTTAATTTCAAAAATAATAAGTCCCAATATCATAAAAAGAGACATTACATTTTAAGGAATAGATTGATCCAACTCTTTATAAGAACATTCTTTACAGCCTTTAAAATCATTTTACTAGGCCATCCATGGATCTTCTTGGTCACGCTATCCATAATATCAATGAAAACATCTTTTATAGATCTACTAGTGACAATAGGGAGTCCAAGGTACTTTTCATGCTTCTCTATAACATAAATTCCAAAATCACCCTAAAAACTCTCTTCTATTCAAAATCCAAGGTATGTGAATATTTAAACTCCATTTTAGTCATCCATATTTTATTCCACACTTTTTTCTTATTTTCTCATAAGTGCACCATACAACCCCCATTCCGATTGGAAAACTATATCAGAATGCATGTGTACCATACAACCACCATTTTTATTTTCAAGGTATTTTGATACACAGGATTTGCGTGTTTTTAATTTTTTATGTTTAGTTGAGAATCTAAGACTATTATTTGTATAATATCCCTTAAATATTTATTATTACCAGTGGAAAATTTGATATGAAAATGATAATTTAAAATTTAAATTAGTTTTGTATTCAAAATAAATATGTCAAAATTCACATAATGAAATAACATATATGTACTATATTTCAATATGGATTTTTTTTCTATTACTTTATGAAAGTATTAAATATAAATGGGCACAAGAATTTTCATCTAAAATATAAAAAATTTATATATATATATATATATATATGATTAAACACACACACATGTAGATGTATAAATATATATAATTGTTCTATATGTGGATAGGGGTTCAGAATGGTTGGGAATTTTAATCCAAGGCCAGTTCATTTTGATTGAGGGTTTATATAGAGTCTATAATATTGTATATATTTCAGTTGTATTAAAATAATTGAACTTGCATTGAAATCAGTTATTTGAGTCTCCATATGATTTTCCCTCATACGTGTATTACAATTTTATTAATTTTTATTTCATCACATGGTATTATAGTGTAAATATACAATATTGTTAACATGTTACAAAGAAGATACACACATACGTATCTACATATATATTTAACATGTCATTTCAAAACATTATTTATTCATATTATTAATATTATTTTTAAAGTGTTTGGATAAAAAAAAATTTAATTAAGAATGAATTATAACTGTCTTATGTTCTCTCTGAAAGAGGTTTCTAAGTGATTTCTTTGTCACAAAAAATATTAATTCATTTAAATTTAATAGAGATGGATTTATTTAAAAAATATTTTTAATGTAATTTAAAATGGTGATTTTTATTTGATGACTAGTGTGGAAACAATTTTATTTTAATGATGAAAAACAAATGAAAGAGTGAGATGGGGATAACATAAGGTACTGACCTTAAACATTATATATTCTCAAGTTTTAAGCCAAGAATTCATTCACTTGCATTTGAGGATCTTTTCAGGTTTATAGTCTTAGATAATTAGGTCATAAATCATACATAAAAATCTATATATTAAAAATTGGACACTTTCTAGAAGTATCCATTTTTCCATAATAAAAACCTTTTAAAATAAAACATGATTTATTTTTATAAAAAATATTCACGAATTTCTACTTGAATTATTATTTTACCTTACACATCATTAAACCCTATGAAAAACATTTTAAAATTGTAGGATGAGCCCAAAAAGATCCATAAGGTACATAAATTGAAGAAAACCTTTATTCTAGTGAAAAACATGAAAACCCATGAAAACAATTTTCATAAAAACATACATTTTTTAACCACAAAGGAAATAATATTTCATTAAAAATGATAAATATATTTTCTTCTAGAATCAAATGTTTTTTATAACAACTCATAAGTAAGAATATAAAATTCATTTAGGTGCCTTGGGATATCGTCATCATATAACCCTTATGAAACCATTAAAATAACACTTAGAAATTGGAATAAATATATAGCTGACAGAAAATTTAATTTTCTAGGGAATAAAATCGTGACTAGAAGTATTGGAATATTATTTTGGTGTATCTATCATATAAGCTATATTGGGATCACCCATGAGAAAAATGGGTCTCAACACATCTCATAAACAATCTCCAAAGACTATTCATGAATAAAACCTTTTTGCCACTCACTTTTTCATCATAAAAACCTTGAAAAAATATTTTTAACACGTATGCAAAAATCTTCTGGATATCAAAATTAGTTTTCCCTTTAAAACCCATTTCATTACCAAAATAATTAGAAAATAGAAAAAGATTTTTTTGTTAAATAAAATATGAAATATTGTAGTGGAATCCAAACATCAAATATTGGTTATAGGAGTGGAAAAATTACTTTCTACAATATATGTTAAAATAGAGTGCTTATTTTATTTCAAAAATTCAAATGTTCTATAAAAGGATTTCATTTAAAAACTATTTAAAAAATTACAAAATTAAAAAAAAATATAATTTATTTATGTACATATAAAAATATAAATAAAATAATTTTATGAAAATGGATATATAATAGAAATATTCTGAACATAAATAAGTAAAACATTTAAAATGAGGTTTTTAATGTAAAGTGTCTCATACCACGAGTACAACTCAACATGTATGTTATTTATCTTAATTAATAATAGCACTTATGTTAATTATTTAAATTATTAAGAACCATTTCCACTTTTATTATTCCTTTTATTTACATGTTATAGTCAATTAATTAATCAATTAGGTTCGCGTCGGTTGTTTTGTCAATATTCGGTTCAATAGTCCAAAATGACTATAGTAGTTTGATTATGGTCAAAGTGGTAATTATTCAATCATCTATATAATAATAATCTTGAAATATTTATAATTTTTATGACTAAATTATACTTTTAAAATCTATCATTAAATAAGGTTATGAAAAATTAACAACCTTACAATCATGGAGATAGTCGGTCGTACATACGCATGAGTAACATTTCCATTTTTTCATATGTCATTATGGAGATAAGATAAAAATTAATTCAAAATTAAAAGTGTTTATAATATTAATATAATATTATTTATTTAAATATAAATATATGTATCATTCATGTGATTTGATGATGAAAAAAGTAACACATCTCTATGTGGAGGAAGTAGTACATATGTACGCATGAACGACATTAAAATTCCCTAGTGAATATAATGGTAAACATTAAATGATATATTATCTTTTAATAATGATAAATATTCTAGGAATATAATATATAAAATTTAATTACATCATTATAACCATCTGTGATAGGCAATGATGGAAAATGAATTATATCTATTATTGAAGCGGTAGTCCAATATACACAATAATGATGGTTTGGTTTCACATGTGATCGAAGAGGAGATAAATTTATATTATTAAATTAATATAAAGAATTATAATTATATTTTAGATAATATTATAACTATACCATAATTATTGATGAATATTAAAATGAGGTGGAAGAATAAATAAAACAAAAACACTTCGTTAAGAATGACACCTCTTCTTCGAATCACCTCTTTAATATTACACCTAAATTTTTAACTGATTTGATGAATGATAAAAAGGGACTCTAGGAAATGGGTAGATATTTAAGGAATTAATTTGGTTTAGTCTTTTTTGAACCAAAATAATTTTGTATTTTGAAGTTGATGAGAGGGGGGGGCCTTTTATAAGTGGGGGACATGAAACTGTTCAAATTTTTGAAATGAAAAAGTTATAACCACATTTTACACTAGTATAGAGGCTCTAAAATTGATCATTATAAACAAATTATATAATATAATGTATGAATATGGAAATAAAATATTATTTGGACAATTTTAAATGTCATTTTAATCCTTATATATTTATTTTAACCCCTTGGTATATATGTTTCAACCTTAAGAGTGGTAAAATATATTTACACTTTTCATAATTAATTTGGACAAAACATTATGTTGACAATATTATATATTATAAGTTATTCTGATTTGGAATAAGGAATCTAGTTTAACAAATTCAATTCATTGAATTGGTATAATTTAACTTAATATTAAACCCGTTGGAGGGATAAAACATGGTTTTTGAAGAAATGTATTCTTCAAGTATAAGATGATTTTAAATTAAATCTATGGTTAGTAAAAATAATAATATAAATTTATATTTATATTTATATTTATAGATATATAATATATAAGTTTCTTTTAAATAATTTTTGATTATGTGTTATTTTAATCAATTAAAATGGAGGAACATTATACACATTAAAAATGATTTTAGAAAAATGTGTTTTTAAACCCAAAAATAAACTTATTATAAAATATAGTGTAATGATGATAAAATGTAGTCAATTGAATTAAATATAAATATAGATGATCTATGTTAAATTAAATCAGATTAAAATCTTAAATTTAATTTTATATTACTTAATTTACTAAAAATAAATTAATGTTTTAAAAGATTCTGAATTTTTACTATTCACTGAAAAACTAATATTTTTAAGAAAATTAAAAAAAATCACCCTATGTTAAATTTTTAAATTCTAATTTAAAAAATGAAATTAATTTTATAAAATTAAAATTCTATAATTTTTAAAATAAAAAAATAAGTAATACCTTCTAATAAAATAGTTCAATTAAAGATATTACTTTTTATTTTAAATAATTACATTGTATTTTTATAGTAAAAAACTATATAATACATCGATATTATGAACCATAAAAATTATTTTTCTATCATTAAAAATGTTGTCAAATTTTTTCTCTTTTTAGAAGTAACATCATCAAAATTTTATTCACAACTTAAACAAGTGGGGATATCTTTTCTCCAAAGAATTTTCAGATTACAATGTTGCTCCTTCAACCATATAGTTTTTCCATAAAACCAAAACAAGATTAATTACATTATTCTAAAACACATTGTCTCTATGATTAGGAATATAAACCATTTTTTCCACCAAAGAAATATTCTCTTCTAAATAAAATGCTTTAGGGCTAAAAACATGTTTCAAATCCAACACATATTTCTTTACTATTGAAACATGGAGTATATTATATACCAAGGATAAACTCAATGGAAATGCCACTTGGTAAGAAATTTATCCAACATTATCTAGGATTAAATTTGTTCCAATGAGTCACAAAAGTAAATTTCTCTATTTACTAAAATCCTTAACACTCTTCCATGGCTATGATTTTAGAAAGACATGATCCAACCTCAAAAGAAAGATATTTTTAGTGGATATCTGCATATTTTTTTTATGTCTACACTGATATATCCTCATATATTATTAAATCAATAGAACCTTCTCAGTTGTTTCCTCTACCAAATCTAGTCCCATAAAATTAATTTCTCTTAATTCATCCTAAAAAGTTTTTTCTCAACACCACTTTCCATATAATGCCTCAAAAGGTTCAATATATATATTGTAATGGTAACTATTTTTATAAGAAAACTCATCTAATGAAATATTTTTGTCCAAAATTCCCTTTTAATCCATTTACCATGAACAAATCATGTTCTCCCTCGTATGAATTATTTACTCATTCTATCCATCATATTGAGGATTAATTTTTTTACTAAAATTTAATTTATTACCCCATGTAACATGAATTACTCTTTGAGGTATAGTGTAGAATTTTTATCTTAATATATATTATCTTGAATGAAAAGTAAATGTGAAACTTTATTTAATAATTCAACAGTAACCCAATTCACATTGTTATCTCAAGAATGTTTTAGTAATCCATCCATTAAATCCATGGATATAATTTCCAATTTGAACTCCATAACTACAAATTGTTTAAAAATTCCCTTATGTAATTTTCATTCTTTCTAAACTTATTTATAAGTAAAAAATTTCAAGGTAAAGTTAGAAATATCTTTTTTCATTCCATACCACCCATAATACACCCAAAGGCCTCTATACATCTTAGTGCAGCAAGGATATATGTAAAATTGAAAACTATGGGAATCACTCAACATTTCATTCATTAACTATGAATAAAAATTCACCCATAATCTCTTTCCCAATCTCAAAACACATTCTTTGTTGGTATTATGTTCTGGAAACTTACCCTTCAAAGCCAATATTATCTTCTTTGTATCCCATAGTCTTATTTGTTATATTGATTAATTATTTTTATAAGTGATGATTATACTAACACCTAAAACAAAACAGAGGATCATTTTGCACGAACAATCACTAAGAACAACTAATCAAATAATTAACCACTGGGTTTTGTGAAAAAAGGTATCATTGTTAATGCTGCATGATCTATTATACACAAAGCTTCGACTATTTTTTTTATCGAGGATGGTAATGAATCTTGAAATCATATTCCTTCAATAGTTCCATATATCTTCCCAATCTCATGTTCAAATTCATTCTAAGTGACTATTTACTTAAAACTTTTGTGATCAGTATATATATCACAATTTAAGCCATATAAATTATGTCTCCAAATTGTTAAATCAAGAACTACGATAACTAATATCAATACATGTATAAGGTAACTTAACTCATGAAGTTTCAATTGACGTTAAGTGTAAGTAATTAACTAGTTATTCTCTATCACAACACAACCAAATACTTTCAATGAACCATCACTATAGATGAAAATTTTACCATTTCTAGAGGGGATGGACAAAATTGGATCATTCACTAATTTTTTTTATTTCCTGAAACAAAAAATCACATTCTTTTATCTAGATTAATTTAACTTATTTTTGAGTTAAATTAGTCATCATTCTATAAAACCAATAAATTGTTTCAAGAAACTGCCGATGGAAGTCTGTTAAGCTAAGAGAACTATGAATATCAAAAACATTTTTTAGTGCTTTCCATTCATTAACAAATTTAGTAATATTATTGTCAATAGTGATGTCATCTTTAAAAACTATATATCTAAGGAAAGAAATTTTTTTAATGATAATCATTACATACATAATTTTCCATGTAGTTTTCTTTTATTTATGGAATTCAAAACAATTGTAATGGCCCGGACAAAGACTCCTTAATGAGATTTCCCAAAACTCAGTTCCACCATATAGTTACACTAAGATGGTGGCACCGGTCATGGAGGCACCGTTATGGTGGCACCATTCATGGTGGCACTGGTCTCAGCGACACCAGTCATAGCGGCACCAGTCATGGTGGCACCGGTCACGGCGGCACCGGTCCCAGTAGCACTAGTCACGACAACATCGGTCACGGCTGCACCCATCACGGTGGCACCATGAAGGTGTCACCATAGCGGTCACACCATCATATTCGCACACTGAAATAGTGGCATCGTAGCGGTCGCATTGTCACCGTCGCACACCGAAATAGTGGTACTCCTTATAGTGTTCCACTAAACTGGTGGCCCCATTACGGTGGAACCGTGATGGGGGCACCATTACAGTGTCTTGGCAAATGATCTCCTGCTTTTTGAATTTTTTCAGTTTTTGAATTTTTCCAGTTCGACCCCCCTAATGTATCTTTTATTGTAAAAGGGCTTTAATACCCCTTTCAAAGGCATTTAATGATAATAAATTATATCTAACCCCCCCCAAGATCCTATAAAATCTTAACTTATCAAAATGTGTGGCTATTTCCATGGTGACACACCATTTCCTATGTTCCCAAATTCATCCATATGTCATGACCCATCCCCCGGGGCATGTGCTGTGACTACCCTAAGCCTGCCTTCCACAGGCTAGGGGGTGGCGTCCAGGACCAAAAATTGTATTTCCTAAAACCGGGAAGGCATTGCCTTTATAACCAGTAAGCTCACACAACCAATCACACAACAAGAAATGAAGACGAGTAAACTGAATAGTAAATAGATTGAGTAAAATAAGTAAAAGGGGACATAATACAACCCAACTGGAAAGTACAAGAAACAGAAAGGTACAAGTAAACTGAAACAGCTCATGTGAACACCCGCCAAGGATCCTACCTGAAGGGTAGGTATAGCTCTTGAACGGCCATCTCTACAGTATGCCTCATCTAATTCCCACCTACTAGCCACCTTAAATCCTGTTACTCTTGTCCTCGGTCAGGAATGTTCATTTCCTGCACCAAACACAACAAGGTGAGAGTATATCTGGTACAGGGGTGAGTAAAACAATACTCAGTATGGACCCCGAGACCTTCAAGGTCTCACAAACTCCACAAAGGACAAAACAGAAAACATGAAATCAAATAAAAATCCTACTTAGAAGTATGCCCATACATATACCTAAGTTATCATGTATACCCATCACATTCATGAGGAAACACAAGGTCCAACCCATAGCCCAAAGCTCAACTATTCCACAAAGGAAGGTATACAATGAAGGAAAGTACCACACAGGTATGCCGCATAGAATAATACCACTAATGTATCACCATGAAGGATGGTACCACACAGGTATGCCACACATAAGAATACCACAAAGGTATCACCACATAGTTATGGACTTATCTCAAACTAGGTATATCTTAGGTACAATAGTCGAGATGATTAGATTTCAGTATTGAATCCACTTAATCTATTAAGAGGTATACCCACAAAGGATCCAAAATCACAGACCCAATAGGATCCTAGAGTAGTCCCACATGGATTCCTAGAGCGGATCCATGTGATATCCTCAAATGCTGACCCACAAAGGATCTCTTTCTCATGTCAAATCTAGCTACAGGGTTCCTGCACTAAGCTCACTTGTCTTATAGAAGGTCCGCTTCTAAAGCCACTATTTGATACTCTAACTGCAACTAATTTCCAAGAAGAAGTATCCCAAAGGACCTCGACGTCATAGGGGTCTCAATGCAATAGACGGTGCATCAATCGGATGTTCGGTCTGTAAGTTATTAGCCTTTTAGTACTGGGGGCCCGGTTGGATTTGTGCTCGATCCAACCCGACCATACCAGAACATTATCCAAATCTCAAGTGGGGTATACCAAAAGGACCTACTCGCTCCAAAGTATCGGGCGTCGTAGATGAGTTTCCAAATGGATGCTCGTACCTCAATAAAAGGGCGAAAGTACATATAGGGTAGAAACTCATCCGGGTCTGGTCTGCCCCGTTCGGACCGACGAGCCCTCTCTTACGCAAGGGGATACGCACACCCCCCACCTTCCAACACCGAATGGCTGACGATGTTCGGTCATCAGCCAACACGCGGGACGCTCCGTGGGTCCCAATTGTTCCAGCACGACCGGCCAGAATGTCCCATCCAATCTCTTCCAAACGGCGTTTCGTGCACTGCCCCTCCACGGTCAGCCAAATGTCGGCCATTCTCCACCATTCGTCATGGCTAGACGGGCTACAGACCATTTCTCTAATGATGGTGAATTGTGTGCCGCCCCTCCGCAGGTGGTCGAATGTCAGATTCCCTCTGTCCAACCTCGTGATCTCTTTCTCTATCGGCAGCACGGACATGCACCAACTTGATTCCTTGCGGTTATCCCGGAAGGCACCCACCACATTTCTCCACCGCGAAGATTTCAAAAACAATGAAGAACAGCAGAGGGATCGGTTCGTGTTCATTTGTCCCGCACCATCCATTTTAGTTCAGTAGTAGGCGGATCAAGAGGATTAATTCAATGAAAAACACAAAAAACAAGAAAACCCCTACCTCATAGATTTGATGACATCGATGAGGAGGGAAGAACGGATGTCAGTTTGTCATCATTTAAGTTGTCCCACGTTGGAGGATATCATGAGGAAGAAGTCGAAGACATTAGAGAACATCAGTGTTCTTCATTGGAGAAGCATTATTCATTGGATAAGATGGTGTGTTCTTCGTTGGAGAAGATGGCACGTTCTTCTTTTTAGACGGTGGTGCATTCTTTGTTGGAGAAGATCTTCCACAAGTTCTCCCCTTCTCCTTTTCCAACCAATCTTCTCAAATAAAAAGAGGTTCCAATATAAAATATAATTTTTTGGAACAAATGGAGTTGGCATAATTTATAGGTTCAATTAAATGTTGGCACATTTAATTAATTTTTGTTGGCTATAACAATTAAATGGGGATTTGAAAGGTTTCCTCCAATTAAGAAGGGTTTAGGTGGTCCCCACCATTAATTTCAAAATGGGGGGTTTTAGTTCAGCTGGTCCCCACCTCTATAACATTCATATGGGAGGCCTACAAAAAATAAAATAAAATAATATTTTATTTTATTTTTAATTCCACGAAAAACACAAAAAACTAACATTCACACTCAACCTACTGTGGTCAAGGTGAAGGTCTCCATAAGCGAATACTGGAAATACGAGCTCAACTGTGCCCTCATATTTCAATTTAGAGCACTGGTTCAAAATTTACAAAAAAAATGGTCGCACGTTTACTGAATATACCTGAAAAAAAGTTCCAAAATTCATTCTTGGGCACACCGGGCCTCGAGATCACGCACTATCAATTTTTTTGGACCCGTAAAATTCCCATATAATTATGAAAAATTACATTAAATTTTCAGGTTTTTACATTCTCACCACCTCAGGGATTTACATCCTCGAAATACACATAAAAAACTAGGAAAACAAGTGGGGGTACTGAGCATGTATTTGAGCCCCCCGCTCACATGTTTCCACTTAGAGGTTCCCCTACTACCAGAGAACATGAAACAGAGGTATCAACCACCCACGAAGGACCCTCTCCTGTCGATCCTCTATATCTACAAGATCCTCCATAAACGTCACCCCATCATTGACATACATCTCACCGTGGTCGATGATGTGAAAAGGGTCGTGCGCGTATCTCCTCAGCTGGGATACGTGGAAGATGTTGTGCACCTGGTGCAACTAAAGGGGAAGTTCTAGACAGTAAGCCACATCATCAACTCTGTTGAGGATCAGAAAGGGTCCAATGAACCTCAGAGACAACTTGTCTCCCCAACCAAATCTTCGCAAACCTCATCAGGGTGAAACAGGTAGAACGATATGGTCAGCATCCTCGAACTCCAGACGTCTCTACCTCATGTCATTATAAGCCTTTTTTCTACTCTATGTAGTCTTCATCGGCTCCTAAATGACATTCACCTTCTCTATGGTAGCTCATTCCATCTCTAGTGCAACTAGTGCAGACTCCCCTGGGTCAGTCTAGCACAAAGGTGACCTGAAAGGTCGGTTGTACAATGCCTCAAAAGGTGTCATCCCAATGGTAGAGTGATAGTTGTTGTTGTATGCAAACTCCACCAAAGGAAATTTATCCTCCCAACTGTGACTGAAGTCAAGGATGCAATCATGTAGCATGTCCTCTAGGGTGTAAATGTTTTTCTCAGTCTGGCTATCCGTATGAGGATGGAAGGCGGTGCTCAAACGAAGATGCATCCCGAAAGCCTCCTGTGACCCCTTCCATATCCAGGAAGTGAAACATGCATCACATTGGAGACAATTATTGAGGGTAATCCATGTAGTCGCACAATTTCATGCACATAGAGGTGTATGAATATCTCTACTGAACCATGCTTTTTGATCAGTAGGAAGTGAACTGACTTAGTGAGTCGGTCAATGATCACCCAAATAGAATCATGAATTATGGATGTACGTGGAAGTCATGTAATGAAGTCCATGGATATCCCATCCCATTTCCACTATGGGACCTCTAAAGGTTGAACCAATCATGTTGGTACCTAATGTTCCACCTTCACTTTCTAAAAAGTGAGTCACCGAGAGATAAACTCAGCTACTGATTTCTTCATTCCCGGCCACCAGTGCTGTCATTGGAGATCTTGGTAGATCTTCGCCACTCCTGGATGTACCTCTAGAGGGGATGTGTGGAACTCCCTTAACACTTCCTCTCTAAATGACACTGGTACCATGGTACGCCCTCTGGAAATGATGATGTTCTCCCCGCCATCAAAAAATCCTTCAGTTGCAGGTCCTGTGGATGTCTGAGCATGTTGAGCCTCGCTGTCAGTGTCCATGCACAACGCCTCCCTGACTTGCTGAAATAGTTGGGGAGTGAAAGTACGAGATTGAAGGAAAACTACTCCATCTCGATCCACAAAGAATATCTGCAAAGTGGCCAGCTTCCCCATCGCCTCGCCTAAAAAATGTATACCAAATCTCCTGCTGAGTGCATCTGCCACAAGATTCTTCTTCTCTAGAGTATATAATATCTCGATATCATAGTCTTGGAAGAACTCAAACCAGCGTCATTGTCTCTGGTTCAGTTCCTTCTAAGAGAATATATACCTGATACAATTGAAATCGGAGTACATGAAAAAACGCTCTCCCATCAAGTAATGTCGCTGCATCATCAAGGAAAATACCACTACAGCTAAATCTAGGTCATGGGTAGCATAGTTCTGGTCATGTTGTCTCAAATGTCAAGAAACATATACAATAATTGCTCACTCCTACATCAGGACACATCCGAGCCCAGTCCCTGATGCGTCACAGTAGACTACGTAACCAATGCCCTCATCTGGTAGCCTCAAGATGGGGGAACTAGTCAGCCTCTGTCTCATCTCTTGAAAACTCCACTACCATCTCTCTAACCAAACGAAGGGTTCACCTTTTTCATCAATGCAGATAAAGGTGATGCAAATCTAGATAAATCACGCACAAATCACCAGAAGTGTCCAACCAAACCCAGGAAACTTCATACCTCCGTCACACTCCTGGGTGGAACCCAAGAAAGTACCCCCTCAATTTTCACTGGATCCACTGAAAGTCCAGCCTCTGATATGACATGTCCTAGAAAGTTAACCTCTCAGATCTAGAACTAGAAATTCTAGAGCTTACCAAAAATCTGGTGCTCTCAAAGTGTGTTTAGTTCTACCTACAAATGATAGGCATGCGCCTCCTCGGAAGCTGAGTAGATCAGAATGTCATCAATGAAGACTACTACAAATTGATCAAGGTATGGCTAAAAGATCTTATCCATGAGTCCTATGAACATTTTTGGGGTGTTTGTCACACCAAAAGGCATAACAAAAACTCATAATTATCATACCAACATCTAAAAGTTGTCTTCTTCATATATTCATCTCGCACTCTGAGCTAGTGATCGCTTGATCTGAGTTCTATCTTTGAGAACCACTGTTCTCCCTTCAGCTGATCAAAGAGGTATTTAATCCTCGGATGTGGTTACTTGTTCTTCACGGTCACCTGGTTCAGGCCCTAATGTTTAACAAAAAGTCTCAAGATCCCATCCGCCTTCTTGGTGAACAAAATCAGGTCTGCCCGAGGAGAACACTAGGTCGAATGAATCACTCCCTATGTAAATCCTCAAGCTATACCCGCAGATCACGAAGCTTTGTGGAAGCCATCTGATATGCTGGAATAGATATCGGTGTCATCATAGGGTACAAGTCAATATAAAATTCCACCTCTCGGTGAGGAGGTAGACCCAGAACAACATCAGGGAAGACATCTACATACTGGTCTACCACAACAGGATAACTCAGACTCTCTACATCAACCGCTCCAAGGGTAAGGCTAGCCAACTGATTAATGATCAGTTGCACTCTCCTCTGGATAAGTGCATCCTATGATGCCAAGGTTCCCTTCTCATCAGTGAAGGTAAACCTAGTCTCATCAATGCGGACACACCCCAATTTTCACCAAATATCATCAATCTTAGTATGGATAGTATATAACCAGTCCATACCCAAGATGACATCGTAAGCCCTCGATGCCAATACTAGGAGATCCCAGCCAAAGCTCTCGCCTCCTAGGGTAATCTCACACTACCGGCACCAGTGCGTAATCATCTAATCTGCTCTTTTAAGAGTATATAGCCATAAGTATCGATCTAGTGGCTCTGTTGGAATCTTTGAGATCCGATCGAGGGTAGTGAAAATAAAATAATGACTGGAACCTATGTCTATAAGTACTATAGCTGAGGTGGAGCAGACACAGATCGTACCTCATATCATCTCTGGAGTTCCATGGTCATAGGCCTTAGCTTCTTGGAGTTGAGCTCGCCCATATCCTCCTGCTCCCTATGGTCTGGGTGTACCACCTAATAGTGGTGGCGGTAACATCTCGAATCATCACCCAATGCCAACTGTGTGGCCAACTCCTCTGCGACGTCCACCTGCTCTCTGCGAACCACCTCAGTCTAACCTATGTCTCTCCCAGGGAAGTCCCTCAATCGTCCTATGATCATCCGAACAAAGGTTTGGACAATCACAAGCCATGTGACCCTTCCCACCACAAGTGAAACACTCCCTGCTCCTCCCATGACTAGATCTGTCTCCAGTACCCTGCACAATTGATCCTGAGTCATGCAGTTGTCTAGCTATAGGTCTGGTCCTCTTGGACCTATGTGACATTTGTCTTATGCCAACTACAGAATATTCAACTAAGTGATTCCTGATGGTGGGTCTCGCTGCTGGTGACTTCTCAGCAAGAAACCACTCCACTTAGAGTGCTCGCTCTAACACCCCCGCCTATGTCGGGATACTAAGAGAAATCATTGAAGCCCTGATCTCCCAAATGAGTCCCTACTCGAAGGTCTGGGCCCTGAAGAATGTTTCATGCACCATATAAGTGGAGTAGAATGAGAGGTCAATGAACCTCGCTGAGTATTGAGCCACGTCTTGCTACCCTGCTACAGATGAAAAAGATCTTGTATACGCACTGCGTGAAGGGTCATTGAAACAAACTCTGCTTGAAACGGGCACTCAAAGTATACCCAGAAAAGTGTCACCTTATCGTGAACCTAAGGAATCAAGCTCCACCATCTACCTGTTTCTTCCTGTAGAAGGCAGGCGGCAAGGATCACCTTGAGATTAGCTGGTGTCCCTACCATTCAGAAGACTCTCACCATGGCCTCCTGCCAATCCTCATCTGCCTGTGGGTATGTCTCCCCCTGGACCCTCGGTGGCCTCTAGCGGTGGAATTCACGCAACACACTCAAGTGTAATTCACCCATTGCTGCTAGGGCTAGTGGCATAGGTGGCCCAACTGGTAATGGTACCAATGGTGCCCCTACTGGTGCCTCCGCTAGAAGAGGTCCCTGTACTAAGGCCTCATCTCTCGATGGGTTATCATCACGTACTCTAACCAGAACCCTATATGGATGTCTTCATAGAGGCATCCTAAAAATAAATAGGTGTGTCATGGTCAATAAGTTATACCTGGTGATCTAACTCAAAGAGATCACAAAGAACACTCTCGAAAACACACTTTCAATCAGTGTTTTCTTGCACTGGGTCCGAAATCAGTAGTCAGGGTCCTAGTGTATGGATACATCAGCCACTGCACCAACACTGGATTCCCTAAACTGATAACCACATGCACTACACTTAATAGTTTTTCCATTAAAAGAACAGAGTCTTGTGTTCTAAGGTAGAACTGACTCCAATGATACCAATTTGTCAGGACCAGTCCACCAGGGACCATGTCGTGAGTACCCTAAGCCCGCATTCCATAGGCTAGGGGCTGGTGACTAGCACCAAAAGGCGTATTCCCTAAAATCCGGAAGGAATTACCTTTATAACCTATAAACTCATGCAACCAAGCACACTGCAAGAAATGAACATGAGTAAAATAAATAGTGAACATTGGTAAACTGAATTGTAAAATGAGTGAGTACAGTAAGTAAAATGGGTTAGAATACAATCCCAACTAGAAATTACAAGAAAATGAAAGGTATAAGTAAAATGAAACAGCTCCTGTGAACACCTGCCAAGGATCCTACATGAAGGGTAGGTACAGTTATCGAACATCCATCTATACGGTATGCCTCATTTAATGTCCACCTCCGAGTTACCTTCAGTCCTGGTACTCTCATCCTCTTTCAGTGATGTTCGTCGTTTGCACCAAACACAAAAAGGTGCAGGCATAGCCCGTGCATGGGTGATGAAAACGATACTCATAAGGGACCCCGAGACCCTCAAGGTCTCACAAAATCCAAAAAGGATAAGCCACCCAACATGAAATCAACAGACAACTCTACTTTGTTATATGCCCAAACATATACCTATGTTATCAAGTATACCCATCTCATTCATGAGGAAACACAAGGTCCAACTCAGATCCCAAAGCTCAACTTTTCCACAAACGAAGGAATACCATGAAGGAAAGTACAACACAAGTACTCCACATAGAAGAATACCACCAAGGTATTGCCACGAAGGAATGTACCACATTGGTACACAACACAGATGAATTCCAAAAAGGTATCACCACGTAGGTAAGGACTCAGCTCACAGCAGGTATATCTTAGGTACAGTAGTAGAGTTGATTATATGTAACTACTAAATCATCTTACAATGTTAAGAGGCATACCCACAAAGGATCCTAAATCACAGACCCACACAGGATCTTAGTACATCATCAGACCCACACAACATCCAAGTACGGCCTCAAACCCACATAGGATCCTAGTACATCATCAAACCCAATCAGGATCCTAGTACAGAAGACCCACACAAGATCCTACAATATCCCCACATGGATTCCTAGAGTGTATCCATGTAGGATCCTCAAATACAGACCCACGAAGGATCCCTTTCTCATGTCACAGCCTGCTATAGGGTTCTCGCACTATGCTCTCTTGTCTTCGGGTGGGTCCACTCCTCCAGCCACTAGTCGATACTCCAAATGCCATGAAGTCCCACGAATAAGTATACCAATGGACCCCCACATCATAGAGGTCTCAACTCAATAAGCGGTGCGTCAGTCGGACGCTCATTCTATAAGTTATTAACATTTTAGTCCCAAGGGCCCAGATGGATTCTTCCTCGATCCAACCAGACCATACCCCAAATATTTCCAATTCCCACGTGGGGTATCCCAAAAGGACCGTCTCTCTCTATGGTTTTTGGTGCCACATATGGTTTATCAGACGGATGCTCGTACCTCAATATATAACCAAAAGTACGTATAGGGTCGAAATTGGTCCAGATCTGGTCTGACCCGGTCGGACCAACCTGTGCCGACCCGGCCTGGGCCGACCCAAACCGGTTCTGGTCGAACCTGCCCGCTGGGCCTGGCCCGTCCCACGATGGTCGGCCAGGCCTGGCCGCATGTGGGGGGGATTCGCGTACCTCCTTCCTTCTAACACCAAACGGTCGAAGTTGTTCAGTCTCTAGCCAACATGTGGTACCTGCCACAGTTCCCGCTTGGTTCTGCTCGGCAGGCAGGAATGGGCGGCCCCTTCTCCACCAGATGGCGCGTCGTGTGCTGCCCCTCTGTAGCCGGTCGAACGTCAGCCATCCTCCACCATCCGTCGTGGCCAGGCAGGCCGTAAACCCTTTCTCTGATGGGGGTTCATCATGCACCGCCCCTCCATGGTTGGACAAACATGGGCTACCCTCTTTCAACCACCACGATCTCTTTTTCTAGCGGTGGTTCAGTCACTTGCCACCCTGATTCTGTGCGACTAGCCCGGGAGGCAGCATCCACCTTTCTATGCTGCGAAGAGTACAACAACCATGATGAATAGTGGAGGGGTCAGGTCGTGTTCATTTGGTATGCACCATCCGCATTTGTTCGGTAGCTGGCTAATCAAGATGATTAATTCAACACAAAATGTGAAGGAAAAAACCGTAACTCAAAGGTTTGATGAAATTGATGGTGAGGGAAGGACCGACGTCGGTTTTTCATCGTTGAAGTTGTCCCGCATTGGAGGATGTCAGGAGGAAGAAGTCGAAGATGTTGGAGAACATCGACGATATTCATTGGATAAGAGTTCTTCATTGGAGAAGATGGTTCATTCTTCATTGGAGAAGATGGCGTGTTCTTAATTGGAGAAGGTGGTACATTCTTCGTTGGAGAAGATCTTCCACAAGTTCTTCATTGGAGATCTTCTCCTTTGCCAACCAAACCTCTCAATGAAAATGAGGTGAAAATATAAAATATAACTTGTTTGAACAAATGGAGTTGGCATAATTAATTGGCTCAATTAAATGATGACACATTTAATTAATTTAATTTGGCTCCAACAATTAAATTGGGAGTTGAAAGGCTTCCTCCCATTAAAGTGGGTTCGGGTGGTCCCCGCCTTTAATTTCAAAATGCGGGGTTTTAGTTCAAGTGGTCCCCGCCACTATAACATTCATATGGGAGTTTTAATAAAAATAAAATAAAATTTTATTTTTTTTTATTTTAAATTCCATGAAAAGAACAAAAACTATCTTTCACCCCTTACCTATTGTGGTCAATGTGAAGGTCACCTTATGCAAATATCAGCACTGCGAGTTCAACGGTGCCCTTAGATTTCAATTCTGAGCCCCAGTTCAAAAGTTAAAAAAATCTTCTTGCACATTTACTAAACACACCCAAAAAAATGTTCATAAATTCATTCTGGGCACACTAGGCCTCAGAACCAAGCGCCATCAATTTTCACAGACTAGAAAAATTTCCATATAATTTAAAACATTATATGGAATTTCCAGGTCTTTACACTCTATTACGTAGTTTTTTCCAAGCTTAAAGGAAACCCTTTAACTCATAGCCATTATCACCACCACTCTAATGAGAATTATTAAATAACAATTAATTACATTATGTGTAACCCTCCAATCACGTGGTAAAATCACGATCTGCCTTTAATTTTGTTCAATATTTCATATCATATAACTCTAGGATCTTTCCTTTTATCACACAGAGTTTCCTTCTTCTTCTTAGCTAGTCACTTTTTCTTTCCTTGGGGAATTTGGGGTCCCTCTTTCAGAGGATAATAGTGCTCCTATTTTGGATCCTTTTCTACTCAATCATGGAGTACATGGATTTCCTCCCCTATAAGTTGCATGTTGCCAGTTCTTGGTGATAGGAGAAAACTTCATTCGTTGATCATCCACGTAAGGTTTTCCTTCATCTCTATTTACTATGTATCATGTGGGGTGGGTATGATAATGTTCTTATAGGGACGGATGAAACCAAACCTTAATGATGATAATAAATGGTTTTTAAATAATTATGGGGTGTGTTTGATGATGTTTATGTATAGTTTTACCTTTGCTTATATGCTTTGAATTGTACGGGAATATGTCCACTAAAAATCATGGTTGTCGGTGGTTATTTCATTCACAATAATGAACCTATACTTTCTGGATAATCCTATGATTGAGTGACTATAACCTTGAAACTAGTTAATCATGTAACATCAGTTGATTAAATGGATTCCCAATGAATAAAAATCCATGTGTGATCACCCCGGTTAACCAAACAGAAAAGAAAGAACAAAACGAATGGGGTGTTTAAAATCTGTAGACTTCCTTACTCTATTTTGGTGATATATATGGTTTTCTGCATGATTCATGTGAGGTGAAATGGATAAGGATGGGATATTTTATTTGGAAATTGTTGTTTTGTGGATTTTGGGCCATGTAGGGCTGTATGTTGGGCCTTGGTTTGGTTCCAGTACTTAGAGGGACCTCATGGATCCCTTTTGTTGTTGTGACATTAAAAAAGAACCAGGTGTGATTTCTCATATTGCTACTTCATTGTTTTTCCTTCCTTATCTTGTGACTATGCCTTTTAGATGCCCAGTAGTTAAGAATTATTTAAATGGAATCACTTGAATATGATAATAAGAATGGGTTCAATGGGGAATAGTTTTCCATGAATGAGTGGTGCGCTGGTGGTGGTCATTGTGCTTTTGTATCAATGAATAGTAACAAGGGTGTTTGTGTATGAGTTGTTTTTGGAACCCCTAGGTTGGGATGTTTTCTTGTTTAGCTATATGTATAAATTTAGTTATTATGTTTCTTAGTCGCACCCCACCCATGTTGAGTACTTCGTGTCGAACACCCCCATTTCATGGGGGACGGTGTTTTTCCCGGCATCAGATTGGGTGGCAGGTTATTATCTCCATTTTTTTTCCTCTCTCAAGTAGCCTAAGGCTCTTTGGGTAGGATGTGATTTTATGAGGTCCATTTTATCCCAAGACCCTTCAAAAAGGGTATTTTGTGGTGCTTGAACCAGGTGTGTGCAGGCAGGTTTGTTTCCCAAGGGTCTTTGGGATGAGGCCCAGGTGTCTTCAGGTGTGGAGGTAGTTGTTATGGACTAGGTGTATGCGGGTGTGGTTATGTATGGTTGTGGTGACTCAGGTGTCTACAGGAAGGATGTGTGGTTTTGGTGGCCTGGGTGTCTGTGTGCAGGATACGTAGTTGTTGTGGCCCCTAAGGTTGTTGTTGGGGTGGTAGTGGGACTGTAGTGAAAATGGCGGGGGAGGTTTGATGTGTCAGATGTCTCTAATAACTATTGGGAAAGTAGTGCGGGGTACCCAAATATCGATGTGATATTACTATTACATTATCTTACTTGCGTTATTCGGAGAGTGTGTCATTGTAAGGCTATGTGGTTAGTTTCCTTACTAGGTGTTTTAGCTTCCTATTTTCTCTCACTGGGAATTAAAATTCCTCCCCACTTGTGCACTACCGATTGGGTTGTCCCTACTGAGTATACTTGTATACTCACCCTACATATATAAAACTAGTTTCCAGTTTCTTAAAGGACATCAAGGACCGTGTGGTGATGAACTAGATCATTGGGAGAGTTATTGTTTCCATTTTTCTTTTCTTTTGGAACTTTTCCTTTGGAAGTTTCTTTTAGTTTGTATGGTTTTACCTTTAGAACAGGCATATGTTAATTGATTTTTGGATTTACATTTACTTATAGTTTTTGGAGTTGTGTGGGATTTAACATCTTATCTCTTGATCGTTTTCTATAAAAAGGATAATTCCTTCTATATGGCATGTTATTTTATACCCTTGGTGCTATTTTTTATTATAGGTTCTATTGAAGGTGGGACTCGAGAGGTCATTATCTCTCCTTCAACTTGAGGAAGTAAGGTTCTAGCAATCTGATGTCCCTTCCTTCATCTAAGGGAAGGCAGCTCGTAAAATAATGGTATCAGATAGAGGTTAAGGGATAGGATGGAGTTCAGAGTTAGGAATAGTGAGGATTTCATGGTATGGTAGAGAAACAATTTTTGGAAATCTCGGTGCATCAAATAGGCCAGCGAAGACTAGCCAGGACACTGGATTTATGGCCCCCCGTGATCTGATGTAAGGACTATGGACCTACCGAATGACCAGATGATGCTAGATTGATTATAGGGTAGATACTCGAGGAAAGGTACATGCCTCATAATGAATTTTCTTCGTGTTTTTTGTGGGTGTTTGGGTAGTATAAAATTAAAAACATGTTTAAGAAAAAATTAAAAGAGATATTCGACACTACTTGGGCTTAGGAATTTACTTGATTACCTTGCTGCTATGGTACCCGGATGATGACCACGAGTCGGGAGGGAAATCAGGGCCAAGGAGGCTGATTTGGCTGATCAGTGAGAGGGATGATTTAGAGGAGATTCACAACCATTGGAAGAAGATTTTTCGTGCCTTTTAGTGATAGACCCTCAGGAAGTACGAGGGTAGCATCTCAGATATGGAGACACAAAGTTGGCTCGAGGAGCTCGTGATAGATTTCAGCTGGATCCAAGCTCCGACAGAGTACTGGGCTCCTCTATATATAAGGAAAATACGAGGAGTGGTGCATTAGTGGAGGAAGATTTATCTCAAGGGGAAGAGGGAGGCTGAGGTTTTAAGAACTAACTTTGAGAGGGAGTTCCGGGAAGAATTTCTCTCTTCCATGATTAAGGCTGAGAAGAGGCTAGAGCTACTCTCCCATCAGTACGGGAGTAGGTTAGTGAGGGATTTGGGGATCATGTTCAAGGATCTCCTTCATTTTTCTCCCAAACTATTTCCTGGTGAGGAGTCTCGGGCTGGAAATTTAGAGGAGGCACTCTGGCCTTCTCTTCAGTATGTTGTTACTTCTTTTACTGTACCGATGTATTTATAGGTTCAGAAGAAGACTGAAGTGGTGGAGAGGATGCACACACTGGGAGATTTACCACGAGAGGGGAGCCGGTTAGGCTCATCATAGGGGAAGGATGCCAGCAGCAGGCCTCCAGCATCAGGGCCTTCCAGGTTTCGGCAAGTGGGGAGTAAGCCCTAGCAGATCCAAATTCGATCTTCTGGTCCTCACCCTTTCTTTGCGGGCCCAGGATGAGATGCTTCATCTGGGGAAGTTTTGGGCACCTTTAAAATTAGTTCCCGAACAGAGTGTTGTACAATGGGGGAGGGCAGGTTCAGTACCCACTTCAGCAGCAGTAGTTTCCAGCCAGGCCCTTTTAGTAGCTCCAGTAGGGATAGAGAGATCCCACTCCTACAAGAGCAGATGTTGTAGGAGGAGTCTGACCTTACGAATCTCCTCAGGGACCTTTATCGGGGCAAGGCTGTGGAGGTGGCCGAATGTTGAGGGGTAAAGGATCTGGGTGTGGGAAGTTTCATGCCACAGAGGCACCATTTTGAGCAAGTCCAAAAGACATTTGGGGTACAATTAGCTTGTCTAGAACACTTGCATGATCCTTGTTTGATTCAAAAGCATTTCACTCCTTTTTGCACCCATTCTAGCACATGATTTGGTTATAGACTTAGAGGGACTTCTTGTGCCTATTGTTTTGAGTACGCTAATCGAAGGTCAGACTTTCTTATCTTATGTATGATGGGGATGCAGACTGATGTTGGGACACATTAGTCCAGTGAGAACTTTTTTTTTATAGATGCCACCGTATGATGTCATTCTAGGAATCAACTTGCTATTATTTGGGTGTTTCATTATCTACTACTTCCTAATATGGTTTATGTTTTCAGATCTGTGTGAACAATGTGTGACTTTCATCGGCAAGTGGGGTTTCCAAGAGGGTAGTCCACAAGTGGTGCCCCTTCTTTCGTTGTTATCTGAGATGTTAGTGGAGTCAGTAGATATGGAGATGGTGGAATTCTTGGGGATCTTCAATGAGTTCCTGGTTGTCTTCCATAGAGAGGTGGTGAATCTACCCCCTCGACGTGATGTTGAGTTAAGGATAGACTTGTAACCCGGTGCCCATACGATTTCGATGGCTCCCTATCAGATGACACCTTTTGAGTTGTGGGAGTTGAGGATTCAGATTGACTCTCTAATGAATTTTTTCTAACCAAGTGCATCAGCATGGGGTGCTCCGGCCTTGTTGGGAAGGAATTCTAATGGTGGTTGTAGGATATGTATGAAATACCAGAGGCTGAACCAGGTGACAGTAATGTACCGTTACCCCCTCTCATGGATCGATGGCCATTTTGATCAGTTGAAGGGGGTAGGATGGTTCTCCAAGATTTAACTATAGTTATGATATCACTAGTTGAGGGTGAAGGAGGGTGACATCTCGAATAATGGTTTCAAGTGAAGATATCGGCACTCTGAGTTTGTGGTTATACTGTTTGGAGTTATGAATGTACCATCAGTGTTCATGGGGCACTTGAACTCCATATTTCGGGAATATATGGACTGGTTCATAGTAATATTTATTGACGACATCCTGATATACTCAAGATCACTGGAGTGTCATACTGAGCATCTGAGGACGGTTTTAGAGGTCCTCTGATAGCACCATATCTAGGAAAGTTGTCAAAGTGCAAGTTATGGACATGAGAGGTGCACTTCCTTGGACACATGGTGTCCGAGCAAGGGATACGAGTAGACCCATAAAAGTCCAAATTAGTTGTTTCTTGGGAAGCATCCAAGAACGTGGAAGAGGTTTATAGTTTCCTGGGTCTAGCAGGTTACTACTAGAGATTTGTGCCCAACTTCTCCCAAGTTGCATCACCTTTGACAACCTTGACAAAGAAACAATAGGCTTTTGAATGGTGTGAGAAGTGCCAGGAATCCTTCTGTTATCTGAAGTGGATGTTGGTTAGTTCCCCAGCGCTGAGGTTTCTAGAAGAAGGGGTGATGTTTAATGAGTTATATAATTCTTTAGTCAAAGGCTTAGGGTGTGTAATAATACAACAGCAGGGGTGATATCTTATAGGTCTAGGTCATTACGTCCACATGAGCGTAACTATTCCACCCATGATTTGGAGCATGTAGTGGTCAGGTTACCACTAAAGTTATGGTGGCATTACCTCATTGGGGAATGCTTCGTGGTCTTTATGGATCACAAGGTCTGGAGGTATTTCTTCTACCAACGGGACCTGTACTTATTGTAGTGTAGGTTTATGATCCATGACTAAGGCTTTGACAATTCCAACACCTCAAGAAAGGGGAATATGGTGACTGATGCCTTGAGCAGGAAGTCACAGAATGATGTGGTTCAAGAATCGGCATATGCTTGGAAGGAAATGGAAGTGTTGGATTCCCTAAACCTGGACACAATAGTGGAGGATGGAAGAGGCTATCCGTTCCAGATGACAGTTCAGTCCTCTCTATTGTAGTATTTGGAGGAGTCTTAGTGGGGGAACTTAAAGGATGAACTGATATGCGATTGTGTTAGCCATGGGAATGCTCCAAAAGGATGGTCAGAATACAGACAGAATCAGATTCTATTTCATGGAATGTTTTTTGTCCTAGTAGAAATGTGATAGAGAGTTCTTTCTGAGTTCCAAAACTCACCGCTGGCAGTACACATAAGAGTTTTCAAGATGCACGGGGGCTTGAGGGGTCAGTTTTGGTAGCTCGGGGTGAAGCGGGTAGTGGAAAAGGTTGTGACGAACTACCTCGTATGTTAATAGGTGAAAGCTGCAAACCGCACCATAGGAGGTCTGTTGCATCCCTTACATGTACACAAGTGGAAGTGGGAAGACATATCGATGGATTTCATCACGAGAATACCCAGGGTTGAAGGAGTCTGTGATGCTAACTGGGTAGTGGTGGACCGACTGACAAAATCATCTCACTTCCTATCAATTAAGGAGTAAATAGAGGTGGATGCCTTAGAACAGAGGTATGTGGATGAGCTGGTGTTGTTTCAGGGAGTTTCAAGGTCCATAGTCTTAGATTAGGATACATGATTTACCTAAAGTGTCTGAAAAGTATTGCAACATGCTTTTGGAACCCAGCTATGCCTCAACACTACTTTCCACCCCTAGACAGATGGGCAGATAGAGTGGACCATCTAGACATTGGAGGATATGATACAAGAATTTGTTTTGGACATTGGGTGATTGTGGGTGTGACACATGCCTCTAGTAGAGTTTTCCTACAATAATAAATATCACTCTACCATTGGAAAGGCTCCATTTGAATCCTTGTACAAGAGAATGTGTCGCTCACCTGTGTGATGGACAGAGGATGGGGAATCAGGTGTCCTCTGCTTGGAGGGAGTGCAGATCATGACAGAGATGGTTCAGCTTATATGGGAGAGGATAAAGGTGGCTTAGGATCGAAATAAGTTGTATGACGATCATAGGAGAAGACCCTTGGAGTTCGAGTTTGGAGACCATGTGTTTTAGAAGGTCTCCCATCGACATGGGAAATGGAGGTTTGGTAGGGGATGTAAGCTTTCTCCCAGGTTCATCGGACCCTTTGAGGTGTTGCGGAATGTCGGTGAAGTGGATTTCAGCTAGCCCTACCACCACCGCTACTGAGGGTGCATGACGTCTTCTATGTGTCTCAGCTCCTCTGGTATCTATATGATGATTCACACGTCCTTGACTGGGGGAAGCTGGATATCGAGGGCGACATGACCTTCATAGAGTGACCAGTGAGGATCATGGGTCGTGACAAGAAGGTTCATAGTGGACAAACCATTCCCTTGGTTCTTGTGTTATGGGGGCATGGTGGCATCAAGGAGAGTACCTAGGAATGGGAGGAAAAAATTCATGCCTAGTACCCCGAGTTGTTTTGAGTTTTGTTCTATTTTTTTTACTGGTTTGTGATGTAGTTCTTGACCTTGTTGAGATGGGTGGTTTCCCTTGTTATCAAAATGTGTGTGAAGAGTCCTAACTATGGGGAAGGGAGGAATTAATCCCTAATAGAGATTCATTAAGGTGGATTCGGTTAAACCCATGCGGGCGAGTCAGTGCCGCCCAAAGAGGATAGTACCTTGACATTGAGGAAGGGACTCCTTAATCAATATGAATGGATGGTATAACCTTTATGTGTTTGTTTGATTTCTTAAGGGAAGGGAGAGGTAGTGCCTCTACATTTGATCAGAATTAGGGAGAGGTGTTCCAATTTTTTAGGAGGTTTACACCTATGAGGTATCTTACAAGGTGGTCGTTTGGACCCCTCTATTTTCTTTGGTTTACTATTGGACTCTCGAGGACAAGAATAGTTTGATAAGTATCTAATGTAATGGTACAGATAGTGAATCATTAATGAGATTTCCAAAAACTCAGTTTCACCAAATGATTCCACCAAAACGGTGGCACCATTCACAGAAGAACCGTGACGATGGCACTGTAGCGGTTGCACTTTCATGGTCACACACCAAATCGATGGATCCTCTTGCTATGTTCCACTGAACGGGTGGAACCATAATGGTTCCACCATAGGGGTCATACCATCACTTTTGAACACTGAAATGGTGGCACTGCTTAGGGTGTTCCACCGAACCAGTGGCCCTATTACAGTGTCTCACCAAACGGTGTACCACCCATTGTTTTTTTTCAGTTTCTGACTTTTTCCAGATCTTCCCCCTTAACATATCTTTTTACGTAAAAGTGTTTTAATAACCCTTTAAATGTAATTTACAGCCCATAAATGATATCTAAAATTCCCCAAAATCCAGGTGAACCTTGACATATCAAAATATGTGTCTTTTTCCAAGTGTCACACCTTTTCTTTTGTTCCCTACTCCGCCCCTGTTATGTGGTTTTGTTCCACATTTAAAGGAAACCCTTTAACTCACAGCCATTATTTCCATCTCTTTGATGAGAATTATTAAATAACAATTAATTACATCGTTCGTAACCATCCAATTTCAGGGTGAAACCATGATCTTCCTTTAAATTCGTTCAAGATTTCACATACCGTAACTCTAGGATCACACCTTTTAACTCATTGAGTTTCCTTCTTAAATTTGGATGGTCTCTTTTCCTTTCCTTGGTTCATTTGGAGTCCATCTTCCTGAGGCTTGTTGTGTACCAAGGCTGGAGCCTTTCTTACTCACTCTTAGAGTCCTTGGAGTTCCTCCCCTGCAAGTCATGTGTCCCCAAATCTTGGTGAAAGGATAAAACTTCCATCATCGATCATCCAAGTTGGGTTTTCCTTCATCTCCTTTTACTATGTATCATGTTGGGTGGGTATGATAATGTTCCTACATTGATGTATGAAACCAAACCTTAATGAGGATAATATATGATTTTAAAATAATAAAGGGGTGTGTTTAATGATGAAGCTATACTCTTTTACCTTTTCTTTTATGTTGTGAATTGTACGGTCTTATGTCCACTGAAAATCATGGCTATTGGTGGTTCTTTCATGCACACTAATAAACTTTTGTTTCCTAGATAATCTTGTGATTGAGTGGATCTAACCTGGAAACTAGCTAATCACGTAAGATCGTTTGATTAAATGGAATTACAATGAACAATAATCTTTGTGTGATCATCCTGGTAAACCAAACAGAAATGAGGATCTTAATGAATAGTGTGTTTAAAATCTGAAAATTCCTTTGCTCTGTTCTTGTGATTTGTATGGTTATTCTGCCTAATGATTGTGAGGTGACATGGATGGGGATGGTATCCCCTATTGTAAAATATTTTTTTTGTGGATTCAGGACCCTGTGGGGCCATATGATGGGGATTAGTTTGGTTACAGTACTTCTAAAGATCTCACGGATCCCTTTTGTTGTTGTGAATTTACAAGAGAACTTGTTGTGAATGCTTAGATTGATGATCAGTTGTTTTCCCTTCCTTGGATTATGGCTATACATGTTAGTTAACAAAAAGTGAAGAATTATTTAAATAGATTCAACGTGAATATGTTAACAAGAATGGGTTCAATGGGGAATTGTTTTCTAAGAATGATTAGTTCCATGGTTGTGGTCGTTGTGCATTTGTATGAATGAATAATAACGAGGGTGTTTGTGTATGGGATGGTTTTGGAACCCCTTAATTGAGATGAGTTCTTATTTACCTATATGTATAAATTTAGTTCTTATGTATCTGTTTAGCACCACACCCAATTTTATCACTTCGTGTCGAATACTCCCATTCCATGGGGGGTGGTGTTTTCCCAACATCTGATTGGGTGACTAGTTATTAGCTCCATTCATCTCCCTCTCCCTATTAGCCTAAGATTCTTTGGGTAGAATGTGACAGCCTGAGGACCAGTTTATCCCAAGACACTTCGGGTAGGTTATGCTGTGGTGGTTGGACAAGGTGTGTTTGGGAAGTCTTATTTCCCAAGTGTCTTCGAGATGAGGCCCAGGTGTTTTCGGGTGTGGCGGTAGTTGTGATGGCTCCGGTGTCTGTGGTCGTAGTTACGTATTGTTGTGGTGGTCTAGATTTGTGTGGTTGTGATGTGTGTTTGTAGTGTCCCAGGTGAATGCGGGCAGGATACGTGGTTATGGTGGCCCATAATGTTATTGTTGGGGAGGTAGTGGGACTGTTGTGAAAATGGAGGGGGAGGTCTGACATGTAATTGTCACTAATAACTAGTGGTAAAGCAGTGTGGGTACCCAAATATCAATGTACTATTACAATTACCTTACCTGACTTGTGTTATTTTGTAATTTTTCCTTTGTGAGTTTGGGTGTTTAGTTTTCTTTATATGTGTTTTGGTTACCTCTACTTTCTCACTAGGCATTATGATTCCTCCCCACTTGAGCACGAGATCTTTCAATTCTCCCTACTGAGTATACATGTATACTCACCCTACATATATAAAACTGCTTTCAGGTTTCCAAGAGGACATCAGGAATGGTGTGGGTTCGTACTAACTCAGATGTTGGGACAGTTATTGATTCTGTTTTCTTTTCATTTCTAACTTTTCCTTCATATTTTTCTTGTACTTTGTATGGGTTTACCTTTGGAACATACATATGGGAATAGATTTTTGGCTTTTCTTTTACTTTTATTTTTTTGAGTTGTTTGGGATTTACCATCTTACCTCACAATATTTTTCTATAAAAAGGGTAATTCCTTCCATATTATATTTGATTATATACCCTTGGTTCTAGTCGTCACTCTGGGGACTATTGAAGGTAGGACTCGGGGGGGTCATTATCTCTCCGTCAACTTGAGGAAGGAAGGATCTGGAAATCTGTTGTCCCTTCCCTCATATAGGTGAAGGCGGGTCGTGACAAAAATCCTTTGGTGAATTTCATTATCCTTTTTAGTTTCAAGATATACTAAGATTCCATCAACAAAAAATCAATAAACATGTCTAAAGAGTCATAAAAACTATTTATAATATCCATAAATATAGTTGCTGTATTAGAAAACCCAATGGGAATAACTACAAACTCATAATTCCCCTATGTAGTTTAAAATATAGTCTCCATAATATCTTCCTCCATCACTTTCGTCTAATGTTACCCAACCTCAAATCAATATTTGAAAAGTATTTCACTCTTTGGAGCTGATAAAAAAATCATTGATATGGAGTAAACGGTACTTATTCATAATAGTGATGTTATTTTGGGCTTGAAAATCAATGAAAAGTTCCATTTAACAATATTTATTTTCCAAAAAAACTAGAGAACTCCAAGGTGAAGTGCTTAGTCAAATAGAACCATTATGTAGAAACTCCAACAACAACATTTTATATTATAAAATTTCAACATGATCTATTTGATAAAGGGGTTTTGAAATAGGCTTAGAATCAATCGTTAAGTTAACAGTTAACTCAACCAATCAATTATGAATAACACTAAAAAATCATCATAAAATAAATCGAATAATTCATCTAATAATAAGTCATTACTAATCTGAAAAGATTCATTCTTTCCAATATTATGATCTTGGTAACTTTCACAACCATCTATAAAATATTTCTCAGCTAATTGGTAAATTGAGAAAGGTATTAAATCATTGAATAAAACATTCTTAGCCTTGAAATCTATCATAGCATCATATAATGAAAGACAATCCATACCTGGAATGATATCAATCTCCACTGTGGATATTTCAATAAGATTTTAAGTAAATCCCATTCCAATAATAACAACATGAATATTATAATAAATCCTCGATGATTTAAAATATCTTTCTGTATTTTTTACCAAAAGATATATCCTCTTTTCAAGTGGAGAAATTACAATTTTACATAAATATATAACGTAAATGAAGGAATGAGAAGACCCTTAGTCAAATAGGGCATTTGAATAATTTCAATAAACAATTAACATATGAATCAACACTTTTTTTACAACCCAACTTCTACTATAGTAGTAGAAAATGTCTTTCCATCCATTTCTATTTCCAGTCCTGGTGATTTCCACCAAATACAATAAACTTTGAACATAAATTAGAATAATTACCCAGCTCATTACAAATAATACATCTCATCATTGGATAGCTATTAGTTACTTCTTTCATTGACTGTTTAGGATTCTTTTCCTTGAAATGACAGGCTATATGACCAAACATTACACATAGGTGACAATTATCTAATTTTATAAGTCATTCTCTAGGGTTCTTTTTACCACACTTATGACAACATGGGAACTTGATTTTCTTAGCTCCATGTAATTTTAATGGATTATTCCCCATAAATTTCCTTCCTGAAAACTTCTTCATAAATATTGTTTTAAAACAGAGTAAAATTTATTAATTTTAATATTATTATTTTGAAAAAAATTGGGTACATACATTACTATTTTGATAAAATAGAATTCATTAAAATGTATAGAGTCCTCAACTTTTTTCTTCAATTTCAATAATAGTTTCTCTATATTTTTTTGAATAAATATAAAATACTTTTTTTGTAAAAAACATCCTCAAATGATTCCCATTACCTAGAATCATGATCATCATTATCTCTAATATTCTTAATAATAGATCATTGTCAATCATCTTCTCCTTCAAAAGATAAATGTAAAGGGTTACCTTTTGACAATATTAATATCCCATGACTTGAAATATATTATCCAGTGGATTGATCTACCCTTCATCAACCATTATATGATATATCTAGATACTCTCTAGCTTGGGCCACCATTAATACCCAATGTTAACTAATCCATCACTACAACAAAATCCTTCGTTCCAATTACAATAGTTTTAGGATGTTTATTTGGAAGGATATTTTCCACTTGGTTCCTTCATACTAAAACTTCCATGTTTTCTATAAAACTATATAAAACATTATTTTCAGTCCAACTATAAGGAATTATCGTTAAATTTAAATACCCCAATATTATTTTAATATTTTTTGAAAAAAATAAAATAAATTAATTTTTCTAACATATTGAGTTACATGAAACAGTCAGTATTAAATAGCTATAATATATTATTGAAAACTATTATTTAATAAGACTGTTACCTCCTACCCATTAGAATAGTGGTTATGAATATAGATAAATAAATTATAATAATATGGAGATAGATATTTAAAATTAATTCTTTTCTTCTCAATTAATTTTAAAAGAAGATAAAGGCTAATTGTACATAATGAAAATATATTTCTCAAATACTATTTTTCTATGGAAAAAGAACATTTATATTAATAAATTAAACTAATCACTATTTTTGAATTATTTGAATGAAATTTATATATTTAAAATTCAATATAATGTTTTATCATCCATACATAATATTTCTAGGCATTGAATGGGAATAAATCCAGTGTTATGTTGGGAAACATTATTTTTCTCAAAATGGTTTCATCGCATTCTGCACACTTATATTAAAATTAATTTTGTTTACTTTCTTAAAATTTATTTGAAAAAATTAAATTAAATTTTGAAATAATAATATCAATAAATTCTTAAAGATGATTTTTTAGAATTTTCTAAAAATAATAATTGTTTGATTAATATTATATTTATTTAAAAGATTCATTTCTTTTAAAGAATTTAAAATTTTAAACTTTATTAATTTGTTTTAATGTTAAATTAGTTCAATTAGAAATATATTAATGAAATATAGTTCATTATATAAAAATTTATTTTTAATTTTGATAAACAAACATTTCATAAATAAGAAAATGTTTCATTAGAAAACAATATTTTCATCTCACTTATGGGATTAATTGAAAATTAATTCCTAAAATTCTATGAGTTTAATATGATAAAATTAATTCCTTATTATTAATAATCCTAATTAATATTTTCTTATATGTACAACTTAATTTTTTACCTTTATTAGTTGTGAAAATAGTAAAAATTAAATACAGTGATTAAGGTTAAATGGGTTTATTGGGGTTTTAAATAGAAAATAGAAGGGAATGATATCTAATAAAACTATCATAAATCCAATTATACATTCATATTTAGGACTTATAATATCTCAAGTTAGAATATATGGTCTTTTTATTGATTTTTAACTAATAATTACTTTCTCATTTCTAAGTCATTTGAGAAATTTCTATGTAGTTTCCATGTGGGTTCCTTTCCCCGCTTCAAAAAGGACCTCTCCACACTCAAATATGCTTTTGATTTATCCAAGACATTAAAAACCCATTTTTTCACATCCCGTACCACTTCCTAGAAGACTAATTTTTGGTTATGAATTCATTCTAATAAATACTTAGGTATAAACAAAAAGAGGCTCTCTGAATAAGAGGTTTGGAACTCAACCATGCATTATTATTTTATTTATTGTTACACCTCCAAAAATTACAATTAAACCATGCTCTAATAATAACCATTTTATCTTCAATATACCTGGATGTTTTTATATTAAGTTAATTTCCTATATCAATATACTTTTCTCTCAAATGGGAAATGAAATCATTCATTGTGTATACAAAGGACTATCGCCTCATGAACCGATAAAATTTGGTTCCCATTACTGTGTCACATGGTTTAGTGTACAATTTGTTCAATTTATTTTTTATATATTTTTAAAATAATGATACATCAATAAATATAATATCATATATACCTTTTTATTTTCCATTCGGTGTGGGATACACTAATGTCGCTCGTGTGTACACTGGATTATCACCTCACGAAGCCATGTGATTCGTTCTCACTAATTCATTACATTTAAGGTAATAAGGATTAATTTTTTGAATATATGTAATTTATATGAAATCATAATTATTCTATACAATTTAATTATTGTTTATATTTCTTTCATTCTTTCTGTTGAAAATTAAAAATAGTGTTCATGCTTACATATAACTTACCATCTCAATGAACAATGTTTTCATTTTTAAATCTAAAACATTTATATATGAATATAAATATGTGTATAATGAATATATATTATATTTATAAAATTAATAAAATTATGGTGATTATGTAATTCTGATCAATGTATATGGACATAATCTACCGAACTAAAACTCTTATGAATAATGAAACAGTTAATATATAGAAATAATGATTTTTTAATATGGAATTGTTAATAAAATTGTGTTGAAACATTATAATGGGATCATATAAGATATTATTATATTTATATGACTTTTTTATAGTATTATAATAAATTTAAATTTATTTCACATGAGTATAGAGTGATTTTTATGCAAGAAAACTCAAGGAAAGAGATTTCTAGTCTAACTTTGATTTATTAGAGACATATGTCATATTCACCACTAGTTCATTTCTATGATATATATAATACCCATTTAAAATTTCATATCTTGAATAAAATTATTTTAATGATATTTAATAGTTAATTTTATTTTATAATTTCAATGGTCTTCTAATTCAAAATTTACCAAAGTAGTCGGTGATTTTTATCCCACTTTTTTTATGTGTGAGATACAATCCATATTCACAACTTGTTACTTTTGTGTGGTATATATAATTCCCATTAATGTATTTTATAGTACTTATCATTAAAATTATAGTGATTTACATATCCATTTTAATATCTCATATCTATGGAGTTTACGATTCAAAATATATGAATGCGTTGATGGATATACATGAAAATATCTATAATTTATAATGATTATCCAAAATAAAGTTTCTGATAATTAAATTTTATAATATACCTCTTAATAATTCATGTGGATATTATTTTACACATTATATGTCTTAATGACACATTTTTTACACTAATTTGTTCCTCTTTATGTACTCAACAAACCAAAAGATTGATTTTAAAAAAAATGACCTTATTTCTCTCTTAAGTCAAAAAACTATTTTATTTTTTATAACCAATGACTAAAAATGTTTTCAAGAGATTGTTTCATATTATTTGATTAATTTTTGAATAAATTTTTACTCAATATTTAAATTAAAAAAATGTTTGAAAATTAATCTTCTTATCATTTTCTAAATAGGGTGTGTCTGAATTTGCACATGAGCCTTGGCCTAGTTGGCAAGGACTCTGTAAGTGCATCCAAAAGACCAGGGATCAAAACCAGGAAGAGGCAAGATTTCCGGGTTACTGTAGCAGGTACTGTAGCAGTTACTGTAGCAGTTACTGTAGTAGCCGGGAATATGCCCCCGTTTGGGCCTTCGGGCCACCGATTTGGCCCCTGAGTCCTGAAAGGCCTTCGGGCCACCCAGACCTTCGGGTCAGTAAGGCCTTTGGGCCACCTCAAGGCCTTCGGGCCACATGAATGCAGTCCCTAGACACACTACAAGAAAGGAGCAGCCCCAGATGAGGATTCAGAGCAGGTGCACTCACCAGAGCAGAGCCAAATGGATTGTCAGAAAGAGAGGGTATGGCTATGCCATCGGGACTTGCCTGTGCTTGCACGAGGATGCCTAGCCAGACGGTCATAAAAAGTTGGGGAGCTACTATCAAGATGCAGATGCTTGGTAGGGGCAGTTCCTTGTAGATAGTCTGGTTGAAATCTCTGAAGACCTTCGGGTCATGTAATCTCCTTAGCCTACGGGCCTTGTAATTCCTCTAACGCCTACGGCCCATGTAATGCTTTCGCCTTCGTGCCTTGTAAGGGTTCCACCTCACCCCTTGAAAGTTGTATTATCAAAAATTAATAAAAAATGAAGGCCTTCGGGCCATTGGAGGAGGTGTGTCTGAATTTTTACTAAAAATGTGAAAGGAATCATTAATTTCAAAAATGTAATTCATGCATGGAATTTTATATCATTATGAATGATCATTTATTTAATGATTCCATTATATGTTTCAAACAATGTTTAAAAATAAAAGGATATTGAAAATGTTTTTCCATGTTCTAGTTCTAAAAAGTAATTGTCCAAATTGAAGTAAAATCTTCCTTAAGAAATGTTTTAATGGGCTTTATATCTTTCTTTATTGGTTTCCAAGGTAATTTTCAAAGAAAATTGTTTTTCAAATGACTTGTGATTTTTTAGTTTTAAATGTTATTTTAAAAGATTAAAAGATATTAAATTATCTTTAAATCTTTCTTTAGATGATTCCATGGTTATTTACAAATAAAAGATTTTTGATTTTTTTGTGAATTTTTTATTTTAAAAAGTAATTTTCAAATTTTAGAGGTTATTTTTCTCAAGAAAAGTTTTAAATTAACTTTAATTATTACTTTATATTTTTCTAAAATTATTTTTGATGAAAAGGATTTCAAATTTTTTTTACTTTTTAGAAATTGTTTTTCAAAGGGAAAAGGTTATTTTTCTCCCGAAACATTCCTATTTACCTTCAAAATAATTTTCTATCTAAGATGAAATACAGTGATATTAGTTATACTTTATTAGGTATATGATCCAATGATACCATTCATATTATTTATATAAATGGATTGTGTTTATGATGATTAGATGTATATAAATCATTATTCTCTTCCATGAGTTATACCATGATAAAATGATTTTGATTCCATCTTCATTTTCTATGTGTTATGTTGTGATAAAATAATAAAATTCTTATGAAACTTGGTTTTTTTATAAGGGTAATTTTATGATGAAATGATAAAAAATTTATCAAACCCTTTTATTTTCAATGGGTTATTCTATGAGGAAATTTTTATTAAAGAACTATTCTTTTCCATGGGTTATTCTTTGTTGAAATATTTATGAATCCCATTTCACTTCATTAGTTCTAATATAATGAATGATTTATGATCTCGTGTCACATATATATATGATTTTCATTAGGTGAATATATTAAATATATCCCCCTCCAATAAATTGGGTAGATATTAAAATCTCATGAGATAAACTGTAATGGAATGGGGAGTGAACCTAGTTTAAAAAAGATCTTTGTCCATTAGCAAAGTATTGGATGTGATCCATGACTACTGTGATGGTTTTGGGAGTGAACCCAATCCACTATTATATCTATGGAAATTATAATTTACGACTAAAGAAATGATTTTATATTCTTATATTTTTCACAATTCCATGTATTATTCATTTTTCATGCTCTCATGAATCATGTTCATTGATTACTTTTTGATTCATGTCTTATAAACATCTAGGATTTATTCTGTGATTCAACATTATGATCTATAAAATGGAGGGTGTGGATTTCCAAATATTAATTTCATGTTATTATACACTTATACTCATGTTATGTATGTATCTTCCTTTAATACCCTTACTGATTATCCAAGATCGCCCTTTCTTATATTATAATTTCTATAGTTTATGAATACAATTCTTATGTATGATATGTCTAAGAAGGGCTCTAGTTATGAAGAAAATATTGGAAGATGATGTGATTCACTTATAAACAAGTTTTTTGTGTCTCAAAGTTTCTAAATTCATGGAACCTATTTAGTCCTCAACAATTTATTTTTATAATGTAATGAATATTCATATATTAAGAGTTAATATTTATCTATAATGATTCTATGCCATTACAGTGGGTATTAGAGGAATGATTTATTTATCCTTTGGAAACTAGGATGATAAAAAAGTATTGATAACCCTTAAGAAGGGATTGTGTTTTACATAGAAATATATCCTTATATTGATACTACAAGTTTATGTATCTATGGTATAAAGGTATATAAGAATCAAAACTATAAAAACATAATGTAGAGATTGACTCGAGCATTAATTGGTACACAGAAAAATGTTGTATTGTGCACCTGGTTTGACTCTCCTGGGGGATAAGGATATGTTAATTGAAATTTTCCTTATAAACCATTATGAATGATTTTAATATGTTATAATCACATATTAACAACTTAAAACCAAATTTTTTATTGATTTAATAAATTTTTTATTGATTAAGACATCCTATAACTGTTTTTTCATGATTATTGGGGTTTTTAAAATGATTAGTGTTACAAAAACTAGTATTTTTGGTTGTAGTCAACAGATAGAGCATAATGGAATCGTGTTAATTCTAAATGTGATGTAAAATGAAAATATTGTCTTACCGAGCAATAAATTGTTATGGGTGATGGAATGAAAATTTTCATTTCTATGCATATATGACATTCTCAAGCTGTGAGACAATATAAACATCCAAATGAGAAAAAGAGGACACAATATTAAATTGAGTACTTCATCACACAGTGTCCATTCTCATTTAGCGAGTCCATTTATACAATAATCTATGAGAAATGTATATATACCAATTAAAATACATTTTTTGTTCTCTTCTATTTAAAACATGAGGAATTAATTTTAAATTTCTACTATTTGGAAGGAGAATATGATCAATGGAGAAACATTTTTAATAATATGAGTCAAGAAGAGGAAATTAAATCAAGATAATGGGATGAGTTTATGAGGATATATTCAGAATGTTTTCCCTTGTATTATATATATAAGGACGTAGAAGTAATTTATAAAGAAAAATATAATGATAAAGAATCTATTGGTACTTATGAAGCTAATTTTACAAGACATGAAAGGTACACTTCTGGCTTAATCATCATCTCGAAAAGAAAAAAAAATGATGGATTGTTTGGTGGACTAAAACCAATTATATAAAACGTGTTAACTATAAGAGACTATAATAGCTTCGAATAATTCATTTGATGTGAATTGAATATAGAAATGGAAATCTTATATTCACAAAATTACCATGGTTTGGAAAAAAATAAGATCAAGTATCATGAGAAATCAACTAAATAACATGTTGGAATGAAATTATAGCCACCTACATGCATGACATATGGGAAGAAACATCATGTGAATTTCTTTAGTGGAACTGGGATTTGATTTAACTCTGGGAATCATTAACATCTTGTAAAATAATGTTTAAGTGACGTAAATAGGATAGTTTATGAGATGAATAGAGAGAGAGCTCCATAGAATGAACCACCCACACTCTAGTGCTTAATATGAAACTAGATTGGGAATTAAAAAAATCAATTCCCTAATCCAAGGGCTAATGAGGATGAAAAGTTGAAACAACATTTAAATAAAAAGTAAAAACTATAAATCTTATGCAATCACAACAACTAAAGTGACTCAAGATAATTAGGTCAGTCAATATTTATGAGCTTCATGTTGGCTTCTATATTAATGAGCCTTATTAAAATATTATTTTTTATCCTTTTGATAAATTTCATCTCATTATAAGTATTGATTATCTTGCTCTACATAGAATGTAGAATATGGAAAAAAAAATTATTTTATTAACCAACTTATGATCATCTATCGGTGCAAGGATGAACCTAAATTTCCAATGTAATTTTTTTTAAATAATGAAATTATTTAAGGAAAAAATGTTAATTATATTTTTAACGCATCTATGGTTCTATTGTGACCTATTTAGAAGTGATTAAGGTTTAAAAAAATTTCTATGGGATATTATGGGAGAGTAAAATTATTATTAAAATGATTATAAAAGGATATGAGATCAAATCCTTCCAAACTTTCAGAATAGATTTTAGACAAACGTTTTTTGGAGGACCCTAATGGTTACCCATTTTTTGAATAGATTAAGTTGAATTTTGGATGACATTGGATAACCAGTGTTAATAATTTTGGATATTTTAAATATATAAAGAATATATGAATGAATTTTCATTATTTTTGGGATCTTATAATCAATTTAAATTTAATTTTAGTGTATTAAGAATGGAAAATTCATCATGAATACTCATTTTTTGACCAATAGATGAGATTATCGTGAAAGTTTATTAAAAGATGAAATTAATCTTTTCAAGTAAGTATATTTCTTTATGTTTTTATAATAGGTAGTAAAGAAATCCATAAAATTTTATAATAGGATATTGATATAAAAAATTTATAACATTACCTTGATTAATGATGAATAAAAGGTCTTCTGTCTCATTAAAGATGTATGGTTTTGTGGTCATTAATTTTTTCTTGAACATTTTCACTATCACTATTTATTAGTCCTTAGGAGTTTTTTTCTTCTCTGTGTCCATATTTAAACTTCCAACCAATGTTCTTCCTATGTGAAACCCTTTTTTTATTATTTTATGTGACTTTAAGTTTATAAATTTTCCTTTTTAAGGGAAATTTTATAATTCCTTTTTATTTTGTGGTTTTTAACTAAGGAATTTTGAAATGTTAAAACATTGATAACCAAGATGAATTTAAAGGTTGAAATTGATTTTAATCTATGTAGAATATGACAACCTAAGATTATTTGAAAAAAAATAATAATAAATTCTGTGATAGATTGTGTCACATGCAACACTGAGTTTTAAAGAATTGTAATATACTTCTAAATAATTATTATTTAATATGATAGTTGTCACATAGAGGTTGGAATGGTTCATATTAATATGATTAAATAAATTATGAAAATACATTTAAAAAAATGTAAAATTATTTCTTTTATTATATATTAATTATAAATGAAAATAAAAAATTAATTGAATATAAATGAAATATTTTTTTGAGAAATAGTTTTTTTGTGCACAAGGGTGTTTTGTAGTAATAAATTAAACTAATTACTAATAGTGAGTGATTTTAATGACATTTATATATTATATATTCCAAAAAATTATTAATCATTCGTCAATAATTTTCTAGTCATGTAATTGGAATAAATCTAGTATTATGCTGGAAAAAAATTACTTTTCTAAAAAACAGTTTCATTGAATCTTGCACACTAATTTGAAAATAATGTTTTTTCAACGTTATGAATTTTTTTAAAATAATAAATTCATTTATGTAATTTTCATATTAAAATTTAATAATATTGAATTTTTGAGAATTTTTGGAAAATAATAATTTTTTGATCAATAGTGAAAATTATTGATTTTTATTAAAAAGTTTCATTCTTTTGAGGTATTTACAAAGTTAAATTTTGTTTTATATTGTTTTAAAAGAAAAATAACTTCAAATATTAAATTATTAATATAAATTAGTTCATTGGAATCAATTTTATGTTTAATTTTTATATACAAACTTTTTATACTTGAGAGAACATTTCCTTGGAAAACTGCATTTTCATCTCACTTGTGGGTTTTATTTAAAATACATTACACCACTTATATGACGTGAATTTGATAAAATGGAAACCATATTTTTAATAATAATGATTAATTTTATCTAGTACTGTTAAAAAATTCTACTTTAATGAATACTGAATCAAAAAAAATAATTATCGTGGTTAAGGTTTAAACAGGTTTACCAGGGGTTTAACTAAAAATATAAGGGTTATATTGCAAATAATAATTTCCTAAATCATATTTTTTTCATAATATTTAGACATTATATTATACGAATTAAAATTTTATGGTCATTTGAAAGCATTTTTCTTGGGAATTACATTATTATTATGGTCTCTTTTGAGAAATTTCCAAGTAGTTTTCAAGTGGGTTCCTTTCCCCACTTAAAAAAGAACCTCTACCCTCCTATCCTATAAACACTCCAGGATAATTTTAGTTTGGTTTATACCATACCAATAAACTTATTAACTTTTATTACCACATCCTAGAGTTAGATCTTTTATTATAAAATCCACCTAATAATACTTTAGGTACATACATGAAGAGTCTCTCTCAAGAAGCGGTATAGATCTTAACCATGAATTATCATTTTATTTCTTATTCCACCTATATCTATTATTATAACACCTTGATGATATAATAACCTTATTATCTTACATATTATAATAATTTTTTTGATTAATTTAATTTCCTATATCTATATAATTTTCCCTCAAATGGGAAATAGAGCCATTGATCATGTGTACGATGGACTACCGCCTCAAAAACTGACATAATTCATTTTTCATTGATGTCTACCACAGTTGGGTGTAATGATGGATTTAAAATCATTATATGATATTTTTATAATAATTTTACTTTTTAAAAAAACATATCATATATACCAATTTACATTCCATTCTATAGGGGATACGCTAATGTCACTTGTGGGTATAGTGGACTACCGCATCACGAAGTGATGTGATACGTTCTCACTTATGCTTTAAATAGAATGTATTAAGGATTATGTCAATGAAAATATGAAATATATATTACATAATTATAAGAACTTGTTTCATCCTTGAAGTATGTATCCTTTTAATTTATATCAATTTTTACTTTTAATGTTTATTTCTGGCCAAATATGAAAACCCTTAGAGGTCATAGGAGTATCGGGGGTGCCTGGGGCTAGTTCAAAGCCAAGAACCCAGCTTTTGGGTTATAAAAGTCTAGGAGAATGGTTAGTATAAACCTTGTGTGATAAGCCTCATGTTTACTTCTAACCATGTGATTCTGTACATTGGGATTCTATAGGCAGCGCGGTTTGATAAACTATGCAATTTGAGAAGCATAGATGTGTGGGCATGTTTGAAATTTTAACAGTTGGATGAGACACCATTTTCACAAGGATAATCAAACCATGTAATAAAACCATGAAAATTTCCCCTTACTATAGAAAAATGTCAATTGGTTTGGCCAACCGTACGGTTAAACCGTGTTACCCAGGATTTTTGGTAATTTTAAAAAATTCCCCCTAATTAATCAATTAAAACTAATTATATTTATCCTTTCTTAAAATGGTTAAAAGGACCATCCATTAATATATCTATTTAATGTCTATTCAAGGAAGTAGTTTATCTCCTCCATCCCTAATTAGAATCAAGAACTGCCTATCTCTTTGGATTTGTGCTAATAAGAACTCCATTCAATTTTTTCCCCCGATTCTTCATACTATTAATAAAGTCAATTTGGATGAAATCTAATTTGACATATACTCAGAGTCTTCCTCTATTCATTTTTTTCACCTAATATAGGTCAAATCATAAGCATATATTAGATGATCTATCCAATGTAATTCAATAGTTGCTCATCTCAGGTTTTTCCTTTAATGTTGAGGTGTTTGTATATATATTTTTCTACCGCATACCAAATTTTCAAAAAGATTCCTTTGAAATGGATTTTAATCCTCCTTCTAAAATGATAGGTATAACCTATGTATTCAATGAAATAATTGTTTCTTGGTTAAAGGTTATGATTACTGAAATTCAGGCACCCATTAGGTGTGTTGATTAATTAAATGGACCACCATCGGTGGCATTTGATTTGGAATACCATTTAGGTTCTCGTTAATCCTCACCATGAGATGTCAAATTAAAAATTTTAAATGATGATTTAATTGTATTTTATAAATTAATTTGATTAATGTAAAGGTGTTGTAATGACCATTACCTGAGGATATGGACTTGTAATTTCATGATTAAGAATTATTTACCCTTTTAAATGAAATACCCAACTGATTTAAATAGAGGAAAGCCTCCAAATATTATCCAATGACCTGAGTAACCTTATAAGGTGAGTTTTAAATGATTTGAACATGGTTATGACCTTTGAATTAGTTAAATAAAAGTAATTAAATTCTTATATTCCTTGGGAGGCAAATAGGTTCTTATACAAACACAATGGATAGATTCATTTGGATTCTACCTTGCTTAAGCGTGTGTGATACTAGGAATCCCCAGTGGACTACCAAGGAAAGGCCCATGGGGGATGACAGTTATAGGCCTTAGTGATATATGTACTCTTTAGGAATTTAAAAGGAATTACTAGAAGGGTATATTGATTATATATGTTTTGGGTGATTCGTAGGGTCCCTTATTGGACCTCCAAGGACGGAATAAAATGGAAATGACGTTATACAACACCTATAGCGATAACTCAATTACTATTAGGATCACCATGGACGGGATTGTAAGGATCTTGGTTCATAAAAAACCTAGAGTGATACCTTGATTACAAATTAATAATTCCAAGGATGGGCTGAGGATTTGAATCGAATAATAATGAAATGTTTTATATGTAACATCTTCCAAGCCATAGTATAAACTTCGTTTCGTTCAAGCCTAATACCGTATAGATGTCTTGTTTATGATTCCTTGGTTCACTTACCTTTATGGAGGATACTTATATAGATTTTGGGTCCCAAGATATATTTATTAAATTAGATTGAATCATTAAATTAACATGATTAACTTTAGATAGGATTGACTACTAATTCAAGGATATTCTAGCTAGGTCAAAGCAGGTAGTAGAGGATGGGTGTCTATGGGGACCCAAACATTTAAAGTTTGTTTACCATCAGTACTTCCATTACATTAATCATTAATTCCTTTACACTATTATTATTATATATTCACTGACTGGATGGAACATGACCTTGAGTGGTTTCCTATTGGGATTATATCTCACACAATATTTGGGTCACTGATGCTACCCAAACATATTAGACGGTTATAGGTATAGATAAGGGAAAGTTACATGATATAGGCAACTGATTTTTTCTTAGGAGCGAGGGAGCATAGGACCAATCTATGGCTAAATATTCTAGTTGGATAGATCTTGTAATTTTTTACTTTTGAAAAATGTATTGTAATAATGTCATGTATACCGGATTTGGTTTTTTTGTACTGGCATATGTCATGTATCATCATCATTTGTATATCAGATTCCTTTTGGTATTGATTATTCATATTCGTCTTAGATGTTATCTTTTATTTATTAAATTTACTACTTACTCTATTTATATGAGATTTTAATTTGTTTGTGTTACACTCTGGAGATGAGGGAATATTCTCCCCATAGATACCTCGGCCCTCACTGCTAGTTAGCATCCACTGGAATTTTTGAAGATGTGTTGGATGCCATGTGTCTAACTATGCTTCGGGAACCTTGCAATGGAATATAGTTTTGGAATGACACAAAGTTGTATGAGATAATTATTTTCGGGTTTTTCTTACTATATTTAGATAATATAAAGGGATAGGAAATGACATTATTTTGGTAATGATTTGTTCCCATGAGTAGTTATCCCACGTAGAGGAAAAATTCAAATTACATCTAATGAAAATCCTATTTTATTTATTTTCCTATCAGAGTTGATTTTATTCCCCTATTGGGTTATTCACATGAATTTTTATTATATTATTGATGTGGTTGTGTGTTTCATTTCATTGCAACCAAATGAGATGATCTATTCTATCTCATGAATCATTTTAGGAACCTATTATAAGTCACTTTCCATGCATTATTTCATTACATATAGGGTGAGTTACTCAATTTCAGGTTGTTTTGATAGGTGTAGTGACAGATATTTCCATTGTGTGATATATCATTGGGGAAGGGAATGAGAAAACACAGTTGTTACTTATAATTTATATTATACCTATGTAGTTTTTTCTTATTTGGCCATAGTGGGTAGCATTAGCAGCCAATAGTGGCGTGGTGAGTTATAGACCATGAGTTTCATGGAATAGAATGTGTCATGTTGGGAATTTTTTGGATGATATAGTTTGGTTCATAAAGAGTGTCGGACCTTATGGATTGAAATTTAGTGAAACTTTTGGTTTATCCAATTAAGTACAATTTTACTAACATATGTAAAATGAGACAAAAATGGAAACTGAAATTGGTTATAGCAGAGGATATGACCCAATCATAGCCTTAGTAGTGGAGAGTAGGTAAAATCTCATACTTTTATTTTAATTGTATATCACATAGATATGACTCGACGTGCCGGAAGAGCGGTTTGTTCATATATAGGAAGGATTGTACCAATCCCATCTTAGAATAAACACATTTAGCTAATAAATTTGATGATGTTTGTTTTAAGGCATGTGTTTGGAATTTCAGAAGCATACCACCATGACGACCTCTAGTTGTACACCAAGAGGCTGGTGATGACCACACATCATAGGCAGTTGTAAATGGGCTACTAATGGATTATCCAGTCATTCTAGTTATTGCACCTGTAGTTATACTAGACATAGGTGATGAGGTACAATTTTGTAAATCCTTTAGAGAATCAGGCAGACCATTTTGGGAGAACTAAAACAGACCCCCAAAATGGTAGAGTATAATCATGAGTTCTAGTAGCAGCATCTGCGCACACCTTTAAGGGATGGAAGACCAAAGGTGACGAAGTCATGGATAGAGGTCATGCTATCTATCTTCGTGCTTCTTGATACACCTCTTAAGATGAGTGTAAAGCTCGCTACATATATGTTTCATGATTTATCCAAGATATGGTGCAACGTTATTACGCATATGGATCGTCATTGGGATATGTCTTTTAGGTTTTTTCATATGGGTGTGTATGTCTATGTCTATCCTGATACATTCAAGGTTTATAGAGCCTAAGAGCTCATGAACCTATAGTAGGGTACATTATCAGTTATGGATTATTCGGCCCATTTTAAGGATATCTAGTTATTCTTACCAATTATGAGGGGATATGAGTTATCTAAATCTTATTGATTATAGGTTAGTCTATGGTATGGAATTCAATCATATATAAATGTATTCTTGATGACTACCATTCCCATAATAGTGAATCAAGAGCATATCATAGAGTGTAACCATATAGAGGATGGAGGTGCGAGCTAGGGAAGTTCATTATCATGGTCTGGTGCTACAGAAACTGGTAGTAGGATATATTATCTAGAGCTTCCACTTGGTTACATCTGTAGTAAGTCCACATACTCTGTGTCCATGTGTGGTGCCCCCAATATAGTTGAATGGGTTATATGAGACCTTAGTGCATAAGAGACCCAGTTGAGTGTCAATCCTACTATAATATGGGACATATATAGTTTTATTTTATAACTTTTAATCTATAATCATAAGAGTGAGGGTCTACACTGACTCCACATATAGGAGTGGGGTCATTATCTTCTCATCAGGATGAGGCCTGGAGTACATCTGGCCATTAATATAACATACATGCTCTATATTACATAATTAAAAATTATTTATTACATAAAATTTCACTTAAGAAAACCCTGAGGATCTATAGGACTAGTGTCTTGTGGAAATAGGAACATTACATAAAAACTTTGAACATAAAACATAACATCTTTATTGAAAACTTATTTTACATAATCACAACATTCCTTCATACCTAGCATTGCATGGGATAACCTAAGGGAATGCATAAGAAAATAGTGAGATATAAATCCCAATAAGAGAGTAAGAAATTAATAACATGACGAATATAGTACATGTTAGGCAATAGGAATATCAATGGATCAAAAGAGAAACATGAACATAAAGGCATGATATAGCATGATTATTATAACATAGAAATATGGAAACAACATTTAACATGATATTAGCATGAGGCAAGGATAATTGAACTTAGAGCATGTATAAACCCTAAATTCACTTGAATTATCATGATTGAACCCTCTTTTAACTTGAAGTATCATTATATTAATCTTTACCCAATGCATTGGAGTGCTATCATGGTGCACCTTTTATAAACATTTCATTTCATGCATAGGGGTGCAATAAGGAACATACAACATGGATTCATTAATCATCCTTATATAATCCATGATAAAGGAATGTGTAATTCACACATGAAACTCTATAATCAGTAGGAAAATGTTCATAAAGGTGAATACCCTTTATAGAAAATGGGAATGGTATTCACTACACAATAACATTGGCTTGGGGAATCGTGGTGCAATTTCAGCAGCATAATAGAGTGAAATAATAATTCATAAAAATGGTAGATAAGAGAGAATGGGGTATCTCATATTATGTACATCAAATTTATAGTAAGGTATCATATAGATATATGTCCCAAAATATTTAAATGAATTTAGATTCATAATAATAAAGTATTAATTGAATGTAAATGATGAGACAGAAATACCTTACAAAATTTTTGCATTGTAACGGGTGTACATGGGAGGAATTAATGAGAGATAAAGGGGTCTATAATCATTAAAATATAAGTAAGAAAGTATAAGGGACGTGTGAAATCATACTCCAGCATTTGTAATTGAAAATGCATGGATATAGCAACATAAAGAAGCATGGAAAAAATGAGAGAGGAAGAAATCTATTACACAGAAGTGTGATTCCAAAGGCTTAGAAGAGACTTGAGAGAGTATTATTTGGAGATTGGGGAACCATGGAAATATACTATAAAGATTATGTTGGGGTTTGGTCTATTTAAAAATGTTTTTAGTGAAGAGGAATGGGAGATTGAGTGGGTTTATATAAGAAAGGAGAGGGAATCCATTATTATTTAGGTTTTGGACACCACACATTAAACTAATCAAATCCATAAACCAACTCATGTTTTATACCCATGGTTTTTTATAAAGTGTAGTGGAAAACATTGTTTTATAAGGTAAATGGCCAAAATTCTTAAAATATTAGGCTTTATTATACAGAGGTGAGTCACACTCTCAATAAAATCATTTTAAAGTGTTAAAATGTTTTATAAGTCTTGGAGGGTCCACTATTGCTTTGTAAAATAACTAAAAAAACCTAAAATCACATTATTTTAAATTTAAAACATATATTAGCCGAACAAATCATTATAGTATTTTGTTACATTACTATTGGGTCATTATGATGTCATAAAACACATTATATATTTAAACGGAATTTAATTTTTAACCAAAAATTTGAATGTCTCGGAAAATTATGAAAAATTCACCATTTAATAATTTCAAAATCTTGATTCCAAAAAAATATTCATTTTATCTAAATATTTTTCTAAACATGTGAATTTCTACTTTTAAAATAAAAACTGACAATTATAAAAAATTCTTGGGTATTTACAAATACAACTTTTAAACCTTAATAAAAATTAAAATTGTATTCATAAAAATTATAAGATCATTCATATTTAATAAAAATTAATTTATTAACAATATTATATTAAAATATTCTTTAAATAAAAAATTCATTAATTCACCAAAATAGATTTTTTAATTGAATATTAACTAAAAAATATTATTTGTACTTTAAAAACTATTTACAATGTAACATTAAAAATGAATGTGTATTATTTGTCCTATAAAAAAATAATGCACATAATCATAGTTCTGGTGTCTTGTTACATAACACCTTATAACACCCACGTAAGACCTAAGTGTATGGTTTTCAATGGTGACAGACTCTTGGGGAGGCTCAGATAACATTTCTTGAGTGGTAATCTCTATTAACTTCTAATTCTCCCATATGCGGTTCTATTCAAGCATAATGTGTTGAAGCTCAGATTGGGATTGTTCAATAGAAAAGCCCAATGAAGTTACCTCCTTTCTTAGCTCCTAAAAATGGGCTTCTTATGGAGCAATTTTACATGATGAGGTCATTTCATCCTTTTTCTGAGTAAATTGGATTTGTTAAAGCCCTATATTTATACTAATCATGTTATCAATATTCTACATCTATATTAGAAATGTTAAAATTTATTAATGGTATTTGAAGCCAAAACATAAAACAAATGAATTTCTTAATTTATATATCCATTTTATATAATAGGACATTTAATTAGATGAAGAGGAATTTTTATTAAAAAAAGTTTGGGTCATTAAAATATTCCCCCTTAATAAATTTTACCCTCAAATTTTTTCCTACAATAAAATAGACGAGGGTAACTATGGTTCATCACTTCCTCCAGTTACCACATTGCTTCTTCAAGCTTGTTGTTTCTTAACAACACCATGACATGGTCCATTGTATTAATTCAAAGCAATTTTTCCCTATGATCTAATATTTTCACCGTGTTTTATTCATAGGAGAGGACATTCTACAATGGTACCCCCTCTGAATTGAGTACATGCGATGGGTTAGGTATGTACTTCTTCAAGAGTGATACATGAAATACATCATGTACTTGAGATAGGTTCGGTGGGAGTACTAGTCAATAGTCCAATGCATTAATGTGACCAAGGATCTCAAGATGTCCAGTTAATTGAGAAATTAGATTTACCCTCTTCCCAAATCTCATAACTCTCTTCCATGGTGATATTTGGAGGAATACAATGTCTCCGACATCAAACACTAGGTCTCATCGACAATTATCATCATACACCTTTTGTAGACTCTGAGAATCTTTAATGTGCTACTTGATAGTCTTAACCTTCCCCAATATTTCTTCGACCATTTCTGGACCTAAGTGTTTTCCCTCCCCAACTTCATCCCAACATGCCTGTCTTCTGTACCTCTTCCCATAAAGGGATTCATAAGGAGCCATTTGTATTCTTTAGTGGAAACTATTATTGTAAGAGAACTCAACCAGAAGAAGATGTTGATCCCATTCTCCTTTGAAGTCTTTTGGGTATGCTCTCAACATTTCCTCAAGTGTTTGGATAGTCCGCTCAGATTGGCCATCTGATTGTGGATGATAAGTCGTACTAAAGTTCTGCTCAGTATTTAGATCATGTGAAATAATCTTCCAAAACATAGAGTTGAATCATGGATCTTGATCAGACACAATTTATAGTGTTACTCCATACCTCCTTACCACTTTTTTGGATTTATATCTATGCCATTTTATCCAATGAGAAGTCCTCCTGAATTTCAATGAAGTGTGCAGTCATTGTAAGATGATCCACAATAACCAAGATATCATTGTTTTCTTTGGATTTCTTCCTAATCCTAGTGACAAAATCCATGGTGATGTTCTCCCATTTCCATACAGGTATGGGTAATGGTTACATAATCCCCTTAGACTTCGGCCTCTCATTCTTCACTTTCTAACAAACCAGGCACTTTGATTGTACCTAGTGATCTCCTTATTCATGTTATCCCACCAATAATTATCATTGAGATCTTGAAACATCTTTTTGTTTCCTGGGTGAACAGAGAAATTTGAACTATGTGATTCATCCAAAAGTTCATTATCTAACTCTAAATTTTATGGAATTCATAGTCTTGTCCAAAATCTCAAAATTCTTTCTTCATTAACGTTGAACTCTGAGGATTTCTCTTTTCTAATAGTTTCCTCTTTCATCGAAATTCCCTCATCATCCTTTTGATCATCCTTTATCTTTTCGAAAAGAGACAGTTGATAAATAATTTGTAAAATGATTGATGATGTAACCTTCATTATGATTCCCATGTCCATCTTCATCAAATCTATGTAGATTGGATCCTTTTCAATTCTCATCAATGATATAATTGTTGTGTCTTTTCTACTTAGAGAATCCACTTATTTTTTGATTTCCCAAGGTGGTAATTGATTGACTAGTCAGAATCATTGATCACCTATAACCATCTTCATTGTTTTATGTTCAACTCTTTTAATATGAATATATACGTGAGGATTTTGTGGTCCATATATGTTTCAAATTTTTTCCCAAAGAGGTAATGTCGCTAAATTTTTAAAGAAAATTTTACTGCAGCCAACTCCAGATCATGTTTTGGATAGTTTTTCTTATGAACATTCTATTTCATTGAAGCATAGGCAATGACATTGTCATTTTTCATCGACACACATCTAATTCCATTCTTCTAAGCATCACTAGATACCATAAAAATTTCTCCACTTGTGATTTGGGTGAGAATGGGTGCATGGATATGCCTTATTTTCAACTCCTTGAAGCTATATTTGCATTCATCACTCCAAGAAAACTCGAACCCCTTCTGAGTTAACTTTGTAAGAGGGTTTGACAGTCATGAGAAATTTCTCACCAATCAATGATAATATCAAGCTTACCCCAGGAAGCTAAGAATATCTATCATTGATGCTTCCCTCATCCATCCCTTAATTGTAGATGTCATGGTAGGATCCACAGATATAACATTGCTTTTGATGATATGACCCAAGAATGAGACCTCCTTCAACCAAAAATCACACTTGATGTACTTTTCATAGATCTTATCCTTTTGCAAGGTCTCTAGTATAGTTCTCAGATGATCCTCATGGTCCTCCATCATTTTGGAGTATATTATAATATCTCCTATAAATACTACCACAAATTTGTCGAGGTAATCTATCAAAACTCTATTCATCAATTCCTTGTATATTTATAGATTAGTAGTGAGTCTGTAAGGCATTACTATGAATTCACAGTGCCCATACCGTGTACAAAAAGCAGTCAAGGGGATATCCTTCTTCTTCACCCTTACTTGGTAATATCTCGACTGTAAATACACCTTCGGAATTATTGTGTTCAACGTAGCTGATCAAAAAAATCATCAATTCAGGGCAGAGGATACTTCTTCTTTATCCTGATTTTTTTGAGCTCATGATAATAAATGCAAAGGCACATTTACCCATCCTACTTCATGACGAAGGGGACTGGTGCACCCCATGGTGAAGCACTTGGGCATACAAACAATTTATGTAGATTCTTCTATAGTTTTTTCTTCAACTCTTCAAGTTCCACAACATCGATTCTATATGGAGTCTTGGATATTGTAAATTCCATAGGTATAAGATCTATTGAAAATTCAATATCTCTTCTAGGTGGAAGACCAGGAAATTCCTCATTAAACACTTCAGTGAATTCCCTCACAATAGGAATGTCTTCAAGGATAGTTGTTTCCTTAGACTCAATCATCTGAGTAAGATATTCATGCTCATAGGGTAGTAATATCCATGCTTGATATGATGGTGCTAAGGGGGATTCATCCTCCTCCTTGCACTTGAACAGAATTGGGGGTTGATTCTCAACATGGAGCGTGATTTCCCTCTCACAGAAATTTATGTTGGCTCTATATAGGGAAAGACAATCCATGCCTAGAATTGCATAAAATCCCACCATAGGGAGTATGATAAGGTTCTTCAGGAAGTTCAATACAAAAAATAATGACATGTGAGGAGTTATATTCATGGCATGTAATGATTTCCCTGTATTCTGTTCTCACTGAAATATTTACTTCTATAATTTGTGGTGGTGTTGGGATTGTTCTACTAAAGATTAAAGATATAAAATAATGTGCATAAGAATAATAAAAAATTATGTTCACTATTCTACTAAATATTCATGATGTCATAAAATGCCTTATATATTTAAACGGAATTTTATTTTTTTGAGAAAATTATGATTGTCTCAGAAAATTATGAAAATTTACCCATTGGATAATTTAGATGTACTGATTCCAAAAATAATATTCATATTATCTAAATAATTTTCCAAATATGTGAATTTTTTACTTTTAAAACAAAAACTGACATTTATCAAAAATTCTTGGGTTTTGACAAAAACAACTTTCAATCCTTAATAAAAATTATAATTTTATTCATAAAAATTATATGGTCATTTTTATTTAATAAAATGTATTTTAGTAAAAATATTTTATTAAGAATTTATTTAATTCAAAAATAAATTAATTCATAAAATAAATTTCTTAATTGAATATTAACTAAAAAATACTATTTGTGCTTTAAAAAATATTTACAAAGTAACAATAATAAAATGAATGTATATTTTTTATTCCATACAAAAATAATGCACATAATCATTGTCTAGGGTCTTGTTACATAACCCCTTATAACAACATCATTAGAAATAAGGGTAAGATGTGTGACGGGGACAGACACTTGGGAAGTCTTAGATAACATTGCTTGGGTGGTAATCTCTATTGGCCAAATCTTTTTTTTCATTTTCAGAATAAAGAACCACTTTTTGGCTATGTGGGAACCTTACAACTTCAACACACATTACACCATACGAAAATCAGGAGGCGCCAATCCAAAGCGCAAATCATGCAGAGACAAATTCAAAAAACCAAACCAGCACACGTCAGCATTCACTGTGAGACCCTCGAGCAGAGCAACCAATACACCGGTTTCATGGACTTACCAAACCCTAACACCGGCGAAGACCCGAGCAACATCGATGGCATCACTGGAAATATTCACAAACAAACGGTCACTCTTCAACTGTGCCTTCAACAACTCAACTGAAAAGAAAAATCATCTGAACCACTGGATCAGAAAAACCCAGTCCAAACTCCTCAACTTCTTTAGTAGGTTGTTCAATTTAAGCTTAACGTTTTGATGCTAAGCTTAGGATTGGTCAAGAGCAAAGCCCATTGATTCTTCCTCCTTTTCGAGCTATGAAAAATGTGCTTCATATGGAGCAATTATACTGGATAAGGTCATCGCTTCCTTTCTCTGAGTGAATTGGATTTGTTAAAGCCTTATATTTATACTAGTCATGTGACCAGTATTCAATAGCTATATTAGAAACAATAAGAATTCTTAATAGTATTTTGAAACTAAAAACATAAAACCAAGGAAGTTAATATTTTATATAGCATTTTACATAATAAGACATTTAATTACATCAAGAGTAATTTTAATTAATAGAAGTTTGGGTCATTATAAAGAAGGCCCATGTGGTGGTTTTTGGTCATGATTGTTATACCCCATACATGATGTGACAATAGACAAGATCTGATCAGGGTATCTAGGATGTATCAAATGGTATTGGATCAGTCTAGATTTAAACAGTGCAACTGAAATGTGAGGAGTAGAATCTCATTCTGTCTACTATGAGAGATACAATTCTTATAGACTTTACTTTAGCATCTTCTCTATTCAATATAGGGGTTTCTCGCAACATTATATATATACCCATTATAGGGAGCCTTGGGATCAGTCTTCAGTGTTTTGATGGCCTTATGATTCTAGAAACTCTTTTGGGAATTATAATGGCGGATGTATGTTAGTGCAAGGAGTGCCCCATAGGGATTGGTGGATGTCACATCATATAGGACCTCCTTTCCATAGAAATGATAGGTTTTGACATTATTCAATGGATGTAATGGTTAGTTCCATTTCATGATTTTGTTTAATGATGCCACCGAAAGGTGACCTTTACATCACCAAAGTGAAGAGAGATTATTCACAAGGGTGAATGAGTTGTCCAAGTGAGTTGAGATGGACTAGAGCATCATGTGCTTGGTAGGATGAAAAACCAAATAGTGAGTTTATGTCATGATGATCAGGAAACACATCAGGAAGATTTACCTCCATCGGTTAATTATTTTAGGGATTTTTACCCAGGTTAATTTTTGGAATACCTCCAGTGAGAAAGGTAGAGTTATATATAGATCTATTTCTATGAGCTTCACTAATATCCATTATTCATTAAAGGATGTCTACTATTGAGAAGTCAGACCTTAAGAGGTTTCTATAGGATATCTAGGAAATGGGGTTTAACCATCTGAGTACTTCTTTGTTGGGATCATATGACCATTTCTAAAAAATCATATGGAACTCTCAGGATATATCTGGATTATCATAAGTTGAACAAAGAAAATATTTAGAACCAATATCATCTTCCATGGATAGATGACCATTTGAATCAGCACCAAGTAGATTGTGAATTCATGAAAATTAATTTGAAATCTGGTGATCATCATGTGTGTGTTATACCATCATGCATACCTCACGCAGTCATTCATAGTTGGTATGGTTTATATGAGTATTGTTTCATGTTTCTCAGTCTCACGAATGTGATGAAAGATTTCATGGAACTGATGAACCCAGTCATTCATCCCTATCTATATTTTTTCTTTTAATTTATGGATGATATCTCAGTTTATTCTCGTAGTCACCATGACTATTCCAAACATCATGAGATCGTATTGGATACACTTAGAGATCATCAGTTATATGCTAATCTCACAAAATGACACTAATGGATAGATCAAATTCACTTCTTAGGTCACATTATCTCATAGATAGAAGTTTCAGTATACTTGGTAAAGTTAGAGATATATTTTCTTAAGATAATTCCAATAATATATTTGAGATACAAAGTTTGTTCTGTCTATATGGATATTACAAACATTTAAAATAGGAATTATCATTCCTGGAAGCACCATTCGTGGGCTTGACTAAGAATGGTGTGAAATCTATATGGCCAGATGCATGTGATTCAGCCTTTCATGAGATAAGAGGGAGGGTAACTTCATAACTGATACAAATTTTTTATGAGCAAAGAAGGAGATATATTATTTACTATGATGCTTCAGGTATTAGGCTTGGATCAGTTCTCTTGAAGGACGATAGAGTTGTAGTGTACATGTCTGAATAATTGAAGATACATTATAAGAACTACATGAGACATAATAAAGAATTAATTATTATTTTTTATGTATTTTTCTATTGAATACATTACATACTTAGTAATATATTTATGTTTTACATGGAAAAAAGTGTCAAGTACATATTTATACAGTGTTATCTAAATTTGATGTAGTGAAGGTGCCTTGAATGCCTACATTCATTTGAATTTTATCTTTCCTACATTCCTGGGAAGGAAAATGTAGTGGCTGATGTACTAAGAATGAGGAATCAGATTAAAGTAGTTTAGTAAGACAAAAAAGTGCCAAATCATGGTTTTGTTTTTTGATATGCATCTAGAGGTGTAGGATAATTATTGGAAAAACACTCTATCATCATTAGTTATTAACTATATCCTTATGGATAGAGTGAGGATGAGGCAGCTATCAGATTCCAAGGGATTTGTTGTTTGGGAGAGTTTGGAAGGTCAGGAACCTCATATTTGTTAGACCAAAGTCGGGGATGAGATTGATTGTGTACATTGTCACCTATGGGTATCAGCAGGAATGCATGAGGAGATGATGCAATGATTTCATGATTTATCTTGAGCAGTGTACCCTAGATTCACTAATATGAATTAAGACTTGAATCTCCTATACTTTTGGAAGGGTATGAAAAGAGATATATATAGGTTTTTAATGAGATGTTCCACCAACAAGTAGGTGAAGGTGGAACACCAATGACAAGCAAGAACATTACCGTAGTTGCCCATTCCCAAGTAGAAATAGAATGAAGTCATGATGGACTTTGTGATTGGTTTACCAATGTCTCTATAATTTAATGATTTTTTATGGGATGTATTTGATAGGATCACATAAATTTGTCATTTTCTACCAATTAAGGAGTCCTTTTTAGTATATGAACTTTTGAGGTTTTATATTCATGAGATATTATGGCTTCATGGGGTCTACCATAATATCATTTCAGATATGGATGTCCGGTTCACTTCATGGTTCTATAAAAGGTTCAAAAGGTTTTTAGATACACAAGTACTTTTGAGAACTGCATACCACCCTTAGACCAATGTCCATCCAAAGTGCACAATTTAGGTTCTTGAGGAAATACTCCAAACATACATCCATGATTTATGGGGCTCTTGGGAGAGGCATATAACTTTAGCTAAATTATCCTAAAATAATATATTTTTGTATACTATTCATATGGATCATTAGGAGTCACTATACAATAGTCCATTCTGATCACCCCATTGTTGGTTAGAGGCATGATAGGAAGTTATGCTTGGACATCATCTTGTTTTGGAGACCACAGAGCAGTTTCAGTTGATTCGGATGTAGATGGAAACTACATTTTCTTGATAGAAATCCTAAACTGATCATCATAGACGACATCTAGATTTCAATGTTAGAATTTGTTTTTTATTATGTGTTCACAGAATCCAGGACCAAGAAAGATCAGGAAACTGGGTAAGCTTCTACCGTGTTATGTCAGGCCATTCAAGATTCTGGAGAGATTTGGGCCCATATACTATCGGTTTCGGTTACCTTATAGGTACCGGTTTATGAAAAACGTCTTCCATGTATCTCAGTTATGATACAATAATTCATAATCATCTCATTACTTTTAGCTAAATAATGTTAAGTTATAGGTATATACTTTCTATTATGATCATCCTCTATGTATTTTGGATCATAGAATTAAGGTTCCTAGATACCTGTTAATTCTTCTAGTATATGTGCTATAGCAGCATAGCTGACTATAGAACAAGACCTAGGAGTAGGAGGCTAATGTACAAGCTTAGTGGTTGGAGTTATTCTATGGAAACTCTTGACCACCTTGAGAGGGAAATTCAAGGATTAATTTCTTTAACGGTGGAAGTTTGTAAAAACCTAGTTATTCCTTGAGGTAAAAATCCATTTACATTGCATAAATTTTTAGTTTAAATGTTTATTTATGGACTAATAGTAATTAACTTAGATTACATAGGGGTATTGGGGGTGTCTAGGGCTGTTTTAGAGCCTAGAACCTAGGTTTTGTGTTGAATAAGTCATGGTGCATGGTTAAGATAAATCGTGCGAGGCTGGATGCATAGTTACTTCTAACTGTGTGAGTCTCATAAGTGGGTATCTATAGGATGCATGATTTAATAAACCATTGATTTTTAGGTGCACGATCTTACATTCATGTCTATAATTTTGGTAGTTGGATGAGATAAAATTTTCACACTGTTACTAATATTATGTGAATTGCATCTTTTTATAGCAAAGAGAACACCATTAGGACAACCATGCAGCCGATCCATACAACCCATGAGTTTTTTTAATTTACAAATTTTCTCCTAAATAATATGTTAAATCTAATTCTATTTATCATTTCTTCAATGGGAAAAAATATCCTCTTTTGAGGTCTCTCTTTGAAAACTATTCTAGGAAGTGGTAGATCTCATCCTTCCAAGATTTGAATGAAGAATCATTTATGTCATTGGATCTGCACGACTAATATCTCTATTATTTTTTTATATCGTTGTTCTTTTTAGTATTTATGTAGTTATTTTTTTGAAAGTTTATTTTCCCTATATCAGGGATTTCTTTCAATATTTTTTTTCTTTATCTAAGTCAAATCAAGTGTTGATACTAGATAACTTATCCATAATGAACCTTAAGTAGGTTTTCTCATTATTTTCCTCTAATGTTGAGGTGTTTATATATGACGTTGTTCCATGAACCTAATTTTAGAAGTGAAACCATTAAAATGGACTTTAATCCTATTCTAAATTGATTAGTATAACCTATGTATTTAATAAAATCATTGTTTATTGGTTAAATTCTATTATTTTTAAATTGGAACTACCCCATCGGTGTGTTGATCAATTAGAAGGACCCCCATGGGGGGAATGTGATTTGGAATACCTATTAGGTTCATGTTACTCCTCTGCATGGGGTTTCTAATGCTAAATTGTAAATGATAGTTGATTTGTATTTTGTAAATTGATACTATTAATGTAAAGGGGATGTAATGAACAAGAACCTAGGATTAGGCCATGTAATTGATTGATTAAGCATGAGTTTCCCTTTTAAATTAAATGCTCGTGTGTGTTAAATAGAGGCTAAGCCTCTTAAGCATAACCCATGATTTGAGTCACCTTTTGTAGTGAGTTTTAAATGAATTGAAAATGATAATGACCAGTGAATTAGTTAAATTAAATTGATTAAATTTTTATATTCCTTGGGAGAACCATGTGGTCTTATATGAATTCCTTGGATGGACTCATTTGGATTATACCCTACTTATTCCCTAGAGACACTTGAACTCCCTAGTGAAATTCCAAGCACAAACTCATGCTGCATAACTATTGTATGCCCAAGTGATACTTAGAAACCTAAGGGATTTAAAAAGATATAATAAACATGGTAGTTGATTATATATTCCATGGGTGATACTTGGGATCCATTGTTGGACCGCCAAAGAAGGACTTGAATGGAAATGATTTTATACCACACATAGAGAGATATCTAAGATTTTATGTGGACTGCCATTGATGGTCTTGTAAGTTGATTAGTTCATGAAACACCTTTCAGATATTTAGATTCAAAAATATTTATCCCAAATAAGGGTTCATGTTCATATTTGAACAACTAATGGAATGATTTATATGATTCATCTTCCAATCTAAAGAACAATCTTGGTTTTGGTCAGAGTCTTATACCTTATAGATAGCATGTTTAGGAATCCTTGGAACTCATTCCTTAGAGGGGATGCTGGGATAGATTCCAAATCTCGATATATATTTATTAAATGAGATTGAATCATTAAATAAGCATTATTAAATTAAGACAGGACCGACTATTAATTCAAAGACATTCCATCTATGCCAAAACATCTATTAGAGGACGGGTGAACATGAGAACCCTGAAATTTATGTGTTTTTTACTTTCAGTACTTCCTTTACATTACTCATTACTATGTGTACACTATTATTATTATATAAATTTACATTGTATGTAACTTGACCTTTGGGTGGTTTCTAACTGGGATTATTTCCTCACACCCTGTTTGGGCCACTGATGGTACGAGAACAGATTATATGGTTGTAGGTGCGGAGAATGGAAAGAAACCTAATAGATGTTACTGATTACTACTTAAGAGTATGGGATCATAGGATCGAGAAGAGTCTCATGATGCTAGTTTGATAGCTCTTGTTATTTTTTTAATTTTGTTACATGTATTGTATCGAGCCCTGTATTCATGTTTTTGCTATTTTGTACAGACCAATGACAGGTATCATCATCATCTGTATATGAGATTTCTTCTAGTATTTATTTTCATATTTGTCTTCTATTTTGTATATTTTTTGTTTCATTTACTACTTTTATTATTTAATTTATATTTTATTTCCGCTTAATTGCACTCTGGTAATGAGGGCATAGTCTTCCCATAGACACACATGGGCCCTCTCTGCTAATCGGTGGTGTATCGCATTTGGGGAGATGTTCTTGAGGCCATGTGGTCGACAGGTCTTAGGGAACCTTTAAGTGGAATCTAGGTCAAGGTAATTACAATCATAATAATTCTTTAAAGGTAAATTATAATTTAGCTCTATTCCATTCCATCCATTGAAAAATGAAATCATCATCGATGCAAATGTACGGCCTAACGTCTCCATCATTAGTGTATTATATTATTTTACTATAAATTTTATATATGAATCTAAATATGTATATAATGAGTATATATGATAACTATAACATTTTTAACATTTTTTAAATGATTTAACGATGATCAATATATAAGTATTGGAACTACTAAACTGAAACTCTCATGAAAAACGAAATAGTTAACAACCATAAATGTAAATTTTTAATAAATAATTTTTAATAAAAGGGTTTAAAAGTGTTAAAAGAAGAAATTATATGATATTATAAATACTTACATGACTATAGTGAAGTAGGGTAATAAATTAAAATTTACTATACAGGATTCTAGTGCACTTTTAAAGCAAGAAAAACTCGAGGTAACGAATTTCTATTCTCAATTCTATTTCTGGGAGACTTATTTAATATTCACCACACTTTTATTTTCTTATGGTGTATATAAAAAAAATATTAATTTTTATATCATGAATATAATTATTTTAATTATATTTAATGTTTCATTTGATTTTATTATTTTATAGGACTTATGATTCAATGTTTACCGATGTTGTAAGGGATTTTAATGAAACATTTTATTATTTGTGAGATGAAAGCCTTATTAACCACATATTCTTTTTTGTGTGGAGTATATAATTCCCATAAATTTAATTTATTGAAATTATTGTGAAAATTATTGGTATATAAATATATATTTTAGGATCTCTCTTTCTTAGGGGTTATGATTCAAAATATACCAAAGCTGTAAGGGGCGTATTTTTCAGTCTCAATATTTATCGGGGTAGTCCACGGTTATGTTTCCAAATATTAAATTTTATGATCTACCACTCAACAATTATATTTAATCTTCTTATCAATTTTTTATATCATTATAATATATTTTTTTATTTTATTTTCCCCTCATTATTTATCAATATACCAAAAGAAGTTTTTTAATGAAAAATGTACTTATTACCCTTTTTATTAGAAAAAAATGTTTTATTACATCCGTATGTTTTATATAAATGTTTAAAAGAAAGTATTTCTTTCGTATAAAATGAATGTATAAATAAAATTTTACCCATCTTTTGAATCTTTCAAAATGGTTTAGAAGTATTCTTCTTTTCATTTTCTGAATGAGTTGCTTTTAATTTTTTTCAAAAATATGAAAGGAATATCTTTTTTTATGGGTACACCATGAATGCATTTTTCAACTATAATGAACGTTAAATTATATAAAGCTTACACTACAAGTTTCCATGGTTATTTTCAAAGAAATGGATTTTCATTTTTTTAATGTTTACATTCAAATTTTAATTTTCTAATTATAAAGTATAATTTCATCAAGAAATGTTTCAAATGATCTTTAATGTTTCCTTTATATGTTTCAATGGTTGTTTTCAAAAAAATTATTTTTGAAAATATATATTGAATTTTTATCTTTAAAAATAAATTTCCAAAGTGGAAAGGATATCTTCCTCGTGAATTTTTTAAATTATCTTTAAATATTACTTGATAAGTATCCAATGTTATTTTCAAGGAAAATTATTTTGATATTATTTTGTGAATTTGTAGTTTTTAAATGTAATTTTTAATGTGTGAAGGATATCCTACTCAAGCAATGTTATATGTAATATTTAAATCGAACTTTTTATATATCAAATTGTATTTTTAAATAAATGAATTTTGGATAATTTTTATGTTAAAAAATCAATGTCGAAAGGATATTTTCTACAAGAAATGTTCCAATTGGACTTTCAAAATTATTTTTTGTCTAAGATAACATCATTCTATATTACTTTTGATTTATTGGGGTTATGATAAATGTATTAAATTATTATTATTTCTCTGAATGGATTACTTTTATGATGAATTTTTTTTTTATTCCTCGTTTCCCTTATATGGGTTATGTCGTGATAAAATTATTATCAACCACGCTTTTTTTCCATGGGTAATTCTATAATGAAATGAAGAAATGCTTATGAAATATCTTAGTTTTCCACATATTATTCTACGATGAAATTATGAAATGTTTATTAAATTCACTTATTTCTATGGGTTATGCTATGATGAATAGTTTAGGAAACCCATTTCATTTCCAGGGGTTATTCTATGATGAAATGTTTATAAAACTAATTTATTTTCATCAATTCAGTTATGATTAATGTTTTATTATACCATGGAATACAGATTTATGTTTTTTATTATGTGATGGGTGGTACCTATATCTTTCAATAATAAATTAGTTAAATAATTATGTCTCATGAGATAAGTAGGATTAGAATGGGAAGTGAACCCAGTTTAGTAAGGGACTTTTTCCAATATGATATTCTAGGTAGTGAACCTTGAAAATTATGAGTTTTGGGGAGTGAACCCAATCCACAATGATAGCCTTAAAATTGACCCTTCACTAAATAGGAAATTATTTTAAATTCTTATATGTTTACCAAAATTCAATTCCTTATACCTATGTTATGCTCCCATTACTAGTGTCCTTTTATTCCTTTACGATTAATATCTTAATTACTACCATGATATATGCCATTATTCAAGATTATGATCTATGATTTATAGGGTATGAATTTAAAAATATTAGGCTCATGTTATCATACACTTATACTCATGTTATTTTGGTATCTTTCTTTCTTAACCTTACTAAGAATTTTATCTCAACCTTTATTTTGTTTTCATTTCCCCAAATTATGAAGAAATGTATTATGTATGATATGTCTAAGAAGGGTGATAGTTATGAAGAACATAGTTGTAGATGTTGTAAATAACTGATGAATCTGTTTCTCATGTTTTTAAGTTTCCAAGTGCACTAAACCTGTATGGTCCTTGAGCATGTATTTTTTTAATGTAATTAATACTCATCAATTAAGATGTAATATTTATTTATGACAAGACTGGGTCGTTAAAACCCCATATTTAGTTTCCCACCACTAATGGTTAATTTATTATGTTTTTGCTAGATACAGTTGATTTTATCCAAATGGAAAAAAAATTTATAGTTTTGTGATAATTTATACATATTTTAATTTTACATTACATTTGAGAAACATGAAATACAATATTGTGTTTTCATTGAGAATACCATTATTCGATTTAGAATATCTATAACACACTGAGATATTATAAATTATATTTTTTCTAAAAAATTAATTTTTTTTCTTAAAACCAAGATAATCTAGTATTACCTGAAACCCTGTGTTATCATTCACTACAAACAACACTCGATTATTATACATGCCACACAAAAGTGATTTTTATCAAACTCGTTATATATTCTTAATATTATTTTAATGCGAACATTAAAACCTAGATATTAAAAATAGAAAGATGAATAGTAATAAATATTTTTAAAATATTAATTTTAACAGTTTTATATAATCAATACATATTTATAAAAAGATACTTAACTTTTAGAAAATTATTTATACGTTTTTAAATTATTATTTTTTCAAAAAAAATACATTTTATTTTTTTTCAATGAAAAATAATGTAATTAATTTTTGAATCTCATAGAAAATTAATTTTATAAAATAAACGTAATTTCCAAAATCATATATTCAAAATCAACTTAGTGTTCATTTTTTATATTTTTCTTAAAATCTACATTTTTCAATGAATAGTGAAGAATACTGTTGTTTAATTGAAAAATTACTTTTCATTTAAATAATTATAATGATAATTTATATTTTTAATTTATTTTAAAGTAATATTAGTATAATTTTCTATCAATTAATCAAATTTAAGATATTATAATGAATTTAATATTGAATTTTTATATAAAAACCTTTCAATCTTTTGATCGTTCTCTCTTTAACAACACACTTTCACATCGCGTATATAGGATTAATTTTAAAACAATTTTTTCAACTTCATTGAATTGAATTTCAAAATATGTATTCCATATTTTTAATTAGAATATTTTATATCTCTTAATGATTTTAATTTAACTTTTGTGAAAAATTAATAGTGAATCCAGTAAAAATTAATTATCGAGGGCTAAACTACAAAAGAAAAGGGTAAAAAACACCTATAAACTTGTACAAATACTATTTTATGGATATATTTGGACACTTAAACCACTATGGTTCTATAATGGCCAATTATTTTACCCATTTTAAATTTGAAAAACATGGTTGGAATTCTCACCTTAAAAAATTTACAAGTTTCCACTCAACTCACTTATAAATAGCCACCCCCTCTCCCGTCTTATTTACACCTTAAAACCTATTTGGTTTTCCCAATACATACAAAACTCACTTCACTAATTCCCACCTATGATCCTAAAAATTATCATTTTGGAATGAAATTAAACAAATGAAGGATTTTAGTGAAAAACAAAGGATGATTCCCGAAGAAGAGGAAGTGTTCATTAGTGAGTGTTTTTATATTTCTTCCTCAAACCAATTTAAATATATCAATATCTTTCTTATATAATAATCTCATTTTCTTAAATATACTAATATGATTTATTCTGGGAGTATTATCTTCCAACAAACACACTTCCATAAAATGGGTTATGAAATCATCGTTCATGTGTGTGGTGGAATACCGCCTCACGAATCGATGTCATTTATTTTTCTATTTCCACCTCTCAAGGATGTTTGTAATTATTGATAAATAATTTATATATTCTATATATTATATTTAATATTTTATTATGATTCATTAATATTTACATCACACATACCTTTATTCTTTCCATTTTGTGGGAATATGATAATGGTGTTCACGTGTACATCAGACAATCGCCTTGCGAAGTTATGTGACTCATTCAAGAATTACATGAAATTTATTAAGGATGGTTTTAATTAAAATATGTGATATATATGAAATAATAATAATTCTATAATTATAATATGAAATTCTATTTTATTTCTTTTAATCCAAAAAAATATATAAATTGAATTCATACTTATGTACAGCCTACCCGCTCCATGAATGGTAAATTTCATTTTATATCATTAAATTTTATGGATTACTGTAAATAAATAAATAATGGATATATATGATATTTATTTCATTATTTAAAATTCATATATGATGAAATCATGATCAAAGTAAGAGAACCAAAAATATAACAAATCAAATCATATACGAAAAACAAAGCTGATGTTACCTAAAAGTAATTTTAACGTTGAATTGTTGATAAATGAGAAATAAATGGTTATAATAAAATAATATATTTTATGATATATATTAATATGCCTCTATAATATATTTTTCAATAAAAATATATTTATTATATAGGAAATTTCAACTAGTACAATGGGATTCAAGAATAAATATAAGGATATTTAAGTTCTCACTTCTATTTCTGTGAGACTTATGCCATTACAACCAGTCGTTTACTTTGGGTGAGTTATATACTAAATTATGGCATGATATATCATGAATATTACATATTTCATGAATATTAATTATTCATTTTATTTTTTTCTTTCATGGGGATTGTGATTCAAATGTTACACAAGCGATAACGGATTTCTATATCAATTTTCCTTCTTTGAAACGTATATTATGTTATGTGCATGTATTATTTCATAAGGTGTACATACCACCATTTGACATTTATTATAATGAATTTATTTATCCTAATTATATATTATGTTTTATTTTTTGATATTCTTTTAGGGTACTTATGATTCAATGTTACCAAAGTTATAATTATATTATGCTACAATCTCATAGTTTATTAAGATTGTTAATAATTAGTTTTCTGATAATATATTGTAATGATTTATATCCCAAGAAACACATGAATTTTTCTTTACTCTATTTATTCCTGAAATTTTTAGGTAATAGTTCTATTTTTTTACATGTTGGTACTAATTATGACTTAGAAATTATTTTTCCAAAAATGATTTACTACCCTATTATGATTTTTTTTTAAATACCAATGACTTAATTTTCCAAAAAATATTTCAAAATGAATCTTCATTTCATTTTCCAAAATAATTTTCATTTGGATTTTATTGAAAATGTGAAAGGAATATTTGTTTTCATGTGTATTAAATAAATGAATTTTTAGGATGTCATGACCAATCATTTCTTTGAATCATTATTTATAATTTTTTAAATTAACTTTCAAATAAAAATGTTTCATGTTTTAAAAAATCATTTTTCAAAAGTAGAAAAAATATTTTACTCATGAAATGGTTTAAATGATCATTCGAGACTATTTTACATATGAGATTAAATATTTTGATATTAGCTATGGCTTAATGGGTATATGATCCATAATTACCATTCATATTGTTTCTTTTAATAGTTTATGTTTTTATTTCATAATATATATGTAACGTGTTACTATTCCATAGGTTATACAATGAGAAAATGATTATGAACCCCTCTTATTTCCGTGTTTAATTATATAATGAAATGATTTTGAAACATATCTATTTTCCCTAGATTATGATGTGATGAAATGTTTATGATTCTGATTTCATTTCATGTGTTATGATATGATTAATTTTTATGATCTTTTGAAATATATGAATATGTATTTCATAATAATATAGGAGGGACCTATATCTCCATCCAATATAATGGGTAACGATTTATATATCACATGAGACAGACATGGTTGTAATAGAGAGTGAAACTATTATAGTATGATAGGGAATGAACTGGGAGTAAACATGGTTTTGTAATATAGGGATAGAATGATGAGTGAACTCGATTCGGTAAAGGAATTTGTCCACTATGATGGGTTTCATAGTGAACCTTGACCATTATGAAAATGATTTACTATACATATATATATGCTAGAAAAGGACATAGTTTTGAATTAACTAGTGCGATATGAGGTATCCCACATTTTGAAAAATATTAATGTTTCAATGTTTCCAATGAAACTAAACTATTACAGTACTTAGGCCTGTTTTTATGTAATGTGATAAACATTCATCAAAAAATGATTTAATATCTCTGTATGAAAATTTTGGGTCACTATAGTTGGTATCAGAGTAAATTTTTTGTTAAACATTGGAAAATAGGATGGTAAAACCTTTATTAGATCTCTAAGTACATATCTAAGGGTAAGTCTATGGATGATCCAAAGTATAAGAAAGTGCCTTTAAATTTTTTTTTAAATGATAAAGTGAGTGCTTTAAAAAAATTACAAACCTATTTAGATACTACAATTTGATATGGCTCTGTAACAGATGTATATAAAGGTAACAACCCTGAAAACACCATATTGAGCTAGACTTGATCGGGAACTATTGCACAACAACAAGCCTAATTGCACACACGGTTTGACACTCTAAGGGTATATTCATTGGAAATTCACAAATTCTTTAGGAACTATCATTAAGGATTTAAATAGAAGATGACTAGGAATAACCAATGTTAAACCAAAGGTGTAATAGATTAAAGAATAAGCTAACCTAATTTAAACATCATATAAGTGGTTTTTCATGATAATATGGTTCCACATCATCATTTTTATTTCTTACACTATGATTTTTATTTTTATATGATGGATGAAACCTAAAGGAACCATGTTATTTAATAGTTTGATGGACAATCCAATGATTTTCCTCCCAAGAATACAAATTTTTTGTAAGATGGGATTAAAAATAATATGGTTGTACTTGCACTACTTTCTCAAGATATGAATCAATATGAAAATATGAATAATAAAATTAGTGAACAACATTCTATTGATTCTTTCATGACGAAATTTCTTCCTTTATTCAGTGGAACTACATATACAAAAGTTTCTGAAAAATAGATCATTACCACCAAAATGATATTTTTCATTCCCTAGTGTTTAGAACTTGAACAAGTAATTTTGGTTGTCTACTATTTGAAAGGAAAAGTAGATCAATTTGGAATCTTATCATGAATATAATGAAATAGGATAAAATTGAGTCCATGGATCGGGATGAGTTTAATTACTTATTTTTCAATAAGTACATTCCATGTATTATTATTATGATGATAGAGACAAAGTACTTTATGTTAAAGTAAATGTATATAGAATCCATTGGTACCTATGATGAATATTTTACAATTCATGTGAGTTATGCCTTTGGTATTATCATCCAATATGAATGTAAGGTTTATCATTTCATTAGTGACTTAAAACCAAGTTTCCAAATATTTTTATTTATAGGATACTTTAGTATGTATGAATAGATTGTTCTATTTTCTATCAAGGTGGAAATTAAGTTTAGAGATACTTATTAATCTCAATATTTTGATAATATAAGGAAGGTGTAGTTCAATAGAAAATCAAAAAACCTTGGAGAGAAGAAGATGATCTTTCTTTTATTCCCAATGTGTGGGAAGGAATCCTGGAGTAAATTGTCTTAATGGGGTAGAAAATGTTTTAATTATGGAAGAGACTATCATCTTGAAATTATTTTCTGATGTGATGGGAAGAAGTTAACTAATAATGAGAATAAATAGAATGTTTTATAGATTTCACCCCCCCCCCCACTTTAGGGATTCATGTATAAGGATAATGGGAATTATTCTAACCAATTCCCAAAACTAAAGGTTGATGATGATGATTGATGTTAGTAACCATTTAAACCAAAGGAAAAGGGTAAATCTCATGTGATAAATGTTTCATAAGAGTGGTATAATATTGATATCTTGAAAGGTACATATACTATCCACTCAAGAATAGTTAATGTCTTATTTTAATGTGGATATAACTATTCCTTCTTATTAAAATAATTTTATAAGGGAATCAATATAACACCTAAGTCATTAGATGTAGAATTATTAGTGAAAACCAATGATGTATGATGATAACATATCAACTCTATGATTCCTCTATTATTGAAATTGTTGGGAATGTGCTTCCTAAAAATTGTATCATTCTTCATATGGTTGAATTTGATGTTATCTTGGGAAGGATTTGATTTCACTATAGAAATTTCACTTAAATCATTGAGAAAGGGAAGTAACATTTGATATTCCAAAACAACCTATGATAGTCTATAAATTTAAAAATATGTATGAACATACTATAAACATAACCTAAATTGTATGGATTTTAATTCCCATTTTGAAGTGGTGTTAATATTATATTTTTGTTGAGAAACTCTACATTGACGATATGCATATTGTGTGGGTTTTTTTGAGGTATTTCAAAAATATTTTCCTATTGTTCCATGAAAACATGCTGTTTATTACTCAATATTTCTCATTCCTTGTACCACACCAATTTCAAATAATCTCTATAGAATACCCCCAATTGTGTTGCAGTAATTGAAGGAGAATCTCTGGGAAAACATTCACAAAGGGTTTCACACAGCCAATTCTATCACCTTAGGGTGAACATATTAACTTTTTTAGAAAAAAATATAGATCGATGAGAATCTACATTTATTATTAGAAGATTAAAAAGATAAATATTAAGAAGATGTTTCCTTATCCCCGTATTGATTACTTATTTGATCAACTATGTATAACTGAATACTTTTTGAATATTGACCTTTATTCTTGATATCATCAATTAAGGGTTAATAAGGAGGATACCCCCAATATGAAATTATGTATAGGGTATAGATACTAGGAATATAAATTTATTCCATTTTATCTCATTAATTCCACAACTATCTTCATTTATTAAATAAATAGAGTCTTTTGAGATTAACATTATTAGTTTATGGTAGTAATTATTGATGATACTCTTATTTATTCAAAGATAAATGGAGATAATTAATATCACATGATAATTGTACTAAATAAACTATAGATAAAATCTATGAAAAATTTATAAAACGTTAATTTTGGATTAAAATGGTATAATTTTTGGGTCATATAATCTCAAGAGAGGGTATATCAGTAGATCCATCAAAGATAGAGGCTATTGAATATTGGCCCAAACAAACCACAATTACTGAGATCTATTGTTTGGTTGGATTGTATAGGTATTATAAATTTTTTGTGGATAATGTTTCATGAAAATATATAACACCCTCTATGTAAACTCTAAAAATATCCAAGCTCCTCTAGACATATGAATGTGAGGAAAATTTCAAGGAAATAAAGATAAGGTTAGTTAGCACACTTGTTCTTACAATACCATATACTAGAGAAGGATTTAAAATCAATAGTGATGCACACAAGAAGGGGTTGTGATTTTTTATTATGCATAATGATATCGTTATATTTCATTCCTCGTGAAAATTTAATATTCATGTGAAAAATTACCCAACACATGATTTGAAGTTAGATATGGTAATGTTTTAGTTAAAGATATGGAGGCATTATCTTTATAAAGAAAAGTGAGATATATATATCAGCCATAAAAGTTTAAGTATATATTCATATATAATGGGTTAATTATTCACCAAAAATAAGGTGGTTAGATATGATTAAATATTAAAATGGATAAAAACATTACCACACTAGGAAAGCGAACAAGGCAATCAGTGATTTGAGTAAAGATCTTGTTATCTTATCTATGATGAGCATCACAAAAGATCCAATATTTTTAGACTTGGAAAAGAGGGATCTAGACATCCTAAAGCAAGGGGGAAATATTTTCTTGATAAATTAAATATTCAAATATCTATCAAAGTGAATATTTAATAGGGTAAAAAGGAAAATATATATCTACAAAATAAGGTTATAAATATTCCTAAATTTAACCTTGATCATTGTGGAATGATAAGGTTTAGGAACCAGGTATGTGTTACTCCCATACAATATTTAAATAAGTATTTATTAGAATAGTCTCATAGTTCTTCATTATCTATTCATCCAGTATGTAAGAAGATTTATAGATATTTAAAAAATTACTTCTATAGGGATGGATTGAAGAGAGATATTGAAGAATTTGTATCTCAATTATGGGTATATCAGCAAGTTAAGGCTGAAAGGAAAAATTCTAAGGAGATGTCACATCTGTTAACCATACTAGAATAAAAATTGGGAAACATCAGAATGGATTTTTCCATTGGACATTAAAAAAATCTAAGGGGCATAAATCACCACGGGTTTTAGTTGATAACCGTATTATGTTAGAAAACATCATCACTATCAAAGAATAATTATCTTTGGATCAGCTTTCCAGGATATACATTAAATAAATGGTAAGGTTGTATTGAATACAAAATTCCTTTGTATCTTATCAAAATCTAAGGTTTATACCAAAGTTAGGAAGATGTATTCAATAATATCTTGATATAGAGTTGATATATATACTTAAAATCATCCTCAGATAGATGGATAGTCTGAATGAATAAATTAAACCCTAGAGGATTTCTTTGATATCTTATTCTTTGGATTCCAATGTTTATTTATATCAACACATTCAACTAGTTGAGTTTTCATAAAAAATAGATTTTGATCAAGAATTCATATAGATCCCTAAAAATACCTCTTTAGAAATTTATTTAGTTCTCAAAAATTTTGGAATGATTTTTGAGAAAGAAATCTATTCGGACCTGAGATAGTTAATTAAATGGCAGAGAAGGTAAGATCCATTCAGAAGAACATTGTGGACACTTACGGTCTGTAGAAAAGTTATACTAATAATACCATGTATAATATTTAATATGAAGTTGCTAACAAGGTTTTTCCAGGAATTTATCAACAAAATAAAGTTATGAGATTCAGGAGGAAAGGGGAATTGAACCCTAGGTATATTAGTCCCATTGAAATTATTTATTGTATCGGGATAGTAGCCTATCACTTGTCACTTTCATTGAACCTATCTATATTCCAAAATTTGTTCAATGTATCTCTCCAAAGAAACTATACACATATCCCTCCACATATACTAATCACATAAGTCATACCACAAGAGTAAGATATTTAATATAAGAAATAACTAATTAAGATTTTGGATTGTGTAGAGAATGTTCTATGAATCAATACCACTCATCTTGTCAAAGATTTGTAGTGAAACCACTTCGTTGAATAATATATATGGGAACCTGAAGATATTATAAGAAAAAAGTATCCTCATCTATTTGTATCGTATTGAAAAATATTTAGGGTGAAATTTATTTTAAGGGGCGTCGAATGTAACACCCCAAGTTTTTATGAATTATTTTTTTAAAAAAATTATTATTATCCTAATTTCAATATTAAATTACATGAAACCCTCTACTATCATTCACTACATGCAACACTCAGTCATCTTTCATAACACATGACACTAAGTTTTAACACAACCATGATATATTTTTAATATTTTTTGAACATTCATGTTATAAGTTAACTACTAAACATAGAAATATGAATAATTAGAACTATTTTTAATATATTAAGTATAAAGGTTTATATAAATAAAATATAGTTTTAAAAATGTACTTAATTTTTAGAAGAGTCCTTATACATTTTGAAAATTCTATTTTCTCAAAAAAAATACATTTTATTTCTTTTTGTGAAAAATAATAACATTAATTTTTTATAGTTTTATATATTTAATTTTATATAATAAACCTAATTTTTTAAAACATAAATTCAAAATTAGAATTGGGATTATTTTAGTATTTTTTCAAAAAAGTTTCATTTTTTTAAGTATAGTGAATGATGCTAAATTTTAATGAAAAACTACATTTTTGTTTAAATAATTTATAATGATAAATTATAATTAAAATTAACTTTAAATAAAAAATATTCCAATTTTATATAAGTTAATTCAATTAAATTACTTATAATAAATTTCATATTGAATTTTTATATAAAACATTTCCAACTTTGGAGTGTTTTCTCTTTAAAAACATGTTTTCTCATCGTATCTATAGGATTATTTTCAAATTAATATTTACAAATATGTGAATTGTATTTTTAATAATTTATTACATATTTTTAATCATCATAATTTAGAATTTATAATAATTTCATTTTAATTTTCTACCAAAATAAATATTTAGTGTAAAAAAATTAATTATCGCGGTTAAGGTGAAAATGCTTTTATTAGTGGTTAAAATAAAAAGAAAAGGGTAATAATCACTTATAAACTTGTCCAAAAACTATTTTTATTCTATATTTCAAAAACATTACCCTTATGATTGTAAATTTTAGACCCCTGTGACATATGAAAAATGTGGGTGGAATTCTCTCTGTATAAAATTCACTATTTTTCCAATCACCTTACATATAAAGCCCCCCTCTTCTATTATTAATAGATTAAAACCAATTTTATTCAGTAAATCACTGCCAAAATCACTTCCCAACTTCCCTACTCTCATCCTAAAATCCTTATTTTGGACCGTAATTCATCCAAGGAAATATTTCAGTGGAAACTATAGAGGATACGCAAATAAAAGGTAACGTTCATCAATGAGAAATTTTTATTTCTTCCTCAAATATATTAAATTATTTTTATATGATGATTATATAATAACCATGGTACTTTCAATATTATAATATTTTGTTATCTTAAGGGTGATACCTACAACCACAAACACTTCCATCAAATGGGTTAAAAAATCATCGTTCATGTGTACGACGGACTACCGGCTCACGAACCAATGTCGTCTATTTTTTCATTAACAACACTCAAGGAAGCTTTTAATTAATCATATATAGTTTATACATGACATATATGATATTTAAGTTGTTTTTATTATTATTTAATTATTAAATCACACCTACAATTATGCTTTTAATTTCATGGGAATACAATAATGTCGTTCATGTATATGATGGATTGTCGCCTCACGAATAGATATAATTCATTCAGGATTTAAACGGAATATATTAAGGGATGGTTTAATGAAAAAATGTTATATATATTAAATAAAATATATTCTATAATGATAATATATAATTTTATTTTCTTTCATTAAATCTGATAAGAAATTAAAAAATAGTGTTCATGCATAAGTATGGCATACCATCCCCATGAATAGTGCATTTCATTGACTATCACTAAATTTTATGGTCTACTCAAAATAAATATTTAGTTAACATATATTGAATTTGATTCATTATTTAAATTATAGATATTATAAAATCATAATCGAAGTAAGAGGGTCAAAAATATATCAAATCAAATAATATATAAAAAATAAAGTGGATCTTACACGAAACATATCATTAACATGAAATTATAAATAAACGATTAATAAAAGAAAATTAAAAATAATATATGGAATGATATATATTAATATGTTTATATAATATATTTATAATAAATTTATATTTATTATATGGGAAGTTTCAATGAGTATGATGGGAGACAAGACTTAAGGTAAAGAAATTTCTAGTCTCACTTTCTTTTATGAGTGACTTATGCATTATTAACCACTATTTTATTTTGTGTGGGTTATATACTGCCAAATTAATTGATATATAATAAATATAACTCATTTAATTATAATTAATTATTCCTTTGATGTTATAATAACATGTGGACTATGATTCAAAAGATACTAAACCAATAAAGGATTTGTATCCCAGTTTTCCTTCTTGGAGATGTACATTACGTAATGAACCTATATTATTTCATGAGGTGTATATAAGACCCCTTGACTTGTAATATCATGAATTTTCATACCCTTACAATATTTTAATTTTCATTTTAGTAAATTACATCAGGGGCCTTGTGATTCAAAGATACCAAATTTGTAATGATTTTTTGTTACAATCTCATCATTTATCAGGATTCTTTATGATTATATTTTTTATGATTAGTTATTATGATACATATCTCAAGAAACCCATTAATTTTCATATAGTATTGTTATTATTGATATTTTCAATTAATAGTATAATTTTTTTCACACATTGGTACTTACGATAAATGGGAAATAGTTTTTAAAAAACCTAATTTTATTTCTATCTTCAGTTGGAAATCCATTTTATATCAAAAAAATATTTTATTAAAATATTTTATTACCCTCTTATTAAATTCAAAAAATAAAATTTTAACAATTTTTTACTTTTCAAAAAAAATTAATGAAATCTTCTTGTAATTTTCCAAAAAGTGCATGTTTGTATTTTACCAAAAATGTCACAGGAATATTAATGTTAACATGTTGGGAATGAATGTAATTTTCCAATATCATGACCAATAATTTCTTAAAGTATTCATTTATAAGTTATAAAATTTCTTTTAAAAAAATGTTTTCAAAATGTCTTACATTTTAAAGGTAATTTGTTAATATGGAAATGATGTTTTCCTTAAGAAATGATTTAAATGATATTTCAAAATTATTTTCCAAAAAAGATTAAATATGTTGGTATTACTAATGTGTTATTGGTGATATTATCCAAATATATCATTCATGTTATTTCTTTGAATGGATTATGTTTCAATTTCATGATTTTTATGAAACTTCTCTCTTCTATACAGGTTATACCATGAGTAAATTCCTATAAAACCCACTTCTTTTCACAGGTTATTCTATGATGAAATTATAATGAAACTTATCTCTTTTACAAAGGTTGTGATATGATTAAATGTTTAATATACCAATTTAATTTATTAGGTTTTGATATAATGAATTTTTATGACATTTTGGAACACAAAAATTTTGTTTTCATTATGATATGTGTGGGAAATATATCTCCCTCCAATAATTTGGGTAAAAATTTATATATCTCATTTGGTAGACATGGAAAGAACATAGAGTGAACCTAGTATAGTAATACAAGAATGGAATGGGGTGCGAACATGATTTAGTAAGATAGGTTTGAAACAATGAGTAAGTATAGTTCAATAATAGACCTTTTCTACTGTTATGGCCTTCGTAGTGAGCCTTGACAAATATTAAAATGATTTTCTACACTTATGTGTTTGTGTAAAATTAACATCTTATTCTATTTTTATACTCTCATGGGTCATGTTATTTCATTATCATATGATTCATGTCTTATGAACCACTAATAATTATGTCATGACTCAATAGTATTATCTTTGATATACAGGGTTGGGTTTTCAAGTGTTATGATATTGTTAGCATACCATTTTATTCAATTATTCTTACATATCTCCCTTGTTTACCATTACTGAGAATTTGATCTCACCATTTATTTTATTTATTTTCCCAAGGTTATAAATATATTTTTTATGTGTGATATTTTCAATAGGGGTTATATTTGTGAAGATCATAGTGGGAGATGATTTAGCACACTTATGGACCAGTGTTTAGGTTTCCATGTTTCCAAATGCACTAAACAGTTACAATCCTTAAGTGTGTGTTTATGTAATGAAATAAATGTTCATAAAAATTTATGTAATATATATGTATGATATGATTGGGATTCTATAATTCACATCATATCAATCATGAAACAAATTCTGGCTTCCTGAGGAAAGGAAATATAATAAAGGGGTGAGATTTAATTCTAAGTAAGGTATATATACAATGGATTCAAACGTGATTAAATAATGTGTACTCACTATGGAATAGTAGATAACAAAAACATATTTCATTTAATCAGTAACTTTAACATGAATAATAATATGGCTGGAATAAATAATAATCAAATAATTTCATAAAAATAATCAAATGAGCTTGAAACTTATCAATGGCTATTTTAACGAATCTAATAATCACATGAAAATAAATAAATAATCTCATAATGAGGGAATTCATAATTTCGTACTTCTGAAACATATTATCAAGTGCTTGTACCAAGATATCTATATAAATGGTTAAGATATCTTCCGAAACCCAAACCGGATTGACTCATAAGACCTTCTAATGAAATGAGGGGCTATATTGGGCCACACCCATCACCTACTAAGTCTAATGCCATCATCATATGAATTGACTGAAACATACTCAATATATAAATTATTATTGAAACTATCATATGAAATGTTAATACTTCCCTAAACCAATATTCATATTTATAAACCAACCATAATAATATGGCTAATGGTTTTAACATGGAACATCCCTTGTGAAACTGATCATAAGCTATCCATAGAAATAATAAGGTTATTATCATTAAAATATTCCCTAGTGAAGAAAAAGTAGAACAAGGGTTTTTGATGTTGATGAATAAAAATTATATAAAGAGATAATTAAAAAAATCATGAAAAAATTAACTTTTAACATTAGAAAATTACTTTTTAAAAAATATAAAATGATGGTAAATAAGTTTTCTTCAAAAAATAACAATAAAAACATGAAAAGTAAGAATCAAATTAATTATTGGCCATGAAAAATGGGTAACTCCATACATTCCATATATGATAAAAATGATTTCATTCACACTATTTTAAAATGGTTAAATGTACGATGTTCGAAAATGAAAAAAAAATTATGTCCAATCTATTTTTAAAAAAATAAAAAAATCATAAATATTTATTAAATAAATCATTGTAAAAATGTTATAACATTTCTTGAAAACATTTTTAGATAACATGGTTTTGGAATAAAAAGTATTTTTGTCTAAAGCGAGAAATGATGTCATCTAATATTTAAAACATTTTCTCAATCATTCTAAGTAAAAAGGAGATGGAAAATTGTATTGTTACCTAAAAATAATATGAATAACCATATGATAAAAACTCAATCTTATTATGAATTGGTTTTTCATAATTTTTAATCATGGAAACTTTAATAAAAAACAATCTCAATATTCAAAGAGATTTTAACATAAACCCTTACCACTTTAGTAACTTCTAAATCATAATCCTCATGAAATAAATATATTAAATTAAAGCATTAAAAAATTAATATAAATAAATCCATGATATGAAATATCAAATTGGGTACTATATAAACCACACAAAAGGAATATGTATTGAATAAGAAAAATGTCTCATGAAAGTAAAAGTGAAACAAGAGACCCTTACCTTAGGTCTGATTTACTCTGTATATGTTCAAAACTATTATATAATAAATATATATTTACTATAAATATATTATATAAAATTAATCATATATATCCTACCTTATAAGGGTTACATATAATATTTTATCACCTGTTTATTAAAAATTCTATGTTAAAATCATCATTTGGGGTCTTAACAGCTTTATTTTCCATATATGTTTTAGTCTGGTAAAATTGGTCCTTATATAATGATCTTGGTTCCATAATATCCATAATTTAAAACATTATGCAAATATAAATTATATTTATAAATTAATTATTCATAATATTCCATAAAATTTAGAGATAAAAAAATGAGTTGCACCATTCACGGAGATGGTCGGTCATACGTATGCAAAAACGTTATGATCATTTTTCAAAGATTGGAACAAAATATTGGTAAATAATATTTCACCTTAATAGAATCGTTATTATATCATATATATATTATATATTTAATAAATTTATACTTACTGATATACAAGTCAAAATAAAATGAAAAATGTTTCACATCGCTTCATCGAGGTGGTAGTCCACACATACGCACAAAGACGTTATCATATTCCAGGTGGTTGGAATGTAAGAAGTTAGATATGATAATATATTCTAAAATTATCTTAATTTTATAAATATCAAAAAACTATGGTGAACAAAAAATTATATATGTCCTTAAAATGTGGTGATTTAAAATGAACTACTTCGGTTCGCAAAAATGGTAGTTTTCAGTACACATGATGGACAATTACATTTCCCATTTGATGGAAGAGGGATTAATATAGGATATTAAATCAAAATAACAATATATTAATATGTGTTATATACTTTTTAATTATTTTTTCATAGATTAAGGATATTTTAATGGGTTATAATAAGAAGTTAAACAAAAACGCATGGTCAAGAAATATACCTCTTCTTCGAAGAACCTATTTAAGTTTATAACTAAATACTTCCCAGAATTATTTTCCTGAAAAAACATGGAATATAGAGAGTTTTTATGGAGTTAAATAATTTATTTTGGTATTTATTGGCTGAACTAAAGGGCTTTGTGAGTTTTTAAAGGAGAGGATATGGGGTGGCATTTTGTAAGTAGGGGAGAGGACACACATGGAATTTTATAAAAGAAAAAAGATATACCCATGCATTAAACATACAAAAAGGATAAAAAAATGTATAATTATCAAACCTTTGATGATATAAGATCAACATATGGACATAAAATCTGAATTGTATAAGGTTTTAAGTCATTTTATCCCTTATCTTTTAAGTTTAACCTACTCGTAGACCCGTTTTAACCTTAACTGCAGTGTTTAATTTTTATTATTTTTATTTTTCATTGTGGCCACAAATTAAGTATAAATAATTATAAAATGTAAATTTTTTCTCACTAAAAATATTTAATTCATTGTGAAAAATTAATTTTCCCAAAGTAGAAGAATTTAATTTAAAATAAAACCTGTAGTTGTGATGAAAAAGTAATTTTCCCAAGAAGAGGTTTCCATAAGTATAAAACATTTCTATATCAAAATTGAATATAAAATTTATTAAAGTTACATAAAATAGAATAATTATAATATAATTTAAATAATTATACTTTTATAGAAACATAAATAATAACTTGTAAATTCTATAAAAGAAATGCAGTTTTCCATGAAAATCGGTATTTTCACTATTCATCTAAAAATTAATTTTTTCATAAAATTCAAAAGAATTTACTCTAAGTTTATTAAAATATTATTATTTTAAAATATAAGTTTATTTTCTAAAATATTTTTTAAAAAATTGGTAAAATTTAATTTTAACATAAATTATCAAAGCACAATGAAACCACCTGTTTGAAAGAAAAAAAAATTCAGAGAGCATTTCTTTTTCTTTCAAATGACTTTTATTTTTCAATATATTCAATAGATAAAAAATGAATTATTTTATAAATGAGAAACCCAAATAATGTTCATAATTTAGTGAGACATATTAATAATCTCTAATATAACAACTAGTTTATAATGATCATATTTAAAAAAATATTAAGTGTGTAGATTAATCTCGGTATTACAAGTCGAATGTGTAATCAAACAAAAAATTTTTTGTAACGACCCAAACATTCATTAATGAAAATTCCTCTTCATCTTATTAAATGTGAAATTATTTGGTTTTATGTTTTTTGATTTTTAAAATACTATTATGAATTGTGATTGTTGCTAATATATCTGTTGAACAGGGATCGCATGATTACTATAAATATAGAGCTTTAACAAATCCAATTTACTCATACAAAGGAAGCAATGGACTCATCCAGTAGACTTGACCCATACAAAGCCCACTTTTAGGAGATCAAAAAGGAGGTAGCATCATTGGTATTTGCTCTTGACCAAGCCTAATCTGATATTCAACATGTTAAGCTTGAATGGAACCACCTACGGGATAAGTGGAAGTTGATAGAGATTATCACTCGAGCAATGTTATTTAAGCCACCCCAAGAGTATGTCACCATCACTGACCTTACCCTATAGTCCTATGAAAGTATTATAAGGGGATATGTGACAAGACCATAGCACTATGATTATGTGAATTATTTTCTTTATATAATAATGAATATACATTCATTTTATTATTATTACTCTGTAAATAGTTTTTAATGCACAAATAGTATTTTTAGTTAATATTCAAGAGGGAAATATATTTTGATGAATTAAGGGATTGTTGTATTAAATAATATTTTAATAAAATATTATTATTATTATTAAATTATTATTTATTAAATATAAATGATCATATAAATTTATGAATGCAATTGTAATTCTTATTAAGGTTTAAGAGATGTTTTGTCAAAACCCCTAAATTTTTTATAAATGTATGTTTTTATTTTAAAAGTAAAAAAATTCACTTATTTATAAAATTATTTAGATAAAATTAATATTATTTTTGGAATCAAGATGTCGAAATTATCCAACAATTAATTTTTCATAATTTTCTAAGACAGTCGAATTGTTAGGTAAAAATTAAATATCATTTAAATATATAATGTGTTTTAGGACATCATAATGACCCAATAGTGATGTAATAAAATACTATAAACAATATTTTCGTCCAATATATGTTTAAATATTAAAATAATGTGATTTTAGATTTTTTTGATTTGTTTTACAAAGCTTTAGTGGACCCTTCAAGACTTATAAATAATTTTGTCTTTTTAAATGGTTTTCCATGAGAGTGTGACTCACCTCCACATAAGCAACCCTATTATATTAAGATGTTCGGAAATTGAACTTATAAAATATTTCTTTTCACTCCCCTTTTGAAAAAACAATGGGAAAAATCATGGGAAGGTTTGTGGTATTGACTAGTTTAATGTGTGGTGACCCAAACCAAAATAATAAAGAATTCTTTATCCTTTCCTATGTAAACCCACCCAAAATCTCAATTAATCTTCACTAAAATCCTATGGAGTTTGTCCAACCTATTCCCTCCTCTCTCTATAATCCTCCAAAGTAGCCCCAAGCTCCCAAGAAGCATCTCTCAAGCCTCTCACAAGACTTTGGGATCACAATTACAAGTAAGTGATTTCTTCCTTTCATAATTTTGTCTAAATTTCATTATGTTTTTATACCCTTTTAATTTTTATTAAAAATTTTGGTGTATGATTTCAAACCTCTCCCATACTAACCTACTTATGTTTGAAATAATGAGATACCTATTTATCTCAAATTAATCCCTTCCTTGTACACCCATTACCATACTGAAATTCTGTAAGGAAATTCTCTATTCTCATTCATGTTCAAGAAATCATTTTGTATTATGAATATAATTTCCATTAAATTGGGTGGGACTTGTATCTATATCACCCCCCTTTCATTACATTTCATTTAAATATGATGAGACACCCATTTATCTCTCATCAACCATTTTTATGAATTCTTATGTTACGTCATTACGTTGCCGAAATTGCATCATGATTTTCCAAGCTAATGTTATTGTGTAGTGAATACCATTCTCATTTCTCTATCAAGGGTATTCAACTTTATGCACATTTACATATTGATTATATTGTTTCTTGTTTTAATTCCACATTTCCTTTATCAGTTAATAAATGATGAGTTTTAATGAATCCATGTTATATGTGACATGTAGCACATTTATGCATGAAATGAAATGTTTAAGAAGGGTGTGCCCTGATAGCGCTCCAAAGAAATGGGTAAAGATTAGTATCATGATAAATTAAGTGAAATGAGTGTTAACTCATGATAAATCAATTCCAATGAGGTTTTACCCATACTCTATGTGCAATGAGCATGGGCTCATGCTAATATCATGTTGAATGTTGTTTCCACATTTCGAGGTTATGCTAATCATGTTATATCATGACTTTATGTTCATGTTTCTCTTATAATACATTGATATTCTTATTTCTTAACATGTATTATATATTTCATGTTATGCCTTATTCACTCCCTTACTGGGATTTATAGCTCACCCTTTTTCTTATGCAAGTCCTCAGGTTATCCCGTGCAATGCTTGGTACGAGGGAATGTAGTAGTCATGTAAATAATGTTTTCAATAATATGTTGTGTTCTATGTTTTAAGTTGTTATGTAATATTCCTAAGCCACAAAGACACTATAAGTCTCGAACTTCTATGTTTTATCAAGTGATGTTTTCCATGTAATAAATCGTGTTCAAGAGTGTATTAATGAGTAGGGTTTTCATTGTTGTTATCAGAGGATAGGTTTGCTATTTTTGGGATTAAGATTAGAAAACCCTAGTAAATACTTAGAAACAAGACTAAGTATAATAAGAATATCCTTGTTTGGTGATTATTGGTTAAGTAGTTTATCAAGAAAATGCATCCTTGTTTGGATATGAACATGTAGAGGCTGCTCTAGCAAAGATGTACCTAGTGGTGAAAACCCTGAAAAATAGTTTCAGGCTTGACTCTGGGTATCTTGGTAAATGAAAATGGGCCTTTCTGAACTCTTCGTTACCACACTCTCAGGGGATATGCTTTGTTAAATTTAAAAGCTTAGTATGAACCCTTATTAAGGGAATTAAAAAACCCTTCTAATATTTTATGTTAGAAATTAGATCATTAATATCATAGATTGAAGCTTATGGATTCATAAGTTAAGGTTATAATAGTTATTTATAATTCATTAGTTTTATCCTTGGATTACACATTATGTGATACTTCTAACTTTCCTTTTATTCCTGCCAGTGGTTGGTAATTGGAGTACACGGGCTAACAAATGATGTGAAAATCAATGTGATGACTATGCTAATGAAATTCTCAATATGATCAGAGTAGGAATAGAGAACTTTATGAAGATTCTCTCTCAGTTAACTCAAGATTTGAATAGAAAAATGGGTCAATAAGAACGTTCAACCCCACCCCACCCCTAATAAAGAACAAGTCGCTATAGAGAGCTTCATTAAACAAAGGCCTCATAATTTTAATGGATCATCAGATCCTTCAATCGTTGAACAATGGATCAACTCCATTAAAATGATCTTCTCCATCCTTAAATATTTAGAACAAGAGAAGGTTCTCCAGGATACTTATCATATGGAGGGTGAAGCTGATCAAATGTGGGCATTGATCAAAAATACAAAGCCTGAGGAGGAGATCGAGGTGTTGGAATGGAAGGGCTTTGGGAAGATTTTTTTTTATAAATATTTTCTATTCCCCCTCTAACTTAAGATGTAAAGGGACTTCATTTATGTCAACAGAAAAGATGAAAAATACATCTGAGTATACAAGGAAAACTGCACAAGGAAAACACAATATACATCCACCTTTTTCGTTACCCACGAATTCAAGGTTTCCCACTTCTTTGGTGAGTTGAAACCCAGCCTGTGGAAAGCCCTGTCGATCCATGACTTTGATAGATATGAGGAAATTGTATGATGTTCCCTCAAAGACAGAATGGTTTGTGGGGAATCTTAGGGGTATCAAGGGGAAAAAAAGCATAAGGGGGGATTCAATTTTGGTGTTTCGATGGATAAATCCAATGGTTCTTAGAAAACCCAGCACCCCATATGCCAAAGGTGTGGAAATAAGCACCCCTAAAATTGCCTGATGGGGGTGAGGAAATTCTTTAGGTGTGGAAGAGAAGAGCACCTGGCTATTAACTATTGGTAAGAAAAACACACTGTTGCGATAGAGGAGGGGAACGCTCCGTTTGACTCTCATCACACTATCCATTGCTACAACTAAAAAGAACTAGGACACTTTTCAAATTAGGTTTCTATGCCAAGGGTTTTCAGAGGAAACCAACAACCTCCAAGGAAGAATGGGAGAGCTTTTTCCATCACTACAACTGAAGTGAACTCCAATAGCGAAGTGGTGAAAGGTACTCTAGTTATTCATTCAAGAATAGAAAACATACATTTTGATTCTGGTCTTACACATTCTTTTATATCCAGAATGTTTGCTAAGACAATCCCAACACCACCACAAATCATGGAAGTAAAGATGTCGGTGAGTACGGAAAATGGGGAAATCATTGCATCCCATAAATATAACTCCTCCCCTATCATAATATGTGGACTGAACTTCCCGACTAACCTTATCATACACCCTCTAGTGGAATATGATGAAATTCTCTGCATTGATTGTCTTTCCTTATGTAGAGCCAACATAAATTAACATGATAGGTAAATCACTCTCCATATAGATAATCGACCTCCAATTCTAAAAAAGTACAAGGGGGAAGATGAATATTATTTATCTCTATCATCCCAAGCATGGATATTACTGGCCTATGAGCATGCGTATCTGGCTCATATGATTGAGTCCATGAAAGCAACCATCCTTGAAGACATTCCTACTATGAGGGAATTTGTTGATGTGTTTTCCGAGGAATTTTTTGGTCTTCCTCCTAGAAGAGATGTTTAATTCTAAATTGATCTTATACATGGAGCATGTCTAATATCCAAGACACTGTATAGAATGGTTTTTGTGGAGCTTAAGGGGATGAAGAAACAACTACAGAAGAATCTGGATAAAGTGTTCATATGCCCTAGTGCTTCACCAAGGGGTGCACCAGTCCTCTTTGTTAAGAAGAAGGATGGGTCAATGCACCTTTGTATCGATTATTGTGAGATTAACTAAATAACTATAAAGAACAAGTATCCTCTCCCATGAATTGATGACTTGTTCGATCAGTTTTGTGGAGAACAATACATCTCCAACATGGATTTGCGGTCCGGATATTATCAAGTAAGGGTGAAGAAGGAATATATCCACAAGACAGCTTTTCATACAAGATACGAGCACTATGAATTCATAGTAATGCCTTTCAGACTCAATAATGCTCTAGAAATATTCATGGACATGATGAATAGAGTCTTTAGAGATTAACTCGACAAATTTTTTGTAGTATTTACATAGGATATTTTAATATACTCTAAAAACAAGGAGGATCATGAAGAGAATCTAAGAACTGTACTAGATACCTTGAAAAACGATATGATCTATGAAAAGTAAATAAAGTGGGAGTTCTATTTGATGGAAGCCTCGTTATTTGGCCATATCATCACAAGAAATGGGAAATCTGTGGATCCCTCTAAGACAGCTACAATAGAGGGATAGTTGAGGCCAACATAGGTAACCGATATCCATAGCTTTTGGGGGTTAGCTGGATATTATCGATGATTTGTGTGAAATTTCTCACGATTTTCTAAACCACTTACCAAGCTAAATCAGAAGGGAGTGAGGTTTTCTTGGGGTGATGAATGTGAAGAAAGCTTTAAGGAGTTGAAAACGAGGCTTATCACCGTGTTCATGCTCACATTACCCACAAGTGGAGAACTTTTTGTGGTATTCAGTGATTCTTAAAAGAAGGGCTTGGGATGTGTGTTGATGAAAAATGACAAATTCATTGCCTATTCTTCTAGGCAATTGAATGTTCGTGAGAAAAATTTTCCCACACATGATCTAGAGTTGGCTGTGGTGATCTTCGCTTTAAAAATTTGGCAGAATTATCTCTTTGGGGAGAAGTGTGAAACATATACGGACCACAAAATCCTCATGTATATATTCAAACAAAAAGAGTTGAACATCCTCTAATGAAGATTGATAGATCTGATCAATGACTATGACTGTTTAATCCATTACCACCCTAGGAAAGCGAACAAGGTGGATGATTCTCTAAGTGGAAATGACCCAGCAATCCTATCACTGATGAGAATTAAGAAGGATCCAATATTCTTAGATTTGATGAAGATGGACATGGGGATCATAAATAAGGGAACATCATCAATCCTTTTACAAATGATTGCTCAACTGTATCTTTTGAAAATGATAAAGGATGGTCAAAATGATGATGTGGGAATTCTGAAAAAACTGGAAGCTATCAAAAGAGGGAAATCCTTGGAGTTTAATGTTAATGAAGAAGGAATTGTGATATTTGGTAAAAGAATATGTGTTCTATCAAGTAGAGATAAATAACAAACTTTTGGATGATGAACATAGATCAAATTTCTCTATTCACCGAGGAAACACAAAGATGTATCGAGATATCCAAGGGAATTATTGGTGGGATAATATAAAGAAAGAGATTTCTGAATTTACACCAAGGTGTTTAGTGTGTCAGCAAGTGAAGGATGAGAGGTAGAAGTCTAAGGGGATGATGCAACCATTACCCATACCAGCAAGGAAATGGGAGAACATCACCATGAACATTGTCACTGGACATCCAAAGACATACAAAGGCAACAATGTAATCTGGGTTATTGTGGATTGTCTTATGACGTCTTCACACTTTATTATATTTCTAGAGGATTTCTCATTGAATCAACTAGAACAGATATATATCATGGAAGTGGTAAGGCTGGATGGAGTACCACTATCTATTGTATCTGATCGATATCCAAGATTGACATGTTTGTTTTGGAAGAGTCTTCAACATACTATGGATACTTAGCTAAACTTCAGTATATCTTATCATCCTCAAACTGATGTCCAATCTGAGTGGACTATCCAAACACTTCAGCAAATGCTAAGATCATGCTCAATGGATTTAAAAGGTGAATGTTATCAACATCTTCCTCTTGTTGAATTCTTCTATAATAATAGTTTCCACTCGAGTATCCAAATGGCACCATATGATGTTTTTTATGGGAAAGGGTTTAGAATTCTGGTATATTGGGATGAATTCGATGACCATAAGCGTCTAGGACTAGAAATGGTTGAAGAAATGGTGGGGAAGGTGAAAACCATCCAGCAACATATCAAGGAAGCCCAGAGTAGATAAAAGAGTTATGTAGATAACTGTCGATGAGACCTCGAGTTTAAAATTGGATACATGGTGTTTCTATGCATATATCCATGGAATAAGTTCATGAGGTTTGAAAAGGAGGAAAATTTAATTCCTAGGTACATCGGACCCTTTGAGATTCTTGATCTTGTCGGGGTTGTGGACTATCGACTAGCACTTCCACCTACCATCGCCAAATTACATGATGTCTTCCATGTATCCCTCTTCAGGAAGTACAAACAAAACCCTTCGCATGTACTCTCTTCAGAGGTGGTAGAGTTATAGGATGATCTTTCTTATGAGGAGATGCCAGTGAAGATCTTAGATCATAGAGAAAATGTTCTCTGAAATAAGAAAATTCCCTTCATCAAGGCGTTATGGAGAAATCATATATTTGAAAAAGCGACATGGGAATCAGAGGAAATGATGAAGTAGAGTTAACCACATCTATTTTAGTGTGGGAAAAGGAAATTTCGAGTGAGAAATTTTTTAAATAGGGAAGATTGTAATGACCCAAACATTCATTAATGAATATTCTTCTTAATCTAATTAAATTTGAACTTCTTTTGTTCTAGGTTTTTGGATTTTTAAAATACCATTAAGAATTGGGATTGTTGCTAATATAGTTGTTGAACTATGATCATGTAAATACCAGGAATTTCTATTGAATTTTTTTTATAAATACATGGAAATTTTATGAAGTCTGTGAAAATTTATAGCGCTTGATTCCAAGGCCCAGTGTGCCCGGAATCAATTTCTGAAGTTTTGTTTGGGTACGTTTAGTAAACGTATGATGGGGATTTTATAAATTTTGAACCGTTGCTCAGAATAGAGATCTAAGGGAACCATTGAACTCACAGTGCCAATATTCACTTATGAAGACTTTCACCTCGATGGCAGTTGGTCGAGAATAGAAGTTATTTTCTGGGTTTTTAATTAAATAAAAATAAGTGTATAGCTTATTTTTATTTTGGTGGTTGAAATATCCAAGAGATGGATAGAGGTGAGGGCCACCACATTATAACCTCCCATGAGAGGTTATGGTTGTGGGTCCCACCAACACATAACCTCACTTGGGGGATATATTTTTTAGTGGGGACCACCCGGGAATGTAACCCCTTGGAACCCCCCAATTAAGTGGTGAAACCTTTAAACATCCCATTGTTTAATTTTTTCCAACTCTCTTCACTTAATTGAAACACTCCACCTCTCCTAATTTTTAATTTGAACACCATTAATTAAATGATTTGTCTCATTTAATTAAACACATCAATTTGTATTGTTGTACCATCAAATAATAGACATCTTCTTCTATTATTTTTGGTTGGCAATTCCATTTGGTGGAGCTTGGTGAAAGAGGGGACTTGGGAGAGAAAGAACTCGACAATGAGGAACAATCATCAACCATGTCAAAAGAGAAGGTTCTGACCACGAAGAACGCCGTCTTCAACTTTGTCACCTCTAAACACTCATCCACCAATGACGGATATCCTCTTCCTTTTCTGACATTGACGAATCGATGCATGCCTTTCCGCAACTTCTTCAACGATCAACATTATGAGGTAGGGGGATTTAAGATTGATTTGTTTCCATTCTTTTTCAAAAAAATCTTGGTTTATGAATCGCTAAATGTTATCACCATAATGTGGAGAGATCGAGCCGCATGAACATGGCCTGACCCTCCCCCTCTGTTTTCCCTCCTTTGTTGACTATGGAAGCAACGTAACGACATCGCTGGAAGAGTGAACCGTGATGGAGCAATGGCGGCTGGCGACGGGCCGACCGTGAAGAAACTGGCAGTGCAAGGCCGCCGGGTCGCTGGAAGGTCACAGCATCGTCGTGCCGCGCTGACGAAAGTGTCGCGGCCAGGCCGAGGTGCGGTGGAAGGGCGCAGCGTAGTTGCGCCACGTGGGAGAGAAGGGGGTCGTGGCTAGGCCAGGCTGCGGCAGAAGGGCATGGCGCCGTCTCACCGCACAGAGGAGGAGAGTCGCGGCCATGGCAGGCCGCGGCGGAGGAGCAGGAGTGGTTGGCTTCGGGCTGGCTTCTGATGGTGCAGATGGGCTAGTCGCTCGGCCATTCGGGGAAAGCGGGACCCCGCTGGGTCCCACGTGAGCTGGATCGTCGCCACCTGGCACCGGTTGGGAGTCCACCCGAATGACTCTACCATTTGGTAGCTAAGGGGCACGCGACATCCCCCTTTGATGTGGCTGAGGCAGACCCTGTTTGGGCCGCCAGGCCTCGGGCCGCTGGGCCAGACCCAGTGTGGGTCGAGACGCCCCTTGGACCGGGCCTCCCACTCAGGTCAGGCCGCCCGCAGGCCGGGTTGGACCTACGGACCGGGTCAAACCCCGGTCGGGACCCGGGTCGGGTCGGGTCAACCTGCCTGGGTCAGACCGGACCCAGACCCACTATGTCCTATTTTCATCTTTTCGCCCATAACTTGGGCTAAGGGTGTCTGATCGATGAACTGTCTATGGAAATGGAGTTCTTTGAGTGAGACAGTTCTTTTGGAATACCCCACTTGATGTTTGGACACAGTTGGGGTATGGTTGGGTTGGTTTGAACCTAAGATCCAATCGGGCCCCCGAAACGGAAATGACAATAACTCACGGATCGGGCGTCTGATTGACGTGCCGTCTATTATGTTAAGACCCCAATGTTGAGGCATACCTTTGAGATACTTCTACTTGGGACTTTGTGAAAGTTTGAGAATCGACCTGTAGTTTGGGGAGTAGATCCTCCCAGAGATGAGTGAGTGGAGTACAGAGACCTAGTAGATGGATGAGACCTGACGAATGCTGACCTTTCGACTCAGAGTGGTTCGTCTAGTCTAGTGGGGAGTGACTCTATGTGAAATGGAAGACCCACAGTGGGGAGCGCCTCTGTGTGATGCAGCAGACCCATGGTACTCGATAGGAGGAGTACCACACCAGGCAATGAGAGGGGGTGCCTCTGTGTGAGCGTGGAAGACCCATAATGGGGAGCGCCACTATGTGAGCATAGAAGATCCATGGTACTCGATAGGAGGATAACCACTACAGTCTAGGGTAGTGGGAAGCACCTCTGTGTGATGCGACAAGCCCACTGTACTCGATAGAGGAGAAGTACACCATCAGCCAAGGTTCTGACTGTGTGACTGGGGATGTTACTTGATACTACCCCCAAGAATAAAATCCTAGTTTTAGATGAGTCAATGACTTTTGTTTTTTCCTCATGATTGAGATGGGTTACTAGATCACTTAGGTATATGTATGGTCATATACCTAAAGTAATGGTTATCTATTGATTTCTAACTTTGTGGTTTATCCTTGATGGACTTAGTGAGACCTTGAGGGTCTCAGGGTCCCTACTTAGTATCGTTATACTCACACCAACACGGGCTATGCACGCACCTCGTTGTGTTGGTTGTAGACGACGAATAGCACTAACTGAAGTAGAGAGTAGCAAGACTGGATGGTAGTCGGAGCTGGACCACTCGGTTAGACGGTACATAGAAAAGATGAACGGATGGGAGTGCTGAGGAGGCCATCTGTACCTAATATTCAGGTAGGAATCCCAAAGGATGACCTAGTAGCTACTTTACTTTTCTTCAGTTGTACTTGCTTTCATTTTTACTTGTACTTTCCTGTTGGTCTTGTATTTCCGGCCCATTTTACTTTCCATCACATCTTTTGTATACAATTATACTTAGTGTTTTTCTTCCAGTTGTGTAATCTGATGTGTTTGTTTACAGTTAAAAATCCAATGCCTTCCTAGTTTAGGGATTTACACCTTTGGTGCTAGTCTCCAGTCCCTAGACTATGGAAGGCAGGCTTTGTGTATTCACGATACGGGCCCCGGGGGACGGGTCCTAAAAAATTAGTATCAAAGGTGTCATTTCTACCAAAGAACATAAGACTCTGATCATTCTTTTCTATGAAGCAATAGTGTTAAGGGTACTAAGTGTCGTTTTCAGTTCAGGGAGTCTGGTGTTGGTGCGGGCGGCCGATGTATCCATACACTAGGACCCTAACTATTGATTTCTGACTTAGTTCATGAAAACACTAATTGCATGCGTGTCTTCAAAATTTTCTTAAGTCATCTCAACCATGTTAGGACACCAGGTATAATATTTTGACTGTGTCACAACTATTTCTTTTAGGATGACTCCATGTAGAGCCCTAAGAGTCGAACGTTCTTACAGCCCACTGAGCGTTGAGGCCTCGGTGCAGGGCCCTTTACCAGAGAAGGCACCAGTGGTACCACTTCTCGATGGGCCACCAATGCCACCAGCCCCAGTAGGAGATGATGCATGCTAGTTGAGCACATTGCATGAGTGCCAGTGCCAGAGGCCACCCAGGTTCCACGGAGTGATGGACCCATAGAAAGTTGAGGATTGGCTGGAGGCTGTGGTGAGAATCTTCAAGCAAGTAGGGACACCAGATGACTTCATGGTGATCCTTGGTGCTAAACTCCTTCAGGAAGTAGCAGGCAGATGGTGGAGCCTAATGCTTCAGGTGAATGACGAGGAAGCACTTCTCTAGGCAGACTTCAAGAGCCTGTTCTAGGTGGAGTTTGTTCCAGCGACTCTATGAGTGGTAAAGATATAGGAGTTACTTCATCTGCAGTAGGGCAGCATGACAGTATCACTACACATAGTGAGTTTCACCAACCTCTCACGCTACTCAACAGAAATGGTGTGGGACATATTTGCCAGTGCGTAGACCTTCGAGTAGGGGCTCAGGCGAGAGATCATTACATCGATGATCTTCCCCAGCTTCCTAATGTAGGCGAGGGTGTTAGAGAGAGCCCTCCTAGTATAGAGTTTCCTGGATGAGAAATCACCTGCAGTGAGACCCACTACTAGTCGACATACAGCAGAGTCTTCTACAGCTGGAAGTAGACAGATGATGCAGAGGTCCAAGAGGACTAGACCCATGGGTGGAGGACCTCAGGACTCAGGATCAGTTGTGTGGGGCACCCGAGGCAGTGACTTACCTTCCAGGAGTAGGCAGTGTTACTCATGCGGAGGGCAGGGTCACATGGCCCGTCATTGTCCGACCCGCCATGCTGATGATCATAAAACAGTTGAGGGACCTCCCATGCATAGGTAGAGGTTCTATCAAGGAAGTATGTAGGGAATAGGCGGACGTGGAAGAGGAGTTGGTCAAGTAGCTAATGGTGGACGATGTTATGAGGTGCTACCACCACCACCACCAGGAGGTCCACCCAGACCATAGGGAGCATGTGGACAAGGGAGATCTCAGCTTCAGGCAGCTGAGGTATATGACCATGGTGCTCCGGAGATGATTCGAGGAAGGATCTGTCTCTACTCCACCTTAGTTGCAGTTCTTATAGACACGGGTTCTAGTCACTCTTTCATTACCACTGCCCTTGTTTAGACCTCAGATATTCTGATAGAGTCGTTAGCTCGATCCTTACGGCTAGAGACTCCTATGGGAGCAGACTCGATGATTACGCTCTGGTACTGACTATGTGAGCTTACTCTAGGAGGCAAGAGCTTCGACTGGGATCTCCTAATAGCGGCGTCGAGGCCTTACGACGTCATCTTGGTTATGGACTGGTTATCTACAGTCCATTCCCAGATTGGCTATATTAGGTGAAAAGTATGGTTTTTCCTCACGGATGGGACCATGTTTACCTTCACCGGTGAGAGGGGAACCTTTACAGCACATGACAGACTTACTTGGAGGAGGGTGCAGTCGATCACTCACCAGTTGGCTTGCCTTACCCTCAGAGCTATTGATGTGGAGAGTCTGACTTATCCTGTAGTGGTGGACCAATACATGGATGTTTTCCCTGATGATGTTCCAAGACTACCTCCTCATAGATTTGGACTTCTACATTGATCTGTACCCCGAGACGGCACCGATATCAACTCCATCATATCGGATGTCTCCCTCTAAGCTTCATGAGTAGTGGGTACAGCTATAGGACTTGATGGGGAGGGGATTCATCCAGCCCAGTGTTTCTCCCCGTCCATCCCCAATTCTGTTCGCCAAGAAGGTGGATGCGAGCATGAGGCTCTATGTTGACTACTGTAGCAAAAACCATGTGACTGTAAAAAACAAGTTCCCAGTTCCAAGGATTGATGACCTCTTTGATTAGCTCAAGGGAGCACGGTGGTTCTCAAAGATAGACCTCAGATCAGGCTATCACCAGCTCAGAGTTCAAGATGAGGATGTGCAAAAGATGGCCTTCTGGTGTCGATACGGCCACTATGAGTTCTTGGTTATGCCCTTCGGAATAACCAACACTCCATTAGTGTTCTTGTGTCTCATGAAAAAGATTTTCCAGCCTTACCTCGATCAATTTGTCATTGTCTTTATCAACGACATTTTGATCTACTCGACTACTTAGGAAAAGCATGAATACCATTTACAGGTAGTACTGGACACACTTCGAGAGCACCAGCTTTATGGTAAGCTATAGAAGTTCTAGTTTTGGATTCAAGAGGTTAACTTCTTAGGACATGTCATCTCAGATGCTATAGTTGCAGTAGATCCAGTGAAGATTGAGGCGGTACTTACTTGGGAGCCACCCAAGAGTGTGATGGAGGTACGAAGATTCTTGGGATTGGTTGGGTACTATTGGAGGTTCTTTCCAGACTTCTCCAGAGTTGTAGTACCACTTTTAGCCTTTATGAAGAAGGGGAAAACATTTGTGTGGTCAGAGATATGCCAGTATAGTCTTTAGGAGCTGAGGAAGAGGCTGACTAGTGCCCCCATCTTGAGGCTTCCAGAGCAAGGCGTAGGGTACGTAGTTTACTGTGATGCATTAGGGACCGGACTCGGTTGTGTCCTGATGCAGGAGTGAGCAATGATCATGTATGGTTCTCGGCAGTTGAGACAACATGAGAAGAACTATTCCACCCATGACCTGGTATTATCAGTAGTTTTCTTTACCATGAATATGTGGTGACACTATCTTTTGGGAAAATGTTTTACTATGTACTCTGATCACAAGAGTCTCAGGTATATTTTCTCTTAGAAGGACCTGAAGCTGAGAAAGCGGCGATGGCTTGAGTTCCTCTAGAATTATGACTTCGAGATAGTCTATATTCCGGGAAATGGGAACATTTTTGCAGATGCAATCAATAGGAGATCTGGTATATAGTTACTAGGAGAGGCGACAGAGTATCTGGCCACCTTACAGATATCCTTTGTGGATAGAGATTGATCATACTATCTATAGTCTCTTACAGTCACTCTATGACTACTTCAGCGAGTCAGGGAGGTGCAGCATGGGGATACTGACTGTGAGACACAACGTGCTCAGATATCTATAGGGTAGGCACCTGATGGATTTTCTAAAGGTGGGGAGCATGTCATCCTCTTCAAAAGAAGTACTATAGTGTCAGTGTCATTTTAAGAGGAAGTGTTGAAGGAGTTCCACACATCCCCTCTAGCGGTACATCCAGGTTTGGTGAAGATGTATCAGGACCTCAGACGATAGCACTGGTGGCCAGGTATGAAGAAGTTAGTAGCTGAGTTTGTCTCACAATTCCTCATGTGTCATCAATTGAAGGTGGAGCACTAGGTACCAGAAGGCTTGGTTCATCCCTTAGAGGTCCCAGAGTGGAAGTGGGATGGGGTATCCATGGACTTTGTGACGGGTCATCCATGTACATCTAGGACTCATGACTCGATTTGGGTGATTGTTGACCAACTCAACAAGTTGGCCCACTTCCTACCGATCAGAGATCAGGGATCAGTTGAGTTCTTGGGACGCATCTATGTGTAAAAGATTGTGTGTTTTCATGGAGTATCTTATTATATTGTCTCCAACCATGATGCATGGTTTACTTCCCGACTATGTAAGGGGTTGCAAGAGGATTTCAGGACACATCTTCTCTTGAGCACCGTCTTCCATCCTCAGATGGATGGTCAGACTAAGCACACCATCCAGACACTCGAGGACATGCTCTGCGCATGTTTCCTTGAATTTGGTCGCAACTGGAAGGATCACTTACCATTGGTAGGATTTTCTTACAACAAAAGTTATCACTCAAACCATCGGTATGGCACCTTTCGGAATGCTGTACAGGCGACCTTGAAGATCACCATTGTGCTGGACAGACCCTGTGGAGTCAGTGCTGGTGTGACCAAAGATGGTGTGAGCTACCACTGAGAAGGTGTTGATTATCTAGGAGCAAATGAAGACTGCGCAGAGCAGGAACAAGTCGTATGCTGACAGGATGCGGAGATCTCTGGATTTCGAGGATGGCGACCAATTCTTTCTATGGGTCTCAACTCAATGAGATCTATGGAGATTTGGTCGAGGCAAGAAGTTGTCTCCGTGATTCATCGGACATTTCTAGGTCCTTAGCAGAGTAGGAGAGGTGGCTTACTGCTTATCTCTTCTATCTTAGTTGCACTAGGTGCATGATATCTTCCACATATCTTAGCTGAGGAGATACGTGCACGACCCATCACACATCATCAACCATGGGGAGCTAGACATCAATGACGGGGTGACATTCATGGAGGATCCAGTGGAGATAGATTACTGATAGGAGAGAGTCCTACATGGACGGTCGATACCTCTGGTGCGCATACGATGGCAGAACGAGAACCTCTAGGAGAGCTCATGGGAGCGGGAGGCTCAGATGTGTGCTCAGTACCCTCATTTGTTCCCTCATTCAAGTTGTAGCTTATGGGGATGTAAATCCCTGAGTTGGGGAGAATGTAAAGACCCAAAATTTCTGTTGAAATTTTTTTCTTAAATACATGGAAATTTTACGAGTCTACTAAAATTTATGGAACTTGATTCCGTGGCCCGGTGTGCCCGGAATCAATTTCTAATGTTTTTTTTGGGTACGTATAGTAAACTTATGAGAGGTATTTTATAACTTCTAAACCGGTGCTTGTAATTAAAATTTGAGGGCACCATTGAACATGCAGCGCTGGTATTCCAATAAGAAGACTATCACCTTGACGGAAGTTGGTCGAGAATGGAAGTTAGTTTTGGGTTTTAAAATAAATAAAAATAAGTGTGTAGCTTTTTTTATTTTTGGTGGTTAAAACCTCCAAGATGTGGTTAGAGGTGGGGGCCACCACACCATAACCTCCCATGGGAGGTTATGGTGGTGGGTCCCACCCGCACATAACCTCCCTTGGGAGTATTTGTTTTTGTGGGGACAACCTAGGATTATAACCCCTTGGAACCGCCCAATAAGTGGAGGAACCATTAAACATCCCTTTGTTTAATTTTTTCCAACTCTCTTCACTTAATTGAAACTCTCCACCTCCCTTAATTTGGAATTTGAACCAATTTCACCCCATTAGTTAAATGAGTTGTCTCATTTAATTAAACACAACAATTTGTTTTTTTGTGCCAACAAATAATAGACATCTTCTTCTATTATTTTTGGTTGGCAATTCCATTTGGTGGAGCTTGAGGAAAGAGGGAGCTTTGGATAGAAAGAACACACCGACAAAAAATGATCTTCAACCGTGTCAAAAGAGAAGGATCCGACCATGAAGAATGCCGTCTTCAGCTTCATCCCCTCCGAAGGCTCATCTTCCAATGAAGAATATCTTCTTCCTTTTCTGACATTGAAGAATCGATGCCCGCCTTTCCACGACTTCATCAACAATCTACATTATGAGGTAGGGGGTTTACGATTGATTTGTTTCCTTTCTTCATCAAACAAATCTTGGTTTATGAATCACAAAATGTTATAACCATAACATGGAGTGCTCAGGCTGCACGAACATAGCCTGACCCTCCCCCTCCATTTTCCCTCATTTGTTGATGATGGCAGCGGCGCAACGGTGCCGCCAGAAGACTGAACTGTGGTGGAGCAACAGCGGTCGGCGACGGAACAACTGCGAAGAAACTGGCGGTACAAGGACACCAGGTCACTGGAAGGGCACGACACATTCGTTCCATGCAGAGGAAAGGGTCACAGCCAGGCCGGGTCATAGTGGGAGGGTCCATCACTGTCATGTCGCACTAGAGAGAAAGGGTTCATGACCAGGCCGGGCCGTGGTGGAAGGGCGCGACACTGTCACGCCGCGCGAAAGAGGAGAGCCATGGCCAGGGCGGGCCGCGACGGAGGATCCAGGGTGATCGGCGTCGGGCCGGCCACCGGCGGTGTGCAGTGGCTGGCCGCTCAGCCATCTGAGAGGACCGAGACACCACTGGGTCCCACATGATCTGGACCAGCAACACCTAGTGCCGGTTGGGACTCCACCCATATGGTTCTTCTGTTTAGGATCCAAGGGCATGCGGCATCCCCCTGGACGCGGCTGAAGCAGACCCCCCGTGGGCCGCTGGGCCACCGGGCCACCTGGCTGGACGTAGTGTGGGCTGGGCGGCCCCATAGGCCAGGCCACCTCCTTGGATTGTATATATTTCATGTCATGCCTTGTTCACTCCCTTACTGGGCTTTATAGCTCACCCTATCATTTAATGCCTATTTTTTAACATGTATGGTATATTTCATATTATGCCTTGTTCTCTCTTTCACTGGGTTTTATAGCACACCATTTTTCTTATGCATGTGCTCAACTTATCCCATGAGATGCTAGGTTTGAGGGAATGTAGTGTTCATGTAAAGGAATTTTTTAATAAGAAGTTTTTTCCTATGTTTAAAGTTGTTGTGTAGTGTTCCTAAGCCACAAAAACACTAGACCACTTGATCTATTATTTGTATCAAGTGAATTTTTCAATGTAATAAATCATGTTTAAGTGTGTATTAAATAATGAGGTTATCATATTTTTATTTTAAAATACCATGTTATTACATTATCCCCACTGTAAATAAATTACTTCATCACAATTTTTTCATTAACTTGTAAATTAAGGGTTTATATTTTAAAAATACCTTTTTTGAATACACACATCATAAAAATGGTTAATAAATATTTTTATTATAAACTGAGAAAGGTAAGTACAATGATTTTCTAGAATAAAACATTCCTCAGTTTCCAAGCTGTAGAACATTAGACGAAAATGGAAATATGGAAATGGATAAAAATTAAAAATAATTATGTAGAATGATAGATGTAATTGATCATAAGAAAGTGAATGATATTGAAAAGTAAATAACCAAAAACTAAAACACAGATGATGAGTGAAAAAGACCACTGATTCCTTTGAAATGATGATAAATATATAAATTTTTTCCCTAAGATAATTTTCCTAAGGATGAGTATTTACTTTAATATCTAGATAAAAAAATGATGAAATACACTTACTTAATAAGTATAATTTCATCCTTTAATCAATTTAAACTATAATAACACCTTTTCCCCCAAATGATGAGTATATTAGATGATTTTATTTTTTTATAATGGAAGAAATAAAATAAAATTTTAATGGATCATAAGATCCTTAAAACAATTAAAATTCATTCCACGTGTATCTATATGTTTTCAAAAAATAAACTGCTTAGAATGAGTTATTCAAGAATACATTAATTTCTAAAACATCAATGATAACCCCAAAATTTAAATTAGTCTATTTCATAAATAGTGACTCCTCCAAAATATGTCTGACCAAAATCAATGTCCAAAAAATTATATGGAAGTTGACTAAATTTTTAAAACCAACTTATATTAGATTCCTCAAACAACAGAATTTCAATCTTATTTTAGCAAACCAAATATGTGAATAACTTGGTCACCATAAAACCTTATGAAAAACATGAATTCATTAAAAAATAAAATCTCAGATTATCGAAAATGTTCCATATATATCCAAAAAATATAGTAAACTCTAGAAAATATAATATAAAACATAAAATTCCTAACCAATTTCATGGTGAGCAATAATATCACATAAACAACTCTATATAATATTTATCTCAATATTGAGCACATATTAACTATTATATTCCCATAATCAGGTGTTTTCTAAAAAGATCAAATTATCATCGATTAAATTTTCATGGTCATTGTTACCATTCAACATATGTTTTCAAAAACATATATAAAAACTACTTTAGTATATTATTTATATGTTTCATTATTCTTATAAGTATAATATCTATAATAAAATATTTCTACAACATAATTCTTGAATCTATATACACAATAACATTAATCATTCCACTCGATTGTATCAATAGCATAATCTTGACCATGGTCTATTATCTTCTTATGAGTTATATTCCCTTGATTATTGGTTAATTTATATTCATAGTTCCCCATATCTATATAGTTGAAATACTGATCATTAGAGGTTTTTTTCATACACCTATATTCATTCTCTAGATATCCTTTCTCTCCACACTTGAATAAAACCCCCATTCCCTTCAAGAAAATTCCAAGGTGTTTCTTCGCACCATTATCACATGTGGGAAAAATCCTTATTTCCCTTATTCCCCTTATCTATAGTTTACTTTTTTCCACTTTTTCTCTTTCTTCTAATTAAATCCCTCATACTTGAAGAATGTTTTCTCCCTCTTTATAGCACAAGATATTCTATCATTATATTATGATAATTATTGGAAGAATAGTTTCCGTTGAATGAGTAGATTAATCCCATACAATAAATGATTTATATTTCTCTTTGGAGAATTTATGTAGTCCATAACAATCTTTGATAACCTTGTAAAGTTAGGTTTTTACTTAGAAACATTTTCCTCAACCTTTTGTCTTAATCTCAACAATTGTATTTCCATATCCGCTCGTTGTTCGTGTTGAAAATTTTCCTCTATGATAAGTTTATTAAAATAATTCCACTGTATGATTGGAACTTCTTTCACATACATAGTATTTTGAATCAATTACCACCATATATATACATCTTCTAATAGATGATAAACTATCATTATAAACTTCTCTTTTTCATTACTTCCTAAAGTAAAAAAAATATCTTCTCTAAGGAAATTATCTAATTCCCAACTAAAAAAGAATTTTTTGTCTTTAAATAATGGAAACTAATGATACATAAAGTCGTATAACCTAGTTTCACTTCATTAATGATTAGAATTTTTCTCCATACAGAGTCATCTACCCTGATATAGTTATAATTTGTTCATTTCCAATTGTAGTTCCCGCTCTACTTTTATTATTTTTCCATAGAGGAAAATCTCTACATAGATCGCATGTATTGCTATTATTCTCATTCATTCCACTAGGTTCCACTTCTAAAAAAATTCATACACTAGATTAGATCATAACATTATGAATCATAATGTATAATCTAAAAATTATAGAAACAATTAATACAAATTAAAAAAGTTATGCATAATTAATCCCATAATAATTGACATGGTTTTTTTAGAATGTTTTAAAATGATAAAAATATTTGAAAACACATTATATTGGTTTGTTAATATAATGTTATGTCATCCAAGCATATACCTCTTGTGTTTCAAACAAGGTGTGAAACAATGCACATTTTCATGCACTTGGTGATGATCAACTCAATGCCTAATGTATCCTTTTCGGCATTATTACCCCTTTTTATAGTTATGCTAGAGACACATATATATTTTGTATCCATACGTGGATGTATTTTTAAGAAATACACATAACCACTACCTTATCGAAACTTTACGATGTTATCCTAGATGTAGGCTTATTTCCATGTCTACCATAGAGCTATGTTCACTAGTATATGTTCTCCTAAATCTAGTTCTTAAGGATTCTACTAAAATTTCTCTAATACAAATCGTAAAGTCGCCAATTCTAATAGCCAAGACTAGGTGGTTACTTTATTATATTGGTACTATATACATGAAATATTATCTGAATGGACTCAAATGTTTTGTAATTTTTGATAACTAGGTATATACTTTAATTTCACAATATATTTTAAAATGTGAAGTACGAAATAGTATTTTCTTTGAGAACACCGCTATTCCTTATATGATATCCCTATATATGAATCATAAAAAAATTCCTGGTATCCTATGGAATGTAAACATAAGTTGTGAGATTTAACATTAAGTAAGGGTATACATACAGAGAAATATATCATCAATAAATAAGTCACCCTCAGTATATAAAGGTAAATAACTAAAACACATGACATTTAATCAATAACTTGAACATGTAGAATAATAAATCTGTAATAAATTAAAATAAAATAATTCCATATAAATAAAAAAAATGAGCTTGAAACATATAAATGGATATTCTAACTAATTTTATAATTACATAGACATCAATAACTAATCTTAAATAGAGGTAATTCATAATGTCAGACATTTGAAACTTACTATTGGGACCTTGAGCTAATACATCAATATAAATGTGTATGGCCTTGTCCAAACCCCAATATAGTTTGTCTCATGAGAACTATCTTTGCATAGAGGGGCTATGGATGGCCCCACCCAACACTTACTAAGCCCAATTCATTCCTCAAATGAAAGTTTAAAACATAATCAACATAAACATTCATATTGAAAAAAGGCATATGAAAAGTAAAGTGCATCCCCAATCAAGCTGATCATAAACCATCAAGTCAAATTATAAGTATTTTATTATTTGAAAATATCTTAATAAAACATAAGTGGAATAAGTCTTTTTTATGTTTCTGAATAGTAATTTCATGAAGATATCATTAAAACAATCTTAAGGAAAATAACGTTTTATCTTTTGAAAGTTACTTTTATAAATTAAAAAATCCCTGAATGTTGGGAGATACATTTTCATCAAATATAACCTAGTAAAATATTATATGAATACAAAAAGTAGTTATTTTTCGTGATGGTGTGTAATTTCAAACATTCTATATATGTTAAAAACCCATTTCTTTCACAATGTCATAAAAAGGTTAAATGTACCTCGTTTGAAAATGACAAGAAGATTCCAATCAAACAATTTTTTTAATTAAAAATTGGGTAAAAATGTCTTTAATAAACCATTTGATTACTTTTAAAATATTCCTTCAAAACGTTTTCAAAAAACATGTCTTCGTTATAAAAATGATTTTTGACCGAAGTGAGAAATGATGTCCGCTTTTTTAAAAAAACGTTTCCTTAATAATTTTAAGTGAAAAGAGAAAAAAATGACACTATTACTTAAAACGTTCAACAATACCCAAATTATAATTAAATTAAAATGTTTATTTTTAGGTATATCATAATATTTTAACATCGAGAACTTCATTATAGATATTCTCAAAAATCAAAGAGATTGTAACATGAACCCTTACAACTTGGGTAAAATCTGAATCATAAGAACCATGAAATAAATAACAACATATGAAACATTATATACCATTAATATAAATGAATTCATTACATAACATATCAAAGGGATAGTATATAAACCAAACAAAAGGAATAAGTGGTTAATATGATATATGTCTCATTGAATTAAAATTGAGATGAGAAACCCTTACCTGAGGTCTGATTTCCTTTATACATGTTCAAACATATGGTATAATAAATGTAGATTTATTATAAATATTTAAAATAATCATACTCATATATATCATACCTTATATGATATACATAAAATATTTTATCACCCATTTATTCATAATTCCTTGTTAAAAACACTATTTTGGGTCATAACTACTTCATTTATCACATATGTTTTGATTTGGTAGGTTCTAATTATATACTTTTAACATGGTTAATTGATATTTACAATGTTAAATATGATATAAATATCATATATATTCATTTTATAAGTATTTATAATAGTTCATAAAACTTATTGGTTGAAAAATGAGTTACATCATTCATTGAGATGGTATGTTGTACGTACATATAACATTGTTTTTATTTTTTGAATGATGGAATGAAATAAAGGTAAATAATATTTCACCATTAAATAATAATAATTATATCGTATATATCATATATGTTTCATAAATATATATTTATGACCATTCATTTCAAAATAAAATATAAAACATTTCACACTACTTCTTGGAGATGGTAGACCACATGTACTCAAAAGTGACATTAACATTTTCTAATGGGTTAGAAGATAAGAATGTAGAAGTGATATTATAATTAAAAAATTAAATTAAATTCATAAATATCATATAAACATGTTAAATCCATCATTATATATTTCCTTAAAATGTAGTAATGGAAAACGAATTACATCAGTTCAAGAGATGATAGTACGCCACACACATGATCAACAGTTGTTTTTCACATTTGATGGAAGAGGATGTGGATATATGTTATAACATTAAAATAATAACCTATAAATATATTATAAAAAATATTTCTATTATTTTATAATAGTTTCAGGATTTTTTAAGGATTTATAATAAGATGTAAAATGAAAATTCATTGCTAAGAACTATACATCTTCTTCAGATAACTACATTATGTTTATACCTAAAGCCTTTCTGGATAGGTTTAATGATCAAAAAAAGTAATCTAGGTCATGAAAAGGGATTTCAGAAAGGTAGTTTTTAGGTATTAGTTGAACCAAAAGTCTTTGGGAGTGTGTAAATAAGATGATAGTCAGTGTCCTTGTACAAGTGGGGGATTAGACATACACAAAATTTCCTATAATAAAAATTTATACCCATACATTACACATATCACAAGGAAAAAAAGGATAATTATTGAATATTGAATAATCTAAAGATGAAATTTTTCCATAAAATATGAATTGGACAAGTATTTAGGTCTTTTTATCCCATACACTTTTCATTTAACTCCCTAAGAGACCAGTTTTATCCTTAACCACAGTAATTACCTTTTTAAAATTTTTACAATTCGTTATAACTAAAAATTAAGTTGAAATTATTATATAATATAAAATATTTTGATAAAAAATATACAATCAATTTAAAAAGATTTAATTTATATAAATGGTTGAATTTAAATTAAAATAAAACTCATTGGCACAATGAAAAAATGTTTTCCCCAAGAAGAAGTTTCCATAAGTATAAAGAGTTTATATATAGAAATTTAACATATTATTCATTCCAATTACATCAATTTGATAATTTATAATATAATTAATCTAATTTTACATTAATATCAATTTTAAAAAAATAGAACTTATAAATTCATTAAATGAAAAGACATTTTTCAAAGAAAATTATTATTTTTCACTATTCATTGAAAAATCCATCTTCTTATAAAAATATAAAAAATTCACTCTAAGTTAATTTTTACATGATTGTTTAAATATTATGTTCATTTTTTAAATAAATTTTCGAAAATTGGTAAAAAAAATTATTTTAAAATAAGTATAAAAAGCGTGATGAAACCACTTTTTTGAAAAAAAAATATTTTTTTCAGAAAACACTTATTTTTCCTTCAAATGTATTTTATTATTTATTTTTAATAATTTTATAACCAATAAAGTTATTTATACAAGTGTCAACCAGTTAATTTTAATAATTTTTCTGTCGATTTCACACCCAAAAATTTAACGGCTATGTTATAATGGTAACATTTAAATAAAATAATTCATAGGTCAATTAAGCTCGGTGTTGTGTGTCATATCTACTATCTAACATAATATTATTATTTTTAAATATTTGTGTGTTATAGTAAACATTACAAAATCTTTAGTTTTATGATAATAACTCATTCTCTCACATTTTATGATCTTTTTAGGTTTAGAGTTTTAGATAATTAGTTCATTACTCATTCGTAAAAAAACTCTATATTATAAATTAGAAACATCTAATTAGTTTCCATTTTTTCCATAATATAGAGGTTTTAAAATAATATATGATTTCTTTTCAGGAAAAATCTTTAAAACAATCTACATTACTACTTATTTTCCCTTACCCATCCTTAAACCCTGTGAAATTTTTTAAAAAAAATTGGGATAAGTTTAAAATTCCCATTGAGGGACATAAAATGATGAAAACCATTAGTTCATTAAAAATCATGAAAAACCATGAAAAACCTTTTCTTAGAAAAATTTCTTATTACCTTGAAACATAATCATATTTATTTTAAAAATATAACTATCTTGCCTTTTTAAATGAAATTATTTCCATGAAATCTCATTTACAATAAAAGAAAAATCATATTGGTTCCATAGGATATCATCAGCATACAACCCTTACCAAACCCTTACAAGAACCCAAATAAGAACACTTACAGGATCCCATAAAATTTTGAATAACCAAATGGATAACTTCTAATATAAATTTATAGAGACCATAATCATTACCCAATAAAAAGGAGCACTATTGGGATGCACCATTCATATAAGATATATCAGGCTCAACTGTGAACTGTAATGTGGCACAACTGGTCGAATAATCAATGTCCTAGAACCATTAATGAATAAAAAAATTTAATATTTCAAATTTTTATCATAGATCCTTTGAAAATATCTACCAATTCAATATATAAGGCTCTTTTGGATATCAAAATACCCCATTTATTTCAAAACCCTATTATCAGTACAAAATTAGTTATAAAAAGGGACATATATTTCATCTTTCAACAAAACATGAAATCATGTAAAATAATACAGACATCAAAAAATGGATATGGTGGTGGAAAAATTTATTCTCTTAATATACGTTAAATTAGAACATTTTCTTTCCCTTGAGTAAATAAATTCAATAATTCAATACAAATATATAATTTGAAATTCTTTATAATAAATCAAAAACTTACAAAGAATATTATTTCAAAATTTATTTATGTCTATATAAAAATATCCGTAAAATAATTTTATGAAAATGACCCAGAAGAGAAAGATTTTGAAAATAAACATTTAAGACATTTAAAATGAGTTTTTAAAGTAATTTTTCCCCTAAATTGAGTCCAAAATGTCATATATGTTCTTTATTTTCCTAAATAAAAAGCATATGTCAATTATTTAATAAATTAATAAACGTTTTCCTGTTTATTATTACTTTTATTTCTATTTACAATGAGTTACTAAATAAATTAAATTCACATCGAGAATTTTGAAGATATTTTGTTCATAATTCCAAAATAACTTCAGTATGTTTTCTATTATAAAAGTGATCATTATTACATAATCTCTATAATAATTATCTTGAAATAATTATTCTTTTTATTCATAAATTATTAATTTTAATCCAATTATGAAATATTTTTATGAAAAATAAACTATGTTATAATCATGGAGATGGTAGGTCGTCCGTTTGTGTTAGTAATGTATCAAATTTTCAACGCTCATTATGGTAAGAAGGTAAGTGATATATTATTATTAAAAATTATAACAATATAATTAATAATATATTATTTTATATAGTAAAATTATATATATCATCCATATTATGTGTTTATGAATGAAAAATCACATCGCTTCCTAGAAGTAGTAGTCTACACGTTTGCACGAACGATGTTTTCATTTAACATTGAATAGAAAGTTTAAAGTTATATGATTTATTATATTTTCAAAATGATGAATATTTATTTAATATAATATATTAAAAAATTCCATCATTATAAATATCTATGATAGGTTATGATGGAAAACAAATTACATTAGTTCACAAAGTGGTAGTCTATCTTAAAGGTGAATTATGGATTCGTTTCCCATTTGATGGAAGAGTATATGGATTTAAAATTTTAAATTAATATAATAACATATATTTATATGTTAGTTATTGGTGTAATTATGTCACAATGGTCTATGAATATTTGATAGAGGTGCAAGAAGAAATATAATAAAAATTCTCTTTTAATTTTGATACGTCTTTTTCAGACCACCTCTTTATTATTGTAACAAAAGCCTTCATAGATTGGATTTATGAAAAAAAAGGCCTCTAGGAAATGGTGGGGAAGTAAGTAAGGTATTGTTTTAGCGATAGGACAAACCAAAATGCATTGAGAGTGTGAAGTGGAGAGGATGTGTGGGGGCATTTTATAATTAGGGGAGACGAGACACTTTGAATTTCTTAAAATAAAATGTTATACCAGGTGGTTTAGGGAATAGAAGAACCATTTGGGAAAGCCCGAATTATTTTCTTATCATAATAAGTAATAATATTATATTTTCATCACTGATAAACACTTTAGATAATGTAATTAAGTCAAATATTAATTAGATTATAGAACACCATAACTAGAGAGTATGGTCATCAAATATTATTTAGGACTTATTTCAAAAATAAAAAAAATTACCTTGCAATGAATTCATTCTTTTTTATTGATATGGTTTTAGATCTACGATGTACTATAATTATTTTGTAGTATTACAGATTATATTCCCTCTAATGGTTATCCCCACATGTTCTAAAAACCTCTAAATGTCACCATAGGAATCCATGGGTTGTAGCATGACAGATCATAATGCCTTCATTGTTCTCCTTTGATAGCCTGAAGAATCCACCAAAAAATAATATCCTTTAATATTATTATTATTATTTCTTGGCATGTGATAAACTCACTAATAAAATTAAACATTATCTATTCAATATATGATATTTCTTACTGAACCTATAACTCGATCTTCAATTACCCACATTATTTTTTGGGCTTTGAATGATGACTATTTATTTAAAAAATAAATATCATTCCATTATACGCTAATAAATAATAAAATATTATTTTACAAAATAGAAAATAAATATTAATTAAATATTTTTTACACGATATATTCTCTCAAATAACATGTGATAGAATATATGCAATCTGGAAAACATGAATAATTATTAAACCACATGTAGAAATAATATTTATTTAAATAATTAAATGATAACTAATATTAATATTTAACTGAGGTTCTGGATACACATAGTGTGTTACCCTTTAGAACACTATATTAGTGAAAATGGGTGATGAAATCCAAATTGAAAGGATAAAATCTGGTGGAATTCCAAGGATCAATACAAACAGCCATAGATATGAACATCCAATGACACATATAAATGTGGATTTCCTACTTGTGGGTTTCGTTCCCATAATTTTCTACACTAGAAATTACCATGGGTGTACACCATGAAAAGGTGTCTCAAAGTCATATGATTCTCCACCCCTGATAGCATATATCATTTGTTTCCTAAAAAGGATTTCATCCAGTTATGAAACATATATATTTGACAATACTATAATAAAGCTTCTATGTTCTCATCATATTAGGGATATTTTATGTTACTTCAGTGTGACAACAACTTTTGGGACATTAGAACATACTTTGTTACACATCATAACAATAATTATATGAAAAATAATTTTTTATTATTCAAAATAATGAATAGATTTTATCATAAAGTACACATAAATTGGTTCTAGGGAAGAAACTCAAATAGACTCCCACATGTACTAGATCCAACTACTAATAACCTTCTATCCACTATCTCTCACATGATACCCAAATATATTATATGATAGGCCTTTATTTAAGGGTTTTTCATTTTCTTATACATGGAAACACTAATAACTGAAAGATCACCCCTCTGAGATAAATCTTTCAAGTGGTGAAACTTTCAAAGTATGTGCTTTTTCACTTAGTGTGACCTTGGCTCCTCAGAAAGAGACACCGAGAGAATATTAATACAATATAATGTGATAGGATATTAACATATAGGTACCAAATAAACCTCTTATACAATGTTTTATATCTAAAAATATTCATTTGATATATCATAAAACTCTATATACTCGAACTCTACTACAGAAATAATGACAACTGGCTGCATTGAAATATTCTAGCTCACAAATCATCTATTCAGATAGAAAACATATCTTAGTGATGACTTTATATCATTCTAATTTTTTTTAAATATATAATAAATATAACCCCTGGTGATGAGCTCCTTTTATCCTCTATATACCAATAATATATCCTTATTTCTTCAAAAAATACTTCAGTATAGCATTAATATCAGACCAATGATGTCCACATAGATTATCTTGATAGTTCCCTACCATACTCAATGTATAAGAAACAACATGTCTAGTATATAACAAGGAATTCATGATTAATCATATCACCAAAGCTTATGGGATCGAACTCATTATATCTTTCTCCTCTTATATATAAGGAAACATTTTATTAAAAAGATATATACAATGTGACACTAGAACCAATACACTATTTGATTGTTCCATACTAAATATCATTATTATTTGTTCAATGCATGTACCTTGACTCAGTTCAATAAGCCTCTTGAGTATATCATGAATGATATTAATCCCTATAATATAGGATGTTTTAACTATTTCCTTCATCGAGAAACACTTATTTAACCAGTCCTTAACTAACTATGAGACTGGTATTTTTTCTCCAATAAGTAATATGTCATCAACATTTACCACTAAAGATAATGACCATATTCCCATTGAACCATTTGTAAATAGATGGATCACATTTGTTGTTAATAAAACCAAATTATTCTATAGCATCATCAAACCAAATGTTCTGTGATGTGGATTCTCATATCAAACCATAAATGGATCTCTATAACTTGATTATGATTCATTCATCACCAAGATCCAGAAACTATTTTGTTTGTGCTATATAGACATTTTCCAGAAGGTTCCCATTAAGCAAAACTATTATTACATCCTTCTTCCAAATTTTATATTCATGGAAATCTGTAATAGAAAGTATAATTATTTTGTATTTAAACAAGGAAGTAGGAGAAATTTTTTCATTATATTCAATTCCATGACATTTTTAAAACCCTTCGGACACTATCAATGTTTTATATGTACTTACTTTACCCTTCATGCATGTCCAGTTTTCTCTAGAATACCCATTTTCACTAAAAAGTATTTGTATCAACAAGAGGATTGACCCAAACCCAAACATGGTTTTGATACATGGAATCCATTTCAGAATTCATGTAATCTTTCCATATTGTAGGTTCTGATCTCTCTACTGTCTCTTTGTATGAGAGATGTTCATTATTGTAAATCAATAATGGGTCATGAACTTTAACTACTAGAAAACCATATATCTCTAGTTCTTTTAATTCTATGGTTATCTTAAGTAGTGAATGTGTTTCAAGAATGACTTCTTCCATGGGGGACTATGGAATGTTTTTATGTATCAACTCGTGTGTATCATTATCATCAACATCTTTGAAGACAGCCCTTTTATCATTATCCTCTACAATATGTTCACCCTATGAAGAAATATTTCTTATTTGGTGACAATCAGTTTCTTATATAGGGGGTTGTATTGGTAGTATCCCTTGGTTTCATTAGGATACCCGATAAGGATACACTTTATGCCTTATGATTCATGGTTTTTTATAATTCCTTAATAAAAGACTATCGACCCCATGCACATGTATGTGATGAAAAGAGTTTTTTTAACTCCATAACTGAAAATGAATTTCATTTTTGACATTTTTGATACATAATTTAGTGTGTTTTTCATAGTTTATAATTCATATCCCCAATAGGATATTGGAATATAAACATGACTCATCATTAACCAAACGATCTCTAGTAAGGTATTGTTCCTCCTTTCACTATCATAATTACACGATGGTGTGTCAGGATGAGTGAGTTGAGAAATAATCCAAAACTCCCATAGAGATTCAATAGATGCTTGGTTATGATATGCACCATCTAAATTTAATCAAATATTCTTTATCTTCATTCCAAGTTGACTCTCCAAATCATTATTGAATTCTTTTAATTTCTTAAAGTGTTTACTCTTAAACCTAACAAGTAGATATATTGATTTCAACTTAATTCAAAAGAAACAATTATGAAATAAGTTTATTCATATCTAGATTCTACTGGGAATGGTCCACATAAATCATTGTACACTAATCTTTGAAGCTTTGTTGCTCCTTAATCCTATGTACTGAATGATGGTTATGAAATTTTTTCCTACAAAAAAGCATGATATTATTCAATTTTTTATAGCTCAAAATAGTCTAAATAGCCATATTGATTGAGATTTTTCAAAATCTTCTCATTTACATGACTTATATAGTGGTTCCCTAGCTGGGTGTTATATGAGTCATGAAAACATGATTTTATATCATTTTCACAATACTTTCTTTCTATAATATAACACATAAATTTCATTATTTTAATATTCTATACCATAACATATGTTTTCTTTATAAAATAGTTAACTTTTATTTCCAAGCATAAAAAATAAAACCATTTGTATATAGAAATTATATATAAATTCTATTCATGGTAATATTTGGTACATAATAAAAATCCCATAAAACCACTATCAATCCTATTGTAAATGAAAGGTGGTAGTCTCTTCTAGTTAGAGTAACCAACCTCACACTATTGGCTGCTCACAAATCCACCTCTCCTATTGTAGTCATTTTGAATCTTATTGGTTCCTACATTTGGATATACATGTGAGCTCTATAATCCATATTTTTATACCTTATGTGTAGATATTGAAATATTACCCTCAATAATGAACACAAATTTATCTTCCCATTTTTCTGGGGGTAGTTTCTCTTATAATGGTCTTTCTTTCCACAATCACAACATACTGATTCATTTTCATTTCCCTAAATATGGATCTTCATACTCTTTGAAGTACATTTATTTGGAGATTTAGACTTATTATGAGTCTTGGTCCCCTTTTCCTTATCCTTACATTTTTTATTCGCCATAAGAATGGTGGGTTTTTATGCTCCTTATCCTTGTCCACTTAGTGAATCAGAGTAAGTGGTTATTAAAGAATCTTCTAATTATTATTAATGTTATAATTAATAATAAAACTAGATAATGTCTTGAGAAGAATGTGAATTATGATATCTATTTGAAATTCATTAATGAATTTAATACCAAAGATGTATAAGCATTCAATGTATCCAATAGCTTTACCAAATGAGGTATAGTTGGTGTAGACTATAATATTAGTTTTTAATGGATAATTATAGATATTTTAACCCCCATTATAAGCTTCTCGTGATAAAGATCTAGAAGGTGATACATCATGTTATATGCATCCATGTCCTCATATTGCTTTAGATGCTCAATAGTTGTGGATGATATCATGAAACATTGAAATTCAGTGGAATCATTCATATATTTGAAATAGAGATATAACTCATCCACACTAGACTATTGGCTAGGCACTTCAGGAATAGATTCTTTAAGAACATATAATTTCCTTTCACAATATTGGATAATGTGTAAGTGCCTATGCCATTCTTGGATAATTTTTCCCAGGATAAGGCTGTCCTTATCAAATATGGATCTTTGTGAGAAGTTTGATGTCATTTTTTATTCACATTTCTATAAATTAGAAAACAAAATATGCATTATCTAGTAAAAGTAGTAAAATAAATATTATATCATATTTATTAATATCCCTCTATTTTATTGAAACCCAATATCCCTTACCCTTGGATTCATAATATCTTATTTATTGGATATTCTAGTAGAAAGGATCCAAATTGTTTCCCTCATCTCCCCAAAATTAGATATTCATGGAATTTTAAGGGGTATTAGTGGTCATTCCAATTGCCAACTACATTAAATCACAGTTCCATGATCTATTGAGAGGACTACCCAATCCTAAAATCCTAAAGATACACATCATCAATATTTTCCTCTTAGTGACACCAAATATTTCCTCATAAGTAAACCCTATAAGTGAAATAATTTTTTTCAACACAAAAAAAAATCAAGTTATAATTGCCTGATAATTAAAAGCACACTGACTTTGTATGGTCAACCACTTTGAACTATGGTTTGATTTTAACTTAATTATGGGAATTTTATACCAACATAATATATATAATTTGGAATTTTATATTTCAACATCAATTTCCCAATTTATATTTATTAAATTTCTATTAATATTAAATAGATTTACTTATGCGATTATTCTTGTCTTAGATAATTTTAACGAATCGTAAAATTTATTTTTGTTCTATCTTGCATGCTTGTTAATTCATTAATTCAAGTGATATGACAAAACAACCATAATTAATTTAACCACAAATCTCGAGAAAATTAAAATAATAAATTGGAATTATGATGAGATTTTACTAATTGTTATTTTATATAGAGAATGATAAACTAACCATTGACCTATGGGAAAACACCTTGAAGCATTTTATGTTTTTTGTTACAGATTTCCCATTTCCACCTTTTTATCTCTCTTGGATTGGTTTCACCTCAACTCCAAACATGAACCACCTCCAATATCTTGGGAGATCCATCCATTACATATTATTTTAATCAATTAGAGGATAGGGGAACCAAATGATTGGTTAAGTAGTTAACATAAATGAACCCAATATGCTCGTAGGCTCTTACATAATGAGTGGAGGGATGATGATTAGGCCATAAATTTAATTTAATAATAAATTAAAAGGTAAGTAATAAAATAAGAAGTTCTTTTATATTCCCATGTTCATCCACATAAATGCAACAAATTATGTATTTAACAAAATAGAATTCAATTATAATCATTCTTATTCAAGATTGATCACACTTGAATCAATTAATTTTCTTATTTATTTAATAAATTATTTTATCTTAATTTTCATAAAAAAAATTATGGAGATTCTAATCCATTATAATTTTAAACATATTAAAAAAATTAAAAATAACTATGTTCAAAACATGTATATTAGAGGAAACAGAGAGAATACCCATTCAAACTACCCATTGTGTATTATAATCATATGTCATTTACTCATGAGACATCTATTATACAAGACTTATCATGTAATGATTTAGCATGTACTATGAACTTAATAAAAACAAAAAACACATGGTTTTTATGTAGAGTGTTATGTTTTAATGCATGTAGATTAATGTCTATACTATGACTTATACAGAATATGAAAATATGAACATTATACAAAAATTAAATAGTAATTTAATATATATATATATATATATAACCCAGTACATGGGGTGTGCTTTAATCTTAATTACCACATGGAACACATTTTGAAAGGGTTTAAGTATTATAATAAATTAATATTTTTATTTCGGTGTAATTTGGTAAATATATGGTTTGTAAAATCTAGCTTCATGGTGTGAATGTTTTCTCATCGTCTATATATGGAACATGCATAAGGAGTTAGTGTGTTATGATTCCATAATAAATAAAGGATTACAAAGAATGTTAAAATGATACAAGGTGTGTGGTCTTTGAGTTACATGGTTATCATCCATGTACGGAATGTAAGGAAATGCATGGGCTATCTGTGATTAATGAACTACAAGTCGTATACAATTTCACATGTCGTGTAGTCTAGGTGATTGTTCACCAGACTGGTTGGCCAACATTCAATGTATTAAATACACACCAAGTATAATAAATGTAGACATTAATTAATTCCATGATAATATAGTGTATTGAACTAGGGTACGCAACATGTACCTCTAGGTTACCCAATGTGTGCATTTGTTTTATCCATCCATATTCTTGAGCACCTCCAAATGAGTTGATCGTATTTATTTCATTCATAAAATTAATTGATTAAGTTTAAAATTTTCATAATAGAGGGGGAAAATATACGATTTACATCAATGATAAACATCGTGATCAATGAAATTAAATCAAAATTTAATTTCCTTATAGAACACCAGAACCAGAGAAAAATATCATCGCATATAATTTATAATTAATTTAAACAATTGAAAAATTACATTGTGATGGATTCATTCTTCTTTGATAGATCTGACAATATATATTTGTCAAATAGTCATTTAATTATAGGAATAAATATTATATTCCCCATGATAGTGATCCACCCTTGTTTCATGAACCTCAGAACATCATCATAGGAATGTTCAAGTGCTAGCTTGGTAAATCCTAATGCTTGTGTCATTTTCCATTGATCACCTAGAGAATCATTTGAAAATGATTCTACTAGATTTGTCTATTCTTGAGAGTGGTGGTGTAGGAGTATTGTTCTCTATTATTGAGAACATTCTTGGAGAAGGGACCTCTCTTGGGTTTTGAGAGTATTCTGTAGATTTCATTGTGTACAACAATTGAAAATAGATCTCCCTTAAGAAAATAATATAATTGGATTTGGATACCTCTAGGGTTATAAATAATAATTAAAAATGTGACCTTATTATTTATCTTAATCCCTTGATAATCCTATGTCTATAATAAAATTAATATTATTATTATATCTTGATATGTGGTAAACTCATGACTTTAATAAAATATAATTTATTCAAATGTTTTTTAATATATATTATTTCTCAATAGACCTATAACTCAGTCTCCCAAACCTCCACATTATTTATCATCACACTGATAATGAATATTTATTTAATAAAAAATTATAACTATGTTATTCACCAAAAAATATATATATTACTTACGAAAATAATATTTACTAAATTTTTGGGTTACAAAATATACCCTCAATTAATTGGTGAAAAAATATATAAGATCAAGAGTTCTTGAATAATAATTATAACATGTATAGAAATAATATTTATTCGTCTTATTAAATGATAAAAAATATTATCATTTAACTACGATTTTCGATACTCTTAGTGTATGACTCTCTAGGCCTCTATCTCAGTGGAAATAGGAAGAGCAGCCCAATTTCCAAGTATAAAATTGAGAAATTTACCATGGAAGCCATAGAGAAAGTGGTTAATGTCATAATGAAATAAAACCTCATATATATGTTCATTTTTTAATAAAATACATTAATCATGACATCACTAATCATGAAGGTTGCATGCCAGTATGATTAACCTAGGTATCTGATGAATATTTCTTTTACTTTCTATAAATTGAACTTGATTATTAAACACTATGTCCCAGGATTTATTTGGGTAATATCATTTCCATCAATGTACCTGATAAATCAACTTCCATTGAAGAATAGAAGGGACAAATCCTTCCTCAAATTATTCATCAATGAAATAAAACTCATGAATCAACTGACGTATCCTACCTCACTACAAGCATACATTGTCTAAGGATCAATATACATGTTTGTATATAGGAAGATCCAATGAATCATATATATGTGGTTTTTCTTATCTCAGATCACGTTACCATAATTTCTTACACTGGAAATTACTAAGGGATTCCACCATGAAAATTTTCCTAAATTTTCAATGACTATACCCCAAATATCCTATATCATTTTTCCCCATAAATGATATCATTCGGCTATAGAACATGTATAATTAATAATATTTTCATTGCACTTTAGCATTCTCATCATAGTGGGGAACTATTATGAACATTCACTATGATAGTGACTCCTAGTAAATTATCAAAAAAAATGTCAGGTATAAGAACAATAATTATGTGATTATGAGTTTATTAATATTCAATACAATGCATACATGTTATCATGATGTATATAGTAGTTGGTTTCATTCCACCAACTCAAATAATACCAAAATTTGACACATTCTATGAGGCGCCAAAATGGATAATTATAGAACATTAGATGATATAATATAAAAAAATGGAATACAAGATAATTTAGAAAACATTTTAGTTCAATTTAACCATTATCTTTTTATTTTAAACCCCCGTAAACCAATTTTAACATGACCGCGTTAAAATATTTTTACTATTTTCATTATTCATTATGACCAAAAATTAAGGTTAACCTTTTATATATTATAAATTATGATGACCCAAAATATGAAATATATTTTAAAAAATCCAATTCATAGTGTTGGTATAATTTAATTTAAAATTAAACTTTCAAGTGTAATAAAAAATAGGTTTTTCATGGAATATATTTTTCAAGAATAAGATGATTTTATATTAACTCTATGACTTGTGATCATCATTATATGAATTTATATTTATATTTAAACATATATAATATATATATTTCAATTAAATCATTCCATGTTATTGGTTATTTTAATTAATTAAATTGGACTAACATTATGTACATAAGGTTTTCAGGAAAAAAATATTGATTTTTAAACCCAAAAATAAATATACACTAAAATCAAATAAAAATATTATTAAAACTTAATTAATGAAATTAAATATAAAATAATAATAATTATGTTACTTGTAATTAAATTAAAATAATAAATGTAACTATAAATTACATAATTTTTTGATAAGAAATGACTGTTTTACAATAATCTGTATTTTTCACTATTCATTAAAATCCAAAAATATCCAAAAAATCCAAAAATTTCTCCCTAGATTAATTTTGATATGATTATTTATAAAATAAAATTCATTTTATCAAATTAAAATTCCATAATTTGGAAATTAAACTTTTAAGTAAAACCTCATATTAAAAGATTTTAATTAAAACTATTTCCTTTTTTATTTTAAAAAATTACATTGTAATTTTATAATGAGTATAACTATATGATTCATATATATTAACAACCATAAAAATTACTTATTATATAATTACCAGCTTTTTATAGTTTAAAATTGTAAATTGTAAATTTTTTAGGAAGGTAAGGACATTATTTAAAGTAGTAACCATAAACATGTTAATGTTATTTCAACATTCCCAAAATAGAGCATGCATAGACTCTCATTTTGATAGTTTTTTTACATATCAATGTGTATATACATTATATGCATACCTTATGTGTATTTATTTATTAATTGTAAAAAAATAATATTCTTGAACCTTATAGGATGGATATGAATCGAAAGTAGATGGATACTGCTTATATGAATAAGAACTATGATGATGGAGTTAAGGAGTTAGTAGTGTTTGAAATAGATCATGTATAAAAACATTATCAAGTCCATTATCTATATTTACATTGGTTTTATTCAATATGAATTCATCAAGAATATTTGGAAGAACATTTGGTTTTTCATGGAATAAATCAAGGCTATAAATTTGGTACTAAAATTATAGAAGGTTAAATATACATATCGACTCATATGATACTAAAATTTATGGTTCATTTGATATGAATATGAGTGTAAAAAATTATGGACATCATATGGAAAAAATGAAAATGATATTTTAAGAATAAATTCATGATTTTACACCGTTTTTTTAAAAGTTAAATATTTTTGAACATATATCATTATATACTAGTTATGCTAAATATACAACATCTTGAACATCATGACATCATAAAAAGATTCATATAAGATAAAGGAATTCATAAAAATACTTTCATCATAAAATAATCAAATAAATGTAATAATAGGGATAGAAACAGAACCCTATATTGTCTTAGATGGAAAATAATTTTGATAAAACATTTGAACTCCATTCTTGAGGAAAATATCCTTTTTTACTTCAATAACATTTTTTGTTCTTAAAATGTCATATAATTTTAAAATAAATGAAGTTGATTAAAAATAAACTTGAAAACATGTAAGGGAATCTTCATTGAAATAATGTTCTATGAATCCATTCATGCCGTATAAGTTAAAAAAACATTCTTCTCGTACTTTGGCTGGAAAAGTCAAAAAGTACCTCGTACGAAAAATGACAAAAAATTATTTTAATATCATTTACTAAAAACATACCAAAGGGTAAAATTGTATTTAAACAATTTTAGGAGGATATGATTAGTATTAGATATTGAGGAAACATGGATGTGTATGATAAATACACCCCAGTAAATACCAAAGTATAAACAATCTCAGATAAAAATGAGATTGTGAGATTTTCCCTTACCTTAGGTTCGATTTGCTTCCTACGTGTTCGAACCTCCTGTATAATTATTTAAATAATATTATTGACTTATTCAAGAATCATAATCATTAATATGATATCATATATAGTCATATTCTTAGCTTCTTATTAGTAATCTTTCATTGTTATTAGTTATTCGGGTCTTTATTGGTTTTTGTTCTTATGCGTGTTTTGCCGAATAAATTCTTATTATTATTTTTAGGTTATAAATACCTCATATCCAGAAAGGTATTAGTTTAATATATATCATATTCATTAATTAAATTCATTTATATAATTACTATGTAATGAAGATCATGTACAACGAGTCGCATCACATCGTGGAGATGGTAGGCCGTACGTACGCACGAGCGATGATATCATTCCCATGATCATGGAATTGTATTGAAGTGTGTTTTCAGAATCAATATCACTTTAAAATAATCATATATAGTTACTAATTACACCATTATACCCATCCAAGTAAGGTGGTGGTGGAAAATAGATTACACCACGGCGTGGAGACGGTATTCCGTACATACGCACGCGTGGTGATTTCATTTTTCCGTAGTATGGATAGAAGGTGAAATAGTGTTGTTTCATATTTATAATAACATATCAGTATATAAGTAATAATTATGTTATTACTTTATCATGAAACAACTAAATAAGAAGAAGTTGAAGAAGAAAGAAATTGGAAAGGATCGGTAATGGATATTACCTCTTCTTTGAAACGCCTCTTCTTAACTACCTCTTAGGGAACTAAAAATGGTCTTTGAAGAATACCAGGACCTCTAGGATGATTATAAGGAAGTGAATAAGAGATTTTGGCAGGGGCTGGCCGATCTTGAATGCTCAATGTTGTGTAAAGAGAAGAGAGAGGAGGTGCCCTTTTATAAGGGAGGAGAGGGGCACCTTAGGAAAACTAAAAATATTATTTTATAATAAAGTCACATTCGGTTATTAATAGCTAAAAATTGATTTATTTCGAAGATAAGGTGGGGATGGGTCGAAATCCTATCAACCAATAGATTTTAGACAAGTTTAGGCTACTATTTTATCCTTATCATTTAGTTTTAACTCTATGTTAAATAATTTATCTTTTACCGTGTTTTTTTGTTTTCTTACACTATATGGTTAATAAACTTAACATAATATGCCAAAAGAACCCCAAGTGGTTAATTATTAATATATATATCCTTACCTAAGTCATTTGACAGAACCTTATATTTTTAGGAATAAAATAACAATTAATAATATAATATTTGTTTTAAAAACTATTTTATGTCAATTTTGACCCTATTTGATACATGATTTTTGTGAAACTCATAACAGAATGATATGTTCAAAACAAGTTAATTAAATCAACAATTACATGTCATATTAACCTAGAAAATTATAGGAATTCATAAAAAGTCTAAAATTACATTTATTTGGGAATTTATAACATCAATTATGTTAATATTTCCTTAAAATGGTAATTAATGCTTCATCGTTGTGTCATAAATAAATTAAATTATTTAAAGTATAAAAATTATAAATAAAATACCATTATGTAGGAAAACTTTTTATATTTATAAGGAATATTTATAATCGAATTTATCTTATTTATACCCCTATATTAAAAATGTTTTAGTTTTTAAACTTTGATTTTAACTATTTTATCTCTTCTTTAAATAAAATAATATTAAATGTACTAATCTAATCCAAGTGGACCTAAATGGTCATATTATATTCATAAGGTTGTTTTTGGTCGAATTAAACTTATCCAATATAATTAGGATATGTGTTAGGGTAATAGTAACATCATTTGGACCCTTAATTACCCTATTTACTATTAACCGCGGTAAATAAAAGTAAAAAGTTACTATTCACCAAAAATTATTTTCATCTCATTGAACCACATTTTACTTACTGATATCAATTGTGTCTCTCGGATTTTTGAAAATCCATTCACATTTGTGGTAAAATTAAGTTTTATGCAAAATTCAGTTTTTTTAACTACCTCTTAGTGGTTTCACTATTAATCAAAAATTGGAAGTTTTCAGAAAAATACCAAAATTTCACCCTAGGGTAATTTCAATATTCTGATTCCAAAAATGAAGTCCATTTTTAAAGATAAAGTTTATAAAATTTCAAAAGGTGGTTATTACTATTCATAACGTCTATTTTATATAGCATATCGTTGTTTAGTGAAATTCGGTATTGCGTACAACGCAAGCTATCGAGGAATGTCATGATTGCATGTAAAGCAAGCCAAGCTAGTGTTGTGTGTAGTGAAAGATTCCTTATAACATAAAAACAAAATATTTCTCATAAAAATCTCTGGTGTTACATTCTACCCCCCTTAAAATGAATTTCGCCCTGAAAATTTGTCACTTTGTAACAAACAGATGAAGATACCTCTCCCTCATCATATCCTCAAGCTCCCATGTAGCTTCTTCTAATTGGTAGTTCCTCCATAAAACTTTCACCAAGCGAGTGGTATTGTTTCGTAGAACTTTTTCGCTATGATCCAGAATCTCTATCGGTTGTTCTTCATAAGAGAGATCTTGCTCCAGCGGTACAACTTCTGAGCTGAGTACATGTGAAGGTTCAGGTTTGTACTTTCTCAGGAGTGATACATGGAACACAGCATGAACTTGAGAGAGATTCGGTGGAAGCTTCAATCAGTTTGCTACCTTCCCAACACGATCCAGTATTTCGAAAGGACTGATATACCTAGGGCTCAGCTTTCCCTACTTTCCAAATCTCATTACTCTCTTCCAGAGAGATATTCGTAAGAACACTTTATCACCCACTTCAAACTCTAGGTCTTTTCTATGGTTATCGGCATAACTTTTTTGTCAACTCTGAGCTACCCTTATGTGTTTTTGAATAGATCGGACCTTTTCTGCCATCTCATCAACAAGATCAGGTCCTAATAGCTTTCTTTCCTCAACTTCATCCCAACAAGTTGGAGTTCTGCATTTATTTCCATAGAGTGCTTCATAAATAGCCATCTGAATACTGGAGTGAAAGCTATTATTATAAGAAAATTCCACCAAAGGTAGGTGTTGATCCCAACCACCTTTGAAATCCATAGAGCAAGCTCTCAACATATCTTCTAGATTTTGAATTGTCCTCTTAGACTGACCGTCTATCTAAGGATGATAAGCAGTGATTAAACTCAACTCTGTATCTAGAGTATTCTGAAGACTTCACCAAAACTTCGAGGTAAACCTCAGATACCGATCAGATATAATGGAAAGTGTTACTTCATGCAATCTTACCACTTCCTTTACATATATCCTGGAAAGCTGATCAAGATAGAAATCCTCTCTTATAGCAATGAAGTGTTCTGACTTCGTAAGATGATCAACTATAACCCAGATACCATTATTGCCTTTGGATGTTTTAGGAAGTCTGCTGACAAAGTCCATAGTGATGTTTTCTCATTTCCATTTGGGTATGGGTAATAGTTGTAACATCCCCTTAGACTTTTGTCTCTCAGCTTTAACTTGCTGACAAACCAAACATCGAGAGACATATTCAGCAACATCTCTTTTCATGCCATCCCACCAGAAGTACTTTTTCAGGTCCCTATACATCTTCATGCTTCCTGGATGAATAGAGAATGAAGAACTATGAGCCTCATCCAGCAGATCCTTCTTTAATTCTGGTATGGGAGGAACAAAAACCTGATTCCTGAACCTTATTATCCCATCACAATCAAGGTTGAATTCAGGAAAATTTCTCACCTTATTTTGTAACTCTACATCCTCTTTCTACGCCTCTTTAATCTTCACATGCATAGATGGTTTAACATTCATTTGAAAAAGATAAGATTTTTCACCTTCCATTTTGATTCCAAGATCCATCCTTTGTAAATCAATAAATATTGGATCTTTTGAGATCCTCATCATGGATAAGCTAGCATGGTCTTGTCGACTTAAGGAATCTTCCACCTTGTTTTCTTTCCCAGGGTGGTAATGAATTGAGCAGTCGTAATCCTTAATTAGCTCCCACCATCTTCTTTGGTGCATATTCTGCTCCTTTTGTGTGAAAATATACTTCAAACTTTTATGATCAGTATAAATATCACACCTTTCACCATAAAGATAATGCCTCCAAATAATTAATGCAAAGATTACCACAGCTAACTCCAAATCATGAGTTGGGTAATTTTTCTCATGAGTTTTCAACTATCTTGAGGTATAAGTAATCACCATATCGTTTTTCAAGAGAACACACCCTAGTCCCTTCTTGGATTCATCACTGTAGATCACAAACCTTTCTCCACTACAAGGTACTGTGAGCACAGGTGCTCTGAATGAAATTATTTTTAACTCCTTGAAATTGTCTTCTCACTCCTAGTTCCACACAAACTTAACGCCTTTTTGAGTCAACCTGGTGAGTGGATTAGATAATCGTGAAAAATCTTTCACAAAACACCGATAATATCCAGCCAGACCAAGAAAAATTCGGATCTCAGTTACTATTGTTGGTCTCAACAATCTTTCAATAACCTCTGTTTTTGTTGGATCCATAGATATCCCCTCTTTTGAGATTATGTGACCCAGAAATGAAACTTTTTGAAGCCAAAATTCACACTTGGTAAATTTGGCATAAAGCTTTTACTTTCTCTTGGTCTTCAATACAATTCTCAAGTGATCTTCATGTTCTTCCTTGATCTTTTAATAGACAAGAATATCGTCTATAAAGACTACCCCAAACTGATCAAGATAGTCTCTAAAGACACTATTCATTAGATCCATGAAAATAGAAGGGGCATTAGTAAGACCAAATGGCATCACTATAAATTCATAGTGTCCATACCTTGTACGGAAAGTCATCTTTGGTATATCCTCCCTTTTTACCCTTAATTGATGATACCCTGAATGAAGATCAATCTTGGAAAAGTATTGAGCTCTGCATAGTTGATCAAATAAGTCATCAATGTGCGGGAGAGGATATTTGTTCTTGATAGTGATCTTGTTAAGTTCTCGATAATCAATGCAGAGTCACATTGATCCATCATTATTCTTAACAAACAGGACAGGTGATCCCCAAGGTGACGCACTAGGGCGTATGAATCCCTTATAAAGATTCTCTTAGAGTTGCTTCTTCAATTCATGCAACTCAATTGGGTTCATTCTATAAGGTGTCCTTAAAATAAGCATACCACCCAATATGAGCTCTATTGAAAACACAACATCACGATTTGGCGGAAGACCTGGAAATTCCTTCGGAAAGACATCATCAAACTCCCGTACAATGGGAATATTCTTAATCGCGAGTTTCTCTCCAACCATTTGAGATAAATAACCTTCATTTAGTGGAATCAAGACCCATAAGATGGATGAAATTTCCACTGGAAGGTTATGTTCATCCTTGCATTGATAGATGATCATAGATTGATCTGGAATATGAATTGTGACTTCCCTTTTCTGGCAATTGATATTTGCTCCATATAAAGAAAGACAATCCATGCCAAGAATCACATCGAATTCCACTATAGGAAGAATCACAAGATTTTCAAGAAGCACTTTCCCACAAATGTCAAGTGGAGATGAATTATAAGCTTTTGATGCAACCATTGTGCCATTAGGAGTTGTCATAGCTAACTCAACATCAAATTGTTGAGGTAATAAGGAGATACCCTTAGAAAATTCTTCAGAAATAAAAGAGTGGGTGGATCTAGAATCAAATAAAACATTTTCTACTTTAGAGTGGATGGTAAGTGTACCTTTCACCACATCTTTATCATACTCCACATCGCCAATAGAAATTGAATGTAACTTTCCTTTGTCTCTGGCCTTAAGAGTTTGTTGACATTGATCATCATCAACGACCCTTGGATTAGGGAATTGATTAGCATAATGCCCAATTTTCATGCACTTGAAACATTGAAGAGTAGGAGGTGCATTCTATGTAGCCTTTTCTTTGTTCGCATCACTAGACATATCTTTCCCATCATTGTGGAATTCAAATGCCCGGTGACATTCTTTTCCACATTTTAAAAATTTACTTGTCCCTTTAAGACAATTCATTCCATATTTCTTTCCACACTTTGAGAATAAGGGAAAACTCATCTTCTTTTCAGTGTGGTCTTTAGATTTACCTTTGAATTCCGTTTTCCTCTTCTTATCAAACCCATATGACTGATGGGTTACTCCAATCTCCATCTCAACCTTGAGAGAACATCGAACAATTTCCTCGTAGCTATTGAAGTCCCTTATGGATAGCTCCCTTCAAAGACTTGGTTTTAAGCCACTAAAGAATCGATCGATCTTACTCTCAGGTTGTATAACAATTCCAGAAGCGTACCTTGCAAGTCTTGTAAAATTTGTTTCGTAGGTACCAACAGATTCATCATCCTTTTGCTTCAGTTCAAGAAACTCTTTCTCTATCTTTGTTTCAAGAATACGAGGGAAGTACTTATTGAAAAATAAGTTTTTGAACTCGTCCCATTCCATGGAATCAATTTCATCTATTGGCCTCATATTCTTGATATGATTCCACCATTGATTAGCTTCTCCTTCCAAACGGTATACTACTAAGATGACTTTATCATGTTCAGAACATTGAAGAACTGAAAATATCTTTTCATTGGTACTAATCCATTGTTCATCCACTAATGGATTATTTGAACCGCTGAATGAGGATGGACGCTGCCTCATGAAGGACTCAACAGAATGTTGTTCCTTCGTTTTCTCTTTTAGAATTCCTGCATGATTCATTGCTTGAAAAATTTGTGTGAGCATGGAAATAAGATTTTGCATTCCAGTTCCCATATCGTTTGGTTTCTCAGGGGGACAATCATTACATTTCCCGTCGCATTCCGCATTAACACGGTTCCTTTGGGTTCCAGCCATTGACTAAAACCAAGAAGAATAGTGTGAGCAACACTAATTATAATCAGAAAACCACATAATCAAGGAAAAAAATTTACGCTTAAGGTCTTATCATAGGTTCTTCATGGCCATTTCTAAAACACTAAGATTGTTCTAGACTTAGATATATCCTTAGGATTCTTACTAAGGCTTTCACATCCTAGTTTCCAAAGGTTGACTATACCTTTCATCTGATACCAACTATAACGACAAATACTTTACATAAATTGTTATTACTTCAAAACTTAAGCATACTTATTACAACATATAACAGAACCATGGTAGGACCGTATACGTATAGTGTCTTTAGAAACGAGGAAACATAAACAACTGGTTCATAAATCTTCTACAGTGTCTCACATTTATTTCATCATATCTAGAGTCCCTTTTAGTACATCCTACGTAATATCCTTCTTCCTGACTTGGGGAAAGAAAACATACAAAAGGGTGATCTCAAATGCACAGTAAGGGTAAATAAAGGTAATATCAATCATATCATAACATTTTGAAAATCTTAACTAGTAAAAGAGATCATAATATCTTAACTTGGATTAAATCATAGAAGTGAAAATGAAATCCCAATAATCATAACATAAAACATGAAACTTTGTGTCATGCACACATAATCATATAGAATCATTTCTTAGTAGTCAAGACTCATTTCCAAGACTATCTTAGCACACAAATTCCATTTCTAATCCAAGTTCACTCCTCGTTTCAGTCCTGTATTACTAAACCGGATTAACATGCCGTTCCAGCCATGTCTATCTCATGAGATATAAATCTTTACCCAATGCATTGGAGGGAGATATAGGTCTCACCCATCTCATAATGAATCCTTTCTTATGTGTGCCAAAAAATCATAAATCATACATCATCGCATAACCAATGTAATAAAATTGGAAATCTTAAACATCATGACATCATAAAAAAATTAAAATAAGATAAAGGACTTCATAAACATAATTCCATCATAAAATAATCAAATAAATGTAATAATAGGGATAGAAACAGAACCCTATATTGTCTTATATGGAAAATAATTTTGATAAAACATTTGAACTCTATTCTTGAGGAAAATATCTTTTCTACTTCAAAAACATTTTTCGTTCCTAAAATGTCATATAATTTTAAACTAAATGAAGTTGATTAAAAATAAACTTGAAAAATGTAAAGCAAGATTCATTGAAATATTGTTCTATGAATCCATTCATGTCGTATAAGTTAAAAAAACATTCTTCTCGTACTTTGGCCAGAAAAGTCAAAAAGTACCTCGTACGAAAAATGACAAAATATTCCTTTAAAATCATTTACTAAAAACATACCGAAGGGTAAAATTGTATTTAAACAATTGTAGGAGGATATGATTAGCATTACATATTGAGAAAACATGGATGTGGATGATAAATAAAATGAGTCATGACAGAATAAAATTTTCTTAAAAAATATATTTGTCATATACACATAATCATAGAAGCAGTAACACCTCATGGGTAGACACATCACTACACGAGGAGGTTCTCTTACAAGCACACGAGTGATGTTATTTTATTTCCAAAAATGAAAATCTTGATGGTATGTGTGATATAATTATTTAATAATATTAATAATTCCATAAATTTCATATATATCATATATAAACTATAAATAAATCATTATTCCCAACCTTGAAAGGTGGTAATGGAAAAAAAAACCTATGTTCGTGACGTGGTAGTCCCCATTACACCTGAATGATGATTTTGTAACCCATTTTATGAAAGTGTGTAAGTTTTTTGGTCATGAACATAAAATAACAATATCTTAATATATTGATGATACTGATGTTATGATATAAACATGATATAATAATAATTAAAGGAGGTGGGGTAATATATAAATTAAAAAATCTCATTGAAGAACATTACCTCTTCATCGGGTATCCTCCTTAGGTTTGCACTAAATATTTAAATGGATAGATTTAAACTCTAACTAAGTATTCTAGGATAAGGTTACAGATATTTGGAAGTGAATTTTTTATATATTGTTGATCCAAATGCCTTTAGATATGTAAATAAGTGGAGAGAGTGAGTGCCTTTTATAGTTGGGGAGGAGTGGCATTCTTGTTAATACTCACAAGATTTCACTATTATGAGGTCGAAATTACCTAAGGGTCCAAAAATCTAATAATTAAAGGTTTTGAGGGATTATATGGTCTATATATACCTCCACCAAAAGCATATAAACATTTTCTAAACATCAAATTCCTTAAATTCTATGTTTACCATATTTTTACCATTTTGTATTTTCACTATGGTAACTCAATTTATAACCTTGGTAATTTTTCATTTATCAATAAAATTGAAAGAAACAAATTATATAATTTGGAAACACTAATTCTAAATAATAAATCCTATTTATAAAATAAAAAACCTATGTGTGTTAGAAATTAATTTTAATACAAGTGCGTGTAACCTGCAAAAACATAGCTTTAACCTTAACCATGCTAACTAATTTTTCACTATTTAATGGTTTATATAGTCATTATAATAGATAAATAGGTCCGTTATTGAAACAAATATTATATTTATTAATATTTAAAAATCACGTGAAAAGATAATGGATTTTTTATAATTTAAAATCAAAAAATAAAATATATGTTTTTATAAAATGACATTATTGTCAGTTTTCGTATTATTCAATTATTTTGAATTAAAAAAATATTTATAAAATAATGGAATTCAAATATATAATATTCACACTAGTGTAAAAAGATATATTTATCTAAAAATAATGTAACAGCATAATTTATTCAAATTACTCCTCTTTTATTATTTTCTGTATCAGTTATTTTATTTTATGTTTATTAACGAAACAATTACAAGGTTGATATTTCTTATGAATTCTAAGTGACTAATTTATCTCTAAAATTTAATTATAAATTATTATCATAAAAATAAATAATTTATATTTAAATATAATATTAATAACCATACCATTGTTTTTCCCGTATCCCAAAGCATTATAGATATTAAAAGTAAGAAAAGTATCTTTTTTATCTTTTTCTTTACATAACCCATTATATGGGTAACTTTAAAGGAAAGTGTAAAGGGTTTAATTTCAGATAAATTTATGTAAAAGGTAAAATTATTTCATTATATAAAATTAAGATGGTATTTTAGGTCAGTTTCATTCATATTGTGACAATTTAATCCATATAAATTCATTTTTACCTTAACTATGGTAAGTAATTATTACTGCATTCACTATTCATTTTAGAAAAAAAATTGACCTTATTAGAAATAATAATTTATTCTGATTCAAAATATATAATCCATTCTTCCAAATTATATTCACATAAGTGGAAAAATAATATTTAGAATTAATTCTGCATACGTGATAAGAAAGTAGGTTTTTTTAAAGTGAAAATTTTCAAAAACTTATAAAATTTTCATCTATAATTTCAATGTGAAATTTATTCCAATGACATAAATTTTATAATTGATATAAAATTTAAATTATATTTCTTTAAAACTAAATAAAAATATAATTTAATATTATAAATTATTTAAATGAAAATGTACTTTTCAATTAAAATTCAGTATTTTTCACTATTCATTAAAAAATAAAATAATTCATGCAAAATCCCAAAAATTCACCCTAAGATAATTTTGAAACTCTGATTTAAAAAATTTAGTTGATATTTTTAAATAAATTTTCTAAAATAATTAAAATTTAATTTTAAATTATGTGTGAAATGTGTGACTAGACAGAGTTTTCTTTAAAACATTGTATCAGGTGTAATGCAAGCTAACCCAGTGTTGTGTGTAGTGTAAGATTAAATTGCTGTTGTGTGAAAAAAAATATAAACTAAATATTATGTTTAATTAATATATATATATATATATATATATATTATGTTATATTTAAAAAAAATTCATAAAATCTTAAGGTGTTACATTCTACCCCCTTTAAAATGAATTTCATCCTCGAAATTCATCTCAGTCATCAAAGTTTTAACATGTGAAAATTAATTCATATAAACCCACATCATAAAAATGAATGATAAAAATTCCATTAAAATTTATGGAAACAAAATGTTTACCCAATGTAACTCATAACTAGGTTTCTACATAGGATTACATAGGTTATAAGTGATGATTTCAACATGGAAGAAAAGAATAACAAATTATATAGGGTGATAAAGATCACTGATCATAAGAAAATTGGTGATTAAGATAAATTTAACAAGAACAAAACCATAAATCAAAGATTAATGTAAAAGGTAATTAATATCTTAAAAATGAAGATAAATTGAAAAGAATTTATTCCAATATCATTTTCATAAAGTTGAAGAATTTCAATGAGAATATATACTTTCTCTATTTAATTCGATTTGAAAATCACAATCTCACCATTTATTTATTCCTTGATCAGTTTCCACGTCATATAGTACTACAAAAAATGAATATCCAAAAATGAATTTTTGTGCCTAAAGAACTATAATACACTTTTAACCTATCATAGGATCAATGATAGAATGATAATTAATTTCCTCAATCTCCAGTTATTATCAAAACAAAATGGTTAGCACAAATTATGCTTAAATATTTATATTGTGAAGTAATATCTAGGACCTTATCCAAAGATCAACACAATCCATTTCATGAATGGTTAACCTTATGACTCTTTCAAATGATTAAAATCCAAAATAATAAAAAAAAGTCATTAAATATCTCAAAAATAAACTTAACATTGATCCCCCATATATTATAAAGTAACTCTTCATTATCATATACCAATCATTTTAATACCTTCATTCTGTATTCTCTTGAAACATGGTAATAACTTGAATTACCATAAAACCATAACGAAAACATACATGGTTCTTCATTCCAAACTTATAAAATGGGTTATTAGAAATATTCTTTAAATCCAAAAATATTATAAACTCAATCAATGAGATTATAGACCACTTTGTCAAAAAAAAATTAATCAATACCAATGTAATTAGTAATATACAATTTACATATTCATATATAACATCTCTTTATCCCAAAATTACTTCATATATAGTGTTATCTTTCCTTAATACAAATGTCACCATGAAATTAAATCACCTTTCTAGTATATCAGAATCATTATACATATTCCTTAAAATCCTTAATGAAAAACTTATACAGGGCAATACTTATATAAATTTCATGATTCATATAAAATAAAATTTTAATTCCAATACAAAAAATACTTCTTGCACCCCACTTCCTTCTCAAACCATTGACTAGTATTCAACATCTTATAACTTAATTCCTCTATCCTTTCATATGTCATTTGTAGTCACTTCATCATCAATAGTATAATGATTATTCATACCATATTTATGATTATCTTCATGATATTTCTCTATATGACATCAATTTTTATAATGCTCATACTTTCCACATTTAAAGCATTCTTCAATTTATAATACCTTAGGAAGACCAATATTACCACAAATTGTATTAATTAAAATTTTTTCCCTTTACATATACTTTTTTTGTGTACTTTTTTCCCAAATTTAAATGTATTCACATTCCTTTAAGACATCAACTTCGATTTTTCTTCCCATATTCTTGACACAAAGGAAACTGGATCATTTTTCCTCCATGTCCTCCACTACATAAACTCTTAGCAAAATCTTCCCTTCTATTCTTTGGTGAGTTTGAGAGTTGGTTAAGGAATACATTGTTAAACATTTTTTTTATAACTAATTATTCATAATCACAATGTCTTTCACTCTATTAATCATCCCATTTGGGTTCTCATCACATTCAATGTTAAACCAATTTGTTCTGGTTCTCGTCATTATCTAAAACAAGAAAGCATAGTGTGTGAAACACTAATCATATTGGAAACCCACATAATCATGAAAAAACACTTATAGGGTGTCTAAATTAGTAAACCTTATCTTCATCAATTATACCTTAGGTTTATCCTACATCATTCATTTTTTTCTTCCTTTTAAATACTTTTTGATGGTTCATAAATACTTTTTGAATTTCAAAAGAATATCCCCCAAGAGTGTCAAACTTGGTGTACATCAAGGCACGTTGTCGTGCACCAGTTCCCGATATAGTCTAGATCAATATAGAATTTTTGGATTAATAATATATACATATCTTCTAGATCCACATCCACTTATTGTATCTATTCAAATATGTGATTTCTAGGAAACAACTCTCTCAAACCTTTACCAAAATTCCAGGACATTTTCCAAAACATTGACTCATCCTTCGAATTTTCCTTAGAGAAATCCCTAGAAATATCCTTAGAAATATCCCTAGGGTTATAAATAAATTTTTCTCATCCTAGTTTAAAAATGATAAATAAATCATTCCTCTAATGGAAACTATGATGACCTAGGCTTCTCATACATGGATATTATAACTTTTTAGATAAATATTCATTAAATTATATGAACACACACCTGAGGACACTAATAGTTTAGTGAATTTAGAAACATGGAGACATGATCCTCTTATAGGGAGAAATATCTTCAATATTACCCATGAATATCATACCCTTTAGTACTCCTACTTAAGACCTTTATTCATAAGTTAGGGAAGGAAAACATAAGAAAAGATGATCTCGAATTCTCAGTAAGTGTAAATAGGGGATATATGAAACCATAACATGAGCATAATGGTATGATAACCTGGTCATAACATTTGAAAACCATACCCTACATATCAAAGATCATAATCATGAGACATGGAAAAAATATTGGTAGTTCATAAGGCAAGAATCATAAGGGAATCAAAGACCATGATCCATGAGAGTATAACATTGGTATAAAACATAGAAATTTGGAATACACATAAACATATAAGTGAATAAACATCCTAGAATGTACAAACCACCATCTGTTGTAGAATTATTTTTTTCATAGTAGTTAGGGTTAACTCCCAAGACCATCATATTATTAGATTTCCTCCCCAATTTCCACTCAACAGTGCTCCGAGATGGTTGGCTACATGACCTCAAACACATCTCCCTTAATTTCAGAAGCTACTAACTAGCATAAAGGACCAAGGGTGTGTTCATAGGGATATTATTCCCTCATATATTAGAGTATTCATAGTGGTAAACAATTCATATTTAATAGAAGAAGCATATTTATAAACAAGAACTTGTAGAAGTAAATAAATAAACAATGCAATAAAAGTAACAACTCACAAAAGATGGATAACAATGATAAATAAAATATTATTTCCATGACATTCATTTATACAACATATGAGTATAGGAAACTGGGGATAGAATCATATACTACATGCTGGAAAAAATATAGAAAAAGGAAAAAATAAATACTACAAGAATATCAAGAATATACCTAGTCCTCTTACCCATGATCAATACTAAGAAACAAAAACATCAATAAAGAATCGGAAGAATAATGATTCTCTTTATCCATACCTTTAATCATTAAATCTACTCAAGTACCAAATGGTCCAGAGCAGGGTGTGAGATATAAAAACCAGTAGGTCAGTCCCCACAGTGTCTATGTCAATCCATTTTGAGCTATAAATAAATGAAATTGTGCCAAGTATAACATATCCATATCATAAATAAATAATAAGAACATAACACCTTGTTCCAAGATCCAAAAAAGACACCCATCCCATACCACCAACTTTTTACTAAGCCGAAAGTATGAAAAAGTTACCTATGCAAAACATAATATGTGTTCAAGGGAAATTACAATTCAATTAACTAATTTAAATGAAGAAAACCCCAGACTTATGCTTTATCTCTGAGGTAACATTATAAGGTCATTATACAAGTATGGTAATTGAATAAAAAGATAAATGTCACAAGTGTACAATTAATCATTCCATCCATCCATCAAATCCAATGGTGGTGTCTTGAGCCCATCCAAGGAATTTTAATAGAATCACAAGGGTCGCTGCAGGTGTATCCAAAAAACCCAATACCACTTATTACATCCAAGGAAACTCAAAGGGCATCCCTTGTATCATTCAAGGTATGGTGACTTTGAGTCCATGTCAAGTATCTCACATAGGGTACAGAGTATCAACTGGGGCATGGGACAGCCATCTTTCCAAATTAATTAGTTCATTATTTCTCCCCTAGGGATCTAGCCTCTCTCAAAAGTATAAGTAATCCTCCCAAATATCTTATACATGGAAGGAAAATTTATTTCTCCAGGTGAATCAAGAAGTTCCAACCAAATGTGGAGAGTCCATCTATGAAATCCTTAATTTTGGACCCATGTTTTCTCCCATCCCATAACAAGTATTCAATATCAAGAATAGAACATATTACATGACAAGGAATCTATAATTAATTACATTCCAGACAATAAAAATCTTGATTCCACATACTTACCAATATTATCCTACTATACAATTATCTTATTGAACTACGACTAAAATATATGGCAAGAGCACAAGGAAAAAACATGAGTATGAGGCATAAGCTATAAGGAAAACCATGTAAAAAATTACATGTCATCATTATTATTTCAATTTTTCATGATAACAGGCTTACCAAAGCATATAATTTAATTCAAGACACTAAAAAAGTCATAAGAATTAACCAATTGGCATTAACATGTATCTAATCACATGTCATCATTGAAATTTCAAAATATTGTGCTATCTAGATTATCCAAGAATATCATTTAAACTCAGGCCATTCACATATAGAATGAAGGAAAAAGAATAGAATGTGTCATAGAGCATGATGAACTTAAAATGACTTAAATATAATACATGGAATATAACAATAACTAAGGAGTTCACTGAACTTGTAATGAGAAATTTAAATGCCAGAAAAATGGAACTCAATGTAAATCATCAAGCATAAGTATTTATATATAAGGCATGAGATATCTAAAGTGATGCATCAATCATAAAAATTTAATTATAAATATAGACGAATGGATCTCAAGGAAAACCATTTATTTCAATCCATTTCATATGTTTAAGGCATTAAGCTCAGTTGTAGCACACACACCTAAGGATATTATCTATTTAAAGCATGGGCATCAGGCCATTATAGAATGTCCTACACAGAGGGGTGTACTATGATGTGGTGAATGACCCTTGGATGTGTTTCCCCATATGGTAAGGTTGCACACGGCATGGAAACCCACATTAAATAAATTATTTAACAAGAACAAAGCCTCTTCAAAAGATTCTAATGAGTGGTATAACAGATTGACATTTAAACATGAAGAAATGACAAGAAAGACCATAAACCACCTGCCTCAATATAGATTTTTTCCACTCATCTATTATCGAGCCTTGATTTAACCTAAAATAAATTAAATCAAACGATTTTTAAAGAACCCAGAAAAAAGGGGAAAATATGTTGCACTAAAATTGTGCAATGGGTGGAAGAGGAAAATAGAAATAGATTCATGGAGAAGGAAGAGAATACAATTTCCTTTTCTTTTCTTCTGATGATGAAATAATTAGACATTTTTTAAGGGAGAAAGAAAAAAACTTGTTGGAGGGGAGGAGTACCATCAAGTACCAAAGGGTGGAGAAAACATATATAATGGAGGAGGAAGGAATGTTGGGTGGGTAAAAATAATTTAATGTGGGAAAATTAGGCATTTCACCCATATTTACCCTACACGTGGTTTGGCTACATAGTAGGAAAATTTTGCACCAACTGAGTGCCCAATTCTTCTATAAGTGGCACCTTCCATGGGCTAGGTTCACGGATTAAGTAATCATGAACAAACTATCTATTAGGGCTACATCCCAAAACATTAATTACTCACATACTCATGCACCATGGGTCCCACATTTTGAGACAAACCATGTAGACCAGTCTAACTCCTCCCATTTTTGGGATCTGTGCTTCAAACGATCCCCTATGACACCTGAGACCTCCTTTAAACTCTTAGTAATCATTATTAGAGACTTTTAAATGAATTAAACCAAAAATTAAATGGTCCATACCATTGGATAAATCTAGGATGTTTCAATATACCCTTCATAAAATAACCCACCCCTGAGTTTCCCTTCTGACCATGGTAGAAATTCATCTAAAAAAGGTTATGGCCACTATGCACATACATGGGTCTCTTGATCCTAGGATTCATCATATACAAATTCGTGCTTCCATAGCACCAAGTCCAAAGGAACTAAACTACCTCAGTGAACCTCCATTATATGATCAATGATTTGTATAAAATGCTCTTAGAAGGATGCATATGCCTCCATCTCGATATCACTGGGTTCAAACAAATGAGATTGGTCAAGATGATATTATCGAAGCTAATATATATCGAAGACGTCATCCATGGAACAATACCTCTAAGGTAATGGCAACTAAAAGGCTACAAGACTGGATCACTCCACTATCTAAAAATTATCAACATACCAAGATGATAACATTCCATGTCTCCTAATTCGTCTATGACCAAATTTTGGTGATACACATAAAAAGACTGAATGTCCTATATCAAAAGCAAAAGCTCTACAGTGACGATCGGTATAAACCTTCTACTTGGAATGAGATATATCCATATGTTTTTTAATCGGTTGTACTTTCTCTGAAGTCTCATAAATTATATGAGGACCCGGTAGAGATGCCTCACCTACCTCAAGCCAGAATAAATGAGAATGACATAGTCTACCATAGAGGACCCCATACGTAGCCATCTGAATCATTCCCTAGAATCTAATATTATAGGAAAACTCAAACATAGGAATATGATTTTCAATGTACCTCAAATATCAGGGATAAAATCATGAATCATATCCGTTAACACCCAAGTTGTTTGATTAGATTGCCCATTGGGTATGAGGGTTATATGCATTACTCAAGAGAACATGTGAACCCAGTTCCCTTTGTAACCCCTTCCAAAACCATTATGTGAAATGGGCATATCAATCTGATATGATAAAATGGATTATTCCTTAAAGTCACACTATATATTGTATGTAAATCCTTCATAACTCATCAATAGAGAAGGTCTCCAGGATCGAAAACAAGTGCATGACCTTGGTCAACCAGTCAACAATCACCCATACTACATCACTACCTCGAGGAGATCTTAAAAATCATTTCACAAAGTCCATGGTTATGTTGTTACATTTTCACTCTAGGATGGACAGAGGCCGTATATGTCCAGTTGGTCATGGGTACTCTGCCTTCACCTGCTGACAGGTGGAGCACTGGGTGATGAAGCATATAATCTTCCTCTTTATACCAATCCATCAGTACTAATGAATCATATCTCGGTATATATAGGTTTTTCCAAGATGAACTACTTAAATAGAAACATGATATTCCTTCATCACCTCTTCCTGTATATATGAAGGCACCCATATAAAACCAAGATAGAGAAAGGTCTCACTACCATCAACAACCCAAACTTGAGGTGGACTTTGTCTTGTTACGCTCTCCTTAAAAATGAGGCCCTTGGAATATAATAACTGAAGGATCTGAACACATTTTAGAAGAGAGGGTGTCACTGTCAAATATTCTAAGACTGGTTTTCTGTGTTGTTCTTGAACCTCCATATGCAACTCAGAAAACATATCCATCATCTCCCACTCACTTATAGCCACTCTAACAACTTTATTCCATGTTTTTTCTATCACGGAATCAACCACGACATTACTCATAATAGTTATAAAAAGCAAGGTCAAAGTCAAATGACTGCAGGTATTTCACCCCCCCCCCCATGATACCTCAAATTCAAGTCTCGTAGAGTAAAGATATATTTCAGACCTTTATGATTCTCTTTAAAAAAATCATTCACCAAAAATATAATATCTCTAACATTTCATAGAACACATCATGGAAGCGAGCTTGAGGTCATGAATAGGACAATTCCACCCTTGAGATCACATATTTCATGATCTATATGCTACAACCTGATCACATTTCATCAAAACTACACATATACTGATTCATGATGCATCATGATATATATTATAACTTCTACAAAATTCATGAATAATCAGGATATAAGCTATGGTGAGTCTTCATTTTAACTCCTAAAGAGCTTTATCACAATATTTAGACTATAGGAACCACACACCCTTATTAGTCGGTGGAATAAGATGTTTTTCTAAGTTATATAAGTCCTTAATGAACTACCTATAATAGCCAAATATCCCCCAAGAAGCCGCATATATCAAACACATTCATGGGATGCTCCCTAGAAGCCATGACACTCACATTATCTAGGTAAACTCATATGCCTCCCTCAAATATGATATTACCATCAAAGTGAACCATCCTAAACCAAAAGTGTAATTTGTTGAGCTTTGAATATATATGGTTCCCACTCAGTGTACTCAAAATGATATCAAGATGGTTGGCATCATCATGTCTGGTGCGCAAGTACACCAAGATTTCTACTATGAATACTTCCACAATGGAATCAAGATATGGGTTGTAAGACATGATTTATCAAATCCATGAAGACTTATGGCATGTTTTTTCAGAACAAATAGAATAAAAAAGTATTTATATAATTCATACCTACAACGGAACATTTTATGTGGTATATATGATGGGCTCACATGAACCCAATGATAAACCAACCTAAAACCAATATTATATAAAATATTTGCTCCTTGGAGCTGGTCGAAGAAGTCGTATGTACGAGGAAATGTATACAGGTTCATCACTATAATCTAGTTCAGTCGGTGGTAATCAATGAAAATTTAAGGGTACCATAATCCTACTTGGTGAAAAGGACTAGTGAACCCCATGGTGATGTTATGTGTCATATAAAACACTTTTCCAAAATATTTTCAAGCTCCATTTTGAGTTCCTAGTGCTATGTTGGTGCCATCCTATAAAGAGGAATGGAAAATGGTGTTGCACCTGGAACTATCTCTATGGTGTACTCAACCTATCTCATCGGAGGTAAGAGGAAGAAATTGTCAAGGAATAAATCCTTGAAATGATCTACAACTGGAGGGAACTCTGCAAATTACTTTCCCTATTTTCTCATAAAACAACTTTCTAATTAAGTTGTCACCCTGTCAATCCCAGTTCACATAGGTCAATATCAATCTACCTGGATATCCCATTCTCCCTTGTGTTTATACGTGCTTCCCTTGGGTCATGTAAAATTTAAACAATGGTGATATTAGTCCACATGGGATGACATGGAATGAGCTAGTTCATACCGAGAATGACGTCAAATATTTTCATCTCAAGGATGAAGAAACCACATAAGAAATAGTACCCACCTATCTCAAGTGGCACTCCTAACACTTATGTGTGCCCTCTGTTCTAACCCCAAGCGAAGTTTCGAGGGACATGACATTGTAGAAGTACGCGATTACAAGGAAATAATATTAAACAGATGCATCAAATATATAAGAGTGTGATTCACTTGTACCCAAAAGTGATGAAACTAAATTAGAAACTACTAAAATAGTACATATAACCATAGATGGCCCCAGAATCTTCCCCTTAGTAAAAGGCTTCACTTCATATATATTGCATGAACGTCGGCCCTGATATGTTATATGGATCACCTAAGAAGATCAATTCTGCTGATTTTGTATCTCTTGGGAAGGACTACCTTGGATATGGCCATTAACACCTTGTCCAAATCAGATGATAGAAGACCAACCCCTAGCCTAACATGGATTCTCATATCCTATACCTATTGGATTTTTTGATACGGATCCCCTTCCACTAGATTCTAGAGAAAAATAATGCCAAAATTACTGAAGGTGCCCCATCCTGCCGCAATATCATCATTTGATTAGGTTCCTTGTGCACTGAGGCTTCTAATAGTAAGTCATACTACACTGGGTATATACTATAGAATCATTACATGTGACTTGGATAGAACCTCCCCCATGTGCACCCTCAAAATGGTACTTACTACTATTAGAATAACTACCACCCTATCTCATAACTAGACTAACCTGGCTCACACTGCTACCTTCCCTGATATAATGTTATATAATAAGGGTCTAGTTCACTATCTCTGCAACAGTCATCAAGTGGAATAAATTCACTTATGAATATATAGCATGCCTAAGCCCATCCTAAAAACACCTCATAGTCATCAACTCAATGTTGGTCAGTGATGGAGGAAAATGTTGAATCTCGGTGAAATGAGTAGAATACTCAAGCACTACCATATATCAATACTAAATATGGATGAACTCCCTTTCTTAATCAGCTATCAAATTTTGGGGAATTAAATGTTCATAGAAATTCATCTAGAATTCTTCCCTGACCATACCTCCATAACACAGCGATTGAGAGATGATGTCCCATCAGTGCTTGGAGGATCCTTGTAACATATAGGTAGAGATATTAACCATCCACAGTAGAGGAGTCTCAAGATGGTTGAATATAGACACCATGGATTCTATCCATGACTCTAAATATTGGGGACTACTATCCCCTGACAAAGTTGGAGGATGAAGCTTCTGAAAGTCCAGAGTCAGGTCTTCCATATTCAGAGAAAGTTAGGTATCACCCTGAAAATTATACATAAACCTGAGGAAACTATCATGAAACTGAGCATTAGCATCCACTGTAAGATTATCAGGAGGTGCCTCTGGTGGAACGGCAGGAGGTATTATGGGTGACTCAGGGGCCACCACATAAGAAGTGTTATCATCGTCAGTATCTTAGCATACGACATGAGGAATTCCCTGTGTAGTATTTATATAATTTCTGAGTGCACACTCTTTATATATAAATTATAATATATTAGTGAAACAAATAAAGTACATGGAAAGAAATGGCAGGTATGCGGCCTCCTTGAACACAGAACAACCCTTATCCTACTCCTAGAGCTTGGTCTATATTATAAGAAAATATATCACTAGTAGTTACAAGGGACATGGCCTACATCCCATTATAAAATTAAGGTCATGGTAAAAGTACCACATTTCCAAATAGTGTTCCACTTCATTAAAGGTGGTATTCATTTTAGGACATTATGTCTTAAACCTTTCTTAAAAAATTGAATTGGGACGATTAGAATTTAAATTGATAAGGTCCTATTCACATTTTAATATTGAAATTGGGTGTCCAATTAATCAAATTTATAACATTATCCTAAAAATTAAATTGGAAAAATTATATAAAATTAACAAATCAAGCACTGCAAGGATTAACAAAATAAGGCATTTCAGCAATCACATGAAAATAGTAAAATTAATGCCAAAAACTAAATATGGCATTGAATAATGAATAAAATTTCATTTCCTATAGTTCCTAGTATGATCAATTCCTTGATCTACCCTCATATCATTTGGATGAAGTAATATAAATCATCATTTTAAAAATACCAATACTAATAAACATCACTAAACAAGTGTGTCATCAAATGGTGATGTTGTATCAACCATAAATGGAATAATCAAAAATATAATTTCCCAACATAGGTAATTTGGATTTCTCCTATACATTGGTCAGTTAGGTCTGAGAGTTGGGTCAATTCCAAATTCTTATATATTATTCTCAAACCTAGACACAAATAGTTGGACAAAAAGAATATTATGCCCTAATACCACTTTGTATCATCCTGTCTCGGTTTCTACTCAATAGTTCCCAAAAATGATGGGCCACTAGACCTCAAACGCATCTCCCTAAATTCTAGAGGATTATGACTACCAATGACGGAACATTGTGTGTCTATAGAGAGATTATACCCTCATAGATTGGAGTATGAATACTGGTAAATAATTGATATCAAATAGGATAAGAATAATTATAAATATGTAGCATCATAAGTAATGAAATAAACCATGAAATACAATTATCAACTAGAAAAATCATAATAACAACTATAGATACAAAATTATGACCATGTTAGGCATCTATAAAAAATATGAGTATATGGAATTGGGGATACAAGAATACATTGCATGCTAGAAAAAATATAAAAAAATTAAAAAACTGCAACTATAAGAATCTAGAGCATAGTCTTAGTCATCTTACCCATGCTCCATCCTAAGTAGAAAATAAATAAATCAAGCATCTAAATCAAAATACTTCTCTTTATCCAAACATGTGATCATAAGGTCTAATCAGGTACAAAAATGCACCGAATCTGGTTCTGATATATAAATCTCAGTTTTCTAACACCAAGGGTGTCTAGACCAATCTATTTCTGGCCAAAAAAAATTACATGTGTGCCATGTATAATTAATACATAGTAGAAATAAATAATAAGATCACAACACCATGGTCTAGGTTCAGAAATGGACACCCATCCTATACCACCTTCTTCGGCCTAAGCCAAAAATCTGAATGAGGTACCTATGGAAATCATAATATGTATGCAAGGACTATTAAAATTTAATCAACCAAGGTAAAACAAGAAAACCCCTAGATTGTTCTTTAGATTTCATGTCACATTGAATGTTCAATATATAAGTATATCAAATGAATCAAAATAGAAACATCACATGTGTACAAGAAATCATTCTCTCCAACCCTAAAATCCAATGGTGGAGTCCCAAGCCCATCCAAGGCAATCAAACAGAATCCCAAGCATCTCTATGGGTGTCTCCAAATATCCCAATACCTCTGAGTCCATCCAAATCAACCCATATGTTGTCCATTATATCACACAAGGTATAGTGACTCTGAGTTTGTAAAAAGTATATCATATAGGGGATCAAGTATCACCCAAATCATGGCATAACCATCGTTTAAATTGGGTATATCCTTGGTCTCTCTCCCAAATGGAACTGGCCTCAATCATGAGTATAAGTAAACCTCCTAGAGACCCCATACATGGTAGGGCAATGTATTGCTCCCAGCACTTCAAGAATTTTCAACCGATCAAGGTAAGTCCATCCCTGGAATTCTTAATTCGGGACCCATGTTCTCTTATGGTCTGTAAAAATTAATCCATATCAAGCACAACACATATCACAAAATAATCCATATATAATTAATCACGTTTCATCTAATATAAAACTCAATTCCACATTTTTACAATTCTTACCCAACTCTATAATTTACTTCAAGCGTTATGGAAAAACTATATGGAAAGGGAACAAGGCACTAACATGAGTGTGAGGAATAATCTACAAGGTAAATCATGTATACAATTACCTATAATCATTGTGATTCAAAAATCTCAAGATAAAAACTTATCAAAGAATAGAATATAATTCAATCCACTAAAACATGGAAAAAGAATTAATCACCTCGCATGAAAATGTATCTAATAAAATATCATCATTGAAAATTCAAAAGTCCAATATATCTAGATTTTCCAAGCATGTCATTTCAATTCAATCCATTCAATTATAGCACAATAAAATAAGCATATAATGTGTCATGGAGCATAATGAACTTGACATAACATAAATGTAATTCAAGGAATATATCAATATGAAAGGAGTTCACCCACCTTGAAATGAGAAATTTAAATGCAAGGTATAAATAACTAAATGTAAAGCATCAAGAAAAATAATTTATATATAAGGAATGTGATATCTAAAGTAACGCATCAATCATAATATTTTAATTATAATGAAAGAGGCACGGAGATCCATGAAAACCATTTATTTCAATCCATTTATAATGTTTAAGGAATTAAACCAAGGTGTATCAAACACACCTAAATATATTATCCATTTAAATCATGGGAATTAGGCCATTATATGAGGGAACACCCAAAGAGGTGTCCGAAGACAAGTTGAAGAACCCCGAATTGATTTTTCCATAATGTAAGGTCACACAAGGAATTGTGAACCACTTCAAATAAATTATTTAACAAGAATAAAGCCTTGCCTAAAGATTCTGAAAAGAGGCATGGTGACATGACATATAAAATGTGTCAAAATTATGGGAAAGAGCATATACCCTATATCTCAATGTAGAAGTACTCCACTCATCCATTATTAGGAATTGATTCAACCTAAAATGGAAGAAATCAAATAATTTTTCAAAATCCCCAAAAATAGGGAAAAATTAATTACACAAAAATAAATCTATGCATCGAGTAGGAAACATAAAATAGAGGCATGGTGGAGGAATATCATAATAAGGGAATTCAGCTACTTCTGATGGTGAAGGAATTGGGCACCGTTTGAGAGAGAAATCAAATACCTAGTTATAGGGGAGGAAGAACATTGTGCACCAAATAGAGGAGAAACACATTGGAATGGAGGAGGAAGGAAATAGTGGTGGTTTAAAATCTTTTAAGGAGGTAAATGGAAATTCCATCCATTTTAACCCAGTGCGTGGTTTTTCCACTTGGTTGGAAAACCGTTCACCAAAATTTCACCCAATTCTACTCCAAGGGGAACCTCATGTGGTCTAGGAACAAGGCTTGACTAACCATTCACAAACTGTATGTTTGGGCTCTGTCCCAAAACCTACAACACTCACATGGTCACACACCTCAGGTCGCACAATTTACTACAAACCATGTTTCCTAGTCTTCCTCCTCCCATTTTGCGGCTCTAGGCTTTGAACGATCCCCAGATGTACTTGGGACCTCATTTAACCTCCTAGTAATCATTATTAAGGAATTTTTAAGGAACTAAACAAAAACATCAAATGTTCTATAACTTTGTTTAAATTCCAGATGTTATAATAGTGGAAAAAATCATTTACTGTACCAATTTCACTCCTCATTATGTCCATGTATTACTATACCAAGTTCTCTCCCTAATCTGACCATGTATATCTAATGAGATATATAAATTTCTATCCAATGAAATGGAGAGAGATGTTGATCTTATCCATATCATAATGAAACCCATATTTATGTGTTCCACAAGATTATACACATTCATCATATCATAACCCATGAAATGAAATGGGTATCACAAGAATTTTATCATATAATAAACAAAGAAATGAAATAGTATTCATAAACATTTAATAATATCTCAGCCTATGGAAATGATATATGTTTAATAATATTTTCATCATAGAATAACCTTTGAATTGATGTTCAATTCATAAGCACTTTATCATGGCATAACCCACTGAATTCAAACTAGTTTCATAAAAATCATACAATCAAAACATGAACCATTTAGAGAAATAATTTGAATGGTCTTAATTGATTATATCCCTAATAATGTATAGGTAACACCGATGGATAAAATCTTATATGGAAAATAATTTTTGATCGGTGATTTAAAAAAAATAATGAAGAAAAATATAATCTCCTCTTTGAAAAACACATTTTAAAACATAAAACATTTTGAAAATCATTTTACATAAAATCCAATATGAAAATTTATAAAATAAAATTTTAAAATATATTAAAATAATTCTTGAGTAAAATCTTTTTTTCTCTTTGAAAAATACTTTTAAATATAAAATACATTTTCAAAATACTTTTACACTGAAACCCACTTTCAAAACATATAAAATAATATTTTAAGATCATTTAAAAAAATTAAACATAAATTTTTACTGAAATACTTTTATTTAAAAATTATCATAGAGTATCATTTAAAAACATTTTTGATAACATTTTTAGAAAACATGGTTTTGGAAGAAAATGTATTTCTGACCGATGAGAGAAATAATTTTGGGTTATCTTTAAAACAATTTATCAATTATCATAAGTACCAAAGAGTGTAAAATGGTATTATTAATTGAAAATATCATGAGTAAATATAGAATATTAAATTTATTGTGAATTATTGAGAGTTATATCATGAGATTTAACCATTTCAAATATAATCATAAACAATCCTGATAATGATGAGATTGTAATATAAAACTCTTACCACTCTAGTAAGCTTGTATCATAAGATCTACGATGGAGAAACATAAAATTATATATAAAATATCCTAATTTTGAATAAATTTTATTATATAACATGTAAAATTGGTTGTATATACACCTTGTAAAATAATATGGGTGCATAACATAACATATTTCTCAATGAATGCAAATTGAGACAAAAATACCTTACAGATTAGTAAATTTTGAACCATAACCCCAATGAAATAATAACAAAAATAGAATCATAAATCATAATAAAATGATTTATATTCATTATATATTTTTGATAGGGTATTATATAATCCACACATGAAAATGGGTGGACAATATGCATAAGTATCCTATAAATTAACATGAGACTATAAATCCTCTTACCTTTAGTTGTTACTCTCATCATACTAATTCAGACATCCTATATAATAAATATAATTTTATTATACATATAATACATAACCATATTAATGAATATCATTTCATATATAATTTTATTATGACCCTCTATTACCTATTCATTAACAATTCCATGTTAAACTTCCGTTTCGGGTTGTAACTGCTCTGTTTTTCATATAAGTTTTGATTTGTTATATTTATGGTTCTCTTAATTTGATCATGATTTCAATATATCCATAATTATAAACATGAAATAAATATAATATATATTTCTTACATATTTATTTTTAGATTTATGAAAATTATGGTGATAGGAAATGAAATACACAGTTCATGGGGACTAGTCTGCACGTCTGCATGAACATTGTTTCCACTTTCTTATCCTATTTAAATAAAGACGGGTAAATGATATATATGAATATATTTATATATATTTTCATTATAGTATAATTATTATGTCATATATATCAAATATTTTTATTAATCCCATACTTAATACATTCTATGTAATGCATGAATGAATCACATCGCTTCGCGACGTGGTAGTTTTTCAAACACACGAACGATGTTATCATATTCCCCCACATGGAAAGAATAAAGGTATGTGTGATATAATAATAAAATAATGATAATAATATTATAAATATCATATATATCATATATAAACTATAAATACATCATTATATCTAGACTTGAAATATGGTAATGGAAAAACGAAAGACATGAGTTCACGAGGTGCTAGTTCGTCGTACACACCAACGATGATTTCGTAACCTATTTGATGGAAGTGTGTGAGGTTTTAGGTCATAACCATAATATAAAAAATATAATTATATGTAATATATTGATTTTATTATATCATAATACTATAATAATAATTGAAGGATACAGAGGAAGATATAAAATAAAAATTCTCATTGAAAAATATTATCTCTTCTTCGGGTGTCCTCCTTATGTTTTCACTAAAGAATTAAAAGGGTATATTTCATCCCAAAATAAGTCTTATATTATGAGGGTATGGAATTTGGGAAGTTATTTGGTCTGAAATTTTACAATACAAATGTTTTGATAGGTGTGAAGAATTTGGGAGAGTGAGTGTTTCTTATAGTTGAGGGCGTGTGTCATTCTTGTAAATATTCTAAAGTATTCACTGCTAGTTGGCCAACATTACCTAAAGTGGATTGAGAACAAAAAATTAAAGGTTTTATTGGATTATATGACCTAAAAACACCTATAGAAAAAATTTATAAACATTTTTTAAACATTTCATTCCTTAACATTGAAGTTTCCCATTTTTTACCCTTTTAAATTTTCACTACAGTAACTAGATTTCTAACCTTTGTAATTTATCATTTAAGTATAAATTAGACAGATAAATATTAGACAATTTTTATTGATTGATTATAAATATTTAAAAAAACATATAAAATAAAATTCCTATGTCTGTTGAAAATTAATTTTAATATGAGTGCATGGGACACACAAAAACACCCCTTTAACCGTAAGTGTGCTAACTAGGTTTTTACTATTTAAAGGCTATTATAGTCATTATAATAGAATCATTGGTATATGAATGGACCATAGTTTAAATTTATTAAAATTTAAAAATCACATGACAAAATATAGGGTTTTTAGTGATTTTATATCAATTAATAAAATGGTGATTATTATAAAATGATAATTATGTCAATTTTGAGATTACTCATTTAATTTAGATTAAATAATGTCAAAAAAATAATGGAATTAAAATATATTATGTTAAAACCATTTTAAAATGATATATATATCTGAAAAAATAAATTAATAAGATAATTCATTCAATTTATATCTCCTTTATTATTTTTAGTACCATTTATTTTATTTTATTTCAATAACATAACCATTACTACCTTGGGATTTCTTAAGAATTTTATGTGAATAATTTATATATAATTTTTAAATAAAATTTATTAGGATAAAAATAAAACATTTATATTTCAAAAAAATTATAAAAAACCCAATGTTGTTTGTGTCCCTTTCCCAAAACATTTTAGATTTTAAATAAAATAAAAGAATCTTTTTAGTTTTTTTTTCTTTACATAACTTATTATATGGGTCACTTTTAAAATAAAGTGGAAAAACATTTCTATATTTTTGAGTATTTGATTGAAAATTTAGAAATAATTTCATTTAATAAAATTTATATGATATTTTAGTTCATTTTCACTCTTATCATTCTGGTTTAACCCCTAGGTAAATTCATATTTACCATGACTGAGGTAATTAATTTTTACAACATTTACTATTCATTTTGGATAAAATTTATGTTTAACTTATTTGATACTAAAAATTCTTATGAATCAAAATATTGAATCTATTTTTACAAATTAAATTCATATAAATGGAAAATTTTAATTTAAAATTAATCCCGCTGATATAAGGAGAAAGTAGGGTTTTTTAAGGGAAAATGTTCAAAAGTTTATAAAGTTTTTATTTCCTATTTCAACATAAAATTAATTAAAATAGATTTAATGTTATTAATTTATATAAAATGGAACAAATTTTAATTTAAAACCAATTCAAAATATAATTTACTATTATAAATTATTTAATGCAAAGGCGGTTTTCAATAAAGATTTGGTTTTTTTACTATTCATTAAAAAATGAAATATTTTAGAAAAATCACAAAACATCACCCTAATATAATATTGAAATTTTTATTTCAAAAAAATTATATTTAAAAATAAATATTTTAACATTGAAATTTTTTTATTTTAAATTTACTGTGAAAAGTGTGACTAGAAAGTATTTTGTTTAAAATCTGGTATCTTGTGTAATGCAAGAAAACAGAGTGTTATATGTAGAAAAATATTAACTTGTTTTTTCCTGTAATTAATTTCAAACTCGATATTATGTTTAATTAAATAAATACATATATAATATTAAGTTTAATTGAAAAAAAATTCACAAAATATAAAGGTGTTAAACTAAAACCCATTTGTGGATGAATTTAGAAAACTGACCATACAAAATATATAAGGAGATAGTTTGGATTGATATAAAGGTTGAATTGGATTTTGGAGAGATATAGTGTTCACATAGTTCAAATGAAGAGTATGGATAAATGGATCCAAAATAAAGGAAGAATTTTGATCATGAAAGAGAAGAAAAAAAGTGAAACTTCCCTCATGAAACAAATGTTGGAAGAAGCATTCAAGGAATAGGTTACATGGGAGTGGAAATTTCTAAAATTGTGGAATATATGGCCATATATCTCATAATTATTTTATTGAGGTGAATACTCAACTTCTTGATACTAATGAAAAAGGGAAGATTGTGCAGGCTCGGCCTCAAGCTTAATGCTTCATGTGTGGAAATCATGGTAAATTTTCCAATAAATATCCAAATCATAATATAATGGATGGAAATAACAATGAGCATCATAATAGCATATAAGCTAATGTTTAGGTATTTTCAGTCATGGTGTATGAACTAGAGGCTCTAAATGTTGTGGTGTTAGGTATACATGTTGTTCTCTCCAATCTAAAATGTAAATTGTTTGATTCTAGTTCTATGCATTGCATTATTTCATCCATGTTTTCAAATAATATAGAATTTATCCTTGATATTATAAACTTAGACTTATCAGTCATGGATACTTGAGTAATTATTCTTACATCAATATTTTATATAAACTCAAGTGTTATATTTGATGAGTATAATCAAATAACAAATATAATAGTCATTACCATGATGGAATTTGACTCTATAGCAGGGATGGACTGGATCTCAATGTATAATTATAATATAAACCATAAAAACAAGAAAAATTTAGTATTCATGAATGGAAAACCTAATGTTATTTACAAAGGAGATGTATCTTGGGTTGAGCTTTATCTAAAAGCACCAACCATTGACTTATTTATAGAAATGATCAATGAAGGGGGAGAATGAAATGGAAGTATATAGATATTAAATATCTCTATAGTTTAGGAATACACTAAAATATTTCCTAAATAGTTACATATACCTCTCCCAAAAAAAGATTTAGAGTTCTCAATTGAACTCATAACTGGATCCAATATTAAATTTAATACCCCATGTATAATAGAATATGTGGAGTTATAGGAATTAAATTAGTAACATCAGGATATTTTATAGAAGGTATTTATTCGACCAATTATTTCTCCTTGGGGAGAACCTATTCTTTTTATAAATAAGAAGGATGGATCAATACTGTTATACCTTGATTATAGAGAATAGAATGAGATCATAGTGAAGAATAGGTTCCCTCTCTCAAGGATTGATTGTTTATTTAAAAAGCTTCATGGGGATAAATTCTTCTCCATAATTGACATCCAATCTCGGTATCATAAATTTAGGGTGAATAAATAATATACCCCAAAGTCTACCTTCTGAACAAGATATAAAAAATATCAATTTTTTGTTATGCACTTTATCTTGACTAATTCCCCTTCTATGTTTATGGATTTAATTAATAGATCCTTTAAGGACTACCTTGATAATTTCATGGTGGTATTTATTATTGATATATTGATAAATTTAGAAATATGTGAGGAGTATAAAGATCATATAAGGTTCTTATTATGAGTTTTACTTAAAGATAAGTATGGTAAATTCATTAAATGTTAGTTCTAGTTAAAACAATTCAAATTATATTGACATAAGTAGACACATCAATGTATTATAACCTATATTCATAGTTTCCTTGTTCCATATGGATATTATATAATTTTTGTCAAAAAAGATCACAGTATTCTAATCCACTAACTATGTTAATGGAAAAGTGATTTAAGTTTATCTGGTCAAATGAGTGTGAAGAATCTTTTTAAAAACTAAATTTGGGGTTGGCTAGTGCGCATGTTCTAACTATACCCTTTATTGGGGAAGGTTTTTTCATTTTTTGTGTTATAACAATAAAAGGACTTGGATGTTTACCTATTAAAAATAAAAAATTTATTTCTTATACATAATGATAGTTAATGACTCGTGAATAGAATTATCCTACCAATTATCTGAAGTTAGAAGTGGTCATTTTTTCTCTAAATATATAGAGACACTATCTTTGTGGGGAAAAGTTTGATATATACATTGACCACATAATTTTGAAAAATATATTCACATAAAAGGAACTGAACATGATACAAACAATATGGTTGAATCTTATTAATGACTATGACTGTTTAAATCATTACCTCCCCAAAATACTGAACAAAGTCACATATTCATTGAGTACAAAAGATCCTGGTGGTAATGAGATGTTGAGGATTTAATGATATCAATTTATCAAGGTCCTATTAATTTTAGACATGGGAATCATAATGGATGGTACATCATCAATCCTATCTCAAATGTTTTCTGACCCGACATTACTATAGAAGATCAAAAAATCTCAAGGAGATCATCCTTTGATGAAAAAGAAGATATACTTTGTGAATAATGGTAAGTATCTTGAATTAAATATTATTCAAGAAGTTTTTTTAAATTTTTTTATAAGGATATGTATCCCATCTTTTTTAGAGACAAAGAAGGAGCCAATATATGAATCTCATATATCATAATTCTCTTCAGAACCTTTAAGAACTAAAATGTATAGGGACCATTGTGATAATTTATGGAGGGATAATATAAAAATGGATATTGTTATTTAAACTACAAGGTGTTTTGTGTGCCAACAAGTAAATGCAGACTGACAACTTCTTAAAGGGGTATTACAACCACTACCCATGCCTATGTGGATGTAGGATAATATCCCTCTAGATTTGGTCACTAGCCTTCTGATGACCCCCAATGGTAGTAATGATCTTTGTGTAATCATATATAGAATTAAAAATTTATCCAATTTCATTTCCATAAGAAGGGATTTCTCCCTGGAGTGCCTAACTCACCTCTTTATTCAATAAGTAGTGAGACTTCATAGATTACCACTATCGATTGTTTCTAATCAAGATATAAGATTAATTTCTAAATCCCAGAGGGTCCTTTAAAAGGCTATGAATATAGAAGTAATCTTGATCATATCCTACCATCCATAATCATATGGGCAGTTTTAGAGGACTATGCAAACCTTGGAAGATATTTTTTGGGCTTGCTCACATGATTTTAAAGGGATTTGGGATCAACATCTTACACATTCTAAATTCTAATACAACAAATGTTTTCCCTCGAGTATTCAAATTTCACCTTTTTAACTGTAGTTATAAAAATGGTTTATAACTCCAACATGTTTGGATGAAGTTATAGAATAAAAACTTTTGGGAATAGACATTATAAAGGAAACTACATAAAATATTCAAGTTATTTAGAAACACATCAAATATTATCAAAGTTGAAATAAACATTATTCCAAAATATGAAGTAATGACTTATAAATTCATGTTAGGGACAATATATTCCTCAAGAAATCACCATGAATGGTAATTATGAGATTTTGAAAGAAGGGAAAATTAGAAAAATGTATATTGGACTATTTTATATTCTGAAATGTGTTGTAGTTGTTGCATATTGACAAGAACTATCGCCAAATATTTTCAATTCTCATGATTTATTCCATGTGTCCCTACTAATAAAGTATATGTGAAGACCAAAACCCCATAATCCTAGAGTCGATGCATTAATTTTTTACATTGACATAGATATAAGATTCATGTCCTAAAGAACTCATTATCTTACTAGTCTTGAAGAACTATCTACATACATGGAGCCGTTATTACATTGGTAATAAAATATAAAACATAAAAAAGGATTATATTTTCATCCTTGGACTCATTAAATCATTTCATCCTCATAACCAAATGAAAAGAGAAAAAATAAAAGGGTGAGATCAGATGATCATTAAGGGTTAAATACAACATAAGATTTCATAAATCAATAATAAATGAAACATAATCAATATGTAAAGGTTTATATAACTGAAATAAATTCCATTTAATCAACAAATTTTCAATATTGATAGGATAAGGCATAATCATTGTGGAAATGTAGATGATTTGAAACAAATTCCAGTTAATCAATAACTTGAGAACAAACTGAATCCATGGATAATATCATAGTGAAGATATCATGGATGATTGAAATCCTAATGAAGGAAATGCTTAATAATTTGGATTCCATGATCTCAAATATCATAGAATATTTACCTTTAATACTGTACATAATATGGTTTAATCATTACTAGTAAAACCCCTTTAATTTTACAAGCTTTTCCATCTCATGATACTACTCATGCATCAAGGGGTTATCTATAACCAAGCCCCACCCATTTTTTCATGTCCATATCATTCATAACATATTAAAATAACCAATTTAATTCATGATTAAATATTAATTATCAATAAATATCTATATTTATTAAAAGATATATATTTACACAACTACAAAATTTTCATATTTTCATGGCATCAAATCATGGCATTTGTCCCAAAAACTATATTCATAGCTTACATCCATGTTTTGGAAAATAAATGTGGCCTATTTCTATTGCAATAGGGTTCGGATATCTCCATGGTTTAAACTATGTAAATAGATGGTTTTTTCCATGGTTTAAATTGTGAAAAGATCCACCTGCTTCTATAATTTAATAGTAGAAATTTAAACATACTTCCAAAATTTAAACCATGGTAGTAGGTGGAAATTTCTATGTTTTAAAAGATGAAAATAGCTGGGTATATTTATAAATTAATAATGTAAATTTAATCCTACCACACTGGTTTAAACCGTGGATGTATCCTCTATATGTCATAAAAAACTCTTCCATACTTCTTTTAGAACTCATATCCTAGAACTCTTGTAGGTTACAAAAACAAAAAACACCAATAAATTTCATATTATAATGGTATTATATCACTTAAAATTGAAAAATTATCTTTTGGGTGAGGTAAACTTTACATAATCACACTATCATTAATCTATTTAAAAAACATAAAACTAAAAGGTTATAGTGGTGGAAGGAGATTCAATTAGAGTAGGGGTAAACTCAATATGCTTATGTGTTGACACATCCTAGATCAAAAGTTAATCCATATTCCTTGTACTAGGATCAATGAATAGAATATCTGAGATATCCAATGTCTTATGAGTAGCGTTTTTAATTGGGATATGACTCCTTTTAAATGTATACTCGAATGGGGATAGAGGTGGGTTGAAATTGGAGGTGGAAATGATAGACAGATTTGGTAAAAGTGGGGTATGGGAATGGATCTAGGTGGTGGGTATTGTTGTGGATGATGTATATGTGGGTAGTGGTGTGGGAATTAGAGAATAAGGTTGAACATGTGGTTGGTTATAAAATAAATGGAGTGATATATTGATCATTTTATAAAGCACTATCAAGTACTATAATTCATCCCAAAATTCCTATTCAACTCTGGATGTGAGATTTAATGTGGCGTGTCATATGTAGTAGAGGAAGTTATTGTCCTCTGTGGTTGTGGACGTCTGGAATTTGAGGTAGTTAGTGAATGGCCATCATCAGCCCCATCCATCTCTATGTAGTAAGTCCACTCCTCATTCCACATGCACCCTTTTCTTTTCTTCATCAAAAAATCAACTTTAAAAATAATGGTTAATCGATAAAATATATATTTACAAGGGAGGAAATTTAAATATATTGCACCAAGGAACCTAGTTTCTCCTCCAAATTGGGAAAAAATAACCACTCATTAATATACCCTTGGACTTCTTTCGGTGGATTATAAAATATAATAAAACTTCCTCACGATGTTAATATTTATTTCATACAATAAATTATATACAATATAATTTCATCTAACTAATTCACTAATCCCTATTAATCATCCATTTAAATCCAAGGCTGTATTATATATCATTATATTATATTGAGAAGTGAGTTCATCAATTTTGTGCTCTTCATCTTGGTTATATCATTCATGTTCCTTGGGTCTATTATAAGGGTTGACCAAACTGATTGTGTGTGAAATATAATGGAATTTATATTTACCTCATTATATTCTTAATTTTATGAAAATTTAGGGTTTTAAACTCAAATTCCTTCCCTATTGTCTGCTATTAGTAGGTTTTAGTGTTTTTGATCGAGTTTGAACACAACATCCTTTAGTATAAGATAAAATTTGATAAAAACTCTAATTTCATCTCTTGTATGCCTCCTCTCAAACATGGATAATGTCCTCCAAATATATATCCTATATTTTCACCATGGTATTTTATCCTATGACAATTTACTACAAAACACACACATCCATGGTTTTATCCATTTGCAACCTTCACATTATGGCATCACAGGCATGTCTCAATTAATGGGGGTTGTGAAGCATAAGAAAAGATAGAGGAGTAATTAGTGTAAAATCTCACTCAAGTAAGATTAAGGGATTTAATTCTCTGTATAGATAATTTTTTGAGAAGACAGGGGCTATAGGTTCTCCTGTAGAATGTATTGGGTGGTGGTTGGGTATGCTTGGTCTTCAACTACTTTTTCTGTTTAATAAGAAGAATCTTGGTTTGCTGGTGGTCATGGTCATTTTCATTTGGAAGGGTGTTAAACTTGTTTTATTTGATCCATTGATAGGGTAAGGAGTGAAGGATTTGACAGAGTTTTGTGAAAGGGTAATTAGAATTGGTTTGTGTTTGATAATAGAGGTAATGGATTGAGGGGATATTAGGGGTTTGGGGGTGTTGGTTGGGATATGATGCAATAGATGGTTATAAAGAGATGAATTCAAGGATATAAATCAACTCAAGTAGTGTTTGGAGGGTTTACATGGTTGACTCAAGGTCTTAGTGGTGGATTTTTGTGAGGATTGGGTGGCATGAAGGTGGAACTATGATAGTGAGAGGGATAGAGCTTCAAATGAAAACTAGGGTTTATGATATGTATTTAAAGTCATTTCAAATGTTATTAGATGACACAATTGGATATGATATAAAGCTATTTGGTTATAAAATCCATAAATTTTTTAAAATTATTTTCTGTAAAGTGTTTCATTGTGGGATGAACCATCACAGTGTAACTTTACAGAGGAATTTTTCAAATTTTCCAAGAAATTTTTAACCTAAAAATTTCTAATGTGAAACCTAAGATGAATTAAAAAAATAAAAAAAACATATAACATGGAGAATATAAGATACCTACCTGATTAAGAATATCTATTAGCTCTATGGTAGTTATTTTTGAAATTTATGACCTTTTTTTCAAAAATAATGATGGACATATATCCACTATTATCACTAACAAATAGTTACAATAGAAATATGAAAAAAAATTGTATTTACTCTAGAATGAAATTTTTTTTCACTATAATTGGATATATTTTCATGTAACATAATGATATTGAAATATATTATGCACCATAGAAATCATATCGAAGTTCATTATGAAAATATCCAAACATTTTCAGAATGTTTTTAATGATTTGTCTGTGTTGACTATAAGTTGTGATAATAATAAACAATAATCAATATAGTATACTCCAAATATATCTTCTAACTATAAACTGTAATATTGTATGGACCATAGAAATTTTATTACTGTAATATATTATGAACCATATAAATCTTATGACTAAATTGTCAAAACATCTAAATATTTTCATAATGTTTTGAATGTATTATCTATATTAGGTTTATTTACTATAATCTTTATCGACATTAATATATAATCTATTATATTATCTTATTTCATTAAAATGATTAACTTTTTGGAATGATTCATACTTCAATTTTATTTATATCAAAGTAAAACATCCACTTATAATGTGTATAAAGTTATATAAAAAAATATACACTAATGATGTGAATGAAGTTATATGAAAAAATATTTCAAAGATACCATCATATTCATGGAATATGTTATGATATTTATGAAATAAGAATATACCCAGGGTCTATATTTGGAAAGTAATTTATATGTTGGTTATTGTAATTAGAAAAATAATGAATATGGATATGAATTTATATAGAAAGGTAGACAAATAAATTTAAAGTTTTCTAATTGTAATAAAATACTAGTCAAAAAATAGGTAGATGGTATTTGGAATAAATTAAATTAGACATGAATGTAAAAGATAGTTCCTAATAAATTGTATAAAATTTTATAATGTATATTGAAAATTTAATAAGATACTGCATCAAATTGAAAGTACGGTAAATTAATAAACAATATGCTTCATAGTGTATTGAATAGAAAAGAAGTGTACTTTTTTCTAGAAGAATATTTTGGATATATTGAAATTTATACCAAATAAAAATTAGTTTTTTTCATTTTTTAATGTTTAACAAATGAGAAAAATGTTTTACTCAAAATAAAATTTGTAAAAAACATTCATTACATTTATCTATAGTTGAAATTAAACAGTTAATTGTATGTAAGAGTCATGTTAATAATAAAATTAATTATATGATATTGTTATCCATAATAATGTGTTATAATTGAAGACATATTATTATTTTAATGAAGTAGTATCAATATTTATATATTGAATGATGTTGTATAAAGGGAATGAAATTTATATACCGTTCTTATATATGAAATATTCTTGGTTAATAGAAAAAATATTTTTCATTAATTATGGTATTGAATATTGATTTTTAAAACAATGTATAGAGATCTAGGAAAATAATTTATTCATAGGATATAAGAATTTTTCCAATATTTTTCACTCAATGTATAGCCTAAAACCATAATATACTCCACTTATATTATTTTATAAGTACATTACTAAGACAAAACTACAATAACTCTATTTACTTTTGAGAGATTATCAAAGTTTTTAGCTACCACTGAATACAAAGTTAAAATCAAGAGTAACAATAATAAAATAGTCAACATAGTAAATAAAATTTAAATATAAAATTAAGATTGATTTAATACACAATGAAGCATTCTAGATACACAACACATACTCAATAGTTAAATGTATTTCCTCACATATTATTTAACTATCTTAAGGGAAAAATATTATTTTTTAAAATTGATTATTGTTTTGAGAAAAGTTCAGTATTCTTTTTTTCCTGGAGGAAAAAATGGAGATCTAGCATTTAACTTTTTCCTAGTGTGAAGAATAACATTCACCCCAAGTCATCACTAAATTGAGTCAATGATAGTCACTTCATTATCACTATTGATCCCTTGATTTTAAGATGAATTGTTTACTAAGAATTATTATGAAATACATGGTGTTTCATAGTTTTTCATGATTATGTATAAATATGTTAAGTATTTCATATAAATGCGGGAAGAAACATGGAGACAGACCACCCAAAATTAAAAGTAAAATTATAAATGAAAAATTCCTAGGTTTTTTTAGAATAATTGGGGTAGAGACTTGAACCATGCATAGAAAAATTGTGAAGGATTTCAAAATATTGATAAATAATACAGGATCTTGTTTTTTATATTTCTTTTATTATAATTCAAGACTATATTATTGATCTATATCCTCTCTTTCTTATTGATGATAAGATAATGATGTGTGTTGAAACCAAGGGATTGGGTGTTTTATTTTTGATAATTAGTGGTGACGATTTAAGATAGAAATACAATTATAGAAGGAATGTAAAAGAATATATATATATAAAGATATAATTTATGTAATGTGGAGAAATATAGACATGAATATGGTTGAGACTGATACTATAATTAGAGTAATTCAAGATGAGAGTGTTTATTTGTTGTTGGAAATGATTAATATATTTTAAAAGTTGATATGGGATCACATTTGGTGAAGAGAATAACATTATAATATATTTCATTATAATTTAATGTGATCATATAATAATATAAGTAGAATCGTTGAATTAATGGTTTTATGAAGAAGAATAAAATTTTTATTTAGGTTTTGGAACTGGTGTGACAATGCCTAGATTCAATATAAATTCATGGAAAGAGTTTCAGATTGATTTAATAAGATTTAATGTGTTTTTTATGTCAAATTCTATTTTTACTATCATTTTTAAATTTTGTATTTATTACTAAATTTCACTAGTACAGTTGATAAAAGTGTTTTTCACTAGAGGATAAACTAATGGTGATGATATATTTCTAGATTTACTTATCCATGAATTTTCATCAAAAAACTTCCTATTAGAAAATCTGAAGATGATGTCATATTTCATATGCTTAATTGTGTTGAGAAGGATATAAAAAAATGCAAGAGTAATTGTAGAAAAAATTAAATAATATGATAAAAGAAAATTAAACAATTTCTTGAATAATAAAATAAAAAATCACAGACACACAATAAATAGTAGAAATATCATTGGATATTGAATTCATATATTGGATTAAATGTGAAAGTTTTGAACAAGGAATGGTAAAAATAACTTATGATTAAAATTTGAAATTTTTATTTAAAATAAGTATAATAAAAATGAAATTATGAACATTTTAATAGAAGAAAATTATATTCTTTGCAAACATGTTTTAAAATTAGGACAGAGAATTAAAAATAAGAATCACCAAAATATCTAATTTAACGGTATATAGAGTAAAAGCAGTATGAATATATTTTAAATAAAATAATAATAAGGAACTATTAAATGAATATGGTCATGTGAAACTATGTAAATGATATCATCATAAAATAAATATAACCTACCTCAAACTCAAGGCATAATGATTTAGATAATAAAAACCTGAAAATTCCATTTTCTTCTTGCACACATATTCTCCTTCACATATATATATAGATACCTAGCCCCTATGTTGATATTTTCATGGCCAAATTTGTATAAAGGGTCCTTACATATTTGTTTTTACATTAATATACCCCTTTACACTTACACGTGTACGCATTTTTCATATATATACAAAATCACACTTATCCCCAAAGTATATATTCACACTGAAATGAGTAAATATATATAAAAGGGGAACTTGTGTGTGTGTGTGTGTGTGTGTTCCCACCTATGCATACACATGTAAGTCCCTTTCATCACCGGTGGTTTAAAACTAATTCAAGGAAGAAAAAGCTAGACTAACAAAATACTAGGGACCAAAAAATTACAAAAAACCTAATTAAAATTAGTATAAAATAAAATGAAGAAGGAAACTAATCACAAAAAGGTGATAAGAAAACTGAAACGGTCTGATACGCTATGCCTTTGGTGGGGAAAGGTAAAACATGCCCAGAGGTGAGACAAGAGACCCATCGATCACCCTAAAAAAGAAGAAAATCAAATGAACCTAGTTAAGCCTTGACCTAGGGTTCTTCTGACTAAAATAGGGTGATGAGGAGAAGAGAAATCATCCAAAAGGGGGAGAATAATGGGAGAGGATAACTTAACTCATGATGTTGACCAAGACACTAGAAGAGATCTGGTGAAATTTATTGAATAAGAGGGATCAAAAGAGTAAGGGTGGGGTTCATAGAAAGAGAGTATAGGGGGAGATGGTCTCTCGATATAGGAACTATAGATTCGGTGGGGGTGGGAGGAGATGGAAACCAGAGATTCAGCAGGGAGTAAGCTATAAGAAGCAAAGTTTCGATGGGGAGGAGGAGACAGTAATAGGATTTGGTGTGGAGGGATAGATCCCAATTAGGAGGGTATAGGGTGGAGTGTTTAAAAGGTAGTATATAATGGTTTTTGGTTTTCCAAGAATTTAAATAAATCATAGTGGTGGATAACTTATTTCCACAGTTTGTCAAAATCATTATGTTAGCAATATTTCCCCAGTTAATCGAATAACTTTCAAAGTAAATGTCATATGTAAAAATGAGACTTGGATTTGGAAATAATCATATCCATGATATAATAAATATTGATATTTAATGAAATTTTCAACGAATGGTGACCATAAATAAATGTGGTAGTATATACAACATAGAAATGAAAATAGGTGCATACCATTAAAAATATGCCTCAAAGAAATAAAATAGAGATGAAGCCCTTACAAGGATTATATAATTAATGAAATTAATTGATTATGTGTATTAAATATAAATACAAATTAATAAAGTGTAAATACGTTATAATATAATCAAAATTCATTTTAAAAATAACTTAGCAAGACAAAATTAATGAAATATATGTTTAACCCAATGAATGAAAATTGAGTTATGAAATCCTTTTCCAATTTATAATCTTTTAAACCATATGCCCCATGAAATTAATGATCGTAAAATGAAACATATAATAAAATGAATATAAATGGATTAATGTTATGATATATTAAATTGAAATTACACCCAAAAAAGAAATAAGTGATGAATATGGAATATATCTCACGAAAGTAAAATTGTAATAATTGAATACTTAATTCCGGACCACTTAAACATGTATTTTATTTATTATAATTTTATTGTGTTCAATTATGCCCATTTTGATGAGTTATATTGTTTAATTTCGTTGTTCTGGGAGCGTTTGTTTCATAGTTTTATGGTGGGTTCCCTGGTGTATAATTGTAGTAGATCATATAAAATGATGGAAAAAAAACAGAAGTTGAATGATATGGTATTAATATAGAAACATGATTTTAAATTGCCTCATATATTATTTTTTTCTAGTATAAGGCTTAATTATTTGATAAAATATTAATGATAAATGGTAATTTTATTTTGGTGATTATTCTGTCATTATGAACTATTTTTGTTGTTTTTTATTTAATATTATGTATATATATTAGTCTAAGAACATAAAAAATTCATAATTTACATAATATAATCTAATGTATCTATAATAATGGTTTTATTACCAGCCTTGAATGTGGTAAAGTATAACAAAATATCATCATCCACGAAGGCGGTGAATCTACACATCACAAACAATGTTTTCCATTTTTAGATAAAAAGGGAAGTGGAGAGATTTGATTATGGATATTCCGTTATAAAAATAAATTTCTAGTATTTATATTATACTAGAGTTTCCATTAAACTTTTTATATGGTAGTTTAGGAGAGTATTTGGAAAGAAAATAAATTAAAAGAGAAAGAACAATAATTTTACCTCTTGAGTATCATCTCCTTGAGAACCTCCTTAAGAAACATGGGTTTGAGTATTTTGATGTGAAAAAAAAACACTTAGACCTAATGAAGAGACTTAGGAAGGTGATTGGGAATAGTTTAGGATATTTTCTAGGCATATAATGTGTGATGAAAAGAGTTGGTGAGGGGTGGTACTTATATGGAGAAGGGGGTGTTTTTTATTAGTATATTCACAAGTTTATTATTTTGTTAAAATTCTATAAATAGTGATGATTATTGAGACTAAGTAAATTAATTAGTGCATGTGAGTTGTAAATAATGGTTTATTACATCATCAATGACTCAAAAATTCATGTGTTTGACATATAATGTTAAAGTACATAAATTACTGTATTTTACTATTCACCAAAAATTAAACTATTTTAGAAAAATACAAAAAATCAATCCTAACAATTTTTTGACATGTATATTTCAAAAATGGAGTCCATATTATGAAAATAATTTTAAAAAAATGATAAATTTAATATTTAATTAAAATCATCATTTATTATAAAAATATCGATTTTAACATTATTACGGGTTTTACAACACTTTGAAAAAACAATAATGGTCCCATAAAATTATCTCATAATTATAATAAAAAAATATAATTTTATGAATGTATTTTATGAAAATAAATTATTTTTTAAATCATTTAATTAAATATATAATTATAAATATATCATATTTTTATTTATGAGATACATAAATTTCATTAATACTTTAATAGGTGAGGATATTATTATATTTTCCATATTAATCTTTATAATGGTCACTTTACTATTCCAACGATCATGTTAATATTAAATAGTGTTTCACAATTTGTTTAAACTCAATGTTTCATACAACGTAATCTATCAAAAAAATTGAATTTACTTAAGAAGATACATGCTGTAAAATATTTGGGTGTTATATTATATGTCTAAAACACCACAAATACATGATATAAATGGTGTACCTTTCAAAGTATACTTGTCATATGAAGAGCGATCGATCCAGATACATTACATAAGGGAAAAGTGTTGAGGAACAAGAAAACATGATATGTGAAGGTCTGGTGGGGAAATAAAAAAATTGAAGCGGCTACTAAGGAACCAACAGAATCTATGAAGTACATATACCCTCACCTATTTTCAAATAAGTATGAAAAATTAAATTTTTATGGTGAAGTTTCTTTATGGGGGGAAGAATGTAACAACCCAAAAAATATTCTTTTTTATTAATGGATCTCTTACCTACCAATTAATGTTTATTATGTTTTATAAAAAATGACTTAGAAAAGAAAATATATCTCATGATAACTTTTTTGAGAAAAATTTTTAAAACCAATAATAGTAAAAGATTTGAAACCCCTTTATTATAAACTAACAACACTTAATTTATTTACTTAGGAATGTTACATTCAATCCCCAATAATTCATGTTATTAATCTAAATATTAAAATAGAATGACTAAAAGAGAATAAATAATGTAAAATATAAGAATTTGGGCCACCTCAATCCACTAGAATCATCCCACCCACGAACAACACTATAGAAAAAATAAAAATAGTTTTCAATAAATTATTATTTTTGGAAATGATATTGAAACTTGATTTAAATCGATGTGAATGACGAAGAGTAAGAATGATGGTATATTTATAAGAAAATATGATCATCATAATTTATGTCTGTAAACTAATATATTTGATTGGAATTATGACCATTATTTAATAAAATATTTTGTCATTATTATTATTGGCTAAATAGATTTATCTAAATGATCATCGGGATTATTTAATTATATATCAAAACAGTAATATTTTTAGAGAATATAAACACATTCTATTAAAATATTTTTTATTTGAAAGTGTTAAATGAAATTTTATTTCATGAAATAATCTTATAAAAATATTTTAAAGTGATAATTTATATTAATAAATCCCCAATTACTTTTTATAATGGTCATAATGTTCATTTTTTTAAATAGTTAATTTTCATTGAAATAATTATTTATTTTTATATTCATATTATAATAAATTTAGAATTATCTTAATAAAATAAATTTAATTTTTTTACTTAGCATTCCTAACTAATCATAGGATGATTTTTTGGGAATTTTTGGAAAATTATAAATTTTTGGCAAAAAGTGAAATTGATTATTTACAAGGAATGTGATTTTATGCCATCGTTATGTTTGAATCATGTTTTAAAATTTTATGAAAATTTTGTATCAATTAATATTTCATTTAATAATTAAAAAAGGAATTTATAATTATCCATTTTAATTTATGAATTTAGATTTGATTATTAAACCAAAAAATGGGTTTTTGAAATAAAATTCATTCTTTTTGGGTTATGTGCATTTATTGGGTTATCCCAAGGTTATGGTTCGTTTTTGGAAGGCCTTTATCATCCAAATAAACTATAACCTCATTAATTATCCATAAAATTGGTCATAATTCAATCTACCCCCAAGTGGTTGGCTTATATAATAAAATTATCAATATTTTATTCCATAAAACCAACCCCTCCTCAAGTATAAAAACTACCCATTAGACTTTCCAATCCATTCCAAATCCTTAAGAGATTATTTTTTGGTGATTTTTTCCTCCCATATAGTCCTTTTAAGTATCCCTCATGTTTTGAAGGTTCCACCCTTAATTTTTAGAAAGTAAATCTTCAAGCTGAAGGAATTCTCCTCTTCTCCCTTTTTTATTCAAGTAATCCTCTTTTTTGATTCTTCTAAATGTTCAATATTATTTATTTTTAAACACATTAGATCTTAAAAATACTTCAAAAAATGTTTTTTTACCAATGGGATGCCTCCATTATCTCTAATTATGCTTTCCCCATATTCTATGTTTTATATCATTTGGCTACCAAAATCATTTCATGAATATTTGAATTTTTCATGAAATATTCTCAAATTGTGAATACACAAACCTCTTCCATTTCCATGGGTATTAAGATAGATTTAAAAAATATTATTTATTCTATTATTTTCATATAATAAACCTATATAACATTTTCATGTTTTAAAAATGATGTTATTTTCAAGACTTTAATCAGTTTATACACAATTATTTTCATATGAAACTCATTATTTATTTCCCCTGGATATTTATGAAATGATTTATGTTTTTTTAAATATATCTCACATGATTTAGAACATATGAAGGGTGTTCTATGATATTTCTCTAATGGATTTGGTAAATAATTAATCTCTATAGATGACATGTTCTATGACACATTGGTTAATAACCTTGACTGGCTAAAAATTAAATTTTTTTTTAGAAAAAACTTATAAGGAAAAGTGAGAAACCAAGTAAGTTAAACGCGAAGGATGGGCCTCATAAGATATCACAAAATTATTAAAAGGAAATTTAAGTCTATTATATGATTCCTCCCTGAAGAGTTTCCCGGAGATAGAGTGCACTTGTGTATCAGGATAGTCGATAAGAATGTCTTCAAGGAAATCCTACAACTTATCCCAAGTTTGAGTATATTACACTTTACTTATATTCCCTTCATTAAAGTACCTTTTTAGAATCAAGTCTTGTTTGTTGATCTAACTTTCATGCTCACTATAAACTTCTACTTAAAGTGGACTACCATAATATTGTCTTCTTCTTCTTGAGTAGCATTGATTTAATGAAACTCCTCCACCATTTCTTCCTCTGAATGGACAACAAGTCCCCCAGAATCCATACTAACAACATTTTCATCATAGGTTTTGTCCACAATGACCCCACCAGAATCGGTCACCAGTTCTTCATGGTCTCCCTTCATATTAACAATAGAATCCGGAACTCTTTTAAAATCCATTGATTTAAATTTTTTACTTGAACTGGTCTCCATTGCCTTTGGAAGGTAAGATTAATCCTTGTGCCCTTTTTTTCTTCCCTGATGTCAAGATGCACTCTCCAGAGTCCCGATGATATTTCAGTACCATTTTATTCATAACATTATACAAGATTTTACTATTATTACCTCCCATATTTTCCTCTGAAAATATCCAGGGAGATACTCCTTAGACTCTGTCCCACTTGTTATTTGAACTTCAATTGCATTCTCTTGATCTAGAGTGAGGCCCTCTAAACCTAAAAAATGGTTACAAGTTTGGATGTCCTCCAGGCTCTGTCATTAGCATGTATCCCAATGCCCCCACTAGCTCGATAAGGGTACCCTACATTGAGTATTTATTAGCCACATTACGTCTTTCATTCTTAGTTGACTTAAAAACTATCACCTCAGTATCCAACACTTTGCTTTGATCATTTGAAATATCATCATGAACCTTAAGAAGCCTATAATTAACAGATTGTTGTCCTGCCAACTTCACTGGTGTACCATGCTTGTCCTTATAACCTCTATATCCTTCAATAGACTCTGAAGAAATTACCTCGTAGATTGGGATAGCCTCTGAGTGAGGTGACATCATACTAGTGTTCAAGGGTTCAATATCATGAACCCCACTGCCTTTCTAGGATCCAATGGTTTCTACTCAGGCACACCAAGATCCTTCTTCAAATGATTAAAAATAGCCACAAACTTTGAGCCAGATGAGCGTATTTTCACCTTCTGCAGTGAAATTCCAGTATCCACCAAACTACAATCATTGTGATTCCAATCCATATTCATATAGGTTTTCTTCTTTATGTCACATTTCCTTGCACCATGTCTGCATCAAGCATCTATGTGTCCCAGATGCTTGCATACCGAGAAAAAATCCACTCAGGATTCAAAGACCACAACCTGTTTCCACCTATATGTTTCACCAATAACAACCCCAACCCACTCCAATAGTGTTTTGGATAAATACACCTGCACACAAATTTTTGGGTTAATCGTAAGGCTTACCGATTGGGTTCTAATGTCGACACAAAGGAAATTTACAACCATATTCCCCACCATTTCAAGGATATATGGGTTCTGAAATGGTGGTGTTAATTAGGGAAAACTAACCCATAAGGAAATAGAGATTGAATCCTCTTTCATGTTAAAATAATAGGTCCAACAGAAAATAAAAAACTAGCAATCGAAGAATTTTCAAGAAGCATCGGACATCGCATGAATCAGATCCTCATCTAATGCGAACTAAACTATTAGAAGACGCTTTTACGGAAGACCAAAAATCACTCGATCATATATCCCCTAGGATTCAGAAATGAATCAGTTGAACTCATCAACTAAAGGTTTAAGTTTTCTAAATCAATCCACCACTATATGATTTAAGAGGCCTGAATATTCCATGAATTCCAAATGAGATAATTGTAGTTGAGGCGCACCATCAAGAAAATATGGAACCACCGGACTAAGAAAAATAAGTGGAATTTTTTGTCCATCCTTAGGATTGGAGAAGGAAGTGAAAGAATGCTGCGACAAATCAAGAGAATCCTTCTCCCCCTTCTAAAATCAGGAAGGGGGTGGTTGAATCCATCGCCATCCTAAGTAAGGGCATGGTTAAAAACCATAGTAATTATGATTTATGACACCATGGTGATAAACCATGGTTATATTATTATGAATGTGTCTTTTTAATATTTTATACATTTCAATGTTATTATTTATGTTATTTCTATTATGATATGCCTCGTATTTATATGACCATTCCTTGTTTATATGCCTCTTGCTCACATGTTATCTATTTCCTCTGTTTATTTCCTTACAAGGATTTATACTCACCATTAATTTGTTGTATGCCCTATGATATGATACATAGAAAAAGTAAAATAGGATGAACCTATTAATATTTCATTCAAGTGGATTAGAATAATGATTATGTTTATATATTTTTCATGTATTATTTTCCAATTTCCTAGAAAATAAACCCAAAAAGATCCTCTATAATGATAAAGGTTTTATCACGTAATAAATGATTTATACAATAAAAAGGTTGGTCTCCATACGTAAATCTGTCATAAAATGTGGATGGTATGACTCAAAGTGCATTTTTTAAATATAAAAGTTTCATTTTAATTCAAAACATGCATCATAAATCCAAAACTAAGAAATATATTTTAAATTGTTTTCAAACATTAAGAAAATGATGAATAATTTATTTATGACATGTATGAATTGACCCAATGTTAATACGACACATTGTGTTTCCAGAATTATTCAAAGTAAATTTTTTCAATAAAAATTGTCATTTTAGTTTAAAATGAAAATCACATTGCCAAAACAAGGAAAATGGGACCATATTGTTTTCAGACTTTAGGAAAATGATCAATACTTCATTTTTAGTTTATAAGAATTAACTGTAAATAAATCCAACACAATATGCCTACTATATGATTCAAAGTGAATGTTTTCACATGAAAAGTGTTATTATTTTTTAAAACACATGCCATGTAATCAAAACTGAGTAAATGATCTTATATAGCTTTCAAGATTTAGGAAAATTATCCATAATTCATTTTTGATGTCTACAAATATACTGAAATTCAGTCTGATACATTATATTGCCGGTATGACTCCAAGAGTTTATTTTCAATAAAAAAAATTTATTTTAGATTAAAACCCATGTCACATATCCAAAACTGAGTCAAATAGCATATATTATTTTAAATAAAATAGAAAACTAATCCATAATTCATTTGTGACATGTAGGAATCAAAAATATGTTAATCCAACACATGATATAGTTTGTTGACTCAAGGTTCATGTTTTCAATATAAAAGTGTCACTTTAGTTTAAAACCTCTGTCACATTTCCAAAACAATATGCTCATATTATTTATAATCATTAGAAAAATGATCCATAATATATTTTTCTTGTTTAGTAATTAATCACACAAAAATTTGATAGATGATGTGTTTGTTATGGATCAAAGTTCTTGATTTCAATTAAATGTCACATTATATTGAAAAGAGTGTCATATAGACAAAACTGAGAAAATGAGCTTAAGTTGTTTTAAAACATTAGTAAATGATCTTGAATTAATTAGTACCATGTAAAAATTGATATCAACTTAATATAACACATTTTGTGGTTGGTATGACTCACAGTGCTTGTTTTTAATATAAAAGTTTCACTTTAGTGTGAAACAAACGTCACATACTCAACACTCAGTAAATGATATTATCTTTTCTTGAAAATTTATAAAAATCTATCCAAAATTCCTTTTTTCAAGAATGAATTGATGACACATAAATCCAACAATTAATGTGGTTTATATGACTACAAGTGTGTGTTTTCAAAATAAAAGTGTTACTTTAAATTAAAACAAGTGCCACATATCCAAAATAAGAAAAAGAGCTCGGATTATTTTCAAAATATAGAAAATTGATCCACAATTAATTTTTTATATATTGAGATTCAACACACATCAATCCAACACATAATTTGGTGGCAATGACTCAATGTTCTTTTTTCCAATATAAAAGTGTTATTTTATAACAAAATGTGTATCACAAAGACAAAACTAAGAAAATTAGATCAGATTCTTTAAAAATAGTTTAAAAATATCATATATATTATTTATGATATATCTAAATCAATTTCATGTCAATCTAACACATGATGTAGTTGGTATGACTCAAAGTATGTGTTTCCAATATTCAAGTATCATTTTAGATTAAAATACACGTCAAATAGCCAAACATGAGTATATGAGATTTAATTCTTTTAATAATTTTGGAAAATTATCTATAATTAAATTTTGATTAGTAATAATTAAACACACATTAATCCAATAAATGATAGGGCTAATATGACTCCAAGTTCATCTTTTTAATAAAAAATTGTCATTTTAGTGAAAAACACTCATCACATAGAAAAAACAACGTATATGAGCACATATTTTCTTGAAAATTTTATACAATGATCTAGAATTAATTTTATGAATATAGTAATTTACCTCATATTAATACCACATAATATGTTTCTGGTATGACTCCAAATTCATATTTTCAATATAAATGTGTCATTTTTGTTTAAAATGTCTCTCACGTTATAAAAACCAAGAAAACAGTATCAAATTATTTTAAAAGTTTAATACATTGATTTGTAATTCATTTTTTATCTTTTGGAATCGACCGCACATCAATCGGATAGACGACGTGGCCTATATGACTCAAAGTGTGTATTTTCAATATAAAAGTTCTGTTTTAGTTTAAATCACATGTCACATAGCCAAAGAGAAATAGGAAAATATAATTATTTTTAAATTTTACAAAAATGATCCATATTTCATGTGAGACATGTTAGAAATGAGTGCATGTCAATCTAACACACTATGTGGCCGGTATGACTCAAACTATGTGTTTTCAATATAAAAGTGTAATTTTAGTTTAAAACAAATGTCACATGGAAAAATAATAATAATAATAACTTGAATTGTTTTCAAGAATTAGTAAAACAGTACATGATGTGTATGAATCAACCTCACACTAATCTGACGCATTATGTGGTCGGTATGACTCCAAGTACATGATTTCAATTGAAAAGTGTCATTTTAGTGTAAAACACACATCACATTGTCAAAATTGTATAAACAATCCTAGATTGTCTTGAATAATTATTAAAACAATCCATAATTCATTTTTGGTGTGTAGGAATTGACTGCACATAAATTCAACACATGATGTGTCTAGTATTACTCAAAGTGCATGTTTCTGATGTAAAAGTGTCATTTTAGTTTAAAGAGTGTCATGTTTTCAAAACTAAAGAAATTAACTTAGATTATTATTAAACATTATGAAACCAATCAATAATTAATTTTTGATGTGTATGAATTGACTATTGTCAATATAACTCATGATGCGGCTGGTTTGACTCCAAGTACAAGTGCTCAATATAAAAGTGTCATTTTAATGTAAAATAAGCATCCCATAGCAAAACTATTTAAAATATCATGTAATGTCTTGAACACTTATAAATATGATCCATAATTCATTTTTTTATGAATTGACTTCACATCAATCCAACCTAGGATGTGGCAAATATGACTAAAAGTTTGTATTTCAACATAAAAATGTCATTTTAGTTTAAAACTCATGTGGAATTTTCAAAACCAAGAAAAAAATCTTGGATTGTTTTCATAATTTAGTACAATGATATATAATTCATTTTTGACATGTAGGAATCAAAGTTATGCCAATATTATGCATGATGTTGTCGGTATAATTCAAATTATTTTTTTTTGTATAAAAGTGTCATTTTATTTTAAAACGTGTGCCACATAGCCAAAACAGACCAAAAATGATTAGAATGTGATAATAATATAGTTATTTATTAATAGTGTAGTTAATAATTAAAATTAAATATAAAATTAACAATATATTCATTAATAATATAATTAATAGAATAACTGATATTATTATTAATTGATGTACTAATTTACAAAAATAATTTATCATATTTGGATAATATAACATTAAGACTGTAATTTTTCTATTTTTTTATGTACTATTAATAAAATAATCTTTATTTTATTATAGGGAAAATCTTCTGTATAGATTTCATCATTGGATAGATCATGTTACAAGTGTTACGATTTTTTATTTTGGGTTGCAATTTTTTTACTAATTTAAAATATCACATCAATATAAATATTTTTTATTTAAATTTTGAATTGAAATGATAGTGCAATGTTATATTTTTATTTAAATATTGTTTTCTATAATATTATCATTCCTATCTGATTATATTTTTCAAATCTGGTTCTTCTATAGTGCTACTACAGGGTTTCATGTCTTACAGTAACTTTTGTTTCCTTTATCAATGCTAAAAAAGCATTGATAAAGATTACCTTAATTAGCACATTGTTTTTAGTACTGATAAAGGTCGAGAACTTTTATGGATGCTCTGATTTTCAGCACTTTTTTTAATTGACAAATCCCATTTCTAACATTGAGATACGTGGGTTTTCTAGTATTACCTTCACCATATCTAAAAAAAGTTGATAAAGGGGTCATTTATCTATGATATTTTAGTGTTAATAATGTGGAAACATTATCATTGATATTTATTGAACTAATAAAATCCATGCTGCTAAATTTTATCACATTGTTACAAAAAATAAAAAATATAATTTCAATTAAATTTTCATAAAAATACAAAAAAAGTTATATTAAGAACATTATAAACATTGGTTTGTAAAATTACATCGATACATACAATTGATCATAAATATAAACATATTCAAAAACATTAATATTTCATTTTCTTTCACCCCCTGACCCCCTCTAAAAAATACGATCATGCTACCAATTGATGAAAAAACAACCACAACTCAAGAAAAATAGGGATCTAATATAAAAAACAATTATTATCTTAGTAATACTATAAAGAAATATATAATGCCTCAAAATTTCTATGTAATTTTTTTTAATTATATGGAATTTTCTCCAAGACCAGGCATTGAGATGGTGTGTGATTATGAGGTCTAGAGTGCTCGGAATGATCTGTCAAAAAATGTTAAGCTTTAAATAGTGCATCTGAGCGGATTTTCTAAAAAAGTGGAATAAATCTTAAAAATTTACCCATATTAGAAATCGGAGGGCACTGTTGCATTTAAGATGGTGGTTTTACCCTATCCATGACTTTAGTATAGTCAGTGTAGGTCTGCGGTGAGAAAACCCAAAAATGGCATTGCTGTAAATAAAATAATTAAATAAAGTTATTTTATTTTTAAAATGCTTATAACTCATGAAAAATGACTCAGATTAAAATACTAAGACCATCTCAATGCTCGTCAGGGTATGCTTTCCTTAGATAGATCCTAACATTGGTCGGTTCAGACCAACATTGGAAGTTAGTTTTTAGCTGTAAATAAAATTAATAACAATTATTTTATTGTAAAATCCTTATAATGACTAAAAGGTAACTCAGATTGAAAATCTGTGAGTACCGTTGAGCTCTTGAGGGTGTGTTCCCTTTAGGCGAAGCCTAACCTCAATCGTCATGGTTCGAGGGTGAAAGTTACTTTTTTGAACTTGTTTTAAAGTACGTTCAATAAAAGTACAAGTGGGTTTTTATAACTTTTGAACCAGTGCTCGGATCCAAAATCCGAGGGAACCAATGAACTGGGAATGTTGGGATTCTCTTAGAAAGAATTGAACTTTGATCAGCAAGGGTCGGAAGAGAATGTTAACTTTTATACTTCTCAAAATATAATAACATAACATTAAAAAGTTGTTTTATTTCTTTCCTCAACCGTTGAGTGGTGGACGGCAGCATTGTGGTGCGGCGACGAGGCGACAATGAGGTTCATTAAAGGAATCTCCTTAATGTATTGTTAAGATGCAGCAAAACAGCTACATTGTTTCATAAATGATACTGCATAATGATGCAACGTCACAAAGGAATAGAAATGTTGCGATGTACTCCCTTTTTAATTAGCTAATGTGTTAGAGGGTTGGGAATTAAACCATGAGAAATTATCTGATCAACCACCAGTGTGTTTCCTCTCCCATGAACAATGACGAATGTCGGTGGAATGTCATCTACTTCAACGTACCTTGAAGAACGAAGCTGGGAAGTGATGAGTGACGTCGATCTCTCGAACCCTCAAGGACGGAATTCTATGGCAACGAATGTCAAACAAGGTAGGGGTTATGCTTTCTTTATGATTACATTTTTTACCCATTCTTCCTTCTAAAACAATGAATGCGGATCAACCCACGAACAAGTTGATCTGCAGATCATGTGTTCTTGCAGGAGGGTTGTAAAATTCAAGGACTTGAATGGCAGGGTAGATTCATGTGTTGAAATCCCAAACCTCCCTTTTGCTTATACACCTCTAATGCGGAGGGTTCAGGCCAACATGAACAACGCCTGAGTCCCACTCACTACCTTTCACGTTCTTTTCATTCTTCATGAATAAAATTTCAAAGTGGTGGAAAACCAGTTCAACGATGCTGCAAAAATGGTGGCATCCCTATGATCCCATAGGCACTGATAGTTCAAGAAACGGACCACTGGAGCAACTTCGGTGGCCCGTAGAAGAACCACCGGTGTGCCAGCACCAGCGATGGCCACCGGCAGCCGTGGGTGGAGGGAGCCGGCGCACCCATCGAAGCACTGTTTTAGAAGTGAGCCACAGCCAGTGGGCCACTTTCTTGGGCTAGTGGCAGGCAGGACCGGTGCGCTTCATGGTAGAGTAGCAGGAGGCCGCGGTGGTGTGCAGAAGATTTGGTGCTACCTGGCACCGCATGGAGGAGCATCTCGCATTCATATTCTGTATTTGATCAATGGGGGAGGCTAGGTTGACTGGCCGCACACACCCCAAAATAAACCGGCTGAACCAGTCCAGGCTATACCGGACAGGCCGAACACGGTTGTACCGGACTGGCTAAGCGGGTCCAGGCCGAGCCGGCCCAGTTGGATTGGGCTGCCCGAGAGACCTAGTCAGTTCCATGAGCTGTTCCATTTTATTGTAACAGGTAAGTGAGTTAATGTTAGGTCCCATAGGTCTTTATACGGCCTAGGTGGGAAAAAGAGATCAACCCACCAGAGCGGACTAGGCCGGATAAAACCAGGTAACTGGGTGACCTGGTGGATTGGACCCACAGTCAACCTAAGATGGGTTCAGTGAGGCCCAATAGGCCATGTAAACTAGAGAATTCATGCGGGACCCTAGGCCGTGATTGGTCGGGTCGGTCCAACCGAGTTGAACCGGGCCGGGATGCAACTAGCCCCTTTTTATAAAAATGACGATATCTCTCAAACCAGGCATCCAATTGACGCACCATCTACATCATGAGGACCCTTATGATGAGGTTTTCCTTCTGAGATACTCTATGTGAGTTTTGGAAGAGATTTTTGTATGGCTAGTTTCAATCAAACATGAATCTAACCAGACCCTTTTTACAAAAACAATATATATCTTACAGATCGTGAATCCATTTGACGCGTCGTCTATTGTATTTTAACCATTACTAAGAGATGGTCCTTTAGGTTACTCTATGTGGGACTTTATGGTGGTTGAGGTATAACTGATGGATTGAGGAGAAGATCCTCCCAGAATCAAGCATGCTATGTGTGGGAATCCAATGGCTGGATGTGATGTGAAGCACGAGAGTGACCATTTTTTGATCATGTGTAGGGAGACCCGGCATGGATCATCCAAAGAGAGACCCATCATGGATCATCACAAAAGTGACCCTTCATGGATCATCATAAGAGTGACCCTTCCTGGATCAGCAGCGGAGTGGCCCTTCATGGATCAGTAATAGAGTGACCCTTTGTGGATCAACACCAGAGCCTCTCAACAGAATAAGATGATCTAGCTTTATGACTAATCATCTCTACTTCTGTACTTAAGTTATACCTAGTGTGATTTGTGTCTTATTCTTTGTGCCTTATTTTGAGATCTTTCTTTGTGTTATTTTCCTTTATAGATTTCTATGAGACCCGAGTTTGTCTTGGGGTCCCTACTGAGTATTGTTATACTCACGCCTACACGGGCTTCGCCCGCACCTGTTGTATCTTTTGTCAATGATAGATAGCTCTGACTGGAACTTTGGGGACCCTGGGCTAGAAGTATCTTAGAGGTGGATCAATAGATGTGGTGTGCTACAGAGACATCTGATAGGGAGTTGTATATACCCTTCTAGTAGGATCCTTGGCAGATGACCTCTGAACCTTGTACTTCTTTAGCTATACATTCCTTTCAGTTGGGATTGTATTCTGGCCCCTTTACTTTCATTTTACACTTTTTACTCTCAGTGGTGGTTCCTTGTTGTGGTTGTACTATTTTTATTCCTTTTTGGTTTTCATTGTGAAATATTCCATATCTGTGTGTGTACAGGTTAAAAGGAAATGTCTTCTCTTTTTTTGATATTCCTTTCCGGTCCTAGTCACCAGCCTCTAGCCTATGGAAGGTGAGCTTGAGGTATTCATGGCACAGTCCCTGGGGGACGGGTTATTTCAAAATAAATTAAGCATAAATGTGTAATAGTACATTGATAAAATGTGACTTTTAAATGGAAAACATACACTTCTAGTCATACCAGGCACACCGTGTGATGTATTAATATGTAGTTAATTTCTACATGTCCTAAATGATTTATGGATTTTTTTCCCTAAATAATCAGCACAATATAACAATGTGTGGTAGATTCATACATTTCACAAATGAGGTATAGATCATTTTCCTAAAGTATCAATATAATCTAAGTGAATTTTCATGGTTTTATCTGTGTGGAATGTGTTTTGAACTACAATGAAAATTTTAAACTAATAAATATACTTTGAATATTACTGGTCACAAATTATGTTAGATTTGTGTGTGGATAATTTTGAAACATCAAATATTACATAATATTCAGTTTCTAATAGTACTAAGAAAATATGAGTTTGTTTGATAGGTTCTCAATGTGTGACATGTGCATTTAACTAAAATGTCATTTTTAAACTCTAAAAACACACTTTGAGTCATAATAGTCACATTTGTGTGTCGGATAGATGTGTGGCTGATTCCTACACATCAAAAATTGACTTGTGGATCATTTTCCTAAAGTATCACGATAATCTAAGAGTTTTTTTTTTGTTTTTTAGTGAGTGATGCATATTTTTAACAAAAATGTGATTTCTAGAAAGAAAAAAATACATTTTGAGTCATACATGTCACACAATGTATCAGATTTATGTATGGATGATTCATACACATCCCAAATGTCGTATGGATCATTTTCCTACAGTATCAAAATAATCTAAATTTGGTTTTACTTTTTTTAGTATGTCATGAATCTCTTTAATTGAAATTCCATTTTTAAACTAAAAACACACAATTCAATTCATACTGGGAAAATGTGTATCAAATTAAGGTATGGTTGATTCCAACGCATCAAAAATGAATTATTTATAATTTTCTTAAAGTATCAATAATAATCTGAATGTGTTTTATTTTTTTTGAATATGTCATGTGTGTTTTATACTAAAATATAAATTTAAAATATAAATACACACCATGAGTAATATTGATCGCACCATGTTTCAGATTGATATGTGGTTGATTCTTACAAGTAACAAATGACATAATAACTATTTTGATAAGTTATCAATACAATCCATATGTATTTTCTAGTCTTTTAGTCACTGGCATCTACTTTTAAAAAAAATATCAGTTTTGAACAAAAAACTTTCACTTTGAGTCACATCGGTTATACAGTGTGTCTAATTGATATGTGGATGATCCATACATATCAAAAATGACTTAGGAATCATTATTATAAAGTATTAATACAATTTGAGCTTGTTTTCCTGATTTTTTTTGGTTTAAAACATTTTTTGCTAAAATTTCATTTTAAAACTGAAAAAACACATTTCAAGTTATACCTATCACACCATGTTTTGGATTCTGATACATCTAATTAATACAAAATGAAAATGAATTTTGGATCGCTTTATGATAGTATCAAAATAGTATGAAATTTGTTTCTTGATTTTGAGTATGTGAAGTGTGTTTTGAACTAAAATGTCAATTTTAAATAAAAACACACTCATTGAGTAATACTGGTCAAACCATTTGTTGGATTCAAAAGAGTTCAGTTCATACACATAATAATTTATTAGGGATCATTTTCATATAGTATCATGACAATCCAAGTGTGATTTCTAGGTATTTAGTGCGTGACCTACATTTTTAACTAAAACGTTATTTTTTAACTAAAAGCACACACTTTGATTTATGCCAATCACACTTTATGTCATATTGAGATGGGGATGACTCCTACATGTTCAGAATGACTTATGGGTCATTTTCATAATTTATCAAGATAATTTGAGCATGTTTTCTTATTTTTTTTGTGAATGACAATCATTCTTTTTAAAAATCATTTTTAAATTCAAACCATACATTTCGAGTCATATCAGTCACACTATGTATCAGATTGAAGTACGACTAGTTACTACACATCAAAAATTAATTATGGGTAATTGTAATAAAATGTCAAGAAAATATGAATTTGTTTGATCAATTTTAATTATGTGATGTGTGTTGTGAACTAAAATTTCAATTTTAAATAAAAATACACACTTTAAATCATACAAGTCACACCGTGATTCAAATTTATTTTCGATTAATTCCTACACACCAAATATGACATAAGGGTTTTTTTACTAAAGTTTCAAGAAAATGTATTCTTTTTTCTAGGTTTTTAGTGAGTGGATATTTTTTAACTAAAAATTCACACTTTGAGTCATACTGATCACACCTATTTTCATATGGATGTTCATTGGACTATGACATCTCCCAAATGACCTATGGAACGTTTTACTAAATTATAAAGATAATAAAACCATTTTATCTTGGTTTTAATTGAGTGATGCATAATTTAAATAAAATAACATTTTTAAACTAAAACCAAACATTTTGAGTCATACCGATCACACCATGTGTTGGATTGAAGTACGATTTATTCTTACATGACAAAAAATGACTGAATATTTTACGAATGTATCAAAACAATATGAATCAGTTTCCTTGGTTTTGAGTTTTTGACCTGTGTTTTGAAATAAATTGCCATTTTTTAATAAAAAACACACACATTGAATCCCATCAGTCACATTGTTCATATAATGAATTTTAAATTTTTTCCAATGAATCAAAAATTATATAACTATAAATTTATTAAATTGTGAATAAAATATATAAATTTTTTATAATTTTTTTTATAAGCGACGCATGTTTTAAACTAAAATGTCATTTTAAACAGAAAACATGCACCTTGAGTCATACCGGTCACACGGTGTGTCTGATTAACATGTGGATGAATCCTAAAAGTCAACAATCCCATATAGATCATTTTAAAAAAGTTCAAAGATAATATGAGAGTATTTCATTTTTTTAGGGAGTGACACATGTTTTTAACAAAAATGTAATTTTTAAATTGAAAGACACATTTCAAATCATAAAGGTCACACCATGTATCAGATTTTGGTAAATATGATTGCTACATGTAAAAAATGACATATAGAAAATTTATCTAATGTATCAAAATAATCTGAATTTTCATTCTCAGTTCTGAGTATGTGGCTTTTGTTTTGAAATAAAACATTGATTATAAATAAAAACACACACATTGAGTTATACCAATCAAATAGTGAATTGGATTTAAGTGGTGTTGATTAATAAATATCCCAAATGACATATGTATCATTGTACTATATTTTCAAGATAATAAGAGCATATTTTCAAGGTTTTCAGGGAGTGACCTATGTTATTAACTAAAATGTCATATTTTAACTCAAAACATGCACATTGAGTCATACCAGTCACACCTTTTGTCAGATTGATGTGTGGTTGAGTCTTGCACATCAAAAAAGACTTATCAATCATTTTTATAAAGTATCAAGACAATACAAGACTGTTTTTTTTTCAGTTAGTGATGCATGTTTTTACTTAAATGTCATTTCTAATATGAAACCACTCATTTTTTTAATACTGGTCACACCATGTAATAGATTGAGGAATGTATGATTCCGATAAAATAGGTTAAAATAAAATATATTTATTTTGTAACCATTGGTCCACACCTAAATGGTGGGGAGACATCTGATAGCTGAATAAAGGATGAAAACTTGATGTTATGATTTTAGAACTGAATTGTTGTACCTTAGTCTTTCCAAGAATAGCTTATTTTGATGAATCACCATTTAATTCATCAAGGTATTAAAAAATGTACAATACAATGACAAATATTTTCTTATGGTCATGTATGGGATGCAAGATTGGATATTTTTTCATGAAATATATAACCTCTCAGTATGTAAAGGTTGAGAATCATCGACTAGATGGTATATTAAAATCTATTCCTATAACTCTATGGAAGTGGGATATTATTTACATGGACTTCGTCATAGGTCTACAAAGTAATATTTTTAAGTATGATTCTCTTTAGTTAATTTTTTATCGACTAACCAATTTGGCACACATTTCCCAATTAGAGTTTCAAACACGATAGAAAAATTGGAAATGTTATATAATCAAGAAGTGGTCAAGTTTGATGGAGTTACACTTTTGGTTATATTTGATAGTGATCCTAAATTAACATCCTTTTTTGGTGTTTATTGAAATATACTCTTAGAACTCAATCAATCATGAGTAAGATGAATCATACTAAGATGGATGACCAATATAAACGAAAAATTTAAACATTAGAAGATATGATTAGATCTTATGTCATGTGTTTTAGTAGTTGATGGGAAGATCATGTGCCTTTGATAGATTTCTCCCGTAATTATAGAGACCAATATATGATGCATATATCTTTGTTCATGGTATTATATAGTTTTCTTTATCATTCTCCACTATGTTGGTTGGAAATAGAAGAAACATCACTGATTGAAACTAGACTATTCCATGATACTATAAACAAAATTCAAATGATCTAGAAGTGGCTGGATATGAGTCTGAAACCATAGAAATCAAAAGAAAATAATCGATGATAATCATTAACTTCCAATGTGAGTGATAATATCTTTTGGAAAGTGTCGTCGAGACTTGATCATAAATGTTTAAGGAAGTAAGGGAAGTTGGCCCCATGGTAAACTGGATCATTTTATATTTTAGAATGAATTTGAAATATTTCATTTAATTTTTCCTTAACACTAAGATTTGGTGCTTTCTATAATATCTTATATGTATCTTAAATAATGTAGTATCACTTTGATCTCATTCTTGTGGTTAGTTGGGACCATCTTATACATCAACTGGATGTGTTTTTTATCTATGTACCAATTTTAATTCATGATATACCAAAGAAAACTATATGAGGGAGATCTATTTCTATTATAAGAGTACTATGGATGTATGGTAATATCCAAGAATAAACAAGGGTAATAGAAAAGTTTATTCTAGTGTAGTAGCAATGTATTTTCAAAATTGAAAAAGACCCCAAACTTCTTGAGGATATAAAGCCCTACGATGGGGAGAATTTAGCTCCCACAGTTTTCAGTATTCCAACACTTTATTCTTTTTTTATCTTTGGAGTGGTTGGGGTAGATCACAGGAATATTTTGGAGGAATAAAATATAAGGCAATCCATAATCTATCTATATGAAAAATTCCCACCATGAATGTTCATTAAAAATTTGAATGTTTTATTGAATGATGTCTTGAGTTAATTTCATACGATGAATGGGTTTATTTAGAAAATTGCTAAATACCATTCATGGTGTCATATATTAATCATAGTGGGAATGGAATTTTGGGATTTTAAGATGAGGTTATGAGTTCTTCGACATATATGGAAACTCAAAGATTCACATAGTAAATCAATAATTCACATAATGAATTGGGGAATTCAAAGTATTATTATTTAAATTTTCATTCCCTACTATTCCCATAAGTATATATACATTTTCTCTAAAACTCACAGACTTCTATAGGTAATTTTGGTGGATCACATTGATCCAGAATCCAAATCCATTAGATTTTCAATCTTTGATCCATGGGAATCAATGGGTCTGTTAAGGTTCACAAATGGAAACATGGATCGACCATTAATGGTAGGTATTTTTTCCACCTTTCCACTTTTATTATAATGTGATTGGTCTTTGGTTTCCTAAATATTTCTCTTTAAATTTTTACTGAAATCACCCTACTGAAACTCTACTGATGTTTTCTCTTACTAAATAAACTTTGAAAGTATGTTTAGGGTGTTTCCCGAATTATGTTAGAGAAAATGAAAAAAGGGGTTTTTTAAAAGAAATATGGTCCTAACACATGTTCTTGGAATAACTAATTAGTTGGTATAGACTAGAAAGTAAAGGGTTTGGTGTGTGTTCGTGATTTTAATTATATGAGTATTTATTGGAATATACAAGGTCATAAGATCCAAATTTAAATCCACATAAAGGATTTTAACTAAGAAATGGATTCATGGAGCACATGTCGTCACTTGTGAGCATATGGGTCTCATTTGGTAGGAATGGGTGTGTGTGGACATAGATGATTATACCGTTTTAATTTAAGTGGACTATTTTACTTCTTGGAAAAGAATACTCTTTTTTGGACATATTTCATTCAGAAAAAAATTTCATCTATTTAATTGAATTTTTTTAAAACAGTTGACCATCATTTGATATTTTTAATTCCTATTTTTATATACCTATGAGAAAGAATGTTTTCAATCTAAGTTGTATGTGTGGAAAGTATCTTTGCAGGTTTCATACTAGATATGATTAATCAACCCTTCCTTTAAACATTGGTTTCTATGAAGATATTTTTTCTGTGATAAAGGAAAGGGATCGATATCTTACATCACTAATGGAATTTCTTGGTGTTGTGGTCAGGATTGGTGGAGGTGGAGCATGGACTATTCATGTCTTGGTATAGAGTGCTTCCACCATGGTGCAAGAGTGTTTTAATACTTTTATGTTTTAGTTTTCTATTTTATACTATTCTACTATTACTCTTATGTTAATCTTGGGTTCACCATTTATTGTTGAATTTATCATAATTTACTAGTGTTGGGTTTTGTTACATAAATCATTATATAATTTGTAACACCCAAAGATTTTAAGATATGTTACTATTTAAATAAATTTAATTTATTAGGTAGATTATGGTGAATGAAACCCCAAGGATTTAAAAGAATACTTTATTTGATAGCATATACAACATACAACATTGATCTTAAACATACAGTGAAATATTATTATTTAAATATGAACATTCGAACCTAGTCATTGAATTTGTGAGTATGAATACAAATAATCATATAATGAAATATATGTGAAGTTCATATTAAATACAATTTTTTTATTTATTCATCAAATATGAACACTTAATTCTTAGTAAAGTCCATTTATTTTGTCAAAAAATCATCAAAAAATATTTTTGATGCTTTCCATGAGAAAATTAATATAATAAATTTTTTAATAATTTTAAAAAAATTCACTTAATTTTTAATTTTTAATATAAAAATTATCTAATGTTGAATTATTATTATTTATTTGAAAAGATTTATTTTCTAGTACATAATTAAATATATAGTTTTTTACTGAAAAAATTATTTTTTATTCAAGAATTTACAAAGTAATATTTTTTGTAAAATGTTTTTAAATTTAAATGACTTATATTTTATTTTTAATAATCTAATTATATTCAATATAATCAATTTCATGGTCAAATTTTGTATAAAGATATTTATATATTTAAAAAACATTTTTTAGAAAACCAGCTATTCATTTCGATTTGTGTTTTAATATTAAATTCAATTATTCTACTTATTGAAATTGAATATTGAATAATGTATTCCATATTTTCAAATCATTACTTCCAAATTTTGTAAATAGATAACTTTTATTTTTTTCTATTATGAATAATGACCATAGTAATTTTTATTATCATGCTAAAGGGTAAATTACGTAATTAAAGGTAGAAATAATATTATGAGGACTAAAAAATAGCCTTAAATATTTAATTGATTAAATTTGATTAGTTTATTTCAGAAATAACCATCCAAGGATTTAATATATGGAAAATGTGTACCATAGTTCCTTGATATGGAGCCTTATAATATTTAAACGAGAGACAAAGACAAAAATGTTACTTTTCTTCTTTCAATATCTATAATATTTTATTATTGGGATATATTCAAATTATTTTTAGTTATAAATACTATTTTGAAATATAAATTATTTATATTTAACATTTTAATTTATTTTTAATTTTTTTTAACAAATAGTTACTTCATATTCTTACAAAATAATGACATATTAATTATTTAATTAATGTAAAAAATTAAAATTATAAATACTAAAATTTGTATAATTTGAAATAATTAATGTGGACCAAAAATTTTCAAGAAAAAAATGAAATATTAGAGATTTTGTGATTTATTTTATTCAAATTCCTTTGTTGTCTTGTAGTTTAAAAATATAATTATATGAGAAGTTCTAAAATTGACATTAATATTATTTTATAGTAAATAATATTTTATTGAATGACTTAAAATTAATAAAAAAATATATTATTTGGATATATGAATGTGATATTATTTAAAACATCAACAATATTGTATTTATGTGACCTTTTTAATCTTATGGTATCATTCATGTTCCTTAAATTGTAGAAAAAAGTAATATTATAGTAATTGTCAAAAGGGATATTGGGATGTTAAAACGAAAATATAACGTTAAATACATCACCAAAACTTGTCCAAATTTTATCAAATGGAATTATTTCGATTTATATTCACCTTATATTCTAATTATATTAATTTTTAGAAATTTGGAATTGAGAAATAATTTATATTACTTTAATATTTTAAGAAATTCTAAAAGTCCCCCTCGCCTCATTTAATAAAAGGTACCTACTCCCTCAGTAGTTTACACTATTTTGATACATATATCTTGAAAAAACACTACCCAATCCACTATTAAACATCATTAAACATTTTATTTAGGCTATTACACTTTAAAAATACCAAACCTAGATACATTAATAAGATATCGAATAGAAGACCACATAAGAAGACATAATTTCCTTTACTAACTCCTTCAAGATTAATTATACTTATACTTCCTCTTCATGTGTTATTCTCATCCTTAATTAATAAATCCAATTAAATATATATTCTGAGATTTTATTATGATTATATTTAAACAATATTCCACCTTTTATTCATCCTATGAAAAATAAAACAACAGTGTGTAAATACATACAACATACCATCTATATGTAGCGTCGTAATTTTTTCATCACCACTTGGCATGGATATTTATAGTGGTGGAAATAATGGATATATATATATATATATGTTACTTATATAATGAAATTATCTATTTAATATTAATATATCATTCACTTACTAACCCTTTCAACCATTTAGTAATGGTATTGTCACTCGATTGTACGTAAGCTTTACCATCTCCATAAAGCATTGTGATTCATTTTCTATGTCCTCCTTCCAAGAATAAGTATAAAATTGTATATAATAAATAAATATTATGTATATAACCGTAGTATTATCTTAGAGATAATTTTTCTACATTCTATGCATAAGATCCAAAATATACACAACAAAACATGCATGGGAAAATAAAGCAATTAAAATTCAAAAAAAGGGTAATAATGAAATATTAGAGAAAAAAAATGTGCGATAAGATGATATAATTTGATCATATATGTTATTAAAAATATGAATATTGTTATTTAATAAATTAATAATGTTTTTAAATCCATTATATAGGATATTAAATCATGTTCTACTAAATCAAAGTGTGTGGAAAGAGATTTCATCTCAATTTCCACTTCATTTAGATATATTTGGTATTATATAATTATATAATTTTATGTGTTGTATATATTTTCCTTTTGAGGTATTTAACATTAATATATATTCATTAATGATTATTATCTATTAAATTCCACTTACTTTTTCAAGAGTAATATTTAAAGGAAAAGTCGGTCATATTCCTCTTTTAATTGGTTATATTTTTCATTCATATCCATATTTTTTTAAATTTTTTACAAGAGTATGTTTTATTTAATAAAATAATTTAATAGAGAAATATTATACTATATTTGACTTTTTATGTAATTTTCCATATTTTTTATGAGTTATTTTAAAATATTATATGGAGTTAATTTGAGACCAGGTGCAGAGATGGCATGCCATTCTAAGGCCCCGTGTGCTCAGAATTGATGTTTGAAATATATTAAATATATTAAGTAGAACATGTGAGTGGTCTTCTAAAAAAATTAAAATAACACCTAAATAGGTTCTCATATAGAAAATCTGAGGGCACTATTGCATTCAATGTTGTGACTTTACCTTAGGTGAGGCCTAACATCTGTCGGCGTGGGTCTGCTGTGAAAGTTAATTTTTTTTACATTTTAAAGGATAAAATAATTTGAGAATTTATTTTATTTGATTTTGTGGTGATGCAGGGATGAATTTTACATTTTAATAAATAGATAAGTAGGGACCCAATGTTATAATTCAAAACCCCATCTAGATTCTTGGAATCTCTGGAGTGAGAGATAATTCCTTTGAGGAACCTCTCAACGGAAGACGACAGAGCTTGGATCATAGATCGATGAATGCCTCATTGATGGATCTCGACCACGGTAGTGATGTGATGATCGATCTTCTTCAACAAATGATCCAACCCATAGGTAGGGTGTGTTGTTTCAATTACTTATTTTTTTCATTCTATGATTTAATAATGAATGCGGATCAACCCACAAACAGGTTGACCCGTGGTTCAATCATTCTTGAGGAAGGGTTTTTATTATGGGTATTTTTTGGGGATGATAATGATTATTATTATTCTGTTTTATTAATCATTCATACAGAAAAAATTGAGTCTGGAACAAAACAACAGTTTAGGTTCATTCTAGGGATTGTTCTTTTGTGAATTTCTACCTTATGTTCTTTGCGTTCTTCGTGTTCTTAGCGGGATATTAACAAATGGTCATTGAGCCTCTGTTTCTTGGATAAATGATCCAAAATAGAAGATATAACCTCATGATAACCTATAGCGGGTGTGATGATGATTGAGGTGGATGGATCAATGTATTTCAGGAGATATCATTCTTCAAGTGACTTTTGTGTGGATAATCAGAATCAGTTTTCGGAGTCGATCGAAAGCCCAAAACCCACTGATTCAGTGTTGCAATGGTGAGACAACCCTGGATATTTAGTTTTTTGGCTAACAAATCATCATATCAAACACCAAAGAATCAATCAAGGTATTCAAAATAGAACTAGCATTCTATAAAATCTTGATGAACACGGCATGTATTTTGGAATACATGGATTGTGGACCCCAATAAGAGGTGGCTTGGGTTTCAGAAGGCAGTCAAGTATCACATGGTGTGTGACCCCTATCACATGGAATGTGGGACCTTCTATGACACTCACCATCTATCTTGGGAGATACCCGGACATGGGGAGGAGTGCAAGCCATATACTCCAACACATAGCCAGACCCAGGCCAGTTACACAGGCAACGCCATGTACTGGTACACAAGTAGATGGACACAGGTTGAAGAAGTGTACTGACACATAGCCATTGTACATAGAGTGTACCTTGGGTAGTAAGACATGGCATGTGACCCTCTCTAAAAACTATATATACATTTTCTACATGACATGTTCTTCTGACATGGGTCGTTGTGCACGAGCAGTACCTGAGGTCAAGGGACACGGCATGTGACCCTTATACACCCCATGTACTATTTTCTACATGGATTTATCTCATTATCTAATATACCATAAACAATTTTTATTAGGTCTGGTTCCATTTCTCATTCCCCTGAAGGTCATTTGGTATTGTTTCCTATCTACAAGAGTATGATCCCTTCATCAGGATTTTCTGGATAGAGTTAGGAATCCACTCTGAGAGTCCTAGAGCAGGATCCTCTCTCTATTTGTATTCATTAGGTAGAGTCAGATATTGATGTGTCCAATCCTACTGGACTTTAGTCCTTTAATTAGCAGGAAAATTCATATGATTCATGGTATACGCCATGGCCCTGGTCCAGATCCTCATTCTTGTATTGTGATCTTCCCCACTCATGGAGTGTGTTCTCTCAGAATGATTGTATCATATTCTCTCTTCGGATCTTTTAGTGTATCTCGATCAGGGATGTTTCTACTGAAAAGTACTTATCATATTGATTTCATCTGTGTTATCATACTCACGAGTGATATCTCCAAGATGAGTGCTTCATGGAATCTTCAGACTGAATCCCTAACATGTTTTTGTGGTCGTTGAGACTTACTTCTAGACTATGGGCCTAGGTTTTGAATATATATGAATATGTTCTTGTTATATGTACTATAGACATATATTATGTAAATTTGACTATACCTTTACTTTTTTAATTTCTTTGGGGTTGTCGAGGTGTCCTGTTGAGTATTGTTATACTCACCTCGGAATAAGCTTTGTCTGTACGTTTTGTTTCTTGTAAAAACAAGTGACATTTTGACATAGTGTAGGTTAGACTGGGACTAGAAAGTGCATTGTGAGTTCCATAAAGACAAGGTCTTCATATATCTTCGAGAAGTAGTTCCAATACCCATCTTATTTATAGGATGGACTATGTAGTTTGCAGACTCTTTCTTTTGGTGGGATTTTTTCTGGCCCAGTTCACTTTACCACACTTCACATTATGTTGTACTTTGTTGGATGGGTTTAGTAGTATCCATGCATTTTTTACTTAGTGATATTTTTTCATTTTAGAATTTGTGGGCTTTGATATGTGATCCTATGTACAAGTACCTAGGAAATGCCTCCCATGTTAGTGATATGTCTACTCGGTACTAGTCACCAGCCCCTAACCTATTGAAGGTGGGCCTGGGGAGTTGAATCATGGGCCCCACTAGGATGGGTCATTATAGATTGGTATCAGAGTGGTTCAGTTCTATATAAGGACTAGGAGTCTATGAGGTTGGTTTGGGGAAATAGTGTTCAGTGTTTTGAGTTCAGCTTTCACGACAGGGACACCAGTGTTGTTGCGGGCAGCCGGCGTATCCATATACTAGGACCCTAATAACCTACTTTTCAACTAGGTACATGAGAAGAATAGTTGAAAGTAAAAAATAATGGTATATGCATCATATAGAAATGGGTTGTGGTTTTTTTTTCCTTCTTGAGTTAGTTATCCAGATATACTCATTGACTGTGGTACACCTTGTTTTTTTATAGGATGCCTCCGCGATGCATACCAGCTAGGATTCGATATCTAGATCGGGAGGATGACCACCTCATTGATGATGCTTTGATATAGGGATGAGTTCCTCGGGTGTTACCTCTTGGTGGTACACCATTTATACCACCACCAGTGGAGCAGCATGTGGTACCTACAGTACTAAAAGATGAGTTGTGAAGGCTGAGAGTTCTCCATGAGTTTCAAATAAAATGGCCCATCATGTTCCAAGGTGAGCACAAAACATAGGCGGATGAGGACTAGATTGATGTTGTTACTAGAGTTTTCCATCTAGTGAAGACTCGTGTGGACCATATGGTGATCCTAGCAATGAGCCTTCTTCAGGGTTCAACATGGTGATGGTGAAGTTTGACCATGTAGACTCACGATGAGGTGAATCTTTCCTACAAAGGGTTCAAGAGTCTCTTTAGAGAGTATTTATCTCTATTTACACTAATATAAGTGAATATACATAAACTTATTTAGCTTCAGAAGGGTGGCTTTTCAGTGGATGACTATTCATTGAGGTTCACCAACCTCTATGGGTACTCAATGGATATGCTCAAGGATATGTAATTTTGGTCTTGGACCTTCAAGCAAGGTCTATGTTAGGACATTCAATCCAGTGTCATACCTATATGAATTCTAATTTATGTTGGAGTGCTCAAGTGAGATTTGGTGGTCGAGAACTTCATGGATGAGCAGAAGAAAATTGTGATAGTTAGTAGCAGGCATATAGGTGTAGAGACCTCGGCAGTGGGGAGCCAACGTGAGACACTGGGATCGGGACATGAGAGACATCACAAGAGTTACTAGGATAGGGGATCTACAGTCCAGAGCTAACAATATGGATCCAGTTATCCTAGGGAGTGTAAATTCTACACATAAAAAAAGATAGGACATCTCGCTAGGGATTGTCCAACCCATCGTGCTGCTGACATGGAAGCATTGAATGGACCCCCAAGGAAGAGTCAACAAGTGGATCAGGAAAACCCTCTAAGTGGTGGACCATGTAGATGAGTAGGGATAGATTCATGAGGAAGAATATGTTTTGACATACTATCACTACCACCCCATGAGGTCTACACCAGGATGAAGGAGCTGGAGGACTGGGGCGGAAGTAGCTTCATGTGGTCGAGGCGTATGACCCAAGGACTCCAGGGATGATACACGGTATGATCTGTGACTTTTCTTTAATAGATTTAGTACTTTTAGAAACATCTTATAGTCATTCTTTCCTTTCCACATAACTTATATGAGACCCTATGATTCTGGTAAAACCATTTACTTGGCCCTTACACTTGTAGACACCAATGTGAGGAGACTCAATGATCACACATAGTTTCTAACAATGTGACCTTAACCTTGGAGGTTAGAGTTATAATTGGATCCTCTTTGTGGAAGCATCGCGGGCTTATGATGTCATTCTCAGTGTGGATTGGATATCTTCAGTCCATTCCTAGATTGACTATTTTAGGTGAAGTGTGCAGTGTGTCTGCAGCGATGGGATGAGATTTTCCTTTTTTGGTGGAAAAGAAACCCAGGAAACATAGAATGGACTCCTAAAAAGGAGGGTATAGCTGATCACCTATGAGTTTGCTAGCCTTACCCTTAGAGAAACAGATGTTATGAGCTTTCAGTTCCCAGTAGTATTGGTAGAGTATGAGGACCTCTTTCTATAATATGTTTTGGGATTTCCTCGTCATCGAGAAAATGAATTATGCATCAATTTATATCCTAGGATGGAACCTATATCAGCACCAACATATTAAATGGCTCTTGCAGAGCTTCATGATCTGAGGATAGAGTTGTAGGACTTGCAGAGGAATGGCTTCGTGAGACCTATTGTTTCACCCTGGGGGCCCAGTTTTGATTTCCAAGAAGGAATATGGGAGCATGAGGTTGTGTGTGTATTATCATCACTTTAACCAGGTAACAGTGAAAATCAAGTATACACTACCAAAGATTGATGACATATTCGATCAATTTAGAGGGGCATGGTGGTTCTCATTGGTATAACATCAATCAGGCTATCACCAGCTACGAGTGCAGGATGAGGATATATCAGAGATGAATTCCAGATGCCCCTGCAGTCACTATCAGTACTTGGTGATTCCCATAGACATGAATAATTCCCTATAAGTGTTCATGGGAATCATGAGTTGGATATTATAGCCATACATATACTAGTTTAAAGTGGATTGTATCAAAGATATCCTTGAGTACACGGCAACTGAGGAGGAGCACGCAAGACACCTATTGATGGTTTTGGATGTATTCTGAGAGCACCATCTTTATGGGAAACACGTGAAGTGCCAATTCTGGATTAAGAAGGTCCACTTTTTGGGACATGTTTTCTTAGTATATAGAGTGGTAGTGCACCCACCAAATGTCGTGGTGGTGTTATGTTGGGAGCCACCTAGAAACGTGATAGAGGTGTGGACCTTCTTTTGGCTAGAAGGCTATTGCTAGATATTCATCCTTAATTTCTCTCATATATTAGAAATGGCGATATCTTTGACATGAAAGGGGGATCTTTTTGTGTGGTAAGAGAATTTCCAGAAGGTTTTTTAGTAGTTGAGGTAGAGTTTGACGAGCGCCCCAATCTTGAGGTTGCTGAAGGAGGGTGTTGAGTATATAGTGTTCTATAACACATCAGGGTTTAGGATTGTCTCTATTGTTATGTATATGTAGGTAATTATTTCCTATGTTCTATGCCAATTAAGTCCACATGAGTGGAACAACGTGACCCATGATCTTGAGCTGGCAATGGTAGTATTTACGTTGAATATATGGAGTACTCTGATCACAAGAGCCTCAAGTATATATTCTCATAGAATGATCTGAACTTGAGATAGAGGTGATGGGTATATTTCCTCCTAGACTATGACTTTGAGATTTTTTATACACTTGGTAAGGGGAACGTGGTGGAATATTATCTCATCAGGAGATCAAGTTTTTAGTTGTTGAAAAAGGAATCAGAGCAGAGGGCTTCGTTACATTTATCCTTCATTTATTGAGATGATACAGCTTACCTTCAGTTGAGGGTTTCCTCCCCTACACTCTTACAGTATGTCAGGGAGGCACGATTTGGGGAAACCAATTATGGTACATTATATGATCAGATGTCCACAAGGAAAACTCTTTATGGATATTCACAAGGTGGGAGAAACACCATTCCTTTCAGAGGATGCATAGTTGTACAAGAAGTGTTGTAGGAGGAGCATCTGAGGGAGTTTCATGCATCCCCTTTGGTGGTACACCTTGGTGTCGTGAATATATATCAACACCTCTGAAATCATTTTTGGTGGATAGGGATAAAGAAGGTAGTGGGAGAGTTCATTTCTTAATGCCTTATATACAAGAAAGTCAAGGATGAGAAATAGGGTCTAATGGGTTTAGATCACCCCATTGAGGTGCCAGAATAGAAGTGGGATGGAATATCTATGGACTTAATTATGGGTTAACCACATATATCCAAGGGACACGAATCCTAACCATTGATTGAATCACCAAGTCGTCCCATGTTCTAACTATTTGGGAGAAGATTTCATTAGAGAGATTGGGATGCCACTATGTGTAGGATATAGTACAGTTTCATGGACTCCCATTGACAATAGTTTCAGATCAGGATGCTCATTTCACATACATATTTTGGAAGGGACTGCAGGAGGCGTTCAAGACTCAGTTATGCTTAAGCACAATGTTTCATCCTCAGACGGAAGGCCATATGGAGAGGACCATTAAGGTTTTCGAGGAAATTTTGTGGTCTTTCATCATGGACATCGGTCGTATTTAGGAGGACCACCTACCACTAGTGGAGTTTTCATACAACAACACCTACCACTCCAGAATTATTATGGCACCATTTGAGGGTTTGAATGGAAAACCCTACCAGTCACCACTTTGCATGACTGGCCCATGATATTTATCACTCATAGTCCCAAATTTGGTATGAGATACTGCCAAAAAGTTTAAAATCATCCAGGAGTTGATGAAGACTGCACAGAGCCATCAGAAGTATTTTATTGACAGACGATGGAGACCTTTGTAGTTCAAGGAAGGAGACCATGTCTTCCTTTGGGTCTCACCTCGATGGGGGTTGCAGAGAATTGGTCGGCATGGAAAGTTATCTCTGAGCTTCATTGTCCCTTTTTAGATATATAGTAATGTTTTAAAGGTGGTGTACCACTTGGCTCTACCCCCATAGTTTCATCAGGTACATAATGTCTTCCATTTGTCGCAGTTGAGGAGGTACGCGCATGACCCATCACACATCATCGAGTAAGGAGAGCTAGACATTGACGGTGGAGAAACCTTTTCTGAGCACCCTATGGAGATCGAGGATTGGTCAAAGAGGATCCTACATGGGTGAGTGATTCCCTTGGTGTGTGTCCAATGCCATAATGGGAATCTCTAGGAGATCACATAGAAGTGGGAGCCTTATATTCTTGCGTAGTACCAACATATTTGTGAAAAGACTTTTTATTTTGAATTTTCTTGGAGGAAAATACCTAAGGTGAGGATAATTTAATATCTTATATTTTCCTTGTATTATTATTAAATATTATATACTGTTAATTCAAGACCAGGAACTAATATGGAATGCAATTCTGATTCCTGTTGTGCTCAAAATAAACGTTTGCAATATAGTAAATATATTAAGTATCACACATGAGCAGTTTTCTTGAAAATGTAGAATAAAAATTAAACTAGTGCTCAGATCAAATATAGTAGGTCACCATTGCATTCAAAGAAAAAAAAATTAACTTAGTAAGGGCCTAGAATTGTCCTGTGCGGTTCATCTATGAAAGTTAATTTTTGGACATTTTAAAGGATTAAAAAATTGAGAATTTATTTTCTTTGACATTACGGTGATATAGGGATGCATTTTCAATTATAATAAATATCTGATTAGGGACCCAGGGATATAATTCATAACCCTAGATAAATCCTTAGAATCTATGGAAAGAGAGATACAGAGCTTTGGAGAAACCTCTTGATGGACGGTGATGGAGCTTGTATCGAAGATCGACAAATTCCTCTTTGACGGATCACACCAATAGAAGTCATGTGATGATCATTATTATTCAATGAATGATCCAATCCTGAGGTAGGATATCTTTTTTCACTTACATCATTTTTCCATTATTTGATTTAATTATTAAAAAATATCAACCTAGGAATAGGTTGACCTGCGGTTCGATTGTTCTTGTGGGAGGGTTTTGATTGTGGGGATTGTTTGGGGATGATCATGATTATTATTGTTTCTTTTCTTGTTCATTATTTCCAAATAAATTGAGGTTGAAATGAAAAATGGTAGAGGTTTGTTCCATGGGTTATTGTTTTTTTATTTTCTCCCCTATGTTCTTCATGTTCTTTGCATTCTTTGTAGGATATGAATGGATGATCATTTCCCCTCCATTTCTTGGCGCAACAATCTAAAATTAGAGATCCAATATAGAGAAGACCTGTAAGATGTCTGATCATGATGGAGGTGTATGGATTTATGTATTTCTATAGATACTGTTCTTCAAGCGACATTCATGTGGATGATCAGAATCGGTTTTTGGAGCTAATTGAAGGCTCGAAACCCACTAATTTGGTATTGAAATGGCAAGACAACCCAGAATCTTCAGTTTCAAGGTGAAGAGATCACTAGATCGAACATAAAAGGATTAACCAAGGTGTGTGGAGGAAGAACCATCATTCTGAAAAATCTCGAGGAACACGGCTTATATTTCATAAGATAACTCATGTGCGCCCCGCTAAGCCACAGCTAGGGTTTTTGGAGGTAGTCAAGTTTCTCATGATGTGGGACCCCTATCACATGAAATGTGGGACCTTCCTCAAGACTAGACATATATCTTAGACGATAAAAAGACCCAGGGTTAATTACATGACATGTACTACACCACAGGGCTAGACCCTGGCTGGCTACATGGGCTACCTCATGTACTGATACATGTGTTGGCAGACAAAGGTGGAAGTTGTGTATTGGCACATGACGAGAATACACGAAGCAGACCCCAAATTGTAGGACATGGCATGTGACCCTCTCTATATGCCATGTATACCTTTTCTACAGGATATGTTCTTCTGACATGGGTCGTTGTACACAGGTAGTACCTGGGGTTACGGGACATGGCATGTGACCCTTCTACACATCATGTACTCTTTTATACATGTATTGATCTCATTTTTCACCATACCTGGGACATATTTCGTTAGTTTTAGTGATTTTTCTATTTCCCCTGAAGGTCAGTTGGAATTGTTTCTTATATACAAGAGTATGATCCCTTCAGAAGGAATTTCTTGATAATGTCTACAATCCACTCCGAGAGGTCTAGAATAGGATCCCTTATCCATTCTTATTCCATAGGTAGTGTAACTACCCAATGTTTTTATAAATGGAAATATCCTTCTTATAATTATGTCATATAATCACATGAAATCACAACACAAAGAACTACTAAGTATTATGTGACCTTTAAACCTAATTTTGACACTCCTAAGTTTTTAATTTCGAAAATCTACCAAACACATTTGCATTCAGGATGTTTTTTGGGGTTTGATAAAACAAAATTAGTTTTTGGTGAATAGTAACCAAACTTCATGAATAGAAACCCACCCTTATGAATATTAATATGACCCTTATTAATAGTAAATCAACCAAAATAATAGTAACCTAGCCCTTGAAATAAAATTTAGGAATCTTATAAGTGATAATATGACCATGGTAAACGTATTGGTATTTTTATAAGTCATAAATAATTAATTATAATTAATTAATTTATTTATAAGAAAAACTATTTTCCAAAAACGTGTTCATAAATTAATAATTTTATGTCTTCAGGTTTTAAGATAATTTTATAAGACCTTTTGTAATTTTTGAAAGCATTATAAAATCAGTTATAGTTTTAAATTTTTTATTTTTTATGTAAATTATGATTTTATTTAAAAATTAAATTAATCATATTTAGAAAAATATTCTTGAAAAAATGATTTCAATTTTTGGATTCTACACATCAAAAAACGATTCTGGTGAATTTTTGAGATTTTTCTGAAATACTTGAATTTTTGTGAATAGTAGAATACATTAATTTACCGTATGAATACATTAGAATTTAAATCCACTATTCCTGACATATTAAGTGATGTAAGAAATAAAATATAGAACTCACATGCACTTATTACTATTCTTGGTCATGTAATCATTACAATTTCTTGTCTTATGGAAAAATAAAAAACGATTGATTAAAATATTGAGGAAGCCCCCATCCCCTCCACTATAAAAAACACTCACACTCCTCTCTTCTATTCACTACTCTAAAGCATTGTTTCATACTTATATTCTGCCCAAATATATCCCCATTATCCTCCCCCACGTCCATAATATTTTGGTCCCCTCAAAAGGCAAAATCTTATCCCCTTAAGAGGCTCTCAAGGAGGATTAAATCTAGAGGTAAATTCCACTTTTCTTTTCATTCACTTTCTTTTAAAGTTCCTTTGTTTTCTTTTCTATCTTTACCTCTCCTCATCCAAATGTTATGAAAACTCTAGTACATTATATTTACTGTAATTTTGTTATGATAATGGGTTATTTTTTATCTTCCCTCATTTACCCTTCTTTTATTTTAATAGTAAATACACTATCTGAGATGTGTTAATTTACAACATTCAAGGACGATGGGTTTTCAATTTTCCTTATCATATTCAATTATAGTGTTGAAAAAAAATTCATGGTTGAAATAGAACATAACTTATGTATTATGTCTCTTCTATGGTTCTCTAATCTTTTTTACACATGGTTTTGACTTATAAAAAAAACGTGGTCAATGTGGTCAAAAACCGCTAATTCACCCAAAAGGTTATCAATAAAGTTTTATATAATGTTTCAAATTCACACAAAGTAAACAAAATAAATTTATAACCATGTAACTTTATTGATGTTAAATAATAAAATATAACTCCAATTCTGTACAACCATCCTCATTTTATATGATTCTCCATTCATGAAAATAAGTAAACTGATCGTAAAAACCAAGAAAACAAACTGACTCAAACAATGAAATTGAACCACTTAACCCATCAAAAAGTTCATGAATGAACATAAATATTTTTTAATAAATCTTATAAATATATATTAGGTTATTTATTTTTTAATTTATTAACCTAATTTAATTATCCAGCTCATTAAAATCAAGTGGATATCACCATTGGACTTAAGGTAAGGGATCCTCTCCATTTCAATTTCATTCAAGAATGCCCTCTATGTTATGCCCTTTTCTGTAATACCTAATTATGGAGTATGATTTCCCAACTCCCAAATACTTACCTAATTAGTTATAATTGATGATAAGTCCCTTTTCTCTCTCATTAATCCCTCTTAGGTACACCTAATACCATGCCGATAATCCGAAAAGAATTCTACCTGAACCTCCTTTATTCCATCTGGTTGCCTTACCTTTATTTCTACCAAAATGAAGTTATCTTATATATTTATCATCACATAAATTTTTTTACATGTAAAAAATTCAATTATAAAGTCCCTTTCATCATTCTATTTTAGTTATATGCATGTTTTTAAGTGATTACCTCCTCAATACTTCCTGATAAGAAAAATTGTTTTAAGGGAACTTTCCAAATTCTTACCCAGTTTCAAGTGCATTCTATCTTCTGTTTTAAGACACAATTGTATTTATAAAATAAGTCTTTTTATTATGAAAACATTCTTGGTTCACTTAGTTTTATATAAAAGATTATTCCCTTTTCTATTTAAAATTCTCTTTAGTATTTTCCTTAAAGTCTCACTAAAATGTTTTAATTCTAAAGTTTCTTGTATACATTACATTACAAGTTGTCACTTAATTTTGAAATCACTTATCATGATATATTCCTTTTTACCTTATTAATTTCCATGTATGATTTAATTACTTTGTTTCATGGACACTTTTATGATACACCCATTTATTATTCTTTATGACATGATTGTTATGACCATTTCTTCCCATGTGTACCCATATGTTTATGTAAGATTGATTATATATGATTCTTTATGTGTAAAACATATTCATGAAAATTTGAGATGGGTACGCCCAGATAGAGCGCTAATTCATTGGCTAATGTTGAGTTTCATGAGATGTTATGTAGGATGGTCTTGGCGGTTAGCCTTGGCTTGTGCTACCATGTGCAACGTTCTTGGTAGTTAGCCTTGGCTTGTGCTACCATGTAAAATGGTCTTGGTGGTTTTCAATGAATCATACTAAATTCATGTTTTATGTCACTTCCACATTAATATGACTCCAGGTTTATCTGATTCTATGTTTATATTTTATGATTTCATATCTTCCATGTGTTTTTATATCATTATGACATGCCTTCTAACCCATGTGCTAAAGATTTATTACTATGTTTTTCCGTACTAAGATTTTAGATCATTCATTTTATAATGTTATCACTAGGTTATCCTATGCAGATGTATGAGCACATTGGATGTTAGGAACTCAATTTTATGATTAAATAATGAAATTTTTTATTTAGTTCCATGTTTTCAGTTTTATATGCCTAATATTCAAACACACTAGACTTTACGATCCCTGGATTGTACTCTGTTGTATAATTATGCTTTAAATCATATAATGTTATATGTAAAAGTATAGGGTCACTATAGTTTGTATTGGAGGATGGACTAGTTATATTTAGATATTAGGAATAGGTCACTTTAGTAAAAACCTAAAAAATGAGACTAAGTATAGGAACACATCCCTAAATTTTGGTAAGTATGGATTAAGTGGTTTATAAAAAAAATACAACCCTATTTGGATAAAAACAAGTTGAGGTAGCTCTCACACAGATGTATCTAGTGGTAAACCCGAAAACAGTACTTTGATCTAGACTCGAATGAGAACTAGTGCACAAAAATGGGTCTTATTGCACTCTTGGTTTAACACACTTGTGGGATATGATTTGGTAAATTCATAATCTTAGTATGAACCATTATAAAGGGAATAAAAAATCCCATAAGAATATACATTAGGAGATAGATCATGAATAATATAGAGTAATACCAAGAAACACATAAGTTAATGAGATAATTGTAATTTTTATATTATCCCTTTAATCTCATTGGTTTCCCAATTATGTGATACTCATCCCTAAATTATATTTTTATTCTATCCAATGGCCGGTAATAGGATGAATTAGGTTAACAACCGTTGTGAATAATGATGTGATGATTTCCAAATTGAGATCCCTCATCAGATGGGAGCTCAAGAAGGAAATATCGTGATTATGCCAAACCATCTATCAAAAATCATGATTAAAATTGGTACTTGGTTGAATTCCCAAGAGATTAAAGGACAAGGAAGATTAAATCTCATAAAGTTCCATCTAATAAAGGTAATATGGGAAATAAGATCTAATTTCCATTGTGTAACAACTATGTAAAGAGGCACCAAGGGAAATGTCACAAAGGGACTGGGAGATGTTTTAAGTGTGGAAAGATTGGGCAAAAAGTGGCCAATTTCCATGACAAAAATAAATAAGGTGCTGAATGGAAAAAAAGTTCCATATAAGTAATCTCAAGTATTTCAATGTCATAATTGTGGAGAAGTTGGACATTATCCAACATGGTGCTTTATTATAGGGGCTGAGAAACATGATGAGAATCAACAATATCCATGATCAAGGGAGCATGGAAGGTTCTATTCTAAGGTGGATAATGATGAATAAATTACATGTAAACACTATGTCAAAGTATTATATTTCATAATGTATTAAGATTCATGTCTTATTAGTATATCTTTCATGTTTTCTAAGAACATTGACTTCCCACCTAAAATGATATTAAATCATTAGGTAAAACTTCTATGAGTATTGTATAGAATGTTGAAGTTTGTAAGAATGTTATTATTGAAAATATTATAATTCACCCTTTGGTGGAATATAAGGTAAAATGAAAATTTCTTTTCCGATACCTCGGTACAGTTGAAAATCCATGAGAAAAATTATCCCACACATGATCTGGAGTTGGTAGTTGTGATCTTTGCATTAAAAATCTGGCAGCATTATCTCTATGGGGAGGAAGTGTGAGATATATAATGATCATAAGATTCTCAAATATATATTCACATAGAATGATCTCAATATGAACTTGAGAATATGGTTATATATCATCAAGGATTATAACTTCTTAATCCACTACCATCCTGGTATGGAAAATAAGGTGGCAGGTGCTCTAAGTAGAAAGGATCTGACATCTTTATCAGTGATGATAATTGAAATGGATCTGATCATATTATATTTTTTGAGGATGGGAATGGGAATCATTAAGCGTGTAATATCCTCAATCCTTTATCAAATGTTTTTTCAACCATCCCTCATGGATAAAATAAAGGACACTCAAATAAAAATGTGGAAATTATGAAAAGGTTGGAAGCTATTCGAAAGGGAAAACCCTCTTAGTTCAAGATTGATGAAGAAAGAATTATAATATTTGGGTCATGATTATTTGTACGCAATGATCCAATGATAAAGAAGGAAATTTTTAATTACACCTATAGCTCAACATTCTCTATTTACCAAGGGAGCACAAAGATGTATCGAGATCTTTAAGAGAACTTTCGGTGGGACAATATGAAGAAGGATGTTATTGAATATACATCAAAGTGCCCGGTATGTCAACAAGTGAATGCACAAAGAGGGAAGTATAAGTGGATGATTCAACCACTACCCATACTAATATTTAAGTGGGAGAACATCACCATGGACATTGTCAATGGACTTCTAAGGACATTCAGAGGAAACAATGCTATATGGGTCATTATGGATCATCTTACAAAGATAGCTCAATTTATCATAATTTGAGAGGACTTCTCATTGGATCAACTTGCATGGATATATATATATATATAAAAGAAGTGGTAAGGGTTCATGGAGTAAAACTATCTATTGTATCCAATAGAGATCTTAGATTCACCTTGATGTTTAGGAAAAGCCTCCAACATGCTCTAAGCACAGAATTGAAATTCAGTATGCCTTATCATCCTCAAACTGATGGCCAATCTAACTGAATAATTTAGACATTGTAAGATATGTTGATATCATGTTCTATGGGGTTCAATGGAGTATGGTACCAACATCTTCCACTGGTTGAATTCTCCAACAAAAATAGTTTCCACTCGAGCATTCGAATGGAACCATACGAAGCGCTTTATGGGAAAAGATGCAGAGCACCGGCATGTTGGGATGAAGTTTGTGAGTGTAAGCTTTTGGGACCTGAAATGGTCTAAGAAATTATGGAGAAGTTGAAAACCACTCAGCATCCCAAAGTGGAAAAAATAGTTATGTAGACAATTTTTTATGACACCTTGAGTTCAAAGTTGGAGGCATTGTATTTCTTCGTGTATCTCTATGGAAGAAGGTCGTGAAATTTGGGAAGAAAGGGAAGCTAAGTCCCAGGTACATCAGCCCCTTTGAGATTCTTGATCTTGTTAGGGTTGTGGCCTATCAACTAGCACTTTCACCAACAATGTCTAAAGTACACGATTTCTTCCATTTATCCATCTTAAAAAAGTACATTCCAGATCCATCACATATACTCTCTTTAGAGGTGGTAAAGTTGGAGGATGATCTTTCTTATGAGGAGCATATAGGGAAGATCCTAGGTCGTAGAGACAAATTTCTACGCAAAAAGAAACTCACCTACTCAAAGTATTATGGAGAAACCATAAGTACGAAGAGGAAACATCGGAACTGGAGGAAGCAAAGAAGAAGAAGTACCCACACCTATTTATGGCTTAGAATGTAAAAAGAAATTTTGAGAGAGAAATTTCATAAGGGGGGAATAATCTAATGACCCAATGTTTTATCAATGAAATTTCCCTTGTTATAATTATTTCATATAATCACATGAAATCATAACACAAAGAAATAATAAGTACAATGTGACCATTAAACATAATTTTGACACTCCTTTGTATTCAATTTCAAAAATCTGACATACACGGTTGCATTCAGGATGTTTTTCGGGGTCTTATGAAACAAACTTAATTTTTAATGAATAATAACCTACCCTTATGAATAGTAAACCACACTTATGAATAGTATCATGGCCCTTATGAATAGTAAATTGACCAAAATAATAGTAACCTCACCCTTGAAATAAAATTTAGGCATCTTATAAGTGATAATATGACCATAGTAAATGTATTGGTAGTTTTATAAGTCATAAATAATTAGTTATAATTAATTAATTAATTTAAAAAAAATTATTTTCCCAAAATTTGTTCATAAATTAATAATTTTATTTCTTCTTGTTTTAAGATAATTTTATAAGACCTTATGTAATTTTTTAAATCATTATAAAATCAGTTATAGTTTTAAAATATGTATTTTTCAAGTAAATTGTGATATTAATTAAAAATTAAATTAATCATATATAGAAAAATATTTTAGAAAAATGGATTTCATTTTTAGATTTTGCACATTAAAAAAAGTTTAGGTTTAATTTTTGATATTTTTCTGAAATACTTGAATTTTTTTGAATAGTATAATACATTAATTTACCGTATAAATACATTATAATTTAAATAAATTATTCCTGACATAATAAGTGATGTAAGAACCCAAATATAGAACTCACATGTGATTATTACTATTCATGGTGATGGAATCATTTCTATTTCATGTCTTAGGTAAAAATAATAAACTAATGATTAAATTATTTTGAAAACCCTCCTCTCTCCTCTATAAATACCACCCACACACCCCTCTTCACTGAAATCCTCTCAAAAACGTGGTCCTTACTTAAATTCTGCCAAAATATCTCCCCAATATCCTCCCCCACGTATAGAATCTTTTGTTCTTCTCAAAAGACCAAATCCTCTCCCCTTAAGAGGCTCTCAAGGAGGATTAAATCAAGAGGTAAATTCCTATTTTCTTTTCTTTCATTATCTTTTCATGTTCCTTTGTTTCCCTTTCTATCCTTACCTCTCCTCATCCAAATGTTATAAAAAATCTCATACATTATATGTAATGGAATTTTGTTATGATAATGGGATATTTGTTATCGTCTCTCATTTACCATTCCTTTATTTTAGTAGTAAAGGCACCATCTGAGATGTGTTAATTTACCATATTCAAGGACAATGGGTTTTCAATTTCCGTTACCATCATAAATTCTGGTCATGAAACCATTTTCATGGTTGAACCAGACCAAAAATTATGTATTATTTCTCATATATGTTTTTTGAATCTTTTTGTACTCATGGTATTGAATTATAAAATAAAAGGTGCTCATTGGGGTCAAAAACTGCCAATTAACCCAAAAGGTTATAACTAAAGTTTTATATAATGATTCAACTTAACTCCAAGTAAAAAAATTAAATTTATAAACATGTAACATGGATGTTAAATAATAAAATATAACTCTAATTCTGTATAACCATTCCCATTTTTCATGATTCTCCATTCATGAAAATAAGTAACCTGATCGAAAAAACCAAGAAAACAAACGAACCTGAACAATTAAATTGAAGCACTTAACCCATAAAAAAGGTCATGAATGAACATAAACAGGTTATAAAAAATATTTTACATATCTAATAGGTTATTTAATTATAAATTAATGAACCTAAGTTTATTTTTCATCTCATTAATATCAAGTGAAGAACACCATCAGACTTAAGGTAAGGGATCCTCTCCATTTCACTTTTATTCTTGAATGTATTCTATGTTATGACAGTTTATGTGTAATCTCTAATGATTTGGTATTATTTATCACCTCCCACATACGTCCCTCATGATTTATATGTGATTATAAACCCCTTTTATCTCCCATTAATCCCTCTTTGGTACACATGATACCATGCCAATAATCCTTAAGGAATTCTACCTGAACCTCCTTTATTCCTTCTGGTTGACTTATCTTTTTTTATAGCAAAATGAAGTTATCTTATCTATTTATTTGATTCTCATAGATTCTATTTAAATTTACAAAATTAATTTATCAAGTCCCTTTCATCATTTTATTTTGGGAAAATATATGATTTTAAGTGATCCCCTCCTCAATACTTCCCGGTAAGCAAACCTGTTTTAAGGGAACTTCCTGAATTCTTACCCAATTTCAAGTTGACACTATATTATATTTTAATCCACCATTATATTTATAAAATAAGTATTTTTATTATTAAAGCATTCTGGGTTAAATTCTAATTTTATAGAAAATATTATTCTATTTTCTATTTTAAATGCTCTATAGTATTTTCCATAAAACCTCACTAAAATGTTTTAATTCTAAATTTTCTTATATACATTATTTTAAAAGTTTTTACTTATGATTGACATAACTTATAAGGATATATTAATTTTTAACTTATGAATTTCCATGTATTATTTAATTCCTTTATTTCATGGAAAATTATATGATATGTCCATTTATTAAGCTTTATGACATTATTATGATACCCATTTCTTTCCATGGGTTCCTTTATGTTTATGCAAGATTGATTATGAATGGTTATTTTTATGGAACATATATTCATGAAAAATTGAGATGGGTTCACCCAAATAGTTCTCCAATACATTGGGTAAAGTTGAGTCTCATGAGATGTTATGTGTGACGGTCTTGGCGGTTAGCCTTGGCTTGTGCGACCATGTGTGACGGTCTTGGCAGTTAGCCTTGACTTGTTCTACCATGTGAAACGGTCTTGGTGGTTAGACTTGACTCATACTAAATTCATGTTTTATGTTTATTCCACACAACTATGACTCCATGTTTATATGATTATAGGTTTATGTGTTATGATTTCACATGTTCCATGCCTTTTTATATCATTATTTCATGCCTTCTAACCCATGTGATAAAGCATTATTACTATCTTTTTTTCCCTTACTGGTTTTTTAGATCATCTCATTTCTCATGTTATCCCAAGGTTATTCTATGTAGATTTATGATCACATTGTATGTTAGTATCAAAATTTTAAGAATAAATAAAGAAATGTTTATTTAGTTCCATGTTTTCAATTTTATGTGTCTAATCTTCAAAGACAATAGAATTTACAATCGTTGGCTTGTACTCTAATATATAATTATGCTTAAAATCATGTAATTTTATATGTAAATGGATAGGGTCATTATAGGTAGATTTTGGTATCAATGCGAACAATCCTATCGGATGTATGTCCTCTACTTAGAAGGAGAATCTGGATGACTTGTGGTATGCACCATGGCCCTAGCAGTGATCCTTGTATTTATATCATGATATTCCCCAATCATGGAGTGACTTATCCTAGAATTATTTTATTGTATTATATCTTCAGATCTATTAGTGTATCTCTTTCAGGTCGGTTCTTGATGAATAAATCTTCTCAGATGTACATCATCATTGCTATCAAACTAATGAGTGAGTTATCCAAAATGTGTACTTAGTGAAATCTTCGGACTGAATCCTTAGCGTGGGTATCTGGTCATTGTGACATTCCTCTATACTACATGTCTAGATTTTAAGTATATCTATATATGTTTTTGTTATATATATTGTTGACATATACTATGTATATATGACTATACCTTTACTTTGTGTAGTGAATTGGAGTTTTTGGGACGTCCTACTAAGTATTGTTATACACACCCATGCACGAGATTTTCTCACACATGTCATTTCTTGTGTAGATGAGCAAATTTTTTATGGAGTCTGGAGAAGACCAAGACCAGACAGTGATTTGTGAGTTCCATTCAAGCCTAGGTGTTCCTATGGATTCATGCAGTAGTCCCTGTCCAATACCTATCTTTTTTATAGGTGGAAATTGTAGTTTGTAGACTCTTTCTTTTGGTGGGATTGTATTCTGGAATAGTTTATATAACAACTCATTAAATTTCATTGAACTCTATTGGTTGGGTTTTGTAGTACGCATACATTTTGTTCCTTACTGGTTTTTTTACATTTCAGCATCGGTGGGATTGAAGATTTGTGCAAGTGTATAGGTACATAGGAAATGTCTCCCATGTTATTAATATTCCTACTCAATACTAGTCACCAACCCCTAGCCTATTGGAGGCGGGCTTCAGGATTCATGGCATAGGCCCCACCAGGACGGGTCATGACATTATACAAGGTATGAAATGAATCTTTCTAATGTTTCTTAAAAAGTTCATTTTCAACTCCTTATATATAAAAAGTCAAAATGAATGTTTTTTTAACATATACAAAATTAAAAAATTCTCCCACAATGATAACCATTTTACATTATTTACCTTCTTCTATAAGCTTTCCAAAAATATTCATAGAAATTTTTTTAGAAAATATTATTTTAATATTTTTCTTCCATTTTAAAAAATACTTGATTTTACAAAAAAAACTATATTTTTTATAAATTCAAAGTTATCTTTCATTTATTTTGTGTTCATTTACTTTGTATTGAAACATTTACTTTATTAAGATCATTTATCATTAGAAATTACATTTCTTTTGTATTCATATTCCTTATTGTAAGGAAATGATTATTTCCTAAACTGTATACCATTTCTACATATGGTGTTTTAATTTCAATTTTATTTTATTAAATATGGAATTATAGATAATCTATTTTCGTTAATAAACATGAACATTTATTGATAAGGAATATAGTTTATAAATTTAATTGATCATACAAAATATGAGGGATGCTTTGTACAAGAAGTCCCAAGTGGGCCCCAATTTTATATATCACCTCAATGCATCGACAAGTCTCATGAGAAAATTATTTTAGACAAATTAAATGGGATTTTTGTAATGACCCAATGTTTTATCAATGGAAATTACCTTATTATAATTATTTCATATAATCACATGAAATCACATCACAAAGAACTATTGAGTACTATGTGACAATTAAACATAATTTTGACACTCATATGTTTTGAATTTCAAAAATATTACATACAAAGTTGTGTTCAAGATGATTTTTGGGGTCTGATAAAATGAACATAATTTTTTGTGAATAGTAACCTACCCTTATGAATAGTAACCCACCCTTATGAATAGTAATATGACCCTTATGAATATTAAATCAACAAAAATAATAGTAAACTCGCCCTTTAAATAGAATTTAGCATCCTATAAGTGATAATATGACCATAGAAAAAGTATTGGTATTTTTATAAATCATAAATAATTAATTATAATTAATTAATGAATTTAGAATGAAATTAATTTTTGCAAAAGTTTTTCATAAATTATTAATTTTATGTCTTTTGGTTTTAAGATAATTTTATAAGACCTTATGTAATTTTTGAAAACATTATAAAACTAGTTATTATTTTAAAATCTATATTTTTCAAATAAATTATTATTTTAATTAAAAATTAAATTAATTATATTTAGAAAATTATTTTTGAAAAATATAGTTCATTTTTGGATTCTACACATTGAAAAATATTTTGGGTAAATTTTTGAGATTTTTCTAAAATACTTGAATTTTTGATGAATAGTAGAATACTTTAATTTACCGTATAAATACATTATAAGTTAATTCCACTATTCCTGACAACATAAGTGATGTAACCACCCAAATCTCAAACTCACATGCACTTATTACTATTCATGTCCATGAAATCACTACTATTTCATGTCTTATTGAAAAATAATAAACAAATTATTAAAATAATTAGAAAACCCTCCTCGCCTCCACTATAAAAACCACCCACACTCCCCTATTCTCTTCACTCATCTCAAGACTTGTGAATTAATTAAATTCTGGCCAAATCTCTCCCCAATATACTCCCCCACTAACATAATCATTTGGTCTCCTCCAAAGACCAAATCCTCTCCCCTTAAGAGGCTCTCAAGGAGGATTAAATCAAGAGGTAAATTCCTCTTTTATTTTCTTTCACTTTCTTTTCAAGTTCATTTGTTTTCTTTTCTATCCTTACCTCTCCTCATCCAAATGTTATGAAAAATTTATACCTTATATGTAATGTAATTTTTTTATGATAATGGGATATTTTTTATCATCTCTCTTTTCCCCTTATTTTATTTTAGTAGTAAAGACACCATTCAAGATGTGTTAATTTACCACATTCAAGGACGATGGGTTTTCAATTCTGTGAGAATCTTAAATTATGGTCATGAAACCATTTTCATGGTTTAACCAGAAAATAAATTATTTATTACTCCTCATATATGTTTCTAGAATCTTTTTGTACACCTGGTTTTGACTTATATAACAAAACGTGTTCATTGTGGTCAAAAACCGCCAATTAACCCAAAAGGTTATCACTAAAGTTTTATATAATGATTCAACTTCACTCCAAGTATCAAAATTATATTTATGACCATTTAAATTTCTAGATTTTAAATTATAAAATATAACTCCAATTATGTAAAACCATCCCCATTTTACATGATACTCCGTTCATGAAAATAAGTAAACCGGTCGTAAAAACTACAAAAACAAACGGACCCGACCAATGAAATTGAACCACTTAACCCATAAAAAAGGTCATGAATGAACTCAAAAAGGTTATAATAAATCTTTTTCATATATAATAGTTTCTGGAATTATTAATTAATTAACCTAATTTGATTATTCATATCATTAATATCAAGTGGATAACACCATCCGACTTAAGGTAAGGGATACTCTCTATTTCACTTTTATTCAAGAATGTCCTCTAGGTTATGCCAGTTTATGTGTAATACCTAATGATGGGGTATGATTTCCCAACTCCAAACTACTTACCTAATGATTTATAAGTTATTATAAACCAATTTTCTCTCTAATTAATCTCTCTTTGGTACACCTGATTCCATGTCGATAATTCGTAAGCAATTCTACTTGAACCTCCTTTATTCCTTTGGGTTGCCTTATCTTTATTTCTACCAAAATGAAGTTATCTTATCTACTTATGTGCATATTAAAAAATCTTTTCACTTGTAAAAAATTTATTTATAAAGACTATTTCATCATTCTCTTTCATGGATATACATTTTTTTAAGTGGTTCCATCCTCAATACATTTTGATAAGAAAACCTATTTTAAGGGTACTTCCAAAATTCATACCTGATTTCAAGTTCACCCTATATTATATTTATATCCACCATTATATTTATAAAATCATTATTTTTATTATTAAAAATTCTTGGTTCACTTATGGTTTTATATAAAACTTTATTCCCTTTCCTATTTTAAATTCTCTTTAGTATTTTCTTTAAAATCGCACTAAAATGTTTTAATTTTAAAGTTTCTTATATACATTCTTTTACAAGTTTTCACTTATTTTTGACATAACTTATCATTATATATTCATTTTTACCTTATTAATGTACATTTATTATTTAATTTATTTCTTTCGTGGAAACATGTATGATACACCCATTTATTATGCTTTGTGATATGATTGTGATACCCATTTCTTTCCATAGGTACACCTATGTTTATGTAAGATTGATTATGTATGATTATTTGTGTGGAAAAAATATTCATGAAAAGTTTATATTGGCACACTTAGATATCAATCCAATGAATTTGGTAAAGTTTTGTCTCATGAGACGTTATGTCGGACGGTCTTAGCAGTTAGCCTTGGCTTGTGCTACCAAGTACGATGGTCTTGTAAGTTAGCCTTGACTTGTACTGCCGTCTGAAATGGTCTTGGAGGTTAGCCTTGAATCCTATTAAATTCATGTTTTATGTTTCTTCAAAATTACTATTACTCCATTTTTATATTATTCTATGTTTATATTTTATGGTATCACATGTTCCATGCATTTTTATATAATTATGTCGTGCCTCCTAACCCTTTTGCTAAAGATTTATTACTTTGTTTTTTTCCTTTATGAGTTTTTAGCTCATCCATTTTCTCATGTTATCTCTAGGTTATCCTATGAATATGTATGAGCACATTGTAATTTAGAAGTTCAATTTTAATATTAAATAAGGAAATATTTTATTTAGTTCCATGTTTTCAGTTTTATGTGCCTTGTATTCAAGGACACTAGACTTTATGATCCTTGGCTTGTACTCTAATGTATAATTATGATTAAAATCATATAATGTTATAAGTAAAAGGATATGGTTTCTATTTTTTTACCCGTAGTTTTAAATTATCCTCTAAAAGGTATTGATAGTAGAGGTATCATGAAACCAGAGATAATAACGTCCAATATCAAGAATTTTAATAATTGAGAATTCATTTGTTATTATTATTCATGTGATTTTCACGTGTATATTATCAATGGATGTATTTTATTCTCAAGTTATTGATTAAATGGAATGTGTTTTCATTTATTTGCCTTGCCTTATATATTATTTCTTATTTACTCGTGATAGCTTCCATTGTACATAACCCCTGCTGAGTGTTTCAGCTCACCTTTGTTTTTTATCTTTCCCCTTGATATAAAGCTAAAATCAATAAATGAGTTTCAAGGATGTAGTTTAATATCATTTATTATGTTCTAATTTTTATTACCATTATAATAAGTGAAATTATATATATATATAGCTATTCAAGACTACTAAAATGATCAATCCAAGGATATGTGATCCCTTAGATCTTATTCAAATTTAATGAAATAAGTATTGATTCCAAGATTCTAGATTTGGGGATATTATAGTTAGTTTCATAGAAAGTGTAGTAGAAACCTAGAAAACTATATTTTAAATATACATATCTAGCATGAGAATTATAAAAATACTTTATTGTAAATGAAAAATTTTACCATTAGAAGTATTTTTATTTTGTGGCTATATATTCAAGATGTTTATGAGCTAACACAATGTGTTCCATTATTTAGTAATAGCACCTAATGGAAGATAGAGAATCAATGCATGTGCTCGATGTAGGATTTAGTGGGACTACTAATCTAGAGTTGGATAAGAAATTGATTAAGTTTCTTAAAAATAAATTTGTGGATTTGGGATGTAATTAAAGGGAAAATTTTGTATGGTAGTATATTATCTCATGGGAAATTTTTATAACTGGTTCTCACTTATAAATAACACTAGGGAGGAAAATGAAATAGAACATATGGAATTGAGATCTTTTAAAGAAACATTCTTCAACAAATATTTCCCTCATTAGACACAAACTAAAATGAAGAGAAAATTAATTAGCTTAAAGAAAAAGAAGAAGATAGTGTTCTAGAGTATGCGAATTCCTTTAAAATATTATCAAGTTACTCTAATGATTACATACATAAATAGAAAATCATGATTGTTCATTTCATTGTAGTTCATAAGCCAAGTTTCTGAAGGGCATTGTCTTCTTAAAATTTTTCATTACATGATGAAATAGTATTGTGTTTCATAAAAACTGAGATGGAATTCCTTTAGATCAAATATGTTAAATTCATATCAAAAAAATAAGTGGCCTACTAAACACCAAGGAAAAGGTAACATGTCAAAGAAGAAGAAGAAAATTAATAATTTTCCATCATGTGAAAAATATGAAAATAATCATCTAAGGAAATGCTTTAAGGGCGTGGGAGTTTGTTATGAGTGTGAATAAAATGGTCATTGGGATAATAAGTACATGTGGAAGAAAGAAAAAAAAATATTATCTGATGCTTAAACTATAAATAAATGGTTTATTATTCAAACCAATGAACCACTCATAAAGGGAACCTAAAACGGAAGAGGTTATGGGAAGAAGGTCAAGCTCTTTCAATCACTACTACTGAAGTTCAAGTTACTAACAATATAGAGGTAGATACTTTAATCATAGCTTCAATTTTAGAAAAAAAAAATTTGAGTCTATATCCTCACACACTTTTATATCTTCCATGATTTTTGATAAAATTGGATATTTCCCAAGAACCTTAAGGATAGGGATGTCAGTCAAAAACCCTAGTAGAAATATCATTACAACAAGGATGTGTCAAGAAGTTCCCATTACAACACATAAACAGGATCTATTTTTTTACTTTATTATCATACCTATGGTTGAATTTATTTAATTCATGTGGTGAACTAAATTTCAAAATATGATTCAAATCTTTATTACAAATATAAGGAAGTTATGATTCAATATAAAGATGTGGAATTCCTTATCTTTATAGTGAATACTTCATCACCTTATTCATGTTTAGACTGACCCCCAAAAGCTATTCTAAATTAGATTCTTGTGGGAGAATAAAAAACACAATCTATAAATGAAAAGGTTATTCTCTAAATTGAGGATGTACAAATTGTACAGAAATAAATTGATGCATTTCCAAAAGAATCACCTACACATACACCAAAACATGAAGTGGAGTTTTATTTTGACTAAATCTTTTATGAGATACTTATATATAAGACTCCCTACAGATTGGCCACTATGGAATTATCCGAGTTGAAGAGAAAAAATACAATTATTGTGTGATAAGGGATTTATAGGCCTTAGTGTTTTGCATTGGTGATCCCCTGTTATTTTTTATCAAAAATAAATATGGATCAATGAGGCTATGTATTGATTATATGTAACACCCCAAACTTCCACGTACGCTTCTCTTTGAATAATACAGTAGCGTGTCCTATATGCAACTTCGAGTTCTAACAAACACCATAACCAAACAAACTAGCCGTTATGAATAGTAATACCTAATTTTTGAAATTATATAAATTTTATATTTTGAAATGGACTTCATTTTTAGATTCAGAGTATCGAATTTAGCCTAAGGTGAAAGTTTGGTACTTTTCGGATAACTTTTATATTTTAGTGAAAATTATGAAATTTTAATTAAAAACAACCTTTTTAATAAAAATAATTAATATTGATATATAATTAATTTGAGTTGTTTTAAGGTATAATTAGAATATAATTTTACCATTTTATCCAATGGTGGTCATTAGAATTAATTTCACTCTGAAATTGGACATAAACGATTGTGAATCTTTTGATTGATATTGTTTCTAAAAAACACACTATTTGATTTGACAATGGGAATTAATTATAAAATAAATTCATGAAACTTATATGTTGGGAATTTTTTAAAATAGACATCATTTTTGAATTCAGAATATCAATTATAGCTTAGGGTGAATTTTTGGTGTTGTTCTGAAAAACTTCAAATTTTGATGAATAGTGAAACCACTAAGTGGTAGTTAAGCAAACTGATTTTTCATTTAAATGAAACTTTACCACCTCTGTGAATTGAATTTCAAAAATCCGACATACATGTTTTTCATTAGTAAGTAAAATGTGGTTCAATGAGATGAAAATAATTTGTGGTGAATACTAACATTTTTTTAATCGTGATTAGAGGTAATTAATGTAATTTAAGGTAAAAATAATGTTATAATAATATAAAAATCACCTTGACACATTTCCTACCCTTATTGGATGTTTCATGGCCAACCAAGACAATCCATGGGTCAACTTGGGGTCCCAATGGAGCCACATGGGTGAGAAAATGACATTATTAACTTTTTATTTAAAGATAAAATAAAAATGTCACACACTTGAATTGTTTTACTAAAACAATTTTTAAAAGGGGTAATAAAACTCATATTTTTTACTATAAATATTCATTAGAAAGATAAAACGATTTCCTACATCATGGTAATTTTTTCATAATTTTTATACATTAAATAAATTAATTTATTTATGACACCATGATGATGCAGCGATTACCTCATTAATGAATGATTTAAATAAAATAAGAAGATAATGTAAACTCTAAGTCTTAAGCTTGTCCCAAACCTATTGTATGAGTATATTTCGAACCCCTATCACCTTAACCTCTAAATTTATCATTGTTGGACCTTTAAAATCCGAAAATAATTTTATAATAATATAACTTTTCATTACATTCCCAGAGTGCCCCTCCTCTCCTCTTATAAAAGGCCCCCATCTATACCACCTTTCCACCACCTCTCAACCCTTTTTCTTAGACAAAACCTGCCCTATTTCTCTCTCAACATCCCTCTATTACTCTTAGAAGCCTAATTTTGGGTATAATCCTTTCCAAGGAAGCCTTTGGGCTCAAATCAAAAAGAGTTACTTTTTTTAAGGTAATGTCTTATTTTATGTTATTTTGTTTTATTTTGCTTCTCCAACCCCTTAAACTCATTTTATTTCATTATTTTGTAACAACACCATTATCTTCAATATACTAGGATGTTTTTATAAAAATTATTATAGCTACACCCACACACACCTACATCTAATGGTTAAAGAACATACTGTTTCCGTGGATGGCGAATTTCTGCCTCACGAAACGATGATTGTTCAAAATCCTTCTAACACCTTTCATGGTGGACATTGTGATAACTATATTTATATATTATATATATATTATGTTTATGTTTTCCATATGATTATGTATTTTTCATTTATGGCATACCTTTATGGTTTCCATTATGGATAAACGCGATATCTTCATTTAAGGAAGTGCGGACTACCGCCCCCTCAAAGTGATTTGATTCATTAATGCCATATAAGGGATGTGTAAAGGATGAAGTAAATGATATTATATATGATATTATACTGGAATTATAATATACCTTTATATCATTATGATTTCATTACATTAAATATGAAATAGAAATGAAAGTAGCGTTCATGCGTACGTACGGCTTACTGTCTCCATGAACGGTGCATTTCATTTATTACCTCTAAATGATATGTAATATTTTAAATGAATATATATACTGGATATATATTATATATATGATATCTACATCATGAAAATAATTCTGGATATAATGGATATTTTACCACATGAGCAACTTGTAATTATAAGAAGTTTATTTTTGACTCAAGTACGAAAGATCGACAAAGCGACCGTTATTAACGTAAATAATTACATAATGTTCATAACATGGTAATAAGTGATATAAAATGAATAATGAACTTAAAAAATGTTCTTAAGAAAGTAGAAATTAACTCTAGTTCATTATTCAAGAGGTTAAAGAACGATCGAGTCCAGTCGGATACGAGGTAAGGGAACTTCTTAACCCAATTTCTGTTCTTTGGTTTGATCCTCAATTTCTTGTTTATGTCATTCTTCGATTATGTGAGAAATGAATTTTTATGTATTTATACTTTATTTATGTGTGATTATATTGAATACACATAATAGATATATTTTATTTACAAAATTATATTTGTAAGGGACTTCGTCTCTATCTCCATTCATTGAGGCATATTTTGTTTTATACACAACTTCCTTTTATACGGTGTATAAACCCCTTTGACTTTTACGTATATTCAAAAGGAATCTTTTTTATACAAAGAGTTTTACTAAACGACAAAAGGGAATGTTTTTTTAGTCGTACGTATGTGGCGACAACGACTTCTCTGTCGTCGTGACCATTATTTGAGTTTCGACTTCCTCTACAAGTCATAAATTCTTTTTCTAAAATGAAAAATAAATACCATGTTTTACTTTCCATTTATTTTGGTATTTAAAATGGTTTTGAAAATGTTTTGATTATATCAATGTGATACTATTGATATCTTGTGATCGAAATTTGGAAATGTTATGTTTCTTTTATGCATGTTTTATGTGATATGATTATGTTATGGATTATGATATGTTTAAACCTTTTCATATAAGGAATGCATTGGACTTATTATGTGACGGGTGGAGCCTGCTATAGCTCCTCGATGCATCGGTAGGTCTCATGGGACAAATTAGTGTCTTGGCACAAGGCCATGAAAATTATTATTTGTAGTATTGGAACAAGGCCTTGGCTATGTGGTTAAGATAGTCTGGCATTATGAATTCCAACATTATGAAAGTGGTTATTGATATTGCATGTGGTTATTCAACTAGTAGAATATCCATGTGAGTAATTAAATGGCATTATTTCATTTTATATTTCCATATTATGTTGAAGTTCAAGTTTAAAAGGCTTTTGTTTCAGTTATACATTGACTTAAATGTTTATGTTTAGTTATGAATGTTTCTGCTATATTGTTATCCTTACTGAGCATCTGAGCTCACCCCTTTCAATGTTTTAATTTTTCCAGGATGTGAAGAAGAATTTTATGAATGACCTGTAGGGATATTATGGGGGGATATGAAAACAATATGTTGTTGTAGTTTTTTTTACCTTATGATGTAATGTAAGACTTATGAATGTATCTAGTGTTTCCAAGGCTACTAAACTAATCGGAATTTCGAGACTTGATCATTTTTTGATCATGCCAATGTTACATAATAAACACACCCGCTCTGGGTAATTGGGGTCGGGGTGCTACAGTTGGTATCAAAGGCAGTTTAGTACTATCCTTAGAAGCTAGATTTAGATAAACTTTGATTAGAGCACATAGCCCTAAGATATACTTTGAGGATTAGTATAGAAGAACTTCCTAGAATTTTGGTACTGTAGAGATTTTGTGAGTTTCTGAGAAATAAGTCCCTGTCTAGATACAACCAGGTAGAGGCAGCTCTGGCACAGATGTACCTAGGGGTAAAACCCGAAAACACTACTTTGATCTAGACTCGAACGGTAACTAGTGCACGACAACGGGCCTTGCTGAACACTTGGTTACGACACTCCTAGGGGATATGCTTAGGATAATTCTCATTTTCATGACAAACCATTATGAAGAGTTTATGATTATATACTTCCTAAAAGAAAACATTTTTATGATTATGGATTATATCCATAAATTGTTTAATTTATGTTAAGTGTTTTGCAAGTTTGTTATTATGTATTTCAATTCATAAACTAATCTAGTTTATGCCATTGTATAGAAATGGCGTCTAGTGGAAGGAATGAAAACTGTATCAATGCACTCACTCCATGTAGGGATTTCCCTCCTGCTCAAGATAATTATAGTGGGGCAGGTGATACAACTAGTGTTGATCAGCTTATCACCATACTGGGATAACTCACTCAGGTTATGAATAATAACCTTACTCATATGGAGCACCCTGATCCGTAGTGTGGAGGATCAATGTTAGACCGCTTCATAAGGAAACAACCACCAACATTAAATGGGATTACCAATCCCTTATTATCTGAGCAATGGATAAATTCCGTAGAGAAAATATTCCATGCCTTGGGGAGTAGTGAAAGGGAAAAGGTTATCATGGCAGTTTACCGCCTCACTGGAGATGTTGATCAATGGTTGTCATTGATTCAAAACACAAAAAAAGATGATTAAGTATCAAATATAGAATAGAGGGAGTTCAAAGAGTTGTTCTTAGAAAAATATTTTCCTCGAGACCATCGAGAAGATATGGAAATGCAATTTCTAAGTCTGAGGTAGAAGGAGGATGAGAATGTCACAAAGTATGAGGCTAACTTTACAAGGTTAGCGAAGTATGTTGCAGATTATATACGTAACCCAAGGAGTAAGATTGATCGTTTCTTTGATGGGTTAAAACCATTTCTTCTTTGAGCATTAGTCTCACAATCCTTCTCGTCATATGAAGATATTGTCTCATGTGCTATTAAGACGGAAAAGGAATTCTCTAAATCTTATGACAATAAAGTAAAGTAAGAGAATAAGAGAACATTAGAACAAGAGATAGATAAAGGGAAAAGGGGAAAGAAGGATTTTCCATTATGCAATAATTGTGGTAATAATTACCCTGGTACTTGCCTAAAAGGAATGGGAGTTTGTTATAAATGTTGAGAGAATGGTCATCAGGCTTGTGATTGCAAGGGAAAGAAAGAGGCTATCAATGTTGAATGCTACAATTGAAGGAAAATGGGGAATTATGCAAATGAATGTCCTAAGCATCAGGGAAACTCTCAAAAAAGGTCAAGGGATCAAGGCCAATCTTATGTTGTTACTACAGTTGAAGCGGAATAATTAAGGTATTGGTGCTTTTGGACTCAAGGATTATATTCTGGTTATAAGAATAATGCGATATATATAAGGATTATATTGCAGTACTTGTTTTTTTCATTATGGTTTTAATATGATGAAGGTAATCATATTTTTATTATGTGACAATAAGAGAAACTCTACTTTGTTTGTGGAATCTGTTGTTACAATTGATTTTGGAATTTAGAGACCTTTTTGAGAAAGTCTGGATAGAGGTATTTTGGATAACAATAAAGGTTGGAATGGGTTAAGTTGAACTTTGGATAGTATTGTTTATGGTTAAAACATTTCTAAAGATTATTTTTAGGAATATTATAATACTATAGTTTTAGGGAAAAGGAAAATCTGTAGGTTGGGGGATAGCCCGTCGCATCGGACAAAGTTGCAGGAATCGGACCCACAACCATAGTGCGACTGGCCTTTATTACCTACCACTAGCCTATAGGATATCCCTGGTTATTACAAAATAGTTTTCCTAATCTAAATGGTATGTGTTAATATATGTAACCTTGTAAAATTAGGATAAATAGAGTATTTTTGAGTTGTATTATGTTTGTGGTAAAAATTTATTAATGGATAAAACACTAATTATAATGTAATTATACCTCCTTATGATTTTAGCCAATCTCATAAATAAATTTCTCAACATTAAGAAAAGGAACTTTGAACAAAAACTTTGTCCTATATAGTACCTTAGATAATCACAAATTTATTGCTTTGTGATTGTCGGCTTCTTCATAAGAATGTCCTCTACCACTCTCCATCAGATATTGATGGATAGATTTTTTTCCATATCCATGTTTTCCTACATGGAACCCTAGTACGTGTTATTTTCGGTAACCTTCATACTGACCACTCTTTATTTTAAATAGAGGCCTCATTAATCCATTTTTTCGATGTGGGATTTCAACCATGATATGTTGAAATGTCAACACCAAGTTTCCAATGCTGAGCATAAATTGCGAGGATGAAATTTATTGAAGTAGGGTAGAATGTAACACCCCAAACTTTCACGGTACGCTTCTCTTTGAATAATACAGTAGCGTGTGTTATACGAAACTTTGAGTTCTAACACACATCATAACCAAACAAACTAGACGTTATGAATAGTAATACATACTTTTTGAAATTATATAAATTTTATATTTCGAAATGGACTTCATTTTTATATTCGGAGTATCGAATTTAGCCTAATGTAAAAGTTTGGTACTTTTCGGATAACTTTTATATTTTAGTGAAAATTACTAAATTTTAATTAAAAAAATTTAATCAAAATAATTAATAGTGATATATTATTAATTTGAGTTGTTTTAAGGTATAATTAGAATATAATTTTACCATTTTATCCAATGGTGGTCATTAGAATTAATTTCACTCTGAAATTAGACATAAATGATTGTTAATCTTTTGATTGATATTGTTTCTAAAAAACACTCAATTTGATTTGAAAACAGGAAATAATTATAAAATTAATTAATGAAACTTATATGTTGGTAATTTTTCAAAATATACATCATTTTTGAATTCAGAATATCAATTATAGCTTAGGGTGAATTTTTGGTGTTGTTCTGAAAAACTTCTATTTTTGATTAATAGTGAAACCACTAAGTGGTAGTTAAGCAAACTGATTTTTCGTTTAAATGAAACTTTACCACTTCTGTGAATTTAATTTCAAAAATCCAAAATACATTGTTTTCATTAGTAAGTAAAATTTGGTTCAATGAGATTAAAATAATTTTTGGTGCATAGTAACTTTTTTTTAATCGCGATTAGAGGTAATTAGTGTAATTTATGGTAAAAATAATGTTATAATAATATACAAATCACCTTGACACATGTCCTACCCTTATTAGATGTATCATGTCAGACCAAGACAATCCATGGGTAAACTTGGGGACCCCATGGAGCCACTTGGGTGAGAAAATGACATTATTAACTTTTTATTTAAAGATAAAATAAAAATGTCACATGCTTGAATTGTTTTACTAAAATAATTTTTTCAAGGGGTTATACAACTCATATTTTTTACTATAAATATTCATTAGAAAGATAAAAAGATTTCATAGATCATGGTAATTTTTTTATAATTTTTAGACATTAAATAAATTAATTTATTTATGACACTATAATGATGCAACGATTACCTCATTAATGAATGATTTAAATAAAATAAAAATATAATGTAAAATATAAGTCTTACACTTGTCCCAAACCTATTGGATGAGTATATTTCGAACCCTCATCACCTTACCCTAGAAATGTATCATTGTGGGACCTTTAAAATCCGAAAATAATTTTATAATAATATAACTTTTCATTACTTTCCAAGAGTGCCCCTCCTCTCCTCTTATAAAAGGCCCCCACCTCTACCACCTTTCCCACACCTCTCAAGCCTTTGGCTCAGCCAAAACCTACCCAATGCCTCTCTACACATCCCTATATTACTCCTAGAAGCCTCACTTTGGGAATAATCCTTTCCAAGGAAGCCTTTGAGCTCAAATCAAAAAGAGTTACTCTTTTTAAGGTAATGTCTCCTTTTATGTTATTTTGTTTTATTTTGCTTCTCCAACCCCTTAAACTGTTTTTATTTATTACTTTTGTAACAAAAATATTATCTTCAATAAACTAAGATTTTTTTATAATAAGGATTCGAGCTACAATCATACACACCTACATCTAATGGTTAAAGAACATACTGTTTCCGTGGAAGGCGAATTTCTACCTCATGAAACGATGATTGTTCAAAATCCTTCCAACACCTTTCATGGTGGACATTGTGATGTCACTATATTTATATATGATATATATATTATGTTTCTGTTTTCCATATGATTCTGTATTTTTCATTTATGGCATACCTTTATGGTTTCCATTATGGGTAAACGCGATATCTTCATTTAAGGAAGTGCGGACTACCGCCCCCTCAAAGTGATTTGATTCATTAATGCCATATGTTGGATGTGTAAAGGATGAAGTAAATGATATTATATATGATATTATACTGGAATTATAATATACCTTTATATCATTATGATTTCATTCCATTAAATACAAAATAGAAATTAAAGTAGCGTTCATGCGTACGTACGGCTTACCGTCTCCATGAACGGTGCATTTCATTTCTTACCTCTAAATGATATATAATATTATAAGTGCATATATATACTGGATATATATTATATATATTATAATGACATCATGAAAATAATTATGGATATAATGGATATTTTACCACATGAGCAACTTGTAATTATTAGATGTTTATTTTTGACTCAAGTACGAAAGATCGACAAAGCGACTGTTATTAACGTAAATAATTACATAATGTTCATAACAAGGTAATAAGTGATATAAAATGATTAATGAACTTGAAAAAGATTCTTAAGAAAGTAGTAATTAACTCTAGTTCATTATTCAGGAGGTTAAATAATGATCGAGTCCAGTCGGATACGAGGTAAGGGAACTTCTTAACCCAATTTCTGTTCTTTGGGTTGATCCTCACTTTCTTGTTTATGTCATTATTTGATTATGTGAGAAATGAATTTTTATGTATTTATACTTGATTTATGTGTGTTTATATTGAATACACATAATATATCTATTTTATTTACAAAATGATATTTGTAAGGGACTTCGTCTCAATCTTAATTCATTAAGGCATATTTTGTTTTATACACAACTTCCTTTTATACGGTGTATAAACCCCTTTTATTTTTACGTTTATTCAAAAGGAATCTTTTTTATACAAATCGTTTTACTAAACGACAAAATGGAATGTTTTTTTTAGTCTTATGTATGCGGCAACAACGACTTATTCACCGCCGTGACCATTATTTGAGTTTCAGCTTCCTCTACAAGCCATAACTTCTTTTTCTAAAATGAAAAATAAATACCATGTTTTAATTTCCATTTATTTTGGTATTGAAAATGGTTTTGAAAATTTTTTGATTATATCAATGTGATACTATTGATATCTTGTGATCGAAATGTGGAAATGTTATTTTTCCTTTATTCATGTTTTATGTGATACGATTATGTTATGGATTATGATATGTTTTAACCTTTTCATATAAGGAATGCATTGGACTTATTATGTGATGGATGGAGCCCGTTATAGCTCCTCGATGCATCGGTAGGTCTCATGGGACAAATTAGTGTCTTGGCACAATGCCTTGACAAAATCTTATTAGTATTCTTGGCACTAGGCCTTGGATATGTGGTTATGATAGTCTGGCATTATGAATTCCAACATTATGAAAGTGGTTATTGATATTGCATGTGGTTATTCGACTAGTAGAATATCCATGTGAGTAAGTAAATAGAATTATTTCATTTTATATTGACATATTATGTTGATGTTAAAGTTTAAAAGGCTTTTGTTTCAGTTATACATTGCCTTAAATGTTTATGTTTAGTTATGAAAGTCTCCACTATATTGTTATCCTTAATGAGCATCTGAGCTCACCCCTTTCAATGTTTTAATTTTTCCAGGATGTGAAGAAGTATTTTATGAATGACCTACAGGGATATGATGGGGGGATATGAATACAATATGTTGTTGTAGTTTTGTTTTACCTTATGATGTAATGTAATACTTATGAATGTATCTAGTGTTTCCAAGGCTACTAAACTAAGCGGTCATTTGAGACTTGATCTTTTGGGATCATGACAATGTTACGTAATAAACGCACCGGCTCTAGGTAACTGGGGTCGGGGTGCTACATTATAGGGACATCATTATTATTATAATAAATAACAAGTATCCTCATCCTCACATTGATGACTTATTCAATCAACTTCATAGAGATAAATATTTTTCAAATATTGATCTTTATTTTGGATATAATCAGTTGAAAGTAAATAGAGAATATATTCTGAAGATAGCATTCCATATGTGGTATAGACATTATGAGTTTATAGTAATTCCATTTTGATTGACTAATACACCCTCTATTTTTATGGATGTAGTTAAAATAGTATTGAAGGAATGTCTTGATGATTTTTTTAGGTTTTTATCAATGATATCATGGTTTATTCCAAAATCTATGAGGATCATGAGAATAACTTGATAATCATTCTTAAGACTCTTATAATAATAGATTTATATGGTTAATTATGAAGTGTGAATTTTACATTCAAAAAGTTTCTTTTCTTATCTATATTGTATCTAAAAATGGAATATCAATTAATCATGTGAAGAGAAAATAATTTGAAGATTGGCCCACACCAACAAACGTAATAGAGGTACATAGTTTCATTAGTTTGGTAGGTTACTATCAATGATTTGTTCAAAAAAATTCCCGATTGGCTTTGCTGTTAAACATGCTTACACATAATGGGGTTATGTTTTTATAGAAAAAGTAATGTGAATAATTGTTTGATGAATTGAAGAAGATATTGGTCAATGATTCACTTTTGACTCCACCCATAAGAAATTGTGGATTTGTGATATACAGTGAGCATCAAAGATGGGACATGGTTGCATCCTAATGCAGAATGGTTAAGTTATTCTGTATGCTTCAAGATATTTAATGTTTCATGAATAGAACTATCTACCCCCATGAAATTGAATTGGAATCCATAATATTTTTTAAAAATATGGATACATTATCTCTATCATGAATGATGTGAGATATACACTAATAATTAGACCATTAAATACATATTTACATAAAAATATGTCAATATGAGGCAAAGGTTATGTAATGAGAAACTCAAGGATTATGATTTCTCAAAAAACTACCACCCAGGGAAGGAAAATGATATAGCATGTGCATTGAGAAAAACATATCATGGAGTCCTATCCAAAATGAGGATTGATAGAGATCATATGTTCGTGGATTTAGTGAAGATGGATATGGGGATTTCTATGGAAGGGGAAACATCACTCATTTTTCAAATGATTTTTAAAAAATATATTTATTGGAAAATATAAATATGTTTTAATATGCGTATGAAAATTTTCAAAGAAAAATTAAAGTTATGAAAGATGGAAAATTAGAAAACTTTGTTAATATTTATGAAATTAGGAAAGAGAATATGTGTTCAATCAATACCTGATATAAAAATGGAATTGATTGAAGATGTTCATAGCTTGAATTTATTTATACACCCAAGTATAAATAATATGTATATGAATTTGAAAGAACTTTTTTTGGGATAACATGAAGTGGAAAATAGAGGATTATATATCAAGTTGTTTGGTTTTTCAATAAGTGAAGGTTGAGGGACACAATCCAAGAGGATCCTTGAAACCTATACCTATTCCTATCTAGAAATAAGATTATGTTACTATAGAATTTGTCACAGGATTATCAAATAGTCTAGGAAATAATGATGGAGTGTCGGTTATTGTTGATCACTTTACAAAATTTTTGCATTTCATTGCTATAATATTATATTTACCTCGTTATAACCTTGCACAAATCTATATTTATGAAGTTGTAAGAAATTATGGTGCACATTATTCAATAATTTATGTTCATGATCCATGATTTACATTTAAATTATGGAAAATTCATCAAAAATTTCTAGATACTAAGCTTCATTAGAGCACTACTTATCTCCCTCAAATCAATGGACAAACTGAAATGAATACTCAAACTTTGGAAGACTTGTTGAGGTTTTTCTCACTTGACATTCAAGGTATGTGGAATCAATATTTAAACTTTTTGAGTTTCCCTATTAAAATACCATCCATTCAAGAATTTAAATGGAACCATATAAATCATTATATATAAACAGATGTTGCACTCGGACTTGTTGGAGGAATTCAGTGAAAGAAACCTTGTGGTTCCAAATATTATTGAGGAGACAACGAAAAATGTAAAGGATATACAGAATCATAGTAAAGGAGCTCAATGAAATAAAAATATTTATGTTAATAACCAAATGAAACATTCCAATTTTCATGTGGGTGATCATTTGTTATAGAAAGTATCTCCACGGAATGGTGTTATAAGGTTCAGTAAGAAGGGAAAAACTAGCCCCAAGTACACCAAACCTTTTGTAATACTAGAAAGAATTAGATATATGTCTTACCATTTTTAAATTAAGGAAAGACTCTCTAAATCACATGATGTGTTCGATTTGTCATGTCATGAACCAACTCAGGTTGACCCCGAACCAGTAACCTGATTCGATCTGAAATAATTCCCGAAGGGCATTCCTGATTCCCATGAGCTGGAAACTAGTGTCGTGCATCAACATAGAGACAAGGGAATGATTTATCCCAACAATAATAAATAAACTAAATAGTATAAAGATAAATAGTAGATCCCAATAAGTATAAATAAAACAAAACTGAACATATTTTATATAAGAATTTGAAAAGTAAAACAACAAAACAAAAAACCCCAAATTGAAACCTGACAACATGACACCTCCTTGTGTACCTGAGGGTCACTCTCTGATAACAAAACCAACCCCTTCCCATAAATATCTAACTCAATATGAAACCTACACCAAAGGGTAAAACCAAGAAGAAAATATATTCATGAGTATTAAAACATAGTAGTAATACCCGAACAAATCTATTCCTGATGAAATTCCATTAAAATAAAATAAATATCAACTTCAAGTTTGAAATAAAATATGTAATTATAATATTTTATACACATTTTCCAATTAAAAATCCAAACACAATCTATTTCCCCTTTTTATTCCAAATCCAATTTAGTTTTAAAAAAACAACATTAATATTTTCAAGGGGAAATTGATTCTTTCATTTCAAAATAGGAACAAGAGAGTATAAAACATTTTCAATTAAAACAATTTCCATAAGCCTTTGAAATTAAAACCATCAATTTCGTAATAAATGCACCACACATGGGAATACCACAATTATCTCATAAAAAGAGAAATGGAAATAATAATACCAAAGTGACCAAGTACTTCAATCATCACTACATTATCTATGTACCAACATACATGGGTGAAAAATAGGAGCATGTGAATAATCTAGAATATAATATACATATTCAATCAACTGGGAAATCATGCCACACTCAATAGAATCAAATATTCTCACACGCTCGACCATCCCCCACATGGTACTGACCGAGGGGCACAATCCCATAGAAATAACAACAAAATATATCCACATGTTATGGGCCACTAGCTAGTGCATTATCTAACTAGTGAAATAATAATTCTTAGAAAATGCTATAACTATTCCAAGTTCCCATGTCAATATATAAAAAAGAGGGTGATCTAATCGAGCATCAAATCAGTTTCACATATATAATAATAACCTAAATAATATACATCATCCAAGTCACCCCAAGGATCAATCTCTTTCCATTCAACTCATATATCACAAAGGTGTCCATTATGAGGATCTCTTATTCTCATAATGGAACACAAGTATTCCATAGTGAGGACATCCCATCCATTAAACACAGACAAGGAAAGAAATTTTCCAAGGAGGGTTTTCATGATAAACATTTTCGTCAATTTCATAAAACTACCAAATGAGTCTCAAGCTCTTTTCATAAAACCATCATTCACCAAAGAACTAAATCACCTTTCCAAAAAGGTGAAAATACGCCATTTTTTGTTTCACAATCATTTTAAAAATCATTTTAAACATTAGCATCACACTTTCAAGCGAAATCTATTTTCATAAAAAAAATTAAATAGGCCATTAATCACCAACACAACTTCTTTACAACTTAAGAACACTTGGAAAACCCATTCAAGAAATTCAAATCATCTTTTAAATATCAAAATTATATTTTTAAATCCAAACCATGATTTAAAATCCAAAAATTACATGAAAAGTCCAATAATACATTTTACGAAACACTTGGTGTGAATAATTATAATAAAAAAATAAAATTTATCATAAATCAAGGTATAAACCACCACTTTTCACACAAAAAAAATATAGAAAATATCATACATCATTACATAGAAAGTAACGAAGTTGTGAAAATCATTAAACTAATGAATCTTAAATTATAAAGGCAAGTTCATGGGAAACCTACCTCAAACTCATGGTGATTCAACAAAGCACACCCAAAACCACAACATGAATGTTCCAAGATCCTAGATATATCAAGAGGAACCATAAACACACAAAACAAAAAACATAAATTAAGGTAAATTTGAACCCTAGATGAAAATGAAAAATGGATAAGGATATCTCAAGAGTAAATGAAATAAAGTTGAAGAGGGAGAAGATGAGAAGAGGATTTCCTTCAAGATCTAACCTAAAACCATGAATAAAACATATATCCACACTAAAGGAGGAAGGATAAGGCTTTGTGATCCTGGGAGGAAAATTCCAAGGTCTGTATGCACTAGTTGGGGGAGAAATGTGAGGATTTGGGTTTTAAATCCCATAAAGTTAGTTTAGGAATTTAAAAAATTTAATGATCTGGACAAGTTGCATAGTTTGGACACATGGTTTACCAAACCGTACACAAACCATGCACCCATCAGTATTCAAGAGGCATCAACCACATAGACAGACCACATAGTTTCACTTACCTTGTGAAAACTATGTGGTATCTACTATCCAATTACAACACATGCATCACCTTTACCTGGTATGGGCCATATAGTTTCCTCTAACTGTGTGCCTAAATCAGGAAACATGAGAAAACCCTCCAAAAATAAAAATTTAAAATCATCACACCTAAAACTAGAGAGAAAAACCCAAGCCCAAAAGGTAAACCTAAACAAAGTTCCAAAATAAAAATATAGGTGTTACAATTCTCCCACCATTAATGTTTTCTACCACCAAAAATCCAAAACATATTCCAATTGATCAATAAAATACTAACGATTCCCACATCTACACAATCCAACCTTTTAAACCAAAAATATATCATCATATCTAAAAAAATCAAATGCATCTTGCCCATTAAAATAACAAACTAAAACCACCTCCCAATAAGCAATGGAAAATTCAAGCTACAACCTTTATAACCATACTTTGAATATAACTGTTGGGAACACTCCAAAAATACCAATTTTTAACTAAGAAAAAAATAACCTAACATTTATATGGCCTCAAAGGAAACCACATGATTCCCATCCAACACTGGGAACCAAACTGAATTATCAATATGGGAGGCCTAAACGGACTCCCCAACATAAGAAACCAACTAACAGAGATTATTTTAGGAGAATTATCAACAAGACCCATGGTGGGTCTCTCCACCATTAAGAACCAACTAGCTCAAACAAACCATCATAAAATAACAAACACTAGTCAAGAAAGATGTTTAAACAGCCCACTAAAAAAGACCTTTCAAGACTAGGGAGCCATGATAGAGAAATTTAAAAGGTCCTCTGTCTATTAATTAGTAAGAAAGATAGACCAAGGTTCCCCCACACCTTAGGGATTTCTGACTATGCACAAGCTTCACTCTGAGGCCTATGGATGGATCCTTGATGTTTTATGCATTGACTACCTTACAGCCTGATGCTAATAATCCCCAATCAAAACTCCTTCTTTTTGTGCCATAAATAGTGACACAAAAACTTAGGAAGGACCAAATATTCAAGACAATATGGAACTCCCTTTTCTCGAATAAGGAACATAACACAACACAACTTCTCTAAGAAAAAAAATGATTCAAAATCTCCCAAACAAAAGCATGATTCCAATGAAACAATATTTATAAAGATACCCATAACATCCCCTCACATTATAAATAAAATATAACACCACGAGACATAACATCCACAACAAAAGAAAACACTATAATGAAAATAGACTTTAAACCGATCCCAAACATCACTCTACATCTATAAACTGGCTCTGTCTCTTCCGGGTAACACCTTGAAAAAACAACTACAATTGGCATATGCACCCACAATCATGATGGATCTTCAGTGTTCATGGAAATGAAAACTTCTTATGATCTATCTTTACACAATAATGAAACACCATAATTCCTCACCTGAAAGAAGATGAAAAAATATCTTGAGGCCTTTTAATTCAACATACAGTTCCAATAGCTTTCATCTCCTTTCCCACTTCATTACTGGAATTCACTTCCCCACTTATATGAACTGAAGGTGGTAAGACTATCTCAATCATTCCTTCCATCACAAATTCAACATGTACAATTTGTCTCACTATGTTATCAAAATAAGTTAGATTGAACTCTAAAACCTTCAACTATAAATCAGGATGAATCCTAAACTCAAAACACCAAACCTTCATGGAATCATATACAACATTATATAGAAGGTAAGGAACAAGATTCAAGATATTTTGTAATTAATTTGATACTATTCTATTTCCTTAACATAAACAGCAAACTTTAATTCCCTTTCTCATCTTCTCTCTCTGAGAGAAATACTGATGGATAAATGAATCCTTAAGAAAATTCCAAGTAAGATCTTCTAGAGGCCTCTTCCGAGAGACTGAATTCCACCACTTCCAATGGTATTCCTTAGAGACTCACTCACATTCAAATTATCATGCCTCCCTAAGAATCAATCAACTCATTCCAATCCAGGCATTCATCCACCCATGTGAATCTAGGAACACGTCCACACTTCCATATATAACCATTCATGCAAGCACCCATGAGAATACCATGGCCCAAAACATAAAATTCCATTTTCAAAATCCATAAAAAAATTAAATATCTCACTAAACACCAAGTCAAGAATAATTTTCATAACTTTACACATAAATCAATTTCATCCCATTCAAAACATGTTCTAGTACCTCAACAAATTTCATTCCATAAAAACATTAGATTCAAAACCCATTTCACCTTATTTAAAAAAAATTGCAAAACATACTTCCAAATAAATTTGAAATTTCTAAAAAATAAATTTCAATAACTCCATATTTTGATTATAAAAATCCAACCCCATAAAACATTTTTTATTTCACCCCAAAGGGTCATTTTACAAAAGCTCATTTTCCTAAATCCTTCCTCAAAGATTATTTTGAAAATCCACTTTTAATTTTCAAAAAATCCAATCATTATCATGACATTTTCGAAATTCCAAAACAAGAGTTTCAAAACAATGTTAATAATCAAGGAAGACCTAAAACAACTCATCAATGGGAACTAGTGTCAATGGGTGACTTGACCATATGGTTGGCAGCCATATACCAAACACACCACCATCATAGAGAGTATTATAGGACTATGTCCATGGATACACCTGGATTACTATTCCCTATGATATCATTGATACCAATATTAAAAATCCCATTTCATAACCCAAGCACAAAAAAATCAAAAGAAATAAAGAAACCAATAAAAACCAGACTTCCCATGGAAACTCATGTTTTGGTCTAAAAAGTGTTATGCAGACACTTCCCTATACTTTAGCCCAAAGTAATGATAGTCTTAATCCATCGACCTCGATATCCCCAAGTAAAAAATGGTTCTCTAAAATTGAAGGACCTCAAAATATCCAACATTATCTAATATCATTTTGTCATGAACCAACTTGGGTAGACCCCGAACCAGTCACCTGAGCTGATCTGCCATAAGTCTTGAATGGATTTCCTAATCCCCAAGAGCTGGAAACTAGTGTCGGGAATAAATATATAGACAATGTAATGATTTATCCAAATAATAATAAATACACTGGATATTGGAAAGACAAAAAAGACAACCCAAAATGTATAAATAAAACCAAACTAAATATATTTTATACAAGAATCTAGAAAATACATCAATTAAACAACAAACCCCAAAATGAAACCTTACAACATGAAACCTCTATGTGACCCAGAGGGTCTCTCTGATACCAAAAACAACCATCACCCATGATGATCAAACTCAAGATTAAACCTACACCAAATTCTAAAATCAAGGAGAAATTATAGGCATGGGTATTAAAACTCAGTAGTTGTTCCCAAAAAACCTATTCCCAATGCACTTCCATTAATATAAAAGAAAAATCAACTTAATGTTTGAAATAAAATATATTTTTTTTATAAATTTTTTAATTCAAAATATAAACACGTTCCATTTTCCCCATTTTATTCCAAATCCATATTCCTTTCAAGAGAAAACCAATAACATTTTCAAGGGGAAGGTGATGATTAAATTTCAAAATAGGCATAAGAGAATATAAAAAATTTCACTTAAAACAATTTCCATAAACCTTTTAAATTCAACCCATCACTTTCAAAATCAATGAACTATACATGGGAATACCAAAATTATCACATAACATGGGAAATGGAATTAAGAACACAAAAGTGCGAAAGTACTTCAATCATGACTGCAATAGGTATGTGCCAATAGAAATGGATGAAACCTTGGACGTTATGAATAATCCAAAACATACAATACATCAGGACTCAAACCAGAAATAAAGCCTCACTCAATGACATAAAATACAACCACACACCCATACATACTCCACATGGTTCATACCTAGGGGAAATCCCATAGAATTAATAACAAAATATATCCTCCAATTATCTTCCACCAACTAGTGTGTAGTATAACTAGTGCATAAATCAATATTAATAAATTGTCTCACTTTTTAAGGTCCCCATGTCAAGTTGTAAAGAAGAGAGTGAGATAAATTATTCCCAACAAGCATCAAATCACATGCACATATATAATAATAACTCAAACAACATGGATCAACTGAGTTACCCCAAGGACCAATCTCTTGTCATTCAACTAATAGATCAAAAAGAAGTCTATACCAAGGATCTACCATTCTAATAATGGATCACAAAGATTCTACAAATAGGATATCCAATCCATTTATCACAAAATTTCAAGATATTATCCAAGGAGGGTTTTCATGATAAACATTTTCATCAATTTGACACAAGTTCCAAATGAGCCTCATGCTCTTTTCAAACAAAAAGAATTCATCAAAGAACCAAATCATCATTCCAAAAATATTAAAATGCACCATTTTCTATTTCATAATCATTTTATAAAACTCATTTAAACATTCACATCACACTATCAATCCAAATAAATTTCCATAAAAATTCCAAACAGGCCTTTAATCACCAACATAACTTCTTTCCAACTCAAGAACACATGAAAAATGCATTCAAGAAATAAAAAACATCATATAAATTTCACAATTATATTTCAAAATTAAATCCATTCTAAAAAATCCACAAATTACATTCTAAATCACACTAATAATTTTATCAAACACTTGGTGTGCACATTTATAATGAAACAATGACATTTATCACAAAACAAGGTATAAACCTCCAATTTCCACACTAAAAAATATTGAAAAGATAATATATAATTACTTATCATTTAAGGAAGGTGATAAAAGTATGAAACTAATGAATCCTAATTTATAATGGAAAGTTCAATGGAAACCTACCTCAAACTCATGGTGCTTCAATAATGCACACCCATAACCACACCACGAAGGTTCCAAGAGACAAGATATATCAAGAGGAACCCTGAACACAAATAATACCCAATATAAATTAAGTGAAATTTGAAACCTAGATCTACTTGACCAATGGAGAAGGATATATCAAGAGGAAATGAAAGAAATAGGAAGTGGGAGAAGAGGAGAGGAGAATTGTCTTGAAGATCTTACCCAAAACCTTGAAGAAAACGTAGATCCACACTAAGGGGGGAAGGAGAATGCTTGAATATCCAATGAGGAACACCCCTAGGGTCATATAAACTAGGTGGGGGAAAATGGGAAGATTTAGGGTTAAAATCCCATAACGGTAGTTTAGGAATTTCAAAAAAAATCAGATATGGGTAGCTCAAATGATTTATCTACACAGTTTACCAAACTATTTGCCAACTGTGCACCCCTCATTTTCCAAGATGCATTGACCACATGGAAAGACCACATAGTTTCAATTACTGTTCACTAACCATGTGGTAGCTACTATCTAATTCAAACACCTATCACACATTTACCTAGGCTGGGCCGCACTGTTTCCAGTCACTGTGTGCCTAAATTGTGTAACATGAGAAAAACCATCCAAAACTCAAAATTTAAAACTATCACACCTGAAACATGAGTAAAAACACAAGAAAAAAATATATACTATAAAAAAATTCAAAAGTAAAAAATCCAGGTGTGACAAATCATTATTAAGGAAGTACATTCCAGACCTAATGCATGTTCTCACCGATGAAGAGATTGAATTAAAACATAGTCTGTCTTACTATTCATTTTTCTAGAGAGAAAGTTTTAAGGAATAGTATAACTTGAATAGTAATGTTACTTTGTAGAAATCATAAAATAGTGGAAGAAATTTTGATCCTAAATAAATAATGATGAAGAACTACCCATTTCTATTCATGATGTGACGTTTTATAAATTTCAAGGATGAAAGTTTTGAAGGAGGGAAGAACGTAACACCCCAATATTTTACAGTATATTTATTATTAATATAAATTTAATTTATTCAGGATCTTTAATTCAATTCATACCTAAGGTTTTAAAATAATTCTATATTCGATGGCATATACAACATGCAACACTGAACTTAAACAAACCACAAAATATTATTATTTAAATATGATTGTTAAAACATTTCAATTGAATTGATGGGTATGAATTGGAATAAAAATGTTATGCAATATATTTGAATTTTATATTCAATAAAAATTTATTTATTGGTTCTTAGGAAATAAACAATCAATTCTTTGTAAATTCGTTTTATTCTTCGAAAATATGGTTTCCTCAAAAACGTTTTTTATTTATTTCCTTGAGAGAATAAATATAAATAATTTTTTGAAAGATTTAAGAAATTTACTTAATAAAATTATATTAATTTTTTAAATCATCATAGAAAAATTATCATAATGTGACTTTTAAGAATTTTTATGAAAATATTTATATTTCAATGTATATTAGAAAATTCAACTTTTTATTGAAAAATAAATTTTTGTTTCAAGAATTTACAAAGTAATATTATTTTTTAAAATATTTTTAAAGTAAAATTGTATATATTAAAATATTAATAATATAATTAAGTTCATTTTAATTAATTTCATTTTTAAATTTGGTATAAAAAAAGTTATACATAAAAAGGCATTTCTATGAAAAACTACATTTTGTTGCATTTTGTTTTTTAATCTTAAATTAAATTCATATAATAATTAAAATTAAATATTTATCAATAATTTAAATATTGTTAATTAAAATTTCAATATTTATAATATAGGTAACTTTTATATGTATCGATAATAAATTGTATCCATAATAATTTTTTTTATCATGGAAAAGTATAAATCGGGAAATTAAATGTAAAAAACTATGATAAAGGATAACAATTAACCCCAACACTTTACTTTATTATATTTTATCCATTTATTTCGTCCATAATAATCTAAGGTTGTAATATATGGAATATTTGTGGTATATTTCCTTATTTTTGACCCGTATAATATTTAAGTGAGAGACAAAGTCAAAAATACCACTTTTCTTCGTTTAATACCTATGATATTTTATGATACGGACAAATTAAAAAAATGTTCATTTAAAAATAATGATTTGAAATAAAAATAATATATATTAAACTTGGTAATTTATCTTTAATTTTTAGTAAATAATTAATTACCATAAATTCTAACACAACAGTGACACTGTAATTATTTTATTAATAAAAAAAATAAAATAAAGAGTATTAAAAATATTCAATGTTGAATAATTTAAAATAGTTAATGTGAACCAAAAATATTATATATAAAAGAAGAAATATTATATAATTTTTATTCATTTTATTTAAATTATTTTGTTCTCTTTTATTATTAAAATCCAAATTATATGAATAGACCTCTGATTGAAATTAATGTTATTTTTGTAAAAAATAATATTTTATTAACTAATTTAAAAATCATAAAAATATTATATTCAACCAAATTAATGGTATATTGTTTTAAACATTAACTATAATCCATTTATTAGTCTTTTGGAATCTTATTTTATTGTTTATGACCCTTAAAGTGTACAAAACATGAATATTAAGGTAATTGTCAAAAGAGTTAAAGGTTAGTTAAAACAAAAAGATAAGTGTAAAACCATCACTTAAACTTGTAAAAATAATATTTTATGAAATTATTTAGACTTATATATACCTTATATTCTAATTATATCCATTTTTATCCATTTGTACATGAGAAATAATTTATATTAATTTAATATTTTAATAAATTCCAAACGTGCCCCTCAACTCAATTATAAAAGGGTACATCCTCCTTCACTTATTTACAACACATTAGTCCATCTAGCTTGACCAACCCATGAACATTACTATTTTCAACATCCTTAAAAAAATTATAGGTTCTTTCCCTTCTAGTATACCAACCTAATATCGCTTAAGAAGATATATAAAAGAAGTCCACTGAAGAAGAGGTAATCATCATTACCGACTCCTTCAAGTGTATTTCTTATTATAATTCTTCTTCATGTGTTTTATTCCTAATAAATTAATAAATATAGTATAATATATCCAATTATATGTTATTATTAAAACTATACAACTATATTAGACCTTTTATCCATCCTATGAAAAACAAAAGCATTACGTGTGTGTATGTACGGATTACCATCTTCATATAGTGATGAAAATTATTTTCAATCACCACTTTACATGGATGGTTATAATGATGGAAATAATGGGTATATATGTAACATAAAAAATGATATTGAATGTTTAAATTTAATATATCATTCATTTCCTAACCCTATCAGTGATTTAGAGATTATATCGTCACTCATGCGTATGTATGTCTAACCATCTCCAAGATGTACTGTGATTCATTTTAAATGTCCCCATATAGTGTATATAATGAATAAATATTATATTTATGACCATAATATTATCATAGAGATGATGGAACTATATCTTATTCATAAAATCCATAGCTTACATAGAAAAATATGCATGGGAAAATGAAGTAGTTAACACCCAAAACAAGGGTAATAATGAAATATTATTAACAAACAGGTGATAAGATGATATAATAGGATAATTTATGATATTATAAATATAAATATTATTTTATATAAATTCATAACATATTTATAACCATTATAAAGTAGTTTAAATCATGTTCAACTAGTAAGAAGCATGAGGTAAGGGATTGTGCCTCTATTACCCTGTCAATAAGACATATTGGGAATTATGAAACTATTTACTTTTATGTGGGTTATATACTTACCTTATGAGATATGTAACATGAATATATATTTTTTCATAATGATTATTTATTCAATTCATGTTAATCATTCAAGTTTTGTGTTTAAAATAAAATTTGGCCTTATTTCTCTTTTGATCGATTTTATTTTTCCTTTATATCTATAATTTTCAAAATAGTTTTACAAGAGTATATTTTATTTAATAAAATTATTTATTAATGAAATTTTATATTTTCCTCGAATTGTCAAAAATTAATTAAAGGTGTGTTTATATTTTTTATGAAAATTTCATTTTTTACTCTTTTTTCAAAAAAGTCAATAGGAATGTTTTATATTAATGTATACCAAATTAAGAGATTTCCCCACCATCGTAACTAATTTATGTTATTTATCTTCTTATATAATCATTAAAAAGTTTTTCAAAGAAAAAATTTCATAAAATATTATTTTAATATATCACTTCCATTTTAAAAAATGATTTATTTTACCATAAAATTTATATTTTTGATACAATGAAATTAATCTTTTATTTTTTTGTGGTTTTTTACATTCTTTTGAAAATTTTACTTTCTTGAGATCATTTTCATTAGAAATTACATTTTTATTAAATATACATATTATTTTCATCATGGATATTATTATTTCCAAAACCATATAGAATTTTTAAATATGGTGTTTTACATAGAAATTTAATTGATTAGTAAGATAAATTTGAATGATATGTATTATTTACTCAATATAGAAATTTATTGATAAGAAATACTGTTTATAAATTGAATTGATCACTCAATATTTGAGAAATGATTTGGACATATAGTTATGGGTGGGTCTCAGTTATAGATAGCCCCTCTTTGCATTTACAAGTCTCATGAGTAAATCAATTGGCCAAATTAAATGGGTTTTTACCCATTGTTTTAAACTATCATTTATAAATTCTTAATAGTAGAGGTATCATGATTCTTGAGATCATGACATCCTATATTAAGCATTTCAATAAATGATAATTCCTTTTTTATTATTATCCAAGAGATTTTTACATTGACATTATCTATTTATGCATTTCATTCTCAAGTTATTGATTAAATTCCATGTGCTTTTAGTTATTTACATTCCCATATTACATATTCATTATGGCTAATTTTCTCATGACAACTTCCATTGTATGTAACCCTTACTGAGTGTTTGAGCTCACCCTAATTTTTTTATTTCCCTAAGATATGAATATGAAATATTTTAATGAGTTTCAAGGAAGAAGTTTACTTTACTTTGTTATGTTATTTGTTTTATTACACCTATATAATATGGGAAATCATATATGTATCTAGTTCTTCAAGACTAATAAACTGACTGATCTTAGGCAATGTGATCCCTTGAATCTTATTCAAATGTAATTAAATAACTAATGATTCTAGTCTTTTGGGGTTGGGGTTGTTACAGAATTGTCCTTGTTTTTTGTTGTTCAAATTTTTCATGTTACGATTGTGTGTGTATGTTAATAAGGTAAATCATTACCCCTAATATTTTGTTTTTAAACCCTAGTAATTTAATTATAACATTTGGGGTTCTGGGAAAGTAACCAAAAGTTAGTAGAACCTATGACCTAGTCTATGCTAATGGGAGAAAAACAAATGTTACAAGGAAGGAAATTATGATTTCACATTATGAACAATAGTAGATAAGGTACAAATCACCCATTTTGGGGTCCAAACTTAGAAAATGAGCTCATACTGAAATGAAAACATGGGGAAATGATCTCTAAGTAAATTTTGATCTATAGGAAGCATATTCACATTAATATGAAACTCAAATTTTATTTTATTATTGAAATTGTTTTTTCTCCTTAATATTTGTCGAAAATTGATAAATAACACAAAAGGGATAAAAATAATAAAACACACTTATATTGGTATCAAAACACGGAAGAATGATCATATAGACATTTATGATCTGTATAAATCAATAGTACGTTAATTGGATTCTTGTATTTATTCATATTATAAAAAACTATTGAACCTTGGGGAACTGGTACAGTCTCAAGTCTCTCCAGACTTGGAAACTATTCATATTAAGAACAGTGTGATTCAAATCCATTTTCTTAGCATGGTAATGTGTCGTGCATTATGGTCTTGGTAAGGTGCCCCTACTAAGAATCGAATGTTACCAAACATGGTTTTTTCATCTATGCATACTTTTTTCATTGGGTCATTATTTGAGTGGAACAATTGGTTGGTACCATCTCTCAACCTGGTAAAACTAGCATAGACTCGAGTCCCTCCATAATTTTACATTTTTCAAATTATAAATAGGTAGATTCAAATCCATTTTCTTAGCTAGAGAACATGTAGAGTCTTGGTCGAGCCCCCCCCCCCCCCCCCAAAAGCTGAGTGGTTCCCTATTCATGTTTTTTTTACAAGCTTGAACTATAGTGGTAAAGGCTTCATATTGGCATCCAAAATACCTAGGATCAAATCCGGGTAGGGTTTGGATTTATAAGCATTGTTGCAGTACTATAGAAGTCATAATAGTGGGTACTATAGTAGTTGAACTATTCACTTTATTTGGTCCTACATGACACTGATTTGGACCTTCGATCCATCAAAGGATTGCAGGCCACAGGACCTTCATTCCACCATAAATAAATAAGTTATGAAAAAAGTGACTGGTCGATCAGTGTAGTGCATCATGTTGGCAGTGCAACTTGGCTTCACCCAACATCACCAAGTGGGCAACTCAAAAGAGAAATGTATACTTTGGAACCTATCATCTAGCCACATAACCACTTGGGATAGAGGTCTGATCTTTTATGACCTTAAAAAGGGGGGAAAGTGTGATGGTACTTAGCATTAGTGGAAACAAATCTTGTGAATGGTGATGATCAGATAAGTGAATAAACTCATCTTAGAGGTAGTGTGGCATAGAGACATGCAGGAATTTCTAGGTGGGAAACTGAAAAGATATATGGGTGCATCATAACCTATAATATATACCTCTACCCAAACATGGGTTAAAAAAGGGGTGTTCTTCTAGGTATTCATAGTGGGTTATTGAAAAGAAATAGTTGGTGGTAAGGGGGCATCATATCCAAAATAATGTAATCATGATATGAATCTTGGTTACTCATAATGTACCTTAAGGAAATTGATAATTGTAATATCACATCAATACAATGGTCCTTCGGTTCAGGGTTACCTCTAAACCCTATTTAAAAAAGGGTTTACTTTCATTAATAATAAAAATTGGGGGATTTCCCCTACCTATTTTAAAAAATAAAAATGTCATAGATCCTATAAATGGATCAAAATAAAGAACAACTTCTAATTAACTTGAAAACCCTAGATAACAGGCCGTGAATTATTTTATAATTAATTATAAAAAAACATGATGCCTTTATTTATGGTTTGGACAAAAAATATGTTTTCACTTTATTTATAGTTGTGAGTGATGGATAAATAACCTGTGTAGGGGTCCATACTAATAAAAAAATCTCATATTGACATGAAATATTTTGAAAATCCTTAATTCATTTATTATCTTTTTGAATCGTCTACAAGTTAATATGGTTTCCTAATTACTCTATATGATCAAAAGTGCATTTTTTTCTTCACATTTGTAATAAAGTGAAAAATCACCTAAAAGGATTCAAACTTAAAAATGCACTTAGATTAGAATGAAAACATAAGGGAATGATCATAATATTTTTTATGATTTACATGAATCAACAATGTGTCAATAAGATAATTTTTTTACTCATTGTGATCAAAAACACCATCAAACATTATATACATTTATTAAAATGACATATCTCTTGTCCTAGGGTCAACACTGAGAAAACAAGTTTCAATTGACTTGAAAACCTATAAGAACAGTCCTAAAATAATTTTTTCTATGTTAATCACATTAGTAATATTTGTTTATAATAGAAAAAAATAGGATTTCACATTACTAATAGTTGTTAATAGTATACAAATAACCAATTAGGGGTCCAAGATGAGAATATGAGCTTAGATTGATAGAAAAACATAGAGAAAGGACTATGACCTCTATGATATTTATTAATAATATACATGTAAACTTGATACCTAAATTATTCAATATGATCAAAAGTTTTCTTTGTTATTGGCATTTGTAATGAAGTAATAAATCAAGTAAAATGGGTAAAAAATAAGAAAATGCACTTGGGAGTCAAAACCAATAAAATGAGTTCCAATTAACATGAAAACACAAGATAACATTCCTCAAATCATTTTCAACTTTTGGAATTAATTTATCATCAATTTAATTCCCATATTGATTCGTATGATGTAAATTTGTTTTAAAATTTAACATTAGATGTTTATCTGATAGTTAGGTAGTTTAATTATACATTCCACACTAATATCAAATTTTTTTATTAAATAATTACGTAATTATGATTTTTTTCATGTCACACTTGATAAGATATTTTAGTTATTCAATATTGACTAAGTAAAATTTATATTAATAATTTAAAGTCAATTTTTATTTTCCATATACATTTTTTCATTTTTTCTATATTGTACCTATAGGGTGGAAATGAAAGAATATGGGAAGGGTCGGTTGGAGATTTTTTGTTTCGTGCTATGATTTTTTGTGGAAGAATTGTTTAATAGTCACATATAGTGAACATAAATGGATGTATTTATTTCATCCTTTAGTTATATAAAATTTCACTGATATTGGGCCTTATTAGTGACCACCAATGGTGGTTGCAATTTCCCATTTGTGACAAGGTAACTGGGACCACTAATAGAAAAGTTTACATTTATGGTGGGTTATTTGTGATAAATGGTGATGAATCTCAAATAATATAGAATAGTTTTCATCAAAATTAATGCTTTTTGGGACGGTTAGTAGTGATGGTCCATATAATCAATCACTATTATTCATTATGTAAATATTAAAAGAAATAGATCACATAGTTTGTCGGAGAATCCACTATCAAAACCATTTTTACGACTGCACAGTTTGTCAAGATTAAACCTTCATAAAAACTTTTATTAATGAAAAACTAAACCCTTTCATCCTATTCCTCATATATTTTCTTCTCATGTTGTGCATCCACCCCTCTCTGAATATCCATAATGCAGTCCCCTACAAACTTCGTCTGTCACACATAATTTTTTACTTCTTGAGGTTTGAATTCCCTAAGTACATAATGCTCTTCTCCCCACCTTCCTTCTTTCTGTGATTCCCCCTTCCCTCTCTCTAAAATTGGATAGAGAGGAATATGTTTTATTCATTACATATTAGTTTGATTTGTTGGTTCAACACATGTTTTTTTAAATAACAAAATAAAATTAATTAAAAGATCAATGATTGGGAAATGAAAGAGATTTCAACAAAATAGTAAAATCATCAACTAGGCATGGGAATCACCCTAAGGGCCATGGGTTTCCAAAAAATTTACAACTATATTTCTATATATTTTAATGAATTAGAAATGGAAATCAGAAAAGTGGTGTCATAAAGATAAAATCTTTCCCACTAACAAACTGAGCAGTTAAAACCACTCTCTAAAGACAAAATAACGTTTAGAATAGTACGACATTCTTACTCAGATATGATTGAATTCCACCTTATATAAATAGAAAACTCCATAACAACAATAATATATTGGTATTCATCCACTGGTGGAATCTAGTTGGTATAAAATTAATTTCAAAAATTTTCAATAACAAATCTAAGAGATTCTTAGACAACCTTGTCGACACTGAAAGAGCCAACCTCTGATAAATAAGAAATCATGTTTATCTTCATCACTCCAGTAGAAGGATGTTTTTATTATACTAAACTAGGGAATATTTATATGTTGTCAAGATACACATTATTTCAGTTCCAAGTATCCAACCAAGATTAAAATTGTCTGACCTAGAAGAAACTTGGTCTAACCATATGATTAAAAATGAAATCATTTATTCTAACTCAGATCATGCAGGAAACAATGCCTATGGTGTGAAATATATCTATAGAGGGGATAATGACCATTTCACTATAGATTATCCAAAACAAGATGTCAACTCTAGAAGATTATCATAATTTACATTCCATGCATGTCAAACATCCCTAGCTCCAGGGCAATCAAAGATATCATGTGTAGAAGATTCTAACACTACCATGAAAAGTTGTCATATCATATTATTAGAAGAATGAAAGGAAGTGCTAAATTATTTATATTATAGGATACTAGGGCAAAGTATCCTCCAAAATTAATGATCCTTGGGTGGAATCAAAATCCACTAGAGAATTTTCAAAAACTTAATAGCCTATGGGTTAGGAAAATCTAGAACAATCTTTTAACCAGAGTTAATGAGATATCAGCATAAGAAGTCATTACTTTAGAAAAGTCAATCCACACTCATATCCCTCACATAGGTAATGAAATAATAATATTCTTGTCTCTCTTATTGAACCAAGATTCTATGTATTGTATACACCATCCAATGCTAACCTCAATAAATAAAGAGATCACCCTTTCCTTTTCTATACTGACGACCATAGAAAAATTCTTCTTGAGACCATTACTATTTACTAGGAACCAATCCTTCCATATAATGACACCATAACCATCAATAATACTTTAGTAAATCACCCTATTATGAAGCTTTCATAACCCCTATAGGATTCTCCCCCTAAACTAGGGTGAGTTCCTAAATTTAATCCATATAAATCCATGGGTGGGAAATATTTGTCACAATGTTCCCAAGCACTAAAAGGAGTATGATTCTCAATAATATTCCAATAATACAAGGAAATAAGGGTGTAATTAAATTGACACAGACCCTAAAACCCCATACCCAACATTCTTTACAGAGGAGAATCTTGTCTTGATACATCTGGTGGATTTTATTTCTCCTATTATTGAGGTCCCACCAGAAATTTGCAAAATCCAGACAGAAGTTGGTTGATAATAAAACCATGATGTCTAAAGAGGGATATAAAATTTATTAGTATTTATTATTCCATAAACATAATGAGGATTTTCATTCCCACATTAAAAACCCTTTTGTTATTCCATCCTAAATTTTTTTGAAACCCAATCCAAAACAATAAAGAACATTTCTTTTTTAGAGAACCCAAAAATAGCAAGGAGACCAAGATATTTATGGTTATTTTAAACCACCCGGATACTAGATGCTTTGTGGAGGTCATATTTCCTACTAAGAGGAACACCTAAATTAAAGTAAATTTATATTTTTGAGAGATTAACCAAATACCCTATAGACATATCATACCTTGGAATAAGGGGACCAATAGAACCACATTATTCCTAGGTGGACCTTGAAAATAGTAAAAAATCACCATAAAAAATAGTGGTGAAATATAAGGACCTTGATGGAAATCCTTTAAACTATAAACCATATTGTCTCTAGAAACCACTGAAAGAAATTGAAAAAAATATTGTCCATCATAATAAAGAATAAATAGGAGAGAGGATCCCCAGGGGGAGTCCCCAAGATGTGGAAATCAATGAGTGAGGCCCCAATTAATTCAAATCTTGAAAAAAACCAAATTAAATCATTGTATAATAATTTTGATCCAATTGGAGAAAAAACCCATTTTACTAATCAAAAAAAGGATAGACCAATTCAATGTATCATATAAATTTTTAATGTCTAATTTCAATGGAAGAACCCCTCTTTTAGCTTCATAAAATGTTTTCATGGAATGAAAATTTTTCATGGGTGATAATAGCATTCTCAGAGATAAGCCTCTTAGGGGAAAACAAACTTTCATTTCTAGAAATAATAGAATAAATCATAATGAACAATAAGTTGAAATATTTTATACTATATTGAACATGCCTAGTAAGACCAAAGATAATATAAAGTCACTGTTAGATATTGAACATATTTTTAGTCATCCTAAACTTAAATTATTAGAAAATGGAAGATCACGCAATTTAATGAATACAAAACCAGCTTACACACCTTATAAAAAAACAATTTATTATTCTGTTAAGGGATTTGAAATTTATGGTTACGAGATTTTTATTCTTCTAATTTTTCACATTGCATCAGAAATATAAATATTACCAAATTCAAAATCCATGAATGTCATTTATTAATGGAAATACTATTTCTTGTTGGGCTTAATGGTTGTTGAATTCTTCAATCTGGGATCTGTAGACTAAAATATCATATATTCTCAAATATATTTGTACAAAAACATCATATTATGATGTATTTATTACACTACAAAAAAATTTGTTTATATATTATATAAATTGGAGAAAATATTCCCGTTGACATTCATTGACTTAATGAAAATTTAATATAGCATTTTCTACAAGAAGGTAAATGTGGAAGGGGGTACAATTATAATGGATGTACCATTTTGAGATATGTATGAAAAAATTAAAGAATAAAGTACCTAACAAATCATTGGTTGAAGGGTCAATTTTAGAAGCATGTGTATATGATAAAATTTCAAATTTATGATCTGATTATTTGCAATCTAAATATCCCTCCAAAAAAATTGAAATGGTATCAATGAGGAAAATGTTGATGATATCACCGAACATCAATTGTGATTTTTTAATCTACTTGAGCTTGGTTTTGGTGGTTATCATAAATGATATATTTTTGATAAATAATTCCACAAAGCTCACATATATACTCTTCTCAATTATGAAGAAATGAAATGATTTTTAATCTTTGTACTAATTTTTATTATTTTTCTTTATTTCTTAAAGAGATCAATTTATTTACATTATATGTTTTATAGACTATATGATTACCATATTAGTGAAAATTCTATAAAAGTACCTTTTTTCTCTATAATAACATCTATAATGAAATTTTTCATATTAGTTTCAAATACTGGTAGTTTATGATTTTATGATGGAACATTAAATCGATTTTTTAACGATATATATTATAAAAAAATTATTATTCCTAGGAAACTCAACGTGAATGTAAAATTGATAATCAATTTTGAGAGTTAAAAAATAAATTATATGTTTTTTTAAATATTATAATGGGTATGTGGTTAATGGATTTCAATTTCATACACCCATATATTGTGAATCAATGAAATTAGTAAATATTGGTGTTTGTTTGAAAGGATATCATCATAATGAAAGTGATGTTGACTTTTATGGCATGTTATATGAAATAATAGAGTTTTCTTAACTTGGACCAAATTATGTAACAATTTTTAAATGTTGTTGGTTTGATATTAGTCGATGGTTGTGAGTTCATCCAAAGCATGGAGTCATTAATATTAAATAAAAAAGTCTTATTGTCAAAAATGAACCATTTCTGTAGGAACATAAAGCACGCCATATTTGTTAAGAAAATTATTGTTCTTTTTTGAGATATTTAAATAACAGGAGGATTGTAATGAAAATAAAGTCTCATGAAAATCATTTTCTTGAAAATTATAATGGGTTTTTGGGAGTAAAACATGTTAAAAAGTCATGAAAAATCCACAAATACATCTCTTACTCAAAAAGATATAAATATTGAGGATTAAACCTTGTACATAAGATATAATGATATGGATAATGTTGATAAAATGATAAGAGATAATGGAACTAAAAGTTCTATGAAAGTTCAAAATGCTGAAGAGGAAGATGAATGCATTTTCATCTATGAAGATGAGGATGAAAATAACGAATGATTTATTATATTTAAGTATTTATTTGTTTTTTATATTTTATTTCTATATTAAAAATTATTTATATGTAAGATTATTTGTTTTATATGGATAGAGATAGTCCCGATTACATATTTTGTATCCAAACTTATGCTGGTAATTATTAGTTTCTTATATTTTTTATATGTATTGCAAATTATTTATAGGTAATATTTATATATTATGCATAGTATTTATTATTTTTTTATATTTGATAGTATTATTTAAAAATAATGAAGTATTATTATATTATGCAATTTATATATTAGTTTTTAATATTTGATATTTATCCTATCAATTATTTACAAGTAATATTATTATGTTCTGGTATTTATTAGTTTTTTTATTTTATATCTATAGTAAAAAAATATGTATGATTATCTATTATAGATATTTGGGGATGCTCCCAATGAACTATTATGTTCTCTCACTAATTTCGAGCATCTTGTGGAAGAGCCCAGTTCATTTGACTGACAGGATGCTACTACAATACCACCTATTATAAGGGGTGTGACCTTCCTAGAATAATGATTCCATGCCCTATTTAAGAAATGTTGCCACCCCTTTACTTTTATCATCATTTATTAAGGTATGATCTACTTTTTATTTTATTTATTTTATATTGTGTTTTTGAATTAATTTTGGTAATAATATTCCAATTATTTGTTTTTGTTTTCATAGTTTTTAACATTTAGAGTGTATGGTCTCCAGTTTATGATAGCATGATAGATCAATGAATAGAGATTCTGTTACGGTTTTAGACCAATATTACTTCTCTTAATGACCTGACTATATATCATGTCAAGTATGGGATTTATTGTGCTCCTACTAAAAATAATATATTTTTAAGAGGATTTCATCATCTATCCATCATAACTGGGGGAGTCAGGAGGTCATGCATAGAGTTTGGATTTCTATATTTTAAAAACATCAATGACATATGGTATGTGATATTATTTATTAATGCATATAAAATTTAAATTAGGATTGTTGATATCATACAGGTTGTTACCGACACCACTGTTATGGATTTCAATGTTTACATGATAATGAACACTGATTCTAGCTTAGGACACCTTGTTAGTGATAGAAAACACAAGATTGTGGATAGTATATTTTTAAAAAAAAATACATAATTTAATTTTACTGTTATTTTAATTTCTAATATATTTGAAGGAAATGTATGAGACTACGACTTATAATTCACGAGAGATTCAAGTAGAGACCAAAGTATATAACATGTATGGGTCAATTTTTGATGAGTAGGATTAGATACAGGCCACTATACATGGTGTCAAGAAAGGATAGGTTATCAGTATTAGTTCACAATTGACAAAAAATGGATATTATGGTACTTTTGTGATGTCAATAGTCAGCTTAAAGGTAGCTCTGGTAGAGTCATCATCATATTCTTTATATTATGATGAGTGGTTGTGAGATTAGGATAAGATGATAAAGTTTATTTAAAGGGAGGGGGATGAGAATCCTGAGAAGAAATATTAGGGAGATGAGTAGATATTGGAGTGTATGTGATGGATTACATGTGGTGTGGGTATAGAGTTTCCCCATGACTCTTTAGGTGATCCTTCTCTACCTGACAACATTTGATCCTCAATTTTTTTTCTAATTGTTATGTTTTTATATAAATATATTATGTGAGAAATGATATCATAATGTTATGCATGGATTTATAATATTTAAAAAAATTTCTATTTTTTATAATTTTTCTTTTTAAAATATTTTTTTCTAAATACTTAAGTAATTGTTATGGATTACAAAATCCATTACAATTAGTTTTTTAAAAAAATTGAAGAATTATTTTCGATTAGAATAATAGTCTATAGAAAATAATAATTATTTTAAATAAACGGGTTCTAATAAGAATATTTTTATGACATTTTCTCTGATGGGATTTTTATGATAGATTCCCATCACAAAAGCATAAAAATACTATTGTGTTTATATTTTTTGACTATAATCGTCTTCATCTTCCAAAAACCTACCTCCAATTAATAATGAAATTCAAAAGTGAAACATTAGGTTCTTCTAATCCTTCCTTCGAACAAACATCTTCTCCACCCTTTGTCACTTTAAGTAGAGGCGTGAAATCATATAGTCCTTATAAAATAGACTTTGATTAATCCACTCTAAGTCTATGGGGGATAACTAGGTGTATAAAATAATATAAATATAATCAATGTTATATAATATAACCATAAAATATCATTGTGTGATAACATACATAGAAAAAAATCCATATTTTTTATCATGGGGTTGTAATATAAAAATTAAACATTAATATCCTGCACACATCAAAATAAAATTATGCTATTGGAAGAATGATTTTTAATGTGATGGGAACATAGGGTGGTAATATATATATATATATATTAAATATGTATACTTCATTAAAAATTACAATTTACATCAACTAAAAAATATCATTATTCTCAACAATATCCCCATTTACATTACATAATTTTGATCAAGTATTATTTATAGATAATTAATAAATGATGTTAGAATATTCATAAAATTTACAACTAAACTCATTGAAGAAACAAATTCATAATAATGTTGGGATCCTAAACATCAAATTTATGTATGAAATCTGGTGTTTCCATAATAATTAGGACTTTATTTTGTGTTCCATCTCCATTAACATTAACTTTTTAATTTAATTTTTTTAACTATATACTACATCTCATATAGTTAATCTAAATGATACAACAACAGTGATGCATTAAGTTAGCATGATAGAAAATTTGATTAATAGAATAAGCTAATGTATTTTCCACTACCTGTATGAGATCAATGAATAATTCTTTTCCCAAATCATCATTTTTCTTCATAAACATGGAATTGAATTTTTTTTGAAGATATAGTACATCTCTTTGAATGTGGAATACAATTTTAAATCAATTAGTCTTAAGTGTATTTCCATATAAGACTGGAATGAATAGAAAAAATATGTGTAATATGTTTTGGTAATAATTATTATATAAAATTTATAATTTTCTTTATATTTTCTATGAGGGGGTAAGGTGCACTTATAATAGTAAGAACACACAAACCCTAAGGAATGAATTGGGTATTTTTCTCATATATGTTGAATGTGAAAAAAATTGAACAAACAATATGAAAAAATTAAAAAAAGAATAAGAGAGAAAAAGGATTTTCATGCTTCAGTCCCTTTGTGACCAATGTGCATAGAAAGTACACTTCCCACAAAATAATTTTCTTAAATCCTAAAATAAGAAACAATATTACAACATACAGGATTAATGGGACCATGTTAGAAGCTTAAAAACACTAAAACTAGAATACAAGAAGCGTGAATTTAAATGAACTTATAGTGCATGATGTAAAGAGGTTTGTAAATATTGATCTATTCTAGTTGTCATCAAAGACCATAGGGTATCTTTGTGCTTAGAGAAAATACTCACACTGTTTTGAGAAATGATACTTTTTCACTTGGTAACTCATCCAAGTATCTTCTTGATTGAAGGATGCCATCATCTAACTCCACCAGGTTTGGTACACTATAAGTATTCCAAAGGATGGATGTCTTGGGGAATCACCACAAAAAAATCTAGAACAACAAAGATAGTGTTCTATACCAATGTGAGAGAAAAATTGGGTAATATATCATAACCGAGTGAGATTTAAATTATGAAAAAGTATGGAAGGAAATGTTTATCAATTACCATAACATAATTATGTCACATAACAGCATATCCAAACATGAGATTTCATAATGCCTTGACAGAATAGAAATGAAGAGTCTCAATCGAGTTTATTGCATAGATAGATGGAACAGAAGAAATGAGTATAAAAGTTGATTAACAACCATGAATAAAAGAATGTATGGATCGATGAGTCAAAAATGATGAGAAAAAAGTAGACGGGTTGTGGTAGAATACAAATAAATAGGCCCAAGGGAAATGAGAGATCATACCAGCACCATCAATTTGAGTCATATAAAATATATAAAAAATAGAATTTCATGCATATATATTAATAAATCTAAATAGTATAATAAATTTAAACATGAAATCTCAATATGGAAAAAGGAAAGCACTTAAATTAAAAACTCTCAAATATTTTTAATTGAAATTGGTTATTTTCTAGTACCTAAGGTGATATAATATGAACTAAATTCATTCTACCTAAAAAATATTTGTATTTAAAAAATACCACATCTTTAGTCAAACTATCAGTCGGGTTATCTATAGTGTGATTTGTATTGAAACAGACGATTCTAGATTCTATAATATCTCTAATAAAATGTATCCTAATGTCTATGTATTTATATTTACCATGTTATACTAGATTATTGAATAAATTCAAGGAGTATTGAAAATAAATATAAACATTAACAACCGAATTAAAAAGGTTGAGTTTGGTAGAAAATCTATTAATCCATAATGCATCTTTAATAGCCTAGGTTAAGGATATATATTTAGATTATATGGTTAAAAGGGAAACCATATAATACATGTTACATTTAGAGGAAATTGGGCCTCTATAATCAATGAAAACATAACCAGTTAATGATTTTCTTGTATAAATATTCCCAATATAGTCAACATCTACATATCCAACTATTAATTCTATAGTATCCACATGTTTTACCATAACACAAAGAAAAATTATATCTACTAGAAAAATACCTATGAATCTATTTCATGACTTGACAACGTGGATTCCTTGGAGTTTCTATAAATATTCTAAGAGAGTAGAATGAAAATTCATTGTAGGCCTAGTACAGATCATTCTATACATGATGATTCCAACTATATTAGTATAGGGTATTTTAATAGAAAACAATATCATCAAAAGTAGTAGGTTCTTGGGTAAATGATAGTTATTGTTTTCTAATAGGTATACTAAAAGTTTTTAGAGATTCAAATAGGTATATTTTTAGAATCATTAAAACATAAGAATTTTATGTAAAATATCGCAGTTTATTTGGCATTACCCTAATTACTTCAACACCTAAAATTTACTTAGCAGTACCTAAGTTATTCATTTCAAACATAAAATTTAATTGAGATTCTAAAATAGTAATGGGGCTCATGTTTTTGGAAATTATAAGAATATCAGTGGAAAACTCATATTTTCATTAATATTTTTAAACATATTCTAATAATTTTTAAAGGTTTTTATTGAATAATCCCATAAAATGCATTATTTTACTAAAAAGTGGGAAACTATAAATGGGAAATTTAAATGAATATATTTATTAAAAATTTTAAATTCAATATTTTTCTTAATATTCAATGAGAATTCAATTAGTAATGTTTAGACACATTTTAAGTAAAAAAATTATCTATCCTTCTTCTCACCCTAAACCAGTGGGTCTAAGCTACTTAGCCATCCACAATGATCGACCAACCCTGAAAGCCCATCAGTATAACCATCATGGCTGGAGGGTGATTGTAGCCTATGTGATAAGACCATGAGAATTGGTGGACCCAGTCACACATGGGCTATGCAGTATGGTGCGACTAATATCATTGTGTGTGCATGTAATTGAGACCCATCCAAGAAGCAGGCTTCTGAGCCTATGATTTAGAAAATTTATTTTAAATAGCTGTGAAATCAATAGTCCATTTCAATGTGGGATGGATTTTTTTGTGTTCTTGTTCATTTTAAATGAAGCGATGTCATCCAACTTCGGATATGCGAGCCCCATTCTTAGACACTCCAGCTCCGCCTCACTCCACTGCCTGTGTCCACTTGACATCACCGGCCTCCACTGAAACTCACTAGGGATCACCATCTCCATTGATGGAAAGCTCAAAGGTTTATCTGATTATTTCTACCAATTTCCAAGACTACCATGGATGATCACCAAATCTTCAAATGACTCCCATGAGACTATAATGAAGTTATATGATCCATGCATGTTATTGAGGGATCTATCCGGCCATTGTGAATGTTGTATGTGATTTTTGATGCCACTCGGGAGCCATGTTAGACCACTACCACACCGAAATCCCCATTCATTCCCATTCATCAAACCCATGAACGTAATAAAGTTATAGCTTATATGGCAGTATCTTGAACACCCAATTTTATCGGGTGATTCCAAAACAGTGCCATGCATCATGGGGATGGTTTGAATAAAATAAAAAAAGAATATACACCTGATATATTAAGAGGATAAAAAAAGGGAAACTAAGATAGAAAATATATTGAAGATGTAAAGAAGATAATAATTGCCTCCCTCTATAAATGTGAAGGATGGTTTCCACTACTAGAGGGAGTTTTAATGTTGCTAGGAGGCTCTGTCACTATTGTCCTTTTATTTCCTTGTATATGTAGTCTATATTAGTTTGGTTTTATAAATTATAATCCATTAATTCTATTTTTATATCAAATGTTCCCCATTGACCATCCCTCGTTAATTAACTTTCCTCTTGTTCGTCTTTCCATTTTTTATTTCTTCTTATTCTATTTATTTTATTATTCCTCATCTCTCTTTTTCTTCAATTTTTTTGTTTCATTTTTTTTATTTTAATTTTACCATTATGTATTTCTGTTTAATTTATTAATTTTATTCTCTTTTATTTTATTTTTATTCATTCTTTATCTCTCACTTTATTTCTCTCTCATCCGCTTTTTATTTTATGTTCTTCTTCTTATTCTTTTTTCCTTCACCATCATGACCTCTTACCCTCTATAATTAGGGGATCACCTAAGGCTTGTCCCGAGGGAGGTATGTGGTGTTTCCTCAATTATTCACTTAAATTATAATATTTTATTTATGATTGTGGTGAGAAAGGATAATGTGCCTGATTTTGGTGATTGTGCACCATGACATCAAACTCAAACTCACTTTTATGTTTTTATTTAAATATTTTCCCTATCATATATTGTACAAAATATCTTCATATGATGGAGTTGAGCAGTTCAATAGATAAAATGACATACAATGGAGCTAGGTCCTGGAAAAATTCATACTGTCAATTAATGTATTCCATAAAAATTAATTACAGGAGGAGGTGAAATTAATTTTGTATAAGAATTTGAAATTTTACACTCTCTAAATAAAAAAAATGGTATTTTAAGAGTGATATTTTAAAATTAAGATGTCAAATTAAACTTAAATAAGAATAATAATAATTATGGAACCTATAAATCAAATCTCAAAAGCCAATAAATTTCTTTTCTAACCAAATTTTATCATTTTATAGTAATTTAATTTTTGAATTTTTTTATCTCATTAAAATTTAGTTACTTTATGAAATTAATAAAAAAACAAACAAATATAGTGTTAGGTGATTTATAATAAATAATTAATAAATTATGAAGATCCTTAAGTGAGAAGACCTTGATCATCCACTCTGTTTCACTAGGAAAAGTTAGAAATTTTCTTTTTCCATGCCCCGTAATAGGTGTAAATCAAAACAAGTGACATTTTTTAAGAGCTAAGTAATTATATACTTTAAATTATTATTTTTCACAATATAGATATTTTTCCATTTTTTTATATAAAAAATCCAAAAAAATATTCTTTTTCTAAGATTTATCAAAACATTTAATACATTAATACATTGAATAATTACTCATGGGTTCAAGACAAAGAGAAAGTGTTTTAGGATGTTGTAGAGGCCCTCCCAAAAATAGTTGGAAATCTCACATACATGATCAAACAAATTATAAATGGCAAGGATACTGGATTTTCACATAAATAATTTATTAGAATGATCAATCAAGTAAAAAAATTATTATCAAATATTGAAGGCCATAATGGAGGTACCATTGGAGCTCCCCACTTTTTATAAAGACATCAAAGAAGTTGATTCCATGATTGAAAAATATCCACAACCTAAACATCCCATAGATCTAATCCAAACTTACCATGAATAGCTAGGAAGTGATGATAAAGACTCACATGGTGATGTGAATATGAGAGATCAACAAGCCCAAGAATAGTTTTGGAGTCACTTGGTAGATGATTAAATGAAAATTTAAATTCCTATCTATAAGGAAGAATAATCAACACCTGATTATATTTTTATATACATAGAGAAATAAAACAACCATATGGTGGGTTTTGAAGAAAAATAGAGCAACCCTACTACTTGCTTCAATCCATTGAGATCCAACTCCAAGAGGTGATTACCATTAAGAAAGAGATTGAACTATAAAAAAAATTGGGAGATGATCTTTTGTTAAATACTATCTCATTTTATTTTATTCAATGTGACTTAATTATCACTCCTTATTGTTTTAAATTTTCAGATTCAGTCAATCCTTGCATTTCCTTAGAGGAAGATAAAGCAGCAATACATGCACCTCCTGAGGAATACATAGAGTGCCCTGATTTTATTGAACATGCATTTAAGGTGGGACATGAGGAAGTCAAACTTTCTAATCTTAAAGAAACCATGGAATATGCTTATAAATTTTAAATATAGAACTTTAGTTTTGGTTCTAAATGTTTAAATTCTGTTTAAATAAAATTACCTGCTTAAATTCCCTTAAAATATTCAATTCATGTAGCCTATATTGAGAAAATGTGAGAAAAGAAAGAAGAGGTTTCACAAGTAGAAACTAAAAATGATCATGATCTACTTCATCTTACCCTCACCATGCAGGATATACCTAACTTGGAAGAGGTAGATTTGGTGTACTACATCCATAGACTCATCACCAACAAAAAATAAGTTCAAGATTGTATATCCACATGTGGTGCTTCAAATCCAAGAGGATACACCCACCATTGGACTATGAATAATATCTCCTACAAACCTTTTGAATGTAGTCAATAAACTGACGCCCAAAAGGTTGATTAAGCCCTGATTTATCTTTCTACTTGTTTTCTAGGACACTAAATTTCTTTCTTATGACCACACCCCCCTATCATTTTGATCTTTAATGACATGGTCTATGATTTTTAATGATTAATGATCTTTTTTAGGTTCATGATGGAATTAAGAACCCCTCCCCCCCCCCCAATAGTAGAGTTATATGACTAAATATTCATAAGAAGATGGAGTTTAATTTTAATTTTTATCTTTTAAACTCCCTACATTTTTTCCTAAAAACCAGTTTTGAGCTTTAAATTGTAAATTACATTATTGTGCTTTGAATTTATTCTTTAATTAACTTATCTAAGATACATTCTTTTATTAGGAATCATATTATGACTTTTGTTATATTTTAATGTTAATTATATTGAGTGAGTAATATGGAGAATTGAATTATTAAAGTGAAGCATGGATACTAAAATGAGGACTCGCAATTTGAGGAAATTAGTTAATTTGTGTAAATGAAATATCTCTATAATGTTATATTATTTCAATTTTTTAAATTTATATGAATTGATTTTTTATTATTAGTCATGAAATAAGTAAATGTCCCAAATCAAATCACCTATTCCTTAGAGTATTTCAAGACCGAATACTTCTTATTTTATCATGAGCATATTTCTTGAGTGATCGTGGGAAATGAAAACTTATAAAACATCCATTTTAGCTTTTCAAATATAATGATTATGAAAAAACATATTTAAAATGATTGAGTAATTTTTATAGATAAACCCTTTATCCTTAAGACTTCCTTATAAATTAAACCTTGTTTAACGCATAGTTACCATAAATGACCTTATTAGGGATTATCCATATTTCAGGTAATTTTTATCCATTACAACCCTACCCTTAGTATTTTTCATGATATTTTAAAATATAATTTTGAGGTTTAAGTTAAATCATGGTAAAAGTGTTAAAATAAATTATAAGGAAAAGTGTGGGGGTTCCATTTTTGGTTATTGAGAAAAAATTTGATTCATTCATTAAACCTTATTGTTTTCACTCTTATAAAAATAATAAAAATTGGGTTTTGACTTGGGAGAATCAAGAATCACCATTAACACACTAATGATTTTGATCATATTTGTTTAGGTAATATATTTTAGGTTTATTCTAAGAATTAATTTCTAAAAATAAGAAAAATAATTTTGAAAAAAAAATAGAAGAGAAAATTCAAGGGGTATACAAATCATTTATTAAGGTTTCAGATTAATCAAAACCTTTAATTTAATCATGGTAAGTTGGATTATTGATTTTTTAGGGGATAATGATTATGAAATTTACTTTTGATATCATGTTTTATACTATAATAGATAAACCCCCTCCTTTGTGGATTTATTTAAAAACATAAATTCCTACAAACCTTAAGCCTTAGAGTCATTTAAACCATGGTTGAAAAATATCCTCATGATTTTATGTGCCATTTTTCTTTAAAATTTGGAAAAAGTAGTTCCTTCGAAACCATATGAATGGGGAGCTTATTATCATGGAATGAGAATAAATCAATTTGAATTTGTATCATGAGTGATGAGAGAAAAAAATTAAACGTAAGGTAATTCATCATTTAGAGTGATTAATAATAATTAATTAAGGATATTGAATTAATTAAAGGTGAAGATCCATTTTTTCAAAAGGTAAAAGGTAAGATGATATAATATTTTATTTCTTCGAAAAAGGTGAAATTGAATTGATATTTTATTTGAAACTTGTAAATACATTTTACCCTTGATAATTGTTTTATTTTTCTGCTTTGGAATTTGATTATTGTATAATTTTTTTACCTCTTAATTTCAATATTGAGATTTTATTCTTAATGAAAACAATAGTTTAAGTGTGTGGGTATTTGACACACTCATATTTTTCATGCATATTTTTAAAATTATTCAATTAATTTTCATTATTTTAAATAAATAATTCCATAAAATGCATTGTTTTATTGAAAATTGGGAAATTTTAAATGTAAAATTAAAATGATTAAATTTATTAAGAACTTAAAGTTTGGTATTTATATTAATTTTTTGGGGGAATTTACTTGTTAATTTTTTATGAAATTTCAGGTAAACATATTGGATAGCCTTCAGCATGCCCTTAACCAGTGGGTCCAAGCTATTTAGCCACCCAAAAGGGTTGATCAGTAATGTAATGTCACTGGGAGAACCCTCGTGGTGAGAAAATGAGAATTTCCTATGGGATACTCCTATGAGCATTGGTATACCTAAGCCCACACGGACTACGCAATGTGGTGTGGCCTATATCATTATGTGTGCATGTGACTCTGAGTCCATCCTTAGAGTTGGATTCTAAGTTGGGGATGCGTCATGATTTCTTTTAAAAAAAGTGCATCATTTATCCTCTAGTTTGATGTGGGATGACATTCTATGGGTTACTTTTCAGTTTAAATGAAGTGGTGTCATTACAATTTAGCTATGTGAACTCCACACTCAAACACTCGAGCTCCGCCTCTCTCCACCACCTGTGGCCATTTGACATCACCAGCTATAACTAAAACTCACTGAAGATCACCTTATCCACTACTTGAAATCTCAATAGTTGATCCAATAACCACTACCATTTATCAAGGCCACCATGTATGACCTCTAGGGCCTCAGATGACTCCCACGAGACTAAAATGAAGCTAACCAAGCAATGAATGAAATCAGGAGCTTCATCCAACCACTATGAAAGTTGTATGTGATTATTGAGGCCACCAAGGAGACACACCAGATCACTACCACACTTTAATCCACATACATTCCCATTCACCAAACCCATTAACCTAATCAAGTCGCTACCCATGTGGTGGTAGCTTGAACGCACCATTTTTTCGAGTGTTTCCAAAATAGCACCCCATATCTCAAGGATGGTTTGAAATAAATAAAAAAAAGATATTCTTAATATCTTAAACATATAAAAAATGGGAAACTTTGATAGAAAATATATTTAAGATACTAGTAATATAATAATTCCATCCCTCTATAAATATAAGGGAGGGTTCCCACAACCGAAGGGGGTTTTAATAGTTTTGGGAGGATCTTCCACTGATGTTCTTTTATTTTCCTATATATGTATTCTAGTTTAGTTTTTGTACACATTTTATCCATTTATTATTTTTAATATTAAATGTTACCCATTATCCTTCATCTCTAATTAATTATTATTTATCTTTTTATTCTTCTTCTTATTCGTCCTTGCATTCTTTATTTTTTCTTTATCATTTTATTTTAGTATTAACTATCTCTCTTCAAAAAATTTTATGTTTCATGTTTTTATTTTCATTTAATATTCCCATTCTATATTTCCATTTTATTTTCATAATTTATTTCCCATTACTTTAATTTTTATTCTTTCTTTCTCTCTCTTTATCTTTCAATCTCATTATTTTTTTTATTTTTTTTCTTCTTCTCCTTCTTCTTTTAACTTCACCATCATGACCTCTTACCCTCGATAATGAGGGGATAACATGAGGCTTGGATTGGTTGAGGTATGTGATATTTCTTAAATTCAATACCTAAATTCTAATTTTCTATATATTTTTGTGGTGAGAAAGGAAAATGTTCATGAGTGTGGTAATTTTATGCCACAACATAGAACTCAAACTTTCTTCTATGATTTTTTTTAAATCTTTTCCATCCCTTTTTCTAGATACAATCTCTTTAAATGATGGAGTATATATTTTCGTTGGAAGAAACAGTATATGATGGAGTTGGGTCTCTAAATTTGTCACACTCTTGAATGAGGTGTTCCATCAACCTTGATTACAAGAGGATGTGGAATTAATTTTATCTAAGAATTAAAAACTTCACACATAATAAATAAATAAATTGTAGTTTATGAGTGACATATAATAATTAAGTTATCAAATTAAATTTAAATAGCCTCCTCCAAATATTTTTTTTTATTTTCTATAAGCCACATTTTGGTTTAGTGGTAACCACACAATTCAAAATTCAACTAAATTTAAATAGAAAAAAGAAGAATGATGGAACCAATAAACAAAACCATAATATCCAAGTTTTTTATTTTCTAACTACATTTTATCATTGCATGTTAGTTTAATTTTTTAAATATTTTCTTTCAATTAAATGTCATTGTTTTAAAAATTTAATAAAAACAAAAATACTAGGTATTGTTAGGTGATTTATAATTAGTAAGTAAACAATTGCGAAGCTTCTCAAGTGAGATGACCATGGCTAACCACTATGTTGCACTTGGAAAAATTGAAAAAAATCCATTCCCCAAAAAAGATATACATGAATCATAAACATACACCTATAAACAAATCATAAAGTTTTAAAGTGATTTAAAATATACACAAGCATCATATTTACTCCTAGTGAAATGGTTATCAATAATAAAATATTAAAACATTTTATACCATTTTCTTGAATATTTTTTATTTATTTAAAATTAAGGTGTGGTTATATTTTAATTATTTACATTAACCATCAATAGGTTTCATGTAAAGTTTCTCATTTAAATCACCATTATGGAAGGATTTTTTAACGTCATGTTGTTCAATATGAAGGTATATATAAGAATAAAAATAAATAAGTGGCCTTATAAAAGAGATTTTAACAACTTAGGATAAAATTACATAAAAGTATATTCCTACTCATTGAATGAATACATTAGAAACAAATTCTTATTTAAATTTAATTTTATTCCTAGCATTGTTATCTTTTTTCCTTTTATAAATCCACTTACATCCAATTACTTTTTCATTGTGTGGTTTATCCACAATAGAGAAAGTGTGATTTTTTTAGGGAATGCATCTCTTCATTTATGAAAAATACCCACTAGTTAGAGTCTTTGTAATTAAGGGCCTGCTTATAGGTTTGAGTATCATCATCAACAATATCATGGGAAACATGAAAGGCATAAGAATACATGTCATATTGGATGAACCTTTCAGAAGGACTAGGGACCCTTTTAACCCAGTCTTAGGTTAATTGATAATATCTATTATGGGCAAGAGGTTAAGATTCTGATTCTGAATTATAACTGGAGGAAAAATAATGTAGGATCAAGGGCTTCAGGTTCAGTGAAGGAGGCCATATAATGGCTTCAAAGTAGGTTGTAGGTTTAGTTTCATAAGCCATGTCTATGGTTGTACCACTACTATCAAGTGTAGCATATGTATATTTTGGAGAGAATGACTCATGAAACACTACATCCTTATCGATGACGCATTTTTGGTAACCATGTTTATCTACCAAAAGCTTATAAAATTTCACACCCTCAAGATATCCCACAAAGATGCATTTAAGTGAATAAGGCTCAAGATTATTATTTTAACATAATAATATGTAGTGTAGTTGAAGACACTTAAGAAACTGTAAGAGGGAATCTTACTATTCCAAAGTTCTTCTAATGTATGGAATTGAATGGAAGAGGAAGGAAACCTATTAATGAGGTAAACTCTCATAGTGGTAGCCTCTACCCAAAAGGATTTATGGGGACCCCAACATAAAATCAGGCTTTGGACTCTCTCTGAAATTTCTCTATTCAATTTATTAGAAAGATCATATTATTGGTGGGTTTCACTAATAGACCAGTTCCTTTTAATACTCTCATATTCATATAACTAAATAAATTGAGTGGATGGGTACTCTCACGACCCCCTCCCCACAAGGTTAACCCCTCCGGGGCCGGTAATGTGCGGATAGAGATAATGACCCATGAGTCCCGCCTCCAGTAGGCTCCAGGTTGGTGACTAGCATTGAGGGTATATTAAACACACAAATGGGATGCAATACCCTCTAATATAACACAAGTGAAAGAGACAGATAAGATAGACACCAACAAACTCCAACTCAGACAAAAAAATAAAAAAAAACCCAAGTACACATGTGAAATGTCATGAAAAACTACTACAACTGAAGGGGAAACTATAAGTACCAGAGGAAAGTAAAAAAAGGAAACAACCATGAAGCCCAAACAGCTCTTGCAACCCCAAGTTAGAAGAAACCAGCCTAATCATTAACCTTCTCCAAGTGACCTAAAAATAGTTTATATATACATTGGGTTAGTATAAAATTATACTTAGTAGGATCCTCCTTGGAGCCTCTCATGCAAAAGTAAAGATAGTATGCTAAAGCACAGTGAACAATAAGTGGAATTAACTCATCTCCTAAACATGTATACTAAGTTCCCAGCCACACCATGGATACTCTCACTAAGTATCACATACACGAGTATATAATATAATAAATAATATCAACATTACCCCACTACTACTTCCCCACTGTTTTGCCTCTTTACCCCAATGTCGCATGTCCTAATCCATCTCTCTCCAAAAAGGCTTTCCCACATACACTTGGGAAAGCACCACAACATGCACCTAGTGCAACAAAACCACCATGTCCACATATGAAAAGTAACCAGGTAGTTTCCTGGAGCCACCACAACTCGAATAATGTGTACCATACATCGGGAATTATACCTCAAGCCATTACAGCCCATACACTGAGTAAGGGTCCTCAAGCCATTACATCCTATACATGTTACACCAATAGTAATCCATGGGAAACTATATCCAGAATATATATTTGTGTGTGTATAACCAAAAGACATTACAGCACTCTACACACATATATGGGGAAAAATAACTGATGTTCTTTCCAACACAAGTAACTACCAAGAGAATAGAGTGGGGCCAAAGGTGGTAGTTAGCCATCCATCCTCCCACCAGAATATTGGGGAAAACACCCCCTTGGGCTCAGAATCCCCAGGGTTTTAGTTTCTCTAATTGACGGGGTGGAGTAGCATATAGAAACACAAAAGTTATAGAATATACTAAATCTCACCACCACACTATGGGCATGACCTAGTCTAAGACTCAACTACATCTAACGTCTCTTGGACTCTCGGCTGCCACTTCTATGACTAGGTATTCTATAAGCACACAACCATTTAAAGATAATTATTACATTACATTATTCCATTTTTTTCATCAGTTAAACTTTAAGTTAAATAATTATATAAACATTAATGAACCATAAATAATTTCCACATTATATTCCATTAGCGTCACACCCAAAGTTTTTTGTTCCATTAAAAATTGAATCCTCAACGTTGTATCCCAACAAGCTCCAACCTCATGGGTTAACATCATTTATTCAATCATTTATTAATAGAATTAATTTCCCATATTCCCATGAATTCTAGAAGAACTTTCTAAGCTACTGAACATAAGTGTCTCAATATGGTGAGTAGGTTAACTACTCGTCGAGTATTTTCTAACTATAGCAATAGTGTGGACCCATCCTCCCTCAGGAAGCTAAAAATAGAAAGCATGTGGCATACCCAATGTGTCTTCTCCCCTTTTTGGAAGGAGGGTAAGAAAACCATCTTCCATGAGAAGTGGGGAAAGTAAAGAATATAAACAACCAATAAGAATCAGTAAGTATACAAACATTCACATCCAACACATTTCATTATACCTGATGTTCTCCCCGATACCCACATGCATAAACTGGTGCATCTTTCCACTCTAGGTGTCATTACTTCTACAACCAATAGGCCTCCCTTCCCCCACATATCACAACACAAGAAGTAGGAAAACAAACATCATATCATCTAGGATATTATACCATAAGCAATAAAGATGGTAACATAGAACCCTATGAGGCATTATCTATTATCGAACAACTTGTCATTTAATCCATCTGTAAATAATTGATTTATTATTTTCAGGTTCCAAATATGGGAAACCTAAAAAGTAAGCTATCACAAATTGATTATACATTAGTAGTGCATCAATTTGATTAACATCAAATGAAAACAACAACAACCAGATTCATTTACATGACTCGAAATCTTTATCCAAACAATTATCAATTAATTACATCTTTATGTTCATTGCTAATTTCCATCAAGAATAAAAAAATAAACAAAGAAATAATAGATTTTATGCTATCTAGAAAAACAATAATCAATAACATATGATCGATATCAATTTATTTATCCAGTTAAAATATTTAATATGTCAATTTTATTGTGATCCAATGGGATAAAACATGCTAACTCTACATTTTCATGTAATATAATATAAAATCAATGAATCCCCTTTCTATAATGGTTCTTGACGTTCTTTAAACATGAATTATCCACACAATAGAGTACAATATTCTCCCCTGTGAAAACTGTAACCACCCGAGGACATTGCGACATGACCGCACCATCCGACAACCAAGAAAACTCCATTAAAAGAATAGAGATCACATGCCATAGCATGGTAATGAGAAATATTAGGATAAGGATTGAGGAAAACACAAGAACAGAGGTAGATCATACCTTCTATCAGTGAAGGATCGACACTTGGTACTTACACAAAAAAGGGGGTGCACATGCAGCAGGAAGAAACTTCAAGGGGGAAAATGATCTAAGGATTGAGGTTCGATCACACCGCTCGTATGGGAAGAAATAAAGGTTTGAGAATCTCACGCTAGGGAAAAAATTTAAAATAAGGGAGTAATATATATCATCCCTTTATAATATTTACAGAGTAGGTTTAAGATATGTTGGATTTTCCATTAAAAGTGGATCGCATTAAACCACGTGGTTTGGCCAAGTAAAAGCATCCCGATCCTTAGTAAAATTAATATAGGAGTTATGGACTTTGAGTCAGCCTTAGAGTACTTAAAAAGAGGCTTTTAATGAATTTTATGTCAAGGGAAACATCAAAGGGGAAAAACTGTAGAAAGTTAAAAACATTGTTCATGAACTAGAAATTTGGCAAAAGAAAAAAGGATGTTGTTGGAAGGCTGTTGTGGGAAGGCTGTTGTTGGAAGTCTACTATTGGAAATAGACTATTGTTCTAGAAACACTGTTCATGATCTATAAAATTGGAAATGGAAAAATGGATGTTGTTGGAAGGCTATTGTAGGTAGAGTGTTGTTGGAAATAGCCTATTGTTTAGGAAACATTATTCATGACTAGAAATTTGGAAAGGGAAAAAGGCTGTTGTTGGAAGGATATTGTTGTAAGGCTATTGTTGGAAGGATACTATTGGAAATATCCTACTATTCGGAAAACACTATTCATGAACAAGAAATATGTCAAATTGTTGGGAATAAGTCACATTGACCTCTCAAAACACCTCTAACACCAAATTTGAGCAAAGTAATGGACCAGAGTGGTCCATGCCATTACATTAGATACCTCTCAAAACACTCTCATCCTCAAGAATTCAAAACCAACCGAGAAGAAAAGAGGGGTCCAAAAAACCACCCCGTAAGATACCTCTCAAGGGAAAACCACCCTGAGTTGTTCGAAAACTGGAACAAAACCTCAAAAGGACCAACAAATCGAGAAGAAAGATTACTCCTTCGATTGAACCTTCACTTCCCACAACAAGGTTAAACCTTTAATAACACATGGTCTCCATCCTCTAACTCTAAAGGCCTCCTCCTATGATCTTCATATTAATTTTTCCAGTACTGAGTTGTCTTCATCATCTCACGTACAAGCTGAACATTCTCTGTGATGCTATGCACCACCTCTGGCCCAAGAACACCTACCGCACCAACCTCTGTCCAGCAAACGGGTGAATGACACAACCTTCCTTACAAAGCCTCTAATGGTGCCATGTTGATTCACACTCAAATTTACCCAAGAGATGAAGGTATAATAGTCCTTGTAGTTTAGCTTGGGTTATCAAATCCTCAGAGACCTAAGAAGTAACCTACAGACACGTACACTCTATGGATTGTTTTTGGCTATGAAGTGGACAACTTGGGTTGATTTTAAATGTGTTTAAAGTATCACTAATAGATTTAAGTTAATTCAAATTAAGATAATGAGTTGATCCTAGGTTATCGCTTGTGGGGGATTGGATGAATCCCTTTTTTAATGATTTAAATTTCTTATATTTGGGATGGGTTCATTTAAAAAGTTCAAAAAACATCATCACTTAATGGTTTAATACCTACACCCTTTAATACTAATCACCTATACACTTGAAGGATCAAATTTTTGAGCACTTCAAGGTAAAGGTTCATATTAGCACTTGAAGTGTGTAGCCTTAAATTCAACAAGGGTGAAGGAGTTTAAAGATCTTCAAACAAAACACTCAATTAAAATAAGTGATTAGAAATTAATGGAGTGAGAAATAACATCCAAACCATCCCCTCGATACTCCCTTGGATCAACCCATAAAATATTTATCCCTTCATGGATTCTATAGTATCAATGGAAGTGGAAAGTAGACTTACGATTGAGGAATTAGAGAAGTAAAAAAACAATAAAAAAGAAAGCAATCACGCCACCGTTGTGTAAAGAATATCACAAGGTATAGTGTGAATAAATTCATGCCTTAAAAAATGATATCAAATTGATAAAAAGAAAAACATAATAAGAGTAAAGGAATAAATTTTATTAAGAACTAAGGTTACTTGAACAACTTACATGTGAATGACAAACTTGAGACAACAAAATCACAGCATAACATTACAATGAAAGAAAGCTCAAAAGATGATCAACTCCTCCACCACCAATTCATTAAATAGGAATTTTTTAAGCCTTGGGTAGAGACTCAAATATTCCATGTCTCCTCAATTAATTGTGGTAGTCCATAGGTGGGTGGAATGTTGAGGGAGAGTTCATTTCTCCACCCTTGACCAGAGGTTGGAGCCAGCTTTCATCCACTGAACAGACGCATCTAAATGGAATTATATATGGCCAAATTGGAGTGGGCCATAGAAGAAAACAGTAAATCTTTGGATGTCTCCTAGCTCTCTGTAAATTTTCAGCTCAAATGGATATGTGATTTCCGAGATATGATTAAATAGGTGGCCTATTTTTCGAGGCCCTAGAATCTGGCCCAGAATTTTATCTCTAAATTGGGTCACCTTAATAACAACCATGGAGGCCAAATATAGCTATATATTATGCACAATTATTTTTTTCTATATATTTCTTATAGAATTCCATGAAATTTGGTCTTAATTGGGCATGCAAGTTGGGCCCCACATTCTCATCAGTGGGCTGGTGTCCAAACTGCCTTCCACAGAATTTTTTGAATGAAATCCCATTTTGGTGGTCTTCCAATGTGAATCTTCAAACACTTCATAAGTATTAATTGTTCCCAATATAATTAAAAACCATAAAATTAAATATTAAAATAACATAAATATCATTGGGTACTTTAAATTATGTTAAAAAATGTACCACATAATAGTGCATTTTAAGAAGGAATTGCAATCATAATGTGAATGATGTTCAAAGTGTAAAATACACTAATATTTTGTTTATGAATAATAAAGAACATGAATATTATATATATTAACAATGAATATTATCCTTATTTAGTGGCTAATCACACCCCCCAACTTGAGTTTTGCTAGTCCCGAGAAAAATATATCTCAACAATATGAAATTCAAATCCTCTTTTCCAAAAACATTTTAATACACAATGATCACCAAAAACCCTTATACCAAACAATCATGAAACTCATAAAAATATTTTAATACATGATATCTTCATATGAATATCCCAATCTAAAGCTCATTCCTATGTTCAAATTCATCACCATATTTCATCCAATATAAATTAAGAGTGATGATGTGTTGTGCATAGCATTAGACATGGGGGTTCATCTTTATTCGAGAAGGAAATGATGGAAGCGCTAGGGGGAATCACATTTCAATATTAAGATGAGTATTCCAAAAAAATATTATTTTGTTTTTTTTTTTTTGTTTTTTTTACAATTTTTCCATGGTAATTGAAATTTCACTCAAATGAGTCAACCCCTATAACAAGACTTTGCCGATAACTCCCAGGCTCAAAGACCTTAGGACACTAAGTGAAGCCCACATACTCAGGTATCATATCGAATTAACTCAGTCAAAAACAAATTCAAATTACAAAAAATATAGATAAAATTACTAAAATTGGGCTTGAAAACTATGGAGTCACGATCCCCAAGTGCCTAAAGCCACGCATTAGGTCATTTCATTACTCTATGCGCAAATTTTTTTTTTTTAAAAACATTATTGAATACTCATATTAAAACTAAAATTATAACCAACCTATGCTATTTATTTGGGAGACCCCATGAACTCAAAATAATACCCCACTATCCAAAGTACGTACATAATGATCTTTTTTTATATTTGGATGAAAATATAAATGATGAAATATCACATTGGATAGCCACACTTTCAAAAATCTATGCTCATGAAATTATACAAGGATTAAAATTAGAATCAGGGCATGATAAATTATTTGATATTTAGTTTCAATGTTTTAAATGTGTATTACCATGTTCAAAGTTAAAGGAATTTTTTCTTCCATTTACACACATTTTTTTCAAATCATTAGTTTTTTTACACAAAATCATTTTTTATTTTATCTCTCACCCCCCCCCCAATATAAAATAACATTATCCCCAGTGTTTAAAGAAAAGAAAATTTAGAAGGGGGTATAGGTAGAGAATGAGAGTTCAAAAAAAAATTGAAAATGAGGATCATGGAATGAACTCACCTGGTGGTTGAAGTTGAAATTATTGCTACTCCATTTTAATCCCTTGATCTCGATGTCACTCTGAGAATTCCCTAGTGGAAAAAAATAAAAACAAACAAACAAATCAAAAATAACTATATATATATATTTATATAATAAAGAAAGTAAAATATAGGTATATATATATAAATTAAAGAATAAGGAATCAAAAAATGCCGTATGTCAGTGGTAAGAGTATGCCCCTATATCCCATCGGTCCTGAGTTCGATTCACCGTGACTTCGCAGGTTGTGATGGGGTTTGACCCACGACCTATGACATATCCTTTTTTTATTAATATATTTTTATTCTTATTTTTTGTATTTTTATTTTAACCTAAAAACACATAAAAATAAAACAAATTGATGATACATTGTCTTCTTGTTAAATTTCTTGGTAAGTTATTACTCAAGGATCACACCACGTGACATGGATGAATATGGTGCTCCCCTTTTATACCCATACATACTCAAAATAGAAGAACATTTCAAAATTCAATTTTTTTTATTTTTAAATATCAAAATGATTAATTAATCCTATTTTAAAAATAAATATTATTCCAAAAATATTGGAAACATGAAAACAACGGGTTGCCTCCCATGCAGTGCTTTTGTTTAAATTTGTTATCCCAACATGGATCCTAAATCTATCAATTTTTTCCTAGTTCATAGGTTGGCTCAGTTAACTCAACTTCTATTTCATGTTTATTGAATGATTCAATGAATGGTTCAACCTATGACCATTTACCTTGAAAATGTAACCACTAGTGGGATCTTGAATCTCTACTACCCCATGGGGGTACACATGATGCACTATAAAAGGACCTGACCATCTAGACCTTAACTTTCCAGAGTGTAAATGAAGTTTTGAATTATACAAGAGAAATAATTTTCCAAGTTCAAAATGTTTGACTTTGATATTCCTAGATTGGTAGGCTTGAACTCTAGCTTTATTGATCCTTGAATTTTCATAAGCCTCCATCCTTAGATCCACATGTTCATTGAGATATAATTTTCTTTTTATTCCTGCCAATGAGTGGTCATAATTTGTTTTATTAATTTCCCAAAAATCCATATGCTCAATTTCAACAAGTAAATGGAATGTTTTTTCATAAACCAACCTATATGGTGACAATCCATGGATGGTTTTGTATTTTGTATGATATGCCCAAAGAGAATCCAAGAGTTTCTCGGACCAATCTTTCTTAGAAGGATTGACAGTTTTTTTAAGAATAATCTTAATCTCCCTATTTTCAAACTTAGCTTGACTATTGGTTTAAGGATAGTATGTAATGGAAACTTTATAAAAAATAACTTACTTAGACATGAGTGAAGATAATGGACGGTTTCAAAAATGAGTTACTCAACCATTGATTATAGCCCTAGGAATTCCAAATCGAGAAAATATGTGCTCTTTCAGAAATCGGATCACAACAAGATGGTCATTAGACTTAGTGAGAATGGTTTTAACCCATTTTGAGAAATAATAAATAGCTAAGAGAATGTAGAGATATCCCCTAGAGTTTGGGGAAGGGACCCATGAAATTGATTCCCCAGTAGTCAAAGATTTCAATCAATAAGATGGGAGTGAGTGGAATTTGATTCCTTTTTGTGAATGACCCTACTTATTAACACTTAGTACAGCTTTGAAAAAATTTGTAAGAGTCCCTTGAGAGGGTGGTCCAAAAGAAACCACACTAAAGAATCTTAGCAGATGTTTTCTTAGAGGAAAAGTGACCTCCACATGCTTCACTATGACAGAATTTAAGGATGGACTCTTGTTCAGATTTTGGGACACACCTCTTAATTACTTGGTCAGGGTAGAACTTATAGAGGTATGGATCATCAAATACATAGTTTCTAACATCATAAAAGAATTTCCTTTTATATTGAGTCCCTAAGAATTTTAGAATGACTCTTGTAACTAAGAAATTGGCTATGTCGGCATACCAATGGCAGTCACTCATAGAGTATAGGTGTTCTTCGAGAAATGAATTAGACACAAAAAGGTGATTTGAGTTGTCTTTGAATTCCATAAAAGAGAGGTGATAATATACAACATTTTCAACACCATTTTTATCCTTGATTTTGAGGTAAAATTCTTGTAAGAGAAGGACCCACCTAATCATTATAGCCATAGTATCTTGTTTTCAGAAGATGTATTTTAGTACAGAATGGTTAGTGAACACAGTGATAGAGGATCCTGAGAGGTAGGACCTAAACTTCTCTCAGGAAAACATAATAGAAAGTAACTCGTTTTAGGGGTGGTTTAGTTGATTTGGGCATCATTTAAGGATTTTCATGCATAATATATGACATAAAGAGTTTTAACACAATGTTTTCCTAACACAACTCCTACAAAAAGTCACTAGAATCACACATAAGTTCAAAAGGAAGGTTCCAATTTGGATATTTCATAATGGGAGGAGAGGTGAGAGAGGATTTAAGGGTTGAGAATGAACCCTCGCAGCTTTATGTCCAAACAAATGGAGCATCATTTACTAGGAGAGCACAAAGGGGATGAAAGATTGATCTAAATTACATGATTAATATTCTATAAAAACCAACATGTCCTAAGAAATACATCACTTCCCTAATAGTTCTAGGTTAAGGAAGGTGATGAATGATGTCAACCTTTGCTTTATCAACTTCAATCTTCCAACATGAGGCCAGATGTCCTAGAACTAGTCCCTCTTTAACCACAAAATGGGATTTTTCCCAGTTTAAGACCAGATTATTTTCTTCACATCTTGACAAGACTCTCTCCACATTCCTCAGAAATCCCTCAAAATGTATCCCCAAACACAGAGAAGTCATCAATGAAGACCTCAAGAAAATATCCTACCATGTCTAAAGAAGATTCACATCATGCACCGCTAGAAGGTTCTAGGGGCATTGCATAACCTGAAGGTCATGCGTTTGAAGGCAAAGGTGTGGAATAGAAATGTAAATGTAGTCTTCCCTTGATCCTCTAGGGATATCTCAATCTGATTGTACCCTGAGTAACCATCTAAGAAATAGTAGAAGGCATGACCCGCCACTCTCTCAAGGACTTGGTCAATGAATGGTAAGGGGAAATGGTCCTTCTTGGTAAATGATTTTAGCTTTCTATAGTCGATGCAGACTCTCCAACCACTACTCACCCTAGTTGGAAGAATATCTCCATCCTTATTGGTTATCACGGTGATTCCTGCCTTCTTGGGAACCACTTTGATTGGGATGACCCACTCACTCTCAGCTATGGGATATATGATACTAGCTTTTAAAAATTTCAGAAGTTCTTTTCTCACTACATCCATGAGATTTGGATTGAGTCCCCATTGAGGTTGAAGACATGGCTTTAAATCAGATTCCAGAACAGTCCTATGAGTCCCGATAAGTGGGAAAATCCTTGGAATATCAGACAGGGTCCAACCAATGGCTTTCTTATGTTTCTTAAGGACATCTAGATTCATCCTCTCATGATTCGATAAAAGGGAAAAATAAATGACAATAGGATGTGTTTGATTGTCCCCTAGTAAGGAATACTTGAGTGTAGTAGGAAGTTCCTTCAATTCAAGATCAGGTTGGTTTAGAATTTTAGTAGATGATTGGGACATTGGATCAAGATCAATTTTGATTCCTAGAGTTATAGATAGGATTGATTACCCAAATGTATAAGTTTCAACTACTAGATTGTCTTGATCAGATTTAGGGAAGGAAGTTGGAGTGGTCTCCATGAAAGTGGTTTCCTAAAAGGTTTCATTAATTGTTGGACCAAAGACTTCATCATAAAGGAAATTTGAAAATGATTCAAACCAAGGAGATAAACATCCTTCATGTGAAAAAAGGAAATCAATCTCTTTCTGACTTAAACATCCATCAAATATTATTTGATGTACTATGGATTCATTATCAATGCTTCCAATCATGTTTACTTCATGAATGTCCTCATCATCCCTTATTTATGAGCTTTCATTATAGATGTTCAATTCTAGACTAATATTTCCAAAGGTGATGGTCATGTTCCCATTTCAGACTCGGATAACGGAGTTGATTGTTGTAAGGAAGGGATGACCAAGAATTATTATGGTTTGTTCCTTATTTCCTAAGTTTGGATGGTTATCAAGGACAATGAAGTCAGCAGGGTAGATGAATTTTTCAACCTTTACCAGAACATCCTTTAAAATCCCCTTTGGATCCCTAATGCTACGATCAGCAAGCTGAAGTGTGATAGATGTGGTTTGGATCTCTTCTAGTCCTAACTAGCAGTACACGGCATAGGGGATTATATTGACACTATCACCTATGTCACACAAGGCCATGAAAACTTTGCTCTCTCCTAGTTCAACATTGATGTAAGGGCAACCTGGGTCTTTCAAATTAGGAGGAATAGTCTCTTGAATGGTGGTGCTCACATTAGCTGCCAAAAGGACTTGGTTTTTATGTGAAAATTTTCTTTTTAAAAGTGAAAAAGTCCTTAAGGTACTTTGATTAGGAAGATATGGTTTGGATTGCATCGAGAAGGGGAATGTTCAACTTGACTTGTGAGAAGATTTCCCTCAATGTTTCACTCAATTCAGGCTTGGTTTTCCCCCTCATGCAATGAGAAAATGGTGCAGGTTGTGGGGTTGTTGGTTGAAGAGTTGTTTATTTGACAATGTTATCATATTTTTCAGATTGATCATTTGGTTTATTTGAATTTTCATCCAAGATTGAATCTTTATATGGGTTCTGAATTAGTTGTTCAGGTTTCTCAATTGATTTTAAACTTCTTAAAATAGTCACAGTCTTTAGTTGTTCATGAGTTGTTTGAGTGCAACTTGACCCTCCTCTTGAATTTAAGGATATTACGGCCTAAGTAAGCATGGGTGACTTTCCAGTTTTGATGGTTTTAAGTTCTTGTTTTAGGGAAGAGACTTTTGAATTCATCCTTTCCATTTGTTTGAACATTTGTTCTAGTAGTCTTTATGGAATAGTTTGGGTTGGTGCTTGAGAAGATTGGTTTATCCTAGGGGATATTTTAGAGGTGGTATGGTTTGTTGAAAATGGACTTGTGGCTATTTGTATTGGATAGGTTGGGTTTAGAACTAGTTATGGGTTTTTTAGTTCTGACGGGGGTAAGGATTTTGTCCCTATGTTGGATAGGTTGTTGGTTATCTTTCCAGCAGAAGCCTGGGTGGTCATTATACGTTGGGTTGAAGTTATTTTGGTATTTAGGCTTTTGAAAGTTCAAAGCATTTAATTCCATTAGGGGTCCTCCTAAAAGAACATTTTTGATGGATGGAATGGTTGGGCAGTTTTCTGTCTTATGGCCAAATTTGTCACATATTGTGCAAACAGGTTCTACATTTTTCATTTCATGGACTTTCCTAAGGTCTATCAATTCAACCTTCCTAGAGAGTGTTGTGAGTTTATTCCTAAGGCTTTCCTCTTCTTTAAGTGTATAAATTCTAGTAGTTCATTAAGGATTTTCAAGATAAGGTGAAGTTTCCCATGTTTGGGTTTGTTTAGCAAGGCTTTCAAGATACTCGTAAGCATCATTTGGGGCTTTGTTTTTAAAGGTTCCATTACACACCATGTCAATGAATTGCTTGTTCCCCAGAACCAACCCATCATAGAAAATTATCACTTGTTCAAGAATAGAAAAAACAAGGTGTGGAACCATTTTTAGAGTATCTTTGAACCTCTCCCAAGTTTCGTAGAATAAATCTACCTCTTTTTCAAAAAGGTTTTGGATGCTCTTTTTTAGTGCAATTGTTTAGTGGTGGGGAATGTATTTTTTTGTAGAATTCTCTTTGTAATTGGTCCCAAGAGTTGATGGATGATGGTCTCAAATTTTTTATCCAATTTTTAGCTCTATCCTTTAAATAAAAATGTTATAGCCTCATTTTAGATTATTCTAGTGTATGTGGGTGACACATGGTTTCTATAATGTCATTTAACTCCTTAACGTGAAGGTAGGGAATCTCAGACTCCATTCCATGGAATGTGGGAAGGTGGCTTAGGACTTGGGGTTCAAAGATGTAGTTGGAATCTCTTAGGGAGTTGTGTCTAATTCCTGAGGTGGCATTAGTCCAGGTAGGTGTGAGATAGTCATTCATGATTTGATCAACTGTATTTCCCAAGTTTGGGGCTACCTCATTTGGGTTTCCATTTTGGTTCCCACCCGGGTTTATGAGTTGGTTTCTTTGAAGACCTTCCATTAAAATGGGATCAATTTTTGACTCTGGAGTATTAGAAAGATTAGGATCTAACGGAAACAATCCCTTAGGTACACTTGAATCCCTAACCCTAGGAATTTCCATCCTAACTAGACAGTTTGATTGATCGCGGGTGTAGGCGGACATGCGCCAAAAGAAAAAAACGAGAAAGGGACAAGATAAGAGATATTGGGTGAGAATAGAAGAAATTGGAGAGAATAGAATGGGTTTTGATATGACTTACTTGGGTCCCTATAAATGGTTCCAGAATTTGATTCATGCTCAAATTTACCCAAGATATGAAGGTAGAACGATCCTTGTAGTTTAGCTTGGGTTATCAAATCCTTAGAGACCTAAGAAGTAACTTACAGACACATACATCCTATGGATTTTTTTTGGCTATGAAGTGGCCAAATTTGGTTTATTTTATATAGTTTTAAGGTATCACTAATAGATTTAAGTTAATTCAAATTATGATAATGAATTGATCCTAGGTTATCGCTTGCGGTGGATTGGACGAATACCTTTTTTAATCATTTCAATTTCTTATATTTGAGATGGGTCCATTTAAGAAGAACAAACAACATCAAAACTTACTGATTTAATATCTACACCCTTTAATACTAATCACCTATACACTTGAAGGATCAAAGTTTTGAGCACTTCAAGGTAAAGGTTTTTATTAGCACTTGAAGTGTGTGGCCTTAAATTTAACAAGGATGAATGAGTTTAAACATCTTCAAAAAAACTATCAATTAAAAGAAGTGATTAGAAATTAATGGAGTGAGAAATAACATCCAAACCATCCCCTTGATACTCCCATGGATCAACCCATTAAAGCGTTATCCCTTCATTGATTATTTGGTTTCAATGGAAGCGAAAAGTAGACTCATGAGGGAGGAACTGGAGAAGTAAAAAATCAATTAAAAAGAAATTAATCACTCCACCATTGTGTGAAGAATATCACAAGTTATGGTGTGAATAAATTCACACCTTAAAGAAAAAATATAAAAGTTATAATAATAAAAATATAATAAAAGGACAAGAATAAATTTTATTAAGAACTAAGGTGATTCGAACAACTTACATGTGAAAGACAAACTTGAGACAAAAAATTGCAGCATAACATTACAATGACAGAAAGATCAAAAGATGATAAACTCCTCCACCACCACTTACTTAAATAGACATTTTTTAAGACTTGGGTGGTTCCTCCAATAGTCCAAGTTTCCACAATTAATTGTGGTAGGCCATAGATGGATGGAAAGTTGAGGGATATTTGACTTTTTCACCCTTGACCCGATGTGGCTGCCTGCTTTCATCCATCAAACAAATGCTTCTAAATGGCCTTCTAGATGGAATAATTGGAGTGGTTCATAGAAAGAAGAATTGAATCTACGGACGTATCCTATATCTATGTAAACTTTCATCCCAAATGGATATGTGGTTGCTGAGATATGATTACATTGGTTTTCTATTTTTCTGGCCCACAGAATCTAGCCCATAATTTTATCTCTAAATTGGTCCACCTTAATAACCACCATAGAGGCCAAATTAGCACTATATTCTGTAGAATTATTTGTTTATCTATATTTATTGTAGAATCCCAAAAAATTTGGGCATCATTGGGCCTGTATTTTGGGCGCCACATTCTTATTAGTGGGATGGTGTCCAATCTACCTTCTCTAGAATTGTTTGCATGAAATCCCATTTTGGTGGTCTTCCAATGTGAATCTTCCAACACTCCACAAGTATGAATTGTTCCCAAAATAATTACAAACCAGAAAAGTAAATATGAAAATAAAATCAAGATCATTTTTTACTTTAAATGATGTTAAAGAATGCACCACATAATTGTACATTTTAAGAAAGAATTACAATCATAATGTGAAATGGTGTTCAAAGTGTAAAATTCCATAAAATGGTGTTTATGAATAATAACTCACATAAATATTATATATATTAATAATGAATATTATCTTTATTTAGTGGCTAATCACATGCCAATGGTATATTGGTAGATGTTGTTGTAGGGAAACTTTACCAGAAGTAAGTGTCGTGCCCATGATCCCCCAAAATCCAGAACACATGCGCGTAGCATGTCCTCCAATATCTGGATAGTCCAATTTGTCATCCCATTTATATGGGGGTGGAAGGCAGTCTTAAGGTGTAGCAGGGTGCCAAAAGAATATTTCAATCACCTCCAAACTCTTGAGGTAAACTGTGTATCCTGGTCTAAGAAAATGGACCTCAGAAATCCATTCAACCACACCACATCATCTACATGCCTCTATGATAAGGCACTCACCGGGCTTGAATCCTTGATCACTAAAAATTGATCTAATTTTGTCATCCTATCCACCACTACCTAGATAGCATCATAGCCTCCTTGAGTCCTGGGTATCCCTTTGAAGAAATCCATTGAGATGCCATCGCACTTCCACTCGGGGATATCTAAAGGCTGGAGTAAACCACTGGGGACATGTTTCTCGGCCTTCACCTTCTAGAATACTAAAAATAGAGACACAAATTCAACAACTGCACACTTCAACCTAGGCCACCAAAACTGACTCCTCATGGCTCGGTACATCTTTTTAACGCCACGATGCACCGCTAAAGGTGAAATATGGAACTCTCTGAGAACCATATCATGTATTTCCAAAGGGAAAATAGCCTACTGTGATATAAAACTCGGTGTTGTTCATCCTCAAACCAACCATACATGGCCTCACCATAAACAACTCGGTCCATCCAAACCTCAATCTAAAGATCCCCCAACTGGGACTCTTCCACCAGCTACACCATAGATGACTACACCATCATATGAAAAAGAAAACGCATGCCCCCAACTTCTTCCATATCGAGATGTAATGTTGAATGTTCTTCAATAACTCTCTCGGAATCACCAGATTCAGGCACTACATCACTATGTGACTTCCTTCTCAATGCATCAGCTACAACATTCCCCTTTCTAGGGGTATATTATTTTTCAATGTTTTATTCCTATAATAAATCCATCCACTAACATTGTTGTAAGTTAAAGTCACGTTGGGAGAAAACATACCTCCGACTCTTATGATCTGTGAAAACCACAAAGATCTCACCAATGAGGTAATGTCTCCACAACTTCATAGAAAAAACCACAGCTGCCAACTCAAGATCATGGGTGGAATAGTTACATTCATGGGAACACAACTGCCGAGACCCATAAAAAACAACTGATCTCTGTTGCATCAGAACATATCCCAACCCAAGATACAAAGCATTGAAGAAAACATCAAACTGAACTCCCTCTACTAGAAGACAGTGAATTGGGGAACTTAATAACTTCTCCTTTAGATACTCAAAAGTTTCTTAACACTGATCAGTCCACATGAATGCCTAATCTTTCCAGGTCAATGCTATCAGAGGAGTTGCAACCTGAGAGAAATCGGCTACGAACCTCCTATAGTAGCCTACAAGACCAAAAAAACATCACACCTCTTCCACTGTATTGGTGGATTCCCAAGACACAACTTATTCTATCTTTAATGGATCCATAGCTACTCCCTTTTGGGACACAACATTTTCAAATAAACAGACTTCTCTAGCCAAAAACTCAAACTTTGACAACTTCCGAAATAGCTGATGTTGATGAAGAACTCCCAAAACAGCGTGTAGATGCTTTGCATGTTCCTCCTTATCCATGGAGTACACAAGGATTCTATCGATGAAAACCACCATGAACTTATCTAGGAACTCAAGGAATACCACATTCATCAATTCCAGGAACACATCTAGAGAATTAGTCACACAAAACGGCATTACAATGAACTCGTAATTCCCATGATGGCAATGGAAATAAATCTTCGAGATATCCTCATCCTTCACATGCATCTGATGATATCCTTACTGCAAGTTGATCCTTGAGAACCAACATTCACCCTTTAGTTGATCGAATAAATCACCAATCCATGGAATATGATAGCAATTCTTTACTTTCACTTTGTTTAAGAAACGATAATCGATACACAACCACAAACTGTCGTCAACCTTCTTCACAAACAAAACTGATGCACCCCACAGTGACACACTCGGCCAAACAAAACTACACTATAATATACCATCAAGCTATATACGTTTCTCTCATAACTCATAAGGGTTTATCCTATATGGAGACATAGAGATAGGAGACACTTCTGGTTGTATCTCAATCCCAAACTCGATCTCTCATCGAGGGGATAATTCTACAACCTCTTTTGGAAATACATCAAGGTACTCTTATACTACCCCAGGAAACTCCAAATTCTGAACCTCTGAAGAACTCAACATCATCTCAGTCATCAAGGATGATAAGGACAGAACACACCTTTGACCCATCCAAGGGTCTCACTCACCAACAAACACCATTGTCTCTCCATCTGCATTGAAGAACACAACCTACCTCCTGAAGCAATCCATGATATCCTCCACTGAATACAACCAATCGAATCCAAGGATGAAATCATATGGTTGTATCTGTAAACATGGGAAATCTCTCCAAGAGCGATGATTCCCTAGAACTAGCTCAGAGTCTCTACATACTTCAAACAAGTCATCTCGACCTCCAACTAGCATAGTCAACTCCAAGGGTACTGGAAGCCTCTCTACCTGAAGTGCCAAATCATGGAAAAGGGTAGATGATATGAAGGAGTGTGTCTCTATTTAATCAATCAAGTCATACACCAAATTAGAAAACAAGCAAAGCGTACCTCAAACGACGTCTGGCTCTCCTGGTGTTGGCAATACTAAATCATGAAGCTGACCATGACCTCCTCCATGGCCTCTATGACCCTGATGATTATCACCACCATGGTCGCACTCTGATCTCTAAGGATGGGGAGCATCATGGGGCTATCCTCTGCATGCCCCATCTACCCTCTTCTGATCCAAAGCTGGTGAAACCCACTAATGTTGCCTCGGCTAGAACTACCTCAACGGAGGAACTTGGAGTGGAACACCTGGTGCATGATGAATGGTCTGGATGGTAGGGAACTCTCGTTGTTGGTGACCTCAACCACCAAAATAAAAACAAGAAGGTGATCCCTTATTATAGGCTTGAGAGCCACTACCCCCATAGAAATGAGTTGTTAAGGGCTGGGACCTGCCCTCAAATGAATAGAAACTCTTCTTCCCTGAAAACCGGTAACCTCGGACCACAGCTCTGCTTCATGAGGAATCATGATGACTCCCCTATCGTAATGATCTGGTTTTGGCCAATGTTCTCTCAACGACCTCTACCCTCACTAGTACCTCAAGATATGCCTTTAGCATAAATGGGGTGACTTGGAACTGTATCTCTAGAGGCAAAGACTCCTCAAAATGCCTCGCCCTAGCCTCCTCATCTAGCAATAGGTCTGAAGCATATCGTAAAATATTACTAAAATGCATTCCAAAATATCGCACGCTGGAGCTCCCCTATCGATGGGTAAGAAGATCCTGGTGACTGGATGCCTTCATGGTCAAAGAAAGAAACTTGACTCTAAACCTATCTCAAAAATCCAGATCGCTGACTCCACGCAATCCTTGAGAAACAAGAACCACCACTACCTCACTGCACCATGCAGCATCATCAAAACCAAGGATACCATATGCTCCTTATGAGCATGGATCGAACTGAAACATATCTTGACCTCCTCCAACCAGTCTTCTCTGACTACATCAAAAACAGAGCCCTTGTACTTCTACAATCTCTGGCATTGAAACTCTCGGAGTGTACACCTCCACGTTTCATCGTCGTCGACCTCTACCCTACAGTGATCTACTGACATAGCCTGCTGGACATCTTCTACACGAACCTGATGAGGACGTCAACCTAGATCCATACCTGCAAAATGAAAAATAGTTAGAGCTCTTATACATGGAATATGAAATACTAGACATTGATTAATTAATTTTTTTCTTTTATTTATTTTAGGTTACCCCATCCTAAGTTATACCCATTAAAACAAAGGTACAAAGAAAAATGATGCATGATCCTTTCCTAGGTCTCTACCTGGCAACTCGTATCACTATTTTTAGTTGCCACTGTAAACTTAATGGTCTGTGAATTAGATTACAGGGGGCCAAAATGCCTATGTCTTATCCAGTCTCCAGTTTTTACATCACTTTATAAACATGACTTACAACGTTGCGCTACCAACCCATGCAACCTAACTTGTTCCTAACACCAAACTCCATATTATACTTCAACCAGAGCTCTGATACCACTCTGTCACGACCCCCTCCCCAAAAGGTGTTCCCCTCCTGGGTTAGCAATGTGAGAAGAGAGATAATTACCCCCAAGTCCGGCCTCTAGTACACCCTGAGTTGGCGACTAGCACCGAGGGTATAGTAAATAGACAAATGGAAGGCATTACCCTCTAATAGAACACATGAAAAAGAGAGATATAATATAGACACCAACTCCAACTCAGACAACAAAATAAAATAAATCCCAAGTACACATATGCAATGTCATGAAAAAATAATACAAATGAAAGGGGAAAAGTGTAAGTACCAAAGGAAAGTAAAAACAATAGCAACAAAGAAGACCAAAAAGCTCCTGCAACCCCAAGAAAGTAGAAACGATCATGATATCTAACCTACTCTAAGTGACCTAAAAACAGTTTATATATACTTAGGGTGAATATAACAGTATACTCAGTAAGATCCTCCCTAGAGCATCTCATGCAAAAGTAAAGAAATCATGCTAAAGCACAACGAACAATAAGTGAAACTAACTCGTCACCTAAATAGGAATACTATGTTCCCAGCCTCACCATGGATACTCTCACCAAGTATCGCATACAAGAGTATATAATATAATAAATAATATCAAGGTTACCCTGCTACTACTTCCCCATTGGTTTTCCACTTCTCCCCAACGTCGCACATCCTAAGTCATCTCTCTCTAAAAAGGCATGCTCACAAACACATGGGCGAAGCACCAAACATTCACCTCGTGCAACAAAATCACCACGTCCAGGTAATAAAAGTAACTAGGTAGTTTCTAGGAGCCACCAAAACTCGAATAACATGTATCATATATTGAGAATTATAACTCAAGCCATTACAACCCATACACCGAGTAAGGATACTCAATCCATCAAAGCCTATACATGTTACACCTATAGTAATCCATGAGAAACTATATCCAGAATATATTTGTGTGTGTGTGAACAACCACAAACCATTAAAACCATCTACACACATATATGGGGAAAAATAACCACTATGCCTGCCATCACAAGTAACTACCGAGATAAGTGAATGGGGCCAAAGGGGGTGGTAATCCATCCATCCTCCCACCAGAATGTTGGGGAACCCCCCCCCCCCAAGACTCAAAATCCTTGAGGTGTAAGTTTCTCTAACTAACGGGGTGCTGTCATGTATAGAAACACAAAAGGTACATAATATACTAAATCTCATCACCACACTATAGGAATGACCTAGTCTTAGACTCAACTGCGGCTAACGTCTCTTGGACTCACAGTTTCCACTTCTAAGACTGGGTATCCTATAAGTTCACAACCATTTAAAGAGAATTATTACATTACTTAATTCCCTTTTTTCATCTGTTACACTTTATGTTAATTAATTATTTAAACATTAATTAACCATTAACAATTTCAACATTATATTCCATTAGCATCACACCCAAAGTTCATCGTTCCTTTAAAAATTGCAACCTTAGAGTTACATCCCAACAATCTCCAACCACATGGGTTAACATCATTTATTCAATCATTTATTAATATAATTACTTTCTCAAATTTACAGGCATTCTAGAAAAACATTCTAAGCTACTAAACGTAAGGGTCTCAACATGGTGAGTAGGTGAACTACTGGTTGAGTATTTTCCACCAATAGCAAGAGTGTTGACCCATCCTCCCTCAAGATTCTAAAAATTGAAATCACGTGGCATGCCCCATGTGTCTTCGCCCCTTTTTGGAAAGAGGGTAAGCAAACTAGCTGCCTTGAGCAGTGGGTAATGTAAAGAAGATAAACAACCAACAAGAATCAGCAAGCATCCAAACATTCACACACTACCCATTTCACCATACCTGGTATCCTCCCCGACACCCACATGCATAAAACGATGCATCCAGCCACTCTAGGCATCAACTTCTGCCATAACCAATAGGCCACCCTACCACCACATATCACAACACAAGTAGCAAGAAAACAAACATCATATCAACTGGGGTCTCAGCCCTTAAGCAAGCAAGAGGGTAACTCAGAACCCCACAAGGCATTATCTATTATCGAAAAACCAGTCATTTAATTAATCTAGAAATAAATGATTTATTATTTTCAGGTTCCAACTATGGGAAACGTAAACAATAATCTATCTCAAATTAATTAAACATGTTTACTGCATCAATTTGATTAACATAAAATTACATCAACAACAAACACTAGATTCATTAACATGCCTCTTTATCTTTAGCCAAACAATTATCAATTAATTCCAGCTTTATGTTCATTACTAATTTCCATAAAGAATGAAAAGATAAAAAAATCAAGCACAGGTGTCACACTATCTAGACAAAAAAATCAATAACATACAATTGATATCAATTTATTTATCTGATTCAAATATTTAATATATCAATTCGATTGTGATCCAGTGGGATAAAACAAGATAACTCTACATTTGAATATAAAATAATAGAGAAGAAATGAATACCCTACCTCAAACTATTCTTGATGTTCTTTATACGAGAATGATCCACATAATGGATTACGATCTCCTCCCATGTTACTACTGTATCCACCCGAGGATGTCGCGGCATGACCACACCATTCAACAGCCAAGAAAACTCCATTACAAGCATGGAGATCACATGTCATAGCATGGTAATGAGAAACAGGAGGAGAAGGATTTAGTAAAACAAAAGAACATAGGTAGATCATACCTTCTATCGATGAAGGATCGACACTTTCTAATTGCACCAAAAAGGGGTGTGCATGTAGCAGGAAGAAACTTCAAGGGGGAAATGATCTGAGGATTGAGGTTCGATCACACTGCTCATATAGGAATAAAGAACAGTTTGATAATCTCGCACTAGGGAATAAAAAGGTAAAGTAAGGGAGGAAGATATATTGTCCCTTTAGAATATTTATGGAGTAGGTTTTAGATACGCTTGATTTTCCATTAAAAATGGATTACATTAAACCACACGGTTAGACCAAGTAAAATCATCTGAAGCCTTTGGAAAATTAATATAGGGGTTATGGCCTTTTAGTCTTCCTTAGAGTCCTTAAAACTAGTATTTAAATTCCTTTTACGTCAATGGAAACATCAAAGGGGTGAAACTGTTGGAAGCTGTAAGAACTATTCATGAACTAGAAATTTGGAAAAGGAAAAAAGGATTCTATTGGAAGGATACTGTTGGAAGGATGTTATTGAAAATAACCAACTGTTCTAGAAACACTGTTCATGAACTAAAAATTTGGAAAAAGAAAAAGTCTGTTGTTGGAAGGCTATTGTTGGAAGGCTACTATTGGAAATAGCTTACTGTTCTAGAAACACTGTTCATGGACTAGAAATTTAGCAAAGAAAAAAGGTTGTTGTTGGAAGGATATTGTTGGAAGGATGCTCTTAGAAATAGCCTACTGTTATGGAAACATTTTTCATGAACTATAAATTTGGAAAAGTGTTGGTAATAAGTCACTTTGACCTTCGAGAACAACTCTAACACCAGATTTCAGCAAAGTAATGGACTAGAGAGGTCTGGGCCAATATAGAAACTCTAAGCCATTATTCTTTCTCATTGTTTTAATTTTTCTTCAAACCCGATTTTCAATTGGAATTTTCTAAATTTTAATGGTCTTAAAAAACATTAGTTTTATTTTTCATACTATAAATCAACATCATTATTAAGAAATCATTAATAAAAGTGAAAAATATAGAACCACCGCCATGAGAGGTAGTCTTGGTTAGTCCCCACAATTTAGAATATATATATTATAAAGGGTAGGTAGTTTTATAATTAGAGAAATTAAAGGTGAATCTATCATCATTTTCCATCACACAATCTTCACAAAATGTCAGGTTTTCTAGTGTGGTGTCACTCAACATTCCTCATTGGTTGTGTAATGCTAGACCCTTGGAGATTATATTCCCCAATATCTTATTCTATAATAGTGTAATAACATTATTAGTGGTATACACACTTCCCAACTATCTTTAATGGATCTTTACATTCCAAACATACATCTCATTAATGATAAAACCCTTTATTGTAGTTTTAGAGACTATAGAGATTTTTAGACAGCCTAATTTAGAACTAAAATGAACCCCTTTGGTATAGGATCCCTATGGAAATCCGATTTCTATGGAGGTTGGGATCCAACCAAACATCATTATATGTGATGATGGTGTGTTCCTCAAGTTCTATTAAAATTGAACAACTTCCCTCAACCTTACACCTCTTATTATTCCATAAGAGGAAATCTCTTTATACTCTCTCTACCCAATCTAGGAATGACTCTATAAAAGGACACATGTGGAATGAGAATCCTGAGTCAAGGACCCACTAATAATTAAGAGAAATATTGAAAAAGTTTAACACTTTAGTTGTATCTTAACTGAAGTCTACTAGAATGGACTAGCTCGTGGATAGTTTATTTTTAATTTCTTATTTAAGCTTCCTACCCTCATTCTTAGTGTGTTCGGGCTTACCATAATGAAAGAAAATAATTTTTATTTACCCATAATTAGACCGAGGTTTTGTTTGATTATTATTCTTGACATTATCCTTATTAAACTATTTCTTTTTTACCTTTAGATTATGGTCTAACCCTAGTAAAAAACTATATACTTAACCATGTATTCTAGGTTTTGAATTTAATTCTTTAGAGAAAAGTGTAGTATTAACCTCTTAAAAGGTTAAATATTCACTTCAATAAATTAGTATTTTTACTAAAGTGTTGTTGGAATTATATAAATAAAATAGAAGTATGATTTCTTGATCATCATCACAAATAGTTACATTTATATTGGTTGGATCTAACATGACTTCATTAAATAAATATAAATGGGATTTAAGAAACTTCCATGTTCCAATTTTAATGTAGAAATTTATTGTTTCTTAAAAATCCTACCAACTAAGGAAGTTTTTATATGTGATTTTTAAAGTTTAAGCAATATTCTAGCAGTTATATATTCATAAGAAGATTCCCTAATAACATTATCTCCTAAAGAAAGAATTGAAGAATTGTGTGCCTTAAAAAAACATCAGTGGATACATCTTGATATTAAATGATATTCTATCAAGTTTTCGAGAAAGTTACAATAAGTTTCTTAGGTCTATAGAGGGAAGAAATTAATACATGCTGAACTAGTAAGTCTACTATCTTTATTGAACATAAAATATAGTCATTTCCACCAACAAATTTATCAATTTCAAATCTAGCTGACATTAGGCTTACCTAGAAGATTGGATACTGAGTTTTTCTTGACAATGATAAGCATACACCCCTAATAACTGACAAAGATCAATGGATATTTATGACTTTACAACTTGAATAATGAATTCGATGATAAATTGAGTTTACAATGGCTTTAATTACAAATAGAATTTATAAAAGAAGGTTTGAGAAGAGATTCAAATGTGGAAAATAAAATAGATACCAGAATAAAATGTAAGAAACAAATTCTACAACAAATGAGAGAAAATATGGATCAAATTCCACTTTGTGAGTGTGTAAGGTGAACTTACAATAGGCATGACACCTGAACCCTAAGTATGGAACTAGGTATTTTTCTCACATAAGTTTAATGTAATATAAATAGAATTTACAAGATGAAATCACTAAAGAAAGAAGAATAGAGCACAAGGATTTACATGATTCAGTCCCTTTGGGGCCTATGTTAAATGAAATAATACCACACACATAGACGTTCTATTAATTATTTAAATAAAAAACAACATCAACCACAGAATAATCTTAAAAATACTAAAACCATAAGATGAGAAGCAGGAATGTATATGAACTTATTATGTCAAACACAAAGAGGTATAGTAGTATTGGTCTATTTTATCTATCATCAAAGACTATAGGGTATCATTTTTCTCATAGAAAATTCTCATCGGGTTTGGAGAATCAGTCCTTTTTCACTCAGGAACTCATCCACGCATTATCTTGATCAAAGGATGTCGTCTTTGAAGCTCTACCAGGTGTGGTACACCAGTAGTGTATGAAAGAGGATGGCATGCATGGAGAATCCCCACCGAGAAAGAAAAAATAATAAACCTAGGGTTCCAGACCATAGAGGGAGAAAACAAGAGAAAAATCTGAAAACCAAGTGAGATTAAAATGAGGTGAATGTATAGATGGAAAGGTTCAACAATTCTCCGGATACACCTACGCCCTGTAACAGCACATCCAACCAAGAGCCACCACAGATCCTCAATGAAATATAAATGAAGTGGCTCAATCGTGTGGAGTGCATAGTTGGATAGCATGGATGAAATAAGCGGAAAATTTGATCAACGAATGCAAATAAAATGTTACACGTATCGATGATTAATAAGATATGGGAACAAACTAGACATGCTAAGCTAGATGCCCAATAAACAGGCCTAAGCAGAATAAGAGAGAATCCTAGAACCATTAATTTGAGAAATATAAAATATATACAATATAGAATTGAATTCATTGATATTAAAAATTCTAAATATCAAAATAAATTCAAACACGTCGTTTCGTTGTGAAAAAAAATGAAAGTCTCTAAATTCACATTTTCAAAAACCATTACAATCTGGAGTCATATAATCAACATAAAATTTGATTAATATGTGATAAATGGAAAACTGTACCAAATCAAGAAGATAGAGAAACAATATAAAAGAATAAAAAAATGGTACTCTTAGAATATAACTAAAAAATCTACTCATTACTTCTTTTTATAAGGGAATGACCACTGACATATATTAATGATTTTTCATGTGGGATTTAGGTTTCACATTTCGAGTAATAAATAATAATATATTATTAAAAATGATTTAAAAACAATAATATATAAATAAGAATATAATTAATAAAAATAACATGATTAATTTAGATAACAAATAACAATTTATGAAAGAATAAGTAATAATATAATTAATATAATTCCAAAAATATTTACTAATTAATTGGATGGTTAATAATTGATGATATTTACAATTAATAATTGGTACTTAACAATGATTCAATGATAACAAATAATCAGTCATATAAATAATAAGAAGTGATAATATAATTAATAAATAATGATATGGTTAATAATTAATAATATAGCTAATAATAGTTAATTAAAGATATAACTAAAAATTAATAATTAAGAATAAAAATGATAAGATAAAACATAATTAATAACATAAATAATAATTAAAAATATAAATAATAATTAATAATTAATGTTATAACTTATGAAAATTAATTATATATTTAATATAAATACATATAATTAATAATACATAATTTCAAATTATTAATTAATAATAATAAAATAGTTTATCATTAATTATTAATTATTTTATTTATTTTTCAATATATTATTAGATATTCTTTGTTAATTATTTATTATTAATCTCGTACCACAAACCCTTTAATCCTTCACCATAGACCCAAGATCAAATCTAGGTGGGGATAATTTTCAAAGGTATTGTGGATCAAAGTATTGTATGATGCTGTAGATATCATAAGGGGCGATGTATCACTCATAACCGGTATAACATATTCTAGGGGAGGTGTGACAATTAATTGGTGGCACAACATTTTATAGGTTTCTCATATTGGTAATTGATCCAAGACCACATTCCACTAGGCCTTTGGGCCAATGAACTTGAGCCTTCGGAGCATGATAATGTAATATAATAAGTTTAGTGGGTTCATGTTAATCCTCTAGGCCAATACTTGGGTGGGCGAGTATTTATAGTTTGTAATATAATCTACTTATGATAATAATTATCTTTTAATTTTATTCTTAAATTATTAAAAATTAATTTTATTACAAATTATTAATTTTATTAATTATATTATAGCATATTTTTATTTATATTATTCTTTATTATTTATATTAATCATATGTAATTTTAATTAATAATATCCTTGATTTTGAATTGTTATTCCTAATTAATAATATATTATTACTATAATGGTTTTAAATTGAAAATTGAATCTCACATGGTAAATCTATAAAAAATGGCAATGATATTTTATTTATAAAAATATGTCTAGGTTGGTTTAAATAAGAAATGCTAGTTTTATGAATGAAATCCACCAAAACATTAGTCACTACACTTATTTGTTGTCCAATACAGAGCTATTGACAAGAATCCAACCCCTGTATACCAGTTTGAATAACTAAATCAACATCCTCAACGATAATTAAATCGATAAAATATCCCATACCAGTTAACAACAACTTGAAAATAACAAAAAAAATCAGAAAACTGAAAACATATAGAGTGATTCATCCACATTTCTAATTTAAAGTAATGATCAATTAATATATTTAAAATATATTATTTTTTATAAAACCTTTTTGGTCTTGTGTCACTTCTTTCACCACCTTAGTAGTAGGTAACCAAAAATAAAAAGCACATAAGAATGATTAGAGAGTAAAAACAAAGATAAATCCTTAGAAAATATATAGAATCAAGGGGAAATAGAATTATATGTACAAATAACTCTATTCATAGATGTGATAGTGACATTGGGATTCAAAACCCAAGCTTTTATATAAAAATTTAAGTATGGATTCATTCAAAATCAGATACATTAGATGGTTAATTAAATATTATTTATGTTTCGATTCAAGATCATAAATTATTTATAACATGTGCACCTGATCGAAGAAAAAATTCATCTTCACCTATAGAATACTCTTTGAGTATTGAAATAACTTTAAAATGATATCCATTGTAACCCATAAAATATTTTTTTTAAAATATGTTAATGTAATTCGTGACTCCAACCAATAAATAATAACCCATTAAATTTTCTTTTTTAAAAAAATATTCTAAAAAATCATTTAGTGATACATCAAAAAATGATGAATGAGGTCCAAAAACTGTTCAATCACCACATAAAAATATTTCTACATTTTTTATTATTCTTTAATGATATCTTGAAATTAGTTGGTATACACACTACAAATGGATATTGTGAAATTAGGTTCATTCATTTGTTTTCATATTGAAATGTTATGTTTACTTATTTTGAAATTTAATTATGATTTCTTTACATTCAAGAAAATTTATGTTTTTATTTTATGTGATCAAAATATATATTGGTCTTGACTTCTTAATTTCACCATGGATTATTTTCTTGGGCCACTATTCTCAGCCTATGAGGCTTTACATATGTTATGTTTGCGATCCATATAGCCTTTATTTTATGGTTTTTGATACATACTAATGCTTGTGTGATCCTCATTGTTATCAAGTTTAGCTTCACTCATTAGTGCTTCTTGGTTTCTATTTTGACATGGATTTATGGAACTTCCTTATTAGTTATTCTTCTTTGAGGTGTAGGTAGTGTCAGGGGAATTTATCACCCCTATATTGTATCACTTCGGATCATTAAAACTCTATCAACACTATGGATTTCTCTCACTCTAGTTCTAGAACCCCATATTTAATGTTTGATTCCTTAGTGGTGATCTATGTTTTTCATACTCAAACAAACACTACTAGTGTACTACTTCGGTTGGAGTTCCAACGACATCATACTTTGATCAATAAGATGTGTCACTGAGTTCCAAAGTAAGGAATGACCATTTTGTAGACATAGTGAGTACCTATGCACACATAATGATTTGTTATAGTTTTATGATCATATCTAGAAGGGATTAGGACGTCCATACCCAGTCACCTGGAAATGTAAGTTTTTACATTCCTACATTTCATTTTGTAGCTTTATCTTTGTAAATATTTTTTCATTATTTATTTAAACATGTATATTGTAATCTTGTTCCTCTTTTATCATTAATAAAATGTGTGAAGGGGTATTATTACCATTCATGTAGACCCCAATGAGATCAAATCATGTTAAATCCTTGTCTTTACTATTTTCTTACTTTTCTGAATCTTTTATATTTTATTTATCTTGAATTTAAATTATAAAAACAAAAACCCTTATTTGGTCCTTTTTGGGTTCATGTGTTCTTCCCTTGTTAGTTTACCTTAACCATCAATCTATGGTACTAGAGCCCCATTGGTTCTCTTTTTTCTAAATCAGTTTCTTGGTTTCAATTATAGTTTCTGTTTTTTAATTTCAGCACTTCGATCTCATCTTAATTCAACCATTTTTTCTTCTTTTTGTAATTAAAACCACTATAAACTATATAATTATTTTAAATTCTAAAATCTATCTAGATAACCATGTATAACCATTGATATTGATGATTTATTTAAAGGGTATTCTTATCGTAGTCTACAATAACTCAGAATTTAATCATTTTGGAAAACATGTCAACAAATAGATATAAAATCAATAAATTTGATGGTGACAATTACTTTAACTTGTGTCCAATTAAGATGAGATACCTGGTAGTTTATCAAGGATTATTTAATTCCCTATTTAGTTCAACTAAATCTATTATAACTATATTTATAACTAGATAGATCTCTACTATTTATCAAGATGTATACCCTGATGTTCTTGTTAAGGCACATGGTTCTCTATCTATTTCTTTTACAACTACAAACTGGACATTTAGTGACCACCAAAAGTGGTCACTATAGGTCTTTAGCGACCACCATTCAACCACTTTTGGAATTTTTAGTTAGACCATCCCTAAACGGAAATAGTTACCTCTATTGGCAGTCGATATAAGAGGTCCCCAAATGACAATAGTGGTGGTCACGGGGAAGAGCTTTAGCAACCTCCATAGGCTGCCACAAAACCAAATAGTAGAGAGAGCACCTCTTGTGGTTGCTACTAGTCTGTAAATAAAAATCGAATTCGTGACCTCTATAGGTGATTGAAAATCCATCCAGTCTAGTGACATCTAGAGGAAATTTCTAATTCTCCCAAAATATTTAGGCCTTAGCGACCACCAAAGATGGGCCCTAGACGATAGATTTTTTTTCAAATTTAACATTTTAATATCCACCAAATAACTAAAGTAACAAATAAAAAACCATTTATCCAAATAGCTACAAAACCTTCCAATATTCTTTCACTATCATCCTATTGATGCGATATAAAAAACAAATAAACAAAGAAAATAAAAATTAACATACTTAATAATAAAATCAAATTTATTCAATTATTATATATAAAATAATCAAAATATTTTATACGGTGTTACGAATATAAAGCATCATAAATAAAAAAATGAGTCAAATCTAATATGAAATATTTTATTACACTATTTATCATATAATAAATTACTATTAAAGTTGAACACTAAGTTTACTGAATTTAGATTAATCCAAGCATTGGATTAAAATATGGATGATTCTAATAGATCACATAAGTTTAATGAATTTTCTCTTAAATTTCATGTTAATAAAAAAATTCTCATTTTTGGACCCCTGATGGGTGATATGTCATTTTAATAACAATAGACAACGTTACCCATCGTTTTCCATCATATCGAGTGACAAGAGCATCTGATGGAAGTTGCGATGAATCCTATAGATTAAAAGTACCTTATTAATAATTATCCCATTATTTAATTTTAATCCATGTGTTTTTTATTGTAATCAGCCCCTTTTACAAGATTTTTCACTTCACACCAAATTCGAGTGACAAACACCACCTTTGGTCATACTGAGAAAATTGGATTTCTAATCAACATATTGATGATCATTATATATTTTTAATGAATTAACGATCATGTTTTTAATATTTCATGTTAATCAAAGCTTATTTGGTCATTTTTTACCCCTACAAACATTATTTTTTCATTATTAAAAAAATTGAAATATATGTGAAAAAGAACATTTAATTGTGATGACCAATATGAGAATCATATTAAAGACTGATTGGTTCCAATAGATCGCATATGATTCGAAAAATATTATCTATGTTTTTCACATTAATTAGAAGTATTTTTCTCATTTTTGACCCCTGAAGGGAGATATGTCATTTTAATAACACTATACAATGTTACCAATCATTTTATATTATATAAGGAGACACAAGAATCTAATGGATAAAGAGAATAATCCTACAGATCAAAAATGGCTTGGTGATCACTCTAAAAGGATTTCATGTCAATCCATGTGTGTTTTTTTGGTATTATCCTCGTTTATATGATTTTACATTTCACTCCAAATGTGAGGGACAAATGCCACTTTTGATCATATCAAGTAGTTCATTTATCAGATCTATATACCAAGGATTCTTATAAATTTTCAATGACTTAAATATCATTTTCCTAATATTTAATGTTAATTAGAGCTCTTTTTATTAGTTTTGACCCCTACACACATGATTTTTCCATTATTACAAAAAATTTAATAAATGTGCAAATGATCATTTAATTGTGTTAACCAATATGGGAATCAGATTAATGTTTGGTTGATTCTAATAGATCAAATATGATTCAAGGATTATTCTCTTATATTTTCACATCAATCAGAATTTGTTTTCTAATTTTTTACCCCTAACATGAGATATGTAATTTTAATAACACTGGACAATGTCACACATAATTTTATATCATATTCAGTGACTCGAGAATCTGATGGGTGCAACAAAGATTTCTAATTATCAAAAACAACTCAATAGTCATTCTCCCATGATTTTATGTCAATCCAAGTGCGTTTTCTAGGTATTGGATCTTTTTACATGATTTTATATTTAACTCTAAAAATGGGGGACCAACATCATTTTCGATCATAACATGAAATTTGGATATTTCATCTACATTAAAATGATTCCAGTATATTTTAAATGACATAAACATCATTTTAATAAAATTTCAGGTCAATCAGAGCTTGTTTGTTCGATTTTGACCCCTACACACATGATTTTTCCACTATTACAAAAAAATGGTAATAAATGTAAAATGAACATTTAATTGTACAAACCAATTTGGTAATAATACAAATATTAGTTTTATTTAAATATATTTATTATGATTAAATGAATTTTCTCCTATATTTTTAGGTTAAAAAGAAGTCATTTTATTTGCCCCCAAGGGAGAGACATATATTTTGATACTACTAGACAATGTTACACATCATTTTCCATCATATTGGACGATACGAGCATCGGATGTTTACAAAGAATATTCTTACTTACCAAAAATGGCCTGGTGATCATTCCTTATTGATATAATGTCAATAAAATTTCATTTTCATGGTATTGTACCCTTTTACATGATTTGACACTGGACTTCAAATTTGAGGGACAAATGATACTTTCACTCATACCAGTAAATTTAGGTACCTAATTCATGTGGAGATGATTATCAAAGATTTTAAATGAATTTAAGATCATTTTCCTAAGATTTCATTTCAATCAGAGCTAGTTTGGAATGTTTTGACCCCTACACACATGATTTTTTCATTATTTCAAAAATGGTAATAATTGTGAAATTTATCTTTTAATTGTTTCAACCAATATGGTAATCATATTGATGCACTCTTGGATATAATAGATCACATATGATTCAAGGACTGTTATCCAGGATTTTCATGTCAATCATAATTAGTTTTCCCATTTTTTACCCCTTGATGAGAAATATTTCATTTTAATAACACTAGATAATGCTACCTGTCATTTTCTATAATACCAGGTGACATGAGCATCTGATGGATGCAGTTAAGACTACAACAGATCAATAATAGCTCAATGATCATTCTCTCAGGATTTTATATCAATCCTAGTGTTTGTTCTTGTTATTGGCCCCATTTACGTGATTTCACACTTAACTTCAAATCTGAGGGACAAACACCACTTTCGATCACACTGATAAATTCTTATATCCGGTCCACATACTAATGATTATTATTGGTTTTAAATGACATAAAGATCATTTTCTAAATATTTCATGTCAATTAGAGATCATTTGGTCAGTTTTTACTCATACACACTTGATTTGTCCATTATTTAAAAATGCTAATAAATGTGAAAATAAAATTTTAATTCTACTCACCAATTTGGATAATGAATTGATGTTTAATTGATTCAAATATGTCACATATTATTTGAGTAATTTTCTTCTAGTTGTTCAAATCCATCAAAAAAAATTTACTCATTCTTGACCCAATGATGGGAGATATGTCAATTTAATAACACTAGAAAACATTACCTTCCATTTTCAATAATATCGGGAAACACGATCATCCAGTGGACGTGGTGAAGATTCACAAAAATAAAAAATGGATTGGTGGTCATTATCCCATGATTTCATGTCACTCGAAGTTTTTTTCCTTAGTATTGGTCCCTTTTATATGATTTGACCCTCCACTCTAATTCTGAATGAAAATTGACACTTTTGATCATACCAAGAAATTCTGGTTTTTGATCCATGTCTTGATGATTCATATAGATTTTAAATGGCATAAAGATCATTTTCTTATGATTTCCTATCAACCAGATCTTATTTGGTCGGTTTTGACCCATACACACATGATTTGTCCATTATTACAAAAAATAATAATAAATGTGAAAATGAACATTTAATTATACCAATCCATCTAAGAATCAAATTGATGTACGGTTGATTTCAATGGATCAAATATGATTTGAGGAATTTTCTCCTAGATTTTCATATTAATATGGAGTTTTTTGTTCATTTTTTACACCCTAATGAGAGATATGAAATTTTAATAACACTAGAAAATGTTACCCGTTGTTTTCCACCATACCAAGTGACATTAGCATCATATGGGTGTGGAGTTGACTCTTAAATATCAAAAAAAACATGATGATTATTCTCCCATGATTTATTTTCAATCCAAGTGTTATTTATTTCTATTTTCCTTTTTATATAACTTGACACTTAACTCAAAATCTGAAGGAAAATTCCATTATCAATCATACCCAGAATTATGGGTATATGAACCACGTGTCAATGATTCCTACTTATTTTAAATAATTTAAAGGTTGTTTATCTAATATATAATATCAATCAAAGCTCATTTTATTAGTTTTTCTCCCTACGCACATGATTTCCCCATTATTACCAAAAATGGTAATAAATTTAAAAATGAACTTTTTTTTGTACCAACCAATTCAGGAATCAGATTGACGCATGGATGATTCCAATATATTATATATGATTCAAGGAATATTATCTAAGATTTCCACATTAATAAGAACTCATTTTATCTTTTATGACCTACTAATGGAATATATATCAATTTAATAATTCTAGACAACATTACTCATCATTTTCCATCATACTAAGAGACACAATAATTTTATGGATCTGAAGATGATTCATATAGATCAAAAATGGTTTCGTAAACATTCTATCGTGATTTAATGTCCATCCAAGTGAGTTTTCTTGGTATTAAAAACTTTTATGTGATTTGAAACTTGGCTCCAAATCTAAGTGAAAAACGCCACTTTCAATCAATTTTAGAGTAGATAATTTTATTTCAAGAAGCGCAGTTAGCCAAATAATTATTTTCTTTTAATGAGTATTATAAAAAACAAACCCTAATACTAAATTAAGTGATGAATAAGTAAACTAATAGACAAATAATAATGAAAATACCATGTTAATAAAAAAATCTTCTAAACAGAAGAAGAGAAGACTCTCAAATATAATAATCCCTCAAAAGTGTCTTGATAAAGTGAATCAAAATTAAAGAAATATAGGGAAATTATATAGAACCAGAAGCTGTCTTCAAACAACTGCAATTGGATTATTCTTCGTAAGTAGGTAGAAAGGTCCATGATCCAAATATTAATAGAAATTTAAAACGTTTCTTTAATTATTGCATGTAATGGAATAATAACTAAAAGGTACCTTTTTCAGTTGTATGATTTAGCTTTAAAAAATTATTTCTTGATAATAGAAGGCTATTCGGGCTAGGTCAGTCTCATATCCAATCAAGAATTACTTCCTTCAACATGAAATTTCAATATCCACTTTCTTTATTATCATATCACAACAGTGAATTTAACATAGAGGAAAGGGGCTTAAAAAATTTCTAGTAAACATATCATTGAAGTGGTTCTTACCTCTTTATATGTCACTCATCAATTCAATGTCGGCACATTGAATCTCTACAATGGTATGTAGTAGATACCCTCATTGATGAAAAATCCTACAACACCGAATTCCCTATTATATTCCAAATTATAGAAACAAAATACATAACATAATTAACAATTAGATTATTAAAGTCCTCTTCCTGTGTCACTACTCCAGTCAATGTAATGAAAATCACAATGTTTTTTGCATTATATGATACTACCTAAAACAATAAAGAGATAAACCTATTAACTTGAATCATATTCCAATCCATTAAATTTTAATTTTCTAATATATAGTTATTTCCTAATGCTTTTGATGAGTTCGAATAGACTGAGAATAGGCTTTGGATGACATGAAAATAAGGAAACAATCTGAAAACACAATATAATGCCACTAGAACTGCATTAATAATAGAAAAAATAAAATCATAAACATATTTCCCATATTTTATAATTAAAAACAAATCCCCACCATTTATCTCAAGGCATAGATATATTGAAATTGATACTAAATAAACACTATAGATAAAACCCAGGGATAATAAAAAATCTCAATGACCATGCTAGTTAATTGTAATGGTACCTTTCCCAGATATGTAAAAATATATTCTTTTCTCATATTCCATATAAATAGAATGATAAAATAAAATATAAATTTAAGATCATGTATTAGATGCAAAAAATAAGGTTAATTGTGCGATTGTTGTGGGCCTTGATCAAAGAGAAATTATATTTTATTAAAATGTTTGGAATGCAGCATAGGGTTGACCAAGGTCATTTCCCATGGAGGGTGTGTGGGTTGTATTATCACTATTCTAATCACTTATTAATTTATTTATTTATAATTTTTAATGAATCTAGAATTTTTGTTGATTTTCAATTTGGTTTTGATTTATGAATTCAAAATAAATAAAATAGAAGACACATTCTCAGAGTGAAGGGGGATTAAATTTGAGGTGGAAAAAAATATTCATTATCATCCTCTAGTTCTTATCAAACAATCTAATTAATACTATTCTTCTATTTCTTCTCTTTATCTAATTTACGTTCAAAATTTCCAAAGACAAATCTATTCTGATACATCTAGTTCCACCTCTACCACAGTGAAGACACAATGAACACACTCAATCAAGGCATTCACTATCTAAAAACCCAGATCCATCATATGTTGTTCATCCCTAAATCCACAGTACTCCATGGGTTTGAACTATGAATTAAGAGATGGAATGATAGATGATTTTATAAAGTGAACAATGTAATAGTTCATCAGAAATAGAAAATGGATATCAATAATTTTCCTCTATCCAATGCACTGTCGCATCAAGGATGGAATTTATAAAATTAAAAATATTAAGGGTACCTATTTGATCTCTCTTAGGGACCCAACCCTCATTTTATTTCTCCATATATATGTAGTTAATAAGATAAAAATATTAAATAGAGATTGAAGAAAAACATAGAGAATTTTGGGAGAGGAGAAGAGAATAACATGATTGAATGAAAATGGAACAAAACAATGATTAGAATTAAAAATAAAAACAACGCATAAATTATAGAGGAAACCTATGTATGATGGTAGATGAAAAATGTTTCAAATTGGATCATGTGAAAATTATTTATAATTAATGAAATCGCATTCTTCCTCATAGTTGAGGTCGAGGTGGGATTCAAATGGATGGATGCCACATGTACAAATTGGATTAATTCATTTGGGCTCCTAAACTTCTCATGATTGTGTGAATATTCCATCGAGATAATTATAGTATGTCTTACACTGCTTGTGGGTGTAGTTGAAATTTAGTTGCCACCCAACGTCACATTTTTTGGAGTTTTAGTGCGCATGTTGGGCCTATATTTGAGTTGAGCTTATCTATGTATTTATATATTTTTATTTATAGATATATATATATATATATATATAGATATATATGTCTATACTACTTATTATTATTCTATATATATTTTTATATTCCTTTTTATTTTTCTCTTTTATATATATATATATATATATATATGTATTTATTTATTTATTTATTTATTTATTTATTTCGGCCAAACCTTTGATAAATCTTCATTCTTTCATTGTGGTGACCATACTGACTGTGAGCTCCTATTAGTTCTTCTTTATGATAGGTAGTGTATAGGTGTGTCCAATTGTGGTATGAAATCATGATAGGTTCTCAGCCTACCATGAAGTCACTATAGGTTGGAGATGCAGGATGCACTATAGGTTGGAGATGTAGGATGCCCATCGAGGTGGTTTCACGGCAACTGTGCATGGTTAGTATAGTACCATGTGAATTCCATCACTTATAAACTTTTTCGTGTCTCCCATATGCAAAACAAAAGTCACAATTTAGTTAAAATTTAATTCCAATAAAATCTCAATAAAATAATAAATCAGTTAAAATAATTATTCCAATTTTTTAAATTTTTTATTCTAATAAATTCCAAATTCATTAAAATCAATTCAATTTGATTCATATTTTCTAAACTAGAGTATTTTTCACCATTAAAATTCAACTCTATTTTTAAAATTAAAAATTTAAATTCACACAATAAAATTAATCTTAATTCATTGATTTCATTAAATTTAAAAAATGATTAAAATAATTAAACTCAAAACTAAATCCATTTGAAAATTAATCTCCACATAAAATTTTAAAAAAATTAAATCATCAGTTTAAAAAATAAATATATAGCATTAATATTGACTTAAAAAATTAATATATCAACAAAAACATGTTTTAATCCAATTTTTCAATTAAGTTACAAATTCCAAATTCCATAAATATTCACAATTTTACCTAGTATTTTAATTAATTGCATGTGTTTTCAAATAATAACAAACATACAATTTTAAAATTTTCATCTCACAAAAAAGGAATTGTTTTACACTTGTTGATAATTTTTTATAACCATTATATCTTACAATACTCATAGCTTACAATACTCTTATTTCTCTTCATCTAGAACTACACTGGTGAAGGCTGGGAATTGAACTATTTAATAAAGAGTAATGTCAGGAATTGGATGACCTGAGAAGAATATCAGTTCTACCTTATTAGACTATGCTAGAGTTAAGAAAAAGATGAACAACCATATTTGATAATATTTTCCACTTCACTATATTTTTTCATAATAAAAGTTTTAAATAACTTGTAATCATCAACGGACTCTCAAGAAAACATTCCTTGTACCTCTATCATGGTATTCTCTAAAATTAAAATATAAGGTTCCATATTTCAATAATTTTTGTAATTTTTCCCCAACTTGACCAGTTATATGTCCCTGCTTCCTGATAATCCCAAAGAAAATTAGTTGAAACTATTTCAATAGATTTGATATGTTCCTTTAAAACCTTGATCATATAAAGGTTATTCATGGTCATCGATGAGGGGAAAATATTAATCAGTATCATCCTCTCACTAGATGATAAGAATCTATTTTATAATTACTAACACTATGGTAGTTTTTATATAAAAAATCATCAAAATAATGTATCATAATTCAACTTCTGTAAAATGGGAGCTCCTGAGTACTCAATTGATAATTTATTTTTGTAAAAAATATTCCATATATAATTTAGTTGTTTCCTTCAGTCAGATGATTTATTGAACATATAAATAGTGATCTTAGATGTATTGACCTTTTGACTGCTCCAAAACTCATAATTTTCCTGAATTTCTTTGGAATATTTAATTGAGAACTACCTAACATTAAGAATGATTATCATGTCATTCCCAAAGAGGATATAGGAAATACATAGATTGTTATGATAACCCCTAAAATAGCCCACAGATCTTAAGGACATTATTTAGTTGGGATACTTAGTGAATGTGTGTTGAGCTAAAATAAACATGCTAGGTGGGAATGAATCAACCTACCTCGAACGACTTGTTTATTTAAAAACAAACAAACTATCTATCTATCAATAAAATATAGAAACATGGAAAATGTATTGAAAGAAGATATCACAAATCCATTCTGAGAATCTACAGCTGTAACATCGCAAGAAAATAAAGAATATTACATTTTCATATTTATTAATATTTTTTAATTAAATATTAATTATACTTTAAAGGGGACACTATGTTCGACGGCATACCTGATACACAATAATGGGTTTCTTTGAAATCTTACATTGCACACTAATAATATAATAATATTATTTTAAACGGTAGTTAACACTTAACTTTTGTATTGGTGAGAATGAATAGGACTTACTAAAATATTATGATACATGTTTTTTGTATATTTTTACATTTATCCAATAAAAGTTAGAGGCCTAAAATAATTAAATAATTCAATTTTAAGCATAAATACTCTAATATTCACTAAAAGGTCGATTTACCACCTTTTAATGGTGAACCCTCTTTAAATATAGTTTTTGTCATTTTTATATGTTATATTTTACAAAATAAAATTATTCTTTAGAATCGGGATACCAAAATTTACTTTGGATGAAATTTTGTTATTTTTTCTGATAATGTTCATTTTCTTAAGGAATAGTGAAAAATGTTGTATTTTAATTCAAAAGTGCCTATTATTCTAATTTATTTATATGGTTATATTATCTTTTTAATTGGTTTTAAAGTGTAAATATATTTTTACCATTTAATAAAATTTTGGTCATTGGATGTAATTTCATTTTAAAATTGGACATAAACAAGTGTCAATCTTTTCATAGTTAATATTTCATAAAAACGTGCTATTTATTTTAACAGTGGGAATTAATTTTAAATTAATTTCTTCCACTTATTTGTTTTGAATTTGGAAAAATGTATTCCATATTATTAATCATTGGGTCCAAATTGTGTAAATAGGTAACTTTTATTTTTAGACATTTTAAATATTTACTTCTGTAAATATTTTATTTGCCATGATTAAAGGGTAAATATAATAAATAAGGGTAAAATATAATATTATAATAATATTAAATTACCCTAAAAAGTGTCCTAATCTTATTTTATAATACATAGCGGACAATGGGAATCCATGGGATGAATTTGGAACTCCATGGAGCCACATGGGAGTAATAATGACACTTTATATTAATTAATTTAATGTAAAGACAAAAATGTCATAAACAAATATATTTTAGTCAATAAATTTTTACATGTTGTTATATATGATATTTATTCGACTACAAATATTCTTTGGAAATATAAAAATATTTCCTACATCATGGTATTTTTTTATAATTTTTGGACATCAAATAAATTAAATTATTTATGAAACAATAATGATACAATATTTACCTAATTAATAAATGATTTAAATAAACAAGATTATAAATATTAAAACAATATCCAAAACCAGTCCAATTATTATTGGATTATTTTATTTTGACCATGAGTCATCATAAATTTTATATTAACGAATATTTGACCTTTTTAAACCAAAGATTAGGTTATAATAACATAATTGTTTCAAACTTTCCTAAAGAGCCCCTCCTCTCCCTTATTAAAAGTCCTCACTTCTAACTCATTCCTCACGCTTATAAAGCCTTGGTCTCATGAAACCTCTTCTACAATAAGCTCCCAAGATCCCTCTATTCAGTCTTGAAGTCTTACCTTAGGCATAAAACACTTCAAGAAACCCATTTGGTTCAATCAAAAGGGAGTTACCTGATTTAAAGGTAACATCTTCTCTTAAGTTCTTTTGTTTTATTTTACTTCTCCAACCCTCTAAACTCTTTTTATTCTTTTATTTTATAAGAACACCAGTATCCTGAATATAATAGGATATTTTTATTATAAGTATTCAAACTACACTTACACACACCTCCATCTAATGGGTGAAGAACATACTGTTTCTGTGGATGAAAAACTAACGCCTCACGAAGCGATGATTATTCAATTATCTCCCACCACCTCTCATGGTGGCCATTATGATGAAACTGTATTTATACATGATATATATTATGTGTTTTTTTCTATATACTTCTGTAAATTTTATTTTAAAACATACCTTTATGCCTTCCAATATGTGTAAACACGACAATTTCATTTGAGGAAGTGCGGACTACCACCCCCTCAAGGTGATATGATTTGTTCATAACATACATGGAACGTATAAAGATAGAGTTAATGAAATTATGTAACATATATATCATATGATATTATACTAGAATTATAATATACCTATGTATCATTATGTTTTCATTCCATTTAATATTAAATAGAAATTAAAGTAGCGTTCATGCGTACGTACGGCTTACCGTCTCCATGAACAGTGCATTTCATTTCTTAACTCCAAATGTTATATACTATTATAAATATATATATGTGTATATTTACACTGGATATATATGATATATATTATATCTAAATAATTAATATCATTCTGTAGATAATGGAGTTTTTACCAAATGGACAAATTGTAATTATAAAAAGTTCATTTTTAACTCAAATTCCGAACGTTGACAAAATGTCCGATATGAACTCAAATAATTAACTAAATGTTATTTCAAGTTAATAAGTGGTATAAAAGTAATAATAAACATTAAAAAGTTTATTAATCTAGTAGAAATTAACTTAATTTTATTATTCAGGAAGAATAAGGAACATACGAGTCAAGTTAGACACAAGGTAAGGGATTTCCTATCTCACTTTTAATTCCGTGAGATTTCCATTGTTCACCACTTATTTATTGCATGTGGTGTATTTTGTACTGAAATTTGATATATATTATAATTATTATATTTATATTCATGGTATTCTGTGATTAATTTGGTGGTTATTAACGTTTTCTCATACGACTCGATTGATTACAATGTGGTAAGGTTTTTTCATCTCACTTTTTATTCCCGTGAGATTCATTCTATATTAGGTACTATTTCCTTTTGTGTGTTGGATGTAATTCCCATGATTGTATTATTTGTGTAATATACTTTAATTTATGGGTATTTAAATATTCATTGTGTGATCTTTCTTTCCTGGGGTGCATATTTCGTAAGTTACCAAATCGGTAGGGGAACCTTTCACCCTCCACTTTTTAAAAGACTTATTTTTGTAATGTCTTTTAATTTACATCTTATTATGATGGGATATGTTCTTCTATATCCGTATTGATTTAAATTTTATTTCAAAGTGATGAGATATACTTTTCTCTCTCATCAACTTATTTTTTGAATTTTAATGGGACTTCATTAGGCTGTTGAATTTCTGTAAGATAATTTCATAACCCAATTTCAATTGTTGGGTTAAACATCTACTTCTTGATTATGTCGTGCTATGAATATATGTGAATAACCTCTGATTGTTTTACACATAATATCCACTTATATTGGTTGTATTTATATTTTTCACACATAATTATGTAATTAATTTATTCTTAATCTAAGGATACCATCTTTATAATGGATTTCGTCTCAATTTACATTTCTATTGAGACTTTGTTGTTGATATGCACCAATTCACACTTATATAGTGTATATACTATTCATTGGAATATTATATCATGAATAAATTTATTCTCATGATATTATTAAGTTATGATTAAATTTTATTCCTCAATTATTTGTATTATAAGAACTCTCATTTTTCTAAAAACTCTTTAACTAAAATATCATTTTAAATTTTTTAAAGGTTTATTCTTCTAAATATTTAACATTATTGTCCATGTTTTAAAAATGGTTTTAAGGATTTATTCATATGTACATGAATGTTTTGAAATTTAAATTTCTTTTAAAAGCTTCAAAGTGGTATGGGACACTTTGATTCAAAAAATCTCTTTATTTAATATTTTAAAAGGGTTTGAAAATGGTCTGATAAAAGCTTTGATTTTGTCAATATTTTGAAATGATATATTGTGATTGCAATGTGTAAATGTTATCTTTCCACATTCCTTTATTGTGGAATAAATTATTATGTTTTATGAATTCATGTTATATGGTCCATGTGGCACACTTATGCATGAAATGAAATGTGTAAGAATGTTGTGCCCTTATAGCGCTCCAATGCATTAGGTAAAGTATAGTATCATGATAAGTTATGTGCAATGGGTGTTGACTCATGCTAATTCAAGTGAAACAAGGGTTTACTCATGATTCATGTGCAATGAGTGTTTACTCATGCTCCATGTGCAATGAGCCTTGGCTCATGCTAATTCCATGTTAAGTGTTGTTGCCACATTTCCATGTTATGATTATCATGCTTTATCATGAATTTATGTTTATGATTATATTGTGATCTAATGATATGCCTATTGTCTAACATGTATTGTATTCCTCATGTTACTCCATTTTTATTCCCTTACTGGGCTTTTAGCTCACCCTTTTTTTATGCATGTCCTCAGGTTATCCCATGTAATTCTAAGTACGAGAGAATGTAGTGGTCATGTAAAAGAATCTTTCAATAAAGATGTTTTATTTCATTTTTTAAGTAGTTATGTAATGTTCCTAAACCCCAAAGACACTAGACCTCTCGATCTTTTATGTTATATCAATTGAATTTTATGTATTATACTATGTCTAATTATGTAATAAAAGAGCAGGGTTGTCATAATAGTAGCTAATGATTCTATGGTTAAACTTTCATTGTATATGGTCATTTGATTTCACCATATCTACTTTATATATAGCATTCCCCCAAGATAATTTTTATTCAAGTTTAAATTCATTTTATAGATAAAGTTCATAACCCCTTGAATGATTCTTCCATTAATGGACTCATGCGTCTCCATTGCAACTATTATGGGTAGAATAAGTGGTAGTCTATTATTGAATGATTTAGTGAGAACCTTGTATGTGATGATACACATTCTAGTTGGGGAAATAAGGAATAGACTCTAGATGATTAACCTTTGGGATTAACACTAAATTTGGTGTTGGGTGCTCTAGGAGGCTTGCACCGAAATCAGACACATGGGTCCACACATGTTCCTTGAAAAGTTTGACACTTCTCTTCATTTTTGGTCTAGGTACACTATGTAATTTAAATTTTATAACTTCAAAAAAAATTTATGATTCACGTGTGATGTTCGGTAGAAATTTAAAGATAAAAACAAACTTACAAATTATTTTCCTAGGTTTTCTCACCAATCTAAATGTATTTAGTTGATTTTGAATCCCTACTTGGTCAAATTTTATTTTAATGAAAAATTAAATGTGATTTGAGACATTTAAAAAAATATTAAAACAAAATGTGATAGTCAATTTGAATGAGAAACCATAAGGATAAAACAACACGCACCTCATGTATCTGATGCATCATGTAAGACCATGTATGCTACCTACGCCTAGTGTGGTAGGGGACTATAAAATATAAAAAATATAAAGATATTAATAATAAATATAGTAAAAAATCAGTATAAACCTGCCTCATAGGAACCCCTGCACTATCACCTCGGTGCATATACTCTCAATGTTCTTTGACATCGGCTAACAACTCCACATTTACCTCCGTGAAATCACATATTTGTGCCTCCAAAACTATCAACTATTGTGTCATCCTAGCAATGACTGGATCCATAGCCTTAGCACATGAAACTATAGAATTCGGAATCCCCTCACCATATTTCAAGCTATATCCATGTCTATCAAAACCAATAATGGGATGAAATATCTCATCCCTCCACATGGAAAGTTGTTGTGGATCCTTTGGAAGATGTGCTAGTTCAACCTCAAATTGAACTTATGTAATATATATATATGTGTGTGTGTGTGTGTGTGTGTATGTGTGTGTCTGTAAGTCTAGATAATTAGTACAATAACATATTATAAGAGCCGCAACCTAGTGAACATTTTGATCTTGAGTCATCATATACACCGACATTTTATCATTTAGTGCACCTTTCTCCCATAATTGTATACCAATAAGATATAAATATAGAACAAAAATACATATCAAATAATAAATATAAAAACTAAATGATAAATACATCATGTTGAATTTGATGCATGTGATGAGTCCCAAGCTTGTGAGGTGGTCCATATAATGCGCGATTCTCGGAATGTCACACTGCCACTTCCAACATTCAAAAGTTAAAATTTGAATCATTTAAAATGTAATTTATTCTTAAAAATAGGTAAACAAAGAAATAGGTTCACCATCACAGCCTCAGTGGATCAATATGAAACCAAGTCACACCACTAATATGGGAGAAATCCACTTGGGACTATGTCCTGGATGTTTGTGGCACACACATTTGGTACTCAGTGCTCCCTCTTCATCCTAAAATTATAATATTTCCACATTTTATGACATTTTTTTATACACACTAGCCTAAAATCATTGGGTAACACTCTAAAATTATTCTATTGAAGAAAAAAATTATCACAAATGTAATTGTTTTTTAAACATAGCTAGGAAACTAAAATGATCCTCTTACCAAAATATCCATCCATAGTAGGTCTAATTTATCTTAAGGTAATAAAGTCAAGTTATGTGTATTCAATTGAAATATGTTTGGGTCACATATTATATGACCCAATTGGAAAATAAACATAGGGTAACCCACTCCAATAGGATGGTATTTCTCAACAAATGATACCTCAAGGTCATGTTAGAATTCCTTGATGAAATCCCACAACCAAGGCCTCTATAATGTGAGGAAGATGAGTTCATGTTTAATCTAATTGAATAAAATTTCATACATAATTAGGAAAACAAGCATATATATGTTTAATTCTTAATCAAAAAAATTAAAACATATTTACATTCATACAAACCTTGACCCGTGGATGCAGATGCCTCTATAGAATGATGTGGATCTAGTGCATGTTCCCCTTACATGTCTACAAACATAGAAATCATTTGTAGTTAAACACTTGTAGACTATATAGTAAATAAAGATAAGATAAATACATGAAGAAAATCATTTAAATGGTTCATGAAGAAATCAGGTTTGTGAGGGGAACAAATTTTTGAGGTCTCTATTCATTCTAAGGGTAGGAAATGTTGTAATTTACATCAACTATACTGGATCAAATGAATCCAATTTCAAGGATAAATAGAGATACATGTATAACGTCACCATAGGTATTTGGATGGTGGAAATATAAGTTAATAAAACCCTTTTTTTATGTTGGTTGATTTATTATATATCTAGCAACATAGCCCCTTTTAGTCTATCTTGTAAATTCATACATTCTTCAAATGTAAAATATATTCAAGGTTAAATGTAAATTCATTTAAATCCATTATATAAATTTACTTTAACTTTTACAAATATGAAACAAATGTATTTCTCAAAAAAATCTAACCAAAAATATATTTAATCATGATATTAAGATTCTGAATGTTTTTTTATTAAGATAAACAAAATAATAAATATTTTAATTATATACTTATAACACAACAAAACATGATAATATAAAAATATTGAAATTTAAACATTAATTGTGGGAATTTAAAAGGGGAATTATGAATAAAATATTCAAGAAAATAATGTGTTTGTTGTTTACCCTCACATGGAATTTAATCTATAAGAAAATAAAATTCAATGTATTTCTAAAAATGTACAATAGGGGAGTTGGCCATTATAAATATTTTGAAATATTGTTTTTAAACCATGAAAATTTTTTCACACATGAAATTTCAAATTTTTGATAAAGTGAGAAATTATATTGTTCGATGAATTATAGAAATGTTTCATGAAAACACAAATAAAACTCAAATAGAAAGACTCAAAATAACTTCTAATACTCAAAAAAATGCATTACTAATAAAAAAAAGTTGTGGAAAACTATATTAATAATAAAGGGTTAACCCAAGTCTATATTTTAGTGTATATTTCTAAAAAATTGATTATTTATCTTGAATGATAGTCAAAAAATCAAACTCATTTAGATCCAAAAATATAATTAAAATTCAAGGAATCAATATATTAGTCTACACATGACACATATTTCATTTTCAAATAATGTAAATCTATTAAAAATATATTATAGCTAATTTTATTTGCACAAAATATCACTGGAATATTAAGATTTCATATTGAAATGAAAAATCAAAGTATATATCTATCCAACTCATTCAAAATCCATAATTTCTAAGATTACAGTGTAAAAATAGCTCATCTCGGAGATACTATTAGGTTAATCACATTGTAGAATCAAAATAACAGCAATTGTAAACATGAATTAAGATAAATAATTTCAACTAAATTAACATAAACTATTTAGTGAAACATTTATATACAAACTAACCAAGACAAGACCAAAACTCAAAATTATTATTTCAAACTTTTAATTAATAAAACCAATCATTAATGTAAAATAAATTATAAACTAAAAAACAATATTCAAAAACCAAGTCAAAATCAAAATCCTAAAACAAAAATTAGAGTTTACCTGTCATATCACAATGAATCCAGAACCAAGTGATAGATCTAACATATATAGTTGAAATCATCTTGGACAGCCTCACACTGAGGGAAAATCAATGAGAAAATTCAGTGGCTGGATTGGGGGTGGTGGAAGAGACTGGTGGTGGTGTCCCTAATAGGGGGTACAGTGATCATATAAGGGATGGGACATGTAGATGAGCGATAGTGGTAGAGTCTCTCACACCGAGTTCGGTGAGGGAGAGGGAGAGAACGAGGAAGGTGAAGTTGGTGCATAAGACAAGGGGGGGCAATGATGACTCTGAAGTGGGCATGGTTAGAGTGATATGATGGTGTAGGCATATTGATAGAGAGGATGGGTTTGTGAGAGGTAGGGGTGTGATAGGGTTTGTTGGGTTCAATAACCCCCATTAGTGGTCATTGATACTCACCAATAGTGACCTCCTTTATCATTTTCCCACTTCAATAATAACACTAGCCAGATTCTCTGGTAGTGTTTAGATAATAAATTACTTTGACAAAAAGCCTTTGAAACTACTATTTCTAGTATATGGATTAAGGAGAAATTATACCTGATAGAATCTTTAGTTGGTGGGATTTATAATAAATACATAAGTTTTACATTTAAAATGAAACCTGGTTTTAAATTAAATCCCATTTCGATGAATTTAATAAGGTGATGTTATATCGATCCAATATAAATTTAATGATTGAAAATAAAGATCAACCAATGAACCTTTTAATGTCTTTAGATAATGCCTACAACACTTTAGTAGAAACAATTATGTATTGTTGTGACTCCTTAACCCTAGAAGAGGTTATGTCTTGCCTACTCTCTAAGGAACTACATTCTAGAGATACAGTTAATGGTGACGCAGAGAGTATTTTCACAAGAGGTATCCCACAGTATGTGGTTAAAAAGAAAGGGTTTATTTACGGTAAAATAAAGAATAATAAACAACCCAATACTAGGTCTATGTCTTGGGAAATAAAAATTGTTTAATTTCACTGTGGAAATCCCGAGAACACTAAGCCTCACTATAGGAATCTTAAATATGAACTTGAGACTAAATAGCCCACTAACCCATCTAATCTTGTGGATTCTGGTAATGACACACCCAAAGTGTTGAATGTGTCAAACCATGACCTTAACCTTGAGTGGGTCCAAGATTTAGGTTGATCATTCCACATGTGTCCCTTTAGGGAGTCATTCCTATATTTGATAGAAAGCGTATATAGAGATGTATTGTTAGGAAATAATATGGGATTTAAAGTGTAGGTAATTGTTTAGGTTTTAATAGAAATTTATATCTACACTATCATTACTTTTTAATATGTTAGTTGGTTTCCTGACCTCCATATAAACCTGATTTCCTTTGAGATTCTAGACCAAATTAGATTCACCTTTATGTCTAAATCAGAATATCTAAAAGTCAAAAAACGGTCTAGAACTATCATTAAGTGTTCCCTTATTAATGGGTTGTTTGATTTTAATGGAAATAAAAAATAAAGATAGTTGGGTATTTTTTAAACCACTAATACTGATAATAATCTATTATGAAATTAGATATTGGGCTATGTTAACTTCAAGGTTCTAGAAAAACTTAACAAACAAAGGATTCTGATTAGAATCACACCAAACAACTGTCTATTTTGTGAACATTGTGTGATGTTTAAGGCTAATAGAGTCATATTTAATAAGTCTAACTTCAAATTTTATTACCCCTTAGATTGAAAACATTCTTACTTATGAGTACTTTCTAAGACCACATCCCATAGTAGAGGTTCTTATTTTTTTACCTTTATAGATGAATTCTCAACATAGTTTTGGATTTACATACTAAAAAATAAATCTAATGTTTTTTGTACCTTTAAAACCTCAAAAATCCTAGTGGAGAAATAGGTTTGGAAAACGATTAAAATAATGAGAATAGATAATGTCATAGAATACCTATCTACAGAATTTATTAATTTTTGTGAATCTGAGGGTATTTCAAGGCAATAAACTCTTAGGAAAACCAACCAATATAAGTTCTTGTTGAAATAATTAAAAGAACCATTTTAGAGAGTCTGAAGCATGATTTCATGCTCAAGTCTCCCAAAATCATCCAAGGAAGAGGCTATCACTATATAATTTTACCTCATAAATAGGTTCCCATCCTCTGCCAATCAGTTTAAGACCCCATGATAACTTTGGAATAACAAAACACCCTCTTATAATCATTTGAGAGTCTTTGGAAACACTTCTTATTCTCATGTAAAAACTGATAAGCTCAAGCTTTGATCTCTTAATTGTATCTTTTCAGGATATCCCAAGGGTGTAAAAGGTTATAAAATTTGGTTTAATAACCCCAATTACTAAAAATGAGTCATTAGTAGAGATATGGTGTTCCATGAGTCATGTGATCCTAAATAAAAATATATCACACCTAATAGTTATGATCCAACCATAGATGAGGTTGCTAAAATTGAGCCTTCATCTTCGTTTGAGGCTACTGCCTAGCCTCCTTGACCTAATCATCATCCTATAAATGGATCTGATTTAAGCTCTAGTTTTAATTTAGATTCATAATTTGAACCTCTTTCTGATAATATAGACTATCAGTTAACCCGAGATAGAGTTGGGAGGGTTTTTAGACCAATTGATCATTTTAACCAATATGATATGGATTCTTATGCCTTTCATGTTTCCCAGAATCTTATTGATGGTAATCCTCAGACCTATAAGAAATCCCTTAATGAAAAATATTCAAAAGAGTGGATCTTTTCTATAGATGAAGAAATAGATTCCTCAATAAAAAATCAAACTTAATCTATCAAAGATAAACCACCCAATTATAAAGTAATTGGATGTAAGTGGGTTTATAATAAAAATAAGATAAAAATATTGGAAATAAAATTAAATTCAATTAAATATTAGTTTTTAATAGATTCCTTCAAAGAGAGAGAATAGACAATTCTGAAATTTTTTATCAAACTATTAAGAACTCTTCATGTAACATCCCATAATATGCCCTTCTAAATATGGCTCTAAAAACAAAAAAAATTATAATTGTGGACATGTTTTTTCCATAAAAAAATTAAAATGAAAAATTAAATATTGGATCTCTCATATATAGAATTACTTTTAGTCTTATAGTTTCAGATAATTAGAAAAAACTTCTATATATATTAGGAAAATAAACCAGAGTCCCAAAAAATCTCTATAATCTCCCAAAATTTCTTCACCTCATGCACACTTTATAGAAATGTCCTAATTAAAAACATTTTTCATAACCTAGGTGTTGGTCGGAGAGGATTACTCAAGAGGGGGGTGAATTGAGTACCAATTAAAATTTCTGTATTTAAAAACAATGTCTTAACGACCCCCAAACAAAATAATAGATTAAACTGTAGTGAATTTATATTAATGTAGAGATTCTGTTAGGTTCTCAAGGGATTGATTAATTCCCAGTTAATCAACACAGGAGTGTGTGATTATCTTTTGAAACTAACTTACTAATCTACACTTAACATAAACACTTGCTAATTTAATTATCAAAGTAACTTTAAAAACAGTATTGGTTTTAAAGTGATTAGCAGCGGAATAAAACTTTGAAATAGATGGCACAACAATGTAACCAAGAGGTTCAGTCTCAAGCCGAGACTTAGTCCTCTCAAAAGTTTATATAAAAATGATCCACACCCTGGATCGGGGTTCAACAGTTTACAACTGTCCAGGTCCAAGACCTCTACCACTGTTCTTCGTGGGAAACAGTACAACAGCAACCAGCTGTCCAGGTCACACACGACCTCTACCACAGTTCTTCGTGGGAAATAAAGAATGAAAGAGTTTTGTAAGGATTTACAGATCCTTCAGTTTGAGTACAGGAGACAGTGTATGTGTTAGATATAGCAGATAACACACACTGCTCGAAATGAATGGTAATAAATCACAGAACAAAAGATGTAGAGTTTAGAGATGGTTCTGGTGATTTCAGTATAGCTTTGGACTCCTTTGGATTTGATTAGAAGTGAGTCTGAGTCCTTTTCTCATTTCTGTTGAGAAACAGAGTGTCGTATGCTACAGGTTCACAGGTGGTGAGAATGTAGTCGATGAAGTTCTTCTTGTATGCACAGAACACTCCTCGAGTATGCTTGATTGTCTATGAGCTCCTTTGTGTTCTTCTCGTGCTTGTGTCGTTTTTTGGTATATTGGATGCACCGCACTTTTTGGTTCGCTTCTTGTTGTTTGTTTTCTTCACACGTTCGCGCATATTTCTGGTATGTAGTCTTCTCGTATTTATCTCCCATCAGGGGACAGAAAATATTTCTTTTCAGCAGGTACGAGGTACGGGTTCCTGACATCCGACAACCTTTATCAGATATTTGACAAAACATTAAAATGTATGATATGACCGTTAGATAGATTAAATAAAGGAAATAAAGAAATTCAAACAGTGAGTCGAGTGATCGGTAGGTAATCAGCATCGGTAGCTTGAACATCGGTAGCTTGAACATTAGTAGCTTGAACATCGGTAGCTCAAACATTAGTAGCTTGAACATCGGTAGCTCAATGTCATTAGTTGCTCTGACTCTATCGGTTGCTCCATGCGTCGGTAGGTACATGCGTGTATCAATGACTGTTTATCGGTAGCTCCATGCGCCGGTAGGTACATGCATCGGTAGCTCCATGCGTCGGTGGCTGTGAGTCTATCGGTAGCTGTCTGTCGGTAGACTAAGTCTATCGGTAGACTGGTTACCGGTAGCTCTTTATCAGTAGCTATAGACAGATTACTTATCTGTTTTATGCAGAACACATCTGATTGTGTTAGAATCAATTTATAACTTGTATGAACATGGATAAATGATGATTAACATATTCCAAAGACTATTTTTAAAAATTGTTATTGATTTGATCACAGATTGGAAATAATTAAAGTATAGATCAACAATACTTAACAATATCATAGAGAATGAAAACATAATTGGGATTTGCAACACAAATAAATACATGATTGAGATTATCAAAATAGGTGAGGTCAACAATCTCCCCCTTTTTGATAATCACAATTTATGATATGGTAATATGGGCATTTAACATAGTGAGAATATAATAGTAAAGAGTATAATATTGAATTCAATTTTCTCAGAGAAAACAGCATCAGAGATAATAGAAATAGTATGATATAGACATAAGTTATCAGAGGTAAAAATAATAAGGTACTATATAGACATAAGGTATCAGAGATAAAAATGGAAACAAAACAAATGATAATGTGTCTCCCCTTATGCCTTATTTTTCTCTATTGAAAATATTTCTCATTTTGTTCTCCTCCTTATTCTCTCATAAAAAGTTTCTCCCCCTCTCTTATTGTTCTCCCCCTTTGTGATAATCAAAAAGTGGGAAAGCATATATATATATATATATATAGGAGAGAAATAAAACAAGAGAAGTAAAAAAAATTATGTATTATAGTAGTCAAAAAGTACAACAAAAATAGATTACAAAGGAATTCCTATCAAAAAGCTTGGCCAGTGGTTCAATCCGCATCTGCAATGTGAGATTTTCCTTTGGGATCAGAAGGATGCTCGGGTGGTGAGGATTCAGGTGAAGGTTTGGGAATGCCAGAAAAGATCAAAGGAGGCTGGGCCACTGACACAGAGTCAGGCTTGTAGGTTGAAGATTTTTGGGTGATCATTGGTTTGAGGCTTTGAATGGCTTGAACAGGAGTCAGCTGGACTGAGGAAGCAGCTGAGGCAGAAGCAGGCAAAGCAGGATGGATGATGACTGGTCTAGCATCAACATGCAAGAAGGGCAGCAGCAGATTTCTAAAATCCATAATAATTCCTCCTCCTCTTTCCATAGCAGAGATGAAATCATCTTTGTTCTCCATGAATTTCTCTAAGGCAGGAGTCAGTTCTCTCAGCTTGCTCACTTGTTCTTTGAAAGCTTGGGTGACTGGAGGGAGCTTCATGTGTTCCAACATTAGCTTGAAGTGGTGTTTGAGTTGATGCTTGGTGAAAATTTTGGAGAAGTAGTAGTCCACTTTGCTTTTTATGGCTTCTTGAGAGGCAGAGGCTTCTCTCATAAAATCTTCAACTATCTTCATGATTTCTCTGGCAGAATCCCTTGTAGAAAGCACCACTCGGCTTAACTCTGATGAGTCCCCAGAGCCACTGGTTGAAATAGAACCAATCTCCTCCTTCAATATTGCTCGAACTGAGTTCATATCAACTGATGGTTTGGATGTGAGAGGGCCAAGAGAGAAGGAAACAGTTTCTTTAAAACTCTTTGACAAACCACTGATTAGGCTTTGAACTTGAGAGTCTTGTAATTGAACATGATCCTTCACTGAGGTTTTGAAACTTTCAAACACTGAGACAAACTGGCTGACTACACTCTTCACATAAGCTAGGTCCTTGTCAGCTAGAGACTTGGAGCTCATATAGGAATCCAAAGCAACAACTGATGTCTTGAGAGCTTCCAGATCAGCTTCGATTCTTGAAGACTGAGTCTGGCATTCTTTCACTTCTTCCATAAGCTCAGACATAAAGGAAGATAAATTACAAGCCAGAGATAGCTCGAAGGATCTCTCTAGAATTTTCATTTCTTCATAAAAGCTTTCCTTCATCTCAGCAACTGAAGCACTGAATGATTCTTTTATCTCATTCTTCATGGATTCAAGATCTGATTTGGAAACAAAATCACTTGAGACAACTGCAGCAGATCCCCTTGCTGAGGCCAAATTAACTACAGAAGTAGTCATTATTGAATTAATTGAGGATGCAAGAGAGGTTTCCATTAGCTTCACTTCTTCAACAAAACTGGATTTGAGGTCCTCTTTCAACTTATTCAAATCATGAAATCTGACTACATCGTCTGGAAACAACTCAGCAGCAAGATCATAATTGGTCTTTGGTCTATCCACAGACATCTCATTGTCAGAATCTGGATAATCCAATCCACAGACTATAAACCCTGGGTCTTCTACCCAGTCTCCAAGCTCAACAGCTACTGTAACATTTCCAAGCACAGACTGATGCTCCCCCTCAATGGGTGCATTCTCATGTATCACAACAGCCTTTGCTGTTGGCCGTTCTTCATCAGAATCTTCTACCACAAGTTCTACAGGTGCAGCATCTAGAAGATCTTCTGATACAGGTACAGCTTCTTCTCTATCTCTTTCTTCTTCAGCAGCAGGTATAGCTGAGTTTCCAATTAAGGGACTCATACTTAACCTACCAGAAGCAGGCGATTCAAATGCATTCTCCTTTTCCTCTTCTTCTTGGTGAGGTACAGACTGGTCTTCCTCATAAGTAGGCAAAACTTCCTCTACTTTTCCTTTCCTAGAATAAACCAATTCTGCAACAGGACTTGGGGGCAAGTCTGGATCTCCTCCAACATCCATAGGAGTTTATTCTTCTTCTTCTTCTTCTGTCTCATCACTATAAGCAGGTTCCTCTTCATCAGGTCTTAGACTCGGATCTCTCATATCCTTTGGTCTTGAGGGATAATCCACAGGATTAAACCTATCATAGATTTTCTGATCATCACTGACCCATTCTCCCTTCCATGGGTTCCAGTTAATTTTCATATACTTACATACAGTCGAGGTGATGCAGAAATTGTTCTTGACTACAACTGTCTCATCCTGAGACTCAGCTATTTCTTTCACTTTTATCATCACTGAAATCAGCTTGGCAAAGAACAAAGCATTGGTCTTTGACTTTGGTCTAATCATGTCTTCCATTTGAAGCATCAACAATCTGCACAGATTGATTTTTACACCATGTCTTAGCAAATGAAGAAGATAGATATCTTGATATCTCAGATTTGCAAAATCTCTTCTCCTCGGTATCAACACATGCTGAACAAATTTGAAAAGCAGTCGATTCTCTCCATCCATTTCAACAGCTACCACTTGCCTTTGATTTCCATTCCCAGTCAGCTCTTGTAAGGCAGTCTCATAATCAAAAATGTCACTACTAGGTGGCATTGCTCTTGATACATACCCAGAGACACCTTCATGTGGTACTTTTAAACTATCAGCCCACTCTACTGAAGAAAAAGACATCTCTTTTCCATTTACAAAAGAGCTTACCCGATTCTCATTCTCAGACTTCTCAAAGGTTACAAACTCATAGAACTGCTTTACCAATTTCGGGTAGTATGGGCCATTGTTATTCGAGAAACAATCCACCCATTTTTGGTCTTCCAGAATTTCGAGCACTAAGGATTTGCTAGGCAGTAGCCATTCCACGCACAGTTCCTTCTCGATTACTATGTCTCTATTCTGCAAGTGAGGATTCACTGGTCGCCTTCCCGATCTAGTTTTGACTTCACTAGCACTGGCTTTATGCTGTGTCTTCTGCTTCTTAGCATTTGGTTCTACACTTTCATCTCTGACGATAGGAAGCTTGGTTTTTGCCATCGCGGGTTTAGGGTTCTTGGTCGATTTGGGTGCTAAGGTTCGAAGGTGAGAGATTTTGAGCTCGGTGAGGTAAGAAGTGGCTTAGACTTAGTTTTATCATTTAGGAATTCCAAATAAACGTTTAAAATAGAGTAAAAAAATAAAATAAAACGATTCGTATTCTTGGCGGCAGACAGAAGTTTTAAACTTTGCATCGGTGTGAGTTAATCATCGGTGAGAAAAACAAATCGGTGAGAATTTCTACGTCGGTGAGAAACTTACATCGGTGAGAATTTCTACGTCGGTGAGAAACTTACATCGGTGAGAATTTTCACATCAGTGATAATTTCACATCGGTGAGAATTTCACATCAGTGAGAATTTCACATCGGTGAGAATTTTCACATCAGTTGTGATTAAACATTCCCAGTTCATGTCTTATGAAACTTAGCCTATCCGAACTTAAAGGTTTAGTGAACATATCAGCCAATTGATGTTCAGTGCCAATAAATTCAAGAGAAATATCACCTTTTTGATAGTGATCTCTTAGGAAATGGTGTCTTACATCTATGTGTTTGGTTCTAGAGTGAGATACAGGATTCTTAGAGATGTTTATTGCACTGGTGTTATCACAGTTGATTGAAACATGTTTAAAAACGTATCCATAGTCCAAAAGAGTGTGTTTCATCCACAGAATTTGTGCACAGCAACTACCAGCAGCTATATATTCTGCTTCAGCAGTAGATAATGCAACCGAGTTCTGTTTCTTACTACACCAAGAAACTAAGGATTTTCCAAGCAAATGACATGTTCCTGATGTGCTTTTTCTATCTAACTTACAACCAGCAAAGTCAGCATCTGAATAACTCATTAACTCAAAGGATTGTCCTTTTGGGTAAAACAAACCTAAGTTAACCGTGTGTTTGAGATATTTAAAAATTCTTTTAACAGCAAGCAAATGAGATTCTTTTGGGTTAGCTTGAAATCTAGCACACATACACACACTAAACATAATATCAGGTCGATTAGCAGTAAGATAAAGTAAACTACCAATCATACCTCTGTAATTTGTTTGATCAACTGGTTTCCCAGTTTCATCTGCATCCAATTTACAGGTAGTACTCATAGGAGTTTCACTTTCCTTGATACTATCCAGACCAAAACGTTTTAAAAGATCCTTTGTATATTTACTTTGATTCAAAATAATACCATTTTCATTTTGAAATACTTGAAATCCAAGAAAGTACTTAAGCTCTCCCATTAAGCTCATTTCAAATTCATTTTGCATACTTTTTGAAAAATCAGTACATAAAGAGTGTTTAGAAGATCCAAAAATAATATCATCAACATATATTTGTACAACTAAAACATCTTTAGAAATTCTTTTAATGAAAAGAGTTGGATCAGCAATCCCTTTAGTAAAACCTTTTGAAATAAGGAAATTGCTAAGTCTATCATACCAAGCTCTTGGAGCTTGTTTTAAACCATACAAAGCTTTAGAAAGTTTAAAAACTTGATTTGGAAAATGAGGGTTAGCAAATCCAGGTGGTTGTTCTACAAAAACATCTTCAATTATAAAACCATTTAGAAATGCACTTTTCACATCCATTTGATATAACTTGAAATCCAGATGTGCAGCATATGCAAGTAAGATCCTAATGGCTTCTAGTCTAGCTACAGGTGCAAAAGTTTCCTCATAGTCTATGCCTTCTTCTTGACTATATCCTTGTGCAACTAGTCTAGCTTTGTTTCTAACTATATTTCCAGATTCATCTACTTTATTTCTAAAAACCCATTTTGTGCCTATTGTCAAAGTGTCCTTGGGTCTGTCAACTAATTCCCAGACTTTGTTTCTTTCAAACTGATTTAATTCTTCCTGCATAGCTATTACCCAGAATTCATCATTGATAGCATCATTGATATTTTTGGGTTCCAGCTGTGAAAGAAAGGCTTGATGTTCAACCTAGTTTCTTAGAGAAGCTCTAGTTTGTGTTCCTCTATCAAGATTACCAACAACAGCTTCTAAAGGATGATTCTTTGGAATCCTCGTTGATCTAGTAAAGGTTGGACTACAAATTTCAGGTTCATCTATAGGTTCGGGTTCAACAGAAGCATATTCTGGAGAAAGTCCAGAACTAGATACTTTTATAACAGGTTCTTTAAATTTATCATTAAGGTCCAGAATAGATAAGTCTTCTTCAAGATTTTCAAGAGAGGTTTTAGGCTCATGTGGATCAGTTTCATCAAATTTGATGTGAACAGATTCTTCCACACATTTGGTTTTCTTATTGAATACTCTATAGGCTTTACTTGAAATAGAGTAACCCAGAAAAATTCCTTCATCACTTTTGGAAGCAAACTTATCCAGATTATCTTTAGTATTCAGAATAAATACTTTGCAACCAAAAACTTTAAAGTAATTAACCTTAGTCTTTCTATTGTTCCACAATTCATAAGGGGTTTTCTTAAGAACTGGTCTAATCAAGACTCTATTAATAACATAACAAGCTGTATTTACAGCTTCAGCCCAAAAATAAATAGGCAGGTCATATTCATTGAGCATGGTTCTAGCAATTTCTTGAAGGGTTCGGTTTCTTCTTTCTACTACACCATTCTGTTGGGGTGTTCTAGGGGCAGAGAAGTTATGAGTATAGCCATTATGTGAGCAATAAGATTCAAAATCTTGATTTTCAAACTCACGACCATGATCACTTCTCAGGGTTTTAATCTTAAGTCTGCTAAGGTTCTCTACAGACTTGGAGTATTTGACAAAGTAAGAACAAGCTTCACTTTTGTGAGCTAGAAAATATACCCAAGTATATCTAGAAAAGTCATCTACAAGAACATAAACATAGTGCTTCCCATTTAAACTAGAAACTCTTGATGGTCCAAACAAATCCATGTGAACCAATTCAAGTGGTTGAGAAGTTGAAACTTCTTTCTTTGATTTAAAAGAAACTTTGTGTTGTTTTCCCTTTTGACAGGGGTTACACACTCTATCATTTGGGAATTCTAACTTAGGTAGGTCTCTAACTAGGTTTTTCCTAGAAAGTTTTCTAAGTGAGTGAATGTTGCAATGTCCTAATCTTCTATGCCATAGCCAAGATTCTTTATGAAAAGCATTCAAACAATTAATATTCTGCTTAGCTAAAGAATTCAGATTAACAGCATAAACATTTTCATTTCTTAAGGCAGAAAATACCAAAACATTCTTAGAATCAAAAACTTTGCAAGAATCATTTTCAAATTTAACATGAAAACCATCATCACATAACTGAGAAATACTTAATAAATTGTATTTAAGGCCATCAACAAATAAAACTTTAGAAATCAAAATTGAATCAGTGTTACCAATCTGGCCTAGGCCGATGATTTTCCCTTTTGAGTTATCACCAAAGGTGACAAAGCCTCCATCAACTTTTATTAAACTCTTGAAACAAGAGAAGTCTCCTGACATATGTCTTGAACATCCACTGTCCAAATACCACTTCTCTTTACAGGAGCTCTTTAAGCAAGTTCCCTACAAAACATATTTAGATGGGAGATGATTTTGGTACCCAGATTTTCTTGGGTCCAAACAGGTTAGCCAATAACACTTTAGGTACCCATATTTGTCTAATGGGTCTCATATAATTTGTAGAATTGACATGCTTTGAAAGATAAACTTTATTAGATCCATAGCTATGTATATAACTGGTTGAAACATATGAAGTTCCAAAATTACCTTCATTCTGTCCAGATTTAGAAATGAATCTAGTTTTAGCAATTTTCCTTTGTCCAGGTTGGTATCCTATACCAGTAGTATATTTAGGTGCTACTTGCTTTCCTAGCATCTGTGTTAGAGTATTCTTGCCATTGGTGAACTTCTCTAAGTCTTTTCTAAGTTGCTCATTTGACAGTTTCAGTTCTGTATTTTCTTTTAACAGTTGAGCATTTTTCTCTTTTTCAATAGTAAGTTCGGTTTTAACTGTAGTGGTGAGAGAATGTTGTTTCTTTAATGACTTGTATTTATCCTTAAGTTCATTACATGTCTCTTCCAGCATATCACAGTATTCAAACAGTTCAGATTTAGACATGTTATCACCTTCAGAATCATCTCCAGAATAATATGAATTTGAAGCAGGAGTTTCAGCAGTTACCTCAGAAGTGTTTGTCATAAAACACATGTTGGCTCGATTCCTTTCAGAGTCTGAAGATTCAGCTTCACTTGTGCTGTCTTCTGAAGCACTCCAAGTAGCCTTCATGGCTTTCTTAAACTTATTGTCCTTATATTCATATTTCTTTTTATACTTCAGCTTTGGACAGTCGGCTTTAATGTGTCCTTTTCTCTTGCACTCATAGCAGACAACATCATCTGACTTGTCATTCTTCTTCCAGTCCTTTTTCCATTTGCCTTGGTGATCATACTTACCCTTATAATTTGTTTTTCTGAAGAACTTCTTTTTCCTATAAAATTTCTTAAATCTCCTAGCAATGTGAGCCATCTCAGCATCACTGTCAGAATCACTTCCACTGTCTTCACAACTTGAACTTTCAACTACAGCTTGAAGCTTTTCCTTGTCCTTATTCTTTGAAGTTGAGGATTTGAAAGCGACAGACTTTCTTGCAGGTTCATTTTCTTCCTCTTTGTTCACTTTAAGCTCTTCTTCATACATCATCAGCTTGCCAATTAGTTCCTTGACAGGTAGAGCAGCTATGTCACATGATTCTATGATTGAGACAGATGTGCCTCTCCATCTATCAGGTAGACATCTCAAAATTCTCATAATTTGTTCCTTCGATGAGACATCCTTTCCCAGCGAGATCATTGTATTGACAATTTCGTTGAACCTGAGATACATGTCAGAAATGAGTTCGTCAGGCTTCATTTTAAAATTATCATACTTGATAGTATAGGTGTTCAATCTCATTTCTTTAACATTAGTTGTTCCTTCATGAGAAACAGCTAAGGTATCCCAAATTTCATATGCAGTTTTACATGCAGAAATTCTATTAAACTCTTCATCTCCTAGAGCACAGTACAAGGCATTCATAGCTTTACAGTTGTTATTGTATGCAGTCTTTGTAGGTTCATCCCAAGTAGATCTAGTAGTAGTAGGAATTTTGTATTCTGATTCAATAGCAGTCCAAATATCAAAACCTATGCTTTCTAGATGGATTTTCATTTTCAGCTTCCACTGAGCATAATTAGTTCCATTGAAGAAAGGTGGCCGGTTAGTAGCAGCACCCTCAAGTCTATTGTCCATGATGAGAAAATTTTAAAGAGATAAAAATTTAGAAATAACAGAAATTTTAAGAACTTTAAAATACAACTAAAATCACAGTTCAAAAGCAGAGTACTTTTAGAAAGTATTTTCAACCTCTGATACCAAGTGTTGGTCGGAGAGGATTACTCAAGAGGGGGGTGAATTGAGTACCAATTAAAATTTCTGTATTTAAAAACAATGTCTTAACGACCCCCAAACAAAATAATAGATTAAACTGTAGTGAATTTATATTAATGTAGAGATTCTGTTAGGTTCTCAAGGGATTGATTAATTCCCAGTTAATCAACACAAGAGTGTGTGATTATCTTTTGAAACTAACTTACTAATCTACACTTAACATAAACACTTGCTAATTTAATTATCAAAGTAACTTTAAAAACAGTATTGGTTTTAAAGTGATTAGCAGCGGAATAAAACTTTGAAATAGATGGCACAACAATGTAACCAAGAGGTTCAGTCTCAAGCCGAGACTTAGTCCTCTCAAAAGTTTATATAAAAATGATCCACACCCTGGATCGGGGTTCAACATTTTACAACTGTCCAGGTCCAAGACCTCTACCACTGTTCTTCGTGGGAAACAGTACAACAGCAACCAGATGTCCAGGTCACACACGACCTCTACCACAGTTCTTCGTGGGAAAGAAAGAATGAAAGAGTTTTGTAAGGATTTACAGATCCTTCAGTTTGAGTACAGGAGACAGTGTATGTGTTAGATATAGCAGATAACACACACTGCTCGAAATGAATGGTAATAAATCACAGAACAAAAGATGTAGAGTTTAGAGATGGTTCTGGTGATTTCAGTATAGCTCTGGACTCCTTTGGATTTGATTAGAAGTGAGTCTGAGTCCTCTTCTCATTTCTGTTGAGAAACAGAGTGTCGTATGCTACAGGTTCACAGGTGGTGAGAATGTAGTCGATGAAGTTCTTCTTGTATGCACAGAACACTCCTCGAGTATGCTTGATTGTCTATGAGCTCCTCTGTGTTCTTCTCGTGCTTGTGTCGTTTTTTGGTATATTGGATGCACCGCACTTTTTGGTTCGCTTCTTGTTGTTTGTTTTCTTCACACGTTCGCGCATATTTCTGGTATGTAGTCTTCTCGTATTTATCTCCCATCAGGGGACAGAAAAGATTTCTTTTCAGCAGGTACGAGGTACGGGTTCCTGACATCCGACAACCTTTATCAGATATTTGACAAAACATTAAAATGTATGATATGACCGTTAGATAGATTAAATAAAGGAAATAAAGAAATTCAAACAGTGAGTCGAGTGATCGGTAGGTAATCAGCATCGGTAGCTTGAACATCGGTAGCTTGAACATTAGTAGCTTGAACATCGGTAGCTCAAACATTAGTAGCTTGAACATCGGTAGCTCAATGTCATTAGTTGCTCTGACTCTATCGGTTGCTCCATGCGTCGGTAGGTACATGCGTGTATCAATGACTGTTTATCGGTAGCTCCATGCGCCGGTAGGTACATGCATCGGTAGCTCCATGCGTCGGTGGCTGTGAGTCTATCGGTAGCTGTCTGTCGGTAGACTAAGTCTATCGGTAGACTGGTTACCGGTAGCTCTTTATCAGTAGCTATAGACAGATTACTTATCTGTTTTATGCAGAACACATCTGATTGTGTTAGAATCAATTTATAACTTGTATGAACATGGATAAATGATGATTAACATATTCCAAAGACTATTTTTAAAAAGTGTTATTGATTTGATCACAGATTGGAAAGAATTAAAGTATAGATCAACAATACTTAACAATATCATAGAGAATGAAAACATAATTGGGATTTGCAACACAAATAAATACATGATTGAGATTATCAAAATAGGTGAGGTCAACACTAGGGAAAAGGAAACATAATAAAGGGTGATCATAGATATAGCACCCCAAAAATTTAAAGTATGGACAATGTATTCGATAGCGTGTATGGTATGAAACACCAAGCACGTAAGGGAATATAATATCCTGAGAATTTATAATATATTTACTATATTAGATAAATTCAATATAATTTATAGCTTTAAATTCACATGATACTGAGTTATCATGCAACATACATAGCAGTAGATTTTATCAATGGCTTGCGTTAGACGCAAGACCAAGTCTTTCCAAACAACAATATACTAATAAAACATTGTTATTTAATATAATAAGACTCAACCTAGCCATTAAATTAGCGATTATGAATAGTTTTAAATAAATAATAAAAAAATATGGTTTAACCAAATTTTAAATTAATTCATTGGTCACTAATTAATTTGAAATGAATATAATAACCAATTGAATATAAAGAGATTATTTTTATAGAAAACTATTTTTATGCTCAGAAAGGTGTTTTATCCTAATAAATTAAATCAATTAGTTAGTGATATTAATTTAATATAAATATTATATATTCAATCAAATATTTTTTATAATAATCCAATAGATTCAATAGACATAATATAAAAACAAACACAATATTACAAATAAAATATTATACTTTTATTAAAACATTTTTATCTCCTTTTAATGGATAACCTATTTTATATACAATTTTTGAAACTTTTATAGATTATCTATCTCAAAATAACTTTATATTTTAAATAAAATCATAAAAATTATGTTAGGTTAAATTTTTAGTATTTTTCTATGAAGATTCATTTTTTAATGAATAGGGAAAAATATTGAATTTTAATTCAAAACTGCTTTTTAGTATAATTTATTTGTAAGGATAAATTATAATTTTAAATGGTGTTAAATTTTAATTAGAAAATATTTTTATAAATAAATCTAATTTAGGTCATTGGAATCAATTTCACTTTGTAATTGACTATAAAAACATAACAAACTTTTGGATGTTTTTACTTTAAAAACTTACAATATCATCCCGTCTAGGGATTAAATTTCAATTAATTTATACCACTAATATGATTGGAATTTGGCCAAATGGATTACATATTTATAATAATAATAATTTATAATTTATAATATGGTGAAATTAGTTTTTTACCTAAAATATTAGTGAAATTAATTAAAATTAATTATAGTTCTTAAGGAAAAATTAAGCTTAAAAAGGACTAAACCTTAAACATATGGGCCAAAATAACCTATTCACTAGTCCAACACCCCTTTTATGCCCATATTTAGTCCAATAACCTTAAATTATTATTTTTTGGTTGGTTTTGTTTTTTTAATTGATTTAGGTTAAAACATGGGTATACTTAATTTTGTTTCAAAAATGTCAAGTGAGTCCTTTTCCTCCATTATAAAAGGCCATAACTCCTATAACTTACTCACACCAATCAATCCACTTTTTCTCGACCAATATCTTCCCAAATATCTCATTAAAATCCCTCCCCTCATTCAATAATATTTAACTTGGGAATAAATTATTCCAAGGAATCTCTTTGGTGCAAACTAAAAGAAGTTACCCGATTAAGAGGTAACGTCTCTCCTTAAGCTCTTCAGTTTTATTTCCATTATCCCCCCACTAAAATATTATTATTCCATTATTATATAACAATAGTATTATCATAGATATAAAAAGTTTTTTTTATGCTAAGTTCTCAACCTACACTCACACACACATCCATCTAATGGGTTACAAACATATTGTTTATGTGTAAAGAAAACTATCACCTCATGAAATGATGATTGTTTGTTTTTCCTTTACCATATTTCATGGTTGGGAATTATGATAGACACTATATTTATATTTTTTATATATTATATATATTATTTATTTATTATTATATAATTATTTTTTAACAAATACCCTTATACTTTCCATTTTGTTTAAAAATGATATCATCATTTGTGGAAGGGTGGACTGGCGCCCCCTCAAAGCGATGTGATACATTCACACTATATATGGAATGTATAAAAGATGGATTTAATTAAATATATGTGACATGAAAGAAACTTTATATTATATTCATGACATAATTACCTTTTTTAAATAATATATATATATATATATATATATAATTTTCTTTATTACACTTTTCACTCACTAGAAAAGTGATAACGTCGTTCAGGGATGTGTGGACTACCGCTTCCTCAACATGATGATATTTATTTTACATCACAATAATTATATATATAAGTGTATATGATTTAATAAATTGGTATTTATGATATAATTATCATTATATAAATATATAATGTTTTGTACCTTCTTTCTATAACGATCATTGAAAAATGGGAACGTTACTCATCCAAACGTACTGCCTACCATCTCCATGATTGTAATGTTGGTTCATTTTTCATAACCATATTTAATTATTGATTTTAAAATTATAATTAATGTATAAATATAATAATTATTTTATGACTATTAATTTATATATTTTATGAAATGAACCCTTTGACCACAGTTGACCTACCAAAGTTATTTTTGACACATAAACCGAATTTGGTCAAAACACCCAACGAAAAATTTATGGTTTAAGTAGTTGTACACAACATGGTAATAATTAAAATAAAAATAATGATAAACATGAAAAAGTTTCTAAATAAAGTAAAAAAATTAACATAAGTTTGTTATATATAAATTTAAAGGATGTCCCCCTGAAAGGAAATGAAAGGTATGGTATTTTCATCTCACTTTTTACATCCATGAGATAAATGTCTTGTTCGCCACTTACTTATTTTGTGTGGTGTATATACTTCCAATTTTGATATATTATATCATTAATAATTTTATATTTATGAAATCTAAAACACCCATATAATGTTATTCCTTTATAAGGCTTATGATTTCAAATGTTTTAAAGTGGTATGGGGTACTTTGGAATGTTTAAATATTATTTTCCTCAAGAATAATTTCATTACTCATTCATTTTAATTTGAGGAAATTATATGAATATTTTTCAGTAAACCATTTCACTTTCCTCTCCTTTGGTTATTCATGACCTTAATCAAGTATTAGTACCAATTTTCCACTCTTTCATACTCAAGATATTTTAGAAAATATTTATAATAAAACTTAACTTCAATTATCTCTTTATTCAGAGGACCGATTTTCTTCTAAAATACATGTTTTATTAAATTGTTTTAAAAAATGTTTTTAAAATGATTTGTTAAATACATTTTTACCCTTTTTTCTTTTTCCAGTGTTTTCAATGCAATGTTATTATTGCTTTTGGTGCAATTAATTTTTTTATTCTTTTTACATTGAAAATGGAATGTAATTTTTACCTTGTACTGGATGTATGGATTTACCTGCCATCATTCCTTTGATGCTTCCATTTCATGTTTAAAAGGTTAATTTTAAAAGAAAATTATTTTAAAAGTTATTTTCAAAGAAAATGTTTTGCAAAAAAAGTTTCAAAACAAAATGATATTTTCCTAAAGAATGTTTTTTAAAGATATTTTTATAGTATTTCTATACATAAAAACAAAAACCCTAAATTTTTAATCCACTTAGGATATGTTGTATTGATACCATTATTAATTTTCCTCTATATGAAATATGATTTATTTTTACAAGGATATTATTCACATTCACTTTCTTAATTCATTTGGTAGTCCCCTTGAAATATTCAATCCCCTATGATCATTGAACATTGAATTCCCCCTTAATTATACATTTCATTTATCATAGATATTACTATTTTCTAAATCATATAACATTTTACATATGGTGTTTACTTTGAAAATTATTTGATTGTTTGGGAAAATATTGATAATCATTTATTCATTATTCAATATGGCATATTTTTTATTAATTAAACTGATTACTTGATATGAATAATACTTTGGACATGCAATTATGGGTGGATCCAGGACTTTATATAGCTCTTCAATGAATTGATAGGTTCTCATGATAAAAATATGTTTCCCAAATTAAATGGGTTTCTATCCATAGTTTTAACAGTCTGGAGGATAGACCTTGACAGTATAGGTTCTACTGTGCCTTAGAAATGAAATCCAATAAATAATAATTTCTTTTATAGACATTTCAGTGATCATTATTATTATTCATGATATTTTCATATGATAAAATCTATAAATTCATTTCAATATAAATATATTGATTAATGTATTTTCAGTTTCGTACCTTTCAATATTTATTTTTCCTTATCTATTTATTTAGATGGAATGTGTTTCCATTTTTTACCTTTCCATATTGTGTAAGCATGTCCCTCTTGATTTATTGATTGTATAGTATGTGTGTTTAGTTACTTATTATTCCATAATTATAATTCTCACTGATTAATTATTTATTCTGCTATAGTTTCTCCTTATTTAGCATTTTATCTCACCCTTATTATGTTTCCTTCACTATAAATCAAATAAGTGTACTATGAAATATGTGCAAGGATATACAAGATGGAATAAATTTATTTTCAATGTTATTTATTTAGAAATAAAAAATATTTTGTAATTATCATAGCAATTTTAATGCAAGACTCATGTATGTATAACATTTACTAAGACTACTAAACTCTCAGACCTTCAGGATTTGACTTCTTGTAATCACACCAGTGTAATTAATAGAAGACACTGTCTCTGGAATTTTTAGTGTTGGGTCCCTATAGTTGGTATCAAAGGAAATTTAGTAGAAACCTTGGGAACTAGATTTAGGAAAACATATATTATAGAACAAAAACTAAAGATAGACATTGAATATAAGTATAGAAGATTTAGGTTTTTCAAAAAAAAACTTGTTGAAAAATCCATTGAAAATTTATAGTTAAAACCACAAATGAAAAATTCTAGAGAAAACTTGTACTGAAAAATATAGTTTAATTTTCCATTAGAAAATTATAGTCAAAAATTTCATCAGATAATTCTAGTTGAAACATTCTGTAACGCCCCGACCCCAGCTACCCAGAGTCGGTGCATTAGTTACATAACATTGGCATGATCACAAGAAAGATCAAATCTCGAAAGACCGATTGGTTTAGTAGCCTTGGAAACACTATATATATTCATAAGTTTTACATTACATCATAAAATGAAAAACTACTACAACAACATAATGTTTCCACAGTCCACACTATAATCCCCTCATAATATCCCGGCAGGTCATTCATAACTTACATCTTCACTTCCTGGGAAAAATAAAACATAGAAAAGGGGTGAGCTCAAATGCCCAGTAAGGATAACAATATAGCGGAAACTTTCATAAATAAGAATAAACATTTAAGGCAATGTATAACTAAAACAAAATCCTTTTAAACATGAACTTTCAACATGGTATGGCATAAATAAAATGAAATAATGCCATTTAATTATTCACATGGATATTCTACTAATCGAATAATCACATGCAAAAATCAATAACCACTTTCATAATGTTGGAATGCATAATGTCAAACGTTAATTTCATTGTCTAGGCCTCATCCCAAGACCTAGGGGTTACTTCTAACCGGAACCCAACCCGGAGTGCCTCTAATAACCGGACACCAACCCGGAGTGCCTCTAATAACCGGACACCAACCCGGAGTACCTCTAATAACCGGAGACCAAACCGGAGGGCTTACTTTTACCAGTCCCTAACCTGGAGGGCTTACTTTAACCAGTCCCCAACCTGGAGGGCTTACTTTTACCGGTCCCCAACCCGGAACATACTTGTCTAGCACATTCATCTGAAGAAAAGTTTGAAATATAACATAAACATTCGGATTAAAACTAGCATACGAAATGTCAATAGTTTCACCATAAACTATGAATGGTATAAAATAGCACATCCATAGTCAAACATATCACAAAACCTTCAATACAATATAGAAGTTTTGTATTATAATAAATCAACTTCAAATAAGCGTAAAATCCATTAAAGGATGTTGACATAGATGAAATCAAAACACTTTTTAGAGAAATATCTCTTTTTATTTTGAAATCATTTAAGATCCATATAAAATAAAACATTTTCTTTGAAAATATTCTAATAAGCTTGTAAGGAAATCTTCGACGATTTTATAACGGTGGAAAATAACCGCACCCGCCGTACAAGTTAAAACATTCTTACCTCAATTCTGTCGAAAAGGTTAAAAAGGACCTTGTTTTGAAAACGACAGAAAGATTCCTTTATAAACCTCTTATAAAAAGTCAAACAAGGGTATAAATGACTTTAACCCATATTCTTGTAAATAGTAAAGATGTTTTGAAATACATTTCGAAGAAATATGGATGTGGATGATAAAGAGATCCCAGTAGATTATTACGTATAATACAACCTCGGATAATGAAGAGATTGTGAAATAACCCTTACCTTGTACTTTTCCTTGGTTGGGGTAGGTTAACCTCCTGTATAATGGTGAAATAATTGTTATTAAATTATACAAGAATCATATACATTAATATGATATCATATATGATCTTTTAATGTTGCTTTATTAATAATATCTTAGTATTATCGTTGTTTCGGGTGTTAACTTACTTGTTTTATTTTATATGTTTTGTTACGTAAGCCATGTTTGTAACGGATAGGTGGTATATTATTCATATCCAGAATGATATCAAGCCCTTAAACATCATTTTTAAATCGTCAAATGATAATTATACTTGAATGGATACGATGGAGAATGAATCTTATCGCGTTCGTGGAGACGGTAGTCCGTACGTACGCACGAGCGACAATATCATTATTTTGATATTAAAATAATATATAATTGGATAGTATATCATATATACAGAATCATTATCATGTTATATTTATTATTTACATGAGTTGCATATCATTATTATACCCATCCAAATAATAATATACTGAATAACAATTACACCACGACGTGGAGACGGTAAGCCGTACGTACGCACGTATGGTGACATGTTATTCAAAGGGTGGATAGAATACTGAATATGGTTCTACCATATTTATAATAACATCACAGTATATGTGAGATACTGGAGTTATTATTTTAGAATGGTAAGAACAAAGAAAGAAGAAGTGGAAGAAGAAATGAACTTGAAAAGGGGTGGTGAAAACATTACCTCTTCTTCGGGTTCTTCCTTTTGATTTGATCAAAAGGGCTCCTTAGGTTGGCTTTCTGATCGAACTAAGGCCTCTAGGTTGTAGTGAGGGATGTTGGGAGAGTATGTGGGCAGAGTTTGGCCGATCCAAGTGGCTTGAGAGGTGTGAGGAATGAGTAGAAGTGGTCTCCTTTTATAAGGGAGAGGAGGGGCTCTTTAGGAAAGAGTGAAAGTATTACTTTATAATATAATTAAATTCGGTTTGTAATGGTCCAAAAATAATTGAGGTCGAAGATAAGATGACTCATTTTCTAAATAACATCAACCAATAAGAATTTGACAGGTTTTAGATAATATTTTAATCATTATAATCCTATTTATTTAAATGATTTATTAATGAGGTAAACATTGCATCATTATTGTGTCATTAATAATTTAACTTATTTGATGTCTAAAAATTATAAATAAAATATCATCATGTAGGAAATCTTTTTAGCTTTCTAATGAATATTTATAATCGAAAATCCAACATGTATAACCCTATGTAAAAATTGTTCTTCTAAAAGATGTAAGCTTATGCCATTTTTATTTTTATTTTAACTTTATTAATATAATGTGTCCCTACCACATACAAGTGGCTCCAAGGAGTCCCCAAATTGACCCAAGGATGCCCATGGTCGGGTATGTGTCCACCAATAAGGTTAGGACACGTTTTAGGGTAATTTTGTATTATTATAATATTATTTTTTTAACCCTTATTTACCGGATTTACCCTTTAACCATGGTAAATAAAATATTTACCACAGTAACTATTCAAAATGTCTAAAAATAAAAGTTACCTATTTACACAATTTGAACATTCTGATTCCAAATATGGAATCCATTTTCCTAAATTCAAAACACAGAAGTGGCAGAAATTAATTTAAAATTAATTCCCGCTGTCAAAACAAAAAGCGTGTTTTTAAGAGATAATAACTATAAAAAGATTGACACTTGTTTATGTTCGGTTTAATTGTAAAATTATGTCCAATGACCAACATTATATTAAATGGTAAAAATATATTCTAAATATACTTTAAAACCACTCAAATTCACAATTTATCACTATTAATTATTTTTATTAAAAAAGTTGTTTTTAATTAAAATTTAGTAATTTTCACTATTCATCAAAATATAAAAGTTATCCGAAAAGTACCAAAATTTCACCCTAGGCTAATTTCAATATTCCGAATCCAAAAATGAAGTCCATTTTGAAGTATAAAATATATATGATTTCAAAAAGTAGGTATTACTATTCACAACGGCTAGTTTAATTAGTTGTGGTGTGTGTTAGAACTCGAGGTTGCGTACAACACACGCTATTGCATTATTCGAAGGGAAACGTACCGTAGAAGCTTGGGGTGTTACATTCTCCCCTCCTTCAAATAATTGCGTCCTCGCAATTTCTAGGGTATTACTGCATAAAAAGACTCGGGTGGTTCTTCATCATAAGTTCCTCGGGTTCCCACGTTGCCTCTTCCATCTTATGATTTCTCCACAAAACTTTTACCAGACGCGTCGTCCGGTTTCTCAGCACTTGTTCTCTCGTATCAAGAATCCTGACAGGCTCTTCACAATAAGACAGATCGGGTTCCAGTTCTAATTCCTCATAGGTGAGTACATGCGTTGGGTCAGGCATGTATTTCCTTAACAGAGATACGTGGAACACATCGTGAACTTTGGAGAGACTTGGCGGCATTGCCAATCGGTAAGCTACAACCCCAATTCGTTCTAGAATTTCGAAAGGTCCGATGTACCTGGGACTCAATTTACCTTTCTTACCAAAACGTATGACTCCCTTCCACGGAGATACCTTCAAGAAAACATGATCACCGACTTGAAATTCCAAATCCTTCCTTCGATTATCGGCATAGCTCTTCTGCCTACTTTGAGCTGCTTTGATGTGATTTTGGATTACTTTCACCTTTTCCATCGTTTCCTCCACCAGTTCTGGGCCTACAAGTTTTCTTTCACCAACGTCATCCCAACAGGTTGGTGTACGACATCTCTTTCCGTATAACGCTTCATATGGTGCCATCTGAATACTCGAATGGAAGCTATTGTTATAGGAAAATTCTACCAGTGGTAAATATTGATCCCACATACCCTGAAAGTCAAGTGAGCAAGATCTCAACATGTCTTCTAGGGTTTGAATAGTCCGTTCTGATTGTCCATCCGTCTGAGGGTGGTAAGCAGTGCTCAAATGAAGTTCAGTATCCAGGGATTTCTGAAGACTTTTCCAAAACCTTGAAGTAAAACGGGGATCACGATCAGAAACAATTGATAGGGGTACTCCATGAAGTCTCACAACTTCATTAATATATAGTCTTGCTAGACGTTCCAGGGGTAGATCTTCTCTTATAGCAAGAAAATGTGCTGACTTGGTAAGACGATCAACAATAACCCATATTGCATCGTTCCTTCTAGGAGTCTTTGGTAGCCCCATGACAAATTCCATCGTAATATTGTCCCATTTCCACTCCGGTATGGGAAGAGGTTGCATGAATCCTCCAGGCTGTTGCCTTCCAGCTTTCACTTGTTGACAAACCATACATCTTGACACAAAATCAGCAATCTCCCTTTTCATGTTGTCCCACCAAAAATGTTCCTTCAAATCTCTATACATTTTGGTGCTCCCAGGGTGTATAGAGAAATTGGAACTATGAGCATCATCCAGCAATTCCCTTTTTAGATCAGGTATATTGGGAACACAAAGTCTCTTCCCGAATTTCAAAATTCCATCTTCATACACAAAGTCTCTCAATCTCCCATCATTCACAGCTTTAATCTTCTTTTGAAATTCTTCATCATCGGTCTGGGAACTCTTAATACTTTCTAGTAAAGATGGTTTGGCAACCATTTGAAAAAGCATTGATGTTTCACCTTCCCTGGTTATTCCCATGTCCATCTTCTCTAGATCCATGAAAATTGGATCCCTTTCAATTCTCATCATGTTCAAAACACCATGGTCTTTTCTGCTCAAAGCATCTGCCACCTTGTTTGCTTTCCCCGGGTGGTAGTGTATCGTGCAATCATAATCCTTGAGTAATTCAAGCCATCTCCTTTGCCTCATGTTGAGTTCTTTTTGTGAGAAAATATACTTCAAACTCTTGTGATCAGTATAAATCTCACATTTTTCACCATAGAGGTAGTGCCTCCATATCTTCAAAGAAAAGATCACAGCTGCTAACTCAAGATCATGAGTAGGATAGTTTTGTTCATGAATTTTCAACTGTCGTGATGCATAGGCAATAACTCTATCATTCTGCATAAGGACACAGCCAAGTCCTTTCTTCGATGCATCACTATAAATAACGAACCCATCATTCCCCGATGGTAGTGTCAATATAGGAGCATTGACTAATCTTCTCTTCAGTTCTTCGAAACATTCTTCACACTCTTTTGTCCAAACAAATTTAACCCCTTTACGTGTGAGCTTCGTTAATGGGTTAGCCAATCGGGCAAAATTCTGGACGAAACGTCGATAATAACCTGCCAGACCAATAAAACTGCGTACCTCAGTTATACTCGTAGGTGCTGGCCATTCTTGGATTGCCTTGGTCTTAGAAGGATCAACAGAGATTCCATCTTTTGAGACAATATGGCCAAGAAAAGAAATCTCCTGAAGCCAGAATTCACACTTGCTAAACTTCCCATATAATTCATGCCTCCTCAGAGTCTTCAAGATAACGCGCAAGTGATTTTCATGATCTTCATAGGTTTTGGAGTATACCAAGATATCATCAATAAATACCACCACAAATTCATCGAGATACTCCTTGAAAACTCTATTCATTAGATCCATGAATACAGAGGGTGCGTTAGTCAATCCAAACGGCATTACAGTAAACTCGTAATGCCCGTACCTGGTTCGAAATGCTGTTTTCGGAATGTCTTCCTTCTTCACACACAACTGATGGTATCCAGATCGAAGGTCAATCTTTGAAAAGTATTGAGCTCCATGCAGTTGGTCAAATAAATCATCAATACGAGGTAGGGGATACTTGTTCTTTATCGTTATAGCATTGATCTCCCTGTAGTCGATACATAACCTCATAGATCCATCTTTCTTTTTAACAAAAAGAACAGGGGCTCCCCATGGAGAAACACTAGGGCGAATAAATCCCTTATTACTCAATTCCTCTAGTTGTTTCTTTAGTTCGACTAACTCTACAGTGGCCATTCTATAAGGGGTTTTCGATATAGGCCTTGATCCAGGAATCAAATCAATGGAAAACTCAACTTCTCGTTCTGGAGGATGACCAGGTAAATCTTCCGGAAATACATCTACAAATTCTTTCACAACAGGTACATCCTCTATTTGAACATTCCTTTCCTCACCCGCAGTTATTTCATTCTCTTCCTCCCCAATAATTGAATTTAGTTGTGTTACTGGGGGTGGATCTAAATAAGAATTAGGTGGTGACGATTCTGCTCTAAAAATAAGGTGTTCCTTATCATTATCATCAAGAATCGTAACCTCTTTCTTCTTACAATAAATCTTCGCATCATAGTCCGAAAGCCAGTCCATACCGAGGATTATATCAAACTCAATCATAGGTATGACAATGAGATCAGCAGATAAAGAAAATTTGTGTGCTCTAATGGGGACTGATTCACAAAACTTTGTTGCAACGATACTTCCCTTAGGAGTTTTAACTGACAACTCCCTTATTAAATCAAATTGGAAATATCTAATTTTCTTAGCAAACTGGGAAGATATGAAACAATGCGATGATCCAGAATCAAATAATGCATTTGCTAAACTTGAGGAAACCATTAAATTACCTGCCACCACGTCTTTCGGAGCTTCTACCTCAGCAGTAGTGATAGCATAAGCCTGGCCTTGATCCCTTGGCCTTTTCTGAGGTAAGTTCTCCTGACGCTTAGTACATGCATTTGCATAATGCCCCATCTCCCTGCAATTGTAGCACTGAACGTTGGTAGCTTCCTTCTTCCCCTTGCAATCATGAGCTTGGTGGCCTTTTTCACCACACTTGTAACAGACTCCCATTCCCTTTAAGCAAGTACCAGGATGTTTCTTCCCGCATTTACCACAAGATGGATATTCAACCTTTCCCTTCTTCCCCTTATTTCCATTCCCAGATTGATCAGCAGGTCTCTTCTTCTCTTGCTTTGCTTTAAAGTCATAAGACTTAGAGAATTCCTTTTCGGTCTTGATAGCACATGAGACAATGTCTTCGTACGATGAAAAGGATTGTGAGACTAACGCTCGACGGAGAAATGGTTTTAACCCATCAAAGAAATGATCAATCTTACTTCTTGGGTTACGAATATAATCACCAGCGTACCTCGCTAACCTTGTAAAGTTAGCCTCATACTTTGTGACATTCTCATCCTCCTTTTGTCTCAGACTCAGAAATTGCCTCTCCATATCTGCTCGATGGTCGCGAGGGAAGTATTTTTCTAAAAACAGATCTTTGAACTCCCTCCATTCCATATTTGATACTTCATCGTCTTCCTTCGTATTTTGAATCAATGACCACCATTGATCAGCATCTCCAGTGAGGCGGTAAACTGCCATGATAACTTTTTCCCTTTCACTGCTCCCCAAAGCCTGAAATATTTTCTCTAGGGAAAATATCCATTGCTCAGCTACTAAGGGATTTGTATTCCCATTGAACGTTGGTGGTTGTTGCCTCATGAATCGATCTAACATTGATCCTCCACGCTGCGGATCAGGGTGCTCCATACGGGTAAGGTTATTATTCATAACCTGAGTAAGTTGTCCCAGTATGGTGATTAGCTGGTCGGCACCAGTTGCATCACCAGCCCCACTATAATTATCTTGAGCAGGAGGGAAATCCCTACATGGAGTGCGTTCATTGATACGGTTTCCATTTCTTCCACTAGGCGCCATTTCTAAACAATGGCATAAACTAGATCAGTTTATGAATCAAAATACATAATCCCATACTTATAAAACACTTAACATAAATTGAACTATTTATGGATATAATCCATAATCATAAAAATGTTTTCTTTGAGGAAGTATATACTCATAAACCCTTCATAATGATTTGTAAAGAAAATGAGAGTTATCCTAAGCATATCCCCCGGGAGTGTCGTAACCAAGAGTGCAGCAAGGCCCGTTGTCGTGCACCAGTTCCCGTTCGAGTCTAGCTCAAAGCGGTGTTTTCGGGTTTTACCCCTAGGTACATCTGTGCCAGAGCCGCCTCTACCTGCTCGTATCCAGACAGGGATGTATTGCTCGGAAAACTCACAAAATCTCTACAATACCAAAATTCTAGGAAGTTCTTCTATACTAATCCTCAAAGTTCATCTTAGGTCTACGTGCTCTAATCAGAGTTTATCTTAATCTAGTTTCCAAGGTTTGTACTAAACTTCCTCTGATACCAACTGTAACGCCCCGACCCCAGCTACCCAGAGTCGGTGCATTAGTTACATAACATTGGCATGATCACAAGAAAGATCAAATCTCGAAAGACCGATTGGTTTAGTAGCCTTGGAAACACTAGATATATTCATAAGTTTTACATTACATCATAAAATGAAAAACTACTACAACAACATAATGTTTCCACAGTCCACACTATAATCCCCTCATAATATCCCGGCAGGTCATTCATAACTTACATCTTCACTTCCTGGGAAAAATAAAACATAGAAAAGGGGTGAGCTCAAATGCCCAGTAAGGATAACAATATAGCGGAAACTTTCATAAATAAGAATAAACATTTAAGGCAATGTATAACTAAAACAAAATCCTTTTAAACATGAACTTTCAACATGGTATGGCATAAATAAAATGAAATAATGCCATTTAATTATTCACATGGATATTCTACTAATCGAATAATCACATGCAAAAATCAATAACCACTTTCATAATGTTGGAATGCATAATGTCAAACGTTAATTTCATTGTCTAGGCCTCATCCCAAGACCTAGGGGTTACTTCTAACCGGAACCCAACCCGGAGTGCCTCTAATAACCGGACACCAACCCGGAGTGCCTCTAATAACCGGACACCAACCCGGAGTACCTCTAATAACCGGAGACCAAACCGGAGGGCTTACTTTTACCAGTCCCTAACCTGGAGGGCTTACTTTAACCAGTCCCCAACCTGGAGGGCTTACTTTTACCGGTCCCCAACCCGGAACATACTTTTCTAGCACATTCATCTGAAGAAAAGTTTGAAATATAACATAAACATTCGGATTAAAACTAGCATACGAAATGTCAATAGTTTCACCATAAACTATGAATGGTATAAAATAGCACATCCATAGTCAAACATATCACAAAACCTTCAATACAATATAGAAGTTTTGTATTATAATAAATCAACTTCAAATAAGCGTAAAATCCATTAAAGGATGTTGACATAGATGAAATCAAAACACTTTTTAGAGAAATATCTCTTTTTATTTTGAAATCATTTAAGATCCATATAAAATAAAACATTTTCTTTGAAAATATTCTAATAAGCTTGTAAGGAAAGCTTCGACGATTTTATAACGGCGGAAAATAACCGCACCCGCCGTACAAGTTAAAACATTCTTACCTCAATTCTGTCGAAAAGGTTAAAAAGGACCTTGTTTTGAAAACGACAGAAAGATTCCTTTATAAACCTCTTATAAAAAGTCAAACAAGGGTATAAATGACTTTAACCCATATTCTTGTAAATAGTAAAGATGTTTTGAAATACATTTCGAAGAAATATGGATGTGGATGATAAAGAGATCCCAGTAGATTATTACGTATAATACAACCTCGGATAATGAAGAGATTGTGAAATAACCCTTACCTTGTACTTTTCCTTGGTTGGGGTAGGTTAACCTCCTGTATAATGGTGAAATAATTGTTATTAAATTATACAAGAATCATATACATTAATATGATATCATATATGATCTTTTAATGTTGCTTTATTAATAATATCTTAGTATTATCGTTGTTTCGGGTGTTAACTTACTTGTTTTATTTTATATGTTTTGTTACGTAAGCCATGTTTGTAACGGATAGGTGGTATATTATTCATATCCAGAATGATATCAAGCCCTTAAACATCATTTTTAAATCGTCAAATGATAATTATACTTGAATGGATACGATGGAGAATGAATCTTATCGCGTTCGTGGAGACGGTAGTCCGTACGTACGCACGAGCGACAATATCATTATTTTGATATTAAAATAATATATAATTGGATAGTATATCATATATACAGAATCATTATCATGTTATATTTATTATTTACATGAGTTGCATATCATTATTATACCCATCCAAATAATAATATACTGAATAACAATTACACCACGACGTGGAGACGGTAAGCCGTACGTACGCACGTATGGTGACATGTTATTCAAAGGGTGGATAGAATACTGAATATGGTTCTACCATATTTATAATAACATCACAGTATATGTGAGATACTGGAGTTATTATTTTAGAATGGTAAGAACAAATAAAGAAGAAGTGGAAGAAGAAATGAACTTGAAAAGGGGTGGTGAAAACATTACCTCTTCTTCGGGTTCTTCCTTTTGATTTGATCAAAAGGGCTCCTTAGGTTGGCTTTCTGATCGAACTAAGGCCTCTAGGTTGTAGTGAGGGATGTTGGGAGAGTATGTGGGCAGAGTTTGGCCGAGCCAAGTGGCTTGAGAGGTGTGAGGAATGAGTAGAAGTGGTCTCCTTTTATAAGGGAGAGGAGGGGCTCTTTAGGAAAGAGTGAAAGTATTACTTTATAATATAATTAAATTCGGTTTGTAATGGTCCAAAAATAATTGAGGTCGAAGATAAGATGACTCATTTTCTAAATAACATCAACCAATAAGAATTTGACAGGTTTTAGATAATATTTTAATCATTATAATCCTATTTATTTAAATGATTTATTAATGAGGTAAACATTGCATCATTATTGTGTCATTAATAATTTAACTTATTTGATGTCTAAAAATTATAAATAAAATATCATCATGTAGGAAATCTTTTTAGCTTTCTAATGAATATTTATAATCGAAAATCCAACATGTATAACCCTATGTAAAAATTGTTCTTCTAAAAGATGTAAGCTTATGCCATTTTTATTTTTATTTTAACTTTATTAATATAATGTGTCCCTACCACATACAAGTGGCTCCAAGGGGTCCCCAAATTGACCCAAGGATGCCCATGGTCGGGTATGTGTCCACCAATAAGGTTAGGACATGTTTTAGGGTAATTTTGTATTATTATAATATTATTTTTTTAACCCTTATTTACCGGATTTACCCTTTAACCATGGTAAATAAAATATTTACCACAGTAACTATTCAAAATGTCTAAAAATAAAAGTTACCTATTTACACAATTTGAACATTCTGATTCCAAATATGGAATCCATTTTCCTAAATTCAAAACACATAAGTGGCAGAAATTAATTTAAAATTAATTCCCGCTGTCAAAACAAAAAGCGTGTTTTTAAGAGATAATAACTATAAAAAGATTGACACTTGTTTATGTTCGGTTTAATTGTAAAATTATGTCCAATGACCAACATTATATTAAATGGTAAAAATATATTCTAAATATACTTTAAAACCACTCAAATTCACAATTTATCACTATTAATTATTTTTATTAAAAAATTTGTTTTTAATTAAAATTTAGTAATTTTCACTATTCATCAAAATATAAAAGTTATCCGAAAAGTACCAAAATTTCACCCTAGGCTAATTTCAATATTCCGAATCCAAAAATGAAGTCCATTTTGAAGTATAAAATATATATGATTTCAAAAAGTAGGTATTACTATTCACAACGGCTAGTTTAATTAGTTGTGGTGTGTGTTAGAACTCGAGGTTGCGTACAACACACGCTATCGCATTATTCGAAGGGAAACGTACCGTAGAAGCTTGGGGTGTTACACATTCAATGGAATTTTGGTAAATTTTAGTTGAAACCTTGAAATTTTTAGTTGAAAAATTTAATGGAAATTTATAATGGAAACTTCTATTAAAATTTTCCAGTCACAACTTCCATTAGAAAATCCCAGTTGAAACTTCAATAAGGAAATTCTAGTTAGAACCATCACTAGAAAACTCTAGTTGAAACTTAAATAGAAAATTTCTATAAAAACATATACTGGAAAATTTTAGTGACAAGTTAAAGGATACGATGCATTTGGCCTCATTGTAGTCTATGGAAAGCCTCATACACTTACTCCATGTAACATCATGGTGGATCCTCATTGTAGTTGGGGGAAAGTCTGTGAAATTTCTGGTATAATTCTCTAATGTCACATCACGTGAGATCCTCAATACAGACGGAGATGAGTCAGCACTGATCCAGGTGCAATTTATTGATGTTGTATCTTGTAGGCATCTCATTACAGTCGATGAAGAGACCTCAATGTTTCATCATATGAGCTATAGTTCCTTAATTTTCCATCAAGGGGATCCACATTTCAGTAGAGTGCAAGTTTAGTATTTCTAGCATTCAGAGGTAACATTACGGTTTTGTCCGGCCATGCTCTAATGTGAATTTATTTTATATAGGTGCCCTATGTAAATGAATGACTCTCTATGTTACTTGTTTCACTATCCTTATATCATCACAATTTTCATTCCATGTTTTTTAGGTTCTTAATTTTTATGTTTAATTTGTTCTCATTGTTTCATAAGTATAGAAGAACAGCTGATAATTTTGGTAAAGTACAGATTATGTGGGTCTTCCTAGAAATACATCCCTATCTAGATACTACAAGCTGACGTGATTCTGGTATAGATGTACCTAGGAGTAACAACTCTGACAAGGTGTGTTGGGCATGACTCGGTGTAACATGGTACATGACAATGAGCCTTACTGCACACCTGGTTTGACACTTCTCAACGATATGATTGGGATAATTAAATTTTATTTACAAACCATTATGAAGGATTTTGATAATGAATGAACTAGGTTAAACCTAAGGTTTCAAGATTTAGAAATCCAATTAATGATAAAATGGTTAAATCCTAGACCAAGTAAGGATCTATTTGAAAATAAGTGGATGAAGTATTTTTGTATTAGGGTTTTATTGAAAACCTTTTTTAAAATTCTATTTAGTGATTAACCTTATTTCAAGAATTTTCATCACATTTATTTTTTAAATTATATAAATATTGTTTTAGAAAAGGATAACATGTAATCTGAGTGACAACCAATCAAATCTAGAAAGGTCACGGGTCTTGAACCCATGATTGGAGGACGATAAGGGTTCTACGCTAACCGCTAACCTACATAATTTCCTGGTTAATATGTCAATGATTTTAGATAAAGTATTGAAACAAAAATATTAATGATGAACTTTTAGTGTTTATTTTAGAGTTAGAGATTAATTAATTCACCATATTTGATTTGGAGAATAGTTAGAGAAAAATAGTTAGAATTTTCACTCTTTTCTGGACCATAAGATCCTTTAGAAATGTATTTTAGTGCTTCATGAATCAAAATTAATTTTTGGATGAATTAGAAAAATAATCAAAAGCACAAACAAATGATGAATTTTTGTTCATAGAAATATATCAAGTAAGCAAATTTCTTTAAATCATTAGGTAGTAAATGAATCATCCAACATTAGGAGAATTATCTAGAAGAAAAAATGTTGTCATAGTACTTTAATTTTTTTTGAATTGATGGTCTTCTAAATCATTGTAGATTTATGAAATTGAGTCCCTAAACTTTATATTTATCATTCACTTGTTTTTAGTTTATGACCTCAATAACTCCCTATAAATATTTATATTTTTTCTCTAAGTATGAATCTCTACTTTCAAGTAATTTTCTCTTACATAGATACATAGTCATATGTTAGTCCATGTGACCTTTATACTTCCCATTCTCTATTTTATAGAGGATGTATTATGAAACCTTCTTGCAATGTGGGATTTAAAAAACAAGAAATATAGAACAATATAGCACTGATATATTGTTTAAATTTCAAGGAAAAAACTTAATTATTGTGTTGTGAATGTAACGCCACAAAAATATAAAGTATGAACTTTATATTCGATACTGTGTATGACACTCAACACTATGCACATAAGAGAATATAATATCCTAAGAATTTATAATATATTTACTATGTTACATAAATTAAATATAATTTATCTCTTTAAATTCACATGATAATGAGTTAGCATGTGACATATGTAACAACAGATTTCTTTAAAGGCTTGAGTTACATTAAAAACTGAGTCTTTTCGAACAAAAATATATTAATAAAACATTATTATTTAATATAATAAGACTTAACCTTTCTGTTAAATTATCAGTTATGAATAGTATTAACTATATTATAAAAATATAGGGTTTACTTAAATATGTAATAAATTAATTGGTTACAATTTAATTATAAATTAATATGAAAACCCATTGAATATAAAGAGAGTATTTTTATCGAAAAATATTTCTATGCTCACAAAGGTGTTTTATCCTAATAAATAAAATTAATTAGTGATTGACATTAATTTAATATATATATTATATATTCAATCAAATATTTTAGTTAATCATCCAATATATTCGATAGATATAAGATAAAAACAAATCAAATATTTCACATAAAATCCTATTATTTTATTAATGCATTTTTATCACCTTTTAATGGTGAACCTATTTTAAATACAATTTTTGAAACTTTTATAGATTATATATGTCAAAATAAACTTCATATTTTAAATTAAAACATAAAAATTAGGTTAGGGTAAATTTTTGGTATTTTTCTATGAAGAATCATTTTTTAATGAATAATAAAAATACACAATTTAAATTCAAAAATACTTTTTAATATAATTTATTTATCATGTTAAATTATACTTTTAATTTGTTTTAATGTTTAATTGGATAATATTTTTATTAATTAATCCAATTTAGTTTATTGGAATCAATTTAACTTTGGAATTGACTATAAAAACATAACAAACATTCAGAAATTTTACTTTAAAAACCAACATTGTCGTCCTGTCTATGGGATTAAATTTCACTTAATTTATACCACTTCTGTTATTTGAATTTGAAAAAATGCATTCTATATTTGTAATAAGAATAATTTATAATGTATAATAATTTCAACATAGTTTTTTACTAAAAATATTAGTGATATTAATTAAAATTAATAACAATTAATAAGGCAAAATTAAATTTAACAAAGGACTAAACCTTAAACTTAAGGGCCAAAATAACCTATAAACTTGTAAAAAACTAATTTTATTGCCATATTTATACCATTAAACTTCAATTATTGTGTTTTTTATGTCTTTTTTAGGTTAAAATGTGGGTACACTAAACTTGTTTTCGAAAATACCAAGTGAGTCCTTTTCCTCCTTTATAAAAGGCCACCACTCCCCCTATTTCCTCACACCTCTCAAGCCACTTTAGAAAGACCAAGATCTACCCAAATAAATACTCAATATACCTTCCCTAATCCTATAATCCCTCCCTTGGGTATAAATAAATCCAATAAATTCCTTTGGTGCAAACCAAAAGGATTTACCCGATTAAGAGGTAGCATCTCTCCTTAATCTCTTTAGTTTTATTTCCATTGCACTCCCCCCATAAACTCTTATTATTACATGATCATATTAAAATACCATTATATTTAATATACTAGGATGGTTTTATTATTTTGTATTCACCTGCACTAACACACACATCCATCTAATGGGTAATGAACAAATTGTTTTTATGTACAACGAACTACTGCCTCATGAAACGATGATAGTTCATTTTTCCTTTACCACATTTCATGGTTGGGAATTATGATGGACACTATATTTAAATATTTTATATATAATATTTATTTTTTATTCATTATTATATAATTATTTTTAATCATATACCCTAATTCTTTTCATTTTTTGTAAAAATGATAACATCATTTGTGGAAGTGTCGACTATTGCCCCCTCAAAGTGATGTGATTCATTCACACTATTCATAGATCATATAAAAGATGGTTTTAATTAAATATATCTAACCTATATTTTATATTCATGACATGATTACCATTATGGAAATATAATATATATATATATATATAATTCTCTTTATTACACATTTCACTCACTATAAAAGTGATAATGTCGTTCGTGGATGTGTGGACTACCGCCTCCTCAACAAGATGTGATTCCTTTTACATCACAATAATTATATATATAAGTACATATGATTTAATAAATTCTTATTTATTATATAATTATTATTTTTAATGATATAATGTTTCTTTCCTTCTTTTCATAATGATCTTTGAAAAATGGGAACGTTACTCATGCGTACGTATGACCTACCATCTCAATAATTATAACATTGGTTTATTTTTCATAACCATATTTAATGATTGATTTTAAAAGTATAATTGATGTATAAAAATAATAAATATGTCTTGATTATTATTCTTGTGTTGTTATTTAATGATCTCTTTGACCATAGTTGACCTACCAAAGTTATTTTTGACACAAAAATCGAATTTGATCCAAACACCCAACATAAAATTAATTGATTAAGTAGTTTTACACAAAAATGTAATAAGTGAAATAAAATTAATGATGAAAATGAAAATGGTTCTAAATAAAGTATATAATTAATATAATTTTATTATATAGAAAGTTATAGGATGTACACCTAAAAGGAAATGAAAGTTAAGGGATTTTCATCTCAATTTTTACATCTGTGAGATAAATGTCATGTTCACCACTTACTCATTTTGTGTAGTGTATGTAATTAACCTTTTGATATATTATATAATTAATCATTTTATCTTCATGGAATCAAAAAAATCCATCTAATTTTATTCCTTCATTATATTTATGATTTAAAATGTTTCAACATGGTATGGGAAACTTTGGATTGTTTAAAGATTATTTTCCTCAAGAATAATTCAATTGCACATTAATTTCCATTCAAGAAAATTATATTACCATTGTTCAATAAACCCTTTAATTTTCCTATCCTATATTTATTCATGACCTTTTGAAAGTATTAGTACCATTTTTCCACTCCTTGGTACTCAAGATGCTTTAGAAAATGTTTTTAAGAAAACATGAATTTATTTCTCTCTTTAGTCAGAAAACATATTTTTTTATAAAAACCATGTTTCACTAAAATTCCTTCAAAAAGGTTTTTAAAATGATTTATTAAACTCATTATTAACCTTTTTTTCTTTTACCAATGTTTTTAATGGAATCTTTTTATCGCTTTCTAAAAAAGACATTTTTCTAACCATTTTACCATGCAAAAGGAATGTTCTTTTTACATTATACGGAATATATGGATTTATCCACCATAATTCCTTTAAATATTCCTTTTCAGGTTTAAAAGGTTAATTTTTACAGAAAATGTTTTAAAAAGTTATTTTCATTGAAAATGTTTTTTAAAACAAAAGGATATTTTCCTCAAGAATGTTTTTAAAATATATTTTTATAGTATATATATATTTTAACAACATAAATTCTCTATTTTTACTCCACTTTGGATATGTTGTATTGATACCATCCTTAAACTTTCTCTGTATGGTTTATGATTGATTTGGAAAAGGATAGTATTCACATTCACTTCCTTGATTCATTTTTTAGTCTCATAGAAATATTCAATCCCCTATGATTATTGAACATTTAATTTCCCCTAAATTGTCCATTTTATTTATCATGGATATTACTATTTTCTAAACAATATACCATTTTATATATGGTGTTTACTTTAAAATTTATTTGATTATTTGGGTAAATATGGGTAATTTGATATTATTTATTCAATACAGCATATTTTTTATAAATTAAATTGATTGCTCAATATAAAGAATGCTTTGGACATGTAATGACCAGTTGAGCCTGTAATTTATATAGCTCCTTGATGAATTGATAAATTATCATGAGACAAATAAGTTTCACAAATTAAATGGGTTTCTATCCTCGGTTTTAAACTATCCTAAGGATGGATCTTGATAGTATAGGTCTTCATATGCCTTACACATGACGTCCAATAAATAAGAATTTCTTTTATAGATATTTTAGTGATCATTGATATAATCCATGACATTTTCATATGATAAAATCTATTGATGTATTTTATTCTCAATTTATTTGTTAAATGGCATGTGTATTCAATTTCTTATCTTTCCATATTAATTTTTCCTTATCTAGTTTTTTTGATGGCATGTGTTTTCATTTATTACCCATCCATATTATTTAAGTACTTCCCTCTCAGTTTATTGATTATATGGTATGTGTGTTTAGTTACTTACCATTCCATAATTATAATTATCATTCATTTATTATTTCTTCCACTATACTTTTCTCTTACTGGGCATTTGATCTCAACATTATTATGTTTCATTCCCTAGGAATTCAATAAGTGTAATATGAAATATGTGTAGATATATACACAATGGAATAAATTTATCCTTGATGTTATTTATTTAAAAAGAAAAAAATGATTAGAATATTAATTTTAATGAAATTATTATGTATGTATCTGGTTTACCAATACTACTAAACGATCGGTCATTTTGGCTTTGATTCTTTATAAGCATTCCAATGTAATTAATAACAAACATTAGCATTGGGCTTTATGGGGTTGGATCGCTACATCATATTCTCATTAAGGGTAAATAAGGTATATATCAATGATTATGTAATCAAAGCATGAGCATAAGGGTGTATGAACATGAAAATAACATTTGAAAATTATACCCAATATATCAATGATCATAATCTTGAGTTATAGAATAAATCCCCAAAGTTAATACGACATGAATCATAAAAAGAATAAAATAACAAAAACCATGAGATTTTATAGAGATAATATTTCCACTTAATTGCATCAATTTTTGTTTTTTTTGTGTTTTGGTCTAAAGTGTGAAAATTACTTAATTCTGGAATTTTAATAGTTTTCTATAACTTTTTTGTTTTGAGCATAACTTTTAAAATTTTAATCCAATTTGAGTGATTATTCATTTAGGATTCCAATATTTGTAACATGAAACTTATTTAGATGAACTCAGAGCTAATTCAAAATCAACATAGAAAAATCAATTTAGTTGAAAAATATTTATGGCTTATAGAATGGACCCCACCTCAGTAATTGAGACATAACTTAGGATGAAGACCTGAAAATTATATTATTCTAGCTATATTTGAAATATTACTCTAAGAATAATTTTCAAATTAATTTACACAGATATTTTATCTCATTAAGGCTGTCATTTAATGTTCCAAAGTAGAGGAAGTTAAAGAGAATCTTTGTCCAGACAAATTTTTCTTTATTAATTCATGAATAACATTTTTTACACATGTCAAAAGAAGCTGAAATTTTGAGGGAACATGTCCAAGATAGATGGGAACAACTTTTATGAAGACACAATTCCAATAATAATCCATTTAATATACTAAATAATCTGACACTTTTGGTTTATAGAAACTATAGAAAAATCTTCCACCCCTCAACCCTATAAATATGTGAAACCATTTCCATTCAATGGTGTTGATTAAGGATAAATCAGGTTTGCGCTATGGAATTGTAACCTTGAAGTGATTTTTATTTTTATTTTTTATTTTTTATTAGATTAATAATGCTCTCCTCTTCCCTATTCAACTCTATTACCCATCACATAGAGGGGTAAAAAATTTGAGTCATCAAGGAAAGGGGAGTTTCCCATTTGTAATGTCTGATTCTTGTGATTTAATTTAAAACTCCATCTTTATATTGAATGGTTATTTTTTTTAGTGGTTCCCAATTATCTTAATGAGATTTTATTTAGGGTTTTTGGTTTCATTTTTTTTTTTTGCAGATTTGGTTGAAGTAATTTAATCTCCCTCCACCTTGTGCAATTTGTCTCAATCAAGCAGATTGTGTTAAGAGGTGAGTGTATAGTGATAATTGGTACATGTGTCGAATAAGTGAATTGTTTCTTGATTTCTAAGTCGAAACAATTCCAAACTAGGAATTTAATTAGTTTTTTTTTAATTATTTATTTATTTTCATGCACATGGGAGTGGTTTCCATTTCTTCCTACAACTAACAGTGATGAACAACTCAATCGAGGAGTCTTTCATTTATCATTCAATAGGAAGAGAGGGGGAATTATTTTTATGACCATTATAACATTGAAAATTTTAATCCTACCTTGACCCCATCACTCTATTCATAAATTTGTGTTCAAACTTTATCTTTATTGATTTATTTATTTTTAAAATCAAAAAATTTCAAAAACAACCTCCACTTATGTCTCTAATTTCAAGTGACAAATATTATTGTTGTGAAATCCTATCTAGATACAATATAGGTTAACCACTTTACAACATTTTTAACTTAGGAAATAATTTTTTTGTCACACCCCATGGTAGGAATGTGTCAAAACATGGAATAATTTTTTGGGAGGTGGTGCTAATAATCTTTTATTCTCTTCAAAATCGCATCACTTGGAGAAAAAACACTAAACCTTTACCATAGATCCTAAAATTAAAATAAATCAATTGAATATACTTAGAAACCTTAATTTTCAATCTGAATTCTAGGAAATTTATTATACAAACTCGAGTGAGACATCAAGTGTCCCCTCTGAGCTTATCATTATGGTTGGAAATCAAAACCAAACCCTTAGAGACCTATGTGCATCATAATTCCTTAATCAAAAAAAATCAACTTATCATGATAGAGTTACAAAATGATTTTGAGATGAAACCTAAAATGATCCAATTTCATCCAAAATCTCATGGATTTGTATGTGAATATCCAAACAAACATATTAAAGAGTTTGTGTATATCTTCTCTGATTTTAGACCCGAAGGAGTAGCTAAGAAAAAGGTAAAAGCGGAATTCAATCCCATTTTCATTAAATATAGCTTAAAAACTATTTTTATGCACTACAACCAGGAAATATGCATGATAGTAATGAATTAGTGATATGATTCATGAAAATATTATTCCCCACCTTCAGAAGTAGATCCATCAAAAAGGAAATCTATTCCATTAGGAAGTCATCTGGAAAACCCTTTATGAGTACTAAGAAATATTTAAAAATATATGTGTTAGATTAACACATAAGGAAATTGAGGATCATCATATTATTGTCTTATTTTATCAAGGATTTCTAGATAATGATAGAAACCTTCTAGATTCACCATTTGGAGGTGCATTGATTGACATTTCACCAAAAGAAGCCAAGGTCTTGATTGTGAAGACTTCCCAAAACTTGCAACAGTTTGGTACAAGAGATACTAGAACAAGACAAATTCATGAGGTCAGACCTTTTTATTCATAAACATTATTGTAAACTAAGGTTGATGAGATAACCAATTTGGTGACATTTATATACCTAAAACAAGTGAGTGAAAAACAAACACCAACTAAGGTATATGGTTTATGCTCATCACCTGATCATTTCACTGATCAGTTTACTGAAATATAAGGAATGGAAATTTTTTTAGTAGCCTTTCATCCTAGGAAGTTCCAAAAAAGTCAAAAATAGAGAGAAATTAATCAAGTCCAATTTGGATTTTTAAATAAGAATAATCAAGATATACCATTTTACCAAAATCATTTCAAAAACCAACCCTCATTCCATCATCAATTCCAATATCCACCACCATTTCAACAAAATAAATATTATAACCATACCTCCTAACACTAAACACCTACTTCATAGAGAATATATGAGCATCCATCCACCAGTTCATAACCTCAAATTCAAAACCAATATTAGAAATCTGAGTTTGAGAAGGTGAAAGACACCATAAAAGTTTTCTCCAACAAGTTCAATCATCTCTTGGACTTCCTGACGAAAAATATAGAGAAACTACCTTCCTAGAAAATCTAAAACCCAAAGGATAATGTTATCATGATAAAAATAAGATGTTTAAAAGGACTCCCACCACCATCCACTCTTGAACTTGAAATAAGACCACCTAGGCTGAGAGAGAATAAAGTTGGGAATTCTGAAAATTCTATGAAAATGCACTGAGATGAAGAAGATCAAGAGGGGAGGAGAAGGATAGGCTAAGTAGGTTGAGACAAAAACACCATTTAAAATGGGAAAGTTTAATAAAGACTTACCCCCACCATTTCGATATAGGATGATTGAATCAAATAGATTGCAGAATAATTGCTTCAAAAAGAAATTCTGGAAACCTTCTAGAAAGTGGAAAATAATATCCCCCTACTTGAATCACTCAAAAAAATTATAAAGTATGATAAATTTTTTAAGGTTATTTTCACCAAGAAGAAGATGAATCAAGGGAATGAAAGGATTAATTTGAGAATAAGTGTCTCAGAACTTATCACACCATAGTTGCAACTAAATGTCAAAATCTAGGGATGCTTTCCATTACATAAACCATTGGTTCTATAAATTTATCTAATTATTTGTGTTAAATAAGTGATTAAATTAATTTATTTCATCACTCAATAAACAATTATTTATATATGGGAGACTTTAATACCATAATATTTGTTTTCCATCTTGCAATCAAATCCACAGTTTTCTTGGCATGATTTTTGGAGGATGTCTTCAGGGAAGACAAAGATATATTATTACCCTATGAATTCTATGTGCTGAATATGGAAGAAGATATGAACCCATCACACTCAACCATAATTTTTGGGAGACCTTTCTTAAATATGGACAAACTATCATCAATGTTCATAATGTGGTACTCACTATGGAGTTTATAGAAATCACTATCCACTTAAATATTTTTGAATCCATTAGGCACCCATCTGATGATGACTCGCCCTTTTCACTCTCCCATGAATTTTTTACTAAACCAATTGATTAATTAGGTATTTTCCATTAATTGTTAACCTTATGAGAAAATTTTTCCATTGAAAGTATCATTGAACATGTGGATTCTCAAAACACTAAAGATTCTTATTTTATGTGGTAAGATGAGATAAAATATGATTTCTTTGATGATTTTTTTAATGAGGAATAAGATTATATGATTTATTGTGCATAGGAGGTCCAAAATTTGGAAGTTTGGCAACATATTGTAATTGCATACCATGATAAGAGACCTAATCTATAATTAAAACCACTCCTCACATATTTCAAATATGTGTAACATATGGAGGGAGAGAAATTACCAGTGATAGTTTCTAATAATCTATCTAAAACCCAAGAAAAATCATTGATTTATCTTTGTAGAGAGAATTTTCAATCAATGGGATCTTAAGTGACATCTCAATAATGAACCCAAAAGTATGCTCACAAATAATTCTTTTTGAGGGATATTTGAAAACTATCAGATCACCCCAAAGGAGGTTGAATCCCTTATTAATGGAGGTTGTGAAGAAGGACATAAAAAAGATATTAGAAGATGGGATCATCTATCCCATTTCATATTCACAATGGTTTATCCCCATTCATATATTTCCAAAAAAATTAGCCTAACCACTCTGAGGAATGAAAATAAAGAATTAATCCCTATGAGAATTATGAATAGCTAGAGAGTGTGCATAGATTTTAAAAAGTTGAATAAATTCCCTCGAAAAGATAATTTCCCCATCCACTTAATTGACTAGATATTATAGATATTTTTAGGTAGAACTCATTATTTTTTTTGATATATTTTTAGGTTATTTTTTGGTCCCACTTTCTCTTAAGGATCAAGAGAAGACTACCTTTACTTGTCCATTTATAAATTTTTCATATAAAAGGGTCCCATTTGTATTATAAAATTATCTAGTTACATTTCATAGGTGTATGGTAAGTATATTTTCTAATAACATTGTATATTTCATGGATGTTTTCTAATATGATTTCATAGTTTTTGGAAATTTTGTTTACCATTTTTTAAAAAAATTGGAAAACAGTTTTAAAAACTTATATTGAAAAGAATCTTATTTTAAATTTTAAAAAGTTTCCCATCATGGTTAAGTGAGTAATTTTCCTTGGTAATTTCATTTTAAAAAAAATTCATTGAAGTGGATAAATCAAAAATTTAAGTGATAAATTTCTTTCCTTACACAACATGTGTGAAACATGTTAGACCATCATTAGGACATATAGGATGTTACAAAAGGTTTTGAAAATATTTATATTTCTCCTTCAAGATTACTTTTGAAAGATGATGATTTTTATTTCAATGCTATGTGTAGGGAATCATTTTATGATTTTAAGAGGAGATTTATTACACCATCACTGATGTAACCACTATATTAGGAAGAACCCTTCGAGATACATTGTGATATTTCCTACCATGAAGTTGAAGCAAACCTTTCTTAGTGAATTGAGGAAATGCCAAAAGTAATTTCCTATGCCTTGAGAACCATATATTGTTGGATTTGGTGCCCTAGAAACCAAATTATTTTTACTTTATGATAAACCTGTATTCATTGGATTAATATTAATAAACTTATTATCACATCATGATTGTTCTTATACATGACATAGTATGTGATAATTTCCTAAGAATAGTTGTCGCACTAAAAGGACATAGCAGATCTCTACAATGATGAGAACCCGAAAGTGCCATGACACTATTCTTGAATATATGTTTTATGGATGAATGATTTCATTTGAAGGGACACAAATGATATAGGATATCAAGGGTGGGGATTCATGAAACTTTGAGGCACCTTCTCATGGTGTACACCCTTGGTAATATCTAGGAGTATATTATGAGAATAAGACCCGCCAGTGGGAAATCCACATTTATAAGTTTCATTGGATGTTCCTATTTTCAGATATATATATATTGCTCCTTAGACTTTAAGATTATTATTAATTGGTATTATGACTGGTGAACTTAGATGTATTGACAAAAACTGTGATGAGAGATGTTCGGGGAAAGGTGGAATATATTGGGTGTATCATGAGTAATATCGCATTAATGAATAATGCGAGAAAGGATTTGTCACTTCTATGGAAGTAGATATCTCAGTCCCTTTGATGGAAATGATGTAGCCTAACTAAATACATAGCCATAGTGTTCACCAGGTAAGTTCAATTCTAGGAAGTCAAAGAATGGGAGATCGAGCACATGGGTTGAAGGTACTTGCACGCAAACTTCTTGATTGGAGATATCGGGACAAAGGGATTATATTACAAAATAAGGTTTTGTATGTGGTTACATCTTCTTGCGACATCAACTTCTTTATCTTAGGTTTCATGACCCATTACTATACCATAATCTTGGAATTTTGGCAAGCCTTCCTAATTGCAATGAGAAAAAGGCCTAGAGGGTCACACCCTAAGTGTAGCTAGTCTCTCAGTTAAATAAATTTTTTTAAAAGTTTGGGGCCAAAGACTCATTTATTATTAAAGAAATTCAAAGACTTCTTTAACAAGGTAGTGGGAGACACATTACATAGCCCGAAGTCCCAGTGGGTATTTAGACCATTACATGACCTGTAGGCCCATTTTTTGGCCCAAATCCCATTCTGTGAATAGTACTGCTACATTACTCGTGCTGCTACAGTACTGCATAGTACCCACAGCTGCTACAGTACTCTACCACAGTTACAGTGAATTGTCACTTCTATAGTGCCTTTCGTTGATACAGTGCTGCCATTTCTACTGTAACACCTCAAGTTTCCACGGTATGCTTCTCTTTGAATAATAGAGTAGCGTGTGTTGTATGCAACTTTGAGTCCTAATACACACCACAACCAATCAAACTAACCTTTATGAATAGTAATACCCACTTTTTAAAATTTTATAGATTTTATCTTTCAAAATGGAATTTATTTTTGGATTTGGAATATTGAAATTAGCTTTGGGTGAATTTTTGGTATTTTTCGGATAACTTTCATATTTTTATGAATTGTGAAAATTACTAAATATTAATTAAAAATAACTTTTTAAATAAAAATAATTAATAGTGATAAATTATGAATTTGAGTGATTTTAGAGTATAATTAGAATATATTTTTTCCATTTAATCCAATGTTGTTCATTGGAAATAATTTCACATTTAAACTAGACATAAGCAAGTTCCAATCTTTTGATAGTTATTATCTCTTAAAAACACGCATTTTGTTTTAACAATGCGAATTAATTTAAATTAATTTCTTCCAATTCTATGTTTTGAATTTAGAAAAATGGATTCCATATTTATAATCATGAGGTACAAATTTTGTAAATATGTAACTTTTATTTTTAGACATTTTGAATAATTACTTTGGTAAATATTTTATTTACCATGGTTAAAGGGTAAATCCAGAAAATAAGGGTAAAAAAAATAATATTATAATAATAATAAATTACCCTAAAACGTGTCCTAAACCTATTTGTTGATACATGTCAGACTATGGGAATCTTTGGGTCTATTTTGGGACCTCATGTATCCACTTGTAAGTGATAATGACACTTTATATTAATTAAGTTAAAGTAAATACAAAAATGACATAAGCATATATCTTTTAGAAAAACAATTTTTACATAGGGTTATATATGTTATATTTTTGAATATAAATATTCATTAGAAATATAAAAAAATTTCCTATATAATGGTATTTTATTTATAATTTTTAGACATTGAATAATTAAATATATTTATGACACAATAATGATGTAGTATTTTCATTATTAATGAAAGAATCAAATAATTAGTATTATAAATGTTAAAATAAATATAATTTGAAAGTTTTGATGACATACAAAAAATTTATTGGTTAATATGACTTGTTATTATTGCTTAAATGAATCTTTTTAGAATTAATAAAGTTGTTAAGACTTTAACAAAAATAAATTATTAAATAGTGTCAAAATTGACATAAATGAGTTTTTAAAAACAATATTATATTATTAATTGATATTCTATTCTTAAAAATCTAAGGTTCGGAAAAAGGACTTATATAATGATAGGTTTATTATTAATGGACCACTTGGAGGTCTCTTGAAAGTATATAGTAAGTTTATTAACTATATAATATAAAAATACAAAGAGACATGGTAAATGTCAAACTATTTAACTAAGAGTTAAATCAAAAATAGAAAGTTAATATAGTGATCCAAACCTATCTAAAACCTATTGTTTGCGTGGTTTTTGACCTATACTCACCTTAACCTTTAAATAATCTACTTTTGATCCATTATAAACCAAATACGAATTTATTATAAAATAATATTTATAGCTTTTTCTAAGGTTCCCCTCACCCCTCTTATAAAAGGGCACTTCCCCTTCCCTCTAATTCACACCTTCAAAGCCTTCTGGCTTGGCCAAACCCTGCCCAAATATTCTCGCAACTTCCCTCACTTAATTCTAGAGGCCTTATTTTGATTAAAAAGCCAACCTAAGGAGACCTTTTGATCAAATCAAAAGGAAGAACCCAAAGAAGAGGTAATGTTTTCACCACCCTCTTTCAAGTTCCTTTCTTCTTCTACTTCTTCTTTATTTGTTATTTACATTCTAAAATAATAACTCCAGTATCTTCAAAATAATTTGATGTTATTATAAATATGGTACAAGAATATTCAGTATTCTATCCATCCTTTCAATGACATGTCACTATACGTGCGTACATACGGCCTACCGTCTCCACGTCGTGGTGTAATTGTTATTCAAAACATTATTATTTGGATGGGTATGATAATGATGAGTAATTAATGTAAATAATAAATATAACATGATAATTATTCTTTAAATATGATATACCATCCAATTATATATTATTTTAATATCAAAAGAATGATATTGTCGCTCGTTCTTACGTACGGACTACCGTCTCCAGGAACGCGATAAGATTCATTCTCCATCATATCCGTTCAAGACTAATTTTTATTCTATGATTAAAAATAAAGTTTAAGGACTTTATATTATTCTTGATATGAATAATATAGAACCTATGGATAAAAAACATGGATTATGTAACAAAACATATAAAAGAAAACGAGTAAGTGAACACCCGAAACGACGATAATACTAAAATATTATTAACAAAGCAATATTAAAAGATCATATATGATATCATATTAATTTATATGATTCTTGTATAATTTAATAACAACTATTTAACCATTATACAGGAGGTTAAACTACCCTCAACCAAGGAAAAGTACAAGGTAAGGGGTTTTCATCTCACTCCTTATTCCCGTGAGATTCTTGCGATATTGTCACTATTACCTTTTATGTGGTGTATGTACTGCCCATAATTGTATTCTTTGTATAATAAACATCAATTTATGTGTATTTACATATTCATTTGTATGATACCTCTTTCATGGGTTGTATGTTTAGTATGTTACCAAATTGTTAAGGGTTAATTTCACAATCTCTTTATTATCTGAGGTTGTTTTTACATAAGTATCTACTGGGACATATTTATTATCCATGTTTATATTACATGAAAGAGTTTTCAAAGGGATTATTTTAAGGGAATTTTTTACTAAAACATCATTTTAAATGTTTAAAATGTTTATTCTACTAAATTTTTCTCATTAATGTCCATGTCTTCAAAATGGTTTTTAAGGATTTATTTATATGGATATGAATGTTTTTAAATTGTTAATTCCTTTCAAAAGTTTCAAAGTGGTATGGGACACTTTGATTCAAAAATGTCTTTAAATGTCTTCCTTTCTGAACTGTGTGACTTTTAAATGTTTTCATGAAAAAGGGGTATTTCTCTCAAAGAGTTTTACAAATTATTTTTATCTATGTCAAAAATCCTTTAATAGATTTTAAACTTGTTTTGAAGTTGATTTTTCATGATACAAATCTTCCATGTTATATTGAAAGTTTTGTGATATGTTTGACTGTGGATGTTTTATTTTTATACCAATCATGGTTTATGGGTAATGTATTGACATTTCTTATGCTAGTTTTAATATGAATGTTTATGTTATATTTAAACCTTTTCATATGAGGAATTCATTAGACTTAGTAAGTGACAGTTGGAGCCCGCTATATCTCCTTGATGCATCAGTAGGTCTTTTGAGGCAAACTAGTGTCGTGGAACAAGGCCTTGACAAAATCTTATTTTTTGTCTTGGCACAAGGCCTTGACTATGTGGTTATGATAGTCTGAAATTATGCATTCTATCATTATGTAAGTGGTTATTGATATTGCATGTGATTATTCTACTAGTAGAATATCCATGTGAATAAGTAAATGGAATTATTTCATTTTATTTCTATCATATTATGCTGAAGTTTAGGTTTAAAAGGCTTTTGTTTTAGTTATAAATTTCCTTAAATGTTTATGCTTATTTATGAAAGTTTCTGCTATATTGATATCCTTACTGAGCATTTGAGCTCACCCCTTTCTATGTTTTATTTTTCTCAGGATGTGGAGACGTATTTTATGAATGGCCTGCAGGGATAGTATAAGGGGATATGTGTGTGGAGACAAGATGTTGTTGTAGTTTTCACTTTATGATGTAATGTAAACTTTATGAATGTATCTGGTGATTCCAAGGCTACTAAACTAATCGGTCTTTCGAGACTTGATCTTTTGTGATCATGCCAATGTTATGTAATAATGAACCAACTCTGGGTAACTGGGGTCGGGGCGTTACAGCTATAGTATGCTAAAGTACTGCTATAGTACACTGTGCCCAATGGGTTTTGAACCCCCATTTTTTATGTAGAATTAAGGGGTTCTTACCACTAAGCCAAACCCTAACTACCAAAGTGTGTTGTTGGGTAACGAGGTATTAGGCTGGTCTACCCACTTGCACGCCGCCCATCCCCAGCGAGGCCCAAGGTGCACAACCCTTGGGCTTAGTCTAGTTCCCAATAGGATAGAGGCGCCCATGAGTGGTTATATTTAATTATTAAATAAATATTCAATATTGAAGGCCCGATAAACAATGAAGAGGATTGGCTGACCAAGTTATGGGTCCAATGATAAATAATCTTAAATATTATTTGGTTAAATAATTTTTAAATATAACATGCAATTTAAGGACATGTCATGGAAATAAAAGCATTGCTATTATTATTTGACATGGGGTTTTCACATTGAATAATAAATTAAGTAACGGCATATGTGATAATTATTTATTATTACCTGGTGAATTAAATTCATTAAGAACATGTCATTGAAATAATAGCATTTCTATTATTATTTAACCTGGGGTTTTCACATAGAATAATAAATTAAGTAACGCAACCTATGTTAATTATTTATTATTACCTAGTGAATTAAATTCCCCATTATATTATTATTATCTATATATGTCAGGGGGCCATTCCACTAGCTAACCAAACTTTGTGTGCATAAGCTCCTTGGAGAAAATATCTTGAGCCTATAGAACTCTTCCTTCTCCAAGAACTCTCTCAAGAAAGAGAGAGATCCTCCTCCATTGGATCAAAAAGAATGATTTGGAAGTGATCCTCAAGGAGATCGAAGGCGGACATCGAAAGCGTAAGGATATTTCGTGGTAGCACCTAGAGACTCCTTTAGTGACTTCTGGAGATACATGGAGCACATATGGATCACTACTATAGTATTCATATCCTTGGATTCTATATCGCAATGAAGTTTCACCTTGTACCTGTGGTCAAACACATCGACGAAGAAAGAATCTCCTTGGAGGTAATTCTATAATTTAATTAAATTAATTTTAAACAAAATATGTCACTCCTCTCTTCCCGGTTCTGGGTTCTCTTCTTTGTATTTTATCTTTGATTCAATTATGTGGATACTGGTGTCCATCATCTTATTGACCCCGGATTAATCATCGATTATGGAAATTTTCAAAGTTGGGTACACGCCCATCCTATGCTTCAGCTGTGCCCAGAACCTATAATTGGTATCAAAGCGGTCATATTTTTGTTTATAATTATTTAAATAATTCATTGATGATTTACACATTAATAATTTAGTTTTTCAATTAATTTTTAATCATTCTTGAAATCTGAATTTTGAGATCTATTCCTCCCTTATAGTTTCTTGCAGATCTAACAAAAATGAATAATTTTATGATTAAAACTAAATCGTGGATCTCATCAGGAGGCACCGATGGTTTTGTCCAGATAACACTAGAATACACACCATGTAGTCAGATGAACATGTTGTTTATTTGTGTTCAATGAATCAGGATTAATTTGTCAATTACTCAATCTATGTTCATTAATGACACGCGGTGTAGTTAATTCTCACACCGCGTGTTGACCTGGACAGACTGGCGCACGGTCATTCAGACTACACATCATGTGGCTCACTGAACACGACATGTAGTCCCTTTGGGTCAGGGTCATTTTGGGTATACCATACACATCTTGTCTGGATGGTGACCATGTAACACGGAGTTTACACGACATGTGGCCCACTAGACATGTCGTGTACTCCAACGATTTCCAAAGTACACCTCACATGTCGTTTCCCTGTTTGTCTACTTTAGATGGGTAGTGAGGAGGGAACACGCTGTGTAGCCGGATCTACATGTCATTTACTATTTCCAAATTATGCAGATTTAATAATTTATTATTATAATATGTAACCCTTGAGGCATGTACCTTCGTGTGGGAATAAATCTGGCACACAACATGTGATAAGTTTTTGATATATATGTATATATATATATAATTAAGATCTGTGTAATGTTAAAATATCTGCACATCATGTATGAGTTGTATTACAATTATAATTTTTTGTACATGATACATATCATAAAGAATAAAGTATATACAATTATAAATACATGCTAGGTAATTTTGGATAGGTATTCACTGGGTTGCTTCTAAGGTACAAGTTATGTAAAAGGTTATGGATGGGAATCTCATGGAAATACAGAAAAAGGATTAAGATAAAAAGGATTGATTAATTAAATATAATTATTAATCGATTAGAGTTTAATTTATCATAATAAGTATGATTAAAGAATTTAATTCTAGTTTTATTAAATTCATAACTTGTTTCATGTGTATGGATGATCATGAGATAGACCAGACCTTTATATGTTATTAGTTCCCTTTCAATTTTTTTATTAAATTAAAATTTTTTGTCTGCGTTCCTTCTCCTCGTTAATATATAGGGCCTTTGTGCCCATGGATTCTTTATGTAAACCCTCTTTTACCCATCACCTACGTGTGAGTTAAAAGCATATGTAATGGATGGAGCTTCCAAGCTAGTGGAGGCAGTTCAAGTTAGGAGCTGAGATGAAACCAATCTGAGGAGATACAAAGGTAGACAGGTGGAAAGTTGTAAACATGAACCTTAAATAGTTCATGGTGTTTCTCCCCTGGGTTAGGGTTAGTTTAACAATTGATAGATAAACTAACCAATAGTAAATCTCATGATCATTCCCTTTATTTTATTTTTGTCAATTGTATGGTTATTCATTATGGATGTTTGAGGCGATCACATAATTAATGAACTAACAAGCATATAAGATATAACAAAAATAAAAATTCCTTATATGTAAATATTATCTATACATGGTTAATCACTTAATTACATCCCACTTAACATAAAAAAGCATGTGAAAAAATAATAAGTGGAAATTTAAGCATATAGGATAAAATCACTCAATTAAATATTATGTTAGTATAGCCTTCAATTACTTCGGTTAGACTAGAACCATAGATCAAAGTGCTTGACCAAATCTAGTTGGGGTGCTTTCAGTTATTGGGGAATTATAATTTGAAGTTTTGGGTTGAATTTACTTAGTTTACATCAAGGGTTTACTACCCTAGTAGGACTTGGTGTAACTAATAGGAAAAGGTTGAGGAAATCCTAAATTAATGATTTTAGGATTGGGGAGTCCCCTCAACAGATCAAGGAGTTGTGAGTTAATACATTTGGCAGTTGTAATTCTTACCTAAAACCTTTAATGTTGCTTGACCAACCCTATTTGGGATAATGCGAAGGGTATTATAGATCTTTTACACTAGAATGTCCAAGAAATGTGATATTCTAATTCCAATGGTGAGGGCTATTTGGTTTCGAAAAAATAGAGGGAGACTAATAAATATTAATTTATTTATTTGTCTATATTTATCAAGATAAATTACTAAAACTCTGTTCATCTTAATTTTTTAAAATAGTAATCAAAATGAAACCTAACATATCATTTTCATCCATACTCGAGAGGGAAAACCTTCTCACCAGCACTAATTTCCAAGAGTAGAAAAGGTGACTTCAGGTTATCCTTGTAATAAGAGGAATCTTTATGTGTTGGAAGATCATTTACCAGTTGCACCTAGAAATGAGGCAAGTGATGAGGAACTCTTTGTGTATGAGAAACATTTGAATGACACTACAGATGTCCAGTGCCTCATGATATCATCCATGACAAATTATCTCTTGAAGCAATATGAGAAAATGGATGCTTATAGCATGATGTCTCACCTTAGGGGTCTCTATCAAGAGAAGGCAAGACAGGATAGGTATGAGATCTCCAATGCTTTGTTCAATACTAAACTTAGAGAATCTGTGCTAGCTGGACCACATGTAGTCAAGATTATTGGCTATATTGAGCATCTGGACATCTTGCAGATTAAATTCCCATATGATTTGCATACAGATCTCATACTATCATCCCTGCCTAAGACCTTATCTAGTTTTATTGTGAATTACAATATGATCAATAATTAGAAGAGTCTATTAGATATTATTACCCTGATTCACCAAGTTGATAAGGACATGGGGCGTGAAAAAATAGTAGTCCTTATGGTGAATAAAAAGAAGAAGTACAAGGAAAATTGGCCCTAGATTTATAAACAATCTAAAGCCTCTAAGCATTATCCAAACAAGAAGATGAATATCCAGAGGCAGGGAAAGAAAAATGAGGTAGTACACTTTTCGTGTGTCATGTCAAGACAATGGAAGAGAAACTTCACCCAGAGGAAAGGGGAAGACAAATTTTTGTTTGTTATCAAGGGAAATATTTCCATTTCTACACATTGGGTATTAAATGCAGCTTTTACGGCTCACATTTGTATTCAAATGCAAGAACCAAGTATATTCTGTAAAATTTATAGAGAAGAGGTAGATCTACAAGCTGCTAATGGCGTGAGGTTGCCTACTCTTTCCATTTGTGAATACCACCTCACATTGCAGACGGGATTGATTTTGGTTTTACATGGCTATTATTATGTACCTAGTGTTACCAAGAACATAATCTCTGTATCGATTTTAGACACATATGGATTTATTTTCAAGTTCGTAAATAAATTTTGTTACTTTTATAAGGACAAAGTATGTTATGGTATGGGGCATTTAAATAATGGTCTGTATGTATTAAATTACAAGAACCAAGTGTTGGAAAAATTTATAACGAACCCATTTCACATGACTCATACAACACCCAATTGTGGCATCACTTTTTCAGTAATGTAAACAAAAAACTTTTGACAAAGCTCTATCAAGATAGTTATTTAGACTCTTTTTATCTAAAACCACTTGATAGATGTCATGATTTTTTACAAGGTAAAATGACCAAACCACTATTTGTTGGATAGGGTGAAAGGGCCATATGGATTCTAAAATTGGTACACACTGATGTGTGTGGAACATTTCCAGTAGAATCTATAGGTGGATATTCTTACTTCATTACTTTTACTAATGACTTGAGTAGATATGGATATATCTACTTAATGAGGTATAAATCCCAAGTCCTTTGAGAAATTCAAGGTATTCAAGAATGAAGTAGAGAATCAACTTGGTAAGAAGACAAAGAAGCTTTGATTGGACTGAGGTGGGGAATATCTTAACCAAGAGTTCATCGACCATTTATGGGAATTTGGGATTCCATCTCAACTCACTCAACCTTATACACCATATTGGAATGGTGTTAGTGAAATGAGGAACTATACCTTATAGAAAATGGTAAGGTCTATGATGAGTCATGTAGATCTTTCATTATCCATTATGGTGATATTTATTGAAAACTGTGGCATACATATTAAACTAAGTACCAACTAAGGTGGAAAATGGTATTCCCTTTGAGCTATGGAGTGGAAAGAAACCCAATTTTTCACATACACATGTATGGGGATGCGAGGAATTTTTTATGGATTTATCTAGAAACAAACTAGAACCCCAGGTCATGAAGTGTATCTTTATAGGTTATCCCAAGGAAATAAAGGGATACTACCTATACAACCCCTCAGGAAAAAAATTTGATTATTTCCAGATAGCTCACCTTTCTTGAGAGGGAGAAGATCCTCAAAAAGGATAGTGGAAGAAAGATTGACTTTGATGAAGTTGATGCTCAAGATATGTAGGAGTTATTATAGGAATAAGTTTCACAGGTCCTCTTGGAAGAGGTAGTTTCATAAACACAAGTACTGTGTAGAAGTACAAGAGAGGTAAGGGAACCAGAGGGATATAGTTTCCTTTTCATTGAGGATGGTGACTCGTTATTGTGATAATAGTGCAGTGGTTATAATAGTAAAGATCTCATTACATTGTATTGTGATAATAGTGCAGTGGTGGCTCTTACAAAAGAGTCAAGGTCACATCAACAGACAAAGAACATACTCCAAAAGTATCACCTCTTGAGAGATTTATATAAAAGGGGTGAAGTTTTAATGAGAAGAGTGTCCACAAAAGGTAACATGGTGGATCCCTTGACTAAATCTCTATATTAGTAGAAGCATAAATATCATGTGAGAGCTAGAAGACTGAAGGTTTTTAGCATTTAACTCTAGTGCAAGTGGGAGTATATTGGATTTGGTGCCCTAGATACCAACATCTTTTTACTTTATGATAAACCTATATTCATTGGGTGAATATTAATAAACTCTTTACCACATCATGATTGTTCTTTTGCATGACATAGTATGTGATAATGTCCTAAGAATATTTGTCACGCTAAATGTTCATAGCATATCCCAACTATGATGAGAACCCAAAAGTGTCATGACACTATTATTGAATATATGTTCTATGGGTGGATGATATCATTTGAAGGGACACAAATGATACAAACTATCAGGGGTGGGGACTCATGAAACTTTGAGGCACCTTCTCATGGTGTGCACCCTTGGTAATACTTAGGAGGATATTACATGAACAAGACCCTCCAGTAGGAAATCCACATTCATAAATTTAATTGGATGTTCCTATATGCAGACGTGTGTATTGGTCCATAGACATTAACATTATTTTTAATGGTTATTATGACTCGTTTACTTAGATGTATTGACAAATACTGTTATGACATATGTTCGCAGTGAGGTAGGATATGTTGGGGGAATCACGAGTAATACTGCATTAATGAATAACACGAGAAAGGATTTTTCACTTATATGGAATTAGATATCTCAAGACCTTTAATGGAAACGATATAGCCTATATAAATTCATTCTCGTGGTGTTCACTAGGAAAGTTCAATTTCAGAGAGTCAAAGAATGAGAAGTCGAGCACATGGGTTGATGGCACTTGCATGCAACCTGCTTGATTAGAGATATCAGGACAAAGGGATTATATTATAGGGTAAGTGTTTTTATGAGGTGACATATCATTGCGACATAAAATTCTTTCTCTTGGGATCCTTGGCCCATTTCTAGACAGTAATTTGGAATTTAGGCAAACCCGACTAATACCAATGAGAAAGAGGAATAGAGGGTTGCATACAAAGTGTAGTTAGTATCTCAGTTAAATAATTTATTTATATAAAAAATTGAATAAATATTATTCTTGGTTTTGGTTTAATAATTATTCAATTATGTCTGATCGCATTTATTTCATTGAGAGTTATTTGAGAGAATATATTGCGGATGGAATATTTATTTATCAGTGAATAATTCAGTTATATTTAATTAATAAATAAATAGTCATTATTCAATGCCTAGTAAATATTGAGGAGGATTGGAAAACAAAGTTATGGGTTTAGTGATAAATAATATTAAATATTATTTGGTTAACTAATATTTAAATATAATGTGAAAGTTAATCACATGTCATGGAAATAATAGCATTGCTATTATTATTTGACATGGGGTTTTCACATGGAATAATAAATTAGGTAATGTTACTTGTGCTAATTTTTTATTATTACCTGGAGAATTAAATTCGTTATACACATTTCATGGAAATATTAGCATTGATATTATTATTTGATATGGGGTTTTCACATGGAATAATAAATTAAGTAACAGAACTTGTGCTAATTATTTATTATTACCTAGTGAAATAAATTACTCATTATATTATTATTCTCTATATAAGCCAAGGGGTTATTCCACCGGCTAACCAATCGTTGTGTACACAACATCCTTAGAGAAATTCTCCTGAGCCTAGAGAACTCTTCCCTCTCCAAGAAAACTCTCAAGAATGAGATAGATCCATCTCCATCGAATCAAGGAGAATGCTTTGGAAGCGATTCTCACGGTGATTTAAGACGGACATCGCAAGTGCGAGGATCTTTTTTGCTAGCCCTCGGAGACTCTTTTGGCAACATCCAGAGATATGTGGAGCACATTTAGATCGCCGCTAGAGGAATCATATCCATGGATTCTACATCGTAATGAATTTGTGCCTCATACTCATGGTCGGACGCATCAACGATGAAATAATCACCTTGGAGGTAATTCTATAATATAATTAAATTAATTACAAACAAACTATGTCGATCCTCTCTTCTTGGTTATGGGTTCTCTTCTTTTTCTTTTATCTATGATTCAATTCTGTGGATATTGGAAATCATTATCGTATTAATCCCGAATTAATCATCAAATATGGAAATTTTCAAAGTTGGGTACACGACCATCCTACGCTTCCGCTGCACCAGGAACCTACATATATATGACCCAATTAAATTACATAATCACCAAAAATGATTTTTTAGTAGTTGGTTTTTCTTCAAAAATATTTAGATCATATCTGTTTGGGGAAAAATTCACTATGTTTTCTAATCATTAAGTTCTTAGGTACTTAATGAAGATGGATGAAGCTAAAATATGGCTAGTGAGATAGATGTTACTACTAAAGGATTTCAACATAAAAATAAAAGACAATAATGGAGCTGAGAACCAAGTGGTCGATCACTTAATTAGACATTACAACACTAGTGAAGCTGAAATTCCATACAAAGAACAACTTAATGATCACCTTCCAAGAGAATATTTATACATTATTGAAAGAGAAGGCCTTAGAATGAAAACATGGTCAATTATATGATGACATCTTATGTACAACCTCATTTAAATTCCAAAAAAAATCAAAAATAGAAATATAATTCTAAATATTACATCTGGGATGATCAATTTATTTAAAAGATTTTCAATGACCTAGTGAGAAGATGATGTTTTCTTAAAAGTGAAATTGATTCTTTCTTTGAGTTTTGTCATGATTTAGCTTATAGAGGCAACATTGGACCTCAAAGGATAGTGATAAAGGTTTTAGAATCTATGATTTATTATCCCACCATTTTTAAAGATGCTCATAAAATTTGAAAGCATTGTAAAAATGTAAGTTTTATGGAAATATTTTAAAGAGACAAAAAATTCCCAAAAATATGCTTAATTTTTGTGTTATTTTTTGAATTCCATGGAATATATTTTATGGGTCCTTTACAAATTTCATTTTTAAATTCTTATATATTGGTTGTAGTTGATTATGTTAAAAAATGGGTGGAAGAAAAAAACACTAGGACTGACAATCCTAAAGTTGTTTGTGATTTTTTTAGGGCTAACATATTTTGTAGGTTTGGAGTGCCCAGATCCATCATTAGTGACTAGGGTACTCACTTTTGAAATATAAGAATAGTTCATTTTTTGAATAAGTATAGGGTTCATCATAAAACATAAACTCCCTATCATCCACAAACTAATGGTCAAGATAAATTTTCCAACAGGGAAATCAAAGGAATTTTGGAAAATACTATTGAACAGAATAGGAATGATTGAATCCAAAGGTTGGAAGACACATTATGGGCTTATAGGAAATCATAAAATCCCAATATTAGAATGATTATATATAGGTTTATTTATGTGAAATTTTGTCACCTACTAGTGGAGTTGTAACATAAGGAATAATGTAGTATGAGAAAGATGAATTTGGATCTTGAAAGTGTTGGAAATGAGAGAATATTGTTATTGTAAGATATTGAAAAAATTATAATGGAATATTTTGAAAATTACAGGATTTAAAAATAGAGAAAAATATTTCCTCATGATAAGTTGATCCAACCAAAAGAATTCCACCCTAGAGACACAGTGCTATTATTCAACTCTAGAATCAAGATGATTATACTACTAGAAATCATACCTATACCAATGGATCTATACAAACATTTTGTAAAAACTATTTTTATAGTCCCCTTTCCCAATAGTTTTTCTAAACCATTTGGAAAATCCCACTTTGAGACCGCTTTTCCCAACGGTTTGGAAAAACCGTTGGGAAAGGGTATGGCTTTCCCGATAGTTTTTCAAAATCGTTGCGAAAATCCAACTTTTAGACCAATTTCCCCATGGTTTGGAAAAACCATTGGGAAAGGGTATGGATTTCCCACTGGTTTTTCCAAACCATTGGGAAAATCCCACTTTTAGACGACTTTTCCCAACTGTTTGGAAAAACTATTGGGAAAAGCCCACATTGATACCATTTTTCTTAATTGTTTGAAAAAATCATTGAGAAAGGGTGTGGCTTTCCCAATGGTTTTCCCAAACCATTAGGAAAAGCCCACATTGATACCAATTTTCCTAATGGTTTGGAAAACCTTTGAGAAAGGGTGGGTACCTATCCCAACTGTTATCAAAACCATTGGGATAGGTACCCTTATTTTTTATGAATTATTTTTGTCGAATATCGTCAAATAAATCAATATATAAATTACATATATATATATATATATATCCAAATATATTCACATAAGTAATTATAGGATAGTGGTAAAGTCTTTTATATATAACCGAGAGGTTGTGGGTTTAAATATCCACTGTAACGTTTTTTAAAATTTACCTATTCCAACGGTTTGGGCACCTGTTGGGTGATTTGGTGTCGGGATAGACCTATCCTGATGGTTTTACACAAACTATTGGGATAGGTATATCCCCACACAAAATCACCCAATGGGATCCCAAACCGTTGGTATAGACTATACCAACAGTTTGGGGGCCTATTCCAATAGTTCCAAACCATTGGTATAGGTAATTTTTTCATTGGTGTTCTAGGTGAACTTCATTCTAGATGGGAAGTTCTATTTATAGTTACTCATGTATATCCTTTATGTATTGTGTTTATTTTCAATGATGGAGAGAGGGATCCATTCACTATTAATGGACATAGTCTGAAGAAATTCAATGGGACCATGTTGTCACAGCTAGTGGAGGAGATCACGCTTCTCCAACATGTTTATCATTAAAATACATTAGGTCATACCACTCCTTTACACTTGCTTTCTTAATGTCATTCAATATCAAATAATATTGAATTTAAAATTTAATTTAATTCTTTTTTAAAACTAAATCATCTAAGGGTGAGGGAGGGAATATTTGTAGTTTAGGATTTTCATTTTTTCTATTTTTCTAAAAAAATTGTGTATTTTTTAAATTTTTGTGTGTTTATTTTTCAATTTTTGTTTGTTTTTGAATCTTGTGATCTGGAATGATTATATTTTCCATTTTTGAAATCTATTTTAATGAGTGAAAAAAAATATTCCATGAAACTAAGCTTAATGAATGCTAAAAATGCCTTTGTTTCAAGTTTAAACCTTTGGTAATTTAATGAAAAGTACTCTAATTTTTGAATCTCATGATACAAATCACTATATTTATCTTGAAAATAAATTTCCAATGAGTATTATAAAACATTTTTTTATATTATTTTCATTAACCTCACTTATTGAGAGAAATAAATTATGTTTTCTTTAACCAAAATTTGATTTATTCCTATCAAAATCTTATGGCTTGAGGTACTTGTGTTATAAATGATCAAGGAATTTATTTGTTTTTAAAGACCAAATTTTAAATTTAATCCTATTCATTATTTCCTTCATTGTAAATTTAATACTTTTAGCTTATATAATCTTATACCATCTTGTTAGTTTAGCCACTTTACAAGCCATTTTTTCCCATCCAATCTGCTCTTAAAGTAAAATTCCAAAATCTATTTGAACTTATATGGGGAGGAATTTGACTTATGGTGTGCTACATAATTTAGTGCAAGTTTGGGTGGAAATTAAAATTCTAAATATATGTGTTTTATTTTGAAAAAATCCATTCTATTGAAAATTTTTCTCTTCTGGGGATTTTATGATAAAATAAGTTGTACCTTTCTCAAGCTTCCAAAGGAGAAAGAAAGTTATGCCTATCTAGTGTTTTCATGAAAAATTATGTTTGAGAAGATTGAAATTTTTTTATGAATTGTTTAATTGTGTGAAAATTCCTTGATTTTTCATGATGATGGATCTTATTTGTTATGGGGGTGAGGAGGAGACCATACTTGAGTGAAAATTAGAATCATGCAATTTTTATTCAAAAAGTGCCCATCCCTCTTTATCCAGACTTATAATTTTAGAAATAAAAATCCTACCAACAGAAATCCACCCTATAACCTTGAAAATTCCTTATGATAAATGAATTTCATTGACTCACATCGAGTGGATAAGTATGAATTCATCAAGCCTATGGTGACTCTTCCATGGGTTTGGATGAGAAAATCCTTGTTAAAAATTGACATTTACAAGATGAGAGAAAATTCATGTGAGGTAGGTGTCGTGTGTGTATGGGAGGAGAAATTAAGTGGTAATTTATTGAATGAGATTAATGGGTAACTTGAAATAATGTTTTTTGAGGAGTTATGATATCTTTTGATTCTTGTTTTCAATTTGGTAGATCTCATGGGTATGAGTTTTGAATTTTCTTTGATTTGATTTTGATGCTTACTTGTTTAGGATTGTAAGTTCTAAGTGTGGGGTAATTTATAGATATAATATTTAAATTATTTTTCATATTTTATTAAATGATTTAATCCCTTAAAATTTAACAAATTGAGCTTAATTTCATCAATTTTGGATTTTTGGTCTGTTTTCAGCTAAAATATGAAAAATGATTAATTCTGGAATTTTAATAATTTTTTTCCACTTCTATATTTCGATAAATTATTTTTAAAAAAATAAAATCTGATTGATTACTTTTTTATGATTTTATTTTTTGTGTTCTATAACTTCATCTTCTTGACCCATAGCTAATTCAAAATCTACAGGCCTAGAAAAATCAGTCGGGTTGAAAAATCTTCCTAACCAGTAGAATGGAATCCACCTCAATAATTGAGAAATAAATCAATATTAATACCTCTAAATGAGGTGACTCTAGATAAATTTTAAATAGTGCTACAAGACTCCTTTTTATATTAAATTTAATTGATATTTTCTCTCATTAAGTTAGTCATTTAATGCCACAAAGTTGAGGAAGTTGAAGAGCCTATTTGGACAGAAAAATTTTGATTGAGTAATTTAGGAATAAATTTTTTTAAAATTTCCCAAAGAAGATGATATTTTGGGGGATAATGAAAAATATTTATAGGAAAAAAAATTATAAAGACACCTTCTTGAGAATAGGCCATTTAATATGTGAAATAAGATCAAAATTTTAGTGGATAGAAATTAGGTGAAAAATTTCCACCCCTTAACCCTATAAATATATGCAGCCATTTCCATTAAAAGGTGTTGAAGAAGGATAAATAGTGGTTATTCTAGAGAATTTAAACCTTTAAGTGCTTTGTATTTTCTATTTTCTATTTTATTAGTTTTATAATGCTATCTTCTTCCCCATTTAACTCTATTACCATTGGCATATAGGGGTAAAAAATTTGAGTGATCGAGGAAGGGGGAGTTGTCCTTTTATAATGTTAGAGTCTTATGCTTTAATTTAAAACTATATATTTCTATTAAATGATTTCTATTTTAAGTGGTTCCGAGTTCTCTTAATGTGATTTTATTTAGGGTTTTTTTGTCATTTGTTATTTTCATGTTTGGTTGAGGTTCTTTAATCTCCCTCTACCTAGTGCAGTTTGTATTGATCGAGAAGATTATTTTAGGTGGTGAGTGTCTAGAAATCATTGGCATGTGTGTGTAATAAGTTAATTTTTTCTTGATTTCTAAGGATAAATAATTATATATTGGTACTTGCCTTAGTTTTTTTGGGATAATTTATGGATTTTCATGCACATGGTAGTGGTTTCCATTACTTCCTTCAAACAATGGCGATTAACAACTCGATCGAGGATTCTTTCATTTCTCATTCAATAAGAAGAGAGGGGGATGATTTTTATGACCATGATGGCATTGAGAAATTTGATCCTACCCTCACCACATCACTCTCTTCATCAATTTGTCTTCAACATTTATTTTTATTGCTTTATTTGTTTTTAAAATCAATCAGTTTTAAAAACAACTTCAACTTCTTTCTTAAATTTTAAGTTACAAACATGATTGGTGTGCACTCTTATATAGAGAAAACCTAGGTTAATAAATTTAATACATTTTTATATTAGGAAATAATTTTTCTTTTTTCACACCCCATTATAGGCACATGATATAACTTAGCACCATTTCTAGAGAGGTGGTGCCATTAATATTTTTTCTCTTCAAAATTCAATGACTAAAACCACAAACACAAACACTTTACCCTAGATCTTAAAATTAAAATAACCTTGTTTAATAGACTTAGAAACCTTAATTTTAAATATTAATTTGAGTAAATTTATCTTATAGACTTTAGTGAAACTTCAAGTGTTCACTCTAAGCCTCTTATCATTGATGGAAATTAAAACTAAACCCTTAGAGACCTTTGTACACCATAATTCCTTAATTAAAACAATCAAAATTTCATGCCATAGTTACAAAATGATTTTTATATTAAACATAAAATCATCCCATTGCTTCCAAAATTTCATGGATTAGAAAAATAAGACCCAAACAAACATATTAAAGAATTTATGTATGTCTGCTCCACTTTCAGACCCTGAGGAGTGGCTGAGAAGTAGGTAAAGTAGAAGGCATTCTCATTTTCATTGGATGGAGCTAACAAATAATGGTTGTATGGCCTAAAACCAGGATATGTGTGTGATTTTAATAAATTAGTGATATTTATAATGAAATTATTCTTACCCACCTCTAGAATCATATCCATCATAAATTAAATGTGTACCATCAGACTGACATCTGGAGAAACACTTTACGAGTACTACGAAAGATTTAAAAAGCTATGAGCCAGCTTCCCACATTAGTAAATTGAGGAGCATCACTTTATTATCTTATTTTATCAAGGATTATTGGATAATGAAATAAAAATTTTGGATGTTTCATCTAGAGGAACATTTATTGAAAATTCACCATAAGAATCCAATGGATTGATTGAGAAGATTTCCCAAATATCACAAGAGTTTGGTATAAGAGGTACTGGCACAAGAGAAATTAATGAGGTAGGAACTTCTCATCCATAAACATTATTTGAAACTAATTTTTATGAGATAACTAGTTTGTTGAGACATATAGCCCTAAAAAAACTGAGTGAACAACAAGAACTGGCTAAGGTATGTGGTTTATGCTCATCACTTGATCATTTCCCTGACCAGTGTGCTGAAATATAGGGGATAGAAAGTTGTGTAGAATCCTTTTATCCAAGTTAGTTCAAAAAAATCAAGGATGTGGAGATCCTAATCAATTCCAATCTGAAATTATAAATCAATAGAATCAATCTATACCCTTTATTAAAAATCAATTCCAAAACCAACCCTCATTCTAGCATCAATTCCAAAATCCCCCACTACTTCAACAAAACCAATATTATAACAAAACCACCTACCAACAACCACCCACTTTCCAAAGAACCTGTGAGTATACATCCACCAATTCAAATCCTCCAATTTAAAAAACACAGTATATATCTGAGTTTAAGGGGTTGAGAGACACCATAAAATATTTTTCCATCAAGATCAATAGTCCCGTGGACTTCCTGAACAAAAATACATGGATATACCTTCTCAAACAATCCCAACCCCAAAGGAAATTTTAATCATGATAAAGTCAAGAGGTGGAAAAAAACTCCTACCACCCACCACCCTCTAACATGAAACAAGATTACCTAGACTGAGCGAGAATGATGTTGAAAATTCTAAAAAATTTATGAAAATGCACTGAGAAGAAGAAAATAAATAGGAGGAGGAGGATAGGTTGATGAGGAAGATATAAGAAACACCATTACAAATAAAAAAATATAATAAAGACTTACCCCAAAAAATTTCTCCAAGGATTATTGAATCAAAGTGACTGTAGGAATAAGTGCTTCAAAAAAAATTGGACACCTTCCAAAAAGTGGAAATTAATATCCCCTAGCTTGAATAAATCAAAAAAAAATCCAAAGTTTGATAAATTATTTATGGATATCTTCACCAAGAAGAGGATACATCAAGTGAATGAGAGGATTAACTTGCTAAGAAGTGTATCAGACCGTATCACACCATAGTTTCCAAACAAATTTCAAGATCTAATGATTTTTTCTATTCCATTCACCATTGGTTATTGGAATTTATCTAATGGTTTTTATGATCTAGGTTTATCAATTAATGTAATTCATCACTCAATATACACATGTTTTCAGATGGGAAACATAAATCCCACAATATCGGTGTTCTATCTTGTAAACAAATCAATAGTTTTCCCATAAGGACTTCTGTAGGATGTCCTTGTGAAATTCAATGATATCTTATTCCAAAGTGACTTCTATGTGTAGAATATGGAAGCATAAAGGAACCCATCACACTCAACCGTCATTTTTGGGATTCTTTTATTCAATATGTCCAAAATGATCAACAATGTCAATGATTTGAAACCCACCTTGGAGATTAGAAATAGCACTATCCACTTTAATATTTTTTAATCCATGAGGAAACCATCAGATGATCACTTACTCTTTGCACTCTCAGATGAAGTGAGTAATAAACCAATTGAATAATCAGGTATATTCCATGAATTCATAGCATTAGGAGAGAATTTTTCTATTGAAAATATCAGTGAACATGTATATTCCCAAAACATTGGAGATTCTGATTTCATGTGGGAATAAGAGGTAAAATCTGATTTCTTTCAGGATTTGTTAAATGATAAAGAAGATGCGGGAGTTCCAAAAATTAAAAGTGGTGAACCTCAATTTAATTTCATCCCTTGATCATTCCCTTAATATGGAATTAAAACCACTCCCAACTAATTTGAAATTTGTGTACCTTATTGAGGGATAGAAATTACAAGTGATAATTGATAATAATATATCTAAAACAAAATAAAAATATTTTATTAACCTTTTGGGATAGAAATTACAAGCAATATAGTAGAGCTTCCAAGGAATAAACTGAAAAATATGCACACTTAGAATTCTTCTTGAGGGAGATTCCAAACCATCCAGACAGACCCAAAAGTGGTTGAATCCCACCTTGATGGAGATTGTGAAGAAGGAGATTAAGAAGATATTTAAATATGGGATCATATATCCCATTATAGATTCACAATGGGTTATCCCCATTAATGTAGTTCCAAAAAAAACTTTCCTACTCACTTTGAGGAATGAAAACAATTAATTCATCCCTGTGAGAATTTAAAAATATCTAGAGAGTGTGAATAGATTTTAGGAAGTTGAATCGGGTCACTCAGAAATATCATTTCCTATTCTCTTCACTGACCGGATGTTAGAGATATTGGTAGAGAGGACACATTATTTTTTTGTATAGATTTTCAGGTTATTTTCTGGTACCTATTTCTCTCAAGGATCAAGATAATACTACCTTTACTTGTCCCTTCAGAACTTTTTCATATAAAATGATTCCATTTGGATTATGAAATGCTCCAAGTACATTTCATATATGTATGTTAGATATATTTTCTAATCACATTGAACATTTCTTATAGGTTTTCTTAGATTATTTCATAGTTTTTAGAAGTTCTTTTGACCATTGTTTGAAAAATATGGAAAAAGTTTTCAAAACCTATATTAAAAGGAATCTTCTTTTAAATTTTCAAAATTTTCATTTCATGGTTAAGAGAGGAATTTTCCAGGGGAATTTCATTTCAAAAAAGGCATTAAAGTGGATAAATCTAAAATTGAATTGATAAACTCATTTCTTTACCCACATTTTTTGAAACATTTTAGATAATCTTTAGGACAAGTGTGATTCTATAAGAGGTTTATCAATCATTTAAATAAGTTTGCTCTCCCTATATCTAGATTACTTTTGAAGATGATGATTTTAATTTTGATGTGCATGTAGGGAAGCCTTTGGTGAGTTGATGTGGAGATTTATTATACCATTGGTGATGCAGCCACAAAAGTAGGAAGAACCATTTGAGCTACTTTCTGATGCTTCCAACCAATTAGTTGTGGAATTCCATTCTCAATGAATTGAGGGAAGACCATAAGTCATTTTCTATGCCTAAAGAACCTTAGAAATGGCCCTATTGAATTACACAACCATAAAAAAATAGTTTTTAGTATTTCTATTTTCATTAAAAATATTTAGATCATATCTTCTTGGAACTAAAGTTTCGGTGTTTTTTGATCATGTAGATTGTATGTACTTGATGAAGAAGGATGAACCTAAAATGAGGCAAGTGAGATGAATGTTACTGTTTTAAGAGTTCAACATAGAAATCAAAGATAAGAACGGATCTAAGAACCAAGTGGTCGATCACTTAAGTATAATTCCCAACACTACTGAAGATGAAATTCCAGACAAAGAATCATTGAATGATCACTTTCCAAGAGAGTATTTATACTTGATTTAAAGATAATTAACTTGGTATGCTAACATGGTCAGCTATTTGGTAACATATCAGGGCTCATCTCAATTAAATTCCCACAAAATTCAAAAATTAAAAACAGAATTCATATATTACATATGAGATAATCCATTTCTTTAGAAGATTTGAAATGAATAAGTGATAAGAAGATGTTTTCCTAAAAGTAAAATTGATTTTTTTTTTGAGTTTTATCACACTTTAGCTTGTGGAGGCCACTTTGGATCTCAAAGGATAACAACGAAGGTTTTAGAATGTGTAATTTATGGGACCACCCTATTTAATTATGCTCTTGAATTTTGGAAACAGTTTGAAAAATGTCAATTTTTTACAAATATTTCATATGGATAAGAAATTCCATAAAATCCACTTCATTTTTGAGATATTTTTAAAGTCTGTTAATAGATTTTCTAAGACATTTAACCATGTCATTTTGAAATTATTATATGTTTATTATAGTTTATTATGTTTCAAAATTGGTGGAAGAAAAATCCATCAGGACTAACGATGCTAATATTGGTTGTGATTTTGTCAGGGATAACATATTTTGTAGGTTTGGAGTTCCTAGAGCCATCATTAGTGATCAAGGGACTCGCTTTTGAAAAAAGATAATATAGTATTTTATAAAGAATTATGGCGTACAGTATAAAACATCAACTCCCTATCATCCACAGACTAATGGACAAGTTGAAGTGTCCAATAAGAAAATCAAAGGAATTATGGAAAAGAATGTTAAACTGAATAGGAAATATTAGACCCATAGGTTGGAAGATACATTATGGGCTTATAGGACATCCTACAAAACTCTGATTGGAATGAGTCCATATAAATTGATTTATGGGAAAAGTTTTCACCTTCCTATGGAATTGTAACATAAGGCATATGAGATTGTGAGAAAGATGAATTTGGAACATGAAAGTGATAGGAAAGAGAGAAGATTTAAATTCCAGGAGTTGGAATAAATTAGAAGTGAATCTTATGAAAATTACAAGATTTACGAAGAGTGGACAAGAGTGGCTCGTGATAAGCTGATCTAACCAAAATTATTTCATATGGGAGACACAATGCTATTATTCAACTCCAAACCCAAGCTAATTCCATGTAAAATTCATTCCAAAAGGTATGTTTCATTTATAGATACTCATGTATATCCTTTTGATGATTTGAATATTTTCAAGGATAGCGAGCAATATTCATTCACTGTTAATGAACATGGGATGAATAAATTCCATTAGACCATGCCATCTCAGATGGTGGAGGATATCACACTCCTCCAACTTATTTATCATTAAAATCCATCAGGTCATACCTCTAATTTACACTTTATTTCTTACTATGAATCAATTTCAAATATATTACATGTAAAATTTACTTGAAATCATTTTGTACACTACATCATTTAAGTGTGCGGGGAAAGATTTATAGTTTAGGATTTTTATTTTTTGTTTGTTTTTCTGTTTTTCTATAAAAATATGTGTTTTTCAAATTTGTATGTGTTTCTTTTTCAATTTTTTTGTGTTTTTAAATATTTTGAGTTGAAATGATTGTATTTTTAATTTTTCAAACTCATGTAAATGAGTGAAACAATTTATTCTATGAAACTGATTGTAAATTAATGCTAAAATTGACATTGTTTCAAATTCCAAGATTTTGAATTTTCATGAAAATTACACTAATTTTTTTATCTCATTTCACATCTCACAGTCATTATCTTTGAAGTCACTTTCATGTGAGGATTATGAAACCTTTTTCATATTCTTTTCATTAACCTCACTTATTTAGAGAACTAAACCATGTTTTCTTTAACCAGAACGTCATTTATTCCTATCAAAACTTAAGGGTTTTAGGTACATTTGTTTTAAAATATTGAGGCATTTATTTGGTTTTAAAGCCTAGATTTTCAATTTAATAATTTTTACTATAGAATTACTTGTACATTAAATCTATTTATCCCTAAGAATCCATGAATATCCTATTATTTTATCCCCATTACAAGTCAATGTTTCCTATCCAACCTACTCTTTAAGTGAAATTAAATAATCTAGTTGAATTTAAGTGTGGGGGGAGTTTTCTTGTGGTGTGATACATCATTTGTTGAATGTTTTAGTGTAAAATAAAATAATTATGTCTTGTGTGTTTTAATGAAAAAATAATTATATTGAAATTTGTTCACTTTTGGTGTTTTCATTATCAAAGAAGTTGTGCCTTTCTGGAGATTCCAAAGGAGAAATAAAGTTGTGCCTATCAAAATATTTCATGAAAAAAAATGAGAAGATTGAGATTCTTTATACTAAAATACTAAATAGTGTGAACGTTCCTTGAGTTTTAATGATTATGGAGGTGATTTCTTAAGGGGTAGTGAGGAGGATACCATACTTGAGGGAAAATTAGAATCACAAATTTTTTCTTCAAAAAGTGACAAACCCTTCATATTTATACAGATAATTTTTGACATAAAAATTCTACCAACCAAAATCCACAGAACAAACCTAAAAATAATCAAGATAAACACATTTCCTTAACTCACATTGGGTGGAGAATTAGAAATTTATAAATCCTATGGTGACTATTTCATGGGTTTGGATAAGAAAATCATTATTAAAAATTGACATTAATAAGATGAGAGAAAATTCACGTCAGGTTGGTGTCTTGTGTACATGGGAGGAGAAATGAAGTGGAAATTTATTTAATTAGATGAATGGAGAACTTTAAATAATGGTTTTTAAGTAATCATCATATCATTTGTTTCTCATTGTCAAATTGGTGGATCTCCTGGGTATGTGTTTTGAATTTTCTTTGATTTGATTTTGATACTTACTTGTCTGGGATTCAAAAGTGAAAAGTGTGGGGGGAATAGATATAGCTAAAATTTACATTATTTTTAATTTGTTTTTAAATGATTTATTCCCTTCCAATTTAACTATTTAAGTTGAATTGCATTAATTTTGGATTTTTGGTGTGTCGGCTAAAATGTGAAAAATGCCTATTTCTAGAAATTTAATAGGTTTCGGTCACATATTTATTTCAAGAATAAACTTTTCTATTTTGATACAATTTGATTTATTTTTTTAGTCTGAAGTGCCCAGATCAGTGTAAATCACTGATAGGGGGAGGGGGTGAATCAGTGATCCTTTAAAACTTTTTACTAATTGATTATTTATCAATTAAACCTCTATGGCTGGTTAAAGCCTCGATCCACTCTTCTTGAATCTCTCAACCATTCCTCGAATGATGCAGTAAATGTAAAGGCACTGGACATAAGGATTTACAAGGTTCGGCACCAAAGGCCTACGTCCTTGCCATGTTGGTTAAACGCCCCAACATGGATTCTCCACTATAATCTGTCAGAATTACAATGGTCAGTACAGAGTCACACTGCACTTCTCCTGAGCCCCACAGGAGGTTCTTTATACTACTTCACACAGTGTTACCGGAGTCCCACTGGCCTACTTCAGAGTCGCACTGAAGACTTCTTCTCCCTAAGTCTCACAGGGATCTTCTCCTGGCTCCTCGATTCGCACGAGTAGCTCTTCCTCACTTTAAGCTCTTCAAGAATCTTCAACAGTCTCTAACAAGATCTCTTGGCCTTGCCCAACTCTTCTGATCACTTGTGGTGAATAGGACTCCTCTTCTTTTCCTCAGGCTTTACCTCCTTCTTCTAAGGATGACCTGACCTCTGTCTTCAAGGACCTTGATGGGAAAATACGTTCTTGCACTTGGTTCACCCACTCAATCTTCTTGGTCTTCTCAGCTACAGAAAACTCAGGAAATTTATGTCTTTTACTTCAGTCTAGCTTCAGTCTCTCTTCAAATAAGCTTCATTCACTGAGTTCATGGAATCTATGAATCTTCATGCACTGATTGCATGGCTTCTCAAATTTCTTCAAGAACTTTTTTTCTTGGTCTTCTCAAATGCACACTCACTGATTTAATCTTTGTTCACATGTGCATGTGCATGCATGCAAGCATGCACTCCCCTATTCTTCTTCTTGGTGTGATAAACCCACAAAGGGTGTTAACTCTTTTAGCACACACACCTTCTTCTCCTGGAACTTCTTCTTTTATTTCACACTTAATTATTTTGCATACACACACTCAAATGTGTGTTCTTCTTTAGTGTGGGTAACTTGTTCTTCTTCTTCAAAATGTGCACACTCCTTTTGTGCACACACT